>OX371195.1:19671797-25381824 GCA_947310845.1 Yponomeuta plumbellus
CCTTATTTAAACCCTTTTAGTATGCGCTTTCGTGGCACTCTAATTGAGTTGGGCCCGGGCTAAGGTTAATTTGGTATTGAGATAAGTTATTGTAGTTTTATGCAAATGGCGATCGGCCAGTTTTGGAAATAATTAAATCGGAGACTCAGCCGCGGGCGAGAATAGTTGAAATACTGATGTTTGTATACGTTTATGTGATTAGGAAGTCGGGTTATTGTAATTTATTTGATTTTGTAATTCCCAAACTAATACGCGGCTTATTCTTTATTAGCTAAACGAGAATATTTTTAAATTAGTATCGTATGGTAAGCTGACAAATAATCCGATTATTCTACTAAACAGTGTGGAAATGTGATCCGTAGAGAATCAATTTATATTCCTAATTCAATACAATATTCATGCTCATTCTATCTTCAACTGTAATAAAAATACCTTACCTATTGGTAATAACCAATTTACTACTCGAATTGTAAGTATGTTTATGAAAAATAAACGTCAAGAGGTAAGACCCCAGATTCTCGTCCAATAACAATCTGTTATTCTGCTATTAGCAGCTGTCAGTTAGCCAGAGTCCATACAAATATAGCGTAAAAGAAACTTAGGCAAAGTCACTTTCTCTGCTCGACATATACCGTCTCTCAGGTACAGAAAGAATGTCTGACGATTTCTAGTGATTAAATATAAAAATGCTAAAAAGGTTATCTTCTTCTTTTCTTTTACAAAATAAAGCATGTTCATTATTTCAACTCTTTAATTAACAACTGAAACTAATCTATTTATTATTGGATTCCACACCATATTTGAATTCCTTGGCCAGCTTAAAGCCCCGAGGGTGTAATAATGTGGATGTAAGCAATTATAAAGCCTAACTGAGCCTTATAGACTTCCTACTATGGTCAAAATTAAATTGAGAATACAGGGTGAAACAAAATTCCCGAAAAGTAAATCCGAAATTGTCGAAAACAAAGCTTAAAAACCGCGAAAAAAAGCTGTTCCATACTAAAGTTACTACGGCATTTGGAAAGTTTGAAACTTACCCTCTATTTCCACCAGTTCAGTTAATACAGTTCTGTGACTGAACTAGTGAGAAAGTCATTTTCACTGGTTCAGTTGATTGAACTAGTCATATTTTTTCCTCGCTACTGAACGGAACTGAACTAGTGAGGATGGTTTTTATCATCTCTTAATAACTTCATACTCGTAAATTCAAAGTTTTTCCACTGCAAAAGTTAGATTTGCCAAGTAAAACCCCGTATTTTCGGTTGAATATATATATATAGACTTCGTTGCACATTGTATAATAATGTAAGTTTATTTGACACAGACACTACCGCAGTTCAATTCCGACTTAGTCTAGATATATTGGCATATTTGTGATGCCCCACCCTGGTGACCACAGCCCAGGGTATCCAAGGTATCCAAGTGCAGGACAGGTAATTGTATTAATTGGAATTTATTATTATTACATACACACATAAGGTGACTCCTGTATCCCAGAGGGGTAGGCAGAGACCAGGGACTGTCACCTGCCACGATTCTGACAAATCATTTTCGCTTCATCGACATTCATTTGTCGTTGCATGCACGCACGCCGGTTTCGGGTACTTTTTATCTTGCCCTTTACTAATACATCCATTTTTATTATTAATTTCCTAATAAACAGGCATAAGGCACCATTGTAGGAAATAAAAACGCAAAGTAGTCGGCGCGAGTTTTCGCGCAATGTTCAGACGGCGTTCATCTTTCACAATCAGCCAATTTACAACCGCGTGTAGAGTCGATAGCCAATAAAATATGCGCGAGAAATAACGAGCCCTCCATTTAACAATTAACTTAACAAACAAACGTAATATATTGTGGTTAAATTTCAATACTGAAATGGCCGCGGCGAGCGAACGGCGACTATAACTTACTCAGACCAACTTCGCCTTAAGAGATAAGGCATTATCCAGACGTATCTCATTTTTTTCGTTTAAATGAAAACGTTGAATTATTGTATATTTGCTTTAGGTCTTCGATGAAGTTGAGTTTACAATTTGCTCGCGTTTAATTGAGTTTTACCAACTTTCATTCAAGCTTTAGCAGGAGAATTTTTTTACTACGAATAGTTTCAAATGTAAGACAAAATAATAAGTTCTCTATATGATCTGGGGTCATGCCAAGTGGCGGTCCATGGTCTCTGCCTGTCCTCTGGCAAACAGGCGTGAGTTTATGTATGTGTATGCTTATCAAAAATATCGACAAAGGGCGACTTCATCAATTCAATGTTAAAGTTTTACAAGATAGAAGTAGGACTCTAACTTACAATATGGGTTTCAGGTAAATAAACTTCTCTTGTAGAGAAAAAAAATGCATTTTTACATTTTTTTAATTTACATACAGGCATTGCTTCTGGCCCCACACTAGGATACGCTGTGTCGTGGGAACCAGAAACAGCGACCTCACAAACATGTAAACATCCAAGACCTGGGTTTCTTTTTTTTTGTCCCCAGCCGGGATTCGAACCCGGGACCTCTCGCATGGTAGTCAATTGCTCTAACCGCTGCGCCACAGAGGTCGTCGAGTTTGACGGATTCAGCCTGGACCGCGCCTGGACTATCTTTTTTCCTACATGAAGTATAACGATCTTATTTATAAAAGGTAAAGGAGAATGATCAATTTACTATAGGAGTTCGTCTATTTTTGCGTTTTCTTGCACATTGATGAAACCAACGGTAAACTATAAGAAATTAGCTCTGGATTATGCAGGAAAAATATTATGAAAATATTTGATGGGAGTTTCGAGAAATCTTAATTTTCAGCCCATGTTTTGAGGTTATGACAACTTTGGTGGTTTGGTGTTATTTTGGATTGGCATTGACACCTTTTTGTTTTAATTATAAGTATAGGTCATTATCAGTTCATTCCTCCCTTATTCTGAGGTTCGTTCCTACGGAAGAAGTTTGTGCTTTATGCCACAGATTATTTATGCTTTTAGCCAAATATGCAGGCGTTTACATACTGCGACTTTTTGCAGGTAGCGTGTGTGTGTAACGGTGGACGATTTGCGAGTGTATCCATGCACTAGCAAATCGTCTCAATCGCGACTACATCGCTGCAAAAAGTTGCAATGTTTAAGGAGCGTAATGGGGGACAAAGAGATAATTTCTGATAAGCATAAACAGTCTTAGGTCCTGCGCACAATTGAGACAAGACTATCCTAAGCCCCTAATGGCGGTTTATTTTAGTTATTTATTCCACATATTGTTCATACATCATCATCATCATCATTTCAGCCATTGGACGTCCACTGCTGGACATTAGAATCTCCCAACGATTTCCAAAAGGGCCGGTTGGATTGTTCATACACATTACACATGGTCATTTTAACAATAAACTACATTAACTAAACAATATCAAATCCACTAGGATCAATTTGCAAAAATAAAACCCTAATAAAACAGCTCGTTTGAATTCCCGTCAAAAACTCCCCGTTTGCAGTTTGCACTTTCGCAATGTAGTACACAGTACACCTTTTGCGATTTTTGCAATAATTTAATCTAATCTGTGTTTGTAATCTGTATTGAGTGACTGAAGTGGGTTACTATTTCACGGACCGAGAATGTACGGCATGGGAATGTACAGCCCGGGAATTCGTGCCCAAATGACACCAATTATCGGGATGTGCATTCCTGCCTGTACATTTCCGTCCGTGCATTCCCGGTCCGTACCGGGAATGCACGAACGCGGAACGTACAGCCCTGGAATCGGTGACCATTCGGTGCCTCGTTCACATCACAGAGAATACGATCAACTACGTTGTTCACATCATAGGTTTTGTGCGTCTTACTGGAGTGTGTGAGGTATTTCTTTTGGGATTCGTTTAGAAACGCTGATAACGCACGACCCGAGAACGTGCGGACGGGAATCCATGTACATGTACACTTTGTACACGGATTCAATGGCTGTACATTACCAGGGCGTACGTTCTCAGGATGTGCATTCGCGGTACGTCCATTATCATCTCCCACTGCAGTTATACAATCAATACAGATACTTTTACATTTTTACTTTTAAACCCGTGATTCTTTTAATTTATCAAATAGAACTATGAAATCATTTTTCAAAAGAAATGTTTTGAGGTATAAATGCTTAAAGCGCTACGCAAAAGCAACAGACTGTTTTTGATCATTCTCCTTTCACTAAAACACTTCTAAAACCGAGTTTTAACCAATAATTGAGATCAGTTCCTGTTATAAACCGGCATTAATTGGCTCTTAACAGTGAATTGGTGAAATCGACTTTTTATAAATTAGGCCGCGAGTTATTAAACGCGGTAATATCATACATATATAGGTTCACCCCTGCATCTCAGATGGGTAGGCAGAGACCAGAGACTGCGCTGATATCTTCGCTACTAATTAGTACATACACTCAATCCTGTTTTAATATGGACTAATAAGTAGAGTAGATAGATAGATAAATAGATAGAGAACACTTTATTGTACATAAAAAAGCGTGTTAAAAAGGGTAGTACCCGGTTTCCGCCCAGTTGCTGGGCGAAAATTACCAGAACCGGTTGCATAGCCAACTTTTTACGATTTCCCTTTGGTTCTGTAGACGCCCAAGTAAAAAAGGAAGAAAAATCCATTTGTTAAAAAGTAAATAACAAACAAAATACACGAAAGTCAAGAAAATCAAATCAAATCATCTATATTAATAATTTCGTTCGGGTCTACGGTAGACTCGAACGATATGCACACCAAATGAAAGAGCGTAAAAAAATAGTTGATCTGAGTCGACAACATATGGGCGGAAAATTCGTATTATCGAGCAGCATCAATATAAAAATTATTAAATTCAACAATGGCGTTGCTAAGTAAATATGTCAATGTCATCATTGTTGTGTTAGTGTCACAAGTTTTCATTGTGAACTGTTATTGCCGGTTTACATTATTTTAGTGTTTAGGAGAGTGCTATAATACAATTAGAGAGGCAAGTGCATTAGTACATTACTGGACGTTCGAGTGAACGTTTATATTTCTTCCAGTAGAGTGTCTCTTCGTCGACGTCGCGAAATATGCGCTATCCTACTCAAAATACTATGAGTTTTAATGGAACACATAAGTAAGTTTGATAATTCGAGTTAATGAAAACAATACGCACCCGTCACGAGTCACTTGCGCACTCTCCTAAAATTCTCACTAAATTTTTAGTTTATACACAGATAAGTAACGAGGATAGTAACGCGCTCAGGTGTTACTGGATAGAACAATAGAAACCAGTTCTATTTTGATTCTAATTGAAAGGCAACTAGAACCGTACAGTCGACAGCACGTCAATCTTCACATTTTAGTTGCAAAGTCGCCCGTAACGCAACGGAGTAGAGTGCATGGGTGTATACCATGATATGCTGTCGACTGTACTATACCGTAAAACGTACTAAAGCAAGTGGCGCTTACACGTTTCTACAAAAGCACTCTCCTTAAGAAAGAAAGAAAAATAACACAGAAAGCATAAAAAGCGGAAAAATAAATAAACTGTACAACATGAAAATAATAATTTACATTTACATATTTACATTTACATACAGGCACATACATTGCTTCTGGCCCCACACTAGGATACCCTGTGTCGTGGGAACCAGAAACAGCGACGTCACAAACATGTAAACATCCAAGACCTGGGATTTTTTTTTGTCCCGAGCCGGGATTCGAACCCGGGACCTCTCGCATGGTAGTCAGATGCGCTTACCACTACACCACAGAGGTCGTTAAAGGTTGAGCCCCCAAAATGGGCCCGATTCAGCATAATGTTGCAACAGAGTGTAAAGTAAAGCACTCTCCTAAACACTAAGATAATCTAAACCGGCCCTTTGATCTAATTTGTTAACTCCATGGTGTGTGGAATACCGTGGCATCCAAGAAGGTTATTATAATCTGTGCCAACTGAGAAGGTGTAGTAAGTAATCTGTGGTGTTTTTCATTGGCGGGAAGACAATAATTGACATTGAGTTTTGGAATGGTCTGAAAAATAATTGAAAAAGGAAATCAAAGTCATAAATTGATCTTTATTGTTTTGCTTAGTTATAGGTACCAATAAACTTATTGAAATGAAAAAGCCACTAGATAAGAAAAATACCAAAAATTAAAATGATGAAGAAGAACATGTGGTCAATACAAAACTAAAAGCTGTAAAGCCAAAGAGGGGGAGCTGTTTTTAGTTGATTAGCCAAGTGGATTCTACGTCTCATTGAATACGTCATTAGATTCACTAGCTGTTAAGTTTATGGAGGAAGTTCATTTAGTTAGTAATTTGTGATGAGGTACCCATGACAAGGTTATGATAAGTATCCGATTTTCGCCTTCGTGAGTAGCCAGAACATGTCCAAAAGAGCAAGATTGGCTATCCGTAATAGTGTGCTGGTTCCAATACTGATGTAAGCATGGTAGCGAGATTCGGGTATGGCAGAAGAATCATGAAAGTAGGATTAGTACAGTACAAATGAGCTCCTTAAGAAATATGTGTGGTGTTACTTTGAATGACAGAATACGCAATAGACTGAATAGTGTATTAACGCTGGATATCCACTTCTCATGCCGATATCCAGCGTTAATAACGTGCCAGCGGTGTAATTAACAGGTCGTAAGTGATACTCGTATAGTGTCATTGAAGAAGAAAGCACAAAAGCTTAGCTTTGATGACGACCTCTGTGGCGCAGCGGTTAGCGCATCTGTCTAACATGCTAGAGGTCCCGGGTTCGAGTTCGGCTGAGGACAAAGAAAAAAATAGCACCAGCTCTTGGATGTTTACATGGTTGTGACATCGTTGTTTCTGGTTCCCACGACTCAGGGTATCCTAGTGTGGGGCCGAAAGCAATGTAAATGTTTATGTTTGACAAGATTGATCGATTAATCAATCAGCTCATACTCGTCCACTGGTCGACATATACCTCCTCCAAGACGCGCCACTTCTTTTTGTCCTCAGCCATGCTCATGCACCCTTCGTGGTTTACGACTTTGTTTCGTAAAAGTAAAGTCTGTTTTTTAAATCAATGCAAAAAAAACTGTCACTTTGACATATCAATACAAGCCAAAGGCTGTCAAAGGCTCACAGTTGACGGGTTAAAGAAGCAGAAAGAAGAAGAAAACACTTTAATTACAGCAACAGTTACACAAAACATTAGACATAAAAACAAAGTACTTAACAACACATTTACAAACAATGGTCACGGTGTGTCTCTGCTGCTGCAATAGGCAGCTGACTCAGCATACTGCCGAGGGTATTATGCCTCAGCACTGATAAAGGGGATCACTCGGACGCTGTCATCCCATGGATGACATTGTTAGGATGGCGAAGGATGTTCGATGGCTCCCCTAGCCATGAGAGTGTGGTAAGGTTCTTGTCCTCTATGCAAAAAAAAAATGACGCGATGTTACCGCTATAAAAGCTATAGGTTAACTCGGTAGATTTTTTTTACCGTGAATAGAAGACTCATGTGACCAAAATCCTTATCACATCAAAGACATTAAAATTGAATTACTCGTAATAGCAAAGTCTAAGAAAAAACGCCTCCGTAGCATACACAATTTAACTTGGAAGTAAAATGGGGTTATTTGGTTTTTACGTACTAGCAACATTCAGACAGTGACAGGCTAAGAATTGTATGGAGATGTCAACGTGACAATATTTTTGCATTGAATGAAAAAAGACTGTAGGAAACTTTGCTTTTCTACTCGAGTGGCCATTTTGTGCACACCTTACCTGAGGTCGTATCGCAATCGTGAACGCAGCGGGTCGCCGGCAATTAATAATCGTAATTAATAATAATAATAAGACCCTCATTATGTTTCCGCGCACTGATTGGAGTGTACCACTTGTTACTGCGGCACCTTTCAGTACAGGCGCGCTGAAAAGTGTGGTTGTGTAAAATATCTAGATAAACAACTGTAGACTTTTCTTTTGTAACTGCTGGTATTTCTATATCTGAATCTGTGGGTATAAATTGTTTTAAAGAGACAAACCTGTTTTTTAATTTTTTTATCCGTTTACAGCTGACTAACACATTCGTTAAGAAAAGCCGGGCAAGAGAGAGTTGGGCGAGCGTGCTAATGAATGTCAATAAAGGTAAAGAGGTATATCAGGATCGTGGCAAGTGGCAAGCCTAGAGCCTTGATTCTGTTAGTGCATGATAATGCAATTATAGTTACATGGTTGGGTCACGTGACATGATTTTTAATACCATTGAATGACGTGTAGAATTACGAAGACGCGTGCGTGCGTTGTTTAGCGGCAATGAAATGAAATCGACGCAGTCATGCGACTGTCATTTTACTACAATTAATTAGCAGAATCTAGGACCTGATCTTCGCCTACGACTCCTGGATACAGGCGTGAGTTTACGAAAAATAAGATCTTAGCTTGAATTTAACGTGCGGGGTTTTGATGTAGAATAATAAATTGTACGTTTTATTTCGATGTAGGTAAACTATACATTGATTGGCACCTTAAGCAAAACCTTGTCTTAATTTGCTTCCTAAGCATTCAATTTCATATTCAATCACTATTAACCATTTTTATTTGTTAGAATATGAGTATAGGTTGGAAAGAAATAATTCTTGCTTGTTGTCATAGTTTTATTTAAGAAAAATAATAATAATTTGAAAATGTCTCCAAAACTACAGTCATTGGCATTACAGGTATAAACATTATCACTAATAATATCAGTCATTGGCATTTATAATTTGTATGTATTAATTTGCATGTAATGCTAATTATAAAAAACTACCAAAATGCCCTTTAAGAAATTTTAATTCTTAATATTTGTGTTTAAAACTCACTGTGCCAATGACTGGGTGGGTGCCAGCAATACTATGGTTTACCCTACTTAATACAAATTTAAAGAAACCAAATAAAATGTAATTAGTAAGCAGAAAGTCGTCAATTCATGAGCTCGTCAAAATGTGAAGTAGGAATGGATGTCAAATTAAACCTAGAAATGGGTCTCGTAATTTTAAATTTTGACTTCATAATGATAGACAGAATGAAAGAAATATCAAAAATGTTGTAAAGAGAGAGATTATAATCTAATGCCTCCTCCAGACTACTCGCGAAGTTCCTCAACAAAGTACTCGGGAAAGTTGACCTAAGTACGTAGAGTCTGACAAGTGAGTCCAGAGTGCGTATACTGAGTTTTTTCATTCACTTTCGATAGCGAGAGCGTTTGCGATTTGCATAGGAGTGACAAAGAGACAACTAGGTGGCGCGCTCTGTCACTCCTATTACAAACTGCAAACGCTCTCGCTATCGAAAGTGAATGAACAAACTCAGTATAAGCACTCTGGGACGCGATTTATTTCGAATTCTTCATATGGCCACACTCTGACTGTCAAACTTGCTGCAAGTAGTACAGCTCAAACAGTTTGATACTCGTCCTAGATTTAAACAAGAAAAAACCTTTTGTTTCTATTCAACATAATTTTCCCTATGTTTTAGTATGTACATACGAGTAATAATGTTTTAAAACAAACATGAATTGTTTCTTGTTGTAAGGTCTGTCGGATGACGAAAATGTTAAACATCAGATCGAAGACTTAGTCAAAGAACTGAAAGACGTTGAAAAAAAAGATATGAATCAGATTTTGATTATGGTTCAGCATTAATAAATGTTTATAAGTTTATGTGGTGCATGTTTATTATCACTGTTTTTGGTGGAGTGGAAATGTTGGTTTTGATGTAGTTAATGTTTTCGTTTTGCTTATATTTATTTATGTTTGGACAAAATTCATTGGAGACTCCAAACTAATTAAACAAATAATCAAGTTAAGCAAAAGTATCAAGATGGTTTATTCAGACAATATGCAGGGTTATCAACTAAAAAATTTTTAAATTTCCCGCCAAAGGCTTGTGCCACGACTCACTTGTCGCACTCTAGTTACACACTCGAGGTTGGACGTAGTAAGAAGAAGTGCCTCTCCACACTACATCTATTCCTCTAACCTCGGTTAACCTCGCGAGCAGTGTGAAGGCCACAAGCCTTTACGGTAATAGTTTTCTCCACACATGTACTGCGGGCTGTACGTCGCTGAAAGCCGGAGGCGGTGGGCGGCCCGGCACGCCTCTCTCGCTTGCTCCATCGACACACACTTTACGCCAAATTGATGTTATCTCCATTCCACGAAAGTAGATAGATAGAATATTCTTTATGGTACGGCCACACTATCTCGATAACGCGAAGATTTGCGTTGTCGCGACATGTCTGGCCGAAAAATTCGTCCTATCGCGAATACAAACACCCTTCGCGCTGCTGTCGGTAAAATACCGCACATCAAAGGGCAAAATGAATTTAGCAACGCTCTAGATTGTCGCGACGTAGCGAAGGTTTATTTGATGTGGCCAAGCTCTTCGCCGTAGAGCGAACACGAAATTTTGTCGCGACAACGCGAACACGAATCTTCGCCTTCAAGTGTGGCCGCAGCATTATTGCACAATATAAAAAACAAAAAAAAACACAAAATATTTACACAGCTTCATGGTACATACAATTAGCGGCCTTATTACTAAAAGCAATTTCTTCCAGACAACCTTACGATGGAAAATTGCTGAGAGAAATTTGAAAGACGGGTAGCCGGTGCAAAATTGAATATTTATATATACTTATACTTAATAACTATACACTTACATGTCTTTACTTATATAAACTTATTATTGTACACATACATATATCTTATAATAAAATAAGAAACTATATAGCTCCCACAGAAATGGATTAATGCATATCTCAAGACGCGCGGATTGACCAATTAGATGCTGGTATTTGTTTCCCTAGGAGTTCGACTCGTGGAATGGAGTATAAGCAATGCTAGATTATTCTTCTAGTTAGTGTATCTATCGCAAAACTATTTATACTAAAAGTCCGTGCTTCGCAAGTCACGCTAAGCAGTTGGTGCCGGCTGCCATCGATAGATGGCAGTCGTTAAGCCAATGCAGAGGCCTTAGGGCGGCTTGAAAACTTATGACAGTACGACCAGCTACTAGTCTTACAAGCCTCCACCAATCCAAACTAGGCCACTGTGGTAGTGTATGGCCTATACCTTCCTCGGGGAAGAGACCCGTGCCCCTCGGTGGGGACATAATGCGTTGATGATGATGATATAGGATTATATAAGATTAGATAAGAATATTCTTTATTGTACACCGGAAAAAATACAACATATTTAATAAGGTAAATAAATATTAGGTATTTTAGTAGGTATATTAGTTGAAATTATAGCGAAGAGAAGGGACGCTCCAGCCGGACACAGTTTGACCAAATAGGGGATGTTTTAGCAAATGACAAGACAAAAAGTACCCGAAAACGGCGTGCGAGCATGCAACGTCTAATAAATGTCAATGAAGCAAAAGTGATTTGTCAGGATCGTGGTAAGTGACAGTCCCTGATCTCTGCCTACCCCTCTGGGATACAGGCGTGGGCTTGTGTGTATAATTATTGTTTGCCGACCTCTGTGGCGTAACGATTAGTGCATCTGCTTACCATGCAAGAGGTCCCGGGTTCGATCCCCGGCTGGGGAGAAAAAAAAACTCCAGGTCTTGGATGTTTACATGTTTGTGACGTCGCTGTTTCTGGTTCTCACGACACAGGGTATCCTAGTGTGGGGCCAGAAGCAATGTATGTGCCTGTATGTAAATGTTTATGTTTTATTTTTATGTTTATGATAAGACCATTAATGTTTCAGCTCTGTCCTCAGTCCATTTCAGTAGTGAAGTCGAAGTTGGATAGAACAACTGTTGTTTTACTCCACCATCTGCTATAACCCTTTGCCTAACGCATCAATAACTGATGAAGCAATATTATGATCGCAATAAAAATTCTATTCAGCTCTAATTAATGCGCGTTGTACTATAAAACTGTGGACAGCCAAAATAAAATTAAACAGAAGATCGAGATCCGAAATCCGTAGTACATTACTACCATAGATATCTGAATAGTAAAGATGTCTGTGATTACTACCTCAAATTAAGCAAGTCACATGTTGGTAGCATGTTGCATAGAAAAAGGCCAATACCCAGCAGTGGGCAACGGTAGGCTGATGATGATGATGATGAAGCTTGTTCCTCCAAAATTAAGTGCAGGGTGTTGATTTGTACAGTTTCGTCCGACTCAGGGGTGGTTATTTACATACTGAAGCAAAAAAAACATATAAAATAATAATTTTTAATAAATAATTATTTATTTGGTGAAATTCACCTAAAATCGCCGGTTTTGCGGCGCCGGCGCCCCGCCCCGCCCCGCAAAACCCCCGCCGGACCCGTCAAGTGCAAACGATAGAAGCTAAGCCGTATAACTTTATTAACAACTTTACTTCCGGCCAGCCTAAGAAAGGTTTTGAACAATAAAACAGAAGCGGGAGCTTAACTTATGGTTCTTATCTACTCTTTGGAGAGCTGACTTTTAACTAGTGATAGGCCACTCAATAGAAAAGAAAAACGGAATTTTTCAATATCGCATTGACAGATAACTGTCAGTTATCTGTAGATCGGTTATTGGGACCGGGCATTATACGGTTTCGTCAAATTAGGGTTTTTCCTACTTTTTGGGGAGTTTCGGTTTCGTTTAGTGAATCGGGCCTTCTGTCCTTCTCAATCGTCTTATCGTTTCCCGGTCAATCAAACGTAGAGAGAGAGGCGCCATGTCCCATTTGCTCGATAGTTCCCCACAGTTTGTGGCCCTAAAACGATTACATCTGTCTCCGTAGTCTCTGTTGTCGGTCGACTAATTGTAGCAATGGCGGCCGGATTCGATACGGTGAGTTGTGATTAAAATTTATGCGTCTTCACCGGGATAAGGCGGGTTGTGGGTAAACATGATTTGGTGGATAGGCGATGATAATAAAACCTTTATGGGGCTTTTAAAAACAAGCATTGATTATTATCTCTATCTAGAACCCTCCGTACACTGTAGTAAACGTTGTGTTTTTTTTTCTTTATATCCATCTACTAAAGTCCCTGGTCTCTGCCTACCCCTCTGGGTTACACGCGCGAACGCGCGTATGTATGTATGTTTCCATCTACTAAACTATAAAAGCGTTTTATAGTTTAACACAAAGACAATTTATTAGATACACGTATAGCACACATACAAACATTATCGTCTGACGACTCACAGGCGTCCGATGGTACCGCCAACATATCAGTGTCGAGCCCGATCAATTTGAAAGACAGATACATATTTCATTCATTTTACTTGCCCCGATATCGGATCTACGTCCGGTACCGATATCGGATCGGAAGGTGTGAAACGACTCTTAGTCGTTTTGTCAAAGGATTTATTTAACAATTTCAGTACATCAATTGACATTTTGTGACATTTTCGCACCATAGAAAGCGTGACTCGCGTCGTCATGCTACGTACTACGATTAGTTCCGCCCTTCGTTAAAACAACACATAATAATAGCTACACTGCCATCCTAAGAAGAAAGGCATAACATTAATTTTTAGGTATTAGAGAAAGAGTAAGCTGTATTTAAATAAATACTACTTAAATTTAAGAAAACATGAAATATGTAAATTTTTCTTGTGTTTTTCAAATAGGAATCATCGACGACAAGTTAGCAGACATGCTTAAAATTTAGTTTTTCAGTTTAGTTTTTTCACTTTTTTCTAATTTACCTTCAATTCAGTCACTAAACTTCAATTTGCTCGAAATCAAGTTCATGGCAGTTATGGCCTTTTTTATTATGACGGCAGTACAGAGTTGGCGATTAGAGTTTCCTCTTTGTCATAATCTGCTTATTCAAGACACGAGTCCTGTGAAACAATATAACCTTTGTATCATACAACAATAGTCTCAAGCACTCTTTACTTAACGCCGCAACCACTAATCGCTCCAGGAATGGCAAAGCCGGCAAAACGAGCTTAACATAAGCACCACTTAATCCCGTCTGCAGAGATTCTTAGCGCTGATTATCGGCCCTAGGCAAAGAAACGATTCCATTAAAATGTAGCTGGCAACTTAATCAATAGGCCATAAGGTGTGTGACAAAAACTGTGGGATCGTTTAGTACTTGACACAGCGCGCGTCGCTGATGTAGCTGGGGTAGAGGGGCTATTGGGGAAGACGGTCGATTCTGCAGTCGAGAAATGTGGGAAGAACGTCATCGTCAACCCATTCTGTCCCCACCAAGGGGCACGGGTCTCTTCCCTGAGGAAGGTATAGGCCATACTCCACCACGGGGCCTAGTCCGGATTGGTGGAGGATTGTAAGACTAGTGGCTGGTCTTACTGTCAGAAGTTCTCAAGCCGCCCTAAAGGCCTCTGACTGGGTGTAACGACTGCCATCTATCGACTGCAGCCGGCACCAACTGCTTAACGTGCTTTGCGAAGCACAGAACCGCCCGGAAAAATGGCACTAGCGTTAGTCGTAGACGGTCACCCATCCATGCACTGAACGCGCCCTATGTTGCTTAACATTCATGATCGTTTAAGATCACTGAGGCAGCTGGGGCTACGAGCGATTCCTCCATATTTCAACCAAATAGGGGATGTATTAGCAAAGAGCAAAATAAAACGTACCCGAAAGCAACTTGCGTGTATGCAACGACTAATAAATATATAGAGATGAAGCTAAAGTGATTTGTCAGGATCATGGCAGATGGCAGTCCTTAGTCTCTGCCTACTCTGCCCCTCTGGGATACAGGCGTGAGCTTATTTATGTATATATATTGTATTCAAGATGATACAACAACACTTAGCATCTAAAGAGAGTTGTGTGTCATCAACTTGAACTCAAGGAGAGAATCTATAGACAACTGAACGTTGTTAGACAGCTCATCATAGTGAAAAGTTGCACTTTCGTGTCGTTTCGTCAAGATCAGCAGCTTCGGGGCGAAGTGTCTCCTGATACCAACTTAAAACGAGGACTAAGGTGTAACATGTTTACTGGGTATCAATGCCTGTCTTTGTCTTCAATGCCTGTCTTTGTCTGGTAAGTTCATCGTGAAAACATCGTAATAAAACCTGATTGTCTGAGGTGTTGAAGCCCTTGATTTTTCTCTGAGAGAAGGTCTATGCCCTGCAGTGAGACCGTAAAAAAGATGCAAAGACCTGGTTTTACATTGAATGAAAACAGCTGCGACATCTGAGCTACAACCGCGGTGTCAGTTTTACGAACTCTATGTGAACATTGTTTGAATGCTACTCAAATGATGACGTACAGGAGGCATATAGAATCAAAGGCTGCAAAGTACCACAAAGTAAACTCTGCCACTTTCCCGTATTTGATTCCAACGCGGTAACACTTAGCAGCCTTTGAACCCACTATGAGATTTGTATGAGGTTTTAAGTGGTCTTTTGCTGATTTTGTAACAAAATTGAAAAAATGCATAGCTTAAACTAGAAATACACTAGATGGTTCATATTTAGAAAGTATGGCACTTAGCAGCCTTTGGTTCTATATGCCTCAGTTACGGACATCGTCCAAAGTGAAAACGGTCTACCCCTTAGGGATCCACGCGTGAGTGTTTGTGGAAATAGCCAGCTACAACCCCCACGAAAGAGGACTGCCCCAATGCGCAGAGGCAAGAGAATACTCCACCGCGCATTCCTGTCGCGGAAGGTGCGCCTGCGCGGCCCCCGCCAAAGAATGTAATTAACGGGGCACCAATAAAAATAATTGGCTACAAAAAGGCATGCGCGTCGGCCCGCCATTTATTATTTTGATTGGCCTCGTTATTGTTATAGCCTTTATTGTTCTCGTTTATGGCTCTGTTTGTTCCCGGCCGACGCGTCCTGGCACGCGTGATATTCCTCGGACACTACGGAACGTCTCTATAACTTAGCGGCTGTCGACAATCTTTGCCAATATCTTCTGAGTGAACAATGGGGAATTATAACATGTGGCCACTTACTTGGCTCATTGTATGGTGTAGATTTCTGGTTAGTTTCATTTCAGTAATAATCGTTGAGGTATTGAAAAAAATCAACAGTCTAAAATTTTTAGGTAAGTAGGTAACTGTATTTTGGTACATTAAGCGAATCGGGGTGTGGGATTTTTAAGATAAGTTTTTCGCTAACGTAAAGTCTAGAATCTAAGTATATTAATTTAAATAACATTTTTTTAAATAAAAACGGTACAAATAATTATTTGAAGCAGCGGGTAGCTAACTTTACAACTTGGACGAAATAAGCTCGGTAACGTGTTCAAGTTAGGCTGGGTACACACAAACCGTATAGCTTACTGAATCCAGAAAGATCGATGAGACATTGTATAGAATAAAGTTAAAATGAGAATTGAAAGTTGAAAGCTCTCTTAATTAAGACTTTTGAAAACAAAGAATAAATGTGTAGTTTATTTGTTAGCTTTTTCTCCACATATGTACTAATTGTGAAACTGACAGCTTTGACGTTCATTTAGTAAATATTTTATTTTTAGAGTGAATAAATTTTATTTACTTGACAAGTCAAATCAAGACTTAAGCAGTAGAAGACGGCCAATTTCGACCGAGCCGTATCTCTTATCGCCTATGGCATAAGAGCGAATGTCGATAGTAAATTCATTCAATTCCGACAGAAAACATCCCGTTCTTAGAGAGTCCCTGTTTGACCGTATAGGTTAAGAAACCTAACAAAATCTCCTTTTGGATAGGCTATCAGCTTCTCTTTATATTTCTAGATGCTTCGGCTATTTGCGTTGGCGTATTTGGCTATTTGCGTTGGCGTATTTGGCAAATATGAACCATACATTACCGGGTATCCTTACGAATATCAAGAACTGATTTTTGTAAACATACAATGTAGGTATTCTAAATCGTCGGTAAATACGCGAATACGCATAGCCAAGTGTGGTGTCAGCATCAAGGCCATACAGTTTCCTACAATCACAAATATCATGAAATAGTGATCTACGTATTTATGGAACAACCAGTGAAGCAGAGTTCTTACGGCTGATTATCTCATTCCACCAGCCCAGCGGAGAGACAGGAGTCGTGATCCGCCAGAACAATGTATTGGGCCGAAGTGCAATAACTATAAAGCACCGATACCTAAGGCGGCGCGGCGTGCGCAAACGCACCGCTAATGGGCGCCCCAATAAAGCAATAATCCACATCGCTGTAATTACGGCATGGCGTAATTATTACAGCCCCGTGTATATAATAACGATGTAACAGCTTAATGAGAGCGCAGAAGGTGAGGTCGTGAGGTACGAAAAAGGAGAGAACTGTCAATTTTGTTAAATAATAATCATCACCAATCCATTATGTCCTCACTGAGGGGCACGGGTCTCTTCCCTGAGGAAGGTATAGGCCATATTCCACCACCGGGGCCTATTCCGGATTGGTGGAGGCTTGTAAGACTAGTGGCTGGTCTTATTGTCAGAAGTTTTTCAAGCCGCCCTAAGGCCTCTAGCTTGGCTAGCATCAACTGCTTTGCAAGGCACGCTAAGCAGTTGATGCCGGCTGCCATCGATAGATGGCAGTCATTAAGCCAAGTTAGAGGCCTCTCATCCAGCTCTTGAAAGCCGCCTTGCGAAGAACATCGCTCCACCGATTCTGAGGACGTGCAACACTACGTTTACCGATTAGCCCACAGACATGGGGCCATTTTTGTAAATTCGAGCTATAAAAAAATATATGATCTTTTTCCCTTGGTGGGGCTAGTAAACCACATAGAGTCCCTTACGGTCTTCTGGCAATTCTTACTCAGCGATGCAACTAAGTCCTTTCGTGATTGAATTTAATTAATGTTAGAGCGCTTTATGGCACGGTTTTGCGTTCCATATGCAGTGTTCTAGAGCCCGCCGCTACATTGAAACGAAGTCTACAATGTTGGGAGCAGTTCAGACCACTGAAGTGGCAGTGAGTCGGCTGTAAAGACTGCTAATAGCAGTGGGCCTATTATACGAGTTACAATGATGTTACGAAACGAAGAGAGACGTGAGCAGTCTGTACGTTATTATTAGGGCTCTGCCTCATTGAGACGCCATGGCGAAGTCGCCAGCTTCGTATCCAAGCAGGTAATTTTGAAATGTTTGGCATGGCGGTTTGGCAACGTCGCATTTCAATATAAACTGCTTGGTTATGTAGCTGGTGACGTCGCCGTAGCGTCTCAATGAGGCAGAGCACTAGCAGTGAGATGGCTGTAAAGACTGCTAATAAATAGCAGTGGGCATATTATGCGCATAACAATGATGTTACGAAACGAAGAGAGACCTGTGTACAGTCTGTTCGTTATTATTAGGGCTCTGCCGTATTGGGGCGCCATGGCGACGTCGCCAGCTTCGTATCCAAGCAGGTAATATTGAAATGTTTGATATTTACTCACTTGGCAACATCGCATTTGAATATAAACAGCTTGGATATCCCAATTCAATCCAAATCTTACTTGACTGTCCCAGTGAGGCAGGGCACTTAGTCCTTTACAGCAGTAAACCGAGGTACCTGGGGCCTGTTTTGTAAAACTATAATTCATACATTACAGTATTGCAATAAATTGCAAAGTCAATTTATCCACAAATAAAAAAAACGACTCTGATCTTAAATTAGCCTCTAACCAAAAAAAATCCTACTTTGAGCTTAAGTTTCCTACTTTGGCTGTAATTAAAATAATAAAAATACAAAAAATTCAGTTCCTTCGCTCAGTTGCGAGTTTCAAAACGCTAGTCCGTTGTTTGTCCACTGTCTGTCCAGCTGACAGTTGACTTCTTCTTTTTAAGTTCCAATTTATTACGTTGGGTAGGGTTGGCAAATCTAAAGATTTATGTGCTATTGATGATGTTGAGTTAAATTAAGTATCTAAAAATTTAATTCGAATATATCCAAGGTATTATATTGATTGGAATATTTTACGTTGCAATATTCCGCGGGGATTTGGCGCTGGATACAACAGGCTCAATGCAGCAGGCATAATACAGGCTTTATACCTACCTCGGTAACAGAGGCTGATCAACGTACTTAAGTAATTTCTAGTAATTTCTCATTTGTAGACCCTTGTGAAATCATTGGTCAATAAACTGTTACTACGTTACCATTAAAATAAATTGTATTTATTTATATGTTACCATTAGTTTGTGGAAACTTAAAAGTTATCCTATTCTAAGCTTAAAGTACGTGACTGATATGTTTTGGGCAGTTACAAAGTTTTCCTCATCGTAAAAGTTGTTCGTATTGTATAGTGGAACCCCAGTGTTTTGGCTGGAAAAAATTGCAATTTCTTAATCACTAGGTATCGTGCTTAGAAAGGTATTCAATAAAGTAAATATCTTTATTGCACAAAAGAAAGCGTATAAAAGTTGTACTGAATTAAAATCGAAAATAAGCTTTAACATTAAGTTACTTCTGCGTTAGCTAAATTTTCTTTTTAATACCTCCGTGACATTCCCATATGACCTCAATGGTCAGTAGATAATGCTCTATGCATTATCTGTACTACTCCGGCGATGCAGTAGGGTGTGTATATCCTGAAAAGTTGTAACCATTAATCGCAATGCACAGGCAAATTAACCTATCGTCGTCGGTCATGCAAAAGAGTAATAAACAGAACTAATAGCTGCCCGGAATTCACCTAATACGTGCAGCTTTGCCCGCAGCAAATTGATATTGTTATCGGATAGAGCTTTATTTGGTGGATTCACTTACATTACATTTATGTAATGTAATGTAAAGGCGTGAGTTTACTCACGCCTGTGTCCCGGAGGAGTGAAGCAGATTTGGCCACCCGGTACTTTCTTAATTAATTAACGAAATCTTTTGAAATGAATTGATGAATTTGATGAATTGACGAAATGAATGTTTGGTTTATTTTTTTTTTCAATTACGAGTATTGAGCTTTATTAGCCATCTCCCGCTCTCTGTTTTTTGGTTCGAAATTCAAAATTCTTCTTCTTAGGCTGGCTAAAAAAAAAATCTTTTGAAATAAGTCCGCCTTCGTACATCAAGACTTACCTGTTATTTAAGTTTTTATGTATTTTTGTTAATTTGTTGCGATAAAGCGTAACAAACAAACAAACCTTCCTGGCAAATCCTTTTTTTACAACATTCATTAGTCAATGTATGCACGCACACCGGTTACGGGACTTATTGTCTGTGTAAGTGTTTTTGCGAATCTTCTATCGGCGATTGCCACCTCAGCTCGCTCTGTTGTTGCAGATGTTGGTCCAGATCATCTGTCTACTGACCCGATTTCGATCGGTGGTGACTCTTGTCCATCTATTCGTATGCCTCTGATTCATGGTCGGTCTAGCCACTTTAATTGGAACAAGTAATCAATAAAAATATTTTGAAACTAGCTGTTTTGCCAGATATTGGAATGAAAAATAGATAACAACCTATTCTCAGACATACCGAATATACCTACATACAAAATTTCATCAAAATCGGTCAAACCGTTTCGGAGGAGTTTATGCACTAAAATTGTGACATGAAAATTTTATATATTTAGTAGTATATATTTAATAGAAAAGAAGAAAGAAGAAGAAGAAGTACCAAATTCATACACAAAACTGGAAGTAATTCATTATTCGTAAGTGGTATTTCGAGTTCAAAACGACGGTTTTGTCATTATTTTTATTCCACGTCATGTTATTGTGTATTTATTTCTATTCATAGCATAATAATAATAATATTTGTTGTGCTTACTATCTCTCAATTTACGAGCATTGTAGCATCGTAGCGCTTGCTACGATTATTTCGTAGAACTCTCGTAGACATCCGTAGCGGAGCGGCTACGTGATTTTAGGAAATTCGGGGCAGCTACGATTTACCTCATTTATTTAGATAACTCTGGTTTCACTTACTTCAAGAGTTCGACCAGAATTCAGTTGGATTCGCATTAGGTACTGAGTTCGTCTCTTTTTTCTATAGAAAGTAGCTGACCCGTCAAACGATATTTTTCCATATTAATTACTTAGCTTGTATGACCTATGTTCAGACCTACCAAATACACAAAAAGAAATCATAAAAATGGGTAATTTCAGAGGAGTTTGGAAACAAACACTTTCATGTTGAAATTCATGGTCTTCCTCTTATTTCTGACATTATGTTGTTTAGCAAAAAATAATCCTTATGATGAAGCCTTTCATTATGATAAAGCTACAGGGTAATTGTTTCTCATGTAGCGGGTTCGTTTCCTGGTTTAACCATGAAATTGTTTCGAAATCTATGAATGCAGTTTAAATTGTTTTTAAATTAAAATAATGTCTTCTTTTATTAAAATGTTCCATCTACAATATTAAAGGTACTTTCCCTCCTCGTGGCATAGCCGTGGGACGCCCTGTATAGATATAAAAGAATATTTGCCAATTTTACTCTATTGTACCTTGTAAATATTTTATGTCTATGTTTTTTCCTCGTATACAATAAATAATAGCTTATTTTGTTTTCAATCTAATCAAGTAGGAATTGTGTTTTTTTAAAAAGTCTGCCATTTTGCCTTCTTAGTTTGTCCCTACCTAGTACTGCTTTTCTGTATGAAATAAGTGGTTAGGTAATTAAACTTTCTCCCACCATATATTAATTTTGCACAACCCTGTTGTTTATTTTCCCGCAAGAATAACTCCAACATCGCGTGTCGAAAACTTAACAACATAATAAGAAGTCCCGGTTATTTGTTCGTAGCTGCTTAGACCAGAGAACTAATTACCTAAACTGCTTTTCTTCCATTGGACTTTTTAACTTGCCATGCCGCATTTAAAATTACGTTAAAGTTTTTTTTTTACACGAACACCTGTTATACTAAGCAATGTATTTACTGGTAACCCAGATCTTATATTTAAGTCGGGCATGCTGACTTACTCGGATAATTTTTACTGCTTTCAAAAGAAAATTGTATAGTTTGATAGATGTGGTCTGCATCTGCTTTGATAGATAATAACATTATGGACATTTCGGACATAATTATATTATCATATTACATTATAAATGCGAATGATAACCAGATCGCGTAGCACGAGCGCCAATTTGTCTATTCTCAATGAATAAAAACGACGACACCGGCGGCTTCTCTACGCATGCGGATATGAAGACTTGCCAACTCTCTCTTCCCGCGCATTAGAGTATTTTTTTTCGGATTTATCTACGCCGCGAACACGACGGATTTTTATTTGGAAGATGTACGTATAACCAACATCATCATCTTCCCTGAGGAAGGTATAGGCTTATAACCAAGTTATTGGTACTCTATGCGCTGGTTTGGTAGACTTGAGCGAAAGTGTACGGCAGCGGAACTACGCTCCGCGGTGCGACGCGACATCTCTCTCACTATAACATTTTTAATGACTGTAAAATAATATTGTGTATACTTTTTACAAGTATAGCCAGAGGTGATACCGTCATTATATTGGTAAATATTATAATTCTCATGTCGCAAAGCGCATGCGAGTTTCTTTCAGTGCATCTGTAATTGTACCACGGTCACGTGACATATTTTATTATACCATCAAGTTTGGTTGTATGTGCCCATGTAGACTTGAAGTGGCAACTAAATTAAATCGACATGTTCATACAGTCGTTACACCAAAATCGGTGTCGATTTTATGAGCATTAAATTACTGTTGGGAGGCATTCATCTGATTGTAATACCACTTTTCCTTTATTCATGTTTTCAGAAAGAGGTGTTGGTAAGATATTATCATCATCATCATCATCATCAACATCATCAACCCATTATGTCCCCACCGAGGAGCACGGGTTTCTTCACTAAGGAAGGTATAGGCCGTACTACACCTTAGTAAGTATAGGTACCTACTGATTATTTCTTATTGCTTCGTCGAAACCGACGTACTTGTAGATTAGAAATAGGTTAGATTAGAGATTAGTTAGATTAGAGAATGGTAGAAATAAGGCCAGTTTCTGAATTGAGAATTTCACTAAGTAAATACTTAAGTAACGTTCTGTCACGCTCTTTTCTGAGAAACATGACGAGACAGCACTACAGTTAAGTATAGTTTTAATGATTTTAATGGTTTTCTCCCGCTCGTTCACGTGTATCAGCTATGGTAGCGCAACTCAACCCATATCGATCTATTGAATCCGCATATAGAGTCCGATAACTACGCGGATAGCATAGTGAACAAGACATCAATACGCGATACGTCCTAACCGACAACAAAGGCTTGCGATTTAATGTTCCCCCGCACGCGATTGTTACGGACTCGACACAACGGTGAGCTATAGGCCCTTTGTAGAAAGGATTCAACTATGCAGATAGAACGCTGGTTAAATAGGTAATGCGATCATAAACTATAGCAATGAGCTGAAATAAATACAGAAATCCGATTGGGAAATAATTCGAGAGCACGGCGGCGACGGTATTTGAACTTCCCATATTTGTGACGTCGCTGTTTCTGGTTCCCACGACACAAGGTATCCTAGTGTGGAGCCAGTGCCTGTATGTAAATGTTTATGTTTATGTTTTGTGTAAGTAGACCGGAAGGTCAGAATGGCCGCCTTGTTCTATTTTCGGATAATAATGTTTGTAACAGACTTGTTCGCAAACAAAAAAATTCGAAATTGGTTAAAACTTGACGGAGTTCTGAAAGAATGTAGTAAAAAAATCAATTAAATAAATTGAATTTATAACCTCCGTTTTCGAAGTTGGTTGAAAAGTTAATTCTGGGATGTAAGCGTAAAAATCTGGTATTTTAATAAAAAGTAGTTCTGTGACTTATATCTGTTACTAACTTGTGTACCACACCTGCGTTATGTCCTTTTTATCTAAGTTATGTAGTTTATTTAGTTTATTGCGAAAAAAATTAAGACCACCTACGTTTTGGCGACGCGACGTCGCAGTTGGCGTGGTAGACTTACTTAAAAAAAAATCGCCATCAGACACTATAGATTTTTTTAAGGTCTTAACACAACTGATTAATACTTATAACTATGTACGAGCATGGCGAGTCATTAAAAATTACTATTACAAACATAACTGTACAAAAGTTATGTTCTGTGGCTAACTGTGCAAACAAAACCAAAACTGGGTTATTATCGGAAAGAGCTGCATCGAAGTTTGCTTTACAGATCAAAACAAACAAGTTATGCGGTGTTTAATTTATGAATTCAAGTTTTTACTGCACTTTCCCCTAGGCGCCCTCCTTAAGTCACTAGGCTGGAGCAACCTTATTCCGTGGTAATAAGGTCGTAAGTAGCACCTAGTATATTTGACAGACTGTTGGCATTTCACGAACCGCAACACAAAGTAACAAGCATGCCTCGCACAGTTTTTTCTTGTCACATAGCTTGAAAAGGTTGACGTGTCTACTTGACCAGTAAGTTATACTTTTCAATGGCAGTATAATTGCATTAACTCAATTATCGCTGCGTTATCTTTGTTTTAAACGTGTTTGCCGATAATACGTGCAGGGAAAAAGCTGGAGGTTTACACTCTATGGTTAGTGTTGAATGTCGTAACTTGTAAAACGTGTCGTGTTAAAAAGTTAATGAAAATATCTTGTGTCATTGCAATCTTCACCGCAACAAAAACTATAGAAATAATTTTCAATGTAGAAAGGTTCTTAATCCAATGTTTGTCGAGGTGAGACAGAGATGAGTTTGTGAAGTGCGGATGGTTTCTTTAATTTTTGGAGACGAGGCTCAATGAAAAATCGCTTAGTTTTGGGATTAAGCCGTTGATAGGGCTGGCAACTTTGTATGATGTTATGAAAAAAGTTGGATTATTTTTAGGTTTTGAGCACACCCTTGAAATCATACTGACGATAGTGTCTTTAAACTGACGAGAAATAAGTACATTGCTTATAGAAATATGTACTGTTTTGACAATAGGCTATTTGACAGTGTGAAAAAGAAAGTATAAATTGTGAATCTACAAACCCTTTTAAGTCATTTCAACTTTTAAAAAATTGATCATTTGTCCAAAAAACTAGGATAAAATTTGATAGTTTTCCATCTGTAGTGATTAAATCGAAAACTGCTTGAATTGGCCGAATCTATGATGACGTCACAGCGCAGTAAAAGTGGCGTCTGTTATTCTTGTCGTTCTTACGTTCATTGGTTTTGTTTACTGACGTGTGACGTCATGACTCCATATTGCTCAAAATTGCGTTTTGGCGGCCTATTTTAACAGTAAATTTTTATATGCTTTTAGAAGAAATACACGAAAGAATTTAAAATCACCACTTTATGAGCCCTCAATGAACACTAACAAAGAAACTGAGATGGTTTTCAGAAAACTGTCAAATAGCCTATTGTGTAACGTGTTTAAAGCTGTGTTAGGGCCACTGGTATTGTCATGACGTTATCCAAGTTATTCGAATGAGATTCTATATGAAGGTCCTTCATTAAAAGTCATGAAACATTTGTAAAATAGTTTTTCGAAAATCATCCCTTAAGGGGGAAAAAGGGGGTGCAAAGTTAGTAAGAAACTTTGCCGTTATCCAAGTTATTCGAATGAGATTCTATATGAAGGTCCTTCATTAAAAGTCATGAAACATGTGTAAAATAGTTTTTCGAAAATCATCCTTTAAGGGGGAAAAAGGGAGTGCAAAGTTAGTATGAAACTTTGCCGTTTTTGAAGTTATTCAAATGATATTTAGTACGAAGATCCTTCATTTAAAATCATGAAACATGTGTAAATTAGTTTTTCAAAAATCATCCCTTAAGGGGGAAAAAAGAGGGTGCAAAGTTAGTATGAAACTTTGCCGTTATCCAAGTTATTCGAATGAGATTCTATATGAAAGTCGTTCATTAAAAATCATGAAAGAAGTGTAAAATAGTATTTCTAAACTCATCCCTTAAGGGGGAAAAACGGGGGGTGCAAAGTTAGTATGAAACTTTGCCGTTTTCGAAGTTATTTAAATGATATTTAGTACGAAGGTCCTTCATTTAAAATCATGAAACATGTGTAAAATAGTTTTTCAAAAATCATCCCTTAAGGGGGGAAAAGGAGGGTGCAACGTTAGTATGAAACTTTGCCGTTATCCAAGTTATTCGAATGAGATTCTATATGAAGGTCCTTCATTAAAAGTCATGAAACATTTGTAAAATAGTTTTTTGAAAATCATCCCTTAAGGGGGAAAAAGGGGGTGCAAAGTTAGTAAGAAACTTTGCCGTTATCCAAGTTATTCGAATGAGATTCTATATGAAGGTCCTTCATTAAAAGTCATGAAACATGTGTAAAATAGTTTTTCGAAAATCATCCTTTAAGGGGGAAAAAGGGGGTGCAAAGTTAGTATGAAACTTTGCCGTTATCCAAGTTATTCGAATGAGATTCTATATGAAGGTCCTTCATTAAAAGTCATGAAACATGTGTAAAATAGTTTTTCGAAAATCGTCCCTTAAGGGAGTAAAAGGGGGGTGCAAATTTAGTATGAAACTTTGCCGTTTTTGAAGTAATTCAAATGAAATTCAATACGAAGATCCGTCGCTAAAAGTCACGAAATACAAGTAAAATTGGCTGTCAAAAATCATCCCTTAAGTGGGTAAAACGGGGTGCAATGTTAGTATGAATGAAACCCTGCCGTTTTTGAAGTTATTCGAATGAAATTCAGAATAAAGGTCCTTCATTGAAAGTCTTGAAACACATGTAAAATAGTTTTTCGAAAATCATCCCTTTAGGGGATAAAAGGGGGGTGCAAAGTTAGTATGACACCTGCCGTTTTAGAAGTTATTCAAATGATATTTAGTTCGAAGGTTTTTCATTTAAAATCATGAAACACGTGTAAAATTGTTTTTCAAAAATCATGCCTTAAGGGGGAAAAAAGGGGGTGCAAATTTAGTATGAAACTTTGCCGTTTTTGAAGTTATTCGAATGAAATTCAATATGAAGGTTTGTCATTAAAAGTCATGAAATACATGTAAAATAGTTTTTCGAAAATCATTTCTTTCAGGGGGTAAAAGGGGGGTGCAAAGTTAGTATGAAACTCTGCCGTTTTGAAGTTATTCGAATGAAATGCAGTATGAAGGTCCTTCATTGAAAGTCATGAAACATTGTGTGAAGTAGTTTTTAGAAAATCATCCCAAGGGGGGTGCAAAGTTAGAATGAAAGCTCTCTGATATTCAAAGTTATTTCAAACAAAGTTACAACAAAGTTACAAAGTTATGTTGTATTTGGGTTATAAGTTCCTGATAAAGTTATTGATTATTGCCGACAGCCCTTTTTGTGAATTCAATACTTATGGCGGTTGCAAATTTAGAAGGTATAAAAGTTCGTCGTATTTACTTCGTATCGTCGCTTCGATTATTAAACATTTCGCTGCGACTTTTGAATTGAATTTCTTTGTTCTTCCATGTGTTTAAATACCACCTTAAATACTTGCTTACTTTCTTATTTTTTTCATATTGGCCGTTCTAACTCTTGAATAAATTTTCTCAATTCTTCTTATTATTTCTCCGTTCATGTGTTCATAAATATTTCTCAGTTCTTTAAAATACAACCCATAGTAAACAGCCTATACGAGTATGTGTCCCACTGCAGGGAATAGGTCTTCTCTCAGACAGAGTAGTATGGTTTTATTTATTTCGCATGCGCTAAAAGTATCCCAATCTTAATTACAAACGCAAACACTTTACTCAACTAAGGCCCACGCGGACGAAGTCGCGTGCAACAGCTAGTACTGAATAAGCATATATCTCAGGGCATAAACCTTCTGTCAGTAAAGGAGTTAGTTTAGTTCGTTCAGGTTTTCCGCAATGTATTCAGTTGCATTTGGTCACCACGCGTGTCCAATTTCAAGTAACACCTTTAGGCCTTGATTCTGCTAATGCATTGTAGTACAATGGAAGCTGCATTACGCGCTGATTTAATTTCATTGCTTCTTCACGTCAACGCGAGCTCGCATATCAACAATTCTAGGCGTGCACTGAAATTAAAACACGTCACGTGGCCCGACCATGTAACTGTAATTGTTCTATAATGCACTAACGGAATCAGAGCCCAGGTACTGAGGTTTTCACGATTGCAAATTCCAATCAATTGTGTCTAAATGCTTGAATCGATCGCCGCTCACTCAGTTTTATGCAGGTAGGTACTAAAATGTATAAAAAATATTTTGGAAAGTCTTAACCCTACAGTGAGGTCGTGTTGATGACTAAAGAATGATGCGGCTTGTCACGCCGGAACTAAGTGTCGGTTTTATGAGCATTAAATTACTTTTGGGAGGCATTCATCTGATTGTAATACCACTTTTCCTTTATTCATGTTTTCAGAAAGAGGTTTTGGTAAGATACACCTATTGTTTATTTTTTATTGCTTTGTCGAAACCGACGTTCTTGTACATAGATTAGAGCATCGTAGATACAATTTTATTGTATACTTTAAAACACTACGGTACAGTAGGCAGCCCGAGCCCGAGATTTGGACTTTGCAAAATATGCCCCGGATTAACTTACTTAATTTTTATCGGAAGAGTTCGACAATGTTTTACAATGTGTAATGCATATTTGGACTTGTTTACATACATACAATCGCTCATGCCTGTATCCCAGGGGGTAGGCAGAAACCAGGAACTTGCCACGATTCTGAAAATCACTTTCGCTTCATCGGCATTTATAAGTTGTTGCATGCACGCTTCGAGTACTTTTTGGACTTGTTTGTTTTACCTAAAAGTATAAAGTTTACTTTATATTTGAAGCAGAATTCTTTAATGATGCAACCAGTTTTTGCTGTGGCAAACCACACTCCAGCGCAGTAATGTCAGGTAATTCGGCGCAAAGTGAGCGTGGTTCCTACGTCCGTTTGTATGTTAGTTTAGTTTTGTTCGGGTGCGAGCATTTGACGCCTCTGTGCACATTGCTGGTAGCTCGCTTCATTGCGCTCCGTTTTAGGGTTGACAGCAACAATTTCCTATTATTTGATTGTTTGGTATGCAAAACTGATCACAAGTATTCTATAGTTAAATAAGTGCTAACCTAAGCCTTTAATTACGGCATGGTACTTAATAACTTCCACACTACACAACGACTTGACCTGGTCCCGAACTAGGATACCCTGTGCTATGGTAAATAGGCATTTCGATGTAACTACAAACATCTAAAAACACCCAGAATAAGGCCAAAATAAATGTTTTAATTAATTATTTATCAGGCTTTATTTAATCTTTCGTCATCAACAATTTAAATTAAAAAAACAAATTCTTAAGGCCGGCCCAGACACAACAGGTATGATTTTTTTGCCGCTTTTATAGATAATGGTACGGAACCCTTCGTGCGCGTGTCCGACTCGCACTTCTCCGGTTTGTTAATCAACGATGCTAACCCTAGCAATTGGTCAAGCGTTAACTAACTTTGCTGTCCTACCGATTTCAAATAGCGAACAATGGCGCGCGACGCGGTTAGTGGGATGGATTATTCGATAACTGTGTACAGTCACGAGCAATAATATATATACACTGACACATTTAGTACGACGTACACTTTTTTTTTTGGTACTGCACATATGTACGGCAATTTGTCCTAAATTATCTAATCATTGGTTACATAATTTAGGATAAATTGACGTACACTTCTTTCTAGATTGTCGTAAGTTAAGACTTTTAGAAAATGTGACAGTGAATATATATTATTGCTCGTGACTGTACAAACGGGCGGGTTAGCAAAACAAGCAATAGATACTTTTCAATTTCATTGTGATTGGCCTCGATAGCGGTGATTAGGCTTTCCTTGTCACTTTGATACCTATAAATGATAAAAAAACTGAAAGGAAAATTGACTAACAACCCAACTGCTGAGCATTAACTACTAAGGAGGCGAGACCAAATTCAAATTTAAATCTTTTTATTCAAAATAAAAACAAAATCTTTACTTTATGAACGTCAAAGTTGTTAGTTTCACAATTAATAGATTACGTGGAGAAGAAACTAACAAAGAAACTGACGGCCTCTGTGGCGCAACGGTTTGCGCATTTGTCTACCATGCGAGAGTCCCAGGTTCGAATCCCGACTGGAAACAAAAAAACCTCAGGTCTTGCATGTTTATATGTTTGTGATGTCGCTGTTTCTTCTTCCCACGACACAGGGTATCCTAGTGTGGGGCCAGAAGCAATGTAGGTATGTGCCTTTATGTTATGTTATAAACTCCACATTCATTCTTTTCGTAACAGTTTTAGCTTAATTAAGAAACTTTTAAACTTAACAATGAACACTAGACATAATTCTCTTTTGAATACGTTTAATTAATCTACTGTTTAATACCAGACATTTTGTCCTCTAAATAATCGGTGAACTTTTAATAAGCTTTTTTCCGCAGAGTGCTTAACACATTTCTTAAATCAATCTAGGTAATGCGTTACATTGTATGAACTTGGTTTGTGTCCGCTTAGTAGGTAGGTACTTATTCTCACCAGTTGGTTATTATTTATTTCAGTATTATATTTTTATATTTTTTGGGATTTTATATTTTCATTGGATTTGTACTGGTTTCATACAGTCGTGTCGAGTACGCCTTTGACATTTGCGCAAACACGACGAACCATTGCAGACATTATTTTTCAAAATCTCACTGTCGGTTAAGGAGTTATGAGGGTACGTAGAATCGGACATAAATATATACATACAAACGAGCCAAATGCATTACCCTCTATTCGGATTTCACCGCAGTCGAGTAAAAGTTCTTTTATAATAGACTCTGTCAAGCCAAATTCGACACTGTGCGCTTAAAACAAAAACAAGCCAAAATCCAAAATATAATGACTTATGAGATGTCGTCACGTATGACCAGTTTTTCTTATATTTGCCTATTTTCAATTTTCAATATAAAGTTGGCAACGTTATTCTTATTCCTATTTCTGGTGAAAACTTGATTGAAATGCTCATATAAAGGCGTCCATAGAGTGAAGTATGTATTTTTTTAATTAAACTCTTGTATACACCTAGCTTAGGTAGATAAATACATTGTCCTAAGTCAGGTCTTACGATTTTTAATATATTTTTGATGTAGACATTTATTGTCATTCATGCATTTAAATTTAAGTTTAGCTATAAGATTTATTTTCATGTTTTGCATGCATTTTTGGCAATAAACCTTTTTATTCTTCTTGTTCTTAAATATGATAATGAAAGTCTATTGACCTGAGTTTGCCGCGGTGAATTCCAAAACACTGTACAAATTGTTATTACAACTTTCATGCCTAAGCCACATTAAATTGGTTCAATCTTACTCTTCTTTCAAGACGACAAATAATGAAATAAGTAATAACACCGAGATGTCACGTCCGATTCAATCGTTAGGGACCTATTTAGGGACCATTAGTGTCCGTGCAAGGACCTGATGCGACTTTAAATGATCGCTTACGTATCACTACTAATAATTTGATACAATTTGACCGTCCGCCGGCTCCGTACGTGAGTGGGAGGCGCAAAGGATAATTTAATGTAGGGTAATTTTTATTTAGTCAGACTTAATGTTAAAGAAATTAGACGTTACATGTAGCTGTGTGATGGGATGGACATATAAGTAGTATTAATGTTGGGTTCTCAAAATGTGGATAAATCTTTCCGTTTTTGGTGGTTTAAAAACCAATTATTTTTTATTTTACTGAATACGAATCAAGTTTTACCTTGTTTCACTATTTTATTTCTAGTCCTGCGATCACGGGCTGGAATACTCAAGAGTGTTAAATGTGTCGAAAATATTGTATGTTCGAATTGAAATAGATTAAGATAGAGTATCCGGTACAAATAGCAATTACCTACTGAAGTGAGATCAATTGTTGGTGCGCGAATCTCTTTCGAGTCTCGCCCGAAGCAATTCCGCTCTCCGTTCGCAAATTGCGAGGCTCCGAAACGAGGGCGTCTACGTGCACCTATTTAACACCCAGCGTAAATTGGAAATCAAAACAATCGAAACATCGATTCACAATCGAAACCTTTAGCGTGATCGATAACATCCCTGCCGTCCGATTATCGAAAGCACGACCGGGCAATTTCACTCGAAAATTAGGACTTCTTTGTTGCTATGAAACAATACAGTGCGAGATCGTGAAGTTCGAAATACGAATTTGAATCTTATTTTATCTTGGACAGATCGGCTTGTATCTTCTTCTGTCATTCCAAATACGTATCTCCACGTTGCAGCCGCTGAATCGGTATTCGCGCGTCGTGCAGCAGGAATGGTATCCGCTGCACCTATTTCTTTGGATTATATTAAATTATAGCTAGCCGTGAAAATCGGCTCGTAATGTGTTGGCTCGATCCGTTGGGAATTGCGTCGGCCCGTGAGACTCGCAGATCGTCCGGGGGCTACTCAAGAAACTCCCCAAAAAATATATTGTTTCGATTTTTGATATGTTGACCTTAACAGTTGCTTCAGACTAGGGGACTACGGATATTCAACATTCGTTTTGTTCCATTCTTCGCTTCGCATATTATTCGACTATTTTATACGCTTAGTATTTGTAAGTTACGCAATTAAGATATATAAAAATTTAGATGTTTCGACTTGCGAATACAGTTTCATTTCGAAAAAAATACTCTAGTCTGTTAGCTTTTAGAATATACCTCGGGCTCTAGAGTAGGCTTCGGTATTCGCCGAAAACACACGAGTGTAATACTACTTCCTGCTCTGTATGAAACTTTTCTTCACTATTTTCAAAAGTTATGTAAAGTTATAAACAACAATACAAAATAAACCTTACCTTATTGCAATATGATCGGTTTGCAATATATAGTAGCCGAGGTATATTCTAAAAGCTAACTGACTGTAGGTACTCATGAAGTGGACGTAGTTTTCAATTACAAAATCAGGTACTCACTTTAATAATAATATTTTTTATGTGTAAGTACCAAGCTGCCGTTCAACAGATGGGGGTACTGAAAACCAGTATTGGTGACTACTTGGTGGAAACCAATATGTTATCTAAGCTCTCTTCAATTACCAAAAAGTTTAGATGCATTCCACAAATTGTATAAATGATTGTACTTTGGTAACAAACTATTTCTTTAGGCACTGACTGAAAACCAGCGCTGAGGACCTACACCCTCAGCATTATGCTGAGTCAGCTGCCTTTTGCAGCAGCGGTTACACACCGCGACAAAACTGTATTTCTTTATGTATGTTTGTAGGTACCTTATCTTTGGTGTTTTCTTCTCGTTTGTATTTCTGTTGTGTGTGCCTGTTGGTGCAATAAACGATTCTTTTTCTCTTTCTTTCTTTCTTTTTTATCCCTTTATTCAAGAGGTACCTAACTCGGTTTCAGAGGAACTCCCCGATCGGTTTTCGATTCGCTTCGTCTAAGTGCGCGTAATGGGGTATAATCTTTAAATTAGCCGTTGCGATTCATTGATACACCGCGGTCTGTTCATAGGCATTTTAAGATATTTGCGATACTTACAAACCTCGCGGGTATAATTGACCCCCGATTCGGAAGATGGAAGGCAAGAGAGGAGAAAATGTAATAATGTTAACGAAAATTGTGTTATCTATTCATGCATAGGGCACGTGCAGAGCATGGATGGGTGACCGTTTAGGACTAACGCTAGTGGCATTTTTCCGAAATTTTTCTGAAAGTATGTCGAAAGATGGCAGTCGTTGAGCCAAGGGCGGGTTGAAACTTCTGACAGTAAGACCAGCCACTCGTCTTGCAGGCATCCTCCAATCCGGACTTAGCCCCCGTGGTTGAGTATGGCCTATACCTTTCTCAGGGAAGAGACCCGTTCCCCTCGGTGGGGACATAATTGTATAGATGATGAAAGCGTACATTCTACTTACATCGTCAGCTTTCGTGTCTATAACACACCAATTTATGGCTTCTATAGTGGAAATACTTTCTTACGAGACTTAAGACCGTGAAGCTTGGAAAACCATGAGGGCAGTGGGCGTTAACTGGCTGATGATGATTGTAATGAGACTTTTTTTTTGTAATATCGTTGAGTTGTCATCATGATGTTAAAAAATAAGACTTTGGACGCCTTCTTATTTTGGTCAATGTCACTGACGAAATTCATGAGATGTTGTTTGTTGTGGAGTATTAAGTATGTCAAGTGACGCAATTGACTAGATTGCAATAAAAAAAATCTAGACTTCAAAGCCCTATTGTTATTTTGTTTTAAATAGCCCTATTGTTGTTTTGTTTTTATTACGTAACTAAATTTTATGTTAATTATTAACATAAAATTAAGTTATTTTATCATATCTACCGACTTTTGTATTTTCTATTAAACATTGCATATGTTAATTTAGTTAATTTATACATGTATTTAGTTTATTTATTTATGCTGTTGATGTGCCTTAATAAATAAAATAAAAATGTATGGTGGATAAAAGTATTGACTCGAAGTCCAGGACGTGGAGTCTTACGGCCTTATTTATAATAACACTCCTGTAACTGTATCAAATATTTCGTGTTATTCTTGTAAAATTTACACCACAGACTAGTTTAATAGGCATTTTTAGAGTATTTTATGAAATCGTGTTCTCATAAATAAGACCGCTGGAGCCTTGCGCATCATAGTAGGTAATTAATAGATTATTGTAGTTGCTAGTATATAGAGATTAAATAAATTTTTAATATTTCTCACTTGTGTAATTTTAATACGTATGCGTAGCGGTAGCCAAGTAAATCCGCGTGCGCTGTAGTAGGTTCGACTCGGTGGTTCCACTGCTCATAGGCTATTCGAAGGATTGGTTTCGTTTATTTGGCATGTTCGATTTTATGACGCCAAAATGGCGTTGAATTAACAAATTCGGTTCATGCTATTAGAGGTTTACTTGAATGTTCGATATGGTGTTATATTCTGGGGAAACGCTCCGCATAGAGATGATGTATTTCGAGCACAAAAAAAATGCTCAAGTCAAATGTTCAGAGTAGCACCAGATGTTAGCTGCAAACCGTATTTTAAGAAGTATAAATTATTAACATTTCCATCTCTTTATATTTTAGAAGTAGCAAAATTTGTAAAAAGTAACCCAGACTTATATGAAAGATCGGACAGGAAAAATAGACGTGACTTAGACAAAGTTAAGGTACCAGTAGCCAATACAGCAATGATGTACAAAGGTGTTCTATGTATGGCACCACTGATTTACAATAAAGTCCCAAAAGATATAAGAAATTTGAAGTATGAATTATTTAAAAAAAAATTAACCGAATACTTATTAGAGAAATGTATTTACAAGATAAGCGAATTTTTGACTGCCAGATAATTTGATTTGATAATATGAAACCTATTGTGATTGCATGACTTTAAGATGTTAAATTCGATAATAATTTTAATTGATAATAATTCTTTTAATTGTATAACATAATTATTAATTGTATTCTTTTAATTTGTATTAAATAATCATTGACCAACTACATAAGTGATATCAATCTATAATACTGTTCATTTGACTTTCATTTGACATTGTACATAGTTTTGTTTTTATATTTGTATGCCGCAAGGTAAAATATGGAGCATCTTTCACCTCTTTTTACATCTGTACGCATTATTATGTTTGTACCTACCCATATTTCACAAATAAAGGATTTGAATTTGAATTCGTATCAGAATAATATAACATTAATTTCTAACTTTTATAATTAAAATACATAACTACGTGGTTTTACTGTACATTACAAGATACGGAATCCACATCTGTATTTATTTCTGTCCAAAGTATACTTAACTCCATTACGCTAAAGGCAACGATTTTCTAATTGAGTATTTCACTGAGTAAATACAAGTTATCACTCTTAAATTAATGAAAATATTTACATATTTACAGTAAAATCAATATCATTCTTTACGAATCCGTCTGTCTCGATCAATAATTCGAGACAGGCCAGTTTCCGATTTGAGAATTTTACTAAGTAAATACTTAAGTAACATTCTGTCAAACCCTCTTCTGAGAAATTTGATGTTGAGTAGTTACTTAGCGAAATTCTCAATTCAGAAATTGGCTCTAAGTTTTACATTTAGTAAAATTTTCAAGTCAGAACCAGCCGTTAGTAGAGCCGACTGCAAATCGCACACTTGCAAGAACAACGTGTTATTTCGGAACCCTTACGTTACATGAGAGCATTTTTTTAAGGTTTCAAAGTAATGGCCGAAAGAGATAGCGCTATAACGTGATGCAGTGTCTTTTTTGCTCATTATTCCGGCGTTTTCGGAGTCAATAAAATCGCGTTAAAAAAATATCTATGAATAAAAAATGTTGTTTTTTTCGAAATATCATATTGATCTTGCAAGGGTGCGACCTATGCTTGAGAACTTTATATCTATCACCTACCTTACGGTTGCTAAGTACTTAATTGGCTGTCTCCTGATAGATGGGACAGTTCACTGTCACACGACAATTAATTTGAATTTTCACGACACTCCGCTCCCCCTTCATTGAGTTACGTAAATCGAGTTTTGCTTCCCTCCCATTCCGTCCCCCGCGCAATTTACATAAACATTGTAATTCCTAACTCATTTTGTAAATTTCCACGGAGTAGATAAAGAAAAAATGACATTAACGTCAGTTAAAAGTACATTACCTGTCTTAGTGGCGCGGGATGGCACGCTCACTTGGTTTCACAACCAAATCACTGGCTGCAGCTTGATGTTAAGAAATCGTTTCTTGCCTCCTGGCGGCTGAGGGCTCTGTAGGCCTGAAAAAACTTTGGCAGTTGCAGTGTTACGAGGTACTAGTTTTATTGAGTACGCTTACTAATATACGAGGCCAGACAGGGCAAGTAAAGAAGTGAAAGTAGACATATTATTTTAAATGATAACAAATAGCTTGTTGAGACATAAAAATCTTAGGATTTATTCATACACATAATGTCAGATGGTTTATGATTTATTTATATATTTTGATTCTTGTGTGCAATAATGAATATTCTTTTAATATCCTATTTTATGATTTATATAGTATCTAGGGGTGTCCCGCAACTATACTATTTAAGGTGTGTATTTGAGACTTTTTTTAGATGTCATAAGTACGGTTAAATGTACCAACACAAATTATTACACTTTTAACTTTGTGTGTTCACACAGTTTTAAATATTGTGTAATTTGTGTTGTGATTTGATTACGGACCCCTAAAACAGAATATTAAAAACGTTTGTTGACGAAGCTAATGTGCCTCTTATCTGAATAATTAAAACTCGATTTGGCGCAGCGCGCGCGCAGCTTTCTAATGATTTTCCTTAATCCCACACATGTGACGACCTCTGGGGCGCAGCGGTTATCGCATCTGCCTGCCACGCAATAGGTCCCGCGTTCGGATCCCAGCTGGGGACAAAATAAAAAAAACCCCAGGTCTTAGATGTCGCTGTTTCTGTAAATGTGTACGTTTATGTCAATGAGTATGCATTTTACCGAGAAGGGAGCTTCGTCCTACTAACATGCGCCAATCGTGGGAAAAGCAAGGAATGCAAGTAAAGTGAAGTACTCCTTAGTTCTAGAAATATGTACTCAGAAAGAAAGAAATAATATCGTGTTCGTGTTAGAAGAAAATATGTAGATACCTATTTATATTATATGATTCCAAAAATGACAATTTACAAATCAGTCCAGTCAAATATTTTTAATTAAAAACAAACAAAATTTTTATTTAAGAATGTCAAAGTTGTTAGTTTCACAATTAATAGATTATGTGGAGAAGAAGTTAACAAAGAAACTCCAAATTTATTCTCTTCAAAATAGTTTCAGCTTATTTCACAAACTTTTAAACTTAAAACATACTATAACTGGCTATGGCCATACTATGGCGGCCATAATTTTTTCTTATTTTTTAATTTGTGTTTCTCCACGTGTACAATAAAGAATATTCTATATATCTATCTGTCTATAACTGAGTATAGAAAGAAACTTTGCAAAACCGATCTGTAAAAGAACTCACGATTTTTTTTCAGTTGGTAGCCTCACAGAGCCCCTAAATGCTCGAGCTCTCGGTGAGTGACAGCCTTAACTAGGGTGCTTATTTGTTCTGCAATTAGAAATTAGAACGTCGATTGTATCAGTTGATGAGACGTGTTGTGTTATTGATGGTTGCCCGTCCTTAAGTAAACTCTAGCCAGAATACTCGTAAATGCAACGACGATATATCGTGGAGCAAACGAGGTTAGCCAAAACAGACAGTTTTTTATTGATAATTGTGCGTTATTTAAACATTTGATTGCAACTATGGTTGTTGTTGTTGTTACACTTTATTGCACTAAAAAAATTTAAGTAACTTAAATAACAGGTTTGTGGTTTGATGGTCTGGCAGGCAACATGTTTGACTATCAAAATCAGAGGCCGTGGGTTCTATTCCCATTGGGAAGCCTTTATTTGATTTCTACAAATGGCCTCATTCTACCTAGCTAGGGTAACTTCTAAGTTTCAGTCAACATCTCTGCGTTATTTTAAATAAAAATACTTTGATTTTGACTAATCAAGAAAAGACAATACCAGGAATATTTCGTTTTGCTTTTTCATTGCCATTTGCCTCTACCTAACTCTCCGGGGAATATGCGTGAGTTAAAGTTCATAAACTCACATATTATTTATTATTAATCACAATTATGTATGCATGCGGAAATAATAGTACCTATTATTGTTATAAGTACCCATGCAGGTATATAAATTTTATTTGCCTTTCAAGTCAAGCACTTTCGCTTCCGAACTGTAATACAGATGAAAGTGTCTGCCACTCCACTTCTGCCTTACACGGTCTCTGAAAAGCCAAAAACTTTGAACGTAACAAAAAGACAAACGAAAATCGACAAAATCTAATAAACATCCGTCCCAAGTCAATAAAAGGGCCAAAAAACTCTTCCAGCCGGTGTCATGTTCCCTTTTGGATCGCGCCGCGTCGTGGGCCACTCGAGACCAATCGATTGTATCGACCATCCGAACAGTTTGTTTAGTCCATCCGTAACCGGGAAAAAAGACGAGTCGTAGACACCCTGTACTGTGTAACCACCGACTGAACGGCTTGGAAACGTTGGAAACTTGGTAAACGTCCACTACGGCTTAAAATAAGCTTATGCCCTTCATTACAGTTCAAGGCTGCCGTCTGTACTCTTAGATTAAAAAATACCTGTGTAATCTTCCGTTTTTATGTACAATAAAGTGTTCTCTATCTATTTAAATATATGTGAGTGGTTGACCAAAAAGGGACCTCAAGGGAAAATAATTGATTTCGAGAAAATCACGTTTGAAGTTTTGTGTTTCTATAGGTTTCGACTGGTGCTCGGCTCACAAAAAAAATCATAAAAAATAACTACGACACCTAAAAATATTCTGGTTAGACCAAAACAAAGCTAAAGTACCACAGATTAAAAAAGTCAAATAAAAAAATAACGGTTTCCAATCTCTCCAGGTCCCTTTTTGGTCAACCACTCACATATTATGTTCTACGATGATACATTTCGTATAGTCCAGTCATTTAAGCTTAAATTAGGTAAGAATCTCGGAATTCGAGATACGCAGCTGTAAGTCTGTAAATAGTTGTATATTGACACCCTAAAAGTTGTCTTAAAACCCACATATGATAGGGTGTACGCAACTATTAAATTTCAAGATCAAATGTCGCAAAAATCGGTTTTTTGAGCTTTTTTTGTAAATATCTCATTTCCTATGGGTTTTTTGCTATGTGTATTTATTATCAATATTGTAAAGTACAAAATTCTCTACAAATTTTTTTCAAAAATTTTTTTCATACGGTGAACCGTTTTTGAGATAGAGGGCGGAGAGTGCGCGGTCACATCATCAGCTCTGTGATGCGTAACCTAGTGCCGTTGCACAGTCTGGGCGCGTCCAGGCTACGCATGAGTATGATAGGCACACCAACTTTGAGTCCAACCCCTGACAGATTGAGGGAATATAAGAACTCTACAGGGTGTACAGTTGCGTCGTCTGTTGTCATCACCGTGTCTTTTGACATATAGGTCCTCTGCTCACCTGGAACTTGCTCTCATCATCAACCCATCATGTCCCAACCGAGGGGCACGGGTCTCTTCCCTGAGGAAGGTACATATAGGCCATACTCCACCACGGGGGTCAAGTCCGGATTGGTGGAGGCTTGTAAGACTAGTGGCTGGTCTTACTGTCGTAAGTTTTCTAGCCGCCCTAAGGCCTCTGACTTGGCTTAACGACTGCCATCTATCGACGGCAGCCGGCACCAACTGCTTAACGTGCCTTGCGAAGCACGGAATCGCTCGGAAAAATGCTACTAGCGTTAGTCATAGACGGTAACCCATCCATGGACTGAACGCGCCATATGTTGCTTAACATTAGTGATCGTTTAAGATCACTCAGGCAGCCCAGGCTACGAGCGATTCAGAGCAACTTGCTCTAATATGCTTTTATTAATTTTTCCTACCATTTAGGATAGCATTTTCCTGACGCCGCTGAGCATCAGCTAGCGCAGAAGTTTCCCCAGCTCTGACTTCTGCCTGACGAGCTGATTACTTACGTCTGCGCTGTTCAGCATGATAGTTGATTTTTGCTGTCTAGCAATTTTCTTGGCTCGAGCTCTTTGTGAGCTCTCTGAAAGATTTGATCTACGTTTGGGAGTCAAAATTAGCCTTTCGGATCAGGAAGTTGATATCCCAAAATGTTGGATTTTCTCAATTCCGCAAAGTCTTGAATTCTCATAAACTTGAAATCTTGAAATACATATTTTCAAACAATGTTTGATTTTGCACCGGTTGACCTGAAGTGATGCTGTGACCGCGCGCTCTCCGCCTTCTATCTCGAAAACGGTTCACCGTATGAAAAATTTTTTTAGCCAAAATTTATAGAAAATTTTGTACCCTACAATATTGATAATAAATACAAATAGCAAAAAAGCCATAGGAAATGAGATATTTACAAAAAAAGCTCAAAATACCGATATTTGTGACATTTGACCTTGAAATTTAATAGTTGCGTACACCCTACCATATGTAGGTTTTGAGACAACAATTAGGGTGTCAATATACAACTATTTACAGACTTACAGCTGGGTATCTCGAATTCCGAGGTGAACTTACTATAATGACTGGACTAGTAGTACTGTTTTTGCAACGACTGGAAGAGTGATCTTGAAACCCATTTATGATTTAAAAAGAAAAAGTTGAGGTGGGCGAACAAAAAAAAAGATGTAATTGAAAGTACATTTAGAGTGTATTATAAGGTGTAACATATAACACACCAGTGTAATACAATGCATTTGTATTAATTTACCTTCACATTAAAAGAATACACGCTGATTTCTGAATTTAGAATCTCTCGAGAATCGTTTTCTCTTGTTAGATTTTTTATTTGATATGTTCGATGTGGCATTGGGCCACCTAAATATATACGTATTAAGAAAATACTTGTAAATTTTTTTTTTGCTGATAATATAAAGTGTTTTCTATTTATCTGAGACCCGGACAAGTGAATGTGTTATGTGAAATTTATTTATTTGACTATCTATCTATATTTTTTCACACAACCTTTACATTTTGTTGCAAAGTCCCCCTTATCGTAAGTGATTAAAGTGCACGTATGTAAAGTTCGATGTGCTGTCGACTCTCCACCTATCAGCATCATACCGCCAACTTTACGCCCAAATATTTATGTGCCTGCCAAAAAGTACCTACGCAACCTCCTTGCTCGTTCAAACTTTTTTTTCTGGAATTCGTCTGTTGTTTTCTTTTAGAAAAAATATCAGCAGGTCTACCTATCAGCATCATATCGCCAACTTTACGCCCAAATATTTATGTAACTGCCAAAAAGTATGTATACGCAACCTCCTTGCTCGTTCAAACTTTTTTTTCTGCAATAAATGCGTCATTTGTTTTCTTTTAGAAAAAATGACAACAGATGCAACACGTTATTCTATTAAAAATGACTTTTTTTTATGACGATTTACAGAAAAAGATAGAAAGCATTTATTTACATTGCCACAAAAGCACACATTGTATATAAAAATAACTTAATTCAGACAATAAAAGAGAAAATAAATACGCGAATAAATTTCTTTGCCTCCATCTTTAGGTAAAGGGACTGTTAAAGTCTAGTGACTGCCAGAAGTGTACAACGAAGTAATGAAAATAATAGTGTGGGTCACTCGTGAAACGGTGGAGCTGAAGACACTGCCATCACGAGCGCCGATCCCGTTGGACAACCGCCGCGGTAACGTTGTTTATTTGTCCATTTTCCCTCATTCGAGGCGGTAACTCGATTTGCTTTTTGTCCCCTCTCTCCACAAAGAAAGAGTAAATGTTGTTAGTCCACTGGAAGACGCTGGGGCCTGTGAACAGCAGAGTCGTGATCGCTTTTTTGGAGGGATGTTCACGACTTTTAGCTCCGTCTATAAATAATCAATTACGGGTGTCATTAAAACAAATATTTAATTTTGTTTTTCCTTCATGTCTTGATGGAAGCCCGTTAACCAATAGGAAGGTAGGTAATACCCAGATGAACTTGCGAAAGTTAAGTAATTGAACCTTTTTGTCTCGTAATTCATAGAACAATCCCAGATTATGGTCATTGACTCCACCATTGTTCGGGCAAGTTAGTTAACGAAACAATTAAATCGAGAAAAACAATCAAATTCAGTCATTTCGCTACGGTGCAGAGGAAAAACAAGGAAATTAACGTGTCAATGAACTTTAGTTTACGTTTGTTTATCGCATAAAATGGTGTCGTTTTGAAAGACGAACTTTCAAAACGACACCATTTTTGAATTTCTGTTACTTTTAATGGTTGATCACTATAATTGGATTTTTAGGTAGCCAAAAAAATGGATTTCGATACGAATCGATCGTAGCCCCGGCTGCCAGAGTGATCTTAAAGGATCACGAAAGTTAAGCGACATAGGGCGCGTTCAGTACATGGATGGGTGACCGTTCTATGACTAACGCTAGTGGCATTTTTCCGAGCGATTCCGTACTTCGCAGGGCACGTTAAGCCGTTGGTGCCGGCTGCCGATGGATGGCACCCGTTAAACCAAGTCAGAGGCCTAAGGGCGCCTTGAAAACTTCTGAAAGTAAGACCAGCCACTGGTCTTACAAGCCTCCACCAATCCGGACTTGGCTCCCGTGGTGAAGTATGACATATACATACCTTTCTCAGGGAAGAGACCCGTGTCCCTCGGTGGGGACATAATGGGTTGGTGATGATGAAAGAAATGGAACCAATCTAGAAGGGGAGTATCTGGAATTAAAATATAAATTGACTAAATCCCTCATTAGTCACGTTTCGGTCACATCCTGAGACGAGGCCGTAGTCGGACGGTAGGAAAAAGCAGGGGTGGAAACTGAAGCTCTACAGAATAAATGTATCTTTAACAATTTTACATTACTACGTTTAATTTGAACGACCGCGCGACACTAAAAACGTTATACCTATTTTTCCTAAATTTAGGAAGATTGTAGTTTTAGGCGGTGAGGAGGGCTAGCGGTCTATACGAAAAATAAAACCAAGGAAAGAAAGTATGGTCAAAGTATCTCTGTAGGCTATGTATCTGGGATTTTAGGAATAGATAGATACATAGAATATTATTTATTGTACTCATAAATTATAATTACAGATTTTAAATAAATCAATGTAGGTACAATTGGCTTTTTATTACTATAAGGAATTTCTTCCAGGCAACCGTAGACGGAGACTAGAAAGAAATTAGAGACGGGTAGTCGTGCAATTAAGAAATCAAGACATATTTTTATAATTATAGGAATCCATTTTAAATTAATGTCTAAGACAGCTGAAAACATACTTAAAAAAACTCATTCCTGCATCTCAGTCCCTTGCCTCGATCCTGCTAAAAATTGCCAATTTGAACCTATCTCTAGCCAAATTTATTCAAGTTTTGGACATTATTAACTTTATTCCGGATAAACTTATGAAACCAGGTCGGACTCTTCCGACAAAAAGTCAAGTAATAAGCTAATAACCTGAAAATGGTTTTAAGGATTATCGCTTGTATTCGAAATTACTTAAGACTGCTAAAGAAATTAATAAATCTTCGAATTCGCTGTGTACGCCCTGGCTGCGGCTCTGTCTTGAGGTGAATCTTATATTATCTTAAAAATGGTGACCGATTGATTTGTGACCGCAAACGGATGTTATTTAGAGACCCATTCGACACTTTTGTGTCCAAATTAAACCCTCTGATTGTCAGAATTGCAGCTTTTCCGTCTACAAATAGAGTTGGAAATCCATTAAAACGATAACAGACGAAAAATACTTTGTCCGCCTCTATTGGACATTGTCACATTAAATTCGTCTTTCGGGACGGAAGCGGGCGCTATCGCGCGCTTTATTACATTTTTTTAATATTCAATGGTTGTAATTGCTGGTGTCGCGAATGATAATTGCAAGCTGCATCGCCGGACATGTGTAATTTCTCTAACGCACTCACTTCCGGCCCATAAAACGTTACACATTCGAATATTAAATTTGAAATTATAAAAAAATCATGTGTCCCTAACTGAATTGACACGACCCAGGGCACTAACGATAGCAAAATAACAATTACGGCGACACAGATCTTATCTACGTAATTTAGTTCTGCGGCGAGGGGGGTAATCACCGGCAGTTTCATTGTGTTATTTACACAAATAAAAACGTTTATTTTTACATTTTCCCAAAATTAAATACGGTCCACTTTGTGCTTCGCATGGGAGTTCAGAACAGCCAATCCAAACAATTTCGGTGTTCAATTTTAGTTGTTGTTATTTACTAAGGTGATACTGATGTCTGTAATATGGTAGAACTTTTATAATATTCTTATTAGGTAATAAAGATAAGTCACCTGATTTCCATAAATAGAACAATCTGCCCGGAATCTTACAGGGGATAATAAAATGTCCATACGTCTGAAAATGGTTGAATTTACTCGTCAATACCTGTATTATTACTTATGTATTGTGTGTCAAGAAGAATTCTTGCAATGTCTTGTCTCAAATGGTAGTAAATTTGAAATGGATTAGCTGATATAAAAAATGTTTGTCACGAGTCCCTATTTTCAGATGTATAATAATATGGAGATTGTATACACCCTGTAGGTATAACTAGTCACACCGAAAGTGGTTAGCGTAATTCGGGCTGGGATTTGGTAAACGCGCCGTGCATGCAAGGACGATGCTTCACCCATAATATTTATTCATGTAAGTAATTTAGTTGTGTAATTTTTTGGAGCATTGTCGATGTAATTGCCCACCTCGCTAGCGTGAGAGGAAATCCTAGTTGTTTTTTAATCAGCCCGCGACACACGATGGTCATGTCGTATTACAGAGATAGAGTACCTACCTCGGTCCGTGATCATGCCCACTGATTGTGTTTCATTACGTGAATTGGTGTCGTTAGAGGCTTATTTACCTCTAAAAATTACCTAAAAGTGGCTTGTAAAAAAACGATTTAAATATAAATACGGAAGTACAGTCGACACCAGATTAACCTTTTCATTCGTGCACTCTTCTCAGTTACGTTACTGTGAAGAATTTTATCAGCTTTGATTGTAGGTACTACATATTTACCGAACAATCCAGACCAATCTATATATAGTTAATATTTATTAACTAGACTGTCTGGATGCTAGTCAAAACTAGGTACATAATATTATGTAAATACCTACAATGATCAGCAGTGGACGAAATTAACTTTACTGACGATCTACAATACAAGGTGAAATTTCGTTAACTTACAGACAAAAGTTAATGGAATTCTTGTCCACGGTGGTGCTGTGTTACTGATAGAAAAAAGGCTTCTCACGCAGTTGGGATCCGTTGTACGGAAACTGTTGCTTAAACACTACATACTTACCTACAGGTACCTAGTGGCCAAATAAGGAAGGTAATGCATATAAAGTACAATATCAGATACCTGAAAGAAAGTATTCCACAGAAAGTCTGATCTGATATGTAATGAAAATGAATATTTTGTAGACATCTCACTAAAAAGTTATCATACCCTAGAGGAGAACGTAAATATTTCGAAAGTAATATTTTGTTAAAAATGTATAATTCTTTTTTTAATAAAAATTTACTATTTGGAAATTCTGGCGATGATTCAGGCTTAAGATAAAATAAATTGTAAAAAATCCAGTGGAGTCCATTTTCCCCAGGAATCTCTGCAAAATCTTGATTTTGCTACGAAAATTTGTTTGAAATATTTCTTCCAGCCTTAATATCTAATCGACTTAGACTGAGAAAGCCAAGTAAGCGTAGCTGCAGTGGCCTATCTGATCTATGTCTTAACTTATGTCACAAGGAAGTCAACAATACGCGCACGCAATCAGACTGTTTTCCGTATAGCAAATGTCATTTTAATGGTTTTTAATTTGCCTTACAATAAAAAGTAACTCATCTCCATCTGTGTGGTGACGAGTAGATTTTGATCGTTGTAGGTATGCTTCTTGTCATTCTAAAATAAAAACTGAATAGGATAATGTCTTTGTTTGATGACCGAGTCTGAAGGGTACGCAATGTACCTATGATGGTTTTTGAATTTAACACTTCCTTAGGCGCACTTTTTCTGAACAGTACCTAACTGAAACTAAGCTTGACAGCTTTTGAGCGATTTTGATTCAGCGATTGAGTCTGTGACGCTGAATTGAATATACTTGGCTACAGACAATTTAGAAAATCATATAAGTTTTTACTATTGTCGGGTGGTCGTAAACCTTCTATAAGGTATGGTTATTCTTGTATTTTTATTAGTTGTTACAGTATTACGTCTTAACCCCTATATTTAGATGTAGTGTGCATAAAACACAGTACAACCGTTTATGGCATGATTCAACGACATTAATACATTCTTACAGGGATGGTGCAAGGTAGCTGATAACAGGGAGGGATAGGTAGTAAGCAGGATTGGAGGCTTTTGCCCAGTGGTGGGAAAAAAAGAGGGCAAGTAACAAAAAAATAAACATTAGTACCTAATAAGGGTGAATGATGAATATAATAAAGTGCCACTAAATCATGGATGAAACAACCTATTTATAAAAACTGTCATAAATATAATACTAATACATACATAAAACTAATACCTACGTTAGTAGGTAGGTACATACCTATACGCAATGGTATTCATAAAAAAATCGTGGCTGGTCTTATAATTAATTTTCATATCACCTATGACCTATGTAAAGAATGAAGCCAAAGCCAAAGCCTTTCCAATAGATATGTGGAATACCAAAATGTCATATTGAAGTGTAAATAAACCAAAGTATTAGGTACTAACACCTGTTAGTATACTAGATGTATCATCGCTATTCAATAACAACACTAACTAATAACCTCTCTTACATCAAGAATCTCAGACGTCCCCGCAATCAGAGTCCAGCTCCAATCACCCATTAAGTTCCAGCACACTTAATTACGAAGCTAGTAGGTCCAACTTAGGCTTTTGACGCGGCAGTCAAGCCATATATCGTGACTTGAGGCAGTAACGTCGGTTTGTTGATAAAGTCAATTAGTGGTATCGAAGTGGGGACCAGTATCGCTGCGGCCCACCCTCACCGCGTCACCGCGATACCGCGCCGCGATTGGCTCGGGAGTGCCTCAAGGGAGTGGCTTCGGTCCACTGTTTTTTCTTGTGTTTCTTTCCGCAGTGTGCGTAGGCGACTGCCCGTTGTCGGCTTATTCTCGTCCAGTCGATCGGAGGCGTCACTGTGTCATAGTTTATTGCCGCGCTCGGCTCACAGAACGTCACGGGATATTATGTAAATTGTTCCGTCCATTGACGGCGATTTATTCGTGCTTCGCTCAACGTGTGGACGGACCTGTTAATTTTCTCGCTTGTTTGCTTTTTGGAAACAAGCGAGTTCAGCTGTTTAGTGACTGCGGTAAGTGTTTTATTTTCTGTAAAATAATAGTTGTATAATTTTATTAAGTCGTTAACAAAAATTTAAAGGATTTTAGCCTAGTAAGTTTTTTTTTATAGTTCAGCGTTCATTTTTGATTATTTTCAACCATTTTGGAATTGTAGAAACATGTTTACACAACTAAAATTTTGTATATAGCTTTCGTACTTGAATATGTGTAAAATTAGTAAGTCACCAGCCATTTTAGAAGTAATGCCTAGTCACTTTGAAATAAATACTATTGTGAATTTAAAAATAGGTAAAAAAAATTAACAACATGGCATTTATACGACTCAAAACATTTTAAAACTCACTTAGGCCTATATTACGCTACCATACATGTAGGATTCTATGTGATATCAATAGCGGATTTAATTACATGAGTATCAAGTGCAGTCTGTAATTCCACGAGTATCAAGTGCAGTCTGTGAAACCCGCCATCGACATCACATAGGATGCTAAATATAGGCTAGTGTAATGTGGGTGGGCCTTAGCTACACTACGGTCTACAGGCTAACCTTTTTCAGGCCTACCAGCCTTTTTTACCTACCTGCCTACTACTTCTACACTTTTATGACATTATTATGATCTCCTCAAGAACTCAATATCCGGCTTGATATTTCATAAATTACATATTAACGAGTATCCCGTCGACTTACTAATTGCGTATTAAAATTCTTTATTAGGATAATGTCATTATTACGATCCGGACGGAAGGAACGAGGCTGCCATTAATCAAAACCTACTCAGCGATCCTATTTGACGGCTCCAATCATTTTTTAAGCTCAAAAAAAACATAATGCCCGATATTTTGAAGGCATTTGCATAATTAGGTGAATTTTATTGCTTTATTGAATTAGGGCTTATGTCAGCCTCAAAATTGAAAGCAGCTGGGTGCCCTGTGTTGTTAATTTTGTTTATGGCTTGTATTATGGTCTGATCTGAATGTGTTTACCATATCTTAGCTCTATAAAAGTTGTTAGAAACGATGTAAGCGTCCAACAATAGCCGTTTTATGATTTCGATCGCTGCTTTTTTCTAGCTTTTGTGGTGTTTTCAAATTTCGAATGCCCATTGATTTGATTGGCGTCTCGGTCAATATCGGAGCGCAACGGTCAATGTATTATAAATATTAAAATTATTGAGACTTGCCTCGAAATTGGGTAAGTAATTTATAGTACTGCTTATGATATTTGTCCTTCCATTACAGTAAAATCCAATCCCAAATTGGTTTTGTGTTTTGCCGACGGAATTAATGATTAATTTAAGCGCCTTTTATAAAGAAAATATCACTGTTGAATTTTTTATGGAACCAATTAAAATGCCAATCAATTATAGTATAGTTGCTCGTTAAAAATCACATAATAGAATAAATTCTCAATATGATTTATCGTAATTGCACTAATACAAAGAAACGATTATATCTACTCCTGCCGCAACAAATAGAATCGTAATTTTTTCCAGTGGCTTTTTCCCAACTCTACGGACTAATTATTGTTCATATAGCAGAGATATCTTCATTGCCTTTTCAACCCGATCTTCGCACAACAATGTTTACTAAATTGAGTTCTCACGTCACAATGGTTGAAAGAAAATTTACTCGGGTTTTTACCAAAGGGTTGTCCGCGACGTCTATTCGATTATCGTACGACCACATCACGGTGATACTCTCTGGTGTTTTGGTTGCTACCTCAGAAGGGTCACACAAGGGTTTATCGTGTGGAGTTCGGGGATCTGTTTAAGATGGTTGATTGCAGGCATGATGACTTGCGGATGCTTCGAAAAGCGTCCGCATTGTTGATTGTATTAGACTTAATTAGATCTTAATTAACATTCTGGTTTCTCATTACACGCTCCTCGGCGCTACCATCGGCGATTATAATGGGAAAGTTGATTTACACGGCGCAGGCATCTTGATGATTCTTTAATTGTTATACGGATATTAAATTTGATGAAGATTTTCATCACTGTAATATCTCTTATCTACTAAGGTCGTATTACGACTTTTATGTCTTCAACTCCTTCTTTTGAGACAAAGAATGTAATATATGTAACTGTTGTTTTTGAAATTATTTTATTAATCATCACATGCATTATAAGCCCCAATAATGCGATGCTAATCATAAAATGATCAATCGTTTTGATTACATCGACCACTTTTGTTTCTTCCGTCATCAAACAAAAGAATACCACGTAATTAGTCAAATAAACTAAAGGTTCGGGTTTAGCAAGCAGGTAGCTGTCAAGCGTCAGGGGTCGAGTGAGTCAGATGTCCGTGACTCTTACTTACTTTACATAAAGACTAGTTTTCTCTGTGCTGGTGTTATGGATTATTCCTCAGGAGTTTATCCTTGGAAATATAATCCGGAGGCGCCATTAACACTTAAACCAAGGACTAATGGACAAAAACGTGACGCTTCGTGCCGTAATCCTCGTATTCTTTGGGGAGCGATACGAGAGGTAATAATAATGTTTGTTTGAGGATCGGTTAAGAACATGGTTGGAAAAAGCCTTTAAAAAATTACGCCCTGACATAAGAGTTCTAGGTATGATTTTCTACGAGATAGCCTCTTTGACAGAATAATTCTTTGACTCATCGGCTTGCAAATGAGTAAGCGAATTTTCATATTAAATACCAATGAAAAACAATTCAAGATAAAAAAGTTTTTATAAAAATTAAAGAAGAGAAATCTGGAACACGCGCATAACATTATACAAACGAATCTATCACGCTTGTATCCCAGAAGTGTAGGCAGAAACCAGGGACTGCCACTTGCCACGTGACATCTAATAGTTTCACTAAAAGATAATCTGGAAAGTGGGGAATAGGAATTCACTTACATCGTAACCTCTAAAGCCGTATTATTAGCCGTAAAGTTCAACGAAAGACTCATCAGAGACATCAATAACCCTCTTTCCATCCGAAGACGTGATTAAAAGAACGAAACACTTAAACTTGCTTATAGCATTAAGTCCGCCGCATTGCCACTGTAATATTTACTTATGTGCAATAAATATATTAATAAAAATAATAATAATAAACACTCCCATCATCAAAAGTGTTTAAACCCCGGTTTCTCGAACGACAACAGTATGTTAATCTATTGTTAACAGCTGTCAGTTGACAAATGTGCATACAAAAAAAAACTACTGACAGCTTTTAACAGACTGACAGATTAACAGACTGTTAGCATTTTAGAAACCGCGGGTAAGTCCCTTAAAAGTAATTAAATTCTACAACTGTGTCTCTTTGTTTGGTTACAATGCACTGTCATAGACAATCAAGATCGGAAGGCATACCCCGAGTCGCTAATAGGATAAGAATTCTAATGCGGCTGGCGCCACAACTTAGATAACGAGGGATTAAACGCCTGTTTTCCTGGTACATTAGCCAAGCCAAGGATTAAAGTGTATAATCCTTACATTAAATAATCTTGGGGTGCCTAAGGCTAATTTAAAAGCCAGCAAGTAGATTTAGGTAACTGACACTCCAGTAAATCGAACGTCGTATAAGTGTACAAAAATACTTTTCACGTTGTGAAAACAATTCGTCGGTCGAATGCAAATATTTTATTCATAGTAACCAATATTACTAAAAGCAATTTCTTTCATAAATTTACAATTGATATAATTATATTGTGCAATTCGATGTAATTTACTCAACCAAGAGTCAATAATTTGAGGGTTTTTCGACTTTGCAACCTACATCGACTTGTATATCACGTAGTTGTATGGAATAGTTAAATATGTACCTAGGTACCTTAAAATAGTTTCTCGCCAACGTCAACTTAGACGTAAAGATTTCCTACGTTCAACAGTTCATTGATTTTGTTATCTGTTAGCCAGATGGAATGCCGACATAAAATTGCATTAGAAAACAAACATCTATCAAGTCAATTGCACTCGAGTCGGGGCTAGCTCCACATGAATCATTTGGATAGTTTCCATCGATTTCATTGCAAAGCATACTAAGTTTCACGCGAAACAATGGAATTTAAACTTTCTTGCTTCAAAATAAAGACGGTTAGTTGTGCTGCAATAAAGTTGCCACAAGAAGTGTTGGTTTTTATACTTGTAAGCGAGCTGCGTTGCCTTACCCACTGGCCTATTAATTTATTGCTATGAATATGTATAACTTGGGAATTAATTGAAAACTTCTATTTTCGATCCTTTCACTGTGTAAATAATGGTCAAATTTAAAAATAATGCTCGGCTCAACGTGAGATACTTTTGTTTTTGAATGCCGTTGGCAATGGAATGGATAAGTTCGACCCGCTGTGCAATATTGTATTTTTTCCACAACTAGTAAAATATTACGAAGAATCTACGTATATCTTGCTCTATAATAAGTCGTGAATGTTTGTTTAAAATAAAGTGTCAAATGGTAAAAACTCTGTTTAACACTTGATAGATAAGTAGTCGCAATTAAAGTAGGTACATAGACGATGATAGTTTATGTCAAGCATAAAGTGTATAATCTTAGTTGTAATGTGTAATGTTAGTTGTGTAAGTATGTAAGAACTGTTACCAAGACCTTGCCGATAAACTGCATTAGCAGTTTGGCAAATTAATGCTGTTGTAATTTCGCAATGTGTTTAGTGAATAAATAAATAAATAAAAATAAAATCGAGATACTGATAGGGATGTATTCGTCAACGAGTTAATGCCGCTGCTTACCCCCTTGAAGGCTCGAATTTGTTGTAAGCCTTGCGGCACGTTCTCTCGTTTTCTGGCTCATTTATGTACGTTTCAGCCTCACAACGGCAAGAAATGCTAGTTTTTACGTTATTTTTTCTGCCGTGGTGAGAATAACCGAATCGCACCGGCAAATGAACTCAAAACCGCGGACTCGATAGCAAGAAATGTTTAACCAATGTCGCTATTACCAGCTAAATAGACCGAGATATTATACCAATATTCATAGTTCGCTCACTGGATTGGGAATTGCCAGAAGAACTTATTTTTCCATGTCGAATAACCGTACAGTTACTGTTCAAGGCAGGACAACAATTTTTTTGAGTTGCCCTTAACATAACTGATGATTTCAGTGCTGTACTGTGTATCGAGAAATCACTTCACCTTATAGTACTTACACTCGAGGGCAATGAATCCGGGTGACTTGAAAAAAGTAATTAATTATCTATTACGACCTCTGTGGCGCAATGGTTAGCGCATCTGCCTACCGTGCGAGAGGTCCCGGGTTCGAATCCCGGCTGGGGACAAAAAAAAAGGAACCCAGGTCATGGATGTTCACATGTTTGTGACGTCGCTGTTTCTGGTTCCCATGACACAGGCTATCGTAGTGCAGGGTCTGAAGCAATGTATGTGCCTGTATGTAAATCTTATGTCATGTTATTAACTACAATTAATTTCATTATGCTGACATTATTAGTTTCCAAGATTTTCAGCTATCTTTAAGTGACCCTGATTCTTTGCTCTTGAGTGTATTTAGTGAAACGTAATATATCCTAATTCTACTCGGCAACATAACCGATTTTCGTTACGAAACCATTTAGTCGATATTACGTAGATGATTATAATATTGAAAAAAGTATTAATGCAAATGTTCTCTTCCCGATAATGTATAACACAGATGATTATTATTTGTATTAATGAGTAGGTACTAAATAAAAATCGCTAAGTCTTTCTGAAACGCTTAAAGATAAAGATTGAATGACTATCAGGACAAACATAAAGGATTACCATACCAACGCAGTCGCGGTTGCCTTCTCATTATAAACTCAGTCGCGCGACTTAGGGCTCCGCACTTAATCAACGATTGATTCCAACGAGGAAGCATTGTTGCTCCTGCTTTTGTTGAATCCCCTTCGGCGCCATCGACGTCCCGTTCATAGTATAAAAAATACAGTACTGGATTGACCCTTTGTTTCGAAATCGGCATGTGAATTGTTCTGTGTCAAATTCGCTCATCGTGTAATAAATTGTTCAAACGTGCGCTTGCAACACTGATCGCACGCGGCTGCCGCGCTGCCATCCGCTACGAAAAACACGTGTCGCGTGGCTGTCACTTAGTATGCAAGTCTGCCGCCTGTGAGCAGCGCCACTGTCGCGCTGCTGCCGCGTGGCTTGCGACCTAGTGTGAAGGAGCCCTAACTCAACAAGATCGGACTCTCTGTACCTTGCTACTTCATTGATCGCTCAACCGTTGCAATCTGATTTTTGATTGCTTTATTTAATTTGCAGTCCAGGTACTTCTTTGCAAACCTCTGTGTAATTTTGTTTTTCTAGCGTCATTTGTTATGCTCAGCTCGGGTAACTCTCACAAGCTGATGGAAATTAGGATTGACCTTTTTTTAATATTCAAACGTAATTTAATCAGTTGCGTTATGAAAAGAATTTACCTTGAAATAAAAATTAAAAACTAATATTATGGTCAGTCGATCGACCCTCCAAAAATCCTACAGGTTAATAATTATTGACGTTTAAGTAATAATAATAATGTTTGCAAATATATAGTGGATAGAAGAATAGAATATAAAGAAAGAAGTGAAAATATGCATGTCTAAGAAGTATTATTGAAATAACATAAAATAAAAACAGTTATTCAGCACACCGACATTTAAAGAATTCCCAACAGTTAAGTAAAGGATTTAATACCCTCCATTTTTTTTTGTAGAATCGCAAAACTAAATTACTGAAGGAATGGTTTTATGGCTGTGTATTATTTTAACTAAGTATATTTTGTACATTGCAATTTTAAATGAATGAATTAAATGACGACCTCTGTGGCGTAGTGGTTAGCGCATCTACTTACCATGCGAGAGGTCCCAGGTTCGATCCCCGGCTGGGGAGAAAAAAAAACTCCAGGTCTTCGATGTTTACATGTTTGTGACGTCGCTGTTTCTGGTTCCCATGACACAGGGTATCCTAGTGTGGGGCCAGAAGCGATGTATGCGCCTGTATGTAAATGTTAATGTTAAATACTTATGTACTTTTTATGCGCACACTCAATTGAGTCTCGGGCGACTGCAACAAAAATGTTAAAGTACCCGCTGTAATTCTTTATAATTTCTTCATCCAACTTCCTTCCGGCAAACAGCAACCAATACCGCCATTAGCCATTATAAAGAAGTAATCGAATCGGATCCCGATTAGCTGCGCGTGCGGCAGATGCCTAGCAGGTGTCGCGTCACGGTCCGCAACTACGCCAACTACGTGCTCCAAGGCAGAAAATACCACAAACATTCTATTGTTGCGGGTCGACTGATGGAAAATGCATTTAGCATCTTTTGTGCAATAGAGAATTAAATAAAAATTGACAGCAGGTTACTCAAAAACATAAAATCACACAACAAAATACAACAGTCAATTATTATTAATTTGACTTCTAGTTACATATAACTAAAAGTCAAATAATAATAACAAAATATCGGAAAGTTGGGAGTGATGAGCCCCAAAATGAGCCCGACTCAGCATAATGGTCCAACCGAGGGATCAGTTCGATGCTGATTTTCAGTCTAGCCCATCTGGCCTAATTAGTAATAATAACTCGATTTTTGTCGGTGGTGTCCGACCAGGTTTATGCGGAATTCCGGCTTACCTTATCCGAAATAAAGTTAATAATGTATAGTGCTTACAAAAGTTTTAGTTAAAAATCGACTCTCTCTATCTCTCTCTTCCTGGCTTTTAATCCCATATGATGGTGGGGTCAGCCTTCCTTATCTTCTCCCTCCACTTCGCCCTGTTCCCGGTATCTCCTTCAGGAGCATCCCACTCTATGTGGTCTTTCTTCACTACGTCTTGACTCTGGATCTCCGCCCGGGAACGGACAGACGTAGCACTTCGTTCCCAGGGGATCCCGCCATCAGGGGGTTTTCATAGTTAAAAATATTAATCATTATTATTATTGTAAGGTTTAGAGCCTCAGTCCAAGCTTCCAAAATAAGGCAAGAAACTATTTAGTGTTAGTGTCCTCTTTTTAAATTTCTCAAAAAAGAACGACACAATCTTTTGTGTTTACACAAATATTTACTACTCGGATCAATTCGTAACAGTTTTGCTTAATAGTAGCTACAAAAAAGACCTTTTACTGAAAGAAAAAGATAAGCTTAACAAGTAAGCGTTAAAGATACTCGACGATAAACTTTCGCCGCCGGTACTTGTATTATCATAGATTTCTGTCACTATCGCTATTTTTTTTCAGATTTCTCGAAAAGAGCGAGACTGTTAGTTTAACAAATCCAAATGGCAGGTATTTAACAGGTCTTTACTCCAAATTGTTTGGCAAATTTGTTTGGCAAACACCACAGACTACCTGTGGTTTTGTTTTATTTGTTTTTTTTTTGTTTGTTGTGTAGTTTATTATGCTTCTTGTCTGTTTATTTTGTTTCTGTGATGTCTTGTTGGTATAATATGTTTCATCTTCTTCAATTAAAATATCATCATCATCATCATCTACCCATTATGTGCCCACCGAGAGGCACGGGTCTCTTCCCCACGCAGTTAGCAGTTGGTGCCGGCTGCCGTCGATAGATGGCAGTCGTTAAGCCAAGTCAGAGGCCTTCCGGCTTGAAAACTTCTGTTATTGGTATTTTATATTTAATTTAATTAAATAATAACGTTCATACAATACATTATTTACTGATTATTACGCATAACTAACTCACTCTACAAATATTCGACTCCACAATTAGCCCACACGAGAGGGGCCGCGGTCGATAGATAGTTCGTTATAAATCCTCCGGTTAATTGGCTTCCAAACGCAATTAAACACTTGTTCAATCGTCTCTCTCGTTTAATTAACTGTGCAAATTGTTTTATGCAACGACAAACATTTCGGTCGGCTGCCAGTAATACTGACAGCCGACAAGACGTTTCGGCGCGGCTCCACCAATTAAAAACATTTCACAATTGAATCTGAACTAGGCTTAGACGACGTAAGGCTGGTTTCTGAAACGAGAATTTCACTAAGTCAGTAACGTTCTGTAATTCTCAATTCAGAAACTGGCCCGTAGTATAGTAGAATTTAGTGTGAAATGCACCAAATTAATGAGCTCTAGGTTAGTTATAAATCGCGGATAGCTTGAATGGGAAAACGAATAATTAACGGTTTCTAATCAAGGTTTAACTTATAAACGAAGCATGTTAACTGGGGGATGATTTTCTAAAAATAGATGGGTGTCAAGCGGTTAGCTTGAGTGGTGGAACTGATAACAAACGGTTTCTAATCAAGGTTTGACTTATAGTAGAAGCGGGTTAATTGGGGGATGATTTACTATACATAAGTAAAAGGTTTTTAAATAATGTTTTTATTACATTGGCGTCTTAGACTTGACGTGTTTATGCACGTAGGTTTACTATACTGTAGTGTACTGTAGAATTTTGGGAGTAAGCGAAGCGCTCTCTTGTTTTCTTTTCTCCGGGGAAGAACACACGAGGGGCACAAAAACTCCTGTCTCCGGAAACGAAACCTAATCATTTCTTTGTTGTCTTTTTGTCATTGTTGGTAAGTATAGTACCCAAAAGACAACTTGAACCACATTCCGCGCAGTTGGTAGTGGGAGCATTTTTTTGTTATGTATGAAATGACCAAACTAATTTGATTAAAGACCGAAGTCACATGCCACATCCCCTGCTAATGAGATTTAAATAAATCTAGACAACGTCAAAGTGATTTGGTAATATTTGTCGGGCGTACTTTTTATCCACGCGGCGTTCGACACGGAATGTGATTGCATTCTGTATAGAATGCCGTGGATAAAAAGTTTGGTAACCGCTGAATAGTGTGTGTAAAGAAAACTATTAACTCAGGTGGAGTGGAACTGATGCCTTCCACTTTTCTTTCACATAAGAATATTCTTTATTTTCACACAAGAAACAAGAGACAGTTGATTGGTGCCTCTGCCTACCCCCTCGGGGATAACGGGCGTGAGTTTATATATTTTAAACAAGACATAAGTAAAAGTTACAATTTAAAATAGTACGATGCGTGGCCTTATTGCTAACAGCATTTTTTTACAGACATCGTCGTGACAGAAAGGTTGCTACATCGCGCCCAACAAATTCTAAACGATTCCAATGGTCTGTCAGATTCCATACAAAAATCTCTATCGCAAATGTCAGGATGCCGACAGGATTTTGTTGCATTTATTCGTTTGAGCTTATCGTTGTTTCAGTAATCTGAAAGATGAAACGTCAAAAACGTGAAACGTCTTTCAGTTCGGTGGCAGGAGGTCACTCCTAAAACCGTACGCGACGAAAATATGTCTGTACCTCGTCTGTACTCTTCTAGGGCTGTACTCTGTTACTACGTGCCGCGTACAATTCACTTATACATATTTCGTTGAGTAGAAGAAAGACCCGCTTTCTCAACCCGACACAGCCTAATCAGGATTAACTACAGAAATAACAATTTACAATTTACATACATTATATACCTCCACCAATCCTTGGCCCCCGTGGTGGAGTACGGCCGATACCTTCCTCAGGGAAGAGACCCGTGCCCCTCGGTGGGGACATAATGGGTTGATGATGATACATAAGCTCACGCGTGTATCCCAGAGGGGCAGGCAGAGACCAGCGACTGCCACCTGCCACAATCCTGACAACTCAGTTTCGCACTCTACAATTTCTATCAAATAATTTCAATTTTCCTGATTCATATGGCAAGAAACGGTTGTGCAGTAACAGATCCTTGCCTCTTGTGCATTGGATGCATTGAAGCTTACCAATTGGGCTCTCCGTCTACTCTAACGTGTTCGGAGCTCATAACTCTATTAAATAAAACATTATTTTGTAACATGTCAAGAGTTAAAAGTCTACACACAGCGGCCAGCCGAGCGCATCCGACCGCGCGAGTAATAATGAAGACAAAATATTTTTTACCTTTTGAGCTGAAAATTATTCGCAACAGATGAATAAGTGTGGCTGATGCAGTGTACCTTATAATCAGTTGTCCTCAACCCAAGCTAGGCTACTCTGTGATACTCTGTGGTAACTAAACAATGCCATTAACGCTCAACGCATTTGTTCGGGATACCGCCGTTTAGCCAAAGTATTTTTCGCCAAATTTTACTTCCCAATAAACTTATGGCATCAGTTTCATTTCCCAAATGAAACTTTAGCAAGTTTTCATTTCGCATTTTATTCATTTGGTCAAATTATCATTTCGCATAATTTTACTGCGTCAAGTTTTATTAAGATAAACGTTTATTATGCTAACGTTTTATTTTGGCAAGTGTTATTTTCAAATAATGGAACGGGGGGTCGGCGATGTCAAGAATACGTGACAACAGAAATATAGGTGCGACGACGCGCGTAGCGAAGCGGAGCGCGTCGGAGCGTTAGGTTCTCTATGTAAGATCGAAAACAGACTCGACTTTGATGCGTTCTTACCTTGCCTCTTGTTGTCTCTTTGGTAAAATGAATTTTGACCAAGTATTTATTTGGTAAACAATAACTTGCCATAATAACTTTTGCTAACTGTTTATTTGCTTTAAGTTGTTATGAGAAATGTTTTTTTGCCAAGTGATAATTTGCGGAAAACAGTTTGGGAAGTAATACTTTGGGAAACGATTTTTGGCAATACATTAGTAAACCTGAGCATGTTCAGGAAAAGGCCCGAGTGGGAAAGAAACTCAAGAACTTTGGCATGGTAATCATCGTATAAACGCTACCGCTGGTTCCACGAAGCAGTCTTGGATCTCAAAGTCGAGACCGCGGCAGTGTTGAAAATAAAACGGTTCATAACTGCCCAGTTGGCCATCACTAACACGTCCTTTGTCCTTGTAGTCACAGAGACAAGAACGGGGTTTCATTGGCGCTGAGGATCTGCCCTTATATCACGTAACTTTTCACTCTATCGGGTTAATCATTTAGACAACTCGGAAGAGTCACAATAAGATTGTAGGGTAAACTATACATTGATTGGCACCTTAAGCAAAACCTTGACTTAATTTGCTTCCAAAGCATTCAATTTCATATTCAATCACTATTAACCATTTTTATTTGTTAGAATATGAGTATAAGTTGGAAATAAAAAATAATTCTTGCTTGTTGTCATAGTTTTATTTAAGAAAAATAGTAATAATTTGAAAATGTCTCCAAAACTACAGTCATTGGCATTACAGGTATAAACATTGTCACTAATAATATCAGTCATTGGCACTTATAATTTGTATGTATGTTTTGTACTTAACAATGCTAATTATAAAAAACGACCAAAATGCCCTTTAAGAAATTTTAATTCTTAATATTTGTGTTTAAAACTCACTGTGCCAGTGACTAGGTGGGTGCCAGCTGTTTACCCTGTATAATTACCGTTCGGAGTCGGAGTATGACATACCTACTGGGAAAAAAGTCCAAGAATGTAACAGTGTGACAAAAGGTGGTGTGACATACCGGGAACAAAAGGGCCAAATCCGACAACTCCATACAGTGGAGTCTTACGTAATTGCACTCCTGGTCTCCTTACGACAGAGTGCCCTAGTTTGGAACCAGGACTAGTATTAGAGTGCAGTGAATAGTTTACGCTTTTTTAAAGCTAAATATTAATATTAAAACACATAAGATCCAAATACCCTTGCACACTCCTATTTTCAAGCGACCGCCTGCCATGCGGGCGCGGCGGCAACTATCGCGGAGTCGAACAAGAGGCGCAAATATGCAGCCCTAGGTCAGGGCTATAATTATATTTGTGCCTTTTGGGGTAGAGACTCTGGGGCCACGGAGCCCGGAGGCGCGACTCTCTCTATACTCGGTAAAAAACCAACAAGGTGCGAGTCGGACTCGCGCACAAAGGGTTCCGTACCATTATCAATAAAGTTTGTTGTATTGGAGCCCCGCTGAAATACATATTTTATTTTAATCGAATTATTTATTTTGAAAGTGAATAATCTAAATTTTCTGTGAATATATCAAGCGTCTACCTGTTGCCGTTATCAATGACGAGCAAAAAAATCACGTTTGTTGTATGGGAGCCCCCTTAAATACAGTGTGAACTATTTTTTATCGTTTTAAAGACTTACCGTATATGGAGTGGAGCTAGAAAAACAACCAAATTCACAGTTCTTAACCTTTAACTGGTGACGTGACAAATTTATAATACTATAAGGGACGTAACTACTCACAGGCTACTACTTTTAAAGTTAAATTTTGCCATAAATTTCATTTGGCTGATTCAAAATTGTGTTGATATTTAACTATTTGAATATAATAAAATAATTACAAATAAAATCAATCAGTGTTTATAATAACTTTGAGAGAAAAACACAATTAACACTTATTAGTACTTTTTAACTCCCTCTGCTGCTTTCTATACTCTGCCTACCCCCTCGGGGATAACGGGCGTGAGTTTATTTATTTTTATTTAATTGTTTAGTACTTTTTATCCTTAATTGACATGAGATCCTTTTTTGCTACTAAAACGTAGGGACGCGACAAACGGGGAGAGTGGTCAATTCTGAGAATTCGAAGAGTTCGCATAACACGCGACGAACCTGTGTGGCTACACGTCACTGGTTAAAAATTAATATTATGTATTTGATAAAATTCGAGGCTACGCGAATCGCTCGTAGCCTGAGCTGCCTGAGTGATCTTAAACGTTCACCAAGGTTAAGCAACATACGGCGCGTTCAGTCCATGGATGGGCATTTTTCCGAGCGATTCCGTGCTTCGCAAGGCACATTAAGCAGTCGGTGCCAGCTACCGTCGATAGATGGCAGTCGTTAAGCCAAGTCAGAGGCATCAGGGCGGCTTGAAAACTTCTGACAGTAAGACCAGCCACTAGTCTTACAAGCCTCCACCAATCCGGACTTGGCCACCGTGGTGGAGTATGGCCTATACCTTCCTCAGAGAAGAGACCCGTGCCCCTCGGTGGGGACTGATGGGTTGATGATGATAAAATTAACACATTTCATATAGTCTGTCTAACTTTGCCTGACGTTTTGTGCTTTGCCAGTACTTGTTTTGTATTTTCTTATGCATTCTAACCGTCTCTTGATACCTATGTAGTAAAATCGTCTTGATCAAACAATAAAAAAAATCAATTAACTTAGCGATCTGGTGTGTATAGTTCGAGACATCCATTTTCAAGCAAACCAAGCATAATAATGTGTTCAAGGCAATTAACAATAACAAAAGCAAGACGGCTGTTTACGACCTCAGAAGTTTCGGGGCCTCAAATGTTTAGTCGGTGTCTATTGTAATAGGTATTTCTGTTATGAAAACGTAAACAATAACACCGATAAGGAATATTTTCTGTGTCTAAATAAGAACGTAATATCTTCGTAATAGTCAATGGCTACTGCGCTATGAAGAGGGTATCAATGTGTGGGTTTTAAAGTAAACCAACCAAATAGTTCTCTTAAATTATAAAAAGTTCCTTTTATGTTGCCGAAATTGGCAAAAACTGCGCTGCTGTGTACGGTCTTTTATTTCCATAGAATATTTAGTTGTCGTTGTAAAAATAGAGGCCAACTCATTTTCCCGTTGCTTAGTTATAAAATAAGAAGTTTGATCACGTGGCCAATAAATAAATCTGTGGCTTGTTGACTCATAATTTCCCATTATAAATAAATATAAACCTACATTATAAAGTGTAGGTACTGTACGAGTAATTTGAAAAGCTACATTAGGTTTGCAACCCCTGCTTAAAAGCCCGAAAGGTCATTGTCCGCTTTTCTCAGTCAATCTGGCACGGACTATAAGGAGATCTCGTCGCGCCTAGTTGACGCCTCTGGAGATCCAAGGGCTGGTGCCTACTTTGTCCAAAGGCTAAGCCTCGCCATACAGCGAGGCAATGCCGCCAGCCTTCTTGGAACTCTACCGGCCGACAGCGATTTGGCTCCAATATTTTATTTAAATTAGAAAATAGATTTGGATCACTTTTTTTCAATATTATTATTAAGGTATTAGTTTTGTAGATCCAAATGAATTATATCATAATAACTGTTACTGGTCCGAGATCCCGTTAATGCATTGTTGTGGTACAATGACAACTGTATGAACGCGCCGATTTCTTTTCATAGAAGTATCAAAGCATGCTTTGTTAACGGGACTGCCCCTACAGTCAAACCCAGCAATCGGTTTTGTGGGCCTTGTGTGTGTGTGTATGTGTATGTGTATGTGTATGTGTTTGTGTGTGTGTGTGTGTGTGTGTGTGTGTGTGTGTGTGTGTGTGTGTGTGTGTGTGCGTGCGTGTGTGTGTATGTATCATGCGTGGTTTTTTATTAATAAATAATACAAGACGAGAAAAGAACATTGTTCAACAATAGCATTTTTTTTTTCTTTGACTTAGCAACCTTATATTGGAAAATTTACCTAAGGAGAAATAGATACTATTCAAATATGAATAGGTACGAATACGATGTAATGCAAATAAATGAAAACAATGAAAAAATTGTATATAAAAACACGTATGTGTCCGTCATTTCATTCCCATTATTAATCAAGGCCCTGTATGTTCTTCTGTTTCATTCATCATAAGCATTCAACTTCGCGCTTCGTTCAACTTTTGTAAAAACTGAGCCAAGTATCGTAACACTGTTCAAGATAAGTTGTTGAGTGTTATGAAAGGATACGTCATAGATAACTTCTCAACATCTTATCTTTACGTAATTAGACACGAAGCATGTAATGCTACTTGTTTCCATTTCTGGTGTAAGCTTTCTTACAAATCGAAAAAAAAACTGAGAACTCGTCAAGAGTTGCTAATGTAACATTTAAGTTAGATAAACGACGATGACTCTTAATATGCACACCATACGTGTGAGTATCAAATAGAAATGGTTATAAAAAGGTGTCACTGACAGTAAAAATACATTATCTAGACCCCTCTGCCCCTTGGCCAATTCAGTTAGAGCCGTTAGTGGCTGGTTGAAAAAAACCTGCCACATTTTGTAATATATTTTAGCACAACCAGAGCGGCACAGGTCTTTTGTGGAGAAGAGAACTTTGCCGCTGTTGATAATGAATATAGTAGGGTACCTTGTAAAATCTAATTAATGTATTGAATGACATTTATCATTCATCATCAACCCATTATGTCCCTACCGAGGGGCACGGGTCTCTTCCCTGAGGAGTGTATAGTTCATACTCCATCACGGGGGCCAAGTCTGGATTGGTGGAGGCTTGTGAGACTAGTGGCTGGTCTTACTGTTAGAAGTTCAAGCCGCCCTAAGGCCTCTGACTTGGCTTAACGACTATTAACTTACCTATTTAGATCTAGGTAACTTTAAGCGATATGCCTAGTTATTTCTCGGTTTTGTAACATTAATTTTATTTGTAAAAGAAGATACAAAATATGTCACTAAAGAAGTTCTTTTGAAAAATCTATCGCCAAAACACTTATCATTGTCACAATACATACAATGTACAGAGTCCAAACCTCCCTTCACTACTCAAAATCTATAATGGCGGGGTCCGTAATGGAGGAAAGCGGATGTTTGCATATTACATTTAGATCGGTGCGTTCGATAGGACGCTTAATTGCGCGCGAAGTTAGGTTGCCGGATCGCTTATTGTAAGAATTTGTTTATAATAATTAGACGTTATGGGACGTAGATACGAAGAAATGTTGCATTTTTCACACATTAGACGTACGGTATATGTACATATGTATATTTGACTGCGTGTTGACCTACATATATTTATATGCGTCAAGATTCTAATCTGTAAGATTATTACCGGCTTTTGACGCTTATTCACTTATTTTAACGCCCTGTAGGGCGTGCTTAATGCAGGAAGCATTCTCTTCCAGCAAACGTTTTTTGTTGAAGATACTGGTGATAGGTAGTGCATGAGAAAGGTGAAATATAATAAACTTACATAAGCTTAAGGAAATTACTTAGACGCTTAGAAGGTTTGATACGTGTGTGCGTATAGGCTTCAAGCGGAAATTACATTTTTACCCTCTGGCTCATCAGTCTGCGGATGGGTTAACCTGATTTCAGAAAAGTTCAGTCAATTTGCCAAAAACTTTAACATTCAAGAAAATAAATGTAATTTAAATTGTAGGTACAATAAAAAACTGTTAACAAAGAGGGTATTGAGAATAACCTCTGTGGCGCAGAGAGAGAGAGAGGTCCCGGGTTCGAATCCCGGCTGGGGACCAATAAAACCAGGTCTTGGTTGATGAATATCTTGCTCTTTTATGTCTTTGTAAGTTTTATTTATTATATTTATAAACTATATATGTAAGCATACATTGATTATATTATAATATTAATAATGAACTATAAATATAAATAAATATAACTAAAATATGAAACTATGCTACTTAAATAAATCTTTGATTAAACTCTTTTATTAAGTTGCAATCCGGACTTTGCCCCCGTGGTGGGGTATGGCCTATGCCTTCCTCAGGGAAGAGACCCGTGCCCCGTGTAATGGGTTGATGATAAAGTTGCAATAGATCATTTAAACCCACAAACTCAGCCTCTGCCTCTTCCTTGTTGCAGACAATGGGCGTCTCAGAAGGGACCCTCTCCACCCCAGAAGGCTCTCTATCGCGGCCTGCCTCCAGCGGGAGCACCTTCGACGACGAGGACACCCCTCGCAGGAAGCAGAGGCGCTACCGGACCACCTTCACGAGCTACCAGCTCGATGAGCTGGAGAAAGCGTTCGGGAGAACCCACTACCCTGACGTGTTTACCAGGTACGGGATAGTTATAATTAATTCCACACAACATAATCACTTCATCTGGTCAATATCCTAGACCTTATAATATCCTTCCTAGAATATACTGTGATGTCACAAACATAGCCAGGACATTACACGTATGGAAATAAGTATTTTAGCAGCTTGTATACGTCCTACTACATTTCAAGCGCTGAGGTACCTATTGAATAAGGTAGTTGACAAAATGTCAAATAAGTTACTTTTAAAACGGAATTTTGTATGAAAATACCGGTTTATGACGTCATATTTCAGAGCACTCTTTTTATGTTTTATCTATTTAAAAATTTTATTAACTAGTAATTGGCTAAAAGAGATACATTTTCTGAAATATTTTGTAATTTTGGTTTTAATCGAGCATATCAAATAATTTACTGTTGATCGTGTCAACTACCGAATTGCTCAGACACTCAGGTTTCCTCGCCTTTAGCGAGCGGTATTGCTACTATAACTTTGCAAATGTCCATAACTTAGAAAACTAAGTCGTACTACATGCCCGCACTGGGAATCGAACCTGGTTCTCCCGCCTCTTAGTCCATTCGACCCACTATGCTACCACCGCTCTTAAGCCTCGCGGACAAGGTGGATAACCCAATGCTCAGGCATTCATCTTTGATAACTCAAACAAAACATATGATAAGATAAGAATATCATAGATCATAGATATTTTATAAGCAATAAATAAATAATAATAACTTCCACAAAACACACTCACTTGATCTGGTCCCAAACTAGGATACCCACATTTTATATTTATTTTATTATTTATTATATATTCCACATTTATTCCACATTTTGATAATCCGCGCGTTTTTTAAAATAATGAAATAACAATTTATAAATTTAGTAAACATTTATTGGTGCTTCTGCCTACCCCCTCGGGGATAACGGGCGTGAGTTTATTATTATAAACATTTATTTTATTTTATTAAGATAACTAACTGCTTATCAGTATCTGTAACAACGACACGTAAAGTCAACAAAAGGTTTTCACGCAATTTGGTGCAATTAGCACAGGTAAAAAAATACACAAGACATCAGAGTCGGAGTCAGTAACTACATCCTAAAATAAAAATAAGAAGCCGGCAGGTCTTTAGCCAATTTTGAAGCTAATCCCTGTGTATAGCGACAACTCAACCGTGAATACCATTCATTAATGTGAAACTTGCTATCAAAACACCAATTAAGGTGGTAGTCTATCTCCAATTAAAAAGGAAGTAATCGTTAGGTATAATTTACAAAGAAATGCTACAGAGTACTTATCTTCAACGAGCCTCGCAACTTCGCAGTAAAAATAGCACCAAGTCCGACCAATTTACTCAATAATGTGCAATTAAATGTATTAATTTAATCTTTCTTTTGTTTCAGAGAAGAACTAGCCTTGAAGATTGGATTAACTGAAGCAAGAATACAGGTAATTGTTTACCATTCACTAATTGCCTATGTTCGCGGAATCCTTTAAGTATCTGTTGCTTTAGAACTTAATGGAAAAACACACTTTTTATAGTACAAGGAATCCCATTAAACTAAACTGGCCACACATTTCCAGATTAATATTCATTGTATAGTCAGAGCTAAGAAAGAAGTTTGAATAAGCAAAAGCATTCATCTCAATGCGACAAAAAGTCGTTGAGGCCTCCCGCGGATTCGCGACCGCAGCGGGCGTCCCGGCCTCGCAAGACACGTCTGGTCATCCTACTTGATATGATACTCCTTCCCCTTTTTGCGACCGGCCGCGGCCGGTAAAATGCGCAAAAACCGTTGGGAGTATTTCTGAAACAGAAGCAATCGACGCAATTGCCCGGAAAGTTCCCGATAGTAACTTGTTTCCACCAACTGCAACTGCCTTTTTTGAGCTAACATTTTCATTTACGATCATTATGAACAATGAAATAAAAGTGCCGCGCTATGGCAGTCATTTAAGTCGTAAATAGTTATTATTTTTCTCACGTTCCGTTGCCGTTTGATTTGTAAATACTCTTGCTCTGAGTTTGAACTTACAAATGCGGTGTAGGGTGTCCATGTATTCAGGGAAAACAACCGTGTTTTTAAGTTCAATAATGATTAGTGTCATTTTCTAAACATGAATGTAAAGTTTAAACATTAGTTGAATTTGTTTTAAACCCTTGAACTATTATTTTGCTACTGTCGTGTTACAACAAAAGGAGACATTTATGGCTATGCTTAATTTAATCGAAATCCAACATTTTTTATTAATTTTAATAGTCTATGGTCCTGAACCGGTTTACTAATGTATTGCCAAAAGTCGTTTCCCAAAGTATTACTTCCCAAACTATTTTCCACAAATTATCACTTGGCAAAAAAACATTTCTCAAAACAACTTAAAGCAAATAAACAGTTAGCAAAAGTTATTATGGCAAGTTATTGTTTACCAAATAAATACTTGGTCAAAATTCATTTTACCAAGCATTATTCAGTCAAAAGTGTCGTTTCTGTTTTCGATCTTATATAGAGAACCTAACGGTCCGACGCGCTCCGCTTCGCTACGCGCGTCGTCGCACCTATATTTCTGTTGACTTGCCAAAATAAAACGTTAGCATAATAAACGTTTGTCTTAATAAAACTTGACGCAGTAAAATTATGCGAAATGATAATTTGACCAAATGAATAAAATGCGAAATGAAAACTTGCTAAAGTTTCATTTGGGAAATGAAACTGATGCCATAAGTTTATTGGGAAGTAAAATTTGGCGAAAAATACTTTGGCTAAACGGCGGTATCCCTCCTGAACCATCTGTCCTTAAGTTAGTAGTAGAATTTTAAAATAAGTTTAAAATATCAATTTAAAAGAAGAATTTACTTGATTGATGGGAAAACAATATTTTTTTTATTATTAATAATTAATAATACGTTTATTGCACAAAAATAACATTAATTAATGTTTTATGATCGTAAAGTTATAGATTGTAGATTTAAAAATACCATGTAGATACATAAATCGCTCGCATAAAATGGCGCATAAATTTTAAATAAAAGCCGTACCGTTTCCATATTAAATGTATGTAATGGAACAATGAGGCTAATCGACAGACTACTTAATTAGTAAAACAATTAGCCACTCGAAACACTTGTAATTGCTGCAAATAAAATGCCAAAGCTTCAAAACCGATTAGCTAGGAGCTCCATGGTGAGCCTACAACTTATTAATTCAAGATTCCTTATAAGTTGGCTGTGGAAAACCGGGCCCACTCAGTCAAATGCCTTCCCGTATTGGTTTAACTACACTTAATGATCGCTCAATCAGTGCGTACAGTGCATTCGCAATAGAACACAGAATGTGGACAAATAAAAAGTGAATACGATTCTTGAAGACTGCGAGAGTAAGCTGAATATTAAGCCTTTTTTAAGCAATTTTCAAACCAGAATCTGCAACAAACAAGTACTTACCTAATACAAATCTTGCACCATTTACTCTATGTGACTGAAGTGGCTGTTAAAATTTAATTTGGTGTATAGAATTTTAGTGAGATTTAAATTCATTAATTTATAATTATTAATAAATTTTATACTCTCGTGTACAATAAAGAACATTTTAATCTTATCTTATAATTCAATCAGTCATGCAGTTACGTAAAATATAGTTAGGATGTTAGTAGCTATTATAGATATTGTCAACCGTTGATCAGAGAGTTATTCACAAATATATACAGTGTTTTTGGTGCGCGTGATACGGTGCCTCACCTAAAGCTCCGTCCACATTTGTAGCATTTCGGTGTATCGTATCTCCGTTGCGTGGCCTCGGCGCATATCATGATCGCTAGTTTGGACGCAAGAGGATACCCGTTAATGATACACGCCGTATCTGATACGGCCCGAACCGCACTAACCATGTATCTTGATACATCTCGTCATCATACACTGACATGATACAGCATTTGATAGGTATGGACGCGTTTTTTACAAGATACGCCTTAATAATACGACATGGACAAAAGGAGCATCCATATTTATGTATCCAAATGTAGACGGGGCTTTAAACGGCCAATAATGGAATTCATATGCGCAAAGCTTTATGTGCTGTCGATAGTAATTTACTTAATGTCTTCAATCACTTGGGTCTGCACATTGTATCTTAAAACGTGATCCAGTTTCAAGTTTGCCCTAGTTGTTTTATATATATGAGTAGCAGTTTGCTAAGTCCTTACCTGGTTACCATAGTCCAGGGTATGCTAGTTTGGGATCAAGGCAAGTGACTGTGTTGTGTAGAAGATATTATTATCTAATCTATCTAATCTCTTTAAACGAGCAATTCTTGTATATATGTATGTATATATATGTTAATCAAAATCTCGGAAACGGCTCCAACGATTTTCATGAAATTTTGTAAACAGAGGGTTTCGGGGGCGATTAATTGATCCACCTAGGTTTCATTTTAAGAAAAAGTCGTTTTAACCGTGTTTTTGGGCAAAAAATAACTGCTACCCTATAAGAATGTAAATTTCGCATTAATCAGTAAAATTTCTCTTTTTTTTTCAAGCTCCTTTTTTGTGTGAAAAACTATTATTAGGAGCCCTATTATCAACGCACCTAATTCGTATCTAAATATATTTTCTAAAAGAAATACAAAAAAATTCCAAAAAACATGATTTACCAAAAAAATACCGAGCAAAGCTCGGTCATCCAGGTACTTTTTACTTAAAAGCCGTGACTTCTGCAGTTTGGGTACCTACGGTAAATCATGATTAGCACAATTGTTACGGTTCCTGGGTCTGGAGTCTCTTAAAGCCTCAAAGTACAATGATGGGTCAAATGAGATGTTTTTTTCATTCCATTCACGCCTAGAAAGTTTAATGATTGATATACTATAATATTTATTTCAGAATAGATTCATATATATAAACTGGTACTAGGAAGACTTAGCCTAGCTGAAGACAGGGCGCTATGGCGCTCATTAGGGGAGGACTATGTCCAGCAGTGGACTAATATAGCTTGATGATGATGATGAAGACTCAGCCTATATTAGTAACTAAATCTAGGTAATGGAGGGGATTAATTTAATTTAAAATATTCAGTGGACCCACGCACATGCGCGCATCCAGTGCCTGAAAATGTGGCAGTCAATTTTCTTCACAACTATACACAGGATTCCATTAGAGCTCCTCCACAGTCTACGCAGTATTAAAGCAGTTCACTTTCTTAATAGTTATGCGCGCGGAGAATTGGGATGCAAAGTTTTTTTATGATTGGATTTTATTTTATATTCTGATAGTAGACGTAATTTTAAGAAACTAATTTAATTTTTTTCGTGATTAATCGAGTTTATCATTGTTAATTAATTAAAGTAAATATTATTCGGCGTGACGTCATATGCTACTTACTGTGTGTGTATAGGTGAGTTAACGATTGCATTTGCGTGTGAATGGGCCAAACCATCTAGATTGTCTGTGGTTTAGTGTCAAAAAAAAAATCGTGTTTACAGCGCCACCAAGTTATATGTTCAGGTGGGAAAAATGGTAACTAACTAATTAATTGTAAATCCGGTTCCCCATTTTTTGTTTTATTATTCATTAAAATTGAAAGACGGGTTAAAATTTTCTCATTTTTCTAGGTAAATTTCTTAAATGTTACGTTATTACTAAATTCTCCACTAGCGCCGCTATCAACTGAACAGATAATATGGTGGCACTATAATATCGATGTGTTTGACAAATGAAGTTGACAGATTGGTAGATTTTCACAGAATATTCTACAGACGATTTAACATGTGACGTCACCATAGAGGTCAAATGAAGGGCATTTAAATATTATTATTTACTCAAAATAAGGCTCATCTTTTAAGATTAAAATCTCTTACACAAAAAATACTGTAGTTTGGATGCTAAGCTCGAAATGGTTTTCGATTCAGGCAGTTCACTTTTTTTTTGCATCCCGAATTGCTGCAGCGATGAAATGAAATCGTCGCGTTAATGCTATTGTCATTTAACTACAATGTATTAACAGTACCTAAGCCCTGGCTTGCTAGTGGATTAGAAAAAAAACGTTTCACTCACCGTTTTGCCTACCAAGTAGTTTCGATTAGGTAAGGGGAATGAATTATATCACCTCTTGCCTCGTTATTACCCCAACATAAACCTGTAAGGATACCGTCATTTGTTTCCCCGACCGCACTATATCAATGTCTCTCACAGGCGATTATTTCAATAATGCATTTTTCCGCGTACCCTGCTCTATACAGTGTTAATTACGAACTCGAGCCTTATTGGGCGTAAAGTTTATTTACGCTTGATAGAGAACCGCAAAAATATGGGCCTGTAAAAGTGCTACTTTGACACAGCGCGGTACAGAAAGTACCTACTATACACGTCTCAAACTTCCCGGAAAAACAACAAAAAACACTTTTACGAATGTGCCCTGTTTTACGAATCTACAATTCATAGTGGACTTGGATTTTTGGACTGTCGCTCTGGGGCATATCTCATACAACGGATCTCTCTGGCCGATGGCTGTCCAACGTGGCAATGCAGCCAGCGTTATTTGTGCACTCATAGTTGATTATGATAACTAGATACATTGCTTAGCAGATTTAGCTTCCTACTTATTAAGCTGTTGGATTAATTACTCGTATTGTAGAACTTTTGATGACATGGAAATACAGAGTTTCTGAGGTACATAAGTAGAAATTGCTGTCTTTTGTTTCTAAAGTAAGCTCTAGGGTCTAGTAAACTCTACCGGGGGGTAGATAGCATTGACTTTGGAAATCTACTGGAGAATAAACTTGAATAAACTTTAGTTTGTTAAGTGTTCTTCTGAATAAACGCGTTCTTGTGACACTGCAGTATACTTTCTATACGCTTAATAGAATTTTTTATTCAATTACGCTCCGTGCCTAACAGAGCTGTGACCTGTTTCTAATTTATTTAAATTAGGAACCTACCCTGCTAGTCGTTTTAAAGAATGCAATTATGTCTCGTAAGTAATACCATATGCATAGGAGGTAAATTTTATAACACTTGGCATGTTTCAGCTCACACATTAATAAACACCTGGGATATTAATATTCAAAAATAACTACGATGTAACTCGCCAACCGTTCTTTCGCAATACACCACTTTTTTATGCTAAAGTACTAAATTTAAAAAAAAAATCTTCTATATATATATATATATATATATATATATAAAAGGAGAAGCTGACTGACTGACTGACTGACTGACTGACTGAAAATTTGCACAGGGGTTCTTTTTGTAACGTAGGGGAGCACTAAGAAAGGATTTTTGAAAATTCTTCCCCTAAGGGGGTAAAATGGGGGTTCAAAGTTAGTATGAAACTTTGCCGTTTTTGAAGTTATTCAAATGAAATTTGGTACGTAGTTTCGTCATTTAAAATTATGAAACACGTGTAAAATAGTTTTTTGAAAATCATCCCTTAAGGGGGAAAAAGGGGGGTGCAAACTTAGTATGAAACTTTGCCGTTTTTAAGTCATTCGAATGAAATTCAATATGAAGTACCTTCATTAAAATTTATGAAATACGTGTAAAAATGTTTTTTGAAAAATCATTCCTTATGGAGTTAAAAGGGGGATGCAATATTCGTATGAAACTTCGCCATTTTTGAAGTTATTCGAATGAAATTCAGCATTCCTTCATTGAAAGTCATGAAAGACCTGTAAAGTAGCTTTTCGAAAATCATCCCTTAAGGGGGGGCGAGGGGGCTGCGAAGTTAGTATGAAAACTCTTTTGCATGCGCTAAAAGTATCCCTATCTTAATTGCAAACACTTTACTCAACTAAAGCCCACGCGGACGTAGTCGCGGGCAACAGCTAGTAATATATAAAATGAATCGCTGAATGTGTTGCTAAGCGCAAATCTCGAGAGCAGCTGATCCGATTTCGCAAATTATTTTTTCAGAATATTTCTTGAAGTACGAGGATGGTTCTTACGGAGAGAAAAATTTTAAAAAGGGGAAGGTTTAAATTGTGAACAAATATGAAAAAAAAACGAAAACTTTGGCGGTGCGAAGTTTGCCGGGACAGCTAGTTTATAATAATAATAACTTCCACGCTACACAATTCTTGGTAGCTAACACCTTAACGGATAGACCAACGAAGCAGTCAGCTATTTATTTTGAGTCTGTTTGGAAGTAAAAAAATATGTAATGAAATCCTACTTGTAATTTATTCCTTACTCAAACTACTCTTTCCTAAAAAGGAATGCGCCTATGTTTTATCCTCGGCTATTCCCCAGAGCCTAAAAGCAAGAATCTAACCAATGCATCTTCTTCTTTTCCTATATTTTTAACTTAAATGTAAGTGCAATAAAAGTATCAATAAATAAAATAAATAAATATAACTGCCAGTTATGACAAAAGAAGCCGGAACGTCGACACATACCGTTGAACCAGTCCACCGATTCAAAGCCGCTCAGCTTACTATAAAACAGGCTATGATCGGAGTCACTTTAATAATCTCATCAGAAGTAACACAATTCACCAAAAAACCTAGGTGATACATGTCTGCCAAAGACCCGATAGCTAATGTGGTATAAAGGTTCTCGGATGGAGACCACGAATTGATAATAAAAACATTTACAAACAGGCACATATATTGCTTCTGGCCCCACACTAGGATACCCTGTGCCGTGGGAACCAGAAACACCGACACCACAAACGCGCAAACATCCAAGACCTGGGGGTTTTTGTCCCCAGGTGGGATTCAAACCCGGGACCTCTCGCATGGTAGGCAGATACGCTAACCGTTCCACGACAGAGATCGTCCCCAAGTCCACCGGACCGATGACCCGACTCATTTCTCCTATTGGCTCTACAAGTCTAACCGTAACCCGTTGTCTGCAGGTGTGGTTCCAGAACAGGCGCGCGAAGTGGCGCAAGCAAGAGAAGGTCGGGCCCCAGTCACACCCATACAGTGGGTACATGGGTGGCTCCCAGCCGCTGCCCAGCTCTGCAGCCATCGCCGCGCCACACCCATTCTCGCAGCTTGGTTTCGGGTTGAGGAAGCCTTTTGACACGTCCGCACTAGCCTCGTTTAGGTAAGACATTATTTTATTCATCATCGTCAACTCATTATGGCCCCACCGAGGGGCACGGGTCTCTTCCTTGAGGAAGGTATAGGCCATACTCCACCAATTCCGGATTGGTGGAGGCTTGTAAGACTAGTGGCTGGTCTTACTGTCACAAGTTTTCAAGCCGCCCTAAGGCCTCTGACTTGGCTTACGTGCCTTGCGAAACACAGAACCGCTCGAAAAAATGCCACTAGCGTTAGTCATAGAACGGTCACCCATCCATGCATCCAGGTCACTCAGGCGGCCGGGGATACGAGCGATTCTTCATTGTCAATTAAAGCAACTATCTTATTGTCACAAGGAAAATAAAAAAAATATGTTTTTTTGCTGCCCCAGCCAGTCTGTACATTTCCTGGAAAGTCTAAATTTATATTAACAGTCTTTTCTTAATTAAATCTCTGTGTAGTTAAAAAAAGTAAGATTGACTTTAAAAAACTAACTAATCATTATTTTTCTTTCTAAACAGATATGCTACTTCACCGCTCTTCGGCGCCCAGTACCTTCCAGCCTTAGCGAGGCCGCCCCTATTCGGCGCTCATCCACTTTACGGCACCTCTCCAGCTCACTTCCACTCTCTCTTCGCCAACCTCACCGCGCCCGACCCATTACGTCAGCACGAACTCACCCGAAGCTCCCACGAAACCACCCGAAGCCCGCACGAGACCGCCCGAAGCTCCCACGAAGCACCCCGAAGCTCGCCCGACGTAGCCCGATCACCGGTTCCTTCGATCTCGCCACCTATTTCCCCGGGAAGCGAGAGTGTGCCCCAACATGTGATGGATGACGTCAGAAGCTCGAGTATTGTGGCGTTGCGATTGGCTGCAAGGGAACACGAGTTGCGTTTGGAATTGTTGCGACAAAGGGCTGATCTGATATGCTAGTCGATTAAGGGTTAACTCTATTACCTAATTGGTGTATGTGAGTAGCGTTAAGTTTTTACTACGTTGTGTTAAGTCTTGCTGATAGTTTTAGGAAAAGTTTACCAGTGTAATATAATTATTCCGTCCAACATGTAAGTTAGATTTAAGAAAAGATTAATAATAAAAGTTAAATTATATTTTACAAACAAAGAACAATCCTTGTTTTATTCTTTCTGTTTATCGAAAATTACAATTCTGCGAAGCACTCTGACACATTTTAATCTCAAGGCAGAGCTAATGATGAAATCAACGTATAAATGACATACAATCATCACCAATTTCGAATTAGTCATCCGCGGTCCAAGGCCGTGGAAGGGATGCTATGCCTTGTCTACGTGAGACAATTATCTCCACATAAATCTTAATTCAGCGCTGTCCTACCGATCGGTATCACATCGATGTTTCAGATTTCAAACACTTCCACTATCATCCGATCTTGTTATGGTTTTATTGGGAGGTCTTTGTTCTGCATTGGGAGACAGATTTGGAAACATAAAACAATACCAAGAATCTAGGGTGACATGTGGTTTCTGTCTGTGATCTGTAGGAAACTCACCTGGGTCCGCGTATCATAAAACTACATATTATTATAGCATTTTGATGATTATTATAGGAATTCGATGTCCATTACTCAGCACAATTTTTGTTCTTGTTCAATCTGCGTATTAATTCACTTTGTTGTTTACATAGAATTTCCATTTCAATAAACAAGATTGTAGTATTATGAAATAAGGCCCTGATGATAGCAAATTGGACCGTGAAAAAGTTGTGACCTGGAGCACAGAATACATAATAGTACAGGTACAGAAGATTCACTCCGCAAAAACAATTAAAGAAAAAGGGACTAAATAGCAGCGATACAATTAGATGCAATTCAGATCGCACGGCGCTAAAAAAGCTACGTTATATTCACGATGCCTCTCTAACTCTTAACTCTTCTGGCGCCTGAATTCCTACCTATTTGCCACTCCGGAGTGGTCGCCGCATGTACTTACGCGTTCGATACCGACACGTGTAGCGAAACAGGCCTGCCTGTAGTGACTGTCGAATGGAAGTGAATAAGGTTCCCTGGTCGTGACCCAAAGACCTTTTGACAGCGGTGTGGTTACGTCTGCCACGTAATGTCCAGATTATGGCTAAGGTACTTAGCTCTAGTTTGCGGTTTGGACTGGCTAGATCTGTGTGCTTGGTTGGCGAAGGCCAAAGGAAACGTTTGGATAAGATGTAGTACCTGTATTCTACAGAGATAATTTTATAATAACCATAGGAAAGATGGCTGTGGTCAGGAATTTTAGCTAGCATATCGTAATTTTAGTTTTAGCTCAGTATATTTTCGGTTGAACTTCAACTGTCAGAAATATAAAATAATGATTTTTCTACATTATATTTTTTTATCAAAGCTTTCTCGTCTCTTTTCACTAACAGTTATTTCGTTGACACCATCGAGAAAATTATAAAGATCGTCTGACAAGTATATTCATAACTCTTACCTTATTCCAATACGTTTAACCAAATTGTAATTTTATTGAAATTCAATTTGTGAACAGCCCGTGTGTATTCGAAAGCCGTATCCAATATATTTGTTTGTTGTAAAAACCCAATTCTCTCTCAATGCCGATCGAGGAGGCATGAAAGGCTTCGTCCTTTTCAAGTTATATTTAATAAACATCAAATTTTTATTAGTATTTATTTGACAAACAATTATATGCCCCTTTTGTGATGGTAATGGCACTTATCATAATATTTTATGAGACCCGGCGGGACTACGACCGAGGCTTTGGGATGGCCACATGTCGGTACCAAAACATCGATAAAAGATCGCAGTCAACCGAATACATTACCAAAATATTTTAGTGTACGTCCTTGTAATCGGAATTTAACTACGATTCGTCTATTGTAATTATAGCTATTGACATACCTCTAAAATATCTCTCAGGGAAAACTTTGAGGAAGTGAAGAAAATATGAGTAGCTTTGAAAAATCAAGTCAGAATGTCATGTTATTCTCTTGAAATTACAAAAACGAATTGTAGTGACATATCTATGCAATAAATAAATAAAAGCTAGGTATTTCATTGTCTCAATAAAATTATTATATAGATATTGTATCAATTATAACTAACTAAAGCTATACTAATTGTAATCAATATAAAAAAATATATATTTAGACCGCTGTCATTGAAGAAAATTCTCAGGATACTGGCATAAATAACTGATTATGAAGTTGAATGATAGTTTCGATATGAGGGCAACACTAGTCGCGTCCGATTCTTGAATTAAGAGTGGTGCAGTCACGGGCACTGTCTAACTTTTCCACTTTTATCGAGACAGCCGCATTGAAGGCTTCGGCCGTTCCTTTAGGTATAGAAGTTTATAGCTCGCCATAAATAACGCTCGAATAAAGACGTTTTGTGAACGCGCTGGGACATTTGCGATGTATCCATTTAAAATATGCATTTCGAATTTAATATACGCCACGTATTGTTAATAAGAGCTTATAATGCGCTTTTTATTGGCACTCGCATTCAATCAGAGAGATCAATTGAATTTCAATCAATTGGCTTGAATTCAATCAGCCCTGCTAATCATTTTGCGACCGAATGATATTGAACGAAAATAATTATTTATGCAATTTCTTTAGCAACTAAGTATGAGTTGTATTCAAAGAAAATACACTCATAGCGAGAGTCCATGAGAAAATGCTGTATTCACACTCTCATAACAGGAATTCCGAAGTTTGTCAGCTAGATAACAAAGTGTCTGCAGACATGATATCGAAATTTGCATTTTTATTTGTCGACATACAAAATAGCTTATTGAAAATATTATCATCACGTAATCCCATTATATTCTTATTTTATTCATAGACGCGACAACCATTGATTTTTATATTTTGAAATGGCTATAAAATTATTGCCAATCTGCTAAACAGGATGCCAATAAATTAGCCTCCAACGGATATTTAATGTTGTGCTAAATTATTATTATTATACAGAACTGTCTTCTGCTGTTGATTGTTTTGAAATCTGGGGAAAGTAGCATTTAAGTGGGACTTTTTCCTGAGTCTGTACGTTTTTTTCTGCAGGTAGTTTGGTCAGAAAACGTTTGATCTCAAACTCAGATCTACAGATTGGACACAAAAACAATATATGTTTGTTTGCTTTGTGAGCATGTTGAATGCATTTTTACAATGCTTTTTCACGATGTATGACATTATTGTATTGAACACGATCTCTTAAAAGAGTTTAAAAAAAATAATAACTTAAGTTTTTACTTCATAACATATTACTGTTGTAAAGGAAAATACTTTTATTAAATATTCAATAATAATAATAATTTCCACGCTACACAATCACTTATTCTGGTCTCAAATCTAAGATACGAGTATTCTGTGCTATGGTAACCACGCTTGTATATTACAAACATTGAAAAACACCCAGACTGAGGCTACGAGTGTAAAAATGTACGGCGGCCCATAACCCACAACCTTCGGCAGGGCATGAAGACGTGAAACCGCTAGAACAACAGACAAGGCAGGCAGTAAACTGCATTTGATGAGTAAGTTTTATAGACGAAACATTTAATTTTATATCACCGAAAAATTATAAATTAATAATTTGGTAGCTACCTCGGTCAGCGCATCAGCCTGGCCATTCAGAGGGGGAATGCTGCCAGTATCTTGGGAACTCTCCCCAACGGCAGCGGTTTACGGATACGATATTTTATATTTAGGTAGTTTTTAGTTTAATATTTAGTTTATTATTTTATATTAAGTTTAGAAATTAATTATCTACTTGAGTACATTAAATTACCTTATTCTGAAATTAAAAATCAATCAAGGAAGTTTTTGTTGAAGTTGGAATGACATTTAAAGCTTTTGCTTAGTAAACTACAAATGACGTTGAATAACAGCCATAGTTCTTCTAATATCACTCTATTGATCAACAAAGCGTTTTTTGCACTTTAAGCCTCGATCAGCAGTCAAATTCCAGCGCTGTAGGTAGCAATGTCAAGCATAAGTTGGCCGCTTTAGTTCCAAGTGTTATCTTCAAGTCGGGGCACAGAATACATAATAGTACAGGTACAGAAGATTCACTCCGCAAAATCAATTAAAGAAAAAGGGACTCTAGCAGCGATACAATTAGGTGCAATTCAGATCGCACGGAGCTAAAAAAGCTACGTTATATTCACCTACACGTTGCCTCTCTTTCTACCGCGTAACTCCTACCTCTTCTGGCGCCTGAATTCCTTCCTATTTTCCCCGTCAACGGGGTCGCCGCATGTACTTACGCGTTCGATACTGCCACGCAAAGTGAAACAGCCCTGGCTTTAGTCCCAAGTGTTATCTTCAAGTCGGGGTGGTAAATAACACCGCGCGTGGGCAGTCACCGCAGGATGTCCCTGACATTGACACGAGGCACAAAGGCACACGCGCGGGTGAATATGTTTCCCGGTTAATCCGGCACGAGAAAAGGAAGTTCGGGGCCGCGCGTTGATGTTTTTTGTACGCGGCTGGTTTTGGTTTGGGTTTGCGAAATATATTTTAGTATTATTGGTTTTTACGGTTTCGTACTCAAAGGGAAAAACGGACCCTATTACTGAGACTCCGCTGTCCGTCCGTCCGTACGTCTGTCACCAGGCTGTGCCTCGTGAACCGTGATAGTTAGACGGTTTAAATTTTCACAGATGATGTATTTATATCCGCTTTCATAACAAATACTAAAAATCAGGATAAAATAAAGATTTAAGGGGGCTCCCATATATAACAAATGTGATTTTTTTGCTCGTTTTGCTCGATATCAACAGGTAGACGCTTGAAATATTAACAGAATATTTAGTTATGTATTTACTTTAAAAATAAAAAGATAATTAAAATAAAACAAATATTTGGGGGGTACAACAAACTTGATTTTTTCCAATTTTTATTCCACTAGACTCACACTTTACCAGTAGTTTTTTTATTTCAAGTTATATTTTCTCTAAATAAAAGTACAACCGACAGGTGACACGCTTGCCACTTGTCACGTTGGGACCTAAGGGACCTAAACTCGGCAAAACGTGGGCCCAGTTCTAGTGATTGGTGCCTCTACCTATCCCCTCGGGGATAACGGGCGTGAGTTTATTATTCATATTATATTAAAAATACAATCAACTATACTGTGAGTTTACTCTACGTGAGTTTGTCAGTATTGTGGCAAGAGACAAACCCTGGTTACCCCTCCGGGATTAGGCGTGAGTTTATGTAATGTAATGTATACAGTGAACATTAAAAATTCATCCACAAAAGTCTATAAATTGAAATGCTATCATCCGCATCCGCGCAAAAGGTGCCTAAGAAAGTCTCTACAACGAAATAAGTACTGACCAAAGAGGTTGCTATGAAGTTAATGAGCACTTTGTAGGCTCTCTACTTGATTAAACACAATATGGTTTCCCCGTACGCCTAATTATAAAACTAATAACTCTAGACTCTAAAATTAAACCCATTCATTTTATATTATGTTTCCATAAAGTTTTAGTGTGGAGTTTACATTGATTAACTTAACGAGCGCGCCGACTGTTCGATGCCGCATTTACATTTATAGAAATTAATCGATTCGCCCGAGAACTAGGTTGTTTGATCGTCGATTATAGTATTCGATGAATCGAGTCATAAATGTCTCGTTAGCGCTAATGGGGACATATGGCCCGCTCTTCCCGTATGGGAATCAGGGATATTGAGCGCTTTGTAAAGCTTTTTGTAATTTGCATTCAGATTGAATATTCTTTATTGTTACTACCAATCAAAATAATGTGCTCTAATAAGGTATTTGTATTACCTATGCTGTAACTACATATTTAACATAATTGTTGGGGAGTGGATTGTATTACTAAAGAAAAGTGGTGGAATTGGTAAAATAAGATACAATAATACCTACAATACGAGAACAAAATAAGTGATGAGGTGGTGACAATCACAAAATTACAATATGAGTGACATGAGATAAAAGTCAATAAAAGAAAAAATATAAAAACACAAAAATACGGTTTCAAGGAGTCTTCAACAACAATATTTTATTCGCTTTAGAACATTTTTATTACAACGTTTTGTATTACTGCGATGTATTGTCACGTTGGTCGAGCAGTTAAGGCGCTTAGCTACCGAGAAAGAGGTCGTGGGTTCCATTCTTACTGGGGAACAAATTTGTACCAAAGACCTCAGTTTGGGTGTTTTTGATGTTTGTAATGACCTTGCTTGGTTACCATAGCACAGGGTATCCTAGTTTGGGACCAGGTCAAGTAATTGTTTTGTATGGGAGTTATGTATGGAGACCACATATCGGCAAGCGCAGCGTAGGACGACCAGCCACAAGATGGACAGACGATCTCATCCAAGTGGCGGGAAGACGCTGGATGCAAGCCGCTTCCTACCGGTCTTTTTGGAAATCCATGGAGGAGGCCTATGTCCAGCAGTGGACTTCTTGTGGCTGAATGATGATGATGACGATGATGATGGGAGTTATTATTTTTATTATATATTTATAGTAATTTATTATTTCATAGTGTTTTACGGCCGTATTAAAAAGGCCTCTCAGTGCTGAGACAAATCTTGAGATAGTATGAAGATTCTTAGTAAGACTGCACTTTCCTTTGGCATGTTTCACACATTCTTCATTCTGACATCTTCTCCATCAACCCTGAGGAAACATCCCTGAGATATAGGCCATACTCCACCACGGGGGCCAAGTCTACATTGGTGGAGGCTTGTAAGATTAGTGGCTGGTCTTACTGTCAGAAGTACCAAGACACCCTTTGACTACAACAGACTACATCTTTGATTTTGTTTTCATTTATAAGTTTTTTTTGTCTGTAGCATTACATATATTATGTTACTTGTCTGTTTGTCTTGTGGAGTTCCTTTGTTAGTTTCTTCTCCATGTAATCTATTAATTATGAAACTAACAACATCGAGTAAATATTTTGTTTTTTATTATGAATAAAAACGTTTGAATTTGTTTAATTATTTTTCTGTGATGTATTTTGTTGGTATAATAAATATTTTTCTTCTTCTTATTTCTTGCCTTCTAAAGTGCCACGCTTAACTAGGCTTCATTGTTGTTATTATGACTAGCTAACTATTGGTAATACGTCGGCGCCTTTGATCGGTGCAGGCATGCAATTTCGCATGCGAGGAGGCGAAGGATAGCTCATTACTCATTACACATGCAACTAAATGTAGGTCTTTTGTCGACTGATGGGCTTTGCGTTGCAGGTCGTTTGTGAGAAAGTGGAGAGGAATCTATGTCGAAACCACGCTCTTTTAGTGCCCTGCCTCACTATGACGCCTTGGCGACGTCGCCAGCGACCGTATCCAAGCAGTTAATATTTAAATGTATGGTGCCTAACTCACTTGGCGACGGTCTGGCAACGACGCCATTCAATACAAACTGCTTGGATACGTAGCTGGCGACGTCGCCATGGCGTCCTAGTGAGGCAGGGCACTTACGGTCACCGGATCGCTTTTAGCGATAAAACCGCTAATTGTATACGGCGAAACTTAGATATTGGGGCTTTCTAATGTATTTTGTTTCTCTGATGTGTACAATAAAGAGTTCTAATCGTATATTGGAGTACAGTTGCCAGCACGTCAACCTTCACATTTTAGTTTCAAAGTCGCCTGTAATGCAACGGAGTAGAGTGCATGGATGTATAGGATGAAGTGCTGTCAACTTTACAATGGAAATTAACATAAACATTTACATACAGGCGTATACATTGCTTCTGGCCCCACACTAGGATACCCTGTGTCGTGGGAACCAGAAACAGTGTCATCACAAACATCAATTGCGTGAACTCGTCGATTCTATTCGATTGCCACTTTAAGTGCACTGGCGGACACGTATCAAACATTTGGAATTAAGACCACGTCACGTGACCTGACGGTAAATCTGTCATTATAATACAATTCACTAACAAAATCGATGCCCATGTGGATGATTTTTTGACCAAAAATAAATTCACGGTTGTGTTACATTATTTTGAATAACTTTTATTGCCAATTTCTTTTCATCGATCCTTAAACAAATAATTTAAGCCTTCTTCTTCTATGATTATTTAACTCTTAGGCGAGCATAGGGCCACAAATGGCCACTTCTGATGGTGATCCACGCCTGCTTCCCATTCAGGCCAGCTAGTGCCAGTAGTGCCGATCAGTTTTGTCTTTTGTTAACATTTATCATATAAAATAGGTTTTTCCGAATGCCGTGCTATTTTAGTGTACTATTAGTGTTAACTACAAATTTTCAAGTGCTCATATGAAAAATACGTATTTCAAGACTTCTCAGACCCTTTGTCGACATAAACTCTGGAACAAATAATGCATGCAACTAACTGCGATAGGCTTCAATATTATTAACTGATAAAAAGCTCAACGGAGTTAAAAGTTGTGCGGAGTCAGTTACTCTGATGTTGTAATTATTATTGACACTATCTATCTGGTAATAAATTGCTTAAAAAATTAACCGCCAGAAACAGGCATTTTATTATTTGCATATTGTATAAAATGCGACTAAGTGCGAGTCAGACTCCTTTTCTGTAAGTTTTGTGCTACGAGTACCATAAATTAAATATTACTTTGGAGGCATTTTTTTTTTGTACAGTTAAAGAATCATAATCATAAGTTACGCTAACATTTGTTGTATAACTGTTTGTTTTCTCGAATAAAATAAATATTTTTATTCTTTCCTACCATTACCGGATGCTCAATCTCACATTACCAGTTTCTCTTATTCTTTAAATACTAAGGGCCGATTTCTGAATTGAGAATTTACACTAAGTAAATTTTATACTAAAGTATAGTTCTGTCACGCCCTTCTCTGAGAAATGTGATGAGACAGCACTACAGTTAAGTACTTACTTAGTGAAAATTCTCAACTCAGAAACCGGCTCTAAGTATAGGAAGCGCACTGTAGTATAACAGTAAAAAAATAAAACCGTGTCACCATTACCTTCATTGACGGTTTTTGCGATGGAATAAAAAAAGTAGAAAACCCCATTTTTCGTACGGGAAGAAGGAACTTAGTTTTTATTTATTGCTAGCGGATCTGGGAAACGTTATTTTGCTGTATTTATTAGCCTACGACCCATTCCCAGATAATCCAAAAATATACATTAGATGTTGCAATTTTGAAGCAACCCCTGGTAATGCTGAGGGAGAGTTTTGGTATAAGTAGCAATGTACTCCGTGCTCTGACGGACCAGTCTAATTTTCTATACGCGTATGGCGGCGTTCCAGTCCTGAATACCAAAAGCAAGACAGCCTTAGTGTACGGTTGTTTGCCATATTCAAGTCTTTGTTTGCCATATTCAAGACTCCCTTTGCAAGACCAAGAAAACAAGGAGAAATGTGGACTCTCTTCGGAATTTGGTAACAATATCGCATGCACGCAAGCGTTCAGAAGACGCTATGTTGCACATATACAATAAAAAATTTGTTTGATGACATCTTCGTTCTTATAGGTTTTTCTCAGGATTTAGCTACCTATAGCAATACATATTCTGAATTGAAAAAATATTTGAAAACATTTACGATATAAAACATAAGCCCTTGATATGTTAGACAGATGTTATGAGCAATTTGATAGAACCCCGTTGGCGCCCTTCGGTTACGGAACTTTGTTTGGAAAGTGTTTCCCTAATAACACGTCCTAGGTATAGCTTTTTTTTCGCAAAGGCTCACACTGATGTGCATTCAATATTATTATGTATTAAAACGCATCGGTTTAAAGCAAAATTACCATTACAATAATAGTACTAGACGCCTGCAAGCTGTTAATGGTGATATTCTGTCCACTATGTTGTATATTCAAGGCAATCAAATGACAATCAAATATTTGGTACTTAAAGCGTTTAATCCGATAGATACTTTTGAAAACATTTAAAACAAAAAATAACTAGAATGGGCTATCCAAAACCCAAAAGTGAATTAACGTGCCGCTAAACAATTCGGTGAAGACAGGCCTAAAACAATCAGCATTTTTACGGTCAACAAATTCGAGTTCGGACCGTCGCACTCCAAAATTAAATATAATTTATGCTGATTGGATTCATAAAAGAAATCTATTTGATTCTGCCGTTCTACCAGGATGAACACTGGCCACAGAGGTACAGACGATGTTAGGAATTTACATTTCAAATCGTTTATTGCCAGGTTAAAATGTTCACACTGTTACACTATTACTTACATCCTAATTACCAATAATTATATTTAGTTTTTTAAACATACTAAACATTGTTGTTTCGTTGTTAAGGTAGGTGTTTATTTAGAGAATGCAGCAAACGGTAACAGCCTAAAACAACAACTACCCTCCGCGCTAGTCAAAAGACTGTGTTGCGGCAGAGTAGGAATCATCATCGGAAGCAACCAGATATTCTGACCCATACCTTGTAGTAATTACGCGAGTAACATAGTTCAACCAAGTTTGGTTGGTGTTAACTTAAGTGTATAGTACACGTGTGGCTTTGCGATAAAACAATATTTGATTAAGTTTTAATTACTAGGTAGTACTTAGGGATAATTGTGTCAGATGTATTAATAACAAATACTGTATCTTTTAGCGAATAGGGGAAATATTAAATAAATTGTGAGATTTGACATTACATTTGATGAATGCACAATATAAGCTGTAGACTGTTGTTGCAAAGTATCCCGTATCGTAACGGAGTAGGGTGTACAGCTGCTGACTATGAAAGTTGCTGTTGACTTTACTATTGTACTACAACAGCTGATAACTGATTTTGATGACGTTTTCCTTTACATTGTTCCCAACATAAGAAAATAATGGTGTTGGAGAGAATAGAGTCAGAGATATTGACGAAATAAATGTATTGAGGTGGTACGGTGAGACGGTGAGTTAAGGACGCCCCAAGCGGACATTTTCCTCCAAATATTTATTAGTATTAGCGAAGGGTAACGCATAAAGTGCCCGTAACCGGCGTGCGTGCGTGCACTAATGAATGTTGATGAAGTGGAAGAGGTTTGTAAGTATCTTGGAAAACGCAAAACCCTGGATTCTGTCTACCCCTATAGGATTCAGTCGTTAGTTAATGTATGTACGTATAGTAATATTTTTAGGTGATGTTAAGATTGCACAACTATGGATATTGCAAAAAACAGGGACTGTAATCGAACTTGGAGAACCAATTCCCACCTGTTCTGCAGCAATACCGTTGTCATCGAACCGTCAGTTGCAGGCAGATGAGTCACAAAGCGAAGATAGTTTCAGACAATATGATGATGCAGACGAAACTTATGAACCATCGGTAGATATAACAGGTTCACCACAAAGATTGAACATAAGTCTGAGACCGAGAGTGAACCAAAATTATGATGCCAACTTAACTGAGTATGATGAACCAGCTACTTATGAAGAAGCTGTCCAAGATCCAGACTAGTAAATGGAAAGGGGCAATTAAGGAGGAGCTAAAGCGGACATTTTCCTCCAAATATTTTATTAGTATTAGCGAAGGGTAACGCATAAAGTGCCCGTAACCGGCGTGCGTGCGTGCACTAATAAATGTTGATGAAGTGGAAGAGGTTTGTAAGTACCTTGGAAAACGCAAAACCCTGGATTCTGTCTACCCCTATAGGATTCAGTCGTTAGTTAATGTATGTACGTATAGTAATATTTTTAGGAGATGTTAAGATTGCAGAACTATGGATATTGCGCGTAATATGGATATACTTATAATTTATACAAAAAAACTGTAGCATAGGCATACGCACATGTACCTCTGTCTGTTGTACGGGATTTGTGGTTCTGTCCAATATACATAAATATCACACGAATGCGAGCTTTGTTATTAATCTCGAAACACTTTCGTCTCACGTGAAATATGTATATACCTATACTCTTTACAGATTTAATTCTTGGAACTCTTTATCAATTTTATTGAAACTCTAAGGCACTCAGATATGGGAAACAAAGACACTAATGCTGGAAGATGACCAGATTTTTTAAAGAAAAAAACTTCTGTTGGCCTAAATTGAATCGTATTTTAAAGGCGTAAAGTTGAATAAAGTTGGTAAGCAATGACAACCGTTTCGCTAAAGGCTGTGCATTAGCTGGAATGGCACGAGCCTAAGTTGACAAGATGTTGTAAATAAATTAAACTTTGCTCAATCTCTGTGCCCTTGTCGATGAGACACAATTAGTGTCTGTAGAGGTTTTTAACGTTTGTACACTGAGAAAACTGTTAATCATAAATAACCTGAATTCAGATTAAAGTATGGTGAATTCACTTTAAGTACGGAGTATAGTGATATCACCAAAATTACTATGATAATACGGTTTCTGATGATAACGGCATATAGGATGACGTGTCACCGACTTTAATAGGACGAGAATACATTAGAGAATATAGGACAGTGAACCATTTTCTATTCAATAATGTTATTATTTGAAAAAGGAAACTATTATTTTATGTGATTAATTTTTAAGATGATGAGTATCATAATACTTCTTTATTTACCCAAATAATTCGATTCCATCTTACACATTTCAATGATAGCGTAATATTAACCTATTATTTGTTTATTTTAGGAGAACGCACCTATTTTATACTTATATCATGATATATTTTAAGATTACGCCAAAATGACATTTTTTTCAGTGTAGGAGGTTTACAACGTATTTTTGCTGTAAAACAATCTAGGGCCAGGCTTAAAGACAAACGTGGTTTGAAGTCAGATTATAAGCGTGTAATAGGCTCCAGATATAATAGTTCCAGCCGCACTTCGGCTCGATAGCTCGGCGATCGCGTGTCGGTCGCGTGCGATCCAAATCGATCGCGGTCGCGCTATAACTAGCTGCCCTGGCCAGCGGGAGTTACGAAGGGGCCGAAGTAAGCTCATTTCTTGGAGCCAGCTTCAGTACCGTAACAAAGAGGTTTTCAGAACGTTCATCCAGTTTTGTTACAGTCCAATTTGATTGACTTCAAAGTATTCTTCAGCAAGGCTTCATCCATTTTGTTGACTTTGGCGCGATTACTCCGCAGCGAGACGTTGTACATTTTGTTGACTTAGGCGCATTAATGTCGTAGCCCACTAACACGACTCTGCTGCCACCAGGCAAAAATAATATAGTTCAAATATGGGCTTTAAATATTCCTCTTTAGATATATTCTATCATAAATTAGCTGACAGCCGACAGCGAGCTGTCTGCTCGCTGGTATGCCAATGTAAAATATATCTAAAGAGCAATATTTAAAGCCCATATTTGAATTATATTATTTTTGCTGGGTGGGAGCAGAGTCGTGTAAGTGGGCTACATATGACCTTTACTCTTCAGCGATACTTTGAACATTTTGTTTTTAGGACGATTATTCTTCAGCGGGACTTAGTGAATTTTGTTGATTTTGTCGCTATTTTAGTTCAGAGAAGGCTTGCAAAACTTCATTGACTTTGGCTCGGTTTATTCGACACCGAGGCTTTGTACATTTTGTTGACTTTTCCGTGATTATTCTTCAGTGAGGCCTGATGAACATCGTTGACTTCAGCGCGGTAATCCTGAAGCGACGTTTTATGAACTTGGTTGACTTCTACGTAGTTACTCCTCCCTCAGCGAGTCCTTAAGAACTCGTTGACTTCTCTTGAACTCGATTCTTTCGGCTCATATAGGTGCGCGGTCTCCTTAACCTCCGGAATGCATGTACGAATTTTCATGTGCATGACAGCACATCAACCTTCATATTTTAGTTGCAAAGTCGCCCGTAATGCCACGGAGTAGAGTGCATAGGTGTATACGCTGATGTGCTGTCGACAGTATGCAACTTTACTTTCTGCAATAAAGAAGCCTACTCCACCTGTCATCGCAAATCTATCAGCGAAAGTAAATCCAACTTCACGGTTTGGTTGCAATAAGACAAACCGCAGAGAGGCCGTGTTTGCCTATCGAACCGAGGCAATTACTGTTAGTATTGCCTGTTGTTCAGATTAGCTCGGCTGAGGCTGGCCACGGACGTGAAAGAAGTGTAAGGACGCTAAAATGAAGATTTTTATCTCTAATTCTATTCTTATTATCCGTCGCAAAATTTCCTTCTTTGTAAGATAGACTAGAAATTAAACAAGTAGATTAAAAATCAAACAGGTTGTTTTTTTCTTAGTCTTAAAAAATAAAGAAAAAAATGGGCATTCTGCGAACGAGCCATTCTAAGAGCCTTTCCACCTCAATATATTACTCTCGTCAAACTTTATTCTTTCATCCGTTACGGGTTGGTGTAGCTTGAATAACATTTACACAATCCTTCAATCAACCTTTCAATTCGTAGAAAAGCAATACTAATGTAAGTGTAGAGTGTAGAATGTAGATAGATCAACTAGAGGGTCAAAAAGTCAAGAAAGCAAGTCGCAGAAAGCCGGCGATTAGATTCAGAGTTTGTTTACACAAAAGGTACTCATAAGCAGAGCCACTTAGTTGAAAAGTATCAAGATTGCGGTTCACCATCCGCGAAAATTATATGATTACATGCCGCGGCGGCCATTACGCTGTGGTTCGTTTTGATACTCGCTCTGTAATAGGGCACCCTATTTTGCATAAACCGATGCATTCTTAAAAAAAAAACAAACAAATAAACCTAAAACTTAATGTGGAGTTTGTTCGTTAGCTTCTCCTCCGTATAATCTATTTATTGTGAAACTAACAGCTTTAACGTTCATTAAGTAAACATTTTAGTAATAAACATGTTTTAATTAATGTTTGAATAACAGTGAATTACTTTTTTTGCTTAATTAATGAAACTAGAGTAGTCGGTCTCAAACTTCTTGAAATTGATAAGATTGAAAGTCGACCGAATTCAAATGCTATAATAATTGTAATAAGCAAAACTTTCATCTTGATTTGGTCGGTTAGGGAAGGAGGAGAGAAATGACAGTTTGGCTTGTATCAGATGAAACCAACAAGGTTTTATTTATGTTATCTGAGGATTTTCCCTAAACAGACATCGATATACATATTATAAACTCACGCCTTGCCCTAACGTTGACAACCTCTTTCATCGCGAATTTTGATGTTTGAGAGCCTTCTAAAGGCGCGACACGATTCACCATGCGATTTTTAAAATTCAATCTGAATTTAACTTGAATCAAGCTTATGTTGTTACCATCGACATAAATTAATTGCTACGCTCCCTGTTTTTGCTTTAGCCTTAAGTCTTAAGCTTAAGTTTAAGTCCTAAATTTAACTTTTTATCTGAAGTTGTAGTAGAACTATCACTTTTTAGCACTGAAGGAAATTATCTTGAGGGAACCCTGGTGTCTGAGATGTTAACATAACTCAGCGATTGCTACGTACAATGGCACAACTAAGATACGAGTAAGTGCGACAGTCTCAGCCAACTAAATTGTACTTCGTGAGTCGTTTGGTTAATGAGTGCACCTACCTGTAAGTAGGTATGTAGAAACATTGCTCTTGTAAGTCGGCCCTAATGTCAATATAATAAAACATAATGTTAGTAGTTATAAGGCTGGAAATGAAACAGCAGGTTCCCAAAGTTAAATAATTTGCAAAACCATTCGGCTCAAATTATAATGATATTAAGAGCCTTTATAAATTACATACTTGTCTTCTTATAGTCTCAGCATTCTATAAAATTTAGCTTTAAAAATTCAAAGTAAACATTGCATTGAAAAGCTAGGAGTACTTATATATGCAGGGTGTTCGGCGCATGGACCGTCAAAAGTTTTCGGGATACTGGTAGGGGCATCTTTCTACCCTTGGACACTGGGTTCTAAGAGTTACGTTTAAGGAGATATGTTTTTTTTTTCTAAAATTACCTATAATTCGGTATTTAAAACCTCATAACTTTTTAATTATGTTTGTGTTTTCTAATTTTTTTTAATATATTTTTTTAACATAGTAAATGTCATGTCTCTGGTGGCACATGCTGAGGACACACATTTTGTTGCCGATGTAACCTAGTAATTTAATGTTTATATTTGTGAACTCGGTATTTGTTGGTCGCAATAAACCCATTTTTTAAATGACTCCACCATTACCCCGAAAATCTTTGACGGTCCAAGCGCCGAACGCCCTGTATGTCTATTGTGAAACTGGATATGCATACGCGACAAAATATCTCGCGGGGTTCTTAAAGCTTCGGCACTGACCATGATACCCCTACTTTTATCCTTACAAAATGACCGGGCAAACACTGAGTTAAGAATGAAGAACCTGTTTTCTCAAGCCCCGTGAACGACATGAGTTTATTAAACCTTAAAAAAGGATTGATGACGAGGCTGTTCACGACTCAACCCTAGCTTTGTGTTGGGGAAAAAACGCGATGAGTTTTTTGAGACCAAGACTCGATAACTCAATTTAGTGTAATCAAATCACTGCGTCCAATTTTTATACACTCTCCTCAATAGAAAGGAGAGCGGCTCTAAAGGCTGGACACTGTGACCGATTGAGACTATTTTGGTCCCTCTGGAATCTGTACGTGGGAAGTAGGTACTTGTTACTTACAAGTTCCGAGTTCGTAGCTAGACTTAAAACGAGAGAAATATCAGAAGTTTAAAGTCACTCAGCGAGCTATGGAGAGAGCTATGCTCGGAGTTTCTTTGAAGGATAAGATTAGTAACGAATACATCCGACAGAGAACCAAAGTTATCGAAATACTCGTAGCTCAGAGAATTAGCAAGCTGAAGTGGCAGTGGGCTGGCCATATTTCGCAAAGAACCGACAACCGCTGGGGTAAACGTGTTCTTGAGTGGAGACCGCGACTCGGCAAACGTAGTGTAGGACGCCCTTTAACCAGGTGGGATGACGATCTGCGAAGGACTGCAGGCAGATGCTGGATGCGGCAAGCTGAGGACAGGGCGCTATGGCGCTCATTAGGGGAGGGCTATGTCCAGCAGTGGACTAATATAGCCTGATGATGATGATGATGATGATGATCAGAATTTTGATATTTGATAGACTCACTGATAGATACATACTCTAAAAATTCGATTATACGTGCGAGTGGGGTTGTGAGTTAGTGAGTTTTTTATCAAAAATTTAAAATGTTTAAAATTACAATTTTTGTATTTTTTCTGATAATTCCATTTTTTTAAAGCGCTAGGGGTATATATAATCTTGCTTCTTGTCAAATCCCACACTTCTTGGTCCAAGGCATTTTTTACAAACACATATAAATAACAATACTTACTTACGCTATAAAGGGGTTTGGGTAACTTTGTATGGACGGTTGGCGTCATTTTTTTTTGAGCGGCCATCTTTCTTTTCGGTGCTTATTTGTAATACTAATTTAACTTAACAAATATATAAAATATGTTTAGCTGCAAGTAATATCGGAAAAAAGTTATGGCTCTTCAAAAAGCAGAAAAAAAATGTTTTATTCTGAGAAATTATGGAACGTGCAAGCAGATTGCCATGCACACGTCACTAGATGTGTGCCCTCTTCCACGTAAGGACGACTCAGTCGCGATGCAAAGGCGTTACCGTCGCGATTCTGTCGCGATGCAATTGCGATTCAGTAACGTAGGGGCATGGAGTCAGGAATCACAGGAGGCAAATGCTTGTCAACTTCCTTGAGAAAGAGGAGCTATTCTTGATGAACTCTTTCTTCAAGAAACAGCCTCAAAGGAAGTGGACATGGCAAAGCCCAGACACTGTGACTAAAAATGAGATCGACTTCATCATGACGGATAGCAAGCGTATATTCAGAGATGTCTCAGTGATCAACAGGTTCAATACCGGATCCGATCACCGACTTCTCCGAGGCTCTCTGAATATCAACTTGAAGCTTGAGAGAAACCGTCTGATGAAGTCCACGCTCCGACCAAACTCAATCCAAATCATGGCGGGCACCGAGAAGTTCCAGCAGCTTCTCGGGATTAGACTTGTTGCCTTGGAGCCCACCGACGACGCTGACGAGACCCTACACAATCTGGTCGGAACTCTGAGGGACGAGGGCATCAAGTTCTGCAAAACGCAGCGGACAGGCAAGACATCCAAACTCTCGGCTGAGACTCTCCGATTGCTGACAAAAAGACGGGAAACCTTCGTCTGAGAGGTCAAACCTGAACAAGCGAATTGCGAAGATGGTACGGCGCGACCTTCGGAGCTCCAACACACGCCTCATTGAAGAGGCAATAGAGCGAAACCGAGGGTCCAAAGTATTCACTCAGCAGCTTGGCAGGAGCCACCTGATGAATCTTACAACGCACGATGGGTGGGCCGTATTGTCAAAGCCGGAGATCTCCGTCGAGGTAGAGGATTTCTATGGCCGATTATACGCTGCACATGCCCCTTATTCCCAACGAGACGACCAAGATTCCAGAGCCACCCTGACGCGGCACTACACCGACGAACTGCCTGACATCAGTCAAGGCGAGATCGTGCTAGCTCTGAGGCAGCTTAAAAATGGAAAAGCTCCCGGTGAGGACGGAATAACATCAGAGCTTTTGAAAGCTGGAGGAGCCCCTGTTATACAGGAATTACAAAAGTTCTTCAACGCGGTCCTTCACAGTGGGAGAACTCCAAAGGCATGGAGCGGGAGTCTGGTGGTGCTCTTTTTTAAGAAGGGTGACAAAACTCTTCTTAAAAATGACAGACCCATCTCGCTCCTGAGCCATGTCTATAAGCTGTTTTCACGAGTGATCACGAATCGTCTCGTCGGGAGACTAGACGAGTTCCAGCCGCCGTAACAGGCCGGGTTTCGCGGGGGATATGGCACCATAGACCACATTCACACAGTGAGGCAGATTATACAGAAGACCGAAGAGTATAATCAGCCCCTGTGTCTTGCTTTTGTGGACTATGAGAAGGCCTTTGACTCTGTCGAAACCTGGGCTGTTCTGGAATCCTTACAGCGATGCCAAGTAGACTATCGTTATATCAAGGCGTTGAGATGTCTGTACGAAGCCGCCTCCATGAGTGTCCAAGTACAGGGCCAGCAGTCTAAACCTATCCAACTGCGTAGAGGAGTAAGACAGGGGGATGTTATATCCCCGAAACTGTTTACAAGCGCGTTGGAAGACGTGTTTAAGACGCTGGACTGGAAAGAAAAGGGAATTAACATAAACGGCGACTACATCTCACACCTGCGATTAGCAGATGACATAGTCTTAATGGCGGAGTCGCTAGGGGAGCTAAACCAGATGCTGGTCGGCCTAGCCTCAGCCTCGCGACGGTCTTGGCATGAAATTGGATAAAACCAAAGTCAATGATCAATGGTCACATTGACCCAATACCGGTCGTCGTACATGGGCACCTTCTCGAAATCGTTTCCGAATACACTTAGCTCGGGCAGATTCTGCAGGTAGGTAAAAACAATTTCCAGAAGGATGCCAAAAGGAGGATCTAGCTGAGCTGGGCAGCGTTTGGGAAACTACGCCGAGTCTTCTCGTCATCCATACCGCAATGCTTGAAAACGAAAGTTTTCAACCAGTGTGTCCTACCTGTTGTGACCTACGGAGCTGAGACATGGACACTCGCGAAATGGTTGGTCCACCAGTTTAAAGTCGCTCAGCGAGCTATGGAGAGAGCTATGCTCGGAGTTTCTCTGAAGGATAGGATTCGTAACGAATACATCCGACAGAGAACAGAGAAGCACGTCGGAATCGCGTTTGCATCGCGATTGAATCATGGTTACGTGGGCGAGGACACACAGACACCGACCGCATCGCAACTGTATTTCGACAAACGCGCGACAGCATCGCTACTGCATCACTGCAAAAAGTCACCGTGGGCGAGGGCCATATACTTAAGGTTGGTGACCCGTGATATAGATGAATGATGCCGCATGGTTTCTCGATTATTTTGACTAGAAATAACTTAATAATTAGTAGTTTTTACTTACTTATTAGGTTAATTATTAGGTTTTATGATTAGACTATGAACTGTGATATCTCGGCTCCGATATTATTTACCTATATACTCCATAATAAAAATAGTTTATTTTAAGCCGCTCTTTCGAAAAACACAACTTTCATGAATGGCCGCCAAAATTTAAAACGACGCCAACTTTACCCAAACCCCTTTAAAATGCGTTCGTAGTCTGCTATTGTCTTAGACATCTACCGACTATCTACATTTTGAGTGTGGTGCTCATTTTGCGTTTTCTACATTATGCTCCGAAGGGGATATTTTGGCTATTTTACAAGTACAACACTTATGATTTACTACAGCTGTATCCTACATAACCATTTCGGATACATATTTAATTACGCACCATAATAAATCAGCTACAACACAGGCTACCGTCAGATTTATAATTAGTTTACCGTCTTTACATGTAACGTAGCCCTAGATTATTTACATGCATTACTTTGCACGTTACAGTGGATAGTGGCTTCACACTACGTACGGAAAACAGTGGATGGAAAGAGTATCAAATACTTGTGATATGATCATCATCAACCCATTATGTCCCCACCGAGGGACACGGGTCTCTTCCATGAGGAAGGTATAGGCCATACTCCACCACGGGGGCCAAGTCCGGATTGGTGGAGGCTTGTAAGACTAGTGGCTGACCTTACTGTCAGAAGTTTTCAAGCCGCCCTAAGGCCTCTGAATTGGCTTAACGATACTTGCGATACCTGTTGTAACTTGTGATATAAATCTACCTATCTAGGTACATAAAGTGTCTGTAACAAAACTGTCTCATATAAAATGCTATTTACCGATATACCATTTTAAAATTACTGTCTTGTTGGTCTAGCTGTATCACCTCTGATTACTATGCCTGGGTTAAACACTTTGGGTTCGATTCTGACTACGGGCCGCCGTATATTTGTACAACTGCCCTCAGTATGGGTGTATTTCATTGTTTGTTATGTCCTTCTCTGGTTACCATAGCATACTGATTTGGACCAGGAAAAATTATTATATTGTTAGAAATTAGTTTGTCAAACAAAATGTTATGAATCTCGAGTTAATTATCACATTTGATTTTAATAGAAAATAAAATTTTAATCGACTGTACTTCCCTTGCCACTCCAGTAGTTAGGGACGTAGTGTAAACCTAGCATGAAATTGGAACATAATGCCGACAATGTTTCGAGGTAGGCCGGACTCCGGTAGCATCGTAACTTGGACTTAATTAAAAAAAGCACAGCCCAGTGCCAGCCTTCTTGTGTTTCGCAAATCATCGCCGCTCATTAATTTTAAACAAACAAGCAATGTTGCGTAGAAAAGTGACTCTCTACAAAAATCTTCGGGTTAGGTTCGGGTCGATCACGAAGGTTAACGTTTGGTCGCTTCGTGATCGCTTGTTGCTTAAGCAACATACGGCGCGTTCAGTGCATGGATGGGGTGACCGTTCTATGACTAACGCTAGTGGCATTTTTCCGAGCGGTTCCGTGCTTCGCAAGGCACGCAGTTGGTGCCGGCTGCCGTCGATAGATGACAATCGTTAACCCAAGTCAGAGGTTTTAGGGCGGCTGGAAAACTTCTGACAGTAAGACCAGCCACTAGTCTTACAAGCCTCCACCAATGCGGACTTGGCCCCCGTGGTAGAGTATGGCCTGAGTATGGAGTATGGATTAAATTCCTCAGGGAAGAGACCCGTGCCCTCGGTAGTGACGAAATGGTTTGATGATGATGATGCAAAGCACGACGAACTTACCTTACCTATTACCCACCTATCTAAGTACCTATTGATTCATAGAAACATTAAAAAGTCACCAATCCTTTGTTAGGGCATTCTTAATTATTAGAATCACAAAAGACCCTTTCTATCTATTCCTACTTTTGCGGGATTAAAGATAGGTCTCATAATCTGTGTTGTTAAGCCGGGATACTTTTCCAGGAAACCGACCGAGCTGCCTCAAAAAATAACACTGTTGTATTCGACTGTCCTGGCACCCAGACCGATGTAAATTGAATTAGTGGGCGTGTACACGGCAACTCGCGGTGACTGTACAATGAACCCCGGTACGTGTGGGTCGTAGGGACACGAATGTGGTAACAGAAAAACAGCAAGAGGAGGATGAAATCTTTGAACCTATTGAGGCCTAATTGTTTCTTGCAGGCATGCAGGCCATAAGGCGTCGAAAATAAGTAAGTAGGTAAAGGAAACGCAAATCTCTAGGCAACAGAGTTGTAGACAACGATAAGTATAGTAATATGAATGTAAGCAATGAGTTGAGTAGTATCCTTATCTTATTGCTATGAAGTTTCTTTCAATTGGTTGTTCTTGAGAGGAGAAGAGAACTATTTAATAATAATATTTATTGTTAAAAAAAATATTTATTTCTTTCTAAAGCTTACTATTTAAACAGGATATAGTCTTAATACAATAGTGAAGCGCACTTACAAAAACAAGAATAATTGAGCACTCATAAACAATACACACTACTTACAGCACTTTACTAATAACACAAAATAAAAAGAGTGGTCTTTGTGAACTCATTCAGAGAATAACAGAAGATATTGTTTCACTGATAGAATTGAACGTGCAATAGAGTGTAATCTATATATATCTATATATATAAAACGAGAAGCTGACTGACTGACTGACTGACATATCAACGCAGGGCCTAAACTATAATGGTTAGAAACTTGAAATTTTGTACAGGAATTTCTTTTGTAACGTAAGTGAGCACTAAGAAAGGATTTTTCGAAATTCATCCCCTAAGGGGGTAAAATGGGGGTTCAAAGTTACTATGAAACTTCGCCGTTTTTGAAGTTATTCGAATGAAATTTGGTACGAAGGTTCTTCATTTAAAATAATGAAACACGTGTAAAATAGTTTTGTAAAAATCATCCCTAAAGAGCGAAAAAAGGGGGTGCAAACTTAGTATGAAACTTTGCCGTTTTTGAAGTTATTCGAATGAGATATAATATGAAGGTCCTTCATTAAAAGTTATGAAAAACATTTAAAATAGTTTTTCGAAAATCATCCCTTAAGGGGGTAAGAGGGGGTTGCGAAGTTAGTATGAAAGCTCTTTCGCATGCGCTAAAAGTATCCCTATCTTATTTGCAAACACTTTACTCAACTAAAGCCCACGCGGACGTAGTCGCGGGCAACAGCTAGTATATATATAAAAGGAGAAGCTGACTGACTGACTGACTGACATATCAACGCAGGGCCTAAACTATAAGGGTTAGAAACTTGAAAATTTTCACAGGGGTTCCTTTTATAACGCAGGGGAGCACTAAGAAAGGATTTTTGAAAATTCAGTAAAATGGGGCTTCAAAGTTAGTATGAAACTTTGCCGTTTTTGCAGTTATTCAAATGATATTTAGTAAGAAGGTTCTTCATTTAAAATCATGAAACACGTGTAAAATAGTTTTTCAAAAATCATCCCTTAAGGGGGAAAAAGGGGGGTGCAAAATTAGTATGAAAGTTCTTTGATTTTCAAAGTTATTTCAATAAAAAGTGCTATTTGGGTAATACATTCCTAATAATGATTATTTCCGATATCCTTTTTTGTGAATTCACCCCCTAAGGGGGAAAAAGGGGGGTGCAAAGATAGTATAAAACTTTGCCGTTTTTGAAGTTATTCGAATGAAACTCAGTATGAAGGTTCTTCATTGAAAGCTGTGTTGAAAGTCATGAAACACGTGTAAAATATTTTTCCGAAAATCATCCCTTAATAGGGTAAAAAGGGGTGCAAAGTAAGTATGAAAGTATGTTCTCTGATTTTCAAGGTTTTTTCAATAAAATGTTGTATTTGGGTTATAAGTTCCTAATAATGATTATTCCGATTCCGAGATTTTAATTCAATCCCTAAGGGGGTAAAAAGGGGTGGAACGTTAATATGAAAGTACTCAGATTTTTTCTAATTATGTCAATAAAATCTAAATTATCTAATAAATATGATGTTAATAAACACGCATTTTTTTGTTTTAATTATTTCGCATGCGCAAAAGTATCAGTGACTTATTTACAAACACTTTTGCAACTAAAGCCCACGCGGACGTAGTCGCGGGCAACAGCTAGTACAATATAACATAAGAAGGGTTAATATAAGATATTAAAATATTTACCTACTTATAGTACACATGTATATCAGATACCTCTGCAGAAATAGTGGACAAGGTCCTTGAACTAAAACTTTCGTAAGCACTACTAAAACACCCGTAAGTAGATCCGGACTAAAAGTTTACAAGGTAGGATCCAATGAACCCAAGAGGATTTATAATAAAACGACTTACGTTGTACCTTGCAAATTATCCAAACAACTATAACTGAATGTAAAAAGGCTACGTCACGCCGCAAAATCATAAAGGACCCCTCCCACAGAGCGTGTTCCCACAGAGTAAAATTAAATGCTACTCTGTAAACAGTCACTTACACAAGTGTCTGTCTAATGCCGCGTGGCGCCACCGTCGCGGTCGAAACAAAGCGCGCCGCTGATTGGTCGGCAATGACTTGCGTCTGCGCCTGTACTTAGGGCGACAGGCGGTGCTGCGAAATATTTTAAGCCTGTGGATATAAAATTGAGTATTGAATAAACGGAGGCACATATCTGTATCCCGCCGCCCGCCTTCGGGACCGTAAAATGGAATGGCGACAGCGCTGGGCGGCTTAGGTTCCTTTCTTAATTTCATGAGCATATTTGCGATAAATTATGGATGATAGATGGTGCAAACTTCCGTTTTGTAATTAAAAATTAAAGATTTAGGAACCTGACCTAAAACTACGTCATTCGCCAAAGCTACGTAAAACGTACAGAGGTATTAAATACATTGTACCACATAGCATTGTCCTGCGGTCATCTAAAATCAATCAGGCTTACCTAGGTACCTTATTGCAGTAAAAGATTTTGCAGTTCTTGCAGGTGTTCATAAAAAAATACAAGAAATATCTAGATTCGAGACTAGATATTTCTTGTATTTTTAATTTAATGAAATAAAATATACATATTCATAGTACAAGTACTACAGAAACTACATATTAAATAATGACAAGTCAAATCAGGAGACTATTTCAATATCCAGATCATTTTAAAGAAAAAATACCAAAAAGTCAAACCAAACTCAACTAAATAGATACATAGTTTCAAGAGTGCGGGATGCGTATTCATTACAAAGTGGCTCTATCTCTATATATAGCTACTTAACTATTTATTTATTGATTAAATTCTCTATATGCCGAACTAATCGGGCAATAGGTATAACCCAGAATAAAAAGAGACAAAGGAACTACTTCGATTAAACATACGACTGACCAGAATGGACTTTTGAACCTTGCAACTAGAAGTAAAAGGTGACGTTAAACTGGAAAGCATCAACCCATCATCGTCATCATCAACCCATTATGTCCCCACCGAGGGGCACGGGTCTTTTCCCTGAGGAAGGTATAGGGAAAGTATACTGTATAGGCCATACCACGGGGGCCAGGTCCTGATTGGTAAGATAATATTGGAGGCATGTAAGACTAGTGGCTGGTCGTACTGTCAGAAGTTTTCAAGCCGCCCTAAGGCCTCTGAGTAGACGAATACGTCTACTTAGGACATACAGTCCAATTAGGCCGGTCCAACTTCATGAAAGAGGTCAATCGTCGAATCCAACTCGGCTGGGCAGCGTTCGGGAAACTCAGAAAAGTCTTTTCCTCCGATATACCTCAATCCCTCAAAACAAAACTGTACAACCAGTGTGTGTTAGCAGTGATGACTTATGGCACTGAAACGTGGTCTCTTACCATGGGCCTCATAAGAAAGCTCAAGGTCACGCAACGAGCTATGGAGAGGGCTATGCTTGGAATTTCTCTACGGGACCGAGTCAGAAATGATGAGGTCCGTAGACGAACGAAAGTCGTCGACATAGCCCGGCGGATTAGTAAGTTGAAGTGGCAGTGGGCGGGGCACATAGCACGCAGAACTGATGGCCGATGGGGCCGAAAAGTTCTCTAATGGAGACCACATATCGGTAGGCGCAGCGTAGGACTACCAGCCACAAGATGGACAGACGATCTCATCCAAGTGGCGGGAAGACGCTGGATGCAAGCCGCTTCCGACCGGTCTTTTTGTAAATCCATGGAGGAGGCCTATGTCCAGCAGTGGACTTCTTGTGGCTGAATGATGATGATGAAGGCCTCTGACTTGGCTTAACGACGACTTTCGTCTATAAACAGCAGTAAAATTATGCTTACTCTATTATAAATTACTTTCCTATCCTAAATCTTCAGTACTCCAATGAGTTCTAGAGGTAGCCGGGCGGAAGTAAGATCAGCCGCAGACTGGGTATGAAGCCGTCGAGACGGATCATCTGAATAAGATCTAGCCCAAGAGATCAAGTCGATCGGCACTAGCTAGACTAAATTGGAAACTGCCGCGAACGACCGTCAGAACTGGAAATCTGTGGTTGAGGCCCTATAGTCTGTAAAACATACCATGTGCGTCCATGAAGTTATGATTTTTTTTTTCAGAATAGTGTACTATTTGTACTGTGAAAACTCCGTACTTACTGCACACTATTCGATGTCTAAGCAATATCGTAACCTAGCCCTGTCAGTGTGACAGCTGTCGTGGAACTCAAGCTATGTTTTACAGACTGTAGGATTTAAAGGACTGAAGAAGAAGGAGAAGAAGGTAGAGTAAGTACTTCTGTTACACTTATAGTAAAATGTTGTACTATATTTGAACAAACACAACCTGGCTGTGAAGAAAAAATCCAAGCGGTGCCTTTGAAGGAGCATTTAGATGTAACATAATTACAAATGACCACTTAACCACTTTAATGTTTCCTTTCAACACGGTATTTTCACATCTACTGCAATGTCAATAAGGTACTTGGTGATGATACGCAGAGTTTTGTAGAGCTGTAATGTAAACGATGACTTGAAAATTTCTTCCCGGTAGGTTGGTACACAGTGTTGTAGTTAATGTAATGAAATATTTTTTAAGATATTGTAAGGAGAATTGATTCTCGTGATTTTTTTTCTTGGAGCTTGGAGAATCTTTGTACAATTATGTTTCACTGTACCTAAGTGTTTAATTTTTGAAAATAAATTAAATAGATGACTAACTGAATACTGCTGAAAAATTACAGATTCATGTGATATATTAATTATAAATGAAACTGTTGTGCATATGTAAAAAATGATGTGTGAGACAATGAAGTACACGAAACCGATGTGCGTGCATGCAACGACTAATGAATGTCGATGAAGCGAAAGTGATTTGTCAGGATCGTGGCAGATGGCAGTCCCTGGTCGCTGCCTTCCCCTCTGAGATACAGGCGTGACCTTATGTATGTATGTACAATGAAGTACATCTATTAATTAACCTTAAATAATAATTAATTAAAAATCCGGACAAGAACAAGTCAGGCTCGCTCATCGAGGCTGCCGTAGTCGCAGTTTTTTCCGAATTTTTCCCGAACAACATTTTTTTAAATAATTAAATACCAAATGTATACTTTCAGATTTTTCCCTTTATTCATAATAATAGCGGTAGTGGCGTAGTGGGATTGACCCTTGCTTCTCGATCATGAGGGTCTGGGTTTGAACCACGCATGCACCAATAACTTTTAGTTACGTACATTTGTTTGTTTGTACAGCAACACCATTCGCTGATAAATTGTGCCCGGATAACGGCGACAGGCTTGCCACTTGTCACGTTTGGGACCTAATAAACTCGGCAAAACGTGGGCCCAGTTCTAGTGATTGGTGCCTCTGCCTACTCCCTGGGGGATAACGGGCGTGAGTTTTTTTTTCTTTTTTTTTTTAATAATAATAATAACTTCCCCACAACACAATCATTTGTCCCGGTCCCAAACTAGGATACCCTGTGCTTTGGTAACCGGGCAAGAACATCACAAACATAGAATTACACCCAGACTACAAATGAACGGTGACCCCCAGTGGGAATTGAACCTACAACCTCTGTCTTAGTTGGTAAGCGCCTTAGCGGATAGACTAACAATGCAGTCGTTTATAGTATAAGACGATACTACTTGCCAAACTTTATCGTTCCAGTTCAACGTACCCTATGAATTTTTATTCCCTTGAGTGTCGAAATATACCTACTTTCTTTTTTACGGCATAGACAGCTGTATCTTTCTATTAGGCTAACTTAGAAATTTGATTTTTTCACAGCTTTAAGGGACCGTAGACCTGAGTATTTGGATTTAATTTAAATTCAATTCTTCAACGCGTTCCCGAGGTAAACGGTCCTGACCAGAGGTTCCCATACTTTTTTTCTCGTGGACCACTTTCAAAGTGCTAGTAGTATTGTCGGTAGACCCCCTGCAGCTACATTTCTACTGTATTCCCAAAACTCCTAAAAATATCATCCTAAATTAGGGTTGTTATGAAAAAAAAAGTAGCAAATTTTCTTGTGTCCTATTTATTAAAATAATAGTTGGGGTTATACAAAATTATGAACATTTATTATCACAAACAATCAACAATTGACGTTGATAGGTAAATCCAAGCCAAAATGTTCGTTCTTTATTATGAAAACCAGAAAATGTACCGTGGACCCCCAATTACAACTTTTGAACCCCTGTTTTCTTTTCACTTCTACTTGACCCCCGTGTGGTCTCCTATGGACATCTGGTGGTCCACCTTGACCACTTTGGGAACCTATGGTCTTGACAGACAGATGGACGGAAAACGGAGAGATCCTGTAAAGGTTCAGTATTTCACTTTTGAGGTACGAAACCTTAAAAGGATTGATGACATTGAAATGAATTGTTGCATGTTTTTCCGCTTCACAACCTCCTACTACTATAGCTCATTGATATCAAAGTACACTTCTAACAGTACATACGCACTCATACTAAGCGCCATATAAGGAATCAATTAATCACTGCACTTACAAAATCTATTGTAAGCAAATGCCGGTAACGCTGAGCTATAGAATCTCATTAATTAGACCGTTGTGTTAGATGCATTTACGGGAATCCTTTATTGCTAATTGTCATGTAGATTTAATAAACGAGTGTCGTGAGAATGCGCAGTTGTTTCCTTCAGTTCTCGGAGATGGTTCACAGTAAGGTCGTAATTATTCAATAAATCAAAGGTAATGGTGTCATGGGCTTTTCTGGAAATCGCTGTCCTTGTTTGCGTTGTGGCCCTCGGATCTGAAGGAATGGACGAGTCCTCCTTGCATTCCTATCTTGCGTTCTAGACCAACACATGCCCGTTCCATATTGGCACCTAATTGAATCGCTCGTACCTCCGGCTGCCTGAGTGATCTTAAAACGATCATGAAGGTTAAACAACATAGGGCGCGTTCAGTGCACGGATGGGTGACCGTTCAGTGCTTTCCATTCCAAGGCACGTTAAGCAGTTGGTGCCGGCTGTCGTCAATAGATGGCAGTCGTTAAGCCAAGACAGAGGCCTTAGGGCGGCTTGAAAACTTCTGACAGTAAGACCAGCCACTAGTCTTACAAGCCTCCATCAATCCGGACTAAGCCCCCGTGGTGGAGTATGGCCTATACCTTCCTCAGGGACGAGACCCGTGCTCCTCGGTGGGGACATAATGCGTTGATGATGATGATGATACGGCACTTAGTTTGCTCATGATATTTTCCTGCACTGTTAGTTCGTGGTATGTATTGTTACTACAATTATTAAGAACTAGCTTTCGCCCGCGACTCCGTCCGCGTGGACTTTAGTTAAAAATTTTGCAACCCTGTTCACTCCCGTAACTCCGGTTAAGGGTTAAATTTAGAAAAACGGTGAAACACGTGTTCAATCAATTGTGTTGACGAGTATTTATTTTAAGTTTCAAGAAAATTAGACAACATTTTTTATACCTCCCATACAAATTTTGGCAACCCTTTTCGCCCCCTTCGGGGTTGAATTTCAAACAATCCCGTCTTATTCCTTGCCCACATTAGACCTCTCTCCTATTCCTTGCCTACATTATACGACCCTCTGTGCAAAATTTCAGCTTCCTAGGTCCAACGGCTTGGGCTGGGCGTTGATGAGTGAATGAATCAGTCAGTCAGGACTTTGAATTTTATTTATATAGACAGGCGGTGACAGCCAGCGTCACAATTTACTGTGTCCAAAGAAGAAGCTGCGTTGTTTCGTTGAGGGTAGCTGCAGGTTTTGGGAGGTGTTCTATTCCCCAGCCACCCAGCGAATCCTTCTAATGAGAGCATTAACATACAGACTGATAGGATCGGGCGGTGGTGCTCGGCGTTTAAATTGGGATCGAGCGTCCCGCTGCGCGCGCGCTTTGTGCGCGCCCGCCCCGCGTCTTTAGTGACCGAAAAACAGGCGCAGGCGCATGTAAGACTGTAGTCGACTCTATGGTGATGAATAGGATGATACAAGTACGACAAAAGTCAATAGTAATTTAGTCTACAAAGCCATTGGAGTACAATTTTAGTGGTATACCCTGTGCAAATTAAATAAATAGATAGAATATTCTTTATTGTATGTACATCACATCATCCTATATGTACACCCATGCACTCTACTACGTTGTATTACGGGCGACATTGCAACTAAAATGTGAAGGATAACGTGCTGTCTACTTTACACCAGGAATTTAATACGCATCTCTTGCGAAGAAGATCGTGAAGCGCCGAAATAAGTAGCAAGTAATTTATAGAAATGCCATAGGTTTATAAATTGAAATTGAAAAATGTTTATTTATCAAATCAGAATATATGCATAATATAACAAAATTATAGATAGATAATTATGTGATAAAAAGGATAGGGCTCAGTTTAGTGCTGTGAGTACATGCATCTTTACAGCGCTGATTTTCAGCCCGTCCTTGTTCTCACTGATTAAAACATAAGGAAGCTTGCTGATTTCTAAAGAGAATACTAGATATAACAAAACATGGTGTATATGCAATGGTAAGCAAATAATGTAAACATACAGTATGGCAGTACGGCTGTTAGACTCTATTGACCAACAAGATATTATAGATAATATTACCTACAATATTTAGTTATTCGATAGAGTATAGACTCTAGATAGATAGAGTAGAGATAGACTCTATCGAATAGCTAAATATTATAGGTAATAGCATCTATAATATTTAGTTGGTTATTAGAGTCTAACAGCCGTACTAATATGATTCTATTGAACAAGTAATATTATAGAGACACCCCCGAACAGGCCCCCCTATTTGGCCACTTTGAAATAATCATGATCAAGGTTGATCACCCGATGCTTAAATCCCTTATTACATCAGTTTGGCGAGAGAAATTCTCTTTCTGAAAGAAATATAACACAATTTACTGTAGGTAAACCACCACCAAAGGTGCTGGAATGGTGTCCGTATAGTTGGCTTTCACATGGTCGATTTCAGTAATTTCTAGTATGTCACAGAACTGTGTATTAATAGTGCCTAATAGTGCTACATGGCACAATTAGCTCGGAAAAATATTTCCGGAGATATTAAGGTGACTCACTGAGGCAGCCAACTAGACGTCTAGTTAGCAGACACATCACGAACGGCTGTATATAGAGTTATGATTTGTATGCCAGATAATTGTGCGGTAATAGTGCTCCCTACATGCCAAGTTTCCAGAATAGTGCTTCAATACAAGCTGAGAAAACATACCCTATTGTTGAGGCAGCCAACTAGACGCTTTTTCTTACCATGATTTCTTCGTAACGGCGTAGAGTTTTAAAACAAAAACTATTCCAAATTACTGTGCGTTAATAGTGCCTCTTAGTGAAACACAAATGCCCCCGAATCACCTATGCGTTTAGCCAAGAAATTAATGCAAACTTTTACATACATTACGGTTCTGGTACATGTAAGGACAAAAGTGAAAAATAGTATCAATGAGCAAATATGGCAAGGACTAAAGTATCCGGAGTTGGTTCAACGCTTTTAAAAAAGTTAGCAAGAGGGTGGTCTCGGTAATTTGCCTGTTGCGTATTGGGACACTGCACACCCGGTTTTTTGAGATTTCCGTTATTTTCAAAAATATAGCGTGGCCATCTGGCATCCTGTAAATACTGTGTAAAATGTTGTATGTTACTGAAAATACCTAATCATACTTTATTGTATTCTTCACACATCTTGTGTACGTCTTGCATGCAAAGTCCACAAAAAGGAAGTTTCCTCTTTACTTACTCTCTTTTATTGTTTTATTTTTTTATAACTCATGTCATATCGAAACGTGACTTTGGCAGGATTAGTTGACAGCGGCATATTGCCAAAATGCCAAAAAATGAATTGAATTGAATTATTTTACACGATTCACATCCTCAGAATATCCTTATTCTGAGTTCACATGATGGAACGACAATGGAAAACGGGTACAGTGATATACGAGTAGATTTATAATACCTAACTTATCCTAATACTGTGTACCTGTTGCTTTGTTAAAATTAATAAAACTCAAGACAGTTTAAGTGCATTTTATTTACATTCTTTAATAAAATATTAATCCAATTTTCTATAAAAATTTAATTTAGGTCAAAGTTACAGAAAAAAAATTAATTAATATTTAGTTGTTTTTGTCTCAACTTCCACATGTTTTTTATTTTGTTAAGGCAACTTTTATTCTAATATAAATTCTAAAAAAAGATATGTATTATATTTTTACGATACCTTCCTTAATCAAAGCTTGTCGGTTAGTCAATTTTCCCATCTCTACTTTTACGCAAAATCTTTAAAACTAAGCATTTAAGAGTGTAGGACGCTGTGGGTAGACTCTTCAAAATTAGAGTTAGAATTACAGAAAAACGAACGAACGAAGCCTTCGACACTAACTAGTACAACATTACGCCGAAGAGCTCGCGCCATCGCACTCCTAGTTAAAAAAGTATTATATCTCAGAAACTACAAGATATACCAAAAAGAACTTAATCTTCAAATCAAAAAAATTCTTTTAATTTTTTTAGGTAATCAGCCTAACAGGTAACATAACATACCTATTCTGTGAAAATTTCGACTGGTTACTGCTAAGTTACAGCCCTTCAAAGATTGGATAGGGAAAGACAGACAGTGAAGGCAGAGTAGGTAAAAGAGTCTCGATAGGCACCCTGGGAACAACACCCTAAAACCGGGAACATCCCACTAAAGCGGGTCATCTGGACATACGGTACAACATTTGAAATATTATTCTCCTTTTGAGCTTCGCCACCGCAGTCGTACACAATTTGTGAGGGAGAACGTAAACGAATACCGTGTCTTGTTCATCATTAGCCCACTATTGACCACCAATGCCCAAGACACGCAGTGTACGCAGCGCAGCCTGCTTTGGAGCAACTAGCCACTAAGTGGATGGCAGTGAGTGTAATAATAACTTTTCTGCTTGACTGTATCATATAATTGTTGCAAACAATTTTCACCCTAATTGCGTTTTCATAAGACTTCATTTTAATTGATTCCAAAATTATTGTTAAGTACGTAGCAGTTTGCATTAATTTCTTGGCGATACGCATAGGTGTTTCGGGGACATTTGTGTTTCACTAAGAGGCACTATTAACGCACAGTTATTTGGAATAGTTTTTGTTTTAAAACTCTACGCCGTTACGAAGAAATCATGGTAAGAAAAAGCGTCTAGTTGGCTGCCTCAACAATAGGGTATGTTTTCTCAGCTTGTATTGAAGCACTATTCTGGAAACTTGGCATGTAGGGAGCACTATTAGCGCACAATTATTTGGAATACAAATCATAACTCTATATACAGCCGTTCGTGATGTGTCTGCTAACTAGACGTCTAGTTGGCTGCCTCAGTGAGTCGCCTGAATGTCTCCGGAAATACTTGTCCTAGCTAATTGTGCCTTGTAGCACTATTAGTAGTTAATACACAGTTCGGTGGCATACTTGAAATTACTAAATTCGACCACGTGAAAGCCAACTATACGGACACCTGGAATGCCATTGTTTTACAGAAATGTGGCTGGAAGTTGGCGAAACCGTGACAAATGCAAAATGTAGAAATTATTGCACGACTTTAAACATATTGTAAATGTAACACTCATCGTATAAAAATTCAAGTCCTCCATCATTTAAATAATGTGTAGTTTTTAACAAAGCTTCAGCACTTCATATTTTTTTACTCTACAATTTGGGGGTATCCACGGTCTAGTCCTGTTTAGAGATTTCAAACTGTAGGATACAATCTTTCATCAAAGATTGTATCTGATTAAGCTCTGCGAATCAGAATGAAACCTAGTCGGACTCTTCCGACAGAATTCAAGTAAGTGAATCCGTAAAACGTCTATAATGTGTAGTGCTTACGAAAGTTTTAGTTCAAAGAGTAGTGATGGACGTAAGAGAATATTCTCGCATGACGAGAACTTAAAAGTAATAAAATAGTGAATTATCTTTATTGAAATAATATATACATCATAAATTTTGTCTCTGTCTGATAATTATAATGTCTGTATCAATCTATTTCTTTGTGCGCGCATCACGCGAAAACCACGGAGCGGAATTGTATAAAATTTACTATAATTACAGCTCTGAGTCCCGTGTAAATAGATAGGCTATACTGGGTGTTCCAAGAAATAGTGTCAAGCGGAAGTCCAGAGATAGAGCACCTTTGGGGGTACCCGAATCATCCCGTAGTTTTCGAGTTATATATTTTTTCGTATTTGTTGTCCCACCTTGACCTACAAGACATTATTGGCCACAGAGTCATGAATTATTAAGCTACACGCTTTTTTTTCTAAAATAGGTGAATAGTGTGCCTTGCAGTCACAAACTAAATTTTGGGTCAATCTGATACAGCGCCATAAAAAAATGAAGAATCGCAAAGTTAGTTACATTTTATAAATTTTTATTTTTATCGCGGAACATAGGTACATCGGGTACCACTAGGAGTGCTCTATCTCTGGTCTTCCGCTTGACACTATTTTTTGGGACACCCTGTAAAACATCATATTATTATCATGACAGTAATATGTCACGGCGTTATTATGATAACAAAGTGCGGACAGTTAACAGTATAACTGGGCCTGACTATGTTGTCTGGCCGGGGGGCTTGCGCCGATTGCTGAGCTAACTAGAATTTATTTGCCCCTGGATTTATACGAATGGCCACCTAAGGCTGTCTGCTGAATAAGGGGCAATATTCGATTGGCTCTGCTCGAAATGGTAGCTCCAATCGTTACCTTTACCTTTACAAACCTTAGGCAGACAGTACCTATACCGAAGTAAAATTAAAGACACAAACAAAATATATTTTTTATACTCTTTATTGTACACACCAGAAAAAAAACAATACTTTACACACATAGATATCTATCTATAGATAGAGAACAATTTATTATATAATGTCTATGTTTTGTCGTAGGTATACTGTTTTTTGTTTATTTGCATGTAAATGGTTTCACCAAAATAAAAGATGGGTTTTCAATCTTTTATTTTAGTGTAACTATTCTGCTTCATTCTAAACACCAGCTCTAAAAAGAGTAGGATGATGATGGACAAAATCATCTCGATTGTAGAATTGCCAGTTAGATAAACGTTAATTGAGTAATCGTTGCTGTGTTATTTTGAATAACATACTTTGTAGACTTGATTTACCTATAATAATTTAGGTTGAAAGTGTTTCTCTATCATTAATAAAATAGTTGAACTTAAGACCTTTATTACCTACTTCTGACCTCTTTTTGTCCGATCTCCGCAAATTCAAAAGTCCTTATTAAGTAACATCATCATCATCATTTAGCCACAAGAAGTCCACTGCTCGACATAGGCCTCCTCCTTGGATATCCAAAAAATATAATAAGTACAAGATTTATTAAGTATAATGAGAATATATCTCAAATATGATTTTAAGATGAAGTACGAAACATACGAATGTGAAAGAACACATTGTACTTATATGCATGTAATTTTCTTAACGAAAGGTGACCATGACATGACGTGGTGACATTCTATTAAAATTTCTCTAAATAAATAGTACCTACTTTCCCCGAAGAATAACAATGAGCCAAACCACTCGACCCAATCTCAAAACGTTAACCCCCCAAAACAACATCCAAAGTGATTCGACTTATCCCTTCGCGCAATCGCGACGCACCTGTCATTTGTAAGTTAAGGCGACGACACACTGGACAAAAGGGGGGCGTCTACGCTCTCGGAGGCTCCGCCTTCCACGGAGGAGGGCCGTGTGTGCGAGGAGAGGTGAGGGCCAGTCGTCGCCGCCGCCGCGGTCCCGTCGCGCGCCGCTCGCGCTACTCGCGAATTCACGCAAATACTGGATAACTGGACTGCGCTTAGTGCCTTAGGATTATTTAACGGTGTGAGCAGTGCCTTAAACAAAAGAAGATCGGAACAATAATTAGCGTTACATGGACACCGATAAAACTCTTGAGCTACGAAAAATCTGTTAACAACCAAACCAAAACTAATCTAAACACAGACTGTATTTAAAAACTATAATAATGTCAAATGACAAATCCCGGCGTTTGCCTGCAAGCGTGCAGTGACTAAAATGTCCTACACACAGGCCGAGAAGATTCAAAATTGTGCAGACAGAACTGAAAATGGACCTGACGACCCGGCGAGAAAGCGAGGCCGCCATCGGGGCTGTCCCGTTCAACGGAACGGAGTGTGAGGGGGTGAACGGGACGGAGGCGTGTGACGTTACGGCGGGGGAAGTGACTACAGCGAGGAAAAGCAGTGCCTTCAGCATCAGGAACCTGATGGGCGGAGAGGACTCGAATCAGGCCGCCGACGGAAATAGCGGCAATGACGGTAAGTGTTTTGCTACGGATTAACGTGAATATATTGGAAAAATCAGCACATACCTACTCATAATGACTTGTCTCGTTTGTAATTAGATAAACAAATTGTACTATAATTTCCCCGAAGTACGATCCATTATTTTTTAGAAGTACAGCACTCATTTAAACCGTGAATAAATTAAGTATTGTAAAAAAACACTTTTTCTTTACGAAATACATAGTTCAATATGCATAAATTTATGCTTGTTCCGGACCAGGCTGACTTCGATTTTTATGACTACAAGGTGTTTTTATTTTCAATACAAGGGTGTGATTTAATCGTCCATACGATAATATTCCGCTGTGGGATAACCTTCAAATTGCAAAGATCGTAATCCGTGTTCCATATTAAAGTAAAGTACCTACGATCCCAATATGACGACCTCTGTGGCGCAGCGGTTAGTGCATCTGCCTACCATGCGGGAGGTTCCGGGTTCGAATCCCGGCTGGGGACAGAAGAAAAAACCCAGGTCTTAGATGTTTCCATGTTAGTGACGTCGCTGTTTTTGGTTCTCACGACACAGGATATCCTAGTGTGGGGCCAGAAGCAATGTATGTGCCTGTATGTAAATTTCATGTTTTTTATATACATTTATTTAAAAGAAAAAATACGTTTGCACTATTCTGTCAAACTGCTAATGCTAAACTGGAATGGAACTCAAACATGGAACCGATGTCGTTTTTCTGGGGTGTACAAGTTATTATAGTAGACCCCGACCCTCCTCTATTTTTATATCAACATCAATTCATTATGTCCCCACCGAGGGGCACGGGTATCTTCCCTGAGGAAGGTATAGGGCATACTCCACCACGGGAGCCAAGTCCGGATTGGTGGAGGCTTATAGACTAGTGGCTGCTCTTACTGTCACAAGTTTTCAAGCCGCCCCCTAAGGCCTCTGACTTGGCTTAACGACTGCCATCTATCGACGGCAGCCGGTACCATTTTTATAAATTAATAATAGTAACTTCCACATAACACAATTACTTTTACTAGTCCCAAACTAGGATACCTTGTATTATAGTAACCAGGCAAGGACATTACAAATATGGAAAAACACCCAGACTGAGCCCATTTGTACAAATGGCCCACTGGGGTGGGAAGCGAACCCACGACCTCTGTCTTGGTAAGCGCCTTAACGGCTAGGCCAACGAGGCAGTATGTTCCCCCTGTCTAACTGTGTGCTAAAAATCATTAAAGAACGACTACGTCATCATCATCATCATCATCATCAACCCATCATGTCCACACCGAGGGGCACGGGTCTCTTCCCTGAGGAAGATATAGGCCATACTCCACCACGGGGACCAAGTCTGGATTGGTGGAGGCTTGTAAGACTAGCGGCTGGTCTTACTGTCAGAAGTTTTCAAGCCTAAGGCCTCTGACTTGGCTTAATGACTGCCATCTATTGACGGCAGCCGGCACCAACTGCTTAGCGTGACTTTCGAAGCACAGAACCGCTCGGAAAAATGCCACTAGCGTTAGTCATAGACGGTGACCCATCCATGGACTGAACGCGCCGTAAGTTGCTTAACTGTAGTATCGTTTAAGATCACTCAGGCAGACCAGGCTACGAGCGATTCGACTACGTCATACATGTTAGGAATAAAAGAGCATGTCAATGAAGTATGTAATTAGCGGCATCAATTTTACTCCCCATAAATACTGAGTAACGACTCGTGAACAATAAATATTCACTTTACAGCAACATAGCGAAAAACAATAAAATTACATTGTCGTTTATGGCAATTGAAAATGTTTTATTACGTGAAGTAATGGCGAAACATAAATATTGCAAAATACTGTCTTGGTAAAGGTGGGTACAGACATTATTAGATGGGTTAGAATACTCGCGTTGAATATTCACATTACACAACTTTGGAAAAAACTTGCAAGGACGAAAGTACAGTCGACAGCACACATACACCCATGCACTCTACTCCGTTGCATCACGGGCGACTTTGCTACTAAAATGTGAAGGTTGACATTCTGTCGACTATACGAATAAGGCAACGTTAATTAATAATAATTTGTCGTTTTGTTCTACCTTAGATTGTTTCAGTGTCTTGCGGTGTTCTAAAAATACAATTCCTTCAAGAAGGGAGAAGATCCGTGCCTTAAAGTGGGACTTATAAATCTGGGCAGCTACTGCTTACATTACCGGCCTTATTTACAAAAATACTAGCTGACCTGACCCCGCAAACGTTATTTCGCCATAATTACAAATTATTTCTAGGGAAGAAAATTGGGGTGGACCACCCTTATCCCTTCGGGCTATGAAAAATAGATGACAGCCTAATCTCAAACCTACTGAATATATATATATATATATAATTTTATCAAAACGGTCAAGCTGTTCCAGAGGAGTAAGCGCTCTAACACTGTGACACGAGAATTATTGTAGGTACTTATATATTAGAAGAAAGATGATTGCTTAAAAGTCATTTAAAACAAATATGCACTTTAAATACACTGTGGTAAAGACGTATCCACGGACTGCTGTTTAATAGGTATATAAATAATTCCGTTACCTACAGTATATAAGTACAGAAATAGTCTTAGTAAAGTTTTGCTAGCCTTTATTTCGTAACCGTATAAGGCTAAGGGAGGACCAAAGCTTGCACCAAAATCTTAAAAGTGTTTAGTTGCAAATTTTATTTAAATGTGACGTATTTGTATAGTTTGGTACTACCTAAATACGTTTAGCCGCTAAACATTTTTAAAAATCGTGGTGCAAGTCGCACTAAAACTGTTTAATTTTAATTCAGTAAAAGTGTTTTAGAAGACTTCTATACCCGTTGGCTTTCCTACTAAATAAAAATAAAATAAGGTATTTCCCTTGTATAGTCTCAAGCATATACTTTATATGGCGTTTATAAAGTGTTTTAAGGAGGTTATTGTATTCACGAATACTTTTTCATCATAGCTTAATTAAAAACATCCTAAGTAGGTACAGTCCATAACACATCTTCCTATACACCCGTGCACTCTACTCCGTTGTATTACGGGCAAATTTACAACTAAAATGTGAAGGTTGACGTGCTGTCGGCTGTACCTATTTGGTCTCAGACTCAGACAAGTCGCGATCTTTTGTTTCATTGTCATTCATAATTTTATTTTAATGGTTATTGCTTTAGGAGCAAAACAAAATACTTTTAGGTCTTATAAGGTAGGTACTCGTTTCTTAATAAAGACTTGCACATTGCGCCATAATTACATGTATTTTTGAATTAACGTGATTTATCGCTTGTAATTAAATAGTGCTAAAATAATATTTATTAGTAAAGTCGTAAAATACCAACCCACACGCAAATCTAGCAACGCAATAACAAATCACCTTAGCTACGGTCTGCTAAATCTGGGCTTGACTTGGAAGGTCCAGAACGTATAGGAAATAAGGGCGAGAATAGAACAAATCTGTGTAGCAAGAAAGTGTAGTCAATCAAACCTAATTCACCACAATTTTGTCCATAGTTGTATCGATCGTTCTATGAATTGGCAGCGTGATAGAGGTGGCTTTAAAATAGTCTGATAGAAATTCAAGCCTTACGTTTGATATGAATCGCCCTTGGGATCCAACCGAACGTTCGGTTCACAGTGAATCGATCCCATACTGAGCACTGGACAATATTATTTAGGCTTTATAATCGGACGTAGTGTAGCAAAAAAGTTCCAACCCACACAAAGTGAGTTTTGAGATATTTGAGTTTTTAGGTTTAAACAGATCTATACATTTGGGTTGGACTACCATGTGCCATAACTTTGCATATACTCATCGGATCGCCATGAAAGTTTTTGATTCTTAGAATATAGAGCGTAGTGATCATTTTGGTATATTTAACTCAAAAGATACCGTGTTGTGGGTTGGACGCTTTTTGCTAAACTACGTCCAATTAATATTTAGGCCAAATGTTTTGTTTATGTCCGCAATAAAAAAAAACAGTACACACTGATCTCTCTTTAGGATCATTTTAATTTAATATGTGTGTAGAGATCACTGTACATTGGTTTCTTTCAAATAATTTTAATTATATTTTTTTTGTTTTATTTGCTGAAATATTTAATTATTATATATAAAAAAAAACTCACGCCCGTTATCCCCGAGGGGGTAGACAGAGGCACCAATCACTAAAACTAGGCCCACTAATTAATTAATAATTTTATGTTGCTTATTAAAATATTATTTATATTTAAGTAATATAGGATAGCTTATGACCAAATAAAATAATATTGAAAACCAACACCACTTAATTAAGAGTCTAAACTATAAAGAAACACAATCGCCGCATCGCGATTACCGGATATTGTTGAAGATATCTGGGCAGCTACTGCTAATTCATTGGCACTACGAGAATTTATCAAGTCATTTAATCGCCTTCTCTTCGTCTTAAATGAGGCTTGATCAAAAATTATTTTTGGCGACCAGGACCAGGGGTTCTTTCTTCGCCTGCTGATGATGTTGACGGCTGCAGGTTATACAAATTTAACTTAATATGCTTACAAAACAGTAAATCAGCACCTAAAGGACGAGCTTCAAAACGCTCTCTTGAAGCTCCGCATTTCGACCACATTTCTGTAAGTTTTTTTGGAAATACGAGCAATTTTCCTTTATATATTTCTTCTGTAGCATCTTTCAAGTCAAACTTTAACGATATAAACTCAAACAAACGCGTATTTCTTTAATTTTTTTTTATATTTCAGCCATTCTTCGTAAAATTCCATCCGTGAGAGAAATAACTCGTGTTCTACAAAAAAAAAAAAGTATATTTGCGTGCTCGTGCGGAGCTTCAATTTAGTAAAATTTGATTTTATAAGGATGCCTTTACTATATATAAAAGTAATAGCCTGGGGGCAAGTGGGGGCATGCAGTTCCTAGACTCCGAAAAAAGAAACTTTGCAAAATAATAACATTTTTTGACGTTCAAGTGCAGGTTGGCTAGAAATTCAATGTCTATTGGCAGTAACTATAATATGAAAATAAACTACTTACTAACTACTTCAGTATCCATCATTCATAATATAACGATCTCTTCCGGTTTCACTTTGAGATGATGACACATGGAAGGCGAAATCAAACTGATTTTTGCAGTTTTATACCCCCCTTGGCGTCACTTAAAAATTAATAACATTATTTACGAGGGTACTTACACAAAACTATTTCCTGAATCATGCTATCTGGGGTATTTGCTACTAGTTTTGCTAGCACTATGATAGAAATTGCGTGACTTATTAAGAATGCGAGTTTTTTTTTATATTTTTACTCTCTTGTGTGTGATTTAACTTCTTTGTCATATAAGAACTTTTTTAAACCTCATTGTTTTTTTTATTTGAAGCTGGTTACCTATTAGTAACAATGTAACAGCTGATGTAATTTTTTTTTCTTGGAAACATGTAGTCGGTGACACTCTGTCAGTGTCATTACTTTTACAGTTCATTTATCTAAATCGATCTGACCGTTAGACCTCTACGCGATCATACATAAGCATACTCACATACATACACATATGCAAAAAAAAGCAAAACTTTTCTTTCTCCTTTGCTCCTTTACTTTCATAGTCGGGTAAAAACTAGTATCTAGACCTAACATTAGTGTGTGTACTCAATTTCCATTCAACAAACAGAATGGAAATTCTTTACGTAGAAATAAATTTCTGATTCCTCGTTTCTGATTTCAAAAAAACACAAGTATATAAGTCTTATAATGTATTTTTTGTTTTTCTGATGTTTACAATAAAGAGTTCTAATCTAATCTTAAGAAAAAATAGAATACTATGTAAAACATTTTTTTTTTATTTCCGTCCTTAGGTAATACGCACTTTTTGTGCTTCTCAGAGTTGGCCGTAGATTATTGACGACAAACTTAACCATTTCGCATCTTGACCCTAAAAATGACGTTCTCAACTCAGCAATTTTTTCGTTAAACAGGAAAAACACTTTTCGCCAGTCAGATCGGCAGACAGTCTAAGTAATAGATTATTGTGTAGCGGCGGCAGTTAACCCGCCGCCGGTCGAAGTCCAATTTAGTCCCGGAAGCGGCTCGTTGAGGGTTGAACGTGACGTCATGCGACGAGCCAGGCACGAGACGGAACTAGGCATGTGCAGCACAAAAGTTCGGCTTAAGGGTGCTTTCAGATGATTCTCAGACAATTGCTCAAATTGCATACAGTCTGTTAGCTCTTACAATATACCTGAACTGAGCAATTAAAAACTGAATCAGAATCAGAATCAGAAATTTATTTCAACGTAAAGAATTTACATTCTGCTTGTTGAATGTCAATGTACATACAGTTATGTATAATGTTAGCCGCTGCCTTGGGGCCGTCTGTAGTGGAGAAAAAGGCAGCGAAAAAAAAACTCCACTCTGACCATCTTTTCTAAAATCCACTTAAAGCTAATACAAATAAAACTTACAAAACAATATCTTGGATGTGTTGAACACTAGACACATATATCCTCTGATTAAATTTAATATTAAACTACTATTTAAAGCCATACGTCCTTGTCTTCTAAATAATCGTTGATTTTATAATAAGCTTTTTTGCAAAGAGTGTGCTGAACACAATTCTTAAATCGCGTTGGAGGTAACTCTAATATATCTTGGGGTATCTTGTTGTAGAACCTTATACAGTGCCCCATAAAGGAAGTATTAACTTTTGCAAGTCTAAATCGTGGAAATGACAATTTATGTTTATTCCTAGTATTAACGTTATGATGGCTACCAAGTGTTTCGAAGTCTTTAATATTTTTCCTAAAGTACATAATATTTTCATAAATGTATTGGCCTGCAACTGTTAGGATGTGGATTTCTTTGAAAAAAATTCTTAGTGTGTCCTACTACCTAGCTTGTAAATAAATCGGATCGCTCTCTTCTGCAATATGAAGATAGTCTCAATGTCTGCTGCCCGGCCCCATAGTAGTATACCATAGGACATAATACTATGGAAGTAACTAAAATAAACATATAGGCGAGTGAGTGCGTAGTGTCAGCAGAAATAGGTAAGAAATGCAAACACTTACAGTTCAGTCCAGGTTTGTATATTGAACAAGCAAAGCACACACAAAGTCTATAGAAAATTAGAAGGAGAATGCACAAGCCAACAACACAGCAGAGATATTATTACACGATAGCACTTAGGTATTAAGCGTAAGCTGGTAATTAAGCAAGCTAGGTATAGATCGCGTAAACATGAGCAGTAGCGGGCTAGCATAAAGCGTCACAGGTTTCGCGTCGGAGTTGAGATTTCGACTGGCGGCGCACGGGCCGCGGAGGGCGCGCGAGGTTGCGCGGGCGCGCGGGGCAGGGAACTTGCCTCCGGACCGGTATCGGGCGCTCGACTTGACCAACAAATAACCTACGGATAAAATGTTGTGCGTTCGCGATGTATCACGACAATTCGACCGTCGGGCACGATACGTTTGGGATTGTATGAATGTGTGATGTATATGAACTTAGTATTAATGTTAGTAGGTATTGTTAGTGTAAATAGTATTGTATTTAATAATAACAACTATACTAAATTAAACTTATATAAATATTAACTAGGTAGTGTGTAAGATATACTTGTTGTAAATATTATACGTAATACAATGTAGGTATAAGTGTAGGTATATACGATACAATGTAAATAGATAAGAATAAGTGAAATACAATATGTAACTAAACAATGCATGAAAGTACAATTCAGTTCAACTGAAATACACTGAATGTATAAATGTAGGTAATTGAATCGGGAAGATACCTACATCACTCCCCTCCAGAGGCCGTCACTACGGACGATAAAAATCTGGAAAATGGACGTGACGACCAGAGCGAGTTGTCCGAACAGGATTTACTATTTTCTCTGGTGGTGCGTCAATAGTAGTGGGCAAGTTAGTTTTGTCAGTGAGTATGTAGGCCGGCTTAAGACGGTCTACTGATACTGTGACATGTTTGCCCTTGACGAGTAATTTATAAACCTTGTCTCCTCTTTCGATAACTTCATGGGGTCCCGTGTATGCAGGTTGCAGTGAGCCTCGCAATGCATCGTCTCTAAGGAAAACATGAGTCGAAGTGGCGAGATCCTTGTACACAAAAATCTTACCATGACCGTGACGTGAAGTTGGTACAGGTTGCAGCTTCTCGGCAAAAGAGCGTAGGCGGGCTAATAATTCTGTCATATCAGTACTACTGTCTACGCTATGACCAAAGAACTGACCTGGTAGTCTTAATGGCTCGCCGTAAAGAAGTTCGGCGGAGGAGGCTTGCAGATCTTCTTTAAAAGCACTCCTTATACCTAGTAAGACTAGTGGAAGAGATTTGGACCAGTGAGAGTTGCTGTGACACATTATGGCGGCTTTAAGTTGTCGGTGGAATCTTTCCACTAGACCGTTGCACGCCGGGTGATAGGCAGCCGTCCTCCGATGTTTGAAACCAGCTAGAATGGACAAATGGTGGAACAGGGACGATTCAAACTGCCGGCCGCGGTCGGTAACTATATCTGTCGGACAACCAAATCGCGCTATCCAGCCAGATAATAAAGCCTTGGCCACCGTTTCTGCAGTAATATCCTCAATAGGAATGACCTCTGGCCAACGTGTGAACCGGTCAACAGCTGTCAAGCAGTAACGGTAACCACTAGACATTGGTAAGGGTCCAATCAGGTCGATATGCACGAACTTGAAACGTGCAGGAGGTAAGTTGTACGTACCTAACGGGGAGTACACGTGTCGATTTACTTTAGCGCGCTGACAAGATTGACAAGCTTGTGACCAATCTCGACAGTCTTTGCGCATGCCTGGCCAAACATAGCGTTGTGCCACTAACTTGGCACTAGCGTTTGCACCAGGATGGCTAAGAGAATGAAGACTGTCGAAGATTTGCTTACGCAAAGGCTCGGGTATGAATGGTCGTGGCGTCGGAGTACTGACATCGCAGTACAACTCCAAACGACTGCCAGGTACGTTCATTTTCCGTAGACGAAGTGATGATGATGCATCGTCCAGGAAGAGAGCTAGCTGTTGGTCAGAAGCTTGAGCTTTTGCTATAGCTTCGTCATCGACGGTGGTAGCCTGCAATTCACTAACACGAGACAGTGTGTCGGCCACAACATTGTCCTTGCCGGCAATATACTGTATGTCCGTTGTGAATTGCGAGATGTAGTCAAGGTGCCTGTACTGACGGGGCGAACAGTTAGTTTTCCTCTCACGGAATGCGTAACAAATCGGTTTGTGGTCAGTAAACACGGTGAAATGGCGAGCCTCGAGCATGTGACGAAAGTATTTAATGCCTTGGTATATAGCTAAAAGCTCACGATCGTACGGTGAGTACTTTTGCTGCGAAGAACTAAATTTCCGTGAGAAGAAAGCCAACGGCTGCCATGTGTCATCCTTGAATTGCTGTAACACAGCTCCCATGGCCAGGTCAGATGCATCGGTGATCAATGCGAGTTTGGCCTGACAATCTGGATGAGCCAGCAATGTCGCACTGCAGAGGTTGGACTTGCAGTCCTCGAATGCTTGCAGTGAATCTCCTGTCAAATTAACAAGGTGGGAAGCTTTGACTGAGCCAGTGAGCAAGGCATTCAGAGGAGCTTGTGTTGCAGCAGCTTGGGGCATAAATCTGCGGTAAAAATTGATCATGCCTAAGAATCTCCGGAGCTCTCGAACTGTGGTGGGCACGGGGAAGTTTTTGATGGCCTCTACCTTGGAATCCAACGGCTTTGTTCCTGCTGTGGAGATTTGGTAGCCAAGAAAAGTAACCTCAGGCTTACCAAAAACAGATTTGGACGTGTTGACAAGGATGCCGTATTCCTTCATTCTCGTGAAGAGTTGTCGGAGATGACTCTCGTGCTCTACCTCGTCTCTAGAAAACACCAGGAAATCATCAAGGTAACAGTAGCAGAAGTCGAGTCCGCGAGTCATCTCATCCACGAAACGTTGGAAGGTTTGGCTGGCATTCCTTAGACCGAGCGTCATAAAAGGAAATTCGAACATTCCGAACGGGGTGGTAATGGCTGTTTTCGGAATGTCATCCACGCTGACAGGGATCTGGTTATAAGCCTTGACCAAATCAATGGTAGAGAAGACTCTACAACCAGATATGCTGTGAGAAAAATCGTGAATATGCCTTACCGGGTATTTGTCGGGTATAGTTCGAGCGTTGAGAGCTCGGTAATCACCGCATGGCCTCCAACAGTTGTCCTTCTTAGGCGCCAGATGTAGAGGTGACGACCAAGAACTCTCCGATGGCCGGGCAGTACCGCTGGCCAACATCTCCTCGAACTCCTTCTTAGCAATTTTCAGCTTGTCTGGAGCTAACCTGCGAGGGGATGAAGAAACAGGGGGACCAGGTGTAGTACGAAGGTGGTGTACAGTGTTGTGTAGAGTCGTACGTGTCGTGCCAGATGAAAGAGTAATTTCCGGGAATTCAGCGAGAAGTTTGTGGAAACGCGTGTCACCAGTCGAGACCTTAACTGAAGTTATACTATTACATTGCAAGTCTACAGAACCAACAGTTGACAAAGAAGTGGTGTTATCAATAAGGCGCTGATTGCGACAATCTACAATTAAGTTATAGAAGGACAGAAAGTCTACACCAATAATTGGTTTAGTCACATCAGCCACTATAAAACGCCACGGATAGTCTCTACGTAGTCCTAGGTTCAGGTTCAGTTGAGCAAACCCATAGGTATCGATGGTGGTACCGTTTGCTGCGCACAACTGGTAGTTGGTCTTCGCACGCCGTTCACGCAGGGCAGATCGAGGGAAAACGCATAGGTCGCTTCCGGTGTCCACAAGAAATTGGGCTTTCGATCTGCGATCTGTAACGAACAGGCGACCGGTGGAGTTGGGACAATCGTTCGTCGCCATCACTGATTGCCCAGGGAGTTTTCCGCCTTGTAGTCGCATGGGCGGATGCAGGTCTTCGCCCTGCTGCCGAACTTGCCGTGGTACCAGCAAAGGGGATGCTTCCGGTAGCTGGATTGTGACCTCTCCCTTGACCGAGCAGAATGACGAGTCTGTGCATGATTGTTCCTTGATCTGGAACGCGATCTGTGCGATTGCATGCTAAGTGCTCTTACTTGCTGCGTCAGTTCGGCTATTTGCTTAGCCATTTGGTCCATGGAGCTGCCAGGTGAAGTGTGGTGGGAAGTCGAAGCTACTTGCGGTGACGGTGGAACAATTTCATGGATCCTGTCCGCCAGGTCAGCAAGCGTCTCGAGCAAAGCGTTGGGTGGAGAAGCGAGGATGGTCTGGATGCTACTCGGCAGTCGGCTCGTCCAGATGCCAGACAGGAACTCTTCGGGTAAGCCGGGTCCAGCTAAGTTACGAAGGTGCCGTAGAAAATGAGATGGCTTTCTGTCACCGATCTCCTCTCTATCCAGAAGTCTCTGCAGCTTCTTGGCCTTGGACTGAGACAAGGTACGTATGAGCTCAGTCTTCAGCCGCTCATACTTATCAGTAGCCGGTGGGTTCAAGACGAGCTCCTCCACAAGATCTGCGTACTGAGGTTCAAGGTTGTTGAGGATGTGGTAAAATTTGGTCGCGTCGCTGGTGATCCTCGACAAATTGAATTGAGCCTCCATAAGCGCAAACCATATTGCAGGCTTCTCCGGTGAAAACTGAGGCGATTTTACGCCGACTCGAAAAATATCGTGACGTGCGTCAGTGGAAACGCGATTTTTCGAACCGCCTTCTCGAACGTCGCCGAATTCTGCGTCATCATTGGACATTGTGCTTGGTGTGTTTTCCTCGGGGTCACCAGTTATAGGCGGGTGAGTGCGTAGTGCACTCAGCAGAGATATTATTACACGATAGCACTTAGGTATTAAGCGTAAGCTGGTAATTAAGCAAGCTAGGTATAGATCGCGTAAACATGAGCAGTAGCGGGCTAGCATAAAGCGTCACAGGTTTCGCGTCGGAGTTGAGATTTCGACTGGCGGCGCACGGGCCGCGGAGGGCGCGCGAGGTTGCGCGGGCGCGCGGGGCAGGGAACTTGCCTCCGGACCGGTATCGGGCGCTCGACTTGACCAACAAATAACCTACGGATAAAATGTTGTTGTGCGTTCGCGATGTATCACGACAATTCGACCGTCGGGCACGATACGTTTGGGATTGTATGAATGTGTGATGTATATGAACTTAGTATTAATGTTAGTAGGTATTGTTAGTGTAAATAGTATTGTATTTAATAATAACAACTATACTAAATTAAACTTATATAAATATTAACTAGGTAGTGTGTAAGATATACTTGTTGTAAATATTATACGTAATACAATGTAGGTATAAGTGTAGGTATATACGATACAATGTAAATAGATAAGAATAAGTGAAATACAATATGTAACTAAACAATGCATGAAAGTACAATTCAGTTCAACTGAAATACACTGAATGTATAAATGTAGGTAATTGAATCGGGAAGATACCTACAAACAAACCTAGCAGTTGCAACGTCAGTAAGTTCTCGAATTCTTTTCACGGCATATGCTGCGGAGCTAAGTCTATGTGCTAATTTTACAATATGTGGGCCCCATTGTAGTTTGGCATCGATTGTGATGCCCAGAAATACAGTATCTTCAACAAATTCTAGTTTTTCATTTCCAATCACAATGTTATTTTCAACTAATTTTACATTAGGTAGGGTAAACTTCATACAATTTGTCTTTTTTGAATTTAACAACAGATTATTTGCTGTAAACCAATCTAGAACGTGCGAGAGAGCATTATTTGCTTCGTCAAGATTATTTTCCTGTCTCCTTATTTTAAAAATAAGTGACGTGTCATCAGCATATAGCACTATCTCACACATTTTTTGTACCATAAACGGTAAATCATTTACATAGACCAGGAAAAGGAGCGGCCCTAAGATAGATCCCTGGGGGACTCCCATTTTTACAAGTGATCCTGACGATTTAATACGGTTTATGTCTGCTTTTTGAACCCTTCCTTCTAAATATGATTTTAGAAGATCTAAACTTAATTTTTTTATTCCATAGTGTTTTAATTTTGAGAGCAGTGTTTTGTGGTCTACACAATCAAATGCCTTTGACAAATCACAAAATACTCGTATAGCATCATTATGATCCTCCCACGCACTGAAAATATGTTTAACTAACATGACTCCAGCGTCTGTTGTATTCCGCCCTTTAGTGAAACCGAACTGCTGACTATGGAGGAGTTGGTAATTATTGAAATGAATAAGCAATTGATCTAAGCTAAACTGATTATATAGCAATAAGGTAAGTTTTATTTTGTATTGTTATTTATAACGTTACATAACTTTTCAAAATAGTGAAGAAAAGTTTTATACAGAGCAGGAAGTAGTATTACACTCTAACACTAGAGCCCGAGGTATATTCTAAAGCGAACAGACTGTAATTTCTTTGGCTTTTCTTTGGTAGGTTTATTGGCCCTGAAGATTGTATTGTAACATATTTGTAGGTTTTGGTGGCATCTACTACAATTAATTATATGTTACTTTTTATAGAGTTAATATGAAAAAAAAAAATACGCCAATGAAATTATGCAGTTATCGCAGTTCCAATCACCCTTTCACACACAGGTACAGTCTGTTAGCCTTTAGAGTATACCTCGGCTACTATGGGATAGAATCGGATTTTGCATTGTTATTTATAACTTTACATAACTTTTCAAAATAGTGAAGAAAAGTTTTATACAGAGCAGGAAGTAGTATTACGCTCGTGTGCTTTCGGCGAAAACCGTAGCCTAGTCTAGAGCCCGAGGTATACTCTAAAAGCTAACAGACTGTAGAGTGACTATTGACTAAGGCCCGTTCAGCAGTTGGTGCCGGCTGCCGTCGATAGATGGCAGTCGTTAAGCCAAGTCAGAGGCCTTAGCGAGGCTTACAAACTTCTGACAGTAAGACCAGCCACTATTCTTACAAGCCTCGAAGAGACCCGTGCCTCTCGATGGGTAAATAAGGTGTTGATAACATAATAACATAATAATAACACTTACAAACAGGCACATATGCTTCTGGCCCCACACTAGGATACCCTGTGTCGTGGGAACCAGAAACAGCGACGTCACAAACGTGTAAACATCCAAGACCTGGGTTTTTTTTGTCCCCAGCCGGGATTCGAACCCGGGACCTCTCGCATAGTAGTCTGATACGCTAACCGCTACGCCACAGAGGTCGTCGATGAAGATGAAATACTTAAGTGATGTTCCGTCACGCTCTTTTCTGAGAAATTTGACGAGACAGCATTACAGTGCAGTAGTTACATAGTAAAATTCTCAATTCGGAAACCGGTTCTAAGCTCTGCGAATCAGAGTGAAACCAGGGCCTAGATTCCACTAATGCATTGTAGTACAATGATAGTTGTATGAATGCGTAGATTTCATTTCATTGCCGCTTCAAATCGAGGCGCGCACGCGTATTCGTAATTCTAGGCGTCAATGGAATTTAAAAACATGTCACGTGACCCGACCATGTAGCTGTAATTCAACCGTAATGCACTAATAGAATCGAGGATTTGATCAGATTCTTCCAGACCAAAAGTCAAGTAAGTGGGGTAAATATACCATTTGTGGCCAGTGTTCCTTTTTTGACCACTTTGATGTTCAAATTACTATATAAATAATTCTATAAATACTATTTTATGAAAATACAATTTCTACCGTTAAATTTTCTACAAATTAACTGAAATTTCTAGTGGCCAAAACCGGTACTTCTACCTGTTCCGGAATAACGTTAATGATAGTATAGCATTACTAAAATGTATTGATTCGACTTGTACATAGGTATAATATTGCTATAAGTAACTTTGTTTACGTGAAATATTTAAAAGTATTTGAATTGTAAATATAATAATAACCGGTATAGTAATGAAGCCTGATACGGAATTATGGAACAGTTTATAATTAAATAGGCTGTTATTTATGTAACGTAATTTAACCCATCCAATGTTTAAGGCTACCTTCGCTTGTCCGTGCTATCTATGATCTACGCATCTTTGTGTGTAAGCATTTTTTTATGGACTCCCAGAGCCACCCTTTGGTCGCAAATAAACCATTAATTATGGGAACTACCCGTACACGGAGCAATGTGGCCACACACATATTATAAAGTGGAAATACGAGTACAAATATACAAAAAAGTACTGGTACGTATTACGGCATAGATAGGCTTTTCGTCCAAAAGATCTGGAACGTTTACTCGAAATAACGGCATAGTTTTGTTTGCTTACACCGATCGTTCTTGCAATTAAGTTTACATTAGTCTACTTTCTCGTAAGTAGCTAAACTACATTTACGTATTATGTACACAATACAGCCTTCATCATCAACCCATTATGTCCCCACCGAGGGGCACGGGTCTCTTCTCTGAGAAAGGCCATACTCCACCGCGGGGGCCAAGTCCGGATTGGTGGAAGCGTGTGAGACTAGTGGCTGGTCTTACTGTCAGAAGTTTTCAAGCCGCCCCAAGGCCTCTGAATTAATGGATCCATCAACGGTAGCCGGCACTAAAAATCTGGGCTTATTTACTGTTATTTTTTGGTAGACAAATATCACTATGAGAGTTAACTACTAGTTTTAAGATCATTTTATAGAAAAAACAGACGGCAGAGTAGACATTTCTCGTTGTAAATGTTTAGTTAACGCTGAGTCAGCTGCCTTTTCTGACAACCTAGTCACAACACAGACTCTACATCTATGGTATTGTTTTTTTTCTTTAAACTTATTTTGTTTCTTTGATGTGTCTTGTCGGTATACCTAATGTTAATAAAATAAATATAAATGTTTTTTTCTTCGTCTTCTTTATATAGTTTATTGCACACGAAACAATAAACAGGACATTACATAAAAACAACATGTCAGGCGAGCTTATCTCTGTAAGAGATTTCTTCCAGCAAACCTTAGCGAACCTCAGCAAAACTAACCTTCTTCTTAACGTTCGCGTAAAATGCGCTGTTTCCAATCCGGCGTTTAGTATTCAGCATATGGCGGACAGTTTATTATTTATTAGTGCGTGTTTTTCATCAAATTCCCCTATCGGGCAGCGCATTACATCGTAATTAATATTGCATACAACATCAATTTGTACGCTCAAGGAGAGCAGGTGCTTTCGCAAAGAAATTGGTTTTTATTCTTTATTGCCCATTATCGATTAAATGTATGCGGATTGTCTGGCCAGTCTAAAGTGGCTTTTGCTGTCTACTGGCTAGTTAACAGGTTCTAGGCAAAGAGGAAGCAGTTGTGGGACGCACGAGAGTTGTGATCGAGCAAGGAGGTTGAACGCACTGTGGAACATTTCAAAAAGCATCGCCTATTGTAATTCTTGCATGAGAGAAAAGTTAAGTTACTTTTTAACTACATTTTGTAAAAGAATAACGCGTCGGCTTATAATGAAGGTATAAACTCTAATCTATATTGCTTTGGCACTAAGAAATGAGGTTTTTCAACTAAGCCATTTGCATGGGCTATAAAGATTGCACTTTTTAATGCGACATGAATAAAAATTAAAATGAAAAACTAACCTTTTAGGTCAATGAAGTGATAGGTAATTAAAGTCAATTTAAAGAACCACCTGCTGGCGACTTTACTAGTAGGTACTTGAGAAGTTACTACAAAATAACTTCGTGCGGCAAAATCAGTATTTTGCAAAACTTATCAAATTGAATTTTTATAGTATATTATAAATGTAGTACCTTACCTTCCTACTACTATTATAGTCTACCTACTATATACTATATTGTCGACTAAAGGAGGTACCTACCTACAAAGGTACCTAAAGCCAGCGCGGTATAACTTTCTGTTGCGACGGGCTTTTTGAAAATTACTTTTTTGCGATCTAAGGCTTAAAGACTTTAAGTAATGAAAACCCCTAATAAGTAGGCAGGTTACTAATGTATAAAAGTAACACAACAAACAGTGTTGAATAAATGCGGTAACGTGTTACTTTAGGAGTCCACATACAAGCAAGCTCTCTGAATTTACACATTAATAACCTCAAAACAATTTCAAACATTCCAGGAATCCGCCCCAATCACTTTACAAGGGTACAAAATTAAAAACAACCATCGACGAACTGAAATCTCAACTAAATAAAGTGCAGATAAGTCCTACAAATGACTTATAATTTTGGAATTCAAAGTAGGCCAACTCCGCAGAGAAACGTGAGCCTTTTACACTGGTCAGTTAGAGGTGATAATCGATTGGCGATAACGAGGTCGGAAACAAAGTGACATGGAAATAAAAGGATTTAAAAGTGAGAGTTATCACGGGGACCCATTAGGGCGCACGCGCGGGCCACAGACGAACAAAAAATAAAGGATTTGAAGCATTTTGTACGGAGTGTCGTTAAAGCCAGAGCATCCATTCGACGCGATGTAAACAAAGAACTCCTGGGGCGCCCCGATCCTATAAAGATAAAGCAGTTTAAAACGATGCAAAGTCGATGCTCGGCCTGCTAACTCAAGATACAAAGTCTTCTTAATAAAAAAAACTCTCCAATTGTACTTTGAGTTGGTCTTTTCCTTTGTAAGCAGCCTGTATACGTTCCACTATACTGCCCTCGTAAGGAAGAACGCAGTAATCGTAAAAACGCAGTTTTGAGTAAATAGCGAAAAACATATCACAAACATATCATTTCATGACATAACTGCATCTTTTCTTACTGAAATTTCAGGTTTCTAGTAGATCTACAGCCACCATTATTTTTTCACCTATAGATGTACCACCAGGGAGCTCAATTTTGCATCCAAAGTAAAAACGCAGTAATGGCGTGCATTCTTCCTTACGAGTGCAGTATAGGGCTCAGGCCTTCTCTCAGAGAGAGAGTATGGGTTTTATTCACCACGTGTGCACACTGCGGATTGGCTATTTCGAGCGCTGAGGTATTGAATAACTTAAGTAAACACTTTGTTTCTACTATGAATAAAATATTTGAATCTGAATCTTAAGCCACTCAGGTTTCTTCACGAGGTTTTTTTTCTCAATTAGCCAGTGGTATTGCTACTAAAACTATAACTTCACAAATAGATATAACTTAGAAAACAAAGTCAAAGGTACATGCCCGTACTGGGAATCGAACCTGAGTCCATTCTTCTACCCACTAGGCTATCGTCGCTTCTTTCACCGATCTTTTCCTTTGCTACAGACATTTGCATTTGAAGAGAGTCTTAGAGGAATCATATTTTAATAAATAACACCAACAGTGTTTAACATTTAAACATAACAAGTGGGCAGAAATTTGCATCAGTGAATATGGATCTTTCCATATTACTTAAGTAACTAAACAATAAAATTATTATTAACTCTTGCTGCCAACGATCAACAGCACAACCTTCAAGACAGTAGTGTACGATTAGTGAGGGTACGATTTTGCATTGGTTTGAATCTTTGTGAGTCAAAAGAATACACATTAGTGTCCTTTAGTGTCTGGCGACGAGTGCCACAGAGATAAAGCGTTCAGCGGCCTTTGGGAAGAGATTGAAACATAAACGTTAGAGCTTTTTAGTATTCTTTGTCATATAGACCTTTCTGAACATTATGAAATTTTTGTCTACATTCACGCAGGGTTAATTTTTTTTATTCGTTTTTAAAACCTAAGTAAAGTAGGATTATTTGTAAAAAAAAACTATGTGAAAATTATAATATTTATCTATATTAATCTCGCAGTTTTGGTGCAATAATTTAACTAAAACATGTTGAATTTAAATTCATCTAGGAGCACTTTCTGTAAAAGATTAAAATCTTGTATCCAAATATTTGCTGCAATGAAATGTTAAATAGGTTAATTAAAATTCAAAATGCTTGTATTGAAAAAAACTGAGACTTGAATGTGAATGTCCATATTAGGATCTAGGTTGGTTCGAAGAAAAAATAAATAGAATAAAATATAATATTGAATTTTTCTTTTAAAAAAGCTTAAAAAAATTATTTATAAAATAATAAATAATACGCCCGTTTTGCTATAATATAACACATTTTTGTTGGTCACTAACGTGTAGCTCTCAAGAACGTTCATACTTAAACATAGTGATATATTGCGTGGTAGAATACGTAAATTGATCTGTATTTTCAAGAAAATGAGACATATTCAGCATAATTCTGTTATTAAGATGGTATACTATTCACTATGCCAATCATTAATACACTACGGAATGATTTCATGGGGGGGAGCCAAAGAAACTTGCCTAATAAAGTTGGAACGCGCCCAGCGTTCTGTCATCAAAGTCGCAACTTTTAAACATTTTCGTTTTCCTGCGACTAAATTAAACAGCGGATTTGAGTACAGTCAACAGTACGTCAACCTTCACATTTTAGTTGCAAAGTAGCCCGTAATGCAACAGAGTAGAGTTCATGGATATCCTCGTGAGGCCCAATGTCTTCAAGTGATCACAAAATCAATTGTTATTTTCAAGGTCGGGCCTTACGAGGATATATATGATGATGTGCTGTCGACTGTACGTCAGTTATTTGTAAAATTTTTGATTCTTAGGCATTCTTCTTACTACTCGGACATAAATGAGAGACGTTAAGATATCGTTTTCAAAATACCTCGTTTTAGAACTGCTTTTGCGCGCTGTTTCCTACCACATCTTGGACGTTACTTATATAAAAAAATCAGCAAAAACTTCTCAATAAGGAATGACAACAAAAACAAATGTAAAAAGGTTATTGAAAATTACTGTTTGCAATACGTACCTACTCATCACTTAGAGGAACGGCGAATGCTATTCTGCCGCAACACAGTCTTAACTAGCGCGGTTACTAAAATAGTATATTTTACCCAACTACCCACAATTTAATAACTCTGTACAAATGCTTTTGACAGAAATTAAAGAAGACGATTTTGCTCAGACTTTTTGTCTGTTTGTTAATAGCTTGCACTTACAAGCATTATATAAAGTACCTACCTGGGTGATCGAGCTTTGCTCGGTACTTTTTTTGTAATATAAAATATGTAATATAAAATTAAAATCCTTTTTCAACAAAAAAAGAAATTGGAAAAAAAATCATGATTCGAACCGGGTTTCTTGAAATCGGCCCGAAACGGGTCGCCCGTTTTCCCGTCAGAACTATCCCAACCTTGCAGCGCGACGCGAAATTTACCTCTGTATATTATTATAGCAAATTTCAATTGCCTTAAAACACGGATAAAACAACGTTTTCTAAAAATGTAACCTAGTTAGATCAATTAAACGCCCCCGAAAGCATCTGCCTACAAAATTTCGTGAAAATCGTTGGAGCCGTGTACGAGATTCTGATTATATATAAATATATGTACAAGAATTGCTCGTTTAAAGAGATTAGATTAAAAACTTGAGCTATTATACCTTATTTTATGTATTATGCTTCAATAAAATGTACTAAATGTAGATTTTGCGATAAAACAAGTAGTAAACTTTCATTTCCGCTTTCTTGTAATTTTTGACGAACTGTAAAGGTAATGATGATGATTAAAATTCTTAGCATGTACTTCGCAGTTATTGATGAATTAGTTTACCGATCGGGCATCCAAGAGACGGCCAGAGTTTCCCAAAACCGCCACCACATCCGTCCGAAAACCGGTCGGCCAACGATCGCTAGTACAAATACCCTTAACCGTCGCGGAATGACCAAAAAACGGCGATGCTCGAGTTGCTCGACAAATAATTAGTTTCTCATTACAGCGCCACACACGGTGGCACGGAATCGGACCTAGGGGCGACAGAAGAACTGCCGGCGGTTGAACTCCAATGAATCTGAATCCATGAAATCAAGTCATTGCATAAAAAAATATTAAATAGATACTTCCAAAATGATAAGTATGAGGGGGAGGGGGACGTACTCCCTAGCCCTCATGTGAGGGGAAGGTAGTGTGTCCCACTTCCGGTACTAATATTATTAATATTAATTCTTTAATAAGGGCAACCTCTCCGGAAGCATTATAACCTCACATGGAAGATTTAGCTTGCAGAGCTAGAAAAAACATTGTACTACTTTTTTTGAAATAAACAGTTTTTTTTAACTGAAGTAAAAAGTATTTTTTATTGCTCATAACTTAGAGGGAGGTGCATTATTATGCACATCACGTTCATGGCATGTGTGTTTGCATAATAATAAACTTCATCATAATCAACCCATTATGTCCCCACCGAAGGGGACGAGTCTCTTCCCTAAGGAAGGTATAGGCCATACTCCACCACGTGGGCCAAGTCCGGAATGGTGGAGATGCATATTAATAAATATAACTATATCTCAGATTTTATAACTAACTGACAAGAACTAAAGGTCATTCGAGTGGTGTGGTAGCTGGGTCATCTATTTCTCTCTAAAATGGTTGAGTCTGGCCCCCGCGTTGTGCTCGTGAACGGGTGCTATTTGGGTGTCTAGCCGCAGCATGTTTTGTTATCAATGTTTTTCCTATTTTTGTGACATAATTAACTTATCGTGTCGTGACTTTTAAAATTATCGGTAGCAATCATGGAATCTTAAGGAAGGCTTTGATGTTTTAAGTATAAGATTATTTTAGAAAAGATTTTCAGAGTGAAGCTTTTTTTCCCGCTACCACAAATACCTAGTACATTGGCATTCGTCAAACATAATGTAAATTTCTTACGTTAAAATAAAGTCAATGGTTTTAAAAAATTACACGTGACCGGACCATGTAACTATAATGCACTAAGAGAACGAGGCCCTGTACAGTCACGAGCAATAATATATATACACTGTCACATTTTGTACGACGTACACATTTTGTTTTTTACTGCACATGTGTGCGACAATTTGTCCTAAATTATCTAACCATTGGTTACATAATTTAGGACAAATTGTCGTAGACTTCTTCCTAGATTGTTATAAGTTAAGACTTTTTCATAATGTGACGGTGTATCTAATCTCTTTAAACGAGCAATTCTTATATATATATTTATATATAATCAGAATCTCGGAAACGGCTCCAACGATTTTCACGAAATTTTGTAGGCAGATGCGTTCGGGGGCGTTTAATTGATCTAACTAGGATACATTTTTAGAAAACGTTGTTTTATTCGTGTTTTAAGCCAATTGAAATTTGCTATGATAATATACAGAGGTACGCGTCTGTCTGCAAGGTTGGGATAGTTCCGATGGGAAAACGGGCGACCCATTTCGGGCCGATTTCAAGAGACCCGGTTCGAGTCATGATGTTTTTTTCCAAGTTATTTTTTTGTTGAAAAAGGATTATTTTAATTTTATATTACATATTTTATTTTACAAAAAAAGTACCGAGCAAAGCTCGGTCACCTAGGTACTTTATATTATTGCTCGTGACTGTACAGTGTACATGCACAATGCATGTACAAGTACATCCCTCTGTGCTTGTCTATACTCTTTTCCTCTGTGTCCATACATAATTTAGCCGCAGTAGTCGAGCGGTTGTTTTGCGCCTCGCTGCCTGCCCCCAAATTGCGGGCGAAGCGCGATGGTGGCAGTATTAAAACCACATTAGTCAACCGGGTTTGGAAATGAGCGGTGTTAGACCTCGAAATTGGGACGTTATGTATCTCTGACTGCACAGGGTGCTTCGGTAACTAATCTATACTCTGATTTTTAATTTCGTGTACTAAACTGACAGCTTTTTAAAATGTTGCTAGCTCAAGGAGTCTCGACCGAGTTCTCGGTCTCGGTCTCGATCTAGACATTGTCAGCTAAAATTCTACTTTTTATTTGCTTATTGATAACTAGGTACTGTGTTGCAAAGTTATCGTAAGGAAAAAAATAGTATCGTATCAGCTGAGTGATCCAGTCGTTTCTTTTTTAAATTTACTAAAATAAGTAATTTTAGAATCTTAATTTACGTTGATCAGTAATAAAAGAGCGTTGATTTCTATCTACAGTGACATTTTCAAAATGGTTAAATTAATTTAAGAAGAAATATCATAAAATGTAACATGCAACTTTTTTCAAATCACCAAACCGAATACTAGTTTGGCTTTCGAATCATATCTCGTTTCGTGTTCGAGTACTTTATTGTACAACAAAATCCAAAACTGGCAACCCACCAAATTTCAGTTTGGTACACGAAATTAAAAATCGGAGTTTAATATATAAAATTCTCATGTCACAATGTTAGTGTGCATACTCCTCCGAAACGGCTTGACAGATTTTGATGAAACTTCACATGTATATTCAGTAGGCGTGGGAATAGGTTGTTATGTATTATTCATAGCCCTAAGTGAAAAAATAAATAAATAAGGCGAAACGAAGTTTGCCGGGGCAGCTAGTCTTATAATATAAGTAAGTAACTTCCTTACAATACAATCCCTTGACCTAGTCCCAAACTGGGATACTCAAATATTTTATTCAATTCAATTCAATTATTGTAAATATTGTTCTTTGTGTATTTTTTTCTAGTGTGCAATAAAGAATATTATAGTCTATTCCATACTCAGTGCTATGGTAACCAGGCAAGGACATTACAAACATGGAAATACATCCAGACTGAGGCAATTTGTACAAATAGACGGCGGCCTCCAGTGGTTATGGAACGCACGGCCTTCGATACCCACTCGGTGGGTTACCGCTTTAACGGCTAGACCAACGAGGCAGGTGTAGCATGATGAGAGGCTATTATTTATTCATGATATACGGAAGAGTAGAATATTATAAAATATTATCCAGTAGGTACCTACTAATCAAAAGTAAGGAAATGAAGCTGACCCATTCACGACTTGACTAAAGAAGTCAATAGGTAAGTAGAAACTTATGGCTCGGAGTGCTGCTGTAATCACAAAATAGATATCTTTAGACTCGGTCAAGCTTAACCCCATTTCTCGTACAAGAACAATCTGTTATATACTGTTGACAGCTCTGTTTCTCTTTTTAGATGTACTCAACTGCCCTCGTAAGGAAGAACGCAGTAATCGTAAAAACGCAGTTTCGAGTAAATAGCTATTTAATTCTTAGGATTAGAAGGATTTCATACATTACTGCATATTTTCTTACTGAAATTTCAGGTTTCTAGTAGACCTACAGCCGCCATTATTTTTCACCTATAGATGTACCACCAGGGAGCCCAATTTTGCATCCAAAGTAAAAACGCAGTAATGGCTATTACTGCGTTCTTCCTTACGAGGGCAGTTAAGGACTTTATGGATGTACTTGGTAAATTGACAGCTGCTAAAAGTAAATCCTTTATTCAGACTTATTCTGCACCGGCTACTCATCTTTCAAATTTCCTACCTACCAGGTAGTATTGTATGTACTAACGATACTTTATCACGGTTGAGAAGACTTTATTTAATCTAAGACATCTAATAACATAAACATTTACATACAGGCACATACATTGCTTCGGGCCCCACGCTAGGATACACAGTGTCGTGGGAATTGGAAACAAAGACATCACAAACATATAAACATGCAAGAACCGGGGAATTTTTCATCCCCAGCCGGGGTTCGAACCCGGGACCTCTCGCATGGTAGGCAGATGCGCTAACCGCTGCGTCACAGAGGTCGTCTAATATCTAGGCGTCTAGAATATTAATATATTTATCGAAGCCTAAGTACAATACCAAACCACATATACTATTTTCATTGTGGAAATATCCCATGGGACAAAAATAAAATCTAAAAGAACAAGATTGTGTTGTATAAGTGAACATACTCTGAACTACCTGAACCGATTCCCTTAGCGTAACTGATGCCCTAATAGGGATATAACGACACAAAAGGATTGCCATTAGAAAGTGTCATGCGTTTACGTCGAGCACAAATTGATTTTCATTAGGGGTCCCATGCTCCACGTGAAATTGGGCAAAGAATTACCGACAAAGTCTATACTTATAGACACAAATAAACGAACTGAACGGGAAGGAAAATAGACAATGAGGGCTTTTTAATGACAGCTGTCAGTTGAGTTCATTAAAAAAAAACTAGATGGCGCTGCAAGAAGAGCAAAATGTCATCACGTTTTTAGGTCTGTGGTTTTAATCGTTATTAATCTGTGATAGTCTAAACATCTCTTTGTAGTCTGTGATCTAAACTAGACTTGTTTCGAAACTGTTGAAACTTGAAAGTTATCGAAGAATGTTTACTTTGTTCGTTAGGTTGTACGTGAATTGTGTCTTTGCTCATGACTAGCCCAAGCTTGTGCATTTTTGTAAAAATATAGGACAGGAACCACAGAGAAGGTACAGTGATGTCATGTCAATTTTGACGTATTAGGCGACGTCAGCACCATCTATCGGTAATTTGGGGTACTATTTTTTTTAATGACGCTTTGAAAAGCCCTCATTATAATCTAATAACTATTGCCTCCAATTGTACAATTTTTACTGGTGCAATAAATATTTTAATAATTATTATTATTATTATTATGACAGAATTTGAATATGCAATTCTGGTACATAATCAAATGCAAATCAATTACTTGAAAAACCACTATTAATGATCAATTTGCAGCAAAAAGGCTGAAGAAAAAGGCATTCTAAGAACACGGCTACGGACATAATGCACACGGCGCAATTACCCGATAGCGATCGCGAACAAAGTGACAACGCCAGAAGACTGTGCCAAATAGCGTTTTAATTATCCCGATAACCGAGTCATTAGTGAGCAAATTGCCCGGGCAACTGTTTGTTTTATTTCATTCCTTTTGCCCGCGGCTTATCACTCGACGCTACGTATTACATCTTGTTTAGTAGGAGGCTAATTACCGGAACCCCATAGTGGGGTTTGTCTATTCCAGAGTTTCTCAATGTTGAGAAACAGCTGCACGATAGTAATGACTGCTTCGACGTAAATGTTCGTAAATGTTATTATATGTTTTATATGTTTGCAAAATTTAACAAAATCTTTTAAAGAGGTGCAAGACTTCAGCAAAGAAATAATTTTAATTAAATTTAATCATTTGAAAGTTGTAATATCTTTAATGTGTACTTTATTCCCTACCTACATATTTAAAATCATCATTTCACGACTGATCTGGTTGGCTGGAAAAAATTTTAGAAATAAGCTCCCCAATGTACTCGGCTGTATTACGCTTACGTTTTTTGTGAATATTTCTTTCTCTATGTTCTATAAAATATAGTGTAGTTTAAGTGGACAAATTTTGAGTTTTCTTTCATGAATAAATAATTTCCTGTTGATTAATTTAATTATTTTGTTGTTAAACTCTGTATTTTGTACCGCTGACTACACAAAATATTTATAGCAGGAGAATCGTAGATTAGAAATAGATCAACTGAAATTTAAAAATCAGTCTTGTTTAACCTTTTGTGTCATTCTGGTCTATTTAAACTGGCGGTCGAGATTTTCGTTTCGTTTCAGAAGGTTTGTAAGCCGCTGAAAGAACTCTCAGCTTAGTCATTAAGGTTAGCACAAAGTTTGTTAAAACGTTTTGCTGGCGGCTGTAATAACTAACATCCGTCGGCTCGTGTGTAATTTTTATTGTGATTGCAATAGATTGTCGGTTGGACATACACTCGCTATGTTCACATTAGCCACTTGGTGACTTTGTCACGGACGTGGTCTTGAAATGAATATAGCTCATTATAGAAATACTAGCTTTCGCCCGCGACTCCATCCGCGTGGACTTTAGTTCAAAATGTTGCAACCCCGTTCACTCCCGTTAAGGGTTAAATTTAGAAAAACCGTGAAACACGTGTTCAAGAAAATCTGACAACATTTTTTTATACCTCCATACAAACTTTAACACCGCCGTTTACCCCTTTAGAGGGTGAGTTTCAAAAAATCCTTTCTTAGTGCTCCCCTAAGCTCCCTAAGGAACTCCCATGCCAAATTTCAACCCCCTAGGTTCAGTAGTTTGGGCTCTGCGTTGATTCTAAGTCAGTCAGTCAGTCAGTTTCTTCTTTTATATATTTAGAAGATATATAGAATAGAAGATAGCAACCCGCCCGACTTTGCAAGGGTGGCAAACGTTGGAAATAGCTATGTCAGTTCCGTGGAAAATTCCCGGGGTAGTATTTTTTTTACACCTTGGTTTACACTATTCGAGATTCAGTACGGAACCCTAAACTTTTTGAAAATCCCATATAGGCTATATTGGATATTTGGATGTTACTCACGAAGAATGTAGCTTTCTAATAATGAAAAAGTTTTTAAAATCGGCCCAGTAGTTTCTGGGCCTGTTCATTACAAACATACACGCACACAAAAATACAAATCTTTCCTCTTTATAATATTAGTATTTAGTATAGAAGTATAGATTTAGTGTCCATCGAGACACGAGTACAAGCATTTCTAAAATGCTGCTTCTAAATTCTGTGTGAGAGACAACCCCAATATTCTCCGCATGGTATCTGAACAACATACACAGTAAACACATAAGCTCACGCCTGTATCCCAAAGGAGAAGGCAGAGACCAGAGACTGCCACTAGCCACGATCCTGACAGATCACTGGATCACTAACATAATTATTGTTATCACTGACTGCATCGTTGGACTAGCCGTTACGGCGTTCAGCTATTAAGGTCGTGGGTTCCATTCCCACTGGGGGCTGCCGTACATTTGTACAAATAGCCTCAGTCTGAGTGTTTATCGATGTTTGTAATGTCCTTTCTTGGTTACCATAGCACAGGGTATCCTAATTTTGGACCAGTATAGAAGTTATTATTATAATATAATATAAACAAATGTATGTACGTGTCAGTAATAATGTAAGTCTGTTAAGTACTTGTATTTAAACCTACGACTTATTCCATTAAAGGCAAGAGTAGGTAGTACTGATACTAGGGGTGATCGATGGCGAATAAACATCGATGTTTTGAAATCGATGCTTTGATTTCGATAACAGCGACACATCGATGTTATGAGGATAAAATATTGAAACTACAATAATTATTCCCTAGCTAGGGCACCATCTAGCATAAAGTGGATGTAGTAGGTGCTACCAAAAAATAAAGATCTGAGCCGGATCTATTAATCCTACAAGAACGGACCACGATTAAAAACGAAAACCCAATCTTTGTGTACAAATCCCTTGCACCATACACATTCCCAATGTAATACAACGAATTACCGAACCGACATTTAGGCACATTACCAAGCACTTACGAAATCAAATAACCCACCCGTAAATACATTGGAAGCTAATCGAGCAAAGACATTTTGAATAAACAATAATAAACCAATCCAATTTGGAGGCTATATAGAGACCACAAATATTGGACAATTGTACGAAATTACTGGATTAATGATGGCCGGCATTGGTCGTTAGGGAATGTTTGTCGGTGATTATTGAGCCGCGATCAAATCACGAGATTGCCTAATAGATGTTAGTTACTTATGGAAACTTCTACGTAAATAATAGATCACCTGCCATTCAAATATTCCACTTAAGTCAAGAGGTGAAAGATAAATCTTGGATGACTATACTAACTTTCATACAACACAACCCCTCATCCTGCCCTTGTATGACATAACTTTGTATCCTTGGTCTTGCCGTTAAGGCGCTTACCTATCAAGACAGATGGCCGTGGATTCGATTCCTACTGGGGGTTGCAGTACATTTGTGGGTGTTTTCCATGTTTGTAAAGTACTTGCTTGGTTACCATAGCACAAGGTATCCTAGTTTGGGACCAGGTGAAGTGATTGTTTGTTGTGAAAGATATTAGATTTGAAGTCACCACACTTGAAAAAGTACCTACGTGAATATATTATTATTGAGTGTGTAAGGCTAGCTTTGTGAATTATATTAAGTTTAAATTTGACTGTGCAACGAATTAGTTTAAAACTGTATTGTTGGACAATTTAATAAATAAATTAAAATAAAATTTTATTACATAAACATCCACAAATTCGCGCTAGTATCTCAGTAATCTAGTATAGTAGTAGGTAATCTCAACTAAAGTGCTTCGAAAAGCTGTAGTTAAATATATACTTGGTAGTAATAATCATAAACACAGGGCGCTATGGCGCTCATTAGGGGAGGGCTATGTCCAGCAGTGGACTAATATAGCCTGATGATGATGATGATGATGAATAATCATAAATCAACTGAAATAATTGATCAGAAGCAAATAGTTAATGAACTAATACGCAATTGATTTGTACGAAAGGCCTGTCAGTAACATGTTTGTGATGTAATTTCCCGGTTAACTTACAACAGGGTAGCCTAGTATAGAACCAGTGTTGTGTTGTGTTACGAGATAATATAACCAAATTAATATCAACAATAGGCTAGTTGCCCTAAAAAATGTAATTAGTCCGTCTTTTAGATTATTCAAAAATAAGGGACACGTATATTTTTATTTTTAAATTAGACCAAAAATGACAAAGATAATATATAGCCCATTAAAGTTACGTGTGACGTCACGCCATGCTGCATTTTTTAGCACGGAGTGACGTCACACGTAACTTTAATGGGCTATATCTTTGTTATTTTTTGTTTAATCGAAAAAAGAAAAAATACGTGTCCAATATTTTTTTATAATCTAAAATACGAACTAAATAGAATATAATTATTTTGACCCCGGAAACTACCCTATTATACATACATACATAAGCTCACGACTGTATCCTAGAGGGGTAGGCAAAGACCGGGGAACGGAACTTGCCACGATCCTGACAAATCAATTCACTTCATTGGCATTCATTATAGTCGCTACATGCAAGCACGGCGGTTTCGGGTAGCGTTGTATCTTGCCCTTAATAATTATTTATTCATTTAAATTGGATGAGTATTGTAAGTTCATTCCCACTGGTTCTACTGATCAGTTCCATCGTAGGACTAATGGGATTTTTTGGGGCTACAGAGCCGTCCAGAGGCAACTCCTACCTCGAAGACAAACTTTCTGAAACTTAAAAAAGGCCAACTGTACTGAACTAAAGTACAGAAACGAGCCAACACTACCTCTCTGTCTTTAACCATCAAACTCTAACTAACTGCACGAAACAATTCCACCTTAACACCATAAAGTTAATGAGGTAATAGGGTAAAGTTCCCAGTAATGGCCCATGCGCTTACAGAGAACAGCTTCATTTGAGTCGGTAACGACTTTCAGCACGACAACGTCGTTATTAGATTAGGGGCTGAGGCTTGTTCCTCAACAATCCATAATATGGATGGTTTTTAGGCTGTTTTTATAAAGGATTCTTCGTCGTGAGGAAACCTGAGTGTGTGAGTTGTTCAAATGCTTCGGCGCTTGAAATTGCGAATCCGCGGTGGGCACCCTTGGTAATAAAACCCTCAAGATAAGAATATTATTTATAGGACACAAGAAAAAAAGACAAACATAAAATATTTAAAATGTAACAATATAATTGGAGATCTTACTCTCTCTCTCTTTCTAAAACAAGATGCTTGTTAACTGCATTTTATTACATTGCATAGGCTACTTAAAAAACATCAATATATAGCAATTTATATTTTAGAATAAATTCCAAAATAACGAAAAAATACCAACTGTTTCTTATATGAATTCGCTACAGCAACAAAATGCAGTTTTATAAATTTTTCGGATATAGTCTATATATCTGATGCATAATTACTTATCACTTAAAAAAATAAGAAGAGTTACGACACATAGTTTAATTTAAATAGCTGTTTTTTTTTCTGAAAAAATCTTTAATAAAAATGGTAGAATAGAATATTCTTTATTGTATGTACACCAGAAATTACACAATGATTTGTTAACTCAGCGCATGAATTGCCAATCCGCGGTGGGCATGTGCGGTAATAAACCTATACTCTCTATCTCTCTGAGAGAGGTCCTGTGTCCTGCAGTGGGACATAAACAGAAGTTGTTTGTATCAGTGCATAGAAAAGCCCAATATTCGGTGTAACAATTAGAAACTCCTTATTGGTCGTATGTTACTATGTATTATAATGAAAAGACGTAGGATGTTTGTGGAATAACCCAAGAAAAACCAATGTTGGAGTAGGACCTTTGTTTGGAAGAAGTCGGGAAAATCGTGCCGCAGTTACGAGTTAATCCAACGTTAATGGTCGAGCCTCCGTTACATTTTCTGTTGTAAATAAAGATGGAATTACGTAAATGACAAATGGAAGTAGTGCTGAAGGAAAGTTGTGCTACTAAGGTGCGTATACATTGCTTACAAACATTCACCAACTCCCATCGCACGAGTTAATAACTATGTTAAGAAATCACAATAAAATGCACTGTCTACACTCACCTTTACATTTTATTATACAAATATTTACATGACGTGAATGGAAATAAAGACATTAAGTAAATGCACTTAAAAAAGCGATTGCAATGCCATCAAGGCAATAAAACAGGGAGTTGCATTTCTTACTACAACAGCACGTTATAATAAATCCATCAGTCACTATCTAGACTAACTTATTTGTCGTCATCCGTTTGAGTACCTATCCAACAAGAGAAGAGCGTAATCATCAATATTGTAACATCTCATTTCATTCAGGGTCCCATTTGTGTTCAGCAAAATGACCAGCCATATCCAATAACCGGGGTCTATAAAAACTTTTATTATTTTATCGCGCAAGCCTTCCATAATCTGGTTACCGATCCCATCTTACATTCAGTGCACGGCCACAGGTCTCCACATTTGAGACGGTTGAACCATATTCATAATATTTTCTCGGGCGTAGTGTGCGAAATACGCACGCACGCGACAAGCTCGCGGTCTACGAAATGATTCTGTAATGGAGGTGATTTTCTATGCTTTATAAATAAAATAGAGTTACGTGGCCGTGATGGGGTGACAAACTATTAGGCGGTGGACAGTGCGCACTGGCGGCCGGCGGGCGGTACAACCGCGGCGTTTTTGTATTTTCCTACGTATGAAGAGTTTTCTCATACAAGTTTTCAAGAATTCTCTACACCATGTTATTGATTTAACGCAAAAATTTAAAAACAGTGAACCTGAAAAAACCTGAACCGTCTCTTCAGTATCAGAAAATTACACCGTATAATTTGAAACGGTCGATATGTTAAAAGTTGAAATGCGCTAACGCTATGTTATCACGAATTTATTCGTTCTATTTATTTATGTATTGGTTTTATTCTTTATTCAATTATTATTTCAAATCATAGCTACATTTGGTGTTCAGTCAGGTTTTTAGTTTAATAGCAGCGCTTAATTGGTAGCTTTACTGAGCGTTTCAAACGCCAGTTTGCACCGCGCCAAGCTTCGGACGCATGCGCGAAGCCACATCCGGCGCGCGCGCACAAAAACCTCGCCTCGCCGTAATGGCCACGGAAACCTCAAATGAGAGTTATTTCTTTCACTATTGTCGCTGATAGCTCTACTTATAATATAAAATGTGTTTGTATTATATGTTGTTGCACTGGATAGATTGTCGGAGGCAGTGGTTGATAACGTTTTGGATCATTGCACGTCCAGATAAGCCATATGTCCGTTGTTTAATTTAATAAAAAAATTCTTGCGTTTTATTTTGACAGTTGATCTTTGATAGTACTATAAACTTTTATAGAAAACTGGGAAATGCGAAGCAAATAGGCTGAGATGAAGCAGATAGCGTCAGTTAATAATTCAAGTACATATTTTTTTTGAAGTTTTGAAGCAAGCAATCAATGATGAATTCGAAACCCAAGATGTTTAAGGATTTATTAGATAGTTCATAATCAAAGTAATGTCTTCTGTAAAGATTCTGCCCTAGAAAAATTATATTCCTCTAAGCCGCAGCAAATAGGCAACCATGCCACCACAAGGCACGTGCCTCTTTTCACTCAGCCTGCCCTCGAATCATCAGAGTGCATTTTGTTGTCGATCTCTGATTTAAAAAAACTTTTATAAATAAAAAAACCGACTATCAAAACGTATTAAACAAGGTCGAACGTCGCGTCGTAAGGAAATTAAGTTTATGTACTAAACCATCGCGTTCATGTTTGTTAAATGCATAAAACAGGCTCAATTTCAATATTTTTATGTCAGGCCTTATTCGATTTCTTGTAGGTAAGTTCCTTTGTTCCCAACTGCTGAGGTCAAAATCTCAACAGACTCATTTATGCCTTTTTCAAGTTTTAGCTGGCGTCCTCAAATTGGCTTTTTCCTCGCTTCGTCATAGAGCCAATGACAGTTGCAAGGGCAATACCTTTCATTTACCAAATTCGGTCAAATAATTATAATCAAACAGATTAGATTAATCCCATACTCGGCCACTGCAGAGCATAAAACTTGAACAAGGCACGCAACTTCTTCCCGTCTTTGGAAATCCTCCTCCTCTTACTCCTCTTACACTTTAAAAACATGATATTGTTCTCTTTTACAAAATTAGTATTTATGCATAAGATGCAAGAATGTACATATGTAATAAGAATATAATATACGATTTAATGTAGTTTCTGCAGCTTAGCTGCAGGCAATCTGCCTCAGTACGTACAGTCGACAGCAGATCATGCTATACACCTATGCACTCTGCTCCGTTGCATTACGGGCGAATGTGAATGAGACGTGCTGTCGACTGTACTACGCTGCGTATGTCAGTTAGTGGTCTCCACTCAAGAACCTGTATCCCATCACCATTGGTTCTTTCGCAGATATCACTAGCCCACTGCCACTTCAACTTGCTAATCTTACATATTTGCTAAGCTTACCAACGTACATAAGTTAATATGAACTCATGCCTATACGGATAGGCAAAGATGGGCTTGCCGCTTCATCAGCATTAATAAGTGTTTGCATGCACCCATGCCGCTTTCGGATACATACTTTTTATCTTGCCTTACATTCGCACATTCGCAAAAAAATAACACTGCTTTACTTTTGCAGTCAGTTAAATAGATTCGCTTGCGGTGAGGGCGCGTGGCTTCGTTCACTCTTGAATGAACGACGATTGGTTTGCAATGAGGCAATCCTCTCAGCGGACACCGTCGCGCTTTTTTGCCGCTGTCGTTCTTCCGCTCTTTTACAGTGAGACCACAGTTGATTAGGCAGGGGTCAGTGGACTTGGGCGTGGCGATGGAGCTTAAAATTTGATTGAATTTTAACTTAGGCATGTTGTTTCCAAAAGCGGCCCTTTTAAGGTCGAATCCTAAGGTCGAAGCTTGAACATCTTCGTCCGATCGTGTGATAGGTAGGCGTATGTTAAACGTTTAATTGAAAACTTTAAAATTATTTCCTTCAAAAGTTTTTAAAAAACCGTCGTACAAAATCAATCGCTTTTTTCTCCACTCCTACAGCCTTACGGTCCTATTCAGCAAATCATGCTCTTTCTAATTTAAACTAGCTTTTAAGATTAAATCCGGTAAATTACCGGAACATATCAACCGTTAGGTGCAAAACCTCATTTTGCCACGGTTATAGAGACAACAAAGATGTCCGGGTCAGAAACAATGCAGAACCGATCGGGGGTCGGTAATTAAATTTTGAACGAAGCCCCGGCTTTCCATACACGCGCTTTAAGATAGACTTATCTAAATCGACAGAACGACTATCTAACTAAGTTGATCGTGTACATCAGTATTTACAAAATCCCCATTTAAACATCTAAAAATCGGGATCTTACTCGGCAATACCTACACAAACAATTCTACTGTACTAATTCTACTAATTAAACTTTTAGCCTGGTCAACTTACCGGTGAAGTTTACAATGTGTTGTGCTTACGAAAGTTTTAGTTCAAAGATTATTGGATTCATTAGTACGATGTAAACCGGTGACCTTAAAATATGACACTCGATTTTTCTTTAGACAGTCATGTTAAAAGGGACTATACCTATATCTAAAAACCACATAATATTTCGTTGAGCTTTGCCGCATAAATCAATAATTATAGCTTTGAATAATTCAAAATGCTTCTGAAACACTATCAAGGGATCAAAGTAAAGAAATCGCAATAGCGTTTGATATGTCCTTAATTACCGAGCGAAATGAATGACCTATATAGGACACGGAAACAACTAGATGACATAGTGTTCCCTGAATTTAAGCGATTGTTTGCATGTAGATCAAAGTAGAAAGAAATTCGACATTATGCCTTAAATATCCATTTCTGAAGGCGAAAATCACAGAAGCAAGCTCTTTTTGCTAAAGGCAGTTCTTTTCGCCAAGATATCAACCAAGCGGTTCTTCTCCCGCGCTTCCCCGGCTGAAATCTCGAGCGGAAACAATGGCAGCTAATGGTGGGCGTAATTTCATAGTCGATCCGTTAACAATATCTCGTTGAGGGCAAAAAAGTAATTCGGTCGGGCGTCGGCCGCGGAGATGCGATCGCTCGAATCGATTCGGCGCGCCGCGTGAAGTTTGTTTAGCGGAACAGTAGCGGAGCGGCGCGCCGGAAAAAAGGAGAGAGGCTTGGAGAGCTGGGAAGTTTTTGCTTGCTCTTGATCAACATATTTTCGGGCATCGGGGTCGCTTAGAAAGGTCTGGTGAAACTTAAGGATAGGCGCAGAAAATCCCCGATATTGTATCGGGGTAAAATAAAAAGTTTAAGGTATTCTTTGGATTATTTTTTATTATTCTTCTCATTAATTGAATGTGTGAAACAGCTATTTTTTTTAATAAACATAAACATTTAAATGCAGTGGCACAGTCACATACATTGCTTTTGGTCCCACAATAGGATACCCTGTATCGTGGGAACCTGAAACACCGACATCACAAAGATGTAAACATCGAACCCGGGACCTCTCGCATGGTTGGCAGATGCTGCGCTACAGAGTTCGTCAATAAATCTCAAAGTACCTGATGTATTTTTTCTGGTGTTGTACACACACACGTAAGAAGTTCTAATCGAGTTCTATATATTCACGGATGTACAGAGCGTTTCTAAAAACCTCTGTAAAATTTTAAGGAAGTTTTACCGAATGAACTCAAAAAAATTAGGATAATCTAACCCCAATTTTTATGAGTTGGTCTCTTAATAAATGTTATTTGTATTCATAAGTAGAATAACTTCCTTTCCTTCCTAAGTTTTGACAGGTTTTAAACACTCTGTACATCCTCGAATTTATAGGTATAAAGTTTACCTACCTACCAGCGATCTTTCTTACTGCGGAATCCGATCCCGCCGTATATTTATTCACAAAATACATAATAAAAATGTCCCCGAACAACCGCGTTGACAATTTAAACTTCCGGACCACACCAGCGGCGGAAATATCTCTGTGATTAAGTCCCGAACTGAGATTATTAAAGATCCGGACACGAGTGACGGGCAACACGAGAACCGCAGACCTATTTTGAATTTCGACACAAGCTGGCCAAAAAAACCCGACGGTGGACAGCGCCCTGTCATTACTAACTTCCGAAAGGGGAGCCAACAGTTTTTTCGAGCGTCTAGCGGTCACCTCAAAGGACAACAAACTGACATATTGTCGCGACAAACAATGTTGAGGAAAAATGTGGTAGTGCGAGGTATCACCTTCGAGAGTGTGCCCGCCGCCATCGCCAGACAAAGGATTGTCCGAGTGAAGATGACATGCGTTTTAAAGTGACAAAGTTGAAATTGCTCCGGGACACAATAACATACTAAGTGTGTCCTTTAAACGGCTTATCAAATGAGGAGTTATGTTTGTAGTGAGTCGTGCCTTTTGAAACGTCCTTTATGGGGCACTGCATGAGGTTCTACAACAAGAGTTACAGAATCTTACAGAGTCTTACAGAATCAACAATTATTTAAATGGCAAAAATATTTGGTGCTAAACAGTAGATTAATATTAAACGAATATAGAGGACTGAATACCAGACATAATTTTACTCTGAATTGCATTAATATTAATCTAATGATACACATTCATGAGTACCAATATTTACGTTTAATACTTTGTTAATTAAGCTAACACTGTTTTGAAAAGAATAAATGTGGAGTTTTTTTTATGAGCTTCTTCTCCACATAAGTAATCTATTAATTGTGAAACTAACAACTTCAACGTTCATAAAGCAAACATTTTGCTTTTTTTGTGAGTAAAACTAATTTGATTTGATTTCATTTATATTTCCCAGAACCACCGAGAAGATTTTTTAATGACTCGAGAAGCTCGTACTATACATAGGTCAATAACTATCACGATTTGTCTCGTTAAATGTAAAACAATACACAGACCATAGATAGAGAGATACAACTTAACAATAAGACTAGAATGTTCCTTTAAACTAGGAATTTCGAAGGAGGCTAGCAGACCAAATCAAATAGATAATCGTCTGGACGGTAGCCCCCACCCGCTTAAATATTGGCACATTAACCTTTACACAGTCCATTGGAATCATTGCTGACAAGCCACACCAATGGAAAAACCAGCCAAGTGCAACTTGGACACGCGCACGAAGGGTTCTGTACCATTATCTATACAACATTCTACCTGCCTACAGACAGACAAATGGACGGACGGATGGAAGTTGTTGCAGTTAGTAAAATAGGGGTGCGGTCCGTAAAGTGAAAAAGGGGTATCCAGAGGCAAGGCCAGTGTACTCGTATGATAAATTTAAATGGTAAAGGAAAGGCACATAATAATGTGCCTTGTAAATTATTTATGATTATAGGTAATTAAAATTGAGCATTTTTGTGGCATTCTTCCGAGCGGTTCCGTGCTTCGCTAGGTACGTTAAGCAGTTGGTGCCGGCTGCCGTCGATAGATAGCAGTCGTTAAGCCAAGTCAGAGGCCTTAGGGCGGCTTGAAAACTTCTCACAGTAAGACCAGCCACTAGTTTACAAGCCTCCATCAATCCGGACTTGGCCCCCGTGGTGGAGTATGGCCAATACCTTCCTCAGGGAAGAGACCCGTGCCCTTCGGTGGGGACATGATTGGTTGATGATGATGATGATGAATATTGAGCATGAGACAATCGTCGTAATAATAAATTAGGCCGGTCGTAATAAAGTAGAATGACGTTCAAGGTCCACCTTGCATGGAAGCTGAGGATAATCTGGACCAGATACGTCGGTCCACGGTGGCAAATGTCAAAAACTAATTAAAATTATAATTGTTAAAGGCCGAAAATTATTAAGGTGCAGTGGAGTCTTAGTGATAGGGTCTAGGTCAAGGGGTAACGCCTTGCGGGATACAGAACCTTAAGAATCATATCTTCTGTTATAATAGATCCGTTTTTGTCAAAAGTGAACGTCATAAATAGCAATAATGGTGATGGCTATTTTTAGAACGTAAAAATAAAATAAATAAACTCACGCCCGTTATCCCCGAGGGGGTAGGCAGAGGCACCAATCACTAGAACTGGGCCCACGTTTTGCCGAGTTTATTAGGTCCCAAACGTGACAAGTGGCAAGCCTGTCGCCGTTATCCGGGCACAATTTATCAGCGAATGTTGTTGCTGTACAAACAAACAAATGTACGTAACTAAAAGTCATTGGTACATGCGTGGTTCGAACCCAGACCCTCATGATCGAGAAGCAAGGGTCAACCCCACTACGCCACCACCGCTTAGAACGTGCAGCCTAGAAACTCGTTCCAAGAACTTATGATTTTAAAGCATGCCAAAAATCACCGTTTATAGAGAAAATCGATTAAAATCCTAGTTTACTGATACCATGGATACCCATAATCGGGACTACTGGTACTTTCAGTTTGTCAGTATATTAGCAATCATCAGCTCAGTCTAGTTCAATAGAGTGATATTAGCACAGCAATATTTGTTATGTGATACAGTCTTGTAGCTTTGCAATTGCAGTGCAAGAATTACTTAACACGTGCGAATTAAATAATTAGATCGCGTAGCGCGAGGTGCCGAGTTAAATCGCACGGGTTATATCTTGGGAATTCGACTAATTAGTACATTTCAAACGGTCAATAAAACAGCCTTTACTCTATTGACAAACTCTTAGAGAAATTAAATACAGAAACACACGGCAAGGCGCGGGGGGCAAGTTTACTATACGTTTGACTGCTTGGTGACTGTAGGACAGTTCTAACAAAGAACTCAGTAGCCATGCATCGTAAGTACGAATAGTTCATATTAAACTCGCCCACTAGTCTAAGTATGTCCTGTACCTTCATGTACTTATGCCTATTTCTTATGAATAAATAAATTGTTATCGTTATTAAAATTGTTTAGTAGAGTCACCACTCCGCTCTCGCTTACGCTCCGTCCGTGGCCACAACCTAAAATCTCCACGAACGAGAGCTTATCAAACGAGGACTAAGTTCGACGTCACTTGTCAAGCAAAATCGCCGAAATAAATTAACTAATGTGCATAAAGTGGCCGGGCTCGTGACCGACCGCTCTCGCCGTTTTTAACCCGACTGTGCATGACAAAAAGAGTATATTATACGAAGGATGCAGGGAAAGAACAAGGTATTGAAAGTAAGTTTGAAAGTACGGACATTTGTATTGAGAAATCCATTCCGACCAATCAAAACATGTACCTACTTTTTTGCGACATTCTTTGTTGTATTTCAGTATTCTGAGATCGTAAACAACGCTACCATAGACAACGAATGTGTTGCCTTGCCACTAAAAAACAAACTTGAAAAAAAAGTGACATTCCTTCTTCTTTCCCTGCACCCTTCACAGTGTCTGATACGGATTTCTCGCGAAGGTTATTTATGAACATGCAAAGCCTAGGGATAAATAGTTACATACCTTTATCGTTATCGTTACCTACCCAAATAGTTACCGGCCTGACTACAAAACCTGTCACATCCGACCGAATGAAATTAACAATTGTTTATTTATTTTTAGCAATGAGGTTTTTTGTTTTTCTCTTTCTGCCTGTCCATCCGCAAGTCTTGAAATATTGGTACTGATAAAGCAAAGTAATGAGGCATTTCCTCAGTGGGGGACCCGTCTGTGTTTTAATATCTGTCTGCAGCTGTTTTGGTCTGATAGCAACTGGGTGTCTGGCGTAGGTGATACGTCTAGACTAAATTATTTGTCATGTTGAGATTCCACTACGTATACCCCTTCGGCCGTTTAGGGAGCCGGAGTTTGGAAACCAGTTTCGTAAAAGATTTTTTTTATCCTTCTACGTAACTGGACTAGTTGGGCTCGGTTATCGTCTTATAGTCGTAATGAAATAATAACTTCAACACAACAGAATTTCTTGCCCTGCTCCTAAACTAGGATACTTGCGGATTAACTGGTAGAAAATACCATTAGCATTAAGTCCACCTTTTGTACACTATTTTAGTATTGTGCCATAAATAATTAATAATAATAATAATAAGCGCAAGTTTTTAGGGAAAGATTAAAAAAATGCACTTGGCTGCGACCCTTGCTCAAACATACCTCATTTATGAGAGAAAAAAAAAATGAAAAAAAAAAAAAAAAAATACCCTGTGCTATAGTAACCAGGCAAGGACAAACGTGAAAATACACCAAAACTGGAAACAAACAACCTCTGGCCGTAACCAGACGTGATACCGTTAGACTAAAGAGGCAGCCATGACCCCGATTCCTTTCGTCTGGCATCTGCAATTATCATCAACCCATTAGGTCTCCACCAAAGGGCATGGGTCTCTTCCCTGAGGAAGGTATAGACCATACTCCACCAAGGCGGCTTGTAAGACTAGTGGCTGGTCTTACTGTCAGAAGTTTTCAAGCCGCCCTAGGCCTCTGACTTGGCTTAACGACTACCATGCATCGACGGCAGCCGGCACCAACTGCTTAACGTGCCTTAAGAAGCACGGAACCGCTCGGAAAAATGCCACTAGCGTCAGTCATAGACAGTGACCCATCCATGGATTGAACGCGCCGTATGTTGCTTAACCTTAGTGATCGTTTAAGATCACTCAGGAAGCCCAGGCTACGAGCGCTTCATCATCTGCATTGCGATCTACGATCTCGTGTCTGCTAGAAGTAGAAAGTCCAGTTTGATGCACTTATTAACCGTGCAATCTAATTGAAAAAGGTGGAAAACCAGTCGATTATAAATCAGAAAGAGCAATTAAGCTTTCATTGTCATTAACAAATTGCTGCAGTCGGGTTATTGTGGGGCTAAATAGGAATCACGACCTCGATTTAATTGAATATCGGCAATAATCAATCGGCACCCACGGACAAATTACAAATTAGCTCTATTTGCGCTGGACGTCTGATGCGATAGCGAGGACACGACACCTGATAGCCTAGCGCGAACCGTGCGTCAACGATCATAGGGTCAACGTCAGCTATCCAGAGCTGACTGGAATGGAGTAGAAAAAGGAGGAAAGTGTATTATGTACTTTTATTTAAAAAGGTATTTTTGCAGAAAGACAACATCGTAAATTTCACTAGTGGTAATAGCCTTTTTTAGAACCTTTTGAATCTACAGCCGGGTCCGCTGCGCCATGTTACGCGTGTTACAAAAAACGTAACATGTAAATATAATAAATACATAACGTTACGTTACGTGTTACGTAACACCTAAAGTGTTAATACCACTCCCCATTTTTGTTTTAATAACGTGTTACATTTTTTGTAACACGCGTAACATGGCGCAGCGGACCCGGCTTAAGGCGAAGATTATTAAAAGCGGGTCTTGAAAGAGTATTTTTGGCAAAAAGAGCTAGTTTTTTTTTCGGTTGACCCTAGGATGTTGGCTGTGGGTTGTAAAAATGGTTTTCACGATTATTGAGAGTTACCATATTGTTATCTTTTTGCATGCTACAAAAGTATACATAGATTATTAGGTATTATTTTTGTCATTAATTTACTTAATTTTTTAATTAAATATGTTTACTTTCGTTTTAAATGATCATCGAATCTTATAATTTCAAAAGATCTTCATAACAGTTTAGATCCCAAATTAGACACTTTTTATTATTATTATTAATAATACTTTTATCAGCATTGTTTGAAACTTTTCCGGCTAAGGCGAAAAAAAAAATACAAAGGCATGCATGATTTTACATCCACCAAACGTTATTTGTAATCCGCGATGGCATTAGACTCGCGGTAGGGCCCTCTAGTGATGATATTGGCACGCACAAATTTATCGGACAGGGCCTGTTGGAGCGCGGGCGGGCGGGGCCGGGGCCCCGTCTATTGGCGGGGCGCTCAGGGGCGGAGTCTCGGACCCATGTTTTATTTGAATAATGGATGAGCTGGCATCCGCTCGCGGCCCAAACCAGTTGCCCCTGCGCCGTCGCAGCCTCGCGCTGGCCTCGCTCCTCTAATTAATTGATGTTTTCATTTGCCCTCTAGTAATTAGGGCTAAAATTGAGTGTTTACGGTTTATAGCGTAACACACCGTAGGGTGGTATAACTGTGAGAGAGCCGCTTACGTTCACAGCTGTTAATGGTGTGGTGAGTACCTACGTTGGGTCGTAATGAGATTCAATTTTGGCTGGCCTGTTAAGATGGCTTATTTATTTATGGTCAAGGTTTAATTGCCATTGTTGATATTGGATTGGAGGTGGTGAAATATGAGGCGTCCGTTTTGTTATTTCCTTTTCACGATTTCATGACTATGCGATCGAGAAGTCACGCTCTGACTGTTCGAACTGAAGTCGAATGACTTTCGATTGATTTCGTCAAATGTCAAGAAGTGTCGAAAATGTCTCTTTTGCCTGGGCCGCACTCATCGCGATAACATTCGGGCGATAAACTTCGTCTTCGGTCTACGGCGAATCCTCGCGGCCACACAATGCGCGATGTAAAGTTTATCGCGATGTGCAAGCGATGTCAAATGCAAAAAAACAAAATGAACGCCGCGGTTGCTCTGTATTTTATGGCAGCAAATAATGATTTTTTACATTTATGTCTTAGTTTGCAATAAATTCTAAAATTTTATCATTACTCCAATCCATGTTACGCTTCAGCTTATGCAAATACTCTGTGAAATAACACGTCCGCCACGTTTGACAGGTGCACGTTGACTGAAGTGTGGCCGCTCAAGCGAAGTTCATCCCGATAAAACTCTTTGATCTGTGAAAGTTTACCGACAGCTACGCGAAGTCCTGACGAAGCTCCGAAGTATACGCGAATACTTGGCTACACACATCACGATACCCCGAATCTTCGGGTTATCGCGATGAGTGCGGCCCAAGGGTTTATGAACGCAGATTAAAAAGACAAAGTTATGAAAATCGCAACTTCCGGCACTTTTGTCAACTTTAATCAGTGGCTTTGTTACCTTGAAAAAAAAAAATTAAAAACGATTGTTATGATGAGCCACCTGGAGCAAAAAAAATTCTACAGATTAAATTAAATGCGGTCAGTTTTTCGAACTTAAGGTAAACTTGTTCTACTTCAAATAAAAACCGCCTCGAACTCAATACAACCATGTGTAGAGGCATCTCTCTCTCTACACCAAAAAGACGAAGCAAGACAAATTCTGCTGGTTCTTTATGATTCTTTCTACGTGCCCAAAGGAGTTGTGGCAGTTCAGCAAAAAATCGGAAAGTTCGACTTAGAAGTTCGATTAAGCCTTGCAGAATTTATCTTCGGTAATCTGCAAAAACGTCACAACACAACAACATTGCGATAAATCTAAACGGTCGGGGATCACTTTGCCAGCACCAAACCCACGATAAAACATATATTATCGCACAGAAGGACTATCGAAATCATACAAAAAAAATCTGCATAGACCGAAACTGTAGAGATTTACTTCTATGGCATGTCCTCACACTAAATATATGTTGTAAAAGCTCTAATATATAAGTGATTTATTAACTTCCTGTACTTATTATTTTTTAAAAACACCCCTGATTTTCATACGCTATCAATCTGTCCATCTACTGTTGTTTTTTTGTACGCCCAACCAACTGACCAACTGATAGCAGAGTCTTGTTTCATAAAACTACAATTCGTAGTTTAGGTGTCATGACAATTCAAGGTACATTGCGTAGCCGATTCTACATCTTAATCCGTGGGTTAATCGACTAATTTGCAATGCACTTGGAATTGTTATAGTAGGTACACCATGAATTTTATTGTAAATAGTGTATTTGTTTGTCTCGAATCGCGATGGACCGCTCTGTGGGTCACTACCAGGCCATGCCAGAAAATCCACTGATTTTGAATTGTGTATAATATTTATTTATTTTTAACTTTTTTATTTTTTTTTATTTACCCTGCACCAACTACCTGAACCCGTGTTCATGTATATTTTTATGTTTCGTCTTGTGGTTTGCCATGTCTGTATTTTCCTTTTTTGTCTTATATAATGTCTGTGTGATAATAAATAAATTAATTTCTTCTTCTATTTCTATGTCTGTGAAACATGCCTCTATACAGGAAGATCGGCCACAACTGCTAACCTGTTAAAACTCAATGAAAGGTGTTCCTTTCATTGAGTTTTAACAGTGTACACCCTTCACTTGAGACATGAAATTACCGAGTTAGATCAAGTATTTCGAGTCATTGAATACCTATTGTATTCATTTTGTGACGACACTAATAAAACTCAGACGGATGGCGACGACGGGACGCAACGCACCAGACAAAAATATGTGACAGAGGCACGCGGGCGGGAGATACCACGAAAACACGAAGGTTACTACTGCAGCAGATAAAACAGAAGGGCGACTCTAATGCGACAGTTTTATAGAGTAACAGTTGTGTCTGTCTCACTCTATAAAATGGGATAGGTAGTACAGAGGTACTTTGTTGTCATCATCAACCCATCATGTCCCCACCGAGGGGCACGGGTCTCTTCCCTGAGGAAGGTATAGGCCATACTCCACCACGGGGTCCAAGTCCGGATTGGTAGAGGCTTGTAAGACTAGTGGCTGGTCTTACTGTCAGAAGTTTTCAAGCCGCCCTAAGGCCTCTGACTTGGCTTAACGACTGCCATCTATCGACGGTAGCCGGCAGCAACTGCTTAACGTGCCTTGCGAAGCACGGAATCGCTCGGAAAAATACCACTAGCGTCAGTCATAGACGGTGACCCATCCATGGACTGAACGCGCCGTATGTTGCATAACCTTGGTGATCGTTTAAGATCACATAGGCAGCCCAGGCTACGAGCGATTCGTAAATAATAAATTGTTGTAAATGATATTAAATTGTCCGTCCGTCCGTCTGTGTGTCTGTCTGTCTTTCTACCACCAGGCCGTAACTCATGAACCGTAATATCTAGACAGTTTATTTTTTTATAGATGCCGCTTTACAGCGGCAAAAAAAGCGGCTGCGGCTACAAATATTAAAAACAGAGTAAAATAAAATATTTAAGTAGGGCTCCAATCAGGCTCCACCAACAAACGTGACTTTTTTGCCTCGAACTTTCAAGTTCGTAGACGCTTGAAAATTTTACATAATATTGACTTTTAAGATAAATAATTAAATTACAACAAAATATTTAAGAAGGGCCTCTAATACAACAAACGTGATTTTTTGCTCAATAATAATAACGGAAACAAGTAGACACTTGAAATATTCAAATTTTATACAACATTAAGAGAAGATAACGACACGGAACTTTTTTCTTTAATGTAGAGTGAGACATTGTGTGATCAGTCCCACTCTATGAAATTCACATAGACTCTGGGAGGCAGTATAGATGTACTTTGTGGCATTTCAAAATACATTTTCCAATAAAATGTATCTCGTGATTTGTTCATCTATTAAGTTCGAGCTTATCGAGATCTCGAACAACTTTCAGCTGATCAATTCGGAACTTTAGGACAAGATAGCATTATTGTCCAAACTGCTACGATGAATGATGATGCTTTTTTGAACTAAAAAAGAACTTATGAACTACTTTGGTCGGACCTTCCGATAAAAATCAATTAAGTTGATCCAGACCATATGTAACAATGAAGACGCTATTTTGACGGGTTATTCACCAACTGGACACACATGACTGGACACACCTGTGTCGAGTTGGTTAAACTCAAATTAGTATCATTTATTCTTTCGTCATCTGGACACACAAAGATATTTATGTGCGTCCAGATGGTGAAAGCTAAAATAATATTTTTTTTGTTTTCACCAACTGGACACACTCTGTTTCTTTGCAGAAAAGGGTACAGTCAGGTTAACAATTGTCTCGCTCATGGAATTATTGACCACTAACAATGGTCGCGATCATAGTGTTCATGCTGATAGTTTCAATTTTTTTTCTTGCTACCTTCATCATAAGTTTTATTCCCTGAATCTCGATTCCCATAATGTCGCTTTGCGTTTTACTTTAATTCCCAGTACTTCGCTCCTTGCTTCACAGTGGTTTCCAGTACGCTCCGTCGCACTTATGGTATAGTCCAGAGCGGTTAAAAGTACTAGGGTAACAAAAGTTAGTAGGTAGTAGTAGTAAACAACCCTATTTAATAGGTACTGCTCATTATTAAGCAACACCATGAACATGCTGCATGTTTTTCATGAGATTTTATTTTAGCCGCAATCTCTTACATACTTCTGCCACCCTAGTACTTTTGTACTGTTTACTGCAAAATTATTGTAAAAGTATTGTAAAATTACCCGTTTCCAGCGGTGGAACGTTTGATGGAGGATGATGATTGTGACAGAAAACATTCTGCGCATGACTGTACTTCGTCCTAAATTCGGGTAAAATTCTAATGTGTGTCCAGATGACGAAAGCATTAAAATGATTTAAATACGTTTCACCATCTGGACACACATAAAAATATTTGTGTGTCCAGATGACGAAAGAATAAATGATACTAATTTGAGTTTAACCAATTTGACACAGGTGTGTCCAGTCATGTGTGTCCGGTTGGTGAATAACCCATTTTGACCTAAGGTCTCGGCCCCAGGTCATAGGCTGTACTTAGTTTTAGGTTCTAAAAATTGCTATTCTGATTACTGTTTTGGCAGTTTTTGCGAAAGCGGGTCATAGAGAATGCCTTTTTTTCATTGCCAGCAATAGTTAACAATATTTAGACTTACACTTCACCAAGCCGCCATTCTGGCGTACTTGCTCAGCGCCAAATCGTATGCCTCGGCGGAAATTAAAAGGGGCAAAGAACAAGCAACTAACACAGGCCCCAACGTGCCCCTGATAAGGGTTCGAGGGTTTTTCGGGCGGTAATTTGTCGGAGGCGCCGACGATAAAGAGCTCCAGCCCGGTATGTCGTCGGGAATGTCGGGACGACTGTCACGCGATGGACGTCCTAAATTGGGGTCAGGCAATCCTCACAATATTAGTAAACTACGAATTGTAGTTTGGCGACAAGTCTTTCGACTATGGCAGGGCTCTATTTCCTAGCTAGTACGACAATTGTTGGGATTTTGGAAATGACGACCGGCCATCGTGTGACAGTCGTCTCGACATTAGGGTTAGGCAATCCGCTTCACAATATTCTAGGCCACGAATTTTAGTTTTGCGAAAACTCTTTTGACGAATTTTGGAAAACGGAGGGCCAGTTATTTTTTGCTATTACTGAGACTTCGCTGTCCGTCCGTCCGTCTGTCACCAGGCTGTATCTCATGAACCGAAATAGTTAGACAGTTGAAAATTTCACAGATGATATTTTTCTGTTGCCACTACAACAACAAATACTAAAAAACAGAATAAAATAAATATTTAAGGGGACTCCCACATAACAGTCATGATTTTTTCCAACTTAATAATGGCACTAATAATGGCTATTGATCTCTGGACCGTTCTTAGAGCAAAGTCAGAGAGCACTGATGTACCGTCCTGTGTACGTATATCGAGAAATAATATTAAGCGTTTACTGATACTTTGGGGGAGTCGGTTAAATTTTATGACTGTTTTAGTCTTTCGAGGATTCGATTAACACAATACGTACTTAGGTGCATCGTCAGTCCTTATTATCTATCGTAAAATGCCTTTAAATCCTATAAAATTATCCCCCGTCCAACATGAGTCACCTCATATCTCACTAGGTAGTTTTAGTAGTCTCTACAATCACAAACTGAGAATAAATACAGAAGCTCTAGCCCACAATTATTCTTCTGCATCTGCTTCGGCGGGTCGGTCGGTAGAATAGGTAGGCCATAGAGTGGTAGCCGAGGTTGGACAAACAGTAGAAAAACAGAATGGATGGATGGGTGACGAAATCGTAGTAGGGAATAATTAAAAATAAAATACAAGTATCAAAAAGAAAATACAAAAAACAGAAAACAATTATAACTAAAGGGTCACCTTACAAGAAAATAAAATAAAAACCTCGAAATAAAAACGGCCCCTCATACAAGTGTCAAAATAGGTGATGGAACATTCGAAACCCTCTGCGCACGAGTCTGCAATTGGCCGGTTCCTCTTTTGTTTCTCAAAATGGCCACCCACTCTTCTGTCACTCTTGTTCTGTGTCCCCACGAAGCTGTTCCGTCGGTGGTCGCGTGTCGCGCCACTAATTATACACGTAACTACTTATCGCGCACCGCCTCGAACCTTTTAGTGTCTGACGGTGCCAATAAATCTTCAAATAATCTATCCGGCGGTGACGGCTGGCCTTGGACCTGGAGACCTGGGTCACTAAAGGCGATACGCCAGAGGTTTTAATCCGGTTTCGGTGAGATACGCAAAAAGTTTACATCGACTGTCAGTCTGCAAGGAGGTCTGAAAAGTCTGGCAGGATTTTTCAGCAAGCCACTATCTGCACAGCTACGGACATTAAAAAAAGTTTGCGATCACTAGCATAAGCTAGTATAATTTTGGAATAAATGTGGAAAAACAATTAAAATATTTAATTTTTTATTTTCTAAATCTATATTTTTAAATAAAGAATCTTAAAAGAAATCATGATATAATCTACCGTGACAAAACAGATTTTGTGTGTATGTAGCAAGGTGCAAACTCTGATCTCTGTCATCGTCTTTGATACAGGCGTGACGTGACGGTTTATAAATAAAATATAAATAATAAACTCACGCCCGTTATCCCCGAAGGGGTAGGCAGAGGCACCAGTCTCTAGAACTGGACCCACGTTTTGCCGAGTTTATTAGGTCCGAAACGACGGACCAGTTTAGTTTTTTAAATGTAGGTATTGAGCTACGTTTTATGTACCTATTGTGTAAAAGCCCTATTTGCTGACGAAGTAGATAGTGATGAATGGCTAGCTACCTACACTTTCATTTGGTCGCGTCCAAGCCCGAAGAACCACATTAGTTAAGGTGGATTTTTTTCATTGTGGCTTGAGTAGTTCTCCAAACAAAATTCAATTTAAAAGGCCACATATAGGTGAGATTCAAGAGGTAATACAAGTTGGGCTAAATTTACTTGCAGGCGCCTATTGTTCCATTTGACTGTTGTCGAACTATTTTAAATATAAATCATTTCAAACCATGGAACTTCTGTTCTGTCTATTTCAAGTCGAAGTTGAGTGTCCCCCGACCACCGCACCGCCAAATGTTGACTGCGAAAGTATTAATAAACGCGATAGAGATTTTAATGAATCAGATAATAGCGCCGGCTTGTGGTTAGCGTTTCTCGGAACCGAGTCGACTATTCATTAAATAAAATTAAAACAATGAATTACAAAGAATTTGTCACGAAGGACGTTGATCTTGAGCCGGCACAAAAAAATCTCTACTTCCTTTCAGATCGACTTAAAATTCCTGTTTTCACAACATAATATTATTCATAAATTCCACGGCGCGAACCTGAAATGGTCGAACACAATGTGTGCGATGATTATTGATAATGCACATAAGAACCGGGACCTTCCGTGGAGCGAAGGTATGGCTTATCAAATTAATTTCATCAAATCACGAGGTCGGCCAAAAAATTGTGGGACCAAGCCGGCACCGGGCATTGTTCGCAGATTTTAAAAATCATCCATAATTAAGTGGAATTCCGTTTTTACCGACGCAGTTATTTCGCCATGATATAAATTCCTGCATCGGAGAAGGCGATCGGGTGAGCAGGGCGGGAAAAAGTAATTTGCCACCCGGCGAGGTTGTAGAATGTAGAGTCTGCTTTGACGAGCTTACAATATCGTCAGTTAAGTTCTAACAGTGCGAAAGTCATTTTTAGCCGTTTCGACCTTTTGATGCTATTGGATGAAGAAAAGTGGCGCGCTTCTTTCCGACCAATCTTATCAATCAATCTTATTTTATCTTCAATAAGTTGATTTTAAATACTTTTCCCAAATAATGTACACCTCTAATGTAGCTAATTGAAATTTTACACAGTTTTTTCGCTCTCCTGTAAAGTTGACATTTTTTACTTACGCACTGTTAGAACTTAACTGACGTTATGTAGGTCATGAAACAAGCTACTGATGTACGGAAATGAAATACACAAATAATAGAAAACTATTTTTGATCAACCCAATGTCTCCACCGATTGGCACGGGTTTCTTCCCTGAGGAAGGTATAGGCGATACTCCACCACGGGGGCCAAGTCCGGATTGGTGGAGGCCTATAAGACTAGTGGCTGGTCTTACTGTCAGAAGTTTTCAGGCCGCCTTAAGGCCTCTGACTTGGCTTAACGACTGCCATCTATCGACGGCAGCTGGCACCAACTGATTAACGTGCCTTGCGAAGCACAGAACCGCTCGGAAAAATGCCACTAGCGTTTGTCATAGAACGAAAATTAATTAATGACTACAAAAGAGTTTCTTTCTTTCTTTCAAAACCAATAATAAATGAATAAATAACTGCCCCACAGCACAATCGCTTGACCTGGTCCCAAACTAGGATACCCTGTGCAGCCAGGCAAGAACATTACAAACATGAAAATACACCCAGACTGAGGCCATTTGTAGAAAACGGTGGCCTCCAGTGGGAATCGAACCCAATGGTCAAATTCAGTAAAAAACACTTGAAAGATAAAGACATTATTACCTAATTACAATATTAACGAAAGTGTGTGGACTAGCAAAACTGTAAATTACAGATAGAAAATATTTTGTTTTCCAGGAAAATAAGTTTTTTACAAATTAATTACTACCACTACGCTTAAGGCCTAGGCTTGCCACTGGTCACTTAATAGGTAAACTCGGCAAAACGTGGACCAGTTCTAATGATTGGTGCTTCTGCCTACCCCCTCGGGGATAACGGGCGTGAGTTTATTTTTTTTCTATTTTTAATAACTACCAAAATGTGCATATTCTGAGAAATTTTCACAAAGACTTCTTTTCTCTTACAAATATTTTGGTTTTCACCTTCTATAAACACCTGGATGAGAAAAATGATTTGTAACCAAAACGTTCTTTTAAATTTTTGTGAAGAAATGGCTGTTATGACAGTTGGCCTCAGCTCGGAACAGTATGAATTGACAGCAAAAACTGGTCGTGGTAACTTCCACGAACGTCCTGTTAGTCTCTTTCCGCACATACCGACCTTGTTAGAGCTCCGTGTTGATATTTTGCTGAGAACTGAGCTTTGTCTCTGTCTCTATAGGGCATTAGGGCACATAGGACGGACGTAAACTGAGGTCGCGGGAAAGACGCACCGTGTTATATAGAGTTCGCTGCTTTGCTCCGTCTTATCTTCATACATACACAACACGCCTGTATCCCAGAGGGGTAGGCAGAGACCAGGGACTGCCACTTGCCACGATCCTGATAGATTCATCATCAACCCGTTATGTCAGCACCGAGGGGCACGGGTCTCTTCCCTGAGGAAGGTATAGGCCATACTCCACCACGGGGGCAGAGTCCAGATTTGTGGAGGCTTGTAAGCCTAGTGGCTGGTCTTACTGTTAGATTACTTTCGCTTTATCGACATCATTAGTCGCAGCACGCAGGCACGCCGGTTACGGCTACTTTTTGTCTTGCCCTTTGCTAATACATCCCCTATTCGGATGAAGTATGTCCACCTGGGGCGTTCCGTATCGACCCTTCTACTAACATTTCTCCTTCGCTCCGTTTTATCGGTGTGGGCTTTATCCCAACGCTTCAGAAAATGTTGTTAGAAAGTGAATTGAACGGACGCAGCGTCTTATACCCGCCACCATCGCCCGTCTTAGGTACCTCAAACCTAGGTGGTGAATGTGATGAATATGACGCTAAGCCAAGGCTTGAAAACTTCTGACAGTAAGATATAGATAGCTAATTTAAAAGTTAAGACTCATAAAAATCAACAACGAATACAACATTACAGTAGTGGTACTTTTAGTCATCAACCATCCTAAGCACACTCAAGTAAATTAGCCCCTTTGTCCATTGGCTGCGCTAATGTTTTTTGGAACCAGCTGACGCAAAGCGAACAAGCAAACTCCTTTACAGAACCACACTGGCAGTTAAGTTCCGATCTACTTACGCTACGCAATGGACGAAGGGCTCGGGTGTTAACGTCTTTTTAAGCCATAATGGGTAATTAACATTTATAACTATACCAGGGAAACGTGTCAGTGTTGTGTTCCCGACAGGAAAAAACAAACGAATTAATCGTTAAGTCAATGTTCATAAAACTGGGCTCAGGTATTCGAATAAAAAAGTACAAAATTTACTATTATTGATTGCCGCTGCCCATTTGCAGGAGAGCGCTGTAAAACATAAATAAAACCGAGGAGCAAAGAAAGACATCCAACGTAATGGAACGTTAATAATTGTTATTGCCTTGTACTGCAGAAAAACAAATGAAAGAGTTCACTATGAAAAGGGACCAAGTGCGTGTCGTACTCGTATGGGAAAGGTTCCGAATAACAGTTATTTCGGATTCGAATAATAACCGTTGACTGTAAGCGGGTACTTGGTTCTTGGATCGTAGTGCCACATGGATCCCTATAATAACAGGAACAGAAAAACACCAGTGTTTATTTTTATTTATGTTTGTTTTTTAAAGCATTAATTTAAATGATTTAGTTTACAGTAGATTAGTTCAATATTTTTTAACATGTAATAAATGTTTTATATGAGTATGAATAATAAATAAGTAGAAATTGTGAAATAAATTAAATCATTATTTGATATAAAAAAACTAGCTAGACCTACTGAACGGCAGCCCCCAGTAGAAATCATACCCACTACCTCTACCTTGGTAGGTAAACGCCTTAACGCCTAGACCAACGAGGCAGTTAATAGAGGGTAGAGAACACTTAGAAATGGAAATATAAAACATTTACATTCGACAATTTTACAATGTTTTATTTAATTACAATAAACTTTACTTTAAATTAAACAATACAATAGGAAAATACTACAGTATTTCTCACTTTCTATATTTTATTTCATTGGAATAAGCCAATAATAACAAAATAGAAATGGACGTTGGAGCTAAAGAATAGGTTTCCTTTTTTTCTACTTAACCCTAAAACATTACATGGGTGGAATTGTTCAATAGATGTTAATAAACGAAACGATACTGATAATGAGAAGTAATAATTGAAATGGGAAACTTACCGATCACATCAACAGAACCACTGTAGATGCTAAAAAATGCTAAACAAGTTATGGATTCCTTATAACTTTATAACATGATAAGGCCCTACTCTTGAATTAATGATTGAAAAACAGCGTTAGAAATTGTGACATGAGTACAAGTTAAGCCACGCAAGCCTCTTTTCTGAATTTTTATTACTTGAGTAACCTCAAAACGCCCGCAAAATTGTTAATATTGCCAATTTTTGGATTTATTTTGTTTTGTGGCGTGTGTTTTGTTGTTATAATAAATGTTTCTTCTTCTTTTTCTTCTCAATTGGGTTTTTGTTTATACGATTATAATATCGTATTTAACCAGCTGTTCCGGCGAACTTCGTACCACCACAAAATCCCTTCATACGAGTCTTGCTACCATGGTAGCGCAATAAATACAAATCTAAAGAGTTTGCCTTGAAAAAGGTTACTGTGACATACAATATTATACCACGAAAATGCATTACCGGTACTGTACGCCAAGTTCCGCCAAGGGGCAGAACAACTTACTATTCGCCTCGAACAGATACAATTTTAGTCATTTAATTTTGTAGCTTTTTGTTTTTATTTTCGTAGTAGTTTACACTACTGAAATTACTACACCTACTACACTCGGCTAGTGCGTCACCCTTTTGGACTCAAACTTGGCTGGACCCGCTGCCGGGTGTCTATAGTTCTATCTATAATGGAGTAAATCTGATAAACCGCTACACAGGCTTTTTTAATTATCACAACCATACCAGTTCACATTGACCAACACATGCCATCCGCCACTAATTTGTCTGTGTCGTGTATACTTCTGCTTTCTCATCATTCGGGACAGCGACAAACTTTTACAGAATCTTGAAAATCTCTTGTTGTTTTTACTCTGACCTTCCTTCTTAATAATTCTATTTGCGAGAGAAACGCCAGCGCCCGCGCAGCATGCGACTAATTATGCCATGGGACGAGACGCGCGCAGTTTTTGCGCTCACAGTCCACTCCGTGCTTAATCTGCAGCCCCTTGGGCCGCTGTGCCGCATTCACGTTACGTCCACTGCTATAGGAGTAGGCAGAGAAGTGAAGAAGGGATAAGTTATCTAACGCTGTCCTGATTAAGAAAAAATCATGCCGTAAAAATGGCAAACAAAAGACCAAATTGTATGCTTACACCGTCGGGAGTAAAAAAGAATGTAAATTGTCTGGTGGGGTTAGTGAATTTTTATGAAATTCCAAGTCTTAATTATCTGCGTCCTTCATATTCACGTATAGTGTGTAGTAGAGAGCGGAGACTAGTAATAACGTAAGTACGGACTATACCAAAAAACTAATACAAGCGTTGCATGGTCCTTACCTATAGATTTATCTGTGGTCTTAAAGACAATATGGCCAAAAATTATTAACTTTATTCCGGACACACGTACTTGACTTTTTGTTGGAAGAGTCCGACCAGGTTTCGCTCTGATTCGCAGAGCTTAATTATGATGATCAGAGACGGAGCTCAAGAAGTGTATCCAGAATAAAGTTATTAATGTGTAGTACTTACGAAAGTTTTAGCTAAGAAGAATTGGCCAGAAAGCCGATTACACTTCATTTCATTTCTCATATGAAAAAATTAAAATATAATAAATACTTTTTATCTTTTATCTTATCTTTAAATGTAACACGACGACAATATACCTGTACAAAGGTGAGTTTATCTATCTTTCTAAAAGATTTATTCAAGTAAACCTTGAGGAGTCAAAGTGAAGGCGTGAAACGGGTCTACGCACATGCACATCCAAATCGATCGCATTGGAAATATGCAGTGGCAGTGTCACTGCGACAAAGGCTGGATGTAAATGCGCCTCCATCTCAACCGAATTGAGTTTTTAGTGCGGCATAACTGAAATTGCATTTTTGTCACCCACCAGCAGAGGGACGGCCGTGATAGGTCCGCGGTCGGTTTTTGTCACCCCCCTTGATTACTTCATGTTTATTCCGTGCTGTCTTCATTAGGAGCGCGGTATTATAGTTTCTTGTGACGAAAGTCTGGCGGTAATAAAATTTCTAAGTGGTCACAATGGGCGATATTTAATGCAAATGGCTCTGGTGAGTCCTGTTTTGGAGGAGCTGACGATTATGGATGCCTTCTTCTTGGTTGCTGTAGATTAGGTCCCGGACGTCATGGAATTACGTAGGCACTGTTTTAAAATAAAAATAAAATGTTTTGCAATATTTTACGAGCATGAAACTGTCCGCGAAAATTTCCTGTGATTTATTTGTTTTGCTTATGGTTCAGTTGACAGCTGATTAACCTTCATAAGTGCATTCTAAACAATCACGTTACGGACGACTTGAAAAGTAATTAATGAAAGGTTGACCTGTCAAGATCTTTAGACAATCAGTGAAAACTAGTGACATAGCACAAATACTAATTCGTTACTCTGTAAAACTATAAGCATAGGCGCACACTAGCGACACGCGACAGGCGACAGCTCGGCGACTAGACGACAGGCTACGGCCGTCAATTTTCATATATTTTGTTCGAATCTCCGCACACTTGGCGTCAGAGTCGCGGAGTCGCGACGACAAGATGCCAGAAGCAAATGACAACGTCGCGTCTGACGCGGCGACTTGACCGTGTCGCTAGTGTGCGCCTAGGCTTAGGAGATTAGATAGATACTTAGATAACTCTTTATTGTACGAATTATATGAGATTAGGATATGGCCATCTCTCTCAAACTACTTTTTTTATTTACCTGTGTTTGTCTCCCGCCGCTGGACCTCCCCAATGATCTTCCAGTCTTCCCGTTATTGGCCCATCTCCTTCCATCCGGGCAAAAACATTGAACAAGAGTACTAAAAGTGCACAAAGGACGTGCAACGCAACTAAGGTAGGCAAGTAAACCAGTTGCGAAGAAAACAAAGAAAAAACTAGCCAAGTGCAAGTAGGAGTCGCACACTTTGGGTTCCGTACCATCTTCACCTTACAGTCAAAAATAATTTGTACTCTAAAACTTTCGTAAGCACTAGAAAATTAACTTTATTCCGGATACACTTACTTGAATTTTTGTCGGAAGAGTCCGACCAGGTTTTGCTCACCGTAAACAGAGGCGGAGCCAGCGTCGTCGGTTGCTCGTCTCTGACAGAGGCGAGTCGAACCTGGTCGGACTTTATCCAGAACAAAGTAAATCATTTAGTATAATACAACTTCACAACTTAACAGTAAAATTAAGTTTATTGAAATAAAAACTGTGATAAGCACAAATTGATATTTTAATTTTTTCTTATAATATCGCCCAAGATTTAATTATAAGCAATGTACACATAATATTATGTGAATATAATTTACTGTTATATCAGATGAAAACAAAATATATGTATGTTTCCAGATGTATTTGACATAAATCGATAATTTAGAAGCTTGAATCTTTAAGTTCACACCATGAAGGGACTGTACCTACACATAAATATTTGATATTAATTTAAAAGGCTCTGCTGCCTTTTAAATTAATATCAAAGACCTGTGCCTCAGAAAGAGTGCCTTGACGGACGGGCTGACACAAAGTGATTCCTTTCCGTGGGTTCCTTTTCTTATTCGGTACCTACCCCTAAAGGTACGCAGCAGTTTTAGGCGTGCGCAGTATAAATAATGATGTTGTGCGGAGGCACGTTGATTGCGGACCTTAATTAAATAAACCGTTTCGCAGAACTATTCTGTTTACCCGCGGACCGCGGGCTTGCGGCTTACATGCAGTTATTTTATGATAATTGAATCAAGAATGTTAGAGTAAGCAATTGCGACGCGAGAGGCGCGGACAGAAGTATAGGAATGGTCCCTATTTAGATAATTGCTGGTTTGTTAATTGGAATATTGAAATTGGTTGAAATATTGGAAGCGTCGAAAATTTGTAATTTGCATAGGATTTTAGCATATAATTATTTTTGCATAGGATTACACATAGGGTTTTATATAACACGTTAAAAGTAAACGTAATGCAATCAAAAAAAGTTTGGGTGTAGTAGTGTTCTGAAGTCGGATCTTAGGTATTTTATATTAAAAAAATATTTTACGTTTTTTTGGTGAACAAACACCAAATTACCTTGGAACTATTTGCGGTATATTTTGTTAAACAAATATACAAATTCACATAAATAGGCTGTCCATTGAAGAAGAGGTCCGTTGTCTATCTCTGAAAATCTATATAAAACTTTCACCAAATTAAAAAGGGACCAAATAGGACTCTATGAGCGTAATTTACGCGTCGAATTGAAACCTTCCCTTTTTCCCCCTTTTTTGGAAGTCTGTTAAAAAGGCTTTTGTTCCTGGCCAAAGATTTAACACAGTTATTCTACACTAGCTTTCGCCCGCGACTCCGTCCGCGTGGACTTTAGTTCAAAATTTTGCAACCCCTTTCACTCCCTTAAGGGTTAAATTTAGAAAAACGGCGAAACACGTGTTCAGTCAATTGTGTTGAAGAGTATTTATTTTAAGTTTCAAGAAAATTAGACCACATTCTTTATACCTCCCATACAAATTTTGCCAACACTTTTCGCCCTCTTAGTGGTTGAATTTCAAAAAATCCGGTCTTATTCCTTGCCTACATTATAGTATATAGACCCTCTGTGCATAATTTCAGCTTCCTAGGTCCAACGGCTTTGGCTGGGCGTTGATGAGTGAATGAATTAGTCAGTCAGGACTTTGAATTTTATTTATATAGATATCCCCTCGTTCCGAGTATGGGGAAGGCAAGGGACCATGAGAGATGGCATTTGAGGAAAAATATATTTACCCAGCGGTAATAAATGATCAAGCAATGGCCAACGATGGGCTGATGATGTTATAAAAATTGTGGTGTGTTATGAAGAGCTGTGCTTCTGCCCACATTTATTTATTTCAATTACATCGAAAGAAATACTCAAGGGACTCGTTTGATTAAACCTGCGTGTTTTTGCGTCGCAACGTTAATTTACATGGTAATGGCATATTTTTGCCCGATCGAGGCATCATTCTCCATCCTCTATCATTGATAAACCATCATAACTATGAAGCAACCTTGTTTTTCAGTGAAACGCTTCTTGATCATAGTCTGATAAGGATTATACACACTATAACAGGTTGACGACATGTAGGAGCAGTAATACAAACTAAAATAGACCTTAAATACTTTTAAGATTAAGGCTACATTACCAGCAGGAAAATAGCCCGGCCAAAAATGCTGCTGACGGGCCAGGGAACGGCTTTTTTGCACTTTTATTGTAGTCTCTAATTTTATCTGTCTTTAATAAAATTTGTAACGTTGCGCCCTTCTGTAGATACCTTTGGAGGGTGTTTCCTCAGCTATCACTGTCAATAAATGTATACCGTTCAAACAAAGTGGAGAATTAGTAGCAATATGTTATGTTGTTAACTTAATACAAACATATGAAAGCTCACGCTTGAACCCCAGAGGGATAGACAGAGACCAGGACCTAGATTCTGCTAATGCATTGTCGTACTATGACAACTGCATGAACATGACGATTTAGTTTCATTGCCGCTTTAACCTTCTAGGCGTCAATGGTATGATAAAACACGTCACCTGACCATACCTGTTATCTATCATCGTACTATAATGACTAACAGAATAGAGGCCCAGGAACTGCAATTTGCCACGATCCTGACAGATCACTTTCGCTTCATCGACTTTCATTAGTCGTTGCATGCACACATGCCGGTTTCGGATACTATTTGGTCGAAGCATGTCCTCCTGAGGCGTCCCTTGCCGGCCTCGGCTTTGTCAAGTTAATAATAATGGCTAAATTTAAGTTTCCTTAATGTTACTAAATTCCAAATACCAAAGAACAAAGATTTTTTTCAGAAATATTCTCGGGTTTTTTTTTCTCGACTGTATAAAACTGCCCAAATTTTGTTAAAACTTCATTTAAGTAAGGCTTCAGTACCTCTTGTCAGTGACAACGTTCTAAAACACATAAAAATATAGGTAGATGCCATAGATTAACTGTGTAGACACGACAAACGCAGCCGCGAGAATTGTAACAAACACGCTCGCGGCAATGAACATGAACAACAGAAGACAGAAGCTTGTCTGCAGCCACTTCACTCTTAAATTAGAGATGACAGTTTTACGCCTTCTTTAGGGATGCGTTTGCAAAATATGAAATATGTAATGCTTTAAATCGATTTCAGCCCGGCTAAACGGTTAGCTGTAGAGATGTGCAAAAATCTGTGCAATAGGACATAATATAATAATTCAAAATAAAGTTATTACGATTCAGTAGGCTTTAAAAAATTATAAGTAATTGGCAACTAACTCATAAAATTTTGACCGCAAATTCCATTGAAAATATTTTTAACAAGCAGTTTGTTTTATAAAGCAGATTAAAACCCCCTCTTTTTACGGAACCCTACATTGCACGTGGCTTGTCACGGACTTAGCCAGGTTTTGTACTCCTGTGTCATGATTACTTCTGTGGACCATCTGTGCATCTCACAAAACGCCTGCAGCGCCAGCTCGACTGGAAATCAGTCCTCGCCTCGCGGAAACAGCCAATTTCCGCGCCATTATAATTGATTGGCGTAATTGCTATGGATTCTTTAAGCAAATTGTATGCGGCGTCCTTTTCATTAGCTGGCGGGCGGGTTTTGACAGTTCACCAAGCTCAGCTGACGTGCGTCAAGAAGAACGCTCGCTTTTCGTAAGCTAGCTTTTTTACGGTTTTCCACCACACTAAAGTGTTTTCGCGTGGTTTTCGCAAAGAGTTTTCAACGTTATTTTTGCTACTCGTTCGGTTTTTGAAATTTCACTACTAAAATGTACAAAAAAATGTGTATGCATTCATCATCATTTTCATCAGTCATTTGACACCCCATGCAGGACATATTAATTCTCCAAGCTAAAGCTAACCTTTACATACGTTGTCAACTTTTAGATTTCTGAACTCTATTCAGTTGCAGTACGGGCGACATTACAACTAACATATGTATATAGGTCGAGCTGCTATTGATGGTAGTATTGTAACCTTTGCTCACACAGTTACGTTACGGATGAACGGGTCAAAACTCTTTAGCCTGAACAGCTGTTCACTGTACATTTTTATTATTATAGATAGACTTTGTTTATTGACTCCTTTTGCCGAATCGCAATCCGCTTAGCCCGCGTTACTTATTAATTAAGCTCGGTCAAAACACACCGCTCGCTCCTCGCCTCCCTCAAAAATTATTGACTGACAAATCCCATCGAATTAGGCACGCGGGGGTCTGATAAAGGGTACGCGGAGGGATTAAGATGCACTTCTGACAGTGTATTTGGTGTTTTACATCCACGAATGCGCACGCTCATTAATTAAATGTGAATATAATCTTGGACGAAACAATAGTTATTTTTGGGCCAAGCTCTTGAGTAGGGTTGTACAGTCTCTTAGCTTTTAGAATATACCTCGGGCTCTAGAGTCGGCTTCGGTTTTCGCCGAAAGCACACGAGTGTAATACTACTTCCTGCTCTGTATAAAACTTTTCTTCACTATTTTGAAAAGTTATGTAAAGTTTTAAACAACAATACAAAATAAACCTTACCTTATTGCAATATAATCGCTTTTTGATCGCTCACTTCAGGTATATTCTAAAAGCTAACAGACTGTAGATAGGTTAACTACCTACAGTCTGTTAGCTTTTACCTACCGTAGGTACAAGGTTTCAATAAAATGTTATTTAGGTAAATTACGAAGCCAAATGATTTTTACGCGTATGTGATTGTAATTTGACGTATGATTGATTGAGGGCCAACAAACTTTTTCTGTAGATTTTTCTCCTAATTATGTCAATATGACTTGGCGATCTACTGCCTATATACGTCTCACTGTAGGGCACAAGCTTTATCTCAGAGAGAGAGAGAGAGAGAGAGAGAGAGAGAGTATGGGCTTACTCACTACGCATGCCCACCGCAGATTACCAATTTGAAGCGCTGTGATATTATATGTGAACACCTCATCCGTTCAGGGCTCGATTCTGTTAGTCTATCATCATCATCATCAGGCTATATTAGTCCACTGCGGGACATAGCCCTCCCCAATCTGCGAAGGACTGCAGCCAGATGCAAGATGCGGCAAGCTGAAGACAGGGCGCTATGGCGCTCATTAGGGGAGGGCTATGTTAGTCTATACCATCCCATACTCTCAATCCCTTCCTGAAGAGGATAACAGAGACATCCATAGTCTGAACATACATATACAGCATTTGACATGTCGTCATAGTGACGTATAATTTTTCGACCTTAACAGCTTTGTTAAGAATTATTTTATGGCGAGAGATACTGTGTATCTTTCTAAAAACAGTCGACGTAAGCTAGCTAGTCTATTAGCTTATAATATTTTTGACTCAGTTATAGGAATTATAACACAGTCACACAATAATGACAACCGTGATACTAGCAGTACTATTAAAATTTCAACGGGCTCACACACAAACGAATCATTGCCTTTAAACTGCCAATGCAGACAACGGAAAAGCCCAAAGTAGGTCTTAACATAGTAGCACAAAATATTCAGGGCTTTTCCGGCAAGGAAAATATGACAGAACTTTTTTTAACAGATTTTAATATAGATATATTATGCTTAACAGAACATTGGCTAAAAAAATCAGAAATGGTATTTAATTTAAAAGACTACCAGCCTATTAGTACTTATAATAGAAGTAAAGCATTAAGAGGAGGTTCTATGATAATTGTAAAAAATACTTTAAGAAGTAAGGAACGCAAAGACATTGTAAGCCTTTCTGTTGAGCGATTAGTTGAGATCTCGTGTGTGGAATTGGACAGGTATATTGTTATGTGCGTTTACAGGCCACCTCAAACTAATTACAATGACTTTGAGGCAGTCGTAGAAGAGGCATTAAAACGTCTGTTTGCGAGCAATAAGCGCATAGTGATATGTGGCGATTTTAATATTGATCTGTTAGTTGAGAGCCCACTACACACCAAAATTATTAGCTTATTTAGATCATTTAACTTACAAAACCAGTTTAAAGAACCCACTAGAACAACGGCAACTAGTGCTACATGTATAGATAATGTGTTTTGCAACTGTGAACATCTTGAAAAGAAAATTATAAATAACCTACACTCAGATCATAGTGGTTTATTCATTGTTGAGAAAAATTGAATTATTTAAAAGGAAATTAAGTACCCACATAGGCTTACTAAAAATGATAGCAATGATCCCAACACATTATATAAAGAATTGTTTACCACAATAGCAAACGAATTCGAACAGGTTTTTAAAATTAAAAAAATTAAAGGCGTTAAAGGTGGTTTTTCAGAATGGGCCACTCCTGGTATACATAGAAGTAGAAAGAAATTGTATGAATTTTATGAAGAAAAACAATCAAATCAGGATCCGAGTTTTAAAGAATATGTAAAAAAATATTCTAAAACCTTTAAAAAACCTGCTCTATAGCTAAAGCTCTCAGTATAAGTAAAAAAATAGAAGCGTCATCGAATAAAATAAAAACGGTTTGGCAAATAATTAACAAGGAGACAGGCAAAACTAAACCTAGGGATCAAAATTTTGTACTAAGGGTAGATGGGAAAGTAGTTGACACAAGTGAGGATATCGCAAAAATGTTCGAAAATTTCTTTACAAACATCCCCCTCAATATAACAGCGTGTTTAAATTCTTCCCCAGAGTCAGCAGAATCCTTGATGTTAGAAAATATAAAACCGTGCACAATAGTATTTCAATTCTCCCACGTTCGCCCCCAAACCATTTTGAAAGCATTTAAACAAATAAATATAAAGAAAACCGAAGATCTCTGGGGACTATCAGTTAAATTGATATCAACGGTAATTCATATCATGGCACCACACCTTGCTATAATTTTTAATAAATGTATTGATCAGGGGACGTTCCCTGATCTATTAAAGTTTAGTAAAATTGTTCCTTTATTTAAGTCAGGTGACAGTGATGATCCGAACAATTTCAGACCCGTAGCAATACTTCCAGTATTTAGTAAAGTATTTGAAAAAATCATTTTACACCAATTGCTGACACACTTCACATTAAATAAACTCGTCCATAAAAAACAATTCGGTTTCACTAAGGGTCGTTCAACGACAGACGCAGGTGTGGCGTTGATGAATCACATCTTTGATGCGTGGGAGGAGGCGCAGGATGCCATCGGGGTTTTCTGTGACCTATCCAAAGCTTTTGATTGCGTAGACCACAAAACCCTCCTTCGTAAGATGATCAGATACGGTCTCAGTAATAAATCTTTAGAACTTCTTAGATCGTATTTAGCTAATAGAGTGCAGAAAGTTGATATTAATGGAGTTAAGTCACCCGGATCCGATGTTAAAATCGGAGTTCCTCAGGGTTCAATTTTAGGGCCGTTCCTTTTCTTAGTGTATGTTAATGATCTGCGGTGCCTAGTTGAGAAATTGTCACAAATAGTATTGTTTGCGGATGACACTTCTCTAATTTTTAAAATCAAGAGAGGTCAATCTATTTTTTTTTTGTAATATAATAATTATTAATTACAGTTCCATGGCCGGGTCACGAGATATTCTTTTTAATTTAATTTAAGCCAGTGTTGGCTTCGTGTAAACTATGTTGTAGTGCTTGATTCTTCTCATAAAAATAGTTTTTAGTAAACAGTGGATTTCAGTGGCAAGTTTTATATTTAAACAGAAAAGTAACGGCACTGTTACGGCGCCGACAATTTCCAACTCAATAGTACCACAACGATGATAGGAAATTCTCTATCTTATAATCTTATTCCCTATCGCGAGGAAAACTAGACTTGTGGGCTACAAGCGGCAACCGTTCACGCCGAGTCATATTCCAACCAGTTCCCGAGCGTGGGTTATCGTATCCTACACTCTAATCATGCGATATTGATTAGCTGCGTCTAATTAAATATGCTAATTTGCTTTAATAACATCACGTTCGATGTGATATTTCATAAATCTCCACCGGCCTGTCGACAGCATGTGCTACTTAAGTTGATTAAAGTTTTAATACGACGGCGAGCAGCGCTTGAGACTAACAGCTATTAATAGGCCCTTTTACGAAATAGGCTACTCTGGGTAGATTGGCTGAAAGTGCGACTAAGTGTACGAACAGCTCGCCCACGCAAAACCTTCCGCGCCACAACGTCTACTTCTTAAAATGACTGGAGCATTTTATTTTTATTATTTATTTTACTTTATTAGGAACAACAACAGCATAACAGGTAATAATTACTAATTTACTAATATCTTAAAATAAGGCCAATAATAGTTGTCCACAGTTTACCAATAAAATAACACAATATACGCAATATTTTCCCCATATAAAATGCTACAAACGGGCCAGTGATCCTGTCCAATGTAAGAGTCAGAGGGCCAAATTCTGAATAAGCAATTACTTAACTGTAGTGCTGTCTCGTCAAATTTATTTACAAAAGAGCGTGACAGCTTACTTAAGTATTTCCCTAGTGTAAATTCTCAATTCAGAAATCGGCCCAGAGACGAGCAACCGTTGTCGCGAGCTCCGTCTCCTCTCACCATGATTAAACTCTGCGAATCAGAGCGAAACCGCGTCGGACTCTCGACGAAAAATCAAGTAGGTAAATAAATATATCCGGAGTTAGTACTGTACTGCCTAACGTTTAAAGAACCAAAGCATTAATAGAAATACCGTACGGTAGATGATCTGGGTTAGGAAAATTTACCAGAAATTTATTGGAAGAAGGAGGTCAAGTTTCGCAATAAATGGAGGAGCCCATGATCTGCGATGGGTTGTAATCATTTAGGTATTTTTTTATAGTTTTAAGGCACATTCAAATTTTTAATGAGTGTAAAGGAAATTAACTGACTTATTTTAATATTTATTCGCTGAGTACCTAGTTAATAGAGAAATGTGGTGTACGAATATTTACAAATATATATTTATCTTATTTTTCAAAAGTGTGTACAAAATTGTAATGATAATCAAGTCACATGTATTTATTTATTTAAATTTATTTGACAATGCCAAAAGTGTAATAATAACACACACATAAACCCACGCTTATATCCCAGAAGGGTAGGCAGAGACCAGGGACTGCCATTGGGTAGGTACTAATTCTTTTAAAATAATTAAAATGCTAAAAGCATAAGCAGGATGCCTTAAAAAGACTCCAATTCCGCCTTAATCTTCCGCCTTATCTTTACTCAAATAATATCCAGCCAGTAACACCTTTCAAAAAAGGTCACGCAGAAGTTTACCAGCTGATTGGCACCGCTAATTTTATAAAACCGCACGCGATCGCAAGCCAAATCGCCAACTCGCGAATTCGTCAACAGCACTAATACTCGTGCAAATACCTGCAGTATCAGCGTGGCCGATGCGATTAGCAGACCCACTATTGACATATTGACAGCGAGACCGATGGGGATTAGCGAGGTTACGAGTGCGTTCACATAACTGGCTATGCCATGGTATGTCTTATGGCGTCAGCGTTAGTGCGAGAATCGATCAAAGGCAGGTACAGGACTTCTGTGCTAGTCAATATAGCGGTTGTTGGTTGGGGCAACCACGGTGAGCGCATGACAAAATCAAGAAAAGGGTTTTTACTCCGGAACTTTTAATCAATCAATCAATCAGTGTATCACTCGATCAGTGTATCAATCCATCCACTGGAAGGTCCGTAAGACGAGCAGGTCTGTCAACAAGCCACTGGAACTACATTTGAGACTTTTATAAAATCCTCAAAACTTGTTGGTTCATTCATATAAATTCCTCTAGAGCACATAAAAAAAATATTTACGGTATTTTCTATTAATAGTCAAGCTGCTAATTCAATCAATTAATAAAGAGGTCAATAAAAAAACCGCAAGAATGTCGACGTGGCCGCCAACCTGTTCCGGGTCGTAAGGAGCGCGCGTCTTAGCTGATAGATAGATAGATAAGACTCGGATACACTTAATTATTACTTAGTTATCGCTCGTAGCCTGGGCTGCCAGAGTGATCTTAAACGATCACTAAGGTTAAGCAACATACGGCGCGTTCAGTCCATGGATGGGTCACCGTCTATGACTAACGCTAGTGGCATTTTTCCGAGCGATTCCGTGCTTCGCAAGGCACGTTAAGCAGTTGGTGCCGGCTGCCGTCGATAGATGGCAGTCGTTAAGCCAAGTCAGAGGCCTTAGGGCGGCTTGAAAACTTCTGACAGTAAGACCAGCCACTAGTCTTACAAGCCTCCACCAATCCGGACTTGGCCTCCGTGGTGGAGTATGGCCTATACCTTCCTCAGGGAAGAGACCCGTGCCCCTCGGTGGGGACATAATGGGTTGACGATGATAGTCATCACTGGCTCGTTGGTCTAGCCGTTAAGGCTCTTACCTACCGCGACAGAGGTCCTGGGTTCCATTCCCACTGGAGTACATTTGTACAAATGGCCTCAGTCTGGTTGTTTTCTTGTTGTCAAAAGATATAATAAGACCGTTCCAACATACAAAATGTAATAGGCTATTTGACATTGTGAAAAAAGTTTTTTTACGTAGCCTCTCCTGTGTCCCACTGCTGCTGCTATTCGTAAAAATTATGAGTCTTCGAACCGCTTTAAGGCAACTTTAAAAAAAAATATCCGTTCCCCAAAAAACTAGGATAAAATTTGATATTTTTTATCGAATACGGTCTGGATTGGCCTTATCTACATTATGATGACATCACAGCGCAGTAAAAATGGCGTCTGTGATTCATGTAATTCGTACGTTTATTGGTTTTGTTTACTTACCTGTGACGTCATGACGCCATATTGGCTTATTTCAAAATAAAATTTTCAATTGCTCCTTTTAAGAACAAAACACGAAAGAATTTAAAATTACTACTTTCTGAGCACTCAATGAACACTAACAAAGAAAATGAGATGATTTTTAGAAACCTGTCAAATAGCCTATTGAGGGTTAGACTGCACGTCATCAATTACCACGTCGACCACCATACCACACGTGAGTAAACAAAGTGAGTATGCACGTTGTTCATACAGAGTGAGTGAACAGTACACTTATTGGATAATACTCAGCGGAAACATGAATAATTGCCATTATTAATAACACTCGTTGCGCGTGATTAAGCGAACTTTCTTGGAAAACTCTATGAGTTGATTAATTTATTGGTTAGTTTTTCCGCTTGCGAACCCTGCGCTAATCGGATGAGGTAGACCAGTTACACGTTCACGTTTTGCGAATAAATTGCTGTGAGCTACGATGTAATGCGCATTTTATAATTAACATAATAGAATTCTTAGTGAAAAATTCGTTTCAAAGCTCCCTGAATCATGTTTAATCTGTATAATTTTTGGTTTGACAATCAGCTCATCATAATTAATTTGAATTGTTGTTGAAGATCGTAACGCAACTGATTAAGTAGTACCTAGTGTAAGTCAGTTCTTGCGATTATAAAAGGATAATTTCCGTCAAATTGTATTGAGTCTATGAGTCCGTTGAGTCCGTTCTATTACTAACGCTAATGGCATTTTTGCGAGCGGCTCCGCGCTTCGCAAGGCACGTTGAGCAGTTAGTGCAAGCTGCCGTCGATAGATGGCAGTCGTTAAGCCAACTCAAGGGCCTTAGGGCGGCTTGAACACTTCTGACAGTAAGACCAGCCACTCGTCCACCACCAATCCGGACTTGGTCCCCGTGGTATATGAGAAGAGACCCGTGCCCTTCGGTGGGGACATAATGGGTTGATGATGATGATGATGTATTGAGTCCCAATATCAATTGGCACATCAAAAGCTGACTGCCTTTTGTACGGGCTGGTCAGGTGGATGAGGTTACTTAATCTTATCACGTCTCTTAGCACAGTTAGATTTTAATTTTAATTATATTTAATTTACTTAATTTATTTAATATAAAATTAATAATAACAGCACATAACAACGATTAACATATTATTTAAACATACATAAGGCCAATTCTAAGTCTCCACTATTAGAAACAGCTTAGGAAAAAAGCACTTTGAGCAAGCACACATATGATAACTTAAAAACTACCTTATCACTACATTCTAGAAATTAAAATTACTCTTGACAACTGAAAAAATCTGTTTTACCCTCAGATTAAGAGCCGGTGAGTTAAAGATGTCAAGATCGCCAATCTTCGCCAGTTTATTCAATTCCTTACACACCCTCCAAAAAATGAGTTCTGCCTATGCCTAGATGAGACTTTTGATGAAACACTGGATTTACACGCCTTGATCTATTAGGAGCATAGAGATTTAGTTGACTAAGCAGCCGCTTGTTTTGTTGATTTTGTCGTAAAGACTGCAAGATGACCTAACATCAGCGGCTCTCGCTCGTCAGAGCAACACAAGGTGGCACTCAGCCCTGTTGATCATATAATTACGGCGGTCGAGGTGCGCAGGCGCGAAGGGCGATATTTGCTCGCAATTAGCTGTGCCCGCACGGAAAACCGATGTCCGGACGTCGCGCGTAATTTATGGTTGCGCGAAAGTTGGACGGGTTGTGGCGGCAATGGTTGGGATCTAGAAGGTCGGCTGCCGTCCCAGAACTCCCAGATGATATTCATTAGTGTTGCCAGTTGACGGCACTCGAGATGTTGTTAGGTTGGTACTAATGAGAGGATTGTCAGAGTGGAGCTTTTTCTCGTCCTTTTTCTACTCTCCTGCAGCGGCTAGGCAGCTAAATGGGTTTATGCTTTCTCTTTTAACATCATGGTCTAAAAATGGCATGGTCCGTGTGTGCCTGGGTAGATAACCGATGTCTCATGACTCTCAAGACCTCATCAAGCCTCAACAGATCTTCACCAAATTAAAAAGGAACCACAATAGGACGGCTTATCGAATCGAACAAAAAAGAATTGTCAAGTCGGTTAAAATTTGACGAAGTTATGCGATAACATAGCCCAAAAAAGAACAAAATATACGCGTCGAACTGAGAGTGTCCTTTTTGGAATTTGGTTAAAAAGAGCGACTTCCAGTACATTTATTGTCAAATTCTGACATTGAAGCACCAGAAAACCGGTGACTCTTGCCTCGTTGAAACCATACCCGCGTAGATAGACTACGAAGACTAGTATATTATTAGTCAAGTTCTGACGTTTTAGCGCCGGAATCCCCAGATTCGCGCTGTATAGTATCTATGCTGAGTTCAAAAATTTAATGGAAGAAAATCTTCTGTGCGCTTCCTTCAGTGGGGTCGAACGCTCGAAAGTGAGGCGGGAAGGCCGCAGCTGGCGCGACTGACATTTCCGCGGCTCCGCGACTTGGGAGCCCCTATAGCCTTTTACCGAGCTCTGGCATAGCATCGCCCCCTTATATTCAACCTTGTCCCCTGAAGATAAAGTCTAAATAAAAAAAAAACTGGCTATTACCTCTTAAAGGGTTAGGACTACTGCACACTGAAAGGCACTGAGTTGCCGAAATTTAGAAAAAAATATTATCATTCGAAAAGTCAACCTTATTTTTAGGAGATCCTAGAGCTGGCAGCTACCTTGGTCAGCGCCTCAGCCTGGCCATTCAGAGGGGGAATGCTGCCAGTATCTTGGGAACTCTCCCCAACGGCAGCGGCTTAGATTCGATTTTTTAGTTAGGTAGTTTTTAGTTTAATATTTAGTTTTTAATTTAATATTTAGTTTATTATTTTATATTTAGTTTAGGAATTAATTATATACTTGGATAATATACTAAGAACAAGATACATACCTTATTTTACGTTAGATTAAGTCTCATGCATAGAATCTTTAAAGTTAAGAACGTGTGGTAAGCTCTTCGAATATTTGTTTTTGAAAAACCGACCAAGTGCAAGCCGAACTCGCGTACCTACTGTTAACTATAGGGACTTAGCGTCATCTTAAGACAATGAAAAATAAATGAATAAAAACATACGCCAATGTGTGAACATAGTCGGCAACAAACAAAAAATTCCAGATGACCGACGTACAACATATGTACCTATTGAAGGAGGTGCCAGTTTCCCATAATTTATACATGCAATAATACATATACATAATATGTACATAGTTCACCTCACTTCTTGTCTTTAGTCAAAAACTTGTTCCCCCTTAAAGGTATCTCATGAAATCCATGTTTTTATTTTGCTAATACAAAAGAAATTTTGATTTTCAATTACATTTTTGTTATTTCCCCATTTGTTACGTGATCCTGCCTACGTGCACCTTTAGCACTAGAAAGTAGACATTAAAAAAAATCTATCTACATTGTCCGTTGCCTGCAGGGTCGAGCAGTTGTTTTTTCTCTTAAATATATAATTTAAAACTGTTCGTTTTAATACTTAATAATGATTAATTTGCGCCGGCGAGTGCCTTGTAATTCTGCATCATTTGCAAGCGTACCTTATAAAATTAATGCCGCTATTATATTATACCTACTTTATTGACCGCAAGAGCTTTGCAAAAAGATAATTAATACAATTCCGCAATGCTATCCTCCTGCGTACATCTGTACTACACAAAGTACGTAGGAAAAATAATAATCTGTGGTCTCTATTTTCATTATTAGTTCTAAAATATGTTACTGGCGACATCTAGTGACTACACTGGTTAATACAAAAAATAAAACAACACATTTAACATCTGTCATTCTTTTAAAAATGGCGTCGGAAGGTGGGCGAGCGAACGTGCGTTTACGCAGAAGTAAGTTTATCCATCTTTATCTTTTCTCTTTTTTGTGATTTCATAGTTTTTTTGTGTAAAAACAGTTATTGATAGTAGAAACTAATTGCTCAAAGTAATATTTTACCAAAATAATCAAATGTTCCTAACCTAACCTTGATATTATTTTCTATGTCCTCTGCAAAGTACAAAGGTTACATACCATTAATATATTTCACGTCTGTCTTCCCGAGTACTATATAAAGTACGTTAACAATTTGTTCATTTTTTTTAGATTTGACACCTAACCTCATCGCAGAAGTTTTGAATGACTCCGACTTCGACTATTCTGGAGATGATTCAGACGAAGATCCCGAGTTTCTACCACCTGAAACCAACCAAATAGTCTGTGATCACCGTGAAAGCGGTTCCAGTAGTTCAAGCGAAGATGAAGATGATTTGGTTATTTCTGTGCCTTCACCAGCAACATCAGACAACTCGGATTGTCCTTCAACTTCGTCATACTTACCACGAGCAAGAGGACGTTCAAGGGGAACTCGTGGGCAAAGTCGTAGTCGTAGCCGGGGTAGAGGTGAGAACTCACGATTATTATCCACTCGACATATAGCTATTAGAAATCGACAAAATAACTCTGGCATTCAGGATACTTGGATACACGAGACACTTGATACAGAAATAAGTAGTTTAATGCAACCTGCCTACATCAAGAAAAATACTGAGGAATGGGAGTGGTACCAGTTTTATGAACAATACTTAGATGATGATATTTTAGATCACATAGTAACCTGTACAAACAGGACACAAGTATTAGAGACAGGCAAATCTATGGGACTAACTATAAAAGAGCTTAAGGTCTATATAGGTATTACCATGATCATGTCCGCATTACAATATCCGCAAATTTCCATGTATTGGTCAGAGAAGTGGAAAGTTCCAATGATTGCCAAAGCTATGACTCGAAACAGATTTTTTTACATTAGACTGAGATTAAAATGCGTTTATGACCCTGAAGTTACGCCTGAACAAAAACTTCAAAAGATATGGAAAATCCAGCCTTTATTTGATCGCATATTAGCCGGCTGTCATGAACAAGACCGTCCTCAAGAAATGAGTATTGATGAGATGATTATCCCTTTTACTGGGAAATGTCCCATGCGTCAGTACTGTCCCAACAAACCCAACCCAGTAGGTCTCAAAGTTTTTGTTTTGGCTTCGCCAAAAGGTATAGTTTGTGACATGGCAGTATATCAGGGAGACACTACATTCCCTGACTTAATTAACAAAGGATTTTGTTTGGGAGAAGCAGCAGTAATTCATATGACAAGAACTTTAGTTCCGGGACACTTACTATTTTTTGATCGGTTCTTTACGACGGCGAAACTTTGTGATGAATTACTAAGATTAGGATTTCATGCTACAGGCACTATTATGAAAAACAGAATCCCGAAAAACTGCGTATTGACTGATGAAAAGACATTTAAAAAGAAAGCGAGAGGAAGTACTGAAGTAAAAGTTAGAGAAGACCAAAAACTTGCTGTGACTATGTGGCTGGATAATAAGCCAGTTTTAATGATGTCAACTTGTTATTGCGATCAAGATCACGACGAATGCGAGCGATGGTCAAAGAAAAATAAAGCATACGAAAGAGTCAGAAGGCCAGACGTCATTAAAAATTATAACGAAAAAATGGGTGGCGTCGATCTCGCCGATAGAATGCTTTCTGTTTGCCCATCGCGTAATCGTACAAAAAAATGGACAATACGCGTAATTTCGCATCTTTTTGACCTAGCCGTTGTAAATGCTTGGTTGCAGTATAGAATGGTAGAAGTAGAGAAGGGTACACCAAAGAAAAATATCGCACAAATGCGAGAATACAAGCTTAATTTAGGCACCAAACTAATTGATGACAATGAAGAAGAATCTGATGATGATGGTGAAGTTGAATACGAAGAACTTGAGCCGAAACATAAAAAACGTAAGATTTTAATTAAACCAGTTCCTTCCAAAGAAAACCGTACCAAAAGTGCAGCGCATTTGCCGGCATATGGTACAAAACAATGTCGCTGCAGAAAGAATGCCTGTGATAAAAAAACTACGGTATTTTGCAAGAAATGTGAAATTTACCTATGTTTTACGCCTAATCGGAATTGTTTTACTGATTTCCATGAAGACTGTTAATTCGAACTCTGTGGTTAATTCCTAGTTGACTGTTGAGTCCTACAAACTTTAATATAAGTATAAATGATTGATCTCTAATGTTCCTCCTATTGAATTACTATAAGTTTACTCTTCTTGAGTTTAGTTTTTTTTAATATGTTGTAAAGAAGAGTTTAATTTCTGTTAATTTTGAAACATTTAATAAAACTTCTTAAAATTATACATCCAATCTATTATTTATTGCTCCTTTCTGCTCACTACTCCACCAAAAATAGGCTACGTCCTTTATGAAGCACATAATAGTTTAGTTCCCTTGTACTTTGTATAGAACATAGTGAAAAACCAGGTTTTTCCGGTACTTGATTTTTTCTAATATTTTTCCCGTACTAAGTGATAGTCTAGTAGTGCAATACAAAAGTTTCAGAAAGAAACAATAAAAAAAAGGGGTCTGGTACTCAGGAGGCTATAGCAGCTTATACGTCCCGCTATAGGGCACACGACTTCTCTCAGAGGGAGAGTATGGGATTTAATGACCACCACTCAATCACCAGATTACGCGATGTGCTATTTGAATAGCTGTTTTCCCATGTGTTTTCCCGCAAAGCCAAATCATAAAAATACAGGGTGTTGATTTGTACAGTTTCGTCGGACTCAGGGGTGGTTATTTACATGATACTGAAGCAAAAAAAATATATTAAAAAAATATTTCGTTTTAGTGTATTCTTTATGTTCAAATAAATAATTATTTTATTTTATCTAAATATAAACCACACAACACAATTTAACAAATAGCTTGGTAACCTGAAAGCTGAAACATGTGTGAACTTTCATGAACTGGCTCTTAAGTACAAAATTTAAATTATTCGTGTCATGATTTAAAACGTGCCATCTAATCCTTGAACTACAAATGGGCGCTATTAGATTTGTTGAAGAATAATTCCTCCATGAACTCCTGACTCCATTATCAGACCTGTTTCATGATACCATACAGTAATAACTTCAGAATTATCCAGCAATTTCAAAGTGTCAAAGCAAGCGTTTCAAAAGTTTCAAGCGTTCTTCTGACTGTTACATCAGTCACAAGAACGCCAAAACTGAATTCCTATATAGATTTGTAACCTCACAACTGACCCACAAAGTTTCTCGTACAACTGTTGGCCAAAGTCCATACAAAAAAAACTGACAACCACCAAAAATCGGTTGACAAATTGCTAGTATTCTAATGTGCTAACAAACAAGTGCAGCCAAAGAAGCGTATTGTAAACGATTTATTGGCTAACAAACAGTTGGCAGTTAAAAGAGCGCTAAAGGAATTGACACCTACTTTTCTTGTCACAGTAAACAATTGTAACGAGCCGCCTCAGATTAACACATCCGTGAGAGACGCCGCGAGCTAATGGCTGTTTGAAATTGCAAATGTGGACCTTTGTCCGCGACGTTACAGCACGAAGCAGATTAACAGAAGTACGATAAAATGACAGCGTTAACTAAGACATTTACCAATAGCAATATTTGGACTCTATACCAGCCAAGACAGTGAAATTGTGATATTAGGTTTTGGCTTCATTTTTGGTTCCGGATTTTCTGGTTTTGATGGATAAGGTGTAGTGCTTACGAAAGGTTTAGTTCGTAAATTTTATTAGTACTTTCGTGTTGGGCTCTACAGATAGGCAAGATGCATACATTCTGTACATATTTGTTGCAAAGTCGTCGCAAAGTTATTAAAGTGCACGTTTGTAAAGGTTCATGTGCTTTGCTGTAACAAAGATTGACTTACTGCTGAGACTAATTAATTTCTAGGCACTTAAAGTGCGTCAGTACAAATTGTGTTGATTCATAAATTTTAATCACATTGAGGAGTCATTTACTCATCATTTCGAACAATTTTTCTTCTACATGTTGGCTTTATAAAAAATTCTGTAGTGTAGGCGAGAAATTTGGCAACGTCATAAAATTTATTTTTGAGACAAGAACATGGCCTGCACATTTTTTCACTTTTGTATTTTGATAGGACCAAAGGTAGGTATACCATGGGATATAATACCGGTAGAGCATGTGATTCTGTGGTGAGCACATGTCAATACTGCGTGCGCACTATAAGCTCCAACAATCCTGCATCGCGCAATCAAAGTGTTGCACATGCCGTGGACCGGGCATCCTCAAGTGTACGATCTGCCTGGCGGGTAATTTCTCTTAATAGTGGAAGAGCACGATCACCCGCTCTTCCGTAGACATCCTACTCAAGAGCCCTTCTCTCAGAGAGTAACTTTTCTTCTTCTTTTATTGCCTCTTCGACTACCTACCGAAGGTTAGCAGTCAGCTCCGCATATTTCTCTCTGATGTCTCTCGCAAGGCGGAAGAGCTTGGCAGCACTTACGATTCCAGTCTACTCCAGTAGGTTTCTCAACAGGGAGTTCTTTCGTCAGCCTACGCACCTTTTCTTAGCGAGTAATCGCAAATACAATCAGATTATTAGCGATTATTATGATATCACGTAAGGCTTAACTTCACTCGCTTGAGAAAAGTAGGTAGAAAAACATGTTCTCCTACATTGTAGGACTGCTTAGGACAGTAACAGTAATTGCGTCAGTTATTAGTTATTAGCACGAACGTGTGATGGAATTAGTGCGAAATTGTGCTAGTCTTTTTTCACCGTTTTGAGCAATTATTGAAGATAAACGGCAATTAGGATGGTATTGTTGTTTGTTCAGCTCGTATGGGAAAGTCTATTAAACGTCGTGGTTCAAGAGGTTCTTAAACTATTGATGAAGACACTGGAGAGAGGAATTTAATAGCCACCTTGCGTTGACGCTCGCTCCAATATAAAACAGGAAACCATAACAATAAAATAGGAAACCACGCGAGCTTTCTTAACCTTAAAGAATACCTCTAGAACCTATGAACGTGTTTGTGAATGTTTTACATTCTTTACATTTATAAATTAGTTAAGACTTCATTTATTTGGTGTGATTTTGTTTTGTTTTTATTTATTGATCGAATTTTAACTTTATTATTAAAATTGTGTATTTCAATACAAATAAAATACGAACTACAAATTTAGATAGTAACATAGTTTTTAAATGACTGTTACTAGTAATAATCAACCTAAGGTGTCTAGATAAAATTAATTGATTGAATAATTAAGAAACAATAAATCTAACCCCTAGTTCTTCTACACTCACAAGCTTTCAATCTACTACTATTTGCTGTGAAATGGGCAAAATATATACGAAAAAAACGGACAGCTATTAAAAGATGATCCACAGATTGTTACCATACGAGAAACCAGGGGTAACTTTATTGCAGCCTAATAACGTAGGTGCAGAGACACTGTCATTAAATATAGTGCAATAAGAGCACAGAACAAATTCATTGTGTACACTTTGTGCCCAGGTAAATGACATTTGATACGATCAAGCTATTCCCGCAATGGCAATTGAAAACACACAATACTCTTTAATTAGCCCCCAATTTTGTATTTTTATTTGCCTTCTCAACACAGACACGCGATGAAGTAAATTCAATTCTTTATAAATGGAAATTAAAAACGACTCGTCATAAATTGAAATATTTTTATTTCTTCGCGGGCCGTGATAATTTTGTGTGTTAAAAAGGCACTGGCAAATTACAATAGAACACTGTCAAAACTATATTAAACTGCTTCCCCAATGAAGCCTTTATCACAAGCGCCATAAATGCTACTATTCGAGCAAAACGAGGTATCACTGACCGTACCAATTTGCGTTTTTACAGCGCAGTTAAGTATTGTGATAGACACGTGGAAATTGCGATGGTAAGTTATTATACCGCTAATACGGCTTTTTATAGAGTTAACATAACACCCTTAATAAAATAATATTCGATTACTCCCCTGTGGTGCAAAATATACGGGTTTAATTTTAGTGCGAAACTGTCACGCGTGTTGCAAAGATAATGAAAATTGAACACGTGTGGAAAAAAACACCGGCCTTTATAAGGGCATACTAAGGGTTTTTAATTACATTCATCATGCACCGTAATTAATTGCAAAAGAATAACTATAAGCCGTGCAAGTGGACCCAATTCTCGGTCGCCTTAAAAGGTCCTTCTTAAATTGCATCCATGAATGAATTTATGCAAAATGCGGTGAAAATCGCTGATAAATAACAATTATTTAGTTCCTCTCGTTGCGTTTTTAATTTAATACCCTCATACCCGACCTCTGTGGCGCAACGGTTAGCGCATCTGCCTACCATGCAATAGGTCCCGGTTCGAATCCCGGCTGGGGACAAAAAAACCCAGGTCTTGAATGTTTGTGATGTGATAGGGTGCGACGAGAAGCAATGTATGTGACTGAATGTAAATGTTTATGTACCTAAGTTGTATTACCGCTCGTTTTGTAAAAAACAGTCGAGTAGAACTAAAACAAATAGTTACATGTTTTTTTTTTACTTTCAGGTAAGTACCCATTGTACCCATTCTGGCGCTATCATCTACTTCGGTAGATTAGTATGTGAGTAATAGTATAATAATTTTATATTTTTACTCGAAGTTTGACTCGCGCTATGCTTTTGCCAATACTACTTATCGTACTTGATAAATACTACAATAATATCTCATGTTGTATTTATTTAATATTGGTTTCTATTTTGAACTGGTATCTCTCCGAGCTCTGCACGCACTAACTCCCACACACCGCAATCATGTCACCAGGTCCAAAACTAGCATACCCTGTGGAAGGACATTACAAACATCGAAAAACACTTCATCATCATCAACCCATTATGTACCCACCGAGGGCCACGGGTCTCTTCCCTGAGGAAGGTATAGTCCATACTCCACCACGGGGGCCAAGTCCGTATTGGTGGAGGCTTGTAAGACTATAGTGGCTGGTCTTACTGTCAGAAGTTTTCAAGCCGCCCTAAGGCCTCTGACTTGGCTTAACGACTGACATCTATCGACGGCAGGCGGCACCAACTGCTTAACGTGCCTTGCGAAGCACGAAACCGCTCGGAAAAATGCCACTAGCGTTAGCCGTAGACAGAAACCCATCAATGGACTGAACGCGCCGTATCTTGCTTAACCTTAGTGATCGTTTAAGATCACTCAGGAAGCCCAGGCTACAAGCGAAAAACACTTAGACTGAGGTCATTTGTATAAATGTAAGCGGCCCCCAGAGGGAATCAACCCACGGCCCTTTAACTTCAGTAACTTATTAGTTTACGTGATTCCGCGGTCTTCAGGGTCACCGGATCTTGGACTACCGGTTTGATTAAAATGTAAGCTTACACGCGTACCAACGGGGTTCAATGCTGAGACCTCACGGCGTGCCTCCTATGTTAATTACAAATTATACCCCTACGTACCTATTGTTATTACAGACGCTAGTTTTACTAATTTACACGATAAGATCTTTCAATTTATTCAACGCCTTGCATTCATATCTTTTTTGTGATGCAATGTTGTGCGTAGTGAAATGGAACTTTTCCATTTAATTATAGAGGATGAAGGTGTAAACTTGATACACCTATTTCCTATCATGCCTGACAAATAACTAGACGAAACGACCGTCAATGTATTGGTATGGACGTATTTCGGGTCTCATTCGGAGTGACTTTAATTAGGGCGAGTTTCGAAATTGACAATTTCGCTAAGTAACTACTGAACTGTAGTGCTGTCTCGTCAAATTTCTCAGAGAAGAGCGGGACGGAACGTTACTTAAGTATTTACTTAAATCAATTTGCAATCTTTCAACTCTGCGGACTTCAGTAAAATTAACAAATAATCAAAAAAATGCTCCCACGTGACCATCGTAAACTTGTCCCGTGCGGGGTTTTTCGTTTGAGTTATCAATCGGCTATTATATCGATAATTTCGTGACGTCAATCCGCATTTTGTAGACAACTGTTTTTTTTATTATTGTAAACATTGAATTGAAATAATCAATCTTTGAGTCGTTAATCTCTAGTAAAAAACACTTCAAATGACGCTGTTACTACAAAGTACGCTAGACAATTATATGTGAGCACCACATGAGGACCTAAATCGAACCTACGGCGTCTGCATTCGTATAAAAGTCGCAAGGGGCCCAGATAGGTATAGTGGCGATTACGCACCCGTACCTATTTGGGCCCCTTTGGGCATGCAGACATTAGTCTGCACAACCGCATAGGGTCAAATCTTACGTTGGAGTATCTGAGGACATGTGCTATAGCCAGTCAATTCAATCTATCAAAAATTCAGTCAATCAAAAAGCCTTTTCTACTTTTCTTACTTTTCTAGTCATGAAGCGCTCACAAAAATCCGACATATATGTAGGTACTTACTTGGCGCTACACTTTCATCATCATCAACCCATTTTGTCCCCACCAAGGGGCACGGGTCTCTTCCCTGAGGAAGGTATAGGCCATACTCCACCACGGGGGCCAAGTCCGGATTGGTGGAGGTTTGTAAGACCAGTGGCTGGTCTTACTGTCAGAAGTTTTCAAGCCGCCCTAAGGCCTCTGACTTGGCTTAACGACTGCCATCTATCGACGGCAGCCGACACCAACTGCTTAACGTGCCTTGCGAAGCACGGAACCGCTCGGAAAAATACCACTAGCGTTAGTCATAGACGGTGACCCATCCATGGACTGACCGAGCGTATGTTGCTTAACCTTAGTGATCGTTTAAGATCACTCAAGCAGCCCAGGCTACGAGCGATTCCACACTTTATATTGTTCCTTTTAAGAATTTATTCAAAAGGAACCAAATACTTTTAAAAACATTCACCATCTTCATCTGAGTTACATAATTATTATAATCTTCAGTTAGGGTTTCATAACTAGACTACTTCATAAGAAACGAGTTAGATAGATGCGGCTCCATATTACACTCACGAAATCCTGAGTCTAGCTATCAAACATCATACTAATTGCTGTCGCTAACATCAGGTTTCATAAATTATTTAGTGCGCTGAAAGGTATTCCAGCTGGCTTGATAGTAATGAATCCAAGACAGTACGACCTCGGTATGGGCAGGACCAAACAACGAGGCAGTCATTATTACCCTTGTACCCTTGGTACAGACATATTTTGGGTAAGCTCCTATGAAGTAATTTCTGGCTCCATTTTTTAACCAAAGTTATTAGTTTCCACGTTATTTGCCAAGACCAGCCACTTGTCTTACAAGCCTCCACCAATCCGGACTAGGCCCCCAAGTTGGAGTATGGCCTATACCTTCCTCAGGGAAGAGACCCGTGCCCTCGTTGGGGGCATAATGGGTTGATGATGATGATTTGTTTCCAAGTCACAGTTTATTTTAAGGCGACACAAGTCAAGTGTCGCCTTAAAATTTACCTAACGACATCTACATCACCCTGTACAGAGCTCAGTAACATGAAGAATAAATGAAGTCACAGACCAAACAAAAGGCAACAGTGGAAAAACTAATTTAAAGCGCAAAAAATAATGTGTAATTCGAAACGAAAACAGATTATGTTATTTGATTAAAGCTAATTATGTGTGTTGCGGCATAATTAACTTGTATACGTGGGGAGATATCATTCGTTTTTTAATATTCCTATAACATCTATACCTAAGTATTGCATTGTGTGAGCGAGCGGCAGTAATATCGGTTCTCGATCAATTTCTTAACCCGTTCCGATCACAGAGAATCGCATGGTATTTTCAGACCAGGTTCATTGTGCTGTGTGGACGTTAGTCATATTATTTATTTAGTTACTAGCTGTTCCGGTAAACATACCGTCAAAGTTTTCGTAATTTTTCCACTACTACTTTTAAAATTGTTTCGCGATTTCAAAATCGTCGCCTAGGTACCTACTAGTTTATGATAATTAAACATGATTAGAAAAATATTTTAATAAATCCTGATGACAATTTCTGTTTAACTCGCAAAAATCATAATACGTATTTTTCTTATAAAACGGGTCAAATATTCGACTGTCTAAATGCTTGTCTTTATAATTTATTTTGAAAATATTCACCATTTTAGATACTTGTTTCAGTAGGTTTGAGTTTTATTCATTAGTCTATATTTAATGTTTCTAAAAATTTTGTGTTTGTGACGTCATCAGAGCAACCAATGTCATTTGTATTTTTTTTTTGTAAGTAAGGCAAAGTATTCAAACTCATACTGTGTTTGCTTACGTTATAAAAAAGTAATTTATGGCTAACGCTTTTTATTGTAAGTATATCTTAACAAATATAGACTTATTTACGAATCTGATAAACAGAAATTGTACTGAAAGCATAATTCTCGTAATGGTTTAGAGATTTCCGTTCATGTTCAAAAATGTAGCATGGCCAATTGATTCACTGGTCAATTGGCTAGAGCCAGAATTCGAAAATTGAAGTTTTTAAGTGTTCATTTCATTAAAACTATTGTTTCTCGTCATTTTACAATACCATTCACGTATCTCACGCCTATGTCCATATTTCTGAACCAGAAAAGCATAATTGAGGCAATGAGAGACAGAGCGGCCTTTATTTTTTTCAATACCTATCTGAATATAAATTAATCAATGAGATGCCTAGGGTTAAAAAAATCACTAAAAGATTACTTAAAAAGTGGGTCAGCAAAACATCATCATCATCAACCCATTATGTCCCCACCGAGGGGCACGGGTCTCTTCCCTGAGGAAGGTATAGGCCATACTCCACCGCGGGGGCCTAGTCCGGATTGGTGGAGGCTTGTAAGACTATTGGCTGGTCTTACTGTCAGAAGTTTTCAAGCCGCCCTAAGGCCTCTGACTTGGCTTAACGACTGCCATCATAAAATATCATATGTATCAAAAAATAATGAAATAAATTAATTTAAAATTATTTTAAATTAGGCCTCAATATTTTCTCTTTGACTTTCGTAAGAGTAAGGCCGCTCTGGCTCATATGGGCTCAATTATTCACTAGAAATAACAAACTCGTAACGTAATCGAGTTTGGCTCGAGAGCCTATGGCAGCCCAACCAAGGAGTCTCGCTCGACGAGAGATAAGCCGCCGTGTTATTATAGCGTAATTTACGATGTAAATTATGGCGATTTGTTAATTTTATATTTAGTCTGAGAATAGGCCGTCGACGGGTCCGTTATTATTAGATTGCCAACCGGCTAATACATACGTGCTACATAGGTGATTTCGCTACCTCGCTGATACTGAAACTAATCGCTGTCGATATTGCCATGCTACTTATTTTTTTATATTGTTTATTATAATTTATTTTGAAAATATTGACCATTGAAACTAATTTTTGAGTTTTATTCATTATGTCTATTTTTAATATTTTTCTAAAATGTTGGTGGTTGTGACGTCATTTGAGCGTGATTAAAGAGTAAAGATTAAACAAATGTCATTTGTATTCTTTTTTGCAAGTAAGGCAAAGGACTTATACTCGTACTGTATTTGCTGATGTCATAGAAAAGTCATTTAGGGTCAAGGCTTTTTATTGAATATCTTACAAAATAGAGACTTATTTACAAATCTGATAAGGGCAAGGCTCTCAAAAAATGTACCGTAACACACGTGAAATTGCAACACATAATAACATACTAGAAAATCGCAACACCCGGCTGCTATACCCAATCATGTTTTTCTTATGTTTCTGGGATGTTCAGATTGATTGATTGATTGATGCATGTTCAGATTTGTCCAGGACGTTGCATTCTGTAAAGCTTGCAACTGTTGTGACCAGATTGTCTTCTCTAAACTAACACGCGACATCCCAGAAACATAAAAAAAACATGATTGGGTATAGCAGCCGGATGTTGCGATTTTCCAGTGTGTTACTACATGTTACAATTTCACGTGTGTTACGGTACATTTTTTGAGAGCCTTACCCATAAATAGATATGGAAATGGTTTTGAGAATTCCGTCCGTGTCCAAAAATGTGGCATGGCCAAGTGTCCTTTTCAAGGTTTTCTTTGCTCCCGTCAGACGCAATTTTGTTTTCCTGGATCTCGTAACATTTAATAAGCGTTGATAGGTACTTGTTTATAACGAAATCCCAACAATACTGCGGCTACAGTAATTCCGGGGTCTGGGTGTCAGCAGGCTATACGTGCAATTAAATAATTACACACAATCATTGCCCACGTGCATCCCACCATATCCACTTGCACACAAAGTGAAGAGAACTCTAACACGAGAGCAAAGGGTATCGTTTAGTTTATCAATCCAATTTTTATAACATTTTCCTATGAAATACAAAGTTGTACTGTAATATCAAGAATAACTGGAAATGAGTCTGCCTTACATTCAAACTGAATTGTTATTCATCATCATCATTGTCGACCCATTATGTCCCCACCGAAGGGCACGGGTCTCTTACCTGAGGAAGGTTAGGCCATACTCCACCACGGGGGTCAAGTCCGGATTGGTGAAGGCTTGTAAGACTATTGGCTGGTCTTACTGTCAGAAGTTTTCTGACTTGGCTTAACGACTGCCATCTATCGACGGCAGCCGGCACCAAGGGCTTAACGTGCCGTGCGAAGAACGAAACTGCTCGGAAAAAGCCCACTAGCGTTAGTCATAGAACGGTCACCTATCCATGCACTGAACGCCCCCTATATTGCTTAACCTTCGTGATCGTTTAAGATCACTCAGGCAGCTGGGGCTACGAGCGATTTATTGAATTGTTATTGCCATACAGTGATGAAAACTGCAAAGTGAAGTTGTGACGTTTATCTGGCTTCGTGAATGCCAACATTTCTTATCCTCTGCCAATCAATGGCGTGGCAAAACAATGACGCAAAAACTTTCGGTTCTACCGCCATCGCCAGCATATTAGATTTATTATTACACGTTGAAACGTATCATTGTTTTTTAATCACGACCCGTATTAACAAACTAATTGGAAAGATAAAAATACTAATGCGATAAAGGTAATTATTAGACAAGTTATGAATGAAAGAGCCGATTGTTCTTGTATCGCTACTAAATCAGCTAATCATCGAAGAAGTATGTTTTTGCACTGGCCGGGTCGTGTTTATTTTTAATCCTATTTTGATACGATAAACCTTATTATTAGAGAGTGTATGTACGTGATTTGTGACTTGGTGAGTCCAGTAGCTCGTCTTGAGGATGCATTTTATAAACATAAACATTTACATACAGGCACATACATTGCTTCTGGCCCCACACTAGGATACCCTGTGTCGTGGGAGTCAGAAACAGCGACATCACGAACATATAAACAAACAAGACCTGGGGTTTTTTGTCCCTAGCCGGGGTTCGAACCCAGGATTATTTTGAGTGGCCAGTTGGACATATTTTAGCAAAAAGGTTCCAACCCACAACATGGTCATTGTTTAGTTTAATCGAGTTTAATATACCAAAATGAGAGCGTAAGTCAGTTTAAAGTTAAAAACCCAAAAACATATCTCAAAACTCACTTTGTGTGGGTTGATGCCTTTTTGCTAAACTGCTTCCAGTTATAATTAAAAAATAGCCAACAAGTGTGAGTCCACTTTGAACTCTTTCCCCTAGTTGTTTTGAGAAATATATTAACGTTCCATTAGCGGTTTTCTGACTAATCTTTAGCACTGATTTTGATTTGACAAAATGGTCAGCAAATACGCGAATACGAATAGCCGAGTAAGATCGTGAGATCGAGTCAGCATGAGATCACACTCGAGTTGACCGTTTGTTTCAAGATACTGCTCGAAACTAAGCAAATTGTTAGCGCACTCAAGAACGATCTCATAGTTAAGAGCGCCCTACGAAAACGGCCCTCAGTCTAAAAATATACCTCCATGCCTACAAAGGAAACGGAGTTATCAAGATTATAGCTCAGCGATTACAATCGATGTAATTACCAATATAATGTGTATTGAAATTGCTCATTCATAACATGTATATCGTCTCAGATCGTTGTGTTGTAGCTGCTTGTGAAGTTGGGAACAAAAATAATATTGATACATTGTATGCTAACTCTTCAGCAAGTTTTGTTTGTGTAGTGCCTAATGTGTAAAGAAAATTAAACCCGAAAAAGCTGAATCGAATGAAACATGAAATGTTGTGTATAAATCATTGCAGTTCCGGTAATGTATTGATTACTTTGATAAAGAATATAAGACGGTTACTGTAGAATGTAATTGGAAACTATTTGCGTCTCGCTTACATGACATAAATGGTAGTTGAAATAGCAATAAATATTTTAATGTACTTTTTTTCTTTGCTTCTTAAACGCAAGATGCAACAAGCATTTATGTAAATTTTACATTATTTTTAGGTTAATTATAAGTTTATTTATTATTAACCTAAAAATAATTATTGTTTAAAATTTAACTTCCAATTACTAATTAATACTGATCTATAGCTTTTATTCGGTTGCTCTGTCTAGTTTTATTAAGTATTGAATAAAGACATTATTCAAATATTTTTTTACACAAGTAAACAAAATAATTCACGCTTCGATCTGTATTTCACAATTTGTTCGAAATATTAAGTAGGTATACTAAGGGCCTGTTTCACAATGTTCAAATAAAGTTCCAGATAAGCTATCCGCAACCAGAGCTGCCGTTTGTTCTAAATTGAAATAAATTTTCCTGTATTGCGTGTGTTCGTTTATGACTTCAAATTTAGAACAAACGGCAGCCCTGGTTGCGGATAGCTTATCCGGAACTTTATCTGCAGATTGTGAAACAGACCCTAAAGATATTAGCGAAGAGCAAGATAAATAGTATCCGAAATTAGCGTACGAAAAAGGCTTGTCAGGCTCGTAGCCAAAAAATGGTAGACCCTGATCTTTACCCCTGCATTGCATACCCCTCCGTAATGCAGACGTAATTTAATGTAAGGTCAATACAAAATAATTCACATCCAACGAGTTTAAGTCCCCACGTCAACATTAATGGTCGGTATGTAAAGCAAAATAATTACAGACTGCAATTTGTCAAACAGGAAGTCGTAATAATTTCGCATATCGCGATGCACCCAATAGATGGCGTTCCTGATAGCTAACGAACGACAGATAACTCAATAAAGATAACTGACCCAAATAGCGAGTCATTAGTAATAATTACCTACACATGGTAACCATGTACAGAAGGTTAACAGTACCTACATGAAATATAAATTATAAGACAAGAATAAAATAAATCATAATTATACAATAACGTTCACACAATGCAAAAATAGGTCCTAAACAAGGAATAATATAGCGTATGCCTAACAGAAGCCTTTTACAGGCTGGTTGGTTAGACTACAAAGAAGCTTTTAGCTGTATTTGTAATATAATCATATTATGATATAATCATAATGATATAATTATAATAAATCATATGATATTATGATCTTATTTATCGAGCATCGGGATCCTAGTGCGGGGCCAGAAGCAATGTATGTGCCTGTATGTAAATGTTTATGGTTATGTTTATAACACCAAACAAATGAGAAAGCAACTGATTCTAATATAATATAGGGCCGATTTATGAATTGAGATTTTCGCTAAGTAGTGCTGTCTCGTAAAATTTCCCAGAAAAGAGCGTGACAAAGCGTTACTTAAGCATTTACTTTGTGAAATTCTCAATTCAGAAACCGGCACATAGTCTGGCCTGTCATATTATAGGATTTAACTTAAAATCTACTCCATTACACCTCGTGTAAAATGGCTTCAGTATCGATAAATTAAACCAATTTCTATAAACGTTTGGAATTCTTAATTTTTCAAGCATATTTTAGTAATAAGAATATTTATTGCACATGAAACATTGAGCAGAACATTACATAAGAGCTTTAATGGTTTAAGTTTTGATATTCTTTAAAACCAAAGTAAAATAGAAAAGATTTTAAAATTTGGCTCATTTAATTAAAGTGGTTCATTTATCAAGATTGAAGAAACGGTGACAAGTTATATAATGTAGTTGGGAAACCCATACACTCATAATAAGATTTCCGCTAGCATTCTGTGACTAACTACTCAAAACATCATACTATTTTCCTGCAAAAAACCAACATATTAGTTATTACCGAGAAGCCTGCAGTACCTAATATTTATAATCTGATTCGCAAGAATAAAACGTAATGGCTCGACAATTAAGGCCGTAATCCTGTAATGGTCGCGTAATTAAGGTAATACAATTAACCTATAACATGGCAACTTTGATTGCAAGAAACTGTTACACAGAGGAAACATCGCAGAAGGACTGCGTGAATCTTTACATTTTCAAATTCGGAAATACAAATTTAAATAAAATAAAGAAATAAAAAAATAAATAAACTCATGCCCGCTATCCCCGAGGGGGTAGGCAGAGGCACCAATCACTAGAACTGGGCCCACGTTTTGCCGAGTTTATTAGGTCCCAAACGTGACAAGTGACAAGCCTGTCGCCGTTATCCGGGCACAATTTGTCAGCGAACTCAAATATTTTATTCGCAATAATAACAAAAAGTTTACTTTATGAAGGTCAATGTTGTTAGTTTCACAATTAATAGATTACGTGGAGAAGAAACTAGCAAACCCCACGTTTATTCTGTTCAAAACAGTTTTAGCTTAATTAACAAAATTTCAAACTTAAAAATATTACTCATGGATGTGTTGAAAACTAGACACGATTCTCCTCTGAATACATTTAATATCAATATACTGTTACTGAACACCAGACATCTATTCTGTGTCTTCTAAATAATCGTTGATTTTATAATAAGCTTTTTTTCACAGAGTATGCTTAAACACATTTCTTATACCGCGTCGGAGGTAACTCTAATTTATTTTGGGGAATGTTGTTGCACAACTTTATACAGAGCCCCATAAAGGAAGTACGTATTAACTTTTACAAGTCTAAATCGTGGAAATTACAATTTATGTTTATTTCTAGTATTAACATTATGATGGCTACCAAAAGTTACGAAGTCGATATGTCCCATAACGTCACTCAGTAAGATTTATTCTGTTGATATAATCAACTATGCAAGAGACCACAGAGCACAGACCACAAGAGTCTCTTCCCTGACGAAGGTATAGGCCATACTCCACCACGGGGGCCAAGTCCGGATTGGTGGAGGCTTGTAAGACTAGTGACGGGTCTTACTGTTAGAAGTTTTCAAGCCGCCATAAGGCCTCTGACTTGTCTTAACAACTGCCATATATCGACGGCAGCCGGCACCAACTGCTTAACGTGCCTTGCGAAGCACGGAACCGCCCGGAAAAATGCCACTAGCGTTAGTCAAAGAACGGCCACCTATCCATGCACTGAACGTGCCCTATGTTGCTTAATCTTCATGATTCCTTGGCAATACTTCTGTTTAATAAGTTTGTGCCCAGAGGTAGGAATTATCACAATGATAGTTACAAATGAATTTAATTATTGTTTATTACTCGCTGTATCTCGTGTAATTCAAGGGAGGCTTCAAATAATGTGTTTTTTCTTTCATGACAGTGCATTTACTAGAAAAAGATCTCTAATTTCGTGCGTTAAATTAGGAATGTAAATCGTGATGTGATGGAATATTCTATGCGCCGTTTTTAACGTTGATGGATGTGGGTATGAATATTTTGTTATTTTGATGCAGGGTAATTCGTAATCCGGCATTACTTTAACACAATTAGTCTAGCTATTAACATTGCCAGACTGCGGGCGAAAGAAAGAGAACTCAAGCGAGGTTCTTCATACATTCTTAGTTTCCTACCAAACCTAATCTTTACAGGTTTTTTAAAGGCCTTAGATACTACAGTCTATTAGCTTTTAGAATATACCTCAACTGAGCAATCAAAAACCGATTAAGGTAAGGTTTATTTTGTATAGTTATTTATAACTTTTCAAAATAGTGAATAAAAGTTTAATACAGAGCAAGAAGCAGTAGATACCTATTACACTCGTGTGCTTTCGGCAAAAACCGAAGCCTATTATACTCTAGAGCCCGAGGTATGTTCTAAAAGCTAACAGACGGAACAATCATTTATCAATATTGTCTAAGATCCGAGGTAAATTTTCAGATTGAGAAGCACCTTTCTCATCCTTTCAACTAAATCCACAGCGACTATGTCAATACGCACAGACCCAACTAATCCGCGGGTTTCCCCGCGATATTTTTGTTTACTATAAATTAGTGAGCTACAAAAACCACTAATAATTTCACTAATTAATGGCATAACACAAACTATTATAACAGCGCTAATTTAATCAATCAAGTCGCCTCTTGTAAATACGTAATGGGAGCGCGCACGCACCGATATTAGTTGCATTTAATTACTTCTGCAAAAATGCATGCTTAATGGTCTAATTCCTCAGTTAATTATGACTATGAACAATGTGTTGTCATCATTTTATAAGGAAAATCTGGGATAAACGACTGAGACATTCTATTAGAATTTATTATTTCTACAGATTGTTACTACTGTTAGTCAACACAGACAAACATTATTTAAAGGAAAGCGTTTTAAGACATATTCATACAAGGTTTGCTGGAAGAGAATGCTTCCTGCATTAAGCATGTCCTTATACACATATCGGTGCAATAAAGAAATTTAATAATCGCAAACGTCATACCCTTAAAACGTATGTGATGGTAACATGTACAAAACGCATACTCGTAAAAATCGGTGAATCCGTTTTGGAGGAGTTTAATCAAATAATAACAAACACTAACATGAGATTTTTATATACAGGGTGTCCCAAAAATATTGTCCAGCGGAAGTCCAGAGATAGAGCAGAGGGGGTACAAAAATCACCCCCATGTATGTTCCGCGATTTTTTGTAGTTTTCGAGTGGTCAAACATTTTAAAATTAAAAAAAAGTTTAACTAACTTTGCGATTTTTCATTGTTTTATGGGGCTATTGTATCTGGTTGACCCATAATTGAGTTTATGTTTGCAAGGCACAAAATACACCATATATCTTAATAATTCATTGCTCTGTGACCAATAATGTCTTCTATGTGGGTCAAAAAATAAGAAACAAATACAACTCGAACACTACAAACAATCGCGGAACATACATGGGTTAATTGGGGTACCCCTAGAAGGTCTCTATCTCTGAACTTTCGCTTGACCCTATTTTTTGGGACGCCCTGTATAAGACTAGCTGACCCGGAAAAGGTTGGTATGGCGACCCATTCTTAAACATACCAAAATATGATCTGGTCGGTCTCTTCCGACATAATTCAAGTAAGTGAATACGTAAAACAATGTATAATCTGTAATACCACAATATACACCAAAAAATTAATAAAACATTATCAACTAAATTGTGCGTACTTAAGTGTTAGTAGGTAACACGGCAAAAAAATTACAACTCTTGATACGCATAGCAAGCGTAACGCGTTTTTCACCAAGTCACGCATGACGGAAAAGAATGGATGCAACACAGCTACGTCTAAACTGCCGCGCTAAACCGCGCGTAACAATTCAGTCCCTCAATTATTTTTTTTCAACTTTGAACTGTTTTACGCAAAAGAGGTTATGACAAATGAGGTTCTACGTAATACTTCCCACGCAGTGATGCACTTCCGGTTTTGTAGTAGACGCTGATACAGCGCCACCAAGTTATTTGTTCAGGCGGGCAAAATTGTAACGAACTAATTAATTGGAAATCCTGTTCCCCATTTTTGGTTTTATTTATTCACTTACTAAGATTATAGATATATTTTCATTAAAATTGAAAGAAGGGTTAAGATATTCTTATATTTCTAGGTAAATTTCTTAAATGTTACTACTAAATTCTCCACTAGCGCCGCTATCAACTGAACAGATAAGATGGTGGTACTGTAACTCTTTTTCGCTTCGACAAAATAGGTTATTTTGAGACTCTATAGTCTCAAAATAACCTATTTTGTCAAGAATATTCTATGTATTTTGTCTAAAAGATGCAACTAAAAACCGAAGTTATATTATTGTATTTAAAGCACAAAGCAGTAATGTTATTTTCTGATGCTAGCTAAGCCAGAACAAGTAGATATTGTGGGGATGGTAATAACAGCTAATACTAGTGATATTTGTTATTAACATCTCCCATTTTAGGAACCTATAAGAAATGTATCAAATAATCAAAAACCTGAGGTACTCGTAGTAGAAGAAGAAAATCCTTTCAGCACTGTTTACCTGCCCGCATGTGTTTACAAGCTGAAAAGGAGTAACGTCACACACTACGGATAGCTCGCCGGTCTAAAGTTAGCTAATCAGATCTTGCCGGGAGCCTATTAAGTAAATGTTAGCATTTCAATAGCATTTTAATGCTAAATTATTCTTACCCTTTTCTTTGTGTTACAATAAGATGTCTCGAGTTTTAAATACACGCTGTTTCAGAACAGTCCGGTGAACTTATTAGATTTGTACAAATGTCAATACATGCTATTTGTATTATGCTAAATCAAGCTATTCGGGTACCCCTAGAGGTGCTCTATCTCTGGACTTTAGCTTGACACAATTTTTTGGGACTCCCTGTACAGTGTTGCAGTGGATTCCGAGACCCAAAATTATGTTTGGAGGCACCCTGTTTTCTCATTTAAGTTGACCGACTGACTGATTATTTTTCGAACCTTAGCTTATGACCTAAAGAAGAAGAAGGAGTTATAGTGGTCCGGTCGGGCCATGTATAGTTCTACAGATTACACCTATTAAGCACAGTAAAGGTGCCGTGCCGTTACTTTTTACTAATATATAAAGCTACAATCCGGTATACTCACTGATTAATCATCTATATGTTTTCTCAGAAACGGTGGGTTTTAGAGAAAAATTTTGTATGAGAAAGTTGTAGGGAAGGTGCGAAGCCATCCTATGAAGCCAATTTTTGAATTTCGAACTCCTTCTCCCATACTACTATGCTATCTGTGTTGTTTACCGACCGATTTGGATCAAATTTTGAAAGAATATTTTTTGGGCGATCCGATTGAGAAAAAAAATTTTAGTTGTTCGAAATTCAAAATGGCGGCCGAGCTATAGCCTCCCGAAAAAAGGCCATTTTTCGACCTCTGCGCAAAAAAGTTGGCAGCCAACTGGGCGCATGCTGGAGACATGCTCTCAACGGCATCGGGTTGTCGAAAGACCCAGGTATACCAGAAAAATCTGACATCTTGAAATTTCAAGATGGCAGCTGAGATATCAATGATCAAAGTTGACAAATTTTCTATGGAGACTTTTCACTGAAAATCCACTTTCAGTACAAAAAATGGGACAAACTTGCGAGGCCGAAGGCCGAGCTCCGCGAAGCGGGCACGAGAGACCCTGCTGCGGCGAGGCCGAATGCCGAGCTGCGTCCAGGCCGAGGCCGAAGGCCGAGACGTCGCGTGTTCCGGCGTCACAGTGACAACGCAAAAGCCAGATGGGAGAAACTTGCGAGGCCGAAGGCCGAGCTCCGCGAAGCGGGCACGAGAGACCCGCCGCGGCGAGGCCGAGGGCCGAGCTCCGTCCAGACCGAGGCCGAAGCCCGAGACGTTCCGTGTTCCGGCGGAAAACTAACAAACCCAAAAGCCAAAATGGACAAACTTGCGAGGCCGAAGGCCGAGCTCCGCGAAGCGGGCACGAGAGACCCCGCCGCGGCGAGGCCGAAGGCCGAGCTCCGTTCAGGCCGAGGCCGAAGGCCGAGACCACACGTGTTCCCACGCGTCGAATCCCAACCAATAGTGTCTAGCGAGGCCCTAGGCCGAGCGCCGCGGAGAGCGAAGCTCGCAGCGGCTGGGGGTTGGCGCGCGTAAGCGCGCAGGGGGCTGGCCCCCTAGTCTTTTTTATAAAGCTAATCTCTTTAAACGAGCAATTCTTGTATCTATATTTGTATATAATCAGAATCTCGGAAACGGCTCTAACGATTTTCATGAAATTTAGTATGCAAGGGGTTTCGGGGGTGATTAGTCGATTTAGGTAGGTTTCATTTTTACAAACCTTCGTTTTAACCGTGTTTTTAGGCAAAGAAATAACTGCTACACTATAAGAAGGTAATTTTCGCAACAATATGTCAGATTGCAGTAGCTCAAGTGGGAAGTAAGACAATAGGGAATGGATGAAAATATCAGAAGTGCTTGATATTTTTTTTGGTGATAGGAATAACCTTCCTTAACGCGGGAAAAAAGTTTAATTTTTTTTGGCCCCGTAGTTAATTTTTAAATATACTTAATATTTTTCCATTCGTCGTTCTGGGCTTAGTACGGCTTAACAGACATATTCCGTGGTCCCCTACATATTAAAAAAAAATATTAAGATTATTTAAAAATTAACTACGAAGCCAAAAAAATTGAAACTTTTTTCTCGCGTTAAGGAAGGTTATTCCTATCACCGAAAAAAATATCAAGCACTTCTGATATTTTCATCCATTCCCTATACCGTAATCAGAAGATCCTGGTCCGAAACTTGGCAAATAAATTTTTCTTTTTTTTTTTTCAAGTTCCTTTTTTTTGTGTGAAAACCTATTATCAGGAGCCCTTTATCAACGCACCTAATTCGTATCCAAGTACCTTTTGTTTCTAAAAGAAATACGAAAAAAATCAGGACAATGCTCATCAGAGATTAAACTTTGTTATTTAGAACAATTTTTATTTTGTTTGTTATTTTTTAAGGCGCTGTTTGATGGACAGTGCTTGAAATCATACTTTTTAATCGTGTCACAACCCAAATTATTGTGGCATTTATTCGAAGCAAAACAAACATTTTCCTAAAGCTGTGGCATTGGTGCAAAGCTCGAAATTATCTCGGAAACAGCTCCAACTATTTTCATGAAATCTAGGTTGTTGGGAGTTTCAGGGCCAATTAATTGATCCATGTAGGTTTAATTTTTAGAAAATGTTCTTTAATCAGTATTTAGGGCAATAAAAAACTGTTCATTAGAATGCGAAGGTAAATTTGTCTGAGCTAAAACTTGACACCTAGCGTCATCTGTTGGAGATTTATATCAACCCAGCAAGACATGTATCGCCATCTACTATCGAAAATAGGAACTAAAAATACCCCTACCTGTGTCGCTGAGAATCTACGTTTTAGATACACTACTTGCTTGTCTGTTACCTGTTCGAATCTAACGTAGCTTGAAATAAACCGTTTTGCATTTATAACGAATAAAATAAAATTATTGAAGGAGCCCTGAAAACCCCCTGATACTACACCGAGGCGAGGCCGAAGGCCGAGCTCCATCCAGTACCAGGTCAAAGACTGAGAAGTTGCGAGGTCCAGCGTAAAAGAAACGATGCCAAATCCAGATAAGACAAACTTGCGAGGCCAAAGGCCGAGCCTCGCCAAGCGAGCACAAGAAACTTTGACAAGGCAGAACAAGGACGTGGAACTCCACCGAGGTGAGGCCAAAGGCCGAGCTCCATCCAGTACCAGGCCGAAGGCTGAGACCAAGAAACAATGCAAAATCCAGATGGGACAAACTTTCGAGGCCGAAGGCCGAGACTGCGAAGCGAGCACGAAAAACTTTGATAAGGCAAAACGAGGATGAGGAACTCCACCGAGGTGAGGCCAAAGGCTGAGCTCCATCCAGTACCAGGTCAAAGGCTAAGACGTTGCGAGTTCCAGCGTGAAAGCAACAATGCAAAATCCAGATGGGACAAACTTTCGAGGCCGAAGGCCGAGCCTCGCGAAGCAAGCACATGAAACTTTGTCAAGGCAGAACGATGACGTGGAACTCCACTGAGGCGAGGCCGAAGGCCGAGCTCCATCCAATACCAGGTCGAAGGCTAAGACGTTGTGAGTTCCAGCGTAAAAGAAACAATGCAAAATTCAGATGGGACAAACTTGCGAGGCCGACGGCCGAGCCCCGCGAAACGAGCACAAAAAACTTTGACAAGGCAAAACGAGGACGTGGTAACTCCACCGAGGCAAGGCCGAAGGCCGAGCTCCATTCAGTACCAGGTCGAAGGCTAAGACGAAGAAACAATGCAAAATCCAGATGGGACAAACTTGCGAGGCCGAAGGCCGAGCCTGCGAAGTGAGCACGAAAAACTTTGATAAGGCAAAACGAGGACGAGGAACTCCACCAAGGCGAGGCCTAAGGCCGAGCTCCATCCAGTACCAGGTCAGGTTCCGGTGTAAAAGAAACAATGCAAAATCCAGATGGTACAAACTTGCGGGGCCGAAGGCCGAGCGATAGAACTCAGTTCAAGCCAAGACGTCCCGTGTTCCGGCGTAAAATTAACAATGAAAAGCCGGATGGGACAAATTTGCGAGGCCTCAAGCTCCGCGAAGCGGGCGGGCAAGAGAAACCTCGCTGAGGCTCCGTTGAGGCTGAGGCTGAAGGCCGAGACCATACATGTTTCCATGCGTCAAATCTCAATCAAAAGTGTCTAGCGAGGCCCTAGGCCGACTGCAACGGAGAGTGAAACTCGGAGCCGCTGGGGGTTGGCGCGTGAAAGCGTGCAGGGGCTTACCCCTTAGTCTGAGTGTAATTTCCAAAAAACACGATTTATCAAAAAAATACCGAGCAAAGCTCGGTCATCCAGGTACTAAAACTTTAAATCTGCAAATCCATAACTATTTATTCAACGCATTAGACATTAGAACTAGACCCCCAAGACTAGTTGAAACCGACTAGTCGAAACGAAACGAAACAAAATTTAAAACTAACAATAGCAAGACAATAGCAAGCATTTTATTGTTTAGTTTTCTTTTTTATCTATAAAAAAGAAAACTAAACAATAAAATGGTCTGTCGCCACAACACCTTTCATCTTCAATGAGTAATTTAACATTGACTCATAAGACAAATATTGCAATTTATTAACTTGCTAGTCATTGCAAACATGAGACATGCATGTCCTTATTAATGCATAAATACACAAGTACAGCATCTGTTCGAAACTCGTACTTATACCGCGGGCGGTAAGACCTATTCAAACTACACGCACCTTTTGGATCTTAGAACTTCGCTACGTTCTTGTATTCATAGACATACAACGCAAAGATTCATACGACAACGTAAACTTGTGTGTGCCTAAGCACGTTGTCGTAAGTGACGTTCGCAGACATGTAACACTGACAACCGGCTACGTTAAACATGTCAATTTGGCGACCAATAAGCTAGATGCCCTAAAAAATTTAATTAGTCCGTCTTTTAGATTATTCAAAAATAAGGGACACGTATTTTTTTATTTGTAAGTTAGACCAAAAATGACAAAGATATAGTTACGTGTGACGACAAGCCGTGCTGCATTTTTTAGCACGGAGTTACGTCTCACGTAACTTTAATGGGCTATATTTGTTATTTTTTGTTTAATCGTAAAAAGAAATAATACGTGTCCAAAATTTTTTTATAATCTAAAATACGGACTAAATAGAATTTAATTATTTTGACCCTGGAAACTACCCTATTTGTTGCCTCATTTAGATTGCTAGGGCTGCATGCGTTCTATACCGTTCTTATACCTTACTATCGGAGCTGCCAAACGTTGTTTTGCCATATTAATTATTAGCCTACGACCTATTCGCAACCTACTAAACATACAGAAAAAAACCGGCCAAGTGGGAGTAGGATTCGCGCACGAAGGGTTCCGTACCATTATCTATAAAAACGGCTTAAAAAAATCATGTCTGTTGTATGGGAGCACCCTTAAATATTTATTTAATTATGGTATTTACGATTTCTTGTTAAAGCTACAACAGAAATACATCATCTGTGAAAATTTCAACTGTCTAACTATCACGGTTCATGAGACACAGCCTGGTGACAGACGGACGAACGGAGACTCAGTAAATGGGTCCGTTTACCCTTTGGGTACGGAACCCTAAAAATAATGAAAATCGTTAGAGGTGTTCAATAACAAACACTGTGACACGAGATTTTTCTGCGTCAGATATTAGTTCTATGCTTGTATTATTTTACGCTCCACGCACGCCACCCGCGCTTCCCGCTAACCGATTAATAAACAACAAATTGATTACGCCAATTAGTGACAATTACTCTCTCGCGTAATGGTCGCTCCAGCTGCATTCGTATGCCAGGCCCGTCCACTAATGCACATAGGTGTTATTGACATAGTACACGCGTTTTGCAGTTCATTATCACGCGACCCGACCCGTGTCATAGAATAATAAATTTGTACAGATGGTGCAACCCCGTGAAGCTAACTATTTATGAGCTCATGATGCCGAGGCAGCTTGAGGGTAGACTTATGGTTCGTTTACGTTTAGTAATATGGTACGCAAATACATTTTAACTTAATTATGAGTCGTTACTGACGCAGATTAGCAATCAAGTTAGGTATATTTGTACCTTTTATCTTCAAAAATACAAAAAAAAAACGCCTACCTCGGTGCATGCGCGGTGCGGGGTTCAGGGAACTACCCCTGTATTACGAACAATTCTCGGCAATTGCTGTCACAAACGGACAGAAAAGTGGCTCACAGCCGACAGATGACTGACTTCTATATTTTGGAGCGTGGATTTGTCTCACTCTAATGCCGACTTGCAGTTCTTCTTAAATGGCACTGTTTAAATCGACTTATGTATGAAGAATTTCAGTTAAAACCTTTTTAAGCCACATTTAAGAAACTGCCGAAGTCAGGTTACCACCGTAAAACGTTGATTGCTTTACAAATAAACGGAGAATAAAGTCACATCGTGTATAACTTTGAGATAAGAACGACGTTCATCGAGCTTAAGATTTGAAATAAGAACGTTGTTCATCGATTACAACTTCGAAAAAAGAGCGATGTTCTTACATATTTCAAACTTTAACTAAATGTAACTTTATGCCACGGTCATTTGTGAGGTGGTGTATGTACAAATTGTACAATGTGTTTTGAATACACGAGTCTCTTTGAAAGCTTTAAAGCGTTCTTTTTTTTGGGCAAGATAAAAAGTACCCGAAACCGGCGTACGGCAGGTGTAGTCCCTGGTATCTACTTACCCCTTTGGGATACAGGCATGAGATTATGTATGTATGTATATAACGCTCTTTAAGCACATACATATAAGAATGCTTTGCTTTGAAACTCAAACTGCCCTTTTGGCGTATGCATCTGCAATTTATGCTAACATTGTCTCTTAAATGGCACTATAAAAATTAACCGAACAACTCATTTTGCACTTTTAACGATCGACTCGGCCGAGGCCAGCGTATGTTAAGTAAGAACATAATCGTTGCTCCGACAATTATGTGCAACTTATAGCCGTTACATGAATCTTCTTAAGATAACATTCAACATATAAGTCAGCTTGTATACTAGTTAGGTCGTCAGCCTTACTCATTAGTACCACTTTTTGTCCACATTAAATGTGTTATTGTTAAGAAATTTATTATTGTTAAGAAATTTTCCTAACAATAAGTTTATCCTACTGATGCTTCGAGATACGATCTTCGAGAAAAATCTTAGAAGTGAAGATATGGAGAGAAACCCCCAAGCACTCATACTACTTACTTACATTCAGATAAAATAAAATAAAATATTTTTAAGCATAATGGCGTAGGACGACCAGCCACAAGATGGACAGACGATCTCATCCAAGTGGCGGGAAGACGCTGGATGCAAGCCGCTTCCGACCGGTCTTTTTGGAAATCCATGGAGGAGGCCAATGTCCAGCAGTGGACTTCTTGTAGCTGAATGATGATGATGAAGCATAATAATACAGGAACAAAACAGGATCGAGAACATGACGACGGTCAGTGGGCAGACTGATGCGGATGGCGAGAGACCGTTTGAGATGGAATTTGGGGGAAAAGGCCTATACCTTATGCAGTGGCCAACGGAGGGCTGATGATGATGATGATGATGATGAAAAAATTAAATGTTTACTTTAGAACGTCAAAGATGTTAGATAGATAGAATATTCTTTATTGTATGTACACCAGGAATCACAAACATTAGTTTCACAATTAATAGGTTATGTGGACAAGAAAATAGCAGAGAAACTCCACATTTATTCTTTTCAAAACAGTTTTAGCTTAATTTATCAAGTTTTAAACTTGAAAATGATTACTCATGAATGTGTTGAACACTAGACACAATATTGTTCTCTGATTTTCCTCTCATTAAATGTCAAGACAGGATACCTATTGATCTATTCCGGCCTTCCGGCACTTTCTCAGGAAATACCTGTTCAGTTTTAATAAAAAAATATTAAAAATTAAAATTCTTTATTTCGCTATTACATCTTATAGACTATGTATTTTTATATGGACGATATCTTCTTCTAAGTATAAAAGTACCTACCTTTAGCAGTGACCCGCTCTTCAATGATAAAGTGTTACAAACGAAGTCTGAGGTTTGCTGGTATAAATCTTTTACAGAGATAAGCTCGCCTTTGTACATTTTGTTTCTAATGTTCTATTTAATGTCGTGTGCAATAAAGTATTAAAGTATAAGTCGTTAAGCCAAGTCAGAGGCCTTAGGGCGGCTTGAAAACTTCTGACAGTAAGACCAGCCACTAGTCTTACAAGCCTCCACCAATCCGGACTTGGCCCCCGTGGTGGAGTATGGCCTATACCTTCCTCAGGGAAGAGACCCGTGCCCCTCGGTGGGGACATAATGGGTTGATGATGATGATGATTTCGTAGGTCTTTCGTTGACAAAACAACGGTGCGCAAACGGGATTACCTAAACGTTCAGGGGTCAGTAAATTTAAAACATGGTTCAATAAGCAAAGAACCCCCAATTACATACGGCAAAATGCAGTCCAATCAAAACCCCCAAAAGATCAACCCGTAACCTCTCCGTTCTTTCCCAGACTACTACCAGCCCGAGCAGCCGTACCGGCAGACGTTCCCCAACATGGGCCTCTCGGATCCCCCGAAGGAGTCCCCGAGCACGACTCCGGAACTGTCCCGCACCGACCAGTCCCCGTCGGGGCCGCCCCCGGGCTCCGCCGACAGCGATGACGCCGACGAGTTCGCCCCGAAAAGGAAGCAGAGGCGCTACCGGACCACCTTTACCAGCTTCCAGTTGGAGGAGCTCGAGAAGGCGTTCTCGAGGACGCATTATCCGGACGTCTTTACGAGGTTAGTTAAAATGTTGCTAACTGTTATTTCATATTTAATTTTTAAAAAAAGAATACTTTGAATTCACTGTTATTGTATTTACTTTGCATGACCTAGTCCGAAACTAGGATACCCTGTGCTATGGTAACCAGGTACAAACATAGAAATACGGCGGCACCCAGTGGGAATCGAACCCACGACCACTGTCTTGGCAGTTATCTTATCTTGGCACCTTAACGACTGGACCATCGAGGCAGTCATCTCGTATGCGAATAATTTTCAACTGTTCATGACGAACATTGAAAAGCTCCTGTACAAAAATATCTAGAAAAAGCAATCGAAAGAGACCCAAAATGTAAAATAAATCTGTATTTATTTTACATTTTGGGTCTCTTTCGATTGCTTTGCAATGAAACATTGCACACAAAAATGTTTCATGCAAAATAAGAGTAATAGTTCTATAACAACATAACGACGAACAATTTGTCGAGTTAACAAATTTCATACTTTTCTTGTTACAGAGAGGAGCTAGCAATGAAAATTGGACTAACTGAAGCGAGGATACAGGTAATTTTCCAACAATTTTATCACTTACAGCCGTTCAAACATGTTTTCGAATCATTTTGACAGTTTTATTGCGATGTACTTTGTATATTAGAACCAATTTAGCTCAACTGGATTCTTATCCAGTTGAACTTTTTGGGTTTTGTAGGTATTCTCAAAATGACTAAATAAAACAATAGCTTCCACATATTACAATCACTAGTCCTAGCCCCAAACTAGGATAGCTAGTGCTATGGTAACCAGGCAAGCTTGTCACAAATATGGAAATAAAGCAGACTGAGGCTAATGTCATCAAACTTTTCTTACCCTGAGTCAAGCAATGCCAAGTCTAGGTAAGGGGTAATGCAAGATCTTTTATTTTATTAAAGCGTTTATTTGTGGAACATATGCATTTTTTGGTACATTTGGTGTTCAGACAGGTTTCAGATCGCTATGTCCTGCCATAAAGGCGTACAAATATATTATTTTGTCGGTATACATAATATGAAATCTAATAGTTATTAATAGAAATTAAAATTAAGTAACATAATAAGAATGTCATATTATAGAATAAATTAAATAAGACAGCACAATGATTAATTAACATTAATAATATGTTTAAAGTTAAAAGTTTTGTAGCAAGCACATCACATACGGTCTGGGACAAAGATCAACTCATATAATGACTCTACATTCATAATGCGACAAATTTCTGCTACACAATCGGATACGGCATGACATTCTTAGATGAATTACCATTGTTTATACTTATGTTACAGAATATTGCCTATGACATTGATAGATAGATAGATAGATAAAAACATGTTTTTAACGACACAATACTCAAAACATGACATAAACATTTTATACATAAAACAATAGAAATGTAAATTTAAAGACACAGTAGATGACCGATAAAAGTACACGAACTGATATAATTAATTCTCCTTATATTCGGCAGCACGTTTTGTGCACTCTCAAACTAATAATAATAAAACATAATGAAGGTTCATCAAAGGATAATTTATAAAAGACTTCCATTTAATTTCCATCATCATCATCATCAACCCATCATGTCCCCACCGAGGGGCACGGGTCTCTTCCCTGAGGAAGGTATAGGCCATATTCCACCACGGGGGCCAAGTCCGGATTGGTGGAGGCTTGTAAGACTAGTGGCTGTTCTTACTGTCAGAAGTTTTCAAGCCGCCCCTAAAGGCCTCTGACTTGGCTTAACGACTGCCATCTATCGCCGGCAGCCGGCACCAACTGCTTAACGTACCTTGCGAAGCACGGAATCGCTCGGAAAAAATGCCACTAGCGTTAGTCATAGACGGTGACCCATCCATGGACTGAACGCGCCGTATGTTGCTTAACCTTACTGATCGTTCAAGATCACTCAGGCAGCCCCGGCTACGAGCGATTAAATTTCCATGCTAAAAAGAAAACAATAAAAAGAATATAAATACAAACATGCTCAGTACATAATGCTCATGTTTCAGTTCAAAGTATTGAACTAAAATGGTCCCGACTCAGCATGTGTTGTAGGGGAAACCGAAATTGCTGTTACCTACATGGTGAGGCGTAGGTATAGAACAGCAATACACTTGAGGTGTCGTAGATTTTAGAAGGTGTATGGTAAAGCTATAGCTCTATTATATTCGGGGTTATTTTCAAAATGCTCAATTCCTGAAACATCTTGGTTAGAGTGTGTCGCTTAAAACAATGTTTGAAGATATTTTTGTCAAGATTGGCATTTCATTAAATAAAAATGCAGTTTTTCTGGCGCTGTTTAGTAAGGAATGCTTTACTTCGAATGAATATTCTTTTATGTAAAACCGCGATTTAGTAAAGGCGCAGGGGTAGTAGAGCGCGCAAAGCGGAAAAGTAAAATTATGTAAGTTCTGTTAATGCGGAAAATATAAGCCTAAGGAAGAACTCAGACAAAAGTAATTCTAAAACACAAACTCCAATTGGAGTGTTTCGGGAATTACGCATTTTAAAAATCAATAACCAAGTACAGTCATTCCTCAGATCAATGGACTGCCCTCACTTACTGGCTATATTCCATTGTCCACAGCTTTAGTAACTCTCTGACATTTTTCCTTAATAATAACCCAGAGTGGATAATCAAGTCACTCATTAACTGTCGCAAACGTTTTATTTGCAGTGCAATCGATACGATTGTCTCGAATACAGATTAATTGAGAGCCGATATTATCAAGTGTGCACTAAAGAAGTTTAACTCAGTCATTACTTTTTAGAAAAACATTTCGCATTTGAGCCCTAAGAGCCTTTAAAATTATTATTAACTAGCTGTTGCCCGCGACTACGTCCGCGTGGGCTTTAGTTGAGTAAAGTGTTTGCAAATAAGATAGGGATACTTTTAGCGCATGCGAAAGAGCTTTCATACTAACTTCGCAACCCCCTCTTACCCCCTTAAGGGATGATTTTCAAAAAACTACTTTACACGTCTTTCATGACTTTCAATGAAGGACCTTCATGTTGAATTTCATTCGAATAACTTAAAAAATGGCTAAGTTTCATACTAACTTTGCGCCCCTCTTTTACCCCCTTAAGGGATGATTTTCAAAAAACTATTTTACATGTATTTCATAAATTTTAATGAAGGAACTTAAAATTGAATTTCATTCGAATAACTTCAAAAACGGCAAAGTTTCATACTAACTTTGCACCCCCCCTCTTACCCTCTTAAGGGATGATTTTCGAAAAACTATTTTACATGTGTTTCATGACTAAAATAAAGAACCTTCATATTGAATCTCATTCGAATAACTTCAAAAACGGCAAAGTTTCATATTAAGTTTGCATTCCCCTTTTTCCCCCTTAAGGGATGATTATTAAAAAACTATTTTACACTTGTTTCATAATTTTAATTGAAGAACCTTCGTACCAAATTTCATTCGAATAACTTCAAAAACCGCAAAGTTTCATACTAATTTTGAACCCCAATTTTACCCCCTTAGGGGACGAATTTTAAAAAATCCTTTCTTAGAGGAAAATTTCAAGTTTCTAACCCTTATAGTTTAGGCCCTGCGTTGATATGTCAGTCAGTCAGTCAGTCAGTCAGTCAGTCAGTCAGCTTCTCCTTTTATATATATAGATATTCAGTTAAGAAAATTTTGGGTACAGTCGCACTTTTGCATTCTTTATAAATAATACAAATGCAATCGGTCTGATGTGTCATATTTTGTTTAAATATTTGCTATAATAATTAGTGAAAATTTGATCTTTCTGTGCAAATATGTGGGTATTAGTTACTCGCAGCTCCTGATGTAGAGTAACCGGGCAGATTAGCATTATTATTGCAATATTATAATATTGCAATAATAACGCTGGCAAAATAACATAACCTTATTACATACTTAATTGATATTTGTAGTAGTTTGTAGGGCAATTGGTTATGTTATATTGAAATTTTTCATTTGAAGTTGTAACTTGTACTAGGAGTAGTTACCAATCATCATCAGCCCATTTATATCCCCACCGAGGGGCACGGGTCTCTTCCCTAAGGCCATACTCCACCACGGGACGTAGTCCGGATCGATGGAGGAATTACCTTACCATTACATTGGAAGTTACCGATGGCGCACTCTTATACTGTTCAACCGTCTGTTATGGCATATCATCCGTCGATACGATAGAGTAATTGAGCGATGAACAATGGTGGTTTTCTTAGAAACGTCTCGGGGCATTCTTGGCAAGAGAAATTATACTCCCGGTAGTTCGCTCAAATTAAATGATTGGGACTGGTTCGATGGCGCGTTTGCTATGCGGGCAAGAAACGAGGTGAACTTTGGTTTAATTGACCGATACAATGTGGCTGCGGCTGCGGTCTGTGCGAAGCGAAATTATTGTTTTGCTCGCTGTACACTCACACGGACAAGTTACTTGAAATCACTATCTTCTTTATGTGCCGTCTAAGGGAGATTAACAAGACGAGCAATTCTTGTATATATATTTATATATAATCAGAATCTCGGAAACGGCTCCAACGATTTTCACGAAATTTTGTAGGCAGATGCTTTCGGGGGCGTTTAATTGATCTAACATTTTAAGAAAACGTACTTTTATCCGTGTTTTAAGGCAATTTAAATTTGCTATAATAACATACAAAGGTAAATTTCACGTTTATCTGCAAGGTTGGGATAGTCCTGACGGGAAAACGGGCGACCCGTTTCGGGCCGATTTCAAGAGACCCGGTTCGAGTCATGATGTTTTTTTTCCAAGTTCTTTTTTTGTTGGAAAAGGATTATTTTAACTTTATATTAATTACATATTTTATATTACAAAAAAAGTACCTAGCAAAGCTCGGTCAGCCAGGTACTTTATTTATTAAGTGGCTTATACAAAGTTATTCTTTTAACACGGAAATACTATTTTATAAAATAGTATTTCCGTGTTAAAAGAAAATAAACCACTTTGACCAAGTAAAACTTGAATTATATTTTTTCTTACTAAAATATTTCCATAGGTACAGTACAATTTAGCTTCTAATAATCTTGAAATTTGTCAATTTGTATGAAAATCTTTTGATTACGATTATTGGACTTCCAATAAATTTTAACTACTTAGGTAAACTATCGGTAGCTACTAAAGAAATGGATTCAGATTTTGCGTAACCTCAGTAATACGTTCAAACAAGTTTAAACAACCAGTAAATTTAAAATTAAAGTTGAACACAACCCGTTTTATATCCCGCACGACCTAATATTGCAAAAAACCTTGTGAAAATCTAATTAGTTGTAAGCCCCAATAAGTAATGAGTTATTTCTCAAGGCTCGCTTCACACATCTGCTATGGATGCCTATCCCATAATTAGCAGACAAAATATGCAGGCTAGCTCGAAGCTAGCCAGGCTTAAACGTTGCGTAGTCATTAGTTTAACGTGATGGTGAAGCTATTGCACTCCACACCTGACTCCCTCAAGTTTGCCTTTCTTTTTTGCAAAGTTCCTGCCTTATGAACGCGTACAAGTAACAATTCAAATTGCATTACAAGCTGAGCTCTAATGCAAATTAGACTTTGTTGCATGGCTTTCTCGTGCCAAACTCCCTTGGTCTGTCTTCGACGGTGCGGTCAGGAAAAATGCACCCGAAAGTACAGAAATCGCAGAGCGAAAAAGTTGCGATCTTGCGTGATTATTTGCAGTCAAAATTTGTTGTCGATAAATAACTCATAAATTGAAGGAAATCCATAAAATAATTCGTCTCAATAAATGATCAGACCTTCCGACCGGCCCGAAGGTCACTTCGGTCACTTCCGACACATCTGCAGATGGATATAGCTTGCATTCGCTGCATGACTGCGTCCTATCCCAATAATCATATTTTACGGATAAAACCTATGGGAAAGAATTTTATGCTCTTATGAATATGTTTCTTATGTTATGTTCTGTTAAAAGTTTAATATCCCCTGGTCTGTCGCAACACCCTTTACGGGCCTCTGTCAAAAAACCGATAGTGTCGCGACACCCTCTAAGGGCCTCGGCGGTTGATGCTTACGTCTTTAAAGAAATAACAGTGAATAATGTAACTGCCTCGCTCTAACTTAAGCAGTGGCTTCTCGATAAACAAGGATAGCTAGCAAGCGCATATTTGAGCGGTCGGCAGTTGAAAGTTTAAAAGTAGTTTGAAATAGAATGTTAAATATGGGAATTGGGAACTAATGAAATGATCAGAATGATAATGAATATTGATATTAAGTACTTTATCTCTGTAAATTACGGATGTTCATAAAAAGTACCTATCTATAAATATTTAATCAGCAATAAAAATTTGTAAAACGATCATTGATTACCCTGCAATTATTTTCAGCAGCCAAATATGGCATGAGAAGCAAAATAAAACATAGTGTGCAAAATAACCACTTTAGTTTTAATACAACCATAATAATATGGAAGCTGGCTTTGTAATTTTCTACTAATTTTTTACCTTCGACTGCTAGTAGCTCCTGAAAAGATTTTTTTTGCTAGCAGATGATACTCAAAACTTATGTTGGATTTTCTGAGCATTCAAAATTATGATGTGGATACTCTAAATGAAAAGTTTGTATGGTGTATACAGATAAGATAAGATAAGATAAAGATAATTTATTATTAATAAGATAATTTACATTTGATTCCTTAATAGTACAAACCGCTGATGGTATTTTAATAAAATTGTTACACGAGCAGAAAGTATATTGTATTAAATTACGTCAGTACTTGCGACTTGTGAATCGCTCGTAGGGCCGGCTACCTGAATGATCTTAAATGATCACGAAGGTCAAGCAACATAGCGCGCGTTTAATGCATGGATGGGTAACCGTTCTATAACTAACGCTAGTGGCAATTATCCGAGCGGTTCCGTGCTTCGCAAGGCACGTTAAGAAGTTGGTGCCGGCTGCCGTTGATAGATGGCAGTCGTTAAGCCAAGTTAGAGGCCTTAGGACGGCTTAAAAACTTCTGACGGTAAGACCAGCCCCTAACTAGTCTTACAAGCCACCATCAATCCGGACTTGACCCCCGTGGTAGAGAATGGTCTATTCTATACCTTCCTCAAGGAAGAGACCCGTGCCCCTTGGTGGGGACACAGAGGGTTGATGATGAGTACTGACTAACATAGACGCAGGCACATACATATTTAGTCAGTACCTGAATCACAAACTACATACATACTTATTAAATTCATATAAATTCAGCGCATTATTTCCACCGCAACGCTGAAGCTGCTTCTGTGCGCTCTTGGTGCGGACGCCGAATTGTGAAACACGTTTATTTTTTTGCAAACGGTCATTTATCATAAGTAAATTAATTTAAAGTGCTTTAATGTTAATATCTTACGTAATGACTCTTGTATTTATTCAGTTTTTTCCGAGCCGCGGTCAGGGCAGCCAAATAAAGTAATTTAAATTCTGCCTGCCTCCGCGCCCTCGTCGTTATGGGTTTGCAAGACAGTTATATCTGAGCTGAAGTACAGGCAAAGAAATACTTATCTTTTCCGGTACAACTGGTTACTGTCACTTTACACACAAATACATGTCACGGACCGATCAACACAGCCGCATTCAAAGAACGAATTATCAATCTACAGATTTAAATAATTATCATTTTTGTTTGATACTCGAACTTAGGCACACAGATGATCAGCTGGTAGTGAGGTTCGTCGTAATGAAATAGAAGAAAGTTTAAAAATGCACCGAAATTAATCATAATCTCCTCCTTTATTTAAGTAGGTACCTAGGTAATTGAATATGAGCTCTTGGTACGTGGGCGTTTTTCATAAATTGTTAGGTTGGGTTAGTTAAAATAGTCATGATTACTTAGATCATAGAATTTCAAGTAATCCCTAATTAAAACTCAATGTCTAGGTGTCTCAGAGTTGGTCCAAACAACATTTGTTTATATTGATGAATGGAATTAATTGAGGTCAATCGTTCGTTAAGGCCCTCGTCCTATCTTCCACGTCCTTGGACGCTATCTTATGTCCCGATTTACATTACGGGTGGTAGACAAGTCAAGTTACCATATTAATAAAATGAATTAGCAGTGGTTTATGGAGAATGAAAATTCCAGCGCTTTCTCCCAAGCCTGAAAGTACCAACTTAACTGTCACTTCCTCAGTTAATAATACACGCACAGGAACAGTCCCACAACACCTAAATTAAACACTGACCCTACGTTTCGTTCGCCCGCAGGTGTGGTTCCAGAACCGGCGCGCGAAGTGGCGCAAGCAGGAGAAGGTGGGCCCCCAAGCGCACCCTTACAATCCGTACCTGGGCGGCGGTGCGGCCCCCGCGGCCGTCGTCGCCTCCATGCCGAACCCCTTCACGCAGCTCGGCTTTGGTTTCCGGAAGCCGTTCGACGCCAACGCGCTGGCTTCCTTTAGGTAAGAAACATTCATTTTGTTATTATTATAGTCAGCTCGTTTACCCACTACCGGGTAAGTATTCTATTTTACGGTACCTATCTACAGGACACTTTAACAAACAGCTCTACTAGATAGCTAGTATTCAAGTTTGTTCTCAATTAACTTAATGCTACAGACATTTTGCGCTAGTCGCCTACCTACGCGGTACATAAGCCTGCAGATAATGTGACGGGAAAAACTGTTATTGAGTCGTCAGTGTTTCTTGTAGTTGGTTTGAGTCTTTATTCAGCATGTTGGCAGTATGAGTAGGCAAATTCAGGGCTAATAATATAATTTAAGTCTTCAGTCAAGTCAAACACTTTACAAGATCTTTTCCTCCATCAGGTACGCAAACTCCCCGGTCCTCGGCGCCCAATACCTCGGGGCACCCTTGCCGCGGCCGCCCCTCTTCGGGGCCCCCTTATACACCAACTCACCGCCCTTCCACACGCTGCTGGCCGGGCTGGCGCCCCCGCGCCGCTCGCCGGAGCCCCCGCCCGTCTCGCCCCCCATCTCCCCGGGGAGCGAGTCCCCCCCTGCGACCTCCCAGCCGAACGGACCCGAGGTTGAACGGAGATCCTCGAGCATAGCGGCGCTGAGAATGGCTGCGCGGGAGCACGAGCTCCGACTGGAAATGTTAAGACAGAGACACCACACAGACCTGATTAGTTGAGGGAGGCGGGTCGCGTGCTAGGTGAAATTGTTGAGTGAGACTTTTACTTTCCTCTCCGTCCAATTAGACTTTGATAAGTGTTATGGAGGTTTCGTGAATCGCATATTTAGGCGACAACAGCTGTTGTTATTTTGAACAACATTATTTGGCTTCTGAATTCGTGTTGTCCTTTAATTAAATTACAACACATTGTTTTGTTCAAGATCATAGATACCTATGTTGTAAAAAATATTAATAGGTTAGTATTTCATCTCCCAATTACATAAAATAGGAGTGGATGCACAAATCGAAAGACGCGATATCTTTTTCAATTGTGAAATAAACATTATAATTGAACCGGCATTTCGATATCTATTTATGACAGTGACCTTCTGATTTCTTTGAAATTGAATTCGTGACTTCGGCATATGATAGTTAATTAAAGAATTCATTAATTATTGTATTAAAGAAATAAATAATGTAAGTTATTATTTACATTATTTAAAATCCGTCCAGTTAAAAGGGGTAATTGTTATTTATTATAGATTTAATTATATGTAGTTAAATTACGTAACATCCTAGTTGTAAGATTGATGATATTTCTGTCAGTCTCAATATACATTATATTTACCTACCCACTTTTTTCAGTGACGTATAAAATACCAATGTTGTGCAATACATGCCTTCTTGCAATTAATCTAGTGTCAGACAATAAAATGACGTTGAATTGTTACAATATTCTTCATATTAGATATTTGGTAATAATAACTGTACCAAAGAAGACTTAACTATATTTGGACAAACCGTACTTGGCCTTAAATTTATTTGTACCCTTCTAAGGTTCTGAAAATGATATTGACTTTCCTGAAAACATTCGCAATGAAATATAATGAATTTATTTATGAACTTGATTTCTTTTGTTCTAATACACACCTAAGCCATATACTCACGCTCTTTTCCACCCTATAGACCGGTTCCAGAATCGAAAATTTCACTAAGTATATATAGCACTACAGTTAAGAGTTACTTAGCAAAATTCTCAATTCAGAAACTGACCCTATGGGACTAACTATTGCCTCAAACCTGAGAAAATAACACCAGCATCACTATGTTCTGTTAGAGCGCGGAAAATCAAGAGACATCATTAGGAAGCTGGAATCCCTTCAAAAGCAGTGCAGTATACCCGAACACTACAAGCTCTACAAAAGGATAGACACAGGAAGTAATCTCACAACCTCACTAAATACAATGTTACTTGTAAGGCTTAGAGCGCTGTTACAACGCTGAACTCACATTCAGGGGGGTCATAGATTCTAATCCACAAAGCAATATGTTTTGTAATAGCAATACTACTCGCTAATGCTAATACAAATTCACAAAGGTAAATAAATCCATCGTGCGGAAAGAAACTTGGACTTTCTCAGTTTCTTACGATGGCCAAACTATGAGGCAGTGTTCAAATCACAGGTCTCACTAAGACTAAGTTCGGAAATGATCTGCCTACTAAGGAAGAGGTCCCGGGTTCGAATCCCGGTTGGGGACAAAAAAAAGAAACCCAGGTCTTGTATGTTTACATGTTTGTGACGTCGCTGTTTCTGGTTCCCGAGACACACGGTATCCTAGTGTGGGGCCAGAAGCAATCTATGTGCCTGTAAATGTTATCTTTGTTGTTGTTACAAAATCTCAGATTTAACTTACTAAGGGAAAGCACTTAAAAATTAGGTTTAACTAGGTATCTAAATCGACCTAATCAAAATTGCACATTGCTGGAGGTTTTACAAAATAAAGGATAGGTACATACAACACACCAATGCGGTCGCGGTCGCGGAGGCGTGGCGGTAATTAATGTTGGTGAGGAGGAGATTCCTTTATTTGGGGAAATTATCCAGCCAGGGGTCAAATTATACGCATTAAATCCTGCCGGAAACCTAACGTCTGGATTACCAATTAGTAGTATGAAGTTTGACAGGTAGACGATTAGAATCGTGTAGATGGGTTCTGCTACGTCTCGGGCATACAGTCGTTAATAGATGTAAGTACAAAATCTGATCGTTTACTTCCTAGCTTCCATAGCTTCTGTACCGACTAATGATAAACGATCCCGACCGCTATATCGAACGGGGCGGCTCAAAGCGGAAAACCTTCACCGGATTTCATGAAACAAACTACAATTCACAGTTTAATATCGACCTCTGTGGCGTAGTGGTTAGCGCATCTGCGTACCATACGAGAGGTCCCGGGTGCGAATCCCGGCTGGGCCAAAAAAAAAAGAAACCCAGGTCTTGGATGTTTACATGTCTGTGATGTCGCTGTTTCTGGTTCCCACGACACAGGGTATCCTAGTGTGGGGCCAGAAGCAATGTATGTGCCTGTATGTAAATGTTTGTTTATGTTTAATATGTCAATTTCATGCATGTTACGTAGCCGAGTACTCTCTTGTTAATCTGAGAATTTACCAACTTCGCAATGTACATCCAATTGTCATAGTAATACATGACCATGCTCAGCGGGCTAAGTCAAGTTATCTTAAAATTATTGTGTTTTAAAATTTGTAAGAAAACAAGTATATTTAATTCTTTGTTTCATTTAGCTAATGTTCTAAATATTATAAAAATGCTAATGATTAATTTTACAAAGATACATAAGCTCACGCCTGTATCACTGTATCTTGGAGGGGTAGGCAGAGGCTTTTAATACGAGAGAGTAATTTTGTAACAGATGTTTTCACTGCCACACAAAATTTGTGTTTTGCAAAATTTGAGTTTTAGTCAACATTATTGAAAATATTAGAGCCCTGTTCTATGAAACAGTTTTCCTACATTTAGCAACTAAGGCCTGTCAAGAACGTTGCTTATATGGACGTAAATCTCGAATAAATATCAGCTGTTTCTACACTTGCTAGAGCAAAAATCACAATTTTATATGAAATTTCCATAAAATTAATCACTTTTTGCTAGGCTCTTTTTTTACATTTCGATGGCCTAGAGCGAATACCTCATACTATGTATGTGCAATTTAAGGTGATTTTGTAACATTAAGCGCCGTTGAGTCGATATCTTTAAATATTTGAACAAACCATGTAAAAACATTGAAATTACGTTATATAAAAGGTCTACTTTGGTTTTATGTGGGAACAATTTAATTCAGTTTGCAGATTTTTGTGCATCCTGAATAGTTACGTATTTTACAGTAACGAGGTATTCACTATAACCCAACGATTTGTGGGATTCCAGAAAAAAGTTTAAATGGTAGGTAGATAGGGACGAAATAAAAGAACGTAAAACGTAATACACGGGATCATCTAAAGTTTGATCGACAAATCTAGTTTCGGCGATATGTACGAAGCTCAAGAGAAGAGCGAATATTTTTTTGCTCTATCGGATTTGTAGTAGTAATAAGTAGAACGACTAAAGACAGCATAATATAATATATATTGACTTGACCACCAATGTAAGTAATATCATTCATTGAAAAAAATTAAGAACCGGCGTTCAAATTAAATTTCAATAAGCAGCAAGGAAACACTAAACGATCCTCCTTCAGAGAAACCAAAGAGAACTAATCCAATTTTGACTTTCAACAGTCGGGCTATCAATCATCCGGTTATTACACGTCATAAGTTAAAATAAAACTCTGTAAGCGTTTCGTTTACTGGCGTTTCAAGCTCTAATAACTCCTAATTCAGTTAGGAATAAAGACCAATTTTGGTCAACAAGTCAACTGTATTAGCCCTTGTACAGACGATACAGTGCCTCCCTTACATTCAGACTGTGTTCCTGTTTTTTTTTCTAACTTACATGTTTATATCCGCGATGTTCACGCGTGGCAATTGAGCCCATACTCTCACTTTTGCGCTTTTGCTCTTTGTGGCTGCAAATAAATGTCTCTCTCTCTCTCTCTCTCTCTCTCTCTCTCTCTCTCAAAAACAAAAAAATCGCTTGAGATCTTATTTGTCAAAATCTAACCATTGCTCAAGGAGTTATGATTTGACATTGAATTGGGGATCATCATCAAAATCAACCCATTACATCCCTACCGAGGAGCACGGGTCTTTTCCCTGAGGAAGAAATAGGCCATACTCCACCACGGGGCTCTAGTCCGGATTGGTGGAGGCTTGTAAGGCTAGTGGCTGGTCTTACTGTCAGAAGTTTTCAAGCCACTCTAAGGCCTCTGACTTGGCTTAACGACTTTTATGCTTGCATACGGTCATGCTTTTCCTTATTTTGTTTTCCGATGCTGTTTATTGCGATAAAGTTGTAATACTCGTTGCCCGATCGTCTGTAGATGCTTTATCTCTGTAGAGTAAGGAAGGCTACTAACCGTTGGTGGCTGGCACCATTTATCAACGAAACAATAGTGTACGAGGCACATTTATTACATAATCAACCCTAATTAAAACGTAATTCAATAATACATTCAATTATAACGATTAAAAATAAACTCTACGATTCGTGGGAAATAGACAGTGCGCGGACATCCCACAAAGGCAATACTTTGATTTCGTAAGTTCGATTAATATTAAATTCAATTATTTTTGGCCTTAGAGTTTTTTGTTGTCTAATTAATGATTGGTTGTGATTCATTGTGAAAGAAAAAGGTCAATGAACTCTTAGATCAAAGAAAACTTACTAGTTAATTTGAGTTAAACTATGTCCTTGCTTTTTTGCGTAGCCGATTCCCTCTTGAACTTAAGGGAGTTATGCGATGCAATTCACTTGAAAATACATTCTTTAATTTACTAGATGGGATCCATTGTAAAATGTAAAACAAATATACGTATTCTGTTTCATACATTTGCTAGAACAAGTCTCAAAGGTTAGTAAAACAACCCATATATTTTAAACACAATTTCGCATAACAAAATTATAATTTGAATAAAATAGTCTTTCTTTAGGACCATTTTGCAATACCCCATACTAACACCACACATCAATAATAATTATGGTATGTTTAGGAACATGTAAGATGTGACGTTTCTGTTTTTCACAACGCAGAGGCAAATAAAAACCCCTAATTAGTAGTTTTGACCAACTTTTGAAAAACAGGCAAATTTTGTGGAATCAAATTTTACCAATAAATAAATAAATAGCTTTTAATTTAATTGTAATGCAGCGCTGATCCAGGTGAGCTGAGCGGGCTGGCAGTCACGCCTCCACGGCCTCCCGACGGGTGCCACGAAACGCTTGTAGCGCCCAAGGGACAAGCGGTAGCGAGGGCAATATTTCGCTTGGTCTTTTAAATGGAACTTCACTACTCAGCTGAGCAGGCTCCCAGTCCCTCCTACACGCGTCTCGACGTCTCGCTATGAAACATTTGTAGCGCTCAAGGGACAAGCAGTAGCGAGGGCGACATTTTGCTTGCTTTTTTAAGTGAAAAATATGGAGTGGAGCTACGCGTGGTGCCAGTCCCGCTTCTACCCTCCCCAACTGTTGTTTGTAGGGTCCAAGGGACAAGTGGTAGCGAGGGCGTTATTTTGCTTGCTCTTTTAAATGAAAATTGTGACATTGCGGTATTGCGCTCTACAGCCCTCATCTTGCACCAACCCCCAAGACCCAAGATGTGGTCAGACGTTGGGCGTAGACTTCGCTAAATCTAATTACGTCTCCAGACAAAAAACACACGATTCCCAACATTTTTGTATATTTTATGAAGTCCTCCTAGAATTGATCGTGTGAAACGGACGCGCCTCTCAGCTTACGTAATAAATAATTATTGATAGAGAGCTTTTGCTGACGAGTGCACTTTGACTTTCAATTTACGGAGTGTGACAAATTTCCATATGTAACTGGATGAGCTCCTAAACTCTACTCGTCACTCGTAACGTTTTTTATACTTTTCAATGGTTAGTAGGAAAATATCGTAAGGAGAGCTGTGTGTACATAATACTTCAGTTCGGGCTCTACAGTGCGATGTATTTATAGGTAGGCTGCATCATTAATCATTGAATTAATTGTGCATATGGTAACAATGCCTCCCAAATCGCAAATAGTTAATAAGGCATTTTTCTGAGCGGTTCCATGCTTCGCAAGGCACGTTAAGCACTTGGTGCCGGTTGCCGACGAATGATTGTAAGAGTGTTGTAAGATTAGAATCTTACTGTCAGAAGTTTTCAAGCCGCCCTAGGGCCTCTGACTTGACCAACTTAATTTTTATTGTTGCTTCTTTGGAATAGTCGACGCAACTATAAAATAATCATGATAAACACCTTAGGACTCCTCCTAGGGACCTCCAGGTCTATTTTTGTATAACACACTTTTATCATTTTTCTGTGTGACTGTGTGTCCTGAATAAAATAAAATAAATTAAAAAAAAACTCTTTGATTAAAAGTTGAATAATAATAAATAATAAAAGTTGACTTCACGGCAAAAGAACTGCTTGCTTTAATATTTATAATAATTTCGTGGAATTTATACCGAAAGGGCGGCGATGGCGCATCTGGGCCGGCAATAATTAGTTTGTTTACGGTTTATAATTGCGTGAAGTTAATAAAATAGTCCCGCGTGTTACAAATTGATTGGGGAAGAAAACTGGCTGTGAATTCCAAACAGATGGCGAGACGTCATTGACCAAACAAATCAACAAGTGACGGGTCAACGAATCAAAGCGAAACCTGGTCGGACTCTTCCGATAAAAAGTCAAGTAAGTGTATCCGGAACAAAGTTAATAAAGTCTAACACTTACGAAAGTTTTAGCTCAAAAAAGCTGATCATTTTATAAGTCAAATACGTGTTTGCGGAAAACTAGGGACCGTGACAGATCTGAGACGTTTGAGAGGTAAGGCCTATAGGCCTGGTTATAACCAGCAGTGGGCTGACGATTATCATAGGTTGTAACGGTGTAAGCCTTTTTACACTATTTTTTTATATTTCTTTCATCAGCATCACCCATTATGTCCCCACGGAGGGGCACGGATCTCTTCCCTGAGGATGGTATAGGCCAATTTCCACCACGGGAGCCTAGTATGGATTGGTAGAGGCTTGTAAGTCTAGCCGCCCCTAAGCCCTCTGTGTGCTTAGTGCGAGTTTTTTTAACTACTCGATCGCGTTAACGTAAACTCATATTCTATAGGAGTGACAAAGCGCGCCACCTATTTGTCTCTCTGTCACTCCTATGCAAATTGCAAACGCTCTCGCTATCGAAAGTGAATGAAAAAACTCGCACTACGGGCCCTGATATTGGCCATCTATCGACGGCAGCTGTCACCAACTGCTTACCGTGCCTTGCAAAGCACGGATCCGCTCGGAAAAATGCCACTAGCGTTAGTCATAGACGGTCACACATCCATGCACTGAACGTGCCCTATGTTGCTTAATCTTCGTGATCGTTTAAGATCACTCAGGCATCCGGGGCTACGAGCGATTCATTTCTTTCATTCTGTCTATAATTTATAAAATAATAAAAATTTAAAATTACGTCACCTATTTCTAGATTTCATGTGACATCCATTCCCTACCTCACCTTTTGAGGACAACATAAACTGACAACATTCTACTTGCTAATTATATTTTAATCTACTTCCTTCTATTTTTATCAACTTTATTATTGATATTAAACACAGTTGGACGGTCGTGTGCATTTTAATCGTGTGCGGTACAACTGCAAGTGTATATTATTTCACCTATGTTTAAGATCTATTATTTAAAATAAGATAAGAATATTTTTCGTGAGTCTTTACGAGATTAAAATAATACGTATAATCCTGTGCAGCACAACTCCAATACGACTTCAACCTTATTATACCAAGTTGCACGGAGCGTGCTATATAAAAATGAGATGAAAACTTTTCGTATTTTCAACTACTGGATCTTGATGAAGCTAAAGAAGTTTATCAGAATGATGAAGTGAGAAACTTTCGGTATACAAGCGTGAGTTTGTCATAAGGTACATATCCGGACTTGGCCCCCGTGGTGGAGTAAGACTTATGCCTTCCTCAGGGAAGAGACCCGTGCTCCTCGGTGCGGACATAATGGGTTGATGATGAACAATATTTACGTACCATATACCCTCGTAAGGCCCAACCTTGAAAAGAACAATTGATTTTGTGATCACTTGAAGACATTGGGCCTCACGAGGATATAGATTTGCCAGAACACCTAAGAATGTTTGTGATGTCCTTGGCAAGGACATCAAACTAGTTTGGTACCAGGGCCTAGATTCCGTTAACGCATTGTAGTACAATGACAACTGAATGAACGATTTCACTTCATTGCCGCTTTTAATCTCCGCTCAGATACGTACCAAACGTTCAAGGCGTCAGTGGTAAAAAAATACATTTCACGTAACCCGACCGAGTATCTGTCATTGAACTATAATGCACTAGCAGAATTGAAGCCTAGTACGAGTGTTTGTGTTGCGTGGAAGTTGTTATTATTTTATGAAGGTACTAAACTATCTCCCAACTCTTTCAACTAAGACCAATGGAAAACACAACGAAGGGCCCGTGGGTCTACCCGCCCCCTAAGCCCAGTTAATTAAGCCCACCGTCCAAAACACCGGGAGCGCATAGTTCACCAACTCCAGAACCCACTTAACTTCGAAATGATAATCCGTAACTTTGCCACGTTTCGAATACATTGCTACAGTTTTTAATAAGGTGTACCTGGGCAATAATAGAATAGTATAGTATCAAGAACAACACAATTTACTTCACAAATATCACATCACTGTTTAATCACTTCCAAGATTCACTATTTAATTTAACTTTTAATATAAATTATAAATTTTTAGCAAATTCAACGCAAAATAATGATATCGGATGGATGTTACATCGACGGCGGTTCGGAGCGGAATAATTTTTTAATAAATTTTTTTTTAGCCCTATAAAGGGCACCCTCCGGAGGACACGGGGGAGGGAGGTGGTGAATGCTCATGCATAACAGCACGGGCCCGGCCGTGCTGCCAATGTGGGACTCGCAGAGTGCGCCTACCCACTAAACACCACCTTGGTGCTGGTTTGGTCCTAAGGACCCCTAAACCTACATCATGAGCGACCCCCCTCGAGGCCGAGGAGGGCGCAGGGGCGCGCGCCAGCGCGCGATTCCTTTTATACCGTCCAACCACGTGCAGGTCCAATCTCCATTTACGAAAATGAATTTTCTCCTACAAAATATAAATTCTTAAATCGGGCAGAGCTTCCGCCTGATCTTAGCGCCAGAACAAGATTCTTAAATCGGGCAGAGCTTCCGCCCGATCACAGCGCTAGAACAAGACTGCCGGTTTATCGTCGAGCGCTCCCTTTTATAGACTAAAGGCGAGCGCATGGTATTGGTTGGTCTTGGCGCCATTTTTTGACATATCCGTTAAAAATGTAATTCTATTCAAAGGCCACTTTTAAAATAATGAACTGTTAACCTCGTGTGGCCCAATGTCAAATAAAATGTACAAAAACAATTTTTATTTTCAAGGTCGGGCCGCAAGAGGATAAAAATGATATTAAATACATCTTATAGATTACCGTTCGTCTTAAAATAATGATTTAATGTTATTAAATAGAACCTTTGCCGCAAATTTATCAAAATCATGACAATAGAAAAATATTTATTTTTTATCGTTTGTTTACTTATATGTCCGCATTGCGGTATGAGATGGTTACATATGTCTTAAAGATCTATGAATGCTTGACGATGCTTGAAGCAGTTTGAAGTTTAATATAGTACATCTTTTACTTAGTTTGTACTATAGCAAAGGAAGCCTAGGGGTCAACACACGTTTGCTGACCTGGCTGTACTTAGGAAAGGAAACCTATTAATTGAACAATTCAATTATTTTAAGTATCAAAGACGTTGGAAGTAATTGAAAGGTTTTCTGTAAGTCACCGAAGAAATGCATGGCACTCCTTAGAGCAAATTTTAATACTTCAATAACTGTGCCAAGAAAATTCTTTACAAATGTGTTTTACTTTCATACTGATTTGTATAGGTATAAAAGCAGAACAACCAATTTCTAGTTTTACGTTTGTCCACATCAAGCAATTTAATTGACTTTTCTACTTAAAAACAATATTTTTCTGTAAAATGTAAGATGTTTAGATAGATGTTTCAGAGCTAAAGAAAGACGACAGTTTTTTTTCAGACAAGAAGTAGTATTACACTTCAGTAAGTCATGTATTAATCGTTTAAACACGAAAGTTCACCACCAAGGCACAAATTTTAATGTTCTTGTGTATTGCAGCGATGTACGCAAAACTACAAATATTTTTCGTCAGAATATTACTTTTTTTAAAGACCTAGAATGTTCGTATGCGGGGCAGGCAGAGAAGTAATTAAACAAACACGATATCAGCCGGACTCGTTAGCCTGGCCACGCCCACTGGACGGAGTTTTTTTTTTCTTCCTTTAATTAATCGATGCGCACGATCAACTTTGTGTTGTGCCAGTGAATGGGGACACTGATATTAACATACTTTACAACTTTAAGGCCTTGCAATAAAAGTTTGAGTTCACAAAAGATTGTGAATTTTTTTTTTTACTCTTTCCGTTTTGTTATTATACAAATTAATAATAAACAACATTATTGTGGTGATGCATGTTTCAAATTTTCTATAAAACAATTTTGATTAGTTTCACATACAATTTTTTTTTTAATTAATCGAAAACTACAACTAATGTGGTTAAACATTTTTACTTTTTAAGGTCTTTCTTGGGGTGTTATTAGATAGCTTCGAACTCTACAGAAGGTGTGGAGACATAATGGAGAATACTCTTCCAAAACTATCTTTGCGTAAATCACTTTTAAATGGGATCTCCGTGAAGGTCATCAATCAGCTTCAACTCCAATGAGCATCAGGAAGCGCCACAATGATTTATCTATCTCTGCGGCTGCGCCCGCGCATTGCGGCTCCGTGGTGGAGCATCACGACTTGGCAATAGTCCTCATTTATCTTTGGGAGAAAAAATAGTATGTATTTTATTAAGATTTATTTTATTAAGTCAAAAAGAGGTTGATTTCATTTCCTTTGCTAGACAAAGTAATAGTACATTACTGCAGCGGCCAGCAAAAGAGGCATTGATGGACGAACGTGGAAATGTGGGCCGAGGCGAAGCCGTGGCACACATACGTCAGTCCAACAATGCCTAGTTGTGGCCAAGGCTTGTATATGATTTTTCTCAAATAATGCGCTTAAATTAAAACAAGCAGAATGTAAATTCTTTACGTTGAAATAAATTTCTGATTTATGATCAAGGCCTTGTTTCTGATAAATAATACCTACCTACTAAGGCAGAACTATTTTCTTTCGATTTTGGCGGTAACAAGTATTCTATTACGGCTCTTGCCACCTCTTAAATTTCAGGTGGCGTTAAAATAAGTTCATCGCAGTCATTTTCATCACTTGAACTCATTCTGTTATTTTCAATAAACTTTCAAAATCAGACGAACCACGAACGGACAACAATATTTTTTGCCGCATTAAAGTGTTTTTTTTTTTTCAATAGTTCGGAATTAAAAAAAACCTCTGATAAGTTACCTCCTTGGTTGTCATTGTTTGGAGTAAAAGATCGTTCCATTTTTAAATAACACGACAGATATGAGTTAAGTATGTAATTTATTTGGCCGCAAAACACGACAGTTATGAATTTTCATAGAACTTTTTCCGGCCGCTGCTCTCGTGTAATTGGTCAGTACAGCAATTTCGATTTATCTCGTAGAAGGTTGTCGAAGTAATGCTCAAATTTCCAAGCATGTTTGAAAAAAAAAATTTACACAACTAAAGAACATAGTACGACCTCCTTGTATTTTAAAAGCTGGCTGAAAGTGTCAAAGAAAATGTTTTAGTGGCCATTAGTTAAAAATAAAAAAAACTTTTATTTTCTTTAAGGCTTTAATTGTATATTCTATGGCCAGTATTATTTTTAAAAAGTTTAGTTTGCACCTTTTTGATTGTTACGTTCAGTTACAATGCTAAACTTTTTAAAATGCATCCTCATTTGAAAGAAAGATTTTCTAGCATTATGTAAAAGAAAGACGTGATTTCAAATAAAATAAATTTTAAAACACACTCTAAGAGTATCCTAAGTTTAAAGTAACTTATATTAAGAAATATAAACCAATTAAATTACATTATTTATTTATCTTAGCTTTCACACGTCCCACTGCAGGATTAAGCCAGTCTCAGAGGAAGAATTCTAAAATCTGCTTAAAGAAACCCTGCTTGAATATGCTCTAACTTAGTTTATAAATTCGTATGGAAACAAAAGATTAACAACTGCTCATTACTGGCATTAACAAGCCCCGAAACAAAAAACTATAGACAAACAATAACAAATGAGCCGGTTAAAATTGAATGGTTCATTCTTTTATTAATAATGCAATATTTTTTGTTATAATATCCAATTAACTGGAGCTCAAAATTATTTCGACTTTTTCTTTCGTTCGGGGGTAACTCTGTAAACTAATTAATGATTCCAGCCCAGTCGGGATTCAGGGTTGTCACTCTCCTACTTATTCCACGTTTCTTTTTAACTATCTTCGTTTATTAAATATTACTGTCTGTGTCCGCGGGCTCATCTGTGAAATTCAGGAACAATATAAAAATATAACAATTTACACCTTGTTTGACCCTAGAATTTATTTTATTTTTTGAATTAATTTTTTTTCATACATTGCCGAAACTTTGTGCGATCAGTTGGTATCGAAAATGAAAAATTAAAACAATAATTTTCACAAAACACAAACACATAACACAGGATCACGACAGATGTCATGGGATCTATTCCCACTAAGGAACGCCGTATATTTGTACAAACTGCCTCAGTCTGTGTGTATTTCCACGTTTGTAATGTCCTTGCCTGGTTTCCTTAAAGGTCAAGAGATTGTGTTGTTTGGAAGTATTTATTATCCCTTTTCGTTGTCTCGAACTAGGACTGAACGCAAATTAGGAGCGATTCGAATGCCAGGCGTGATTTCGGTTGGCAGCCCAGCCGCTCTGTTCATGGCTCATCGGACCCCGCCCCGACGAAAGTGTTACGACTCCGGCTATGGGAGGTTAAACAAGACCTTCCATGTTTAATTGAAGATTGGTTTGCGTACAAGACTGGTTTCGTTTTTGCGTACAATATGACATGGAAACAAATTTGAAAGAAAGAAAAAAAGAGAAACGTTTGTTGCACCAACAGTCACACACAACAAAAATACGAAATACAAACGAGAAGAAAGCATCAAAGTTACAAAGAGGTGAAAACATACATAAAGAAATACATTTATACAGTTTTGTCGCGGTGTGTAACCGCTGCTGCAAAAGGCAGCTGACTCAGCATAATGCTGAGGGTGTTTGGTAAAGGTAAATTTGGTAAGTAAACCTGAGAAGCATTTCTTCAGTAACGTTCAAACCACTAGTGACTGGCAGAAGACCGCGCAGGACAGAGACAAGTGGCGACTTCTTATGTCAGAGATCAAGACCCCCTTCGGGTCGCTGAGCCAGCGCAGTAAGTAAGTTCAAACCACTTCGATAAAAAAGTTTGAAATTTTTTTTTTCTTACAAACAAAATTTTGCGCGCTCAATCGGTATGAAAAATATATAAATAAATAACTTTTACACAACATAATTCTTCGGTTGGCAGCCCTGGGAGCAACAACTAGCGCAGCGCAGCGGGAGCCGCTCTGTTCATGGCTCATCGGACCCCGCCCCGACGAAAGTGTTACGACTCCGGCGGCGATGGGAGGTATATGTACCTATACAGGACCTTCGATGTTTAATTGAAGATTGGCTTGCGTAGGTACAATGTTCTTACATACAATATGGCGTGGTAGCTATTATAACATTTCTTTCATTCTGAAAAGCGATCGTAAAGAGGAAAATTACCTACCTGTATATCATAATTATGCTTATCACGAATCATCTGAAACTGATGGAGAGCAGTGATTTTTGTAAATATTTTCGGGATTACATCTATCTATATCTTCATCATCATCAACCCATTATATCCCCACCGAGGGGCACGGGTCTCTTCCCTGAGGAAAGCATACGCCATACTCCACCACGGGGGCCAATGTCAGATCTTGTAAGACTGGTGGCTAGTCTTACTGTCAAGCAGGCTGACTTAGCAGACGTAAAGTCTGCCATCTATTGACGGCAGCTGGTACCAACTGGTTAAAGTGCCTTGCGAAGCACGGAAATGCTCGGAAAAATGCCACTAGGGTTAGTTACAGACGGTCAGCCATCCATGCACTGAACGTGCCCTATGTTGCTTAACCTTCGTGATCGTTTAAGATCACTCAGGCAGCCGGCCTACTTGAGTGATCTTAAACTTGATCTTAAAATACTCTATTAGCGATTCTAGATAGCGATCTATATCTTAGCGTTATCATTTCTCTAGTTTAGCTTCTATCCAACCCTAATGATCTCAATACTGATGCCTAACTGAGCCACTAAGAAACAGTGTAACCTTTTTGCTCGTCAATAAAGCCAGAGGTGCAGCGTCATTAAGTAAGTTGGAGTTTTCACAAATTGCCTCGGTAAGCACTTGGGGCTAATTCGCACGTACGCGCTAGGGTGTCCATAAAACACTGTAATTGTGATGTTTCCTCCCTCTCCGGCCCGCACTGAGGGCTGATAGAAGGTCTTCTCAAGATAGAGTCAGTTTAGTATGATTTGGCAGATTTACCTTATCCGACATGTTTTTCGATGGCTCTGTGATAATTAATTTGAAACCACAGAAGACACTATCCTTTCTACGACGACACAAATATTGAGGAAGTTTTGTTTCAAAACTAGTTATTATTATACATACATATAAAAACTTACGCCTGTATCCCAGAGGTGTTTGCAGAGACCCGGGACTGTACAAACTAGTAGTTTTTTTACTACATCATTATCTATTTTATTACTTATATATTTTTAATATTAATTAATTAAGATGTATAACAAAAATCCATTTTCGTGGTACTAAATGGCCCTCTTTGGATGTTTTGGTGCCAACCTATTAGCGGTTACTTTGCATGCGTCCAAATGCGACAATTTATTGAATTAATGAAATGAAAATGTAGGTACTGAAGTTGTCACTTGCGGCACGACTTTTTTCTTTCGTTGACACGCACTCCCATGAGGTTGTGGAGGTAAGGGCCCGCATGTGCGATCAGTCTCTAGTATACAATACATACAACATCAGCATACATATACAACTGTTAGTAGGCATAAGAAAGGAACGGTTTCTATTCTGACGTCATAATAAAAATGGCCATAACTACCTGAACTTGATTTCGAGGAAATTGAAGTAACTAAATTTCAAGCATGTCTGGTAACTTGAAGTCGTTGATTCCTATTTGAAAAACAAAAAAATGTGCATGTTTCTAATGAAACATAAGCTATTTTGTTATTTAAGTGTTATTTATTATAGTTTACTAAATACAGTTTACTCTTTTTTACTAGCAAAAATTGAAGTTATGGCCTTTCTTCTTATGACGGCAGTATTTTTTAGTTGGCCACAGCTCGAGAAATTCGGTTCCATTTGGGCTACTTAGGCAAACTTCGTCATGATGAGAAAATCAATCAATGTAGAGATCATCGACCAAAGTAAAACACACTGGCATATTTTTTTGTACGAATATGCCACTTAAATCCTTCAACCTCTTCTTTGCAGCCTCCTTAAGTAATTGTTACATTTCTCATCTAGTGCACATTCCATAATAAGTGCATGATTCCATAATAAATTGCAATGTTATTATTATTACGCGCGTGATTGCCATTAGGGCTCCATAAGTCGGCGATTGTGCGCGGGGCTGCGCAAAAAGGTGGCCAGGTTCCGTTCCCGCGCTCCGCCTGATGAAGACATCAAGCGTTCTGCCAAACTGTGCATAATAGAAGGTCAACTTTGGAGAAATGTCATTCAGGAGCACTCCTAACTATTTTGATACCTGTCAATCCATCAACAAACCAAGTGCCATTTTAATATAAATTAAAATGGGCCGAATTCTGAATTAAGATTTCACGTTAAGTAACTACTTAACTGTAGTGCTGTCTCGTCAGAGTTCTCAAAAAAGAAAGTGACAGATCGATGCTTAGGTATTTACTTAGTGTAAATAAATTCTCTTAGAATTTCTCTCGAGAATTTCACTAAATAGTTACTTAACTGTTGTGCTGTCTCGTTAAATTTCTTTAGATAAGAGCGTGACAGCACATTACTATTTACTTAGTGTAAATTCTCAATTCAGAAATCGGCCCTTAGTCTTAGCTAGCCTATAAGATTAGAAAGTCTTCTTAAACGTTTAATTAATTCGCCAAACTGCAAAGCAGGGCTTGGATTCTGCTAATGCATTGTAATGCAATGACAGTTGTGTGAAGGCGTTGATTTCATTTCAATCTGTAACTCTAGAGTTCAATAATAGAATTCAATGATTGTCATTGTGTCGCATTGTTGGTGTCGTGTTGTTATTAGTTTCACCCCTGAATGTTTTTAATGCTTACTCTTTGTAGGTGGACCTAAGAACAGGGCTATTTAGCAAAAAGTCTTTAATCAGACTAACGAAAAGTTGAAAAATTGACAATGTTAGCTCAGTATAAGTTTAATTAACAGTAATAATATTGACTTTACCGCTTTACTGCTACCGTAATGACTTTTAAATGTATGTGTGCAATGTGCTTAATTTTGTATTCTAGAGTCGGTTTGTTTGTATTCTAGAATCGGTCATATTTGTTAAATCTGCGTTGAAAAATTCGCGTTAGAAAAATATTTTTTTACAGCTCTAGCAGTGGTGTAAAGTTTGTAATAGAAGAAAAGGCAACAAAAAAAATCGCCGCTGACCATCTTTTCTAAAATCATAATAACTGCATTAGTTTGTATTCATAATAACTGCATTATTTGTAGTTTGGGCCATCAACAAGATTCAATACTAAAACTCTGGCTCACTGTGGCGTGCTCCTTAGAGGATTTTATTTATTTTATTGAATGTTTTGTTAAATTTGAATTAGTTTTACGTTTTCCAGTTTTTTTCTTTATTTGTCAGATATCTAAATACAGCCGTGAAGTGAACATCAATTTTTGTCTGTCAATTTTATTTATATTATTTCCCCGTCTGCGGGCGCAGCTGCCCATAGTGACTATAACTATTTTTATAAAAGTAAATTCTTATGCTACGGACGGCACCCAATCACGACGCCACATATTTAGTAAAGAATAGGACGCGAATATTTTTCAAAAGGTACCTATATTTTGTTCTTCATCACACGGTTCCCATAAAAAACAATGAGTTCCAACTCTACCTTGGGACAAAGGGGCGAGCAAAAGCAGCCACCACGCAGAGGGCTGCCTTATAATGCATTATAAAAAAAAAATTGACGAAAGAGTCAATAAAAGTTGTAGCAACAGTCTATAAAACTAAAACGGGCCTGATTAGAGTTGATGTCACGCCGATAAAAATCGTAAAGGCCGAAATTGAAAAGGCTGCTCATTAAAAATGCTATATTTTACGACTTTTAAGCTGGCAGGTGAACGATACGTCGGCCTGCGATGCGCTGCGGTGACCACGAAGAAAACGTAAACGGGAACCGTGCTCTATCTACATTTATGTCTGTTCTATGTTTATAATAACATGAACGAATATTATTACCAAAAACATGAATTCGAGATTTGCGTAATAATAATAATTTCCACATAACACAATCATATCACACAATCACACAAACTACCCTATGCTTTGGTAAAAAGGCAAGCCGCCACTGGAAATCGAACCCACGACTTCCGGCATAGTAATCAGACATGATACCGCTATACCAATAAGGCAGTATGAAAATCAAGGATTTTGATTTTGTACTGCAATAACGAAAAGCGGAAGAAAATTAAAAAAGTATGAATTTTTGGGTGTTCCACCTTTTTTGTATATTTAGAATTAGTTACTACGCAATGAGGTATTTCGTCAATTTTGAGGACGTCCAACTACAATGTAATCAATCTCATAGGGTGGACAAACAAACGTAAAAAAATATGTAAAACATAAGATGTTAATATTATATTATGTACCTATTTTTTCGATTTTAAAATTGTCTCTTTTACGGCAAAGTAAGATTTTTAAAAGGCCTTTTTTGTGTCGCATGCAATTTTTTCCCAAATTTACTACAGCAAAACCCAATGCCACCTCAAGCCTTATTGTCACCTTACCGCTCCACCCGGCCGGCTCGGCGCCCGCGCACCCCGCGGCGCAAATCTAATGAAATAAACTGAAAATCAACACGCTCCTACACGCATGCGCGTTCGGCAACCCTTTGTGCCTACCCTCCCCCGCGGAATTGAGTCCTGAGAAAATGATGGCCGACCACAGAAGATCTCGGCTGGACCATTTCAAAACCTGAAAATGATTATGAAGAAGCCAAAACGAGGTGTTTGCATTTTGCAGCGTACTAGACCACAACGCATCGATCTTCATTTTCAAAAGGTCTAAAAATACCTTAGAAGTTGGATTTTGATTATTGGAAAATCCCAGCAAGGGCACAGTTGTAATATAACCATAAAAACCTAGCAAAGGACATCCTATACTAGGTTTTAAAATGTTTTTTCATCAGCATTCATTAGTCGTTGCATGCACGCACGCCGGTTTCGGGAACTTTTATATTATCCTTTGCTAATACATCCCATAATAAGTTTCAACTATCGGCAAGTTTTTTAAGCCAGTTTTAATAAGCGAAAAGTAAAAACTTTCAAATCATCATCATCATCAACCCATTATGTCCCCACCGAGTGGCACGAGTCTCTTCTCATACTCCACCACGGAGGCCAAGTCCGGATTGGTGGAGGCTTGTAAAGTGGCTGGTCTAACTGTCAGAAGTTTTCAAGCCGCCCTAAGGCCTCTGACTTGGCCTTGCAAAGCACGGAACCGCTCAGAGAAATGCCACTAGCGTTAGTCATAGACGGTCACCCATGCATGCACTGAACGTGCCCTATGTTGCTTAACCTTCGTGATCGTTCAAGATCACTTAGGCAGCCTTGACTACAAGCGATTCAAGAGATTGTTGTAGGTTAATTGATTGTTGTAAATCAAAAGAAGTTTAATTAAACTGAAGTTAAATCCAAATCGTCCTTTTGTCGTATTGATTGTCTCACGAAACTATTAACGATTGAATTTATTACAATGCCCTCGTGAGGTACCTTATGTGGCGAGAACACGCTAGCCGCACCGCCGAAGATTTTTTTACCAAAAATTAATTTGGGCGAGTTAATTATTATACAGGGTGTATTGAAATCTCGTAACAAAAGGTCCTCCTCGTCAAGACGAAATGTCTTAGTTATGGTTAAATCTTAAAATTCCTGTTTAGTCTGTAACCTTAAATTTATCTACAGCAATAATGAAATGAAATGGAAATATTTTTTCAGACTTAGGTTCATAAATGGACGTTCCACAATGTGATTCTCAATAGCGTTATTATTGCAAATTTTCGTGGTTAATTTATTTATAAAATATATAATATATTATTTTTTTAATTTTGTTTTTTTTTATTATTACTTTTTATCTTTTTTTACGGAGGCTCTAATATTGTGTCCCACAACTGGGCAAATGCCTCCCTCATTTCAGTCCACAGTTTTCGGTCCTGGACCACCTCGGACCACTCCGCCAGATATTGGTCGAGATCGTCTCACCACCGTCTTCTAGGCCGGCATCGACTTCAATGTCCGTCTTGTGGCACCCACTCGGTGGTGAGTCTTGTGGCACCCACTCGGTGGTGAGTCTTGTGGCACCCACTCGGTGGTGAGTCTTGCCCACTTATCCGGCTTCGACCGGGATAGTAATAAATACAAATAGGCTATTTGACCGATTTCTGAAAGCCATCTCATATTGTTTGTTTGTGTTTGTGGAGTTTTCAGAAAGTGGTCATTTAAAATTCTTTCGTGTATTTCTTCTAAAAAAGGCAAACGAAAATTGACTTTTTAATTATGCCGCCAAAACGCTGTCTTGGGCAATATGGCGTCGCACTGGTATTATGACGTCACTTCCCAGTCAACCAACCAATGAACGTAAGAAAGAATGAATGACCGACGCCATTTTTATTGACTTGTGACATCTTAGAATCGGCCAATCCAGACCGTTTTCGATACAATGGCGGCAGGTACAAAATATCAAATTTTATGTTGCGTTTTTTTACAAATCCTAATACTTTTTTTAGTTAAAATGCCTTTAAGCGGTTCTTAGACACATAATTTATTCGAATACGTATAAATAATACTGTTTTTTTCACATTGTCGAATAACCTATATAAATAAAAAAATATTAAATTTCAAAGATACATACATAAGCTCACGCCTGTATCCCAGAGGGGTAGGCAGATACCAGGGACTGCCACCTGCCACGATCGTGACAAATCATTTTCGCGTTATCGACATTAATTAGTCGTTGAATGCACGCACGCCGGTTTCGGGTACCTTTTACTTGCCATTTGCCATTCCATCCCCTATTTGGTCGAAGTACAACGTCCGCCTGGGGCGCCCCAAAGATAGGTTAACAAATTAAAACATAAACATTTCATGGCTAACAATACTGAAACTAACTTGCCTCTCTTTCATATTAACTTTATTATATTCTTCATTCAACACTCAATTAAAATGGCGATTTAATTACAATTTAAAAGTTTTGTAAGTCGGCCGAAAGTGTACACCGTATTACATAGTTGTATCTACATACAGTCTGTTAGCTTTTAGAATATACCTCGGCTACTATCGGATAAACCGATTATATTGCAATAAGGTAAGGTTTATTTTGTATTGTTATTTATAAATTTATATAACTTTTCAAAATAGTGAAGAAAAGTTATATACAGAGCAGGAAGTAGTATTACACTCGTGTGCTTTCGGCGAAAACCGAAGCTTATTCTAGAGCCCGAGGTATATTCTAACAGCTAACAGACTGTAATAGTATTGGCATACTCTGATTCAAAGCAGTAGCAACAAAGAAGCTTCGAAGACCATGTTCTGAAGCCGCTCCTACACAAAGACCGGTTGAAAATTAATTTGTTTTTGTTAATTTCGAAAGGTTAATTTATATTCATAGAATATCATCACAAATAACGCGTATTATTGATTATTGATTAACTCGCTGTCTTCATCAGGACATCATCGTTCATTCGGTAATAAGATTTTTCGGATGAATTATAATTATGCTAATAATTATTTATAGAAAGTATTTGACGTGAAGGACCGTTAATTTGTGATTGGTTATCCGTGATTGCGCGCAGACAACATCCGCTGTTGATTTCATTCACAAATTTACTTATACCAGCCTCCATTTAAGAGGAATCGCTCGTAGCCTGGGCTGCCTGAGTGATCTTAAACGATCACTAAGGTTAAGTAACATACGGCGCGTTCAGTCCATGGATGGGTCACCGTCTATGACTAACGCTAGTGGCGTTTTTCCGAGCGATTCCGTGCTTCGCAAGGCACGTTAAGCAGTTGGTGCCGGCTGCCGTCGATAGATGGCAGTCGTTAAGCCAAGTCAGAGGCCTTAGGGCGGCTTGAAAACTTCTGACAGTACGACCAGTCACAAGTCTTACAAGCCTCCACCAATCCGGACTTGGCCCCCGTGGTGGAGTATGCCCTATAACTTCCTCAGGGAAGAGACCCGTGCTCCTCAGAGGGGACATGATGGGTTGATGATGATTTAAGAGGAAGCCATATTTTCCTTTCTAAAAGATAAAATTGCTTATTATTTTAAAAGTGTTAGATCATAGTTGTTATATAGATATTATATTACTTACGTCTAAGTTAAACTAAACTAAATATAAAATAACATTGTCCATAAGATTAGACTAAATAGGCTACCCAAATATTTTTAAAAATCTCTAGACTGCTGCCGTTGGGGAGAGTTATTAATGTTAAAATGTAATTATAACGACCTCTGTGGCACAGCGGTTGCCGCATCTGCCTACCATGCGAAGTGTCCCAGGTTCGAATCTCGGCTGGGGACAAAAAAAATCCCAGGTTTGGGATGATTCCATGTTTGTGACATCGCTGTTTCTGGTTCCAACGACACAGGATATCCTAGTGTGGGGCCGGAAGCAATGTATGTGCCTGTATGTAAATGTTTATGTTTATAAAGTTAATTATAACATCCATTTATATTTAGATCGTTTTAAGTTAACGTACACATATACGCACCTCACACATACACCCGTTTTCATGGCATATAAGTATACCGATAGCAATTAATCTCTACGAAAGCTACTCCAAAATTACACTTATCGATGGCTGATTCATTACATAAAGGAAAGAAACGAAGCTTCCAACCCGCCTACCTTAATAAGAGACATGCATCACTCCACGGGATCCTAACTAGCTACTTATACCGATCGACCTACATAAATCTAATATTATTCAAACAACGAAAGACTAGCTGATTGAATTAAACGTATTCATCATCTAAATGGGGTTTTGACCTTCTGTCCCTGGATTTTAAAGGTACGCTCTCGTGATATTTGGACCCGACTACGGCGAAGTAAATAGCTTGTTAGGTCTATCTTACTTGTATGTACTAGTTTGCTTACAATGCACAATTCCTGAGACAATCCAATTAGATTTTATGTTTGGCAGCAGTTTTTTTCAATAACGACGAGCTGGAGCCCGTATTCCTGGCGCTCGCTCGACCCCGTTCCTGCCCCTCGTGACCGCTGGTCGTCAGTCAGGGGAGTACCGGTTCACGACGGCAAACCCTAGATCGGCATTAGACCCACGACCCAATTTTTAAACCGGCATAAATTTTATTAAATAAATGTTTTCATTTGTTTGTTGACTTCGTAGTTTTTAATTTTTTAATAATAGACTCACTCCGAACGTCACAGTTTTTTTCAGATTTTCTTTCGAAATTAGCGTCAAGGTTTTCTAAATTGTACCTATATCAAATTCGCGCTCTACCAATGTCGCAGGCTTCGTTAAATCATCATCCTAAATATACAGGGTGGAATTTTGTAATGCCACCTGACGGGGAAGTACTCTTAATACTTTAGGTAGAAAAATTTACTCAAAGAAAATTCATTGATTCCTTTCTTTTTGAAAAGAAAGAAAACTGCATTCAAAGATTTTTAAAAATTCGCTTGCCGCATCCGGTAGTCGAACCGACTAAAATCTGTGAAAGTTGCACCCTGTACTTTTATTGCATCGATCGTTAGGGTCAATTATAAGGATGAAATCTCTCTAACAAACTTCATAAATTAAATGAAAGGAAAAGCATGAAATCTTAAATTATTAATTCAATGGGTTAAGTTAAAGCACTTTTACTCAAAGATCCGTTTCTTTATGTTCACATAATTAATTAATCATTATCATTGACGTCATTGATCCATTAAAATGATGAATTACTATTTACGATTGCAATTACGAATTACGATTGCAATTTGCACGATCACCAGATCTCATCCCATTATAATTTTAAAAAATCAAATTTACATTAAATCTTATGAGAATGTAAACTAGAACTCGTTTATATTCTCATAAGATTTAAATCGTATTCTGAACCTCAACTCTCAACTTTGAGAGTGAGGTTCAGAATACGATTTATAACATTCACCACAACACGTTATTAAAGGTTATTAGAAATGAATTCGTTAGAAGAATACATTTGTGTATCCAAGAAAATGGAGCCCATTTTGAGCAGTTAATTAGTTAGGTAGTTTACCATTTTTTGTAAATTATTAATAGAATTTAAGATTTCATTGTTTTCCTTTCATTTAATTTATTAAGTTTGTTAGGGAGATTTCATCCTTATAATTGACCCCAACGATCGCTGCAATAAAAGTACAGGGTGCAACTTTCACAGATTTTAGTTGGTTTGATTACCGGGTGCGGCAAGCGAATTTTTAAAAATCTTTGAATGCAGTCTTCTTTCTTTTAAAAAATAAAGGAATGTTTCCTTTGAGTAAAATTTTCTATCTACAGTATTAAGAGTACTTCCCCTTTAGGTGGCATTACAAAATTCCACCCTGTATACAAGAATTTCCAATCTATTTAACACAATAAGTATATTCTTTGAAACAGTGCCACTACAAAGTTGCAAAAAAACATTTCTTCCCTAGTCTTTGGATAGATGGCGCTAAGTTAATAAATTACTGCAAGGAACAGAATTTCACATTACATTTTTATTATTTCACTTGAATGTAATTTTGAGATCATAAAACGAAACGTACTATGTCATGTTAAACGTACTATAACATGTTAAAATTAAACTCAAAGGTATTTTTTATAAAATTAAATGACAAAAGGTAAAGAAAAAAAATTGAAGGTTTTTCTACGCCAGAAAGAAAATGTCACAAGAGAAAAAAACAGAGATAGTCTTTGCCTCTCTGATTTGTACAAATGAACTTTTAAACATCTTTTTTCTAAAGATAAAAGTCGTAACGCACAATGGGTGCAAGCCATCATACATTTTAACCCTGAACTGACTTTACCTACGAAAGGATTCTCATATGCTCAGCACTCTTGAAAAGAAATTATTTTTTAAGAACACCATCCGACCATATCCGTGTAACAACCAAGTAGGTTCATCAATGTTTTGTAGTGTAGATACTTTCATAATGTGTTCAAACTTAACCTAATGTAGTCATTTACGTAGATAGATAGATAATCATTTATTAAATTACCATAACACACAAAGATATACAATAGACAGGCATAGCATGCTATACTTGAGCCGATTCAAACGTGCGAACCGAGTCATAAAAGTGCGAGCGAGAGTTCCGATATGCCAGATATGCCTCCTATATGTGTGAGAGAGAGGTCTGATACACATGTTTATGACTCAGTTTGCACGTTTGTAATGGCTCAAGTATAACAATAACATTTAAGCGCCATCGATAGAGTTTTTGGGAACAATTTTTTTTTAAATAGGTAGTCAAAAATAAACCCTCCAATTACTTCTACCCTGTCTAATGTAATCGAACCTTTATGCTTAGAAGCAACCGGCAAACAGTAGGGGTGCCAGCGTGACGCCGCATTGGTGCCTATGAGATGAAAGGAGGTGAATTGTGATGAAATCGATTAAGATTCGCAGGTGCAAATAATAGACACTTTGTTTTCCGGCAGAATTGGAGCAGGTGATTGTTTTTTGGAGCACTCTATGAATAAAATTTACTTGGACACGCTATCTAATACTTGTGCCACATTAAAAGGGATTTATTTGGCAAAAAGAACTCTTACTTATGTACAACAGGCATATTGTCATAAATCGTCTATTTCTTCTATTTCCTCTCTCGATAATAAAGCAAAATATTGATTTTATAAACCGGCTTTATTATTATTATCATTATAATTCTTTACTGCACAGTATTAATAAAAAATAAAAATACAAAGACGAAACATAATGCTAAAAGCATTATCTTCCAGTTATATCTCCGTTGTAAGAGTGTTTTAGTAGAATTGTCTCTTAATACGTACGTCTTTTCAATTATTAACCTTATACCGACAAAGCTTTCTCCCTCCCATACCCGTCCCAACGTTGATGCGCACTGACAAGTAAAAGTATTAAAAGCTATCTAAACATATTGTAATGAACTTTCATTTCATTATAGAGCCGATTGTCAGTTACAACTTTACAAGTGTTATCTGCCGCTCGGAAGCCACTCATACAATGTATACGTTGCATTTGTAGCACAACAATTGTGGACAAACTCGACAAGATTCTGCTCTACGACATAAACATAAATATTTTACATGCAGTGATTCTTGACTCTTTGACTTTTAACCTCAGTGAGCAAGCAAAAAGAGCAGAATCACAGTCTAGTTTGATATTTTTTTTAAATAAATATAAAATATTTACATAGCGACAGATTATTGCTTCTGGGTCACACTAGGATACCCTGTGTCGTCGGAACCAGAAACAGCGATATCAAAAACAAGTAAATTTTATATCCAAGACCTGAGTTTTTTTATTTAACTGCGTAACATACCATTCATAATTTAATTACCTAAGTGTACCTAAAGGGTCCCTAAAGGCTCAGGAATAGGTCGACATGGTCCAAGACCTCGCTATTGATTTCATTTACCGTCCCAGTAATGAGATGCGCGGGCGCCGGCCGAATCATGCGAGTGACATGAAATATGGCCGCGCCATGATTTATCGAAACAAATTATCTTTTTAGCCGCGACGCCCGGCGCCGACACACGAAATATTCACTACAGAAGAAGAACTCGGTACACGTAACAACGTGCGTGCATGAAGCTACTAATTAATGTTCATGAATCGAAAGAGATTTTTTTTTTTTATTTAGGATTACTAACAACTACGACAAATACTACGACATTTACAAAGTGCTTACCACTAACTTAAAGATAAGTATACAAGCCAATTGTAAGTAATCACTGCATGCAAAATTATACAGGTACAAACTAAAAATATAACATCGTCTAACTATGTTTTGGTGTTTAATTAGTCCGTAATAACTTTTTTATTTTATTTATATTGTCCGAAAAAATATCAATGATATCACTGTAGTGGTTTAAAAGCTTACATATTCTAGGAATAGTTGAATTAGCACCAAGTACTGTCTTACGTAAAGGGGGAGTGAAAAGTGTGAGACGTTTGCGGGGATAGTTTTTAGGAACTCTAAATTTAAATTTTGTTAGAAGTGGGGGGCAGTCAATTTTATTATTTAGTATTCTATGTGCGAATGTGACATCTAACATATTGTATCGATTTTGCAGAGTCATTATTTTGAAGTGATTGAGTCTATTATTGTAAGTTTTTATTTTCTTTGCAATTCCTAATGAGTATGACAGATGCCACAGAAATCTTTTCTGAATTCTTTCTATTCGCATCATGTGATTCGCATAATGTCGTCGCCATACAACACTTCCATATTCTAGAACACTGCGTACCAGACAGTTATAGAGCGTAATTTTTGTTTTTGGTTTTTTAAACATTTATACATTTCTAATCACGAAACCTAACATTCTATTCGCTTTTTTTACAACGTTGTCTATTTGAGGAACAAACGTTAATTTCCTATCAAAAATTACTCCCAAATCTCTTACAGTTTCTAGGTCTTTTAATTCCGAGTTATCTATTTTGTAATTCGTGGGTATTATTTGGTGTTTGCGTGTGAATTTCATTTGGTAACATTTCTTTGCATTGAGTTGCATTCCGTTAGTGTGACACCAGGCAGTGAGTCTATTAAGGTCATTCTGTAAATGTACTGAATCTTCTGTGCAGTGGACTTCTCGGGCGATTTTTAGGTCATCGGCGTATAGGAGTTGAATTTTGAAAACATAGTGTTACGTCATTTACAAAGAGATTGAAGAGGATCGGACCCAGGTGTGATCCTTGAGGGACCCCAGATTTAATGTGTTTGTCTTTTGATCTAAAACCGTTAGCTACTACAAAAAATGAGCGATTTGTGAGATAAGACTTCAGCCATGACAGCATTGACCTGCTAAAGCCAAATATTCGGAGTTTTTGCACTAATTTTTCATGCGATACTTTATCAAAGGCTTTACAGAAATCAGTGTAAATGACATCCACCTGCTGTTTATTATCAATCGATTCAGCCAGAATTTCGGCAAAAGAAACTAAATTGGTACAAGTTGATCTGGCTTTTAAGAAGCCATGTTGATGAATTGTTATTATTTGTTTACAATGATTTTGGATATATGGACAGATCAAAGCCTCCATTATTTTGCCGAAGATGCATAAGAGTGAGATTGGTCGGTAATTTTTTACTGAGTCCGATTCTCCATCCTTGAACATAGGCACCACTTTAGCAGTTTTCCATCGATATGGAAATATGCCGCTCAATAATAATTCGTTGGAAATAATATACAGTGGTTCTACAAGACACTTTGCGCAGGATTTTATAAACAAAGAAGGTAATTCATCCGAACCTGGACCTTTGTGGGGATCTAAAGAATTTAACTTAATATTGAATCGCGGTCAATTCTCAGGCGACTTAATATATCATTGGATAAATCACTTGTGTCGACGCTAGACGAGTCGTGATACTGGTCATTATAAAGATTTGTGGGACCAATCTTAGTATCTTCCCACCCCTCCGTGATATAGGCGTGAGTTTATATATCGTTGGCCTAATTATCAGAATACGTAACTCCACAAAATATCGAATTTCCATTTTCTTAATGATCTAGTCTACAAAACTAAAAACTATTTGAAAAATTACATTCCTTGATAATTTTTACTACTACATTCCTAAATACATTGAAATTATTTCCGTACGTAGTAAAAATAAACCGTTTTTACGAGCTCCTGTAAAGATCATGCCGAGGGAATTACGCATTCTGATAATTAGGCCGACGATATGTATTGTATGATGTATGTAGAGTTAACTTCAAATCCTCTGCTAAGTACTGCCTACATTTTCTTCGTAGCCTCTAGGACTCCGGTATCCCACTCCCAACTTTTTAACTTCCTAGTCTTAGATATTCTCTTGCATTAGCCACCTCTGACCACGCTAGCTACAACCTGTCTAGATCATCCCGCATTCTCTTTTCAGCTAGCCCCGTTTACGGTGACAGTCGCGCAGCACCTCTGAACCCTGATGTTCCTCTTTTGTTTGAGCAGTCGTATTTACAAATAGAAAGGGGTTTGGGTAACTTTGTATGGACGGTTGGCGTCATTTTTTTTTGAGCGGCCATCATTTTTGTCGGTGCTTATTTGTTACAAATTTAACATAACATAAATATAAAATAAGTTTAGCTGTAAGTAATATCGGAAAAAGTTATGGCTCTTCAAAAATCAGAAAAAAAAAAGTTTTATTCTGAGAAATTATAGGACGTGCAAGCAGATTGCCCTGCGCTCGTCATAGTTTTGGAAAAGTTAATATGTCTAAAATAAATAAATAAATAATAAACTCACGCCCGTTGTCCTCGAGGGGGTAGGCAGAGACACCAAATCACTAGAACTGGGCCCACGTTTTGCCGAGTTTATTAGGTCGCAATGCAAACGCGATTTAGTAATGACACAAATCCGACACAGTCACTCGCTTGCATCAATACAGTCGCTATTCTGTAGCACGTTGGTAGCACGTTGGCATCGCTTCTGTAGTGCTTTGCAAATGCGACAAACGCGTATTAGGCGCTTTACACACTACGACTTTTAACATCGATGCAGTCGCGCGTAACGCGTTTTGTAACGCGCGACAGCATCGCGACACCAGCAGTAACAGATTTTTGCATCGATGCTGTCGCGCGTACGTGTGTATCGATGCTAACGCGAGACTGTATCGATACTAACGCACGTTAGCATTGATGCTGTCACGCGTGTGTATACTTCCAATACTTCCTCTGTTTGCGTTTACGATTCATTTTTAAAAGTAATAATACAGATAGCGTGATTAAAACAGTTTCAATCGAACTCATTGCGCTGTGGCAGTCAACGAATGACTGATCAAAATATACGTTTTGTTGCTCACGTTAGCAACAATACACCATCGCAAGTGCATCGATGCTGCATCGCGATTGCATCGATACTGCATCGCTGCAGTTCACTTGGCCTGCTTCTGCATCGCGACAGCATTACGAATGTATCAAGACTGTATCGATGTTAAAGTAGCGCAAGTGTGTAAAGGTGGACTATTTGAGACTGCATCGATTCTGCATCACGACAGCATCGCGATTGCATCGATGCTAAAAGTAGCAATGTGTAAAGGGTCTTAGTAGCGATACTATCGGGCCTACCGAACGCGCGACAGCATCGCTACAAAAAGTCCCTCAATCACAACAGGGGGCCACTCTCCCTCCATTCATTCCCAGATATCATCCAACACGGTCGCTCGTTTGTGTCGATATAGTCGCGATCGGGAAAAGAATGGAGGAAGGGCCCTAGTTTACCGAATCGCGTTTGCATCGCGACAGAAGCGGGACGGTATCCCGTTTGCATCGCGATTGAATCGTGGTTACGTGGGCGAGGCCACATCGCAACTGTATCGCGGCGAACGCAGCGTCGTGCAAAAAGTCGCCGTGGGCGAGGGCCCTGGTTGAGGTGACCGTAACTTATATTATAACTTAAGGTGACCCATGGTGTCGATGAATAATGCCGCATGGAATTAATCGAGAACGATTATTTTGACTAGAAATAATTTAATTATTTAATTTTTACTTACTACAACAAAAATGATTAGGTTTTACGATTGAACTTTGAACTGTAATATCTCGGTTCCGATATTATTTAGCTATATATACCCCATAATAAAAATTGTTTATATTATTTTCCTCTTTCGTAAAACACAACTTTCATGAATGGCCGCCAAAATTTAAAATGACGCCAACTTTACCCAATCCCCTTTGAATGAGATCGTTTTCACATCGACTTTGTTATCGTTTTATCGCCACTAGTTATCAATCCAAAACATCATCCAAGCAAAAACGAAAGAAATAATTGTAGTAAACAAAAGACGATATAAAGTGAAACATAATTATGAAATACATATTTATTTACTGTTAAGAATAATCCAAAAAGTACGAAAATAAAATAAATACAGAACAGGTTGTCTACGTTAATGTTGATATTCATACTCATCCACAGAAAGCCTTTTATGCGATGATAGGCTTGCAGTCTACCTTCTATAGTAATTACAGTGTGACCGGAGCGTCTCTCCAAATCGCTTAAAGTAAATAAACTGTCCGGACTTTGATTTAATAACCAAGTGGAATACATTATTGGAAGATCTCTATGGATGCTCGAACGCCTTTACCCCGAGGGGTAAATCGATGCATATATACAGGCTCTGATTGGGCTCATATCTTGTTTGGTTTATATAACACTAGCTATGCCCCGCGGTGTTACTCGCGGTTCATCGATTTTCCCGTAGGAATAAGATATTTCCCCGCGGTAAAACGTAGTCTATGTTTTAATCCAGGGTATCGGCTAACTCCATACCAAATTTTATTAAAATCCGTCCAGCCGTTTCAGCGCTAAAGACTGACAAACATATAAACACACACACAAACTTTCACGTTTATAATATTAAGTGTGATAGATTCCACACTTTGTAGAGGCGGAAAAATAAAATAGAAGACGCGCGAGCAATTTTACAGATATCACCTGAGGATCAACATTGCATTATTTGTAAGTAGAAATCTACGACTAAAAAAACCATAAAAATATTTGTCCCTAAAAAATTCACATTCAATAACGGTCCCTGTCTCCCATTTAGTCTTTACCAATGAATTGAGCACCAGATGTGGTATGTAAAGTAAATCTGTCTGTGAGGTGACATTCGTTACGACGTCACGTTGATTGGGGGATAGTAATCAAGGACGTTGTATTACGTCCATGATAGTAATTGACACCATAACTGATATTGGTTGTATACATAACCCGACAAAATATCTATGATGTTGATGATGGTTTGATGGTTGAAGATGGTGGTTTAACGGTGGCAGGTGCATATATATTTTGCCGGGTAGTACTGAAGTCGCTCGGTAACACAATTGACAAACTCCGCCCACCGTCCCAATAAATAACATGAAGCCATTTTTTGCGCTAATCTATCTATCTTCTATATATATATATATATATATACATATATATATATATGTATATATATATATATACATATATATATATATATATATATATATATATATATATATATATATATATATATAAATAAAGTCCAAAGTCCTGACTGACTGACTCACTCATCAACGCCCAGCCCAAGCCGTTGGACCTAGAAAGCTGAAATTTTCCACAGAGGGTCTATATATAATGTAGACAAGGAATAAGACCGGATTTTTTTAAATTCAACCCCTAAGTGGGCGAAAAGGGTTGCCAAAATTTGTATGGGAGGTATAAAGAATGTTGTCTGATTTTCTAGAAACTTAAAATAATTACTCTTCAACATAATTCATTGAACACGTGTTTCGCCGTTTTTCCAAATTTAACCCTTAAGTGAACGGGGTTACAAAATTTTGAACTAAAGTCCTCGCGGACGGAGTCGTGGGCGAAAGCTAGTTAGATATATTTCACTATTGTTAGTGATTAGATAAAACTGCCTCCTAGCGCATCCGCCTACAATGCGAGAGGTCTCGGGTTCGAAAAAAATCCCCAGGTCTTGGATGTTTAAATGTTCGTGATACCGCTGTTTCTGGTTCCCACGACACAGGGTCACCTAGTGTGGGGCCAGATATAATGTGCCTGTATGTAAATGTTTAATGTTTAATTAGGGACTAGGGCAAGTGGTTGCTGATTAAAATTTTAAAAAAAGTCTGATTCCCAAAATTAATTTCTCTTTTCTCTACTAAGAGTATATCAGAGACCAAACCGCTACGAATATCCCAGAGCCTATTAAAAGTCTACACGTCTCAGACACAAGTGTTACAAATTATACTGCCTGCCGCCTACCCCAAGTTTATTGCAGCGTGAAGATTTGCAGCGCAATACCATTACAATTACGCGCAACGTCTTAACGTTTTGATTACACACCCAGACTGATCCAGAGCCGCATTATTAGCACCAGGAACTAATAAACCTTTACGGAGCCCTCCTCAAATTCACAGTAATCATCCCTGGAGGAAAAAACGGGTTGATCCAGTGAGCCCTGGCCTTTCGATCTCTTCTTTACAACACGACCTGCCCAAAAGGACTATCATCGTGTCCATATAGTTGGATTTCGCATGGTCGATTTCAGTAATTTCGAATATGCCACAGAACTGTGTATCAATAGTGTCTAATAGTGCTTCAAGGCACAATTAGCTAGGAAAAATATTTCAGGAGATATTAAGGCGACTCACTGAGGCAGCCAACTAGACGTCTACTTAGCAGACACATAACGAACGGCTGTATATAGAGTTATGATTTGCTGCCTCAACAATAGGGTATGTTTTCTCAGCTTGTATTGAAGCACTATTCTGGAAACTTGGCATGTAGGGAGCACTATTAGCGCACAATTATCTGGCATACAAATCATAACTCTATACAGGGTGTCCCAAAACTCGACGTCAACCCGGAGCCGGGTGAAAAGGCAAGTCAAGCTGGTTGTCAGAAAAATATAAAAAAAAATCTAAGTTGTATGATTTCAAAATTATAGGCATTTTTTTTTAAAATCGCAAAATTACACACCCTGTGACAGTCTTTTTACTATTGTTGCCACAAATCTTTACTTTTTCCAATTATTTTTTTTGCTGTGTAACCCTGAATAATGCTTCTCTAAACTGTAATCAAAATTTTGAAACCAGCTGCTCTAGCTTGCATAAAAAATAGGACTTATTTCCTAGAAAAACTTTCAAAATAAAAAATTGCCTAGTTTTAACTGACTGTATTGAAAAAAAAATGTACTACGCGAGTTTAGCAAGTTATGTCTAAAGTTGGCGCATTTAGTAAAGATTCCAAAATGGTATAATACTTGGTAAATTGTAGCTGATAACATGGATAAAAAAAAATGTTTCCTGTAAAACTCAGTTTTTAACTAATTTTTCTTACTTGGTGAAAATGGCAAAACTTATTGCTTTTTACATTGGAGCCGATTCCAATGCACACACTGATTAAATTTAACTTAATTGTACCTGTGCTTGTCTATCATAAACCGATTGAAAAAACAGATTGTCCACTAAATTTAGTTTAGTTATCTTTGTGTGTGGTATGAAATAGGCACCTAATACTAAGGTTTATTTATTAAATTTACAATAATTTTTAAAAATTTTCATGAATGTACCAATACAACTATTTTTACTACAACAAATGTTCAAAATGTCTTCCTTCGGCGGCAATACAAGCCCGACATCTCTTTAAAAATGATCGAGCTATCTTTCGAGCGAATCGTCCATTATTTACGAATTCAGCTGCTTCTGCTATTCTTTGCCGTAGTTCAAATTCACTTTCAATTGGCTTTGAATACACTTTTTCTTTGACTGCTCCCCAGTAAATGTTTAACGGCACGTCTTCTAGTAAACTTGGTAGATGGTTCTGTAGAAAGTCCAAGTAGACCTCGCCATTCAACGCATCAGGCAACTCAAAAGGACCAATTATTTGACCATTTAAAATTCCGGTCCACATGTTTACTTTGAATCGGTACTGGGACCGATCCTGCCTCGTTAGATGAGGGTTTTCTACATGCCATTCATGCAAGTTATGCATGTTCATGTAGCCGTCCTTTTTGAATGTCGATTCATCAGACCATAAAATTTTCGTTAAGAAAAGCGGGTCATCCCTGTACCTCTCCAATACTGTCCGGGAAAAATTTACTCGATTTTGGTAGTCCCCGGGTAGTAACGTCTGTACTCGCTGTACGTGGTATGGGTGTAATTCATGTCTTTTTAAAATACGATGGGCTGTACTTTTGGGCACTCCGGTGGTTATTTCAATAGCCCTAACTGAAGTGCTTGGGTCTTCTTCGACAGCTTCTAGCACCTCGTCTTCCATCGGGTTGGCGAGTCTTCCTCCACCATGCTCTTGATTTGGGAGGTGGCCCTCTGAGAAGAGTAAACGATGCACATTCGTAAACACTCGATGATCAGGGTAACGAGCAGCGTTCGGGTACCTTTCACGGTAAAGTTTGGCGGCAGCACTGGCATTACACCTGCATTCACCATAAATAAGGTGCATATTAGCGTATTCACGAGTGGTATACGCAGACATCTTGGCACTAGTCACACGATAGTCCAGGAGAAAGCAAAGGTCGTCGTTGAGGGAAAATAAACAGTTCGGATCCAAATCACAAGCAATCACAAGTCCATAAACGAAGCTAGTCGTTAGTACGAAATCAACACAAACGAATACGAAAACAAGTGCAGTAAACGAAACAGCGTAACGTACTGATTTGTGATAGTGATGTGCGAGTACAAAAGCGAATACCTGGCGTCACTCTCTGTCTCACTCGCACTTAGTAAGATGACTCTCTCCGTTTCAGTCACTTTAGCGTCCATACCTATCTCGCTCGCACTTGATAAGGTGACTCTTTCCGTCTTAGTCACTTAAGCGTCAATACCTATCTCGCTTATACTTCTTAGAATGCCTGATTCATCTCAAGCTACAATTTACGACTCTTTGGAAAATCTTGCGCCCATTAGAATAATTTTTAACCAAGTAAGAAAAATTTGTTAAAAACTGGGTTTTACAGGAATTTTTTTTTTTATCCATGTTATCAGCTACAATTTACCAAGTATTATACCATTTTGGAATCTTTACTAAATGCGCCAACTTTACATTTAGTACATTTTTTTTTCAATACAGTCAGTTAAAACTAGGCAATTTTTTATTTTGAAAGTTTTTCTAGGAAATAAGTCCTATTTTTTATGCAAGCTAGAGCAGCTGGTTTCAAAATTTTGATTACAGTTTAGAGAAGCATTATTCAGGGTTACACAGCAAAAAAATAATTGGAAAAAGTAAAGATTTGTGGCAACAATAGTAAAAAGACTGTCACAGGGTGTGTAATTTTGCGATTTTTTAAAAAAATGCCTATAATTTTGAAATCATACAACTTAGATTTTTTTTTATATTTTTCTGACAACCAGCTTGACTTGCCTTTTCACCCGGCTCCGGGTTGACGTCGAGTTTTGGGACACCCTGTATACAGCCGTTCGTGATGTGTCTCTGCTAAGTAGACGTCTAGTTGGCTGCCTCAGTGAGTCGCCTGAATATCTCCTGAAATACTTGTCCTAGCTAATTGTGCCTTGTAGCACTTGTGCCTTGAAATTACTGAAATCGACCACGTGAAAGCCAACTATACGGACACCTATCATCCATTTAGTGTTACGTTCAATGTTTCTGCGTATATTTTTTTAACTGCAAAACCAGACAAAATAACAATTTATGCAGACAAAATAACAATTTATCAATCTTTTGTCCAGTCAGCATTTCCATCCATTTCACCTATAACTCGAGCGGAAACAGAATAGTTCGCAACTGCCAATCAGCCGCGCCGCGCGTTCTCATTTTTTATCAATCATTTCTATCGTTATTTAGTTTAATATAGTGATAGTTTATTAGCAATCGAGTGCTTTCATTTCTAGCCGATAGCACCCCAGCTATCGACCCCATTTAGCTACCCGTTTACAAGACAATAGCTAATCTCGTAACCAACCGTAAGAGCTGTACCAGATCTTAGCGTGATTTGTAGGCGCTCTTACATGCTGCGTAAGAATAATGCACGACAAAATTGTAGGGGAAAAAAAGAAAAATAAAGGAAACAAAAAATATAAAGGAAAAAAGAAAATAGTTGAAATAAAGGATCAAAACAGTTGACCCAGAGGCATTAGTTGTAACAAACGGACGATAGTATGCTTAATTTGTATTCAAAGAAGAGATGTCCTGTCTGCGCAACCAATTACGGATTTCCACGCTCGCCCCGAGCTTTCTTAGCGGCCGCAGTCCGCTCACTGCATACAGGTGGGATTGGTGCAGATGGAGATTTTACTCAGAAATAGAACGAGAGAATGTTTGGCAACTTTTTTTTCAGAGTTCCAATACGAGGGACTTACCTTAACGAAGTACAAAACGCATTTAAAGGTCCATTTTCTTTGTACTTGTTAGAAAAAACGAAGACACTCCAATGTCTCTACTTGACTTTGAGCTATTCAAAGTCGAATACACTGACCCTCAATTTATCAAATAAAAATAATTTTCAAAACACGAAAAAATTGATCTATCTAGCTTATATAGCAGACCAACAAAGTTTCAAATAAACTTGCAAGTTAGCGCTCCTAAAATTCATAATATTTGGGTAATAATTATTTGATTTGAAGTCCCAACTAGGCACACTGCACAGACTGCCAACTGTTGCCCCACTGCTTACGCCCTAAGGCGTAGCTACGTTGCCAGTAATGAGTTTACCGGACAATTAGTACTGTCTGGAATTTAACGGCCATTAATTTGCTCTTGAGCGATGGTCGGCCGCGGGCGACTATTTCTACTCCACCAGATCCTTGACCAACTATTGACCTACCCCGCCCTCCGAACCGCTACGAAAGTACGACGTCAGAGGAGTTGCTGAGAATGTTGGGAGGTCTCCGCTTAATTTCTAAGCCCTATTCATTTGTGTTGCGATGATTGACACATTCAATTAACGAGGTGATCGGCGGACCTCCCAACTGCTTGTTTCTAGTTATTAAAACGCTGTTTTCAGTGCCATTGGGATGGAACTGCTGACCCCTCTGGCGCCTGCTGTGTTTAGAATTGGGGGAGGCGGGGAAGGCGGAATTAAGCTGGTGAAGGGTGAGTCGTTCCATTGTCTAGCGGTTAGGATGTTGTTTTCTGAAATTACCGAGGAAATGCCGTGTCTTTCAAGTTAATAGGCTTTCAGCAAGGCATTGAAGTTGAGACTCTGAAATTGGAAACACAGAATGTTTTGTCTGTGGAGAGACTGTCTGACATACTTGCGAGGATTTGTTGACAGCGTGGCTTAAGTAAGTGTATCCGGAAAATAGTTTACAGTGTGGTTTAGGTTGATCTTTACAAAATACCAATTAATAAACTCCTGGTTGATCCTGACCGCCCGCCGTCTCGACGTTGACCGCTGTCCTGAAGCGAAGAGGCTGAATCGTGCCAAGGCTTAGGAATGTACGAAACAGCTGATAACTTATCGGGTTTTTAAATATGGCACCGTAGTAAAACTTCTCTGAAAGATAACAGGATGTTTATACACACTGTATAGAGGAGCGTTCTATTGGGAATTGTAAGTATTTTCCCATACAAATTTTTGACGTCTGTGCTTCATTTTTGACGATGTAAATTGGCTCGCTGAAGCGCATTATTTTTAGTATCATTATTTTCGTTTCTTTCTTTTATAAAACCGACAGCTAGCAACTAATTAGTTTATTTGATTTCGGCGTCAGAACTAGCGTCCGTGGCGTTTAATAGGATATGTAAATATCGCAGTGGTGGGTCCGCCTCAATCGGTGGTGGGCACTTATTTGATCTTATACTAAGCAATAAGGCTCATTACTTGTACAGTTTATTAAACATAACATAGCACTGGGAATAGTCCTACTAAAACAAAAGAAGTTCACTGTTTATTTAAAAATTAAACATTTAACATGAATGTTTACAAATAGCACGTTTTTAATATTTAAAATAATAAGAAAAAAAGCTCCAGAAGCTTTTTAGTGTTGAATAGAAATTCAACTCCATTCAAACGAAGCACGATTTAATATACACAGTTTGATTGAGTTTCATTGGTTTGACTCTCGAGAGATGTCTACATCTACATTTCTATATGCCAGATCATGGTTTCCTTCTATTACAGTAGTTTTTTATCTAATTTAACTCGACAAAGAGCCCATGGGGCGAATAATCTTCTCCGTCGCTTCTTGAGTGGTAATGAAGTTGGATGCTGAATTGCCTTTGTGGTTGCTACATTTTTTGTATTTTTCAATTATTTATCATAATGGCAAAGGGTTAATGCCGATTGCCGACTTAGTGCCAAAGAATCGACAGATTTAAGATATGACAACATATTATAGAACTAAGGTCGCAATCACTCTGAAATCTCTGCTACTTCATTCAGGGCCGCAAAAAAACATTTTTTATTATTAACTTTATCCTTTTCAGTCCTGACTTTGAAAATAACAATAGTTTTCAATTGTTATGGTTATTATTATGGTTGGTATAGTTTTTAAGAACTAATTACGTAGCATTTAATCGCCTGCAGAGCTGTGTCCCTCTCCAAAAGATAGCCTTTGGGCTTATACCACTTGAAGTGCCCATCGCGGATGGTCGATTCGATAGCTAATGTACATATGTAAATACCTCAGAAACTCAGATTTATTCGCTACGATTTCCACCAGTGCTACCTGTAACTTTTCTTTCTTAAATGTACGCAACTCCGAAAAGGCGTCATGTGCGAAATCCTGGAATTTGAATCGGTGACCTCAGGCATGCTAAGCAAGGAACCCAACCACTGAGGTGCCACCGCTTGTTGAACTTTCGATAAAGTCGAACTCATACTTTTAAATGCAATTACCTCGTCTGCAGTTCGTCATCAGATGTTCTCTGACGATATTGAGTGAGACATCGGACAGGGCATGCGCGGGCGCACACAGCAGGAGCAGATTGCGCGCGCATGACACAGCGCCACCCGCAACTAAACCCACTGTAGACCTTCAATAGTAAACCAATATACCCGCTTTGATCGGTACTCCGAAGTCTTTCATACGTAGTCGGAGATCCGGTATAGCTTAAAGTCGAGGGTCACGAGTAACAGTGTTCTTCTTTACCCTTTGTTTATTTCAAAGCAGTGGAAAAAGAAAGTACTTTGCTAGGTATTACTGTTTTTTCTATTATTACGGTATTCTTATCTTTTATTGTGTCAGCGACGCCGATTTACAAAAAAATAAAACTCGATTGTGTACTATAAAAAACAAATATACTTAAAGTAGGCAACGATTTCAAAGAACAATAAGACTGAAAATATATTAATTTTCAACTATTAGACACGAAAATTGTTTTGTTGGAGAACTCACGTAGGTACAGTCGACAGCACGTCAATCTGTACATTTTAGTTGCAAAGTCGCCCGTAATGCAACGAAGTAGAGTACATGGGTGTATACCATGATGTGTTGTCGACTGTACTTAAGTGATTATTTCCAACCATTGATCCATCTTCGTCTTCTACGGTCATTTAACTCCATAGGGCCTCAACCACTACATTTCCACTTCAGACGGTCGTTCGTGGCAACTTCCAAATCTGGCCAGCTAATGCTGAACGAGTTGGCCACTAGTAGATCTTTTCTAGGTGATCCTTGGCCGCCCCCATTTTCGGTTGCCCGAGAGGGTGTACTCTAATGATTTATAGTATTAGTAAAGCTAATGCTGTTAGTAAATACAAACAAATTTACAATCTGTCAAGAAAATGTAGACATAAAAGAGTACGGTTTTGCTCGAACTTTTTGTCTGCATTTGTTAATAGCTTGCACTTAAAAACATTATATAAATTAAAAACTTGAGCTTTCACATAAACTACGGTAATGTGTTTCAATAAATATAGTAAATGTTTAGGTTTTTCAATAAAACAATTAGTAAACTTTCACTTCCAGTTTCTAGTATTTTTTGACAAATTGTAACAAATAAATTACACACAAATTAGTAAGGTTACTCGATTCGACTCTGTTGGCCATATCGGATCTTAGTCTAACTAAAAGTTTATAAAGAGCAATTGATAGTGGATTGAGCGCCCACCGCTGTGTAAAGTCTGAAGTTACGAAACGTCCCTCATTACTTCAACATGCTTCGTGCATGTTTATATTGTATACTAGAATAGTTGTATACTACACTGGCCTGCAAAACTAAGTATCACACTCTTAAAATTGCAATAACTTTTTAAGTACACTAGATATACTTTTGAAATAAAAAGGACTCGAAAAAGAGTTTAATACTGCATATAAAAACTTCATAGTCGATAACCTTTTTGTAAGATATGCCCGAAAAAAAACTTTAATAACAAAAACAATCCTTATTCGTTTTACCATATTTTTTTTTGTTTCTGTTTTTGTTTTCAAATTTTTCCTTGATCAATAGTCTTGTTACGCTAAGTTAGATAGACTTGCTGAGAAATCAAGCTAAGCAATGTTACGGGAAGCACAGGTTACACAGAATGGCGCTCCAGTAACTGGAGTTGCAGCGCGACTTATTAAAAATGTTACTAATGTACAGTTTACTATAGTTTAAAAGAAAGCTAATAAAATTCGCTATAAGACGTTTTTTTATTTTAAATCTCTAACTCCCATAGTTTAGAAAAAAAAATATTTAAAACTGTGATACTTACTTTTGCAGGCCAGTGTAGTTCGCAGAATAATTTTGAAAGCAATGTGTTTTTCTGGAAACTTAAGTTGCCTGTTTCATAGGTAGATAGGAATGGAATATAATGGACTTATTTTTTCCGTTGGTCTATGATATATTACCTCTGGTTACCTCAATTAATGAAACAAATCCAATACATAGTTTGTCATTCACAACAACATTCCATTCCGACAATCGAGAATAAGGTTAATAACTAGGTTAAAGTCGAATAAAACGATTTCGTTGCAATTATGCTAAGCTATAAGTTTCAAAAATAGAAATATAAACATAATATAAATATTCTAAAAAAACTATTCTCTTCTTAACTCTCTCTCTCTATCACAACTCGTATGGCGAATAAAATCCTAAATAAAAAACCTACAAGAGAGGACGGGAGTACTAAGTGCTGCCAAATAATTTTGCCATGCTATAAACAGAAGATTAAAGCTGATCAACCTTTATTATCCCTTAACGGACTCAACTCATTCGCCCAATAGTGGGTTAATAGAATAAACCATTGAATAAACCTTACTTGCTACTCATTTAGCTTAAATTACATAAATTATTATTATCGTAATTTTTATTACGTAGGGGTGCTCACTTTATAGTATTTTATGATGTTACTTTATAACTTACTAATGCAAGTTGTGATTACCTATTAGTAAGAATGCACATGGCCTTGTAGATTTTATGTTTTTAAACTTTGTAATTTTTGTGTAACTCTTACAGGAGATCCTTTAAAAAAAACTTTGTTTTCATTACTTGTAATATAACCAATTTTTAACTCATAGGTAATTAATAGCATATTTATTGTATTAACCCCTATAAATATGAGTGCTATAATACCTATAGATGATTGAATTACTGAATACCAAGGTAAATGCTCATACCTGCACAGGTGGCATTATGGTGCAAGTTTTGTAACGCTTAAATGTGAAAATTGCAAAGAGAAGTCACTACTTTTGACACTTTTTATATAGCCAATAAATACGACCCTACGAGCCACAGACCTTCTCTCAGAGAGAGAGCGTAAAGAGAGGCCTCAAATATCACGCGTGACCGTCGCGGATTAGCAATTTCAAGACCCGAGGTATGTGGACACCTCAAACAGTCAGGTTTCCTCACAAAAGTGAGTACGATAAGATAGACGAGAAGAAACGAGAGACAAATAAAATTTACAATATAAAAAAGTACAATGGGCGGCCTTATTGTTAAGTAACTTAGAACACTAACACTATGAAAGTCGTGGTACCCGTGCTAATAATACTCAGAAATTAATGTGAACATATCCTCTGTATAACGATGATTTCGAGTTACGAAGAACCCTACCTAACCGAGTGACGATATTATACTTCCCATTAAATAGCTAACAGATGTAGTCTGTTAGCTTTTAGAATACGAGTATACCTCGACTACCTATCAGATAGAATCGGATATATTCGTGTAATAGAAATATCGGAACTAATATGACATTTGATTTCGAAATTGGAACTAATATGACGGAAATAAATAATACAGAGCAGGAAGTAGGATTACACTCGTGTGCTTTCGGCGAAAACCGAAGCCTACTCTTAGAGCCCGAGGTATATTCTAAAAGCTAACAGACTGCAGTGAATACCTTTCTATAATAACATATTAGAGTACTTCAGGTTCCTAGCACGTGAATACATTTAATATCACCGATGTCGCTTCAAATATGCAGATATCGGTACCATCTTTACTAACGTCGCGTTACAATATAAAGTTTGCGCAGCTGCTGACAGTACCTGTGACTACAAAAGGGACCAGTTTTCCACCGTTACCGCGCCAAATTCCTCATATATCAAACGCCAAACTCGCGGCCCCCAATTAAGCCATAACCTCATTATTTACGAGGCAAAATTACACGACTTAAGACGAGAATAAAAATTATTCCCCGCGAAAAGTGTCAATCCGCACGTAATAAAAGTGCCGCCATAAGCGGGCGGCCATCTTGGGGCCCTTAACTTGAGAGGACGCGCCGTGTAATAATCTCATTGAGATGTTGATTAAAACAAAGCAGCGCGCCTCATTCAGCCGTAGACTGAACAGAAGGTTTAAGGCTCTTTGTAAAACTAGCCAATATTAAGAACCTCAGGAGGGATAGTGTGTCTCTGTGAGAAGGCAGTCCATCATCATCAACCCATTATGTCCCCACCGAGGGGCACGGGTCTCTTCCCCGAGGAAGGTATAGGCCATACTCCACCACGGGGGCCAAGTCCGGATTGGTGGAGGCTTGTATAACTAGTGGCTTGTCTTACTGTCAGTAGTTTTCAAGCCGCCCTAAGGCCTCTGACTTGGCTTAACGACTGTCATCTATCGACGGCAGCGAGAGAAGGCAGTGGAACGTATAAATATGTATTTTTTATTGTACATATAAATTAGATTTACAGACCTTTTTATAAATCGAAATACAATTGGCGGTCTTATTACAGCATAAGCTATTTCTTGAAGGCAACATGGACGGCAACGTATATACCTAATACAAAATATAACTTTTCAGGCAAAGATATCACAAACATCAAACACAACTCAAAGCCACATCCATAGATTATATTCGATATCTATTGCAGAAATGTGTACAAGATGTAGCAATGTAGCAATTCCCCCTCAATAACAGAGTAAAATCTCCCAAAAAAAATTTAAAAAACCTTAACCAACGACTTCAGACTACTAAATTGTAAATACATGTATATCACACACTTCGACAGTATATCAACCTTTACCAATTAAAACGGGGAAATTCTGTCTTACAAGAGCAAGAATTAACTTTAAATTTGAGTGGACCTTTTGCTATCATGTTGTTTTGTGACTAATGATAGCGAGCTAAGTGTTGTGTGTGTATGTAAAGGTCAATATACACTGATATAGTAGCGTGCTTTGGCTGAAGATGCAGGATAGTGTTGCCACCCTCCGTTTTGGTTTTTTCAAATTGACAATGATAATTTTATGATAATTATTTATTTATTTTCAATAAAATTACAACATGTGCTACGTTATATTATTATAAAATAATTAAATCAGAGAAAAGACTTGAAATTCATTAGTTATAATATCTTACACTACACACCTACGCTCGGCAACAGAACTGATGGCACTTTTTGACGACCTCTGTGGCGCAGCGGTAGCGCATCTGCCTACCATTCGAGAGGTCCCCGGTCCAAATCCCGGCTGGGGATAAAAAAAGCCCACAGTCTTGGATGCTTACATGTTTGTGATGTCGCAGTTTCTAGTTCCCACGACACAGGGTATCCTAGTGTGGAGCCAGAAGCAATGTATGCACCTATTATGTAAATGTTTATGTTTTTAGTTCCATAAAGTATGTATGTATATCAGTTTGATCTAACGCGAAATATCCGAATAGACAGTAAAACAGGCAGGGGAGTTTCGTGATCAATTTATTAATCTTTTCTGGGAGAAATCTCTTACATGTTATGATTTTTTAATTTAATATGGTTTTAAACTGTAATTTTGTGTGTTACCTCTTTTAACTTATTTGATTGCTACTTGTTATATTTAAATCTACCATTGTTTACTATTTTAAATTTGATTTTTTTATAATGGCAACCCTGTATCAAGCTGTCATCCCAAAGCTGTCCGGAGTGGGGATTACGTTAATAAAAGATGTGGCCACAAATGACTGCATTCATTCCTATCCAGGAGCTAGTCGTGACAACTTGATAAGGGTCACCTATGCCCGTTCGAGCATACAATTTGTAAAAATAACTTTATAAGGGTAACCTATGCCCGTTGTGTTTTAAATCAAGTATTGTAAATCAAAGGAAGATTATACATTTGGACTATATGTGCAGTGTTTTATTTTACTTCAGCAAGTGGGAACCGAACAAAAGGTACGTTATAATTTTTCTACTATCACGCCTACTCTTTTATTTAGTAATTATTGGCTGGTATAGTAAAAATAAACTTTAAAATCTGTCTTCTCTTCTTGTTTGTACGCCACATACCTAACTGCGTTATCCTGTATTCGGAAGTTGCAACGCATTTGATCAGGGCTACACTCTGGTAGTGCGTTGTTTAATTTTCATGAATGTTTGTGCGCGACTTGCTTGATTGGGGCTACACTCCAATAGCAAGTCGCACACTTACTGGATTGTTAAGTGTGGATGTGTGAGCAGGGTCGGTGGATTATATTGTTTGGGATATTTTTATTTGAATGTTATTCAGTACACCATGTTAAAGAATTGCATGGCGTTTGGTCGGAGCTACACCTCGAAATTTACGAGTACTCATGTAAAAGGAAAGAGTTACCTATGTATTTCATGACGCATTCCTATACCAGCAAATAATTTAAAGTTTTACCAATGGGGTTTGAAAAGATATTTAAAGCCGTCAACACTGGAAATTGGCAAGGGTTGGAACCGATAGTTTTTAATATTAACTGTGCACATGCTTAGATTTTTATATTCTTTATGATTTGAGATTTGAAGGTAGAATTTTTAGTTACACATGCTAGTGAGGTGAGTGATAATATTCACTGGATAAAGTTTGGGAGCATACTATGTGTACTCGCTGGTTTACTGAGTGGCTATGTTTGCTGCTGGATTGAGTAGCTAGGTTTGCTACTGGTTGGTTATTGAGTGAGTCACATAGTTGCTGGATAATTGTTGAGCCAGCTATATAGTTGGCTGGATATTTTACGAATATTGAAGTTAAAGCAATGCAACACAAGAATTCTGGAGTTTAAGGAAAATTAAAGAATGAATTATTTGTTACTTTATGGAAAGGTGTTAAAATGAAAAGATTACGTCGTGATTAATAATTCTAGGTTGAAGTAAAGGCTACTACAATGCCGATGGAGGGCCAGGGCGGCACTCCACCTGATACACCTCCCAAAAAACGACACCGACGAGCGAAGAAATCAAGACGAAGAACTCCGTCTTCATCGTCCTCTTCATTTTCGTCATCCACTTCGAGCGATGAGGTACCCCGAAAGATTCGCAAGGCTGCAAGCAGGCTTTCTAAGAAGGAGATGTTAAAGATGCTTAGCAAATGGAAAGGCAAATCAAGTAAGAAATCTGTCTATGCTAACAACAATATGAACAATGTCGTATCTGAGTTCGATCCATCCAATAGAACTCAAACCATCGAATGCTGGCTAAGGAAGGTTAATGAGTGCGCAGTCATATACGATTGGAACGAAAAACAAACTACGCATTTCGCACTTCAAAAATTGGTTGGCCTGGCAAAGAAATGGTTTGAGTCCTTGCCGACGGTTATTTATACATGGGGCGAGTGGCAGGCAAAACTCCGCAAGGCATTTCCAAACGAAGAGAATTATGGCCGTATTTTAGAAGAAATGTTAAACCGTACTTCACGAAATGATGAAAGTTTGCGTGAATATTTCTATGATAAATTAAGCTTACTAAACAGATGTGAAATCACTGGTAAAAAGGCTGTTGATTGCATTGTGTATGGCATCAGTGACAGGTCAATTAGGAATGGGGCACAGACCCTAAATACTTCTGAGCCCGAGGACTTACTAAACTATCTTTCATCTCAAAAGCCACAACCTCTTCTCAATATTAAATTGCGAGATCGATCGACACCGAGACTAAACCAAGAAAAACCCAGCACAAGCTCTCATAGCTCCTTTTCGAGCTCGATTACTTGCTATAATTGTCGCTCTAGGGGTCACCCTTTTTATAAATGTACGAAACCTATACTTAAATGTAAACGTTGCAATAGGATCGGACATGATAACGAAGGTTGTAAACTAGATCCTATCAACCCTAGGAATCTTACCGTCAACCAATCTGAAAACGCCACCGAAAAGAACACGATGAAAATCGATATAACCAGCAGCGCCAATGATAAATTCTTTAAAACTGTCATTGTTGATGACCATCCCCTCGAAGCATTTATAGACTTCGGAAGTGAGTGCACTCTCTTGCGAAAGGCTGATGCAGACTTATTAAAACTGAAACCAATTTTTGACAATGTGCCCGTGGTAAAAGGATTTGGCCAATCATCGGTTGTACCCCTGTATAAATCATATGCATCTGTAAAGATTGATGAGATCGAAAGTAGTATAGAAGTGTTGGTTGTGGATGACGTGCACATGCAGACGTCACTGATTATTGGCCAAAACTTCACCGAACAGCCGTTCATTACTGTTTTGAAGGATAGTCTCAAGCTGACATTCTATAAAACGCCACATACAAATATCTCTGGTGACAATGGCACATCTCTAAAACTTTACGTCACCGACAACGCTGAAATTTTAAAAACGGACTTGCTTTCCATACACTTGGGAGAGCTTGATTATACAGGAGACATATTGATAGAGGGTCATAGTGTTACAGAGCCCGGTAGAGAGTACCGTTTACTACAAGGCGCCTACCACATTTCTTGTGGCAAGGGCGAAGTAGTAATTTCAAATTTGTCTCAAAAACCCTTAAATTTCAAAAAGGGCTCTTTGATAGCCAGGTCAATTCCATTTACCGAACGGGAAACCTGCCAAGTTAATAGAATCCTTAAAGATTTTTCCGAATTAAAACCTCTTGACAGGGATGATATTAAAACCGGGCCAGGACTTGATGAAAAGCAAAAAGCTGACTTGTACTCCCTGTTACAAGAGTATCGCGACTGTTTTGCTACTAATTTGGAAGAGATAGGGTGTACAACAGAGATAGAGATGAGCATTGAACTTACAGACGATAAACCGGTAGTATACCGTCCATACCGTCTGTCCCACTATGAGCGCGAACAGGTTCGTGAAACTATAGAAGACTTACTAAGAAACGATATTATTCAGGAATCTAAATCAGATTACGCCAGCCCAATTTTAATGGTTAAAAAGAAAACTGGGGAGCAGAGGCTTTGCGTAGATTTCAGAGCCTTAAATAACAAAACGGTCAAAGATCGCTTCCCCCTTCCCCTCATAGAAGACCAAATTTCCAATTTAAACGGTAATAGTTACTTCTCGACACTAGATCTGGCGTCCGGGTACTATCAAATCCCGATGGCCAAGGATAGTCAACATCTCACGGGGTTTGTCACGCCTGACGGGCACTATGAATTTAAAAGGATGCCCTTTGGCTTGGCCAATGCCCCGGCGGTCTTCCAGAGGGCAATCAACAAAATTCTTGGGTACAGAAGATTTGAGTATGCTTTAGCATATCTAGATGATGTACTAATACCTTCAAGAAACATCGAAGAAATGTTTCAACGTTTGGAGGATTTACTGAAGGTCTTTAGGCAGTACGGCCTGACCTTAAAACTGAACAAGTGTCTTTCTTTGACACCAAGGTCAGCTACTTAGGGTATGATATCTCTGCACAGGGAATACAGCCCGGGGAAACTAAAGTGTTGGCGGTCAAGGAATTTCCCACACCTCGCAACGTTCATGAGGTGCGACAATTTCTCGGGTTAACTGGTTATTTCCGAAAATTTATCAAGGGTTACGGGGAAATTGCTAGGCCGTTAACAACCCTGTTGAGGAAGGATGCCGTTTGGCGGTGGACTGATACAGAGACACAGGCATTTTCACATCTTAAAGAAAGTCTGGCTAGTCGTCCCGTTCTAGCTTTATACGATCGCACTCTGGAGACAGAATTGCATACTGACGCCAGCTCTCTGGGCGTAGGAGGTATACTAATGCAATGGCAACGGGATTCAAGAGTTTTGAAGCCTGTTGCCTATTTCAGCCGCCAGACCACACCTGAGGAAAAGCATTTGCACTCCTATGAACTGGAAACACTGGCAGTGGTGTGCTCATTAAAGAAATTCCGAGTGTACCTTCTAGGGATCCATTTCAAGGTATACACAGATTGTGCTGCGCTTAGAACCACACTTACAAAACGAGATCTGATTCCCCGAATAGCAAGGTGGTGGCTACAAATATGCGAATATACCTTTGATATTGAGTATCGACCCGGTGTACAAATGTCGCACGTTGACGCGTTGAGCCGAAACACCAGACTATCAGGGGAATCGGGTGATAACCTTTCCGTTAATGTGTTTAGCATTGAGCAGGAGAACTGGCTATTATCATTACAAGTAGCAGACCCTGAGGTATCTCGCATTCTCAAAATTCTTAGACCTGAGGATGATCAGGAATGTAAGGATGTTAAAAAGAACTTTGTCGTTAAAAACCATACGGTGTATAGAAAGGTAGATGAACGACTGTGTTTGGTCGTTCCTTGGAGTGCCCGGTGGCAAATATGTCGAGCCAATCACGATGACATTGGTCACCTGGGGTACGCCAAAACTCTCGAAAGAATTCGCGAACAGTATTGGTTCCCGAAGTTACGAAAATTCGTAAAAAAATATGTTGCAGCTTGTCTTGAATGTGCCTACAATAAAGATAATGCGGCAAAACAAAAGTCAGGATATTTGTATCCGATTGAAAAGATAAACATACCCTTTCACACGCTCCACATGGATCATCTTGGTCCATTTGTCCGAAGCAAAGACGGCAACGGTTATATATTGACAGTGGTTGATGCTTTCACCAAATATCTATTCGTAAGGGCGATCAGAGACCTTAAGACGAAAAACACAATAAAAGTTCTCGAAAAAATCTTTTATGACTTTGGAATTCCTGCAAGAATAATATCAGATCGTGGTTCTACCTTCACCTCAATAGCCTTTAAAACCTTTTGTGATGCTCATGGTATAAAACACGTTTTAAACGCAGTCGCTTGTCCCAGGGCCAATGGTCAAGCTGAAAGATTTAATCAGACGATTTTGCACTCATTATCAGCACAAAATTCACTTGGGCATGAACGCGACTGGGACAAGTGTCTGGGAAAAATCCAATGGGGTATTAACAATACTATTAATGCCTCTACTCAGAAAACGGCGACAGAAGCTATGTTTGGAATGAAAATGAAAGATGCTTTATCCAATAAACTTAACGTAGACACCGAAAATAATACTAGTATCACTGACATACAAGAGATCAGAGATAGTATCAGTAATAATATAAGTAAACAGCAAGCTAAATGCAAGGAACGACATGACTCAAATCGGGTCCCTGCCACAGAGTACAAAATCAATGATTTAGTAAAAATTTGCCGAAACAATTTTGATAATAACAAACAAAGCACTAAGCTTCTGTCAAAATTTGTGGGTCCATATAAAATTGTCGAAGTTTTGGGCAACGATCGCTACAGAATATCCGATGTACCTGGCTTTAAAAAGAAAGGAAAACCCTATGAAACTGTAATAGCTTCAGACAGGATCAGACCTTGGATTCATGTGAAAGCTCTAGAGGTACATAATACAGACAAAAGTAGCAGCAGTAGCGAACACAACAGTGATATTGAGTAAATGTTACGTAATAAGTATGTTAATAAATAATGTTATGAGTACGTAATAAGTTGTACAGTGCACTTTGTAAGTGTAAAAGTATACATGTTTAAAAAAGGGTTCACATTAAGATAACTTTTCGTATCATTGATCGTAGGGCGTATATAACTCGAAATAGCTTATTTATATAACGCGAAATTTTCATTGCATCAAAAGATCCGAATGTTATGATTTTTTAATTAACTAAGTTATTTATATTAAATGTTATGATTTTAATTAACTAAGTTATTTATATTAAATTTTTAATTGCTGTCACAAGAAGTAATGATAGACTATTGTGAAATTAGATTTTTGTTATAGTATGTACAGTTTAGTTATAAGGAAAGACAAATAATTGATTTATATTTTGTTTTATGTAGACGTGCGCCAGGGGGCTGCACGTTATCGGATGGCCGAATGTTATGATTTTTTAATTTAATATGGTTTTAAACTGTAATTTTGTGTGTTACCTCTTTTAACTTATTTGATTGCTACTTGTTATATTTAAATCTACCATTGTTTACTATTTTAAATTTGATTTTTTTATAATGGCAACCCTGTATCAAGCTGTCATCCCAAAGCTGTCCGGAGTGGGGATTACGTTAATAAAAGATGTGGCCACAAATGACTGCATTCATTCCTATCCAGGAGCTAGTCGTGACAACTTGATAAGGGTCACCTATGCCCGTTCGAGCATACAATTTGTAAAAATAACTTTATAAGGGTAACCTATGCCCGTTGTGTTTTAAATCAAGTATTGTAAATCAAAGGAAGATTATACATTTGGACTATATGTGCAGTGTTTTATTTTATACAGAGATAACCTCGCCTTTGGATATGTTATTGCCTACGTAATGTCCCAAAAAAAATTTTAAGAAAACTTTACTATAAGTTGCGTTTGAGAATCCGAAAAAACCCGAAAGTCTTTTGTATCGCAACAAAATTGGCCGTCTGTAGCCGAGTAGCTTAATTTGTTGTCGACAATTTCACTAATTTTCCCGGAGCCCCAGGGCCTCACTAAAAAACGTTTCATAATATAATCTTTGTCACTAGTTCGCCTGACTGATTGAATGCACGCGCAAATTACAGGCTGTACGCACACCACATTACTAAAAATAATTCTACTACAGAAGGTCAACACTAACGCGTTTATACTTACATTAAACGGGTCTAATCGTCATTGTTCAATCATTAAAAAATACTTAGGTGCATCGGAGCCAACATAAAAATAACTATATTAAGAAAAATACACACTGAAATGAAGCGTTCCAAATTTTTCTTCACGGATTCTACTGGCTTCGTCAAATTAATATGCCATTGAGGTACATACATACATACATACACCTTTTGTAACAAAAATAGAATGACTTAAGATTGGCAACGTAGTAGGTGAACAGTTAATTGTGTTTCGTTCCTTACGAAGTTTGCAATAAACGTGAATCGGCGGATGCAATCAAAACGATAATAATGTAATGATTATAATGTATCACAGGGTATCCTAGTGTGGGGCCGGAAGCAATGTATGTGCCTGTATGTAAATGTTATGTTATGTTTTTCTTCTAGTAATAAATTCGACATAACACAACAGGCAAGAACATAACAAATATGAAAATATACCCAGACTGAGGCCATTCCTGCGGCGGCCCTGAGTAAGAATCGAGCCCACGACCTCCGGTATGATAATCAGTCGTCGACAGTACATCAACCTTTATATCCATGTACAGAAACTTTACGCATAATCATCATCATCATCAACCCATTAGGCACGGGTCTCTTCCCAGAGGAGGTATAGGCCATACCACGGAGGCCACGTCCGGATTGGTGAAGCCCCATAAGACTAGTGGCTGGTCTTAGGCCCTTTCTGCACTGCTCCGGTCCGGCATCGGAATCGGAATCAGTCATGAGAAAAATATCGGATGCCGGATCATGCTTCTCCACTTCATCCAATTATCATCGGCAATGGACGTGACGCAGTGCTTTATTAAAATTCCTCGGTTTTTCTTTGGCAGGGGACGTTTTCCACACATTCTATTTGTTAATAAAAGACGGTTTTGAGACAACTGACAATATTTTTAATCGAAATATAATAATAAGTAAAAAGTATTTACAAAAGAGGTAAAAATAGATATAATCGCCAACACTATTAATGTAAATAAAATAGTATGGGAACATTTTCGGGTTGCATGCGCGGTGTAAAAACGTGTATTGTTTTTGTACGTCGATCACTTCGGCCCGGTAAAGTACCGTTCCGATCTAGCAAAGTATCGGACCGTTAAAAACCGGATGCCGGAGTAGTGGAGAAGCTTACTAGTACCTATTCTTGTGTGTTTCTAAATCGGACCGGTAATTAACGTTTGCGGGACCGGAGAAGTGGAGAAAGGCCATTACTGTCAGAAATTTTCAAACCACCTTAAGGCCTCTGCCTTGGCTTAACGACTGCCATCTATCGACGACAGCCGGCCCCAACGCATAATGTTGTAAAAAATATTACAATTTTGTTGAAATACACTGACGAGCAATATAAAACAGCCACTTACTTATTATGAAATATTTCCAAAACCACGTAAGATACCTTCTTGAAGTAAAAAGTAACATTGAAGTGTATTTAATAACAGATAAAAAAACACCATATGGAAACAAAAAAAATATTTAATATGTTAAAATAAGAATTAAACAAAATATGGCCATTTGGACAAAAAAACAATTAACTAATAATTGTGGGTTTATGAAGTTCAAACACCATTTTTTTATCTTTCAATATTTTGTATTGCCTCCCCGTGCTCTCAATACAGCTTCTACCCGGTTTGGCATACTTAATACAAGATTCCTTATCATATGCTGAGGAATATTCTCCCATTCTTCAATAAGTGCAACTTTCAAGGCATGAAGCGTGACTGGAGGTAGATTTCGGCTTCTGACGCGTCTGCCAAGCTCGTCCCAGGCATGTTCAATGGGATTTAGGTCAGGGCTTCTCGCTGGCCACTCCATTCGATGGATTCCTACGTCTTGAAGGTACTCGTTTACAATTTGAGCTGCGTGGGGCCGCGCATTATCATGCATAAACAATGCATTGTCACCCATATTGATCAAATACGGACCGGCATGTTCATTGAGAATCTCATTTATGTATCTCACAGCAGTCAGATTGCCATTTTCTATCGGCACTAGCGCCGTTCGACCATCTGAAGAAATACTGGCCCACACGTGTACAGAACCTCCCCCATATGAGACCTTTTCTTCGAAACATGCTTGTGTAAAACGTTCTCCTGGTCGTCTGTACACTCGACGTCTCCCGTCATGGTTATACAAAATGAATCTCGATTCATCTAAGAACATTACTGTGCCCCATTCGACCTCGCCCCATTCGATATGCTCACGAGCATATCTTAACCTGGCAACTTTATGATGCCTTTCCAGTTTTGGGCCATTTGCTGGGCGGTAAGGCTTCAAATTGGCTTCGGCAAGACGTCTCCTGACTGTCCACTCACTGATAGGGTCCCTTCGGTTCTGCATAAGTTGTTGCTGGATTGCAACTACCGTCTGATGTCGATTTCTCAACATCATTGACACAATGAACCGATCTTCTCGAGCCCTTGTGCACCTTGGCTTACCGTTGCTTGGTCTTTTCAAGTTAAGTCCAGTCTCTCTAAACCTCCGAAGTACTTGTTGGACAGTAGAATGTGTCACACCCATTGTTCTGGCCGTATATCTCTGAGATCTTCCCAGTTCCACCATGGTGATAATTCTGGTACATTCCTCGGGTGTGAGAGGCATGCTGATTCATTTATTTACAAGTCGGCGTCTGCCGTAAGCACTTTGGGTTAAAAAAAACAATACACAAAGGTGAAAACAATAATTAAATCAGTGTGGAAGCAAAAGTAATCAAGCGTAATCCAAAATTATGATGACATTTTTGTTTTTTTACTTTTTTATATCCATGACTTCAAACAGGCCAGTATGTAAATAATTTTAATGTGCAATATAAAACTCTTTTCTAGAATCTTTTTACTTCATAAAGCTAACTCATGTGGTTTAGGAGATATTTAGATTTTTGTTCGTACTTTGCAAGTGGCTGTTTTATATTGCTCGTCAGTGTATCTCTGATCAGCAGCTCGATCTTCATCAAGTTGTCTGTGCTGCCTTCGACGTTCTGTAGTCTCTGGAGTATTTTGTGTTATTACTGCTCTCGCACTGTTAAAGCAATTTAACTGACATTTAAATAATTCCAGAGCAAATGGGAGCGACGCGCGTAATAGCGGTTTTAATGCTACCTCCATTACATACAAGCGAGGTGCCATAAGTGAAGCGGTTTTTCGACATGGCAACACGAGTTCTTCGGTCCCTCGTTTCGTGACACTGCGGACCGTACCCACGTGTGCAATTTGCTACATAACTGCGGTTTAAGATCGTTATTAGAGGGTGAACCGCTGCAAAAAGTAGCAAAATGAACAGTCTTCGATGAGGCAAGTCGGCCTCTTGCACTTCTCAAATATGATTTAAGGTAGAATTTAAAATTAAATCCTATAATTATTAACTTTATTCCAGATAGTCTCTGCCTCAGTCAGAGACAAGCAACCGACGACGCGAGCTCCATTTTTACTCATCATTTTTAAGCTCTGCGAATCAGAGCGAAACCTGGAGCGACTCTTCCGACAAAAATCAGGTCAAAAATCAATCCGGAATAAAGTTAAATTAAATCCTATCAATGTAAATCTTCTGCAGTAATAAATAATTTCTACGCAGTAACACACCTAAACGAAATATAATCACTTAGTCCTAAGAGTGCAAGTAAGCCGCCTATACACCTCCCACTATAGGACACAGGCATTCTCTCAGAGAGAGCGAGAGTGTAAATTGAGACTCCTTTAAATTGATCTACGGTAGAGATGGAAAACAGCAGAGAAGGCCTAGGTAGGACACAAAAGAGGCTAATTAAAAGATAAAAAGGGCGATACTACGGATATGAAAATAATATAATCCGGAAGCTCTCCCAATCTAATCCGTGGGATTGATCATTGGCGGTTACTTAATTCCTTTGGACATCACGCCGCTGCAAGCGGCAACTCTTCGCAAATCAGCTTAAAGTCAGAACTCTAGAGCCAGTTAAGCAGACGAGACTAGCTCCATCATCTTTCATCCCGCCGCCTCTACACTTGACTTTAATATAGCGTAGTTGTAATGAAACGTAATCACTAGGGGCACAACAAAATCCGGTAGTTAATTATCCTAAATTGTATAATGGTAGGTGCGGCAGTTCGCGACGGATAATTGCGTATTGCCTCGGGCAACGCATCCTACCGAGCCTGGAAGAAATACCCGGAAAACGACACTGAATAGCCTTTATTTGCATAGGGGTAGAGTCACGTTTTCTTTACGCTGAAACGTCTAAGAAATATGTGGTTAAACATAGGATATAAGACCTTATTTTATGTCGATAATAAAGATGGTTTTTCAGTAGCCGGTGCGAGGTTTCAAAAACTTATGCTGGATACAACGGATAAGCAACCGTAATGGGTTATTAATTAAGTAGGTTTTGAATTCATGGTGTAAAGGTTCCGAGAATTGTCATCAAAAATAGAGCGGACAGGTTTTCGAAAATTGGCTGCCGTCAATTTAAATTAGTAAGCACTGAGTCGTATTGTTGCAAGTCCTTGACTTTAGTTCAAAATAAACTTTTTAGAGTAAAATTGCTCGGGTTTTTATAAAGTATGCCATGAAGGTGGAATTTTATTCATGCGTTTCTGCTCTAGAATAATCTAAATCTTGAGTCACAGTATATCGCTACATTATAAAGTATTTTAACTTTATAAACTTTTTATCTCAATCGGTAAGACCCTTCTGATATAAACAGAAGTCGTAACTTGTAGATCGGTGACTGATTCGTATGAGTTTGACAAAGAATGCACTATTATATAAGTCGCGACTTTTGACACTTTAGCCTGAAAACGTGCAACTCGCTCCATCACACGTTGTGCATATGTTACTTGTCTGTTTCTTGTTGGTATTATAAATGTATTTCGTCTTCTTTATATTACCAATGCAAGGCTCTGCGCACACCCTCCGTTTTGGTATCAAACATGTTAACCGCTGGACCAACAAGACAGTCAAAATGAGTGAAGAATTGTAAGGATTTGACAATGACAAGTCAATACGAGTCACCAGATAGAACATTCTATTGTCCTATCTATCAAATCGTCCTACGACATAGACATGTATGTGTATAAATTTGCAGATTATAGTTTATTGTGAAAATTCGAAGTACAAAAACTAGCCTTTATAGACTTATTTCTAGTAGTTACCTAGGTGACTTGTTTTGTTTATTGTAAAAATTATAAGTACATTGCCTAGTAGTCTTTGTAGACACGCAGACTTGTTAATTTGAGAGTTAGTAGACTTTGCGGCGACAGGCTTGCCACTTGTCACGTTTGGGACCTAATAAACTCGGCAAAACGTGGGTCCAGTTCTAGAGACTGGTGCCTCTGCCTACCCCTTCGGGGATAACGGGCGTGAGTTTATTATTATTATTATTAGTAGACTTTGCAGTGTACAACGAATTCTCACAGTGAACCATGAATATTTGTATTGCCATTATTTAGAAGACAAAGATGTCAGGTGTTACACAGTAAATTAAAATTAAATGTGTTTGGAGAAGAATTGTGTCTAGATGTGTTAAACATGACTGTTCAACACATTCATGAGTTATATTTTGTAAGTTTGAAATTTTTTTAATTAGCTACAAGTAATGACGTATATTGGACGCAGAACTGATGGCCGATGGGTCCGAAAAGTTCTCGAATTGAGACCACATATCGGCAACCGCAGCGTAGGACGACCAGCCACAAGATGCACAGACGATCTCATCCAAGTGGCGGGAAGACGCTGGATGCAAGCCGCTTCCGACCGGTCTTTTTGGAAATCCATGAAGGAGGCCTATGTCCAGCAGTGGACTTCTTGTGGCTGAATGATGAATGATGAAGTAATGACGTTTGATTACAAACACACCTGCGTGAAAACAGTCTCATTTCCACCGTTAAAAAATAACCAGTCGACGTATGATTGACACACACGGCTGACGTGACACCAAGTACCTACTGCTGCCATATATTCCGCATAGTTAGCCCACTTCATTTGCATGCTAAACGATATCGGTAGCACATCGGGGCACACTGATAGGCTGTTTTGATCTATCCCGCGTTCCGTTATAGGGAGCCACAGAGGTTCCATACTTTTGTCCGGGCATATCGTCGTGGTACATGCAAAGTGTTTTATGTCAACAAAATACAATTTTCCGTTTTAGCGTGTAAGTATTCTCAAAAACTATAAGGTCAACGACTTCTGTTATAGGGAGCTATAATTTTGTATCCAATTATTGTACAAATTTCATTAACACAAATCAAATTTCTATAATATAAAATTATAGACAGTTTTTAGTTCCTACTGTAAAGTGGTACACAAGTGACATACTACTTTTAAGCAGTAATCACAATTTAAAAGATAATATTGTTTCAATTAAATAAATTACATTATTAAATTAAAAATATAAAAAACATAAGAATAAGGGAAAAAAAAAACACACACACACACACACACACAAGTACAGTCAATTAAATAAACCGCCCCGAGACATGTCCGACCCAAAGGTACCCATAACACTGGCAGCGTTACCGCGCTGCACAGCGAGGGATATCCTTTGCATCAAAAATGCCCCTGAGCGGTAGTCAAAGCCACGGTTCCTGAGACGATGCCCTATCTCCTTAACAAAAGCTTTCCCCTGGGTACCCCAAACTCCAGTGGTTTCTACGGCGAGTGGCACAAACAGATAGCTGCTCATCAGCTGGCTATATTTTGCACACTTGAGTCTAGCTGCAGCTTCAGCAGCTGACCCAGGTACGGCAGCCGTAGAACCCACGTGTGAAGGTGCGACTACTTTTTGCTTGTACCGCGACGACATTTGGCGTGGAAACAAAATGAAGGTAGTAATTCAACACTTAATTTTGACGAGTACGACCTCTGTGATGCAGTGGTTTGCGCATTACCATACGAGAGGCCCCGAGTTCAAATCCCGGCTGGGGAGAAATAAAAACAAAAACCCTAGTTCTTGGATGTTTACATGTTTGTGATGTGTGTATTTCTGGTTACACGACACAGGATAGCCTAGGGTGGGGCCAGAAGCAATGCGTAGCGCACAATTCTCTTCCTGCAAACCAGAATAATCCTGGTAACCCGGCACCGCCACGAGAGAACGCTATAATTACCGAAAGTCGATTCGAGTACGGTTTTGCCGGTTCAACAGTGCGCATTTTATCACCATCATCAGGCATTTGACGCCTACAGTGAGAAGGTTAAGAATCTGGGGGTTATTATCGACAGGTGTATGTCTTGGTCACCACAGCTGGCGGAAGTGAGTCGGAAAATATTCGCTTCAGCAGCCTCTCTAAGAAGGTTAAGGAATTTCCTGCCTACTGTAACCAAAATCGCACTTGCGCAATCTCTGTTGCTCTCTATCCTCGACTATGCTGTTGCCAGCTATCTTGACCTGACCGAAGAGCACCTAAACAAACTTGAGCGCCTACAAAATTTTGCAATAAGGTTCATATTTGGCTTAGGCAAATATGTATGACCACGTCTCCGACTATCGCACTATGCTCAAGTGGCTCCCTATCCGTCTTCGTAGGAATGCTCACATAATTGCACTTACACGCACACATTTATCCCTGGATTATTATGGGATGAGAACATCTGCACGATCGCAAACTGACAGTCAACGAGCCGAGCTTCTGTCTTTCTCTATTTCACAAACAGAGTCTGTAATCAAACCCCGTAATCGGGCAGCCGCGGGGCGCCCGCTGAGTTACGACGTGCGAACGCTGTAATTACCGAAGAGTCACCTCGATAACCGTTTTACCGGTCGCCACTACGCACTTATTCCCGGCTTAACGTGGTGAGGAGACCTGCATTTTGTAGATAGATAGAATATTCTTTATTGCTTGTAGGTACACCAGGAATTGTACAAGAAATTTGACAAGAACAGTACAGTCTGTTAGCTCTTAAAATATACCTCGGGCTCCAGAACAGGTTTCGGTTTTAAGGTATAAGGTATATTCATTTACAAAAACACTCCTCATGTAAAGGTGCAAATTGTGCATTGTGAAAATAACTTGCATTTAATATTTTGGCTTCAACAACGTAGCGATAGCACACCGAGTAATTGGAAAGACTTACATTACATTTGAGGAGTGTTCCAGAGCATTTTTTTTATATAAAGAACGGTTATTCTTTATTTGTATGGTAGAGCCCGCAGAATTAAGACCTTGATACGAGTATGTCAAAATAACCGACTTCTGACAAAATAATTTTGGAATGGTGTTCAATAAAACTAACGGCCGATTTCGAATTTCGCTAAGTAACTACTTAATTCTAGTGCTGTCTCGTCAAATTTCTCAGAAAAGAACGTGACAGAACGTTACTCAAGTATTTACTTACGTGAAATTCTCAATTCAGAAACTTAATTCAGTCACTGCCGAGATCTCAACCACAGGCTAAATAGAGATCTCAACGCGTTGCTGGGCGCTTTCTACGAATGTCTCCATAAAACTTTATTTGCCTCGTCTTTACAACGTCAACACTGCTTATTATTTTTATATAAGTCGCGGGCAAAAGCTAGTATACAATACATTTGCAGCCTAAAACGAAGTAGACTCAAGTTATCAAAAACTTATGGGAAGGCTCATCATGGATCCTAAAGTCGTTGAAGCCATTATTCACTTTACAACAAAAAACTTCTTTTGTCTACTTGTAAATTTTTCGTAGCATCTAGTAAGAAATCTAGTACCCAGTTCTAGGTGAAAATACCTAAGCCTGGATTCTGTCAATGCATTTTAGCACCTACAGTCGACATTTTTATTGCAGTCACCCGTAAGGTAGGTAACTCTAATTCTTTGCATAAGATATGCCTCAGAGTGGCAATCAAAGCGGACCCTCAAGTGACGTCCTATCTCCCACAAAGGCTTTACACAAAGATTATAAGATTTGATAAGAATATTCTTTTTTATTTTTAAGTTATAGGTATTATGTTTTTTTTTATTGTGCATTAAATTGTAACAACATCAACATTGTACAACAGTGATCATGCCGTAAAAAATGTACAGATACAGAGTAGGTACATAGCACATTGTACGTTGCATAGTATACTACAATCATAATCAACCCATTATGTCCCCGGGTCACGGGTCTCTTCCCTGAGGAAAGTATAGGCCATACTCCACCACGGGAGCCTAGTCCGGTTTGGTGGAGGCTTGTAAGACTAGTGGCTGGTCTAACTGTCAGAAGTTTTCAAGCCGCCCTAACTTGGCGTAACGACTGCCATCTATCGAATATACTACAATATTACTAATACATAAAGCTACAATCCGGTATACTCACTGATTAATCATCTATATGTTTTCTCAGAAAAGGTGGGTTTTAGAGAAAACAATTGTATGAGAAAGTTGTAGGGAAGGTGCGATATACAGCCATCCTATGAAGCCGATTTTTGAATTTCAAACGCAGTCTCATATATTTATTTATGAGTTATTTATGAGTTATCGTTATTTACTGACCGATTTGGATCAAATTTTGAAAGAATCTATATCTATATATATAAAATTCAAAGTCCTGACTGACGATTCATTCACTTCACTCATCAACCCCCAGCCCAAGCCGTTTGACCTAGGAAGCTGAAATTTTGCACAGAGGATCTGTATACAATGTAGGCAAGGAATAAGAACGGATTCTTTTAAACTCAACCCCTAAGGGGGCGAAAGGGGTTGCCAAAATTTGTATGGAGGTATAAAAAAATGTTGTCTGATTTTCTTGAAACTTGAAATAAATACTCTTCAACACAATTGATTGAACACGTGTTTCACCGTTTTTCTAATTTTAACCCTTAACGGGAGTTACGGGAGTGAACGGGGTTGCAACATTTTGAATTAAAGTCCACGTGGACGGAGTCGCGGGCAAAAGCTAGTATACAATACATTTGCAGCCTAAAACGAAGTAGACTCAAGTTATCAAAAACTTATGGGAAGGCTCATCATGGATCCTAAAGTCGTTGAAGCCATTATTCACTTTACAACAAAAAACTTCTTTAGGGCTTTCGCTGTGCCCCTTATTACATTGTCTTTGAACAAAGGAATTGAGTTAAAATTACGACGTGCGAACTCAGTAATTACCGACCGCTTATGATCGGTAATAGCCGATCGCTGATGCCCCCAACGACAGCAATTCAATGCATATCGACCGAGACGAATTGGAAAACTGAGAGCTAACTCAGACCGCCCTAGTATGGAGATTCGAGTCGGCGTCGAGAGCACGATACGTAGCTTTGCATCACACTCTATTGTATTGCCTAGAGCAGGATGGACAGCAGGAAGTAAACAAAGACATCGTGTAAAACTCGCATCGCAGCCAAGTTTCAGCACCCGGTCAAATAATTTTGGAAGAACATGGAATTGGACCCGCCTTGGTAATTGACATCTCTCAGAACTCAGGATATTGGCATTATACTAAAAAAAAATTTTTTTTTCTGGTAAATATGTATTATTAAGATTAAGAGCCTAGGCCGAATATTTCGTTTTACAACTTTGATTAATTTACTAAAGTAAAAAAAAAAAAAGAATTTGAGTTTTCGTAACCGGAAATGCTGTCAGTTTCTAGGGATGCCACTGCTCGATACAAAAACTCTTTAAATAAACGAAACTAAATAGACTCCTAATTTGTGCAAACGTAAAAGTTAAGTTATAATATTTGCTTTACGTATTACCCACATGTCCATATCTTAGCGTTATTCATTCCAAGACATTAAAAGTAATTTCAATCAAGTGTGAAGCGAACTTTAGAGAAGGTAGTGTTATTATTTTACTTCTCCAATGCACTAGAGTCTGACAAGCGAGTCGTGGGACGCGATTTATTTCGAATTCTTCATATGGCCACAGTCTGACTGTCAAACTTGCTGCAAGTAATACAGCCCAAACAGTTTGATACTCGTCCTAGATTTAAACAAGAAAAAAACTTTTGTTTCTATTCAACATAATTTTACCTATATTTTAGTATGTACATACGAGTAATAATGTTTTAAAGCAAACATGAATTATTCTTGTTGTAAGGTCTGTCGGATAACGAAAATATTAAACGTCAGATCGAAGACTTAGTCAAAGAACTCAAAGATGTTGAGAAAAAAATATGAATCAGACTTTGATTATGGTTCAGCATTAATAAATGTTTATAAGTTTATGTGATGCATCTTTATTATCCCTGTTTTTGGTGGAGTGGAAATGTTGGTTTTGATGTAGTTAATATTTTCGTTTTGCTTATATTTATTTATGTTTGGACAAAATTCATTGGAGACTCCAAACTAATTTAACAAACAATCAAGTTAAGCAAAAGTATCAAGATGGTTTATTCAGACTATATGCAGGGTTATCAACTAATCCGTGCGGAGTTTCTGGTCTTCCATCGGACGCGTCCCCCGGGTGGCGGATAGGGGAACGCCCTCCAGATATGGGGGGTACCGGCTTCGGCCGGCGCGGACCAAAACCAGAGGGAGGAGGACGTCCAGTGGCTTGCGCTGCTGGATGTCCCGCGGGGTCCACCATGGGCCCCGCACCCGTAACCCCACATTGAGCGGGGCCGGGGGCCTTCGGGTCGCGAGGAGACAACCTCTATAAAAAAACACACGGTGGGAGCCCTCTCTATGTCCCTCTGTCCAGCAGAGGGCATGGAAGAGGGCTGGAGGGGAGGGGAGGGGCGTGAGATCCACAAGCCGGGCCTGGGAGGGGAAACTGCAGGAGGTAAGCCAGGGACCAGGGACTGGTCACCCCATATGGCCCTGGCCGAGGGATGTTTCAGGGGAGGGTTTGACTTGATGAGCCGAAGACCTGGCAGAGGGCCAAAAAACGGGTCTTCGGTAGCTGGAGGCTTGGGGAGCTCGCGCCTCTCCGCCGGGAGAGCCGGTGGCGCGGGGGACGCTGCGCGGACCTTGCGCCGCCGGTTGAGTGAGGGTCACAGACGGCAGGTTGGGGGACCTGCCGTCCGACATCGTGACGGGAGAAGGGGGTGGGGGGCCCATGTCCCTTCTCCAGTGAGGGTGGGCCCGACTCCTTGCGAGTCGGGTCGACGTCGCCGGGGCGCCGCTGTCGCATTCGCGTTGTGGTTTACCACTTGCGAGATCCGGCGGCGCCCCATTGCACGAGCGACAGGACGGCCCCCGGGGTGTTTTAGGAGGTATGCCTCTCCTATTATTAGGAGAGGAGAGTCCGACACACGGCCGTCGTCCTCCCCCAAGGGTGGCGGTTTTGGTGCACAAAGCATTTCACCCCGTTAACAAAAAAAAAAAAAAAAGGGTTATCAACTAAAAGATTTTTAAATTTCCCGCCAAAGGCTTGTGCCACGACTCACTTGTCGCACTCTAATTACAAAGTAAATGTACATGGTCGTGTTTAATGCAAGAAGAATTATCTTCCAGCAAACCTTAGTTAAACACACATTTATTTATAAAAAATCAAGAAATCTGTTAATGTTTTTAATTTAGAATTATGTTCACTAACCTTATCCCTATAAAATGAACAACTATTGTCAAAATTTTGGACAATCCCCGTTTGGGCAATTCGACCATGAAACAGCAGTGAGAAATGATAAATATTTAAGGATCAACTGGAGGCTGGTGGACATAGTACGTAACTGTATGCAATATGGGGGAAGGGCCCTTGGTCTGATAGGGGATTGGATAGAAACAATATTTGTTTTGAACTCTTGTACGCAGACGACAGAACGTCTTTAGGATACTCAAAGAGGAATAGACTTTACAAGACCATAACGTCTGTTCCTCTGTATCCACAGAAAAGTATTTTTCTCATAGCCGTCATCAGAAACTAGATCTTAATGTTTTGGTTGCTAATTCCCTCGCAACGGGTCATCCATAAAATACGTCACATTTTGTGATTTTGAGACCCCATCCCACTTCCAAGTGTGACGTCACATATTCTGCAATTTTACACCAGCAGTCCAGAAATTAATTTTATTTTATTCTAATATTATCAACTTCATATCAAATATTTGAAAAAAAATTACAAAACAATACATAAATTATTAAAGAAATTATAATTTTTAAATGTTTAGGTAATTACGTCACGAAACTTAGGATGCCTCTAACCCCTTCCCCCTCCTGAACGTGTGACGTACCTGGTCCCTAAAGTTGAAACATAACCGAGTATAATTCATACAAGTAAAGCGTTATCTGTCGTCGACTGTACCTATATTTTGTTGGTCAACTCCTAATTGCGAGTATCTTGATTTCAAGCGTGAATGCGCTGTGCTGCCCAGCTACTCTCCTGTACACGCCAAATGCCTTCGCATACAGCAGTCGGTTACGCACCTAGACATTAACTAGGTAATAACAGTCCGGCTGCGCTCGCTCTGGGGTTTTAATGAAATATTAAGTGTTGAATTAAATTTGCATGGGTAAGTGTCGGTTTTAAAGAGCGCCCGCGGGCGCGGCTGATGGGCGGACGTCAGCGCTGAAGTGTGCTGCCTGACCTAAACGCTTCGCAGGCACAAGGAAACGGGACTTAGGCTTGGTTTACATTTAATTGCTTTATTTTCATGCTTTTTAGCATGCTTTCCATAGAGGAACAATAAAATAGAGACGGCGAAAACATATGCCGATTCATAGCTTTTATTACGCACAATTTTTTTTTTACGTAGCCTCTCATGTGTCCCACTGCTGGGCAAAGGCATGCACTCCCCTAATTATTAAAGTACTTAAAAATCCTAAAATACATAGTATACAACCAACCTTACTTACAAAATAAGGCAAATGTAAACCAGGCCTAAGTATACGCTAGTAGTCCATACGCACTGTCCGCAAATAGATCCAGCCACCTGTCATAAGTACTGCAGTACATTTGGGAGATTTGTGGCCCCGTCCAGATAAAGCGCGATCGACAGAAGTCAACATACATACATAAGCTCACGACTGTATTCCAGACGGGCAGGCAGAGACCGGACTGCTACCTGCCACGATCCTGACAAATCACTTTCCCTTCATTGACATTCATCAGTCGTTACATGCACGCCGTTGAAGACAGTCTTGACTTTTTAACGGGCCATATTGCAGAATATTGCAAATTACAGAAGGGATACTTAAAGTTACATAGCTATGTGTGTTAGTTACATATACCTACAGTTAACAGTTAATATTTTTCAAGTATCCAGTATAAGTAACAACTCAATAAGTGACTGAAGTTGAAAAACAAATTCAAACGTATCCTCGTCTCATCAAGTCAGGCAATCATCCTTAGAAGGACAAGCGAAGAACCACCACAGAAACGGCGTTTTAAAACCAACATAGTAGCGAAATTGCAGCCTTCTACTTACCCGGCATTACCTGGCATACTCATAAAACGTAATGGCCCTCACTTCCATTATCCTTCATATAAGTTAAAGGTCCTTATAAAGAGTGGAGTCAGTTATCGGCTCCCGTGGATGGATGCTTTATGGCCACTTACCGTGGGGTGAGCGCACACCGAAAACGTCAAGCCTTTGTTGTTTTTCCAAGGGACAAAATGAGTTAATAATGATACTGCAGCGATCTACAGATACCCCAGGATTTACACAAGTAAAATACGAGAAGAGTCCATGATGGTGCCACACGCTATCAGCCTAAGATTCAACAAGAAACCACTCTCTATTTCAGTAAATTGAATAGAGAAAATTCTATAAGGACTTCTCCAAAAACAACTCTAGATTTTCCTCTAAAGTACGCAAATTGTCTCCACTTCAAGTCTCAGATTCCAGCTAACCATCAATCAAAGCTGAACAATTTCTCGGCATTCCCAACATTTCTTCCAGTCACCAGTGTGAAGTAGGCGCGCAGCCCGTCCCACGCCCGCGGTTTGTCCAGATTAGAGTTATCAACCTAATAGGGCTGAGCGAAGGTGAATTATAACCGGCGACCGCACGGTCCACCGTGAAATATGCGCTCAGACGATCACTTTATCACACTACACTCATAGCCAAACGATTTATGACGTGCCCGGCTGTCTGGAGATTTCTGCAGGAGAATACGTCTTGATTAGATTTTCGATAATGTCCGCGAATGTTATTAGCCATTTTGTATGCAGGATTTATGGCAGCCGTAGTTTTCCATCGATCTCGATAGCTCGTCTCGCCCGCGGTGCATAAAGATGGCAGGCAATCGAGCTTTAAACTTATCTCGCGCTACTGACAGAAGGTAAATAAGCCGGTTAAGGGTATGAAGCTATGACCTTTAAGGCTGAGAAGCAATCATGAGATAAGGCTCAAACAAAAATCTAGGTTAATAAACATAATGATAATCACGATCCGCCGGCCTCTGGGTGATGCGATGACGGAGCGAGGTCGCAAAAGGACGCGGTAAATGCTCACCCATCAACTTTACAGCATCTGCCTCGTAATTTAATTAAAAAATTCACAGAAAACGAGCGGGCGGCGGCCGCCGCGCAATCTTCCAAATTGCGCCTCTCCACACCGGCAGCCTAATTCCCTTAAATATAATTTTTGCCTCGCTTTATCGTATATTTTGAAATTAACCCGGCACGCGTAATGACAGTAATATGCGCGGTTTTGATTAAATTCCGTCAAAACCAATACTTAAGCGTTATCAAAGCGGGTCATATCGACGGAGGCGGCAACAATCGCGTGGACAATTTGCGGGCCCTCATAGGAGGCATTAGCAGCTGTCGAGACGAAAACGCGGCTCCAGAACCTCCTCTTTTATGTCCACTGATAACGAGACGCTTTTGGGTCGCTGAGAGGCTCGATCTTTCAAACGACGCACCGTAACGCGAAGGTCGCATTACGTGGCCTAAGACCGCAGCTTATTAAAACCCCAAATAGCACTTTCCAAACTTTAAATGAGATTTAAAACTTGGTATCTTGCCGCGGCTGATTGCAGTACTTAGTGCACATTACGCGAAGTCCCGCCATTTTTTCGCGGCGCCAATTTAGCCCGCACTTGTCTCGCTAATCGTAATTTGAGCCATTATGTCAGGCAACACTTTAATGCCGCATTTGCATAATAAAATTACCTTCCCTCATCAGTATTTGTATGTATCGGATGACGTGGGCTGCCCGCCGACCGGTCCGCTTGATGAGGAGAGTCGATCTATGTTGGAAGGTTTATTTATGGTGTTGAGTCTTCTGATACAATCTTCCCCTTACCTGGTCCTGTTTTTGCTAAATCACCTAGCTAATCGTTGCAATTTCCACGGCACTATTTCAAAGGTAATTTTGTTTACCAAGCTGACTTCAAACTGTACCAAAGATTACTTAGAACGCAAATTATTCGAGTCTTCAATCTTATCCCGTGCATAAACCTAGGATTGCATGCGTAGAGCCTGTCTACAGCAAAGAAACCTTTGCTCTCGTATAATTCGAACATTCGTTAAACAACCTGTAATCTGTTAATAGCATGTAATTGTGGTCGTTTAGTGCCGAAGCCACTTTAGAGCGACTGTTTAGTGTTACAAATACGAACTACTATTTTGCAACTAAGTTCTCATAAATTGTCCTGATGAAATTGCACTTGGCACGATAGGAGACGCAAAAACATTTAAAAGAGAACCGGACCTGTCCGTAATTGTATGAAACTTTTTAAAAAGATGAAATGGTCTCATTGATTATAATAACACTTCTAGCTGCTTGTAAAGTGGTATGAAACCGACTAATGGAATTTTTCCATACTTAGATCATGTCTGCAATGATAATAAAATAAAAAGGGTTCGAATAAACGCGATTCATTAGCACAACTAGGCCGCTCCCTTTCAGAACTTAATTTACCGAGCTTATAGACGCGAGGAATCCACGTTTTTCCCGCTGTTAGAAGAACTATTTATTCACAACACCTATTTACGTCCAATAAACCGTAATTGCAGCCAGTGCCGCGACCGCATGACAATAGGCTAGTTTCCCAAAAAAATTTAATTAGTCCGTCTTATTGCATTTTGTAGCACTGAGTGACGTCACACGTAACTTCAATGGGCTATATCTTTGTTATTTTTTGTTAAATCGAAAAAAGAAAAAATACGTATCCAATATTTTTTTATAATCTAAAATACGGACTAAATACAATTATATTATTTTGACCCTGGAAACTACCCTATTGTTCTGCCATAAAGTAGGTAACTATAATGCTTTCATTTCTGTCTGTTTACTTCTTAATAGTGTCCATTGCTCGGATTTGGTTGGGTTAGTTAATGCACACATTATTGTGGTAATTTACGGGTTCACTTAATTTCCATAACGTACTATATGTAGGTAGTAGTGGTCTGAGGCGACCCAGGGGTGCAATTACCTAAGACTCTACTGTATGGATTTGTCTGATTTAGCCCTTTTGTTGCCGGTATGTCACACCATCTTATGTCACACTGTTCCATTCTGGGAGTTTTTGCGAACTTCTGTCATATACATTCTTATTTTGATTCTTTCGAGTTGTCTAAATGCTCAACCCGATAGAGTGAAAATTTACGTAATATCCTTGGGCAGGAGGACCGCAAACTCTGGACTGGGCCTCGATTTCTTTTAATGCGTTATTATACTCGTATACTATGACAGATAATCAGTCGGGTCACGTGACGTGTTTTTTTTTGCATATTATTGCTTAGAATATATAAAAGGAGAAGCTGACTGACTGACTGACTGGCTGACATATCAACGCAGGGCCTAAACTATAAGGGTTATAAACTTGAAATTTTGCACAAGGGTTTCTTTTGTCACGTAGAGGAGCACTAAGAAAGGATTTTTGAAAATTCATCCCCTAAGGGGGTCAAATGGGGGTTCAAAGTTAGTATGAAACTTTGCGGGTTTTGAAGTTATTCGAATGAAATTTGGTACGAAGGTTCTTCATTTAAAATTATGAAACACGTGTAAAATAGTTTTTTAAAAATTATCCCTTAAGGGGGAAACAGGGGGGTGCAAACTTAGTATGAAACTTTGCCGTTTTTGAAGTTATTCGAATGAGGTTCAATATGAAGGTCCTTCATTGAAAGTCATGAAACACATGTAAAATAGTTTTTCTAAAATCAACTCTTAAGGGGATAAAAGGGGGGTGCAATGTTAGTATGAAACTTAGCCATTTTTGAAGTTATTCGAATGAAATTCAGCATGAAGGTCCTTCATTCACGACCCCGATGTCTCCTTTTAGTCGCCTCTTACGACAGGCAGGAGATACCGTAGCCCTATTCTAAGCCCGGGACTAGCAAGGCGATGCAGCGCGCGCAAACTAGTGTACGTACTAAACAAACTTAGTTGCGCGCAGCCGCAGTAAAACACGCCCTAGGCAGCCAGCGCCTGCGCATTGACACCACATATAATTCACTTTTAACGAGCCCACGACAATTAGCGGACGTTCTCTTGACCATAACAACTTTACAATGCAAAATGAATGCTCCAACTGTTTTAATTTTTAACGTGAAATCTTAATGAAACAGCACTACTTGGCTGAACAAACAGTACCTACCTGACCGCAGCACTTGACTGTATCTGCCCGCGAGGTAGAAGTTTATAGTTAAATTACCAAATAGGTACTTATTACAGTTCTAGTTTCCTAACGGTATTACATTGCGGTTTAATAGTTATTTATAAGGGTTATTCCTAAATTGATACATTTCTCTCCCATACTTTCATACCTAGTCTGCCTGAGTTGTCAGGAAGGAATGGAGGAGTCAGGAATCAATTATACAATCAAAGATCAATCAAAGAGTTCAAAAAAATAATTACCTACACTCACGATTAATCAAACAGGCAGATACAATTTTTCCAATTCGGGTAGGTATCGTCGATGTAGAAAACATAGTTTAGGTACTGTACAATTCTTCTCTGTACAGTTATTTCCAAAGACAAATACTAAATTAAATACCCCTCTCGTTTGTGGCAAACAGAGAAAAAAATGAGATTACGCTACTAGGAGGTAGGTAGTAGGTAGGTCCTCCACAATAAGGAGGTTTCCAATAAATCTACTCCAAAATGATTGGAGAAATGCACAAAAATTGTTTTAATATAATCGAAGAGGGTGAATCGATAAAAAATAAAAACTTGAAAAGATACATTAGCATGCTGGTCAGTATTTTAGGTAGGTATATTTACAAAAGTGATTTTTTTAACTAGCACCCAAGGATGTTGTAACATCCTTGCTAGCACCATATATTTCAAAACCATGTCTCCTACAATCGAATTTAAGCGAAGTCATCCTTTTTCTTCTGTGCCTGTAGACAGAAAAAATGTGACGAAGCGGGAAATTGGGAATCAACTTAGTAGGAACATTTTGATGTCATAGCTAGATCAAAATAATTTCGAAGCCCAAATATTTCGTTGCGTTTTCGTAATAACAGTCAGCGGTCGCGCCGCCGCCGTTTAAAAAAAAGTTTTTGCTTTGTCCTCAACCACCACAAAGCCATCGAAATGTGGCTTCAGCTAGAGGATTCGGGACAAGATAATCGGTAATACTAAAATGTCTGGCTTAAAAGACACGCAAGTAAGATTGAGCACTCAAACCCCGAAAATTAAGTTAATCAGGCCACCTGTATTACCTACCGTCACGATTATCCCGAAACAATTAGGCGGTCCCCGATCTACGTTATTATTTAGGTAAACACAGCCTTGCGGTCGCCGCTTTGATCCTGCATCCAAATTTGCGGTCAACCAATTGCGCTGGGGACATACCGGGAGAAAATTGTGCGAGGACACAGGATATCAAGACGACCTCAGACCCCTTTTTTTATTTTTACTAAAAAGTTTTACTAAAAACTTTTTTGTAAAAAAAACTCTGAAAAGAAGAGTGCGATGGTTCTTTCATGGATCGCACCAAAAGTTCATGACTCATGACCGAATTAAAATGATGGAGAAACTCCATATCTAACAAAACGTACCTAATGAAGAAACGATTTTCAGGTTTTGCATTGTTTCAATAACATAAACTCACGTCTGTATCCCAGAGGGATAGGCAGAGGCCAGGGTCTGGTTCTTGCCTTTAAGAATATAAGGTGGGTAGCAAAAAATGTATGCTCTGCTCAGCATATGACACCAAAATTTGCAGGACATCCCTAAACTACCTAATCATAAATACAAATTAACCAGTTGCTTGATTAAAATCAATTAAATCACTCAATAATCAAATAAACCTTTAAATTAAAAAGGTTAATACGTGCAGAACATAATTATGTCGCTAGCTTGGTACTCACTCTATGTCACCATAGTGAAACTAAAAATACCTCAAAATTTTACACTGAGGCAAATTGCAATTTGTAGACATCGGTCAGTTGCCATAACTCCACGAAAAAAACATACAGAATGGTGACACCGAGTGGGGTAAGTTTTCAAAAAACAAATAGCGTAAGGGCACAATACAAGTATGGCACAACGCTTTTAGCAATGTAGCATGCTTCTATTGTACCATAACATTATGTATTTGTTTTCTAAGTGCACCGAGCGGATGGAAGTTAAGCTTGTGGTACAAGTTTGTACATTATACCTACTACTTGTAAGCACGTACTAGAAGCTGAACTTCCATCCACTCGGTGCAAGGCTTGTACCATACTTTTGTTGTACCATGCTTGTTCATTGTACCAAAAACTTAACCCATCCACTCGCTGCACGGCGTGTAGCATACTTGTATTGTTACATGTTTATTCATCATCATCAACCCATTATGTCCCCACCGAGGGGCATGCACGGGTCTCTTCCCTGAGGAAGGTATAGGCCATACTCCACCACGGGGGCCAAGTCCGGATTGGTGGAGGCTTGTAAGACTAGTGGCTGGTCTTACTATCAGAAGTATTCAAGCCGCCCTAAGGCCTCTGACTAGGCTTAACGACTGGCATCTATCGACGGCAGCCGGCACCAAATACTTAACGTACCTTGCGAAGCACGGAACCGCTCGGAAAAATGCCACTAGCGTTAGTCAAGACAGAAACCCATCCATGGACTAAACGCGCCTTATGTTGCTTAACCTTAGTGATCGTTTAAGATCACACAGGCAGCCCAGGCTACGAGCGTTTCTGTATATTTATTAATTGTACCAAAAGTTGAACTTCCACCCTCCCGGTGCATCCCAGGCCCAATACGGTAATATGTCGAAATTGGGCATGCGATGCGACGGAATCGCTCGGATTGTCGCCGAAGAAGGTCCATTTCCTCTCCCAGATGACTTTATTAGTGCGCCCCACGATTACTGGAAGGTAATGCTAACGAACAAGCCTCAATCAACGGTGGAAATCGTCACGCGATGTTCGGAACGCGGATGTGTAGGTTTTTTTTTATTTTATTTAATTATACGCAAATATGATATTCAAAAACATCTAGAGATAAACATAAGGTTTCGCCTGTATCCCAAAGGAGTAGGCAACAAAGCAGAGACCGGACTACCGTGGCCATGTACCTAGAGTTCTCCAAATATATAATATTAACTCTAAATATTAAATAAACATCTTACTTCGGGAACTTTGTGAGCGTCTGTAACCCCCAGTTACTCGTATACCAACCATCTTATTCGCATACGAGAAACCGGGGATAGGGTCAGCATATTATTATACATTTCTTTTTTTTTTGTTAGTAGGTACTTTAAACACGTTTCGTTTTTAAAATACTTACCATTTCTTTCGTCCATCATTCTTCCTTCTCGCCATAGAAAGCTACTAATGGAATATACCTAACATAGGTAGGTACTTTTATACAGGAACATACGTGCTTGTACGTTCCTTAAAAATATCGACGTATGTTAAAATCCTATCTGTTTAAAATACCTTACACACATTAGGTATATTACAGATATTTAATGAACGCGGTAACGAGATAATTAAGTGCAATAAGTAAACCAATCACGCGCTAAAATACCAACAAGAATGTTATACCTCGCAATAAAATCCAGTATGAATGAAACTGAGCTGGCTAATTGGTAGATACTAGTGACAAACTAATTAGATACCAACCAGTGTCACAAAACAATTTCCATCAGAGGTTATATCGCAGATATACGCCCCGGTCATAGCCACTCAAACGTCCAGGCGCGCGAGCGACTTTAACCTTACCCGTCCACGAGTCAAAGGTCACTATTTTCGCGCTCTTTTTCGCACTTTCAAATATTTTATTCATAGTACAAACAAAATGTATACTTTATGAACGTCAAAGTTTTTGAACTAAAACTTTCGTAAGCACAACACATTTAACAACAACACCCGTAAGTTGATCCGGATTAAATGTTTAAAACGTCAAAGAAACTAACATTTATTGTTATCAAAACAGTTTTTAACCTAATTAACAAACTTTCAAAAAAAAAATTACTCTTGGATGTGTTGAACTGAACACTAGACACAGTTATCCTCTGATTAAATTTAATATTACTACTGTTTAATTAATGCCAGACATCCTTGTCTTCTAAATAATCGTTGATTATATAATAAGCTTTTTTGGAAAGAGTGTGCTTAATACAATTCTTAAACCGCGTTGCAGGTATGTAACTCTAATATATTATCTTGGGGTATCTTGATGTAGAACCTTATACAGTGCCCCATAAAGGATGTTATTAACTTTTGCAAGTCTAAATCGTGGAAATTATAATTTATGTCTATGTTTAAGGTAGTACCAAATAAGTGACCAGCTGTTGACAGTGGCAGTTTCTTGGTGGTTAGGGAAATTGTTACTATGTTGTGCAGTCACTTCAGGACCCCTCATGAACGTTCATTAAGCTTTAATTTAGTTATAATATCATCATCATCAACCCATTATGTCCCCACCGAGGGGCACGGGTCTCTTCCCTAAGGAAGGTATAGGCCATACTCCACCACGGGGGCCAAGATTGGTCTAGAAGATAATATCATTACTGTAGACTAATTCGTGCTCCTCTTTATGAGTAGGGTATTTGACAAGTTTCTGAAAACCATCTCAGATTTATTGCTCGTTTTCATTGAGTGCTTAGAAAGTGGTAATTTTAAATTCTTGCGTGTATTTAATTTTCTTTTAAAAGGAGCAAATAAATATTCACTTCTAAAATAAGCCGCCAAAACTCCATCTTGAGCTATTCTGGTGTCGCACAGGAATCATGACGTCACTGGTTAGTGAACAAAACCAATGAAAGTAAGAACGACATGAATGACAGACGCCATATTTACTGACCTGACGACATTTTATCCAGGTTTTTTCGACAAATGATCCTTTTTTTTTCTGTTAATGACTTAAAGCGGATTGAAGGCTCATAATGGATACGAATAAATATAGGTAATCCGGACTTGACCCTCGTGGTGGATTATGGCCAACTATTTATAGCTATGGAATAGCTGACATTTGCTTGGGTAGGTATATATATCAGAGTTGTTCTCATAACAGCAATTTTTGCACTGATGATTAGAACAATCCCTCTAACTTTCACCGCCTCTTTCTGAAACACCTAATATTGAAATAACAATTCTTAGGCTTCTGTATGTATCCTGGTTTCTCAACTAGTCTGAACAAGACACTTTCTAGATTCCCGATCTAAACTAGAGATGATAATAAAATTATTATGGCTTCCGCCCATATCGATAGTTGTATTATAGTTTTAATAAATTAGTACATTGAGCCAAAAGTCAAGTTCTGAATGGACGGTAGACATGGCCATAGATAGATAACTTTTTATTGCACACCACTAATTAACAACAATATAATATTATGATTACTTAACCTACTTTACGAAACATATAGACATTGAATGATATAGATAAGATAACAATATTCTTTATTGCACGCTGGAAAAAAACAAAAAACACAAAATATTTGCAACAGAAACAACAGATATTTGTAACAGAATACCTACCTATTACATAAGAAATAACAAGAACAAAGACGAGAAATAACAAAATAACATTAGAAAAGCACTTGTATTTTCGTGTTTAGAAAAATAATTATAAAAACCCTTTCCTAAAACTTTTCTCAGACAGATGCTAGATGGTACCTACCACTACTTTTTTACGTATTTCGTAGGTTGTAAGTATTCATATTCTATTCTTCACGTCGGCCTACTCTCAGAAAGAGAGTTTGGTCACACCGCGGATTTACAATTTAAAGACTATGCTGAGGTCTGTGAACACTTTAAAATTAGCGAGTGCTATTTCCATAGGTAGTAGCAAGGAGAATTATTGATAGTAGTTAGGTACTCAATTAATTTCAAGCTTAATTTTTTTGCTGTAACCGACTGTATCAAAACGCCAGTTCCGTGTTAAATGAAATCCGCTACTACACATTTAACCGTAGGTAAATGGCTACAAATAAAACGTTAATTTTATGGTCCATGACATTATTACGACATTCGTTCGATACTTTACATTACCTTAGTCGTTTCCTAACCTTATTTGTCCACGGACCCCTTAGGAAATCAAGCACTAATAAATAAAAAATAAAAAAATATAAATAATAATAAAAAAGCAGCAATACATTTCGAATCATTTATTTTAGTACCACAGATTACAAAAAATATATAACGTTTATGCGAGAGGTCCCGGGTTCGAATCCCGGCTGGAGACAAAAAAAGAAACCCAGGTCTTGGATGTTTACATGTTTGTGACGTTGCTGTTTCTGGTTCCCACGACACAGGGTATCCTAGTGTGGGGCAGAAGCAATGTATGTGCCTGTATGTAAATGTTATGTTATGTTATATAAAATACGTTAATGTGAAAGTTGGTGCTGCTCTATTGCAACTAAATTAATGATAAATATTGTTTGAGTTGATGTTACTACTGAGTTTCGAACGCCCCCCTGTTGGCTCACGTAGGCGCTACGCCGTGTTACTTAGTAGAACAGCGTGCGTAGCGATTGCAAGACTTTTGGTGGCATTTAGTTAGGTATTTATGATTGTAATTATGGTCCATAGATAAGGCTGCGGACCCCCAAACATATGCTCGCAGACCCACAGGGGACCGCGGACCACAGGTTAAGTAACACTGCCTTAGGACATAATCTCGCGGTTGTATCCCGGAGGGCAGGCTGAGAAGAGGGTTTCCCACTTACCACGCTCCTGTATGAGTTGTATGACTTGTATGCACGCACGCCGGTTCTGCGTAATTGCCCTTCTAATACATCCTCTATTTAGACGAAGTATGGACATACCTGAGTGATCTTAAACGATCACTAAGGTTAAGCAACATACGGCGCGTTCAGTCCATGGATGGGTCACCGTCTATGACTAACGCTAGTGGCATTTTTCCGAGCGGTTCCGTGCTTCGCAAGGCACGTTAAGCAGTTGGTGCCGGCTGCCGTCGATAGATGGCAGTCGTTAAGCCAAGTCAGAGGCCATAGGGCGGCTTGAAAACTTCTGACAGTAATACCAGCCACTAGTCTTACAAGCCTCCACCAATCCGGACTTGGCCCCCGTGGGAGTATGGCCTATACCTTCCTCAGGGAAGAGACCCGTGCCCCTTGGTGGGGACATAATGGGTTGATTATGATGATGTCCACCTGGGACGTTTCTTGTCGGTCCATCTTTCTGGGTTACCTACGCTATAGCAACAATTGAAAATGTCAACATTTATAATACCAACAACATTTGATCAACGGTTTACTAAAGCAAATGCTTAAAATGGTTCAAAATATCAACAATTTACTAGGACAACTGTTTACATAGTTTCAAAACGTCCACACTCAGTTTATCAACCAATTGAAATTTCGATTTTGGGCAGCAGGCATACAAATTTTGATTCATATTCGAGGCTTTTACTCAACAACGGTGCTCTTCCTTCTTTCCTAGTCTGCATATGTCCAAACCAGCGCAACATTCCTTTTTCAGTTTTCGTTAGTAGGTACATACATCCTCTTTCAGTCCACAAAGTTGTCCAATTGAAAGAAAGAAAGAATAATCATTTATTGTCATGCAAGAAATACAGTGATTATATTACAGCTCATACACAGGACTCTACTATAACAAACTTAAAACTATTATGGTTTACACAAGGTTCTATCAGTCGTAATGCATGACAATCGGACATACGCTCAGCATAGTGCTGTTGGATAGATCTATCCTAAAACAGCGCTGAAGTTCAGCGCAGCCCGTGTTAAACTATTACGTATCCTGTCATTCAAATTGCTTTCAAAGTAACACCACCCATACTTCTCAAGGACCTTAATTGTAATGCATGAATTCTACTTTCTTTATTCTTCTGCCATACCCAAGTCTCGCTACCATATGTAATTATTGGGCCTAGCACTGTCTTATGGATAGCCAATCTGTAATTTCGGAGATGTTTTGGCTACTCAGGAGAGACTGCAAGGCGTCGTTTACATAATTCGTTCGACAAATTGGTTCAATCAGGTGCCTGAAAGCCCGTCAAGGGGGAGGTAACCCCAGGGGTAACATTCACATCTGCCCGTATATTAGGTACCTACGTAACTTTCCACTCTATCGGGTTAAGCATTTAGACAACTTGAAAGAGTCAAAATGAGATTTCTTAAGACATTTCGGCGTAGGAATATGAGATGCGTACTGGGAAAAAAGTCCCAGAATGTAACAGTGTGACATAAGGGTGGCATACCGGGAACAAAAGGGCTAAATCAGACATCTCCATTCAGTGGAGTCTTATGGACCATTCACACGGAGCCAATACTTGAGAAAATCCACTAAGCCAGTCCAATATTGGCATCGTGTAAATAGAGACAGTCCACTATATTGGATTGTCCTCATGTTGCCAATATTGGACTGGCTTAGTGGATTGTCACAAGTATTGGCTCCGTATAAATGGCCCATTACGTAATTGCACCCCTGTAGTTACCTAATAAAAAAATGTAGGTTCATGAGAGATAGTTAGAGATAATGGAACCGAATTTGTTGTGTTAATTTATGTTACTAGTTGGGCTGGCAAACGTTGCTTGGCCACTTTATTAGTCCACGACCTTTTCTCAGACCTATTAAAAATATAAGACCTAATCATCAATCCATTATGTCCCCACCGAAGGGCACAGGTCTCTTCCCTGAGGAAGGTATAGGCCGTACTCCACCACGGGGGCCAAGTCCGGATTGGTGGAGGCTTGTAAGACTAATGGCTGGTCTTACTGTCAGAAGTTTTCAAGCCGCCCGCCCTAAGGCCTCTGACTCGGCTTAACGACTGCCATCTATCGACGGCAGCAAGCACGGATCCGCTCAGAAAAATGCCACTAGCGTTAGTCATAGACGGTGACCCATCCATGGACTGAACGCGCCGTATGTTGCTTAACCGTAGTGATCGTTTCAGATCACTCAGGCAGCCCAGGCTACGAGCGATTCATATAAGACCTATGATAGATATATAGCTATCGGTGAAGTCGAATCGCTCGTAGACCCGGCTGCCTGAGTGGTCTTAAAGAGATCACTAAGGTTAAGCAGCATAAGGCGCGTTCAGTGCATGGATGGGTGTCGTCTATGTCTAACGCTAGTGGCATTTTTCCGAGCGGTTCCGTGCTTCGCAAGGCACGTTAAAAAGTTGGTTACTTAAAAAAAATTGGTTTTGCGGACTATAATTCGAAGAACGACTCAGACTTGTCCGGTTTTTATTGGTATTTGTACAGTCGACAGCACATCAACCTTTACGTACGTGGACTCTATTAAGGCAGGCCTGTTTCACTACGCGTGTCGGTATCGAACGCGTAAGTACATGCGGCGACTACTACTAATTCAGGCGCCAGAAGAGGTACAATCGGCTTTTCTCGGATATCATCGCCTAAATCCGGAGACGGAAATGACACGAAATACATTACCGCGATTTCTTTTCGGTAGCATTCAATTTGAAGTATCATAAACGCAATGTATAGCACCTGCTAAGATGACATTACTAACCGGTAGACTTAGGAAATTTATTATGCAGAAGAGACATGAATTTGACTGATCTGAGAGCTTGTCGTTTTCCTTCAAAATTTTTAACACGCTGCTTTTCGAAACTCCGGTTGCTTCAGAAAACCTGTCCAAAATTTTTTTATGATATTTACTTTCTCTTTTTAAAACATATTAACTTCTTTTCAAAAATAGTTATATACATTATTTACAATTTCACGAGATTGAGCAACAATTTTTTTACCACGCTTTTGTTGAAGCCATGATACATAACTATTGTAAGTTAATTGTTATAAAAATTGATAGAATCGAATATTTTCACGAATGAAATTAGCGTTCATAAACATAAATGTATCAGATACGTCAAACTGTTTTTATTGACACTAAGAAGGCAGACTGTCAAAATAGTCAATTATTTTTCTAATTTCAATAAAAAGGTTGGTGTTCGTTTTGAGCTCCATAGGTTTTGTTGCTCATATCGTTCTTGTATTGTATTCAATGAGACAAGGAGTTATATAATTAAAGTTCATGTCTGTGAATTGATAACTCTATGTGAAAGACGACGGATTCACGACAATTACCGAGGTTGGCCGAAGTGTTAACTGATTTTAATCGTATTGTAAGAGTTACGCGGTAGAAAGAGAGGCAACATGTAGGAGAATTAACGATTCTCCTTGACATAACGTAGCTTTTTTAGCGCCGTGCGATCTGAATTGCACCTAATTGTATCGCTGCTAGAGTACCTTTTTCTTTAATTGATTTCGCGGAGTGAATCTTCTGTACCTGTACTATTATGTATTCTGTGATTAAAGTACGTTAGGGTTGACCTGCTTTCGACTGTACACTGCCAATCTGTTAATAAATGTCAGTGCTAGTTTAGAGCTCCATAGTAAAAAAGCCATAAGCTTCAATTCATACCCAAGTGAAACAAAACCAACCTCGCTTGTGACAACCGCACATTTATTACCAAAAATTACAAACACTACTTGTTTTCCTTCGCCTCCTTAGCGACCTGGAGGGCCTGAGTGAGGTACAGTTTCGCGAGACTCTGCGAGCAGAACTGGCTGATGTGTTGGCTGTAGGTGTTGATTTGGCCGGCGACGATCATTGGGTTCAGCCTGGGTGGGACGGGGTGTGGTTTGAAGAGTTTGTTGACGTCTTCCTCTGGTAGTGGGGGTTCGTCCTTGGCGGCGCGCGCGGCGTTTTCTTGCGCCCGCTTGAGAAGCCAGCGGTGCTTGTCCTGTTGTTGGCGGACCACTAGCTGCTGGTAGCGGTTGAACTTGATGGCTTCTTGGTTCAGCTCGTCGACGCGTTCCATGAGGCTTCGGAGCTGACCTGCAGGTGGGTAATTTGTATTTCTTAGGAACACGCGATGCTCATACATCTAATAAATAAGTGTCATGTCACAGTGTTCTTCATTGATCTCCGGAACGGCTCCACCAGTTTTTTGTTATATTTGGTAGGTCTGAGAATAGGTTATAAGCAAATTATTATTGATATGGGAAAAAAACATTCGCCGAGTCAGCAAGAATTTATATTACAGAGCCACCATCTTATCTGTTCAGTTGATAGCGGCGCTAGTGGAGAATTTAGGAGTAACATTTAAGAGAATTAATTACCTACAAAAATGAGAATATTTTAACCAGTCTTTCTTCTTCGTCGTTCTTGGTAAGTGAATAAATAAGACAAAAAATGGGGAACAGGATTTACAATTAATTATTTAGTTACAATTTTGCCCACCTGAACAGATAACTTGGTGGCGCTGTAAACAAACCTAAGCGTCAAGAATTTTGACAATTGAGAAAAAGTGCCAAATTAGGCTCATGTAAGTTCCGAGATTTCCCACCTCACAGTTGGTCCATCATATGTAATAAGGCTAAAAGACTGCTCCAGCCAGGCTATATCAACTGCATGGAATGTTCTATGCAGAAAGAATGCCATAGTATTGTTATTCAGGCTTTAAAATTTAAAATAAGACTATTTTACAAATATACAATTATTTATTAAAAAAATAATATTCCCTTAACCCAGCGTTCTTAACCTTTTTTGTCGAGGGACCCCTACTAAGTTGTAGTCTCAAATCGGATTCCACTTGTAATCTGTTTCTGTATTTGTTTTTAGTATACACTCTTGTGTACTGCTCGGTGGCATTTATTTATGATTGTTAAATGGTTGTTTATGTTAAGAAACACTACAATATTCGCTCACTGCCGTTTACCATACGTTCATAATTCATCATGTACATTGCAAAGTCGATTAGCCCACAGATTTACAAGTAGACTCTGCTACAGCCTGTATCACAAATTGTCATAATACAACTATGATATTGTAGTTTTGCGAACCTTGGGCCAGACCGTATGGTAAAGGGCAGTGAGCGAAAATTTACTATTTATCAATAACACAAAATATATATTATGTATGTAAAGAAAAACATTGACCAGAGATCTATAATGTTACCACTACAACATGTTTGGGTGCATTGTCAATATTAATTAACCAGCAGATACCACATATTGTATGCACCTAAATTATAATTCAAAGCAATTCATTACAAAGGGCCTCATGGTCTACGCACCTTCCAATACTGATGCGGTGCCCAAATCCAAGAACTTGGATCCCTCCTCGTCAGGGATCATCTCAGCCAACTCGGACATCATGATGTTAGTCAGGGGCGAGTTGCGGATGACGATGGGCACTTCGATGAAGAGTGACTCGTAGCCTATCTTCAGGTTGCGGAGGGCTTCTGGAGTGAAGTCCTGCGCTTTGTGCATAGCGATGGCCTGGTGATGAGACAGAGTGCTGTAGTTAGATTACTGATCCCTTAAGACGGCCCCTGAAGAGGCATTTGCCATACTAACATTGTTTGGTGTTTATTTACAATGGACATGCCTGAACACAATGAAACCTTACCAATATTTTCAGAGGACACAAATCGAGATTTAATCGTGCTTAAAATTAGAAATAAACTTATAAAAAACAAACTTGTCACAAGAACATGAACAGTCTTATTGAACAGTTTCTATGGAAAGGCTATAATTTATTTTTATTGTTATTTCCAGTTGTAAGCAAACCATGATTATGTGTCCTCTAAACATAATGGTAAAGTGTCATTGGGATCTGGCATTTATGCGCTTTTTTAATTTTTTAATTAAAACCGAATTACTTTTGTATGGAAATTGCTCCTTAACAAACACACATTGGAAATGGCGAGAATACACAAACTCGGCCCATATCACTCTTATCCACTACATGATCATCGGATAGGTCGATTTATATCTGGAATAAAGTATTTCTCAAAGCGTGCATGTTGAGCAAACTGATAAAATGTTGCCAGTTATTCCCTTAAAAAAAATTACACTGTTTTCAGCTTCTCTGGCAATTAACAAACTTTTACATAGAAAGGAAGAAGAAGAAGAATAGAGGATTCGAACCCGTGCGCTTCTTAGGAGGAAATTCCGAGCCTAAGCGGGATTCTGACCTGTGCGCTTAACATTATTACAGCAGTTTTGTGATATAAATTTAAAAAAGACCCTAAAGCGGAAGTAAAACATTACTAGTTTTAAAGTTAAAATCATATAGGTACTAACCTCGTCAAAGTTTAACACTATACACTTTAATACTACAGTTTAAATAGTCTGCAGTAAAGAGTATTTAAGCTGCATTTGAGGAGTGTTTTAGAGGAACCGTGTTTTTAAAATGACACTGTTAATTTATGGCATTACTTTAGCTTTTAATTTTGAATAGAAATAAAAATTTGTGCATCTCCATAAATGCATAAACAGTGAATGAACTCAGCAAAACTGTACCTGAGGCGTCAGCCGGTAAGCTTTGAGCGTGAGGAAGCCGCGGGCGGACTTGTTCGTGTCGTATATGACGACCACGCTCTCCTCGATCGAGGTCTGGTAGTGGTACTGCGACTCCAGCAGCGGGAGGCTTAGGAAGTTGCCCACATCTGCGCTCTGGTACCTAGAAAAGACGATGAGACTTTCACTTGATAGATAGAGGACTTCTGAATAATGTAGATATCTAAATAAAATTGCCCTTTATTCTAAGATTAGAGGATAAAATGTAGAAGTGTCTTCTTTGGCTTCCTCTTGGATTGAACCTCAGAACACATTCTGAGGTTCAATCCAAGAGGAAGCTTTTCTCTGGCACTCAGAAAATGGTAAGATCTTTCTTACCATTTTCTGAGTGCCAGAACAAAGCGTCAAAAAGCATTAAAAAAACCCCAATGTAGGGACTTCACTAACAGTTTCAATTTAGAAAGAAGAAAAGAAAGAAAGAAAAATATATTTATTTGATGACTCAAAAACACAAAATTACGCAACATAATACAACATTCAACAGAATACACAAATGGGTGACGGTACAAATACAAGTAACACAAACAAAAAATATGTAACAAAATATCGCGATCGACTAACAAAATAATAATTCACAGGAACATTCGAATTATCATCTCTGTATTTTACACCAAAAACACAGGAAAGACCACATAAGAAAATCCACATACAAAGGCGTGCTTATCTCTGTGAGAGATCCTTGGGGAGTCAGTTTTTTTTTTTCGTAATCATCATCAACTCATCATGTCCCGCCGAGGGGCACATGACAGGTCTCTTCCCTGAGAAAGGTATAGGCCATACTCTACCACGGGGGCCTAGTCCGGATTGGTGGAGGCTTGCAAGACTAGTGGCTGGTCTTACTGTCAGAAGTTTTCAAGCCGCTCTAAGGCCTCTGACTTGGCTTAACGACTGCCATCTATCGACGTCAGCCGGCCCCAACTGCTTAACGTGCATTGCGTAACACGGAACCGCTTGGAAAAATGCTACTTGCGTTAGTTATAGACGGTCACTCATCATGCACTGAACGCGCCCTATGTTGCTTAACCTTCGTAATCGTTTAAGATCACTCAGGCAGTCGGGGCTACGAGCGATTCGAGCGAGCGAGTTAATGTATTGGGACTTAATCAGCTGCGTTATGTATGACTTTGCAAACAACAATTAAAAACCATTGTTATGGTTAGCCAATCGGTCTACCAAAAATTCTATTAATGAATAGAACATTTGAGTTAGGAGGTATTTTCCTCACCATCCCACATGAAAATGATCCACGTTGACTCTGCGGAGACGGCGCATCATGTCGAGCTGATACTCCTCCTCGTCCATGGCTTCGTCGTGCTTGGGGAACGGGAAGCAGTTGGTGATTTCGAGGCGGTTCTCGACGACCAGCCCCAGCAGCGCACCCTGCGCGACCTCCATGTTGCTTTGGGACTCCTCATGGCAGTGCTTAACTATTTTCATAACAGCCTGGAAGGGAAAGGTATTTTTTTATTAGTACTAAGTAAGGCAGGTACGTATATATTTATTCATCAAGATTTCTTTGAAAGGGCTCGAAAAGGAGGGGTGTTGACTGCACAGTGGAAGATTTTAAAAAGAAGAATTTAATTTATTTGGCGACACAATACTCAAAACAAAACCATTACAATATACAAAATGGTACAACACGAAAAACAAACAATAACAAAATAGGAATGAAAAAATAGGGGTGTTAGAAGTGTTCGTAGGATTTAAGTATTGAGCCCCCAAAATGGGGCTAAAACTTGGAACAGATATCAGCATGGAGGAAAGATGAAATGGACTAAGGCAAATGACCTGTAGTATGTACTGGGTTGTAGTGACACCTTAAGTATTTCTTTGAAAGACCGTCTTTTTTAAGTATGGTAGTGGGGTTATTTCATGGGCTGCATAGATATATTGTTTTGACGCATAGATTGTAGTTGTATTTGAATTTGATTTCAAGATTCTCTTTACAATAATCCCTTATTAAAGTCTCAGCATCAATCATATTCTTTAGAAATTTTTTGTTGCCAAATATTGAATACTCATGTAAAATGCATTGTACATTGTACATTAGATTTCTCTAGATATGTGAGTGAGCATGTCCTTTATGATGAAAATTGGGACAAATAAATTTCATTTCATTTCAATTTGACCCATTACGTTCTATCGGTACCCTCATAACAATGGTTTCCCCATAGTCATTCTTATATTCATAGCCAACGGGTTCAGCTAATTTTTGAGATATTGGGCCAAACACAAAATTTGAAACCAACAAACCCTTTGCTGTAAGTCTTTTTTGCATCATATACATGTCCTAGAACCATATTTCTCCATTATAATAATAATATATCAGTTGCATTATGTCCTTGAAAAGGACAATTAAAAACCATTGTTACGGTGAGTTGATCAAGCCACCAAAAATTGTACAGGTTAGCTTTAATCAAACAATACTAATTGTATACCAAATATTAGGTATATGAATTATAGAGCAAATGTAAATTAGCAATCGACTAGAACTTGTCACGGCAATAGGCATATAGCTAGAAACAACAAATAAAACCTGCTGGTACCTATCTATTGTAGTTAAAAAAGGCTGTAAATCTCCAATGTGATTATCTTTCTTTTCTACTATTTTGACACACGGGCAGCTGAGGTCATCAGATCAACGACTTATAGGCAGAGGTCAAATGTATTTAGAGCCCTCATAATGGATCATGACATCAGTCAGTAAACTACCAAAGTAACAACATCTCGCTGGTCTTAATCAAATCGAAAAGCCTCTTAAAGTCGATAATTCCCAGCACAAAGGACTCATGACAATTAGTCATCGTTTAAACAACTGAAAGTTATTTACCCCTTGGGAGCAGGATATAAGCGATGTTTACAACATAACCTATAAAGCAATAGACAACTTCCGTGTTATTTCTTAGGAAAATGGGCTCACGGGGCTTCATCACGTTGCAATGTTTAAAAGCTGTCAAAAAGACGCAGTTTCACTTTCTTTAGAGCTGTAAAATCCAACAAAACATGACAAAATCATGACGTGTCGAGTATTGGGAGAAAGTTCATTGCACCTTACCACAAAGAAACCTTAAATTATTGACACTAATTTAACAGCACTGAACATACCAATCCATCTGTTTGAACGTAAGTTATCGCTGGTTCAGTTTCAGGAACAGCACGCCTCGAAGAAGCGCCGCGGTTCGCCATTTTTCTAATTTTGAAAGAACTTTTTCGGTCTCGACAATGTGTCAGTCAGACCGATTTATTTGACACTGGAGGAGGGGGCGGGAGGGAGCAGTGTAGCCACCTCGGTTTTTGAAAAGGGGCAGTCGGACAAGCTAAAAAGTGCTAGACTTAGCAAAAGAGGTGCTAGAAAGGGCTAAACAAATACAAAATGCAAAAGTTACCTCGGTTTTTTAAAAGGGGCAGTCGGACAAGCTGAAAAGTGGTAGTTAGATATGCAAAAGAGGTGGTGGAAAGAGCTAAACATAAATACAAATGCAAAGGTTAGTATTTATTTTTAAAGGAACCGTATTAAGTACTTAAAACTAAAGTCATTTTTTAAATTAAACCGAGTTACTTATTTTAAAAATCGAAACTTGGGGGTTTTCCCGGTAAAGAAGCAGAAAGTTTAGGTAGGGTTACCAATGCTGCCATAGAAAAACGAAATATATACCGAATGAGTGAACATAAAGCGTGACTGACGATTTTTTTTTCATATCGCTTGAAAAGGGCTAGAGTACTCTTTTCGGGCTAAATCACAGAACAAAAAAAAAAAGAGTAGAAATAGTGACATGACCTATCAGTAGGAAAACCAGTGTGACCAAACTCACACACACAAATCAAAAGCACACTGTGAATGCCAAGCTGCCATTGGCAAATAAAGGCAATTCTGAAAAGGTCTACATCACAAAAGTTCCAAGTAAAATATGAACCTTTTCATTCATATAAACAATGATCAAAATCAAATGATAATTATGAAATTAAGTTTGACATACGATCTTTGCTTTGTAGTACCGCTACTCTACATTAGATGGAACTACCGCCGCGTGTGATCGTCGAGAAGCTTTAAGTTCTATGCCATAAAGTCGAATATTGAAAAATAACTATCTGCTATGTTGCTACTCAGGCTAAGGATGGGACATATTGCCATATCGACAAATTATAGAACTGTTTCATAAAGCGACAGTTGAAAATGAATTTGTTATGACAATGTTTCTTAATCATTTTTTTTTTAGTACCTACATTGACAAAGTAACATAATGTATTACCTTCTGCCAAACTGTACCACAGTTCGATGTAAATTGTGCAGCCGGCTACCATATTAACTGTCCTTCTGGATGATTGGCTACGCAATGTACCTATAATGGAATTCTCATAATCTAACCATAGTCGCTTTATGAAACGAAGCCCAGCAAACTTATCGTGTACAATTTATAGAGAATAAGAAAGCCTATTGTATATATTTTTAACTGTAACTTTTATTTGTCTCTTGCTTCTTGTGTGCATTAAGGAATATTCTTTTTTTTTTACGTAGCCTCGATTGCCACAGAACAGAAAAAAAGAGTAGAAGGAGTGACATGACCTATTAGCAGGAAAACCAGTGTGACCAAACTCACACATAAGCCAAAACCCACACTATGAATGCCAAGCTGCCATTGGTAAATAAAGGCAATGCCGAAAAGGTCTACATCATAAAAGTTCCACGTAACATATGAACCTTTTGGTGATATAAACAACGATCAAAATCAAATGATAATGATGAAATTAAGTTTGATTAGATCTTTGTTCGTAGTACCGCAGCGCTACTCTACACTAGCTGGAACTCCCGCCGCGTCTGACCGTCGAGAAGTTTTATGTGATAGACCATGAAGTCGAAAATTAAAAAACAAGTATGTGCAATGGTGCTTCTCAGATGGATAGCCTATCGACAAATTATAGAATTGTTTCGTAAAGCGACAGTTGATATTTAATTCAATTACAATTCGATGTAAATTACGCAGCCGGTTAGTATATTAACCTACCTTCTGGATGATCGGCTACGCAACGAATATGGAATTCTCATATGAAACTTACCATAGTCGCTTTTGAAACGAGGCGCTTGTGCTTCACTTATATTATGGAAATGACATTTGCCAACGAAAGTCACGAGACTTCCCCATACATATAAGGAGTAAGCGTTGATTAAATTATCTAGACCCCCCAGATGATTTTACTACACGAGCACATAAAATCATCTAACTTTAAAATAATGCGTGCTGGTTTAGTTTTGATGACAATACGCCAATCTATACTAATAAAAATGACATGTTTTTTGAACTTTCGGCACAACACATTGTAAACATTTAGTCCGGATCTACTTACGGGTGTTGTTTTATCGGACGAGTCCGACTAGGTTTCGCTCCGATACGCAGAGCAGTGAGTGGGTGGTGAGCAGAGACGGAGCTTGCGTCGTTCGGTTGCTCGTCTCAAAATGGGATAGGTAAGTTGATCCGGATTAAAAGTATACAAAAATGACATGATACTGCAGTCAGGACCACATTCTCGCAAAGGAACTAAACAGCGTCAAGGAACATGAACAATAAATTTTGCGCAGTATCAAAAATAATTGCAACTAAAAATGTGTTAAATAAAAATAATAATAATAATAAAAGATGATAATAAACACTTACATACAGGCACATACATTGCCTCTGGCCCCACCCTGGGATACCCTGTGTCGTGGGCACCAGAAACAACAACGTCACAAACATGCATACAAGACCTGGGATTTTTTTTTGTCCCCAGCCGGGATTCGAACCCGGGATCTCACGCATGGTAGTCAGATGCACTAACCACTGCGCCACAGAGGTCTTCAATTAAAATAAAATAACGACAATTATTTTCCCAAAGTACCTAATTAGACGCAGGTACTCTACCTAAAGTACCGATAATTATTTATTACTGCTAAGTCATTGACAAAATATTATCGATAGATTTTTATAATGTTGTGTCCCAGCTGCAATTGCTACTCATTTGAGTAGCATTCAAATGTTGACAGAAATTTCTAGAAAAAGTACACAGACTTCGACGAAAATTGAACATTATATTCCAGTAAATAAAGGTGGTTTTACTTTCTCACTTTCGAATTGCTTTCCTTGTTTATGTCATTACAAATTTAATTTCTAATAAATTTAAATACAATGGAAATACTACTTACCGATGGAATGTTACGGCATGATCGGTACATTTTGGTCCCCAACTTTTATTTTTGCACTCTAACACAGCACAATAAGGCATTTTAGTAGAGTTTTCACAATTGTTTTCTTTACTAGAAGCGCACGGCAACTGAGGTAAGAAAAACTGTCATAGACTGCGCTTATGCAATACATTGCTAATTTGAGGCATGCGGGCACCGCCCACTTACGATTTCTACTCTTTTTTTTTTGTTCTGTGGGCTAAATCATGAAAAAACGCGTTCGCCTACAGTAAAAAGTAGATCTAGCCCGAAAAGGGCTAAGGTGGCAACACTTGGAGGGAGGCAGATGACAGATCGCTCGCTCATCGCTCATGAATCGATTCATTCATTTATTCATTCATTCATTTGTTGGTCCTACCACGGATTTAGATAGGTTCATGGGTCCTACTCACTCTACTTCAATGAGCCGTTTTCAGAAGAGAAAAAAAAAACGTATCGGCCTGGCCACGGGGGAAATCGCCCGCGCGAAAAATCGCGCGGCGCGAACGGCGGGGCGTCAACCCCGTGGCTTGCTACGTACATTTCTATGAGTTTGTTTTAGTCGCCGTTCGCGCCGCGCGATTTTTCGCGCGGGCGATTTCCCCCGTGGCCAGGCGGTATGGCTGTCAAAGGAATACAATTTCGGACCTCGGCCGAATAGCCATGTGTGATACATCATCGAATAGGTCTCAGCGAGCTGAACAAAAGTTACTATGACATAACAGCCAAATGTTTGTCCTTTCGGAGTTATATTGTCTTGAAAATGTTTCTTTTTGTTCAGCTCGCTGAGACCTATTCGATTATGTATCACACATGGCTATTGTGCTGAGGTCCAAAATTGCATTCCTTTGAAAGCCATTCGTTTCTTTTTTTTTAGTTCTTCTGAAAACGTTACGTCCATGCTCTACTTACACATGACTTCACGTGCTCTGTGCACTACAGTTCTAATAACAGAACTCGAACCAATCTATGGAAATTTTACCCCCCTTTGTAAATACATAGTGGACACGGTTAATACTTTGTAAACAGTGAAGAGTGTATACAGCCTGATTTTTTCACCGGTACAATAAATTTTACCATATCATTGGTATCGATAGCACTAGTTTACAATGTATCTGTTGCCGATAAAATTTCTGCTGTTGCTGATTACGTATAATATGCTGATTACAAATATATAAGTAGATTTTATTTATCAGCTCTAGTTTATGAGTTTTAGGTCATTACGTTTAAAAATTAAAAGTACAATTATTTACTAAGTTTTTTTTTTATTAATAATTTGTGTTCCAAAAAACTTTTTTTTGAAGCTCTTTATTTTATGTGTGGACTTAAAGAATAGCGTATAAGGCTCCAGCAATAGTCAGACATCATATTCTTATCCCAGAAGCCCTGATAACGCTCCTCCATGACGCGTAAGTCTTGATGATTTCGCTCTCCCTGCTTTTCTCTCATTAATCTCTCTTATCATTAATGACTCGTAATTTTTTTTGACAGGTGTCTAGGTGACTATGGAGAAAGTGAGTTTAATACTCATATTGCATCTTAGAGTTCTCAATGGAAGACGACGTCTTCTAAAAGTTCTTTATAATTTTCCGACTTTTTGTTTCTCAGGAAATTTCGCTTGACTGATACGAAAGCTGTCCATACTTTTAATTCAAGCTCAGTCATACAATTTTGAAATATCTTTATCTTTCATATCTCTATTAGTGTCTTTCGTAAGTCATCTAATTTGGGGTCCGTCAAAAATATGGGCCTTAATCTTTTCCATAGTGAGCTGAGGAAAATTTTGGTAAATGTAGGAAAAGCAATCACGGTTTTTATCGAGTGCTTTAGGAAACTATATCACTATTTCTAGTTTTATATGTAGTGGTTGGGTACTACCATTTAGCTCGATTTTTTGAGTTTATGCCTTTAATGTTGACACTGCAAAAGTAACAGTCATCTATGTGATATTATTATGTGGTTCTTGCCAAATTGTTAGTGATTTCATTTTAAAACTTCTTTTGCCGCTTTTTCATAATCTTAAATATTCAACATACGATTTACAAACACAATTGGGAGCCTAGGACTTGTCATTTTCATTAAAAAATATCCCAAAGTACCTACAGAAAATATGAATTTTTAACGCACTCCGATATAGCTTTTCTGTATTTTTTAATTCATATTCTCCACATATCTAGCAAAAATGGTTGAGGTTATCTAAATAGCTTCTTCTTGAACCAAAACTTATGATGCAAGAACTTATGAAATTGATCTTAACACACTGAAATACCCACTTTATTAACGAATATATACGCAAAAATGAAGAAAGTCAACAACACAGAAATTCGAGCTGCACAAAATCTTTTGAGGGCATATTTGTTAAGATCGTGACACAAGTGAACAATATCACCCACAAAAATCACAGCAACAGCCAAAAAGTTGAGTTTTGTAAACTAGTGTAATAGATTACATTTATCGAATAAAATTACCGTATATTTTTTTTTCATTTTCATTAATTTATCATTCATCCAATTTGTAACTCATGGACACCCATTACAAGGTGTCATCGCGTGCGAGGCAGAGGGCGGCCGGGTGGGGTGAGTGAGCGGGCGGCGGGCTGGCCGGCGCACGATTTGGCCGGTCATTCATTCAGTCCGCGCGCATTGACCTAGGTGAGTGCACGTGCGCCGTTTCCGCACTTCCTGCAGTCGAAAATTACGCGCGCACGATGTTTACAAACCGCGAGTATTACGAAATGGTTCGTAGTTACTTTCTCAGTGGGGAAAATACAGTGCAGCTCGGCGGGTATACGCTTAAGAAAGTTTGCCCCGCCTGATAAATGCCGGTTTTATTTAACCTCAAATACTCAACACCAGGACATTCATGAGAGTGACGCAGCATTTGCTAGACTACGGACAGTTCACTGCACCAGCGCACGCTCAAGGCCGAGGAGGGAGACCTCCCTTGGCCGTGGAGATCGAGGAACAGATATTCGCGTTCTTCGAGGAAGACCCCAGAAGGAGCACCAACGACGCGGTACGCACGGCGCACTTCGGCATTAGCCAGTACGTGGTGTGGAAATTCATACTACTACCAACCAGTGCAAGCATTCCACGCCGGTGACGGTCCTAAGCCCGTGCAAGTATGAAGGAAGAATTGAAATCAAGTAAGATTTTTTTTGCTCATATATAAAAAAAAAACGTATTCTCTTACATTTTATTACGGCCAGCAAAGGTAGTATGAGGACGTGAGTCGCGCGCGACAACGTCAAAAGTCGCGAGAATTTGACAGATAATGTACTGGAAAGTCGCGACTATTGACGTTGTCGCGCGCGACTCACGTCCTCATACTACCTTAGCTGCAAAGGTAGTATGAGGACGTGAGTCGCGCGCGACAACGTCAAAAGTCGCGAGAATTTGACAGTTAATGTACTGGAAAGTCGCGACTTTTGACGTTGTCGCGCGCGACTCGCGTCCTCGTACTACCTTTGCTGGCCACGGGGGGAAGCGCGGGCGATTTCCCCCGTGGCCAGGCCGATAGTCTTTCTCACTCTTATTGTAAATGGATGAGATAGGATTCACTCCTAAAATAATGTTATTAGCAAATGCAGAAACCGGTGTGCGTGGATGCAACGACTAATGAACGTTGATGAAGCAAGAGATTTATTAGGATCGTGGCTAGTGGCTGACACAGGCGTAAGTTTGTTTTTTTCACAGAACAAAAAAAAAAGAGTAGAAATCGTAAGTGGGCGGTGCCCGCGTGCCTCAAATTAGCAATGTATTGCCTAAGCGTAGTCTATGACAGTTTTTATTACCTCAGTTGCCGTGCGCTTCTAGTAAAGAAAACAATTGTGAAAACTCTACTAAAATGCCTTATTGTGCTGTGTTAGAGTGCAAAAATAAAAGTTGGGGACCAAAATGTACCGATCATGCCGTAACATTCCATCGGTAAGTAGTATTTCCATCGTATTTAATTTAATAGAAATTAAATTTGCAATGACATGAACAAGGAAAGCAATCCGAAAGTGAGAAAGTAAAACCACCTTTATTTACTGGAATATAATGTTCAATTTTCGTCGAAGTCTGTGTACTTTTTCTACAAATTTCTGTCAACATTTGAATGCTACTCAAATGCTACTCAATTCAGCTGGGACACAACATTATAAAAATCTATCGATAATATTTTGTCTATGACTTAGCAGTAATAAATAATTATCGGTACTTTAGGTAGAGTACCTGCGTCTTATTAGGTACTTTGGGAAAATAATTGTCGTTATTTTATTTTAATTCAAGACCTCTGTGGCGCAGTGGTTAGTGCATCTGACTACCATGCGAGAGATCCCGGGTTCGAATCCCGGCTGGGGACAAAAAACAATCCCAGGTCTTGTATGTTTACATGTTTGTGACGTCGTTGTTTCTGGTGCCCACAACACAGGGTATCCCAGGGTGGGGCCAGGGGCAATGTATGTGCCTGTATGTAAGTGTTTATTATCATCTTTTATTATTATTATTATTTAACACATTTTTAGTTGCATATATTTTTGATACTGCGCAAAATTTATTGTTCATGTTCCTTGACGCTGTTTAGTTCCTTTGCGAGAATGTGGTCTTGACTGCAGTATCATGTCATTTTTGTATACTTTTAATCCGGATCAACTTACCCATCCCATTTTGAGACGAGCAACCGAACGACGCAAGCTCCGTCTCTGCTCACCACCCACTCACTACTCTGCGTATCGGGGCGAAACCTAGTCGGACTCGTCCGATAAAACAACACCCGTAAGTAGATCCGGACTAAATGTTTACAATGTGTTGTGCCGAAAGATTTATTTCAATAAACATGTCACTTTTATTAGTATAGATTGGCGTATTGTCATCAAAACAAAACCAGCATGCATAATTTCAAAGTTAGATGATTTTATGTGCTCGTGTAGTAAAATTATCTGGGGGGGTCTAGATAAATTAATCAACGCTTACTCCATAATTATAAGGGGAAGTCTCGTGACTTTCGTTGGCAAATGTCATCTCCATAATATAAGTGAAGCACAAGCGCTGATGGATAACGACATTTTAAATAAATAAATAAAAAAATAAACAAACTATACATACGATAAGTTTGCTGGGCCTCGTTTCAAAAGCGACTATGGTTAGTTTCATATGAGAATTCCATATACGTTGCGTAGCCGATCATCCAGAAGGTAGGTTAATATACTAACAGGCTGCGTAATTTACATCGAATTATTATTGTAATTAAATTAAATATCAACTGTCGCTTTACGAAACAATTCTATAATTTGTCGATAGGCCATCCATAGCTGAGAAGCACCGTTGCACATACTTGTTTTTAAATTTTTGACTTTATGGTCTATCACATAAAACTTCTCGACGGTCAGACGCGGCGGGATTTCCAGCTAGTGTAGAGTAGCGGTACTACGAACAAAGATCTAATGTCAAACTTAATTTCATCATTATCATTCGATTTTGATCGTTGTTTATATCACCAAAAGGTTCATATGTTACGTGGAACTTTTATGATGTAGACCTTTTCGGCATTGCCTTTATTTACCAATGGCAGCTTGGCATTCATAGTGTGGGTTTTGGCTTATGTGTGAGTTTGGTCACACTGGTTTTCCTGCTAATAGGTCATGTCACTCCTTCTACTCTTTTTTTCTGTTCTGTGGACACAATCGAGGCTACGTAAAAAAAAAGAATATTCCTTATTGCACACAAGAAGCAAGAGACAAATAAAAGTTACAGTTAAAAAAAATATATACAATAGGCTTTCTTATTCTCTATAAATTGTACACGATAAGTTTGCTCGGCTTCGTTTCATGAAGCGACTATGGTTAGATTGTGAGAATTCCATTATAGGAACATTGCGTAGCCAATCATCCAGAAGGACAGTTAATATGGTAGCCGGCTGCGTAATTTACATCGAACTGTGGTACAGTTTGGCAGAAGGGAATACATAATGTTACTTTGTCAATGTAGGTACTAAAAAAATAAATGATTAAGAAACATTGACATAACAAATTCATTTTCAACTGTCGCTTTATGAAACAGTTCTATAATTTGTCGATATGGCAATATGTCCCATCCTTAGCCTGAGTAGCAACATAGCAGATAGGCGGTAGTTCCATCTAATGTAGAGTAGCGGTACTACAAAGCAAAGATCGTATGTCAAACTTAATTTCATAATTATCATTTGATTTTGATCATTGTTTATATGATTGAAAAGGTTCATATTTTACTTGGAACTTTTGTGATGTAGACCTTTTCAGAATTGCCTTTATTTGCCAATGGCAGCTTGGCATTCACAGTGTGCTTTTGATTTGTGTGTGTGAGTTTGGTCACACTGGTTTTCCTACTGATAGGTCATGTCACTATTTCTACTCTTTTTTTTTTTTTTTGTTCTGTGGTTTTTTTTTTTCAATTTGTTTTGATAATCATCCCTAAGTAAGAAAGAAAGAACGTCGTTCCGCAGGAAAGTTTTTAAATGTAGGTAGCGAAAGGTAACAAACACAACATTCATAAAATCATTCACTCATATTTCTGGTTCCTGTCTATGGCAGCAAGGTTGCCAACTATCAGGCGATGGGCGATACCATTATCTATTGGGTTTCACAACCCTATTCAGTTGTGGTTGGCAAGTTGGTTGATTTAGAACGTAGACAGATTTAGAAACACAGCTGTCAGTCAGTATCAGTCACGCGGTCACTCTCACTTCATTCATTCACTAGTATTTTAATTTTCGTTATAGTCTGTGGTTAGTCATTTGCTGATAAATAGACTAGTATCCAGGGCCGTTAAATCTTATATTAAAAAAAAAAAAAATGCTGATAAATAAAAATTGATTTTAAGTTTATTGTACATTGCATGTAGATAAAGTCGTAGAAAATGTGATAAACCGAAAATTTTTGATGCCGATCATAATGATAAACCACTGTGACCTAACGTGAAATCATATCAAGTTTACAAATTATACAAGTAGTTGTAAGTTCTAACGCAGTGAAGTGGTTCGAGGTAGTTTCCCTAATGAATACACCGATTCATCGAAAAAGGAAGTGCTGAAATGAGTCAACATAAGTTCTGGCACGGATTAACACCGCTGAGCATCTCTTCATCGCAACAAGTACCTGAAAAAATAGTAAAGCTTTGTACTCTTGGCTCCGATTTCATTGTCCTCGCCAATGACCATGGTCTCTACCTTTGTAACATTGAGGAAGAGCATCTGAGCTTCAAAAAAGTCGCTGGCTTCTCAGCGATAGACATATCATTTCACAATGACATCCTGTACATCATTGATGTACATGGGCGACTCTACAAAACTGATTCTAATTTTGAAAACAAGGAAGAAATCGTTGTGAAAGAAGACGCCAAATGTTGCCCACACGGATTCAAGAGCTCCACATTCAAAGTCAAATTTAGGAATGTTGTGACCTCTGACTTTGGCCAGTTGTTTATTAGCAGTGATGGCCAGCTCTGGGGTTCAGGAATTATGCCCCAAATAGCTTTAGATACGAGTAGCATTAAGAAAGTTCCATTCTTTGAGGGCAGGACGGTCTACAGTGCTTCTGTTGGGGACAATTTTGCTGCAGTCATAGCCAGAAAGAATGTCCGTCAGTCAGACAACTGTGACACAGACAGTGAGAATGATGATGATGAAGTTTTTGCCTCAAATTGCTCACAGTGTCAAACTATTGTTGGTTTGGCGTCTCCAGCTTCTGTGCCATCGTTAACAGAGACTTGTCCTCTCGGTGTGCAGATCAGCAAGTCAAGTGAAGACTCAAGCAGCACCACCGCCCCTCAAACTGATGTTCATATTGATGCCCATAGCTTTACGGAAGATTCTAGTCCTTCGTCTGAAGAATCAAAAATTGCACGAACAAATTCTGTACACAAAAGTAATAACACCTTACATATAGATGACGAAACCAAAATACAGGAAGATGGCACACATGAGTATGAGAATAAAGATTGTGATGAAACTGTACAAGAAAATGGAGAAAAAACAAACAATATTTTTATAAACACAGATGCCGCTAGGCAGTTTTTGAGTAGACAACTGTCTTGGGTGTCAGCAGGGGAGGACTATATTGTAGAATATACAGAGAAGCCAACGAGAATCATCAAAGAGAATGTATCAAACCTCACCAACTTTGTCTATGAAGGAGTGAAAACAGTTGGTGATAAAGTGGCCACACTCTCCAGGCATGTGAGTGGCAGCAGTGACAACAATGAAGCAGCTGAGTTCAAAGCCAGACATTACAATGAAGAAGTTAATTCCTTACTGTACAGTTGCACTTCCACATGCCAATTGGATGATTTACAGTTTTCCACAAGCACAGTTAGTAGTGAAAAAGATTTTGAAGCTGCTCACAAACTTGAAAGCATCAAAAAAATGTCGAAACTAGGCAAGAATATTTTAGCAACAGAGCTATGGACTTGGGGTGACATATCACATGGACAGTTAGGCATAGGAGACACAATAAAAAGAGTAAAACCAGTTGTAGTAATGAGTCTTTCAGGATTTGGAATGCAGAAGGTGTCTTGTGGCAAATGGCACTGTTCAGCCCTGACACTAGATGGGAGATTGTTTGTTTGGGGCTACAACCACCACCACCAAGTCAGCTTTGATTCCAGAGAGGACAAAAGTGGCCCAAAACAGTTCACTGAGAACTCAGACAGCGATAGAGTTCGAGATATGATTGCTACTGATCATCACACTCTAGCTTATACTCACAATGAAAATGTCTTCTACATGGGCAAGCATACAGATGGTTTCACTGAGTCTGTGGTCAATTTAAATAAAAAAATAGAGGCAGAAGAGAACCATGTTAATGAAAACGACATAGCACTTGTTAAAATCACTGATCATACCCAAACTTTTGGTAGAAGCAAAACCCAGAACATGTGTTATCATTGGAGGGTCCTTTCATCAGGTAACTTCAGTTATTGCTCCATTGAGGAGTCAGTTTCTAGTCCTGAATTCCAAGACCTTTCTATTGCTCAACGGTACTTGGAAGAGATGATTCTTATCTACCACACGCTTCTGAAACCATTCCTCAAGAAAAGTAAAGCAATAACAGCGCATTCCAACATTTACGAAACTGTATGTGATATTTTCGGTGACATACTAAATGTCACCGGTCTCAATGTGCTCTCCATGTGGCAATACGCGGAGAAGCACATAACTGAATGTGATATTACGTTGATTAAACATTTAGAAGAGTTTATTTATTTGTACAGAAGCTATTACGTAGCTGTAAGTAACTTGATTGTTATTGGTGGATTTGCTCATATCAATAATATCGTGGATGTTTTGTCGAGCGTCTTTAATCTCTTCAGTGATCAGCTTCCCACAAACAAACAAAAGAACAACAAGAAAACTTTGGAAGCCGTAGTTGGACTGGCATTCGTCCAGCCACTAACGAGATTGAGCTCCTACAAATGCATAGCTCAGTCCCTCCTGCGCTACAAAACGAAAAGAAAACCCGACTCGAAACTAAACCTAAACGACAGATTAAACAAGGTCATATCAGCGTTGGACGCGCTAATCGACGAACAAGAGAAAAAACGCAAAGAAGCGGAAATCACAAAGCTATTTTGGGAAACAGCAGGGAAATCTTTGGAACAATATCGGACGCCCGAAAGACGGCTAGTAAGGGAATCAAAATCTAAACCTTTAAACTTGGTAAACCCAGGTCGATTCACGTCTCATTGGTTCATACTATTCAATGATCTCTTTATCCACATGAGTGGTAGCACGACCAATGTCCACCCTTTAGACACGTTGTGGGTTGAGCCGGCTGTGAATACAGACTCCCTCCAAAACATCATACAGCTAACAACACCGGAAGAAGTGATCTCTGTTTCCGCAACTACTGAGCAAGACAAGTCGGAATGGATTCAGGCAATAAATGGGTCTATAAAGACAGTGTTAAACAAAGACTCTAACTACAAACCTCCCTCAATTCGTACAGCTAGTTACACGTTCTCGAACAAAAACCAATTTTACAAGGAAGCCAAGTATCACGGGCGATGGTTGGATGGGAAAATTCATGGCAATGGAAAAGTGGAGTGGGCTGATGGGAGAATGTATATTGGTCAGTTTCAACTAAACACCCTCTGCGGACATGGAAAGATGGAGATGCCTACACTAGGTAAGAAACTACGTCGATTCGAATTTGGTTTTACATATCTTACATCACACATAGCGAGGCTCTTGGAATGTAATTAAATGAAAAAAACGTTATTGTAGAATGGTTACAAAATATGGTTACCGGCTTCCAATTCCCTGTGCTATGAGTAGCCAGGCTACTTCCAAAATACATAATAGTACATGAACTAATCACTAAAGAGTAGTTTATTATCTGGAAACAATACAAATAGCAATACCAGCTTACTCACGCAAAAACACGAGTTGTTATTTGATGTCTTGACTCACCAAGGTTCGGTGACCAAGACATTTTTTGCCCTAATTTCTATTGTTTAAGCCATAAAGCTAGGATGTGTGTGTACTGTAGGTAGGAAACCATTTTCCTGTTTTTAATTTTGCTTTACATATCTTACATTGCCACATTCACTACAATACTAATTATGAAGACTAGTACTGTCTTCCGTGATTTCATTTGTGTGAAATTTACGACTGCCCTACATCGTTAATCTGTTTAGAAATCTCAACACCTTGAGAATGTAATATTTGTAAACGTAAATTTACCCAACTAAACATTATCGGATTCGATCCACAGGAGTTTACGAAGGCCAATGGAAAGACAACCAGCAGAATGGTTACGGCATATTGAAGTACACAAATGGCGACATATACGAGGGCTACTTCAAAGATGGCGTCCCACACGGCCACGGGATAAGGAAGCAAGGCGATTTCACTTCCTCGTCGGCCGCCATTTACACCGGCGAATGGCAGAACGGAGTGAAGCAAGGTTACGGAGTCATGGATGACATAGGCAAAGGCGAAAAGTATCTGGGCAATTGGAGTGACAATAAAAAGCATGGATGTGGCCTCATAGTTACCCTCGACGGAATATACTACGAAGGATTGTTTATGCAAGACGTTTTGACGGTCAGTTGCAAAGCTAAGCGTTGGCCTTTCTTATAAGTGGGTTTTCACGCACGCTGAGCATTTAGAAATATTATGTATTTGTTTGTAGGGAAATGTACCAAGAGGTTTTGGCGGTTGTATTTGCAACCTTGTTCCTCGCTGATACGATTTAATGATACGAAATTGAGATTCTGCGTTTCACGAAACATCGTAAAATGTTTCAAGGTACACTTATTTTTGTTAGCTACATACCTACCTAGGACTTTCATAGATTTGTTACGCCTAGAATTCGATGCGCAATGTATTGCTTATTTTAAATGCCCTTATATTTTGTATAATAATATTATAAAGAGGAAAGATTTGTAATTTTGTCGTGTGTGTATGTTTGTAATGAATAGGCTCCGAAACTACTGGGCCGATTTTAAAAATTCTTTCACCGTTAGAAAGCTACATTCTTCGTGAGTAACAAAGGCTATGTTGGATTTTCAAAAAGTTTAGGGTTCTCAAGGTGTAAAAAAAATACTACGCCGGGAATTTTCCACGGAACTAATATAGCTATTTCCACGGAAACGTTTTTGCCACCCGCGAGAAGCCGGGGCGGGTCGTTAGTTTTCTATGAGTATGTCTGTTCTTATAAGGCCTGCTATTTCTAGGGGCACGGCGTGATGGTATTCGAAGACGGCACCCACTACGAAGGCGAGTTTCGATCCGCCGGCGTCTTCAGTGGCAAAGGAGTTTTGACCTTCTCCAGTGGAGATAAGATCGAAGGCAGCCTGAGCGGCGCCTGGACGGAAGGCGTCAAGATTTCCAATGCGACTATGCATTTGAATGTATCCAATCCGGTGTTGCCTGATAACTCTAAACCTAGGTAAGATAATTTTAAGCTTTTTTCATTTTTTCGTCATAGGCTAACCCCCGGTTTCCAGAACGCTAACAGTATGTTAATCTACTGCTAACAGCTGTCAGTTGGCAAAAGCACATACAAAAAAAAAAACAACTGACAGCTGTTTACGGTTTACGGTAGATTAAGAAAGAACGAAAGAAAGAAAGAAAGAAGGATTTTATTAGAATTGTCACAGAAACACAATGACACAAGTACGTAATTAACAGACTGTTAGCGTTCCAGAAGCCGGGTGTAAGAGAGTCACATGACTTAACTATTGGGTTAAACTTTGGGTTAAAGATTCAGTTCGCGATAAAAGTGAGCCAACATAGTTACAGTAATCTTTGGGGAGAATGGTTTATTGATAAACCGTTTATAGGTAACTATGAAGTCTGTGACGTAATAAGCTATTTGACAGTGTGAAAAAACAGTGCTATTTATACGTACTCGTATAAATTATGTGTTTTAAAACCGCTTTAAGGAATTTTAACTAAAAAAATAAAAACTTATTCCGGGTCTAATTGTCGGGGGTCGCGGGATGTGGCTTAGAATGGAGGACTTTCACAAAAGATGTTTGAATGTAATCGGAGAGGCCATGTTTAAAGAATAAACTTGGTTGATTTTTTTCTCTACGACTAACACTTTTCGTAAATGTGGCCTGTCAAAAAGTCGCCGTTTAGAATTGAATGAAACAACGAAATGTTGTTGTTTTTGTTACACATTTTTGCACAAAAAATATACATAATATAACTTAAATTATCAAAATACCTGTGTTTTTCCTTTTTTTTTTTGTACAATAAAGTGTTCTCTATCTCTATCTATCAACAAGTTTGTGATAAAAATTACGTTCAAAGGCGGACTTATTTCTAAAGAAATGTAATTTGATTTTTATTATGATTTTGAGATGCTTGCTCGCAAAAAAATATTTTTATAGCTTGAGTTTTTCTCCGTCCTCTGTGGCAATGCCGCTTCGATCTAACTTTGACGGACGCTAAAATCAATCGGCTCGCTATAATTCTCGGGACTTTAGTCAAGTTAAAACAAATATTTAAAATATTGCTGTTATCTTAAACGCATCCGTCGGGACGGGACAAATGTGTGAATATTTGTTCAACTTATCTGTCTGGCAGTAAACAAACCGGCAAAGACAAAAACAAAAACTCCCACCCGCAGCTCATTTGGAAAACTCTGCGTGTCACCGAACCAGAAATGGAACGCGCTCTTCCGCCAATGCTTCCAATGCCTCGGGGTCTCCGAGACCATCTTAACACCCACCGGCCACCATCTCGCCAACAGCAGCACTAATCTCACCATCGACAACAAGAAAATATGGCAGAACGTCGCCGTAGCCATATCCTGCTCCCATAAAGAGAAACACAACAAACCAATCGCGAAGTCAAGAAAAGCTGAGGAGCTGGAGAAGTCTGTCGATTGCTTGGAGGTGATACCAAAGTTCGGGCAAACTTGCCTGAGGCTAGATGATTTTGTGGAGCTGCGAATGTATCTGCAGAACGTGAGTGTAATATGTGTAAAACTAATTTTGGATCTGATGGCCAAATCGTGTGTGCTTATAATGGGCTAGTTGCCCTAAAAAATGTAATTAGTCCGTCTTTTAGATTATTCAAAAATAAGGGACACGTATTTTTTTATCTATAAATTTGACCAAAAATGACAAAGATAAAGCTCATTAAAGTTACGTGTGACGTCTCGTCGTGCTGCATTTTTTAGCACGGAGTGACGTCACACGTAAATTTAATGGGTTATATCTTTGTTATTTTTTGTTAAATCGAAAAAAGAAAATACGTGTCCAATATTTTTTTATAATCTAAAATACGGACTAAATATAATTTAATTATTTTGACCCTGGAAACTACCCTGTCTGACCCTCTTATCGCCTGTCCCGTCGGTATTGGAATTAAGAATTTGACTAAGTAAATACTTAACCTTGTCTTAATGTTGTGCATTTGTAATTATCCATTGTAACAAGCCAAACCGAAACACGATTTGTATTGCCTCCAAAAAACTATTTAACGAAAAACCAAGATACGTAAAAAGAAAAAGAAATATTCTTCTAATGCAACTAAGTAGTTTTAAACAAATCCTCTCAGACAACTTGTTGCGAAATTTAATTGCCAGGGCGGCCGAAAGGGTTACGACTTACTTACTAGCCCAATTAACAATGTACCAACTTTTCCCACAGGCCTGCGAATCGACGCACCACCCACTAGGCCAGCTAGTACTCGGTCTGACCAATGCCTTCAACACGACTTACGGGGGCGTCAGAGTCCACCCGCTTCTTTTGAGTCACGCTGTGAAAGAACTCAAGAGCATCACGTCGCGACTTTACCAAGTCGTCAGGCTGCTGTTCCCCGCGCTGCCACTAGAGGGCGCTGACGTCGTGCTGCCTTTCAAAGATGGCGGCGACGACGCGGAGGATGGCAACCCCGTTGATGGGTAAGTGCAGCTTCATCTAGTGTCGATGTGTTACCTACCTATATCACCCGCATAAAATGGTAAACTATAATATAACATTGAGTTTTCATGGTTCTGTAGGTAAATGGACGTGTGAGAATTCCGTTACATTTGCGATTAATTCTACACTAAACGTTGCCAGTGGCAGACAATGCAGCAACAACGCTGTCTTTAGAGACGTGGCCATTTAGTGACATCAGAATGCAAAACAATGTTGCCACAATAAAAGTAGGTATGGTAAAATTATTTCTGACTCGTGGTCCCACCCATTCTGTCCCACCGTACTCGCTGTCCCACCAGTTTAAGGCTCGTCGTCTCATCACTTATTCCCACTGATAGCTACAACTGCATCATGGGGTCGTGGCCATTAAATAGATCTCTAAGGAAGAATTTATTCTATTAATTAAATTGTTCATAGATTCTTTGACAGATATCAAAACTGACAGGTGATAATATTTTCACACTTTGTCACCAAAATTTTAAAAGTTGGCATTCCGCGAAAGTTGGCATAAAGCGAAGAAACTCCATGACTTTGTCCAATTGAACAACAGAATAAAGTCTGTTCGCTATCATAGTGTCACTTTGATATTTACCGCCTCGGCACATGGCGGCTTTTTACAAAAGAAATTAAAGGAAGCCGACGCGGCGCAAACACGCCAGTGAATTTGGCTCGCAGCTCGTCTCATTCTACTATTATGTAGATCACGCAATTAAAGAAGTAAATCAATCAGTATTTTAGAATGGATTTATGACGATACGATCCTGCATCACTTAGTGTTTTATTTTGTGCTTCATTAGGTATATTGTGTACCATTTTTTTTTCTATTTAAGGTTTTTTGGCCGTCTAAGTTGTATTATTGAAATAAATGTTTTTTTACTAAACCCAATATTGCCTTCGTGTGTACCGACACTATCTAAGCGAACGGACTTTACAAAAGGCCAAATAATCTATGTCGCGAACAATCTTTGTGATTTACTTTCGCAGCGAAGTGGTATCAGCGACGTCGCTCCTGCAGCCAACTCTGCTGCCGCGTGTACACCCGGCGCTGTTTGTCCTATACGCCCTTCACAACAAGCACGAGGACGACATGTACTGGCGACGACTGCTCAAGTGGAACCGGCAGCCAGATATCACGCTTATGGCGCTCTTGGGCGTTGAACAGTGAGTATTAACGTCCACATATCTATATCACGCGACGTCGAACCGCTCGTAGCCTGGGCTGCCTGAGCGATCTTAAACGATCACGAAGGTTATGCAGCATACGGCGCGTCCAGTCCACGGATGGGTCACCGTCTATGACTAACGCTAGTGGTATTTTTCCGAGCGATTCCGTGCTTCGCAAGGCACGTTTATCAGTTGGTGCCGGCTGCCGTCGATAGATGGCAGTCGTTAAGCCAAGTCAGAGGCCTTAGGGCGACTTGAAAACTTCTGACAGTAAGACCAGCCACTAGTCTTACAAGCCTCCACCAATCCGGATTTGGCCCCCGTGGTGGAGTATGGCCTATACCTTCCTCAGGGAAAAGACCCGTGCCCCTCGGTGGGGATATAATGGGTTGATGATGATGATCTATATCACGACCATATCTATGGTTTTGTCTGCATCATCATTCAGCCACAAGAAGTCCACTGCTGGACATAGGCCTCCTCCATGGATTTCCAAAAAGACCGGTTGGAAGCGGCTTGCATCCAGCGTCTCCCTGCCACTTGGATGAGGTCGTCTGTCCGGGGTCCTGCTGTTTGACCAAAAGTCATTTGACAAAATTACACTTGACAAACAATGTTTGACAAAAAATGCTTTCGCCAATTGATCATTTTACTACTAATCATTTTACAAATGACTCACTTATCCAAATGATCAACACTTAAATTTACATTTTACAAATAATTATTTTACTTAATGAACATTTAACAACTGAGTTATCAGACAAAACTACTATTGGTCTAAAAACGTTCGATAAAATGTATTATTTGACAAATGTTTCGTTTATTAATCAATCTTACGAACGGGGGGTCGACGATGTAAAGAATACGTGGCAACAGAAATATAGGTGCGACGACGCGCGTAGCGAAGCGGAGCGCGTCGGAGCATTAGGTTCTCTATGTAAGATCGAAAACAGACTCGACTTTGATGCGTTCAACATTTTGTTAAATGACATTTGGACAAATGCTTCATTTGCGAAACATATTATTTGGTGAAATTAAAAAAGGTCAATTGACATTTTAATATTCAAAACATTTAACAAATGTAGTGTTTGCTAATGGATCATTTGCTAAGTGAGTTTTTGTAAGATGATACTTTTGTCAAATGTCTCGTTTGCCAAATGAACATTTGGTTAAACGTTGTTTGTCGAATGACCATTTGTCAATAATTTTTTGGTCAACCATTAGTAATCCCGTCTGTCCATCTTGTGGCTGGTCGTACTTCGCTGCGCTTGCCGATGTGTGGCCTCCATTCAAGAAATTTTCGGCCCCATCGGCCATCACTTTTGCGTGCTATGTGCCCCGCCCACTGCCCCTTCAACTTACTCATCCGGTGGGCTATGGTTTTGTCTTAATTTATTAGATTTTTTTAGGGTTCCGTACCCAGAGGGTTATTTTTATTCATTTGGCAATAAACAATTTTTACTGTTGCTTTACTTTACTTTACTTTACAACAAAGGTTTGCTGGAAGAGAATGCTTGTGAAATTTATGAAGAGACTAGAGGGTGGTGGACGGGCAGTCCCGGGGTGATATAATGATACCACAAGTTAGCGGTGGTATCATTACCTTTTTATCACGGTGCACGTAATAAAAAGGAGTTTATTGGGACAACACCTTATTTTTATAGGTACACTAGCTGGTGCCCGCGACTTCGTCTGCGCTGGATTAGTATTTCTAGTAATAAGCTACTATAATATAAGTATTAGCGTAGCGTAGAAAGAAAATAATTAACATACATACATTACAGTATGCATAACTCGAGCGGTTTTGGCAGCGCACGCCAGAATAGCGCGCAGATGGTAGATTTTTTCCTACTTACTTGACACTTATCGTCATATTTTGGACAATTCACACAATATCTTTATAAATTGTAGCCTATGTGTTATTCTGATGTATAAGCTATATTATTGTAAACTTTCATTAAAATCCATTCAGTAGTTTTTACGTGAAAGAGTAACAAACATCCATCCATCCATTCGCTTTTATAATATTAATACTCGTAGGATTAATTCGTGGGTGGCCAAGTCGCCATACGTACTTATGTTGCAGTAATGAGTAATGTATTACATTACTGTAGTAAAGCAATACAATTAGTTATTTGCTTCAGTTACCATACTAAACTTGCATTAAGCACGCCCTTCTATGTACATTTGCTTTGTAATTAGCGCAATGAAAAATTAAAATGAATAAATAATATAAATCGCTCGTAGCCTGGGCTGCCTGAGTGATCTTAAACGATCACTAAGGTTAAGCAACATACGGCGCGTTCAGTCCATGGATGGGTCACTGTCTATGACTAACGCTAGTGGCATTTTTCCGAGCGGTTCCGTGCTTCGCAAGGCACGTTAAGCAGTTGGTGCCGGCTGCCGTCGATAGATGGTAGTCGTTAAGTCAAGTCAGAGGCCTTAGGGCGGCTTGAAAACTTCTGACAGTAAGACCAGCCACTAGTCTTACAAGCCTCCACCAATCCGGACTTGGCCCCTGTGGTGGAGTATGGCCTATACCTTTCTCAGGGAAGAGACCCGTGCCCCTCGGTGGGGACATAATGTGTTGATGATGATGAAATAATATAAATACGGAAAATACGCGTCATAATTATTCAGTCAATAATTAAGCTTTTTTCCCCAGGAAATTCTGGCTGGGCTACACTAGCCCCAGCCACCAGCGCTCGCCCACGACGCCCACACGCGACCAGATGTTCCAAGAACCCGTGGAGACGCTACAGCAGCTTAAGACCACCTTCTCGCCCATCGAGAAACTCCGCGTCATCCGGACCACCTTCCAGAAGATGACCACCGCCGTCCAGCAAGAGCTTGGTGAGAGGATATGACATCCAAGGGCCTTGTTCCGTTAAGATAAAACCTTACAAGACCAGTGGAAAACCAGTGACTTGTGGGAGATGTTGCTAATGCTAATACATTAACGCCACAATCTATATGTTCCTAATTCTAAACATCTGTCTAGGGCAGCGGCTTGACAATTGTTTTTTGAGCTTTTGCATTTATCTCCTAAGACTTTATCTTGAAAGTTAACAATCGAAAATCGTTGTTATCTTCAAGGTCAGGAGTGAAATCTGACCCTCGTCGGAGAGATTTGCCCCTAAACCAAAGAAGAAAAGAACTTGAAACAAAACATTATTATTATAGTCAAACCTCAATGCTGCTGTTTGGATTTTTCTTGACAATAGCAATACGGTATTTGACACTATCAACAATAAATTATTTGAGATGCTCGATTAAAACAAAAATTACAAAATGATCCGAAAAATGTATTTCTTTTAATCATTTACTAGTTATACCAATTTTTAAATAGATGAAACCTAAAAAGAGTGCTCAGAACTGTGACGTCACAAGCAAGTATTTTCATACAAAATTCCGTTTTAAAAGTAACTCATTTGACATCCTGTCAAAAACCCAATTGGATAGTTGACAAAATGTCAAATAAGTTACTTTTAAATCGGAATTTTGTATGTAAATACCAGTTTATGACGTCCTATTTCAGAGCACTCTTTTTATGTTTCATCTATTTAAAAATTGTAATAACCAGTAATTGACTAAAAGATATAAATTATCTTTTGTAATTTTTGTTTTAATCGAGCATATCAAATAATTTATTGTTGGTCGTGTCAACTAACATATTGAAAATTAGCAATGATTTTCAAAGTCACGAGTGAGAAGGTTAGGTTTAGGTTGCAAATGAACAATATACAATGAAATAAGAATATCCTTTCCTGTACACAGCAGAAAACAATGCCAGTCTAATCCAATTTTCAATAATAATCACGCTCCCCATCCCCGTCCAGGCGACGACTACCTGTGGAGTATGGACGAGCTGTTCCCGGTCTTCCATTTCGTGGTTGTCCGTGCCAGGATCCTTCAGCTGGGCAGCGAGATACACTTCGTGGAAGACTTTCTGGAGCCCGCCACGCAGCACGGCGAGCTGGGCTTGATGTTCACTACACTGAAGGTAACGGATTTGTGCTGGCAGCGGTGATGGTTAAAAACGTAGATGTAACAAGATGTTTCATTCGCTTCGCATGCTTCGTCTGTGAATACAAAATATGCCCAAAACTCGACCCTGATACGTCTAGCTCGCCTTTACAACAAAAGTTTTTGTTCGGCCGACCCATTTCTGGGTTCCAAGGCTTCTTTTAAGCACAGTAACACTCAATGATTATTCGTAATTTCTTGAAGAAACCCCCCCTTCCCTTTTCACATACACACCCACATACACACACACACACACACACACACACACACACACACACACACACACACAATCACACACACACACACACACACACACACACACACACACACACACACACACACACACACACACACATAAGGTGGCAATTCTTGCTTGTTTGAATGGTTTATATCATTGTAAATAATATTTTATTTCAAAGAAAATGCATGTATTTTATATTGCTGAGCGTTATTGTGGTTTATTTTCTGTAATTATGAAATGTCTATTTGTGGATGTCTGTTATTGGCCTTGTGAATTGTATCTTTATTATTGTGTTAAAATTATTTGTTTTCGCTGTTGATGTCCCTAATAAAATAAAATAATACTAAAATAAAATAAATATAAAATAAATAGATGTCTATTGACTGGGCTTGATGTTCACTACGCGGAGGGTAACGGATTTGTGCTGGGAGCAGTGATAGTTAAAAATATACATGTCTAATTGGGCTTGACGTTCACTAGGCTGAGGGTAACGGATTTGTGTTGGGAGCGGTGATGGTTAAAAACATAGATGTCTTCATACACCTGCAGTTGACTGGTATAAAGTGCTTGTAGCATTAACTCCGCGGCTTTGCCATTGTAAATTTTACTTATGTGCAATACACGTATTAACAATAATAATGTCTAATGGCTTTGTGCTGGGAGCAGTCATGGTTAAAAACGTAGATGTCTATTGACTGGGCTTGACGTTCACTAGGCTGAGGGTAACGACTTTGTGCTGGGGTCAGTGATGGTTAAAAACATACATGTCTAACTGGGCTTGATGTTCACTACACTGAGGGTAACGGCTTTGTGCTGGGAGCAGTCATGGTAAAAAACGTAGATGTCTAACTGGGCTTGATGTTCACTAGGCTGAGGGTAACGGCTTTGTGCTGGGGTCAGTGATAGTTCAAAACGTAGATTTCTAACTGGGCTTGATGTTCACTAGGCTGAGGGTAACGGCTTTGTGCTGGGGTCAGTGATGGTTAAAAACACACATGTCTAACTGGGCTTGATGTTGAGTACGCTGAGGGTAACGGCTTTGTGCTGGGGTCAGTGATTGTTCAAATCTTAGATGTCTAACTGGGCTTGATGTTCACTAGGCTGAGGGTAACGGCTTTGTGCTGGGGTCAGTGATGGTTAAAAACGTAGATATTCGTTTTGATGTTGATGATGTTTTGTTGTTGATGTTGAATCCCGGCTGGAAAAAGAAAATCCCAGGTCATTGATGTTTACATGTTTGTGATGTCGCCGTTTCTGGTTCCCACGACACAGGGTATCCTAGTGTGGGGCCAGAAGCAATGTATGTGCCTGTATGTAAATGTTCATGTTTTATGTGATAGACATAAATGATAATAGACGTTTATCCTAAGCTAACTCGGAGCCATGCGCACGGCTTGTTATAAATTTATCCGTGGTTTCTCGTATACGTTAACAGCTGTCAGTTGTCATAAGTCCATAGGTACGAAAGAAAACAATTGAAATTACAGCAGTTAACTGTAGATTTACAGAATGTCGCGAATGTTCGCCCAAATCTATTTCTGACGCAATCTCGCCTGTCATTTTACGAACAATTCTATATTATACGATTATTTCAATAGAAATAAGTTCGCCCGTGTACTCGTGCCTATGAACATAAACATTTACGTACATACAGGCACATACACGAGATTACGCCTATATTTTTGTAACATTTCTTTGTGTACAATAAAGTATAAAATAATAATTATATTTTTAAGTCCACACAGCTTGTTTTATTTACAAAATATGTGGTTGTCCCCAGGCGTGCTACTTCCAGATTCTTCAAGAGAAAATGTCAATAAACTGAACGACGAATGATGCAATTATAAATGTTCTTGATGTTCGTATGATCTCGCAATAAGTTGGTGCGTCAATTTTAGCCAGGGCGTTTCAACCTTATGACTGGAAGCTATTTAGGTACTTAACTGTATTTAAAATAACAAATTTAATGTTTTTTTAAAAAGAAAACCATTTGTTTCAAAAACAGAAATACACATACATGGACAACGTTACAACATTAAATATAAAAACACAATACAAAGGGTAAAAAGAAAAAAAAAAAACAATAAAACACATTTTACAAACCTATGTTGTGGTGTGTTCTTTTGCTAAAAAAGGTTGTTAGCTAGCTCAGCATTGTGCTGAGGTTATTCGATTTTTAGCCAGTGCCATGACGAATTTAGCTATGATGAATCATAATCAATAATGTTATTAATCACCTAGACTTGAGATAAAGAAAACAATAAAAAACGTTGCGTATTTGTTCTTTTGTAATCTATGAGGTTGAAATGTCCTGATAATGCTTTCGCAATAATTGTTGGTTATTTTTAAGTCGCAGTGACTCTGCTAAGTGTAGTATTTGTTGAATTCTATCTATGGTGTATTAGGAAAACCAAAATTGATAATATTATTAAACAATATTATTTTTTTAAATAATGAACGTAAAATGATAACGTAGCTAGCTCATTGTTTTAAAGTATAACATTTTATGTATAAATTATTTTTTATTTTTGCAAGTATTGGGAGCGTGCCAAAATGTGATTTTTGTTTAAACTTTTGAATAGTTAAATGTAGAATTTTATTTTTTATTTTTATCTTACGATTTACTCTAGACAATCAGTTGGCAGCATTCTAATTGTTATGTGCAATTAAGTACTATAAAATCATAGTTTTCTATAAATTAATGAAATTCGCTGCATTGTATGGCCACTTTTTATATTACCTTTGTTTTTTTTAATAATAAGTAATAGGTATATTATTATTACAATTAAAAAAAAAAGTAACGGAGTTGATTCGAGTGATCACAATGATTAAAATTTTTATTATTACAAAAGAGTCTTCACAAAGACTGCCATGATGCATGATTTATTGACATTATTTTACAGAGCTTTAATTAATTAAAACTTATTTTTACTTTACTTTAGGGGCCTACAATTTTTTTGATGTGGTCAGACGATCAATATTTAAGTAAAATCATAAGGTGGCTTTATGTCGCATGATAACCCAAAAAGTTTTAGTACAAAGTTGCGTATGTTAATGGAGTCTAGTAAACAGATCAAATATTTTTATCGAACTATGTAGTTGGTATTTAGTTAGGTAATCAATGTAGCATGATTGTTGGTTGAAGTAGTCCTAGATAATATTGAGATATTGAAATGTTATTTTTGTCTTTCCCATTAAATTATGAAATTGTTTTGCCTATTTTAAAATAGATGAGTAGTTAATAATTCCGGTACTGTTTTATCTTTAGATACTCAACTGCCATTAGTGAAATAGAAACTTATAGGTACATAAAAATAGTTTAGTAAATACAGATTAACGAAATAATACCAATATTAGAGTTTTCTCATTTGACTCTTGGCAAATTGTATGCAAAGCAGTCTGCCACAATTATATTTTTTTTTTTCAAGTTAGGTAATTTATTTGTAAATTAAATGTTCGCTGGCAAGCGCATTACTTGAGAATGGCTGGATGGAATTGGCAATTTTTTATCTATTAAAAGGAATATTAAAAAGTAAAAGTATACTTTTTAATATTCCTTTTAGGATTGCGCATTTATTTTCAGCTAGGATGCCATCCATAAATTACGTCACACGAATTTCATGAGACCCGCTCCCTAGTGACGTCACATATTTCAATTTTACATCTAGAAATTATTGAATTAAAACAGCAGTTCTAAAATATATTTATTTCCGACAGAGTTAGGAACATTGCAACATTCTAAGTTCGTGACCTAGATTATAATAGGTTTTGAAATGTGTATTTTTATTACAAATTTAGGACACCTCCCCCCCGACGTAATTTACGGATGACCCCTAGTAAATAAATGATCATCGAAATGCCTTTTCTTCTGAGAAGAACTGCGTTATAATATAGTTTTACGTGTTATTTTTGTTTCGATGTTCTGTCGCCTGTACAGTTCTTCTGAAATCAGTTTGGCGTGCGTGACAGCTATTACTAGCTTCAGTCGCCTTAGTTAGTGTTGTTTGCTTTTGCAGTCACCAGTTTCCTCATCATATGATGATGTTATCATATTTAGCCAACTGATCGCAGATGAACTAGTCTTCATTATAATAAACTACTGTTACATTCCTAATGACTGTTGAATACTTCATAAGAATCATATCACGAATAACCCATCGTTGTACGTACGCTATTTATATAAAATATTTAACTTTGAATTACCTATTGTATTAACATGAGAATATCAATAATAATATATTATATTTGGCAAAGCATTTCAATGGTTTTAGTCCAGACAGTTCCTACAAAAAAGGTGTGTTTTGGTCGAGAAATGATAGAAGTGGTTTTGTTTATTAAGGCTATTTATTTCATTCCTAAAAAATAACATACCAAATGTCTCTTTTGTACAACATCATATCAAAAATTTACACCATAATATAAATTTCGTCACAGGTAAACGTTACCTACCTACGCCCGTGGTTCCTCGTTTCTCATGGCTATTATACGTCATAAATACAATTAATATAGTTCTCTCACCCGCCTAGCTTCTGATAGGTACAAAATCTTCATAATACCGTACGTTCGAGCGACCCTTTTGGCAACACTGCACCACTTCTTAGAGTAAGACGTCTCTCGATTTCTGGGTTTTTTATGCCAGTGTCAATTGACAACTGTTAATAGACAGTTAACCGGGGTGTTAACTGAACGGGATTTTTATTGAGCTGAACCTCTGTTGTACTAGCGAGATGCACAGTTCATAGCAATATACGCTCGCTCAAGTAGTAGAATATTAGTGTGGATAGTTCAGTGTTGCTAAAAGGATGGCACTACTGTTATCCTGTACATTATATTTACACATTAATGCGTTGCCATCTGATTCACCGTAATTGTATAAATTTATTGTATGTATTTGAAATACTTTTATTATATGCGTAATTTGTATTTTGTAGTATTTAAAAGCAAAGCTATAATATTGCACTATTTCATTTGGAAGGTAAAACGTATCCAAGGACAGTATTTTTGCGAATGAAATAAATTAGTTTTTAAAGATTACAAAAATATTAAAATTTTGAAGGCAGTGAAACGGGTCACTAATTGTTAGTTTAAATATTACAAATATGTTATAAAAATTCGAGAGTATTTTTGTATAGCCTAAAGGTAGGACTGAGGCAAGAATTTTTAGAAGCTCAGACCAACATAGCTTTATAATACGCTGCGAAAACTGCGATTTCGAAGCTAAGTTTTGTTCCATACAATTCATGCATTTTCCACTAGGTTCCAGCACAAAACAAAAATTTTCAGTGCAGAACAGAAACAGAATTCCTTCAACTGCATCGCACATGAAAGGTTACGTAGAACGGCCGCAGATATGGTCTGTGTGAACGATAAAAAACCACTTCTTCGCGGTACAACGAAATAATAGGTAGACTCGATGACTTTGTTTGCGATGCCTCACATTCGCAAGCTTATTACGGATTTGTACTTCATTTACAACAATAAAATCAGAGGCGACCAGTCCAGATAAATCGGATAACTTCTATACTATAAAGATACTATGACGTATCTGAATCATAATGTCTGTATTTATGCGAACGTGTTGCAAGGCATTCGAAGCATGACAAATGTTCAAAAGGAATGGACACAAATGTTACAATTCTTAGGGCGTTGTAATAAATCTATAAAACAAGATACTATCGAATATTAGACTAAGATCCCTTGTAGATGAAAGTGGCGACCATTGATTAACAGAGTTAAGTTAACAGACCGGCCCCACATTTCAGCTACCCGGAATGTTACTCCAATAACTTAGGCATCATTTTGAAAATCGTTTACTTTTAGACTTTGCTTCATTAAGAACTAACACTCGTTGTTCCAAGACCGTTGAATTTGTATTTGCTTACAGTAATTGTGTGAGAGCACAGTGTTCTCACACAATTGTGTTCAACACAGTGGCGTCATGTTCACGCGGTCACGCGCTATCTCGAATCATGTCATTTCCGTTACTCCAAACATTATTGTGGAGATATGATTTTATGCGGCGGGATCAGCAGCGTATAAAAGCATAAATCTACAGTTTTCGAGTTTCAATATGGCGGCCTTGGTCCGATAACAGAATATGCTCATCGCAAAGATAGCAAATATAAAATAGGGCATTATACTTAATTTCAATCGTCACATAAAAATCTCTTTCGCTAAAAAATGTGTTGTCTCATAAAAGATACAAAGTAACTCCGCAAATTAATACATAACAACAAACCTCAAAAACAGTAACCCTATCTAGATAATATAAATGTTAGGTAAATAACATAATTTTATCGCCATTCAAGTCGATTGGTAATATATTCTGTCTACAATAAGTTAATAGTGACTGATAATAATTTGTGCGACTTGAACTTGCATGCAAACTGGAAAAATGCATAATTAATTTTAATAAATAAATTTAAACGAATGATACAATTTCTTGATTGATATCTTCACATGCTGATTTTTAGACGCAAACCTCCTCATCTGTCACTATCTACTTTAATTAGACAGACTATAAATCGTTCGATCATATTGCGCACGCTCTATCTAATGCATATTTTGATCGCTAAAAAACAGGTACAGGCCAACAGCTCCCGGAGCAATTTTGGACGAGCAAATCCATTTCTACACATATTACCTATCTTTCACATGTTTATTGGTAGATATGGATGACAGATAGGTATTTGAACTGGTTGTTAAAATGGAAAACTCATTCGAAATACCTTCAAGAGTGAGACACAACACAATGCCTCAACTTTGAGGCGACATAAAATATTTACTTATTTTTTTTATTTCAAACCATATAGGACCTTGTGTGGTTACATTAAAATTTGCAATTCCTTAAACAACCTAATTAGAGTATGTGTATTACAACTACTTTTATTCTATTAGATTTTTTTAGATGTAGTCGGATTTTTTTTCTATACATAATTTCAATTCATTAGCGCGCTACCAATGTCCATGAAGAATATTCATTTTTTTATTAGAAGCATCCACGGTTAATTAAAATTACAACTAAAATCCTTCAAAATTGAAAAAAAAAGTCTACAAATGAACGGAAGTTGTTGTGAATGGCGATCTCTAATTTTATTGACGTTGTTCAGGAATTGTGTATTTTTTCGAGCTTTGTAGATGCTAATCCATTCAATAATTGTAGGTCGCCTCAAATTAGGACCTCCGGACGATACTATCAACAAATACAAAAGTAGTTACAAGTAAAAAAGTAGCTAAAAGGTGCTAAGTGCAAAGTCACAGGGAGAGACGGTCCTAGAAATCCTAAAACAGTTAAAACATTTTAAACACAAACACATTTTCGATTTAAACAACATAATGCTTACTACTAGAGAAATCAACGTAGTCGTATATATTACTATATATAACATCCTAATCGCTACATACTAATGCTCTTACAAATAAATGCCTTCTACAATGGTCTATGGGCGTGGACCACATGGCTTGTAATCCACTGCACTGTGGGAAATGCTAGAAACCTACTATTGCTAAAAAGCTATATTTTCCGACCTGCTCAAAAATCGCGTGCAAACCACACCGAATAAGTGGAAAAACTTATAATTCACCAAACTTATAATTGTTATTTTATAGAGTGCAAAGTTGCCACGATAATAATCATTTGTTATTTGCGGTTTTCATTATACTAATAGCTTTGTATTGGCGATGTGGGATAGTGCTAAAACCATATAAAACTGTCAAACCGTATCTCTATGAGATAACAAAGATTAGTGGAGGTTACAACATATTAGTAATGTAAGTACGTGTAAAACCAGATTGCTTTAAAAATTCTGTAAAATAAAACTTGTTATAAAAAACTTATCGCCGCGTTTCAAGTTTGCACGTTTTAAAAATAACCCTGCATATAAAACACTGGGCATAAAGTATAAAACAGACTAAGGCGGTGGAGGTGTCGGTCAATATAAAAATAGTACTGCACTAACCCCCGATTTCTCGTACACTGATCTACTGCTGTTAACAGCAGATTATCAGATTGTTAGCGAACGAGAAACAGAGGGTAAATAACGTATGTCACGGACCTCCTTGGTCTGTTTCATTTCTTATCACTCTTCTATCTATCACTTTTTGTAGATTACGAAGGCTTCTTTCGAACTGTACGCGTTACTAAGCTTTATCGAAAAGCAGTTTGAACTGGTTAATCATAATATGGCAGATTCTTACAAGGGGGTTGGCGAAGCAAAAGGCACCGACGCGGGTTTTGTAAAACTCAACCCATTTGTTTTTATCGTTGAACAAAGGACGGAACTAATATACTATAGGACTGAGCATTCCTTAGAAAAGTGGAAATGATCGCTGGAAAACAAAATCCCTTGAGGTTAACATAACTGAAGTAGTTTCCAACAGTCAGTCAATCCGACATTCCAACCAAACATTATGATACGAAACTCGATTTGATTGCGATATCGGGGTTAAAAAGAAAGTCAATTCCTATCATGCATTGTTTTGTTTGGGTTTAGGAAAAATACGTCAGCGCTAAGTTTTCATCTTACAAATTGACAACAACATTTTCGTTTGGATTTCGAGGCTGAGTTTTGGTTTTTACAGTAATTATCCGTGTACTAAAACCTAAAATATGAAAGTCGCTGAAAACTAATTATCCGTGTAAATTAGCGTCGCGTGGATTACAAGTCTGTTCAAAGTTTCAGGTAGGTAGATGATGCCGATTAAACCTAAGGATATGGGTACACCTAGCGATAGCGTACGTCTAGTAAAATATAATATACGGGTATTTACATACACCGGCGTAGTAACTAAATAACAAGCTAAAATGTACATTTCATATTATGAAATTATAATTTGTAGTAAATCAATCAATCAAAATATTAAAATCCGTTTGTTGTTTCTTTTCAATCTATTTTCGTTTTTAAGTTAATAAAAAATCTTATTTACATTGCTTATTACCGAAACAATATATAAGTTATTGAATTTTATAATTTGTATTGAAATGTTAGTAGCTTTGCGTCGATGGTGTTTAGGGTTCTTCAGATCTTTTGCTGCTTACGCGGGTCTCAAAACTTGGGTTTTAAATTATCAACGACACTTCATTTTTCAGTATCACCATGGAAACAAGATTTTTGCACAGCAAAGCCACTAACATTTCACCGTGGACAAAACACAATAATCTTTGCTTAGCAACTAAAACGTAAAAGAAGTAAACATATAATTTTGTGAGGCGTAAAGTGCCTGGTCGTGTATTAATATAACTTATTGCTTCTGGCCGCCAAAGACTCACAACCACTGCCCACTGATATATCTTCGTCAATATTTTGTTAAAAGTATCCTACCACTGTTCAATACGTCGATTAAAATATAGTTTTCAATATTATATTTTTTCGCAATTAAGTATTTTATTTATTTACAACCACGAAAAAGTGAGTATAAAGTCGAATCTTATATCTTCAACAGTCGGTGCAAGCCCACTTTATTAAATTGGGCCCGGATTAAGTAACATGTATAATGAGAAGTAGAGATGCAAATTTGTTGTTTGTCAATGAGACATCGTTAGCGCTTTTACTGTCCACGGGAATCCTAGTACGCCAATTTATATAATGAATGGGAGAAGGCCTTAACCGAATTTGGAGCCCAATGTGCGTTGAGTTAAAAATCCAGTCCAAGATTTTGTAATTGCTTAATTTAAACAATTAATACTGTAAGCACCATTTTCAATATTACCTAATTATCGATTCTTACATAAGTATGTGCCAATTTTGAATTTCGATATTTAATATAATAGTTCCCTTCTTGTTTATTTTTACCATCTATTATTTCCTCGTTTCATAAGAGTAGCAAATCCTTGACATCCAAAAGTTTAATAAAATATATTTGGGATCAGAAAAGTCAGAATCCATTTCTAGATTGAGTAGTACGTAATCTAGTATACAATTCTGTGTATATGGCATCAAATACTACAAACCTATATTAATACTGAGATGTCAAATCATGTTATTTTATAATTATGGATGTTTACTACACGTAGCAATTGCCAAAAATATATAGTCGACTTAAAACCCGTGTTAAATAAGTTAATAATAATGAATAAACCATATGACACTGATGCGATTGACTCATTATTGTCACCGATGCAATAACTAATGACGTAATCAAGCTTACTCTTTAATGCAAGTGTACAACAGTGTTAAACCGATAAGAATAGCTATGATAATGTGTACAAATCTTAATATTAACGTGACACGAGTGTGAATCGCAACTGACACATTCAATTGTTTTATATTAAACTCTATGTACACTAGCTTTTTTTTAATAATACAATTCAACCGTTCAGAAATCCATATTATATTATTACGAAGTAGTCATATTAATGTCCGTTTCTATAATGCGTCTACACCTCAACTTGAAAACACACTCATTTCGGTCAGATCTTTTGCGACTTGGTGTAGCCGTAATATAAAGTATAGGGTTCAAATTTCCGCGTTAAATATATAAAAAATATTTACACATTTCGCTAGAGTTGAACACTTCCATTTAATTCCACGTCTAGTGTAAAATTCGTGATTATGATTACAAGTCTATCAATTCTTTTTACACTTATGTAACTTGACTTTTAGAGTGCGCGCGAAATTGCGAATAACACCGGAGGTGAATTCATAATAAAGCCAGAAACGATGCGTTACACTTAATCCTAAACATAATTGCAATGTAAATGGTTTAGCAATGCACTAACTTACGTTTTACTTGATCCCAAGCACGATATTGTAAAAAATCTTAAGGTTTTCTCAATACTAAGCCAATCTCTTGTATTCCGTGCATCGCGTAAACAATTTCGATTTGATATTTTAAAAGACCGTTTCGGAGTCATATTATTACTACTTTGAGAGATAAATTCAAATTTCACATTCGCGATCATACCTCATTCGAGCTACAATGTTATTGAACTCTACACTATACTCCGATTTTTAATTTCGTGTACCAAACTGACATTTGGTGGGTTGCCAGTTTTGGATTTTGTTGTACAATAAAGTTCTCGAAGACTATAGAGATATTGAAACGAGATATGATTCGAGAGTATTCGGTTTGGTGATTTGAAAAAAAAGTTGTATGTTACATTTATGATTTTCTTCCTTAAATTAATTTAACAATTTTGAAAATGTCACTGTAGATAGAAATCAACGCTACTTTTATTACTGATCAACGTAAATTAAGATTCTAAAATTACTTATTTTGGTAAATTTAAAAAAGAAACGACTGATCACTCAGCTGATACGATAATATTTTTTTCATTACGATAAGTTTGCAACGCAGTACCTAGTTATCAATAAGCAAATATAAAGTAGAATTTTAGCTGACAATGTCGAGATCGAGACCGAGACCGAGAACTCGGTCGAGACTCCTTGAGCTAGCAACATTTTAAAAAAGAATGAGCGCTTGCAGCTGTCAGTTTAGTACACGAAATTAAAAATCAGAGTATAACTCTTTCTGAAAAGCTGGCTTCCCACGGCCCGCAATATCGCGGACGGACGCGGATCAGCTCGCACGACACACCGTGGGAAGGGTCTCGGTCCGCGGTAGCACAGACAGACGACACAGGTCAGTTGGAAGAGCCTCTCGTGGTGCGTGGCTGTCCGTGGTCGTCGGCCGTCCGCGTCCATCCGCGATATCGCGGACCGGGGGAAGCCAGCTTAAGACTCATTTCGTATAGTCGCTTTTAAAGTTAAGAAAAAGTTGACGGTTCAGATATAGGTTTTTAAAACATAGACGGGTAAGAACCTCTATACTTCTACAACTCTTAAGGAGGTCATCATACTAAAGATTTTAGAACCTTCTTTTCAGAAGTAATTTTTAGTTCATCGACATCTTTAGCACTAAAAGTAAGGAGGTTCGACTACTACAATTTCAATAATCCAACAAACCTAACAGCGCTATCTCCAATTTTACGAGTTGGAAAACCACCCATACAGAATGTGGCCGTCTCAATAACAATGCAACTAAAGTACATCGCGCAAACCGTCCAAAGATATCGCAAGCATAATAAACGAACAAGAAGACAGGGGTTAATCACCAGCTGACACGAACAAATCACACACTCTGCTTACTCACTAACCTAGCCTGTAAAATAGTTAGAAACAACGTCCTCACTATAGAGAAGGCAATATTGGCACTTGTGATCACCGGGGTCTCTAAGTCCCTGCGGTCTTCCGAGGCCCTGAGGTCTCCACATCCCACGGTCTATCGAGTCCCTAGGGTCAGCACATGCTTCCTCGTTCCAGGTTGTCTGCGTCCGAAGGTCTTTCGAGACGTTGGGTATGCGTCCTTGAGGTCTCTTGATGCCTTAGAGTCTCTGGCCCCAGATTTTCCGAGGTCCCGTGGTCTCAGGGGTCTTCGCGGCCCCAGGGCGCTATGTGGCCGGCGGACTACCCTGCGCGGGGTTGTACGGATGGTTGGAGTTACGCAGCACGGTGTAAACGCTGTCTACTTTGCTGAGCTTTTCGAAGAACGGAATGAGGTCCAGCAGCTCAGAGTCTGTCATGTCGTCGAACCACGACGCGACGGGAACCTGGGAGTGACGTAACAAAGTTGATTACTAGTGAAGAGGATTCACTGGGCAGAAGTAGGTGTTGGTGTGATTTTTTGAGCGGAGGGTTTTTTAAAACCGACTGCGACGGAGCCTAAAAAGAGGTTAATGTGTTTGGCTCAGTATGTATGTATGCATGTATGTAAATATGTCCGATTCCTCTCCAACTAATGGTACAAACAAAATAAAATAAAATCCCAATCGATTATATGAAATCTATAATCTATGAAGGCTATAAAATATGAAAAACAAAAAATAAGTAATAAAAAAATAACAAACAACCCGAATGTTTAAATATTGTATTCTATTGTCTTTTTGACAACGTGGTCGTAAGGCCCGACCTTGAAAATAACAATTCTTTTTGTGATCACTTGAGGACATTGACCCTTACGAGGTTAAACTTTATTTTTTCTCACGTACATTTCTAACCGGCAGTTTGGACCCGACTGAAAATCTGTGTTGCAACTGATCACTCTGTTGCAACATTATGCTGAGTCGGGCCTATTTTGGGGACTCAATACTTAAAACCTATGTATGTATTTTCTTCTTGTTTTCGTGTTGTACAGTTTATTTATTTTTACCCGCTTTTTTTATGTCTTCTGTGTTAATTTTATTGTATTGTATGCATTTTCTAATGGTTTTGTGTGTGTGTGTGTTTTTTTTTTGTTTTGAGTAAAGTGTCGTCAAATAAATAAATTTTCATTACAATTTTCTAGAATTTTAAACATTATCTACTAAGCAGGCGGAACCCAGATTCAACTTTCTGTATGAACGTTGAACCGCCCGGTTGTTAGTTATTTTTTAACAACACACAACTGGTCGAGACGAGAGTAGCACTCACAGCGTTGTCAGGATGGAATATGTATGAGGCGGGCGAATTGTCCACAATGACGACCCGCCGCAGGTCCCGGCCAAGGCTGTTGAGGTCCTTCACGTAGTTACCCCGATGGAAAACGCAACTGTCGCGGAACAAACGAGCGCGGAACACGCCCCATCTGGAAACGAAAGGGGACATTGCCTTGAGTTCACACCTTTAGACCATTGATCGTCAGTTTTCACTGATGGTGTTGGCGACAGACCTTTTATGCATTACTTTGTTTTCTTTTTTGTTTATTTGTTCTTTTAATATTTTAATTTTTTTAATTTAGTTTTTTTGTATTGATGTATGTCTATTAGTGTCTGTTAGTGTTACTGTTGTGATAAACAGTGGATTACAGTGGCAATTTTTTTATTTAAACAGAAAAGTAACGGCACTGTTACGGTACCTACAAACGGTATCTAAAGCACTCCTAAGTGGTCGTTTATTTTAATCTGTGGTTACGTCTTTCACTTGTAAATTCTCCACCACAGACTATTTCAATCTGCGTTTATTGAGTGTTTTAAGGAATCGTGTAATCTATCTTCTATATATATAAAAGGAGAAGCTGACTGTCTGACTTAGAATCAACGCAGGGCCCAAACTATAAGGGTTAGAAACTTGAAATTTTGCACAGGGGTTCTTTTTGTAACATAGGAGAGCACTAAGAAAGGATTTTTGAAAATTCATCCCCTAAAGGGGTAAAATGGGGGTTCAAAGTTAGTATGAAACTTTGCCGTTTTTGAAGTTATTCGAATGAAATTTGGTACGAAGGTTCTTCATTTAAAATTATGAAACACGTGTAAAATAGTTTTTTTAAAATCATCCCTTAAGGGGGAAAAAGGGGGGTGAAAACTTAGTATGAAACTTAGCCATTTTTGAAGTTATTCGAATGAAATTCAGCATGAAGGTCCTTCATTGAAAGTCATGCAACACAGGTAAAATATATTTTCAAAAATCATCCCTTAAGGGTGTAAGAGGGGGTTGCGAAGTTAGTATGAAAGCTCTTTCGCATGCGCTAAAAGTATCCCTATCTTATTTTCAAGCTCTTTACTCAACTAAAGCCCACGCGGACGTAGTCGCGGGCAACAGCTAGTTATAAATAAAACAGTTAGATTTTCGACACTTTTCAGTCGACATTTGGGACGTCTGTTGCCTGTATAGGAGTTCACAACCACCTATAATCTCGTCCAAGTTCAGCAGTTTCCGGAGACACACCTGCTTGTAACTACCGAACGAGGAAGAGGAAATATGAACCGGATGAATAAAAGAGAAGTAAACAGCTCTTGCACGTAATATTGACAAATACTGAAAAGAGAATTAAAGGAACGAATGAACTAAAACAAAAGAATTCGCCGCTGCGGCCGACATGTAGCCTCCGCCAAAGGTAACATACATAAGCTAACAGTACAACATCACATCACCATTACCGCAGTAGCAATGGTATCATAAGCCCGCAGTCCGCAGCTACATTCTTACTTTTGTAAGATTTTTTTCTTTTCCATAGCCTCTTTTGTTCGCACTGCCCACTGCAAGGACCATCCCGGCAGAATGCATTTAGGTCGTTCCGCCATCCAATTCCATCGCCTTGGTCTGCCGCGACGGCGTTTAGTAAGAATATTAAATAATATTGTAACATTGCAAGTGCTGATTGCATTCATGGGTCTTGAGCTTCGTAGGCAGATCGATAGTCGTACCAACTCATGTATTAGATTCAGTGGTATTAGGTGATTTGAGAAAAGATGGCCAGAGTGTAGAATGTAGTTTATTACGCTGCCTTTTTCTCCACTACAGTCGTCCCCAAGGCAGCGGCTAAGTATATAAGTATGTACACTAAATATATAAGTATGCCTTGGGGAAAGAGGCAGCGGAAAAAACTTTACACTCTGGCCATACTTTCTCAAAGCACCTTAATACCACTGAATCTAATACACGAGTTGGTACGAACATTGACATTCAACAGACAGAACGTAAATTATTTGAATCGGTAGTTTCAGAAAGAACATTAGTCACACACAATCTGCTTACTTTTCAGTAGACATAAAAAACTGACCCCTCAGTGGGACCAATGTTGTTTCTGCGTCTACTGAGACGTAGTACGTACACGTAGTTCAATTGATATTCATTGGACTAATGTTCTTTCTATACGGATCTGTAGATCTACCCTTAAGGATACCATAGACGACAATAAGTCAGTCACACAAAATTTGGACTAACGTTCTTTCTGAAACTACCGATTCATTGACGTTGAAATAAATTTCCGATTTATACATTACCTGTCCAGTAGGTCGGCGACGGGATCGGCGTACTTAGCGAGCGAGGCGGTGAACAGCACACACTCGTACAACTCGCCGCATCGCCGCAGGAACTCGTCCACGTGCGGTCGCTTCAGCACGTATACTTGGTGGACGGCGCCGTCTATCTCCACCGGGACTACGAAGTCCGCGTTGTTTATCGGCTGCGGGGTAGAGACGGGATGTGGTCAGCAAATTGGTATCGCTTTTCTGGGGAAATCTCCTAAATAATAATAGGGTAGTTTCCAGGGTCAAGATAATTAAATTTTATTTATAGTGTTTTAGATTATAAAAAAATATTGGACACGTATTTTTTCTTTTTTCGATTAAACAAACAATAACAAAGATATAGCCCATTAAAGTTACGTGTGACGTCACTCCATGCTAAAAAATGCAGCACGGCGTGACGTCACACGTAACTTTAATGGGCTATATCTTTGTCATTTTTGGTCTAATTTACAAATAAAAAAATACGTGTCCCTTATTTTTGGATAATCTAAAAGACGGACTAAGTACATTTTTTAGGGCAACTAGCCCATTTCCAAGAACAATCACGTAAGAGTCTCAAGACTGAAGTGGAAATGGGCGGGACACCTGGCAAGGCGAAAAGACGGCAGGTGGACCAAGGCAATTACAGAGTGGTGGCCGAGAACAGGACGACGGTCAGTGGGCAGGCCTGCGATCCGATGGTCGAACGATGTCGATGAGTCGGCGGAAGGTCCGTGGATGCGAATGGCGAGAGACCGTGTGAAATGGCATTTGGGCGAAAAGGCCTATACCCAGCAGAGGGCTGCTGATGATGATGATGATGATGATGATGAAGACAATCACTTGTCACGGCCTTAATCTGAGAAACCCTGTGCTATGGACAGGCAAGGAAGGATATCACTGGACAAATATACGACAGGCCAGTGGGAATCGAAGCCCACGATCTCTCGCATAGTAATCAGACGTGATACCGCTAGACCAACGAGGCAGTAAAATGCAAGGCACATCACAGAACCAAAAGAAACAGTAGGGCAATGGTTGATTCTATACTATTGGTGCATTAATGGTAGTCTACCAATCAATTGCATGACCTCTGCGTGCAACTTAACACGGCGCCTCACAAGATTTAATTTTCTTTGGTCCTTATGGACATCCATGGAGGAGGCCTATGTCCAGCAGTGGACTTCTTGTGGCTGAATGATGATGATGATGATAAGCCCCCTCAAGGAAAAAAAAGTACAAAGTTTCAGGAGACTAATAAAACCACCCTATTGTTACATCAGGCAATGAAATTAAAAACTGAAAATAGGTTTCGATGAAATTCTCATCGAATTTTAGCGAAAACTAACCGATTTTGTATCTTTGGAGTTAGCAGCTTAACACTCTTAGACGACGACATTTTTCTCCGTATAATTCGAATGAAATTCAATGAGTAGAACCTCTCATTTCGGTTTATACGAGTATATGGATATTCTTACACCCTATACGATTTTCGTGTGTAGTGTTGATATCAGAAAAATGTCTGCGCAAAGAATCATAACATTTAACAGACACGAGGATGTAGTTTAAGTTATGAAGTGAGAAATATTCCCACACCATTGAATATCGACGATGTTTCTAAACACGTACCAATACCATACTTGTAGCATCTTATATTCGATACTCGCACTTATATAGTGCTTAATAAGAGCTACCGGAGTACACAATGATATCGCCGAGCGTGCACATACTAGTCCGTGTTAATTCATCGCTCTCCGCGAAGATAAAAAGTTACATCTGTACTTCTTCGTATTGTACGAGTATTCGCATGGAATTGTTAATTTTGTTGCCCCGTTTTCTCGTAGTCCTACTAATTTGTCCTACTAGTAGGACCACGAGGGAGATCTATTTCTGTATGTCCTACTATGTGCCTTAATAGCTGTGTCGGTCGGTCGACACTAAATAAATATATTCAAAATTAGGTACCTCTTGTTTTTTTTTTGCATCCCTCTTATGTTTAGTTTTAGTGTAAAACCATTGCGAATCGGAACCATTGAATATACAGGTGGTTTAAATAATTGACAACAGCTAATAAGGCACATAGTAGGACAGACAGAAATAGGTCTCCCTCGTTGTCCTACTAGTAGGACAAATCAGTAGGACCACGAAAAAACGGGGTTTTGTTGTTATTATTTGATAGAGAATGTGGAACATTAATTATTGTGTGGAGGAGTCGCAAGGGGAATTAAAAATAAATCTTCTAGTTGTAAATTTCACCTCAAAACATGATGTTACACTATAGAGACAAGAAAATAATAACGTGGTTTTTCACCACACCGAAGGAGGAAAATCTTACATAGTTAATTTCTAACAATCTATGCAATTAATAGATCAAGCATTTAAATAGACATATAAAGAGTCCATTTAATAGATTTGGTCGGCTAAGCGGAAATAAATTTAAAAATGTTTCCAGACTCAATATTTAATTTTGTAGTCCATAAAAACAAGACGTCAAAAAAAACCCCAGGTCTTTGATGTTTCCATGTTTGTGATGTCGCTGTTTCTGGTTCTTATTACGACACAGGGTATCCTAGTGCGATGCCAGAAGCAATGTATGTGTATGTATGTAAATATTTCTGTTTATATCTTTCACGTTAAGTAAATTATTTATAAATTCGTAAATTACCATAATGCCTAAAACGAGATTCGATCAATGTCTACAGCAACTGCATGGGTACTTTTTAATAAAAAATAAATAAAACAAAGCTTTATTTTCGTGCTTTTTTAGCATGCTTTCCATAGAGGTTGAATAAAATAGAGACGGCAAAAACGTATGCCGATTCATAGCTTTTATCGCTCGATAACCATATTTTGTAAAATTACTTAAAAAAAATCCTAAATACATAGTATAGCCTCCTGAGTCCCCGTGTCCTAAAAATAGTACAAAAACCATTGTTATTTTCAAGGTCGGGCCTCAGGAGAATACAACCAACCAATAGTGATTTATTATTTGCTTTAGTTCTTATAAAAGGAATTGGCGTCTCTATTCTATTCTAGCTCTATGAAACGCGTGCTAAAAAAGCACGAAAATAAAGCAAATGTAAACCAGGCCTAAGCTCAAAGGCAATAAATCCATTTTAACGTTCACATGTCAACATGGAGTCACCAATCGTTTGTCCAAATCCATCCAAGGTTACAACCTTGACATGCGTGTGTGACAGTCAACTGCTCCTACCAAGATATGGAATACTACAGAATACCGGCCTAGAAGTGAAAAAAATTAAAACAAGCTAAGTGCGTGTCGAAAGAAAATTGCATCCTTAATTTAGGTGTAGATTTCTGCCGCGCTAACAGTAAGAGCAGTAAGTCGGAAATTTCAAAGTTGAGAAAATCGGGGACAAAGTTTTGGATTACATTTTTACTTACTACTTCTTTAGCTTATAAGTTTTAGTAGAACCTACTAAGCTTATAAGTTTAAGTAGAACCTACTACCTAAGCTTATAAGTTTTAGTAGAACCTACTAAAACTTATAAGCTAAAAAAGTAGTAAGTAAAAATGTAATTCAAAACTTTGTCCCCGATTTTCTCAACTTTGAAATTTCCGACTTACTGCTCTTACTGTTAGCGCGGCAGATTTGTTGTCAAGATTTTATCCTACCCTTTTGTCGGCGTGAATTATTACATCTATGCTAAATATGAGCTTTCTAGTACTTGTCGTTTCTGTGCAAAGCCGCGGACAGACAGAGGAAGATAGACAGACGTACGGACACGCCGAGACTATATATGACAAATCAAATATTTTTTCATTCGTAATAAAAACAAAATGTTTACTTAATTACCGTCAGTTAGTTTCACAATTAATAGATTTTGTGGAGAAACTAAATCAAAATTTATTTTAATTAAAAAAGTTTTTAACTTAAACATTGTTACTCATGAATGTGTTGAACACTAGACACAATTTTATTGTCCTCTAAATACCTTTATTATTCATCTACTGTTTTGTAAATAAAGCGTTAACCGTAATAATAACCGTTTTTGCACAGTGTGCATTTTCAACACATTTTCTTAAACCGCATCGGAGGTAACTCTAATATAATTTATCTTGGGGGATCTTGTTGTAGAGCCTTATACAGTAACCCATAAAGGATGTATTAACTTTTGCAAGTCTGAGAATCCAAGAATCCACTTCTTTGTTCCTTTTAACATTTTAAATGATTATCCGGTTCTGCGATCGATACTGAGTAAGCCTTCCGTGTGATATTCTTGAAACTTAACGTACAATGGCCCATACATATGGCTTGATACGTTTTCGGCACATATTTGTTGATAAATTGATAAACCGCCGGATGCCATGGTACTCTCGCATGTAATGTAAGTGTCTGACCTTAAATTCTCACTTAAACTAACATAAAACAGGTGGCAAGAACTTTTGTTTTCGCAACTCGAGGCAATTCCCATACAAACGTACCCGTAATATTAAACGGTGTTATAATTAATAATTTAATCGTAATGTTTCTGAGAAGTTTCTATGGAAAGGCACGAGGTTCTTATTGTCATTTTTAACTCTAAAGACAATCAAACATTCAATCAACAACTTCCACACAACACAGGTTGGAAAACCATGAGAGAGGCCTATGTCCTGCAGTGAGCATCAATGGCTGATGATGATGATGCTACAAAACAATCACTTCTGGTCCCAAACTGATGCCTGGAGCTTTGGCAATGGAGCTTTACAAACGTATTTTAAAACGAAAAAAGTATTTACACTTCGATGTTCGATCTGAGAGACTATTATGCCACTAACGAAGTAGAAGAGTTAATTTACTGTCGCAAAAGCGTGACAAACATGCAATTCAAGCAATCGGCGTTGGAACAGATCCAATCAGATAGAAAAAAACATACAAACGTCAAATATTATCCCTCAGTCATCCGAGTTGCGATACTATGCGACGAATTGTGAGCATGCCCTAAATCCAAGTAAAAGACGGCAAACAAAGTTAGCTTAATTCAGTTTCAAAGAAAACATTTTATGGCGTCATTAAAACTACGTCATTGGTCTGTCTAATCGGTTGAACTAAGAATCGCTCGTAGCCTGGGCTGCCTGAGTGATCTTAAACGGTCACTAAGGTTAAGCAACATACGGCGCGTTCAGTCCATGGATGGGTCACCGTCTATGACTAACGCTAGTGGCATTTTTCTGAGCGATTCCGTGCTTCGCAAGGCACGTTAAGCAGTTGGTGCCGGCTGCCGTCGATAGATGGCAGTCGTTAAGCCAAGTCAGAGGCCTCAGGGCGGCTTGAAAACTTCTGACAGTAAGACCAGCCACTAGTCTTACAAACCTTCACCAATCCGGACTTGGCCCCCGTGGTGGAGTATGGCCTATACCTTCCTCAGGGAAGAGACCCGTGCCCCTCGGTGGGGACATAATGGGTTGACGACGACGAAGAATTCGGGGGACAATTTAGCCGTGGGTGTTCTCCCATTCTGCGTGACCTATGAGCAAAATCGAGGTGTTTATCGGTGACACCTCTGACCATACTTGTGGTTTAGAGGTTGCAGAGCCAAATAGGTTTGTCAAAAACACTGCCAGGAGGTTAGCTCGTGGGTGAGAATGTCAGTAAAATGAATCTATAGTTCCTTAAAAGACTAAGTGGACAATTCATTACACGCCTATTATATTTAGTTAAGTATATGCCTACGGCGATGTAATATTATTATGAACTGACATACTAAAAACTACTAATATTAAGTTTCTATATTCTATGCTTTTGACCAAACATCGACAGCCCCGAATCTATGATTGTCAGTGAACAATGGAGCGCAGCATTTTTGGTCTGACAATTAATTTTTATATAATATGGTGAAGATAATAAGGGAAAACAATTATGAAGCTGAAAATTTATTTATTTACTGTCATTTTTTTTTATTATTGCCTGACACCGCAGCAGCACGTTGATTCTCTCATTTATTTATTCTTCTGACCAAATTGTGAGAAATAATGATTTTTTTTGCTGATAAATTTAATTATTTTTCGTGATATTCCGTCCCATTTTCTAGAAGATCAGAAAAAAATATTACGAGTAACTATGGCAACTTAACATTGCGAAAAACCATTTCGTTGTTCAATATAAGAAACAATTTTCAAACATATTCTTATCTGCAACTTCGTCTACAACAAGTAGCTTCAGATATTTTAAGCCCCTTACTGCGCACTGTTTTAATTTCTATTCTATTTTGATAGATGAATCAACTCTGACATTTTATTCATAAAGGGCTTTTGTAGCGGCATTCTTTACAACGAATAAGGCTTTGAACTATGGTTTCATGTTATTGCTTTGATGTATCGGCGACCAGAAATGTGAGGCTATGATAGCCAATCAATAACACAACGGCTTTGCATACCCCTACGATGCGATGATACGTAATACAGGGTAATTTTTTAAATGCGCAGTTCCCGCACCAACCCCATTTGAGTACCTATATTTTTCGAAGACAACCATGAATTTTTGTAAAAATTTACATAAATGTTTTATTTTTATTAAATCGCCAGGGAGTTGCAAGAAAGAAGGGGAGGCCTTTGCCCAACAGTGGGGCACAAAGGAGTATAATTAGGTAAAAAAACAATAACCGGGAAATCACTTTATTACAAAAAATTATGTCCATTCCATTTCGTTTGGTTTTAAGTAATATGCATCACTATTATTTAGAGTCGACTCCTGTTTCACATACATAGAAATAAGTCCCGTTTACTCAAATTGTAGCTAATAATTATGTATACTGATATCACTGTAAGAAGGAAATAAATAAACCAATTATGTACTTAAAAACCGCAAAAGACCGAGTCGGGCCTGCCCACCGCGCGTACCGTACTCGCAGCATTACCCAGACCTTTTTCCGAACTGCAAAGACCATTTTTAATGATTTAATAAAAAATGTATGGTTTGCAGATATTTCCTTATGTTTGTAGTATACGACGATATAACTTACCAATATTCATAGTTCTAGGTCAACGGAAAGTACCCTATCAATTTTTATTACCTTATGTGTAGAAATATGTATATCGAGGGTGTTCTGGCAGAACCTAATAAGTACGAAATATAAAAAAATAGTTTCTAATGCAGTTTTGACTGAGTATTGAATTGTTATGCAGGTATACTCAGTATACCTGCATAACAATTTTTATTTTTTTTATTTTGTACTTATTCAGTTCTGCCAGAATACCCTCGATTAGTTCTTTTGCGGTATAAAAGGCCGTATCTTTTTCTTACTATATTTTTTAACTAAAATATTGATATCTGCACGCGTTTCCGAGATAAAGAGTCTTGACTTGACAGACGGACGGACAAGTGTTCCTATAAGAGTTACGTTTTCTCCTTTTGTCGTACAGAACCCTAGAAATACTAACAAAAACAGTGCCACTACAAATCAGAAAAACAGTAAAAAAATACTTTAAGAAAAAAAACCATTCAAATGTCGAACAAAAACTAGCAGGTAGAACCAAAAGTTGTCGTATACGACGAGCTCTAACCGATATGTAGCCTCCACACTGCTTGCGAAGTTGACCGAGGTTAGGCGAATACGGTAGGTGTGGAGAGGCACTTCGTCTTACTTCGTCCAACCTCGAGTGTGTAGCTACGTACTTCGGTCAACTTTCCCGAGAACTTTGTCGAGGAACTTCGCGAGTAGTCTGTTTCTTCTGGTGGTTTGTCATACTGATTTACACTATTCATTTACGCGTTACAAACGAAAAAAATCTGGATTATTACCAGGACAAGTACTCATATCGTGTTCAGTTCCAATTGGCACGACACGGCGCACTGTGGGCTGGATTTCGGCTTTCATAGACATCCGATCAGTAATGGCGAAAGTGGTGACTTTTATGCCAGCATATGTTTTAAAAGACCAAATACATACCACAAAATAGTAACATTATAGTACAGACTTACAAAAGGCTCGCTGGGTATTTTTTTATTAAAAAAATTGTATGGAGCCGACATAATAACTCAATATATCTCCGGTCTCGCACGATTGGGGCTAATTATTTTTCAGGGAGTCAATCTTTGAATTATTTGAATTTTTTTGACATATTGCATAATGAGCCCAAAGTTGCGAAACATTTTTTTTTTAATAATTGAACCTTGTTTTTTATTGTATCATTAGTTTAACTTTATTCCAGCTTCATATCTATAACTAGCGCAATAAAAATAATACGACCACAAAAATATATTTATATATAAAAAAAATATATGTTTAAGTGACAATTATTGAACTTTTTAAAGAATCGTTTTTTGCGTTTTGTAAGTCTTAGTTATTACAGTTTGGCGTCTATAACTATGGCATGATAATGAGTAGGATCACCATTATTAAATATCTATGTTGAACAAAACATTTAAACATTAATCATTATCGGCTTAAATCTATACTGTGAAATTTGCAAACAAGTAACTAATTACATATTAATCTTATCAATAATATTAATGTCTCAAAGTACATATTAATTAATCACCTTTTAATCTGTTAACCTTAATGACCCCATCGTTACTTCAATATCATTTACAGATTACGTTGAGGGTAGTTAGCAAATTACTCGCAATTAGAGTGGATATTTGTATGCTACCCCAATATCTCACTACTCAGTTGGCTTTGACGATCACAAGTGAATACATTTATCTAAAGAAAATGGAGAGTATCGTATCGTTACAAACTTAGATTTATTCGTGATATTAAGAAGTGCAAACAAAATAGCAGCCTACCAATTTTTGTTCGAATCAGTGTTGTCCGATTGGACTGCAATTTATCCGAAGAAGATCCTGTGACTCTTCGGGAATTTTGTCGAAATTTTACTAGAGGAGTCGACAGACGATGGAGTTCAGCAAATCGAAAAGCGGACGTATTCCGAAAGAAATATGAAGGTTGGCTGAAAACGAATATCGACTACACTAGCTGCATATTAAGTGAAGAGGAAGGAACTTCCGCCTCGTTAGGTTCAGTTTATGAAGCAGTCATGTACATCAACATCTTCAGTTGGAACTATGACCAAAAGGAAGCATCCACGAAAAGCTTTTGAGGATTTAGGAAGGAAGCAAGAAAAAAGAAGAAGTGGCTACTTGGACGGTGAATGCAGTGAATGCATTTTCTTTAGATAAATGTATTCACTTGTAATCGTAAAAGCCAACTGAGTAGTGAGAAATTGGGGTAGCATACAAATATCCACTCTAATTGCGAGTAATTTGCTAACTACCCTCAACGTAATCTGTAAATGATATTGAAGTAACGATGGGGTCATTGAGGTTAACAGATTAAAAGGTGATTAATTAATAGGTACTTTGAGACATAATATTATTGATAAGATTAATAGGTAATTAGTTACTTGTTTGCTAATTTCACAGTATAGATGTAAGCCGATAATGATTAATGTTTAAATTTTTTGTTCAACATAGATATTTATGAATGGTGATCCTACTCATTATTATGCCATAATTATAGACGCCAAACTGTAATAACTAAGACTTACAAAACGCAAAAACGATTCTTTAAAAAGTTCAATAATTGTCACTTAAAGATATATTTTTTTATATACATATTCATATATTTTTGTGGTCGCATTATTTTTATTGCGCTAGTTATAGATGTGAAGCTGGAAAAAAGTTAAACTATTGATACATTAAAAAACAAGGTTCGATTATTAAAAAAAAATGTTTCACAACTTTGGGCTCATTATGCAATATGTCAAAAAAATTCAAATAATTCAAAGATTGACTCCCTGAAAAATAATTAACCCCAATCGTGCGAGACCGGAGATATATTGAATTATTATGTCGGCTCCATACAATTTTTTTAATAAAAAATTCCCAGCGAGCCTTTTGTAAGTCTGTACTATAATGATACTATTTTGTGGTATGTATTTGGTCTTTTAAAACATATGCTGGCATAAAAGTCACCACTTTCGACATTACTGATCGGATGTCTATGAAAGCCGAAATCCGGTCCACAGTGCGGCGCGGCGTTAACCAGAGCATTATTATTCGTTTGACGATATACAAAGTGGGCAAAGCTAATGTCGGTGTCCCTTCACACTAAGGAGTATGGCAAACAATCTTGCGAGGTTGTGGCGAAGGTCGGTTGTCGAATGGACATCATATTAGTACTTGGTTTCACCGGTTAATAGTAATTATTAAAAAAAATATCCGCAATACACGTTACGGGCGTTCAAATTTTGAACAATAATATGTACCTAGCGCTAATTTATTCATTGATACTTTTTTAATCATACGCACGCATCAGAAATATGTTACATTATAATCGGCTTTGATTTAGATGCAGTTTTATTTCATTTCGACGGGCTGTTAAGCCACGAAATATAATGTTTTATGAAAGTAATAGTTATCAGTACAAATTACTTAAACTCACGAGTCTAGAAGGGTTATGTATGAGTCACAGGACAATTTGAGTTTCTTTATCAAGAACATATTATAACACATAACAATTACATACAGGAACATACATTGCTTTTGGCCCCACACTAGGAGACCCTGTATCGTGGGAACAGAAACAGCGACATCACAAACATGGAAACATCTAAGACCTGGGGTTTTTTCCCCATCCGGGGCCGAGGACCATGGTAGTCCATGGACCATGGTAATCATTTGTGAAGAAGAATAAGATAAAACATGTATTTAACACCAAAGACATACTTAAAACATGTGATTTAAAATAACCAAAATAATTCAAGACCCGTGCCCCTCGGTGGGGACATAATAGGTTGATGATGATGATGAATTCAAAACAATAAGGGACGCAGGGTATGCCTATGCAGCGATAAAATGGCATCGAGCTCAGTATACGCTGCGGTTTTCACAGCACTTATTTTCAGCAAGGGTCTTTGGTAACTCACGGGGTTTCAACCGAAAGAGACGAGAAGTGATAATAGAATACATTACCAAAATAAAAGAAAATAAACACATTACCAAAATAAAAGATACTTACCTAGGATACATAAACTAATTTTCTCTTGTTTCTTGTGGATATTCTTATTTTATCTATCTCAATCAACCCGTTCTCGTCCACTGCTAGGCAAAGGCTTCGCTGAAGGCACGCCACTTCCTTCTATCCTCGACCATCCTCATGCAGGCACTGCCAGTCATCTGCAGGTCCAGCGGGTGGGCGTCCTACGCTGCGTTTGCCAGTGGTATCCACTCGAGATAAAGTAGGCTAGATAAACTACAAAAATCCTGAACAATAGCTTACTTTATGCAGAAAATAAATACACTGCAAGGCTAAATACCTGCCAAAATTAATCAAATACAATATTATATAATACATCGTAAATAAATTTAAAGCTCGAAATTATGATATACATAGATAATGCTCTGATAAAGGTCTGCTTTGGTTTTATGTGGGAAGATTTTTTTTCAGTATGCAGTTTATTGTGCCTGCTGTATAGTTACATATTTTACCGTTACGAGGTACTCACTAAAGCCAACGATTTATTTACAAACAATAATTCGGCAGGCTAGAGTTATCTCCAAAACCCGCCAAGGTTATCAGCTTTTATGTTTGTACTGATTTACGACTATTATTACGATACAAAAAGATAGGAGGCATTTATTTGTGTCACAGTATACACTCAAATTTTTATAATTGCAGCTGCATAATAATGTGACGGTCTTATTATGTTGTTACCTCTTTCCAATTACAGCAGACTTCTGCATCTGAGAAATCGTGTTGTTTTATAATTGAGACTCTTAAAATGTTTCATAGTAATAGTACAAAGAAAATGTCTGAAAGAAAGCACCATATAAGCTCCGAGCTGAACTTTTCTCGTAGTAAAAGTTGGTCGTAATTGTTTATTTTTAGAATACAAGTGATTGTCTACAGAACACTTTAGGCAAGCCCAAGCAGAAGTGATCAGATTCCATCGTCGATTGCTGAGTGGGTGAGAAGAGGCAGAGGCCCCTTTTTTAGACAGATATTGACATTTTGTTACAATCTGTATACGACGTGTTATTGTAGTAAAAGAAAAACCTAAAAAACACATGTTGAGATTTTTAAGAGTATAAAAATCTCAGTTTTTTATTTTTATTTTACAATCAATCGAAACTTGATATGATCGATGTACTCATATAAGTTGTTGAAAACAGTGTCAGAAGATAGACAAGCGGTTAAAATAAGTTCATTTAACAATATCTAATGGAATGGAAAGGAATGTTCTAATGGAAAATAGTCCATTCACCGCATTTCAATAAAAAAAATAAAAAAAATAAAAAAATTATCCTTAATTTTATTTACACTTTGCATTCAAGTATCTCCGGAATCCATATAAAAATCCCCTGACAGCTTAAGGCCTAATATCACAAAAATTGAACAACATAAAGCCTCGCTCATTTTTGAAAAATCTGAAGAAACGGAATGACACTTAAGTATTTAGTAAATTCTCAGTTCAGAAAACGGCGGTAACACGTGTATAATGTAATCTGTATTACGCTAAAACTTCTGAGACAGATTTTATTCTGGTAAAACTCGTTTAGATTCTCGCGAACATTGTTTCTTATCTAAAAAAAAGTTACTTTCTACTTAAAGCGAAAAATGCAATAAATTCTACTTCTGGCCCCATAGACATTAAAAAAAACTAACATTAAAAAATAACTATCTATCGTGCGCGGTTTTGCCCACAGTTCAGTCCTCAAAAAATTGCAATTTTCTCCTTTACACGTTTTATTTCCTAATGTGCGTGTGCGGTAGGAATTTCATTTTAGTGTATATAAAGTCTTGTTTCAATTTAGTGTAGAAAGGAAAGTTGCGTTGGTTTAGTCATGTGGAGAGGATGAAGGAAGGAAGCCTGACGAAACAAATATATCGAGCGAATGTGGGTGGAAGGGTCGGTAAGAGACTCCCCAGACGGGCATACTTCGACCAAATACGTCCGTATTAGCAAAGGGAAACATAAAAAGTACCCAAAGCCGGCGTGCGTCCAAGCAACGACTAACGAATGTCGATGAAGCGAAAGTGATCTGTCAGGATTGTGGCAAGTGGCGGTCCCTGGACTCTGCCTACCCCTCTAGGATAAATGCGAGAGCTTATTTATGTACGTATGTACGTATGTATGACAATGTAATTGTAATGTAATTGATAACATAAACTCACGCCTGTATAACGTAGGGGTAGGCAAATAGGTCGGCCACCACGATCCTGACAGATAGTCGTCGATCGTTGCATGGACGCACGCCTGTTTAGAGTCCTAATTTAAGCATAACCGTAATCGAAATCTCGACGAGAATTGTTCTAGTTCTACATAGACTTGAGCCACAAACAAACCGACATCGTCTTGTCTTACTGTAATACTAGTGAAAATTATTCAAAATTGATGCCCCTTGCAGAACCAGTTGCCTATGCAAAGTGCCAATAAACTTTTGGCCCAATATTCAAATTAACATCTGGCAGGAATCTAAGTTTTGTTCAATGCCTACCAACTTTTGACGAGACTTCGTTGAATATTCCAATAATTGTCTTTTACTGTTTTAGTGAGCAAGTCACTTTAACGTCAAGTTTAATACGCGTTTTTCGATCGAATTATGAAAATTGGGGCTTTTCTGTGAATGTCTGAGTAGCCACAAATCGCTTTTCTAATAATTACATTTTTATTCCAAATATAAAGAGTTTTTTTTATGTACCATATAACTATATGTCACATTGCAAGGCTGCAAACAATGTTTGTGTTCACTTTAGTAATATTCTATTGCCCTATTGTACTGCAATGTATTACAAAGTCATTGGTAAATGCTATGCATGTGATCTAACGATGCAATAATAATTAATATCATTAAATACTTTATTTCTCATGAAACATTGAACAGGACACAAGGATTGGGTAAAACCACAGAATACATAATAGTACAGGTAAAGAAGATTCACTCCACAAAATCAATTAAAAAATAGGGACTCTAGCAGCGAAACAATTAGGTGCAATTCAGATCGCACGGCGGCGCTAATAAAGCTATGTTACCTACATGTTCCCTCTCTTTCTACCGTGTAACTCTAACCTCTTCTGGCGCCTGAATTCCTACCTATTTGCCACTCCGGAGTGGTAGCCGCATGTACTTACGCGTTCGATACCGACACGCGTAGTGAAACAGGCCTGGTAAAACTTCCTTGACAGGACATTACATTCATCGATAATTTGATTATGAAAGTAAACTTGTAAGCAAATTGTACTACAAACACAGTTCAATTTTCCGTATGTAGTAAATACATAAATGTTCGCAAATGACAGTGATTACTCATTACAAACAAATGTAACTGCTGGCTATGTGAATTAAAAACCCTATTAGCAATTTACTACTAACAATAGTTGTACGTAAGCAGGAAAGATTTAACTCTGCAAGCAGGTAAATATTAAATTGTACCTATAAAACATACATAAGTAGTCCTTAACGCCATCCACATAAATGCTAAAATAAAGTGAAGAGTTTTACTACATATTACCTTGTAGGTTCTATTTGAAGCATAGACGTTTCTATATTATCATGTCGCTAGCGAGAAATCCTGCAGTAAACTATAATTATTTTAGCTAATGATGTTTGAACGCAACATGCGATTTTTTTCTTAATCTTTTCTTGAAACAAACGTCCAGTAAAAGAACTGAAAAAATTGTCTATTATTACAAAGTAATGGCGCCTGAAATGTAGTTTTCATCGTGTCTAATAGCTTATAGTCATGCCTACTCTCTAGCTTCCCAAATAGTGTATTTAATCTCAAAGCCAGACAACTGCCTTTTGTTTTTGAATCTTTAACACCCATGATTTGTGGGGTAACTAGTAACTCATTCAGTAAACCCTGGAATTAACACCCATGATTTGTGGGGTAACTAGTAACTCATTCAGTAAAACCTGGAATTAACACCCATGATTTGTGGGGTAACTGGTAACTCATTCAGTAAACCCTGGAATTAACACAGAATTCGTTGGCTGTTTTCGACAATGTCGAAGCAGGGTGTCTAAATCAAACTACAAACTAAGGAAGTTGCGCTGAATTGTTTCAGCCCATACTGAAATAGAGCCACGTAAATATGAAAATGGGCTAATTACTATCCTTGTAAGAGGTCATTAACCTACAAACCACTTACAGTCTGCTAGCTTTTAGAATACACCTCGATTACTATCGCATAGAATCGATTATATTGCAATAAGGTAAGGTTTATTTAGATAAATAGTGAATAAAAGTTTTATACAGAGCAGGATACTCATGTGCTTTCGGCGAAAACCGAAGCCACATAGGAAACTGTACCTGGACTCCTATAGTCATAGTACTGTACTATATAGGAAACACTGGGCTCTGAGCAATTTTAGAAATACGTAAACGTGTTACTCTAAAATTGTAAGTTAATGTTTCAGTGTGCATGCACATAGCGACTAATGAATGTTGATGAAGGAAAAGAGGTTTGTCAGCATTATCGGAAATGGCCTATCCTTGTCTTTGTCTACCTCTCCAAGATACAGTTAATGTATGAACTTAAAGTTTCATGTATTGTTTTATCTACTTTAAAAATCTCAAGTCACAGTATTTAATAATTATAACTTCCACACAACACAATCACTTGACCTGGTCCCAAACTAGGATATGTGCTATGGTAACCAGGCAAGGATATTGCAAACATAGAAAAACCTGCAGAATCGAACCCACCATCTATGTCTTCGTAGTCAAATGCTGTGTATACTTGGTACTTCTGAGAATAGGTTGTAGACATCATCAACCCATTATGCCCCCACCGAAGGGCACAGGTCTCTTCCCTAAGGAAGGTATAGGCTTGTAAGACTAGTGGCTGGTCTTACTGTCAGAAGTTTTGCTAGCCGCCCTAAGGCCTCTGACTTGGCTTAACGACTTGGTCGATAGGTTTTAGACTTATCATTATTAATATGGCAAGAATGTTTTCCAGGTCAGTTAGTTCTTTAAATAATCACAATAAGGAAATTTACAAAAAAAATTATGAAAGGGTCAGGGAAACCTAGTATTTTCAGTGAACTCTACTACAACACATTCAAGAATACTTGCTGACTTAACATTCAGTTGTTTTTGGAATAAAACCCTTTTATTTCACTCTTAAACCTAGTGATGAAAATAGCCATTGACTTTAAATACCAGAACACGAGCAAAACAATGCAACTTTATGTTAATGTCTGGGAGTTTTACCATATTTTTTATGTCGTTGTCAGGTAAACATAAGAATATTCTAGTATGCAATCAGGGGGGCTCCATACAGTTACTACAAAAGATTACAAAGCCAATGGAAAACCAGTAACTTTAACACAGTGCTTTTGTACTGATTGGTGGCACTGACAGGTAGAACCAATGTGTGAGTCCATAGGTTTGAATTCAGGCATATACTAATACTTTGTTTTCTAAGTTACACACATTACAACGAACAATGCTGCAAACATACAGTATACATTTGAAGTAAGAATACCACAAAGCAAGGAAAACATTGTGGGTAAGCTCGAGTGTTCAGTGGTAGTGAGGTTTTGACACACCTTAGCATTAGAACTCTTTATTGTACACACCAGAAAACCAACAAATACATTAGTAAATGGTAATAGTAAAGTCGCAGGCGCCGCTTACGAGTATATCAGAGAGTATATCAACAATATCAGACCTCACCAAAATTTATTCAATGTTAATTTAAAAGATTCTTGGAGAGAAGAGGTGGTAGTCCAGCGGGTAATACAATGGAATTGTAAGCCAAAGACCCAGTTTTGATTCCCAGTGGCATGGATCTTTGACTTTGTTTTCTAAGTTTTGTACATTTGTGAAGTTATAGTAACAAATCACTGCTAACGGTAAACAAAAATTGTGAGGAAACCTGTGTACATGTACTATTCACATTCCTCAGTGCTTGAAAAATTGCTATTCCCCAGTGGGCTTGTGTGGTGATTAAGTCCATTATAATATAGCGGTCTGGTCCCAATCTAGGAAACCCAAAGTGTTCAACTTTTCTCATTTGCCTAGCTGTTCAATGTTTGTCTATCAAGACAGGTTGGCTGTGGGTTTCACTCACATAGGGTACTGCCATTCATTGTTTAATAAATATGGCCTTTATCTAATTTTCATATCCTCTCCTGGTTACAATTGCACCCTATCAATAGTTGGGTCCTAGACCATGAACTGTGATATTTGTTTTATTTAAGCCTTAAGACATAAATTACATTGTTTAACATTAGAAAGAAATAGATCCAACCACTGGTACAACACAGTTGGGTGGGTAGGTATATTTATTATGTATTCATGACATGAAAAGATATTGTGATTGTAATGGCTTTGCTGTCTTATACATATAGTTCTAATACATTTTACATGACGAAAGTCATTGTCTGATGGAATTGATAACCCTATCTAAATACCAAACAATGTGAAAAAACACTAAGCAGAGGTACCTATATGCTTTAACTTTAACAGCACTTTACCTACTAAAATTTTAATTATGAAGAGATCACAAAAATATTATGCTTTTGAGTGGTATCTGGGGTTTACGCAGGAGTCTGGCTTGTCAAAATCAGTATTGTTTATTTAATAGCATGGATTTAACTTCAAGAGTTGCTTACCTTGAAAGAGCTATGCACTAATGTCTCATCCAGGTCGATGACCATACATTTCTTGTGCATATCCTGATGTCTAATGGGGGGGAGCAGTGGCCGTGGGGCATGGTCTGACATGACCAGGAGGGGTGGCGAGGATCGGTCATCGATGGCGCTAGCTGCACCCCCGGGCGGACCTTTGCCACGACCGCCGCGCCAGCAGCACAGCAGCGAGCGCAGAAATCCGCCACTGCCCCCCGATTTCTTGCTGCCCACGGGACCTGCGCCCGGGACAGGCGTGACATCCCCATCGCTGATCTGCCCTCCTCCAGACGCGCCTGCAACACACATTTCACGTCAGTGTTGTCTAACGCCGCTCTACAACCACGCGGAAACTACGCAGGACTAAGTATACTATGTGGGACTGGTGTAAGAAACGACAAGCTGTCAAGGTTGCATGCAGAGAATGTTATTGCGTCCACCCATTCTAATTGTTTACCTGGAGCTTTCGCACCTCAACCACCACAATAAATACAATGTATCGATACGATAAGATACCGAAACCACGTTCACGATAGACAAATATTTATAAAACACGAGGAGGTAACTTTATACGCTCTAATTCGATGCCTGTAACAGGTGTAATTTGGATTTACCTCTGTCAGATCCATAATTGTTTAGTTGCTCGTCATCCCGTGACACCTGAGTTATAATGGACGATGCGTCCATTTAAACATTTGCTTTGGGTCCAATTACAAACGGCAACGGAGTTTTCGTAAAATTCTAACACCATATAACTATTTTTTTATCACTTTTATCTTACAAAATGGCAGGCTCCAACTCCAAGCAAATACCTATTTTCAGTTCTACCAACCTTCAACAAAGAGAAGCTTTTTACTTTTGTCTCTTTTACCCAGCCGCAATAGATGTAAAGAGAAAATGAAACAACAAATAACATTTTTTTTGTCAGGTTGTCTTACATGTCAGTTTGGAATGGAAAGGCATTCAGAAACCATATTTAGACAATTAAATAAACTATATTTCGTCGCTTATACTTCAACACCGCGAACATGCATTTAGACAACTTTGCAGGAGACGCATAAACTTAATGATTTCTTTTCTAGAATGAAGTAAATGACAGTCAAATAGATAAGCCGAAAATTTTGAATTTGACTGGCGCAAAACATGCGCGGGACGACTCTCTATCCTCAACTGTATTATAACTAAGTTTCTATAAAGAGCATATTCGCGCTGTTGAAGTATAAGCGACGATTTAGTCCCAAAACATTGTCAATTAAAACAATTCACTTACATAATTATATAAAGTTATGTCATCGTATACAACTTCAACCAAAATAGTTCAAAACCTAGGCGCCACCCCAAACAAAATTGTGTTTCTGTAACCTTACTTAGAATCAAGAAATCTGGTCTTAGGTTCAGAATATGCTATGGGGGCAGTGAGCCTGTTTTCGGCACGTGGTGGGCTTATAACGAGCCGATTATGATAACCGATATAATATAAAATAAATATAAATGATAAGAAGATACCCGGCTCTCCAGAACAATCTGGAACCTGTGTCTTCATATTGCTACAGCTGAAGCTCAAGTTTTAGTTTGGAATAAAAATAGAACGAAAAATATATACCTATTCCTACAATGTTTAGCTGTTGAATGTTTATAATTATGTATATTATAATATAAATATACTGTTATACATGGTAGAGCCCTAGCAAGGAGTGCGAATAAATAATCCCAGGCAGGGATCAGGTTACAAAAATAAAGACTTGACCTGGTGACATACTTCACGAGGACGCTGAGGACTGACGCAAAATTGGAAAAGCTGGAGGAAGAAATTAACAAAATGCGATTGGATATCATAGGATTATCTGAAGTTTGCAGAGATGGCGGGAAAACGATAAACCTCAAATCGACTTAAGGCTGAGTATGAGGCCTTTTGCCAAATTTAGTTATTTTTGTATATTGTACCACAGAATACATAATAGTACAGGTACAGAAGATTCACTCCACAAAATCAATTAAAGAAAAAGGGACTCTAGCAGCGATACAATTAGGTGCAATGCAATTCAGATAGCACGGGACGCTAAAAAAGCTACAGTTATATTCCCCTACATGTTGCCTCTCTTTCTACCGCGTATCTCGCGCGCGCGTCACTGCTCGCTCCTGCGTGAGTTCCTACTATCAGCCACTCTGGAGTGGCCACCGCATGTACTTACGAGTTTGTTATCTACACGCGGAGTGCGACAGGCCTGATTGTACTTGCTTAATTTAATTCGATGGCCATAAAGATAATTTCACTTTCAAAATAGATCTTTTCAAAAACTTGCTGTACTCCACAGGTGATACCATAAAGACGAAACAGTCTTCATTTTGTTTCAACAATGTTTCTGTGATCAACGCAATCAAAACGGGCAGTGACCACGTAATGATACGAGGCAATTTTAACCTTTGTAGTGCGAGGTGCATATTTGCACAAAGGATTTTATGGTTTTGTTCAAGGTCAAGCATACGTGAGGTTAATATAAACATAAACATTTACATACATGCACATACATTACTTCTGGCACCACACTACGATACCCAGTGTCGTCGCTGACGTCGCTGTTTCTGGTTCCCTAGTGTGGGGCCAGAAGCAATGTATGTGCCTGTATGTAAATGTAAATGTTGTTTGATTTCATTGTGCATATTTTGGACACACCAACAGTTTTAAGTGCACATTTTTGCTTTTTTTTAATGCATATTTTGCCACTTTGTTAGTGCATATAATCTGATGTCTATAGATCAATAACTCGGCACCTGTTCCGTAATAAATCTATATATATAAAAGGAGAAGCTGACTGACTGACATATCAACGCAGGGCCTAAACTATAAGAGTTAGAAACTTGAAATTTTGCACAGGGGTTTCTTTTGTAACGTAGGAGAGCACTAAGAAAGGATTTTTTTAAATCCATCCCCTGAGGGGGTAAAATGGGGGTTCAAAGTTAGTATGAAACTTTGCCGTTTTTGAAGTTATTCGAATGAAATTTGGTAAGAAAGTTATTCATTTAAAATGATGAAACACGTGTAAAATAGTTTTTCGAAAATATCCCTTAAGGGGGTAAAAAGAGGGGTGTAAAGTTAGTATGAAACTTGCCGTTTTTGAAGTTATTCGAATGAAATTCAGAATAAAAATTTTTCATTAAAAGTCATGAAATACATGTAAAATAGTTTTTTTAAATAATCCCTTAAGGGGGTAAGAGGGGGGTGCAAAGTTAGTATGAAACTTAGCCATTTTTGGAGTTATTCGAATGAAATTTAATATAACGTTCCTTCATTAAAATTTATGAATTACATGTTAAATAGTTTTTCGAAAATCATCGCTTAAGGGGATAAAAAGGGGTTGCAAAGTTAGTATGGAACTTTGCCGTTTTTGAAGTTATTCGAATGAAATACAGCATGAAGGTCCTTAATTGAAAGACATGAAAGACGTGTAAAGTAGTTTTTAAAAAATCATCCCTTAAGGGGGTAAGAGGGGGTTGCGAAGTTAGTATGAAAGCTCTTTCGCATGCGCTAAAAGTATCCCTATCTTATTTGCAAACACTTTACTCAATTAAAGCCCACGCGGACGTAGTCGCGGGCAACAGCTAGTACTAATATAACCTTTTACGTGTGTACAGTTCAGAAGTCTTTTTAGTTTTGATAATAAATCAAAGAGTTCCTTATATTGAGTTATCGTATCACTAGAAACTGACAGATCGTCGTAGTCGTCAGTCGATACTTCCATACATGACTAACTTCCGGTTTCCTAGTCTCTTGCTTATTTTTTTACCTACAATTCATCAAAGCAGCCCAAACCAAAATATTCAGCACAGGTTCTCAAATTTCAGGCTGCAAAATGTATAATTATATTTTTTACATTATCAAAGTTAACTTCAAGCGAAATAATCCCACATTACCAGTATGTCTAAATAGAGTTTCATGGATCTATTTTTGAAACACATGGACATAATTGGACGTAGTTTAGCATAGAGGTTCCAACCCACAACATGGTAATTTTTAAGCTGCACACACCAAAATGATCAGTATGCTCAATATTATAAGAATCAAAACCTTTCATAGCGATCCGATGAGTATACCTAAATATCTCACAAGCCAATTCGTGTGGGTTGGAATCTTTTTGCTAAACTTGCATTATCTTTATGATTAATTATTTCGAGTCTTGGGCTGAAACTGACGCATTGACCACAGAGGAGATGATTGTCAGTTCAGTCCACAGACTAGAGAATTCATTTTCTGACATGATTGTGGTGTTACTAGGCAGTCGAAGGAATTTTGGACGTTTGTCTAAATAAAAAATACCAAAACGTTTTAAGATAATAATGAGCGCTTTTCCATTCTTTTTTTTCTTAGTTCCTTGAGATAATCTAGATGGCGTTATTCGTTTCTACGTACAAAATTGTGATTCATAGCAATCATTGTCAAAGTTAGTCCACAGATTACTAAACAAGAGAAGGAACCAGGGTTGCTATTCGGACGAGGTTTCTCGTAATAAAAATAAAAATTCAAACCCACGATCCACAGCAAAGACTCAAAAATATCCAAAATCGCACATATCACCAAACGACAACAGCATTTTTGTTTTTCCGTAATCAACCATCACAAATTCCACAGAACCATAGTATTATTTTTTGCTTTGACGTTTATTGTTACGGTACGGCAGCGCCACCTAGGGATTCTTTTAGAACTAAATTTGACATAAGGAAAAACGCTCATTATGTAACAAAAATATGGTGCTAAAAGTAGTACCGACTAGAATAGTCGCTAACTGATTTGATTACATACTGACACTCACTTATGTTGAAACTGAAAATTTTCTAAGAAGTCTGCATTTTATGAAGTTGCCTTTTTTCCCAGGATTATATATATTTTAATAACATCAGATCATCTACATAAATATGTTTAATATTTTTAAACTTATATACACACACAATATTTATATTTATAATATTTATATCTATAGTACTTGTAATAATAATTTTATGCCCGTTTCATTGGTTTTCTCCACACAGATTGTCCTAGCGAGGGGACCATTGTTACCACTAGTACACTACTGAAGTTACGGGTTGAAATTATTAGTTGACTTTTTAAAAAAAATCTATGATCATCATTGTCTTATGTACATAACACATGTTATTTTTAAGAAGTAATTAAAATAATAAACTATTATTTAAGTTATATTGACCGAATTCCAAAAAGGTTCTCAATTCAAAGCATTTTTTTTTGTCATTTCATCGCATTACACATTTTCGATAAGATGTGACAAAGTTATTTAACCAATTTTACATTTCTTTTTGTTCAATTACATATAGTCTCCCGTTTTAATTTGGTAAAGCTGTGATGAATTCTTTTAGAAACATAGAATGAAACCCATCAATGGGCAGCAGAAAATAAGGTCTATAGGGTGCAATCCTTTAGAGATATGTATATGAAGTATTTTCAAGGTTTAGTAAATATTTACAAAAAAAAAAAAACGTGAAATATATGCAGAACACTACCACTATCAACACAGGAATAATTAAATATCTTCATATAAGTCCAAAATATAATTCTGCAATTGTGACATGTTTACATGTATTTCAATATTTCGGCGTTTTTAGTGTCGAAGGGTTCTAAAATTAAAAAAATTAAGTCAAAACGATTTCCTTAGTTACTTTGCAAGAAATCGTTATCGCAGCAGAAAGTCTTAAAAATCACTATAGAAGCTTCCTAATTATATTTGCAAAATGGAAAAGAGCATAAATTTATTTGACACTGTTGCTAAGACTAACATGCTGCTAATAGGATTATTATTTTTGCCCGATTCCGGTGGAGGGAGCCCAATAGGCGCGTAATTTACTATGGGAAAATATTGGTATCAAGCTGGCAGCCGTTGATTGAGTTGGCAGCCCTCGCAGATGACATATCATTTACTTTTTACGTCGCGCGTGTCATTAATTTATTCTGTGATTCCCACTCATTTGAGGTTTGGTTTGCTCGCTTGCTATTTTACGATTTTTACGATGGTATAACAATAATCTAATTGATGATGAGGGATTGCTGTTAAAGTGCTAAATACGAACTTCGAAGTTACGTCGAGGTGTGGCGCGGTTTTCAATAAATGCTGTACATTACTACAGTGATTGATTCTGTGGGTTAATTGAGCCCAAAGAACGCTTAGCCATGTCGCACATAGATTCGGGGCCTTTGCCTAACAGATGGCTCAATTGTCCTAGGAAAGCCAGTGGCTTGATGGCGGGAAAGTTTTTGGCGTTCAAGACACCTTTGGGGCCGAATTTCAACGACAAAGTTCCAGAGGAAAACAGATTTACACCTTCAATGTTGTTTCTCTATATGAAGAGCCTAAAGGTTGGTTTTGATTTGTTTATAGATAAAACTTGTTGCGAGTGCGTGTGTTTATAGAGAGGGTGATAGATGTAGTCCAATCTCTCTTTATCAGCTGTCTTCTCTTTACCAAACTAAATTAGGTACTGTAGGCAATTAGACTTGATGCCAACAATATCGTTAAAATAATATGAAAATGTAATAGGGTTTATGTTCCTTGAATTAATTGTCAGATATCGTTCATCCTACACCCTTGGGGTCTAGAAGCTTGAAATTTTGCAAATGAGTTATTTACCTATATTTAGGTGAGCACTAAGAAAAGATTTTTGATAGTTCATCCCCTGATAGGTCCAATAGTGAATGAAAGCTGTATGGATAGCGTATGAAAGAAATATTGGTACAAAATATGTTGGGAATACTTTATTGTAAACAAAAAAGGAAAAGACAAATTAATACCAGAGAGCACATGATGAGTCTTCTATGAAAAGCCTATTACGTCAGTATCTGTGACTTTGCTGAGTCTTACATTCCACACAGACATTTAGTGCTGACTTTGAGGATGTTTGAATACTATTTATAGTTATGTGTTTCTAGATGAAGCTTGGACTGTGGGTGGACCTTACGAACACAAGCCGTTTCTATGACAAGCACGAGGTTGAGGATATGGATTGCAAATATATGAAGCTGTCATGCCGCGGGCATGGGGAAACACCAAGTGTGGAACAAACAAAGTAATAACTCTGGTTACACCTGTGATTTCTCATTTAGCCCAATATTATTCATTCTTTCATCAGGGCCATTGTATGTAAAATGTGATGATGCTCTGTAGATGATGGACCGTCAAAACTTAAAACACTAGGTGGGCCGATAGATGTGTCCGGGAGTGTCTTTATTGCTTAAGTAACTTCATATTTGGTAAACGCATTTTTACTTTACTTTTTATTGTTTTTAATAGTTGAAAACATAAATTTTATTATTATATCCCTATTTAAACCTAAGTCACATCAATTACAAGCAAATAGTTTTGGGAACATGATCAAGTCTGGTTAAGTCTTTAATTTTTGGTACATATTTTCAGAGAATTCATACACCAAGTGAGCCGTTTCATAAGCCAGAAGCCGTTAGAGGTGATTGGTGTACACTGTACACACGGGTTCAACCGCACTGGGTTTCTGCTGGTGTCCTATATGGTGGAGCAACTCGACTGCAGTGTTGACGTTGCCATACAGGAGTTCGCTAACATGAGGTAAGGGGCCGTCCATTAATAATGTGATCTTTTTTTAAGCATTTTTTAACCCCCCCCTCCCCCTTGGTGATACATGGTGAGGTTTAAGACTACCCCCCACCCCCCACCCAACATCACGTGTATTTTTCGTATCTACAAAAATCTTAAATCTTTTAGAACTAGAATTGTCTTGCGCGCGCAAGCGAGCGTGTTGAATGCGTGCGCGTTTGAAAAAATATTGAAAAAATAAATACACGTGATATCTTACTACACCCCCCCTCCTTCCATCCCTTGTGACATTTCGTGATTTTTGTCAAACCGCTCCCCCCCCTTTCAAGCCTCACGTGATTAATGGACGCCCCTTAGTAAATTTTCTCACGCATTATACACATAGCTCGGAGAAACAGTTCTGATCTGGTGACCGCGGACCGGAGAACGCAGCGAGGGTAGACCCCTCCCCCCACCAGGGCCTCGATTCAGTTAGTGCATTATAGTACAGTGACAGATACATGGTCGGGTCACGTGACGTGGTTTTTCGCGTCGCGCGTCATAATGTCAAAAGACGCGACTTTCCAAACATTAACTGTCAAATTATGACATTTCAGCGCCACAAAACGCGTGCGACGCGCGTCATCGTATTACCTATGCTGCAGGAAGTGACAATTATGACAATATTGCAACTTAAACTAGACAGTTTCTTCATCCACATAATAACTTTTCAGATTTAAAGAAGTACAAGATTTAATAAAAACATTACTTAATCTTGCAGGCCACCAGGCATATACAAGCAGGATTACCTCGTCGAGTTATTTAGACGGTATGACGACCCGGAATACACGCCGGCTGCACCTCTGAAACCTGACTGGTGTATTGGTATGTCCAGTCACACTTTTGTACTTTGATAAAGTATCATTGGTTTAATTATTTATTGATACTTTTATTGCATTTAAGTATGCTGCTTTGTACTATAAAAAATATTTATAGTACAATGCTAATGCCATAAGATTTTTTAATATTAATAGTTTATCCAATTGGCATCATACACAGTTTTCGCCTACCACTAGGCGACTAGTATTTATATACATAACTATTATAGCTGCCCCGGCAAACGTTGTTTTGCCAGATAGGGATATGAAAAATAGATAACACCTATTCTCAGACCTACCGAATATAAATATAAAATTTCATCAAAATCGGTCAAGCCGTTTCGGAGGAGTATGCGCACTAACAAGAGGATTTTATATACTAGATGTACTAGTATTTTTAATTACTTGTATCATACATAGTTATTTATTTTATGAGTCTAATTTCGATTATTTCATCATGGTAAATAAGTTTACCTAATAAATAATCGCGATTAATAAATCACATTAAAATTGTCACAGAAACACAAAGTAAACAAGTACGTAACAGACAAAATATATGAAGGTCAACTAAAAAAAAGAAAAGCAAAACAATCGTGAAAGTAACATGCCAGTCAAAATAAAATCGAAAATCAAATAAAATTGGCAACAGTCCCACCGAAAGCAAACGCCTCTCGTGCTTCCGTGACCACAAAATGTAAGGAGACAAAGCATGTGATAAATCTTTTGTTAATTTGCTTTGCAGAGGAGGAAATCGATTACGATGACGATGACGCGCCGAGCAACTCGAGCTCGTCACAAGCGCAGCCCCAAAACTCTTCCAAGTAAGTGTTATCTTGAAAGCCGAATCTAGACTGATCATGAGACTAAGAGCCGGATTCTGAGTTGAGAATTGTCTCTAAGTAAATACGTTCTTAATAACGTTCTGTCACGCTCTTTCCTGAGAAATTTTACGAGACAGCACTACAGTTGAGAATTTTCAGTGAAAATCAGAAACCGACCCTAATAGCTTTAATTAAATTCTGTGCCTTTAATTTAAGTTTGAATAGGTGCAGGTAGGCCCAACAAAATAATATGTTCCTAACACAGATATATGTAGATCTAGCTACGAGTATATGCGACATGTTGACCTGCATTGCACGCCCGCTTCGAAAAGTAAAAAATGAATCGTGCGCATCGGGCTTTCGGCACTTCCTGCCGTATATTTTATGGCACCGCCAGCGGTGGGGGATAAAAGTGTTAGTTTACAAATTATGTCTTATAAAATCAGTTTTTTCTTTAATATATTATTAAATCGATTACGAAAATTCAGAAAAAATATTTTTACGTCCGGTAAAAAATATTTTTTCTGGATTTTCCATGTCCAATGCTTCTCTTCTCTTAAACGAGTATGTTACGGAAAATAAAGAAAAAATATTTTTACGTCCGGTAAAAAATATTTTTTCTGAATTTCCCATGTCCAATGCTTTTATTCTCTTATACGAGTATGTTACGGAAAATTAAGAAAAAATATTTTTTACGTCCGGTAGAAAATATTTTTTTCTGAATTTTCCATGTCCAATGCTTCTCTTCTCTTTTTTTTTTTATTTATTTATGACATCATTTTGTACAGAGATGGTTACAAAAATACCAAGCTGCTTAAATCTGGGGGGTTTATTTGCAGATGGGTTGAGTTTTCTAACTTAATAGTTTTCTAACTTAATATAATTTAACTTAATTTAAATTGCATTTACATCTAATATTGTTTTTTTCTTTCTTATTCTACTGGTAAGTAATAGTTACGTATTAACAATTTTCTCTTTTTCGGGTTCTTATACGAGTATGTTTACACAGTACGGGATAGATAGACGGATAAGTGTCTCGACGACTTGTATGAACATGAACAATGCTCCCTCCGACTAGAATCGCAAGTGTTGATGCGAGACTCGCGCTAATCACTCTGGACCTCGATTCTGTTAAAACATTATAGTTCTCTAGCTGTTGCCCGCGACTACGTTCGCGTGGGCTTTAGTTTTGCTTAAGTGTTTGAAAATAAGATAGGGATACTTTTAGCGCATGCGCTTTCATACCCTTCTACCTTTCATACAACTTCGCAACCCCCTCTTACCCCCTTAAGGGATGATTTTCGAAAAACTAATTTAGTTTACACGTCTTTCATGCCATTCAATGAAGAACCTTCACAGTGAATTTCATTCGAATAACTTCAAAAATGGCAAAGTTTCATACTAACATTGCACCCCCTTTTATCCCCTTAAGAGATGATTTTCGAAAAACTATTTTACATGTGTTTCAAGACATTCAGTGAAGGATCTTCATTCTGAATTTCATTTGAATAACTTCATAAAGGCAAAGTTTTATACTAAATTTGCACCCCCCCTTTTACCATCTTAAGGGATGATTTTCGAAAAACTATTTTACATGTTTTTCATAACATTTAATAAAGGACCTTCATATTGAATCTCATTAGAATAAATTCAAAAACGGCAAAGATTCATATTAAGTTTGCACCCCCCTTTTCCCCCCTTAAGGGATGATTTTTGAAAAAATATTTTACACGTATTTCATGATTTTAAATGAAGAACCTTCGTACTGAATTTCATTTGAATAACTTCAAAAACGGCAAAGTTCCGTACTAACTTTGAACCCCAATTTTACCCCCTTAGGGGATGAATTTTCAAAAATCCTTTCTTAGTGCTCCCCTACCTTACAAAAGGAACCCCTGTGCAAAATTTCAAGTTTCTAACCCTTATAGTTTAGGCCCTGCGTTGATATGTCAGTCAGTCAGCTCCTCCTTTTATATATATGTATAGATTTACATGGTCAGGTCACGTCACACGATTCTTAATTCCATTGACGCCTAGACTTATGATTACAAGTGCGCGCTTCGACTTTAAGCGGCAATGTGTTGGAAGCGTTCATTCAACTGTCATTGTACTACAATGCATAGCAGAATCTAGCCGCTGTACTGTACTCATTTTGACACGAGATTCGCCATTCGTGACGTGACATTTTCTCGCAAGAGAAACTCGTAGTTCGTTTACACAGGCCTGGCCTAGAAGAGTTCAAGTGGCGATAATTCAAAAATTCAAAATTCAAAAAATTTTATTTCAACGTAAAGAATTTACATTCTGCTTGTTGAATGTCAATGTACATACAGTTATGTATAATGTTAGCCGCTGCCTTAGGGCCGTCTGTAGTGGAGAAAAAGGCAGCGAAAAATCAACTCCACTCTGACCATCTATGACCAGGTATGAGTGTTCGTATACCAAGAATCTCAAGATCCATGAGTGCAATCAATACTTGCAAAGTCAAACATCATTTAATATTCTTAAAAGATCGTATTCGAGAGGCGTAGTTCGGTGCATTTGTTTACACTAGGCGACCATAGAGGAAAAAAAGAAAAAAATAAAGAGAAGAAATCGTCACTTGCCGACCTTCGTGGCGCAGCGGTTAGCGCATTTGCCCACCATGCGAGAGGTCCCGGGTTCGAATCCCGGCTAAGGACCAAAAGAAACCTCTGGTCTATGATTTATATCTGTGTGCAATGTCGCTGTTTCTGGCTCCCACGACACAAGGTATCCTAGTGTGGGGCCAGAAGCAATGTATCGCACCTCCAGAACTAAAGTGACCTAACTCAAAATTTGCAACTTCTGGGAAATGAAAAAAATGTATTCGGCGCTCTGAGCGAGTTGCTCAAGAAAAAATAGACAGCAATATTCCTCCATCTCTCTCTGACCAAATAAAGTCGGCTTTTTCATATAGGCATGAAAGAGTATACCTTTTTGAGTCATTCTGAGTACTTAACTCATTTTACCCAAATTTTGAGTTAGGTCACTTTAGTTCTGCGGTATGTGCCTGTATGTAAATGTTTGTTTGCTTGCGTTCGTGAAGCCCTCCTTGTGTAACTTCCGCCTTACGAGAGCCCCACCCACAGCCACAGGCCTAAGGACAAGGGGCGACGCGAGACTACGCACAAGAAGGCGACCTTCATGCCGGGCGTTCGCGGGGTGGAGCCATTCAACACACAGCCGCGGCTCAGCGAGGTGCAAAAGAAGACTCAGAAGTACTGCGACTGGGGGAGTACCGGGTATGTAACACTAGCTGTGCCCCGCGGTGTTACCCGCGGTTCATCGATTTTCCCGTAGGAATAAGATATTTCCCCGCGGTAAAACGTAGCCTATGTTTTAATCCAGGGTATCGGCTAACTCCATACCAAATTTTATTAAAATCCGTCCAGCCGTTTCAGCGCTAAAGACTGACAAACATATAAAAACACACACAAACTTTCACGTTTATAATATTAGTGTGATGAGACGGCCCCAAGGCAGCGCCTGGTGTGTCTTTTTTATATTGTAAGAAGGTGCTATTTGAAAACCAGCGCTGTTTCAAATAGAAACAGCAAATGCTGAAATAGCCCCTTTGTCACACGCTGTATATTATATAATAACTATTATTAATATTAATTATTCTGTAAGCATGCTGTGACAATAAACATTCATTCATTCATTCATTCAACATTATTACAAAATCACAATATCTCTTTATTTCATGTACAGGATGCATTTTACAGGGGTTGGGACTCACCTGTTAAGTTACAAAACCTGTGTTAGGAGAGGCCCGCTCTTTCAACGAGTAAATATTTTGCCCTGTGTAACATTAAATGTGTGAGCTTATAGAAGTTAATGTTAATTTTATATAACACCTAGATATTATGTAAGGTTCCCAATCTAGGTATATGTTTGTCTGGTGGTAATAAAGAGTACTAGTCCAAAAAAAAATTTGGACTTAAAAACTAGGACTTGGGCCGACTGGCACCACTTTCCTAAAAGTGGCCGGAACACAGTTTGAGTAACATTTTTGCCACAGAAGTCGATTCGAATGGCAATTTATAAATTATAAGTGTGTGCATTGACATTCACAAGGCAGCGCCTAAAATTATAAGTGTGTATATTGACATTCAACAAACAGAATGTAAATTCTTTACGTTGAAATAAATTTCTGATTAAGTTAGATTCAACTCAATGAAATATTAATTACTAGCGACCCGCCCCGGCTTCGCACGGGTGGCAAAAACGGTGTACCTTTTGCCTTATTATAAACCCAGTTCAGTATTAATTTGATAAAATTTAATTTTGATGAGGCGATAAATACTTTTTTATCTTATCTCTTTAACGCGCCCCTGCAATTATATAAAGCACTGTCACTCTACCTCCAATGATGTAAAGCTAGTATGTATCAAACAACGTTGGTATTAATAAGATTACAAAACAATATTCTTTAAGCCAGGAATTCACTAGGCGACAAGTCGCGAGACATGTGCCAGAACATCTACGGTGCGTGTTCTCGGAACATTTTGGCAACATGTCGCGCGACATTCTCCTTGTCTACACCAGTCAGTCGCCGCAGAGATGTCGCCCGAGGAACAGTTAGTGCTGCGTACATTATATTCGATTGATGCCCGGTTTCTGAGGTCCATTTAAACCTAGTTTATCTATTCCATAACGCTATTGATTCAAATACTTGACATTTTACGTTTCTGAACACCTATGCAAAAAATAAACTTGGTTTAAACTTCGTTCAACTTAACCGCCCGGGTTTGGTCGGTTATCGAATCTATAACTTTATTTGACGTTTCAAGTGACATTAGACACATGACAAAACATAACTAACATCTGACTTTTTTTTTCTTGACAGTGGTTAAGATACATTATTGGTTTAGGTTGTGAAAAAGTATTCTCATCTATTTAAAAAAATGAAATCTTACTGTAAGGTGATTTAAAACTATTATTTTAATTATTTTATGTATGAAAAACCTGAATCTGCAGTAGAATACAGATGAAATGTGTATGTTAAATAGTAGGCTTCCAAATAGTTCCATCTAGTGGCGGAATGGTGAACTACTTATTACACGACCGTCCTGCGTGTACTCAGAAACGCATTGACAATTAACTGACGTTTATGGAACTGATAACTTTATTGATTCTATAGCTAATGAACCATTAACTGTGAACCTCAGAAACCGGGCAAGGGTGGTTTAATAAAATTTAATAAATATTTCATGGTATCGTAGGCAAACCAAGAACTTAATATTTTAACTTCATCCCGTGCTTTACCCGTGCCTTTCGAGGAAGCAATTTTCTTTCTCTCACGCGTAAATTGTGAGTGGAGGTTGTGGATCTTTGCTTTTACATCTTTCCTAGGTATTTGAAGGCCATTGGCTAACCCCTCCTAAACATCATTTTCCTTTATTTATTTTTATAGTCACGGTTATTCATGTCCCACAAACATTCATTGCTTTCGTAAAATTCGATTAGTTTTAGCACTAACTGATTGCTCCACTCTACGGGCATGTTGAAGAACAAATCGCAGACGCGTCTACACTCGCCGACATCCGTCGCGCGACAGATGTCGCAGGAAGTTCTGGCTCGCGAGCCAAAACACGGAACTTGCTCTGCGACACGTGGATGTCGCTGGAATGTCGCGTGCGACGTCGCGGCACGTGGATGTCGCTGGAATGTCGCGTGCGACGTCGCGTCTACACTCGCCGACATCCGTCGCGCGACAGATGTCGCAGGAAGTTCTGGCTCGCGAGCCAAAACACGGAACTTGCTCTGCGACACGTGGATGTCGCTGGAATGTCGCGTGCGACGTCGCGGAACAGAGCGCGACGTTGCGGCGTCACGTAGAAACAGTGTTCCTAGACATGTTCTGCGACAATTTGTTCCCTAGTGAATTCCTGGCTTTATGGTGCACCAGAGCACCTGACATAAAAAAAAAACTATATAACATAACTTCCACACGAAACAATCACTTGAAACATGATAACATGAGGCCGAAGAGAACAATGAGAAACACGAAAAAATACAAAAATATGGTATCTCATAATCATCAACCCATTATGTCCCCACCGATGGGCACGGGTCTCTTCCCTGAGGAAGGAGGCCATACTCCACCACGGGGGCCAAGTCCGGATTGGTGGAGGCTTGTAAGACTAGTGGCTGGTCCTACTGTCAGTAGTTTTCAAGCCGCCCTAAGGCCTCTGACTCGGCTTAACGACTGCCATCTATCGACGATAGCCGGCACCAGCTGCTTCGACATGAATGACAAAAGATATCTTTGTACAAACTTAAAACTTAATCGTTGTTGCAGGTTCCCCGGCTCCCAGCCAATTTCTATGGACGCGCACAATCTGCGGAAGTTGAACGAGAAACCCTACAGGGTCTCATGGAAGGCCGACGGGGTTAGGTGAGTGTTACTTCTTTGTCGTATACCTTCCTCAGGCAAGAGACCCGTGCCCCTCGGTGGGGACATAATGAGTTGATGATGATGAATGCGACGGACTTAATTTTATTCTTATCTTACTATACACATTTTCTACCAGTCAACGGTGGGAGGTGACAATAACTGGTAGGCATAAGGAAGTGTGAAAAACCTAAATAAAAAAAATACATTAAGAAATAAAACAACAGTAGCTGATATAATGGACATGTAAACAAATATGGTACATAAAACTAGTTATAAACTTATGGTGGCAATAAAGTTTTGAGCATCCAGGACTAACACGTAACGCTCGATTTCAGGTTCATGATGCTGATAGACAAAGAGGGCGAGGTGTACATGATAGACAGAGACAACTGCGTGTTCAAAGTGCACGGGCTGAGGTTCCTACACAGAAAAGACCTGCGCAGACACTTAAGGGACACACTGCTGGATGGCGTAAGGTTTACTTCACTTTTGTAGGTTTAGGTTTACTTACTGAAAAATTTAGAATATTTTTTTACCGTCAAGTCGACTTCGGTCCTTAGGGTCCGCAGTTCGAAAGATCAAGTGAGCAGCCTGTCCTCAGTTACATACGGTTCCCTTTTCCCGAACCTCCAGACCCTTCAGAGTTAACTTTAGAACATGTTTTACAGAAGAGTATGAACATTTAGGGGCCTCGAAGGAGGAGGTAATTGAATTTATCGCTACCTCCGTTGGCATAAGAAGACTCTGTATAAGTAATCTAATAGGCTATTTGACAGTGTGAAGAAAACAGTAGGTATTATTTATACGTATTCGTATAAATTATGTGTCTAAAAACCGCTTTAAGGCATTTTAACTAAAAACCAATTTTGATTTGTATAAAAAACACAAGATAAAATTTTGTAATTTGTATCTGTATGTCAGTAAAAATGGCGTCTGTCATTCATTCTTTCTTACGTTCATTGGTTGGTTTACCGGAAAGTGGCGTCATAAATCCTGTGCGACGCCATATTGCCTAAGACAGCGTTTTGGCGGCTTATTTGAAAAGTAAATTTTCGTTGCCTTTTTTAGAAGAAATACACGAAAGAATTTAAAATGACCGCTTTCTGAGGACTCCATGAACACTAACAAACAATATGAGATGGCTTTCAGAAATCGGTTAAATAGCCTATTGGTAATAATTCCCTTTTGTTTGCAGGAAATGGTGATAGACAAAGTGGAAGGCAAAGAGATACCAAGGTACCTGTGCTATGACATAATCAAGTTCGAGGGACAGGATGTGGGCAAGTCTGCTTTCTATCCGGTCAGACTGAGCTGCATAGAGAACGAAATTGTCAACCCAAGGTATGTAAGAGGCCTAATATTCGTTGTTGTTGTCCAGAAATCTATTAAAATTATGTTATTAAAAAAAACTTTTTTTTGCTGCTAACAACACAGAAATGATGAAATACGTAAAAATAATTATGCTTCCGCAATACGTACTGCATTATTTCTTAGATTTTAGTGGTGTAGTGATTTGAAGTCAGTTTTTACTTTTTATTTAAAAAAACACACATTTTTCGCTCTCGTCCAGATAGCAGATTTCTCAACTGAGAATTGTACTAAGTAAATATGTATAGTCTCTCCAGATTTCTCAAAAATGAACAATACTCAAATGTTTGCTTACATATCCATTCAGAAATCAGCAAGAAGTCACACAACCACGTCGACACTTCCACAATAATTAAAACGCAAATGCGAATTCTTTTTAACTTTCCACCATTCAGTCTAAAAATTCCAAAAAGTCCAAATGCAGTCTTTTTATTTCAGGCATCAAGCAATGAAAGAGGGTATCATAAAAAAGGAGAGGGAGCCATTCAGCATCCGTCTGAAGCAGTTCTGGGAGCTCCCCATGGCGCATCAGTTGCTAGGGGATAAATTCGCGAAAACACTATCGCACGAACCCGACGGACTCATATTCCAGCCTTCCAAAGAGGTACCTAATAATAATGACGCCCACACAACGTAATCAACAATCTGGTCCCAAATTATGTGTTCCCAAACTCTGAGATGTCACCGACAAGGAGATCACAAACATAAAATAACACCGAGCCTGATGCCATTTGTATTGATTTGCCTGTCTCGATGGATCGTTCCGTGGGTCACTAGACCAGGCCCTGGCAAAAATCAGTGCTGTGGGTTACATACTTACCTGCAGCACTACTGAGGCCGTTTTGCCGCCGCATGGACATAGCCCGTGTCCCTTTCTTGTTTTTATTTCTCGTCTTGTGTTTTGCCTTGTCTGTTTGTATGTCTTGTATAATGTCTGTGTGGCGATAAATAATTGTATTTCTTCTTAAACAACATCATTTACAATAGAATAGAAAACGTTTATTTGGTACCAACACAATCAAAATAAACATAATCATGGTTCCACCATACATACGAATAAAACAGCACCAAAATGGCCGCCGCTCAGACTTTTACCATGATTGTTGAAAACCATGACGCTGATTTGTACTAATTAGCGATCGACAACGGGAATCGTTCAAACCCATGACCATCGCCTTAATCAAACGTGATACTACTTAAGACCAATGATTCCATTTGTTTTTTTCAACATGGCGGATTCCAAAATGGTGACTAAAATTCCTCCGTTGTGGCTTGAAATAATGAATAAACGCAAGAGCTCTAGTTCCAGTTGTGTACAGGGCCGTATCGTAATGATCACAATTATTAATACTTTTTTTTTACTTAATAATAACTACAATACGGTGGACTTAATGTTATGCCAAAAAATGGCTTCAGTAAATTCATAATTAATTCAGAAAGTGCCAGTATGTGTACTGTTTTCAGTGTAACTTGTTAGCCTGGTTGAGCCTTTATGTATAAGGTTTGCAATCATAGTAATATAATACATAACTCAATACTTGTGTTGTCTAACGCATTGCTTTCCGTTACAGCCTTACGTAGCGGGAAGATGCGACGACGTACTGAAATGGAAACCCAGCCATATGAACAGTGTGGACTTCAAACTTAATATAGTCACCGAAGGAGGTGAAGGGTAAGACAGCAATTTTGTAAAACTTCCTTTGCATCAACGTAATGAGATGACTTCACTCACACTATATGGTCCCTTCAAGGGACCACTGGGACGGTGCAATCCCTGGGACATTGGTTTTTTAGATAGAGTAGGCTTGCCACCTTTACCATCCCGAGAGCAGAGGACTTTATAGGTCCCAAGAACTGTGACTCGCCCCCACCGAAGCCAAGTACAACAACAAGTACAAGCGTACACTTGTCAGTCCTCTCATTCAATTCTAGGGGTCACCACTTTGGCGCTATACTAAAGCTGGGCCAAAGTGGTAGTCTTTAACGGAGTAAGGTGAAAAAGTCTATGGCACACACTACATATATTAATGATCACATAACGTGTTAGGCTACTACGCTTTAGGAGCGGTGGGGCGCGACTGGCCGCTTAATCGCTTACAATACCAAAAGGGCGCGGTCTACCGCCACAGAGTTATAAAATCCCCATCAATCAATCATCAGCTCGTATTAGAAAGATAGAATATTCGTCCACTGTCGGAGGTAAGCACGCCAGTTCGTCACCTCTGTCCATCCTCATCCAGACGCTGTCAGAAATTTGTCTCAGATTGTTGGTTCAGTGAGCTGGTGGGCACAAATACAATCCCTATAATGAGGTTAGGAGATCGGGGGTCAGTTCTAGTTTATAATCGAAATGTTCGTTATATTTTAATGGCTTGGATTTATATTTATATTTTATTATTTTAAGTTGTCTAGTTACTGGCCACTTCCACTCAGCCTCTTTTCTTCTGCAGTTGTCTTTGGAATTTATTCTTCTTTTCCCCCACCAGTATCTGCCAAAAAAGGTTGGTCACATACACTGTGCACTCCACATTCTTTTACCAGCCATTTAATTGTTTTTCCCCATTAGTGTTCTGCCTAGCACTTAAAAAAAAAAAATATTTCTTTCGCATCCTGCCAAAGGTGTTATTTGTAAATACACGATTTCTTAAAACACACCACGCCAATTAAAAGAGTATGCTGAAGATTTTACAACGAAAAGATGTAACCACAGATCAAATGAACAACCTCTGTGGAGTGCTTTAGAGGAATTGTGTTGTATAAATACGGCAGTCTTAAAAATAGTACATTGTTCACCGAGAGGAGAAAGTGACCGATTACCGTCGAGGGTGTCGTTTGAAGCCCGAGCCGTAGGCGAGGGCTTTAAAACACCTGAGATCGGGAATCGCAGTTTCTCTCGAGTGATACATAGTGCTTTATACTACACCTACAAGGAAAATAAAAAACGAAATCTTTACTAATTGAAATTTATATTGAAATTGTTGCTAGTGGCCAGTGTCATTTTGCGAACTTGGAGATAAAAACTCACTGTAAAAACTTTTTGGCTTTTGATATTTAGGTTAACGGCGCATAGTCTTACCCAAAATTAAAAAAGAAAAACCACGTAAGAAATGGATTTTCATACACTTTTCTCTCCCGCTCAGATGCGTTTTCTCCCCGCATATTTGTTCGATATGCAATGACGTACTTTCTACCGTAAATTTGATAAAGTATCAAGGTACTTTCCAAGCAGGTGTAGTATAAAACATATTATTTCAATTCTTTTTCTTTTCCCCCGCCAGCATCCTGCCGAAGAAGATTGGCCACTTACTAGTGGGCGGTCTAGCCGACCGGCCGTTCGCCTCCATGAAAGTCAACAAGGACATCCGGCATCTCCATAACAAAATAATCGAGTGCAAGTTTGAGAACAACCAGTGGAGCTTCATGCGGGAGCGGACAGACAAGTCGTTCCCAAACAGCTATACTACTGCTAAAGGTATGTTTATAACATCGCATTATATAGAATCACGCAAGCGCCGAGCCATCATAATGGTCACGATGAGCATATCCGCAATCCGAAGAAAAAACTACTGAAGTTGAAAGAATTTAATCAAAACGTTTCCGTAGTCGCGATCCAGATCCTTTTTAATTATTCCGTTTTGATTAATCCTGGATCCCGGTGCGAATCATCCACCGCGATTCGGAATTTACGCCTCTATCCCGGTGGGGTAGGTAGATCTTTCGCTTCATCGACATTAATAAGTCGAAAAAAAAAACAACTTGAAATAAAATCGCGTAAAATATCGTCTCTGAAATTTGAGTAACTAAGAAAAAGCCTGTGTATGGGTCGTATACCTATAGGCATAGAATAGAGACAATAGGCTATTTGACAGTGTGAAAAAAAAACAATATTATTTATACATATTCGTATAAATTATGTGTCTTCGCTTATGTGTGTGAGTTATGTGAATCGCTCGTAGCCTGGGCTGCCTGAGTGATCTTAAACGATCACTAAGGTTAAGCAACATACGGCGCGTTCAGTCCATGGATGGGTCACCGTCTATGACTAACGCTAGTGGCATTTTTCCGAGCGGTTCCGTGCTTCGCAAGGCACGTTAAGCAGTTGGTGCCGGCTGCCGTCGATAGATGGCAGTCGTTAAGCCAAGTCTTAGGCCTTAGGGCGGCTTGAAAACTTCTGACAGTAAGACCAGCCACTAGTCTTTCAAGCCTCTACCAATCCGGACTTGGCCCCCGTGGTGGAGTATGGCCTATACCTTCCTCAGGGAAGAGACCCGTGCCCCTCGGTGGGGACATAATAGGTTGATGATAATGATGTGTCTTAAAACAGCTTAAGGCATTTTAACTAAAAGAACAATTATGATTTGTAAAAAAATACAAGATAAAATTTGATAATTTGTATCTGCCGCCATTGTATCGAATACGGCCTGGATTGGCCGATTCTGTGATGACGGATGCCAGTAAAAATGGCGTCTGTCATTCATTCTTTCTTACGTTCATTGGTTGGTTTACCGGGAAGTGGCGTCATAAATCCTGTGCGACGCCATATTGCCTAAGATAGCGTTTTGGCGGCTTATTTGAAAAGTAAATTTTCGTTGCCTTTTTTAGAAAAAATACACGAAAGAATTTAAAATGGCCACTTTCCGAGGACTCCATGAACACCAACACACAATATGAGATGGCTTTCAGAAATAGCCTATTAAGACTTAAGGTTCCTTAAAAAAGTTACCTAACTTTTTTCTCTTCCAGCCGTGTGCGAGAGTATACTTGACCCGGTGACGAAGGAGCGTTTACTCGACTTCATCGACAACCACCGTTTCCATGACGACGCGGACATAATGCCCCCGCCTAAACGCGTGCGCCGATAGCGTTACTTACCATTTCACCGGCAAACTTGGACGTGGTTTGCCGCTAACCGGAACACAGCTTAGACGGAGCGGCGAGAGGATTCGCATAATTTTAGTGGTAACATGTTCGAAAAGTTCAGTCTCGATGAAGAGATTGGGCTTTACATGTGTAAAGGTTTGAAGATTTCACTCGTGCCTGGCTTTCGTCCAATCTAATCAAATCTATACTAGCCTGGATTCGTTGACTGCTAGTCATAAACCTCGGTGGAGGCGTATGTCTAGCAGCCACTCCTTGACCATCCCTGTCCATCCGCCACTGGTAATATGGCATGGATTATCGGAAGCTGGCATGCTCACCCAACAGCCACCGGAATACCTCAGATTGTCAGTCCAATATAGTGGGTGTCCAACGTCTATTATCGTCCGCCATTTTGGTTTTTTTTTACACGTGGAGGAACTAAGTGCTACATTCACTCCGTTGTTTGCATGATCTTCTTTCAATGAGAGAGAGAGTGCTGGGGTATGTTATCCGACACTTGTTGCCGCTACAAATTCACTAATGTATGTAACAACAATCATGTGTATGTATTTAAATGAAAATTTTAAAGATGGCGGTCTGTGCTTAGGTAGTTAAAATTAGCCAATCAGTCCGAACTGAGTTGTCAATTGTGTGCTTCCAAATTCATTGGACGTAATGTCAATAGGTGTAAATATTTGGTTGTATAAGTTTTCCAGAAAATGTGGAAAATGAAGAGACGGCCTTGAAGTATTCATCCAATTAGGGCAAAAAGTGTCTTCATTGACACTTTTTGCGAGCGGTTTAAATGCGAATTTGGAACAACATGAGGCATATGAGGTATCTCCGGTTGCCATTAACCTGGCTGTCGCTGTAATAGGTGCCATCAGCGAATGAAAATAATATACAAAGTCGTCTTTGCGGAACGACTAAATAGCCCCGTATGAATTGCGTGTTTGCAAGAATATCTGAGGACCCATTCGATAACGCCGTTAATTTTCTACTTCAAACAATGTTACTAAAGCTTATTTTCCTTCAGCCGACAGGGTATAATTTATGTGAAAAAGTAACTTCAGTTAGTGGAGATTTTTGTTTAGCTATAAGACGGTAAAACTTTCTGATCTTTAGTATGAATTTTACAATAAAATTTAAATTTACCATTTTCGGATTATGTAAGAGATTTTTGTAACTGTAAATAAATTTGTATTCGCGTATCCACCGCCAATTCAGAAAGCATTGCAGGTTTAACAAAAACCAGTGCTTAAGATTCGCCAGGATGCCCAGCAATGGATGGTCAAAATTTGCCAATACGCGAATACGACCAGCGATGTTAAGTGCCACCATGAACGAAGTAGCATCTATCAACATCGTACTGCACGTAGCGAGTGGGAAGGCTGCATTGAGCCCTCACCCTCGATCTTATGCCTCAGGCAATAAGAGCTAAAGGCCTTTCTCCACTTCTCCAGTCCGGCAAACGGTAATTACCAGTCCGATTTAGAAACACACAAGAATACTAGTAAGCTTCTCCACTACTCCGGCATCCGGTTTTTAACGGTCCGATAATTTGCTAGATCGGCACGGTATTTTACCGGGCCGAAGTGATCGACGTACAAAAACAATACACGTTTTTGCACCGCGCATACAACCCAAAAATGTTCCCATGCTATTTAATTTTTATAAACATTTTTTTTTACACACAGGCACATACATTGCTTCTGGCCTCACACTAGGATATCCTGTGTCGTGGGAACCAGAAACAGCGATGTCACAAACATGTAAACATCCAAGACCTGGCGTTTTTTTTTCTCTCCAGCAGGGGATCGAACCCGGGACCTCTCGCATGGTAAGCAGATGTGCTAACCGCTGCGCCACAGAGGTCGTCGAATTAGATTAATAGAATGCGTGGAAAACGTCCCCTGCCTCGAATAGCAAAACCCAGGAATTTTAATAAAGCACTGCGTCACGTCCATTGCCGATTATAATCGGATGAAGTGGAGAAGCATAATCCGGCATCCGATATTTTTCTCATAACTGATTCCGGTTCCGACGCCGGACCGGAGAAGTGGAGAAAGGCCCTTCGGGTCGGTAAAGACTTATTCGCACGATAAAATCTTCACTTTACAATAATTTGCGGTACACAAAGCTAGTGACTTTTATTGGAAGTGGAATAAGAGCGAATGTCCTCTTTAAGTTTCATTGTCTTCCGAATTCAGAAAGGCATTTAAGGCATAATATTTTTGTTCGCCGAGCTCCTATGAATGCGCTGATTTAACTTTAGTGTGATAATAAATTGAAAATAACGCTTTATTGCATTGGTTGTTGATCATAAAATTTGTATACATACCTATTTGTATTATGATGTTCTCATATTATTTAATATATTTGGCGTAGCATCTCAAAACTCTGTACGTTTCGACGTATTTTGATTTAAATAACTGTTTATTTAGGATATGGTTTTAATGTTATGAAATTAATTTATACTTTCAATATAATAATAAAATATTGAAGCGTCCTGTTCTGTTAAATGCTCATTTTAAGTCTTTTTTACGAGCCGAATTGTAACTACCTAGTTAAAATTTTAGATAAAATGTTTTATTATTATTTTCTCGTGAATAAAACATATTTTTAAGTTATAAAACAATATTTTTATTTATTACGCAATTAATTAACAGGGCTCTTTGTTAGGGCGTTTTCTACTAATCAGTAAAAACCTAATATTATCTATCATTTTTCTAATTTTCTGCCCTATACAGCGTAGGGAAATGGAACAAATCTGTCCGAAAACTTCTGTGGCATCAAAATATATGTATGTAACAAACAACTGATATGATATTGCAATAGTTTTTCTTCTATTAAAAGTTATTTTATCAAATAGAACCCTCCCATTTTGGTTAGACATGGTGATTTTGTTTCATTCTAATATTTTTTGTAAGTATTATTTATTTATACATTACTAGCTGTTGCCCGCGACTACGTCCGCGTGGGCTTTAGTTGAGTAAAGTGTTTGCAATTAAGATAGGGATACTTTTAGCGCATGCGGAAGAGCTTTCATACTAACTTCGCAACCCCCTCTTACCCCCTTAAGGGATGATTTTCGAAAGACTATTTACACGTCTTTCATAAAGATAAAAAAAAAAGTTTTATTCAGTAAAGGAAAGCACAATTTTATACAGTATTTCATTTCCGCCTTTCATGACTTTCAATAAAGGACCTTCATACTGAATTTCATTCGAATAACTTCAAAAATGGCAAATTTTCATACTAAATTTGCACCCAGCTTTTATCCCCTTGAGGAATGATTTTTGAAAAACTATTTTACATGTGTTTCATGACTTTCAATGAAGAATCTGTATTCTGAATTTCATTCGAATAACTTCAAAAACGGCAAAGTTTCATACTAACTTTGCACCCCCCCTTTTTACCCCTTTAAGGGATGATTTAAGAAAAACTTTTTTTACATGTTTTTCATAACTTTTAATGAAGGACCTTCATATTGAATCTCATTCGAATAACTTCAAAAACGGCAAAGTTTCATACTATGTTTGCACCCCCCTTTTTGCCCCCTTAAGGGATGATTTTTAAAAAACTATTTTACACGTGTTTCATAATTTTAAATGAAGAACCTTTGTACCAAATTTCATTCGAATAACTTCAAAACCAAAGTTTCATACTAACTTTGAACCCCCATTTCACCCCCTTAGGGGATGAATTTTCAAAAATCCTTTCTTAGTGCTCCCCAACGTTACAAAAGGAACCCCTGTGCGAAATTTCAAGTTTCTAATCCTTATAGTTTAGGCCCTGCGTTGATATGTCAGTCAGTCAGTCGGTCAGCTTCTCCTTTTATAATATAGATTGTACACAATAAAGAAATGTTTACAAAAATACAGGCGACTATATAGTACTGATGAATAGAAAAACTTTTTACTAATGTCATACAATAGGAATACCAAAAGCCACCGTGAATAAACTATAATAATAACTTTCACTCAATATGGATACAATCACATATCCTGGTCGCGAACTAGGATCTTCGGATAAGGCAAGTGCATCACAGTAGACCCAGACCAAGACTATTAGTCTTAACAGTCAAGCATATTACTGCTAGACCAACAAGGCCATAAATAAAGTATAATTTTTACAACGAAGGTGTAGGTACATACTGCCACCTGCTTTCACCATCTACCTCGACCACTCAGATTTTCTTTTCCTTGACCAATTTCGTTAAGTGATGCTCGACATTATACGCCGCGGCCGGCCAAAGATGCTCTGGCGTCTCAGTGTAGATTATTTTCACCAGATCCATTGATCCTAGCGCTTCACTGCTTTGCGATCTGAGCACTTCTAAGATCTGGGATTCGCGCTGGTTCCTGTGAGCTATGTAGTACTTGATTTTCTCTATTGGTTCCTAGAAAGATGACATTATAAAATGTAAAGTTGTAAATAATATGTTTGATAAAGTAAAGAAGGTCAGAACTACAAATATGAGGTCCAAAATTCATAAGTTTATAAACCCTGGCTGAACTTGTTGCCATTTGATTTTTTTATCAAAATGTTTACCATAATAGTTTGCAAGCAAAGCCAATTTTTAAGAAAAAGACTACCATTCTTCTGGGTTACCCAGTAACTTCAGAAAAAACTTCATCCTTTTGATATTTTCAACTAATCTAAAAAAAATGTGTTTCTTTTCAAATAAAAATAAGCAGAAATTCTGGTTTCTCGCTATACAAGTTTTTCCACAATCACACGGTCATTTGTACCACCATAAACATATTCTCACCTGAATAACATTCCCATGTCCTGGAAAGATCAAACTAGGTTTCAGATCCAAGATCTTCTGCAAACTTTTCATATATGTGTAAAGATCCTCAAACACTGCTGTACCCTCGCCTAGTATACAATCGCCGCTGAATAGAATATTCTCCTCTGTCAGTGTAAGTATCACATGATCGGTGGTGTGACCTGGTGTGTGGTGGACCTTGACAGTAGCTCCTTCTACAGAAATCTCTTGGCCATCAGAGAGATAGTTCAGCGGTATGTTTGGGGGCAATTCAACATCGGGGAGGTCTTCTTGACTGCGTCTGTGCTTCCATACTTTTGGGTCCTCTGCAATGTGACAAATTTATACAACTATAAACACACATGAAACTATTCAGTCCATGATAATGACACCCAGTACAGTTGCAATTTGTGGTTAAAATTGCCTAAAGCTGTAAAATGAAAAAATCAATGATAGTTATTTTAATTTTAAACTATACTCTGATTTTTAATTTCGTGTACTAACTAAACAAACAGCTGCAAGCGCTCTTTCTTTTTTAAAATGTTGCTAGCTCAAGGAGTCTCGACCGAGTTCTCGGTCTCGGTCTCGATTTCGACTTTGTCAGCTAAAATTCTACTTTTTATTTGCTTATTGATAACTAGGTACTGCGTTGCAAACTTATCGTAATTAAAAAAATTGTATCGTATCAGCTGAATGATCAAGTAGTTTCTTTTTTAAATTTACTAAAATAAGTAATTTTAGAATCTTAATTTACGTTGATCAATAATAAAAGTAGCGTTGATTTCTATCTACAGTGACATTTTCAAAATGGTTAAATTAATTTAAGAAGAAAATCATAAATGTAACATGCAACTTTTTTTTCAAATCACCAAACCGAATAGTAGTTTGGCTTTCGAATCATATCTCGTTTCAATATCTCGATAGTCTTCGAGTACTTTATTGTACAACAAAATCCAAAACTGGCAACCCACCAAATGTCAGTTTGGTACACGAAATGAAAAATCGGAGTATAGAGTACGCGCCGTCACTCATTACCGACGGAGACAACTTTGTCTTCATTGAAATAAGAACGAAAATGTCTTAACTCATCGGCATTCAGTGGTGGCGCGGACTTTACACATTTTGTTAAGCTGTGTTGTCTGCAACTTTACCTGTATACAATGATTAATCTATCAACAAGTATGTTTAATAGAGCCTGCTCAGCCTGGCCATAATGTAACTATAAAATATGTTTTTCAAACTAACTGGCAATGGTTCCAAAGATGTTCTCAACACCACCAACATGGTCATGGTGCCAGTGGGTGACCACAATGTGCTCAATGTCCACTTGCTCAGACTTTAATACTTCCTTTAGGGACTCCTGATACTCGGGAATGTCCTTGTCACCAGTATCAAGGAGGATTCGTCTAGAAGTAAATAAAAAATTAATGGTAGGAACTAATATGAAAATTGTCTTTAGTGTTTATAAAAGTAAACGACTTTTAATAAATAATAGTTTCAAATCAGACATTTTAAGTTTTAATATAAATAAAGATTGTATGAAAAATTCAATTAATGAAATTGAGAATTTTAAACGTAAATTATTGGTTACTGGAAAAGGTTTCATTATATCGTCGCTTTGGTAGTGAAGAGAGTTAACCCACAATCTTACGTTTTGAGATAATGAGCAATTAGGTTACTCAGGTCAGTGCAAAAACACTCATCTGGTCATATGTTGCCAGTTCGTTTAACCCTCTTAACCATTGTTATTGTTATTGATTAAAATACTTCGGTGGGTTGTCTCTCTTCACCAGCAGTAACAATATTTTATTCTCATTCTAATTGTGCTATTAACTCATTTTGCATAAAATTTGGGTTGACTCTCTTCACTACCAAAGCAACAATATTAGAAAAGTAGCTGACCTGGCAAACATCATTTTGCCATAAATTATTTGTAGGGATTATAATTAAAAAAATATCACTTAGGGCTGCGGCTGTGAAAAATAGCTAACGACCTATTCTCAAACCTACCAAATATGTAGGTATACATATAAAATTTCATCAAAATCGGTCAAGCCTTTTCCGAGGAGTATTCGCACTAACACTCACACAAGAATTTTATATGTTAGATAAACAAGTAGAACTCACTTCTTTCCAGTGCCAATAAGATATGTGTTTGTCCCTTGCAGTGTCATGGGACTCGGATTAGCACCAAGGACCCTTATTATGCGATCTGTTAGCTTTGTAACGGCTGGTATTAGTGCGACGGACATTGTTACACCTTTATGGATACAAATTCCTAACGTTAATAACTTCTTAAAGATAACTACATTGAGATAATTTGTGATAAGAACATCTGATAAAGGAAAACATTCTGTCATATTTATTTTCTTGGGCTGCACGAATAGGTCGGTTATCCGTTGCACAATATTAGGAATTACCTCTAAATAATGAACTCACTCTGTTGTACTGTGTCATGCTGCTAACCAGAACCAGGTTCAAAAAGTAAAAATATAATAATTAATATTAGGAAATTATGATTGATCAGCCGGCCGACAGCTGCTGACGGCCGTGGCCGTGACTTTTTTTTTTTAATATAAGGTTTAACGGCCCTGGATACTAGTCCTTTTGAGCCTTTTAGTTTATTATTTTATCACTTCCACTGTTTTACACTCTTCACTATTTACAAAGTATTAATCGTGTTCACTATGTATTTACAAAGGGGGGTGAAGGATCTTGGATCGGCAAGAAGTTCTTGAAGCCGCATTGGAATATTATTTCCATAGATTGGTTCGAGTTCTGTTATTAGAGTTAATCTGTGGAGGCCAAATTTTTGACAACTGAAGATAAGGTGAGAGAGATCGGCGTTATCCGTGCCACAATGTAAACATTTATCATCTTCAGCCAGATTGAGTCTACGGAGGTGAGTGGGAGTTTGGCAGTGTCCAAATCTCATTCGGTTAACAATGGTTATATATTTACGGCAGTTAATTTCTTTATTTTTGTGATACCAAGGTTGGGCGGGCGGGCTTCCTTGAATATCTGCGTACCAGCTTCCTTTAACTTTGCTGGTTTCTTTCCAGTAATCGCGCCATAATGTCATCAGATGGTCGTTCAAAGGTGCATGTAGATCAGTGAACGGCATCTTCAGGTCGGTGGAATGGTCCTCGTCGGGTTCCCTACTTGCGGCTCGATCAACAACTTCGTTCCCCATGATCCCTCGGTGAGCAGGTACCCAAAGAAACTTAACCTTTTTACCTCTAACATCTAAATTATACAAAATATTCCTAATTTCATACACTAAATAATTTACATTGTATCTGAAACAGTTACCTTCTAGAGCTGATAGAACACTCAGTGAGTCAGATAATATAATAATCTCAGACACATTAATATCTTGCACATGAACAAGAGCTTGATAAATTGCATAAGCTTCAGCTGTGAAAATACTACAATTGCCATCAATTTTGTAACATTTTGTTCTTTTTAACTGTGGATCATAAAATGCTGCGCTTACTCTACTTCCCGACTTGGAACCATCAGTATACAATGAATAAAGATGTTTGTACTCCAAAAATTCCAGCAGACTGTTTTGATTAGTTATTGAATATTGCTGTACAAAATCATTTCCTAAGAGTATCTTGAAATCAGCCTTATATAAAGGCCATATACTTTCTTTATACATATTTACAGATATAATATTTAGATGAATTATAATTCGCAGTAGAGTTGGAGTGTTACCATTTAGTATTTGTGTAATATTTGCATATGGACCAACTGAGCGGTGTAACATATCAATTGCTTCATGTGGCAAAATGTGGTCTAGAACACATCTATTATTCAAAGCAATAAGTTTTAAACAAAATCTCTCAGCTAGTTGTAAACGTCTGAAATGTAGTGGAAGAATGCAAGCCTTGCATTGCATAGCATTAATTGGTGTTGAGCACATAGCTCCAGTTATAATTCTTAGTGCTTTATTCTGAATAACATCTAGTTTTCTTAATGATGGCAGGCTTGCATCCATATAAGCAATACAACTATAATCAAAGTGACTTCTCATGATACTCTTGTATAACATAGACAGTATTTTGGGATCTGATCCCCAATGCACTCCAGCCAGAGATCGAAGTAAATTAAGTGCTTTTGATGCATTTTTAATAATATAATTGATATGACTTTCAAATGTTAATCTTGTATCTAGCAGTATACCAAGGAATTTCTTTTCATTTAACCAGGGTAAAGGAATATTATTATACGTTACAAAATTGTCACTAACAGTATTTTTCTTACAAAAAACCATTGCTGCACTCTTACTAGGGCTAATGTCTAATTTAAGTTTATTAGAATAATAATTGTTTACCTCTACAAGAGCCTGGTTCAGATTATTTACAGCTATATTTACATCTTTATGTACAGAATATACTAATAAGTCATCTGCAAATTGCAGAAATTGAGCACCCTTATGGGTCAGATAATTATTAATTTGACATGTATAAATGTTGTACAGCAAAGGAGATATAGTGGCTCCTTGCATAGTTCCTTTAAATACTTGACCTGGTCCATGCAAAATATTATTAAACTTTACATACATTGTTCTATTGTACAAAAATTTAAATATCCATTTACAGATGCATCCTGGGATACCAATCTCTGACAAGATGCTTACCAATATGGATGGATCAACATTATCAAAGGCACCTTGTACATCCAAGAATGCACAAACAGTGACAGATTGGCTATGAAATGAATTCTTTATATCTGATATAAGAGAAGTGAAACTATCACTTGCATTGCGACCTTTCCTAAAACCAAATTGTTGGTCTGGTAAGATTCTCTTTGATTCTACAAAATGATCAAGTCTTGTTTTAAACATAAGCTCAAATATTTTTCCAACACACGAAGACAAAGAAATTGGTCTGTAAGAATTGAAGTCATTACTTGGTTTATTTAATTTTAAAATTGGTATGACACATTGTGTTTTCCAAGAATCTGGTATAGTCTGAGTTTTCCATAACAAGTTAAAAATGTCTAACAGGGTTTTTTGTGCATCTAAGTGCATGTTCTTAATAAGTTTGTAAGGAATGTCGTCTAATCCGGGTGTAGTGTCTTTTCTAGACCTAATTGCGACAGTAAATTCTTGCATAGTAAAGGCACAAGAGAGAAAAGTAGAGTTTTCATCACCATTATGACTAAAGAAGCTATTTAATGAGTCAATGTCTATTGCATTTACAGATGAGGAGGATGGTGCATACTTATCAATGAAAGCGGGAATCTATTCATCATTCCTTGGACTCGTAGGTAATCTAATACGTTTAAATCTTTTAATATAATTCCATATAGTACTAACGGGTGTATATCTGTTGAAAGATTCTACTAATTTAACCCAACCATTCTTCTTTTTTTCCTTCAATAATCTCTTTTTAAAAGCATCTAACTTTTTAAATTTAATGTAACTAGTTGTGGTGGAATCAGATCTATATGAATTTAGAGCTTCTTTGCTTTTCCTAACAGCATCTGAACACTCACTGTCCCACCAGGGAACAGGTTTCCTTAAAATATTTTGATTGACTTTCTTAAACTTTGGTATGGTTAAATCCTTAACTTCCATCAAACTTTCACAAAAATTATTGTAACTTTTAATTGGGTTGGAATAATCTAAACTAAGTTGACCTAAGATCTTTTCTGTTTCAGATTCAAAGGTGAGCCAGTCGGCTTTTCTGTAAAGATAACGCTCTACATGGGTACCAGTGTCATATTTCTCGACTGTGGTGTGGATGTCAAGAATAGTTGGGAAATGATAACTACCCATGGCATCATCGTGCACTCTCCATTCACAAAGAGGAGCTACAGAAGGACTAATACAGGAAATGTCAATTGCAGAAGGTCTTTTGGTAGGACTACCTACTGTAGTAGAGGAACCAGAATTCAAAATGCATAGGTCATATTCATCTAATAAGTTATAAATTTCATTACCTCTAGAATTGGATCTAAGGCATCCAAAAGCAACATGATGTGCATTGAGATCACCAGATAATAATATTGGACTTGGCAGCATATTTAATATTTGTTTGAGCCTCCTACATTGAAATCTACGACGATTAGTATCTGGAGGATGAGCATATGTACAGAGTATCGATAAATTGCCAACATTTGTGGATAAAACTATAGCTGTTGACTGCAAATAATCATAAAAGGGTGTAGCAATTACTGAGTATTTCAAATGCGATTTTAAGAGAATACCTACTCCTCCTCGTCCATCTGTTCCATTTTGAAATATAAAATCGTAATTGGTAATTTTAAATATACTTCTCTCTCTTAACCAGGTCTCATTTAAGAGACAAATGTCAATATCATTATCTTTTAAGTAATTAATAAGCAAAGGTTTTTTGTTAACTGCTCCTTCAACATTAAATTGTGAAATTCTAATAAAAGCTTTATCCATTTTGTTGTAGTGATTTAATTAATACTTCTTGAATAACAGAAGCATTGATCTTACCCATGTTACTGTTAGCTAATGTCACTAAGGCTCCAACCATGCCATTTAAAATAAAGTTACTCTTTAATACTTCATCAAGTAGTGTTGCATTTGAATCAGATTTGAGATTGGGTTTGGGAATGTCTTTTGAAATGTCCTTGTTTAATGGAGTTGTTATAGTTTTATTGTGTGTTCGTGTTTTTTTCAAAGGGGGAAAATTCGTATTGTAATTTCTCACAATATTTTTGTCTTCGTCTTTACGAGAGAAAGATGCAGCAACTTTTGCATAATTTTGTTTATTATTATTTTCTTCCATTTTGTTTTTTTTAATAGGACAGTCACGAGAAATTGCTAAATGAGGTCCATGACAATTTATGCATTTAAGTTCTGCATCTTTCTTGCACTCAGAGAAGTGGTGTTCTTCAGAGCAGATTGAGCACTTTTGTGTTGATTTACAAAACTTGGCTCCATGATTAAATCTGAAGCATTTGAAACATTGCAAGAGCGGAGCCCTGTATTCGTTCACTCTAAATCTATATAAGTCTAGGTAGACATAGTCCGGTAGGTTCTGCGACATAAATGTCACCGAGACGGAACTGTATGGAACCACCTCGCCGTTCACTTTGCGTGTGAAGCGTCGCACGCTGATGATTTCGTATTCAGCCGAGAGTTGCTTGAACAGATCTTCGTTACTGATTGTAGTAGGGACAAAACGAAGGACCCCGATTGTCTCCACCGACCTTGCCGGTATGTGCGCCTTGAAGAAGTGACTCTTCAGGAAATCAGCGTTCATCAAGAAGTTGTTTGCATTGATGGACTGACCGAAACAAACTCCAATCTTATTGGCATTAATGCGCTTAATGCCCACCACGCCCTTCACTGCCTTTTTAAATAAATTGTTGATGAAGTCCGGGTTTTTATTCCCAAGCCGTTCACCTTCCTTCTCCGATTCTATAAAAACCATATATTCGGCACTTACCAAGTTCTCTGGATATACTCTTTTGTACCCTGGTTTCGTGTATGGTTTGTACATGTCTTTGTCCTTGGAATTTTCGTTCTCACCCTCCGAATCTGACGGCAATCTGGACCTCTTCTTACTCCGAGGAGAAGGATCGGTAATATTCCCAGGGGGCAAAGCCCCCGGGGCATTATTCATACTGATCAACTTATTAGCACTGTTTTTAGAGACTTAAAGCTCAAAAACAAGTTACAGAAATTACAAAATAACTTTTTGATAAATTAATTTGTAAAAACGCGCCCTTCCTTTTGAAATGCCCGCCAAAAAGTCCGTGGCCGTGACCTTCGCTCAGTGTTGCCAGTGGCAGGCAGCAGATAGTCAAAGATAACACGAGGCCATGAATAATCAAAGAGGATTGAGTACTCTGACAAAAAAATGTCCTGACAAGGAGGCTCGAATTGAGAATGCCATTTCTTTCTAAGTAGGGTGACCTTGGTGTCAATGAAAACCGGACGAAACATAAGGGAAGCCAGCCGGAAGGAACGAGCGAAGTTCTCTCTTTAGGAGTAACTTGGGCATTTACTTCCATAATGGGTACCTAGTGGTAGGTATATTCATTGACTGAAGAACTTTAATTATACTTATATTTTTATTTAACGAAGTTTTAACATTATAAAATGAAAGCCAAAATCAAGCCATAAAATTTGCTTTAATCTAAAAATAAACAAAGAATTAACTCATTTAAATGTATAAAATTTACAACTTGCTTATTAAGTGTTAATGTATGTACAGTACATTACATACTGCCCTCAAATAAGGTTTGTAGTGGAAAAGAAGAGTAGAGAGAAAAGTGAAGATAAAACTTAACTTCGACCATGTTAAAAAACTTTTTTAAAACCTTATGAGTGGTATTGCTACAAAAATTACTTAGCATACATTCATGGCTCGATTAGAGTCTGGGCCTTTAATTTGAGGATAAGTAAAGTTCACTATCTTGCATGGATACATGGATACATGCAAGATAGTGAACTTTACTTATATTCACAGTTATTAATAGTGAACTTTTCTTACATTTCTTATCATCATTTACAGTACATAGGCTACTTTTTATTGCGGAAATCGCACTCATTCTGCGAAATTAACTTAATCATATTTTGATCTACATAAGTTTACAAATTATTTTCAGTGAACCAATTTAGAACTTTATATAATTATGGTACTCTTGGTCTCGACAAGGGTTAACTTAAAAATTCAAAATTATGTTGCAGACAAATTTTAGTGTACAAATTGTAATTTCAGATAAAAAAATCTAACTTGCCAATGCGAATAAAACTCATGTAGCTAGATTGGTGACAAACATTTGAATGTTTTTTTTTTACATTTAAAATATTAAAGCTTATTACATTTTGTAATGTTAAAGAACATTACAAAATAGAATAGAATTATTAAGTATTAAATTAAATATTCTATTATACCTCCTGACAATTTTTCTATTCAAACATAATATTCAAAGCTTCTTCTTTTGGGGAATTCATTCAGTCAGTTCGGGCACCTGCATCGAGCCGTGGTTTCTTCGTTGGTAGTTCTTCCAGTTCAACATTTTCTTCCGTCACTCAGTACCATTACTTTTTTCGCCACAGGCTGTAAATATTTATTTGTTACTTACTTTCTAATAAACTTCTTAGCAAACAAAACACAAAGGTTACAGAAAAGTCCTGTGCAACATACCTAAAGGGGTTGGTAAGCACGTCAATAAAAAGTAAATTAAGTAATACTTTCTGAGTTATTCCCGTTTGAAACTATAAAATATAATTAAAAAAAATAATTTATTCGTTCAATTGTCCATTATCATAATTTTAAAGTATTTTGCGTTACAACTAGTAATAAATTGGGGCCATTTTGTCAAAGAGTATTTGTTGTTTGTGATAATTATTTTCTCTATCGATTGGCATAATGTTTTATACCTGTGTACACCAAACGGCAACTTTTCATTTACAAACTTACAAACTTTAGGTATGCTACATAGGTTCCAAGCCTTTTACTCACCACTACAAATGGTACATCATCTTCCTTCAACCTCGGTAAGACCGTAGGTTTAAAATCTTATTTTCTAAAGTACCGGCTTTTGCAGGCTTCACAAAATGCAGGATTTTGTGATGTCGAACCAGAGCCTGATATAGCATCCATCCATTTTGAACGTAAGCTTTCGTTTTTAGGAAAACTGAAAAGAGACCATTAGATAATCAAACACATGGCCTACATTTTACAACATCATGATCATAGTATTCCACATAAAATGAGTAAGAGTAAGACACACTCCTTCAGTTTGTGGCTCTCGCTCTGGACACTTTTCTCTAGTTGCTTACTCATACGATTTTATGTTTTATTTGAAAAGACAAAGAGTTTAGTTTTCAATGGAAGATTTTTCGTAGTGCTCTATCCTCTTTGATTATAATATCCTTGCACGAGGCAGATCAAAAAGTAACATTTTCTCGAGAAAAGTAACCTAACTTTTTTTTTTTTTTAAAAACCGACACAATACTTTATTATGGCAGTTTATTACACAAAAAGTAAAATAAGTTTCTTGTCCCATTCGAAAAAATCTTTATACTTTGTTGATCGAAAGACTGGCGATGTCGAAACAGAAAAAACATCCAATCAATGATGTTTGTCTAGTAGCAACCAATTTAAGAATGTCTTTCAATACCCTAATGGCATAACCTGCTTTGTCATCGATTGATATGAAAAAACGCCATCACATTAATGAAGAAGAAGTAACACAAAAGTAACATATTGGGTCGTGTAACATGGAGGCAACATAAGTGGGCCAAAAGTAACGTAAAATGTTACTTTTGTAACATTCTGGCAACGCTGTCGCTCGCTTTGTTATTATTATATATTTATTTTTACAGGGCCTGTACGAAACTTAAGCCCTAACGGATGTTCGGAAAACATTTGTTACAAAAAATGGAACTTTACGCCATGATGGCTGAAAACGGAATCTCGCTCGCTTTGTCCCAAAGCAGTGTTGCTAGCTTTATTGTAAGCTTTAGGACGACTTACAGTAAAGTTTGAAAAGGGACGTTGCGGAACCGAAAGTCTCTGCTTCCGTATTTTTGCTAAAGTTTGAACTAACGAACTGGTGAATAAAACTAATTAATGTACAATAAACTAATACACAAAACTTTAAATAATAAAACTTCCACAGAACATAGTCACTTATCCTGATCATCCTGATCCCAAACTGGGGGACCAGAATAAGTGATTTTGTTCTGTGGAGGGTATCTTTGCTATAGTACATAATGTTAAATAACAAATGTTAAATAAATAACACGCACCTGCGTGTATCGCGTGTGTATCGGCACACTGCTATGCGTGCGGGCGGCCCTAGCATAACAAACACACAAGCAAGAATTAGCGCAATCGGTCCAGCCGTTCACGCGTGATGCCGCCGTGCGTGACCATGGGAAATAGGGATTCATTTTTAAATAAATACATATTACAAAGATTATGTTTTGCCACTTTTGCTACTATGAAATCAAAAAGAAATACATATTTTATAATTAATTCATTAATTCATTCAAGTACGACGAAAGTCACACTTATTTACAAAAGTACAATAAATCAGTGAATATTATTAATTTACCTATAAATTGCCCATTTCTACAGAATCTAGCGAAGACTTCAATGGTCCATGCAGTAACCCAAAACGTTTTACTTGTATTTGTAGAAACTAAGCTGAGGATGAGCACAAAATAAATATTAAACCACTGAAAAGAAGAAAAACTTGTAAGTTTAAAGTATTTTGTTTAATGTTTTTATAATGTTATGAGTTTTAGTGGTGCCAAATAAAAATTCCCAAAGTTACACGCAAAAATATAATTAATTTTTAAGTAGCCAATCCGGCAAACGATAATCCTAACCTTAAACCTTAAATATGTATATACAATTACTATTTATAAATTAGCATGCACACACTGACCTTAAAATGTAGTTGCACATAAGTGTCCATAAGAGTTGGTACTCTTATGGACACTTATGTGCAACTGCCTTAACACTAATTAAACCTAACCTGATCTAATTTTTATTATCTAAATATTCTAAATAGGGCGCCAGTAGGATTTTAGCCTAAGCAGGGTTCCTGCCTACCCACCAGCTCCAACGGTTCGCTCAGTCGATGTAAAATAAATAATCTTTACATACGGATCGCGTCGCTTTGGCAAGAATACCGCGTCCAAAAAAGGGCGTGTCCTCAGGCTATAACAATGAGAATCATCGCGTTTAGTAGAGCATAATATTATGATGATTATCGAACTATGTGCTGTTACAATAAGATTCGTTAGTTATCAGCTTACCCCTTTTTGACATCCAACGCCACAACACAATTAAATTGTGAAACACAATCGACACACTGCAGAGATTCACAAAATTACGCTAAACTGCGTTTTTAAACCAGAATTACAAAATATTACAATATTAAATTTCCAGACTCGTCTCTTAACAACATTACGTTGCAGCTAAACATTCGCCACAACATTTTTTCTTACTACCTTCATTCATCAGCAGACTACCTTCTATTTAAAAAATAAGGCTGCGTTCAGAAATATCGATGAGGTAGAACTGGAGTTCCGCGAACACATAACAATAATAATAATAATAAAAAGATTTGTACGTCTTCCCCATTATTATCTTTCTGGCAACTTTTTCCAATAGTGACAGTAGTCTGTTTTTTTAATTCACAGTCAGCCCAGCGTTGCCAGAATGTTACAAAAGTAACATTTTACGTTACTTTTGGCCCTCTTATGTTACCTCCATGTTACACGACCCAATATGTTACTTTTGTGTTACTTCTTCTTCATTAATGTGATGGCGTTTTTTCATATCAATCGATGACAAAGCAGGTTATGCCATTAGGGTATTGAAAGACATTCTTAAATTGGTTGCTACTAGACAAACATCATTGATTGGATGTTTTTTCTGTTTCGACATCGCCAGTCTTTCGATCAACAAAGTATAAAGATTTTTTCGAATGGGACAAGAACCTTATTTAACTTTTTGTGTAATAAACTGCCATAATAAAGTATTTTGTCGGTTTCTAAAACAAAAAAGATTATTACTTTTCTCGAGAAAATGTTACTTTTTGATCTGCCTCGTGTTATATTTGACTATCTGCCACTGGCAGCACTGAGTCAGCCTGTGTCGTGGCAGCAAACGTTTGTATCCTATCCTTCAGGTATTCGGCAAAGGTAGTACGAGGACGCGAGTCGCGCGCGACAACGTCAAAAGGGCGGGAGTCGCGCGCGACAACGTCAAAAGTCGCGATGGAAAGTCGCGACTTTTGACGTTGTCGCGCGCGACTCGCGTCCTCATACTACCTTTGCAGAGTTTGACAGATAATGTACTGGAAAGTCGCGACTTTTAACGTTGTCGCGCGCGACTCGCGAGAATATTTTTACCCGTCTTTCAATTTTATTGAAAATATCTATAAATCTTAGTAAGTGAATAAATAAAACATAAAATGGGGAACAGGATTTACAATTAATTAATTAGTTACAATTTTGCCCACCTGAACAGATAACTTGGTGGCGCTGTACCTTTGCTATTATACTTTTTAGAAATGCGATATCGTTGAAGTAGGTATTTGCCAATGATTTATATAATTGAAGCAGATAAAATTGTAATCGATGAAAGACTCTGATTTTAAGTAAAAATATATGCACTTAGCATTTTTACCATGAAATGAATAATGCAATGTTTATTGTTCGATTTTATAATTTTTATATAATATAAAGAACTCGATTGGCTTCTAGAACGTGCGCGGGCAAGAAGTTTAAATAGGTATATTTAATTAATTAAGTAGTTTATAGATTAGTTTAAACTGTAAATGGTCTTTTAGGATATAAATATATGTCCAACTTAATACCTACCTGCAAATTTTGTAATTTTTTTATACTAAGCTTCATGCCAAAATACGTCTCCACTCTTCTCATCCACCTTGTGATGTTATTGATTATGAAATGTAGGTCTGCGTAAGCCGAAATGCTTTTCCCAGTGTTACCACAAACCATGGTTTCCCGGATGACGGTAACATTTTAAGTAATATTAGTTTTATAAGAGAAAAATTGCTGCCAAATAACTGAAGAAAAAAACCCATAACGTTGAAACGTGATACGTGAAGCCCATTAAACCATGAAAAAAATAAGGTATAAGAATAAGAAATAAGGAACAATAATAAGAAATAGCACATCAGCCAAAACACAATAGACGATAGGCTACAATATTCAACCAATCACAGCGGACCTGCAGCTGGTGTGTGCACGAAGCACGAGTGCAGCGTTGCCAGAATGTTACAAAGTAACATTTTAAGTTACTTTTGGCCCTCTTATGTTACCTCCATGTTACACGACCCAATATGTTACTTTTGTGTTACTTCTTTCTTCTTCATTAATGTCATGGCGTTTTTTCATATTAATTGATGATAAAGCAGATTATGGTATTGAAAGACATTCCTAAATTGGTTGCAACTAGACAAACGTCATTGATTGTATGTTTTACTTTTTTGACATCGCCAGTAGTTTTTGAAGTATTATTTTGTTTGCAGTGAGCCTTTATTTATTGGTAACTAGCCACTTTTTTACTAAGGTTTAGCCACGGATTTATATACTTCGTAAACTGGATAGCTCACACAAATTTACAATGAACACAAACTTACACTCTAAGCCATCGCTATAAAGTTTATATTTCTCCGTCAAACGTGAAAGTAGCAAAACAAGCCGTGTTAGATGGTTTAAAAGTAGTAGTGCGTCCTTGTCTACCGAGTTGCCAGAACTAAATAAAATCCAATTTGGTAGTCTATTTATTGGGCAGACGGCAGTATTATTTCTTAGATATAGTGACATTAAGCTTTTTTTGTATAGTTAGAATATTGAAACTAATAATTTATACTAAGAATTTTATTATCTCAGTTAAAAAACGAAATAAAAGTAGTTCTAAGAAAAATGTGGTAGCTTTTCGTCATCCTAAGTTACCTTTCAAGCGGTTGCCATGGCAACCCCCTGAAGTAATTTGTTGTTTTTACGTTTTGAGTGTGATTTGTTGCATAATGGTGTATTTTTGCTGTATTAACGGATGTAAAACCAAATGGTATTCGGGGTGCGGCTTATCTTTTCACAGGTGAGTCAATTTCATAATTTTCGAAATAATGCTAGAGTAGGGTGTCCATTAAGCATAGGCGTACTCAGGATTTACTGGTGGGGCAAACAAAAGTTAAGAAACTTCGTGGGTCTTCGTCTTTATTCGTGGGATTCTTATATATAATTTAGTTTTAAATTGTTTGTTACGTCTAAAATGTCCTTGTTATATGCATAATATACTTACAGGATTCCTAAAAACGCATTAATGGCTGAGAGGTGGAAAGAAAATATACCTGATAAAGTCACCAAGACATCGGTCGTTTGCAGTCTACATTTCAAAAATGAAGATTTTGTCAATCAGTCAAGAAAAAGATTAAAATCTACAGCAATACCGTCAATATTCCTAAAGGTGAGGAAAAATTTAGAACTGACCACTACAGAATACAACAAATTGAAATTATTGTATTTTGAGAACACCTTTTTTTACAGATTGTTCCAGCCGAGAAAGATATTCACATGCTCAGTATCATATTATTGATAGTCTTTGATGTTGTAAAATACACCGAGAAATTGTTCGTAACCTTATCGACGCTGATGGAGGAACATTTGAAGAAGAAATAATATGATTAACATAATAACACAACACTTTTATCCGCGATTGAAAGATATTTCTCATCCAGTACAGTCTCACTCCACTGACACATGAAATAGAAATTATTAAATGTATTGTAAATAAATATCTGAATATTAGACGAAACACGTATGCAAAAAAGGAGACTCTGAAAATCATGGGAAATCGAATTGCAATGCGCTAAAGATTGCACAAAACAATTTTATTTAGTAACGTTTAGTGTAGTTAAATGGATAAGTAGGTACCTATAGTCTGATTTTTATTCCGTAGAATTCTGACATTTCATAAGTTGCTACTGAAAAAGTTCTCTACCGAAAAAGGGACAAATTTGACCCATTTGAGGGCAATAAAAAATAAAATGCTACGTATTTTTTATGTTTTACCTACTAAAGGTTAATCCAAATATGTACTTACTCAAATGACCTAACAAAAAAACAACAAATATTTCAATATCACGAACAATATATCGAATTAATTTTAATTACTTTATTTTATTCTTTAGCTGCCATCACTGTCTACTAATTCAAGGTTTCATCAACCTTTTTAGACAAGTGAAGTATGCCGCTGTTAGCTCTCGTAATAATTAATGTCAGTGATGATGATGATGATGATGATGAAGATAGTGATATTAGATGATATTAGTATTAATGATGATTAGATATCTTAATAAAAACATGTTTTCTTTACTTGTACTTTTTTACTGTTTGTGTGATGAAAAGGGACACAATTGGCACTCGCCTTCATTTCTCTTTTAATTTGGAGCTCCACACTTTATAAAATGGATACATTCACTAACAAATTAAATGTGTAGACTCAGATGTTCACACTCGTTATGAAATTGAAAAATGTGCCCGGCCAAAAAAGGTTTCTAATCTATGACATGTCAAAATATGATAACTGTCAGAATTCTACGGAATTAAAAATCAGACTTTACATATCTACGTCGATTTGGCCGATAGAATTTTAAAAAGTTAGTAACAAAACACCCTAATTATTACCTTCTCGTTTTATTTTTTACATTCCTACCTAAGGTATTTAAGTAAGGTGAGTTTTTAAATGTTTTTTTATTACACACACTCTAAATAAAATTACAATGTAGGTACTTACAATGGGACATAAATAGTTCGGAATTAAAGTTTTGGTGAGACTAAACTAGAGGTGAGTCTGTAGTCCGGCTATTGGCACCATTTTTGTACATACACAACACAAGGCGTAGTGATGAGGCGCTCTCATTATTTTCTCTTTTATGTCGTGCTGTACGTCTGTTAAAGTTATTGTATTAATAAGTTAATCTGTCATAAAAAAATCGACAAAATTATATTACATTAAAGATTAAATATTTCCTTACAATAGATAACTTTTACTTATACCACGCATTTTGGGTACCTCACTACTTTGGACCTGGACCACTGCTGGTGAAGATTTATAAATATGTGAGTGGTTGACCAAAAAGGGACCTGGAGGGATTGGAAACAGTTATTGTTTTTATTTGATTTTTTTAATTTGTGGTATTTTAGCTTTGTTTTGGTCTAACCAGAATAGTTTTAGGTGCCGTAGTTATTTTTTTATGATCTTTTTTGTGAGCTGAGCACGAATCGAAACCTATAGAAACACGAAACTTCAAACGCGTTTTTCTCAAAATCAATTATTTTCCCTTGAGGTCCCTTTTTGGTCAACCACTCACATATCATGGACACTCTATTCGAAAGAGACGCACTACGACTTTGGAGCCTCTCACTCAGCTCGTTTTTTATTTCACTGTGCACAGTCCAGTTGTAATAAAGGTTCATGGGTTTAGCTACTTTTTCCTTGGGCAAGGTGGCAGCACTGACACTCACGACAGTTCGTTGAAAAAATGCCCTGCGATTGGCTGGCTATAAGAAATAAGGAACAGATTCCCACCGCGACGGAAATTTTATTCTTATTTCTTATTTATTATTCCTTATTCTTGAATTGTGTCTTGCTCAACGGTGCTGCCATTGCTGGATTCCGCTATTCCTTATTTCTTGAACCTTATTTCTTATTCTTATTTATTTTTCATTGTTTAATGGGCTTGACTTTTCTTTTTTAAAAAATAACTTAGGTATAGCATACGCTTCCTAAAAACAGTCTACTAAAAGTGTTTATTTTCTTTTGTTAGCCGGAAAATTAATGAGGTTTCTACTGGTATCACTGGAATATGACAGTTTTTCTCGTGAAAATGGCTGGTGTGCTAGCGAAAGTTATTCATGGGTCTAAAACTCACCTGAGTAAGCTATTGTCATTTTTGGAAACTAATTATTTCCATGTACTTAAACATTCTTTTCCTTTGAAAACCTTGTAAACATGATTGCAGCATTTCATTTACATTAACTTTGTATTCTATCTGATGCGCAATGGCTTACATAATTTTGACATTGCTATGTTTCAGGCCTTCTCGGGCCCATGGTGAGTATAAACAATGGCGCGATACGTTACCAGCAAACCCAGGCGCCGACTAAGTCGCATTATGGCAATCTGCCGGACCAGGATCGTGTGTTTACCAACTTGTATGGGCGTCACGATTGGAGGCTCAAGGGAGCTATGAAGCGTGGAGACTGGTACTTGACCAAAGAGATCCTCAACAAAGGAACCGACTGGATTGTCAGTGAGTATCCTTATAGCGTGGCTTGGGAATGAAAGACAATAATTGTTTAAGTATGAAAATAGTAACTAATTACTAGTTACTACTATGTTACTATTACTACGCGGGTCCAATGTAAATTATGGCGCATTCCGTCAGGCCCCAAAAAAAGGGTTGATCTTGCAATGGCACTGAATCGAATTTTGAAGATGATATAGACCATAGTTATATGAGCATGTTTTATTCTTTGAAAACTGTAATAAATTTCAAATATTGCTCTGTGAATAACTACCTTAGCTGTGAAACAAATAGTGTTCTAGGCCTGAGGGGTTAAATTAATTCTATGGTCTTCAAACTCTGTAGATCTTTAAAAATTATGATATGCAGTTAAAGCGAATCATAATCTTACTGAAGAAAAAATCAAATGTTTCTAATCTCATGTGTAATTCCTGGTGTACATACAATAAAGAATATTCTATTCTATTCTATTCTAATTTCTTCACACAGAAATAATCTGAAATATTGTAAGCGTCAGAATGGCTCGTTCCCTGGTGATTTTGTCTGTGAGAGTATATCCAAGAATTGCTATCAAATTGCTACTATTTGCTACCTATCTCATAATTGGTACCTAAAATAGTATACCATTTTTTGTAATCAGGGATTTTTTTTTGACAGCCATTATGACGTTGGACGACCGTATGAGGTTGGCTAAAAAAATTGCCAAGTAAAGTTAGACTTTAAACCACACTAAATTAAAAACCTTTAGTGGTAGAAAATTCGATACCGTTTACAAACTTAGTGCTAGCTACTATTTCATTTTTATAATAACATTTGGAGCTAACTCGGAGGCGGACACGATGATGGGTGTTTATGTGTGCACGGAAAACTTCCGTTCGCCGATAACAGCGGACCTGACAATGGATGGCGCCAGGCTGTCTATGGAAGTGGACTCGGGCGCATCGCGCTTGATCATCTCTGAAGCTACCTACCGACGACTGTGGCTGTCTCCACCACCTCTGCGGTCTACTGATGTAAAACTTGTGACATGGACTCGGGACCCTTTGAAAGTTATGGGTGTAACTGATGTGCTAGTGGTGCTCGGCAATAAAGAAGCACAATGTGAACTCGTGGTGTCTGGTAAAGGCCCCAGTTTACTTGGAAGGAACTGGTTCCAGTCCCTAGGATTGGAAGTGTCTAGTGTCTGCTGGACTGATGACAGGGTAAAGAACTTAGTGAGCAATGAATTTCCAGACTTGTTTCAAGAGGAGCTTGGCGAGTATAAAGGCCCAGCCGTTAACTTGCATGTTACAGCAAATGCAACGAAACAAGTCGAGAAAGAACTGACCCGAATGGTCGAGGCTGGTGTACTGACCCCTGTAAGGTATTCCAAGTGGGCCACACCACTGAGAATTGTGAAAAGAGAAGACGGATCGCTACGTGTGTGCGGCGATTACCGATCGATGGTAAACACAGCGATCGATGTGGATACCTATCCACTTCCTGCGGCAGTACAAGCCTTCGCAGAGCTCAGCGGAGCAAGAGTCTTCAGCAAGTTGGACCTCAAGCTCGCGTACATGCAGCTGGATGTTGATGAGGATACGGCCATGCTTTTAACACTAAATACGCCATTGGGCTTGATGAGAATGAACCAATTAACCTTTGATGTGAATGCGGCGCCTGGAATATTCCAGAGAGTGATGTCGTCGCCACTCGCAGGGATAGATGACGGGTCAGAGAGACCTGTGATGATGGCATCAAGAATAGCAGCAGAAACTAAAAAAGATCCAATACTGCAGAAAGTACAGTTTCATGTTCTTCACAGCTGGCCAGCTGACCCCGCTAAACAGCCATTTTGGACTTGCAGAGAGGCTCTTTCACACGATAAAGAATGTTATTGTGGAGCAACAGAGTCATCAGCCATCAGGTACTAGCTAGGTCCTTTCATCAGCCGTGGGAGATGATGAAAGGACCTAGCTAGTATAATTATGGTGAGGACGGAAGATGGCGAATTACATAATCGGCGTCACGCTGACCAGCTGTTGGCACCAACTTTGAGCGCACCACGCAATGACGCACTGCTACCAGTCAGAACATATGAGCGTACTCCCAGGTCTGACTCCTCGTCTGAACTACTTATTGTGATACCACCCCCTGATATGTGGCCTGATATTATTGGCATCCCAAAGACTGTCTAACCTACTTGTGAAAAGACTTATAATGTTGTCTGTAATAATGTTATATTGTATGGATTCGTGATTTTCAATTCAATTATGATCTCTTTTGTAACTATTCTATGAGATATGATTTAATTTGATTTTTTCCTAATGATTGTGATGGAAAGGTATATTATGTATTGATTGAAAATGGTTGAAAATGGGTGTTGATTCTCTATGACAAATAAATTAGTTTGTTTCGATCCCACAACTGTGTTGTATCTTTTAGCAATGGACAATATTTCTATGGTTACGAATCAAGAAAGTTTCTTCTAGGATATGGATATGAGCGGTCACTAAATAAGAATATATTTTTTGTTTATTTTTAGGTGCTGTAGTTTTCGAGAAAATAATTTCTTTATTTAATTTCGCTCAGTGACACAGATTATTATGCCATCACAGATTAATACAAAGTCAGAAAGTATCATTCATTCGAATCTGTCAGAAGTAATTAGTCTGTTGCCTTTAAAAAATAAATACTGAAGTATGTACAGCGCCACCAAATTATATGTTCAAGTGGGCAAAATTGTAACTAACTAATTAATTGTAAATTCTGTACCCCATTTCTTGTTTTCTTTATTCACTTACTAAGATATGTTCACTAAAATTTAAAGACGGATTAAAATATTCTCATTTTCTTAGGTAAATTTCTTAAATGTTACTATTAAATTCTCCACTAGCGGCGCTATCAACTGAACAGATAAGATGGTGGCACTGTACCTACATAAACGAAATCACTGACAGAGCAGTGACAGTTTTTTTTTTAATGCTTCAACGTTGGATGGCGTGGATACACGACTATTATTCCGTTCCGTTTTGCTTATACGCCCTTTTAGAATGAGAAGGTTTTCAAAACCAAAATCATGAATGAAAATCTTATCTGAGGTAAAAACTAAGAATGTAGGGCTATCCAGTTTAGCTTCCTTTTCATATACAGCAAAAGAAAAAAATCCCGAATTATTGTCCATTATTGGTACTACGCACTTGATGAAATACCCCTGCTTTATGCTGCAAAAGAATGTAATAGTTATTTGTCTATCCAACCTGACCTCAGAATGGCTGGTCAAAAAAAATCCTTGATTACCAAAAATCTATCATAAATAGCAATTTGTTAGCAATGCTTGGATATACTATCACAGACAAAATCGCCAGCCAACCAGCCATTCTGACGCTTACGAAATATTCAATGTATACTTGTTTCCAGATGAACTCAAGACTTCAGGTCTCCGAGGCCGGGGCGGCGCTGGCTTCCCCACTGGTATGAAGTGGTCCTTCATGAACAAACCTGATGATGGCCGTCCCAAGTATCTCGTCGTCAACGCTGACGAGGGGGAGCCAGGTGAGGATCACTTTAGTAATGTTAATTGTTAAAATCGCTTCTATGTTAACCTGTACAATTTTTGGTGGGCTGATCGGCTTAGAGCCTAAGCACACTACATATTTTAAACGCGCAGACGACGCGCAGCGCAGATGACTCGCGTATACGCGCTTCAAACGTGATTAGAACGCAACTTTGTAACCTAAGCACACAGGTAGATCGTGAAACGCGCCTCTACTGCGCGTATACACACAGATAAAGTGATACAAACGTGCTGTGATAGCTCGTAACTTAAGCGTTTTGATCAGACTCCTCTTCATTTGTTCAATGGCATTGGTTGAGACTACATTGCTTACTGCTTTTAAAAAGAAAAAAAAACGTAAAAATAAGCGAATCTATTGGATAGACGCCCCTCCTCCTCCACCCCTTTGTACGCACGTTTGTATCGATTCAAATGCGCGTATACGTGCGTTTGTATCGCGTTAAACGTGCGTTTCAATCAATACAAACGCAACAATCTGTATCTACGGCGCCGAATACGCGCGTTCGGGACTAGTCATAGAAAGCGCCGCGCCCGGAGCGCGCGCCTGGAACGCTACGCTTTGGGCGCGCGTCGAGCGAGCGTTGGACGCCTATCGTACGCTCGTCAATGAGCCGTTTTCAGAAGAACTAAAAAAAAAAATATATTACGGCTGTCAAAGGAATGCAATTTTGGACCTCGGCCCAATAGCCATGATACATCATAAAATAGGTCTCAGCGAGCTGAACAAGAGTTAGATACTATGACGCCAACAGCCAAATGTTTGTCGTTTCGGAGTTATATTTTATTGAAATTGTTAGTTTTTTTTTCAATACTATAAAACTCCGAAAGGACAAACATTTGGCTGTTGGCGTCATAGTAACTTTTGTTCAGCTCGCTGAGACCTATTTTATGATTATCACACATGGCTATTGGGCTGAGGTCCAAAATTGCATTCCTTTGACAGCCGTAATAATTTTTTTTTAGTTCTTCTGAAAACGGCTCATTATTCTAGGATGAGCACACTTTTCTAATCTGCGAGGAGGGGCGCGCGTCGTACGCGCGTATGACGCGCGCACCACGGACGCGGACGCTTGATATAATCCGTTGCATAGAACTTCATACAATTTTAAAGAGCGTCCGATACGCAGCGTATCATACGCGCGCCTTGGGCGCTTTCTATGACTAGTCCCTAACAATTGTTTTTAATTGTTCTTTTCAATTCATAACATTTTGGTTACACTGTGCTGGTTTCTGAACATAAATGTGTTATACTTAGCCCCTTATACGCCATGTAGGTCACCGGTGACCGCATTGTCTCATAGTCTTTTCCACCTTAGCCTTTAAAAAGTTAAACCGGTTGCAAATCTTGTGAGCTTAATTCAATTGAATATAAGTTATCTTTAAAATTAAAATTGCATATTTTTGAGTTTAAAAATTTTGCATAAGAAGTTATTGGATTTTAAAATGGTTTTTCTCACTATTTGCTGCTTATTTGTGAATGTCTGTTACCATGGGGTGGAACAGCAAAATCATCTATAATAAAACTCGAACGAGTCCAACGGGCTTCCCTAAAAGTTCTTTTTAGTAAACCTTTCCGTTTTCCAACTTGTTACCGCCATAATGCGTATTCAACAGATTTGAAGGCATTTTTCTAGTTCATTTAGTTGTCCTTTTCTTTCACATGGTATTAGACGCTAATTGAGCGATTTCCTATCTCCTTCACCCCCACATAACTCCTTAGTCCTTCCACAATGCACCTACGCAACGTGTCATCGGTGCCCTTCAAACTGTCGCAAATTTGATGTACTGCTGTACGCCCCGATGTGAAATACTTTCCACCGGTGATATCCGCGAGTGCGTGAAAATATATTATAAAAAACTATTAAAAATACTAGTGTCGTGAACTTTTAGACAACTATTGAATTGTGCATTTTTGGAGCGATTGGGTGATCGATCCGCGCAGCCAAGGGCCGAAGACTGAAGAGAAGAGGAAGAGGAGTTACCGGATTTTTGAAGGTGCGTGGATTTCCTTTGCCCATCCTATAATTGCTCTAATTGCATCGATATACCATAATCGGCGTTCCTAGCGATTAAATTAAATAAAAAATACAGTCCACTTAAATTCATACCGCATAAAAAAGCCTTCGGGCGCATAACGCTAACCGCCAGTGGTCAAGTAATCATATTGATAATATTTTGGCCACACCATTTTTTTGGTCCATTCGTTCCGGACATATTGAAATTTCATTAGTGTCCTATAATTTCTCGGTATAAATACGAGATTCACTTTTTCTAAATTGAATTCCACCTCACCACGTTACGTAACGAGTAACGTCGCGAAGTCTATGCCTACCCGCTTTTATAAAAGTTTCGGCACTATATTGTTTCTAATTGACCCGCTCCGCTCTTATGAGTGTTTGCCTTTGAGAAATATTATAATTACTTTCCCGCCCCTTAGGTACACACATTTATAAGTATATTATTTATATTCACGTACTCATTTGTAACATAATATATTTTGTTTACGTACTGCCTATGCCATATCATATAATTTTAATGTTGGTATAGTCAGTTATCATACCCGCTTTATTTTCCCGCTTAACGTATAACTTTCTAAGTAAATATTTACGCTACGTAATATTTTCTTGCATTAAAATAATTTACGATGCCGCGTGACAATATGGCAGCCGCTTCAAGTAGCCCGAAGAGCCCGCGTTTGACAATTCTACAGGCTAAGCGAAATGCGTTGTATGAACGAATTAACGCTATTTATAATCAAGCTAAAGACTTGGATAAAGGTGCTCATGTTTCGGTAGAAGCTCGAGAGTCGTTTCTTGGTTCATGTGTAACCATCGAGGACATACGTGCCAGTTTCCACCAAATCCTCGATAGCTACAACGAAGCACTCCTCGAGTTCGACTCGGAAGCGACTCCCTCGTATCAAGGTTATGCCTCCTTCGAAGATCTATATTGTTATATCAAGCAGGTCATGTCGAAGTTCATTCACCCGCCCGCGTCTAATCGGTCCTCTTCGCCCGCTAAAGCTAAACCTAAGCTTCCAAATATTGAACTGGTGTCTTTTGATGGTGATATCAAAAATTGGCCGCTATTTTACGCTAGTTTTCATGCCACAGTGCACCAAAACTCGTCGTTGACAAACTCTGATAAATTATATTATTTATTAGGTAAATTGTCAGCAACCGCCCAGTGCTCATTTGCTGGTATTATTCCGAGCGCTGAAAATTATGAAGCGATATACCAGACACTTCTCGATAAATATCAAGATGTTAGAAAGTTAGGACTCACCTATTTAAATGAGGCACTCGGTCTTAAGTTGAATGGTCCTCCGTCTACGACTAACTATCAGATGTTTATAGATAGATTTGTTGTCGCTATCAGTTCACTTAAAGCGTTAAAAATTGATGACCTGTTGGATTTTGTACTGCTGCACATAGCAACGCAAAAGTTCGACACGGAAACTAAACGTGCGTTTGAAATGTATTGTCGTGATACGAAGTTGCCCACTCTTGACCGATTTATCGAATTTATCAAGAAACAATGTAGTATATTTGAGAGCACGCAAACCGCCACTGTTCAGAATAATAGTACGAAGTTTGGTTCTAATAAGCCTTCTGCTAGAACTAATCGTCCGCCAAATCCACAGTCTTACGTCACTTGCTCGACTTCCGAAAAGTGCCCTCTGTGTAATTTTGCGCCTCATAATCACTACTATAAATGTACCGCATTTGAAAAACTTACACCTACTGAAAGGTTTAAATTTATAAAGAAAAATAACGCTTGTGTGAATTGCACGAGTAAATCTCACAAGACGGCTCAGTGTGCATCTAAGGTCAAATGTCGTATATGTTCTGGTAACCACCATCTGAAACTCCATTTTAATAATAATAAGCCGCCTTCTGAACCCGCTACCCTTCCTCCGGCAACCTCGCATACAACCGCTGCGCCTAAAGCGCCCCTCGCTACCGCGGTCGAGTCTCAGTTAGTGCAATGCAGCGACCTCTCGCTATGTACTACATCTATTGCCGCGTCGCTTCCCGTGCGCGTTGAGACACCGACTGATAAGCCGCAACGAGTAGCTGTCTCTGCAACGGTACTGCTAGCCACAGCTCAGGCGATAGTATTCGATGCTGATAATAGACCGCATATTATTCGCTGTTTACTCGATAGCGCATCGCAAAGTAATTTCGTGACACATGAATGTTGTGAACGCCTCGGATTGTTGCATAGGTTGACGCCTTCTCACACGGTTGTTAGAGGAATCGGGGGTTCAGAGAAACATGTAAGGGGTTCAATTACCCTTAATATAAGCTCGCGATTTAATTCAAATATTAATTTTGATCTCGATTCGCTTGTTATTGACCGCATAAGCGATAACCTGCCGTCGGCCGCAGTTGATAAGGCTGCGTTTATTCATCTCGAATCACTCCCGCTCGCCGACCAGGATTTCGCAACCCCTGGACCAGTCGACTGCTTGGTCGGAGCTTCGACTTTTTCGCATCTGCTGCTGCCCGGAGTGGTACATAGCAGTTATAGTAATATACCGCCCGCCATTCAAACCATGCTAGGATTTGTGATTATGGGTTCCGCGCCTACGTCACAGATCGTTCACAATAATTTATCAACTGTATGTTGTTCCGTTGTTCACGACTCGATGGACACACTCTTCAAGCGATTTTGGGAAATTGAAGAGGTAACCGCGCCGCCCGCTCAGAGTCCCGATGATTTTGAGTGTGAACAATTTTTTCGTGCTACTACCGTTCGTGACGACACTGGTAGGTATGTAGTAGCATTACCGTTTCGTGATGACGTGTGTTTGTTGGGTGATTCGTATTCTGCTGCGCTTAGTCGCCTTAAATGTTTAGAACGAAAGCTAGACGCTTCGCTCAAGACCCGCGCCGCGTATAATGACGTAATACGCGACTATTTAGATAAGGGCTACTTAAGTCCTATTGATATGAATACTGATGACGTCACTCAACCTTCATATACGATTCCACATCACGGTGTGTTTCGTGAAGACAAAAAGTCGACCAAGCTTCGCTGTGTTTTGGACGCCAGTTGCAAGTCTTCCTCAGGTCACTCACTTAACGATCTTCTTTACGCAGGTGCTAACTTACAAGGAGACTTGTTTAGTATCCTTACTCAATTCCGCTTATTTGAGATAACGCTTTCCGCTGATTGTCGTCAGATGTTTCTCCAAATTGGAGTCCGCGAACCTGATCGTAGGTATCAGAGAATTTTGTATCGGTTCAGTACGGAGGATCCAGTTACTGTATACGAATTTAACCGCGTTTGTTTCGGACTAAAATGTAGTCCATTCCACGCATTACGCGTGGTTCACCAGCTGATCGCTGATGAAGGTGATAAGTTTCCCGCTGCGGCCGCTGCTGCTTCTTCATGTCTATACATGGACGATATCGCCACTTCTGTCATGACTACCCCGCAAGCTATCACCCTGAGTAATGAACTTATCGAGCTTTTCAAGTTAGGCCAATTTGATCTAGTTAAGTGGACTAGCAATTCTGACGCTGTACTTGCTCACATACCAAATACGCACAAAGAGTCTTGTGATAAAATGTTTGACGACTCTGTCCCACATAAGACTCTAGGACTATATTTCGATAGGTCACGTGATTGTTTCTGTTTCGTGGTGAACGCTCCAGACGATAAGTGCACTAAGCGCACGATGTTATCTGCGATTGCGAGACTATGGGACATCATGGGCTTTGTGGCTCCGGCCATTTTGTACGCCAAGCTTTTGATAAAAGAGCTTTGGCTGTCAAAGTGTGACTGGGATGCCGAGCCTCCATCTCACATCACTAAAGCTTGGGTGCAGTTTTGTAAAGAGCTTTCTTCGCTCAATCAGTTGCACATTCCACGCCATTTGGGTATTGTAGAGAATTGCGAAATTAACGTCATTGGTTTCGGAGACGCGAGTGAACGAGCTTACGGCGGTGTCGTTTACATACAAGTTCGCGTAGGTTCAAAGTATACTGTGCAATTAGTCTGCGCAAAATCCAAGGTGTCACCGGTCAAGGTCTTATCTATTGCGCGATTGGAACTTTGTGCAGCGGTTTTATTGTCACAGCTGCTTCGTAAGGTACTAGACATAATAAACCCGCGATACACTGTTAGTAATGTCTTTGCTTTTAGCGATTCCAAAGTCGCCCTTTGTTGGATCTACGCGTCCCCACATCGCTGGCAGACCTTTGTCGCCAATAGAGTTGTCAAAGTGACAGAAAATATTCCCGCGAGTCGATTCTTTCATGTGTCTGGCTCCGAAAACCCCGCTGACTGCTTGTCTCGTGGTCTTACTCCGGGTGAGTTAGTCGACCATTCTCTATGGCTTACCGGACCTCATTGGATCGTAAGAGAGCCTAGTGAATGGCCTCTGAATAAAATAGATGGCAGTGATTACGCTGACGCGCCTGAACAACGGGCTCAGACGCACGTCACAACCAGTCCAGGTATCCCACAGCTTTACACTCTCGCGCAACGATTTTCGTCGTACTCTAAACTATTACGCGCGATCGTATATGTTTACCGCTTCATTAAAATATTACCCCGTGGTAATTCTATAACCGCCGCAGAACTAGAGTTTGCAGAAAATAAATTAATACTCGCGGTGCAAGATGTTCATTTCCCGCATGATAAATCAAACTTAATTAAAAATGAACTTTGTTCACCCGCTTTAAATAAGCTAAGACCATTCCTAGATAATAACGGTTTAATCCGTGTTGGAGGTCGCTTGTCAAATTCCGCAGAGGATTACGCTTTTAAGCATCCTTGCATTCTTCCGCGTCGCGATCAAGTCATAGATTTGATAGTTGATCACTATCACCGCAAGCACTTGCATGCTGGACCAGAACACCTGATGTCTTTATTGAGAAGCAGATTCTGGATCCTAGCTGCAAGACGCATTATACGCTATCGCATTCATAAATGCAACGTGTGTTTTAAATCGAAACCACGTCCGTTATCTCCGCTTATGTCGGATGCGCTTAGACAGCGCGTTAACCAAGTCGACAAAGCTTTCACGCATGTCGGGTGTGACTACGCAGGGCCTCTTCAGTACACCCCCACTCGTGGTCGGGGGATAAGGAGCCGTAAAGCTTGGTTATGCATCTTCACATGTCTTACGACACGCGCAACGCACATCGAGATTGCGACAGATTTGAGCACAGTTAGTTTTCTGAATGCGTTCAAGCGATTTCTTTCCAGACGAGGACCCATTAAGTGCATGTATTCGGATAACGGAACTTGTTTCGTAGGGGCACGCTCATATCTCCGCGACTTGTATAAATTCTTAGACGAATTACGCCCGCACCTGGAAGAAAAGTTTGCTGAAAATCGTATAGAGTGGAAATTTATTCCGCCCGCTTCTCCTCACTGGGGAGGTTGTTGGGAGAGTATGGTGAAAATAATTAAAACCCATTTGTTCAAGGTCATAGGACAACAAATTGTATCGTATGAGGAGCTTCTCACAATTCTCACTGAGATAGAGGCTCTCGTCAACTCCCGCCCGCTAGTCAAAAATAGTAGTGACCCCGCCGAGCCTTCAGCTCTTACTCCTGCGCACTTTTTACATACCGCGCCACTGTCATCGCTTCCTGCGCCTAGAGTTACACCAATAGATTTGTTGGACAGACATAACTTAATAGAAGGCATGGTGCAGTCATTTTGGAAGCGTTGGCGTGCTGAATATCTGCATCAGTTGCAGGTGCGAGCGAAGTGGAACGTTCCTTCTGTTCCAATACAGGAGGGAACGTCAGTTATCATTAAAACTGACATTGTTCCACCCTTTGCTTGGCCTTTAGGCATCGTGGAAAAGGTTTATCCGTCTAAGGACGGCGCTACGCGAGTTGTCACTGTAAAGACTTCGAAGGGGAGCTACCTTCGACCAGTAGTTAAATTATGCCCCATACCTACTCAATAGTTTGCTACTTCGTGCAACGCTTTTATAACATTTATTTATGTTACACACTTTATTAAACCGCTAAATTTATATTTATCTTAACCGCTTACGACATATAACCGCTTACAATATTACATTTATCCCGCATATAATATTATATTTAACCCGCACTTTTCTCTACATAATTCTTAGCTTCTTAAAGGCAGCCCTTTAAGGCCGGGGGTGATGTTACCGCCATAATGCGTATTCAACAGATTTGAAGGCATTTTTCTAGTTCATTTAGTTGTCCTTTTCTTTCACATGGTATTAGACGCTAATTGAGCGATTTCCTATCTCCTTCACCCCCACATAACTCCTTAGTCCTTCCACAATGCACCTACGCAACGTGTCATCGGTGCCCTTCAAACTGTCGCAAATTTGATGTACTGCTGTACGCCCCGATGTGAAATACTTTCCACCGGTGATATCCGCGAGTGCGTGAAAATATATTATAAAAAACTATTAAAAATACTAGTGTCGTGAACTTTTAGACAACTATTGAATTGTGCATTTTTGGAGCGATTGGGTGATCGATCCGCGCAGCCAAGGGCCGAAGACTGAAGAGAAGAGGAAGAGGAGTTACCGGATTTTTGAAGGTGCGTGGATTTCCTTTGCCCATCCTATAATTGCTCTAATTGCATCGATATACCATAATCGGCGTTCCTAGCGATTAAATTAAATAAAAAATACAGTCCACTTAAATTCATACCGCATAAAAAAGCCTTCGGGCGCATAACGCTAACCGCCAGTGGTCAAGTAATCATATTGATAATATTTTGGCCACACCACAACTTACAAACTCTACCAAGAGACCAAAGTCCTTACTGTCAGACAGTTATTTATTCGCACAATACTTCTAAAATTTCACAAAACTTCTATGCATACCAGTCTAGTCCCTACGAGACCAAATCGTTTCACAAACTGGAAGACTCCAAAAATTAAAACCACTTTTGCATCGCGCTTCTACTTCTACATGAGTCCATCACTATATACGAAAATAAACAAAGACCTAAATATTGTTAATTACACCTCTTCAAAATGCAAAAAAACCCTAGAAAATTGGCTACTCTTAAAAAACTATGAAGAGACTGAATTTATATTAAAACCTTTAATTTAGTTAGTTAATACTAACAGGGTGAATAATAGAATAATTATAGACTTTTAGTGAATAATAATAATAATAAAAAAAACAATTGAAAATACATTTCTACAATTAAGGGAAAAGATATATAAGGTAATAAATGCACACAACAATAAATACTCACGAATACCGCTAATATAAGATATACAAATACAAACAAATATATATATAATCAATCCCACCCCAATACCCAACTCAATATAATATTATAACTTTCATTTCTCACCCTGCAAACATAAAGCAAGTAATAAAGTGAAGTAATAATTGTATAGTGCCAAATTAATATTATTACATATTCACTTTATATTATTAACCACTATAAATAACACAAAGCAACACTAAAACACAAAAAATACAAAAATTAACCTAAATTACATAAATAATATATTATCCCAATACACAACGGACAATACTAAAATCATGACCCTGTACACACGGCAACTTTAAAATTTTCACCCCATATAAACCACACGTAAAACGGTGCCGTTCCGTTCCGTTATGTCTAAAATATACTTATAGGTAATATAAATATGATCTTATACATTCACACACATTCACTTATGCTTACACAACACACCTTACAAAAATAAGTCAATAAAAATCTATAGTTCATTAATCACACGTAATATCTAGAATGCTTACGTTTACTATGCACTTCACGCACACCACACCACACCTGTCTCATCATCACCTATCCGAACGTACTCTCGCGCACGATGGCTGCCTCACTACACCGAAATGATAGGTGATAGCAGATGCACAGCGCGTGTCTCTCTGGTGACCCCGAGCGCCCACACATGCCGTGGACGGTCGGGTGCCCAGAGGGCCAGGCGATTCGGGTTCTGCTAGCGTGATAACCCTACCAATTCTTTTTAAGTTACCCTCTCACTCGAAATCTACGCTCAGCTAACTTGTAAACCCTGCTAACCTTGCCGAGATATTTCTCCGCAAATACATTCTTGCCTAAAAACCCTACATTGTGAACCATACAAAACCTATGCTGTGGTTTAAAACTATTGTATAATGTTTATTATGTACGTTGTGAGATCAATCGATTGTGCTATGTATAAAACAAAAAAACTACTGTGTCGTGCTACTTTTCTTTTTTCTTTTTTTTAATTGATTTTAACACTGTGTTGTGCTTAAACAAACTGGTAAGCTTAAACGTAACTTAATTAGATATAAGTAAACTGCAATTATGCATAATGTATGTACAAGCAAATACGAAAGTGCCTGGCTACCCATGGCACAGGGTATCCTAGTTTGGGAGCCAGGACAAATTCTGTAACACTTTTAGTACAAAATAAATATTTTTCATTTCATTTTCATTTCATAGTTGTTTTCGTTATACATATTTCTAGTTACAGCCATTGATAATAGTCTTACTTTATGCAATGAATTTTATGTAATTACATTATACTTGAGGCATTACAAACATAAACATAAACATTTACATACAGGCACATTGCTTCTGGCCCCACACTAGGCTACACTGTGTCGTGGGAACTAGAAGCAGCGACGTCACAAACATGTAAACATCCAAGACCTGGGTTTCTTCTTTTTTTCTCCAGCCGGGGATCGAACCCGGGACCTCTCGCATGGTAAGCAGATGCGCTAACCATTACACCACAGAGGTCGTCACGTGCGAACTGAGTCATAAACATGTGTATCAGACCTCTCTCTCACACATACAGGAGGCATATCAGGCATATCGGAACTCTCGCTCGCACTATTATGAGTCTGTTCGCACGTTTGTAATGGCTCAAGTAGGTATAGTGACATTTTCATCTCACTTCATGTTTTATATTTTTATTTTTTTATTTGTTAAGTGAATCTATCCCTGTTTATATTACAAGGTACCTGCAAGGACCGTGAAATTATGAGACACGACCCCCACAAGCTGGTAGAAGGGTGTCTGATCGCTGGACGCGCTATGGGAGCCATGGCTGCCTACATCTACATAAGAGGAGAGTTTTATAATGAGGCCAGTAATCTGCAGCTGGCTATCGCTGAGGTGAGTCATTCTAACAGTTCCGAATATAATTAGTTAAATCAGAAAAGTTGCGCTAAATGTGATTCTGATAGATGGTGGGTGCTAGTAGCATTTGTAACACTGAAATATTGTAAAATGGTCCATGCGAAGCCAAGCCATTAAGTCGTTAAGACAAGTCTTAGGGTGGGTTGAAAATTTTTGTAGTCTTACAAGCCTCCACCAATACGGACTTTCCGCCTGTGGTGGAGTATGCCCTATACCTTCCTCAGGGAAGAGACCAGTGCCTCTCAGTGGGGACATAATGGGTTGGTGATGATGATACCTCTTTCATCATAATCGGATAAGTAGTTTAAGTTTACTTTTGGCTTTGGCGTCGCATAAAAATTTATTACTATCACTATTAGCTTATCTTTAACAATATTGTGTCATTATTTAATCTTATGCCTTCTTTCTGTTCTGTTAAATTGCTAATGGATGTTCAAATCAAGTGTATTGATCATGTAATTAAATTTTAGGTAGCATTACGAAATTGTTAATATGTGGTTCCATTAACATACATAGAGGTACTTACATATTTACGTCACTGCATTATTTGAGATTTGCGTCACTGAATTATTTGAGAAAAAATTGTAATTGTTTATATCCATAGGGTGATTGTCTGAAAGTATTGTCCTTAGCAATAAGGTCACCAATTGAACAGGTTTTCTTTGTTTATCTCTTATCCTCAGTTTTCTTTTCATATTGTTGGTGGTGGTGGAAAATTTACGATATCCTATGCTTCTTCCTTTGAAAATATGAATTATTCTTCATTCAAAACATACAAAAAGCGCAATTGCTGTAAAAAAAAAAGTAAAACAGTGTTGCCAGCAGTCACCTCATGTGCTTACATTTTTGCATTTATACAATTTTTTCATTTTTTGTTTCTGTGTAATGTAAAGATTCTATTTGATTTGAATTAAAATTTCCGAATTAAATTTTAAGAACCGACAACCGCTGGGGTAAACGTGTTCTTGAGTGGAGACCGCGACTCGGCAAACGTATTGTAGGACGCCCTCTAACCAGGTGGGATGACGATCTGCGAAGGACTGCAGGCAGATGCTGGATGCGGCAAGCTGAAGACAGGGCGCTATGGCGCTCATTAGGGGAGGGCTATGTCCAACAGTGGACTAATATAGCCTGATGATGATGATGATGATGAAATTTTCATTGTTCCAGGCCTACCAAGCCGGCCTTATTGGCAAGAACGCGTGCGGGTCTGGCTACGACTTCGACGTGTACGTACACCGCGGCGCCGGAGCCTACATTTGCGGCGAAGAGACCGCGCTGATCGAGTCCATTGAGGGGAAGCAGGTATAAGGGTACCATTTTAAACATTAAACATTAAACATTTACACACAGGCACATACATTGCTCCTGGCCCCACACTAGGATACCCTGTGTCGTGGGAACCAGAAACAGCGACGTCACAAACATGTAAACATCCAAGACCTGGAGTTTTTTTTTCTCTCCAGCCGGGGATCGAACCCGGGACCTCTTGCATGGTAAGCAGATGGGCTAACCGCTACGCCACAGAGGTCGTCAAATTCACCGATGACACAAGAAAATTATGAAATTAAAATATGGCAATAAGGCTACTTATTGCCATATTTTAATTTCATAATGTGATTAGTTTGTGATTTACAGCATTATAATATAATTGTAAACTTTTAGTCCGGATCCACTTACGGGTGTTGTTTTATCGGACGAGTCCGACCAGGTTTCGCTCCGATTCGCAGAGCTTAATCATAATCTTCAATCACAATCTTATAATATAGGCTTATTTCAAGCTTAAAAAAATACTTTCAAAATGTGAATGACGGAAAAATACATGAAAATAACATAAGGATATGTTTAGGATTGTTAGGCCGAGTAGAAAACATTTATAAAGTAAAAATTTTTGTAATATAACTATGTAATTATGACGTGTTTCCACTCGTATATTACAATATTTAGTTATTGACCTATATGTTTTATCGCCACGGTCGAGGAATGGACTGTATAATTTAAAAAAAATAATGAAACCGGTAAATTGAAGTAGAACAGTAATGGGAACTTTTGCATCAGATATGGTCCGGGGTGACTAAAAAATTGTCTTGTCTGTTTGACAGGGCAAGCCGAGACTGAAGCCGCCATTCCCCGCCGACATCGGCCTCTTTGGCTGCCCCACCACCGTCAACAATGTGGAGACCATCGCCGTGGCGCCCGTAAGTACATGGTACAAATAACGTTTATCGGCAGTGAATTTACTTTTAGAACTTCGTAACGTTTTTTTATGATTTATTAAAACCTTTTTTTTTTTTTTCTTTTCTAGCTTGGTATCGGTCTTACGACCCTGGGCAGCTTTTTTTATGAAGAATGGTGTGTTCTCAGTTGATGATATTTTTCCGTCATGACGTACTTCTGGTTTCTGTTTTGCGCTTTAAAAATTAATCAAAGTACCTAGCCCAAATTACCAAAATTATCAGATAACAAAATTACTTATTTTCTTACGATTACTTAATGACAATGCCTATTGTGTTACCAATTGGAGCGAGTTCAGTATTACCCAGCAAAATATCTTGCACTTGCCTATCCGACAGCCATTTTGCGAGGTATTCGACAGGTACATCAATAAAATAATGGATTTGACAGTTAAGCTAAGCGTCCACTGCATCGGAATCGATCCGTACGAAGCGGACGGATTTGTTGCTTTGTATTGATTTCTATAGTATTGCGTGCACTGGATTGGTATTTTTGCGCCGGAGTGCGATATTCCTTCCGATGACGTCATCCGCAGCCGACGCGCTTTTTCGGATCCCGATCAGTGTTGCCACTTTAGCCACTTTTTAGCTTGATCTGGCCACATTTACAAACAATTTAGCTATGAATAAAATTTTGGTATAGAAAAATATAGTGAAGTTCAAATAATTTGGTTCGGGACATATGAAATCCCTCTTCATTTTCTACTAAATCATAATAATTATTATGTATGAAATTCTCCGAAAATAGGTCTTTTTGAGTATATTTTATGAATATTAGTTTATTTTATCTTTCGATTCCTTTTGTTATTCTCCTCCTCAGCTGACAACAAACAACTATGACAACAATATCGTCGTCACAGGCGAACTCGATTGCTTAGAAAATACCGATATTGCCGACGGAAAATCCGAATGCAGTGGACGCACCCTTTCGGTATTTTGTAAATGCCGACGCCTCGTACGTTGCGTACGCTCCGATGCAGTGGACGCTTAGCTTTACACTGTCACGACCGAATTAATCAATCACAAAGTCCATTACTCTGCAGCATATGTTGCGCATCTTCGTTGGTAAAGACAAATCGAGAGCACTGGGCAGTTTTTGAGTGTGAATTATGAAGGAAGAAATACTTCTATACTATTTTTATTCGCAGTGCGTAGCCCAATCGTTAGTAGCCTCCTTTATTTTACCCGTGGTGGCTTCCACAGACTATCTGTCGCCGCGGCGGCTCGTGGTTCGCCTCGTTTGGACGCCAGCGTAACTCCGGCACCAAGTTGTTCAACATTTCCGGCCACGTTAACACTCCCTGTACTGTCGAGGAGGAGATGAGTATACCGCTTAAGGAACTGATTGAGAGGCACGCGGGCGGAGTGCTGGGAGGATGGGACAACCTGCTGGCTATTATCCCCGGTGGTTCGTCCACACCGCTTATACCTAAAGAGTAAGTTGATTTCAGAATCGCTCGTAGCCTGGGCTGCCTGAGTGATCTTAAACGATCACTAAGGTTAAGCAACATACGGCGCGTTCAGTCTACGGATGGGTTTCTGTCTATGACTAACGCTAGTGGCATTTTTCCGAGCGATTCCGTGCTTCGCAAGGCACGTTAAGCAGTTGGTGCCGGCTGCCGTCGATAGATGGCAGTCGTTAAGCCAAGTCAGAGGCCTTAGGGCGGCTTGAAAACTTCTGACAGTAAGACCAGCCACTAGTCTTACAAGCCTCCACCAATCCGGACTTGGCCCCCGAGGTGGAGTATGGCCTATACCTTCCTCAGGGAAGAGACCCGTGGTGGGGACATAATGGGTTGATGATGATGATGAAGTTGATTTAAGATTTGAGGACCGTGCTCAGTGGCGAGCAATGGGAGAGGCCTATGTCCAGCAGTGGACAAGCATAGGCCGATGATGATGATGATGATGCAGTTGATTTAAAGGTTCTAACGTCTGGATAAATGGGTGACCACATTTTCTCGGGTCAAATACGTAGTAGGTGTGATAAGTTATTTACAAGATGTTACAGAAATTTAAATAGTTTTTTTTTATTATTTCGATGATTTTGTTCTGCTAAAGTTACTCCTGTTGCAAGTCTGAATGCGACCTTGGTTCTTTAGCAGTTCATTTTTGTAAGAAAACTAGCATCTGCACAATAAAACAATTCTGTGTTAGATTCGATTTCTGTGATCCTACTACTTTTATGACTCCAGCACGCTCTAATGCTGTAAGATTTTCTATGATATAAATAAATAAGTAAATGAGCATACCACTCGAGGAGCTGATTGAGATGCATGCGGGCGCTTATTGCTAGTATTACAAATTCACTAAAACGTCCATAATATCGAAAATTATCAAACAGGCCTTCACAAAAAAAGTAAAACACATTTTCTATCCCCCACTAGCGTTTGTTCGACCGTCCTCATGGACTTCGACGGCCTGGTGGCTGCGCAGACGTCGCTGGGGACGGCCGCCATAATCGTCATGAACAAGTCTACGGACATCGTGAAAGCGATCGCCCGCCTCATCATGTTTTACAAGCACGAGTCTTGCGGACAGTGCACGCCGTGTCGCGAAGGCGTGTCGTGGATGAACAAGATCATGTACCGGTGAGTTGAGTCATGTGACCACTAGTTTAATCCACTAGCGGGAAGTTGGATCATGAACAAGTCCACGGACATCGTGAACAAGGCCACGGACATCGTGAACAAGTCTACGGACATCGTGAAAGCGATCGCCCGCCTCATCATGTTTTACAAGCACGAGTCTTGCGGACAGTGCACGCCGTGTCGCGAAGGCGTGTCGTGGATGAACAAGATCATGTACCGGTGAGTTGAGTCATGTGACCACTAGTTTAATCCACTAGCGGGAAGTTGGATCATGAACAAGTCCACGGACATCGTGAACAAGGCCACGGACATCGTGAACAAGTCTACGGAAATCGTGAAAGCGATCGCCCGCCTCATCATGTTTTACAAGCACGAGTCTTGCGGACAGGGCACGCCGTGTCGCGAGGGCGTGTCGTGGATGAACAAGATCATGTACCGGTGAGTTGAGTCATGTGACCACTAGTTTAATCCAGCGGGAAGTTGGATCATGAACAAGTCCACGGGCATCGTGAAAGGGACTGCCCGCATCATCAAGTTCTACAAGCAAGTCTTGCGGAAAGTGCATCTCGTGTATAAACAAGATTATTTACCGGCGAGTTGAGTCATCTGACGCATTTAATGTTATGCAATTTAAGTAAATAAATAATAATAATAGTTGAATCAAGTAGCGGGATGATGGGTTTAGGGAAGTACCTAATGCATGACTCAATACAATGGTACATGATCCAGGTGGGTTATGAACTGATCAGATGAGTCATGTATTGGCTAGGTACTTGTGTTAAGTAGCGATTGGTTGAGTCATAATAGAATAAGAGAATAGCTATCTAGACCATGACCACATACTAAATAGTAGGGATTGGATCGTAAAACAGCTGGTTGGATAGTGACAAGTATAGTGGCAGATGCTTATCCTTTCGGGATAGAGGCTTTTATCGTTCAACGACGACTTGGATAATTTATTGTCTAGTTATGTAATACAGGTTCGGTTAGAGAATTATACTATATTCGCTAGATCGGTCATAATGTTAGATTCACGTATCAGATTGATCGTTGAGTCGTTTGCCGACCTAGTTTTGCGACTGTAAATATGAATCGGCTATTTAAGAAAGGGAACAAGTCATGTTTTTTTGCAAATCGTCGCTTATACTTCAACACCGCGAACATGCATTTAGACAACTTTGCAGGAGACGCATAAACTTAATGATTTCTTTTCTAGAATGAAATAAATGACAGTAAAATAAATAAGCCGAAAATTTTGAATTTGACTGGCGCAAAACATGCGCGGGACGACTCTCTATCCTCAACTCTATTACTAAGTTTCTACTAATGGTAAAAAGCATATTCGCGCTGTTGAAGTATAAGCGACGAAATGGCGATTTTGACGTAAGTATGATTTTTCAAATCTATATAAGACTATAGAAAAAAGTAAAAAAATTGGAAAATAACATAATACATTGTAATTAAATATAATACTGTAAAAAAAATCTTAATTTATTATTAATCTTAAAATTATTTAGTTTTTTTCGTCACATGAAAAATTGTGGTTCCGTGACTTGTTCCAGTTCTAAAATAACCGATTCATATATGAAGGGTACAAGGCTAGAACGATGAATGTCCAAAAAAAATTTTTTTTATTTTATTATTGTTTATGGAAGCACTTTTAGATCTATATCATTACGTCTAGGTATCATACACCAGAACGCTGTGAGTCAAGAGATGTTTCAAAAAGAAATATTCGCTCCATAGCAGTAACGCTGAGAGTTTAAACTTCAAACTCGATTATCTCGAAATGTTGGAAAAAGGACATTCATCGTTCTAGCCCTGTACTCTTCATATAGAAGTCTGTTGCACACAGTTGCAGTGTTAACCACGATATCGCGTTCCTTATAAACTGTTACTTTTTATTGTGAAATTATTCGTCTTCAGATTCGTCGACGGCAACGCGTCACCTAAGGAAATCGACATGCTGTGGGAGATCTCTAAACAAATTGAAGGTAAAATCCCAAATTAATTACTACACTATTAATTAATTACTTACGCGCTTAGTTGCGCGTTTTGGAAAGAACTCCTTGTAATAAATAACTGTTTTGGATAGAGAAAAACACTGTACAACGTTCATAATTTCAGTGCTCAATTCTCTTGTCATAAACTTAGGAAAGGAAAGGAAACAAAAGTAATTCAAAATTATCCTTGGTTTGACGCCTCAGATGATATTGGTCAAACGTACAATCATAACAATAACTTGTCCAACAAACTTGCAAATACACCCAGACGGCCATTTGTACAAATCCAGTACAGCTAACTCCAGTGGCAATCGCACCGCGTCCTCTGTTTTAGTAATCAATCATGTAACCGCAAAGCCAATGAGGAAGTCATGATACTACAGCGGACTTTTCTATTCTACTTACGTTCAACCAAAGTAAATTCGGGTAACAAAAATCATCTATTTTTTTTTTAAACTAGCACCATTATGATTCTAAATCATTGTTACAATAGAATAGGCTATTTGACAGTGAGAAAAAACAGTATTATACGTATTCGTATAAATTATGAGTCTTAAAACCGATTTAGCTAAGGCATTTTAACTAAAAAACAATTATTAATTGTAAAAAAAGCACAAGATAAAATTTGATAATTATTATGTACCTGCAGCCATTCTATCGAAAACGGCCTGGATTGGCCGATTCTATGATGATGTCACATGGCAGTAAAGAAGTCCGTCATTCATTCGTTCAATTTAACGTTCATTGGTTGGTTTACTGATAAGTGACGTCATAATACTTGTGCGACGCCATATTGCCCAAGATAGCGTTTTGGCGGCTTATTTAAAAAGTAAATTTTCGTTTGTCTTTTACACGAAAGAATTTCAAATGACCACTTTCTTCATGAAAGACTCCATGAAAACCAACAAAAAAATATGAAATGACTTTCAGAAATTGATCAAATAGCCTATTATAGCCTTAAACATAAACATAAAAATTTACACACAGGCACATACATTGCTTCTGGCCCCACACTAGGATACCCTGTGTCGTAAAACGCTATCGAAGAAACTCACAGTTGTAATTTCGCCCCCAGGGCACACAATCTGCGCGCTGGGCGACGGGGCGGCATGGCCGGTACAGGGCCTCATACGTCACTTCAGGCCAGAGTTGGAACGTCGCATGGAAGAATGGGCGCGCGCACACGGTCCCAGCAAGGCCGAAAGGCTCTACTAGCTGCTGAGAGACTGATAACATCCACTGGACTCTAATAGGCTCGGACTGTGAACGAAAATGGGCTGTTTGAAATTAAGGCCCATCGCAAACTGGGCGACGTGTCGCCGCGACAAGACGCGGCGTTGTCGTTTTCATCCGGGCGTCTTGTCTCTGTTTTTAAATTCAATGCAAAAAAAAAACTGTCACGTTGACATCTCAATACAATCCAAAGGCTGTCAATGTCTGAATGTTGCTAGTACGCAAAAACCAAATAACCCCATTCTACTTCCAAGTAAAAATTGTTTGTGCTACATAGGTGTTTTTTTAGACTTTGCTCTTATGAGGAATTAAATTTTAATGTCTGATGTGATAAGGATTTTGGTCACACGAGTCTTCTATTCACGGAAAAAAAATCTACCGAGTAAACCTATATAACTATTTTATAGCGGTAACACCGCGTCATTTTTTTTTGCATCGAAGTAAAAAACGGACTTTAGACGCGGAGCTGCCGCTGTCGTGTGTCGCCTAGTTTGCGCCCAGGCTAAGAGTGTGTGATATTTATTGTTATCTTTTCTGTGTGTCGCCTCTTAGAACATCAGAGCTAGAGAATACTATGTAAGTGAGCAAAAGTTATTCTTTTGAGCGATTTTCGATGAAGGTACAAAATGTCTGAAAATCGCTCATTGCTGTCATGTCATGTCAAACGTTCTATCAACAAAATGTGTATAATACTAGACCTTTGTTAAATATATTTTTAGGTAATCACTTATTTTCGTTTTCTTTACCCTTTCATAATGTTTTAAAAACATTTGCAATATTAACCACTTTGTTTCCAAAGAAACGCTCACGTTTCTTAATTAATAGCAATTGCTAAGTTTTCATCGGAATTTTCAAATATTTCTTTTTGTTGTGTAATTATTGTTTAACTTCAGTGACTGTATTCAAGTCGATACGTATACTGTATCCCAGAGGGATACGTAGACAGCAGGAACTTGCCTCGATCCTGGCAGATCACTTTCCCTTCATCAACATTCATTGGAAAGGAGGCGAAGCCGCGCCCTATCCCCACGTCCCTTCCGTACAGGATGTGGCCAGGGTTGTAGGCCATTTACTTTGTAATGGTCTCAATGATGTGTATAATTAATTCGTGGTTTACTGTGATAATAAACATTTACATAATTGCTTCTGGCCCCACACTAGGATACCCTGTGTCGTGAGAACCAAAAACAGCGACATCACAAACATGTAAACATCCAATTATGTTGTATGGACTTCGATTTTCGCCGAAAGGACTCGAGTGTAATACTACTTCCTGCTCTGTTTAAAACTTTTCTTCACTATTTTGAAAGTTATGTGAAGTTTTAGATAACAATACAAAATAAATCTTACCTTATTGATTCTATCCGATAGTAGCCGAGGTATATTCTAAAAGCTAACAGACTGTAACTTGGTAGCACAGTACCTGCTTGCACATAAACTTACATCTGTATCTCGGTGGGGAAGGCAGAAACAAGGGTTTGCCACCATCCTCGACGTTACAACCCTCTTTCGTTTTCCTTATATTTTTTTCTCATTCACTTTCTATTTTCTGTTCAGTGAAACTTCAGTGTAAGACTTATGGTTTTCTCATGGATGCCATTACCAGAAACAGACCAAATTGAAATGGGTCTACACGGGAAGCAACACCTTTCAAATAAAAAAAGAATCATCATAATCGGTTCACCCAGTCAAAGTTCTGAGGTAGGTAACTAACATAAAAAAATGCAGTCGAATTGAGAACCTCCTCCTTTTTTGAAGTATCGGTAAAATAAATCGATCAGTCGATATTTTTGTGGTTTATTGGATTGGTGTTAAAAAAAAACAACTTTTTTGTGGTAGAGCGGTAGAAAGAGGTAAGCGCGGGGTCGGAAGGGGAGTGCGTGCATTCCTCCAGTCTTGCGCTGTGCTCTTGCGGGTTGTATCTACCCATACGCAATCTATAAGCGATAGAACAAGGGACTCCTGAAGCGAGAGACCCAGGTTCGATTTCCTTACCCTTAGATTCCCTTACCAAAGTCGATTACCTATGACTTTGTTTTCTAAGTTATGTAGGTACATTTGTGACATTTATAGTAGCAAAATCACTCGCACGCGTACAGTCGACAGCACGTCAACCTTCACATTTTAGTTGCAAAGGCGCTCGTAATGCAACGGAGTAGAGTGCATAGGTGTATACGATGATGTGCTGTCGACTGAACTCTGCCGTGCTCTACAGAGGGACGTACCATAATATTATGCTGCTTACTAATTCGCAACTTCGTTTGACATGACATGACACTTATCATCGAGGCTTAGCCGTGACACCCGAATTTGAATGATTTCTTGTTTTTCCCCGATTTCACACTATTGTGCAATACTTAGAAAAATTGTGTTAAGACTGAAACAGTCCTTATCGACATTATTATCCGCGACTTACTTATTCAATTGTAAAAGAATCGGAATTCTTTGTTCGATCATGAATTTATTAGTGTGCTATATTTCGGCCGTCTCTTGTTTGTCGAAAGTGGTCCATTAGTGCATTTTTATTTATCGAACTAGTTAGTTCAAACTATTAAGATAGTTTGAACTAACCCAAAGAGACGAGAATCAACATTAACAATCCACTGACTTATCAATACAGTAATTACTGTTTAAAGATATGTTTTGTAGAAGTTAAAAACATACTCAAACGTTCTTCATCAAAAACAAGAACATCCATACTAAGTTCATATTAGAATTTCCGTAACGGCTCGAACGATTTAGATGAAATTTTGTAGGTATGTAGAGTTTCGGAGGCGGTGAATGTTTAGCTAGGTCAAATTTTTAATGTTTTCAGACAAAAGGATTGCTACGCAATATCGTTAGAATAGAAAGGCAATTTCGCCTCCATTGATGATATTATAATAGCTCAGTTGGGGAAGTTGAGAGTCTGATAAATCCTTTCCGACACTCCGATATCATTTTTGTTATTTTTTTATTTGCGTTTCTATTTTAAATTTCTTCGTGGTTTAAAAGTTCTCCTACATGTGACACTACACAACATAGAGCAGGAGGAGAGATTGACAAGCAAGTAGTGCTTGCTTAGATGCGTTCTCCTGTACATACCTACAAATTTATCTAAATGCATAGGTGTTTCACAACAAAACCAGCGAACCTTGGTCGCCGATGTACTTAAATGTATTTAAAAAAATACTGAAGCATTCTTTTTTTCAACTTTTTGTAGGATCTTGAAATGAAAATAGAGTAAATATTTTTTACTAATTATTTATTCCCTCTATCATTCGTTTCTTTTTTAGATAATCCTCATATCTTACCGCTATTTACAATTTGTATAAATTAAGATAATAATAGTTCTATTTTACATCATAGTAGACTAACATTGTACAACATGCTTTCATAAGCGAAAGACTTGACTGCGACACAGCGAATGTTTACGAACAGAATTCTTCAATAAAAGCCAAAACAAAAATGTTCTTTCTAAGGTAACAAAAATTTGGAAATAATTGGTAACATAAGGCTGATTTTGATTTAGAACAAAATTAATAAATGATCATAAATACAACTAAAAAGAAACTTGATTCCATTTACAATCAAATAAAACTTTAAAAAACTCAACACCAAGTACCAAATGGTGAATTTATCTAACAAAGCCATGTGCCAACGTCACTTAACTTAGTAGGCAATTGGAAAAGTTAATTAAATTAGGATATAAATTAAATAAATGGCACGGACCAAATCTTACAACCATATTCGGTACGAGGTGATAAGTATGATTTCCAAACATTTTTGGTCAATTTATAACAAACAATAATTTTCCGATCAATGATTTGGAACAACCAGTGACTTTTCTAATCAAATAATATAACTCTACGATGGAAGCAATGATTGTTATGAAAAAATGAGAAGGAAGAGTACATCATCACTTCTGCGCAACAACAAAAAATGGCAATTACGTAATCGCTAAATAACATCGGTGGAGATCACAATACACGATAACTTTTATTAATAAATACAAAATATGTATAAGTACATAATTTACCTACGCTACATCAACAACTTCAATACAATATACCGATCGATATTGACGTGAAATTGATGTGTGATTGATTATAATCTATTTTCAAGAGGAATTTAACGTAATAGTTAACAGAATGTTCTATATAAATATACTCTGCGACTCTGCTTCAACGCGTGAGACAGCCATTTCATTGGATATCTGCGCCACGCGTGGAAGCCAGTCGCCCACATACAACAAGATGGTTCACCCATTTTCATAGTTAGATCACAAGAACTCGAATTCAGTCTCACTTTCTGTCATTATTACGAACATAACTACCGAGGGACGTGCTCCGTACCTATACAATAAAACCGCTTTAAACTGATATCACCGCCAAGTAGTCAGAGGCATTGTGAGTCGTATACTGCGGATTTTATCGTATGTGCTCGGATTACGACTATAAATTAGTTGCGGATCGAGCGCGGGCCAGCCGCCTCCCGTCCGGATCTTCGAACTTTGGATCTTAATCACTAAATTAATATCTCCATAGAGACCTACGGCACCTCGTGGCCACGCTAGCTGTCTTCTGAACACAGTTTTTCTGATGATATTTCTGATATAAATTATAAAGCGCAGCAAGTTCGGCCACAAGTTACAAATGGACAATTCCAAATCGTGTCGGATCCCAGCTTTCATAATAAATTAGTTGTTGTCTACAGACTTCATAGTTTACCATAGTGACTTTACATTCAGCGTGCGACGAGCACTGGAAACAACGCGAGTTAGGAACTCGCACCTAACGAAAGTGACTGTTGTATTTACAAGTTAATTTCATGCGTCCGATGCCCGCACCGGAGTGTGTTAGCTGCCTTGTGGGGGGCGGAGGGTGGCTAGACGTGGTCGGCCAAGTCGATGTCGGGGACGAGGCGGTCGTGTGAGGCCGCTGCTCTGGGTGGGAGCTCGTTCCGCGGGTCCCGGGCCAGCCAGGGGTGCCGTAAGACGTCACTGGCGCTGAGTCTCTCGCACGCTTCCCGCCGCAGCAGCGAGCGGATCAAGCATTTGCCCCGCGACGACAAGCACTCGGGCACCACGAAGTAGCCGCGAGAGATCTTGGCAAAGAGCGACGCGTGCTCGGAGTCGTTGAATGGATACCTGCAACAAAACGAAAGACAAAGTCAGTAACGCAAGTGCAATTAGCGCAAATGGTGCGTGTGATTGATGAACGCACTCCTACCGCGCGCTATCTCGAAGCGCTCGAAGCAACTGCGAAATCAAGACGGCTCTAATGGACGCAACCTCGTAAAAAAAACTTGTCCGGCATAAGGCCCTATCCCTTTTAAAAAGAATTAACATCGACATTAGGATGGACCGGGCGTTGTTAAGAGTTTTTACAAAACTTCTGAGCCCAATTAATGGCGATCACGGACGATCCGATTGTCATTTATTTAGAGAGGGCAGATGTGCGCTAAAACAAAAACTCAGGTACAGTGGAACCCTTCCGGCGACAGGTGAAGCGGCGATTGCGGCGAAATCCCGAGTTCGGTCGGAACACGGAATATAAATTACGGGTGCGGGCTCCGAAAAAAATAGAAGACAAAGGCTCGCGAACGGCAGGTGCGTGCGCGTTTCTTTATTCGTGGCGCAACGTCTTCGCCACATGACCGGCGGCAGGTGCCTTAGATTTCTGAAGCCTCATTTATGTGGGTGAAATAATTGCTGGCCGTTGGCGCGTAACGGCTGACAGGTGATCATCCCCCGCGTGTCCCAACGGCCACCGCGACCCCCGCCTTGCGATCTCCACAAACGGTAAGTCCCACGGTCGCGCGGGCAGGTGAAATGAAATCGCCCACCCCTGCCGTCTTCATTCCTCTTTAATTGCTGTCTAACCTAATTTCTGCTCCTTGAACGGACGCGTTTATTGCTATTAGGGATGGCTATTAACGTTTTGCATAATTTAAGTGAAGGCAAGCGTGGTGTGGTATCTACGGACCCTTGTCTAGATGAAGCTACGATTACGCGAACTAACACATACAATGAACTGACGGATAGATCCTTATGGGTACTTTTTGTGGTCGTTGACTTCAATAAAATTAAGCATTTAATGCTTGTTATCGAATCAGAGTTTGGATTGGACTGCGCGTAATAGAAGAGTGACGTTGTTTTTATTTCAGAGACACGTACCTTCCAACGAGCATGGTGTATAGGATGACGCCGAGGGACCACATGTCAGCGGCGCGGCCGGAGTAAGTCCGATGCGCCCTCAGGATCTCGGGAGACACGTACGCCGGGCACCCCCGCTTGTCCTGCAGCAAATCCTCCTCCGGATCGTCTAGGACCACTGCGTCTTCTAGCGATTCTAATTTCAAAGTCGTCCTGAAACAAGAGGAGATCGGGTTTAATGTTTTGTTTGAAGGATCGCAGGTGAGTGGGCACAGGCTGACGGTGGGGCTTTGATAAAAGGCTACTGGCATACAGGCTGTTAACGAACGAACGAACTGGCAGGTTGAATTGGTCGCGCGGCAGCTGGTGACCCGTATAAAATAATGGCGATTCGGCCTATTATATAGCGCGGATGGAGCGGTATCATCGGTAATGGATCCCTTTGTGCACAAAGCTCTGCGAGGATGCTATTAGCGGGCTGCGCGTTCCGTTAATTGGCGCTCTCGCGTTAATACCGTGATCGTATGCATTTATAAATATGTATGTTGCTATGTGCACGTTTTGTTTGTGTTGCGCCGTAGTGCAGGATGATGTTTTGAAGAGAACCGAGCCATGCGCCTCGCACACTAGCCCGAGTGCACCTCGCGGCAACACGCCCTCTCTGCGGCAATTCGGCTGAAAGGTTGCGTTTTGCGAAATGCTTTCTCGGCAGGCCGGGTCGTCCATTTGCATTGTGTGTAACAATAATGTCATGTAAATAATTACGCGGCAACATAAAGCAGTTCGGTGACGAAATGGGTTTTTGTTTCATCACTCGAACGCCGGTTCGGCACCGTATTCGACCTCGTGTTTCACAGGCAGCCATCGTGTCGAAATGCATTAAATGCACAGTTATTCGAGCCAAGCTCTCGATGGGATTCGATCCGAAGTGTAAACTAATCAACGAGCTTCTCTAAACTTTTATGTCAATGGCGGTGTAAATTAGGATTTACCATGTTCGGGCCACACAGTTAAAGTTTGAATTAATGTTTATTTTAGCCGCTGCGGCAAAAACTTGCCTGCAGTGGCTGTAGCCTACATAAAGGGGCAGGCTCGCCGTATAATTTTTATAAAAGGACAAAACAACACGTACAGGATAACACGTTGGCCGAGGCAGGTGCACAGTAGGCGTCTTGAAAACAGAAGTGCACTAATGCATTCGATATTTTTAGCGTATTTAATAATAACCTTGAGGGGCATAGAGTTTAATGAATGTATGCATCCTTAGGGGCGGCGCTATTTTTATAATTGAAATCTATTTCAGACATAGAACATTTAAGCTGTGCGGTGCGTAAGTTTCATTACGCATAGCGTGGAGGTTCCGAAATCTATACGGTTGCATTGTGTAGTTTGCTCAGAGCGCGTTACAAAATCCACACGTACGTACTGTGAGACAGTTTGACAAATCGTCCGTCGACAGTCTGACGGACGCTCTGGCTCACAGAAAGAGCAGAACGTCGTGTTGTTCTAACAAACTGTCGAATGAATTACATTCTGACGGTTGCTAACATGCAATCTATGCTATGAAACCCAAACCAGCTTTCTACGATATCATACAGCAGGCCAACACTACCACTCACGTCTTCATCAAACATTTCAAATTTAATGAATTGCCGAATCGCCGGCGTATTATTTCGCTAACGCATTAAACCAACGATGGCCGATCGTGATCGTGACAATATGGAGAGCAGCCGCAGCAAAGGTTACTCTTGTTACGGTGTCGCAACTCGCCTCGCAACCACTCGTAAAATATTACGAGAGAACGCAACGCAGCCGCAGGATTAGAAGCTTGCAAGTTGCAACTGCCAATTTAGCGAGGTCCCTTTACTAACGGTACCTAATGACTAATGAGCAATTTATTCGCTAGCCAACGAAGAGCTCCTACACTAACATAACACAAAACAGGGAGGTGATGTTCCAGAAGAGCTCTTGCATGCATCAACAAACGATTATGTTCGCCGCGAAGCCAAAAATAGTGAATTCTTATGCCACACCCACACTATCTCCCATTTGGACAGCGCCAACTCTCACCCTCACAAATTCTTCAAGAGTGATCGTCCGTCACATATTGTGGTCTTCGAAACGGCAATGTTGCGTGACGGGACGAAGGCACGTGCCGCGTGAGGCAAGCGGCGTCCGCGGTGGGAACCAGTTGACGAAACGCGTGACGTCACCGCTGCACTCCGGCCCTTTTTTGTAATTCATCAGTGAGCGGAGTCTGCAGGGCGTCCTCGTGTCCGTTTTAGGCCCCGCTGTGCAACTGATCCTAATTAAGGCGCTTTAAGGCAGACCGCCCCGATGAAATTAATTTTTTGGCCTTTTTGTGCTGGCGATGGCATTATTACGAGATGAACTTGCGTATACATCACCAAATTTGACAAATATGATACAGAACCAAATTTGAGACTTCAATTTGACTCCATATCAAATCTGTCGCACGGCACCTTAAGTCCCTAAGAGCCAGCAAGGCTAAAGTGCGATGTCTGCAGCTGCAATCGATTCGGATTTCGCAACGTATAAATAAGTTACAGTGTGTCGTAACGCACCGCCTCGGTCGGAAGGTTGGCCGGATTTCCGAGCGAGTGTTCCGATCTTGGTGACCTCGCCGCGGTCGGCAAGGATTCGGCGGCGAAAGGACACTGACGCAAGCGCGTACACAGCTTGCCATCACCCAGGTCTGCGCCTAGACTCTCCTAGCCCAGACTCCTACTCCTATAGTACACGCAAGATCCCGAACGATACCCATCTAACGTCAAATTCCATACTAATTGCTGACGCGAACGTCAGGTATCTACAGGATTTGCTGCACATAATTAGGTCTTGGTAAGCTCGGCGTGATCCTTTTATCGAGCTGGCCAGCAATATGAGTCGAGCCATCTCACTCTACGCAAAACGACGAGAGCGAGATGAAGCAACCAGAATCGCTATTCGGATGGATGGATAAATATGAAGCTAAACAGGTGTGTCAAGATCGTGTCTATTAGCATAGATAGTCCTACTATGCATGATAATTTTGGCAGCCGGATTTATTCATGTGAGACTGTATTATAAGGCAAAATTTCCTGGCTTGTAAAAATATGGAAAAGTATTAGTGTAGTATTGAATATGACAGATCTAGATAGATACACGATTACGCAAAGCTATTGTGTAAACGAGCTGACATTCAATCAGTTGTGTGCAAAGAGATGATGTGCTATTAATGTGGCCACTTCGTTAACTAGTTCGGCAAGATTGAAATACAAAATGTGTTGGTTAATTAATTTGACCAGTGCACTACGAAGATAGGAAACGATTGTTATGATAACGAGATAAAGTAGTGTGGGAGTCGAGCGGGATGAGTCGCCTGCGCAACCTCGCCGTCCGCCATTGCTCAACTAACCCTGACAGTTTCCCAACCAACAAAGGCAGATGCAGCACACACGCGTCGCACTTCCTGCTCGCTTTCCGAGCCATATGATGACGAATCTAAATTGTGCAACTGCACTTTGGAATTCTGCACTTTTGCGGACATTTCGAATTAATTTCCAACGTTGCAACACGAATCGTTACAATACAAATTACACGGGCGTGCCTATGCGAGGCTTTACAGATTTGCCTTACAGAATGTGACAGCCCTATGGCCGCTAAGAGCACAGTTACTCGCAGGTTTTGTAACTCGCATTGTAAGGGACATGTGCGCGTGACGCAAGCGCGTTGCCTCACCGCCATCCAGCCGGGAGCATTGGGAAATCATCCCGAACATGCCCAATTATATGTCGACTCGTGCCCACCGCTCCTATTGTGCAACTCGCTCCACTTAGGAGATGCGATGTCATAACGCCAACATGTGCATCCGAACAAATATAGGTCTCAAAATCGCAGCAGCAGCGACACAGTTCGCTTTATCTAGGCGCGCGATAAGCCTCGCGTTTTGAAACGCGCTGGGCCGCTTGCGAAAACGCTAATGTGAATATCGATTGCAAAATTTTGTTTAGTTTTAAATCGAGTGCAGCATCGTAGGCGCCGCGGACGGGTGATCCAATTGAGAGCGGCGTAAGCAAATGGTAACATTTGTCGGCGTCTCTAGTGACAATGGGATCGTATAGCGCAATTATTTCGTCCGGGCCGTATTTGGCAGGCGGGCGGTGTGCGAGTGCAGGCCACCGTGTGTCACAATGGCGCGGATTATGAGAGACGTTGCGTTATGGCATGTTGCAAGCCCGGGCGGCGGTCCAAGCCCAGCGCCGCAGAAATACACCCGTGTTGCAACGGGCGTGGAGCGTCCGCCACTCCAGCGCACCCGTTGCGCAAACGCAGCCTGCGTCATATTGTGTAATTGGCCAATTGCACCGAACGTCGCGACACAAACGTTTACGAAACGGGCGATACGATACCGCTCGTCCGATGACCCCGCTAGTCTCTGCCCCCCATTACGCGACTGTTGCATCACAGAAGAAAGCCGTTGCGACGACCCGCGAATACTATGCTAGAAATCTCATCGAACGAATTGTTGCAATTACGCCGTTACGTCGTTACGTGGTGTAAGTGTTAAATCCGGTGAACCGTCGACTTTCTAGCGGCGGGGTCGGTGCTCGCTGTCGCAACAATTTCTCCGGCAGCGCCGGCGGAGTTGCGTCGCGGGCGAAGAAAGCGCAACCTCGGTGTTTTGCAACCGCCCGCCCGGAGAAAGAGCGGGCGGTGAGTAGAGACTAGAGCGCCGTAGAAAGCGTACGTCGCCCCGCGGCAATCTGCGACCGCAGCGGATAAGCTTGCAACAGACGCTAACAAGATTCCTCGGCTCTTCCCCGACCACGAGGCACTTAGCATAACAGTGGGTTCCGCAGCGGCCGGGTTGGGCAAGCGCGCGGGCCCGGGTTACGCAAGCGCGCGATAGCGGGCACATGTCACCGCACTCGTGAAACACTTCCGTTCATTGACTCCTTCCCGATATAACTGTGCTCTACTGTTGTCAAGTTTCGAAATGGCATTTCGGCCGGTTGCAATCGCCGATTGTCACACATGCGTGATGCGGCCACCCCGTGTACCGATCATGTGCGGTTTTTGTATGTTCTGTAAGTCAGGGCAAAACGATCTGCATCCATGATCTTCAAGGACCATTGCATGAAACGTTTAGAATATCCACACATGCGGTTAAAAAACATGGCGCCATGCAATAACGGGCCAGGCGCAGCGGGTTGCACGAGTTTCTGCTCACATGCCCTAATTTTGTCGCAACAACTCACGTAACTTAGTTGCCGTTAGGAATTCTGCCATGCAGGATATTACACGAGGGTTCGGCTTACTTTGCGTCTGACTCTAGTTGCGTTCGTAACGCGTTGTTACGCGAGTTTTCCCAGTATTGGGAAACGCGACGGCACTTGGAAAAAGCCGCTCCCACATTGTCAGGTAATCGTCGCGAATTAGACAAAGGCTTGGCGAAAAACTCTCGTGCGACAGTCGTGATCTGCAGCGAAGATAACTTTCACGATACATAATAATTTCATCAGGCGACACGCAACACATTCATCGAGAGACATTGGTTCTAATCATAGCCTGACGTTGTACCTACAGAGTCCCGACTCCCAATCGCACCTGTCGACAGGTGTTCTCCAGTATTTCAACTTTACCTACAATCGAGGCCATTTATGATGAAGGGCAGCTGCGAGATGTCGCCGGCAGATGCCGTCTAGATCGTCCGATTAACGAGTAAAAAGAGCAGCCCACATCCGCGTGCGTCCGCGCAGTTTCCGCTCCTACACTACGCGACCGGAATAGGTGATTGTTCCGCCCGCAATCGTTTCCTCCTCTTTATTTTGGTGACGGAAGTCAACGCGAACGCCAGCATGAACGGCACATAATAAGGGGGAAACAATGAGGAAAGGTCTGTGGGGGGAAACCTATTCTGTTGATGGTCATGTTGACGCACTTCTCCCTCATCAGTCAAACCGATACCAAACTTATTTTCTCCTCCACCTCCCTGCATGAATTTTAGTAGTGACAGATTGAACGATGGCTTAATTTTGGTCGTCGGAAGATATTTGAGACAGGACATTCTGTAGCAACCTTTACAGCGTGTAGTAACACATTTGACCATGCCAAGTTTCACAGAGCCGGCTGGTATCAAATGGAGGGTGTGCTTACGGCTCGCGGGCGTATTGCAAGCGCTTGCGATATGTAGCCAGGCTGCGGACGAAACTATTGCGAGCGACAGGCAACGTAGCATTGCTCACCGGTTAGCAAACCAAACTGTTTTGGATCATGCGCTCGTTGGGCGAAATGAGCACAAGAAAACTTTGCCTGCTGAAACTTTTGTGACTCTTAACTTTTTTTTTCTTAAACTTTCTTGTTGAAACTGTGCTCCAGATATCAGAATAAATTGCTCTTGAAGTTGTGCGAGGAATTTGCGGCACACCAAAGATGACTAAGACTGACTTTGGTGACAATCGTAGCCATGATTTATAAGGACTAACAAAGATGTCCCAACAAAGGATGCCTCAGCGGCAAAGAGCGATGTATTTATAAATGCAAATAAAAAAAAGTCGTCTGAAGGCGGCGGCGTCGCTGATAAATTCTTGGGTGCTTTCATGCTTCATTTATCTGCGGCTTATTTTCCGAAATGTTAGCGCAAAAGTTTCAAGACTTGCCGTAAAAAACCACTAGAGATGAGTCACTTTAGAAGATAGAGGGATTTCCACGCAATAATTTAGTGTCACCTAATGTCCACATACAAAAGCATAGTTGTTATTGCGGCAAAAGACCTATAGGTATGTAAAGTGAATCTACTTGGGACGAACGCAGAGGGAATGAACAAGTGAACGGTTTCGAAAACGCGAAATAAGCATTGCGCCTTCGGTTTGCGAAACGCAATCAGCTCAGCGGGCGCGTTGCAAAAACGCGTAGGACGACAATCTGGGATTGATATTTTGATATCATAATATAATGGATTGCGTTGCGTCTGCCTGTCAGTACTTACTATATAGATAACGACGACATTGTACATCGACAACAACTTAGAGGAAAATGTCTGGAGCAATTTAATTTATTATCAAGAACAGTATTTAGTTGATCCTCGACGAAATTAATAAGCAAAATCTGATGGGAATTTATTCAGCATAAAACTATTAGTTTCAAGGGAAAAGCCTCTTATTAATGTTTGCGAACAAGGCGATTTAACGAGTAATGGCGCTCTTTGAGATAACAAACTATGTATTAGTGCTTTTTTATCGCGTTTTTTCCTAATCAGAATTTCGCTCTTATCTTATCGGAGGAAAGTTTAAGACTTTTTACTAAATTGTTTGTTTATTCAGTTAGCACAGTAACATGATACGATAAGTAAATATTTTGTAAGATTCTGATATTCCACACATTCAGTCACACTGTTTACGCCACGAAGTAGGCTTTAATTTGTATTTGCGGTTGGCGAAAAGTAGTAATGTATTTTACTCCAGTTGTCGTCAAGTTATACAAATGTAAATTAGACGATCTGCATGCAAGACATTCGCCGACTGAATTATATTACAAACGAGTATACACAACTCCAGAGCCTCTCGTCACGACATACTCATTTATTCACACGCACAAAATTTGTTTGCAAACAACAACAGCGGCAAGTACCGTTTGCACCGATTACTATCGAGTGCCTTTATCGAACGAGGAACAATAGTTTTTCATATAAAGTTAGGGTCCGTACGACCCCAATGATGCAGGTTGCCGTGATCGACCGGCGATAAGGCACGTACGGCCCTGCACCGACCGAAGAGGAAAACCAGAAATTATTGTTCGATATCGCGACGAATGCTGGCCAGATACAATCAACCACTACAGACATCAGATAGCAGCGGGCAATGTAGGTAAACGCGACAATGTAGATGCGTGTCGACAGTGCCAGGGCGTGTTAAAGCTCCGGGTACAAACAAAAGAGTGGTGAAACGTGTGCTGGAGGTAAACAATACGAGGAAATTCTATACGCGAATCCGTCGCAGTCGGAGTGTCATACAGCCTTAGATGAAAACGTTGATTTTATGTCAGAAACTTTGTTATAAGTCAGCAGCAAAGTGGTTCTATGAAAACGGTGTGTAGTGAGTTACAAAAATAACGCAAAACCACATTTTAACCCACTTTGAAAGTAAAATTCTTATTAATTATTCACTTTAATTTTCATACATGAATATTTCCATTTTAAACTTTTGTTTACAGATTGGAAATGCTGAATGGATCGATACTGAAGGATCGGTTTTTAGGCTTTGATTTATTCCAATAAACACGTTGTAGAAGATTCCGCAATCCGCATGCGAATCGAGCCAAGAACAAGTTTCTTTATACCGTTACGTACGTCTCGCTGAAAATAACATCACGTAAACAGAGTCAGGTCGCGCGACCAGCTCCAGAACGAGTTTGAAGTATTAAAACACTTAAGGAACCAAAAAAGCACGCGCTTTAAACCCGATCCATTTCCACTTGGTGTCGTTTCACACATAATCGATTCATAGTTCACATGGCTTTACGGAAGACTTATAACAAGTGTAGTTAATCAATAATCGCTAAATGGCTTGCAGCTTGGCCATAACCAGGCTCGTCAGAACATGAGCCTGTGCCGAGGCGGACTCCTACCTTACTAGGGTAATTTCAAACAATACGCGTACTATTGTGGGACCCGAGAACGTGGATCGAATGTTGTGAACGATCGCAGCCGATAAATAAACACTATTCCCTGGGACAATGCCCTTTCGTGCTTTCTTTAATGGAGAACGTTCCGGGGCCGTGGCATTTGCGGCCGTGGAAAAAATAATATCGAAGAATGTCCGATTCAACTGTGAGTAGGCAAAGCGAATGTGGCACGACACCGAGCGGTACTTTCTTCTTGCTTGGCCGACTTGTACCGTTGCGGCGCTGGCGAAATGACAGGAGGACGAGGAAGGAAAGTATCAATCGATGAGATCCGGTGTCCCGATAACAAACCAGCCCGGCAAAAGGCCCGACAACTGTGCAGCTCATTCTCCTTTTTTGCCCCCGTGCTGTTTGAACCATGTCCATCCCAAACGGGTAATCGCGATGAGATCATAAAAGGATCAACGTCCTATTCGAATGCCGAAGCAATGATCAACAAGCACTAAGTTTGAGGAGTCCAAACGCAGCGGTCATTCACTCCGCAGTTTATTCAGTTTTTATTTCGCGGTGATGTAACTTAGAAAGTACACGGAAACTGGCGACTTTTTAATTTAACAACAAATTGCAAGACTCAATGGGATTATGTAATGAAAGATCTGGTTCTTTCGCGGATGCGCGATGGGTCGTTGAACTCGCAAAAGTTCACCTGTCGGGGAGGGGAGGCGGAAACGCGGAACTGAGGGGGTGATGCAACGAAAGAAAGTACGAAAACAACTGGCGCAATTATGCAGAGAGCGTAGGTACGGGCAATTAGTTATGCCGGCGTTATTATCGCCAGTCGCCAGATGAATCCAATTCCAAATTCGTGGGACTCTTGCACAACCAAACGGAAGCGAGTGCGTCAAAACGGCAACTTGTGACGTAATAAAGAAAGTGCGGAACTGAAGTAAGTTTTCTAACGCGGTGAATGTACTGAGGGCATTAACATTATAGCCTGAGACCAGTAGCTGAGGCTGTACAGGCGCGCCGGCCGACGACCCACGGTGATGTCATGGCATTCGGCAACGCGTGATATAATCCTAGCAGGGAGTATGGCAGCTCACACGCCCCTTTGCTAAGCACGGGTTCTCTAGAGAACTTTGGGCGGTTGGAAATCACAGGTCTAGTCATCATCGATGACTATGGTGCTATTCGGCTTATAAATCAAATCAATAGCTACCAATTCGACAGCCAATTTATTTTGAAATAAACAGCACAAGTCAGCAGGTAAGGGTAAACTCAATATTAGCTAGCCCGATTTATTGCAATAGCCCCTTACACCTCCGAGCACAAACATAAGTAAAATGGAGAATTTTAAATCGCAGAAGGTGGTGGGCTGCATTACATCAAACTTTCGCATAGCATCGAACGCAACGCATTGCCTAACGAACTGGTGTCACACTTGTTCGGTTTAATTGCGGATGATGTAATTGGAATACACTTTGGAATTAAGGAGAAACATCACAAATGCCTTAAATGGAACGTGCAACTTGACCTGTTTTAGTTATTGGCTGATGTTAATCCTGAATAACTGTATTGACTATTTTAGGTATCCATACCACTTACTCAGTTGTGCTGATTGTGAAAAAGCCTATTTGATCAGCAATAACTTCCAAGCAGATAATCCCTCGAATGCGAGTCACGTGAACTTACTATATAAAACACCAATCGATCCACCTAAATGAATACGAGTACAAAGTAAGCCACGACCTGATTACACGTCAGAAAAAGAGCCATGTAAAAAGCCTATATGTCAAGTTCAGTGGGTGCGCGAGCGCAGGTGGGGAGGGGGGCTAGCGTTGACAATGAATGGCGCGCTCTTGACCCAGTATCCGCGCGTCACGCCCGGGCTGCGGTGCCGATGCCGGCGATTGATGACACCGTACAAGAGGATGAAAAGCTGCTGTTGGATATTATACACGTTACTAAGGCTTTCAAAAATAACACCGGTAATCTTACGCGATGATGAAGAGCCTGCGAAGTAACGGTCTACCGTTCATCTAGGAAGTCAGGAGATAATCTCCGATTAATAACAATGATAGAATGGGTTAGAAAATTAAAGTATCATTCTATAATTATAAATTAACTTAAGAGTTTCCATTTTATTTATATCAAGATAATTCCACAGCAATGTTTAATGAAAAAATTCATGTGGTAGGTAGGTCAGCCATCAATGTCAGAAATCCTGACGCAATATGTATTTGTTACCAACACGTTGTAAAGTTATAAAGCCGTTGACTAACAAACTGTGTGAGGAAATTCAATGTGTCAACTGTGTATAACTGATACTTCCATCCTCTAGCCTTGACGGAAAATATCGTAAGGAGACCAGCAGTAATTTTGTCAAATTTTTATTTTTATTTCTACACTCATGTTAAGGAAACATGGTCTAATCATTGTAGCATTTGATGACATCAGACATTTTATCTCAGGCTGACAGTGAGAGAAGTGGCATTTACATCTGCGTCAGCGTTCAAGTCATGTTTAACTGATGATATCAACGTTTGAATAAGGAATTTATTCGTACCGTTAGAAAGAATAAGTGAATCATTGGACATCGCTTCCTTCTATTCTAACGGTGATTATTAATATTGAATGAACCAAGCGATACGGGTGTCGAAACTTGTGAGAAACACAATGTGGAGTCGGTGTCTCGCAAGCCGTTTCCGATCCACGTGGTGGGTAGATAGATATCTACCCGATGTAGAAACACAGAAGGCTGCGCGCGATAGAAGAACGGAAGTCGTTCCGAACTATCTTGCATAAAATTTCTAATGCCACTCAGAAAAATACGAGTGACGGAGGAAGAAATATTCATGCTAAGCTCGAAGAGGAATAGAACTATGGGGATTCCACAAACCAACACTGGCGTCGAGACAGAATACCAGTACTGCATCGATATCAGTGTATACAGTACATCTCAAGGCCTAAGGCCAGTCAGAAGCTGATCTTTTGTTTCTTTCCGTCGCGTGGCAGATACGTTGGTGCCATTGCGCAAGGTCGACACCTGCGACCACTGCAGGCCGTTGCAGCTCCCACGGCATAGTTTCGTTCTGTTCACTGCATTATTCATTAGCCTCCTGAAGTTTAGAAGGGTAAGGAATGTACGGCCACTCGCACCTGCCAGTGCCACCCTCGACCTTTTGCGACCCTTAAGTTTGGAGGCCGTCGTCCCACGCAAACAACGAGGAGCGTCGAAAAGTTAGCGTCTTGCTTGGGGCCAACTGTCGTGATAGATAGGGAGGCTATTGGGATAAAATGGAGGTGTATAATGACGTCACATTAACGATTGTTTATCGAACAAAAGCGGGTGCAGCGCCGCGTCCGGCGGAGGCAAGCGCGCCCGTAATCACCCAACTGGGTTAAGGTTCCGCCAAGGATTTGTTGCGGCAAGCCTCCGCTCCAAAACGTCGAGCGAGCCGTGTGCCAACTGCCTGCATGCTGGTTCCGCTGCATTTGCACACATTTTATCCTATCCAAGTATCTAACACTTCAGTGCTACGGTTACGGACTATACTTGTATGAGTCTCATAGGGAATATATTGATTTATCTTATAGGGAAACTTCATGGCAAACTTGGATAACAGTTCCACGACATAAATCTTTCATTGGAAAACGTAATAATTTATTGTATTCGCAACTATTACGGAATTAAAGAGGGGCGGGAGCTGTTACAATAAGAAATATATTTATGGGCGTCGCCTTTGTTTCGCTCCAATTAGTTGACACGTCCCAATCAATAAACTTATCGCCAAAAGGTGTAAACGGTTGGGAAAGCCTCCATTGTCTGCCGAGGTCCGTCATTCAGCTCACCTGTCGTCGAGTGATAAAAGCCTGATAAGTACAAAGAGCTTGCAACATCTTTTGTTTAATTAGAACGGGACAAAAGTAACTTAATCTGGAGTGGAGTCCTTTTGTCTGGAGTAACAAGAGAAGGGGGGAATAATTTATGACGTCCTTTGTCTCGCCACGAGCCTCTTTAGTTGGCAAAACTGTCCAAGTGCTATTGAATTGTACACAAACAAGTTAATATGTTTCAAAACGATCCAGATGTATTACAAAACACAAAGCGGTAGCATACAACTGTTTGGTAAACGGCTGGTCCTTGCGCAATGCATCGCAGCGTCCGCACCACTCCACTAATTGTTTCCATCGTTAGCCATCGACGATTGTTCCGAGCATTAACCAGGCGACATCGACAATGAATGCGATAAAATGCATTATTTTATGTTGTAGATTTTTTTGTTTGCGACTGAAGAATTCGAGCCCTAAATAAATATGTGGCGGTATTGTCCTATGTGGTCTCAATGGGTCATTGAAATTCAATTGCGAACGAGACAAAACAATAATGTGTTTCTTGCTTGCCGTTGGACAACTTTTGGTTTTGGCAATGTCGAACGCAATGCAATCGGCGGCCTCGCGTTGTGATGTAACGCGCGACCTCGCGTTTAATACAACTCGGATTTATATTATTTCATTGCGGTGCCATATTATTGAGCAAACGCTTAGTTAGACCTTAGATTTTGCACGAAAAGGCAACTAACTAATGTGCAAACTAGTTTTGCTTCTTTCGTTAGCTCGGTATCAGTGAAACGACGGAGTCACATTGATGCCAACGCACGCGCAGGCTGCGTCGGCGGCAGATGTGCGCCCGCGCATTGTCTCGACAACAAAAGCAGGTAGAGGACGGTAACGCCATGTGCTGCATGTCACTTTTTTGATCAAAAACGCATTTTACACGGGAAAAAGGTCGAGGATCAAAAACGCTTTTTATCTGACCGAAGAAAGACAGATGCTGGTGCATATGCCGCCAGGGACGATGAAAAAACTGTCCTTTCTACTGAAGCTTCAAAAATAATGCAATATATCCAACAGAACTACAGTAAATTAATTACGATGGCTTCCCTTTGTTACAAAAGAGAGAAACGAATCCCAGTTATCAAAATTAATAACGGCAAAAGCAATTTACTCTGCTCACGTAATATCCTGCCGCGCATTTATTGAGTTGCGCTGAAAGAGCTTCGATTGTTTATATTCCAGTGTGGGAAATACATCTAATAGACTAACTAGAAAATAATATCGTGTGCCTACATCTGCCTCGCCTTCCGGCTTAACTCCTGCTTACAGAATTTGAACAAAGGATCGAGGAATGAAAAGGCTAACGTAGAGAGCAGAAACAAACGTTCCGAAGGTAGCTGGAAACCGGCAAATATTGACATCGCAGCAGATGTCGTATGTACCTACGAAGGCAACGGAACTCTCGACTGGTTGAAAAGAGTGCATTTGAATAAACACACATTTCTCGATAGTAACCAAACTTTGTTGACCTTTGTATCGGATATCGGGACCATGGGCTTTGGACTGCGTGAGATAGGGTCGAGCAGGTGACCAAACATAGTTTTTACTTCAACTTAATAGTCAGAAAATAAAGCTCAGTAAAATATGACAAGTACACAGTTTTCCTTCATAAATAAAGTATGCTTTAGGAAACTAAAGGCTTTGCTATAATAAAGTGGAGAAATTGTTAGCTATAAAACGCGTTTACGAGGCCACAAGGTAATGTTCTACACGTTTATATTTTAAACATTGAAAATTCGCACCACGCCAGTCCGGAGTGTCCTCCTATCAATAACGATGGGAATTTACGATGACAGTTTTCGTAATAATAGTAAAAATGAGTCGTTCAGTTAAGCCTGTTGAATCGAGATGATTGGTCGAACACGTGCGTTGCAGGTAAAGCAATGAGCATTGTTGCTTTCTGAATGGTGTTTTTCTTATCCCAAGACTTTCTGAATAGAACCTTCTCCTTGCACAATGGTCGGCATCGGCACCGTCTTCCCGATGATGAACTTGGCGAAAATTCGACCGAATAATAAATCATGCGTAGGAGACGCACAATACGCTCTGTTTGTTTATGGAACATCTGTTCAAGGTGCACGGTGAGGGTAAAGCGGGCGACAGCAGGGGTTTTACAGGAGCTCTTGTTACACGAGGTATAGAATCGAATATCGAAGGAAGCAAGGCATATTCTGGTGTAGGTGACTGTATGCAGAGATTGGCGAGCCAGTTTGGCGCACAAAGCAACGCATTGTCACGTATGCCAGGTAAATGTTAGAAGATTAACCCGATACGAATGTATCTAGCATAACAAGCAAACGAGACACCTTGACGGCCGTTTTGTCCGAAAATTCCACCTTTTGTGTAAGAAACATCATCATGGTGTAAATGCAGAGTACATTATGTATTGCGGCATTATAATGTGACCTTAGGGCGTTATCTGCTGGCGATAAGGAGCGGAAATATGACCTTTAAATTGTTGACTGGTTTCTTCAGCACCAGATAAGATTGTGAGTACAATGACCGAAGTAGGCACTTTCAAGTATCTAAGCAGTTTGAGACAATGTATGAAAGTAGCAAGCTGTCGACTTTTTAGTTCCCATGCCCTGTGCGACTTTTTTTATGCAAGGCAGTCGTGCATGCGCTCAACTTTTGATTCTCAAGTGCTCTCACCAATCGACCGGATGTAGCGGGACTACGCCGGAAACGGATTTGAAATTAAATGCCATATAACAATATAAAAAGAATATCAAAAAGAAACTCGGGAGGGCTAGCCGGCTATAGCAGATGGTCACCATATTGCAACAAAAGAAAAAAAAGATATACATAAAAGTGCTGTTTGCCAAGCAAAAGCCAAGCCACATATCCCAGGAATTATCTTAATTAGTTAGCTCCCGCTCTCTTGGGGGATTTAAAAAATGGATGGTGTCTAGTTTTGTTTCTGAAATGGATGGCCTATAATTACGCGAGAGTGGGTAATTACTACACATAAAGCAAATACGGAGTTAACATGCCCACGGCGCCATAAATACGAAAATATGTTACCCAGGTACTTTACCAGTACTACGATATTCCCGCCTAAGATGTTAAACTAACAAAATTATAATAGGCTAGTTTCCCAAAAAAATGTAATTAGTCCGTCTTTTAGATTATTCAAAAATAAGGGATACGTATTTTTTTATTTGTAAATTAGACCAAAAATGACAAAGATATAGCCCATTAAAGTTACGTGTGACGTCACGCCGTGCTGCATTTTGTAGCACTGAGTGACGTCACACGTAACTTCAATGGGCTATATCTTTGTTATTTTTTGTTTAATCGAAAAAAGAAAAAATACGTATCCAATATTTTTTTATAATCTAAAATACGGACTAAATAGAATTAAATTATTTTGACCCTGGAAACTACCCTATTGCTTTTGTGGTTTAAATATGGAAATTCCGCGTCAAAATGAGAGGAATAACATTGCGATATTATTACGTCGCCTTTATTAAGTAGTTGAAATCATGCCGAAGCCCCAGTTTCCTGTTCGATTTCCATCGAATATTCTCTTAGTCAGATGTTTATTATTTAGTTGGAATCTTAATCATAATATAACGAGAACTTAATTAATTGGGGAGAACTACACACGTGTTATTATAAGTGCAAATATTCCTCATACGATGATGTGAATAAAGTCACGTATTGCTGTATATCTTTAAGAGGCAAGCAGACTCCATTTGTTAGATTAGATCATACTACTCGTATGTAGGTATGTAAAATCGTAAACGAGGAAGAGATATAATTTTCCAACGACGAATAATATGCAGAGTTATGGGAAGGAGCTAGAAGTCCAAGAAAGAAGATTGAAAGAATCATATAGGACTAAAGGTCTCTTCCTATTACTCCGGGCGGGGCCGTGTGCTACTCGTATAACGATTTCAATCTAAAATAATCCATATTAGTTAACGACGACTACATAACGATGGGCTACACCAGCTTGACTCTATTCTACGTCATAAGTACATTATTTTGATAATTCTTGAACTCAAACTACAAAGAGTGGAAGTGTAGGTCAGATAATTTAAAAATTATCTTATTGGAAGTGATTTTATAATCGATTCTGAAAAAAAAATTCAGGTTTTGGGTTGTTTCAATAACATGTTTTATAATTATTATTTTAGATTCACGACGTAACGGCCCTGTGTAATGAATGAGAACAGACCCTAAGTCTGTGTAATACAGACGTGTATTTTCCCGAATTTCGTCGATCTGAGCGTATTTCGTCGTTGTTGCGCAATATTGTGTCGCTTTTTACGCTAGACAGGCTCATCGACGCTGATAAGAAACTGTTCAAACTTTAAATTGGTATTTAAATAAAACGTTCATGGCTGCCCAGTTCCTGGTTTCGAGGCAGCTCGGCTTATTTACGTACTGTATACAGAATGCCAGCATTAAAACAAAAAAATATGTTAAGACGGTAAATGTAGACACACCATTACCTTACAGAAGGCAGAGTAAGGCTACAATGATGATGTTAACCTAGGTAAGAACTTCAACCGCATTGGAGAACAGACAAAATGAGACTTGAAAATAATTGAAATGTACGTCATCATAAAAGTATTATCGTGGAAATCTAGCACCAGAGCATAATTGTACAGAACGTCTAGTGATTGTTTGCTAGTCAAAGGGGACCTTCTGTGGTCGATTTGGTGCACCGCTGCGCGGGCGCCGGCTATTCGAATGCGGAAGCGCTTGCGCAAGCCGACATTGAACCACAGCCGGCACTGTCTCGGGTAGAGGCCACGGCATCACAATATGTAATACAGAAACATACGACAGACACGTAATCACGTTTTATCTACACAATACAACGATTAGTATTGTACAAGGTGTTAAAAAAACGCCAGGTCATATTTCAGGCCCTAGCCAGTGATAAAAGTTCTTCAATCAATTTTATTTATTAGACTTAGGTTACATAGATTCTACAATACAATAGACTAACCTATGCTCTAAGCATATGGGTGTTCTGCGAGCGTATCGACTCATTTCACCACCCTGTATAGATTACACGTGTCAGTTGTTCCACGTTATGATCATACGTATTATCATGTTATCTACGTAGGTAGCTAAAATTGTCATTCATTAATTACTAGCGAGTTTCCTCAAAATAAATTTTCAATAAAATTAAAAACAGACTACATTAAAAACTATAAAAATAAGTAGTAATAAGGATAATTTTTATTTTAATTTTATGCATAGGTACTGTGGGATATAGGCGTGAGTTAACGTAACCCGTGTCTATTTTGTTGGTGAAACTGAAATAATAAGTGATTTACTGCAGTCCGTTAAAGAGTTCTCTTAAAAACGTGACTAATCCTTTAAACAAAAAATAATACTTAATCGGTTAAGATTTAAGGTAACATGACAAAAAGAACCACACATCAAATTAGTAACCTCCTTTAGAAGCAGTCGGCTAAAAACAGATATACGATAGGAGGAAAACGTTTTCAAAGAAATCAGATACTACTCTACTTTACGAGTGTACGTTTAAGAAACTAGTTTTACCTCACGGCTACGCTTGAACAACCACTGTGTAAATTATTTAGAGATCGTACAGACACTTCTAGCAAATTCGATCTGTAAAAAAGATATGAATTTTTCCTTGGTGGCGCCAGTGTTATCCCTTGGACTCGCTTAAGAATCATTGACAGTGTAGTGGAAGAGAAAATAATATTACTTGCGAACGTGCGGCTTACTTCAACTATTTATTGTTAACTTTCAGTTGGTGTCATAAGATTTGGTTCCATCGAGATTAACTATGAGACAAACAAACGTGGTTAACAGATTTTCCACGTATTTTACTAGAGACGCTATGTTTCCTTTAATTTCTGTCTCGATGTCACATTCAGCATATTATTATTGTAACAATTTTAATGTTAGTGTCTGATATGGAGTAGGAATCCGTAATTTTATTTTCAATCGCCTTTATCAATAACTAGGTCCAAAGATATACTAGATTCGTCAAAAGTATACTCATTCTTGTACAATCATTACAATAAAAATAAAATAAGACAAAGAGAGTGAGAGACAAGGAAAGTAGCACTTTAATTTACCCACACGCTTCGCAATATTCCCATATGTACAACTTCAATACGTTAAAATACGTAATTGTTAAACAAACATACATTACACGTTTTGTCTATGTATCCTGCTACGTAACGTAAATACGTATTAGATTTTTTATTATTAAACTGCGCCAGTAATCCCAAACAGGATGCTCAACTCACAAAAGTTTAACGCGGAAGTGTACGTTACAGAATGAAAACATCTCACCGAGATCGGCCGTTTTCCTGTTTCTGATTGACGAACATTGGAATGGAAATCTCCGATTGAAATCGATTTGATTGGCTGAACACTCGCGCTGCAATTTGGGAGGGAATTAATACATATTATGTACATGAATTGAAAATTTGACTGCTAGTTTAGCCGTAAAGTATTTCGACGTAAGGAATTTACATTCTGTTTGCTGAATGTCAATGTACTACGAGTATGTTAGCCGCTGCCTTCGGTCGTATTTTAAGCTTTAATACCTACATCAGAGCATACACAATCTATATATATAAAAGGAGAAGCTGACTGACTGACTGACTGACTGACATATCAACGCAGGGCCTAAACTATAAGAGTTACAAACTTGACAACGACTGACATTTTGCACAGGGGTTCCTTTTGTAACGTAAGAAAGGATTTTTCGAAATTCATACCCCCTAAGGGGGTAAAATGGGGGTTCAAAGTTAGTATGAAACTTTGCCGTTTTTGAAGTTATTCGAATAAAATTTGGTACGAAGGTTTTTCATTTAAAATTATGGTACACGTGTAAAATAGTTTTTTAAAAATCATCCCTTAAGAGGGAAAAAAGGGGGTGCAAACTTAGTATGAAACTTTGCCGTTTTTGAAGTTATTCGAATGAGATTCAATATGAAGGTCCGTCATTAAAAGTTATGAAAAACATCTAAAATAGTTTTTCGAAAATCATCCCTTAAGGGGGTAAAAGGGGGGTGCAAAGTTAGTATGGAACTTTGTCGTTTTTGAAGTTATTCGAATGAAATTCAGCATGAAGGTCCTTCATGAAAGGCATGAAAGGCATGAAACACGTGTAAAGTAGTTTTTCGAAAATCATCCCTTAAGGGAGTAAGAGGGGGTTGCGAAGTTAGTATGAAAGCTCTTTCGCTAAAAGTATCCCTATCTTATTTGCAAAAACTTTACTCAACTAAAGCCCACGCGGACGTAGTCGCGGGCAACAGCTAGTATTACATAAGAATAGGCTATTTGACCGATTTCTGAAAGCCATCTCATATTGTTTGTTTGTGTTCATGGAGTTCTCAGAAAGTGGTAATTTTAAATTCTTTGTGTATTTCTTCTAAAAAAGGCAAACGAAAATTGACTTCTTAATTAAGCCGCAATATGGCGTCGCACTGGTATTATGACGTCTCTTCCCAGTCAACCAACCACTGAATGTAAGAAAGAATGAATGACCCGGTGAAGAATGAATGACTTAGAGCCGGTTTCAGAATCAATTTCACTAAGTGCATAATACCTTCATGCCACCATCTATGTACGAGTATGTATTCAAAGTCCTCAAATAAAAGGCCGATACTGAAGTACTTTCTTAGTCGGCGCTTGGTAGCAATTTCAAGTGCGAATTTCGTCATGCACGAGTCAGTCTTTATTGTATTTACGTCCTACGTCGTGGTCAGCGAAGATATGGCAATGTCGCACCAATGTCACATTGAGAGGATGATGCCACTGCCGCGGTTAGGCATCAAGATGTTATATCAATGCCAACATTTCTAAAATAGCGTCACAAATTAAATTACGCACTCATTACTGCAATATTTCTCTAAGCTGGGACCTATGGCCCGGACCTAACCAGTTTAATTGTCACTCGTCCGAACTATAAAGCTTTAGCTCTGTCGCACGCACGTAAGCGGACAGTCAACAGTATACGACATTTTTTATGCGTGCACTCTAGTCCGTTAAGTTACGGGTGACTGCAAAAAAAATATCTACAAGCTGATGAAATCAATCAGAAAAAAACAAGTTAATGAATTCACAATATTCTGTTTGTTGAATGACAATGTTATCGCTGCCTCCGGATCGAGTTGTTTGTAGTGGACCATCATTTCTCAAATCGTCTTATGTAGGTAGGTACATCTTCTAATACATATAATATTATGTATATTCGGTAGGTCTGAGAATAGGTTGGTCCACCCCAATTATATGGCATATCAACGTTTGCCGGGCTAGCTAGTACAATAGATTAGTCTTTAAGGTAGTACGTTTATTACCAAAACAGTGCCTGCCTAACAAGATCTCATACACACTGTACTGTTTTATAAACTACGTTTCTTCCTCCTTTTAGTTTTATCTACGCACACTATTAGGCGCCGGCCGCTTCGTAAACACTTCCGCGTTTCCTGACGTCATTCACCTAGACGGTCTTCGCTCGTGTTTTTTTTTAAGAATGTTTTTAAGGCAGTTGGTCGATCGGCGGAAAATACGTGGGGCTAATTTCATCCCCTCGTCATGACGTCAGCTCGCAGCCCCCGCGTAGCAACGGTGCGTACTACGACATTGGGTCTACGCCGTGTCGCCTACGCCGAACCCCGGACCGTAGGCGTAATTTGAGCCGATTGACGTCATGATTCAAACCAAATGTTTTGTTGTTCATAATACTCGTAGTCCAATTGAATAGTTAAGTACCTACTGGATTGCCTTACTAACTGATCTAGTACCAAACTTGAATAACACAGTCTTACTAAAAAACAGTACACATTTACTTCGATTGAGAGTAGTGTTCTTAGTTAAAATCGATCGCTTACACAATGGCGGACGTGTTAAATAAGACAACAAATAACATCACTCTGTATTTGTCCAGTTCTACTGCGCAGATACGAGTTAGCGAAAACTTGAATCAACAATCGGTCGCGTTGTTTGCGCGAAATGTTAAGTGCTCGATAGCGCGACTAATGACGCGATCATTGTCACCCCGTTTTATACAGGCTGCTGAAACTGGCATACATTTATAATGCCCCCAAGTCTCTAGCTGTGTCTAGACCGTCCCCAGAGTCGCACTAATTTCGTGCAACATTCCCCTTTCTACAGAATTTGTCCTTTATGTAAGGAGAGATTTGATATATTCTCTGGTTCTATAAGTAGCCTCTGTGAAATGTATCCTACCCAAAATATTCTATTCACCACGCATGTTAATATATACTTTATTATGTAATACTTTTAGTTTAGTTTTATATGATGCTTTTAGTTTTATACTACGTAATTATGCTAATTTCTGCCACTTACTGAGTGAAATTTAAGTATCCATTTTTGTTAAAATGTAATTTTTTCGAAGAATTTTGGTTGCATGCTACTTGTGCCACATTAGGAATGTGGTGGGAGCTGAACTTGGGCTAATATATTTAATACTTAAGTATTGGTTTTACCAATACGGTACTTGCCTCGTATCAAATTTGACGCGATAAACGGATATTTCCTGTAGTATCTAACGTAAGAAACCGAAATATATTGACTTTGCTAAGTAAATATGCAGGATGGCTGCAAAATTTGCAAATAAAAAAAATATTATATAAATTTCGCTTTTAAATCAGAACGGTGAAAACACTATCCGCCATCTTGAAAGCACCTTTGGTTGTAAACAAACATCTGTCCGACGTGCGTGCGTAGGTTCTATTGTGACTCATACTTCTTTCGTGGCACGAACTCTACCTATGTTGAATGTCAAACTTTGTTTACAAACGTAGAGGACTTCAAACCATAGACAAAAATGGCGGACCGCGTTTTTGGCTGTTTAGCAAAGCAACGTTTTAAAATAATGTTTTTGTTGCTTTTAGGTCCTCAAAAAATATACTAAAATATTTTTTGGTCTAATGGAAGAGATATTTAGCATTTAAGACATACTTGAAAAAAGAGTCAAGTAGCGGAATCCGTCGCGCGTAAATTGCATGTCGTGTTCACATCTAGTAGAATGTACATCACTGCTAGCTTTACTATTTACTGAAATCTTGTGAAATTTTTAAGTGTAACACAGTTTCGTGAATCATAAATAATAATTTAAAAAACAGTAGAAAAAATCTTACTATGCGATAGGCTTTCCAAACGTAAAATTGTCAGTCCTTTTACTACCCCTGCGACATACGTAATATTGTAAATGTCTGGATTCCGAGAGGATTTGGAGCGCATAATTTATGCATAATCGATTACCAATTATTTATAATATGATATCGAATTATACAATTGATGCCAACTTAATGACTAATTTAGTGTCGTTTGTCCGAGTGCTGCACGTCGGCACACCACTGGGTACTGACGGAAGATCAGCGCTGGAGTGGCCTGCCTCTCCAGCACATGCTGAGTCAGAGCCCCTTTGCATTTGCCACACCCACAATTTGTTACACTGTCAATTTGTTACATTTGCCTTGCTTAATTTTGTTGCTGTTTTTTATTTGTTTTCTCAATGCTGTAAAAAATGTTTTGTTCTATTTCAACTGTTGTAATGTGTGTGTAAGCAGATGCAAATAATTGTTTAATCAATCAATCAATCAATCAATAATTAATTTAGACCCCAATAGTTTGACCCTCAACGTCTACGAAACAGGTCGTCGTAAGGAATGTTTAAACATGAATATCCATAAAACGATCAGCTAAAAAAGGTAGGTATGCCCAGATTTGTAACACGCTGTATATAAACATGACTTCATACGATCGACACGGGTTCGACAACATTGACAATGATGTGACCTGTGCACGACCCACTCAGCCACACGACACTAGACTTTATGCTCAATGTCACACTGGCGTCAATGCTGCGACAGCGATAACCTTCCGCCGTATCGCGGATGGAGCTATAAAAATCTGGAGGCGTCTGGAATACTTCATCGGCAGGATTAAATTATACTTTCAAAATACATTCTGAACGTCTGCCATTTGGAATCACAACATGACATCATGTTAATGAAGCAATTATTAGTGTTTAATAATAGTAATCAGTAACCATCACTGATTGATAAGGTCGCTAATGGAAACTTGAACGTTGGTTCTTTTGTTCTAAGAGCGCACACGTATCCGAAATGCAAACGATGAAATTACAATGGCCATGTCGATACAGAGAGGATAGTAGAATATTAGTGACAAAAGGCTGGCAAAGCGCGGCCGCGAACTAAGGTCGCTTGTCAAATGTTCAGTGTTCACACATGCTACACGGCTTGGTCGTGTATGACACGAAAGTCTTTCCCAAGAATAATTAAGAATTTATTTTCGGAAAGTTTCGATGTTTTAGGGTTACGTACCTCAAAAATTCCGTAACTAAAAATTGTCTTTGAAGTTCGGTAACAAATGTGAGTACGGAACCCTCGGGGACGACCCCGACTCGCTCTTGTCCGGTTTTATTTTACTGTTCTCCCACAAAGTCAGCAAATTGTAGCAACCTTCCCTCGTATAACGTAACTTTCCACTCTATCGGGTTTAGCCTTTAGACAACTCCAAAGTGTCAAAATATGTATGAATTCGACAGTACGCATCGCAGTATGCTAAATCAGACAACTCCATACTGTAGGATTTTGTAATTGCTCCCTGTGCGTCAATCGCCTCATTCGTTTTTACAAGCAAACACATAAACCTTCCCTCTGTATTACCGTATTAGTTCGATCCGGCACCGAGGTCACGTGGTGATGCACGAAAACTGAACGTTTCGCAACGCAATTTCAATGTCATTGCGATCGTACCGGCCGCTCACGCTACGCTAATTGCAGGTACCGAAAGAGGTCCAATGTCGATGTGCGAAAGAGACAAGAGGCGCGATGAATGGACTGTTCGGAGGAGGATGCAACATTTTCCAGCTTAAATCAAATTGCAACGGTCCAGACGTCCCAAGAAAAAAATGCTTGAGGCGTAAATGAAAAGTTTTCCAGGTTATTTTCGTAGCAGCACACCGGTCTTAATATACGCGCGTAGCGTACGAAATCGCTTGAATGTGAAGCCTGACAAATGCTAACTTTGAGGTCGACGTCTCGTTTGAAAACTTTAGTTGAATCGGCGCACTTCACCGGTTTTGCCACGTATTTATAAATGGGGACTTAAAACCCCGTATCTTTTCACACAACGGCGTCTAGCTGTCAGGGTTATTTTTACTGCCTATTCCTGTGAGCAGTCCGAACTAACTTGTTCCAGGTTTCTTTCATTAGTTTCTGATAAGAGAGTTTCACAACTGTGATGTGGGAATTCATTATTAATTGTCTGGGAAAGAGCAGCCGGATGGCGGAATAGCAGACCATGTTGCGCGCGCGCTTGCGTCACTTCCTCCGGCTGACCGTGAACCGCGTTACGTCAGAGATATCAGATTAGGATGCGCCTACGCTCACATTTGGGCACACGTATCTCAGAGGACAATCGCCTTTGAGCCTCCCACTCTTGTCCTCATGTCCTGTAGAAAAAACACGTGAGCTGATTGACATCGACACTTCCTGTTTTACTTCAGTGAGTCCAGAAGCTAGGATGTTTGAAGAAGACAATGGCGCGGCGGCGCTATAAGGCAATTAGTAATGGAAAGAAGATGGTGACATCACGCAAGTTTCTAATTACATATTATTGCATTATTAACACTAAGTGATGTGTAAATCCCGATGTCATGCCAATCAATGAATCAAGAAATCCGGGTGTATGTGAATCTTATACGGGTACCAACTCAGTTGTCTCAGGGTTTCTAGGTAAAAAAACTGCAACCTTGTCTGAACTCCGAACGCGGGTGAAGCTAAAAATGCTAGCAGACTTCGTTAATTTTTTGCTTCGTCGGGCATCATATGCAACGAGTCTCAGTTTGAGGATTTTAATCGCAATTCTGGCCACGCGACCGGTTTTGGTTGACTTCTCTCTGTGCTTTTTTTGTGAAAGATAAAAGCTCGACGCATCAGCGTCCGGCGATGCAGTAAATCATTCTGGACCTCAGCGTTTTATTGAGCCTTGAATTCTAGGTAAGGCTTCACTGTAACCTTTGGAGTGTAATTACGCTTGTGGAGCACTTAAGCCGCACGTAGGCTGAGACAACGTATTTGGGAAGGTCGCAAGTGAGCAATTTTCCTCTTGAATATATTTGACTACCGCCTTCGGAATACCATTCGAGATACCGTGTTTCCCGTAGGCGGCGTTCAGACGAGTTTATTTATATGAACAAAGTGAAAATATGGAGGGTCGGGAATTACTCCCGCCTCCGGATACTCTCCGGTGGAATCGGGGATTTGTGCCTGCCTTATATTTACAGAAGTCGAGTAATACTTTGGGAATTCGTGTTTTACGCAAACTCACCCACGCTTTTCTCTTTCCATCTCGACGCTAGGAGCGGGAACTTATCATCATCAATCGTTATTTAATTTGTTTTCAGGAATATCAATTCTAAGCAAGGTTGGCTTTATCTTATAATTAAATCATAACTTTATTTACCTCTTAAACATCGTAGCTTGTATTAAAATCTTTGAGCTTATGACTTTGCATAATGATTATTACTTCTACAAGGAGATTTGCTTTTTTGTTCGCTTTAGCAAAATGTCGTTTAACCTCTTGTGTGTTGTTGTTTTTGTTTTGCTCAAGCTTGGGCTCCAGAGGTCCGGTGGTAATTAATGCGCCTTCAGGCGAGCTGAGGGGCATTGTCCACCTGGACACAACTACATTTCGTTTTTGTCCCAAACGAATAATTGAATTGTAATCGTTGTTAGTTGACAGCAGGGCGATATTCAAATTTGTTTTTAACGTGCTTGATGATAAGAGTGCAGGGAAAGTGTAGAATTTGATGTGTTGTCGACTGATACGTAACAGGGAAAACATTAAGTCACAAAGTTACAGAGAAAAAATTGTTTTCTCATTTTAATCAGAACAAGAAACATTGAAGGTGCTGAGTCAAGACACCGTCAAATCTATTACGGGGCTCGTATAAATAGCCACTAAGAAGGGTGTCTATTGTAGGGGTAATATGATTCATCCATGGCATTATAGCACCCTTCATTATTACCCTCTGGGTTGTTGAAATACCCTCCACGATGACGTCACGAGAGTGCATCCTATGACGCACGCTCTACTCATGTCGGAGATTTATAATCAACTCTTCGTCTGATTCATGGCACATTGTTTCCAGAACCTGGCAGTATATATTTTTATGACAGACTTTCCTGCCCGTGTCCGTCAATTGTATAAAGTAAGTAACATTCCATTCGTGTGAGCCTCTCCCTTTGTCTCGGAGGGCCGTATGACGCGCTGAGATTTATCGTTTTAGAGGGGTGAACGACTTGGAAATGGCTCTTCGAGAGGCTATGATAACAAGAAACAATGTGTACCCTCTGTCTCTAATTAAATTTTAAGTAATATCCACAGAAGTTAACAAATGGAAAACCTGTTTAGAGTCGCGTATCGTCGCGAGATAAAGCTTTTTTTGCAGTGGCGCATTCGCCGTCCGGTTCTGGAGAATATTCGCCTCCGGTACAGTTTATCGGGCACTTAAGACGGAAGATTTGTTTGTTGTGGGTAGTTTTTGGCAAAGGTCGGCGACCCAGAGACGTGGACAATCGCAGGCGTGTGTGTGCCGCCGTAAGAAAACCCGGTTTTAAAATGCAAGGTAATAAAGCCCGGCACCAAGGAGAAAAAAATCCGCTCGCTCGAGGGGTAATGTTTCCATTGCAAAAAAGAAACCACATTAGATTCTGTTGCTAAGGTGTAAAAAGAAGTTATTGCGCCTTGTACGGAAAGGTTATAAAACGTTCAGAAGGGATAGCTTATTCCTGGTCGTGATTTACGGGCGAGCGAGCTGTCTTATAGCAGAGTTGCAGTTAGCAGCCATCGAAGCGTTCCTCTTGGGCAATCACACGCGAAGCCTCAGCGCAATTACACCTCCTCCCTAGCTAATTGTTGGCACGTGTACGTGGTTTTTCCTCTTACAAGGCGGTGTTAATGCACCCATCTCGGAGGGGAGACAAGGCGGTCGCGTGCGCCCGGACTGTTCTCTGTTCACTTTTTGCCAAAGCAGAGCTAATGAGCGTGCCTTATGCTCCGAGCCACTTCACTCCGAAGGTCAAGCTCGTTCAACTTGAAAGCCTTATCTGTGCGGCACGAAGACTGAGTTCGTCACGATGTAGTGATCATGAATCATGCGGTGGCAACAGAGACTGGACTTCTGAGTCAATTAAGGAAGCTAAGGACAAGGTGATCAGGGTAGAAGGATTGCGCCGTAAAAGGGTTTCGTTCGCTACTCATCTCGGTAATTCACAGTTGGCAAAGGTTATAGGCAAGGCGGTGTCACAACGCACGGGTAGCATAGGTACCTATCGGCGGATAAGTGAGGGTTACGCAAAGCTGCAGATATGTCGACTCGGCGCGGGCGCGCCGCTTGCACAAGGTTTCGCAGACCTTTGTTTTACGCAACTAGATCAATTTAATGGTTGCCCCGTGCGTTTTCTCAGCCAGTTGCCCATGGCGAATCCATTACGAAACCTAAGACAGGAAATCCGAATTTGGTTTTACTGTAACAAAGATCAGGATGGGATCGCCGGAACTCTGTTCTTCCGATGCATCATTGGATCTGTTGTCCTGTTGCGCCCCCTGTTAAGCAAGGTGTATGTCAACAAAACCCATTATCGCTTTTAGATGCCGTCCACAATCGGATTTGTATGGACGGTGGGATTCATTGCGTGCTATGTCCGGCGATTCATTTCTTGGCCCCGATTTGTTAGGGGACCGTGGCCCTTGTGACGTGCGCGGAAGGGCGGTAATGCCGCGGCCGTGCATTTTCGCATCCGGTAGCGCGTCCGGTCTTTTCGCATCACCAAAAAAGGTGCGAACATACGTTATTTATAGTCGTGACGAATGGACGTCCTCCATAGCCGGGACTCTCGTTGCCTTTATTTTCGGGACGAGGAAGAGACGTGGGTGTCACTCGACGAATTTAAATTCAAACGTGCGGTGAATACTGAAACTCGGGCCGATTCGATTCCCACGTCGATGCTCCATTCTATTAATGCATCTTCGCTGCATTTTTTGAGGCATTAGTTCCGCACGATCGAGGGAAGCGTCCGTCAGTGTCGGCGCGACATTGGCACAGTTAGTGCTGCGCGCGACCTCAGCGCGCGGCCGAGGCCAGCGGACGTACAAGCCGCCTCACGCCCCTCCAACAAAACGAACATCATCGCGGACTCCGCCGCTGAATCATGCCCCTAAATTCGCACCAGCTTCGGTCGGCAGCCCGGTCCAACTGCGCACATCTTGGCCATCGAAGGGATTATTTCTTAACACACCAAACAATACACAGATGACGCTTGTGCCGAATTATACAACGAAACAGAGAGCACACGGCCGAATTACCAGAGCTCGGTGTTATGCAAATGCGCCGCTGTAATGTGGCCGCGTCTTGCACCATGAGCCTTTGGCAACACAGTTTCAAAACGATTTTGGAAATACTCGATTGGTGCTAGAGGCTGGCTCCATTGCGTGTATTTAAACGTCAAGCTTCTAAATGTAAATTATGCGACGTCCCGAGGGACGCATTATGGTGGCGTGGGTTGCAAATTGGTGCTAAATCGAGGCTGTAGGAAGCATGTAGCCAGTGGCCGGGCCGGTATGCGCGGCGGCGTCTGCCGGGTGGCGCGACTCGCGTCTTCGTACCAATTTGGCACATCCGTTGGCGACCGACAGCCGTAAATATCTCGTCCGAACACGCGAAACTTCATCCCGCATAACATAGACCGGAATATTGTGATGCGCTCTAAATTTTACGCTACCCAATCACGTCCTATTTAAAAGGTACCGCTAAGAATGCAGTTACGACGCATTCGGCATATCGGGTTGCATAATCAAAAGCCGAAGAGTCATCGCCATTGTTTGTACCGTATTCGATTCGAGCCGACAACTCCTGAACACCGAGTTACGCAAAAGAGAGAAATACCTCGAGTTGGCTGTGTTTTTTCGTTTTGTTACCTGGCTTTTTCTGGGTATTATTCTTTTGGCGTGGAGTGGGCGGGATGGGTCTCCACAATGCAATCGCGAGAGACAATTTATACCTGGGTTATATTTACAAAGGATTTTTCTTTCGTATCTCTCATCCTACGATGTATGGGCACCATACTGTCTGGCTCCTTACAGCCTTTCAACGAACTTAATTCTTTTACGAAATAATGGTGTAAACAGCGTCACAAATTAGATCCGTATAAAAAAAACTGCAGTGAGCATGAACAAAGGCTAGTTTTGTCGCGCAAGTTCACATCCTATTTGGTATCCGTCGGTCGAACTAAAAATAATAAATTAAATCCGACTACAGAAGTTTACGGGCAAATATCCGGCTTTCCGTGTCGATTCCGTATTCATGCAAAATGCAGCGTAAAATTGAGAATTTAAAAATGTCTTTAAGGATCTTTTTACAAAATCCTTAGGTATGTTTATCGTGACGGGCGTAGGGCGCTACCTGCCTTATCGGCCTCGATTTCCTTCCCCAAGGCCTGCGCCCGGATGCACGAGATTTCTCTTGTTGGTTTCTGGTTCTAAATCGGACCTATCTTTAATTTGTAGCTATTCAGTCGTATTTCTGTGAAGTCCGATAAGATTATCGTCGCATACGCTCACGCTAGACGCTTTGAGGCCAAAGTGAAAGTGGATATCGCGTTGTAACAGCCTATTGACTCCGTATCCGCGGGGCTGTACTTACTTTCAAGTTCACTAACGGGGACTTAGCCCACATACTCTGCGAACTGACGCCTGAGAACCTCTCGCAAAGCCTTTGTGTTTCAACTTTGTTGAGAACAGAAACGGGACACAAGATGAGAGAAGCGTTCGAAATTTTCATATCAAAGAGGTTGTAAAAGAAATTTTTGAAAACACGAAAGGTGTTCTCATTAAGGGGGAGCGTAGATATTCTCTTTACATCTCAAAGGATGAGAAAATCAGCGGCGCGAGTGTTAAGAAAATCCATTTCAGTGCGTCAAAGAGAGTTCAGGATCAATATTAATGTCCTTGTTTACCTTTGAGACGGGCGGGAGTCGCGGGACTCGGATAGCGACCCTACAGGATGACACGAATTTATAATCAGGGGCGTCTTTGCCAGACGTGAGAAAGGGCGCTAGGGACGGGCACTTGCTAGGTGCACCTTCACACGCATTACACGTTCTAATACGAGCTATACAACAGCTGTCAGGGAAACTGACCAGTGCGACATGTGCATAATCATTCAGATTCTCACAAGGGCCAGCGTATCCGGCAAGGTCAGCTGCCCGTTTATGCTAATCAACGATTGTCAAACTATGACCATCTGAATACATACACACGTCCAGTTGTTTCATAAAAAAAGTCCCCTGGGAAAGTTTTCGCGGACGAAACCCATCTGCAGCGTGAATGATGCATGTGACCAGACCAGCTGGCTACCTGGCCGTGAGTTTTTAGATATAAGTGTTGGTTTCGTTCCAAGACCAGGCATATGGGAGGGTTGGAAGCGCATCTGCAACATCCTGCCTGAAGAATTAACGGTCAGAAAAACAAAACATCCTACACGAAGTTCCGTTTTGCCAATATCTCCGCAGACACGCTAGCGGGCGGATATATTAAAATAATCGGCGCACACGGCAAGAAACTTGCTCCTAGCGCTTCAGAGAAGCGCCGTCTAGTAACCAAATGCATGCAAAACATTCTGGGAACTTGAGGCAAAGAGAGCTGAGAGGCTTCTGGTATCACGTAAAGGGGTTAAGCAAAAGTTTTTACATTTCAGTCGCGCCCAAGCTTCCTCTCCACTCCGTGCACTGACGCTTTTGACAACGCTTTGACGGCGAGCCGCTGAAAGGGAATTAAACTTCGCCTTTTTCCTTTTAGAGGCAGTAAAATTGTTCGTCTGCCTGACATATAAAGCTTCTTGTAACCGCTAATTTAACTGGGTATTGCGGGAGTCAGACTCAAAGCGATGGTGTAGATATACTGCAGTGGCTTTAAAATGCGTTGGATTGACAGTCCAGTGTCAACGTCTGGTGAATACAGGTACTTTACGATGGTACGTACGCTCTGAATGTCAGAATAATAAGAAACCAAAGGCAAAGGTCAATGAAACGGTCGAAGTCAAACTAGTAAATAGCGAGGGCGTATCCCAAATTAAATCGTCTCGACAAGTACGAGGGTACGTTGCTAACTGAAAATTATATCACAAACGACGACCTGTGGCATTATGTTCACCTCCAAGAATTTCGGGAGTCAAAAACCCTGTTTCGAGACGGACAATAGATGTTTTTTCTTAGATGTCTAATCTAATCAAATCAAAATAAAGGTAACTTATTAGAGGCCAACAAATAGCATTCAAGCGTGACATGGGTGAAAGGGGATTCTCGGCGTCGGAATTTGCTTATTAATTTCCACGTCTTACACATAGGGGTGAATAATGGAAGTTTCTTTTCAAGTGTCGAGGGGTAGGTTCACCTGAGCGGATGAGGGCAGGTACCCGTATGGGATAATCATAGGGGTTCAGACCAAGTGTAGGTGCTGGTTTTATTATTGACTTTACAGCGATTGGAAACTATATTGTCACATTTCTATGGGTACTTTCAAGAGATTTCTATTTCATTTTAAACATGGCCAGGATTTAAAAAAAATACTGTGGAATGGCTGATACATTTTTTCGTGACTTCGAAGGTTGGTCCTTAAACGGCAAAACTCTGAATCCATTATCATGTCTGTTCAAAAGGGACTATTAATTCAGTGCCTGAACAAAGAGGACTATTTCAGTTTTTTTTTAATACCTTATTATTGAAATCTAAAACTGTTAAATATTATTTGTACCATATTCTTTAGGACTAAGCTATTTTAATGAGGAAAAGATAAACACAGACAAAATTACAAGGTTTTGCTGTTTTACCAAAAATTGCTTATGGTGACTTTAGTTCCTTTTGAACAGACACTCCTCATATTTGAATTGGACATTCAGTTTTATGCATTTCCACAAAAGTGGTTAGTTAATGTTGCATTCACTTTATCTCTGCAGTAAGTACTCGCTTTACGTCGAAGAGGCGTTTTTTCGGTGCGTATGCGCACTGCAGACCCTTGACCCGATTGCGGCGGTATTGTACGCCGCGCGGGCGCAGCAATGACACCGTTCGCCTTGAGCTCAGCATTGGTGGAGATATTCGCAACAATGGCCGCTGATAACGTTTCATAACTATCCTAAATCCACCGGCGTTTGCATGGCTTGCTCGTTCATTAATTAGTAGTAAGAAGGGAGGTTACCCAACGCGCTGATTGGTTTGGTTATTAATTTGTATTATCGATTGAGTAATCCTTTTGTGTTTGATTAGGTATGTTTACAAATAAATTAGTGACAAACCTATTTATTTCCTAGGCCTACTTACTTAAAGTACACAAAATAATGTCACACAGTTTGTAAGCGCAGTGTCGAAACGAAGTGTATAGTGCAACAGCGGCCGCTTGCAATCCAAAATGGAATTTGCATCAAGTAAGCGGGGCGACGGACACAATGGGGCCTCAACGCCCAGGCTTATCGAAAACTACTTATTTTACCAGCAATTAAGGAACTTCAACGCATGTAAATCGACGCTAATGTCTCGATAACGCTGCGCCACAACTTTAATCAGTCGTCTTATCGAGCGGGAAAGGAAGTGACGCGCTACTTAAAAAAGTTTACAGCAGTTTCCTGTGCGTTTTTTCGTCCGATTAAGAGGTTTCTCACGATCTCTCTGTGTGAAAAAAACGGAGGAAGCAATCGATCGATCAGGGGCGCTACGATTGCGAGGGATAGCTGCGCCGGAGTCGATTGCGTTACCCGTTGTTGACGACATTAGGAACTCCGGCCGCTCGACTAGTTCCGTTACTATTGGGAAATTAAGGAGTGCCATCCAGTGGTAGTAAGGATCAGTATGGAAAGATTTGACCGCCTTTGATACTACGCGTCGATAGCAATGGCACAGTGGATAAGGAGAAGTGAAACGTCACCTTGTGAAGTTGTGATAGGTTGTACAGTACACGCACAAGGCAAGGAAAAAAGAACACTCACCTCTGCGGGTCCGCGAAGACGAACTTCCTAAGTTTGAGATCCCTTAGCACGATGCCCTGCTCGTGGCAGGCGGCCACCGTCTCAGCCATTTGCCTGAAGAGCCGGCGCGCCTCGTGTTCCCGTAACCGTTTCCGCGCCCTCACATACGAGTGGAGGTCTGAATGGGACCGAGGGAAGATCATGTAGACCCTCTTGTCTCCGACTAGGACCTCGTGAATCGGGTTCACGTGCGGGTGGCCGTCCAGCCGGTAGTGCGCTTGGAGGAGGCTGCTGCAGTCGCGGGAGACGACCTGGAAAGGGGTGACCGTTTAGATTTCCACGCGTAAAGTGGTGAAGGAAAGGCACATGACGAAACAATCACCTGACGTATCTACTAATAAAGCTTCGCAGATTCGGGGACTATTTTACGATCCGTTAATGATTTTATTTTCGTTATCTGACAGAGGTTTTCAAATGTATTCAAATGTTGGTCAATGGCACCCATTCAGACATTGCGAAACGGGATATTGGGTCAGTAAGAATAACATTGTATGGGCGAGCCGCCTGGGCTGCCATGTATCGGCATTTGGCGTCGCTGTAGGCATAGTTAGTCACCTCTTATTGGCAAAGAGGTGGGTTACCCTACTTTGTGTGATGCAAAGAAGTCGAATCAAAAGCGAGACCCAGTTCGGAATATCGATTGCGTTCAGCTATTGCCGTCATTACCTATTACTAATTCAATTGTGAACGTTACGTTGAGTTCAAATTTCAATGACTTCGCAACGTCGTCGTTGGGAATTTCTAAAACCATCAGACACAAATGGATTTGTCGAGTTTGAATTAAAGTTCAAAGCGGTCTTTAAGCGGAGATTTGAAAGGGCTAAGTCTAATGTGAATAACGAGGTCCATCCTTTGGTAAATAGACTGACCCTTTGCAACTCAAGGCTCAGTTGGCTTCAAACGGAATTCCTGAGTCAAAGGGGATATATTCTTATAGACAAGAGTTTGTATTATTATTAGCATAGTGCGACAGTTATTTCTAGTAACCATTATTTTCGACCGCGCACGGAAATGCCAACGACCATTGTGGACGCAAATTCCCGATTCGATTTTCCAACTCACGAATGGTGAATCACGCAGCTCGCGTGCGTCTAACGATTTTCTTTTCGACTCATTGTTATATAAATAAAATACAGTGGTAATTTAATGTTACCCTATTTTAGTTTCAGACGAGTCTACCTCAGACTTTTCGTCGCGGCCAAGTTTTTCATGTAGGCTGGCAAATAAAAATAATATTTTGGGGCGTTGGACGAAAATAAAACATGACCCATTTTACATATTGCCTGTTTGCATTAAAGCAAACGGCGATGTTGATAAAAATTGCAATGTTGACAGAGCACTTGATAATATTTGGTCACATTGTGGTTGGCGTTGCGCATATGGCAGCTCTACTTCTCTTATCGAGCCTGTGGCTTTAAATAAATAACAGCAACATGTATAATTGAAATTCATATATGCAAGTCGATATATCATCCATCGGTAGATATAATATCTATGTATGATGTGTTTCATGCATAGAAATGTTGTCGACTTATTTGATTTTATCATTCGCCAGAGGTGTAATTTTCAAAAGTATCAGATCACTTGGCGATTATCACACAATCGTCAATCACAATCAGAATATGGCCAGGTAATGCGATCGCTTTGATGTTATATAGGCTCGCTTGTAAATGTACATTGACCGGCTAGGCTTCCCGTACCGCGTGCGAGTCCGTGTGTTCCGCGATCATTATGCATAGCACCGCACGCTGCCCAAGTCTGGTTGTGTTGGCAGGTCGAGTTCATTGATACGGCGGGGCGCAGCAATGGAGGTGGAAGCGAGTGGCTGAATGGTAGCCCACGCCGCGGCGGAGGGGGAAGCGGCCGGAGGGGGCCCGTCAGCCTCGGTGTGACATTCGGCGCGTTATCAGCTCGTCTATTTCACAATGTCAATGAGAAGGTCTCGCCTATTTTCGGCACGCTCCGACGCCGCCACGTGCGCGTGCGCGTCCAGCTATTGCGGAGCCGCGGTGATCTAATAACACCAAATCGCCGACGACGACGCGGTTTTTGCAAGTCTCCCATTGCACATAAATCTGCCGCTCGAATGCTGTGTGTGATACAAATGTGGGCTCGTGTTGGCAAGACGTGGTGTTGTAAATACGCTCGGCGTTTAGCAACGGAAACGTTGCCACACTTAACCTTGTCGAGTTCTCACGAGGGAAGTGGCTATTCTGCGCCTTGACAATACCCGTGCGGGCCTTTGTGAGTACTGGATCTACGTATCCTGTCTTGCCTAAATTGTACCTTATATATGTGCCGATTTAAAACAAACAATGCTATGTCATAGTGCATGAGTCGATGCCTTTTATGATTCAGACTACTTCAAAAGGGAGAGAGGAGCTTCGTCAGGTTTTTCGGACACCTAATGAGTCATCTACCTCATATTCCGCTCGGAATCCTAATGTGTTTCTAATCGCTGTCATTGACAGTCCTATCTGGGGGCATGACCGCGCTTTTGCGGGCGGTATTTCCGAAAACCTATTTCAGTCGGTTTTTTGTTATGCGTTCGTCATTTGTCGGTACCACGAGGCATGCGTGATCGATTGTGAAAGAGACACATGACATTGTAAGCTGATGGCTTGCGGCCTGCCTGCCTGCCTACAAGTGCAATCGAGCTGTGAGGCCGTGACATATAAAGCTCGCTGGGTAGACCCGAGCCGAGACGCAAAGAATAATGCACGCGGAGCATGACGTCTATTGTCGCTTGATGATAATTTTCGTAATTACCGAGTACGCCGCTTATTATGTAGGTACCTGCTACGTAGTCGTTTTTTGTCAATCGTAGTAGGCTTGTATGTAAGCGCCCACTGAAAATATTTGTTGTACTACCAAAACGTGCCAAATTGTCGCAAAATTCAATAAAAGCTCGCTAAATTGAGTTTGCCACTACCAAAACGAACAAACTCACAAATTGCATTGGCATTAATGGAGTTTACAAAAAACATTTGCTTTGGAAAGGATTTATGCATTTTTGTAAAAATAGGTATAAAAAAAAGTCTCCAGTTAGTTACACCACAAACAGAATCTTATTGTCTTTGACAAGAATACGCGACTCCAATGCCTTAGCCTTTCAGGAAGGTTTTTCAAAACACCTTGTTTTGGTTTCAATCTTATCAAGTAGGCGATAGATAAGCCGTATATTTTCCAAACGGAAGGGTCTACCTACCTAAACACGAACCCACTTTACGATTAAATGCTAGAAATGGAAAAAAGCCAAGTAGGTACCTACATTCATTCATACCCCGACGCGTGGGTTGAAAGTTTTGAGAACAGTTAAAAAAGTTTCGGTCAAGTAATAGGTATATTTTAGTACTACTCTTTGCTTAGTTTCGTTGCAGTAAGGAAAACTTTCTTATTTCGAACTTTTATTCGACGTAACATTACGCAAAGTTTATTCTAAATTTACACACTGTATATGGGAAGACCTCAAACAAAAATTTTGATAAGTAGCATTTTTTGCGAACAGACGAATACAGGCACAATTTGCAATCTTCTAACTGCAAGTAGGTAGCCAAGTTACTATCTTTATCTCCTATCCACTTCGTATGTATTTGGGACACGTATGATAAGAGTATTGCAAACTTCAGTACCTACCTACATAACGCTAGACACAGCGTATTGTATACTCAGTTGTTTCAAGCTTCACAGTTGGCACATTATCATAATGACATCGACCGTTTTGCATCTTATTGCAAATTTCAGTATAAATAAGGTATCTTATCAAGACGTCAAACATTATCAGCACTCTCACAGCGGACTTTCCTCACACAGCCTTGGTCTCTCTCTATCTACCTTTCCGGGATACAGAAGTGACGTAAAAACACATCTTTCCTTCGACAGTACTTCAACCCTTACGTCCGTGGACATTAGGGACGACTTTGCAACTGCTAATGACCAAATTTTGTGCTACAATAGCAGATATTGAGCAAACCGGTGACAGCTATCAACCTTAATAGGTATTTTGAATTTGCACCGCTCTTATCATAAAGGCATAGAGTTGAATTTAGATTGTGTGTGCAACTACCCTATCAGTCAACATTGCAGACTATTATGCCAACTCCACATGGTGGATACAGGCCTTATCTCCATAGGGGTCCTAACCCGTGGGATTTGTGGAACCCTTCCACATTCCCTACTATTAGATTACACAGATTAATCGGACCAACCCACAGCAATAGAGTCTGTCATCATGTGGGTAGAGGAAACATTATTAGTGTTTGCTCTAAATTACGTCATTGCAGTGAGTGGTGCATTTTATGACACCCTTATCATTGTTAATGGCTGGGTTTGTTTCATTGTCGCCAAAGCTCATTTAGGGCACAGTACAGCATTTACACAAGTGCACTACAGTGACTCAGCTACGTAACGGGATAATTTGCAACGATAATGTAAAGGTTCATCAACTGTCTACACTCTACAGTATTAGGAGCCTAATCTGGGAATTTCGAGCCTAAGTAAATAGGGAAAGCGGTTCCATTCGTCGCGTCTAGACACCGACGGTAGGTATTTCGCTCTAATCTAGTGCATGATGTAAGCAGATATAACAATCTTCGCTACTTAACTCTAAGTAGGTAACCATACCTAAGCTTCTGGAAGCTATCTAGACCTCTGAACTGTAAAGGATTACTGCTAGGTGGGTATCAATCAACGGCAACGCAACTGAGCTGTTGAAACATGTTTGAAACCCCCGCTTAGTTTCGTCACGTCACGTCTTACGTATCCTAGCTGTGTCGCAGCCTAGTGGATTGTCCGCCTGGCTTATGGACTAACAAGGAACGTGGCTAGACAAACGTCGAACGTAAATACAGTTAGGTATGTACTCACTTTGCATACATATTCCTCTTGCGTGCGCACATCCACACACCGACACAACGTGGATCCCTCCACTTGCTCCAGAAGTAAATACTTCTCACCCACTAGGGCGGCTTGGAACTGATGCTGAGGAGCGGGGCTTGCGGGCGCGGGGGGCGAGGCAGGGGACGCAGGCGACGAGGCCAGCCGCTCCACCAGGGAAGGAGAAGGAGACCGCTCATCAGCCTTGCTGTGCTCCCCGCCCGCCGCGGAGACCGTCACGGGAGGCTTGGCCAGCCGCAGCGGCCACAGCAACGAAGGCGAACCGGGATCCATCACAAACACTGTCACGTTTACACTAAATGTCCACAAACACAACACAAAACACTGACGGCGGAGGAACTATTCACGAAGTGATGAACATGATCTGCAACAATCGAAAAGTTTCGTTGAAGTTTGCAATTCGTATTGCGGGCTTGGAAATAAAGAAACATTAGGATTACAAAATTAGGCGAAACAACCGAGACAATCAACTTGTTTAGTAACACCCGTTATTTAGTAAGGGGAAATTACGTGTATAAAATAAAGACTACGAACCTTGAAATGATTTGACCTGAGTGGATATCGCACCAAAATTTCGACTGTCCGTGGTTGTGATGACGAAATGTTGTTGTCAGGAATTACAGGAAGCGCTTCCGTGTAGTAATTCGGGCACAAGGCAGACGGCCAATATTTTGGCCCGGTGTCCGCTCGGGTTATCGTGGGAAAGAACGAACACACGACCTGCCCTCACAACGCCATTGCGCGACTGACGGCAGCGAGCGAAGCCGGCTCTCGATCCAACGTCCAATGTCGACACACACCGTCATCTTGCGTAGTACGCGACGCGACCGACAACACTATGCAATTTGCAACCGCAGTGCGCAACATATACCCTTCTCGCTCTTTCTTGCAGTGGATATAAGTCGAGGGAAAGAGCGCGGTGCTGATCATTCAATTTGAATTTGGCAAGAGCAAACAAAATTTGTTTTTTATGTAGTACTGATTTTGTAAAATTAAACCTACATGTAATTGCATGGTGCAGTTAAAATAAATTGATTTTTCTTTTACTTTTTAGGTAATCCTCGATATAGAAAGCGTGTCTAGATTCTGATTCAATGAGTGCTGGTACCTGTGTAGGTTAACATCTCAATGTCATCACATCAGTCATCATCACACATCATGGAATAGGTATGTACTTTGTGAACCGTGTAGGTACTTATCCCTCTGGCGTGGAAATTGGGAAAATTTACATTAAAACTTACCTACATGAGGTTTCCAAACATCAATGTAAATAAAGACTATTCTCTGGTACAAGTTCAGCCTAACGAGCAAATGAATTACCTAACTTTACGCAGACAACTATTAGAATATAGTCCACAAACTACATACACAGAAAAAAAACACGAAAACTTGAAACACTCAGACGCGGTTTTTTTTACGAAGCTTATGTTTTTAATTACTCGCATAAATTAATTATCTATGGTGGGGGTGGGCTTTACCATAGAGCAAACATTTGAATTTTATTTAAGTTGGTACGGAGTGATCTCTAAATTGCACAATTACTGAAACACGTATGCAAAGAGTTTAAAATCACTACGTTTTACACGTATGTTGTCTGCTGGTACTATACAACAACTTTACTGTTGTTCTAAGAGCTTTTTCACAGACTTATATTTTTTAAATATCAGGTTTTACGTAATTTTATGAAATTTGTTCTTTACTCACTCTACCAATATCGCAGCGACGATAAATCGTTGTTCTAAAAAAACAGTTCTTCCTATTTAACAAATATTAGTCTCTGTTTTAAGCTGAAGTTAAAACAAACAAACGAACAATTAAACCACATAAAATAAAATAAAAACCAAGCTTACAACGGATTATATTATAAATGACTGCGAATTTTAATTGCGCATTTTAGAGGTAACCCTGTATTATTTTGGGCAATGCTCTATTAGATCCTAAAACTTGCGTGGCACTGGCTACTTAATTGATTACCATTCGGTTGCACAAGATTGCTTGATTTCGGTGACTGATGGCATGATGACAAATGATGATTAATCCGCTTACCTACTTAGCCATGCATGTCATGCTAATGCCTAATGGGAGGAATAGGTCTGAAGAAGACAAAGAGAAATTTCAGAGGTTTAGAATACCAGGTGAAAATGTCAAGGATTTAATTACCGTACCTAACAAATACCTAGGAGGACGGACTTTTGAACATTAAAACATAAACATTTACATACATAGGTACATTGCGTCGCGAACACCCTGTGTCGTGGGAACCAGAAACAGCGACCTCACCAACATGTAAGCATCCAAGACCTGGGGTTTTTATTGTCCCCGGCCGGGGTTCGAACACGGGACCTTTGACTCCTTTCACCACCGGGTCCATGGCAGGCAGATGCACTAACCGCTGCGCCACAGAGGTCATCATTTCACATTGTTTCAGACTCTCTTGTCCTAAATTAGCTTGTGGTAATTTTCGGTGGGCTTATGATACTTACTTATAAAAAAAATCGACCTCTGTAGTCAGTAAGTACATTATGTTATAAAAGTAGTTACTTGATCAGTCAGATTAGTCAGTAAGAACATATGTATGTTTAAAAGTTCTGTGTCACGGTGAGAAAAGTATTTTTTATTTGCACAATCCGTGTAGGTACTCTACATATTGATAACAAACGAAATAAGGCGCCATTACAACTAGAATAGAATGTACAGATTGCCTCTGTTGGTAAAAGCAATGTCACGTATGTAGACGCGTATTCGACTTCAGTTTCGGCGCGGAATTTTTCCTTTTGTTGAAAGTTTGCCTAAAATGTAAAGATTGATGTGCCGTCGATGGGTAAGAATATCCTTCTTACCTAACGGTGCCGTTCCTCCTAGAAAAGAAACTGGACAAAACAATGCGATCTCAGTATAAATAATGTACCTACAGCAGATTTTTTCCATGCGCAAAACATTTTTGTTCTTGGAGAAGATAATAAAAATAATGTTTTGATTGAGCATTCAAAACCATTCGTTTTGTGTATTTTATCACGAAAAACACGTACAGGATTTCTCAGCTTAGAATAGATATCGAATAGGTATTAATAGGTTGATGATGATTAACCTACATAGCTAGGTTCAGTTTTGCATCAGGTCGACTCAAGTGAACATTTTTAACCTTTTAAATAGGTAGGTACAAATCTTTTTGTCTAATGCAATAATTACAGTAACTTGTCTTTTTCAGTCTAAATTGACTCATCATACCAATTCATTCTAGTACTGTTGCCAAGAACTTTGCAATAACTTACCTGTTGCACCACATTTTTTATGATTAATCCTCTTGCTAGATGATCATCAAAGAAGTCAAAATGAAGTGTTGCAGCTAAAACACCCTATTAATTTTTTTAGGATTTATTAGGTAATATTTTCCACCAATCCGGACTTGGCCCCCGTGATGGAGCATGTCCTATACCTTCCTCAGGGAAGAAACCAGGTGCCCTTCGGTGGAGACATGATGGGTTGGATACAAATTTCAGTACCTCAATCAATCGGTCAATTTATTTTTTAATTAAACATTTCGTAAGTTTGTACTACACATTCTAAACAAGAAGACAAAAATTAAGTAGTGTATGCGGATAATAGTTTAGCACTTTTTGTACAATATAGGTAATTATTATTTAACTCGTTCATCAACCTCATGCCATAATTTTTGCACAACTTTTTCAACGACCAAACCTTTTTAACTGGCTTCAAAAAAGGAGGAGGTTCTTGTTAGTCGGGATGGTTAGATAGATAGAGAACACTTTATTGTACATAAAAAAGGAGATTACACAGGTATTTGGTAATCTAAGAGTACAGACGGCGGCCTTATCACTAAAAGTGATATCTTCCAGACCCCCTTTGGATGGACTGGAGCTAAACATTGGAGAAGTAAGTTGGAAATAATTATTAAAAAAATAATTTTTGAGATATATTCATTATTATACATGCCTAACTAAGTTACTATAAACTTCCAATAGATACATACGAATAAACACAGATAAATAATAATGTAAAAAAAAGTATATTGTTTATAAATACATAAAATTATTAATACAGTAAATAAGGATATTTTTTAGCAAGAATCTTAGTTACATTTTACGGTGTAATAATGTAAGTCTAATGTTCAGTTGCACAACATTTTTTACGACCAAACTTTTGGCTCGATGATCATCAGAGGTGAAATCAAAAGGAAGTACTTCCCACTAAATTCTGTTTTATATTTTGCAGTACGATAATTTCAGCAACTTTGTTGTTTTGTACAATGTGACGGTATGACGCAGCAACCTGAGTATAATACAGTAGGTACTGCGTCACGGCCTATTAAATCTGTATACTACCTACGTATAATAAGCTAGAATTTTTGCACAACATTTTTCAACGACGAAACCTTCTTTGAGAGGAATTGTTACTGGCTGCATATTCTGGATAATCATCAAGATGATTCACCCAAAGGAGTCTTTGTTCCATTCAGTCAGAGTTATTCCTCCTTGTTTGACTCAGTGCCGTTGGTCGACACCGTGCATTCCCGAACGATTACTTATTGGCGAGGCAGGCAGGGCGTATCCAGGGACTCATGATGGAAAAAAGTATACTAAGAATTTTTGAGATTGTGGGCAACATTTGAAAATTATTTCACCAGTCCAGTCAGATTACACCTCTTATTAAAAAAAAAACGAACAAGTGCGAGTCAAGCACGCAGCACGCTCAGCGAATTTTCGTACTGGCAGTCTTTTTCTTTTTCTGAGTTCTTCCCGAACTTCAAAGACTTTTCAGATTTTTCCCTGTATTATATTAGTACATACTAGCTGACCCGGCAAACGTTGTTTTGCTAAATTATAGAGTATGAAAAATAGATAACAACCTATACTCAAGCTACCAAGTAAGTATTTTCATCAAAAGCGGTTAAGCAGTTTCGGAGGAGTATGTGCACTAACACTGTCACATTATAATTACGTATTATATTTTATATATTAGATAAGACCAAATGACTCCCTAAATTTGATAGTTCTAGATCTACGGAAAGTAGGTACCCTATGAATTTTCATTCCTGCGAGTTTTTTTTGCGACAAAAACGACTGTATTTTTTTTAAGTTAACTTAAAAGTTAGATTTTTTCACAGCTACAAGGGACCGTAAATTTGAGTATGGGTTGCGTTTTAATTTCAATTCGATACCTGTACGTAGCCAGCCGGACTTGACCTCCCTGGTGGAGTATGGCCTAGACCTTCCTCAGGGAAGAGACCCGTGCCCCTCGGTGGGGACATAATGGGTTGATGATGACCTATACGCATTCCTGACACAATTTTGGGGTACAGAACCCTAACAAGATCCCGACGAACTGAGAACTTTCTCCTTTGTTGAAGTCGGTCAAAAATACACTGTTTCTTGAGTGTGCTGATTACTACGGTCATCGCACGTGGAATCTTCTTAGATTGCTGTGACAAGTACCTACGTCACAACACAACCTTATAAACCTTAGTTGTGAAATATACGTAAAAAGCATGAGTACCTATTTATGTTTGTTTATATCCAGAACAAAAAATTACCTATACAAACATTTCATAAAAAAATAATTAGGTATGTATTTGCGAATTGCAATCTACTAAATAAAAATTATATTCATAATAATTGATGTGTATCCCAAGTAGCCGTACAAAAAGTAAAGTAAAGTTCTATAATATGCTCTACCGTAATAGGCATACAACAATCAATTGCTGATTGTTATTGAGTGTAACAATTTTTTTTTATAATCCTATAATCTAATAGAAATCTATCATATCTTATATCTATAAAATATCTAACTATGTAAAATCAAAGATCTAGATTTAACTTCGCGAACTTTCACGCTGCTTCTGTAGAACCACAGAACAGGTATATTTTTTTTATGTTCTAAGTATGAATTCCGGACGCGGACAGTATTGTTCCTGGACCAACAATCATTACGTTTCTGTCATTTAATAATGGCTAATAGCTTTCTCCTAATAGCTTTCCTGCTTCCTGTAGTCAACAAAATCGACAGAGACTTCGGGGCTGCCTGCCCGCGGGCCTGGTGATCCCCGATAACTCTTATCTCGTGCTTCTTAAGCGCCAGTATCGAACGACAAGGTTTGTTATGATTCAAGGAACGATAAGAGCTCCGATGATTGATAGGAACAAGTTGCAATTTGCGAGCAAATAAATAATTCGAAGTATAAAACATACATACACAAGCTCACGCCTGTATCCCAGAGGAGTAGTCAGATACCAGGGACTGCCACCTGCCACGATCCTGAGAAATCACTTTCGCTTCATCGACATTCATGCAGCCAAGTACGAGTATAAAACGTGTGATTGAATTACTAGAAACACCTCTAAATCTGATCCAAATGAGAAATCTAAAATAAGCACATAATACCTAGTATCAGTCTGTTTGATTGTTTGACTGGTAAATAATATAATATAATATAATATAGTACTTAAGTGATAATACGAATATTAAGGTCTACACGTACGTATACATTGTATAACAATAATAATCTTACAAATCTGCTACCTAAATGCACTCTGTGTGCTATCCGTCCCAATTTCTCCTTCGGTGATTTTTCCAATGAATCAGAATCAGAATCAAGAATTTATTTCAACGTAAAGAATTTACATTCTGCTTGTTGAATGTCAATGTACATACAGTTATGTATAACGTTAGCCGCTGCCTTGGGGCCGTCTGTAGTGGAGAAAAAGGCAGCGAAAAAAAAAAAACTCCACTCTGACCATCTTTTCTCAAATCACCTTAAAGCTAATACAAATAAAACATACAAAATAATATCTTGGATGTGTTGAACACTAGACACATTTATCCTCTGATTTAATTTAATATTAAACTACTATTTAATGCCATATGTCCTTGTCTTCTAAATAATCGTTGATTTTATAATAAGCTTTTTTGCAAAGAGTGTGCTTAACACAATTCTTAAATCGCGTTGGGGGTAACTCTAATATATCTTGGGGTATCTTGTTGTAGAACCTTATACAGTGCCCCATAAAGGAAAATAATACAATATAAGTACCTATAAAGTTGCTTGGAAGAAATTGCTATAAGCAATAAGGCTGCCCATTGCACTTCTTTTGTAACTGCTGTCTCTGTAATTATTTTTTAATAAAATAAAAAACTTCACACCACACAATCACTTGACCGGCGTCGATTCTGACTTAACTAGAAATATAATTCTAAACCTAGTACCGATGTCTCCCCCAGCAAAGGGAGACATCAGGACTGGAAAATCCTGATGTCTCCCCCAGGGGGTCTACCAGGGGAGACACGTGTCTGAAGCCACATTAACGTTTACATACTGGCACACACATTGCTTCTGGCCCCACACAAGGATACCCTGTGTCTTAGGAACCCGAAACAGCGACCTCACAAACATGTGAACATCGAAGACCTGTTTTTTTTATCTCCAACCGGGATTCGAACCCGAGACCTCTCGCATGGTAGGTAGTAAGGTAGATGCGCTAACCGCTGTGCCACAGAGATCGTCGAAAAGTCCTAGCAAATCATAAATAGTAGTTCTATGAAATAGGGCCCTGTCATAGAGTTGCCACTGCGCCGACTCTATATCAGTATGTTGTAGGTAGACTGTACAGTTGACCTGACATCGTCCTTACAAGCGTGCACCCTACTCACTTACGTTACGGGCGACTTTGCAACGAAAATGCAATGGTTGATCGTCCGTCGAATGTACGGTTGCACCCACGAAGGTCAAACTGCAGTTAATAATTTAAGCTAAACCTAAATAGCCAAGGAAAACCGGCCCAACCTTCAATTAGAGAGGAATTTTGCGAGTATTTGCAACTTCTGCGTGTTGGGGCGACATTTGAGACTATTGTGATTGTGCTCAAAGATAAATTACCTATAGCATATTATAGGTCTATATGACGGTTGATTAAAGAAAGTATGTGATCAACCACGGTTCTCGTTCACACTATTGTGTTGGTTATGTGAGAGGAATGTTATACGACCACTAGCCAGTAACGAGCCACTAGTCTTAGAAGCCTCCCCCAATCCGGACTAGGCCTCCGTGGTGGAGTATGGCCTATACGTTCCTCAGGGAAGAGACCCGTGCTCCTCAGTGGTGGGGACATAAATGCGTTGATGATGACGATGCTATACCGATATGTACTTTCTCGTACGTAACCAAATAGACTTGTCTAGGAATTAACAAACCGTGGACACAATAGGGAATGGATGAAAATATCAGAAGTGCTTGATATTTTTTTCGGTGATAGGAATAACCTTCCTTAACGCGAGAAAAAAGTTTCAATTTTTTTGGCTTCGTAGTTAATTTTTAAATAATCTTAATATTTTTCCATTCGTAGTTCTGGGCTCAGTACGGCTTAACAGACATATTCCTTGGTCCGCTACGTATTAAAAAAAATATCTGTGGTGACATTGACAGCTTTTCAAGGTGGATTTTTTTTCATACGTAGCGGACTAAGGAATATGTCTGATATGCCGTACTAAGCCCAGAACGACGAATGGAAAAATATTTAGTATATTTAAAAATTAACTACGGGGCCAAAAAAAATTAAACGTTTTTCCCGAGTTAAGGAAGGTTATTCCTATCACCAAAAAAAATATCAAGCACTTCTGATATTTTCATCCATTCCCTATTGGTTGCCTTTTGAATTGAAGGTTGAATGAAACAAAAAAAGCCAGAGTGCTAAAAAGTCTCAAGCAAGGCTTGACGGTGTCCATCAGAGGAATTATGTAATAAGGACCTCAGAAAAGCACAATTTAAATTTTAACCGCTTTGTAAACATAAAATATTATCGATAATGGTAGTTGTTAGATTGAGTACATACGTAAATAAGAACTGTTACCAAGAGCTTGCCGATAAACTGCATTAGCAGTTTGGCAATAACTAATGTTATTGTAATTTTACATTATGTTTAGTGAACAAATAAATAATAAATCAATTAGCGTAATAATTTCCACCCTACACAATCACAATCACAATCACGAAGTAGGGGCATGCAATAACAATAGCGCCATGCGCCACCAATGGAAACACTTTTTCTACACATATTTTTTGCAAAAAGTGTCAGGTCAATCTCTTAATAGTAATATCACATGAAATTGTGATTTTGAGGACCCAAGGCAAACGATCTAGTACTAGATAGCATTTGCTGGCAACACCAACAAGAGAACTTTTCCGTGTCCGTTTAAAAAAGGGGTTAGGGGGTCACTCGTAATTTTCCCTAATTCGTCAATTTCACTAATTGGTCCTTTTTCCAATTCGTCAATTATTAAAAAATCTTTAATTAGTAAATTTCCCTAATTTCGCTAACTGGTCAAATCTACAACTCCTCAACTGTCAGTCTCCGTACAGTCATCTTAATCTATAAAAGTCGGCACAGGGCGATATAGTCGGCATCGCGCTACTGAATCTTATAATATCTTCTGTACGAGCGTTTGTCCCCCTACTCTTTCTAAACGGCTGGACCGATTTCGATGAATGAGGTCTCAAATTAAAGGTATTGATCTCTCTCACAACAAGTTCGTATTCGTCTAACCTCGGTCAACTTTGCGAGCAGTGTAGAGGCCACATTACGGCTTGGGAGAGCGTCCGGTCTATCATGTCTTTGTGCTCGATCGACTCATTCGACTCGTGATTGACTACAAAGGTGCGATGACAACATCTACAAGTTCCCCTTTTGAGTAGTAAGTAGTACCTATATTACGGCAGCTGGTGGTCTAAATCTGTGCAGAAGTTATTCTTTACCTCCTTTAAGATTTTCCCATCGGCAACGAACGTCAGACAAATGTAACTTTTAACTTACAAAACGCAGTGCAGTTTTGCAAACCGGCCTTATGGTAACGCAATGTTTCATAACGGTGAAATTCTCGACACAAATGCCAATGCCAGCTCATTGGCAAGGCCGGAGCGTCGGTGCTGAAATTCAATCGAAGCCTACGGATACCTACCTAACGATAATGATGACTCTACCAAGTCTATAGGAGTTTTTAGGATACCATAGATTAGATTAGAAATCGTTATTCACTACAACTTACAAGCTGTCTCGGCAAACTTCGTACCGCCAAATTTTTCGTAATTTTTTCCATATTAGATCACCAATTAAACATTCCCTGAGCTTTCACAAATATAAAAAAAAGCCAAATTGGTCCAGCCGTTCTCGAGTTTTAGTGAGACTAACGAACAGCAACGATAATTTTTATGAGACTAAATTTTATTTTCCGCGTCACAGGTAAGTAACTCTAATATTATCTTGGGGAATCCTGTTGCTCCATAAATAGGAGGTATTAATTTTTGCAAGTCTAACCCCCGGATTCTCGTAAGCTAAAAATCTGTTAATCTGCTGTTAACAGCTGTCAAATGCTTTTTTGTATTCACCTTGGCCAACTGACAGCTGTTAAAGGTAGATTAAAAGACTGTCAGTGTACAAGAAACCGGGGGTAAATCGTGGAAATTACAATTTATGTTTATTTCTAGTAGAATAGTACAGTCGACAGCACGTCAATCTTCCCATTTTAGTTGCAAAGTCGCCCATAACGCAACGGAGTAGAGTGCATGGGTGTATACAATGATGTGCTGTCGACTGTACCTATTTACAAATAAGTAGGTACCTATTTTTTAAATTCACTAGCCCGTGGTGTTTCCTCTTAACGTTTTAGTGTCTGAGTAAGTTAGCTACTTAATTGGGGGACCTTACTATGCATACAAATTGCAATTTTAGAGGTGCAATAAATTTTGAGATATTAGGGTCGAAAGTAGGACCTCAAAAATGGCGCAGCGAGCCCGCTCTCCTTGGATCTTCGACCCGACTTGCATTGTCAGTTCGCGGAAATGGGTCGCTGTATGTGGGAGCTGCATTAAAGTGTATTTTTTATTGCATGACATCTGTAATTAAGAAATAACACATCCACCACGGTTTTATGACGCACTTTCCGTCATGAAACCAATTTTCCTGTGGCGAATTTTGACGTCAATAAACTCACGTTCTATGTCTTGCCAAGTTTGAAGTGTTCATGACGTCTGTATGCAACACTTTAGGGAAAATAAAAACATTTTAGTAACTTTTTCGACTGTTATTTATAACACCAAGGTCTCCACAATTTCGAATTACGTTCATTTACGTCACGAGTGATTTTGCAGCTAAATAGTCAATGTTGATTTGCTGTCGACCATTCAGGCCGCTGCCGCATGAGGAAAGACGATGATGATGACAAATTAATTCTCATCGTTCTGACATTCCTAAAGGAGTGACACTCCGGATAAATATGACTGCCAATAACCCGATTCGGCGAATGTGTTCTACTTACAACAAAACGATTCTGAATAATCCGGAGAGTGTGCCTGACATCCATGACGACTCACTCGCATGCTTTAGACACAAAATTGCAAAGATCCTTGCCTCCAATGTAATTTAATTAATTTCAATTTAATCAATTTATTAATTTTTAAATTTGTAAGTATAACTTCGTACATAACTTTATTATAAATAATGTAACTTTAATGTAATTTATCATGCTGTATACACATGTATTAGTATTATGGTTTGAATTGAGTGTTTCTATGTAATTTTTATTTGTAATTTATGTTCGTAATACTGTTTTGTGTGTCTAATAAAATAAATAAATAAAATAAATAAATTTCAACGCCGAAAAAACCGCGATTCGCTCAGTCATTCTTCAACTGCCGCCCCGGCGGCCTGATTCATACTTTAGAAATTGAGAACCATAGAGCCATCGCAAACAGGGAGACTAGTCGCCGCGTCAGACGCGATGTTGTCATTTGCAGAAGCATTCGTCGCGACTTCGCGACTCTGACGCCAAGTGTGCGGAGATTCGAACAAAATATATGAAAATTGACGACCGTAGCCTGTCGTCGCGTCTAGTCGCTGAACTGTCGCTGTCGCGTGTCGCCTAGTGTGCGCATAGGCTAAGGCAGACTGGTTCCTATAATATACGCCTACCGGCTACGATCCGTTCTACCCTACAATTTATGGACGGTTCGTAGGAATTTCGTAGGAATTGTAACCGATCGTAAGCAAAACGAAGCGTTTTGTGGATATTGGAACCGGGCATTAAACACTTTGTTCTTGTTCAAATATCTTTATGAATCCATTAGTACCTAAATAAAAATAAAAGTGCGGTGGGCAGGCGTGGATATTAAGCCCATATCCTACTAATATTATAAATGTGTTTGTCAAGATGTTTGGATGTTACGTGAAACTTAGCGTAGGTACCTACAGATAGAAAAAGCTCTGAATTGATACATTAAATAGGTACTCGATATCCCGGTAATGCGTTCCCGTGGGATATTTTATAGTTCACCTCCACCAATCCGGACATGGCCCCCGTGGTAGAGCATGGCCTTCCTCAGGGAAGAGACCCGTGCCCCTCAGTGGAGACATAATGGGATGATGATGATTTTCTATTTACCGTAACCTTTTTTCGCGCCAAACTCATATTTATTTATTTCGTTGCCATGGTAACAAGAATCGCAACACGGATTCTGTGGTGGTACGTAGTTTGCCGGAGCCTCAGGCCAGAACAGCCTACAGCGCCACCAAGTTATCTGTTCAGGTGGGCAAAATTGTAACTAACTAATTAACTGCAAATCCTGTTCCCATTTTTTGTTTTATTTATTCACTTACTAATATTTATACTTATATTTTCTTTAAAATTGAAAGACGGGTTAAAATATTCTCATTTTTCTAGGTAAATTTCTTAAAAGTCACTACTAAATTCTCCACTAGTAGCGCCGCTATCAACTGAACAGATAAGATGGTGGCACTGTACACTGTATTTATTGAAGCGAACGAGTAAAGCCCATTACACAATGAAAATATAAGGTTTAAGAATAAGAATAAGAAATAAGGAGCCAGGAATAAGGAATAGCACAGAAATCAATGTGTCTTGCTCAACGGTGCTCCCATTGCCGGATTCCGCTATTCCTTATTTCTTGTTCTTTATTTCTTATTCTTATACCTTTTTTTTTTCATTGTGTAATGAGCTTAAGTGTCAACATGTCAAGAATTTGGTTTTTCAATATGCCACATTTATAACACTGCATAATATTTAGCAAAGTTATACAAAACCATATGCCTAATAAATACCATTAAGCAATAAACACAATAACACTGTTATTACCTGATTTATCCCTCACTCGCAGTTTATTTAACTAAATATTTTATTTTATCATGAAAATACCATTTGCTTAAGAGATCTATGACCCAAAAAATACCTAAAATTTCAGTGGTCTTCAAATAAAAGCGATCCTACTGCTGCCAAGTATGTTCAACTAGCAATGATGACGGACTTTTGGTTAAATGCCGATTAAAATCGATTTTTTTATGCTAATGCGCTACGCGAAGTGTAGGAAGAAGTATGGAGAGCTGACTACGAACCTCTTTTTTAATATAAGGCAAAAAAAGTAAAATAGCCACCCTGATGCCATATTTACTCACGATTGACGTTGTTGATGCGAGTGCAACTTCTCTAAGCTATTTTATTTTCATTAGTGTTTGTCTTGTCTTGTTTTGTCTGTTTTCCTTAAACAGTACCTTTCTGAACCAATAAGGGTATGCGATGCAAGCAAAGTTGCGTGCATGAGCTATTTTGAGTGACATGTAAGTTTGAGAGATGCTGTGTCTTTGTTTACATTTAGTCGTTTGCTTCAGTAAATAGAATATAGTTAAGAAAAAAACTAGAAGTGAAAAAAAATATTTAAAACCGACTTCAGCACTAAATACGAAGAAATAATTTTATTGAAACGAATACCTACAAAAACGAAGGCTTCAACTTATACTAGGTCCGGTAACTCCTAAAAAATGTTTTTTATTGCGTGACTACTACGCAGTCACACACGTGATACTATTCAAAGTAGTTAACCACTACGTTCTACATTATCTTTCCATAATTAGGAAGCAAGTAAGACGTGTTAGTCATACGTATCATACGTGTTTATTATCACAAATGACTCATCCGCACTACCTGTTCCCAAGCCACAGTCACTTTAGAAGTGAAGTGAATATCTTTAGAAGTGACACTTGTCAGTTCCCAGTTCCCAGCGAACGGGGGTGTCACCCAGCGAATATTATGCCTTAGCATAGTATTTGCTGGGTGACGCACCCGTTCGAAACGCAAGTGCGCGTTCAGCCACGTGCAACGTAAGGTAATGTAGAAGTAATGTAGATACGTAATGTTGAAAGAGGGGTTTCTTAATTGACTTACATGACTATTATTATAAATTCTGTATTGCACAAAACAAAGATAGTTTACAAAAGGTGGACTTAGTAATAATGGCATTTTCTACCAGTCAACCCGCAGGAGGTACAGGTACTATCAATTTCATCACAGTAAATTTCGATCGAATTTGTACGATTTCCTTTTATAAGTTGGCCGACTAATGCTCGTTAACTTGCAGAGCCTACTTAGCAGTGATATTTAAATGTGCCTTGAATTTTACCCTGTTTTCAGCCATTTGGAAGCCTTTCTCTAACAATATTTCGCCTCAAAGCTTAATATTTGTTTATTTTAATGTTCTTGCCTGGTTACCATAGCACAGTGTATCTTAATTTGAGACCAGGTGAAGTGATTGAGTGTTGTGTGGAAGTTATTATTATTAGTGTACCGTTTTGCCGGTGAGCCTATGCTTAGTATTGCTTTCGCTCGCTGACAGCTAGACTGATATCAAAAGTAGGTAGTTCCTCCCTTTTTTACAAATCCCATGTTGAGTTACCAAGATGCCAGTGTGGTGTCACCAAGGAGTGTTAAAATGAGCTTTTCAGGCTGAAAAAACTCATGAAATTTCAGTTCATGAAATTAGAAATGGCGTCGAAATTTTTAAAAGCCCTAGAAACGAATGTGTCAGAGTGTTGGAGCCTGCGACTTACTAGCATTCCATATTATGTTGTGTTCAAGTTCTATAACAATTCAATAACAGAACAAGATATTTTAAAGATCTACAGCCTAAAACTTCATGCAAGATTGCGTTTCCGTAAAAACGGCCTTTTTTGGAAAGAAATTCTCGTTTCTCGAGGCACACCAATTCATGACCGTGGTAATAAAATTGATATAACATTTCAGTAATTATTAGATATTTTAATTATTTGTACATCTGCTTCCTTTTTCAATATTTTGCTCCAGTCCTTACAAAGGTTGTCTGGAAGACATCCTTTACTTCTTTCTGGACTTTTAGTGATAAGTGCCGTCTGTACTCTTAGATTAAGAAATACCTGTGTAATTTCCTTTTTTATGTACAATTAAGTGTTCTCTATATATCTATCTATGTATCTAAATCAGAGTGTCGCCGTACAAACTTCGTTGTACCTGCTCCAATCAAGCGGATAGTAAAAAGGATGCTTTATATTCTTTCGTAAAAAGATTTGCCTGACAGGCCGGCTAGTAAAGAAAACGTGATCATCTGGATTACTAAGCGACAAAAAGATTGAACAATTTTGCGGAAGAGACTACCTTGTTTTATCGGGCCAAACCCGTGAACTACGGAGTTCAAAGCAATCAACGTAGACCGGGCATCCCGTTCAGCCGATATAGGTACATGCTTAGATGACGGTTGGATGATTTGATTAACGTCTCTATTAATTAATTCAATTGCACTGTCTTTGAATTTCCATTGCGTGTTTAATCACGTTGCTAGAAATTGTAAATTCTAATTTGTATCGTTGGTAACTATCTACAAAATCTTGGCAAAGATGGGTAGTTTCGAGTGGAGACAAATTGCCTAATTTATGTATCTGAGAATTTACATTATTTTTTTACATTCACTGCTCGAATCTCTCCCATCCTCTTAAGTAAAGCTGACGTCTTCAGTGGGATTTTGTGTCTCCGATGATGTTGGTTTCGGGAATCTGCAGGGGTAGTACAATGACAGTAGTCGCATTTTAATGTCAAAACTCACGTCTTTCAATTACAGGCTGCAAATATTTGACATTACAAAATTAATATTTATTTTATTGTCGACTGTACACTATTGCGCTTCACAAAAGTTCCACAATGTGGAGCAGGGATCCCCAAACTATTTTGGACAAGTGACCCCTTTTCCAAAATGAACTGTTACCTTAGACCCTCATGGCCAAATTACCTACTTTTAACATCAACCCCCTTATTCCTAATGGTCCGCTAACTTAAAACAGCTGCTACGGAGTGTTATTTTTTCATTCTGACTTAGGTCAATAGAAAAAGACAGAGTGAGAATTGGCAATGCTTTAAGTTAGCAGACTATTATGAATAAGGGGGCCTATCTTTAGTTTTTTCCTATTGATACAAAATACCTAGGTATGTACTAAGGTACCAATTGGAAAACTTTGCACTTGGTTAAGTGAGTAAAGTTTAAAGGTTTTCATCTTGTACGAACTTGAGACTTTACATTACTACAACAATGCTATTTCGTACAAAAATATCATTATTCTTAGTACACGTAACAGAACATAAACAATACCTACCTATCAATCTTGAAAGTTTTAAATAAGAACTGGTGTAGTTTAATAGGGGTCGCTTTTTAGACCTCGTCGACCCCCAAAATCAGTTTTCGATTTTGTCGACCCCTAGGAAACTGATATCGACCCCAAGGGGTCGATATCGACCACTTTGGGAATCCCTGATGTAGAGGATAAATTCAAAATTATAAAATAATGTCAAATCGATATTAAATAATAACAATTAAAAAAATCATCATTATCATCAACCCATTTTGTCGACAGGGGAAGTCACGTCGAAAGCCTTAGGCTGTACAATGTCGACAGCAAATCAACCATTACAATGTAATGGTTGATTGTCATTATAACTGAGTTGAGTACACATATACATGTAAAGGTAGACGTGCTGTTGTCTGTACGATGCTAACGTATTGTATTGTATTATGTTGTATTGTGACGTGTTGTGATTAGTTGTGTTCAAATCAAATCAGCAATTTATTTGTGCTGTGTTATGTCGTGTTTCTTCGTATCGTGTCGTGTCGATGTCAATGCATTGCATTGCTTATTTCTCAAGTAATACTTTTTATCTATTCATAATTCATTTATTGATTTGTGAGACACAATTACATGAGGTGTAGGTAATGGTTGAAAACTACAGTTTCTTTTGTGCTCTACCTAAATAGGCAGACAAATCTTATGTCACAAGTTTTAAAACATTTAATAATCTTATGCAATAACAATTAATCCCAAATCATCATCAACCCATTATGTCCCCACCGAGGAGCACGTCTCTTCCCTGAGGATGTTACAGGCTGTTACATACTCCACCACGGAGGCCAAATCCGGATTGGTGGAAGCTTGAAAGACTAGTGGCTGGTCTTGTCAGAAGTTTTCAAGCCGCCCTTGACTTGGTTTAACGACTGCCATCTGCAATTAAATACCAGAACGTCAATTTTTTTATAATGAACTCAATATTAAGAAATCAATTTAAATAGATACAAAATGTCAATGATAAAAATGTACATGTCTATAAGGCGATAAATCGATCTATTTCGAAGTATGTACATATTAAGATCCATTTCGAGATTCGAGAGCGTAGCGAGGTTTTCGGCTAAAAAACTGAGTTTAACAGCTTTTGGGTAGGTGCAGTTTAAATTATGAAATATTTGCTTGTTTTGCATGAAGAGTAGGAAGGTAAAAGCAAAAATAGAAGGAGATTATCTTATCGATGTCAATTTGAATTATCAAATGCGATAAAAGTGATGGGTATTCCCTAGTAGTATTTATGCTAATCAGCACTTAACGCCGTCTATTTAACTTTGCGATATTTAGAAAGTGAATTTGTTACGGTTATTTGTTATATTTACTTATTTAATTTAAGTACATAATGTTAATCATATTAAGGGCCATGCTTAAATTAAGTCACAGGTTAAGGGGGAGGGGGAGAGGGTCGACAAAGTGTGATGTTGTGTGACAATAGGGTAGGAGGGGGCCTACATTTCGTGACATCACATTTCAAAATCTATTATAATCTACCTATTAGAACACAAATATTGAACTATTAATACAAACTCGGCAAAACGTGGGTCCAGTTCTAGAGACTGGTGCCTCTGCCTACCCCTTCGGGGATAACGGGCGTGAGTTTATTATTTATTTATTTATAATACAAACTCAAAAATATTTGCAACTATCGGATATAGGTAAAACAAATTTCGGTTATTGTCTTCCCGCCAATGAAAAACACCACAGATTACTTACCACACATTCTCAGTTGGCACAGATTATAATAACCTTCTTGGATGCCACGGTATTCCCTCAGAAGAAGGAGTACCATAGAAGGAGCGTTAAAAAATGAAAACGTGCCACATAGTCTGTTTAGTCAATTTAAATAGCCGCAAGCTACGTGTTAGAAAGAGAAAAATATAGTCGTGTCTTTGTTGCTTTTTTCGAGCGTACAACCCTTAAACGTCAGTTGGTTACCTTTGGTTACCATTACGCGACCAAATTAGAACGGCTCAGAAAATGACGGCATGCAATGTGCCGCCCAATGACATTGATTTGGCAGAGGGTGTTCTGTGTTTGGCAGTGTGTTTGACAAGAGGTTTGGGAGTGCGCCGTTTTCAAGAAGATTGTGTATTTTATATTTACTAAAGCACCATTTGAAGTGAATTTTAGTGGATTCTCATGGTATATAGTATAAGTAACCATCGGCATGGTGTGTGTTGTGTTAGAATGTATATCTCATTCTTCCCGAGAAGATAATGAAACAACATTCATCAGCTTCCCCCGGTAAGTCTCAATTTTATGTACCTAAAAGGGTATTTTCTCTAAGATTTCAACTATGGGCTACTAGAATTGCAAATTAGCTATTAGAGAATGGTGTTTTCATCATGATTATTGTGATATTTTCGATATAAATCATAATACAAGTTTGTTGTTTGTTGTAGGGGAATAGGGATGGGACTTTCCCACTTTCTCAGTGAAAAAAAAGTATCGATAGTTCGTAGAGCATATTTAGTTATTTCTTGCGTTCGTATAGTTGTTTTAATTATCTATTGCAGGTTACCCGAAGACAGCACAAAATAACAAATGTCGATGACGCAGTATCACGTACAAAGTAGTCTTGGAAAAATTTACACCGCATTTGCAGCAAGCGACTGTTTCATAAACAATAGCAAGTGGCGTAGGTTGGAAACAAGTGCCGTACCTACTTTACGCTTTTCCTTAGCCCGCAGATCATTGGTAAGGTTATTAAATAATTATACATTATAATGATACTAAAAACAAAATAAAGTCTACATACTGCACAATTATGTCGACTGAGGTGCACGTTTTGCTGTATGTATGTACATCAGGAATTTCACATGAGACCCGACTGTCGTTGGTCTAGTGGTTACTCCACTTGGATAATAAAACAGGTTGTCAGTTCCAACCTGCAAGGCGCCGTATATCACTTGTAGAATTTTTCCCTGATTATTGCCTGACTGGATGTTTTTTTTCTATCCTGGACAACGTTTAGCAGTTAAAGGTCATAACTAGTTTAATACTATCATAGTCTGATTCTGGTGCAAGTGATTTTATTATTTTTTATGTGGAAGTTATCAACGTGAAGTACTTAAATAAAAACAATTTTCAGGTTGCGACCTCTGCGGAAATGGACAACGTTCGTGAGCTGCAACCAAGCTGATTTAATTTTAATTTCATAAAATATTATCTTTTTCATTATGGCTGACACATTTTTGTGAAAAAAAAACGTTACTAGGTAATTGTAAAACAGAAGTCAGGGATAAAAAACATATAAATTATAGTAATACGTGTTGGTTTCTTCTCTATTGAGCTTCAACCTGCCACTTTTTATGTGAAAAGCTTGAAACTACGTACTTTATTTGATGCCAAATAATCTTGTACCAATAAATCGTTTGTTTTTTAATTTTTATTTTATTCTATCGAACCTGGACTGATGATGATATTACAACGGGTGCCTTGAGTAACTATGCTAGGTGGTAGGTATTTATTGGAAACAAATACGTAATCTATTAACACGACACAGGGTATCCTAGTGTGGGGCCAGAAGCAATGTATGTGCCTGTGTGTAAATGTTATGTTATTAAATAGTTTTTCCTATTTTGGTCTTGTTTTATTCATTATACTTTCTTACAGTGCCACCATCTCATCTGTTCAGTTGATAGCGGCGCTAGTGGAGAATTTAGTAGTAACATTTGAGAAATTCACCTAGAAAAATGAGAATATTTAACCCATCTTTCAATTTTAATGAACATATATATATAAATCTTAGTAAGTGAATAAATAAAACAAAAAATGGGGAACAGGATTTACAATTAATTACTTAGTTACAATTTTACCCACCTGAACAGATAACTTGGTGGCGCTGTATATGGTGATTATTGATGATTAGCAAACATATTAAAAAAAAGGTTCTATATTCGCCGCACATATACTTTTTGCCATGTTACCACATAACTTGGTAAAATCTTTTTTCGATTCGCTATAGCCCTATTAGTCCCATTTACATACATACATAAGCTCACGCCTGTATCCCAGAGGGGTAGGCAGAGACCAGGGACTGCCACCTGCCACGATCCTGACAAACCACTTTCGCTTCATCGACATTCATTAGTCGTTGCATGCACGCACGCCGGTTTCGGGTACTTTTTATCTTGCCCTTTGCTAATACATCCCCTATTTGGTCGAAGTATGTTCGCCTGGGGCGTCCCTTACCGGCCCTTCCACTCACATTCGCTCGATATATTTGCTTCGTCAGTCGTTCTTCCTTCATCCTCTCCACATGTCCGAACCAACGCAACATTCCTTTCTCAGTTCTAGTCACTACATCCTCTTTCAGTCCACAACGTTCTCTGATCACACTATTGCGTATTCTGTCATTCAAAGTAACACCACACATATTTCTCAAGGCCCTCATTTCTACTGCATTAATCCTACTTTCATGATTCTTCTGCCACACCCAAGTCTCGCTACCATACATCAGTGTTGGGACCAGCACACCGTTATGGATAGCCAATCTTGCCCTTTTGGAGATATTCTGGCTACTCACGAAGGAGTGCAAGGCACCATTTACACAATTTCCCGCTTTTACTCTCCTTTCTATATCACCTTCACACTTACCATCCCTTGTAAACAGGCTCCCCAAATAGACAAATTCTTTCACCTGTTCCACCCTTTCATCTCTAATCATTATTTTGCACTCAGTCATGTCATCATCTTTTTCGAAGACCATTACCTTCGTCTTACTCACATTAATGTTCATTCCTTTCCTTCTAAATGCCTCATCCATTACTGTTACTTGTGTCTGCAGTTCTTCCACCGACGATGCGAACAAAACCTGATCATCGGCGTACAACAAACATTTAACAAGTAACTCACCCATCCTCATCCCACAGTTATTCTCTCTCAAATCAGTCAGGCAGCTGTCCATGAATAAGTTGAACAACCACGGGGACGCGACACATCCCTGTCTAACACCCTTGCGAATACAAAACCAGTCAGTCTACGCCCCATTAATTCTTACGCAAGCACTGGAGTCTCTATACAGAGACTTCAAGGCTCGCAGCAAGACGTTGTCCACCCCATACTCGGACAGTACTGACCACAGGTCATTCCTCACCACTCTATCATAAGCCTTCTCCAAGTCGACGAACGCACAGAAAACCCTTTGACTTTTGGCCAAAAGTCTCTCCACCATCCGTCTCAAAGAGAAGATTTGATCCACGCATCCCATTCCCTTTCTAAAACCCGCTTGAACATCCCATATCTTTTCTTCAGTCACATCCAGAACTCTTTCAATCAAAATCTTTGCATACAGTTTGCCGACAATGCTGAGAAGGCTGATACCGCGGTAGTTTTTACACTCCTGCTGGGACCCTTTGCCTTTATAGAGCGGCACTATAACGGCCGTGCCCCAGTCCCTAGGTACTGTGCCACTTTTCCAGCACTTATTGAAGAGCAGGTATAACTTGCTAGCTACGATGCCTTCACCAGCCCTCAGCATTTCTAATGACACCCTATCATATCCCGCAGCCTTACCTAATTTCATGCTTTTCATTGCCTCAACAATCTCTTCCATACTTATAACGCTATCATCCCCCCCAGATTCCGTCTCACTGACGGGATTACCATCAATGGGCAGCTCCTCTCTTTCAAACAGACTTTCAAAATATCTTTTCCAACGTTCCATAACTTTCGATTCCTCTTTCAGAACGGAGCCATCCTCATCCCTAACAATATTCAACTTAGATTGCTCTGATCTACCTCGGGCCAATTTCACCGCTTTCCAAAACAGTTTTATATTAGCCTTGAAGTTTCGAGAGAATCTTCTATCATACTTTTCTTTCTCTTCCTCCTTTTTTCTCTCCACTACATCCTTCACCTTCCTTTTCATCACATTATACTTCTCTTTAAATTTTACCACATCTTCATCTTCACTACAAATTCCTTGCATTCTTTTGCTGGACTTGATAGCTAGTAAGTCCAACCATGCCTTTTTCTTTTCATCCACTACTTCTTTAACACTTTCATCCCACCAAGTAGCTTCCGCTTTTCTTCCATTCAGTCTCTTTCTGACTCCACATACTTCGGCAGCAGTCTCCACTATATTAGTTTTTAACTGAGCCCATAACTCTTCCACTCCACCAACATACTCTTCATTTACATGAATGAGTTTGTCCTTGAGTTTCCTCTTAAACTCTCCACTCACATCTTCATCTTGCAGTTTATTGACTTTTATTCGCTCTAGAGCTGTTGTAGAGACCCTCACTCGATGGCGCCAACGCTTGAACAGACCTCTTACCCGGCTAATCACCAGGAAGTGGTCCGTCCCGACATTAGTTCCTCGGTATACTCTTGTGTCTACAACTTTACTCCTTAGTCTTTCATCCACTACCACAAAATCAATCATAGACCTGTCATTCTGTCTCTGCCATGTGTACATGTGGATCTTTTTGTGACTAAACATAGTGTTAGTCACTCGAAGATTCCACTCCAAGCATACATCCAGCAAACTCACCCCATTTTCATTCACTCTCCTGTCACCAAAGCACCCTAATACTCTCTCATACCCATCACGCTTTACCCCTACCCATCCATTTAAATCTCCTAATAATACCACCCTTTCATTTCCTTCACACTTGAGCAGAGAATCTCTTACTTGCTGCCAGAACTCCTCTCGGTCGCTTTGAGGTTTTGACATATCTGGAGCATATACGCCCAGAACGAATATTTTCGTCAAGCCTACTTTAAAACGAGCCCAGAGAAGTCTGGGATTTACACATTCATGCGCAATCAAGCATTCGGCCATTCGCCCGGAAAGGATAAGTCCTACTCCTTGACAGCCTCGTTGCGCTTCTGGTACACCTGACCACAAAGCTGTCAATCCACCATAAGTGGTTGTACCGCTTCCTTTCCGCTTTGTCTCATTCACACATAACACATCTAATCCTTTTTCTTTAATCATATCGTACACTTCATCCAATTTCTGCTCCATTCTTCCACAAACATTCAACGTAGCAAAGCGGGTGTCCAAAGTCCGCTTTCCGCCCCCTCGTGAGATCTGGCGTGAGGCGCGGCGACCAACCTCGCCACCTTCGATAAGCTTATTTACAAAACAACTCATCTTGTTCCCACGAGTAGCTAGGGAAAGGTTGTCCATCCCGGCAGAGCCCCGCATACCGAGACAAGGCTTTTAGTGCCTGGAGAGCGCCTAACTCCAGGACAAACGCTTACGACTAGGCTCGCCCCTAGCCACGCATCCATCGGCACGCTGACCTTAGATTGGCATTAGGAAGAGGACTAGGGATCAAGGAGAGGGAAGGTGAAGGGAGTGTTGATGAGGAGCAGGTTTGGAAAGGAATAGGGTACTAAAAGGACATCTATTACTACAAAAAGGATAAGTGTGGGCGTAGTAATAGAGGCTCGAGGAGGCCGGGGTCGCAAACCCGAATAGCCATGGCACAATGACCGGATAAGTAACTGTGATGACCACCCTCTGGCCCTCTGAGCCCTGAATATTTAGTCCCATTTATATTATTGAAAACCTGATGTAGAATTACTTACTGTTACTTATGAATATTTATTGTAACTTATATGGTATGTACCACACTTAGCACATAATAACATAACCGTAAGGGGTTCCAGCTGGTTCACTAGCACCACCAAGGGAAAAATGATATTTTTTTAGAGATAAATACATTGATAATTAGATAGATAGATAATGGTGATAATAGTGATTATCATGGGCCCATGACTGTAATTTAAATTATTGGAATTGGAATAATGGAATTTAGTCGTAGGTTTTTTGGTACACAGCCATGGGTCCGAAAAATCACTATTAAACATGGTGATGGGATTGAAAATATACTTTTTGCAAATTGTGAAAAAGAGGTATGATTTTTTTATCATTTAATATTAATACTTAATTACCACCATTAATTAAAAAAAATACACAGATTATGTAGATCGGAATAAATAATATCGACATCTTTATGGTGTTTGTCCCAGCCCTATTGATTTTGGCTTTATTCAGTAATCTGTGGCAACCGTGTACGATTGTAACATTTTTAGTGCATGAGTACACTACAGCTGTCTCTTTCTGGCGCAGAGATTTATCGTAAGAGTAACATGGACAGCTATACAACTGTTACTTTTTATTTTTATTTTATAGGGCCGGTTTAGATTATCTTAGTGTTTAGGAGAGTGCTTTACTTTACACTCTGTTGCAACATTATGCTGAATCGAGCCCATTTTGGGGGCTCAACCTTAAATGTATTTTATTATTATTTTCATGTTGTACAGTTTATTTATTTTTACGTTTAATTTGCTTTCTGTGTTATTTTTTATTATTGTACGCACTCTGTGTGTGTGTGTGTGTGTGTATTTTTGTTTTGTTTTGAGTATCAAATAAATAAATTTTCCTTTTTTCTTTCTTAATTTCTTTCTTTCTTAAGGAGAGTGCTTTTGTAGAAACGTGTAAGCGCCACTTGCGTGTTACGGTATAGTACGGTTCTAGTTGCCTTTCAATTAGAATCAAAATAGAATTGGTTTCTATTGTTCTATCCAGTAACACCTGAGCGCGTTACTATACTCGTTACTTATCTGTGTATAAACTAAAAAATTAGTGAGAACTTTAGGAGAGTGCGCAAGTGACCCGTGACGGGTGCGTGTTGTTTTCAATAACTCGAATTATTAAACTTACTTATGTGTTCCATTAAAACTCATAGTATTTTGAGTAGGATAGCGCATATTTCGCGACGTCGACGAAGTGACACTCTACGGAAGAAATATAAACGTTCACTCGAACGTCTAGTAATGTACTAATGCACTTGCCTCTCTAATTGTATTATAGCACTCTCCTAAACACTAAAATAATGTAAACCGGCCATAACAGTTCACAATGAAAACTTGTGACACTTACACAACAATGATGACATTGACATGTTTACTTAGCAACGCCATTGTTGAATTTAATAATTTTTATATTGATGCTGCTCGATAATAAGAATTTTCCGCCCATATGTTGTCGACTCAGATAAACTATTTTTTTACGCTCTTTCATTTGGTGTGCATATCGTTCGAGTCTACCGTAGACCCGAACGAAATTATTAATATACAGTGTGTCCCTGGATAAAGTGCAATCCCGAAAGGGGATGAAACTAGACCATGAATCATTGACTAGAAAAATATAAAAAAAAATTATAAAAAATGATTGTAGGATTTATTGGTATTTTAAGATTTTCATGTTTCATTAAGGACTCTATGTACAAAAGTATTGATTTCTTCCAAAATAATGGGTCTATTTCTTTGAAATAAAAAAAACAGTATGCCTAATACCTGGCGATGACCATGAAATAATAAATAGTCAGCAAAAAAGTAACTATCTTGGGTAAAAAAATGTATTTTTATGAAAAAAATTATTTTTTAGACGTTTATTTTAAAAAACTTCAAATTACTAAAAAAATGTGCCCTATAACTATGTAATTTTATAGATTACTTTTATTCTTTACCATTTTAGCTTCCAAATAAAAAAAAAACAATGTTCTAACTAAAAAATTGGCTAGGTAGGAGTTATTTACATTTTAGTAGGTAATAAAAGTCAGACTTTAATCACAATAACTTTATTAATAAAATTATCCGTAATTTACAATTTTGCATTTTTATTTAATGCATTAAATGTTCAAAATGGCCTCGATTTTGCAAGCACATTACTGCACGAATATGAATTTGGTTAGTGGCTCTGCGAATCATTCCAGGATCATTTTTAATGTCATTTGCGCACTGAATTATTCGGTCGTGCAACTGTGCCTCGGTATTTATTGGCGTGATGTATACTCTTTGCTTCATGACACCCCATAAAAAATAATCTAGGGGTGTCAGATCAGGTGAACGCGCTGGCCAGCCTACTGGCCCTCCTCGGCCAATTCACCGGTTCGGGTAATTTTCGTTCAAAAATCGCCGCACCTCCCGCCCATAATGTGCAGGACATCCATCCATTTGGAGATACATACGCCCACACCGTCTCGTAGCCAGGGGAACATCTTCCATCAACATGGGTAAATTTTGTAGTAATTCTAAAAAACGTTCAGCATTTAGGGTTCTGGGTAAAATGACTGGACCAATTAAAATGTCGTCGATTAAGACTGCCCATACGTTTATTGAAAATTTTACTTGAAAAGTAGATGCCCGCTTCAATCGTGGATTTTCGTGAGACCACTGGTGCAAATTTCTGCAGTTTGTAATGCCGTCTCGGGTAAATGTCGCTTCGTCCATCCAAAAAATGCGTTTGGGAAAATTTGGGTCAGCTCTAATTTTTCTTAGAATCCACGTCGACATTACGCATCTTGGACGATTATCTACATTTTCGTGTAAATGTTGTACTCGTTGGTAATGGAAACGATGCAATCCCTCCTTTTTCAAAATTCGCCAGACAGACGTCTTCGATATGCCATGACGCAACGCTAATCGTCTTATGCTTGTTGTAGGGTCAGCAACAGATCGTTTAAAATGGCCTCTTCTATCGCATTGTCAATAACGACAGCTGGTTGCTCAGGCGATCTCGTGCCAAACCAAGTCCAATGTTGGAGAGCCTCCTATGAATCTCTTGAAAATTTCGAGCTGAGGGTATGAGTGTGCCCGGGAAAGCATTTATGTATGCAGTCCGAGCGACTGTTGTGCGACCATGTGACATGCCATAATAATAATGCATGTCGGGTATTTCTCGAGGTGAGAACTCTGTCAATCGCGGCATTTCGTCAACACTTAACAGCAGAACAGGAACAGTCCAAACGTAACGAACAGTAGAAAACGTAACAAAAACTTAATAACAAATCAACGAGAACACAATGCGAGAACGAGAACAGTAGTAGCAGCGGCGAGAACATCGGAGCGACTGTGTACAGCGTTGCAAAACCAAGAATTATAAATTCGGTAGGGTTGCCAATAAAAACTCGGTAGTTTTCAGTAGATTTTTATTTGTATCAATTTTGACAAATTATTATTTATACCATCCTTGAGACGAAATTTTACTGAACATGGCTTTAGGTATATTAAAATCATAGCAGTTTTTATCGCCTATGTGTCTCTTCGCATGCAAAAGCCCAACTAAGGCATCGGTTGACAGGCGGTTGCGGTTTTTAGTTTTTATTAAATTTACTGCAGAAAAAATGCTTTCCACGTTTGCAGATGAGTGCGGTAAAGATAAAATATGAAAAACAAATGTAGTCACTAATCCGAATAAAGGTGTTCCGTCACCACCTTTCATTTGAGCCACATTTGCCCAGAAATCTTCGGCATCATCTTTAAACATATTAATTTCTTGAGTGTTCCTAAGCAGGCGCCACTGTGTATCTATGTCCTGGTAGTCTTTCGCATCAACGAGTCCGGGAAATGCTCTGCAGAGTGGGATTAGACTTGGGTGAATTCCTTTTTTTACATTTTCTGGAGCCAAAACATTTAAGTCTTTCAGTGGGTTGTTTCTTAGGGGAAATCTTTGAATAATTTGCTCAGAAGCTTCAATATAAAACTGTAGACATCTTGTTCGAAATAAATTCAACTGATCTGCAGTCAAACTGTTATTATTCAGTAAAGTATCCATAACTTTTGCTCCAAAGTACATCTCATGTATATCCAAAAAGTTATGAGGATTTTTAAAGTTCACATCTTCAATGTTAGTTGCATTCAAGTAAGACCTCTTTAAAAAGCAGTCTAACAGAGTTTTCAAGGATGCACACACGTGCGAGTATAAAATGTGAATTCTAGCACCCTCCGCTTGCATTTCTTTGCTCAGCAGGTTAAAAATTGGCAAGACAAAATCTAAAAATTGAAGGATTAAAAGAGATACCGGATCGTTCAATTTATTTAAAATATTTGAGGCCATTAGCAACTCGTTTTGTGAGGCGGCAGCATCGATGAAATATAATTTTAGAGCAGGATATTGCTCTAGAATCCGACTAACAGCTGCATGTACCGACAGCCATCTCGTCTGGCAAGGGTCTAAAATCTTTTGAATTTTTAATTGGCAAAATATTTGAAACTCTTCATACTCTTTTGTTCTTTTCGGACTTGAACTGAAGTAATTATAAATGTCCCGGACTAAATCTTCGACGAATCGAGGGATTTTCTCGCCAGCATAAGATGCGCATAAATGAAAAGAATGGCATATACATTTCATGATGAATAAATTTGGGATTTCTGATTTTAATAAAACCATCACTGAATGTCTTTGTCCCATCATTACATTTGCACCATCGGATGCAAATCCAATCAAATTATCTTTATAAGGAATATTGTTGTCCATGAAAAACTTTACAATGCTTTCACAAAGTGTGGTGGCATCTGCTGAAGAAAGGGGAATCAGGGCGAGAAAAGAATCACGTACTTGATTATTTTTGACATACCTTGCCACCATGCAAAGATGTTTTGTCGTTGATAGGTCTGTTGACTCATCAATAACCAACGAAAATTTAACATTACGTAAATCTTCACAAAGTTCTGCGAAACTCTCTGCACCAATTACATTTTCCACGATAGACTGCACTCTTGGACGTGAGCATTTTAAACTTTTTGCAACTTTAGAGTCTGGACAAATCTGTACAACTAATTTAGAAAGATGATCAGTAATATTATATGGAAGATTATGCTCAGCCACAAACCCAGCAATCCGGATTTCACCTGAAATGAATGAAATTGTTGATTTAACAATTAATTATACAGACTCTATTTTACATTGCTAACGGTGCGGCGCAAAGAATTTGATAACTTACTTACCTTCTTTCACTTGATGTTTAAACTGGGTAACTTCTTTACTAACGAAGTCTGACAATTTTGGTTGAACAGCTAAGCTCTTAACACTCTTTTCGTGAAGTTTAGAACTGGCATGTTTTTTGAGAGCGTCGTATCCCGAAGATATATTTATCTCCTTATTACAAGATTTGCACATTGCAAAAGTAGGTTTTGATAAATGTGGAGACAACCATGCAGAGAATTCCTGTCGTAACTCCCACTCTTTTTTATATTTTTGTTGATATTTCTTTCGCTTGACACCTGTACTGGTCGATGCGCCAGCACCAGAATCAGAATCTGAACTTTCCTCAGACATTATAAAGTTAACTTCGCACTAAGAAATTGAATACGTACGAGCTGACGAGCTCTACGAGAAAGAATGAATCGAATATGAAATGTTTTAAAAAAAGAAGTCATTTCATGTTTACAGGGGATTTCCCTTACTGTATCCTATCAAATCCTTCTAGTATTATGAATCTTAATACGTATTCTATAGAGTCCATTTTTATTTATAGTATTTGGAGCATACGGCCAAACAAGGTTCTTCCCCTTGGCATCGAGCGAGACGATAAGATCAGAATATGCGCGAGAAAAGGATAGCTTAATAATTTCGTTAATAAGTGTGATTGAGATGGACTATGGGCAGGGTTCATAGCATGTTCATAGAGTAAAATAGTGTAGTGTTGCTACAAATAATAAAGTATTTAGTTTTTTTCTCGTAAAAACCAGCGGCAAACTAAAAAATCGGTAGACATGCCTTCGTAATCGGTATTTCGGTAAACGAGGGCTAATATCGGGAGATCTACCGAAAAATCGGTAGGTTTTGCAACGCTGACTGTGTAAGTCCTGTTTCGAACCCCCTGCCTCCCCTCCCCTCGCCTTCCCTCTACCTGAGTGTAGAACAAAAGGACTGCGACTGCCGAAGGGCACAGAGTAGGACGGAAACAATCAAAAAAACGGTCTCTACCTGCACGGTAACACGATTAGGCTCCACTTGGGCGTCAGTCGTCGCGAGAGTTTACGAACATTTCCGCCATACGCGCCCTTTACGAAGCCATTGTAAAAAGTCACCTCGAATGTAACTCAGTCATCTGGAGTCCACATGAGAAAAAATATAGGCTCATGCTGGAACGTATCCAAAACAAATTTGTGAGGTTTATTTACTTAAAATTATACGGAGTTTATCCTTTTTATCCTTTAATGTATCCTACTTTGTTCTTATTAGGCATGGTGGGTTATAACCAGCTGGAAGTGAGAAGGGAGTTGGCCTTAGCTACCTATGTGCTTAAATTATTGCGTGGTGTGCAGTGCAACCCAGGCGTGCTGCAGATGGTAAGCCTATCCGTGCCAGACCGCTATGTGTGGCGCAGACGGCGCGTCGATCTGCTAGCGGTGCCGCGCGCGCGTACTAACCTGCTGCGGGACGCGCCTCTCACCCGAGCTATTCGCACTTTGAACTGTATCTCAGAAAGTACTGACCTGTTTTGTTGCTCTCTGAATGAATTTACAAAAAATGCGCTTTTTATTTTATGCTATAACTTAAATTTGCGTAAATCAAATTTTTATGAGTGATTCCATCCATTTTATCCATTTTTAAGCTTTTATTGACATACATTTATATTGTTTTTAATTAGTAATTGTATTGAATGTTTTATATTAATTTTTATTGACATTATGATTTAATTTAAATTTTATTGAATTGAATTTATTTTTATCTATTTTTTAATTTTGCTTCTCATGTTTGATGTATTTGATTTGATTTAATTTCATTTTCTATTGGTAATCAATGTGGCTGCGAGCTATTATTTATATTAATTAGTTATCTTGCTTAGTGATTCCATCTATTTTATCCACTGTGAAGTGTTTTTATTGACATCCCTTTATATCGTTTTAATTATGGTACCTATCGAATGTTCTATTTTAATTTTTATTGACATTTTACTGATCATGATTTAATTTAATTTTTATTGGAATTTAATGTATTCTTATCTATTTATAATTTTGCTTCGCATGTTTAATTTATTTGATTGTGATTCAATTTAATTTTCTATTGGAAATCAATGTGTCTACGAACTATTATATAAATTACTCAGCTACCGCAATAGGATCTCCTGTAATGATAGCTGTAAGTTATGGTAATATATAAATAAATAAATAAAAAAAACTTTAAAAGTTCGTAGATAGCGTGTTTTTTTAGTTAAAAAATTGTTTTTTTTTATTTGGAAGCTAAAATGGTAAAGAATAAAAGTAAGCTATAATATTACATAGTTATAGGGCACATTTTTTTAGTAATTTGAAGTTTTTTAAAATAAACGTCTAAAAAAATCATTTTTTTCATAAAAATACATTTTTTTACCCAAGATAGTTACTTTTTTGCGGACTATTTATTATTTCATGGTCATCGCCAGGTATTAGGCATACTGTTTTTTTTTATTTAAAAGAAATAGACCCATTATTTTGGAAGAAATCAATACTTTTGTACATAGAGTCCTTAATGAAACATGAAAATCTTAAAATACCAATAAATCCTACAATAATTTTTTATATTTTTTTTTTATATTTTTCTAGTCAATGATTCATGGTCTAGTTTCATCCTCTTTCGGGATTGCACTTTATCCAGGGACACACTGTAGATGCCGGGGATTTATTCCAAATTATTTTGTGTGTTTTACATAAATATGCCGGGGGTGGTGGGCTGATGATCAAACTATCATCATCAGCCCACCACCGCTGCCCACTGTTGAGTATAGGCCTTTCCCCAAATGCCATTTCACACGGTCTCTCGCCATTTGCATCCGACCTTCCAAACTGCGTGGGTAGGCAATGAAATAAAAAAAGTAATAATAATAATCAGTGTAACATAACATTTACATACAGGCACATACATTGATTCTGGCCCCACACTAGGATACCCTGTGTAGTGGGAACTAGAAACAGCGATGTCACAAACATGTAAACCTGTGGTTTATTTTTCGTCCCCAGCCGGGATTCGAACCCGGGGCCTTTCGCATGGTAATGCGCTGGTAATGGTGATGCGCTAACCACAGCGCCACAGAGGTCGCCATTGGCGGCATATTGTTTTTTTTAAACTTTCCTACGTATTACCATGCATTGGATTTCAGATACGCCTGTATTTGTTTGTTCACTTTGCAGTTGCAAAATTCGCGTGTAGTTTAGCTACCAACCAAACCAGAGTGTGGTAGGTATCTAATGCCTACCCACTTATGAGCGTCGAGGCCTTTCAGTTTACAAATAAGGGCACTTCTAAAGGTTTCGAAGCTAGATCTAGGTTACGTTCATTTTGGCGCGTCCACTGGGTGCCCTTGCATTTGCATGGTGGAAGGTCCACCGTCTAAAATCCTAGACACAAAGTAGATAGCTAATAAGTACATAATAATAACAGTTGTCAGCAGTCTTTATGTTTATATTGTAAATTCGCTAGTATTGTACATAGAGTGCTCGCGTGTTGTAGGTAGGTACTAGACTGTAGGTATAATCGGGCAGGTCGACATTTTACAATAAAATTTGCAAAATCGGCCGTAAATAACTGATTAAAATAATAAGATATACCTAGAATGAATTTGTTTAGAATGTACCTATGTGAAGGTTGACAACCTACTAAGTATGTGTAAGTGGTAGAAACAACAGAAATAAGTCTCGTACCTATGTTTATAGTTAGGTAGCACTACACTAGCTGCCCCGGCAAACGTTGTTTCGCCGGAATTTTTTTTCACCTAGGGCTATGAAAAATAGATAACCTATTCTCAGACCTACCGATGTAAATAAAATTTCATTGAAATCGGCCAAGCCGTTTCGGAGGAGTATGCGCACTAACATTGAGACACGAGAATTTTATATATTAGAAGATATATTCAGCAAGTACCTAAGTAAAATAATTACCATGTAATTTCTTTGAGGAAAACTGAAATGAAATTAATTCCCTAATTTTTCCAAGAAAAGGGAATCTCTATTTTTTCGCCTCCTTGAAAGACTGTTAGCGTCATCTATCGGTGAATTCCGGTACTAACAGTAACCGACCAAAGGCTTTCTTTGCAGTCATAGACAATCGCTAAAGTTGGCAACAACATCCATATTGTTAAAAAATAGAAATTGTCTATGTGTTCTTGACACAATCATGGCGAGCACGTCAAGGTCTGTTTTCTAATTTATTTTTATTTTTCATTGGCAATTAGCGACGTTATTTTCCGATAAAGCCGTCTAATATTTGTATTTATTATGGGTCTGAGTAAGTTACTGGTGTCAGTTTGGTGATATTGTTTTTTTTGTGCACGCCACTTCACTTCGCGAGATGTACTCTTGGGTTTTGCTTTACTTTCTTTTGTTTCAGAATTGAAACCAACAAGGTGGTTTGCTATGCACATCCCGATGCTCCGCTTATCGAGGACTACAGGGCGGGTGACATGATATGCTCTGAATGCGGTCTCGTGGTCGGGGACAGGTAACTATAGCAAGCATCTGTACGGTATTGTTTTGTAACACTTGCGAAATTTTTATGCAGGCTTTCTACCACAGCGCTGACTACAATCTTATCTACAATTTAATACTTATTTTCAACAAGGAAAATATTATTAGGCACACGAGTATTGCAACTCTATTGAGATAATTTGACACCAAGTTTCACTTTCTGTTGGTATCGAAAATACATTCCCAATTTCCAGAGTAATCGATGTTGGTTCGGAGTGGCGTACCTTCAGCAATGAGAAGTCCGGAGTGGATCCGTCTCGTGTGGGTGGTCCTGAAAATCCACTGCTGTCGGGCGGAGATCTTTCCACAATCATTGGACCAGGAAGAGGCGACGCGTCATTCGACAGTTTCGGAGTCTCAAAGTATCAAAACAGACGGACTATTAGCAGCACAGACAGGGCACTCATAAATGCATTCCGAGAAATCAACACAATGGCTGACCGCATCAATTTACCAAAGACCATTGTGGATAGAGCAAACAATTTGTTCAAACAGGTTTGTATGACTGTACTGTCTAGTACTTAGCACTTACACAATAATATTAATGTTAATGATGAACATGACTGCAATAATAACTAATGTCATATTTTGAAATAATGTCATAAATTTGCACCTGTATCCCAGAAGGGAAGACACCAGGGCTCACCACTTGCCAGTCCTCTTGAAGATTTTTCCTCTTCAATGTTAATTAGATGGTAAATATATTGGATGCTAATTAATGTTGAAGGAAATGTGTCACGTCTGTATTGTCTACTTGTTATCAAGCCGTTTCGGAGCACTAACACTGATCCAAAAATTTCATAGTTATCTTAGACAATATTGTGAAGGTGTAAGAAATTTTGAACAGTTTTGAACCTTTTTTAAATTACACTAATGATGCTCCAAATACTACATTTTTTTTCTCTTTTCTCTTGTCTGTGACGTTACAATCTGTTTACAACAATGGGTTGGGCATCTCTCATGAAAATGAGAGAATTTGCATCCAGTGAGCCTCTCTCATATGTTGCTGTCGAATCTAATCTTCAGGTGGAGGATAATGTGCCTCCTCAATTGTGTAAAAAATGCTAACGCTACATGCATCAAATTTCCAGGTCAAACTAAAAATAAGAATTCTGTGCATTTCAGGTCCATGACGGCAAAAACCTAAAGGGCAGAGCAAATGATGCCATTGCTTCAGCGTGCCTCTACATAGCATGCAGACAAGAGGGTGTGCCTCGTACGTTTAAGGAAATCTGTGCAGTCAGCAAAATCAGCAAAAAGGAGATTGGCCGCTGCTTCAAGTTGATCCTAAAGGCTCTGGAGACCTCGGTGGATCTGATCACAACAGCAGACTTCATGTCCCGGTTCTGCTCAAACCTGGGGCTTCCCAACTCTGTCCAGAGGGCAGCAACACACATTGCAAGACAGGCCGGCGAGCTGGATATTGTTTCCGGACGCAGCCCTATCTCAGTTGCTGCTGCTGCCATCTACATGGCTTCGCAGGTATGTGTAAATAACATAACATAACATTTACATACAGGCACATACATTGCTTCTGGCCCCACACTAGAATACCCTGTGCCGTGGGAACCAGAAACAGCGACATCACAAACATGTAAACATCCAAGACTTGGGTTTCTTTTTTTTTTCTGTCCCCAGCCGGGATTCGAGGGAGGTCCCAGGACCTCTCGCATAGTAGCGCCACAGAGATCGTCTTATTATTAAACATACTCCTTAACTCTGAACCCGTAACCTGAGTTAACAATGACTATTGATAATTGGGTGGGAGGCCAAGCATGTCCCGGAGAGGGACACCCTAATAAAAATGCAAAAAATATAATTTATAAAATTTATTTAATAATTAACTCGAGTAATACAATTATCAATATGTCAATTTCAATTTCTAATTGTTGCATGTAATTGACTATTATTTTGAAAAAATAATAAAGGCTTATATTATTATTATTTATTGATCATTAACAAATGCTCTTAATTGAGTATTACGGCAATGGAATTTTTACAACAATCAAAAGACAACAGACTCTCATGCATGCTTCATACAACTACAATTCATAGTTTACTGAGATAATTCAATGTACACCATGAATATTAGATCTATGCTCATGACATACATAACACATCTGGTGTGTCAATCCACTAAGTCGAAAAACTTTTTGCGCTTGGTATCTGGCCAATAAAAAAAATAGCAATGTTCTGCTTTCCTCATACAGACCTACTTAGGCTTATACATAGATAGATAGAATATTTATTATTCTTTATATTATGTTTTAACACTTCTTTCTTTATCTTTCACAAAAATTGTATAAAGTTGTTGTAAATGGCAAGCTCTAACCCGCCCTAATGCGCCCGCGCACGATGGCGCTCTTGAATGTGCGACGCCTTAGGCAGGACTCGGCCTAGATTCTGCTAATGCATTGTACTACAATAGCAACTGCATGAACATGGCGATTTAGTTTAATTGCCACTTCAAGTCAACGCGAGCACGTTTATCTTATCAATAATTGGGTATTTGACAGGATGTCAAATGAGTTACTTTTAAAACGGAATTTTGTATGAAAATACTTGCGTGTGACGTCACATTTCAGAGCACTCTTTTTATGTTTCATGTATTTAAAAATTGTAATAACAAGTAAATGATTAAAAGAAATACATTTTCCGAATCATTTTGTAATTTTAGTTTTAATCGAGCATCTCAAATAATTTATTGTTGATAGTGTCAAATACCGTATTCTAGGCGTCAACGGTATGAAAAAAATCCGTCACGTGACCCGACCGTGTACCTGTCATTGTACTATAAATGCACTAAAGTCTGATTTTTTATTCCGTAGAATTCTGACATTTCATAAGTGTTGCTACTGAAAAAGTTCTCTACCGAAAAAGGGACAAATTTGACTCTTTTGAGTGCAATAAAAATAAAATGCTACGTATTTTATATGTTTTACCTGGAAAAGGTTAATCTAAATATTTACTTACTCAAGTGACCGAATGCAAAAATAAAACATATTTCAATATCACCAACAATATATCAAATTAACTTTAATTGCTTTATTTTATTCTTGAGCTGGCATCACTGCCTATTAATTCAAGGTTTCGTAAACCTTTTTAGAAAAGTGAAGTATGCCACTGTTAGCTTAATTATTCATGTTTAGCGATGATGATGATGATGAAGATAGTGATATTAGTATTAATGATGATTAGATATTTTAATAAAACTATGTTTTCTTTACTTGTACTTTTTTACTGTTTGTGTGATGAACAGGGACACAATTGTCACTCGCCTTAAATTCCCTTTTAATTTGGAGCTCCATACTTTGTAAAATGGATACATTCACTTGCAAATTAAATGTGTAGACTCAGATGTTGACACTCATATTGAAATTGAAACGTGTGCCCGGCCAAAAAAAGTATCTAATCTCTGACATGTCTAAAAATTGTAACTGTCAGAATTCTACGGAATTAAAAATCAGACTTTAAGAGAATCGAGGCCCTGTTCTGCCACTATCTTGACAAACGTTTCTCTTCATCCACATTCATAAGTTGCAGCGTGCACGGTCGCTCGTCGGTTTCTTGTACCTAGTATCTCGCCACTGGCTTAACTTTTTTGTTCGATTGAATTTCGTTAATGCGCAAATGTTTTTATTCATGAACAAGATACACAGCTACAGCTTTTGCATGCTAGGCTAAGAGACCCTTTTACGTATTTGTGGAGAAAAACCAATGGGTCGTGTCCTAAAAAAAAGTTCCGTTTTTTATTTAATTTTGTCGGGAAAATAAGTAATTTTGCCTGGGCTGGATATCGGGATTTAGGCTGCTTTCATTTTTAAAGCAAAAAAAGAAGCAGGGTCTACGAAACCGGAAGTATGTGTTGCAATTGCAGGAATAAATGTCATCAACTTAGGTCTTTCAAGCTGTAATTTTCTTGTGATACTATACTCTTTAAATTAACAAAACAAATAAGACTACTAATTTGAGAAAGCGTAAAAGATAAATTTTGTTTGTATTTTTTTGCGGAATGTTAATTAAGAGATTAAGAGAAAGGCGTTATTCTTCCAAAAATACTAAAGTTTTATTCACGTGTGAAACAAACTTTAGAAGGTCGAATTAGTCACAGTTATTCACAAAAATACAAGAAATCTATGAATATTATTTATTTATAATATTGTATCATTATGTTCACTGACATCCCTTTAAAATAAAGTAGCATGTGGAAATATTGATTGTAAATATGCGCACTACACTACCCACAGATATCTTTTTTATTGCCTAAAATCATTCATATCTATTTTCCCCGCCGGTTTTGCCATCAGCACAGTGCATTTAATATAATACTTGAAACTTAATTAGGTATTTTGAAACTTTATAGCTTGGAGTTATTTTCTACAAAACCATCTAGTTCTTGATTTAAATGTTTAACTGGTGACGTTTTATTTCTTCATCGTTCTCATTACAAAAAAAAAAAAACTACTTCAATATAACTTAGGTATTGAAACGAGGAATAGTAGCGTTGTGTGCTGCTGGATTCGGTAGTTCACACGACCAACAATAAATTATTTGATATGCTCGATTAAAACAAAAATTACAAAATATTTTGGATAATGTATATCTTTTAGTCAATTACTAGTTATTCAAATTTTTAAATAGAAGATAAAAAGAGCACGCTGAAATATGACGTCATAATAGTCATAATTTGACAGTGTGAAAAAAACAGTTGTGATACGTATTCGTATAAATTATGAAAAGGAAATTTTAGAAATACACGAAAGAATTTAAAATTACCACTTTCTGAGGACTCCATGAACACCAACAAACAATCAGCAACTTTCAGCAATCGGTCAAATAGCCTATTCGGTATTTTCATACAAAAAGTAACTTATTTGACATTTTGTCCACTACCCTCCGTAATGCGATGAAATCGATTACAGCGCGAATCCGACCAAATTTAGTAGTCCCAAAGTATCTCGCACGAAATAGGGTTTTTGTGCCTACTGCACTTATTCGGGATTCGCGCTGTAATCGATTTCATCGCATCTCGAAATACACCCTACTTATACCTGTCAAAATGCTCAACTGACCGTCATCCCTGTCCCTCCAGGCTTCCGAGGACAAGCGCAGCCAGAAAGAGATCGGTGACATCGCCGGCGTCGCCGACGTCACCATTCGGCAATCCTACAAGCTCATGTACCCGTTCGCCGCGAAGCTGTTCCCTGAAGACTTCAAGTTCGCGACGCCCATCGAGTTCCTTCCGCAGATGTAAAAGGACAGTCAACATGTTGACATTTTTCCCTGATTTTTTCGGATTTGAGCGTCAGGCGCGTGAGTGGCTCCATCTGGGCTGCGTTTTGTGAAACAACTATTCGCAGTTTATTGTGATACAGTTTATTGTCTGTTATCTTTTAGAATATACCTCGGCTACTATCGGATAGAATCGGATATATTCGTGTAATAGAAATATCGCAACTAATATTGACTTAATTTCGAAATCGGAACTAATATGACACTTAATTTTACTTAAACAGAGCAGGAAGTACAGTGCCACCATCTTATCTGTTCAGTTGATAGCGGCGCTAGTGAAGAATTTAGTCGTTACATTTAATAAATTTACGTAGAAGAATGCGAGTATTTTAACCCGCCCTTCAATTTTAATGAAAATATATGTATAAATCTTAGTAAGTGAATAAATAAAATAAAAAATGGGGAACAGGACTTACAATTAATTAGTTAGTTACAATTTTGCCCACCTGAACAGAAAACTTGGTGGCGCTGTAGTATTACACTCGTGTGCTTTCGGCGAAAACCGAAGCCTACTCTAGAGCCCGAGGTATATTCTAAAAGCTAACAGAGTAGTTTGATATACACTGTGTGGCTGAGTCTTCCTACTTGGGTTAAGTGACATTGCAGTTTACATCGTACTGTCATAGTAAACGCATGACGGCACATCGAGTTTTTTACGTATGATTAGGCTTTGTGGGGGGTTTTTTTTTTTGTACAAACTGAAGGTTGTAAACGTGATCCGTTGAGGGGTTTTTGGCGTGACGGTGATGAGGCCTATGTCTAACTGTCTTTCATGGGCTTACTAGTTGTGTATACAGGTTGTGACATAAGCTACGTAAGAAAATATGGGCTTTTACACGTGAATTTAAGAACCATGGGAAAGAAAAATTTTTGCTGTTGGATACTATGCATATCAATATCAATCAATATCATTATGATATTTTTATGCTATTTCAAAGTTATCCCCGTAGCAAAAGTAATTTATATTGACGAGTAGAACCCAATTTTTGTAGACAAAATTGTTACGTTTGTTATGTTAAGAATTACACACGCCAACGCGGTGGGTGTCCGTACAAAATTCCGTATCCGATCCGATTATGTCATCCTTTAGACTCTGCTAAACCAAAAATTTGGCCAATAATCAAAATTAATTTGTATGTTTATTGTTTTTTTATTTATCTTTCAAAGTCCACAGCACGAGTCATTATAAAAACAGGTAATTAATGTAGGCTGAATTAACCATTTGATGTTTTTACTATTACACATCAGCATTCATAATTGAGGTCCTTTTTGCTATTTCAGCAATCTGGTGTTAGTGAGCAACATTATATTTTGGTACAGTAAAAAAATATTTTACAAACGATAGTTATCAGCACATGTCTCACATTCAAGAAGACTGGTCCGAAATAAGTTACATACATCTGTGTATGGGACTTATTTTGGATTGTAGTAGATATAGCACTCTCTATTGTAAAAACATCGTAAGGAAACCTGAGCATGAGTGTTCACCTCAGCGCTTGATCGCCAACTGAGCGCCAATCCGCGGTGGACACGCACGCCCATACTATTTCTCTAAGGAAAAGACTGTGGTTTGATTACTGAAGGCTATATACCTAATGGCAGTCTTCCGTAAATAATAGTCTTACATAGAAGAATGCCCTTTCTATGTAATACTAACGACGGAACTTCCATAAATTTTGTTTCATTTTTAGTTATGTATTTTACAGAAACAATTATATCGCGGTAAAACAAAAGTTGCTGCAAATGACAACCTCGCACCGACACGTTTTAGGATTTGCGCATTTTAGAAATTATCATGAAACTTACAGGCGTTTTGTCTCTACGTCTAGCATGTTAGGGGGTCCAAATTTTTATTTTGCTATGTCATTGTATTCAACTATGTACTAGATTCACTTTCGACTGTTAGCTTACGCATGACTAAACAAATTAGGTATGTTAATATCGCGCGATGATAGAGATAATATTTGAATAACCATGGCTAGGCAAGTACAATAAGTCTGGTCTATGACTTGATAATGATAATGACGATGGTATGGTAGTGGATAATGACGGTGATGGTGGACGATGACTGCCAGATGGTGGAAACGAATGGTTTTTATTATTACTTATTATTATAATAATTTTGTTAGACTAGGTTTAAGTATTACTTTAGAACTCTGTATACCAAACGTTGCTGCGGTTATGTAATTAATAATGTCATTGCATGGCATACACTATTGTTATCAACGACAATATTTGTGGTCTATGCCCAAAGTATACACTAACGGTATTACCTACAATATAAACACGATTCCATATAAACCCTTCATAAATGCGACTGAAATAGTCTGTAGTAAAGGGATATCTTCTTTTTTTAAATATTTACTTAGTTTTGGGGACTTTTGTACACATAGTGTTTGTTTTGTACACACAGCACCATCAAATAAAATATTATTAAAGCTAACTATTATGAACTAGCAATAATACTAAAAGTGTACATAAGGTTAGCCGCGCTACCGTTTGGCTCAGACAGAATGCTCTGCAAGATGACAATATCTCGGAAGTTTATTTTATAGCTATCTTGAAATTATTTTCTTTTGCCACTGTTTCAAGTACATTCCAATAAAAGGGAATTAAAGGGAAATTCTTTATTACAGACTAATTTATACTGCTTTTATGGAGTTTACTAAGATAATCATGTCTATAACCTAATACCGTGTTTACCTTTGGAACTGAATATGATGGCCGTCAATCAGAAATCTCTGATTGATTTTGCGTTTATAGCGCGGCGCGGCGTGCAGAATATTAAAACAAAATCTTACGATCTTATTTCTAAAAACTCGATTCTTTAAAATCTACAAACGCCGATTAAAATAGTCTGTAGTGGAGATTTTACTTGGAAAATATGTAGCCACAGATTAAATAAAGTATTTCCTTTATTCCGGATAAACTTACTTGACTTTTTGTCGGAAGAGTCCGATCAGGTTCCGACTAATGTCTAGTGCTTATGAAAGATAGTTTTTGGTTTATTGTTTCAGAATTGCTGTAGATAGAACCTTCATTTAGTTTACAAGGTCTACACAAAGAAATCAAAATTTAAGTAGTTTAAAAAAAATAAAAAAATTTGCCCATTTCGTGTCAAGACTTGATTTGGCAGAATTTGTCGACGTCGGCTGGTTGCCATCAAAACAAGAAATAATAATAGGTTATAGTTTTACGTTGGTATTAGAGAAATGGTGTTTTTTTTTAATAAGGCCGTTAAACTCCAGTTATTGACTACCATTGTTTATTGAAGATTTATATGGACTCTAAAACGAAGGAGTGGCATAAGAATATGAATCGTGTTACAATTAAAACTCACTTGCACAAAAACATCTCCAAAAATTATAATAAATGGTGGTATTCATTTTATACATTAATTTAACGCTGCACTGTTTATCCTTAAGTGAAATATTACGTTATAAGTCTTACCCCACTGTGAAAGGACTATTACAGATATATTTTCGGAAACTGGATGTTTTACATATTTTTTTTAAAGCTGGACTTACTTGAAGCAAACTGTCTCGCTCTCTTTAATTATTGTAGTCAAATAAGTAGACTTTTGATGCGGACATACGCCTTGAATATCCGCAATTTAATTATCCGTCAAACCCCCAATATTATATCAAAAGTATCTCATTTTGCGAGCGAGACAGCATGATCCAAGCAGGAACAGTCTCAAGATCTTTTCAGATTTTATAAAGGCCGCTTTTACATCTGGAATTGCTGTTAAAAGTATACTTATTATTTTACGATCCCGTTACCCAACATGGATAAATATGATTGCAAAGTAAGGATTACACTTTTTAATTCTACTGGGGTAACTTAGATTTCCGTAATATAATACTAGTTCGTTATTACAATGTATAATGTATAATTTAATGTAATGTTAATTTCAAACTTCCTTTCCAAAGAAAGTGTACAAAAATATTGATATTTTGTTTGATTGTTTTATATGAGTAATTTTCCACAGAATAGCATTGTATCATACCTTTTGGGACAGCACTGACTCCTGAGATACGAGTCCCCGCAAAATTGTAAAGAAATTTAATTTATTTGTCTTTAAATAAACAATTATCTAAAAAACAATGACAGAAGTAACAGCAGTCTTGTAAAAGTAGCTTAATTAAACCGCCTTTGGCGACATCTGTGGCCAAAACGGAACTACGAACAGTAGGCGCTAATTATTATTTTTTAGTTGTTTCTAAAATTTTCTGTGTGAAATAAAAACAATTTACATCCGATTATAAAAAATTGTAATTAGAATGAAAATTCCATTATTGGTCAACTTTTCTCCCGAACTATTTCAAATAAGAAGAAATTATTGCATGTTGCTATTTGTATATTAACGTCGGGTGAAGTAACGCGACGTTGCCGGACTTCGCGCGACATGTCTGGCTACGGACGTCGCTACGGACATAAGTCGCGCGATGTCGCCAGATATGTCAGGCGAAGTTGCGCAAAGTCGCACGACTTCGCCTGACGTCGGTACGGACATAAATCGGCCGGCTTCGCTTGACATGTCGCCGATACATGTCGTAGGACATTTGTCCCCTAATGTATCCTTGGCTTTAATTATCTTTATAAGGGACCAACACTGAAATCGCGGAGAAATGTTAACGAAACTGAAGTTCCATGCCAAATGCAAGAAATGCGTGCCAATGTGCCTGACTGTCCCTAGAGAGGCTTTGTCGTGAGAGTAGGATTAGTGCATTGGATGAGGTAGTTCAGTTTGCGCACCCGCCTACGTAGCACCTGGCCTAGTCCAGATTGGGCACCTATTGATATTTTTGGTGTTAGTGAATTCAAATGTATTTATTCTGCCAAAAATAACAATAGGTGCCCAATCTGGACTAGGCCAGGTGCTATTTGTGCAGATGCTATTTAGGCGGGTGCGCAAACTGGACTAGGTACCTCCATTGGATGAGGTAGTCCAGTTTGATGGGTGGTGCTTGAGACGTGTGTGGCGAAGGTGGTGGTCTGAAACAGGATTCGGTGGCCAGAATCCGCTACTTTACTCTTTTTTCAAGTATGTCTTAAGTGCTAAATATCTCTTCCATTAGACCAAAAAATATTTTAGTACATTTTTTGAGGACCTAAAAGCAACAAAAACATTATTTTAAAACGTTGCTTTGCTAAACAGCCAAAAACGCGGTCCGCCATTTTTGTCTATGGTTTGAAGTCCTCTACGTTTGTAAACAAAGTTTGACATTCAACTTATGTAGAGTTCGTGCCACGAAAGAAGTATGAGTCACAATAGAACCTACGCACGCACGACTGGCAGATGTTTGTTTACAAGGTGCTTTCAAGATGGCGGATAGTGTTTTCACCGTTCCGATTTAACAGCGAAAAATATTTTTTTTATTTGCAAATTTTGCAGCCATCCTGCATATTTACTTAGCAAAGTCAATATATTTCGGTTTCTTACGTTAGATACTACAGGAAATATCCATTTATCGCGTCAATTTCGATACGAGTCAAGTAGCGTATTGAGACAGGAATGTTGCTTTGTGTAACAATACCTGGGCCTAAATTCGGCTAATGCGTTGTAGTACAATGACAGTTGCACGACTGCGTCGATTTCATTTCATTGCCGCTTCAAATCGACGCGCAAACGTGTATTCGTAATTCTAGGCGTCAATGGAATTAAAAATCATGCCACGTGACCTGACCACTTAACTGTAATTGAACTATAATGCACTAACAGAATCGATGCCCTTATGTGCATGCTCGCGTCAATGAAGCGAAAGTTTGCTCAGCATCGTCACAAGTGGCAAACGCCTGGTTCTGCCTGCTGTTCTGGAGAACAGGCGTGAGCTTATACATGGTGTCCCAATACTCAACGTTAAGCCGGAATCGCTCGTAGCCTGGGCTGCCTGAGTGATCTTAAACGATCACTAAGGTTAAGCAACATACGGCGCGTTCAGTCTATGGATGGGTCACCGTCTATGACTAACGCTAGTGGCATTTTTCCGAGCGATTCCGTGCTTCGCAAGGCACGTTAAGCAGTTGGTGCCGGCTGCCGTCGATAGATGGCAGTCGTTAAGCCAAGTCAGAGGCCTTAGGGCGGCTTGAAAACTTCTGACAGTAAGACCAGCCACTAGTCTTACAAACCTCCACCAATCCGGACTTGGCCCCCGTGGCGGAGTATGGCCTATACCTTTCTCAGGGAAGAGACCCGTGCCCCTCGGTGGGGACATAATGGGTTGACGACGACGAAGCCGGAACCGGGTGATACGGCTGCTAGTCGTACTGGTTATCAGAAAAATAAAAAAAAGCAAAAAAATTGCATGAAAAAAAATTATATGCATTAAAAAAAAAAACCTGTTGCCACAAATCTTTACTTTTTCCAATTTTTTGTTTTGTTTTGTAACTCTGAATAATGCTTCTTTAAACTGTTAACAAAATTTCAAAACCAGCTGCTCCAGCTTGGAAGAAAAGGAGACTTTAAAAAAATAACTTAAAAAATTGCCCATTTTTCATTATAATTTTAGTTTTCATTATGCTTGTGAAATTTGAATTCTTGAATAAATAATAGTACATAAAATAAAAAATCGATTTTTTTTTATATTTTTCTGATAACCAGTATGACTTCCCTTTTCACCCGGTGCCGGCTTGACGTTGAGTTTTGGGACACCCTGTACATAATAAAGTTAATACTTACAGACTATCTATAAGTGGCCACGCCTCCCACTTGACGTGTGACGCAATTTAAAGATGGGCCCATACGAAAATCTGAATATTGTCTTCTAATCAGGTATAGTATTAACCGCTTCCAGTGTCTCCGAGACGCACCGAGAATGCACTTGTCAAGTTTTCCAAATATATTTTTGTGTCGTATCTAAGTTTGTGAAAGCATAACTTGATTGTCTCGGTGGCGTTGTAATATCTTTGGTAGAAATATAATACAGCACTTGAGTAATAATTATGGTTGAGACTGTTGCATAACGATGAAACCTAGTATTAATGCTGTATTTTGTCTTGATGTAAAAATACTTACCTACCTTATATAAATACAACCGTGTTTCTAATTCTATATGTAACATTAGTTAGTAGCTGGTTAAATATAGAGTTTAAGTGTATTTACAGTTGTTTTGTCTTTCATGGAAATTCCCAAATTGAATAAAAAAACAATCTTGAAAATTTCGAAAAATGATTATCTAAAATGGTAATAACTTTTCTACTAACTTTAAATTGAACAGTTGGGACCGAATTCGGATCTCCGTATCAGGATGTTGACACAATAGTAGTGAGCTAATAATAAAATTGTATTCTAGTTTTCCTCTTCTTATTCGTTTTTTGGCACGCCTATTTTTTGTTCTACCTAGGTTTGACTGGCAGAACGTTTATAGCATTAATTCCGCGTATTGTACATTATTTTAAGTGCAATAAAGCTGTTGATAATAATAATAATATGAGTTGATCTTCTTAATCATATTTCGCTCTTGTTAAAGATTACAAGGAGTGATTAGACAAATATAGAAACTAAATTTTAATAGCAAAAACGATCACTTTTGGATCTGCATATTCAAGGACAATGCCCAAATTGGGACCACCCTCCAATAGCAATATGATATACGTCATTGGATAGGTCTTTTTAATGAGGGATTTTCTGGCAGCTCTTAAAAAATGGTTCCAATCTCGTTACTAGATGGCGGTGGTATTTACGAACGTAGTTTTTTTTTAATACCGCTGAGAGCCCTTCATTGATCTGTGTTTGTACGTCACTGGGTGTATATCGAAATGCGATGAAATCGATAAAAGCGCGAATCCATAGAAAACGTTTTTTTAAAAAACCGTAAAAAAAAACGTAGTTTCCAAGAACTCTGTAGATGACATTGAACTGACTACGTCACTAGGTGCCAATGCCAAAACGCTTTTAAAAAAATCTACTGACACACTTTCGTTTGCTTAGGAAAAAAATGTACCTATGCCTTCACCGTTATCCCCGAGGGGGTAGGCAGAGGCACCAATCACTAGAACTGGGCCCACGTTTTGCAGAGTTTATTAGGTCCCAACGTGACAAGTGGCAGATGTGATGTGACAATGAATGACATCAATTAATTTTTTATATAAGTTAAGTAAACTCACACCCGTGAATCTTGCTGCTTGACCTAGGCTGCTTGAGTGATCTTAAACGATCACTAGGGTTAAGCAACATACGGCGCGTTCAGTCCATGGATGGGTCACTATCTATGATGACTAAAGCCGCGTATCCATAACGCGCTCCAAGAGGGCGAACATTGGCGCGCGTTCCAGCCGCGCGAAATGGATGCCATTTTGGAACGCGCGCCAATGTGTTCGTTGGAGCACGCGAACACGGAGCGGTCCGTTCCGACTGGTGTCGGTTTTTTAGCGCGCATCAATCGTGGCGCGCGCGCCATTTGAGACGGTCGTTGTATTTTTTCTCGAACACGACTGGCTTCCACGATAAAGGGCCGAACACTGGAACGGTTGGCACGCGCGCCAGGCGCGCTTAGTTGATATACTTCAAATGTTTGGAACGCGTTCCGCGGAGCGCTCTCTCGGCGCGGTCATTCATGGCGCGCGCTCCAGGAGCGCGTAATGGATACACGGCTTAACGCTAGTGGCATTTTCCCGAGCGGTTCCGTGCTTCGCAAGGCACGTTAAGCAGTTGGTGCTGGCTGCAGTCGATAGATGGCAGTCGTTAAGCCAAGTCAGAGGCCTTAGGGTGGCTTGAAAACTTCTGACAGTAAGATCAGCCACTAGTCTTGCAAGCCTTTACCAATCCGGACTTGGCCCCCGTGGTGGACCACGACCTATACCTTCCTCAGGGAAGAGACCCGTGCCCCTTGGTGGGGACATAATGGGTTGATGATGATGACACCCGTTATCCCCGAGGGGGTAGGCAGAGGCACCAATACGTTTCTTTTTACGATCTAAAACTTACACCCAAGTGAAATAATCCAAACATGATGTGACGTTCCGTTCCTTGCAGTAACTTACCAAGTTCAGCGCCATCTATCCGCCCAGATGGGAAGAGTTTAAAAAAAATGACAAGAAAATCTCTCATTGGAAAATTGGTTCCAAAAAGTTGTAATGGGTTCCATCACTAATGTGTCTAGACGGAACACAGAGTATTGTGAAAAAAAAAAATTCAAGTCACGTTTTATCAGAGCCATCTATCGGAGTTTCGAGAACAAATTTTTTTTTTAATCAGCTCTTGGAAAATCCCTCATTGGAACAAAAATTTGTTATGACAACTTTGTTGTCAAAATTGTCCGTTTTGAGTTATGAGACTTTTTATTATTGAAGAAAAATATTTTTAAAAACAATTTTTCAAGTGTAAGTATATTTAATATTTTTATACACATGTTCTTATATCTCGCTTAGACAATGTACCAACGCGCGTACGCGAACAGGCAGCCACGGAGACCCTCCGTGTCCGTATAGTTGGCTTTCACGTGGTCGATTTCAGTAATTTCAACTATGCCACCGAACTGTGTATTAATAGTGCCTAATAGTGCTACAAGGCACAATTAGCTAGGAAAAGTATTTCCGGAGATATTCAGGCGAGGCGTAACGGCGTAGAGTTGCATTTGTGTTTCATGAAGAGGCACTATTAACGCACAGTTTTTTGGTATAGGTTTTGTTTTAAAACTCTACGCCGTTACGAAGAAATCATGGTAAGAAAAAGCGTCTAGTTGGCTGCCTCATCAATAGGGTACCTATGTTTTCTCAGCTTGTATTGAAGCACTATTCTGGAAACTTGGCATGTAGGGAGCACTATTAGCGCACAATTATCTGGCATACAAATCATAACTCTATATACAGCCGTTCGTGATGTGTCTGCTAAGTAGACGTCTAGTTAGCTGCCTCAGTGAGTCGCCTGAATATCTCCGGAAATACTTTTCCTAGCTAATTGTGCCTTGTAGCACTATTAGGCACTATTAATACACAGTTCGGTGGCATAGTTGAAATTACTGAAATCGACCACGTGAAAGCCAACTATACGGACACGACCCTCCCCTCTTTAAAATCGGTGACAGGAGCGCGCGCGGCAGCGCGCTGGTGGAGCGCTGGTCGGACCAGCCTGGTTATGATGTATCAGTCGTTCATTGCTAATGTTTGCGAGTTATCGTTCCGTTCTATTCTTTTTCGCTCGATTCTACCTTGAGACTTTTTGACCTGGCATTGATATTGGACACTGATATCTTTGCTCTCTGTTTATTGAACTCCGCTATGACTTAATGCCATTAGTATTAAATCCACCTTTTGTAAACTTTTATTGTGCACTAAATAATGAATAATAATATCATACTGGACTTTTGAATTGCATCTCGATCAGGTAATTGTGATGGAAAATCATCCCAGCTGTGTTATGTGTCGGCAAACCTTCTATCGCGGAAGATATCAGCAACATCGGTTAGACGATCTGCCTGACTACAGGATTCTCGAAAATGTGTGGCTTTTGCGTAGCCGCATTCAATCACTTCATGTGAGATAAAGGAGTTACTATCGTCATATTTTGATAAACAATGACCAAGACGAAGGAAACAACATTGTATTATAACAACATAACATAACATAACATTTACATACAGGCACATACATATTGCTTCTGGCCCCACATTAGGATACCCTGTGTTGTGGGAACCAGAAACAGCTAGGTCACAAACATGTAAACATCCAAGACCTGGGTTTCTTTTTTTTCGTCCCCAGCCGGGGTTTGAACCCGGGACCTCTCGCATGGTAGGCAAATGCACTAACCGCTGCGCCACAGAGGTCGTCGAACATTATTGTAGATGCCTATCAGAACGGCAAACGATGGGCACATGTGTACAGTCACGAGCAATAATATATACACACTGTCACATTTTCTAAAAATCTTAACTTAAAACAATCTAGAAAGAAGTGTACGGCAATTTGTCCTAAATTATGTAACCAATGCTTAGATAATATAGGACAAATTGTCGTACACATGTCATATGAAGTAGGACAAAATGTGTACGTCGTACAAAATGTGACAGTGTGTATATATTATTGCTCGTGAATGTACATATAATTTCCATTATATGGTATTTAGGGTATGCAATTCATGCAGGATTTAATACACCAGCAGTACACTTAAATGATGACATTATAAATAACCCTTGATGAAAAAATATGATTGAAGAATAAATAACGTTTTTTTTTTGTGTTTTTATTATTTTTCCCCCCATTTTTTTTATATCTGAACTTAAAAGTAGCATAACTCCAAACGGACAGTCCAACAGTCTTTGTAAATAACAGTCAGTACCAACAAAACTAACATTTTCCCCTCCAAAAAAGTCTTTTTTTGTGCTTTTATTTCTGAACTTTGAAGTCTCATAACTCCCAATGGACAATTTTACAACAAAATTGTGTTAACAATTGTTGTTCCTATTGAAAAGACCTATCCAACGACATATATCTTATTGCTATTGGAGGGTGGTCCCAGTTTTCATACATTTTGGGCATTGTCCTTTACAGCGAAAGAAACGTCTTCGTACAACCCGTCGGAAATACCTATCTGTGCACCTGGCTTAGTGACGTCATGCGAACTGGAGAGATAGCAAATGATGCGATTACGAAAGCAAGAATAATACAATCTTCGTCAGCGCTGGCATTGGAAACGGTACTAGATAGGTGAGAACGGGGCGAGGTGCGGCGTAGCGCGAGGGGAAACGCATTCCAGCGAGGTGCACAGATATTTCCGACGGGTTGTAGTCATATCTGTTTAGTATTTTCACTACTCCTGCGGGACGCAATCCGTGCGAAATGGCATTACCTACTTATGTTAGAGCAAATTTCTTCATTTACAGAGATGTCCATTATATTTAAATATCGCTCTTTATCTATCTATCTCTTTAAACGAGCAATTCTTATATATATATATTTATATAACTATAGTCAGAGTCTCGGAAGCGGCTCCAACGATTTTCACGAAATTTTATAGGCAGATGCTTTCGGGGGCGTTTAATTGATCTAACTAGGTTACATTTTTAGAAAACGTTGTTTTATCCGTGTTTTAAGCCAATTGAAATTTGCTATTATCATAGCATGTTATCACATACAGAGGTAAATTTCGCGTCTATCTGCAAGTTTGGGATAGTTCTGACGGAAAAACGGGCGACCCGTTTCGGGCCGATTTCAAGAGTGCGTATACTGAGTTTTTTCATTCACTTTCGATAGCGAGAGCGTTTGCGATTTGCATAGGAGTGACAAAGAGACAACTAGATGGCGCGCTTTGTCACTCCTATGCAAATCGCAAACGCTCTCGCTATCGAAAGTGAATGACAAAACTCAGTATACGCACTCCGGTTCGAGTATGATGTTTTTTCCAAGTTCTTTTTTTTGTTGAAAAAGGATTATTTTAATTTTATATTACATATTTTATATTACAAAAAAAGTACCGAGCAAAGCTCGGTCACCCAGGTACTAGGCATAAAGACGAAGCGAATTTTTGTACGAGTCCCATATAAAAATGCGCTAATCCTAACCCATTCGTTCCACTTAGGTACTCGTACTACTGGAGAAGCCTCACAAACGCGGAATCAATAGTCTTTTGTTCGAGTTTACTCATTGAAATTGCCTGTTTCCTACTAGGTTTACTCACATATGCTTACATGTATACAGGGCAGTAGTACTCTTTGTTCTACCCTACTTTGTTCGAGAATAAGGCACTTAGTCCTTATTACAAGGTAATACGGCCTAAGTGCCAAAGTCTTTCCGACCGTTGAACTTCTCAAGAAGTTGAATTAGATAATAAAATAGTGAATCAATCAAGTATTAAGAATGTTTGTTGTGAGCTTAGTCATGGGTTACACATTTAGCAGTAACAGTTGATATAAAAAAATAGTACCTATTACAAATCCTATCTTAACATTACAGGTGTACCTTCTCACATTCATCCATCCATCAAAATTCTCGTGTCGCCTCTCTCCGTGTTAGTGCGCATACTTCTCCGAAACGGCAAGGCCGATTTTGATGATTTTTTATATGTATATTTTGTAGCTCTGAGAATAGGTTGGACCGGAGGCATAGGTTGTTATCTATATTTCACACCCCTATCTGGCAAAACAAATTTTGGGAGTCAGCTAGTATTATTTAAATGTATGATTGAGACCACAGAACACATAATATTATGTCCCAGCTTGGTCCCAGCCCAGTTTTCATTTAAAATAATCTGCTGAAAAAAAATCACTTTTTTTTTTATCTTTCTGATAACCAGTATGACTTACCTTTACACCCGGTTCCGGCTTGACGTTGAGTTTTGGCACATCCTGTATATAGGTCCCATAACTTATGACTTATAACTAGACCCTGTGCTATGGTAACTAAGCAAGGACATTACAAACATGTAAATATAAATAAATAGGCGCCTTTAACGGATGGACCCACGAGACAGCAATGAACCTTCATAAACCTTCAATAATTTCAAGACTGCAGTGGCGAATTCGTAATCATTTCATCGGTGTGCTATCTTGTACTCGACAATTCAAATGGTTTACAGTTTGATTGCTAAAACTAGCACTAACGTTGGTTCTTACAAGTGACACTTTAACTGGAGCTGAAGAATTTTCATAATTTCCACGCCAGAGTCAGGCATTCCCCGGATGGGTAGGTGTCTAATTTTGCTCCTGCCATCAACGCTGGAACTCGTAAGGCGTGCTAGTGCTAAAAGTATTCTGAAGTTCCAAGGAAGTATGTTAAAGATCGCGTCGAATTTTTAACAAATGCGAAAGAATTTTTGTGACGTTCCCAAACGGTAATTCCGTGACTTCACGTTTCTTTTATGATAGGTAAGTAGGCGCTGACTTCGAAAGATGTGTGATAAGATAAATGTGAGTGGTTGACCAAAAAGGGACCTCAAGGGAAAATAATTGATTTCGAGAAAATAGCGTTTGAAGTTTCGTGTTTAAACATTTTCCAATACTGCCTCGGCTCACAAAAAAAAAAAAAAAAATATAAATAATAACTACGGCACCTAAAAATATTCTGGTTAGACCAAAACAAATCTAAAATACCAGAGATATAAAAATTCAAATAAAAAATAACGGTTTCCAATCCCTCCAGGTCCCTTTTTGGTCAACCACTCACAAATACGTATTTGTTTACTTTCTGTCCACAAAATACATTCGCATCGAAAATTACATTGAATATAAATCACAGCAAAATAATGTACCATTTGTGGAAAGGTTGGAGCCCAGATCAAAAGATCTATAGCTTAAATACTGTAGGCTGCCTCGTTGATCTAACCTGTAAGGGGCTTACTTACCAAGACATAGGTCGTGGTTTCGATCTCGCTGGGGGCCGCCGTACATTAAGTGCCCTGCCTCACTGGGACGCCATGGCGACGTCGCCAGCCACGTACCCAGGCAGTTTGTATTGAATGGCGACGGCGCCAACAGTCGCCAAGTGAGGTAGGCACCATACATTTCAATACTAACTGCTTGGATACGGTCGCTGGCGACGTGGCCATGGCGTCCCGGTGAGGCAGGGCCCTAATTTGTACAAATGGACTCAGTCTGGGTGTTTTTCCAGGGCTTAAATTCTCCTTTATGATCGGTTTGGGACCTAATAAACTCGGCAAAACGTGGGTCCAGTTCTAGAGACTGGTGCCTCTGCCTACCCCTTCGGGGATAACGGGCGTGAGTTTATTTATTTATTTTTATTTTATTTTTATAAATTCTCCTAATTGTAGTACAATGGTAGTTGCATGACCGCGTTGATTTAATTTCGTCGCCGCTACAAATAAACGCGCGCACTCTTATCGATAATTTTAAACGTCAATGGAATTAAAAATCATGTCGCGTGACCCGACCATGTAACAGTGATTGAACTATAATGCACTAACAGAATCGAGGCCCTGGTTTGTAAGATAGATAGATAGATAGATAGAATATTCTTTATTGTACTCTTAAATAAGATAAGTTAATAACGTTAATAATAACGTAAGTTTGTATATTCCGCTGTCTGTCTGTACAGTACTGTCACTTTCCCGACGTGTTCTCACTAAGTACTAGGTACTAGGTCTCCAACAACAACAAGCCAGCAACTGATCGGTCAGTACTGTCTCAACTTTGTTTTCACGGACCCAGCAGTAGCTGCTAGGCAGTAACTGTCCTTCACTCTCCGCCAGCTACTGAGCCTGTGGAAACCAGGCTTTAGTACCTACTCATCTTGTTTCCCACATTAGGTACAATCTGTTAGCTTTTAGAATATACCTCAACTGAGCAATCAAAAACCGATTATATTGCAATAAGGTAAGGTTTATTTACCAACCGGACCAATCCGGACTTGGCCCCCGTGGTGGAGTATGGCCTGTACCTTCCTCAGGGAAGAGACCCGTGCCCCTCGGTGGGGACATAATGGGTTGATGGTGAAAGTTTATTTTGTATTTTGTATTGTTATTTATAACTTTACATAGCTTTTCAAAATAGTGAAGAAAAGTTTTATACAGAGCAGTAAGTAGGCAGTATTACACTCGTGTGCTTTTGGCGAAAACCGAAGCCTACTCTAGAGCCCGAGGTATATTCTAAAAGCTAACAGACTATACGAGTGACTTCGCAATAACCAGTAAAGATTGATAGGCGGTCCGCTGTATCCGAAGCACTTTTGGCTTCCTAAACAGCCTTTTAATTTGCTTTTCCTTTGTGCCTAGTTTTCGTGATCATAATTCAAGTGTAGGTCATACTGACTTAGTTTGTGGTAATAGGTACTGTAAACGATTTCCTACAAAACAGTTTTCGGGACGTTGATTGATGGACAAAAGCATTGTGATTTGGGTTTATTCAGCTTTTAGTACAGTAAGCGACGGAATTTAGGACTTGGTTTTGTCGACTGTACGGTTCTATGAATTCTTTTACAATCATGATAATAACTTCCACACTTCACAATCGCTTGATATCAATCAATGATACGACGATGTCATTATTAATTAAAAAAAATTATATCAAATATGTTTATTTTCACTTTCAAACTTAATGTAGGCTACAATTTCTAATATTAATTTCTTGTGTAATAATTTCTGAGTTTAAATTGTAATTATAATTAAGGGATATAATTTTAATAACATCCTTATTCTTTAATAACCAATTTAATTTTGTACTCGTTGATGCCAAGCTGCATCTTTTTATTAATGAAAATAAAATAAAAAACAGATTCCAGCCCTATTTATTACAAACTGCCAGATTCCAAACATCTCCGAATGTGTGGGAATGCCAAAGTAGGTCGAGTTCGTCTCAAATGGCTTCGAATGAAAGAACTTACCCACGTGGCTTATTGCGTCGTCCCTATATGAATACAGTCCACCACTGCTGCTGGTATACTAGACTTTAATGGCTACGGTATAAGTGCGAGATTCGAATCAAAATAATGTGACGTGGTAGACTGTAGCAAAGCTATTTGCTTGCAGTTTGATCTGCGACGCAATTTGGAGCTAAAAATGGAGGGTATTGAATAGATGCGGGATTATAAGACCGATATTGTACGATGGTAGCCACAGACAGCACAGTTGAAGTCGCCGCCGGTAAGGTAAGTAAGTATGAGGACATGTTTCCTCTGCCAAAAACACAGTAAATTGAAACATCTCGGGCTTTTTACCTTCCCAACTAATCGAAGCACCCCGCTATACTCTCAGAAGGAAATCCTTATTCTGAGGCTATACTTCGTCGCAGTGATGCCAACCTAACGACCGGTTAATTTTGAATAGTGATAACCACACTTTTTAGAATATCATGACAGTATTGAACACTTTTAATATCGTGACATAGGTAATGACATTGAATCGCTCGTAGCCCGGGCTGTCTGAGTGATCTTAAACGATCAGTAAGTTAAGCAAGCGGGTTCAGTCCATGGATGGGTCACCGCCTATGAATATCGCCAGTGGCATTTTTCTGAGCGTTTCCGTGCTTCGCAAGGCACGTTAAGCAGTGGCACCAACTGCCGTCGATAGATGGCAGTTGTTCAGCCAAGTCAGAGGCCTTAGGGCGGCTTGAAAACTTCTGACAGTAAGACCAGCCACTAGTCTTACAAGCCTCCACTAATTCGGACTTGGCCCCCGTAGTGGAGTATGGCCTATACCTTCCTCATGGAAGAGACCCGTGCCCCTCGGTGGGGACATAACAAGGTTGATGATGAATGACATTGAATATGGAGAGATAAAGCAAATTGAGAAACAATATCAATGCAAACCGATGCCAGAATAATGCAATGTAACTCTGTTTTCATTAACATTGCTTAAAACCGTGACACAATTAAGCATGTAAAGGTTTATGTACCATTGACTGCATTGGTTAGGAAAAATGTAGCATAACAAAAAATCACAGTAAATATCTCGACTGGCCTACTTTGAAGTACGCTGTAGGTAGGTACGCCACAAAGAAATAGTTTGTTCCTGAGTGGTGATAAGGTGTGTTTATTAGTTTGCAAACATTATCCGCCACCAATCCGGACTTGGCCCCCGTGGTGGAGTATGGCCTATACCTTCCTTAGGGAAGAGACCCGTGCCCCTCGGTGGGTAAATAATGGGTTGATGATGATGAAACATTGTAAAGTGAGTAATGTACGGGATATGAGATCCCTGGATCGCTTGAAAGCTACATGCGGTATTAACTTTCCAACTTCTGGTTCCCCATCCCCTGAAAGTAGAACAATTAAGCTGAAGATCACCAGACAGAGGCCTGCCCTATTGCTGTATTGCCTTGTGTTAGGATAGTTTTGTTACGTAATTCGGGTGCGGCATAGTTGTACAGACGGGACGGTTCCCATTGAGATTAGAGCGAGATTAGTAAGGAGTATCGTGTGTACAGAAGTCGTCTAATCCACGAAATGTCAAACGTAGAGTTCTTTTGGCTCGGATAGGTGAGCGTTATTAGGACTAATGAGGAATTTGTCTCAAACTTGGGTTGGAGTGAAATAAAATAACAAACATCTTTTTTGATTATACAAGTCACAAAAATGAAGTTACTCTAATCTTCTTTATTAGTCGTCTCCTATTCTACTATCATATTAAAAAAGGCCGATTACCATGAACTTAGGTTCGAGCAAATTGAAGTTTGGTGAAAAACTAAATTTCAAACATGTCTGCTAACTTGTCGGTGATTCTTGTTTGAAAAACACAAGAAAAATGCACATATTTCATAATTTCATAAGCGTTTCTCATTAGTATAAATTTAAGTAAGCCTTCCTTCTTACATTACGACGGCAGTATTTATGAATAAATACGGCCAGACTGAATAAATAAATAAACACTTATATGTTTAGAGAGCTAAACACATAATATCATTATTATCCAGTCTGAAGACGATAGTGCTCATTGACTCTGCTCTTGAAAACTCCAGCCGACGGAGCCTGACGAAACTTAAGAGTCTGACAAGCGAGTCCTGGCACGCGATTTATTTCGAATTCTTCATATGGCCACACTCTGACTGACAGTCAACAACTTAGGTATTTCAGCTGCAAGTAGTACAGCCCAAACAGTTTGATACTCGTCCTAGATTTAAACAAGAAAAAAACTTTTGTCTCTATTCAACATAATTTTACCTATGTTTTAGTATGTACATACGAGTAATAATGTTTTAAAGCAAACATGAATTATTTCTTGTTGTAAGGTCTGTCGGATGACGAAAATGGTAATCGTCAGATCGAAGACTTAGTCAAAGAACTCAAAGATGTTGAGAAAAAAGATATGAATCAGATTTTGATTATGGTTTAGCATTAATAAATGTTTATAAGTTTATCCCTGTTTTTGGTGGAGTGGAAATGTTGGTTTTGATGTAGTTAATGTTTTCGTTTTGCTTATATTTATTTATGTTTGGACAAAATTAATTGGAGACTCCAAACTAATTAAACAAATAATCAAGTTAAGCAAAAGTATCAAGATGGTTTATTCAGACGATATGCAGGGTTATCAACTAAAAGATTTTTAAATTTCCCGCCAAAGGCTTGAGCCAGGCCAGGACTCACTTGTCGCACTCTAGCTGCCAATCGGTCAGTTCTAGCCACAGACTAACCAGGTACTCACTGAAAGGAGAGAGCTTTCTGTGCCTGCTCTAAGCGCCCTCGTCCGCCATCAATTACAGTGATTTAGTGCTACAGTTTGTTACGTTTTAATCCCCACCGCAAGCGCGATGTGGCTTTGTCGCCCAAAGACGACGGGTTCGTTCTGTGATTACGACGTGATGTGGTATACAGTACCTAAATGTATACAGAACAGGGGACTAATTAAATTAAAAACAGGGGGTTACAAGATACCCCAAGATGTATTAGAGTTACCCCCAAGGCTCCAACGCGATTTAAGAATTGTGTTAAGGACACTCTTTGCAAAAAACTTATTATAACGTCTAATGACGTCTGGCATTAAACAGTATATTAAATTTAATCAGAGGATAACAGTGTCTAGTGTTCAACACATCCAAGAGTAATATCATTTAAGTTTGAAAGTTTGTTAATTAAGCTAAAACTGTTTTGAAAAGAATAAATGTGGAGTTTCTTTGTTAGTTTCTTCTCCATGTAATCTATTAATTGTGAAACTAACAATTTTGACTTTCATAAATTAAACACTTTGTTTGGACTATGAATAAAATATTTGACTTTGACTTTACTAAAATTAAATTACAGTGCCACCATCTTATCTGTTCAGTTGATAGCGGCGCTAGTGGAGAATTTAGTAGTAACATTTAAGAAATTTACCTAAAATAATGAGAATATTTTAACCCGTCTTTCAATTTCAATGAAAATAAATCAATAAATCTTAGTAATTGAATAAATAAAACAAAAAGTGAGGAACAGGATTTACAATTAATTAGTTAGTTACAATTTTGTCCACCTGAACAGATAACTTGGTGGCGTTGTAAAAGCGATTCCAATCATCTTTCAAATTCCATCCTAATTTGACAGTTGGACGATTGCAATAATTCTGGGTTTCGGTGCGCGTAATATAGGATTCCTTATGTACTGATTAATCGTAAGTAAAAATAAACCAGGAGGGTGGCCTATGTCCTGCAGTGGGCGTCATAATGGTAGATGATGATGAAGATAAAATAATAAAAACCTTCATCTAACGTTCGTCACTCGTCATTTTCTTTAATTCGTCAATTTCACTAATTGGTCAGTTTTCCAATTCCTCAGTTATTCAAAAATCTTTAATTAGTCAATGTCCCTAATTGGTAATTTTCGCTAATTCGTCATTTTCCCTACGTATGTGCGTATATGTAATGTTTATGTTTATAATCCTTCGTCCCACTTGTATATTACGCGCACCAAACCCTGAACAATTTTTCAATCGTCTAATGTCAAATTAGTTTGAAAGACAGTTCTTTAGGCGATTGGTGCGCTTAGTGACGCCTCTGGCCTCAAACTATGAACCCCCGTGCAGCACCAACTACAGTCTGTTAGCTTTTAGAATATACCTCAACTGAGCAATCAAAAACCGATTATATTGCATTAAGGTAAGGTTTATTTTGTATTGTTATTTATAACTTTACATAACTTTTCAAAATAGTGAAGAAAAGTTTTGTACATAGCAGGAAGTAGTAGTACACTCGTGTGCTTTCGGCGAAAACCGAAGCCTACTCTAGAGCCCGAGGTATATTCTAAAAGCTAACAGACTGTAGTGTAGGCAACACATCACACACTTGGCAAAACACCCAGACTGAGACCATCCGTGCGACGGCTCGAGTGGGAATCGAATCTACCACCTATATTTTAGTAGTCAAGCGTGACAACTGCTAGACCAACGAGGCAATCAACATATCAACAAATACAAACGATGTCTTTGTCCCGACTGCCCGACTTCCGATTAATGATCAAAGAGTTATTTTCGAGGCACCGCTCGCTACAAAACATCATAATGATATAATAAATTGCTGCCCTGATTATGATCTGACGACTTTATACTCGGAATAAATTAATGTTTAAAATTTCTTTTGGATTCTAGCTTCTTAATTTGTGCTGTCAAAGACTGGGCAGTTTTACATTCTACGATATCCGTAACGACACGACCGGACCGTGTTATGAACGTATCTTAGATCGTGGTGTAAGCAAGACGATGAATCTTATTTGTAAGCGTCAGGCCCCCTGGACCAAATGCGATATTTGATGTTTGAATGCCATAGTACTACTAAGAACTACATTAAATACTAAGTAGATACATAGATCGATACTTATAGGAACTGTGAATCTATCGAATCTATCGTTTTTTCGCTGTTTATCGAGGTACTAAATATTTCAATTGAGGTACTAAATAGTACCAAATAGGTACTATAATGTAATGTTTTTCCAACATCAAATATCGCATTTGGTCCAGGGGTCCTGACGCTTACTCTTATTTGATGTTATTTCGCAAAGTACTACCTATAGAAATAGCATTAAAGTAGCATTCGAATGGTATTGCCCGCTCGAATTGAATAATCATCTCCCTCAAAGCGGGTAATACCCAGTAAGCAATAGGTTAGCAAACTGTCAATAATGTCAATGAAACAACTAGGTATTTTATATTTTCATCTTAACGATATTATACTCTATTGAACAACTCTGCATTTAAGAGATTAGAAGCCTTGTACTATAATGGCAAGCATATTGTTGAGCTGCAACGCTTGCCTCTTGTAGCACTTGTATTTTTATTATTTTTAGTTATTTTTGTGTTTTTGTTTTTCTCCATAATTTTGTTTTATTTTTGTGTTATGTGCATTTGTGCTACAATGGAAATATGTAAATGTATTTCACTTTCACTCGGTCTGATCACGTGAGGTAGGTATTCTTTTTCGTAACATTGATGCCCAGAAGCTTTCATACTTACGTGCGTGCGCACTAGTAGACTTATAACGTAGTGGACTTGAAGTGGCACTGGAATGAAATCGGTGTATTTGTTCAGTTATCATTCATTGTACTATGTATTTGCATTAACATACATGCCCCAGGTGGTTTCATTACTAAGATGAACATTGTGGGTACGTTGTATGAATACTAGGCCAACGATGTGTCGTGCAGTCATGGTTACCGCAGAGTGTAAAACCTGTTTGCCACTTTGTTAGTGTTAGGAGCAGATCAGGCCCGCGTTTTGTAAGACTATAATTCGAAGATTATTATGACAAATTGATGTACATTGCGCAGCTTTTTAGTAAACTTGTTAATCTGTAAGTTAATCGGTTTTTGCAATGTACATACATCGAATGTCATAGTAAGCTCGATGTCTAGTTTTATGAAATGCGGCCCAGTAGGCGTATAGTAGGGTACCGTTTTCCTCCTTCTACTGGACCCTGAAAACGATGTGCTATGGAACCATAACGTATTGATTATTTTGTGAGTTGAGCCCATATATTCAATATTGCGTGTGAGACGTACTATCACTTTAATTGCCAGGTGCTTTTGTATTTATTTTAGGGGTCGCTCCCATGCCACGTTGTTGATAAAGATCGACAAGTATTTAATATAATTACTGTTTCAACACGAATTAATTTTGTCCCTACAAATATCCCCAGAAAAAGCCCCTTTGATCCACTCGATTATTTTTCCTGCAAGTCATTAATTAATTAGAGTCTTTTTCGTGGCAACTGGGTCAGGAAAATAGAGGCTCTACCAATGGATTGCATACGGCGTTTCTAGTTTGGTGTTTTGTAATGTCCATATGCAATAAATTGGCACTCACACATTTTATTAATTTACAAAATGCTAAAAAGTAAAGCAAGTTAATAATTATATTTAGAGTAAAATACCTTATCAAGTTAATAATTATATTTAGAGTAAAATACCTTAGATAAGTTAGTGTAGGAATATTTTTTTTGTTATGGTCCGATGGGGCTGACATGATCACATGGTGATCATTGATCAAAGCCTATAAATAAAATAGAGATAAAAAAAACTTTAGTCCGGTAAGGAAACATCGAACTTCTCTGAAACGGCTTCACCGATTTTGATGATTTTTTGTGTATACTTGTTAGGTCTGAAGGTAGCTCGTAGGCTAATTAATATGACACAACAACGTTTGCCGTAAAATCTTCTTCGGCCCTACCGCTGACACAAGTACCTACCTCTACACAATAGATTTAATTCGAAACATGTTTTTACGATAAAATCGACTGTTTACAGTACACAAGCGCCTCCTAATGCTTTCAAAATGCAAATTCATGCCTGGAGTGTATTGTTGATCTTATCGGAAGGGGACACAGTAATAACACTTCTAATTTTAGTTACGCTTAGAAATTTCGTATGCAATGGGCTAAAGGAAACCCTTAAAACCTTACTTTACTCTTCTAATGGTTACTATAAGTATACTAGCTTTCGCCCGCGACTCCGTCCGCGTGGACTTTAGTTCAAAATTTTGCAACCACGTTCACTCCCGTAACTCCCGTCAAGGGTTAAATTTAGAAAAACGGTGAAACACGTTTTCAATTGTGTTGAAGAATATTTATTTCAAGTTTCAAGAAAATCAGACAACATTTTTTATACCTCCCATACAAATCTTGGCAACCCTTTTCGCCCCCTTAGGGGTTGAATTTCAAAAAATCCGTTCTTATTCCTTGCCTACATTATATATAGATCCTCTGTGCAAAATTTCAGCCTCCTAGGTCAAACGGCTTGGGCTGGGCGTTGATGAGTGAATGAATCAGTCAGTCAGGACTTTGAATTTTATATCCTCGTGAGGCCCGACCTTGAAAAGAACAATTGATTTTGTGATCACTTGAGGACATTGGGCCTCACGAGGATATATATAGATAATACAACATAAATGTATAAACTTTTTATTACTGATTGGTCTATGCCTACTCTTAGCTTCACGTTTAGCCACTCTTCGGACCTACAGTGTCAAAGAGAGACAAACGCATCAAAACTTATAACTCAAAGTAGGGGGTTAAAATTATATGACTGCACTTTATCAATTTAATTGTTTTAGTTCTCTAGTTTATGATTATTGTCAAAGCAACAATTAATTAGGTAACCCGTTCCCTTCGCACTTGAAGCGATGACAGAGATACTTTGTGAAGTCGTAAAAAGACCTATAAAAAAACTAGCCAAGCGAGCTTTCTATTTCCGTGTAGTGGGTTCTGTACGTAGGTACAACTGCTACGAATTTGCTTACTATGTACTTTAGCAGCGGGAAGGAGTCAACTACGAAAAATCGAACATATTGTGAGGTATAGAAATGCCAAAAGAGTTATCATAGGTTTTCATATGACCTATATTCTATATTGTTATGATAATCATTGTGTTATGCTTTATGTGTGTGTGTTTCAAAGCGCAAATAAATGTTTTATCTATCTATCTATCTGCCTATATTTCTTAATCAAATCAATTATTTTGATTGTATTCAAATCAGATATTTATTTTAACGTAATACTGAATGCTGATGTACTATGTTAGCCGTTGCCTTCGGGTCGTATTTGTAGTGAACAAAAAGGCAGCAGAAAAAAAACTGCACTTTGACCATCTTTTCTAAAATAATTCTAATTTTAGTACATCATGGCTTAAGTATATCATAGGTAATATACTCTATGATCAACTACATAAATTAAAAAATGGATGTAAATATATAATATTTGAAATTTAAAAATTTATTGCAATCATGGAATACCAATAATTAATAGTTGATTGTTAACCAAGGGCTGTATGACATCAATTGCATACGAGGTTTTTGGCGCCCGAGAGCAGCGAGGGCGCTAATTAGCCCGAGTATGCAATTGATGCTTACGCCCGAGGTAAACACTCTGCTTTACATATCGATTGTGAGGTAAGTAAAAAAACCAGAAATTCATCTTTTATAAAATCGGGGGTTAGATCCATGTCTTCGTCACTTGACATTTTTCAAAACTTTTGAGAAAGAACTCCAAAACACGAAGAAATTTATGGCACGATTTTATGGCACGCAAGCGCGTCAAATCGTGCTGGCCAGTTTGATTTTTAAATCGATCTCAATGAGCGTTTTTCCTTATGTCAAATTTAGTTTTAAAAGGATCCCTAGGTGGCGCTGCCGTACCGTAATAATAAACGTCAAAGCAAAAAATTGGTTCTGTGGAAATTGGGATGGTTGGTTACCTAGAAGAAAAAATGCTGTTGTCGTTTGGTGATAAGTGCGCTTTTGGATACTTTGGAGTCTTTGCTATGGATTGTGGGTTTGAATTTTTAATTTTATTATGAGAAACCTCGTCCGAATAGCAACCCTGGTTCCTTCTCTTATTTAGTGATCTGTGGACTGACTTTGACATTGATTGCTACGAATCACAAATTTGTATGAAGAAACGAATGACGCCATCTAGTGTATCTCAAGGAACTAAGAAAAAAAAAGAAAGGAAAAACGCCCATTAATATACGATGTGACTGCGAAACTTCGATATTTAAAATAAAATCTTCATAAATTCTAATATAAATTGTCTCGATTCCGATTCGAGTAACTAATCGATACCGAGAAAAAAAATATTAACTTTAAAAAAATATTCTTCTTGCAGTATGAGTGTGACAGTTCTTTTTTCAAATTCCAAAACCTATGCTGTAATGTTAACATTACATGGTATGTTTTGAAACCTATGTACTGATATCCATACAACCCGGCATTCAGGGAAGTAAGTGACTACTTACAGAGCAAGAGATATGTTAGTTAAAACATTAGTCAAGTAGGGTCTTTCCTGCATTGAGCGTCAAATGGTGGATGATGCTTACTTAAAATATAATTAAAAGTAGATGTTAAAATTTACCAAGTTGGATGTTTTCAAACTAGTTGAGAGTTGCAGTGCATTTTCCAATTTATGGTATTATTTAGACTAATAAAATGATTTACCCTATTGAAACTGCTCTTAACATTTTATCATTTTACTTCTACGTGATTTTTGAAAGAAATCAACCAAAAACATTTATTTCACGGCAAATCGACTTATGAATTTTACACGATAGCCTTATGTAACGGTTTCATTCATCTTTGAGGAGGAAAGGAATACTAAAACAGCCATCAATGTCCACGAGGGAGCGTGGAAGATTAATTAGAACACATGTCTAAACGCCAATTATGATATTGTACCTCGGCGTGAGATTTTGAGCTCTGTTTCCGGAGCAATGTGGGATCTTGCATGCTATTGAAGATTAACGAACGGTTTTAAATCTCTTCGGAATATTCCGGGTAAATTCACAGCTACCTACCTGGATTTGCTTGTTGTTGTCAGGTAATTGTTGCTTTCTAAATTATCTGAAAAAAATATTTGAATGCATGGTCAGCAACAGTTTTTACAGAGGTAGAGCTGTTTTTACGCTTTAGCCGACTTACGGCCGATTTCTGAATTGAGAATTTCGAGAGTACCTACTTAACTCTAGTGCTTTCTCGCCAAATTTCTCAGAGAAGAGCGTGACTGAACGTTATTTAAGTATTTACTTACGTGAAATTCTCAATTCAGAAATCGGCCCTTACACTTTCAATGAAGGCTTTTCAATGACAGCCTGTCAGTTGATTTCATTAAAAAAACTAGATGGAGCTGCTAAGAGAACAAAATGTCATCATACGTTTTAAATGCTGTACATCGTTATTAATCTGTGATAATTTAAACATCTCTTGGTAGTCTGTGATCTAAACTAAACTTTGTTTGTTATAAAACTGTTGAAACTTGAAAGTTATCGAAGTATTTTTACTTTGTTCATTACATACGTACGTTAATTGTGTCTTTACTCATGGCTAGCCCATGAATTGTGCATTATAAACAACAACAGCTTACAGCTACACCACGCAATCCGACAATCAAACCACAGAACACAATCGTCAACGAAACAAGCAAGCAACGTGACAGAAACCACAGGGAAGTTACAGTGATGTCATGTCAATTTTAACTTATTATGTGACCTCCACCAATCCGGACTTGGCCTGGGTGGAGTATGGCCTATACCTTCCTCAGGGAAGACGACAGGGACCCGTGCCCCTTGGTGGGGGCATAATGGGTTGATGATGATGTGACGTTAGCACCATCTGTCGGTAACTTGGGGTACTATATTTTTTTTAATGACGCTTTGATAAGGCCTCATTGAAAAAATAAGCCTATCGGTGTTGCTGTTCCATAAATATTTTTTACCATTTTGCTTTTAGATGCGACATCGACCCTTGATCCGCTAACAAATGCGTTTTGAACACAAAGTATGAAGTAGACCTTTTTCGGGCAACGCATTTATAGGTTTCTATCCATACGTGCAAACTTTTTCAGATTTCGGTCATCAGCCTTTGAATTCGTTTTTTTAATCGGAGTAGATTCTAATATCTATGTACAACATAAATTACACATAAACTCATACCTGAGAGGTAGACAGATACTATAGGTGTTTGCCACTTGCTACTCAGACAAACCTCTTTTGTTTCACCAACATTTTATCAGTCGCCGCATGTCGCCGCATGCACGCACGCCGCTTCCGGGTACTTTTTATCGCGCCCTTCGCCAGGACGTCTTCTATTCAACGACCTCTGTGGCGTAGTGGTTAGCGCATCTGACTACCATATGAGGTACCGGGTTCGAATCCTGGCTGGGGACAAAAAAAAATACCAGGTCTTGGATGTTTTCATGTTTGTGACGTCGCTGTTTCTGGTTCCCACGACACAGGGTATCCTAGTGTGGGACCAGAAGCAATGTATGTGCCTGTATGTAAATGTAAAATGTAAATAATTTGGTCGACGCTTGTTTGGCTGGGAACTCAGATATTACTCTGATATATTTTTACAGCAGAAAAGTACCCAGACTGGTTTGAAGCGAGCAATAATAAGACCTAACCTTGGAAAAGGTTTTTTTTCATGAAAACCGTGATGGGTAAAATAATATGGCACAAGAGGGTTAAACTCAAAGCCATTATCGTAATTTTAAGCAGAAGTGACGGCATCGTAATTTTAAGCAGAAGTGACGACAAACCTGAGGGTTTCAGACGTTTTTATTTGCGGGTAAAGAGTTTTATTCTAATTTTGCGTCTCGAAATCTGCGCAGCAAAATATACCTACGTACGACGAGCTTGCAACATACGTACATCTGTTAGTACCATCCACAACACCACTCACACTTACACACAACACACACCAATCCGTGGACACACATTTCATTTCAATACATTGTTTGCAATAAAATTAGAATCTTTCAGATGACTGCTGAAATTGCGGTGTGATATTTTAAATCACTGGACAACTCTTATTATGTCATATTTATTATTTAGGATAAGGAACTACTTTATAGTTAGTGTTAAAGAAGGTGAGTCCTGAAAAACAGCGCCGCCGTCGAAAGGCACTATCAAATCTCTTTGAGGCACATGCTGAGCACACACCTTTTATTGCCGACGTAATTTAGTAATTTAATGTTTACTTTTGTGAAATCTGTATTTGTTGGTCGCTATAAACGCATTTTTACTTTTTTTTTAGCAGGTCTGTGTTCGCAGTCCTTAAGTGCTAAATTAGTTTAGAATTTATTATTATTATTGAAATTCTTTATTGCAAAAAACACATAGTTTTGCTCATAGGCGGGCTTAATGCAACTTTGTATTATCAGCTAACCTAAGTTATGGTGAAATAATTTACAGTTGCAACTTAGAATATTAAATATACTAACTATTTGAAAAGATCTTGTGTGAAACAAATAAGTGCCGAAAGCTCTAAAACAACACAATCTTGATTTAATTGTAAGAAAAAAGCAACTCACTTCACAGATAAACCTAGACAGGTTTCAGTGAGGGTTTTTTGTATATAATAATTATGTATTTTTGTGAAATTTCTTGAATAAATAATTTAAAAAACCTTTAATGGACCTAAAAAGTCCGTTATATACCCAAACCAATAAAAAAAATTACGCGTTGTTACCGCTATAACATATATAGGTTTACTCGGTAGTTTTTTTACCGTGTATATAAGACTCATGTGACCAAAATCCTTATCACATCAAAGACATTAAAATTTAATTACTCATTAGAACAGGCTCCAAAAGAGCAAGATTGGCTAATACAGCAAGATTGGACGTTTACTTTTCAAATAAGCCGCCAAAACGCTATCTTAGGCAATATGGTGTCGCACAGAGATTATGACGTTACTTCCCAGTAAACCAACCAATGAACGTAAGAAAGAATGAATGAATGAATGACAGACGCCGTTTTTACTAGCATGTGACGTCATCATAGAATCGGCCAATCCAGGCCGTTTTCCATACAATGGCGGCAGATACAAATTATCAAATTTTATCTTGTGTTTTTTACAAATCATAATTGTTTTTTTAGTTAAAATGCCTTAGAGCGGTTTTAACCTCCTCAGTCCCGTGTCGACAAAATAACAAAAGAATACTATTGTTATTTTCAAGGTCGGGACTGAAGAGGTTAAGATACATAATTTATACGAATTCGTATAAATTATGACGACCTCTGTGGCGTAATGGTTAGCGCTTCTGCTTACCATGCGAGAGGTCCCGGGTTCGATCCCCGGCTGGGGAGAAAAAAAAAACTCCAGGTCTTATATGTTTACATGTTTGTGACGTCGCTACAGCTACTACTAGCTACTGTGTCGCTACCACGACACAGGGTATCCTAGTGTGGGGCCAGAAGCAATGTATGTGCCTGTATGTAAATGTTTATGTTTATGTTTATAAATAATACTGTTTTTTTCAGACTATCAAATAGCCTATTGGCCAATAGTGTACTCGGTGAGTAGTTATATTTTCAAGTACCTAAGTCGGCTCGAGTTCCTCACCAGGGCTTAGATTCTGCTAATGCATTGTAGTTCAATGACAGCTGCACGAACATGGCGATTCAGTTTCATTCCCGCTTCAAGTCAACGCGAGCCTTTTCGGGAGATTTTATTTTCGAAAAACACCCTTGGGAAGAAATAAAATAACCATCCAAATAGCGTACCTCTCTACTGTGGTAGCTGCAAAGTTGACATTACTTTTTCTCTGTCAATTCCCACGTGTCTTACCAAATTATCCCACATAACCAAACAAGCCTGACCCGGGTACTTGTTGACTTTTTTTTCTTGTCCCAACACAGAGCCATCCCGGGGGTTCAAGCTAGATTGGTTGATAAAGACCCTAAAATATTGCCGAAATGCCCCAAAATCGAGTGATAATACAAAACAAGAGCCGCAGAAGGACCACAGTACCGAACCTTTCTAAAGTGGCTGATCGCGGGCGAGCTTTACCGCCAGTTTTAAGGCTCGGCGGTAAAGCTTGCCGGTGTATCAAATACAAAGCATCTAAAACCATCTAAAACGTCTGAGGCCTGGTTCACATTTGCTTTATTTCCATGCTATATATTTTAGCATGCTTTCCGTAGAGATTGAATGAAATAGAGACCGCCAAAATTTAGGCACTGACTGAAAACCAACGCTGAGGGCCTACACCCTCAGTATTAAGCTGAGTCAGCTGCCTTTTGCAGCAGCGGTTACACACCGCGACAAAATTGTATAAATGTATTTCTTTATGTGTGTTTGTACCTTTTTGTATCTTTGATGTTTTCTTCTCATTTGTATTTCGTATTTTTGTTGTGTGTGACTGTTGGTGCAATAAACGTTTCTCTTTCTTTGTTTCTTTCAAAACGTACGCCGATTCATAGCTTTTATTACCCACCTGTATTATAAAAACACTTTAAAAAAATCGTAAACACTTAGCATACCCAACCAACCATTACTGATTTATTATTTGCTTATGTACTTATAAAAGGAATTGGCATCTCTATTCCATTCTAGTTCTATGGAAAGCATGCTAAAAAGCATGAAAATAAAGCAAATGTAAACCAGGCCTAACATCTAAAACCTCCTAGCATGAGCTGACACCTCTGCGCGGGCGCACCGCTCGCTCACCCACAGATGAGATGAGCACGAGCTCCGTCTCTACTCACCAACTCGAGCGAAACCCGGTCGGACTCCTCCGTCAAAAAAGGAAGTGAGTAAATCCGGAATTCATTTAATATGTGTACTGCTTACGAAAGATATAGATCGAAAATTATGATGTATTGTGAATTAATCTTATTATCAATAAACCAATTTCAATTTCAATTTCAAAATTCTAGGTTCTATTGGAAAGGGAACGTTCTGTAACATAAATATCCTGTGCAACCAAGGATAATGGGGTGGTTACGACACACGATTTGGTGTTTGGGCACAAGTCTCACGTCGCGTGCCCTTGATTTCAATGGAACTACCGTGATTTTGGTAGTTTATGGCCCAAACAGTTTTATGGTCTTGATACCCTCACTGTAAAATGGAGGGCAAATATATATTCTATCCATCCTTGGACACATCTTAATGTGTACTATAAATACACAAAAAATGTATCAATTATGCACTTAAACTGTAAATAACAATTAAAATCTAATAGACGATGCACGTACATGCTTAGTAAGTGATTTTTCTGAATCATTATAAAATAATCCGTAATATTTTAATTTTTTCTCAACAAAACTACTTTAAATTATTATTTTTAACTAGCTGACCCAGCAAACGTTGTTTCGCCTTATTTTTTTTCCAGTTAAGACTATGAGAAATAGATAACAACCTATTCTCAGACCTACCGAATATACACATACAATTTTATCAAAATTGTTTGAAAAACGTACGATTTTTCGGGTTTTCCGCTTTGAAATGAATCTTTTGATATCTAAAGCCTAAGATCATATGTGTTAGGTACTCTAATGTTATCGTAATGATTTAGCGGAGGCATAAAATACTCATTTAATAAAATAGAGTAGGGTAGAGCTTACCTATTCGCATTGGGATAATGTTATAATATTGTTATATTGCGGGTAATGGACGAGCAGTTTGGCATTATTTATTATTATTATAGCAATAAACTTTTACGGCAATGCAAAATCGGCAGTAGTGTGTCTAAAGCGTGAATATATTTAGACACACCAAAGTCGATAGTATTTATTTATTATAATTCTGTTTTGCACTAATTAGCAAACGTAGGCACTGACTGAAAACCAGCGCTGAGGGCCTACACCCTCAGCATTATGCTGAGTCAGATGCCTTTTGCAGCAGCGGTTACACACCGCGACAAAACTGTATAAATGTATTTATTTATGTATGTTCGTACGTTATCTTTGATGATTTCTTCTCATTTGCATTTCTTATTTCCGTTGTGTGTGACTGTTGCTGCAATAAACGTTTCTATTTCTTTGTTTCTCTTTTAATTACAAATTAACCAGCAAACCTTTGTTGTTGAAAATACTGATAGACATTCAGGCTTAGACATCGAATAAATAAAGCATGGAAAAGCAAATTTTATTTCCGACCTCGCAAAAAAACACCGCGAACTAAATCAACGAAGCAATGCAAAACGCAACCAGCTACAATTCATGCGAACACGTAGCTATAAAGGGTAACAAATCCCAATGAAAAATTCAATAACTCGAGAGGGTTTTCCCGAACGCTACGCGTCTCGTAGCGCTACGAAGTCGCGGCTATTCTGTCCTACAGCAAACAATACACCGAATTCCCACCACGATTCTTCCAACTCTCCATTCCACTCGACGCGACAGTCGACCGAGTGACGCGGACCGGGGCGCGCGTCGTCGACGTTCTCCCGACGCTCGCGACTTTACCCGACCGAAGACCCGCGGTTTTTCCAAGAACTTTTTTAATTCAATTAAAAAAAAACAATGAGTGAATGTCAACGACCTAAACATCCAATAAATACGGTAATCCGTGTGCAATGAAACGTTGCAAGTGAAGGTGGAGTGCGGTGGGTTTTCGTTGGGAAAATGTTGGATAACGAAGCGGTGATGGCGGGACAATGTTGAGGGTTGTGCGCTGGCAATGGTTTCACGTAGGATTACTGTTGTGGCTCTGGGCTGCTCCGGCGGGTGGTGTCATAGGTAAATCTATCTATATCTATCTCTTTAAACGAGCAATTCTTGTATATCGTACCTCCTCTAGAAAACTGTCATACTTATCACAAATAACATAGTTTTGAGAAAAACGCAAATTAAGTGATTTCGGTCTTATATTTTTTGCCATTGTGGTAAATATTATATTTACCATAATGTAATATTAAAATATATTTTCCACAGTGGCAAAAAATCTAAGACCGAAATCACTTAATTGCCTTTTTCTCAAAACTATGTTTTTTGTGATATGACAGTTTTCTAGAGGAGGTGCGATATATATTTATATATAATCAGAATCTCTGAAACGGCTCCAACGATTTTCACGAAATTTTGTAGGCAGATGCTTTCGGGGGCGTTTAATTGATCTAACTAGGTTGCATTTTTAGAAAACGTTGTTTTATCCATGTTTTAAGGCAATTGAAATTTGCTATAATAACATACAGAGGTAAATTTCGCGTTTACCTGCAAGGTTGGGATAGATCTGACGGGAAAACGGGCGACCCGTTTCGGGCCGATTTCAAGAGACCCGGTTCGAGTCATGATTTTTGATTTTCCAAGTTCTTATTTGTTGAATCGCTCGTAGCCTGGGCTGCCAGAGTGATCTTAAACGATCACTAAGGTTAAGCAACATACGGCGCGTTCGGTCCATGGATGGGTCACCGTCTATGACTAACGCTAGTGGCATTTTTCCGAGCGATTCCGTGCTTCGCAAGGCATGTTAAGCAGTTGGTGCCGGCTGCCGTCGATAGATGGCTGTCGTTAAGCCAAGTCAGAGGCCTTAGGGCGGCTTGGAAACTTCTGACAGTAAGACCAGCCACTAGTCTTACAAGCCTCCACCAATCCGGACTTGGCCCCCGTGGTGGAGTATGGCCTATACCTTCCTCAGGGAAGAGACCCGTGCCCCTCGGTGGGGACATAATGGGTTGACGATGATTTGTTGAAAAAGGATTATTTTAATTGTATATTACTTGTTTTATATTAATACCGGTCACCCAGGTACTGCATATTGTTATAGCATACATCGACGACTTATTTTGGAAATTCTCTTGTTCCCTTCCGTTGTATTTGTATTGTACTTCATATCGTACGTGTCGTGTCGTAACTATTGTGCTGCTACTGCTGCTACACTGTTGTACACTGTTTGTATTCTAGTTCGTCAATTTTGTGCATTGAATAGTCGATTTTATTCAGTTTTGGTCTCGATGTAAACAAATCGTTAACATTTCTATCAAAATCGTTTACAAGCAAAACTTCCTATCAAGTTGTGTGATTGTCAATTATCCTAATAGTTCAAGAAATATCAACTCCTTTCCTCAATTTTCCGACTTTGATAGTAAGCAGCCTATGGTATACGTCTCGCTATAGGGCTCAGACCTTCTCTTAGAGAGAGAGAGAGAGTATGTGCTCAATTACCAAAAGTAGGTAGCCACCGCGGATTGGCGATTCTAAGCGCTGAGGGATGTGACTAGCTCAGACACTCGGGTTACCTCACAATGTTTTCCTTCATCTGTTAGCGAGTAATATTGTTACTAGTATAACACAAATGAACATGAGTCATAGGGACATGCCCGCACTGGAAATCGAACCTGGGTCTCTGGCTTCCGAATCCATTGTTCAACCACTGGGCTACCACCGCTTCCTTCCGCGTAATTTTGTAGTATATAAAGAAAAACATATTACTTTGCACTCAGACCACATCTGAATGAAAATAAATAAATTCTATTCATCACACTAATTCTTTTGGAAATCTTATTCGATTAAGGCTGACTACTAATTGTTATATGTCACTTACATAGCCAGTTATATTAAATTTCATGTGAAAAATGTCAGTTACCAAAATGCCAATTTAAGAAACTAAGGTCAGATTTTTAATTCGAGAGACTAAATTGACAACTGTTTGACGGATAAAGGGTTACCAGGGTTAGAGAAAATTAAGTAGTGACGTAGCCAATATCGATAATAAATATCGACTCGACCAATTGGTTTGTTAAGTCGTAATAATTAGCGAATATTATAATTTGCAATAAGCCCTTTTCAGGTAAGCTTTTTTGACAGTTGTCAGTTGGGTTCACCAAAATTTGTCAAATGGCGCTGTACGCAACCCCGCCTGGGAACAGTAAGAAGCAAGGAGCAACACAGCGTATCCACCACGAAATAGTTTGAATAACTTCGGCTGGCCTTTCTTCATTCAGATAGGGGTTGCGTCAGCGCCATCTATCGATCAAAGGAGTACCATTTTTTTTTAAGTCTGAAAGCCGCCATCCTCTTAATAGATCCTTAAGTACTAGGTTAGAAAGAAGAAAGCAGTTTGAGTAAGCGGAGACACAACGATGTTTTATTGGGAGTACCATTTATTCAGAATTCGTTTCGAGGATCGTTTAATTTTTCTCAATTAGCCAAAAAATTGTATATGGCAGCCATGGGGTTCTACAGTGAGGACTTCAAAAATAAAAATTATCGCATTCCATTGTCACGGGTATCAAATTAAAGGTATTTAATAGACCTTTTCAAAAATGTATAACAAATGTAGGGTCAATATAACAAGGAAAAATAAAGTGTTTGTTTTGTCGTTCTTGGTAGAAGCTTTTCGAATCGTCCAAAATTATTTTGATAGTAAAAAACTTGATAGAAATTAAATTTTACGTTATATAAATTTATTGCGGAGAATATTTGCAACTCATACGAGTCGCGTGGTGATTAAGCTCCATACTCTATCTCTGAGGGAAGGCCTGTGTCCTGCGATGGGACATTATACGCTAGTTATTTAATGATACATCAATTTATTATCTTATTTTTTATTTATTTAAACCACTTTACAAAATGTTACTTATAACATGAGAAGGTTAAAAATTTAGGGTCGGTATCAAAACGACTGCATTTTCAAAACGACCAGAACCACATGCAGACTGGATCGCAAAACGACCACATCTGCAAAAAGCCTTTATCCCATGTAAATTTTAAATTAATTTCATTAAGTCATCATAACAAATGGATAAATACCAATGGTTACCAAAGCCGATATCGATACCAAAGCCGATTAAAATATCGACAAGAACAGCACTAGCCTGATTATTGCAACACTTGTGCGAAATGAAATGTCAATTTGGTATCTCGAATTATGGATTATATCTTAGGGGAAGTCAGCCTTAATCTTAGTACTTAATTACAATAGAAACTAATCTACAGGGCTTTATTAAAATGTGAAAATTACTTTGCTAAATTCCGCCAAAATCCCACAAGCACCTCCCTCCCAGTTTTTCAAGCAGAAGCAAGACACGAACGCACCACCACTGACACCAATACTTGGCATGAGAGGCATGCTAAGGCTCACATGTTACACATGCCTCGTGTTAGAGGCGAAACGCGTCGGATTTTCTCACAGAAGAAGAGACCCGTGCCCCTCGGTGAGGACATAATGGGTTGATGATGAAAGTGGGTAACTGCCTGGAGCTCAGCTCAGAGAATACGGTCCTCATAGTATCTATCTATATATAAAAGGAGAAGCTGACTGACTGACTGACTGACTGACTGACTGACTGACTGACTGACTGACTGACTGACTGACTGACATATCAACGCAGGGCCTAAACTATAAGGGTTAGAAACTTGAAATTTTGCACAGGGGTTCCTTTTGTAATGTAGGGGAGCACTAAGAAAGGATTATTGAAAATTCATCCCCTAAGGGGGTAAAATGGGGGTTCAAATTTAGTATGAAACTTTGCCGTTTTTGAAGTTATTCGAATAAAATTCAATAAGAAGTTCCTTCATAAAAAATTTATGAAATACATGTAGAAAAAATACTTTTTTGAAAATCATCCCTTAAGGGCGTAAAAGGGGGGTGCAAAGTTAGTATGAAACTTTGCCGTTTATGAAGTTATTCGAATGAAATTATGAATGAAGGTCCTTCATTGAATGTCTTGAAACACAATGTAAAATAGTTTTTCGAAAATCATCTCTTAAGGGGATAAAAGGGGGGTGCAATTTTAGCCATTTTTGAAGTTATTCGAATGAAATTCAGCATGAAGGACCTTCATTGAAAGTCATGAAAGACGTGTAAAGTAGTTTTTCAAAAATCATCCCTTAAAGGGGTAAGAGGGGGTTGCGAAGTTAGTATGAAAGCTCTTTCGCATGCGCTAAAAGTATCCCTATCTTCTTTGCAAACACTTTATTCAACTAAACCCCACGCGGACGTAGTCGCGGGCAACAGCTAGAACTATATAAAATATAATTGGGCTGAGTTCTTCACATTACAAAGAGATAAAATAAGATCATTCAAGAAACAAGAGACAAATAAAAAAGCTTTTGTTTGCTACCGAAAGAGATTTCACCGGTCTGATTATAACAAAACAAATTTACACAACTTCGCAACAACTGCACAGTCACGCTCACAGCTTGCAAAATGCATACAAATGACTTAAAAACTCTATCTACTCTCCTGCAAGTCATCTTCCTAGCCTCGCAGGAGTGTTGATTTTTTGACAAATGGCCCACCCCTCGGCTTAATCCCTACGATATAATTTTCAATTTATTTTGGCGCGCTCGATGATAATTTCATACGAAAGTTTGTATGACAGATGCCATTAGAGCTCAATTCCAGGGGGGAATTTAGCGAATAATTTTATGATATGGTATCAGCAAAATCGATAGATTGTAGGGAGAGTCTATTGTTCGATGCGGATTCTCGGATCGATGTTCTATATTGTATTCAAAGCCAACAAAACTTTGAACAAGGAGTGAATCGCGAGCATTGTGCATTTTGTGCAGCTAGCGGTTTATTTGAAATTCAATTTGTATCTCGGTTGCGTTTCCGTGACAGTTTTTTAATTGGTGACCACTGTGGCCAACCTCAGGAGAGCAAAAAGCAGTAAATAGAACTTAAAAAAACAGTAGAAAACAGTAAAATTGTAATTTCATAATATCAAATCGCAAATCAAATCTGACACATAACATTTATAGACTGGACAAATACAACTACTCTTAGATCTAACACAAATTGCCGTTATTTATGAGTCGCTCGTAGCCTGGGCTGCCTGAGTGATTTTAAACGATCCCTAAGGTTAAGCAACATACGGCGCGTTCAGTCCATGGATGGGTTACCGTCTATGACCAACGCTAGTGGCATTTTTCCGAGCGATTCCGTTCTTTGCAAGGCACGTTAAGCAGTTGGTGCCGGCTGCCGTCGATAGATGGCAGTCGTTAAGCCAAGTCAGAGGCCTCAGGGCGGCTTGAAAACTTCTGACAGTAAGACCAGCCACTAGTCTTACAAGCCTCCACCAATCCGGACTTGGCCCCCGTGGTGGAGTATGGCCTATACCTTCCTCAGGGAAGAGACCCGTGCCCCTCGGTGGGGACATAATGGGTTGACGATGATGAAATTCTGAGAATTTTTTGAAGCTACGAACTTTGACCGCAGTTGCGAAACGAAATGAGAAAAGAATGAGAAAAACCTATTGTACTCAATATGCTACACTTATTAAACTACAAATGTAGCTTTTAGATTAGATTAGAACTCTTTATTGTACACACAAGAGAGAAATAAATACATTAGAAGCCTTATATTATGTAAGTTTTGTCGTATACAATTGGCGGTCTTACCGTTAAAAGCAATCTCTTCCAGACAACCTTGGGATGGATAGAAAGAAGGAGATTAGATAAAAGGTAAGTAAATGTACATGAAATAGAGTGATGGGATATGTACATAAACTAACTAGTCCAAGATTTTTAGATGTCCGCTCTGCATAAAATCCTTCTACGTGATTTTTTGATTGGATTATGTCGGAGGGTGCCCCCCAAGTATAAAACCGAGTTTCTATCGCCCAAAACTGCGAGCGTTAGCCGCCATCTTGGAAAACGTTTTTTTGCATATATCTCGGAAACGGTAAGTTTTACGTTAAAAACCGAAAAGATCTTTTTTGGAGAACAAAATTTCCCATCTTTTTTATACCAAACTTTTCCCCCTATCTATATATACAGTGTGTCCCTGGATAAAGTGCAATCCCGAAAGGGGATGAAACTAGACCATGAATCATTGACTAGAAAAATATAAAAAAATATTGTAGGATTTATTGGTATTTTAAGATTTTCATGTTTCATTAAGGACTCTATGTACAAAAGTATTGATTTCTTCCAAAATAATGGGTCTATTTCTTTGAAATAAAAAAAAAACAGTACGCCTAATACCTGGCGATGACCATGAAATAATAAATAGTCCGCAAAAAAGTAACTATCTTGGGTAAAAAAAATGTATTTTTATGAAAAAAATGATTTTTTTTAGACGTTTATTTTAAAAAACTTCAAATTACTAAAAAAATGTGTCCTATAACTATGTAATTTTATAGCTTACTTTTATTCTTTACCATTTTAGCTTCCAAATAAAAAAAAAAAACAACGTTCTAACTAAAAAAACACGCTATCTACGAACTTTTAAAGTGGAGCCTAATCGTGTTACCGTGCAGGTAGAGACCGTTTTTTCCATTGTTTCCGTCCTACTCTGTGCCCTTCGGCAGTCGCAGTCCTTTTGTTCTACACTCAGGTAGAGGGAAGGCGAGGGGAGGGGAGGCAGGGGGTTCGAAACAGGACTTACACAGTCGCTCCGATATTCTCGCCGCTGCTACTACTGTTCTCGTTCTCGCATTGTGTTCTCGTTGATTTGTTATTAAGTTTTTGTTACATTGTTGACTGTTACGTTTTCTACTGTTCGTTACGTTTGGACTGTTCCTGTTCTGCTGTTAAGTGTTGACGAAATGCCGCGATTGACAGAGTTCTCACCTCGAGAAATAGCCGACATGCATTATTATTATGGCATGTCACATGGTCGCACAACAGTCGCTCGGACTGCATACATAAATGCTTTCCCGGGCAGACTCATACCCTCAGCTCGAAATTTTCAAGAGATTCATAGGAGGCTCTCCAACATTGGACTTGGTTTGGCACGAGATCGCCGTGAGCAACCAGCTGTCGCTATTGACAATGCGATAGAAGAGGCCATTTTAAACTATCTGTTTGCTGACCCTACAACAAGCATAAGACGATTAGCGTTGCGTCATGGCATATCGAAGACGTCTGTCTGGCGAATTTTGAAAAAGGAGGGATTGCATCCTTTCCATTACCAACGAGTACAACATTTACACGAAAATGTAGATAATCGTCCAAGATGCGTAATGTCGACGTGGATTCTAAGAAAAATTAGAGCTGACCCAAATTTTCCCAAACGCATTTTTTGGATGGACGAAGCGACATTTACCCGAGACGGCATTACAAACTGCAGAAATTTGCACCAGTGGTCTCACGAAAATCCACGATTGAAGCGGGCATCTACTTTTCAAGTAAAATTTTCAATAAACGTATGGGCAGTCTTAATCGACGACATTTTAATTGGTCCAGTCATTTTACCCAGAACCCTAAATGCTGAACGTTTTTTAGAATTACTACAAAATTGACCCATGTTGATGGAAGATGTTCCCCTGGCTACGAGACGGCGTGGGCGTATGTATCTCCAAATGGATGGATGTCCTGCACATTATGGGCGGGAGGTGCGGCGATTTTTGAACGAAAATTATCACCCCTAGATTATTTTTTATGGGGTGTCATGAAGCAAAGAGTATACAGCACGCCAATAAATACCGAGGCACAGTTGCACGACCGAATAATTCAGTGCGCAAATGACATTAAAAATGATCCAGGAATGATTCGCAGAGCCACTAACCAAATTAATATTCGTGCAGTAATGTGCTTGCAAAATCGAGGAGGCCATTTTGAACATTAAATGCATTAAATAAAAATGCAAAATTGTAAATTACGGATTATTTTATTAATAAAGTTATTGTGATTAAAGTCTGACTTTTATTACCTACTAAAATGTAAATAACTCCTACCTAGCCAATTTTTTAGTTAGAACATTGTTTTTTTTTTATTTGGAAGCTAAAATGGTAAAGAATAAAAGTAAGCTATAAAATTACATAGTTATAGGGCACATTTTTTTAGTAATTTGAAGTTTTTTAAAATAAACGTCTAAAAAAATCATTTTTTTCATAAAAATACATTTTTTTACCCAAGATAGTTACTTTTTTGCGGACTATTTATTATTTCATGGTCATTGCCAGGTATTAGGCATACTGTTTTTTTTTTATTCAAAGAAATAGACCCATTATTTTGAAAGAAATCAATACTTTTGTACATAGAGTCCTTAATGAAACATGAAAATCTTAAAATACCAATAAATCCTACAATAATATTTAATAAATTGACTGAATGCGTGCTGCAAATATAGTCAAAGAGGATGAAAAAAAAAATGACGTTTGAAACGGATTCTTGTGTCAATCTTATTTTATTGATAAACAATATAATAAAATCAAAAATCTGCTCATTTATGGCGTCTAAGGCGGAACAAAGTTCGCGGGGTCAGCTAGTTGTTGATATTTTCCGATATATTTAAGTAAAAAAACCAATTTTTTTGTTTTTGCAAAGTAACTCAATAATTTTTGGAGATACGAAAAAAATGTTTGAATTAAAGTTGGAGAGCATGAAATTTTCTACAAATTTTTGCATAAAACTTTTTCTTGCAAAATGATTAGTTGCTGAGTTCTAGCGCAATAAACGATCATGAAAATCAGCGGTAAGTGGTAATACGTTACTCTCGCATGCAAACAAAAATTTGGATTTGGATTTGGATACATGAATAAATTTTCATTCCTTTTTCCAATAATTCGATAAAATATTTTTATTGTGCAAAATTTCCTTTTTAATCTTTCATTTCCCTCTTTTTCACGATAAATATAATAGTTACCGTCTCCATGATAAAATTTTTCGATTATACTTTTTGGTTTGCATGCCAGAGTAACGTATTACCGCTCGTCGCTGATTTTCGATTCCAGGTGACAATTTTTATTCAGCTAGAACTCAGCAACTAATCATTTTGCAAGAAAAAGTTTCATACAAAATTTGTAGAAAATTTTATGCTCTCCAACTTTAATACAAACATTTTTTTCGTATCTCCAAAAATTATTGAGTTACTTTGCAAAAACAAAACATTTGGTTTTTTTTACTTAAATATCGGAAAATATCAACAATAGGGGGAAAAGTTTGGTATAAAAAAGATGGGAAATTTTGTTCTCTACAAAAAAGATCTCTTCGGTTTTTAACGTAAAACTTACCGTTTTCGAGATATATGCAAAAAAACGGTTTCCAAGATGGCGGCTGACGCTCACGGTTTCGGGCGACAGAAACTCGGTTTTATACTTAGGAGGCACCCTCTGACATAATCCAATCGAAAAATCACGTAGAAGGATTTTATGCAGAGCGGACCGATTAAAATTCCTGGACTAAACTGACTATTCTGTTTTACGGTATGTGAAAAGATTTGCGAAAGAAAGAATCCTCTATGCCGCAAGAAGCCCGCTAGCACCCTGACCGACGTATACAAAAACTATCTCTATTGCTTTTCCTAAAATGTTATTATTCCGTTTTGTTGGTTGTGGCCTTGTTACGATTTGGAATTAATTATTTTTTATGCAGTTTCAAATTCAGATACATCAACAAAAACAGTTGAAATACGAGCTAAAACAGAAAACAGGTGTCATAGCGAAAACAGTAAATCTACTGTTAAATCAGTAGGGTTGGCAACACTGTTGGTGACGTAAAATCTTGTGCGCGATTCGCGTTTAAATAAAACCGATTCACATCTGGCCCTAAGAATTGTGAATTTGGTATAAAATACCATAGCCCCATAATATCACAATTAAACGAATATGTAGAAGAAACTAACAAAGAAATTCCACACTTTTCACAACAGTCTTAGAATTAACAAACTTTGAAACTTAAAAATATTACTCATGATGTATGTTTGGATTTGCTCTTCGGAATTAGCCCTAATACTTACTTATACTAGCTGATCCGGCAAACTTTGTTTTGCCTGATAGGGGTATAAAAAATCGAAAACAACCTATTCTCAGACCTAACGAACTATACATAATTATGAAATTTCATCATCAAATTTCAATATCATGAGCACTAACATTGTGACCCGAGAATTTCATATATTAAAAGAGAGAGAAAAGCAGAGATTATGTACGATACAAATAATATTGAAGACTACGAAAATATTGGTAGCCATCATAATATTAATACGAGAAATAAACATAAATTGTCATTTCCACGATGTTATTACATCCTTTATGAGGTGTTATAATATAAGCTTCTACAACAAGATTCCACAACATATATTAGAGTTATGTCCGACGTGGTTTAAGATGATAATATGTGTTTAGTACACTTTGTGCAAAAAAGCTTGTATAAAATAAAAGATGGTTGAGAAGAAAAAGGTGTCTATATAGTGTTAAGCAGTAGTTTAATTAATTAAATAAATAGGTATTTAGATGACCAACACACACAACAACAAAACTTGTGTTCAACACATTCGCGACTAATAATAGAATAGAATAGAATATTCTTTATTGTACTCATAAATAACATTTACAAATTTTTATAAATTATTATAATTAATAATATTAAATTATAATAATTATTATGTTGACAACTTTGTTTAATACGTTAAAGGTGTTTTGAAAAGAATAAATGCGGAGTTCCTTTGTTAGCTTCTTCTCCATATAATCTTTAATTAGACCGCTCAACATTAGTTATTTTAGAAAAGTAACATTTCCCATTTACCACGATTTCCCTTTCGCTTACAAATGCGAATTTAAGATTTTTGCATGAATTTGAATGATTTAACTGTCCAGCCTCCTTAAAGCTCCTCGGTGTGTACAACCTTCAGTAGTTAAAAAAGTTTAAAAAAACAGCTGTAACTCCGTTTCTAGCTACTTCCCTCACTACATTGTCACAATATTAGGTTCGGGTGTGCGGTCGGTATAATGAAAAATAACGTACCCAGAGTAGCAGTATAGAATTATATTTTGTTTAAAAGGTAAAAGAAAGGCACCTGAGAACAAGGAAATAAGAAGTCTAACTAAGGTCTAAAAAAGTAAATTAAAAAGTCTCCAGGTCTTGGATGTTTACATGTTTGTGACGTCGCTGTTTCTGCTTCCCACGACACAGGGTATACCTAGGATATATCGTAGTGTGGGGCCAGAAGCAATGTTTGTGCCTGTATGTAAATGTTTAAATGTTTTAAAAGAAAGCAAGAACATTTACATAATAATATGTGCCTTTCGAATATCTATTAAATGATTGTTATAGATAATAATGATATGGAGAATAGAGCAATCCGGGTCGTAATAAAGGTAGAATGACGTTTACGTCCACTCAGTTTGGAATCTCGTAACCTTAATCTTGTAACCACCTCGTTACAATATTACTCCTATTTACGATGTCTCGAGCATTTCAAATCAACAGCAATTTCATAAAGTCTCACCTGCCCTTTGGAAAAAAAACCGTCATCGAAGTATGACAATTAGTAATCGTCCTTGCGTGACTATGACTGGCTATCGCCCTGGAGGCCATTTCCGTCACTTTCGACAGACACGCGACCTATCAAAAATATCCGAAAACTGTGCACTACTTCCTGGAACGGAATAGAGAAGTGTAATAGACGAACTATGCAAAGACACAGTGTGTTGAAGAAAAGCGAAGCGACATGTTATACGAGTATGTGTGTAGTACGTGACGTTTGAAGCCACGCACACATTTGCATTAAGTTGTCGAATTTTTTGGTGGGCTGATCGTCTCACCTTTAAAATGTTTTTTAATGTTCTTTTTAATCTCATAATGCAACGGGTTACTAGTGCAACGCTGACATCCGGCTATGATAAGCATGCCAATTTGGGTATCAATTTGCCTTACGTTACAGGTTCAGACTGCTGTTCTGTACTTTATAATAAATCTATGGATGTAGTTGGTTCTTTTGTTTTGATAGATATGGATTAGAATGCTAGATGTCGAAAATAGGTTGGTTTTCCAGCTTTGTAATTTTGATTTTTGATGATTGGCAATCCTATATTAAATAAGTTAAGCGTAAAAATAGGTTTGCACTTGACCTTTGTCTCAACTCGCCTGTAGCAATCGAAGTTGTGGTCTAATGTTACTATCAACTTTATGTTACTGTGAGCTATTGTTTGTCGATCTTATGAGACAGATCCTATGCTTGCCGTATTATGAGTATTTATTGAGATACTGTTTCAATATTCATCGAACTTTCCGTTGCTCAGTACTCTAGTTACTTATGTTATATAAGGACCTTAATAAATAAGGCTAAGCTGGAACTTTTTTGCTTTTGTACTTCATAATGGACATCTGTTTCGTTTATAGCGTTCTTTATTCCGCAGTCTCTACAGTCGGTTATTGGTTTTTGAAATATCAGCTCGGCTATAGCATGTAGGATATGCGATAAATAAATATTTAAAAAAAGTTAAATAAAAATAACGTCCCAAACCACACATCTTTAGCAAAATAAACGAGGTAAATAGTAAAACAGTGACAGTGGCAGTGAAATATAACATAACATAACATAATATAACATAACGTTTACATACAGGCACATACATTGCTTCTGGCCCCACAAAAATATCCAAATCGAGTGAAATGAGCCAGGAAAAGTAAAATAGTGATAGATCGACACTTTGCTCCCCACATTTTCGATACTACATATCATAGGAAATCACCTCTTTAACGAATGTAAAAGATTACTGAATCGTAACATGCGATTTGGAGTCAGAACGTTAAATCCACGTCATTAATCATTCCGGGTAAAGAATAGGGCTGTAAAGCTAGCGGTCTCACCTTTAACACGAGTTTATTGACAGGGTGATAAAGTGATGATAAACTATGGTAAGCTAACGGCAAAACCCGTATTTTGGTGACCTTCATTTTTATACCATCTACTCTACCCCTTGGGTGAACCAAGAATGTCGTCAAAGATAACGTAGTTTAACGTGTAAAGACCTAGTTTTACGGTAGCTCTATGAACTAAAAGTATCGTATGTAATCAGAAATCAGAAATTTATTTCAACGTAAAGAATTTACATTCTGCTTGTTGAATGTCAACGTACATATAATGATAATGTTAGCCGCTGCGTTGGGGCCGAATGTAGTGGAGAAAAAGGCAACAAAAAAAACTCCACTCTGACCATATTTTCTCAAATCATCTTAAATCTAATACAAAGTTTGGTACAAATGTCCATCTACTTTTAAGAAGGTCAAAATTAAAATTAAAGACCCATGAGTGCAATCAATACTTGCAATGTCAAACATCGATTGATTTTCTTAAAACGCCAATACTTGTACGATACCGAAATACCAAACCAAATAGTTTAGTATTATATACTTTTGTGCTAACGTTAGATATATATTTCTGGCGTTCTTATATCTATGTAGGCATTTATGTAAGTTGTATGTATATTTGTAAGTAGTTTATTATTATTATTATACCTACTTAAGAGTTGTTATCCACTTCATCTGCCCTACCCCACTCTCTTTTTTAACATTCCAAAATTTCTAGGCTGGCTGGAAGAAATTTCTTTAGAAATAAGTCCGCCTTTGCACATTGTTTTTATCACAAACCTGTTATTTAAGTCATATTATGTATTTTCTTTTGTGCAATAAAGTGTAACAAAAACAACAACAACAAACTGTAAGTTCTCGCCGTAGAGGATATAAATGCGAATATCGTGCGAATAGTATCTCATAAGAAAAATCGCTTAAGGCTGGTTTCCGAAGAGAGAATTTGGAGAAGTAAATACCTACTTAAGTAACGTTCTGTCACGCTCTTTTCTGAGAAATTTGACGAGACAGCGATACAGTTTAAGTGGTTGCTTAGCGACATTCTCAATTCAGGAACTGGCCCGTAGAATCTTAAATTTCCTTCCCCCGGTTTTCCGTACGCTAACAATCTGTTAATCTGCTGTTAACAGCTGTCAGTTGGCAAAGGAGCATACGAAAAAAACATTCGACAGCCGTTAACAGCAGATTAACAGATTGCTAGCGTACGAGAAACCGGGGGTTTGTCTCTCGGTCCAGCCGCCTGTCAGTGTAAAGGTCTTAGGATGCACCTTGGTATTAAAATGGCAACTGTTTTATAATTTTAATGAATTTATTAATATGAGCACAGAGATTACAGTTCGATTGGTGAAAGGAAGAGAGCGCTGGCAACAAATGTTGCCAGGAACAATAATTACATTTTATGTCTTGTACAGTCAGTACCCTTTTTCTAAGGAATCTACCCACCCATCCTTGAGGCCAATAAGTTAACAAGTAGTAATCAATCTCAGTCCCATAAAGGTGTAAAAATTCATGCTTTTTGTCAATGAGTCAATGAATTGACAAGCAGTAATCAAAGTAGTACATAATAAAACAATTATGCGATAAGACACACTTTCTAAGCCTAGGCAAGAAGTAATTTTCCGTCAGTGAAAAAACACTTACAAAGAGTGTTTAGTATTCGACTTAGCCAGTAGTATCTTTGGTTCCTTGGAAAAAATTACTTTTAGGCGACTCGCACACTGCCCCGCACCACGCTGCATGTTGCGTGAGTGCGTGTTCTTACGTTGTTTGAAAGTATCTCCGTTCGTATAGAAAACACGCACAGTCCAACACATCTGCACGAACGCGCGAGGATGCATTTTCTGTGTGTTGGACTGTGCGTGTTTTCTATACGAACGGAGATACTTTCAAACAACGTAAGTACACGCACTCACGCAACATGCAGCGTGGTGCGGGGCAGTGTGCGAATCACCTTAGTAATAAGGCCGTCAATTGTGCTGTACTATGCTATTGTCAAATATCACGTGTAATTCCTGGTGAACACACAATAAAGTATATTCTATCTATTCACTATCCATCTTATTATTATTTACTAGCTGACCCGGCAAACGTTGTTTCCCCAAATAAATTTCTTTTTCACTTTTTTTATGAAATTTCATCAAAATCGGTCAAGCCGTTTCGGAGGAGTATGCGCACAACATTGTGATAGGAGAATTTTATATATTAGATTTTGACACACTCTAGCAGCTCGGAGATGATGCGAGTATGGTTTAATCACCCTAGCTGACCAGCCATCACTGGGTGATTTGTAGGATACATAAAAAATAGTCAAGGGGCAAATGGTAAATGGCCATTATACAGTTTAACTGATATGTCTGGTCGTTTACGGGAAATGGATTCATCGATCTTGTTTTGTTATTGGCAAAGGTGTTTCGATAATTTAGGGCGATAATAGGGTGACGTTGGCGTTAAATTGTTAACTGGGTATGAAATTAGTTTAGTAACACATTCCGGTTGCTTGCTTGCTGTTCTGCCTTGCTCGTAGGGTACTAAAACTTTATAAATATACGTGACTTACCCCCGGTTTCTAGTACACATCAAGCTGTTAACTTACTGTTAACAGGTGTCAAATATTTTTTTCGTATGCATTTTGGCCAACTAACAGCTGTTAACAGTAGATTAACAGTTTGTTAGTGTATGAAAAACCGGGGGTTGAAAACAAAGTCATTGGTACTTCAAGGGATTCGTACTAATTAAAATGTATCCCCGAAAATGAGCCCCCTTTGGATTTACGTGGGGATTGTGTTACGCCCTGTTTATATTGGAAAGAAAGAACGGTGGAGGCCTATATTATTAGCCTACTAGTAGAGTGTGAATGGTAGTAAAATGCTAGAGATGTTGCTCGATTGATATATCGTCAATCGGAGACAGTACTGGAACATATCCAAAATTTTGAAAATCCAGTTTTTTTACACCAAAGGTTTCAAAACAGACTGCTCTAGACTGCAATCTAGTGCAGTATACGAATATCTCGAACATTCCTTTTATTTACTTTTTAATTACTAAAAACCATTACAGTCCTAAAAGATCAAGACTTTGATTGCCAATTACTCGAGTATAGTAAATTTTGAAATGTTCCAGTACTGTCTCCGATTGACGATATTTTCTGCAAGCCTCACACATCATAACAAACAAACAATGGTAACCTACCGAGATTTCAATCGGTGTCAGTCATGTATCGGGTTCGGATTATAACCGGACAATATCACCTCCGATAGTATAGGTAAACAACAACTCGCGTTCCACATACAGAATCAAGTACACGTTTCACTCCAAATACCTGCCTTCGGTTAGTTAAACAAACGTGGAACAGTTCCACAGCTTCCCCGAAAATACTTCTCTCACGTTTTAACAACAAAACCGGTTGCAAAGTATTTTTACTCCGACCGACGTACGGAGCAGAGAAAAACCTCTCTAAATATTTCAGTGCGTGATTGCTACCCTTTAACGGGTACCAGATAATACAACCCTCGACATAAATAAACCATCGATGATAAAAATTGAAACAGTGTTTTTCTCTAGGGTTACATCATCAGATCCTGACTTGGTGACTATGGCCCCATAATCACCGAGTCAGGATCTGATAGGTGACCTATGAAGTCTATTCTTTCAAACAAATAGAGAATTTTCCAAATCGTTCCACCCATCTTGGAGTATTAGGTAAAAATATACGCGATAAAAAAATATCCGGACACTGAGACCTTCCTCCATTTTTGAAGTCTTTTATAAATAAAAACCGACTTCTAAAAACTACGGCACTAAAATACACAAATAATTTAATTTTTTTTAAGTATAATTTCGGTAGTACTTATCATTCCGGTGGCATGAATAATTTAATTGTTCAGAAACTGGGCAGCAGCCTAAATTATCTTACCCCGCAAAAGCCAAACAAAAGGTTGGTTTGGTTGAACAGTTAACGGACTCAATCAAGCCTTGTTCAAACTCTCTTTAGGATTGTTTTAGAAGCATTAAGGACATCTACTAACAATACTTATAAAAGTAATATTTTGTTTACACATGGGCTGTTTCTATCTGGTGCAAGTATGGGATACTAAATTATTTATTTACGAACGAGGGCCCTTTCATACGAGGTGCAAATTGTACATGAAAATTGCAAAGAAAAAGGTCAGGATCGTATGCTGATATTCAAACGAAGGGTTTAAGTTCCAAGTATTCTCATCACCATTTCAATTTGGTGTTCAAACTCAAATATTTTATTTACGATAAAAACAAAATGTTTACTTTATGAACGTCAAAGTTGTTAGTTTCACAATTAATAAACTATGTGAAGAAGAAGAAGCTAACAATAAAACTCTACATTTATTAATTTCAAATAAGTTTTAGTTGAATTAACTAACTTTCAAAATTATTACTCAGGATAATATGTTAAACACTAGACACAATTGTCCCCTTAATACATTTAATAATATTAATAAAAACAAAAATCTACTGTTTAACGCGAGACTTGTTTGTTCTAAATAATCGTTGATTTTATAATAAGCTTTTCTCCACAGTGTGCTTTAACACTTCCGAAACCGCGTTGGAGGTAACTCCAATATATCTTGGGGAATTTTGTTGTCGAACCTTAAACAGTGCCCCATAAAGCACATATAGAGAGTAATAAAGTTTTGAAGGTAGTATAGATAGTACAAGAAGAAAAAAACACAGACATTAAAACTATATATAAATATAAATGAGTATTTATGCGAGCTCAATATAACTATATAACTCTCACCAAATCCAGAACGATTACAATCGTCTTATTGTTAATTTGCCTATAATATTGGCCAGTTTTGTTCCCAGCCAGAGTTCGAACCCGGGATTTCTCTCATGGTAGGCAGATGCGCTAACCGCTGCGCCACAAAGGTCGTCTTGAATGCTTATATTTTTGTGTTGTCGCTCTTTCTGGTTCCAACGACAAATGGTATCCTAGTGTGGGGCCGGAAGTAATGTATGTGCATGTATGAGGAGGAGAGATGAGGATGGTCGAGGAGAGAAAGAAGCGGCGTTCGGTAGGTCTACGTCTAGCAGTGGATGAACTTATATGAATTCAACCCTTCAATGCATTTGCAGGTAATTCAGTCATCATTTGTCTCCCCGAGAAGGGTGCATATTTTTCCAAACAATACGGCGAATGGCGAATGGGACCAATAATTACACGCCACCGGATGATTTGTTTATAAAGCCGAATGGAAACTGTACTAAGGCGCGAAAGGTGCTTTATCGTTGAAAATGCGTAAACGGGTCAATGGAGTACGTTTCCATTGCATCGACACACTTTGTGACGATTGTTTTCACAGGCTGACATCTTTATTGTATTGCACTGACAGTTTCAGAGTTGGTGTACTGCCAAATCACACATTCTGCATCTTTTATTGCACTTCAGCACTGTTGCCGGAAATATGTTGCACTTTGTTGCTAGAAGTATTTTTTGTGGATTGATTTTACAAGCAAACACAAATACATGTTACGGATCATCATCATCAACCCATTATGTCCCCACCAAGGGGCACGGGTCTCTTCCTTAAAGAAGGTATAGGCCATACTCCACCACGGGGGCCAAGTCCGGATTGGTATAGGCTCGTAAGACTAGTCGCTGGTCTTACTGTCAGAAGTTTTCAAGCCGCCCTAAAGCCTCTGACTTGTCTTAAGGACTGCCATCTATCGACGGTAGCTGGCTCCAATTGCTTAACGTGCCTTGCGAAGCACGGAACCGCTCGGAAAAACGCCACTAGCGTTAGTCATAGAACGGTGTCCCAGCCATGCACTGAGCGCCCCCTTTGTTGCTTAACTTTCGTGATCGTTTAAGATCACTTAGGCGGCCGGGGCTACGAACGGTTCCAGATTATGATTTTTCAAATAGTTACTTATTTCAAGTAGTACCTAACTTAATAAAGAATATTTTTATCTTGTATTACATTTCGGTTCTCGTAAATGACTCTACGTTTTGGCACAGAATATATAATTTACTAGCTTTCGCCCGCGACTCCGTCCGCGTGGACTTTAGTTCAAAATGTTGCAACCCCGTTCACTCCCGCTAAGGGTTAAATTTAGAAAAACCGTGAAACACGTGTTCAATCAATTGTGTTGAAGAGTATTTATTTCAAGTTTCAAGAAAATCTGACAACATTTTTTTATACCTCCATACAAACTTTAACACCGCCGTTTACCCCTTTAGAGGGTGAGTTTCAAAAAATCCTTTCTTAGTGCTCCCCTAGGCTCCCTAAGGAACTCCCATGCCAAATTTCAACACCCTAGGTTCAGTAGTTTGGGCTCTGCGTTGATTCTAAGTCAGTCAGTCAGTCAGTTTCTTCTTTTATATATTTAGAAGAAGAAGAAGAAGAAGATTTATTTATTCACTTGTACATGGAAAACCAACAGCTTAGATTACATAATAACGTCAAAATAACAACTATAAGCTAATTACAGGTTTTCACTTATAAACGAAGATTGTAAAGTTATATTTCACTAATACTTATGTTACCCACCACCGAAAATTTAATAGGTTTGGATAGATTAAATGACATTTTAAGATTAAATTATGTCCTCCGCAAACTGAGACGTGAGAAGTGCTTTAATGGATGATACACTGGAATTAAACATATCAATGCGTTCGTCGCGGCATGAGTCGCGGTTGAGTAGATTGGGAGCTCTAACTAAGTAAGAATTTTTCCTATAATTTGTTCCACTACTAGGTATAAATAGCGGAGTATAGTGCCTAGAATTAAAAGATTTTGTTTTTAGTCCAAGACTACTCAAGAGCTGGGGGCAATCAATTTTACCTTGCAATATGTTACCAAGTAGGAGAAATCCGCTATGTCTCTGCGTAGTTTTAGAGGTAGGAGGTGCAACTTGACACACATTTTGTTGTAGGAGAGATCAGGGAGCCGAAACTTGTGTTGTTGTTAGACGACCTCTGTGGCGTAGCGGTTAGCGCATCTGCTTACCATGCGAGAGGTCCCGGGTTCGATCCCCGGCTGGAGAGAAAAAAAACTCCAGGTCTTGGATGTTTACATGTTTGTGACGTCGCTGTTTCTGGTTCCCACGACACTGGGTATCCTAGTGTGGGGCCAGAAGCAATGTATGTGCCTGTATATAAATGTTCATGTTATGTTTATGTTTATGTTATGTATTTTAGATGTTGGAAGAGTGTCTTTTGTATGCGTTCAATCATCGTATTATAGACCTCGTACTCGTAGCAGGGGTTCCATACTTGGGAAGCGTACTCTAGCTGGCTTCGAACGTATGCTCAGTAAAGCACTTTCAGTGTTTTCATATCAGAGAATGGTTTACACGCTCGCATTATAAATCCTAGGGACTTATTAGCCTTTTATTTTATTTTATTAGGCACACCAACAGCATACATACAAAACATAGTACAATAGTGTTACAGGAAGATAAAGTTACGTGTATGTACACCACTTATAGGTAAGCACAGCGTTTACATAAATTTGGCTTACATCGTAAATTAGTTGATGATTACTGAGTAGACAATAGACAACTAAACTAAATAATTTTTGGTTATATTTTATAATATGTGGTTCAAACAACAGCTTTTTGTTTTGCTAACAACTCATTGGAAACAGTGTCAGCAAACGGCGTCGCAGCTTCTTCACCCTCGTCTAGAGTGCGGCTGAGGGTCCTACCGACCGACCCCTGTGTTTGCCGTAGTCCTGTAGGCACTGAATTGATTTCTCCCTCGTTTTGGAAGTATGGAAGTTGGGTCTGTCCTCCAGATCTTATTGCCTGCGGGAAAAGTGTGAGTACGAGCGGGAACCTGTTTCTTAAAACTGTTTGTTGATATTTTATCGATGACACAGTTAATTTACATTTCATAAGGCATCACTTAAACCTCACTAGGTTTTGCGTGAAGTCTGAGACGTATTTATACATTATTTCTTAATTTGTAATATACTTAAAATGTTTAGGGCCAGTTTCTGAATTGAGAATTTCTCTAAATAACTATTTAACTGTAGTGCTGTCTCGTCAAATTTTTCAGAAAATTGCGTGACAGAACGTTACTTAAGTATTTACTTCTTGAAAATATCATGTCTGAAACCGGCCCTGAGCGATTTTTCTTACTATTCGCACGATATTCGCATTTATATCCTCTACGGCGAGAACTTACAGTTTGGTAACTTTATAGCGAAATTCTCAATTCAGAAACCGTTCCTTAGTTACAGAAATAATATAAATGAGAGATGATAGACTTGGTCCGTGTGGACTTTAGTTCAAAATTTTGCAACCCCGTTCACTCCCTTAAGGGTTAAATTTAGAAAAACGGCGAAGCACGTGTTCAATCAATTGTGTCGAAGAGTATTTGATTTAAGTTTCAAGAAAATTAGACAACATTCTTTATACAAATTTTGGCAACCCTTTTCGCCCCCTTAGGGGTTAAATTTAAAAAAATCCGGTCTTATTCCTTGCCTACATTATAGACCCTCTGTGCGAAATTTCAGCTTCGTAGGTCCAACGGCTTGGGCTGGGCGTTGATGAGTGAATGAATCAGTCAGTCAGGACTTTGAATTTTATTTATAGATATAGATACATAGATCAATAAAAAATTCAACTACATTTGTTTTTTCACATTCATTCAACATTCCACTACTATTCGAGGTTTACTATAACAATTCAATGTATTAGCAAAGGGTTATATACATCGAATAGTCAGATTGTCCTAAAAAGTAGCCGACGCGGCGTGCCACGAGTCCGCGACTAATAAATGTCTATGAAGCGAAAGTGATCTGTGAGGATCATGGCAAGTCGTAGCTCCTAGTCTCTGCTTACCTCTCTGGAATACAGGCGTGAGATTATGTATGTTAAATATACAATTAAAAATTAATATATATTCACTTAATTAATTTATTCACTTTAAAAATAAATAATTAAATTACAATAGTAACTTAAGCATTAAAGGGCGCCCATACAATAAACATGATATTGTTGACGTATTTTGCTCGATATTAATAACTCCAGCAGGTAGACACTTGAAATATTAATAAAATGTTGAAGAGATAATGCTACAGAGTCCGACTAGAACTTTAATCTGTGGGTGCATCTTTTCTTTGTAAAATCTCCTATTTTAATCGGCATTTTTGGAGTGTTTTAATCAATAGAGTTTTAGAAAATAACACTCTTAAAATAATGTATCTTAACCAACCACAGATGATAAGATAATATAATACTTCCAACCTCAGCTATACAATACCTAGTATTTTATATTACTTCTTTACCCGATTAAGGCAAAGCCAAAAGGAATGGTTATGACTTTTGTAATCGATGTCTATGTATGGTTTACATATGTTTGTAGCTTATTTGACGTTGTACTAGGTGCGCCTAAACTACTTATTATCTGATTTCGTTGAATGCAGGTGTCAATCAATTTCTTACTATGACTGTGACAGTTATCAATCAGATGTTAGATCCAAAAAAGTAGAGATCTTGGGTTTTTTTATTTGCTAATGTTTATGGAGTAGAATGTGAAATTAAAGAGGAGAAATTTTTGAGTTTATGAATAATATAATATAGAACAACTGAACAACATTAAAATTGACAAACCAAGTATTTTACTACAGGATACATATACGTTTTCCCAAAATCCCTTCGAAAATTAGCCTGCGACACCCTCCTACAAGCGAATAGGTTGTAAAAGACACCATTAATTAATCTAAACTACATTTTAATCCCTCCATTTAACGTTTACTTTCCCTTAATAAAGAACCCTTGTTAATCCCGACGAATTCCAACCACCAATTCTACTTGGTCTCTGAATACTGTCACTTTGTATGGCAGGTTACTTAATCTGTCGAGAGACGGCGGAGGTAGGGAAGGTCATGCAATTTTGGTGAGTCTGGTGTTTTGGGCGGTTGCCATGGAAACACTAGATCCAAATTGAAGCCGCTTGGGGTGCCTCCATGTGGGACTGAGAGGGGTATATTGCACGTGTGTGGACGAGAAAAAGGGATGGAGAGAGGGGTGGGTGATGCACTGCGCATTTGCTTTTGTGCATGGGTAAATTGCATTAGGCGGGCGAAAGTTTGCGAGCTACTGGACTTCGAATGATTTCCCCTGTACCTCTATTTAAAATCACGACCACCTTATCTAATAGTACAGATTTTTTTAATAAACTTACTTGAGCATCCTAACGGATAGAGCGTGCCTGTTGAAATTCACAATCAGAACATAATATAACATAAGTATAACATTTAATTTAACTTCAATATTCAATAAACAAAACATAAAAAATTACATACAGGCACATACATTGCTTCTGGCCCCACACTAGGATACCCTATATCGTGGGAACAACAAACAGTGACATCACAAACATGTAAACATCCAAGACCTGGGGATCTTTTGGTCCACAACCAGCCAAGATTCGAAGTCGGGACCTCTAGAATAATAGGCAGATGCGCTAACCGCTAAGCCGCAGAGATCATCTTATAAATAATTAAACACTTAATCATAGTGAATTTAAATCAATTGAGTAGACTCTGAAGACTGTGGTACATAAAAATCTGTGATACAGGTGTTAGTGCCCTATGTAGACCATCCCTATCTCTTTAAGTTAACACCTAGTAACTAAATTTTCTTAAACTATTCTTGCATCTAGTTTCTGTGTTTCTAGAAATGAATTCGCGAGTATCGAATGTAAACTTGGAGTGTAAATACACGAGCTATTGATAGCCTTTGATTAACATACAATCTCTTTGTATATATGGCAGGTGATTTGTGTGCGATTTCAAGATAGCACTTTAGATCTTTTGACGACTGCCTGCAATGCCTTGAATAAACCTGTTTTACGATGGTTGCAAGGAGACGGATTGATCATAATTTTATCGTAGAGTCATCATCATCGGCCTATGCTTGTCCACTGCTGGACATAGCCCTCTCCCATTGCACGCCACTGAGCACGGTCCTCGGCTATTCTCATCCAGTTCTTGCCAGCCACCCTGCGAAGATCATGGCTCCACCGAGTCTGAGGACTACGGTCTAGGTCCTACACTACGTTTACCGATCCGCGGTCTCCACTCAAGGACTCGTCTACCCCATCGGTTAGCAGTTCTTCGGGTGATATGGCCGGCCCATTGCCGCTTCAGCATGCTAATTCGGTGGACTATGTCGGTGACTTTGGTTCTCTGTCGGATCACGTCGTTTCGAATTCGATCTTTCAGAGAAATCCCTTTCAGAGAAGCCCTTTCCATAGCACGCTGAGCGACTTGGTAAAATTTGTGGATCAGCCCCACCGTGAGTGTCCACGTTTCGGTATTGTAGACTAATATTAGATAAATAAGAAGTTAGGAAAAAGCACAATAACGCAATTTGATTTTCACATAAACCGAACGTTAGCTGGAAGAAAATACATCACAGTTTTAAGCTCGCTTTTGTAGAAATATCTTTGTTGCGCTATATTTTTTTTAATTCAATAAAATAAATGAATGTGTTTTTATGTTTATTTTAATACAAGTGTTTTTTTATAAGTACATAAAGCTTTTGTACAAATTTTAATAATAAAAAATGTTAATGGTTTTAATTGAATACAAATAAATTAAAACATCAACAAAAACACACTAGTTGCTTCAATAGGAACGCCGCCGCCATCCACATTGAATCAAATTCTTCAATTGGCCGAGTTATACCCTTTTCTAATAATTAAAAGAAAAAAAAAAGCCGCCACATGCGTGCCTCGTCCCTAAATACGTAACTTTAGGAGTGTGTCGCCCTTTGCACGTCACTTGCATTCAAATCAATCCCTCGGGGCTTCATGACTATGCGCAAGAGTTCCCAGATTAGGATCCATGGCGTGGAAGAATGTAGGTAGATGGCATAAAGGTGTACCGACCTCTCCGTTTGATGTAAAGAAGAAAGAGCCTATGATTTTTGTTAAATTGCTGTTCAATTTTGACTATTTTTCATTTATTCATTAGGAATATATGAAGTACAACAATTTCATACATACAATGTTCAAATATCTCCGTACTACAATATATCACTCAAAAATTCTAATATAATGTAATCATATTTTTGTAATATGTAAGTGAACGGAATTATTTTCACAAATTAAAATTAAATTCGAATTCTGTTTGGCTCCAAGTACTTTGTTACAAGGTTGCAAGCAGATTAATAATGCCATTTAAGAAGCAAAAGAAACACATTACTTCGAAAATTACGTCGGCCGTCACAGGAAAATACATATATTCGCGCAAAACTTATTCTTGTTTTATTTAGGTGAGTTCAACGGTTAACCCGTCAATCATTGCGGTTAGTTAGAAACTACAATTTGAAACTGTCAAAAAGACAAACTGTCATAATAGGCTAGTTTCCCAAAAAAAATGTAATTAGTCCGTCTTTTAGATTATTCAAAAATAAGGGACACGTATTTTTTATTTGTAAATTAGACCAAAAATGACAAAGATATAGCCCATTAAAGTTACGTGTGACGTCACGCCGTGCTGCATTTTGTAGCACTGAGTGACGTCACACGTAACTTCAATGGGCTATATCTTTGTTATTTTTTGTTTAATTGAAAAAAGAAAAAATACGTATCCAATATTTTTTTATAATCTAAAATACGGACTAAATAGAATTAAATTATTTTGACCCTGGAAACTACCCTATCATAAAGAAAGTTAAGTAACGCCTCTCTTACCCTCAGTTTCTCGAACGTGTTAATCTACTGTTAACAGCTGTCAGTTGTTTCAACTCTTGGCAATTCTTGGCCGCCCAACACTGACATGTGCACATCACTTAATTTCACATAATTCAATTAATATCACATCACATAATTTCTCGAGACTTGCGGTGTAAATCATAATTTAGTTAAGGTCTATTCTGTCTTAAGGCCGATCTAAGCGAAGGTGCTGTTTCAGTGGAACAGTTTTTTTTATAAAATAGACTCTATGATTTTGAGGAGTATGAAATTAGGTGACATTTTGGCTTAAGCTTAGGCATACATTTAAGTTAGTGCAGAACACGTTCGTATGGAATTTACGACTTATTACGAGAAGTTGCGTTATAAATAATCTTAAGCGTCCAAACATTTAAGTCCATCAATTTGGCTGTTTAAACCAAACTAAATTGTCGTAAAAGGTTCGCTTCATAATAAAAAAACAAATTCTAGTAACTTGGATTTTGGCCTAGTCGTTCGGCCTAGCATTCGTCAGTCGATACTGAATTACATAAATATTTAAAAGGGGTAGTCGACCATTACTGCTTCGATTAGCATGCAGGAGTGGTGCATCCGGGTGTTTTCGGATGTTTGTGATGTCTTTGCCTTGCTAGCCTACTGCAGGGTATCCTAGTTTGGGACCAAGATATAATTGTGTTGGGGGAAAACAAAAAGCATCGAACAGCAGGCGACTTTGCCACAAAAAGTTTAACGTCGCCCTGCTGTTGATAGTACCGGGAAATATACTACGAGTATTTATATGCTAGAGTAAATAAAAGAAAGAAATTAAGACGTAAATTAGGCGAAGATGGCGGGATGACCCAAATGCATTCTTGCCGGGATGGTGCGAGGTGGCTGGAGACAGAGAGAGATGGAATAAAGGAGGGGAGGCCTTTGCCCAGCAGTGGGACACAAGAGAAGCTATGTAAAAAAATATATTATAGAACCTAACATAACACTCTGCCAAGTGCGGAAATCCTAAGCCAAACTAACTAACTAACACTCTGCCATTCCTAGACTCTGCAAATTGGCAAATCATTATAGCGGTAGTTTTGATCTGTTCAATGATAAAATTTTGAAGTTAAAAAAAGAAATATTTTGCAACCATCGATTGGAGCTCCCTAACATTATGAATGATCTTTGATGATAATATTAAGTTTAAAAAAAGGAATGCATGTGGTGTTTACCTCTAATTGTTTTTTGTATCGAGTATAGCCTAGATTTAAGTTACTATCAAGAATGCGCAGATAAAAAAGTGTTGGTAGACCTAATAAAATAAATAGTACATTAGCAGAGGCCAGCAAAAGAGGCATTGATGGACGAACGTGGAAATGTAGGCCGGGGCGAAGCCGAGGCACACATACGAGAGTCTATCAATGCCTAGTTGTGGCCAAGGCTTGTATATGATTTTTCTCAAATAATGCGCGGAAATTAAAACTATGAACTCAATCTGTTAAATTCAATAAACTTTCAAAATTAGACGAACCACGAACAAACAACAATATTTTTTGCCGCGTTAAAGCGTTCTTTATTTTTAATAGGTATATCCAGCTTTCTATCGCAAGCCAGTTCGAAATTTAAATAAAACCTCTGATGATAAATTACCTCCTTGGTTGTCATTGTTCGGAGTAAAAGATCGTTCCATTTTTAAATAACACGACAGACATGAGTTTACGATGTAATTTATTTTGCCGCAAAACACGACAGTTATGAATTTTCACAGAACTTTTTCCGGCCGCTGCTCGCGTGGCCAGTACAGCAATTTCGATTTATCTCGAAGAAGGTTGTCGAAATAATGCTCTTCCAAGCATGTTTAAAAAAATTAATAATAAGCAAATGTCGTGTGAGTTGTCGTCACTACATTTTAAGCAATTCGCTCGAGTAAGCCTTCGAGTCAAACTCGCGCTTGGAAGCACTTTTTACTGTTATTCGAATACAAATCGGCCATCTGCGTGTAACATAAGGGCTTTGGGCACGCTCTATGCATCGGCGATTCTATTAATATTAATGGGCTTATTTGGATACTCGATAGCAGTTGACATACGACGGATGGATTAATTCGTGTGTGTTTTATAATGGAGAATTTAAGGAATGGAGTAACCTTAATGAGGTGACAACCTACTGATTGATTAACAGGCGTTTTATGGTGGATTAATAGGGAACAATGGTCTAAGTGTGATATTTAGAGCGGGTACACACTAAGCGATTTGAAGCGCGCGCTTTTGTTCAAAACGCCTAGTGTGTACTCGCTCTTATTCCCCCCATGGGAGATATTTATCTATGCACCCCATGAAAGACGCCCACTGTTGGGCATAGGCCTCTTCAGCGTCACGCCGATCACCGATCTCGCCGATCCCCTGGTAAACATAAATACTTACATACAGGCACATACATTGCTTCTGGCCCCACATTAGGATACCCAGAGTTGTGGAAACCAGAAACAGCGACATCACAAACATGTATCCAAGCAAGCAACAAACAAACATCCAAGACCTAGGGTTTTTTGTCCCCAACCGTCGTTCGAACACGGGACCTCTCGCTTGGTAGGCAGATGCGCTAACTGCTGCGCCACAGAGGTCATCAATCATTGTCTATTGTCCTCCAGCTAGGTACCTTCTTAATATAATCAACGAAGACGTGTTCTCGGCCACCACTCTGTCTCTGCCGTCGTCCATCGTCCGTCTTCTCGTTTAGCTACAGGGACATATCCCACTCATCTTCGCTTAAGGCTCAGAACTTGTGTGCCCACGTCGTCTGTCGAATTACGACGTTACGCACACGATCAACGAGAGAGATGTCTAGCATGGATCGCTCCATGTGCGAGCTTTGTGCAACTTGGAATTTCTCCCTTATGTGCCTTTGTGAGTGTCCATGTTTCGGCACCATAATGTGAGGATGGGTAGTATGCATTGGTTAAATGCCGTAGTCTTCAGACGTTGCGAGATTTTTTTACCTTTGAAGACATATTCTAGTTTTCTGACGGCAGCCCATTCCATCTGGATACGTCTAGCGATCTCCCTCTCCCTAAAGGCTTGACGAAAAGGCAAAATGTGCCCAAGGTATTCGTCGTATTCATCGACCACATCTATCGCGCTGTAGTTAATCTTTACGACCGGCGTCTGTTCTTCAGTGTGGTACTTCGTTATAAATTGTGCTTGGACATATTATTCATCTTCCTTCAGGCCCACCATAAGAAATGCTTTGTGCATATTATGAGCATAATCTGGAGATTGCTAAAATTTTTAGCTGGCGGAATAATGTCGTCGGCGAAACGCAGGTGTGACAGGCGTGTGGACGTAACAAAAATAGTGAACGATCGAACCACGATATTTGGCTGAAACCGAATACGAAAGTTCGGATCACTTGTTTGGCAAAAACCGAAACTGGGTATTCCTTAGGACAAAAAAACGCTGAAATATTTAACGGTATATTAAAAAAAACATACCTCACTAATTTTAACTAGGATTTAATACATTATTGCCTGATGATGCGTCCTGTATGGAAAATATATTTAACGCTGTGTGGAAACTCTCTAGACCAACTAGAACTACGTTCTTCACGATGACATAAATGTATGACAGCTTCGATTGCATTGTTCCAGAAATAGTCGAGGAGCAGCGATGCTACGACACGGAATTCCGGCTCACCTGTCGAGATCTGAACACTCGCATCGCCATCCTAGACGGCTGGTACACCAGCCTGGAAGACTACCATCGCAACCAAAGCGACACAGACTACGCGAACCACACAATAAAAACCGAAAACGATAGTGAGCTTAACAAAGTGTACGTCTATTCTAGTCCAAAACACAACGGCTTCTACGAGCCGGTAAAGCAAAACCATTCCATTTTTGAAAACGAAACCGCGAACGTCACCGAGTGGCCAGTGTTTGCGAACGATACGAAAATAAACGAAACAATAGTGAACGAGTGGTTGAATGAATCAGTGGATCTGTCTGCCGAGTCAGTGGATCTTTCGCAAGGATGTGACGGTGTAACTTTTTCGCGGAGCTTCGCGAGCTGGCGCGAGGGCGATAAGCGTAAGCGGAAAGTGGTTCGTGACACGTCTGTGAACCTCCGAGCTCCTCTAAGCTATCGGTAAGTCTCTTTGTCTGTACCAGAAGGGTGTCAACGGGACCCCGTTAGGGCCGGGACACATAAACACGTCGTGTCGTACCACGATGCGACGTCGTTTCACGATGCGATGTCGCGTCATGTAAACGTACAGTCGACAGCACATCATCCTATACACCCATGCACTCTACCTGTCGCATTACGGGCGATTTTGCTACTAAAATTTGCAGGTTGACGTGCTGTCGACTGTACACTTCCACGACGCGACGTCGCATCGTGAAACGACGCCGCATCGTGGTACGACACGACGTCGTATCGTGTTTATGTGTCCCGGCCCTTACAAGTGGCGTAGCGTAGATATCAGCCGCCCGGGGTGGAAGAATTTGTGGCACTTATTGCAGAAAATAATTCAAAAATATGTCATATAAAAGTGTGAACCTACTTTTTCTACGAATACAAATTTCCTCCAGGAATTTTATTAATGTTGATTAATAATAATACTAGTAGCTGGCTATGTTTGTGATATTAATTTGAAAATTTTAATTCAGCGTCTCCGTCTTGTACATAATACCCCTTATTTCTATCGGTTCGAATTGTAAGTGCGACAAAAATATAAAATTGTTCAAAAGTTTACAAAATAACATAACATAACATTTACATAAAGAAAGAAGAAAGAAATAAAGAAAGATTTTATGAGTATTGTCACATACAGGCACATACATTAATTCTGGGCCCACACTAGGATACCCTGTGTCGTGGGAACCAGAAACAGCGACGTCACAAACATGTAAACATCCAAGACCTGTGTTTTTTTTTCCAGCCGGGATTCGAACCCGAAATATTCGAATATTTTTATTAATTCATGAAAATATGAAATTTTTCCGCCCCCTAAAAGTGCCGCCCGGGGCGGACCGCCCCCTCTATGCTCCGCCACTGCCCGTCACTATGCCCAGGAAGTCTTCCTGTCTGATCTACAACGTGTTTTATATCTCGGACCTTACTTAGTCAGTTGAAATTTTGGAAACACATGAAATTATCTACGTTTTTTCTAAGGAACACCGAGGTGTCGACATCTTGGTATTCGATCGACAAAAAGCCAAGATTGATTTTGGTGTGATTCATTCAAAAATATAAAAGTTCAGAAAATAAAAAGTTAATTCAGGTATGAAACGAACTTTAGAAGGCCGAGTTATTCTATACAAAAATAAAAATAAAACAATTAAGCCGGTTTCTGAGTTGAGAATTTTCACTAAGTAAATACTTAAGTAACATTCTGTCTCTTTTTTTTTCTGAGAAATTTGACGAGACAGCGCTACAGTAAAGTATTTACTTAGCGAAATTCTCAATTCAGAAATCGGCCTTAATGTTATTAATTTATATCATCATCATTATCATAAATCCATTTTGTCCCCACCGAGAGGCACGGGTCTCTTCCCTGAGGAAGCCATTCTCCACCACGGGGGCCAAATCCCGATTGGTAGAGGCTTGTAATACTACTTACCACAGAATACATAATAGTACAAGTACAGAAGATTCACTCCGTAAAATCAATTAAAGAAAATGGGACTCTAGCAGCGATAGAATTAGGTGCAATTCAGATCGCACGGCGCTACAAAACCTACGGTTATATTCACCTACACCGTTGCCTCTTTTTCTATCGCGTAACTCTTACCTCTTCTGGCGCTTTGCCTTCGTTGCATGAATAACTATTTAATCTTAACATTTTATTACCAGCTAACTTTTGTGAACAAATGACGTTCTAGATAAACCTAGGCTAGGTATTAGTAGTATGTAGGTAGATCAGAAAACTATTTTACTTCTACAATGTTGGTATGTATAAGTACTTCAACGTAAGAAGATAGCCCTACAGAATACTTTAGTGTGTACCTCGTTTATGAAACTCCGTAAGAACCATCCTCGTCCTTCAAGAAATATTCTAAAAAAGAATTAGCGAAATTGGTTCAGCCGCTCCCGAGATTTGCGCTTAGCGAGACATTTAGCGATTCATTTTTATATTATAGAAGATATCAAACATAACTTTACAAACAAACAAATGAAACACGTCAACTATTTTGCTAAAATAGTCTTTAAATTTAATGGGTAGGTAACGAATTCATAAAATAATTAGATTTATACCTAACTATAGGTTGTACTTAGTACCTACACACCTATTTCTCTAACCATATTATGCTATTGAGTGAACAGACAAAAATTGTACCTTGCGAATCAAGGAACCGCTCGGAAAAATGCCACTAGCGTTAGTCATAGAACGGTCACCCATCCATGCACTGAACGCGTCATATGTTGCTTAACGTTAGTGATCGTTTAAGAACACTCAGGCTGTCGGGGCTTCAGGCGATTAAATTACATTCACTGACCTTACAACTTTAAAATTAAGTGTCATTTGTAACGACCTACTGTAATATTTAGGACTATGCCCAATCCTTAGCATAGCTCACCCAGCATAATATCTAGTTAATAGCATCGAAGACGTGCCTACCGTTAAAGGGCTTATAACATTAGCCTTATCATATTAACATAGATAACTGGTATTATGCTAATGAAGTTGCTTGAGGCGATAGCGATAGGCCTGTATTGAAATTTAAATCCATTTCCAGCAAAGATGCTCTAACTATCTAGAACTCCTGGTTTAAATGACTTCCACAAAACACTATAATTTAACCTGCTCCCAAACTTGGATACCCTGTGCTATGGTAACCAGGCCAGGGGTGCAATTACGTAAGACTCCACTGTATGGAGTGGTCTGATTTAGCCCTTTTGTTCCCGGTATGTCACACCTTATGTCACACTGTTACATTCCGGGACTTTTTTCCCCAGTAGTTATCTCATACTCCTACTGCGAACTATCATATACATTAATATTTTGACTCTTTTGAGTTGTCTAAATACTTAACCCGATAGAGTGGAAAGTACCATAATATAAGAGCAGGCATAATACACCCTGGCTGAGGTCAATTTGTATGGCGGCCCCATTGGGAATTGAACCCGTAAGCTCTGTCTTGGTAGTTAAGCGCCTCACCGGCTAGACCAAAGAGACGGTCAAACGATTGTAAGACAATTTATTGAAGTAACGTCCTGAAAGTTGTTTCTTTATTTAAGAACGGTTGAGGAACATCTATTACCAGAGCAAAAGGTTGAAATTCTCAAGAGTTTAATTTATTTTTCGCACGAATTGACCGCGTTGAGGTTAAAATTTTTATGAAATTTAAAATCGATATTTTTTAACTCTTGGATCTTGAAGGGGTTCTGTAATGAAGAGCCGGTCTTCAGGTATCTCGAATAGTCATACCCAAGAACAAAGGCGAACCTTATTACAATTCACGAAAGGTAGAGTAACTCCTTCCCTCTAGGGCACGGAAACAATCCCTGTGGTAACAGACACAGACACGTGTCTTTGTACAGTCGACAGCAACTGATTAAAGTAACTGTCGACTCTACTATACTCGTCGCTCTCTATGTAATGTTGTAAGAAAACTAAAACCAAAACTAATTTGGGATTTAATGCTCCTATAATGAGATGTTGCCGTCATTACCTCTCTCTAAATATTCTAAATCTGACATTGACATATTTTCTAGCCTTAACACCTTCAAGTATTCTATTTTAAATCTCTAGCTACTACCTAAATTAATATACCTATTAAGCTAATAAGCAAGTAAGGTGTACACCTACTTGCTACTCATTCAGCTGAAGTTACATTAATTATTATCGTAAGTTTTATTACTTAGAACTGTTCACCTTATACTCTTTTATGATGTTACTTTATTAGGCATGTTGTGGTTACACTAAGTAACTTACTTATAAGTGAGAGTGCACATGGCCTTTTACATTTTAAGTTTATAAACTAGCTATGTAATATTTTGTGAAACTCTTGTTGGGGATCCTTAATATATTTAATAAAATTATTAACTAGGTAGATAAGAATCTGCACTGCAATATGCAATGCAATCTAACTTTGTGTACGGTTTCAAGAATGAGTGTTTAATTAACTGTATTTTACTGGGTAAATGATTTTATCGTTTATAATGACGTGTAAATTAATCATGCCATTTGCATCTATCCATACATGATCGATGCTGTGTGTGTACTCTATTGTACAAACTAATTTAAATAAAAGCCACTCAGATAGCGACAGTACCCCACGCCCTTAGCCTTACAGCTTCGGGTGAACGATCATCGACGGCTGAAATCCGTCAGGATATCGCCTTTCTCACGCTCAGGGCACCGCGCCACATCTCATCAACGTGGCTTGGCCGGTCTCACATGTAGTGAAAATCTCGGGAAGAGCTTACTATAGAAATGATCCTATGAAGTAAGGTCTTGTCGTTACAGCTGTGAGGCGAGGTAGTCATGTGCGCGGAAAATGTTTCGTTTGCGCGATTCAGAATTGGTACAGTGACATCTAGTTAGCGCTATAAGAAGCTTCTAGCAATGCCGATACACGGTTTTTACAATACGTTGGGCAAGACTGAACGTCGCGGCGATGGCCTTCAAACGCGGAAGTAACGATGTTATTGTCGACTTTTATTAGATCCCCCTTTTTTGTGTATGTTGATAGGAATATAAGCTAATAAATCAGCCAGAGAACTCAATTTCTTACACGGGTGGCTACTAGTTTCAAAGTTTTCCTAAAGTGTGTCGTTTTCTATGAAGAAAAGTGAAAGAGGTTTTTGATTGAAATAATATATTTTATATCCATCATGATTCTATATCAGATTATCTTATTTCTTTATTTTTATTAGGTGAAAAAACGAGATACGAAAAGAAACAGATAAATAAAAATAAAATGTAGAGTTTGGAGAAAGGGTGCATCTTTTACACCGTTACACTGATAAGTATATAATAATAACATTAAATTGTTTTTTTTTAATTGTATCGCAAGGAAAGTAACTACTTTATTCTTTCAATTATTTTGTTTTCTTGCGAAATAGTGCAGGTTGATTGTAAATTATTAATAACAGTATTTTATGAACTGAACCATAAAAACCAAAAATGTAGAGTAAGTAGAGAAGGTGGATTCGTTACACCTTTACACTGATAAGCATAATAATAATAACGTATTCTTCCGTATTGCAAGGAAAATAACTACCTCATTATTTCAATCACTTACTATTCTCGAGAAATTGTGGAGGTTGATTGCAATATTTTCTAACTAATAATCGTATTTTATGAACTCAAGCATAAAAACATAAAATGTAGAGTAGGTTCATCCTTAAACCTCTACACCAAGAAGTATTAAAATTGCACTGATGACGCTAAAACTAGTCCCTATAGATACTTACATAAATAAATTAGGTTATCTTTCATAAACATCTACCTACTCTACATCTACCTACAAAACGTTTCTTGTAAGAAACTACGCCAACACGTAAAGACGAAGCACATTGTTTTGCATTTGCATCAATATGAATGAGTAATAGTGACTGAGTACAATGCATCCGAATGGGCGATAACCTTCTAAGCCCCGACCCCAGTCAAATGCACCGATAATGGACATTTTGTCACAAACTCTCGTAAAACATAATAATGTAGGTTAAGTGGGACATACGCGAGGTTCAAAGTACCGATGATATCTTGACAGTTCTTCTAAGACAAACCGCACATCATGTCAATGAAATGTTATTGTTTTATTTCCTTGCATACAAAGCGCTTCCTCTTCTTTATAAACATATGTAGATACCTACCTCATCCAAAGCAAGCAAGAAGTCTGGACACGTACTCTCCGTTCAAAATACACACATAAACTCCACAAACCCCCTATTCATTTGTCCATTGTTTCAAAAAATTCATTCGTCATGTGTGTAGACATTTATAATCAGTTACCAAACCATTTCAAAGAGTCGAATGTAAAAGTGAATACCTTCAAAATGATGACTAAGGTATGGCTATTAGAACACTGTTTTTATAGTTTAAAAGAGTTTTTTGAATGTAAGTAATTTAAGTCAGATCTTTAATTTTGTTAAATGTAAATTTTTAAAGTTTAGGTATTTTATTTCATTATGCTTAAGATAAAATGTGAATACACCTGTTAAGGTAATACCTGGAGATGCCTGTTCGCAAATTCCACTCGTTGCATAAATGTACCCATGTATGATTCACAATAAAATAACATTTTTACATTTACATACAGGCACATACATAGCTTCTGGCCCCACACTAGGATACCCTGTGTCGTGGGAACCAGAAACATGACGTCACAAACATGTAAACATCCAAGACCTGAGTTTCGCCATAGTGTGGAAGTTATATTATTATTATTTATGGCTGGCACTATCTATCTATCTAATCAGCCCGTAAATAGAGCCCACTGTTGGACATAGGCCTCTTCTCTTTCACGTCAATCCATCCGGTCCAGTGCTAGTCTCGTCCAATGTTTGCCTGCTTTTACAATGTCGTCGGCCCATCGGTCTGCTGGTCTGCCCACCGACCGTCGACCCGTTCTTGGCCACCACTCAGTGGCTGCTGGCATGAGATATGATTATTTGGGGACGCCAATAATATTATTGTGTACTATGAAAAACATTGAATTTAGGCCGAGGCGCTCACCCCTCAGGCCTAGAACACTTTTTCTTTCACAGCTAAGTTAGTTATTCACAGAGTAATGTTTGAAATCTATTACAGTTTTACCAGTTTTACCATGCTCATACAACTGTGAATAGACCGCAGTTGTATGAGCTGTATGAGTTGTATCATGATTCAAAGTGCAGTTGCAAGACCGACCCGCCGGCCGGTCTACGGGGCCTAACGGAATGCGCCGTAGTTTACATCGGACCCGTCGGCGAGTCCTCGGGATTTCAGGGATTAAGGCGCTTAGCTACCAAGCAAGAGGCCGTGGGTTCGATTCCCAATGAGGCCGCCGTATATTTGTATAAGGGGCCTCAGTCTGAGTGTTTTCCGATGTTTGTATTATCTTTGTTTGTATTGTAAATTACGTAAACAAACCAAATTAGTCCGCTAAGGCCCCTTGCGCACTAGCGGTCAACCGCGGGGGCGGCTAACCGCGCGTTCTGCCGCTTTCCCAGTTTAATATGCAACCGCCTGTGATTGTACGCACTTGACCGCCGCAAAGTTTCAACCGCGGCGGTTGAATGGAGAGCTGCGGCCCGCTCCGCGGCTGGCCACCATCTTGCTTGTACGCACTTGCGATTTCAGTTTGCGGCGAGCCGCCGATGAGTTAGTACGTGAGTCGCAGTCATGAACTTCGACACAGAGAAATTCATTGTTGAAATTCAACAACGAGAATCAATTTGGAATTGTCAAGGAGCAATATATATATATATATAAAACAATACATATAAAACTGTTAGTAATTCTTCAAATGACGAAACACTCATTCTAACATAGCCAAAGAATTTATCTTGGTGCTTCTTCAGTTCTTGAAAACAACTTGCGAACTGGCCAAATTCATTACGTGTTTCTAGTAAAGGATGAATCCAGTATCTTTTTTTATTTTTCTTTAGTTGTTTTCGGGAGTAATAATAAATAACACAAGCTATCTCGACGGCGTCCATTTTGTTTATGAGGTACGCGGGCCGCTCTGGTCCAACCGCTTAACGCGTTATCATCGCGGTTTTTTCGCGATTGGCCGCCATAGCGGTCAGCCGCGATGAAACCGCGTTAAGCGGTTGGACCGCTCAAACGAACCGCCTAGGCGGTCAATCGCTAGTGCGTATAAGCCCTAAGCCATTTGTCTGTCAAAAGTCTGAGGACTGATGTAATTCGAAACAAAAAAGTTACCCAAAATAAACACCGGCCGCACACGCAAAGTAGTTAAGGGAATAATGTAACCAATTAAGCTGTAACTAAGTAGTTGTTACTGTACCCACCCCTCCAGTATAAAAGAAATAACAGAAATACGGAGTTTCATGACACAGAGGTTTTCTGCCTACAGTAAATGCCATTCTACACCAACTATGAGTTAATAATAACTGTATGCCAAACTATTAACGTAATATATGTATATTGTTAAAGTGGATCCGTAAGAACCTTGTCTTTTAAAAAAAAAACAATATTTTAAATTGTAAACCTACTTAACCTACTGGTACGTAACCTATCTAAACTTTATTTAAGAAATGTTGGGGACAAAACCGTATTTTCCTATGCTTGACTGTATAAATAAGTATAATTAAATAAAAAATATTTACATAGTCAAATAACGTTAACGTCTGCTGATAATTTCCGCTATTTTAAAGACGTTTTTTGGTGAACCAACGTGGATTGAACCTGTGGTCGTTTCTATACATTGCAGGTTTTCTAACCATGGGTATTATAATAATATCTTCCACACAAAACAACCACTTGACCCGGTCCCAAACTAGGATACCCTGTGCTATGGTAACGAGGCAAGGTCACTGCAAACATCGAAAAACACCCAGATTGAGGCCAGTTGTACAAATGTACTGCGGCCCCTAGTAGGAATCGAACCCACGATGTCTTTCGATACGTTCTTTTAGTGAAGCTAGATAGCTTATATTGTGCCTTCGGTCATGGATTGTATTGTATATATTATTATCAATATTGGTCTGACACTTTTTGCAAAAACTATGTGATTTTTAAACATAAAACATAAACATAAACATTTACATACAGGCACATACATTGCTTCAGGCCCCACACTAGGATACCCTGTGTCGTGGGAACCAGAAACAGCGACGTCACAAACATGTAAACATCCAAGACCTGGGTTTCTTTTTTGGGTTTTTTTAATCTAAGATATGATTTTTTCCATTGGAAGTGGACTTGTACTTGACTGGTAGAAAATGCTACTAGAATTAAGTTCACCTTTTTTACACAATCTTTTGTGCAATAACGAATTAATAATAATAACAATAATAATAGAATATTATTAACTTTATTCTTTAAGTAAAACTTAATAAATTGTAAATTAACATTAATTTGTACATTATTATGTATTTAGTGTATATTGTATTATTTGTAACATGGACGCGCTGAAAATCAGCGTCGCAGTTTTCTTTTCAAATCTGGAGACACACTGAGCGCGTTTCCTATTGCCAAAATGTTTTTTAAAAACTAAATTAAATTTATTTTTCTATATTTCAGTTTAGCTATAAGATTTATTTTCATGTTTTGCATGCAATTTTTTTTTTGGCAATAAACCTTTTTATTCCTATTCTTATTCATTATTAACTTTTCTCCGGATACACTTACTTGACTTTTTGTCTTTTAAAGTTAATATAAATGTCTGGTGCTTAGTCGAAACTTTTAGTCCAACATAATAAGCGCGGCGCTAGTATTACTTCGTTCTAAGTCTACTACTAGTATTCTATTGCCATTCTGTTTCTACCATTGGAAATTCAATGTTACCAAACACTCGTTGAAACAAAAATCCTGGAACAATAATTTAAGGCGCGGTCCCCCGATGAACTGTGGCCAGTGAAATAAATACGTGGCCAAAATAGATCCGGGTGTTGCGTTTTAAGTTGATGCGTGCCGTATAAATAAATAGTTTTAAGCGGTTTCTTTTGAGTGTCAGTCGGTGTATTTTTAGAGCCATTACGATAATGTTATAAAGCTTGCATTGACAACGCTGATAAAATTCTGTAAGTAGGTACACAATTTAATCAGAAGTTACGAGTAATACAAGTATTGAAGTAAGATTACTTCTCGTCACTTATTAACTGACTTCAAAAAAGGAGGGGGTCCTCAATTTAACGTACTTCTTTTTATTCGTTACTTCTATCAGATATCGACGGATCAAAGGCCGTAAACATAACATAACATCAAAAATATTTATTTAAACCACTTTACATAATGTTACATAGAATATGAGAAAGTAAGAATTAATAGGTTAATGTTAAGAATACTATGACAGAGTTTACCGGCGACCCCCACACTAGACTATAGTCTGTATAGTGGGGGACTGCTCTAGTAGGTTGACTTAACATTTGGCGACGATTAGGAAACAGTCTCAAAATTTTCTGTTTAAGTGATTTCGAAAAAATACGATTAATACAAATTGTAAGAGTTCTCTTGACGCTTGCCAGAGAGATAGTTATAATTATAATTTTTTGGGCGAGCGTGCCATAGTGGTGGTCTTGGTTTAAATTATTTTAATTTAGTTAAAGGACCGAAGAAGAAGAAGAATACGAACATAACATAACATTCACATACAGGCACATACATTGCTTCTGGCCTCACACTAGGATAGCCTGTGTCGTAGGAACCAGAAACAACGACGTCACAAACATGCAAACATCCAAGACCTGGGTTTCTTTTTTGACAGAGTAACATTTTAGATTTCATAGTGCGTAAGTTTGAGTTCGAAAATAGGCAAGCTATTTTGCGTAAAAATCACGGTCTCTACATTTGACGAAGTCTAAAAAAATATCATTTTTGCATATCGGTAACTTACACATTTTCATTCATTGTAATATTTTAAAGAATTTTATTCGAATCCCGCTAGAAACAAGATTGCGGGACAAGCTAGTGTCTAGCTGAATAGCAAATTCTCAAGATGTCAAACTCCATAATGTTACTAATACCCTAATACCTACGTTTTCCGTGCTTACTGGAAAGAAGATGTCAGTATTTAAAACAGCAATTGAACTAAATATACCCATCACTTAAACCCAGGTCTTGCATTTTTACACGTTTGGAAGTCGCTGTTTCTGGTACCCACGACACAGGGTATCCTAATATGGGGCCAGAAGCAATGTATGTGCCTGTATGTAAATGTTTATTATTGGAAATAAAAGTTACAATTTAGTCCTATGTATGGCCTTGTAGCTTACAGCAGCATGCTATGTCGGTCACCTTAGATCTTTAGCGGGTTGTCTCATCTCTGGTGTGATCCGTCAATGAAAATAAGAGCATAGCCCTTTCCATAGCATAGTTGGGATAGGAGTATAGGGTTGCGAAATATAGTACCTCTGCTATACTTTTTGGGAAAAATAATCTTACCAACGTTGGTGTTTGTTCATTTCCGCAAACTGGTGCCGGCCTTTATTGGGAAAAACAAAGCTATCTCAAAAAGGCTATAATATAAATCAAACGAGAAAGGGAAAGGGAGTTTGTTTAGCTGTTTTTTTTTTCGTGCGCGTTCTCTTTTATGATGATGTTGAGAGGTTTAATTTATGGCCTTGATCAAATTTACTGTTGTTAGGTGCGTTGGTTTTTTGTTTTTGCTATCTGACGTTAGGTATATTCGGTAGATCTCACAGTTGGTAACCTATTAGGTACAAAAAATGCGCCATTCCTCAATGAAGACATTTAACTGTTCTGTAAATGCTCATAGTAAAAATACAATGACTATTCAATGGAATCAATGATTTTATTAATTAACCACGTTTCTTACTATAATATTTTAAAAAGAAGAAAAAACAAAAGACGATTTACAGAAAAATTATAAATTCGAACTAGCAAGGAGGTTGCATACTCTTTGGTCGGCGCAAGCCCTTGTTTGCTTGAGTTTTTTTCTAAGTAGTATATTTTTCTTAATATCAGAAATTAAACAATTTTCAATATTTTGCACGTAACGCGCTCTACCAATAAACGTAAACATTATACATACAGGCACGCACATTGCTTCTGGCCCCAAATAGGATACCCCGTGACGCTGACGTAACATAACTGGGATTTTTCAGTGTATGCTTAAAGTACGGAACCCTCAAATTAGTTTCGTTGTAACAACTGTTATTTTCGTCAATACCCAAGACTTTTACGATGCTATTGGACAAAAGATGTTCAGTTCAGAGTTCCCAGCAGAACGAAATCCCTTCGGCTGTAAACTCGAAAAAATATCACGGTGTATTTCACGCTACATATTAAGGCGCTCCTTAACACTGGATGATTTAGAGCAGACGTGACTGGAGGGACATCCGTTGAATGTAGTTACCATACTCTGTGCCAAATGACGATCACGTGAACGTAAACATTAAAAAAATATGGAAATATCAAAGCTCCGTCTAACTAAGACTTTTTCTATCTACCAAGCATTATTACAAATTACGATCATTTAGAATCCCACTAAGATATTACAATATTGTAAAACAAATCGTGTTTTACCCCCGGTTTCTCATACACTAACAAGCTGTTAATCTGCTGTTAACAGCTGTCAGTTGGCCAAAGTGCATTCGAAGAAAACCTTTTACAGCTGTTAACAGTAGATTAAATTAGTCTACGAGAAACCGGGGGTTAGATAGATAGAGAACACTTTATTGTACGTAATGTATTGTACGGAAGATAGATAAATCTATAGTTGTCTGTTCAGAAATCGGAAATCAACAATTTATTTTAATTCTTATTTTTCGATTTATAGCATCATTTTCATTTTATAGATAGCAACAACAAAACAGTCAAAGACATAATATTGACTATTGTAGCTCTTATCACAGCGCCTTACTTCACTTACAATCACTTGACCTGGTTCCAAAGTAGGATACCCTGTGCTATGGTAACCAGGCAAGGACATTACAAACATCTAAAACACCCAGACTGATAGGCCATTTGTCACCGCATCACAAAATGAGATTTAGGCCTCATAAGATAGAGTCGATCATGTATTGCAGCTACTATGATTGCATTACAATACAAAGTTATCCTACTGTAAAACATTGTTAAGTAAAGTCAAAGTCGACTTTGTTACACCATTTGTAACTCAAGAACTGTAGGACCGATTTTTACGATCTTTAGTTTGTTGTATTTTTCTCCGCCCGAATAGTAGAGTTATTAAATATGAGAATAATAAAAAGTCAATTTCCAAAAAAGTGGAACGTTGAACGATAAAAATACTTTTTTCTACTTGGAAATTGAAATTCAAATGTTTTTATTCAAAATTCAAACAAAATGTCTACTTTTTAAACGTCTAAGTTGTTAGTTTCACAATAATAATAGATTAAGTGGAGAAGAAATCAACAAAGGAACTCCACATTTACTCAGAACGAAAAACAAACATTGAATTTCAGATTTCTTAAGGAACTCCATATTTACTCAGAACGAAAAACAAGCATTGAATTTCTGATTTCTTACGCACTTCAGAATGGAATTCACTCTATTGATAAATTTTATTATTGATAAAAAATCTACGTATTAATAATTTCAAATAATCATTATCATCATCAACCGTGTTATGTCCCCATCGAGGGGCACGGGGGGTCTCTTCCATGAGGAAGGTATAGGCCATACTCCACCACGGGGGCCAAGTCCGGAATGGTGGAGGCTTATAAGACTGATTGTGCGACTAATTAGTCACTAGAATTACAAGCCTCCACCAATCCGGATTTGATCCAATTATTTGAAATTTCAAATAATCAACATCATAAAATCACACAACAAAATACAACCGTCAAAAGAACACATCGACAAACGTTTCCTTCGTAAAACTAAAAACTGTAACACCAAAAGTAATGTCTACGCAACAAATTTAATTTTTCCGGTAAATCTGTATAATTATCAAAGACTCACAAGTGTGCACAATCGATAAAAATAACTCTGGACACCCTTTAGCCCGTGGTTATTAAGTCCATAATGTTTCTTTGATGTTATCAAATTGTTCGCTTGTACCAACAAGCGAGCGGTCTCCAGACCGACGCAGTTCTTCGGCGTTGTTTATTTCGAGTTACAGTAATTAATTTCACTAAATAAGCTTTCAGTGGAACATTACTAGCGTTATCATGCCGTTGTGCGTTCTACATTGCTTCTTTTATTTTTCATTTCATATCAATAAAAAAAATCTACTGAAGACTTGGCAGTAGGTATGGGCTAGTTTCCTTTGCCTACCCAGAATGGGTGAAGAAAAAAAATCTCTTTTACGGTTGGCGCCATTTTTCAAAAAAAATCTTTATTAAATTGCTTCATTTTTTCGCAACTGTATTAATAATAGTCGTTCAGTACACGTGCGGAACCGTCATTTCAACTTGTTCCGACTGTCAATTGTCATTTGTCGGAACTCGGTGCAATGACAGGCTTTCCGCACTTGTAATGAAATATACTATTTTAATACAGTTGCTCAAAAAGTGGCGTATTGCAGGGACGCATAGCGTTCGGGAAGTGGGCTATTACACACTCGAGCTTTTTCTTTACCTTTTCCGCACTCGTGCGTTCTCTTTCCCAACTGTATAACTGTCGGACTCTTCCGATATAACAACACCCGTAAGTAAATCCGGACTAAAAGTTTACAATGTGTTGTGCTTACGAAAGTTTTAGTTTTAACACCGAGTTTGGAACTACTTACTGAACTTCCAAACTATTTGCTGCAAAAATTTTAAGTACCTAATACGGTAGTTGACACGACTTGACTGATTAAAACAAAAATTCCAAAATATTTCGGAAAATGTATCTCTTTTAGTCAATTACTAGTTATTACATTTTTTAAATAGATGAAACATAAAAAGAGTGATCTGAAATATGACGTCATAAACCGGTATTTTCATACAAATTTCCGTTTTAAAAGTAATTTATTTGACATGTTGTCAACTACCCAATTGTGAAATATTTGGAATTGGAACGCAATTGTTTTTTTTCTAAAAATCAATAACATTGGCGCGTTTCTTTTGTCTATTTTCACTTATTTTCTCAGAAAAATGTCATCAAGTGATAATGATAGTGTCTTCTTAACACCAGAATATAATAAAACGACAGTTACATTTGAGCGGTATCATGTAAGTGTTATCTTTTATTTCATTCCTCTCAGATGGTAATGAAAAGCGGAGTGTTCAACACGGGCGCAAATAATTTTTGGTCTCTGTAGTGTTGAATCCCTCGCTCCTTCAGCTCGCTTCGCTCGGGCTTTAATGCAAGAATCGCCTCAGTTCGCTCTGGATTCAATTTCACAACCTCGACCCAAAACATTTTGTTTGCGCCCTTGGTGAACAATCTAGGTACTATTATTTATTTGCTGCCTACTGTACTGCCTCCACCCGGACTTGGGCCCCGTGGGGACGTGATGGGTTGATGATGATACTGAACCATCAATGGAAACGAAACACTTCTCTACGATTGTTTCAGCGAGCATGTTCATTTCGTAATGCTTAACGACTCTTGCGCTGAGATAGCTGAACCTTAATGGGATTAATGATGCAATTACAACCCGGGAGACGAGTCTACTAAGTGCTTTAGAAATTAATAAAGTCGATCGATAGTGATATTATTACGGCAAAAAACATAAACATTTACATACAGGCAGTTACATGGCTTCTGGCCCTACACTAGGATATTATGCCCTGTGTCGTGGGAACCAGAAACAGCGACATCACAAACATGTAAACGTCCAAGACCTAGGGTTCTTTTGGGGATACCGCCGTTTAGCCAAAGTATTTTTCGCCAAATTTTACTTCCCAATAAACTTATGGCATCAGTTTCATTTCCCAAATGAAACTTTAGCAAGTTTTCATTTCGCATTTTATTCATTTGGTCAAATTATCATTTCGCATAATTTTACTGCGTCAAGTTTTATTAAGACAAACGTTTATTATGCTAACGTTTTATTTTGGCTTTTATTCATTTGGTCAATTTATTATTTGGCATAAATATAGTTGACGATTAGGTACTAATTATTATTGAACGGGGGTTCGGCGATGTAAAGAATACGTGGCAACAGAAATATAGGTGCGACGACGCGCCTAGCGAAGCGGAGCGCGTCGGAGCGTTAGGTTCTCTATGTAAGATCGAAAACAGACTCGACTTTGTTGTGTCATTTACACACATTGCCGGCAGCGTATTCGGTATTGTATGGAAAGGTACTTTTTGCCAAACGATACTTTTGACTGAATAATGCTTGGTAAAATGAATTTTGACCAAGTATTTATTTGGTAAACAATAACTTGCCATAATAACTTTTGCTAACTGTTTATTTGCTTTAAGTTGTTTTGAGAAATGTTTTTTTGTCAAGTGATAATTTGCGGAAAATAGTTTGGGAAGTAATACTTTGGGAAACGATTTTTGGCAATACATTAGTAAACCGTTCTTTTGTTCCCAACTGGGATTAGAACCCGGTACCTCTCGCTTGGTAAGCAGATGGGCTAACCGCAGCGCCAAGCGCTTTGCAAGTCTAAATCGTGGAAATGACAATTCATGTTTATTTCTAGTAATTCTAGTATTAACATTAATACATGTGTTTTTTCCCCGAAGGGATAAAAACACTTATTTGGGTTTCAGCCAGAAGGCTTGACCCACTGTGAGATATACCTTCTGAACATCGGCGCCATCTAGCGGATAGGGCGTGAACTTCGCCCGTTCTACCTAGTTTGCTCCCTCCTTCATCGCCTTGCGGAGAAGGGGGAGGGGGGTGGTCAGCGCGGCGGGCGGAAGCCATTTTATCGTCAGTACTGTTGCTTGCAGAATTGAGGCGAGGCGGATGCCGGCAAGAATTTTATTGGTGGGTCAAGCCTTCTGGCTGAAATCCAAATAAGTGTTTTTATCCCTTCGGGGGAAAAACACATGTATTTGGGTGTTCGAGCCCTTCGGCTTGACCCACTGTGAGATGTTTGATAACTACCGGCGCTGACCCAGCGTACTGTGACTTGATAGATTACGAAAGAAAAGAGAAATTAACTAATCAACCTTTATTGTTCAAATAATGAAATATGGAATGATTTTCCAGAGTCTTCTTTTTCTCTCTTTAAATTAAATTGTAAGAAAAGAATCTGACATAACGAAAGTTGAGCTAACATTGTCTCTTATTTCCTTATAATAATGTTTAAGAAATGTAGAGGCACTGCGCCAGTTTCCTTTACGCAGCACCTCGTCCAAGTCAAGATCCTTTTTTGACCAGTTATTGGAGGCTACAGCTGATCTAAAACTTCCAGGAGATCCCTTTATATTAGCTTCCCTTAGTTCTACTCTGAGCCAACCTGCTATAACTGCTCTCGTGGCTGCTCTAACCTTTCCTCTTGTAGAGATAAAGAGGTTAGAAAGATTTCTGTTTGCACTTCGTCGCGACTCCGACATCTTTATAAGCAATGGGATCCAATAACACAGATTTAGCTTAATATTGTAACATTTTAAGAGGCGCCAACCGGATTGGCGAACGAGTGTCGGTTTTAGAACCGAATACTGGCCAAAATGTAATCTCTTCTGGAGAGATTATGCACTGGCCGGTGTTAACATGTAGTAAGGTCAGGTCGTGTATGCGCCTGCCGGATCATCATCATCATCATCATCATCAACCCATCATGTCCCCACCGAGGGGCACGGGTCTCTTCCCTGAGGAAGGTATAGGCCATACTCCACCACGGGGGCCAAGTCCGGATCGGTGGAGGCTTGTAAGACTAGTGGCTGGTCTTACTGTCAGAAGTTTTCAAGCCGCCCTAAGGCCTCTGACTTGGCTTAACGACTGCCATCTATCGACGGCAGCCGGCACCAACTGCTTAACGTGCCTTGCGAAGCACGGAATCGCTCGGAAAAATGCCACTAGCGTTAGTCATAGACGGTGACCCATCCATGGACTGAACGCGCCGTATGTTGCTTAACCTTAGTGATCGTTTAAGATCACTCAGGCAGCCCAGGCTACGAGCGATCCTGCCGGATGCCAACAGTAAAAGAGTTGCGACGTGTTGCGAGACTTGAAAAAGGTTGGTCTCATCGATCGTCCGATGGTTGATCCAGTCCAACAGGTCTGAGACATTCCACGTAGTAGGTTTGTGCATCGGGGGATTTTTTAATAGAATCGCCTTCAAAACTCTCTGAATTAATGGGTGAGTGCTAAGCGATTTGTTATCCGAAAGTGTTACGAAAGTTGCAATTGTTGATTTATGCACTAGTATAGTACGGGCGGCGAATTTTCTAGTCTCACAGAGATAGATCAGGTACCTTGCCACATCGCGCGGTTGCGGCTCTGCTATGGCTGTATTATTATTTATAGCCCAGGCACCAGGTATTCCAAGCTTTCCGTGTGGAGTTTCTGGTCTTCCATCGGACGCGTCCCTCGGGTGGCGGATAGGGGAACGCCCTCCAGATATGGAGGGTACCGGCTTCGGCCGGCGCGGACCAAAACCAGAGGGAGGGGGACGTCCAGTGGCTTGCGCTGCTGGATGTCCCGCGGGGTCCACTATGGGCCCCGCACCCGTAACCCCACACTGAGTGGGGCCGGGGGCCTTCGGGCCGCGAGGAGACAACCTCTATAAAAACACACGGTGGGGGCCCTCCTCTATGTCCCTCTGTTCAGCAGAGGGCATAGAGGAGTTTGAGGGAGGGTCACAGACGGCAGGTTGGGGGACCTGCCGTCCGACATCGTGACGGGAAAAGGGGGTGGGGGGCCCATGCCCCTTCTCCAGTGAGGGTGGGCCCGACTCCTTGCGAGTGAGGTCGACGTCGCCGTGGCGCCGCTGTAGCATTCGCACTGTGGTTTACCACAAGCGAGATCCGGCGGCGCCCCATTGCACGAGCGACAGGATGGCCCCCGGGGTGTTTTAGGAGGTATGCCTCTCCTATTATTAGGAGAGGAGAGTCCGACACACGGCCGTCGCCCTCCCCCAAGGGTGGCGGTTATGGTGCACAAAGCATTTCACCCCGTTAACAAAAAAAAAAAAAAGGTATTCCAAGCTTGCTTGTAAGTTTTGAGCGTGGATGGTCTCCAAGCTGACTGTAGGAACCTTTTTTCATGGTCTTGCCTGTGGCCTATCTCCTCGGCCCAGCCCGTATTTTCCACACCTCCAAAATTAATTTTTCTACGTTCCGAGGTTGTTGGCCTGTCTTGAGATCTTGAAGATGCGCTCGAAGATTCTTGATTTGGAACGGGGGGCAGGTCGCCCTCTGTTTGAGATCTGTTCTCCAAAAAGCTCGCTCCCATTTCGGTGCTATTAGAAGATAGTATCCGCGGGAGACGTTCAGGTGTTGGAGGACCCTTGGGATTAGTGCTGGGGGTGGGAATAGCCATCCTAGGCTGTAATACCACGGCCTGCTGAACGCATTTGTAAACTCGCTCCACGTGTCTCTCACATCTTCGCTGACATATCTCGGAACAACAGCAGATGTCCTCGTCGCAAACAGATCTATTTTTGGCGTCCCCATTTTCTTGAATATGATCTTTTGGATTTGCTCCCCCAGATGCCATTCTTGTGGGTCCTTCCTTCGCGATAGGCTGTCCGCCACGTCGTTGTATCTGCCCGGCAGGTATCTCGATACTAAGGTAATCCATCTGTGGGCCAGAATTAGGATTTTTGCCGTGATGTTGAGCAGAGCTTTCGACTTGGTGCCTCCTTGCCTTTCGACGTATGCTACTGACGTTCGATTGTCGGTTTGGAAAATGACGGTTCTTCCTTGCAACTCTTGCCATTCTTTTTGCAATACTTCGAATAACGTCCAAAGCTCTTTCCGGTTGCAGTGCCAGTGATTTTGGAAAGTCTTCCAGTAACCGAAGAGTTTTTTGTCGTTTACTATCGCACCCCAGCCGTAATCCGAAGCATCGGTGGTTATAAAGGCTGTGGGTGGAGCACCTTGAAGTACAGAGCAGTTGTTCAAGTTTTGTAGCCACCAGAGGAACTCTTCTTTTGCTTGGATCGGGAGCTGGAAATTCTTGTGTCTGTCTTCGTCTGGAAGTATTTTGGCCGCCATTTGGATGGGTCTGCAATGAAGAAATCCCAGAAGGATCGCATTAGATGCAAAGTTGAGTTTACCCAAGATTTGTTTTGCATCCATCCAGCTCCACTTATTTTTACGTAAGGCGTTGTTGAGGGTATTGCTAATGTTGATTACTTTGTCTTTAGGGAGCGCTATTATATTCCGTTTGGTATCCCAGATGAGACCTAAATATTCTATCTGTTTTTTAGGGCTTAGGTCGCATTTTTGTAAATTCAGCTGCCAACCCAGTTCATTCAAAAATGAAACCGTCCACTGCACTTGCCGAGCTAAGGTTGTTTCATTTTGATTCAGTAGTAGGTAATCATCTAAATATACAATGACTCTCATACCTCTATCTCGTAAGAGGGAGGCCACCCAGTTTGAGACTTTACTAAGGATTGACGGAGCGCTTGATAGCCCAAAAGGAAGGCAGTGCATATTGTATATTTGCCCCTTCCACGCCAGGGATAAGTAGCGTTTGTGGGATTGGGCGATTGGAATATGATAGTGTGCATTAGATATGTCGATTTTTGTAAGAAAATCGTCCTTTTGGATTGTCTGAGCGACTTTTTTTTAATTTATCAAGCGAAATTTGGGAGGTTTCATGTAGAAATTAAGTCGCTTCAAGTTAAATATTAGTCTGTGGGAGCCATTCGGTTTTTCTCTTAGAAAAATTGGGGAAAGATAACCGCTTCAATGAGATTGCTCCCATTTTGATTAGTTTTTTAATTTCATGTGACATAGCCTCCGATACATTTGGTTCAAAATGTTGGCTGTTATTAAAGGGAAATAAAATGACCGGTGGTTTTTGAGCGAACGGGACACGATAACCCTTTATGACACTAAGAATGGTTTCTGGGGCGCCCAGAGATTCCCACAGACTGACTTTAGACTTAAGCTGACCGGCATAGAAAGGTTTAGTATCTACCTTAGGGCTTTTTCTCCGTGGACTGAGGAGGTTTAGCTCCACTTGTGTGTCTGTCTTGCTTCCATGAGGAGCGAAAGGGCCGCGTGGAGGATTTTTTGTTACTAGGTTTGCCCGCTTGAACGAATTTGGTTTTAATGTAAGAGCCTTTTGAGGTTGTGCTTTTCTTACTCGGCCTGTTATTGTATGGCTTTCCCTTTGGAAAGAATTTGTACGATCCGCCTTGCTCTTTCACAGCCTCTGTCAGTTTTTCCTCCGCAAACAAGTGCGTATCCGAGGGTGGTATGTCATGGAGTAAGTCGTTCAGGACTTTGTTCGGGCATTTATATATCTCCCTTCGAGATTGAATGACCTCCGCTCTCCTTCCACACGTGTACTGCCAAACAGATTGTCTGAAACTTTTTTAAAGTTACAATTGACGTCTAGGAAGTGCTTTTGGATGTCTTGCCTAGACTTTTTAACGATTTTTTTGCAGGCTTCTTCGAAAGCCGCCCTTTGTAAGAGAAGACCGTATGTGATGGCACCCAGTGTTGCGTCCGCTTTTTCCAAAGGGCCTAACAAGCTCCATGAAGGGGTGTTTGTTGCCAGTACAGAATTGACCTTGAGGGCACCAAAAATAGGGGTTGCATGAAAATATTTTTGTACGTCCGCGTAGCGCACATTCCTCCAGTTGCCGTCACCAAGGCGTTGGCATTTCCGTCCTTGCTCGACAAGAATAGGGTCTGCTTTTGTCAATTTAGGTTCAGCTTCCGTGGTACAAGGTACGAAACTGCACACATCTGACTGTTCTTCATTTTCCGTGGCCTGGTTTGCGTGTCCGTTCATACCCTCACGAGGATTTGGGGGTCCGTTCTCTGAATCTGATTCAATTTCCGACCCCTCGGATCTATCCTCACAGCTATCTGTGGGAGATGTAGGGCGCTGTTGGCTAGGGCCTATTTTTTCTGATAGTTCGGACACCTTGTCCGCCACGCTTGCCACAATTTGGGAGTTGGCAGAAAGCACGTTCATCATCTTCTCGAAGAAAGTTATTTGCTGCTCGGTGCTTAAGCTTTCTCTAGTTTTATTGGAATCCGCTCTTTCGTTTCGTCTGGAACTCGAAGGAGACCGCAATTCTCTTCGGTTTAGGGGAGAGCATTGTCGTGTTCTTTTGTCGGCCGAGACATTATCAGAGTTCGGAGTGAGACTTCTTTTCCTCGATATGAGTTTGGGCTTTAGTAGCTTTACTGTGGCCATGAACACCTCATAGGATTTGGCATGAATCTTCTCCACAAAAGAATGTGGCGCATATATCAATGCTCGTCCTAATGGCCAGGTGAGCAGTTTCCTTTTTAAGGACCTGTATTTCTTCTCCGATAGGGTTGGATTGTTTGGCGAGTAGGCGTGCGCCAATGCTGTTGTTGGTATTGCGAAACGCAATTTTTGCTCGACGCCTGAAGAGATAAGATTGCCAAACAAATCTGTGTACGAATAGACTTCGACTTCCCATGATCTCCACCCCTGGGGGTAGTTTTGGTCAAGTGCTTCGATGAGGCGAGAGAAAAACTGCTCGTCCTCGCCATTGCTGCCCCCTGGCACTGGCTCTTGCGCCAGCTGGTGCATAGTCGGCATGCCTGAAGTCAAAACGAAGAACTTCATTTAAGTGATTTTCGAAACGACCGGACGACTGAGCACCCGTTGGGTGTTTCCGTGAGTCGTCCTTCGGTAGAAGGTGGTCGTCTCAGATGAGACTTCCCGACGTATCAACAAGTCGTCTGATTTGATGCGACCATCGTTTGATTGAGACGACTATCGATACGTCTACCAATAAGTGATTGCCCCGAGAGGCTAGGTGCTTTATATCGTCATAAGTTCCTATGCCAGAGGCCCGGAATGACATTGGGTTTCGCGGTAGCGTGGTAAACCCATCAAGAACATGTGCGTTGGCAGCATGTCTGCACCATTGTTCGTAGATATTTTCCCTAACAACTAGAGATATCCACGAATAGTGAAATAAATAATATTAGAAATTAACTTACTTGTATATTGTGTCGTTGTTGAGAACAACCGACGACGCCGAAATTCAAAAGCGTACTGACGATAAAATGGCTGCCGCCCGCCGCGCTGACCACCCCCCTCCCCCTTCTCCGCAAGGCGATGAAGGAGGGAGCAAACTAGGTAGAACGGGCGAAGTTCACGCCCTATCCGCTAGATGGCGCCGATGTTCAGAAGGTATATCTCACAGTGGGTCAAGCCGAAGGGCTCGAACACCCAAATAGCTGATATTGATTTGATAGCTTCCAATATATTCGAAGTCTAATATTTGTTTCTTACGTAATATGTAATACCTACGTAACCCATAATGCCTACTACCTTGCTTGAAAATAAATGGGATCGCTCTCTTCTACAAGATGAAGATAGTCTCAATTCTATTCTGTTTGTCATCAACTATAACTTTAGTAGACTCCAGGCCACGTTCTTATTGAATGAGAGAGCGAGATGGAAGATTCTTTATTATCTCGCCATCTCTTTTTGTTTATCAGATGTACAATCTATTGCAGTGTTTCCCAATTAGTGGTACCCGTACCCCAAGGGGTACGCGAGATTGCATCAAGGGGTATGCGCAGAAATCTCTAAACTAAAATATTTAATCCTTTAAAACAATGTAAAATTAGCCATAAAATGCGACTTTCTATCGAATAATATCCATCTCTGATCAAGAGATGGAATATCTGCATGGAATATCTGGAGCGTGAACACCAACAACAACAGCAGTGGGCACGTCTTCAGAATATTGAAGTCGTCGGTATTCCTGAGAATGAGGGCGAATCTACGGTAGAAATTATTAAGAGGCTTGCAAAGAGCGTTGATGTCATTCTAAACCACGATGATATAGAGTTCGCACACCGAGTTCAACCGATGCGAGCTACCCCCGGCCGACCACGCAACTTAGTCGTTCGTCTCCGCCAGCGTCAAGTGAGGGATGAGTTTCTGTCTAAAGCTCGTAAGCGCCGTGATCTGGACACGGGTGTCATCGGCATGAAGGGCGATATTAAACGTATCTACGTCAACGAACATCTCACTCCGAACAACAAAAAGCTCTTTCAAGCGTGTAAGACTCAAGCAAAAGCAGCCTCATTTGCCTTCGTATGGACAAAAAACTGTCGCATTTATGTAAGGAAAAACGAAAAATCACCGCAAATCAACATCGCTTCCGAAAACGACCTCAAAAAAATTGTTGCCTAATTGGGTTTCTCTCATTACGTATAGTTAATAATTTTATTATAATAATTATTGTGAGCTGTTGTCAATTTTATGACTTGCAGACAAACACACATCAAACTACTTCACAAAACACACACACATTTAACACTCTACAATTAATACACACACAAAATTCATATATTACACATAGAACTAGTGAGCGCCCCCCAGGTCCGTACCAAGTGTTCAGACTTTACCAGTTTGCCTTCGCTAAGAAATATTTTGTTTCTCATTATCTAGTATCTCTGCACCTCCATATTAGTTACATCCTATCTGAAAAGAGACTGCCTAACCCCCCTCCCTAATAATCTCCGAATCTTTTACCAAAATGTTAGAGGCTTAAGAACAAAGACTACTGAATTTTTTAACAATGTTGCCGGCCTTAACTACGAATTATTCCTAATTACCGAGACCTGGCTGTGTGAAGGTATTCTGAATTCAGAGTTAGCTGATTTGGATAACTTCGATATGGTAAGAGCAGACCGCGCCTCGTCGACTGCGGGAGGTGGTGTATTTATCTTGAGCGCACGGGCTCTACATGCTCGGCCTTGGAGTCGCGGAATGGAGTCGAAATGACTTAGAGTGTGTGTGGATCACCATACCTGGTTCTTCAATAGGCTCTACCCAGATCATTCACATAGCAGTATTATATATACCTCCTGACCGTAAACTACCAATGCGTGTGTAACTCTTTTTGGATTTGATGGGTGACATTGCGCGAGAAAATTCTGATGATAACTTTTTAATAAGTGGAGATTTTAACCTGCCTTGTCTACGGTGGGACTCTGGCGAACCGATTTGTTTAAGAAAAGGTTCGGTAGAGGTGCAAAATTCTGTATCAAATTTGTTAAATCTCATGCAATTCATTGGATTGGAGCAATATAATAGATTTGTAAATAGCAGTAATAATACTCTGGACTTTATTTTCTGTAACTTTCAACTCAATGTTATTAAGGCAGTTTTTCCATTGGTGAGTGAGGATCCTTATCATCCTGCCATTGAAATGGAGTCCAATGACATCTACACCCAAGTTATAACTCCTATAAAACGCTTAAAATACCAATTCCGGAAAGCAAACTTTAATGAAATAAATTCTGAGTTATCTGGATGCAATTGGGAATGTCTTCTGGAATCCGTCACAATTGACGATGCGGTGAGTAAGCTTTATACACGGTTGAATAATTCTATTAATAAACATGTCCCAAAAGCCACAGTAGGAGGATCCCAGCAATATCCAATATGGTACAGTCGAGCTCTAATAAATATTATTAAAGAAAAATCAAAGTACCATACTAGATGGAAAAAATACAAAAACCCTTGTGACTACGATAGTTTTGCACTACTTCGCTGCAGACAAAAGGCTGTACAGGATGAATGTTACCAGCGGCATATCATAAGAGCTCAGCAGAACATAAAAAAGAATCCCAAATTGCTATGGTCCTATGTTAAATCAAAGCGAAAGAACCCTACAGGGTATTCTAAGTCCATGACATATGAGGGCAACACTTTACACACTGAACAGGAAATATCCACATCTTTTAATAAATATTTTAAGGAAATGTTCAGTGTTCCAGCAAGTTCTTATCCAATTCGTAATCTTGTGGAACCCCCTTACCCAAACGTTCTGAGTAATATAACGGTCACTGAGACTCAAATACTCAAAATTCTGAAGGGTTTAGATGAAAACAACGGCCCAGGCAGCGATGGTTTTCCACCTATTCTGATAGTGAACTGCGCGGAATCGTTAACAAAGCCTCTTACGATAATTCTAAACCGGTCCTTTCATGAGGGTCTGGTCCCAACTGTCTGGAAAACGGCACATATTGTGCCTGTGCATAAGAAGGGTACAAAAACTGCTGTGGAAAACTACAGACCAATCTCTATATTAAACACTTTCAGTAAAGTTATGGAACGCGTTGTGCACACCCACTTCTATTCTAATATATCTCAAAATATTCCCGTTGAACAGCATGGGTTCTTAAAAGGTAAGTCCACCACCACTAATCTGGCAATTTTCACCAACTATCTGCTTAGGGAAATGGATAACCGTGGACAGATTGACGTTATATATACAGACTTTGAGAAGGCGTTTGATAGAGTGGATCACGTCATTCTGTTACGCAAATTGGAAAAGCTAGGTATCAAGGGTGACCTTCTTAGATGGACTAAATCATATATCGAGAATAGAAGTCAAGCAGTCGTTGTTGGTGGCCACAAATCAGATTTCATCCTGGTCCCCTCGGGCGTGCCTCAAGGCTCAATTCTTGGACCGCTCCTCTATGTGGCCTACTTGTATGATATTGGCACATGTTTCCAACATGCAAAGTTTCTTCTGTACGCGGACGACAAAAAAATTTACTTGAAAGTAAACTCTGAACTCGACTGCGCCCGCTTACAGGAGGATCTCAATAGACTAGTTATTTATTATAATGAAAATAGAATAAGTGTCAATGCTTCGAAGTGCAATCATGTTACATTCACAAGACGTACGAAACCCGTAAATCACGAGTACCACTTTGAGTACAAGGTCATCCAGAGAGCGAATGTGGTTAGGGATTTAGGAGTTTTTTTGGATTCCAAACTTACATTTAGGGATCACACAGAGGCTATGACAAATAAAGCTTACAGAAACTTAGGTTTCATTTTAAGGATAACTAAACCTTTTAAAGATGTGGATTGTATCCGTATGCTCTACTACACATACGTAAGAAGTATACTAGAGTATTGTAGTTGTATATGGAACCCGCAATACATGATTTACAAAAATATGATAGAGCGTATACAACATAAATTTGTCCATCATCTGAATTTCCGCACAAGATCACGGTGACAATTACGAAGTTTCATGTCAACAATATAGGCTCCTGACTCTTGAACAACGTCGTATTTTAATTGACATGTATCAGCTCTCTGACATCTGCCGTGGGAGCATGGACTGTCCTGACCTGACAAACGAAGTTTTGACTCTGCGCACACCAACCACTCGTACTCGTCACACAAAATTATTCGATGTCCCACTTGTTACTACGAATTATGCGCAAGGCTCTGTGAGCTGTCGCTTGCCGAATGTATATAATAAACTTTTTTCCAATTTAGATATTTTCCATTTGTCCAAGTCAGATTTTAAGAGTTCACTTTTAGGTTCCCTTGGGGAAAAGAAATGAGTTCTGGTATGCTTTTTACCTCACTCTTTCTTCCCTCACTTCACAAATCCCGTACAGCGGCAAAATTATTCACACAAACACACACACACACACACACACACACACACACACACACCCTTAAACATTCAAACACACCCTCACACGCACACACTATGCAGTCATAATTTAACAGCACTCTGTTCCTTTATGCAAATAAGTTTTAAAATATCTAAGGCCATAGCCTGTTTTCTTCTTTTTATTCCACTGTAAAATTTGTAAAATCTGTACAACTTAAATTATGTAAATCTATTTTTTGTTCCTGTCTAGAAGCTAAGTTAATATAATGTAAGCCCTTAAGTGGCCTATGTTTGGATATTTTCACACAACCATATTTTGTAATTTGACTTGTGCTGTGGGTTTTGTATTAAACTAAATAAAAAAAAAAAAAAAAAAAAACTTGTCAGTTCTACGGACAAGACTACTTGAGATAAAATCTAAGCTTTCAGAACTAAAGAAAAGCTAGAAAACAGTTAATTAATTTATAATGATTTATAACAAAGATTTATTATTTGTAAAATCACAATAATTCCTCAAAAACACTTCTCAAATAAAGTTTCAATAAATCTGTTTAAATAAATTATATTTTCACCATAATACCGTAGAACATTAAACATGCGTTTAACATTAACAAACACGTAGAACATGCCTCGGAGTAGCGTTTTACGGAATCGTGTACCATAAATGAGGCCGTAAATGTAGAGAATCTTTGTTAATTTCCTCCTCCGAATAAGCTATTAATTCTGTTACTGACAACGTTGACGTTCAAATAAGCATTCACTTTTATTACGAATAAAATCTTGCATTAAATTAAAGACTTGGTCAAGATGAAAGAACGTTTAGCTGTTCTCACACTGTGTGGCTTAAAACAACTTATTATAACGATTTTTACTAACTTTTCTTACACTAGAAGCGACTCATTGGTCAAATTACCTACAAATTACAGTTGAAGCGCTTATAGCCGCACAATAAACCCTCAAAGTTATCCCATAAATTCCAATAAAAGTTGATAGTATCAATGTAGCATCGATATTACGTTATTTATGGCCTAACAGTTTCCTATCACTTATGCAAGTACAGTTAGATACGAAGAAAAATAAACGGTAAAGATTATGAAAATGCAACTCTTTGGCTGTAGAATACAGTTTGTTTCATCTGACTGTCAACTGTTTTTGCATTGTTACGCGATTTAAAAAAATGCGTGTCTACATTAACATGGATTTAACTAGGGAAAATTTTTGTAGTATGATTTTCTACGATTTTAAGTGTGATTTGACAGCTCAATAGAGCATCGCTCGGCTTCAATCTGCTTTTGGCGATGAAGCTCCATGCAAGACGACTATTTATAGCTGGTTATTTATAGAATTCAAGCTCGGTCTGTACTTAGATTTTTTTATTTAAAAGATAAATAAAACTTTCGTAAATACTAGACATTATTAACTTTATTCCGGGTACCTACATTTGCGTGACTTTTGGTCACAAGTCCGACCAAGCTTGGTCGAACTCTTTCGACAAAAGTCAAGTATGTATTATTAAAAAATTATAATACGTAAACTCTGTTAATTGAGGGATATATTCAAAGGTTTGGACTTATGTTATTTTATCCCATTTTTCTCCACAGTGACCTAAATTTTGAAATGGACACCTAGTTCTACTTGCAACATTCAATAACGTCATAGTTATTATATTTATTCCGCATAAACTTACTTGACTTTTTGCCGGAAGAGTACAGGAATAAAGTTAAGAGTGTAGTGCCTACGAAAGTTTTAGTTCAAGAGTCATAATTTCTGTGTTACTTTGAATATTTTTTTAGATTTTAATATGATCAAATTTACTTCTTAAATTAAAATTAAACTTAAGTCATTTAATACTTGGTTTTAAATAATAAATAAATCAATTAGATAATATAAATAAGTTATATAGTTTTGAACTAATTTAAACAAATGTTGTCCAGACATTCTGACGTCAGAATGTCTGGCCACTTTCTTTAAACGTTTGTTCGCTATATATCGAGGTAGGTACTGAATATTTCGATTAAGGTAGTAAAGAGTACCAAATAAGTACTATAATGTAGTGTTTTTCAAACATCAAATACGGTACTGACGCTTACGAATATATAATACCAGTTCTTTCGCTCTGATAGATACGGACCCTGAAGAAGTGAACAGAGTTCTATTGAGTGTTAAATCTAATAGTGCCCCTGGGTATGACAGTGTAACAACCAAATATCTAAAGTTTGTTAGTAAGGAAGTTACAACCATCATATCACATTTGGCCAACCTTTGTTTCGCTAAGGGTATCTTCCCGGAACCATTAAAGCGTTCGTTAGTTACCCCTGTATTCAAGGATTTCAAGGATGGGGAGAGAGATGATGTCAACAATTACCGGCCTATTTCAGTGCTCCCTGCGATTTCAAAAAATTTGGAAAAATTAATTAACATCAGACTATTCAATTACCTTGACAAATTTCACATAATTTCATCATCACAGTTTGGATTTAGACAGGGAAGGTCAACCGAAGACGCGGTTCTGGCACTGACCTCTCTTGTAACTGCACAGCTTGATAAAGGGCTTAAATGTATTTCAGTGTTCTTAGACCCAAAAAAAGCCTTTGACACCGTCTCTCTTCCAATCCTTATAAGAAAACTGGAAGCAATTGGAATTAGAGGCATTCCCCTCGAACTCTTCAAAGACTACCTAACAAATAGAAAACAGAGAGTAAAGCTGGAACAACACATAAATGAGGACGCAGCTATTACATACGGTGTTCCTCAAGGAAGCGTGCTTGGTCCGACTTTATTCTTAGTCTATATAAATGACCTCTGCAACCTTAGTATTGAAAACGCCGCAACATTTGCGTACGCTGATGACACAGCTGTTGTTTTTCGCGGTGACTCTTGGAAAACCGTGAGAGATAGTGTCGAAAGGGGAATGTCTCTAATATCACAGTGGCTGGAAAATAACCTGCTTACACTGAATACGTCAAAAACAAACTACATCTGCTTTAGCTTAAATAATGCACAGTCAAGCAATGACTTTAAAATCAAGCTTCATAGTTGTGATAACATCACCACAGGAATCTGTAACTGCCCTCATCTGGAAAAGGTCATGCACACTATATACCTCGGCGTTATTGTAGATTACAGATTATCATTGCACCTACACCTTGAACACGTCGCCACTAGACTAAGGAAACTAATCTGGATATTTAAAATACTGAGACATGTTGTGCCCCGAAATATATGTAAAATTAAAAATCAAGACCCACCCAGAAATCTTTTAAATGAGATATACATTGCTCTGGTGCAATCAGTTCTAATGTATTGTCTACCGATTTGGGGAGGTGCATCAAAGACCAAATTTCTTGAGTTGGAAAGAGTGCAGCGTAGTTTAATTAAAGTGATGTATTTAAAAAAAACACGCTATTCAAAGCACAAATTATATCAAGAAAGTAATTTACTTTCTATTAGAAAATTATATGTATTGCAAATTGTTTTAAATAAGCACAATAACACTCCATATGACCCTAAAATACAAGATAAAAAAATAAGGATATCGTAGTAAAAACACCTGTGATACGAACTAAATTTGCTAGGATGCAGTTCAGTGCACAGTCATCTTTCACATACAATAAGATAAAACTTACTGTGAATGTAAAAAGTGTATTATAGAATGGTTGTATAGCTTGAATTATAATGAGACAGAAAAACTACTAGAATGAATAAAATAATGTAAATATACGTGTTAATAAATACGGATGTACACCGACACGCATACATAATATACACACGTACACTCTCACACACACACTCACACACACACACCCTCACACACACACACACACACACACACACATACACACACACACACACACACAATTGGCTAAGTTTATTATTATTTTTCTCTTATAATAATAACGTTATAAACTTGATATGATTAATGATATGGAAGAGCGGAGTCATCTAGTGCTTAAAAGGTGACTCCATTTACTATGCACTGAAAAAAATGAAGTTAAAGAATAAATAAAAAAAAATACATGATAAAAACTTAACTAACAGTATACTTAACTAATCTATACACTAATTAATCTATTCACGAAAATACAGTGATAAACCGTGATGAAATATACCGCTGACACCATAGCACAGCAGAATCACTAAGAAGTTTCATTCAGGTGGTTCTGTCTGACTATACCTAGATAATAGTAAGAGAAAATATAGGTTACTGGGTGAATTTGGCAGAAATATAGGAGAGCTTACAGATCCTTCAAAGTTGGCAGGTTGTTATCAAGTGAATATACTTTGGTACCTAAAATGAAAAGCTGTAAAGGTTGATGTGCCGTCGACTGTACCTCCCAAAGCCAAATTCGATGCCCAAATTCGGTGACCGAAGCAAATTGACAGAGGAAATTTTTAGTCGTATCACGATTTCGATTCTTTCACCGTAGATACGTGATCTGCCGAGACGTCAATCGATTTTGGTGAACTAGCTGGGAATAGAATGGCCAATGGTTTCACATTGGACTAACATGCGGTTTATGACCTTGGCACCGAGGGGCTCGGGTCTCTTCCCTGAGGAAGGTATAGACCATACTGTGGAGCACGGGGGCTTAGTCCGGATTGGTGGAGGTTTGTAAGACTATTGGCTGGTCTTGCTGTCAGAAGATTTCAAGCCGCCCTAAGGCCTCTGACTTGGCTTAACGACTGACATCTATCGACGGGAGCCGGCACCAACTGCTTAACGTGTATTGCGAAGCACAGAACCGCTCGGAAAAATGCCACTTTAGTCATAGACGGTCACCTATCCATGCACTGAACGCGCCCTATGTTGCTGAACCTTCGTGATCGTTTAAGATCAGTCAGGCAGCCGGGACTACGAGAGCAATTCTGCCGATACAGGCGTGCATCTCTGGGATACAGGCATGAATTTATGTTTCAGTTATTTATTTAAGTGAGCTTTTGTGGCAAATAAATACCTTTCATTATTTCTATGTATTTATGTAGTATGTAGTACAAATTGTGTATTCGGGTCCGGCGGCAGTATTTGATAACCCTGTATTTACAGAGAAAAAAGATGGTCAGTATCTGTGACAATGTCCTATGATTGAAGGGCTTTCGAACAGATTGTGTTTGCGCAATCCGATCACGTTTTTCGTCGAGCCGACTTTTTATGAGAAAGCTACAACTTCCACTGCGTAGGTACTTACGTTTTCTATTTGGGAACTGAAATGGTCTTTTTTTACCACAAATTCACTGTAACATAATAACAATAAGCCAGTCAAGTCTGAAGTTTCCGTAGTTATATATGTTTCAAAGAAGTACCAAAAATGTTATACGTCATTTTCATAGTACATTGTGTCCCTAATTTTTTTCTATAATGTTGTCTGTTACCTATTAACGAGTCCTTTTGAAAAACCTACCTTAATGCTACATCTCTTCTTGATCTTATTGAAGAATAAGATCAAAAAAAGAAAAAAAATCTGTGAATTAGATTTAATTGAAATTAAATTATTTTACTTAGTTTGGAACTAGTTGGACGATTGGAAGGAGAAAATCTTTATTATGTTTAGTTGCCTTAATTCGATCGTATCTAAGTGATTTCAGTCAAGTGAAAAATATTCCCGTACCGGGCTGCACGAAGCTCAAGTTTCGTTTCTTCTAAGATGTCACCGACAAGCATGACATTTGCCAAAAGTATACGCAAAGTATTTCAAGGAATTCAAAATATCTAATATGATCGCGAGATGGCTGTAAAAAATGAAAACGACAAGGGATGTAAAAAATCAGAAATCAAAAATTAATTTCAACTTTACCATATTCCGTTGAATGTCAATGTAAGATGCTTACTTAGGGTTGAGTTCGCAGTGAAGTAAAAGGCAGCGAACAATCTCCTCTCTGACCATCTTTATTTCTCAAATCATAATCCAATATAATGTCGGTACCTACCTAACAAGTTCCCACGAGTGCAATCAACAATTTGTAATAGGCTATTTGACAGTGTGGAAAAAAAACAGTATTATTTATACGTATTCGTATAAATTATTAGTCTTAAAACCGCTTTAAGGCATTTTAAGTAAAAAATAAGATTATTTATAAAAAAAAAATATCGAAAATAGCCTGGATTGGCCGATTCCATGATGAGGTCACAGCTCAGTAAAAATGGTCATTCATGTTGATCTTACGTTCATTGGTTTGTTTACTGACCAATGACGTCACAAGTTTTGTGCGACGCGAGGCCATATTGCCCAAAACAGCATTTTAGCGGCTTATTTAAAAGTAAAATTTCGTTCGCCTTTTTTAGAAGAAATACACAAAAGAATTTAAAGTGACCACTTTCTGAGGACTCCATGAACACTAACAAAAAATATGAGATGGTTTTCAGAAATCTGTCAAACAGCCTATTGCTAAGCTAATGCTTAGTTTTAGTAGAAGTAAAAGCAGCTTGATCAATCACTTTAAATTGCTTTAGTAAAGTTAGGCTCACTAGGACACACTTACTAACAAAGGCAATTTAAGTTCAAAAAGCTTGCCGCAATCCGTGCCAAAACTATTTCCATTTCCTTACACCGCCCCGGCATAACGGCGATTTTCCGCAAAATCACGGCTATTTTCACAATTGAATTGAGTTTTAGAGGAGAACGATCCTCGGTATGGCAACACTAGGTCCTCTGCTCACAATTTGGTTGAGACTGGTGATCGCTGACCCCCGCGTTATGCTCGTGAGCCTGCTGTTCGTGTGTCTGGCCGCAGCATTGAGGTTTTTCCTGCTTTTGTAGGAAAATTAGCTAATGTTTTGACTTTTTATGACCATGAAAACTTCTAACAGTAAGACCAGCCAGTAGTCTTACAAGCCTCCACCAATCCGGACTTTGGCCCCCGTGGTGAAGTATGGACTTTACCTTCCTCAGGGAAGAGACCCGTGCCCCTCGCACGTGAATTACCGATATCAACTACTGTAACACTTACTGCTCTGCGCTGCCTCAGCGATCCGAAGTGGGTCTTGGCCTCTGACACAAGAAGTCGCCTCTGATCTCTGTCCTGCGTGGTCTCCTGCCAGTTGCCCGCCTGGAGCTCACGCAGGTCCTTGGCCACTTCATCCTTCCAGCGATGTCTGGGACGGCCAACTGGTCTTTCTCCAGTCTGAAGCCTCCAGTATGCTGTCTGCACCGCTCGATCCTCTTCCATCTTTTCTACGTGACCGAGTAAACGGATTCGGTGGGATATCGTTTCTCAGAGTGCGTATACTGAGTTTTTTTTTTTCACTTTCGATAGCGAGAGCGTTTGCGATTTGCATAGGAGTGACAAAGAGACAATTATGTGGCGCGCTTCTATCTGCGCTCACTTTTCTGGCAAAATATCAAATAAGTGTATACGAAGTAAGGCAAATAACGTGGTTCTCACCTAAGCTTTACTTCTAAAATATTACCAATCTAGTACTACAGCTCCTCATTTCTAAACCCAACATCATCAGAGTGCTTATACTGAGTTTTTTCATTCACTTTCGATAGCGAGAGCGTTTGCGATTTGCATAGGAGTGACAAAGAGACAATTATGTGGCGCGCTTTGTTACGCAGAGCTGATAATGCGTAGAGCAGTCGCTCGCGTCAGAGGCTGGTAGTCGATGACGCTTATGTCTTCACTTTTAATTTCCAAAAACGTAGGGAAGTGTCAGCCGTTGGTTTTTTTCTATTCTCGGAGGAAAATACCATGAGTGGCCAAGCCAAGGAATGAGCCACTTTCCATGATGTACGAGGTCCGTTAAATAAATTTTCTTTGCGCATTTAAACACTGTATATTCTGACTTCTTAACGTATTGACACAGACTTCTTAAAACTTAATTTAAAATTCTCCCATCCTATCCACGCATAGCTTATTTGTTTGTTACGCTATATTGCACAAAAATGAAAATAGAGATAAAAAACTTTGATTAAAGTAATGCCATTCTAATTCGTTACATTAAGGGCTATTTTGCAGAAAACATGTCATGGTTGACCATCTGTATAGTTAGGTCGCTCAAGTCTTGCAAGATCCGTATCCTTGCATTCTATTTTAGATTAGACTTGGTGCAGGCAATTTTAATAAAAAACTTTACAACGGTCCAAGTATAATTTCTTTAGACATAAATGTAGCATTATTTATACCATAAATGGTTGGATGTATTTAGACATATTATAATACAGCGCGTTTGTTCGTGATTTTTTTATTAGAGAGAAACCCTGGTCGGATTCTTCTCACAAAAAACGAGCAAGTGAATCCGGATATAATTGAATTTCAGTCTTAAGTACATTACTATTGTAGGGATTAAACTTCTAAAACTGCTAAAATGTTGACGCCACGTGTTTGTAGATGGGTCAGGTTATTTTACATAGCTGTCAATTTTTTTGGCAGGTATATGATTTCTAAAATACGCCATGAGTTTTTCCAGAATCAATTTTTAGAAGCATGGTCTATCTGTGTGCTAAATTTCATTAAATCTGAGCAGCCCTTTGTAAAAAAACAATCATAATATCAGTAGAATGAGATATGATTTGAACACACAAGAGAATCTTTATTACCATTATGTCCTTACGTTGGAATGTAAAATATACTTTGCCTTGAATACGAGAATTGATTAGTTTATGTCATATGTTACTGCCATTCCACGGATTAACTAGGGCACGGTAGGATCGACCCCAAACCGCGACTTTGCGGTCTTCGGGGCAACCACGAGCTGGCGAAGATTATTTCGTACACTCTCGTACGGCTCCATTTTCCCGTCATTTTCATCTTTTGAAAGTAAAAGTGGAAGTGAACTAAATATTGCCTAAACACACATTAGAGGTACATAGGTACATTTTATAAACATTAAATTACATAATAAAAATCATAACATAAAGGTCTGGTTTTTTGGTGTGTACCATAAATAATATTCTAACCTTATCTTATAAAGGTTTTGACAAATGGACCCATGCTCAGAAATGTGCCGCCCGGAGATGTATGCAATACCGGTCGGCGCTGAATTTCAGCACGAACAATTATTTTTTATTTTATTTATCTAATCTATTCACTGCTGACAAATGCTGGCATAATGCTATGAAGTCCCAGTTCCATGATCCTAGGTCTTACTAACATAATTGAGAGATTCTTCTGGCACTTGAAAAAATGATCTGTATAATTTCTTTTTTACCGGTCATTTATTTATTTATTATTTATAATGAAACTATAAATTAAAATGAATATAACTAATTTCTAACCTAAATATAAAATATTAAACTAAAAACTACCTAAATATAAAAAATCGAATCTAAGCCGCTGCCGTTGGGGAGAGTTCCCAAGATACTGGCAGCATTCCCCCCCCCCATTTCTTTTAAATACAAAATAAAATCCGAACACTACACCACTGAAATACGTATACATGCAGGTATTGCAGAAGTATATTTTAGACTCGGTGCCTAAAATGAATGGAACATGCACCGAGGTTAGGGTTGCCAGGTCGCCAAACCTAATAGCCGGACAGACCAGCAAGTTTATCCGGACATTTGGGTAGAAAGTCCGGACACCCTACATTATTGAGGATTTTGTGTCTCAGTATTAATAGGTAGTTACGTCAAAAAAATTGTATGTAAAATCAAGCTAATTTTTTTATTGCGTTTGCGTTTGAGTTTGCGAAATGTAAAAAGTTTAACAAAAGCCGGACAAGCCGGACACTGTTTATTTTGGCCGGACACGCAATCAAAAAGCTTACCTATGTATCCGGACGCCTGGCAACCCTAACCGAGGTTTTAATTGGTGTTGTTGACAATGTCACTGCATGCTTTTATATAGGCTTGTACTTTCGCTATTATTTTTAAGGTTTTTCGTTATGACACTTTTAAGTAAGAATGTATGTATACTATGTATAAATAAAAAAGTCGATATTTTTATTAGTTACGCTGTTTTCTGGCTTAATTTTTGGTGTGCTTCTATCGATGACATCTTGTGGTAGGCCTTTCAACTTAACTTAGTTTCCCTGCGGGTGTTTTGATATCGATCGCCAATGTACCAGCTGGAGTAAGCCTGTGGTCTTACGATTACTGCCTAGTGTTATGACTGCGGTTCGGTGTTTTACTACGACTACATTCATTGTATACTCTGTCTAAAGAGCTTTTGTTGGTAATATCCTCGGATTTTAGAAAAAAACCCGGGTATTACAGAAGTACATAGAGAACACTTCTTTGCAGAGCGAGAAAAAATAATTAACTATACAGGGAATCTAATCTCTTTAAACGAGCAATTCTTGTATATATATTTATATATAATCAGAATCTCGGAAACGGCTCCAACGATTTTCACAAAATTTTGTAGGCAGATGCTTTCGGGGGCGTTTTATTGATCTAACTAGGTTACATTTTTAGAAAACGTTGTTTTATCCGTGTTTTAAGGTAATTGAAATTTGCTATAATAACATACAGAGGTAAATTTCGCGTCTATCTGCAAGGTTGGGATAGTCCTGACGGGAAAACGGGCGACCCGTTTCGGGCCGAATTCAAGAGACCCGGTTCGAGTCATGATGTTTTTTTTCCAAGTACTTTTTTTGTTGGAAAAGGATTATTTTAATTTTATATCACGGTCACCCAGGTACTAATAATTATACGAATTAAAATTCTTAACCCTCTATCGCCCTAGGTTCGCTTGTTGTTGTTGTTGTTTCACTTTATTGCACAATAAAAAAAATACATAATACAACTTAAATAACACTGCTACACTAACATTTTTTTTTATCATTTACATACAGGCACATACATTGCTTCTGGCCCCACACTAGGATACCCTGTGTCGTGGGAATCAGAAACAGCGGCATCACAAACGTGTAAACATCAAAGACCTGGGTTTCTTTTTTTTGTTTTGTTCCATTCGGGATTCGAACCCGGGACCTCCCGCATGCTAGGCAGTTGCGCTAACCACTGCGCCACAGAGGTCGTCACTCGAGCGACACTCTTTATTTTTTACAGTATTAAGGTTTTTCCAATTTGTCTCACTAACACCTTTCACTTGGCTTACAAATACGGAATATTCCTATATACAAAAATCATGACTCAAGCACAATGTCAACCTCGATTCCTTTTCGTATTTTTCCTTTTTATTGGAGGCTTTTTCTCCAGTAAGCAAGTGGCTAGTTGAAAAGGGAGAAATTTATCGGTCTCGCTAACGTGTTACGCTTTTCTTTGGTCGGACTTACGTAAGCGGTCAAGTGAGGCGCTCTTTCCACTTCAAGCGACAGAACTAAATGCTATACTCCATTCCATGAAACGAGTTCCCAAAGAAAATCATCCATGTGCGATAGTTGGTTAATACGCGTGACCGACTACAGTAAATATAACCGTCTACGCTCATTGTTTCGCTTATTTCTATCATGCAACAATTACAACATCTTGTCTTGTTATATGTATACCTATGCTATAGTGAAACAAGAAAAGAAACAAAACAGTGTCGTTTTCAAAAAAGAAAAAAACGGTGTCATTCACAAAACACAACTCCCCGAAACGGGGAGGGAGTTTTAGGGAGTCCCTAAAAGTTTATTCAATTTGGGCAAAGGCTTTGGCTACATTAAATGGATTGCCTTGCTATTGATAAATGAGATGTTATGAATCGATTTCTGGATACACTTACTTGATTTTGGTTTTGGTGACGACGCGAGCTCCGTCTCTGCTCACCATGATTAAGCTAATCAGAGCGAACGAAACCTGGTCGGACAATTCCGACAAAAAATCAAGTAGCTAAGTGTCCGGTATCCGGAGAACAATTTATAATGTGTAGTGCTTACTAAAGTTTTAGTTCAAAAATGTGTTGTTACCAGACATCACACCCGAAACACCACAATCACACGATTTACTTAAATAGGTACCTACCTACTTATAAAAGGCGTCGCTATTCTATTCTACTTCTTCTTCTGTAAGTATCATCATCAACCCATTATGTCCCCACCGAGGGGTACGGGTTTCTTCCCTGAGGAAGGTATAGGCCATACTCCACCACGGGGGCCAAGTCGGGATTAGGAAGTATAAAGCATGTAAAATAAAGCAAATGCAAATCTGGAAAGCGCAGCGTAGAACGACCAGCCACAAGATGGACAGACGATCTCATCCAATTGGCAGTAAGACGCTGGATGCAAGCCGCTTCTAACCGGTCTTTTTGGAAATCCATGGAGGAGGCCTATGTCCAGCGGTGGACTTCTTCTGGCTGAATGATGATCATGATGATGATGAAATCTGGCTTAGCGTCCTTTCTTATTACTGACAACTGTACGTCAAACGCTTGTAGGGTGACATTACCCTTAGCGGGATATGTGGAGTCCGTTAAGTAGGTGTGCACCGCATTTTGCATTCAGCTCGCCTTGGGCCTCTGCCAACCGGATAACCGGGTCGAGCTAACTCAGATACAAATCTAAGGCCGTGTTGAAGCAGGAAATAACTGTGTCCAAATGTATCACATGAAAAACATTGTAAATAAAAATAAACTGACTTCAGAAAACTACACAACTAAAAATGGAGAAACAATGTATGTTGGACTTATATTGCACTCGGTGCCCAAAATGTAAGTGCTGGTGTGGAACTTTTTGGAAGTGGGTTAATAAACAAAAAGGCAGAAAAAAAATTACAAAATTAATTAATGGGGCCCAGAGGTGCGCCTGCTGTTTAAGGACCTAGCGGCGCGCCTAATCGACGCATCAGGAGACCAGAGGGCTGGCGGTACCTCGGCCAAAGAATAAGCCTGGCCATCCAAAGAGGCAACGTCGCCAGCGTTCTGGGCTCCTTGCCGCGTGACCTGGGGCACGTGTTTTATTTGTAAATAGCATAGTTTTATACTTAAGCTATAGTAATTTTTATTTTTCATAATTTAATTAATAGTTTATTTAATTCTGTGATTAATTATAACGATTGATAAATAAAATACTTTAAACACTTTAAATGAATTATAATAATAAATAACTTCCGAAAAATCACGGAACACGTGGGGGGCGTGGGGGTGATTCGGGTACCCCTAGAGGTGCTCTATCTCTGGATTTCCGCTTGACACTATTTTTTGCGACACCCTGTATACATATAAGTGAAACGTTACATAATCAAGGCACTGTACCATTTTAGACTAAAAGGAAAAGCGGAGTTGCATCAAGCTTACTTTATGTCTTCAGAACACCTTTACAAAAGTAGAGTACCTACGTCTTGTGCAACATCCGACCTAGTAAAAAATACTAACAAGTAAAGTCGATATCATACCAACCTTTACTTGAATAGAGTGCTATTCGGTTATGTTACGGACGACTTTGCGACAAACACGAACGATCGATGTGCTATTGAAAGTACAGTACTTGCAAACAGATCTTTCTCGTTGAAAGATGCCGGCGTAAAATCAACATAAAAATCGAAGTTCTAAAGGCGCCATTGATTGAACAAATAAAATAATAAAAACTCCTGCGCATTAGCGCAAAATAAATGACAACAGAAGAACAGTCGAGAGTACGTCAATTTTTACGCGCAAGCACTTTTTTTTTGGCCATTGGGTGTGGGACCAAAACTGATAAGCAATAAGGCCGCCAATTGTACTGTACTTATCTTTTTGTTTGTATGTGTTTTGTTTTGTAAATATTTTGTATGCGTTTTTCCTGGTACAATGAAGAATATTCTTACCTTATCTCAAACTAAACGCAGATTTTTATTCAATTCACTGGGTTACTCAATGATACATAGTACAATTGTCCCATGAACCTTTGTAAATATTTGGTGTTTTTTGTTTTTACAGTGTTCAATAATTAATATTCTTATATCACGTCTAGACGCCATACAGAAAGGTCGTGGGAAGGAAAAATATTTTCGGACCTAAATTTAAATTTCCCTAAAAAAAAATCGGACATTGGGTAGGACAAATATGGCTCAAAATGTTCTTGATGGTCTATACTAACACTCTCTGAAGGTTTTGCATCCAGCGTCCAAACAACCTGTATAAGGGAAGATCACATCAAGGAAGATCAGCTAACATAGCCGAGGTCAGAGGAGAACAATGTTGACTTTCTGTTTATTTTCTAATTTCACAAAGGCCGAGCACGTGGTTGAACCTCTTTCATCGTCCCTCCGCGGCCCCAATATTCCCCTTTTAAGGCAATAACATTTTTAATATTTTAATATTACGAGGATCCGTTATGGCCAGTTGTATAAAGAGGGCCATAAAATAATGATAGAGGAAAGGTGAGCAAAATGTTTGTCGTTATCGTAAATAGTGAAGGACTTGAAGGAAATACGGACCATTTGATCTTTATTGCTAAGCGTTTGATGGAACCACACCAAAGCGGATATTTTTCTTGAAGACGTGATTCACAAAAACAAATTATGGAAAAGAAGAAGAACAAAAGAGGTGCATGAAATATACTTCGAATCGATTCAATAATTGAAATCTAAGTTTGTGTCTCAAATTACGAGGGCGGAATAGAAAAAATAAACAAATGTATATGGCTAAATATGCTTTTATTGTTTTTCAAAGTATTCTCCACTATGATCGATGCACTTTTGCATTCGATGAAACCAATTTGTAAAACACTTTTTCCACTCTGATTGAGGTATCTCCAAAACGTGCTGTTTGAACGCATCTACGGCATCTTCACGGGTCGAAAATCGTTGACCACGTAATTTATTCTTTACATTTGGGAATAAATAGAAATCATTGGGAGCCAAATCAGGGCTGTACGGTGGATGACCCATCAATTCTATTTTTTGACCATCCAAAAATTTAGTTGTTTCCTGAGATGTATGACAGTTGGCATTGTCATAATGAAGTATGATTCTGCGTCGCTGGTTGTTTTGGCGTATTTCTTCAAATACTTCCGGCAAACAAATGGTCATGTACCACTCCGAATTAACCGTTCTGCGATTCTCCAGTGGTATTGTAGCCACATGGCCATTAATACCAAAAAAGCAGGCCACCATTTGCTTTACAGTGCTTTTTGCACGAGCCACTTTCGTAGGGTTCAGCTCATTTTGAAACACCAAAACTGTTGATTGTTGTTCGTCACCTGTGTAGATATTATAAACAGATTTTGAGTCGCTTCCGTTGAATTTTTTTAAGGTTTTCTTGCACCATTCGACGCGAGCATCTTTTTGATCCTGAGTTAAGTTGTGCGGGATCCAACGCGAACAAATTTTTTTTACAGACAAATGTTCATGTAATCTCCTATGAATGCTCGTCATACATATGCCCAGAATAGCCTCTATATCGCGATACGTAACATGGCGGTCTTGCATTATTAGTTTTCGCACAGCTTTAATATTTTGTGGCACCACTACCGATTTCGGGCGACCTTCTTTAACTTCGTCCGTGAGCTTACTCCGCCCGCGATTAAACTCACTAAACCAGTGATACACAGTCGTTTTTGATGGAGCTTCACCACCAAAAGTCGAAGTTAATTGATCTACGCACTGTTGTTGCGTTAAACCACGTCGAAAATCGTAATAAACCATAGCACGAATATTTTCACGAGTGAGTTCCATTTTTTCAGCGATATGACATTTTAAACCCAACAAAAACAAAACACTAACGTATATAAGAGAACAATATTAGCGGCCAGTATTTAAAAAAAGAACGAATTCGATCATGGAGGTCAGACATTGCGTTTAAAATTATTGATATCCCAGATTCCGCATACACAAGTAGCAGCCTATGTTTAACACTAGTCGTCATACTTAACAACTTTTTTCCCACAAACTTATTTCACAAAAAAAACCCTTCGATTTATCGCTGACTTCTGTTTGGCATTGAATATAATACGAGTGAATCAAACTTGTCGAACAAAAGTTTTTCAGTTGATATGATGAATTATTATGTTATGCGCTCTAGCGTAAAAAATTGTAAAATTGTAGAGACAAAAAAGTAAAAAACTCTGCACATGTAATTTATGACAATAAATATATGACAGATTGATTGTAAATAACATTATTATCTATCATTCATTAGAAAAAAAAACAATTTCTACCGGTATAAAATAATACCAAAACCGTGCGTAACGCACTATTTGGTGCGTCGCAGTTTCGTGATTATAAACCGTTTATTGTGATGAGAAACTCATTTTCTAACAGAATTTGGACAACTGCGTATCGTATTTTGGTCAGTCAGTTAAGACCGCTGTCGTTATTTGTAGGTGCGACGTCCGTTTATAACTAGATTATATTTAAGAAACTTTGCGTACAACGAGACAAGTTTCGGGAATAATAAAACAACTGAAATGAGGACGTAGTTTACGCTCTGCGAAATTTCCCGAAATAAAACACACATTTTCCACACTTCTGGAAACCAGGGCAGAGCATCCAAAGAGTGATTAAAGACCAGAAACGTCTAACAGCTGTCAAACACCTGTCAGATGTAAGAAGTCATGTCCAGAGACAAATGACCTCCGCGTCATTTGCGGTAGCGCTGATTTGTCAGTCGTTTGTCGGTGGATTTAAAAACAGTAACAGTAATTTATTTATAAGATAAGGTAACAATGTTCTTTATACCAATAATCAAATCAAATTGTTTATTGTAAAAACCAAAAAATTACATGTAAAAATGACGACAATCGTTTGCTAAATCTTGTGTACAATATTATTGTCGTTGCATCCTGTCTCCTAAACAAGGCGAAGAACCTGTACCTATCTTAGGAGAAGGTGAAATAAAATAATACTAATGTACCAGACGAAAAACACAGACAAAACATATAATAATATATTTAAGTTTATTTATTTATTGGATTTTAGGAAAACCATCGACTGAAACAACGAAGTGGAGGGTACATTGTTCATAGTAGCAAAAAGTCATTAAAAGGTTGAGAAAGAAATGAGGCGTTGCCTTGGACATTATGGAAAGGATGATAAATGAAAGATTGGCGAAAGACATAAAATAAAAGTAACTTCCATGCAACAAAATGACTTGTCAATCAAGCCAAACCAGGACAACCTGTCCAAGCAAGGACATCACAAACGTGGAAATGCATCCAGACTGAGGCCATTTGTTCAAATGCAATACGGTAGCCTTCAGAGAGATTTAAATCCACGACCCCTGTTTTGACTGTCAAACGTATTCACCGCTAGACCAAGGATAGTCAATTAAATACTGGTAAATAATGTTCCAGGTGAAAAACTGGGATGTAAGATTAAAATCCGGACCGGACCAACCCGGTACCGCACCAATCCGGACTAGGCTCCCGTGGCGGAGTATGGCCTATACCTTCCTCAGAGAAGAGATTCGTGCCCCTCGGTGGGGACATAATGAGTTGATGATGAAGATTAAAAGTACAGCCATATTTCAATAGCACGTCGGATTGACTTATTCTTTTTTTGTAAGAAATGGGATACCTCATAGGAGGACCCATATACACGTTAAGATCTGATGTCAGAGTCTACGAGACTGTCATCTAACTTTTCTATAAGAACCGTATATTTAAGAACGGTAAAAACTTCGAGAATCTCCTCGTTTTATTGAAGAGACCCGTGCCCCTCGTTGGGGGCATTATGAGTTGATGATGAAGATTAAAAGTACAGCCATATTTCAATAGCACGTCCGATTGACTTATTCTTTTTTTGTAAGAAATAGGATACCTCATAGGAGGACCCATATACACGTTAAGATCTGATGTCAGAGTCTACGAGACTGTCATCTAACTTGTCTATAAGAACCGTATATTTAAGAACGGTAAAAACTTCGAGAATCTCCTCCTTTTATTGAAGTCGGTTATAACTTTAACTACTGGCCACCTCCTCACCTGAAAATTGGGAAACTAAGCACCCGCGAAAGTTGCGCCTGACAACAGGCTGAGCGCTTCAACTTTAGCATTATTCTCGGGTTTCCACAGACGCAGGAGCGATAATATCTTCGGCAACCCGAGACGTACTCAGCTGGACAGTAAAAGCCAACTACATATTTGTTTTCAGCCTTTTCCCAGTGCCGTGCCGTTGTGTTAAAGCTCCGCAAAGGACATATCAATGTCATTACGTGATTCTTGGAAAAAAATGGTTTGGCTGATTAGATACATCTAATCTAAATAAATTGTTTACAAATAAGTAAATTAACTTTATATTAAACTAGCTGGTGCCCGCGACTTCGTTTGCGCAGGATTAGTACTTCGAGTAGCTTATGTTGGCGTGGCGTAGAAAAGATTTAACATTATGACAATAAAATTATCACATAAATATTTTTTGGGTTGCATTTGAAAAATATAACAGCCTGACAATATTGAAAAGTTACAGTCGCACTATAATAAATAACGTGACAATGTTGTCTACATAGGAAATACGGTAATTAAATGCTGCACAGCCCTAATCATAGGCCTATAGGTAGCTACTGCAGCATGCTCCTATAAACTATTATGGTTCACTATTTTGGCTTTATAGCAATATGCCTTACACATTTTGGCTATAATGGCTTACACATAAGATATACATAGATATTATTATTATTATTAATACGTTTATTGCACATAAGTAAACATTACAACGGCAACGCGGCGTATATAGATATATACTGTGGCGGGCTTTTTTGTAAGACTATTTAAGATAAACATTTCCGACTATTTAAGATAAACATTTCCATCATACATTACATATGTAGAACTCTACCGGTTTTGGCAGCGCACGCCAGAATAGCTCTCAGATGGTAGATTTTTTCCTACTTACTTGACACTTATCGTCATATTTTGGATATTTTGGAAAATTCACACAATATCTTTATAAATTGTAGCCTATGTGATATCCTGATGTACAAGCTATATTATTGTATACTTTCATTGAAATCCATTCAGTAGTTTTTATATGAAAGAGTAATAAACATCCATCCATCCATCCATACTTTTGAACGCGTTTATAATAGTAGTAGGAAGTAGAATAACCATTAACTAGGCAATGGCATAATAGTGCCCACATTAAATTGAACCTTATCGAAATGAAATAAAGTCCAAAACCAATGAAAAATTCATTGGTTTTGGACTTTACAATATCTTTATAAATTGTAGCCTATGTGATATCCTGATGTACAAGCTATATTATTGTATACTTTCATTGAAATCCATTCAGTAGTTTTTATATGAAAGAGTAATAAACATCCATCCATCCATCCATACTTTTGAACGCGTTTATAATAGTAGTAGGAAGTAGAATAACCATTAACTAGGCAATGGCATAATAGTGCCCACATTAAATTGAACCTTATCGAAATGAAATAAAGTCCAAAACCAATGAAAAATTCATACTACATGGACAGCCCGATTAAGGGTTAAACAAAAACAATGCTCTAAATCCAGAAGATTGAATAAACCGCTCCGAGACACATTCGGAGGTACCCATGACACTCCGTGTGGAGTTTCTGGTCTTCCATCGGACGCGTCCCCTGGGTGGCGGATAAGGGAACGCCCTCCAGATATGGGGGGGGGGGTACTGGCTTCGGCCGGCGCGGACCAAAACCAGTGGCTTGCGCTGCTGGATGTCCCGCGGGGTCCACCATGGGCGCTGCACCCGTAACCCCACATTGAGCGGGGCCGGGGGCCTTCGGGCCGCGAGGAGACAACCTGTATAAAAAACACACGGTGAGGGCCCTCCTCTATGTCCCTCTGTTCAGCAGAGGGCATAGAGGAGGTTGAGGGAGGGTCACAGACGGCAGGTTGGGGGACCTGCCGTCCGACATCGTGACGGGAGAAGGGGGTGGGGGGCCCATGCCCCTTCTACAGAGAAGGTGGGCCCGACTTCTTGCGAGTCGGGTCGACGTCGCCGGGGCGCCGCTGTAGCATTCGTACTGTGGTTTACCACAAGCGAGATCGGGTGGCGCCCCATTGCACGAGCGACAGGACGGCTCCCGGGGTGTTTTAATCGGTATGCCTCTCCTATTAGAGGTACACGGCCGTCGCCCTCCCCCAAGGGTGGCGGTATCATGGTGCGGAACAGCATTTCACCCCGTTAAAAAAAAAGGTACCCATGACACTGTTAGCATTACAGCAGTGTACGGTGAGAAACCCGTAGCTTATAATTCCTAGAGCTTTTGGTTATTCCTTATAACTGACGGTAACTTTACGAAAAGATATAATAAAATCTTTTATCATTAGGTGACTCGCCCTATGGAAACATTATTCAAATCGACTTCATCTTAAACTAATGAAAACCTCCGAAATTCTCCAATTTCCTTTCCATCCACTTTTCATCTCCATATTTCCCGCCGAAAATCCTTACAAAGCCGTTCGATGGTAACTTTGCGGAATGACGGCAGCTTCGCAAAATGTATTAAGGCAGAAGGTCTACTCTTTATTACAATTCGGTCATTAAACTGTATGGACCAGTTTGTAATACGGTTGTTTAATCACGATTTCTACGGTAGTTGTTCGTATTGAAAAGTTAAACCTTCCCATTTTCGGGTAAATAGGTAAATGAAAATATTTTATTTACTATAAGATCAATGCTTACGATATACGTAACCATAATAATTTATTTTGTGTAAGGAACGGGCTCAGCTTATTTCTACGTGCCTAGCATTAGTTTATCTCCGACTCCGTGCGTAGTCAGCAGCGTTAGTTTTCAGCTTATCCTCGTAATTTATATTTTAAGAAAATAAATAAAATAAAAAAGATAATAAAATGAAAAAAGTTTGACGCTCTTTTGTTTTTTCAGTCATAGAAAGTTCTTACTGGTGTTCTGTCGCAACGAATAATTTAAATATTTGTTTGAATTTTTTTATTACGAAACAAGTAAATAAAGACTTGCAAGATAGGTTAGGGGTTCATGCTCCTCCTTATTCTACGATTGCGCGTAGGTATGCTGAGCTTAAGAGGGGAAGAACATCTACTAAAGACGACTTGCGCTCAGGGCGCCCTACGAAGAAATGAAAAATTTGAAAAACTGTTTTGGCGGACCGTGGTACTACTTTTCTTTTTATAGCTGAAGAAGAACTAAAGATTTCTTTAGCGAATGTTCATAATATACATAATACATAGCCATTTGGGAATGAAAATAGATAAAAGTAAATTGCATCTTATTCATTCTCACTACTTATTTAACCCCCCTAGTATAGTAGGTATATCTTATGGTTTTGATGCCATATTCATCACCATCAATAAGCCTACAATTGTCCACCGCTAGACGTAGGCCTCCCACAGTCAGTCCAGTACCTACATTCTTTTAATGTATTTTAGTACAGTGTGCTTATACTGAGTTTTTTCATTCACTCTCGATAGTGAGAGCGTTTGCGTTTTGCATAGGAGTGACAAAGAGACAACTAGATGGCGCGCTTTGTCACTCCTATGCAAATCGCAAACGCTCTCGCTATCGAAAGTGAAAGACAAAACTCAGTATACGCACTCTGTCGACAGCACGTTAAGCTCCACATTTTAGTTGCAAAGTCGCCCGTAATGCAACAGAGTAGAGTGCATGGGTGTATGATGATGTGCTGTCGACTGTACAATAACACCTGCATGAACTTGAACGTGGCAATTTAATTTCATTGCTGCTACAAGTCTACGCGCGCACACATTCCAGACCTTCTAGGCGTCCATGGTATGAAACAACATGTCACGTGACCCATCCGTGTATCTGCCATCACACTAATATTATAAACGTGAAAGTTTGTGTGTGTGTTTATATGTTTGTCAGTCTTTAGTGCTGAAACGGCTGGACGGATTTTAATAAAATTTGGTATGGAGTTTGCCGATACCCTGGATTAAAACATAGGCTACGTTTTACCGAGGGGAAATATCTTATTCCTATGGGAAAATCGATGAACCGCGGGTAACACCGCGGGGCACAGCTAGTCGTACTATAATGCACTTACAGAATCGACGCCCAGACCTTTAAGCTGTAAGCTTCTGTCTTAGTTTGTTTTGTATCTTGTCGTCGGTTGGTAAGACGATCCCTGCATAATCATGGCATATTTCACCCGCTATGGGGCTTCAATAACACCTCGAAGACGGGTTACAAAATGGCGTGAAATCATCTATGTGACCTCTATATTTATTTATTTAAAAACACTGTTTCACAATGTTCAAATAAAGTTCCAGATAAGCTATCCGCAACCAGGGCTGCCGTTTGTTCTAAATTTAAATCATCATCAACCCATCATGTCCCCACCGAGGGGCACGGGTCTCTTCCCTGAGGAAGGTATAGGCCATACTCCACACAATTTAAATAAATTTTCCTATATTGCGTGTGTTCGTTTATGGCTTCAAATTTAGAACAAACGGGAGCCCTGGTTGCGGATAGCTTATCCGGAACTTTATCTGCAGATTGTGAAACAGACCCTAAAGCTAAGCAAGCGTACATTGCATCGGAACCGGTCTGAAAATGCCTGAAATCTCAAATGACTTCATTTCAATTTGTCCAAATTTCAATTCGCCTTAATCCCATCGCCTACACAATACATAGCAAGGAAATGTTATTTGTGTTTTTAAAATTGGGGGTTTTTAAGGGGAATTTGAAAATTTTCTTGAGGGATTTTTTCCGTAGGGTTTGGCAGCACTGGAAAATACCGATATTGCCGACGGAAAATCCGAATGCAGTGGACGCACCCTTTCGGCATTTTGTAAATGCCGACGGCTCGTACGGTGCGTACGCTCCGATTCCGATGCGGTGGACGCTCAGCTTAAGTACAATCATTTTTGTTTTTTTTTATGTAGCCGTGTAGCGTCTAATACCTTTTTAATGATCCGTACCCTAAGAAGTAAGGGACCCTACTACTAAAACTCAACCGTTCGTCTGTCTGTCTGTCACCAGGCTGTATCTCGTGAACCGTGATAACTAGACAGTTGAAATTTATACACAAAACTCTTTGTTCGTAAGTTTGACTCGCACTTGGCCGGTTATTTTTTTTTAAATATCTTTGTTTTAGCATCAGGAGTAGTCGAGAAATAAAAAAATACAAATCACAAAAACCTAACCTTTATTTCGATTACAATTTTCAAATTAAATCACCAAAAAGAACAAATCCACATTATCTCTAAAATGCACACAAAATAATCACAAAATCAGACACATGAAATAAATCAAAAAGGTAATGAAAATAAGTAGCTCACGTGACCAGGGCTCGTTACCAATGACGCAGACTAAGTGCAGATGTTTCTTCCCGGAGCGCTCGCGATCGAATGGAAACGAGTTCTTTTTTTTTTTGTAGCCCTATAAAGGGCACCCTCCGGAGGACACGGGGGAGGGAGGTGGTGAATGCTCATGCATAACAGCACGGGCCCGGCCGTGCTGCCAATGTGGGACTCACAAAGTGCGCCTACCCACTAAACACCACCTTGGGGCTGGTTTGGTCCTAAGGACCCCTAAACCTACATCATGAGCGACCCCCCTCGAGGCCGAGGAGGGCGCACAGAAAACGAGTTCTGGTGACGTGCGCCTTTTTATAGGCGGCGGGTTGCCATAGGTTCGCCGGTACGAAAGATTGCTTATACGGCCTCTCCTGACTAAGGGTCGTCCTCGACCCGAGCTTCAGCAGCAGTGGTGCCGCTTGGCCCCGCGATGACTTCGAGCAGGGGCATTGATGGCCCAGTTGAAGGACCAGCCGCAGGTGTTGATGATCTACCATCAGAATCATCGTCATCTGGAAGGAGAACCTGCATTAGAAGAGACACTTTTCACTTAACTTGCCATTCTTCACCACATGTTCTCTTTCAAAACCATTCACTTAATTCATACTTCATCAGTTACTCATCTTCATCATAATTACGATCATAATAATCTCCTCCTATCGAGACGTCTCATACAGCTAAAAAGACAATCAAACAGGGCCCTCTTTACCAACTTCGTTCTTCGTCTCCGCATCTCCGTCTTCCGACCCGGAAGCCAGTAGATAGCGCCACAGCGCTCCTCGCGGGTAAAATCAGTCAAATGCGTGGCGGACGACACACGTCGACACGGGGGCGGACGACACACGTCAACGCTTATGCAGACGACACACGTCAATGCTTGTGCAGACGACACACATCAATGCTTGTGCGGACGACACACGTCAACGCTGGGGCGGACGACACACGTCAACGCTTGGACGGACGACACACGTCAACGTCTGGACGGACGACACACGTCAACGTCCCAATCCCGACGTCACAATCCCACACACATAGACTCACACCTTATCCAATACGCACTGTACCGTTCGCGGCCCTTCTATGCCTAACGTTATCGGTTTATTTTTCTTAGTTTAGCTTAAAAAAGTTTTCTTTGTTTTATTTCTGACCTAGCATTCATTTAGCATTAAGCGACAAGCTGCAGCGCATTAGATTTATGACAGTAGAGAGGTAGATAATTAAGCTAGCAAGGCTAAGAAAGATGAGTTGAGAATAACGACGAGCCATACAGCAACGCTTTTATTGGACAAAGAGGGTCGTGGCCCCATTCACCAGCGAAAAACGCGGCACACGTCTCGGGGCACCACTCTCCTCGCCACGGCACCATGTACTGCGCCGCAGCCTGCGTGGTCTTGCCGCAGCCTCCACTGAGTAGCTGGAGCTCGTAACGGCCACTCGGCAGGATCCTCACCAACTTGTATAAACCGCGCATCCCAGGGTTCAACTATACTGGTCACTGGGAATATTTAACCACAAACATAAAAACATTAAGTTGGTATTCACGGGGAGTTCATCTATGCCGATGCTCGCGGCACACGATGCAGACAAAGAGCGATGCATTTGTTGACCCGGGAACCAAAACGTTTAAGGACGAGATCCAGTGTTTTCGGTTGCAATGTGCTCATACTCGTCTTTGAACACTCTGAGGAGGCTGTGAGAGAGAACCGATGACCTTTGGGGTCATAACAGAACAGTTTTGGTTCCTGGGTGAGGAATTCCTGGATATGAGTGCACTTGTAGGTACAATGCGTCGTGTCGCATGACGTACCGGGCTGAGTCGAGGTAGCCATCGTGCAGTTTCTGTAGAAGGCCTTGCATCTCGTCGTCTGCTGCTTGAGCAATCTGCGAGGTCTGGAAACTTGGTTTGCCTGTCGTACCGACAGAAGTAGCCGGCCAGGCCAAGGAACCGGTGCACCTGATTTATTTTCTCCCGTGGACTAGAATTAGCAAGAGCTTCTATTTTTCCCCGTTTGGCCTAACCTGACCTTTACTAACAACTTTACCCAGGTACTCAACTTAAGTTGACAAGAAGGTGCACTTTTTCAACATGACAGAAAACCCGGCCTGTGTAAGAGTCTGCAATACGCTTCGTAACAATTTAATGCCCTCAGTAACAGTAACTCAGTAACTAGCTAGGAATAAGCGGTATCAATAAAATTCTGCAAGGCGTAATTTATTATCCGCTAAGCTTAATCTCCATAGCACCTGTTTTTACAGTTGTAGCAAGTGACCAAAAATAAAAAATTGAGAATACTCATTTATTACGACCATCAGCGTATGACGTTCGTCGTTCATGAGTGGTGAATTTACCTAAAGGTATCTGCGCGCTTCGACTGTGTTAAGTAATATGCGAGGGTAGCTTCGCGGAATGAGTGATACTGCCTATGTTTTGTACGAAAATACATTACTCCATCACGATTAAGTACATCCCAATAATAACTGGTGTGCTCATACAGGAAGATAGTACGACTAGGTTCGCCTCAATCGAGATGTCACTAAACTCCAAAACAACATTGACGTAGGACAGGGCTACAATTTCATTGCCACTAATACCTTTAAGCGTGCAAATTCTCGATTTAGGTTGACATGAGAGCTATTTTATGACGACGCACAAGAAATTAGCGATACGTTCAGAGTGCCGCTATCAATAAGAACGTCTATAATAAGAATAAGAACCGCTGTAATTACGTCACTTTTCTACGATCGGTACATCAGTTAACTTTATTTGGATTTCGGGTCTCTGAACGCGCCTTACTGAAGCATGTGGCCTCTGTGTGGCCCGGTTTCTTACAAAACGGACAAACACTTACATTTCTATTAGGTCTTGATAAGTCAGAAGTTTTGTTAGACCTTGTAGGACAGTCACGACCTAAATGACCCCTTTGAGTGCAAACAAAACATTTTATTTCATCGCGGCTACCAGACGAATTTGGCGGGAGCCGTCTATTTAGCGGGGGCCGAGAACGTGTATCTGGTCTGGCTTGACTTGGTTTATTATAAATCGAGAGGAATGAGACAATCCTCTCAGGAGTGAGGGACGCATTGGCAGCAGCAGCGCGGACTTGGGGGCTGTCAATTCCGCGAATGACAATTAACGTTCCCAGCTCGTCACTAAGGCTCTGCACTATTCTTAAACGCAGTAGCGTGCGACGCGCGTACTCCGCATATGTAGGGTAGTTATCAGATGTGTATTTCATGGCATCAAATAAAATATTGGCGAAGTCTAACTTGCTTGGGCATAGTGGTTTGAATTCAGTTTTGAAATTAGACCATGTCCTATCGTTCGTGACCCACTCTGATAACCACACTTTAGCGTCACATTTGAGACACAACGCTACGCGAGACAAACACTCGTGGTCACTCCAGCCATTTACATTTTGAGCACGATCAACTTCCTCACACCACACTTCGATGTTATTGACATTAGGGTCGAAGTTTGAGACAAAATAATTAAGCGACCTCATGGGTTGGGCGGATTTTATAGCTTCAACTATGGCCTGCGCGATAGTAGATGCCTCGGAGTGCTGTGCGACTGATGTGATAGAGGGACCACGATTCTTATGGGTTGTACAATCCACTACTGGAGCCACCGAGGGTACATTTGGAGTTGGAGTGAAAGAATGCTCTGAAACGGGGCGCAAAATCTCCTTCACTCCGGGCTGAACGCTTAAAACTGCACTATTGTCGTTCGTTTTCCGTGCTGCTGACTCGGGAGACTGTCGATTAGAAGTGCGTTGGCGCTTATAATGACGGTGAGAAGATCGGCCGTCAGTACAGTGGTAATTGCTCGAGTTCGAGCTACAGCTCCGCAAATCAGCATCATGGAATCTATGACGATCACGGACAGTACCTCGAGTTCGAGACCGACACCTGTTACGGGAATGAGACCCTGAACGCAACCGCCTTCGACCGCGAGACGCGTTTCGCGAATGCGAGCGCAACCGGGCACGTGAGCCACTTCGTAAACGACTTCTAGCCCTGCCACGGGACCGGCTACGGGTCATTGTGCAACGGACACAGATATAAAACTTACCTATAAAGTTTCAAGTGCTAACAATGTCAAATCAATCAACAGAAAAACCATTACAAAACAAAAATAAATAAATCGCTAGAAAAATGTGGTTAGATTTGTTCTTTCTGTACTGTGGGCTTGTTCTAATAATTAATTAAGTAGTTCTTTATCCCACTTCTGATTTTAGCATCAGGAGTACTCGAGAAATAAAAAAATACAAATCACAAAAACCTAACCTTTATTTCGATTACAATTTTCAAATTAAATCACCAAAAAGAACAAATCCACATTATCTCTAAAATGTCCACAAAATAATCACAAAATCAGACACATGAAATTAATCAAAAAGGTAATGAAAATAAGTAGCTCACGTGACCAGGGCTCGTTACCAATGACGCCGACTAAGTGCAGATGTTTCTTCCCGGAGCGCTCGCGATCGAATGGAAACGAGTTCAGAGTGCGTATACTGAGTTTTGTCATTCACTTTCGATAGCGAGAGCGTTTGCGATTTGCATAGGAGTGACAGAGAGACAACTAGATGGCGCGCTTTGTCACTCCTATGCAAAACGCAAACGCTCTCGCTATCGAAAGTGAATTACAAAACTCAGTATACGCACTCTGGTGACGTGCGGATTTTTATAGACGGCGGGTTGCCATAGGTTCGCCGGTACGAAAGATTGCTTATATTTGATATAATTATCCAAAGACACAGGTTCTCAAACTTGTTTCACCCACCGCCAACTTTGAGAATGAAATATTTTATGAAGCCATAAATTACAGAATTAAATACATATATTTTTGTTAAAATATTCTTAAAATCCAACACTAGTATTGGATAAATAACCAAATATCATCATCAACCCATTACGTCCCCACCGAGGGGCATGTGTCTTTTCCCTGAGGAAGGTATTAGGCCATACTCCACCACGGGGGCCAAGTCCGGATTGGTGGAGGCTTGTAAGACTAGTGGCTGGTCTTACCGTCAGAAGTATTCAAGCCGCCCTAAGGCCTCTGACTTGGCTTAACGACTGCCATCTCTCGACGTCAGCCCGCACCAACTGCTCAACGTGCCTTGCGAAGGACGGAATCGCTTAAAAAAATACCACAAGCGTTAGTCATAAAACGGTCACCCATCCATGCACTGAACGCGCCCAATGTTGCTTAATCTTCGTGTTAGCTTAAGATCACTCAGGCGACCGGGGCTACGAGCGATCCATTACAGCTAGAATATGTGCAATGGGCCAACCATGAGGTTAACTGCGGAAATATCAGACCCAACTAATGGTTCGTCATTGACCACTTTGAGAAACTGTCGTCTCCACACATAAATTTTCTAAAGCTCCAATTGTGAGCGGGGTGCACCAATTCAGTTTGCCACAAGTGAAGTGAACCAGTTTCAATTAAGCGCAAGCCCATTCGGCTTTTTTGAGCAAAAGCGCGAAGTACCGAGCCAACTGGAAGACATACTGGCTTTAAAAATAATTACAGCACTCGAAGCTGGATAGAGTAAATACAATAGAAGTTTCAAATTTAAGGAAAGGTCTAAGTTAAGTCGCATAAAGCCTAATTTCACTAAGTATCGTGAAAGTATCAATAAATAAATAAATTGGGTCCCTAGAAACTGAATTGAGCAGCATATTATATTGCCAATCTGCCTTTCTATCACATAAGTATCCACTCCATCAAGTTAACTGTTTTGATAACTCCAGATTGACAAAATAGGGTAGTTTCCAGGGTTAAAATAATTAAATTCTATTTAGTCCGTATTTTTGATTATAAAAAAATATTGGACACGTATTTTTTCTTTTTTCGATTAAACAAAAAATAACAAAGATATAGCCCATTGAAATTACGTGTGACGTCACTCCGTGCTAAAAAATGCAGCACGGCGTGACGTCACACGTAACTTTAATGAGCTATATCTTTGTCAGTTTTGGTCTAATTTACAAATAAACAAATACGTGTCCCTTATTTTTGAATAATCTAAAAGACGGACTAATCACATTTTTTAGGGCAACTAGCCCATTCGGAGTAGGTTAATCAGACAACTCCATACAGAGTGAAGGACTTAGAAAATTGAATGTATTACATAATCATTTTTGGTTTGGTTTCGCGACCATGTTTAATGTCTTTCTAACAGCTTAAGGTCATTTACAAAGCATCTGCAACTTTGGATAGATGATGGATGCATGAACTACTGTGTGAACCCGTAAGCCCTAGTTTCAGTTTTGGCATCAAAATCAAGCCCGTTTAGGGCTTAGATTTAGTGGGCCGCACTTGAGCTGTATCAAGTAAGATGTTTATTAGTTTTGTAGTAAATTGTGTGTTTAAATCACCTATTAGCAATAAATAAAATTCTATTCTATTCTACCTTGTATTCTTAGCACTCGATGGCAAACGAGGTTCATTGTCGTAGTAAAAGGATTTAAAAATCAGCAAACGGGGAACAATGGACTCAGAAGCGGGAGGGTCAGGATATATTTCCGGTGCGGGCATGTACACCTACGACTTTGTTTTCTAAGTTATGTACATTTGTTAAGTTATAGTAGCAATACCACTCGCTAACTGTGAAGGAAAATATCGTGAGCAAATCTGAGTGTGTTAGTATTTCACATGCCGGTGGGTACGCGTGGTGATTAAATCAAATGAAATGAAAAAAATTAATCATAGTAAAACAAAATGTTTGCTAAGCGCCCTACCATAAAGCTCATATTCTCTCTCTGAGAGAAGGCCTGTGCCCTATAGTGGGACTTAATCTGCTTACATACGAGGCTGGTAAATAATATAATCAAATTCAAATGTTTTATTCAGAGTAAAAACAAAATATTTACCTTATGGACGTCAAAGTTGTCAGTTAATTGTTAAATTAATAGATTATCTAGGCTGTGACGATACAAAATCAAAGCAGTCCTTCTGTATTTTTCATTTGGCCCGTTCTGAAATCGACAAATGACTCGCTCGGGCTGCAGAAAAACTACACTCCAGCCAAAAATGCCTTGAATTGAGAGCGAGGCTTTAGAAACGCAATTGTCTTTACGAGCTGCGGCAAGAGCACACACGCATTCATGAAGCCATGCCAGCAGTCTGGATGGGAAGTTACAATATAAGGTTACATTTAGGTCGTTAGAGGCCAAGATTTGGCATTTGTCACAACTAGGTTGATTGCTGGATGCTCGTTTGGCGGTTAAGACAAAATCATAAGCTTCAATTTCGGTTCAATATTTCTTTAACTTGAATTTTGGAAATCCGTCCGGCACACCATAACAATGGTTTTTAATCGTTGTTTTAAGGTCATAATGATTACATTTCGTTGGTAATTACACCGAGATATCAAGTTATATTACACGGTTCAATATTGCTTCAATGGCATTGAAACATGTAAATACATTGCAATGCCACCGCGCCATTTCATTGAAAGCTTAATCTCGGCGAACGCTTTCAATGCGATTGACGCATGCAATCATTCAATGCGATTGAAAAGTGTTAACACGGAGATTGAACGATCGGGCCCATTTTGCAATGGCATTGCTTCAGTGCGATTGAACCGTGTAAAAAAGTCTACTCTTCAGATATCTATGGTAAAGTCGTTCAAAGTTCTATGTTCCAAGCCGTTCAATGGCTAAGCTTCAATGTGATTCAACCGTGTAATATCGCCTTTACGGGTATACCGAAATCGATGGTAACATAAACATGTAATCCAGTTTCTTTCTCTGTCAAAACTCTACATACATAATATGTAATATGTATGTAGAGTTTTGACAGAGAAAGAAACTGGATTGTTTATATACATTATTACAAAACATTACTCTCAAAGTTAAAAACTATGGAATAAAAAAATTAAGTCTAGATCTTTTAAAATCATATTTAGAAGGAAGGGTTCAAAAAGCAGAAATAAATCGTATTAAATCGTCAGGCTCACTTGTAAAAATGGGAGTCCCGCAGAGATCTATCTTAGGGCCGTTCCTTTTCCTAGTCTATGTAAATGATTTACCGTTTTTGGTACAAAAAATGTGTGAGATAGTGCTATATGCTGATGACACGTCACTTGTTTTTAAAATAAAGAGACAGGAAAGTAATCTTGCCGAAGCAAATAATGCTCTCTCGCACGTTCTAGATTGGTTTACAGTAAATAATCTATTGTTAAATTCAAAAAAGACAAAATGTGTGAAATTTGCCCTACCTAACGTAAAATTAGTTGAAAAGAACATTGTAATTGAAAATAATAAGCTAGAATTTGTTGAAGATACTGTATTTTTGGGCATCACAATCGATGCCAAACTACAATGGGGTCCACATATTATAAAATTGGCACATAGACTAAGCTCCGCAGCATATGCCGTGAAAAGAATCCGAGAACTTACTGACGTTGCAACTGCTAGGCTTGTTTATTTTAGTTACTTCCATAGTATTATGTCCTATGGTATAATACTATGGGGCCGGGCAGCAGACATTGAGACTATCTTCATCTTGCAGAAGAGAGCGATCCGATTTATTTACAAGCTAGGTAGTAGGGACTCGCTAAGAGATTTTTTCAAAAAAACTAACATCTTAACAGTTGCAAGCCAATACATTTATGAAAATATTATGTACGCTCGGAAAAATATTAAGGACTTCGAAACTCTTGGTAGCCATCATAACGTTAATACTAGGAATAAACATAAATTGTCATTTCCACGATTTAGACTTGCAAAAGTTAATACTTCCTTTATGGGGCACTGTATAAGGTTCTACAACAAGATACCCCAAGATATATTAGAGTTACCCCCAACGCGATTTAAGAATTGTGTTAAGCACACTCTTTGCAAAAAAGCTTATTATAAAATCAACGATTATTTAGAAGACAAGGACATATGGCATTAAATAGTAGTTTAATATTAAATTAAATCAGAGGATAAATGTGTCTAGTGTTCAACACATCCAAGATATTATTTTGTATGTTTTATTTGTATTAGCTTTAAGGTGATTTGAGAAAAGATGGTCAGTGTGGAGTTTTTTTTTCGCTGCCTTTTTCTCCACTACAGACGGCCCCAAGGCAGCGGCTAACGTTATACATAACTGTATGTACATTGACATTCAACAAGCAGAATGTAAATTCTTTACGTTGAAATAAATACAAATACAAATACAAATACAAATAGTTTATTTCATAAAACAATTTCTGGTTCACATCTCCACTTATTGTAAAACTTAGCCGAAAAAGACCAACCTAAAGATGACACATTTTTAAAATAAGTGGCGAGCTTCTGTTGCTGAACTAGGCAGAGCCTGTGTTTCAGCATACAGTGCCGCACCCCTCTGGTAGGAATGGCGCAATCAAACTAGGTTATGCCCTTATAGTTTATCAAGTAAGTAAATATTTGAAACACATTCCGATATTACTTTTGTAAGAGAAAAATACAAAACACTTTACTAAACTAAAAAATAAAAACATGTATAGTGTGTTGGTCCTCTTTGTGTGTAATGTGTGAAAAGTGTGTGAGTGTATGTAAGAGGGTGTGTATGGAATAAGTATATCGAATGCAAACAATTTATTCAACAACCGAAAGAAGATTTTCTGTTTCTGTGTATGTTAAATTTTGTAACCATTTGGATACTACGCGCTTGCAGGTAATTTTAACGAGAGGGTAGATATTTAATACTTTATTTATTTTATTGTATAGGTACGGGCCGAGAAATGCATAGAATTTTCTGACAAAAGAGGTGCGAGGGCATCGATTGTGCTTTATGACTGTATTTTGACGTCGGGTATTCAAGGGTGGAGTGAAGTTGGTTGACTTGTGTTGTCTTACAATAATACTTAATATAAAAAGTTGCCTTACGGTTAAGACTTCACAATAACTGTACAAAGAGGAGGTTGGGAAAAAGTATGGTCGAAATGTACAAACCTTTAGTATTATTCTTTGAGCAATCTCAGCACTCTTAATTACTGTCTTCGAGGCCCCACCCCAAGAGGAGATACAATATGATATCAGGGACTGGCACAGAGCGAAATAAGTTTGTTTTAGTAGTATTGGGTCCAGTATATTCCTAAGGCACCTAAAAATATAAATTAATTTTCTTACTTTAGCAGATAGGGATTCTACATGTTTTTTAAAGTTAAGATTTTTGTCAATTATTACTCCCAAGTATCTTATTGAATCAACCCTTTCTAGGTGTGGACAATCGCAGTGTGATGTACCTGTGCTGCATTGATGGATGTTTAACTTATGTTGATGGTTGGTACCGGATGTGTTACGCATAGAAAAGGAGAGATATTTAGTCTTTTCAGAGTTAAGGGTAAGAATGTTGTCATTGAGCCAGCACTGGACAATATCCAGGCCCTGCTGTGCCAGTTTGTAAACTTCATCCCAAGATTTTGCGGTGAAAAGTAGAGCAGTATCATCTGCATATGAGATAATTTTGCCTTGGAATGGGGTAATAGAGAGTAGATCATTTAAGTAGATGAGAAAGAGGGTGGGGCCGATAATACTTCCTTGGGGAACTCCATACGTCATTGGCAGGTCTTCGCTAACAAAATTATTCACTTTGACATGCTGATATCTGTCAGAGAGATAATCTATAAATATATTAAGCTGGTCACCTCTAACACCAACTGCTTGGAGCTTTTGCAAGAGCAGTGGGACAGAGACCGTATCAAAGGCCTTGGCAAGGTCAAGGAATACCCCAATACATTTGTGACCTTCATCGAGTTTACTGGAGATGTGATCCGTCAAGGTATGTACAGCATCATCTGTAGACAAGCCATTGCGAAAACCATACTGATTGTCTGACAAAATGTGATGTTTCTCCAAAAAATGCATTAATCTAATATTAAGGATTTTTTCCAATAATTTGGACAGTGACGGCAGTATAGATATTGGCCTATAATTGATGATACGGTCTCTGTCACCTCCCTTATGTACAGGTCGTATCTCAGCTATCTTCAGAACGCTCGGAAATACGCCATCTTTCAAGCACAAATTAAAAATATGGGTCAGGGGTGGAATAAGAAGCCCTCTGTGTTCCTTCAGAAGCTTATTAGGAATTTGGTCAAACCCGACAGAGCATTCGTTTCTAAGGCCACAGATAAGTCTCTCCATTTCCTCGTGATCCGTTGGTAAAAGTACCAAGGAACTAAGTGCGGTGGATGGAGGGGTGTATGACGTTCTTGGCAAATCATTCACTTTTTGTTGTTGTCTTTCAGCCAGTGATTTACCTACATTTGCGAAATATTGATTGATCACACTAACAGACTCTATCGGTGTTGTTCCAAAGGTTAGTAGTTCTTTTGGACTAGATTTGATTTTAGCAGTATTTGTGATTGTTTTAATTGCATTCCATAGCTTTTTGCTATCGTTTCCAGCTTTATTAACTTGCTCTTTGTCGTATGTTTGTTTGACTCTTTTGAACAACGCATTACAGAAATTCCTGTATCGAGTATAGGTAAGCTTTAAGAGTAGGTTCTCGGGGCAACGTTTCGATTGTTTGTGAAGCTTATCTCGGTGTCGTGAGCATCGTAGTAGACCAGGTGTAATCCATGGTTTTATGATCTTATAACGGTTTGATAATGTATGAGTTTTAGTATTTCTTTCAATTGCTGTCTGGATAGATGCAGTTAAATATTCCATTGATGATTGCGCATCATCTGAATTGTATATCAGATTTAAATCAAGGTTGCTTAGATCCTGTTTCAAGCCAACGGTATCAGTTTTTTTAATATGGGTAACAGAATAATTACGCAAAGGCTTACTTTCCAAGCAGAAGAAAATAGTCTTATGATCTGTGATTGCTGTTTGAATTATCATTGTTAGTGCCGAATGCCTCGTTTTTAGCAAAATATGATCTAAGCAAGTGCCACTTGCATCTCGAGTTATGAATGAGTGCGCTGGAAATAGACCATGGTATGCTGTAAGATTAAGGTATAACTCAGCAGCAAAATCAATTTTTCCTGGATTAATTGCAATATTAATGTCGCCGGTTAAAATAATATTTTTGTATTGACTTAATTTTGAAAGAGTTTCATTCAGTGAATTTAAAAATGGGTCGAGATTTTTATGCGAGGGTGATCTGTATATTGCAAGGACTACTGTGTCTTGTTCAATTTTAATCATCATGCAGTTGGCTTGCTGAAATGATAACTCTTGAACCGAGAACTTCATACTCTCTTTTACGTAAGCTACAACTCCTTCACTTTGGTTGTTATTCAATTTAGTTGCACAGCTAAAGTATCCAGGATAGTGCGGTATGGTGGTAGTGTGAGAAAGCCAACATTCCGTTAGGACTATGACGTCGATATTTGTTTTAAGCCTTGCAATTAAAGTATCAAAAGACGGCATGTTGCAGTTGATACTGCGGATATTCTGCGTGACAATAGATAGCGTCTTAGAGGCTGGGGGGGCAAGCCCAATAACATCATCGACATCACATTCCAGGGAGTTGGATACTGAAATATTTTCCAGCTCTTCAACAATACTGTTAATTTTCTCGAATTTTACTGTTTATTAAAAAAGTCTCCAAAAGAAAGCGTTGCGCCATCATTAAATAGTCTTGAACAAGTCTGTGCGTGTTCAAAAAATGTAAGGGGTATATTTTTTTGTAATATGTGATATAAATATAAAGTGTAGTTTTAGAAGTATATTGGAGTGTTTTTGTGTAGAGTGTATTCTTAACATAATAAAAGTTACAGAAAAGTATATTTTCATTGAACAGATGAGCATGCAAAAAATCCGTGAAGTAGGAGGCAATCGTTTCAGAAACTAGTCATATCGACTTTCTCAGCTCTTCAAGTGTGTTTTCATGAAGAATCTTGACCGCTGGCGATTTTTCCTCCTTACGCAGGTATACAAATCCACGTGAAGTCCAGCAGAAGGCGAAGCCATTATTTTTCTGGAAGGTTCTTGCAAGGAAAAATAGCCTCTGTGTTTTGTATGACAAGGTCTCAGATACATAAACTGGCTTTGTCGTTTGGTGAATTTTTAGATGAGATGTATTCAGTTTTTCGCTCTTGCCTTTGCTTTTATTAAAGCTTTTCACATTTTTTATGATCTTTTCCTTCAGTAGAATAGAGTTAAATTCTTGATTCTTGATTCTGATTCTTGATTATGTATATAAACATGTGGAGACCTAGGTTTGCCACATGCTAGGATCCTGACAACAATATTTCGCTCCATCAACTTTCGCAAATAGCATAATAGGCCGTCGATTGCCCAAATACTACTAATCTAAAAGAGAAGTTAGAACTTTGACAACAAAACATTTTGACAGGATATAAAAACAGAGAAAACTTCAAGACAGTAAATATTGAATGTATAGCGAAAGGACGGATAAAAATAGATGTGAAAGAGTAAGTGTAATATCGATACGAAGGCTGGAATAAGAGTTTGAACGGGTCTCTCCAAATGGAAAAGCTTTTGAACAGCGAAGTTCAGTCGAGATATGAAATATTAAGGTTTTAATATCAGCGAACATCTGAAAAGTGAAAAAGAACTTATAGATTTCCCCACGGACCACGACTGAAATGCTGTTCTTTCAAAGATATAATCTCAACATGTTTAAGGAGATATTTTTGTGAGTGGTGTTAGAAAATACATTGGACATTTTTATGTTTGATATTTATATAATTCTATTTTCTAAATAAACAAATAAATGAATGTATGAATGATTGAATAAATGAACGAACGAACGAATTAATGAATAAATAATAGTCGTCTACTTCACTTATCTATCTTATAAGTTGTCAGTAGATGCTGTATAAATAAATTTCACTATTGAATTTCGCTATCGAGTCGCTCGTAGCCTGGGCTGCCTGAGTGATCTTAAACGATCACTAAGGTTAAGCAATATACGGCGCGTTCAGTCCATGGATGGGTCACCGTCTATGAATAACGCTAGTGGCATTTTTCCGAGCGGTTCCGTGCTTCGCTTCGGTTCGTTGAGCAGTTGGTGCCGGCTGACGTCGAGAGATGGCAGTCCTCAAGCCAAGTCAGAGGCCTTAGGGCGAGTTGAAAACTTCTGACAGTTTGACCAGCCACTAGTCTTACGAGCCTCCACCAATCCGGACTTGGCCCCCGTGGTGGAGTATGGCCTATACCTTCTTCAGGGAAGATACTCGTGCCCCTTGGTGGGGACATGATGGGTTGATGATGATGATTGCAAGGCGCAACATGCCTTTTTTACCTCCCTAACAACATGTATTACAAGCAAAATACTCCTTTATTTAAGCCTAGCTTGACGAAGAAAGAGGTCATGTGTCACGACGGAGATGTAACGAATTCTCAAGCTCGCTTTTGTTGAAAGTGGGTTAAGGCACGAAACAAACGTGACTGAAGTAAACAGCAAATGAGAAAATCTTGTGTGAACCAAATAAGTGCCGAAATGCCCTAAAACAGTACATCTTGAGTTGAATAAAATCTAGTTGTAACAAAGAGTAACTCACCTCACAGATAAACCTACACATCTTTGTGTGACGGTTTTTGAATATAATTATGTATTTTTGTGAAATTTATTGAATAAATAATTTACAAAAAAAAGGTAATTGAAAATGTAAATTGTTTACGTTGAAATAAATTATTTTGATTTTTCAGTGTTTGCTTCTCCGAAACGAGTTCACAGAATTTTATATATTTTTTGTGGCAAAACAAGGTTTGCGAGGTTAGCTAGTTTATTTATTTATAATATTAGACCCGTTAAAGGTATTACTATGTTATGTATGCACCTAGAGAAAATCTTAATTCAGAAATCGGCACTCACTTTCAGAAAAAGCAGATCTTCGTGATGATGTTTCAGGCTTAACAGGATTTGTATCCAGGACCGTTAATAAAAAAAAAATTTAGGTATTTTTAAAATAAAAATATAATCTGTGCCCGTTGTCTGTGTTCCAAAAAACAAACAGATGTGATAGTTTCCTGCTACATTCGAGTGCCCTAAAAAGCCAAAACAAACATAATTAAAACGGACAATAGAAACGCACGCGCCGGATAACTCCATTACCTTCCCGTTAATTACAAACGCATTCACCGGTGTAACTTTAGTAGTAGCATGTAATTAAGTGCTATTAAGATCTCGTTAAATCGTCCGATTCCATTTGGATAGAGCATGGTTACTTTTTAGACAGGGGTTGGTTCAGTAACTATCATAATTACCTTTTATTTTCAAAAGACTGTGAAAGCATGAGAGTTACGTATTTCACGCGTATTGTGTGTTTGTGTAAAATAAAAATATAAGAGCAACAACAAAAAGCGATTGTTAAATCACATTTTCTATTAAAATGATGATTAATCGGGAGATCCGCACCATATTCCGGAGCACAATGGTCTCGACGTGCAGCCATTTGCAAACCCCTCTTTAGTTTCCGTTTCCTTTTACAGCTACCCTTCAACATTCTTACTATTTCATGTTTGCCAATCTAATGTTTACATACCCCACAATCCATGACTCTCTAATGACATGGTGACTGATGCGACTGTTATTATGATAGTATCTACTTTAAAGGATAAATAGACGTATTTAAGTATAAAGTAAATTATATGTAAAATCATGACACTATCAAGTCAGGCAATCTAGATATATTGGTCAAATCCATAATAAATTGATTATGTTGTATGTAAACAGCTGTTTTTGGCATATTATATGCTATGAAGTCCCAGATCCGTTGTCCTTGGGTCACTATTAACTTGATTGAGAAATTCCACTTATACTTTTGTAAAAATGATCTGTAAAAAGCCGGCCGAGTGCGAGTTGGACTTGCGCACGAAGGATTCCGTACCATTGTCTGAACGACATTAGACGCTATATTATATTCATATAGAGGAAGAACGGCAAATAATCACGTTTGTTGTATGTGGGGCCTTACATTACCTTCAATAATAATTTAATTTTTATTGAAATACCTATTTATTTTTGAAGTAAATACACAAGTAGTAGTTCTAAGTAGGTGCAACAACTAGTACTACAATTTCAATTTTCACAGTTTGCTATCACGGTTCACGAGATTCAGCCTGGTGACAGACAAACAGACGGACTTTAATTTAGTAATTACTAAAGTAAACCTCCGTGACACAAAAAAAAATCAAACTTCTAAATCAACATAATCAAAAGTAACGGTCGGGTTTCGTCACGATGTTTCCTTCAAGACAATGGTATTGATACAAAAAATTACAAGTGCCGCGATTTGACTTCGAAACCCCAAGCACGTGAAGCAAAGCAACCGATCTATTCACTACACTCTCACCGCAAGGTGATGAAGCAAATGAATGAACTTTTTGCATTCCATTGGTAAAACATACATGTTAGATATTCTTTAAACATATCTGTTCTTGGCAATAAATGGTTGCAATAAGCATTACGATTCATTCTTTTTAATTTTTTATCAACAACCCTAATGCAAGCCAATGTTACAAGGCTTCAACAACATTACAAAGCCTATACACTGACAAATAGGCCTTTGTTGGCTCTGCACACGTTTTTATTGCGTTACGGAACGGAAGGAAATGAACTATTAAGCCTGGAGACGTTAAGTTGCAAAGTGAGTTATTGTTGCTGTAAAAAGTTTCTTTAGTACTTCGCCGCTAAACACACAAGAGAAAGTGTTAGGCAATGGCAATTAAATGTTCAAAAATCTGTCAGTGATGAAAGTGCAAGATTTTCTAGATGATTGACATTTTACAGTGAACATGGAAGCGCCATTCATGCGCTATTACACATGTCTAAACTCTAGAAGCGGCGCATTACTCAGCTGCACTATTTGGCTTCAGTTGACAAACGAGTGTCATTTTGGTCACATAAATATTCTGAGCGGGAAGCCATCGGGAGTAAACTATAAGGGCCCTCGCCCACGGCGGCTTTTTGTAGCGCTACGGCCGCGCGACGGTGGCGCGTTCGCCGCGCTACAGCCGCGCTGCGGTCGCTAGCTGTGTGCCCTCGCCCACGTAACCACGCTTCTGTCGCGATGCGAACGCGCCACCGTCGCGCCGCACGGTGGACCGAAAATGAAGCTCTATAGACTTAGCGCCGCTTCAAAATCAAGTATCTAATTTTGAAAAATAAAACATGCCAGCATGTTCCTCTACTAGAATGAAATATTTTATGTAGTGTAACTTTTTTTGTTAAACATATTATTTACAGAGATATTGGAGATTTCTTAGGTTTTTTGTATGGAACTGAACTTTTTTTTTTATGTTATTCTTTATTCTCAAGATTTCTCAAGAAATTGTTTCCTGTGTCACAATTTGGATCGTTTAAGCTATATTACGGCTAAAGCCTGAATCTCGGAAATCCTCGGAACATCGCCATTTTGAACATCAAAAATGGTGAAATCTATTTTATGGATTTGCGTAGTTTAACATGGATACTAGCTGCAATCTTATGTCCTTTCGTCATTACCTCATGAGAAAAATAATAAGATAAGCTTTTTTTGCATTAGTCCCCCAATATGACCTAATCCAACCTGACCTTGCCGAAATTTTTTTTTTTAGTTATTCTTTATTCTCAAGATTTCTCAAGAAATTGTTTCCTGTGTCACAATTTGGATCGTTTAAGCTATATTACGGCTAAAGCCTGAATCTCGGAAATCCTCGGAACATCGCCATTTTGAACATCAAAAATGGTGAAATCTATTTTATGGATTTGCGTAGTTTAACATGGATACTAGCTGCAATCTTATGTCCTTTCGTCATTACCTCATGAGAAAAATAATAAGATAAGCTTTTTTTGCATTAGTCCCCCAATATGACCTAATCCAACCTGACCTTGCCGAAATTTTTTTTTTTAGTTATTCTTTATTCTCAAGATTTCTCAAGAAATTGTTTCCTGTGTCACAATTTGGATCATTTAAGCTATATTATGGCTAAAGCCTGAATCTCGGAAATCCTCGGAACATCGCCATTTTGAACATCAACAATGGTGAAATCTATTTTATGGATTTGCGTAGTTTAACATGGATACTAGCTGCAATCTTATGTCCTTTTCATCATTACCTCATGAGAAAAATAATAAGATAAGCTTTTTTTGCATTAGTCCCCCAATGTGACCTAATCAAACCTGACTTTGCCGAATTAAAAAATGAAAAGAGATTTTTTTTCATTATTATTACTTTCGTTTTCTTCTTAATAAAATGCATCACAAACTATAAAGTACAGTACAAATCTTACAAATGCAATGTATTGCACCGGCTGAAACTAAATGTTACGAAAGGGTTCAAGGTTATTGTGACATTCCGTTACCTGCTTTCAATTAACTAATTAGGTACAGCACTGCGCGTAGCAAAGCAAATGACGTCACTTGTTTGTTGCATCTAGGTATTTCTCAGAAAAATGCTTGTTGCGTGCAGTGCTGTAATTGGTCAATCGAAATAATATGCAGGTAATGACATTTTACCCTTTTGCACCTTTCGTACCAATTGATTTTAGTCTGTTTTTATTGCATTTGTGATTGGCGGTCATTCTTACGCTAATTTTGAGAAATTTCGAAATCATGGAAGGTTTATCTAATCTAGAATGTTTTTTGAAACTAAAGGAAAGTGGAAGTTTAAAAAATAGTGAAGCCTTTTTCAATATCTTAAAGTCCGTGTTACCAGGACACATGATTGAAAATCGAGTTAAAGATTTAAAGTCATTCTGCGCTAAGTATTGTTATAATCTTCAAAGAAGGTGGGAAAAGTCTTTCTCGAAAGGTCGTAACTTTTAAAAAATAATTGTGACTGGTTGGATTCGGGCGTAACGTGGCCAGAGTTCATAAAACAAACTGATGGTAATGTGACAGTTCAGGAGTTTAGTGAACCAAGCACTTCTAAAACAACACCCATGAAATCTGTAGGAACTTCAACTCTGGTAAGTCCCAGAAAACCTTTTGAGGAACTTGGGCCTAAACAAAAGAAAAGACGCACTGAGCAACTCACTGCTCATTCTCTCGATGAATTAACTTTTGCGCAGTTAAAAAACCTGAAAGAGAATGACAAGGAAGATGTTGCTCAAATTATGGATTATTTAATTAAGAATCCGCATGATGTTCAAAGAGTCAAAGACTTCATTTTTTCCAAGAAAAAATATCAGTTCTCTTCAGAGAAGGCCTTAGGTATTATATTATCATTGAAAATGACAAAATGGCAGTACAATACCCTTCGGAAAACCACTCGGGAAGGAAACATTGATTTGTTTCCATCTTATTATTCTATAGAAACGGCGAAACAGGAATGTTATCCACCTAAAGAAGATATAACAATATCTGATACTTCTGCCCAGATAAAATTGCAGGCACTTTTGGACTTTACTGCAAACAGACTTTTGAAAGCTATTGAAATATGTGACGATGATGATAAATTGACTTTGGTTTCAAAATGGGGATTTGATGGTGCATCAAACCAATCCAACTATAAACAAAGTTTTGAAAACCAAGACCATGATGATTCTAGCATTTTCATGGCAAGCTTAGTACCGATTCATTTAAAGTCTGGAGAAAAAATAATTTGGGATAATGAAACTCCAAGTTCCAGTTATTATTGTCGCCCCATTTTTTTCAAATTCATGAAGGATACTTCCTTCAATGTTAGTAATGAAAAAAAAATTATGGATGCGGAGATTCAAAACTTAACAGATACCTTATCTGGTGGCAAAACAATCTCGCATTCATTGAATCTGACTATGATAGACGGAAAAATAACGTCATTGTTAAGTGGTACTTCAGCGATGTGACATTTACAAAGCCCCACCAAAAGAAATGAACAATGTCGAACTGATTGCCAATAAAGAAATTAACACCGATATATTCAAATACGGTTTATCTTCACTCCATGCTTGGATTCGTTTCACGGAGTGCATTCTTCATATTTCATATAGACTCGAATTTAAGACTTGGATAGCACAAAAAGAAAATAAAGATCAGATGGAAGCTAAAAAACGTCAGGTCCAGGATGACTTTAAAAGAGAAACCGGTCTTTTGATTGATATCGTGAAACAAGGACACGGTACGACCAATGTCGGAAACACGGCCAGAAGATTTTTCGCGAATCCTGCAACCAGTGCTAAAATAACTGGTGTAGATGAAAATCTTATTCAACGGTTTTCAGTCATTTTACTAACTCTTTCCTCAGGGTTTCCCATTGATACGCTGAAATTCAAAGAATTTGCAGACCAAACTTTACATCTGTACATAGTACAGTTGGTATTACATGCCTGCAAGCGTTCACAAAATTCTCGTACATGGAAAAGAAATAATTGAAAATTTCGGTTTACTTCCAATTGGTAAGTTGTCAGAAGAAGCTTCTGAATCAAGAAATAAAGATTTCAGAACATACAGACAACACCATGCCCGAAAATTTTACAGAAAGGCAACCAATGAAGATGTAATACATAATTTAATTTTAACATCTGATCCTCATTTGTCGGCAAAAAGACCTACACTTCAAGGAAAACACAAAGTGTTATCAGCAGCTGCACGAAATTTACTAATAATTAATGATGATTTTGATGACGAGACAGACACTGAGAAAGAGAACTTTTCCTTTGTTGATATAAATCTATTCCATGGTTTGGAAAGTGACGCCGAATAATCGGCACACTAAAAAACACTTCACACTGACTTTATTTTATAAAACATTTTTTAAATCTTCCAAGTGGATTAGGCCTCCTGGGGAAACCACTATAAAAAAACGCGCCTAGTTCTTCACCTCGTTGGGGGGTGTGGAAGAAAGGACATGACATTGCAGTTAGTTGCTATTTTAAATGACGTAAAAATAAAAAAACATATGTTTAATTTTTAAAGTTCAAAATGGCAATGTTTCGAGGGTTTCCGAGATTCAGGCTTTAGCGACAATATACCACATATTATGATCCAAATTATGATACATGAAACAATTTCTTGAGAAATCTTGAGTATAAAGAATTACCTGCATATTTCGGTTGACCAATTATAGCACTGCACGCAACAATAATTTTTCTGAGAAATAGATGCAAACAAACATTTTTCTGAGAAATACTTAGATGCAACAAACAAGTGACGTCATTTGCTTTGCTACGCGCAGTGCTGTACCTAATTAGTTAATTGAAAGCAGGTAACGGAATGTCACAATAACCTTGAACCCTTTCGTAACATTTAGTTTCAGCCAGTACAATACATTGCATTTGTAAGATTTGTACTGTACTTTATAGTTTGTGTTGCATTTTATTAAGAAGAAAACGAAAGTAATAATAATAAAAAAAAAAAAACTCTTTTCATTTTTTAATTCGGCAAAGTCAGGTTTGATTAGGTCACATTGGGGGACTAATGCAAAAAAAGGCTAATCTTATTCTTTTTCTCATTAGGTGGTGTCGAAAGGACATAAGATCGCAGCTAGTATCCATTTTAAACAACGCAAATCCATAAAATAGATGTCACAATTTGGATCATATAAGCCTTATATGATCCAAATTGTGACACAGGAAACAATTTCTTGAGAAATCTTGAGAATAAAGAATAACTTAAAAAAAATATTTCGGCAAGGTCAGGTTGGATTAGGTCATATTGGGGGACTAATGCAAAAAAAGCTTATCGTATTATTTTTATCATGAGGTAATGACGAAAGGACATAAGATTGCAGCTAGTATCCATGTTAAACTACGCAAATCCATAAAATAGATTTCATCATTTTTGATGTTCAAAATGGCGATGTTCCGAGGGTTTCCGAGATTCAGGCTTTAGCCATAATATAGCTTATATGATCCAAATTGTGACACAGGAAACAATTTCTTGAGAAATCTTGAGAATAAAGAATAACATAAAAAAAACGGTTCAGTTCCATACAAAAAACCTAAGAAATCTCCAATATCTCTGTAAATTATAGGTTTAACAAAAAAAGTTATACTACATAAAATATTGCATTCTAGTAGAGGAACATGCTGGCATGTTTTATTTTTCAAAATTAGATACTTGATTTTGAAGCGGCGCTAAGTCTATGGAGCTTCATTTTCGGTCCACTGTGCGCCGTAGCACTTCGAACGCGCCACCGTCGCGCGGCCGTAGCGCTTCTGTCGCGATGCAAACGCGCTACCGTCGCGCTTCTAATCGCCACAGTTGCAAGATGGACTCAGTTGAGGCAACATTAGTCACGTTGTCTTTGGTGCTGCTTTTACGTAAGCAGCCGAAGCGCCGACAACGACAGCGACGTCACGTAGCCCCGGCTGCCTGAGTAATCCTAAGGGCCCTCGCCCACGGCGGCGGCTTTTTGTAGCGCTACGGCCGCGCGACGGTGGCGCGTTGCAAAAGCGAGCTACGCGCGTTAGTAGCGATGCCGTCGCGCGTTTACGAAACGCGCGACGGCAGCGCTACAAAAAGCCGCCGTGGGCGAGGGCCCTAAGTCCACTGCGAGCTATCAGCTAACATGACATTATCGGGGCTAGCAGTAGAAAAGAAATATACTAGCGCGATTGCATTCAGTCGTTGACATTCGGTCAATATGAAATTTTTGGTGGAAAGTAATTTACTGATTAAAGTGAACGCTTGTAAGGATTTATGTGCAGTTGACAGTTGTGAATTTGAAACATTTGTGTGTTAATGCTGCCTATTTACGCAGGCGCTACCGAGGTCACTCTTAAAAAGTTTAAGTTAAATAATTAGTCAGTAATATCACTGAGATTTTTTTTTAGTTTTTGTGTTTTGTTCTAAGTATTGGAATCATGTTTTACCCGTCAAATCCTGAATATAATCCTCATAGGTGCATTAAATTGAAACTCAAAATTAAACTGCCTGCCTCCAAACCACTAGTAGACAAAATAATGTACCCACTAGTGGAACTAAGCTAGGCTTTGACTATTTTGAATGAAGGATTTTTTATGTACCCAGTAGTGCACTACTATACCTAAGCTTAGAGGCACTGGCATAGCTCGCAGTATAGACCTTCCTTCCTGGCTTCCCCATGTCTCACTCACCTGCGCCGGCGCCACGTGACGTCGTAGGCCGGAAGCGGCGCCATGTTTGTTAATAGCCCGTTCCGTTCGATGACCGCGCGTGCGCATAATTGTCTATTGCTTTTTAAACGAATCGTTAGAGGGACCGCCACCGAAATGTTTTGACAAAGGCGTCGGGTTTTGCTTTTTTTAATGTGGCAGGACATGCAATGCATGACATTACAATTAAATAGAAGATTTCATTGAATTGAACACTTGGTGCGGACACTTTACGCCCCATCTTTGGAAAAGTCATTAGCGCACCTAATAATAGATCTTTAAATAAATAACAGTACGGAATATACCTATGTACTTTGACAAAATAGGGGATCTACTAGCAATTTAAACCTTCCTACCTAGCGTAGACTGCCGGTCAGGTCCCTAAATATTAACCAATTCCTGAGCTATTCCAATCCTCAAACTGTAAAATTCCATACTAATTTGAATCGTTCAGGAATCTTAGTGTGGGGCCAGAAATAATGTATGTGCCTCTATGCAAATGTTTATGTTACTTTATCATATGTAGACCCACTAAGCTATAGGTTTCTATTGTCCTGTTCCTGAGTTAGTCTCTCTCTCTTGCAGATGTACAGGCGTTAACCACTGCAGCTTTGTGCTGGCCGAAGACTACCTCAAGGGAACAAGCTGGTCGCCAGGCGTAGTCTACATCAAATACGCTTGCTTCGACGGTAAGTCAGATATTAATAACAGTATAACAACTATCACAAAAATGAAGCGAAAGTGATTTGTCAGGATCGTCTGCTGCAGGCTACTACGATACGACAGGACTTATTATGATAGTTGAATGAAAATAGTTTTTGCTCTCATTCAAGTTTGATATAAGAACCTGATGGTTACTTTTCTCTAGAACCAATACTTGTTCATACACTCATCGAGAAGTAAGTCTAGTCACGTTATACAGTCCATGTGACATCAACTTATACATACAAATGCAATTAATAAACTAATAAAAAGTAACGGTTGTCGACTGTACAAAGTCTCTCCATACGAGTCGGGTGCAATCTGTGACGTATAGGTACGTACGTGCCATAAAGAGGTTAAAGGCTCGCCCACCTGCTGCCATAACTTATAATTATGAGAACGGCATTCTCACATGCCCTCAATGTGCACAGAGTTTCGCCGTGAAGATAGGCTACATCAGCCATCTTCGAGCGCACCAGCGCCACATCTCTGATTAGGGGTCAAAGTGGTCGCCATGGCCGAAATCGGTCGGAACAATCATCATCATCAAAGAGAAGCTAACTTTTTTAAAAGGTAGTCCAGTTTGCGCACCCGTCTAAATAGCACCTGCACAAATAGCACCTGGCCTAGTCCAGATTGAGCACCTATTGATATTTTTGGCAGAATAAATACATTTGAATTCACTAACAGCACCTGCCAAAAATATCAATAGGTGCCCAATCTGGAATAGACCAGGTGCTATTTGTGTAGGTGCTATTTAGGCGGGTGCGCAAACTGGAATATAGGCATTTCCACATTGCATTATCTGGGTAGAGATCGAAGGTGGTTTCACGATTCTGAAAGTCTTATTTCACAAACGTACGGTTTTAGTATGGTAATATTGATATTAGGTACGCGGAACTTGTCACCAACCTAGCCCCTTTTGATGATTCTGCTAATGCATTGTAGTGCAATGACAGGTGGCATGAACGCGTCGATTTCGTTTTATTACCGCTTCAAGTCAACGCGAGCACGCGTATAAATGATTCTAGGCGCCAATGAAATTAAAAAACATGACACTTGACCGACCATGTAATTGTAACTTAACTATAATGCACTAACAGAATCGAGGCCCTTTGAACTTGGATAGACCGACAGCCTGTTTGTCAGACGGTGTGATCAAGTCATCAAAGGGCCCATGAAGGCGAATGCACTGTAAAAAATGGCGTAGTGGGGAAAAGCCTTACACCCGGTAACGGGAAAAGGTGAGCTGATGATGATCAAATTCCGCGGACTTTACTGGCAAACCACAGTCCTGCAGTTGTCTCAACTTTCACGGGGGATTACACCCTCACTTTAGCACCGGAATTAGCCTCTTAACAAACTATTACCACTACCACGCTTTATAAAAAGTACCCGAAACCAACGTGCGTGCATGCAACGACTAATGAACGTCTAGGAAGTGAAAGTGAAAAAGTAAATAGTGAAAATCATTTTAATTACCACAAATTTTAACCAACAAGTAATCTCTGCCTACCCCTCTAGGATACAGGCGTGAGCTTATACATATATGTACGGTTTACACTTGGATCCTGTTGTCCTTTATCAGGGACATTGAGCCTTTTGTGCGGTCTTGAGTGGTGAATTCGACGTATTTCCATCACAGCCTAAGTGTTTTCACTTCCAACGTCAGTGATTAGCGCCAAGTGGTTTTTCTTTACTCCTGTCCTCTTGACGAGATTTGTCATAAATCAAGAACATCTCGCCTCGCCTCGTTACTCTACTCGCGCTGTGTGATTACGACCACGATAATTATGATATAAGCAAAGAATATGACATTGTGTTAAAATCTTTACCAACTCTACAATCCGTCATAATTATCTTATACTTCGTACCGGAGAAGATTCACCTGGAAGTAACCAAATCTTTAAAATAAGGCATTAAATTAGTTAAAAATACAGATTTTTTTCAAGTCTGTCTGAATAGTTAGGATTAGGATTAGGCTTTAGGGACTCCACACACGGCGGCTATAAGGTAAAGATGTACATATATTATAGCACGATATATCTCATTACATCTTTCCATATAGGTCTGTTATCTAAAGCTGGCACGTTCACAGTACTCACAATTATGCAATTTCACTATACAGGATGTTAAAAATATATGATTTTGATTCAAAATGCGACTCTAGTTTAAGTGTAGACTAGAGTTAGGTTTTAGTAAGATAGGTGCGTTGTAGATAAATAAATACAAATATATGGGTTACTTGTTATAACATATTTTTAGCAAATTCGAGCGAAAAGTATTATAAACAAGGTCACAAAATAGTTTTAAATTTCAATAAATTTTCACATGAACAAAAATAATTTCACCTAAGAAAATCTTTACCAAAACAGAAAATAATTATCCCAGAAATCCTCAACAATTTAATTATGTAACAAAGGGTAACGAACGCTCAGTGGTCAGTTACTGGATGAATTACCCTACCTTTTTTTCTAATTGCTTGCCACAGATAAAAACTTTATTACTGTTCTGTAATTTCATCAACTGGAAGGAATCTGTGATCAACTGAGCAACATCATTCGGTTTCTATTGTGGTTACGCGAATGTTCTGTTCTCCTATTCTTCTTCTTTTTCTTCAACGTTTTTTCCATGATTTTAGCACCAGTAGCAGTTGTTCGAAGTCCAATCACAATAAAATGCAAGAACCAAAAGAAAAGAGGAAAGACCACAAAATAAACTGGCAATTCCCATTAGAAAAACAAAAACCCTCTCTTAAAAATGCCATCTACTGACTAATGAGCCGTTTTAAGAAGAAAAAAAAACGAATGGATGTCAAAGGAATGCAGTTTTGGACCTCAGCCCAATAGCCATGTGTGATGTATACATGTTATTTTTTTGAAATTGAAAATGTTAGTTTTTTTTCAATACAATATAACTCCGAAAGGACAAACATTTGGCTGTTGACGTCATAGAGTGCGACAAGTGAGTCCTGGCACAAGCCTTTGGCGGGAAATTTAAAAATCTTTTAGTTGATAACCCTGCATCTATATGCCATAAACCATCTTGATACTTTTGCTTAAGTTTATTATTTGTTTAATTAGTTTGGAGTCTCCAATGAATTTTGTCCAAACATAAATAAATATAAGCAAAACGAAAACATTAACTACATCAATACCAACATTTTCACTCCACCAAAAACAGGGATAATAAAGATGCACCATATAAACTTATGAACATTTATTAATGCTGAACCATAATCAAAATCTGATTCGTATCTTTTTTCTCCAACATCTTTGAGTTCTTTGACTAAGTCTTCGATCTGACGTTTAAAATTTTCGTCATCCGACAGACCTTACAACAAGAAATAATTCATGTTTGTTTTAAAACATTATTACTCGTATGTATATACTAAAACATAAGTAAAATTATGTTGAATAGAAACAAAAGTTCTTGTTTAAATCTAGGACGAGTATCAAACTGTTTGGGCTGTACCACTTGCAGCTGCAATACCTAAGTTTGACAGTCAAAGTGTTCCCATATGAAGAATTCGAAATAAATCGCGTCCCAGGACTCGCTTGTCAGACTCTAGTAACTTTTATTCAGCTCGCTGAGACCTATTCGATGATGTATCACTCATGGCTATTGCACTGAGGTCCAAAATTGCATTCCTTTGACAGCCATTCGTTTTTTTTTTTTAGTTCTTCTGAAAGCGGCTCATTTGGAACTACTTTTCTTAGCTGTCAGAAAAATCCCTCATTGAAACGCACATACGGTTGAAAACCAAAAAGATCACGCTGTATATATAAACAGTAGTAAAAGTAAAACTATAACTGAGGGGTATAAAAGCAAAGCCGCCTCTGTCCATGAAGTGTCAAACTGAGTTATTTAAAGCGATATTCGGTTTTTTTTAGTCAACAGCGGTCATAGAAAAAGTTTGTTTATTTAAGGAATTAAAATAAAATCTAAGATATTCAAAAGCTGATTTAAAATGCTTATAAGATTCGAATATACGCAGGTACAAACTAAACTACATTCACAGGTCAGAATATTCAAAAAGTGGACAGAGTTGAGTTTGCATTTATACCCCTCAACTGTCCCCTTCACACTCATAAGCTAGACCGCGCGCAACGCTTTATTATTATATTATAGACTTTTCATGATGCGCATGCAGTACACGTCACGCCGCGCGCTATTCACAGACACTACACAAGCGCAACGTGTAAATGTGTTGAACGTGCCAGCTTTACTTAACTGACCTATAGAAATCATCAAGAGACCACACACGACAGCTATAATATACATCTTTACATCTTCGTATCTTAAAGGTACTGAGCGGTCTCTAAGCTATACATCCTGGGATGTAATGTATATTATAGCCGCCGTGTGTGAAGTCCCTATGATTGATTGGCTTTAGATAGCTTAAAGTTTTTGAACTAAAACTTTCGTAAGCACTGCACATTGAACATTTTTGGTCCGGATCAACTTACTTGGATTTTTATCGGACGAGTTCGACCAGGTTTCGCTCCGATTGGCAGAGCGCGTGTTGATCCGGACCAAAAATTTAGTTTAAAGTTATTAATTCGTCTCAATAATTCAATAATATTACACTCGTTTTATTATTTCTTAGCTTTAGAAGTGTTAACGTCAAGGCTAAGGTGGTTAACATTTTAAGCTCTGGCGTCCTACACGTAGGACATTACATGTAAGTTTTATTAATATTCCTACTTAAAGTAAGAATAAAGTAGAAATTGCGGAAAACCTACAAATCGGTGTGCATATTTTTTTGCATTTAATAAACAACGAACTTTATCGAAATTCTTTAGTTTCTGATTACGGAGTTCTAAATTACAATTCGCAATGCATTCAAAACATTAGGATATTCAAACGAGCACCTGAATTAATTAATAAACATGTGCCATCAAAATATACTAAGTTACTTTGTCACTGTACTTAAATGAAAAAAAAAAAAACGATGGAAGTTACGCGTCCATTGCGTATTAATTTTTTTTTTGCAACCCAAAATCAATTTCGCAACACAAAATTATGTGGTTAGAGTAACTAACTTATGTTGGCGTCGGATGGGGCGATAGTATTTTATAGCACACCATGTAGCTTTGCCTCTATTCACTGCATGGTGAATTATAGATGCAATAAAGGCACAAATTTCGGCCAGATGTCTGATATGTATGACGAAATGCTCACCCAAATGTGTCAGGGGCTGTGTAAGTTGCGAAACATAATAATATGTGTATTCACTTGACACAGTTAAAGTTGGGACATTTCTGTTTATTTATTTGCAAACACCCCATGGTATTTACAAATGGGATAAATCACCCCATGGGATTTTAAAGCGACAACTTTGTTTTTCAGTAAAAATAATTCGACACACATACACCTCTGTTGAGGTTTTTTCGGATTTGCATTAAACGACGTTTCAGCTAATTTTCTTTGTATTTGTAACTCTCTCGTTCCATTTTTCAATGTGTCTCTCTGTCTTTCGATACGAGCTGCCCCGGTAGCGTAAGCCCCATTTCTAGCCTAGGAAATAGACAAAGAATCACCCTAAAGTTACATCACCCTAGAGTTAGAACTCTTTTTTTACGTATCCGAGAAAGAAAATCGTGTTGTTCTGGGCTTTTTTTGCCCATTTGGTTTTCTCTGGACGAAATCGCTGTCCCGGCGAACTTCGTACCACCTGAGAATCAATAATTTTTCGTTCTCGGGATGTCGTCAAAAACGCCTGTCTATATTAATCGGCAAGAAAAATATTTTTCAACATACAATATATATTTTTTCGGCCAACCTCAAATAAAATGGGAAAGAGCCAGGCAAAGAAGAATATTTTGTACACTATTTTTGGTGTGGCCAAAATATTATCAATATGATTACTTGACCACTGGCGGTTAGCGTTATGCGCCCGAAGGCTTTTTTATGCGGTATGAATTTAAGTGGACTGTATTTTTTATTTAATTTAATCGCTAGGAACGCCGATTATGGTATATCGATGCAATTAGAGCAATTATAGGATGGGCAAAGGAAATCCACGCACCTTCAAAAATCCGGTAACTCCTCTTCCTCTTCTCTTCAGTCTTCGGCCCCTGGCTGCGCGGATCGATCACCCAATCGCTCCAAAAATGCACAATTCAATAGTTGTCTAAAAGTTCACGACACTAGTATTTTTAATAGTTTTTATAATATATTTTCACGCACTCGCGGATATCACCGGTGGAAAGTATTTCACATCGGGGCGTACAGCAGTACATCAAATTTGCGACTGTTTGAAGGGCACCGATGACACGTTGCGTAGGTGCATTGTGGAAGGACTAAGGAGTTATGTGGGGGTGAAGGAGATAGGAAATCGCTCAATTAGCGTCTAATACCATGTGAAAGAAAAGGACAACTAAATGAACTAGAAAAATGCCTTCAAATCTGTTGAATACGCATTATGGCGGTAACATCACCCCCGGCCTTAAAGGGCTGCCTTTAAGAAGCTAAGAATTATGTAGAGAAAAGTGCGGGTTAAATATAATATTATATGCGGGATAAATGTAATATTGTAAGCGGTTATATGTCGTAAGCGGTTAAGATAAATATAAATTTAGCGGTTTAATAAAGTGTGTAACATAAATAAATGTTATAAAAGCGTTGCACGAAGTAGCAAACTATTGAGTAGGTATGGGGCATAATTTAACTACTGGTCGAAGGTAGCTCCCCTTCGAAGTCTTTACAGTGACAACTCGCGTAGCGCCGTCCTTAGACGGATAAACCTTTTCCACGATGCCTAAAGGCCAAGCAAAGGGTGGAACAATGTCAGTTTTAATGATAACTAACGTTCCCTCCTGTATTGGAACAGAAGGAACGTTCCACTTCGCTCGCACCTGCAACTGATGCAGATATTCAGCACGCCAACGCTTCCAAAATGACTGCACCATGCCTTCTATTAAGTTATGTCTGTCCAACAAATCTATTGGTGTAACTCTAGGCGCAGGAAGCGATGACAGTGGCGCGGTATGTAAAAAGTGCGCAGGAGTAAGAGCTGAAGGCTCGGCGGGGTCACTACTATTTTTGACTAGCGGGCGGGAGTTGACGAGAGCCTCTATCTCAGTGAGAATTGTGAGAAGCTCCTCATACGATACAATTTGTTGTCCTATGACCTTGAACAAATGGGTTTTAATTATTTTCACCATACTCTCCCAACAACCTCCCCAGTGAGGAGAAGCGGGCGGAATAAATTTCCACTCTATACGATTTTCAGCAAACTTTTCTTCCAGGTGCGGGCGTAATTCGTCTAAGAATTTATACAAGTCGCGGAGATATGAGCGTGCCCCTACGAAACAAGTTCCGTTATCCGAATACATGCACTTAATGGGTCCTCGTCTGGAAAGAAATCGCTTGAACGCATTCAGAAAACTAACTGTGCTCAAATCTGTCGCAATCTCGATGTGCGTTGCGCGTGTCGTAAGACATGTGAAGATGCATAACCAAGCTTTACGGCTCCTTATCCCCCGACCACGAGTGGGGGTGTACTGAAGAGGCCCTGCGTAGTCACACCCGACATGCGTGAAAGCCTTGTCGACTTGGTTAACGCGCTGTCTAAGCGCATCCGACATAAGCGGAGATAACGGACGTGGTTTCGATTTAAAACACACGTTGCATTTATGAATGCGATAGCGTATAATGCGTCTTGCAGCTAGGATCCAGAATCTGCTTCTCAATAAAGACATCAGGTGTTCTGGTCCAGCATGCAAGTGCTTGCGGTGATAATGATCAACTATCAAATCTATGACTTGATCGCGACGCGGAAGAATGCAAGGATGCTTAAAAGCGTAATCCTCTGCGGAATTTGACAAGCGACCTCCAACACGGATTAAACCGTTATTATCTAGGAATGGTCTTAGCTTATTTAAAGCGGGTGAACAAAGTTCATTTTTAATTAAGTTTGATTTATCATGCGGGAAATGAACATCTTGCACCGCGAGTATTAATTTATTTTCTGCAAACTCTAGTTCTGCGGCGGTTATAGAATTACCACGGGGTAATATTTTAATGAAGCGGTAAACATATACGATCGCGCGTAATAGTTTAGAGTACGACGAAAATCGTTGCGCGAGAGTGTAAAGCGGTGGGATACCTGGACTGGTTGTGACGTGCGTCTGAGCCCGTTGTTCAGGCGCGTCAGCGTAATCACTGCCATCTATTTTATTCAGAGGCCATTCACTAGGCTCTCTTACGATCCAATGAGGTCCAGTAAGCCATAGAGAATGGTCAACTAACTCACCCGGAGTAAGACCACGAGACAAGCAGTCAGCGGGGTTTTCGGAGCCAGACACATGAAAGAATCGACTCGCGGGAATATTTTCTGTCACTTTGACAACTCTATTGGCGACAAAGGTCTGCCAGCGATGTGGGGACGCGTAGATCCAACAAAGGGCGACTTTGGAATCGCTAAAAGCAAAGACATTACTAACAGTGTATCGCGGGTTTATTATGTCTAGTACCTTACGAAGCAGCTGTGACAATAAAACCGCTGCACAAAGTCTCGCAATCGCAGATAACATCGTGCGCTTAGTGCACTTATCGTCTGGAGCGTTCACCACGAAACAGAAACAATCACGTGACCTATCGAAATATAGTCCTAGAGTCTTATGTGGGACAGAGTCGTCAAACATTTTATCACAAGACTCTTTGTGCGTATTTGGTATGTGAGCAAGTACAGCGTCAGAATTGCTAGTCCACTTAACTAGATCAAATTGGCCTAACTTGAAAAGCTCGATAAGCTCATTACTCAGGGTGATAGCTTGCGGGGTAGTCATGACAGAAGTGGCGATATCGTCCATGTATAGACATGAAGAAGCAGCAGCGGCCGCAGCGGGAAACTTATCACCTTCATCAGCGATCAGCTGGTGAACCACGCGTAATGCGTGGAATGGACTACATTTTAGTCCGAAACAAACGCGGTTAAATTCGTATACAGTAACTGGATCCTCCGTACTGAACCGATACAAAATTCTCTGATACCTACGATCAGGTTCGCGGACTCCAATTTGGAGAAACATCTGACGACAATCAGCGGAAAGCGTTATCTCAAATAAGCGGAATTGAGTAAGGATACTAAACAAGTCTCCTTGTAAGTTAGCACCTGCGTAAAGAAGATCGTTAAGTGAGTGACCTGAGGAAGACTTGCAACTGGCGTCCAAAACACAGCGAAGCTTGGTCGACTTTTTGTCTTCACGAAACACACCGTGATGTGGAATCGTATATGAAGGTTGAGTGACGTCATCAGTATTCATATCAATAGGACTTAAGTAGCCCTTATCTAAATAGTCGCGTATTACGTCATTATACGCGGCGCGGGTCTTGAGCGAAGCGTCTAGCTTTCGTTCTAAACATTTAAGGCGACTAAGCGCAGCAGAGTACGAATCACCCAACAAACACACGTCATCACGAAACGGTAATGCTACTACATACCTACCAGTGTCGTCACGAACGGTAGTAGCACGAAAAAATTGTTCACACTCAAAATCATCGGGACTCTGAGCGGGCGGCGCGGTTACCTCTTCAATTTCCCAAAATCGCTTGAAGAGTGTGTCCATCGAGTCGTGAACAACGGAACAACATACAGTTGATAAATTATTGTGAACGATCTGTGACGTAGGCGCGGAACCCATAATCACAAATCCTAACACGGTTTGAATGGCGGGCGGTATATTACTATAACTGCTATGTACCACTCCGGGCAGCAGCAGATGCGAAAAAGTCGAAGCTCCGACCAAGCAGTCGACTGGTCCAGGGGTTGCGAAATCCTGGTCGGCGAGCGGGAGTGATTCGAGATGAATAAACGCAGCCTTATCAACTGCGGCCGACGGCAGGTTATCGCTTATGCGGTCAATAACAAGCGAATCGAGATCAAAATTAATATTTGAATTAAATCGCGAGCTTATGTATATTAAGGGTAATTGAACCCCTTACGTGTTTCTCTGAACCCCCGATTCCTCTAACAACCGTGTGAGAAGGCGTCAACCTATGCAACAATCCGAGGCGTTCACAACATTCATGTGTCACGAAATTACTTTGCGATGCGCTATCGAGTAAACAGCGAATAATATGCGGTCTATTATCAGCATCGAATACTATCGCCTGAGCTGTGGCTAGCAGTACCGTTGCAGAGACAGCTACTCGTTGCGGCTTATCAGTCGGTGTCTCAACGCGCACGGGAAGCGACGCGGCAATAGATGTAGTACATAGCGAGAGGTCGCTGCATTGCACTAACTGAGACTCGACCGCGGTAGCGAGGGGCGCTTTAGGCGCAGCGGTTGTATGCGAGGTTGCCGGAGGAAGGGTAGCGGGTTCAGAAGGCGGCTTATTATTATTAAAATGGAGTTTCAGATGGTGGTTACCAGAACATATACGACATTTGACCTTAGATGCACACTGAGCCGTCTTGTGAGATTTACTCGTGCAATTCACACAAGCGTTATTTTTCTTTATAAATTTAAACCTTTCAGTAGGTGTAAGTTTTTCAAATGCGGTACATTTATAGTAGTGATTATGAGGCGCAAAATTACACAGAGGGCACTTTTCGGAAGTCGAGCAAGTGACGTAAGACTGTGGATTTGGCGGACGGTTAGTTCTAGCAGAAGGCTTATTAGAACCAAACTTCGTACTATTATTCTGAACAGTGGCGGTTTGCGTGCTCTCAAATATACTACATTGTTTCTTGATAAATTCGATAAATCGGTCAAGAGTGGGCAACTTCGTATCACGACAATACATTTCAAACGCACGTTTAGTTTCCGTGTCGAACTTTTGCGTTGCTATGTGCAGCAGTACAAAATCCAACAGGTCATCAATTTTTAACGCTTTAAGTGAACTGATAGCGACAACAAATCTATCTATAAACATCTGATAGTTAGTCGTAGACGGAGGACCATTCAACTTAAGACCGAGTGCCTCATTTAAATAGGTGAGTCCTAACTTTCTAACATCTTGATATTTATCGAGAAGAGTCTGGTATATCGCTTCATAATTTTCAGCGCTCGGAATAATACCAGCAAATGAGCACTGGGCGGTTGCTGACAATTTACCTAATAAATAATATAATTTATCAGAGTTTGTTAACGACGAGTTTTGGTGCACTGTGGCATGAAAACTAGCGTAAAATAGCGGCCAATTTTTGATATCACCATCAAAAGACACCAGTTCAATATTTGGAAGCTTAGGTTTAGCTTTAGCGGGCGAAGAGGACCGATTAGACGCGGGCGGGTGAATGAACTTCGACATGACCTGCTTGATATAACAATATAGATCTTCGAAGGAGGCGTAACCTTGATACGAGGGAGTCGCTTCCGAGTCGAACTCGAGGAGTGCTTCGTTGTAGCTATCGAGGATTTGGTGGAAACTGGCACGTATGTCCTCGATGGTTACACATGAACCAAGAAACGACTCTCGAGCTTCTACCGAAACATGAGCACCTTTATCCAAGTCTTTAGCTTGATTATAAATAGCGTTAATTCGTTCATACAACGCATTTCGCTTAGCCTGTAGAATTGTCAAACGCGGGCTCTTCGGGCTACTTGAAGCGGCTGCCATATTGTCACGCGGCATCGTAAATTATTTTAATGCAAGAAAATATTACGTAGCGTAAATATTTACTTAGAAAGTTATACGTTAAGCGGGAAAATAAAGCGGGTATGATAACTGACTATACCAACATTAAAATTATATGATATGGCATAGGCAGTACGTAAACAAAATATATTATGTTACAAATGAGTACGTGAATATAAATAATATACTTATAAATGTGTGTACCTAAGGGGCGGGAAAGTAATTATAATATTTCTCAAAGGCAAACACTTATAAGAGCGGAGCGGGTCAATTAGAAACAATACAGTGCCGAAACTTTTATAAAAGCGGGTAGGCATAGACTTCGCGACGTTACTCGTTACGTAACGTGGTGAGGCGGAATTCAATTTAGAAAAAGTGAATCTCGTATTTATACCGAGAAATGATAGGACACTAATGAAATATCAATATGTCCGGAACGAATGGACCAAAAAATGATGTGGCCAAAATATTATCAATATGATTACTTGACCACTGGCGGTTAGCGTTATGCGCCCGAAGGCTTTTTTATGCGGTATGAATTTAAGTGGACTGTATTTTTTATTTAATTTAATCGCTAGGAACGCCGATTATGGTATATCGATGCAATTAGAGCAATTATAGGATGGGCAAAGGAAATCCACGCACCTTCAAAAATCCGGTAACTCCTCTTCCTCTTCTCTTCAGTCTTCGGCCCCTGGCTGCGCGGATCGATCACCCAATCGCTCCAAAAATGCACAATTCAATAGTTGTCTAAAAGTTCACGACACTAGTATTTTTAATAGTTTTTATAATATATTTTCACGCACTCGCGGATATCACCGGTGGAAAGTATTTCACATCGGGGCGTACAGCAGTACATCAAATTTGCGACTGTTTGAAGGGCACCGATGACACGTTGCGTAGGTGCATTGTGGAAGGACTAAGGAGTTATGTGGGGGTGAAGGAGATAGGAAATCGCTCAATTAGCGTCTAATACCATGTGAAAGAAAAGGACAACTAAATGAACTAGAAAAATGCCTTCAAATCTGTTGAATACGCATTATGGCGGTAACAATAATAATAATAATAATATTATTTCGGAGACTTTTATTGGTATGATGCAAGACAAAAGAATAATGACTTTGTTTTATATATTTTTAGAATATAGAATGTACCTAACTATGGTTACAACGACAGTTTAAAAAAAATACGAAAAATGCCAACCCTGCTCGTAACATATAATACCGTTCAAACCAAGGGAGCCGTTACTACCTACTCCGAATACTTATCAACAAGTATTTTCATTATTTTCAGCTCTCGTAAAGAATGCTTGTTATGAAATGTTTTCAAACGAGAGCGATTGAATATTTTTACGAAGGGTCGAATGGATCCGAATAGGTACTTTATATTTCATACACTTCGCAACGTAATAAACCGTGAAGAGCTGAACGAAGCATAAACCGTCTTACTACCTTAAGAATAAGAGGCAATATAGTATGCAGCACAGTTATAAATTTCGAATGTAGATTATTTTGACAGCCTCGACATATTTACAGAAAAGTAAACTTCAACGTTGCAAATGAACTGTTTGGTGTTGTAAGACATATAGTTGTTTATTATTTATGATTTGTAATGAATGGGAATTATGAGGCCTTGAATTATTTTCAGCGAGACATTCAGAATCTTTTTATTAGCAAAATGAAGTTTCAGTTTATTCAGTGTAAAACACAGTGTAGGTATGTACAGATCTTCGGTATTAGATATTCAAAAGTTCACTATGATATGCCTTTGGGCGTACAAGATTACAGAATATTCTAAGATATTAATAATTAAACCATGCATTGATGTATTGAAATAGTATGTCTATAAACAGAGCCTTAATAATAAATTATTTATATACTGTCATTATTTGTTTGTCATGAAATTGATTATTTCTAGTAATTTATGTCAAAAAGAGTAGAATAAGCATATAGTTATAAAAAAATAATAACAACCATAGCTCGTTTGAAAAAAACGAGCCGGTGGTTTTCTCATGGTCACTTTGTAGTCCAGTTATTCTTCAGTAACATTGTTACTTTTGTTGCATACGTGGGTGAGGTAACTTAAATGTCTCATATCAGATTGTATGCTTATATTATAAGCAGCCTACGTAGATCCCACTGGAGGGCCACCACACATCCATCCATCCCTCCTGGGTGATGACGGAATTGCAGCGAAGCTTTTGAAAACTGGAGGAAAACCGGTTCTTAGGATTCTCCAAAAGTTATTTAAGTTCGTCATTCTCGAAGGGCGCTAAGGAGCGCGAAAAGCGCTAGGAGCATGGAACAGAAAAGTGGTGTTACTTTCTTGAGTGGTGAAAATTCTTTAATAAAGGTGATTATGATTAAACCTTAATAGGTTATTTGAATCGTGTATTTGAGAAACCCATTTGTCACGTTTTTTGGCAAAATGACTTTTTGATGAGAATGTGTTCTACGCATGTAAATACACGTTACAGAGAGAAATCCCACTTGTCAATGCAAAAGAACGGAAGTTATAACAGGTTCCAATTTTGTTTATTTGAGAAACCCCTTAAGTCCGCGACTAATAGAGACATGCTAGATCTGCCTAGGGACAAAGCTTACCCAGATGGTCAGATCCCGATTAACAAAAAGAAAGTAGAGTATACTTAAACTAAAAGATTACTTACTAGAAGAAAAAGAAATACAAGAGTATCATGAAAAAAATTCCAGTGGCCGGTCTATTTGAGAAACCCCCTGTGTCCACGACTTTTAAGCTCTTTTTTTGTAATGAAAATGACAATAATTATACCAAACCTTTTTAATTGCTTTAGATATCATTTTAATTAATCAAACTGCATGGAAAAAGTATCACCGCCCATACATTTTTTATCCATACAGAAAGGTTTTTTTCGTCTCCTGTAAAGTTTGGGTCTGTGGACTCATGGGGTTTCTCAAATACACGATTCATAAGTGTTACCACCATGAGGTTATAGGTTTTATCACCTTATTACGAGTAGGTTATTTGATTTTATCGCCTTTCTTAGCCCTTCAAGCCCCGATGATCCGCTGGCGGGTCCGATTAAGCTACGGCGCATTTCGTGTGACCCCTTAGACCTGCCGGCGGCGGGTCGGTCTTGCAACGGCACTTTGAATCGACTTTTGGAGACGATACCGACGACAGTTGTATGAGCATGTTTTATTCTTTGAAAACTGTGATAAATTTCAAAATACTATTGTGAATAACTAACTTAGCTGTGTAAGAAAAAATGTGTTCTAGGCCTGAGGGACTTATGAATTATAAAAAAGGTGTATGTTATACTCGTAGCTGCTACACACTATGCCGGCGGCATGGCCGGGCGGCTTTATGCCGCGCGGCTTTGCCGCTGGCATGTTTAGGCCGCCGGCACTTGCCGCTGGCTGACGCAGAGCATCATTGGCATGTTTTTCTAGCATAATACTTTCAATCGAATGCCGAGAGCGAACTGCGGCCGGCTTTCCGCGTGGCCCGCCGGCACGACCCGTCGGCCTGCCGGCGGCTCGGCTTGTGCGGCATTGCCGGCGGCTTTCTACCCTCCGGCAGTGCGGCCATGCCGCCGGCATAGTGTGTAGGAGCCATAAGGCCTATAACCTATAAAACTGACACTGACCCTTTGGGTAAAGGATACTGTAGCGTCCCTCACGTCCTTAACACGCCACTTTAGCTTTATTATATCGTTAAAGAGAACAAGGTGTGACGTGTCGCCTCGCACGCCACTCCGCGTTCTCTACGGCACATTTGACGGAAATAACGAGCCTGAACAGGAAAATAGAAGGGGATCAAAAGGCCGCCGGTCGGAATCAAATTAGAAAATTCAAATTCAAATATTTTATTCACAGTAAAAACAAATACTTTATGAACGTCAAAGTTCTATTTACTATTTATAATTAATAGATTATATGGAGCAGAATTTTTAGACCTTATTGTGATATTTCAGTTATTTTCACGGATTTGCCAAATATAGGTACAAACAATTCTCGGCATTTTTGGGTTTAATTATTTAATGGTTCTAAACTGGTTCCGGATTTAACTGTTATACAGGCTACCGGTACTTCTGTTTCCTTCTACATTTTGAGTAGAATGCTTCAGGAGTTCGTTGTTACTAATGAAATGGAAGGCATTTTAAGTGCAATATGCTTGGTTAATAAGGATTTTGTAGTTTTTTTATGTTGTTTATATAATAATAAAAAAATAAAAAATTCGTTTATTGTAAGAAAAGGATTATTGACATTAGTATCATAGCGCCTCCCACACTAGGCGCAGCCTGTGTCGCGGGTGGCAGGCAGCTTACATGTAGCCTATAAACGTCCCTTTACAGGGTACATCTCTCAGAGAGAGAATAAGAGGTTAATTAAATCCCATGCCCGCCGGGGATTGGCAATTTCAAGCGCTGAGGTACGTGAACACCTTGGATACTCAAGTTTCCAAGTGGGCACATAAAGTCCCCAAGATACAGCCCCAGCCTAGATTTGGGGACTGCCGGTAAACGTAAAACATTTTTTATTTATTTTTTATACCCTCCACTGTCTATTTATAAGTACATAAAGTTAATTGGAATTGTCTTTTTGGAAATAAATAATTTACTTATTTACATACCGGGATTCGAACTCACGGTCTCTCAAAAGTGAGACCGGCCGGCCTTCTGCCGCTCCGCTACCACTGTATCGTTTTGTAGACATAGACTAAAAAAATATAAGAGGTCAGAATTATTTTAATAATAAATTAAGTATTTAAAATTATTTTCAACATTACCCCAGATTTTGATTTGTTGGACTTGAAGCAAGCTCTGTATTACTTAGTTGCTAGGAGATTATTAAGTTTATTCCGGATACACTTACTATTTCTATTTCTTGGAAGAGTCCGATCAGGGTGCAACAATACTAAAAAGTACTTTCTGATGCCTAGTGCTTACGAAAGTTTTAGTTCCAAAAAGTGGCTATGAACGCGCTGTCTTGTTCTATTGTTCTCTGTCTGCCCAGGATGCTACGTTTTTTTAAATAATATTTTATTTCAATGACACATTTGGCTTCGTATATAAATACTCATATTTAGGTACAGTTTTTTCTTACTTTTTTGTTAAACACTATGAAAGATGAATATAAAGCCGAACACCCTATCGCCACACGTGTCAATCGATATCACAGAGCAGGGACAACAATAGGCCCATTTACCCGAAAATAACCGGCCTAGTGCGAGTTGGACTACCGCACGAAGTGTTCCGTACCATTACCTATAAAACGGCAAAAACCTCATGTCTGTTGTATGGGAGCCCCCCTGAAATAGATATTTTATTTTAATTTAATTATTTACTTTTAAAGTGAAGGTATAACTAAATTAATATTCTGTCAATATTTTAAGCGCCTACCTGTTGCCGTTATTCATTCCGAGCCAAAACGAGCAAAAAATCACGTTTGTTGTATGGGAGCCCCCTTGAATATTTGGTTTATTCTGTTTTTTATTTTATTAATAATTTGTTGTTTAATCGAAAATAAAAAATATATTTTTATTTCGATTCCAAAATTATTTATACCTACATTGTGGTGGGGGCTTCTTACTAAGTGTATAAACACTTGTGCCAGGAAACCCCACTCTTCATTTATATTGGCATTAACTTAGGTATAATGGTTTAGTTATTGTTAGGTACATGCGTATAATATTTATTTCAAATATTGAGTTACAATTTAAATACATATGATTAACAAAATTTTCAAATACAAGTTTTTAATTATATTTAAGTATTCATTAGAAATACCTACGTAATCTGCGGAAATTTCAGCTGTCTTACTATAACGGTTCATGAGATACAGCCTGGTGACAGACGGACGGACGGACAGCAGTCTCAGTAATAGGGTTCGTTTTTAACCTTTGGATACGGAACCCTAAAAATACGATGTAAAGCCAAGGGGTGATCCAAATGGAGTGTATCGAAATATGCAGTTTCGTGGATACAATAGTTGATAATCAAGTGCATATGGGGAATTGCAGGAAGTAACCCAAAATGTTGTTCTAGTACATATTACGTAGATTATAGAGGGCACCCCAAATTGTATGCCTTACCCTGTTGATCGATATTGGCATTAATGTTGCGTGTGTTATGCTGATACTACACTTGGCTATTCGTATTCGCGTATTTGCCAACGATTTAGAATACATTACATGCTTACAAGAATCAGTGCTTGAGATTCGCAAGGATACCCGGCAAGGTATGGTTAATGCTTGCCAAATACGAGTGGCCAAGTGTGGTGTTGGCTTTAGAGGGCTTGAAATATTTGTATTTTTTTTGTATTCGAATGTTAGTTATGACAGTTTTTTTAATTTGCGAATATTTCGCAAATGTGTAGTGCTTACAAAAATTTTAGTTCAAAAAGTAATAAGAAATTTATCGAAATGTGTACAGTCACAGTTCTAGTGATTGGTGCCCCTGCCCCCTGGGGATAACGGGCGTGAGTTTATTTTTATTTTTTTAAGATAAGAATACTCTTTATTGTACCTGGAAAAACATTTGCAAAGATACAGTACAATTGACGACCTTATTTTTTTTTTTTTATTTTATTTTATTTTATTTTATTTTATTTTATTTTATTTTATTTTATTTTATTTTATTTTATTTTATTTTATTTTATTTTATTTTATTTTATTTTATTTTATTTTATTTTATTTTATTTTATTTTATTTTATTTTATTTTATTTTATTTTATTTTATTTTATTTTATTTTATTTTATTTTATTTTATTTTATTTTATTTTATTTTATTTTATTTTATTTTATTTTATTTTATTTTATTTTATTTTATTTTATTTTATTTTATTTTATTTTATTTTATTTTATTTTATTTTATTTTATTTTATTTTATTTTATTTTATTTTATTTTATTTTATTTTATTTTATTTTATTTTATTTTATTTTATTTTATTTTATTTTATTTTATTTTATTTTATTTTATTTTATTTTATTTTATTTTATTTTATTTTATTTTATTTTATTTTATTTTATTTTATTTTATTTTATTTTATTTTATTTTATTTTATTTTATTTTATTTTATTTTATTTTATTTTATTTTATTTTATTTTATTTTATTTTATTTTATTTTATTTTATTTTATTTTATTTTATTTTATTTTATTTTATTTTATTTTATTTTATTTTATTTTATTTTATTTTATTTTATTTTATTTTATTTTATTTTATTTTATTTTATTTTATTTTATTTTATTTTATTTTATTAGGGATAATAAACAGTTACTCAATATAAAATTATTAACAAATACAGCTGTAAAATCGAATAGGTGAGAGTATAACCCACAACATTATCCATCCACAGATTACTTTGATGAGATATTGCTTATTTGCTTATTTACACAAAAAGAAATTAAACACGTTCATCCATGCTACGGATCGCATCGGCAGCTAATGGTGAATGACAGTACCTACGGTGTAGCCGTCCTTAAAAGGCATCACAGGTAAACAAACATGGCGCACCAATAAAATGTGACATTTCATAGTGTTGGCTATTACTGAATGAATGATTGATGAATGAAGAATTTCGTTATTGTATAAATGAAATTTAAGATTGTTTTGTTTGATTGGGTGATTCAGTTTTATACTTAATTTAATTTTACAGGCTCTATGACTAATGGCGTCAAACATGTTTTTGATAAGTAATAAAAATACTCAAGAAAACGAGCAATAAGTAACAACCACAAACATTAAAAAATACTTTATTCAGAAATCAGAAATTTATTTCAACGTAAAGAATTTAAATTCTGCTTGTTGAATGTCAATGTACATATAATGCTAATGTTAGCCACTGTCTTGGGGCCGAGTGTAGTGGAGAAAAAGGCAGCAAAAAAAAAAAAAACTCCACTCTGACCATCTTTTCTCAAATCAACTTAAGTCTAATACAATTTTGGTACAAATGTCCATCTACTTTTAAGAAGGTCAACATTAAAATTAAAGACCCATGAGTGCAATCAATACTCGCAATGTCAAAAATCGATTGGTTTTATTAAAATGCCAATGCTGCGGCCAGACACACGTACAGCACCCGTTCACGAGCATAACGCAGTGGTCAGCCATCGCCAGTCTCAACCATGTTAGAGGGAGATAGGCGACCCGCTACCACGTCACCATTATTTATACCTTTTATCATATCACATGCTACTATCCTCTGAGCTGGAAGAGTCGCTGTCGTCAGTAACATTTATAAGGAACTGTGAGGGGTCGCATCAGCTGCCGTGTCCATAATGCCATCGAGCTCCATCATTTTATTTTCTTCTTTTTTGATGTGCTCGATGCAATTTGTCCACGACGCTGCGTTAATTAATTGCAAGCCTTGTTTTGTCAACTCTTTAAGTTCTGCCATTTTAAAAGTTTTATTGTGTCTGCCAACATGTGATTTCAGTTGTGCCCATATTAATTCAATGGGATTGAGCTCACAATGATAAGGCGGAAGGCGTAAAGTTGTAATATTTTTCTTGGCTGCCATTTCATCAATAACTTTTTTGTTGTAGTCCTCTATTTTAAATTTTGTTAGCAGTTCTGCTTTTATTTCATTTTCATTGAACTGTATTTGCTTTTCTTGCAGCCAAGCTTGAATATTGTCTTTTAAAATACTAAGTTACTTAAGAAGGGTTATTATTTTTTGGCCATTCTTTCGATTGGCATCATAAAAATAAGTTTATTACATTTAAGTCGGTTCGATTCCCAGACGAGGCAAGTAATTTTTAGAAAATCTGTTAAAATAAAGACAGTGCAATGTAATAGTAAGAGTAGGATATATTAGTATCTTGTTGCTTGCTGTCTCCCTCCTTTCCCTGTGTCATGGCGGATCCTTCTTGTAACTGAACGACTGTGTACTTATAAAAAAATTTTCTTTCGTATTAAATTACGCCTATATTTCATTTATATTTTATTTAAATCTTTGAATGCAGAATTACTAACTTTTAAAAATAACAAAGTCTTCTTTTAGCAAAATACCCTATCTACGATATTTAAGGTACTTTCCCTTCATGTTTGGGACGCCCTGTATACCCTAACTTCCAACTTTAAAATAACATCGCAATAATTTCATTCATTCGTTATTTCATTCACTTCATCCCATCACAACAAAAAAATTACAAACTAATCTGTGTAGTTTTGCTAACCTGTGATCAGAAATTCGATGAATAGAATTTCGCCAAAAACAATAATTCTAAGCAGAATTTAGGCCAGTTTTCGTTGAAATGTAATGCCCCTGTGTCTTAACTAGTGTCTACAATTAAATGTAGTAACCTACATCGAGTGATGCTTGTGGAATGCCGTCTTTTGTGGTCGAGTGAGGTTTGTTTACCTGTTATGCCTTTTAAGGACGAATACAATATACACAATAGAGCGATAGTATTCGATGCAGTCTCATGAATGGAATTGAATTCCAACCAATGTCAGTTGGCTCGCGAAAAGCGCTTGGTAGCAGCTTTAATTAGGCTATTTGACAGAGTGAAAAAAACAGTATTATTTATACGTATAAATTATGTGTCTTAAAACCGCTTTAAGGCATTTTAACTAAAAACACATTAATTATTAGTAAAAAATACAAGATAAAGTTTGATAATTTGTATCTGCCGCCATTGTATCGAAAACGGCCTGGATTGGCCGATTCTATGATGACGTCACATGTCAGCAAAATGACGTCTGTCATTAATTCTTTCTTTCGTTCATTGGTCGGTTTACCGGGAAGTGACGTCATAAGCCTGTGCGACGCCATATTGCCTAAGATTGCGTTTTGGCGGCTTATTTGAAAAGTAAATTTTGGTATGTCTTTTTTAAAAGAAATACATGAAAGAATTTAAAATGACCACTTTCTGAGGGCCCCATGAACACCAACAAACAACATGAGATGGCTTAAAGAAATCGGTCAAATAGCCTATTATGGTGAAATTATTTAGGTTGACAATTATAAATGCACACATTTTTACCGTGCAAGTCGCTTTACCGTTGCAGCGGTGGCTATTTAAGAGGGGAAAGAAAATAACAGCGATAAATTTTATGTTTGTTTCAAAGTCACTTGTAACGAGTAGAGCGCACACGGATTAATGGTGGCCTGAGTTTTTATTTCCACATTCGTTACACGTAGGCGTTTACTTTTTGCTTCTTACGTATGAAGAACTGCATTTTTATACGTCACTAGAAACCTCGGCATAAATGGAGTAGAATTCCCTGCATATGAAATTAATATTGACTTCTTTGAAACGGCATCTCGAAAAAGCACACTTACATCACATCATTATCAACATATGAGGTACCCACCGAGGCGTACGGGTCTCTTCCCTAAGGAAGGTATAGGGGGCCAAGTCCGGATTGGTGGAGGCTTGTAAGACTAGCGGCTGGTCTTACTGTCAAAAGTTTTCAAACCGCCCTAAGGCATCTGACTAGGCTCAAATTTACGTAATTTAAGGGCAGTCTCTAGCCCTCGTATTACGTTACTTTATCACTCTATCGGGTTAAGCATTTATACAACTCCAAAGTGTCAAAATATGTACACATTTGACATTTCGAGTCGTCTCAATCAGACAACTCCATACAGTGGAAGTCCTACGTGGTCGCATCCCATTACTGGTAACCGGGAAAGGACATCACAAACATAAAACACACCCAACATGCAACACATCATACTACAATCCGATAGTGAGAATGTGTAGACTCTACAACGAAGTTGTGGCCACTAGCTCGGAGTCGATATCTTCAACGCGCATTTTACTAGGTTTAAGAGCTACTAGGTTTAAGAGATGCTCTGCCAAAATCCTGAATTCATATAATTGTATAGTTTTATCAAATGCTAATCCCTAACATTTAATACCCCTTGAAGATACCTAAAATTACATAAGGCGATGTCGTGTGTGCGTGCTTTAGACACAACTCAGTTCTTGTACCACATTATAACTTATATCCTACTAATAAAATAAAATTCAATTCAACAAAAATTACGTGCCAAGCAAACATAGATTGCTGGTTTAGGCGATCCAACTTTCTGATCCACCCGATTGGCAATCCAACTATCTGATTCATCCGATAGATAGGATTTAGGGTTACTATATTAGGGGAGAGACCGAGGCCAATTCGCATTCAGTTCCCGTTATCATTATCAAAGAATCAGATCGATTTTATTAAGTCGATTATAATAACGACCCTATAAATGGGATTGATAGCTTAGGCACGTTTAGGGTTTGGAATTAATGCCATTTTTGTCAATTCCAGGGTTGTGACCGTGAATTTTCAGTAGGAAGAGCATCAAACTCTATTATGTGTCTTTACTCAGTTACTTTACGGGTGATTTTTCAATAAAATCTAAAGTTGTGGTTCAGATACGGAACGGATCGATCTATTATCATAGTGGAGTCGCGTCAATACGCGATGAAGAATCTCCGTGAGAATCCGTGGCATCAATATCAATGTACAGTGAGATGAAGAAAAGGAGATTACTCTCTAAAAACAGCTCTGTTGCACATAAATTGAAATGCGTAATTTTTTTTCTGCGATTTTTTTCCTAGAATTAAGTAAATACTCATTAGTACTTTTCGAGTAGAAATCCTCGTTTTCGGATGATGTTTTACTACGTTACGTTGTATTTCATCATCATCATCATCGACCCATTATGTCCCCACCGAGGGGCACGGATCACTTCCCTGAGGAAGGTAGAGGCCATACTCCACCATGGAGGCCTAGTCCGGATTGGTGGAGGCTTGTAAGACTAGTGGCTGGTCTTCTGACGTTGTATTTAAAGTCAAAATAAGTTTTTCAAGAATTGTTGTGTAGTTATATCATTAACTGTTTACTGAAATAAATGCCAAAAAACTGCTGCGCAGTTTGACAATGCGCAACTAGCGTGAGCTCTAAACATGAAGAGGATAAACCTGATCCCTTATTAATAAATTAGGGTTTTATCTTCTCGAGGTGTATCTTTTCAAAACCCCAAAAAAAAAAACTAAAACTTTACGGAACCGTTTAGTCAACACCCACAACTTCATACATTCGTCATGATGACCTCTATCGTGCAGCGGTTGGCGCATCTGCCTACCATGCGAGAGGTCCCGGGTTCGAATCTCGCCTCAAGCAAAAAAAAAGCCAAGTCTTGGATGCTTACATGTTTGTGATGTCGCTGTTTCTGGTTCCAACGACACAGAGTGTCCTACCCTGGGACCAGAAACTAAGAACTAAATTTCCCAGAATTTAAGTATTTGCTTTTGGTTTACGTTGTTGTAATAATAACTGGGCTTACAGAACGCTTCCTCATATATATTTTTTACTCGAAAAATTAAAAAAAAAGATTGTTTCCTTAAAGTATCACTTTCTCATTTCTTATAAAGTGATTTGATCACTTCGTAAATTATCTATTCACAATAACATCGATTCAAGGAATAAACGTACGCGGAATAAATGGTGTTTGGAGTTCTTTTGGGCATTTTATTTTCAAACATACATACATAAGCTCACGCCTGTATCCCAGAGGGGTAGGCAGAGACCAGGGACTGGCATCTGCCACGATGTTGACAAATAACTTGCGCTTTATCGACATTCATTAGTCGTTGTAAGCACGCTTGTCGATTTCCTGTACTTTATTAACTTTTTTAGTACTTTTTCTTTTTAAAAAGTTTTTTTAAATGATCCAGATTTTGAAATGGATCCTTGGTTTAACTTTTAACCTTAATTAAGTCCATACTCTGTGCCATTTTGAATAAAAAAATTTAATTTGATTTGAACGGAAGCAATCCGCTACTGGACTCTTTTTTCAAGTAAGTCTTAAATGCTAAATATCTCTTCCATTAGACCAAAAAATATTTTTGTATATTTTTGAGGACCTAAAAGCAACAAAAACATTATTTTAAAACGTTGCTTTGCTAAACAGCCAAAAACGCGGTCCGCCATTTTTGTCTATAGTTTGAAGTCCTCTACGTTTGTAAACAAAGTTTGACATTCAACATTTAAGTAGAGTTCGTGCCATGAAAGAAGTATGAGTCACAATAGAATCTAATTTGCCCATTTCGTGTCAAGACTTGATTTTGGCAGAATTTGTCGACATCGGCTGGTTGCCATCAAAACAAGAAATAAAAAAAAACCTACGCACGCACGACTGACAGATGTTTGTTTACAACCAAAGGTGCTTTAAAGATGGCGGATAGTGTTTTCACCGTTCCGATTTAAAAGTGAAAAATATTTTTTTATTTGCAAATTTTGCAGCCATCCTGCATATTTACTTCACAAAGTCAATATATTTCGGTTTCTTACGTTAGATACTGCAGGAAATATCCATTTATCGCGTCAAATTTGATACGAGTCAAGTAGCGTATTGTTTCAACATGAAACGTGTTTCAGCGTAAACTCAATCAACGTGTTTCAGTGAAGAACCCTACTGAAACTTTCTCTGTGTCCGCAACAGCTCAAAGTAGCTAGTCTAAGTTTAGTAACAGTAAAAGTTGTTGAGCAGTTTTCTTTACACAAAACTTTGTCGCGAGATTTGTAAAATTAGCGACGAAGGTATTCTCGGGAATGAAAATAAACTAATTTCTTTATCAAAGACTAGCGACCCGCCCCGGCTTCGCACGGGTGGCAAAAATGTTTCCGTGGAAATAGCTATATTAGTTCCGTGGAAAATTCGCGGGGTAGTAATTTTTTTACACCTTGGGTTACATTATTCGAGATTTCGTACGGAACCCTAAACTTTTTGAAAATCTAATATAGCCTATGTTACTCACGGAGAATGTAGCTTACTAATGGTGAAAGAATTTTTAAAATCGGCTATTCATTACAAACAACACACACACAAAAATACAAATCTTTCCTCTTTATAATATTAGTATAGAGTATAGATATCGTTTTTCCTTGGATTTTCCAGAACTTGGCTTCTATATTTTATGTTCTTAAAGGTAACATAAGCGGTGATGGTAGCGCACCCCACATTCGGGATGCTGTAGGTTTGAATCCCGGCTTTGTACATTTTTGTACAGAAGCAATACCATTCGATAACCGTGAATGAAAACTCCGTGGGGAAATCTGAGGATGTATGAGTCAGTTTCTGAATTGAGAATTTCGCTAAGTAACTAGTCAACTGGTAGTGCTGTCTCGTCAAATTTCTCAGAAAAGAGCGTGACAGAACGTTACTTAAGTAAGTAGGTATATTTTACTGAGTGAAATTCTCCATTCAGGAATCGGCCTTAGTTACGTACATTTTATAAGTGTATAAGTAAAGAGCGGGTGATCGTGCTCTTCCACTATAAAGGGCAATTTCCCCCCAGGCAGATCGCCTGGGGACGGCCGGTCCAACTGTTGTTTGTTGGACGTTGTATTTATGGTATGTCAATGGGTAAACTTTGATTGCGCGATGCAGAAATGTTGGAGTTTTTAGTGCGCGCGCAGACTTGACATGTGCTCGCCACAAGTGTAATGAGGCCGCCAATTGTGCTTAGATTTATAAAAATCTTTAAATGTAATTTATGAGTACAATAAAGAATATTCTACCTATTTACATTTTGGAATAGAAACAATACCATTCGCTAACTGTACCTATAGTTTTCAAATATAGAGATGGAATCTTAGAGCCATCGCAAACAGGGTGACTTGTCGCCCGCATCAAGTCACCGCGTCAGACGCGACGATGTCGTTTGCTTCTGGCGTCTTGTCGTCGCGACTCCGCGACTCTGACGCCAAGTGTGCGGAGATTCGAACAAATGAAAATTGACGACCGTAGCCTGTCGTCGCGTCTAGTCGCCGAGCTGTCGCCTGTCGCGTGTCACTAGTGTGCGCATAGACTTTGGATCTTATAAAGTCGGCTTTCCACGGTCCGCAATATCGCGGAAGGACAGCTCGCACGACAGACGACAGGTCAGTTGGAAGAGCCTCTCGTGGTGCGTATCTGTCCGTGGTCCTCGGCCGTGCGGGTCCTTTCGCGATATCGCGGACCGTGGGAAGCCGACTTATGTTATTTATATACTTCACCTCTTGCTACGTAAGTACAATGGCTCAGCCTAACTATGAGGCAAAGTGTGGAAATGTCAAGTCTCAATAACTCCATCGATTCTCTTCGCATTTGAGTTTCCTCAAATGTTTCCTGTACCTTTACGTGCCCCTAGAATTTTCACCCGAATATAAGGGCCTTATTACACTAGTTCATAGGTTAAGATCATAGGCGCTGACTGGAACCATTGCTGGTGTCGATACGTGTCTTGATCCTTATTGTGTTATAAGCCACCAATGTATATCACCTGTGATCACAGTTCTATGATAATGTAATATGGGTCTAAGTAAGTAGAAGGGAATAATGGCGTAGGTACAGTCGAGATCACATCAAACTATACACCCATGCACTCTATTCCGTTGCGTTACGGGCGACTTTGCAACTAAAATGTATAGGTTGACGTGTTCTCGACTGTACTTAACTGAGGCGTGCTTTTCCCGAGATAATACGTTTCCTTTTGCAGCAATAATTCTCTTGAATCACACCGACCTTTTCTCAGATTTCTTCCCCTTTTTCGTGGCCTACTCCATCTAGAGAAATGGCGATCGCAGCGCAAACGTTGTTAATACATCACAGAGAAATAAATTGTACGTACAGGGTATAAATAATTTGCATCCGAAAATTAATAGTTACTTGTCAGGATCGTGGCATTCGCACCCTGGTCTCTGCCTGCCCCTCTGGGATACAGTTGTGAGCTAATGTAGTTGCTTACCCCGAGATCACATTTTTATTGTTTTATATAACGTGTACATAGATGCCTACAGAGAACACTGTATTGCAGAATCAGTAGAATTTGAGGTTAACTATATTCTATTTAAACGAACGACTAAAGGTAAACAAAGACACAGCATCTCTCAAACTTACATCTCACTCAAAGTAGCTCATGCACGCACCTTTGCTTGCATCGTTGTACTATTATGTATTCTGTGGCATCGTATACATCGGTTTGGCAAAATCAGCGTTGGGTCCGGCTCGCTCGCCCATATTTTCCGTTTCGTAATAACAAACACAAAAGTATAAAACAACTGGACGATGGACCAAAAAACTTTACCAGTACCTTATTTACAATGATGAACAGACTAAAGATAAGTTACCTATTTTATTTTCTTTAGTCGCACTCCCATTAACAACAACGTCAATCTTACTTTTTTTTATCTTTAATTAAAAAAGAGGTTCGTAGTCAGCTCTCCATACTTCTTCCTACACTTCGCGTAGCCCATTAGCATAAAATAGTCGATCATAATCGGCCTTTATACAAAAGTCCGTCATCTTTCCTAGTTGCGAACATATTTGGCAGCAGTAGGATCGCTTTTATTTGAGGACCACTGAAATTTTAGGTATTTTTTGGGGCATAGATCTCTTAAGCAAATGGTATTTTCATGATAAAATAAAATATTAGTTAAATAAACTGCAAGTGGGGGATAAATCAGGTAATAACAGTGTTATTGTGTTAATTGCTTAATGGTATTTATTAGGCATATCGTTTTGTATAACTTTGCTCAATATTATGCAGTGTTATAAATGTGGCATATTGAAAAACCAAATTTTTGACATGTTGACACTTAGTCGTTCGCTTCAAAAAATAGACTGTAGGACCAATAATTATACCAGGTTGGTTGTATATTCTGTACAACTAACTTTATTCTATCTGAGCTATCACTAATTTTACGTAGAATGTTGTAACTTTCCCATGTGTGCTACAAATTTAATTTAAATTTTATTCCTGTGAATAAATACATTTTGATTTTATTTTTATCATGTTGTCGTTCACAACGTGTTATCGAAATAACACTTAAAAATATTTTCTTGACTATCGATCAAAATTCAATGAGTTCAAGTTTCAAATTATTAATTTATTTCTCGTAATTTTGGTAACATGGTGGCGTGCCTAGTCAACGATAAAAGCCAACAGGCTTTAGACTATATACTCGTATATAAGCAGACAGACCGGCTTATTTAGAAATATACACTTTCATTTAGGTGGAGTGTATTTTCAGAAAATATTCCCTAATAAAGGCGAGTGTTATTGGCGTCCAATCCTACGCCCCACGTACAAACACTGCCTCGGTATAGGTACACCCGCTGGCTGGGCGCCGAAGTTCAAGGGCGGGCGCCGTCGGCTCTAGGGCGGGCGGGACGGCGGCGGATATAGAGAGGCTACGCTTGCTTCGCTCCGTACAGTGTTGAGTTTATTCTATACTTTGAACTCCACATTAAGTTACACTAAACAGTTTTAGTTTTTAAATTGCAAGAAGAATCAGGCGCAGGAAAGGACCATTATTTTTTCGGTTTGCTCCTGAAAGATTGCCCACATCAGTTGATTTTTCTTCCAAAATATTAGATAATTGGCACTAAGCACTAAGTTCGTTGTGCTTTATTTTATCACCCAGAATGAAATAAAGCAGGCTTATATATCTTTGATCTAGAGTATCTATGCCTAATACTAAAAAGAATATACAAGGGCGCAGTTATAGAAGCTCGCACAGGGCCCAGAAAAGGCTATTTACGGCACTGACTAGAGGTTACAAAAAAAACATAAGGCTCACAGACACTAAAAAATAAAACATCTAAAAATTGGCTTGCACAGGACTTGTACAGGTAGCCTGGCTGTACTCTTCCTGCGATATGATGGTGTGGTGATGTAATAGAGGTACTTGTGGTCGGGCCAGCTGTAATAACATGAAGTGGAGGCTCGGATGAGCACGACGACATTACTGTCCAATATCTGTCGCATCAAATGGATGTATCAATTTGTTGTCGGTTTTACGGTCACGAGCGGCGCTCTTTATAGATTGTTATCTCCAGTTTGTATTGAGTAATACGGCTGAGATGGGTCTTATGAAGGATGTTCAAGGAAACGTGACGTTTATTTTCTCTTACGAGTAAACGTTTTTCCTATGTAGCCTCTAACGATCTTACCTCCACAGGCTTTATGATAAACGTCGCTCGTAGCTCCGGCTGCCTGAGGATCTTAACTGATCACGAAGGATAAGCAACATAGGGTGCGTTCAGTGCATGGTTGGGTGACCGTCTATGACTAACGCCAGTATCATTTTTCCGAGCGATTCCGTGCCTCGCAAGGCAAGTTAAGCAGTTGGTGCCGGCTGCCGTCGATAGATGGCAGTCGTTAAGCCAAGTCTGACAGTAAGACCAGTCATTAGTCTTACAAGCCTCCACCAATCCAGACTAAGAAACAAGACAAGGCCCCCGTGGTGGAGTATGGCCTATATCTTGCTCAGGGAAGAGACCCGTGCCCCTCGGGGGGGACATAATGGGTTGATGATGTTGAGGCTTAGTCACCACACGTCCCTAGCGCGGACTGGCTGACTTTCTTTGTAACCCCATTCTCTTGTCCACAGACTCGGAGTCAGTCCACTACTGCAACCGGGAGGTCCGTATCGCCGACAGGGGTCCCGACAGTGAGGGCTACATCAGGACCCCTGGGTACCCCAACTTCTACGTCGAGGGCCAATGCCGGTGGCGGCTGGTGGCGGCGCCCGAGCAGAGGATACGCGTCACGTTCTTGGATATTAGCCTAAGAAGTTAGTTTGTTATGCTACTAGTAGTAACATTGAAGACGAGCGTCAACAGCGCCTAAAAAATTTTGAAGAAGCGAAAGAAAAGAAATGTTTGTGATGTCCTTGCCTGTTTACCACAGCACAAGGTATCCTATTTCAAACAATCAATAGTTCTAAAACTTTCGTAGGCACTAGTCATTATTATTTAACTTTAGTACAGGACTTAAGTCAAGTTGTATCCCATAGATATTACTTCCGATGTCTGTGGTGTACCTACTCGTCCTGGCCAACCTCGGCCATCCTTATCCAGCCATCGATCGCCTGCAATCTGCCTCAGATCGTTGGTCCATCGAGGCGGTGGGCGTCCTACGCTGTGTTTGCTAGTCAGTGATCTCAAGTCGAGAACCTTTGCACCCAATCAATTCAATTTTAACTTCGAACAATCTCCACCAGGCACAGGTCCTTTCGAGGAGACCTGCACGGACACCGTCACAGTCCGTGACACGAACGGGGAGCCCCTGATGTCTTCGTGCGAGCAGGTGGACCTGCCCCTGCGGCTGACGTCACAGACCAACTCGGTTGACATCGCGTTGGACACGCGGAGTGAAGGCGCTTATCCTAAGAGGGGCGTGCTGATTCACTATAAAAGTAAGTGTGTAGGACCTGAAAGTAGACTTGAGTATTTTATTACAGTCTGTTAGCTTTTAGAATATACCTCGGCTACTATCGGATATAATCGGATATATTCGTGTTATAGGAAAATCGGAACTAATATGACACTTAATTTCACTTATACAGAGCAGTATTACCTACACTCGTGTGCTTTCGGCGAAAACCGAAGCCTACTCTAGAGCCCGAGGTACCTATATTCTAAAAGTTAACAAGTACTTTTCTTTATCTACTTTACTGAGACACATAGGTCATCGCAGAATGGCCGATGTGGCCGAAAAGTTCTCGAATGGAGACCACACTCACGTAGCACGACCAGCCATAGATGGACAGACGATCTCATCCAAGTGGCGGGAAGCCGGTGGATGCAAGCCGCCTCCAGCCGGTCTTTTTGGAAATCCATGGAGGAGGCCTATGTCCACTATATCCAGCAGTGGACTTCTTGTGGCTGAATGATGGTGATGATGACGATAGAAAGGTCGTGGGCCGCAGACGTGGAAAGACGCGTCTTTTCTATTAATTTTCATACTAAATGCACTGAGACGGGACGCAAAGAAGTCTACACTGAAAACACGGGGCGAGGCCACGAACTCTATCGTTCGTTTACGTTATATACAATACAGTATGTTTGAAAGCTTGGTGCAAAGCCTTAAGGCGGTGTTAGACCATCTGAACATTTTGAGCCATATTTGTCCTAACCAAAGTCTGATTGATTTTTAGAGGACTTTGAGGATTTGAATACCAAAATTTTCCTATTAAGTGCTAACAACGGTAAGTTTAAGCGGTTTTTTTTGTGTTTTTTTAAATTTTGGACCTAAGTTTAAAATTTCCCAAAAAAACCATCCAGACAAAATATGGTTCAATTTTCTAGATGGTCTATACCAATACCCTCTTAAAGTGTTGGTATAGCTTCCACCCAACTTTCAAACACCCTATATAATACTATAAAGAGTTTAACGGTGTTATTAGTTAACTACTCGATTTTTTTTTACAACTTTTCATGTAGTAAAAATACCCATGCTATTTAATTTATTAATTTTAGTTACATTTTATCTCTTAATCTTGCTTAATGTTGTACCTACTTACTAGATATCTAGTTATCTAGAACAATTTCTAACCCCCGGTTTTTCGTACGCTAACAATCTGTTAATGGTTAACAGCTGTCAAACGTTGTTTTCCTATGCACTTTGGTCAACTGACAGCTGTTAAAGTAGATTAACAGCTTGATAGTGTATGAGAAACCGGGGTTAAGTGTAGTTTAGCGATGTTATGAGTTAGAATGATACTGAAATTTTAGTTCTCATTTTCAGCACTAACATTTCAGTATCATTCTAGTAGCGACATCTAGAAACAAAATTTTGAAGTTCATTCAAAAACTTTTAGCAGTTTTCAACATTTATTCTAAAATCAAAATATAAAAAAAAATACTGCTTCCATAAAACACAAGTAATATAAATTCAATTAAATATGTACCTATTAACGATTTCGAGACATTCATAAATTAAATGATAAATATTTACAGCGCCATCTAAATTTACAGGCATAGACTGCGTGACGTTGCCAGCGCCATCTGACGGCTACCTGGTGTACCGGAACGCTGACGTAGCTCACTACATGTGCAACGTCAATTACGTCTTCGTCGACACCCGCGAGAGGGCGCGCTTAATCTGGTGCTACGATGAAAATAGGTGGAACGATACTGTGCCTTTTTGTGTTGGTAAGTGAATTTATCTACATTACTTACCTATTTTTTTAAAATTCTTTACGTGCTCTATCTATTCTATGTTAGTCAAAATTTTATCACGGCGGCGGCACGAAGTATTCTACCTACTGTACGCAGAAAGATAAGCAAGCGTGCCTATTCGATTACAATCAGCATTTCATTGTTATGGGTTCCTCGGTTTTCGGTCAAGGTGTCGTAAAACCGATCATAAAACTTCAAAGGACTTATCAATAGCGTCTACAAAAAAAAAACTTCTTTTGAGGTTACCTATCCACTATTCACGCACGTTAAGGGGAATGCACACTCATTGCACTTGCACATGCGCGATTGTTCCCTTTTTCGTCCTCTTCATACCCATAACATTTTCCGAGGAAGAGTGTGACGGCGACAGATTAGGAACTTGACAATGACCGTGCCATTTACAATTCTAATTCCAGTTACTACGAGCCATTTTAGCTATCAGCGGTTTTTAAAGGGTGGCTATTCTGACATGTTTATGTACGTTTGCGGGAGAGTATTTGCTTCGGATTCAGTCTCCCCTAGCAGTCCGTTTACAGTGGTCGTGTATTTTGGGACGTTGACACATTTGGACTTTCAGTTCCGTGAAAGACTTGAGTGCACGTGCGTTTGAACCTATTGTGCCGAGACGTGAGTTTCCACCATTATTTTTTTTTGTATTAACTGGCCGTTTTCCGCGCTTGTTTGTTTTCTTTTTAATTTAGTTTTTTTTAACTGAAGTTGTCGTCGTCGATGTGAACAACCTCTGTTCTTTTTTTGACGTAGACAAGCGTTTTTATTGATAGTTTCTTTCTTGCAGTACTTTTTTTTTGCACTTGGCACTTCTCTTTGTGAACACGTCTGGGTCGAACGTGATCTTATTTTGGAAACATGGGTGTTGGAAATACTTACTTTTATACATATTAAATGAGTGTGGAAATTCGTCATGCCCGCCAGACTTTATTGAACGACAGTCTCATGGCTAAGCGAAATTCTTTTTTTGACTTTTTACCGGGAAATCAAATAATAATATGCTGTCTCAATTCAGATAGCTGTGTACTTGTACGCCAAGTTTCATGTATAACTTCAGCCGTTATAGCGTGATGAGTTACAATTACAAAAATCCATACATCTTCGAAACTTTCACATTTATAAATAAATAAATATTTATTATAATGTGTTTAAACATTATATTGCAGGATTAGTAGCACTACAATCCACTTCTAGGTTCTTACATGCTGAATAACATTTTCAGACCATGAAGCGAAAAAGTGTTTTAGGCTTCTTATGATTATTATCCGAGGTGAATATGGTGTGACGACCGGACCAAATAAATAAAGAGTTAGGCTGGTTTTAGAGTCACGCTGGCCACGCGCTGACCGTCAGCGCTGATAGACAAAATGTATGGCTGGTCAGCGCTGAACGGTGGACGTTTTTCTAAAACGCTCCTTAGGACGTACGTAGCACATATTATTGGCCTGGTCAGCGCCGAGTGTCAGCGTGACTCTAAAACCGGCCTTAGGAAAGGGTAATATAAAAAGTACCATTTAAAAGGAGCATGTAACAACTCATTAGTGTTGATGAAGTGATAGAAATTTGTTAGAATCGGGTATTTGACGGGATGTCAAATGAGTTACTTTTAAAACGGAATTCTGTATGAAAATACTTGCTTGTGACGTCACATTTCAGAGCACTCTTTTTATGTTTCATCTATTTAAAAATTGTAATAACTAGTGAATGATTAAAAGAAATAGATTTTCGGAATAATATTGTAATTTTTGTTTTAATCGAGCATCTCAAATAATTTATTGTTGATAGTGTCAAATACCGTATTGTGGCAAGTGGCAGTCCCTGATACTGGAAACGTGGGAACAGGCAGAGATCGGTCTCTGCCTACCCCTACGGTATACAGGCTTATATCATGCTTTGATTATAGGCTCAATTCACACTGGCGCAGAGTCGAAGCGAAGCGTCACGTTTTGCAACTGTTCTAAATTTTTCCAATTTTGGGAACACAAATTCGTACCGTATTGATAGACCGATAGAGATGAATTTAGAACAGTTAAAAAGCGTGATGCTTCGCTTCGCAACGCGACGCTTCGACTCTGCGCCAATGTGAATTGAGCCTTGTACCCACAGTGGAAGAAATTAAAATTAAAATATTTCATCATTTAAAAAAAAAAATGTTCACTTTATCAACGTCAAAGTTGTTAGTTAACATTTTTTTAACATTTACTGTAACAATGTATGTGCTGTAACATACACTGAAACAATGTATGTGCCTGCACATACATTGTTTCTGGCCCCACACTAGGATACCCTGTGTCGTGGGAACCAGAAACAGCGACGTCATAAACATGCAAACATACAAGACCTGGGTTTCTTTTTTTTTTGTACCCAGCCGGGATTCGAACCCGGGACCTCTCGCATGGTAGCCAGATGCGCCAATCGCTGCGCCACAGAGGTTGTCTCACAATAGTTTCACAATAATAATTATCAGATTATGTGGAAAAGCAAACAAGAAGCAAACAAAACACTCTACATTTATTCCTTTCGAAATAGTTTTAGCTTAATTAAGAAGCTTTGAAACTTAAATAATTAATTACTCTTGGATGTGTTGAACACTAAACCCAATTCTCCCCTGAATACATTTAATATTAATGTATTGCTTAACACCAGACATCTTTATCTTAGAAATAATCGTTGATTTTATCTATCTATCTAATCAGCCTGTAAATAGAGCCCACTGTTGGGCATATGCCTCTTCTCTTTCGCGCCATTCACGATTTTATAATAAGCATTTATTTTAAAACAAAAGGTACCTGCTATTTTTTGCACAGAGTGTTGCTTAAAACATTTCTGAAACAGCGTCGGAGGTAACTCTAACATAAAAAAGGATACATAATAAGGAAGGAACATAAATCGTAAAAGGCGAATGGGCTATTAGTGGGAAGGGGTCACCGAAGGCTTGTATTGGTTAGGGCAGCGGTTCTCAAACTTTTTTTGGTGACGGAACCCTTTTGGAAAGCGAAATACTTGACGGAATCCTACAATAATGCAATTGTTTTTAAAAATGTATTATCTTATCTCTAATACGAGTGAGTATGTAAAATTCTCGTGTCTCAATGTTAGTGCGCATACTCCTCCGAAACGGCTTGGCCGATTTCAATGAAATTTTATATATACACTCGTTAGGTCTGAGAACAACGTATACCGGGGCAGCTAGTTTATTTAAAAGCATAATAAAAGTATAATGTAACTTCACTACTAACGTTCTGTTGTGGGTGGCGACTATGTTCGGTTGGGCCTCGTGATAAGCCGCGGCAAAACGTTTGATTTTTTTTCTGAATTCTTGCGGAACCCCTACAGGGGTATCGTGGAACCCTAGAGTTCCGCGGAACACACTTCGAGTATCATCATCAACCCATTATGTCCCCACCGAGGGGCACGGGTCTCTTCCCTGAGGAAGGTATAGGCCATACTCCACCGCGGGGGCCAAGGCTCCCAGGCTGGTCTTACTGTCAGAAGTTTTCAAGCCGCCCTAAGGCCTCTGACTGGGCTTAACGACTCGACTGCCATCTATCGGCGGCAGCCGGCATCAAAACGTGCCTTGCGAAGCACGGAACCGCTCGGAAAAATGCCACTAGCGTTAGTCATAGACGGCGACCCATCCATGGACTGAACGCGCCGTATGTTGCTTAACCTTAGTGATCGTTTAAGATCACTCAGGCAGCCCAGGCTACGAGCGATGGCGAGTATCTATGCTAGGGCATCTGCAAAAGAATAGATAGAAATATAACTTCCCTTCAACCACAAGTCATTCATCAAAGCTGTCAAGAGTCAAACGAATGCTCATCTGTTTACACTTTACCTGATAACGAATGACCATTAGGGACCTACTCTACTGTACATTCATGTCGACAAAACACTAGTACGATAAAGTCGATAAAAAATATTATTTATTAACGTATCGTACTTAGATACCTAATTCGGTAGAACGTTTGTCTCCCAATCAAGAGGTCACGGGTTCAAATACCAGCATGTACTAATTGGTTTTATTTTCTAAGTTACCTACGTTATGGACGTTACTCTCCCAAGTCCTGAGTATGAAACGAACAGTGATATTGAATTGTTAGTAAATAAAATAGTAAGTAAAACTGTTAGTAAATAAAGCATTTTCATTTTACATAGTAGCTTCTTCCAATAGCTCTTGCTTAAAGTGAAGGAAATCATCGTGGGAAAAAGCTGTGGCCACTAGCTCGCAAGTCGATATCTTCAACGCGCATTTTACTAAGTTTAAGAGATGCTCAGCCAAAATTCTGAATTCATAGAATTGTAGTTTATCAAATGGTAATCCCTAACATTTAATACCCCTTTAGGAAACCTAAAATTAAGGCTTTAGACCACAACTCAGTTTTTGTACCATATAACTTATCACACTAATATTATAAACGTGAAAGTTTGTGTGTGTGTTTATATGTTTGTCAGTCTTTAGCGCTGAAACGGCTGGACGGATTTTAATAAAATTTGGTATGGAGTTAGCCGATACCCTGGATTAAAACATAGGCTACGTGTTACCGCGGGGAAATATCTTATTCCTACGGGAAAATCGATGAACCGCGGGTAACACCGCGGGGCACAGCTAGTTATACATATTATTTAAGGTTGTGATCTGTTTTATACACCTAATAAAATAAAATAAAATAAAAAAAGAACGTTTACTGGCTCAGCTTCTAATATGTAAAATAATGATATGGCTATCTTATTACTCAGAGACGAGCAACCGACGACGGGAGCTTCATTTCTGCTCACCATGATTAAGCTCTGAGAATCGGAGCGAAACCGTCGGACTTTTCCGACAAAAAGTCAACTAAGCCTATGCGCACACTAGGCGACACGCGACAGCGACAGTTCGGCGACTAGACGCGACGACAGGCTACGGCCGTCAATTTTCATATATTTTGTTTGAATCTCCGCACACTTGGCGTTAGAGTCGCGGAATCGCGACGACGAGACGCCAGAAGCAAATGACAACGTCGCGTCTAACGCGGCGACTAGTCGCCCTGTTTGCTCTAAGTGTATCCGGAATATAAAAATATTGTTAGATAATAATATTGCTATGTAAAAGTACTTATGTTTAAACCGTAGAAGTTTCTTTCTCTATTTTTTTTAGTGTTGTTTTTAGAAGTGGAGATAACTCTGCCGTGCTGGTCCTAAAACGTAGTAAGAGACATTTTTACGTTTTTGAGTTAAATTTTAGGGTTTTGTACAGCACGTTACAGCCACGTTGATTGGATGATAGATTAGATTGGATGATTACAACGAAAATTAAACCACATTTTCAAAAGCAGTAACTTAGAAACGCAAGCCTAATACGTTGTATTACTAACTAAAATTCAGTTATAGCACTTACTTCTAAGGCGACCCGTCACTTTACCGAGTTAAACGAAGTAAAATATTGTTTTTACTGCAAAAATCTGTAATCTAAACCTATAAAATATTATTAAAAGCACGTAAAATAAAATGCAATACAAAGTTTTTGTACTAAACATGCTGATACTGCATGGTTGATCAATAATAAATTTCATATGCACTACAGATTAAAATGTAGTAAACTACTTGAATGTAGTGCTTTATTTACTGTTATGCGGCTGTTAATCTTCGTTACAAAAGAAAACATTAAAATAATTTTTCTTCACTCGATATACTCGTAGGTACTCCGCGATCCTTGTCTGGTAGATGGCCTTAGCCCTGGGAAGGTACTATAGAGGGACATACCCACTCTACATTAAAAAAAAACTGAATACTCGATAGTTCGAAGAACTCTGTGGCGCAGCGGTTAGCGCATCTGACTACCATGCGAGAGGTCCCGGGTTCGAATCCCGGTTGGGGACAAAAAAAAGAAACCCAGGTCTTGGATGTTTATATGTTTGTGACGTCGCTGTTTCTGGTTCCCACGACACAGGGTATCCTAGTGTGGGGCCAGAAGCAAGTATGTAAATGTTAAATGTTATTTCTAAAAATCATTTATTCATTCTAAAAACGTGTTTAAGTAAGGCTTAATTAACTGTTATCAGCGCTTTAAATAATTAATTAAGTACCCTGCAAGCCCTGGGAAGGGCTATAGAGGGACATAGACACTCTACATAAAAAAAACTGAATACTCGCTAGTTCTAAAAATTCTTTATTCATTCTAAAAACTTGTTCAATTAAGGCTTAATTAACTGTTATCAGCGCTTTAAATAATTCATCAATTCTATACAAAACGGAACATTAAATCAGCAACTAATTGACGGTCTTGATAAGAGCACGGGTCAAGATAATGCCAGCAATAAAGTTGCAGACTATATAATTGTTCTCCTTGTATTTTATTTTCTTACTAGCTGACCCGGCGAACGTTGTTTTGCTATACTAATAAACAGAGCCCGGAATGAGCGTTTTTCCTTATGTCAAATTTAGTTTTAAAAGGATTTAAAGGAAGAAAGGTGGCGCTGCCGTACCGTATTATTAAACGTCAAAGCAAAAAATAATACTATGGTTCTGTGGAATTTGTGATGGTTGGTTATCTACAAGAAAAAATGCTGTTGTCGTTTGGTGATAAGTGCGCTTTTGGATACTTTGGAGTCTTTGCTATGGATTGTGGGTTTGAATTTTTATTTTTATTACGAGAAACCTCGTCCGAATAGCAACCCTGGTTCCTTCTCTTGTTTAGTGATCTGTGGACTGACTTTGACATTGATTGCAACGAATCACAAATTCGTATGAAGAAACGAATGGCGCCATCTAGAGTATCTCAAGGAACTAAGAAAAAAAAAGAGAGGAAAAACGCCCATTATGGTAGCACTTTTGAGCTGTCATAGGGATTTCTCGTTTATCGACTTCCGTTTTTATCGATAGATTATACAACACAACATATCAACGGAGATTAAAAGTAAAGGTAAACAACAGGCGGTCTTATCGCTAAAGGGCGATCTCTTTTAGATAACTTTTGAGTGGCTGAAAATGATAAATAGAGAATTGAAATGAAAAGTTAATAGTTAATAGTTCAGATCTATCTATCTTGTCTATCTGTACGTCAAGTTTCATGTAAATCCGTTCAGTCGTTATCGCGTGTTGAGTAACAAACGCAGAAACATCTTCACAAACTTTGACATTTATTATATTATATTATTACTAGCTGACCCAGCATACGTTGTTTTGCCATATAAAAAATAGATAACAACTCTCTGACAAACCGAATATATGTACTACAAATAAAATTTCATTCAAATCGGTCAAGCCGTTTTGCAGGAGTGTGCGTGGTAACACCGTGACGCGAGAAATTTATATTTTAGACTAGATTTCGCCCGCGACTCCGTCCGCGTGGACTTTAGTTCAAAATTTTGCAACCCCGTCCACTCCCTTACGGGTTAAATTTAGAAAAACGGCCACACACGTGTTTAATCAATTGTGTTGAAGAGTATATATTTTAAGTTTCAAGAAAATTAGACAACATTCTTTATAACTCCCATACGAATTTTGGCAATCCTTTTCACCCCCTTAGGGGTTGAATTTAAAAAACTTATTCCTTGCCTACATTGTATATAGACCCTCTGTGCAAAATTTCAGCTTCCTAGGTCCAACGGCTTGGGCTGGGCGTTGATGAGTGAATGAATCAGTCAGTCAGGACTTTGAATTTTATTTATATAGATTAAGTAGGATTTTAGTTTGACAAGTTTGAGATCGGTAGAGGAGATAGTGATGATGACGCAGTCTATATTCCTCAGGACACAGCCCTCCTCTCAGAGAGTATGGGCCTTATGACAATGCGTGCCCAAAGCGAATTGGCAATTGCAAGCATTGAAGTATGTAACACTCCGCCACTCAGGTTTCCTCACGATGTTTTCCTACACAGTTAGCATGTGGCGTTAATACTCGTATATTCATCATAATCAACCCATTCCCCACCGAGGGGCACGGGTCTCTTCCCTGAGGAAGGTATAGGCCATACTCCACCACGGGGGCCAAGTCTGGATTGGTGGAGGCTTGTAAGACTAGTGGCTGGTCTTACTGTCAGAAGTTTTCAAGCCGCCCTAGGGCCTCTGACTTGGCTTAACGACTGCCATCTATCGACGGCAGCCGGCACCAACTGCTTAACGTGCCATGCGAAGCACGGAATCGCTCGGAAAAATGCCACTAGCGTTAGTCATAGACGGTGATCCATCCATGGACTGAACGCGCCGTATGTTGCTTAACCTTAGTGATCGTTTAAGATCACTCAGGCAGCCCAGGCTACGAGCGATTCGTATATTATAATTATTCAAACATATTTAACTCAGTAATTCACGTATGTAATTGGTACTTGCAGACGCATCGGGTTTCGAACCCATGACCTTGTGAATGCGTTCTGTAACGACATGATTCTGTGACGTTCCACAGGAAAATGAACCTTATGGCCAATGCTTTGTTGCGCATTTTTTCTATAAAGGTAATCTGCAACTGAGAAGCTAGCTACCTATGACAGAAACTGAAAACAGAAACAAGAAACAGAAGATTTCTGCAATTAGTGGGCCATTGGACATAGTGAGCTCAGAGGTATATCAACCAACACCATAGAAACTCGGATTTCTTCACGATGTTTTACTTCGCACCACGCGAATAGTATTGCCACTCCGAATTCATAAAAAATACTTACGTACATTGAAAAAATGTCATCAGAATGGCATGCCTTACTACCTAAGAATATTGAATTTTGAGTACCTATACTTGAGCCATTACAAACGTGCGAACAGACTCATAATAGTGCGAGCGAGAGTTCCGATATGCCTGATATGCCTCCTATATTAAATTTGTTTTGTTTATTGTTCAAGAGCATAATGTGGGTTTGTACATCACTTAAACTATTTATCTATTAATTTGATTGCATGCACATAATTTTCTTAGTTTATAACAGTAGGTACATCATTAATATAACTAAACAAGCCTTGATCAGTAATAGAAAGAAATGTACAATGGTGTTTGCTGGCCCTTATACTAAGCTAAAGCCTGTATGATAAGAGCCAGTAATCTCTGTTTGTAGAGCAAGATAGACTAGTACCGAATGTCATGGCAGCTTTAAGAAAGTAAGTTTAATTATATGTGACAGAAAGTAACATGTGTACAATATAGGGATATTACCATACCTATGTATAATTATAAGATTATAACAACAACTACATTTGCAGTTTTTAATTTACAGTATTCATCTCATATTCAGTAATTAAATTAAGCAAAACAAGTTAACCCCTCTATCCCAGCCCTACGAAACTTGTTCTTGGGATCGGAAATTGAAAACCACTGGGAGAGAGGAGTCACGCACACCGATCATACTTTGTGATTTGGGGGAAAATAATGTTAAGGGATGTATAATGTGTGAGAGAGAGGTCTGATACAAATGTTTATGACTCAGGTCGCACGTTTGTAATGGCTCAAGTATAGGTAGTTACAATTCAATGCCATGAAGAATACTCAACAATGCATTGAAGCAAAAACACATCGATTTGTTAAACGTCGTTGGAAAAAGTACAACAATAACGCACGATTTATCAAGATACCTCTATACCGACCTAATTCCGCAGAAGCCAGCGTCTTTCTCGGCATTTTCCTACATTTGAGAAGCTAAGCGGCTTTTCTTGATCATCGCTTCTTTTCGGTTCGTTTAACCCTTGAACACGCATCTGTCTTGTTCAAAACCTACTTTCTTGGCTTATAACATACAGGGTGAACATTTCAACGTTAAACTTAATGTGTAAACATGAACATGTAGTCTATTTTTTTTTTATTTATTTCATTTATTTAGTTTTAGGAAAGCCATTGACATTAAATAACTTAATACTATTTAAAAAAAAATAGAAACAGAAGGTCAGTAACGTTAGTTAACTAAAAAAAATTAACTTCTTGAAGTGATTTTCGGGACCTCATCATCATCAACCCATTACGTCTCCATCGAGGGGCATGGGTCTCTTCTCTGAGGAAGGCATAGGCCATACTCCACCACGGGGGCCAAGTCCGGATTGCTGGAGGCTTGTGAGGCTAGTGGCTGGTCTTACTGTCACAAGTTTTCAAGCCGCCCTAACGCCTCTGACTTGGCTTAACGACTGCCATCTATCGACGGCAGCCGGCACCAACTGCTTAACGTGCCTTGCGAAGCGCGGAATCGCTTGGAAAAATGCCACTGGGTCATAGACGGTGCACTGAACGCGCCCTATGTTGCTTAACCTTCGTGGTCGTTTAAGATCACTCAGGTAGCCGGGCTACGAGTGATTCGACTGTCTCTAAATACATTCAGCGAATTATAAACTCTCGGTACCTATTTGCTGCTCATAGGTAAGGTAATATTGTAAATAAGCGGCGAACTACACTATTTGATTAAGATAGCAAAATGAAAATAACACTATAACATTGAATTACGTCAGAAAATTATACGACAGCGAAGCAACTGTTTTTGAAATGACTGCCTCGTTGCTTTAGCTCCAAGTAGGTACGTTTTTTTTCGTACTGTAGGTAGGTTTTATCCGGGCTTTTCCTAAACTACATAGACATTTTTTTATGATTGAATTGCAAAATGTATCATCATCATCATCATTCAGCCACAAGAAGTCCACTGCTGGAAATGGGCCTCCTCCATGGATTTCCAAAAAGACCGGTCGGAAGCGGCTTGCATCCAGCCTCTCCCTGCCATTTGGATGAGATCGTCTGTCCATCTTGTGGCTGGTCGTCCTACGGTGCGCTTGCCGATGTGTGGTCTCCATTCAAGAACCTTTCGGCCCCATCGGCCATCAGTTCTTCGTGCTTGTGCCCCGCCCACTGCCACTGTTTGCAAAGGTATATTTTTTAGATATTTTCCTGTATTTGTAGTATAGGATAGTTCCATGTCAACGGAAACCCTACAAGTTTTGATTCCCTTGGCAGTCAAAATATTCGCTTTTTGACGATGTGCTCGTAAACGGCCGTATCTTTTTTAAGTTCACTTAGAAGTTTTCGCATAGCTTATAGCAACTGGCACTAGTATTGCCACTGTGCCCGGGTTAAGGCGTTTTATACTTTGCTTTTTGTACACCAATCGATCCAGCAAGCTGTTATTAAAGATTATTATTAACCCTAGAAAGATAATCTTATTTAGATGTACGGAAAAGAGAATCATACGTCAAAATGACTCCTTAGTTTTAAATGGCTATTATTTCAAAGATTATTTACTTAATTTGATGAACTATGGTGTGTATGTATTTCTCATATCAGTTTAAATAGAAATACAAATACAACTACTGTTTATTAATTATTTAAAAAGTAACGACACATAATGGCTATCATTTTAAAGTAACAAAACATAAGAACTTCTCTTATAATTATGAAATCACATTTTTTAGACTAATCAGTCTTTTCTAGTAATTCTGTTAGTTTGAAACAATAGACTCTATAGATTTTTACCAGTTAAATCTACGGAGATCGATTAGATGCAGACGACGAGTAGCTGTAGATGGTGGTACTTGTTCAGCATTTCCTTCAGGTGGTAGACTGGATTCTGTCAACTCTTGGTCCCTCTCCTCGTCGACGAATGCCTCCTCAACGTCACTCTGCACGTCGACATAGCTCAGATGGTCCTCGAGCTCGCTGTCAGTGTCGCGGCAGATAAAAGATTGTCATCGTCATCGCTCACTAAAAATGCTGCCAGGTTGCTTTCGTCTTATAAATTCCGATTTTTCATTGCGACCGGATATTCTATTATAATATTTATATTTATAAATATAAAATAAAGGTGAAACTATCGCTAAAACAAAGAAAAGTTTACCAAAAACCACAAATATCCTATACAAAATAACCGCATACAAAAATCCTAAAAGTCACGTAAAAGATAATCATACGTCATTTTGACTCCAACACCTGTTGTATTTCGAAATCGGGAATACTTACTTCGGTGCCGCGACTGCCAATCGATAGCTCCGCCCGGCGACGGAAATTTCCGTAAAGCACTGCGCCGGATTCGCGCGAATTAGAGAGAGACAGCAATATTTCGAAACACACGGAGTCATTTTGACGTAGATTATCTTTCTAGGGGTAACATAAAGATCAAAAGAGTAATATACTAAATGAGGTTAGAAAGGCAGCCTGAAAACAATAAACAGAACAACAAACATTTACATACAGGCACATACATTGTTTCTGGCCCAACACTAGGATACCCTGTGTCGCGGGAACCAGAAAAAGTGACATCACAAACATGTAAACATCCAAGAGGTTTTTTTTGTCCCCAGCCGGGTTTCGAACTCAGGACCTCTCGCCTGGTAGGCAGATGCGCTAACCGCTGCGCCACAGAGGACGTCGTCGGTTAAATTCATACTTATATAAACACACGCAGGTAGGAGACCAGTGACTTACACTTATAATGATCCTGGCATCACTTTGGCTTCATCAACATTCATTTGTCTTACTGATTTATTTATACATTTAAATTAACCCAAAACCATCTGCGATAGGCTTGATACAAGGAATTTCACTTCTCTTGGAATAAATCATGAACGACAAGGTGCGCATGGTAAATGAGCTTTGGCTTAGCTGGAATTGAAAATGGGGAAGCGCTACTAAGGAAAATAATACGGTTAATGATAATGTTATTTACTTACTATACATATCTATATAAATAAAATTCCAAGTCCTGACTGACTCACTCATCAACGCCCAGCCCAAGTCGTTGGACCTAAAAAGCTGAAATTTTGCACAGAGGGTCTATAATGTAGATAAGGAATATGACCGGATTTTTTTAAATTCAACCCCGGGCGAAAAGGGTTGCCAAAATTTGTATGGGAGGTATAAGGAAAGTAGTCTAATTTTCTTGAAACTTAAAATAAATACTCTTCAACACAATTGATTGAACACGTGTTTCCCCATTTTTCTAAATTTAACCCTTAAGGGAGTGAACGGGGCCCCGGTTGCAAAATTTTGAACTGAAGTCTACGCGGACGGAGTCGCGGGCGAAAGTTAGTTGAACATAATATCAATAAGCCTGTTATTTTCTTTAGTGATAGTTGTATATGTAGGTCTAATTAGTAGATTAACAGATTATAAAGCGTTTTCCGGATCCACTTACTTGAAGTTTTGTCGGAAGGGACCGACCAGGCGCTAGATTCTGCTAATGCATCGTAATACGATGACATTTGCGGGAACGCGTCGATTTCATTTCATTGCTGCTTCAAGTCAGCGCGCGCACGCGCTTAAATAATTCAGGGCGTCAAAGGAATGAGGGCTTTTCAAAGCGTCATTAAAAAAAAAGTATAGTAGCGCAAATTACCGATAGATGGTGCTGACGTCACATAATACGTCAAAATTGACATGACATCACTGTACCTTCTCTGTGGTTCCTGTCCTATGTTCTTACAAAAATGCACAATGCATGGCCTAGTCATGAGCAAAGAAATAATTCACGTACGTATGTAATGAACAAAGTAAAAATACTTTAAAATAATAAAATTAAATGATAGAAACAGTGTTACAGTACACCAGGGACGAAGGTAGTTTATAGTGGAAAACCTAACTTAGTGCACGCGTGTGTAATGGTTGACGGGTTGCTCTTATGTAATATTTCTGTCGACTGTAAGAACTAGAGGGCAAGCTAACAACCTAACAATGGATGTGTTGACCTAAAACGGGCACAAAACCCTGATTAATGATATCGGGTTCAGCTGAAAAGAAAATTCTTCACCGCCTAAAGGCATAGCGTTCAAAGTACTGCGTGGCCTCAAATTACCAAGTATATTTCGTTTCATTCAGCTTTGGTCTGGGCGTAAGCTATTTTCTTTAATTCTACCATGAAAGTCAAGAAATTAATCATAAGGGTTGGGGATTTTGGTCGTCGTACATTTGTACAAAAAGGCCTCAGTCTGTGCGTATTTATGTTTGTGATGCCCTTGCTTGGTTAGCATAACATAGAATATCTTAGTTTGGGACCAGGGGTGCAATTACGTAAGACTTCACTGTATGGAGTTGTCTGATTTAGCCCTTTTGTTCCCGGTAGGTATGTCATACCACCTTATGTCATACTGTTACATTCTGGGACTTTTTTTCCCTGTACCAGTATCTCTATCCTCATACTCCTACTCCGAACTGTCATATACCTACATTCTTATTTTTACTCTTTCGAGTGGTCTAAAATGCTTAACCCGATAGAGTGGAAAGTTACGTAATATAAGGGCTGGTCAAGTGATTGTATTATGTGGAAGTTATTATTATTTTTATTTACTATACTATACGGAATATTCTTATCTTATTTTATTAATTAGATTAATAAATGACCTACAACGAGCACTTGATAAATATTATTGATTGCCTAAATTCAACTATCTCTATTAACTGTTTGTTTACATGTAGACTAAAGCTGAATGAATTTAAATATCTATACTAATATTATAAAGAGGAAAGATTTTTATTTTTGTGTGTGTGTATGTTTGTAATGAGTAGACTCAAAAACTACTGGGCCGATGTTAAAAATTCTTTCACCATTAGAAAGCTACGTTGTTCATGAGTAACATAGGCTATATTGGATTTTCAAAAAGTTTAGGGTTCCGTACGAAATCTTGAATAATGTAACGAAAGTGTAAACTAATTACTACGTCGGAAATTTTCCACGGAACTAATATAGGTATTTCCACGGAAAAGTTTTTGCCACCCGTGCGAAGCCGGGGCGGGTCGCTGTAGTATATAAGCTGAAAGCTGAAATACTACGAATGCTAAAGAATGAAACCATTCCAAGACCTAAATAGTTTCAGCCGTGAAAGTAGCAACTAAGAGCTTGCTCATTGCATTTTGTATTTTTAGGTATCCATACTGAAATACTTAGCAAACTATAAGAGCCATCGCAAACAGGGCGACTTGTCGCCGCGTCAAGTCGCCGCGTCAGACGCGACGTTGTCATTTGCTTTTGGCGTGTTGTCGTCGACTCTGACGCCAAGTGTGCGGAGATTCGAACAAAATATATGAAAATTTACGGCCGTAGCCTGTCGTCGCTTCTAGTAGCCGAACTGTTGCTGTCGCGTGTCGCCTAGTGTGCGCATAGACTAAGGGACAAAACAATCGCTCATTGAGAGAAAAAACTCGTATCTTCAGCGATAATAATTCATTGGACCTGAGATTTCCCTACTTAGGACAAATTTAGGTTCGTATTGCGCGCTTGACATAAAAATGTATCGAGCTCTATGGAACAAAATAGGTACCATAGACGCCATCACAGCACAGGGTCCTAAATTAGGACCAGGATAAATTATTATGTTGTGTGGGATTTCTTACATAAACAAAGCCGTGGATAACAGCGAGTATTTAGGACAGCTAAATCTGTGTCTAACTAAACCCAACCAATTAACCAAATGACGCACGCCAAGTTTTCCATTCCCACAGAACGGGATCCACAGATGGTTCGTTCAATAATGCACAACTACAAACCACAGTTGTAAGCTCAATGGAGAGGCTTTGTGGTAAGACATAAATAATGGTTTTAAATAATTTTATCATTCACTAGCTTTCGCCCGCGACTCCGTCCGCGTGGACTTTAGTTCAAAATTTTGCAACCTCGTTCACTCCCTTAAGAGTTAAATTTAGAAAAACGGCGAAACACATGTTCAATCAATTGTGTTGAAGAGCATTTATTTTAAGTTTCAAGAAAATTAGACGACATTCTTTATACCTCCCATACAAATTTTGGCAACCCTTTTTACCCCCTTAGGGGTTGAATTTCAAAAAATCCGGTCTTATTCCTTGCCTACATTAAATATAGACGCTCTGTGCAAAATTTCAGCTTCCTAGGTCCAACAGCTTGGGCTGGGCGTTGATGAGTGAATGAATCAGTCAGTCAGGACTTTGAATTTTATTTATATAGATAGATTGATAGTTCTTGTAATACAGGGTGTTGATTTATACAGTTAAATCCGATTCAGGGGTGGTTATTTACATGATACTGAAGCAAAAAAAAAAAATATTAGTGAAAATCATCTAAAATCCCCGTTTTGCAGCGCGCTGGCGCACTCTCTCGCCGCGCCCCGCGAAACCCCGCCTGACCCGTCAAGTGCGAACGATAGAAGCTAAGCCATATAACTTTATGATTTTTAGGTGATATTCACTAAAAAAAAATATTTTTTTTTACATTTTTTCGCTTCAGTATCAGTAAATAACCACCCCTGAGTCGGATTAAACTGTACAAATCAACACGCAGTATAAATATAACCCGTTGAAAAGTAATCGTAGTCACGTGGTACAAACGCGCACTACAGAAATCGGGCTCTAACTTTGACATCACTTGGCAAGTAACTCTTATTGTGTGAAGCTTTTATCAATTATTGAGTTGTAAAATAACGTTTTTTTGATCTAGAACAAGCAGATAAGAGAAAAAAGCAGAAATACAGACTGGAAAAACTTTAGGATTCAATGAAAAAATGAAAACCAATGAATTTCTATACACACACGCGGAAAGAGAGGGGATGTATCGGCAAAGGCATCAATGACTAAATGAATGTGGATGAATTGAAATTGATCTGCCAGGACATACATAAACTCACGCCTGTATCCCAAAGAGGTAAACAGATACTAGGGACTGCCACTTGCCACGATCCTGACGCACACTTTCGCTTCATAGATTCAGTAGTCGTTGCATCCACGTACACCGAATTTCGGAATATGGTTTTGGAATCGGATCTTGGAGCATACTGCTGGAAACGCCAGAGTTTTGTGCACTTGCATATTAATTAAGCTTTGAACTTAACAGGTTAAAACATTTTCGTCCTTATTGCAACGCACACAAGGGTCTTCTCCGTGGGACTCGAGTGGTTACTCTTCTAAGTACTCTTATGGTGGAACTTTTATTCATGCTTATTCTGTGGCTTCTATATCAGCCCGGACTTACACGCAAAAACACGCGAGCGTGAAATATTAATAAATAACATGCGTTTAGATCGTTATAACTCCGTTTATGGGTTACGCTTTTACTGAACAAAGCAGTGGCTAATATCTTTCAGTGTACGAATTATAGGTGGGTCGAAAATAACAAGAAAGTAGATATAAGCCTAATGTGGATGTAGAGAAAGAATTAGTTAGGGGAGAGCTTACAAAAAAATGATGTCTTTGTAAGATAAAAAGTTTTTTTTACAACATAAACGTCTGTATGTATTTATGATGTTGTTAATAAACACACAGGAGCCACAGGGTAATAATAATAACATGACAAAAACTTATATAACATGTAAGTTATATTATGTCAGTTTTTTAAATGTGCAATAAATTGTAACAACAACAACAAATTTTATTTCGCGCAACAACGTCCAATATTTTTACATTACGACATTATTTAAAATTATAAATTTAGATTTATTGGTACGCCTTGGTACGCACGGAACCGCTCGGAAAAATGCCACTGGCGTTAGTCACAGACAGTCACCCATCCATGCACTGAACGCGCCCTATGTTGCTTAACCTTCGTGACCGTTTAAGGTCACTCAGGCAGCGGGCTACGAGCGATTCTCATCATCATGTTCATCATGATCATGTGTTATATTGATATTTTGATTGATTGTGTTCATCATCATCAATCATTTCATCAATCATCATCATCATCGGCCCATGGTTGTCCACTGCTGGACATAGGCCTCTCCCATTGCACGCCACTGAGCACGGTCCTCGGCTACTCTCATCCAGCTCTTGCCAGCCGCCCTGCAAAGATCATCGCTCCACTGAGTCTGAGGACGTCCTACACTACGCTTATCGATCCGACCGCTGATTGTGTTATTTCGAGGTTATTATTGTATACCGACGTCTTCACGGTGTAACGAGTAATCACGAGTAATCTCAAAATGAAATAGATCTTATTAAATACGTCGAAGAACAAAGGAAATAGAAAGATAGGCTTAAAGCTTGCATAAGATAGAAACGTGACTCGATGCCAGCCCGTCACCAGTGTTGCCAGATGATGCGATTCATTGCCATTTACGCTATCTTGGAACATAAAATGGCGATCAAAAATTTGATGTTTCATCAATCATCCTCGGCATATGCTTGTCCACTGCTGGACATAGGCCAGTCCCATTGCATGCCACTGAGCACGGTCCTCGGCTCAATCAAAAATTTGCTGTTTGGGTACTTGGAAAATCGGACATTTTATTTTTTTGCATAATCGTGATTGAGATTATGACACCACCGAGGGGACGGGTCTCTTCCTTGAGGAAGGTATAAGCCATACTCCACCACAGGGGCCAAGTCCGGATTGGTGGAGGCTTGTAAGACTAGTGGCTGGACTTACTGTCAGGTTTTCAAGCCGCCCGCAGTTGTTCTTACTGTCGGAAGTTTTCAAGCCGCCCGCCCTAATGCCTCTGACTTAGTTTAACGACTGTCATTTATCGACGGCAGCCGGCACCAAACTGCGTAAGGTGCCTTGTGAAGCACGGAACCGCTCGGAAAAATGCCACTAGCGTTACCGTCACCCATTCATGCACTGAAAGCGACCTACGTTGCTTATCCTTCGTGATCGTTCAAGATCACTCAGGCCGCCGGCGTTACAAGTGATCGATTGTTGTAGTGCTATTATTGTTGAATATATAAAGTTAGGTTATTGATCTGCAACGTTACATAGAAAAGGTTTTTTTTAGTAATTTTAAAACTTTTAGAAATTTAGAAACCAATTGCGTACAAGCAAACCACGGCACTAATTAAAAAAAAAAAATTAAGCGATCTTGGGCTACATGCCTGAAATTTTTTGCGTTTTGGGGTACGAGAACTGAGGTAGTTTTCGGGCGATTGTTTTTACAAATTTAGGTGACATGGCCGGTCGGCACCTGGCAACACTGACTGCCACGCTCATTGTTTCCCTTGGCAGTCACGGAAGGCGAGCCAGCCAAATTGATCCAACTTACTGTCACAGTATATTTCGTGTTGGTAGAGGCAGCTGAAAATACATTGGGACGTTCCAGTCGTTTTACTGTAGACGTTTTTTTTTAACAAAATAAAATGGCTGCCTTAAAGTTTCTGTTGTTGTTGTTGTTAAACTTTATTGCGCAAAATAAAATACATAATATAACTTAAATAACAGGTTTGTGATAAAAACAACGTGCAAAGGCGGACTTATTTCTAAAGAAATTTCTTCCAGCCAGTCTAGAAATTTTGAAATTTTCTGTTACGTCCAGCACGTGCGAACATCCTTATTTAATTATTGTAAAAAACACATAGAAAACACAAGCCGAAACTTTCTTGACCCAAATTCGTCATTGCCAGGGTAGGTATGTATGGAACTGACATATCAAGAAGGGATTAGAGATGAACCAATTAATTTTAGTTGAGGGAGGCGCTGCCCGGGGGAGGTAGGACTCCGCAAAAAACTTTTAATTAATAGAGCTAAAGTTATAGCGGCACAAGGAATGATTGAAAGTTGTATTACATACCACTGTATAAATATACCTCTGAGCACTCTATGGCTAGTGGTATTTTTCTGAACGGCACGCAAGACACGTGGCCGTCGATAGATGGCAGTCGTTAAGTCGAGTCAGAGGCCTTAGGGCGGCTTAAAAACTTCTGACAGTAAGACCAGCCACTGGTCTTACAAGCTTCCACCAATCTGGACTTGGCCCTCGTGGTGGAGCCTTTACCTTCCTCAGGGAAGAGACCCGTGCCCCTCGGTGGGGACATAATGGGTTGATGATGACTTGGTACATCAAAACATAAACATACGTCTGTATTCTCCTGACATCCCGACGATCTCTCTCGCTTTATTCATAAGACGTTAATAAGTACCTACAGACCTTCTTTTTGCTCTCTGAATGAAGCGCTCTCTGCGCTTTTTCTCTGCATGGATAGTAAGGTTTAAGTTCGTGTTCTTGCAATAATTATGTTTCATGTACACCTACCTAGTCTCTTTCATCTTTCTGTTCTGGAAGTCTGGGAGAGATCCATTTTTGCGATAAGACCGCCAATTCTATACGGCAATATTGAAATACCTATGTAAGCCCTCTAATGTATTTGTCTCTGTGGTGTGTACAATAAAGATCTTTAATTTATGTTATAATTCGAATTTACGTAAATATATTTTTTTCTGACTGATATCTTTTTATTTTCTTCAAGTATTTATTGCTATGTATTTTAAATTCATTTAAACTGTTTTAATTATTGTATGAATTGAATTTATTTGTATCTACTTTGTCAAAGTCAGCAATGTTGCGTTGGTGTCACGTCGTCATCGTGTGTCACAGGTGTCCATTGTCAATTCTAAGATCTAATTTGTTGAAATGAAAAACCAAATGCATATCAAAAATACCATGAATTAAGCTATCATCAATTTATTAAGTTTTGAATGTTTTAAATAATAAGGTTTGTCATTAAAATAATAGATCTGTCATCCAAATAAAGATAAAATAAAAAAAAAAACAAAGTGTAGTCACCAAAAAATATAAAAACAATTTCATAATAAATCACATATAATCATCGGGATACATTATCGAGTATCAAATAAATAAGTTAGTACTTATTTTAATAGGTTTGTCCTGATCACTGTATAATCAAATTAAGGAAAAACGGTCTTTAACAAAATGAAATTAGGTAACTTAAAAAAATCATAAAGATCCAGAAAAAGAATGTTTTTGTGCCTAAGACTTTAACTACTTACATTAGGTACTTGTATACTGGTTGTACCTATTGTTTTTCAATTGATTGTTGGTCAATTTTCATAGCGCGCCAATTTGGCACCGCTCCTTTTAACAATTTTTCATAAAATTAATGAACTGAACTAATAAATTGGTAAAAAATTGTATTATTTGGAGAATTGATCGAAATAATTTGTAACTACTGTACTGATGACAAAATGACAAATAAAAACAAATCTCAATCTACGGACGATAATCGATTTATTTGATGACAGATCTACTATTCAAATACAAATACAAATTTTTTTATTTCAACGTAAAGAATTTACATTCTGCTTGTTGAATGTCAATGGGTACGTAGCTGTTATTTTTGGAATAAACCTATTATTTTGAGAACAAATTTTTAATTCAATGGATGAACTAATTATATAGATAATTCATCTCTTTTTCTACGTACATATTGACATTAATTTGGTAATTTGTACCTGGCGACAATTTTTATTTTTCTGAGAATGAAAATATTTCGTGGCGATAGATCTATTAATTAGATGATACAAGTTGATGAAAAATATAAACTTTGATGACACAAAATATAGTTCCCTAAATTACAAGTTGATTAGACCATCATGAGACTACATTTTAGCCGAGCGAAGCCGGGTTTCATCTAGTATTATTTTAAAATTGTACTTTGCTATCGTAATAGAGCACCTGTAGGGATGCTATAAATTTTATGGACATATGTAAATAAATAAAACATTTTCTATTTCGTCGAAGTACATATGACCGCTATATTTATCTAGGGTCAGGTAATTGCCCTAGTTTCAGAAACAAGCTCGTAGATCGGAGAAACCTTTCAAAGCACCGAGTCACGGTTACTGAATCAATTTTACTTACTTGTGGGTTGTCATTGTCAATGACCCTTTTTTAGAACGTTTTCTTGGAAGGAAGGCTAACAAATAAACTTCTGCTGTAGATAAAAGAGACGAGCGAGATAAAATTTCTTAGAAAGAAATTTCTCATCTTATCTTATTTTATCCGTGAAACCGTTTTCGAGGAGCTCGATTATAAATTCTGTGACAGGATTTTTATTTATTACATATCGAATAATGAATTCAAATTATCGAATGTTAATATCGACTTGATTGACACATCCGATCAAAATCTGATCAGTAGTTAAGGCGTGAAATTAAAAAAAACTTTTACTTCGTTGTACGTCGCCTAATAAGCGCATGTTACCTTTGATTTTTAAACAGGGTGTTCCAAAACTAAATACCAAGCCGGAACCGGGTGAAAAGGCAAGTCATACTGGTTATCAGAAAAATAAAAAATAAAAAAAAATGCGGGAAAAAAAAATTTATAAGCATTTAAAAAAAAAAGAATAATCCTGTTGCCCCAAATCTTTACTTTTTCCAATTTTTTTTGTTATGCATCTCTGTATAATGCTTCTTTAAACTGTTAATAAAATTTCAAAACCAGCTGCTCTAGCTTGGAACAAAAGGAGACTTTAAAAAAAAATAACTTAAAAAATTGCCCACTTTTAATTTTAATTTTAGTTTCCATTATTTTTGTGAAATTTCTTGAATAAATAATAAAAAAAATATTGTACTTAAAAGGAAAAAATGGACACCCTGTATAAACGGTCATGTTCTATCAACTATACGTACATTGAAGTATACCGAAGAGGTCAGTGTGATTTGTACAGTAAAAAAAAATCTTTTGCTGAGCTCTCTTTCGCGACCAATTCCAGTTTCTTCACAGACGGAGCTTTACTGACCCTTTGAATGTGCTAACGGGAAGTAGGTACGGCTCCCTTGCGCTCCCTTCCCCACATGAGGGAGAGTTGAGAATAAAGGTCCGTGCTCACTGTGCGCATCCACTTTAACGACTTTGTTAGATCTCAAAACTGTATCGAATCGAATGTGGTATGATTGAAGATGTCACGTCTTAGTTGAATAGTGTGTCTGGAATAGTGGAGTGAAACACAAAAACTATTTTTGAACTAAAACTTTTGTGAGCACTACATTACACACACATTATAGACTGGACACACACTTATAGATTTTCCGGATAAACTTACTTGACTTTTTATCGGGAGAGTAAGTGTATACGGAAAACAGATAACAAGAAAAAAGGAGAAGCTGACTGACTGACTGACATATCAACGCAGGGCCTAAATAAAATTATAAGGGTTAGAAACTTGAAATTTTGCACAGGGGTTTCTTGTATGACGTAGGGGAGCACTAATAAAGCAGGGGTCCAAAACTATATCGTTTTTGAAGTTATTCGAATTAAATTCAGTGTGCAGGTTTGAATTGAAAGTCATGAAATTTGTGTAAAATATTTTTTTGCAAATCATCCCTTTTCAACAATTTTTTTTGTTTTAATTGTTTCATATGCGCTAAAATTATCCGTAACTTATTTGCAAACACGTTTCTTAAATAAAGTCCTCGCCGACGAAGTCGCGGGCAACAACTAGTTAAACATAAATATGTATGTATAAACATAAGTCGAACATTTTCAAGCGGTTCCGTGCTTTGCAAGGCACGTTAAGCAGTTAGTAAAGGGCTGCCCTCGATAGATGGTAGTCCTTAAGCCAAGTTAGAAGCCTTAATAGTGCGGCTTTAAAACTTCTGACAATAAGACCAGCCACTAGTCTTACAGGCCTCCACCAATATTGACTTGGCCCCCGTGGTGGAGTATGCCCTATAGCTTCCTCGGGGAAGAGACCCGTGCCCCTCGGTGAGGACATAATGGGTTGATGATGATGATAAACATAAGATTACATTGAAAGTTTTTTTAATTTCCATATCTTACCTTCTCCTGTGTGAGCAGTGTACACTGTGCCTAAAACAAAACGGTTATATGAGTGTCGTAAACTCTCACAATAGCAACTAAAGAGTTTAATTGTGATGGGTGGAGTGATCCAGTGTTTTAATAACACTTCCCTCGTGGTATAGGGGCAGAACATTGTATTTTTTATGTTTTTTTCGTGCGAAATTACTAAAGTCCCATAAAACAAAAAAAATATATAGACAAGAACAGCCTTTGTTGTTCATAAAAAGAGAATTACACAGATTTCTTCATCTAAGAGTACATTATGGTGACCTTATGTCTAACTCACTGAAAGTGATCTCTGCTAGAAAAACTAATCCATTATAACGCTCTCCTTAGTTGGAGAGGAAATACTTACCGACCGAAATAGAGAAAAGTTTCTGCAATCAATGTAGAGATGTCCTGATTGGATGTCGAGCTTAGAAACGAAACCGTGGATAGTTTTACCAATAAGTTGCCTATAAAGTAATTGATTTGGGCGCATGTGTGCCTAGGTAGCTATGTGGAAACCATGAACGGCACAATACATCCATGCAATCTACTAAGTTACGTTACGGGCTTATATAATATGTAAAACATTATTATCTCTTTTTTAATTCAATGCAAAAAAAGCTGTCGCGTCGAAGGAGTTTGGAAAAGTTATTTACAAAAGAGTTTAGTAACGTTGCGTCGCCAACAGTTTATTGTGTAAAATTTGAACTGTCGATGCGGCGGAATTTTGATGGCACTAATTCGATTCTCTCTCTGGTTCCGGTTATTTTAACAAAATTAGATTGTGTGCCGGGAAACACTTCGTTTCTGGTAAAAGGTCTAACAGCAAAGGTAGAATAATGCTACTTTAGGCGTTGGATGCAATGAAAAATCGGTGCCCTCCTACTTCAAAGAGTGTACGGTACGTATCCCATTAAGTGTATATTCGAAGCCATCATTTGTAGTCGCGCTTTTATGTCCGCAGTATTTCTCATTTATTCCCAAAACAACAATTCGTAAGCGGTTTCGAGCGAGACCGCACAGTATCGAAGGTTGGGTCCCAGAAAATTGATCCCCATTATGAAATATGGGTCTAATCAACTGACTTACGCGTGTCACGGACCCTGCTATAAATATAAATAGGAGGGGGAAGAAGTTTCACTCAATTGATAGCGCTTTTCTAGGGTTCCGTACCCAAAGGGCCGACTGGAGTTTCATTTGCGTAAGAATTATGTATATTTTAATGAAACCGCTTTGTAGATAGATAGATAGATAGAATATTCTTTATTATATGTACACCAGGAATAGTATGTTGTAGTGTGTAATTAAATTTAAAATTAAAATAGGGAACTAATTTTTTGAACTAATTTAAATATTCGAGAAGTTATTATGATCAGTTAAAAAAACTTATGGGTAGTTATTTTTTTTTATCGCGAGTTGGAAATTTAGTACTACAGTCAAACATAGGCAGTAAAAAAAAATAATTGGCCGGTAATTTCGTCTTACAATGTCAGTACTAAAAATACGTAAGCAGACTAATAAATAAATGGCCGGTAAAATGATGGAATGGGCAGTTAGATAAATAATTCGGCAGTTCGCAGGGAGCGGAGACCCCCGAATCCGAATCGATTTTAATAATTTCAATCTGTAACCACAAAAATGTAGGTGCTACGAAGCGCGTAGCGTAGCGGAGTGCGTAGCAGCGTGTTAGGTTGAACATGTAAGGCACATACTACCTATGGATATCTCTTACTGACTAATTCTGATTTGACAACTGCCCACTCGTTACTGCCCATTTAGCTATTTCACTGATCAGTTTTTATTATATGACCCATTTTTTTATTTATTACGACTCATTTTTGTTTACTTTACTGCTTAGTTTTAACTGCCGAACTTGTGACAAAATATACATTTTGTAATTTACAACTTACCAAAACTATTATATACAACTCCCGCGTTAAATCAGCGCCATTAAAATATAGTAGATAATTAAATGATTGGGAATCGTTACGTTTTGTTTGAGGTGTCGCTCAATGATTGGTAAAGAAATATCCCTTCCTGTGGCGTTAGATCTCTTTGTCGCGCCTGTAACACAGAAGGGTAGGCAGAGATAGTAGATGAATAGAGAATACTTTATCAAACTAATATTATAAAGGCGAAAGTTTGTGAGTGTGTATGTTTGTTACTTCTTCACGTCAAAACGGCTGAAGCGATTTTAATAAAATTTGGTATGGACATGGAATAACACATAGGCTACGTTTTACTGCGGGAAAATATCTTATTCCCATGGGAAAATCGATGAAAATGAATTCGCGGATAATGTATTGGGAACTTTGTACATAACTTTTTAAAAAACTGGTTTAATACTGTTAATACACTGTTTATTTTCCCTAGTAAAGAAAGAAATGTTTTAAAATATATGCGTAACATTCATTAGTCGTTGCATGCACGCAAGCCGGTTCAGGGCACATTTTACTAAAAATGAAATTTAACATGCCAATAAAGTACTATTACACAAGTAAAAATTCACTGAAACTATTCCTAAACAGTTATCCGTTACTACGCAGTCCATTTTGCCTGATAATCAACTCCTTCATGCTTGTTTCGTGAACTCTCCAGCTCCCAAGGCGACCGTTCGTCACATTAGTTATGGATCCTGCAACAGAGGTCCCGGACGTATACTTATACTTCAGCATATGTCTGTTCAGTTTATTAGGTACTGAGTCCGGATATAAATATACCTTTGATGCAGTACCTTTTTTGGTAAGTCCAGGAGGGTGTATTATTGAGGTACTTGCGAAAGACGGCAGTGAAATTGGAATGGAATGGGTAATTGGAAGGATGGAGGGCGTTTTGAAGTAGCTATACAGGGTGTTTGAAAGCTGGGTGCAAAGCCTTAAGGGAATGTTGTTAGTAAAGAACATCTAGAACATTTTGAGCCATATTTGTCCTAGCCAAAGTCTGATTGTTTTTTTTAAGGAACTTTAAAATTAGGTCCAAAATATATTTTTCAGCAAGAACAGTGCTTTAAAATGATTTAATGTCATTCAACATAAACCAGGCTAATAAAACACAATAAAAATAAATTCTACTTCAATTTTGCGTTATTAGCACTTGGTTGGAAAATTTTGGGAGTTTGGTAGCAAATCGTTAAAGTTCCATAAAAAAAATTATCAGACTTTGGTTAGGACAAATTTGTTGTAAACTTTTAGTCCGGATTTACTTACGGGTGTTGTTATATCGGAAGAGTCCGACCAGGTTTCGCTCAGATTCGCAGAGCTTAATCATGGTGAGCAGAGACGGAGCTCGCGTCGTCAGTTTACAATGTGTTGTGCTTACGAAAGTTTTAGGACAAATATGGCTCAAAATATTCTAGATGGTCTGCACTAAAACCCCCTTAAGACTTTGCACCCAGCTTCCAATCACCTCGTATAGTTCCCTACACTCTGTGTCAGATAGGATTTCGGAGTTGGTAACAAGTTATCAACTTCTTGCCAAACTATGTTCTCAAAATCCCTTAAGATGTAATAAATTTGCCAGAAATGCGGTAACATTTTGTTTTTTCACAAGTTTGTGCCGGATGGGCTACTTACTCGTACAATACGTGTACAGTAAAGATTCGATGATAACCGTATCTGGAATTAAAGCCAGTTCAATACATGAGTTTTAGGTTTTAGAACATTTTACATTATGTAAACTCTATTAACCTATCTACCTACCTACTAAAAGACGTAAAAAGTCCTATTAACAGCTTGTTAGTGTACGGAAACTAGGGGTAAATAAACAAGATTTTTGTGACAATTTATTATACTCAATACATACTTTGATTTGATTCGATTTTAGGAATCTATTCCTTCCAGACTTCTCAAAAGAGTCTTCGTCGAATTATCAATTCATAAAATGACCGTATTTCGGATAATATCACGAAGGAAATTCAAAACTTTGCGCGCCACTTTGATAGCTGTCTTGAAAAAAAAAAAAACTTTGCTCGTCTCGACGATCTTACTAAAGTATTTTTAATATAGAAGAGCGATGTAACTACCTTGCCAAGCAAAGCAAAAGGGAAGAACACTCCATTTTAAACTTGCGAAAGTTCTTCTCGTGGTGTATTTCTCGACTCGGAACCATTATTACGCGCTTTAACACGAAGTTCAAAATATATACGAGTATTGTGTATTTTAATATAAGTCTTTGTATTTATTTATTTATAATTTCTAGGGGTTCAAATAGCAGGAAGTAGAGAAAAGAGTTGGTAAGCATATTCTTACATGCTTACCAACTCTACTTTTCTCGCTTGTAGCTCCGGCTGCTTGAGTGATCTTAAAGGATCACGAAGGTTAAGAAACATAGGGCGCCTTCAGTGCATGGATGGGTGACGGTTCTATAACTAAAGCTAGTGGCATGTTTCCGAGCGGTTCCGTACTTCGCAAGGCACGTTAAGCAGTTGCTGCCGCTTGCCATCGATAGATGGCAGTTGTTAAGCTAAAGCTAAGTCAGAGACCTTAGGTAGGGGGCGGCTTGAAAACCTTCTAACAGTACGACCTGCCACTAGTCTTACAAGCACCACCTGCACCACTCTCCACCAATCCGGACTAAGCCCTCGTAGAGGAGTATGGCCTATACCTTCCTCAGGGCAGAGACCCAAGCCCCTCGGTGGGGACATAATAGGTTGATGATGATGTATGTAAGAAATTGTATTAAAAAACATACTTAAATAAAGTAAGCAGCCTATAAATACGTCCCGCTGTAGGGCACAGGCCTTCTCTCAGAGAGAGAGAGAGAGAGAGAGAGAGAGAGAGAGAGAGAGAGAGAGAGAGAGAGAGGGAGAGAGAGAGTATGGGCTTAATCACCACGCGTGCCCATCTTGCTGCGGTATGTGAATACCTCAGACATTCGGGTTTTCTCACGATGTCGGTTGGCGAGTGGTATTGATGTTATAAGGTCACAAATGTTCATAGGAAAATGACAGTTAATTTCCTTGTAGCTGTTTCTTTCCTTCTCCTCCTCCTTCTTTCTTTCTTTCAAATTTTCCACAGTCTAACATCTTAGTACATTAAGCCTAGGCGCACACTAGCGACTCGCGACAGCGACAGCTCGGCGACTAGAGGCGACGACAGGCTACGGCCGACAATTTTCATATAATACACTGGCCTGCAAAACTAAGTATCACACTCTTAAAATTGCAATAACTTTTTAAGTACACAAGATATACTTTCGAAATGAAAAGGACTCGAAAAAGAGTTTAATATTGTATATAAAAACTTCATAGTCGATAACCTTTTTGTAAGATATGCCCGAAAAAACTTTAATAACAAAAACAATCCTTATTAGTTTTACCATATTTTTTTTTGTTTCTGTTTTTGTTTTCAAATTTTTCCTTGATCGATAGTCTTGTTGCGCTAAGTTAGATAGACTTGCCGAGAAATCAAGTTATGCGATGTTACGGGAAGCACAGGTTACACAGAATAGCGCTCCAGTAACTGGAGTTGCAGCACGACTTATTAAAAATGTTACTAATGTACAGTTTACTATAGTTTAAAAGAAAGCTGATAAAATTTGCTATAAAACGTTTCTTATTTTAAATCTCTAACGCCCATAGTTTAGAAAAAAAAAATTAAAAGTGTGATACTTACTTTTGCAGGTCAGTGTATTTTGTTCGAAACTCCGCACACTTGGCGTCAGAGTCGTGGAGTCGCCCTGTTTACGATGGCTCTATGAGTATGACGAGCATTTACTAGAGCCTTCGCTAGTCTAGTTTGGTTCAGTTTAGAAATGGCTAATGCTTGGGCGAACACTCTGAGGCCTAATTATGCGGGCTGTCGGAATCGTGATGTTTGAGATAGCAATTAGTATGAAATTTGACTGTAGCTAACTGTTTGAAATCGCTCAGGTTTTGGCCCGCGTAATGTACGGGCGGGTCTATCACCACCTTTACGTGTTCATCGATCATCCTCGACGCCACAAGAAGTCTTATATTTACGTCCTCCAAGATTGATCGTCGCGGTTTACTTCCAAATAATACCGTCTTTTTCACCCTAACTGGTTTTGGTGAATGGGCGAGTGAGATAATGCTGGTCATTCATTATTTCGGCGTATTTCCGTGGCTTTTTGGAAACTCGAAAGCTGAGCCGGGCTTAGATAAGATTGGGGTGAAACACGGGCTTAACAGAAATGCCCAGTGCCAGCATCGACTACTGTGTAGCGAAGCGTTCTACTTATGCTGCGATATTTCTATTTAATCTTTGCTTTAGAGAGAACCAGCAGGTAATAACCATTTAAATAGGGATATGTGTCTGGTATCTAAACATATACATTCATTTTCACTTGAGTAAGACCAGCCACTAGTCTTACAAGCCTCCACCAATCCGGACTTGGCCTCCGTGGTGGAGTATGGCCTATACCTTCCTCAGGTAAGGGACCCGTGCCCCTTGGTGGGCACATAATGGGTTGATGATGATGATGATGATTCATTTTCTAATTTCCTCAGTAAGGCATCCTTCCAATATGAGCTCTAAAATTACAATAGTTTTTTTGTGCCTAATATATTTATACCCTTTAAATAGCTTCTCTAATATGTAAAATTCTCGTGTCATTGTGTTAGTGCGCGTACTCCTCCGAAACAGCTTGGCCGATTTTGATGAAATTTTTATATGTACAATCGGCAGGTCTGAGAATAGGTTGTTATCTATTTTTCATATTCACTATTTTTTCATATTCATATCCCCTATGTGACATAACAACCATTGCGAGGTCAGCAAGTCAGAGGTCAATTCAATTCAATTCAATTCTATATTTATTTGCCAACCAAGTGTAACAGTTTGGTGTTCAATACAATTTAGCCCTTAGCCCTTTGAGTTTTTGCCTTGACATTTTTATGTTTAAACTATTGGGCCGATTTAAAAAAATCTTTCACCATTAAAAAGCTACATTCTTCGTAAGCAACATAGGCTATGTTGGATTTTTAAAAAGTTTAGGGTTCCGTACAAAATTTCGAAAAATGTAACCCAAGGTGTAAAAAAATATTACCCCGGGAATTTTCTTCGTGAGTAACATCTAATAGGCTATATCGGATTTTTGAAAAGTTTAGGGTTCCGTACGAAATTTTGAATAATGTAACCCAAGGTGTAAATAAATACTACCCCGGGGATTTTCCACGGAACTAATATAGCTATTTCCACGGAAACGTTTTTGCCACCCGTGCGAAGCCGGGGCGGATCGCTAGTCATTTATAAAGTCGTCAATTCTATAAAAGGCCTTTTTACATAGCGCCTTTTTAATGAAAATTTTAAATTTATTTGCAGGCATGGGTTGTATCCCTATTTTCTGGAATTTTATTACGAAAACGTACACTATATCCAACAACTAACTCGCTAGACCCACGCGGCAAAAGGGCCCTCGAACACAACACGGCTTTACGACTTTTACAAGTTTCTCCACAGAGTAGTTTGTTAATATTCCAAGGGTCGACTAAGTACTCACTAACTATTCTTAGGGGGGCTTACACGATCGCATCTACAGAGTTAGCGAACTCAGATTTATTGTCTTTTCCGGCGAATTTTGCCGACTTCTATTGATATGGACTAAAGAAATAGTTTTGTATCTAAAAGCTTATTTTATATTGCTTCGCTAGTCGAGTCGTTAACGCGCTTACCTACCAAGACAGAGTCGTGGGTTTGATTCCCACTTGAGATCGCCTTACATTTATTTTATTTAGTCGGTAAAAATTGTCATGGGATTTATAGTATCCGTGGTGTTTAATAAACATAAAGTATTTATGTTTTTATTGTAGATGGTAACATTAATAAGTTTTTAATGTTTTTTAGTTATGGCAATAAGCTCACTTCTGTTCTATACCCCGCTGCATACAAATCTGTCTCTATTTTATTTTATTTTTATTAAAGTTTTATTCTATATTTACAATCGCATTTAATTTACTTATACACGTGGAAAATTCGTGACATTTTGCATTTAAATTGTAAGTTTACTGCCTTCACTAGGTACCATTGTTTTATGAAACACATCGCACCCCTAGATGAAAACCCCCAGTAAGTCGAAATAATTTGTGAAAATTGAGTTACCTACTTTTTCGACTTTCTGACCTTATACCGGACCGGACAATATAACTCCCATAACGATACCTTCATTGAAAGTTAAATATGTGCGACGTTTTAATGGTGAATTGTGATTTATGACATTTCGTATTTTACGTGACTGCCGGTCAAAACTCCTATTTTATATGACACTTTCTGTGACATTTCTAGGTTCTAGTTCTAGAGTTTGAGCTTTGCATCTCCGCAATGAGATGATTTATGTAGAGTCCAGTAGCACCTTAATCACACTAGATTGGTGAATGGACAACTCGGACGCTGCAGTGCATGGGACATTGTTTTGAATGGAATGTGCCTGCACCTCCGGACAGCTTAATTGGTCTAGATCACAGGAAAGACAAGAGTCATCAACAGCCCACCCACCCATTGACGACCTCTGTGGCGCACTGGTTAGCGCATCTGCCTACCATGCGAGAGGTCCCGGGTTCGAATCCCGACTGGGGGAAAAAAAAAGAAACCCAGGTCTTGGATGTTTACATGTTTGTGACGTCGCTATTTCTGGGACCCACGACACAGGGTATCCTAGTGTGGGACCAGAACCAATGTATGTGCGTGCCTGTAAATGTTATGTTATGTCAATACGGGCAGAGCTAACCATCTCACGGGTCTCCACGATAATTTCCTTAACAGTTATTATGATACATCGTTGTTATTTTAAACAAATGTATCAAACTGGGATTACAGCGATTTGGGACTAAACCATCGGTCGTATTACAATAGTGCGAGCCAGCGCAAACATTCTATTGTAATTGAGCTGCAGCCATTTCAATTTATCGGAAAGGCAACTAGAGATTCGAACCAAATCAAAGTGAAGCCAAAGCTCAAAGGTAAGGCAACTCGCCCGTACTCGACCCGACGGAGCGTCAATCGACCCAAGCTCCATTATGGCAGCGGCAATCGACCCAAGTTCCATTATAGCATTCATTTGGCTGCTGGTTAACTAACAGGAGTGTTTGACAAATATTGGCTCGGCTGCCCTGCCCTGCTAAGCAGAGGTGCTTGATTCTCGTAGAGATCCGCCCAGTAAATTATTTCACAATTGGTATGACAATGTCGAGAAAAGGGACTAACCCTATAGACTAATTTCTTTTGCTTATGCCACCACCTAACTAAAATCTGTTTTGTAATTCGATGCAAAAAAGTGAGGGAGTGTTACCGGTATAGAGTATAGAATATATCGTTGTCATCATCAACCCATTATGCCCGGGCATTCTTCCCAATTGCAATCCCAACAAAAACAAAAACTTATATTTATCTGCACATGAGCACATCAACAATTGTAATGGGTTGTGATGGTTTACGACCCCGGCACAAGTCAAGATGACAGTAGTTTTTTTTGCATTGAATTAAAAAATAGACCTTATATATTTGCCGACCGCGACGGCAGTTAGATCTCGATCGATTTGTCATAATTAAGGTGCCACTATCTGTGACTTATTGCAAAAACGTGAAAGAAGATATGATTAATTTCTATTGTGGTCAATTCTTTTCTATCGCCCCTTAGCTTCGTCTCCAAATAACAAAGCAGACATACAGATACAAAAAATACCTACAGATTTAGTGGAATATTTAATTCAAATATCGACTAAGCCAGTGGGTTTGGAGCGTGAAGCATGCGTCAACAGCGGTGGTTGCCGCGCCGGCTCCAAAACGTGCAAATTAACACTCCAGCGCTTGGCTCTTTCCGCAAACGACCCAAATTGTATCGGTTCGCATAATGGCGGTTGTCAAAGGCTTTATTCAGCGAAGGCTTTATTTAATATGTCGACGTTTTAATTCGATTGGAAATGAGTTAGATTGGTTCGCTCTAGGACGAGACAAATCGGTAAATTGAGTATTGATCGAGACCCGGGTCTTGTACATTTATTTTATTTTGATGAAAGAAAGAATATATTATGTTTTGTTTTTTTGCCAGTTTTTCTCTGTAGAAATTTGAATTCGGTAAAACCTTCACTGATTTAAAGGTTATTAAACAAGCGTATTCATTTGTAAAATTAATTCAGAAACAGGGACACTTACCATCCCATATACCTCATGGTGAATGCGTACCAACTATGCCGATAGAGGATGGCCAAGGCGAATAATAAATAATACATTATTTAAATATAATAACTATTGGTTATAATATTGGTGTGACATTTTTTGAGTTTTTTTACACCCTTCTCTCTGTATTGTTTTTCTTCCTTTCGTATATTTTTCACAATTGTATGAAACACTTTAACAATCTACATAGTTTAAACTATACATGTAGTGTAGTTACGTATTGTTAACTTATCTGTTTTTACTTTTAAAACTGACGGTCAGATGTTAGACTTCACGACAGACGTTCACTGAAAAACAACACTCGCGACGTACATATATTTATTTAAATATTGATGATTTTATTGCACAAAAATATTAAATCATTTCCATAACAAATTAAATAAACAGTGCTTAGGAGTCTCCATTCCACAGATTCACAATTTATCCTTCTATTTAAACGAAACAATAGAAACGTATTCACTTGAGTTCAATTTGTAGCATTATGATAAAATACATTTCATTAACTTATGGTCCCGTTCTAAATGGGTCCATTATTTTAAACAATAGGACCTAGGCTTTTACACAAGGTTTCTTTGAAGTTCAACATGAAACATGACAAGACAGAAACTACGTGGAGTAGCCACCTATTCCACAATACCGTTTTCATTCGATTCATTCTAATTGCTTTTGTATTTCGAGGGTTTCGGATCGACCTCGCTGAGTTAAGTGTACAATAGACCCACTTTACGGTGTAAGTGTTGGCTCTCTTAACAAATTAGAAATGGCTGTGGCTGGATCAAGGCTCCTATTATTAAGTATGAGTGGTGATGTTAGTGTGTATGTTTGTATTTGTGAACTGAAACTTTCGTAAGCACTACACATTAAGAAATATTATAACATAACATAACATTTACATACAGGCATATACATTGGTTCTGGCCCCACACTAGGATACCCTGTGTCGTGGGAACCAGAAACAGCGACGTCAGAAACATTTAAACATCCAAGACCTGGGTTTTTTTTTGTCCCCAGCCGGGATCCGAACCATTCAATTGATTTCTATCGGAAGAGTCCGACCAGGTTTCGCTCTGATTCGCAATCTGTTTCAATCTATTTCTTGATAGAAATCAAGTACGATCATGCGTGTAACTGTATTTTTTTTTGTTTTTTTAATAAAGTGTTCTATCTATGTAACCGTATTTTGCTTTTAGTCCTGGAAAAATAAACGAATAGTGCCTTCAATTTTGTCCGCGGGCCGCGCGGTATCCGGTAAACAAAAAAATCTTTTTTCACTGCTTTAACTCTTTAAGAGCAAAGTGCATGAACATTAAATGGCTACCTGGAGCTAGCTAGCAGTACCAATGGTAAAAATAAAATTTTATATCGAAATAAATATTGTGGTAGCTATTTTTAAAATCTACCGCCAATAAATACAAGAAAAAGAAGAATAAGCAATCAAACATTTTTCCAAAAACGACGGAAGTCGGACTGGTATTTGTCTATTGAACCAAGGTTTACAGACAAGTAGATATCATAGACATGGATACTACGAATTACAATAAAAGGTATTATTTTTTATAGTAAGCACCGGGTCGCGCATTTAGCACCAGTTTCTGGATTGAGAATTTCGCTGAGTAACTACTCAACTGTAGTGCTGTTTCGTCAAATTTCTCAGAAAAAAGCGTGACTGAACGTTTCTTAAGTAAACTCTCAATTCAGAAACTGGCCCCTAATGTAAAATTCTGAGTCAAATTGTAAATCTGTAATGATACTGAAAAAGTATTTTTCCTTAATTTTCCGGCGTGCGCGCACGCAACTAGTAATTAATATTGATGGGGCGAAAATTATATGCTTATGTTATGTTACTTTTCTTTAATTTTTTTATTGGATCTTAAGATACTTACATATTTTTGGAGTCTTATATCTACCTAATGCCCTCAGGAAGTCAATCAGCATGCTTGTGAGTGTGGATGTCTGAACAAATAGACACTGAGCCTTTGAGCAATTTGAGAGCGTACACGAGTATCTTGTTGGTGCAAGCGAGCGTCTCGTATAACTGATTGGGTTCATCCGTTTTTGGAGTGGCGACAAAGTACACACTCTCGAGTTGCAGTCACCTATTTGATCTTCCAATGACATTCTAACACGGTTAGTGTACTTATAGGTCGATTACTTTTGGACGGTAATAGGCAATGGCGGCAGGTGGCTGATTCTACAGCCACCTAGGACTAAGTACATTAACGAATTTATTGATTGAAATACGCTTGTTGGTGCAAATATTAACTTTTATTTTATCTTTTTTATCGTGAAAGCCTAGCCTAGCTAGCCCTCGACTGACATCTCTACAAAAACGTAGCGATTCTCTTTCAAAATATTTAAATTCCTACTAGACGGCTGTGCCAGCCAGTTACTAATAAGAAGAATCGCTACAAAACTTAGGGTTATTCTACCTCCGCAAATTACGAGTTTATTTAGTTGATACGAAGAAGTTTTAGGGTTACCCATACCCAATGGGTAAAAATAAGATATATTACTAATATATATTACACCGTGGCAACACTGTGCGGCATTGCGGTATGCCACAAGGCCGCATGCTACAACGTCGCACGTTATGGCAAGAACCGTGTGGCATGGCAACACCTTGCGTCATGTGGCAAACTGTCGCTGTTTCTTCTTCTTCTTCTGCCGCAATTTTGTAGCATGCGGCCTTGTGGCATACCGCAATGCCGCACAGTGTTGCCCCGGTGTAATACATGCTTAAGACGTTATTGTCTCTTCGTCAATCCGTTCGTCCGTCTGTCTGTCAGTCACCAGGCTGTATTTCATGAGCCATGATAGCTAGACGGTTTGAGAAGACCGCTACATCTATATTTTGACTTCATCATCAACCCATTATGTCTCCAATGAGGGGCACGGGTCTCTTCCCTGAGGAAGGTATAAGCCATACTCTATCACGGGGGCCAAGTCCGGATTGGTGGAGATTTGTAAGACTAGTGGCTGATCTTACTGTCAGAAGTTTTTCAAGCCGCCCTAAGGCCTCTGACTTGGCTTCACGAATGCCATATATTGACAGCAGCCGGCACCAACTGCTTAGCGTGCCTTGCAAAGCACGGAACCGCTCGGAAAAATGCCACCAGCGTTAGTCATAGAACAGTCACCCATCGCCATGTTGACCTTCGTGATCATTTAAAGATCACTCAGGCAGCCGGGGCTATTCGCTCGTATTCGACTCGATATTTTGACTTACTACTTGGATATGGTAATATAATTTTCCCAGCGCACATCAGCAGACGTAGCAGTCGTTAGGAGTGACATAATAAATACACTTTAGTCACACAATCCACGCTTGAAGTCATAAAATCTCAAACATATTCTACGGTTACTCAATAACAATGCTATAAAGGGGCGATATTCGAAGCAAGTGACCCAAATGTGGTTTTATCGAGGCGGCAGGATATTGGATTCGAATTGGAGTTGAATTGTTACACTGTACATCAAACAGATGGCGACTGATCCCTTGGATTTGCAATAATGGGCTTTCGATAGTACAATAGTATGGGCTGTGATCCCGTCTGGCTGGAGGGAAGATTTAGTAGCCCAAAAACATTTAAAAGTAGATATGGGTAGAGGGAAATGGTGTCCCAAAAAATATAACACTGAGAAACTGCAAATCGTTACAGTTCTTTTGTACATAAATAATATACTGAATTTGCTGTAAATTGTTCCAATAAAGATACACATTATTCACGTTTTTAGTTAAATTTTATGTAGACATCACCCGCGACAGAACTGGTGGATTTGGTGGACTTTAGTTCAAAATTTTGCAACACCATTCACTCCCTTGAGGGTTAATTTTAGAAAAACGGCGAAACACGTGTTCAATCAATTGTGTTAAAGAGTATTTATTTTAAGTTTTAAGAAAATTAGACAACATTCTTTATACCTCCGACACAAATTTTGGCAACCCTTTTCGCCCCCTTAGGGGTTGAACTTCAAAAAATCCGAATCAAAAAAGTCTTATTCTTTGCCTACATTATCTAATAGACCCTCTTTGCAAAATTTCAGCTTCCTAGGTCCAACTGCTTGGGCTGGGCGTTGATGAGTGAGTGAGTCAGTCAGTCAAGACTTTGAGTTTTATTTATATACCTGGATGTATATTTTATATCACAACAGAGTGTAACGTAAAGTATGCACTTAGGTATATACGTATTTACGTTTCATGAGAAAATAACTCGGAGAGAAAATATATATCACGATCCACGAAAGTGTGGATCGTATATAAGGTCCTAAGAAATCAAGCGCAAATATATATGTTATAGGCAATGTGTATAATCCGGCATTGTATAGAATGCCTAGGCATTGTATATATTGTCTAAAACGTTCAGGCAATGTGTATAATACGATTCATTTCATACATTGCCTAGGCATTCTATACAATACCGAATACGCTGCCGGCAATGTGTGTAAATGACGACGAATAATAATTATGTACAAAGCAAAGTCGAGTCTGTTTTTGATCTTACATAGAGAACCTAACGCTCCGATATTTCTGTCCGTCGCACCTATATTTCTGTTGCCACGTATTCTTTACATCGCCGACCCCCCGTTCCATAAAACATCAATATTTCGTTCAATTTACTACCATCAAGGTACCTACTTACTAATTTTTTATTTCAATAAAGTTTATCTTAAGTAAATCTAGTGTGTCTTTTATACCCTCCTACTTACTTACTTACATAACATTGATAAATACGGGCCCAAATATAGTTATTATACACATTACCTATGCGTCAACCGGCATTCTATACAATGCCTAGGTATTCCATACATTTCCTAGGTAAAGTGTAAAATAGTTTGAACATTCAATATCATTTCACACATTGCCTGGACGACCCCGGCATTCTATACAATACCTAGGAAATGTATAGAATGCCTGCATTATACACATTGTCTATGACATATATACTGTAATAAATAATACATTTGAGCAAAAAAAAAAAACATCATTAAAGGATTTGCTTAATTTTTTTCTACAACAAAAATTAAAACTTCCAAACAAATTCATTTTATATCATCCTGTTTTCATGCACACACACACGCACACACACACACACACACACACACACACACACACACACACACACACGATGGAAATATCTGCCGGTAAACAATGCAAATAAAGACAGCGACATTTATGGCATGTTTACCCGTACTTTGTGCGGCGGCACTTATGTGTGCGTGTACATTGTTTAAAGAGTGTTTATTTAGTATGGATGATCAATTTTTTATTCGACCTATTATTCCCAATAATAATTGTGTAATTGATGTATTGAACATTCTAAATTGTTATATCTTTTACTCTATCGCCTCTTAAAATATTTTCGCTTGATTCGTTAGGACCTTATATATTACAGACAGAAAAAAAAAGATGTTTCACGTTACATTTTCGGTGAGTCTTTCAATGAACACTTTTGATTTGCCTCCCCAACGGGCCGATCTATCATCATTAAGATATTAGACGCGCTTCGTGAACTAAAGCGCAATTTATTGGCTGTTTTGAGCGCGTTAGTAACTTTCTTCAGCTCTTCTTAATAGATGATTGAGGTCAGCGTAATTTTAAAAAGCTTTTTTTCCTTATTTCTTCATTACGATCGAGCTTTAATTTTGATTACGTACGTAATTTCGGTCTAACAAAATCTCGATATTTAAATTATAGCATCTGTTTAAGCCACTTTTGGATTGCAATAAATTATTGAGTATTATTATTGTTTATTTATATTTTTAATTAAAGATATTTAGGTACTAGTATAGTTCTATATTTGAGTTATATTTATTTTTATTTAATTATTAATATTAATGTAATTTTAAGTTTTTAATATTTAGTTTAGTTTTAATGTTTAGTTTATCATTGTTATTTTAAATTTAGTTATTGTCGAAATAAACTATATTATATGCAAAATCATAATAACATTATTTTGCCTTCTTACTATTGCAGTTTATCGGCAGGCTTTTGTTAAGAGTCCTTATTTACTAAATACATATTACATAAGCTCACGCCTGTATCCAAGAAGGGTAAACAGAGACCAGGGACTGCCACCTGCGACGATCCTGACAAATCACTTGAAGATGAAGGAAGAAAGACTGACGAAGCAAATACATCAAACGAATGTTAGTGGAAGGGCTGGTAAGGGAAGCCCCAGGCGGACATACGTCACTAAATACAAAATTAATATTAAGTGTGATGCGGCGCAAAAACACATTGTTTTAAAAACGGTTACAAAGTAACAAGATGTTTGAAAGCTCTTTGCGTTCCATTAAGGCTAAACGGCCTATTTTCCATTTTCTTAAGCGCCCCCAAAACTGTGACCGACGGAAACTTCTCCCAAATTTTCTTGTTTATATTCGTTTTGCGCAAGGGAAAGTTCAATTACGCGAGTTTGTAACAACTTTCTGACCGCCTAACGCAACAGCGTGTAGAAGATCGTGTCGAATTAGGTGAACTTATAATAAAAACAGAAACACGAGTGATAAAAGCGATGAGTGTTGAATTTTTAACTTCATCTGGAGGGTCCTCTTAATCGTTTTTGTGCATGGAAGTTTATGCCTGCTCAGGTTAAAAATTCACCACTTAGTCGCGTTAAGACCTTGTTTAAGACTTTGCAAGTCGAGTATTCGAGTCAAGTAATTAAGTATTCTAGTATTCGTCGTTTGACTATGGTTGAAACTGGCGATGGCAGACTTAGATATTACGTAGGTATGCTGGCGATATACCTGAGTGATCTTAAACGATCACGAAGGTTAAGCAACATATGACGCGTTCAGTGCATTGATGGGTGACCGTTCTATCACTAACGCTAGTAGCATTTTTCCGAGGAGTTCAGTGCTTCACAAGGCACGTTAAGCAGTAGGTGCCGGCTGCCGTCGATATACGGCAGTCATTAAGCCACTTGGCTTAATGACTGCCATATATCGACCTTGAAAACTTCTGACAGTAAGACCAGCCACTAGTCTTACGAGCCTCCACCAATCCGGACTAGGCCCTCGTGGTGGAGTATGGTCTATACCTTCTTCAGGGAAGAGACCCGTGCCTCTCGGTGGGGACATACTAGTAATAGGTGACGTGGAAGGAGCTTATGCTCAACAAGGGCTCAGAAGCTTCATTGATTGACAGGATAGGTAAAAAACAAAAATTCATACAGAGGACCTTCTGCAATGTAATTTTTTCCATTGAGAGGACTTTCTACAGCGTAATTTTCATGTAAAAGAACTCTTGTCAAGGAAAACCGTAAAGTCAATTTTGGGAGTCATTACATATTGATGAAAACAGGGCTGAGAGCTCGATATACTCCGGAGTTTATACGGCTTTCATAAAAATTTTGTTTGGTTTCCGATTTTTTTATTACTTTTTTTTCTGTTTTGCTCCGTAGCTGTCTTTATAGATAAGCGACCCCACCCTGCTTTGCACGGGTGACGTTTCCACGGAAATAGCTATATTAGTTCCGTGGAAAATTCCCGGGGTAGTTTTTTTACACCCTGGGTTACATTATCCGACATTTCATACGGAACCCTAAACTTTTTGAAAATCCAATATAGCCTATGTTACTCATGAAGAATGTAACTTTCTAATGGTGAAAGAATTTTCAAAATCGGCCCAGTAGTTTCTGAGCCTATTCATTACATACATACACACAAAAATACAAATCTTTCTCTTTATAATATTAGTAAAGTATAATAATATAATAGTACAGAGTATAGATGTAGATATAGATATAATGCTTAAAACCATATTTTTGTGTTGTTTCAACGGAAGTTGCGATATTGGTAGAGATATCGGACTACACATTCCGTTGTGGTTGGAGGATAGTAGACAAGGTTAGTGTGATGATAAGGAAGAGGTTTATGCCCAATTTTGGGGATCTCTAATTGGGTGGACATTTGTACTACATATTTAGATAAATTGGAGGACTTTCTGCAATTTATTCATACATACTTTATTATAAAAACACAAGCCTAGTATAGGCGAGCGTATTTCTATGGAAATTTCTCCCAGCCAACCAGATAGATCACTTGTAAATCGATTATTTAAATAGGTAGGGTGATAGGACGTATATCTTTTATGATATAAAAATGAATCGCTGAATGTGTTGCTAAGCGCAAATCTCGGGAACAGCTGAACCGATTTCGTTAATTCTTCTTACTTTACTTTACTTACTTTCTTACGGAGAAAAAATTGCCTAAAAAAGGGGAAGGTTTATGGTGACAAAATATGAATAAAAAAACGACAACTTTGGCGAAAACTTTATACGAAGTTTGCCGGGACAGCTAGTGTTTTATAAAAAAAGCTTTTCACCGAAAGCCGGAGAGTCAATTTTGGGAGTTATTACATATTGACGAACGCTGGGCTGAGGGCTCAATACACTACGGAGTAAACTGGTGAACTCCCCTTTCAAACTACAGACTAAGTTACTCTATGCTGCAGGGGCTAGTAGAGAGACCACCAGCCTTCGTACCGCGATGTCTAATTTAAGTCCTTGCGGTAGACGAGACATGTATCCCATCAAGGGGCTTAATTGCGTCAGAGTTAAGGAGCGTGCATACTACATTTTGTATTAATAAATAAACTTATGAAACACCGACCGTTGATTGTTATAATTGCGCCCTGAATTATTAGATTGAATCTTTCAATTAGATGCATGGGTAAATTACCTATTCCATAGAATTTTCCATTAGGAACATAATTTTATTTTATTTGTCAATTTACTGAAATTCAATTAAAACCCAATTAAAAATTATAAATACAGAAAAAAATTGTTTTCGGTATCGTTATATTCTCTATGACCTATAATTGAGAACATGAGAGCCAGGGCGGCCTAACTGCTTATAAAAGTCAACGAGAAAAAACTGACCCTTTAAATGATAACTTTTGGTATCAATTTATTTCCTAATTTTTTGCTGTCTTACGCCCTTTTTATGGTATTTTTCAGTGATTTTGTTAACCCTAGGCATCTTATTCATTATTTTCGGATATTTTAAACGACAAACTTGGATAATGAAAATACCGATTTTGAAACTTACAGCCAACGTTCGAAACGTTTTTCTCCATAATATAGTGAAGCAAAAAATATCGTCGTCACAATTTTTCCCATGCTGAAACTGGCATTCTTTGCAAAAGAGTGAAAAAAAATACCTTTCTTGGACGCTAACGCCTGAAATCTAGTACTTGGTACTGAATCGGAATCGCAGTAACCATGTAAGCTATGTGGCAATTTAATGTGCTGGGGCCTTTATCAGATTGACCTGAAAGGTGAGTTGAAGCCACAAATTCACTTACATTCGAGTAATGGACCTATTAAATTTTCTTGACTGCTCACTACTATTGGATTAACCAAACCGCAGAATAAAATGAGATCCAAACGGGAATCTTATGGCAAATGCCAATAGGTTTTTATTCCTATAGGTCACATTAATTTGATTGATCTCTGGAATAGTTGCTGTAAAAATTTACTTTGAGCATTTCGATGTAGGTCACTATAATGCAGCTTAAACATTTTTTATTTGATTGGCAGAGACAGTAGAGCCCACAAAGTACTTTTTATCTCTTTAGAATTTTCGTTAATGTGTGATAGGCAAATAACATCATCACGCCACATGCCTTCACGTATCTGAAATATAGAAAACTCCTCCCAAAGCACGTAGGATTATTATATATAAGCTAGTGTAAGACTAGAATAAGGGAGTTAAGAGACTGGAGTCTTAACGATGTATTAATTAAAATGTGATCAACCGTTCCTGTTGTTTCTCTGCTGCGCCGCCGTCCTGCAACCACTCCCCCCACCACTGGGCATACTTCATGGCGACCGTGACAGCGTGACCGTGATGTCGAGGCGTCAGCAGAGGGCGTGAGTTTTTGGACTTGTGCAGGTGCTATTGTTTGTGTTGGGAACAAGTCCCCGATTTCCAGTGACAACGGGCGGCCAGGAAAGCAAAGATAATATTATTGTGTCCCCCCCTAGCAGCAGTATGGTGCCATCATCAACTCCATCTACGGCTCTGGAACTGTCAGAGATACTACTCATGGCCGTAGTTGGATTCCTCTCGGCCTATGCTCTGTCCCGACTATATAAAAAATTAAAGGAATACCTATATGCCAGTTGGGAGCAGCGGGCTGCTCGCCGTGCGATCCGTGGCGAGACTGTTTGATTCGCGTGCAGTAAAAAATTTTTTTTGTGAGTGTAATGTTTTGTTGTTATAACTTTTTATTATTTGTGAACATTTACGTTGATGGCGAGTCTCACCAGTATATTAGAAGAATTGCGGGTTATTCGTAGCGATATTATTAAACTAAGTAAAATTAAACGTGTGTCGTCGCAAGGTAGCAATAAGTTATTAGCAGCGCGGAGTATTAAGTCACGTTTTGACTCATTGTTAGATGAGGTTAGTAAAAAAGACGTTGAAGCTGCGGATTTGGACCTTGCCAATCGTGTTTCGCGGCAGTTCGACCAATGTTTTAATGAAATCGAGAAATTGGTAAGCACGAGTATTAACGAAACAAAAATGGCCGACTTTGACTTAAAGATTGCTCTCTCTTTGCTGCCATTAGTAGATGTGGATGAAAAACAAATTAATCAATTGATTGACGGTCTGGATTTTTATAGCAGTACCCTAAAGAAGGATGATCAGTCAGTACTAGCAAACTTTGTAATTAAAACTCGTCTTTCTAATAAGGCTAAATTAAAACTCAAGAATGCTTACTCATCCGTCTCAGATTTAATTCAAGATATTCGTAGGTATTTGTTGCCGAAAAAGTCATACATAGCTATTCTGTCCCGGCTACAAAGTTGTCGACAAGATAATAGGAGTGTAAGCGAGTTTGGGGAAGAGATAGAACAATTATTAACGGATTTGACTTTAGCGCAAGCGGATGGTAATTCAGCATCGCACGCTATTCTGAAGCCGATAAGCGAAAAGATAGCTATTAAGCGGTTTTCGGATGGGCTGAATAACGATAGGCTGAGTACTATTGTCGCGTCGCGAGCCGTCGACTCCATGCGGGAGGCGATCACGATTGCTGCCGAGGAAGGAGACTCTCTTCCGAAACCTTCGAGTAGTTGTTTTCATATCGCAAAACCGAACGGTAGGCAGGGTAATCGGTTCTTTAACAACAACGGTCGTAATATGGGTCCGCGACAACCACAGTTTCAGCAGAGTAGGCCACCGCAAGGGAACCGTTTTAGAGGTAATGCTACGCGCACCGCTGGACATAAATCAGCAAGTCAGCAAGGTCGCGGGCGCTCATTACGTAACTCAGATAATCGGGCGTATAACAATTTGCCTAGGTATGGTTTTTCTAGGTCAGGCGGTCAGCGCTCCGTGAATCATATAGAGTCGGACGCTACCGAACGTGATTCACAATCGACAGATAGTCAGCGTAATGAGGAGTTAGAATGTTTTCGTCCGTAACAAAGATTATGTAGATATTTTGTCATATAACAATAGTAATCACGTAGTGTTTTCATGTTTTGTACAGTACTTGGCTCGCAGTAGGGAGTTGTCGTACTGGTACACTTGAGTTGAGTCTAGGTGACGTAGAAGAAGAAGAAACTCGCACCAAAAGTATGTAGTAAAAATGTATTGGTAAATCTACAGATAGGTAGAATATTGACTGTTCCTCTCTCTAGTGCAGTAAACGGTAGACTGACTTAATTATACGAAATTACCTAACAATGTAAACTGCGTAATGTGCCTAAAAACCATACTAAGGTAGTTAAAAGTAGGTTAAGCGCGTAAGCAAAATGTGCGACGCTAGATCGTACATCTTCCAGACCGCAGAAAAGAAAAAGGGAATTTACTGCAAAACATAAATAGCTATTTACAAAAGAAAGCGGTAATGCAAGTTGAGTAGAGAAACGGCCATTTCAATAATACTTAAATTACAAGTAGTTGCTTATTCGAAATTAAATGATACATTTTCCGTTCCCTTATCCCGGTGTCTGGCTGGGACCACTTGCATTTTCATGTCGTCCTTGGTGGAAGTTGTTGGTCGCCGATAAGCGCGCGCGCAGCCTTGCCCGCAGCCGCGGGTCCTCACCACCCACACGATGAACGCGAGTGCAGATGCACCTAATAGCGAGTAGATGACTATGTACCTGTTCGTCGGTCGCAGTCCTTTTGAGCGGTTTGTTTTCGGAGTCGCTTTGAAACCTTAACTTGTCATCTATTTCGGCTAGATGGGTGTGGTCGGGTTCGTATAGTTGTGTGGAACCGCCTCGTATTTTTGCACTCACTATTGCATTTATTGACGTGTTGAATTCCACAGTAGGTAAGATGAAGCCGGGATCCATTGTCAATTGCTGTCGTGTCTGTTTTGCGAGTAGATAATCAGACTGCCTGTCTGTAGTACACAGCCCCTGGCTAGAGTTACGATGCTGGAACCTTGCAACGTATGCAGAATCAGGTCATTGTCGCACAGAGTCCTTATCGTGCATTCACCGCAGCAGATCGCGAGCCAGGTATTGAGTGTTTGTAACTCGATCCAGTCGTTCGCGCATGGGGCTTTTCTCAATGCGCATGGCAATGTCGCGTGTTGGCCTATCAGTTTTGCTTCGCACGGCGTCCTGTAGCTATCGTACAAGTTGTAAATAGGTAGCGTCGAGTGACATATGAGACTGTCAGCTGATCGTCTGGTGCATTGGTCGACATTGCGTTGAGTCATACTTAAGTAGGTACTCTTTCTGAAGTTTATTGCCAGATATTCCGCTGACGTTTCTACCCACTCTGCGTAGTTTTCCTGCAATTGTATGGGTAGGGGGATATTTTTGTAGAGTTTGAACGTTTCATCGCTTAAAAGCGGGATGTGGACTTCGAATAAGAAAAATCCGTTTGTTATTCTCCCTCTAACGTAGAGCAGTTTGTAGACGTCCTTGACTTCCTTTCGTATGTTCTCCACTGGCAAAGTTAGTGTCCGTGGTAATTGTCCGGATATTATTTCCATTTGGTGGATAAGGTTTGCCGGCGTAAGGAGATTTATATCAATGCGTCCTTTGTAAATATCCGTCAGCGTGTTGAACAGTAAGTCCTGGACTGTTCTTAAATTGTTCAATAGTAGACTTGCTGCTATTGATGACGTACTGAAGTAAGTGGTCACCATTGTCGCTTCGAGAAGTGTCTTTGTTTCGGTGACACTTGCGTTGACTTGTTGCAAGAAGTGGTTAATGGTTTGAAACTGATGATTGATGTTGTCTTCGTTTCTTTTCAATGCTTCATTTTCGAGTTGTACGATTGATGTTTGGTTTTTTATTAGCGACAAAAGATGACCTTCGTTTTCTTGTATCGCTTGGATGTCGCTCTCATATTTCGTAGCGAATCGCTGATCCAGGATACCAAAAAGGCTGTTTGCTACGTAACCGACGCCGTCGATCAGTCCACGCTTCTTCCTAGACAGATGCTTGCTGGGTTCCAAGAGGATGTCGTTGTAGTAGGTCAGCAGGCCCATCTCGTGTTTGAGTTGGGTCAACGTCGGAGTACAGTAGATTGGTTCTATACGTTTACAGACATCTTCCAAGTGTTGCAGGTAACGTTGCATCTGCTGCGTTCCTTCCCAGTAGCTTGTTAGGTTGTAGTACATCACTAGAATCCATTCGTCGTGCATAAGAGCCAACTGTCCGTGTGGATCATAGTATATGGGTCGCTCTCTTCCTAGACTAGTGATGTATGTGGTAATCTTTGCTTGTTTGGAATCAACAGCCATGGCGTTTGATAGCAGGAATAGTGTAAGAAGGACGAGGTTCAAAAAGCCGCACGTTGACATTTTCTTCACCGACTTTGCCGCAGTAGAAGTGCCAGGAACTCGGGCACTTGTGATTGTTTCACGTTTGTCCTTTTGTGCCGCATGTACTTGGAGATGGAAAGTCTTTTTCTCATCTTCGTTTATTGGCAACGGCGAGAGCTTGGTGACGGGTCGCTTCATAGACGTCGTTTGAGTTTTGAGTGTAGCCACTCTCACGTACCCGTCCCTCCCAGGGTGCAGTTGTGTGACTCGGGTGAGGGCCCACTTTCCTGGTGGTAGGTTATCCTCCTTTACCAGAACCACATCGCCTTCTTGTAAGTTTCGTGTGGGTTTATTCCACTTGCAGCGACTTTGTAGCTGCTGTAGATATTCGCCCGACCAATTTTTCCAGAATTGGTGAGACATGTGCTTGACGAGTTTCCAGCGTTTTCTCAAGTCGATGCGTGTGACGTCGTTGTAATCGCCGTCTGGAATGTGCATCGTAGGACTGCCGGTTAAAAAGTGACCCGGGGTCAGTCCGTTGTAAAACTCATCGGGATCTTCAGTTAGTGGGCAGAGATAGCGCGAGTTTAGGCACGCCTCTATCTTTGAGAGCAGTGTCGTAAATTCTTCAAATGTGAGCTTCTGGTCACCAAGTACACGCCGTAGGTGGTGTTTCATGGATTTGACGGCCGCTTCCCATATCCCGTTGGCGCTTGCCCATGTAGGTACGCTGAAGTGCCAAGTAACCCCCATTTTTGAGATGTTATTGAAGAAGTCGACAGTAAGCAGTTGTTGAAATTGCTCGAACTCGCTGCGTAGCACTCGGGCCGCACCGACGAAGTTGGTTCCGTTGTCTGTGTAGACGTGCTTTGGTGTCCCTCTTCTTGCACATAGGCGGTCGAAGGCAGCCAGGAACGTATCCGCCGACAAGTCAGATGCAAGTTCGATATGCACAGCTTTGGTAGCCAGACATATGAAAATCACGACGTAGCCTTTTGAAGTCGTCACTCCTCGCCCCTTGTTAATCTTTACGTCCACGTGACCAGTGTAGTCAATCCCGGTGTGCGTAAAGGGTCGAGAGGGCGTCACTCTTGGTCGAGGGAGATCGCCCATCAGTTGATGATGTTCAGTGAGGTTGTAACGATGACATCTTACGCAACGTCTTAGCAGTGTTTTGACTGCTCGATTGCCACCGATGATCCAATATTTCTGTCGTACGTGCGCTAGAGTGAGGCGCGCTCCGCCATGCAACGTCAATGCATGCGCGTGTTCGACCACTAATTCGGTGAGCCTTCCGGTATGTGGCAGAATAATCGGATTTTTTATGTTGAGTGGTAAGTCGGAGTGCTTTAGTCGCCCTCCAACACGTAGTATCCCATTTTCATCTAAGTAAGGCAGCAGCTTGAAGATCTTGCTCTTCGCGGAGACAGTCTTGTCTTTCCGTAGTTGCTTGCACTCCCCCTCAAACTCGGTTTGTTGTACGTGTTTCACAATTTGGTCAGCTGATTGATTCAGTTCCGCCGCGGATAGGTATGTTGTTTCGGGTTGCTTGCCGCGAAGTCGGTTGATAAAGCGAAACAACCAGGCAACGACCCGTAGAGCACGTGTGAAAGCGCTGCAGTTTTCGAGCAATGTGCAAATAACACTGTCTGTTCCGATTTCTCGCTTAGCGACATAGGTATTAGGTGTCACGTGTTCTTCCAACGTGGTTGCGCAACAGTCGGGTGTTGGTTTTTCACTGAATGTTTTCAAGAACTCCGGTCCTTGCCACCATAGGTTGAAGTTGACCAGTTTTCGCGGTGGCAAACCTCGCGAGGCGCAGTCAGCAGGATTTTCTTCCGATGGAACATAGCTCCAGTTGTTCGCAGGAGCGATCTCGACGATCTTTGCAACACGATTCGCGACGTACTTCTCCCATTTCGATGGCCCGCCTTGTAGCCATGCTAGAACCACCTGAGAATCACACCATAGATAGACAGCTATGTTTTTCGTACTGTCCTTGAGTGCCTTTTTTATTTTATCGATCAGCTGACTCAGTAGCAAAGCTCCACATAGTTCTAACCGTGGCAACGTGATTTTTTCGGACAGTGGTGTTACTCTAGTTTTGGCCGCAATCAGAGTTGTAGTTTGCTGACCATCGCTGTTCTTAACACGACTGTACATCACACAAGCGTAAGCTTTCTCGCTCGCGTCACAAAATCCGTGTAGTTCGATGTGGTCTTGTGTAGTGCCGATCCATCGATTAAGCTTTACTTTTCGCAGAAGTGGCAGCTCATCTTTTACTTTTTCCCACTGCACTTGTATCTCTTGCCGTAGTGTGTGGCTCCAAGTTACTGATTTTTCGCTACATACTTGTTGGAAAAGTAGTTTGGCTGCAACTATGACGGGCGAAAACCACCCAAGGGGGTCATACAGCTTCGAGATTTGGGACAGTAGTTCACTTTTCGTCAAGTCTAGGCGTTTCTCAGTCTCAGTGTCCCAGTTCAGTCGGAAAGTGTCAGTTTGTGGACACCAACTGAGGCCTAGCGTTTTCGCTGTGTCTTCGGTTTTGAAGTCGACAGTTTTGTGCGTGGAAATCTGATCTTCGGATAGGTTTTCAAGGATGGTGCCGTTGTTGCTGGACCATTTACGCAGATTCATTCCCCCTCCTTTCAGTAACGCTATGAGGGAGTCTTTGATGCTTTTGGCAGTTTCCAACGAGTGGTGGCCACTTATTAAGTCGTCCACGTAAAAATGATGTTTCAGCACTTCAGCGGCTTCTGGGTATTTGTGGCCGTCATCGGCCGCCAACTGCTCGAGCGTTCTCATAGCGAGCCACGGCGCGCACTTAATGCCGTAGGTAACAGTGCGAAGACTCATTTCTTGCAGTTTATTATCCGGGCCGCGCCAGATAATTTTCTGTAGGCACTGCTGATCTTCAGATAGCCAGATTGAGCGATAATGCTTCTCAATGTCTGCCGTGAAGGCATACTTGTAACTCTTCCATTTAATCAGTAGCGCTTGAATGTCCTTTTGTAAATTTGGGCCCTTGTGCATCAAATCGTTGAGGCTGGATCCAGTGCTAGTTTTTTGAGATGCATTAAAAACAACTCTCAACTTTGTAGTAGTTGATTGTTCTCGTAGAACACCATGATGCGGTAGGAAGCACTCTGTTGTGCCATTCGAGGCGACGGGTGTCATGTGACCGAGGTCGGTGTACTCATTGATAAAGTCGTTGTAACGCGAAGCTAGTAAGCCGTCCTTAGACAATCGTCGTTCCAGTTGTAAATACTGAGATATGGCAATGTTTTTTGACTTTCCCAGATTTTCCTCGTAGTTTGGAAGCATCGGCATTTTCACAATGTATTTTCCATCAGCAGCGCGTCGGGTAGTCTCCTGGTAGTACTTTTCACAGAAGTCTTCGTCAGTGGTGTCCTGGTTACTGGTCAAGATATCCTCAGTCTCCCAGAAACGTGATAACTCACTCAGGTCGGTTAGAGTTGCGTGGCACCTGAGAGTCTCAATGTTCCCCGCGTTGCCGCACAGAATCCATCCCAACTTAGTTTGTTGAGCTGTTGGGGATTGAGTATCGCCTCTGAGTACACCGCTCATAATTATGTTTGAGTAAACGTCCGAGCCGAGCAGAAGGTCGATTCCGCGCGAGACGTTAAAATCCGGATCAGCGAGCTTTAAGTTGGCCAAATGTTCCCAGTTGGGGCGTTCGAATGTTTTGTTCGGCAGGGGGTTTGTCAATTGTCTCATGACCAGTACATCAGTGTCGAAAGTGTAATCTGAGTTTGTAGATTTACACTCAAGATGTAGACAACCTCTGCAGTCGCCTGAGATGGACCCCACCCCGGATACAGTGGCAGTCACCTTTCTTCTAGAGAGGTTCAGTAGTTGCGCTGCGCTTTCGGAGATAAGATTGGCTTGTGAGCCTTGATCGAGCAGAGCCCGAAGTATTACGTAAGTCCCGTTGGAAGCCTTGACTTGGACGAGTGTAGTAGTAAGTAAAATCTCCAGCGCGTTGAAAGATGCATGATTTGTAGTCAAGTTCTGCGCGTTGGGTGATGAAGTTCCAGCCAAGGATTTGCTATCCTTCGGAGTAGACTTTTTCATGTCGTTGTGTAGCAACGTATGATGTTGCTGATCGCACTCTCTGCAAGTTTTTCGTGATGGACATTCTTCGTTCCCATGACTGTATAGACAGTTTTTGCATAGTTTGCTGCCTTGAGCGTTGAATTTTGCGAAAGCAGTGTTTCTATCCGCGGCGTTCATTTTGATGAATTTGCGGCACTGCATCAATACGTGACTTTTGTTGCACAGAGGGCATTGGCCGAACATAACGTGATATGCTTTTGTAAAGTGGAATCGTTTGAATGCACCTTTCTTGGATGGAATGTTGCTCGCCACCGAAGGTTTTTGCTGTGAACCTGTTGATGTTCCTGTCGTCCTTTTGTCTATTGCGCAGAGTTTCTAGCGCCATGAACTTGCTTTCCAGAAACGCCGTAAGTTCGTCGACGCTCGGTATTTCGCGGGGATTTCGCAGCTCCTTAGTGTACTCGCTGTACGTAGTAGTGTCGAGTTTCTGTGCCATCAAGTGGGCAATCATAGGACCCCATGACTGCGTATCTATACCGATGTTGTGAAGGCCGTTCAGACATTCTATGATGACGTCATGCAGCTTCTTTAAGTTGTTAGCGTTCGCTTGTTGTATAGACGGAATATTGAGCATAGTGTTGACATACGAAGTGAAGACGAGTCTGCGATTGTCATATCGCTGTGTCAGTATTTCCCAGCAGGACTCGTAGTTATCCGAGTTGATGTGGAGATGGCGTACCAGATTTTCAGCTTCGCCTCGCAGCTTGGACTTTAGGTGCTGCATTTTTTGAACTTTAGACAACGACGGATTCTTGTCCACAGTTTGTAGAAACAAGTCCTTGAAGGAGATCCACTGTGAATAGTCGCCAGAGAACACAGGAACGTCGAGCTTGGGTGCAGATTGCTGGTAGTGTAGATTTGACGAAAGTTTGTTGTTTATTTGCCTCTTCAGCAAGTCATACTGCTGCTCGATGTCTTCAAAACTGCGATAGTAAGATGGGTCATCGTACTCGCCGTCTAGTTCCCAGTGTAACTTGTCGATATCTGACCACTTCGATTTTAAGATGCTGAGTTGTTCCTCCAATTCCCACCTTTCACTTAATTTTTCAATATCCACCTTGGCATTAGCTCTATGCATGGCTCGGAAGTTGCGATTTTGGATGCTGATTAATCTTGCCAGATTGGCGTTTGCCACAGTTTCTTCGGCTAACTCGGCAGTCTGGGTTAGTCCCGATCTAGCACCACTTCGTGACTTTTCCTCCTGCGGTGGGTAGAGCTTGTGCGCCACCGGCGTGCTTGGTAACTCAGATTGTAAACGGGTTAGAATGTCTTGTTTTAAGTCCTCGTACAATTGCTTAGTACGAATGTAGACGTTTTCCGTAAAATATCCGTGGGATTTGTCTTCCGACTCGATGAGGATGTTGTTTCTCTCATCAAAGTCACCCCACTGATTTTCGAGAAGAATTAGCTTCTGAGTAAGATAGTTGCTTGTTTTCCTCGACGGACCATCTTTTTTGTAGTTGCTGCAGAGTTGCTTGATGTTTTCGAAGACTTCTGACTGGACCTTTAATTCTGAAGACATGGTGAAATGATGAATCACCTCCGTAGCCACAGCCAGTTGTAGAAAGTGTGTTGCGCGTAGTAGAGGTACTTGCAACGAGTATCACCGCTGAGCGACGCGTAGTAGTTTGCGCCAGAAGCTGCAGCCGTAGCAATACGTAGTCCCGCTGAGCGACGCGTAGTAGACGGCGTCAGTAGCTGCAGCAGTAGTAGTAGGAGAACTGTGTTCCCACAGATCGCTTCAAGAAGTCCAACGTTCGTTGTAGCCCGATGAACTCAGTAGTGCTTGAAGTGGTCCGTGTCTCAGAATTCCCGGCGTCTCACGTGTGATATTAGCGACCTTCTCAATTAGACCGGGGCGACCCGCTTGTGGGAGACCGGTGAAACCGATTCGCTATCGACACGAGTCAACGCACGAAAAAACTGAGAGTAGTTTCGAAGGACCATTAAATGTACAGTACTTGGCTCGCAGTAGGGAGTTGTCGTACTGGTACACTTGAGTTGAGTCTAGGTGACGTAGAAGAAGAAGAAACTCGCACCAAAAGTATGTAGTAAAAATGTATTGGTAAATCTACAGATAGGTAGAATATTGACTGTTCCTCTGAAGTTGGGTTTTGAAGCGAGAAATTCAGCAGTTATTCCTGGTAGATGTGAGATAGTTAAGCTTGTCCCAACAGATTTGCAAGGAGAGTGTGTTATAGCTCCACACGAGGTTTCCACAGGTGTATTTGTAGCGGGAGCAATCACGTTATCGGTTGATGGGAAGATTCCTGTGCGTTTTCTGAATACGCGTGATAGTGATGTGGAGCTTAGTAATTTTTGTCCGAAGATTCATAGGTTGACAGATTATTTTGTTTGTTCTTTTGAATCTCAGGGAGCAAAGTCTGTAGACAGAGTTAAGCAGCTTTTGAGGTTGTTGAAATTAAGATCATATCTTGACGATGAAGGAAGTCGTAACATCGAAAGCATTTGTGCTAAGTACGCAGATATTTTTCATATGCCAGGTGATAAACTGTCTGTTTCGAATTTATTCGACTACCAGATTAAGTTGCAGGAAAATGTTTCTCCAGTTTACGTGAAGCCGTACAGGATACCATTTTCGCAGAAACAGGAATTGACGAAGCAGATCGATAAGTTAGTGAAAGAAGGTGTAGTTGAAGAGTGTGCTAGTGAGTGGTCTTCACCTCTATTGCTTTTGCAAAAAAAAGACGATAGTAGTGGCGAAAAAAAATGGCGCATTGTTATCGATTATAGGCTTCTACATAAGAAAATAATAGATGAAAAATTCCCCTTGCCTAATATACAGGAAATACTGGATTCTTTGTCGGGTAGTATTTATTTCTCGCATTTGGATCTGAGTTCTGGTTATTATCAGTTGAGTTTATCTCCAGAGAGTAGGAAGTTTACAGCGGATAAGCAGTACCAGTTGAAGAGATTGCCCATGGGACTCAAAACTAGTCCCAGTGCGTTTTCAAAACTAATGGCAGTAGCTTTATCAGGATTGACTTATGATGCATGTTTCTTATATTTAGATGATGTGATTGTTTTTGGGAAAAATCTTCGTGAGCATAACGTTAACCTTATCAAAGTTTTCGAACGGTTTAGGAAAGTAAATTTAAAACTTAATCCAAGCAAATGTGTCTTCCTCAAGAAAGAGATTAATTATTTAGGGCATATAATAACTTCCAGTGGAGTGTTGCCAGATAGTAGTAAAATTGACGTCTTGAAAAATTATCCTTCACCAAAAACAGCAGATGAGGTTCGTCGTTTTGTACCTAGCTTTTGCTAATTTTTATAGGAAATTTGTAAATGGATTTGCAGATATAGTTTATCCGTTGAATCGGTTATGCAAAAAGAACGTGGAATTTCAGTGGTCGAAGGATTGCGAGGATGCGTTTAAGAAGCTTAAATCAGTACTTAGCTCTCCTCTAGTTCTAGATTACCCAGGTTTATCAGATGACAATGTTTTCCGTCTCCAAACAGATGCATCAGGAGTAGCAATTGGAGCCATTTTGTCAAACGCTAATAACAAGCCTGTAGCTTTCGCTAGTAGGCAGCTGAATAAGTCAGAAATTAATTATCCAACTATTCACAAAGAATTATTAGCAGTGGTTTGGGCAGTGAAGCATTTCCATCCTTATTTGTTTGGTAGGAAGTTTAAAATTCTTACGGATCATCGACCTCTGGTACATTTATTTAGCATGACAGATCCTAGTAGTCGTTTGACTAAGTTTAGATTAAGTTTAGAAGAGTATGATTTTGAGATAGAATACATTAAGGGCTCTGAAAACGTAACTGCAGATGCCTTATCAAGGATCATAATAACTTCAGACAAACTAAAATCCTTGAGTTCGGATTTTATAGGTATAATTACGCCGCTCACCGAATACACAGACTGACACGACAAACGTTCCCCGCGATACAGGGTTGTCACCTTTAGTGCCCGGCCAGCCTAAAGTAGTTGACATAATCAAAGGGACACAAGGAGACACGGAATTGATTATTTGCTCGAGTAAAGTATATAGAGAATTATCGAAACTAATGTTGGAAACAAGGCGGTCCGGACCCGCGAATAATGTACTTATTGTGGACTCTACGGTTTACTTGAATCAGGATTCTCTATTGACGAAGGCACGCTTAGACGTATTGTTACGAGACCTGGTAGATCTATGTAGGAGTAATATGTATAGACAACTCCTCCCAAAGCACGTAGGATTATTATATATAAGCTATTGTAAGACTAGAATAAGGGAGTTAAGAGACTGGAGTCTTAACGATGTATTAATTAAAATGTGATCAACCGTTCTTGTTGTTTCTCTGCTGCGCCGCCGTCCTGCAACCACTCCCCCCACCACTGGGCATACTTCAAATGGATTTCTTTACGCACGTTATATAGCAAATGTAATTTGTTATTTTATATTATATTAATAAATATATATAATCCATTTCTCTATACTTGGCATTTTTTTCAGACTTTACACGACACTAAATCAAAAACCTTTATCGGTAGAAAACTCGAAACACTTTACAAATTTAGTGCTAGCTACTACTAAATTTGCAAACTGTTTCGAGTTTTCTACCGCTAAACGTTTTTGATTTAGTGTCGTTTAAAGACTGACAAAAATGCCAAGTATAGATAAATGGATTGTTCATACATACAATTACTGGCACTAAACAAATCGATACTGTGGTAATCATAAACAAAAAAAAGATACTAAAATTTATTTATATTTAATAACTAATAATAACGTCCGCACAACACCATCACTTGACCTGGTCCCAAACTAGGATACCCTGTGCTATGCTAACCAGGCTGTCACGTAACAAGCCCAGGAAGCTCAGAAGATGGAGGAATAAGGAGACTTCGTTGGGTGTTAGGACTTCTTTTATTGTTAAAAAGTAGAGGCACCTGATGACAAAAGGTACATTTTTAAACTAAACTTAACACAACGCTTACAGAGAGCTACGTAAAAAATAACACGCAACACTTACGATTGTGCCTCGTTGAAAATAAGGTTTTGGAGTACAGAACCGTCAGGATTAGATAACATTCACTGAATACTGAATTTAACTTGCACTGGTTCACCAATTCACTTTAAATAATCAATAAAAATATGTAGTAAAACTGAAGGCACTCTTCGTGCTGTCTCTTTTAAGACTTGAAATCGAAATGACCCAGGCGATGCCATGACAAATAAAGTGAACTACGAACAAAAGACAAATAATTTGAATTTGAATATTGAAAACGGAATCGAAAGATTTAAAAGTAAATAGCCTAAATATAAAATTAATAAACAGGTTCGTAGACGAGGTACCTATCACAACCTCGATACAATACCCCGTCTGCCCTGGAAGAAAAAATCCTGAGTGCCGAAAGGATTTTTTCAAAAGAAACAGGCGAGATACAACACCATTTTATATAAAATACAGTCAAATATAAAACGATCTTAGACTAAATGGGTTGATGAGTATGTATATGATGAACGTGATAAGGTAAAATAAAGTAACTTAAAATGGATGAAATGATTGATAATTTAGAAGATGATGTAGATATTATGTACAGTGAGTATTGTACACGAGAACGATTTAAACTTCCACACAAAGTTCAAAAACTAACATACATCAATCAAATATTCAGTTGTGTATTAAAACAAACCCAAACAAAGTTCATAGTAGAGTTTAAATTTAGATAAAGATAAACTCGATAAATCGTCCTCACTATGGTTAAGGCTTATTTATTAAGATCAGATACCAACCGCTGATACTCCTTAATGATAAATGAAAAGAAACTACTATACAAGTTGTTAGCCAAAGGCTGACATAAACACATGCATAACGTATGCGTATAATTATAGTACCAATAACTATAGGAATAACCGAGGCTTATTTAGAGAGTTGATGCCGCTCTTTTAAAGAAGCATAGGAGGAACAAGGGAGAACCTCAATGCTAAAAGAAATTATGGCAAATATCCATAAGTTCATATTGCGTCGTAAGCATCTTAAAAGACAGGTAACTACTTACAAAATATAAGTAGAGTTTACAATTGACATAATGTCACAATATTAATGAATATTCTAATAGTTTAATGAGATGAGTGATGATAAAAGCAAAATATATTTAGGTACTATATATTTACAAATATCTACAGTAATTAATTCGCGAGAAAAGTAATAATTATGTTATTGACGCTTATGTATGGTCGACAACACAATTTTAAAAACATGTGTAATCAATTATGAGTAAAGAAATGCCTAATTGTGTCGATAACTATAAAGGAGAATACTAAGTTCTATTTTAAAAGTTTGAGAAAAGTAGTACATAAGGTATGTGAGTAGTGTAATTGAATAAATGCCTAAATATGCCGGTAGATAAATGAGAGAATATTATGTTCTATTTTAGAATTTTGGGAAAAGTAGTTATAAGATTTGTAGGTAATGTAATTGAATTAATGCCTAAAAATGCCGATAGATAAATGAGAGAATACTATGTTCTATTTTAGAATTTTGGGAAAAGTAGTACATAAGGTATGTGAGTAGTGTAATTGAATAAATGCCTAAATATGCCGATAGATAAATGAGAGAATACTATGTTCTATTTTAGAATTTTGGGAAAAGTAATTCATAGTGGTTATATTAATATGAATCACGAAATATTGAAAAAAAAATTGTGCTATCTGAAATAATATTTGTGATAGACATTATCTAAACTACTATTTTCTTTTTTCTTATAGAATTATTTGGAGTTGCTAAATACATGTATTTGTAGTGTTTGTAGTACTTCAACCAAGGGAAGTCGGTACTCTAGATAGTCGGCCTTGGTAGCCCTAGGAAATACCTTCTAACCAATGGTTTGCATGTAGGATACGCTACAGGATATTCTCCCGTAGTATTCCAGTAAGTATGTAGCTAGTGACAAAACGGTGCCTCCGAAGAGTTAACCACACGAATATATCGCTAGTTTATGTTAATTCCGTTGGGAATATTGGTATAGTGTAAATTGTTTAAAAAAATGTAGTGTAATGTTTTTGTTCGGAGTATTGTAAGTATACTGAAATATCGTAAAGCACGTGGGCGGGCCGATCGTGCGAACAATACTTGAGTTGTGAATGGTAGGTAAAACTAGTGTCTAACTACCTTAAGAGCTAAAATTCTAGCTACCTTTAAGAGTTAGATTCTAGCTAGGTATCTTAAAAATTATACTGTACCTAACTACTAATATCGGCTGGTGGGTAAAGTTTTTTATTTTTTTTATTTTATTTCATTTTCCTCTTACAACTAACATTACAGGGAGCCCAAGTAAAATAGAATAGTAAACAAAAATAGAACAGTAAAAACTTAAAATTGAATAGTAAAATAGATAGGCAATAAAGGAAAAATCGATAGATGAATTTATTAAAATTGGTGGATGATGGCGAAATATGAGCACACTGTATAAAATTGTATTAAAATTATCTAAAATTAATATCCTAGAATTGGGGAAGGCCGTTATTGGTTTTTAGAATTTGGGGAAAACATTGTAACAAAAGAAAGTTCTTCTTCACGTGCTGGATCGCCGCGCCGGTAGAGTACGGTAGAACTGGAGCTGAAAAGCTTTACCGGCATTGGCCAAGGTGGTGGTGGGTGGGTTCGAACACGTTGATGCGCCAATTGTCACGTAACAAGCCCAGGAAGCTCAGAAGATGGAGGAATAAGGAGACTTCGTTGGGTGTTAGGACTTCTTTTATTGTTAAAAAGTAGAGGCACCTGATGACAAAAGGTACATTTTTAAAACTAAACTTAACACAACGCTTACAGAGAGCTACGTAAAAAATAACACGCAACACTTACGATTGTGCCTCGTTGAAAATAAGGTTTTGGAGTACAGAACCGTCAGGATTAGATAACGTTCACTGAATACTGAATTTAACTTGCAGTGGTTCACCAATTCACTTTAAATAATCAATAAAAATATGTAGTAAAACTGTAGGCACTGGGCGTGCTGTCTCTTCTAAGACTTGAAATCGAAATGACCCAGGCGATGCCATGACAAATAAAGTGAACTAGGAACAAAAGACAAATAATTTGAATTTGAAAATTGAAAATGGAATCGAAAGATTTAAAAGTAAATAGCCTAAATATAAAACTAATAAACAGGTTCGTAGACGAGGTACCTATCACAACCTCGTTACAAGGCAAGGACATTACAAACATCGAAAAACACTCAGGCTGTGGCCTTATTCTTATATACTTATCCTCTCCCAGGTAAACGCCTTTAGTAAATTCCTTTACACTCCTACCGTAAACTCCTACATACCCAAACTACAAAAAACAAACACCTAAAAACAGTAAGCTTTCCATAATCCTCCGGCAAACAGTTCTGATTGCTTCAAAATTCTGACCAAGGCTCGTTCCCTTGTGATTGGCTATAGTCTTGTCTAACAAGTGACATTCGCGAAGTTGCACAGATTAAAAAGACAAACAATTGTACTGGACCTTGGACCATCAGTACAGTGAGTCCTACATATAATAAAGTAGAGTGTAGTTTTTTCATCATCAACCCATTACGTCCCCACCGAAGCGCACGGGTCTCTTCCCTGAGGAAGGTGTAGGTAGTATTCCACAACGGGGGCCAAGTCTGGTTTGGTGGAGGCTTGTAAGACAAGACAGGCTTGTAAGGCTGGTCTTACTGTCAGAAGTTTTCAAGCCGCCCTAAGGCATCTGACTTGCTTTAACGACTGCCATCTATCGACGGCAGCCGGCATTAACTGCTTAACGTGCCTTGCGAAGCATGAAACCGCTCGGAAAAATGCCACTAGCGTTAGTCATAGACGGTCACTGTGCACTCAACAATATTGTTCAATGTCATTCAACAAACAGAATGTGTATTCTTTACGTTAAATACATTTTTGATTTCTGATAGTTAAATCGGTACATTCTTTCTTCATCATACCAGGAAAGTCATAATTTATAAGAAATAATTGTAAATAATTTTTAAGTTTCGGCATAATCCAGCTTCTTCAAATAAGAGTCAAGAACTTTTTTAAGGTGAAATCTAGTACGCATGCTAAGGGTCGGGAAACGTGACGATAATACTCGTCACGTGACCTGACCGTGCATCTGCCATCGTACTACTATGCACTAACAGAATTGGGGCCCTGGTAGCATGCCATCGATTGTACAACCTAATGAACTCGTGGCAAGTAATCTGATTAATTACCACACAACACAATCGCTTGACCTGATGCCAAACTAGGAGCTAATTACTGCGGTACAACAACGTTCGCCGGACGTAGTATGCGTATAATATCAGCTACCTAAGTTAACTGTGTATGTATATGTATGTAACCATTTTATTAATTAGTCGCTAAGCCAAGTCAGAGGCCTTAGGGCGGTCGCTAAGCCAAGTCTTGAAAAGTTCTGGCAGTCAGACCAGCCACTAGTCTTACAAGCCTCTACCAATCCTGACTAGGCCCCCGTGGTGGAGTATCGCCTATACTTTCCTCAGGGAATAGACCCGGTGTCCCTCGGTGGGGACATAATGGGTCGATGATGATGATGGTGATTAATAAATAACTTTTAATTTACTCTTTACCCGAATAAACCCTGTGTAAGGGACTCCACACACGGCGGCTATAAGGTAAAGATGTATATTATAGCACGATATATCTCATTACATCTTTCCATAGAAATCGTCAGGAGACCACACACGACAGCTATAATATTCATCTTTACATCTTTGTATCTTAAAGGTATTGAGCGGTCTCTAAGCTATACATCCTGGGATGTAATGTATATTATAGCCGCCGTGTGTGAAGTCCCTTATGGTAAAGCAGGCAAGGACATCACAAACATGGAAATACACTCAGACTGAGGCCTTTTATGCAAATGTACTGCGGCCCCTAGTGGGAATAGAACCCACAACCTCTGTCTTTTTTTTTATCTTTATTAGAGACTTTTGTACACTACAAGTGACGATGTCGACCCCATCGTTCCAACTAAATTCTGCTTATCTACAATTGCTTAAGTCTACGAATTACAAAAAGTGTACAACATTATAGCTGCCCTTTGACAAAGGTTCAGCTAGGACGCTCTGCTGTAATGAGCCTACATCTAATATGTTGAGTTGCAGTGATTTTATAATACTCGTATGGTTTCTCTTGACTATATTATGGTCACATGCCATCAATATGTGCAGCAAATCCTCTTCTTAACCACAGACTTCACAATTCGGGGGAACTCACTTTTTTCATAAGGTACGCTTTTTTATGGTACGTGGCCGGATCGCATCCTGTGTGTGGCAATAACGTGGTGTCTTTCTAGTCTAGTCTGTCTTGGTAGTTAAAAAAAACCGCTGGCTAACGGTCACCGACGAGGCAGTCAGGAAAGTGGAGTAATCTGATAACTTGACAACTGTGCAGAAGTCAGGTAGAGTCGACAGCCCATCATCCTATACACCTATGCACCCTACTCCTTGTATTACGAGAGACTTTCCAACTAAAATTTGGAAGTTGACGTGCTGTCGACTGGTACCTGCTATTGGATTTTCACGTATTTATTTAATTTGTTTCTTAATCTAGTTTTGTTCACGGAGAAAGATTGTCATTTTTTCTCAAGCATAGAACGAGTGAATGAGTGTATCGTTGAATGAAAGATTTGCTCGAATGAGTTACTCTTGAATGTCATTTGGTCAATGTTTATTTTTGGTTATGTTCATTATGGCACCGCGAGAAGAATTCGATTTAAAAAGCCGCCGCCGTCTGTACTCTAAGGTCCGTATTAATAAACCGCTCTTACCGCTGAGAGCGCACTTAAGAGCGCTCTTAAGATGCTGTTCTAATTAATAGACCAAACTTGAGTTCACCGATTAGAAGCCGTCATCACTTGAGTGACGTCGTATTAATAAATGAAAATCGGCACTTAAGAGAGCTCTTGAGATGTCGTTTGAGTGCGTATTTGCTGAGTGCAGTCCGATCGTCACCTGAGTGCTTGTAACAGACTTGCGAGTATTAGCTGCGATTATGGATATTGAAAATATCATAAACGAAATTAATTACTATGATAATATCGATCACTTCGATGATATTTTATGGCTTGATAGAATTCGTGTGCCTAAAACTTACATAAGGGACGCCCAGAATCCTTTCCAAGTGCCTGCTGAAAGATTCAAGAAAAGATACAGATTCAGTCAAGAATCTGTTTTATACAGGGTGTCCCAAAACTCAACGTCAAGCCGGAACCTGGTGAAAAGGCAAGTCATACTAGTTATCAAAAAAAAAAAAAATTGCGTGAAAAAAAAATTATAGGCATTTAAAAAAAATTGAAAAATCCTGTTGTCACAAATCTTTACTTTTTCAAAAAAAAAAATCTTTTTAATCTCTTTAATCTATTTAAATTTTTAATCTCATCTCGTCTCATCTCATCTCATCTCATCTCATCTCATCTCACCTACAAAAAGCTGCAGCGACACTGCTTGACCGCATTTTGTCGTTGCGATGTGGTGTGGTTGTGGTACGTGTGAAAAGGCCCTAAGGCTTAACGACTGCCATCTATCGACGGCAGCCGGCACGAACTGCTTAACGTGCCTTGCGAAGCACGGTACCGCTCGGAAAAATGCCACTAGCGGTAGTCATAGACCATAGGTGACCCATCCATGGACTGAACGCGCCGTATGTTGCTTAACCGTAGTGATCGTTTTAAGATCACTCAGGCAGCCCAGGCTTCGAGCGATTCGAGCAATAGCAAAGGCAAGTTGATTAAATAATAAGTTTGAACTTATTTTAAGTACTTAATTATTTCAAACTGATTTTTGTGTTGATAACGATCCATAATATTAGTTTAAATGTATTTATTGCATTGAGCTGAAATAGTAAATCGAAGCAGTAGTCACAAAATGTTTATTCGTTCGGTCAGTCAATCATTCGTTCAAAAAACAGCTCTTACTTGAGTACAGAATCTCAACATCCCTGGATTCTGAGATGCTGAACTTGAAACCGATCTCAAGTGATACGCGCTCAAAATCCGACTATTAATTAGCCACGAACTTGAGATGCTGTCCGCATCTTGAGAGTGACTCAGCTGAGATCGCTCTTGCGAGCGGTATTGAGATCGGACTATTAATACGGGCCTAAGATCGACATTAGTGTGATATAATTTATTTGTTTATCGTATGGCGTTCAACATTTGTCTTAACTAGTAGACACATGGCATTAAATTATTTCATAATATTATATGTCTTTTATGGTTGACCCCTTATCACCAGTGCGATTGTAGCTTCCGTGCAAATTAGTACTCTTGATGGACCCGTGGTAATCGCGATTATGTTATGTACAACTATGTAGAATTAACTTTATTAATTTTATTCCGGATGCAATTGCATGCCTTTTTGTCCGAAGAATCTGACAGCAGCAGAGATGGAGCTCTCGTAGTCGGTCAGTCAGAAACAAGCAACTGGCGACACGAGCTCCGTCTCTGCCTACCATGGTTAAGCTCTGCGAATCAGAGCGAAATCTGGTGGTCGGACTCTTTCGACGAAAAATCAAGTAACGGTGTCCGGAATAAAATTAATAATGTCTTGTGCTTACGAAAGTTATAGTTAAATAGAAATAGAAATAGTTAATTTGTCTTCAAACTTAAATATAAACTTAAAGAACTAATGCTAAAATAAAACTACACCTATGTAAGATAAGATAAGAATATTCTTTATTGTGCCAGGAAAACACACACAAAACATAATAATGTACTTGAAACGAATCATTAATATGTATTATGTTGTTTATGTATACAAATAATATACAGTAGAACGTCGATTATCCGAACTAATTGGGGGACATGGATGTTCGGAAAAGCGGTATTTTCGGATAATTGAACTACCTATATGTGGTGTCCCAAAACTCCACGTCAAGTCGGAATCGGGTGAAAAGGCAAGTCATACTGGTTATCAAAAAAATACAAAAAAAAAAACAAAATTGCATGCATACAAAATTATAGGCATTTAAAAAAAATTAAAAATCCTGTTGCCACAAATATCTTTACTTTTACCAATTTTTTTTTGTATTGTAATTCTGAATAATGCTTCTCTCAACTGTTAACAAAATTTCAAAACCAGCCTCTCTAGCTCGGAGGAATAGGAGACTTTAAAAAAAATTGAACTTAAAAAATTACCCAGTTTTAATTTTGGTCTTTATTATTTTTGTCTTGAATAAATAATTTTAAAAAAATACTGTACTAAAAAAAATAGATTTTTTTAAATATTTTTCTGATGACTACTTGGCTTTTCACCCGGTTTCGGCTTGACATCGAGTTTTGGGACACTCTGTACGTACATATATTTATTCAGCCATACATATTTACGTACAAGTAAATGAAAACTATATTCACATTTGTATATTTAATGAAAATTACGAATATAATAGTTTATCGAGTAGAAAAGAAGGAAGTACAATTGACAAATGAAGGTGTCGCGACAAGTGCGCGAGCACTGCAGCGCGGGAGGCGCGGGTCGGATGGGCTTTCGGATAAGCGGTCGTTCGGATAACCGACGCTCGGATAAGCGACGCTCTACTGTACGTATTAAATAAGTTAGTTATATACAGAGATAGAGCGCTTCGCCAACAAACTGCTTTGCAGCTTGGCGTAATTGTGTAATTGAATAAGGTTTTTATTTTTGTAAAATAAATAAAACAAAAAACAAGGCATTAACAATAAATCGCTTATCAGAACTAATATGGCAACATTATCATTACAAATATTTTTGACAAGTACGAAGACAAAAGGGTCTGTGCCTCGGCTTGGAAAGCCCATTACACAATGAAAAAAATAAGATATAAGAATAAGAAATAAGGAACAAGACACGAGGAATAGCGGAATCCAGCAATGGCAGCACCGTTGAGCAAGACACAATAGGGAATGGATGAAAATATCAGATGGTTGGTTGGTGATAGGAATAACCTTCCTTAGCGCGGGAAAAAAGTTTCAAAAAAGTTGGAAAAATATTAAGTATATTTAAAAATTAACTACGGGGCAAAAAAAATTGAAACTTTTTTCCCGCGTTAAGGAAGGTTATTCCTATCACCAAAAAAAAAATATCAAGCACTTCTGATATTTTCATCCATTCCCTATTCAAGAATAAGGAATAATAAATAAGAAATAAGAATAAAATTTCCGTCGCGGTGGGAATCTGTTCCTTATTTCTTATAGCCAGCCAATCGCAGGGCATTTTTTCAACGAACTGTCGTGAGTGTCAGTGTTGCCACCTTGCCAAAGTAGCTAAACCTTAGTAAAAAAGTGGCTAGTTACCAATAAATAAAGGCCTATTTAGTTTTTTACACAAAAAGTAAAATAAGTTTCTTGTCCCATTCGAAAAAATCTTAATAATTTGTTGATTGAAAGACTGGCGATGTCGAAAAAGAAAAAACATACAATCAACGACGTTTGTCTAGTTGCAACCAATTTAGGAATGTCTTTCAATACCGTAATCTGCTTTATCATCAATTAATATGAAAAAACGCCATGACATTAATGAAGAAGAAAGAAGTAACACAAAAGTAACATATTGGGTCGTGTAACATGGAGGTAACATAAGAGGTCCAAAAGTATTGTAAAATGTTATTTAGTAACATTCTGGCAACGCTGCACTCGTGATTCGTGCACACACCAGCTGCAGGTCCGCTGTGATTGGTTGAATATTGTAGCCTATCGTATATTGTGTTTTGGTTGCTGTGCTATTTCTTATTCCTTGTTCCTTATTTCTTATTTCTTATTATTATACCTTATTTTTCTCATTGTATAATGGGCTTAACTTTTGTACACCAGAGTGCAATAAGTTGCCGATTTTCAGGCAAGGCCTTTACTTAACCTAACTTATACCTAGATAAAGGTATAATTATAATACAATTAAGACCATAATGAATATAAATGTTTAATACAATAAAAGGTTTTTGACGTTTCCTTACAGCGGAGACGGCGTTAAAACCCGCCAAGAACGATTCAACCGCGGACGAAACAGAAAAGGACACCAAAGTGGCTTCCGCCAACATGATAGTTGGTAAGTTATTTTTTGTTCTAGCCTGTAACGTATTTTGCAATTGTGGCATGTCATCGTCATCATTGTTTGCGTGCAAGAAAGGACCGAAATGATTCAAAGATTTGCATTTGGTTTATTTTCACGCTATGTAAAGCATGCTTAAAAAGATAAGATAAGATATTCTTTATTGCACATAATAAACAAGAGACAAATAAAAGTTAAAATTAAAGAAATTTACAATAGGCGGTCTTATTGCTAACAGCAAAGGTTGCCGAAGGAAAAACAGACGGGCAGTTTGTGCAAAAAGAATCGAAATTAATCGATTTGAATCGAGCCTGATTTACGGCTTTAGCATTAATATAGCCTCCGCATTTGCTTTGTCTTTTTGAAATTAAAATACATTATTAACCTACTTATTTTTATTTTATTTTGGTAATTGCTAAATTGAATATAAGAAATGTCAATGACGTCATAGCTATTTTTGCAACCTACGGCTTAGAACTTAAAGCCAAAACCTGGGACGTTTTAAGCGGAAATCCAATAAACTACTAAGTCAAGAGCGCAAGACGTTTTATTTACAGTATGAACTATGAAGTCACAAATTTTTAATTTCCATCTGCGTATATTGTGTGCACTGGGACAGGTTTGGACTCATAACGCCTGTAGGCTGTACAGTGTATACGGCGGATCATGTTTACACAACCGCCCCGGGCGATTCAGAGGTCGCTAACTAATAACAACAGTATCCCCTGAGTTCTGAACAATCGTTGCTTTGTTACGTGTTCACCTACTTGCGGTGAGCGCCTAAAAATATTTTGACCTTTTTCGCTAATCGCTCGTAGCCCCGGCTGCTGGAGTGATCTTAAACGATCACGAAGGTTAAATATTACATATCTAATAGGGTGCGTTCAGTGCATGGATGAGTGACTGTCTATGGACTAACGCTAGTGCCATTTTTCTGAGCGGTTCCGTGCTTCGCAAGGCATGTTAAGCAGTTGGTGCCGGTTGCAGTCGATAGATGACAGTCGTTAAGCAAAGTCAGAGGCCTTAGGGCGACTTGAAAACTTCTGACAGTAAGACCAGCCACTAGTCTTACAAGCCTCCGCCAATCCGGACTAGGCCCCCGTGGTGGAATATGACCTATACCTACCTTCCTCAGGGAAGAGACCCGTGCCCCTCGTTGGGGACATAATGGGTTGATGATGATGACTGTCAGTGTCGGATTAAGCCAGCTCGAGGACTGTAGCAAATACTATCAAGGGCCTCTCGGTTAGATCTTAAAGCTACCCTTTTTATAAAACCACAAGGGAGGTCGATGCAAGTTAAAAAATAATCTAATAAAAATAATCGAATACGAGTATATCTAATAATAATAGACCCTCCACACACCACAATTTCTTGACCTGGTCCCAAACTAGGGTACCCTATGCTATGGTAACCAGGCAAGGACGTCACAAACATGTAAAAATACACCCATTGAGGCCATTATAGCCATTATTAGATCCTAGTGTGGGGCTAGAAGCAATTTATCTGCCTGCATGTAAATTTATATATGGATGGTCCAATTCGAGAAATCGCCAAGTCCCTATTGCAAAACAACGTAAGTCCAAAAATCATGAGTTGGACTTACGTCGTTTTGCAAATGTATGAAATTGGACTTAGCGATTTCTCGAATTGGACCATCCATATTCATGTTTATGCTTACTATCCGGACTTGGCCCCCGTGGTGGAGTATGGCCTATACCTTCCTCAGGGAAGAGACCCATGCCCCACGGTGGAGACATAATGGGTTGATAATTAATGCTTACTATAACTATATTTGACTTTGGCCGCAGATATCGTGATCCCGTCGCTGCTCATAGCGGCGCTCTTCATCGGGAATGCCTTTATCGTACTCATCATCTACAAGTACAGGAAACGGTGAGTTTAATTTTCAATCAATCGTCCAGCCCGTATTCGTCAACCACTAGACATAGGGTTACTCCAAACCATACCACTTCTTGTCATCGACTAACATCATCAAGCTTTTGGCCTCAGATCGTTGATCCAGCGTGCTGGAATAAGGATTTTATTTCAACGTAAAAAAAAATCGTCATCATCATCATAATCATTCAGCCACAAGAAATCCACTGCTGGACATAGGCCTCCTCCATGGATTTCCAAAAAGACCGGTCGGAAGCGGCTTGCATCTAGCGTCTTGCCGCCACTTGGATGAGATCTTCTGTCGATCTTGTGGCTGGTCTAATATTCTGTTATATGTATATTCTATTCTATAATGTATTTTGTTTAGACTTTCAAATCTATCTTCCACTAGAGAAACTCCTTCAGAGAAACTCCGAGCATAGCTCTCTCCATAGCTCGCTGAGCGACTTTAAACTGGTGGACCAACCCTTTCGTGAGTGTCCATGTCTCGGCTCCGTAGGTCATAACAGGTAGGACACACTGATTGAAAACTTTCGTTTTCAAGCATTGCGGTATGGATGACGAGAAGACCCGGCGTAGTTTCCCAAACGCTGCCCAGCCCAGCTGGATCCTCCTCTTGGCCTCCTTCTCGAAATTGTTTTTACCTAACTGCAGAATCTGCCCGAGGTAATGTATTCGGAAACGATTTCGAGAAGGTGACCATGTACGACGACCGGTATTGGATCAATGTGACCATTGATCATAACTTTGGTTTTATCCAAATTCATACCAAGACCGATGCGTCGCAAGGCTGATGCTAGGCTGGCCAGCATGTGGTTCAGCTCCTCTAGCGACTCCGCCGTTAAGACTATATCATCTGCGAATCGCAGGTGTGAGATGTAGTCGCCGTTTATGTTAATGCCCTTTTCTTTCCAGTCCAGCGTCTTAAACATGTCTTCCAACGCGCTTGTAAACAGTTTCGGGGATATAACATCCCCCTGTCTTACTCCTCTGCACAGTTGGATAGGTTTAGAATGCTGGCCCTGTACTTGGACACTCATGGTGGCGGCTTCGTACAGACATCTCAACACCTCGATATAACGATAGTCTACTTGGCATCGCTGTAAGGATTCCAGAACAGCCCAGGTTTCGACAGAGTCAAAGGCCTTCTCATAGTCCACAAAAGCAAGACACAGGGGCTGATTATACTCCTCGGTCTTCTGTATAATCTGCCTCACTGTGTGAATGTGGTCTATGGTGCCATATCTTCCGCGAAACCTGGCATGTTCCGGCGGCTGGATCTCGTTGAGTCTCCTGGCGAGATGATTCGTGATCACTCGTGAAAACAGCTTATAGACATGGCTCAGGAGCGAGATGGGTCTGTAATTTTTAAGAAGAGTTTTGTCACCCTTCTTAAAAAAGGGCACCACCAAACTCCCACTCCATGCCTTTGGAGTTCTCCCACTGTGAAGGACGGCGTTGAAGAGCTTTTGTAATTCCTGTATAACACGGGCTCCTCCAGCTTTCAAGAGCTCTGATGTTATTCCGTCCTCACCGGGGGCTTTTCCATTTTTAAGCTGCCTCAGAGCTAGCACGATCTCGTCTTGACTGATGTCAGGCAGTTCGTCGGTGTAGTGGCACGTCAGGGTGGCTCTGGAATCTTGGTCGTCTCGTTGGGAATAAGGGGCATGTGCAGCATATGATCGGCCATAGAAATCCTCTATCTCGGCGGAGATCTCCGGCTTCGACAATACGGTCCTCCCGTCGTGCGTTGTAAGCTTCATCAGGTGGCTCCTGCCAAGCTGCTGAGTGAATACTTTGGACCCTCGGTTTTGCTTTATTGACTCTTCAATGAGGCGTGTGTTGGAGCTCCGAAGGTCGCGCCGTACCATCTTCGCAATTTGCTTGTTCAGGTTTGAACTCTCTGACGAAGTCGCTTGGGTGGTTTCCCGTCTTTTTGTCAGCAACCGGAGAGTCTCAGCCGAGAGTTTGGATTTCTTGCCTGTCCGCTGCGTTTTGCAGAACTTGATGCCCTCGTCCCTAAGAGTTACGACCAGATTGTGTAGGGTCTCGTCAGCGTCGTTGGTGGGCTCCAAGGCAACAAATCTATCCCCGAGAAGCTGCTGGAACTTCTCGGTGCCCGCCATGATTTGGATTGGGTTTGGTCGGAGCGTGGACTTCATCAGACGGTTTCTTTCAAGCTTCAAGTTGATATTCAGAGAGCCTCGGAGAAGTCGGAGATCAGATCCGGTATTGAACCTGTTGATCACTGAGACATCTCTGAATATATGCTTGCTATCCGTCATGATGAAGTCGATCTCATTTTTGGTCACAGTGTCGGGGCTTTGCCATGTCCACTTCCTTTGAGGCTGTTTCTTGAAGAAAGAGTTCATCAAGAATAGTTCCTCTTTCTCAAGGAAGTTGACAAGCATTTGCCCCCTGTGATTCCTGACTCCATAACCATGCGGGCCTATTCGGGACTCGTTGCCACTCTGGGTTCCCACCTTGCCGTTAAAGTCCCGCATAACAACGTTGAAGTGAGCCTTCGTGGTGTTATGTAAGGCTTTGGATATGACTTCGTACATATCCTCAATTTCATCATCCGAGTGTGCCGAGGTCAGCACCGACCGCACGTAAACCTGAATGACCTTCATGCTGTAACGCTTGGACAGCCGAAGGATCAGGTACGCTACCCTGGTCGACACACTAGAGATTTCTTCAACGTTGTTAGAGAGGGCCTTATTGACGAGGAAACCGACGCCACCCTGGGATGTTTTATCACCCTCGCGAAAGTAGAGAAGATGGCCCGAGTCTAGGGTTACGGTGTCCTCCCCCTCTCTACGGACTTCACATAACCCCAGAACATGCCATTTAATGTTCTCTCACTCCACTTCCAACTGCGCTAGATGATGGTCAAGCCTCAGAGTGCGTCCGTTGAACGTTGCCAGGGTCAGATGTTTGTGGCAGCCTGAGGTAGCCCGGTGATTCTTAGCACCCCCTACCCCGCCGTTACCATGGCCGCTGCCACGATGACCAGGAATAGCGAGGCGGCCGGGAACTCTGGGCCGTTTCCTTTGTTGTGCCATCATTGGGGGTAATGCCCATAATCCCCACGCTGGGCATGCGGGTTGGGGATCGCAGTGGGGTAGAGTTGTTTTGCAGGAGGCGCTGCTGCCCACCCCCCGGTTTTGTGTCCCTATGCACATGCATAAAATGAATTCAGAAATTAATATATAAAAATCAATGTCATAATTAGATAATAGGTACATAAGTCATTATACAGTAATGCATGAAAGAAATTTCAAAATTAAATCGTCTTTAAATTTAATTAGTAATGTCATACAAAAATTCGTTCAAGGAGTAACAAAATTTGTCAATAAGAATGTTTAAATTTCGATAAATTTATTGCTTTTATCTCACTACCTAAATTGTATTAGAGACTAGTGCCTCTGCCTTCCCCTTCGGGGATAACGGGCGTGAGTTTTTTTTTTATTATTTTTTTATTTTTATAAATTGTTGTTAAGTTTTTGGTGCCATAGAAAAAGGGCTTTTTAATATCAAAGCTGTTTTTGCTTTGGGAAGGCTGAGCATATACCAAGGACTAGTTCGTTTTGGAATTGGGTGCTGCAAGGAATCCCGCGCTGCATTTGTCAGTTTGCAGGCTCACTTCGATGTGCGTCAGGGGCTGGTCTGTCACCACATTCATTTACGTTTTGTACTCCGAACCGCTGTTATCGAAAAAGAGGTTCACGAGTTTTATTACCTTCTCAGATTACGAGAATCCTCAGGATAAGAAATCTGGGCGTAATTGTTTCGTGTGGCCGAAGGCATTACGAATAATGGTGCGTTGGCAACGAAATACCTCGCCGAAGGCTTTTAATTTTCAGTTCGTATTTTGTTTCCTTTTATTCTATCAACAATTGGTGTGTAGATAGATTAGCTGTGAATTGCCTTGACGCTAATAGAAAAAGATTGAGAAGTGGGTATTAATGGAACGGTGGTGACGAAAATTACAGGCAGTATTGTTAACCTGAATAATAACAACATCTGCACAACACAATCTTGTGTCCCGGTCTTAAAATAGGACCTGTTGCTACAGTCACCAAGAAAGCACATCCGAGACCTCTAAATACGCTTAGACTGGGTAGTCATCATCATCATCATCATCATCAGGCTATATTAGTCCACTGTTGGACATAGCCCTCCCCTAATGAGCGCCATAGCGCCCTGTCTTCGGCTTGCCGCATCCAGCATCTGCCTGCAGTTTTTCGCAGATCGTCATCCCACCTGGTCGGAGGGCGTCCTACACTACGTTTGCCAAGTCGCGGTCTCCACTCAAGAACATGTTTACCCCAGCGGTTGTCGGTTCTTCGCGAGATATGGCCAGCCCACTGCCACTTTAGCTTGCTTATTCTCTGAGCTATATCGATGACTTTGGTTCTTTGTCGGATGTATTCGTTACGAATTCTATCCTTCAGAGAAACTCCGAGCATAGCTCTCTCCATAGCTCGCTGAGCGACTTTGAACTGGTGGACCAGCCGTATCGTGACTAATCGTGAGTGTCCACGTCTCGGCTCCGTAGGTCATTACAGGTAGGACACACTGATTGAAAACTTTCGTTTTCAAGCACTGCGGTATAGATGACGAGAAGATTCGGCGTAGTAACTGGGTAGTAACTGAGTAGACTGGGTAGTAACACGAGGAATAGAGGAAGGATAGGGGATTCAAACTCACGACATTCCGAATGTACGGAACGTTTCCGTTTCCGACGTTTGACCCCTGCCCTTTCACCGCTCTACCAACAATAAGTCATGATTTATTTAGCAGTGCCTCCGCCAAGGCAAGCAGGCTATACAGGGTGTCCCAAAACTCAACGTCAAGCCGGTTCCGGGTGAAAAGGCAAGTCATACTGGTTATCAGAAAAATATAAAAAAAAATCGATTTTTTCATTTTAAGAACAATATTTTTTTATTATTATTATTTATTCAAGAAATTTCACAAACAATGAAAACTAAAATTAAAATTAAAAATGGGTAATTTTTTAAGTTATTTTTTTTAAAAGTCTCCTTTTCTTCCAAGCTGGAGCAGCTGGTTTTGAAATTTTGTTAACAGTTTAAAGAAGCATTATTCAGAGATACAAAACAAAAAAAAAAATGGAAAAAGTAAAGATTCGTGGCAACAGGATTTTCAATTTTTTTTTAAATGCCTATAATTTTTTTTTCACGCAATTTTTGTTTATTTTTCTGATAACCAGTATGACTTGCCTTTTCACCCTGTTCCGGCTTGACGTTGAGTTTTGGGACATACAGGGTGTCCCAAAACTCAACTATGTGGCATCAATCCTTTTTTGGTTTGAAATGCCCTATTCTGTTATGTATTTCCTCTCTTTCTCCCACAGAAAAACTGACGACGATGAAGAGTTCAACACTATTCCGCTGAGCGTCAACGGCAATCTCCATAGCGCCGGAAATGCAGTCTAACCACGCTGAACAAACGTATTGCAACCGTATTGCAGCTGTGATAAAATACAAAATTGAAAAACGCGGCAGTCCACCACTTATACTAAGAACAACACTTTTAATCGTTTGATCTAGAACATAACGTGACATTGTCATTCTACTGTTTAACGATGTTGTCTAGATTTTTTTATTGGGATAAGTACTAAACTTAAGTAATAAACACCAATAAACAAATCTAAATAATGTTAGTGATTTTCTGAGTGTTTCTGTGGTAAAAATCAAAAGCAGATTTAGCAATACCATTTTAATTTCTAGAGGTCCACTGAACTCTATGGCCAAGACATTATGATAAACTTGTGTTCACACACAGGTTTTTGTTCTTTCAAAAAATGCTTAGAATGGACACGGCCATATCCAGTATCCACTTTTGACCATAGGCCTACTCAAAAGCGGCTATTTAATTCAATTCTAGGCCATCCTCGTCCAACTGCCATGGCTAAATAGGGAAACTCAAACTCAAAACTCAATACGCTGTGGGCCGATTTGTGAATTGAGAATTTCGCTAAGTAATTACTTAAATGTAGTGCTGTCTCGTCAAATTTCTTTAGAAAAGAGCGTGACAGCATGTTACTTAAGTATTTACTTAGTGTAAATTCTTAATTCAGAATTCGGCCTTTAAGATGTTCTCCCACTATTCTTCGAAACGTGATAAAGCAATTTCATCATTTCAGAGAAAATTTGTTGTGGTATTTAAATAACTGACATCAATGAATTACTTACAAAGCGAATAACTATTGATAGACAGTATCATCATCATCAGCGTGGGCTGTGGACAAAGGTGGCTTTGTCCACTGTTGGATATATGCCTTTTCCTCATCACGCCATACCTCGCCTAGGTGGTCGAGCGTAAAACGTGATATTTATGGTAAACTAATCTAACAGAGCAAGCTACTTCCATCTGGCTTAGTTCTCTGTGTATACTACGTGTTACGCTATGTGCGTATTCCTGACTTCCTGTATCATTTATAAAGGGCAGTTCATTTATTCATCATCATAAAACACACCTGCCCCTCGGTGGGGACATAATGGGTTGATGATGATGATGATGATGATAAAACAATAAGCCCGAATTTTTCATGCCCACTGCTGGTCATAAGCTTCACCTAAGACACGGCATTACTTTTTGCCCTCGGCCACCCTTATCCAGCCCCTGTGAGCAACTTTCTTCTGGGTCTCGATTCCGTTAGTGCATTACACTTCAATTACAGTTACATGGTGGGGTCACGTGACACGTGTTTTTAATACCATTGACGCATAGAATTATGAATACGCGTGCGCGCGTTGATCTGAAGCGGCAATGAAATGAACTCGACGCAGTTATGCAACTGTCATTGAACTACAATGCATTAGCAGAATTTGGGCTGTGAACGTTACGGTCCACGAGCTACTGGGCGTTCAGCGATTCATTTCTCATTTATAATGCAAGGCAATTCTAACCACTTTCCGACCCCCCTACCACTCCCCCTCACCTCACGCAAAGCGAAATAAGCCTTATTTCAACCCCGTGTATGAAAAATTAAAAGTTGTTCGGATTTCACCCCCTCGTATATTGCATAATAAATGGACAGTCCTCAAAGTATCAAAGTATTGATGTTAAAAAAATGCGCATGGGTGGGGCTGTGTCAGGCACACGGCCTAGTCTACAAGTAAGCGTTAATTTTGAGTTTGAAATGCGCAATGAGTTACGCGCCACTTGCGCCATCTAGCGGCACGAGTCAATAAGATCCCTGTAAAAGCTACCTTGTTCTTATCGACCATAAATAAGGGAAATTGCACACGGCATTTGGTTACAGAGTTACACCTCTCGTCGAGGCGACGTGTTTGCGGTTTTCAAGTGGCCCCTTCTGTTTCACGTCAAAATACGTTTCAAAATAACTGAGCGAAAACGGTACGATGATTTGTCTAAGGTATGAGCATCGGGTACACCAATGTGCATCAAGTTACCCTGGTTTTGTTTAAAACTTTATACCTCATGTTGTTTTTGTGTACAAATATTTAAATACTTACTAAATATAGAAGAAACCTATCTTTTACTACGTCCATACTTGAACGACCTGAAAATGTTGTACGGTACTTTCGAACACTAAATTATTGTAATTAGTGGAACCCTTTAGGAGTTAAGTAAGGACTGATATTGGTAATGACGAAAAATAATACTCACGATTGTTGCTGTCTAGAATTCTAGCCTAGTCTGTTCACACGGTTATCTAATTTTTGGTAGAAAAAAATTCAAAACTTACTTCTTTTTCTAGCATACGCAGCTCTTTCAATCACCCAGCCCCTTTACTCTCGACGCTACGATAAAAATTTACAATTCAATGCGATAAGTCAGAAATAGCGACTTAGTCAATGTTTTACTTGTAATAAAAACCATTAAACTTATTGGAATAAAACTTCAGAGCGCATTCGACACTGAAAGCATATTGTGGACAAACAAATAAATAAATGCACTCATTTGTATAGCATCCAAATAAATTAGCGTCGAAATTAGAAGGGCAGTTCAAAAAATGTTATTATACTTGAGCCATTACAAACGTGCGAACCGAGCTATAAAAGTGCGACCGTGAGTCCCGATATGCCTGATATGCCTCCTATATGTGAGAGAGAGGTCTGATACAAATGTTTATGACTTAGTTCGCACGTTTGTAATGGCTCAAGTATAGTAGTGGATTGGATAAATGCAACTAAAGCGTAAAGTTGGAAACAGACTATTGAAACGCGATGCGATACCACGCATCGACATCCGATGTGCATAGTGCACATTACCAACACGAGATGCCTAATAATATGATTCTGATCATAGAAAATACTAGATTTGACTTGACTCAACACGCGTCACATTGCGTCGGGTTGCGTCGCGTTTCAATAATGTGTTCCCGCCTTTATAAGTGTCAACTGAGAGTAATAGGTACTACGCATTGGAGTTTCAAAATTGTATGTGGGCAGCTCAAAAATGGAATCGCAAATCGACCCGTGTGTTCCAAGCTTAGTTTTGCACCTGAAAAAAAATTCTTCACTGCCTAAGTTTTACGCCATAAAAGGTCAATTAGTAATGCTTATTTATGATTCAAACTTTAGATACTTTTGTGATTTTTATTTAATTACTTCGATGTTGTTATTTCGAGGAGCGAGTATTGGATAGTCTGTACGAATAAAGCACTTTATCTTTACATTTGTGTTTGATTTCTCCACCGAGGACTTTCTGGAGCTTCTAGTTTTGTACCCGCGTAACTAACCATCTCTTAAGAATAGCAAAACCTATCTGTGCAAAAGAATTCCATAGGCTAACCGATTTCTGAAAGCCATCTCATATTGTTTGTTGGTGTTCATGGAGTCCTCAGAAAGTGGTCATTTTAAATTCTTTCGTGTACCTATTTCTTTTAAAAAGGCAAACGAACATTTAATTTTCAAATATGCCGCCAAAACGCTATCATACGCCCGAACCTAATAACCAATCCCCAATCCAAGATTGAAATCAATCCCAGATTGTTCCCTATCCAAGGATCGATCTCCTATCTGCGTCCTAATAACAAAAAAAAGAGACCCAATCTTTTTTCGGGCATGAATTGCACGGCAATCTTTTCCCTCCCGTACGTTCCTTTCTACGAAAAACTAATATCAATAGTAAGATTTATTTTAATACTTTTAAGCCAAATATATATGTATATAGTTAAATACGATAATTATGAACTACCCTAAACGGAAGATAATAAGGCTGTTTGGCATTTTGTCACGTCCATAATAATTTTTATTCAGATTATTTGGAAAGCGCAAATTGTTTGACTGAACGGAATGGAACGGAACGTTACTGACATTACTTGTGATACTAGGCAATATGGCGTCGCACAGGTTTATGACATCCCGGTAAACCAACCAATGAACGTAAGAAAGAATGAATGACAGACGCCCTTTTTACTCTGGTATGTTACGTCATCATAGAATCGGCCAATCCAGGCCGTCTCCGGTACAATGGCGGCAGTTACAAAAGATCAATAATCTTAATATTAAGTTTTCTGTTTTGTTTCTCCAATTCCATTTAATCTGTGGATAACGGTGTTGGTGGTACAATTACGTAACACTTTAAATAATTAAGTAATTATGTTAAATTATCATTGTACTACTGTTTGTTTTCCTTAATAAATAAAATAAAATAAAAATAAATAAAATTTTATCTTGTGTTTTTTCAAATCACAATTGTTTTTTTTAGTTACTTTGTAGCCAAACACATGAGACATAATATTTATTACACATTAAAAAAAGTACATTACAAACACAATCAAAATTTACACAAAGCTTCGTCAAAAATAACATGAAAATAACATTTTAGCGGTAAACTACAAACATCTGGCAAACTAGCCAAAGATAAACTCAGAAATTGTATTTAGTTTAAAAACTAACGGTCTCATTTATAAAAAAGTAAAGTGATTCCTGTCTTTAGACTCTTCAAGTGCAACGCTATTTGACCTTAGTGCTCTTTTTAAAATTTCTTGATTTATAAAAAGTTCGAACTAAACGCGGTTGTTCTTTTAGTGTTCTTTAAAATATGTGATTACGCATTTCATTCATTCTTATGTTGTCTGTGGTTGTGAGGGAACGATTTGTTGTAGTAAATCCCTAAAATAGAATTGACGAATTTAGCGAGGTTTATTTATGAATCTCAAAGTTGAATTGAAAAAACTTTGAGATGAAAATATGATAAACAATCGACAATCTACCTCCTAAGATGGAGAAAAGTAGGTACGTGCAATCGGAATTTTTCACCACCATTACCTATCACCTCATTTGGCAACACTGACAGACACAGTTTTTGTATTTGAAATTCACTCGAAAGTTTTGGCGAGAAGACCTTTGGTGAACTATACTATTATATTGTCTAAGGCCCTTTCTGCACTGCTCCGGTCCGGCGTCGGAACCGGAATCAGTCATGAAAAAAATATTGGATGCCGGATCATGCTTCTCCACTTCATCCGATTACAATCGGCAATGGACGTGACGCAGTGCTTTATTAAAATTCCTCGGTTTTTCTATTCGAGGCAAGGGACGTTTTCAACACATTCTATTAATGGGTGAATTTCAACATACCCATTTTTTTTTTCTTTTCTGTGGACTTTTTTGTTTACGTTTTTTTTCGTTTTTTACTTAAATTTGCTAATACTTTTAATGTTTTATATCTTTATTAATAATGGTTAGAGCACGTGCCGTCACTCATTACTGACGGAGACGACCTTGTCTTCATTGAAATAAGAACGAAAATGTCTTAACTCATCGGGCTTCAGTGGTGGTGCGGACTTTACAATGGACAACCAAAAAAAAAAAAGGGATGACAGATATTTCAAAGTTAGGCGTCACCGAAATGAAACAGTCAATCACCGAAATGAAAGAAGGATTCACCGAAATGAAAATTCACCGAAATAGTATACAGTATGATGATAACACGACATGTATTTTTTTATTATATTTTATTTCGGCACAACCAGTTACTGTTATAATGTTGGTGAAGTTATATAAATAACTAGCTTTTGTCAGCGTCTTCGTCAGCGTGGAAATTAGGATTCCAAAAAAATATCTGAGCGTTCATTACGACATTACATTAGAAACCTCTAAAATTATCATTGCTTCTCATCAAAATCCGTTGCGTAGTTTTACAGATTTAAGCATACATAGGGACAGACGGACAGGAAAGCGACTTTGTTTTATACTATGTAGTGATTACTAAAAAAAACCTTCAGTGCCGACTATTTTATGTACATTTAGGTATGTTTAGGTACTGGATAGGGAAGATAATTTTGAAGAAATCAAAGTTTGTGAAAAAACAAGATAGACTGTAAAATTACTTAATTATTTTACTAACTTTTCAAATAACTTCCATAGTTGTCAGACAATCGAGTATGAAAAGAGGAAGTTGATAAAAAACCCATCCAGATAGATAGGTAGATAGGGAGCCATTTTAATTATCGTATAAATGCAGCGGTGACTTAACATTAGAACTTTTAATATAAAGAAGATCGAGAATTTTGCTACGATTTTTGATTATGTTATTCACCCTGTATAAAGAAACTGTGAAAATCACCTAAATGAAAGAAGTATTCACCGAAATAAAACAAATTATCACCGTAATTGTTTAAAGTCACCAAAATTAAAAAAAAACACCGAAATTAAGAAAACTTGAGGTTTGAGGTCTTGACTCATCACACACATAAAAAAAAAAAAAACCTTTCATTTCGGTGATTTTTTTAATTTCAGTAATCTATTAAGGTCACCGAACTCACCGAAATTAAATCACCGGTATTAAAATACACCTAAAAACATTAAATATTTTGACATATACATACTTTAGACCGAGATCTATACTAGATCCTTGAACATATTACTATAAATGTTTGTGTGAATATAAAATCAATAGTTTTATCTTGTTCATTTATAATATTAATTGATTCACGGAAATGAAAGAAAAATTATCCCGAGTCACCGATTTGAAATACTTACTTTTTTAGAGGGAACACGCAGCGACGCGTCGCATTTGGAGCTAGTGGTGGTTTGCTACGTCGCGACGTAGCAAACCACCACTAGCTCCAAATGCTTGTGCGTGACTGGCGCTTGAGTTACGCCGCGTTTTCACGGTCTTATTGCGCTCGGACCGAGTTTACTAAGATGACTACTAAGATGCTACTCGTATCGTGTACACTGGCCATTTTAGTGCACTCGTATCAAAACGCCAACTCGGACCGCGCTCTACTCGTCTTAGTTGACTTTGATGCAATAACTAAAACAAAATGGCGTCTTCGCAAGAAAATCCTGTGCCGCATAGAAGAAAGTGGTCAAAAAGAGATAATTTGCAGTTTGTGGAGCTTTACGAAAGTGAAGAAGTATTGTGAAATGTGTGTTTGGCATCATATAAAAATAAAGACGCCAGACAAGCCGCACTGGAGCGGATACGGAGAAAATTGAATGTGGAAAGCAGTATAATGCAATATAGTGCAGTATAATGTAAATGCTAAAATAAACAATATTCGGAGCACTTATGCTCAAGAAAAGGCCAAAATAAAGAAGTCTTATTTTTTCTTCTTTTTTATCCTGCTGCTGTTGCAGCTCGACGATAAGCATATCTGCCAGCACTTCTATGTCTTTCAGCAGTAAATCGGTCATTTCAAAGCCACTTCAAAGTTGGTTCAAAGTTTTTCAAGTTTTCACAAAGTTTTTCTTGACAGTAGCCGCTGACCACAGACAGCAAAGCGTGTTAAAAAATGAATAAAATCCATGTCCACTAAGATGTGTGTAAACTACCATCCGAGTGGCTTACAGTTTTAGTTGACTAAGAAGACGCGCTCGGTCCAAGCGTGGGACTCCACACACGACGGCTATAAGGTAAGGATGTATATTATAGCACGATATATCTCATTACATCTTTCCATAGAAATCGTCAGGAGACCACACACGACAGCTATAATATACATCCTTACATCTTCGTACCTTAAAGGTACTGAGCGATACGAAGATGTATATTTACCTTTCGATACCTTTCAATACCTCCCAATACCTTTCCGTATATTACGATATATCTTCCTTCGTAAAGGGTGTTCAAAAAGTTTCTTGGTGATTCAAAAAACTCCACTAGGAGTCTTATGTCGCTAAACGACATAGGTATTCGGAGTCCTATCTCAAAAAAATCATTTGCTCCACATAAATTTGCTCCATATAAATAGTCTCGCTAAAGGCCGGTTTCCGAATTGAGAATTTCACTTAAATATTTAAATAACGTTCTGTCACGCTCTTTTCTGAGAAACTTGACGAGACAGCACTAGAGTTAAGTAGTTACTTAGCGAAATTCTCAATTCAGAAATCGGCCGTAAGCTACGTTTCGTAAGCCTGAGGAAGGTATAGGCCATACTCCACCACGGGGGCCCAAGTCCGGATTGATGGAGGCTTGTAAGACTAGTGGCTGGTCTTGCTCTATGGCCTCTGACTTCGCTTAACGACTGCCATCTATCGACGGCAGCCAGCACCAACTGCTTAACATGCCTTGCGAAGCATGGAAACGCTCGAAAAAATGCCATTAGCGTTAATCATAAACGGTCACCCATCCGCGCACTGAACGCGCCCTATGTTGCTTAACGTTCGTGATCGTTTAAGATCACTCAGGTGGCCAGCGCTGCGAGCAATTCTTCGATTCAGTCGATTGATACACCTCCTGCGGTTGACTGGTAGAAAATGCTTGTAGCATTAAGTCCGCCGCGTTGCCATTGTAATTTTTACTTATGTGCAATAAACGTATTAATAATAATAATAATAATAATAATAATTGATGACCTATGATTTTATAGATATAACATAGGAAGTTACAACTTGTATATAGTGATGGAATATAACATTAAAGTTGCCTTTAACATGAAGGATAGTAACAAAAATCAATCTACCTCAAGAAAAGAAAAAAACGTGTAGCAACACAGTGGTCATCAATTTTGTAATAATATCATGCCTGTCCACTTGCTGGCGATGTCTGATAATTTCGCATATAATTTAAACTCTTCGGAATTTTCCTTACTTTATATGATGTTCAATGCACATCGTTCTATTTTTGGCACATGTGCCAACGCATACGCGCATCAAAATCTCAATCATCTTCTGATGAACTACCTATCTATTAAATCTAGTAGTAAGTCGACAGATCCATAACACCCTGTATAACGCCTTAGCAGCCGGAACGTGTGTCGGTCGAGACGTATGTCAACGAAATGAAGCGAAATATACATTACGTTACCTGTTCCGTGTGTGATACTTTAATATAATGTAAAGCTATACCTCCCGGGATGTAATGTATATTATAGCATTCGTGTGTGAAGTCCCTCATAAGACCGTGAAAACCCGGCTTTACAGAAGCGAGACTATGTTCAATAGCTCTCCTGTTCTCGACAATCCATATTTCTTTTTCAATCACCGAAATGAAAAATAAATTGGGGACATTCGTATTTGTCTGACTGTTTACTGAATATAACAATTAAGATTATGAAATAATTATATATTTAATTATACCTCTATTCTTTTGGAATTGAATAAAATAATCCGTATGTATGTACAGTTTGTATTTTTTCCTTAGCTAAAGAAATTAGAACCAAATAAGGTTTGGGGACAGTCACCGAAGATGAAAAATTTCACATTTTCATTTTTTTATTTATATGTAAGAGTGATACAAATAAAAACGTATCTGTTGCCTCTTACGGGTAATTAGACAAACTAAACAAAAAAATATAATTTTAACATAAAAAGGCTTTTTACACTGCCATTTTCATACCAGCCGCGTAAAAAATGCTTCTGGGAAATTCATCTTTTCGAGTTGGATGCGCTTTGCAAAAACGTGTATTGTTTTTGTACGTCGATCACTTCGGCCCGGTAAAATACCGTTCGATCCGTTAAAAACCGGATGCCGGAGTAGTGGAGGAGCTTACTAGTATTCTTGTGTATTTCTAAATCGGACCGGTAATTAACGTTTGCCGGACCGGAGAAGTGGAGAAAGGCCCTAAGAGTTGAATTAGTGAATTGAGAGGACGTCGCATCTTTTGCGCGCATATAAGTAAGTTACACGATTGAAATGGCTTAGGATTCAGTGTGCGTAATAAGGCCCATCCTTCTGAGGTTTTTTTCAACGACAGCTTCTGTGAATCGATGTTGTACACCACTAGACGCGAAGGGATGGAGTGATTTCGTCTCAAAGCAACCGTGTGATAGGATTACGGACGTGAGTGTGCAGTCTCCGTACGTAAGACTGATTTATCATTGTATTTCTACCCTGCTATTGGTAGATAGAGATATTAATTCATAGCTCCAAATAATCATATCGTCGGCTAAAGTCACAAACCTCTTAACTCCATATTTTTCAAAAATTTTTTTGCACCTTTAGAGAGTAAATTTCTAGACGCATCTTATAGCAAAACTCTTAAAATAAAAAAAAACCGTTTAGATATAAAATGCAAAATAAAGTACTTCAGACCTCCATACCGCAATTCTGCTAAATGCAGACCACGTACTTCCCCCCGCTCTTTAGGTACTGTTTAAGATTGCGATTTTAATGCACAATTTTTTTCGCTGTTACGTTGATATGTTCAACTTTCGGCGATAAACGTGAAAATCAGAGCAAGCCTTCATAGACTTCATACGAAATATTTCCGTGGTGAAGTTTTTTGTGCCTCCTGTAAAGTTTGGTTCGACGGAGTTAAGAGAGTTGCGACTTTAGCTGACGATATTACAAAGGTCAAAGATGCGTCGAGGCAGTGATCTGCTGTGAATAGTGGGTTCGGTAAGTAGAGATGTTTTTAATTTGACACTGTGAGCGGGTACACACTAGGCGTTTTGAAGCGCGCGCTTTTGTAACGCGCGTTGTAAGAACTATGAGGTCCGATTGAAGTGTACACATGCAAGCGTGTTACAAAAGCGCGCGCTTCAAAACGCCTAGTGTGTACCCGCTCTAAGGCCCGTATTAATAGTCCGATCTCAATACCGCTCTCAATGGCGATCTCAGCTGAGTCACTCTCAAGATGCGGACAGCATCTCAAGTTCGTGGCTAATTAATAGACGGATTTTGAGCGCGTATCACTTGAGATCGGTTTCAAGTTCAGCATCTCAGAATCCAGGGATGTTGAGATTCTGTACTCAAGTAAGAGCTGTTTTTTGAACGAATGACTGACTGACCGAACGAATAAACATTTTGTGACTACGGTTTCGATTTACTATTTCAGCTCAATGTAATAAATAGATTTAAACTAATATTATGGATCGTGATCAAAACAAAAATCAGTTTGAAATAATTAAGTACTTAAAATAAGTTCAAACTTATTATTTAATCAACTTGCCTTGCAATTGCTCGAATCGCTCGAAGCCTGGGTTGCCTGTGTGATCTTAAAACGATCACTACGGTTAAGCAACATACGGCGCGTTCAGTCCATGGATGGGTCACCTATGGTCTATGACTACCGCTAGTGGCATTTTTCCGAGCGGTACCGTGCTTCGCAAGGCACGTTAAGCAGTTGGTGCCGGCTGCCGTCGATAGATGGCAGTCGTTAAGCCAAGTCAAAAGCCTTAGGGCCATTTCACACGTACCACAACCACACCACATCGCAACGACAAAATGCGGTCGCTGCAGCTTTTTGTAGGTGAGATGAGATGAGATGAGATGAGATGAGATGAGATGAGATGAGATGAGATGAGATGAGACGAGATCATCATCATCATCATTCAGCCACAAGAAGTCCACTGCTGGACATAGGCCTCCTCCATGGATTTCCAAAAAGACCGGTCGGAAGCGGCTTGCATCCAGCGTCTTCTCGCCAGACGAGACGAGATGAGATTAAAAATTTAAATAGATTAAAGAGATTAAAAAGAATTTTTATTTGAAAAAGTAACGATTTGTAACAACAGGATTTATCAATTTTTTTTTAAATGCCTATAAATTTTTTTTCATGCAATTTTTTTTTTCTGATAACTAGTATGACTTGCCTTTTCACCAGGTTCCGGCTTGACGTTGAGTTTTGGGACACCCTGTATAAAACAGATTCTTGACTGAATCTGTATCTTTTCTTGAATCTTTCAGCAGGCACTTGGAAAGGATTCTGGGCGTCCCTTATGTAAGTTTTAGGCACACGAATTCTATCAAGCCATAAAATATCATCGAAGTGATCGATATTATCATAGTAATTAATTTCGTTTATAATATTTTCAATATCCATAATCGCAGCTAACACTCGCAAGTATGTTACAAGCACTCAAGTCACCATCGGACTGCACTCAGCAAATACGCACTCAAACGACATCTCAAGAGCTCTCTTAAGTGCCGATTTTCATTTATTAATACGACGTCACTCAAGTGATGACGGCTTCTAATCGGTGAACTCAAGTTTGGTTTATTAATTAGAACAGCATCTTAAGAGCGCTCTTAAGTGCGCTCTCAGCGGTAAGAGCGGTTTATTAATACGGACCTAAGTCTCAATTCTAGACCCGGCGGCCACAAGCACTAAGTCAAATATTGTTCTTATGCTATACACCGGCTGGCATAAGCACTTAAGTCATCAGACGTTCATGGGCCTGTTGACGTCATGTCGGTCATTTATTGGTAAAAAATTTATTGCAATTTCAGCAGCGATAACAAGCACCTATGTTAAACTAACTAACAACGAATAACCTTCTACTGTGAAATTTTGCCATGCATTACTTTTTGACTTAAGTGATTATTCCTTCCAGGTCTGGAATTTATGTCTTACATTGTTGGGACTTTCAGCTCTCTTACAGTTTTTAACATTACATAGTGATGATGATTGTTCCGACCGATTTCGGCCATGGCGACCACTTTGACCCCTAATCAGGGATGTGGCGCTGGTGCGCTCGAAGATGGCTTATGTAGCCTATCTTCACGACGAAACTCCGTGCACACTGAGGGCATGTGAGAATGCCGTTCTCATAATTATAAATTATGGCAGCAGGTGGGCGAGCCTTTAACTGGTCGCGTTTGGTATCCAGGTCAGCTTTACGCTGAACCTCGAACTCGCGTACTTGGCTGTTCACCATCCTGCGCCATTCTGTCCGTGTGCTGCCAAACGTTCCCAGCGGGAGGGCTCTATGTTGCATCTCTTCATGTGTCGCTTTTGGACATCCTTGTACCGGAGGAGGGGACCGCCATGATTCCGCTTGCCATCCTCTAGTTCAGAATAGAAGATGCGTTTCGCCACTCTTTCCTCTGCCATACGAGATACGTGACCGCACCACCGAAGCTGTCGAAGCATTAAATAGGCCTCAATGCCACCAACATTGGCTCGTCTGAGCCATCTGATCTTCATTATGGCACGGACGCATTTAAGGTGGAAGCGATCCAGAGTGCGAATGTGGCGGCGGTATACGCACCACGTCTCAGAGGAGTATAAGAGGTTTGGCAGCACGATTGCCATATATATCGAAATCTTAGTGGCCAACTTAAGGTCATGAGAGCAGAAGACCTTGGAACATAGCTTGCCGAATGCTGCAGCTGCGGCACCGACCCTGCTATTGATCTCAGCATCAAGGTCACACTTGGATGTTACAGTGTTCCCCAGATAGCGAAATTTATCCACCTGCTTCAGCACATCCTCACCAAGATTTATGGCCAGTGTCTCGTGACCGTGTATGTCCAGGGACATCACCTCCGTCTTATTGACACTGATCTTCAGGCCGAACTTACGGCAGGCTTGGTGTAATGCGGACATTAGCTGTTGCAGGCCGTCTGGGGATTCTCCTACAAAGCACAGGTCATCAGCATACATGATCTCGGTGATCTGTGCGTGTGAGACTTTAGTGCGAGCCTTAAGTCTAGCCAAGTTGAAAAGGCTGCCGTCTGTGCGGAAACGGATGCGAACTCCTTGAGAAACAGTTTGTAAGACTTCTCCAACTACCACCGCGAAGTATAAGGCGAACAGAGTAGGTGCTAAAACGCAATCTTGCTTCACCCCACAGGTAACGGGGAAGAAGTCTGTCTGATCGCCGTCTACGGCAACGCAGCATTGCATGTCGTCATGCAGGAGTTTAAGCAATCTCACAAACCTTCCCGTGCACCCAAGCTTACCTAGCACCAACCGTAGAGCTTCCCGAGGCACGCTGTCGAAGGCCTTCTCTAGGTCAACAAAGCAAAGGTACAGCTGACGACCCTGTTCTCTGCTCTTTTCTTGCAGTTGACGCACAGAGAATATAGCTTCGCATGTGCCTCGATCCGGTCGGAAGCCAAACTGGGTTTCTGGCAAAATCTTTTCGGACAAGTTCTTTAGGCGGTTTAAGAGAACTCTAGCAAAGACCTTTCCGGGGGCTGAAAGAAGCGAAATACCACGATAAGCGTTGCAGTCAGATTGGTCACCTTTGTTCTTGTAGAGAGCACTTATGCGCGACACTTTAAAGGTATCCGGAACGCGCTCCTGCTCAAACATGCAAACAAATAGTTCCCAGACCAGCGTATGCAACTCCTCTCCGCCGTATTTTATCAGCTCTCCCGGTATGAGGTCAATACCAACCGCCCTTTTGTTTTGTTGCTGTTTGATGGCAGTAACAACCTCGTCACGCAATAGAGGCTCGTCCAGCTCAAAGGCAAGAGGGAGCTGAGGCATTAAGCGGATAGTTTCCAGATCAGCTGATCGATCCACATTTAGCAGAGTATTGAAGTGCTCCGACCAGCGCTTCAGTACATCGTCCTTGTTCGTCAACAGGTGGCTACCGTCTAGAGACCTTAAAGGTACCCTTACGTGGTAGGATGTACCAATCAGCTTACGTACCTCACTGTAAAATTCTCCCAGTTGGTTTGTGTCAGTGAGCCATTGCATGTGTCTAGCTTTGTCCTGCCACCACTTGTCTTTCATATGACGAGACAGCTTGCGCAATTCGAGGTTACTAGCTTTAACAGCAACAACCGCAACGCTTCCTCTTTGCCTTCTGTGCTGTTGCAGGAGATCTCTGTGTTTATCGAATGCTGCCCTCAGGATTTCATCATTTCCATCAAACCAGTCTTCGTTGCGACGGAACTTTTTACCCAGTGTAGTTGAAGCGGTATCTATGATATGAGATGACAAAGTTCCCCAGGCAGCATCAACATCACCTACCTCATTGACGGGCAACAGCTTTTCAGACAGGGCTTCAGCGTATTTCTCCCTGACTGCGCGATCTTTTAGCTTATCCACGTCCAAAGACGCAAGCTTTTTTATAGAGGATCTACGCAGATGACGGAGGCGTATTCGCAGCTTAGTGAAAATAAGTTGGTGGTCAGACCAACAGTGCGCACCACGCATAACGCGGGTGACTTGCACTTGGCTGAAATCTTTTTGCCTCACGATTGCATAGTCAATCAAATGCCAATGCTTGGATCTTGGGTGCATCCATGTTGTTTTGTACTTGGCGGCCAGTCTAAACATAGTGTTCGTAATTGCCAAACCGTGTTGAGCACAAAGACTGAGCAGCAACTGACCATTGCTGTTCATGTTGCCAACTCCTTGTCTACCCAGAACTCCAGGCCAAGCCTCGTAGTCCCGACCAACCCTGGCATTGAAATCGCCCAGCAATAAAACCTGCTCTTTGGCGTGTATGGTATCGAGGCAATGAGTCAATTCCTCATAGAACTTGTCCTTGATGTCATCAGATTTGTCTAGCGTTGGAGCATAAACACTGATGACATTAAGGTAGTTGTCTTTGTCCAGGTGAAGGCGCAGTGTGGTAACGCGGTCTGATATATGTACAGGGTACTCCTGTAAACGCTTTGCTAAGTGATTCTTGATGGCAAATCCCACACCTGATCGACGAGCTTCGGAGGCAGCGGTACCTTTCCAGAAGAAAGTGTAGCCGCCACCTACTTCCACCAGCTCTCCTTCATCGGGTAGATGCGTTTCGCTGAGCGCAGACACATCCACGTTATAGCGATGAAGTTCCCGAGCTACTATGGCGGTCTTACGTTCAGGGCAGGCGTTGCCATCTCGATCAAGAAGCGTTCTCACGTTCCACGCGCCGAAGGTCATATTAGGTGTTGTTTTTAAATTTGCTTTTTTAACGTCGACCGCGATTTAAATGATGCGATGATAGCCGCGGTTACTACCATCTGCCAAGTTGGGACGAGCATTTTTTTAGGGCACCTTTTCTAGCCCCCTCCCCTGCTGAGCGGGGAAAGCAGTGCCTCCCTAAGCAGGGCTGCTTTGTCGCCCCGAGTGCTGCCGAGCCTGCGTTGTTGCCCCAAATTTGCAGCGCGGAAACGACCACGGCGTGTACTCACGCCCCCGGGACCGCCTGTGTGCGGGCATAAGACAAAGTCAAGCTTGCATCAGGCTAGACCTCTCTACCTTTACCCATCGCCACAGGACTTTAAACGTACTCGGAGTCCAGTAACGAAAGCGGTCAGATGCGCAGGATATATTAAGGTGCACAAGTGTACGCGCAGGACACAGGTGCACATACTCATCCTTGTCCTTCTGGACCCAGTGGAACGAAGGCCGTTACGACCGGAGAAAGACTCAGACGGATGGTACAGTATCACGGTGAGAGAGTTACAAGGAATCGGTACTTTCTCACACTCCCATAATCGCCTTTTACGATACCCACGGGAAGATATGGGGTGGTGCTATTCTAATCTGCCGGCACCACACGGCACAATACATAGTAGTTTTTAGCTCGCAAGTTTGACCCAGCTGGCTTTTGCGCAGGAGGAACCAATTTACAAATAGGTACTAGAAATTTCAATAAAAAAGCTGGGTATCTTAGCAACACGTTGCAGTTTACAATGCAGCTCTCATTGTTTTTACTATCACAATAATTGTGATAGTAAAAACAATTTCCAATTATTGGAAATGCTATGTTTTTGAACAGGAACTGAAATCTCAAAACCATTTCAAGAATTTATTATGCTATCAGTACAAATTCTGTCACCGTGTTATTGCTCATAATCCTCCGAAACGGCTTGGCAGTTCTTAATGAAATTTTATATGAATATTCGATAGGTCTGAGAATAGGTTGTTAGTCGTATCTATTTTTCATAGGCCTAAGTGAAAAAAATATATCGACGGTGGAAAGGAAAAATTATCCAAGCGACATCAGACTAACTTTACAGTAGAGCTGTTTAAAGATTGAGTTTTCGGAAAAAAAATCGTGTATATTCTTGTAATGGTCCAAAAAGCCTAATTCTTATAAATTTATTTATAATTTTTTTTATCTACGTAATAGTATACGTAACTATTAGAAAGCAAAAAAATCAGGCGATTCTAACAATGTATATACCTAACTCAATTTGGCCAAAAATGTCGCTTGGATAATTTTTCCTTTCCAGCGTCGATATGGCGGAACAAACTTTTGCCGGGGCAGCTAGTAAGTCTATATCGACGCTGGAAAGGAAAAATTATCCAAGCGATAGTTTTGGCCAAATTGAGTTAGGTATATACATTGTTAGAATCGCCTGATTTTTTTGCGTCGTTTGGTCTTACTCACGTCCTTCTACGACGACTTTTGATGTCGCTTCGACATTTTGGAGTTAGCGGGATTTCACTTTTTTTTTTACAAACCGACAAAATTTTCGACCATGTTTGAAAATTTGGTGGTTGTCGTAATTGTGAAATGCTAAATTTGCATTTGGTCAAGTTTGACATTTCACTTCGTACGGTAATTACTCCACTTAGTTAATTTTTCCAGTATCTGGCAATATAGTGTTAGCGCATGTAATTTATGTCAAAATTACGAAAAAAATATATATTCAATTAATATTTAGTTTCCACATGTTCTTTATTTTGTTAAGGCAACTTTTACTCTAATAAAATTCTAAAAAAAGATATGTATTACATTTTTACCGTACCTTCCTTAATCAAAGCTTGTCGGTTAGTCAATTTTTGCCATCTCTACTTTAAGGGAAAATTTTACTAAGCGACACTAACTTTAAAACTAAGCATTATTTTTAATAGTTACGTATACTATAATGTAGATAAAAAAAAAAAATTAATAAATTTGTAAGAATTAGGCTTTTTGGACAATTACAAGAATTTACACGATTTTTTTTTCCGAAAATTCAATATTTAAACAGCTCTACTGATAAGTTAGTCTGATGTCGCCTCGATAATTTTTCTTTTCCACCGTCGATATTTTTAAGATATTCAATAAAAATCCTTGACCGTAAATGACTTCTGTGAGCAAACAGCCCGTCAGCAAAGACAGTATGAGTAAGAAACCTTTTCCTTACTTAAAAAAAATACAAATAACATTTTTTTTTGTAGGCAAAGACTATCCCTTTAATCATGCTCTGATGACGTTACAAACAGCAACATTTTAGAAAAATATTAAAAATAGATAGGTACAGTAATGAAGGTCAAAAATACCGAAATTAGTTTCTTAGAATTGTCAAAATTAATATAAAAAACATATTTAAAAAACAAGTTTATAGTTTAAGTTTTCAATATAAAAAACATATTTAAAAAACAAGTAGCATGGTCGACTCGACGTAGATTGTAGTTTTATGAAACGCGGCCCAGATGACTGAAAATAATTGAATGAAGATGATGACTTCATTAAAAATCTTCTACTCGTAGCATATTATAAATCGTGTTACAGTGTTTGTTAACAAACTCTTCCAAAAAGGTTTCACCGGTTTTCATGACATTTTTCGTGTGTAGGTTTGGTAGGTTGCAGGCTGACGAATATGGCAAAAAACAAGAAAAAACCATCAAAGTCTGCAGCTGATGTAGTTTCGATCTATTTTGAAACTACATCTGCAGACTTTGATGCTTCGTATCAATTCGAACCAATCTACGTTCGTATGAAATTTGACGCTACGCAAAATTTTGAGTGCGGTCGTGAGTGCAATTTGCAGGAAGGAAATGCTGCGGTAGAGGACAATTTCCGCAAAAATACAGAATGTAGTGTGTCTCGATAGCAGCTCCACCGCAAAACGGGAAGGCGACTGTTCGACTCCGGGTGAATCTCTCAAACTCTCGTAATTGCCACAATTTGTAGCCTTGTCTTAAGAAATATTTTCTTTTATAATTAAGTTAGTTGGATTTTATTTATTTTTTAAAATAAATAAAAAGAAAGAAAGAAAGAAAGACACATATGACAGAAATAAAATAATCAGACGAGAGTAACATAATATAAGTAAGGCACCGACAAAAAAAGTAGTAAATTAAAACAAAACACTAGATATAGCCTGTGGTGTGTCTAAAAAAAGCAGCTGACTTAGTAGCGTTGTGCTGAGGGTGTTAACCCTGTTAACCCTCAGCGCTGATTCAGTTCAGGCAGTGCCTACGGTAACTCCTCAGAATAAGAACTCCTTATTCGGAGGAAATTAGTTATTCACAGAGTACCTAATATTTGAAATTTATAAGATAAGATAAGAATATTCTTTATTGTACCAGGACAAACAAATACAGAACATTTAAAAAGATACAGTACAAAAGGCGGCCTTATTGCTTAAAGCAGTTTTCAAAGAATAAAACATGCTCATACAACTGTGATAAATTATCAATCTTCAAAATTCTATTCAAAGTGTCGTGGCAGACCTCAAACATAAAAAGTGTTCTGAGTTACAGACCGACCCGACAGCGGGTCTAAGGGGTCTGACGGAATGCGCCGTACAGCGCCACCAAGTTATCTGTTCAGGTGGGCAAAATTGTAACTAACTAATTAAATGTAAATCCTGTTCTCCATTTTTTGTTTTATTTGTTCACTTACTAAGATTTATAGATATATTTTCATTAAAATTGAAAGACTGAAAATCTTCGCATTTTCTAGAGTAAATTTCCTAAATGTTGTTGCTAAATTGTCCCACTAGCGCCGCTATCAACTGAACAGATAAGGTGGCGGCACTGTAGCTTACATTGGACATTGGATAATCTGTGTTTTTGGAATCACGTTTTTCAATAGACCGTTATTCAATTAAGTCATCAAGTTTTGTCTTTAAGAGCCATCGCCCACCATCTAAAAATACTTATGACGGGCATAGGCACAGCGCTTCCTTAAGGAAGACGTATATTATAATAAAGTAAGTAAGTGCCTATAGTAAATATACTAAGCTTATATTTAAATATAATAACTGCTCTTTTCGGAGAAATTCGACGAGACAGCACTACTGTTAAGTATGTCCCCACCGAGGGGCGCGGATCCCTTCCCTGAGGAAGGTATAGGCCATACGCAACCACGGGGGCCAAGTCCGGATTGGTGGAGGCTTGTAAGACTAGAGTCTGACAAGCGAGTCGTGGGACGCGATTTATTTCGAATTCTTCATATGGCCACACTCTGACTGTCAAACTTGCTGCAAGTAGTACAGCCCAAACAGTTTGATACTCGTCCTAGATTTAAACAAGAAAAAAACTTTTGTTTCTATTCAACATAATTTTACCTACGTTTTAGTATGTACATACGAGTAATAATGTTTTAAAGCAAACATGAATTATTCTTGTTGTAAGGTCTGTCGAATGACGAAAATGTTAAACGTCAGATCGAAGACTTAGTCAAAGAATTCAAAGATGTTGAGAAAAAAAGATATGAATCAGATTTTGATTATGGTTCAGCATTAATAAATGTTTATAAGTTTATGTGGTGCATCTTTATTATCCCTGTTTTTGGTGGAGTGGAAATGTTGGTTTTGATGTAGTTAATATTTTCGTTTTGCTTATATTTAGTTATGTTTAGACAAAATTCATTGGAGACTCCAAACTAATTAAACAAATAATCAAGTTAAGCAAAAGTATCAAGATGGTTTATTTAGACAATATGCAGGGTTATCAACTAAAAGATTTTTGAATTTCCCGCCAAAGGCTTGTGCCACTACTTACTTGTCGCACTCTAGTGGCTGCTCTTACTGTCAGAAGTATTTAAGTATTTACTTAGTGAAAATTCTCAACTCAGAAATCGGCCCAGAGACGACAGAGACAAGAGAGTTTTTTTTATTTATTAAAAACTGACCAACGATTGACCCCGATCTCACCTGATGGTAAGTGAAGATGGAGCCGACGATGTTCCTCGTTGGTTCAGTAAGAGCCTATTCACTCTAGCCTTAAAGCCACCAAAAAGGCAGGCAAACTCTTAACAGTGTCATCGTGGATGAGGCCAAATGTCAATGTGACAGACCCCTAAACGAACGATAAACAATAATATTGGCGGGTGCTTATTACTTGAAAGGGGTGACAAAATAGCTTCACTAAATTGTGCCCTTTAAACCGCGGGACCTAAATAAACGCGGAATTCGCCTTCACCTTATTTTAGGATAGTAATGTCATAAGCCCATCGATTGTGGGGCTTACCCACCGAACGACTTCGTAACTCTGTAACCGTCTTCATCGACCGTCTGTCTTCTCGTCTAACCAGATGATCCGCCCATACCAGGCCTGTTTCACTACGCGTGCCGGTATCGAACGCGTAAGTACATGCGGCGACCACTCCGGAGTGGCAAATAGGTAAAAATTCAGGCGCCAAAAGAGGTAAGAGTTACCCGGTAGAAAGAGAGGCAACATGTAGGTGAATATAACGTAGCTTTTTTAGCGCCGTGCGATCTGAATTGCACCTAATTGCTTTTTCTTTAATTGATTTTGCGGAGTGAATCTTCTGTACCTCTACTATTATGTATTCTGTGCCTTAAGTCCATAGAAACAACTCTACAAAACATCTATACCTCTCTTTATATGTAGCTTTATTGCCGGGAATAGCAACCTAAATGACGCGGCCGCCTCTCAGATTTATTATTGATATTGATTTACGATCGAACTTCCACCGAGCGCCTGACTTTCACGCTCGCAACTTTGTGTAACAATAAGTAGTTTCAGCTGAACATGATTCATGTTTCAGTTTCAGTGACGATGGGGGTTCATTACTTTTTGAGCTTTATAGTCCGTCATCATCATAATAATAACTAACACACACAAACTAGGATACCCTGTGCTATGGTAATTAGTCAGGGACATTACAAACATGGAAAAACAATCAGACTGAGGCCTTTTGTACAAATGTACGGCGGCCCCCAGTGGGAATCGAACCAACGACCTCTGTCCTGGTAGGCAATCGGCTTAACGGCTAGACCAGTGAGGCAGTCCAATACCAACAACAATTCATCAGTGGAGTGTGCGTACAAATAAAAAATATCATTGTTTATTTTCAATTTTGTGGCTGTTATGTCTGTTATCACAGTGATATCTTTAAAGGATTTCCTGCCACTCTTGTCTTTTCACCGTCAACCCATTTATGTCCCCACCGACGGGCACGGGTCTCTTCCCTGTGACAGGTATAGACCATACTCCACCATGGGCCAAGTCCGCATTGGTGGAGGCTTGTAAGACTAGAGGCTGGTCTAAGGTGCCATCCATAAATTACGTCGCACGAATTGCATGATTTTTATACCCCTCCCCCGTCCATGTCACAGCTGGTCACATTTGTGAGACCCCCCCCTTGTGTGACGTCACACATGTTGCAATATTACATCTAGAAATTATTGATTTAAAACAGCAGTTCCTAAATTAGTTTTTTTTGCGATAGAATTCCAAAGAAAGTTAGGAAGAGATAGATTTGCAAATTTAATATTTTTTGAATTTTTCGTTAATACTTCAATTAGGAGTTAGGACCCCTCCCACCTCCTTTTCACACAACATCACACTTCGTTGATCCCCTCCCTCCCCACTTAACGTGTGACGTAATTAATGGATGGCCCCTTACCTACTATATTGTTTACTTATGTGCAAAAAAAGTGTTAATAATGACAACAATAACTTTACCCACCAACCAAATAGTGATATAAAAAATTGTGCTCAGAACACAATGACAGCTCGAAAGTGAGGTAAGCAATCATCCTACAGACTGCGATACCAACGTTTTTTATCTGTCGTTACACCCTAAGCACAAATTAAAGCCATTAAAATATGTACGAACCCAACCCACTTCGCAATTCATGCGCAGTAAAACATTTTCGTGCCGCCCCCGTTCACGGGTAAAAAGTTCCGTGTCGCCAATTTGCAAATTGTACCATTCCGTCATTTCGCTTCAACTTATAATTTGTAAGGAACACAAAAAGTACTGTTATTTTCTCGGAAACTCTTTCGTTAGAAAAGAGAGACGAGACGAAACATAAGTTGGCTTTTCCTTGAAGAGCATTCCTCGCGGGTGTAAGTGGCTGTTGTTTGAGATGTTTTTTCATTAAAATATTTAATTTAAGAAGTGAAACCCTACTCCTACGAAACCTAAAGAGTCTCGTGACGTCATTAGATTATACGTTACGAGTACTTTTCAATCTCGTAGCGTAGTTGTGGTAGTGTGGCATAAATCGGCCTCCGTCGGGTTCTGGTGAACCAGAGGAAGCCCCTTCAAGAGCCTTATGAGCATCTAAATACCGTTTTTAAAGCGATGCAAAAAATATGACGCGGTGTTACCGTTATAAAATATATAGGTTTACTTGGTAATTTTTTTTTACCGTGAATAGAAGACTCATGTGACCAAAATCTTTATCACATCAAAGACATTATATTTTAATTGCTCAAAATAATATTGAGCATAGTCTGAAAAAAAACCACCTACGTAGCACACACAATTTTTCCTTGGAAGTTGTTAATGGGTTAATAGGTTTTTACGTACTAGCAGCACTCAGACATTGACAGCCTTTGGATTTGGCTATGTCAACGTGACAGTTTTTTTTTGCATTGAATTAAAAATCAGACTTTACCTTATGCCAGTTAGCACCTCCCGCTAACTACTAGCAGTCATCGAGCTACGCGCAAGCTATAGTTAATAGGTAGTACAGTCGACAGAAAAATGACCTTTAGCTACTCTAAAGTCTGATTTTTTATTCCGTAGAATTCTGACATTTCATAAGTGTTGCTACTGAAAAAGTTCTCCACCGAGAAAGGGACAAATTTGACCCATTTGAGGACAATAAAAAATAAAATGCTACGTATTTTTTAAGTTTTACCTGCAAAAAGGTTAATCTAAATATTTACTTACTCAAGTGACATAATACAAAAATAAAAAATATTTCAATATCACGAACAATATGTCGAATTAACTTTAATTACTTTAATTTATTCTTTAGCTGGCATTCCTGCCTACTAATTCAAGGTTTCGTATGAAGTATGCCGCTGTTAGCTCTCTTAATAATTCATGTCAGCGATGATGATTATGATGAAAATAGTGATCAATTAGTATTAATGATGATTAGATATTTTAATAAAAATATATTTTGTTTTTGGTGGTGGCGTAGTGGGGTTGACCCTTGCTTCTCGATCATGAGGGTCTGGGTTCGAACCACGCATGTACCAATGACTTTTAGTTACGTACATTTGTTTGTACAGCAACACCATTCGCTGATAAATTGTGCCCGGATAACGGCGACAGGCTTGCCACTTGTCACGTTTGGGACCTAATAAACTCGGCAAAACGTGGGTCCAGTTCTAGAGACTGGTGCCTCTGCCTACCCCTTCCGGGATAACGGGCGTGAGTTTATTATTATTATTATTTTGTTTACTTGTACTTTTTTACTGTTTGTGTGATGAAAATGGACACAATTGTCACTCGCCTTAAATTTTCTTTTATTTTGGAGCTCCACATTTTATAAAATGGTGTATCCATTTATCCATGAATCCACTAACAAGGTTTCTAATCTCTGACATGTCAAAAAATGATAACTGTCAGAATTCTACGGAATTAAAAATCAGACTTTAATATAGTGGTTTCGTTACGCGCGACTTAGCAAAAGCAATGTAAAAGTAGACGTGTTCTCGAATGTGTCGGCGATCAATTTTCGGATAAAAATGTCGTCGATCTTTTGACGTCGCCAGCTTGTTTACTTGATCGATGCTGTCGATACATACATATGTTCAAAGTTTGGTGGAAATTATTCCGCCCACTTGGAACAAGTACACAGTGTTTTCCGACGCTCGGCACTGTATTTATTTTTATTTATTTAGAGATCTGCGGTGAACCATCAGCTATTATTACCGTGCCCCTCGGTGGGGACATAATGGGTTGATGATGATGATAAAAGGGAAACAGAAAGCCAATTGGCCATACTAGTTACTTATTTTTGATATGTGTTTTTTATAATTTAGTTTGAAAATATTGACTATTGTTAGAAACTAATGTCGGTATTTTTTAATTTTATTCATTATATCTATTTAAATATTTTTCTAAAGTATTCGTGACTGACGTAATCAGAGAATGATTAAGGAGACAGTAAAAATAAAAATGTCATTAACGTCACTAGATTGGGTTTGGTTTTGTTCTGTAAGTAAGGCAACGGATTAAAAATACTCTTAGCGTTTTTGCTAGCGTCGTAGAAAGGCGTCCTTTAAGATAAAGGCTTTTCATTGAATATCTTTAAAAATATAGCCTTATTTACAAATCTGATCAATAGAAATGGTTCTGAAAGCATTATAATTCTCGAAATGGTTTTGAGATTTCCGTTCATGTTCGTGGTGTGGCCAATTTACAGGTTTACACTTATAGCACACAATACTAATATAAAACTAAGATTCTTAAACTTAAACACTAATTTCTGATTTCTGAATTGAGAATTTCACTGAGTAATTGCTTAACTGTAGTGCTTTCTCGTCCAATTTCTTTGCAAAAGAGCGTGATAGCACGTTACTTAAGTAGGTATTTACTTAGTGTAAATTCTCAATTCAGAAATCGGCCGTAAGGCTGACATTCAGAGGGGTGGATTTACAATCCTGTTGAAAATTCACGTTGAGGGGATAAAAAAATACATAAAATATTGTTCGAGAATCGTAACTTTTTTAGATTTACATGCTTTAAATATACCTGTTTTATAATGCGCTTTAACCCAAACACTCAAACTCAATAGATTTTTAGTAATAATACTACTATCAAAATCATCACCGTCTGTAAAAAAAATGCTACTCTTGACTTTTGCCGGCAAAAAGTCGAATACCCGACGTTGGAACTAGATTTTAATTCATTATTTACGTTTACCCATATTGTATATAACTTTATAGAAAAGAAAACAATAATTTCTTCGTAAAGTTAATGATTAATTAACAAAATTTTAGCATCGATATTCGTCAACACCGTCACGGCAACATCAAAGTGAAGGTAGTTCTGTATGCGTTGCATTTACGCGGCCAGCGATACCCTGATCTACTGCCTCAGTTCAATAGCAATCTCCGAAGCGAGTCGCACGTGCATAACACGCTCTCCGAGAGCAAAGATTTCGTTGTGAGTGTCCAAAAAAGTTGATAAGACAAAGTTGCCGTCATTACCGTCAGACTGTGGTTCAAGGTAAGTACATAAAATAGCATTACGATTAATTTCAATAAGATCTTGATGTAAGTAAAGATGCTTAAGAATATAGCGGTATCTTATTATTGTTGCGTGGGGATGATGGGATTATGGATTACCCCCAATGATGGCACGACCAAGGAAATGGCCCCCAGTTCCCAGCCGCCTCGCAATTGCATAGCAGGGGCTGCTAAGAATCACCGGGTTACCTCAGGCTGCCACAAACAATTGACCCTGGCAACGTTCAATAGGCGCACTCTGAGGCTTGATCATCATCTAGCGCAGTTGGAAGTGGAGTTAGAGAACATTAAATGGCATGTTCTGGGGTTATGTGAAGTCCGTAGAGAGGGGGAGGACACCGTAACCCTAGACTCGGGCCATCTTCTCTACTTTCTCGAGGGTGATAAAACATCCCAGGGTGGCGTAGGTTTCCTCGTCAATAAGGGCATCTCTAACAACGTTGAAGAAATCTCTAATGTGTCGACCAGAGTAGCGTACCTTATCCTTCGGCTGTCCAAGCGTTACAGCATGAAGGTTATTCAAGTTTACGCACCGACCTCAACACACTCGGATGATGAAGTGGAGGATATGTACGAAGACATATCCAAAGCCTTACATAACACCATGAAGGCTCACTTCAAAGTTGTTATGGGGGACTTTAACGGCAAGGTGGGAACCAAAAGTGGCAACGAGTCCCGAATAGGCCCGCATGATTATGGAGTCAGGAATCACAGGGGGCAAATGCTTGTCAACTTCCTTGAGAAAGAGGAGTGATTCTTAATGAACTGTTTCTTCAAGAAACAGCCTCAAAGGAGGTGGACATAGCAAAGCCCCGACACTGTGACTTAAAATGAGATCGACTTCATCATGACGGATAGCAAGCATATGTTCAGAGATGTCTCAGTGATCAACAGGTTCAATGCCGGATCCAATCACTGACTTTATGGACTATGAGAAGGCCTTTGACTCTGTCGAAACCTGGGTAGCTCTGGAATCCTTACAGCGATGCCAAGTAGACTATCGTTATATCGATGTGTTGAGATGTCTATACGAAGCCGGCACCATGAGTGTCCAAGGCAAGGCGCAGAGGAGTAAGACAGGAGGATGTTATATCCCCGAAACTGTTCACGAGCGCGTTGGAAGACATGTTTAAGACGCTGAACTGGAAAGGAAAGGGCATTAACATAAACGGAGACTACATCTCGCACCTGCAATTTGCATGGCGGAGTCGCTTGAGAAGCTGAACCAGATGCTAGGCCGGCCAGCCTAGCTTCAGCCTCGTGACGTATCGGTCTTGGCATGAATTTGGATAAAACCAAAGTCATGATCAATGGCCACATAGATCCTATATCGATCGTCGTAGATCTAGAAGTCGTTTCCGAATATTACCTCGGGCAGATTCTGCAGTTAGGTAAAAACAATTTCGAGAAGGAAGCCAAGAGGAGGATCCAGCTGGTTTGGGCAGCGTATGGGAAACTACGCCGAGTCTTCTCGTCATCCATACCGCAATGCTTGAGAATGAAAGTTTTCAATCAGTGTGTCCTACCTGTAATAACCTACGGAGCCGAGACGTGGACATCCACGATACGGCTGGTCCACCAGTTCAAAGTCGCTCAGCGAGCTATGGAGAGAGCTATGCTCGGAGTTTCTCTGAAGGATAGGATTCGTAACGAATACCTCCGACAGAGAAGCAAAGTTATCGATATAGCTCAGAGAATTTAGCAAGCTGAAGTGGCAGAACCGACAACCGTTGGGGTAAACGTGTTCTTGAGTGGAGACCGCGACTTGGCAAACGTAGTGTATGACGCCCCCCAACCAGATGGGATGACGATCTGCGAAAGACTGCAGGCAGATGCTGGATGCGGCAAGCTGACGACAGGGCGCTATGGCGCTCATTAGGGGAGGGCTATGTCCAGCAGTGGACTAATATAGCCTGATGATGATGATGATGATATCATTAGAGGTAGAAGAAAATGACTGTATACGATTGTTATCAGAATTGTGTTGATTATATCATTAAAAACATTTGATTTTCATATATTTTGTTTTTAATTTGACACAACTACTTAGTTCAAGCATCATCACCATACACACGAAATCATCACCATCCATAGATACATCACCACCATACCACAGTCATCATCACCATCTCACCTCTTTTTATTTGAATGATGATATCTTCGGATCGACGTTTAAAATCTTGGTCTAAACACAATGTAAGAACATTATAGTTATCCTACAATGATTTTATCTGGTTTTACTAGCATTCCAATGTGTTTTAATTTTTTTGAAATTTTTGTTCACAGAAATTTTTGTTGGGTAAATCCACCCAGAGACGAATCCCAAGTTCACGCTTAGAGCAGTCTTAGCGCCGATTTCCGAGTTGAGAATTTTCACTAAGTAAATACTCGTACTTAAATAACGTTCTGTCACGCTCTTACCTGAGAAATTTGACGAGAGAGCACTACAGTTACAGTAGTACAGTAGTAGTTCACAAAATGTAATTCAATAATAGTAACTCAAAAACCGGCCCTCAAAGTAAACTAAAGTCATACTTAGTCATCATCAACCCATTATGTCCCCACCGAGGGGCACGGGTCTCTTCCCTGAGGAAGGTACAGGCCATACTCCACCACGGGGGCCAAGTCCGGATTGGTGGAGGACGCATACTTAGTAAAGCGCCGGAATTTTTGTACTGACAGTCGATCGGGTGCCTAGCGAAGAGAAGAGCAGTCATAGGAAAATCATCTATATTGTCTACTAGCTTTCGCCCGCGAGTCCGTCTGCGTGGACTTTAGTTCAAAATTTTGCAACTCCGTTCCCTTAATGGGGTAAATTTAGAAAAACGGCGAAACACGTGTTCAATCAATTGTATTGAAGAGTATTTATTTTAAGTTTCACGAAAATTAGGCAACACTCTTTATGCCTCCCATATAAATTTTGGCAACCCTTTTCGCCTCCTTAGTTTAGGGTTGAATTTAAAAAAATCCGGTCTTATTCCTTACCTACATTATTTAAAGACCCTCTGTGAAAAATTTCAGCTTCCTAGGTCCAACGGCTTGAGCTGGGCGTTGATGAGTGAGTCAGTCAGGACTTTGAATTTTATTTATATACCTAGATTATTTTTAAGTTAGCAACGGCTATATCATCCAGACCTAGGTGTCTCAAGGAGTTTGCTTTTTCTAAAAAGAATTGAACTCCAAAACTATGCATTTTCTCACAAAACTCCGCAGTATACACAATGCTAATCACAAACTCCAACCAAAGCAGTTCGACAAAAAGATAACCTGAAAATGAAGAAAGCCAAATGACAGTTCTAAGTTCACCTAAGTCACCGATATTGACTACTTACACTAGAACGAAATATTTATAAGTACGTGATTTTGACATTTCAGAGATCAGTCTTTGCTTAGTTTTGGCCTCTAAATGTCAGCCTAAATGTCATAGCCCACCTACACGATTCCGCTACCACCCGGCAAAAAAAATACCATTCAAATATGGGCCTTAAATACCGCTGTCTAGATATACTCCACATTGGCATCATAAATTAGCTGACAGCTGACAGCGAGCTTTCCGCCAATTCACGATGCCAATGCAAAATACATCTAAAGAGCAACATTTAAAGCCCATATTTGAATTACACTACTCTTGCCGGGTGGGAGCAGAGTCGTGTATGTGGGCTATGCTACCTTTAAACATCTCTTATATATCCGGAAATTATGTTTAGCTTCGAATATTTATTTTCTTTGTGAGAATAATTTAGGAAGTCAACAGACTTGCTTGACACATTATAAAGAGTACGTAACAAAATGTATAACGGTTATTTCAGCAAATTCCGGTGAAATCTCTGCGCGGTATTAAATTTTTACTGAACATTCCGTCCGGAAATTAGAAAAATATAATATAAAATATATTTTGCTCCATCTTTGTTCTTGTAGGTACACGGCAGATCAACTATTTTCTGTGCCTTAATCCACTTTTACCTATATTATATAGTGAAAACAACTAACCGATTATTGTACACAAAGGAAGAAGTATTACAAAAACATAAGCGTATAATACGGTGAGTACGTAAAGGATTTATTATAGAAATTTCTATAGAAATTTCTTCCAGCCAACCAAGTCAGTTACAAAACTAAGACAGTTCGGCGACTAGACGCGACGACAGGCTACGGCCGTCAATTTTCATTTATTTTGTTCGAATCTCCTCACACTTGGCGTCAGAGTCGCGGAGTCAAGACGACAAGACGCCAGAAGCAAATGACAACGTCGCGTCTGACGCGGCGACTAGACGCGGCTACAAGTCACCCTGTTTGCGTTGGCCCTAAATAGATAGGGGAATAACGTGTGCACATTAAAAAAAATAAAAGCTAATAGGTGCTTTCGTATGCATTACACATTATTAACTTTATTCCGAACATACTTACTTACATTCTGTTAGCTTTTAGAATATACCTCGAGCTATATCCTCGTGAGGCCCAATGTCTTCAAGTGATCACAAAATCAATTGTTCTTTTCAAGGTCGGGCCTCACGAGGCTAGAGTAGGAGAGTGTTACACTCGTGTGCTTTCGGCGAAAACCGAATTACTACCTACTTCCTGCTCTGTATAAAATTTTAATTCACTATTTAGAAAAGTTATGTACGGTTATAAATAACAATACAAAATAAACCTTACCTTATTGCAATATAATCGGTTTTTGGTTGCTCAGCCGAGGTATATTCTAAAAGCTAACAGAACCGACGACCCGATCTCCATCTCTGCTCAACATAATTAAGCTCTGCGAATCAGAACGAAACCTGGGCCTAGATTCTGCTAATGCATTGTATTACAATGACAACTGCATGAACATGGCGATTTAGTTTCATTGCTGCTTCAACTCGACGCGAGCACGGGTATAACAGGCTAATGAACCGATTTATGAAAGCCATCTCATATTTTGTTGTTGTTCATGGAGACCTCAGAAAGTGGTCATTTTAAATTCTTTCGTGTATTTGTTCTAAAAAAGGCAAACGAAAATTTACTTTTCAAATAAGCCGCCAAAACGCTATCTTAGGCCATAGGGCAATATGATTATGACGTCTCTTCCCGGTAAACCACCCAATGAAAGTAAGAAAGAACGCCATTTTTACTAGCATGTAACGTCATCATAGAATCGGTCAATCCAGGCCGTTTTCGGTACAATGGCCGTAGATACGTAATAAATTATCAAATTTTATCTTGCGTTTTTTTTACAAAAATACTTGTTTGTTTAGTTAAAATGCCATAAAACAGTTTTACGACTCATAATTTATACGAATACATACGTATAAATAATACTGTTTTTTTCACACTGTCAAACAGCCTACTCTAGGCGTCAGTGGTATGACCGTGCATTTGTCATCGGACTGTAATGCACTAACAGAATACGCTACTTGACTCGTATCAAATTGGACGCGATAAATGGATATTTCCTATAGTATCTAACGTAAGAAACCGAAATATATTGACTTTGCTAAGTAAATATGCAGGATGGCTGCAAAATTTGCAAATAAAAAAATATTTTTCGCTTTTAAATCGGAACGGTGAAAACACTATCCGCCATCTTGAAAGCACCTTTGGTTGTAAACAAACATCTGTCAGTCGTGCGTGCGTAGGTTCTATTGTGACTCATACTTCTTTCGTGGCACGAACTCTACCTATGTTGAATGTCAAACTTTGTTTACAAACGTAGAGGACTTCAAACCATAGACAAAAATGGCGGACCGCGTTTTTGGCTGTTTAGCAAAGCAACGTTTTAAAATAATGTTTTTGTTGCTTTTAGGTCCTCAAAAAATATACTAAAATATTTTTTTGTCTAATGGAAGAGATATTTAGCATTTAAGACATACTTGAAAAAAGAGTCAAGTAGCGGATTGTGACCCAAGTCGGACGTTAATAACGTTAATAATGAATAAGAGGGTTCATGCACTTAAAAGTATAAGAAAATTAAAAGTACTGTCGTTATTATTGTTCTGTTGCTCTAATAAATTACTTTGCACTAGTAGATAAATCCATAGAGGTTAAGCTATTGGCGTAGTATAACTGAATAGAGTGCACAAATGTGGAGGTTATTGTATAACTGACTGTACCGGCCTGATGCCTGAACGCGATTGATTACTTATTCCTAGAATACACCTAATTTTCAGCACAATTCAACTTGAATTAAACAACTGTTTTCTTGTCGCTAACACAGCAGTAATGAAAATTTCGTATGAGCGAGAAGCAAATAATTTCCCAACCCTTTCGTTAATTACAATGTCATACTCGATTTCGTTCCTAAGCCAATGTAGCGCATTTGTCAGCTCAGGGCTGACGACACTTTTGTGAACTAAGAATTGTAATATCAGTCTCGCTTTTCTAAGTCGCCTGAACTGAAGGCTGACTGAAAATGTGGTCATACAAAAGGACAAACAACCACCTTCTTTCGAACTATGATGTCACTTCCAATATACACGCATTTCTATCGACACTATTTTTGATAGAGAAACGGGGCTCGGCTAACAGAATCCGTAGAACGAGGGACAAAATAAAATTCGCTTCTATGGTGACTTTAATCATTTTATTGAACGTCGCGTGCCTAGCGTTTCGGTACATTTTAATATATAGCAATTTAAAACGCGTTAGCGTAGGTGCGTACATGGATGTTTGCTTGTCATTAACAGCTGCTGGGAATGTAGTCATGATAATGGTGTTCTGCTTCAATAACGACGGAGAAGACTCCACGGAGCTCTTCGAAAATTACGCGATGATAGACTCAATCTTGCAAACCAAGACCGCGGATTATTACTTGAAACTAAAAGCTAAAGTAAACCGGTTTTTCTTTATGAACTGCGTTATTGCGTTCGCTCGACCCGTGATAAGTAACATACTATTGTGTTTTGAGAAATCGGTGGCTCATCTATCACTATTTGTAAACTTGGATGTTTCAATGTACATGCAATTTGTTAACTTACTCTATGTAACTATTTGCCTTTATATTCTCCGTAATAAGTTGCACGTTTTTTGCCTTAAAATTGAGAATGAGTGGCCGGTGCAGAAAACGGAGAAGGCAAGCCGGATGGAAGACTTGGAGGAAGGCTCTCGGTGCTACCAAACGTTCATAAGACAGCAGTTTTTGCTTTCCAAGTCCTTTGGGTGGTCGGTACGTTAATGATGTAATGATTGGTACAAAATAATGTAAATTTTACAATTGGTACATTTAAGAAGCTGCTGAAAGAGCATTATCTATATCTATCGTAACTTCGAGCTATATATTTATTTATGTCTTATTTATTATGTATCTTATTAACATTGGCAGGTATTTAGTCTATGTAGTGTATTTATTTTCTGCATAAAGTAGGCTATTGTTTAGGATTTTTGTAGTTTATGTATTTTATTATAGTTTATATTTTGGACCTTTATATCTTGGGACCTAATACACTCAGCAAAACGTGGGCCAGGTCTATTGATTGGTGCCTCTGCCTACCCCTTCGGAGATAACGGGCGTGTTTTTTTAAATATATTTTGGACTTAGCTCCCGTGGTGGAGTAGGGCCTATTCCTTCCTCAGGGAACCCATGCCCCTCGGTGGGGACATAATGGGTTGATGATGATGATGTAGTTTTTTTTGTATACGTGGCCCGTTTTTTTTACCGCTGCTCCAACTCTCCAAGGTTTGCTGGAAGAAATCTCTTACACAGATAAGCTCGCTTTTGTACATGTTGTTTTTTTACGAAATTTTCTGTTCAATATCTCGTGTGCAATAAAGTTTATACGTATATAGTGTCCCAAAAATGACACGTCACAGTGACACTCGGTCACGAACTTACTAACTTCGCGTAAGTACAGCACTAAACTTGTTAAAAAAAGTGAAAGATTAGAACAACTTTAAATAGGCCATATCTCAAAAACCGTGCAACTTTTACTGAGGTCTTGTTAGGTTGGTTCGATGGCTTTTGAGCAGGTCTACCTCCGGTGTCACTGTGACGTATCATTTTTGGGACACCCCGTATATTAATGAGCTGGACTTCTTTCTTTTTAATAAACTCTACAACTTTTGTTTTGTCTATAAAAATAGTAGCCCAACCCCCTCTTTCATAATTCATAACTTTTTCTACTACGGAACCATACACCTTGTGTGACCAGGCGTAAAGCCTGACATTAAACTGGGTCTATCTTTTTTGCACTTATTTAGAGCAGTCAATATTGTCTGTTGGGTTACTTATTTTATTTTACTGTTTATTCTGTTTATGAGATGTGTCTTGTTGGTATATTTAAATGTTTTTCTTCTCCTTCTTTTGATGGAGTATAAACATTATTCGTATTGATATTCACAGGTTCTGATCGTATCATTTCAAATTCTTTTGATGGCGGCGCGATCTGTGGTGGGCTTATCCAGCTTACAAGGAAAATACACGGTAAGACCACCAACGTTTGCGTATTTAGAAAGTTATGCATTTAAGTGTTTTTAGGAGAATCTAGGCCTGCAAATTTAAGAATTGTGTTTGATCCGTTGCGTTATGACCAGTAGGTACATTGATTTTTCGTACTTGTATCATGATATTTTATCATAACATGGACATGCCATTTTTCTTAAAGTCTTAAATGTCATCGCCATTGGTTGTCATCATTACCATTTGTTTTTTGTAAATGGTAATTAAGTAATGTAATAATATTTTTCTTTACATAATGATGTAAAGAAAAATGGCATGTCTATGTTAATATTATGTACGATATCGTGGTACAAGTACGAAAAATCAATATACCTACTCCGATCACTGGTAATGACCATGAAAAGGACAATTAAAAACCATTGTTATGGTCAGCCGATCGACCCACCAAAAATTCTGCAGGTTAAAAAAGATATCAATATTTCTACTTCAGCGATGTGGTTAGCTAGTTATCACCGCTCAAGTTTGTCGAAATTTGAGGCTTTTCACATTTGAATGACATTCAGAAACCAGATATCAGAAATTTATTTCATTTAGTTTATAAACATCACTCTGTTTGTTGATGTATAATGTTAATGTTAGCTGCTGCCTTGGGGCCGAATGTAGTGGAGAACAAGGCAGCAAAAAAAAGAAACTCCACTCTGACCATCTTTTCTCAAATCACGTTAAATCTAATACAAAGTTGGTATGAATGTTCATCTACATAAGGAAATCAAGACCTATGAGCGCAATAAATACTTGCAATGTCAAACATATTAAAATTCTTCCAAAAGTAAGAAAACATCAATGCTGCGGCCAGCCAGACACACGGACGGCACCCGTTCACGCACGAGCATAACGCAGGGGTCAGCCATCGCCAGTCTCAACCATATTAGAGAGAGATAGGCGACCCGGCCACCGCGTCACCATTCGTATGGCCTTTGGCAAACTTGTGTGATCAAGTTCTTGTCACCTATCTATAATAAAAGCAAAGTTTTTGGTATGCAGTCACAGCTTCTGTACATTTATATAAAATGTATTAAGCCCCATTTATAATTATCTACGAAATACCAATGACTAGCTCGTTGTGGAATTGGTTTACATCATTCATAAACTCGACTATTCTATAATAGGCCTTTTTCCATTGCGCTTTTTTAATAAACAAACAAATTTGCTTCCAGACAGGCATAGAATATTTTCTGGGATTTTGTTATAAAAAATTATACTATACTATCCTACAAATTATGTATTTACCTACCGTGGGTAATCTGAATATGGATGAGGCAACTTTGTTTTCTGGTTTCTGTTTTTTTTTGATATCGCTTTTTAATTTGAATGTTGTGTTTTTTCGCAAATTGCGCGAATCGCAAAAACAGCGGCCGTTATTAAATAAATTGTATAACCATGGAAATATTTTTTCTATGGAACACCATAGAAACTGTTTGGCGAGTACCTTTATTTAATAGTAGGTACCTTTTTTACTGGCATGAAAACATATTATTATGTCTTGTTCTGTCCCAATGCAGTTTTCCATGATATACTCCATAGTAACGCAGATAAGCCCGCTTGGATTTATCATACTGTACATGGCGGGGCTGCTGGAGAGCATAAACAAGATCAGAAGACAATTGCTTCTGCATTTGGAAGAGATTATGGCTTATCGGGACTTAAGTAAGTATTATTGTAGAGTTCCTTGCATGCAATAAATTTTGTTATATTGACTGATAGTCGTCCGCTCAATGTATCTCGACTATATGTACTTCATCATCAACCCATTATGTCCCCACCGAAGGGCACGGGTAGACCGCTAAACACTGTTTTATGGTAGCACTTTTTTTAGGCACGTGCTCAGCAGATGTTTTAGTTTTTTGTAGTAAGACTGTTAAAGTGCTACCATAAAACAGTGTTTAGCGATTGCCTAGAGAAAGATACGGCTTAGACATTGTTTAAAGTTTGACAGACGAAGGGGCCTGGTTGCTAAACACACCGTTAAACAATGATTAAATATTTAGACATTGTTTAAATAAACGCATGTTAAACCAGTGTTTATTTTATTTTTTGTGGTAAGACTGAATAAGTCTTAAATTGAGCTCTATTGTCTATCTCTGTTAATACAATCGTCCTCTGAAACGGAGTAGGTACATGACCGACGCATTTGTCACTCTATAATTTCTGCCTCGTAGGTCTAGCAGTCAAGGCGCTTAACTACTAAGACAGAGATCACGGGTTTGAATCCCACTGGAAGCCGCAGAACGTTTTTTATAAATTGCCTCAATTAGGGTGTGTTTCCATGTTTGTAATGTCCTTGCAATAGCACAGGTATCCTGGCTTGGGACCAAGTGGATTACAGGCGCTATATCAGCCGTACATACTATTTCTCATACGAAACCACCCGTGGACTGTTGCATTTTCGCTGTGCGGCGAAACTTGTTAATCATCATCATCAACCCATTATGTCCCCACCGAAGGGCACGGGTCTCTTCCCTGAGGAAGGTATAGGCCATACTCCACCACGGGGGCTAAGTCCGGATTGGTGGAGGCTTGTAAGACTAGTGGCTGGTCTTACTGTCAGAAGTTTTCAAGCCGCCCCTAAAGGCCTCTGACATATGCACGCACATTTTTAATGTTTTAATTTAATTTCACCTTCTCCTAAGATGAAGGTTTTTCGCCTAGTTTATGAGACAGGATGTAACGACAACAGATTGTACAATAGATTTAGCACAAAACGATTGTCGTCCTAATCGCCGGCTTCATTTTTACACGTAATTTTTGGTTCTTAAAATAAACAATTTGTATTTAAATGATTGATATACGTGCTCGCGTTGACTTGCAAAAGCGCCAATGAAACTAAATCGCCATGTTCTTGCAGTCGTCATTGTACTACAATGCATTATTAGAATCTACGCCCTTGTCGTGAGTTGGAGCCCCGGACAAGCTCTAACTACTTTGTTTTTCTAAGTTGCGCTCATTTGTAAAATTGCATTAGACCACACGCATGGCACGGACCTGTGAGGGAACCGGTAGAGGAAAAATATTGTGGGGAAATCTTAGTGTCTGATGTGTTCAAATATCAAAGCGCATGATGAAGGCCCAACCCGTAGTCGGCACCTATACCCTCTCTCTGAAAGTAAGCCTGTGCCCTACAGTGGGATACATAGCTATAAATAAATAAAAAAGCCTTTTTTTGACTAAGCTACAATTTTACCTGAAGTAATTACAAAATTAATTACTAACCAAGTGCCAGTTATAAATACTTCAAAAATCTCTTTTCATCCCATCTATTCGAAAAGGACTTTGGGTGCATGTTTTTTGTAACTCAAATTAGTTAGGATCAAAAGTTGATTTAAAAAAATGCTACCTTGCTCAGAATAAAGGTCAATAACACAAGACTCGGGAGAGATAGGGCTTTGAGTTATATCTTTTTAGAATTCTCATGAAATGTTCCAGTTTTTCTACTACTGGGGCAGGTTTCCACAGTGCACTTTTTTTTATTCAATGACGAAAATGTTGGATCAAACAATTATGATACGAGATCCGTAACAAATTAATTAATTTCTCATGATCCATAAAGACAGGGACGATGAGTTTTTTTTGTTACGTCCTCATCATAGACCGTCAGTCTGAAAAAAAAACAACCACCAAAAATAAGTACTTTTTTTTATTGCTCTTAATAAGCAGTAGGGACTCTTTTGAAAAAAAACCGAAAATCAATCATAATTTCAAAACAGTTGAGACATTTACCACCCTATTATAGGACCTTATTGGTAGAAGATGACATTGGCTAACTCCCCATTTCCTTTGATCCATGATATTTGAACTACCCTGTATAGTCAGCTTTCATATTTTATTTGTACCTACTGATTGGTAGTGGCGTTGTCAGAAAGATAGATAGATAACACTTTATTGCTCAACCATAATACAGAGTTATTGTAATTTCCTTATGTCTAAATGGTACACAATTGGCGGTCTTATCGCTTAGAGCGATCTCTTCCAGACAACCTTTGGATGGAGAGAATTGCAGGAAGAACATAGTCGGTAGGTGTGGATTTTCGGATGTACATAAATAAAAAAAAATAAAAAATCGAAAATATATTGAAAAGTAGCAAGATATAAAGAAGATAAGTAGGTACTTATAAATACGTGATACATGACATGCATATATTTAGATGATAATACATACATACAGATAATGCATATATTTAGATGATAATACAAAATAATAACATACTTATATATTTACAAAATAATAAAATACATATATAACATACAAAATAAATACATACATAATAAATGCAACAGTTTTCCAGTTTAAGAAGTAAGTAAGTAGCGGGATTTTATCAAAGCCTTAAAACAATTCAAGGACTTTGCTTTTCTCACTTCCACGGGCAGGTCGTTCCATAAATGGACTGCCTGAACCGTGAAGGAGGAGCCATAAAATGATGTGGTATGCGATGGAGTTTTAAGGAGAAGGTTTTGGGACGAGCGAAGAGTCAAGCTATGTGAAGAATGAAGAAACTTGAATCGCTCTTTGAGATAGGATGGAATAGCTGGATAGATTGCTTACAACTACGTATGTGGAGTATTTTATGGACGGCAAGAAATCAATAGCAAGCAAGCATGTAATTATGTTTTCCCCTGATATTTACTGATATATTATATGACTCAGGGAAACCATTTGCTATAAAACACATACACTTATTGAAGTTTTAGAGGTGGTTTTAGCGTGGCGTACTTCATAGAACTGAATCACTGTTTAAGGCAACTTGGTGTAGACTCTTTTCCGTCTTTTTTTTTCCTTCGACCACCCACAAAGTACTTGTGCTGTCAATTGATGAGTTCTGTTCTCCATATCAGAAAGCACAGATATTATATTCTGAAAGTCTACAATATCGGATCTCCTTCACCAAATTAAAATGGGACCAATGGGACGTTTATCAACTCGAACAAATAAAGAATTGTCGAAATCCGGCCGAGAACATAGCAAGAAAAAAGAATATACGTCTTGAGTTGAGAACCTCCTCTTTTTTTAAAGACGGTTAAAAGCTGAAGATTAAATATCTGTTTCACAATCTGCAGATAAAGTTCCGGATAAGCTATCCGCAACCAGGGCTGCCGTTTGTTCTAAGCCTTAAACGAAAACACGCAATATAGGAAAAAATATTTAGAACAAACGGCAGCCCTGGTTGCGGATAGCTTATCTGGAACTTTATTTGAACACTAGCTTTCGCCCACGACTCCGTCCGCTCCGTCCGTTTTAGTTCAAAATTTTGCAACCCCGTTCACTCCTTTAAGGGTTAAATTTAGAAAAAACGGTGAAACACGTGTTCAATCAATTGTGTTGAAGAGTATTTATTTTAATTTTGAAGAAAATTAGACAACATTCTTTATACCTCCCATATAAATTTCGGCAACCCTTTTCGCCCCCTTAGGGGTTGAATTTAAAAAAATCCGGTCTTATTCCTTGCCTACATTATATATAGACCCTTTGTGCAAAATTTCAGCTTCCTAGGTCCAACGGCTTGGGCTGGGCGTTGATGAGTGAATGAATCAGTCAGTCAGGACTTTGATTTTTATATATATAACTAGCTGTAGCCCGCGACTTCGTCCGCGTGGGCTTTAGTTGAGTAAAGTGTTGCGTTTGCAAATAAGATTGGGATACTTTTATTTATTCATTTTATTATAGCCATTTAATTTTTCCCAAGCGAAATTAGCTTAAATTTTTTAAATTTGAATCAAATGTAAAATTTAAGCTAATTGGGATACTTTTAGCGCATGCAAAATAATTAAAACCATACTACTCTCTCTGAGAGAAGACCTATTCCCTGCAGTGGGACGTATACTCGTATAGGCTGTTTGCTATGGGTTGTATTTTAAAGAACTGAGAAATATTTATAAACACATGAACTGCGAAATAATAAGAAGAATTGAGAAAATTTATTCAAGAGTTAGAACAACAAATAATATGAAAAAAATAAGAAAGTAAGCAAGTATTTAAGGTGGTATTTAAACACATGCAAGAACAAAGAAATTCAATTCCAAAATCGCAGCGAAATTTTTAATAATCGAAGCGACGATACGAAGTAAATACGAAGAACTTTTATACCTTCTAACTATACTTATGGGGCTTGCAACCCCATAAGTATTGAATTCAAAAAAAGGGCTGTCGGCAATAATCACTAACTTTATCAGGAACTTATAGCTCCTGCCCGCTTAGGGATTTAATTCACAAAAAGAGATATCGGGAATAATCATTATTACGAACTAATAACCCAAATACAACATTTTATTAGAATAGCTTTGAAAATCAGAAAACTTTCATTCTACCTTTGCACCCCCCTATTACCCCCTGAAGGGATGATTTTCGAAAAACTATTTTACTTGTATTTCATGAATTTTAATGACGAACCTTCATATTAAATTTCATTCAAATAACTTCAAAAACGGCAAAGTTTCATACTAACTTTGCACCCCCATTTTACCCCCTTAAGAGGTGAATTTTTAAAAATCCTTTCTTAGTGCTACCCTACGTTATAAAAGAAACTTCTGTGCAAAATTTCAAGTTTCTAACCCTTAGAGTTTGGGCCTTGCGTTGATATGTTGATATGTATAAGAGATGTTTTTTGAAAAACTATTTTACATGTGTTTCAAGACATTCAATGAAAGACCTTCATTCTGAATTTCATTCGAAAAACTTCATAAACAGCAAAGTTTCATACTAACTTTGCATCCCCTTCTTACCCCCTTAAGGGACGATTTTTGAAAAACTATTTTACAAGTGTTTCATAACTTTTCATGAAGGACCTTCATATTGAATCTCATACGAATAACTTCAAAAACGGCAAAGTTCCATACTAATTTTGAACCCCCATTTTACCCCTTTAGGGGAAGAATTTTCAAAAATCCTTTCTTAGTGCTCCCCTACGTTACAAAAGAAACCCCTGTGCAAAATTTCAAGTTTCTAACCTAGTTTAGGCCCTGTGTTGATATGTCAGTCAGTCAGTCAGTCAGCTTTTCCTTTTATATATATAGAGATATATAGATACATTGTGACAAAGGGGCTAAAAATGATGACTGACATTGCGGACGCGTTTAGCGCTTGGTTATCGCTTTAAAAATAAACGTAGAACTGGTGATAAACTTGATGTCTTTATTTCCAGCGGAACTTGAGGAGTCAGCTGTGGTCTCCTTGTTGGAGCAGATGCATCGCCAGCCCTTACACTTCTCCGTCTGTGGACTATTCCACCTCAATTATTCCATGCTGCAGATGCTTTTTAGTGCTGCCATCTCTTACACCAGTATTGTTACTCAGATAAAATGAAATTAATCATTTTATGAAATGAAATTACTTATATAATTGTGTAACTCTTTTTTTTTTAAGTATTGTAAACTATAGATTACCTACGTAATAATTTGTTCACGGAGCTAATAAGTTTATTAAAGAATAAAAAGTAAAAAAAAAAAATTTGAAGTGAACACATTCTGCTAATGCATTCTAGGACAATGAAAACTGCATGATCATAGCGGTTTAGTTTCGTTGCCACTTCAAGGCGACGGTATTCGTAATTCTAGGCGTTAATGGAAGTTAAAACATATCACGTGAAACGACCATGTAACTGTAATTGAACTATAATGCACTAACAGAATCGAGGCCCTGGTACATTACGCTTTTTTACTTGCACAATCTGACATATTTCGTCATCATAAAACTATTAAAAAGTTATGAATTTATCAAAATATTTTGGGTGCACGTGTGATATTAAAAATAAACTAGTATGGAGTCCTACTGGATGGTATTATTATTTTTCTTTACACTCCTTTTCGTTCTTTTTCTAGAATTTTTTTTTATCACAACACAATTACTTATTACAGATGACTGAAATTTAAACGTTCATCTGCTGCCGACTAGTCCGAACTGTCAGGGATGCATTACACCAATCCACAGTTTTTGATGTTCATTACGTAGCCGAGTCTTCCCACTTGTTAATCCGTAGGCTAATCGGCTAAGCAATGTACGTCAAATTGCCACAATAACCATGAATGTTATATGAAATATCCTTTGTGCCTGGTACGGTATAGTAAAAAAAGAGGTACACCTTTACAGTTTTTGTTGCTATCTAATTGAAGGGTACCTATGTAAAGGTCGATGTGCTATCAAAACTAACAACTTTGACTTTCATAAAGTAAACACTTTGTTTGGACTATGAATAAAATATTTGAATTGAATTGAATTGACTAAACTTGAATAAGTTTATTCGTAAGTACTTTTCGGAAAGATAAGGCGGGGATATTATGAAAACCTGGGGCCTGTTTCATATCATCATCATCATCATCATCATCATTCAGCCACAAGAAGTCCACTGCTGAACATAGGCCTCCTCCATGGATTTCCTAAAAGACCGGTCGGAAGCGGCCTGCATCCAGCGTCTTCCCGCCACTTGGATGAGATCGTCTGTCCATCTTGTGGCTGGTCGTCCTACGCTGCGCTTGCCGATATGTGGTCTCCATTCGAGAACTTTTCGAGCCCATCGGCCATCAGTTCTGCGTGCTATGTGCCCCGCCCACTGCCACTTCAACTTACTAATCCGCTGGGCTATGTCGACGACTTTCGTTTGTCTACGGACCTCATCATTCCTGTCTCAGTCTCGCAGAGAAATTCCGAGCATAGCCCTTTCATGTTTCATATCATAATACTGCAATATTTATTACGGTAATTCAATGTCAATTCAATGGATGGACGGACGGACAGACGGACGGACTGACGGATGCGTGGTATTTAACAATAAATATAACACCGATATTAACAAGTAACATGAATCGCTCGTAGTCTAGGCTGCCTGAGTGATCTTAAAAACGGTCACTAAGTTTAAGCAACACACGGCGCGTTCAGTCCATGGACGAGTCACCGACTATGATTAACGCTAGTGGCATTTTTCCGAGCGGTTTCGTGCTTCGCAATGCACGTTAAGCAGTTGGTGCCGGCTGCCGTCGATAGATGGCAGTCGTTAAGCCAAGTCAGAGGCCTTAGGGCGGCTTCAAAACTTCCGACAGTAAGACCAGCTATAATAAATTATATTATGTATTTTCTTTTGTGCAATAAAGTGTTACAACAACAACAACAACCAGCCACTAGTCTTACAAGCCTCCACCAATCCGGACTTTTCCCCCGTGGTGGAGTAGGTATGGCCTATACCTTCCTCAGAGAAGGGACCCGTGCCCCTCGGTGGGGACATAATGGGTTGATGATGATGATTAACAAGTTTCGCCGCACAGCGAAAATGCAACAGTCCACGGGTGGTTTCGTATGAGAAATAGTATGTACGGCTGATATAGCGCCTGTAATCCACTTGGTCCCAAGCCAGGATACCTGTGCTATTGCAAGGACATTACAAACATGGAAACACACCCTTATTGAGGCAATTTATAAAAAACGTTCTGCGGCTTCCAGTGGGATTCAAACCCGTGATCTCTGTCTTAGTAGTTAAGCGCCTTGACTGCTAGACCTACGAGGCAGAAATTATAGAGTGACAAATGCGTCGGTCATGTACCTACTCCGTTTCAGAGGACGATTGTATTAACAGAGATAGACAATAGAGCTCAATTTAAGACTTATTCAGTCTTACCACAAAAAATAAAATAAACACTGGTTTAACATGCGTTTATTTAAACAATGTCTAAATATTTAATCATTGTTTAACGGTGTGTTTAGCAACCAGGCCCCTTCGTCTGTCAAACTTTAAACAATGTCTAAGCCGTATCTTTCTCTAGGCAACCGCTAAACACTGTTTTATGGTAGCACTTTAACAGTCTTACTACAAAAAACTAAAACATCTGCTGAGCACGTGCCTAAAAAAAGTGCTACCATAAAACAGTGTTTAACGATTGCCTAGAGAAAAATACGGCTTAGACATTGTTTAAAGTTAGACAGACGAAGGGGCCAGGTTGCTAAACACACCGTTAAACAATGATTAAATATTTAGACATTGTTTTAATAAACGCATGCTAAACCAGTGTTTATTTTATTTTTTGTGGTAAGACTGTTATTCTTCAATCTTACATTTTTCTGCCTTTTTTCCAGACCCGCCGAAAGTTCCAAAAACTTCCCGCCAAAAACATTCAACACCACAGATTAACTGCTCCTTCGCAGATGACACAGACTATAGTGACCTCCTTGGATGCCACGGTGTCGATGTCGCAGACACTATGGAGTTAACAATGAGCTGTTTTCAGAAGAAAAAAAAACGAATGGCTGTAAAAGGAATGCAATTTTGGACCTCAGCCCAATAGCCATGTGTGATACATCATAAAATAGGTCTCAGCGAGCTGAATAAAAGTTACTATGACGCCAACAGCCGAATGTTTGTCCCGTTTGTCCTTTCGGAGTTATATTGTATTGAAAATGTTTGTTTTTTTTCAATACAATTTAACAGAACTCCGAAAGGACAAACCATGGATTTAGGACAAACATTTGGGTGTTGGCGTTATAGTAATTTGTTTTTTTTTTTTAGTTCTGAAAACGGCTAATTGTGACTCGAAGGCCGTCGACCCATTTGAATCATACAAAAGGTCTTAATCGCAATCTTTAGATTAACGTCATCGCTATTTGAATCTTTGTCGGATGTCGGATATTTGAACGGATATCCATACGTCTTAAAAAGTCACGTCAACACAAAAACCGACGTCGTACGGAGTACTGTCTCGCTCGACTCGAGACAGTACTCAGTACTCGACTCGCTGTATACATGACTTTTTAAGACGTATGAATATCCGTTGCGAAAATTACATAATGAGCCCACTGGTCAAGTGGTTGTGTTGTGTGTGCGTTATTATTATTATTACTAGCTGACGCGGCAAACGTTGTCATGCCAAATAGGTATCCTTATCACTTCGGGGTATGAAAAATCAATAACAAATTATTATCGGACCCACCGAATATACATATAAAATTTAATCAAAATCGATCGAGCCATTTCGGAGGAGTATGCGCATTAACACTGACACGAGAATTTTATATATTAAATACCGTGTTGCAGCTTTATATATTAGTAAAGAAGACTAGCTGACCCCGCAAACGTTGTTTTGCCAGGTAGAGCTAAGAAAAATAGATAAAAACCTATTCTTAGACCTACCGAATAATTAATAATTAATTAATTTTAAGAAGAATTTTGAACAAAGCTCAAAGAGGACTAAGTTAAGGATTGTCAAGTCAGTTTCTTCTAAAAAAATCGCCGGAAGAATTGTATTTTGCAGCGGAATCTAGTCTGAGCAGGAGTGGAAGAAAGAGTGCTGCTCGGGTAGTCAATCTAGCTCTTACGGCCACCCCGCTCGCAAAAACTCGCTGCAAAACACAATTATTCCGGCGATTTTTTAGAAGAAACTGACTTGACAATCCTTAACTTAGTCCTCTTTGAGCTTTGTTCAAAATTCTTCTTTGGTCTTCCTGGGTTTGGTGTGGGTGTTTAGTTCAGATTCAGAGATGGATTAGGGAGAATAAAATAACCATCAAGCCATTCACCAGTACTCTTTATAAATCTTTCTAGTATTTGTTTAGAGTCCCTCCATTTTCTAACTAATTTCGATACGAAAATTTGAACCAAAGTTTTCAACCGTTTTTGGTACGCGGCAGATGGTTCAGACATACAAAATTTATCAATTAAATAATTGACTACTCTCTCAGTACACTTTGCCAATAATAATTTTAAAAAACTATCACTTTTCAGCACCACAAATAATTTATTCTAATAATAGATTTTGTACTTGAATTTTCACTATATCGACTTCCTGCAATGAAGTGGACATAACTCAAAAAAGGATTCTTTGGGACAGCTGGAATTTATTTTACGGTTTGCCTAGATACCAAAGATTGAACTAAAATAGTTAACAAAGTGGTAGTCCTTAGAAGTTTTTTTAAAGGCCTCTAGTTTCAAAGCCTTTAACCAAAAGTAAGAAAAAAGTCTGAGTATCGTTTGTCACGTATTCTGGACTCGAAATATGGAAGAAACGTATGTAAAATAGTATCAATTTATAGTACATACCTGACGCTCCAATATTCATCACAAAACTTTGTTCAATATATAGTTTAGATAAGAAATAAACCACTACTACTTCACCGGACTTTGGGTGGTAAGCGAACAGAAATATTTGTGCGATAAAGTCTTCTCTTTTCACGCTCGCTTACGTTTTACCTACCCTCAAGAAAAATAAATCATAGTCAGTATTTGGTGAAGCGGTCTATCATGAATAAGAATTAATATAGTTTTGGGTTGCAAGAACAAAAGTATTTTCTTACTTTTGTCGCGCTAGATGGTCTCATTTGCCGTGTGTGCGTCGTTGGGCAATATCATGCAATGCACTAACGGTGAAGGAAAAGGTTGTGAGGAAACCGCGGAGGAAATGTATGTGCCTGTATGTAAATACCTAAACGGCATTACGGAACGGGTTTTTTCACGTTGACTTAAAAGGTTGATTTTTTTCATAGCTTCAAGGGCTATAGACTTGAGTATCCAGGGTTTTTTTTAATCTGGGTGCATTGCATAGCCTTAAGGGGGTGTTAGTACAGACCATCTTAAGCCATATTTGTCCCAGCCAAAGTCTGGTTGTTTTTTTAGGGAACTTTAACGATGTTAATACCAAAATCTCAAAATTTTCCAATTAAGTGCTTTGTAAGCACAAATTTAAGTGGAAATATATTTTTTTTTGTGTTTTGTCAGCCTGATTTGTGTTGAATGATATTAAATCATTTTAAAGCACTGTTCTTGCTGAAAAATATATTTTGGACCTAAATTTAACGTTCCCTAAAAAAAAACAATCAGGATTTAGTTAGGACAAATATGGCCTAAAATATTCTAGATGGTCTAACTAACACCCTTAAGGCTTTGCACCCAGCTTTCAAACTTCCTGTATAGTTTTAATTTATACTCGATACCTTCACGCGTTCCTGAGATAAAAGGTATTGACAGAGATACGAATGGGCGCTTAGCGCCTTACGCCCTCTGATCGCACATTCTAACATTTTGAGTGATTGTAAAAGAATGATTATTATATACGTACTTTTATTTTACATTATTATATACGTATTTAAATGCAAAAGACATCGGTCGGAAGTAAATCATAAAATAACCTAGTGTCACAATCATCACTATTAGGTAATACGGTATTTGACACTATCAGCAATAAATTATTTGATATGCTTGATTAAAACAAAAATTACAAAATGTTACGGAAAATGTTTTTCTTTTAATCATTAACTAGTTATTACAATTTTTAAATAGATGAAACATAAAAAGAGTGCTCTGAAATGTGACGTCACAAGCAAGTATTTTCATACAAAATTCCGTTTTAAAACTCATTTGACATTTTGTCAAATACCCACTTGTCATTAGTAGGGATAGATGACCTACAGCGCCACCAAGTTATCTGTTCAGGTGGGCAAATTTGTAAGTAACTAAATAATTGTAAATACTGTTCCACATGTTTTGTTTTATTATTAACTTACTAAGATTTATAGTTATATTTTCATTAAAATTTAAAGACGGCTTAAAATATTCTCATTTTTCTAGGTAAATTTCTTAAATGTTACTACTAAATTCTCCACTAGCGCCGCTATCAACTGAACAGATAAGATGATGGCACTGTAAAAACTAAATATAAAGTCCGTTTTTCAATTCAATGCTAAAAAAAATGACGCGGTGTTACCGTTATAAAATACTCGGTACTCGGTAGATTTTTTTTACCGTGAATATAATACTCGTGTGACCAAAATCCTTATCACATCTAAGACATTAAAAGTTTAATTTCTCATAAGAGCAAAGTCTAAAAAAAAACACCTACGTAGCACAAACAATTTTTACTTGGAAGTAAAATGGGGTAATTTGGTTTTTGCGTACTAGCAACATTAAGACATTGGATTGTATTGAGATATCAACGTGACAGTTTTATTTTTTTTCATTGTTCAATGTTAAGCATTTGCATTTGCATTGTTAAGAAACAGACTGTAGGAGTTAGTATAGAGTCTCTCTACAATCTATTTACTGAAGCGAACGACTAAAGGTAAACAAAGACACAGCATCTCTCAAACTTACATGTCTCTCAAAATAGCTCATGCACGCACCTTTGCTTGCATCGTATACCCACATAGGTTTAGATAGGTACCTACTGTTTAAGGAAAACAGACAGACAACGAAACAAGACAAGACAAACACTAAGATAATAAAATAGTATAGAGAAGTTGCACTCGCATCAACAACGTCAATCGTAAGTAAATATGGCGTCGGGGTCGCTATCTTACTTTTTTTGCCTTTAATTAAAAAAGAGGTTCGTATTCAGCTCTCCATACTTCTTCCTACACTTCGCGTAGCACATTAGCATAAAATAATCGATCATAATTGGCCTTTAAACAAAAGTCCTACATCTTTGCTAGTTGCGAACATATTTGGCAGCTATAGGATCGATTTTATTTGAGGACCACTGAAATTTTAGGTATTTTTTGGGGCATAGATCTCTTAAGCACATTGTATTTTCGTGATACAATAAAATATTTAGTTAAATAAACTGCGAGTGAGTGACAAATCAGGTAATAACAGTGTTTTTGTGTTTATTGCTTGTTGGCATTTATTAGCCATATCGTTTTGTATAACTTTCCTAAATATTATGCAGTGTTCTATATGTGGCATATTGAAAAACTAAATTTTTGACATGTTGACACTTACTCGTTCGCTTCAGTAAATAAGGTGTAGAAGTAGATCGGGCGGGTATGTACAAAGGCAGAGAGGCGTTGTAGAAATAGTAACAAGTTCCGTTAGCATCTCAAATGTCCTTCATTAAAAGCTTACAATTGATAAAGGACCAATGGGTAATTGTTTTAAACACTTTTTTCAAGCGGCAACACCTTAAAAGAATAGAAATCGAAAAGTCAGCAAGACACTTTTTTTTTTCAGGCAAACCTTTAATCATCTCTTATCTAGGTCATTGATTATTATTCAATTATTTTTATATTTAATATCATAAAAAAAACTACAAAACCCCCGTTCTTTGATTTTCGTGGAGTGTCCTTTCCCCCGATCGAATCACTTACTTAATTATATATTTTAAACTAAATGGAATACGCTTACCAAAAAATAAACACAAAGTTTTAAATAAGTTGCTAATGCTATAAAAAATTATACCGTTGTTCTAAAAGAATTACATTGTCTAAAAAAATTTAAATGTAACTGTCCCGGGGCAGTTACTGATTTGCGTGGATCATTATAAAACCACTTGCACATTCCTAACTTCGCGGCCCAATGCTGCGTCATCCTAATTCATGTTACAGCTAGCCACTCTCCGTTGGCCAGACAGAGTGCTTGTGCGAGTTTCCGAAAAATTAGGGTAAGAACCCCGTTACGTGGGTATGGTTTTTCAAAACTTTGATTTGCGTGGTATAATTTTCTCCGTCGTCTGTGAATTTATTTTTTGATTAAAATATTGTAGCGAACAAATATAAGGTAACGCAACTTATATTCAAAACACAGTTTATTTACTTCAAAGGTTTTTGTATATTTTTAGAATGAATGCTTTATTTTGATTTTCGTGGCCGTGATTTGCGTGGTTTACATGGTAGTTTTGACCCACGCAAATCAATTATGGGTCATGGAAATGAAATAACTTCAAGTTTTGCAATAGTAATGTAGGACAACAAAATATATTACAGTTAAATGTTAAATGTAAATTCGTTTAAAAAATAAAAATTGTGTCAGATTAGCTAAATATATTAATTTTTACAAAAATTTTAATGAATTATTTTTTAAGTAAAAAATGGCATAATAATAACTATAAAATATAAAATAACTATAAAATATTGTAATAAAGAAATAATAATATCATAATTACTTATCTGATAAAGTTAAATAAAAAAAAAATCACTTACGTAGGGTGTTTTGTGATTTGCGTCATTTTTTTAACCTCGACTATCTCTTTAAGTTTATTGCTCTCTGAGGTGCCCCTTTTATAAAAAGTACTAATTTTACGTATAATTTAAGGTACGAATGTCGATTTAGCAAAAATTTTAAATTTAAAAATTGCCACGAAAATCACCAAAGAATGACTTGCCCGAAGAATCACCCAAATAATGTGTTCGGAGAATCTTCGATTTTCTGTCCGTGATTTGAACTAGCAGGCGTAATTACAAAACTGATTTTGAACAGCTTTATTGAATACGGGCAGGCCAGGCGTGTTTTGGACTGTTTATGTGTGCCTACCACTGCTGCTGATTAAGCTTCAAATTTTGAATTTCGCTGCGTTCTTATCACAAAGGAATAAAGATGAATTCAGATCGTCGCAACAACCGCAGGGCGTATTAGCTATGTGCACGGGCTGCAGTTAGTGAGCTAACATAGACTGATCAATGTAGTGTGACCACAGCTTTGCTATATTTAGAGGTAATGTGAATTCTGTAACGTAGAAAGTGTAAGCGAGTGTGACCTAAAGGAGCTTACGATAGCCGTTCATCAGACTCTACCCCTATCTGCTATAAGAGGGTACGTAGTGTGTGGAATTAAAAACATAAATTCCAGTCTCCCATACAGCGAGGCACGAAGCGAATCCCATATAAAATGATTTTCAGTTTTTATTGACCAACGGCATGCAAGATCGCATTGAAACTTTACCTATATGTAATAGTAATTTTAAAAAAGTGTCTGTACAATCTCTTAATCATGCTTTAGTAATCATTTTAGGTCCCAAAACAAAAAACCTGTGATCTTGTGTTGATCTGTTTGTGTCAAAAACAGCCATTTTTGGCGTTAATGCTGTCTAGTCCTAGGTTTTTTGCCTCAGGTCCACAGCCATGGGTCCTGAAAATAAAAATCAACATATTGTCTAGAATCAAGCGTTACTTTGCGGAAATCCATGTTAGCATTAAAATGAGAAAATTACTTTGCTAAATTCCGCCAATATCCCACAAGCACCATTCAAGTAATTTTCTCATTTTAATGCTAAACAATCAACATCATTGAGACATTGTATAGAGACTTTTCCAAATTTGATCCGTAAAATTTCACGTTTCGTTTGTTTCCACTACGTGGTGCTAGTTCTCTAAACAATCGAAAAAATACTAACTTCACAACAAAAATAACAAAACGTGAGCGTGGTTTGTAAAAGACTAACTTTATTGAGGATTTTATTAAATCAACACACCCACTTTACAAAGTAAGAAAAAATAGTGTACCATAATGAAGTCTCTTTAATAGTTAAATCAGAACTCCTTTTAGAGAAAATAGTAAGGGATGATTATAACGGAACAATGGGCCAAGGTTTTTTTCTTCATATGAAAAAATACAGCCTGTCTGCGTGGGCTGACTATTTCAATTGCTGGTATTTAAGTGGTATTTAATTCATGATCAGCAGGCTTTCTCATGATGATCTCATGTTTTCTCATCTTAAAATAATATGGTCACCCTACGTGGTCTGATGGTCACGCTGCACTAATGTGTGTTTACAGTGAGGTCTATTCAACGCTATTACAAATTGCATCGTTTGCCATTGTCATAGAATTGTAAGGCACAGAACCGCAGTCCGGGCTATTGTCAGTGTTGGACTGTTCACGCGTATCGCGTATGTTTGCGTCGCTCTGTACGCCAGCGACACTGACTACAAACCGCTAACGCACGCACTCACAACGCTCGCCGGCTCCGGAGAATAAAATGATAAATGCCAAAATACAACTTTACAGGAAAATTGAAAAACCGTTTTAATGATATTACTCCTTCCTGGTACTAGGTAGGAGCTTGGGAGTGATAGCTAATTTTTAGTTTTTTGTCCGTACAAAATTGTTGAAATTTTAAATCATTACCCTGAACTTGAAATAGTTAGGAAATAAAACATTGGACTTAATTTTACCACAACTTGTGTTGCTAACATGTAGGTATTCATAATTTTTATCTGGTTTAAACTTAACTCATACGAATATTGTAATATAGTCCTATCATGATATCTTACCATCTAAGAAGTCTCCAGCAATGTCAATAATAAAATATTATCTTTATTATTCAATTCAATAAGCTTAGCTAAGAACGCATTATCAAATGACCTCAGCAAATTTTGAACGAGAATAAAATGATGTACTTAGTGCGTTATTCATAAACCCGGTAGTCATCATTTACTAGAATATCAACATAATTCCAGATGTTATGCGTAGTTAACAAAAATATTTTACTAAAGCAATGTTATTGTATATTATACAATCCAAAAAAATCGTTGAATAAAATAATATTTTGTTCTAACTTGTTAAAAATAAACACAAGAAAAATCTGAAAAAAATTGGTTAGATGTATTAGCACCTCAGGATCTCGAATTTATTCGTTTTTATACTATAATTCGAATTTATAATATATAATATTAAACACTATGATAATAGCGGTTGTCATTTTGTTCTCCGGAGCCGGCGACACGTCGCGATGTGTAAATATTTTGTTTCGAAGAAAGGCGTAGGTAGTCGGCAGCGCAGCTTTTCCCTCATTCAAAGATTTTATGCCACAGAACAGCCTACTGTCAAAACTAATCTTTGGTGCGCTCCCTTTGATGTACGTCAAAAAACCGACACGATTCGGAATATAGCATATACTTGCGCACAACCCTACGCAAATGTCGTCCTACATATGTGCATAGTACACATTCGCATAGTACACAAGTGAGGGACCGGCATAAGAGAAATCATAAAAAATATTTATGAAATAGCAACACCGGTACGCTAGTCAGATGTAAACACGGATTTAATACAGTTTCATGGATGTAAAAGGGTGAAAGTAAGTAAAAACCACTCTATTTCTGTAAAACAAAAAATCATACACAGACACATTTCAGGCTTACGTTTATAATCAGGAGTAGTTAGGCTTGGCCAAGGTTTGGCACATGCCGCGATCCTCACAAACCTTTTTCGCTTCGTCCACATTCATTCATTTATCTTACGCTTCGCTACCGCACCCCATATTTGGTTGACGTTTGTCTCCCTGGGACGTCCTTTGCCGTGCCTCTAAGTTATGTTTTAATCTCAGTAAAAACAGTTCCAATTTCAACTTATAAATGGTTCAGTTCACTGTGAACACTCCGTGTAGTAATGCCCCTCTAAAGAATATTTCCCCCTACCTCGAGACCCCGTGTTTTAAGGTCAACTTTCGACGTCACAGCCATTATTAACTGTTTCATGATAAAATTTGCTTGTCCTTGTTCATGATAAAATTTGCTTGTGGGCTGCTCCAATCACTCGGCAATTTCTTGCGGTAATTCAAATAGCGCGCTTCGATTGGCTTACGCAAACGGTACTTTAAAGGATCGCCAGAAATTTTATGCACCAAGTGTATTCATATTCAATATAATAGACGAGAAAGAAGGTGGTACTTATTAGTAGCGTAAGGAGGGAAAGGGTTAAGATTATGATACTATTAAATCATCTGTTGTTTTAGTGGAAGAGTGAATAAATGTTTTTTGCCGGTCTGGTTCTGGTTGCCTTTTAAATTAGCTTATCTGGGATTTAATATACACACATACATAAGCTAATGGATAACGTATCCATCTCCGGATCTTATAGTAGCCGGGTACTTCCGATATTCCTGTGTTTCGGCGACCTGAGTCTAACGCTACTGCTATATTTCTTGAAAAGTTTGGACAACAAGGCTTGTCCAATAGATTTGCAACAGGTTCAAGTAGCTGTTAACGTATCTACGAGTCATCTTTCTATTACCTCTGTTGCTTTTACTTGTTCTTTTGATGTAATCCGTCAAACAAACAGCGGCTTCCCTTTAACCCTGCAAATGTCAGATGTCAACAAACAACGGTTTCATCACCAAGGAAAGATTTGAGTACGTCTTGGGTTTTGGTTTTAAAAACCAAAGCAAGATTTAGAGAGAGAGGCAGTCTTTTCTGCTCCTTCACAAATCAGGTTAACAAATTATTGCACAGCGTGTAATGACTATGATTTATCAACACCAAAATCAGCGCGCCGAGTGGCAAAATCGGCGCCGCCAGTTTTTTATAAATGGTTTGTATACGACAGACTTTAGCCTTTTTTATCTGTACTTGCTAGTGCTTTTTTTTATATATATTAATAGGCAAATTAGTTAATAGAGCAAAACATTTTCTTTTATCACTTGATTATTGAAAAAAAAGTCTCTTAACAAACCTTCTACATGTTTAGCTCTTATCTATTGCCTACCCACTTAAAAACTTCCTACGTTGCCTATCAAAATCATGACATTCGGTTACTTTGGTGTTCATTAAGTTAGACACTGGTAAATGTACTCCTCAGTGGGGCTGTAACGGGTTGACGGTGATAGTAAGATAACTCAACTAAAACAACTTGGTTTAGTTATGTACTTTATATGATAATATGTGTTTATTTCTTCTTCTTTTTTCTTTTTGTTATTTTACACTTTTTATACAATTGCATTTGTACAATCTAGGCTCTATTACATCACAATATTGTATACAAAGATTTATAATGAAGTATCTGTACGTACAATTTTAATTGTATAATAATCTTCAATATTGAAATCACTTAATTAAGAATACATACAATTTACTATTCATAATTATTTACCAAATAAAGATCAAAAATCAATATATTCACAATTAGATCAAAATACATAAGAAAATCTAATTAACTAAATAGTTGCATCACTTGAAACTTAGTGAGTATTTAGTACCCTGATTTTATTATTATTGATTCTTTGTTTTGGTATCTACCCTTTCGATTCACATATTCTAAACATACAAATTATTATCATAACATTACTTACATAAGAAATTTTAAGAATCGCTGCTACTAGTATCGTCATCAGTTACAACATTCAGAGCATCAATATTAATCCAGGGCCTCATTCTGTCCGCGGCTACACTGAACAATATTTTTTTGTTTTGCTAAATCCAGGAACGTTGGATATTTCGTATCTGTCGTTTCCTAAATTTTTTGTAACCTTGTAAGGTCCAATAAATTTAGGGAGCAATTTCTTGCTTTTGTCTAGGTTTTCATTGAACGATACCTTCGTTATTTTAACTAAATCGTTTAATAGATACTGCTTAGCTGGGGTCGTTTTTGAATTATGGGTTTCCTTTAACTTATCTTGTGTATTTTTTATATTCTGTGATACTTTGTTTCGAACTTAATTAATGTCTCGATCTCCGTTCGTAGTTTCTCTCAAAGCATCTTGTAAAAGATTATCAGAGTCTGCTCTTAGTCTTATCCCAAATAAAACCTCTGATGCAGATTTACCTGTGACAGAGTGTATGGTATTGTTTATACCAAATTGAACTTTTGATGCTGCCAAATCCCAGTCTTTTTCGTTTTGTCGAGAATTTAGGGTAGTTAACGATCGCAATATTGTTTGATTAAAGCGTTCGGCTTGACCATTGGCTCTTGGGCAAGCGACTGAATTTAAAACATGTTTTATGTTTCTTTCTTGACAAAACTGTTTGAACATTGCCGATGTGAATGCTGTTCCTCGATCAGAAATTATTCGTTCTGGTGTGCCAAAATCTTGGAATATTACTTGTAACACCTTTATTGCAGATGAAGTTTTAGTGTCTCTAACAGGCTTGACAAAGACATACTTCGAAAAGCCATCGACAATTGTCAGTATGTAAGAATTACTATGCTTGCTTTTAACAAACGGACCCAAATGATCTATATGAATAGTTTGAAAAGGCACATTCCCTTTCTGAATTGGATATATGTGACCTTGTTTTGTCAAACTACTATCTTTGTTTTATGCACAGTCAAGGCACGCACTAAAATATTTTTTTATAAAACGTTTCATTTTAGGGAACCAATACTGGCTTTGAATGCGTTCCGTAGTTTTCTTGACACCAAAGTGGCCCAACTCATCATGATACAGACGGCATATCTGCCATCTAGCGCCTTTTGGAATCACCACTTGAAGCTCAGTATTACCATCATTAATTATTTTTCGATACAAGACATTATTTTTTTGACAAAGTCTTTTTTGACACCTTTAAACTCTTCTCCAGTATCTGATTTCAACAGTTTTGTTATTCGTTTTATTTCTGAGTCTGCAAGTTGTAAACTTAAAAGCCAATCACTTTGTTGTATGTTTAGAACAGATATTATATTTTCAGGAACACAATCATCATTGAAGTTTTCAACTGGATTTCGGCTCAATGCGTCAGCATGAGCCATACGTTCACCGGGACGATATTCGATTTCAAAATCATATTCACTCATCTGCAACAACCATCGGGCAACTTTAGGCATTAGGTCCTTTTTACTTAAAGTTAAACGTAATGCTTTACAATCCGTGAAAATTTTGAATTGCGTACCTAACAGATACGTCCGAAACTTTTTTAGTGAACACACTACTGCAAGTGTTTCAAGTTCGTAGGAGTGATAGTATCTTTCTTCCGGGGAAGTTTGTCTGCTAAAATAAGCAATCGGTTTGAGTTCTTTTGGATTTTCTTGCCATTGCATTAAGATTCCACCAATTCCCGCTGAATTGGCATCAGTGTGTAACTCAGTTTTTAATTTAGGGTTATAAAGAGCCAATACTGGTCTGCTATACAACATTTCTTTTAATGTCTCTACAGCTTGCGCCTCTGCCTCAGTCCATCTCCACTCAACATTCTTCTTTAGTAAGTGGGTTAACGGACGAGCTATTTCGCCAAAACCTTTTACGAATTTTCCAAAATAACTTGCCAAACCCAGAAATTGTCTTACTTCGTGTATATTTTTAGGTACTGGAAAATCTTTTATAGCCTTTGTTTTGCAACTGCTTGGTTTAATTCCATCAGCCGACACGTCGTATCCTAACTAATCTATAGATGTTGCAAAAAAACAACATTTGGACAACTTCAAAGTTAAACCATATTCTCTTAATAAGCTTAAAACTTCTTCGAGTTTTGTGAAGCCTTCTTCAATTGTTTTCGTGGGTATAAGCAAATCATCCATGTATGCTAAGACCGAATCGTATCTCTTAGTGCCTAGTACTTTGTGAACAATTTTTTGAAAAACTGCTGGTGCGTTCGCTAAACCAAACGGCATTCTGTTGAACTCGTAGTGTCCATCGGGAGTAAAAAACGCCGTAAGGTGTTTGCTGCTGTCACTAAGTGGAACTTGGTAATAGCCTGAAGCCATATCCAATGTAATAAAGTATTTGTTACCGCTTAAGTTAGATACTTGGTCCTCTATCAAAGGTAAAGGGTACCTGTCTTTGACTGTTTTGGTGTTCAATGCGCGGTAGTCAACACAAAGGCGTTGTTCGCCTGTTTTCTTTTTCACCATTAGTATTGGACTAGCGTATTCCGAATTGGATTCTGTAATTATATTGTTATCAATTAACTCGGAGATCATTTCACGAACCTTGGCTCTCTCGGAATAAGATAGTCTATAAGGTCTATATATTACTGGTTTGTTATCGGTTACTTCAATCTTCATTTCGAACTCTTTTGAAACACAGCCTATATCATTCAAGGACATAGCGAAACAGTCACGATAGCTTTGCAACAGGTTGTACAGTCTGTTAAAAGTGTCAGTATCAATGTTAGTGCCCACTTTAATGTCCTCCTTCTGGAGTGGTGGAAGAGCGTCATATGTTGTTTCGCCAATTCTCTTAACGTCAAGTATGTTAATCTCTTCAAAAGGTATGGCTCGACTGACTACCCGATCTTTTTCAAATATAAAAGGTTTACCTGTAGTATTAGACAATAATATACTACCCTCTCCTTTGTTTAGTCTATACACGCCTTGGTGAACACGATATTCTTTACCTGGTTCATTCCGGCATTGACTTTCTACAAATATATCGCCAGTACATGAGGGTCTGGGTTCGAACCACGCATGTACCAATGACTTTTAGTTACGTACATTTGTTTGTACAGCAACACCATTCGCTGATAAATTGTGCCCGGATAACGGCGACAGGCTTGCCACTTGTCACGTTTGGGACCTAATAAACTCGGCAAAACGTGGGTCCAGTTCTAGAGACTGGTGCCTCTGCCTACCCCTTCGGGGATAACGGGCGTGAGTTTATTTTTTTATATTTTTTTATATCGCCAGTATAAGAACACGAGCTAATAATAGGAACCAACTGAACACCTTTGAGTTTGAACTGTTCGGATTTTTGCAGTTTAACAGATTCAAAATCGTTTTGCAAAGTAGGTCGACTATAAAACGTTAGTTTGGAATTATCTTTTAAGACTACAACGTGAGGCAGTTCTGTAAAATTTTGTCCTATCAACAAGGGAGTCTGCTGTAAAGAAGGGCAGGGACTCAAACAACAAAGTTAATCAAATAGAAATTTATTTGGGCAGAGCTTCGCCCTATATAATAATTACAACAGGAAAAGAGTGCCGATCCAACATTTGCAACGGCTTAATAGGCAGGCGTTGTTTCTCCCACCCTCGCAACCGGCCGGTGCGAGCGAGGTGGGGCAAACGGGCGGCGCGCGGCGCGAGGCGCGGCGCGCGGCGTGGCGCGAGGCAAGGCGCGCGGCGCGGCGCGCGGCGGTGACGTATGCCGACGTCACGGCTACTCTGGCTTGGCTATGGCTGGCTTGGCTATGGCTGGCTTGGCTATGGCTGGCTTGGCTATGGCTGGCTTGGCTATGGCTGGCTTGACATGGCACTGGACTGGGCTGAGCGTTACACTGCAGAAATTTGTCATCAACAGCATGAACGAGAATATGGGCCTCTACGTCATCAATTATGATTTTTATTTCGGAATTGAATAGCGGTCTGGTTAACTGGTTACCAAAACCACGCATCGACGGTAAATTGTGCGTGTTTTTAGGCAATTCTAAAAGGTTGGCTAGTTCATGTTGTATAAGCGAACACTCGCTACCAAAGTCAATGTATGCTCTGAACGTTTTATTATCAATTTCAACATTTTTATGATATTTATCATTAGTATCACTACAATCAACTTTCATAACATTTTGTGTGTTATTGCGAGATGATGAGGGACGAGTATAGCACTGTTCTTCTCGGTGGCCAATTTTATTACATTTGTTACATTTTTGCAAGATCTTCGGACAATGGACAAATTGACCGCAATTATAACACTTCCTAGGATAAGTCCGACGAACGGTTGTTGAAAATTTCTCATTTTTCAGCTTGAAACACTTATTAGAACTGTGCCCTTCAACGCCACAGTGAAAACAGCGAATAACTTTGGAACGAAATAAGCTGTTTTCAAACTTAGCCGTAAATCCTCGTTTTTTCTGAGTGTGTGAAATCTGAACAGACTGAGGTTGTTGTATAAACAAGTACTGGAGTAAATCTTCGGGATCCTGGCATTTCAACGCTTGAGCGCTGTTTCTCAGCGAAACATCTGTAATTCCGTGAATGAGACAGTCCACTGCTTTCATTCCTGTTATTGCGCATCTGTTAAGCAGCATCAATTTATTGTAAAAGTAAATTCTTAAGCTTTCTTCAGCTTTCGATTTCCTAGCGAACATTTCTTCCAGCATAATAGCAAAATTATCTTCTACAGGGAAAGCGCGTCTGAGTTTTAACTGCCACTCCATCCAAGTAAAATCCAAGCTTGGCAATGAATACAACCAATTCTTGGCTGTTCCCACCAGTTTTTGAGTTGCATAATGTGCTGTCTGACGATCCTCCCAGCAGTAAATTCGCGCATATTCGTTCACTTTATGCAGCCATATGTCAATGTTCTGACCCTTATTCTCTGGGTCAAACTCGGGTAGAGCGTTCATCATCTGTTGCGAAGACATGAAAGACTGCGAACGGTTTTTAGAAGTTAAGGCTTCTATAAGACTTGCTATATCAGATGATTCATCTTTACGCCGACGTTTTGGTGTTATTTCAGTATCGTCATAGGAATCCGATTCATGTTTGCGTCTTCGTATAATCAACTCTTCTTCCGAACTTGAAGACGCGCTCAGGATGCGGTTTTTTCTTAAAGAAAATCGAAGGCCCTTGATTTTACTCGACCCTGATGAACTGGCCATGATCTACAACAAAAATAAAAAAAAACCCATGTGAATAATTTCATTAAAATAAGAGCAATTGCAATAATCAACGTTAGGTACCTAATATTCAATTCAATTTTTATGAAATAAATATTTAACCAAAGTCATCATAATTCTTCTAATCTTGAAAAAGATACGTTGATTCAAATTGAACTATCGATCATACACCGACTCAGAAATAAAAGTAATAATAAAAAATAAAAAAATTCTTAATTTCCAAGCGATTTACACATACATAACACTTCTCTCAAAATGTACCCTCTTCAACAACTTTACTGTTATTACTATCTAACAACTGTTTTATCCAAATGTATAAATTTAAACATTTAATGTCCATAATAACGTTGCTACTTAGTGCTAGCTAACTTTGTTCCAACATTTAACTAACATCACTCTTTAAATCTTCACATATCTAACCGCAATAACATTGGTCAAGCGCCTATTCATATGCTTAACAAACACTAGCAATTCATTGTTGGATGTGTACCAGCATAGTGAATTATCCGTACATTTCAAAAATGTTCAAAAATTCTCTTAAGCCGAGTGACTATAAAAGTACTGGTTTGTCTTCTAAGTCATTACAAAGTTGCCTTTACAAAAAAAAAAAGTAGGTACCCTCATTCCAGAATTGCGATTAGTACCAGAATTATTCAACTAGAGTGCGACAAGTGAGTCGTGGCACAAGCCTCTGGCGGGAAATTTAAAAATGTTTTAGTTGTTAACCCTTTTAGTTGTTAAGTCAGACCACAGCGGTCAACTTGTGCATTTTGAAATAGATACAAAAAAGGCCGAACCTGTTATCCTCTGCCGGCCCGTAACAAGTAAAAAATTAGTTTCATTTAAATCAGACCTAGAAAGTAGTATAAGGACTCAAGAAAATTATGAAAATGATAATGATCATTACAAAGAGTTATTCGAAGTGGTGTCGGGTAGTTTTAAAAAGATTTTTAAATTGCGCCATCTAAAAAGCAAGGACAATAGAGTAGGATTCAGTGAATGCGCTACGTCAGGTATTCGAAAGAGCAGAGACACACTTTATGAATTATATGACAAAAAGACTTATACATATGACGCCAACTTCATACAGTACGTAAAAAAATATTCAAAATTATTTAAGGCCGTCTGCCATAAAGCTAAATGCGATCATATAAAAGGAAAAATCCCACAATCACAGAATAAAGTAAAAACAATTTGGACCATAATAAATAGAGAAACGGGTAAAGCAAAGTTAGGAGACCGATTACTTAATTTCACTTTATTTCACTTAAGATTGATGACAAAATAATAACATCAAATGAAGGTATTTTTTTATTTATTTATTTATTTATTGATACTTTTATTGCACTTAAATTTTAAGTAAAAATATAGTACAATGCGGCGGACTTAATGCCATAAGCATTTTCTACCAGTCAACCGCAGGAGGTAAAACGAAAGAGTTGGTAGGCGTGCAAAAAGTAAATCTAAAAACATACATATATTGAATAAACTTACACATTAATATATACTTACATATATAATAAAAAAATAAACTAAAATATAATGAGTCTAAATATTACAATAAAATAAAATACATAATATATCTACACACTACGAGAAACCTAGGAAAAATATACATATAATTTACCATAAATCTATGATTAAAAAGATACAGAACATAAGGAACATACAACTGAAAGATCCTTATCGTGGAAAGTGGCTAGGGGAGGTTCAGGTAACCACTTCTCGAGGAAGTGTTTCCGGACAAGGGCTTTGAAATAATTCCGAGAGGGGGCTTTACGGATGTTTTCAGGGAGGGCGTTCCACAGACAAACGGCTGAGACGCTGAAAGAGCTAGAGATGTAACCAGAGTGGTGAGAAGGGGTACAAAGAAGAAGGTTTTGGGAGGAACGGAGTTCTCTGCTATGTGTGCAGGATAAGAAGGCAAATTGTGACTTGAGGTATAGGGGAGTATTAGGATCGTTAAGAATAGAGAAGAGGGTGCAGAGAATTCGAAGATTTCTGCGATCCCGAATCGGAAGCCACTTTAACCTGGCGCGAAATTCTGACACATGATCGAATTTGCGCAGACCGAAGATGAATCGAATGCAGGTGTTCTGCAGACGTTCGAGTTTATTCAGGTATTCCTGCGAGAGATCGAGGTAGCAGACATCGGCGTAGTCAAGGATGGGAAGAAGAAGGGAATTTGCAAGAGAAATTTTGATATTGATAGGGAGAAAGTTTTTCAGACGAAGCAATGGATGGAGCGAGGCATAGAATTTCTGCGAGACTGCCTTTAACTGAGCATCCCAGCACAGTTTCTGGTCAATGATAAGGCCGAGATCAGTAACCGTTTGGGAAAAGGCTATTATGCAGCCATTGAACTGCAAGGAGGGAAGCGAGACAGAATCTATCTTTGCAAGCTGTCTCGAGCCGCCAATGACGATCGCCTGGCATTTAGAGGGGTTAACGGCGATGCCGAAGCACTCGGACCACCTCTGAATCCGACATAGATCCTCATTGAGACCCGAAACAGCTTGACTAAGATCATCAGTGCTGGACAGTCTATAAAGTTGGAGGTCATCCGCGTAAAGATGGTAGCGGCAAGAAAGGTTGGGAGTGACTAGATTGATAAACAATGAAAATAAAATTGGAGAAAGAATGCCGCCTTGTGGTACACCAGCATTTAGTTCAGTCCAGTCAGACTGGGCCTGGCCGGACCGAACCGCCTGCTGGCGCCCTCGAAGATAGGAACAGAACCATTGCACGGCAGTGAAGGAGACATTGAGACTACCAAGAGTGGCTAGAAGGAGGTCATGGTCGACAGCGTTAAAAGCGTTGCTAAAATCAATGAGGACAAGGATGGTGACCAGTTGCTCCTCCATGCCAGCCCTTATGTCCTCAGTGAACTTTAAGAGAGCTGTGGTAGTGCTATGCCCTGACCGAAAACCAGATTGGAAGGGATTTAAGAGACCACTTGAGGAGAGGAACTTGGATAACTGTTGGTTAACAAGTGACTCCAGGACTTTGGAGAGTAAAGGCAAAATAGAGATTGGTCGGTACTGGGACGGTAGGGTAGGACTGGGAATCTTAGGCAGGGGAACGACATAGGCATTGCGCCATAGGTCAGGGAATTGACCAGAGGTCAGGGAAAAGTTAACGATGTGTGTAATAGCAGGGAGGAGAATGTCAAGGAGGTAGGAGAGCATAGCACGCCCTATATTATCACAGCCAACAGCTCTCGACTTAAGGGTCAGAATCAGTTTCTTGATTTCCTCACTGCCAGCAGGTGAAAATTCAAAAGAGTTGAAGTAGGCTTTCGGCATTGAACAGATCTGCCGCAAGGTTTCAGATTTAGTCTGAGGATCTAGAGTGGGCACCGACGCAAAATGCCTATTGAGCTCATCAAGATCAAAAAGGATTCTAGAGTCGGACGATGTAGTTTTTCCCACGCCTAGGGTCCTCAGAAATCTCCATAAACCAGCAGGCGTTGAAATCTCGATCTGTTCAGAGATGTAACGACGTTTAGCTCTTCTACACATCTGATTGCATCTGTTCCTAGCAGCCTTATATTCTGTCCAGTTGACATCAGACCTGTCCCGCTTATACTTTCGGAAAGCACGGTCCCGTCTCATCATCGCTTTGCGGACAAGGTCCGAGATCCACGGAGTGGGACGATGCTTGAGCGAGACCGGCCTAACAGGTGCATGAATGTCGAACAAGGATGATCTCGGCGCACAATAATGAAACCTTATCGTCGATGTCCTGAAGTTCCTGCATGTCATGCCAGTCGACAGCAGACGCATCACTTCTAAGCCTCTCTACATCCATGCGCGCAAAAGATCGTTGAAGAACGATAACGGGTTTGGGTTTGGGAAATCTCATTTTCAGAGAGCAAAAAATCAAGTCATGGTGAGAGAAAGCGGGGGCGGGAATTTGACCATGGGAGGCAATGCGAGCGTCATCAGAAGTTATGATGAGATCTAGCAGAGTATCGGAATTATGAGAATGATGAGTGGGCAAGAGAGGAAGGAACTTAAGGTTATGAGATTCGATAAGGGAACGAAGTTTGCTAGAGCGATGGTCGCTGCAAAGTAGGTTGGTGTTAAAATCTCCCATGATCAGTTGATGGGCGTAGATAGACGTAAGGTCATCGAGACAGAGCTCTAAAGCTGAGAAGTAGTTGTTGGATGGAGGACAGTAGACTACGCCGAGAAGAAGTTTGACACCCAGATCTATTTCTAAGAAAAGAAATTCGGCAGGGGCCGACCCGGACGTGGGGGATTGTGCAATGACCTTATAGGATAGGTTGCTTTTGAGATAAATAGCCACCCCGCCACCTCTCCTCCCGACACGGTCATGTCGGATCAAGATAAAGCCAGGTAACGAATACGCCGTAGAGGGAAGTGACGGTTTTAGCCAGCTCTCAGAAATAAGCAGAGCCTGAAGGTTACATGAAGAGAAGGAGTCTAAAAGGTCATTGAAATGACTCCGGACACTCTGAGCATTGATATGGCAAACATTGAAGTTTTTTGGAAAATTTGAAAACTCGTTGATCAGGGTGTCACCTAACCCTAGGGCACTAACGTCAATGCTAGCGAACGAGGAATCAGATTCAGCTGTATGGTAGGAATCATCGCTAATATATATCATAAATAGTGAATAAAAATAAATAAAATGATAGAATAATTATGTAAAATAATACAATACCGTTGATACTAGATAGAAAAATATATAAAATAATACAATACCGTTGATACTAGATAGAAAAATATATAAAATAATACAATGCCGTTGATACTAATGAATAAAATTAAATAAGGTTGAACAATGCAAAAACACGCTGCATCAAGCACGTCCTGCTGGTTGAGTGATAAAAAGTTTTCACAAAATATTATAAACACAGAAAAATATATTTTCGGAACGCACCCGCCATTATTTTGACAATGACATTTGATTGACGTCTACGTCTATGCGGTCTATGGTCTCATCTGAGTGAGTTGTTTGTTGACAAAGAAAGAAAAGAAATTGGCAGAATCCTTAGGGGTGCCATTCTAAAGAATTGAATTGAAATCGATGTTAACCAAAAGTGATGGAAAACCATAAACGAAAGGTACATTCGCTAGAGAAAAGAACAATGATAAGTAACCTGGCGGGGCCGTACGGATAAGAGTGGATACTAAAGAAAATAGAAGCACACGAACACAGCAGCATCACGTCTTCGTCTTAGCCCTCGTCGAGGCCGCAGCCCTGGATCGGGTGGTCGGCAGGGTCGCGTTGTCCCTCTTGTGCTGTTTATCCCTCTTCTCGGGAGCCACGGTCGATTTTGGCGTGGATTTATCGACCGAAGGATGGAGGCCGCAGAGCTCGTCCAACTCCAGTGCCGTGGAGATCTTCTGCGGGTCCTTCCCCGGTGTCTTCACGAAAACAGCGCCGTCCTTGGTCCACACAGCGGTCATGCCAAAGTGCACTCGTGCTGACATAAAAATGGATTGGCGGGTCCTAGTTAAGAACTCGCGGATAACGATGCCAGAGGACTTCAGTGATTTCTTTTGGTGCCAGACAACATTCCTCTGATGCAGGTTATTAAAATGAACCAGGACGGGGCGAGGCCTCCGCCCTCCTCTCGCCCCTAGCCTGTGTGCCAACTGAAACGATGATGGCTCGAGACTGCTAATGCCCATTTTGTCACGGATGGTCTGAACAAGCATTGTCTCGATATCTTCAGCCTCCCTTTCCTCAATGCCGCAGAAAAGGAGAGCATTTCGACGATTAAAGTTGTCCAAATCGTCCACTTGGGTAGTCAAATATGTCACCTGAGAACGAAGCAAGCCCAAGATACTCACTACGGAGTCTTTGAAATTCTGGAACTCACGAACTAGGCCATCCATGTCCAGTGTCTCTTGTGAGGAAGAGGAGGAGAGTCGTTTTTCAAATGCTTCCATCCGGGCTGTCAAGGACGACTCGATGGACTTCTGAGTGTCTAGGACTTGAATCAGTGTCGACATGGTCTAGTAGCAGCAGTTCAGTGACAGTGTCTTTATAGTAATTAGAGTGGACACCAGCAGGTATGCTTGACAATTATTAGTTAATAAGTAACATTTGAATCACTCAGTAATGTAAATATACTTGATTATCTAATAAATTGATTTAAATTTCAAGGAGCGAAAATTATTTAGATGTTAACTTTTTTGCAGCCTACCGCCAAAAAAAAAAAGGTATCGCTGCAGCTTTCGAACAGTTCTTCACTAATGTCCCAATCATAACTACAGCTCCGTTAGACTCGTCACCTGATCGTGCGGCGACATTATTAAGGGACAATGTCCCCGCATGCGAACACGATTTTACGTTTAATTACATTGAGCCCCATGACATTTTTAAGAATTTTAAATTATTAAATCTTAAAAAAACCGAGGACTTATGGGGTATGTCAGTAACAATAGTTAGTTCAGTGATAAATATCCTAGCTTTGCCGTTAGCAAAGATTTTCAATAAATGCGTAGATGAAGGAGTATTTCCAGACCTCATGAAATATAGTAGGTTAGTACCCTTATTTAAAAGCGGTGATAAACAAGATCCAACAAATTTTAGACCCGTTTCAGTCTTACCAGTATTAAGTAAAATATTTGAAAGAATATCTTAGATCAATTACTTATTCATTTCAATAATTACGAACTCCTCCATAGTCAGCAGTTCGGTTTCATTAAAGGGCGGAATACAACAGACGCTGGAGTCATGTTAGTTAAACATATTTTCCGTGCGTGGGAGGATCATAATGATGCTATAGGAGTATTTTGTGATCTGTCAAAGGCATTCGATTGTGTAGACCACAAAACATTACTCTCAAAGTTAAAACACTATGGAATAAAAAAATTAAGTCTAGATCTTTTAAAATCATATTTAGAAGGAAGGGTTCAAAAAGCAGAAATAAATCGTATTAAATCGTCAGTCTCACTTGTAAAAATGGGAGTCCCGCAGGGATCTATCTTAGGGCCGTTCCTTTTCCTAGTCTATGTAAATGATTCACCGTTTTTGGTACAAAAAATGTGTGAGATAGTGCTATATGCTGATGACACGTCACTTGTTTTTAAAATAAAGAGACAGGAAAATAATCTTGACGAAGCAAATAATGCTCTCTCGCACGTTCTAGATTGGTTTACAGTAAATAATCTATTGTTAAATTCAAAAAAGACAAAATGTATGAAATTTACCCTACCCAACGTAAAATTAGTTGAAAAAAACATTGTAATTGAAAATGATAAACTAGAATTTGTTGAAGATACTGTATTTTTGGGCATCACAATCGATGTCAAACTACAATGGGGTCCACATATTATAAAATTGGCACATAGACTAAGCTCCGCAGCATATGATGTGAAAAGAATTCGAGAACTTACTGACGTTGCAACTGATGGGCTTGTTTATTTTAGTTACTTCCATAGTATTATGTCCTATGGTATAATACTATGGGGCCGGGCAGCAGACATTGAGACTATCTTCATCTTGCAGAAGAGAGCGATCCGATTTATTTACAAGCTAGGTAGTAGGGACTCGCTAAGAGATTTTTTCAAAGAAACTAACATCTTAACAATTGCAAGCCAATACATTTATGAAAATATTATATACGTTCGGAAAAATATTAAGGACTTTGAAACTCTTGGTAGCCATCATAACGTTAATACGTTATTATGAGTAAACAGTGGCTGTCGCTAATGTACCTTTCATTAATAGTAAAAAATAGTTCTATCAATATCTTACCCGTCATATATAGTGCCATAATCCTTTAAAGCGCCAGTGAATCCAATAAATAAAGAACCATAAGTGAACCTATCGCCTTTTAAAAGATATCAAATAAACAAAGACCCGTGAATGTATACAATAAAACTGTTAAGTTAAACGAATTCTGCAAATGAACCCAACTGATTTGCACGGTTAACGCCACGACATAAAGTCGCTAGTTGTGTGAAGCGATTGATAAGTAGTGACTCAAGCCACCAGCTGCCCGCGTTACCAAAGATCAACGAGCCGCAAGCGAAAAACAACTAAGGCGAGCGCATTGTGTCTCTGGGAGACAAAAAAAAAACATACAACTATTACTTTCTGTCTTTTTTTTTTTTTCTTTTGTTTCTCCACCGACACCAAATAAATTTTGCTATAAAGATGGCTCAAAAAATGCCACAAATGCAAGAAGTTTTTAACCCCGACAGAAGGCATTACATGTTCCGTGAAAACATGTAAACATGTCTATCACAGAGACTGTGTGGGAATTCCGCTTAAGCTGAAGATGAAAGGCTGAAATTGTGCTGAATGTGAAAAAAAGATGAACAAGAGTACCGTAGCAACTGGAGCAAAAAAAAAGTTAACGCGGAACGATACTGTGTCCGATGATGAATCGTCATTAATGGATGGCACAGCCACATCGGATATAGAAGCAAGCTTTATAAGTCTTCCTGATCTGAAAATCGGGAGTAACGAGCAAATAATGGAGCTTAAAGCAGAAATCGAAAAATTGAAGGCTAAGCTGGAAGCAGCAAATGATGAAATTGATAAGCTTAGTTTCGAGAATAATGATTTAAAAGGGCAAGTTATAAGCTGCGAAAACAAAATTAAAACATTAAATAAAATATTCACAGAGGATCCCATTACTAAACACCGCTCACCAAAAAATAAAAATAAAAACTTAAAAGAAACTCCAATCTCTACACAACATAAATCTAGAATAGAAGTTGCGCAAGCCAAACCGGCACAAAGCCCTGGCGAAACGATGGAAAGGGCTGATGAAGAAACTGTGAAACAAAATCAAGACTGTCAGACCAGTGCCACAAAAATCTGTATTCTGAGAGGGAACAGGAACGACTCGGCACTTGCAGCCATTGAGAGCACATTTGAATCGCCGAAAAGCCAGTACTGCCACCACATGTATTCAAACGGAGGCATTGAGGTACTTCTAAATAAGTTGCAGGACAAACTACGAGACTTCAAAGAAACGGACTACTGCGTTATAATAGTCGGTGAGGCAGACTTTAAAACTACCAAAAACTATCTGGAGTTGGTAGAGAAAATTAGAACTGAACTACAAAAAATAAAAAACACAAATATTGCCATATGCGCACCGACCTATATATGTGGCGCAGTTATGTATAACTCCAGGGTGGAGTTATTTAATAGTCTACTCTACATGGATACACAGACTCACGGCTACGCGTATTTTTTCGACTCCAACGACGAGCTGACATTCGATATGTTCTCACACAATACAGGAAAAGTCACCAAATTTGGATTTCGGCATATCCTTAAAAACTTGAGAAGCATAATGACTTTTTACAATGCTGGTAATGATACAAGCTGTGAAGGAAAATGCGAACCGACGTTAAACCAAGACAATAACAAACAAAAGTCATTTCGGAACTTTTAAGATTATGATACAAAATGTACAGAGTATAAAGAATAAGATAGATATAATAGAAAGCACACTACAAGAACAAAAATACGAGGCCGTTTGTCTATCTGAAACGTGGATCACAGAGTCCCAGCGACCATATGTACACATACAAGGATATGAGTTTGCGGCAGCCTATAGCCGACGCGAGCGTAGAGGGGGCGGTGTGGCTATCCTGCTACCTAACGAAACCAAATATATGAACAGACAAGATCTCACAGACCTATCAGTAGAATATTTTATCGAGTGCTGTGCTGTAGAATTAAAGCCTAATATAGTCTTAATTAATGTTTACAGGGCTGATCGTCACATCGAAACATTTTTTAATTGTATACAAATGCTCCTTACCAAACTTCAGTCACATCACTATAAAAAGCATATAATAATAGGAGGGGACTTCAATATCGATGCAAATAAAAACTCAAAAGATTACAAAAAACTGGTAGATCTAATGTTAGAACACAACTTACACCAAATAATAAAAATACCTACAAGAGAAACAGCTACAAGTTCTACATGCATAGACTTGATCTTCACAAACAACAAACATTATAATCTGAATATTATAGATACAGGACTATCAGACCATAAATGTATTGTCTATAGTTTTGAAGCATGTGCACAGCGACAAGAAAACATAACCTACAAAGTAAAGCGTAATTTAAACAGAGTAGAAAATGTCATGACCTTCAGAACAGAACTAGGAAAAACCAACTGGAATTTTATCTTACAAGCAAATGAAAATATCAACATAACATACAATAAGTTTGAAGATCGATTCAGATCTCTTTTAGACAAAAATTTCCCTTTGAAAAAGGTCAAACTCATAAATAAAAATCATAATTGGCTAACAAAGGGATTAAAAACATCTTGTAGACATAAAATAATTTTGAAAACATTAATTAATCAAACAAATCATAAAGTACTGAAAAATCATTATAATACGTATGCCAAAATACTCAAAAAAAGTATCAAAAATATCAAAACGAAAAATATATATACAAGAAATGGATAAATCTATAAACAAAACTAAAACTATGTGGAATATAATAAAAAGAGTTACATCGAAAAAAAATTGTATAAATGCAGAGAACTTAACACTAAAAATCAATAACAATGAAATCAAATGCCCAAAAACAGTTGCAAATACATTCAATCAATACTTTGCTTCTGTTGGATCCACTCCAACAACTCTAAACAGTAATATTATAAATCAATCCACTAAATGTAGCGTCATTACGCCTGTAGTAAACTCAATGTTTCTACACCCAGTCACTGAAAGGGAAGTGTATAATATTATACGGCACCTACCAAATAAAAATAGCTCTGGTGTAGACGAGATACCAACATCACTAATAAAAAAGTGCATAAATGAATTAACACCAATAGTAACTTCTCTACTAAATAAATCATTCAATGAAAAAACTTTTCCAGATCGGCTAAAAATTGCTAAAATTAAACCAGTTCCGAAAAAAGGCGGCAAACCAGACGACCCTAGCCAATACAGACCTATCTCAGTTCTTCCGGCATTCTCAAAGATATTTGAAAAAGCTATGACCAACAGGATCTATAATTTCCTAGAAAAATTTAATATTCTTGATAAAAACCAATTTGGTTTTCGGAAAAAACGTTCTACAACTTTGGCTTTATATAACTACGTACAAGAAATAATAAACTACATTAGAAATAAAAATTACGCTGTCGGACTTCTTCTTGACAAAAGTGTCACACGAAGTCCTACTCAGTAAGCTTCATGGCGTAGGCATCAGAGGAAATGCACTAGAGTGGCTAAAATCTTACCTTTGTAATAGAAAACAGTACATAGAAATAGAATTCATAGATAAACAAACAAATGAAATAAAAAACGAAATTTCCCTCCTAGAAACAACAAATTGGTCGATACCCCAAGGTAGCGTAATTGGGTGTGTTCTTTTTATCATATACATCAACGACTTACCAGCTATATGTAACACGTATTCTATCTTATTCGCAGATGATGTCTCTTTGCTATTCAAATGCCCTAAAAGTAATGACCGGGAAAATGACACAAATATAATAGGAACTTTTAACAAAATAAAACTTTGGCTCTCCCACCACAACCTCGAAATGAACAATAAAAAAACAAAAATAATACAGTTTAAACCCTACCAAAAACAAGAAATTTACTTAAAATCAATTACGAATTCCCTAAATATTGAAGAAGTAAATGAATTTACCCTGCTGGGAGTAACGCTAGATACGCATTTAAACTGGAAAAAACATATCGAGAAAACCAAATCAAAACTAGCCCAGTTTACATTCGCGCTTAGGGTATTAAAATGTAACACCAGAAAAGATTGCGCCTTATCTGCATATTACGCCTATGCATATGCTTGGCTGAGGTACGCAATAATTTTATGGGGCCACAGCACTGATGCTCAGGATTTGTTTATACTACAAAAGAAATGTCTACGCATTATTGTGAACATCGCACAACGACAGAGCTGTAAACCCTACTTTATACAAGAAAATATACTTACCTTACCGTCAATATATATTCTAGAAGCCGCTCTATTTGTACACAAAAATATGAATCTCTTCGAGCAAAATAAAAATGAACGTCGTAAAAACAAATTGGTCCTTCCCCCACCCAAATTAGAAATTTTCAAGAATAGCCCACAGTATAGATGCATACTCATTTACAATAAACTACCGGACAGTCTTAAAAATGAAAAAAAATACACAAGATTTAACATTCAACTTAAAAATCTACTAATGAAAAAGTGCTATTACTCCATAGATGAATATATAGGTGATAAAGAATTATAACAACCTATGTATAAAAAGAAAACTAGCTTAATATCTTAGCTGTAAATTTTGATTTATTTAAGTACATGCATGTTCTACAATTGTATACGCCACATATGTCAATCTGCTATACCCTTACAGGGTTCATGTTCAACTAGTTAAGTAACTTTTGTATCTTTTCGAGATTGTTCATGAAATGCATTGAATAAATGAAATGAAATGAAATGAAATACTAGGAATAAACATAAATTGTCATTTCCACGATTTAGACTTGCAAAAGTTAATACTTCGTTTATGGGGCACTGTATAAGGTTCTACAACAAGATACCCCAAGATATATTAGAGTTGTGTTAAGCACACTCTTTGCAAAAAAGCTTATTATAAAATCAACGATTATTTAGAAGACAAGGACGTATGGCATTAAATAGTAGTTTAATATTAAATTAATCAGAGGATAAATGTGTCTAGTGTTCAACACATCCAAGATATTATTTTGTATGTTTTATTTGTATTAGCTTTAAGGTGATTTGAGAAAAGATGGTCAGAGTGGAGTTTTTTTTTCGCTGCCTTTTTCTCCACTACAGACGGCCCCAAGGCAGCGGCTAACATTATACATAACTGTATGTACATTGACATTCAACAAGCAGAATGTAAATTCTTTACGTTGAAATAAATTCTTGATTCTGATTCTGATTCTATAGTCTGAATAAACCATCTTGAAACTTTTGCTTAACTTGATTATTTGTTTAATAAGTTTGGAGTCTCCAATGAATTTTGTCCAAACATATATACATATAAGAGAAACGAAAACATTAACTACATCAAAACCAACATTTCCACTACACCAAAAACAGGGATGATAAAAACGCACCACATAAACTTACAAACATTTATTAATTCTGAACCATAATCAAAATCTGATTCAATAATTTTAATGCTTGTTTCCGCAGTAAAACTCATTAAAAATGAAACATTGGGCTGGCGAAGGCCTTTTTTTTTCTTCTGAAGTGTCCCACACACACCTTGCCTTAAGGAACCTTCCTTTTTTATCCTCCTCATTGTATTAACCCTTTCAGACCATACGTGTACAATTGTACACATAAATTGTTTTGATTATAAAAACGTAAGCAAAAAATGTTATCACTTCAATCCTGTTGTATTCGTTTGGTCACTTTATGCTTCATACAAATGATACAAGTAACGCCATCTCGTATTGAAATAAAGAACGTCTCGGTCACTTTTCCACGGGATTTCGCGGAAGCCGATGTGAGTGTAGGTAAGTAAATACATTTTATTCCAAATCAGTGTAAAAACTTCAAATCTGGGCTGAAACTAAATTGTTTTAGATAGAATATTATTTAGAGCTCTGAATACGTGTATATTTTGATTGATTGTGGAGGTATTTGTGCCAAAATTGAGATATTTTGGTAATGTGTTCAATTGTAGACATGGGGTGCAAAGTGTTGCTTGGTGTCGTATTCCCGCGCATTTTTCTTTTGCCTATTTATTATTGGTTTTGGACTTTGTTTAGTATATTTTGCTTTGTTTTATATTGCAGTGCATGGAAAAAACTAATAATGATTTCACGGGAAGCTTTGCTGTTGCTGGAAAGGGGCAATCTTTCAGATATTGACCTGTCTTCTGATGATGAAACTGACGATGTGCCGGCATTGCCGTCATCTAGGCCTGTACGTTTGGGTGCAGCTCGAATAGCTGTAAACCAGAGTGAGTACATTCCTCATGATTCTGATACCGATGATGCCGATGATGCCGAACCCACTCCGCCCGAAAACTTATGTTTGAACCTCCCATCTTCCGACGAAATACCTATAGTTGGACCTGACACAAGCCAGCCCACATATGACTATCTCACTCCTAAAGAAAATATAAAATGGCGGCATAGAGGAGTTGATAACCTGTTCCCAACAGATTACAACCCTCCCATAATATTTGATCCACAAGTAAGACCCCCTATAGAATACTACACTAAGTACTTACCTACCGGAATTTTCGAAACCATGGTTGATATGACTAACTTATACGCTGTGCAGTCAGACAAACTAAGGTTCAAACCAACTACTAAAGCTGAACTGGAAGTGCTATTTGGTTTGCACATGGCCACAGGAATTTTTAACTATCCGTGCTTGAAGATGTACTGGGAATCACATATTAGTATCCCCCTGTTCACCGAAAACATGACGCGAGATCGGTTTTTCGAACTTCGTACTAACCTACATTTGGTGGATAACACTAAGAAACCAAGCGACTGCAATGATGTCTTTTACAAAGTTCGACCCATTTATGATACATTCCGCAAACGTTGTTTGGAGTTATCACTCGAAAAAGAACTCTGCGTGGACGAACAAATGATACCGCTGACTGGTAAACATGCTGCCAAACAGTACATCAAAGGGAAGCCTTGTCCGTGGGGCCTAAAGCTATTGCCAATATGTGGGAAAAGTGGTATGCTTTACGATTTTATATTGTACCAAACCTCATGCCCAGAACTTGATAAAGAAACTGTGAAAAAGTTTGGTTATGGAGCTGCTGTCGTGTTACACCTTGCAAACAGAATCGGAGAAAGTAAAGGGCACGAACTGTACTTTGATAATTATTTTTCATCGTACAACTTACTCCAGGTTCTGAAAAATCGAGGCATCAAGGCAGCGTGTACGGCACGCATCAATAGGTTTGGTAAACTGCCTCCGCTACTATCAGATAAGGAAATGACTAAAAAGCCAAGAGGGTTTTCGCAGGAAATTACCAGTGCAGATGGTGACGTAACTTTAGTGAAGTGGATGGACAACAGACCAACTAATCTGGCATCAAACTTCGTTGGAATTGGGCAAACTGATAACGTGGACAGATGGTCCAAAAAAGAGAAGCGGTACATTTCGGTTGAAAGGCCAGAAATAGTAAAAAAATATAATAATGGGATGGGAGGCGTTGATTTGTTGGACCAGCTGATGAGTTACTACAGAACTTTCATCAAATCAAAAAAATGGACACTCCGGGCGATTTTCCATGCGTCTGACTTAGCTGTGGTTCAATCCTTCAGGGAATACCAGCTTGAATGCGACGTGCTTGGTATTCCAAAGAAAAAGCAGATGAAGCTTCTGGGATTCAGACAACGTTTGGCAGAGAGTTTGATCTGTAAAAATAAACATGCCACAACAGCCAAAAGAGGAAGACCCAGCTCCAGTCCCATGCCACTGCCTACAATAATACCCAGAAGACCGGGAGAAAAACGGCCCTACTCAGAAGTCGCTAAGGATGGCGTAGGACATTTACCGGCACATGATAATAAATTACCTACTCGCTGCAAAAATCCTGGATGTAGTGGGAAATCTCGCATCAAATGCATGAAGTGCAATGTTCACTTATGTCTTACCAAAGACAAAAATTGTTTTGTATCTTTTCATACTTAAAGGCTTGTTGTAGTTCTATAATTATTTAATTTTCTAAAGTTCCTATTGAGAAGACTGTTATTGGTAATAAATACTTTAATTTCATAATAAAAACGTGATTTTATTAGATATTTATACAGTTCCTCAATAGTGCCCTAATAGATTTTTCGTTTCATTTAGGCCGGTTGTGTTCAATTGTACACATTAAAAGAAAACGAGATTTTCCTTCAAAAACATATTTTTTTATCAGTTTTTCCTTCGTATTCTCCACAAGTGTACGTGCATCCAGTCATAAAAAAAAAAATTGCGTCGTTAGGTTCAAAAACTGTAATTCAGGTCTGAAAGGGTTAACATCAACTTCTGCAATAACAATAATTATTATTGTTAATACAATCGTTATTATCACCTAATAACTGGATTAAGACGTAATCATATTTTTTTCTCCCAATGTCACATTACAATCGACGGCACGTTGGCATTTAAACTTTTGTATGAATGCAAAGAAAAGTCCGATTATATATATTTATACTAGTATTTTATCTTCACATACTTTTCAGTACTTTCAATAATCTGAATTTTTTTCTGCTAGTGCGTTAACTTAGAACGTTAGAAAATAAAATTCATAGTGTCATACTATGTCAATTTAACCCCACAAAGTAAAGAACAGACTCAAGATTATTAAAATCTAAGACTCTTTACATTCGACATCTGTGGCACCCTAAAGCCACAGTAATTAAAATGTTGATTCTAAAGAAAATGTATCACTGATGCCAATCTCACGTCACGTTAACGAAAATTTTAACACTTTTAACAAAAAACGTTCGTTCTCTCACGTCGCATATATCGAATAGACTCTACCTCACGTAAAAAAAATCAGACGCTCTTTCACGTCAAAACTAACTCAGACGCTCTCTCACGTCAGAAAAAAACATCAGACGCTCTCTCACGTCAAAAAAACATCAGACGCTCTCTCACGTCAAAAACATCAGACGCTCTCTCACGTCAAAAAACATCAGACGCTCTCTCACGTCAAAACATCAGACGCTCTCTCACGTCAAAAAACATCAGACGCTCTCTCACGTCAAAATCATCAGACGCTCTCTCACGTCAAAAAAAACATCAGACGCTCTCTCACGTCAAAAACATCAGACGCTTTCTCACGTCAAAAACATCGGACGCTCTCTCACGTCAAAAACATCAGACGCTCTCTCACGTCAAAAAACATCAGACGCTCGCTCACGTCAAAATCATCAGACGCTCTCTCACGTCAAAAACATCAGACTTTGGACGACCTGTAACACTATGGTAAAAATAGTTATTTATTATGCAAGGCTGCAAAGTGCAAGTTCAAAAATAGATTCCTGAGCGTAGCGAGGCTTTCCACATTCCACACACCACCTTTCACCCGACTACAGCGAGGAAAATGCGAAAGGCAAGAAAAACAATAAAAAAAAAAATTGGGCCCACTGTTTATCATATCAAATTAAGGATATACACATTCAAATCCAACAAAATAAACTAGAGAAGAGGACAATTATTAAAAATTGAACAGTAGGTATATTCTACGAAAAATTTTCGCGCCTTTAGAATGTCTCCACTTATTAAATAAATCGTAGGCTTTTAAATACTTCTCGCGCGATTTTCCAGGGAGAAAGCTCAACTCGGCATTTTGTACAGTTTCCATTAATTCTGTAGGAGTTGAAATCATTTACCTTCGTCGCTGCTAGAATCACTAATTTTTATAGTTCAAAGACACTGAACTTGAATTTATTGTTTTGATTTGATAGAACTTTCAACTTTTAAATTTTTTTTTTTTTGGTTGATTTCAGAAATTACATACTCCTACTTGTGTTTCAATTTTTATATCAAATAAACATCAAAATTGTTTTTTATTTAATGCATTTATTACTCAAAATATGTTAATTGAACTGAAATACTATTAGTATTTATAATAAAACCTATACGTTAAAAGTCTAATCGAAAACCAGGTTTCTGATCTGTCATTATGAAATCAGTAACGCGTAGGAGTTTTATATTATTAAAAAAAAGTTACATGCACAGCACAGAGAATCACAATCATAGTCTTCGAAATTCGAATGATTTTTGCAGGCTAACGGATAAAATAGGCTTTTCCACGCAGATTTCGCGCTATAAACCGAGGTTTTCCGAGCGAATGAGGTGAAGGAAAAAAAAAATTTTTACAATCTCCTTCAGTTAATACCTACAGGATAATACCTACCCTCTACTCATTTAGTCAGACAAGATTATTTCACTACTTTACCGACCGACCCTTTTCTGATTTTCAAGAACCTTGTATCGGTCTATCTCATATGCAAAGATTTATAATGATAATATATTAAAAGGAAGGATAGATTCTACTGCAGTAACTGTTGAAATAAAACAAAACTGCCAGGAAAAAGACTACGCTTCTGAGCTAAACGAATTGTATTTTTTTTTTTAACTAACGGTTTTTTTTTTCACCACGTGATGACGTGAACTTTACAAAAGAAAAAGCTTGGAACAGCTATGACTTTAGTTATAATATAAAACACTAAAAATCTGTGTGCTTTAATTATAAAATTCTATTTAGAAATTTTTTTTTATATAAAATAAAGTTACTTACTGGGGTTTGCAGGCCGAGCAGCACCTCGTGGGTGGACTTCTTAAAGCACTTCTGAATTAATGTAAAGTTTGGCCTGGGCTGTCCAATCGGCACCAAATTCCGGAACGCAATGGCCTCCCGCCGCTAGCGTGCGGCGTGAAGCCAATATCCCCCTCTCTTTGGTTTCCGTTTCCCCTTTCAACTACCCTTCAATATTTTCACCAGTGCTTGTCAAGTAAATGTTTACATACCCCACAAACCCTGACTCTTTTATGACATTGTGACGGATGCCACTATTACTAGGTGAATAAACTGTTATTTACGAGTAAAGTTAAATATATTTCGCAAAATCATGACAATGGTATTGGGTAAACTGCAAATAATTTGCTAAAAAATTTCGATATTGTAATGACTTTGTACTTTATAATAGAGTTTATAACTGCCGACAAATAAGCTAAGAATTATCGATCAGACAAGTTATTTATACCCGCTACACTCACGGCAAGTTTTAGTCATCACAAAGATTAATATCACGACCACAAAAATGTTTCCTCGCAATTGGGTAATGCTTTTGAAACGCACGAAGTATTGATTGAAATTGTCCAGAGTTATTCGAAAGACCTTTAAATGTGTATATTTTTATTTGCCTAATAACAATAAATATTTATACCTACTATGTAACCTAGTAGTTTAAACATAAATACCTATTTTTCATGAAGTACAGCTTGCTTATTCGCAAAATAAATATAGACACGACATGAATGTATCTGATTGTATTTGAAGTATTAATTAAATGTATTGTGACGCTGTGGATTTCTCGAAATAAACAAAATGATGGTACATCATTAGAGTAATATTTTTACATTTTATTATGAAGAAACTCCTCTCATAAGATACGCGGATTTATGACACCGGCTAGGGCACCCTAGATTGCGCTTGCTTGGTTTGCACTTGGTCCGTCATTTCTTGTTTTATTTACTTAAATGGTTTGTATACACACTCACGATTTTTTTGGACTATTTCATATCAAAGTCCACGCGAAGGAAATCGAGGACAAAATTTAGTTATTCTATATTTAGTCTTAACTGAGTCACATTTCAATTTCACTAAAATAGTACCTGGGTATACATTGTGTGTATCATATTCCGATAACACATTTCCCTTCAAACCACAGTGGATACTCGTTGTAACAATGCACCTACCAAGACGATTTCTCAGAATTTCGAGACCCCATGTTTTGAGGTCAACTTTCGACGTCACAGGAATCATTAACAGTTTTATGAATAAAATCTGCCTTTCTGGCTACGTCAGCAATTCCGAAAACCAGATCGTTCGGGCTGACTTCAAAGTTTGCTTTTGTATTGTGTATTTTCTATACGTTACTTTTGTTCTGGTCAATATAGCTTACAGCCTGATATATACCAACACGCTGTGGAGTTTTGTGAACTTTATATCATTCACGAATAAATGTTTTACAGGTATTTCTGTCAGTATCTCAATGCTTGCAGCTTATAAATGCGACATTAACTGCGTACAGAAATATTTCCAAAATTATGTTTATATCGATAAAATTTTAGGAGTGAGTGGGACAATTTACACCTTAGAGAAAAACAGGTATAACAGATTATTCTTTTTAGGCATTGCAGGCTATGCTATCAAATTGATATATGATATTGTGTCAAATGCAATCATTATCAAATGGTCGGTTCTCATCTACGTAGAATATCTTTTATCAACTTGCGCTATTTTTATTAACATGATGAGCATAAATGTACAACTTGCAATTCTTAAAGATAGGTTTAAAATGTTTGGCAACCGAGTCTCTGCTGCTTTGGAAATTCCGTGGAAGGAAAATCCAGACGGATATGTGGATATTATATTACAGTTCAAGCACTGTTATCAGTTGTTTTACAAGCAACAGGCTGTGTTGGCAAAAATGTATGGCTGGCAAGTAAGTAGGAATTTTAAATTCTTCGTGGATTTATGTCAAATTTAAATATTTTATTCACAATAAAAACAAAATATTTACTTTATGAATGTTAAAATTATTAGTTTCACAATTATACATTTTTTACAAAGAAACTGCACAGTCATTAATTCTTTTCAAAACAGTTTTAGCTTAATTCACAAACTTTTAAACTTAAAAAATATTGCTCATGGATGTGTTGAACATTAGAGACGCAATTCTCCTCTGAATACATGTAATATTAATCTACTGTTTAACCCCAGATATCTTTGTCTTCTAAATATTATTTACTTGGTAAAAAGACAATTTTGCTTAATAGGTATAAGTAGCAACACCCGTAAGTAGATCCGGCCTAAAGGTTTACAAGGTATAAGTATTTTAAATAAAATATATTTCAGGTTCTCTTTGGAGTAATTAACATTCAACTGTTTATAATGTTCGCGTCATATGGTGCTGTTACAAATGAGCTTTCAATTGTAAGTATTTTGTTACATAATATTACATTCTAAGCTAAAGATTTTTGCTTTAATAATTTGTTTGAATTTTTTTTTTAGTTTCGTTGGACCTATTTATTAACACTTTGCACGAGAGTTTTCTTCAGTGGAAGTATAATATGCGCTATGGTTTATTGCTTCGAAGAAATATTGACAGTGCGGAAATGGATGATATCGCAACTAGAGGAAGCAATGTTAATATTGGAAATTAATTTAGTTGATCACTCAGAAGGTAAAATATATGTATGGAAAAATATTTACCTATAATATTAATATTTTTTTAACTATTATTTTCCTTTACCCTCATAATAATAGTAAAATAACTATACCACTGTCCTACCAATACTACCATACTAAGTCTAATCTCTCGACTAAGCCTGATATTGTGGTGGTGGACGGGGCGCAGAATAGGGCGTTTTTGGTCGACATCACTGTTCCATATGATGAGAACCTCGTAAAAGCCGAAGCAGATATGTAAGAAAACCAAATATCTGGACGTGGCGCACGAGATTACCGACATGTCGGGGGTGGTGTCGACTGAAATCGTTTCTAATAGTCCTGTCCGCGAATGGGTTAGTTCCAACCAGTCTCGCTAACCATCTGAGGCAACCGCCGCCAACCGTCGGTGCTGCTTGAGATAGCCTAGATAGTCCGGCGTTTTCTCTTGCTGTCGCCCTGACCTCCGGCTGCTTGGACTCCTCAGCCGGAGGGCGTCCGTCTGGCCACTTTGGTCAGACGAGAGACTATAACCTGTTTTTTCTACTTAATAATAACTTCCACACAACACAATCACTTGACCTGATACCCTGTGCTATGGTAACCAAAAATATTATTGCAAAATGTAACATTTGTCATGAGTAGGGCCACAAGATGAACAGACGATCTCATGCAAGTGGCAGGAAGACGCTGGATGCAAGCCGCTTCCAACCAGTCTTTTGGGAATCCCAGGAGGAGGCCTATGCGCAGCAGTGGACTTCTTGTGGCTGAAAGATTATGATGAGCTATAGAAGTATTAATAAATAAATCAATAAATTAGGGGAATATTTGAGGTGATATTTTGAAAAAAAAATTATCTTACAAACTAAAAGTAAAATATACCCAAATAAATATGATATATTCTGTCCAATCCAATCCAATAAATAAATAACTAAATAAATAAATAAATGTACTTTGTGTGAAAAATAAAGAATCTTTTCTGTTGCGGGCGTAATTCAAATTTCATGTAATGCTTTATTTATTTATTTATTTATTAATACTTTTATTGCACTTACATTAAAAAAATTGTCACTATGTGGAAATTGGTCTAATGATCTGTTTTTGTAATTTTGTTATATTGTAAAAACTATCTGTAAATATTTCCGACTTTTACTTTTTAATATTTAAAAAAATAATAATATACATACCTACCCGGTTAAAAAAAACCTATTTTTTCAGACAGTGACATCCATCGCCAGGTGAAGACGTTACTGAAGCAGATCCGCCGGCAGCCGATGTCGTTTTCTATTTGCAAGATTTTCCAACTTGACTACAGCCTGATACAGTCGGTGTTAAGTTTCACACTGACATATGCTATTGTGTTGGCTCAGTTTAATAAAAAAGGATAGAAGCTAGCCATAAAATCCATTGCTTTAAAACAAAAACCTGATAAACTGAAATAATATAGAAATAGTAATAATAATATAATTATGTATGAACAAAGAAGGAAGGAAAGAAGATCTACAAATACGAAAAGTTACATGAAATGACTTAAGTATGTAGAAGAAGAAGAAGAAGAAGAAGAAGAAGAAGAAGAAGAAGACGAAGAAGAAGACGAAGAAGAAGACGAAGAAGAAAAAGAAGAAGAAGACTTTATTATAAAAACAGTACACATGCCACAATAACAAAATAAGCCCAAAAATATAGATTAGCCTACGTTGTCGAGCTAGACATAAAGGCCGTATTACAACATCCAGCGCCAAATCCCCACCGAATATGGCAATTTAAAATATTTGAAGGAATAAAATGTTAAACTAAAGTAATTAATACAAAATATTGTGTCGTGTTAAGTACAAAATGCATGTGTATACTAGCACTTGCATTTACACGTTTGATATAATCACCTCACTAAACCAGTAACCACATTTCTTTATCTTGAGTCAACTCACTTAATACGTATTATTATTATTAATGCAAGTGTATACTAACACTTGAATTTACACGTTTGATATAATCAGCTCACTAAAATCAGCAACCACATTTCTTTATCTTGAGCCAACTCACCTAATACCTACCTGATAAAAGAAAAACTATCCAAGTGCAAGTCAGACTCGCGCACCGAAATAGTGTTGTAACACACACAATTATATCCATATTCAATTAAACCGATTCTGAATATTATGAGTATTAAGCAAAACAGCTGTGTTTTTTCCTCATTCAGTTCGGAGCCCTTAGCGCGATACAAACACTAAGGAATATACAGTAAGGATTGCACTATAATCACTTCAAGATTAGCATTAAGATTAGGATACTATTAAATTATCTACTGTTTTAGTAGAAAAGTGAATAAATGTTTTTTGCTTGAGTATTTTTTTAATTTTTGACGGTCAATAAGAATGCCGAAAAGGTAGGGCGTCTTGCCGTCGTCTGTTTTTCCAGAAATATATTTATAATCTTATTGCCTTTTAAACTAGCTTATCCGGGATTTAATATACACACATACATAAGCTAATGGATGACGTATCCATCTCCGGATCTTATAGCAGCCGGGTACTTCCGATATTCCTGAGTTTCGGCGACCTGAGTCAAACGCTGCCATGCCACTGCTATATTTCTTAAAAAATTGACCAATAGATTTACAATAAGTTCAAGTAGCTGTTAACGTATCTACGAGTCATCTTTCTATTAGCTCTGTTGCTTTTACTTGTTCTTTGATGTAATCCGTCAAAAAGCAGAGGCTTCCCTTTAACCCTGCAAATGTCATATGTCAACATGAGAACGGTTTCATCATGAAGTAAAGATTTGAGTACGTCTTGGATTTCTGGTTTAAAAACCAAAGCAGGATTTAGAGAGAGAGGCAGTCTTTTCTGCTGCTTCACAAATCAGGTTAACAAATTATTGCACAGCGTGTAATGACTAATGATTTCTCAACACCAAAATCGGCGCGCCGAGTGGCAGAATCGGCGGCGCGGCGCGGCGCAGTGAATCCAACCGCCAGTTTTTTATAAATGGTTTGTATATGTCGCAGTAAAGCAGTTAAATCAGAGAGTCAATTGAATCTCTAGACAGTCAATCCAAGATATTTGATTGGAAACTCACTACGAAACAATACTCTTCTTCTTAATTTTGCTGAGTAACCATTGACAACAAAACAAAACACGGAATTTCTTCACGATGACACCGAAATAACAATAACAAATGAAAATAATCGTGGTGGAGTCGACAACATGTTTACAATTTCACCAAAGACCACAATTTGAAACAAAACACCACTCACACACACTGCACAACGTTTGCCAAAAGAAAGACTCTAAAAGTAATCAGCTGTTGTCGTGACCGCCATCTTGTTTTACATTATTAATCAACATGCTGGCTTTTGGTCAGTTAGATAGTTAAACGTTTTCGACGCTGCTTTATTTAAATCAAAATGCTAGCGACTTGGTTGAATATCGATCTTTGATTGACTGTCTAGAGATTCAGTTGACTACTTTACTGCGACATATACACACTTTAGCCTTTTCATCTACGTATTGGCATGACATGTAGGTACATGTAGGTATGTAGGACATGTAGTTCAGTGCCCCTTCACTCACACTAGATAGACGGAGAGACCACTCGGACGCTGCAGTGCCATTGGGACATTGTTTATAACGAAACAAAGTTTCAGCGCTATGAATGTACGTTTTTTGTTAATTTAATTTGAAAACGAGACCCAGCAACTTGTTCTACATTTCAGCGTCGTAAGCATCGATTATCTCCGACTCTTTTTGCGTTCATTCTAAAGCTATTAATACAGCTTTAGAATTAATGGAATTACATTCCTCCTGAAGTTTCGATTCCTGTGGCAATAGGATCGAAACGGTCTAAAGGAATAACATTTCTGTGTAGTCCACATCATTTCACATCGCTGACATGTTACAATGGTTACAAAATAGTTTTAAATTTCAATAAATTTTCACATGAACAAAAATAATTTCACCTAAGAAAATCTTTACCAAAACAGAAAATAATTATCCCAGAAATCATCAACAATTTAATTGTAATTTAATTATGTAACAAAGGGTAACGGACGCTCAGTGGTCAGTTACTGGATGAATTACCCTACCTTTTTTTCTAATTGCTTGCCACAGATAAAAACTATTACTGTTCTGTAATTTCATCAACTGGAAGGAATCTGTGATCAACTGAGCAACATCATTCGGTTTCTATTGTGGTTACGCGAATGTTCTGTTCTCCTATTCTTCTTCTTTTTCTTCAACGTTTTTTCCATGATTTTAGCACCAGTAGCAGTTGTTCGAAGTCCAATCACAATCAAATGCAAGAGCCAAAAAAAAGAGGAAAGACCACAGAATAAACTGGCAATTCCCATTAGAAAAACAAAAACCCTCTCTTAAAAATGCCATCTACTGACTAATGAGCCGTTTTCAGAAGAAAAAAAAACGAATGGCTGTCAAAGGAATGCAGTTTTAGACCTCAGCCCAATAGCCATGTGTGATACATGTTATTTTTTTGAAATTGAAAATGTTAGTTTTTTTTTAATACAATATAACTCCGAAAGGACAAACATATGGCTGTTGACGTCATAGTAACTTTTATTCAGCTCGCTGAGACCTATTCGATGATGTATCACACATGGCTATTGGACTGAGGTCCAAAATTTTGCATTCCTTTGACAGCCATTCGTTTTTTTTTTAGTTCTTCTGAAAGCGGCTCATTTGGAACTACTCACGGATGTAAAAAAAGAACGGATGGAATCTCCTCTAATCACGAGTGAAGCAGACAAATGGCCGCCGTATATTGATGAGTGCGTGCCATAGGTGTTGCCAGACGAATATCACTTTGCCCACTTTTTCAAATCAATGAGGATAAATCATGTTTTAGTTGAAACTTACCTTATCTAGTGACGGTTTCACTTTTATCATACTACTGGGTGAATTAAGGCTGAATTAATGATTGAGGCTTTTATTAAGGAGGTGGGACATCAATCGAGGGAACAGTCCCTCGATTGATGTCCCACCTCCTTAATAAAAGCCCAAAATGGTAGTTATAACCACAGGGTTATAACTACCATTTTGGGGCGTATTAATATAAAATTTTGCACAAACAAATTTGAACAATATCGAATAGTAATTACTTAGTTTTTTTTTGCTATTTTCTAATCGCATTTATATAAATGATTTTACATTAATTGATGTTACTTATTATTATTTGGTACACTATTCCTTTCTACGACAAAATGATTGAAATGAAAACACGGAAGTACACTGCCAAGATAATTTATTATTTACATTGCATTCACATTATTTGCATTAAGTTTAAATTACATATTTACACCAAATTATTTACAGTACATTAGTTACCATTGTTTACACACTGCCAAAATTATTTAGATTACAAGAATCACAGTAAGTAAGTACAACCAAATTATTTGCATTACGTTTACAGTATTTACATTACATTACTATTAAGTTTACATTAATTACAACGTAAATACAATGCTAATATAATGTATTATTTACAATACAAGAATCACATGACATGCACATTATTTATATACGTTTGCATCATTTACATGACGTTTAAATTCTTATTTACACTTAAGTATTTATGTAAAATTTACATCAAGTAAATTACGTTAACATTATTTACAGTAGATTATATAAAATAGAAGAGATTCATCAAAAAAAGATATCGTGCTAAAATCCTTTATGTTGAGTCAGTTTTTTGTATACTTGTCTTTTGTTCTCTAATGTCCGGGATATACTTTCTGTTTTAGATATGTAATGAAGTCTAATATTCAAATATTTTTGAACGATACATTTAATTAAACTCACTTTGTGATCTGCTCCTGCTATTACATGTTCATTTTCTATATTTGAAAACGTTGTTTGATTTCCAATGAACATTGCCATTATCTTTGTCATTATATACAAATGCTGCCTGTCATTATATAATTGTATTTTTTCTTTTGCCAACTTTCTTACCACAATTTCACAGACACAGCATATGTCAAATAAGTCTTTAGAAGGAAACTTCAACCCTCCTCTGTTTTTTTTAACAATCAGTTTGTGAAAGTACAGCTTTTCAGTAGTAGTTAGTTGAGCCAAACAAACTTCACATTTCAAATGTTTGTGTAACGTATATGCTATATTGCCGGATATATATCAAATTATAATATTCCGGCAATCGTTGAATTGTTCAACTTGTAACTGTTCAGCAAGATCTGTGATATTTGTCTCACACTTCTCGAGGAAGTGCAGTGAAGACACGCAAGAGTCTTCATTTTCGTCATGCCGTTGGTATGGAATTGTGGTGTTGATAATTTGGGTACTGGAACTGCAATTTAAGGTTGCTAGTTTTTCTAAAGGTACACAGTTCCCAGTAGAGATGCATTCAATTTCTAAAAACGTCAACAGTTTTTTGTAACTTCCTTTAAATTGTCGGACGTTTGGGTTATATCATTGGAGCCACATTGTAGACGTATCGAAGAGAAAAAGATTTCTAAGTGATCTTGGCTTAGCTTATAAGTCGGTAGGTACACTAACTTGCCGTTGTTAATTAATTCTTCATAGATATGTTTAAGGCTTTTCATATTTATCAGAGTTTCAATAAAGCCCGTTTTGCATCTGGTTTCAACAATGGGCTTGAAAAATTTCGTTATGACAAACATTGTTCGTCCACTTTTTTTTACTTTTCTTTTTGTTGTTATTTTTATTTTCATGGTCATGACGTATTTTTCTAAATCATTCATAAAGTTAAATATCTTGTCAAAATTTTTTTGGGAGATAGGTTGTCTAAAATCGAAAGTTTTCATTCCCCTGGAGTTGAAAATATCAAACATAGTGTTCATTTTTGATATGAAATTTTCGGTGGCCTCAGAATCCATAAATTCCTTTAAATTGAGCACCTCTCTGCAAATATTTATAGCGTTAGCAACACTTGAACTGAAAATTTGAGTTGCAAGTTTTACTTTCATAATTTTATTCCTAAAGTGTATATGATTTTTGGTCAATTTGTTTGCCAGATGTAAACCTTCATCTTCTTGAAATTTATTTAGGTGTTTTAGTGTTGCCCACTTAATTTCTCTCTCATCTCCATCAAGGAATTGTTTTTTTGATTCCAAGTGATTCTTTATTAACTTAATCATGTGACTGGGGTCAAGAATGCATGCTATTTTGGAGTCATTCGATGGATGCTGAAATGTGGTTTTTAAGGATTCTGCTTTTAAGTCACAACCAAGGAGTTCAAGAGCTGTTATATTTGTAGCATGTCCATCGCACGTCAGACTAACAACGTCGATGTCAGCTTCAGAACATTTCATTAGACATAGTTCTATCAGATTCGCTTTTTGTTCCCCTGTAACAGCAGTACTCAAAAAGTATCCCACAGGTACTTTAAAATGCTGATTGATACCAACGAGTAAAAATACTAGCGCCTGAGAGGCCAATGCAGCACCCTCTTTGACCCCAGTTCCCATATCAACAAAGCCGATATATTTTTTTCTATCCCAAAGTTTTTGGGGTCTTATCGCCACCTCATCGAATACAAGGGAGCATAAAAGTCGGTGTTGACTGACTTGGGCTTTTGCTTTCAATGCTTCGAAGGACTCATCAGTAAACCCTGGCTCACCTTTAATATGGCCATACCATTTTGCCAAAGTTTTTCGATGGGGTAAGCAGGTGTCGAATGATTGTCTTATGTAGTCATAAGCTCGAGGAGAATAATAATTAAGTGTCAGGCAGAATTTTTTTATACTTTGAGTATATCTAATATTTTTATGTAACTTTTTCCGGTTGAAATTATTAAACAAGTCAGCAGCAACAATGTTTTCATTCAGTGTGTTAAATAGATCTGTGTCAATATAATTTCTTTCTTTAAGGTTTTTGACAATATTCTTAAGTGATTCATTCCGGTTTTCGAGTCGCCTAACTTTTTGGTTCAATCTTTTCAAATTCTTTCTTTGTCTTTCGATAACATCTTTTTTCTTGTTGAGATCATTTTGCAATCTACGTTTCCTGGGTGTGTCAAGCACAAAAGGAATGTTTGAGTTTGATTCAAGTAATAGTTGATGTTCGAAATTACTTGTTTCTGCTCCAATGTTTGATGATAGCTAAAAAGTAGAAAAAAGTCTCAGTTATAAAAGAAAAGCATTACCTGGAAAATACAGACGGATATTTTTCCTTTTGAGGTACGGAAATTCATAAGGAAACATACTTGTTGCAGTTGTACTTGATACATATAACCGTGGCTTATCACAATCATTTGTTCCAACTTCAATGTTTGACGACACCTGTAAAAAAGTGAAATATAATCAAATTTTAGTAGGTAATTCCTATTTTTCAAGATAAAATTACGCACCTCAGTGCTCTTTGAAAAACCTTGAGTTCATTGATACTATTTGATACCTAGAAGGTAGTTATGTAAACAAATTATTTATACAATAACTTGAAACACCTAGGAAACGCATAATACCTAAGAAACGCTTAATAAACGCATAATAATTACTTACACATACCGGTAAAACAGGAGTTGTCATATTAATTTCAAATGGCAAGGAATGTTCAACATTATTTTCTGCAGCGGCAGCGTCACAATTTGGTAATACCTTAAAGAAAAAGTTAGTTTAAGAAGACTGCATAAAATAACTCAAAACCAACATAGCTTACAAAACAGTAATTTGGGTACCTACGTGTAATGGCGGCAGCTCAAAATCATGCAAAGCTACTCATCAGAAATGCCAGTCAGAAAATTATGTAAATCTTACCTGCTGCAAATATGTACTAGGTATCATGTTTTTGCTGAAAATAAGATTTTCCGGCATCCGATTTTGATCGTTCTGCACCGATTTTTCATTTAGAGTCAATTGTGCCAAATCTATGCCAACAACGAAATCATAAGCAGTGTATAATTTCGTGACACAGTCAAAGCAGATGGTGGTTGGAAGATGTTCTTGGCTAAAGTCAACATTAGTATTCAACCTTTTTGTCATATTCACTACTAGTTTCTTCAAAACATCGTCACTGTGAATACTGAATAGCTTGCTGTGGCAGTATGTAGCAGCACACAATCGACAATATCCAGCTGACTCAAATTTATCTGTAGGTGGAGATACCTAAAACAGCAAAATTTCCTTTTTTATACACTTTTCTTTTTCTAACGAAATATACTAGGTACGAAATTCAATAACCCACTAAACTTAAAATACAGTATACCTGCAACGGAGACGATATCATGCCCGATGATGACGATTGCTGTGGATCGTTCGCCACCCCTCTAACATTTGGTGATATCTTAAAAAGCATTTAACGAATTGGATGGTTAGGATTATTTGAAATTTATGTGCATAATTAAAGAAGCAGTTCTAAAATAATTAATATAGGTATACCTGTCGCATAGACGAAGATGTGCAATTTGTTTGTGTTTCTGGTGAGTTCGATAATAACTGCAAGCAATAATATAAGACGAGTACATGAATAAAATGCATATGGCCAGTTTCTCAAACGTTTGACAATAGATTAACTAGTTGTTAATAGCTGTCACTTGAATTTTTTGTAGTAAAAAATTACGTCAACTGACAGTTGTTAACAACTACGAGTAGTTAATCAATTAGTCAATTAGCAAAGAAATAATTACTTACCTTTTTTGGGATAGCGTCTGGAACCAGGCGACGTAGACCTTTGGCCGTTGTAACAAAGTCGTCATTATCAAAATGTACACTGCATACGGTACTAGAAGACGACGGGTTCCAGTTATTTTCATCCCTGCAGTCCCGAATAATTCGTACCCAATTGTCTTTTTGATCCTGATTGCGAGGAAACCTTTTGAAGATAATAAAGATGTTATTTTATGAGTTTCGTTTGCGTTTTTGTGTAACTCTAAAACACTATTACAAAAAAAAAACACTAACAAACGCAACAGATACAGATTAACCCATTTAGAGAATTTTTCCCGAAAAAAAAACTGGTAACACTGCTGTCTTTGGCATCCTGATTTCATATAAAAGTAAACAAAACGTAATTATGAAAAATAATCACGAATTTCGAACTTAAAACATTACTTACGCATGATAGGATATTCCTTGGGACTTATTACATTTTTTCGTGAAGTTTTTACACCACCGCACCACACAAGACGGCATATTTCACAATATTTTCACATATGCAAAACACCACTTACGGGCACTGGTGTCTGGAGCGTAATGGCGGCGGATTGTCCGACTTGGTGTATCTGTGTGAGTGTTAGCCGTGTATGCACACGAAAGTGTAGGAGTAGCGTGGCTTCACACCCTTTCAATGAAAGAAGGCATCCGTTCTTTTTTTACATCCGTGGAACTACTTTTCTTAGCTGTCAGAAAAATCCCTCATTGAAACGCACATACGGTTGAATACCAAAAAGATCACGCTGTATATATAAACAGTAGTAAAAGTAAAACTATAACTGTCCCCTTCACACTCATAAGCTAGACCGCGCGCAAGAGAGACGGGCAGACTTTTCATGATGCGCATGCAGTACACGTCACGCCGCGCGCTATTCACAGACACTACACAAGCGCAACGTGTAAATGTGTTGAACGTGCCAGCTTTACTTAACTGACCTATACGAAGCTAACTTTAATAATGTAATCTCATAATAAAAAGCAAAAGTAATGAAAGTTAACTTGGAAAGCTATTTGCAATAAATGTGTGTTTTAAATAGGCAATTACCTAGTAAGCAAATAGAATTTTAATACTATTGTGAATTTCTTTTTAGTCTACCTCCGCTATAAACTATTCTGAGGGGACAGCGAATTAAACAGCAAATAAATGAACTGTAAAAGTGTATTGGATTGAAGAAGAACAATGACACACATTAAATCAAATTAAAATAATTTATTGTACTTTAAAGAATTTACTGAATATCTATATTTTATATTAACCGCTGCCTTCGGGCCGTAATGTAGTGGAGAAAAAGGCAGCGGGACAAAAAACTCCACTCTGACCATCTTTTCAAAATCATTTTAAACTTAATACATCCGAGCCTAAGATTAATATCAGTAACTTTATACTACACGTTAGGCTATAAATTAAAACACATTTAAAGAACAAATAGAACAGTTCAAACACAAGACATAAGCAACTATTTTGGAACGCAGTACATAACTTACTTGATAGATCAGGCTCCAAGGGCGAAGACAGCAAAAAGTCCCACTACGAAACATTGTGCTGCCTTTATACCCTGCCCGAGCCCCCTACTTACGAGTATCTCTAAACAATATGGCATCCTATCTAGCCAATGACAGAATACATCCTGTCAAACGGAAGCCTTTCTAAAAATATTATCGATTAATCTTATTATTAATTTTAATTGTCCAATGTAGGGTTAACATTATCATTTATTATTACCGATCACAATATGTCTGAATAAATTATTTCATAAGCAAAGCTAAGAATCATAAAGAGTAACACTATTTGTTTACTGTCGGATATACATAGGTACAGGCATTGGTATCAGTTGGTATTTATTAACCTTAATTAGTTTTAATCATGAATTAAATTGTGGGTTTTCAAATGTAAACAGTATAAACAAGATTAAATAACGGATACATTTTAAGTTAAAATATCTTTTATAGCTGTAAATCATAAATTAATCAGTGATTTGACCAATATTCTGTCACGCGCGTATGGGGTTGCGCTCTAGTTCCACTTCTATAACATAACATTTACATACAGGCACATACATTGCTTCTGGCTCCTCACTAGGATACCTTGTGTCGTGGGAACCAGAAGCAGCGACCTCTTAAACATTGAAACATCCAAGACCTGGTTTTTTTTTGTCTCCAGCCGGGATTCAAACCCCCGGGTTCTACCCTCTCGCATGGTAGGCTGATGTGCTAACCGCTGCGCCACAGAGGTCGTCAAAATTCTATAGATTCATTTCTATAGTTAAATGATTAAAATGGATGCGATAAATGTAAAGGTCATTAAAAAACTGCAACTTTGAAATTCTACATACTATGGTACTTCAGGCCCCGAATTCATATGAAAAATAGCCAAGCCCTTCTTTTACAGAATGTATGAAAAATCTCAGTTCAATTCCGATGCAGCGAAAGTGATCAGTCAGGATCGTGGCAAGTGGCAATCCCTGGTGATACAGGAGTAATCCCTGGTGATACCTGCTGATACTATGTACAGTCGGGGTCTGAAAATGTTTACCACCTTAAGGTTCATAATTGTACAGACAATTTTACGACACAAGGTCGATTGACTTGATTGGATAAAGCATAAAGCTCAGAAAGAGTAGAGTAGCAACCTCTTAAAGTTTAGAGCAAACCTTCTTCGCTCACTCAAGGAGGTTTTATTTTCTTTATTTTGTAAAAATAGTATTGAATATATTTTCAAACTTTCTATTTTGACAGAGTTTGCATCTGTGTCGTTTTAATAAATGCAATAAAATAAGAAATGAATTTATATACTTGTTAGAATCGAGGCTTCGGAACTTTGAAAGGTAATAAGTACATTGTTAAAGCATTATAGACTATAATGCACATCTTGCGACAAAGAATCAAGTTTGAAAACTGGTAAACATTTTTAGACCCCGACGGTATGTATGTTCAATTCCAACTCTTACGTAATTGTCGATACGCTAGCACCTCCTCAAGCTGTATTAGGATGCGGGATCGAGTGTCCAGCATATCTTCAATCAATGAAGAGAGGTAGATAATCAGGGTACCGGTCATTATTACGTGGCTGAGAAGTCCGTATATTACGGATATCTGAAAAAATAATGGGGCCAACTTGTGAAGAATAAAACCCACTAACGCGGTTGTGAAAATAACGCATATTGAGAACTATTATTTGACAGATAACATGAAAACCTTAAAATAGGAAAACCAATTTCAAATTAAAAAAATAATAAAAATAAAAAGAAATAAAATCCTCTGTAGAGAGCTGCTACTGTGCGTATACTCCTCCGAAACAGCTAAACCGATTTTGACGAAATCTTATGTCTATATTAGGTAGGTCTGAGAGTAGGTTGATATCTATTTTTCATACCCGTAAGTGATAAGGATAACCAATTAGGCATAACAAAGTTTGCCGGGTCAGCTAGTAATTATCTGAGCATTTCGATGATGCAAAATTTTACTAATTTGGTATTTACCATGAACACGCTGTTTTCTTGCACTAATTCGTATGCATACCGTGTGCTCTACAAAATAAAATTAATAGTAGCCAGAAAGACCTGAAAAATATTCAACATTCCACCAACACCATCGTCAACTGCTACAAAATAATAAAAAATAAAAGATTTATCATACTTCCCAGCCGTGTACATTTGAAAGGAGGAACAGCTGCTTGCAAAACAGTTATAGCATCTTGTGTGCTCTTCAATATTAAAGAAGTTGTCTCTCCGAGTGATTCACACCCTGTCAAACGTCGGCAGATCGCCCAACAGCCTCACACCAAAAATCATGAACTTATTGTGTAAAATATACACCTCTATCACCGCAAACATCAAATAAATTATTTCAAATGCCACTGTCATGTCTACGTTTGAATACGGTAACAGATATAGAGGAGGTATTTCTAAAGTAAATATGCTCCACGCTGAAATAGTCCTTATAAATACAACAAAAACTTGCCATAAAACATAATGTTCACTTTTTTCTTTAAGCCTGTATAGTATTCGTTATTGTCGATTCCAAGTATAGCATCCATTCCTGCATAGTTTGCGTAATATTCTTTATAATTCTTTAGATCTAAAGTAATGCTTAAGAATAACACAATAAACATCTGCGCTGATGTTACGACTTAAAAATTAAAACCAGTTATGGTGCATCTTCGTTCACGAAATCGATCGCCTGTTAATATCTCGATGATTTCCTTTGTTTCGACGATACCTATTCTGAATGCCTGTACCGCACTTCCGAAACCATATGTTATCTTACAGACCTGGGTTTGGTTTTAAATAAAAATAAAAAAGGAAGTATTCTTATTCCAAGCAATATTTGTCAGGGTTGTTGTTGAATTCTAACATTAGCACTACTAGAACAATGGAAACAAATCATTCTCTACAGACTCTAAACGCAATGGGAGCAGATAGAATGCGTATTCGCGAGTTTGCCCGCTTTGTGGGTACTTACTCTTAGTGCGGCCTGTTCTGCCGTTGCTTATGGCTGGATGCATACGAGATGTTTTTAAATAGATTTATATTTGACCCTTCTTAAAAATCCTAACTATGACAAAGTGATGATTATTCCGGATTACATTAGAGATGACTTGAAATTGTGGAAAGAAGACACATTCAGCCCTATCAGAAATTACAATTATTTACTAGATATTTATACCGACGCCACCATGACTAGCTGTGGAGCTGTTTGTGGCGGCGCGACCATAAGTTGTTCTTGGAGTATTAAAGAAATATCCCAATACATCAATTACGTAGAGATATTAGCAGCTTTTTTCGATTTGAAACCTTTGGCTGCCAATTTTAGCAATTGCGAAATAATAATGCGCATTGTGTGGCGTACAATACCCACATTCAAATAGAATAGCTCGTTCGTTCTGTATTGGAATTGTGTAAGTTCAGGAAGCTTCTCATTTTTGTATCATATAAAAAACCTTTGACAATACTGATGCTGGCTGAAGTTAAACATAGATACCGAGGAAACTGTTTTATGAAACCTTCTCTAAAATTTTCATAAGCTTGGTAAACCAGACATCGATCTTTTTGATACTTTTTGCAAAATGCGCTAAAAATATTTCCTGGTAGAGAGGTCCATATGCGTTTAATCTCGACGCTTTTATGTACCTACTATTAACTGGAAAAGATTTTATTTTTACGGCTTTCCAGTTTTTCTCTTAAACGGAAAAAAAAGAAAATAAAGAGCCACGGGTTCCATGGTCATACAATATTGCCCCTCCCAGCGATGGTTTCCCATTTTCATATCCTTGGTACGAGGTGAGATTTTTTTTTTTCCTCCGAGTGAGCATTTACTTTCATCTGTTTTCAGGCAAGCTCACCCGGTTAATTCGCACCTTACCCTGGCTTCGAGCATTGAATTTCAATGCTGCGAGCATTTAATTTCAATGCTGCGAGCATTTAATTTCAATGCTGCGAGCATATTACCTATCGGGATAGCACAGAACCCGTTATGTTATCTTGAAATGGCTTTCTGAAAACACCATATCGCAGTATAGTTGTATTAAAAATGTGGACTTAGTTACTGCAATCCACAATTAATTCGTCTTTAACGAAGTAGTACCTATACCGTTTACTTGCCTTTTTAAGGTATGTTTAATAAAATGGGCGCGTCGTACCAGACGCTAAATAATCATAGATCCGCAATATGGATTTCCTGTAATAATTTGTCTCGTGATAGAAATATTAAACGATTCTTTAGAGGGCCATTCAAGTTAAAACCAATTTACTCCAGTTACATGTGACCCCATGATTGGTTTTACTTTTGTCCTAGATTATTTATTTGTCTAATTTATACCCACATACATCACTGCCTAGCCTGTAGATATAATCATCAAAATGCTTGTGACTCTCTAGGCTATGGCGACTGGTCAACGCTGACAAATACTGTCGTTGATTCGAATAAAAAATATTGTATGTTTTAATAAAATAATTTTATTGTAATTACAATAACTGGTATTCTAAAAAAGTCTGCAATTGGTAAAACTCAACCTGCGTTAGAGTTACCTTACTTTATATGTAGAGAGACTCAGTATTTGCCCAGTTGAAACTTTAATTACCAAAAAAAAAATAATAATAATTAAAAAAAAAATCCTTAAATCATCTAAGTCGTAAAGGGAATCTACGGTCTGAGTACAGAATGACGATAGATTCTTCCTTACATGCAAAAAACTATCATGCAACTTCCTCGGCAACTCGAGGAAGCTGGTGTAGACACCAAAATGTTCATTTTCAGCAATCCGCAGTATTTGCAAATTTTTACAATAGGACCGTGATAGATCATTCTAATTCTGCTGAGGCTGTGTCCAGAAACTAGTCAAATTTCTTTTTAATAGAAATACTTAATTAATTATTTTATTATCGTCAATTTTTGGGCCGGATTAAAAATTTACAATGTATGCTTACGAAAGTTTTTGTTCAAAAATTATTCTATCAAATAATAATATGAAAGTATACATATAATTATTAGATAATTGCTATTTTTTGCAACCCTTTTAGATTAAAATATGATATTTATATCTTTATTCCTTTATTTGTTTATTGCAAAACCAACCGTTTATACGAGATACACATTTACAAATTGAGATGATTAGTTCAAAGCAAACAAAAGGTTTTCACTACTTTTATCCCTATTTTATTTCTAATGCATTGACATTGACTCTCTGAACATCTACATGGTAAGATAAAAGTAAATCTCGAGACGAAGCCAGGACAGTTGAATGATCAAACAAACTTACCTGTAAGTGATGTTCGATCTTAATTGTCCTGGCTTCGTCGAAGAGATTTAGAGTCCCGACCCACCCAAGGTACTGCTAATCTATGCCCTGATGTCAATGCTGTTTATTGTCGTGCTGCTTATCTCTAAACAGAATGAGCTTGTCCGACTGTCCTGTGGAACGGGTAGCTGTGAGAGACGGGAACATTCGCTTTCTCTTTCTCTCCAGCGCTAAACTATGTGCGAGTAGGTTCAAACGCGAGGGTGAACTACATGGTAAGATAAAAGTAAATCTATTCGACGAAGCCAGGACAATTAAGATCGAACATCACTTACAGGTAAGTTTGTTTGATCATTCAAAAATACCTGTAAAAAATCTTTTGAGATTATGTTATTAAAACATATAAGTTAAACGGCCGATCTATGATTATTCAGTGTGCCATAACATGATCCTTTCTCAAAACATAAAGGAACTCTAGCAACGGAGAAACACTAAAACTATAATCAATCTTATTCTCATTACAGAATTTCCACCATAACTTTAGACTACAAGAATACTGAGAAAGCGTGTTTTTTAATAAAGAGGAGAGCATGACTTCTAAAGCTGTTTCTGGTACGGCTGTCTACAGAAGCTTTCCTTGATAAAACGCAAGACGCCACGGAAAGGTGTCGGTGAAGTGGGTGTTGTTCTCAGAAAGGAGATGAGGGAAGACATTTACTTGCTGGAAATATTAGGACATCTTTGATACAAAATTTCATGAATAATGGGTACCACGGCTGCGATGGCCACTGTGAGACCATAACAATTCCAGTTGCACGATCGGAAACGATTTTATACAATGTTTTTAAAATTAACGCAAATGGTGGGAATGCATGAAAGTAGAACTGACACCAATTTACTGTGAAGGCGTCAATATCGTAAGCGAATGGGTCTCTTTTTCAAGAAATGTACAATAAACATTTGGTATTTATTGTAGATGCAAATATGTCAATAGTAAGAGCATTAAAATTCATGACCACTTCTTCAAATTATCTAGAACCTAACTCCCATTTCGTATGTATCGATATTTATTTTTTCTAGATTCGCTGTCGGCTTCTACATTCAATGACGAACGTATCTATGAAGCAAAATTCTTCGCACCATTTCCGTCGTTTTATGTTGTCGATACGGAGTATATTCTCCCAGCCACTATGGTTGAATGCTGCCAACAGTTTCAGATAGTTTATATGCTTCGTTTGTTCGTCTAAAGAACAAAGTCCACCAGTTTTTTCGGTACCGCAAGCAGCACCCTAGCCTGCAGTTGAAGCGTCACTATAAATCTCTAGAAGGTACTTGTGATCACGGATTGGATTAAACGAAAAATTGATTAAAATTGAAATTATTATCTTTCCACCAATGTAAGTCATTATTCAAACTATCTGCTAATATCATGAAAGTGCCGTAGTTATCGTTATTTTATATTTTAACGATATTTGGTAAGGATTTTGTATGTGTACAACCATAAGCAATAGTTAGACAAGCCGCTGTAAGAGAGCCTAGAAAGCGAGCAAATTCTCTAATTCTTTATGTTTTATTGTACTTAAAATGACAATCACTTTTTCGAAAATCTTCGTTCGTTTCTCATTTGGCATGTTTAATGTCACTGTATTAAAATTTAGAATCAATCCTTAAAACTTGCAAGACGTTTGAGGCTCCAAATTGCTCTTTTCTTTGTCGATTACAATATAATTAATGCAAATTTTGTCAAATGTGTCATGGGAATATTTGCATTTTCATGGCAGTCTTTCGCGGAGTTTCCTAAGCATAGAATATCGTCTAAGTATTTGACTGACGATAGTCCAAAACCCCACAAGTGGGTAATAAGTGTTTTGAAAAAAAATTGTAAATATGAATGGCGCTGAACATTTATACCAAAGGGGAGGACTAAAAATCGTACAAAATTCCCTCGAAACTAAAACGCAAGAATTTTTTATGAGCTTTGTGAATAGGCAGTAAAAAATACGCTTCTTTTAAATCAATATTTATCACGTAGCATCCCTTGGTCATTACTTTGGTAGCAGTCTTAACGTCATCTATTTTAAAGTGTTTTGAGTAAAAACACCTATTCATTAAGTTTTTTTTTTAATTCAGAATAAATCTTCCTAATTCCTGGTGTAGGTACATACATACAATAAAGAATATTCTATCGAATATTCTGTGTGTGTGTTTTCTTTTTCATTAATTTTCAGTTTAGCAGACACATTATGTCAACTCCTGTTAATAGCTATTGAATTAATATTGCAAAAAGAACGTCTGGGAATGAAACTCTGATTAGGTTCTTCAATAAAAGGAATAAAAGGAACCCGAAAGGGTGTTCAGTATAAAATTATCGTTTGTAATAGACTTTCAACTAGGTATTGAGAAAATTAAATATCTCAACCGACCGGCATGTAGGTAGTTGTGCCTGCGCCACTTCATGTTATTGAGCTAAGTCGAGCGGGGCGCCGCACGGGGGCAGGGGCTGGCGCCGCGATGGCGGCGGGCGCAGCGCGGGCGCTCGCCGTCGATTTTGTTGCGGGTAGGGCTATGACGTCATCGATCTCAGCCTACCGGCTCGCTGCAAGTACGGTTGACCGCCGCTGCCGCGTTGTTGGCGCAGTGGACGGGGTCGATGCTTGAAGTATCTGACTAGTACCATATACAATGAATAATAAAAGACTCAAGATGTCATCTTGAGTTTTTTAGGTTACCCAATTTTTCTCAAAAAAAACATTATGTGAGTCTGCCACCAGTTTCCCTGCGTCTTTCAACGTTCGTATAATCTGAGTTATATCGGTTATTTCTTCAAGAGACTAGATAAAGCTTTTCCCAAAGCAGAAAGTGCGCGGCCAAGCTGGTACTGCTTAGCCAGTAGGCGTTTATCTCTTTGCTTAAGGATGTCTGCTAGCATAGCATCAATCTCCGGGTTTAGAGTAGGTCCCTTAGACAAAAGAAAATGTTTAAGGAAGAGACACTTTTTAAAAAAAGTTCTTGCCTGTCTTTTTTTTTCAATCCATCTTTCAAAATCTTTTGAAATCAATTTTGAAATTGAAAAATCAAACATCAGCCTGAGGCTCATCGCCAAACTTCATATCAACTTCTTCATCACCGAGTTCTTGTAGTAATTCGGAATCAATTACATTTTCGACGACGGCCTCGTCATCAACCGTTCCCGGTATATGGGAGATCGTCTCGGCGGCGACATTCTCGCTATGTGATCGGACTCCACGGGAGTGCTCTCAATTTCTAGATGTTTTATAAAGGCAAAGATAAAAAAAAAAACCTTAAAGCACTCATTTTTAACGATGTCAGCAGCAGTTTGTTAGCTCGTGCAATTAATAAAAATTGTGTTTTTGTCTATGCAAATTGAGCAACGCTATGAGCCCGATGAATGCATCGGGGTAAAATAGCATCACAGTGAGCTTTTCTTTTATAAGCAGAAGAGATATACATCTTCAAAGCGGAAAAAAGGATAGGTACGCAATGATCGCAACAAGTAAGATTACGTTTTATAACGCATTGCGCGTTTGCCCGATGAATGCAACGGGTTATCCGAAGAATTCAACGGATAACAAAGTATTTCCCAATGAATACAATGGGAAAGAACAGTTTCAATAAAAATCACGAAAAAACGTGTAAAATTATCACCCACCGTCAGGTTGCACATTCTCCTCGTCATCGGAATAGACTATTTGCCGACTCCTATCTTGGTTTTTCTCGTATTTCTTCTATTGTCCCGTCTCGAACATGTTTAACATTGTATTTTTTTTATGGTCACTCAACGTCAAAATACCACTCGTGCAATTGTCGCGCGCGCACGGACAAGAATGACGCTAAGCGGGACGGAGCGGAGAGTGAAAAGGATTCTCTTTCTCTCTCTGGCATTACAACTTGTGCGTTATAGCTGTAATGTAACAGACGATAGAACTTGTACGGAGCGGACAGCGGACCTGGGTACGGCGTACAAATCCGCTAGTCACAACAGACGCCCGGATCTCGCAGTAACCGCGGGTAATGCACGTCAATCTTCACATTTTAGTTGCAAAGTCGCCCGTAACGCAACGGAGTAGAGTGCATGGGTATACACCATGATGTGCTGTCGACTGTACACAGTTCAAACGTCATGCCTGGTGACATATATAAAATTCAAAGTCCTGACTGACTGACTCACTAATCAACACCCAGCTCAAGCCGTTTGACCTAGGAAGCTGATATTTTGCACAGAGGATCTATATAATGTAGGCAACGAATAAGAACGGATTTTTTGAAATTCAACCCCTAAGGGGGCGAAAAGGGTTGCCAAAATTTTTATGGGAGGTATAAGATGTTGTCTGATTTTCTTGAAACTTAACATAAATACTCTTCAACACAATTGATTGAACACGTGTTTCGCCGTTTTTCCTAAATTTAACCATTAAGGGAGTGAACGGGGTTGTAAAATTTTGAAGTAAACTCCACGCGGACGGAGTCGCGGGTGAAAGCTAGTTTGTCCGGTCCGAGCGTACAGACTCGCGGATTTGTACGGAGCGGACCAAATTCGACGCGAACACCATCGGTCCGGAGCGGACACGAAATAATAATAATAATGTTCGGCGGACAACTCTCCAGACAAAAGGATATGGTACGGAGCGTACCAAATCCGCTGTCCGGCCCGTACCAAGTTCGATCGTCTGTTAGTACTATTAGGGTTAGCGCGTAGCAGGGCTACTAAAATACGGTCAAAGATAAATCTCGAAAGGCGAAGACAGGATAATTACTGTCGTAAGTCTTATCTCTGATACAGTCAGTGACGGGAAAGCGTATGGTCCATAACTTCACGATTAAGCATCTGGGCAAGGCAAGGGTGATATTTTCGTATTCAGTGATGAAGATATTACAGTGCATAGGGGTCAAATGCATTTTCGAAAATTTCGACCTGTTGTGTATGTGCCACCTTGAAGGTGCTATGAATATGGTTCGAAGTAACAGGTGACATGAATTGCTAAGGCTGCAGCATCAGCATCCAAGCTAGGGCCGAATTATCAGAAGCCCACAGCGTACGTTCTCACAGAACGACACTTAGAACGCCTGCTAGAACAAACATACTTCTTGTAGAATTATCTGCTTATCGTTGACATGCAGCGTTGACTTGCATCCCGTAGGCCATGCACCAGTCAGTATAAAGTAAAGTGTTCTCTATGTATCTATGTATACGTACTATCCGTCGGAAATATCCACCATATCTACCACTATCAGAATTACCATTATTACGTTACTGTCGTGAACGGGTGCTGCCGTCCGTGTGTCTGGCCGCAGCATTGGTGTTTACATACTTCGCACCCCCCATGTAAAAGTCGCGTAACTCAACTTGCGCCATTTTTTTTTATTATTGCAAAAAATCGAGCGTAGTCTAATACACCTTCTCAAAAATTTTCATGAAGCTAGCGCCAAAAATAAGGTGACTGTCACAAAAAATGTGTTATTTTGCGAAAAAATAAAATATAGTTTTCCATCGTTATACAGATGTAAGCATAAGTACATTGATTTATTTCACAAATTTCCCTGAGTATAAAGCCATAAACACACAAACATATTACTAACACGAAGAAGTAAAATAACTTTATGAAGTAAATCAACATAAGCATTTGTTCTTGGATACTATTGCGAAGGCGTGTTTTACAAGTCCATTTACTTACTTCTTGCACGAAACTTATTGCGGGACTGTTTTGCGTTTCTATCGTTACGTTGTTTCTCCAAGTAGTTGTCATAAATACCGGACACGTAGCTACACTTACTTCTTTACTCTACGTAGAAAACAGTTTTATTCAAATCATAACAATGAACAATTGTTTTTCCATAGATATTAAGTGAACGTTTTTGGTGTAACTGTAGTTAAATTATATTATAACGACAATCGTAGATCGGTAACCCTCTAAACTTACCTATAGACGCATTAGATTTTAAAACCAAAGTCTGGAACTGCACTTGTGAGTGGGCGGCTATGTTAACGCTTTGGAGGATGGGCACCGGAAGGCGATTACACAGCAGAACTGCCTGGTGGCGGGGACGTCAATAGACCAGGCGTCGCTCTCAGTGCTCGATTTTCTATTACTGGCACTGATGCTTCACTGGTTGTGGACCAAACCGTCGTGGTGGCGACCACCTCCAAAAAGAAACGGCTCAGAAAAAGCGTGTGCTCGAGCGACAAAACGCTGAGGAAGGGTCCTCAAAGAGGGCACGAGAAGTCAGTAATGAGGCCACTGATCCCGCGAGTGTCTCTAAGAAGCAGAAAATCTAGTTTTTGGCTTCTTATAAAGAGGCACTAAGCGGGCGCAAGATGGCCATAATTACTGATGGTGATCCATCGAGGATCACACGGGATGCGGCTCAATTAATAAAGGCAGCAGTAATTGATTTAATTGAAGCATCGCCGAACCCGCTCTCTAACATTGAGACAGTAGCCTCATCCCGGGGGCACTGCATGTCCTCTGCGAAGGGGACAGCGATACACAGTGGATGTGTGGCCTTAACGAAAAAACAGTTGGGGACGTAAAGCTACGGGTGGTTGACGACAAGGATCTGCCCAAACCGGTGATGTTGGCCTGGAAGACCAGGAACAACTACACTTTGGACATTTCCAGAGTATTCCAGCTCTAACGCAGCGTTACAACCCGGAGCTGAAGACCCGCGAGTGGAATGTGGTGAACTCGCAGGAGGATAAAACGCAGGGGACCATGCAGCGTATTGTCCTGCTCGACCAAGACTCTGCCAAATAGGTACATCAAGTTGCAGAGATACTGCCTCCGTGCGGGCCTCAATAAGAGTTATGTTAAGAGTTATTAAACTCTTGGAGGCCGTGGAAGGGGCTTCTAGTGGCAAGCCACTAGAGAGGCTCAGAGAGGTCATCAAGATCACTGCATCCACTCCCAACGTGGAAGCGTGCAGCGCTCCTGTGTTTTTTTTTTTTTTTGCAAGGTACTGCCACCATTTATTTCGTGGCATCTTTGAGTCCTTTATTATTAAAATCTTTGATTAAAATTACATTATGATTATTACATTTTACGGCTTATTCTAATGGGTTATACAATGTTAGGGTGTATGTCTTTTCCCTTTCTTTCTTTGTCTTTCCTTTCTCGTTTTCTCTTCTCTACCTTTTATTATTATGTATATGTTTTTTTTTTTTTATCAAAGATTAGACCCTACTGTTTATTTGACGACATTACAATTAATTCACTGTATGATAGGGTGGCATAAAATTTAAATAATATTAGGATAAAATCAGAATAGAAATACATTGTCATTAAAATTCGAATTAAATTAAATTAAATTACAATAAAATACCAAATTATTAAATTGAAATAAAATATTATCACATTAAATGTCATTGAGGTTAAAATTAAAATTATATTGAACTTAAATAGAATGAAAGGAAATTGCCAAATTGTCATGTACTTAAAATTAGGTGTGTTCCCCGGCGCCTTATCTCTGTCTACTCCATCGAGTAGTCACAAGCAAGGCGCCGGGGTCCTATAATGGGTGGCAACTTAATCTAACCCTCTCGCTCGGCCAAGATACATTTGTGCAATTTGTGCAGAATGGTATTTGGGTCGCCCGGGTTAAACCCAGCTCCCGTTCGCCTTTGAGGTGCTCCAGCGTTTCGGGAGTAACGTCATCACAGATGCAGGACGGACTCCCCGCGAGCTTGAACCTATGGAGGTACGCTCGAAAGCCGCCGTGCCTCGTCAGGAGCTGCGCCTTGGCATTGCACATGGTGAATTTGCCAAGGACTTTGTGGGCCGATGCCACGTCCGGGAAGAACAGTGAGGTGACGCGGCCTGTGGCAGACTCGCTGTATCTGGTCTGCCACTTTGCCACCGTCTCCCGTCTCACCTGCAGTTTTGCGTGTGAGACGGGATACAGGTCGTAGGCTGCCGCGTCTTTGCGGGACAACGCCGCCCTCTTGGCCAACTCGTCCGCTCGTTCGTTGCCGGGGATCCCGACGTGGGCCTTGATCCAGTAGAACCGGATCAGGCCCCCGTTTTGCTCTATGCTCGCCAGCTGGCCGTGGATCTTCACGGCCAGCGGGTGTGTGGGCGAGGTGCTCCTGAGCAACTCCAAAGCAGATCTGGAGTCGCTCAGGATACTCGCCCTGATGGGAACGGGTCCCCCGGCAACGAGGTCGAGAGCCTTGGAAATCGCCACCATCTCCGCTTGGAAGACGGAGGCGAATCCCTCGAGCCTGAACCCCCTGGTGCGGACTTCAGCGCCGTCTCTCCACAGAGTGACCGCTCCCCCCACCTTACCCTCGATCTTACTGCCGTCCGTGTAAGCCCGGGGCCAGTCGTCGGGCACCTTGCTGAGCTCCTCCACGCTGGCCACCTCCTCGAATTCGACCGGAGTCCTGCGAGCGGGGTGTGCCTGCGTGAACGGGCTGCAGCGGCTCTCGACGTCCCGGCCCGGGAGCGAGGCGAGGGGCCTCCCCCTTTTCAACTCATAGAGTTGAAGGGCCTCCTCGGCCCTTAAGTCGAGGGGAAGGATCCTCGCCAGTAGGACGGCTGCTGTGAGGGAGGTGGTGCGATGGGCCTTCGCAATGCGGATCGCAAAGGCCCTGGTCACTCTGTCGAGCACGGCCCTGACGCCCGCGCGCTGCGCGACAGGTGCCCAGACGTTGGCCGCATAGAGGATGGTCGGCTCTATGACGGTAGCGTAGAGCAGCCGGACGATATCGGCATTTAAGCCCCATGTCGCCCTGGCCGCTCTAGACACCATCTGGAACCTAGCCATGGCTTTGCCGCAGACCCTGTTGAGGTGGCTATGAAAGTTGAGATTCTTGTCGATCGTTAGACCCAGTACGGTGATCTCGTCCGAGAACGCGATGTCTTCCCCTCCAAGACTCAGTTTGGGTGGGATTACATCGCGCTTCCTGGTGACCACCATAGCTTGGGTCTTCCGAGCGGCGAACCTCATCTTAGCCGCCTCTCCCCACTCTGACACGGCTTCCAGCGCGGTGTTCAGGATCCTACCAAGCTCACCCGCAGTCTGCCCCGCGGCGATAATTAAAATATCGTCCGCGAACGCCTGCAGGTGAGCTTCGAGGTCCCCACCTCGCCGGAGCAAAGGGTCGAGTAACAGGTTCCACAGCAGAGGACCGCACGTCGAGCCTTTGATGCAACCTTTCGAAGTAGGTCTGTCTACTTGTGCTCCAGCATACCTGACTGTGACCTGTCTTTCGCTCAGGTAGCTGCACAGAAGTCGGTAGACAGACTGGTCGCATCCTGTGGCCAGGATCTGGTGTTTTATTCCCGGCCACCACGCATTGTCGAAGGCCCCCTCGATATCGAGGGAGACTACTCCGACAATGCGTTTTTGCCCGACGTGATCTCTGATGAGCTGTACAGCGTCATACAAGGTATCCTCCGTGCTGCGTTGCGGCATGAAGCCATATTGGCGCGGGCTCAGTCCTCCGCCCACCCCGAGCTGCCAGAGCAGCTTCCCGGCCATCATCTTCTCCAGGATCTTCCCCAGGACGGACAGGAGCCCAATTGGCCTGTATGACTTAGGCCGTTTGTAGTCATCTCTGTTGGGCTTAGGCAGGATTTTGACTACAGCGGCCTTCCAATCCTTGGGGAAGTACCCTTGCCCGGATGGCCGCACTGCAGATGTCGGCCGTGAGGCCGTCCCCCCCGGGCGCCTTTTTGGGGTGAATGCCCTTCAAGACGCCCGAGAGCTCGTGTTGGGAGAAGGGAATAAACTCCCGCGGCTTGGTACTGGCTTCATCCTCCATGCGGGCAACGGCCTGTCTGACACGGGCATGAGTATCCGACTCATTTTGAAGATCGTCAGCCGGGTAGAATGTGTCCGCTATGAGAGCCGTGGAACCTTCGGCGTCCAGGGTGCGTCCATCCGCGCCGCTGAGGAGGGTGTCCTCCTTCCGACGAGCGGCGCATCTTAGCACCCTGTATATGCCGTCCCACACGCTCTCATGCTCCTGCTTTGTGCAGAATTCTACCCAGCTGGCGGTCTTGGCCGCCTCTATGGCGGCCTTGTAGTCCTCCTTGGCCACCAGATACTCCGCAACCACCATATCCTTTCTGCGGCGATTTGCGTGCCGGATTCGACCCCTCAGCGTTATGAGCTTCCGCTTTTTAGCCTGAAGCTCAGGGCTCCACCAAATCACCCGTTTAGGTGCCTTTGGTGGAGCCAGCAGAGGGATCGAATCCTCGCACGCCCCATGGATCGCCGCAGTGTACCTTCCAATGGCCTCCTCAAGACCGCTAGGCGTCTCGATAGCCTCGATTTCGTCGACCGTCCAGTCCCCTAGACGGCCGACGAACGAGGCCCGGCGACAGCGCTCCTGTGTTAGAGCTAGCGGAAGGGGTCTCGGTGACGGTGGATGGGGTACCGTCACGGGAGAGTGCTTAAATCGTGGCGCCGCAGACTAGGATCTTACTGCAGTGTAGGTCATATCAGGAGGGCAGGGAACAGATAAAAAGCTAGTCATTATGGCATCTGCACACCTCCCCTTTGAAAAAGAGGACCCCCCTTCAGCTGTGGTAAGAAATTTAACTAACCATTGTAGTAATGTGCACCACACTGCCTGGGTGCAGGACACTGGTGTGAACAAGAGAGGTGAGAAACTAATTGACATCATAGTCAATGGACCTTTACAAATTCTCAACATAAGTAATAAACCAACCTTTATCAAGTCAAGGAGAGCAGAAGTAATCGACGTCACGCTGGCTTTTAAACGGGCTAGTTAAAACGTCACTGGATCTAATGAAATCTGTGGATCAGACCATCAGCACATCTGCTTCAGATACTGCACTGAACATTCTATTCATTGCGTGACAAGGAGAAACCCGCGTTACACGAACTGAGAATTTTATCAAAATGACCTAGGGATTGAATTAGGTACTGCTAAAGGAACGCTCAATTCTATACTCGACACAAAATTTGAAGCTGACAGAATAGTCCACGCTGTTTGCTCGGCATGGACAAACAACTGCCCCGAGAAGTAGTGCATGGGCAAAGGGAGCCTTGGTGGACTTCTGAGTTAGACAAATGCTACAGGCCGATTAGTCTCTCATCTTTTCTGCTTAAAAATCTATAAACATTAATATGCCAATATGTCAGAGAAGGCCCGCTCAAAAAACGGCCATTTCATGAACTACAGTGTAGCTATCAACAAGGCAAATCTACGGAGACAGCTCTATATTACGTAGTCTCAAAGGCGGAACGCAGTGGAGTATTCCTTATATGTGCTGGCGCTTATCTCGACACAGATGAAGCATTGGAAAGGTCTAGGTTTGTCTAGGTCTATTTGAGATCATCAAAAAGGCGGATTCTATACTATAGGATATGCGGACGATTTAGTAAGACTGATCAGTGGCAAATTTCCATCACAGTATCGGAAATCATGCAAATAGCACTAAATAAAGTTGAAAGGCATGGATAATCAATTACCCTAAAACCCAACAAAGACGACGATCGTGCCCTTCATACAGAAACGGGACTTAAAAAGACTGTGCGGGCGGGAACTGGATTGGTCCACAAGTGTAATATAGAGGTGTAATACTGGATAAAGAGATGCTGTGGAATACCCATGTGGAAAAGAGCATTGAAAAAGCAGTTCGTGTTTTGAATATACATAGATCAGCTTATGGCAAGACCTGGGGTCTGCGACCACAGGTTGTCCACTGGATCTATATCATCATTGTTTGGCCTATACTTACATACGGCAGAATTGTTTGGTGGCCGAGAATTAGGTTATAGACTCGCGATGCGAGACTAGACTAGACTAGAGACAAGACGAGAATTAGGTTAGAGACTGGCGTATATGGCGACAACACGCGCATATACGACGACGCTAACGCGCGTGTTGGAGGTTCTGTTAGATCTTAAACCACTTAATATTCTGATTCAAACAGAAGCGGCAAAGGAAGGTCAACAGTCAACTGCTGTCGGTATCGTTGCTGTCATCTTTGCACAGGACTTCAAAAGAAGTTTCAGTCTGGGGCAATATGCAACAGTGTTTCAAGCAGAAACCTATGCGATCATTGCCTGTGCTCAAGAAAATACAGGAATGTCAAAAACTAAACTTTTCTCGACAGCCAAGCAGCGCTCATGGCCTTGAAATCCCACGTGGTAGATTCAAAGCTCTTGCTTAACTGCGTTAAGACATTAGGGAACCCTTAAATAAACTAGGCTGCGACAACAGGGTGCAACTAGTCTGAGTTTTTAGCCACGAGGGACACATGGGAAATGAGTTAGCCGACGAGCTGGTGAGAGAGGGATCTGCGCAGCCTTTGCGCGGCCCTGAACCATGCTTGGGGTTCTCATTAAGCATCAATTAAGTTTTTAGAATGTTGCAGCCGAAGGACTGCAACATTCTAAAAACTTAATTGATGAAGAAATCGCAGGCTCAGAGTTTATCTATACTGCAGCGAGGACGACGGGACACTTCTTAACAGGAAAACAACTCCGCGGAATGGGGTTGTGTCAAGACGACACTTGCACGGCATGCGGTTTCGAAATGGAGTCAATGGTACACGTACTGTGTGACTGCGATGTCCTTGCCCGAAAAAGAATGAGTCTTCTGGGAATGGCGTACCCCAAACCAGAAGACTTCAGGCACCAGTCCTTAAAGAGTGTAACCGACCTTGGAGAGTACATCTTCGACTAGGCTTAGGTGCAAGGTCATAGGGCAGACACAACTTATCCCACTAGTATCGCCGACTAATTTCGACCCCCGCACGACTACTCAAGATAAGATAGAGGGGGCATTAGGTAGGCCTATTAGCCTCACATCGTTCCTTCTAAAAACGCTGGAGATACTTACAGACAGGTACATAAGACAAGGAGCCATCACGACAAAACCACTACATCCTCAACAACATGCGTACAGAAACGGCAGATCAACAGACTCAGCTCTTCATACCGTCGTTAGAACCATAGAAAGGGGCCTCTCAGATAAACAGATGGTGCTAGGAGCCTTCATCGATATAGAAGGTGCTTTAGACAAAACAACTTTCAGTAGCATCAACCAGGCGCTGGTGGAACGAGGAGTGCAACGAACCATCACGGGATGGATAGATAACCTCCTGCGTCAAAGAGCCATAACGCTAAAGGTGAACAGCACTACTAGAGCAATAGTGGCCAAAGGTTGCCCACAAGGGGGAGTTCTATCGCCACTTCTATGGAACCTAGTAGTGGACGGCTTAATCAGACGCCTAGATGAATATGGTTTCTGGATAATAGGCTACGCCGACGACATAACAATCCTTACGATAGGTAAATCCGAGGACACTCTATGTAGTCTAATGAGAACGGCTTTTGGCATAGTGGAGCGTTGGTGCAATACTCACCAACTGTCTGCTAACCCAGCCAAGACGGAATTAGTACTCTTTACAAACAAGCGTACCCAAAACCAGAAAATCTCCCAAAGTTCTTCGGGACAACGCTAACCCTGTCACCGACGGTTAAATATCTTGGTGTGACGCTGGACAGCAAACTAAACTGGAGCTCACATCTACAGAACATCATTAACAAGGCCCAAATCACCTTTTGGCAATGTCGGAGCCTTATAGGAAAACAGTGGGGACTACACCCGTCGCTTATGATGTGGCTATACACATCGGTGATAAGACCCGCTATTACATACGGTGCCGTTGTATGGTGGACCAGAACAAAACAGAAAACAGCAGTACTCCACCTACAGAAGTTACAACGGCTGGCATGCCTCGCAGTAACAGGGTGCATGAAGACAACACCGACTGCCGCCCTGGAAGCCCTGCTGAATCTAAGACCTTTACACTTACACATCCAACAAGAAGCAGCCAGTGCTGCCTTACGGCTCCGTACAACCGGGCTATGGAAACAAAACAACCATCTTTCGCACTCACAAATCTTGTCGGCCGCTATTTCGGATCAGCCAATGATGGAAGCGGTGTGCGACAGGATACCTCAAACCTTTACTTTCGACAAGAAACACAAGGTACATTTACAAGAGGAACTAGTCGACTACTCAGGTATACATGAAGTCAGAGTTTATACGGACGGCTCCAAAACCGAAACAGGAACGGGCGCGGGAGCCTTCTCCAATGACCTAAACATAAAAATATCTACAACCCTTGGCACCTTGAATACAATTTTTCAGGCAGAGTGCATCGGTATAACAAGAGCAGTCGCGCTGGTGAATACAAGAAATGTACAAGACTATGCCATACGCATAGTCTCGGACAGCGCCTCAGTCCTACAAGCACTTAATAGCAATGTCACAAACAACAGCCTGATACTAGAGTGTCACCACGAGCTGGATAAGCTGTCGACATACAACCGAGTCACATTACAATGGATAAAGGGTCATAGCGGCTCCTTGGGTAACGATGCTGCGGATGAACTCGCCAGAAGAGGCTCGGAAACTAAAGTGCAAGGCCCCGAACCCCTGCTACCACTCCCTTACAACCAGTTTAGGAAATGGTTGAGGACACGAACAGAAAATCAGCATGCTGAACTCTGGAGAACAGAAACTAAATGCAGACAAGCCAAGGAGGCTTTACCAATAATCTCTAAACGTCTCTCACGTAGCCTGATTCGTCTGAAAAGATATGATCTGCGCAGAGCTGTGGCAATACTAACAAGCCACTGCTCACTGAACAGACACTTCCATAACATGGGACCAACCGACAGCCCGCTTTGCCGGGGATGCCTGAAAGAAGAGGAAACACCCGCCCACGTGACCATCCACTGCGAAGGCGTGGAGAAACAACGGACCGCCACCATTGGGAAGCTGGGAACCCTTCAGGAGGCCTGCAGTGACATCAGAGCACTGCTGGCCTTCTGGAAAGAGATAGGCTGGCTGGAGTAAACTCACAGCCCTGCTACGCACAATGGCCCAACTATGAGGCCAAGTGCGGAAACCCTAAGCCAAACTAACTAGCTAGGTAGTGATGAGTGTACAAACACAATTACTTCATTAAAATTTGTTAACAGACTGGAATCACATGCTTTAACGTTAAAAAAGGTAAAATTTTCTGTGTTTAAGTTATTGATACAAAATTTCCGTTTTTTAACTTTTGGGCACATCATTTTACTTACTTACGGCTTCTACAGCTTGTTTTGTTTTTTGCACATATATAAACATAATCTAAATCAATTAATATTAAAAACGCACCAACTTTAATTATTATAAATATATAAAGTACTGACATACAACTTTTGTACATGACCAGCTGTGAACAGTAAAAAAGAAGTTTACGATGATACACTTCATTATTTGAAAATTTTAACAATAAAAAAACAAGTTTATTTGGTAACTCCAGCAAAACGAAGATACTTTAGCATGCATAAAGTACGCATTTCTGATTACTTACATGAATTTCTCGTGCAAGAACTACGTAATTGATACTTACACTTTTTGACTAGCCTAAAATGGTAGCGTTAAATATGTAATAACTACACTTAACACAACCATTGCGATAAAAAAGGGATCATAACAAAGCAATATTCGTTTTTACACCTGCATCTTTTGTTACGGTTTCGTGGAATATTTAGGTAACCGTATAGTTGAACTTTATCTCACAGTACATATAGCACAACGAAAAATCGGAAACACTATCATTTCGCCGCTGCTAAATGCCATCTTTTGTTCCTAATAAGGTATTTTTAGGATATTTTTTTTAAATCTCTTCAATTCAAATAAAGACTAACAAAAAAAATAAAGGAAATATTTAACCGCATACTATTTTTATTATTATTATTTTGCCATCTACTATATTTTTAGAGGTAATAGCTTCGAAAATACTATATTTATTAGAAAAAAAGTAGGCTACCATAATCAGAACAACAATGGCCCCGTGAACCCGCAGCCTGCGCGCTCCACTCTAGCTGGCTCCTATAGTTCTCACAGATTCGAGTTTGTGTCGAGATATTTTCGGACAGTGCCTTTTGTAAAAAGCAAACTAGCATATTCAATAGATTTTGTTTAGGCACGTTCAATTTGTTACGGTTTTCAAACCACCCAAAACTTATGATGCTTTCGACTATTTTGATTATTAAAATAGTTTATCATAGTAAATATAATGTTTATTGTTCCTTTTCCAGACAAAGAAATTCATCGCCAGGTGAATACGTTATTGAAGCAGATCCGCCGGCAGCCAATGGCATTTTCCATTTGCAAGATGTTCCAACTTGACTACAGCCTGATACAGTCTATGCTAAGCTTCACGGTTACGTATACTATTGTGGTGACTCAGTTTAATAGAGGGGGATAGATCTATAGTCCGTTTTTTAATTCGATGCAAAAAAGAAAGACTCGGTGTTACCGCTATAAAATATATAGGTTTACTCGGTAGAATTTTTTACCGTTAACAGAAGACTCGTGTGACAAAAATCCTTATCACATCAAAGACATTAAAATTTAATTCCTCATAAGAGCAAAGTCTAAAAACACCTACATAGCACAAACAATTTTTGCCTTGGAAGTAAAATGGGGTTATTTGGTTTTCGCGTACTAGTAACATTCTAACATTGACAGCCTTTGGATTGTATTGAGATGTCAACGTGACAAATTTATTTTTTTGCATTGAATTAAAAAAGAGACTTTTGACTATACTAGCAATGGATTATGCCGGGCAAAAGCCTGCAAAAGTCGTTTCAAGTACTAAATGCACAAGTCTACGGCAATAAACACGTTTGACGTAAAATAAGTATCCTTTATTTTATCAACTGTATCTCCTAGCTGCGTCTCTAGGCCTCAAACGTCATCATGATAGGCCTTTGCGCGTTATGGACGATTTAAGCAGTGTCTCAGACTTTGACACTTTTTCGAGTGAGAGCGAAGTCTGATTTGAGAGTGGCAGCCCCTACTGCGTGTAGGAAATTATAAAGGAAAAGTCCTGAGTGCTTACACTGAGTTTTTTAATTCACTTTCGATAGCTAGAGCCTTTGCAATTTGTATATGAGTGACAAAGAGACAACTAGGTGGCGCGCTTTGTCACTCCTATACAAATTGCAAACGCTCTCGCTATCGAAGGTGAATAAAAAAACTCAGTATAAGCACTCTGAGTCGGGTCAGTACGTCAGTACGGTTTACGGATTTGGTGTCTCCTGGCTCTTTCATCCGCAAGTGCCGAGCACCGTACTTCGTCGTAAGTCTTGCGGCCCTCCCAAACCATCACTCGTCTCGACAGCAAGTCAGCAAGTACAGCAAGTCCATGCCAGCTATTGTGATCGATCCCAAAAGCCGTCATGTAAGGAAGCAGTCCTTAAAGCATAGTAGCGTGTCTACCGACACGCCTCTTGGCATGGGCTAACTCACCAAACTTGACACCTATAACAAATCATGTAATTATACATACATACATATCTATAGTATTAAATTCCACTGATGCCGAAAATGTTTCAAGTCTAGTGCAGTTCTTCCCACTGCTGAGTATTGGGTTAACTGCAAATAATTAGCTAAAAAAATTCGATAGAGTAATGATTATACATAGTTAAGCCTCAATAACGATCGGTTTGAATTACATGTACCTTTTATTGGAGTTTATTATTATTATTAAAATTCTTCATTGCACCAATTTTTGTACAAGGGCGTGCTTAATGCAGGAAGCATTCTCTTCCAGCAAACCTCTGTTTTTGAGGAGACTGGTGACAGGTAGTGCAAGAAAAAATAAATAGGTGTGGGATATAATAAACTTACATAAGTATACGGAAATACATTAACCTAGACCGACAGGAGGGGGGGGGGGGATATGATAAACCTACAGAATATTATAATATACAAATAAATAAATAACAATAAGACGTATATACATGTGTTGTAGATAATTACTGATATGATAACACCTACTTATACATAAATGGTGATAAGTTACTGCCTATTCTGCAGATCGTGGTAAAAGTCAAAAACTTTCTTTTTGAAGATATCGAAGGTTGGAGCCTGACGAATGTCCAACGGCAGGCCGTTCCACAAGTGAATCGCTGTCACTGTAAAAGAGTTCGAATATCCCGCCGCATTATGCTCTGGGGTACGGAGGAGATGAATCCGGGTCGACCGCAGAGGGCGGGCTCCACTGTGGAGATAAACAAAGCGTTCCTTGAGATAGGAAGGGGAGCATGTGTTATTCAACACATTGTAGAGAATGGGCAAGATATGAGAATTCCTGCGGAAACGGATATTTAGCCATTTGAGCTGTGAACGAAAATGTGAAATGTGATCATACTTACGCAGTCCGAAAATGAATCGAATGCATAAGTTGAGAAGTCTATCGAGTTTGCTTAGTAGCTCCTCACCTAGGTCAGGGTAGCATACGTCAGCATAATCGATAATGGGGAGGAGCAATGAATTGACAAGCGTAACCTTGGCTGAGAATGGAAGGAACTTCTGTAAACGCCTAAGGGAGTGCATTGAGCCAAAGACTTTCCTATTTATCTCAGCCACATGCACATCCCACGACAAATCACTCTGGTTATGTAGACCAAGATTCTTCACCTTGCTGCAGTAAGGGAGAGCAATATCATTACACTGCACCTTCGGAAGAGAGGCTAAATCTAGTCTGGCGATGAGGGCCTTGCTACCTACAAACATCACCTGGGTTTTGGAAGGGTTCACAAGAAGATCATACCTGACGGTCCACTGCCTAATGGACTCCAGGTCATTAGTCATCGAGGCGATAGTGGTATTGATATGCTCCAGTTTAAACGACGTGTATAGTTGGAGATCGTCTGCATACAGATGATAGGAACAGAAGTGGACAACAGAGACGAGAGTATTAATAAATACGGAGAAAAGAAGTGGAGAGAGCACGCCGCCCTGAGGTACACCGGCAGTGACATCGCACCAGTCCGAAAAAATTGTTCCCAGACGGATGCGTTGCCGGCGTCCTGAAAGATAGGACGTGAACCACTCAGCCACTGATTCCGAAATATTTAAAGATCTGAGGACAGCCAGGAGAATTTCGTGATCTACACAGTTGAAAGCGTTGCTAAACAGAGCACGACAGAGATGATCGTTACACAAAGATCATCTCTGTCGTGGCGGAAGTCATCGGTGATTTTAATTAGCGCAGTAGCGGAGTTTGTAGCTGCCGACAAATAAGCTAAGAATTATCGATCAGACAAGTTATTTAAAATAGTCACTACAGGCAGGGCAAGTTTTAGTCCATAGATTAACTACCACGACCACAAAAATGTTTCCTCGCAATTGGGTAATGCTGTTGCTCACGAAGTATATTGATTTAAATTGTTCAGAGTTAGTTAGTTAGTTAGTTTGGCTTAGGGTTTCCGCACTCGGCCTCATAGTTTGGCCATTGTACGTAGCAGGGCTGTGAGCTTACTCCAGCCAGCCTATCTCTTTCCAGAAGGCCAGCAGTGCTCTGATGTCACTGCAGGCCTCCTGAAGGGTTCCCAGCTTCCCAATGGTGGCGGTCCGTTGTTTCTCCACGCCTTCGCAGTAGATGGTCACGTGGGCGGGTGTTTCCTCTTCTTTCAGGCATCCCCGGCAAAGCGGGCTGTCGGTTAGTCCCATGTTATGGAAGTGTCTGTTCAGTGAGCAGTGGCTTGTTAGTATTGCCACAGCTCTGCGCAGATCATATCTTTTCAGACGAATCAGGCTACGTGAGAGACGTTTTGAGATTATTGGTAAAGCCTCCTTGGCTTGTCTGCATTTCGTTTCTGTTCTCCAGAGTTCAGCATGCTGATTTTCTGTTCGTGTCCTCAACCATTTCCTAAACTGGTTGTAAGGGAGTGGTAGCAGGGGTTCGGGGCCTTGCACTTTAGTTTCCGAGCCTCTTCTGGCGAGTTCATCCGCAGCATCGTTACCCAAGGAGCCGCTATGACCCTTTATCCATTGTAATGTGACTCGGTTGTATGTCAACAGCTTATCCAGCTCGTGGTGACACTCTAGTATCAGGCTGTTGTTTGTGACATTGCTATTAAGTGCTTGTAGGACTGAGGCGCTGTCCGAGACTATGCGTATGGCATAGTCTTGTACATTTCTTGTATTCAACAGCGCGACTGCTCTTGTTATACTGATGCACTCTGCCTGAAAAATTGTATTCAAGGTGCCAAGGGTTGTAGATATTTTTATGTTTAGGTCATTGGAGAAGGCTCCCGCGCCCGTTCCTGTTTCGGTTTTGGAGCCGTCCGTATAAACTCTGACTTCATGTATACCTGAGTAGTCGACTAGTTCCTCTTGTAAATGTACCTTGTATTTCTTGTCGAAAGTAAAGGTTTGAGGTATCCTGTCGCACACCGCTTCCATCATTGACTGATCCGAAATAGCGGCCGACAAGATTTGTGAGTGCGAAATATGGTTGTTTTGTTTCCATAGCCCGGTTGTACGGAGCCGTAAGGCAGCACTGGCTGCTTCTTGTTGGATGTGTAAGTGTAAAGGTCTTAGATTCAGCAGGGCTTCCAGGGCGGCAGTCGGTGTTGTCTTCATGCACCCTGTTACTGCGAGGCATGCCAGCCGTTGTAACTTCTGTAGGTGGAGTACTGCTGTTTTCTGTTTTGTTCTGGTCCACCATACAACGGCACCGTATGTAATAGCGGGTCTTATCACCGATGTGTATAGCCACATCATAAGCGACGGGTGTAGTCCCCACTGTTTTCCTATAAGGCTCCGACATTGCCAAAAGGTGATTTGGGCCTTGTTAATGATGTTCTGTAGATGTGAGCTCCAGTTTAGTTTGCTGTCCAGCGTCACACCAAGATATTTAACCGTCGGTGACAGGGTTAGCGATGTCCCGAAGAACTTTGGGAGATTTTCTGGTTTTGGGTACGCTTGTTTGTAAAGAGTACTAATTCCGTCTTGGCTGGGTTAGCAGACAGTTGGTGAGTATTGCACCAACGCTCCACTATGCCAAAAGCCGTTCTCATTAGACTACATAGAGTGTCCTCGGATTTACCTATCGTAAGGATTGTTATGTCGTCGGCGTAGCCTATTATCCAGAAACCATATTCATCTAGGCGTCTGATTAAGCCGTCCACTACTAGGTTCCATAGAAGTGGCGATAGAACTCCCCCTTGTGGGCAACCTTTGGCCACTATTGCTCTAGTAGTGCTGTTCACCTTTAGCGTTATGGCTCTTTGACGCAGGAGGTTATCTATCCATCCCGTGATGGTTCGTTGCACTCCTCGTTCCACCAGAGTTATTTAGTTTTTTGTTCAGAGTTATTTAAGACCTTCAAATGTCTATATTTTTATTTGCCTAATAACAGAAAATAATATACCTACTATATTTATATAACCTAGTAGTTTTAATATTTTTAAAGAAGTCTAGCTTGCTTGTTCGCAAAATAAAATATAGACACGATATGAATGTATTTGATTATATTTGAAGTACTAATTGAATGTGTTGTGACGCTGTGGATTTCTCGAAATAAACAAAATGATGGTACATCATTACAGTAATATGTTTACATTTTATTAATGAAGAAACTCCTCTCTTAAGATAATGCGGATTTATGTCCGTATCGCTCGTAGCCTGGGCTGCCTGAGTGATCTTAAAAACGATCACTAAAGTTAAGCAACATACGGCGCGTTCAGTCCATGGATGGGTCACCGTCTATGACTAACGCTAGTGGCATTTTTCCGAGCGGTTTAGTGCTTCGCAATGCACGTTAAGCAGTTGGTGCCGGCTGCCGTCGATAGATGGTAGTCGTTAAGCCAAGTCAGAGGCCTTAGGGCGGCTTGAAAACTTCTGACAGTAAGACCAGCCACTAGTCTTACAAACCTCCACCAATCCGGACTTGGCCCCCGTAGTGGAGTATGGCTTATACCTTCCTCAGGAAAGAGACCCGTGCCCCATGGTGATGTCCGTATATTTTGACACCGGCTACGGAACCCTAGACTTCTAGAAACCTTAGATTGGTCCGCACTTGGTCCGTCATTTCTTGTTTTATTTATATAAATGGTTTGTAAATACACTCACAATTTTTTTGGGACTATTTCATGTCAAAGGCCACGCGGATGCAATCGAGGGCAAAGCTTAGTTATTCTATATTTAGTCTTAATTGAGTCACATTTCAATTTCACTAAAATAGTACCGGGTATATCATGTTTCGATAATACACCCTTCAGACCACAGTGGATACTCGTTGTAACAATGCACCTACCAAGAAAATTTCTCAGAATTTCGAGACCCCATGTTTTAAGGTCAACTTTCGACGTCACAGGAATCATTAACAGTCTTATGAATAAAATCTGCCTTTCTGGCTACGTTCGCAATGCCGAAAACCAGATCGTTCGCGCTAACTTCAAAGTTTGCTTTTGTATTGTGTATTTTATATACGTTACTTTTGTTCTGGTCAATATAGCTTACGACCTGATATATACCAATACGCCGTGGAGTTTTCTGAACTTTATATCATTCACGAATAAATGCTTTACAGGTATTTCTGTCAGTATCTCAATGCTTGCAGCTTATAAATGCGACATTAACTGCGTACAGAAATATTTCCAAAATTATGTTTATATCGATCAAATTTTAGGAGTGAGTGGGACAATTTACACGTTAGAGAAAAACAGGTATAACAGATTATTCTTTTTAGGCATTGCAGGCTATGCCATCAAATTGATATATGATATTGTGGCAATTGCAATCACTATGAAATGGTCGGTTCTCATCTACGTAGAATATTTTTTATCAACTTGCGCTATTTTTATTACCATGATGAGCATAACTGTACAGCTTGCAATTCTTAAAGATAGGTTTAAAATGTTTGGCAACCGAGTCTCTGCTGCTTTGGAAATTCCGTGGAAGGAAAATCCAGACGGATATGTGGATATTATATTACAGTTCAAGCACTGTTATCAGTTGTTTTACAAGCAACAGGTTGTGTTGGCAAAAATGTATGGCTGGCAAGTAAGTAGGACTTTTAAATTCTTCGTTGATTTATGTCAATTTCAAATATTTTATTCACAATAAAAACAAAATATTTACTTATGAATGTTAAAATTATTAGTTTCACAATTAATACAATTTTCACAAAAAAACTGCACATTAATTCTTTTCAAAACAGTTTTAGCTTAATTAACAAACTTTTAAACTTAAAAAATATTGCTTATGGATGTGTTGAACATTATAGACACAATCTCCTCTGAATACATATAATATTAATCTACTGTTTAACCCCAGACATCCTTGTCTTCTAAATATTATTTACTTGGAGAAAAGACAATTTTACTTAATAGGTATAAGTATTTTTAATTAAAATATATTTCAGGTTCTCTTTGGAGTAATTATCATTCAACTGGTTATAATGATATCGACATATAGTGTTGTTACAAATGAAGTTTCGATTGTAAGTATTTTGTTACATATATTACATTCTAAGCTAAAGATTTTTGCTTCTATAATCATTTGTTTTAATTTTTATTTTAGTTAAGTTGGACCTATTTATTAACAATTTGCACGCGAGTTTTCTTCAGTGGAGGTATAATATGCGCTATGGTTTATTGCTTCGAAGAAATATTGACTGTGCGGAAATGGATGATATCGCAACTAGAGGAAGCAATGTTAATATTGGAAATTAATTTAGTTGATCACTCAGAAGGTAAAATATATGTATGGAAAAATATTTACCTATAATATTAATATTTTTTTAACTATTATTTTCCTTTACCCTCATAATAATAGTAAAGTAACTATACCACTGTCCTACCCCTAACACCATACTAGGACTAATCCATACAGTACATTGTATAGACTACTCTCTCGAATAAGCCTGATATTGTGGTGGTGGACGGGGCGCAGAATAGGGCGTTTTTGGTCGACATCACTGTTCCATATGATGAGAACCTCGTAAAAGCCGAAGCAGATAAGAAAATAAAATATCTGGACCTGGCGCACGAGATTACCGACATGTGGGGTCTGATGTGGACTTAAATCGTTTCTAATAGTCCTATCCGCGAATGGGTTAGTTCCAACCAGTCTCGCTAACCATTTGAGGCAACCGCTGCCAACTGGCGGTGCTGCTTGAGACAGCCTGGATAGTCCGGCGTTTTCTCTCGCTGTCGCCCTGACCTCCGGCCGCTTGGACTCCTCAGCCGGAGGGCGTCCGTCTGGCCACTTTGACCAGACATGACTATTACCTGTATATCCTACTTAATAATAACTTCTACACTACACAATCACTTGACCTGGTCCCAAACTAGGATACCCTGTGCTATGGTAGCCAAAAATATTATTGCAAAATGTAACATTTGTCGTGAGTAGGGCCGGGCCACAAGATGAACAGACGATCTCATGCAAGTGGCAGGAAGACGCTGGATGCTAGCCGCTTCCAACCAGTCTTTTGGAAATCCAAGGAGGAGGCCTATGCCCAGCAGTGGACTTCTTGTGGCTGAATGATGATGATGCGGGCGATATTTGGGGTGATATTTCGAAACAAATTATATCTTATAAAATAAAAGTAAAATATACCCTCCCGGCCAAAGAAACTTATTTTTTCAGACAGTGACATCCATCGCCAGGTGAAGACGTTACTGAAGCAGATCCGTCGGCAGCCGATGTCGTTTTCCATTTGCAAGATGTTCCAACTTGACTACAGCCTGATACAGTCGGTGTTAAGTTTCACACTGACATATGCTATTGTGTTGGCTCAGTTTAATAAAAAAGGATAGAAGCTAGCCATAAAACCCATTGCTTAAAAACCAAAACCTGCTAAACTAAATAATATAGAAATACTAATAATAATATAATTATGTAGGAATAAAGAAGGAAGGAAAGAAGATCTACAAATAAGAAAAGTTACATGAAATGACTTAAGTATGTAGAAGAAGAAGAAGAAAAAGAAGAAGACGAAGCAGAAGTAGAATTTATTATAAAAAGAGTACACATGCCACAATAACAAAATAAACCCAAAAATATAGATAAGCCTTTGTTGTCGAGCTAGACATAAAGCCCGTATTACAACATCCAGCGCCAAATCCCCACCGAATATGGCAAGTTAAAATATTTGAAAGAATAAAATGTTGAACTATTAAGTAATTAATACAAAATATTGTGTCGTGTTAAGTACAAAATGCATGTGTATACTAGTACTTGCATTTACACGTTTGATATAATCACCTCACTAAACCAGCAACCAAATTTCTTTATCTTGAGCCAACTCACTTAATACCTATTATTATTATTATTATTAATGCAAGTGTATACTAACACTTGAATTTACACGTTTGATATAATCACCTCACTAAATCAGCAATGACATTTCTTTATCTTGAGCCAACACACCTATACCTACCTGATAAAAGAAAAACTATCCAAGTGCAAGTCAGACTCGCGCACCGAAATAGTGTTGTTACACACACAATTATATCCATATTCAATTAAACCGATTCAGATTATTATGAGTATTGCAAAGCAATACAGTAAAGCAAAACAGCTGTGATTTTACCTCATTCAGTCCGGAGCCCTTAGCGCGATACAAACAATAAGGAATATACAATAAGGATTGCAATATAATCACTTTAAGATTAGCATTAAGATTATGTTACTATTAAATTATGTACTGTTTTAGTGGAAGAGTGAATAAATGTTTTTTGCATGAGTATTTTTTTACTTTTTGACGGTCATAAGAATGCCGAAAAGGTAGAGCGTCTTGCCTTCGTCTGTTTTTCCAGAAATATATTTATAATCTGGTTGCCTTTTAAATTAGCTTATCCGGGATTTCATATACACACATACATAGGCTAATGGATGACGTATCCATCTCTGGATCTTATAGTAGCCGAGTACTTCCGATATTCCTGTTTCGGCGACCTGAGTCTAACGCTACAACTACCTGCCACTGCTATATTTCTTGAAAAGTTGTCCAATAGATTTACAACAAGTTCAAGTAGCTGCTAACGTATCTACGAGTCATCTTTCTAGTAGCTCTGTTGCTTTTACTTGTTCTTTGTAATCCATCAAAAAAGCAGCGTGAATGTCATATGTCAACATGAGAACGGTTTCATCATGAAGTAAAGATTTGAGTACGTCTTGGATTTCTGGTTTAAAAACCAAAGCAGGATTTAGAGAGAGAGGCAGTTGTACAATATCTAACGTATTTATTTGGGTTCGAGACTAAACGCTCTGCATTTCCCGCGCCAATTTACTTTAGCGCTTCTGAATGAACGACATACATTCGTTCACTCCATCCACTCACTCTTTTCACTTTCGTCTTGCGGAGCGCACGTTAAACTTCTTCTGTCGAAACTATTTTCAAAAACCACCGGCTGGCGTGTGATACAGGCTGAAATAACCCTGTGAGAGCTTGTGTGGATTGTGTCCCGGGACCTGGAGACCAGCTTCATCATCGTCTGTGAGTAGAGCACCTTTTCTCTTACCCAAATCTTGCTGTAATTCTGTATCAAACATTTTGGTCATTTCAAGCCGCATCTCCAGTTCTCAAACTAAAATACACATTCATACCTGCATCATACACATATTAACAGTGTTATTCAGTCACACAAAGCTTTATTTGGAATCTAAAGTTGAGTGTTTGTCGTCTAAGCTTGTTCAGATTCTCGAGTTTTCGATGAGTTGCGTACGACGCCCAAGGCCGTAGGTACATACGAATCATAGTTGGCAGTGTTCAATACTTCACACTAAGCTTTATTTCGAGTCTAAAGTAAGTGGTATTTGTCTAAACTCGTCGCAATTTCCAAGTTTCTATGAAACGTGCTTCTAAAATGGCGGACGAAAGGTCACCCGCAAGTTCGGATTCAAATAAAATGGCAGAGGATCTGACCCGAGCCGACTTGCTCGAAACTCTGATCAGTAAAAAAGAGATGTACTTTATAAGGTTACAAACCCTGCTAGGAACAGCTGATTTGGTACATATCGACGAAAAGGTCATTCCAGAATTCAAAATAAGATTGAAAGAGATTCACGCTATCCGCGACAAATTCGAGAAAATCGTCGTAGACATAGGCTGTTTGATGAAAAAAGAAAATCCTCAGTACACCACAAATTATCAAGAAATTCAAACGTTCGATGAAATATATTTTCGCATTTTGGCGGTAGCGGAGAACCTAACGCCATCGCGCGGCGACAGCGAAGTACCCTCCGTTGGCGCCGAGCGAGGGCCCAATTCCACCTATTTTCAACCGCGTTTAGTTAAACCGAGACTTCCTAAGCTTGAACTTTTTCCATTTGACAGCAAGCTAGAAAATTGGCAAACATTTTTCGACACGTTTACCACGTTGATTCATAACAACAACGATCTCTGTAATATCGAAAAATATTATTACCTACTATCGGTCTCAATGCATTCTTACAAACATATCACGAGTGTGTTAAGGCTTTAAAACTTCTTCAAATCGATGACTTATCAAATTTTATGTTATTCTACATGGGCTTACGCAACTTGGACCCAGTAACTAGGCGGGAATTCGAACAGACAGTTGAACAAAGCGAAGTACCGAACTTCGACCAATTGGTCAGTTTCGTTGAAAAGCAGGCACGAATTAAAGAGTCGAGACGGAATAAAGTTAAAAAAATACTTTATTAACTTGAACGGACAGAGTTTCTCCTAGATCTAACAATATAGTAATCATCTCAATAGTCTAAGTAACAACTATTTATATCTAAATAACATTTTACTCAGCAATGAAGCTTGTCCCCAATTTGGTCTGCGCGTGTCTTGCTAGAAGAGCTGACAAAGGTGATATCCGAAGGGTCGTCACACTTAACTCCTCCCTCCCTAAGAGAAAAATTATCCGAAGGTGATAAAGTAGGCTTCGGAGAATTTTGTTTTAGGCATAAGTTATACAATTTTAGTTTCCAAATGGTCACAAGTACACATAATATTACAATGCAATAAAGGCTTAAAGTCCATATGCTAACTTGGTACGTCACTGTGAACTGATCAGAGTTATTTTCACTCTCACTGTGTTTGGCACTATTCAACACTTCCTTGATGTCGTTGAAGTCGATGTCTCGCAGATCTATTTGCTTGTTTCCTTTCGTGATGCTGTGTCCAATCTCTGGGATCTGTACAAGAGGTAACTGAAGGCTAATTGCTGATGCGTTTGTTGTAGTACCTATAAATAGCTCTCCAACTTGTGTCTTGCAGTGTTGACTTGGCGTTAATATGTAGGTACCCTGTACGTTGTGTTTGTGAATTTCCGCGTCACAGTGTTCGGTGATGATCAGGTTATCTTCGCTATACAGCATCCAGTGGTCGTTAACTAGTCTTTGTATTCTTAGCTTTTCGATCTTGATGTAACTTTGATGACATCTGCTGTAGTTGTTCTTCACCAACATGATTTGCTCTATGCAAGTCTCCGCGTAGTATTGTGCCAGGTTTTCCTCAGAACACAAGAACTTGCTGTTCTCAAGCTCCTCGCAGTGGTGTTGTACAGGTCTGAATTTCAATCTATTCACCATAAGGTAAGGATATTTTGGGACTATCGTGAAGGTTTTATGGTTTACAGGATTATGAATATACGTGTCAGCGTCTATTAGGGGTACTTCCATAACAAAAACTAAACTGTTCCTATCCATATAAGATTTTAAATATCCATATGCACGTTTACTTTGTATATTAAGTGAGTGTTTTCTTTTATTTCGCTTAAGATACTTAGCAGTTCAGTAGAGTTAATTATTGACTGATGGAGTATATGTAGTTTACTGAATGCTATAGATGTTTCTATTTCCTGTATTATATTAAGCATGGTTTGAAAGTTATTTAGAATTTGGTAAAGGCTGTTTATTATGGACGAGACATGATTAAATTTAGTTTCATTTTGCAAGAGTGTTTCCAACTGTGACGTTCGCAACCCTACGTGTTTGACGTTAAAATTTATGTCGTCCGATATATTTACCAGCTTATCAAACGCTTTTTGCATAAGTGATACTTTACGCTGTACTTAGTGTTGTTCCCTATTTAAACTACTTATTTCCCTGCTATATTTAAGTGCATCACTATTATCTAAATTACCAGAAATACATTTAATTAATGCTCCTAATGGGTTTATGATCCCTCTCCTAACTCTATGAGAAGGTAGTATTTGATGTATCCTATCTTTATTTAATCCTATTAAAGATTCTATCTGAACCTGCAGTCCTGCACATTCCCGACGTGCCTCACTATCTCTTCTAATTAGAACCTTTAACTTACCATATTCTATTATATTATTATCTATTTGTATTACTAACGATTCTAAGTCTAAAGTCTTAAAAATAGTCCAGAAGTTATTCTTCTTCACTGCTGCTCCCATCCGTAGTGGAGCTATTCCTGGGTTCTTGTTGAGGTTTAGAAGGGCCATGCTGGTCATCTGAATAACTAGTGCCAGGAGTGTCACGCATGATCTGTGGAGGACGTTTTACGTTTTTTATGGCCACCCTGGTTTTTCTTTTATTTAACTGGACTGGTATTATGTTTTTGTCTACGTTGCCTATCGCGATAGCTTTTTCATAGCCTGGTAGTCCTTGGCTTTCCTAGTCCTAGTGTTTTTCATAAAAACCACATCTCCTACTTTGAAATCTTTTGTGGCTTCCTCTCCGCCTCTCTTATCCCTAACTTTTGCTTTGTCTCCATGAAGTTTCTCGGCTACGTATTCGTACAGGACTTTAAGACGTTTTCTGTGGTCCTGCAGGAGCTTTTGTGATAAGTTCCGTTCTCCATCTATGTCAAAAACATTCCCGGCGTCCGTGTGGCCGTCGCTGAGTGTATTGTATTATTATAGGCCATAATAGCGTACGTCATAACGGTTGCCGCGTCAAATTCTGTTTTATTATATTTGGCTAACCTATAGATTTCGATTATTGTTGAATGAAACCTTTCAACGATTGCCATTGACGTGGGATTGTTAGGTGTCCCTATGTGGATGTCAATTTTGTAAAAATTCAGGAGTTCTTTAATAAGGTCATTTTTGAATTCTGTTCCTGAATCTGCGTTAATTTTTGTCGGCAAACCGTACATACTGAAATACTTTATTAGGGCTCTTACTACTTCTGGAGTACTTCTATTCGGAATATTGATTGCTTGGCCTAGTTTACTAAAGGCATCTACGATGGTTAAGTAATATTTTCCTTCAATAAACAAAAGGTCCATGAAGGCCTCTTGGAAGGGGGTGTTCTGATCTTGAGTCAATTGAATGGGTGGTTTTATAGGTTTTCTTTCGTACTTCATCTTTTTGCATTCTTCACACCCATTTATAACCGCACTTACTGTTTCTTTCATACTGGCCCACCAGTAGTCCCTTTTTAGTTTGGTTAGGGTTTTCTTGATGCCCCTGTGACATGTCTTACCCTCATGATACTTTTTTATTACATACATCTGCGGTGGTGGCGTAGTGGGGTTGACCCTTGCTTCTCGATCATGAGGGTCTGGGTTCGAACCACGCATGTACCAATGACTTTTAGTTACGTACATTTGTTTGTACAGCAACACCATTCGCTGATAAATTGTGCCCGGATAACGGCGACAGGCTTGCCACTTGTCACGTTTGGGACCTAATAAACTCGGCAAAACGTGGGTCCAGTTCTAGAGACTGGTGCCTCTGCCTACCCCTTCGGGGATAACGGGCGTGAGTTTATTATTATTTTATTATTTATTTATTACATCTGATCTTCCTCACTGTCTGTCAGATTTACTATTCGTTCTGTGCATTCTATCAGATTCATGGTCTCCTTTTTATACAATTTTGTAACTACTTCTGAAAAAGTTTTACGAAATTGTGTATCCTCAAAATAAATGTGGTACTTATACTTAGTATCTAAATACTCTTTCATGACGTTTTTCACAAAGTGAGCCTTGTTTACCGGCATGTGAACTTCAAGGATGTTTTGTTTTTTAGTGGAAATGTCCTTGACAGTGAATTTATTTAAGAACCACGTGTAAACGAGTATTTGCCTAGGTTTTGTATCTATGGCTTCCTTCAAGATCGGGATTCTTTTGTGTTCTCTATTTGATATTGAATGGGCTGTTGCTCCATCATCTGAATCTGATATCTCCATTATCTCTTCCTGCTCTGAGTCAGATAAGACTATTGTTTCGATATCTAGTTCGTCCTTATTTCCCTTCAAATCCCTTTCTAACTCTTCTACGATGTCCTGTACCTTGTCATTACTATCGTCTAAATTAACTATCATAGATTCAATGTCATCATTAGTAACATTAATCCTGATCCTTGAAAGTGCGTCCGCGTTAGTATTCTGACTACCCTTTTTATATCTGATTTCGAAATCATAATCCTGTAATCTAAGCCTCCAACGCGTCAACTTACTGTTTGGCTCCTTGAGCGAGTATAGCCAGGCTAGTGGCCTGTGGTCTGTATAGATAGTGAATTTATTCCCGTACAAATATGGACGAAAATGTTTCACTGCCCAGATTATGGCCAAAAGCTCTTTTTCTATAGTGCTGTACCTTGTTTCCGTGTCGCTTAATGTTCTGCTTGCGTATGCCACTGGTTTATCTGATCCTAGCGTGCCCTGCGAAAGCACTGCACCTATTGCAAAATTTGATGCATCGGTGGTCAAAATGAAAGCTTTGCTAAAATCTGGGAACTGTAGTAACGGTGCATTTGTTAAAAGCTTCTTACATGCTTCAAAACACTCTTTATATTCATCATCTATTATTATCTTTCGTCCTTTCTTTAAGCATACCGTGAGGGGTCTTGTAATTTTTGTGAAATCCTTGATAAATTTCCTGTAGTAACCAACTAACCCCAAAAAGCTCTTAATTTGTGTTACTGTTTCTGGAATTGGGAACTTTAGAATAGCTTCAATTTTGTCATCATTCGGTTTCAACCCTTCATTAGTTATTGTAGGTATGGCCGAGATAAAGCACTTCCTTTCTCAGGAAATGTGACTTATCCAGCTGTATTTTTAAATTTGTATCTTTGAATCTTTTAAATACCGCCCTGAGCTTTGTTACATGTTCCTGTAAGCTTTTTGAAAATATTATGACATCGTCTAAATAAATGAGGCAATGTAAGCCCTGAAGGCCTCTTAATACATTGTCCATTGCTCGTTGAAATGTTGCAGGTGCTGTTTTTAGCCCAAAAGGCATCCTGTTAAACTCATAATGCCCGAATGGTGTGCTAAATGCAGTTTTAGACCTATCATCCTCTGAAACTTCTATCTGGTGGTACCCACTAGCCAAGTCAAGAGTAGTAAAATAGACGCTTTTTCCTAACATGTCAAATAGATCGTTGATATTAGGTAAGGGGTATTTGTCATCCATAGTTATTTCATTCAGGCGCCTATAATCAACAACCATTCTCCACTTTTGCTGGCCAGAGGCATCCATTTTTTTTGGTACTAAGTGTACTGGGGCACTCCATGGAGAATGTGATTCCGTAATCACATCGTCCTTTAACATTTTATCAACCTGTTTTTTTATTTCTGCTGTTTGAGCTGGAGGTAACCTATGAGCTTTGAGATTTATAGGGTCCTCATTTTTCGTTCTAATGTTATGTTTCACCTGATTTGTGAAGCTCAATGGGATATCCTCACAGTAAAAGATGTCCCTATATTCCTTGCAAACACCTTCTATCATTCTCCTTTCTTCCTCGTTCATGTGATCAAATTTCAGCTTAGACAAGTTATTCATAAGCAACGCATCAGTGTCTCCCTTATCGTTGCTGTAATTTACACTAATGGGCTCTGATTGATTATACGGTTCTACCCGGAATGGGGATGTAACCATTAATGTGCCCATATTGTCACTACAATTCTGAATCACTGTGGTTGCATACCCATTCACACAACGTACTAATGCAGCGGGCATTCGAATCCCTTCACCAAACTGCTTATAATCTAAGATTGCTTCTCCGTCTAATAAGTTTACCGGAAGTTTTACCCGTAACTCACTGCGGGGAGGCAAATGGTAAGTCTCTCGCATGGGAATCTTATATATTATAGGAATTTGGGCGTCCTTAGTTATCAACGCCATGTATCTCGCGTCGATTCTAGCCCCTAAAAGCTGCATAAGATCGAATCCTATAAGACCGTCGTATCTTTCATCTACACTGTATACATAGAACTTGTATTGTTGGCGTGTTTTGAAAATGTCCAATAAAGGAATAATTGCGACCTCATTGTGTTTACTCGACGCGTGAGTACTAATAACCTCGAACGGCTCGATCAGTTTGCAATGTTTATAAAACTGCTCCGCTATGCGTGGACTAATAAAAGACCTTGTACTGCCCGTGTCTATCATAAAAACGGCATTTAATTCGGGAATTGAAATATGGGGCAGATTTAACCGTTTATTAAGATTTAACGTTACTCTTTCCCTACTGGGGAGGCGATTATGCAAAGATTTTCCACGTTTTGTTCGTTTACTGAGGGCTCGGCTTCCTCGTTATAGTGGCCCAAGTCGCCGTAACCCATTGGTTCCTGACTGTAGTTGTCAGTGTAGTTGACTCGCCTAGAGCTAGCAGTACGCATCGTGACGTCAGTGTTCGAACCCGACGGCGACGGCGCTACGTGCGGCGATCTAGGAGGTTGCGTCATACGCGGTGCATTGCCCGTGAAATGCTGACTGAACGGTTGTTGTGACCTAGTAGGCTGTTGCCACTGACTGTGGTTCGGCTGATTTCCGTGATTCATTGCATTATTGTTCGCTCTATTGTTATTAAAACGCGGTTGGAATGCACTATTTGGTGTACCTAAATCAGAATGTAGCCTAGTGTTGTTCGGTGCAAATGCACTTGGTAACCGTTGCGAGTTGTTGTGTCTTGGGCTGCTGTAATTATTTTCACCAAAGTTGGGCCTTGAACTGGGATAGTTAGCATTACGCGTATTATTTTTTGCGTTATACACGGTTTGGAAGTTTTGTTCCTCCAGAACAATTTTCAAAGCGTCCTCCAGGACAACAACATTTCGCAATCGCACCAACCTAACCATGTAAGCTGGTAGATTGTATAGGAACACATTCAATGTAGTATTATTATAAATTTGCTGTTTGGCTAATCGTATGTTAGCGTCACGTACAGTTTCGCCCACCTTTGCAAATAGGGTACTTTTTATCTGTTGAATTCTATGACAAAATTCTAAATAACTTTCGTTCCTATTTACTTTCATTGATTCTAACTCCATAGCAAGACATTCCTCGGACCGGGGGTCGCCAAAGTGTCTGCTTAACAATGTTTTTAGCTCCTCCCAAGTGGTAATCTGATCTGTTTCTCCCACAAGATTCGCTGCTTCCCCACCTAACCTACTTGTTATTACATGGAATAAATACTCATTTTGCACTTCCGTTCCTTGGTAAGCTTGCAAAATGTATTCGCTCTTTTTAATAAACAAAGGCAACTGCCTAGCATCCCCCTCAAACAGTGGGATGATTTTCACCATTTCCATCGGTACACGGTTAACGTTTTCCATTTTATTAAAGAGAGAAAAAAAAAATCCCCAATATTTATCTTTATCTATGACTTAAATAACTTTTCACAAGATGTATATCGATGAAAAGTACCTATAGTATTATTACGGCAATTTCTAATCCCTAATAACACACGTAAATTTATCACAAGGAGTATAAAGCAAAGATACAAGGACCCGTAGCTGCTCCCATGTCCTCGTAACTGGAATACTATTGTTGATCCTTCGGGAACTCCTCTAGTCCTGATCCTCTCCTGGTCCTGATGCGTCGGTCTTGGGCTCCGCAGGAACTTTGGTTCGGCTCTAACTAATTTATTTATTTGTTCGGTGATCTCAACTAAACCGTTGAAACGGACGATGGATATAGATCCAGCTGCTGAGATCCTACCGGCTGCGCCAATTAAAGAGTCGAGACGGAATAAAGTTAAAAAAATACTTTATTAACTTGAACGGACAGAGTTTCTCCTAGATCTAACAATATAGTAATCATCTCAATAGTCTAAGTAACAACTATTTATATCTAAATAACATCTTACTCAGCAATGACGCTTGTCCCCAATTTGGTCTGCGCGTGTCTTGCTAGAAGAGCTGACAAAGGTGATATCCGAAGGGTCGTCACACTTAACTCACGCGTTTTAGATATGTCTGCTGCCTTTGTGAAGCAGACTAGCTTCCAGCCTAGGTCTGGACCAATGCGGCCGCCCGGTAATAATAATAATAACCAAACCTTTTTGAAAAAACCGTTTCAAAAGTCGTGCTTGTCAGCCGTCAGCAATTCTGAGCAAAAAGCGAACGGAAGTTCAAACACTATTCAGTGCTTATTCTGCGGCAAACCTCATTCATTATATCGCTGTTCTGAGTTCATTGACATTACACCATCCCAACGTGTGGACAAGGTAAAACAACTAAAATTATGTGAAAATTTCTTACGCCAGCATGCATTATCCGAATGCACGTCCAAAATTAGGTGCGTCTTGTGTAGACAGGCACACCACCACACACTTCATATCGACCTTTCATCGAATCAAGGTCAAGGTCAATCTACAAGTCAAATTCAACCTCAAAAAGTAGGTTTAACTTGTTCATCAAATTCAACCGTTTTGCTGGGCACTGCCGTGGTCCACGTCGCAGACCGATGGGGTACATACCATCCCGTACGTGCGGCCATAGACAGCGGTGCTATGTCCGGTTACATTACAAAGGCGTGCGCGCTTCGCCTAGGCTTGGCCCGCCGCAAGTGTCCATTCCAGCCCGTAGGTCTGGGAGGTGCGCCAGTGCAAGATTTCGGTCTGGTTACGTGTTCAATTAAGCCGCGAAACTCATCTGGTCCCGTCCTTAGTACTGAGACTGTAGTCGTGGGTACTATCACTAGTAGTCTACCCACCATTACACTTTTCGACAAACTTATTGATCATTTCAAAAATCTCGAGCTAGCTGACCCGAGCTACTACGTGGCAGCCCCTGTCGAGCTACTGCTGACCGCAGACGTATTTCCGTATATCTACGATGGCAAAAACTTACTACCGCGCCACCCGGGTTTGCCTGCCGCGATGCATTCAATCTTCGGATATGTCATTACCGGGCAAACGACGGTTGACCACGATCCCGAATCAATGAGTACATCATGCGGTCTGCTCTCGGCCAACAGTAGCATCGAAAAAATTGTGAATAATTTTTGGGAAACTGAAAACGTACCTTGCGAGTTAGACGCGAATCCTGAAGATCTATACGTAGAAAAATTATTTAAAAAAGAACACAGTCGCGACGACAGCACGGGACGTTACACAGTGACCTACCCATTCAAACCAATAGTCGAACTTGGTGATTCGAAGCAACAAGCCTTGCGCCGTTTCAACAATTTAGAGTCCAAACTCAACCGCCTTCCGGAACTTAAGGAAGAATACACGACATTTATGTCAGAATACGAGAGCCTGGGTCACATGACTTGCCTAGGCAACATTGATGACATCGTTGATTCAAAATACATAATTCCACACTTTTGCATCCTGCGCCCCTCGAGCACTACAACTAAACTCCGCGTGGTGTTCGACGCGTCCAGTAAAACGTCAAATAACAATTCATTAAATTCCGTTATGTACGCTGGACCCAAGCTCCAAGCTGACATAAATGAAATCTTGATAAATTTTCGAATTCACGAAATTTGTTTATCCAGCGACATTTGTAAAATGTTTCGCATGACGTTCATTGAACAATCTCAACGCAAGTGTCAACACATTCTGTGGCGTAGTTCTCCCGATGAACCTATCGTACCTACGAACCAAGCGAACCTACGGTGTCACTAATAGTCCATATTTAGCTATTAGAGTTCTGCACCACCTGGCTGACGACGACGCTGAAAAGTTCCCTTTGGCGAGCAAAGTTCTAAAAAAAAGATTCTTCGTCGACGATCTTCTATGGTCTGTTGCTACCTATGAGGAAGCTGAGCAGCTCCAAAACGAGCTGATCGGTTTGTTGAGTGGTGGAGGTTTCATTTTACGCAAATGGGGCAGTAATTGCAAGCAGCTTCTGGAGCGAGTTTCCGGTTGATCATCGCGAAACGCCAATTGCATTCGACGATGAAAAGGACCTATCTATCAAAGTTCTAGGTCTTCAGTGGAGGCCTGCTGAAGATGCTTTCTTGTTTGCAACCATTCCTCTTCCAGCTTCTCAAGCGATCACCAAGCGCATCGTGTTGTCTCAGATCGGTCGACAGTTCGATCCACTAGGGTTCGTAGCCCCCTGCATATTTTACGCGAAATGTTTCATGCAAAAGCTCTGGCTCCAAAAGCTCGGTTGGGACGATAGGCTTCCCCCAGAGTTGGAGAAAGAGTGGCTCACCTACGTGTCAGAACTTCCTCTGCTGGCCAATCTTAGACACGAGCGACAAGCGACCGTGAAACAGCACACGTCCTACCAGCTGATAGGTTTTTCGGATGCTTCGACTTTAGGTATAGCCGCAGTTGTTTACCTAAGTAGTTTCAATGAGGCCGGTGAGATGAAGGTCAGTCTGATCATTGCAAAATCCAAGGTCGCGCCCTTGAAGGTTGTATCTGTCCCTCGTCTTGAATTAATGGCTGCACATTTGTTAGCCAAAGTTGTCAAGTACACAATGTCAATTCTTCAAGAACAGATACCGATCCAAGAAGTATTTCTGTTCACCGATTCTTCTGTGGTGTTGAGGTGGCTGAACACACCCAGTTACAACTTGAAAGTCTTCGTTGGTACACGGGTCAGTAAAATCTTAAAAAGTGTTACCAAAGAAAGTTGGCATCATGTGAGCGGCCCCTCTAATCCCGCTGACGTGTGCTCGCGTGGCGCACTGCCCTCCACGATGGTAGCGACGCGTGAGTGGTTGAGTGGCCCGAGCTGGCTCTACACACCACGAGAGAATTGGCCTATCAAATCAATAAATCAATTCAAAACTGAAAATGTACCTGAGGAGACACTTGTTTAGCTAGTTCGAAAATTCAAGTTCCAGCCCAGAGCTGTCAAAACGAACCTAACTTTATATATGATCTTATCGAAAAATATCATAGCTTCACAAAGTTGCAAAGAGTGATAGCGCGTTGCTTTCAGTTTCTGCAAGCTTGTCGGGCGGGCAAGCGGAGGACCAGTCCTCTGTCTCTCTCCAACTTACGCCAAGCTCATGCCGTAATTATCAAGGCTGTTCAACATCAGCATTTTTCAAAATAAATCGCAGAACTGGCACGCGGTGGTAACTGTGAACATACCTCTCTGAAAAGGCTCTCGCCTTTCCTGGACCCCCTTGGTTTTCTCAGGGTGGGGGGTAGGTTGTCAGAATCGACCCTATCTTATCAAAAGAAACACCCTTTGTTGCTTCCCAAAAAATGTACATTCATTAAGCGTCTAATCGACCATTTCCACAGGGTCTATTACACGTTGGTCCTCGATCGCTTCAGAGTTTGATCAGCCAAAAATATTGGATAATTTCAGCAAGAAACGCCATTCGCTCTCGTTTTTCAAAGTGCTTGCGCTGTTTCAAGGTCACGCCTGCTACTTTGCAACCGATAATGGGCAATTTACCCAAGTTCCGTAGTCAAGACATTCATGCCTTTCACACAATAGGGGTTGACATCGGTGGTCTATTTTACACTAAAGAGAGCAAACGACGTAAGGCTGCAGTGTCAAAATCGTATTTGCTTGTCTTTGTGTGTTTTTCAACACGCGCAGTGCATACTGAAGTTCTCAGTGCACTCACCACCGAATGTTTCTTGGCGGCTTTCGATCACTTTACTTCTAGGCGCGGCCTGTGTCACACGATCGTTTCGGATAACGGCAAAAACTTTGTTGCAGCTGGAAAACTATTTGCTGAAATTAAACAATTCTATAAACAAAATTCAAACGACATTTTAACCGGGTTTAATACGCTGCTTGCCTCGTATCAAATTTGACGCGATAAATGGATATTTCCTGTAGTATCTAACGTAAGAAACCGAAATATATTGACTTTGCTAAGTAAATATGCAGGATGGCTGCAAAATTTGCAAATTAAAAAAATATTTTTCGCCTTTAAATCGTAACGGTGAAAACACTATCCGCCATCTTGAAAGCACCTTTGGTTGTAAACAAACATCTGTCAGTCGTTCATGCGTAGGTTCGATTGTGATTTGGATTGGATTTAGTGTTTTTGCAAAAACTCTTCTTGTGCAGTTAGTGTATTATCATTTTATTGATAAGCGCAATCATGGACGCTGGATTCGTGGAAGCAGATAGTACCGATTTGCCAAAACCAAACCAAATCAAACCAAGCATTGTTACAGCTAAAAACAGTTTGTGTACATTGATATTACAGGACTTACATTGAAGTGATCTTCACATAAATACACCCAAGTTTCAGTCGATAAAGAATCGGGGTCTCTCTCGGCAAGTTTGAGCCAAGTTTTTCGTATGTTTATTTCACTGGGTAGGTACCTACACGAATCCGCGACTTTCCGGCGGTCTTTATTGACGTGTTTTTGCATTCTCGAATAATGTTAATTGATATATTTTGCATGTAAACTCGATGAAATCATGGTTGCGTTGTTGTTATTTCACTATGCTCACAGATCACTAATAGATTTTGGGACTAGGTAAAGATCGTTTCACCAAACAAGTCCCACGGTAAAATCCCTAAGGCCATAACAATAAAAGCCATTCGTGGCACGAACTCTACCTATGTTGAATGTCAAACTTTGTTAGTGATGAGACTCGAATCACCTTTGATTCGAATGATTTGAATCACGACGGTAAAAACTTGATTCGAATGAGAATTTTAATTGATTCGAATCATAGCTTGATTCGAATGGTCGAATCAGTAGTTGATTCGAATCTTATCGCTGATTCGAATCAGTTTGTTGATTCGAATCAGATTGTGGATTCGAATCAGTTTTTTTACTCGAATAGTTCATTGCGCGGCAATCTTACCGGACCGATGAGACAAGTAGGATTTGTTGAAGTTTTTTTTTTTAAACAGTTATTGTTTTAGTTTTGTCTTGCTTCTATGTTACTGATAAGGTATTAACTTTTTCTTATGGTAAACTATGAAGTTTTTTAGAAAGTGGTTAAAGTGAATTGGTGTTTAAAGGGCTTAGTCCACTCTGACCAACCGAACTTGTCAACTGGTTCTTTCCATTCCACATTCCACTGCATTATTGTTACCTACTTTCGATTATAACGTTTTGTTTTGATCGCTTTGAAATGTGTTTGGGATGTATTATTTGTTTTTTTAGGATGTGTTTAGATGGTTTGGAAATGAATTTAGGATGGTTTTGGGATGTGTTTAAGATGGTTTTTGCATGTGTTTGGGACAGTTTTGATATGTGTTTAGAATGTTTGGGGGTATAATTGGGATAGTTTTAGGATGTTTGTGTTTAACCTCTAGTATGCAGTATTAGAAAAACAATAGAAAATCTATTGTTTTGTGCAAATATGGACGTAGCCGCAGAAGACCGCTTAAGGCGTTTTAGTATGTATTTGGAATGGTTTTGAAATATGTTAGCAATGATTTAGGGATATGTTTAGGATGGTTTTGGGATGCGATTGGGATGTTTTTTTATCGATGATTTCTAAATAATACCAAATACAGTCAAAAACCTTGCTAAACATTATCTCAAATCAAATAATGTGCAAGGATAAACTATGGTTTAAGAATATTCCAATTCCATCTTAAACACATTTCAAAACCATTCAACACAAATACTTCCCAAAACTACCTCATATCTCTGTTAGAAATAAAAACAGTAGTAGAGTTTTAGTTCATAGTTCAGTTGGTCAGAGTGGAATAAGTGAAAGAGTTGTGCTGGATAAGTTTTTTCAGAACACATTTTAACGGGATATCGCCGTTTAGCCAAAGTATTTTTCGCCAAATTTTACTTCCCAATAAACTTATGGCATCAGTTTCATTTCCCAAATGAAACTTTAGCAAGTTTTCATTTCGCATTTTATTCATTTGGTCAAATTATCATTTCGCATAATTTTACTGCGTCAAGTTTTATTAAGACAAACGTTTATTATGCTAACGTTTTATTTTCGCAAGTTTTATTTTCAAATAATGGAACGGGGGGTCGGCGATGTAAAGTATACGTGACAACAGAAATATAGGTGCGACGACGCGCGTAGCAAAGCGGAGCGCGTCGGAGCGTTAGGTTCTCTATGTTAGATCGAAAACAGACTCGACTTTGATGCGTTCTTACCTTGCCTCTTGTTGCCTCTTTGGTAAAATTAATTTTGACCAAGTATTTATTTGGTAAACAATAACTTGCCATAATAACTTTTGCTAACTGTTTATTTGCTTTAAGTTGTTTTGAGAAATGTTTTTTTGCCAAGTGATAATTTGCGGAAAATAGTTTGGGAAGTAATACTTTGGGTAACGATTTTTGGCAATACATTAGTAAACCCATTTTAACATGGTGATAACGAAAAAGCGTGGACAAAAAAAAATTACATTACATGCTTCAAGTATCAAAAATTTGTGACCTTAAGTACTGTAGGTGTGTAAGTGTATGCGTGTAAGTGAAAATCAGTGTTGAATAAATAAATATATAAATGAATTTCATATAACGGACACATACCTTTACTTATTAACAATAATAACTAAATTTTGATGAAAACATGGAAAATAATTGGGTGTATTGAAACACTTACATTGAAAATTATTATTTTTATAGGTACATTTTATCAGTATTTTCAATGCATAATGATGTCTCCGTATTGATTTGAATCATCGTATCGATTCGAATCACAATAATTATTTGAATCAACATATTGATTCAAATCTACATATTGATTCGAATCAGCATATTGATTCAAATCAACATATTGATTCGAATCAGCATATTGATTCGAATCGAGGGTCGATTCGAATCATGATTCGAATCATCTTCCGGGTGATACGAGTCGATTCGAATCGTCATTTTTGATTCGAGTTCCATCACTAACTTTGTTTACAACAGTTTGGAGTTCAAACCATAGACAAAAATGGCGGACCGCGTTTTTGGCTGTTTAGCAAAACAACGTTTTAAAATAATGTTTTTGTTGCTTTTAGGTCCTCAAAAAATATACTAAAATATTTTTTGGTCTAATGGAAGAGATATTTAGCATTTAAGGCTTACTTGAAAAAAGAGTAAAGTAGCGGATTCTAGAAATGTCAGATGGACATACAATCCGCCCACTGGTAGCCACTTTGGCGGAATGTATGAAAGCGCTATAAAATCTGCTAAGCTGCACCTAAAGCGCATGTTAGGTACAAAAGCTCTTTCGTTTGAGGAGCTCAGCACTCTCTTCGCTCGTATCGAGGCAGTGTTGAACTCCCGGCCGCTGACCGCTATCTCAACCGATCTGTCCGAGTTCGAGGCGCTTACTCCCGGACATTTTTTGGTAGGGCGCAAACTTTTGTCCGTCCCAGAGTACGATATCTCTGACAAACCTACCTACGCACTAACTCGTTGGCAATTCGTACAACAAGCGTCTCAGAAATTTTGGAAATTGTGGCGTAACGAATATTTACAAACACTACAGCAAAAGCAAAAGTGGTTTAGTAAATGTCACGATATAAAAGTAGGCGAGTGTGTTTTAATGCACTCTGACGCTCCACCACTGCAGTGGCATCTTGCCCGCGTGACAGAGCTTTGTCCCGGAAAAGATGGCGTTGTTCGCGTTGTCAAGGTCCGTACTCAAAACGGACTTTATACGCGACCCGTCGTAAAACTCAGTCCACTGCCTATGGACGTGGACGAATAACTTTCATTATTTAGTTTCTTGTGTACATTTGGCAACTCCATACATGATTGTCAAATGTATATTAGTCTTAAGCTTCAGATTCGAATATTAGCTTCTAATTATGTAACTTACACTTTACACAATCTAATTTTCAAAAATTCAACTATTGCTACATACATTCAATTAAATTATTCATGTAACTATACAGTCCATTGTTCTACACATCTATACCATCCCTGGTTTGTGAACTGGGGAATCGAGGGTGAATTCCCGGTGAGGGGTTTATGTACAATATCAAATGTATTTATTTGCATTCGAGACTAAACGCTCTGCATTTCCCGCGCCAATTTACTTTGGCGCGCTTCTGAATGAACGACATACATTCGTTCACTCCATCCACTCACTCTTTTCACTTTCGTCTTGCGGAGCGCACGTTAAACTTCTTCTGTCGAAACTATTTTCAAAAACCACCGGCTGGCGTGTGATACAGGCTGAAATAACCCTGTGAGAGCTTGTGTGGATTGTGTCCCGGGACCTGGAGACCAGCTTCATCATCGTCTGTGAGTAGAGCACCTTTTCTCTTACCCAAATCTTGCTGTAATTCTGTATCAAACAGCAGTCTTTTCTGCTGCTCCACAAATCAGGTTAACAAATTATTGCACAACGTGTAATGACTAATGATTTCTCAACACCAAAATCGGCGCGCCGAGTGGCAGAATCGGCGGCGCGGCGCGGCGCAGTGAATCCAACCGCCAGTTTTTTATAAATGGTTTGTATACACACTTTAGCCTTTACATCTACGTATTGGCATGACATGTAGGTACATGTAGGTATGTAGGACATGTAGTTCAGTGCCCTTTCACTCACACTAGATAGACGGAGAGACCACTCGGACGCTGCAGTGCCATTGGGACATTGTTTTTGACGGAGTTGGCTTGCCCAGGACCTTATACTTCCTGACAACTTAGGCGGCCTAACCCACAAGAAAGATAAACTACTCATTGGCGTGCGGAGCCAACCGATCTGCGGGTTTCCTTATGTCGTTTTCCTTCAACATTAGCGTGAGGTGTTGCTATTACTATGTACAAATTGGTAGATTAACGAAACTTTGGAGAAACACGTTTGTGAATATCTAGGGAAAATCCAGTGCTTATCTCGGTATCAGTCTAGATTTCAGACAATCAGACTTCTGTCACAGTTTCAGCGCTATGAATGTACGTTTTTTGTTAATTTAATTTGAAAACGAGACCCAGTAATTTTATGTTCTACATTCCAGCGTCGTGAGCATCTATCATCTTCGACTCTTTATGCATTCATTCTAAAGCTGGAATTAATGAATTTAGAATTAATGGAATTCCATTCCTCCTGCAGTTTCGATTCCTGTGGCAATAGGATCGAAACGGTCTAAAGGAATAACATTTCTGTGTAGTCCACATCATTTCACATCGCTGACATATTTTGTTTTCCGACAGTTTTTCGGTTGACTATGTACAACCGAAAAAGTGAAGGTTCATTCAATATTGACTGGCACTATAGGTGTAATAACAACGTCGGAATAACCAAAGTATTGCTGACTATACTTATTGGTTGGTTCACTAAACAGTTTCGCATATCTAGATTTACTTGTGTGTTTAGTCATGATAAACATTACGAGTAAGAAATTAATGTATTATTAATGAAAGAAACACTACGGGTCTGTTCCACAATCTGCAGATAAAGTTCCGGATAAGCTATCCGCAACCAGGGCTGCCGAATGTAGAACATTTGAAGCCATAAACGAACACACGTAATATAGGAAAATTTATTTAAATTTGGAACATGTAACGGTTCCTAACTGGTACTTATTTTATAAATTAAACCAGTAGGTCATTCAAAATTAAATTTAATATTAAAAAAAAGAAAACAAAAGGACCCCAGGGTGGGTCGTAGGTTTTTACTTAAGATTTTACGGATCTCGCTACGAGTTTGAGTACTCCCCTGAAGGTGAAGCCGAGGTGGTGATGGGCCTCCAGAGTCCGGGCCGCTGCCGAGATGGTGATGGCCACGAGGAGCTGGAACCGCATCCAAAAAGTCCCGTCGATAGTCCAACTAGCTAGTGGAGCGGGATGGAGCGAAGGTGTGCGTGCAGCTCAGGCGAAAGAGACCGCCAAACACTAGGCTATCCAAGTAGCCCTGGCGTTGGACCCTGAAATGCCCAACGGAAAACGTCAGGAAGAATCCAGAACGCTCCGTGTGTTTACCCCGACATCGCAGGTGAAGTACTATGTAGTTAGCGGTGCCGTGGCGAACACAATCAGAACGGAGTTTACAAAGGCAGTGTGAAGTACTAAAAAGAAAATATAAAACAACAATAGAATTTGAAAATATAACGGTCACTAACGGTCATTTTGTAAACATAGAATTTCGGGAATTGATACTTATTTCATGGTCCCGTCCTAGATTAAAATGTAGTGACCGTGAAGTGAAGAAGAAATTAGAACGGTCAGCCATCCATGCACTGAACGCGCCCTATGTTGCTTAACCTTCGTGATCGTTTAAGATCACTCAGGCAGCCGGGGCTACGAGCGATGCCATCGATTTTTCCTCTTTTTTGTGATATTATTTTTATTTAAGCTTGATATTCATCAATCCCTTAAGCGATGATTTTAGAAAGACTACTTTACACGTCTTTCATGACTTTCAATGAAGGACCTTCATACTGAATTTCATTCGAATAACTTCAAAAATGGCAAGATTTTATAATAACTTTCCACCCCCCTTTTATCCCATTAAGAGATGATTTTCGAAAAACTATTTTACATGTGTTTCCTGACATTCAATGAAGGACTTTCATTCTGGATTTCATTCAAATAACTTCAGAAACGGCAAAGTTGCATACTAACTTTGAACCCCCATTTTACCTCCTTAAGGGATGAATTTTCAAAAATCCTTTCTTTCGGGATGGATTTTTCCGGGACGGGACGGGAGCACTCCCCTAAGTTACAAAAAAAACCCCTATGCAAAATTTCAAGTTTCTAACCCTTAGAGCGGGTACACACTAGGCATTTTGAAGCGCGCTCTTTTGTAACGCGCGATGTAAGAACTATGAGGCCCGATTGAAGTGTACACATGCAAACGCGCGCTTACAGCGCGCTTACTGCGCGTTTGCAAGGTTGAGCCCCGCGAAATGGACACGAGTAAGCCTGCTGTAGCGAGGTCGGAGGCTAATCTTCGTTCAGGCCGAAGCCAAAGGCTGAGATCACATTATGGTCTGCTACGGTTGTTTGCAGACCATACAGAGAGCGAAGCTCGGGACGGCCCGTGGGTTGGCGCGCATATGCGCGTGTAAGATTTAGGAAATAAGAGAGCAATAACCTTTTTTTTTTAGTTTACAACATTACATGGCGACCCTGAGAGGCCGGCCTGCCAGAGGCAGTGCCGGAAGGCATAAAAAATAAATACAAATACAATAACTATATATAAAAAAAATCATACCTTTAAAATCAATAAATAATAATTAAGCTAATAACCCAATAATAATATTAAAAGTGTACCTACAATTAAACACAACAAGAGACAGTACAGTGGTAAAGTGAAATTATGTGTTACAAAGAATAAACTTACGAGCACCTATACAGAAAAGGGGAGAGAGAGCAATCAAAAATATGCCTAACGAAAAAAAAAGAGTGCAGAAAAATATATTAAAATTAAGAGGAGCCGCCGGTGCCGGGAGATACGCTCAAGCCTATGATGTGAGTCTGATGGGCAAGCGCCGGGAGTATCGCAGAATTAGTGAAAACGTGATAAAAATGTGTGTCTGTGTTATTTTACTGCATTTTCGGTAATTTTGTATTTAGTAATTATTCAGTTTATAATATAATATTTGTCAAAAATAACTAAATGCTAATAGCTGCTTGTTGATGATGCAAATTCTTATAATATTTTAGTAAGCCAATTTTTTTTTTTCGTGTACGTTCATTAAATGTTTTACGTGATTGTACGAAGTAAACTTAATTCTATTGCTGGATTCAAGTTAGCAACAATACCTAGAAGCGCAGATGCATACCTTACCAAATAGGTCGCGAAGGTATCGAGTGACGAGTAACATGCTAAATTGCAATCGCTAATCTTCGATGCAAGTGTCCTAAGTTATGTTTTATTAGCAGCAAAGTAATGTAATCTGATTCGCATAGCGACTAGTTAAGTGTGAAGCGTTTATAGAATATGAAATGTATTGAAAGAACATTTATAACATCAAAGCTAAGGTTTTACGAATGTAATAAAGGAATGTACATAAACGCATGTGAATACGAAGGTTGAGGAGTCTTAAGTGATGGTTGGTTTGATGACCCAAAAGTTAATTAAAGTCTTTCTTCCCTGAGTTTGTATAGCAAATAGACTGATCACCTAAATGTTATAGAAGTCTCAACATGGGTTAAAAACCGAAGTTTCAATTGAGGTTTGTGTTTTAAAAAATGTAAAGAATGTAGATACATGATAATGTAGTTCAGCGAGTCTGATACGTTATTGTATTAAAGTCATTAAAGAGGTACACATAAAAAAGTTAAAGGTACAGGGTAGATGTGATCCTTCTGACTGATTATGGTGTCAACGAGTTTTGCTCTGTAAAGAAAGTTGGTGAACTTAGTTCTTAAACACACTATCCACTATTATAATATTGTTGTGCACAAGCATGGTGGTAATAAGACATGCTAGTTTTATTTGAGTCGACTCTTGTTATTAAATGTACCGCCCAGGAAGGGTTAAATAAATGTATCAAAAGGGAGCGCGCGCCCCATAAGTGAAATGTGTAGCAATGCCTCTATAAAATATGTCAAAAGTGACGGAGAATAAATGTGTAAATGACTTTGTTGCAGGAATGGTTTGTTTGGTTTTGTTAAATGATGGAAAATGTTTATTGAATTAAAATTGTTAAAAGTCCTGTAAAGTCAACTTTAAATATGAGAGATACAAGTAAGACCAATTTGTCAAATGTGTAATAAATGGGGGGGGCAGTAAAGTAAATAAGTGTTATGAAAGAAATATGAATAATAAAAGAAGTAAATAAATAATAAAAAATATTAAACGTGAGCCCAGCCCAAATACATTGTAAGTAAATGACATGAAAGGTATCGTAAACATATAAGGACTTTGAAATTGGAAATATGACTTGTATTATTAGTCTTGAAATTAATTTAATATGAGTACAGTTAAAACCTAAGTTTAATTAAAAGGCATCGTCAACAATGCGAGAAAATTGTAAAAAATAATAGCAGTTGATAATATTTTTTTTTTAATAAAAAGGGGGGAGGTGTAGTATGCTGACACCTCACCCACACATTTATAGTCATATAAGTACATATGTAACATGCTCTCTCCTCGACAGTACAATACACGACGCTACTCAAAATAGACGCTGTTTCAATAAACCCCATTACAATATTACATCATTACAATGGAAGCTAAGCTCAATTTTACAAGATCATACCAATACGAAGCTAACTTTAATAATGTAATCTCATAATAAAAAGCAAAAGTAATGAAAGTTAACTTGGAAAGCTATTTGCAATAAATGTGTGTTTTAAATAGGCAATTACCTAGTAAGCAAATAGAATTTTAATACTATTGTGAATTTCTTTTTAGTCCACCTTCGCTATAAACTATTCTGAGGGGACAGCGAATTAAACAGCAAATAAATGAACTGTAAAAGTGTATTGGGTTTAAGAAGAACAATGACACACATTAAATCAAATTAAAATAATTTATTGTACTTTAAAGAATTTACTGAATATCTATATTTTATATTAACCGCTGCCTTCGGGCCATAATGTAGTGGAGAAAAAGGCAGCGGGACAAAAAACTCCACTCTGACCATCTTTTCAAACTCATTTTAAACTTAATACATCCGAGCCTAAGATTAATATCAGCAACTTTATACTACACGTTAGGCTATAAATTAAAACACATTTAAAGAACAAATAGAACAGTTCAAACACAAGACATAAGCAACTATTTTGGAACGCAGTACATAACTTACTTGATAGATCAGGCTCCAAGGGCGAAGACAGCAAAAAGTCCCACTACGAAACATTGTGCTGCCTTTATACCCTGCCCGAGCCCCCTACTTACGAGTATCTCTAAACAATATGGCATCCTATCTAGCCAATGACAGAATACATCCTGTCAAACGGAAGCCTTTCTAAAAATATTATCGATTAATCTTATTATTAATTTTAATTGTCCAATGTAGGGTTAACATTATCATTTATTATTACCGATCACAATATGTCTGAATAAATTATTTCATAAGCAAAGCTAAGAATCATAAAGAGTAACACTATTTGTTTACTGTCGGATATACATAGGTACAGGCATTGGTATCAGTTGGTATTTATTAACCTTAATTAGTTTTAATCATGAATTAAATTGTGGGTTTTCAAATGTAAACAGTATAAACAAGATTAAATAATGGATACATTTTAAGTTAAAATATCTTTTATAGCTGTAAATCATAAATTAATCAGTTATGGGCTTGCGCTCTAGTTCCACTTCTATAACATAACATTTACATACAGGCACATACATTGCTTCTGGCTCCTCACTAGGATACCTTGTGTCGTGGGAACCAGAAGCAGCGACGTCTTAAACATTGAAACATCCAAGACCTGGGTTTTTTTTTGTCTCCAGCCGGGATTCAAACCCCCGGGTTCTACCCTCTCGCATGGTAGGCTGATGTGCTAACCGCTGCGCCACAGAGGTCGTCAAAATTCTATAGATTCATTTCTATAGTTAAATGATTAAAATGGATGCGATAAATGTAAAGGTCATTAAAAAACTGCAACTTTGAAATTCTACATACTATGGTACTTCAGGCCCCGAATTCATATGAAAAATAGCCAAGCCCTTCTTTTACAGAATATATGAAAATTCTCAGTTCAATTCCGATGCAGCGAAAGTGATCAGTCAGGATCGTGGCAAGTGGCAATCCCTGGTGATACAGGAGTAAGCTATGTACAGTCGGGGTCTGAAAATGTTTACCACCTTAAGATTCATAATTGTACAGACAATTATACGACACAAGGTCGATTGACTTGATTGGATAAAGCATAGAGCTCAGAAAGAGTAGAGTAGCAACCTCTTAAAGTTTAGAGCAAACCTTCTTCGCTCACTCAAGGAGGTTTTATTTTGTTTATTTTGTAAAAATAGTATTGAATATATTTTCAAACTTTCTATTTTGACAGAGTTTGGATCTGTGTCGTTTTAATAAATGCAATAAAATAAGAAATGAATTTATATACTTGTTAGAATCGAGGCTTCGGAACTTTGAAAGGTAATAAGTACATTGTTAAAGCATTATAGACTATAATGCACATCTTGCGACAAAGAATCTCACATCGACAAAGAAGTTTGAAAACTGGTAAACATTTTAGACCCCGACGGTATGTATGTTCAATTCCAACTCTTACGTAATTGTCGATACGCTAGCACCTCCTCAAGCTGTATTAGGATGCGGGATCGAGTGTCCAGCATATCTTCAATCAATGAAGAGAGGTAGATAATCAGGGTACCGGTCATTATTACGTGGCTGAGAAGTCCGTATGTTACGGATATCTGAAAAAATAATGGGGCCAACTTGTGAAGAATAAAACCCACTAACGCGGTTGTGAAAATAACGCATATTGAGAACTATTATTTGACAGATAACATGAAAACCTTAAAATAGGAAAACCAATTTCAAATTAAAAAAATAATAAAAATAAAAAGAAATAAAATCCTCTGTAGAGAGCTGCTACTGTGCGTATACTCCTCCGAAACAGCTAAACCGATTTTGACGAAATCTTATGTCTATATTTGGTAGGTCTGAGAGTAGGTTGATATCTATTTTTCATACCCGTAAGTGATAAGGATAACCAATTAGGCATAACAAAGTTTGCCGGGTCAGCTAGTAATTATCTGAGCATTTCGATGATGCAAAATTTTACTAATTTGGTATTTACCATGAACACGCTGTTTTCTTGCACTAATTCGTATGCATACCGTGTGCTCTACAAAATAAAATTAATAGTAGCCAGAAAGACCTGAAAAATATTCAACATTCCACCAACACCATCGTCAACTGCTACAAAATAATAAAAAATAAAAGATTTATCATACTTCCCAGCCGTGTACATTTGAAAGGAGGAACAGCTGCTTGCAAAACAGTTATAGCATCTTGTGTGCTCTTCAATATTAAAGAAGTTGTCTCTCCGAGTGATTCACACCCTGTCAAACGTCGGCAGATCGCCCAACAGCCTCACACCAAAAATCATGAACTTATTGTGTAAAATATACACCTCTATCACCACAAACATCAAATAAATTATTTCAAATGCCACTGTCATGTCTACGTTTGAAAACGGTAACAGATATAGAGGAGGTATTTCTGAAGTAAATATGCTCCACGCTGAAATAGTCCTTATAAATACAACAAAAACTTGCCATAAAACATAATGTTCACTTTTTTCTTTAAGCCTGTATAGTATTCGTTATTGTTGATTCCAAGTATAGCATCCATTCCTGCATAGTTTGCGTAATATTCTTTATAATTCTTTAGATCTAAAGTAATGCTTAAGAATAACACAATAAACATCTGCGCTGATGTTACGACAGTTATTATACAGTCCATGTATTGGTTTAAAGACCATTTGTTGTGCCAATATCCTAAGGTAAATCGCAATACTGTACAAATAATAGTTATCATAATAGCAAGCGATATCATAACGCAGAACTGAACTTTCATATTACTTTTAATCTCCTGTTCGGGATTCCGCATGATGCTAGTCATGCAAAGTTTGGAAAGAAAACCGTTGATATTTATCATGACATCGTAATTGGATAGTTGCTGTGAATATTTTTTGTTAGATGTTCTGCGCATGGTGTTATTGTTAGATGATCAAACGAACTTACCAAGTGAAGTTCGATCTTGATTATCCTGTCTTCGCCGAAGAGATTTATCTTTGACCATATTGTAGTAGCCCTGCTACGCGCTAACCCTAACGCACAAGTTGTAAAGCCAGAGAGAGAAAGAGAATCCTTTTCACTCTCCGCTCCGTCCCGCCTAGCCTCATTCTTTAAAGAGTGTATAAGAAGCAACATTGTCATGAGGAGAATAGAAGCTTAGGGCAGGGAGGGACCTTAAATATCTTCGGCGAAGACAGGATAATCAAGATCGAACTTCACTTGGTAAGTTCGTTTGATCATCTAATTATCCTGTCTTCGCCTTTCGAGATTTATCTTTGACCATATTGTAGATGTTCAGAGACTATTTTCAATGTTGCGAGAACAACAAGTAGGTAAGATAGTACGGTAAGTATGATACTAGTAGGTACCTATGCAGCACTTTTCCGAGAAAAAATTTTACCTTTAACAATCTGTTTATTATTAACAATTTATATAATAATGCTTGGCCAACTGGAACTTAAGGTAATTATTATAGTCTGAATTAAATAAACAAACTTATAATAAATACATATTTATGTAATAAAATTAAATAAATTAGAGCTTGAACCAACGACAGGCCTATTATAGCAAACACTGCAGAATACATGCGAACCAACCAGCAGTTTGTCTAATAACATAGACACTCAATCCAGCCCGAGATGCACCAGAGGTAGAGGCGTGCCTCGTGCAATGGGCACTAAATATGGAAGTATCGATGTCACTGTAACATAGGGTCTGCTTCATCCAACCTCCTATAGTTTGAGATGAAACTGGCCTATAAGATTTCTTATGTATAAAAAAAAGAACATCTTCAGCATCAGACCTATCTATGTAAATATGTAAATTAAATATATTTTTGTTACGCAGTTGCTAGACCAATCCGGACTTGGCATCCGTGGTGGAGTATGGCCTATACCTTCCTCAGGGAAGAGACCCGTGCCCCTCGGTGGGGATATAATGGGTTGATGATGAGATGCTAGATAGATTCCTTGACGAGGGCGGAAGAAAAAAGGCCAATTCAAAACTGGCTGGGTTAGGACCCACAGCTAAAGTTTTAATGAAACTTTTTATTGCAACGACTATACATGTTTTTATATCAGAAATTCGTATAGTGAAAGTGTTTGAAATCTATGTACAGTAGGTAGCGACATAACGACCTTTTTAGTTAAATTATTCTAAGTTAATTAAATCATTGTCTAGATTTTCCAAATAATGTAAAACTGTACTTGGAAATGTAGGTTTTATTTTAATTGTCCTGGCTTCGTCTCGAGATTTACTTTTATCTTACCATGTAGTTCAGCCTCGCGTTTGAACCTACTCGCACATAGTTTAGCGCTGGAGAGAAAGAGAAAGCGAATGTTCCCGTCTCTCACAGCTACCCGTTCCACAGGACAGTCGGACAAGCTCATTCCATGCCGTGCGCGCACGACATTCGCACGTAGTCAGATCTCCGTTTTCAATTTAATATAATTTAATTTAATATTTAATTTAATATATTTATAATAAAAGTGAATAAAATGTGTATGCGATCAAGAAAGGAATCGTACGAAGAAAGATGGAGGAGTTGGAGCTGAAACACTATGAGAAAAAGTGTCAAATACATCAGTACAAAAAAAAAAACGGAAAAATGGGTTTTACGATAAATCTCCGATCTAACACGAGATGTTAGGCAGCATATTTCTTTTGGTCCGAGTCAATACGAGATATTGACCAGCACTATTTTTGCCTTGAGTTAATACGAGATATTAACCGTGCATTTTAAGTAGGTCAATCGTAACCTACCCGCCGTTATGGCTAACGAAGTTCTTTCGTTTTTGTTTCTGTATTTCAAAATCTACTCACATAAGATGAGACAATCTATCACGTGGAACTGGATTTACCACGTTCATCATGCGGTTTTGACCAAGCATACTCTGTGAGTTGCATGTTTATGTATGTGCACGATAGCGACGACACCAGCTGGCGTTTTTCCTGAGCAGATGTCGATCCCTCCTGTTGGTAGCGTGAACGACGAGTCCCGAAATACAGAAACCGGCGCGACAGCCACCCCTGCTCCTGCCATAGACGCATGGGTGTATACCCCGAACCTTAACAGCCTTCGGTGATTGTCATGCTGAGGTTCCAGAATGAGGAGAAGATTTTTTGAAGTATGTCGTAAGTATGTCGTGAAGTAGTACCCAAAGTTTTAACGGAACGAATTAAAAGCCGAGATGGTAGACTCGTAAACAATCTGAACCAGTTAGTCGTCCGTGCCCTCACCGCCTTAGGCAAGGTTATGACAGGCCTTCTTATATTTAAAATTATGGACACTGTCGATGTATTGAAGACCCTAGATGATGCTGGGTAACTTATATTAGATTTGCATTATGCTGAGACAGACACTTGTCGCTCACTCATTACTCCAGTGTTGGACAAATTATTTGTAGATCCGGTCAAAGACCGATCACGGGACGAATACCTTTTTGGCAAAATCTCTTTCTGGCATTCCGTTAAGACAGGCCAATTAACGACACTGTCCGTAGCATCAACGTCATCAAATAATGTAAACGGAAGAGTGCCGAAACGCCGCAACCTCGGCAGCACCAGCGGGCGTACCGGGCGCAGGCAAAGCGCGGTGGACAGATAAAATCCTACCCACAGCGCCGCGCACCAAGCGCCGCGCCGTCAACGAGTCGCGCGCGAGCCGGCCGTCGCCGCGGCGCCCGCTGGGCTCGCCGCCGCCGCCGCCGCCGCCGTGGACTGCACACTCTCACGGAACAAAAGGATGTGGGTAGATGCCGAGGTTCGTACAAGACTGTATTGTTTTACGTATCGGTCTTTATTATATTTTGTACCTTACTGGTTGACTATTATCAACTCTAAGGTGACCAAAGTCGTTTCCGGCTATTGCATATTTTTTGTACAACAACCATTACCAACAGCCTAGTGATTGTCCAAATCAAGTTTTCTCATGTAGCGAATCGCTCACCATAGAACTTTTTCTAGGTAGCACATTTATTAAAGAGCGGTGCGATCATAAGTTGTACTCCTGTAGAAGGACAATTTGTAATGAGGTTTATTTTTAATTTAAAGAAACTAAGTATGTGTTTTAACCACACTTTCAAAATGAAAGATACCAGAACCCCAGTAAGGATTATTTTATAAATCATACATGCTCACGCCTGTATCCAGAGCGATTGGCGGAGACCAGGGACTGCCACCTGCCACGATCCTGACAGATCACTGTCGCTTCATCTATTCGTTAGTCGTATGAATTTCGCTAATTAATCCTAGCTGTTATATGTCAAACTTAGTCCTCAAGGAAGCCTATTTCTTCAAACCAATTAATACAGTGTACATACAGAGCATTGTTCCGTTGCTATTACAATAATACCCTACGAATTTTCTGTATAACCCTTCCGCTTAGGCATATTATGCTCAGCTCTATATATTTTTACAAAAAATTAAAACCAGTTATGGTGCATCTTCGTTCGCGAAATCGATCGCCTGTTAATATCTCGATGATTTCCTTTGTTTCGACGATACCTATTCTGAATGCCTGTACAGCACTTCCGAAACCATATGTTATCTTACAGACCTGGGTTTGGTTTAAAATAAAAAAGGAAGTATTCTTATTCCAAGCAATTTTGTCAGGGTTGTTGTTGAATTCTAACATTAGCACTACCAGAACAATGGAAACAAATCATTCTCCAAGAGACTCTAAACGCAATGGGAGCAGATAGAATGCGTATTCGCGAGTTTGCCCGCTTTGTGGGTACTTACTCTTAGTGCGGCCTGTTCTGCCGTTGCTTATGGCTTATGGATGCATACGAGATGTTTTTAAATAGATTTATATTTGACCCTTCTTAAAAATCCTAACTATGACAAAGTGATGATTATTCCGGATTACATTAGAGATGACTTGAAATTGTGGAAAGAAGACACATTCAGCCCTATCAGAAATTACAATTATTTACTTGATATTTATACCGACGCCACCATGACTAGCTGTGGAGCTGCTTGTGGCGGCGCGACCATAAGTTGTTCTTGGAGTATTAAAGAAATATCCCAATACATCAATTACGTAGAGATATTAGCAGCTTTTTTCGATTTGAAACCTTTGGCTGCCAATTTTAGCAATTGCGAAATAATAATGCGCGTTGTGTGGCGTACAATACCCACATTCAAATAGAATAGCTCGTTCGTTCTGTATTGGAATTGTGTAAGTTCAGGAAGCTTCTCATTTTTGTATCATATATAAAAACCTTTGACAATACTGATGCTGGCTGAAGTTAAACATAGATACCGAGGAAACTGTTTGTGGCGAGCACATGTCAACTCTGCGCGCGCACTATAAACTCCAACATTTCTGCATAGCGCAATCAAAGTTTACACATTGACATACCATAAATACAACGTCCAACAATGAACAGTTGGACCGGCCGTCCCCAGGCATACGATCTGCCTGGCGGGAAATTTCCCTTTATAGTGGAAGAGCATGATCACCCGCTCTTCCCTATATGTTTTATGAAACCTTCTCTAAAATTTTCATAAGCTTGGTAAACCAGACATCGATCTTTTTGATACTTTTTGCAAAATGCGCTAAAAATATTTCCTGGTAGAGAGGTCCATATGCGTTTAATCTCGACGCTTTTATGTACCTACTATTAACTGGAAAAGATTTTATTTTTACGGCTTTCCAGTTTTTCTCTTAAACGGAAAAAAAAGAAAATAAAGAGCCACGGGTTCCATGGTCATACAATATTGCCCCTCCCAGCGATGGTTTCCCATTTTCATATCCTTGGTACGAGGTGAGATTTTTTTTTTTCCTCCGAGTGAGCATTTACTTTCATCTGTTTTCAGGCAAGCTCACCCGGTTAATTCGCACCTTACCCTGGCTTCGAGCATTGAATTTCAATGCTGCGAGCATTTAATTTCAATGCTGCGAGCATATTACCTATCGGGATAGCACAGAACCCGTTATGTTATCTTGAAATGGCTTTCTGAAAACACCATATCTCAGTATAGTTGTATTAAAAATGTGGACTTAGTTACTGCAATCCACAATTAATTCGTCTTTAACGAAGTAGTACCTATACCGTTTACTTGCCTTTTTAAGGTATGTTTAATAAAATGGGCGCGTCGTACCAGACGCTAAATAATCATAGATCCGCAATATGGATTTCCTGTAATAATTTGTCTCGTGATAGAAATATTAAACGATTCTTTAGAGGGTTCAAGTTAAAACCAATTTACTCCAGTTACATGTGACCCCATGATTGGTTTTACTTTTGTCCTAGATTATTTATTTGTCTAATTTATACCCACATACATCACTGCCTAGCCTGTAGATATAATCATCAAAATGCTTGTGACTCTCTAGGCTATGGCGACTGGTCAACGCTGACAAATACTGTCGTTGATTCGAATAAAAAATATTGTATGTTTTAATAAAATAATTTTATTGTAATTACAATAACTGGTATTCTAAAAAAGTCTGCAATTGGTAAAACTCAACCTGCGTTAGAGTTACCTTACTTTATATGTAGAGAGACTCAGTATTTGCCCAGTTGAAACTTTAATTACCAAAAAAAAAATAATAATAATTAAAAAAAAAATCCTTAAATCATCTAAGTCGTAAAGGGAATCTACGGTCTGAGTACAGAATGACGATAGATTCTTCCTTACATGCAAAAAACTATCATGCAACTTCCTCGGCAACTCGAGGAAGCTGGTGTAGACACCAAAATTTTCCGAGCTCGTAGCACGCGACACGCGGCCACGTCTGCCGGTGACCGTGCTGGAACTTTGCGAATAGTCTTCACACTAATATTCGCAATGTTGCAGATTAGACTGAGCAATCCGCAGTATTTGCAAATTTTATAATAAGGACCGTGATAGATCATTCTAATTCTGCTGAGGCTGTGTCCAGAAACTAGTCAAATTTCTTTTTAATAGAAATACTTAATTAATTATTTTATTATCGTCAATTTTTGGGCCGGATTAAAAATTTACAATGTGTGCTTACGAACGTTTTTGTTCAAAAATTATTCTATCAAATAATAATATACAAGTATACATATAATTATTAGATAATTGCTATTTTTTGCAACCCTTTTAGATTAAAATATGATATTTATATCTTTATTCCTTTATTTGTTTATTGCAAAACCAACCGTTTATACGAGATACACATTTACAAATTGAGATGATTAGTTCAAAGCAAACAAAAGGTTTTCACTACTTTTATCCCTATTTTATTTCTAATGCATTGACATTGACTCTCTGAACATCTACATGGTAAGATAAAAGTAAATCTCGAGACGAAGCCAGGACAGTTGAATGATCAAACAAACTTACCTGTAAGTGATGTTCGATCTTAATTGTCCTGGCTTCGTCGAAGAGATTTAGAGTCCCGACCCACCCAAGGTACTGCTAATCTATGCCCTGATGTCAATGCTGTTTATTGTCGTGCTGCTTATCTCTAAACAGAATGAGCTTGTCCGACTGTCCTGTGGAACGGGTAGCTGTGAGAGACGGGAACATTCGCTTTCTCTTTCTCTCCAGCGCTAAACTATGTGCGAGTAGGTTCAAACGCGAGGGTGAACTACATGGTAAGATAAAAGTAAATCTATTCGACGAAGCCAGGACAATTAAGATCGAACATCACTTACAGGTAAGTTTGTTTGATCATTCAAAAATACCTGTAAAAAATCTTTTGAGATTATGTTATTAAAACATATAAGTTAAACGGCCGATCTATGATTATTCAGTGTGCCATAACATGATCCTTTCTCAAAACATAAAGGAACTCTAGCAACGGAGAAACACTAAAACTATAATCAATCTTATTCTCATTACAGAATTTCCACCATAACTTTAGACTACAAGAATACTGAGAAAGCGTGTTTTTTAATAAAGAGGAGAGCATGACTTCTAAAGCTGTTTCTGGTACGGCTGTCTACAGAAGCTTTCCTTGATAAAACGCAAGACGCCACGGAAAGGTGCCGGTGAAGTGGGTGTTGTTCTCAGAAAGGAGATGAGGGAAGACATTTACTTGCTGGAAATATTAGGACATCTTTGATTCAAAATTTCATGAATAATGGGTACCACGGCTGCGATGGCCACTGTGAGACCATAACAATTCCAGTTGCACGATCGGAAACGATTTTATACAATGTTTTTAAAATTAACGCAAATGGTGGGAATGCATGAAAGTAGAACTGACACCAATTTACTGTGAAGGCGTCAATATCGTAAGCGAATGGGTTTCTTTTTCAAGAAATGTACAATAAACATTTGGTATTTATTGTAGATGCAAATATGTCAATAGTAAGAGCATTAAAATTCATGACCACTTCTTCAAATTATCTAGAACCTAACTCCCATTTCGTATGTATCGATATTTATTTTTTCTAGATTCGCTGTCGGCTTCTACATTCAATGACGAACGTATCTATGAAGCAAAATTCTTCGCACCATTTCCGTAATATAATTTTACTATAAAAATTGATCGAGGTGGGGGGTAATACTGCAACCCACCCATCCTAATAATGTATGAATGGCGGTAATGTTGTCGATACGGAGTATATTCTCCCAGCCACTATGGTTGAATGCTGCCAACAGTTTCAGATAGTTTATATGCTTCGTTTGTTCGTCTAAAGAACAAATTCCACCAGTTTTTTCGGTACCGCAAGCAGCACCCTAGCCTGCAGTTGAAGCGTCACTATAAATCTCTAGAAGGTACTTGTGATCACGGATTGGATTAAACGAAAAATTGATTAAAATTGAAATTATTATCTTTCCACCAATGTAAGTCATTATTCAAACTATCTGCTAATATCATGAAAGTGCCGTAGTTATCGTTATTTTATATTTTAACGATATTTGGTAAGGATTTTGTATGTGTACAACCATAAGCAATAGTTAGACAAGCCGCTGTAAGAGAGCCTAGAAAGCGAGCAAATTCTCTAATTCTTTATGTTTTATTGTACTTAAAATGACAATCACTTTTTCGAAAATCTTCGTTCGTTTCTCATTTGGCATGTTTAATGTCACTGTATTAAAATTTAGAATCAATCCTTAAAACTTGCAAGACGTTTGAGGCTCCAAATTGCTCTTTTCTTTGTCGATTACAATATAATTAATGCTAATTTTGTCAAATGTGTCATGGGAATATTTGCATTTTCATGGCAGTCTTTGGCGGAGTTTCCTAAGCATAGAATATCGTCTAAGTATTTGACTGACGATAGTCCAAAACCCCACAAGTGGGTAATAAGTGTTTGGAAAAAAAATTGTAAATATGAATGGCGCTGAACATTTATACCAAAGGGGAGGACTAAAAATCGTACAAAATTCCCTCGAAACTAAAACGCAAGAATTTTTTACGAGCTTTGTGAATAGGCAGTAAAAAATACGCTTCTTTTAAATCAATATTTATCACGTAGCATCTCTTGGTCATTACTTTGGTAGCAGTCTTAACGTCATCCATTTTAAAGTGTTTTGAGTAAAAACACCTATTCATTAAGTTTTTTTTTTAATTCAGAATAAATCTTCCTAATTCCTGGTGTAGGTACATACATACAATAAAGAATATTCTATCGAATATTCTGTGTGTGTGTTTTCTTTTTCATTAATTTTCAGTTTAGCAGACACATTATGTCAACTCCTGCTTAATAGCTATTGAATTAATATTGCAAAAAGAACGTCTGGGAATGAAACTCTGATTAGGTTCTTCAATAAAAGGAATAAAAGGAACCCGAAAGGGTGTTCAGTATAAAATTATCGTTTGTAATAGACTTTCAACTAGGTATTGAGAAAATTAAATATCTCAACCGACCGGCATGTAGGTAGTTGTGCCTGCACCACTTCATGTTATTGAGCTAAGTCGAGCGGGGCGCCGCACGGGGGCAGGGGCTGGCGCCGCGATGGCGGCGGGCGCAGCGCGGGCGCTCGCCGTCGATTTTGTTGCGGGTAGGGCTATGACGTCATCGATCTCAGCCTACCGGCTCGCTGCAAGTACGGTTGACCGCCGCTGCCGCGTTGTTGGCGCAGTGGACGGGGTCGATGCTTGAAGTATCTGACTAGTACATATACAATGAATAATAAAAGACTCAAGATGTCATCTTGAGTCTTTTATTATTAGGTTACCCAATTTTTCTCAAAAAAAACATTATGTGAGTCTGCCACCAGTTTCCCTGCGTCTTTCAACGTTCGTATAATCTCAGTTATATCGGTTTTTTCTTCAAGAGACTAGATAAAGCTTTTCCCAAAGCAGAAAGTGCGCGGCCAAGCTGGTACTGCTTAGCCAGTAGGCGTTTATCTCTTTGCTTAAGGATGTCTGCGAGCATAGCATCAATCTCCGGGTTTAGAGTAGGTACCTTAGACAAAAGAAAATGTTTAAGCCAAACCAAACTTCATATCAACTTCTTCATCACCGAGTTCTTGTAGTAATTCGGAATCAATTACATTTTCGACGACGGCCTCGTCATCAACCGTTCCCGGTATATGGGAGATCGTCTCGGCGGCGACATTCTCGCTATGTGATCGGACTCCACGGGAGTGCTCTCAATTTCTAGATGTTTTATAAAGGCAAAGATAAAAAAAAAACCTTAAAGCACTCATTTTTAACGATGTCAGCAGCAGTTTGTTAGCTCGTGCAATTAATAAAAATTGTGTTTTTGTCTATGCAAATTGATCAACGCTATGAGCCCGATGAATGCATCGGGGTAAAATAGCATCACAGTGAGCTTTTCTTTTATAAGCAGAAAAGATATACATCTTCAAAGCGGAAAAAAGGATAGGTACGCAATGATCGCAACAAGTAAGATTACGTTTTATAACGCATTGCGCGTTTGCCCGATGAATGCAACGGGTTATCCGAAGAATTCAACGGATAACAAAGTATTTCCCAATGAATACAATGGGAAAGAACAGTTTCAATAAAAATCACGAAAAAACGTGTAAAATTATCACCCACCGTCAGGTTGCACATTCTCCTCGTCATCGGAATAGACTATTTGCCGACTCCTATCTTGGTTTTTCTCGTATTTCTTCTATTGTCCCGTCTCGAACACGTTTAACATTGTATTTTTTTTATGGTCACTCAACGTCAAAATACCACTCGTGCAATTGTCGCGCGCGCACGGACAAGAATGACCAGGGGGGATCAACTTTGTATGGGAGAAATAAAATACCTATTTGGGCAGTTATTGCCACTGTCAAGATATAAACATTCATGCATAAATAAATTTAAATATCTTTAAAATAATATGCAAATTTTAGCTAACACAAATAAAGGTGGATTTAAAAGAAATAAAATAATTTTAGTTTCAAGTATATTTTCTAATAGCAACATTGTCCTAGAACCTAGAAAACCAACATGGCGATTTTACATCATGGTTGGTGTTGTCAGTGTTGTTGTGGCCCGTGTTTTTCCATGCTATTTCGTCATTTTCCCGAACTCCGAACGTCGAGTTGAGTCCTCCGTTTATGTTTTGTACCCGTATTGATATAGTGACTCTGGGTGTTTCATAGTGAATTTGAGATAGTGACTCTGTTTACATGAAATTTTCGCAAGCTAAAACGTCGAGTTGAGTTTTTCCTGCGTTTATGTTTTGAGATAGTGACTCTAGTGTTTCACAGTGAATACTAGATGGTGACTCTTGATTATTTATGCATAATTATCTTTCTTATTCCAAGTTTCAGTGTATATCCTGATGCTTCTCATTGTAAATACCGTTTCTTAAGTGTTTTCGTGGTACCGTTTTTTATTAAGTCTGACACAGTCTTGCCTATAAGAATAAGAGAATATTACTACCAGAGGAGTGTATATAATTTTCATCTTATAATATGGTTGGTGTTTGCTTCCTCTTGTAAAGACTCATGAACAAGTTACTGTGGTTTATGTAAATTATTCATTTGTAGAGAAGAAGTAGCGAAGAAACTCTTTTCATTTGGATTACCTAGGTACGAACATTACAAAATTATGTTGATTTCGTGTCTAAGGATCCATAAAAGTGAAATAAATAATAATTCAATGAGAAAACGTTTTTGTACATACACAACTTGTTTTATTTCAAGATCATTTGTTAAATATCTAGTGTTCTTTTGGATGCGTAGGCCATTTCATTTGTAAGGAAACTCAAATGAATGAGAAAACTCGTTCATTTGAGTTTCCTTACAAATGAAATGGCCTATGCATCCGAAATTAATAATTTTTTGGGGAACCTGAACCAGCCGGCAATTCAAATTTTTGCCGCCAGATATTCAAATATTGCCGCCACATGTAGTTTTGGGTGGGTTGATAATAGGTGGCGATACATTCGCGTATCTTAGAATCTGTGTTCCTAGTCGTCGTTCTTCCTTCAGGTAATTGTGTTCTGTGAGAATGACGCTAAGCGGGACGGAGCGGAGAGTGAAAAGGATTCTCTTTCTCTCTCTGGCATTACAACTTGTGCGTTATAGCTGTAACAGACGATAGAACTTGTACGGAGCGGACAGCGGACCTGGGTACGGCGTACAAATCCGCTAGTCACAACAGACGCCCGGATCTCGCAGTAACCGCGGGTTAACTTCACATTTTAGTTGCAAAGTCGCCCGTAACGCAACGGAGTAGAGTGCATGGGTATACACCATGATGTGCTGTCGACTGTACACAGTTCAAACGTCATGCCTGGTGACATATATAAAATTCAAAGTCCTGACTGACTGACTCACTAATCAACACCCAGCCCAAGCCGTTTGACCTAGGAAGCTGATATTTTGCACAGAGGATCTATATAATAATATAATGTAGGCAACGAATAAGAACGGATTTTTTGAAATTCAACCCCTAAGGGGGCGAAAAGGGTTGCCAAAATTTTTATGGGAGGTATAAGATGTTGTCTGATTTTCTTGAAACTTAAAATAAATACTCTTCAACACAATTGATTGAACACGTGTTTCGCCGTTTTTCCTAAATTTAACCCTTAAGGGAGTGAACGGGGTTGTAAAATTTTGAAGTAAACTCCACGCGGACGGAGTCGCGGGCGAAAGCTAGTTTGTCCGGTCCGAGCGTACAGACTCGCGGATTTGTACGGAGCGGACCAAATTCGACGCGAACACCATCGGTCCGGAGCGGACACGAAATAATAATAATAATGTTCGGCGGACAACTCTCCAGACAAAAGGATATGGTACGGAGTGTACCAAATCCGCTGTCCGGCCCGTACCAAGTTCGATCGTCTGTTAGTACTATTAGGGTTAGCGCGTAGCAGGGCTACTACAATATGGTCAAAGATAAATCTCGAAAGGCGAAGACAGGATAATTACTGTCGTAAGTCTTATCTCTGATACTTCTTTTGGTATTTTAAAAATGTTTTGTTTTTCCTAAGCTTGCCACAGCCTTCGTAAATGTACACACGTGTCTAGCGCCGAATGGAAATATTGTAATTTAAGGTTATTTTGAAGGCTTTTAGATTGTTTAAGTTGGAACCAACACGGAAAATACACAAATAATAAATCAATGTTGTATGTAATGTTGTATCTGTTTGTTAAGTCTGTCTCACTCTGTTTCATCTTTTGTTTCTGTGCGAGCATCACACAAGAACCACTGAACGGAATTATTTTCGTTCAGTGGTTCACACACAACTCACCATGATTATAGCCATAGATTCTGTATTCTCCATGGGGGGTAAGGGAATCACCATAAGCCTAGAGGTAATTTAACAATAGTTTTATTACAATGACTAATATAATTAACCAGGTTATGAAGAACCAGTCAGTATAAAGTAAAGTGTTCTCTATGTATCTATGTATACGTACTATCCGTCGGAAATATCCACCATATCTACCACTATCAGAATTACCATTATTACGTTACTGTCGTGAACGGGTGCTGCCGTCCGTGTGTCTGGCCGCAGCATTGGTGTTTACATACTTCGCACCCCCCATGTAAAAGGCGCGTAACTCAACTTGCGCCATTTTTTTTTATTATTGCAAAAAATCGAGCGTAGTCTAATACACCTTCTCAAAAATTATCATGAAGCTAGCGCCAAAAATAAGGTCACTGTCACAAAAAATGTGTTATTTTGCGAAAAAATAAAATATAGTTTTCCATCGTTATACAGATGTAAGCATAAGTACATTGATTTATTTCACAAATTTCCCTGAGTATAAAGCCATAAACACACAAACATATTACTAACACGAAGAAGTAAAATAACTTTATGAAGTAAATCAACATAAGCATTTGTTCTTGGATACTATTGCGAAGGCGTGTTTTACAAGTCCATTTACTTACTTCTTGCACGAAACTTATTGCGGGACTGTTTTGCGTTACTATCGTTACGTTGTTTCTCCAAGTAGTTGTCATAAATACCGGAGACGTAGCTACACTTACTTCTTTACTCTACGTAGAAAACAGTTTTATTCAAATCATAATAATGAACAATTGTTTTTCCATAGATATTAAGTGAACGTTTTTGGTGTAACTGTAGTTAAATTATATTATAACGACAATCGTAGATCGGTAACCCTCTAAACTTACCTATAGACGCATTAGATTTTAAAACCAAAGTCTGGAACTGCACTTGCGAGTGGGCGGCTATGTTAACGCTTTGGAGGATGGGCACCGGAAGGCGACTACACAGCAGAACTGCCTGGTGGCGGGGACGTCAATAGACCAGGCGTCGCTCTCAGTGCTCGATTTTCTATTACTGGCACTGATGCTTCACTGGTTGTGGACCAAACCGTCGTGGTGGCGACCACCTCCAAAAAGAAACGGCTCAGAAAAAGCGTGTGCTCGAGCGACAAAACGCTGAGGAAGGGTCCTCAAAGAGGGCACGAGAAGTCAGTAATGAGGCCACTGATCCCGCGAGTGTCTCTAAGAAGCAGAAAATCTAGTTTTTGGCTTCTTATAAAGAGGCACTAAGCGGGCGCAAGATGGCCATAATTACTGATGGTGATCCATCGAGGATCACACCGGATGCGGCTCAATTAATAAAGGCAGCAGTAATTGATTTAATTGAAGCATCGCCGAACCCGCTCTCTAACATTGAGACAGTAGCCTCATCCCGGGGGCACTGCATGTCCTCTGCGAAGGGGACAGCGATACACAGTGGATGTGTGGCCTTAACGAAAAAACAGTTGGGGACGTAAAGCTACGGGTGGTTGACGACAAGGATCTGCCCAAACCGGTGATGTTGGCCTGGAAGACCAGGAACAACTACACTTTGGACATTTCCAGAGTATTTCAGCTCTAACGCAGCGTTATAACCCGGAGCTGAAGACCCGCGAGTGGAATGTGGTGAACTCGCAGGAGGATAAAACGCAGGGGACCATGCAGCGTATTGTCCTGCTCGACCAAGACTCTGCCAAATAGGTACATCAAGTTGCAGAGATACTGCCTCCGTGCGGGCCTCAATAAGAGTTATGTTAAGAGTTATTAAACTCTTGGAGGCCGTGGAAGGGGCTTCTAGTGGCAAGCCACTAGAGAGGCTCAGAGAGGTCATCAAGATCACTGCATCCACTCCCAACGTGGAAGCGTGCAGCGCTCCTGTATTCGAGCTGGCGGAAGGGGTCTCGGTGACGGTGGATGGGGTACCGTCACGGGAGAGTGCTTAAATCGTGGCGCCGCAGACTTAGGATCTTACTGCAGTGTAGGTCATATCAGGAGGGCAGGGAACAGATAAAAAGCTAGTCATTATGGCATCTGCACACCTCCCCTTTGAAAAAGAGGACCCCCCTTCAGCTGTGGTAAGAAATTTAACTAACCATTGTAGTAATGTGCACCACACTGCCTGGGTGCAGGACACTGGTGTGAACAAGAGAGGTGAGAAACTAATTGACATCATAGTCAATGGACCTTTACAAATTCTCAACATAAGTAATAAACCAACCTTTATCAAGTCAAGGAGAGCAGAAGTAATCGACGTCACGCTGGCTTTTAAACGGGCTAGTTAAAACGTCACTGGACCTGATGAAATCTGTGGATCAGACCATCAGCACATCTGCTTCAGATACTGCACTGAACATTCTATTCAATGCGTGACAAGGAGAAACCCGCGTTACACGAACTGAGAATTTTATCAAAATGACCTAGGGATTGAATTAGGTACTGCTAAAGGAACGCTCATTTCTATACTCGACACAAAATTTGAAGCTGACAGAATAGTCCACGCTGTTTGCTCGGCATGGACAAACAACTGCCCCGAGAAGTAGTGCATGGGCAAAGGGAGCCTTGGTGGACTTCTGAGTTAGACAAATGCTACAGGCCGATCAGTCTCTCATCTTTTCTGCTTAAAAATCTATAAACATTAATATACCAATATGTCAGAGAAGGCCCGCTCAAAAAACGGCCATTTCATGAACTACAGTGTAGCTATCAACAAGGCAAATCTACGGAGACAGCTCTATATTACGTAGTCTCAAAGGCGGAACGCAGTGGAGTATTCCTTATATGTGCTGGCGCTTATCTCGACATAGATGAAGCATTGGAAAGGTCTAGGTTTGTCTAGGTCTATTTGAGATCATCAAAAAGGCGGATTCTATACTATAGGATATGCGGACGATTTAGTAAGACTGATCAGTGGCAAATTTCCATGACAGTATCGGAAATCATGCAAATAGCACTAAATAAAGTTGAAAGGCATGGATAATCAATTACCCTAAAACCCGACAAAGACGACGATCGTGCCCTTCATACAGAAACGGGACTTAAAAAGACTGTGCGGGCGGGAACTGGATTGGTCCACAAGTGTAATATAGAGGTGTAATACTGGATAAAGAGATGCTGTGGAATACCCATGTGGAAAAGAGCATTGAAAAAGCAGTTCGTGTTTTGAATATACATAGATCAGCTTATGGCAAGACCTGGGGTCTGCGACCACAGGTTGTCCACTGGATCTATACCATCATTATTTGGCCTATACTTACATACGGCAGAATTGTTTGGTGGCCGAGAATTAGGTTATAGACTCGCGATGCGAGACTAGACTAGACTAGAGACAAGACGAGAATTAGGTTAGAGACTGGCGTATATGGCGACAACACGCGCATATACGACGACGCTAACGCGCGTGCTGGAGGTTCTGTTAGATCTTAAACCACTTAATATTCTGATTCAAACAGAAGCGGCAAAGCGGCAAAGGAAGGTCAACAGTCAACTGCTGTCGGTATCGTTGCTGTCATCTTTGCACAGGACTTCAAAAGAAGTTTCAGTCTGGGGCAATATACAACAGTGTTTCAAGCAGAAACCTATGCGATCATTGCCTGTGCTCAAGAGAATACAGGAATGTCAAAAACAAAACTTTTCTCGACAGCCAAGCAGCGCTCATGGCCTTGAAATCCCATGTGGTAGATTCAAAGCTCGTGCTTAACTGCGTTAAGACATTAGGGAACCCTTAAATAAACTAGGCTGCGACAACAGGGTGCAACTAGTCTGAGTTCTTAGCCACGAGGGACACATGGGAAATGAGTTAGCCGACGAGCTGGTGAGAGAGGGATCTGCGCAGCCTTTGCGCGGCCCTGAACCATGCTTGGGGTTCTCATTAAGCACCATTAATATTGTGCTTTCAAAGCTGATGCCAATGTACGGTACAAACGCGAATGGGCAGCCGAAGGACTGCAACATTCTAAAAACTTCATTGATGAAGAAATCGCAGGCTCAGAGTTTATCTATACTGCAGCGAGGACGACGGGACACTTCTTAACAAGAAAACAACTCCGCGGAATGGGGTTGTGTCAAGACGACACTTGCACGGCATGCGGTTTCGAAATGGAGTCAATGGTACACGTACTGTGTGACTACGATGTCCTTGCCCGAAAAAGAATGAGTCTTCTGGGAATGGCGTACCCCAAACCAGAAGACTTCAGGCACCAGTCCTTAAAGAGTGTAACCGACCGTGGAGAGTACATCTTCGACTAGGCTTAGGTGCAAGGTCATAGGGCAGACACAACTTATCCCACTAGTATCGCCGACTAATTTCGACCCCCGCACGACTACTCAAGATAAGATAGAGGGGGCATTAGGTAGGCCTATTAGCCTCACATCGTTCCTTCTAAAAACGCTGGAGAGACTTACAGACAGGTACATAAGACAAGGAGCCATCACGACAAAACCACTACATCCTCAACAACATGCGTACAGAAACGGCACATCAACAGACTCGGCTCTTCATACCGTCGTTAGAACCATAGAAAGGGGCCTCTCAGATAAACAGATGGTACTAGGAGCCTTCATCGATATAGAAGGTGCTTTCGACAAAACAACTTTCAGTAGCATCAACCAGGCGCTGGTGGAACGAGGAGTGCAACGAACCATCACGGGATGGATAGATAACCTCCTGCGTCAAAGAGCCATAACGCTAAAGGTGAACAGCACTTCTAGAGCAATAGTGGCCAAAGGTTGCCCACAAGGGGGAGTTCTATCGCCACTTCTATGGAACCTAGTAGTGGACGGCTTAATCAGACGCCTAGATGAATGTGGTTTCTGGATAATAGGCTACGCCGACGACATAACAATTCTTACGATAGGTAAATCCGAGGACACTCTATGTAGTCTAATGAGAACGGCTTTTGGCATAGTGGAGCGTTGGTGCAATACTCACCAACAATCTGCTAAACCAGCCAAGACGGAATTAGTACTCTTTACAAACAAGCGTAACCCAAAAACAGAAAATCTCCCAAAGTTCTTCGGGACAACGCTAACCCTGTCACCGACGGTTAAATATCTTGGTGTGACGCTGGACAGCAAACTAAACTGGAGCTCACATCTACAGAACATCATTAACAAGGCCCAAATCACCTTTTGGCAATGTCGGAGCCTTATAGGAAAACAGTGGGGACTACACCCGTCGCTTATGATGTGGCTATACACATCGGTGATAAGACCCGCTTTCCAACAAGAAGCAGCCAGTGCTGCCTTACGGCTCCGTACAACCGGGCTATGGAAACAAAACAAACATCTTTCGCACTCACAAATCTTGTCGGCCGCTATTTCGGATCAGCCAATGATGGAAGCGGTGTGCGACAGGATACCTCAAACCTTTACTTTCGACAAGAAATACAAGGTACATTTACAAGAGGAACTAGTCGACTACTCAGGTATACATGAAGTCAGAGTTTATACGGACGGCTCCAAAACCGAAACAGGAACGGGCGCGGGAGCCTTCTCCAATGACCTAAACATAAAAATATCTACAACCCTTGGCACCTTGAATACAATTTTTCAGGCAGAGTGCATCGGTATAACAAGAGCAGTCGCGCTGGTGAATACAATAAATGTACAAGACTATGCCATACGCATAGTCTCGGACAGCGCCTCAGTCCTACAAGCACTTAATAGCAATGTCACAAACAACAGCCTGATACTAGAGTGTCACCACGAGCTGGATAAGCTGTCGACATACAACCGAGTCACATTACAATGGATAAAGGGTCATAGCGGCTCCTTGGGTAACGATGCTGCGGATGAACTCGCCAGAAGAGGCTCGGAAACTAAAGTGCAAGGCCCCAAACCCCTGCTACCACTCCCTTACAACCAGTTTAGGAAATGGTTGAGGACACGAACAGAAAATCAGCATGCTGAACTCTGGAGAACAGAAACTAAATGCAGACAAGCCAAGGAGGCTTTACTAATAATCTCAAAACGTCTCTCACGTAGCCTGATTCGTCTGAAAAGATATGATCTGCGCAGAGCTGTGGCAATACTAACAGGCCACTGCTCACTGAACAGACACTTCCATAACATGGGACTAACCGACAGCCCGCTTTGCCGGGGATGCCTGAAAGAAGAGGAAACACCCGCCCACGTGACCATCTACTGCGAAGGCGTGGAGAAACAACGGACCGCCACCATTGGGAAGCTGGGAACCCTTCAGGAGGCCTGCAGTGACATCAGAGCACTGCTGGCCGTCTGGAAAGAGATAGGCTGGCTGGAGTAAGCTCACAGCCCTGCTACGCACAATGGCCCAACTATGAGGCCAAGTGCGGAAACCCTAAGCCAAACTAACTAACTAGGTAGTGATGAGTGTACAAACACAATTACTTCATTAAAATTTGTTAACAGACTGGAATCACATGCTTTAACGTTAAAAAAGGTAAAATTTTCTGTGTTTAAGTTATTGATACAAAATTTCCGTTTTTTAACTTTTGGGCACATCATTTTACTTACTTACGGCTTCTACAGCTTGTTTTGTTTTTTGCACATATATAAACATAATCTAAATCAATTAATATTAAAAACGCACCAACTTTAATTATTATAAATATATAAAGTACTGACATACAACTTTTGTACATGACCAGCTGTGAACAGTAAAAAAGAAGTTTACGATGATACACTTCATTATTTGAAAATTTTAACAATAAAAAAACAAGTTTATTTGGTAACTCCAGCAAAACGAAGATACTTTAGCATGCATAAAGTACGCATTTCTGATTACTTACATGAATTTCTCGTGCAAGAACTACGTAATTGATACTTACACTTTTTGACTAGCCTAAAATGGTAGCGTTAAATATGTAATAACTACACTTAACACAACCATTGCGATAAAAAAGGTATCATAACAAAGCAATATTCGTTTTTACACCTGCATCTTTGTTACGGTTTTGTGGAATATTTAGGTAACCGTATAGTTGAACTTTATCTCACAGTACATATAGCACAACGAAAAATCGGAAACACTATCATTTCGCCGCTGCTAAATGCCATCTTTTGTTCCTAATAAGGTATTTTTAGGATATTTTTTTTAAATCTCTTCAATTCAAATAAAGACTAACAAAAAAAATAAAGGAAATATTTAACCGCATACTATTTTTATTATTATTATTTTGCCATCTACTATATTTTTAGAGGTAATAGCTTCGAAAATACTATATTTATTAGAAAAAAAGTAGGCTACCATAATCAGAACAACAATGGCCCCGTGAACCCGCAGCCTGCGCGCTCCACTCTAGCTGGCTCCTATAGTTCTCACAGATTCGAGTTTGTGTCGAGATATTTTCGGACAGTGCCTTTTGTAAAAAGCAAACTAGCATATTCAATAGATTTTGTTTAGGCACGTTCAATTTGTTACGGTTTTCAAACCACCCAAAACTTATGATGCTTTCGACTATTTTGATTATTAAAATAGTTTATCATAGTAAATATAATGTTTATTGTTCCTTTTCCAGACAAAGAAATTCATCGCCAGGTGAATACGTTATTGAAGCAGATCCGCCGGCAGCCAATGGCATTTTCCATTTGCAAGATGTTCCAACTTGACTACAGCCTGATACAGTCTATGCTAAGCTTCACGGTTACGTATACTATTGTGGTGACTCAGTTTAATAGAGGGGGATAGATCTATAGTCCGTTTTTTAATTCGATGCAAAAAAGAAAGACTCGGTGTTACCGCTATAAAATATATAGGTTTACTCGGTAGATTTTTTTACCGTTAACAGAAGACTCGTGTGACAAAAATCCTTATCACATCAAAGACATTAAAATTTAATTCCTCATAAGAGCAAAGTCTAAAAACACCTACATAGCACAAACAATTTTTGCCTTGGAAGTAAAATGGGGTTATTTGGTTTTCGCGTACTAGTAACATTCTAACATTGACAGCCTTTGGATTGTATTGAGATGTCAACGTGACAAATTTATTTTTTTGCATTGAATTAAAAATCAGACTTTTGACTATACTAGCAATGGATTATGCCGGGCAAAAGCCTGCAAAAGTCGTTTCAAGTACTAAATGCACAAGTCTACCGCAATAAACACGTTTGACGTAAAATAAGTATCCTTTATTTTATCAACTGTATCTCCTAGCTGCGTCTCTAGGCCTCAAACGTCATCATGATAGGCCTTTGCGCGTTATGGACGATTTAAGCAGTGTCTAAGACTGACACTTTTTCGAGTGAGAGCGAAGTCTGATTTGGGAGTGGCAGCCCCTACTGCGTGTAGGAAATTATAAAGGAAAAGTCCTGAGTGCTTACACTGAGTTTTTTAATTCACTTTCGATAGCGAGAGCATTTGCAATTTGTATATGAGTGACAAAGAGACAACTAGGTGGCGCGCTTTGTCACTCCTATACAAATTGCAAACGCTCTCGCTATCGAAGGTGAATAAAAAAACTCAGTATAAGCACTCTGAAACGGGTCAGTACGTCAGTACGGTTTACGGATTTGGTGACTCCTGGCTCTTTCATCCGCAAGTGCCGAGCAACGTACTTCGTCGTAAGTCTTGCGGCCCTCCCAAACCATCACTCGTCTCGACAGCAAGTCAGCAAGTACAGCAAGTCCATGCCAGCTATTGTGATCGATCCCAAAAGCCGTCATGTAAGGAAGCAGTCTTTAAAGCATAGTAGCGTGTCTACCGACACGCCTCTTGGCATGGGCTACCTCACCAAACTTGACACCTATAATAAATCATGTAATTATACATACATACATATCTATAGTATTAAATTCCACTGATGCCGAAAATGTTTCAAGTCTAGTGCAGTTCTTCCCACTGCTGAGTATTGGGTTAACTGCAAATAATTAGCTAAAAAAATTCGATAGAGTAATGATTATACATAGTTAAGCCTCAATAACGATCGGTTTGAATTACATGTACCTTTTATTGGAGTTTATTATTATTATTAAAATTCTTTATTGCACCAATTTTTGTACAAGGGCGTGCTTAATGCAGGAAGCATTATCTTCCAGCAAACCTCTGTTTTTGAGGAGACTGGTGACAGGTAGTGCAAGAAAAAATAAATAGGTGTGGGATATAATAAACTTACATAAGTATACGGAAATACATTAACCTAGACCGACAGGAGGGGGGGGGGATATGATAAACCTACAGAATATTATAATACACAAATAAATAAATAACAATAAGACGTATATACATGTGTTGTAGATAATTACTGATATGATAACACCTACTTATACATAAATGGTGATAAGTTACTGCCTATTCTGCAGATCGTGGTAAAAGTCAAAAACTTTCTTTTTGAAGATGTCGAAGGTTGGAGCCTGACGAATGTCCAACGGCAGGCCGTTCTACAAGTGAATCGCTGTCACTGTAAAAGAGTTCAAATATCCCGCCGCATTATGCTCTGGGGTACGGAGGAGATGAATCCGGGTCGACCGCAGAGGGCGGGCGCCACTGTGGAGATAAACAAAGCGTTCCCTGAGATAGGAAGGGAAGCATGTGTTATTCAACACATTGTAGAGAATGGGCAAGATATGAGAATTCCTGCGGAAACGGATATTTAGCCATTTGAGCTGTGAACGAAAATGTGAAATGTGATCATACTTACGCAGTCCGAAAATGAATCGAATGCATAAGTTGAGAAGTCTATCGAGTTTGCTTAGTAGCTCCTCACCTAGTAGCATATGTCAGGGTAGCATACGTCAGCATAATCGATAATGGGGAGGAGCAATGAATTGACAAGCGTAACCTTGGCTGAGGATGGAAGGAACTTCTGTAAACGCCTAAGGGAGTGCATTGAGCCAAAGACTTTCCTATTTATCTCAGCCACATGCACATCCCACGACAAATCACTCTGGATATGTAGACCAAGATTCTTCACTTTGCTGCAGTAAGGGAGAGCAATATCATTAAACTGCACCTTCGGAAGAGAGGCTAAATCTAGTCTGGCGATGAGGGCCTTGCTACCTACAAACATCACCTGGGTTTTGGAAGGGTTCACAAGAAGATCATACCTGACGGTCCACTGCCTAATGGACTCCAGGTCATTAGTCATCGAGGCGATAGTGGTATTGATATGCTCCAGTTTAAACGACGTGTATAGTTGGAGATCGTCTGCATACAGATGATAGGAACAGAAGTGGACAAGAGAGACGAGAGTATTAATAAATACGGAGAAAAGAAGTGGAGAGAGCACGCCGCCCTGAGGTACACCGGCGGTGACATCGCACCAGTCCGAAAAAATTGTTCCCAGACGGATGCGTTGCCGGCGTCCTGAAAGATAGGACGTGAACCACTCAGCCACTGACCCCGAAATATTTAAGGATCTGAGGACAGCCAGGAGAATTTCGTGATCTACACAGTTGAAAGCGTTGCTAAAATCCAGCAGTGTGAGAATTGTTACACAACGATCATCTCTGGCGTGGCGGAAGTCATCGGTGATTTTAATTAGCGCAGTAGCGGAGTTTGTAGCTGCCGACGAATAAGCTAAGAATTATCGATCAGACTAGTTATTTAAAATAGTCACTACAGGCAGGGCAAGTTTTAGTCATTAGATTAACTACCACGACCACAAAAATGTTTCCTCGCAATTGGGTAATGCTGTTGCTCACGAAGTATATTGATTGAAATTGTTCAGAGTTATTTAAGACCTTCAAATGTCTATATTTTTATTTGCCTAATAACAGAAAATAATATACCTACTATATTTATATAACCTAGTAGTTTTGATATTTTTAAAGAAGTCTAGCTTGCTTGTTCGCAAAATAAAATATAGACACGATATGAATGTATTTGATTATATTTGAAGTACTAATTGAATGTGTTGTGACGCTATGGATTTCTCGAAATAAACAAAATGATGGTACATCATTACAGTAATATGTTTACATTTTATTAATGAAGAAACTCCTCTCTTAAGATAATGCGGATTTATGTCCGTATCGCTCGTAGCCTGGGCTGCCTGAGTGATCTTAAAAACAATCACTAAAGTTAAGCAACATACGGCGCGTTCAGTCCATGGATGGGTCACCGTCTATGACTAACGTTAGTGGCATTTTTCCGAGTGGTTCCGTGCTTCGCAAGGCACGCTAAGCAGTTGGTGCCGGCTGCCGTCGATAGATGGTAGTCGTTAAGCCAAGTCAGAGGCCTTAGGGCGGCTTGAAAACTTCTGACAGTAAGACCAGCCACTAGTCTTACAAACCTCCACCAATCCGGACTTGGCCCCCGTGGTGGAGTATGGCTTATACCTTCCTCAGGAAAGAGACCCGTGCCCCATGGTGGGGATATAATGGGTTGATGATGATATCCGTATATTTTGACACCGGCTACGGAACCCTAGACTTCTAGAAACCTTAGATTGGTCCGCACTTGGTCCGTCATTTCTTGTTTTATTTATATAAATGGTTTGTAAATACACTCACAATTTTTTTGGGACTATTTCATGTCAAAGGCCACGCGGATGGAATCGAGGGCAAAGCTTAGTTATTCTATATTTAGTCTTAATTGAGTCACATTTCAATTTCACTAAAATAGTACCGGGTATATCATGTTTCGATAATACACCCTTCAGACCACAGTGGATACTCGTTGTAACAATGCACCTACCAAGACAATTTCTCAGAATTTCGAGACCCCATGTTTTAAGGTCAACTTTCGACGTCACAGGAATCATTAACAGTCTTATGAATAAAATCTGCCTTTCTGGCTACGTTCGCAATGCCGAAAACCAGATCGTTCGCGCTAACTTCACAGTTTGCTTTTGTATTGTGTATTTTATATACGTTACTTTTGTTCTGGTCAATATATCTTACAACCTGATATATACCAATACGTCGTGGAGTTTTCTGAACTTTATATCATTCACGAATAAATGCTTTACAGGTATTTCTGTCAGTATCTCAATGCTTGCAGCTTATAAATGCGACATTAACTGCGTACAGAAATATTTCCAAAATTATGTTTATATCGATCAAATTTTAGGAGTGAGTGGGATAATTTACACCTTAGAGAAAAACAGGTATAACAGATTATTCTTTTTAGGCATTGCAGGCTATGCCATCAAATTGATATATGATATTGTGGCAATTGCAATCATTATGAAATGGTCGGTTCTCATCTACGTAGAATATCTTTTATCAACTTGCGCTATTTTTATTACCATGATGAGCATAACTGTACAGCTTGCAATTCTTAAAGATAGGTTTAAAATGTTTGGCAACCGAGTCTCTGCTGCTTTGGAAATTCCGTGGAAGGAAAATCCAGACGGATATATGGATATTATATTACAGTTCAAGCACTGTTATCAGTTGTTTTACAAGCAACGGGTTGTGTTGGCAAAAATGTATGGCTGGCAAGTAAGTAGGACTTTTAAATTCTTCGTTGATTTATGTCAATTTCAAATATTTTATTCACAATAAAAACAAAATAGTTACTTATGAATGTTAAAATTATTAGTTTCACAATTAATACAATTTTCACAAAAAAACTGCACATTAATTCTTTTCAAAACAGTTTTAGCTTAATTAACAAACTTTTAAACTTAAAACATATTGCTTATGGATGTGTTGAACATTAGAGACACAATCTCCTCTGAATACATATAATATTAATCTACTGTTTAACCCCAGACATCTTTGTCTTCTACATATTATTTACTTGGAGAAAAGACAATTTTACTTAATAGGTATAAGTATTTTAATTAAAATATATTTCAGGTTCTCTTTGGAGTAATTAACCTTCAACTGTTTATAATGTTATCGACATATGGTGCTGTTACAAATGAAGTTTCGATTGTAAGTATTTTGTTACATATATTACATTCTAAGCTAAAGATTTTTGCTTCTATAATCATTTGTTTTAATTTTTATTTTAGTTAAGTTGGACCTATTTATTAACATTTTGCACGCGAGTTTTCTTCAGTGGAGGTATAATATGCGCTATGGTTTATTGCTTCGAAGAAATATTGACTGTGCGGAAATGGATGATATCGCAACTAGAGGAAGCAATGTTAATATTGGAAATTAATTTAGTTGATCACTCAGAAGGTAAAATATATGTATGGAAAAATATTTACCTATAATATTAATATTTTTTTAACTATTATTTTCCTTTACCCTCATAATAATAGTAAAGTAGGTAACTTTACCACTGTCCTACCCCTACTACCATACTAGGACTAATCCATAGAGTACATCCCAAGTAACAAAGAGTGATGTAAATCCAAAATTATATCCCTAAATAGTGACATAAATACTCTATTAGAATTGTTAAATCGCATTTTTGTGATGTATCTGAATTTATATTGCTATTTAGCTCTATAAGCCAATCAGTAATATATTTAATGATATAGTGCCGTATGTCACTAATAAAGTTACAGCTATGACGCTGCGTTATAACGCTTTTGAATGTTACTGTTTCATTACCACTTAGCTCTATAACTGCTATCAAGTAACGGGGTTATAGGCCTATATAGCAATATTATTTCAGTTAAGTAACTTTTATAGTGTAGTGATGTATTGACGGCGGCGCAGAGCAGGCTGGCGATATACCATGTGATCACGTCACCTTTTGTTTCTAATTGATCATATTATAATATTCTCAGTACAGTACTAAAGTTACAGCTTTGCCGCTGCGTTATAACGTTTTTGAATAATACTGTTTCATTACCACTTAGCTCTATAACTGCTACCAAGTAACGGGGTTATAGGCCTAAATAGCAATATTATTTCAGTTAAGTAACTTTTATAGCTTAGTGATGTATTGACGGCGGCGCACAGCAGGTTGGCGATATACCATGTGATCACGTCACCTTTTGTTTCTAATTGATCATATAAATTTCTCTTGTTCACTTTTATTGTTCAGTCATTATACATCAGCCATTTTAACTTCTTTACAACATTAAGGAGGTTCATGACAGCGGGTTAGGAACACTTATAGTTCTACATTTTTGTAGTATCAAAATGAATTTATAATTGTAATTATAGTGCTAAACTGTATTATATTGTTTTTATACTCTAAGATTATAGTGCTAATCCGTGTTACATCAGTTGTATCTGTACCTTTTTATTACCTGTTGCCTCTATTGCTAGAAACATCACGCATGTTGTAAATTGATCGAAGAGTAAATAAGGTGAAATTAGTGTTTATCATGGATTTCAAAGGCTGGAAACGGTTAAAAAGAAGTGGGCACTACAGGAGGAAAGTATTGAAACGATGTCAAGGAAACTGTACTGCTACAACTAGTACAGATAAATCCAACATGGATGAAGCGTGTGAAAAAGAATTCAGTGCGGGTTCCGTAGAAAATGCAGACTTTATTCACACTAGTGAACACGAAATCAATGAAAGTTCTGAAGAACATATTGTTGTAAGTGATTCCGATGACAAGGATGACGATAAATTAGAGGAATTTTATGAGGAGTTAAAAGTTTGGGCTATTCAATTCAACATATCGCAGCAAGCAGTCAAGAGATTATTGGAAATAATTGACAAGCCCCTTCCCAATATTTTTCCGAAAGACCCAAGGACTTTCCTCAGCACAAGTCAAAATATAATTACAATACCCATGGATTCTGGACACTATTGGCATAATGGCATGAAAGAAGAACTAATCATTTATTTACAAAAGTTATCTGTTATACCTGATAATATTTCGCTAAACGTAAATATAGACGGTTTACCAGTATACAAAAGTTCGAAACTTCAATTGTGGCCAATATTGTGTAACATTTTTGAGCTATCGACACTGCCTCCAATTGTGGTTGGTATATACGCTGGTGCGAGCAAACCCAAAGACTTGAGCAGTTTTCTCAGAATGTTTGTTGACGAGATAAGTTTTTTAATCAAAAACAATCTTGAGATAACACACGTGGACGGAACAAAAAAGACAGTCAGGGTGAAAATTCGGGCTGTCATTTGTGACTCTCCGGCTAGAGCCATGATCAAAGGTTAGTACCAGATAAATAAATAACTTTAAATAAATAATACGTGGAGTATGGCCTATACCTTCCTCAGGGAAGAGACCCGTGCCCCTCGTTGGGGACATAATGGGTTGATGATGATGATTAACTTCCACACAGCACAATCACTTGTCCTGGTCCCATATGATGGTTCATATGTATCAACGAGGGTTCCTACCACACTTCCTTGCCGCTGCGGCCTGTACCTGTCTATTTTTCTGCCTAAACTGAGTCTTGAATACATATTTTTAGAGCTTTGTTCGTGTTAATATTTATGGTGCTGACTGTATTCTGTACGTACCGAATTGTTTTTTTTTACCATGACGCAATTTTTCGCTAGCACAATTATACTAGAAGAGCAGAGCATATTCCTTTCCCTGAGTAATTTTGTTAATATGAATTATTTTACTTTTTCAGGCGTATGTAATTATAATGGAAAAGACGGCTGTATGAAATGCACAGTGAAGGGGGAATACTCACATACAACTCATACTGTCGTATTTCCAAAAATCGGCTGTCCAAAACGAAATGATGAAGACTTTCGTGCGAAGAAGTACGGTGGACATCACAAAGCAGATTCACCTTTACTGGAATTGCCTATAGACATGGTTGAACAATTTGTTGTTGCAGATTCACTACATTTGATAGATTTAGGAATTATGAAACGTTTACTCATTGGGTGGAGAGATGGAAATTTTGGTAAAAAGAATACGAAATGGTGTGCTCGAGATATTGACGCAATGTCAAAGTTTTTGTCAAGCTGCAAAATGCCAAAAGAAATACACAGAGCGGTCAGGGGAATAGATGTATTAGCACATTGGAAAGGATCAGAATTCAGAACATTTTTATATTATTTGAGCATTGTTATTTTGCAAAAGATAATGGATGAACCTTCTTATCACCATTTTTTGTGTCTCTTCTGTGCTATAACAATTTGTTCGAATAAGGATTACTTTTTGTACTTGAACCTAGCTGACGCATTGCTCATTTTTTTTGTTCGGAACTTTAAAAAATATTATGGCGATGGTTACATTACAAGCAATATGCACAATCTGACTCATCTTGTAGACGAAGTGAGAAGATTTGGGATTTTACAAGGTTTTTCCGCTTACCCTTTTGAAAATAAACTTTATTGTTTAAAAAGGAAAATAAGACAAGGTAACAAACCACTTGAGCAAATTGCAAGACGAATATGTGAACAAAATAAAATTGATAATAATATTAAATCATCTCTCAAGAATGATTCATATCCTACATATCCATTTCTGGAAAGTAAATTGAAATTAGGGCCTACACTACGCTTTGAGACATGTATGTTTTCTTTACAGCAGCCTGATAATTTTCTATTAACCAAAAAAAGTACCATTGTGAAAATCACTGGTATGAAAATTGAAAATAATACAATCATGATTGAAGGCAATCGTGTTGAAAACCTAGTTGATGTTTTTAATAGTCCTATCAAATCTTCTATCCTAAATATATTTAAATGTTCCGGTGGCGATAATGTACACACAACAAAGGTCACTTTTAATTTTGATTTTATAAAATGTAAACTTGTGTGGATAAGTTATGATAGTGATTGGTTTTTTTTACCTCTGCTACATACTATAAATTAAAATAAAGTTAGGTAGGTAAGTAAGTATTGTGGGCGCAGTTTTCAAGGAATGGGAAATATTAAAAATAGCTAAACAAGCTAAGGGTAGTACGAGTATTACAATAATCATTAAAAAGAAGAATCTCTCTCTCGTCAATTAGTTACCCTACAATGCTTTGTTTTAGAGGTAGGTAGAGATAAGCTATTGTAATTGTCCCTAATCGTTCCTTTTTATGTTAAATGCCTATTATGATTAAATTAAATCGCAAATGGTATATTAATCAGTGTATTTATTTACTTGGCACATAATCACAGAAAATTTCAAGATTCATCTTAACATTAATCAACAGTGTTACATTAACAATAAGACGTAAAAACTAAATCAAAGCATTAATTGAGTACCTAACTTAGTAGGGTACATAGGCGCTTACTTACTAACGATTAAGCCCAATTTACCCACGTCAGTGCATTCACACCGTCACATGCCGTCGCACTGACAGGTAAACATGAAGGCAGTGACACATACATGCCGTCAAGTGCATTGATGTCTGTGAATTGGGCCTTAAGAGTTTCAAAATAACATTGAATATTTATTAATAAAAAAAAAATCTGGCGTAGGGTTAAGATCAGCTGAACAACACTACTCGCTAAGTTAACTAAACAAAATTTAGGCATTAATTTTCTCCAATTGTTAAAGCAGAAGCTTCTCCATTAAAAGGACTTTCACTCGAAGCATTTCCTTTTGGAGCGATTTCAGGTTCATTTCGTGAAGTTCTGCTGTTCTTAACATTTTTCTTAGGTCTGTGTTTAGTAACAGAGACTCGCAACATTTTTGCCTCACTACGTCGATTAGAATTTCTGAGAATATTTTTGAAGAAAGATTCACATTCTGTCACACTGAAATTGGGGTCTGATAGGTGGATAACATTATAAAATAGTTTTATAGTGCGAAAATAGCCCTTGAAACATATTTTCCTCACATTCTCATCCCTGGAAATGCCAGTCCATGAACAATTTTTCAGAAAATCGCGTTCAAAAATGATGTCAACAAGCTTAAAGCAATTGTCCAAGCCTTTACCTTTACCAAGACCACAAACACAACATAACTGCTTAAGTAACTCCTCTTGAGAATTTTGATCATTAAGTTTGTCTTCCAAATTTTGAAGTTCATCTAAACTGGAAATTGGTTTAAAGTCCGATTTTTGTTTTTGTGGAATCAATGCTCTTTTAACCAATTCTTCCATTTGTGTATTTAATGCTGCTGTTTGTTGAAGGATTGCTTGCTGAGCTTTGACCAGAGTGTTTTGATTTTCTTGTAATGCCACCAGAGTCGTAATAATATTATCTAGCTTTTCAGTGTTAACATCATGCGTTGTCACAATGTTCTGGTTTTGAGAATTAACTACAAGAAATTCGTAATCACCACCAAGGTTCGTGTTTACCGTGCTTCCAGATGCCTCGATAAGAGTTGAGACAGTGTTGTGAGGGATAACATTTTCTTCTTGTGTTGTCATCAATACATGATCAGAGATAACATTTTCTTCTTGTGTTGTCGTCAATACGTTGTCATCCGAGGGCGCTGCGTTTTTCTGTAAGAGACATAAGCTTATAGAGACGTACAAGTTTTTTGCTTAAAATACATACATACATACATACTCGTACATCCAATCAAAAGTTCAATCTTGACGTCAAGAAGGCGGGCCCACCTAATATTATGTCAGTTAGAGTTGACGTAGAAAAACATTTACAATAGTAGGTAACAAAATAGGTAGTAGCTTAATTTGGATTAGTCATACAAACATACAACGTTCAACCCTCGGTTCCTCGAGGGTTTAGCACGTGCCGGCCACATGCTATATGGAATTTGAAAGGAATGATTCGGTATTTCGAACGCAGTAAATCCATAACAAATTACACACATAATGTGTATGCCAAAAATGATGTTAAAAGCATGAAAATCGGAACGATTGATGTTTAGGCCTCAATATGAATAAATGACCCGTAGCCATTCCCGTAGCACAAAAAAAAGGAGAGAAATTATTATGACGTCATCCTTTTTAGTATAAGAAAAAAAAGTTGTAAAGCCTATCGTGTGTGGTATCAAATAAAAGTAAGTAAGTACTACCTCGTAAATTTAAACACTTAGGTACTTACTTCGAAACATTCGGCGGCGATATCAAGAAAACTTTTCATGTCAGCTTTTTGCGGCGGTGGTGGTAGGCTACTAAAATGGTTGTCCTCATCAGTATCAGTATACTCCGACATTAAGTTTATTGCTAGCTGTGCTTCATGATAGCTTAAATTGTTTCTTTTAACTGTACAAGTCATCGATAACCAGTCTTCTTTAGGTGTAGATTCTTCGACTTTCATCAGTTTATCAGCTTTACTTCTCGGCCACATTAAAAAGCCGTCCTTCTCCCATTTTTGGGGAACACAGCTCAGCAGTTTCTTACCTCTTTCAGAGGTTTGAACTACTTTAAATGGCATTTTTCTGTAACAATAGGTAAAGCACAAATTATTCTTAAGCACTAACACAAATCGAGCTAAGTACAGGCCGCGTATTGTAAAAAGAATCCGTCTGAATATACCCGATTCTATCCGATAGTAGCTGAGATATTCTAACAGCTAACAGACTGTAAGCGGCGCCGTGCAGCGCGCGTTTCCCCTACCACTTACCGCCAGAAACCGATAATCGTGTACTGCGCAGGTTCTGTGCCTAACTTCAGACGGATTCTTTTTACAATACGCCGCCTATAGTACTTAAGGTACTAACTATATTATTTCTGTGACTTAAGTTAAGTACAAACATCCCAAATATGGAAAGCTAGAAGTAAAATATGTATAACCCGCGCAGATAAAGAAAAGAATTGAAAATGGCGTCGTGTACCTACTTGTGTTTGCATTGAACTGTGATAGAGTCAGCATAAAAAGTCCGCTTAAGCTACAATAATTAGGTACTTAGGAACACTTGACATAACCTACTAATCTGTTTTTTAGTTTCAAAGTACCTAAACTCGCAACAGCAAATAGGATAAGGCTAAGTACGTATAATAATAAAAAATCTTACCTCGATAATTTATGTAAGGTAGGTATCAAAAAGTGCTCGACCGACGAACGTGCACTCGCTTTGAAGTCGTCTCGCGAACTGTCAGTTACTCGTATGGCAACGCTTTAAACGGTGCGTTACGCGGCGGCGGTGGAGGCGCGGGCGGAGAGGCGCGGGCGGCGCGGCGCACTGGCAATCAGTAGGTAGGAATAGCACGGAGTAGTATGAAAAGCTATCTACTGTTGTGGTTAATTTTTAAGATTTGTGCAATCCTGACATTCGTCAGGCGTATAATGGTCGTATGCTGCAAAATCACAAAATTGGCACCAAAAAAATTTTAAATGTATTAAAAAAGCTATATTTTCTTTTTTTAGTTTGAAATGTTTCGGCAATTTTTCACTGTTAACGTGTCCACAACCGACACAATTTTCAGATAGTGTAAAATGAGTTATTTTCCAAGGCCACTCCAGCAAGGTAAGGGTTAGTAGATCCTTCTTCAAAAAACAGTCAACATCCATATACATATTTCAGTCCTGAAAATAAAGAATGCTAGATTAGAAAAGGATAAAACAGGAAAGGGATGACTGAGGGGACGGGAAATAAAATGAGGATAATGGTAAAGTATGTGGGTTCTGTTTTTCTCTAGGGAATCCCATTTTGAATTGCCCAACGCGCCATTTTTATCACAGCCACCATTAGTGACAATAACAATCACATATAGCACCAACTAGTGATATAAAGGTGACCGATGATAAAAAAATAAATTTGTACAAATTTTTTTATATAAAACGATGCCAAATTGAAGGCGCATTAATAATTTTGCATAAAAACCTACTCGTTTCTCAGTAAAATTTACACCGCATGATCTATCACACGTAACAATCATTAAAAGTTTCTATATTACCGTCTACCAGTTAGCGCACGCCATTTTATATAAATGTAATAAAAACACAACACTTACCATCGTGAAAAATCCTGTCTGTTTTTTTTTAATCGTATTTCACTCCGCGATACTTTCGATGCAGCGTCATAACCTTTTTTTTCTTTGTTACATAGTGATGTTTTTGACACTGGTTCAGAGCCAAGTAATGTCGTAATGTCATCTCGGTGATTATTATAACACTACATACTGATATAAGGACGATTTGATCACTATTATATCACAGACTAGTGGAAAGCTGTAACTAATTATCACTATTATAGAAGCTGGATGTAATTCAAAAGAGCTAGTATATCGCCACAACATCACTCATTAGCCACGTAAAGTGCGCCTTTTCCTGGGGATATAAGCGCTTACAGTATTGACATGGAGCTGATTCCATACTCTATTTAGAGGCGTCAACTCGCTGATAAAGCTTATATGTAACACCTTTTTGCTTGTTGGGATTGTATAGACTACTCTCTCGAATAAGCCTGATATTGTGGTGGTGGACGGGGCGCAGAATAGGGCGTTTTTGGTCGACATCACTGTTCCATATGATGAGAACCTCGTAAAAGCCGAAGCAGATAAGAAAACCAAATATCTGGACCTGGCGCACGAGATTACCGACATGTGGGGTCTGGTGTGGACTGAAATCGTTTCTAATAGTCCTGTCCGCGAATGGGTTAGTTCCAACCAGTCTCGCTAACCATCTGAGGCAACCGCCGCCAACTGGCGGTGCTGCTTGAAACAGCCTGGATAGTCCGGCGTTTTCTCTCGCTGTCGCCCTGACCTCCGGCCGCTTGGACTCCTCAGCCGGAAGGCGTCCGTCTGGCCCTTTTGGCCAGACATGACTATTACCTGTATATCCTACTTAATAATAACTTCTACACTACACAATCACTTGACCTGGTCCCAAACTAGGATACCCTGTGCTATGGTAGCCAAAAATATTATTGCAAAATGTTACATTTGTCGTGAGTAGGGCCACAAGATGAACAGACGATCTCATGCAAGTGGCAGGAAGACGCTGGATGCAAGCCGCTTCCAACCAGTCTTTTGGAAATCCAAGGAGGAGGCCTATGCCCAGCAGTGGACTTCTTGTGGCTGAATGATGATGATGCGGGCGATATTTGGGGTGATATTTCGAAACAAATTATATCTTATAAAATAAAAGTAAAATATACCCTTCCGGCCAAAGAAACTTATTTTTTCAGACAGTGACATCCATCGCCAGGTGAAGACGTTACTGAAGCAGATCCGTCGGCAGCCGATGTCGTTTTCCATTTGCAAGATGTTCCAACTTGACTACAGCCTGATACAGTCGGTGTTAAGTTTCACACTGACATATGCTATTGTGTTGGCTCAGTTTAATAAAAAAGGATAGAAGCTAGCCATAAAACCCTTTGCTTAAAAACAAAAACCTGCTAAACTAAATAATATAGAAATACTAATAATAATATAATTATGTAGGAATAAAGAAGGAAGGAAAGAAGATCTACAAATAAGAAAAGTTACATGAAATGACTTAAGTATGTAGAAGAAGAAGAAGAAGAAGAAAAAGAAGAAGACGAAGAAGAAGAAGAAGCAGAAGAAGAATTTATTATAAAAAGAGTACACATGCCACAATAACAAAATAAACCCAAAAATATAGATAAGCCTTTGTTGTCGAGCTAGACATAAAGCCCGTATTACAACATCCAGCGCCAAATCCCCACCGAATATGGCAAGTTAAAATATTTGAAAGAATAAAATGTTGAACTATTAAGTAATTAATACAAAATATTGTGTCGTGTTAAGTACAAAATGCATGTGTATACTAGTACTTGCATTTACACGTTTGATATAATCACCTCACTAAACCAGCAACCAAATTTCTTTATCTTGAGCCAACTCACTTAATACCTATTATTATTATTATTAATGCAAGTGTATACTAACACTTTAATTTACACGTTTGATATAATCACCTCACTAAATCAGCAATGACATTTCATTATCTTGAGCCAACACACCTATACCTACCTGATGAAAGAAAAACTATCCAAGTGCATGTCAGACTCGCGCACCGAAATAGTATTGTTACACACACAATTATTTCCATATTCAATTAAACCGATTCAGATTATTATGAGTATTGCAAAGCAATACAGTAAAGCAAAACAGCTGTGATTTTACCTCATTCAGTCCGGAGCCCTTAGCGCGATACAAACAATAAGGAATATACAATAAGGATTGCAATATAATCACTTTAAGATTAGCATTAAGATTATGATACTATTAAATTATCTACTGTTTTAGTGGAAGAGTGAATAAATGTTTTTTGCATGAGTATTTTTTTACTTTTGGACGGTCATAAGAATGCCGAAAAGGTAGAGCGTCTTGCCTTCGTCTGTTTTTCCAGAAATATATTTATAATCTGGTTGCCTTTTAAATTAGCTTATCCGGGATTTCATATACACACATACATAGGCTAATGGATGACGTATCCATCTCCGGATCTTATAGTAGCCGAGTACTTCCGATATTCCTGTTTCGGCGACCTGAGTCTAACGCTACAACTACCATGCCACTGCTATATTTCTTGAAAAGTTGTCCAATAGATTTACAACAAGTTCAAGTAGCTGCTAACGTATCTACGAGTCATCTTTCTAGTAGCTCTGTTGCTTTTACTTGTTCTTTGTAATCCATCAAAAAAGCAGCGTGAATGTCATATGTCAACATGAGAACGGTTTCATCATGAAGTAAAGATTTGAGTACGTCTTGGATTTCTGGTTTAAAAACCAAAGCAGGATTTAGAGAGAGAGGCAGTTGTACAATATCTAACGTATTTATTTGGGTTCGAGACTAAACGCTCTGCATTTCCCGCGCCAATTTACTTTGGCGCGCTTCTGAATGAACGACATACATTCGTTCACTCCATCCACTCACTCTTTTCACTTTCGTCTTGCGGAGCGCACGTTAAACTTCTTCTGTCGAAACTATTTTCAAAAACCACCGGCTGGCGTGTGATACAGGCTGAAATAACCCTGCGAGAGCTTGTGTGGATTGTGTCCCGGGACCTGGAGACCAGCTTCATCATCGTCTGTGAGTAGAGCACCTTTTCTTTTATCCAAATCTTGCTGTAATTCTGTATCAAACATTTTGCTCATTTCAAGCCGCATCTCCAGTTCGCAAACTAAAATACACATTCATACCTGCATCATACACATATTAACAGTGTTATTCAGTCACACAAAGCTTTATTTCGAATCTAAAGTTGAGTGTTTGTCGTCTAAGCTTGTTCAGATTCTCGAGTTTTCGATGAGTTGCGTACGACGCCCAAGGCCGTAGGTACATACGAATCATAGTTGGCAGTGTTCAATACTTCACACTAAGCTTTATTTCGAGTCTAAAGTAAGTGGTATTTGTCTAAACTTGTCGCAATTTCCAAGTTTCTATGAAACGTGCTTCTAAAATGGCGGACGAAAGGTCACCCGCAAGTTCGGATTCAAATAAAATGGCAGAGGATCTGACCCGAGCCGGCTTGCTCGAAACTCTGATCAGTAAAAAAGAGATGTACTTTATAAGGTTACAAACCCTGCTAGGAACAGCTGATTTGGTACATATCGACGAAAAGGTCATTCCAGAATTCAAAATAAGATTGAAAGAGATTCACGCTATCCGCGACAAATACGAGAAAATCGTCGTAGACATAGGCTGTTTGATGAAAAAAGAAAATCCTCAGTACACCACAAATTATCAAGAAATTCAAACGTTCGATGAAATATATTTTCGCATTTTGGCGGTAGCGGAGAACCTAACGCCATCGCGCGGCGACAGCGAAGTACCCTTCGTTGGCGCCGAGCGAGGGCCCAATTCCACCTATTTTCAACCGCGTTTAGTTAAACCGAGACTTCCTAAGCTTGAACTTTTTCCATTTGACAGCAAGCTAGAAAATTGGCAAACATTTTTCGACACGTTTACCACGTTGATTCATAACAACAACGATCTCTGTAATATCGAAAAATATTATTACCTACTATCTGCCCTTAGCGGCCCAGCACTGACACTGGCGAAGGGCATGCCAATAACTTCTGATAACTATCCTATTGTATGGGAACTTTTGGTTAAAAAGTATCAAAACAAACGAGCTCTTTCTACGAGCTACTTAGATCGATTGTTTCAGTTTAAACCTCTGTTGGTGGAATCGACCTCTGGTCTCAATGCATTCTTACAAACATATCACGAGTGTGTTAAGGCTTTAAAACTTCTTCAAATCGATGACTTATCAAATTTTATGTTATTCTACATGGGCTTACGCAACTTGGACCCAGTAACTAGGCGGGAATTCGAACAGACAGTTGAACAAAGCGAAGTACCGAACTTCGACCAATTGGTCAGTTTCGTTGAAAAGCAGGCACGCGTTTTAGATATGTCTGCTGCCTTTGTGAAGCAGACTAGCTTCCAGGCTAGGTCCGGACCAATGCGGCCGCCCGGTAATAATAATAATAACCAAACCTTGTTGAAAAAACCGTTTCAAAAGTCGTGCTTGTCAGCCGTCAGCAATTCTGAGCAAAAACCGAACGGAAATTCAAACACTATTCAGGGCTTATTCTGCGGCAAACCTCATACAATATATCGCTGTTCTGAGTTCATTGACATTACACCATCCCAACGTGTGGACAAGGTAAAACAACTAAAATTATGTGAAAATTGCTTACGCCAGCATGCATTATCCGAATGCACGTACAAAATTAGATGCGTCTTGTGTAGACATGCACACCACCACACACTTCATATCGACCTTTCATCGAATCAAGGTCAAGGTCAATCTACAAGTCAAATTCAACCTCAAAAAGTAGGTTTAACTTGTTCATCAAATTCAACCGTTTTGCTGGGCACTGCCGTGGTCCACGTCGCAGACCGATGGGGTACATACCATCCCGTACGTGCGGCCATAGACAGCGGTGCTATGTCCGGTTACATTACAAAGGGGTGCGCGCTTCGCCTAGGCTTGGCCCGCCGCAAGTGTCCATTCCAGCCCGTAGGTCTGGGAGGTGCGCCAGTGCAAGATTTCGGTCTGGTTATGTGTTCAATTAAGCCGCGAAACTCATCTGGTCCCGTCCTTAGTACTGAGACTGTGGTCGTGGGTACTATCACTAGTAGTCTACCCACCATTACACTTTTCGACAAACTTATTGATCATTTCAAAAATCTCGAGCTAGCTGACCCGAGCTACTACGTGGCAGCCCCTGTCGAGCTAATGCTGACCGCAGACGTATTTCCGTATATCTACGATGGCAAAAACTTACTACCGCGCCACCCGGGTTTGCCTGCCGCGATGCATTCAATCTTCGGATATGTCATTACCGGGCAAACGACGGTTGACCACGAGCCCGAATCAATGAGTACATCATGCGGTCTGCTCTCGGCCAACAGTAGCATCGAAAAAATTATGAATAATTTTTGGGAAACTGAAAACGTACCTTGCGAGTTAGACACGAATCCTGAAGATCTATACGTAGAAAAAATATTTAAAAAAGAACACAGTCGCGACGACAGCACGGGATGTTACACAGTGACCTACCCATTCAAACCAATAGTCGAACTTGGTGATTCGAAGCAACAAGCCTTGCGCCGTTTCAACAATTTAGAGTCCAAACTCAACCGCCTTCCGGAACTTAAGGAAGAATACACGACATTTATGTCAGAATACGAGAGCCTGGGTCACATGACTTGCCTAGGCAACATTGATGACATCGTTGATTCAAAATACATAATTCCACACTTTTGCATCCTGCGCCCCTCAAGCACTACAACTAAACTCCGCGTGGTGTTCGACGCGTCCAGTAAAACGTCAAATAACAATTCATTAAATTCCGTTATGTACGCTGGACCCAAGCTCCAAGCTGACATAAATGAAATCTTGATAAATTTTTGAATTCACGAAATTTGTTTATCCAGCGACATTTGTAAAATGTTTCGCATGACGTTCATTGAACATTCTCAACGCAAGTATCAACACATTCTGTGGCGTAGTTCTCCCGATGAACCTATCGTACCTACGAACCAAGCGAACCTACGGTGTCACTAATAGTCCATATTTAGCTATTAGAGTTCTGCACCACCTGGCTGACGACGACGCTGAAAAGTTCCCTTTGGCGAGCAAAGTTCTAAAAAAAGGATTCTTCGTCGACGATCTTCTATGGTCTGTTGCTACCTATGAGGAAGCTGAGCAGCTCCAAAACGAGCTGATCGGTTTGTTGAGTGGTGGAGATTTCATTCTACGCAAATGGGGCAGTGATTGCAAGCAGCTTCTGGAGCGAGTTCCGGCTGATCATCGCGAAACGCCAATTGCATTCGACGATGAAAGTTCTAGGTCTTCAGTGGAGGCCTGCTGAAGATGCTTTCTCGTTTGCAACCATTCCTCTTCCAGCTTCTCAAGTGATCACCAAGCGCATCGTGTTGTCTCAGATCGGTCGACAGTTCGATCCACTAGGGTTCGTAGCCCCCTGCATATTTTACGCGAAATGTTTCATGCAAAAGCTCTGGTTCCAAAAGCTCGGTTGGGACGATAGGCTTCCCCCAGAGTTGGAGAAAGAGTGGCTCACCTACGTGTCAGAACTTCCTCTGCTGGCCAATCTTAGACACGAGCGACAAGCGACCGTGAAACAGCACACGTCCTACCAGCTGATAGGTTTTTCGGATGCTTCGACTTTAGGTATAGCCGCAGTTGTTTACCTAAGCAGTTTCAATGAGGCCGGTGAGATGAAGGTCAGTCTGATCATTGCAAAATCCAAGGTCGCGCCCTTGAAGGTTGTATCTGTCCCTCGTCTTGAATTAATGGCTGCACATTTGTGAGCCAAAGTTGTCAAGTACACAATGTCAATTCTTCAAGAACAGATACCGATCCAAGAAGGATTTCTGTTCACCGATTCTTCTGTGGTGTTGAGGTGGCTGAACACACCCAGTTACAACTTGAAAGTCTTCGTTGGTACACGGGTCAGTAAAATCTTAAAAAGTGTTACCAAAGAAAGTTGGCATCATGTGAGCGGCCCCTCTAATCCCGCTGACGTGTGCTTGCGTGGCGCACTGCCCTCCACGTTGGTAGCGACGCGTGAGTGGTTGAGTGGCCCGAGCTGGCTCTACACGCCACGAGAGAATTGGCCTATCAAATCAATAAATCAATTCAAAACTGAAAATGAACCTGAGGCAAAGAACACTTGTTTAGCTAGTTCGAAAATTCAAGTTCCAGCCCAGAGCTGTCAAAACGAACCTAACTTTATATATGATCTTATCGAAAAATATCATAGCTTCACAAAGTTGCAAAGAGTGATAGCGCGTTACTTTCAGTTTCTGCAAGCAAGCGGAGGACCAGTCCTCTGTCTCTCTCCAACTTACGCCAAGCTCATGACGTAATTATCAAGGCTGTTCAACATCAGCATTTTTTAAAAGAAATCGCAGAACTGGCACGCGGTGGTAACTGTGAACATACCTCTCTGAAAAGGCTCTCGCCTTTCCTGGACCCCCTTGGTTTTCTCAGGGTGGGGGGTAGGTTGTCAGAATCGACCCTATCTTATCAAAAGAAACACCCTTTGTTGCTTCCCAAAAAATGTACATTCATTAAGCTTCTAATCGACCATTTCTACAGGGTCTACTTACACGTTGGTCCTTGATCGCTTCAGAGTTTGATCAGCCAAAAATATTGGATAATTTCAGCAAAAACGCCATTCGCTCTCGTTTTTCAAAGTGCTTGCGCTGTTTCAAGGTCACGCCTGCTACTTTGCAACCGATAATGGACAATTTACCCAAGTTCCGTAGTCAAGACATTCATGCCTTTCACACAATAGGGGTTGACATCGGTGGTCCATTTTACACTAAAGAGAGCAAACGACGTAACGCTGCAGTGTCAAAATCGTATTTGCTTGTCTTTGTGTGTTTTTCAACACGCGCAGTGCATACTGAAGTTCTCAGTGCACTCACCACCGAATGTTTCTTGGCGGCTTTCGATCGCTTTACTTCTAGGCGCGGCCTGTGTCACACGATCGTTTCGGATAACGGCAAAAACTTTGTTGCAGCTGGAAAACTATTAGCTGAAATTAAACAATTCTATAAACAAAATTCAAACGACATTTTAACCGGGTTTAATACGCTACTTGCCTCGTATCAAATTTGACGCGATAAATGGATATTTCCTGTAGTATCTAACGTAAGAAATCGAAATATATTGACTTTGCTAAGTAAATATGCAGGATGGCTGCAAAATTTGCAAATTAAAAAAATATTTTTCGCCTTTAAATCGAAACGGTGAAAACACTATCCGCACCGGCCGGCGTGTGATACAGGCTGAAATAATCCTGTGAGAGCTTGTGTGGAATGTGTCCCGGGACCTGGAGACCAGCTTCATCATCGTCTGTGAGTAGAGCACCTTTTCTCTTACCCAAATCTTAAAAATCCAAATCTAAAATATGTCTTACCTTGAAGTGCTTGACATACCTCGGCATCGTTGCGTTCGAATAAGTGAAACATCAAAATTTTGCCACATATTACACACCAGTATTTTTTCTTATAGGACTGGGTCTCAAAATTAGTTTCAGGTAAAAAAAATTGGAAATAAGTAGTTTGTTTCCGTTACACAATTAATTAAAGTCAGCGTATACTATATTACACGCTGCTACTTTAAGGGTTAAGGTCAACTTTCGACGTCACAGCCATTATTAACTGTTTCATGAATAAAATTTGCTTGTCTGGCTACATCCGCAACGCTGAGCACTGAACAGTCCGAGCTAATATGACAATCCGCTTTCCTAACGTATGTCTAAAGCTGAATTTACATTACGAAATTAGTGGCATACATGTTGACTTCAGTTTCACGAAAGTAGTTTTGATATATTATCGTCATCAACCCATTATGTCCCCACCGAGGGGCACGGGTCTCTTCCCTGAGGAAGGTACAGGCCATACTCCACCACGGGGGCCAAGTCCGGATTGGTGGAGGCTTGTAAGACTAGTGGCTGGTCTTACTGTCAGAAGTTTTCAAGCCGCCCTAAGGCCTCTGACTTGGCTTAACGACTGCCATCTATCGACGGCAGCCGGCACCAACTGCTTAACGTGCCTTGCGAAGCACGGAATCGCTCGGAAAAAATGCCACTAGCGTTAGTCATAGACGGTGACCCATCCATGGACTGAACGCGCCGTATGTTGCTTAACCTTAGTGATCGTTCAAGATCACTCAGGCAGCCCAGGCTACGAGCGATTCATATATTATGCGAAAGTAATTTCGTAAAATAATTAGTGTCGTAAAATCGTCAGTATCGCAATAACCATGGCCCCATCAGCATCAAAGCTATATTAGTAATTTTCTTACATACGTCGAATCTACATTAAATTAGTTGCACGACACTAATTTCACCAAAAATCGCGCAGGACACAAAAGTTGTTAGCTATCGCGAAATTAATGCATGCATTACGAAGGTACTAAATTACAGGTGAAAACTTTGATGAAACTAATGTCACGACATTAATTTCATGCCACTAATTTCGTACAGCGCCACCAAGTTATCTTTTCAGGTGGCCAAAATTGTAACTAACTATCTAATAGTAAATCCTGTTCCCCATGTTTTGATTCATTTATTCACTTACTAAGATTTATAGATACATTTTCATTAAAATTGAAAGACTGGTTAAAATAATCTCATTTCTCTAAGTAAATTTCTTAAATGTTACTACTAAATTCTCCACTAGCGCCGCTATCAACTGAACAGGTAAGATGGTGGCAGTGTATTCACGTAATTCGGCTATATGGACCCACATTTTTGTTTGTTTTGGTAGGCATGGGCATGCAAAGTTTTTTTTATGATTGAATTTTATTTTATATTCTAATAGTAGACGTAATTTTAAGAACTAATTTAATTTTTTTTCGTGATTAATCGAGTTTATCATTGTTAATTAATTAAAGTAAATATTATTCGGCGTGACGTCATATGCTACTTACTGTGTATGTACGTAGAGTTCGCGATTGCATTTGCGTGTGAATGGGCCAAACCATCTAGATTGTCTTTGGTTTAGTGTCAAAAAAATCGTGTTTACAGCGCCACCAAGTTATATGTTCAGGTGGGCAAAATTGTAACTAACTAATAAATTGTAAATCCTGTTCCCTATTTTTTGTTTTATTTATTCACTTACTAAGATTTATAGATATAATTTTCATTAAAATTGAAAGACATGTTAAAATTTTCTCATTTTTCTAGGTAAATTTCTTACGTTACTACTAAATTCTCCACTAGCGCCGCTATCAACTGAACAGATAATATGGTGGCACTATATAATTATCGATGTGTTTGACAGATGAAGTTGACAGACCATTGGTGGATTTTCACAGAATAACTACTATAGACGATTTAGCATGTGACGTCACCATAGAGTTCAAATGAAGGGCATTTAAATATTATTATTTGCTCAAAATAAGGCTCATCTTTTTAGATAAAAATCTCTTACATTAAAAATACTGTAGTTTGGATACTAAGCTCGAAATGGTTTTCGATTCAGGCAGTTCACATTTTTTTTGCATCCCGAAGTGGAGCTTATTTGACTTCATGGGATTCTTAATTGTAATAAGTGTAGTAAATATAACAACTATAGCTCCCTATTTAGAACCCTCAAAAGGTGGTTTCTGTCAATTGCACCTATATACATCGATATAGATATCTTATTTCAATCAAATTTTAATTTCAGTAAAAGCAGTATAGTGTACCTCTATCATATTGCATCAACTCTGATATGATGTATTCGTCCATTTTACAGGGAAGTGCGCTCCCTTAGGATTGTTCGCGGTACCTCGAGATCCCATATATTACGGTCAACTTTCGACGTCACAGTGACTATTGACAGTTTTATGAATAAACTCTGCTTTTCTGGCTACATCTGTAATGCGGAGAAAAAAATTGTCCGAGCTGACATGACTATCCGGCTTTGTATTGCGTATCTTTTATACATTACTCTCATTGCTGTCTGTGTAGCCTGCAAATTTATCACAATATATAACGAAACGTTATGGACCTTTGCTATAGCAGTCATAAATTAATGCGTTACAGATATTTTTATCATCATCTCAATGCTTGCAGCCTACAAATGTGATATTGCCTGCATACAAGAATATTTCAAAAATTACGATGATATCGACCAAATCTTAGCAGTTTCAGGGTCAAGTCTCTTAACCTTAGTGAGAAAGAAGTATAATCGACTGTTCTTTGATATTAAGCATTTGATATGATAGGGGAGAGTGGGTATGATTCGTACACCGGGAGCATTCGTACAACGGCCATAATTCGAATACGCAAAATAGTGGCGCCTTCGTATCTGTGTATGTGATGCCCACTCACACGCATAATCTAACCGCGGAGTGGCTCGCCCGTGCGGCCGCCGACTTCGATGTGATAGGTCGTTACGTGTTTTCGCTTCGCGTAAATAATTTATCGATGCAACTTTAAACGTTTTTCTCTTCTATAAGTTTTGCTGCCATTGTTAACTGATTTTTTGTGGTGTTTGAGTACATATTTCAGTTTATTATTTCGACATTTACTTGAAGATAATCTCAGCAGTTATTTTTTTTTCAATATATTAGTAAAATTTCTTGATTGGGGTTTTCGGTTTTGGGGTGGATTCTTACTGTACGAATGTACCCCACGTATGATATACAATCTTTATTTACGTAGCTGATTGAGCTTGATTTGCCATTGACATCTGCTCAAGGATTAGTAACGCCAGAAATGATCCAACCCTACCCTAAAGTGGCTAGAGATGTGACCAAAAAGTCCAAAAAAGGTAAACAACAGATACTCCCGAAAAAAAATTGGCGAGACAAAATAGATAAAGCAAAACAGCTAAAGAAGCAAGAGCAAGAGATAAAAGAAAGAGCTAAAGAGATGAAGAGGGCATTAAATTTGATATCAGGTAAAGATATGTTAAATAAACCAAAAAGAAAGAGGCAAAGTTCCTGTTCTCCCATTAAAGTGATTGCTGAAGGATCTGATGTGGAGAACGAAACTCCAGTTTTAACTGAATTTGTGAAAGAGAAAGGCTTTATTCTAGGAAGTTCAAGAAGAAAAAATCTGTCAAACACTATGTTGGTCAGGTGATTACAAAATATAGTCCCACTGGGTACAAAGTTTCATTTTTAAGAAAGAAATCCGGCGCCTGGAAATTTGTTTTTCCCAATAACATAGACGAAGGGACTGTTTACATATCAGACATCGTATATTATATTGCCGGAACCCAAATCTGCTTCTACAGCAAGAACAGCTAACATTTAGCTTTCATAAAGATCTGTCTATGTACAATGTGCATTAAGTAGATTCATAAAAATATTATCACTCTTGTTACCCTAATGGTAAACATTATTGTTGATTCATTTATATAGGACATAAGAAGTTAAATAATGTTAAAACAAAAAGCTTAACTAATTATTGTATTTAAAACTATTTTATTATTAAGTACTTAGGCACCCAAGGCTGATTCCGTGAAATTTTGATCTCAATAAACGGTAAATTTTCTATAAATAGCATTATTAATCATGATGTACGGAGGTACCCCACCATGTACGAAGCTACCCCAACACATGTACGAAGCTGTGTACGTGGGGTACATTCGTACGACTTCCACTTTTTTTTTAAATCGTCATAGCTTGGCCACACTTCTTTCTATGAACAAGTCGTCTAAGGGAATATTGTAGGCAAATATATAAGCCATCTATCATTGCTCAAATTGTTTTCAAATAGCGTTTAGTTTTTCTGCTATAGGGCTCAAAGTGAAAAGTGTACGAATCCTACCCACTCTCCCCTACAGTCAGCAAGAAATCTGAAGTGGGTCGTACTTGGCTTCACGGATTTTGTTCTATCTACCTACTTAATTTATGTCAACATAGCTGTAAAACTTGCGATTCTTAAGGACAGATTTAAAATGTTTGGCAGCCGACTCTCGGCTGCTTTGGAAATGCCGTGGCAGGAGAATCCAGACAAATATTTAGACTTTATACTACATTTGAAGCACGGCTATCAGTTGTTTTACAAACAGCAGATTGCGCTGGCTAAAATATATGGCTGGCAAGTAAGCAGGACCTCTAAATATTTACTTGTCTGGTGGATTTATTTTCTTATGGACAATTTTTCTCGTTATATGTAAGTTATACAAAAATATCTTTCAGATTCTTTTTGGGGCAATAAACATACAACTGTTTTTAATAGTATCGGTATATGGTATTATTACAGCTGGATTACCAATTTTTGTAAGTTTTTTTTATATGTAACTATGACACACTAAGTTCAGCAAGAGATTTCTGCTTCCATAATCATTTGTATTTTTTATTTCAGTCGCACTGGAGCTATCTTATTACAACATCCTCACAGGCTTTTTTTAGTGGCGGCGTACTATGTGCTATGGCTTATTGCTTTGAAGAAATATTGGCAGTGCGGAAACGGATGATATCGCAACTAGAAGAGGCGGTTCTATTACTGGAAATTAATTTGGTCAATCAATCCGAAGGTAAATTAGTGATCAGTATAACGGGTTTCGAAACATGAAATTAAATTACTTCCATACCATACAATCAATACCTGATTCCAAAGTGGTATAAATAATTTCTTGAAGTGGATGATTTAGTAGATAAATATTACTAGCACAAATAGAACAACACAACAGTTGGAACACAAGTTCAACATATTCTGGCATTCAAGGTTCTCAATGTATATATTTGAGGCAGCTTGTTTGTAATGAAACACAACAGTTTATTCACGACAAAAAAACAGGCATTAAACTTTAAAACACGTTATGAAGATAAACTGACATTACTGGTATCTAAAACGACTTTGCACAGTAGAAACTGCGGCTCTATGCTTTCAAGAGTTTACAACAAAATACCTGACGAATTTTTAAAACTAAGATGGACGTGAATTCATGCAAGTCGACCATATTAAAACTCACAAAAAACACGATATTCGGCGTACACATTGCGGATCTAATATCCAAAATCGAAAGCACCTATTTGTGTAGATTGTAGCGAGTGGGAAACTGAGAAACCAAGCTCTGCCTACCTTTTTGTGATACAGACTTTAGTTTATTTATATGTATGTATACTGTATACTCAACAATCACGAATAATCGTGCAAAACTGAGTTCTGCTAATTTGTATACGTTTGGACGCCTTTCTCACTAAAATCCAAAATGGTATGGTAAAACCATCATCATGATCAGCCCACCACTGTCTCCTATCACGCCGTACACCATTCGTATCCACCGGCCCCTTGCCAACTTGGCCACATCGTCCGACCATAATCATTGGGGTCTACCGACTGACCGCCGCCCGCTTCTCGGCCGCCACTACTACCCTGGTCTACCTGCCGTATTGTACGTGGTCTACTGTACTGAAATTTTGACCATGTCAGACTATCATAGCACTTTGACTTTACTGAACTTAAACGTGAGAAATCGACTTGACAAAGTTTTGTTGGTGACCCTCTGGGGACACTATTAAGGAAGAGCGGGTGATCGTGCTCCTCCACTATAAAAGGGTAATTTTCTGCCAAGCAGATCTGCGCCCTCCTCGGCCTCGAAGGGGGTCGCTCATGATGTAGGTTTAGTGGTCCTTAGGACCAAACCAGCCCCAAGGTGGTGTTTAGTGGGTAGGCGCACTCTGCGAGTCCCACATTGGCAGCACGGCCGGGCCCGTGCTGTTATGCATGAGCATTCACCACCTCCCTCCCCCGTGTCCTCCGGAGGGTGACCTTTATAGGGCTAAAAAAAAAAAACCAAGCAGATCGTCTGCTTTTGACTGTTTTTAAGTATATTTGGTAAGAATAAATGTAGAGTTTCTTTTGTTAGTTTCTTTTCCATGCAATCAATTAATTGTGAAACTAACAACTTTGACGTTCATAAAGTAAACATTTTATTTTTATTATAAATAAAAAAAAAAATTATACTTATAGGTTGACCATAAAGTCTAGAAAACGGAAGTGAAGTGTAACTAAATATTGTACGAACTTTTCAGGCCATCTTCATGATAAACCTACATAATATTATAATACACAAATAAATAAATAAATAACAATAATACGTATATACATGTGTTGTAGATAATTACTGATATGATAACACCTACTTATACATAAATGGTGATAAGTTACTGCCTATTCTGCAGATCGTGGTAAAAGTCAAAAACTTTCTTTTTGAAGATATCGAAGGTTGGAGCCTGACGAATGTCCAACGGCAGGCCGTTCCACAAGTGAATCGCTGTTACTGTAAAAGAGTTCGAATATCCCGCCGCATTATGCTCTGGGGTACGGAGGAGATGAATCCGGGTCGACCGCAGAGGGCGGGCTCCACTGTGGAGATAAACAAAGCGTTCCCTGAGATAGGAAGGGGAGCATGTGTTATTCAACACATTGTAGAGAATGGACAAGATATGAGCATTCCTGCGGAAACGGATATTTAGCCATTTAAGCTGTGAACGAAAATGTGAAATGTGATCATACTTACGTAGTCCGAAAATGAATCGAATGCATAAGTTGAGAAGTTTATCGAGTTTGCTTAGTAGCTCCTCACCTAGGTCAGGGTAGCATACGTCAGCATAATCGATAATGGGGAGGAGCAATGAATTGACAAGCGTAACCTTGGCTGAGAATGGAAGGAACTTCTGTAAACGCCTAAGGAAGTGCATTGAGCCAAAGACTTTCCTATTTATCTCAGCTACATGCACATCCCACGACAAATCACTCTGGATATGTAGACCAAGATTCTTCACTTTGCTGCAGTAAGGGAGAGCAATATCATTAAACTGCACCTTCGGAAGAGAGGCTAAATCTAGTCTGGCGATGAGGGCCTTGCTACCTACAAACATCACCTGGGTTTTGGAAGGGTTCACAAGAAGATCATATCTGACGGTCCACTGCCTAATGGACTCCAGGTCATTAGTCATCGAGGCGATAGTGGTATTGATATGCTCCAGTTTAAACGACGTGTATAGTTGGAGATCGTCTGCATACAGATGATAGGAACAGAAGTGGACAAGAGAGACGAGAGTATTAATAAATACGGAGAAAAGAAGTGGAGAGAGCACGCCGCCCTGAGGTACACCGGCGGTGACATCGCACCAGTCCGAAAAAATTGTTCCCAGACGGATGCGTTGCCGGCGTCCTGAAAGATAGGACGTGAACCACTCAGCCACTGACCCCGAAATATTTAAGGATCTGAGGACAGCCAGGAGAATTTCGTGATCTACACAGTTGAAAGCGTTGCTAAAATCCAGCAGTGTGAGAATTGTTACACAACGATCATCTCTGGCGTGGCGGAAGTCATCGGTGATTTTAATTTGAGTTTGTAGCTACCGACGAATAAGCTAAGAATTATCGATCAGACAAGTTATTTAAAATAGTCACTACAGGCAGGGCAAGTTTTAGTCATTAGATTAACTACCACGACCACAAAAATGTTTCCTCGCAATTGGGTAATGCTGTTGCTCACGAAGTATATTGATTGAAATTGTTCAGAGTTATTTAAGACCTTCAAATGTCTATATTTTTATTTGCCTAATAACAGAAAATAATATACCTATTATATTTATATAACCTAGTAGTTTTAATATTTTTAAAGAAGTCCAGCTTGCTTGTTCGCAAAATAAAATATAGACACGATATGAATGTATCTGATTATATTTGAAGTACTAATTGAATGTGTTGTGACGCTGTGGATTTCTCGAAATAAACAAAATGATGGTACATCATGACAGTAATACATATGTTTATATTTTATTAATGAAGAAACTCCTCTCTTAAGATAATGCGGATTTATGTCCGTATCGCTCGTAGCCTGGGCTGCCTGAGTGATCTTAAAAATGATCACTAAATTTAAGCAACATACGGTGCGTTCAGTCCATGGATGGGTCACCGTCTATGACTAACGCTAGTGGCATTTTTCCGAGCGGTTCCGTGCTTCGCAAGGCACGTTAAGCAGTTGGTGCCGGCTGCCGTCGATAGATGGCAGTCGTTAAGCCAAGTCAGAGGCCTTAGGGCGGCTTGAAAATTTCTGACAGTAAGACCAGCCACTAGTTTTACAAACCTCCACCAATCCGGACTTGGCCCCCGTGGTGGAGTATGGCTTATACCTTCCTCAGGGAAAAGACCCGTGCCCCATGGTGGGGACATAATGGGTTGATGATGATGTCCGTATATTTTGACACCGGCTACGGAACCCTAGACTTCTAGAAACCTTAGATTGGTCCGCACTTGGTCCGTCATTTCTTGTTTTATTTATATAAATGGTTTATTTATATATAAATTGTGAGTGTATTTACACACTCACAATTTTTTTGGGACTATTTCATGTCAAAGGCCACGCGGATGAAATCGAGGGCAAAACTTAGTTATTCTATATTTAGTCTTAATTGAGTCACATTTCAATTTCACTAAAATAGTACCTGGGTATATCATGTTTCGATAATACATTTCCCTTCAGACCACAGTGGATACTCGTTGTAACAATGCACCTACCAAGACAATTTCTCAGAATTTCGAGACCCCATGTTTTAAGGTCAACTTTCGACGTCACAGGAATCATTAACAGTCTTATGAATAAAATCTGCCTTTCTGGCTACGTTCGCAATGCCGAAAACCAGATCGTTCGCGCTAACTTCAAAGTTTGCTTTTGTATTGTGTATTTTATATACGTTACTTTTGTTCTGGTCAATATAGCTTACAGCCTGATATATACCAATACGCCGTGGAGTTTTCTGACCTTTATATCATTCACGAATAAATGCTTTACAGGTATTTCTGTCAGTATCTCAATGCTTGCAGCTTATAAATGCGACATTAACTGCGTACAGAAATATTTCCAAAATTATGTTGATATCGATCAAATTTTAGGAGTGAGTGGGACAATTTACACCTTAGAGAAAAACAGGTATAACAGATTATTCTTTTTAGGCATTGCAGGCTATGCCATCAAATTGATATATGATATTGTGTCAAATGCAATCATTATGAAATGGTTGGTTCTCATCTACGTAGAATATCTTTTATCAACTTGCGCTATTTTTATTAACATGATGAGCATAAATGTACAGCTTGCAATTCTTAAAGATAGGTTTAAAATGTTTGGCAACCGAGTCTCTGCTGCTTTGGAAATTCCGTGGAAGGAAAATCCAGACGGATATATGGATATTATATTACAGTTCAAGCACTGTTATCAGTTGTTTTACAAGCAACGGGTTGTGTTGGCAAAAATGTATGGCTGGCAAGTAAGTAGGACTTTTAAATTCTTCGTTGATTTATGTCAATTTCAAATATTTTATTCACAATAAAAACAAAATAGTTACTTATGAATGTTAAAATTATTAGTTTCACAATTAATACAATTTTCACAAAAAAACTGCACATTAATTCTTTTCAAAACAGTTTTAGCTTAATTAACAAACTTTTAAACTTAAAACATATTGCTTATGGATGTGTTGAACATTAGAGACACAATCTCCTCTGAATACATATAATATTAATCTACTGTTTAACCCCAGACATCTTTGTCTTCTACATATTATTTACTTGGAGAAAAGACAATTTTACTTAATAGGTATAAGTATTTTAATTAAAATATATTTCAGGTTCTCTTTGGAGTAATTAACCTTCAACTGTTTATAATGTTATCGACATATGGTGCTGTTACAAATAAAGTTTCGATTGAAAGTATTTTGTTACATATATTACATTCTAAGCTAAAGATTTTTGCTTGAATAATTTGTTTTAATTTTTATTTTAGTTAAGTTGGACCTATTTATTAACATTTTGCACGCGAGTTTTCTTCAGTGGAGGTATAATATGCGCTATGGTTTATTGCTTCGAAGAAATATTGACTGTGCGGAAATGGATGATATCGCAACTAGAGGAAGCAATGTTAATATTGGAAATTAATTTAGTTGATCACTCAGAAGGTAAAATATTTGTATGGAAAAATATTTACCTATAATATTAATATCTGTCCTACCCCTACTACCATACTAGGACTAATCCATAGAGTACATTGTATAGACTAATCTCTCGAATAAGCCTGATATTGTGGTGGTGGACGGGGCGCAGAATAGGGCGTTTTTGGTCGACATCACTGTTCCATATGATGAGAACCTCGTAAAAGCCGAAGCAGATAAGAAAACCAAATATCTGGACCTGGCGCACGAGATTACCGACATGTGGGGTCTGGTGTGGACTGAAATCGTTTCTAATAGTCCTGTCCGCGAATGGGTTAGTTCCAACCAGTCTCGCTAACCATCTGAGGCAACCGCTGCCAACTGGCGGTGCTGCTTGAGACAGCCTGGATAGTCCGGCGTTTTCTTTCGCTGTCGCCCTGACCTCCAGCCGCTTGGACTCCTCAGCCGGAGTGCGTCCGTCTGGCCACTTTGGCCAGACAAGACTATTACCTGTTTATCCTACTTAATAATAACTTCTACACTACACAATCACTTGACCTGGTCCCAAACTAGGATACCCTGTGCTATGGTAGCCAAAAATATTATTGTAAAATGTAACATTTGTCGTGAGTAGGGCCGGGCCACAAGATGAACAGACGATCTCATGCAAGTGGCAGGAAGACGCTGGATGCAAGCCGCTTCCAACCAGTCTTTTGGAAATCCAAGGAGGAGGCCTATGCCCAGCAGTGGACTTCTTGTGGCTGAATGATGATGATGCGGGCGATATTTTGGGTGATATTTCGAAACAAATTATATCTTATAAAATAAAAGTAAAATATACCCTCCCGGCCAAAGAAACTTATTTTTTCAGACAGTGACATCCATCGCCAGGTGAAGACGTTACTGAAGCAGATCCGTCGGCAGCCGATGTCGTTTTCCATTTGCAAGATGTTCCAACTTGACTACAGCCTGATACAGGCGGTGTTAAGTTTCACACTGACATATGCTATTGTGTTGGCTCAGTTTAATAAAAAAGGATAGAAGCTAGCCATAAAACGCATTGCTTAAAAACAAAAACCTGCTAAACTAAATAATATAGAAATACTAATAATAATATAATTATGTAGGAATAAAGAAGGAAGGAAAGAAGATCTACAAATAAGAAAAGTTACATGAAATGACTTAAGTATGTAGAAGAAGAAGAAGAAGAAAAATAAGAAGACGAAGAAGAAGAAGAAGCAGAAGAAGAATTTATTATAAAAAGAGTACACATGCCACAATAATAAAATAAACCCAAAAATATAGATTAGCCTTTGTTGTCGAGCTAGACATAAAGCCCGTATTACAACATCCAGCGCCAAATCCCTACCGAATATGGCAAGTTAAAATATTTGAAAGAATAAAATGTTAAACTATTAAGTAATTAATACAAAATATTGTGTCGTGTTAAGTACAAAATGCATGTGTATACTAGCACTTGCATTTACACGTTTGATATAATCACCTCACTAAACCAGCAACCACATTTCTTTATCTTGAGCCAACTCACTTAATACCTATTATTGTTATTATTAATGCAAGTGTATACTAACACTTGAATTTACACGTTTGATATAATCACCTCACTAAATCAGCAATCACATTTCTTTATCTTGAGCCAACACACCTATACCTACGAGCTTATAAAAGAAAAACTATCCAAGTGCAAGTCAGACTCGCGCACCGAAATAGTGTTGTTACACACACAATTATATCCATATTCAATTAAACCGATTCTGATTATTATGAGTATTAAGCAAAACAGCTGTGATTTTACCTCATTCAGTCCGGAGCCCTTAGCGCGATACAAACAATAAGGAATATAGAATAAGGATTGCACTATAATCACTTTAAGATTAGCATTAAGATTATAATACTATTAAATTATCTACTGTTTTAGTGGAAGAGTGAATAAATGTTTTTTGCATGAGTATTTTTTTACTTTTTGACGGTCATAAGAATGCCGAAAAGGTAGAGCGTCTTGCCTTCGTCTGTTTTTCCAGAAATATATTTATAATCTGGTTGCCTTTTGAATTAACTTATCCGGGATTTAATATACACACATACATAGGCTAATGGATGACGTATCCATCTCCGGATCTTATAGTAGCCGAGTACTTCCGATATTCCTGTTTCGGCGACCTGAGTCTAACGCTACAACTACCATGCCACCGCTTTAGTTCTTGAAAAGTTGTCCAATAGATTTACAACAAGTTCAAGTAGCTGCTAACGTATCTACGAGTCATCTTTCTATTAGTGTTGCTTTTACTTGTTCTTTGTAATCCATCAAAAAAGCAGCGGCTTCCCTTTAACCCTGCAAATGACATATGTCAACATGAGAACGGTTTCATCATGAAGTACAGATTTGAGTACGTCTTGGATTTCTGGTTTAAAAACCAAAGCAGGATTAAGAGAGAGAGGCAGTCTTTTCTGCTGCTTTACAAATCAGGTTAACAAATTATTGCACAGCGTGTAATGACTAATGATTTCTCAACACCAAAATCGGCGAGCCGAGTGGCAGAATCGGCGGCGCGGCGCGGCGCAGTGAATCCAACCGCCAGTTTTTTATAAATGGTTTGTATACACACTTTAGCCTTTACATCTACGTATTGGCATGACATGTAGGTACATGTAGGTATGTAGGACATGTAGTTCAGTGCCCTTTCACTCACACTAGATAGACGGAGAGACCACTCGGACGCTGCAGTGCCATTGGGACATTGTTTTTGACGGATTTGGCTTGCCCAGGACCTTATACTTTCCTGACAACTTAGGCGGCCTAACCCACAAGAAAGATAAACTACTTATTGGCGTGCGGAGCCAACCGATCTGCGGGTTTTCTTATGTCGTTTTCCTTCAACATTAGCGTGAGGTGTTGCTACTACTAGGTACAAATTGGTAGATTAACGAAACTTTGGAGAAACACGTTTGTGAACATCTAGGGAAAATCCAGTGCTTATCTCGGTATCAGTCTAGACTTCGGACAATCAGACTTCTGTCACAGTTTCAGCGCTATGAATGTACGTTTTTTGTTAATTTAATTTGAAAACGAGACACAGTAATTTTATGTTCTACATTCCAGCGTCGTAAGCATCTATCATCTCCGACACTTTATGCATTCATTCTATAGCTGGAATTAATGAATTTAGAATTAATGGAATTCCATTCCTCCTGCAGTTTCGACTCCTGTGGCAATAGGATCGAAACGGTCTAAAGGAATAACATTTCTGTATAGTCCACATCATTCACATGTTTTCCGACAGTTTTTCGGTTGACTATGTACAACCGAAAAAGTGAAGGTTCATTCAATATTGACTGGCACTATAGGTGTGATAACAACGTCGGAATAACCAATGTATTGCTGACTATACTTATTGGTTGGTTCACTAAACAGTTTCGCATATCTAGATTTACTTGTGTGTTTAGTCATAATAAACATTACGAGTAAGAAATTAATGTTTTATTAATGAAAGAAACACTACGGGTCTGTTTCACAATCTGCAGATAAAGTTCCGGATAAGCTATCCGCAACCAGGGCTGCCGAATGTAGAACATTTGAAGCCATAAACGAACACACGTAATAAAGGAAAATTTATTTAAATTTGGAACAAACGGCAGCCCTGGTTGCGGATAGCTTATTTGGAACTTTATTTGAACATTGTGAAACAGGGGCAGTATTTTACAAATTTCTTAGTTCAACTAATGACTTAAAATATTAAATTTATTTCGGATATGTTTACTGAAAATTAGAGACGTGCAACTGACGACACGAGCTCAGTCTCTACTCACCATGATTAAGCTCTGCGAATTAGAGCGAACCCTGGTCGGACTCTTCCGATAAAAAGTCAAGTAGGTAATGATATCCGGAATAATAGTAGATTGTTAACCAAGGGCTGTATGACATCAATTGCATACGAGGTTTTTGGCGCCCGAGCGCAGCGAGGGCGCTACTTAGCCCGAGTATGCAATTGATGCTTACACCCGAGGTAAACACTCTGCTTTACGTATCGATTGTGAGGTAAGTAAAAAAACAAGAAAGCATGGTTTCTATGAACATTTATTAAAATATGATATAAAAACACTTTCAGAAAGAGATTTAACTTTTTTTTCTGACCACCACTTCATAAATTCCTCGTATGCCTACATATCTTTCTTTCGAGTTCGGCGGTAATAGATTTTCTAAAACTGTTTTTGCTTCTTCTTTTATAAAATCGGGGGTTAGATCAATGTCTTCGTCACTTGACATTTTTCAAAACTTTTGAGAAAGAACTCCAAAACACGAAAAAAAATTACTTTCGCGCCTTGCTAGTCGACTGACTTTTTTACTCTTCACGATTTTATGGCACGCAAGCGCGTCAAATCGTGCTGGCCAGTTTGATTTTTAAATCGATTTCAATTAACCTAGGATGTGACTGCAAAACAAATAGTTCGATATTTAAAATAAAATCTTCATAAATTCTAATATAAATTGTCTCGATTCCGATTTGAGTAAATAATCGATACCGAGAAAAAAAAATTAACTTTAAAAAAAATTCTTCTTGCAGTATGAGTATGAAAGTTCTTTTTTCGAATTCCAAAACCTATGCTGTAATGTTAACATTACATGGTATGTTTTGAAACCTATGCTGTAATGATACCCATACACCCTGCCATTCAGGGAAGTAAGTGACTACTTACAGCGCAAGAGATATGTAAAGTTAATAATGCCTAGTGCTTATGAAAGTTATAGTTAAAAAATGACTGCCTATGAGTTTTAGTTAGAAAATGAATGACTGCGTGCCGCTGCTGAGGCAGCTGCTAAACTGAAGGTCAGAAAGTACAGCCAACTTTACTTGACATGATAGTGTAATTGATCTAATATGATGTAATATGGTTTCTAATTTTTAGTTAATTAAGATTAATTTTAAACTTGATTAAGCATGTTTTAATTAATAAGTCTGTCCTTGATGAGAAATGTAATAATTATTAGTGGAAACTTCACTGGTTTTTAAATAAAATAAAAATAAAATAAAAACTTTAACCAAATTATTTGTTCGTTGGACTGGCTGTCGAGACAATGGGAGTTTGGGGGGATGACGGAAGAGGTTTCGTTAGGGAAATCGGTCGACGCTTGAGGAGTCGACCTGATGCAGAGAATTTCTCTGGCGGTGCAGCGGGGGAACGCTGCTAGCGTCATGGGAACTTTTGGATGGGGTGTGTCCCGGGACGGTATTTTTGATTGACTAATTACAAGGCTAGTTTGGCAGAATGTTTGTTGTTTGAAGTTTTCAGCTAAAATGTTATTTTCATGTTATTTTTAACGAAGCTTTATGTGACTTTTGGTTGTGTTTGTAATGTAATTTTCTTATCATCAACCCATTACGTCCCCACCGAGGGGCGCGGGTCTCTTCCTTGAGGAAGGCATACTCCACCACGGGGGTCAAGTCCGGATTGGTGGAAGCTTGTAAGACTAGTGGCTGATCTTACTGTCAGAAGTTTTCAAGCCGCCCTATTAAGGCCTCTTGACTTGGTTTAACGACTGCCATCTATCGACGGCAGCTGGCATCAATTAATAGTTTCTTAATGTGTAATTAATAAATAATACCTTTTAATTAAAAATTACTTAAAAAACAACATGTAATCATATGTATAGAGTGAATTCGGTGCTGACACTGTGTTTACAAGTCTCGTCTCTGTTTTACTTTACCGGAGTACTGTTCAATCTATTCATTTAAAAAATAATTTTTTATAGCCCCTAAATATTAAATAAATATTTTTACACGTTGTAGCTTAATCTAATACAAACCTATTATTACCTGGACACATTTTCGTCAATAATTAGTAAATCTTTATTCCGAAACTACTTAGCGAAAACAATTCATACATTTCAATTCGATAAAGACCAATCGGAACGGTTTCGTATTGTAAACTCAAATCGTTGAAGAGTCCCTTTTCCTTTACTATCTATATATATAAAAGGAGAATCTGACTGACTGACTGACTAACATATCAACGCCTAAACTATAAGAGCGGGTACACACTAGGCGTTTTGAAGCGCGCGCTTGTAAGAACTATGAGGTCTGATTGAAGTGTACACATGCAAACGCGTAGTAAGCGCGCTGTAAGCGCGCGTTTGCATGTACAATTCAATCGGGCCTCATAGTTCTTACAACGCGCGTTACAAAAGAGCGCGCTTCAAAACGCCTAGTGTGTACCCGCTCTAAGGGTTAGAAACTTGAAATTTTGCATAGGGGTTTTTTTTTGTAACTTAGGGGAGCACTAAGAAAGGATTTTTGAAAATTCATCCCTTAAGCGGGTAAAATGGGGGTTCAAAGTTAGTATGAAACTTTGCCGTTTTTGCAGTTATTCGAATGAAATATGGTACGAAGATTCTTTATTTAAAATTATGAAACATGTGTAAAATAGTTTTTTTTAAATCATCCCTTAAGGGGGAAAAAGGGGGGTGCAAACTTAGTATAAAACTTTGCCGTTTTCGAATTCATTCGAACGAAATTCAGAACAAAGATTTTTCATTGAAGGTCATGAAACACAGGTAAAATAGTTTTTCGAAAATCATCCCTTAAGGGGGTAAGAGGGGGGGTGCAAAGTTAGTATGAAACTTTGCCGTTTTTTAAGTTATTCGAATGAAATTCAGAATAGAGATTCTTCATTGAAAGTAATGACACTTTGTAAAATAGTTTTTCGAAAATCATCCCTTAAAGGGGTAAGAGGGGGTGCAAAGTTAGTATGAAACTTTGCCGTTTTTGAAGTTCTTCAAATGAAAGTCAATATGTAGTTTCTTCATTAAAATTCATGAAATACGTGTAAAATATTTTTTCGAAAATCATCCCTTAAGGGGGTAAAATGGGGGTGTAAAGTTAGTATGAAACTTTGCCGTTTATGAAGTTATTTGAATGAAATTCAGAATGAAGGTCCTTCATTGAAAGTCATAAAACTATGTAAAATAGTTTTTGAAAAATCATCCCTTAAAGGGGAAGAGGGGGGTACAAAGTTAGTATGAAACTTTGCCGTTTCTGAAGTTATTATATAATTTTTATTATAATTATAAGTACATTGACATTCAACAAGCAGAATGTAAATTCTTTACTTGGAAATAAAGAGGTTGTAAGATTTTACTATGGAAGGTGGCCTATGGTAGCGGCCATTTTGTTTTTTTTTCAAAATTCTTGTCGCACTTTGAAACCTTCATTAATCGCTAGTGGACATTCAAATAACCACAAAACATAATAAGTCATAATGTGCTCAAGCCACCAGTTTCAGAGATATTTCATAAATGACATCTAAATGATCAATAACAGAATTACCCACACCTACACCTATCTCTCTCTCACTGTCACCGACACCGCGATATTCAAATGAGCGTTTTTCCTTATGTCAAATTTAGTTTTAAAAGGATCCCTAGGTGGCGCTGCCGTACCGTAATAATAAACGTCAAAGCAAAAAATAATACTATGGTTCTGTGGAATTTGTGATGGTTGGTTACCTAGAAGAAAAAATGCTGTTGTCGTTTGGTGATAAGTGCGCTTTTGGATACTTTGGAGTCTTTGCTATGGATTGTGGGTTTGAATTTTTATTTTTATTACGAGAAACCTCGTCCGAATAGCAACCCTGGTTCCTTCTCTTGTTTAGTGATCTGTGGACGGACTTTGACATTGATTGCAACGAATCACAAATTCGTATGAAGAAACGAATGGCGCCATCTAGTGCATCTCAAGGAACTAAGAAAAAAAAAGAAAGGAAAAACGCCCATTCATTCAAACGATTTCTCGCCCAGTGTTGCCAGCTTTGCGTATTTTTACTACAGACTTATAGGCCTTTGGTTTGGCCTGACAACAGACTAGGCTATATGAACTAAGTTTCCTTTGCCTGCCCCGATTGAAGTAAATCGAACCAAAAAAGACTGACACATTTTTTCATCTGTGTATTCTTTTTTGCGCAGGCGTCAAGCATCTATTTATCTAGATATTTTTCGCAGCGAATATTTTAGCGTTATTTGGTTTAAGTTTAAGTAAGTTAAATAAGTCAAGTTTGAAGTCCAGTTAAGTGTACCTATCTATAATCACGCTATACACCTCTGGAATGCTCGTGATGTTAGTCGCCTCCAACTAGGATTAACGACTGTTATTTTTCGACAACAACCGGGACCGACTGCTTTACGTGACCTCCGAATCACGGAAACGCTCATGAAAATATCCCACGAGCGGTCATCACCTATCCACAGACTGACCGCGCCCGAATTCGCTTAACTTCGGTGATCGTTTCCGAACGCCGAGTACCGCTGGGCTATGAGTGATGATAGTAGTACCATTAATGGTACATTGTCATTGATAGTACATTGTCTTGATTCATTTAAGATATTTCTTTAGATTACTGATATTTTTGACAGAAAAAAATGGTTGCTATAATCCCCCCTATTTATTTCCTAACATCTAAATGTTTAATTTTTGTCTTGTTGTTTGTTTGTTTTGTTTTATTTGTGTTTCTGCAATATATATTAACGAGACTACGATTATTCACTATTTAAAAACAAAAAACCAAGATGGCCGCACAGCATTACGGGAGCAATCACAAAATTAATTATATCTTTATAACCGGCGATGTTACGGCAAAATGACTTATTATATTTTTTAATCGCCTAGACATCCTCTATCGATACATATAGGTTCCAAAGTGCGACATCATTTTTGGAAAAAAACAAAATGGCGGCCGGATTATAGGCCACTTATCTTCTAACCCCTTTCTGATTTCTGAGGATTTTTTTATATTATCGTTTTTATGGTCACATATTTTGTCAACGTCATTGTCCCATACCATTTTCTCAGCTACATTTTCCATTAAATCTATTATTAGCCTTCTCCTTAGCTTCTCTTCAGTTTTCCTGTACCGTACACTGGTGTACTCAACAACCATATTGCGAAGTGTTTTAAATAAGTTCGCCAGGTTACACGGTGCGTGGGATGCTGTATAATCAGTTTTTTTTTATCTGTTAATTGTTTTTCTAATATGCATTATGAAAATAAAATGGAATCAATTCCGTTATGATCTTGAAAATAAAACATTGTTTTAGTGGGCTACTAAAAATTCTACAGGTTAATGTCTTCATCATCAACCCATTATGTCCCCACCAAGGGGCACGGGTCTCTTCCCTGGGGAAGGTATAGGCCTTACTCCACCACGGGGGCCAAGTCCGGATTGGTGGAGGTTTGTAAGACTAGTGGCTGGTCTTACTGTCAGAAGTTTTCAAGCCGCCCTGAGGCCTCTGACTTGGCTTAACGACTGCCATCTATCGACGGCAGCCGGCACCAACTGCTTAACGTGCCTTGCGAAGCACGGAACCGCTCGGAAAAATGCCACTAGCGTTAGTCATAGATGGTGACCCATCCATGGACTGAACGCGCCGTATGTTGCTTAACCTTAGTGATCGTTTAAGATCACTCAGGCAGCCCAGGCTACGAGCGATTCGTAGGTTAATGTCTTATTAAATAAAATTAGCATCAGCATCCACCCATTAGGTATGTCCCCACCGGGCGTAGAGAGCCGTAAGTTGGCCAAGATATACAAATGACGTGGCAACAAAACGGTGGAATAAAATCTCAAATATTTTTTTTAGTGCAAATCTAGTTACTACATTTTTATAGATGCATTATTATCGCCTACATCGTAGTTTATGGTATTTATGGATTTGTCGTTTATAACTACTGTAGGCATAAATATGAAGATCAGTTTAGGGTTCAGTTTCCGAACAAGCATTAAACGCTGCTTTCTGTGCGAGTATGGCGTCGCCCTCCTCTCCCGGCTAAACGGTTCATTGTAGATAGGTACCTAAAAAAATACAAGGCAGTAGTACATTTATAATGAACTTAAAAGAAAAAATATCTCGGCTAAAGAGGCTTTCGTTGGCAACCAAGTTATCAAAGGAAAACTTCGTCTAAAATCTATTGAAAATACATAACTTTGAAAGAAGTTGTTAGTTGCTTTAAGCAATAAGGCCGCCAATTGCTTGTAAATGTTTTGTATGTGTTTTTCCTGGTACAATAAATAATATTCTTATCTTATCTTAGTTCTGTAAAGCAGATAAAACTGCCACCTTTTCGAGACCTTACTTTGGGCGTGGCCCCCACACGCATTTGGCCGGTTTTAACGGTTTTATCTTTTATTTACGGTCATATTTGTTTAAATCATGTGCGATTTAGTGAAGTGCTTTCAGTACGTTATGTTTTTTACCAGAAAAAAATCACGATTTTTTTCTAAATAATTTTTTGATGAGTTCTAATAACGGAAATTTTCGATAAAATACTAAGAGTGAAATAATTTTCGAGAACTTTTAAAATATCAATAAAGCCTACGCTGATGAAGTCGAGGGCAAAAGCTAGTTTAAAGCTACTATATTTAGTCTTAGTTGAGCGAGTCACATTTTTATTCCACCCAAATAGAACTTATATATTGTGTGTATCATGTTGAAATGGTACATTTTCATTCAGACCACAGTGGATACTCGAAGTAATAATGCATTTACTAAGGCGATTTCCCGGAATATCAAGACCAAGTGTTTTGAGGTCAACTTTTGACGTCACATGCGTCATTAACAGTTTTATGAATAAAATCTGCTTTTCTGGTTACGTCCGCAATGCCGAGAACCAAATCGTTCGAGCTAATTACGCAGTACGCTTTGGTACTGTTTATTTGATATACATGACTGTTATATCTGCCTGTACAGCCTACCGGTTCAATGCGTATACCCAGACATCGTGGAGCTTTCTGAAATGTATATCGTTCATGAATGAATGTGTTACACGTATTTTTATGATTATCTCAATGTTTGCAGCCTATAAATGCGACATTGTCTGTATCCAAGAATACTTTAAGAATCATGTTCATATCGACCAAATCGTAGGAGTTTCTGGGACAAGTTTTTACACTATGGAGAAAAAGAAGTATAATACACTGTATTTTTTTTTTGGTGTAACAGTCTATGGCATCAAATTTATGTTTATCGTTGTAGATGAAGCAATAATCATGAAGTGGGCTATTCTTAGCTACGTGGAATATTTTCTATCCACCTTCGTAATTTTTATCAACATGATGAATATAACTGTAATACTTGCAATACTTAAAAATAGATTTGAGATGTTTGGCAAACGACTCTCTGCTGCTTTGGAGTTTCCGTGGAAAGAGAATCCAGATCAATATGTGGATGTTATGTTACAGTTGAAACACGGTTATCAGTTGTTTTACAAACAGCAGGTTGTGTTGGCTAAAATGTATGGCTGGCAAGTAAGAAGGATTAATAATTATTCGGCACTTATCGACAATTTTTCTTGTTATCAATAGATAGTAAATTAAAGGATATCTTTCAGGTTCTCTTTGGAGTGATAACCTTTCAACTGTTTTTAATAGTGTCGCTATATGGTAGTCCTGCAGCGAAAATACTAATGTTTGTAAGTATTTAAATATAAATGGGTCTTATGAGACAAAATACTCAGAAGTAGGTATAGCCAGCTCACGAATACTTACATTTTTGTGCCGCTGGCTATAGAAACTTTTGGTGTATGGGGAACGCAGGGCAGGGCTTTTATTCGGGTACTGGAGCGCCGATTGAGGGACCGTGGCATGGACGTTCGCTCTGGGGCATATCTGAGCCAAAGGATTTCCCTTGCTGTGCTGCGCGCAGTAACGCGGCCAGTATTATGGGGACTTTTGGGTCGGATTAGGCTCGGACGGATTTATTTAGTTAGGGTTTTCTTTATTATTATTTTTTATTATTATTATTGCTATTCGTAATATTGCCTTGACATTATTTTACATTTTGAATTTACATTGACATTCTGGATTTTTTTTAACTTTTTGAAGCGTAATAATGTGTAATTTTTGTAAATGTATTTTTTGTGTCGTGTGTAAGTTGTATGCGTTGCATACTTACAATGTTTGTATTTTTATATTTGAAATATGCCTGAAATAAAATAGTTTGGTTTAAATATTTATAATATTAAGTACTAGACTAAGCTACAGTTTTTTTCTTCTATAAGCATATGTTTTTTCTTTATTTTACTCTCGTTGGAACTATTTTGTAAGAACAATTACGCGAGTTTTCTTAACCGGAGGTGTACTATGCGCCATGGCTTATTGCTTAGAAGAAATATTGACGGTGCGAAAACGGATGATATCGCAACTAGAGGAAGCCATGTTAGTAATGGAAATAAATTTGGTTAATCAATCCGAAGGTAAAATATTTTAAATATTATTTGTAATTGCCCGACTGCCCGTGCTACATTTTTGAACATGAACAACACACTCAGAACTATTACTAAAATTTATTTTATTTTATTGATTTATTTTTTCAGTACGTGTAAATTTATATTTTAAGATTTGTAAAAAGTCTATATTTTTTAACGTATTCAATAACAAGCCTTGACTTTAAATGACTTTTCTATGACGTCAGCAATCACAGTATGAGTATGAATTCTTTGCCATACTTAGAAAAAAAAATACAAATGACATTTGTTTTTTTTGGTAGGTATGCAGCCAAAGACTTTTATCATGCTCTGATGACGACATAAGCACTAAAATTTTAGGAAAAATATTAAAAATAGACATTATGAATAGAACTCAAAAATACCGTAAATCGGTTTCTTAAAATTGTAAATATTTTCAAAAGAAATTATAAGAAACACATATCAAAAATAAGCAGCACGGGCGGTTTTGTTGAGGTGATTTTTCAAATAATTCATCATCATCATCAACCCATTAACGTTCCCACCGAGGGGCACGGGTCTCTTCCCTGAGGAAGGTATAGGCCATACTCCACCACGGGGGCCAATTCCGGATTGGTGGAGGCTTGTAAGACTAGTGGCTGGTCTTACTGTCGGAAGTTTTCAAGCCGCCCTGAGGCCTCTGACTTAGCTTAACAACTGCCATCTATCGACGGCAGCCGGCACCAACTGCTTAAAGTGCCTTGCGAATCACGGATCATTAAACCGCTCTGAAAAATCCTACTAGCGTTAGTCATAGACGGTCACCCATCCATGCACTGGACGCGCCCTATGTTGCTTAACCATCGTGATCGTGAAATAATATTAATTAATTCAGCCATTACAACATCCGAAAAAAGTTCTGTTCTTTATTTTATTTTGTTCTTTCTTTTGTCTTTTTTCAGATGAAGAATTCCATCGCCTGGTAAAGACGTTACTGAAGCAGATCCGTCGGCAGCCGATGTCGTTTTTCATTTGCAAGATGTTCCAACTTGACTACAGCCTTATACAATCAGTGATAAGTTTCACGGTGACTTATACTATTGTTTTTGCTCAGTTCAATAAAAGAGATAGAAATTTACTAATCTAGCTAAACAATCCGTTGGTTCAGAGCAAAAGCCTGCTAAACTAAACCAAAGGCATCAATTACAAAATGTGAGTGGTTGACCAAAAAGGGACCTCAAGGGAAAATAATTGATTTCGAGAAAATCGCGTTTGAAGTTTCGTGTTTATACAGGTTTCGACTCGGCTCGACTCACAAAAAAAATAATAAAAAATTAACTACGGCACCTAAAAATATTCTGGTTAGACCAAAACAAAGCTAAAATACCAGAGATTAAAATATTCAAATAAAAAAAATAACGGTTTCCAATCCCTCCAGGTCCCTTTTTGGTTAACTACTCACAAATGCACGTGTCCGCCGACTTGATCAAGTTTGACTAAAAGCGTCTACACACGGCCCTTAAATCAGAGGCAATATTGGGGAAGTAGTGGGAAGCACCCTAGATCGTTCCCTAGATCGCCTCGTGTGTAGGCAAAGCGTACCCTAATTTTATACCTACTCAGAAATTGGTTCAGGCAAGCTCACGATTGCGTCCCCATTATTTTTAGTGCCGTGTGTAGCCGGCTATAATAATCCAACCAAGGCAAATAATGTAGGTACCATTTTATAATGAACCATCATATTCTGTACCAAATAAAAAAAACCTGCCAAGTGCGAGTCCGACTCGCGCAGCGAAGCCTCCGTACCGCTGTGACACGTAAAACCAAGCAGGTAGTGATACCTCCAACATACCATACATTAAAATTACATCGATGCTGGCGACGCTATAGGAACCAAAAATATATTTGCTATTTGGATGAAACGGAACGGATTTTCAGGACTTTTAGTGGGAGACAGACTCACACTTGGCCGATTTTATTATTTGTTGTTATACTTTAAGGATTGCACAATAATTACCTCAAAACAACATTAAGATAATTATTGTATGTGTTATGACACTGTCTTAGCGGAAGAGTGAATATATGTTTCTTCTATAGTTTTTCTTTAATTACCTTTGTTAGGTCAAAATAAGAATGTTAGTAATAATCAGGAACGCGTTGCCGTCGTCTCTTTTTTCCAGAGACATCTATATTAATAACTAGCTGCGCCAGCAAACGTTGTTTTGCCAGATAGGGGTATGAAAAATAGACAACCACCTATTCTTAGACCTACCGAAGTACATGTATACATATAAGATTTCATCAACATTGGCAATGTCGTTTCGTAGGAGTATGCGCACTAACACGATGATTTCGCACGGTCTGCGATAGACTTGAATGAAATGCATATCAAATTGAAGAGTGTAAAAAATTAGTCGATCTGAGTCGACAACTTATAGCGAAAAATTCGGATTATCGAGTATTTTCAATGTAAAAAATATCTTTCTATTTACCTAATGGCGTTGCGAAGTAAACATGTCAATGTCACCAATGTTGCGTTGGTATCATGTCATCACTTATCACAAGTCGTCACGTCAATGGCTAACTGGCTTACAGGAAAGCTTTTTAAATGTTAAAAACAACAAAACCTTTTTTTCATCATCATCATCATTCAGCCACAAGAAGTCCACTGCTGGACATAAGCCTCCTCCATGGATTTCCAAAAAGACCGGTCGGAAGCGGCTTGCATCCAGCGTCTTCCCGCCACTTGGATGAGATCGTCTGTCCATCTTGTGGCTGGTCGCCCTACGCTGCGCTTGCCGATATGTGGTCTCCATTCGAGAACTTTTCGGCCCCATCGGCCATCAGTTCTGCGTGCTATGTGCCCCAGTTTTTACCCTAGTAAAAAAATGATTGTTTTTACCCATATATTTTAGAAGCGCGTATGTAAGATGCGCGATTTTCCCATAAAGTACAGATTCGAACAATTCTAGTTCTGTAACCGTTAGAGATAGAAATACCAAAATATTCCAAGGCGTTTAGTACCATATCTATATATATAAAAGGAGAAGCTGACTGACTGACATATCAACGCAGGGCCTAAACTATAAGGGTTAGAAACTTGAAATTTTGCACAGGGGTTGCTTTTGTAACGTAGGGGAGCACTAAGAAAGGATTTTTGAAAACTCATCCCCTAAAGGGGTAAAATGGGGGTTCAAAGTTAGTATGAAACTTTGCCGTTTTTGAAGTTATCCGAATGAAATTTGGTACAAAGGTTATTCATTTAAAATTATGAAACACGTGTAAAATAGTTTTTTAAAAATCATCCCTTAAGGGAAAAAAAAGGGGTGCAAACTTAGTACGAAACTTTTTGAAGTTATTCAAACGAAATTCAGAATAAAGATTCTTCATTGAAGGTCATGAAACACATGTCATGTAAAATAGTTTTTCGAAAATCATCCCTTAAGGGGGTAAGAGGGGGGGTGCAAAGTTAGTATGGAACTTTGCCGTTTTTGAAGTTATTGCAATGAAATTCAAAATTATGTTCCTTCATTAAAATTTATGAACTACATGTAAAATAGTTTTTTTAAAATCATCCCTTAAAGGGGCAAAAGGGGGGTGCAAAGATAGTATGAAACTTAACTCAAAAATGTTGAAGTTATTCGAATAAAATTCAGCATGAAGGTCCTTCATTGAAAGTCATGAAAGACTTGTAAAGTAGTTTTTCGAAAATCATCCCACCCCTTGAGCGCTTAGCGTACACACGGTACGCTAACTTTTTGTGCCCCAACTGCTTAGCGTACACACGGGTGTACGCTAAGCGGTCGATGGATTTGACTTCTATTATCTATGGTGTTTTTATTCTCTATGGCCAATATCCGGTTTTGTCTTGACCAATGGTTATAATGATTACTTTTGTCAACCAATTAAATGCCATTCCAAAGTAAAAAATAAAGTTCTCATCGAAAAACAAGTTAGCGGGCAACAGCTAGTTAGACATAGTTTTTCATCAAAAACTCAACTTCGGCAAAATGTCAGATTTGTAAGTTTACCATTGAGGTGACGAAGTGTCCATTGTGAACGCTAAGGTCTAATTTGTTGCAATGAAAAACCTAATGGATATGAAAAAAACCATAAATTAAATGCTGAATAAAAATATGTCGAAACAATGTGGAATATCATTTAGCCGAGCGTAGCCGGCTTTTCATATAGTACAGCCATACTCTATAAGTGTGTTCCGTGGAACCCTAGGGTTCCGCGATACCCCTGCAGGGGTTCCGCAAGAATTTAGAAAAAAAAACCTCTGTCTGATCGAACGCTATGACGCGGCGTGTCACTAGGCGCAGCCGAACTTAGTCGCCACTAGAGATGTGCGAGATGGGAAGCTTCCCATTCCTGGCAATAATGGGAAGCTTCCCATTCCCGGCAATAATCGGAACGTTCCCATTATTTCCGGCAACAATGGGAACGATCCCAATGATATGGTTAGGAACATTTTTTCTTATTTCTTTGCCAACTTGCGGGGTTTGCAACAACAACAGTAACACACTGTAAATATTAGTTGTAATGTTATTATCGACGGATCCTAAAAATCTTAAGCAAAAAAATTAAAAGATGTACTTATTCGACGCGAAATTATTTACTATTTCAAATCATTTTGCGCTATCCATTAAAGAAACAAAGAGACATCTATACATTATCAAGGAGCTAAATGCGGAGAAGGGATAGCGTGCGGAGGAAGTCGGTATTATTCCACGGTTGGCGCTGTGATAGCGTTTTTTTTTGTTGTTCGTTCGTCAATTTTCAACTTTTATTAAAAAAAATGGTGCAAGAGGCAGTGTTCGTGAACATTATAGAATAGTCAAGGAAGGTCATAAGGAAAAGACTTTATGTAAATACTGTGACGCAGTGTGGAGTAAAAAATGCAACAAAATTCGCGCGGCATCTTGTAAAATGCAAGAAAGCCTCGTTAGTGATTAAACAATCATTTGAAAAAACAGACACTAACGCTGCAAGCAGTGGAGCTGCAGCAGAACAAAATGTGGAAAAATTAAACAAATTTAATTTTTTGCGGGCTTAATAGTCACTAAGGGAGAGACTGTTTTCAGAAACTGTTTTATTTACCAAACATACCGTAAAGATAGGAAATTTTATTGGCAAATAATGTGGTAAAATATAGCTGTAATTAGAAATTAAACTTGTGGTTAAAAAAAAGTACGCATAAGGAAATAACTAAAGTAACTTCTGGCAAAAAATATGTTAAATAAATGAATGACGATTTCCCAATAAACATGAGTCAAAATTACAAAATTTGTAAATATTTCGAAAATTTTCTTTAAATACAACAATAACAGTATTAAAAAATGAAAGAATAAATGGTTTTAGAAAAAAATAAATGTCAAAATAATTCCTTAAAATGACTCCGTTATAAAATAAACATTGAGATTGATAAGATTTTTAAGAAAAAAAAGTACAAAATACCGGAATCGGCCATATTAACTGAAACAGCAATGAAAGTGAATGACGTCACGACTAGCAACAACGGCCGTGTTGTTTGACTTTTTGTTGTGACTACGCGTTCCGATTAATTTTCGCATAATTTAATTAGTGGATGTTATTGTTTATTCGTGGCTCAATATCGTGGTTCATAATAAACAATCGAACAATATTTTATTGAGGCAAATCAGCTCTAGTTTACCCAGAGTTGACATGTTGATATTGAGCGAGTTTCTCGCATCAAATAAACACTTTTGCTTATCTGAATACCAAAATGTGAAAAGTTCTTTCATCATCATCATCGTAAGCCTACCGCTGCCCACTGTTGGGTATAGGCCTTTTGCTCCAAATGCCATTTTACTCGGTCTCTCGCCACCCACTGACCGTCGTCCTGTTCTCGGCAACCACTCTGTGATTGCCATGGTCCACCTGCGGTCTTCCCGCCTCGCCAGGTGTCCCGCCCATTTCCACTTCAGTCTTGAGACTCTTTCGCCAATGTCATCAAACCTTGTCCGGCGACGGATGACGACATTGGGTACTCGATCTACGAGTCTAAGACCTGGCATGGCTCGCTCCATTGCTCTTTGTGCTACTTTAATTCGGTGCATATTCTGCTTTGTGAAGTTTCGGCTCCATATGTGAGAATGGCTAGAACACACTGGTCATATGTCTTGGTTTTTAGACATTGCGGAATCTTTGATTTGAAAACATCGGCAAGATTCCCGAAAGCAGCCCAACCAAGCTGAATCTGCCTCATGATCTCCTTGACCTGGGCTTCTCGGTGAAAAGATAAACAATTTCCATGGTAGATATACTCATCGACAACTTCTATCGGGCAATTACCGACAGTGATGTTCGGCATAGTCACCAGATGGTTAGCCATGACTTTTGTTTTGGACATGTTCATCTTGAGACCGACCTCCAGGGACGCTTCGTGCAAGTTTGCGAGCATACACTGAAGATCCGTGGCATTTTCTGCCAAGATGATGATGTCATCGGCAAAACGCAAGTGCAAAATATAAACGCCGTTAATATTGACACCCGCCTCACCCCAGTCTAGAGTCTTACGTCTTCTAAGACGTTGGTGAAGAGCTTAGGCGAGATGGTGTCACCTTGGCGTACACCCCTGTTGATATTGACAGGGTTAGTAAGCTCATTTTGGCTTCAGTTTTAGATAGTTTAGCTCTAGTTGTTACACTTGGAGGCCGTACTAATAGCACTCCCATATTCCGTAAAGCCAGCAAATGCTTTATAAAGTCACAGTGTATCTCTATCTATAATAACGTTATCTCTCATTATTTTCTTGTTTCGAACATAAACAAACAGTTTGTTCGGTGCTGCTGTTGATGTGTTTTTGCACAGAGAGACGTTTTGTTCACTTTCTTAATTCAGCATAGATATAATGGCGTATCTACATAGTCATTACGTTACAAACGACGCCATGATATTTTGAAGCGTTTCCGCGCGTATTTCAAACTGAATAGAAAATATCATAAATTTGTACGAAAACTAAGTTTTTTTGTTGATTTTTTTTTCGAAAATAGTAGCCGTCTACCTACTAGACATAATAGAAGGAAAATTCAAAATCTGTTATCATGCCTATTATTGTAAGAATTTTTAGATTTTTTTGGTATTTTTCAAAATTCAGTAACCTACAGAGAAATTTCCCTCCAACATTCGGAATTTAGGACATCCCAAGGGGATTTTGTTTCATATTGAATATCATGCTTCATATGAGTCACTAATTAACTATTCCCAAGAACTCTATCTAAGTTAACAACAACTAATGCATTTTTCCCAATAATTCCCACTTCTGGAATCGTTCCCGGGAACGGCACATCGCTAGTCGCCACCCACAACAATACAATTATTAGTAGTAACTGTTTTATTGTAGAGTTCCGTCAAGTATTTCGCTTTCTAAAAGGGTTCCGTCACCAAGAAAGTATGAGAACCGCTGCAGAAGACAATATCTTGTGTGCCTAAAAACATGTGCCAAAAAAATTTGTAAGTAGTCTATATTTGTCCCATTGTAGTGTACAGGCCATCTCTCAGAGAGAGAGAGAGAGAGAGAGAGAGAGAAAGTCATAGTAATATTGTGTCTATAATGCTGTTCTGTACATCTTTACCAATAAATAAATAAAAAAATAAAAGTAACCGTCAGTTATAGTCTTAGGCCGACTTGCACCACCGACTAAAATCCATGTAGCGTTAAATTAAATAGAATTTTGGCAGATAGTGTATGGCGGAACTGTCAAAATTCTGTTTAACTCAAATGTTCTCAAATTCTCAAATTCTGTTTAACTCAAATTTTAGTTGGTGGTGCAAGTCGACCTTAGTCTGACAAAAGTGTCTAGACCTGCAGACATTTTCACTGCATTATTAGAGCATACATTGTGACGTTGAATTGGAATCGAACCACTGTTTGATATTCATACGGCAACGCCGATGGCTGATACGTTTCGATAAATTACACTGTATGAGAGGGAAACTTGTAGGGTGCATAAGATACAAAAATATCAATAGGGAATAAATTTTTACTACTGTTATTTAAACAATACAGAAGTTATCACGATCACTTGAAAAATGTAATGGGCAGTCATTAAATTTTTCGGCGGTAAGACAGTAAAACATAAGCAGTAAGTAATAAAAATATTGGTCTGTTAATTCATCATTCAATGTCAGTGCAAAAATTACTCAAGTAGTTTAATAAATGAATGAGCAGTAAAACGGTTGGAATGGGCAGTTCACAGTGGGCGGTAGCATCCGAACGTCACTAGAAAAGAAGTAAGGTTATGTTGGAAAAAATGTAAAATAGGCTAGGTTAGGCTGGAAACAATAACCCTATAGGTTAGTTTAGGTTAGAACTGTGATCAACACACGCACGAGCCGAGCGAGCGAAGCGAGCGTGCCGCGGCAGCGGCCGGCGAGTGCTAGGAAAATTCTACTTTCACTAGGAATACATTTTACCGCCTAATAGTTTATAGAACCGCTTAAAATAAAATTTATTACTAACCAATTACGATTTGTTAACTGTACGCGCCTAACCGCCCAATTCAACTTTTCCACTGCTCAGTATTTATTGAACTGCCCGTTTAAATTATTTTATGACACATTTATATTTAGTTTACTGCTCAGTTTTTACCTCTAACTGCTACTTTAAACATGCGTTTTTTATTTTTTTACCTACCATAAATCAAATATTGAACTGCCGCTTTAATTCTATGCCATAAAAATATATTGGGTTCGAATAATTCGATTCTGGGTTTAAAAGACGATTGTGTCTAGTGTTCAACGCATTTAAGAGTAATTTTTATTAAATAGAAAAAAAGAAAATAAGACATTTATTAATATTATCACAGACACACAATGTAGACAAGTACGTAAGACGCAAAATACAGAAAGTCAACGAAACAAACAAATTAAAACAGAACAATCTGAAAAAACATATTATGAGGCATATAAAATCGATTATATTGTATGTTAATCAAGCTAAAACATTTTTAAATGCTCTTTTGTGAGCTCTTCTCCGCTTATTATCTATTACCTAATTTGATTTTCATTTCATTGAATTTGAGAATGAAAAAAGATTCAAAAAAGATGAAAAAAGTCCGGGGTTAAAGCTACTCGCAGGCTCATGTGGATATAGTCAAGCACCGTAAAAATCTATAAGATAAGATAAGATAAGATGAGATGAGATAACATAAAATAACAAAACTAGGATATCCTGTGACGTGGGAACCAGAAACAGCGACCTCATATCTAAATCTATCTATTTATTGTCACAACCACCGAGGGAAACTGCAACGTAATTTGAGGTTACACTGGCTCGCACGATTCCTACGATTTCCATAACCGACCCCAATCCCACGTGCGAGCTCGCCTCGCGCGTGATGGTCCTCTCCACTTGACACTCGTGTGTGGCAAAAAGAGTATTCACGTATGTTTAGTAAAATGAAAATTAAAACATTATCGAAGCCACGCTTTAAAATATAGCGTCTCTATTATTTATTTAAATTTTCCTTGAATATCCGACAAGATGTTGTTATTACGCCAGGCAACAGCTCTCTTTGGCATGAGGTGTACCTAATCGAGTTGTTTTGATTGAATTCCTCTTAAGTCTAGAATCCTGTGTAGTTCATACTTGGCACTTTTTAGTAACTCATCTTGAATCTTTGTGCTGAACTTAGAAATTCGTGTTTGGACAAAATAATGTTCAGCAAATGCCTGGAGTGGGCTCTGGTGTCATATGTTTTTTTATGTAATTAATTCGTAGGTACGCAACTTAAATAAAAATAGCATATACTCACGTTTGCATCCTGAAGGGATAGGCAGAGACCAGGTCTGCCGCTGGCCACGGTTCTGAGCTTATTATATTATTAACACTTGCTTATTTTTTAAATTTTTTCTTTTTTTTTTAACAACTGTTCTACAAATAGTATTACTTACTGATTCACTTACTGTTGTGAAGCTATAGTAGCAATACCACTCGCTAAGGGAAGTATTTCAGCATTTTTTTCGCTGACTAAACATTTTCTCCAAAATCAGTGAATGCAGTTCATAATATCTTAAAAAGTTGGAAATGGTCTCCTAGGAACGTTTTCCTGTAACAATAACGATTAAAGTACCTGCCCTTACTGACCCATCTCAAAAATCCACCCTATAGGCTGTGTAGGCACCGTATAGGCTGCTTACTTGACTCGGCTGACCATCTCTTGAGAGCGATTTAAATATAAAAATACAAATATTTAGGTAGTAAAGTAAGCAAAATCTATAAAATGTGAAGTTACCCAATCCTCAATTTTTGGGGTGCACGGGATCTTGATCTATCTGACAAATGATGCCTCTATATGCCAGAGTATATGGAAATGTAATTAAATGGTGCCGCACAAATCCAGAGTGACGCCGAATTCGAACTTAATTGAAAAATAACACAGAAGACCCGCTTCTGTTGTATCAATCAAGTTCCGGTATTAGACATCATAGATTAAATAATAACCCTCACAGAACTTGACCTGGTCCCAGACTTGGATACCCTGTGCTATGGTAACCAGGCAAGGACATTACAAACATAGAAAAACACCCAGACGGAGACCATTTGCACAAATGTCCGGCGACTTCCAGTGAGTATCGAACCCACGACAATTTCGTTGGTAGCTAAGCGCCTTGACAGCTTGACCAACGAGGCAGTGACGACATTGTGCAACTGATTTTTCCTGGGAATAGAATAAGATAATAATAAAAGATAAGAAATAAGTTTCTCAGATTTTTAGAAAGAGCTAGATATTATGTTGAGATTGAAGGTACAAATTTTCGTCAAAGCCGAACATCCAGCCATATGTTTTTGACGTCGAGACACAGAATAGATAATAGTACAGCTACAAAAGATTCTTTCCGCAAAATAAATTAAAGAAAAAGGGACTCTAGCAGCGATTTCAGATCGCACTGCGCTAAAAAAGCTACTGTTATATTCACCTACATGTTGCCTCTCTTTCTACCGCGTAGAAAGAGAGGCAAAATGTTGATGAATATAAATGTAGCTTTTTTAGCGCAGTGCGATCTTATTGTATCGCTCCTAGAGTCCCTTTTTCTTTATTGATTTTGCGGAGTGAATCTTCTGTACCTGTACTATTACGTATTCTGTGGTAGGTATCACGGGCAAGAAACGACTATATCAACGTTTTTCGTTACGAGACGTGGAAGTCCCTTGATCGTAATTTTTCCTAGAATAGTCCCGCCATCTCCGTCTCAGCAGACCAGCTTGATCGAACACAATAAATTCAATAAATTACTTTTCTATTTAAGTTTAAAGTGATATCGGATTTATCCGTCAAGCTCACTTCCAGAGCAGAGGATTTCTTTTCCAATAATTAAATTTCCCCATTGAACTTTCAACTTTGCAGTCGACTTTGGCTGAGCATTAAATTTTTCTTGTCTAACAAAAAGGTTTTCTTGGAATCCATACTATGATTCTGGGTGTACTCTGAAATCCTCAAATGATCAAATGCTCGTGATGACTTGGTTTTTTAACGCTTGAAAAGAAAACTATCTCGGCTAAGGACACTTTACAAGTTAACGAGTAATTGCATATTACTCTATAAACAATTAGCTCTATTAACAAAATAGCATTTGAATTAAGATTCCTATGTAAGTAATTAATAAAGTTTATTTTGTAATAGGGGCGCTTTGGGAAACTCTGGGAAGCTCTTACTGCGATATTAAATAAATAAATTAAATAAAATTAAATAGGCGACCGACTAATAAAAGAAAAAAGTCGTACAAAATCTATTTAAAAAGACGTTAGTTCTGTAAAGCGGATGAAACTCCCTATTCCTACGGAATCCTGCACTGCGCGGGGCACCACACGCATTTAGCCATTTTTTTTTATTTAACAACCAAAAATATTAATTACTTCCACACAATTCTTTGACCTGGTCCCAAACTAGGATACCCTGTGCTGTGGTAACCAGGCAAGGACATTACAAACATGAAAAAACACTCGGACGGAGGCCATTCGTACAAATGTCTCTACAGTAAGCTGCTTTCCTTCCCGTTTCCGCACCGCCTCTCGCTCCAGCGAACATCTCTTAATGAACTTATGATATTATTATTTATTTACTCACTGAGGGACTGAGGGTAGCAACAACGTTCCTTTGGCCAGTACAGAGAGACAATTGATGCCCCCGCTTAGGCCTGATTTACATTTACATGTTTTAAAATAAATTTTATAATATATGGTGCGCGATAGAAAATTATGAATCGGCATACGTTTTACCCGAATCTATCTTATTTTACCTCTAAGGAAAGCATTCTTAAAAAGTATGAAAATAAAGCAAATGTGAATCAGGACTGATTGACAGACGGCCGATTTCTGAATTGAGAATTTCTCTAAGTAACTAACTACTTAACTCTAGTGCTGTCTCGCCGAATTTCTCAGAGAAGAGCGTGACAGAACGTTACTTAAGTATTTACTTACGTGAAATTAAATTCCGAAATTCTGTCACGCTCTTTTCTGAGAAATTTGACGAGACAACACTCTCAACTCAGAAATCGGCCCTAAGGATTGTTACCAAGAGCTTGCCGATAAGCTGCTTTAGCTTTTTAGCAAAGTAACGTTTCTGATTCTCCATGTTTTAACAAAAAAATAATTTAATGAAAAAATGTCGACATCATTAAAATATTCTTCAAGACTGGCGTCAAAGCCGGCTTACGGCGGGTCTTCCTGTCACAGATGTAGATACTATTAATTAAGAACCTGAAAAGACTGACGGGTTTCTTTACCAAACCACGATTCTTTTAATAAACGACGATTAACATGGCGGTGGAGATTTTACAAGAAAAAGTCGTACTTAACCACAGATTAAATTAACTGTCTATGAGGAGTGCTTCCACTAAAACGCTCTTAAGAAGGAGTTAAAGCCGGTTCATGACAGGAATTCCTCTTAAAAGACAATTTAATTCCGTCCTAGTGTGTTTTTAGGGGACTTTTTTTAAATAAAATATGACTGTTACGATTTTATTAATCTAATATAGTAAAGCTAAAAACCAGCCAAGTGCGAGTCGGACTCGCGCACAAACGGTTTTGTACCATTACGAGTAGTTATCTATAATAACAGCAAAAAAATCATGTCCGTTATACGGGAGCCCCCTTAAATATTTATTTTATTTTACTTTAATTATTTATTATTAAAGTGAATAATATAACTCAATATTCAGCGAATATTTCAAGCGCCTAACTGTTGTCTTTATCAATACCGATCAAAAAACTCAGTAATTTTACCATTGCGGTACGGAACCTTGATAACGGAGCAATGTCGATATCCATTATAAAACATGCATTACAAAAACTCACGCCTGTTTACCAGAGGGCTAGGCAGAGACCAGAGACTGCCACTGTCTACGACCCTGACAGCCCTTTTTCAGTTCATCAATATTCTTTAGTCGTTGCATGAACAACGTCCATGTTGGCCTTTCGACCAAAATTCACCTAATAATATTGGTACTTGACAAATGAACATTTCTGATTTGGAATGATAATCTTGTCCCAAGATCACGTCGCAAAAAAAATAGTAATATCGCTACTTTAATTTTATTATAATTACGTTATTATCATGAGTTAAAAAAAATAACGTTTACCGTTTACCGTTATTTTTAGAGAGAATAAGCTCAAGGAAAAAGTTGAAACGTCATCATCCATCAACTCAGTTTTAGTTCGGCATGATATTTCAAAATTAGAACATAAGATAGGGCCGCGTCACGACTCTTAATCACCGGTAGGGTACTGGTTTGAGCCGCCTGAAACTCGTGTACTCCGTTATTATCACCGAATTCAATGGTTCAAGTATAGAATTTAACCAATATTGGACCTGCAATGGAAGGCGATAGATTCTTATTGCTAACTCTTTAACTTAGTGTAAGGTTTTGTTTTAAAATATTTTGATTGAATCGTTACCTAATATCTATTTAAAGAAATAATTTAAAGGAAGACAAAATTAAGTTGTTCAAGGAAAAATAACACAATTGACTTCTGAACATAATTCCGTATTTTTGAAAGGTTGTTTTTTAAGTAAAAGGAAAAACGACATTCGATTCTTGGGAAAAGAAAGATGGAGGAGATTCGGCAGAAGTTTTTGTTAAATTGGAAAAGAAATAAATATTATCTGTTTGAAGTACTACGTGTTTTTTTTATATTATCTAGTAACTACAGGTCGATCTGCATTTTTAGTTCTATTTAAACTTAAATATTACTTTACAAAACTAAAATAACATACATACGTAAGCTCACGCCTGTACCCCAAAGGGGTAGGCAGAGACATGGGCTTCAATTCTGCTAGTACATTATAGTTCCATGACAGATACTCGGTCGGGTCACGTGACATAATTTTTTATACCATTGACGCCTAGAAAAGTTGGTGCATATGCGCGCGTAGATTAAAAGCGGCAATAAAATGAAATCGCCGCATTCATGAAGTTGTTATTGTATTACAATGCATTAACAGAATCTAGGCGCTGGGCCACTTGCCACGATCCTGCCAGATCACTTTCACTTCATCGCTATTCATTAGTGGTTGCATTATTCCCTCTAGTTTTGCTAATACATCCCCTATTTGGTCGAAATTATGTCCGAATAGGGTCCCTTACGGCTCAATTCACACTGGCGCAGAGTCGAAGCGTCGCGCGGGGCGAAGCGTCACGTTTTTCAACCGTTCTAAATTCATTTCTCTATTAATATGGTACGAATTTGTGTTGCGAAAATTTGAAAACGCTCAACGACGCGAGACTGCGCGCGATTGCGCGCGTCATCGTCTGCAAAGGTCGCTCGGTTACGCGCATCTCCGCGCGCAGGTATCAATGGTGTCTGCAGTTTTTTTTTATGTTTCGGCGCAAATCCTCTGACATGGGTCAGAGTCTTTGTTAGACTATAACATTGTGATTATACTACATTATTATTATTATTTTGTTTTTCTTATCTTTGCTCTACGTAATTTTGTTTTGTCTGCAGTTTAGTAATGTGCTCTGTGGTCTGCAGTCAACAAGGCGAGTTATTTAGCGTCGCGACGCTTCGACTCTGCGCCAGTGTAAATCAAGCCTACCGCTTTCCATTAAATTAAATAGACCAGGTATTTATTTGCTATTACTTGTATATTATTTAAACACTGGCTAACTCCCACACCAGGTAAAGGCTGTCTCTTGGGATAGTAATTTCAGTAGTGTTACAGACAGACACAAATAACAGACTTTAAATACTATTTTGGAAAGATGCAATCCAGACATCACTAGATTCTTTCAAATTAAAAATAATTTTCCAAATCGGTCCACGCGTCGCAATCGGGGAACATAATTACATAAAATAAAGATCTTGAAGAATCTCGCCCTTTTTTTGAACTCGGTTAAAAACGAAACATTTTTAGGACAACCCCCATTAGATGGGCATCAAACGAAACAGCCATAAGCGGCGAACACCAGTAAAATAGCTCATCGTCAAGCCGAAACCGCCAACTTGGCTATGTTTCACGGTAACTTAAGATTTCTGTTCTGTTCTTGATAAGAAATTGAAATGAATCACACGAATGAAAGAAAGAAAGAAAGAAGGATTTTATTAGAATTGTCACAGAAACACAATGAAGACACAAGTACGTAATCAACAAAACAAGAATAATAAAATAAAACAAAAGAAAACAAAACAACGTTTTTTAAAAATCTACGGCAGCAGGGCTGTATGGTACACAGTAGTGTATGGTGCCCAGCTACCCTTGATTCCAAACGCTGCTGAATGCTGTGTAAGCCTTTAATGGGCAATCTTATGAGGCTAAACCTGTTTAATTTTTATTAGGTATAAATGTTTTATAAGAGGGCCGTTGGCTTACCTACTAAATAAAAAGTAAATGTAAAAGTTTTGTTACTAAACGTTTTGGTTGTAAAACCTAATAATAATTTCCACACAACACAATGACTTGACTTGGTCCCAAACTAGGATACCCTAGTTTTATGGTAACCAGGCAACACCGTTACAAGCATGGAACAATACCCAGACTGAAATGTACAGCGGCACCCAGTAGGAATCGAATCTGTTAGGGATGAGCTTCAGCAGTGGACTGTAGATTAATATTTAAAACTTACAGGGTCTGATTTGCCTCAGTTTATTGCAAAATACATCAAAAGGAATTACAGAAAATATGTCTGTCGCCGTCTATACGAACGCACTATTAAAAAATTAAGGAGCAACAGTGTTGCTATAGTTACTGTTGCCAACAGAATCCACGAACGACCTGTCTTGGTAGGTAAGCCTCGTTTGCAAAGCCTTAAAGGCTAGGTCAAGGAAGCAGTCATTCGTGGGTGTATAAATCATCACTGAGATTATTTCAAGGGTATTCTGGCAGAACCGAATAAGTACAAAATTAAAAAATATATATATTTTCCATTCCTCTCATATTCATATTTAAAAATGAAGTACAACTCCAACAACGGTCAACTGCCCTATTGGCAGGGCCACAATAACTTTTTGACTAATAGACCCGATGTCCGGTACACGCTTTCACCATTATCTTTCGCTGCCAAAAACGGTGGGTAAAGTTTTTGTTTGCTACTGGGGTGGAAAGGATTGGCCAACTTGATTTGGGGTTAGGGGGTTAGCTAACTCGATACAGTGCCACCATCTTATCTGTTCAGTTGACAGCGGCGCTAGAAGAGAATTTAGTAGTAACATTTAAGTTTACCTAGAAAAATGAAAATATTTTAACCCGTCTTTCGATTTTAATGAAAATATATCTACAAATCTTAGTAAGTGAATAAATAAAACAAAAAATGGGGAACAGAAATTTACAATTAATTAGTTAGTTACAATTTTGCCCACCTGAACAGATAACTTGGTGGCGCTGAAATAGTCCCTGTTATTTACCCAAGCATCCAACAACAACATCGGTAATAGTCGGCGATATTTTGACATCAATATTTTTATTACTCCACATTATTCTTTTCATGAATCGCTCGTAGCCTGGGCTGCCTGAGTGATCTTCAACGATCACTTAGGTTAAGCAACATACGGCGCGTTCAGTCCATGGATGGGTCACCGTCTATGACTAACGCTAGTGGCATTTTTTCCGAGCGGTTCCGTGTTTCGCAAGGCACTTTAAGCAGTTGGTGCCGGCTGCCGTCGATAGATGGCAGTCGTTAAGCCAAGTCGGAGGCCTTAGGAGCTTGAAAACCTGATAGTAAGTCCAGCCACTAGTCTTACAAGCCTCCACCAATCCGGACTTGGCCCCCGTGGTGGAGTATGGCCTATACCTTCCTCAGGGAAGAGACCCGTGCCCCTCGGTGGCGACATGATGGGTTGATGATGATGATGATGATTATTATTTTTATGCGGACGGCGGACAGACTAGAAACAAATCCGGGCAAAACAGAAAATCATGAAGGATGCATCATCAACCCATTATGTCCCCACCTAGGGGCACGGGTCTCTTCCCTGAGGAAGGTATAGGTCATACTCCACCACGGGGGCAAAGTCCGGAGTGTACGGAAACTTCTTATTGCTCCTTATTTCTTCCTACTTCTCGTTGGCGCTTCTTTCTGCTGTTGCTGTCAATCAATATTCTAAATATATTAATAGAATGATAAAATTAGGTACATTTGTTGAAGAAATGAAATGAAATGAAAATAATTTACTATCAGATAGTATCTTAGTTGTAGATAACATGATGTTTTAGAATAATAAGTATAGCCTATCTGATAATGGGTCGTACGCTCAGCTTATGCTGCAGGATTGCCTATCCTACCAGCGCTGATTTTCAGCGTACGCCTTAAATTAAATTAAACAATATGAAAAAGGAGAAGAAGAAGCAGCATACGAAATTAATATACATATATCAACGAGTCTTTAATTCTCCTTGCATATATACAAGAAGAAATAATATAAGAAGTATGTATAATCTTGATTAACTTGGCAAGCCCATCCTTATTAGGGAAGGCAGGAGGAAAGAAACAAAGGTATTCTTTCAAAATAGAGGTGACAATTTAATTTCATACCAATATTAAGGCCCACTTGCACCACCGACTAAAATACATTTAACTTTAGAGCTTGTCCAGAAAGAGTAGAAATTAAAGAGTGCGGTTATGCTCAGACTTTTTGTCTATGTTTGTTAATAGCTTGCGCTTACAAGCAATCAATTAAAAACTTGAGCATTACATAAAATAAGGTTGTGCTTCAATAAATATAGTAAGTGTTTTGACTTCTCAATAAAACAATTAGTAAACTTTCACTTCCGGTTTCTAGTGTTTTGGACAAACTGTTAGTTAAACAAAATTTTGATAGTTTCGCCATACACTATCTGTCAAAATTCTATTTAATTTAACGCTAAATGGATTTTAGTCGGTGGTGCAAGTCGGGCTAAAAGTAGTTGATGTTGCGAGCTCACAACATAGTAAAAAAATAAACAATAAATGGCAAAATAGTACAATAGAGGCAGGTTTTGCGTTTCTCATTTCAGTAATCGCTTAATGCATCCCCTGAACCGATAAATAATATTTCTCCGAGCATCGGATTTTCAGTCGCATTGTGTTCTGTTTGCAAGCGGGCTTAAATCGTGCTATTCGGAGTCGAGACCATTTTCCAAGAGTGAAATGAAATAGAGGATTTTTAGGGCTCTGCAGCCGACAAGATACCCTTTCAATTTCGTCATATCCGTCCGTCCTTCTGTCTAACTGTTTATCAGCACAGAATACGTAATAGTACAGGTACAGAAGATTCACTCCGCAAAATCAATTAAAGAAAAAGGGACTCTAGCAGCGATACAATTAGGTGCAATTCAGATCGCACGGCCCTAAAAAAGCTACGTTATAGTCACCTACATGATGCCACACTTTCTACCGCGTAACTCTTACCTCTTCTGGCGCCTGAATTCCTATCTATTTGCCACGCCGGAGTGGTCGCCGCATGTACGATGTAAACGGGCCTGCTGTCCAACTGTCAATCGCCAGGTTCTTTCTCCGTGATAGGTAGAAAGTTGGAATTTTCATAGATGATGTATTTATGTTTCCTCTATAATAACAAGTATTAAAAACGGAATAAAATATTTAATATTTAAATGGGGTTCACTTCCAACAAAAGTGTTTTTTTTTTTGGCGTTTTTTTGCTTTGAATGAATAATGGGAACAGGTAGACGCTTGTAATATTTACAGAATATCTAGTTCCTTAATTACTTCAGAAATAGTATTATTATTATTATTGCGCATTAGTAAAAATTACAGTGGCAATGCGGCGGACTTAATGCTATAAGCATTTTCTACCAGTCAAATTACAATTAAATTAAAATACATTAAAGGGGGCTGTAATGACGAACGCTAGTGGCATTTTTCCGAGCGGTTCCAGCTTCGCAAGGCACGTTAAGCAGTTGGTGCCGGCTGCCGTCGATAGATAGCAGTCGTTAAGCCAAGTCAGAGACCTTAGGGCGGCTTGAAAACTTCTGACAGTAAGACCTGCCACTAGTCTCAAAATCCTCCACCAATCCGGACTAGGCCCCCGTGGTGGAGTATAGCCTATACCTTCCTCAGGGAAGAGAAGCCCCTCGGTGGGGACATAATGGGTTGATGATGATTAGGTACAGATTCTGGAATTAAAGCTAGTTCAATTAGCGAGTTCTAGATTTTGGAATGAAAATTTTGTGTATGTGTATGTTTGTAATAAATAGGCTCAGAAACCACTGCGCCGATTTTAAAAATTCTTTCACCATTACACAGCTACATTCTTCGTGAGTAACATAGGCTATATTGGATTCTGAAAAAGTTTAGGGTTCCGTACGAAATCTCGAATAATGTAACCCAAGGTGTAAAAAGTACCCCGGGAATTTTCCACGGAACTGATATAGCTATTTCCACGGAAATGTTTTTGCCACCCGGGCGGGTCGCTAGTTCCAATTAGAACAATATGTTGAAATTAACCAAAAAAATAATAAAATTTAAATAACAGTTTTTCCTAAAAAAAATACCTAATAGGTCGCTATTACACCTGGGCATCTATTCTGTTAATCTATTATAGTAGGATGGCAGATACACGGTCGGGTCATGTGACGTGTTTTTCATACCATTGCCGTCTAGATTGTTTGATAAGTGTGGGCGCGTAGACTTGAAGTAGCAATGAAACTAAATCGCCATGTTCATACAGTTGTCATTGTACGACAATGCATTAACAGAACCCAGAGTCCTCTTCATTATATAACTTATATAATGTTCATAATAGTACATTGTTCACCGAGAGGAGAAAGTGACCGATTACCGTCGAGGGTGTCGTTTGAAGGTCGAGCCGTAGGCGAGGGCTTTAAAACACCTGAGATCGGGAATCGCAGTTTCTCTCGAGTGATACATAGTGCTTTATACTACACCTACAAGGAAAATAAAAAACGAAATCTTTACTAATTGAAATTTATATTGAAATTGTTGCTAGTGGCCAGTGTCATTTTGCAAACTTGGAGATAAAAACTCACTGTAAAAACTTTTTGGCTTTTGATATTTAGGTTACCGGCGCATAGTCTTACCCAAAATTAAAAAAGAAAAACCACGTAAGAAATGGATTTTCATACACTTTTCTCTCCCGCTCAGATTCGTTTTCTCCCCGCATATTTGTTCGATATGCAATGACGTACTTTCTACCGTAAATTTGATAAAGTATCAAGGTAATTTTCAAGGGGTCCTGCTGTTTGACCAAAAGTCATTTGGCAAAATTACACTTGACAAACAATGTTTGACAAAAAATGCTTTCGCCAATTGATCATTTTACTACTAATCATTTTACAAATGACTCACTTATCCAAATGATCAACACTTAAATTTACATTTTACAAATAATTATTTTACTTAATGAACATTTAACAACTGAGTTATCAGACAAAACTACTATTGCTCTAAAAACGTTTGATAAAATGTATTATTTGACAAATGTTTCGTTTATTAATCAATCTTACGAACGGGGGGTCGGCGATGTAAAGAATACGTGACAACAGAAATATAGGTGCGACGACGCGCGTAGCGAAGCGGAGCGCGTCGGAGCGTTAGGTTCTCTATGTAAGATCGAAAACAGACTCGACTTTGATGCGTTCAACATTTTGTTAAATGACATTTGGACAAATGCTTCATTTGCGAAACATATTATTTGGTGAAATTAAAAAAGGTCAATTGACATTTTAATATTCAAAACATTTAACAAATGTAGTGTTTGCTAATGGATCATTTGCTAAGTGAGTTTTTGTAAGATGATACTTTTGTCAAATGTCTCGTTTGCCAAATGAACATTTGGTTAAACGTTGTTTGTCGAATGACCATTTGTCAATAATTTTTTGGTCAACCATTAGTAATCCACTTTTCAAGCAGGTGTAGTATAAAATATAATAACATTTTGAAAGAACGGCGACAGCTTGCCACTTGTCACGTTGAGACCTAATAAACTCGGCAAAACGTGATTGGTACCTCTGCTTACCCCCTCAGGGATAACGGGCGAGAGTTTATTTATTTTTTATTTTTGAAAGAAACTCAAGAGCGATCTTTTTATTAATACGAGTCTTAGAAATCATGGAAAGCTGATTCATTTTTGTAATTGAAAGCGATGGTAGAGAATGTAATGAACTTTGAATTTACTTTAAATTTATTCGACTTGGCACAAAAGCCTCTTTGTTTTGTCGAAGTTAAATACGAAGTGAGGGGAAGTCATTATGTGTATTTAAATTCTATTGATACAGTGTAATCCAGGAGCAGAAACTTTCCTAAGACGAATAAGGTCACTGATTTAAGATATCGACACAGCCGATATTACAAAAAACTGGAATGTGTAACCATCTGTAAGGTGTCATCATCATCATAAACCCATTATGTCCTCACCGAGGGGCACGGGTCTCTTCCCTGAGGAAGGTATAGGCCATAATCCACCACGGGGGCCAAGTCTGCATTGGTGGAGGCTTGAAAGACTGGTGGCTTGCTTACTGTCAGAAGTTTTCAAGCTGCCCTAAGGCCTTTGACTTGGCTTAACGACTGCCATCTATCAACGGCAGGCGCACAAACTGCTTAACGCGCCTTGCGAAGCATGGAACCGCTCAGAAAAATGCCACTAGCGTTAGTCATAGCACGATTACCCATCCGTGCACTGAATGCGCCATATATTGCTTAACATACAACTGCCCCCAGTGGGCATCGAACCAACGTCCTTGTTCTTGGTAGCTAAGCATCTTAACGGCTGGGCCAACGAGGCAGTGAGCATACCTAATTTATTTTTAATACATGTGACTAAAATTAAAATAATTGATGTGACTGTGTCAAGGATTATTAAGTTAATATTATTAGTATTAATATCAATATGAATGAATTTCGATATTTAATTATTATCTACCTATCTGCAGCCATTTTGTCGAACGGCCTGGATTGGCCAAATCTACGAGTATGATGACGTCACAGCTAAGTTAAAAAAGGCGTGATTCGTGTCGTTCTTACGTTCATTGGTTTTGTTTACTGACCTGTGACATCATGACGCCACATTGCTCAAGATGGCGATTTGGCGACTTATTTTATAAGTGAATTTTTATTTGCTTTTTAGAAGAAATACACGAAACAATTTAAAATTACCAAAAGTACCTTTCTGAGCAGTCGATGAACCCTAGCAAAGAAACTGAGATGGTTTTCAGGAACCTGTCAAATAGCCTATTGCTCCGATAAAATTCCAATAAATTCCAATAGATATCCTATATTGATAATGTGCGTAGGGTGAGAGTAACTTAATATTATATATCAAGGAGGAATAAACAAAGGATTCGCGGAGAACATGCCCGAGCGCTTTGATACGCGATATGGTTTATCGAAATTGAATTTCGTTCGCCTACTCATATTAATAGCGAGATGGATCGTGGAGACGCATGGAAGGGGAGGAAAACTACACGCATAAGGACAAATCCACAACAATCTGAATGAAAAAAAAATACTGAAATAAAAAAGATAACTAACTATCTAGGGCATAATGTTAGTTTCAACACATTTGTATTGTTATTTTTTTTTAAAATAATGTCGCACCCCTAGATGAAAACCCCACTAAGTCAAAATAATACTATGTGAAAGTTTAGTTAGCTACTTTTTCGACTTCCTGACATTATACCGGACCGCACAATATAACTCCAATACAATAACCTTCATTGAAGGTATCGTTATGGTCTCTATCTCCCCTCCGGTATCAATCCGTGAGTTTTAATGTTATGTTTTATAGTAAACATTAAAACACGATTGTTTTATTGATTTTTTTTTTGTTGAAGGCTTATGTTTTATGTATTTTTTCTTTCTTTTTGTACAATAAAGTATTCAAGAATAGGTATGCTTATCTATAGGATATAGTACCTATGAAAAATACTGCAGTTATAAATTCAACGAGTGTAATCCTGATTGCTTATTATCTAACGTACTGATTGAACTGGCAGTTAGACCTCTAAATGAGAATGATTCATCATGAATGGTGATGATGATGATGATGATGATGTTTATAAGGACTCCACAACGTAGCTGATGTTTTTTACTATTGTGGAATTTTGCGCAATTACAATAATTTTCTTGCATAGAGTCAGTTTTGGGTCAAAACTCCTCTTTCAGTATTTCACCTATTTTATAATAACAAATAATGTTAACGCCTACTATGAGGTGAAGCCTTTCCGTGTTAGATAACGACCGACCTATTGGTAAACGCTTAAGCCGGAATAGAAGCAATAAAATATGGAGATTGTCGGTAAACTCAACTGGAGCCATATGAAATTGAGTAGGAAGCGTTATGAGCCAGGACTTCGAACTTGGCTGAACTTGTGAAATAAGAATATGTAGATTCGTTATGCCTTTATTTCAAGTTTCCCTCTTGACGTGATAGGTACATCTATTAGGAAACTAACTTTGACATTGCGGAACCATATCTTCTTTCTTTAAATAAAAATGAATTCCTGTCGTTAGTCTCACTAAAACTCAAGAACAGCTGGACCGATTTGGCTGATTTTTAGTTTTTTTATATTTGTAGAATTCCAGGGATGGTTTAAATGGTGCAAAAATATGGAAAAATTATGAAAGCTTTGGCAATACGAAGTTTGCCGGGACAGCTAGTTTTAAATAAAAAGTTAGCATGTATCATATTGTCAGATGCCTCGGTACCAAACATATATTTTATTTTTCTTATGCTATAACAACATCCAAATAACAAAACACTCACGATTTCGTTACTTATAATTACATCATTATACTGTATCCGCTACCTGGGAGGCGATAGCGGATACCGCGGAGCGTGGTGTCATCGTCAGTTTTGTTTGCTGCACGTAGATGTTTAATGTACAAAACATTTAATTTCTATAAATTAAAAGAGAATACGGTGTATTTAAAATGTTCGTTTGAATAAGGCGTCGAACAATCAATCCTTCGAAGTATCATGCGGTAGTGAAACGTATTTCGAACAAAGAATTTTCGGAATGAAGTAGGGAACCCGAATAAGAGAACCCGAGTTACATCCGTGCTTTGCAAGGCACGTTAAGCAGTTGGTGCCGGCTGCCGTCGATAGATGGCAGTCGTTAAGCCATTTCGGATGCCTTAAGGCGGGCGGCTTGAAAACTTCTGACAGTAAGACCAGCCACTATTCTTACAAACCTCCACCAATCCGGACTTGGCCCCCGTGGTGAACTAAATATGGCCTATACCTACCTCAGGGAAGAGACCCGTGCCCCTCGGTGGGAACATAATGGGTTGATGATGAATATAGTTAGAAGGAAAGAAGAATACCTTACCACGTACCGCTCTGATATGCGATTCCGCTTCCGCGCCGGCGAAAATCCCATGCTAAATACCGCGTGGAATATCGCTTGGGTATTAGAGCCCCCCCAGACTGCAGACTTTTAGTGAGCCCATAGTTTGGTCGGGCTCTTAATCAGTATGGCGTGTAATGTGCGCAATACCTTAAATCTCCGTACTGATTAAGAGCTCGACCAAACTATCGGCCGACTAAAAGTCTGCAGTCCGCGGGGGCTCTTACCGCTACCCACGGCGGTGGCGGATAAAGCCTTCCGCACACAGGCGCGTTTTTACCGGTCGATAATATCGCATGCGTTATTGTATCTGTTTTCAGTACATTTTGTATTAGGACGGTCATGGAGTTACACACTGCTGCGATAATAACGCCGTTAAATAATAAAACGTTGCGTTTCGCCGTCCTGCGATAGTCCGATATTCAGTTCTAGAATGTTTTGTATCAGGACGCAAACGACCGTAACGTAACAATGCGGCGTAATTTGGTTTTATCAACAGTTTGAGATTAGGTGCATGACTGCATGAGTGTCCTTAACTTTCCTATAACGGATAGTGACATTTCATCAGACGAAGAATACCTACTACTAGAAGTAGCAATGGAAGATGACCGAAAAAGACGCCAGAAACGAAAGTAAATCTAAGGTAAATAATTTTTAATCAAAAACGCAAAAACGTGTGCAAGGAATCGGGACGCATTATCGCAATGAGCCGTTTTCAGAAGAACTATAAAAAAAATATTACGGCTGTCAAAGGAATGCAATTTTGGAACTCAGCCCAATAGCCATGTGTGATACATCATAAAATAGGTCTCAGCGAGCTAAACAAAAGTTACTATGACGCCAACAGCCAAATGTTTGTCCATTTGGAGTTATATTGTATTTAAAAAAAAACTAACATTTTCAATAAAGTATAACTCCAAAACGACAAACATTGGCTGTTGGCGTCATAGTAACTTTTGTTCAGCTCGCTGAGACCTATTTTATGATGTATCACACAATTCACACATGGCTATTGGGCTGAGGCCCAAAATTGCATTCCTTTGACAGCCGTAATATATATATATTTTTTTAGTTCTTCTGAAAACGGCTCATAACACATGCGATATTCTCGACCGGTAAAAACGCGTCTCTGTGCGGGAGGCTTGTGTGGTTTGAATAAGCCTTATCGCGGGGTCGCGTGGGGTATCGAACTGAAATTAAAGCCATAAAACCTACCGTTATTATCAAACATCAAAGTTCAAAGTTAACGTAAAAACAGATACGACAGTCAGGGAATTAAAATTTATAGTGCGAAATTTAGCGTGTGCTATCGTCTTTTAGTACAAACATAATTGTTATTAACATAGAAGATTACTAGATAGCCTTATTCGTAACAGACCCTTACGAGGTAAAATAAAAGTCGAAACGAGCGCATCTGTTATTCAAGCAGACAAGATGCCGGCAGTGTGTGTATCATTCATGGTGCTGACTCTAAACGAGCGTATTTGAGTCATGGCCCTAGCTGCTTATTAGAAAGGGTAAAAAGGAAATATAACTATACTAGAGCCATTACAAACGTGCGAACTGATAAACATTTGTATCAGACCTCTCTCTCACACATATAGGAGGCAAATCAGGCATATCGGAACTCTCGCTCGCACTTTTGTGACTCGGTTCGCACTTTTGTAATGGCTCAAGTATAGTACCTATATTATGCATAACTAATTAGTACTAAGCCAGCCTATTGCACAATATGACATCTGTGGCGCAGCGGTTAGCGCATCTGTCTACCATGCTAGAGGTGCCGGGTTCGAACCCGGACTGGGGGCAAAAAAAAAACCAGTTCTTGGATGTCTCATGTTTGCGATGTCGCTGTTTCTGGTTCCCACGACACAGGGTATTCTATTGTCCTATCTTAGGGCCAGAGGCAATGTATGTGCCTATAAGTAAATGTTTATGTAATATTTACTTAGTTTAATCATCGTCAAGCCATTATCTCCCCACCGAGAGGCACGGGTCTCTTCCCTGATGAAGGTATAGGCCATACTCCACCACGGGGGCTTAGGGCCCTTGCATTTAAAACAAAAATATAGTACAACGCCGCGGACTTAATGCCATAAGTGTTTTCTGTCAGTCAACCGCAGGATTCACAATTCACTTATTTGTGCAATTAGAAGTGACAATTCAAACTCGCATTCCAAACTGCTCGTGTAGACGTACCTGGCCCTCCTTCATTATTTATTCGGAACGCATTAGTAAGTACACTCGCCCCACCCACGGCTTTAGCTGAGGGTTAGCTGTCGGATTAACGTACGAAAAAAGTCAGAACGAAATCAAAACGAAGAATAACTTCTTTAGGTACTTTCTGAACAGTAAGACCACATGAGTGCCCGCGTTTTTAAAGCCGAATTTATATTACGAAATTATTGGCATGAAATTAATGTCGTGGCTTTAAATAAGAATTAGAAGATGAGAATATTCTTTATTATTCTCTCCTAGGTTTATCATACCGTGAGGAACCCCGCGAAACCGCTCTGGTTGGCTCTGCACAGTATTGTCTTTCTTTTGGGCTAGGCAGACTAAGCCGTCCCTTACAGGCCCTTCCACTCACATTCTCTCAATGTAATTATGTATTCTGTTAGTATTTCTTCCTTCATCTTCTTCACATATCCAAAACCACCGCAACATTCCTTTCTCTCTTTTTCCGGTTCATAAAATTGTATTAAACTTATACGAGTTTCATTTATTATTTTTCATTTCTGCAACAGACATTGTAATTTGACAAAAGTTAAAAAATATTTTTCATGAAAAGAGTTCCAGGAATAACATTGGGTACTTATTTAGGGATTGGCCTTTTATGGTAACTGATAGACTCTTATCTCAATACTCTCTAATAAGTATAGAAGTACTTATTAGAATATTCCTTACATAGAAGAATGACCATTAAATATGCAAAAAATACCCACTTTAAGCGTTATCTACCAACGCAGATAAATGAAAAATGTTCAAATCTGATAAAACATAACTTATTTCCTTCAAGGTTACACCCAGTGTTTTTGGAAGTTGTGATATTACTCGTATTACTTTAAAACGTGTAAAAAGTAAACCATCTCTCTATCAGATCAGATCAGATCTATGTAAAGCGAATCAAGATTTTTTTCTTCGTAGACGAGAAAAATTGTCAACCAAATCGGTTTACCAGACAAGAAAAGTAAAAGGTGATAGTTCTCAAAGGCCCATTTTCCGTACCTCTTAAAGGTCTATTTACCCTCCACCGGTCTTGAACAAAGCCTAAACAATTAAACGCCCCTGAAAACTTATCTCAAGAGAAGCAAAGGATTACGCCTAATTAACTACCGAGTACTTTTTAGTCGACGCTAGAAACGATACTATGATGAAGGTAAGTCTGGCATCGAGATGATATAGAATGGTTACGCGCGTTCAGTGCATGGAATTGACTATGACTAACGCTAGTGGTTTTCCTAGCGGTTCCGTGCTTTGCAAGGGAAGCAGTGGTGCCGGCTGACGTCGATAGATGGTCGTTAAGCCAAGTCAGAGGCCTTAGGGCGGCTTGAAAACTTCTGACTGTAAGACCAGGGAGCCGATTCTCGCCCATGCGAATTGAAAGCGTAGACGCCAAACATTCGAAGGATTAGACATTTGTCGCATAAAAATCAGTTTCATGTATTCTCACAAAGTCGTATACGCAAATTTGCTACTAATTTTCGTTCGCTTTGAGGTGTCATCTTGTCGCATGGTAATTACCATGCGACTCGCAAAAGGCGTATGAAATTTGAACGCATTCATTGATAGTTGAGGGTGGGTGTATTCCGAAATGCGATAAAATCGATTACAGCGCGAATCCACTTAAGTGCAGTAGGCACAAAAACCCTACTCCGTGCAAGATACTTTGGGACTACTAAATTTGGTCGGATTCGCACTGTAATTGATTTTATCGCATTACGGAACGTAGGGCAAGTCCATTATAATGGACTCGCCCTACGTTCCCTACGTTGACGTTTCGTTATAAGTAAAATTTCAGTAGAAAATTTTAAGAGTTAAGTGTATTAAACTTTTAAATAACGTATATTTTGTACCTAAACAGTTTCTTAGTTTATAAAATAACTTTTTTTTTTATTATTTTTTTAGTTTAATACAAAACCCACAGCACAAGTCAAATTACAAAATATGGTTGTGTGAAAATATCCAAACATAGGCCACTTAAGGGCTTACATTATATTAACTTAGCTTCTAGACAGGAACAAAAAATAGATTTACATAATTTAAGTTGTACAAACAGATTTTACAAATTTTACAGTGGAATAAAAAGAAGAAAACAGGCTATGGCCTTAGATATTTTAAAACTTATTTGTATAAAGGAACAGAGTGCTGTTAAATTATGACTGCATAGTGTGTGCGTGTGAGGGTGTGTTTGAATGTTTAAGGGTGTGTGTGTGTGTGTGTGTGTGTTTGTGTGAATAATTCGGGATCTCTGTCCGGGATTTGTGAAGTGAGGGAAGAAGGAGTGAGGTAAAAAGCATACCAGAACTCATTTCTTTTCCCCAAGGGAACCTAAAAGTGAACTCTTAAAATCTGACTTGGACAAATGGAAAATATCTAAATTGGAAAAAAGTTTATTATATACATTTGGCAAGCGACAGCTCACAGAGCCTTGCGCATAATTCGTAGTAACCAGTGGGACATCGAATAATTTTGTGTGACGAGTACGAGTGGTTGGTGTGCGCAGAGTCAAAACTTCGTTTGTCAGGTCAGGACAGTCAATGCTCCCACGGCAGATGTCAGAGAGCTGATACATGTCAATTAAAATACGACGTTGTTCAAGAGTCAGGAGCCTATATTGTTGACATGAAACTTCGTAATTGTCACCGTATGATCTTGTGCGGAAATTCAGATGATGGACAAATTTATGTTGTATACGCTCTATCATATTCTTGTAAATCATGTATTGCGGGTTCCATATACAACTACAATACTCTAGTATACTTCTTACGTATGTGTAGTAGAGCATACGGATACAATCCACATCTTTAAAAGGTTTAGTTATCCTCAAAATGAAACCTAAGTTTCTGTAAGCTTTATTTGTCATAGCCTCTGTGTGATCCCTAAATGTAAGTTTGGAATCCAATAAAACTCCTAAATCCCTAACCACATTGGCTCTCTGGATGACCTTGTACTCAAAGTGGTACTCGTGATTTACGGGTTTTGTACGTCTTGTGAATGTAACATGATTGCATTTCGAAGCATTGACACTTATTCTATTTTTATTATAATAAATAACTAGTCTATTGAGATCCTCCTGTAAGCGGGCGCAGTCGAGTTCAGAGTTTACTTTCAAGTAAATTTTTTTGTCGTCCGCGTACAGAAGAAACTTTGCATGTTGGAAACATGTGCCAATATCATACAAGTAGGCCACATAGAGGAGTGGTCCAAGAATTGAGCCTTGAGGCACGCCCGAGGGGACCAGGATGAAATCTGATTTGTGGCCACCAACAACGACTGCTTGACTTCTATTCTCGATATATGATTTAGTCCATCTAAGAAGGTTACCCTTGATACCAAGCTTTTCCAATTTGCGTAACAGAATGACGTGATCCACTCTATCAAACGCCTTCTCAAAGTCTGTATATATAACGTCAATCTGTCCACGGTTATCCATTTCCCTAAGCAGATAGTTGGTGAAAATTGCCAGATTAGTGGTGGTGGACTTACCTTTTAAGAACCCATGCTGTTCAACGGGAATATTTTGTGATATATTAGAATAGAAGTGGGTGTGCACAACGCGTTCCATAACTTTACTGAAAATGTTTAATATAGAGATTGGTCTGTAGTTTTCCACAGCAGTTTTTGTACCCTTCTTATGCACAGGCACAATATGTGCCGTTTTCCAGACAGTTGGGACCAGACCCTCATGAAAGGACCGGTTTAGAATTATCGTAAGAGGCTTTGATAACGATTCCGCGCAGTTCACTATCAGAATAGGTGGAAAACCATCGCTGCCTGGGCCCTTGTTTTTATCTAAACCCTTCAGAATTTTGAGTATTTGAGTCTCAGTGACCGTTATATTACTCAGAACGTTTGGGTAAGGGGGTTCCACAAGATTACGAATTGGATAAGAACTTGCTGGAACACTGAATATTTCCTTAAAATATTTATTAAAAGATGTGGATATTTCCTGTTCAGTGTGTAAATTGTTGCCCTCATATGTCATGGACTTAGGATACCCTGTAGGGTTCTTTCGCTTTGATTTAACATAGGACCATAGCAATTTGGGATTCTTTTTTATGTTCTGCTGAGCTCTTATGATATGCCGCTGGTAACATTCATCCTGTACAGCCTTTTGTCTGCAGCGAAGTAGTGCAAAACTATCGTAGTCACAAGGGTTTTTGTATTTTTTCCATCTAGTATGGTACTTTGATTTTTCTTTAATAATATTTATTAGAGCTCGACTGTACCATATTGGATATTGCTGGGATCCTCCTACTGTGGCTTTTGGGACATGTTTATTAATAGAATTATTCAACCGTGTATAAAGCTTACTCACCGCATCGTCAATTGTGACGGATTCCAGAAGACATTCCCAATTGCATCCAGATAACTCAGAATTTATTTCATTAAAGTTTGCTTTCCGGAATTGGTATTTTAAGCGTTTTATAGGAGTTATAACTTGGGTGTAGATGTCATTGGACTCCATTTCAATGGCAGGATGATAAGGATCCTCACTCACCAATGGAAAAACTGCCTTAATAACATTGAGTTGAAAGTTACAGAAAATTAAGTCCAGAGTTTTATTACTGCTATTTACAAATCTATTATATTGCTCCAATCCAATGAATTGCATGAGATTTAACAAATTTGATGCAGAATTTTGTACCTCTACCGAACCTTTTCTTAAACAAATCGGTTCGCCAGAGTCCCACCGTAGACAAGGCAGGTTAAAATCTCCACTTATTAAAAAGTTATCATCGGAATTTTCTCGCGCAATGTCACCCATCAAATCCAAAAAGAGTTGCACACGCATTGGTAGTTTACGGTCAGGAGGTATATATAATACTGCTATGAGAATGTTCTGGGTAGAGCCTATTGAAGAAGCAGGTATGGTGAGCCACACACACTCTAAGTCATTTCGACTCCATTCCGGTCTAGGCCGAGCATGTAGAGCCCGTGCGCTCAAGATAAATACACCACTTCCAGCAGTCGACGAGCCGCGGTCTGCTCTTACCATATCGAAGTTATCCAAATCAGCTAACTCTGAATTCAGAATACCTTCACACAGCCAGGTCTCGGTAATTAGGAATAATTCGTAGTTAAGGCCGGCAACATTGTTAAAAAATTCAGTAGTCTTTGTTCTTAAGCCTCTAACATTTTGGTAAAAGATTCGGAGATTATTAGGGAGGGGGGTTAGGCAGTCTCTTTTCAGATAGGATGTAACTAATATGGAGGTGCAGAGATACTAGATAATGAGAAACAAAATATTTCTTAGCGAAGGCAAACTGGTAGAGTCTGAACACTTGGTACGGACCTGGGGGGCGCTCACTAGTTCTATGTGTAATATATGAATTTTGTGTGTGTATTAATTGTAGAGTGTTAAATGTGTGTGTGTTTTGTGAAGTAGTTTGATGTGTGTTTGTCTGCAAGTCATAAAATTGATAACAGCTCACAATAATTATTATAATAAAATTATTAACTATACGTAATGAGAGAAACCCAATTAGGCAACAATTTTTTTGAGGTCGTTTTCGGAAGCGATGTTGATTTGCGGTGATTTTTCGTTTTTCCTTACATAAATGCGACAGTTTTTTGTCCATACGAAGGCAAATGAGGCTGCTTTTGCTTGAGTCTTACACGCTTGAAAGAGCTTTTTGTTGTTCGGAGTGAGATGTTCGTTGACGTAGATACGTTTAATATCGCCCTTCATGCCGATGACACCCGTGTCCAGATCACGGCGCTTACGAGCTTTAGACAGAAACTCATCCCTCACTTGACGCTGGCGGAGACGAACGACTAAGTTGCGTGGTCGGCCGGGGGTAGCTCGCATCGGTTGAACTCGGTGTGCGAACTCTATATCATCTTGGTTTAGAATGACATCAACGCTCTTTGCAAGCCTCTTAATAATTTCTACCGTAGATTCGCCCTCATTCTCAGGAATACCGACGACTTCAATATTCTGAAGACGTGACCACTGCTGTTGTTGTTGGTGTTCACGCTCCAGATATTCCATGCGGGATTCTAAGTATTTACATTTACTGGTAAGCTGTGAGTTTTCAGCGCGTAACTCTTTTATTTGCTTGGTTTGTTGCTCAAACGTTCCTCTCATAGCTGAAAGCTCGTCTTGCAACACCTTGAACTTTGAATCAAAATGTTTGATTATCATCTGGGTATCAAGGCTAATTATAGACTCGGAGGTAACTGGCTCTACTTCGGGGGTATTAAGAAATATAACAGGACTCATGGTTTGTTTATTAGCTAAAGTTGCTTTTTGAGGTTTGCAGGCTGGGCACTTCCACTTCGGTTTATTCATGGGCAGAATTTTCTTGTAGTCAGTTTCAGTGCATTCGGCACAGTAGTAGTGATGGTTATATTGACAAGCAGCACATTTTAAAAGTTCGTCATGCCTTACTGCTAGGTTGCATACCTTGCAAGCAGAAATTGCAGGTGGCGCCATCTTTCTCCGACCGTGGTCTACTACTATTTACTTGGGTGATCTATTCCCCACTAGGTGTCGCTAGGCTCAAAGTATAAACAGTAGTGACAGAACTTTTTCTTGAACGCAGCCGTAACGCTTGTCAAAAACCAGCTGATTGTGTTAATCTGTGATGTTGTGTGTGACAGCTGTTGGATCTTCCTGTTCCTTGTAGTGATAAAAACAGTTGGCCGGTTGTGATGTAATTTCGGTGATGTGTTCCTATTGGATGATGTGTATGTGCGTATTCGAAAAAGTGACCGTTGGTGGTGATCTCGATATATTGATGAGGCTTTTCTCGAGCAGGAAGCTGTGATAGATGTGAATGTCTATCCTACCTCGAACTCCTGCGGCTGCACCTTTAAACTGGCCACTGCACAACACACAAAACAAGGGTTTTTCTGGTTTTTACTATTAAAAAGAGGGAGCGACTTTGAAACTCGTCCTGCCTGACAGACAGATTTTGACAGATGATGAAACTCAAAACACTCAAAGTAATAATTTGCCGCAAAATGTATCAATTTAAAAGTGAAATTGTAAGCGTTTTAAGATTCGACTAACTTTCAATTTAGGTACAATCGAGAAAATGGAACGTAGGATTCACAGATTACTGTTTCAGTCGTTAGACATTTCTCCGATTTTTTCATTCGAATTCAATGTCGCATGGTGTTCAGAATACAGAATTTCGACTTTTTATGTAGAATTCAAGTCATACGCCTTAGAGTCGTATAGGTACGTCTTATTTGCTAATGAAGTGAGAATTGGCCCCCAGCCACTAGTTTAACAAGCCTCCACCAATCCGGACTTGGCCCCCGTGGTGGAGTATGGCCTATACCTTAACCACAAAAAACCACAAAACCACAAAATGACACTTTGACTTTTTTTTGTGTAAAAGACGCAGTAACTCAATGATTTGTTTTTCCAAGGTAGAGAAGTACTTACTTTACTAAGAAAAAATGTACAATATCATAAAACATCATTTTGCACTACCATTCTCAGGTATGCCGTGTGAATTTTTTGCTTCTTCAATTCACCCATTAATGACAAAGAAATCTACGAAAACTTAAAACAGCTGCTTATCGCCAAAAGCTACTTATACTGTGAATAAATGCTGGAGTCGGTGAGAAGGAAAATGCAATAGTATCGAGTTTTGGAGTCGTGGATGATGAATAAAAGCGAAAAATATCGGAGCGTCCTTTTGACTCAATAAAATGTTCACAAGCAAAAAAAAATCATCATAATTATCTGCTCATAAACAGTCTCATGAAAAGAGGTCGGACGAGGCTCGATCTCATTTCTTCATCAAAATAAATAGGTCGATGCTACAGCGCGTCAAGTGTAAGTTGGCGTGTGGCAAAAAAAACGTACTAATTTTGTCGGTTGTGTTGACAGTTTTCAAAGCTTGATGGTCTCACATTAAGACCCGGTTTCATCAAACTCTGTTTGTTAGTGGTAAACGCGGCATTTATAAATCAGCCGTCAAAACTAACAAGGATGTTAAAGCAATGTTAAAATGTCCATGTCCTATGAGCTAAATTTAACAGACCATTAGTAAATCAAGCATTACGTGAATGAAGCGCAAACCAGTCATTCAAATTCCTGTCAAACGTTAAACATTTGCGTCTGTGGTTCAACGCTTTTGAGGTTGTGAAAAGATTTTTCTGGTTTGTTTTGTTGTGATTTTGTTAAATTCGTGCGTTTTCTAAATTAAATTACAAGGGATGTCTAAGAAATCATGATAACCCAATTTTTCTGCTAACGAAAAGGATATCCTCACCCATTTAGTGTCAAAGAACAAAGATGTAGTGGAAAATAAAAAAAAGCAGACGCCGTTACGACTTCTATGAAACACGAAGGATGGCTGCAGAAGTCCAGGGCCTAGATTCTGTTAATGCATTGTAGTACAATGACAACTGGATGAACGTGGCGATTTAGTTTCATTGCCGCTTCAAGTCTACGCGCAAACTCAAATCAAGCAATGTAGGCGTCAATCGTATGGAAAAAGACGTCGCGTGACCGTGGATCTGTCATCGAACTATAACGCACCAACAGAATTAAGGCCCAGGTCAGCGTATTCGTCAAAGTAGTCACGCTGTGTTTTGAAAATCTTAGGACGGCGTATAACGTGCTCCAAATTATCCAAATTTTCTAAAACATCTTTATTTTCAAAAATAATATTGTAGGCAGCGTCCATTTTGACAGTTTTGACGGAACTAAATCGACTGTTAATGTTTTAACGGACCTCCAATGCCAGGATTAGATTTGATGCTTTGTTAAAGAAGTTAATGGTCCATTAGAGCGTGGTGGGACACTCGACAGCATTTAACAGTCCGTCAGAAGATGTAACAGATTGTTAGACCATTAACAGAGCTTGGAGAAACTGGGCCTTAGTGTGTAGGAGGCGCCGCCACAGGAACGCCAACTTATACTTGACAGTCTGTATTTATTTTTCATTTTCAAAGAAGTATTACAAAGCAGCTTGGAATATTTATTTATGAAAAAGTTTAGCTACATTGCGTCGGCCACAAATACTATGAGTTTATTAACTAACTAATATTTAAAATAAAAAAGTAAAATAAGAAGTATTTTTTATATAATTATATCAGATTAGCCTAGTTTTAAGATAAAATTGTTGAAATTAAACGGTTCCTAGGTATTGGATAATTTTCCTGTGCCCGAGAGGATCAATAATGATACATTATTTGTTGTTTAAGATCCTACCAAACTTGTGGCTGAAATAAAGTATTAAGTACTCTAGGTAAACAGAGCGATAGCGCATTTTATTAACTTTTGGATTCAGAACAAATTGATTTGTTTCAGTACGGCGTTATCACGTACCATTTCCTCGTGATAACGCCGTACAGGAGGAACAACAAATACATGCGTTTGTCAAACTAAAACTTTCATACAAAAAACACTACATATATAAAAAGCAAGTCAGGCAATTTGGAATGAAATTACTTGTATGAGTTTTGTTTATCTGCCTCAGCGCTAGGGTTCTTGTGTACGTATTACATTAAATTTTAATTGTTAATAGTGTCACAGGCAGTCAAAGGTTGCTCTAAAAATTAAAGACATTAGTGAAATTAAGACATAGGTACCCGCGGTCTCTTGAACGCTAGCAGTCTGTAAATCTATTGTTAACAGCTGTCAGTTGTCAAAAGTGCTTCCAAAAAAACAACTGACAGCTGTTATCATCATCAACCTATTATGTCCCCACCGAGGGGCACGGGTCTCTTCCCTGAGGAAGGTATAGATAGAGCATACTCCACCACGGGGGCCAAGTCCGGATTGGTGGAGGCTTGTAAGACTAGTGGCTGGTCTTACTGTCAGAAATTTTTCAAGACGCCCTAAGGCCTCTGACTTGGCTTAACGACTGCCATCTACCAACGGCAGCCGGCACCAACTCCTTAAGTGCCTTTTCATGGGAAAGCTCCCATTGGAGCTAATACATTACTACTTTACCCAGCCCGGCGACCGGCCGACGGCCGGGTGCAGGTGAAAAGGCACTAACGTGCCTTGCGAAGCACGGAACCGCTCGGAAGATTACTTAGGTACCCCAGGCTACGAGCGGTTCGCACAACTTTGACGTTCATAAAGCAAACATTAAGTTTGAATTTTGAATAAAAACATTTGAATTTGAAAATTTATAGCAAAGTTAACGTGCTATAACAATAGGCATCGATTAAACTATTTTTTTATATTCTGAAAGTGACTTCCCAAAAATATCTTGGCACGAACTCGAATCTGTAAAACATTTTTAGTACCGAACTATCTAGAGCGGTGAGTGCGTAGCGCGGGTCATAGTCCTAATAAATGTTTATGTTTATGTTCTCCCCAGCCGGGGATCAAACCCGGGACCTCTCGCATGGTAAGCAGATGCGCTAACCGTTACGCCGCAGAGGTCGTCTATACATAAGCTCACGCCTGTATCCCAAAGAGGTAGGTAGAGACCAGGGACAGCCGCTTGCTATGATCGTGATGAGTTTTTTCATTCACTTTCGATAGAGAGAGCGTTTGTGATTTGCATAGGAGTGACCAAGAGACGCTTTGTCACTCCTATACAAATTGCAAACGCTCTCGCTATCGAAAGTGAATGAAAAAACTCAGTATAAGCACTCGGATAACTTTCGTTTCGTCGACATTCATTAGTCGTTGCATGCACGTACGCCGGTTCCAGGTACTTTTATTATCATCATCAGCCCACCGCAGCACACTGTGTTGGGTATAGACCTTGCCCATATCAAGCCGTACTTCGCGGTCTCTCGCCATTCCCATCCACGGGTTTCCTGACAACCTGGCTATATCGGGCTGACCACCGCCCGCTTCTCGGCTGCCACTGCCGCGCCGCGCGCATTAAAGTCAAAAGTTGCGATTTTCCAGTACATTTATTTGTTGTTAACTCTTATAATTGAATTAGGATTACTAAGCTCATATCTAGCGGTGAGGAATGCTTAGGAGTTAACAAAATGTATTAGGCTAAGGAATTTACTATATTTAAGTTAATTTTGTTAATTCTGTTTTTCCTCCTTAATAAAATAAAAGACGCCAGGTGTCTCGCCCATCGACATTTCAGACTCGTGATCTGGGGGTGCAATTACGTAACACTACACTGTATGGAGTTGTCTGATTTAGCGCTTTTGTTGCCGGTCACACTGTTATATTCGGGGACTTTTTTCCCCAGTAGGTATCTCATACTTATACTCCGAACTGTCAAATACATTCTCATTGACTCTTTCGAGTTGTCTAAATGCTTAACCCGATAGAGTGAAAAGTTACGTAATATAAGAGCGGTCGCCAATATCGTCGATCCTCGTCCAATGTTCTATCCACTAGAACATTGGACATTGGTGTGCCCTATCCACTAGAAAGCTAGGCCTCAGACTTTTTCAAAATAAGCTTCATAATAGGAAAAACCAACCTGTAGGTTGCGTTTCCGTTTTAGAAATTTTAATTAAACTTGATAGCAGAGTGCCTGGTGTTTATTTGGCCTCCTTTGAATTTCATAAGACTGCTACCCCGAAATCGTGATTTATGTAATGCGATAAAAGGCGAGGTCATCATAATATTAAATTAAAAGTAAACTCGAGAGTACATCTCAAAATTTATGTTGCATTCGCCCTTAGTGTCACTGATTAGAAAGCGTGTAGGTAAAGGTTGAGGTATTGCCGACTGTACAGCTCAGTGGTAGCTGACCTGAGTTTGCATGAAAATTGAGAAATAGTTGGGCGGGACATTTGGTAAGGCGGGAAGGTGGCCGGTGGACTTATAATAGGGTCGATTTCTGAATTGGGAATTTCGTTAAGTAACTACTTAACTGTAGTGCTGTCTCGTCAAATTTCTCAGTAAAGAGCGAGACAGAACGTTGTTTAAGTCCCGGCCCTTAGCCACTAAGTGGTGGCCTAGAATGGGTCGACGGTCGATGGGCAGACCACCAGCCCAAAAGGCCGACGACATTGTGAAAGCGGCTGGGAACATTGGACAAGACTAGGACTAGACCGGATGGGTTGGCGTGAAAGACAAGAGGCCTACGCCCAATAGTGGGCTCTATTTATGGGTTGATTAGATAGATAGATTGAGAAATAGTTGTAGGTTTTGACACTGCTTAAATTTTTTTGAAGCTTACGTCCACCCTAAGTCTACGCGCACACTCATATCAAACAATCTAGGCGTCAATGGTATAAAAAAACACGTCACGTGACTTCACCGTGTATTTGTCATTGTACTATTATATAATGCACTAACAGCATCGAGGCCCTGGTCGGTCTCTTCCGATAAAAATCAAGTAAGTGGTTACGGATATTTATTTTATACTACAAACATTAATTTCTTCTTTATAATATTGGTATAGAGTATAGATAAAAATATCCATCGGCTTAAATAAATATTTCGACTGTTTTACCGTATGAAGAGTAAACCGGATAAATAGAAGTTACCAATTAACAAAGGTGAAGGGCATAAAAGTAGCTCAACAAAACAATGAAGCACAATATGTACTGATTCTATGAAGTTATTTGACTTCATAGATTTAGTTAGTAAAAGAGAAAAACCTGTAAGAAGATACCACAATAAATTATTTCAAATAAACAGTTATCGACAAAGAGAACAAAAAGTAAAGCTTCAATTACAATCGTCCTAAAAACAGCTCAGACACAGGATTAGAGAAAAACAATATTATTATTTTTAAACATAGTCACTGAGAAGAGTGGCGTGACTAAGCAAAGCACATGCATGCAAGTGACAGACAAAAACTGGCAACCGTGAAAAGATAATGCAGAACTTATCACGTAGACTTTTACTTGATTTTAAAAAAAGCCAATAATATTTTGCTACACCCTCCTCCCAGTCCAAATAGCAACCCAGCCATAACTGGCTTTGAGACTCGTGTATCCCTTATAAAGCATAATATCATGATACAGCAAGAGCCAAAAGCAACCTTAGCATCACGACAGAGGTTTCAAAAGTCGGCAAACATTCATTTATTCCCGACTCGCTAATCAGAATCACTTAAGATCGATGACAAAATAATAACAAAAAATGAAGGTATCGCTGCAGCTTTCGAACAGTTCTTCACTAATGTCCCAATCGTAACTACAGCTCCATTAGACTCGTCATCAGATCGTGCGGCGACATTATTAAGGGACCATGTCCCCGCGTGCGAACACTATTTTACATTTAATTACATTGAGCCCCATGACATTGTTAAGAATTTTAAATTATTGAATCTTAAAAAAACCGAGGACTTATGGGGTTTGTCAGTAAAAATAGTTAATTCAGTGATAAATATCCTAGCTTTGCCGTTAGCACAGATTTTCAATAAATGCGTAGATGAAGGAGTATTTCCAGACCTCATGAAATATAGTAGGTTAGTGCCCTTATTTAAAAGCGATGATAAACAAGACCCAACCAATTTTAGACCCGTTTCAGTCCTACCAGTATTAAGTAAAATATTTGAAAGAATTATCTTAGATCAATTGCTTATTCATTTCAATAATTACCAACTCCTCCATAGTCAGCAGTTCGGTTTCACTAAAGGGCGGAATACAACAGACGCTGGAGTCATGTTAGTTAAACATATTTTCAGTGCGTGGGAGGATCATAATGATGCTATAGGAGTATTTTGTGATTTGTCAAAGGCATTTGATTGTGTAGACCACAAAACACTGCTCTCAAAATTAAAACACTATGGAATAAAAAAATTAAGTTTAGATCTTCTAAACTCATATTTAGAAGGAAGGGTTCAAAAAGCAGACATAAACCGTATTAAATCGTCAGGTTCACTTGTAAAAATGGGAGTCCCCCAGGGATTTATTTACAAGCTAGGTAGTAGGGACACACTAAGAAATTTTTTCAAAGAAATCAACATCCTAACAGTTGCAAGCCAATACATTTATGAAAATATTATGTACGTTAGGAAAAATATTAAAGACTTCGAAACACTTGGTAGCCATCATAACGTTAATACTAGGAATAAACATAAATTGTCATTTCCACGATTTAGACTTGTAAAAGTTAATACTTCCTTTATGGGGCACTGTATAAGGTTCTGCAACAAGATACCCCAAGATATATTAGAGTTACCTCCAACGCGATTTAAGAATTGTGTTAAGCACACTCTTTGCAAAAAAGCTTATTATAAAATCAACGATTATTTAGAAGACAAGGACGTATGGCTTTAAATAGTAGTTTATTATTAAATTTAATCAGAGGATAAATGTGTCTAGTGTTTAACACATCCAAGATATTGTTTTGTAAGTTTTATTTGTATTAGCTTTAAGTTGATTTGAGAAAAGATGGTCAGAGTGGAGTTTTTTTTTCGCTGCCATTTTCTCCACTACAGACGGCCCCAAGGCAGCGGCTAACATTATACATAACTGTATGTACATTGACATTCAACAAGCAGAATGTAAATTCTTTACGTTGAAATAAATTTCTGATTCTGATTCTGATTCTGAAACGCTCCCAGACAAGTATTGCCACTGACACCCTGCTTCACAAAAAAGGCAAGCAATATTGGAATCTAACGCTTTAAAAATCAAACCACATTCAAATAGTGTTTGTCATAGTGATTCAGAACCGCATTGTCAGAAAGTAAGCTGGAATGGAATTTACTACCACTGCAGGCTGAATTTCAACCAAGTTGAAACGTTTTCAACCAACCTACCATCACCACTTTCACGATAGTGTAAAAATATAACAAATTCAATTTACCCCTTTATCTTTCATCATTCGTGTTTATTCCAGAGTTTGAAAGCCTGTATCACTCGTCCATCTTAGTCAAAATACAGAACATTCTATTTACATTACGAGTACACATATTGATAACGATTTAGTCATTTCAGAAATTGATTGAAATGAAATAATAGCTAGCAAAAAAAGATGCTAGCTATTATTGCTGTTGATCAGCAAAAAGTTTTTCGGATTAGCCAACAATTTATTTCAAACAGTAGAACAAGTAAATTAACAATATGATCACACTGTGGCAAATAAATCTAACATTTAAATCAGCCAACGTGGTAACACAAAGTCGAGCTTCTGATTTTCTAGTGTTGTTCTGTTCCCTGATGTAATTGGATTGAGATACGATCGGCTGATGTTTTCAATATTATGGAAGATAAGTCTGCCAACGGGAACCAAAAACGGTGCTTAATGCAAATTAAAATTGAGTACGTAAATACACTAACGGCCTTACATTATAAAGGTTATGAGCTGTGTATACAGCCGTTATGCGAGGTCTGACAAACTGGTTATTTATACGCTAAATACGATTAAACCAATATACATTGATATACGTCAAATAGTTATTCAGAGTGTACTTATAACTTATTTATTAGTAAGGCCGTAATAATTTACTCATTGGATTTTTTAATTTATGTTGTGTTTCTTTATAACATTCAAAAGCTTTCTTGGATTCTATTTATTGACTACACAAAGTCCGTTTCATAATTCGATAATAAAAAATGAGGTGGTGTTACCCTATAAGATATATGAATTTACGCAGTAGATTTTTTTTTACCGTAAATGTGACCAAAATCCTTATTACATCAAAGAAATTAAAATTTAATTACTCATAAGAGCTAAGTTTAAAAAGAACACCTACGTAGCACACACAATTTTTACTTGGATTTTTATTCTCAAAGAGAGAGCAGCCTATATACGTCCCACTATAGGTCACAGGCATTATTGCAGAGAGAGATAGCAGCTTATATACCTATCTATACCCACTATAGGTCACAGACCTTCTCTTAGACAGAGAGTGTATGGGTTTGCATTTATTTGAACACTTTATTTAACTAAAACATTATTAACTCCACCCGAGTCCGAGCCCCGAGCTCCGTCTCTTCTCACCATGAATAACCTCTGCAAATCAGAGCAAAACCCTGGTCGGACTCTTCCGGCAAAAAGTCAAGTGTATCCGGAATAAATTTAATAATGTTTGAACACTGTGGAAAGACAAATGAACGAACAGTTTTCTCCTTTATAGCAACACTTAGAAATTTAAACAAAAAATAAGTAAGGTTTTTATCGGTAGTAGGTAATATGTATTATTCGGCACTATGCCACCCTTTTCCATAATTTGCGTCGTGATTATCAGCATGAGAGGCCTCATTAAACATACGATGTTGATCAGAATGAAACTCCTTACTAGCTTTTGGGTCTTCTTCTTTTTAAAGTGCCTCTTCATCACTGGAGGTTGGCAGTCGGCTCTTTCCAACGGTCTCTGGTCAGTGCAATATTCTGAAGTCTGCTCCTCCGCGGTTTTAACACCGGTGTACTCTTTCATGTTGCACGACTATGCCATCCTTTTCCTGCCCGGCCTCCTCTTAGCTTTGGATAAGTATTTTAAATTTTAATCCTTTATGATTCCATAGCGCCACCGATAGAAAAAAATCATATACATATTTTTAAAGTTGCTTTTACACAACAGAGAGAATGTTGCTAAGTCTTTTTAACATATTGTGACAAAAAATATAAACTGTTAATAATGTTAGTTGATCTTAACGATCACGCCCTATGTTGCTTAACGTTCGTTAAGCAATATAAGGCGTGTTCACTGCATGGAAGAGTGACCGTACTATGACTAACGCTAGTGGCATTTTTCCAAGTGATTCCGTGCTTCACAAGGCACGTTAAGCCGTTGGTGCCAGCTGCCGTCGATAGCTGGCAGTTGTTAATCCAAGTCAGAGGCCTTAGTGGCGGCTTGAAAACTTCTGACAGTATGACCAGCCACTAGTCTTACAAGCCTCCACCAATCCCGGACTTGGCCCCCGTGGTGGAGTATGCTCTATATATACCTTCCTCAGGGAAGAGACCCGTGTCCCTCGGTGGGGACATAATAGGTTGATGATGATGATGAATTTTGAAATAAAACTGTAAAATTCAGGGTCAGTCAGGTAGTTCAGGTCGTTAAAATTAGGGAAGGGGTTAGTTTTTAGCGTTAGTTATGCGTCTACAATTTTTACTTTCACTGCCCCAAGGTCAAGCCCAAGCCCCTTCACATTCTGAAGAACGAGCGACCAAGTAAACCCTCGCATGCAAAACAAGGGGCGCCCACACAAAAGAGGCCTTATGACAGTGTTCATTATTCACCACGTTGTAAAATAATTGGGGCTAAAAAGGTGTTGGGCCGCAGCTAAGTATGCTCATTTGTAGCGGGCTGAAAAGCTAATTTTGCGGCCTCATGTTTATTTGATGGCGCCGTAAATAAAACCGGCATTATCCCGACCATTGGGTTACGTCTCATTTGCACTGCCGTGTTTTTTGCGTGTGCTTTCCTTTTCCTTGTCTTGGTTTTGGGGTTCCGTGTGAAAGGCCAAAGACTTTGGCATTAAGGTTCTGTAATCAATCAAATTGAATACATACTCATACGTAAGCTCATGTCTGTATCCCAGAGGGGTAGGCAGTCGTTAAAGGACGCCCCAGGCGGACATAGTTCGACCAAATAGGGGATGTATTAGTAAAAGGTAAGATAAAATGTAACCGAAATCGGCGTGTGTGCATGCAACGACTAAAATGAAATAATTTATTGTGTGCCCCTCGGTGGGGACATAATGGGTGATGATGATGATCAATGTAAACCTATGTCAGAAAAACGGAATGGAATTCTGTTTTCATTAAAATTCTTCAAAAGGGGCCGTAATAGTTATCTCCGCATTGAATAAATAAGATCCGCTGTTTACTAACAAGTCTGTTATATTAAGGGTCTGTTTCACAATCTGCAGATAAAGTTCCGGACAAGCTATCCGCAACCAGGGCTGCCGTTTGTTCTAAATTTGAAGCCATAAACGAACACACGCAATATAGGAAAATTTATTTAAATTTAGAACAAACGGCAGTCCTGGTTGCGAATAGCTTATCTGGAACTTTATTTGAACATACAAATTTTGGCAACCCTTTTTGCCCCCTTATGGGTTGAATTTCAAAAAATCCTGTTTTATGCCTTGCTTACATTATTTAAAGACCCTCTGTGCAAAATTTCAGCTTCCTAGGTCCAAAGGCTTGGGCTGGGTGTTGATGAGTGAATGAATCAGTCAGTCAGGACTTAGAAATTTTATTTATTTAAATAGATAGAAGATTGTGAAACAGGGCCTTAGAGAACTAAGTCATCCTATAGATACTATTAAATCTCTAAATCTCACTCGTGTACCAGTGCCATCTTATTTAAAATACACGCCTCGGAATGATTGAAACCCTTTCTTCCATACGATTTTCTCTACCCTTAAGGCGTAATATAACTGAGCCATCTGCAGAACCACAATGAGTCAAGCGAAACAGAAGCGTCCTCGCGCTTTTGCCTGTTCCCTCGACGCTGTTGGTGATGAATAAGGAATTAGATTATTACCTACCGCCGTGCGCCTTAGCTCCTTGGCAGAAATGAAAGATAGCATAAAAATGTTAGTGTTTTACATCATGGAAAATAAGCACTAAAGAAGGATAGCACCGTAGAGACTACGAGAGCATTACTTACACGGGTGTAAGAAAATGCAAGTTTTTTTCACAAATCTGGGCTTTGATGCTATTAGTGCATTATAGTACAGTCGACAGCACGTCAACCTACATATTTTAGTTGCAAAATCGCCCGTAATGCAGCTGAGTAGAGTACATGAGTGTATATCACGATGTGCTGTCGACTGTACGATGACATAATATAAATTTTATTTGTAAGTATTTACTTATTTGTATGTTTTTTATGTGGGGTTATTCAAAAACTAGCGCTGTTTCGAATAGAAACAGCAAACGCTGAAATAGCATCATTGTCACATGCACTAATATAAAAATGAATCGCTAAATGTCTTGCTAAGCGCAAATCTCGGGAACGGCTAAACCGATTTTGCTAATTCTTTTTTTAGCATATTCCTTGAAGTACGAGGATGGTTCTTACGGCGAGAATAAAATAAAAAATTGCCTAAAAAGTCTAAAAACAACACTTGCGAAACAACGTTTGCGGGGTTAGCTAGTATTATATAATTTTCGTATCACAGTGTTAGTGCGCATACCACTCCGAAACGGCATGGCGGATTTTGATGATATTTCATATGTATAGGTAATAGGTAGGTCTGGGAGTAGGTTTTTCTCTATCATTCATACTTCTATCTGAAAAAACGACGTTTGCGGTGTCAGCTATAAATAATATAAATGATTAAGATGTCCCGAGTGTGGCGAGCACATGTCAACTCTGCGCGCGCACTATATAAAAACTCCAACATTTCTGAGTGCGTATACTGAGTTTTTTCACTCACTTTCGATAGCGAGAGCGTTTGCGATTTGCATAGGAGTGACAAAGAGACAACTATGTGGCGCGCTTTGTCACTCCTATACAAACTGCAAACGCTCTCGCTATCGAAAGTGAATGAAAAAACTCAGTATAAGCACTCTGCATCGCGCAATGAAAGTTTACACATTGACATACCATAAATACAACGTCGAACAAACAACAGTTGGACCGGCCATTCCCAAGCATACGATCTGTCTGGGGGGAAATTTCCCTTTAGTTATAGTGGAAGAGCACGATCACCCGCTCTTCCCTATACCGAGTATCACACGCGACTACTGGTAATTAAAATCAGAATCACGGTTTAACCTCTGGGATTGGAATTATCAGTAGTCCAGTTAATGGAACCTCTGGAAAGAAACCCAGTAGTCCCATGGGACTACTGGACTGGGACCACTGGGTATACACGAGACGGAGCGTATTATCATTAGATACGCTTCAAGTTACTCTCAAAATATTACATGAATAGGTACTTATCAATGGAATTGCGATAGGAAAATAATTTGATGCTTTACTTTTATTAAGAGGTAATGCTTGAGGTTAAATAATGCTTGAAATCTTTTTCAGAGAATTCAGCGTGATTGGAAATTGAACCTTATTATCACTCGAGTAGACTTATACCGATTTGTTTTTGATCTACACCCCAGCGCGGCGGTCTTCAACATCTATGTACAAACAAAATGTACCCCACGAAAAGTAAAATTGAGATGTAAGTAAGACGAGAAAGCTACTAAAAGTGAAAGAGCCTCATTTCCCGATATGGCGCTTACCTACCAAGACAATGGACGTGGGTCCAATTTCCACTGGGGGCCAAATGAATTGAAATGAAATTTATTTGGCAAAGAGAAACCTGTAACATACTTTTAATACATTATAGATATTTTAATCTTTAAAAGATAAGATACATCATGTAGTTTAGGTTTCAGTAGTAGGATTTCAGCTGTTATCTAAGCTAGACTGGGTCTGTAATATAGATATCAGCTTCCATCGAAATTATGGTCTGAGCCTACACTATTGTAGATTTTAAGAGAACCTGAAGGGCGCATCAAATGGTTTATTTTTACTTTGTAAATATTCTGTTTCAATTTTTTTTTACGGGTTACTACAAATATTGTTCTTATCTTAATTTAATGATTTCTAAGTTTAAGTAGAATTAAAACTAAAACTAAAGTGAAGGTGTGCCCAAAACAAATTACTTAACTATGTCACTATGAAACAATGACGAAAAGTTTTGTGTTTGTGTGTGTGTGTGTGTGTGTGTGTGTGTGTGTGTGTGTGTATGTGTGAGGGTGTGTGTGTGTGTGTGTATGTGTGAGGGTGTGTGTGTGTGTGAGTGTGTGTTTGTGTGTGTGTATGTGTGTGTGTGTGTGTGTGAGGGAGGTGGTTTGTTTGTATTTTAGTTCCTAACTTATAGGATGGATTATTTTTTCTGTATCTTCATACGATAAATTTTGAAGCCACTGGATTATGGTACGTTTAAAATAAGGTTGTGTGAGGATGTGTGTATGCAAAGTTTTATGTAACTGGTTGTAAATGTAAGGACACAAGAAGCAGAAAAATCTATGACTGAACGTAGTTTTAAGGGGGATAGTTTTTGCAACAAGATGATTTCTTTGGGAGAACTATGTATTGTGTCTTTGTTAAAAGGCGTTAGCGATCGCTGGAAAAGGGCTGTGTGTAGGATGAAAAGTTGGCGGACCGTGAGCACCTGACAGAATTCGTACAGAGATCGTGTTGGATATAAGATAGGCTTTAAGGTGGCAACTTTCAGAAGTGCTCTTTGTGCGCATTCAACCATTATGAGGTGAGATTTTGCTGCACCTCCCCAAGTATTCACGCAATAGGTTAGCAGGGACTGGCACAGGGTTAGATATATTGTTTTCAGTAGACTTGGATTAGCAACGTGTCGGAGTTTTTTAAAAACAAATATAAGCTTACGGATTCTGCTTGATAAGACCTTTATGAAGGGTTTGAATGAGAGGTTGGTATCAATGAGGAGGCCTAGATATTTAATTTCGTCTGTTCTTTGTATCAGAGGACATGTGCATTGTAGCTTAGGATCGTAACAAGTATGAGCTGAAATGGTATGTTTTTTTGGGTCCGGAAGTCGCCAGTTTTTTATCGAAAAAATCATGTGTTTTGTCTTGTCAGCATTTAAAGTAAGTAAGTTCTCTCTTAGCCATTCAGATACTTTGTTAAATCCCTCTTGTGCCGATTTGTAAGCTTCATCCCGTGTATTTCCGGTTAAGTAGAGAACTGTGTCGTCAGCGTATGATAGTAGTTGCCCATTTGTCACTGATAGTTGACACAAGTCGTTAATGTACGTTAAGAATAAGCTTGAGCCTAGAATGCTCCTGTGGAACGCCATATTTTATTAGGAGCTCGCAACTTGTGTAACTGTTGAGGGTCACACGTTGAGTTCGATTTTTTAAGTAGTCTTCATTTAGCCTCAGTTGGTTACCACGTACGCCGAGGGCGTCTAGTTTAGATAAGAGTATCGGCATGGAGACCGTATCAAAGGCCTTAGCAAGGTCTAAAAAAATGGCTACACATTTTTTTCCTGAGTCTAAATTGCGTACTAGATAATCTGTGAGTTCATGTACCGCTTGAGCTGTGGATTTTCCCTTTCTGAAGCCAAATTGTCTACTACTGAGGAGGTTGTTTTTTTCTAGGTACCTAATCTACAAGACGATTATTGATTATACGTTCCAGTATTTTAGAGAGTATAGGTAGTACAGTTATCGGGCGATAACAGGAAGCATGATTTCTGTTTCCACTTTTAAATATTGGGTGGATAAGACCTTTTTTAAAAGCAACTGGGAAGGATCCTGTTGTCAGTGAAAGGTTGCATATGTAAGTTAAAGGAGGGGCTATTATTTCCTTGTAATTTTTAATGAGTGACGTAGAAATACCGTCCCAACCCATTGCACAGTCATTGCGTAAGGAGCTTATGATTTTATTAACCGCTTCTAGATCAGTTGGTAGAAAAACAATAGAGTTACTAGGCGTCGTATTACTACTGTAAGGAGTGGCAGGCAGAAGTGGGTTTGTTTTTAATATATTTTCTGCTAGGGTTTTGCCTACATTTGCAAAAAAGGCGTTAGTAGCATCTATTGATTCTTGAGGGGTATTTTTGTATTGTAGAAGTTCATTTGAGTTTGTTTTTTGTTTGTTAAGGTAGGCAATATCCTTCAATACATCCCATAATTTCTTGTTATTGGTACCGGCTTCATTAAGTCTTTGTTTGTTGTATTTGTTTTTAACTTTTTTTAATAAATCGTTGCAGAAATTTCGATATCTTTTGTATGTCTGTCGAAGTATTTCGCAATCGGGTGTTTTTTTTAGTTTTCTGTGTAGGTTATCCCTGTTAAGAATACATTTGGCTAAACCTGCCGTGATCCAGAGTTTGATTGGTATGTGACGACGGGGCAATATTGTTACTGTTGAGTTTTTTTTTACGGTATTACGGAGGGTATCAATTAAGACATTTGTCGCTTTATTGACGTCGGTTTCCTGGTAAATTTGTGATAGATCTAATTTGGCCATGTCTTCGCGGAGTTTGTCATAGTTTATTTTTGTGTGATATTTGGAGGTATTTGTATACTTTTTCGCATTTATGGATAGAAGAGCTGTATAATGATCAGTGACAGTATTCTCTATTATTAGTGTGTTGGCCTTATGTGAAGATTTTATTATAAAATGGTCAAGGCAGGTTGAACCGTGTGTAGGAATTGTATGCGCTGGAAGTAGTCCATGTACTGCCAGTGCATTCAGGTAGTCTTCCGCACGTGCGTCTTGGCCTTGTGGGTGAATATCTATATTTATGTCCCCGGTTACAATTACAGTGGGATATGATGCGAGACTGGAGAGAAAGTGTTGAAGACTATGTAGGAACTTGTCTATATTAGTGAAAGACGGTGGACGATATATCGCTAAGATGGCAGTGTCTTGTCCAATCGTTATTAGTATACAGCTCGAGTCTGTGATAGAGGGTTCAGAGAATGAGACGTTTTGTATACAATTATTTACATAAACTATCACACCATCGTTTTGGTTAACTGGTTTTGTTGAGGTGTAATGTCTATAGTTATTAAGAGCTGGAATACTGGGGTTATATTGTAGCCAACATTCTGTAAAGATTATTAAGTCACTATTCAGATTTATACGATTTAGTAGAACATTAAAGTCCGATATGTTGGCCGATATGCTCCGAATATTTTGTAAAATTATATGAAAAGTTTTTTGGGATTTTTTTATGAGTTTCGTGCACTCTTCGGGACTACACAGTTGCGAGGTAGAAATAGCTGTTTGGTCTATATCATTAATAAAATTATTTTGTGACGCGAACTTGTACGCTTTTTAAGTAGGAGTATGTAGAGAGACATTTAGGTAAGATATAGGTAGTTATAGTGATAATCAGTACGTTGTGGGAACTAACACATAGCTTATTGGTTTTTGGTTGTTGGTATGTTGTGTAGTTTGTGTGTTGTTTATTAGTAGTAGTTGTGGTGTATATATTTAAAGGAAGAAAATACGGAGTATATTTGTTTTGGCTCTTTTCATACACGCATAATATTGTAAATTGTTTATTTATTATGACATTCGAGAAAATAGGGATGGTAGGCAGATATTGCATACAGTTTAAATACCTTCTTGAATTATCGCTAGGTTTAATGAAAAGTCTTCGGGCTAGTAATTTTTCAGCGCATTTCTTCAGAGTATCGCTTCGTTTGTTATCATTATCGGTTTGGCGCCTTCTTTCTCACGTAAAAGAACTTTAAAAAGTAATATGTAACATGATTTGAAACGTAGCATTTTCATAATGCTTAAAACCTAAGCAGTAACCTACGGTTACTGTAAACTTTTAACATAAAATAACATTTACATACAGGCACATACATTGCTTCTGGCCCAGAAGAGTACTTGAGGGTGGTGGACGGGCAGAGCCCAGGGGTAATATAATAATACCACAAGTTAGCCGGTCACGACCATACTACAAGGATACCCTGTGTCGTGGTAACCAGAAACAGCAACGTCACAAACATGTAAACATCCAAGACCTGTCTTTCTTTTTTATTTATTTTTTGTCCCCAGCCGGGATTCGAACCCGGAATCTCTCGTATGATAGGCAGATACGCTAACCACTGCGCCTCATAGGTCGTCATTATCTTAAAATGCCACACCGAACTCTTGGAGAAAATACTAGGTATACTATAAGCAAGATCCGGTCATCAAGAAATATATTGCTCCCACTGCGAGGTTAAACATGACCTCAAGTAAGAATCGTATATTTAGTTTTTTAATCATCATCATTCTCATATATAATTCCTGCTGTACATACAATGAATATTCTATCTATCTATATTCGAAAGTCATCCCTCACGACGACTGAGCGCTTCCATAAAAATAGAATCAAAACATAAAAATGCAGGCTCTTTCACGGTGACTGCAATTCGTTTATGGAATAGCCTGCCTCTGGACATTCGCCGAGCTCCATCATTGTCGGTTTTCAAGACCAAAGTTTCTAATTATTACCTTGATTTGCAAAACGGCAACTCATCGTAATTACCTATGTGTATTCTCCTCTACTTCTCATAAATGTATAGTACGTATTATAGTTATATATTATACTATTATTATCTATTTGTGTAGAAATTATTTGTATGTAAGTATATTAATTTATATATATTGCCCCCTTGTCCCCCACCCGCCCCTTATTTTAGGCTTACTACTATTATGTTTAATGTATTCTACTGATGTATGTTATATTTAGGTTTATAAGCACTACCCCCCTTTTAAAATATCCACATAACCAAGGGTTAACTGGAAGATAATGTTTTTAGCATTAAGTTCGCCCTTTGTATTTTTATTTCTATAAAATTGTGCAATAAAGCATTTTATTAATAATAATAATAACCAAGCTGTTATATAAATAAATTATGTTATAAATGAATACTACAATATGTATAATATAAATAAATAAAACAAGAGTTAGGCTCAGTATTCCTGTCACAGGCGAGTTACTTGACAGCCTGGTATCTCGACATACATTTTTTTTCCTTTGTTTAGCATTATGCTCAAATTGATTAAGTTTTGCCAACAGAGTATCTTCTATTTTCTTGTCTTGTGATAAGAAAATTGAAAGAAAGTAGGCAGTAGAGTCCACCAATCCGGACTTGGCCCCCGCGGTGGAGTATGGCCTATACCTTCCTCAGGGAAGAGACCCGCGTCCCTCGGTGGGGACATAATGGGTTGATGATGACGATGACGCAGTAGATTACCTCATAAGTTAACTTACTTGTTAATTTGATCCCAAGCCTTTTGAACCCTTTAACAATTACAAACTTCTTAGAATACTGTATCAAACTCTTCAAAAACACCCGTTCAGAGGCACTTAACGTGCTTCAAAGAAGTGTCTCCTGTTAAGAGAAGCTAATTTGGGCCAAATGCCAAACGCTAATAGCTTAAGATCCCATAAGGATGAATATGGGTTCCATCGAATAATTCAACTACAGCATTTTATAACACACCATACTGTTCACAAAGAACAAAAAAAAACTGTTTTCTTGTTCTTTGTGAAACTGAAACTTTGAAAAACTGGTTGTGGAGCACTTTAAATTAATTTGCACTAATATCTTCAATCAATGTTTTTTTTTCATGTCAGTTATGCCGAAGCCTAGTTATCTTCTTCTTAAAGTGCCTCTCGATCACTAGAGGTTGGCCATCAGCTCTTTACAACGGTCTCTGTTCAGTGCAATTCTGAACAGCTCCTCCGCGGTTTTAACACTGGTACAGTCTGTTAGCTTTTAGAATATACCTCGGCTACTATCGGTTAGAATCGATTATATTGCAATAAGGTAAGGTTTATTTTGTACCGTTATTTATAACTTTACATTACTTTTCAAAATAGTGAAGAACATTTTTATATAGAGCAGGAAGTAGTATTACACTCGTGTGCTTTCGGCGAAAACCGAAGCCTACTCTAGAGTCCGAGGTATATTCTAAAAGCTAACAGACTGTACATTCTGTGACCAGTCTAGTTGTACCACAGTACAAAGCAACGTCTAGTTTGAGACCCGCATGTGTTGCTAATAGATGAACCAAAACATGTGTCATCACAGCACATAATAATTTGTCTAAATGAAATGAAATCAGTTATTTTATAAGTCTCAACTTTCGGAAAATATCGTCCATCAAAGAGAGAATATGGGCTCAATCACCACGAGTCATAATACAAATTAAAAAAGCACTTTTTTTGTATTGGTAAAGGCCACGATTAACAGTACCTGCTTCATGCATGCAACAAGTAATAAATGTCGATGAAGCGAATGTGATCTATCAGTATTGTGAGAAGTCCTTGGTCTCTGCCTATCCCTATGGGACACAGACGTGAGATTATGCATATAATGTAAGCTCTGTACAACTCTTATTGGCATACTTTCTTGTATTTAGTTAATTAGTAAGCGTATAAATGTAATATTATAAGCAATTCCTAAATAAATAATGTAGGCATTTCTAAATGCACACGTTGTTACCAATCCTGACCTATGTAGGATCGTAGGCTACAAATGACACAGGAGACTCAACAGTGCTAGCAAAACGCGGGCGATGGCCCGTAAAATTCAGGATATTTGGTCGCATTAGCCCTATCTGCGGGTGGCTTTCTTCCTTCCACGTTTTCAGCCGTTACCCACTCCATTTCCTTCGTATAAGGGTTAATTCAGGGCACAATGAGTGTGAATTTCATACCATGCCCTTGTACCTATATCACTGGAAAGGCACAAAATTATGAGGATACACTTACTTGATTTTTCGTCGGAAGAGTCCGACCAGGTTTCGCTCTGATTGGCAGAGCTTAATCATGGTGAGTAGAGACGGAGCTCGCTTCGTTGGTTGCGTAAGTAATTAAGTAAGTAAGTAAGCGTATCCGGAATAAAGGTAATAATGTGTCGTGCTTACGAAGTTTTTAGTTTCAAAATTTTAATAAGTAATGTTCGATTTTTTCGTTCTTGGGATTTCAAAGTCAAACCACTTGGTTTAATAAAGTACTTGGTTCTCTTCGTTTCGTAATCCCGATGAAAACTGCTGCCATACCCCACAGATTCTCTTACAGTTACAATGTGTTAATCTACTGTTAGCGGCTGTAATTTTTTTTGTGCTCTTTTGCTAACTGATAGCGGATAACGCCTGCTGTTAACAGGTTGTTACTATGAAAAACTGGGGATAACAATATCAAAATCAGTCGTGTAAATTTCTTTTCATAAATCACATTCGGGAGTACGATGGCTTGGACACGCAGAGCGCGTAAAAGTCGCGTCATCACCCTTCCAATTAATAATCACTTTCATGCAAAAAGTACTGCAAGGACGGATACGACCCACACTGTACAATTACGGTCAATGTCTATCTAATCTCTTTAACTCTTTAATCTCTTTCTATATATATATTATATAGAATCAGAAACTCGGAAACGCCTCCAACGATTTTCATGAATTTTTGTATCCAGGGGGTTTCGGGGGCAATTAATTAATCCAACTAGGTTTAATTTTTATAAAACGTCGTTTTAACCGTGTTTTAAGGCAAAGAAATAACTGCTACACTACAAGAAGGTAATTTTCGCTAACATCTGTAAGGTTGTCATAGCTCAAGTGGGAAATAGGACGAAACCGTAATCAGACAACCCTGGTTCGAGACTTGATAAATAAGTTTTTCTTTTTTTTTTCAAGTTACTTCTTTTGTGTGAAAACCTGTTGTCAGGAGCCCTTTAACAACGCACCTAATTCGTATCAAAACCCGATTTACCAAAAAATACCGAGCAAAGCTCGGTCATCCAGGTACTGTATAATGATATGTCTATCTGTCTATGAAGGCGTGGAACACATAGAAAGAGCTTGGACACTCAGAGACCCGTTGTCCTTCCAATTCATTTTCTTGCAAAAAGTACTGTAGGGACAAAACGAAGCCCACACAGAAGAGACGGGGCGAGAAGGCGCGTACTCTGTAGAGTGCGTCGTGTCTTTTCCACACCCTCTTGTGGGGACGTGTGGGGACACGTCCTTGCGATGTGTCCCACACTTATGATCGTAAAAACTCGACTTTATGCCACACAGTTCAGTTCCTCCATGTTCCGTCACGGAAACCCTCAAGCAATGTTTCATAGTTTCTCCTTTATCAGATAATTGCCAATTCGTTATCTGACAGTTACCAAATATATGCGGGAAATGGCTGGAAGCAATAACTCATGGAGAACAACTTGCTAGTAGAGTTTATTTAATAACGGATTCTGGGACTATAAATTCATTGGAAACTATTGGTTAAGTTACTTGAAATGGAAAGTTGAGTAGGTAGCTCAAATCGGAAAACAGATATATTGTACCTACTGTGCTATTAATGAACGTTCTGGTTTTCATAGGGCGATTACTATACAGGGTGTTTGGTAGCTGGGTGAATAGCCTTAAGGGGGTGTTTAAACAGACCATTTTTGAGCCATATTTGTCCTAACCAAAGTCTGATTGTTTTTTTTAAGGGAACTTTAACTTTTGTGTCCGGATTGCGACAGGCTTGCCAATTGTCACGATGGGTCCTAATAAGCTATGGAAAACGTAGGCCCAGTTCTAGTGATTGGTGCCTTTGCCTCGGGGATAACGGGCGTGAGTTGATTTTTCAGATGGCCTGTACTAACACCCCCTTAGCTTCCAAACACCCTGTATATTTCTCGTGAAATGTAACGAAACATTTAATCATTAACAAAATAATATTGGAATATCGACGAATTCGTAGTAACCAGAACTTGTAATAATTGAAAAAAAAATGTCTGTTCATGTCGGTATGGCTTTATCCCAGCTTCTCGTACAATAATAAGGACTGCCTGGTTGGTCTAGCCGTTAAGGCGCTTAGCTACAACGAAAGAGGTCATGCGTTCGATTTCCACTGGGGGCCGTCGGACATTTCGCACCCCTAGATGAAAACCCCACTAAATTGTCTAAAAACAATATAACTCCCATAACGATACCTTCAACTTGAAGGAGACGTTAGGAGAGTTATATTGTCCGGTCCGGTATAAGGTCAGGAAGTCGAAAAAGTAGCTAACTATTAGTCACATATTATTTCGACTTAGTGGGGTTTTCATCTAGGGGTGCGCTTTGTACAAATGGCCTCATTTTGCTATTTCCTAGTCTGGTTTGGTTACTATAGCACATTTTGCTATTTCCTAGTTTGAGACCAGGTCAAGTGATTGTATTATGTGGATGTTATGATTATAAGTGAATAATGGATTGTTAAAGTAGTAGTGGGCGTGGAACAGAGCTCAGAAAAGGGATGGCCGCTGGGATCGGAGTGCTTAGTGCGAGTTTTTTCATTCACTTCACACATTCACGATAGCGTGAGCGTTTGCAATTTGTATAGGAGTGACAAAGCGCGCCACCTAGTTGTCTCTTAGTTAGTAGTTAGTAGTTGTTACTTAGTTAGTAGTTACGTCTCCTACTTAGCACTCAGATGTTCTGACCTGGCGACCGCGAACCGGACGACGCCAGCCTGGGCAGGCCCCCCGCTGCAATGTTTTACTCAATACTTTATTGCAGCCATAACTTTAGTAGGATCTTGAACAGCTAATGTGAATCGCTCGTAGCCCCGGCTGCTTGAGTGATCTTAAACGATCACAAAGGTTAAGCAACATGCGGCGCGTTCAGTGCATCGATGGGTGCCCGTCTATGACTAACGCTAGTGTTAATTTTGTTTCTTTACTTTGGAGTTCCGCTGTTTGAAAAACAGTACTTGAAGCCATCGTGCTTAAAATAATAATACACACTCTTCCAATAGGAAAATGATATGCAGGTGTTTTGCAAAATTGAAATCTGCGTAAGAAATCATAGATCAATTTTATTATTGTTGTTTCCAAACACAAACTTTAACTCTTGAGGTGTTTCAAGTATTGCGCATTTTGATATTGCCCTGTATAGAATATTAATACCATCGAAACCCCTACAAAGCAAACGCATTGCGGGTGTACCCGTCAGCTGCAACCTGTTGCCAGATGACGGACGACTTTTCTAATATCGGCGGCGAAAGATATTGCTAATGCCGAACTAATGCCTCCTTTTGTGCGTACTAGGTGCATGTACCCTGCCTTTGGCCAAGAAAAAACCAGCCAAGTGCGAGTTGGACTCACGCAAGAAGGGTTCCGTACCATTATCTATAAAAGCGGCAAAAAAATCACGTTTGCTGTATGGGAGCTCCCTTGAAATGTTAATTTAATTTAATATAATTATTAATTTTTAAAGTGAATACTATAACTCAATATTCTGTGAATATTTTAAGCGTCTACGTTTGCTGTAGGATCCCTCCTTAAATATTTGTTTTATTTTAATTTAATTATTTAGTTTTAAATAGAATATAATCTATAATATGGAAATGAATCGCTGAATGTGTTGCTAAGCGCTAATCTTCGGAAAAACTGAACCGAATTCGGTAATTCTTTTTTTTAGAATATTCCTTGAAGTACGAGGATGGTTCTTAAGGAGAGATTTTTTTTAAATATTTATATAAATATGGAAGATATGAAGAAAATATGGAAAAAAGCCAAAAATTTGACGGTACGAAGTTTGCCGGGACAGCTAGTTGAATATAACTAAACATCCTGTGAATATTTCCAGCATCTACCTGTTGCCCTTATCAATACTGAGCAAAAACGATCAAAAAAGTAGGTAACATTTGTTCTTTGCTGGCCTCAGTGATCTTAAACGATCACTAATGTTAAGCAACATACGGCGCATTCAGTCCATGGATGGGTCACCGTCAATGACTAACGCTAGTGGCATTTTTCCGAGCGGTTCCGTGCTTCGCAAGGCACGTTAAGCAGTTGGTGCCGGCTGCCGTCGATAGGTGGCAGTCGTGAAGCCAAGTCAGAGGCCTTAGGGCGGCTTGAAAACTTCTGACAGTAAGACCAGCCACTAGTCTTACAAGCCTCCAACAATCCGGACTTGGCCCCCGTGGTGGAGTATGGCCTATACCTTCCTCAGGGAAGAGACCCGTGCCCCACGGTGGGGACATGATGGGTTGATGATGATGATGATGATTTGTTCTTTGAGAGCCCCCTTAAGCATTTATTTTATTCTGTTTTTTAGTATTTATTGTTATAGGCAACAGAAATACATTAAATATCACGGTTCATGAGATACAGCCTGGTGACAGACGGGTGGACGGATGGACGAACAGCGGAGTCTTAGTAATAGGGTCCGTTTTACCCTCTGGGTACGGAACCCTAAAAAGATGAAACTTGATGTTTTTCTTCTAAGTCACAAAGGCTTACGTGCATGTAGATCTTGGGTTCCGTCTCGCCCTAAGTGGAAGACACACATAACTTTGAAAACTGTTTTATCCACCAGACAGCGTTGAAGCCTCTGGGACTTTTAGGGAAACTAATAGCTCAAAGAGCCAGATACAATCTGAGATATTAATGTTTTTTTTTGTTCGCTTAGTCGATACATTTCGGTCGATAACATCTCTCTACGTTTGTCTTCCTCTGGGACATCTATGTATATTATATATATGTACATATACATAATAGTTGCTTGCTTATCGATCATGAGGGTCTGGGTTCGAATCCCGCATGTACCAATGACTTTTAGTTACGTACATTTGTTTGTTTGTACAGCGACACCATTCGCTGATAAATTGTTCCCGGATAACGGCGACAGGCTTGCCACTTGTCACGTTGGGAACTAATAAACTCGGCAAAACGTGGGCCCAGTTCTAGTGATTGGTGCCTCTGCCTACCCCCTAGGGGATAACGAGCGTGAGTTTATATTACATAATAGTAGATCTACGTTAACCTGTGAATTTTTGGTGGGGCCGATGGGCTCACCCTGACAATGGTTTTTAATGGGAATTATATTTTGTGTCATCAAAGTTTACATTTGTCATCAACTTGTATCATCTAATTAATATATCTATCACCACGAAATATTTTCATTCTCAGAAAAATAAAAAGTGTCGCCAGGTACAAATTATCAAATTAATGTCAATATGTACGTAGAAAAAGAGATGGATTATCTATATAATCGTAGTTCATCCATTGAATAAAAAAATTGTTATCAAAATAATAAGTTTATTCCAAAAGTAACAGCTCCGCACTCAGAATAGTAGATCTGTCATCAAATAAATCGATTATCGTCCGCAGATTTGTTTTTATTTGTTATTTTGTCATCAATACAGTAGGTACGAATTATTTCGATCAATTCTCCAAATAACACCATTCGTTACCAATTTAATAGTTCAGTTAATTAATTATATGAAAAAATGTTCAAAGGGGCGGAGCCAAATTGGCCTACTAAATAAACCTACAAAGGTAAAATTTAGATTTTATGATTGGTATTAAGTAATAATAATTATTGTGATTTTAAATAATTCTGTGTTTCATTTATTATTCTAATACATTCATACTACTTACTTATATCTAAATAATAATTCATAATTAATAAATATTTACAGGGTGTAAATAAAACTACGGCAGATGTAGTACCTACAAGTACCTAATGTAAGATAGTAGCTAAATTCATAGGTAAAAAAAACATTATTTTTTTGGATCTTTATGATTTTTTTAAGTTACATATTTCATTTTCTTAATGACCGTTTTTCCTTAATTTGATTATATACTTATCAGGACAAATCTATTAAAATAAGTACAAACCTATTTATTTGATACTTGATTATATATCCCGATGATTATATGTGATTTATTATGAAATTGTTTTTATATTGTTTGGCGACTACACTTTGATGACAGATCTAATTATTTTGCGGACAAACCTTATTATTTAAAACATTCAAAACATAATAAATTGATGATGGCTTAAATCATACCCGTTTTTAATTTATTGTTCTTTTCAAGGTAATATGGTGAATCTCAGCACTGCATAATTTCTTTGGCGCGTTTTCTTTATTAACTGAATAAAAAGTAAAAAATATTGTAGTAGATGCCACCAAAATTTGTATACCAAAATACCTATGTATGTTACAATACAATCTTCAGGGCCAATAAACCTAAAATGACGACCTCTGTGGCGCAGTGGTTAGCGCATTTACCTACCGTGCGAAAGGTCCCGGGTTCGAATCCCGGCTGGGGACAAAAAAAAAGAAACCCCGATCTTGGATGTTTACATGTCTGTGACGTCGCTGTTTCTGGTTCCCACGACACAGGGTATCCTAGTGTGAGGCCAGAAGCAATGGCTTGTATGTAAATGTTGCGTTATAAATGTAAATGTTATATTATGTTACTTTTTATGGATTTAAAACTAAAAAAAATGCGCCAAAAAAATTATGCTATTTCAGCCATTTTCTGAGAATCACCCAATAACGCAACTGAATATACTTTAATCTACACTAAAAGAAGATTATGAAACATAAAGTGTTAAAATAGAGTATAAAATTTACTTAGAGAAGGTATTTTCTCAGAGTTGCGCACCCAAAAGGTAAAACGGACAAAATAAATAATTAAATCAAAATAAAATTAATATTGCTCCCATACAACAAACTTGATTTTTTTGTCCTTTTTATAGATAATGGTACGGAACCCGACGTGCGCGATTCCGACTCGCCATCATCACCATCATCAACCCATTATGCCCCCACCGAGGAGGACGGGTCTCTTCCCTGAGGAAGGTATACTCCACCACGGCGGCCAAGTCCGGATTGGTGGAGGCTTGTAAGACTAGTGGCTGGTCTTACTGTCAGAAGTTTTCAAGGCGCCCTAGGGCCTCTGACTTGGCTTAACGACTGCCATCTATCGACGGCAGCCGGCACCAACTACTTAACGTACCTTGCGAAGCACGGAATCGCTCGGAAAAATGCAACTAGCGTTAGTCATAGACGGTGACCCATCCAGCGCGATTCCGACTCGCACTTGGCCGATTTTATTTGTGTTTCGGCTCCGACTCAGTCCATTGTAGACTTTAACCCTGCAATTCACAGCTATACCTACAACGTTTTTACAGTAAACTCATTTATAAACATCCAAGGCAAGCTTACGATTTCGCTTACAACCAACTTTTCTTCCTAACAACAAACGACCCCCATTTTGGTTAAGGCAGTACTTAGACAAAGAGCCCAATTAGTACACTACATAGTAAATCCTGTTGGATTTACTTTGTCGGAGAAGTAGGTAATAAACGGAGCTCCTTTATAGAAGTTGTTCCTAGGTTACGAGCACTAAATCTAGAGCGATTCCCACAGATCGTTAAACTAACAAATTTAATACAAATTGGCCCGACAGTTTTTGTTGAGCGTAATTAGGCTCAAGTCAGAGGCCTTGCGGCGCGCGGCTTGAAAACTTCTGACAGTAAGACCAGCCACTAGTCTTACAAGTCTCCACCAATCCGACTTGGCCCCCGTGGTGGAGTATGGCCTATAGCTTTCTCAGGCAAGAGACCCATGCCCCTCGGTGGGGACATAATGGGTTGATGATGACGATGATGATGAATTGGGCTCAAAGACAGGAGAAAATGTGAATTTCAGAAACCTACTTTACTACTGGTGAACTGGCTGTGAGACAAAAGAGTGAAAACTAATTTTGAACAAAAACTTTCGTGAACCCTAGACATTAATCATTTTCTGTCGGATACACTTACTTGACTTTAGTCCGACCAGGTTTTGCTCTTATACAGAGTGCTTGTACTGAGTTTTTTCATTCACTTCCGATAGCGAGAGCGTTTGCGATTTGCATAGGAGTGACAAAGAGACAATTATGTGGCGCGCTTTGTCACTCCTATACAAATTGCAAACTCTCTCGCTATCGAAAGTGAATGAAAAAACTCAGTATAAGCACTCTGATTCGCAGAGCTTAATCACGGTGAGCAGAGACGGAGCTCTCGTCGTCGGTTAATCGTCTCTGACTGAGCTAAGCTCTGCGAATCAGAGCAAAACCTGGTCGGACTCATCCGACAAAAAATCAAGTAAGTGTATCAGGTAGAAAATGAATAGAGTCAAAACTACATCCAGCTCATTAAGACAATATTATAAAGAGGCAAAGTTTGTCAAACATACAAACCCCCTACAGGGGGTAATCTCCGAAAGTACTTATTCGATATAAAAAATCTTCCACCAGTATTTGTAAAGAAACACAGAGACAGAGAGAAATATGCGGAGCTGACTGTAAACCTTCGCTAGTCGGAGAGGCACCAAAAGAAGAAGAAGAAAAAGAAGTATTTAGAATGACCCTTCAGAGTGGACATAAGCTAATCTGCTGACGCGAAAGTATTCGCGGGCATTGCTAGGCTACTGAATCAACAGTTTTTTGTGTCGCCAACTTATACTTCTACATTTTTTATTTTATTTATTTGAATTTATTTTTATTTATTTTCCAATTAAATTACACGACATGGCACATTAAATAGTTCAATCAGAGAAAAGACTTAAAATTCAAATAATATCTCTAGGCCACAGACCTGTCTTGTAGCCGTCTACTATTAGGTACCTAAAATTAAACATTGCTTTACATAACCAAATATTTCGACTTGAGCTATGTAATTAAGAAGAGACATGCATATTCAATCATAACTTATAAGAGTTATAAGCATGCAGTATTATAAGCCATGTGACATTTAATAATAGAATAACCCTTGCTAAAACACATAAATACCAAAATTATAATTCATGGTGACAGACACAACCTTCATTAGGTATCTAATTATTTTGTTTTTTTTTTATGAAATTACAAACTGTAAATTATAATTTATCGCAGGGCAGGAATTTTATTCGAGAGTTGAGTTGAGTTGAGCTGCCGATTTAGTGGCCGTGGCACGGACGTTCGCTCTAGGGCATATCAGAGCCAAAGGATTTCCGTAATTCAATAAAATATTAGCCTAAAAGTGAGCTCTAATACAAGAAAAATGGAGCATGGATTTGAAAATCAGACGAAAACGTTCGCTGGTACTACAATATAAAAAAATCGTATCCACGTAAGTTACGCGCATGTTCACAAAAGTTACTACATGCTCTATTTAGCACAGTTTTCATGGTTTACTATTTGAGGCTCTCGTGACCGTTACCCTTTAAAAGCATACGTTATCTCTACTGTGGATAAAGTTACCGGGAGACTTAATTTCCGTTTTAATTCCGACTTAATTTAAGTTATATTGAAATAGTTGATATTTCTTGGAACTTCCGCAGCGAGAACAAGTAAGAATCGATTACTTACTCTTACTAATTTTTTAACATTACGTTTATCACGTACGCCTACGCTTGTTTCTCAGAGGGGAAGGTTGACATTAGAGTTTGATAATAACCACGCGTTCCCGAAATAAAGGGTCTTGACAGACGGACTCACGGACATTAAAGATATCCTAGTTTCGAACCGCTCGTAGCCCGGCCGTCTGAGTGATCATTAACGATCACGAAGGTTAAGCAACATAGGGCTCGTTCAGTGCATGGATGGGTGTCCGTTATATGACTAACGCTAGTCGCATTTTTTCGAGCATTCCGTGCTTCGCAAGGCACGTTAAGCAAGCAGTTGGTGCCGGCTGCGATCGATAGATGGCAGTCGTTAAGCCATGTCAGAGGCCTAGGGTGACTTGAAAACTTCTGACAGTAAGACCAGCCCCTAGTATTACAAGCGGAGGCTTGGTGGAGACCAATCCGGAGTAGGCCCCCGTGGTGGAGTATGGCCTATACCCTGAGGAAAGAGACCCGTGCCCCTTGGTGGGGACGTAAATGGGTTAATGAAGAAGATAAGGCTTCAGTTTTTTTTTCTTTTGAGGCACGAAACCATAAAACACATATCTTAAAAAAGAATTCCCCAAACTGCATTGCAGAACTCAACACTCTCGTTACACTTCTTAGCAGTATTAATAGTTTTCGAAACCCTAAAGGACTTACTGGAAGCTCGTTTTATCACACATTTACGCACGAAATGAGACGTCTGTCCAGCGTAAGGGCAGGATGACAGGCGCTCTATGTCATCCTTGCCACTAGAAATGGGTAAGGGTGCGGTTATAAAGAATCGGGTTTGGTTTGCCGGTACAGGTCAGTACTGATACGTACAGATCTCCATTTTTAAATCGCTAATATTTGACACACACACCCTACTCAGGCAAGTTTTTGAAGTCTTTGAGACCTGTATGATCAATGCAGGTAATCCGTACCTACCTATACGTACTGTTATGACGTAGACTTATATGGCTGTATTGCTGATCTAAGCAACCTACTTAATTATTTTATTTTAATTTTTTCTAAATGCAAACCTTGCATCTGCTTCGAATCTGAACCTTGCACTCAATGTTGCATCAGCCGAGGCTTCATTAAAAATTATCGCTTTACAAAAAGTTAAGTTCCATTACAACTTTGATCGGTTTAACATCGAAATCCGTGCGGAGTCAGAGTCCAAATTCGGGAGTTGTGTTTAAGGTGAAATAAAGTGTTGTGTAGATAAATTTGTGTTTTTTAAAAAGACTCCACTACGAGACACCCTAACATTGGTGTCAGAAGTGGGATGCTGGATGAGCAATCAACGTGATTCCCAGCATTTCGAATCCGGGGGTCCTGTGAGGGTCCTAGAGGTCGACGGTCAGTCTCCGCCGCCGCGCAGAGCACGCATCTCGGCACAACTACACCACTTCTCCAGCTTCTTCGAGGTCGACGGTTAATCTCGACGGTGATCGAGCCCGCACCAGGAGCTGCAATCTTCACTCTGGGTCGACAGTAAGCCTCAGCGCCGCCTGAGCTTGCACCTAGACATCTCCATCGTGATCGACGATAAGACTCCGCTTCTGCAGCGTGAGCCCGCGTTACACGCGTCACCAGTCACTTGCATACAACGTGACTCCTGCATCGACGCCGCAACTCCCCGTCTCCTACGGTTTGCCGTTTCCAGGAACTCAACCACGTTTTGGATTTTACCAGCTATGCTGTTCTTCGTGATCCTGTAAGTGATCTTAATGCTATGCTTTTCCAAAAATCTCAGTGAAAGTGAATAATTTGAAGGATAACATCCAGTGATTTTTACGAACTTTAATTTCAATCTCAAATTTTTATTTTACCTTTGACTTTTTACAATTTTAAAGTAATTTTTGATTTTATTCGTTTTTGTCAACTTTTGAAGTAATTTTGAAATTTTTCGTTTTGTCAATTTTTCAAGTTTATATTCTATTTTATTTGAATTTTTGGCATTTTACGCTTTGTTTAATTATTTTTTATTTTATCTGAAGATCTGCTCTGACTAACTATAAATGGTTGCCCCTAAAAAGAAGGAACCTGAAAATCAGCCCTCTGAAGCTTCTTCTTCTTCTGAGTCTGAGTCTGTCCCAAAGCCAGACAAGAAAATGGCTGTTCCATTGACAGTCTTGACCAAATTCATCCGGCCCTACAATGGGGACCGCGAAACTTTGCCAGCATTTTTAACTAATTGCGAGAACGCAATTTCTTTAGCCAACGCAGATCAACAGAATGTGTTGTGCAAGTATATTACATCACAACTTGAGGGTAAAGCTCAGCTAGCATGCTGCCTCAGGTCTTTTGAGGACTGGGCCGATATTAAAAAGTTTTTGAAGGCCACATTCGGAGAGAAAAAACATTCAACCCATTTATTGGTCGATCTCCAAAATTGCATACAAAAAATTGATGAAGATGTGATGCAATATTCTTTGCGTATTGAAGCATGCCTTACTCGACTTCAATCTGATATACATCATAATTGTGAAAATGACAAGGAGCTTGTGGGCAGGCTTGCCGCGATGGAAGACCTCGCCCTTAATTCATTCATGTTAGGCATGAATCCGAAATTTTCGCATATTGTTAGGTGTCGCAACCCTAAATCGCTTTCTGACGCGATTACACATGCCATCGATGAAGAGAAATTGTTTAATCTGACTAAACTATCTCAACGAGCAATTCAGCAATGCTCTTTTTGTCACAAAAATGGGCACTCCGCTTCCGAGTGTTTCGTGAAGAAGAAACAAGCCCAAGGTCATGTCCATGCTATAAATTCTCCTCCAAACAACTCTCAGCCTTCAGGCAGTAATAATAAAACCTGCGCTTATTGCAAAAAGCCAGGTCATTTGATCAACGAGTGTTTTAAACTTAAACGCAAACGCGAAAGCGAGGGAGCCTCGTCATCAAATTCCCCAGCTCGAGCCGACGTTCATACTTTTGCTAATTCTGACGAAAATATTAACGTTGATTTTTCCAATGAGTTAAACGAGTAAGGGTTTCGGGACAGTGCCGACCGAAATCCCCTGTCGAACATGGCACTAAAACTTATACTGAAGTTACAAAAAATTCCCTACCTCAACCTTGCACTGACAAGTTGAGTCTTAAAAATTCTAATCTATCTCAAGGTCCGCCCTTGAGTCTACAACCTTATTCCCAAAACAATGGGATGAGTCTCAATCAAACTCTGGGTCCGTCCCAGAGGTCTTTTCAAACTCGAGGTCCGTCCTTGAGGTCTAATCAAACTCGGGGTCCGTCCCAGAGGTCTTTTCGAACTCAAGGTCCGTCCTTGAGGTCTAATCAAACTCAGGGTCCATCCCTGAGGTCTTTAAAAAACGAAGGTTCGCCCTCTCATAATTCTCAACCCCCGAGTCCGCCTCGGAGTCCTCTACCTCAGACTTGCGACGATAAGCTGAGTTCTGAAAATAAATCTGAAATTCCAATTTTTGAAACAAAAATATTTTCAAGCAAAGTGTCACTTCCTCATGTTTTTATCACGACACCACATTCATCCAGACCTCTTTGTTTCCTTGTTGATACAGGAGCCAGTATAAGCATTATCAAAAGAACAAGCTTGTTAGACAAACCAAAACTCTCAAGTGAAAAAATTAAAATCAGAGGTATTAATGATACCAATGAATCTTTTTGCGAAACCTTAGGGTCGCTTCAATTTAAATTCAATTTATCAAAAAAATGTCTTTCTTACAAATTTCATGCTATTTCTGACAAGGTCAGTTTAAAAGAATATGACGGAATAATTGGCACAGATTTTTTCCAACATTTTAAATCCAACATTGATTATGACACTAATACTATTAGCATCCAAGGTCTAAATTTGCAAATTCATTTTAATCAACCGATATACGTCATTCCGGCTCGCTCCGAAGCCGTTATCGAGTGCTCTGTCTCAGATTTCACGTTGAGCGAACTTGGAAAAAATAAGGAAGCGCTCATACTAGACCAATCAGTTTGTGACGGAGTGTACCTAGCAAACTGCATTGTTTTTGTTAAACCTAATAAAAAGGTCAATGTTTCTATTTTAAACACTACTGAATCCCAAGTGGAAATTAAAAATTTTCAAGTCAACTTAACTCCTTTGGATTATTCAGAATTAAAGCCTTTGCCAGACTCCAACGAGGTCATAAATAACATTTCCTCTTCACCTACAGACCGCATCAAATCGGTCCTTGATCTTATTCGACATTCTCATTTAAACTCGGAAGAGAGAACAGCTCTCTTAGACTGTTGCGCACAATACGCAGACATTTTTTATTTAGAGGGAGAGCCCCTTACATGCACAAATGCTATCGAACATTCTATCAATACGGGCAATGCCCCGCCTATTCATGCCAAATCCTATCGTTTCCCTGAAATTCATAAACAGGAGGTCGAAAATCAACTACAAAAAATGTTCGATCAAAATATTATCCGTCCTTCCGTCTCTCCGTGGAGCGCCCCAGTGTGGGTTGTCCCTAAGAAATTAGACGCCTCCGGCAAAAAGAAATGGAGAGTCGTCATAGACTATCGTAAATTAAACGATGTTACAGTTAACGAAGTTTACCCAATTCCAATTATTACTGACATACTCGACCAATTGGGTCATTCTAAATATTTCACGACGCTTGATCTCGTTTCAGGATTTCATCAACTCAAAATTAACAAAAATGATGCTGAAAAAACTGGATTTACAGTAATTAACTCTAATGGTACTTCCGGACACTTTGAATTTACCCGGATGCCGTTTGGGTTGAAAAACGCCCCTTCTACCTTCCAGCGGTTGATGAATACCGTTCTTTCAGGTCTCCAAGGTCTTCATTGCTATATTTATCTCGATGATTGCATAATTTATAGTTTTGATCTGCCGTCTCATATCGAAAAACTCAAACAAGTCTTTGACCGTTTCCGACAATTTAATCTAAAATTACAACCCGATAAATGTGAATTTTTACGTCACGAAGTCACCTATCTTGGCCACACAATCACCGACAAAGGTGTTTCGCCAAACCCTGATAAAGTTAAGGCCGTTTCAGACTTCCCTACCCCTAAAAATCCGAAGGAAATAAAATCCTTCCTTGGCCTCACAGGCTATTACAGGCGTTTCATTGAAAATTATTCCAAAATCACAAAACCTCTTACATCCCTTTTAAAAAAGGATATCGAATTTTGCTGGTCTCATGAGCAAGACCAAGCGTTCAAAATCTTAAAAGAAAAATTAACTACTTCGCCGCTTCTTCAGTACCCAGATTTTACTCAACCCTTCATAGTCACGACAGACGCAAGCAACTATGCAGTTGGCGCTGTCCTTTCACAAGGTCCTATCGGCAAAGATAAGCCGATCGCCTACGCTTCTCGCACATTAAATGGTGCCGAAGGCAATTACTCTACGACTGAAAAGGAGCTTCTAGCTATCCTTTTCGCCGTCAAAACTTTCCGTCCTTACATTTATGGTACTCGATTTAAAATCGTTACCGATCACAGGCCATTAGTATGGCTATTCAACGTCAAAGACCCCGGAAGTAAACTTATCCGGTGGCGCCTTAAATTAGAAGAATACGACTACGAGATAGTCTACAAACAAGGCACATTAAATTCAAATGCCGACGCTCTTTCCCGCATGCCTGTTTGCTTACTCAATAAAAATAATCTAAACACAGATTCTTATGAAAGTTACTTCAAAAGGAAGTTTACAAACTCGGACCTTCAATGTGACACACAAATTGAAGAACATTCTCAAAGCCTTCACCTTTCCAAATTCAAGTCCATTGCTTGCCCGATGTCCTTGGATTTTGATGAGTCCATGCCTAATTGCGAAGAAATCTTATCTCAACTAGATAACGTTACAGAACTCAAAGAATCTGAACGTGAACCCTTCAAGATACAGTCAGTTCAAAAGGATAATAAATCCTTCTACTTCCTGTTTACAAAAGTCCATCATTATGACGAATTAAATTTTGCTACAATCTACAATTTATTAATCAAACTCAGAGATCAAATTATTCAAGAAAATCCTGAGGAAACAGACCTCGCCATATCGGACTTTTCCGATCCTTTCAATAAGTTATCTTATACAAAAATATACAACATGATTGCTTTTATCTTTCATAATACTAATCTCAAGATTCATATTTACAAAAATCAAATGATTTATCCAACACCTGCCGAAGTCCCTAAAATTCTTAAAGAAAATCATGACTCTACAATCGCAGGTCATCCAGGCATCAAAAGAATGCTTAATCGTATTAAAGCTTCGTATTATTGGAAGAGCATGCGCTCCGACATTGAGTCATATGTTAGAAACTGCAAACTCTGTCAAGTGAATAAGCCGCTACGGGCTTCTAATAAAGCTCCTATGGAGATCACATCAACAAGTACAAAACCCTTCGAGAGATTGGCTCTCGATATTGTGGGTCCCTTACCAGAAGCTGCTTTTCAAAGATTTAAATTTATCTTAACTCTACAAGACGATCTAACTAAGTTTTCTAATGCTTACCCTATGATCACTTCCACAAGCGAGGAAGTTGCACGAAATCTCGTTCATTTCATGTCATTGTTTGGCATTCCTAAAATGATACTTACCGATCAAGGTACATGTTTCACATCCGAACTCTTTAAACAAATTTCTCAAATATTTAAAATTAAATCACTCTTTTCATCTCCATACCATCCTCAAACAAATGGCGCGCTCGAGAGGAGCCACGCCACTCTCAAGGAGTACCTAAAATCTTTCGTCAATGACAATCAAAGTGATTGGCATTCTTTCCTAGCTACGGCTATACTTACATATAATACTACTCCTCATTGTACAACCTTGTACCCGCCTTACGAACTACTATACGGAAATAAACCTTACATACCTAACTCTTTATATGATACTTACGACAATCTTACTTACCCAGAATACATACGCGCTCTGAAATTCAGAATGAAAGTTAGTAGAGAAAAAGCTTTAGAACACATAATTAAAAGTAAAGAAACTTCTAAGGAATATTACGATAAATCATCTCGTCAAATCAAATACAAAGTCGGCGACATGGTGTATTTAAAACAACACCATCGCCTTAGAAAGGCACTTTCCCCAGTATGGAAAGGCCCATACAAAGTCGTAAAAGTGCATGATAAGCACAATGTTACTCTATCTGTTAATCGCAGATTTATTAAATACCATACTAATGAAATTAAGCCAGCCAACTCATAAAATTTCTTCTTTTCAGTTTAATGATCAGCGGCGGTAATGCAGCCGAACCCGAAATATCCCAGATTGTACATAGTCCAGGGATTTATTTCGACCCTACTACTTCTATTAATTTTTACAATGATTATTGGAAAATTATAACGCATATCGATATTGTATCTATGAAACCTTATCTTAAAAGTATTCACGAAATTTTGCATAAGACTACTGATCTTTGCCTTAAAATTCAACCTAATGATATTATTTCTTGTAAAGATATTTTAAGCCCTATTGGCATTTTATTACAGTCTAATAATGTTAAATACGAATCCTTATCTCACCTTACTTCTGAAATCGAATCCGATCCGGAAAGAGTCAAAAGATCTTTGGAATTCGGAGGAGAAATACTTAAGTTCTTTTTCGGCACTTTAGATGCTGATGATGCAAGAAAGTACGACTCTGCAATCGAGTCTTGTCAGAAAAGCGAGACCGAATTGTTCAATTTAATGAGAGAAAATATTCACGTAGTTAAATCTACTATAAATACTTTTAACAACACTATTTTCAAACTTAACAAAAATGAGATCAAACTTAATAAACAAATTACAACAATGAATGACATAATTTCTCAAATGACTAAGACTAACGATCAGCTGATCCATATAAGCAGAATAAATAATATGCTTAATATTTGCTCACTATATCGAATTTCTTAGATACTATCCTTAACGCAATTCTATTTGCTAAAAGCAATATTTTGCATCCTAGCGTTTTAAGTCCTCGTAGTATTTTAGGTGAACTTTCTAAACACAATAATTTAGTTAATAAAAGGCTAGACTTTCCAGTCTCTTTAGATTTAGAAAATATACATACTTTAATTGATATTTCTACGTTAATGTCTTATTTTTATAAAAACAAAATCGTTTTTATAGTAATGATTCCTCTCATCACTCCGGCTAAGTTCAATGTTTATAAAAGTATCGCGTTACCAACGCCGCATGATTCAAGTAATCCTCAGTCATTTGCATTAATTCAACCTTCAAAATCATATGTTGCCCTATCCGAAGATAGGCTTAGTTATACTCTAATGGATAATTTAGATAAGTGTAAAATTATAAATGATTATTTTTCTATTTGCCCTTTGGTGTCTATCTTCTCGACGTTAAGCTATCCTTCTTGCGAATCTAAATTGTTAACTGAAGTTTCTATGTCCATACCTTTAGAATGTAATTACAAATTAATTTTTGGACAAATTGATATTTGGCAAATTCTTAATAATAATAAATGGATTTTTGTGCAAAGTAAATCATCTAAATTGACAATTAAATGTGATAATGATGTAAAGGATTATCTTATCTCTGGAACAGGCACTTTAAAGCTGCCAAAAAATTGTATTGGTTATTTTAAAGCTTTACAGTTATATCCTTCAACATCTCATGATGTAGTAATACTGAATGAACTTAATGTCAATTTTAATATTTTGAAAGATGATTGTTGTAATCGCGAAAAATTTAATAAGTCCCTACCTTTGCTTACTCCGATTTCTCTCAGCAACGTTGATCTTGAATCTTTAAAGTTTACTCAACATAACTTGAATAATTTAGAAGATGAGCTTAATATCGCTCAACAACAATCACAATCATTAAGTCATATTATGTATTTTCTTTTGTGCAATAAAGTGTAACAACAACAACAACAACATTTCATAAAATACGGAATTTATTATTCAACCTTTACTTATATCCTTATAGCATTTGTTTTCTTGTACTTATTTTGTAAAGTCTATTCATGTTTTAAAAATAGAAATTCGTCTAGCTTTTGCATTCGAATCTACAACCAATGTCATAATAAAAAACGTGTTAATCATGAATCTAAAATAAGAAATTCTATTGAACTTACTGATGTTTCATCTGAAGAAAATATTAATCGTAAATCTGTTGAATCTCTTCCTGAGATAAATTCTTATAATCCTAAACCTAGAAAGGTCGAATTTTCATCAAATAGAAATATAAGTAACTTTTAAGAATTCTTTAATTAATTTTTCATATTATTTTTTCATTTTATTATTTTTGTCAATTTTATATTTTATTTTTTTGTAATTGGACTTTTACTCCGCTTCATCTTAAGGGATAAAGCTCCGTTTTAACGGGGGGGTTGTTATGACGTAGACTTATATGGCTGTATTGCTGATATAAGCAACCTACTTAATTATTTTATTTTAATTTTTTCTAAATGCAAACCTTGCATCTGCTTCGAATCTGAACCTTGCACTCAATGTTGCATCAGCCGAGGCTTCATTAAAAATTATCGCTTTACAAAAAGTTAAGTTCCATTACAACTTTGATCGGTTTAACATCGAAATCCGTGCGGAGTCAGAGTCCAAATTCGGGAGTTGTGTTTAAGGTGAAATAAAGTGTTGTGTAGATAAATTTGTGTTTTTTAAAAAGACTCCACTACGAGACACCCTAACAGTACCATCGTATTAACCTGCATCTTTTATAAGAACTACCTACACAATGTAACATAGCACGAAGAACTAATGACCAATGGGGCCGAAAGGTTCTTGAATGGAGACCACACATCGGCAAGCGCAGAGTAGGACCGACTAGCCACAAGATGTACAGACGATCTCATCCAAGTGGCAGGGAGACACTGGATGCAGGCCGCTTCCAACCGGTATTTTTGGAAATCCATGGAGGAGGCAGTGCACTTCTTGATTTTTATTGTAGGTAAGTGGGTCTGGACCATGTTACAGTATCACAGAGGTTGGGACCGTCATACCAATACTGATCAGTACGGACCCGTACCTGCGGACTTGCCGGTACGGGTTACCTGTTTCCTTATAACCGCCCCCTTACTCGGCGGGAGCGAGATATATGACACATATCAGACTAACCACTCGTGTCTGTCTTGTATTTCAGGCTTATCAACCTGCTCGCTTCCTCATTTACTCATTCAGTCTGAATATAACTATAGACGCGTGACAAAGAATTGCGGACTAGAAGACGAGCCTCGTAGTTTGTTCCGCTATCATCGGATGCATTCAAGCAACTCATCAACGCCTTCAACTTACAGTTGACAGCTGACAGCCGTATGATCTGGCTTGGCGGGATCTACTTGGAAGGACATAAGTGCGGGTTACTTCGAGACTACAGAGAAAACTCAATTATTTGAATGATATGATAGACAACGGGTGTCTTCGCGTCTTCGTCCGCGTGGAAATTTTTGTATGATTTTTTTTCAGAACGAAAAGCAGTTTATTTGCTGTTCCAGACTAGGTACAATCTATCTCTGTGCCAAATTGCAGATGCCTTTGAGCTGTTCTGGCGTGATTGTGTGACAAATGGACACCTATCCAAACATCAAGCATTTATTAATTATATTTTTATATCAGATACATTGCATCAATATTGTGTTAGTATATCATCATCAATCCATATAGTATATAGTAAATTCATATTTTTATTTTATTGGTAGTAAATTGGAAATTGGACATTGGAAATACATACCTAAATAGCAAAGACTAAAATCTCACTGCTGCCTAATCCTATGGGAGACTAAGCACCAGCGGATTATAGTCTTTTTATCCGCAGAACTAATCTATCTATCCAAGAACGCTGTAGGACCCAGCTTAAAAACAATCCTCGTGGCGAAAAAACAATCCACTCTTGCTTCTGTGAACATCCCTGATGCGCTGCAGAAGCGCGACAGCCTTAACAAAGCACTGGAAGCGTAGTGTACTGGACTTGGAGGTTGTTGTTGAACTTTTGAGTATATACAGCCCACAGTCGTATAGAAGGAAGTGCCCAACAATCTGAAGAGAGGATCTTCATAATCCTGGAATATGTCGCTCTCATCGACACCACGTCATTGAGGTCAAGTGTCAGTGCCCACGGTAACTGACCATTGTACTCCTTCATCTTCATCATTCAGCCACAAGAAGTCCACTGCTGGACATAGGCCTCCTCCATGGATTTCCAAAAAGACCGGTTGGAAGCAGCTGGCATCCAGCGTCTCCCTGCCACTTGTATGAGATCGTCTGTCCATCTTGTGGCTGGTCGTCCTACGCTGCGCTTGCCGATGTGTGGTCTCCATTCAAGAACCTTTCGGCCCCATCGGCCATCAGTTCTTCGTGCTATGTGCCCCACCCACTGCCACTTCAACTTACTCATCCAGTGTGCTATGTCGACGAATTTCGTTTATCTACGGACCTCATCATTTCTGATTCGTAGAGAAATTCCGAGCATAGCCCTTTCCATAGCTCCTTCATCTTACTCTTCGCATATTCATTGGCTATTTGGACAGCTTATACGTACATCCGCCTGGGACGTCCCTTACCGGGCGTCCCTTCCGGTAAGGGACCCCGAAACAGGCCTCACCCACCCGCATTCGCTCGGCATCTTTTTTGTAACATCTTAGTTTAGCCAAGGAGAATTAATTCTCCTTGGTTTAGCTAGACATTGTGAAAAAAGACGTTCCATTTAATATCATTCGCTAATAGTGAAGGAAAACATGGTGAGGAACCTGAATATTTAAGGCATAGGTTCCCAAAGTGGTCCAGTGGACTCCCAGGAGTCCATAGGACGGTGGTCCACGTAGACGTGAAAAGAAAACAGAGGTTCACAAGTAGTAAGGGTCCACGAAAATTATTTTGGTATTCATAATCATCCTCATCATCATCATCATTGGCCTATGGTTGCTGTTCTTTATTAAATTTTGTTCTTTACTATGTCAAGAATCAAGAATCAAGAATCAGAAATTTATTTCAACGTAAAGAATTTACATTCTGTTTGTTGAATGTCAATGTACTTATAATGCTAATGTTAGCCGCTGCCTTGGGGCCGAGTGTAGTGGAGAAAAAGGCAGTAAAAAAAACTCCACTCTGACCATCTTTTCTCTAATCAACTTAAGTCTAATACAATATTTGGTTGTCCATCTATTTTTAAGAAGGTCAAAATTAAAATTAAAGACCCATCAGTGCAATCAATAGCCGCAATGTCAAACATCGATTGATTTTCTTAAAACACCAATGCTGCGGCCAGACACACGTACAGCACCCGGTCACGAGCATAACGCAGTGGTCAGCCATCGCCAGTCTCAACCATATTAGAGGGAGATAGGCGACCCGGCCACCGCGCCACCATTCGCCTGGCCTTTGGCAAACTTGTGTGATAAAGTTCTTGTCAGTGATCTATAATAATAGCATAGTTTTGATATGCAATCACAGCGTCTGTACATTAATGTGTAAAATTTATTAACCCCTATTAAATGATTATCTACGGAATACCAGCGACTAGCTCGTTGTGGAATTGGTTTACCTACTGCCAAGAATTTACATCATTCATAAAGTCGTCTAATCTATAGTAGGCCTTTTTACATAGCGCATTTTTAATAAACAATTTAAATTTATTTGCTGTTAGGGATAGAATATTCTCTGGAATTTTGTTATAAAACGTACACTATATCCTACAAATGATGTATTTACTTTGGCTAACCTGAATTTAGATGACGCAAGTTTGTTTCGGTATCTGGTGTTAACGTTATGGATATCCCTGTTTAATTTAAACGTTGTAATGTTTTTTCGCATATACATTATATTATCGAATATATATTGGCAAGCGAGCGTAAGAATTCCTATTTCCTTGAAAAATTCACGTAGGGACTGTCTGGTTGGCAAATTGTAAATAGCTCTAATAGCTCTTTTTTGAAGAATAAATACTGTTTCTATGTCTGCCGCCCGTCCCCATAGTAGCAATCTATATTACATAATACTGTGGAAATAGCTGAAATAAACGAACCTCGCAGTTGCTACATCTGTTAGTTGCCTAATTTTTCTAACTGCAAATGCAGCTGAACTCAACCTACTCGCTAGTTTTTCTATGTGCTGACCCCATTGCAGTTTTGAGTCTATTGTAAGTCCTAAGAATACCGTTGTCTCAACTAAGTCAAGTCTGTCACCAGCGATTGTTAAACTTGTGTCCACTTTTTTGACATTGGGCAATGAAAACTATATACATTTTGTTTTTTTCGCATTTAACATAAGATTGTTAACAGTAAACCAGTTCAAAACTTTAGAAAGAGCATTGTTTACATCGTCTAAATTAGATTGACCTCTTTTTATTTTAAAAATTACAGAAGTATCGTCCGCAAATCGTCCCCTAGCTTAAAACACCGCTTAAGTCATTTTTAAGAACTTTATAGGTGTGACCAATGGTTAGACGCGCAATGAGCAGCTCCATCTAATGGCATTCAAATGTGAAAACCGCCAATTTTCGACTTGAGCGGTGTTGTAAGCTAAGGGACGAAATAGTACAATTTGTGACAATTTATCTACTAAGTAAGGTAAATCATTTACATACACTAAGAAAAGGAAAGGGCCTAAGATGGAACTCTGAGTAACTCCTATTTTAACATCCGATCCCGAAGATTTACATCTATTTCCATCTATGTCCACTGCTGGACATAATAAAGAACAAAATTTTGGCTTTCATTTACCTATCAACGTCAATTGTTGATTGTTTGTAATAATAAATGATTATAATTTTGTATAACCACAAGTACTATTTTAATAAATAGGTCACAAGAAAATGTGCTACATTTTTTGTTTTCTTAACAACCCCAATTTAGGGTGAATTTTTTAGGAGGTTTGGGAATACAGTATAGTAGAGTAGAAATATAGCCTGCTGCCACTGTATTCATTACTACCGAAAATAGTAAAATTTTGAAAGTGGTCCACGAGAAAAAAAAGTTTGGGAACCGGTAATTTAAGCCTAGACAGGCTACAGTCGTCAATTTTCATACATTTTGTTCGAATCTCCGCACACTTGGCGTCAGAGTCGCGGAGTCGCGACGACATGACGCCAGAAGCAAATGACAACGTCGCGTCTGACGCGGCGACTTGACGCGGAGACAATTCGCCCGGTTTGCGATGGCTCTAAGGGTGATCACGCACGTACCAATCCGCGGTGGGCACACGTGGTAATTCAGAACATACTCTCTGAGAGAAATTCTGTGGGCATTTACATGTTACAGAAGAATATAATAGCACAAATCTTTACTAGTGATATATAATTTGAAGAAATAATGCTTCTGGCCCCACACTAGGATACCCTGTGTCGTAGGATTCAGAAACAGCGACATCACAAACATTGTGATCATCCAAATCTCTCTTTCTTTGTTTTCTTTTTTTGGCGCCAGCCGGGGTTCGAACCCGCGACCTCTCGCACGGTAGGCAGATGTGCTAACCGCTGCGCCAAAGAGGTCGTCACACATTCGAGACTTGAAACAACGTTTGTTTTAGACCTTAGCAAATGAAAAAGCAATTTCATATACGAATGAATTAAATTTAGATTAGGTTAATTGAAAGGGCAATTGGATTTTATATCTATTCGCGTAACGGAATTACAAAAGCAAACCTGCAGTGAAGAGATAAAATCCCATTCGACAGTTCAATCCCTCGTTGCTTGGCAAACTCATTAGTTTCACATTGTTTGTGAATTAAGATTTCATTAAAAGTTTACCTGCGTCTCAATCTTCGGGAGCCTGTCAGGCCTCTACTCACAAAATATGAGCAAGTTATATTTATAATTTATTAAGACTGAGTTCTCCAACCATAGCCATAAAACAGGGAATAGATTCTGCTAATGCATTGTAGTACAATGACAGTTGTATGACTGCGTCGATTTCATTTCATTGACGGTTCAAATCAAAGCACGCACACGATATTCGTAATTCTTCGCGTCAATGGAATTAAATAACATGTCGCATGACCTGACCATGTAACTGTAATTGAACTATAATGCACTAACAGAATCGAGCCCCAGGTGGTTTACAGAAATTACCACAAAATAATATAACAACTGTACCAAAATATCGACGGGTGAAAGGCTATTTGGTTTGAGCGATATTTTTTTAAGTTTTTAAAGAACCTAGCTCAAAAGACGCAGAAAAATCTGCAGATTCCAAATATATAAATATCTCAATTTAGCCAAAACATGTCGCGTGTACCAAATAGCCATTCATCCGTCGATATATTGATATTATCTTTTTTTTTACAAACAAACCAGCACCGGCTCACTGCCCTGCGGCAATGAGCCCAGAACGCTGGCGGTGCTGCCTCTTTGTGTAATTTATTGTAAGTAAATTACTTAATTATGACTGGAATAGCCTCTCGACAGTAAATTGTCCGTTAAAATTGCATGAATCTATCAGTAACGTTTTTGGCAGTATTTACGATGAATGGGATAGGGAATTAAAACCACATAAAACTAATAATCGAATGAACGAATGGATGAATAAAGAACTTTATTATATGTTACGTAAAAAAGATGAATTATTTAGAAAATGGAAAAATGAACAAAAAAATATGTCTTATAGGCTAGAATACACTAAAACAAGAAACAAAACATCGAAATTAATAAATATCGCTAAAAATAACCACAGAAAACTTATTTAAAAAAATTGCAAATCGGATATTAAAAAAATATGGGAGAATATTAATTACTGGCTAGGGAAAAGTAAAACTAATATAGACAGTACCATAAATAGGTATCTAAGTAAGAAAGAAAAGGACAAAGTAAAACTTTGCAATAACTTTGCAGAAACATTCACAACAGAAATGGACAAAATTAAACATAATTGTAAAATAAAGTTTCTAGAAAGGTCTAGTTATGTCAAAGAAGCCCCCTTGTAATTTCATTTTCGTAAAATAAATGCGGATTTAATAGAAAAAACTATTGACAAGATGGATCCAAATAAATCTGCAGGCTCTGATCGAATTAGATTACGAGATATTAAATTAATTAAACAAAAAATCAGTCCCTTAATTGCCAATTTCGTCAACCAGTGTATACAGGGCGGCTTCTACCCGGATGAACTTAAATTGTCTATAGTCAGACCAATATATAAACAAGCAAGCCACTATGAATATACAAACTATAGGCCAATAGCAATTTTATGTACAATAAATAAAATAGTAGAGAAGGTTATAGTAGGACAAATTTCAGAATACTTAAATAAGAATAAATTAATCCATTGCTCGCAACACGGTTTTCAGAGAGGTAAAGGTACTAGTTCTGTGTTATTTCATAGCTTTGTTTATTGACTTTAAGAAGGCTTTTGATACCTTGGACCACCATACCTTATTGCAAGCTATGGATGAATGTGGAGTGAGAGGTCCTGTTAAAGCCTGGTTCCAAAGGTACTTAAAGCAACGCAAATTAAAGGTAAAGATAAATGAGATTACTAGTGACGAATATCCCATTAAACATGGTGTTCCCACTGGCTCTGTGTGTGGTCCGATTGGGTACATAATGCATGTAAATAGTATTAGCAATGTTGTAAAGCATAGTAAAACCTACATGTATGCGGATGACACGTGCATTATGTACTCAGGAACGGACATAAAACACATAGAAAAATGTATCCAGGAGGACCTAAATAATATAATGATGTGGTCACATGACAACGGCATCATCTTGAATGCACAAAAAACTAAATTTATTCACATTAGATCGCCAAGAAGCCCACAAAAAGATGTCGTCATTAATATAATAGGACACTCGCATGAGTGCTTCCACGATCACCAGATAAACTGTAACTGTAGACCTATAGAAATAAGTGATAAAATAAAGTATCTTGGGCTGACTATTGATAAGGATATGAATTGGAAAAGTCATATTAAAGATGTATGTACAAAACTTAGAATACTATTAACGAAGTTTAAAGGACTCAAATTTTTTGTGAGTAGGTCTCTGTTGTATTGCATTTATCATGCACTTGCTGAATCTGTGATAGGCTACGGGCTGGCTAGTTATGGCCGCACTTTTCCTACCTATTTAAATGAAATTAAAAAACTACAAATAAGATTTCTCAAATGCTTAGTTGCAAATAACATAAAAAATAAATGTAAAGATAATTATGAACAGCTTTTCAAAATTTGTAAAATCATGCCTATAGAGAAAAAAATTAAATATGAAATTGCGATTGAAACTTTCGGCAAGTCGTACCTTTTAAAACGGTGGAGCCCAACGCGTAGCACTAAACGAAAACAGGTCAAATTTACAATACCTAAATACTCTAATTATTATGGATCTAGGCTAAGTAATTGTTTGGTACCTGCCATTTACAAAACCCTCCCAGAGGAATTACGTAACAAGCACCTTAGAAAAGCACAATTTAAAAGTATGCTTAATGGCTTTGTTTTAAGCAATTTGTAAACATGAAATATTACCGATAATGTTAGTTGTGTAGAAAGTAATGTTAGTTGTGTAAGTATTTAAGAACTGTTACCAAGAGCTTGCCGATAAACTGCATTAGCAGTTTGGCAAACTAATGCTGTTGTAATTTCGTAATGTGTTGAGTGAATAAATAAATAAATAAAAAAAATATTATTATTTCATCAACTTAAGATACATTTGAATAAAAATCTTCTCAATGTTCTATCTATGACTGTTGGTCATATTCTTTTTGATATATTGAATTTTACTGCGTAAAGCAAAATCGCTGAGTATGAGTATTAAAAGATAAGAAACTTACAAATAAGTCCCAAAATCCGGACCCCCGGTTTCACAGCGATGTTTTTATAGTAATCTTGTACTCCTTGAATATATTGGTAATAATAAATAGAATAATTTTTAAGATCTTTTCCGTTCTATAACCGGTGGCTATCAGGTAGTTGAAATTAGTTTATTCATATAAGATTAATTTACAAATATATAGGTACGGAACCCACAAGTGCGTGATCCTACTTGCACTGTCCGGTTCATTTAACTCGACTTTTTTTAATGCATACTTGAGAAATATTTCCTTTGACGAGAAACCAATTTAAGGAGCACGAGGAACATTGTGAGTAGAACCCATGAGATTTTGCTTCGAGCCGAATAAATTGGATTCGTTATTGTTTCATCGCAGTTTAATATATAACTTTACAGTTGATTTCAATGACTTCGGGAGTTTGGTGGAACTGGAACATCGGCCTCGTTCGTCTGAATTCCGAGTCTCTGGTACCTAATGGTTATAATTTCAGCCGGCTTATACAGTGTGTGGATTTGTACAGTTAAATCCAACTCAGGGGTGGTTATTTACATGATACTAAAACAAAAAAAAAATTTTTTTTTTAGTGAAAATCACCTAAAAATCATAAAGTTATATAGCTTACGACCCGCACTCAGAGACATCATTTAACGTAATGTTCATTAAAAATTTTAATGATCGTCTTTATGCATATTGATATAAGTGTTATTTTTCTTTCTTAACTAACCATTAAAGTTAATGAATGTCTCTGAGTACGGCAGTTAGCTTTTATCGATTGCACTTGACGGGTTCGGCGAGGTTTCGCGAGGCGGGGCGGGATAGTGCGCTTGCATGCTCGCCGCCGGCGATGCCGCAAAACCAGGGATATTAGGTGATTGCCACTAAAAAATTTTTTTTTAATATTTTTAATCACCCCTGAGTCGGATTTAACTGTACAAATCAACACCCTGTATTTGACCTACAGATTTTATGTTGAGCCAATTGGCTCATCTTAACAATAGTTTTTAACATTTTCCAGGGCAGTCCCCCTTTCGACGCTACTGCTATGGAGAGTGTTATGACAGCATGGCCGTCGACATTTAACTTTGGTTCGCTCTAACTTACGAATCACCTAGAGCCGGTCCTTGTTAACAGTGCTACTATGAAGCTCGTGATCTACGCTCGGTTTCTAGAAGAGCGATCGAATGTTAATCTCATTAATCTCACGTCAAGCTAATTTCAGCCAATCACGTGCCAGTATTTTGAAATCTTAGATTAATCTCTTGTTACATTTGAACACTCTTTCAGAAACTGAGGCCTAGTGTCATATCACGCTCATCAATTTTGAGTCAGATTTCGTATCAAAAACTACAAAAAGTATTCACTAACGAACACTTTTGCATGAATGAAAGTGGCATTGCGGGGATACCGCCGTTTAGCCAAAGTATTTTTCGCCAAATTTTACTTCCCAATAAACTTATGGCATCAGTTTCATTTCCCAAATGAAACTTTAGCAAGTTTTCATTTCGCATTTTATTCATTTGGTCAAATTATCATTTCGCATAATTTTACTGCGTCAAGTTTTATTAAGACAAAGTAAACGTTTATTATGCATACGTGACAACAGAAATATAGGTGCGACGACGCGCGTAGCGAAGCGGAGCGCGTCGGAGCGTTAGGTTCTCTATGTAAGATCGAAAACAGACTCGACTTTGATGCGTTCTTACCTTGCCTCTTGTTTTTTTTTTACGGGTCCAAAACAATAACTTGCCATAATAACTTTTGCTAACTGTTTATTTGCTTTAATAACTTTTGCTAACTGTTTATTTGCTTTAAGTTGTTTTGAGAAATGTTTTTTTGCCAAGTGATAATTTGCGAAAAATAGTTTGGGAAGTAATACTTTGGGAAACGATTTTTGGCAATACATTAGTAAACCGGCATTGCGATGTGTCAGACCATCGAGAGCCGTAGTTTTTTCATTCATTCATTTATGGGATTGAAATCGTACGTCACGGCGCGAGCGCCGGGAAGCGTTGTGCGTTGTGCGGGCACGTCTTGGTGGGTTTGCGATTTTCCGCGACAAAAACAAAGGTAACCATGGATTATTTTATTATTCTCACTACTACTCTACTAGTCAGTATTGTGTGCAATGCGTTAACGTTGACAGACGGTGCCGTCTGTGGGCTGTCAGTCACATCGCAAAATGTTCGATAACAATGATAAGACGACCGCCTATAGAATGTGCTCGAAATTGTAATAGATATTAAGTGTCATATCGCAATTTCTGCAAGAAGAATTGAGAATTGTCATAATTGGATGGCCCAATCATAGATTTGCAAGACGACTTCTCGGTACTCCGTCGTTTTGCAAATCTATGATTTGGACTTGCGTCGTTTTGCAATTCTATGAAATTGGACTTAGTGATTTCTTGAATTGGGCCATCCAATTTCAATGTGCAAGCTGCGGCTTTCGAAATCTAAAGCGTGCGACTAGCGACTGAACATACTACCCCTCACTTGCTTAAATTTTTGTCGCAAGAGTCTTGTTTTGGTTTCGCTGTGATTCGCAGAGCTCAATCATGGTGAGTGGATACGGAGCTCGCGACGCGGTCCCGTGCTCGACTCCACTCACCATGATTAAGCTCTACGATTCAGAGCAAAACCTGGGCCTGGATTTAATTAATGCAATTTAATACATTGACAACTGCATGAACCTAGCGATTCAGTTTCATTGCCGATTCAATTAAACGCGAGCACATGTATCATGTATCCTTTGGATGTAACTCTTAGGAAAAGGAGATTGCCAGATGAATTCAGCTAGGATGGGCTGCCTTCAAAAAGCTGGACGATGTCTTTAGAGCCAAAATTCCACAAAGCCTAAAGACAAAGGCCTTTAACCAATGTATCCTACCCATCCTTACCTACGGTGCCGAGACATGGACCCTCAAGAAAGCCACTATGGAGAAGATCCAAGTTGCGCAAAGGGCTATGGAGCGGGCCATGTTAGGCATTACACTCAAGGATCGTGTGCGAAACGTCGATATTCGACAAAAAACTAAGGTCGAAGATGTACGCACACGAATTACAAAGCTGAAATGGAGATGGGCGGGACATTTGGTTAGGCGGGAAGACGGTGGCCTAAGGTAGCCACTGAGTGGTGGCCAAGAACGGGTCGTTGGTCGGTGGGCAGACCACCAGCCCGATAGGCCAACGACATTGCGAAAGCGGCTGGGAGACATTGGACGAGACTAGCACTGGAACGGATGGGTTGGCGTGAAAGAGAAGAGGCCTATGCCCAACAGTGGGCTCTATTTACGGGCTGATTAGACAGATAGATAGACATGTATCAATAATTGCAGGCGTCAATGGACTGAAAAAACACGTCACGTGACCCGACCGTGTATCTGTCATCGTACTGTAATGCATTAACAGAATCGAGGTCGTGGTCGGATTTTTACGACCAAAAATCAATTATATCCGGAGTAAAGTTAATGATGTGTAGTGCTTTCGAAAGTTCTATTATTATTAGTAAATATTATAATGTTAGCGAGAGATAGCGTATCGGCATGGCGTGATGTCTTCATGAAAGAGTAAAGTTGCGAGATTAAGGGTCTGTTTCACAATGTTCAAATAAAGTTCCGCCGTTTGTTCAAAATTTAAATACATTTTCCAATATTGCGTGTGTTCGTTTATGGCTTCAAATTTAGAACAAACAGCAGCCCTGGTTGCGGATAGCTTGTCTAGAACTTTATCCGCAGATTGTGAAACAGACCCTTAATAATATAATCGAGACCTGTACAACTCCCACTGTGTTTTATTTAACCAATAAAAAGAAAAGTTGATATAAATAAAAGGAAGAAACACAAAAAAATATATTATTATATCGCAAGTAGAAAGCTGCCAGCTCATCTCGTCAAAAGGTGAAGTGGTGATGAATGGCCAATAAAATCTAGAAATGGGTGACGTAGTTTCAAATTTCGTTTTAAAAATGATAGACAGTAGGGACTAGTCATAGAAAGCGCCCGAGGCGCGCGTACGATACGCTGCGTTTCGGACGCTCTTTAAAATTGTATGAAGTTCTATGCAACGGATTACATCAAGCGTCCGCGTCCGTGGTGCGCGCGTCATACGCGCGTACGACGGACGCGCGTATGACGCGCTTAGCATCATATGACTGCGCCTTCGCAGATTAGAAAAGTGTGCTCATCCTAGCATAATGAGCCGTTTTCAGAGGAACTAAAAAAAAATATTATGGCTGTCAAAGGAATGCAATTTTGGACCTCAGCCCAATAGCCATGTGTGATACATCATAAAATAGGTCTCAACGACTTGAACAAAAGTTACTATGACGCCAACAGCCAAATGTTTGTCGTTTCGGAGTTATATTTCATTGAAAATGTTAGTTTTTTTTCATATAAAAAATTACAATCAAGGTTTACCAATAATAATTAGTTTTCAGGCACGTCCGCTCTTCAAAGAGTTCTCAGCGCGCCTGATCGATTATACACCATTCCACTTGTCGAACACGTAGGGAACCAATTACCCACTTAAATAAATTAGACATAATATTTTCGTTTACGCTCCCCTCATTCCATGCACTGGCCACGGAATGCCTTGAAATGGAACTGTAGGTTTTCTCAAATTTTCATCAGTTCATCAGTATTTTTTTTATTTTTTTCTTCTGTGCTATTCCCAAAATATAAACCAAAACATCCTAAACAAAAACGGTTTGAATGCGACCAATGCACGGTTTAAGTTTAAGTTAGAGTCCAAAAGGCACAATATACGTAATATTACCAATTTAATTTAATCTGTGGTTAACGGTGCTGGTTGTACAATTATGTAACACTTTAAATAATTAAGTAATTATGTTAAATTGTCATTGTACTACTGTTTGTTTTCCTTAATAGAAAAAAATAAAAAATAAAATACTCGCACCACATTGGTCACGTATGTGAGGTTAAATGTCCTCTACTGCCTCTCCGTTTATTTCAACAACTGCAAGAATACAACAGTGTAGGTTATGACGGCGCCGACCATCATGTGCAGCAAGCTATAGTTCAGCGGCAGCCGTCCGCAGACGGAGAATTGCAGTGGCTGTCGGCACACCTGCTCCGCTAAAGATACCACCGCTTCCCGCTCAGAGACGTCTGCAAAAGTAATTTCCTTATGTAGCCTCAACTTAAATAACAGTTGTTCCTCTCACTCAATGAACATAAATTTACATACAGGCACCGACATTTTTTTTGGCCCCACACTAGGATTCCCTGCGTAGGAACCAGGATCAGCAACATCATAAACATGAAACATCTGGGACCTGGGGTTTTTTGTCCCCAGCCGGGGTCAAACCCGGGACCTCTCTGATGGTAGGCAGATGCGCTAACTGCTGCACCCGCATCTGCCTAGGTGTAATTCTTCTATCTTCTCTTTTTTTTATAAAAAAAATGGATTCTATTCGTTAGTCTAACTAAAATTCGAGAACGGCTGGACCGATTTGGCTGATCTTAGTTTTTTTTTGTATGTAATTCCAGAGAAGGTTTAAATGGTGAGAAAATAGGGAAAAAATACGAAAACTTTGGCGGTACGAAGGTTGCCGGGACAGCTAGTTATCCAATAAAATTGGATAATTATGATTCTTGGCTGGATGAATTTGATAGAAAGATTCGTATGCATGAGTATAAGTAACTCAGTTGAATTCAATAGAGATGAATGGAGGCCGATGGAGCTCACTTTAAACCAGAAATCTTTACAGAGATCTTATAGTACTCTTATTACTTACATTCTTCTTACTTATAGTGCTTACTATAGTTGCAAGGCTAGGCAAGGTAGATTGCAAAAAAAGTACCAAATAACTATCAGGTGATAAATAAAACAAATACGTATGTCTCAATTGTGTACCACTGCTGAGCATAGTCCTGTCCTCTAGTTTTCCAGACCTACCTTCTGCCAATTCAGTAGAAAGGTCATGATGTCAAATTGCCCCACCATTTCTGTTTAGGTCGGCCACGTTCGCGATATCAGAAGTTTACACCTAGGCAGTGGCAATTTGTTCCCACATGTCTGGGCCCATTCAGCCTACGTGGCCCGCCCAAATTCACTTCAGCTTAACGGTTGCAGATCCAACACGGACAATCTCGGTGTTTGAGCGTGAAAAAGTATTATTGTACGTAGCGACTTTCATGTAGACCTTACTTAGGGTCCAGCTGTTACTTTACATTTGTATCGACGATTTTCACCATGACCCCTTCTGTTGAGAGTAGACTGATGTTCAATTCCTTGAGTGTCTTTACCCAACCTTTGTTATTTCGATAATTCTGCTGTGACAAACTGAAGATTGGGGGTAGAACCTGGTGCTTCGGTTACAGTATAGATTGAAACTGTGCCTCTGAAATGAACAACTGCGATACATGATAAAGAAACACTGTAATGTTCTTACCCATAACGCGATGCGCGATGACCGCCTCTAAGTGCAACTGCAGCTTTGTTCTCATACTTGCAACGCGCTCCACTTGACATGCTATAGCTGTCAGCAATCCAGAGCTTACGAAAAGGGACGATGTCTTAATAAAAAGGATAAATATTACTTCCTAAAACATAATGAAAACTCCTGCAGTCTTTAAGTCACCAAAACTGTAGGTATAGGCAGATTGTTCTGCAAAATTCACTGGAAAATAAACTAAAATAAACTGATGGTGTTCTGGCAATCTAAAACATAAGACTGTTAACAGGAAGTAAGTCAAAACAAAACATTACATAAAAAACATCATGCACAAAGGCGAGCTTATCTTTGTAAGAGATTTATTCCAGCAAACCTTAGAGAGTCAGAGCAGCGGTAAAAAAACGGGCATATACAGGGTGTTGATTTGTACAGTTTCGTCTGACTCAGGGGTGGTTATTTACATGATACTGAAGCAAAAAAATATATAAAAAAATATTTTTTTTAGTAAAAATCACCTAAAAATCATAAAGTTATATGGCTTAGCTTCTATCCCTTGCACTTGACGGGTCCAGCGTGGGTTTTGCGGGGCGGGGCGGAGAAGTACGTAGCTCAAAGTTGTGATAGAGATAGATTTTAGCTGCTGCCTAAATGTACTAATTGTGGGGCTAGGGCATAAGATGCGCAGAATATAATTTATTTTCTGTGGCAGTTCATTCCACAGCGTCACCGAATGGACTGTGAATGGGTCATCGTGAGCTCCAGTGTTCTTAGCAGGGGTTTTAGGAAGTGGGAGTTGATATTTCTAATCGGTCTTTCTCCAGAATGCAGGTCTTTCGTCTAGAAAGTCCAAACTTATTATGTTCTGAAGGAATTCACGAGGACCGATGAATTCACACAATTGAATGGAATAATTGTGACTATTATTATTCCCATCACCAATTGTTAACTGGAAGAAAATACTTTTTAGTATCAAGCACTCATCATCAACCCATTATGTCCCCACCAAGGGGCACGGGTCTCTTCTCTAATAAAGATAAAGATAAAGATTATTTATTTGTCAAACATGAGATATACGGTAGTTACATTGAAATACGTCCTGTACATGTTTCGCCCATCGGGACTTACAAAATATTTAGAGAGAGCACCATCGTTTGTCATTAAAATATATCTCTATCACACAATACTTTCCATCTATATTTACGTCAATTATGTTTATATTGGTAAAATCAAATTCAGTCCAAAAGAAAAAAAAAACGAAATATCAACTTGTCAAATATGAAAGTACATTTCAAAGTCAAATTTGTGTGTAGAAGAGTCAGTACATATAAGGTCATATAATAATAAATCAATCAGTTAGAAATTCTATTAGCTTATCGTAGCATTTTGCTAGTAGCATTTTTTTCAATTAAAATTTGAATTGGCCCATGTCAAATTCTCGTATATCTCGTGGTATTTTATTATAAATCATAGGCCCCATACAATATAGACTTTTATGCATAAGTGCGGTATTGGCTCTACGTATACATACTCTATTTTCATCCCGTTGTAAGCGGGTACCTACTGACTAGCGAGATCGGTCGGAAAATGTCTGGGTTAGATTTTACAAAGAGTGCTACATCTAAAATATACATTGACGGAAGTGTTAGAATATTGTAGTTTTGAAAATTTGGTTTACAACTATCCGTCTTTTTCAGTCCAAACATTGCCCTTAGACACCTTTTTTTTACTTTGAATGCTATCTCCCTGTCGGTTGAGTTACCCCAAAAGATCAGACCATACCGCAATAATGAAGCTACCGTGCCATGATATGCAGTAATTAGAGCATCAATATTAGTGACAGGGGCAAGTTTATAGAGGAGATAAGCAGACGAGTTAACTTTTTTGCAAAGTTCCGCAATATGCGCTTTCCAGTTTAAATTTCGGTCCACTAACGGTGGACTAACCGTTAGTGGACCGAAATGGAAACCTAAGAATTTTGTGGTCTCTACTTGTTGTATTTTAATATTTTCATAATGAATATCCAAATTTGCTGTTGGTAACCTTTGGCTAAATTGCATAAAATTAGTTTTACTTAAATTTACCTTCAAGTTATTATTGTTTAACCAAATTATAATAGATTGTAGAGTCCGATTTATATCACATTCGTAAAAAGTTTCTTGGTCACATTGGATTGTGACAGTGCTATCATCTGCAAACAGGGTCATTGGGTGTGGAGTGGCTCTGGGAAGATCATTAATGTACAGTAAGAATAGTAACGGTCCCATTACACTGCACTGTGGGACGCCATGGCGAACTTCTCGCTCACATGACCTATAAATATCTTCATGTTTAGTTTTAGGATTGATTTTTGAGATTTCTGTGCACCGTGTCCTGTTTTTAAGATATGACTAATTAATTTCCACACATTGCCCCTTATTCCGTATGCCTCAAGCTTTCGCAGTAAGATAGTATGCTCTACGTAATCGAAAGCCTATGTCATACCCATGTATAATGCAGAGATTGGGACTCTTGCATCAACACAATTGTCATAACTGTGTTTAAGAAATCGTAAACAGCCAGATTAATCGTCTTATTTTGCCTAAATCCCTTTTTTTCCTTAGTTAATATGTTATTATGTTCCAGATAGGCGTACATTTTTGCATATTAATGTATTTCTCAAAAATTTTAGCTATTATCGGAATAAGGGCAATTGGTCCCTTCCATTAGGGGTCGGTTTTCTTTTTTAAAGACTGGTTTTACTATCGCTTGTTTCAGATTATTAGGATATGTACCCGCTGCTATGCTTAGATTAATAATATGACTTAGATGATGGCAAATTTCTAGGGCTACGTATTTTATTACCTTAGTAGAGACGCCATCGTATCCCACACTGTTTGTATTTTTTAATGATTTAATTATTTTAAAAATATCGTATGGAATACTAGCCTCCATGAACATCGAATGGGAAGTATATGCTATAGGTACTCCACCTCGGGGGCCAAGACCGGATTGGTGGAGGCTCGTATGACTAGTGGCTGGTCTTACTGTCAGAAGTTTTCAAGCCGCATAAGGCCTCATACTTGGCTTAAAGACTGCCATCTATCGACGGCAGCCAGACCAACTGCTTAAATTGTTTTGGGAACCACGAAACCGCTCGGAAATATGCCACTAGCGTTAGACATAGACGGTCATCCATCCATACATTGAACGCGCCCTATGTTGCTTAACCTTCGTGATCGTTTAAGATCACTCACGCAGCTGGGGGGGGGAGCTCACCTAATATGTACAAATAATTTTATTTGTGCAATAAAGAATTTTTGATAAAAATCAATCAACAGTTTTAATATATTTTTTCATTTCTTACCATAATAGGCAGATATTTCATGCTTAGGTTGATATTCAGCACAGCTTCAATTGACACAATGAGTACGCATGCAATTGGTCCTATAGCCTGAAATGGAAAAAAATAAAGCATGTAAGCACAGCACATCAACTTTACCTGCTTCAGGCTGTCTTGTGTCACAATCCTAAAAGTGAATTAAGTAGTCGTGACGTCCGGTGCGGGCCAGTTAGTCTGAATACCTCATCATCAGTGGTCCAGCAGTTGGTGCCGTTTGCCGTCGATACATGGCAGTCGTTAATCCAAATCAGATCCGGACTTGGTCCCCGTGGTGGAGTATGGCCTATACGTTCCTCAGGGAAGAGACCCGTGCCCCTCGGTGGGGACATAATGGGTTGATGATGATGATGACTGATCGAGCAATCGCGAAAAGATGCAAAAGACTAGCACCTACGAGGATTAAATACTAGAGAGAGGACAAGCCACCGCGTAGCAGTCATCCGCTGTAGGCCAGGCACACACTGCAGTTGTGTGCGTGCTTGCTGTAAACCCGCCTCTTCCATCCACACACACGTTATTGCTTTGCACGTGTAACCACTTAGAGCAAATGTACAAACAAATGTGTGCAAGTTTCTTGTTTTTAAATAAACACAAGAAACTTGCACACATTTGTCCACACAAGCACCATTAAATAATGGTGCTTGTGTGCATGATTTCAATTTGCGACAGTTGAACTCCATACAGATTAGACAATATTTCGTCCCATCTCCCCATATTGAGATATCCGTGATTAGCACCAATACGATTGGCGGAAACTTAGCAAAGGCGTGGGAGAGATTCGACGAGTGGTATACTAGTATTTAACGCAGTAAGAATTTTACTCACAAAAAATGCGTCAGTTTTCTGCAGGAGTTCATATTGTTGGACGAACAGTTGGTAACACTTTTTATATTCCAACACGTTATTCGTCAGCCCCGGTCTGTTCACCTCCCAAACACGATTCCTGACGCCCACGTCAATGAGCACTCTGTCAGTGTATGCCAAAAGTTTAGTCTTAAACATCAGCACCTTGATCAGTAAGTACATCAGAGCCAACTGAGAAATTATTGCAGTTATTTCCGTGTTCAGAAACGGTAAAATGACCTTTGGACCCACGTTGAGGCCAATCAATACATGTAACGCAGTTCTTACTGCTATGTACGATACACTCAGAGTGTAAAAGTAAATCTTCGCCTTGAGTTTCGCCTTTTGGTAGTACTTTTCTTTAATGTTGATGATTGAATCCATTACTTGGTAGTTTTTGTAAAAGGTTCTGTAGACATCGATGTCCAGCCATATGTTGCGGCATATTACACAGATAGTGTAAACTAACTCAGTTGCTGTGTATAAAATATTGAACCAGAGGAGTGGAGTCATGTTTTTGGGGTAAGAGTTGTACATTATTCTCAAATACAACGATCCAAAGTTGTAAGTCAATACAATAATCACACCTAAGTAGAACTCGGCTTTACTACGACTTTTTACAATTTCATGGTTACAATTCTGTGTAAAATCGGTAACATAAAATACATTCAGGAACCTTGTTATGTTTTTGGTAACTTCATAGTTTGGGTCAGATAAAACAGTTTGCCCCGTATGTACCCAGGAAGATTTTAATCTAACCATGTTTTTATTTTTGCTTTGTGAGTACTTTATTGTAACGCAGCAAATGAATACACGTGTAACGAAGTGTAATTTTTAGAACCTTCTAGCTCGAAATAAGCATGAAACGAACTATTGTATTCCACCAAAAACAATTCATGTAAGTCAGGTGGCCAAGACTCACAAACTCACCATACTTTCAGTCAGTGTTTCTGGTTCCCACGACACAGGGTATCCTAGTGTGGGGCCAGAAGAAATATATATGCATGTATGTAAATGTTTATGTTATGTTTATTGAAAGTTATCAGATCTCATGGAGAGCTAACCTAGTAACTCTACTTATCTGGGTACTTACCATCAAAATCGCACATAAAGTCGAACCTACAAACGCTGTTTTGGTAATCAAGCGTGTCAACCCCTCTGCCAACGGGCCAGGGGGTATGTGAGGCAAATGAAGGGAACGGGACTAGCGGTATGAATTCAAAAGAGTTATCAACAGCTGTAAGATAAGCAACGTTGATGATCTCAGTGCATGAGTGAGTCGGTGACCAAATTGACCTATTTTAGACAGTATTCAATAATAATAATTACTTTCGCAGAACATAATGACTTACCTGGTCCCAAACTAAAATACTCTGTGCTATGCTTACCAGGTAAGGACGTTACAAACATGGAAAACCACCCCGACTTTCTAAACGTGTTGAAACTTTTTTACAAAACCATAATATCCATAGCAAATATTTATATTGTGCAATGTTTAGAGAAGTTTTTAATTACATACAGCCACATCCGATTTGATTACAGCTTAAAATTTGTAGTGCCTTCCTTCAACCCTTAAGGTCCTCAAGAAGCTTCCCATGTTTAGCTCCTTTCCATTACACCTTGACTGACTGACATGGTAGCTACCTATGCCGCCACGCGGCTGGAAGCGAAACTGTTGCCCTTGGATCGCCGCGCTGCGCGCACGCTTCTGCATTTATGTACTTTTAGCGGAAATAGTGCTTTCCCTCGGACTTTCCCCCGAGTTCCAATGCTTCCACTGCTTTATGCTGTGCCTAGTGAACTTGGTGGCATTTGGATACTCTGGATTTACGCTGATGTACGCTGCTGAAAAGGTGAGTACCTAGCCAGACGAATCATCCCCCAACCCTTAACTTCCAGTACACTAATTGTAGACCTCCTTTGCAGATGTTGTTTTTTAATGTAATGTTCTGTTTAATGTTTCTTGTGCAATAAAGTATATATATTTAGACCTTTCGTGTACAGCAATAAAGACTCAATGCTAGACGACATCACACAATTAAATTTTGGTACAATATTGCTTTCAATTTCACTGCTTCAATCACATTGAATTAATCGCTTGTTGCTCCGGGTGCCTGAGTGATCTTAAACGATCACGAAGGTTAAGCAACATTGGGCGCGTTCAGTGCATGGATGGGTGACCGTCTATGGCTAACACTAGTTGCATTTTTCCGAGCGGTTCCATGCTTCGCAAGGCACGCTAAGCAGTTGTTGCTGGCTGCCGTCGATAGATGGTACCTAGTCGTTAAGTCAAGCCAGAGGCCTTAGAAAACTTCTGACAGTAAGACCAGCCACTAGTCTTAGAAGCCTCGATGGCCCCCGTGGTGGAGTATGGCCTATACCTTCCTCAGGGAAGAGAACCGTGCTCCTCGGTGATGACATGATGAGTTGATGATAAATCACATTGTGACGTCTATAGATATACGGGGTATCCCAAAAATGACACGTCACAGTGACACCGGAGGTAGACCTGCTCAAAAGGCATCGAACCACCTAACCTCAGTAAAAGTTGCACGGTTTTTGAGATATGGCCAATTTAAACTTGTTCTTTCACTTTTTTTAACAAGTTTAGTAGCATTAATTTAAATAGCCCTCGTGTTTGGTATTTTTTATTTGTACTAGGTTACAAACTTACTAACTTAGCGTAAGTGCTAGCATAGCACTAAAATTGATAAAAAAAGTTAATATTTAGAAGAAGTATAAATTGGCCATATTCCGAAAACCGTGCAACTTTTACTGAGGTCATGTTAGGTTGGTTCGACGCCTCTTGATCAGGTCTACCTCCAGCGTCACTGTAACGTGTCATTTTTGGGACACGCTGTATATTAAACGATTCAATTTCAGCTCAACACAATTTCAATTAAATTGTTTTGATGGGATTGAAGGTTCTAAATACCATGGCAACCCCATTTCATAGAAAGAAATCTCAGCGAACATTTTCAAAGTGATTAAAAAGTTTAAGGACGGAGATCGGAGATTAAATTCTTTTCAATGCCAATGCTTCCATAATTGATGGAAACATGTAAAATGTTCAACGCCTTACAATTGCATTGATCCAATGTAATTGAACCCTTTAAATAGCCAAAGTCCTTCAATGTCAAATGTTCAATGCCTTTTAATGTGATTGAATCGTTTAATATCGCCTTGAGGTTCGTAAAAGTCGACGAATCGTTTCGAAAAAGATAAACAGCGTATTACTTGACTTGGCGTGTGCACTGCCGTGCGCCCAGATTATCATCGAATAGCTACAGTCGACAGCACATCATCCTATACATCCATGCACTCTACCCCGTTGCATTACCGGCGACCTTGCAACTAGAATGTGTAGGTTGACGTGTGGTCGACTGCACAACTGAACTGGTTAAGTGCGAGTCGGACTCGCGCACGAAGGGTGCCGAAGGATTATCTATAAAACATATGAATGTTTTAATCGTCTACTTGATGCTATATACAGGGTATTGATTTGTACAGTTAAACCCGACTCAGGGGTTTTTTTTTTTAAAGTGACAATCACCTAATATCCCCGATTTTGCGGCGTCGGCAGCGAGCGCGCGAGCGCACTCTCCCGCCCCGCCCCGCGAAACCCCCTCCAGACCCGTCAAGTGCTGTAACGTTATTATTTTATAACAACATTTTATTTAAATAAGTTGGATAAAACCTGTTAAATAACTTGTGATATAGGCACTAAAACTAATCAAGCTCAAACTAAAAGGGTTTACGCATTTCTCGTCTGCGCATCTCTAAAACCACTTATTACGTGGAGCCGGACAGCGCGTCCCCTCTCTCGACCGCTGCCCGCCTCATTTGCCTCCGGTCCATCGGCGAGCCTGCGCGTGCGCTTCTCCTTGTTTGTAATCGCCAGTCGCCGCCGCGCCGTCTCTAACGGCCGCGAGTCAATTTTATTAATTTTCTTTTTAAAGAAAGCCGTGGTTTACTATCACGTTTGTGTTCTCGTCTCCCCACACTTTTTGGGTAAGTTGCAAACAGATATTTCAACTAGGTATTTGCTAATTTAGCTGTAGATTAGTTTTATAGTGCTTGTAGGAACATATGTAATTTATTTCCCTTCTTTTCGTAATAGCGTAGTGCTTATACGTAGTTTTAACAGCTATATTTACCGTGTCGCAGAGCGCCTCTCATAGCTTGCTCGCTCGGCGACACACAAGATGGCGCCTCACAAAATTGCCAGTCATGGTTGCATCATCCATACATTTCGTTCATACAATTTAAAATATTGATGTTTAGCTTTATCTGCACACTAGCTTGCGCTTGCCACTTTTGTTAATTTCCAAATAATGTTGCAGCTAGTGTGGAAATGTTGGCAATTAGTAACTGTAGATACCTATTAATTTTTGATTATCATTTTCATTATCATTTTTCATTATAATTTCCATCTCGCATCACTCCACTACTGATTTCCTTCACCGCCACTTACAAACTAGTTGGGTTTCTTCTTCTTCTGCCGAACCGGTGGCGGTGAACTGTATCTTTCCGATGGCTGTGTACTAATGCGAGGGGTTTCTCCACAGGGTCCAAGTGCCGGACCAGAATTCCCTTTTTACGGAGCCGAAGACCCCCGGGGTGCCTGTTCCCGCCGTTTTGAAAAGGAGATCCGCCGTTACCGCTGGCCAAACCTTCTCCTCACTTGGTCCACGGCCGTTGGGGGAGCGTTTCTACTGTCTCCGGTCGGCTCAGGGGAGTACCTGACCGTAGTTCCGCTAAAGAGAGATCAAAACCAGTGTAGGGCTATTTTCTAACTCACAACCTTAGTAATTGAAGAAGAGCTAATTAAATTATATCTTGTTTTTTTTAATAACGTTTTTTATTTCTTCTTCTTTATTTTATGTCGCAGCCTCTTCAAGGCTAGCGTGACAGTGCAAACAATAGAAACTAAGCCATATAACTTTATGATTTTTAGGTGATTTACACTTAAAAAAATATATATTTTTTATATTTTTTTGCTTAAGTATCATGTAAATAACCACCGCTGAGTCTGATTTAACTATACAAATCAACACCTTGTATACATACTAAGTTTTAATAATTCCTTTTGTAAGCATAAATCTAAATATTCCAGGCGTCTATTGCCACTATTGTTATAGATCAAAAAACGGAAAAAAATCACGTTTGTTGTATGGGAGGCCCACTTAAATATTTATTTTATTCTGAATTTTGTATTTTGTAGTTCACAAAAATACATCAAATACTTCAAAAATACAAAGGGGCAACAAAAATACATCATCTGTAAACAATTCAACTGTCTAAGGCTGACATTCAGAGACGAATCCTAAGTTCACGCTTAGATCAGTCTTAGCAAAGTAAACTAAAGTCGTACTTAGTAAAGCGCCGTAATTTTCGTATTCACAGTACCTAAGAAAGTCATCTATATTGTCAATAATTTTTTGTGATATAGTTCTTACCGGTTTTTTAAATTTGACATTGCTACACTAGAACAGGACAACATCATACAATTTGAAATATCGCACACTGAAAACATAAATGGCATTAAACAAAAATCTTCATTTTACAGTATAGCCGTTTTAAGATTTTTTAAATGTTCTGGTGGGCGATGTAGAACCAGGATTGTCAGTAAAGCTTTGTGATTAGTCACAAGGCTTTACTGACAACTTTTACGGTTCCACATCGCCCACCAGAACATTTAAAAAATCTTAAAACGGCTATACTGTAATATGAAGATTTTTGTTTAATGCCATTTATGTTTTCAGTGTGCGATATGTCAGAGTGAATAAAAAAATCCCACAGATAACGCTCGTAGAACATCAGTGAAATGACGTTTGGAGTAGTCTGTGAACAAAAGGCTTAGAAGTGACAGTTCTAAGTTCACGTAAAGTCACCGATATTGACTACTTAAACTTAGCTAAGCACCATTTCATACTCAACTTGCTAAGATTCGATTCTGAATACGAAATATTTTTAAGTACGTGATTTTGACATTTCTGAGACCAGTCTTTGCTTAGTTTTCGTCTCTGAATGTCAGCCTAACTATCACGGTTCGTGAGATACAGCCTGGTGACAAATAGACCTTATAACAGATCCCTTACAGTTTTGGGTACGGTACTCTAAAAATTGACCCTGACCTTGAACATGGAACTAGAAAAACTGAAATGAACAAACTAGCGGTCTATTTGTCTTGTCGTCCAATGGAAATTACATGTTGCACTTAAATCAGGCAACCAGCACAACTTGACCGTTTTCTGTAGGTTTTTCTATAGGTTGTAAGGAAATTTTAAGGTTCACTCGTGATAAAATCCACTTTTCGAAATAACACTTGCAAGCACCACACATTAGTAACTTACATAATCTCTTACATGAATTGGCCATGCTACATTTTTGAACCAGATCGGAAATCTCAAAACCATTTCGAGAATTATGCTTTTACGAGCAAATTTTATATTTTATCAGATTTGTAAATAAGTGTAATCTCATGAGTAATTCCTGGTGTACATATAATTTAGAATATTCTATCCGTCTATCTAAATTTTTTAGATATTCAATCAGTGTCCTGCAATCGGAGTTTCCTTAGTTAAATTCTTAATTTGTATAAAAACTTTTTCAATGTTCTATTATGACTGTTAGTTTTTTTTTTATTTATTGAATTTTACTGCGTATAACAAAACTGCGGAGTATAAGTATTTAAAGAACAAGAAACTTAAAAATAAGTTCCGTAATCTGCAATTCACTGACCCCCCCGGTTTCTCATGGATGCTGTTAGTCAAATCTTTTTTTTTCCCTAGAATTCTTACATTTCATAAGTGTTGCTACTAAAAAAGCTCTCCACCTAAAAAAGGAAAAATTTGGTTCATTTGAGTGCAATCAAAAATAAAATGCTAGATATTTTTTATGTTTTACCGAGAAAAAGATAAATCTAAATAGAATTGACTTACTCAAGTGAACTAGTACAAAAATAACAAATATTTCAATATCACGATCAATAATATCGATTTAATTTTAATAATTTTATTTTATTCTGTAGGGACTCAGAACTTTTTTTTTGTGTTTTTTTTTCATGCATTTTTGTGTGTAACAAATGCATTGATCCCAGACATAAAAATAAAACGTTAAAATTTATTTTTTATTACTTCTGTGAAGTAGTAGTTTTTTGATAAGTTTTTCAAAAGTCCCGGCCAAGACATCTGAAAATATTTAGCAACAGAATGAGTATCTAAGTAAATTTCCGTTGTACTGTGTGTATAAGATTTACTTTGTATTCCACAAAATGTGCTCATGAATGTACCTACTTACCTAACACGTTTTTCTATGAAGCAATTGTTATCGTTTCAAACGGATGTTTCAAGTGGGTCCATACTCGGTTGCATAACGACTTTTGTAATAATTTTATTAGGAACAATGTTTTTATGACTGATTATATTTACCCATAACAACTAAACGCATAACTGTTTACGCATAATTTTAACAATCATAAATAAAAGTGGCATTAAGATAACAAATCATAATATTCTAAGGCATAGATTGAAAAAAGCATAACGACAGCATAGCATAATGATCATCAGTATACTCCAAGCAAAATTACTCCTAACTAGCAAAAACAACTTCGCGCTTCGTCACACCTATATTTTTCTTGATGCAGTTTTAGTTTTAAGAGCATTCGCCAAATCAAAAAGAATGATTTTGTTTTGCAAAACACAAACATTTATAACTATGCACTTAGAAAGTTGAGTCTATTTTCGGTCTTATATTATGTTCAACCTAACACGCTCCTACGCGCTCTGCTACGCTACGCGCTTCGTCGCACCTATATTTTTGTTTTTGCAGTTTCGGTTTTTAGAGCATTAGCAACGGTAAATAAATTTATTCACGTTTCGTAAAATGATCTTTATTTTCATATAACTTATGTCATGTGTGGTTATGGAAAGTTAATATTAGGTAAAATAACAAAAAGACAATAAACTATCTATATGCATCACAATAAAAGTCAAAATGAATATAGTTTAACAGACCATTATTGTTAAGACTTATTATTCCAAAGACCGTTTATACAAAAGTATCGTTATCCCTTTCAGACCTGACCTTGAAAATAATAACAAGCCATTGTAATTTTCAAGGTCAGCTCTAAATGGGGTATGAAAGTACAAATTATGCGACATTCATTATGACAACGAAAATTAGGAAGGCGAGATTATGCGAGTGAAATGTATCCCGTTTCAAGTTACAGTCCCACAGTGTTAAAACATATAAACAAATATTAGATTCCAACACCTTCTACATTGTCAGCATTAGAGGAAAGAGAATGAAATAAAAGTCAGCTTAAGATTAAAATTATTTTGTTCATGCTATTTGTGTCATGTAGCATTTTTGTTCGATACTATGTTACTACGTCACCAGCAAATGTATTGTAATTCTAAAGTACCTTTTACAAAATTTTGTACCAACATTTTTTCAGTAGAAGGGGATGACTGTAGGGACTCAGAACGCTGAGTCAACAGATTCGCAACAAAGTAACATAGCGCAACGATCAAGCGCGGACGACTGTGTCCAGCTATACTCAATGCCATATGGATTGAGAAAACGGACATTGACCTCGGTAACGAGCCGAGCACGAGCCGAGTGTTAAACAGGGTAACATAAAAATACTCAATTATAATGTGATAACTATTTATAAATATTGATATTATTCCCACTTCTAGGCCAGCTCATATGTTTTGTTTCATTGTTTCTTCAAGAATAATGTCTGTGGTTCCTATAAACATCCCAAAATCTTACCTATATCGCGAAAAATGTTCTTGGTAAGTAGCGCAGCATTTCACTAGACAATACTTTTAAATATTAAAAAACATCAAAGCAATGTAATTTTCATATTGAGCTTTTCCAAATTCATCCCTTAAAAATAAACAAACTGCGTGTTACCTCAGTTCGTTTAAGCGTAACGCGACAATGACAGACGAATGAGAGCCAGAGATGCGTCACCTTTTTTGGCCAGTCCACCATTTTGTGTTTTCATTCGTACCGCTAGCGTGTGTAAGTCTCGAGTAATTCATTGCAGTCACATTGTTTTTGTTGAGTTTATACTGTTAAATTTGTTGTATTGTTGAATTTTTGTTGTTGAATCTGTTATATTAGTTTTACCGTGACGATCGTTACTGACTCGACATGAGTTCAGAAGAATCTAATGAAACACCCGGCCCTTCAACCTCGCATGGAAAGAGACGTCGTCGTCGCCGATCCATAATAAATGAAGCGGGTATGTACCTACGTTTCAATAGTTAAAAAACCAGCCAAGTGCGAGTCGGACTCGCGCACAAAGGGTTCCGTACCATTATCAATAAAGTTTGTTGTATTGGAGCCCCCCTTAAATATATTTTTTATTTTAATCGAATTATTTATTTTGAAAGTGAATAATCTACATTTTCTTTGAATATATCAAGCGTCTACCTGTTTCCGTTATCAATGACGATAAAAAAAATCACGTTTGTTGTATGGGAGCCCCCTTAAGTACAGTGTGGACCATTTTTTATCGTTTTAAAGACTTACCGTTACATGGAGTGAAGACAGAAAAACAACCAAATTCACAGTGTTTAAAATTTAACTGGTGACGTGACAAATTTATAATACTGGGACGTAACTATTCACAGGGTACTACTTTTAAAGTAAAATTTTGCCATAAATTTCATTTGGCTGATTCAAAATTGCGTTGATATTTAACTATTTGAATATAATAAAATAACTAAAAATAAAATCAATCAGTTTTTATAATTACTTTAAGAGAAACACACAATTAACACTTATTAGTACTTTTTAACTCCCTCTGCTGCTCTCTATACTCTGCCTACCCCCTCGGGGATAACGGGCGTGAGTTTATTTATTTTTATTTAATTTTTTAGTAATTTTTATTATTTAATTGACATGAGATCCTTTTTTTGCTACTAAAACGTAGGGACGCGGCTAACGGGGGGAAGTGGTCAATTCTGAGAATTCGGGGAGTTCACATAACACGCGACGCCCCTGTGTGGCTACACGTCACTGATTAAAAGTTAATATGATGTATTTGATAAAATTCGAGGCTACAGGAATCGCTCGTAGCCTGAGCTGCCTGAGTGATCTTAAACGTTCACCAAAGTTAAGCAACATACGGCGCGTTCAGTCCACGAATGGGTCACCGTCTATGACTAACGCTAGTGGCATTTTTTCGAGCGATTCCGTGCTTCCCAAGGCAGGTTAAGCAGTCGGTGCCGGCTACCGTCGATAGATGGCAGTCGTTAAGCCAAGTCAGAGGCATCAGGGCGGCTTGAAAACTTCTGACAGTAAGACCAGACACTAGTCTTACAAGCCTCCACTAATCCGGACTTGGCCCCCGTGGTGGAGTATGGCCTATACCTTCCTCAGAGAAGAGACCCGTGCCCCTCGGTGGGGACTGATGGGTTGATGATGATAAAATTAACACATATAGTCTGTCTAACTTTGCCTGACGTTTTGTGCTTTGCCAGTACTTGTTTTGTATTTTCTTATACATTCTAACCGTCTCTTGATACCTATGTAGTAAAATCGTCTTAATCAAACAATAAAAAAATTAAATTAACTTAGCGAACTGCTGTGTATAGTTCGAGACATCCATTTTCAAGCAAACCAAGCATAATAATGTGTTCAAGGCAATTAACAATAACAAAAGCAAGACGGCTGTTTACGACCTCAGAAGTTTCGGGGCCTCAAAGGTTTAGTCGGTGTCTTTTGTAATAGGTATTTCTGTTATGAAAACGTAAACAATAACACCGATAAGGAATATTTTCTGTTTCTAAATATAAACACATTTCTTCGTATAGACAATGGCTACTGCGCTATAGGGGGTATCAATCTGTGGGTTTTAAGGTAAACCAACCAAATAGTTCGCTTAAATAATAAAAAGTTCCTTTTAAGTTGCCGAAATTGGCAAAAACTGCGCTGCTATGTACGGCCTTTTATTTCTATAGAATATTTAGTTGTCGTTGTAAAAAAGACGAATTAGTTTAATAGAGGCCAACTCATTTTCCCGTTGCTTAGTTATAAAAAAAGAAGTTTGATCACGTGGCCAATAAATAAATCTGTTGCTTGACTCATAATTTCCCATTATAAATAAATATAAACCTACATATAAAGATATATTCTACGAGTAAATTGAAAAGCTACATTAGGTTTGCAACCCCTGCTTAAACGTCCGAAAGGTCATTGTCCGCTTTTCTCAATCAATCTGGCACGGACTATAATCGTCCCCCGAACCTCTCAGAGTAAAGTAGTTTTTTAGTAAAAGAATGTACCAGAATGATTATAATTTCAGCCGGCTCAGCGTAACAATTGAAATTGAAAATGGTTTATTGATAATAAGATTTACATTACATCATAATAATAGTACAGTATCAATTTGACATCAGTTTTCAGTAATTAAGTAATTAAACATTTAACAACAGTGAACAATAGTTTTTAACACTTCCCAGGCAGTCCCCCTGTCGATGCTACTGCTATGGAGAGTGTTTGACAGCATGGCCGTTGACGTTTAATGACAGCAGACAGCTCGCTGTCAGCTGTCAGCTAATTTATGATGCCAATATAAAATATATCTAAACAGCAATATTTGAAGCCCATATTTGAATGATATTATTTTTGCCGGGTGGGAGCAGAGTCGTGTAAGTGGGCTATGACCTTAACTCTGGTTCGCTCTAACTGACAAACCGCCTATAGCCGGTCCGTGTTAATAGCGCTACTACGGAGCACGTGAATTTTGAGTCAGGTGTCATATCAAACCAAATATCATTAATTAAAAAACACTTTTGCATGAATGAAAGTGGCATTGCGACATGTCAGCCTTTTGCATTCATTGTTGTTGTTGTTGTTACACTTTATTGCACAAAAGAAAATACATAATATAACTTAAATAACAGGTTTGTGATAAAAACAACATGCAAAGGCGGATTTATTTCACTAATGGCATTGAAATCATACCTACGTTACGTTAGGATTGTGCGGCACGCATTGGTAGGTTCACGATTTTCGGTAGGCCTGTTTCACTTCGCGTGTCGGTATCGAACGCATGTGCATGCAGCGACCACTCCGGAGTGACAAATAGGTAGGAATTCAGACGATAGAAGAGGTAAGGCTCAATTCACACTGGCGCAGAGTCGAAGCGAAGCGAAGCGACGCGGCGCGAAATAATTCGTGCGAACGCGCGCGTCTACGCGCATCGACGCGCAAACCCGACAACCCTTGCAGGCGAAGACGCGAAACCAAGCTATCCTTGCAGGCGAAGACGCATGCACGCGCAGACGCGCGTCGCTAAATATTTTCAAATTTTCGCAACACTAATTCGTACCGTATTGATAGAGAAATAGAGATGAATTTAGAACAGTTGAAAAACGTGACGCTTCGCTTCGCGACGCAACGCTTCGACTCTGTGTCAGTTTGAATTGAGCCTAAGAGTTACGCGGTAGAAAGAGAGGCAACGTGTAGGTGAATATAACGTAGCTTTTTCCCTGCTAGAGTCCGTTTTTCTTTAATTGATTATGCGGAGTGAATCTTCTACAGGTACTTGTACTATTATTTGTATTCTGTGTTTTCGGCGACAAAAACAACAAGGACAAGGTAACGTAAAAACGACAAGGTAAACATGGATTATTTTATTATTCTCACTACTACTTTTGCACACGTTGCTCGTTGTGTTTCGCTATTTATTACCTTAAAGTTGTTTTTGAAAAATTCATTTCTAAATGTGTCAAATATCCAAAGTCATAGTACGATTGAACCTGTAGAATTTTTGGTGGGCCTATCGGATCTCCTTTACAATGATTTTTAATTGAAGGTACCAGATGTAGAAGTTTCTAAGTCCCTACTCGAGTTATGGGACTAAGAGACTTCTGGGCCAGATGCAGAAGTCTCTAGGTTCCTAGTCGAGTTATGGGTTCTTTTCAAGGTCATAACGCAACGCAACTGTTTTAAATGTCTTCTGCTGCCTCTCCGTTTATTGCAACAACTGCAAGAATACAACAGTGTTGGTGATGATGGCGCCGACCATCATGTGCAGCAAGCTATAGTTCAGCGGCAGCCGTCCGTAGACGGAAAAGTGCAGCGGCTGTCGGCACACCTGCTCCGCTAAAGATACCACCGCTTTCCGCTCAGCGGCATCTGCAAAAGTAATTTCCTTATGTAGCCCCAACTTAAACAGCAGTTTGTTACTCTCACACAATAAACATGAACATTTACATTCGGTACATACAGGCACAGACATTGCTTCTGGCCCCTCACAATGATTCATTGTGCCGTAGGAACCAGGATCAGCGACATCACAAACATGTAAACATTCAATACCTGAGGTTTTATTGTGTCCCCAGCCGGGGTTCGAACCCGGGACCTCTCGCATGGTAGGCAGGTGTAATTCTTCTAGATTGTAATTCTTAGCTTGATAAATATTACGATAGAAAGATTCGTATGCGTGAGTATGATTAACTCAATTTAGGATAATCGAGTCCGATAGAACTCACTTTGCACCAATAAAGTGAAGAGTTCTTTTGTACTCTTATTACTAACAATCTTCTTCTTACTTATTGTAGTTACAAGGCTTTAGATTGCAAAAGAGCACCAATAACTAAAAAAAAATATGTCTCAATTGTCCCACTGCTGAGCCAAGGCTTGCCCTCTAGTTTTCCAGACCTTCCTTTTGCCAAATCGGTAGTAACGTCATGATGTCGGCCACGTTTGGACACGGAACCCAGTCTATGGCAATTTATCCCCACATGTCTGGGCCCATTTAGCCTACGTGGCACACCCAAATCCACTTCAGCTTAACGGTTGCAGATCTAGCATAGACAATCTCGGTGTTTGAGCGTGAAAAAGTATTATTGCACGTAGTGACTTTCATATAGAGCTTACTTAGGGTCCAGCTGTTACTTTACATGTGGATCCACTATTTTTACCATAACGCCTTTTTTCGGGAGTAGCCTGAGGTTCGATTCCATGAGTGTCATTTATAAACACTTTATTGCACATGAAACAACATAACTATACATAAGAAACAGCATGTACAAAGGTGAGCTTATCTCACTACCCAACCTTAGAATTCTGTGCAACGTTAATAGTTTCGATTATTCTGTAGTGACAGGAGTTGCAAACTGAAGGTTGGGGGTTAAACCTGGTGCTTCAGTTACAGGGGTTACAGATTAAAACTATGCCTCTGAAATGAACCTCCACTGCGTTACACGATAAAGAAACACTTCTTACCCATAACGCGACGCGCGATGACCGCCTCTAAATGCAACTGCAGCTTTATTCTCATACTTGCAACGCGCTCCACTTGATATGCTATGGCTATCAGCAATCCACAGCTTACGAAAAGGAACGTTGCCGTTACAAGACGGACAACAACTGATCCCTAAAACATATGAAAATCTACTGTATTTTTTAAGTCACCAAAACGGAATTCAGGACGGGGCAGATTGTACTGAAAAATAAACTGTTGGCGTTCTGGCAATCTAAACCATAAACTGTTATCAACCCTTTACGTCCCCACCGAGGGGCATGGGTCTCTTCCCTGAGGAAGGTATAGGCCATACTCCACCACGGGAGCCAAGTCCGGATTGGTGGAGGCTTGTAAGACTAGTGGCTGGTCTTACTGTCAGAAGTTTTCAAGCCGCCTAAGGCCTCTGACTTGGCTTAACGACTGCCATCTATCGACGACAGCCGGCACTAACTGATTAACGTGCCTTGCGAAGCACAGAACCGCTCGGAAAAATGACACTAGCATTAGTCATAGACAGTGACCCATCCATGGACTGAACGCGCCGTATGTTGTTTAAACTTAGTGATCGTTCAAGATCACTCAGACAGCCCAGGCTACGAGCGATTCTCATAAACTGTTAACAGGAAGTAAGTCGATATTTACGAATATGTATATTCTTCTAACTAAAAAGGCATGCAGGCACGCAGGCCGATGAATTCAAATAATTGAATTGAATGAAATAAATTTAATAATAATTCTTGATTACTTACCATTACAGATGGCTCCTCTATGCTTAGGTTGACACTCAGCACTGCTTCAATTGAAAAAAGGAATACGCATAAAATTGGTCCTATGGCCTGTAATGGAAGAAAATAAAGCGAGTAAGTGCAGCACGTCAACTTTGCCTGCGTCAGGCTGCCTTGTGCCACCTTCTTAAATGGGGTTATTCACCAACTGGACACACATGACTGGACACACTTGTGTCGAGTTGGTCAAACTCAAATTAGTATCATTTATTCTTTCGTCATCTGGACACACAAATATTTTTATGCGTGTCCAGATAGTGAAAGATGAAATAATAATTTTTATGTTTTCACCAACTGGACACACTCTGTTTTTTTGCAGAAAAGGGTACAGTCAGTGTAGAGTACTGGGCTCGTAGTAGGGAGTTATAGTACTGCTACACTTGAGTTGAGTCTAGGTGACGTAGAAGTAGAAGAAACTCGCACCAACAGTAGTAGAATAAATGTATTGGTAAATCTACAGATAGGTAGAATATTGGCGGGTTCCTCTCTCTAGTGCAGTATACGATAGAACAGCCATTACAATAATACTTAAATAACAAGTAGTTGCTTATTCGAAATTAAATGATACATTTTCCGTTCCCTTATCCCGGTGTCTGGCTGGGACCTCTTGCATTTCCATGTCGTCCTTGGTGGAAGTTGTTGGTCGCCGAAGAGCGCGCGCACTGCCGCCTCGCCCGCAGCTGCGTGACCTCACCACCCACACGACGAACGCGAGTGCAGACGCACCTAATAGCGAGTAGATGACTATGTAATGTACCCGTTCGTCGTTCACAGTCCTTTTGAGCGGTATGTTTTCTGATTCGCTCTGAAACCTCAGTTTGTCATCTATTTCGACTAGATGGGTGCGATCTGGTACGTATAATAGAGTGGAGCCACTTCGTAACTTTGCACTCACTATTGCATTTATAGACGTGTTGAATTCCACAGTAGGCAAGATGAAGCCGGGATCCATTGTCAAGTTGCTGTCGTGTCTGTTTTGCGAGTAGATGATCAGACTGTCTGTCTGTAGTACACAGGCCCTGGCAAGAGTTACGATGCTGGAACCTTGCAACGTATGCAGAATCAGCTCATTGTCACACAGTGTCCTTATCGTGCAATCGCCGCAACAGATAGCGAGCCAGGTATTCGGTGTTTGTAACTCGATCCAGTCGTTCGCGCATGGGGATTTTTTCAATGAGCATTGTACGAGTAATGTCGCGTGCCGGCCTATCAGTTTTGCTTCCTACGGTGTCTTGTAGCCATCGTAGAAGTTGTAAACAGGGAGCGTCGCGTGACATATGAGACTGTCAGCTGATCGTCTGGTGCATTCGTCAGTGACGTCATTGTAGTCGTTGTCTGGGACATGCATTGTGGGAATGCCGGTTAAAAAGTGACCCGGGGTCAGACCGTTGTAAAATTAATCGGGATCTTCAGTCAGTGGGCAGAGATAGCGCGAGCTTAGGCATGCCTCTATCTTTGAGAGCAGCGTTGTAAATTCTTCAAATGTAAGCTTCTGGTCACCAAGTACACGCCGTTTTCATGGATTTAACGGCCGCTTCCCATATCCCGTTGGCGCTTGCCCATGTAGGTACGCTGAAGTGCCAGGTGACCCCCATTTTTGAGATTTTGTTGAAGAAGTCGACAGTTAACAGTTGCTTAAATTGCTCGAACTCTCCCCGCAGCACCCGTGCCGCACCGACGAAGTTGGTTCCGTTGTCTGTGTAGACGTGCTTTGGTGTCCCTCTTGTTGCACATAGGTGGTCGAAGGCAGCCAGGAACGTATCCGCCGACAGGTCTGATGCAAGTTCGATATGCACCATCGCTGGTCTTAACACGACTGTACACCACACAAGCGTAAGCTTCCTCGCTCGCGTCACAAAATCCGTGTAGTTCGACATGCCCTTGTGTAGTGCCGATCCATCGATTTAGCTTTACTTGTTGCAGAAATGGTAGCTCCGCTTTTACTTTGTCCCACTGTACTTGTATCTCCTGGCGTAGTGTGTCGCCCCAAGTGACAGATTGTGTCTTCGGTCTTGAAGTCGACAGTCTTGTGGGTGGAAATCCGATCTTCTGACAGATTTTCGAGGATGCTGCCGTTATTGCTATACCATTTACGCAGGTTCATTCCTCCTCCTTTCAGTAGTGCGATGAGGGAGTCCCTGAGGCTCTTGGCAGTTGCCAACGAGAGGTGGCCACTTATTAGGTCGTCCACGTAAAAGTGATGCTTCAGCACTTCAGCGGCTTCTGGATGTTTCTGGCCGTCGTCTATAGCCAACTGCTCTAGCGTTCTCATAGCAAGCCATGGCGCGCTTTTGGTACCGTAGGTGACAGTGCGTAGGCTCATTTCTTGCAGTTTATTATCCGGACCGCGCCAGATAATTTTTTGTAGGCACTGCTGATCTTCAGATAGCCAGATCGAGCGATAATGCTTCTCAATGTCTGCCGTGAAGACATATTTGTAACTCCTCCATCTGATCAGTAGCGCTTGAATGTCCTTTTGTAAATTTGGGCCCTTGTACATCAAATCGTTGAGGCTGGATCCAGTGCTCGTTTTCTGAGACGCATTAAAAACAACTCTCAACTTTGTAGTAGTTGATTGTTCTCGAAGAACTCCAATATGTGGTAGGAAGCACTCTGTTATGTCATTCGAGGCGGAGGGTGTCATGTGACCGAGGTCGGTGTACTCATTGATAAAGTCGTTGTAACGCGACGCTAGTAAGCCGTTCTTAGACAATCGCCTTTTCAGTTGTAAATACTGAGAAATGGCAATGTTTTTTGACTTTCCTAGATTTTCCTCGTAGTTTGGAAGCATCGGCATTTTCACAACGTATTTTCCATCAGCAGCGCGACGGTTAGTCTCCTGGTAGTACTTTTCACAGAATTCTTCGGCGGTGGTGTCTTGGTTACTGGTCAAGATGTCTTCAGTTTCCCAGAAACGTGATAACTCACTCAGGTCGGTTAGAGTTACGTGACACCTGAGAGTATCGATATTTCCCGCATAGCCGCAGAGAATCCAACCCAACTTTGTTTGTTGAGCTGTTGGGGATTGCGCATCGCTTTTGAGTACACCGCTCATGATTGTATTTGAGTAAACGTCCGCGCCGAGCAGGAGGGAGGTCAATTCCGCGCGAGACGTTAAAATCCGGATCAGCGAGCTTCAGATTGGCCAAATGTTCCCAGTTGGGGCGCTCAAATGTTTTGTTTGGCAGGGGGTTTGTTAACTGTCTCATGACCAGTGCATCAGTGTTAAAAGTGTAATCCGAGTTTATGGATTTACACTCAAGATGTAAACAACCTCTGCAGTCGCCTGAGATGGACCCCACCCCGGACACAGTGGCCTTTCTTCTATGTAGGTTTAGTAGTTGCGCTGCGCTTTCGGAAATGCGATTAACTTGTGAGCCTTGATCGAGTAGAGCTCGTAGCGTCACATAAGTCCCGTTGGATGCCTTTACTTGGAGGAGCGTAGGTGAGTAAAATCTCCAGCGCGTTGAAAGAGGCATGATTTGTAGTCAACTTCTGCGCGTTGGGCGATGATGATCCAGCCAAGGTTTTGCTATCCTGCGGCGTAGACTTTTTGATGTCTTTGTGTAGCAACGTATGATGTTGTTGATCGCACTCTTGCGATGGACATTCTTCATCCCGATGACTGTATAGACAGTTTTTGCACAGTTTGCTGCCCTGAGCGTTGAGACTTGCGAAAGCAGTGTTTCTATCCGCTTCGTTCATTTTGATGAATTTGTGGCATTTTATCAACACGTGACTTTTATTGCACAGAGGGCATTGGCCATACATAACGTGATATGCTTTCGGAAACTGGAATTTTCTGAATGGACCTTGTTTGGATGGAATTTTGCTCGCCACCGAAGGTTTTTGCAGTGAACCCGTTGATGTTCCTGTTGTAGTGTCCTTTTGTCTGTTGCGCAGAGTTTCTAGCGCCATAAACTTGCTCTCCAGAAACGTCGTAAGTTCGTCGACCCTCGTTATATTGCGGGGATTTCGCAGCTCCTTAGTGTACTCGCTGTACGTAGCAGTGTCGAGTTTCTGTGCCATCAAGTGGGCAATCAAAGGACTCCATATCTATGCCGATGTTGTGAAGGCCGTTAAGACATTCTATGACGACGTCATGCAGCTTCTTCAAGTTGTTTGCGTTCGCTTGCTGTATAGGCGGAATGTTAAGCATAGTGTTGACATACGAAGTGAAGACTAGTCTGCGATTGTCGTATCGCTGTGTCAGTATTTCCCAGCAGGACTCGTAGTTATCCGTGTTGATGTGGAGATGACGCACTAGATTTTCAGCTTCGCCCCGCAGCTGGGATTTTAGGTGCTGCATCTTTTGAACTTTAGATAGCGACGGATTCTTGTCCACAGTTTGTAGAAACAAGTCCTTGAAAGAAATCCACTTTGAATAGTCGCCAGAGAATACAGGAACGTCGAGCTTGGGCGCAGATTGCTGGTAGTGTAGATTTGAGGAAAGTTTGTTATTTATTTGCCTCTTCAGCTTGTCATACTGACCCTCGATATCTTCAAAGTTGCGATAGTAAGATGGGTCATCGCACTCGCCGTCTAATTCCCAGTGTAACTTGTTGATTTCTGACCACTTCGATCTTAAGATGCTGAGCTGTTCCTCCAATTCCCACCTTTCACATAATTGTTCAATGTCCACCTTGGCAATAGCTCTATTCATGGCTCGGAAGTTGCGATTTTGGATGCTGATTAATCTTGCCAGATCGTCGTTTGCCGCAGTTTCTTTGGCTAACTCGGTAGTCTGAGTCAGTCCCGATGTAGCACCACTTCGTGACTTTTCCTCCTGCGAGGGGTAAAGCTTGTGCGCCACCGACGTGCCTGGCAGCTCAGATTGCAAACGGGTTAGAATGTCTTGTTTTAAGTCCTCGTACAACTGCTTAGTACGAATGTAGACGTTTTCCGTAAAATATCCGTGGGACTTGTCTTCCGATGCGATGAGGATGTTGTTTCTCTCATCAAAGTCACTCCACTGATGTTCAAGAAAAATCAGCTTCTGAGTAAGATAGTGGCTTCTTTTTTCTCGACGGACCATCCTTTTTGTAGTTGCTGTAGAGTTGCTTGATGTTCTCAAAAACTTCCGACTGGACCTTCAATTCAGTAGACATGGCGATCAGATGTAACCGCAGAGTCCTAAGTAGTCACAGCCAGTTGTAGAAAGTGGTTGCGTAGTAGAGTAGCTCGCAACGAGTATCACTGCCGAGCGACGCGTAGTAAGTCGCGCCAGAAGCTGCAGCAGTAGAAATACGTAGTCCCGCTGAGCGACGCGCAGTAGACGGCGTCAGTAGCTGCAGCAGTGGTAGCAGATGAAATATGTTCCCACAGATCGCTTCAAGAAGTCCAACGTTGTAGCTCGATGAACTTAGTAGTACTTGAAGTGGTCCGTGTCCCTGAATTCCCGGCGTCTCACGTGTGATATTAGCGACCTTCTCAATTAGACCGGGGCGACCCGCTTGTGGGAGACCGGTGAAACCGATTCGCTATCGACACAAGTCAACGCACGAAAAAACGGAGAGTAGTTTCGAAGGACCAGTAAATGTAGATGTGAATCCGGCTCGAAGAACCAGTAAATGTAGAGTACTGGGCTCGTAGTAGGGAGTTATAGTACTGCTATACTTGAGTTGAGTCTAGGTGACGTAGAAGTAGAAGAAACTCGCACCAACAGTAGTAGAATAAATGTATTGGTAAATCTACAGATAGGTAGAATATTGGCGGGTTCCTCTCTCTAGTGCAGTATACGATAGACTAACTTAGTGTACAAGATTACCTAATAAAGTAAACTGCTTAATGTGCATAAACCATACTAAGGTAGTTAAAAGTAGGTTAAGCGCGTAAGCAAAATGTGTGACGCTAGATCGTACAGTCAGGTTAACAATCGTCTCACTGATGGAATTATTTACCACTAACAGTGGTCGCGATCATAGTGTTCATGCTGATTGTTTCAAATTTTTTTCTTGCTATAGGACCTTCATCATAAGTTTTATTCCCTGAATCTCGATTTCCATAATGCCGCTTTGTGTATTACTTCAATTCCAAGTACTTTGCTCCTCGCTTCACGGTGGTTTCCAGTAGGTACGCCACGTCGCACTTATGGTACAGTCCAGAGCGGTTAAAAGTACTAGGGTAACAGAAGTTAGTAGGTAGTAGTAGTAAACAATCCTGTTTAATACTGCACAGTATTAAGCAACACAATGAACTAAGCCGCATGTTTTTCATGAGATTTTATTTTAGCCGCAATCTCTTACATACTTCTGCTACCCTAGTACGTTTTAAATAAAATTACAGATAATAAAAGACCATTCAGTGGTTTGAAATGAGTATAGCATCCCGCAATTTTTGTATCCGAAAATTCATGATAGTGTCAAAAATATCCTTATAACTTTGCAAATCGTGAATAAATTTACAACAAACAAAATTACCCGTTTCCAGAAGTGGAACGTTTGATAGCCGATGACGATTGTGACAGAAAACATTCTGCGCGTGACTGTACTTCGTCATAAATTCGGGTAAAATTCGAATGTGTGTCCAGTTGACGAAAACATTAAAATGGTATAAATACGTTTCACCACCTGGACTCGCGTAAAAATCTTGGTGTGTCCAGATGACGAAAGAATAAATGACGCTAATTTGAGTTTAACCAACTCGACACAGGTGTGTCCAGTCATGTGTGTCCAGTTGGTGCATAACCCCTTAAATGTCGATTAAAAAGTATTTAACTGAAATTCTTTAGACAAAACTTACTTAATTGACGGTCCTCATGACCGTTAAGTAAGTAACTGCTTTGCACGAGTAACCACTTAGAGCGAATGGACAAATGTGCGCAAGTTTCTACTTGTAACAGTCGAACCTTATACAGATTAGTGAATTTATCACATCTCCTTATATTGAAATATCTGAGACTAGCACCAATGCGATTGGCGGAAACCATTAGCGATGGACCTTCGCTAATGGTTTCCGCCAATGTGTGGGAGAGATTCTACGAGTGGGATGAAACCCACTGGTATGTAATACGCAGTAAGAATTTTACTCACAAAAAATGCGTCAGTTCTCTGCAGGAGTTCATATTGTTTGACAAACAACTGGTAACACTTCTTGTATTCCAACACGTTATTCGTCAGCCCCGGTCTGTTCACCTCCCAAGCAGGATTCCTGACGCTCACGTCAACTAGCACTCTCTCTTTGTATGCTGAAAATTTAGTCTTAAATATCAGCACCTTGATCAGTAAGTACATCAGTGCCAATTGAGAAATTATTGTACTTATTTCCGTGTTCATGAATACTAAAATGACCTTTGAACCCACGGCGCGGCCAATCAATGTTTGTAACACAGTATTTACTGCTATGTACGATACACTCAGAGTGTAAAAGAAAATCGTCGCCTTGAGTTTCTCGTTCCGGTAGTACTTTTCTTTAATGTTGATGATTGAATCCATTACTTGGTAGTTTTTGTAAAAGGTTCTGTAGACATCGATGTCCAGCCACATGTTGCGACATATTACACAGATAGTGTAAACTAATTCAGTTGCTGTGTTTAAAATATTGATCCAGAAGAGCGGAGTTATGTTTTCGGGGTAAAATTTGTACATTTTTCTCAAATACAACGATCCAAAGTTGTAAGTCAATGCAATAATCAGACCTAAGTAGAGCTCGGCTTTGCTGTGACTTTTTACAATCTCATGTTTAGAATTCTGTGTCAACTCGGTAACATAAAATATATTCAGGAACCGTGTTATGTTTTTGGTAATTTCATAGTTTGGATCAGGTAAAACTGCTTGCTTTGTATGTACCCGGGAAGATTTAAATCTAACCATGTTTTTATCCTTGCTTTGTATGTATTTTTACACGGCAAATGAATACACGTGTAACGAAGTGTAATTTTTAGAACCTTCTAGCTCGTCATAAGCATGACATATTCCACCAAAACCAATTAATGTAAAGAAGGTGGCCAAGACTCACAAACTCACCACTCTTTCAATGATTGAAATTTATTAAATCTCTTGAAGAGCTAACCTAGTAACTCTACTTACCATCAAAATCACACATCCGGTCGAACCTACGGCCGCTGTTTCGGTAGTCAAGCGTATTAATCTCTGCCGACGGGGTAGTTATGGCAAAGTTGCATGAGTGAGTCAGTGACAAAATGTACATATTTTAGATGGTATCCCATAATAATAATAGCTTCCACACAACACAATCATCACTTAACCTGGTCTCAAACTAGGATATTCTGTGCTATGCTAACTAGGCAAGGACGTTACAAACATGAAAAAATACCTTGACTGTCTAAAAGTGTTGAATCTTTATTACACCACAAAAACATCCATAACAGATATTTTTTTCGTGCAAAGAAGATTCAATAGGTACTAGGCGATGTTATACAGTTCGATGTTGGTGCAATATTGATTTAAATTTCATTGCTCCAATCGCATCGAGACGTCAAGCTATATTAAAAGGTTGAATTTCTGTTCACTATTGTTTTCAACTAAATTGTATTAAAGCCAGTGAAGAGTCTTAATAGGTACCATGGCAACGCCATTACGAAATCTCATTGAAAACTTTAGCTTAGCTTTAGCAGAGATTTATCTCTGCTAACATTTTCAATGTGATTGAAAAGTGTAAGCACGAATGTTCAATTCTTCTAAATTTCAACGCTTCCGTGTGCTTGAACCACCTAAATAGATAAAATGTCATATGTTCAACGCCTTACAATTCCATTGATTCAATGTGATTAAATAGTTTAAATAGAAGGCGTTTCATAATATGTACAATGTGCAATGCCTTTCAATGTGATGAATCTGGGAATATCGCTTTAAGGTTTGTAAAAGACGGAACGTTTCGAAAAAGATAGACAGTCTATTACTTGACTTGGCACAGGCACTGCCGTGCACCCAGATTATCATCGCATAGATAGGTACAATCGACGTTAAAACAACCGGCCAAATGAGAGTCGGACTCGTGCACGCAGGGTTCCGTAGCATTATCTATACAATATGATGACGACCTCTGTGGCGTAGTGGTTGGAGATCTGCCTGCTATGCGAGAGGTTCCGGGATTCGAATCCCGGCTGGGGACAAAAAAAAAGACAGTGACGTCGCTGTTTCTGGTTCCCACGACACAGGGTATCCTAGTGGGGGGCCAGAAACCATATATTTGCCTGTATGTAAATGTTAAAGTAAAAAAAATTTTGAACAATTTAAGAGTCCACTTGATGTTTATTATGTATTTTTATTATATTAATAATTCCTTTTTTATAGTAAACAAAGATAAATATACTGTTGGCGTTCTGGCAATCTAAAACATAAACTGTTATCATCAACCCTTTACGTCCCCACCGAGGGGCACGGGTCTCTTCCCTGAGGAAGGTATAGGCCATACTCCACCACGGGGGCCAAGTCCGGATTGGTGGAGGTTCAGATTGGTTTTTCTATAGATTGTAAGAAAATTTTAAGGTCTACTCGTGATAAAATCAACTTTTTGAAGGAAAACTTGTAAGCACCACATATTATTAACTTAATTACATAATCACTTAGGTACGTGAATTGGCCATGCTACATTTTTGAACGTGGAATGGAAGTCTCAAAACCCTTTCAAGAATTATGCTTTCAGAACAATTTCTATTTATCAGGTTTGTAAATAAGTCTAAATTTTAAGATACTCAATAAAAAGCCTTGACCCAAAATTACTTTTCTATGACGTCAGCAAAGACAGTGTGAGTATTATTCATTACCTTACTTACAAAAAAAACATTAATAAATCAACTGACGTTAATGAATTTTTTTTTTATTTAAGCAAAGTCTGTGTTTTTAATCATCCTCTGATGATGTCACAAACACCAAAACTTTAGAAAATCTTTAAAATAGTCATAATTAATAAAACTCAAAATAACCCAAATTAGTTTCTTAAAACGGTGAATGTTTTTAAAATAAATTATAGAAAACATAGATAAGCACGCTTAGTGAAACATTGATCCATTAGTAGATAGGTCATTTGAGTTACGCACTTGCTATGATGGACTTTAACATACTTGTAGACCCATAAAATTAAAACTGATTTATTAATTTATCACGAATACTCGTATTTTGAACTTATAATTAACTAGTACCTAGATGACCAAGCTTTGCTCGGTATGTAGGTTTTCACACAAAAGAAGGAACTTGAAAAAAAAAGAAAATTATTAAGTCTTGAACCAGGGTCTGTTTACGGTATCGTCCTTGTGATGTATACGGATTGGTAGGTAGGCATCGCATATTATTATTAGTTTTGCTAAGCGGGTAGTTTCGTATGTTTGTCAGTCCTTGATTAAATGTCGTCGGCCTAAGCTAGTGTTTCATTGCAAATTATCTAAATATTCTACAGTGGCGAACGAGTTCGGAAATTTACAAATCTACGCGTATTTACGTTACCATGGCGTGCGGTAAAATAGGTGTCTTCGATATTCACGCGGATAGTTGGGATTTGTATACGGAAAGACTCGAACAATATTTTTTGTGTAACAAAGTGGAAGAGACCTTGAAAGTACCGACGTTGATAACGGTAATGGGAGCTGAAAGTTACGAGTTGCTAGGGTCTCGTTCAGACAAAGAAAACAAAATAAAAGTGAATCTATATCAAATTATGCGGCAGACCTAAAAAAGTTGACTAAATTTTGCGAAATCGGAAGAAAGTGTAAGAGACCAATTTGTTTGCAGTATTTATAATGAAAGCATCAGGCAGCGCTTGTTCGTAGAGGCAGACTTGAAGTGGAACAAGGCGCTGGAACTGGCTAAGGCTATGGAGGCGGCAGAGATTGATGCAGCGGCAGTAGACGGGCGAGGAAAGAAAGGATTGGAAGAAGCGGCAGTGTGCAAGGTGGGGACGAGCTCGTGGCGTCCACCTAGGGCACCTCCCAGCAACGGCACGGCGCGCACGCCCGGCCGAGCAATAGCGGCGGGCAGTGACGACAGCGGTGGCGGACAGTGGCGCGGCGGGGACAGGCCGTGGCGCGGCGGCAACGGACAATGGCGTAACGTTGGCGCGCAGGGCTCCAGGCCATGGCCCCGGTCGGGACAGGAACAGGCGACAAGTGCAAACGACGGAAAGCAGAGTGGCTGTCGTACCTGTGGCGCGTCACAACATAGGTCAAACACGTGTAAATATCAGTTTTACGTGTGCCGCGTTTGTAATAAACAAGGGCATTTACAAAGAATGTGTCCAATGTTACCGGGCAAATGGGCGGATCTCCATTTCCACAAAGAGCTGCAGGAGTCGAAGTCGGATAGTGAAGAAAGTGTAGAGGTAAATTTTTCCTTTTTAAAACAAAAAAGTCAGAATAACTGTAGACCGTACACTTTGTCGCTAGAGGTAAATAAAAAAATATTGCCAATGGAAATTGACACTGGAAGTATGATTTCCTGTATAAGTGCAGAGAATTATTATTACTTGTTTCCAAATGTACCATTGACCGAACCAAGATTAATATTAAGGTATTATACAGGGGAAAAAGTATCTCTGTTGGGAAAAATATATGTAACAGTTAAGTTTAATAATACAGTCAAGCAGTTAGAGCTATTTGTGGTAAGAGATGGAAAGACTATAATTATGTAATTTGTTAGGAAGACAATGGCTTCAGGAGTTAGGTATAAAAGTGTTACCAGAGATTAATCATCATTACTGTAAAGCAGAAAAAAAGTTTGATTTGAAAACGTTCAGTTCCAGATTTACTAATGTATTCTCGGACGGCTTGGGGTATTTCACCGGTGGGACGGTTTTGCTGGCGGTGCGCGAGGGCACGCGACCCGTGTACGTGCGCGCGCGCCCGCTCGCTTACGCGCTGCGCGGGCCCGTGGAGAGCGCGCTCGAGCAGCTGACGCGCGAGGGTGTCATCACACCGTCGAGACATCGGAGTGGGCCACACCGATCGACCCGTGGTCAAGCCCGACGGCAGCATAAGGATATGCGGAGATTATAAGATAAGTGTATTAGAAATTGACCGTTTTCCATTGCCCATAGTGGAAGATTTGTTCGCGAAATTACACGGAGGAGAGAGGTTCACAAAAATCTACTTATCGCAGGCATATGCGCAACTAGGCCTGGATGAGTCATCAAAACCGTATACTGTAATTAATACCCACAAAGGTCTGTTTAAATATAATAGATTAGTGTATGGACTATCATTTAGCCCCGGCATTTTCCAAAGGAAATTGGAACAGCTGTTTGTGGACATGGAAAGAGTGGGCGTGTTCCTGGATGATGTGATTCTGACTGGCAAAAACGAAGAAGAACATCTGAAAACGCTGTATGAAGTATTTGAGCGTTTAGAGAAGTTTGTATTAAAAATAAAGAAAGAAAAGTGTACATTTATGGCGGAATCTGTGACGTACTTAGGTTACGTAATAAGTAAGGAAGGCGTACATACGTGTACAAAGAAAGTAGAAGCCATGAAAAAAGTGCCAGTTCCAACGAATGTGTCCGAGTTAAGAGCGTTTCTTGGGTTGGTTATGTATTACGCAAAGTTTATAAAAAACATAAGCACTATTCTCACACCACTATATGAATTGCTAAAGAAAGGTGTGATGTATGAGTGGAACGTAAGCTGTGAGGAAGCTTTTTAAAGGTGAAAAATTTGTTTAATTTCCAGCGAGGTCCTGGCGCACTACGACCCCTCTCTGCCACTGATACTGACGACGGATGCGAGCAGCGTGGGCGTGGGCGCCGTCATCTCACACGTGATGCCGGACGGAGCCGAGAGGCCGATCGCTTACGGAAGAAAGTTTTCATTACGCACGGACCATAAGCCTTTGGTCACAATCTTCGGCGAAAAGACAGGCATCCCAGTAATGGCAGCCAGCAGAATGCAAAGATGGGCAGTGATCCTGGCGGGATATAACTACGATATACAATAGTATCAACCGATAAAAATGGAGCGGATGCGTTATCGCGACTTCCACAGGAAGGTAAGGTTAAAGAATACGTGGATAAAGAACATACATATCTCAATTTTGTGCAAACCTTCTTACCAGTCCAGCAAGAAGAGGTAAGACGAGAAACAGAACGTGACGAAATACTACGAAAAATAACTATGTACATACAGTCGGGTTGGCCAAACAAGTGCCCACCAGACGTGCAGCCTTATGGGGTAAGAAGACACGAACTGTACATTGATGGCAGCTGTATAATGTGGGGCTATAGAATAGTAGTCCCAGATATCTTAAGAAATAAGATATTACAAGAATTACATGCGAGTCACTTAGGAATGGTTAAAATGAAGTCGAAGGCGCGCAGTTACGTATGGTGGCCTGGAATTGATGCGGATATCGAACGCATATGCAGAGAGTGCATCACCTGCGTAATGGAATCTGCGGAGCCACCAAAGACAGCACCAAAACCGTGGCCATGTGTGAGCGAACCATGGAGCCGATTACATATTGATTTCTTGGGACCGTACGAAGGTAAAACTTTCCTAATTATCGTAGACTCAACAATAAAATGGGTCGAAGCGTTTTTAATGCCACACACTAAAGGAAGTAATGTATGTAAAGTATTAGGAAAAACTTTCGCAAGATTTGGTTTACCTAAAGAAGTTGTGTCAGACAATGGGCCACCTTTTACGAGTCAAGAAATACAAGAATTCATGAAAAATAATGGCATTAAACATATATTTACACCGGTATACCACCCAGCTTCGAATGGAGCAGCAGAAAATGCCGTGAAATTATGTAAAAAGGCACTAAAAAAAGCAAAAAGAGATAAGCATGATTTAGATATCGCGTTGCAGGCTTACTTAATGGCTTACCGCAATATTGAACACTCTACAACAGGGCAGTCACCCGCCAGTCTTATGTTCAGAAGGTCTTTACGGTAAAGATTAGATTTACTAAGAACAAATAACACAGCAGTTCAAGAAAGAGTTATAGATAGACAAAAACCACAAGCTGAAGCGGCGGGGGGCAATGATAGAGGAACATTCTCGAAAGGAGAGGAAGTATGGAGCAGAGATTTCAGTGCAGGGGATAAATGGGTAGCAGGACGAATTGATGAAGTAAAAGGATCGCGGAATTACATAGTTAAAACTGACAGAGGGCAATTGGTAAAACGTCACATTGATCAATTAAAAAAGAGATCAAGATTCATAACACATCCAAGTGCGGACTATCTCGCAGCGGGAAGCCCAACTGCTTCACCCAATTATGACGCTGTAGTCATTGGACAAGAGCCGACAATCACTCCAGAAAACACAGAAGTTAACCCTCTCGAACCAAGCGGGACTCAAATGCCCGACCACACCAGTCAGCGACCGTACTACTTATCTGAACACCGTCCAAGCCGTCTTAAAAATCCTGTACGTAGATACGGGTTCGAAATAGACTAAGGTTATATATTGTATTTTTATTTAGTAAAGCGGGTGGCATTATAAATAGTAATTAGAATGTAGGCTAAGTAATAAAACTATTGTAAAATGTAGGAAATAGATATAAGAAAAAGAAAATTATTGTTAGTTAATAAAAATAATAATAATAATAATAAACTCACGCCCGTTATCCCCGAAGGGGTAGGCAGAGGCACCAGTCTCTAGAACTGGACCCACGTTTTGCCGAGTTTATTAGGTACTAGGAGTTTGTTAGTTAATAGTACAAATAAAAATGTATTTTAAGTGATAGATAAGAAAGGGGGTGTGATGTATACGGATTGGTAGGTAGGCATCGCATATTATTATTAGTTTTGCTAAGCGGGTAGTTTCGTATGTTTGTCAGTCCTTGATTAAATGTCGTCGGCCTAAGCTAGTGTTTCATTGCTAATTATCTAAATATTCTACAGTCCTATTTCCCACTTGAGCTATGACAACCTTAGAGATGGTGCGAAAATTACCTTCTTGTAGAGTAGCAGTTATTAAAACTTAAAACACGGTTAAAACGACGTTTTATAAAAATGAAATCTAGTTGGATTAATTAATTGCCCCCGAAACCCCCTGCATACAACATTTTTTGAAAATCGTTGAAGCCGTTTCCGAGATTCTGATCATATATACATACAAGAATTCGGTATGTAAAGTATTTTTCAGGTATTATTTTTATATTTTTATTTCATAAAACATTTAATTTTAAGCCACTAATTTGAAGCTTTTTATTTTCCAAGTAACGGTTTTTTTTAAATTATTTTTTAAAGTATTATTCGTGATGACGTCATTTCGTAGCCTGAATAGCTTTAAGTCTTTGCCACGTTTTCAGTACATACAAGTCAAGTGTCAACTGTTTGTTGTCAATGTCAAGTTTGAAGTTATCTATTAGTGTTTTTGTATGTACTGAAAACGTGGCAAAGACTTAAAGCTATTCAGGCTACGAAATGACGTCATCACGAATAATACTTTAAAAAATAATTAAGAAAAAACCGTTACTTGGAAAATAAAAAGCTTCAAATTAGTGGCTTAAAATTAAATGTTTTATGAAATAAAAATATAAAAATAATACCTGGAAAATACTTTACATACCGAATTGCTCATTTAAAGAGATTAGATTGATGAGCTCTGAGTAAAATAAATCCATACGTAACTCAAATGACCTATCTACTAACGGGTCAATGTTCCATTACCTAAGTAGGTATAATATACAAAATAAGCAGCTTGGCCAATTAACTATAATCTGTTACGTAATGACCTTAGAAAGAACAGTTAAATTTCATTGTTATGGTAAAAATACAACAGTTTAAGTAACATCGAAACTAAGCAAATGATTTCCACTTGTCAGTACGAGCAGAGAGGGATTGAAAACATAACAAGAAACATAAATATTCATATCCATATTCATATTCGTTTATTCAGTTTAGGTACCCATAGCCAAATAATTTTTAAAATTTAAGATCTAAGCAGATGCTTAGCTCAAATAACATAAAAATATTGTGAGATGAGTATATTGAGTCAGACGGTCGGACTTATTTGTTTTTATTTACTGAATCATTAATATAAAATTCATTTATGTAGGGTAAACCATAGTATTGCTGGCACCCACCTAGTCATTGACACAGTGAGTTTTAAACACAAATATTAAGAATTAAAATTTCTTAAAGGGCATTTTGGTAGTTTTTTATAATTAGCATTGTTAAGTACAAAACATACATACAAATTATAAGTGCCAATGACTGATATTATTAGTGACAATGTTTATACCTGTAATGCCAATGACTGTAGTTTTGGAGACATTTTCAAAGTATTATTATTTTTCTTAAATAAAACTATGACAAAAAGCAAGAATTATTTTTTATTTCCAACCTATACTCATATTCTAACAAATAAAAATGGTTAATAGTGATTGAATATGAAATTGAATGCTTAGGAAGCAAATTAAGTCAAGGTTTTGCTTAAAGTGCCAATCAATGTATAGTTTACCCTATTATTAGGGAAAGCAAACTATTTTTCAATTTACAAATAATAACAAGAATAATTTCCACACAACACAAACTTCATACAGTGGTGTATGGAGTAGCCTGAATTATTTTAGTCCGTACGGTCAAATGCATACATATTCGACACTTTGGAGTGGCCCAAACGCTTAACTCGAAAGAGTGGAAAGTTGAAAAGTCAGGAACGCAATTATTACCACGGATTAGAGAAAATAAAAAGAAGAATACATGTTTCACGAATTACATTTTTTTCATTTCATCATCAACCCATTATCTCCCCAGTACGAGTCTCTTCCCTGAGGAAGGTATAGGCCATCCTCCACCGCAAGGGCCAAGTCCGGATTGGTGAAGGCTTGTAAGACTAGTAGCTGGTCTGTCAGAAGTTTTCAAGCCGCCCTATCTACGACGGCAGCCGGCACCAACTGCTTAAAGGGCCTTGCGAAGCACGGAACCGCTTGGAAAAATTCCGCTAGCGTTAGTTATAGAATCATCACCCATCCATGCACTATGTTGCTTAAAATTTTTGAATACTTTCGTACATTTTATTAAATCAATTTATGAAAGCAATTTAAAGTCCGTTAAATCTGTGGTATTAAAGCGACGTAGGAAACAGCCGTGTTGACCAACATCTGCAGCACGCGATAGTTCAAGTTTAACATCCCGCAGATAGAGAGTTGGAGCGGCAGTCGGCGCATTTGGTTCATCAAGGACACCACTGCTCCCTGTTCGCCGAAGTCTGAAAATTAAAGGCATTCCCCTCATTCAATACAAGAATTAAAGTGTAACGTTTCAGTCTTAATAAAAGACTCGTGTCGGCGTAATTAAAGGTAAGTTTAGACCAGGGATGTAACGGAGGTAGTTTTATCGGAACCGAAGGCGGAGTCGGAGTTCTTAAATTTGCTTTATCGGAGTCGGAATCGGAGTCGGAATCAGAGTCGGAAGCAGGGTCAGAAGTGGTGGCATGAGAGAGAAATTTTTATTTAAGGAGAAATAAGACATTATTTAGTAAAAAAAATTTCATTTCAATTTTCAACTATAAAATAAAACACAAGCAATGAAAAAAAATTGGCATACTTATTTCCAAATAAACAAGAAATTAAAATATATGAATTTAACCCAAACTACTCAAAGTAGCATATTACATTATATTAAATGTGTAGAACACCCTTGTAGTTAGTGGACTGTATTGGTAACTGATGATAAATAAAAACCTAATAAATATAATATAAAACATAATATAAAACAAAAGCTTTAAAACAAATTAATTGACTCCAAAAGTAGTGTATTATACTTTATGAACAAAAGATTTGAAGCTATGTCTCCGTCCAATCTATTTCTTAACGAGCCGTAGATTAGGCCAAAGCCATTAAAAAATAATTTACCATAGAGTGCTCAGTGCACGTAGTGGGAGTCGGGGGGATTCCCCTTATGCTTCGACCTCCGATTTAAAAGTGTCGGAGCCGAAGTCGGAACCAAAGGTGTAATAATAATCGGAAGTTCCGACTTAACGGAACCGGAGTCGAAGCTCCGTTAGACGACATAGTCTTCGTCTAGCCGCTTAAATTACGTTGCAACACTTTCGGTGCCATTTTTTCGCGGCATGCCTACGCTGGCACGGAGTACGAGTAGAACACGCGCCTATTTTTAGACGCCTGTAAGCTCCAACCGCGTGGCGTGCTAATCACTAGGACTGAAAAGGCACCGTATAAACGACTAGTGTCGGCTTGCTACAGCTAAAGCATTGTAGTACAATGACAACTGCATGAACACGGCGATTTAGTTTCATTGCCGCTTTAAGTCTACGCACGCACACATATCAAACAATCTAGGCGTCAATGCTATGTAAAAACACGTCACGTGACCCGACCGTGTATCTGTCATCGTACTAAAATGCACTAACATAATCGAGGCCCGGTCACTGGCGGGCAGGCGGCTGAAAATTAATTAAAGTAATTTTATTCTCGAAATGGTCTGAGAGTGTGCTGTACGGTAGACACTGGCAATGACGCCGTAATTTAGGGTTCTCAAAATAGTATCTGTCTAAACCTACCTTAACGTAACCTAAACGTTGGTAGCCGACTGCACGCAGCAGCAGCAGACGACATGTCGTCGCTTCATGTCGTCACGACACTTCGTTGTGTCCTGTCGCTGCAGTCATGATTTCGAACCCGACTGCAGACGGCAACAGCAGATGGCGAAAGTAACTAAACTAAACTAATTGATCTGCGGTCGGACGACACTGTCGTCTGCCGCTCGACGACGCGTCGCTAGCTTCGTGTCGCTAAGTACGAAAAGAATTTCACAGAAATACATAGAAACCAGTAGTGTCGCTGCGACACGTCGTCTGCTGCTGCTGCGTGCAGTCGGCTATTAACTTGTACCTTTAGGGTAGCATGTCCAAGCTCACGGACAGCAATAATTTGAACCTTTTGTGCGGCACTTTCCTTACATCCTATCTTATACTAACGCAGTCAGCACAGCCAAGTCCTGGGCCGCAACTGTTTATAAAGACCTGTATTACCTGAGTACCTCTATGGCAGAGTGCAGTAGCGCTAACTACAGATGCACTAGCATCTGACTACCACGCGAGAGGTCCCGGGTTCGAACCCTGGCTGAAGAAAAGAAAACCCCAGTTCTTGGATGTTTATAATTATGCTTGTAATGTCGCTGTTTCTGGTCCCCACGACACAGGGTATCCTAGTGTGGGGCCAGAAGCAATGTATAATTATGCCTGTATGTAAATTTTTATTTCCATGTTATTAAACTGTTGCGGTAAGAAGTCTTACGTAATTGCCGGTAGACTAGCACTTCCTCCAGCTGCATCAGGATGCGAGATTTCATGGCCAGCATATCTTCAATCAGTGAAGCGACATAGGCTAGGTAACCGGCGACCATTATTATATGACTTAGGAATATATAGACTACCGCCACCTGAAAAATTAACAAAAAATTAGAGGCACACGACACTTTGGAAAAGAAATGTAATAATAGTATATTTCATTACGAGTGCGGAAAGCCTGTCATTGCAAAGAATTCCGACAAATGTACACCCGAGCCGAGGCGCGCAGCCGAAGGTGACGGTTGACAGTCGGAACAAGTTGCAATGACAGTTCCGCACGTGTACTGAACAACTATTTTTAATGCAGTTGCGAAAAAACGGAGCAATTTAGTAAAGAAAATTTTTGGAAAATGGCGCCAAGCTAAAAGAATATAAGCAAAGATTTTTTTTCTCCACCTATTCTGGGTAGGCAAAGGGAACTATGCCCATACAGCCAAGTCTTCAGTAGAATTTTTTTATTGATATGAAATGTAAATGAAATTTAATTACATGAAACCTAACCTAACTCATTGAATTAAATTATTAAATCTGATATTGAAACAAATTAGTAGCTTCCTTTTAGAAACATTTGCATGAATCACATATTTTTTTTAGTAAAAACTTCGTGGTTGTTTTTTTCTTTTTAATCTATCTATCTATACAGTGTTACAGGGAAAGTCGTACACAATATTGAAGGAGGTCATTTCTGATGGATTTTATTCTATTATATAGGGTCCGAAAAATAACCATTATGGAGATATTGACTGTTAAAGATTTTAAAAAAATATCAAATTTTTTTGGCTTTTTGGTTGATTTTTTCTCAGAATAGAGATCATAAAGTGTTTTTTTTAATGTATTTAGTTAAAAGGCATGTCAATGGATAAAAAAATATCAGCAAAAGCTGCACCTACTACTAACAGCTTTAAAAAACTGCTCGGCAACGGTTAGAATTAAATATCTTTTCTCTAAATATTTATCACATTGAAGCTCTTAAAAAAAATTTACGTATGGAACTTATTCTGCAAATAATTTTTAAAACTTCTAGGACTCTTTAACTATTCAAAAAGGTATAACATTTAATAGGTATGTGCATGAAATTTTAAAATAATGTTATTCGAGTAGGCTCTAGTGGTAGTACCGACATAACTGAACTTCGATACAATAAACATCTTTTTACTTCGTGGCACATTTAAACTATGTAAAAAGGTCAGATAGGCTTTTTTGTGCTCTGGAGACATGCTGTCTCAGGTGTTCAGGTACCTATCTATTTCAGTATTTCTTTTTTAGAATATTCTATCTATCTATTATTTTTGTGTTAGTCCGGCCGTGTGGTTCTTCCGTGGTAGATGTATTAATACGTGCTCTGCAAATGATTTGCGTTTTAGAAACTTCTACGTCTCTTTAGGTATTAAAAAACGTATATCACTTGCTATTACATCGAAAAAACGTTAGCCAAGTGTCACTTAAGATGGCACACGGTAAATTTTTAGTTGAGGTAAATACGTGCTCTTTGATAATTTCCCGTAAAACGCGGCTTAGTTTGGATTTTGGTATTTATTCATCTTCATTGTGTGACTTGGCTTGGATTTTGAACTGATTCATGATAAAATAAAATATTAGTTAAATAGAAGAAGAAGAAGAAGAAGAAAAATTTATTATAACAACAAAACACACGCCACAAAACAAAATAAATCCAAAAATTAAACCATAAAATTAGTACAAAACAAAGAATCAGAAGAAAACAGGAGGAAAATAAAGATCACGGCGTGTCACTGCTGTTATAAATGGCAGCTGACTCAGCATTATGCTGAAGGAAAAGCCTTCAGCGCTGATTTTCAGTCAGTGCCAGATGATACTCCGCGAGCGTCACAGACCGCGGTGTGGTACAGCGATGACAGAATTTAAAAAACTTAATACTTATGTACAGAAAAATAAGGAACATAATACTTATGTACAGAATAGATTAAGTACTTAAAATAGTTTATTACCAAGAAACAGACAAGACTATTAAGTATACATTAATTAATAAATATAACAAAAATATATATGGATAATGTAATTAAGAAGGAACCAAAATATGTACATAGAAATATACAGAGAAATATTATAGATACAGCACTTCACAGTCCCGCTATGCGATTACAGATTCATGTCTGTAGTTGCGGCGAAGGGTTGGAAGGGAAGGGAGGGGTGGTTTCTGAAGCTCCAGCAGATATGCCCTGAGCTTACGCCCAAAGGCACACCCACTAGTCGCTTCACGGAGAGGAGGAGGAATGTTGTTCCAACACTTGGACGCCGCATACCTGAAACTACCACGGAAAGCCATGGTCCGGTGTGCCGGTGTCAGGATCCTCTCTTTGTGTACATTGCGTTGTCTGGTAGCCCACTTAAGCTTGCTAAACAGATAAGATGGGGTTTTTGTACGTATTACTCCAAAGAGTAGTTTGGCAAGGTGCAAATACCGACGAGCCTCCATGTTCAGAAGCTTTGCTGCGTCCAAGTATGGACTAACGTGGGATCTAGGAGGGATTTTGAAACAGAAACGTGCACATGCGTTTTGCACACGTTGGATCAACCTCTTCGTCCGACCGAGTATACAGCCACCATAGACGACGTCACAGTAGTTTAATCTGGATAATATCAGCGATTCACTCAGCCTGACACGCAAATCAGTGCTGAGGTAATCGCGTATATTATAAAGAATCTTAAGGCGATAGAAACAATTGCTGGCTACGTTTCTTATGTGATTTTCAAAACGCAGTTGACCATCCATAAGTAATCCAAGGTTTTTTGCTTCCATAACCCTTTCCACTGGTTCACCCCTGATAACTATATTATCGGAGGCTAAGGCTTGTACCGTATTATGGATTTGATGTTTTGTACCAAGTACCATGTATTTAGACTTACTCGGGTTTAGCACAAGACAGTTCCTATCAGACCATGACGCGACACGATCTAGATCGCTATTGATGGAGTGGACAGCGGCCCTTATGTCAGATGGTACAGCTGACACATACAACTGTGTGTCATCTGCATAAAGATGACACATGCCGTTCTCCACGACAGAAGCGATATCCGCAGTATACAGGATGAATAGAATAGGTGCTAAAATAGATCCTTGGGGCACGCCCCTAGATAAACGCTTCGTCGAGGAGAACAACACGGTACCGTCGCCTTTTTCCACTCCAACAACCTGCGCACGGCCAGACAGATAACTGTCAAACCACCGTACTGTAGCACTATCAAATCCATAATATGACATTTTAGATAATAAGAGGGAGGTATTCAGACAGTCGAAAGCTCTGGAGAAATCTAGCAGTACCAGGATTGTGCTTCTCCCCTGGTCAAGTTCAGACAAGATATTGTCCACAACATCAAGAAGGGCTGTTGCTGTCCCTCGACCTTTTCGAAAGCCTGACTGCAATTCAGGTAGTATGCTATTTTCCTCCAGATATTTCGACAGTTGATCACACACTGCCCTCTCTATTATCTTAGAAAGACAAGGAAGGATACTGATAGGGCGGAGATCGGAGATATGAACTGGGTTAGGTTTTTTAGGGAGCGGAATTACCTTCGCAGTTTTCCAGTCAGTTGGAAAAGTGTTAGTCAATATGCTGTGGTTTATTATACCAGTCAAAATCGGCAGAGTCCGCGGCATTGTCAGTAGTAGCATGTTGATGTTAATCAGGTCAAGTCCAGTAGCATTAGTCTTAATTGTCCTTAGAATTTTAGTTACCTCAAACGGTGTCAATGTACGCAACTTGAAGTTGGTGGCCCTACAGTGTCGGTGAAATTCATAATAAGTAAGGTCAGAGATAGTTACGTCAGGTCTTCCAGGAACACTAATAAAGTGGTTATTAATTTCGTCAGGGTCGTTATAGTGTGAGGGCAGCTCCACATTTCGCTTGCTCGGCAGAACTGTGCGCTTGAGACTCTTCCACAGACGTTTCGAGTCTCTAACACGATTTACTTGTTCCTCGAAAAAAGCACACTTTTCGTGATGGAGGGCAGAGAGTACAAGGTGTTTAAAATCGAGGTAGTACTTTCTGTGACTTTCTAGCCTTGTAACCTTGTACCTCTTGTGTGCTTCGTCTCGTAGCCGCATCATCAAGCGCACGTTGCTTGTGAGCCACGGCTTGGGAGCCTCCCTCACAACTATAGTCCGAGTGGGGGCATGAAGGTCAAAAAGGTCTATTATAAGTTTAGAAAATACTTGTACCATATCGTCAACATTGTCGAGTAGCAATATGCTGTCCCAGTCTAGCGAGTCCAAGTTGTAGTCAAGTTGATTGTGGTCTATATCTGTGAGAGGTCGATAAGTCACCAATCTAGGCTGCGCTTTTTGCTTTTTTACGTCGAGGTCGACAGTGATAAAAGCATGCCTGCCTAGATCCGGAATGTGATGAATATCCGTACCACGAATACGTGCGTCTGTGCAAATCAGGTCAATAGTTGTTTCACTGTGGTCGGTGAAATGTGTCGGCCCGTTCACAATTTGTGTCAACCGGAGAGAAGACAAAAACTGAGTCAAGCACGAATAATTTCTGTCACAACTGTCAGTTATGTTAATGTTAAAGTCACCTAGTAATAAAACACTATCGTAATCGGTCATAGAAGTCAAAGAATCTGTAATCGCATCGAAAAAGATGTCAGCATTAAGCCAAGGTGGCCGGTACGCTGTGCCAACTAGAAACTTTTTTCCGTTAATGTTCACGCGCAGCCACATCTGTTCGACGGCGGGCGTGGGGGGATGCGCGCAAAGCCGGGCCGCGACGCCTCGCTTCACATAGAAGCCGACGCCGCCGCCGCGCGCACGTACCTCTCGCGGTCGAGGGACGTGGCGCAGCCGGTAACCCGGCACGACGGGAGCGCGGCCCTCCTCGCCTTCGCGAAGCCAGGTCTCATTAATTGCCGCTAAGTCGGGAGACAGTGTTGACAAAGTGACCGTGAACTCGTCATGACCAGTGCCTAATGAGCCTGCATTGAACAAACTAACTCGAAAGGACTTAGTGCTAGGCATAGTGGTATATATATGTTATGGGTGCACACAGCAGAAGGTAAGATATACATATAATAATATTTATAATATAATATAAGATAGGCTCACAGGCTGGTACAATAATGAAGAGTATAAATACGTAAACATAAATATTTGATTGCAGGCACACAGCGCGAACCGGTCCGTCCGCGCAGGCATCATCTGGACTGACCAAAACAACAGCGACACACCGTGGAGGTTCCATAAAAAAGCGATTGACAATATTACAAGACGGTGAACAATACTGCTTACACATAGACAACAGAATAAAATAACTACACACAAGACAAGAAACAGGTAATTCAATTTTCCTTTTAGATACTACGAGATAAAAAGAATGAAGAAAAAACATTTTGTAATTAAAAATAAAACATTTTTTTTCAGATAACTTGCGGGCTAACTTTTTCCCCGGTAAAAATATTTGCAATATCTGCTTCTTTTCGGATGCGATAAGCCGGCTGTCCCTCGGTGCGTCGGACATGGACGCGCCCGTCCCTCGTCCAGACCCACCTCCAGCCGTGAGCTCGGGCCTGCTCTCGCGACTTGGCAAACAGCTGCCGGTTCAATTTCGTGAGCCGTTCGTTTACGTAAAAACGTCGGGGCTCACCGGGCAAACCCATGTCGGCAGTGGTGGCGCCGCGGCGCACGCGCGCCCCGCGCAGCAGCGCGTCCCGGGTAGCGCGTCGCGCCAGCCGGACCACGAGCGGCCGCGGGCGGCGCCCCTCGTCAGCCGCGTCGCCGCGCGGGCCCACACGTTCCGCACTCACCACGTCACGCTCGTCGACCGCAACTCCCAACTTTGCCGCGATCACCGTCACCAAGTGAACCGGATTTTCGGCCCGTTCCTCTACGATATTAGTTATTTGAACGTCATTTGACAGGAACTCCTGGTCACGGTCGTGCAGCTCCATACGCAGAACCTCGAGGGCCTCTTCCAAAACCCTTACGCCGGTATTTACGACTGCGTTGGCGACAGTTTTCTCCATCACATCGACCCGGCTCTCGATAGCGTCGATGCGTTGCGTACAGGCGCCCAGTGCTCCACGGAAGTCCTGCATCTCACGACGGCACTCCTGCATGTCCTGCCGCATGCCCTGCATCTCCTCCCGCAGCAGGCGTAACTCGTGCGTCAAGACAGCCAGGGAGTTCGATTCTCGTGCATCGTCTTCGAATAAGCGGGGCCTTTTATGTCTCGCTGTCACGTTAATCGCGTCAGGCAGATCAGGCAGGTTTGGCTCCGAGGACGCTGACAGTTGTGACGCAGGCCTCCCCAAAAGCAAAGGCGCCAGCTCCTGCGGTGGTGGTGTCCGCTCCTTGTTAAACGGCATAGCTGTGTCGTAGTGTCGCGCGCCGGTACCGTAGCAGATTTTGGCTAGCTAAACAACAAGTATGTTTGGCGCACACGTTACGAAGGACGACTTTCGCACAGACGACCCGGGTTCGAAACTTGGCGGGGATCAGCGAATCACTGCACTTTTATTTCTTTGATCTACACAAAACAATATCTGTCACTCTCTAGAACCGCCTTCTGGGAGTGGTTTAACCATTTAGTGCACTCAAGAGCGACAGAGAATCCAAATTTTCTCAAAGTAACCAATCACAATAAAAGTTACGATATTTGACAGCAAATTGTCTTTAAATTCGACACACGTCCACACAGCACCGAACGATCGCGGAGAATGAACTGCAAGTGGGGGATAAATCAGGTAATAACAGTGTTATTGTGTTAATTGCTTAATGGTATTTATTAGGCATATCGTTTTGTATAACTTTGCTAAATATTATGCAGTGTTATAAATGTGGCATATTGAAAAACCAAATTTTTGACATGTTGACACTTAGTCGTTCGCTTCAAAAAATAGACTGTAGAGCCTACTCAAATAACATTATTTTAAAATTTCATGCACATACCTATTAAATGTTATACCTTTTTGAATAGTCAAAGAGTTGTAGAAGTTTTTAAAATTATTTGCAGAATAAGTTCCACACGTAAATTTTTTTTTAAGAGCTTCAATGCGAAAAATATTTAGAGAAAAGATATTTAATTCTAACCGTTGCCGAACAGTTTTTTAAAGGTGTTCGTAGTAGGTGCAGCTTTTGCTAATACTTTTTTATCAATTGACATGCCTTTTAACTAAATACATTAAAAAAAACACTTTATGAGCTCTATTCTGAGAAAACATCAACCAAAAAGCCAAAAAAATTTGATATTTTTTTAAAATCTTTAACAGTCAATATCTCCATAATGGTTAATTTTCGGACCCTATATAATAGAATAAAATCCATCAGAAATGACCTAAATAATGACCTCCTTTAATATTGTGTACGACTTTAGCTGTAACCCTGTATACATATATTATATAAAATTCAAAGTCCTGACTGACTGATTCATTCACTCATCAACGCCCAGCTCAAGCCGTTTGACCTAGGAAGCTAAAATTTTGCACAGATAATCTATATATAATGTCGACAAGGAATAAGAACGGATTTTTTGAAATTCAACCCCTAAGGGGGCGAAAAGGGTTGCCAAAATTTGTATGGGAGGTATAAAGAATGTTGTCTGATTTTCTTGAAACTTGAAATAAATACTCTTCAACACATTTGATTGAACACGTGTTTCACAGTTTTTCTAAATTAAACCCTTAACCCGAGTCACGGGAGTGAACGGGGTTGCAAAATTTTGAACTAAAGTCCACGCGGATGGAGTCGCGGGCAAAAGCTAGTAGACATTATTTTGACAGTTGGGAAAGAGAACGCACGAGTTCGTAAAAGCTCGGAAAAGTTCGGTAAATAAAAAGCTCGAGTATGTAATAGCCCACATCCCGAACGCTATACGTCCCTGCAATACGCCACCACTTCCCCAACCTATTACAATATTCAAGGTACTTTCCCTCCATGTGGCATAGCCGTCGGACGCCATGTAAATAGCAATAAATACTTCGAAATACATAAATCAATAAATAGGTGATTAAATAAAATAACATTAAAAAAATTAAAAAAAAATTTACATAAATACAAATAAAGTAAATGACTTAGGGTCTGTTTCACAATCTGCAAATAAATTTCCGGATAAGCTATCTGGCACCAGGGATACCGTTTGTTCTAAATTTGAAACCATAAATGAACACACGCAATATAGGAAAATTTATTTAAATTAAGAACAAACGGCAGCCCTAGTTGCGGATAGCTTATCCGGAACTTTAATTGCAGATTGTGAAACAGACCCTTATTGTTATAATGCGATCATATTGTCAGTCACTTGCGGCGGGAAATTGGGATAGGAAGGGAAAGTCTCTGCTGCTCAAGCAAATATGGCCTAAGCTTGCCCCCAAAGGCAAATCTACGAGGCGCTTCATGGACTGGAGGAAAAATATTATTCCAGCACTTCAACGCCGCATACCTGAAGCTTTACCCGATCTTTAGATCCTCACAGATTTTGGGAAACCCATAATGAAGTTCGATTTTCTTTTGTTTGTTGATGAATTTATTATGTATGAAGGCACCTCGAATTCCAACATTTATAGCAACAACAAGATAATCTTGAACACCCCTATCGATGATTTGCCATTGTCGGAATGACTAAGCAACAAGATTGCGCTCTACCACTCTACAATGTCATCAATGGATAGAAAAACATGGTCCTGATTCTTGGTCAGTCCGTACCTAGATCCAGATCTGACGGTATCGATTTCTTTTTGGGGGCTACATGAAAACTTAGATTTACAGAAAATAATACCATGCTGTTCAAAGACTAAAAAACTCGTCAGCAACAATTTTGTATTGAATACGTCGAAATAAACTTTCCACAGCCGCTAGGTCGATACAGAAACGAATCAATCTATGCATTCATCAAAATGGCGGACCTGATATCATAGGGCAAGAAACAGCATGATTTTAAATAGGCATATCATTACGTTACAATTAATATGAGTACTAGATATTTTTGAGATGTGTAAAATAAAATTACATACCATTTACGTGTCTGTTTTCGAATATAGGCCGGAAAGCATGTTATGAACAGGCGCCTTTAAATAGAAGAGTAACTTACAAGCAACATGGCATACTGTCTGAAGTGAACTGAAATTTTTAGCACACTCTGTGCAAAAAAGATTTGTCTTTTGTCATTTTAGGTAGACAATTTGATTCTTATGACCAGCAATGGGCTTATACCAAAAGTATGAGAAATGTTTTTAGAGATTTCTGACTCTTTTAGTACTATAACGATGGTTGATTTAATAAAAGTTTAAGAACGATACTAGAAACAGGATCCATTAGAAAGTTGATTCGATTGAAAGTTGTTCCCTTTGCCGAGTACTGTTTTAGGATTGTGCGTAATTATATACTTCATTACCTTTAATACATAGTTGAGTTCCACCAAATCGTACACAAATCGAGTGATTAGAAGAAAAGCATATAAACAATTCACCAAGATCTGAAAAAATAAAAATATTACTGAACACTGCTGCTGTAAACAGTAGCGTTGCCAAGAAATAAATAATTCAAATGCGATAACTTCTTACATCCCAACCGTGTTCATCGGACAACAATGAGAGCTGCTTGCAAAACATCTGATAGCACCTTGCATGCTCTTCTATATTAAAGAAGTTGTCTCTCCGAGTGTTCCACACCCTGTCAAACGTCGGCAGATCGCCCAGCAGTCTCATGCCGAAAATCATGAACTTATTATGCAGAATATATACTTTTACTACCATATACAGAAGGCAACTATACGCAAATACCACTTCGATTTCGACGTTTGCAAACCCAAAATAATATATAACGGGAAAATGTAAGCCAAATATGTATGGAAGTGAAAAAGCTCTAACAAAAACAATAATTACTAGAAAAAAATAAATCATGTTCACTTTTTTCTTCATGGCTCTATAATAGTCATTGTTATTAATTCCAAGTATAGCATCTATTTCTGCATAGTTCACGTAATATTCTTTATAATACTTGGGATCCGAAATAAAGATTAAGAAGAACATAATAAGTACTCGTAAGGTCATCACTACCGAAACCGTACAGTCAATGTAAGTCTTTAACATCCATTTATACGACCAACCCCCTATAGCAAATTGTATCATTGTTGAAATAATAGTAGTGACACTAACAAGAGATACCATAATACAGAACTGGAGTTTCACTTTAGCTTTCACTAATTCGTGCCCGGAATCCCACGAGATGCTAGTCATGCAAAGTTTGGATAGAAAAGCGTTGATATTTAACACGAGGTCGTAATTTGTTAATTTCTGAGTACGGGTTATATTTGTTCTTCTAGACATCGTTATATTATTATTCATTCGCTGTGTTACCTGTCTTTCTACCGTTGCTATTAAAAAAGGTGTAACATTTTCGAAAGTCCAAAGTTTTTTTTTTTATTTAGTTAACAAACTATGTATATTATGTTGGTTCAGTATTCAGTATGCAGTTCACATGAGTCCAAGACAACGTAACAACTGTGTTACTACATTTGAAATACACGTCGATCCTTTCAACTAATGAAACTTTCCATCCTTTGTTTGTACACGAAATCAATCAATCATTGACTATGCTTTTCAGAGCCTCTAATACTGGATGTGCTCGCAATTCACCAGCTTGATATTAATCATACCGAATATTTTTTTAACAAACATTAAAATTACATGGCATTAAGTCTATGTGTGTAGAAATTTTGTATACATGGCCTCAGTCTGATGGCCCTATTGGGTTACCACCGCACTGGGTATCCTAGTTTGAGCCCAGGACAAGTGACTGTGCTGTGTAGATTTTTCATGACTCTCCTTGACTATTGAATTATTACCTAAATTGATATGATGTGTTTTATGATATCAAGATTTAGTTACGACGAATACAGTTTTTGAACTAAATTAAGTTCTGAAGACGTCATTCATGAAAGAAAGGACACTGGACTTATTTCACGAAATAGAACTAAATAAATATTTTGTATCTTGTTTCTTGTGTTCAATAAAGAATATTCTTATCTTATCTTATCTTAAAACTTATGGTTTCATGCGCCTACAAACAAAGAATAATGTGCAACTTGGGCCCACACTTGTAGCATTTTTATACCAACTGTAACATTTTCATCTAGTCAATAACAACATTTTTTTATATGGGGACATTGCTGTATATATTCACTATCAGCAGTTATATCAACATTAAAGAGGTTAGAATGAAGACACTATGCTGTGTTTTTTCGAGATTTCGTGTTATTTCGATTTAGAATCGCTCGTAGCCTGGGCTGCCTGAGTGATCTGAAACGATCATTAACGTTAAGCAACATACGGCGCGTAGAGTCCATGGATGGGTCACCGTCTATGACTAACGCTAGCGGCACTTTTCCGAGTGGTTCCGTGCTTCGCAAGGCACGCTAAGCAGTTGGTTCCGGCTGCCGTCGATAGATGGCAGTCGTTAAGCCAAGTCAGAGGCCTTAGGGCGGCTTGAAAACTTCTGACAGTAAGACCAGCCACTAGTCTTACAAGCCTCCACCAATCCGGACTTGGCCCCCGTGGTGGAATATGGCCTACACAATCCCTCAGGGAAGAGACCCGTGCCCCTCGGTGGGGACATAATGGATTGATGATGATGATGGTGTGTTTTTTGTCGCGTTCAGTGGCTCTGTGATAAAACATGGAACCGGAAGAACGACTAAGATGTGTAATGTGTTGTCGTTCTGTAGTTCGAGACCGAAACAGACATGTTTTAACTAGAGAATACATAGAGCCCCGAGGAGGCTTCCGTAATTATGTGTTGGAGCGACTAAACAGAGAAGAGCAAGTCAAAGCATTTTGAAATCAGTGTGTCCTACCTGTCATGACCTACGGAGGCGACTCGGCAAACGTAGAGTGTAGGACTACTTGTACTATTATGTATTCTGTGGTAGGACGCCCTCCGACTAGGTGGGATGACGATCTGCGAAAAACTGAAGAAAGGGCGCTATGGCGCTCATTAGGTAAGGGCTACGTCCAGTACTTAGTGGACTAGTATGGCCTGACGATGATGATGATGCGTAAAATAAATATATGTTCTATAAAAAAAAATACAATTACAAAATGATTTATTTTCGAAAAGATATATGTACATAGTGGATTGACATAGCGCAGGATGCCTTATTACAATAAGAGTAATTCATTCGTAGGTACATTTATAGTTTTCCTGTGGCCCCACACTAAGCAAGCTTGTATCGTGGGTACCAAAAATAGATTTACAGATCAATTATTTCGCGATGGTAAGGCAGACTTGTTAATTTTTTTTATTGACATTAATAAAGTTAAAGGCATGCAACAATATTGTAGAGTGGTAGTGTAGTGTCGTGTAATATAATAAAATATAATACAATATATTATAACATAAATAATACTATATAATACAATATATAATTTCGGAAACAGAGCATTCTCAGGATAAAACTCTAAGAATATCCTCCGTCTGACTATAATCCATTCTAATCAAAGAGTCATGGAGTTTTCTTTTGACTGCAGCATAGTCACAGTTCCTGAGATCGCAAATCTTGTTGACCTTATTGTAAATGAATGGGTGCAAGAATTCACTGAATTTACTTGCAAATTTTGTCTTCACCCGCTTGACACTGGCTCTGAAGACTCTTTTCTTTAACAGTTAATTGTAGCGTACTAGTAAGTAAGTTTGGTACTGGTGTAGTAAGTTTAACAAAGTTTTATGAAATGCTAGCACAACTTTTTGGATAAATAGTCCACGAACGCTCAGCAACTGAGACTCTTGGTGCAGCAGGTTGGTTGGGTATCTATATTTCTTTTTTAACATTACCTTTATGACCGAACGTTGAGCCCTTTCGACTTCGCATTGTGGTTTTATTAGCACCACCCCAAACCGATATACAATATGTCAATATAGACTGACACACAGCTATATAAATGTTTTTAAGAAGGTCTGTGTCTGCGGAGTTCCTAAGTTGCTTCATTATATTTATAACCTTTCTTACTCTACCGGATAAAGCATGAACGTGTTCTTTAAATGACAGATTATCGTCGAGTATTACGCCTAGGTATTTTAGAGAAGATACTCTACCTAGCAACGTGCATGAGCATGGCGAGTCCGAGCCGTTTATCCCAAAACTGTCCTTACCACATCGATGAAGACGGATATGTGCAAAAGGCGGCGGCCTGGATGCCACAGTTTTATGAAAACATAAATATTTAGTTTTCTCGGCATTTAGCGTCAAGAGATTTCTTTGTAGCCAAGCCGCAATTCCCAACATACCCTTCTCGGCCGCATTGTAAACGTCGCCCCAAGACCGCCCACGAAAGATTACAGCAGTGTCGTCCACATAACAGTACAACTCCGCCATTTCTAATTTCAGAGATGATATGTCATTCAGATACATCAAGAAGAGCGTTGGCGCGAGAATAATGCCCTGCGGCACGCCAAAAGTTACATTTTTAGTGGTGTTGACAGTGCCACTAATCTTGGCACTTTGTTTTCTGTTTGTCAGGTAACTTCTAAACCATTCCAGGACTATACCTCTAACCCCGAATACCTAGAGGGAACATCTTTTGGTCCACTCTTATGTATTGGGGATACCACTGCGATTTTCCAAACCTCGGGGAAAACCCCACCGGATATACTAGCATTGCAAATATGAGTTAGAGGTTTGACAATGTGTTTTTTTAACTTTTTTATTAATCTATTATTTACATTATCAATGCCAGGAGCACTGTCAGTGGGAAGCTGTTGTATGATCAAATTTATTTCATATTCTTCTGTGGGGTGAAGAAAGAAAGAAGAACCAACCAAGTTCTTAGGATGAGTTTGTGATGCAAGTGTGGCTTCACTTTCTCCTACATCATCAAAAATTTTATGTGCCAAATTGCTACCGACTGAGGAATAGAAATCGTTACAGCTATCTATGGATTCCTGAGGTGTCATTTTAGTGGTCAGTAATGCCGAATTTTGAGTTTTAGGCTTATGCGCGTGGCATACATATGTCTTTTATTGTTTTCCATAGTTCCTTGGGATTATTTTTATTTTTATTAAGCTCATTTCTCTCATACTCATATTTAAGGTTACGAAGCAACGTGTGACAAAAATTACGATATCGCAAATATGTGATCTGTATAATATCATTATTCGGGTATTTACGTGCCTTTGCATGCAGTCGGGCTTTGTTTTTAATACATCTAATCAGTCCAGGGGTTATCCATGGCTTAAAATTAAATTTAGACCTAGGAATCTGTTTTTTTTTGTGTGTTTGTTAATTATAGTTGTAATAGCATTCATAAATAATACTGTAGCCCTATCCACCGAGTGCTCGTGTATAACAAACGACCAGTCAATCTTTTCCACCTCCTCCAATACCGCCTCATCGTCAACTTTTAGCGAGGTGCGTATTTTCCGTCTATCGGTTGACAATTTTAAGCCAAGTATTACCACATCATGATCAGTAACTGAGGTTCTACATATTGTTATAAAACAAGGACTGTAGACGCCTATATTACAACCTACTAGCAGAGTGTGGATATGATAGTAAAACACTAGATGTTGCTCGGTTGATACATTTTCCGCAAGTGTCACACATCACAACAAACAACGGTATCCTAGTGATATTCAAATCGGTGTCAGCTATGTACTGGGATAAGATTATAACTGGCCAATACATGTGCATATACCACCTCCAATACGCCCTCTTAATCTATCACGTACATGCGTGAACACTTTTGTACTCCTCTGTACATAGCACATTAAATAAATATTTACTCAACACTTTTGTGTTTAACTGTACCAACTGTCCTCACATGTACAACACTGAAATTATTCTATTACCCTATACAAAGCACATAAAAAATATACATTATAATATCAAAGACATCTATACAAACGTAGCAGTACCTAACCCGCCCTCTTAATAGAATAATTATGAAAGAGATAAATCTTTCAAAAAATTCTTCAGCTTCGGGCCATTGACCGTTTTAGTCAAGATGTCCGCTATCATTTTATCGGTTGGCATGTACTTTATTTGAACTTTAATAACTTTATTAGCCAGTACACACTCACGAATAAAATGATACTTTATATCAATGTGCTTCGTTCTATTATGCATCATTTTGTTTGCTGCAATTTTGTGTGCCGACTGATTGTCATTAAAAATGACTACAGCTTTACTATCCTCAGTTATCAAACTTTTAAGTAAACTTCGTAAGTAAAGCGCTTCCTTTGAAGCTTGACTCAGTCCTACGTATTCTGCTTCTGTCGAGCTCAAGCTAACAGTAGCTTGTTTCTTGCTCTCCCATGAGATCATATTTCTACCTAATTTGAAAATTAATCCAGTAAAAGACTTTCTATCTAAAGCTCCACCCCAAGCTGCATCTACGTAATCAACTAAGTTTAAGTCACCTGACTTCCGAAAAGTAAGACACAGATTTGAAGTTCCTTTCAAATACCTAACGACCCGTTTCGCGCACTTAAAGTGTACTTCGTCATAGCAGGAATTAAACTGCGAAAGTACACTTACCGCGTGTGCAATATCCGGTCTAGTGTTACACGCTAAGTAATTAAGACAACCTATCAAATTTTGATATGGTATGCGACAGGAGGAACTCGATTTCTCCAACTTCATACCTACTTCCATTGGGGTAGTAACTGGTTTCGCGTCTGTCATGTTAAAGTCATTCAAGATACTTAGTATGAACTGTTCCTGATCGAGATAAATAACGTCCTTATCTCGTCTGAGCCTCATGCCTAAAACATGTCTAGCCGCACCTAGATCTTTCACCTTGAACTTGTCAAGCAAACCTGCCTTTAATCTTTGCTTTTCCTGTTCACAATTTCCAAATATGAAAATGTCATCAACATATATGACTACTATCAATTTTTTGTTATCTTTAAGCTGTTTTTGATACAAACACGGTTCTATTTTGGATTGTACAAAGCCTAATTTTAACATTTCTTTGTCTAACTCTTTAAACCACGCATTTGATGCCTGTTTTAAACCATACAACGAGCGCTGCAGCTTGCATAGCATGGTTTCTTGACCTTTGGTGACTGCTCCCTTAGGTTGAAGCATGGTCTTCCTCAATCTTCCCATACAAAAATGCAGTCGTGACATCCCATTGGTCAATAAACCAATTGTATTCAGCAGCCAGTGAGAACAATAATCGTAGAGTAGAGCTTCTAACTACAGGAGAATAAGTCTCTGTATAATCTACACCACATACCTGCGTAAACCCCTTAGCCACTAGTCTAGCCTTATACTTCGTTACCTTGCCGTCGCTATCTTTCTTGACTTTGAATACCCATTTGCACTGGATAGGCTTCTTATCAGCTGGTAGATCCACTAACGTCCAAGTCTGGTTCTCCTTCAATGACGTTAGCTCCTCATCGATAGCTTTCTGCCATAAGTCGCTGTCGGGTCTCCTCAGCGCTTACTCAATTGTCAAAGGATCGCCTTCAAGATTTGTTTCCTTGGCATACATAACGTTGCAACCGTACCTTTCAACTGGTCTGCGTTCTCACAGAGGATACCTCCTTTCAGATAGGTCCGGTATAGTCACTTCGTTAGTGATCACCTCGTCAGGTACGTGCTCAAGTACTACAGGTTCAGGTACTTCCATGTTCTCGTCCACCACGGCGTCATGGAACACATCATCGTGAGCCTCCGATACTTCTGAACGTGGTTCCACAGATACGCTAGGTAAATTGGATTGTTCAGTGTCCGTATTCAGATTAATAATGACTTCCGACACCTTCTTCAAGTATTCTTTTTCAAGAAATACGTTTTCCAAGAATTTGACGTCTCTCGCAGTCGTCACTTCACACGTCTTTGGATTCATCAGACGATAACCTTTCTGATTCTCTGGGTATCCGATAAAAATCATTGGTTCTGTCTTCATGTCCAGTTTGCGTCGCTTCTGTTTTGGTATCAATCGATAAGCCAAACAACCAAAGATTCTCAGATGGCTGACATCCACATCTTTTCCGGTCCAGAGCTTTTCAGGAACTGCATCTTTCAAAGACTTCTGTTTTTCAGATAAACAACAGTATTTACAGCCTCAGCCCAATACTTCTTACTCAGGTTCGCTTCTGACAGTAATGTTCTCGCCTTTTCCATGATCGTTCGGTTCGCTCTTTCAGCCACAGAATTCTGTTCCGGTGTGTAAGGAACAGTCGTCTGGTGTTTAATACCTGCAGACTTCAAATATTCTTTGAATATCACATTACAGTACTCTCCGCCACCGTCTGATCTCAGGCATTTAATCGATTTACTCGTCTCGTTCTCTACTTCCGCCTTGTATTCACGAAACTTATCGAACGTTTCACTTTTATACTTTAAAAAGTAAACGTGAGTCTTTCGAGTATAATCATCGATGAAAAGTAGGACATACCTCGATCCACCGAATGAGGGCTCCTCGAGAGGTCCCATTATGTCACTGTGAACAATCTTCAATACGTCGTCCGCTCTCGTACCTTTGTTTTTAAAAGGACTCTTGCATGTCTTTCCTTCAATGCAAGGAATGCACGGTTCGCACAAATCAGTGCTTTTGAATTCCATCCCGGTCACAAGATTCTTCAATGAACTCATATAATTTCGATTTAAATGGGCCAAACGTTTATGCCAAATGTTCGAAATATTTTCGTCTTGTTTTGACAGTGTCAAATTTACGAAGTTATTTTTCTTTTCTGTCAATTCGAAAATTCCGTCAACTTCTTGACAACTTGCGATAGTTCGGTTCTTATTCTGAATTATGCAACCTCCTCTGTCAAATTTTATCGAACAATTCTTCTTCGTCAAATTGCTTACCGAAATCAAGTTCATGGACAAATCGGGGACATGCAAAACGTTTTCTAGGACTAACTTTTCGCTATCGCTGACTTGGGGCTCAGCGATCCCGCGTCCTTTAACCAGCAACTTCTCGCCATTGGCTACGGCGATTTTCATGCTGCCCTTTTCAGGTTTATACGACACCAGTTTGTTCGCGTCGTGCGTCATGTGGTTGGAGCACCCGCTGTCAAGATACCACTTATCTTTGTCGATCGTCTCCTTGGTGTTTAGGCAGACATTCGCGTTCTTGACCCTCTCATTACATTCCGACGCCTTGTGTCCTTCTTTGTGGCACTTGAAACATTTGTAGACGAACTTCTGCTTACGATCATTAGTTTTTAGTGTAGATCTAGCACCATTCTGTCCCTTACGTGTCACAAAAGCTTGCTCGTAGTTTGTATTCATCTTGCTCTGTCTACTTCCTTCTTGTAGCAACTTCATCTTTATTTGCTCTAACGAGATCTCTTGACCACTGTTGTCGACAGCCATTATAAGGGGACTGTATTCAGGAGTCAACCCACCGAGTAAAATCGATACTATCCAATCCTCGGGGATCTCCACATCGATGTCATGCAGTTGCTGGGCAAGGAACGTGACTTTGGATATGTAGCTCTCCATATTACTAAAGTCCTCTAACTTACAGTTGAAGAGCTCTCGCTGTATGTGGATCCGTCTTCCCCAACCCTTATCTTCAAACGCTTTTTGAAGATTGTTCCACGCTTGCTTCGCCGTTTTCGCGTTGTAGACATATGTAAAGCATTCTGGCTCCAGCAGCAAACAGATTGTAGTCCGCGCTTTTCTGTCTACGTCGGCATTACTCGACGACGTATCTTTTGCAATTACGTCCCACCAATTTTTATTTTCCAGGTAGTTACGTACGAGGAACTTCCAGTTCGGGTAGTCCAACGACCCTTTGAGCTTTTTTATTCCACTTATGCCGCCTTCTTCCGACATAATCCACGCAAGTTCACAACTACTCGAATAATATTAAAGTCAACCACTTCACTATCTAGCACTATCAGTGCGTGAGGCCCATGACCTATTGTTATAAAACAAGGACTGTAGACGCCTATATTACAACCTACTAGCAGAGTGTGGATATGATAGTAAAACACTAGATGTTGCTCGGTTGATATATTTTCCGCAAGTGTCACACATCACAACAAACAACGGTATCCTAGTGATATTCAAATCGGTGTCAGCCATGTACTGGGATAAGATTATAACTGGCCAATACATGTGCATATACCACCTCCAATACTACATACAACAGTTTCTGCGACTGAGTCGGACGTTACAAAAATATGGTCAATACATGACTTTTCACGTGTTGGTTTGGTGATTGAAGGTATGAGCCCGTTTTCTGCCATAAGACACAGATACTCTGAACGCCCTTTTATAGGTTTTTCCGAGATAATGTCGATATTGATATCTCCGGCTAATATTATACGACGTTTTGAGTCTAAACTCATTAATACGTCACCCAGGGAATGTAAAAACTCAGTTGGCTGACGAAAAGAAGGGGAGCGGTAAATTCCTAATATTGTTGGGTAGTTTGGAATATCTAGAGTAAGACAATTTCCTTGTTTGAATTTCGGTTCCTGCATAGTTGCATTTAAGTCTGATTTTACATAAGCTACTACCCCGCAATATTGGTTTATATAACTATTTGTTTTAAACTTGGAGTATCCCTTGATACTACCTACAATTGTGTTTTCATTAAGCCAGCACTCAGTTAAAATTACAATGTCGAAATTAATGTTTAAGCGTTTTAGTATTACTAAGAAACTATCAAAGTTGCATTCGATGCTCCGAATATTATAGGTTATAATCTTTAAATTGTATTTTCTATTTATGATAGGTTCGCAGTCCTCAAGATTTACGAGACCATGGCATTTTATTTCATATGCATTGTCCAAGTCGTTAGAAATTGTACTAATATTCCTTAGGGCCATCTGGGGCGTACACATGAAAAGAGTAATGTATCATTATAGTTTTCCTCGAGAGTTAAGGGTGCGTGAGTTTGTTTACAATACTTGAGACTGCTGCAACTTTGTCCATTGGTTGTCATACATAATAGAGGGAGAGGTTTAATTATAAACATAAATATATTAAATGGTTGTTTTAGGTTACAATTAAATAGTGTATATAAGTAATATATAAATAGAGTGTGTGTGTCTTTAGTGAAATTAACACGTAATAATATTAACTTTTTATTGAAACACAGAAAAGTTCCATTAATTCTAACTGGTAAACCGTAGCTTAAGATCATCTCGAGAGCCAATGCTGATTGCCGGAGAACCGTCGATTTTCCGCACATGGATGCGCCTTCCGCTGATCCAGCAGTGTTTGTAGTATCCAGTCGATTTATTCCTTTCTATGACTTCACGAAACAACTGACGGGTAAATCGGGTGAGGCGTTCGTTTAAAAAGATTTTGTTAGGTGGCCCGCTAAAACCGATATCGGCTGTGCATAAATTCCTGCGAACTTTACCTGCTTTCAACAAGCTATCACGGTGGATTTAACGCAGTAAATGCACGACAACAGGCCTGTGGGGGGATTCCCAATCTGGTTATCGCCAAAGTCCTGAAATCCGAGGCGCGGTCCCACTCTGTTGATGCTTTCAATATCCGACTCGGAGATGTTGACGCCAATCTTTTTTGCCATAACCAGCACCGTGTGCATCAAGCTCTCATTACGTGATTCCGATATGCCAATAATTTCTAGATCATTTTTCAATGAGTTTGTTGATGCAAATTGGATTCTATCTTTAACTCACTTACGATTGCTTTTAGCTCAGCGATTTCAGAGTCTTTTTGCGATTCCAGGGCTTTCAGTCCTGCGATTCTAATTGAGACTCGATGGCAGTAAATCGCTGATTATAAGAGTTTAAGGACTCAAGGACCTTTGCGACACTTTCTGACAGCTTACTCATTTCTAATCTAAGAAGATGGATTTCTGTAGTGTAGTCGCTGACACGAGCGCCATCTATACCACTCACTTTTGGCTTTCTTACGGTCACATTACTTGAACTGGGGACGCTACGTATCGGCGTATTGCTGTTATCTCCACCTCTTTTGCTCGCAATACGACAATCCTGACAAGCCCATGTAGCAGTATCTATCTTGGTTGCCAGGCTTGTCGTTGTACAGGCTAGGTGATAGGTCTTATGGCAGCCCTTTACCGTACACTTCTGCGAGGGTTCCTCAGCAATAGGTGTTTTGCATGCGAAGCAGTTCATGTCTGTATCCGAAGGAGCAAATATGTACGGTTTGTTTGTTGACTTTTGTGGCAGTCGAAAACGATCGGAAAATCGCACTCGACGACGGCGTGACGAAAGTTGTATGAGCGCAGTCAGTAGGTAGATCGGAAGGCGATGAGTCAGCGCACCGCTTTGCACCGTTCGCTTCGCGCCCGTCCAGTTGCACGATAACAGAAAATGCTTAAATGTTTTTGCTTGTAACTCAAACACCACTACACTTTTGTTTGATCTGTTTTCACCACTTTATCACCTGTTTGGCAACGCTATTTATAACCATAGTTTTTATGTAAAACGGTAATTTTTTACTGCACTTTTGACTTTCTTTGACGGAGCAAATCTAAACACGTATAGCCGCTACCAAAGCGATGAGCGAGTGTCTATGCAATTCATTCAACATATTTTCTTATGTTATGTATCTATAATAATAATAACACATATATTTTATTTACGTATGAAGAGAGTAAACAGGGGAAGAAGCGAGAGAGTGTGTTTATACAGTAGCAAGTTAACAACCAACTCTCACTTCCATTATTAACGTAGGTAAATACCGTATCCGTGGTGATGTGCCATAAAAAAGGATAGTGGAGCACCTAGCTATAGTTCCTGAGGTCGTGAGTTCGATCCCCGGAGGGGGTGGTTAGGGGCGGGGTATGTATGCGGGTTGTAGTGTCTTGACATTATTTCTCATGGCGTAACAGACCACTTTCTGTTGAAAAATCGCTCATCTATGCATGTGACTAGCTCTGAAATAAAATGTTATTTTTTGCCCTCATACATCGATTTGATCTTTCCTTTAAAACTTTTTCAATAGCTTATGTCATGACTCATCGATCCACATGCCTGCTACAATGCTACACCGGTGGGCCCAAGGTTCATACAGTTTTGCACATTGTTCTTTACTTGAAGTTTTGCAATGAAATTATTGCGCTGACATAATCACTGAACGGGGTACAAGATTTTTTGTTTTAAATTAGTGTTTTTACTTGCTATGTTAGTCAGCTATTCGTAAGACGGTTGAAAGTAAATTTCTTAAAAGAGACGCGTTACTGCAAAGTCTAGCCAATGCATTTCAATGAAGTCTACCACGTTCTGTGAACGAAAACGAGATTCATCGAGACGGTCCAGGGAAATGAACTCTTCACCCTTGATATGCAAATGCTTGCTCAATATTGGTGGCCGATATTATGCGCTGCATTTCTTTTGGGTCTGTAATTTGTAATAGTGCTACTACTATGCTACTAGTGCTAGGTAATTTTAATTTACCTTCAAATTAAAATGAATAGAAGCCACGGGAGCCACATATTTTATAGGGGTTAAGGTATAAAACCGGCCAACCTTGAGGTCAACCAATTGCAATTAAATGTTTTCTCCATGGTAAGAAGTTCGTATTGATGAAGCCCTATTTTTTTTTTTGATTATTGTGCTGTCAAATAAATAAATTTTCTTTCTTTCTTTTTTTCTTAAATTTTAGATGCACGTAGATGTAAAGTTGTGTTGGTTGTTCGATTATAGGACAACGGCAAATGGTGTACGGCCCTTTTAAAAGAATGTTTTGGGGTTATATTTTCCCAACTTTAGTATTTCGCAACTGGCTCTTTTTACAGTTATTCAAATATTTTTTTAAAGTGGGGGGAAGAAAATAAGAAAATAATTTAATAAAACGCAATTTACAAACAGAAACGGAACGCCATCGATTGTTCTTCTTGCATTGCAAGCACAGACCTACTAAATATATGGACCGGTTGTACCTACAGAAAACGGGTGCCAAAAAGTTGTCGCAATAGATGGCCGCCTTCTAGTGCCTCGCCAGAGCTATCGAAAATATCGATATCGATATTAGCGGCTGCATCATCAGCAGTGCTCAAGCAGCACTGTCACGAGTAGGAAATTAATGTTTACCGATTATTAGCCACGAAATATACCATTGTGGTGTTGGTGTTATATACAAGACCGCGGCTTTGAAGTAAATTCGGGTTGTAAGAATTACTATTTTGTGGTTTTATCACAGGTGATAATTCATAAAGTAGATCGTCGCAGTCGAACAAACACCGTTGAATCTCACAGATACTTCTATATTTAAAAAAAAGTACGTCCATGGATTGAAGAAATAATTTAAAATAGGAAAGGCGCTTTATACTTTGTAAGTTAACTTTTACATTTACATACACATTATAAGAGAATATTCTTTATTGTACCAGGAAAAACACATACAAATCATTTGCATTTAATTATTCTGAATATTTATTTTTATCATTGGAAAGTAAAGATTTCGATTACCAGAAGGACTTATTAATTATATGCAGGTACTCCACACAAAACACTTAGTCCAGTCATTTCATCCGAAAAAAAGGCAAATAAAAGAAAATGAATTTGCGGATCTAATTTTTTGATATGGTGTAGGCGATACCTAGAAAAGCTTAGCTTGAGTTTTTCGACCAAGCTTTCCTATGAGCTTTCGCCGCCATCTTGAAAAAGGGGTAAAATTTGTTTTTCGGCAATAACTCGGCTATCCGATGAGATTCGAAAATTTTTTAAGACACTTTTTGTAGATTTTTTTGAGCTCTACAATAAAGTCCTGTCCTGACCATTTTTAGCGTATCATGAATCGTTATCGAGATATCGATCGATAAAGTCAAAAATGTAGGACATAATAAATATAAACAATTGTAGAATTCAAACTTGTAGAGCATATTCAGACATACAATTTCCTTCTTGGAGTTTTTTATGTTGGACAAAAATTACGATCTCCAGCGCGCCGCAAAGTCGGTGAATCCACGCTCAGCGTCGAGCGAGCTGCGCGCTCGGTTGTATCTGCATGTCGAATGTAGTGGAAAATTGTTCAGGAAATTGATGGGATAAAAAATAAGTACATAGACCAACAAATTAAAGGTCACACTAAAGTAATTTATTAAACAAATAATTTGTGCAGTAAAAAAAAGGTTGTACTGTACATTTGAGCGAAAAAAATTACAAAACACACGTTAAAATGAATAAAAGATTGTCTCAAGTTACTGTTGTAATTTAAAAAAATGCAAACACACTCGTCAAAACGGATGTCAGGTTTTTCAATAATATACATAATAAACGTATATGGAAAGAAAAATATTTTTTTGTGCACTCGAGACACGAACGATACTCTTTTTGTCATGTCTTTTTTTCGCTTGGATGGTCCAGGCTGAAGGTCTTCGTCCTCCGTAAACTCTTCGAGTTGTTGTGTCTGTTGAGACGTTGGAAATGATGCTGGTTCGTTGAGAGAATCGTCATCATCATCGTTACAAACATCGTCATCGTCAAGCAAAATGTCGACTCTGGCGATGTTACTGCATGTTTGCCCACTGCAGTGCATGCAAGTAACGGAGCAACTGATACGGGTATGATTTAAGCGATCATCAATTTATTAAGTTTTGAATGTTTTAAATAATAAGGTTTGTCCGCAAAATAATAGATCTGTCATCAAAGTGTAGTCGCCAAACAATATAAAAACAATTCCATAATAAATAACATATAGTCATCGGGATATATTATCAAGTATGAAATAAATAGGTTTGTACTTATTTTAATAGATTTGTCCTGATAACTGTATAATCAATTTAAGGAAAAACGGTCATTAAGAAAATGAAATATGTAACTTTAAAAAAAATCATAAACCAGAAAAATAATGTTTTTGTACCTATGACTTTAACTACTATCTTACACTCGGTACTTGTGTACTGGTTGTACCTATTGTTGTTTCTACATCTGCTGTAGTTTTATTTACACCCTGTAAATATTTATTAATGTTGAATTATTATTTAGATATAAGTAAGTAGTATGAATGTATTAGAATAATAAATGAAACACAGAATTATTTAAAATCCCAATAATTATTATTACCTACTTAATACCAATCATAAAATATAAATTGTACCTAATTGTTAGTTTATTTCGTAGGCCAATTTGGCTCCGCCCCTTTGAACATTTTTTCATTAAACTAATGAACTGAACTATTAAATTGGTAACGAATAGTATTATTTGGAGAATTGGTCGAAGTAATTCGTGGAAAATTTCTTGAAAAAAGACGGTTTCATAGGGGTTTGTGGGGGGGGGGGAAGGGGGGGGAAAGGGGGGGGAGAGTCGGGACCTCCCCCCGAAAATCTCTAGACTAGGAAATGAATAGTTTAAAAGTTATGCAGGTTTTTATACCAGAAAAAGTCTTACTTAATCTACTCTACTTAAAGAATCTACTTAATGCACATTGTACATAGACAGATCTTTATGAAAGCTAAATGTTAGCTGCCCTTGCTGTAGAAGCAGATTTGGGTTCCGGCAATATATATACGATGTCTGTTAAGTAAACAGTCCCTTCGTCTGTGTTATTGGGAAAAACAAATTTCATGGATTTCTTTCTTAAAAATGTAAATTTGTACTCAGTGGGACTATATTTTGTAATCACCTGACCAACATAGTGTTTGACAGATTTTTTCTTCTCGAACTTCACTAGAATAGAGCCTTTCTATTTCATGAATTCAGTTAAAACTGGAGTTTCGTTCTCCACATCAGATCCTTCAGCAATCTCTTCAATGGAAGAACAAGAACTTTGCCTCTTTCTTTTTGCTTTATTTAATATATCTTTACCCGATATTAAATTTAATGCCCTCTTCATCTCTTTAGCTCTTTATTTATCTCTTGCTCTTGCTTCTTCAACTGTTTTGCTTTTTCTATTTCAATTTTTTTTCGGGAGAATCTGCTGTTTACTTTTTTTGGACTTTTTGGTCACATTTCTAGCCACTTTAGGGTAGGGTTGGATAATTTCTGGCGTTACTAATCCTTGAGCAGATGTCGATGGCAAATCAAGATGGATCAGCTACCACAATAAAGATTGTATATCATACGTGGGGTACGTTCGTACAGTACGAATCCACCCCGTTCAGATCTGTACGAAGCTACCCCAACCAAGAAATTTTACTAATACATATATTGAAAATATAAATAACAGCTGAGATTATCTTCAAGTAAATGTCGAAATAATAAACTGAAGTATGGACCTAAACACCACAAAGAATCAGTTTAACAATGACAGCAAAACTTATAGAAGAAAAACACGTTTAAAGTTGCATCGAAAAATTATTTACGCGAAGCGAAAACACGTAACGTCCTATCACATCGAAGTCGTCGGCCGCACGGGCTAGCCACTCCGCAGTTAGATTATGCGTGTGAGTGGGCATCACATACAAAGATACGAAGGCACCACTATTTTGCGTATTCGAATTATGGCCGTTGTACGAATGCTCCCGGTGTACGAATCCTACCCACTCTCCCCTACAGACTTTCAGGTAGTTTTAGCCTGGCTCAACTCTCACAGTTCAAAAGGAGTCTATGTCTCCAATAGAGTCAGAGATATAAAAAAGTTGACTAAAGAATTTCAGTGGTTTCATGTTAAAGGTTCTGCAAATCCTGCTGACCTTCTATCAAGGGGTCTCGCTCCTCACAAATTACAGGACAACCAGCTAATCATTTCAGCACAATATTTCAATTGTTGAGGAGAAAGTACAGTCACCTCCATTGTCTCAGGAGAATTCTTCTCCTAATCAATCCTTTGATGTTTGCAATTTGCAAAATAAATTAATTGAGAATAATATTTTTGACAAATATTCTGATATTGACAAACTTCAGAGCATTATTGCTCTACTTTTATGCTTCAAAAATAATTGTTTGCATTCCAATAATAAAATTAAAGGTTCTATAACTACAAAAGAATTGAAAATTTCCAACCTAGTGATAATTAGGTATGTTCAAGGTCAAATCTTCCACAAATAAATTGACTCAGTACAAAAAGGTAGTTCTGTTAAAACTAATATGAGTGGTTTACAGCCCTTTCTAGATGGCTATGGCATCTTGAGGGTTGGTGGCCGACTAGGAAACGCTGTTAATTTGTCCTATGACAAGAAACATCCCATTGTTTTACCAAAATCTCACAGAATTACCCACATGATTATTAGGAATGAACATTTGAGACTTTTGCATGCTGGGGCTAAATTATTGTTAAGCTTCCTATCACAAAAATACTGGATTTTAAATAGCATACGAGAGATTAAAAAGGTTGTGCATAAATGCATAAAATGCTTCCGTAACAAAGCTGTAGCTGCCAGCCAACTGATGGGATCCTTGCCACCTAAAAGAATTTCTGCCTCTAGGCCATTTGAAGTTACAGGGATCGATTTCTGCGGTCCATTTCAGATAAAAGTTGCACGTATCAGAAAACCTATTATTAAAAAAGCATACATAGCTCTCTATGTTTGTTTTGCTACTAAAGCAATTCACGTAGAGCTGGTGAGTGATTTTACAACAGCCGCTTTCTTGGCGAGCCTTCAGCGCTTTATCGCTAGAAGAGGTCTGCCAGCATATATCTATTGTGACAATGCTCAAACATTTTAAGGTGCATCAAATAAGCTTAAAGAACTGTATGAATTACATTCAGCCAAATCACGTGTAAATGTTGTAGAGATATTTTGCTCTACTAACATGATTATATTCAAATATATACCTAGTTACTCCCCTGAGTTTGGTGGCCTCTGGGAGGCTGGAGTTAAAAGTTTAAAATATCACATGAAAAGAGTTATTGGAAATGTAACCTTAACTTTTGAAGAATTCTATACTGTTATTACAGAAATAGAATCTATTTTAAACTCTCGACCATTACTTCCAATGAGTAGTGATATTTCTGACTTAAATTATTTGACACCAGGACACTTTTAATTGGTGTACCCTTAACAAGTTACCCTGAGTTAGATTTTACTAACAAAAACATTAACCGCCTTAAGTTTTGGGATTTATGCTCCAGATTAAAGCAAGACTTTTGGAAGCTATGGTCGAGAGACTACTTAACTTCCCTGCAAAACAAACCAAAGTGGAAACATGAAAATGTAAATCTCAAAAAAGGGGATCTTGTAATAGTTATTCTTTCTTCATTAAGAAAACTTAACCGAGGAGTGCCTCAAGGTTCATTATTAAGTCCAATAATTTTCTCAATTTTTACAGCAGACTTACCTAAATGCTTACAGTTATCAAAATATCACCTTTACGCCGACGACACTCGACTATAAGTACTACTCATTTGAAAGTTTAAAGACACCAGATGCAATAAAACAGATAAACGATGATCTTGGTCGCATTCTTGATTGGTCACAAAAAAATTCTCTGGTTCTAAACCCCAATAAATCACAAGTGCTAATATTGGGAACAAAAAAACAAATTAAATACGTTTTGGACTGTGAAGAGAAAGTGAAGATTAATGACATTGCACTTGAGCAGGTTCCTGCAGTACGAAATTTGGGACTCATTCTAGATGGTGAACAAAAGTATATACAACATGTCAACGAGAAAATTAGAAATGCATATTTTAAATTAAAAACGCTATACAAAATAAGAAGCTATATAAAAGAAGAGTTACATTTGCTTCTGACAGACCTGTTAGTACTTTCTCAATTCAATTACTGCAGCTCTATATATGGTCCTAGGCTTAATTCTAGTACAGAGAGAGCCATTCAAAGGGTTCAAAATGCCTGTATTCGCTTCTGCTATAATGTACCCAGGAGAGAGTACATCACCCCTTATCTAAATAAGAAAAGTATACTGAACATGAGTGCTAGAAGAGATCTACATTATGCTTGTACTTTACAAAGAGTGATCTGGAATAAGAAACCAGATTATTTATTTGAGAAACTTACATGGATAAGCAATATAGTCCTAAAAAGCCTTCGCTCTGCCACGCAGAATCTACTGAAGGGACCAATTTTCAAATCGGCGCGATACCGAGGATGCTTCAAATTTAAGACGGCTAAAATATGGAACGACCTCCCTCCACCAATGAGAGTCAAGATGAGTGTGCAGCTATTCAAAACTAAATATAAATCAGCACTGCTTCGAAGACAGCTTGCCACTGAAAATTTGAGGCATGCTTGGTCCAGGAATTTGTCCCTGAAAGAATATTTTTAATGTTACTTCTAAAACCCTATCTGTAGTATCAGACTTACATGTACACTCACACACACACATACACACACACACACACAAATACACACACACACACACACACACACACACACACACATTTGCTAATTCTCATAAGAGTGCCTTTCACTTTCTAAGTTACATACTTACATTAGTACCTCTTAGATATTTTTTTATGTTCATAGTTATTAAGATATTATGTCAGAGTTAATTTTCATGTTTTCAAAGTTTAATAATTGTTTATTAAGCAACTGCTTAGTACCTATTTCTTTTGGATTAAGAAGAATTGATATTTTTTTTTGTCATATTTAAATTGATTTTTGTTTCGTTTATGTTTAATCGATCACCATCTATTAGTCGACTGTTTTAAGCCCTCTTTTCCTTACTCCCGCACAACACCACAGGGAGAAGGCAGTGGCTGAAAACCAGCGCTACCCGCGGCTGTCCGGGGTAGCACCAGCTGAGCCACTACCTTTTGCCTTATTGTAAACCTAGTTTAGTAACTACTTAATTTGTTAAAATGTTATTTTGATGAGGCAATAAATACTTTTATTATTATTTATTATTATTTTATTAGTTAAAAATAAAGATTTACCACCGTTTAATTGGCCTCTAGGGCGCATTGTTAAAACTCATCCCGGGCCGGATGGCAAAGTTAGAGTGGCTGAATTAATGATGGGTTCTTAAAACAAAACATTTGTAAGATCTTACACTAAATTATGCCCTCTTCCGGGGAATGAAAATGAACTTTAATTAAATATGTGTAACTTGAAAATAAAATAAGTTTAAAATGAATAAAATTAATTTAATTAGATAATAAGATTCTTAAAATGTAACTACAACTAATTAAGTTCAGATTCAAATATTCTATTCATAGTACAAATAGAATATTTGCTTTATGAACGTCAAAAAGTTAGATTAACAAGTAAAAATAAGTGAAAGTTGCATTTAGGCACTTCTTGCCCCCGAACTTATGTTTAATACATAAAAAATGTAACATTTCCATAAATGTGAACGGTGCTTTTTGGTTTCAATAAAATCAATTAATTTACTAAATATTACAGCCTTGTTATTTCCAACACGCATTGTGCACAACTACTAAGACATTAGGTACATGCCATAACTATTACTCTTTACTTTACTGTCTATACAGGGTGTTGATTTGTACAGTTTACTCCGACTCAGGGTTGGTTATTACATGATACTGAAGCAAAAAAAAAAAAAATATAATATTTTTTTTTTAGTGAAAATCACCTAAAATCGGCGGTTTTGCGGGGCCGGAGGCGAGCGCGCGGGCCACTTCAGCCCCGTCAAGTGCAAACAATAAGCCAAGCCATATAAATTTGTGATTTTTAGGTGATGTTCACTAAAAAAATATATATTTTTTTATATTTTTTTTTGCTTCAGTATCATGTAAATTACCATCCCTGAGTCGGAGTTGACTTTACAAATCAACACCCTGTATAGTACTATTCTCTCATCGCCGAGCTAATGGACAAACATACGCACGGACAGACATGACGTAACTATAAGTATTCCATGTTTATAACCTTACAAAAGGTTTAATTTTGTAGTACAGTAGCGTATTCATAAATTGATGGTACGTCGAAACTTACATACCACGTATGATGATTTTATGATAGGTTCCAAATGTTATTAAGCTACAAGGCTCTACAACTACATTCTGCTTCAATATCATTTCAGTTAATACAGTGTCTATAAGCAACAGAGATACGTTCTTATACCCTCGATCGAAGCTATTGAAATACCCAGGTTAACGGTTCTGATTATAAAAAACTACTTTAAATAAAAAAAAAGGAAACTACTTGTGAATGCGGTAGAAGCCTTAAGGCTGTAACAAGGGCGAATGACTTTGAGCATTTTGACCTCTGAGTTATAGAATAATAAACTATCGCAATCTCTTGAATGTTTGTTGTACTTCTTCGGCGAATACTTTATAGGCTTATCCATAATCCAAAGATTACACAGATAAGAGATGTGGCGGATGTTCGATGGCGATTGTTTCCTGCGCTAATTAAGAAATCGTACAATTTTGTACTAATCACGCTTAATATTAACATTAAAAAATATATGAGCAGATAGGATTGCAGATATTGATGTGGCCGATATTTGCATGAAAGATTTAAATGAAAAGTTACTATCGTTTACCAGCGAAATTAGATTCTGTGGAAAATAAAGCTTTTGGAAAAAAAATTTTTTTTTGCCATCTAGACAGGTTAAAGGCAATTTTTTTTCCGTACGAATTAGTCACTGATATATCCTTTATTACCAAAGATTTTATTCAGAATTTTTTAGTGCGTACTTTTGCCTAACATTTCAGTTAAAGCTAGCCAATTTTGCAACATTTACCCTTTACACCCTTAACAAAAACGCGCCGAGAAAATCTATACGAAGATTATTAAATATGAATCGATCCCAGAAATTGACGAATTACGACGTCGTTATAAATATAAACGCTTTTCTATCCAAATTTTGCATGAGTAGCTTTACGCGAAATTCCAAGCGTGATTTAGTGAAAACTAACGTGAAAGTTCAGTTCTATATTACGATATTTCTTATTTGTGTTGTTAATATTATTTCTATAGTTGCTAATTTTGGTATGGGTTCTTGGTCATATAAATGGCTCTTGAGCTCTTACGTGCAATTATAGTCGTAATATTTGAACATGTGATCCACGTGTTATTAAGAACCTTTTTTACGGATCCTAGATATTATAAGGAATATTACGAAAATTTTGCTGCAGTTGATGCCATGCTGGACGTTAACAACAACGACTATTATACTGGCTTAGACAAAAAAGTGAACAAAATGTATTTTAGTCAAATTATGATTGTATTTTTTAGGGCTGTTTCAGTTCTAAGAATATTTGCTTGGCAATTTCCGGCTATATTTTGGCTAACGTTTGCAAATAGCGATATTGCTGCGATATTTACGTTTAGTCACCTCATGTATACGGTGGTTAAAGTGTATATCATACACAATAAGTTCATGATTTTTGGTGTGAGACTGTTGAGCGATCTACCGACGATTGATAGGGCGTGGAATACTAGGAGAGACCACTTCTTTAAGATAGAAGAGTATACAAGGTGCTATCAGCTGTTTCGCAAGCAGTTGTTTGTGCTTTCAGATGAATACGGTGGTCAAGTATGAAGTTGTGCAAAGAGAATCATATTTTGAGGTAAACACCAATTTATACAAAAGTAAAATTGTTACATACTTCAATGCATAAATGTTGTGATGACGATAATATCCTCGTGGTCATTAGTGAAATGCAGCCTTTGAACGATCAATATCCAAGAGACACCTAAAATTGATTCCCTATATTGAGAGAGAGAGAGAGAGAGAAATAATTTATTCAACGGCACAATACTCAAAACATAACAAAACAACAAATACATATACACTGCAATACATAAAAAAAAAAGAAAATCAAAACTAGACATCATAAACAAAAACTATCTTATTTTTTAAATATAAACAAATGAACAAACAAACAGAGAAAAAAACAAACATATAATAATATTCAAAACTGAACACTTTGTCTAAAAATATAAGAAACCGGAAGTGAAAGATTGGTAATGACTATGTAATTATGAATATTGGATTGCATAGTTACCTCGCCAAAACATGTTAAGACACTAGGTACGAGGACAGTAAGACTAGTGGTGGCAGTCTTCTTCAAAACCCATAAACTTTTATTTATTTATTTGAGTGCGGTACTGAATCCCGAATTCATTTTTCCAGATATCTATATCGTACGCAATGCTAAGCCAAGTAATATTTATCGGTGGAGTGATAGTCTACATGGCTTCTCTGATTGAAGATATGGCCAACAGATTCCGTCTCCTAATGCAGCTGGAGACAGTGCTAGTCTATCGGCATTTACGTAAGACTTCATACTCTGGTGTAATACATTTCGTCCATACAGCCCTATCACGCAAGCGATTCGGGATTTCCTTTAAAGGAAAACTATCACGGCTAAGTAGGCTTTACAAGTGAACAAGTAATAGGCGACCAACTTATGAAAGGAAAAGATAAAACAAGTTAAGAAAATTTCGTACAATATCTCAATGGATTTTGAAAAATTGTTGAATTTGTTAGTTTTATAAGTAAAGCTAATAAAACCTCAAAGTTTTTCTTTTAGAAAATTTCTCAAAGTATCGTAGAATCTCTCAATCATAATAATAGTGAGTGCGAGCGCAGTGACACAAACGTCGCGGTCGTAGCGACGTCGTCACCGCGTTAGATGGCGCTAGTGTCGCAGTGAATCTGACGTCGCATTAGATCGCGTTAGTGTTGCTGCGGTGAAAATTAAATTATGTTCACTGGAATTTCATAATGAGAAGAATTAGAAGAAAATCAATCATTTATTATACCAACGAGACACAACACCAAAACAAAAGAAATAGACAAGTAACATAATATCCGTAACTCAGCAAACAAAAACAAATAAAATAAAAAATACACTCTAGATGTAGTCTGTGGTGTGTCCAGGCTGGCACATTTGGACAGAACAACTTTATTATCTTGAAATATGATGATACTTGGGTCGTTGATCTGAATGGGTTGCTTCAGGTAAAATGCAGGTGTTATGTAAACATGTTTACATGTAATAGTTCACCTCCGAATAAGAAGTGACGTGCTTAGTCGTGAAACAATGTATTGTAGGTAAAACTTATTGCTAACTAAACACTACGAATATGTGTCACACAAACACTACTGCGAGCGTATAATACATAGACATCGTTTACGTGAATGTCACCATACCATTCAATCTATTGCTCTGTCGCGGCGTCACAGACGCGGCGCCACTCCCATACGCGGCGCCATAGTTTGCTCGTATACCTACATAATGATGTAGGCCTCGAAATTATTTTTTTATTCCAGATTTCAGTCAGCATAAAGCGGTGGTCACATTATTGAAGAAAATGCGTCGATTGCCGCTGCACTTCTCTATTTGCGGAATGTTTAACTTTAACTATCACATGCTTCAGATGATGGTCAGCGTCGCCATAACCTACATAAGTATATTGCCTCAGATTTAACATTATAACCGACCGATACAATCACTATAATTTGCTTTCATAAGTGTACAATTTGCTAACTTACCTAAAGCTTATCTTTTTTTTATATAATGCTGAAATGTATTCTACACTCCACACCAGTGATTCCTAAAATGTGGTCCGGGGAGCCCTAGGGTTACGCGGATCACAGAGGTTCCTCGATCAGTCCGTGAGTTAAATGACCTACACGTTCGTTAGATCGGCCATGCTACTTAATTAACACGTGTTTTTTATAATTGATTTTGAAAATATTGACCATTATAAGAAATTAATTTCGGTATTTTTGAGTTTTATTCATTATGTCTATTTTTAATAAATTTTTAAAATATTTTTCAAAAGTTTTGGTGTTTGTGACGTCATCATTAACGATACAGTCTTTGCCTACATACGAAAAACAAATAGCATTAACGTCACTATGATTTGGTTTAGTATTGTATGTAAAGCAAAGGATTAATTAATACACATAATGTCTTTGCTGACGTCATAGAAAAGTCGTTTAAGGCCAAGGCTTTTTATTGTTTATATTAAAAGTAAAGACTTAATTACATATCTGATAAACAGAAATTGAAACAGAATTGAAAGCGTAATTTTCGAAATGGTTTTATGATTTCCGTTCATGTTTAAAAAGGTAGCATGTACAATTGTCAGACATATAGGCTTATTTTAGTGCTATAGTAAAAAAAAATTAAAAATAGGCACTTCACATTAACTACTTATATTGTACTCCTTTGTTACAATAAATGTTTTGGAAAAACTGTAATAATTATTTTTCAATTGTATTTAGACGACCTCTGTGGCGCAGTGTTTAGCGCATCTGCCTACCATGCGAGAGGTTCCGGGTTCGAATCCCGGCTGGGGACAAAAAAACCCAGGTCTTGGATGTTTACATGTTTGTGACGTCGCTGTTTCAGGTTCCCACGACACAGGGTATCCTAGTGTGGGGCCAGAAGCAATGTATGTGCCTGTATGTAAATATTATGTTATGTATGTTCTTCGAGTTTAGCTTGGTGGGTGGTAAACGCAGGGTGAGTATCCGACTCCGTGTTTTACCAAGTTCTGGTTCTCACTTAAGACCTGTTTGACTCCATCATCTATCAGTTTTTCAGAAGGTCTAAAGCCGGGTCCGCCGCGCCATGTTACGCGTGTTACAAAAAATGTAACACGTTATTAAAACAAAAATGGGGAGTGGTATTAATTTTTTTTACGTGTTACTTAACACGTAACGTAACGTTATGTAACACGTAACGTGTTATACCACGCCCCATTTTTATTATATTTACGTGTAACGTTTTTTGTAACACGCGTAACATGGCGCAGCGGACCCGGCTTAACAAGCCCACTGTCTGCAACTTGGTCAATTGGGAGCAATAATATTTCTAAATTCGTCACCAGTGATTTTTAATAATAAGAGACTTCTGCAATTCTAGGGTAACTAAGTTCGTTTTATATACAAATTTTAAAATTATTTTAAATATTGAAACCTTTCTTTCAAAACGTCCATCATTCGTAGCCTGGTAGGTAAATCTAGGTGACTTTTATTTTTCCCTTGTGTTTTATTTGGTCACTGGTATTCATTCATTTAATTATCGGAAACTTCTGACCACCATCGGTGATTTGGTGGATCATGGGACCCAATTCATCACCAGTAGACAATTCATACCAGTGATGGTAAAATGGGATTAACATTGTGTTATTGGGTTAAGGGGTCACTCGTAATTTCCCTAATTCGTCAATTTCACTAATTGGTCACTTACCCGATCCGACGGTCCAGAGGGATCATAGCACGTTCTATAGCACGCTGTGCGACTTTGTAACTATATAATAGTAAATCATAGTCATAACTAGAGTCCCGAGACAATATTATAATTTATTTATTTACAAAGTTCTTGCAACTTAACGCCATATACCAAATGGTTACAGAACTAAAGACAACCTCTCATAGCAATCTCTCTAATAATTATTATCATCATCATCATCATCATCATTCTGCCACAAGAAGTCCACTGCTGGACAGAGGCCTCCTCCATGGATTTCCAAAAAGCGTCGTCGTCAGCGTTTTCCTGCCACTTGGATGAGATCTTCTGCCCATCTTGTGGCTGGTCGTCGTACGCTGCTCTTGCCAATATGTGGTCTCTATTCGAGAACTTTTCGGCCCCATCGGCCATCAGTCCTGCGTGCTATGTGCCCCACCCGCTGCCACTATCATTAACATTTTACTTTATATTAAAGCGTCAATTCGCTCAACAAAAAAATAAGACTCTTAAACGATTTTAATACTATTGTTGAAAATTTATAAAACATAATATAAACTGTACCTATGTGTATGTCACAATAAATCCATATAAAGTTCTTACTTTGAAATCCCTTCTAGAGACTTGTTAGGTCCAAAATAAACACTCCCACAAAATAAACCAAATGCCTATTTTAAGTACATACACAAACTGTCCATTTATTCTACTGACAGTAAGACCAACCACTGGTCTTACAAGCCTCCACCAATCCGGACTTGGCCCCCGTGGTGGAGAATGCCCTATAACTTCCTCAGGGAAGAGACCCGTGCCCGTCGGTGGGGACATAATAGGTTGATGATGATGATATCGCTGTTTCTGGTTCCCACGACACAGGGTATAGTAGTGTCGGGCCAGAAGTAATGTATGTGCCTGTAAGTAAATGTTTCATGTGTATCCTTTTCTGCGCTCTGGTTCCACGTCTCTTCTGTGTGGCTGCTGGCTGTGACCACATTAGTCGCTCATTGCTTTTGAAGCTGAGTCAGCACTATAGAGTAGGAGACGGCCAAGCTCACAAGCATCTGCAGCATGCGATAGTTTAGATGGAACAGCCCATTGATCGAGAACCGGAGCGGATGTCTGCGCATTAGTTGCATCAGTGACAACAGAACATCTTTGTCACACGGATCTGCAAAAATATAAAAGGACGTCGAATAAAGTCCCAACTAGGCTTTATTTATTATTTTATCATACTTTTTATTTTTTATTGCACAAAACGTACAAAATAACATTAACAGTCCAGTGGTGCAATTACGTAGGTTCGCCACTGTATGGAATTGTCTAAATGTTAAGCCGATAGAGTGGAATGTTACGTAATACAACGGAAGACCTTGACAATGATGACGGCTTGCAATGAGGGCTTTTCAATGACAGCTGTCAGTTGAGTTCATTAAAAAAAACTAGATGGCGCTGCAAGAAGACCAAAATGTCATCATATTTTTAGGTCTGTGGTTTTAATCGTTTTTAATCTGCGGTAGTCTGAACATCTCTTTGTAGTCTGTGATCCAAACTAGACTTTGTTTCGAAACTGTTGAAACTTGAAAGTTATCGAAGTATTTTTACTTTAATACATACCTACGTACCTACGTGAAATGTGTCCTTGCTCATGACTAGCCCATGAATTGTGCATTTTTGTGAAAACAGGACAGGAACCACAGATAAGGTACAGTGATATCATGACGTCAGCACCATCTATCGGTAATTTGTGGTACTATTTTTTTAATGACGCGCTGAAAAGCCCTCATTGTCAATTTAGAGGTTGAGAAATAATGAGTAGGTATAGTCCCAAGCAGGTCAACCATTTTTTGTGCGAAGTCATCCTTGATACTAATTAGAGTGGACTTATTATGTAAAAGTTGATGTGCTGACCTGCTTCTGGAGATTCGTGAAAGCATTAAAAATCATTTACGCATAAATAATTTTCTATTTCTTAACATCATAAACCTACAAAATTATTTCTATAAATTGCAATTTTTTTTTCACAGTTGCTAGCTGTTTTGCTGCAGATATTTGATAGTAGAGTTTGTGTGCTAAGCTTTTATTGCCACAAAAAAGACTCAAATACATGTACAAAGGCGGACTTATTGGAAAAAAATCCAGACAGCCTGAGAAAGGTTCTGAATACGCACACTTGCAAGAACAACGTGTTATTCCGGAACCCTTACTTTACATGAGAGCATTTTTTTAAGGTTTCAAAGTAAACGCCGAAAGAGATAGCGCTATAACGTGATGCAGTGTTTCTTTTGCTCATTATTCGGGCGTTTTCGGAGTAAACAAAATCGCGTTAAAAAAAATCTATGAATAAAAATGGTTTTCTTCGAAATATCACGTAGTTCTTGCAAGGGTGCGAATAATAAAACATAGAATGGGAGACGGCAAATAAAGTTTAGTAATTAGAGAATTTACAATTCATTGTATCTTCTTTTTTTAATTTTTCCTTTAATTACTAAGTTTAATATATAATTTGTGGTTTCTACAGCTATAAATAGATAATTACCGTTAATAACACTTTTCAAAAAGTCATACCCATTATCCGGCGTACAAGTACAGTCTCCAGATGCAAGAGTAGCTCCTTCCTAGCAGCTGAGACCTTCTCCAGCTCCCTCGTAATTAAGGTGACCAGTGTGCCTGAAGCCACCAGACTTGTTCCAGCAGAAACTAAACTGGTCATAGGCTAAAACAAAACAGCGACTTTAACAGTCTGTTTTTTTGCGATATTAAGTTTTTCTCATGGTAATAGTTGATGATCACCCTTAATAATTGGTGAGCGGTGATAGCCTAGTCGGTAGAACAATGGACTCGGAAGTGGGAGACCCAGGTTCGATTCCCGGTACGGATATGTCTTTTATTTTTACCTATGACTTTTTTTTTGTTATGCACATTTCTGAAATTTTACTAGCAATACCAGTCGTTCGCTGAGAAGGAAAACATCATGCGCTTTTCTTATCTTACAGGAGCAACTTGGGACGAGGGCTCGGATGAGACGCGACACGTTCTCTCTCGTCTTTTATGTGTGCATTACTTAAGAAATAAGACCGCTAATAATTAGCTTTAAAAATGCATATCTAGTACAATTATTGTACTAAGCATTTTTATAAAAGTCATTAGTTTTCCGGTGAACAATTAAGAATATTCGTATCCTATAGTATATTTTGTATGAAAGTGTATGGGAACGAAGACGCGTTTTCCTATCAATCCATCATCTTTTTTGGTTAACAAAAACCAATTTAGGATGCATTTCAAGAGTGTTTTAGAGTTATCGGGTTAAAATAAAAACTATAGCTAAAACATAATTACCTTATCAGATTCCACGACCGTCGTCATGGCTATCATTAATGTATACAGAACTGTTACTAGTACCTGTTAACAAAAAAAAAACTATTATAATTGCTTCCGATGAAATCGATCGTCGTATTGATAATGCTCGAAATAGCTGGTCCATTAAAGAGCTATGAAGGGTAAGTTACCTGCCCTGAAGCTATAACTGAATCTCACCCATCCTAACGGCGGTGCTGAGACCTAAGAGAGAGTCTTTGACCGAACATCAAAAGACGTGGCTCAAAGTTTGCCAACGGACGATGAGATCCTGGATATAAAAAGGATTGATCGAATCCGGAACACCACCCTCGGCTCCAGAACCACATTTTCTGATGTTGGGGTGACCGCAAAATTGAACTGAAACTGGGCAGGCCACAGATGGACCAAAATTGCCACTAAATTAGGTTCCACGCCACGCCAAGGCAATGATGGTGGGAGGATGTCTCAACCTTCTTGTCCTGATGAGAGGGGATGCCTAAGAAGAGAAAGGAGGGGAGGATCATGGTGGAGGCCTTTGCTTAGCAGTAACAAAATCTGATAACTTAAAAAAAAATTTTATACAGGGCGTACAAAAACCTCTATGTATCTGAAAATGGGAAGCTCTAGGTACTCATTAATACAAACAGATTGGACATCAGGAAAAGCTTCGAAATTCTGAACTGTCCCATTCTAAAATTACCACCTGCGCCATTAAAAACTACCAAACACCTTTCCTTCGTCGTTTCAGTTTGAACATTTGAAGCTGGTAAAAAGCTTTCAGCTCGCATCGTATCGCAACTGCGAGTAAATTCACATTGATCAAAGAAACAGTTTCTTTGATCAGACTTGCCAACTGAAATAGACGTCACCGTCTGCAGCCTGCAATGTGTACCGAATAACAACCATACAAGTGCAAGTCTGTCTGACAGAGGGTTGCGTACTACCATCAATATAATGGGTAACTAAACGATGTTTGGTCCTATTACCTAATTAGCCTATGACCTAATCTCAGACCTGCCAAATATACACAAAAAAGTTATGTATATAAATCGGTGAAACCGTTTTAGACAAGCTCTGATTTTAACACATCTGTTAACGCCATCTATTGAGCATTTTTGCGGGTGTCGGTAAAAGTTTCCTTCCCCCAACCCCCGCCTCCCTCGTGCACTCCCATAGAAAATTAGCAGCGCGCGTGCGTCGCTCTCCGCAAATATATTCAAAAAACCGCATTAATCATCCAAAATCTTGTAAACTACTGTGCAGGGGCCCCTTTAAACCTCAAGTGTGTGAGAAAGCTTGATTTTCATCGTGCCAAGGACCTTTGTGCTGCTCAAGGATCGAGAAAAGGTTAGTGCACGAATTTCCTTTCTTCCTTCCCCGCCGACCACCATTTTTTAATTACCGCAAAAAATATAAAATACAGTCCACACCCCTTTTGAAAATCCATTTACTAGCTTCGCGTCAACATTTTTGGTCCATTTCGAGCCGGATTACTTAAATTTAACTTTATTTCATTGTATTTATGTCGCAGTAAAGTAGTTAAATCAGAGAGTCAATTGATTCTCTAGACATTCAATCAAAGATCGATATTCAATCAAATCGCTAAAGTTCCGTCAGACAAGTGAGTGAACGAAACGTTCAACGAGTTTCCTAAACGTTCCTAGGTATTTCAACTTTGGTAGGGTGACCAAGATATTTGATTGGAAACTCGCTACGAAACAAGACTCTTCTTCTTAATTTTGCTGAGTAACCATTTACAACAAAACAAAACACGGAATTTCTTCACGATGACACCGAAATAACAATAACAAATGAAAATAATCGTGGCGGAGTCGACAACATGTTTAGAATTTCACCAAAGACCATAATTTGAAACAAAACACCACTCACACACACTGCACAACGTTTGCCAAAAGAAAGACTCTAAAAGTAATCAGCTGTTGTCGTGACCGCCATCTTGTTTTACATTATTAATCAAAATGCTGGCATTCGGTCAGTTAGATAGTTAAACGTTTTCGACGCTGCTTTATTTAAATCAAAATGCTAGCGACTTGATTGAATATCTATCTTTGATTGACTGTCTATAGATTCAGTTGACTCTCTGATTTAACTACTTTACTGCGACATTTCCACCGCCCGCAAAGGATTGCCTAACATTTATCAGGTACCTACCTACCAACACCGTTAGGCCTCTGATATTGCGTAATTTTTTATTCCCCCGCATTCTTATATATACCTAGGTATTCTTACGCTATTGTATTACTTAATTAAAGTATCTTTATTCATCCCGCATTGCAGGTTTCGTCCTGCAATAGTTACGTAATTAAGTACTACTGCTAAAGTTATACATTGTATATTATCTACCTACCCGCTATAAAAATAATAGTCCCGCACAAGTTTACACTCGAAATTATTTAGCCGCTTATTCATACAAGATACAAACTTACCCGCAAAAACATACTTATTACCTACACCGCACATTTACTTAGGTAACTTAAGTAAATGTAAATTAACTAGTACATTAACCTACTACCAACCTTTTTCTCGATATAGTTTACACACTTATACTCGAACAATCTGTCAAAGATGCCTCCTAAGAAGGATGCCTTCTTGGATAAATAATTCCGATAATGATACTGTGCCTACCTTGTCGGAAACCCAAATTAAATTGCGCCTGCTATTAGCGAAACGAGATGCTTTATTTTGTCAAATGCAAAGTTTGTATGAAACCGCAAAGGCCTCACGCCAAGGGGCAGTAGAGGCTGAGCGTGTATTGAGCTCTGGAGAAACAATCTCGACCAATATAACCTAACCTTGCTGTCATGTAACTCTAATGCAGTGCCGGAATACCAGTCCCTCGCATCATTTGATGATTTGTTCAGCTATGTCAAGTCGACTATATCGCAATTAATAAAAACTGACAACTCAGAGCCCCAACCCAGTTGCTCTAATTCTGTTCTAATGCCGACACAAAGACACAAGCCTCAGTTACCTCGCATTGAGCTTATGACCTTTGACGGTGACATTAAAAAATGGCCTTTATTCTATGCGGCATTCAAGTCAACTGTTCATGATAACAATGATTTGTCCGATTCAGAGAAACTATACTATTTAGTAGGTAAACTTACCAGCAAACCTCAAAGTGTATTCTCCGGAATCACCCCTAGCGGTGAAAACTATAATTTAATTTTAAAATCTCTCCGGGATGGAGGATGAAAGGGTCCTTGCCAACGCTTACTTGGATCAAATTAATAATCTTAATTGGCCTAACACAGCCTCACTATACAGTGTGGAAACATTTTTTGACAGATTTGTCACCGCTGCCAACGCTCTTACTAATCTGAAAATTTAAAATCTATCCGACTACATGCTGTTATATTTGGCTCTAGCTTTCGCCCGCGACTCCGTCCGCGTGGACTTTAGTTTAAAATTTTGCAACCCCGTTCACTCTCTTAAGGGTTAAATTTAGAAAAACGGCGAAACACGTGTTCAATCAATTGTGCTGAAGAGTATTTATTTCAAGTTTCAAGAAAATCAGACATTTTTTTATACATCCCATACAAATTTTGGCAACCCTTTTCGCCCCCTTAGGGGTTGAATTTCAAAAAATCCGTTCCTTGCCTGCATTATATATAGATCCTCTGTGCAAAATTTCAGTTTCCTGGGTCAAACGGCTTGGGCTGGGCGTTGATGAGTGAGTCAGTCAGTCAGGACTTTGAATTATATATATATATAGATTAAAGAAGCTTGACACTGATACGGTACGTGCGTTCGAGTTGGATTCACGCAAGGAAAAAGTACCCTCTTTTCAAAGTTTAGTGGATTTCATGCGAGGTCAAATTAAAATTTATCAAAATACTAAACCGCTAATTCAAAATAACCGCTCTCAACAAAACTCCACTGGCAAGCCTTATGCTGCTAAGTCTTCTATGCCTAAACCTCCGAACACGTAAGCTTACATAGCTATCTCAACAAATAATAAATGTTTGTGTGACAACATAGTACACGAACACTTGTACAAGTGTCACAAGCTTTCTGCATTGACTCCTTATGAAAGACTAGCTGGTGCCCGCAACTTCGTCTGCGCAGGATTGGTGTTTTGAACACGATATATTAGCGTGGCGTAGAAAATAACTAACATATCGTACACTACATAATAATATTGTGTTACTTTAGCGGTTTTGGCAGCGCACGCCAGAATAGTTCGCAGATGGTAGATTTTTTCCTACTTACTTGACACTTATCGGCGTATTTTGAACAATTCACACAATATCTTTATAAATTGTAGCCTATGTGTTATTCTGATGTATAAGCTATATTATTGTAAAGATTCATTGAAATCCGTTCAGTAGTTTTTACGTGAAAGAGTAACAAACATCCATCCATTCATCCATACTTACAAACTTTCGCGTTTATAATATTAGTAGGAAGTAGGACATAAGGCTGTAAGAGAGTTGGGAGCATGTGTGAACTGTCTGAGCGTGACACACAGAGCTAGTAATTGCAAGTCTAATATGAAATGTCGCAAGTGTGGTCAGGGAAAGCATCATAGCTTATTACATTTTGACAATAGTACGACACCCGCCAGCGCTCTGTCAGGAAATATTAATTCGGAAAAAAATGCTACCGCACCCGCTCCGCTTGTTAATCAGCCCGCTGTTTTAAACTTAAACATTCCTTCACCACCGCCGCCGGTTCCGCGCGCAAAACAAACCGAGATCACAACCGACGTTAGTCTATGCTCGACGTCCACTGCTGTTCCCCGCGCTTCCTCGCCTAGCTCGCGCGCTTCTATTGAGCAATGTACGACGCCTACTACGGTTTTGCTCGGTACAGCACAGGTTGTTATTTTTTATATACACGGAAAAGCAACACTGACGCGTTGTCTGATCGACACGGAATCTCAGTCAAATTTTATAACGCATGATTTGCTCAAACAGCTCGGACTAAAAGGGCTTAACACTCATTTAACAGTGAAGGGTATAGGCGGAGGTGAGAAACCCATTAAGGGTTCCGTGGAACTACAGATTGTTTCGCGTTTTGATTCAAAAATAAAATACGACTTATCGGCACTTATTGTCGATCGTATTACAGACAACTTGCCGACCGCGCCCGTTAACACGGCCAAGTTACATTATTTGATAGGTCTTCCGCTCGCTGATAGAGACTTTGCCTATCCAGGACCGGTTCAAATGCTGATTGGCGCCAAACTGTTTCCGCACATTTTATTGCCAGGGACGGTTTCGGGCTCAAGTGCCAATTTGCCACCGGCTCTTCAGACTACTCTAGGATATATATTAATTGGTGATTTTCCCGCTTCGCTCAACCGCGCTTCACAGTATACGAAATCTTGTTGAGCTGTTGTCCATGGTGAAATGGACACCCTTCTTCAACGCTTTTGGCAGTTTGAAGAATTTCCTTTACAGCTCGACTGCCGCAGTCCGGCAGACGTGGAGTGCGAAGAACATTTTCGCGCCACCACGTCCCGTGACGTCAGTGGTCGGTACACGGTCGCCTTACCATTTTGCGATGACCCGTACTCGCTCGGAGACTCGTACGCTGCCGCTCACAGGCGTTTCCTATGTTTAGAGAGAAAATTAGAGGCGTCTCTCAAAATGCGCGCTGAATACGATAATGTCATTCGCGAATATATTGACAAAGATTATCTTTCCCCAGTCATTCAGACTGACGCTGACGTAGGCAAGCCTACATCCGTGTGGAGTTTCTGGATCTTCTATCGGACGCGGTGGCAGATAGGGGAACGCCCTCCAGATATGGGGGTACCGGCTTCGGCCGGCGCGGACCGAAACTAGAGGGAGGGGGACGTCCAGTGGCTTGCGCTGCTGGATGTCCCGCGGGGTCTACCATGGGCCCCGCACCCGTAACCCCACATTGAGCGGGGCCGGGGGCCTTCGGGCCGCGAGGAGACAACCTCTATAAAAAACACACGGTGTGGGCCCTCTCTATGTCCCTCTGTCCAGCAGAGGGCATGGAAGAGGGCCGGACGGGGAGGGGAGAGGCGCGAGTTCTGCAAGCCGGGCCGGGAGGGACATTGGAAGGGGGGCCGGGGACCAGGGATTGAGGACCCCATGGTCCTTGGCCAAGGGAGGACTAGGGAGGGGAGGACCAGACGGGGCCGAAGACCTGGCAGAGAGCCAGAAAACGGGTCTTCGGTAGCTGGAGGCTTGGGTAGCTCGCGCCTCTCCGCCGGGAGAGCCGGTGGCGCGGGGGACGCTGCGCGGACCTTGCGCCGCCGGTTGAGGGAGGGTCACAGACGGCAGGTTGGGGGACCTGCCGTCCGAAATCGTGACGGGAGAAGGGGGTGGGGGGCCCATGCCAATTCTCCAGTGAGGGTGGGCCTGACTCCTTGCGAGTCGGGTCGACGTCGCCGGGGCGCCGCTGTCGCATTCGCGTTGTGGTTACACCACTTGTGAGATCCGGCGGCGCCCCATTGCACGAGCGACAGGACGGCCCCCGGGGTGTTTTAGGAGGTATGCCTCTCCTATTATTAGGAGAGGAGAGTCCGACACACGGCCGTCGCCCTCCCCCAAGGGTGGTGGTTATGGTGCACAAAGCATTTCACCCCGTTAACAAAAAAAAAGGCAAGCCTACATATTATATCCCGCATCACGGTGTGATCCGAGAGGACAAGTCCACGAGTTTGAGGGTCGTCTTAGATGCTAGCAGTGGTAGTCCATCGCTCAATGACCTTCTTCACGCAGGCCCAAATCTACAGGGTGATGTATTTTCAATTATTTTGAAATTTAGGCTTTTTTCCATCGCTCTTTCTGCTGATTGTCGTCAGATGTTCATGCAAATTGCTATGGATAGTAACGATCGTCGTTATCAACGCATTCTCTATAGATTCAACCCACAGGACCCCGTGACCGAATATGGATTTAATCGTGTTTGTTTCGGCCTAAAGTCAAGCCCATTTCACGCACTCCGCGTCGTCCAACAATTAATTGAAGATGATGATCATAAATTTAAACATGTTTCAAACGCTTGTACCTACATCCCTTTACATGGATGACATTAATTTTTCGGTAATGACCGAAGAAATAGCCATTGAGGCAAGCCGCGAGCTCATTGACTTTTTCAAAGGCGGTAAATTTGACTTGGTAAAATGGGCAAGTAATTCTGTAAGTGTTTTAAACAATATTCCCGCTTCGCACAGGGCCTCACCTGATGTGGAGTTCGACAAAACCGTACCGCACAAAATTCTTGGCCTGCATTCTATTCTGCATTCTTGGGACAGATCTAATGACAGCCTCCGCTTTGAAGTTTCCGCCCCAGACGAAAGGTGTACCAAGCGTACGATTTTATCCACGATTGCTCGATTATGGGATCTCATGGGTCTCGTGGCACCTACCGTATTGTTCGCCAAGCTCCTGATCAAGTAACTTTGGCTGATAAAATGCGACTGGGATGACACACCGCCGCAACATATTGTCACCGCTTGGACACAGTTTTGCTTAGAGCTCTCGAAGCTCAACGAGGTTCGCGTGCCTCGGCATCTGGGTATAGTTCAGGGTTCTGTTATAAATCTGTTGGGATTTTCTGACAGTACCTAGCGAATGAGCTTATGGAGGAGTGGTATATTTACAGGTGTGCAACGGTTCTGACATTTCTGTGCACCTAGTTTGCGCCAAGTCAAAGGTATCCCCGACGAAGCCTGTATCCATTGCCCAGCTAGAGCTCTGCGCTGCAGTACTTTTATCGAAATTACTGCGCACAGTTTTTGACAATTTCGATCCGCAATATAAAATAAATAATATGTACGCTTTCACCGACTCAGAAAAAGTTCTGTGTTGGATAAATTCTTCCCCGCACCGCTGGCAAACATTTGTTGCTAATCGAGTGGTCAAACTCACTGATAACGTCCCTGCCCACTGTTTTCATCACGTGGCTGGAGTTCAAAATCCTGCCGACTGTTTATCTCGCGGGTTGACGCCCGCTATGCTTGTTGACCATCCGCTGTAGTTCCACGGTCCAGCGTGGACCGCTCTTGATCCGTCAGAATGGCCTCTGAAGCGGCTTGATCGAAACTCCGTCGAAAACGTTCCCGAGGAAAAACAGCTGGCTCACCCGGTTACGATTTCGAGTTCAGACTCCATCATATATCAGCTTGCATTGCGCATGTCGTCATATTTAAAATTATTGCACGTTAATGTATATGTCTATCGGCTACTGGAAAAGTTGCCGCGTGAGCATAACATCACTCGGACGGACTTACAATTCGCCGAGTTCAAGCTGTTCAGTGTTTTGCAACAAATCTACTTCTCAATGGACATTTCTTGTCTACAAGAGAATAAACCTTGCAGCCACACATTACTTAAATTAAAGCCATTCTTAGATAAAAATGGACTTCTACGTGTCGGCGGTCGACTCATAAATTCTATGGAAGATTTTGATTGTAAACACCCTATAGTTTTGCCGCGCCATGACCACATAGTCGATTTGCTAATCGATTATTATCATAAAAAATACTCACACACTGGTCCCGAGCTTTTAATGTCGCTACTCAGACAACATTATTGGATTCTTGCCGCAAGAAGAATCATCCGCAATCGCATTCACAAATGCAACACGTGTTTTAGGGCGAAACCTCACCCCACGTTCCCGCTTATGGCAGATCTTCCCAGTCAACGAGTGAACCCGGTTGTAAAGGCGTTTACTCACACTGGTGTTGACTATGCTGGACCTCTTCAATGTGCACCTTCTCGTGGTAGAGGTGTACAAAGTAACGCGCGACTCACATCGAAGTAGCATCACAGCTAAGCACCGCTGGTTTCCTAAACGCTTTAAAGCGTTTTCTATCGCGTCGTGGCCCAGTACAATGCATGTACTCGGATCACGGGACTTATTTTATAGGAGCCCGCTCATACCTACATGATTTGTACCTACAAATTTCTCAATCAATACAAAACCAACTTCGAAGTAGAACTTTCCGAAAGTCGTATTGAGTGGAAAAATGTTCCGCCGGCTTCTCCGCATTTCGCAGGATGTATGGAGAGTATGGTAAAAGTGGTCAAAAATCATTTACTTAAAGTCATAGGACAGCAGATCCTATCGTATGATACTGTACGAACTGAACACTGTTCTCGCTCAGGTCGAGTCACTGTTAAATTCACGTCCTCTGACTGCTCTAAGCGGTGATCCAAGTGAGCCAACCACGCTCACTCCGGCCCATTTTATTCATAGCTTTCCAATGTGTTCAATTCCTGCTCCGCAAGTAGAATTTTTAACTATCAATGATAGGCATTTGCTCCTTGATAAGTTGGTTCAATCTTTCTGGCACCTCTGGCGGGTGGAGTATTTACATCAACTACAATCCAGGGCCAAGTGGAATACCCCGGCAGCCCCTATTGTGGTTGGGACGGTAGTGGTGATTGTAACCGATAATCTGCCGCCTTTTTCATGGCCACTTGGTGTCGTGGAAAAGATACACCCATCAAAGGATGGTGTAGTACGCGTTGTCACCGTCAAAACGTCTAAACGTAGCTACGTCCGGCCTGCAGTACGCTTGTGCCCTCTACCTAATCAATAAAAAGGTTTACTGTTTCTCTTTCTCGTAAATTTAACTTTTTCCTCTACATTATACATTGTTTCGCTTTTAGCAACAGCTTTAGCATTATTTTAATATACTATCTGTTCTGTTTAGGATTTAATTTTGTAGTTCATATGAGCATCTATTTTATTCATATTTACTTGTTCATATACTTACCTTATATATATATCTATATGTATATTTTTTAAAGGCAACCCTTTAAGGCCGGGGGAAATGTTAACGCCATCTATTGAGCATTTTTGCGGGTGTCGGTAAAAGTTTCCTTCCCCCAACCCCCGCCTCCCTCGTGCACTTCCATAGAAAATTAGCAGCGCGCGTGCGTCGCTCTCCGCAAAATATATTCAAAAAGCCGCATTAATCATCCAAAATCTTGTAAACTACTGTGCAGGGGCCCCTTTAAACCTCAAGTGTGTAAGAAAGCTTGATTTTCATCGTGCCAAGGACCTTTGTGCTGCTCAAGGATCGAGAAAAGGTTAGTGCACGAATTTCCTTTCTTCCTTCCCCGCCAACAACCATGTTTTAATTACCGCAAAAATATAAAATACAGTCCACACCCCTTTTGAAAATCCATTTACCAGCTTCGCGTCAACAACATCAGATAAGGTTTTTTACGTCCTACTGCGGGGCATAGCGCCTTTGAGCTCTTAGCTATAAGCTCCCGTTTTTTCATGTTATTTCTTATGTATTCATTAAATGTAAAATAAAATTATTCACTCCATAAATTAATAACTTTAAATATAATTACTGAAAATCGTCGTTCTGAGAGTTGTCGTGGTAACATAACATAACTTTTACATACAGACACATATACATTGCTTCTGGCCCCACACCAGGCGGCAGGCGTACGAGGTAGGGACATGACAGACAGAGAGATAGAGAGACAGACGGACATACGGACAGACAGACAGGCAGACAGGTGGGCGGACCGAATAGTATATATCTACAGGGCGTCCCAAAGTCATGGGACATGAAGAGAAAGTACCTTAAATATCGTAGATAGATAGAGTATTTTGCTGATAGAAGACTATGTTATTTTTAAAAGATAGTAATTCTGCATTCAAAGATTTTCTAAAAATGATTTGCCTCGTCTGGGAATCGAACCAACTTGAATGTAAAAAAAAATCACCCCTACTTTTATGATGCCAATCGAAAGAATGGCCAAAAAATAATAACTCTTCATAAGTTACATAGTATTTCAAAAGAAATAAACAGCGTGAAATTAATCATTTTAATCAAATTAAAAACATACATAAACTGACCTAGTCAATTATTATATCTACGATATTTAAGGTACTTTCCCTTCATGTCCCTTAATTTTGGGACGCCCTGTATATTTGTAGGTATATCTAGATAGATATACCTACAGTCAGATGACTGACAGACAAACACAAAAATAATTAAATTACCCGAAAGTACGAGACCCTAAAGAGAGTAACAGTCGTTATGGTCTACTATGGTTCAATGTGACGACATGTTGTGCTGGATAGATTTATAGAAAATGTACTCAATCACAGTCACAGAACAAGAGTTAACGTTAGCCAGTTTTCAATTGATCTGCACGAAAGCTAAGCTACGATTGTGTGTACTTACAACCCACTTATATTCACGCTGCAGGAACTGATACTGATTTGTAAACCACTGATAGCACCGTTTCTGTTGCACGAATATCTGTGCCAAACTAGATCTTCCCACTTCCCACACGTGTTTCTTTTCGGTCACTTCGTTCGTCACCTTCTTCGCGAACAGAGAGAACTTGCTTTGAAGTATCTTCGTCTCTACAAGCATGAAAGAGACAGCACAGTGCTGTATATATGTGCTGATAGTTGAATGTATGTTGTACAAAATTGGCTTGAAATCGCTTATAGAATAATAAAGTAATGCAAGTGTTACAGTTTTCTTGAACACGAATAATACGACGCTCAGGAAAAACACCAACGCCAGCTGATTTTTTTGTCTCTCGTAGTAAGTCGTTGGAATGCAGAGGTAACCATCGATGAGCAGGTAATTGTCGTAATATACCTGATATGGCTTGAGATCAAGAGCAACGTTGCGATAAGCTAAATAAACCGTGAATAGTATCCTGATGACGTTCAGCATGTAAAACATAAACGTACTCAATTGCCAATAATTTCTATAGAACCCATACTGACCAAAGCCCAGTATTGTACCAGTAACTTGGATGGCTATTAGAGACAATAAAACTAATACGGAAAACCACTTGCTTTGCGCTCTCATAATCTGATATTTAGCATCTCGCTTTATTCCGTACAGGAGTAACGCTCTTAGAAAGTTCACAATAGGTTTTAGCATGCGATAGTTTGGATCGCGGAGCACGACAACCGAGTGCACTTTGCCAGGTTTGAAGTCAAACATTTTCCCATCAAGGTAAGTTATAAGTAAGGTGTTTTTTGTACGAAGTCAGAATCGTAAGACGGAATTATGAGAACTACAATAGAAAAGCTTTTAAGTTATTGAATTTGGTACCCATCCACCTACTGACGTCAATCGACTTATTGGCTTACAAAACTAAGGCCCTGACTAAAATGGTGCTCAAAATATATGGTACTTCAAAATGTAACAGTCATATTCGTTTAAATAAAAGGGTACCTAAAATAAGATAAGACTGAATAAATTGCATATAATATCCAATTATTTGTGCTGCAGTGTTTTGAATTCTGTTTTTATTTGTTACCAGCGCATTTGTTTATCGCACGGCAGTCACTGTACCCACAACTGCGTTCGCGATCGATTAGAATATCATGGACTATCCTGTCATAAATTTCGTCCCTCGAAGCCTTTTCGCGAATGTATCCTCCAGCCATCCCGCAGTCGTGAGCAGCGCCGCCACGCAGCTTGTCGACAAACTGTTAGCTCTAAATTAAAAAATCAGAATTTGACTTTGAATGGATAGAAAAGACGCGCTTTTATTATTTGGAACGCGCAACTCGTGTCGTTGTCATTGTCGTGATGAAACCAGTTAGATTTTACTGGCTCAGAACTTGGCCACGGGTACTCCAGTGCCTTTAGCCTCCAGCAAGAGTCTTCTCGAGTGCATTTGGACCAGCAAAAGTGACACACAGAGAGGTGATGCATTGTCTGACGGAAGACTATCCGCAAGACAGGCTGAGACAGACATTTATGTCAGACAGAGACAAAACTTTACATTAAATTTATCACAATTGGGTATTTGACAGGATGTCAAATGAGTTACTTTAAAAACGGAATTTTGTATGAAAATACTTGCTTGTCACGTTACATTTCAGAGCACTCTTATTATGTTTCATCTATTTAAAAATTGTAATAAATAGTAAATGATTAAAATCAATACATTTTCCGAATCATTTTGTAATTTTTGTTTTTTGAGCATCTCAAATAATTTATTGTTGATAGTGTCAAATACCGTATTGTATACCATTACCATTTTCTTCTCCACATTTCCCAAAAAAATTAGCCAGCAAGTCGGTCTAGCCGTTCTCGAGTTTTAGTGAGACCCGTCAGTCTCGCAATTAAGTTTTATATAGGTATACAGATAAGCAGCTGAATAGAAGGAACCGTAACTGTGGAAATTTAATAACTGTAAGATATGACAAGACGAGTCGAGACGAAATAAGATGAGACGAAATGAGATGAGACAAAACATTTTCATAAAATCGTAGGTATTGACAATGAGGGCTTTTCAGAGAGTCATTAAAAAAAATAGTATCGCAAATTACCGATAGATGGTGCTGACGTCATGACATCACTGTACCTTAGCTGTGGTTCCTGTCCTATGTTTTTACAAAAATGCACAATGCATGGGCTAGTCATGAGCAAAGACACAATTCACGTACGTATGTAATAAACAAAGTAAAAATACTTCGATAACTTTCAATTTTCAACAGTTTCGAAACAAAGTCTAGATTAGATCACAGACTACAAAGAGATGTTTAGACTATCACAGATTAATAACGATTAAAACCACAGACCTAAAAACATGATGACATTTGGTCTTCTTGCAGCGCCATCTAGTTTTTTTTAAATGAACTCAACTGACAGCTGTCATTGAAAAGCCCTCATTGAATTTTAACAATCAGACGTTGGCAGAAGCTTAGAGAAGCCCAATGAGGAAGGAAACCTATGGAGAGGCCCTATTCGTCTATATGCATACCATTGCCGGGTGCCATAATCGCCATGTTTTGCGACAAGTTTTCTCTAGTACGAGTAATCTGTGAGTTTCCTGGTGTGTTAGCTGTCAAATTGCTTTGTTGTCGAGAGTTATTTGCAATTTGTGAAGTCAATACTACTAATTGGCAGTTATTTATGGTGTGGGATTGTTGTGGCATTAATAAATAATATGCCTGTATATTCTATTGTGCAGTGTAATTCGCGAAAGAACAAAAATCGACCGGAGTTGATTCTTCATAGGTTAGTACCTGGTTTTTACAGAAATGTCGTACAATCTGGTCGTTTTAGGGCCCTCAAGTCTCAACTTAAACCTTTAAGACAAATTTTAGTTTCTTACTGCTCATTAACCCGATATTTTCGTAGGTAAAGCAATATTTAATTTGTTATGATTTGTTATCAAACCGTAGTGCGGGGACAAAGTCATTGGATGGAACATAAAACGTCGATAATAGTTATAACAGTAGAGCTAAAATAATTCAGTTACTAAATAACCATATCATTACCATTCTCTAGGTTTCCCAGTAGTGAAGCCTTAATATCCTTAAATTCACGACACAACCAATAATATGTCTGCTCGCTGCACTTTAACGCAGACAGCTTCAACAGAACACTCGATGTGGTGAGATTGCGTGATAATGCTGTTCCCTCCATTTTCTTGTGGTGAGTCTCGTTACGTGATCTGCTTCACATAGTGAGAGCTTAAAAACATAATGTTACAAATAAGTGTTTCTGTTTTTAATATTATATTATATGTACTTATTGCCTAAAACTTAAATTTTTAAAACTGAAATAATAACGACATTGCACCAATTTTTCGCAGAGGACTACAGTAAAGAAAAGGGCCGTTTTATTTGATCGACACAATGTACAATATTCACTCAGCTCTGCACTTGCGGGGAATTTTAATTCCACAAGGGAATTTGCAGGAATCACTTAGCTCTGCCGTGCCCTATCACAGTCAATCGATTTGAACCCTGACAACCCCAGTGAAGAGGTATTTTTGACGTATTTTATAAAGACTTATTTTTGTTTTATTGTCAGCGCTATCTTTATTTGATTTAGATCAATATTCACATTAATTTCTCCCATTCCAGATGCGTCGTAATGAAGAAAAAAATAAGCGACTAACTCAACGTGCAAGAAGCAGCGCAACAAAATCAAACGTTTCAATGATAAAGTGTGCAAAAGAAATAGGAAGTTTGCACTTTTACATGATAATGAAGATTAAAAGAAAGGAAATAAAATCTGTTCTGGCACTGTTTTTTTGAGAGACTTTGACTCTTGAAGTGATTTTGTAGTGTTTTGTGTGGAGTACCTGCATATAATTAATAAGTCCTTCTGGTAATCGAAATCTTTACTTTCCAATGATAAAAATAAATATTCAGAATAATTAAATGCAAATGATTTGTATGTGTTTTTCCTGGTACAGTAAAGAATATTCTCTTATAATGTGTGTGCCGCCGGTATGTAAATGTAAAAGTTAATTTACAAAGTATAAAGCGTCTTTCTTATTTTAAATTATTTCTTCAATCCATGGACGTACTTTTTTTTAAATATAGAAGTATCTGTGAGTTTCAACGGTGTTTGTTCGACTGCGACGATCTACTTTACGAATTATCACCTGTGACAAAACCACAAAATAGTAATTCTTACAACCCGAATTTACTTCAAAGCCGCGGTCTTGTATATAACACCAACACCACAATGGTATATTTCGTGGCTAATAATAGGTAAACATTAATTTCCTACTCGTGACAGTGCTGCTTGAGCACTGCTGATGATGCAGCCGCTAATATCGATATCGATATTTTCGATAGCTCTGGCGAGGCACTAGAAGGCGGCCATTTATTGCGACAACTTTTTGGCACCCGTTTTTTGTAGGTACAACCGGTCCATATATTTAGTAGGTCTGTGGAGAAGCCATAATAACAAAATTCAATTCAATTCGAATTTTAAAAAGGTAAGAGTGAGTAGCATAAGCTAGGAATAAACCTCTATTTTTGGTGTGTGTACTTACAATTACTAGTTTCTATTTTTAGGCTCACCTGCTCGTGCTTGCGCGCGTTCAATATCAATTTAATAGGGCAGTCGAAGTCCACTCTTAGTCAACATTAGTCGTTGAATTTTGTGCATACATTTCAATGAAACAACATGTCGTTTTCCCCGGTGGAGAAGTTCTCTGACGCCGATCCAAAATCAACATTCGATGTGATTCAGAAGATGGTTCAGTTCATGAGAAGTCTATCGTTAATAGGCAATGATAATTACAAAACCAAGAAAATTAGTTCTTTACGCTTTCTTCTCTTTCTGCTATCGTACATGACTATTAATGTAGCTTGTATTTTGTGCAGAGTTTACTTACTGCCTACGTGGCAAAAAACTCCCTGGAGTTTGATCGTATACCTAGAGCTCGCTTTTAGCTGCATCGGAAGTATCTTCGTAATTATGTCTATAATACATGCCTACAGAACCAAAGTTGACGATTATCAAGAATTTTACTCCAACTACGCTGCTATAGACTCAATCCTGATAATAAAGTTAAAACCTTGCTACACTTTAGAGAAGACAAAACTAGAAAAACTTTTCTTCATAAGCGTTTCCGTTTTCTTTACCAAAACGATTGGTGAACCCATCTGGATGTTTATTAGTGACTTGAACCCAATTTACGGGGTTTTTCTGGATTATGGTATCGCTAATCTCGTTATGTTTATTGTCATGGCTTATATTTTGATCAATGTCATGGTCTTCAGAGAAAGGTTCGAGATGTTTACGCAAGAAGTGATTTTCACATTTATGGAAAGGAAAAATACTTGCTCGAGCGCGGCCGAAAAACTTTTACAGTTCAAACGCTGCTACCAGTTGTTGTATAAGCAGAATTCTGTTTTGTCCAAATGGCATGGTTGGCAGGTACGAAATCAACGATAAATGTAACATTAAATAAGGGAGTCATTTTGGAATCTTTTGACAGACTTATCGCGGCCTAAATGGCCCCGAGAATTTTCTGGTGGTTTTAATACGTACTTTTATTTCTAAGTATGGAATGCAAAATATTTATATTAGCATAGTTTATGATTTAAAAGCTAGTTATATTTGTTTAGTACAGTGGAAGAAGACTTTTGTTTTATGCGCAGTTTTCTAGTGTAACCATAAATTATTCCTATTTGGTATCATTTCATTAGGAATCATAAGCACACTTTTCTCAATTATACGATTAATTTGAAAACAACATACCTCCACCCGGATAAACTACCCGCGATACGTAGTCAGAGTCAAGTGAGCTCCATAAATTTTAATTGTAAATAAATATTAAATAGAACTAATTTGCGTCAGTACCCTAATAAACAGTGACTTAAAGGAGTAATAACAATGTACAAGTTTTATCATGAAGAAATATGACATTTTGTGATTGAAAGTGATCTCTGTGAAGTGTAACTAACTGAAGATTAGTATTTAAAAATAAACAATGTACGCCAGCGTAAAAACGCGCACTTAGTGCAATAATGCCTAATAATAACAAACCACATCAAAAGGAGAAAGTGAGCAATTGTTCCAAGTGCCTAAAGGTTGGTTGCATTCAATTCATCATAACAAAAGACTATGACTCATGTGTCTAACGGACGTGTTTACAACGGACATCAGCATAGCGAACGACCACTTGGCAAGTGAACACTATTTTTGCACCTATCGTTAAGAGCGGCTTGGTCGACTCGATATATGTCTGGACTGGCACGCACGTGACTAGAGTTCGAACCCAAGTTACAATATCGGTTTTCGTATTTTTTTTCTTTTTTCTTCTCTTTCATTATTTTGGGGCAAAAGCTGATAATGGCCACCAGACCAAAAACAGATGCTGAAAATGTTACGTTAAGAAAACAAAATCGTAACCCATCAGTGGATATCTCCATAACAATTGAAAACGATGAACCAGATTTTTGCTCAACAATGGATGACGCATCGACAAAAAGCTTACCTAACATGTCTGGCGACGACACATACACGAATAACCTAAAAATACAGATGGGCCTTTTAAAAGCTGAACTAGAAAGCGCTCATGGGGAAATCCAGAACCTCAAGTTGGAAAACATCTCATTAAAAACAACTTTAGAAAAGTATGAGAAACAATTGGACATATTGAAGAAGATTGGAGTTACGGATAATCTAAGCAATGTGAGTACGCCAAAAATTACAAAACTTAGAAAAATTATGCTGGATAAACAATCAGAATCACAGACACCAGTTAAAGACCAAGGCATTAAGTCTAATGCAAGGATTGACCCAAAAAAGAACATGACGAAGAATAGAGAAACACAAACTGAAGAGTTGCACCAATTTAGCAAACAAAACCGACAGACTGGTCGACAGAATGAAATCCAATTAAAGAAGAAAAATCAAGAGAAGAAACATAAAATGTGCATCTTAAGCACTAGCAAAAAGCATGAGATAACTAATATAGAGGAACACACGTTGGATAAGAAATTTGAAAAATGCCACTACCTCAAACCGCATGTTGGTATTAAATTACTTTTAGAAGGCTTAGACAGCAAACTTAAAGATTATACCAAGAATGATTATTGCTTAATACTCATAGGCGAAGAGGATTTCAGGACCACAAACGATTATTTCAACCTAATCTTCCACATAAGAGAGACATTACAAAAGCTTACCCATACAAACATAATTATATGCACACCAGTATTCAACTGTTTAGATCATAAGCCAATATTTAACTGGCGAGTGGAAAACTTTAATAATCTATTATATCTGGATATAATAACACATGAGTATGCATACCTACTGGACGCTAACTTAAACTTGAAATATGACACCAGTTCATACAATATGCACACCGGCATTATAAACTACAAGGGCATTACAATAATTTTCGAAGACATACAAGAGACGATCAATTACGTTGATAACTGCAATGCTGCTGAGCATAGTTTCATTGGGAACAGACCACATTTTGCAGGAGACAATAAATCAAAAGATAGTACCGTCAAAGACAGTAAGAATGAAAACCAGTTTTTTCTCGTATAATTATTATCAATATCGTTCATCAAAATATAAATGGTTTGGTCAATAAAGCTGATATGCTAGCAGTAAACTTAAAAGAAATGAAGGAAAATAATGAAGATGTAGATATAGTGTGCATAACAGAACATAGAATGATACAAGGAGACGAAGTAGTTTTGAATATACCTGACTTCAAACTAGCTACAACATGTGCACGAAAAACCAGAAATGGAGGCGCCTGCATCTTAGTAAAAAAGAACTGTGATTATAAAATATGTACAGAAATCAACAATGAATCTATTCTTAATATTGTTGAATGGTGCGCTATCGAATTGATCATCCACAAACTAATTATAGTTTGTATCTATAGAGTGCCCCACTCAGACATAAATATATATTATGAGAAACTGGAACACATATTATATACATTAACAAAACACAAAGGCAAAAATATTGTTATGTGCGGTGATTTCAATATCAATATTCTCAATGACAACAAAATGACCTCAAACTTTAAAGATATTATTTTTGCACACAATTTAAAAATTGAAATAGATAAACCCACTAGGCTCAGTAGTGGAACATGTATCGATAATATAATACATAATTTGAAAAAATGTAAATCCGAAATAAGGGAATTTGCCCTCTCTGACCACACAGCACAATTGATTAGATGTCCTGTAAGAAAAACATGCATACTAAAGCATTGGTTCATTAACAAACGTGACTTCTGTCACAAGAACTTAGCGAAATTCAGAGAGTGTATATCTTCCTTATCATTTGAGACTGTATATCAGTCAACAGACCCAAATGAAGCCTTTAATAACTTTATGGATGATTTTGTATTCATATTGATTTGTGTTTTCCCAACAAGATTGTTAAAATGTTAACCAAAAAAAGACCTTGGATGTCTCGAGGGATCGTCAAAGGTAGTAGGAGAAAAAGGGAATTACTGTGGAAGTATAGGTTTACAATGCTACCAACAAAAATACTTTCAAAACTTACTCAAATAGGTACAAAAGGAACATTAATTTGACACAGCGTGCTCAAAACAGCTACTACGTAGCCACATCTGATAATAAGTCAAAAGCAACATGGCAGGTTATTAACAAAGCTAGAGCAAATTTTCCAAAAGAACCAATTAAACATATAAAGAACACGAAGCCAAAAGTCAGTACATTAACAGAATCAAATGTATCACAATCTTTGTTCATGAATCCGACTATTCCTCAAGATATCCTCATGATAATTAGGTCATTACGAAACAAACAAAGCGTGGGCTACGATGGTATTGCAACAAAAGTTATAAAGTATATTGCGGATATCCTGGTACCCGTGCTAAGCTTTCTAATTAACTTAAGCATAGAATATGGTGTATTCCCAGATAGACTAAAAACATCAATAATAAAACCTCTATTCAAAAAAGGCGATAAAGAAAATGTCACCAACTATAGGCCTGTAGCACTCATACCGATTATATCTAAAATATATGAAAAAGTTATCTACAAATCTATCTACGATTTTGCAGAAAAGAATAATATTCTAGCAGAGGAACAATAAGGATTTAGAAAATCGAAAACAATATCGATGGCTATATACGATTTTCTCCAAATAGTTACCAAATCCTTAGATAAGAAAGAACCTGTAAGTGCCCTGTATATGGACATGACAAAGGCTTTTGATCATGTAGATCATGAGATCCTTCTGAATAATCTGTATTTGTACGGAATTAGGGGGAATGCTTTTAAGCTTATTAAGTCATATCTAAGCGATAGGTTACAATATACAGTGATTAGAAAAGTAGATTTAAATACAAAGCGGGAAAAAATATATGTATCTAAAAAAAGAAACGTTGAGTGCGGTGTTCCTGTGGAACACCGCAGTGTGTTGGGTCCACTACTCTTTTTATTGTACATAAATGATTTCCCCAGAATCATGGAACACCCAATGATTTTGTTTGCCGATGACAGCACAGCGATTTTTAAGAGTGCCAATAAAAATAATTACGAGGGAGATATTAACTCAGCATTAGAGACAATGGTTAGATGGTTAGAGAACAACAATTTACAAATAAACATAAATAAGACCAAGATAATGTCATTCAGGCAAAGAACAAGTGAACTGTCACTAAATATAAATTATAAAAACACGAAAGTTGAACAGGTTAAAAATGCAAAGTTTTTAGGTATACATATTGACTACAACCTATCATGGAAAACACATACGGAGGAGATTTGCAAGAAACTGTCAACTTTTTCATATGCTCTATATAGACTGGCCAAAGTAGATACTTTACGCATAACATTAACTGCATATCACGGGTATGTGGCATCGGCTTTACGGTATGGGATTATTTTCTGGGGAAATTCCACAAATAAAGAATTAGTGCTTAGAGCGCAGAAGCGATGCATTAGAGCAATCTGTAGATTAAAACCCATTGATAGTTGTAGGCCTCATTTTAGGAAATTGAAAATATTAACAGTACCGTCGTTGTATATTTATGAAGCTGTACTTTTTGTTAGGAATAATATGCATCTTTTTGAGGTGGCTAGGAATACCGTTCAACATAGGGGTCTCCGTGAGACTGATAAGCTACTATAAGCTGATATAAGTGCGGTAAGTTGAAAATTACAGCCGAGGCGATATTACTAGCCCGAGCCATCGGCGAGGGCTATAAGGAAGCAGAGGCTGTAATTTTCAAAGCGCACGTATGTCATACGACGTCTTATAACATATTTACGAGGAAATTAATAAAACTCTGACTTGTGAGCTTACTTACCGTTGAGCTCCCTTTTGATAGGCTTGTAAGTATCTATCGGTCGATTTATCAGGCAAGAGGCTTAGAGTACCTAGCCTTTTTCGCCGCGTTTAAGACTTGTGGCGGTGTCAAATTAATAAATTCATCACTACTTGACGACATTTTCAAATAAAAACAATACAGCGAAAAGAAAAAGGGCGCGGATTTATTTTTACTTGTCCACAAATAAGCGATGCGCGCGCATCAACTTTTTTTTTAGGCAAAGGTACAAAAACAGCCAGTATTACTAATAAAGTAAATTAATATTTTTGTGTTTTTGTTACAGATAAATGGATAAATGGTGAATTAAATGTTTATTAACAAATAAACATTTAATTCTTTAATTTAATTAATTTTGACAATAAATTACAACCATTTACCTGTAACAAAACACAAAAATATTAATTTACTTTATTAGTAATACTGGCTGTTTTTGTACCTTTGCCTAAAAAAAAAAGTTGATGCGCGCGCATCGCTTATTTGTGGACAAGTAAAAATAAATCCGCGCGCTTTTTCTTTTCGCTGTATTGTTTTTATTTGAAAATGTCGTCAAGTAGTGATGAATTTATTAATTTGAAACCGCCACAAGTCTTAAACGCGGCGAAAAAGGCTACTCTAAGCCTCTTGCCTGAAAAATCGACCGATAGATACTTACAAGCCTATCAAAAGGGAGCTCAACGGTAAGTAAGCTCACAAGTCAGAGTTTTATTAATTTCCTCGTAAATATGTTATAAAACGTCATATGACATACGTGCTCTTTGAAAATTACAGCCTCTGCTTCCTTATAGCCCTCGCCGATGGCTCGGGCTAGTAATATCGCCTCGGCTGTAATTTTCAACTTACCGCACTTATATCATAATGTACTATTACTGTACAGCACCGAGAATATATCGATACCTGTAATTTCAATTGACGTAAAGCACATTTTGGCCTAAATGAGCTATGAATGCCATCTTACTTAGTTTTTTTTTTTCTCTTTTTTTCTGTCTAATCCATGTATAATCCATAATCAATAGGACCATTAGTAACGATTTTAGACACATTGAAAAAGTAATGCAAAGAACATTTTCGCTGTCAAATTGAAAAATTACAAACGTAAAGAACATCAAAATATTGAGTTGTTTTTTACTGCCCAACCATTCAGTATAAATAATGCTAAATGTGCTTTAAGTCAAAGTCTGTTTATCACCTCTTTTAACATAATGGGACGTAAAGCACATTTTGCAAAATTATGTGCTTTACTTACCACCTAATCTGCTATACCTACTAGTTCTTGCTTAAATATTGAGGGCATAAATAACTTTTAACCCTAGATCACTAAACATTAGTCTCACAGGCGACACGTCCCCGACGTATTCGCTGTTTAGGTGTGTTCCTGACACTCCCCAGCCCCACTGCGCTCAGTACCCTCCTAATGCAATGTTTTAATGCCCCATGTGCATGCACAGCATCCACACATATTTTACTTCCGGAGTTTTGGCGAATTGTTAGTCTCACGGACTAATGTTTAGTGATTACGCGTGTAAAGTTACTCAAGGTAAGTTTTGAAAAATTTTGTTTATTTTTGACTTCTTGTAAAAATAAAGTGACCTTTTATTGATTTCTGTAAATTTTATTACTTTAGTAATATAATATAAAACAATGTGTTATTACTTTAGTGGCTACCTATAGCAAAAATATGTATTTCAAAATATGTAACGATGTCTATTCTATTTTTGATGGATTTGATACGGGAACAAGATACAATTCTGCAGTTTTTTAATGGCTGACAATGAGAGTGATGACCAAGAACTCGCCCTATCGAACTAGGAGCTATCAGACTCTGAGCAAGAATATAACTGAGAGGAAGATCTCTGCGTAAACACCGACGCAAGTGACGAATAATCCTTGGTTTCTTCTGATGAGGACCTAAACATAGGCAGAGGTAATTGAAACCTACGTTTGATTTTTCACTTTGATGATGACTCTCCCGAGCGGTCGCAGCCACACCAACCCGCGACTTCAGTTCAAAATCCGGTATTATATCCAAGTAAAGCCTACATTTCGCCGTCCCCGGCGAATAAAATGGTAATCGCAAGTCAATTTTACAGGAAAAATAAAAAACTGTTTTTTTTGCAATTACTCTGAAGCTATTTAATCGAATTAATTAATTCAAAGTTTAAAATAAAGCTTACTTTTTTGTGCGGTCGATGGCATTAATCAGTTTGTAACATTAATTCTGATTTTCAAGTTATTAACGATTTTAACAATACTGTACGCTATGATAATAAAAAATACCTTAACTTGACATTACCATGTTATTCGGGAAATTGGAAGACCTTTTTGGTAGACGCATTATGCGAAAGCGACATTTTTGGTACAAAATAATTTGCAATGCTTTTTATTGTAACATGACTTTATGATTATATTCGTTGTTTAAACTTTTTTTTAAGTTTATGTAATGACTAGATACTATATTAATCAGGGAATCTTTTTTGTTAATTGAGTATGGTAAATGTACATTACAGAATATTAAGTAGCTGGTAATGCAAAAGAAAAACAGTATATTTTTAATTATTTTCGTTTTATTTTTAATATTATAGTACTTATAATGACTTAACAGCTATCCGGAAACGAACATACTTATTAATATATATAGCAACATAAGACAGAGTAAAACAAACGATAAATCAAATTTCCTATACTATTGCAGGAAAATAACAGTTCGAAGATCAAGGAGTTTCTGCGTTTCTAGTTACGAGCTGTAATTTTTCTCCTTAAGTAGCATAACCTAAGGAGAAGATACTGAATAAAGATTACTCCTTATTCAGCAGCATCTCTTTCATCGGATTCAGATAATATCCGTGCAGCTTCCTCAGATGACATAAGACTGTAGTAAAATGGGTGGTAGTGATGTGGGATAGCCTCACTTGAGCATCAGCATCATCATCAACCCATTATGTCCCTACCGAGGATCACGGGTCTCTTCCCTGAAGAAGGTATAGGCGATACTCCACCACGGGGTCCTAGTCCGGACTAGAGCATAATCCCATTAAATCTCCGTAGAGTGCCTGACTTATCTGCCGTGGACTCTTGTCTTCGTGCTCTCTTTGGTCTTCGATAAATCAGTGTTTAGTTCTACGTAGTCATCTTCGAACTCATATTTAATTTTTAAAATATGAGGTTTCGATTTACACACCTCTATATTCATTACCTCAATCCAAGCATCTTTGTTACCTCGAGTATCATTGGTTAGTTCTAAAGTTGTATCGTTGTGAATGCTTCATCTACAGTGCAGTCTGAGTCATCAAAAACAGTAATCTCTATAGTATCGAGTTACAGTTTTCATCACCAGTTGCACTTAAGTCTCGGTCTTCACTACTATTGTTGTAATTTATTTTTGATGTGCTTTTTATTACCGGTGATTACATTTGCGCTTTATTCTTACGTGTCTTTTGCTTCGGTGTACTTACTGACTTTGATGATAGCTGATGGTGATGCAATGAAATCCACATTTTCATCTAATATCATTGACAATAGATTGAAATAGAGGAGGGCGATCGACTCAAGGGCGCTGCCAGCAATATATTATGAATAAAATTTTAATCACCCTCAAGCTAGATGTGCTAGGTGTTGTAATATTCTGGATCTCACTACGTTCAGGACTTGGGATGTAACTGGAAACATTTGGAGAAAAGTCATCATTGTCTTTTTCGCGCTGAACAAATCTAGCATTCTCCTTGCTCTAATGTTTTTTTTTAAATTATGTCTTAACAAAATACCTACACTTTTCAGAAAGCATTCTCATTTATATATAACTTATAACGTCCCTAACACACTCGCCGAACGCTTGCGTGCAATGATACTCAATTGAATTGTTTGTTGATGTTTTGTTTGAAGATAGGATATCAAATGCAGTGCCGAACTATTTTAGTCAACGTGGTTCTCGTATTTAATCAAAAGTAATAATACAAACACAGCACGTCTGTAAACGTAAACATGGTAACTGCTAAAAACATTTTGAAATGAAATTAGTATCAGCGTATTACGATATTAACTTTTTTTAACGTATTCATCACATAGTGTTTTTACAGAAATAAGATCTAGGTATTTTGGATTTTACCGATATCGCCCTCATCTAATGTTCCACGAAGATAATTGTAATAGTAGCTTACTGTCCACTTAACATGAAACCTACTACAGTAATAACATTTAACAATAGTATTCGAGAAAAATTGATCAATTTAATTTCAGACGAATAAAAATGTTAAATACATAATGATACCATGGGAAAAAGTGTATTTCTGTTAATATTCGCCTAAAAAATCTGAAAAAAAATTACAGTATGTAATCGTACGTGTAGGTAACGAAATTCAAGTAAAACCTAAACTATGGTAATGTGACATTACCATATTATTCGCTGGGGGCGGCGATTTATGGAAAAAAAAAATATAAATAGGCAAAACATGCATGAACATGAACATGTTGTCATGAACTTATGCATCATCAATGCGTATGTCGTTTATGTATCAAACATGGTACAGCAACGACAAAAACCTTTAAAACGAAGAGCATTTGTGCAAAAATTGGCTGACGATCTTATTGAGCCGTGTTTGCGGGAACGGTAACTTTGAGAAAGAATATCAAGGCCAGTATCAAAGATATCCTACAAATTGAAGATGTCGTCGCTAGTACTTCTCAAGCCGAGCCAAACAAACGAAAAATTTGCGCATTTTGCCCATATCAGAAGCACAGGTGACTAAAGTGTCATGCCACTCCTACAGGAAGGCCATCTGTGGCGAACATACTATTCCTGTCTGTTCAGGCTGCCAGGATTAACATTTTTGAAGTTCCTAACAGTTTTTAAGAAGTCTTAATGTATGTCTTCTCATGTTACCTACTTTTTTATTTCTTAAATGTCGTTTTAAGAAAAATATTTCCATTTCATTTTGTTAGTCAAAATGAAAATATGTTTAGTGATCTAGGGTTAAAGTTGGTATTTGTGTTTTACACCCTATTTAAGTGATAATGTCAAAACAATCGATACCTTACAACCTTACACCCGAGACTAATAACATCATTTTGTTCCTTACGTGTTTGTATTTGAACTCTATTGCAATGAACAATAGCTCTAAAACTCCTTGACAAACTTTGAATGTTGGTAAAACAACATCAAAAGTTTTGACTCGTGCGGTGCCGCGCATGCAGCTACAGACCCCTCAACGTTCTTCATTGTCTCAAAATAATTAAAAAGAATACTTTATGAATTGCATCTATATGATTATTAAGAAGTTGATTCAAAGTACATTAATCCAAACGCAATTCAAACAACAAAACACTGCACGATTAATGAGAACTCTCAATAAAAACAACAATTTATTTGTGTTATAACAGTACACGATATTATAAATGGCTGATGCAGATAAATACGTAAGCGTAGGAAATGTAATTATAATATAACTAGCCAAAAGGCGTTAAGAAATTTTAAGGTAAGAACTATCCGGAATGTTCTTTAAGCGAGTATTTCTTATTTCAAAGTGCCTGAATAAAAAGGTCATAATATATAGGTCATAAATATACAGAGGTATAAGTCGACAGCAGGTCAACCTTTACCATTCTTTTTCTTAAAGAGCCTCTCCATCACTGGAGGTTTGAAGTCAGCTCTTTAAAACGGTCTCTGTTCAGTGCAATTATGAACAGCTCCTCCGGGGTTTTAACACCGATCCATTCTTTGATGTTACACAACCATGACATCTTTCTCCTGCCCGGCCTCCTCTTTCCTTCCACCTTGCCCATCAAGATGGTCTGCTACAGTCGATATTTCTTGCTTCGCAGCACATGGCCTAAGTAGGCTCTATTTCGCTGCTTGATGGTATGAACATGATCCACGTCCTTGTGCATCCGTCTAAGGGCTTCGACGTTGGTCACTTTTTCAGTCCAACTGATCCGCAGCATTCGCCAATAGCACAACATCTCGAAAGCCGTGAGTCTTCTTCTGAGGTCTTCCTTTATGGTCCATGACTCGCGCTCGTAAAGAACGACAGGCCATTTATGTAGCAGTGCAGAATCTTATTGCGGAGTTTCATGAAGAGTTCCCAACAACACAGAACTTTCTGTACTTCTCAACTCTTTATACGATATTCGCTCCGATTCGTAAATCCACCTGTTGTCGGGGCCCGCCCCCAGAAACCACCATGAATTTCGTTTTTAAGACATTCATGTTCAATCCAACACTTCTGCTACACTCAGAGACCTTGTCTATAATAAATTGAAGACTTTCTTGGGTGGATGCTAGCAGGACAGTATCATCCGTTTACCGCAGGTTTTTGACCACACGCCCATTGTTGACGACTCCTGCTTTTGCATCTTCAAGTGCTTCCTGGATGATTGTCTCGGAGTATAGGTTGAAAAACAACAGGAACAAGATGGAACCTTGACGGACACCTGTTTGTATTTCCACTGCGTGAGTTTCTTCGCATTCCACTCTTCCACACTTCCGTTGCTGTTTGCCTCCATTAAAGGCTAGTGATGATGCGTCTGTCCTATCCAGGTCTACAGCTATAAGTATCTTAATCTAAGTTTTCTTAAAGTTTATAAAGCACAAGAACACGGTTTGTTGCATTTCTCTATACTACGAGTCCCAGGAGTCCCAGCCAGCTACTGAGCACGTCTCGCCATCCGACCAGCGTGCCCTGCCACCGGCGCTCACTCTTGATCCTGTGGAAGCCTCGTCGCATGTTCTATGCAACCTACCTGAGTCTCAGGAAACCCAGCCAGTTACTAAGCACGTCTCAAATTGATTAACACCCATTATTTCCGATTTGAAACTTACATCCAGTCAAAAGAGAAACTAAATATGGCTTTTATCGGTTTTGTTACCGACCGAATATAGGAGAACAAGACTTCTCCTCAGGAAGTTCAGATCTATGGACTAGTAATGATGAATCGAGTTCCAGCGACGATTTAAAAGAAGTACTTGGTAAAAACTTCTACTTTGTAACTACTTCGCAGAAAATATGTATTATACACAAAAAAAATCACATGAACATGGCTCAATGTGATAGAAAGAGACCCAATATTGCAAAAACGTACTCCGAAGAGGCTAAACATCATGTGAGAACATAAAATATTTAAAAGACATCATTAGGTACAATTAATACATCAACGCTGCGGCCAAAGCACTAGACTTGGAGGTTGTACTAAAACCTATTTAATAATTAACAAGATTTAGTAGGTCCTAGATAACAGTCGTCACACCAATCACACCAAATGATGAGGAATCATTCATAAAATTAGGGCATTTGGAAGGGCGCATGACCATGGACATTTTTAATATTAAAATATCTGAATGTTTCAGATATTTTAAAATAAAAAAATGCCGATTTATTACTAACATAATTCTTTTATTTGTTAATTATCCATTTTCATTCTTTACGTCCCTTCACAGCACAAGTTATTAAAACTACTTGTAGCTATGTAGGCTTCACCGCCTTAAAAATTAATAAAGTTAGTTCTTTAACTCAAAATATAAGATAAAAGATAGTTTTTATTTAGCTTTACACCTGCACTTACTTAAATCTTAAGCGTTTATTTTTAGGGCGTTTAATGAATTTTCTTAGACGTAAAGCACATCTATTTTCTAAAATAATACACTAAACTAAAAACTAAATATTTTGTCTACATCACTTTTATATAACTTTAAAAACATGAGCCCAATGAATTAAATTCTAAAAAAAAAAAATTTTGTCTCTCCTGTAAAGTTGGGTTTTGTGCTTTACGTCAATTGAAATTACAAGTATCGAATTATAACAAAATACCCCAAGAAATAAAAAACACGATACTGAGGAATCTTAAAAGGCTCCTTTTCAAATATCTGGTCGAGAAATTATACTACTCTGTAAATGAATTTATGGACGATAAAACATAACAATATGTAATTGTTATATTACGTGACTTTGGATTTATGTGTACACTTTAGACATATTATTAATGTTAATTAATCATTGTGATGTCTGATTTAATTTATTCTATAATATGACATTCTTATAATGTTTAATTTTAATTTCAATATTTTTACAGTTTTGGACTTTCAAATTGTTTTATTGCATGCGACATTAACTATTAGATTTTCACAATATGTATACCGACAAAATAATATATTTGTACGCCTTTATGGCAGGACATAGCGATCTGAAACCTGACTGAACACCAAATGTACCTAAAAATACCTATGTTCCACAAATAAATGCTTTATGTATGATTATGATTATGACCAATCCGGACTTGGCCCCCGTGGTGGAGTATGGCCTATGCCTTCCTCAGGGAAGAGACCCGTGCCCCTCGGTGGCGACATAATGGGTTGATGATGATGATACCTATTTTTAGATGAAAACAAAATATTTTATTGCATTTTTTTAAAACAAAATCTAAATCATTAGTTTCTTATTAAAAATCTTATTTCGTAAATAAAATACACGTCTACCTTTGTGAAAAAATAATCAAAAATTTTAGTTTTTTAAGGTTCGATAACTTTTGATTATCACATTATTCAAGAATTCTTTTGAGAACGTAAGTCTATCAATTTCTTTTCGCTACAGATAGTCAGATATGAATACTCTATGTAAAAGTAAAAAAAAAATAACAGAAAGGTTAAAAAACTCATTATAACAATGTTACTTTAAATAATATTTTATAAGATTAGCATTATGCTCCAATAATTAAAGGTCTCTCGGCAGCGAGCCTAAAATCCTGGCAACGTTACTTTGTTGGGGTAATCCAAACTTATCTGCTGGCTTTACGAACTAGCCGTCGGCTCTCTGGTCTGCCGTCGCGTAGATACAATGGTTCCAGCCCTACAGATAAACTTACAATTCAGCCATGCTTGCAATGTTTGCGCCGTTTCAGGCGTTCAGCTGCACTGCGTAACGTGAGATTGCGCTTACTACATCTATCTACCTCACATGGTTCCACAGTATAAATTATTTCGTGGGGTCTTCCCCGTTTCACCGAATGACACGGAATTGGGGCTTCCAGAACGACCGGGACTCGGGTTGTAGCGAAGGCACTTTGGTAAAAAAAGGTTTCGTATGCCACTGTGACTCAGTCAAGCCATGACGGGACCGTAAGCGCAATGGTGGGGCGTTGGTGTGCTATGGAGTCGCAGATCAATTACGATGCTGAAGGACGTTATCCATTAAACTGTAGAATCTTTGGTGGGCCGGTCGGCTCCCTATCGATGCCGCGGGATCTGCCTGCAACCAGGCGTGGCTTGTAGACATGCTCGCTGTATTATAAATTATTCCTAGGGTAGGGTAGGTAGGAATTATAAAAATCAACGTTTTAGTCTTGCGCATGGAGACAATAGTTACTAAGTTGGTAAGGCTATTTCAGAATTATGAAAATATATATCTTGGATTTTCAGATCCTGTTAATTCTCGCGCAGTTGCTACTGTTCCTGACTAAAGCTACCTATAGCATCATGACAGAGTCTCCTTTGGTAAATGTCTACATACAGTACTTATTTATCTCGAACAATTGACCGCATAGCATATTTCAATACATTGCAGTAACAGGCCAGTTCTAGAAAACTTGATTATTTCTCATTATATTCTGCTTTTCAGTTTTTAAAACTTTTAAGGGCGTAGCGGAATTATTGTCTGTTAAAATATTGTAATCACATCTCGTCTATCTTTCCAATATGGCTCTGTCGTTTCGTATATGTAATATTGAAGCTCACAAAGCCACGTAACCCACATTATTCTGTTTATTTTTAGGGGTTCGCCTACGCTCGGTTTATTCTAATCTGGATCAGCGGCGGTGTATTAGTCCAATTAGCTACTATCATTGAGAATGTATCTGATATAAGGACTCAACTGCTGATGCACATTGAAGAGGCTTTAGTATGCTTAGAAGAGGAAATATATGGTGAGATAACATTCATTATGGGTATGATTTAAGCGATCATCAATTTATTAAGTTTTGAATGTTTTAAATAATAAGGTTTGTCCGCAAAATAATAGATCTGTCATCAAAACGTAGTCGCCAAACAATATAAAAACAATTTCATAAGTATCAAATAAATAGGTTTGTACTTATTTTAATAGATTTGTCCTGATAACTGTATAATCAAATTAAGAAAAAAGGGTCATTAATAAAATGAAAAATGTAACTTAAAAAAATCATAAAGATCCAGAAAAATAATGTTTTTGTACCTATGAATTTAACTACTATCTTACATTAGGTACTTGTGTACTGGTTGTACCTATTGTTGTTTCTACATCTGCCATAGTTTTATTTACACCCTGTAAATATTTATTAATATTGAATTATTATTTAGATATAAGTAAATAGTATGAATGTATTAGAATAATAAATGAAACACAGAATTATTTAAAATCAAAATAATTATTATTACTTAATACCTACCAATCATAAAATCTAAATTGTACCTAATTGTAGGTTTATTTAGTAGGCCAATTTGGCTCCGCCCCTTTGAACATTTTTTCATAAAATTAATGAACTGAACTATTAAATTGGTAACGAATAGTATTATTTGGAGAATTGATCGAAATAATTCGTAACTACGGCACTGATGACAAAATAACAAATAAAAACAAATGTCACTCTGTGGACGATAATCGATTTATTTGATATTCTGAGTACGGAGCTGTTATTTTTGGAATAAACCTATTATTTTGAGAACAATTTTTTTATTCAATGGATGAACTACGATTATATAGATAATCCATCTCTTTTTCTACGTACATATTGGCATTAATTTGATTATTTGTACCTGGCGACACTTTTTATTTTTCTGAGAATGAAAATATTTCGTGGTGATAGATCTATTAATTAGATGATACAAGTTTATGACAAATGTAAACTTTGATGACACAAAATATAGTTCCCATTCATTATATAATTTCAAACAATTTTTTCCCGCAAATTTATCTAAGTCTGACAATGTATCTGTTTGTTTTTCTGGTGTGTACAATAAAGAGTTCTAATCTAATCTAATTCTAATCTAATCTATTAACTGATGTAGGTAGATGGGGTAGAAAAATGGACTCGAAAGCGAGAGACCCAGGTTCGATTCCCAGTGCGGGGATGTAACTATCTTCGTAGTACCAATACCACACGCTAACTGTAAAGGGAAACTTGGTGAGGAAACCCGCAGCTTGGTTGGCTCAGCAGTGTTGACTTGTCTTTTTTGTGGACTAGGCTGCTTTGGATGTCAGTTGGTAAAGGTGTTGACCAAGTCTACTCCATTTAAAAATCAATGTCCTAAGCTCTGCAATGAAAAATCAAAATCAAAATAAAAAATTTATTTCAACGTAAAGAATTTACATTCTGCTTGTTGAATGTCAATGTACATACAGTTGTATAATGTTAGCCGCTGCCTTGGGGCCGTCTGTAGTGGAAAAAAGACAGCGAAAAAAAACTCTACTCTGACCATCTTTTCTCAAATCACCTTAAAGCTAATACAAATCAAACTTATAAAATAATATCTTGGATGTGTTGAACACTAGACACATATATTAGTGAAGAACTGTTCGAAAGCTGCAGCGATATCTTCATTTGTTGTTATTATTTTGTCATCAATCTTAAGCGAAATATCTCGTTCTCCTAATTTTGCTTTACCCGTTTCTCTATTTATTATGGTCCAAATTGTTTTAATTTTATTCGGTGATTGTAGGATTTTATTTTTTATATGATCGTATTTAGCTTTATGGCAGACGGCCTTAAATAATTTGGAATATTTTTTGACGTATTGTATGAAGTTGGTGTCTTGTATACGTCTTTTTGCCATATAGTTCATAGAGTGTGTCTCTGCTCTTTCGGATACCTGACGTTGCCCATTCACTAAATCCTACTTTATTGTCATTGCTTTTTAGCTGGCGCAATTTAAAGTTTTTTTTAAAACTACCTGAGACTATTTCAAATAACTCAATATAATGAGCATTAGCATTTTGATAACTTTCTTGAGTCTTTATGCTACTCTCTAGGTCTGATTTAAACGAAATTAATTTTTTACTTGTTACGGGCCGGCATAGGATAACCGGTTCTGCATTTTTCGTATCTATTTCAAAATTAACAACTTGACCGCTGTGGTCTGACTTTTAACAATTTACTGTAGAATAATCTGAAAAATCGCAGTCGCAGTAAACATTATCTAGGCAGGTGGCAATAGTTTCAGTTATCCTAGAAGGCTCCGAAAAAATATTTACTAGATTAAACGATTTGAAGATAATTGTCAATTTTGTATTTAAAGCGGAGTCTGCCATCAAGTCGATGTTGAAGACACCACAGACTATAACATTTTTATTGCTGCTAGAGGCTACCTTCAAAACATCCTCCAATACTGTTTCAAACAAACTATAATCGCTGGTAGGGGGTCTGTATATGGCTACTACAATGTGTCTAGACAGTTCAACACATGATATTTAAATTACTTTTTCAACAGAAAGTCTGCAAATATCTTTCCGTTCTTTAAATTTCAAATGATTTTTTGTAAGTATCAGGGATCCCCCGTGCCTTGCAGACTTTCTATTGAAGCAACTGGCTATTTGATAGTTATTTACAGAAAAAAACCATTTGAGTCTCTAGTAGCCAGTGCTCTGTGACGCGAAGTACATCTACTCTATATTGTCCTAAAAACAACTCTAATTCTAATAACTTTCCAGAAAAACCACCCTGTATGTTCTGGTTAACTAAGGGCCAATTTTTCAATAGTCAGATACAACTTAACTGGAGAATAAATTGAATGCTGTCACTGTCTAAATCATAAGACAAGACAGTGACAACATCAGTTTTATTCTCCAGTTAAGTTTTACCTGACTATTGAAAAACCGGCCCTAAAATTAAGTTTTTTAAGGGGGGCTTTTCTTTGGTCTGCGCCGGCAGTTTAAATCAGCGGTCAAATTTAACCTAGCACTACTTCTTTTCACAACCTCTGAGTACAGAGGCTGGCAAGTGTCACCTAACTTACAATTGGTAATATCTAGAGGTCCCTGTGCTATTGTCTTAACAATAATAAGGTCATAAACATTGAATGCTCTAATGGTCCCTTCATCAGTCTAGTATGAGTAAAGGTGCCACTGGTCAGTTACGTTGCGCCTTACTCTAGCCGCTCCAAGCAACATGTCCAAACAACAAGCAACCTGTACGCTGTATAAATCTACGTTAAACCAAAGGCCAATGTTAAGGATCGACCTTTTTTCAATGCATAAAAGGAGAAAAGTTCAGAAGAGTTTGCTTTTGAACCAATATTTTCAATTCATAAAAGTAAAAAAGTTGATGAGAGCTTCCTTTTGAACATAAATTCCTTAATAACAATTTCCGTAACTTTGAAGTTACGGATATTGGTGTTTAGCATCCTTTACAAAATAAAGCTAAGTTTCCTCGTAAAGATAAATAGTATCCGAAACCTGCATGCGTACATAATATAGTGACTACAGGCTGAAAGAGGTTTATGAGGATAGGTAGAAGTAACACAGTTTAAATAAGAAGTAGATTAACAATCTTCCTACTAACGTCCGAAACGCGCCTATATAGGTACATAACTATAAATGCAGTCACTAAAGATGACCAAACAAGTTCCACGGTAAGATCCTTATGAACATAATTAATAAAAGCCAAAATTCATTAACTCATGGGTCATCTTTCGTGGCACGAACTATACAAAAGGCGAGATTTTGGAGATTTCGGTGAGCTTCGGATCACACGCACAGTCCGGTGTTCACTGCGCGTGAGTGCAGACGGGCGTCAGATCGGCTAGCTAGACGAAAATGAGAATTACAATAACATTTACATACAGGCACATACATTGCTTCTGGCCCCACACTACCCTGTGTCGTGGGAACCAGAAACAGCGACGTCACAAACATGTAAACATCCAAGACCTGGGTTTTTTTTTTTTAAATTAATTAATAACTTCGTCTTTCCATTTTTCTTCGCCCTATCGCGCCTACTTCGATCGAACGAGCGAAGGTAGTTATATCCAGCGAACAGCCAAGATTGCCTTCTAGTTTTAATTAAAAATAAATGTTTATTGCCAAATTATTTATAATATTATGTTACATGCATGTGGATTAAGTAGTAAGCTCTGGTCTCTGTCTTGTCGTGACACACGTGTGAGTTTGTGTATGCATGTATAAACGTTTCTGAAATTTTAATATTGATAGCAAACCTTCATCGTCAACCCATTAAGTCCCCATCGAGGGGCACGGGTCTCTTCCCTAAGGAAGGCATAGGCCATACTCCACCACAGGTACCAAGTCCAGATTGGTGGAGGCTTGTAAGGCTAGTGGCTGGTCTTACTGTCAGAAGTTTTCAAGCCGCCATAAGGCCCTGACTTGGCTTAACGATTGCCATCTATCGACGGCAGCCGGCACCAACTGCTTAACGTGCCTTGCGAAACACGCCTTAACGCAGCGAATATGTGGTTTCCGAGAAGAGCGTTATGAAATGAATATACCCTAATTACTTCTTGTAAATCCTTTTCTTAATTCTACAGGCAATGAAGAATACCGCCACCTGACCCAGTTCCTAGGCCAAGTGCGTCGACAGCCGCTCGAGTTCTACCTCTGCAACATGTACTGCCTCGACTACAGAATGCTGCAGGCGGTGATTAGTTTTACCGTCACTTATACTGTGATCCTTGCGCAGTTGAATATTAAAATGTAGAGTTCACTCAATGGACAATGCGATAAAAAAAATGCTTGCCTTTTTTAAATTATTTTGAAGTAGAGAGGGAAAAATAAAAGACCCGTATCTTTTTGATTTTTTCCCGGACACATTATTTAATAAGATAAAGATTTTAGAAAAAAAAAAATTTAACCGGAAGTCAAGAAGCTCTAACGACCGCACTCAGAGACGTCATTTAACGTAATGTTCATTAAAATTTTTAATGATAGTCTTTATGTGTATTGATATAAGTGTTATTTTTATTTCTTAACTAACCATTAAAGTTAATGAATGTCTCTGAGTACGGCAGTAAGACCTGTATGAATATTGTGTCCATGCCTCACTTTGCCAAGTTAAAAAAAAAACTACTGTGTTTAGCCTTTTCTTTTTTCTTTTTTTAATTGATTTTAACATGACTGTGTTGTGCTTAAAGTAAGCTTAAACGTAATTTAATTAGATATAAAAAAACTGCAATTATGCACATTGTATAAGCAACTACGAAAGTGCCTGGCTACCTATAGCACAGGGTATCCTAGTTTGGGAGCCAGGACAAATACTGTCACTTTTAATACAAAATAAACGTTTTTCATTTAATTTCATTTCAACTGAAACCAATAGGATGGTCAAACAGACACTGACATTTTTTTTTTTGGCGGCGACGACGCGAGCTAAGGAAACTTACTTATTGTGGTCGAGCTGTGACGTCACACATAGGTTTTCAAATTTAATTTTTTTTCCCCATAATTATTGAAGTTAAAAGCTCGCATTTGTAATATTTACGGCCTTGCTAATAAATTTTATGAGCTGTGTATACAGCCGTTATACGAGGTCTGACAAAGTGGTTATTTGTACGCTAAATGCGATTAAACCAGTATAAATTGATATACGCCAAATAGTTATTCAGAGTGTATAACTTGTTATTAGTAAGGCCGATATTGTTTTTAATGTAATGTTATGTTTAAGTCTCGTGTGCAATAAAGTATAAACAAAACTAAAAATTGTCTAAGTATTTTTCCTGAGTGCTTAGTGCGAGTTTTTTCATTCACTTTCGATAGCGAGAGCGTTTGCAATTTGTATAGGAGTGACAAAGCGCGCCACCTAGTTGTCACTAAGCACTCTGTACTCTATAGAGGTTAATCTAGAAACGGTATTTTTTATTTCAGCAACATAGTTTTTGTCGTATTGTCAATTGCGAGAGGTCCCCGGTTCGACCCGGTTAGGGACAAAAGAAAAAGCCCAGTTCTTGGATGTATACATGTTTGTGATGTCACCGTTTCTGGCTCCCACGACGCAGGGTATCCTAGTGTGAGACCAGAAGCAATGTATGTGTATGTAAGTGTTATGTTAATTCGATACAGTTATTGCACTGCAATGGACATTGTCCTAGGTATTGACAATAGTTACAGTGTTAATAATAATGATAACTTCCCCACAACACAATCACTTGACCTGGTCCCAAACTAGGATACCCTGTGCTGTAGTAACCAGGTAAGAACATTACAAAAATGGAAATATACCTAGACTGGGGCCATTGTACAAAAGTACGGCGGAATAACAGCGGCAAAAATTATGAATTTTAAAATTCACTGATTTCTTTTATTTTAGTGAATAAATGTTTCACTAAATCGACCTACTAACGTTCGTCTCATGAGTAAAAGAGACTAAGTTTAATATGTCTTTAAATATTTTTTAATAAGAAAGCCAAAATGTTGAAATCTCGGTAAAAAAATTATCTTTTACGTTTGCGACGATTAGGAGATTAATTAGTTTTCTTTATACAAAACACTATTGTATCGAGTCAAGGTATCACTAGAAACTGACAGGTCGTAAGGATCCTAGTGACTCGTGCCCCTCGGTGGGGACATAATAGGTTGATGATGACATATACCTACTCCTACATTCATAAATACCTCTAAATGGGTTGATTAATTAACAATTCATCATCAGAACCCATTACGTCCCCACCGAGGGGCACGGGTCTCTTCCCTGAGGAAGGTATAGTCCATACTCCGCCACGGAGGCCAAGTCCGGATTGTTGGAAGCTTGTAAGACTAGTGCCTGGTCTTACTGTCAGTGTTTTCAAGCCGCCCTATGGCCTCTGACTTGGCTTAACGACTGCCATCTATCGACGGCAGCCGGCACCAACTGCTTAACGTGCCTTGCGAAGCACGGAACCGCTCGGAAAAATGCCACTAGCGTTAGTCATAGACGGTCACCCATCCATGGACTGAACGCGCCCAATGTTGCTTAACGTTCGTGATCGTATAAGATCACTCAGGCAGCCGAGGCTATTAGCATATTATATAAAATAAAATCCATTCAGACTATTTGACATTTACTTTTAATTGAATGCATGGGCAAGGCTTCAATGCAACAACATGAAAGATTGCGATATCGTAATGAATTAAGCCACCATGTGCTTGTTTCTGAATGAGGGTTTTTCAATGACAGCTGTCAGTTGAGTTCATTAAAAATAAACTAGATGGCGCTGCAAGAAGACCAAAATGTCATTATGTTCTTAGGTCTGTGGTTTTAATCGTTATTAATCTGTGATAGTCTAAACATCTCTTTGTAGTCTATGATCCAAACCAGACTTTGTTTCGAAACTGTTGAAACTTGCAAGTTATCGAAGTAAGTATTTATACTTTGTTTATTACGTACGTACGTTAATTGTTTCTTTGCTCATGACTAGCCCATGCATTGTGCATTTTTGTAAAAACATAAGACAGGAACTACAGATAAGGTACAGTGATTTCATGACGTCAGCACCATCTATCGGTAATTTGCGGTACTATTTTTTTTTAATGACGCTCTGAAAAGCCCTCGTTGAGAATTGAGACAGTTAGCGCAAAAGTGGCCTAACCCACAATTTTTCATATTCGAAATATTTCATAGAACAGAATCTGTTATCCGTGGGTGAAACTAGGGGTAGGCCGGTTTTGCAATAACTAAATTTATGATGTTTTAAATAAGTTGCAATAGATAAGTACGAATATGAAAAATTGTGGGCTATGCTAAGCGCTGACGGCCTCAATTTCGCTAAGTAACTATGCGCCAGTTTCTGAATAGGCTATTTGACTAAGTGAAAAAAAACAGTGTTATTTAAACGTATTCGCACAAATTATGTGTCTAAGCACCACTTTAAAACATTTTAACTAAAAAAATTATTATGATTTGTAAAAAAAAATAAGATAAAATTTGACAATTTGTATCTGCCGCCATTGTATCGAAAACGGCCTGGATTGGCAGATTCTATCATGACGTCACATGCTAGTAAAAATGGCGTCTGTCATTCACTCTTTCTTACTGTTAGAGGGAGAGGATGGCGCTCCACAAGGTCCTTGGAATTAAACCACTGGAATTGGAAACTTAAACCGATGTTTATTGTGAAACACAGCACGTACAGTTAGTCCGATAAGTTTGTGAGTTGGGGCTCGACTACTCGCGGCATACACCTACTGCAATTTTATATTAGGCAATGCGCGGCGTTCTTACTTGTGTCCGCAAAATTGGGAAAATGAGGCGATCAACCTAACAGCTTCCCCCTTTTGACGGAGCTTTATCAATAATAAGATAAGCGAAGTTAGAAAAGAAAGAAATAGTTTGGATGCTGCGAGTAAGTCGTTACAATAATAGAATTAACGAAAATTTTAAAATAAAACAATTCAAATATATTTCAAAGTTGGAGAAAGGTGAAATTTCGTTAAGTTTCAGATATTTAAATAATTCATATAAATTGGGGAAACAAATGAGTGAATACTTATATTTCTAGACGAGACATAATGCATCTTGTGCTTTTTAGTTTTATACAGGGGTAGTTCAGGTAAACTAGCAGTTTTCTTTTCCATTCTAGAAATATTTGACATTTCAGACATTTCAAAAGAGTTATGAACCTTAGGATTGCTTTTACGAGTTTTGTATCCAGAAATAACACAGCAAACTACATTACGCTTATTATTAAAACAGTATTATAATAGCAACATAAGTGAAAGTAGAATAATAGGTTCCGTATTTAACAATGTGAGGTTGGTTCTGTACTTTTTGAATTTGATCTTTAATGTTATCCAGCTTGTGAGATGCAAGTTTCAGGGATTCTAAATTAATATTAGTTAACAAAATTGGAGATAACATTGCAATTGAATCGTTAAACAAAGCAAGCTTACAGCAATTATCTAAGGTAATGTCAAAATTTACATTTAATTAAACAAGTAAAGTCGAAGAAAACATACGAGAAGCAACAAATTGTTGCGTTTTAAAATATGCTACACAATTATTTGTCACAGAAAGGATGCCAGTACCAGATATAATATAACCCTTTATCTCATTATCACATTTTACAGTTAGTTTACTTGAGCTTGATAGATCCAACGATTGTCTTTAAGTTTTTGCCAAGTATCGATTTGACCATACAATATCTTCGAATCACAGAATTCAGGAAAAGATAAGTTTACATATGTAAATAGTTTGTTTCGCAACTAGGACTACATATTTATAGTTGAGAGTACAAAAGTAAATGGACAAATAAAATATTTGTTGTCAATAGACTTACAGCTACTTAAACTATCAATTAATAACGCATAGCTTAATCTATCATCACTTAAGGGTAAATATAGTCTTGTCGGATGAATAAGAGCAAAAGTCTGAGGATCGTTTTTATGTTTTTATTTATTTTATTGTCGTAAAAGTTGGCAACATTAAACGGAGTTAAGCTAGGTAGCTTGTTTATTTGTCCCTTCGACGTCACTGCGAAGGGCAAGGGATGCGTGTTAGCCGTCACGGGCGGTGTTGCAGTTATTGGGGTGTACTTTCCGCCCAGCAGGAGCCTCGCCGACTTCGAGCAAATGCTCGTGGAAGTCGGGGCTCTTGCGGTACGAGCACGCCCCAACCCCGTGCTAGTGGCGGGGGATTTCAACGCCAAGTCAACGGCGTGGGGATCTCCAGCTACGGATGCACGGGGGGAGGAGTTAGAAGACTGGGCGGTGTCCATGGGGCTGGTCCTTCTCAATAGGGGATCGGTGGACACCTGCGTCCGACAACAGGGCGGGTCAATTGTTGACATCACGTTCGCGAGCCCCGCCCTCGCACGCCGAGTGACAGGCTGGTGCGTTAGGGAGGATGTGGAGACACTATCGGACCATCGGTATTTACGGCTGGGAATCGCCGATCCCCTGTTGTTGGGGGTCCGCGCTGGCAGCTGGGGCGGCTGGACCAGGAGGTTGCCAAGGAGGCGGCCTTGGTGGAGGCCTGGGTGGCTGGGTCCGATCCTGGGTCCGATGTGGACGGCGGAGCGGAGCGGCTCGTCGGTGCAAAGCCGGCGGCTTCGCCGAGTCACCGGGTGTATTGGTGGTGCGATGAGATCGCCAGCCTACGCCGAGCGTGCGTGGCGGCGCACCGGCAATACACTCGGCGCAGAAGGAAAAGAACCCAGGACCGGGCCGAGCAGGACCCGCTGTACGCCACGTACAGGGCCGCCTGCAAGGAGCTGCAGGCCGCCATCGCCCGGGTGAAGGCAGCGGCGTGGGAAGAGTGGCTCGAGACTCTGAATGCGGATCCGTGGGGGCGCCCCTATAAGGTGGTGAGGCAAAAGCTCCGCCCCTGGGCGCCCCCGCCGACAAGTAGTCTCGAGCCGGACTTTGTCGGGAGGGTAGTCACGACGCTGTTCCCGCGAAGGGCGGAGTTTCACCCCCCACAAATGGCGCCGCTGCCTCGGTCCGAGGAGGAGGAGACGGAGCCGGAGGAGGTGCCGCCGGTCTCGGCGGCAGAGCTCGGGGCGGCGATTCTGAAACTTAGGTTGAAGAACACCGCCCCGGGTCCGGATGGTGTGCCGGGGCGCGTTGTGGTGCTAGCGATGAAGGAGCTAGAAGACCTGGCGGTGTCTCTGTTTTCCGCGTGCTTCGTCGAGGGTCGGTTCCCGCGACCCTGGAAAACGGGTAGGCTCGTCCTTCTGCGGAAGGACGGCCGCCCGGCCGAATCGCCGTCAGGCTATCGGCCTATCGTACTGCTCGACGAGATGGGCAAGCTCTTTGAGCGTGTGCTCGCTACACGCCTCGTCGGGCATATGACGTCGGTGGGTCCCGACTTGAACGACGCGCAGTTCGGCTTCCGTCGCGGGCGATCGACAATCAACGCAGTCGCGCGGGTCCGAGACAGGGTTTCTACACCTAACAATGACAGAAAAGTCGCGATTTAGACCTAATAAAAATATGTCGAGGGCTAAATCTTCCATAGCTGCGATCCTGCCAATTTTGTTTTTCATCCTCGCAACTATTGTGAATATCAGACTGAATACGAGTCAGACATGACTAAACTCTTAATGAAAAATTAGTGACATCTTCGGAAGACAGTTGTCTACAATTTTGCAGCTCGAAAAGAAGGTATGTCGAGTGCTTTTTCTCACCAAATGTACTTTTAAGAAATGCTTTTACATCCGCCCAAGTACTAAAGGTTTTGAGACTACAAGCAAGTTGGGCTTTACCTTCAAGCTATGATATTATGTACTTGCAAAGAACATTCCGTTGGTCAGCACTTGCAAGTGACATTGCGTTTTCGCAATTAGTCAGAAAACTTTCTATTATGGCTTTACAAATTTTGTCAGGACCGATAAGGTGATGCTGTCCGACATTTTGGGCTTTGAAATTACGGGTGACTGTATACTAGTAGCGCTGTCCAAATCAAAGAGTCTGAATTTTCTGACAAAGAGTCTGAATTTTCTGACAGAGAATGGAATTCTTGTTTAAGAAAATTATTTGAGCAACTTGGTGCTGTCTTCGGAAGAGTTATAGAAGAGTGAATGTATTTACAATGATCTTATGTAAATTGAGACAATAACAATAATAATTTAAATTAGAATTTCCGAAAATCTGGATTACAATAAAAAATAACAATAATAACTCACAGTAAAACGATGTAAAACGAGAACATTTTAGTCCAAATCCTCCGTGTTAGGTAGATACGACGTCGGTGATTTCGCAATAGCCGACAGTGGCGAGAGGACGAAGTCCACACGCGCGACCCAGAAAGTCGTATGACGGTGAACTCGGCGTTGGCAGCTAGGGAGTCATGTTGCTGAACCACGTTGAGTTTTGGAAGTGCGTTGGAGTCGAGGGTGAAGATGACGGGACGAGATGAGCCAAAGAGTAGTATGGGCTCACACTGTAGGTAGATTGGTGATTTTCACTTCAACCACGATGCTGTTTTCGAAGTAGCTGGTGTGGGCTCTAGCACGAGGGGCTGAGGCTTAACGTCGACCAGTAGTGGCTGGCACGGGCTTCACTCGGGGGGCGAAAGCGTCGACCGGGTGTGATGCAGGCTTCACTCAGGGGGTCAGAGTTGATCACTAGAACCTCTGGATGCGGAGCGGTGGGTTTCTTGACACAAGCTAATTGACTCAGCTTAGTACCAAAATCCCACTTCTGACACCAGTTGTTAGAGGGAGAGGATGGCGCTCCACAAGGTCCTTGGAATTAAACCACTGGAATTGGAAACTTAAACCGATGTTTATTGTGAAACACAGCACGTACAGTTAGTCCGATAAGTTTTTGAGTTGGGGCTCGACTACTCGCGGCATACACCAACTGCAATGTTATATTAGGCAATGCGCGGCGTTTTTACTTGTGTCCGCAAAATTGGGAAAATGAGGCGATAAACCTAACATTACGTTTATTGTTTGGTTTACTGGGAAGTGACGTCATAATTCCTGTGCGACGCCATATTGCCTAAGATAGCCTTTTGGCGGCTTATTTGAGAAGTTAATTTTTGTTTACCTTTTTTAGAAGAAATATCCTTCTAACGCCCAAAGACCTAAAAAAAATCCTTCTACAAGTTAGTGGTTGTCGCCCAGCGTTTAGTTCGATTTTATAAGCCAGACGCCCAAGGGACTTTTAAAAAGCCTTCATTTTCAATAGCTCATTAACTACACAATTTTAGTTGCTGTGACAAATATTGACTTCGGAACGTTTCTGTTAGTGTCTGTATTGTCTTTGCACCATCAGTGGTGCATAGACAATACAGACACTATGCACCAACAGTATATTATTTTATCTGTCATTTTCGGCGGATAGGGAGACAAGATGGAGGGACGTCACCGGCATGGTAAATAAATCCGAGTTTTTCTTTGTTATCTTTGCTTTATTGATTGATTTTATTTATTATATCTGATGTTGAAAAGCTATATTTTTGCAGATGGTAAATGCGATGGTATGAATAGTTTTGGCCAAATCCCAAAGGTTTTTCTTATATTACCTCCTAAATTCAGAAGACCTTTTAGAAGGTATGTAGGATTCAACATTATCCTGGATTTTAAAAGCCTTACGGATCCCTACATTTGCTAAGATTTTAAAATGCTTTTGGGTCTTTATGCTTATTTAATTTCCATTTTCTTTATCGATGATATTACATATTTTACTAGTTTTTTTAAGTGTGTCCTCTGAGCCAAAGCATTGAGATTGCAGTATTAACAAGTTTTATTATTATTTTTACTTACAGTAAACCCCTTACGAGATGCGGACATTGCAACATTTTTAAATGAATCAGACTGTGACATCGATCCGTTTGAAGATGACGACGACATCGCGGATGATGATTTGTACTTGTCACAAGAAGAGTATTTTCATGTTTATTATTTGAAATGGTTATCATAAACCTATTATTATTTTTGTCTAGCGGATGAGAAGAAAAAGGTGTTTTGTTTTAGAATAAATTTAGGTTTCGAGTTGATTAATGGTAAGTTCAATAATAATAATAATTTGAATGGCTAAGTACCTTTTTATGTTTTCTTTTGTAAGAAAACTTATTGTTTTTTACTTTCGATTTGAAATAAAATTAAGTTTTTATTAGAAGAGTGATATTTTTTAATCACCTAAATCATACTGATATTATTGAAAAATCATGGAGAGGTTTTTAAAAGGCTTACGGGCTTCTATCACTAACAGCTGCTTGAACTTCTAAAAATATTTAGAAATATTCCAATAATAGCATTGTTTATTCAAGTTTTCATCACTTGCACCTTCTAGGTTAACTATTCTGCTTTCCATTAAGTATCATAGAATGCCACTTTTATTTGAAAATTAGACTAATTTATACCTTTCTGTGGTAGACGGTCAGATTTGAAAAAAAGATTACGATGAGAAAAATACAAATTGAATTTTTTGCTATACTTCATAATTTTTACATCATACTTTCGTAAAAATGAACCATTCTGCGATAGACACAATCAAATATCTTCAAAATTGAAAAAGATACACAACTGATGTTCACTAGTGATTGCGACCCAGATGCCTTTTAAAAGGTTCTTTAACTTTGGCTTTCTTCCTAGCTAAAAACCATATTTACAAATGGTTTATCCACCAAAAAAAATCCCACGTTTGTATGATCAATTTTAAGTACATTTTCGAACGTCGAAATCTCTGGGCGTCTACCATGCAAACCTTTTAAAAGGACTTAGGCGTCTAGCACTACTTGGGCAAAAAAAGCTGGGCGTTAGGAGGATATACACGACTTTCTGAGGACTCCATGAACACCGACAAACAATATGAGATTGCTTTCAGAAATCGGTCAAATAGCCTATTTCGGTAAGTAACTACTTAACTCTAGTGTGGTCTTGTGAAATTTCTCAGAGAAGAGCATGACAGAACGTTATGTAACGGTTGCACTAAAACAACTTAAAAAGGAAAGTCTTAAAATCTAAAGTACAATAATTAGGTACCTACCTATTTATCTAATAAACGTATTTACACTTAATCATTACATACCCTAAAGCTAAAATAAAACATTACAAACTAACATCTAATTAATATTTCAACGAACAGACAAACATTCTGATTCCCTAATCATATTAGATAATACAAGCGTAAGCGATCGGAATGTGCGGTGGTCACACAAAGAAACGTTCCAGAATATTCGTTGGTGCAAAGTATTCGTTCAATCGTTCATTCTGAACCTACCCGTTTACCGGAGAACACACGTCTCTGTGGAGTGTTTTCATTGCAATTCTAATTACCGAATTTAAGCCGTCCAGGCATTTTACAAGTTCAACATTGAAGTGCTTAAGCTTCAATGTTGTATGTAAAGTGTTTCTGTGAATTTTCCCCGACTGGGTGAGTGTTGTAATTTAGTTATTCTAGTTGGCCTAGTATTTATTTTGTACCCGCAATTTTTATTCATCTAGACTATAGCTGATTTCTATGTTCTAATTGTGCTAAATCCATCGAAATCATGTAAGTACTAACACAATCATTCATGCCCATTGCTTAGTCAATTGTACGGGGCTTGTCATTAGATTATAAGTAATTTGTCATTTTCATTGTATCACCATTACGTAGCATTCCTTTCATGTAGCATCAAAGCTGAATTCGCCTGCACAAACCACATCATTGATCACTATCTAATGTTTAATTAAGTCTCACTAGCTTCTACGTGAATCAATCTCATGAACGAGAAAAGTTGCCGTGTTGCAGTGCGTAACGTGAATTAGGACATTTCTAAAAATGTCTATATTTGCCGAGTTCCAGGGCCCTTGTTGCTGGCCGAGTTCTACGCTCCCAATCGAAGGCTGCCCTTCGCCTGTTTCTACTGCACCAGAGTTCGACCCTAGACTGCCGTGGCGTCTACCCGCAACTGCGCAAGCTAAGTGGACTAACTAAAATAAACAGTGCAAAGCAAGAATTTATTTCAACGTAAAGAATTTACATTCTGCTTGTTGAATGTCAATGTACATACAGTTATGTATAATGTTAGCCGCTGACTTGGGGCCGTCTGTAGTGGAGAAAAAGGCAGCGAAAAAAAAACTCCACTCTGACCATCTTTTCTCAAATCAACTTAAAGTTAATACAAATAAAACATACAAAATAATATCTTGGATGTGTTGAACACTAGAAACATTTATCCTCTGATTTAATTTAATATTAAACTACTATTTAATGCCATACATCCTTGTCTTCTAAATAACCGTTAATTTTATAATAAGCTTTTTTTGCAAAGAGTGTGCTTAACACAATTCTTAAATCGCGTTGGGAGTAACTCTAAAATATCTTGGGGTATCTTGTTGTAGAACCTAATACAGTGCCCCATAAAGGAAGTATTAACTTTTGCAAGTCTAAATCGTGGAAATGACAATTTATGTTTATTAATAGTATTAACGTTATGATGGCTACCAAGAGTTTCGAAATCCTTAATATTTTTCCGAACGTACATAATATTTTCATAAATGTATTGGCTTGCAACTGTTAAGATGTTAGTTTCTTTGAAAAAATCTCTTAGCGAGTCCCTACTACTTAGCTTGTAAATAAATCGGATCGCTCTCTTCTGCAAGATGAAGATAGTCTCAATGTCTGCTGCCCGGCCCCATAGTATTATACCATAGGACATAATACTATGGAAGTAACTAAAATAAACAAGCCTAGCAGTTGCAACGTCAGTAAGTTCTCGAATTCTTTTCACGGCATATGCTGCGGAGCTTAGTCTATGTGCCAATTTTATAATATGTGGACCCCATTGTAGTTTGGCATCGATTGTGATGCCCAAAAATACAGTATCTTCAGCAAATTCTAGTTTATCATTTTCAATTACAATGTTGTTTTCAACTAATTTTACGTTGGGTAGGGTAAATTTCATACATTTACTCTTTTTTGAATTTAACAATAGATTATTTACTGTAAACCAATCTAGAACGTGCGAGAGAGCATTATTTGCTTCGTCAAGATTATTTTCCTGTCTCTTTATTTTAAAAACAAGTGACGTGTCATCAGCATATAGCACTATCTCACACATTTTTTTGTAAACAGTGAATCATTTACATAGACTAGGAAAAGGAACGGCCCTAAGATATATCCCTGCGGGACTCCCATTTTTACAAGTGAGCCTGACGATTTAATAAGATTTATTTCTGCTTTTTGAACCCTTCCTTCTAAATATGATTTTAAAAGATCTAGACTTAATTTTTTTATTCCATAGTGTTTTAACTTTGAGAGTAATGTTTTGTGGTCTACACAATCGAATGCCTTTGACAGATCACAAAATACTCCTATCCCATCATTATGATCGTCCCACGCACTGAAAATATGTTTAACTAACATGACTCCAGCGTCTGTTGTATTCCGCCCTTTAATGAAACCGAACTGCTGACTATGGAGGAGTTCGTAATTATTGAAATGAATAAGTAATTAATCTAAGATAATTCTTTCAAATATTTTACTTAACACTGGTAGGACTGAAACGGGTCTAAAATTTGTTGGATCTTGTTTATCACCGCTTTTAAATAAGGGTACTAACCTACTATATTTCATGAGGTCTGGAAATACTCCTTCATCTACGCATTTATTGAAAATCTGTGCTAACGGCAAAGCTAGGATATTTATCACTGAACTAACTATTGTTACTGACATACCCCATAAGTCCTCGGTTTTTTCAAAATTTAATAATTTAAAATTCTTAACTGTCATGGGGCTCAATGTAATTAAACGTAAAATCGTGTTCGCATGCGGGGACATTGTCCCTTAATAATGTCGCCGCACGATCAGGTGACGAGTCTAACGGAGCTGTAGTTATGATTGGGACATTAGTGAAGAACTGTTCGAAAGCTGCAGCGATACCTTCATTTGATGTTATTATTTTGTCATCAATCTTAAGTGAAATATCTCGGTCTCCTAACTTTGCTTTACACGTTTCTCTATTTATGATGGTCCAAATTGTTTTTACTTTATTCGGTGATTGTAGGATTGTACCTTTTATATGATCGCATTTAGCTTTATGGCAGACGGCCTTAAATAATTTTGAATATTTTTTTACGTACTGTATGAAGTTGGCGTCATATGTATAAGTCTTTTTGTCATATAATTCATAAAGTGTGTCTCTGCTCTTTCGAATACCTAACTTAGCCCACTCACTGAATCCTACTCTATTTTAGATGGCGCAATTTAAAAATCTTTTTAAAACTACCCGACACCACTTCGAGCAACTCTTGGTAATGATCATTAGCATTTTCATAATTTTCTTGAGTCCTTGTACTACTTTCTAGGTCTGATTTAAATGAAACTAATTTTTTACTTGTTACGGGCCGGCAGAGGATAACAGGTTCGGCCTTTTTTGTATCTATTTCAAAATGCACAACTTGACCGCTGTGGTCTGACTTTAGACAATTTACTGTAGAATAATCTGAAAAATCGCAATCGCAGTAAACATTATCTAGGCAGGTGGCAGTAGTTTCAGTTATCCTGGAAGGCTCCAAAAAAATATTTGCTAGATTAAACGACTTGAAAATAATTGTCAATTTTGTATTTAAAGCGGTGTCTGCCATCAAGTCAATGTTGAAGTCACCACAGACTATGACTTTCTTATTGCTGCTAGAAGCTACTTTTAAAACATCCTCTAATATAGTTTCAAATAAACTGTAATCACTGGTAGGGGGCCTGTACAAGGCTACTACAATGTGTCTAGACAGTTCAACACACGATATTTCAATTACTTTTTCAACAGAAAGTCTGCAAATATCATTCCGTTCTTTAAATTTCAAATTATTTTTTGCTAGTATCAAGGACCCCCCATGCCTTGCAGACTTTCTATTGAAGCAACTGGCTATTTGATAATTATTCACAGAAAAATTCATTTCAGTCTCTAGTAGCCAGTGCTCTGGGGCACAAAGTATATCCACTCTGTGTTGTTCTAAAAACCTCAGAAGAAGGAGTACCATAGAAGGAGCGTTAAAAAATGAAAACGTGCCACATAGTCTGTTTTGTCAATTTAAATAGCCGCAAGCTACGTGTTAGAAAGAGAAAAATGTAGTCGTGTCTTTGTTGCTTTTTTCGAGCGTACAACCCTTAAACGTCAGTTGGTTACCTTTGGTTACCATTACGCGACCAAATTAGAACGGCTCAGAAAATGACGTCATGCAATGTGCCGCCCAATGACATTGTTTTGGCAGAGGGTGTTCTGTGTTTGGCAGTGTGTTCGACAAGAGGTTTGGGAGTGCGCCGTTTTCAAGAAGCTTGTGTATTTTATATTTACTAAAGCACCATTTGAAGTGAATTTTAGTGGATTCTCATGGTATATAGTATATATAACCATCGGCATGGCGTGTGTTGTGTTAGAATGTATATCTCATTCTTCCCGAGAAGATAATGAAACAACATTCATCAGCTTCCACCGGTAAGTCTCAATTTTGTGTACATAAAAGGGTATTTTCTCTAAAATTTCAACTATGGGCTACTAGAATTGCAAATTAGCTATTAGAGAATGGTGTTTTCATCATGATTATTGTGATATTTTCTATATAAATCATAATACAAGTTTGTTGTTTGTTGTAGGGGAATAGGGATGGAACTTTCCCACTTTCTCAGTGAAAAAAAGTATCGATAGTTCGTAGAGCATATTTAGTTATTTCTTGCGTTCGTATAGTTGTTTTAATAGTTAATTATCTATTGCAGGTTACCCGAAGACAGCACAAAATAACAAATGTCGATTACGCAGTATCACGTACAAAGTAGTCTTGGAAAAATTTACACCGCATTTGCAGCAAGTCTTTTTTCAAAGTTTTCATAAACAATAGCAAGTGGCGTAGGAAACAAGTGCCGTACCTACTTTACGCTTTTCCTTAGCCCGCAGATCATTGGTAAGGTTATAATTATACATTATAATAATACTAAAAACAAAATATAGTCTACATACTGCACAAATATGTCGACTGATGTGAACGTTTTGCTGTATGTATGTACATCAGGAATTTCACATGAGACCCGACTGTCTCGTTGGTCTAGTGGTTACTCCACTTGGATAATAAAACCGGTTGTCAGTTCCAACCTGCAAGGCGCCGTATATCACTTGTAGAATTTTTCTCTGATTATTGCCTGACTGGGTGTTTTTTTCTATCCTGGACAACGTTTAGCAGTTAAAGGTCATAACTAGTTTAATACTATCATAGCCTGATTCTGGTGCAAGTGATTTTTATTATTTTTATGTGGAAGTTATCAACGTGAAGTACTTAAATAAAAACAATTTTCAGGTTGCGACCTCCGCGGAAATGGACAATGTTCGTAAGCTGCAACCAAGCTGATTTCATTTTAATTTCATAAAATATTATCTTTTACATTATGGCTGACACATTTTTGTTAAAAAAAAAAACGTTAATAGGTACTTGTAAAACAGAAGTCAGGGATAAAAAACATATACATTATTGTAACGCTCAGCCCAGTCCAGTGCCATGTCAAGCCAGCCATAGCCAAGCCAGCCGTAGCCAAGCCAGCCATAGCCAAGCCAGCCATAGCCAAGCCAGCCATAGCCAAGCCAGAGTAGCCGTGACATCAGCATACGTCACCGCCGCGCGCCGCGCCGCGTGCCGCGCCTCGCACCGTGCCACGCGCTGCGCGCCGCCCGTTTGCCCCACCTCGCTCGCACCGGCCGGTTGCGAGGGTGGGAGAAACAACGCCTGCCTATTTAAGCCGTTGCAAATGTTGGATCGGCTCCTTTTCCTGTTGTAATTATTTAATAGGGCGAAGCTCTGCCCAAATAAATTTCTATTTGATTAACTTTGTCGTTTGAGTCCCTGCCCTTCTTTACATTCAGAAGTGGTATTACTCACGAAGATTACTCGTGCTAAAAACAGAAGAAAAAGGCCTCGGTCTCCTGAAATCGAGCAATCTACATCTTCGTGTCCGCCACGTGGATCCAAGTCTCGCTCACCAAAATCGAAGAAGATCCTTCACCGCCTGCTAGAAAACTACTGAAAAATCTTCTGGTTCAAGAACTTCTAAAGAATGCTAGGGCGGGCGGAACATCTATTACAAAAGTCTAAATACTAAGAAACAAGGACAATAACGACGTGATCACACCTGTGCCATCATCACGAGATGGAGGAGTTGGCCTACTCGCTGCCTGCAACCATCCTACGACGCAATCAAGGCTACATGAAGGTGATCAGCATCGGGACCACGGACATCGTGTCGGAGCCGGCTGGGCGAGCTGCTAGTACGCGCGAGACCTGCGAGAACACGCCGCTTCATACGCAGGTCAGCCCATTTGCCATTACTAGCCATTCAGATTGCTTGTGCTCAGCCAAAAGTGTACTAACAACTTGCCTTGATAAAAACTCTGCCGTTGGGGGGGTAGATATAGAAAATATTTCTGTAGGACTCTTAAATGAAATAGAAAAAAAAAACCTTGATTGAAATTTTGTTTTGAGTTTAGGAACTGTTTTTGCCAGCGATACTAATGAGTTAGGATGCTCAGATTTACTACTGATACACACAAGACCGCATTTATTACCCCACAAGGTCATTATGAATTTTTACGCGTACCATTCGGTCTAGCAAATGCGCCGGCTGTTTTCATGAGATTGATAAATAAAATCGTGTGCAGCTTACACAACCCTGATACATTTCTAGACGATATACTTCTTCCCTCGTACGATGTACAGGGTGGCTTACCTACTATTGTTAGCAGAGGTTCTACAAAAATTTAACACAGAAAACTTAAGACTGAACATGTTCGTTTCTGCAAGAAAACATTTCGTATTTAGGTCATGTAATATCAGCGGAGGGCAAACAGCCGGGTGAATCTAAGTTAGCAGCTGTTTCTAAATTTCTAGTTCCACAAAATGTACATGAAGTACGCCAGTTTATCGGACTATGCAGCTATTTCAGAAAGTTTATCTTTAATTTTGCAGTAATAGTTCGCCCACTCACAGATTTGACAAGAAATGCTAGTTGGGTAAGGAGCGATGAACAATTGCTCAGTTTGAGGAATTAAAAAAAAAATACAATCGTGTAGTAAGCCCCGTGTAAGCATTTTACGATCACTCGTTGCCCACTGAGATTCACACGGATGCGTGCAAGTTAGGTATAGCCGGAATTTTATTGCAAAAACAACCTGACGGTACATTGAGACCCGTAATGTACTTTAGCAGGGTTACCAGTAGAGAGGAAAGTGTCTATCATAGCTACGAGTTAGAAACACCTGCCGTTGTAAAGTCCCTGTGCAGGTTCCGTGTTTGCATTGTAGGTCTAAATGTGAAGGTAGTTACAGATTGCACCGCGGTACGTGCGACTTTGATTAAACGCGACTTACGCTCGGTTTCTGGAACAGTGATCAAATGTTAATCTCATGTTAATCTCACGTCAAGCTAATTTCAGCCAATCACGTGCCGGTATTTTAAATTAATCTTAGATTAATCTCTTGTTATACATTTGAACACTCTTTCAGAAACTGAGGCTTAGTACCACGTATGGCAAGATGGTTGATGTTAATTCAAGATTATGACATAATATAAGTATTGAATGCAGACCCGGTGAGCGCATGAAGCACGTGGATGCTTTAAGTAGAAACACAAAGTTGGACGATATTTACTCAGGACCTTACGTAATAACTATGGTACTACCTAATGACATGTATCAAATTTGTAGCATTGAAGGTATGCGTGGTTGTAAGAGCTTTCAGGGATTAGTTTCATCTGATGCAATTAGACAATACAGAAGTAGTTATTGCCCCGATGACAGATAGTGCCAGTAGTTCAGACGAACCGGTAGAAACTGAAGACCTAATAGACTTACTAGAGAGCTAATACGAGTATTTTTCTCTGTTCCCATTGCGGGAGCAATTGTTACAGGATGGCCGACTGTAACGCTCAGCCCAGTCCAGTGCCATGTCAAGCCAGCCATAGCCAAGCCAGCCATAGCCAAGCCAGAGTAGCCGTGACATCAGCATACGGCACCGCCGCGCGCCGCGCCGCGCCACGCGCTGCCCGTTTGCCCCACCTCGCTCGCACCGGCCGGTTGCGAGGGTGGGAGAAACAACGCCTGCCTATTTAAGCCGTTGCAAATGTTGGATCGGCTCCTTTTCCTGTTGTAATTATTTAATAGGGCGAAGCTCTGCCCAAATAAATTTCTATTTGATTAACTTTGTCGTTTGAGTCCCTGCCCTTCTTTACATTATAGTAATACTACTTCTTCTCTATTGAGCTGCAACCTGCCACTTTTTGTGTGAAAAGCTTGAAACTACGTACTTTATTTGATGCCAAATAATCTTGTACCAATAAATCGTTTGGTTTTTAATTTTTATTTTATTCCATCGAACCTGGACTGATGATGTTATTACAACGGGTGCCTTGAGTAACTATGCTAGGTGGTAGGTATTTATTGGAAACAAATACGTAATCTATTAACACGACACAGGGTACCCTAGTGTGGGGCCAGAAGCAATCTATGTGCCTGTGTGTAAATGCTATGTTATGTTATTAAATAGTTTTTCCTATTTTGGTCTTGTTTTATTCATTATACTTTCTTACACTGCCACCATCTCATCTGTTCAGTTGATAGCGGCGCTAGTGGAGAATTTAGTAGTAACATTTGAGAAATTTACCTAGAAAAATGAGAATATTTTAACCCATCTTTCAATTTTAATGAACATAATATCTATAAATCTTAGTAAGTGAATAAATATAACAAAAAATGGGGAACAGGATTTACAATTAATTACTTAGTTACAATTTTACCCACCTGAACAGATAACTTGGTGGCGCTGTATGTGGTGATAATTGATGATTTGCAAACATATAAAAAAACAGGTTCTATATTCGCCGTACATATACTTTTTGCCATGTTACCACATAACTTGGTAAAATGTTTTTTCGATTCGCTATAGCCCTATTAGTCCCATTTATATTATTGAAAACCTGATGTAGAATTACTTACTGTTACTTACAAATATTTATTGTAACTTATATGGTATGTACCACACTTAGCACATAATAACATAACCGTAAGGGGTTCCAGCTGGTTCACTAGCACCACCAAGGGAAAAATGATATTTTTTTAGAGATAAATACATTGATAATTAGATAGATAGATAATGGTGATAATAGTGATTATCATGGGCCCATGACTGTAATTTATTGGAATTGGAATAATGGAATTTAGTCGTAGGTTTTTTGGTACACAGCCATGGGTCCGAAAAATCACTATTAAACATGGTGATGGGATTGAAAAGATACTTTTTGCAAATTGTGAAAAAGAGGTATGATTTTTTTATCATTTTATATTAATACTGTAAAGAAGGGCAGGAACTCAAACGACAAAGTTAATCAAATAGAAATTTATTTGGGCAGAGCTTCGCCCTATTAAATAATTACAACAGGAAAAGTGCCGATCCAACATTTGCAACGGCTTAAATAGGCAGGCGTTGTTTCTGCCACCCTCGCAACCGGCCGGTGCGAGCGAGGTGGGGCAAACGGGCGGCGCGCGGCGCGGCGCGAGGCGCGGCGCGCGGTGCGGCGCGAGGCGCGGCGCGCGGTGCGGCGCGCGGCGGTGACGTATGCTGACGTCACGGCTACTCTGGCTTGGCTATGGCTGGCTTGGCTATGGCTGGCTTGACAAAGCACTGGACTCGGCTGAGCGTTACAGTCGGCCATCCTGTAACAATTGCTCCCGCAATGGGAACAGAGAAAAATACTCGTATTAGCTCTCTAGTAAGTCTATTAGGTCTTCAGTTTCTACCGGTTCGTCTGAACTACTGGCACTATCTGTCATCGGGGCAATAACTACTTCTGTACTGTTTAATTGCATCAGATGAAACTAATCCTTGAAAGCTCTTACAACCACGCATACCTTCAATGGTACAAATTTTATACATGTCATTAGGTAGTACCATAGTTATTACGTAAGGTCCTGAGTAAATATCGTCCAACTTTGTGTTTCTACTTAAAGCATCCACGTGCTTCATGCGCTCACCGGGTCTGCATTCAATACTTATATGTCATAATCTTGAATTAACATCCACCATCTTGCTATACGTGGTACTAAGCCTCAGTTTCTGAAAGAGTGTTCAAATATATAACAAGAGATTAATCTAAGATTAATTCAAAATACCGGCACGTGATTGGCTGAAATTAGCTTGACGTGAGATTAACATGAGATTAACATTTGATCACTGTTCCAGAAACCGAGCGTAAGTCGCGTTTAGTCAAAGTCGCACGTACCGCGGTGCAATTTGTAACTACCTTCACATTTAGACCTACAATGCAAACACGGAACCTGCTCAAGGACTTTACAACGGCAGGTGTTTCTAACTCGTAGCTATGATAGACACTTTCCTCTCTACTGGTAACCCGGCTAAAGTACATTATGGGCCTCAATGTACAGTCAGGTTGTTTTTGCAATAAAATTCCGGCTATACCTAACTTGCACGCATCCGTGTGAATCTCAGTGGGCAACGATCGATCGTACAATGCTAACACGGGTTTTTACTACACAATTGCTTTTTTTTAATTTCTCAAAACTCAGCAACTGCTCATTGCTCCATACCCAACTAGCATTTTTTGTCAAATCTGTGAGTGGGCGAGCTATTACAGCAAAATTAAGATCTTACCACTTAAGTCCTAACCACGTAAGAGCGAATCACGGAAGGGCGACATCAACGCATCGCGAATAACTATAGTTCGACGCCACTGAAGTTCGAAAACTTCTATGGAAATAATTTATGTCTACTTAATAAAGTTGATACCTACTATTGTTGTTATATTCTCTTTGCTACTATGCAATTAGATCTCTAATTTATAAATCCTTCTATCTAATGCCATCTATTGGTGATGCGTGATACTAAATAATACAACAGCAGTGGCAGTTTCATTTCTAAAAATGTGGGTAATTTTATGTTTATTTTTTCAACTTGCAAATGAGCATTACATAGTGCACAATTGCAATCATCAGCGTATCAGTTTAATATACTTCCGCGTTAGTTTTTATCTAAAAACTAGAAACAATGAGTCAATCAAAGTGCGAATTAATAAAATCGAATAAAGGGCGAGACCAAGTGCTAATGGATGGTCATTTGTATAGTTTAAATAGAAAGAGAAACGACAATTTTTACTGGTGCTGCGTCAAAAAAAAATCTCTTTATTGTGGTGGTCGCATACAAACTGTATTGGTGGAAAATGATCATTTTCTAAAAAACAGCCACTATGCAGTACATTTACATGAGCCGGAGGCCGCAAAGGTGGACGACCGAAGATTAAAAAACTCCGTAAAACAACGCGCAACCAGCAGCATGGACTGTCCAGCACAGATCATACAATCTTGTACAGAACATTTACCATCATCGAGCGTTCCAGCATTTTCTAGTAAACACTCTTTGAAAATGATAATATCTCGTGCACGAAATAAGGGCTACCCACCTTTACCCAAAAACCTGCAGGATTTTGACCTCCCAGAGGAGTTTACACGATGTAATGGTGAAGAGTTTCTATTAGCTCACTACAAGGATGACGATACGAGTATTTTGATATTTGGCACTAAAAAGGATTTGGAAATTTTATTCACTTCGCCGTACTGGTTAATGGACGGCACTTTTAAATGTTGCCCATGGCCATTTTGCCAATTGTATACAATACACGGTGTCATCAACGGCGAGGGAAATAATAAGAAAACAGTGCCGCTAGTATATGGACTGTTATCAAGAAAAACTAAGAAGTGCTATTCGTTGTTTTTAGAATTACTTCGTAAAGTAGCGTACAATAAGTATGAACTTGATTTGAGTCCACCAGTAGTTGTAACGGACTTTGAAATGGCAGCCATTAAGGCTGTCAAAGAAGTTTTCCCAAATGCAACCCATAAAGCTTGTTTTTTTCATTTATGTCAAAGCATCTGGCGACAAATACAGACCACTAAGTTAGCCAAAACTTATGGAGAAGACAGCATATTTGCGCACAAAATGCGCCATATCGCAGCTTTATCATTCCTTAGTCCCGATGAAATACCCCAAGCTTTTAAATTGCTAAAGGACCAAGTGAGTACTCTTTTAAATTAATTATTTTTAACCTGGCTACTGAAGACACGTAGGTTACCTATGTTATGGACCTACTTAAATACTAATAATTCATGAAATTATAGATAGATAGATAGATAGATAACACTTTATTGCTCAACCATAATACAGAGTTATTGTAATTTCCTTATGTCTAAATGGTACACAATTGGCGGTCTTATCGCTTAGAGCGATCTCTTCCAGACAACCTTTGGATGGAGAGAATTGCAGGAAGAACATAGTCGGTAGGTGTGGATTTCCGGATGTACATAAATAAAAAAAAAATAAAAAATCGAAAATATATTGAAAAGTAGCAAGATATAAAGAAGATAAGTAGGTACTTATAAATACGTGATACATGACATGCATATTTAGATGATAATACATATACGTACAAAATAATAACATACTTATATATTTACAAAATAATAAAATACATACCTATATAACATGCAAAATAAATACATACATAATAAATGCAACAGTTTTCCAGTTTAAGAAGTAAGTAAGTAGCGGGATTTTACCAAAGCCTTAAAACAATTCAAGGACTTTGCTTTTCTCACTTCCACGGGCAGGTCGTTCCATAAATGGACTGCCTGAACCGTGAAGGAGGAGCCATAAAATGATGTGGTATGCGATGGAGTTTTAAGGAGAAGGTTATTCAAGAAACTTTTACATTTCACAGGTATTACCAAAAGAAGCTGAAGCTGTGACATGCTGGTTTGAGAAATATTACATTACTGGCACACATCGTATAAAAAAAAGTGGAAATCTAATAATTCGTATCCAAAAAAAGGCACCACGTTTTCCACCACAGTTATGGTCCGTCTCAGATTGTCATATTACTGGAGTACCAAGAACGCAGAACTCCGTAGAAAGTTGGCATGAGCGCTGGAACACTCTGCTCAATCATAAAAAAATTAATATTTACAGGACCCTTAAAGAAATCATAAAGGAACAAAAAAATACTGAAGACACAGTAGAAAGAATAATATCACAAGTAGATGGACCTATAAACAAAAAAAGTAAAAAAAATGAAGACCGACTACAAACACACCTGCAACAAAAAAATCAAATGGATACTCTTATATTTTTGCGAGGGCTTGCACATATATGTTACATGAAATAATATATTCATATATATTATATATAAAATAATAATAAAAATAAAATCATATTATTATAAATAATATTAATATATTCTTCATTTAGTTACACTGAAATCTTACGATGTAATATTGATTGATTTAGTAGTATTCCGATATAGGTACCTACCATTAAATTACTTTTTTAATACAAGGAGTAAATATCTACACATATTGTTATTTCACTCTCCCACTCCCATTCTCATTCCCACTCGACTTTCATTTTGTCGCACTTTCATTCTGTCGCACTTCCATTCTGTCGCACTTCCGTGATTCGACCTTGAGTCGCATTTCGAATATTCGAACTTCAGTGGCGTCGGACTATCCTCGTAAGGCCCAATATACTAAAAAAAGTATGAAAACAATTGTTATTTTCAAGGTCGGGCCTTACGAGGCTATAGTTATTCGCGATGCGTTGATGTCGCCCTTCCGTGATTCGCTCTTACGTGGTTAGGACTTAAGTGGTAAGATCCAAAATTAAAGATAAACTTTCTGAAATAGCTGCATAGTCCGATACACTATAAAAATAAAGAATAAAAATAAAAAATAAAATACTTCATGTAGGTACATTTTGTGGAACTGGAAATTTAGAAACAGCTGCCAACTTAGATTCACCCGGCTGTATGCCCTCCGCTGATATTTCATGACCTAGCTAAATACGAAATGTTTTCTTGCAGAAACGAACATGTTTAGTCTTAAGTTTTCTGTGTTAAATTTTTGTAGAACCTTTGTTAGCAATAGTAAGTAAGCCACCCTGTACATCGTACGAGGGAAGAAGTATACCGTCTAGAAATGCAAGTATTTCAGGGTTGTGTAAGCTGCCAACGATTTTATTTATCAATCTCATGAAAACCGCCGGCGCATTTGCTAGACCGAATGGTACGCGTAAAAATTCATAATGACCTTGTGGGGTAATAAACGCGGTCTTGTGTGTATCAGTAGGACAGATTTTTGCTTGGTGGTAACCCTGCGCCATATCTAGACTAGTAAAACGCTTTTTACCTGCCAATTTAGATACTTGGTCATCAAGTTTGTTAATGGATACCTATCTCGCACTGTAATCGATGCATAACAGACTATCACGGTTGGTGGGTAAAGTTATCACCGTTTTTATTTTTAAATAGAATGACTGGGGAAGCATAACTGGACTCAGATTCTTTAATTATACTGGCAGCTAATAAATCTTGAACTTTTGATTTCGATGCACGGGCATGGGGGCGATGATATACAGGCTCATTGCTAGTGACATTTATTTTCATTTGTAGTAAATCTGTGCATCCTAACTCATTAGTATCGCTGGCAAAAATAGTTCCTAAACTCAAAGAAAATTTCAGTCAAGGTTTTTTTTTTGTCAATTTAAGGGTGCTACAGAAATATTTTCTATATCTACCCCCCCAATGGCAGAGTGTTTATCAAGGCAAGTTGTTAGTACACTTTTGGCTAAGCACGAGCAATCGGAATGGCTAGTAATGGCAATTTAGCTAACCTGCGTATGAAGCGGCGTGTTCTCGCAGGTCTCGGCGCGTACTACCAGCTCTCCCAGCCGGCTCCGACACGATGTCCGTGGTCCCGATGTTGATCACCTTCATGTAGCCTTGATTGCCTCGTAGGACGGTTGCAGGCAGCGAGTAGGCCAACTCTTCCATCTCGTGATGGCGCACAGGTGTGATCACGTCGTTATTGTCCTTGTTTCCTAGTATTTCGACTTTTGTAATAGATGTTCCGGGCGGCAAGCATTCTTTAGAAGTTCTTGAACCAGAAAATTTTTCAGTAGTTTTCTAGAAGGCGGTGCAGGATCTTCTTCGATTTCGGAGAGCGAGACTTGGATCCACGTGGCGGACACGAAGATGTGGATTGCTCGATTTCAGGAGACCGAGGCCTTTTTCTTCTTGTTTGTAGCGCGAGCACTCTTCGTGAGTAATACCACTTCTGAATGTAAAGAAGGGCAGGAACTCAAACGACAAAGTTAATCAAATAGAAATTTATTTGGGCAGAGCTTCGCCCTATAAAATAATTACAACGGGAAAAGTGCCGATCCAACATTTGCAACGGCTTAAATAGGCAGGCGTTGTTTCTGCCACCCTCGCAACCGGCCGGTGCGAGCGAGGTGGGGCAAACGGGCGGCGCGCGGCGTGGCGCGAGGCGCGGCGCGCGGTGCGGCGCGCGGCGGTGACGTATGCTGACGTCACGGCTACTCTGGCTTGGCTATGGCTGGCTTGGCTATGGCTGGCTTGGCTATGGCTGGCTTGACATGGCACTGGACTGGGCTGAGCGTTACAATACTTAATTACCACCATTAATTTAAAAAAATACACAGATTATGTAGATCGGAATAAATAATATCGACATCTTTATGGTGTTTGTCCCAGCCCTATCGATTTTGGCTTTGTTCAGTAATCTGTGGCAACCGTGTACGATTGTAACATTTTTAGTGCATGAGTACACTACAGCTGTCTCTTTCTGGCGCAGAGATTTATCGTAAGAGTAACATGGACAGCTATACAACTGTTACTTTTTATTTTATTTATCCTTCTATGGTACTCCTTCTTCTGAGCTAAAAACAACTCTACAGTCTATTTTTTGAAGCGAACGACTAAGTGTCAACATGTCAAAAATTTGGTTTTTCAATATGCCACATTTATAACACTGCATAATATTTAGCAAAGTTATACAAAACGATATGTCTAATAAATACCATTAAGCAATTAACACAATAACACTGTTATTACCTGATTTCTCCCCCACTTGCAGTTTATTTAACTAATATGTTATTTTATCATGAAAATACCATTTGCTTAAAAATAAAATAGGTAACTTATCTTTAGTCTGTTCATCATTGTAAATAAGGTACTGGTAAAGTTTTTTGGTCCATCGTCCAGTTGTTTTATACTTTTGTGTTTGTTATTACGAATCGGAAATTATGGGCGAGCGAGCCGGACCCAACGCTGATTCTGCCAAACCGATGTATACGATGCCACAGAATACATAATAGTGCAACGATGCAAGCAAAGCTGCGTGCATGAGCTATTTTGAGTGGGATGTAAGTTTGAGAGATGCTGTGTATTTGTTTACCTTTAGTCGTTCGCTTCAGTAAATAGAATATAGTTCTAATAATTTTCCAGAAAAGCCACCCTGTATATTCTGATTAGCTAAAATAAGGTTTTTTAAGGAGGGCTTTTCCTTTGTCTGCGCTGGCAGTTTAAATCAGCGGTCAAATTTAACCTACTACTAGTTCTTTTCACAACCTCTGAGTACAGAGGTTGGCAAGTGTCACTTGTCTTACAATTTGTATGACCTGGAGGTACCTGTGCTATTGTATTAACAATAATAGGGTCATAAACATTGAATGCCAACATTTTGGCAATTAGTCGCTTAGAAGAGAGGGGCACACTCATTGTGTCCCGGGTTAAAATAAAGTCTTGAATAAATAATAGTCTTGAATAAATAATAAAGTCTTGAATAAATACGATCTTGAATAAATAAATACGTTTTAATACGAACTACGACCCTGAGCTAGTCTAAAGACTATTAAAGCTATTTTATTGTTAGTATTAAGACTAAAAACTAAACTGTATAAAACTAGGTAAAAGGTATAAAAAGGTCACAGTTACTTAAGTATTTACTTAGAAAAATTCTCAAGACAATAACTGGCCTAAAAACACAGACATTTTATTGTAAGATGCTGAAACATAGAGTCTGTTAGCTTTTAGAATATACCCCGGCTACTATCGGATAGAACCGGATAAATTCGTAAAATAGAAATATCGGAACTAATATGACACTTAATTTCACTTATGCAGAGCAAGAAGTAGTATGACACTCGTGTGCTTTCGGCGATAACCGAAGCCTACTCTAGAACCCGAGGTATATTCTAAAAGCTAACAGACTGTAGCTTTACAAAACACGCAAACTTCATATTAAAACATTTGCTAAGTGCATCTCGGTCCACGCTTAGTGCAGGGTTCCATAGAAAGAGGGTTTTTTATCTGCTTTACAGAACTAATCACATCATTTAAATAACTTAGCCATGATAGTTTTCCTTTCAAGTCCTACTGAATTAATAAATAAATTAATTAATTAATGTATTTTAAGGCGGCAGGGAGTCGCTGGATGCAAGCGGCACGAAAACGGGAACATCTCCGCGATTTTCAAATATTTTTAGTGGAATTATGCTGTTCAAACCGGTCTTTTTGGAAATCCATGGAGGAGGACTATGTCCAGCAGTGGACTTCTTGTCGCTGAATGATGATGATGATGATGATGATGCAGTTCATACAAGCTAGTGACACTCGCCCGATGACGACAAATTGATTGAGAACTTATTAAACCCCATTCTATCCTCAGGCCTAGAACACTTTTTCTTTCACAGCTAAGTTAGCTATTCACAGAAAAATATTTGAAAATCACAATTTTCAAAGAATAAAACATGCTCATACAACTGTGGTCTGTATCTAACTATGTCTGTATCGTCTGAAATTCGATTCAAAGTGCAGTTGTAAGATCGACCCGCCGCGGCCGCCGGCCGGTCTACGGGGCCTAACGAAATGCGTCGTAACTTATATCGGATCCACCGGCGGGTCCTCGGGGCTTGAGGTGTTAAGGAGGGAACTGAATCCGAGACACATTTACTACTCTGTGTAAAAAGTATCGGGAATATGTCAGTAAAAAGACCCGCGTAAAAGTGGTTGTTTTAATTTGTTTACTGCGTGTTGATAGCACTGTACTGATTTACCGCCTCAGAAGAAGGAATACCCTCAGAAGAATGAATACCATAGAAGGAGCGTTAAAAAATGAACACGTGCCACATAGTCTGTTTCGTCAATTTAAATAGCCGCAAGCTACGTGTTAGAAAGAGAAAAATATAGTCGTGTCTTTGTTGTTTTTTTCGAGCGTACAACCCTTAAACGTCAGTTGGTTACCTTTGGGTACCATTACGCTACCAAATTAGAACGGCTCAGAAAATGACGGCATGCAATGTGCCGCCCAATGACATTGATTTGGCAGAGGGTGTTCTGTGTTTGGCAGTGTGTGTGACAAGAGGTTTGGGAGTGCGCCGTTTTCGAGAAGATTGTGTCTTCTATATTTATTAGAGCACCATTTGAAGTGAATTTTAGTGGATTCTCATGGTATATAGTATAAATAACCATCGGCATGGCGTGTGTTGTGTTAGAGAGTATATCTCATTCTTCCCGAGAAGATAATGAAACAACATTCATCAGCTTCCACCGGTAAGTCTCAATTTTGTGTACCTAAAAGAGTATTTTCTCTAAGATTTCAACTACGGGTACTAGAATTGCAAATTAGCTATTAGAGAATGGTGTTTAATGATTATTGTGATATTTTTGATATAAATCATAATACAAGTTTGTTGTTTGTTGTAGGGGAATAGGGATGGGAGTTTCCCACTTTTTCAGTGAAAAAAATTTATTGATAGTTCGTGGAACATATTTAGTTATTTTTTGCGTTTGTATAGTTGTTTTAATTATTAATTATCTATTGCAGGTTACCCGAAGACAGCACAAAATAACAAATGTCGATGACGCAGTATCACGTACAAAGTAGTCTTGGAAAAATTTACACCGCATTTGCAGCAAGCGTCTGTTTCATAAACAATAGCAAGTGGCGTAGGTTGGAAACAAGTGCCGTACCTACTTTAGGCTTTTCCTTAGCCCGCAGATCATTGGCAAGGTTATAATTTATACATTATTTTATTTTTATTCTTATATTTTTATTTTTGAGGAAAACTTACAGCTAAAATTAACAAAATGAAGAATTTAGTAGACAACAAAAAGCTAATTACAAGTTTTCACAAATAGAGACTAATTAGTTAATCATTCGTTGAACTCACGAGTTGTAGACTCGTAAACATAGGAACTCTTAAATTAATTAATTCATCTTATCAGCTAGCAATTTACTTAAAGCACATCTTACCTCACCCAAACCAGTATTAAATAAATCAAAGTCCAGTTTGTTGACAACTGAGTTAAAATTTCTGCACGCACGCAACATATACGTATTTCTCCTGTAATTCGTGGAACTAAATTGAGTGTGTAAAATAGTATTATGTCGCTGGGGTCTAGCCTAGGGTACACGGATGCTTAACTGCGCTAAGAGATCGGGACAATCGATGCTACCATTAGCAATCTTAAGCAGAAACAGCAGGTCAGCAATCACACGGCGGTGTTCAAGGGGAAGAAGATGGTGCTTACGGCACATGTCAATATAAATAGATGGCGAGTATTTAACTTTTGTTCTATAACAGAGATAATTAATGAACCTTTTCTGTACGGTCTCTATACGTGTAATGTAATCATTATACATAGGATTCCAGATTTTTGAGACGCATATTCCAAATTGCTTCTCACAAAGGTACAATATAATATTTTAAGGGTTTTAATTTGTTTAAAATCTTTAGAGCAGCGAATCACAAAGCCCAGCGCCCGAGAAGCCTTTATATGTGCGTGCGGATTAAAAAGCTGAAAGAAATTCAAGAAGAATATGTGCTGAAACCATTGTGGGGCATTTCTCAACCTCCTCAATGTGTTGCTCAGACGAATAAGGGCTAGATTCCACGGTACAAGGAGTGTCCACAAGAGGATGCAATAATTGGCGCAAGTCATCACCTGTTGCAGAAGTTGGAAATCAAGATAGTCGAAGTCTAAGCTCATAATGTCAATTCATCGTGAACAGTGAAATAGTTAAGTTTAAATGTGGTAAAATATAACAAGTGTAAATAAAGTTATTAAATGATTTCTGAAACCGTAAGTGCCTGTATATTAATTAGGTGTAACAAAGAAAAAGTAAATTTTATCAAAGATTAAATTATGGTTAGTTTGTTTTAGGTAGATAGATTGGGTGGTTATGAATGAAGTTATGAGTTATAAGGTAAATAAGTATAAAAAGTCAAAGAATCTAGGCCGAGAGAAGATCGAAAGTTAAGACGGCGATGACAAAATCTTTTAGAATTTGGAAAAAATGCTTATTCTAAATTTGTAAAACTAGGTAAAAGAAAAAAAATTTAAATAATAATAGCAAATCTTGAGAAACCGGGTGGGCGTCTTCAAGCAGCAGCAAGGTAGCGGTGCGCAGGTTCGGGAGCGTGGGTGGGTTCTTCACGTTTGGGCGCAAGTGTCGCACTTGGGTTAAGTAGGGGTGCGATCCGTAATGTAAAAGAGGGTATCCAGGGGCACGGCAAAATTAAGTTTTATTTATAATGTAAAGGAAAGGGCACAATTATGTGCCTTTTGTAAATATTTAATGATGATTTATATAATAACATTGAAAATAAGATACTCCGGGTCGTGAAAAACAGAAAAAAGAATGACGTTTAGGTGCAGCTTAGATGGAATCTGAGGATAATCTGGATCAGATACGTCCGAACAGTGTGGCGAATGTCAAAAACTATTAAATTTGGAATAGTAGATGGCCGAAAATGATAAAAAAAAGGCAACGAGGCAAATGCACCTCGTTACATATCTAGGCGCCGAAGATCATCCTGCAGACGTTCAGCATCAGATGTTGAAGTGACAGGGGTGAATATCTTCATGTCATCGGCGAAGCACAGCAGTTTAGCAGTATGACAGCAGACCTCGATATCATTAACAAACACTACAAAGAGGATAGGCCCGAGCAAAGAACTTGAGGCACTCCACTGTGAATAGGCACCCAACTGGACATGTAGTTATTAACGACGATATATCACTTGTAGAATTTTTCCCTTATTATTCCTTGACTGGGTGTTTTTTTCTATCCTGGATAACGTTTAGCAGTTAAAGGTCATAACTAGTTTAATACTATCATAGTCTGATTGTGGTGCAAGTGATTTTTATTAATTTTTATGTGGAAGCTATCAACGTGAAGTACTTAAATAAAAACAATTTTTTCAGGTTGCGACCTCCGTGGAAATGGACAACAATTATGACAAATTTCATAAAATATTATCTTTTACATTATGGCTGACACATTTTTGTGAAAAAAAAACGTTACTGCAGTCTGTAAAATACACGTAAAATATAGCTTGAGCTCCACGACAGCTGTCACACTGACAGGGCTAGGTTACGATATTGCTTAGACATCGAATAGTGTGCAGTAAGTACGTAGTTTTCACAGTACAAATATTCTGATCGTCGTATGAGTCTCAAAGATTTGGCTAATGATGTGAACATATCTTTTAAGTCCATTCACAACATTATCATTGACATTTTGGGCATGAAACGCGTCGCTGCTCGACTAGTTCCGAAAGAGCTCCATTTCGTTCAAAAAGCGCAGCGAAAGCATATCGCTGAAGACGTGAGTTTCCACGGACTCTACCTTTATAAAACGCATAAATCACTGGCGACAAACATGGGTTTGTGAGTAAGTTAAAATTACCGCTTCAAGGAAAACGTTTTGAGCCGATAGAAGCCATAAAAGAAAATTCGCTCATTGAGTTAAAGGCCATACCGCAAGTAGCATACAAAAAATGTATGGAGGACTGGGTGAAGCGGTGGAGATGTTGTATTGCAAGCAATGGAGCCTACTTTGAAGGCGATAAAATAAATTTAGATGAATAAATATTTTTTTTTGTTGTATTGAAAAATTCCCGATACTTATTACACAGAAGACGAAACAATTCACCCTCCGAAGCACTTTACGCTGCAGTCAAGTATCATTTAGCTTCATCAATAAGATAAATCTGCGGTATCATGACCGCGTAGGAGATGATCTGACTGACTATTATTTGCAGCATGCGATAGTTGAAGTTGATCACTCCGCAGACAGACAACTGTAGCGGCAGTCGACGCATTTCTTTCAATAACGACCTCACTGCAGTTTGTTCATCCTTGTCTGAAATATTAAAATAATTTTAACTTCCTCTTGATACCAATTCTTGTACGTACAGGGAAGAGCAGCGGGTGATCGTGTTCTTACACTATAAACTGACTAACGGTCTAACTGTTGATCGTTGGACGTTATATTTATGGTATGTCATTCTTTGCTATCGCGCTGCAGGAATGTCGGAGTTTATAGTGCGCACGCAGAGTTGACATGTGCTCGCCACATCACTCCCCTTCAAGACCGTAGCTACGCATAGCTAGCTCTGATAGGAATCGAAGTCCGTGCTCTATAGTCTGCAAGTGTCAGGAGACGCTGAGTCAGTGAGTCGACTAGCGAGCGGCCACATACAAAAACTTGTGACAGTAAGATAGTTGGCGATAGCTTTTATACGCATTTTCTACTGCACTTTGTCACATTTTTTAGATACGATGCGAACGCGCTGCACATTGCACATGGTATTCTGAAGCCCAATTTTCGAACGTACTATTATTTATTGCATAAACCGAACTAAGTCTTTATGAAAAGTTAATACTTCCTTTATGGGGCATTGTATAAGGTTCTACAACAAGATACCCCAAGATATATTAGAGTTACCTCCAACGCGACTTAAGAATTGTGTTAAGCACACTCTTTGCAAAAAAGCTTATTATAAAATCAACGATTATTTAGAAGACAAGGACGTATGGCTTTAAATAGTAGTTTAATATTAAATTTAATCAGAGGATAAATGTGTCTAGTGTTCAACACATCCAAGATATTGTTTTGTAAGTTTTATTTGTATTAGCTTTAAGTTGATTTGAGAAAAGATGGTCAGAGTGGAGTTTTTTTTTTCGCTGCCTTTTTCTCCACTACAGACGGCCCCAAGGCAGCGGCTAACATTATACATAACTGTATGTACATTGACATTCAACAAGCAGAATGTAAATTCTTTACGTTGAAATAAATTTCTGATTCTGATTCTGATTCTGAATGTGAAACACTCGAGTGCCAAATATGTCTAGAGTGCGACAAGTGAGTCGTGGCACAAGCCCCTGGCGGGAAATTTAAAAATCTTTTAGTTGTTAACCCTGCATATAGTCTGAATAAACGATCTTGATACTTTTGCTTAACTTGATTATTTGTTTAATTAATTTGATAAGCAAAACAAAATAATTAACTACGGGGCGTATAAGACCCCGGTTGGGGTCTTATACGCCCCTTAACGCACTGAAAGTCCGGTACCGGTTTTGAGCCGCCGCGCTGAACGTGTTAATGACAACAGCCTGCGACCGGTTGTCAATATAGGATACGAACCATATCAGGAGGTCACCGCTGATATCACCGCGGGAGTTTTTTTTTTGCTGCCTTTTTCTCCGTTACAAATACGACTTGAAAGCAGCGGCTAACATAGTACATTGACATTCAGTAAAGAGAATGTAAATTATTTACGTTGACATAAATTATTTTGATTATGAAAAAAATTCTTACGTAATAGTCGATACGCCAGCACCTCCTCCAGCTGTATTAGGATGCGAGATCTCGTGGCCAGTATATCTTCAATCAGCGAGGTGGCGTAGGCGATCATACCACACATTAGTATTACTTGGGTAAAAATAGAAAATAATACAGGCGACTGGAAAATGAAAAAACAAATTAGGCCAACCCTTAAAGTGTAACTCAGTGCCAAGATAACATCGAATTCGTTAACCACTTTTAAAAGGAGATTCCAAACATATTTTGAAAATACATACCAAGATTAAGAAAATTCACGATATTTTTTTTATGCTACCCTAAATTACTTCATTTACAATATAGCAAAAATCGACAAAAGAACAGCGTTTTTCTGAACCGAATTGTTCTTCCATTTTTCGTCGACAAACGTGGTAAATTTGGTCTGTACGAAAAAGTCCTTGATTTTATTGATATAAATCTAAACTGTATGTCCTTGTCCATCCTAAATATTTGTGAACCCTTTTCATTCCTTTCTATCTATCTATCTATCTATCTATATCGACCCTTATTTGGCAAAACATCGTCAGTGCCAATTTAAGAAAAAAAGTTACAAGCCATTTAGTGTTTTATCGTAACCGCCAAAAATGTGCATACGCTAAAAAAAAAGTTATTTTTCTTTATCGTATCCGCCATGTCTGAAAAAAACGTCACATACGTTACCGCACGAGAGTGAAATAGACGTTCCGAGTTCAAATTCTGAGCAATCAGCTGGTTTAAAACGGTGTCAATCAGTCGACATAACGTGGCTAGCGTGCGTACTACTGCGTATGCACCTTTTTTGGTGGTTACGATAAAACACTAAATGGCTTGTAACTTTTTTTCTGATTGCAAAACCGTTACTATTTATACATATTTTGTAGACGGCATCAAACTGCGTTGGTTACGATAAAAAAAGTATTTTCTTAAAATTGGCGCTTACGATGTTTTGCCAAATAGGGGTCGATATGTAGTTATGCGTACGTATGTCATTATGCGGGATTACTAATGGTTGACCAAAAAATTATTGACAAATGGTCATTCGACAAACAACGTTTAACCAAATGTTCATTTGGCAAACGAGACATTTGACAAAAGTATCATCTTACAAAAACTCACTTAGCAAATGATCCATTAGCAAACACTACATTTGTTAAATGTTTTGAATATTAAAATGTCAATTGACCTTTTTTAATTTCACCAAATAATATGTTTCGCAAATGAAGCATTTGTCCAAATGTCATTTAACAAAATGTTGAACGCATCAAAGTCGAGTCTGTTTTCGATCTTACATAGAGAACCTAACGCTCCGACGCGCTCCGCTTCGCTACGCGCGTCGTCGCACCTATATTTCTGTTGTCACGTATTCTTTACATCGCCGACCCCCCGTTCGTAAGATTGATTAATAAACGAAACATTTGTCAAATAATACATCTTATCAAACGTTTTTAGACCAATAGTAGTTTTGTCTGATAACTCAGTTGTTAAATGTTCATTTAGTAAAATAATTATTTGTAAAATGTAAATTTAAGTGTTGATCATTTGGATAAGTGAGTCATTTGTAAAATGATTAGTAGTAAAATGATCAATTGGCGAAAGCATTTTTTGTCAAACATTGATTGTCAAGTGTAATTTTGCCAAATGACTTTTGGTCAAACAGCAGGACCCCCATTATGCGTGTAATCCGTGAAAAAATCCTTGAAATCGCATAAGTAATTTCAAAAATTACCGCCTACATAGGGTGGCCAATCGGGTGACGTTATTTTTTTTAGATAGCCCTTACCGAGACCTATCCAAAATACCCCCATGCATGTTCAGCGATTGTTGATAGTTTTCGAGTTATGATTTTTTTTTATTTAGAGATTTTCCAAGTAATCGTCAAAAAAACAACCGAAAGTGCTTTTTGGATTTTATTTTTTCTGTAGTTATAATCAGTAGGTATTTAACCTTTTTTCATATCCAATAAAAAACCTGTACATCTGAACAATAATTATGTACATTTTAGGCCCAAAGTTTGATATCACTGTTTTAAACGGGAAGACTTACCAGGTCCGATAGCGAAGGAGGCCAAAGGTCAGCGTACCTACCTCGGGAGGGAGCCGCTTCCAGCTCCTCCACGACCGCCCACCGTGAGTTGCGTAACCTGACCTGACGACGATTGAGCCGGGTCCGTCCTTCAGCTCCCTTCAGCACTTTAGTCTTTGTGTTGGCACACACGATGATAATGGGACGAGCACGATAGGCGATAAGTACCGATAGGATGACGGCAAACAGCAGCGAATCAAAAAAGCTGTTGCCTCGAGAAGGGTTCGAAAACGACAGGCAGATTTAAAAAAAAACAATAGAAAAAAACCTAGTTTTGTGTTGCCAGTGCAACCAACGAAAATTAACATTTAATTTAGATGAGAAAGAAAACTGAACAAATATATTTTTTAAATCATTTTGGTAATTCGTGAAAATTAACACCTTTTTACCTTTAACAGTCACGTACGGTGCAAAATGCCCCCATAAGTGCTATTTTTTCTTTATTACTTCGAAAGTCTAATGTCTTGCAAAGTTTTTAAGATTAGTTTGGAGCTCCAGAACCAAGCATAAGTATTTTTAATTTTATTTTGACATTTTTGGTCTCCCGACTAAAAACAGTGATTTCAAACTTTGGGCCCAAAATGTACCTACTTAATTATGTTCGGATGTACAGGTTTTCTTAATTGGATATGAAAAAAGGCTTAATACCTACTGATTATAAATTTATTACAGAAAAAAAAACCATAAGTTTTTTTTTTACTTATTTTTGGAATATCTCTAACTTTCAAAAAAAAAAAATAACTAAATAACTATCAATAATCGCTGAACATAATTGGGGGTGTTCTGGATAGGTCTCGGGCTCTTTATCTAAAAAAAAAAATAACGTCACCCGATCGGCCACCCTGTATAAACATAATCATATTATTGGTCCAAGACGCAGGCACTGAGAAATTCCAATTTGAAATTCACTAAACAAGAATTCTTCAACATTGCACATACACAGCAAATAAAAATAAGGTGTTTATGGAAAACAGTGTTCGCCTGTTGTTTTTTTAGGCAATTATTGTAAGTTTGTATAAATCTACAAAAACTGGCCAACTCCTCGTCTCAAAAATACTTGTTAATTACAAAAACACACTGTGTAACAACGGCAATTTTCTAACCGTTGCAATTCCAAAACTATTTTCCTAAGTGGTCAATATACGCTATTTGAATGTCTATGGTCCATGGATAAATATTATGTTAAACTTATTATATTATTGCGTCCGTATGCTTAAGCATTAAAGAATATGGTCTTTTATTTGGCCCACATAGTCTATTCACGATAATTGTTTAATTTATGACTTTAATCGTTAAAAATAGTTGTAAATGTATACTCCTCTGGCCTCCCCATTTCTAGATTATAATGATTTTATGGCGAGATATTTTTAAATACGTATGCCATTATGTTTCTTTAAATATGATCATATGCTTTTATAAACATCGAAACATATTTCATCAAAATATACAGTAAAAATATTATTAAGATAAAGAAAAATAACTTCCTTTCATGTCACGTTACAATAATGTCACTTCATCTGGCCAAACTCAAAGAAGTAAAGTTTGACTTAAAACCGCAAAGGTATGTTTTTGTCCATGAACTACGCGCATACAATAGTGTTAAGTTAGAAACAAGCTAATGACGTTGAGCAAAATTCCTATAATACCTATAGCGTCAATTTGCGATTCACTGTAGGAACGCGTGTTTGTGCCAGTCGTTGGAGTATTTCCTCTGGCAAGTCTATGTTTTTGTATTTTATAGTTACGAAATTGTATATTTGCACAATGCAATGTTTATTGTGTGTAGATGTCATGTATTACGTTAAACGGTGATCAGAAAAGCGAGTGATATGTTTTGTAGGTTTTGTGCGATTTTGTCACTCCTCTGGCGTCACTCCTCTGGCATATTTCATGTTTTATTTAATACGTGTTCCCTTTCTTAGCTATAATCAATGGCCTGTCACTTCCCTTCTTTAGTTTGTGACTACTCTGCCAATAGTGTCAGTCCTCTGGTAACACATTTTCCTCTCGTGCTTATGAAATAATAAAAAATGGAAAAATCTTCTTGCCCTCATCATTAAACATTGAAAAATTGTGTCAAATAGAGAAAATATCAATATTGAATGGAACAGATTACATTTCCTTCTGGGACACAAAAAAATCAAATACCGTATATTCACCCATTTACCGATTTTGTAACACTAATTTCTTGCACCAATTCATATACATATAGTAGAATCGTCAAAATTGTATGTACGCTTGTCATCCAAATCTGAAAATGATCGAATTTTTTAATTTCATTCCATTGAGACTTAACAAAACTGCGACAAAATAATCAATTAATAAGCATACTTCCCAGCCGTGCGCACTAGAAAGGAGGAACGACTGCTTGCAAAACATCTGATAGCACCTTGTATGCTCTTCTATGTTAAAGAAGTTGTCTCTCCGAGTGTTCCACACCCTATCAAACGTCGGCAGATCGCCAAACAGCCTCACACCGAAAATCATGAACTTGTTATGCAGAATATACAGTTTCACCACCAAATACATGAAATGAGTAAGTTCAAATACCATTGCAATATCATGGTTTCCATATGTCATCACAAATATAAAAGGTACTTCTAAAGAAAACATGGTCAACACTGAAACACTCCTAATAAGTACAACAGAAACTTGAGAAAAATACATTATATTCACTTTTATCTTTAAACCTTTATAGTAGTCGTTATTGTTCATTCCAAGTATGCAATCGATTCCTTCATAGTTTGCGTAATATTCTCTATAGTGCATTGGATCGGCATCAAAGCTTACGAACAACAAAATAAACACATGCAGTGATGTTACGGTGTTGATGATACATTCCATGTAAGTTTGTAAATTCCATTTTTGTTGCCAAGATCCTACGACATATCGCAACGTTGTACAAGTAATAAACATGCCAATTGCAAGAAACATCGAGATACAAAATTTAATTTTCACATTCGTTTTCACTAACTCCTGCTTAGAATTTCGCGTGATGCTAGACATGCAAAGTTTGGATAGAAAAGCGTTGATATTTTTAACAACATCACAGTTTGTTAGTTGTGAAGATTTTTTGTTAGCCGATCTGCGCATAGTGCTTTCTTGGACTCTTTTGTGTTCTAAAAAAATGTACTTCGAAAACTTTCTTTTCACTAAGGGCCGCAAACTATAATTGTGGCACTACCTCCTTCACAGGCATAAACACGAGTCTACCATCGAAAGCAAATGTATCCAGTGTAATTATAGTTTATTTCCGAGCCTTTCAGATAATCAATAATAAATTGAACCTTGGAATGTAGGAATTACTGAACTTATTATTTTCTTTACACGTGGTAATACAGATAATGTTCCTGAAAATAGTGATTATACAGAATAGGTATAACATACAAACTAGAAATACTCCGTTTCAATCCGTCGTGGGGTCGATTCCCATTGGGGACCGCCGTACATTTGTACAAAGAGCCTAAGTATTAGTGTTTTTCCTCACAGTTGTAACGTCCTCGCCTGGTAACCATTGGGGTATCCTAGTTTGGGACCGGGGCCTAGATTCTGTTAATGCATTGTAGTACTATGACAACTGTTTCTGGTTCCCACGACACAGGGTATCCTAGTGTGGGACCAGAAGCAATGTATGTGCTTCTATGTAAATGCTATGTTATGTTAACGTAATTTATTTGCATTAACACAATTGCTCAAAATTAAAACTATACCAAAATTAAAACTATACTAAAATTAAAACTATCCTAAATTTATGTTAACTGTATGAACGCGGCGATTTCATTCCATTGCAATTTTCATTCAATCCTTCAATCAATCCTTCTAGGCGTCAATGGTACAAAAAATCATGTCACCTGACCTGACCGAGTATCTGTCATTGAACTATAATGCTCTAGCAGAATTGAGACCCAGGTCAAGTGATTGTGTTGTTTGGAAGTTATTATTATAATTTTAATTTTCTGCACTCTATAAGAGGGGAACCCGAGTTGCAAGCAAGAGTTTGTGCACGTTGTCACAGTAAGATAGTTGGCGATAGCCAACGACGGCTTTTATACGCATTTCTCTACTGCGCTTTGTCACATTTTTTTGATACGATGCGAACGCGCTGCACATGGTATTCTGAAGCCCAATTTTCGGACGTACTATTTATTATTTATTGCATAAACTGAACTTAGTCTTTATGAATGTGAAAACACTCGAGTGCCAAATATGTCTAGTTAAGAATATTACAAATCAGGCTTTTTTCCCGTGAAACAGAAAAAAATTACCTTCGGTCGAAATTTTGGTTGATTGTTGAAAAATTTCCCTGCGGCCACGTGGTTCGACAAAGTTGTGCGATATGTTGGACTATGAGGAATTTTGATTTCTTGTTGTGCGACATGTCGGACTATCAGGATTTTTTATTCCACTTAATTCGACCATCGGACCAAGAGGATATTTAAAATTCCACTTGTTTCAATCCGCGAATCACGAGGATTTTTAAAATTCCACTTGGTCCGCCTCTTGAACTACGAGAATCATTAAATTTCACTTGGTTCGACCCTCAAAACTAAAGTAAACGTAAAAAGGTACTGGTCAAGACAGCTCGCCGCCGTACTAGGATGCGCGCGGGGACTGAGCGGGCGCGGGCGGAGAGCGGGGCAAAACGTGTCGCCGCCGCTGCGCCGCCGCATACGGCACTCCATTATCGTCACCACTCGAAACGACCGATTGTTTGTACGGGCGCGACTCGAACGTTTTTATTGTACCTACATACTGTTCATTATAGGATTCAGAATACAGTCCACTTTTTCATTCCATATAGACATCCCAAAACTATCAGTGAGGGTTCTATAATTACCATTTGGTCCATGAGCCTTAGAATCGTTCGACAAAAATCGTCACCGTTACGAAACCGCGTCGCCCGCTGCTGGCCGCCAATACCTACCGCCGCGATCCGTACCGGACTTCGTGATTCAACTCTTGTGGCAGTTCTACTGGCAATCACCAGTTTCGGAAGCCTACCTGGAGTCGGCGCGCAAGAGGTCACAACTTCTAAGAAGGCGACAAATTTTATCATCAAAGCTCTGTGGTCAAGGGCGAACCTGCAAGATCGTCGGTCATCGCATCGATCCTCTTCATCAGCTAGTCTACGAGCTAGTCTGGCTCCCTCTCTAGCTTTCTCTCCAGTGACATAAACCTACGTCTAGCTATCTCAAAAGAGTTGCCTAATACTTCAGGAGATTCCTTTAAGCGAATTGTTACTACGAACCTGCCATCGATATCTCTATCTGTGTTTTGAATAAAATGTTCTTCACATGCATTCTCTTCCGATGTAAAATCGTGTTTAGGGGAAATTGTATCTAATTCCCAAAACCGAGAAAGGTCTGAAAATGAGTGAGTGTCTTGTGTAAACATGCAAATTGTAGAGTCAGAATTTTTGTCGCAAATCGCGCCTGATATTATGAGCCAACCTAATTTTGTTTCATGTAAGATTGGTTTGTTTCTGCCTAGCTGAATGCGGTTGCTTCCTATGACGGCCCAAAAAATGTCTGCTCCAACTAAAATGTCGATGGAGGACGGCTCGTTGAAAGTTGGATCAGCTAGATTTATGTTTGTAGGTATTGATAAGCTGTCTATATCAATGTGAGATGTAGGGAGTGATGATGTAATCTGTGGTAATATTAAACAGTCAATGTTCATCCTATAGTCGCCGTTAGAAGACTCTATTGTAAGATAGCAAGACCGAGCGCTATTGAATGCCTGATTGTTAATTCCTGAAACCCTTGAGCTGACAGGATGAGTCTGTAAATTGAGCTTACCACAGAAAGCTTGAGTAACGAAGTTGGCTGTACTTCCGTTGTCCAGCAGCAGCCGAGCAACGTGTGGCTCGCCTGTGCCGTCCAACACCTTCACCAAAGCTGTGGATAGTATAACATGTCGAGTTTGTATGCTATCTTGTTGACAATTCAAAGCAACATTGTTTTCAAGTCTGACTTCTTGTTCTGTATGAAGCAAAGTGTTATGCCTTTCTCTACAATATTTGCAGGGACCGAGTCTACATCTAGCTGCTACATGCCCTGGACGCAGACAATTCATGCATACTTTGGCTTCTTGAGCTACCTTTTTGCGAGACTCTACTGACATATTTCGGAAACTTTGGCAGCTGAAAAGTAGATGTTCCTGATTGCAAACTTGGCATTTAAAATCGAACTTTTTTGCTGTTGTTGCTACTATAAAGCTTTTGGATTTGTGGAGGGTAGAGTCTGCCCTATGTTTGTTACCTTTTGACTCTTCTAGGGTCTCTAGAAGATCTGCTCTACTGCTGAGAAAAGACATGAAATTGGTGAAAGTAGGTGTGTCTGTTAAACAATTTCTGTACTCTTCCCATTCACGATTTGTCACACTGTCTAATTTAGTTGACACCATATAAATAATCAGTGTGTCCCAGTGTTCAATGGGCTGATCGAGGGTAGCAAGGGCCCTTAAATTTTTGTTTGTCATATCGATTAAATGACGCAAAGCTTTGCTAGACTCTTTTTGTAGTGGTTCTGTATTGAGAAGAGCTTGGACGTGGTTATTAACAAGCAACCGTTTATTGTCGAAACGTTCTTGAAGTAACTTCCAAGCCACTTTGTAATTATCTGATGAGAAGTCCAGGCTTTTGATGACTAATGCGGCGCTACCCTTCAGGGATGCTCGTAAATAATGAAATTTATTGATGTTGTCAATACTGTCATTTTTGTGTATCAATGATGTGTACGTATCACGATATTCGAGCCAATGCTGATAGTTGCCATCAAAGTGAGGCAAGTCAATTTTAGGCAATCTGACACAATTATTTTGCTTGTTTGTAACCACCGTACTGCACCCAGAACCTACCTCAGATACGTCCGTAGCCGCACCATGTCGGCTTTCAATGATATCTCGCGCGGAGGCAAGCAGGCTGTAGTAATCGTTTTCGAATTGCTCGCGCTCGGCTATCTGCGGCTCGGGGTCACTGACCAGCATCTCCAGTTCGCTCTGTAATGCATCAAATTCTTGTAACAAATCTCTAAATTTTTCAAACCGACATTCAAGTTGTTTGACTTCTAAATGGCCAAAAGATTTACTAGCAATTAGTGGGTTTATGAATCTGAAAAGTAGAGCTACAACGCGCTGAAGCTTCCAGAATTCTGAATATGTACTTAATAGAGAAGAGAAAATATCTGTATTTTCAGCTGAATTTTCAGTAGCCAAGTGGCACGTATGAATAAATTCTGGTAAGTCTGAGTTGGGAACTGAATTTGGTTTCTGTGGCCAAAATGCTTTATCTAATGCCAGGAAAGATGGCCCATTCCACCATAAAAATGATTTACCAATGGAATCTGCGCTAAGTCCTCGAGACACAAGATCAGCTGGATTCTCCTTAGAAGGAACGTAGCGCCAGCTGTTCTTAGAGAAACCATCCTGTATCTCGGCAACTCGAGCGCGCACAAAGGGTTTGAGCTGCGTCGTGGACGATGCAATCCATCCTAACACTATCATAGAGTCGCACCAAAATACACACTCACCGCAACTCAAGGTAAGTGAACTGAACATTTTTGAACACAATCTTGCTCCCTGTAACGCAGCACAAAGCTCTAGTCGTGGCATTGTAGTCGGCTTTATGGGTGCCACTTTACTCTTTGACGCTAGAAGGTGAACAGTGACTGTACCAGACGTGCTTGTAGAGCGTACGTATATACACGCTCCGTATGCTTTTTCTGAGGCATCGGTAAAAACATGAAACTCTACCGCTGATGGTGAGTCACATGTAATCCATCTGGGAACTTTAATGTTGTTTAGAAGAGGTAGAGTCTTGTAAAAGTTAAACCATAACTTTTTTATATGCTCTGGCAAGTCTTCGTCCCATGAGCAGTTGTGTACCCACAATTGTTGCATAATAATCTTTGCCTCTACTATGCAAGGTGAAACTAAGCCGAGGGGATCAAAGACCTGAGCTATAACTGATAATATTTGTCTTTTATTAAGTTTGCCATCCATTTTGAAATTTATGGAAAATGAAAGTTCGTCTGTAGAGCACTGCCAATTGAGACCTAAGGTCTTTGACGATTCATTAACGCTGAGATCTACAAAGTCTGAATTGTCAGCGCTTTTGCAAATAGCTTGTAAAATGTCTGAATTATTTGACTGAAATTTTCTGAGGTTGAATTTTGCTGTATTTAGTGTCTGAATGATGCCTTGACATAAATGTATTGTTTGCTCAATAGAGTCTGCACCTGTTAAAAGGTCATCCACGTAAAAATCATGGGCTATAGCAAACTCTACATTTCTGTCAGCCGCTTCTGATGCTAACTGAACCAAACACCTGGTGGCTAAAAACGGTGCTGAGGCCGTACCATATGTGACAGTGTTCAGCTTGTATGATTTTAGACGATCTGATGGATCTTCTCTCCACAATATTTTTTGTAGAGAGCGCTGTGATTCTGTGACAAGTATCTGTCTGTACATTTTCTCTACATCCCCAGTTACTACATACTTATGCTGGCGAAACCGTAACAAAATGGAAAGCAAATCGTCTTGGACAGTTGGGCCAACCATTTGAATATCATTGTACGATTTGCCAGTTGTAGTAGCTGCAGATGCGTCGAAAACTGTACGTAGCTTTGTGGTAGTACTTGACTCCCGGAGAACGCCATGATGGGGCATGAAGTATTCAATGTCTGTGTCGTTGTCTTGTCTTTTGGTTTCGGTCATGTGACCGAGAGCAACATATTCCTTCATAAAGGAAACATAGAGTTTTTTGAAGTCTGGCTCCCTCTCTAGCTTTCTCTCCAGTGACATAAACCTACGTCTAGCTATCTCAAAAGAGTTGCCTAATACTTCAGGAGATTCCTTTAAGGGAATTGTTACTACGAACCTGCCATCGATATCTCTATCTGTGTTCTGAATAAAATGTTCTTCACATGCATTCTCTTCCGATGTAAAATCGTGTTTAGGGGAAATTGTATCTAATTCCCAAAACCGAGAAAGGTCTGAAAATGAGTGAGTGTCTTGTGTAAACATGCAAATTGTAGAGTCAGAATTTTTGTCGCAAATCGCGCCTGATATTATGAGCCAACCTAATTTTGTTTCATGTAAGATTGGTTTGTTTCTGCCTAGCTGAATGCGGTTGCTTCCTATGACGGCCCAAAAAATGTCTGCTCCAACTAAAATGTCGATGGAGGACGGCTCGTTGAAAGTTGGATCAGCTAGATTTATGTTTGTAGGTATTGATAAGCTGTCTATATCAATGTAAGATGTAGGGAGTGATGATGTAATCTGTGGTAATATTAAACAGTCAATGTTCATCCTATAGTCGCCGTTAGAAGACTCTATTGTCGCAAAATTAAAGTAACAAAGTTGCCTTCCCTTACAGCTTCAGAGTTAGCACATGCCACAGACTTTCTTATCCTCAGAGCCCAACGACAATCATTTCAAGCAGAATACGAATTGCTAAAGGCTGGCAAGTCGCTACCTAGCAAAAACAGGCTTCTTTCTCTGTCACCCTTTATTGACTCTAACAATCATATAAGAGTCGGTGGCAGATTAGGTAACTCACACTATGACTACAATGTGCAACATCCAATAGTCTTATGTAGCAAGCACAAAATATGTCAGCTGTTGTTTCACAAGTACCACAAAACTCTCTTTCATGCTGGTCCACAGCTGCTTTTAGCAACTATCAGGCATAATTATTGGCCATTGGGAGGTAGAGCTCTGGCTAAGAAAACCGTACATTGTTGTGTTAGGTGTTGTCGTCTGAAAGCCGAAGTAATGCAGCCTGTGATGGGTCACTTACCTTCACAGAGAGTTCATCTAGAGTTCCCTTTCCTTGAGACTGGTGTCGATTACGCCGGGCCAATGTTAAATCTTAAAACAATTAAATCTTATATTTGCATTTTTGTGTGTTTAGCTACCAAGGCTGTCCACCTAGAGCTGGTCTCAGATATGACCAAAGAAGCGTTCATTGCTGCTTTAAACCGTTTTGTTGCTCGTAGGGGGAAGCCGCAAAGCATCTTTTCAGATAATGGCACCACTTTCGTTGGTGCATTCAACGAACTGGCCACTATATTAAAACAACAATGCACTTCAGACATGGTAGAGCAAGGTATCAATTTCTCATTCATTCCAGCCTACACTCCACACTTTGGTGGACTGTGGGAATCGGCGGTTAAATCGACAAAACATCATTTACGAAGAATTTTAGGTCTAGCTCATTTAACATATGAGGAAATGTCGACATGCCTCATACAGATAGAAGCGATATTGAACTCTAGGCCTATTACTCCTATTTCATCCGATCCCTCAGACCTTACTCCACTGACTCCTGCCCACTTCCTCCTAGGACGGTCTCTAATCTTTGTGCCTCATCCGCAAGTTTTAAACGAGAAAATCACCAGCTTGAGTCGTTTTGGTCGCATAGAATACCTCAAGCAGCATTTTTGGGCGAGATTCTCTAACGAATATATTTTATGGCTCCAACAGAAAACTAAGTGGTGCAAAGCCAAAGGAGAGCTCAAAGAAGGAACCATGGTGGTGATCAAGGACAAAAACCTACCCCCCTTGATGTGGCTTCTGGGTCGAGTCGTCAGTCTTCTACCTGGCTCCGACAATATCGCCAGGGTCGCGGACATTAAAACTAAAAAGGGCATCCTGCGCCGTGCCTTCAACAATATATGCCCTCTACCAGTTAATCTTCTTGAAGATACTTCAACGCCGGGAGTATATGGTCAAGACAGCTCGCCGCCGCACTAGGATGCGCGCGGGGACTGAGCGGGCGCGGGCGGAGAGCGGGGCAAAACGTGTCGCCGCCGCTGCGCCGCCGCATACGGCACTCCATTATCGTCGCCACTCGAAACGACCGATTGTTTGTACGGGCGCGACTCGAACGTTTTTATTGTACCTACATACTGTTCATTATAGGATTCAGAATACAGTCCACTTTTTCATTCCATATAGACATCCCAAAACTATCAGTGAGGGTTCTATAATTACCAGGTACAATACAGTATTTTAGATTAGATTAGAACTCTTTATTATACACAGCAGAAAAAAAAACATTACTAACCTAAGCATTACCGCCTGGCCACGGGGAAGATGACATATTAAGTAGCTCTATACTATTCGTTTTGGATTTTTTAATATGACTAATAGATTTGATTGTTTCCCAGAGTGTTTTCGAATTATTCATGGCCGAATTAAGCAGATTTCTTTCGTAATTACGTTTTAGTTTTTTTAGAAGATTATTAACAAAATTACGGTATCTACGGAACGTTATTTTTAGCAGTACATTATCTTTATCAAGTCTACACTTCATTTGCAGTCTATTGCGGTGTTTTATGCACCTGATTAAACCAGGGGTAATCCATGGCTTTAGTGTTCTTTTACTTCTCGGAATTACAACATTTTTAGTGTTCTCACTTAAGGATTCAGTTACTTTAATAATTAATTGCTCCGCAATCAAATTTGGATCTTCAATATTGAATAACAACATCACGTGATCCAGGCAGCTGTCACACCTAGTGGGTAGCGTGTGTCCGGGAAGAATGCCATAGTTGGAGAGCATATTTAAATATGTAGATCTATTCAAGGAAGCAGAGTCAGATACAGTAGTATTAGGTATAAGATTTAAGTTTATATCGCCCATTAAAATTATATTTTTATTGTTATTGAGAGATTCTAGGTGTGAGCTGAGTGAGTTAATAAAGTTGTCTGTTTTTCTATTAGAAGGCGAGCGATATATACCCAGCAAGGTAAGGTCATGCAAATCAATCTGGATACATGAGGCATCTGACAGGTAAATTTCTCGTATAGTTGGTTCTAATTTTTTCCTTATATAAACAACCACGCCGTCATTTTGATTAATATGCTTAGTAGTTGAATAAGATGAATAGTAATTTAATTGTGGAATAGGCTTATTTGGATTTAATCTACACTCAGTCAGTATTAAAACAACAATGTTTTTATTTATAGTGGAAAGTACTACACTTAAATCATCCGAGTTGGAATAGATGCTGCGAATGTTCTGCGTTACTATAGAATAGTCAATTGGTCTTTTTGTAAACAAGTTATTTAATTCATGTTACAAGCAGAAGAAAAGGCCAGGTATGTTTTGTCTAATTCATTAGATAAATTTATTTATTTATTTATTTATTTATTAGGTACACCAACAGCAAACACGCAAACATAACAAAACTTATAATAAATGTGACTTAGGGCTAGCGATTATGCCAATTAAAGGTATACACAGCATTTGTAAACATTTAGGACGGTACTTAGGTACATAGCTTTAAATTACAATCAAAATGTTGTAACATAGCGATAGTACAGATTTTGCATGCAATTAAGAAATTTTATACAATTTATCTTTCAGATTTTAGGAATTAATTTAGGCTTAAATGTGCCAAGGCTGTCATGATAAATATCCAAATTTAATTCACTCCAGCACTCATTGTAAGTTCGGAGCATTCTATTCAATGGTGCATTGACGCCTACGTTAGTTCTGCAGATAGGTAAAGAGAAAACGGCTGACTGTTTCAGTCTGGAGTTAGGTCTCAGAACTCTAAAATCAATATGTTCAAGTAAATCCTCACATGCTACCCGGCCATTGATTAGGTTGTGTAGGAATATCAAATCTTGCATCTGTCTACGCCTCCACAGATGCAACATGTTGAAGTGATTCAGTCTGGCGTCGTATGAGGATCTATGACTAATTCCCGGAGACACAAACGCGAGATGTCTTGTAAAAGCTCGTTGGATCGACTCTATGCGCGTGGAGTGGGTGGCATAAAGAGGATTCCAGATAACTGCTCCATATTCTAATATGCTGCGGATTAGGGCATTAAAAATAGCAATTCTGGTGCCAGCAGATCTGAAATCCTTCGTTGAGCGTTTAATGAATCCCAGTAGTGTGGCCGCTCTGCCGATGATATGGTCAATGTGTGGAACGAAACTGAGAGTCGAGTCCAGGATTATGCCCAGGTCACGAACCTCATTAACCCGACTAACCTGCTCTCCATTAATATAGTAATCGGAATCGACTGGATTTTTCTTTTTAGTAAAACTAATGTGCTGGCATTTAAGGGCATTCATCTCCATGCGATTAATAGAACACCAAACTGCTACTCTGTCTAAATCGGACTGCAATTTTAGGACGTCGGAAGAGTCTATGACTTCCTTAAATATCTTCATATCATCCGCGTATAATGAGCAACTACTGTGGTGGACGCATGATACTATATCGTTGACAAAAAGGACGAAAAGGACCGGACCCAGCAAGGAACCTTGAGGAACTCCGGAGGAAGCTATATAGGATTCAGACTGATATCCGTGAATTACTACTGATTGGGGACGGTTCCTCAAATAAGAGTCAAACCATGCATGTATCTGTCCCGTAAAACCATACTGTTCGCGAAGTTTTGTCAAGAGAATACCATGACTTACTTTATCAAATGCAGCACTAAAGTCTGTATATACTGAATCAATTTGGCGACCACTATCAACGCTTTTCATTAAGTGAGAGACGTAAGCAGAGAGATTTGTGACAGTTGAATGTCTTTCACGGAAACCGTGCTGCCTCAAGCTGATTAAGTGTTGAGTATGTGCAGTTACGATTGGTTTCACGACCGATTCAAATAACTTAGAAAAACAAGTTAAAATTGAGATAGGTCTATAGTTCTGAATACATTCCGTGTTGCCTTTTTTGTGGACAGGAACTATACGGGCTTTCTTCCATGCTTCAGGAAAATTCCCGCTTGTTAGGGATTTATTGAAAATTTCTTTAAGGGGAAATGATAGGGCAGAGGAACATCGTTTGACAAAAATGGGAGGGATACAATCAGGTCCGGGACCTTTATTGATATTTATTATTTTCATGTGTTTGAGTATTGTTCTTTCGTCGAGCTTAACCGATGAAAGAATATTTGCAGAAGGAGAAATTAATGTCGGTGCCACATCCATACCTGCGCTCGAAGCAGAGCCAAAAGTTGATTGGAAGTGTGCGGCAAATGTGCCAGCAATCATACTACCACCAGTGACCGTTGCGTTATCTAATTTCATTTCAGAAGGTATGTTAGATGTAGTATGTTGCTGGCTTTTCACGAAGCTCCAGAATAACTTAGGGTTATTTTTCATGCTGCTTTCAATGTTATGGATATAGTCACTATGACACTTGCCGAACAGCTTGCCACAGCGTGCTCGCAGAATTTCGTATTCAAGGCGGTCACGAGGATTTTTGTATTTGCGGTATTTAGTTCTAAGCTTTTCTTTCTCTTTAAGAAGCAAAATCAAATCTTTTGTGAACCACTGTGGGTAAGCCTGAGGTCGACGTTTTCTTTTAGGTACGTGACTTTCAATTATTTTATTTATTGATTCATACAATCTTTCTACCATTTGATTGACATCACTGCAATCACCAAAACGCACAGCCCAGTCAACAGCGTTGAGGTCCTGAAGCATACGTGCATAGTCTGCCCTATGAAAATTAAAATCCGTGCGAGGAACCGGCGAGAGCATCCGGCCCGACAAGAAATTGAATGAGATATCTAGCGGTGGATGATGGTGGTCTAGTCTGCTAATTGGACTATCTGATTTAGTGACCTCACAAGGCAAACTACACAGCACCAGGTCGAGAGTACGGTCAAGAGTATTCTTGATTCCGTTGTACTGATTCAATCCTGAGACTGCGGCGAAATCAGTCAGAGCGTGACCCAAATTATTAAGCGCATTGGTATCAGGATACAGGACACCATCATCTTTGTTCAGAGTCCAGGATATAAACCCTAAGTTGAGATCTCCCACAATAAGGACGTTGTCAATCTCGTTAAGAACTTCACTAGTATTATCTAGAAATGTATTCAAAGAATGTATGTTAACCGGAGGAGGTAAGTACACACCACAGAGACCCAAACGCAACGGTTTTTTGTTAATAACGAGCTCAAGTGTTAACCATAGATCCTCACAGTCACTATCCCAGTTTTTCATTCTAATAGACTTAACATCCTTCAATACAGCAATCAATACACCTCCACCCCCACTTTTATGACCAGACTGTTGTCGATCGCGACGATAAACTTGGTATCGAGCGTCTACGAACTCGCTATCCGAGATATCGGAATTTAACCAAGTCTCAGTGAAAATTATCACGTCATAATTGTCTTGTAAGATATTTTTGTAAATGGCACTAGTTTTGGTTCTCATTCCTCTTACATTCTGATAATATATACGAAACATATTTAACAGATAAAGCAATTTACATGGAAAAAATACACGTAGGAGTAATATACTACTGCACACGATTAAGACAGTCCATGTTATGGATGGGGATAGCTGGAGAGGCTTCAGTCTTCCTCATGTGTATCCTGCCGTTCCTCACCCACACAAATCTGTATGATAATTCCCGAGCCTTTATTCTAGTAGCAGCCTGTAGTGACTTTTTCTCAGGTGACAAGTGTTCACTGATGTAAATTGGTATTTTTTCGCCACCGATACCAATACAGCCAGTATTCAGTTTCTCATGATGACTATCTTTGTTGTACTTCGCGACAGCAGCCAATATGGAATCACGGCATCTAGCACTGCGGAATTTAGCCACCACTGTGCGTGGGCGCTTGCTGGTATTGTCGCGTTTAGCAACGCGAAAGCATGACAAAATATCACCGTCCTGTATGGGCTGTGAGACAACTGTCCCGATTTGCATTATGGTCTGAGATAGATTTTCCGTTTTAAATTCAGGTAGACCATGAATCTCTATGTTGGCTTCCCGAAGATTCTGTTCCAGGTTAGACAAACGGCTAGAGAGGTCTTTGACTGTGGCTTGTAGATGCGTATTGGTAGCTTTGAGGTCCCTCATCTCATCTTCCCTTGATTTCAGCTGAGCCATGATATCATCATATTTTTTATCCAAAAATCCAATGGACTTTGTTATCTCGATTAGATCCTGTTGAATAGGAGCAAGCTTTGTTGATAACGAGTTGTTAAGAATTTTCGGCAGCTCTGTTTCAAGGGCACGTGTAATCTCAGCACGTACGAGTGCGCACAGTTGGGCATCTTGCATGGGTTGGACGACGGGAGACGAGGCGACAGGCTGAGATTTCATGCTAAGTCCGCCCGCCTTAGCCCGAACAGTCACGTTCGAGACGTCGTTGCTGTTAGATGCCAAGGATGTTTTGTCAGATCGCAGGCGTAGAGGGGTATTCGAATTGCTACCCTTGGGAAGCTTGCTTCGGCACATGTCGCAAGTCCAGGAATCCCTATCTTCTCGAGACATAACCTTAAAGCTTTCATCGGAGACATTTGCGCAAAGCAAATCGTATGTGTCAAGACAGACTGCGCAGTTGAGAAATTTTTTGTTAGTTATGGGGTTGGGGCAGGCCGCGCACGCCAAGGTCGGCATCTTCAATGCAAGCGACAAAGCAGTAAAACCAACCAAAAAAACTCCACTCGATTAATTCGATTCTTAATCGATCACACTCGGACTACTATAATATTTGAACGCAGCCACAACGGGTACAGTATTCTGTGGACACAGCTGATAGGTGTCAAAACAAACGTCGCCAGAGGTGATTAATCGTGCCGGCCGGTAGTGATGTTTTTCACGTCATAAGCTTCTTTACGCTTATTGGCCACGGTTTGGGGCTGGATTTTGAAGATGAAGCCGTTACAGTTGGTAAAGGCTCTCGTGATCAAGTTTTTAGGCCGTGGAATGGTGACAGTGAGTGTTATATGTCCTACCTGGCCCTCCCGTTGTTGTGGCACAAAAACAGCAGCAGCACTTCACTTTTCAGGTACTTTTAATCACTATTTGTCGTTAAATTCGATGGAGCAAATCAGTATAGGTCCTGCTTGACAGATTACCGGAAGTAAAGTGTTAAGTGGAAATAAATTGAGTGTACTATCCATTACAGAAAATTAGGGCAGAGTGGGGTAGCAAGCTATGAGTAGAAAGGGGTCTAGACATAATTTTACGGTATAATGTGTAACCTGAACTAAGATATTTATATATTTTAGGGTATGCGACGGATAACATTTGAAAGTGTAATTGTAACTGTATTTTTATTAAGAATTGATATATTTTTATGTATAGTGTGTTTGTGAGGTGTGGTTGGTGTGCGTGAGGGTAATTTCTTACATAGTGAAAAAATACTATAAAGGCGGAAACCGGAACTAGTCACTTAGCAACATTAGACAACGTATGAATCTGGGCTTCACTATTAATTGTAATCGACGGGCAGCCATCCTCCTTGCGTACGAGGGCTGCTACTTATGTATGCGGAATAGAAAAAATAAACAAATTTATATGGCTAAATATGCTTTTATTGTTTTTCAAAGTATTCTCCACTATGATCGATGCACTTTTGCATTCGATGAAACCAATTTGTAAAACACTTTTTCCACTCTGATTGAGGTATCTCCAAAACGTGCTGTTTGAACGCATCTACGGCATCTTCACGGGTCGAAAATCGTTGACCACGTAATTTATTCTTTACATTTGGGAATAAATAGAAATCATTGGGAGCCAAATCAGGGCTGTACGGTGGATGACCCATCAATTCTATTTTTTGACCATCCAAAAATGTAGTTGTTTCCTGAGATGGATGACAGCTGGCATTGTCATGGTGAAGTATGATTGTGCGTCGCTGGTTGTTTTGGCGTATTTCTTCAAATACTTCCGGCAAATGGTTGTGTACCACTCCGAATTAACCGTTCTGCGATTCTCCAGTGGTATTGTAGCCACATGGCCATTAATACCAAAAAAGCAGGCCACCATTTGCTTTACAGTGCTTTTTGCACGAGCCACTTTCGTAGGGTTTGGCTCATTTCGAAACACCCAAACTGTTGATTGTTTTTTTAGTTTCGGGATCGTACGCGTAGATCCAGGATTCGTCACCTGTGTAGATATTATAAACAGATTTTGAGTCGCCTCCCTTAAATTTTTTTAAGGTTTTCTTGCACCATTCGACGCGAGCATCTTTTTGATCCTGAGTTAAGTTGTGCGATCCAACGCGAACAAATTTTTTTTACAGACAAATGTTCATGTAATATCCTATGAATGCTCGTCATACGTATGCCCAGAATAGCCTCTATCTCGCGATACGTAACATGGCGGTCTTGCATTATTAGTTTTCGCACAGCTTCAATATTTTATGGCACAACCACTGATTTCGGGCGACCTTCTTTAACTTTGTCCGTGAGCTTACTGCGCCCACGATTAAACTCACTAAACCAGTGATACACAGTCGTTTTTGATGGAGCTTCACCACCAAAAGTCGAAGTTAGTTGATCTACGCACTGTTGTTGCGTTAAACCACGTCGAAAATCGTAATAAATCATAGCACGAATATTTTCACGAGTGAGTTCCATTTTTTCAGCGATATGACATTTTAAACCCAACAAAAACCAAACACTAACGTATTTTAAAAGAGAAAAATATTAGCGGCCAGTATTTAAAAAAAGAACTAATTTGACCATGGAGGTCAGAAATTGCGTTTAAAATTATTGGAATCCCAGATTCCGCATACATAAGTAGCAGCCTATGTATGTACACTCTGCCAAAGGCTGTCCAGCAGTGCTTGTATGTGTTTGTCCTGGAGAGGTCCCGTGCCAGGAAGTACAACCCCGCAGCCCTCGCCGTGAGTTGCTCCGAGACAAATATCGGTGTATCACCATTCGCCCTGAAGCCTAAGTGTTTTAATGATAATTTCGCGCGGGCGAATTGCCCCGTGGCCAGGCCATTACATATTTTTTAGCGATTTATTTTATTTGTTTAAAATCCTTACAGCTACTATTTACAAACAAATTTGTTGCTATCTCTATTTCGGTATTTTTTTCGGAGTCGTACAGTTTTCGTAGAATTTTGTTGCAGTATTTAGTATGTCTTTTCTGGTTTTTGAAGTTTTCCCCTTTTTGTTTTGTAGCATTGGTATAATTTCTTTTCCGGTTGATCTCTTTTTCTCTATTTCCTTAATGGAGCCGGAAGTTCGAAGAAGATAACATAAGTGAAGTGTAACTATATGAAATGTGTTTTGATAAGACGTAGTGGACCCGTTAATGTTAATGAAAACCAACACCAACATGTTCGAAACGTTCAGGGCCCTTAGTGCGAGTTTTTTTAACTACTTGATCGCGTTAACGTAAACTCATATTCTATAGGAGTGACAAAGCGCGCCAGCTAGTTGCCTCTTTGTCACTCCTATACAAATTGCAAACGCTCTCGCTATCGAAAGTGAATGAAAAAACTCGCACTAAGGGCCCTGATCTAGCACTTAGGCGAGTACGAGATGGATTATCGACTTGACGTATCGATACTATAAATTCACATCACTACCATTTTATCGATATGTTTTATTACGTTCAGTACGTTACGGGGTTGAATAAGCCCCGTAAAAGTTCACTTTTAGTACGGAACGGCGTCGAAAGGCCCCATAAATTTTCGAAGTTTCTCACTTTGTCATTTTTCATCGAAACTAGGGGCGAAAAGAGTGGATTATAAGGAATTTATTTGTCATGAGGTCAAAAAAACCATTCAAGTATTTAAAAAAACTCATAAAGTTACAGCCAAATTAAGTGACTCGTGTATACGGGGCACTATCGACCCTGTAACGCACCAACGGAAAGTCACGGTTGGGGTCTTATACGCCCCGTAACGCACTGGAAGTCCAGTACCGGTTTTGAGCCGCCGCGCTGAACGTGTTAATGACAACAGCCTGCGACCGGTTGTCAATATAGGATACGAACCATATCAGGAGGTCACCGCTGATATCACCGCGGGAGTCTTTTTTGCTGCCTTTTTCTCCGTTACAAATACGACTCGAAAGCAGCGGCTAACGTAGTAGTTACATTGATATTCAGCAAAGAGAATGTAAATTATTTACGTTGACATAAATTATTTTGATTATGAAAAAAATTCTTACGTAATAGTCGATACGCCAGCACCTCCTCCAGCTGTATTAGGATGCGAGATCTCGTGGCCAGTATATCGTGGCGTGGGCGATCATACCACACATTAGTATTACTTGGGTAAAAAATGAATATAATACAGAAAACTGGAAAATGAAAAAACAAATTAGGCCAACCCTTAAAGTGTTACTCAGTGTCAAGATAACATCGAATTCGTTAACCACTTTTAAGACAAGATTCTACATATTTTGAAAATACATACCAAGTTTAAGAAAATTCACGATATTTTTTTTTATGCTACCCTAAATTACTTCATTTACAATATAGCAAAAATCGACAAAAGAACTGTGTTTTTCTGAACCGAATTGTTCTTTCATTTTTCGTCGACAAACGTGGTAAATTTGGTCTTTACGAAAAAGTCCCTGATTTTATTGATATAAATCTAAACTGTATGTCCTTGTCCATCCTAAATATTTGTGAACCCTTTTCATTCCCCGCATAATGACACATTTCTGTAACGCAAAATGACACATCCGCAAAATGTAACATTGTATACGCAAAATGACACAATACATGAAATGACATGAAATGACACTACGCGTAATGACATATACTTGAAATGTCATATACGTGAAATGACAGTAACGTTCTTGCACATTTGTAGCTTATTATTGGTGTAAAATTTAAAGTTTTTATTTTAAATTTAATAAGAGCAGATTTTTTGACAGATGTTAAAATTGACATGTGATTCTTTTTCCACAATTCTACAGCTACAGCCGTTTAGGTAGCTGTTATATAAATTACATAATATGCCATAATATCTCGGTTCTTTCCCTTTCTGCATTCCTATACTGCAATGATATAATGTTAATTTACATAATAGGTATGCCATCATAAAATGGCAAGACAGAAAACCATCTGCAGATGGCGTGGATTTGAGCTTTGGGTATGAGTTGGGGATTGGAGATCATTCGCAGTAGTTGTGAGGGAGTGTACGAGTGTGTGTGTGTGTTTGTCTTCGTGAGACCTTAGTTTCAGGGGTGTAGTAATGCGTATGTGTCGTACAGGCCAGTTAAGTAAAGCTGGCACGTTTAACACATTTACACGTTGCGCTTGTGTAGTGTCTCTGAATAAGCGCGCGGCGTGACGTGTACTGCATGCGCATCACGAAAAGTCTGCCCGTCTCTCTTGCGCGCGGTCTAGCTTATGAGTGTGAAGGGGACAGTTATAGTTTTACTTTTGGTACTGTTTATAAATACAGCGTGATCTTTTTGGTATTCAACCGTATGTGCGTTTCAATGAGGGATTTTTCTGACAGCTAAGAAAAGTAGTTCCAAATGAGCCGTTTTCAAAAGAACTAAAAAAAAAACGAAGGCTGTCAAAGGAATGCAATTTTTGACCTCAGCCCAATAGCCATGTGTGATACATCATCTAATAGGTCTCAGCGAGTTGGATAAAAGTTACTATGAAGTCAACAGCCAAATGTTTGTCCTTTCGGAGTTATATTGTATTGAAAAAAAAAAACTAACATTTTTAATACAATATAACTCCGAAAGGACAAACATTTGGCAGTTGGCGTCATAGGAACTTTTATTCAGCTCGCTGAGACCTATTTGATGATGTATCACACATGGCTATTGGGCTGAGGTCCAAAACTGCATTTCTTTGACAGCCATTCGTTTTTTTTTCTTCTGAAAACGACTCATTAGTCATTAAATGGCATTTTTAAGAGAGGGTTTTTGTTTTTCTAATGGGAATTGCCAGTTTATTCTGTGGTCTTTCCTCTTTTCTTTTGGCTCTTGCATTTGAGCGTGATTGGACTTCAGACAACTGCTAATGGTGCTAAAATCATGGAAAAAACGCTGAAAAGAAGAAGAAGAATAGGAGAACAGAACATTCGCGTAACCACAATAGAAACCGAATGATGTTGCTCAGTTGATCACAGATTCCTTCCAGTCGATGAAATCACAGAAGAGTAATAAAGTTTTTATCTGTGGCAAGCAATAAGAAAAAAAGGTAGGGTAATGAGCAGTTTTCAGAAGAACTAAAAAAAAAATCTAACGGCTGTCAAAGGAATGCAATTTTGGACCTCAGCCCAATAGCCATGTGTGATGATACATCATAAAATAGGTCTCAGCGAGTTGAACAAAAGTTACTATACCGCCAACAGCCAAATGTTAGTTTTTTTTTTCAATACAATATTACTCCGAAAGGACAAAAATTTGGCTGTTGGCGTCATAGTAACTTTTGTTCAGCTCGCTGAGACCTATTTGATGATGTATCACACATGGCTATTGGGCTGAGGTCCAAAATTGCATTACTTTTACGGCCTGGCCACGGGGGAAATCGCCCGCGCGAAAAGTCGCTATTCGCAGCCGCGACTGAAACAAACTCTTAGAAACGCCCCGCCGTTCGCGCCGCGCGATTTATCGCGCGGGCGATTTCCCCCGTGGCCAGGCGGTGACAGCCATTAGATTTTTTTTTAGTTCATCTGAAATCGGCTCATTCATCCAGTAACTGACCACTGAGCGTCCGTGACCCTTTGTTACATAATTAAATTATTGAGGATTTCTGGGATAATTATTTTCTGTTTTCGTAAAGATTCTATTAGGTGAAATTATTATTGTTCATGTGAAAATTTATTGAAAATTAAAACTATTTTGTGACCATTGATTCCACCTTATTTTTAATAATTTTCGCTCGAATTTGCTAAAAGTATATTATAACAAGTAACACATATATTTGTATTTATTTATCTACAACGCACCCATCTTACTAAAACCTAACTCTACTCTACACTTAAACTAGTCGCATTTTGAATCAAAATCATTTATTTTTAAACATACTGTATAGTGAAATTGCATAAGTGTGAGTACTGTGAACGTGCCAGCTTTAGATAATTGACCTGTAAAGCATAATGCATAATTATGTGTCGTTATGCGTATGTGTCGTTATGTGTACAGTGTCTTTATGCGTATAACTTACTATAAGTGTGAACCTGTAATTGGCTTTCTGTATCCCTACACTATATACTATTTTATTGTAATAGCTGTTGGTTCACCATAGATCTCTAAATAAATAAATAAATAAATAAAAAAGTATAAGTCGCTATGCGAATGTGTCGTTATGCGTATGTGTCGTTATGCGTATATGTCGTTATGCCTACGTATGTCATTATGCGTGTAATCCTTGAAAAGATCCTTGAAATCGCATAAGTAATTTCAAAAATTACCGCCTACATAGGGTGGCAAATCGGGTGACGTTATTTTTTTTTAGATAACCCATACCGAGACCTATCCAAAACATCCACATGTACATATATGTTCAGCGATTGTTGATAGTTTTCGAGTTGTTTTTTTTTTATTTAGAGATTTTCCAAGAAATCGTCAAAAAAACAACCAAAAATGCTTTTTGACTTTTATTTTTTCTGTAGTTCTAATCAGTATGTTAACTCAATTTAACATGTATTTCTTAAAATATAATATTTGTACCTCGAATTTCGAAACTGGTAACGCCATCTATGATCAATTTGAGCGCCTAGGTTAGCCCCGGTGTTATCACTAATCAATCTACTTGTGTTTGGTGTGACAGCACCATTGTCTCAATATTGTGACTCAAATTGTGATTAGTTTCTAATTAGATAGGGTAACACTGCTCATTGTCATTCACTCTGTATCGCTTCAACGTCTGTGATCAAGACGAAAATTGTTTTTTTTGTAGGTTAGTTTTGCTACTAAGTAGGGGAGAGTGGGGGACAGTGGGTCACTTTTTTTTTAAGACATTCTGAAGCAGTAAAAAGACCATTAGTAACACAGTTTTACATTATAATTAATAGCCTGATATGTTGGCTACCTACGTACGTATTTTTCTTTTCAAAATCACTGATAGTTTTTTAAAGGTAAAGGTTTTTTTAAAAAGTGGGAATTGATCCACTGTTCCCCACATATGGGTTACACTGGGTCTCGCTATGGGGTACTGTGGATCGTAGTGGGGCACAATAAACCAGTATATGAAACCTTCATACTATTCTACCTGGGTAACAATGGACTGACGAAATTTATGAAATGGAAAAATTTTTCAAGTATTTAAAGTAGTTTTATTGAAAAATTTTATACCATAATCTTTGTTTGGTACAATTTTACCAGCCTTAATTAAATTAATATCTAAAATCACAATATTGGGCACTTTTAAATCAGTCTTATAATTACTCTCAAATACCAAAACAGTGTTATAGTTATAAAAATCAAAACAAAAATATTCCTCTTCACTCATCATAATCTTTCTGTTTGGTACAATTTTACCAGCGTTAATTAAATGTCTAAAATCACAATATTAGGCACTTTTAAATCAGTCTTATAATTTTACAAAATGGCACGTTTAGTACTCTATATACTTAACTATCAAATACCAAAACAGTGTTATAGTTATAAAAATCAAAACAAAAATATTCCTCTCCACTCATAATTTTCTTATGTAACACAAAATTACGTAATTGTCCTAAAAATATATTAAAACAATATATACATATTTTTTATGATATATAATGTCTCGTGTAATCGCAAATTTAAAATTATCAACTTTGATCTGAAACGAAGACCGAAAAATAAAAAATCAACGTAAATTCAAACGACAAAGATCAAGATTAAATTTATAGATTTGTTGCTGTCGTTTGGTTCCACCAATTGTGGGCGATGGTAAAATCAATTTAATATCTTCCAAGGGTACTGAGGCTATATCCGGAATATCTGGCAGTCTATAACCATTCATGACTTTTTGGCTTTTTCTCAAAAAACTAATATCAAAGTCTGTTCCAGTTTTTGTTCCAAGAACCTTTCCTGTGTAAAATATCTTTGATTTATGGGCAACAAATTGCACTAAAACAAAATTGCCTTCCCTGGGAGTAGTTTCAAGAGCAGGAAAGTTATCTGGATCAATTTCATCTGTTTCTTCTTCGTCACCATAGCCTTCTTCTTCAGAATATAGGCTCAAGTTACTGTCCTCACCATTTGTATCAGAGTCGGAAATATAATTTTTTTTTGTATTTCTCTGTCGCTGTGTTGGCTTTTTTTCAAGCTTCTTTTTCTTACTTTCTGGTTTATTATCGTCTTCACTTGACTCAGATTGCAAGACTTTTTTTTTACTGTCTTGTTTTGTTGTTGACGTTGTTTTTGTTTTTTCTCTTGATGACGTTTTTCTATTTCATCTTTATTAGGCGTATCTGTAGCAATGATTGATTTACCTTTGCGACGTGGAACCCTATCAGTTTTCCTAGGCGCAGCTTTTGGGAGTCCTCGAAAATTAAAAGGATTGACAAAATTTTTTGCTCCACTGTCTGCAATCTTTGTTGATCGTGGTTGTGCTGATGTTGACGCTTCATTTTTTTGATCATGCATGTTTGGTTGTTTTTGCTTAGAACAAGCACCTTCATTTGGTGGAGTTATCGTTGCCGGCTTAAGATATATGGATCTACCCTCTCTAGACGTTTCAACAGCAGGTGTAGAAGTGATTCCAAAAGTTTCACCTGAAGTTGATGGTGCAGGAGATGAAGGTTGTTGTGGTGCAGCTATTGCAGGTTCATCAATAAACCACTCTGACAATATAGTCGGAGAAGGGGATCTTGTTGACATTCCATCTTCAGGAAGACGAATGTCTCGGTTTGTCACTTCACTGGGAGCAAAGTCTACGTCGCTAAATATATCCCTATTGAAGGGAAATATTCCAGTGGCTTGAAAAGCGCTGCAAATATTTGATGGAGTCATAGATCTCATATGTGCTTCTTTGACGCACTGTGCAACCTCGTATATAGAAAGCGTTTTCCCAGGATTTCGCATCATCCAACTATCGACAGCAGCGTTGTAAGCTGTCTTAAATGGCTTGAAAATACCAACATCAAGTGGTTGTAATTTCCCTGTTGAGTGAGGAGGCACTGTTAGGATGGTAACACCATTTCCTTTTGCTAAATTGATGGCTTCTATGCAAATATTCGCTTCGTAATTGTCCATGATTAGCAGGGATGGGTTGTCTTTGCTGCTTTGTGTGTGTTCAATGTAATGTTGCATCGTTTTTAAAAACAGTGAACTGTTCATCCATTCGGACGGACTAGCAAGCTCCAATGTGCCTGTCGGAGCGCCGTTGAGCATATGTTGCTTAAAATGCACGCGAGGGAAAATCATCACGGGCGGAAGAGCATTACCTTGGGCACTAATTATGTAGCAAGTTGTAACAAGTGTCCCTTTTTCACCACTAGTTACCTTACTCACCTGTTTTTGTCCTCTAACAGCTAAGACTTTACTCGACTTTTGAACTGTCATTGTATTGGTTTCATCTAAGTTGAAAACACGTGTTCTGTTTCCGAAAGATTGACATCTCTTCAACGCTGCTTCGAGATTGTCAAAGAAAATTTTGACATTGTGTTTATTAAATGACGTAGCTCTGCTGAGACTACAGCCTTCAGGTGTACGAAGACTCAAAACTGCATGGCGTTTTCTAAACCCATGATACCAGTCAATTCCAGCTTGCTGCAAATCAATCCACTTTTGTGGTACCTTTATGTTGTTTGTGACAGCCATCTCATATGCAAGCTGCCTTACATCTGCTGTAGTTAGCCCATAAAACATTTGACTGCACTTTATAATGTAGTCAACAAGTGACTTTTCCTGCTCGTCGCTGAAGATTTTGTTTACTTTGTAATTCGGTGTAAGTCGAGTGTCACCATCGCTTGTTGTTACTTTTTTGAAATACCTTTGCAACGTAGTGTAGGGGATATTTTGTGATTAGGCCACTTTCCGTATTTTATTTCCATCTAAGATGAGATCTATAGCATTTTTCATTTGTTCCTCACTGGTGAGACCCCTATTAGTTTTTCTTATTCTATTGCGAGGCATGGTTAGTCTGTAAACAAGGATCAAATTAGATATCGTGAATAATAGACTGTTCGGGGCACAGTGGTTTCGTGATGGGGTACAGTGGACCGCGATCCACTGTGACCCATCAAGAAACGGTCCACTGTTACCTAACACGCCATATTTGAAAACATAACACGTTTTTGCACGTTACATAACCTGTACAAAAAGTCGCTATCCTGATTTCATTACCTAATTAGATTGTTATATCTATAGAGTAAAAACCTTTGAGCAATTATAAAACGTTTCACTTAAAAATCATCAAATCGAAACAACAAAAAAAATAGTTTCGTACTTACAGACAGCGAGGTGGCAGTTACGCGTCCTTGCACGGCCGGAGCGCGGCGACAACTGAGGCAAGGGGGGCGACGGTATGAAATGGCGCGACGTGACTATGTTCTATGTGTGCGTAGCTAATAGAATGAGAGATATACGTGTTGATCCACTGTTTCCAACGGTCCACTGTCCCCCACTCTCCCCTACATTAAAAGGTGTTCACGAAGTCTTGGAGTCTTCATCAAAGGGGATCCTGGGTTGGGAATTACCCTGGTATCAGTATCACCCGTTCGCACGGAGTGTGGGTCGGCGAACTGCAAGGAGAGGAGGCGCCGACCACCTGAGGTTACGGCGAGGAAGCTGGACTTTGGATCCGGTGGCAAGTGCAGTGGTGCGGTTGCCGTCGGTGGTGGCCCAAAACAGATCCTTCGACTGGCCGTCGAAGGGGACAGTACCAGTGACGTGGTAAGTCTCGTCACGCCGAAGAGGCGGCGTCGTTCGTGCAACATTCCTGGTGGTGGCCCACGAGGGGATCCAGGAGATATAAATCAAACATTCCTGGTGGCCCATGAGGGGAGCCAGGATTAAATCAGACATTTTTGGTGGCCCATGAGAGGAAATATGGACTAGTACGATTCTCTTGGGACGGGAGCTCATCAAGTAATTCAAGGACTTGTGCAAAATAACTATTACTAAAGTTCAGTGTCTTCAGCTAAAACTTAATCAGTGCGTTTACATCGTCATTCAAGGTCACGTGAGTACATTTAATTTATCAACGTGAAAGTCAGTTTAATTTGCGTCGTCATTCATCACTCAAGGTCATCTGATGCAATCGGATTTGGAAGCCATCTTGCGGAACCGGACATTCAACATCGCGAATAGACAATTTTAATTCGTCACTTTACCGATTAAAATCGATTCATTAGCCTAATCTTGTGTCACATCCCTAGATGTCATTCAATCATATCTCTAATGAGTGTTTTTTTTTCTGGCGGGAAATTGAAATAAGGCGGTCAATTTTAATTTCTGTCCAAAGTTTTAATTACTTTTAACAGTCAATAGTGGTTGTAAATACTTATTTGAGTTGTAATTAGCTTCAAAAAATGGATGGTAACTGTAGTGTATGTAGGTACACTGTCTCGAGCGCACATCAGTCAGGTGAACCGGCTGGGAGTAAGGATGGCAACATTGAGTAGTCGGTGATAAGTTACTCTGTGGTTGTTGCATGGCGGCGGTAACAAGGACGAAGTGTGCGCGGGCGAGCCAGTGATATTTATTTACTTACAATAGTGAATTCTACAAGTGGCGACGAGGATTAACTGTAAGTTAATGTGATATTACCATACTGAATCAATTGTGTTGTTACAAGTGAGAATTTGCAACGAAAATTAAGGAAATTCTGCTGAGGTTCATACCTACTACTTACTTGGTGGAGAGACTAGAAACTGAAAATGCGTGTCCACAATAGTATTTTGCAGTATGTATGGGAAGTAAGGACCGTAATACTTCCTACAGTATCGTACCAACACATTTGATTTGGTTAACAAAACTAGTAGACAGAAAATCTTTACGTAAAACCGTGTACAGTACAATGGCGTTCGGTTGCCCTATTTAGTTGCCTAGACTAGAATCATTTTAACGAATGGACAGGCAACGCATGTATGCTCATAAGAAACGACATTAAGTACTTCTAGCAATCCACAATTTATAGTTGCACTTTGTTTATAGTTTGACGTAATTATAGTCGGGTCAACCAATAATGGCACCAACACAAAATTACCGAACTAACTATACTCCGGTCAACTAAAAATGGCACCGTTTGTACTGTTCGTGTGAAGTGTAGCAGTAATCGAACCACATAGGTAGATTATTATTATGATATGATATAGTCATGTCAACCAATAATGGACACATAGTCCAAGGCTCAAATAGACTTACAGTCGGGTTGCGCATGGGTCAAATAGACCTCCATTAAATTGGATAAGAGGCGAACGGGTCAAATGACCTTCAATACATGTTTCGCATAGGTCAAATAGACCTCCATTAAATTGGATAAGAGGCGAATAGGCTTTTATTAAATTTGTTGGCGCATGGGACAAATAGACCTCCATTAAATTGGATAAGAGGCGCACGGGTAAAAAATAGACCTATAATGAACAAATGTGACGCACGGGTCAAATAGACCTCTATTAAATTGGATAAGAGGCGCACTTATATTAAATTATTGACCGTTGTTCAGTTAATTTCAATAGTAAACTGAATATACTGTATATAAAAATTAAAAAAAAATGGAAATAAGATCAAATAAATAATAATATTTTTTTAACAATAATAATAATAAAAAAAAAAAATAAAAAAAAAAACGTAACAGGTACAACGCCTTTCCAGGTTACCATGATGGCTGGTACAATTCCGGGACTAGAGAGATTTGATTCTGAAGGTGACCCCGGGTCAGTGGGATTACGATGGGAAAAATGGAAACGAGCATTGTCAATATATCTAGAGGCTTCAAACATAGAAATCCCAGCCAAGAAACGTGCCAGTTTGCTTCATTTCGGAGGATCAGGACTGCAAGAGATATATTTCAACATACCAGGAGCAAACATCGAGGCTGGAGGCGCGGAAGATGTCTATCAAGTAGCAGTCCATAAACTTGATGAGTATTTTTTACCGAAACAAAGCAAAGTTTATGAACGTCATATATTCAGATTAATTCAACAAGAACAAGGTGAAAAGTTTGAGAAATTCTTGGTGCGGTTGCGAATGCAAGCAGAAAAATGTAAATTTGCAAACAAGGACGACCACCTTATAGACCAGATTACAGAAAAATGTCACATGATAGAGCTGCGGAAAAAAATACTAACGATGGGCGATGCGGTGACTTTGGACCAAATCATTCTTGAAGCAAACACACTAGAAGCGGTGAACAATCAAATGGAAGAGTACTCTAGCAAGAATAAACAAAATGACATAAATGCATTAACACATACATCAAAGAAAATTATTTACAACGGACCTTGACAAAAACGTTACGATGACAAGAAGTTATGTGGAAGATGTAAGAGCAGCAGACATCACTCTGATGAGGCAACTTGTCCGGCAAAAGACAAAAAATGCCACAGATGTGGAGGCGTTGGACACTTCATGCGATGCTGTAAAACCACAAATCCAATAAAAAGAAAGTTTGATTCGGGAAATCCTGGCAATTACTCTGGAAAAATAAAGAAGCCTAAAAAGAATAGAGAGGTTGATTTCATCGAAAACGAAGAAATAGACTACGTTTTCCATATCGACGATGACGCAACAATTGACTGCAAAATAGGAGGAGTAAAAACAAACATGTTAATAGATTCCGGTTGTAAACATAACCTGATAACTGACAAAACATGGGAGCGTCTAAAGGAACAAAGAATTGAAGTAACAAACCAAACAAAAGGATCTGATAAAACATTTGTACCATATGGCAGTAAAGTCCCACTAGACGTAAAAGGCTCTTTTGAGGCGATGATCGAAATGTCAAACGGATCCAAGGAACAGGCCATTTTTTACGTGATTAATGGAGGAACAAAAGACCTACTAGGCAAAACTTCAGCAATCAAATTAGGAGTTTTGAGAATAGGTGTTGACGTAAATCAGATGCAAAGTACAGCATTTCCTAAATTCAAGGGTATCCTGGTAGAGATCCCCATTAACACCGAAGTAAAGCCAATCTCACAACCATACCGAAGAATACCGATTCCGTTAGAATCAAAGGTAGAAACAAAACTAAAAGAGCTTCTGGACCTGGATATTATTGAAAAAGTTGACAAGCCTTCCAGTTGGGTTTCACCCATTGTTCCAATTCTAAAAGAAAATGGAGAATTAAGACTCTGCATAGATATGCGATGTGCAAATGCAGCTATATTGCGCGAGAATCATCCACTACCATGCATGGATCATCTCTTACCAAAAATACGACAGGCTAAGTATTTTAGCAAACTTGATATCAAAAACGCATTCCATCAGGTTGAGATCCGTGATGATTCCCGATACATAACGACGTTTATCACGACAAAAGGATTGTATCGATACAAAAGACTGATGTTTGGTATCACTTGCGCACCAGAAGTTGGGGAAGAACACGTGTTTGCGTAAATTTTGGACTAAACAGCAAGACGATGCTTTTACGCAGTTAAAAGACATCTTGACAAATATTGACACGTTAGGCTACTACAACGTCCAAGATCGGACACAAGTCATCGCGGACGCAAGCCCAGTTGGACTAGGAGCTGTGTTGGTTCAAATAGATGAAAAAGGCTCCAGAATAATTGCATATGGCAATAAGACATTGAGCGATTGTGAGCGCAGATACAGCCAGACGGAAAAAGAGGCCCTGGCTTTAGTGTGGGCAGTCGAACATTTTAATATGTTTCTGTTTGGCAAACAATTTGAACTCGTTACGGATCACAAGCCTTTAGAGTTCATATTCGCTACAAGATCAAAGCCCTGTGCACGCATCGAAAGATGGGTTTTAAGATTACAGTCATACCGGTACAAGATTATCTATCAACCAGGCAAGAAGAACATCGCCGACCCACTATCTCGATTATGTAAGCAATTAACCACTGCACAGGTGCAAAATGATTCACATGTACATCAGATAGTTCAACACGCTAGGCCGCTTGCCATTCCGATGCATGACATTGTGAAATACTCTGAAGCTGACAAAGAAATTAATAGCGTAAAGAAGGGCATTTATGAAAATAGCTGGGATGACACGGCGAAAGTGTTCAAGGTTTTTCAAAATGAGCTATGCTTTTACGACAACGTATTACTGAGAGGTAGTCGAATTGTCATTCCACAACCACTTCGTAAAGCTGTTTTAGATGCCGCACATGAAGGACATCCCGGTATAGTGGCAATGAAAGGCCGTCTGAGAAGTAAAGTTTGGTGGCCACGCATTGACAAAGATGCTGAACATCTAGTGAAGTCGTGTAGGGCGTGTACTTTAGTGGGTGCACCTGATCCGCCGAATCCCATGAAACGGAGAGATCTCCCCAGTGCTCCATGGGTAGACGTAGCGATTGATTTACTTGGCCCACTACCAAGCCGCGATCATCTTTTCGTTATAGTAGACTATTACAGCAGGTACAAAGAGGTCGAAATCTGTAAAACCATCACAAGCAATGCCATAATAGATATACTCAAAGGAATTTTCAGCAGACTGGGTTATCCCGTCTCTCTGACAGCAGATAATGGAAAACAGTTTGTTAGCACAGAGTTCAAAACCTACTGCCGCGAGTGCAATATCAAACTTTTTCATACGATTCCATATTGGCCACAACAAAATGGCGAAGTAGAACGTCAGAATAGGGACATTCTTAAAAGATTAAGGATCAGCCAAGTCGAACAGAGGGACTGGAAAGAAAGCCTTTTGGAATACCTAATGATGTACAACAGCACTCCCCACTCGGTTACTGGAAAATCACCATCAGAGCTGTTTTACAAGAGACAGTACAGGGACAAGAGTCCATCAGTGATAGGAATAAACGAGAGACTGGAGGATTCAGAAGTCAGAGATAGGGATACTCAGCAGCAACAGAATGGTAAAGAATATGCGGACAGAAAGAGGAAATCCAACGAACAGCATTTTATTCCAGGAGAAAAGGTGTACATAAAGAACACGGACAAGAGCAACAAATTAGATTCGAACTTTAAACCAACGACACATACTGTCGAAAAATCACAGGATGGCGAAACAGTTGTCAAAAATGATGAGACGGGGCAAACTTATCGGAGGCACAAGATCCATTTAAAAAGAATAGAAGGGGATAGGTGGGAGACTATACGTACAAGCGGGAACAACGACAGCGATGATAATGATGATTATGTAGGAGATAATAATTAAAATACTTAAATGAAAATAATACATATTATATTGATTTTGTTTGACCTGATGTAACTTAAGAAATAAAAGCTATTTTCCTTATAAACCAAAACTTATTGTGATGTCGATGTAAGAGTTAATAATAAGAATACTTACATATGTCGCCTCAGTGTGGTTTGAGGCATGCTGTGGGCGATCTTGGGCGTCTTCAGGCTCCATGGTGGGTCCTCAAGCAAAATGAAAAGGCTCAAGTATGATGAACCAGGTTTATTTTAGAAAATTATTTCACAAAATGAATACGTCCGATCGACAGGTAGGTCGGTGGCGGAATGGCGCCCGTCGCCGCCTGCAGGTAGTTTTATGCTACGTGAGAATGTTGCCACCGCAGCGCGCCCGCTTCCGTCACGGCCATCTCTGACCATTCACCCGTCCTCGGGTGCGAGTGCTGAGGACAAAAGTATACGCAAAGGATTCTGCTCGGCTGTTCTGACTGAACCCTTAGATGTGGATAGTTCACAAAATAAAGACAAACTGCTAATTTATCCAGAAACACTCTTTTATTGAATTGAAATAGGACTTCTCCTCTTAAGATTCTATTTACAATCAAATTAAATCAACCTAGATCATGAAATCCAAAAAAGTAGACTTGTAGTTCAAAAGAATGCAGGTCTATGTACAATGAACAACATTGTGAGCACCGATTTAAGCACACCTGGGCACCTACCCAGTTTAAAGCCGCACCAACGACTGACTGTACAATCTTTTTTTTTTTTTTACGTCTGAGCACACACTTAGCGTTATTTCACACCGCACCAACGGTTTTCAAATCCTTCTCTTTTTTTTTTGCGTCTGAACACCTGTTCAGCGTCACGCCGCACCAACGGCATGAAGGTCTCTTTCTTTTTGCGTCTTAGTACCTGCTCAGCGTTACCATTAGCCACTCCAATGGCTTCGTACCTCTACATACCAACGTAGACTTTATCCCAAATGCTCACAAGGTTTACTCCACACTCTCTGCTTCACTGGCAGAGTCATCAACAACAATATCCAGTTCCCTTGGTATTTCATGATCTGGTATCTTCCTAACTCTATCATGCGGAAACTTATAAGTTCTATTGGAGATTAGTGATTTTAACAAGTACCTATCGTTATCTAATACTTCTATGATTTTAAAGGGGCCTTTAAATTTTGCGTCAAGTTTTGTCTGATTTCTTTCTTCATTTTTCATTAGCACAAAATCTCCCTGATTAAATTTAGTAACAGTAGCTTTGGTTTTATCGAATCTAGCTTTATCGTAAGCAGCATTGGTCTCTATGTTTTTCGCAGCTTGTTCCCGCATCACCTCGGTGTCGATTTCAGGTTCAGTGTCACTAACAGTCATTAAATTCAATGGCCTAGCGACTCTGCCAATCAACAGCTCTAATGGAGTAGCTTTTGTAACGCGATTTACCGTGGAGTTCATAGCCAACTGAATTTCGCCTAAGGAATCCTGCCAAGAACGATCTTTACTCGTCTCTACAGCAGTCAACATGCCTTTGAGTGTACTCATCACCCGCTCGACCTGGCCATTAGCACGACTGCCGCCCGTGGCAATAAGGTGGAGCTGAATATTGTGGGACTCGCAGTAATGACTAAACTCCTTACTGGCGAAACAACGGCCTTGATCAGCTATAACTCGGACTGGAGCGCCAAACAAAGACACACCTAACTCCAGAGCTCGAATACTGCTCTTGCTATCGATGTTCAGGGAGTGTGAGAGTAGCACGAACTTTGTGAAGGCATCGATCATGACGAAAATGTATTCCTTCACATCATTCTTGCCACTAAGCTTGCCGGATGCATCGATGTGAACGGTATGCCAGGGAACACTAGTCTTCGGAATCGGATGAAGTTCGGCCTGAACTCTGCCGGATTGAGATTTAGAAATCTTGCAGGTGATGCAGTTATCCACGAACTTGCGGACATATTTGGACATTCCCTTGAACCAATAATGGTCATAGACCTTCTCCAACGTTTTTTCCCAACCAAGATGCATTATTGATTCGTGAACATTGTTAATAACCGACCATTTGAAAGCTCGTGGAACAATGGGCAAAACTCGAGTCCTACCGTTCCTTTGAATTTTGCGGTGAAGAATACCAGATCGAACCTCATAAGTCTTTCTAACCTCCTCAGCCAATATCTCATTCTGGAGGTCGGAGAAAACCTTCTGGATTTCAGGATCCCTTTCCTGCTCCACTTGCAACCAGTTGTTGGAAAGCTCCGCTACATTAACCAGTCTCTGCTCAACCCGTTCGACGCTAGCTTCAGAGGAGGATGCAATCGGATTTCTTGACAAAAAGTCTGCATGCTTCATCCTAGAACCCTCCCTGTATTCGATGTCAAAGTCGAAAGACTGTAAATACGACCACCACCTGTGCACCCTAGGAGAGAGGTCAACCTTATTCTTTGTAGCTTTGACAGAGTTACAATCAGTGACGACCTTGAACTTCAACCCATGGAGATAGTGGCGAAAGTGCTTTGCAGCATTGACGATGGCTAAGGTTTCCAGTTCATATGAACAATATCTTGACTCTGGGCCTGTCGTTCGACGACTGAAGAATGCCACAGGGTGTTGTTTGCCATCGACTTTCTGCAGCAACACTGCCCCATAACCATCGGCGCTTGCATCTGTGTGAAGTTCCGTGGGGAGGTCAGGATTAAAAACCCTAAGGACGGGCTCTGAAGTCAAGATTGCGATGATTTTCTGACGAATCTCCTCATGACAAGGTTGCCAGTCTATTTTTCTATCCTTCCCTGATGTGAGTTTATTTAGAGGTGCCATGATGCAGGAAAAATTCGGTACAAATTGGCGGAAGTAGGAGGCCAAGCCAATCAGCTGTCTAAGTTGAGTCACAGTCTCGGGAGGTGGAAGTTTTGTTAGCGCTTCAACTTTTTTGGGGTTTGGCCTAACCTGACCATCTTTTAGGACGAAACCAAGATACTCAACGCGCCTTTTCAAAAATGTACACTTTGCCAGGTTTAATGAGAATCCTGAACTTTTCAGCAACTCGAGGACAACACGAAGTCGTTCTAACCCTTGTTCAACATCTGTCGCCAAGACCAGAATGTCATCGACATAGGCCACGACGAACGTGTGGCCTACTTCGCCAAGCGCTTTCATCACAGCCCTTTGGTAGACGGATGTGGCGTTTTTTAATCCAAATGGCATTGCCAGGTATTCCCACTGGCCATCGGGTGTGACGAAAGCGGTTCGCTCTACAGAATCATCATCAACTAAGATTTGGTGATAACCACTCAGCATATCAAGACAGGTATACCATTTTGCTCCGCCTACCCTAGAAACTTGATCCTCTATCAAGGGAAGCGGATACCTATCGGCAACAGTATTATCGTTAAGCTCCCTATAGTCCACACATAAACGGTTGGAACCATCTTTCTTCTTAACGAGCAACACTGGGCTGGAGAAGGGCGAAGAGCTAGGCCTAATCACCCCGGCTTGCAACAATTCATCCACCTTATCACGTACAACCTGTCGCTCTTGAATGCTGAGACGATAGGGACGTCGCTGAACAATCCGAGTGGGGTCAATAAGACGAATCTCTAATTTGCCACTTGTAACGCGGCTTGTGGAAACACTTTGAGAAAAAGACGAGCGAAAATCTTCAAGCAGGGCTATTAAACGTGGCTTGTACTCAAGGGGCACATCAGTATCGATGTTTTGGAAATTTATTTCATCGCTACAAGCAGATTGACCTTCTATTTCGCAAGATAATATCTCCCTACAGCGCGACAAAACTACTCCATTCGAGGAAATGCTGACATTAAATCCTAGCAATAAGATCTCTCGTCCAATCATAATGTTACTACTTAAGTATCTGTCAGGGACAACGTGAAATAATATTTCCAAATAACAGTCACCAATGAAAACTTTCGATAAGACTTGCAGTGTGCTAAAAATGCTAGATTGACCTATCCCTGTTAGTTTTACAACACCATTAACACGTTTTCCCGTAAATTTTGCAGCGACACTTTCTGTGATTAGGGAACATTCAGCCCCGGAGTCAAAGTGAAAAGGAAATGACTCACCATTGTTTATCAACTGGCCAGACGGGTTGTTCACGCCGCACAGGTTGACGCGATGTTCGCGCGCATGCCCCGTTGCCGCCGGGCTGTCACCGCTGCCGCTCGACCCACTCCTTGCGCCAGCGCCCGCCGACATCACGGTGCCGGATCCGCCGCCGCCGCTGGCGCTCGCGCCACCAGACCCGCGCGTGCATCTTGATGCATAGTGGCCAGTACCGCCACAGCTGAAGCATATGACGCTGGACAGTGGATGTGTCGCTGGTCGCTGTACAGGTCTTGGTCCAGGTGTCAATGGTTTTCCAGTCGCCCTCTTGTCCATAGCATAGAAACACTCGTTAGTTTTGTGTCCCAGCCTGCCGCAATGGTGACACTTTAACGATGGCATAGCTTTAAAGCGTTTGCTATCCACAAGTGCTTCGTTGATGTGCGTCTGTAGCGGGACCTTTCTTTTCATGAACGAAAACGCTTTCAGTTCTCGCTGTAGCTTTTCTCTGGTCATGATCTCAGTGGTGAACGCTAGTCTCTGTAGACGGCCGTCGAATTGCACAAGGTGAGATAGCACTGTAGACACTGCGATTTGCTCTGCATTCATTTTCTGCCACTTTGCTGTAAGTGTAGTTATCAGACGCGCAGCGTAGGCAGACAAGCACTCGTTTTCGTTTGGCCGACTATTTTGTAGAGTGATAAGAGTAGCCGCTGCTGTTTCTGCGCAATCATACCTCGCTGTAAACAGGTCACGAAACTCCGGCCACTGCATACCCGCGAATGATACTTGCGACAGCCATCGAGACGCACTTCCCTTTAGAGCTCCGCTTATAGCCATGATGAGTGCACTTCCGCTAAGGGGCCTTTCAGCAAGGCACAGGTCCACTGTGTTGCACCATGCTCGCGCGTCGGCATCCGATTTTTCAGGGTCGAACTCTGGTAGTGAGACGACACTGTTTGTAGGTGCCTTTACAGCTTCGATAAGGCTCAACATGGTCTTGTTTTGTAGCTCGAACATTGTGCGTAGCAGACTCTCGTTGATGTGCACTGCTGGTGTTACTCCAGGTTCAAACGGTACGGCTTGAGGTGATCCGACTTCTGATGTCGCCTCAGTGTGGCTTGAGGCATGCTGTGGGCGATCTTGGGCGTCTTCAGGCTCCATGGTGGGTCCTCAAGCAAAATGAAAAGGCTCAAGTATGATGAACCAGGTTTATTTTAGAAAATTATTTCACAAAATGAATACGTCCGATCGACAGGTAGGTCGGTGGCGGAATGGCGCCCGTCGCCGCCTGCAGGTAGTTTTATGCTACGTGAGAATGTTGCCACCGCAGCGCGCCCGCTTCCGTCACATATAAATAATTCATACTCACTTAAGAAATAAATGATACTTTGTTTTGAAACAAAAGACTTTAATCATTTCTATAAGGAAGGGATGTAGTGTATGTAGGTACACTGTCTCGAGCGCACATCAGTCAGGTGAACCGGCTGGGAGTAAGGATGGCAACATTGAGTAGTCGGTGATAAGTTACTCTGTGGTTGTTGCATGGCGGCGGTAACAAGGACGAAGTGTGCGCGGGCGAGCCAGTGATATTTATTTAATTACAATAGTGAATTCTACAGTAACGTAGGCGAGGGGGAAAACCCCCCGAACCCTAAGTTCCGCAAGAGACAGCAGACTTTCAGTAATGATGGCGTAGGCGGTGAGGAAATAGACTATAAGCCTTACTATAAAAGACTATATCCTGAAAACTCTATCAATACAGAGATTAAAGTGTTTGTCGAAAGTCAAGACAAAGAACGACTAGGCAATAAAAGCCCTATTTACCTAAACCATATTTTCTCTGCGGAAATAAAAGGTGTGGTGGCAATTCGACGTGTCAATGGCAATAAAATTGTAGTTGTTTTTAAACAGTACAACACGGCTAATAACTTCATCAACAACACGACCTTTCTCGAAAAATACAAACTAAAGGCTTACATACCGGCTGCCCAGATTGAACGGATTGGAATAATTCGTTTTGTCCCTACTAATATATCGAACAAAGAATTGTACTCGAAGCTCTCTTCGATATACGAAATCGTTGCGATCCGGCGCTTCACAAAGAAAGTCGGGCAGACTCGTGTCGCCCTGCAGACAGTTAGCATTACATTCTTGTCTAACGCCCTCCCCGATTGTGTCCAGTACGATCTATTCGCATACCGAGTGTTCGATTACGTGCCACCACTGCAGCAGTGCTACCGCTGTTTTAAATTCAATCATTCAGCAAAAATTTGTAACGGCAAACAACGATGTAGCTGCTGCTCTGGTGAGCACTCCTACAAAGAATGTGACAAACCCAATGAGTTATGTTGCGTAAACTGCGGCGGCGCTCATCTAGCCATTTCTAGGACATGCCCTGTCAAAATGAGGAAAATGATGGAAAAAAGAATGATATAACATATGCCAGTGTTGCGGCTTCAAAAATAGAAGTTGATTTTCCTCGTTTAGACGTTCAAACTATAAAAATCCCAACAAAATTTAAGAAAGGAACTGTTAAACCCCAAATTGACTCTCAGTCTGTGGTAAATGCCAAACCAATTACCCAAAATAATGATGTAAATAGAGCTCCAAATACAACCAATGTTTCTTCCACAAACATCAGAGCACAAATTTTAGAAAATAATGATGTGTTGATGGCTCTTGTCAACACTTTGGTACAGCTGGGCAATAAGTTTGATGATGTGCCCATAACCACGTCATCAATAAAAGACATGCTATTACAAAACCTTAAAATATAATGGCTCATTCAAATATTCCAATTTCACAGTTACGCATTGCGCAACATAATATACAAAGTGTCAACAGTAAGAAACCACTATTAATAAAAATTTTACAAAAAGAAAATATAGACATATGTTTGCTTAATGAAACCTGGTTAAATGATAACAACAATTTAAGAATCCCTGGTTAACATCTACTGTAAAAATGCTGTCAACAAACACAATGGCGTAGCCATTCTGGTAAAACCATACCTAAAATACGATGTATTAGAAACAGCTTTTTATGAGGACATACAAACTATAGCTATTTCATTATGTACAGAAATAGGTACTATGACTATTTTATGTGTATACTGCCCACCTAGAGGTGGTCAAGTCAGAATAAATAGATTGACTAACATTATAAAAGATCTCCCTAAACCTATTCTTGTAAGTGGTGACTTTAATGCGCACCACGTAGCATTTGGATGTTTATCTACTAAAGGTCGAGGTCAGGACTTATATAATGTTATTGACGAAAATGATCTATGCATTTTGAACAATGGAAATTACACAACTGTGAACCGTCCCACACAAAACCCTTCTGCTATTGATGTTACCTTTGCTAGTGCAAGTCTAACACCATTTTGTCAATGGTCTGTACATGACGATCCTATGGGAAGTTACCACTATCCCACAATTACAGAAGTAGCTTTGGCTATTGATAAATATCAGATTAACCCTCCTATTGAAAAGTTCTTATTCAGTAAAGCAGACTGGAATAAGTATCACGAGTTATCTGAAAGCAAGTTTGATAACCTTACAGTAAATTATGAAAACCCACTTGACTCATATACAGATTTTTGCTCTCGCTTAAACCAGCTCAAGGAATTAACAGTTCCAAAGTTCTCTAAAACAAACAAATTTATTAGCAGGACCCCTACACCTTGGTGGAATGAAGTTTGTAAGAAAAGTGTTATTGCTTCTTATGATGCATTAAAATTATATAGAAGTGATCCTACCATAGAAAATTATATAAATTATAAAAAAGTAGATGCTCAAAAAAAGAGAACAATTTCGGAACAAAAGAAATCTGGATGGAATATCCTATGTAATACTTTTAACAGAACTACTCCCATAAGCAAAATTTGGAACATGATTAAGATGTTTAAGGGTGTCAAGAGAAGTAATAAATCATGCCAAGACGAGTTCATTTCCCCTTTTCTCGATAAGCTTTCAGATAATAGTAATTTGGCAGATACTAGTAACTTGAACAGGTATTTTAATATGAATAAAGACAGTGGAGACACGAATTTTCTGCTAAAATCATTTACATGGAATGAATTTTTGATGAGTTTACAGTCTAGACGTAATACAACTCCTGGTTTAGATAATCTACCTTATAGTTTGATCAGAAACCTTCACGAATCTGTGCAGAAATTGTTTCTTGACATTCTTGTAGCTACCTCTTCAACCCTCACCCGATCTCTAGGAGGCGAGGCAGCCCCACCAGCATAGGCATGCAGCGACGACGAGGACATAGTCTCGCGTCGTAGTCCTTCTAGTTCGGCATCATCAAAAAGTTCTGATCGTAGGATATACCGAACTCTGTCCGCTAGGTTTTGCTCCGTGAGGGTTATCGTAGGCTCCAGCTCTGCAAACTCGCGGTGCATGACAACCCGGTTTCCCAAACCCGCGCTTTCCCTCATTGTCGCCCTGTAATACGCTCGCAATGCGTTTTTATTCATGTTCACTGTCCAGGGCATTCGGCGTACCCCACCAGTGGCGGGTGCCGATTGCTGGGCCTGCGAAGGCCCTGCCGACACCAAGCCGTCTGGTGGCGATGGTGGAACATTAGACTGGCCAGGTGGTCGAGCCAGTCTGCGGGTGTGGCTGACGTCCCGCATGCTGCCGCGTCCAGCGCCAGCTCCAGACGCGCCCTGGCGATAGCCCCCAGGCAGCGACCCTATACGCGCTCTGTTCCTTTCCATCCATACAGAAGGCTAAATACAACTGGGGGCGCCCATTTCCCAGAGGGGACCGTTGATTTTGATCACACCGATTCTAGAACAACTGCAAGCACGGTACCTAACACCTGCAGTCTCGGTGATTTCCCTTAGTCGCCTCGTACGAAACCCGCGGGAAGAGATGGGGTGGTGCTATTCTACTCTGCCGGCACCACACGGCCGTGGTGCCGTGTATTATTATTATTTGGAAAATCTAAAGGAAATGGTCTAGTCTGACCAAAGTGGCCAGACGGACGCCCTCCGGCTGAGGAGTCCAAGCGGCCGGAGGTCAGGGCGACAGCCAGAGAAAACGCTGGACAATCCGGGCTGTATCAAGCAGCACCGCCTTCTGCATGATAGCCGGAAGCATGCCCACACGGAGTTCCAACCGCCTCAGATGGTTAGCGAGACTGGTTGGAACTAACCCATGCGCGGAAAGGACTATAGGAACGATTTTGGCCGACACCACCCCCCACATGTCAACAACCTCGTGCGCCAGGTCCAGATACTTGGTTTTCTTATCTGTTTCGGCTTTCACGAGGTTTTCATCGTTCGGAACAGTGATGTCGACCAAAAATTATTATTATTATTATTATTTGGAAAATCTAAAGGAAATAGTCTCGTCTGACCAAAGTGGCCAGACGGACGCCCTCCGGCTGAGGAGTCCAAGCGGCTGGAGGTCAGGGCGACAGCGAGAGAAAACGCCGGACTATCCGGGCTGTATCAAGCAGCACCGCCTTCTGCATGATAGCCGGAAGCATGCCCACACGGAGTTCCAACCGCCTCAGATGGTTAGCGAGACTGGTTGGAACTAACCCATTTGCGGAAAGGACTATAGGAACGATTTCGGCCGACACCACCCCCCACATGTCGACAACCTCGTGCGCCAGGTCCAGATACTTGGTTTTCTTATCTGTTTCGGCTTTTTTTTTGTTGTTATCTGTTTTGTTTCGGATTATTATTATTATTATTATTATTATTAGTGTTTTTCCTCGCAGTTGTAACGTCCTCGCCTGGTAACCATTGGGGTATCCTAGTTTGGGACCAGGGCCTAGATTCTGTTAATGCATTGTAGTACATACTATGACAACTGTATGAACGCGGCGATTTCATTCCATTGCTGCTTCTAATCTACGCGCGCACACGTATCAATCCTTCTAGGTGTCAATGGTATGTAACGCTCAGCCCAGTCCAGTGCCATGTCAAGCCAGTCATAGCCAAGCCAGCCATAGCCAAGCCAGCCATAGCCAAGCCAACCATAGCCAAGCCAGAGTAGCCGTGACGTCAGCATACGTCACCGCCGCGCGCCACGCCGCGCGCTGCGCCGCGCGCTGCGCCTCGCGCCACGTGCCGCCCGTTTGCCCCACCTCGCTCGCACCGGCCGGTTGCGAGGGTGGGAGAAACAACGCCTGCCTATTTACGCCGTTGCAAATGTCGGATCGGCACTTTTTCCGTTGTAATTATTTTATAGGGCGAAGCTCTGCCCTAATAAATTTCTATTTGATTAACTTTGTTGTTTGAGTCCCTGCCCTTCTTTACATTCAGAAGTGGGATTACTCACGAAGAGTGCTCGCGCTACAAACAAGAAGAAAAAGGCCTAGGTCTCCTGAAATCGAGCAATCTACATCTTCGTGTCCGCCACGTGGATCCAAGTCTCGCTCTCCGAAATCGAAGAAGATCCTTCACCGCCTGCTAGAAAACTACTGAAAAATCTTCTGGTTCAAGAACTTCTAAAGAATGCTTGCCGCCCGGAACATCTATTACAAAAGTCGAAATACTAAGAAACAAGGACAATAACGACGTGATCACACCTGTGCGCCATCACGAGATGGAAGAGATGGCCTACTCGCTGCCTGCAACCATCCTACGAGGCAATCAAGGCTACATGAAGGTGATCAACATCGAGACCACAGACATCGTGTCGGAGCCGGCTGGGAGAGCTGCTAGTACGCGCCGAGACCTGCGAGAACACGCCGCTTCATACGCAGGTTAGCCCAATTGCCATTACTAGCCATTCCGATTGCTCGTGGTCAGCCAAAAGTGTACTAACAACTTGCCTTGATAAAATCTCTGCCAGAGGGGGGGTAGATATAGAAAATATTTCTGTAGGACTCTTAAATGAAATTGAGAAAAAAAAACCTTGATTGAAATTTTGTTTGAGTTTGAGGAACTGTTTTGCCAGCGATACTAATGAAGTAATGAGTTCGGATGCACAGATTTACTACAGATGAAAATAAGTGTCACTAGCAAATGAGCCTGTATATCATCGCCCTTATAGATTATCACATAGCGAACAGGCTACAGTGAAATCAAAAGTTCAAGATTTATTAGCTGTGGGTATAATTAAAGAATCTGAGTCCAGCTATGCTTCCCCAGTCATTCTAGTTAAAAATAAAAACGGTGATAACTTTACCCACCAACCGTGATAGTCTGTTATGCATCGATTACAGTGGGAGATAGGTACCCATTAACAAACTTGATGACACAGTGTCTAAATTGGCAGGTAAAAAGCGTTTTACTAGTCTAGATATGGCGCAGGGTTACCACCAAGCAAAAATCTGTCCTACTGATACACACAAGACCACATTTATTACCCCACAAGGTCATTATGAATTTTTACGCGTACCATTCGGTCTAGCAAATGCGCCGGCGGTTTTCATGAGATTGATAAATAAAATCTTTGGCAGCTTACACAACCCTGAAATACTTGCATTTCTAGACGATATACTTCTTCCCTCGTACGATGTACAGGATGGCTTACTTACTATTGCTAACAAAGGTTCTACAAAAATTTAACACGGAAAACTTAAGACTAAACATGTTCGGTTCTGCAAGAAAACATTTCGTATTTACCTAGGTCATGAAATATCGGCGGAGGTCATACAGCCGGGTGAATCTAAGATGGCAGCTGTTTCTAAATTACCAGTTCCACAAAATGTACCTACATGAAGTACGCCAGTTTATCGGACTATGCAGCTATTTCAGAAAGTTAATCTTTAATTTTGCAGTAATAGCTCGCCCACTCACAGATTTGACAAAAAATGCTAGTTGGGTATGGAGCAATGAGCAGTTGCTGAGTTTTAAGGAATTAAAAGAAAAGCAATTGTGTAGTAAACCCGTGTTAGCATTGTACGATCGATCGTTGCCCACCAAGATTCACACGGATGCCTGCAAGTTAGATATAGCCTGAATTTTATTGCAAAAACAACCTAACGGTACATTGAGACCCGTACTGTACTTTAGCCGGGTTACCAGTAGAGAGGAAAGTGTCTATCATAGCTACGAGTTAGAAACACCTGCCGTTGTAGAGTCGCTGTGCAGGTTCCGTGTTTGCATTGTAGGTCTAAATGTGAAGGTAGTTACAGATTGCACCGCGGTACGTGCGACTTTGACTAAACGCGACTTACGCTCGGTTTCTAGAACAGTGATCAAATGTTAATCTCATGTTAATCTCACGTCAAGCTAATTTCAGCCAATCACGTGCCGGTATTTTGAATTAATCTTAGATTAATCTCTTGTTATACATTTGAACACTCTTTCAGAAACTGAGGCTTAGTACCACGTATATCAAGATGGTGGATGGTGGTGGACGATATTTACTCAGGACCTTACGTAATAACTATGGTACTACCTAATGACATGTATCAAATTTGTAGCATTGAAGGTATGCGTGGTTGTAAGAGCTTTCAGGGATTAGTTTCATCTGATGCAATTAGACAGTACAGAAGTAGTTATTGCCCCGATGACAGATAGTGCCAGTAGTTCAGACGAACCGGTAGAAACTGAAGACCTAATAGACTTACTAGAGAGCTAATACGAGTATTTTTCTCTGTTCCCATTGCGGGAGCAATTGTTACAGGATGGCCGACTGTAACGCTCAGCCCAGTCCAGTGCCATGTCAAGCCAGTCATAGCCAAGCCAGCCATAGCCAAGCCAGCCATAGCCAAGCCAGCCATAGCCAAGCCAGCCATAGCCAAGCCAGCCATAGCCAAGCCAGAGTAGCCGTGACGTCAGCATACGTCACCGCCGCGCGCCACGACGCGCGCCGCGTCTCGCGCCACGCCGCGCGCCGCCCGTTTGCCCCACCTCGCTCGCACCAGCCGGTTGCGAGGGTGGGAGAAACAACGCCTGCCTATTTAAGCCGTTGCAAATGTTGGATCGGCACTTTTCCCGTTGTAATTATTTTATAGGGCGAAGCTCTGCCCAAATAAATTTCTATTTGACTAACTTTGTTGTTTGAGTCCCTGCCCTTCTTTACAGGTACAAAAAATCATGTCACATGACCTGACCTAGTATCTGTCATTGAACTATAATGCTCTAGCAGAAATGAGACCCAGGTTATGTGATTGTATTGTGTGGAAGTTAATAATTTATAATTTTAATTTTCTGCACTCTATAAGATCAGAACCTGAGTTGCAAACAAGAGTTTGTGCACGTTGTTTTTATATCTATGTTCAGTGTTACATTTTATAAAATCTCTATGCGTTAACCAATCTGGTCACATAATATAGCTGGATATATACAAGTATCACATGGAATAATTCAAGACATTGTTACAATGAGATCTTATCAATACAGCAAAATATATGCTGTGGAATCCTTCATATTGCGGAAATACACTACGTCAACTTTTGCATACGTGTACTCTATATTACGTTACATTATGTGTGATTTTGCAACTAAAATGTTAAGATCGATAGGCTGACAACTGACTACAGACGTACAGGTTGGTAATACGGACGGATCTTTTGTTCAAAAAAGAACAAAGACGTGCCTTTCACAAAGGTAACACACAGAAAAACGTAGGTACCTACCTACCTACTGTTTCCTTTTAGTGACAGGTACAGTCGACAGCACATTAACCTTCACATTTTAGTTGCAAAGTCGCCCATAATGCAACGGAGTAGAGTGTATGGGTGTATACGATGATGTCATGTGCTGTCGACTGTAGGTAGGTACGATATGTGCTGCGAAAAGATTTTAGTAGACATCCGTCTCGCACACACATTCTAACTCAAAAATAGGACGCTTTTGATAAATGTGGTCTAATGCTTTGCCAGTTATCGGGTATCCTAGTGTGGGGCCAGAAACAATGTATGTATCCATATGTAAATGTTATGTTAGTTAGAATTAAACAGTAATAATAACTTGGACACAACACGACCACTTCTTCTGGGGTGTTTAATTACGTAGACACCACTGTATGGAGTTGTCTGATTTAGTCCTTTTGTTCCCGGTAGGTATGTCACACCACCTTATGTCTCGCTGTTACATTTTGGTACTTTTTTTTCAATAGGTATATCATACTCCTACTATATAGGTACCACATTTACTTCAAAATTAATTTACAAATTATACTTCAATGAATGTCTTAACAATCGAAACAGGATTTTGAGCATGTCTGAAAGAACATTCAGCATAGTAAGTCACGAGCTGATACCCGGCGGAGGCACAAAACAATGAGCCGTTTTCAGAAGACCGAAAAAAAATAAAATAATGTGGCTGTCAAAGGAATGCAATTTTGGACCTCAGCCCAATAGCCATTTGTGATACATCATAAAATAGGTCTCAGCGAGCTGAACAAAAGTTACTACTACGCCAACAGCCAAATGTTTGTCGTTTCGGAGTTATATTTTGTTGAAAATGTTAGTTTTTTTTCAATACTATATAACTCCGAAAGGACAAACATTTGGCTGTTGGCGTCGTAGTAACTTTTGTTCAGCTCGCTGAGACCTATTTTATGACGTATCACACATGGCTATTGGGCTGAGGTCCAAAATTGCATTCCTTTGACAGCCATATTATTTTATTTTTTTTTGTTCTTCTGAAAACGGCTCATTGCTAGATAGGTAGATTTAGAACAGTGTCTAGAACTCTTCGCAAAAAAGGACTACTACCTATATAATTTTATTATTATCGGCGAATCTGATTTTCAGTGGACGAGCTAATTTCCATAATACGAGAAACATTATTATTATATGTCTGCCGGTTCATAAAGACGTCGAATCACCTAGCGCGATGTAGTCGAAACATTTAAGAATCTTCTCTGACTCGAAGTACGTACTAATGACTCATCAACACGCACAAATTAATATTGGAATTTAACTTAGAGTCGACATAATATGATATGGACATGCATGACTGGATAAATGGCCCCTTCAAAGACGCTTTATACTTTTGCCCGGCAAAATAATCTGTACAGAAGAACAACAATGACAACCTGACAACCGAAAATGCTACAGAAACCACCAGACCAGGGCCTAGATTTTGCTAATGCATTGTAGAACAATGACAGTTGCATTACTGCGTCGATTTCGTTTCATCGCCGCTTCAAATAAACGCTCGCACGGGTATTCGTATTTCCAGGCGTCCGTGGAATTAAAAAACATGCCTCGTGACCCGACCATCTAACTGTAATTGGGTATTTGACAGGATGTCAAATGAGTTACTTTTAAAACGGAATTTTGTATGAAAATACTTGCTTGTGACGTCACATTTCAGAATACTCTTTTTATGTTTCATCGATTTAAAAATTGTAATAACTAGTAAATGATTAAAAAAAATACATTTTCCGAATCATTTTGTAATTTTTGTTTTAATCGAGCATCTCAAAAAATTTATTGTTGATAGTGTCAAATACCGTATTGAGCTGTAGTGCATAAACAGAATCGTGGCCCAGACCAGAACCCATCAGGAGCTTTTTATTATAGAAAGAAAGAAAGAAAGAAAGAAGGATTTTATTAGAATTGTCACAGAAACACGATGAATACACAAGTCTTTAATTCTCCTTGTACGTAATAAACAAAATACACAAAAGTCAACAAAACAAAAAAAAAAAATTTAATAAAAACAAAAGAAAACAAAACATCGGTTTAAAAAAAATCTACTATAAATATATTTTATTATTACTTATTAATTCAATGCTTATTATTATACGAGTATAACGATACACTGCGCCGTGCAATTCGGACACTCATGGGACTTAGGCACTGACTGAAAACCAGCGCTGAGGGCCTCCACCCTTAGCATTATGCTGAGTCAGCTGCCTTTCGCAGCAGCGGTTAAAGTCTGTTCGCTATCATAGTGTCACTTTGATATTTACCGCCTCGGCGCATGGCGGCTTTTGACAAAAAAAATTAAAGGAAGCCGACGCGGCGCAAACACGCAAGTGAATTTGGCTCGCAGCTCGTCTCATTCTACTACTATGTAGATCACGCAATTAAAGAAGTAAATCAATCAGTATTTTAGAATGGATTTATAACGAAACGATCCTGCATCACTTAGGTAGGTACCTATTCTAAATACCGGGGGAGATGAATATTCTGAGGACACTTCGAGTGATGAAGAGTAGTGCTTTATTTTGTGCTTCGTTAGGTATATTGTGTACCATGTTTTTTTTCGATTTAAAGTGTTTTGGCCGTCTAAGTTGTATTATTGAAATAAATGTTTTTTTACTAAAACCAAGATTGCCTTCGTGTGTACCGACACTATCTAAGCGAACGGACTTTACACACCGCGACAAAACTGTATAAATGTATTTATTTATGTATGTTTGTACCTTATCCGTGATGGTTTCTTCTCGTTTGTATTTCGTATTTCTGTTGTGTGTGACTGTTGGTGCAATAAACGTTTCTCTTTCTTTCTTTCTGTTGGAATCGCACATCAGAATGTTGCACGATTTATAAATAAATCTGAACTACCTACCTACTCATTTTAAACCTGGAGGTGTTGTTTAGCGAACAAAATACAATCAATGGACGTTCTATGTTTTACCAAACATTTTATGATGTCATGCCATGATGGACTATGTACCTACCTATGCCCAATTATATTCTTGCTCCTAATTACTCAATAAATATACAAAAACGAGGAGGAGCATGTATTCTTATTAAATCAGGGCATGAATATGTATAAAGAAATTCCTAACATAATAAAACACACAGTGGCGGGTGCTTTCGAATACTGCGCGGTAGAATTAACAGATCACAATATAATTATCGTTTGTAATTACAGCATGATCAGGTTATGTTAGTGAACTTAGCAGATCATTGTCTAGCAGATCACAAATAAATGAGAGTTCTTGTCGCATGCAGCAGAGTTCTAGAGTTCCTGATACTTTTTGGAAATAGTTCTGGCCATTTGACCTTGAAAAACTAAATTGAAAAAATGATCTGCTAACTTCCCATAGCATATCATTTCGCAGCAACTAAAAAAACAAGGTGAGTTCTTATCGCATGCAGCCGAGTTCTATAGTTCTTGATACTTTTTAGACATAGTTCTGGCGATTTTACCCGAAAAAAGGCAGTTGACAAAATGATCTGCCAACTTCCCGTAGCAGATCATTTTGCAGAAAATAAAAAAATATCGAAAGTTCTAAGCGTATGCACCAAAGCTTTACAGTTCCTGATACTTCTCACGAATAGTTCTGTGTTCAATTCAAGTAAAAAGCAATTCAAGTATTAAAGAGCAAAAATCAACAAACACCAATTTCGTCGATTCCAACAATTTTAAAAACCTTCACAAGAAAATATAATGTTCCATTCACATTATCTAAGCAAAATCTAAAGCCTACAACCTAAATCAGTACTAGAACTCACGTAAAAGTATCAGCAGATCATATAAGAATGTGTGAAAAATAAAAAAATAAAAACTTTAGACTCATTAATTTTTTTTTAAAAATTCAGCCGGGTACAAAAACCAGAAATCTTGCAAATTTTATAGATCTGCACCTAAACTAAAATAAAAAACTAAATTTAGAACCAGAACTCACGTCCAGGTGTCAGCAGATCATACCTATATGTAAGAAAATCCAACAATTGTAACACTGGAAAATAAAAATATTTCGGTAAGGCAAGAACCCAGAACTCCAACGAATTTCATAGATCTGCACCAGAACTACAATAAAGAACTAGATTTAGAACGAGAACTCACGTCCAGGTGCCAGCAGGTCATACCTACATGTTAAAAAATCCAAAATTGTAACACTATAAAATAAAAATATTCCGGAAAGGTAAGAACCCAGAACTCCAACGAATTTCATAGACCTGCACCAGAACTACAATCTAAAAGTAGATTTAGAACCAGAACTCACGTCCAGGTATCAGCAGATCATACCCATATGTAAGAATGTCCAAAAATTGTAACACTAGGACAACAAAATTATTTCAATGAGCTGAGAACCCAGAACTCCAATAAATTTCACAGTTCTGCACCAGAACTACAATCAAAAACTAGATTTAGAACTTAAACTCACGTCCAGGTATCAGCAGATCATACTCATATGTAAGAATGTCCAAAAATTGTAACACTAGGACAATAAAATTATTTCAATGAGCTGAGAACCCAGAACTCCAATGAATTTTACAACTCTGCACTAGAAATACAATAAAGAACTAGATTTAGAACTAGAACTCACGTCCAGGTGCCAGCAGATCATACCTACATGTTAGAAAATCCAAAAATTGTAACACTGGAAAATAAAAATATTTCGGTAAGGTAAGAACCCAGAACTCCAACGAATTTCATAGAACTGCACCAGAACTACAATCTAAAACTAGATTTAGAACTAGAAATCACGTCGAGGTGCCAGCAGATCACACCTATACATGTTAAAAAATCCAAAAATTGTAACACTAGGACAATAAAATTATTTCAATGAGCTGAGAACCCAGAACTCCAATTAATTTCACAGATCTGTACCAGAACTACAATCTAGAACTAGATTTAGAACTAGAACTCACGTCCAGGTATCAGCAGATCATACCCATATGTAAGAATGTCCAAAAATTGTAACACTGGGACAATAAAATTATTTCAATGAGCTGAGAACCCAGAACTCCAATGAATTTATTAGATCTGCACCAGAACTACAATTTAGAACTAGATTTAGAACTAGAACTCACGTCGAGGTGCCAGCAGATCACACCTGTATGTTAAAAAATCCTAAAATTGTAACACTACGACAATCAAATTATTTCAATGAGCTGAGAACCCAGAACTCCAACGAATTAAAAATATTTGCACCATAACTACAATCTAGAACAAGATGTAGAACTAGGACTAACGTCGAGGTGCCAGCAGATCATACCTATGTGTTAGAAAATCCAAAAATATTACCAATAGGCTAATAAAATTATTTCAATGAGCTGAGAACCCAGAACTCCAATGACTTTCACAGATCTGCACCAGAACTACAATCAAGAACTAGATTTAGAACTAGAACTCACGTCCAGGTGCCAGCAGATCACACCTTCATGTTAGAAAATCCAAAAATTGTAACACTGGAAAATAAAAATATTTCGGAAAGGTAAGAACGCAGAACTCCAACGAATTTCATAGACCTGCACCAGAACTACAATCTAGAACTAGATTTAGAACTAGAACTCACGTAGAGGTGCCAGCAGATCACACCTGTATGTTAAAAAATCCTAAAATTGTAACACTATGACAATAAAATTATTTCAATGAGCTGAGAACCCAGAACTCCAACGGATTTAATAGATTTGCACAAGAACTACAATCTAGAACTAGATTTAAAACTAGAACTCACGTCCAGGTATCAGCAGATCATACCCATATGTAAGAATGTCCAAAAATTGTAACACTAGGACAATAAAATTATTTCAATGAGCTGAGAACCCAGAACTCCAATGAATTTATTAGATCTGCACCAGAACTACAATTGAGAACTAGATTTAGAACTAGAACTCACGTCGAGGTGCCAGCAGATCACACCTGTATGTTAAAAAATCCTAAAATTGTAACACTACGACATTCAAATTATTTCAATGAGCTGAGAACCCAGAACTCCAACGAATTTAAAAGATTTGCACCATAACTACAATCTAGAACAAGATGTAGAACTAGGACTAACGTCGAGGTGCCAGCAGATCATGCCTATGTGTTAGAAAATCCAAAAATATTACCAATAGGCTAATAAAATTATTTCAATGAGCTGAGAACCCAGAACTCCAATGAATTTCACAGATCTGTTCTAGAACTACAATAAAGAACTAGATTTAGAACTGGAACTAACGTCCAGGTGCCAGCAGATCATACCTACATCGTAGAAAATCCAAAAATTGTAACACTGGAAAATAAAAATATTTCGGTAAAGGAAGAACCCAGAACTCCAACGAATTTCATAGGACTGCACCTGAACTACAATCTAAAACAAGATTAAGAACTAGAACTCACGTAGAGGTGCCAGCAGATTACACCTATATGTTAAAAAATCCAAAAATTGTAACACTAGGACAATAAAATTATTTCAATGAGCTCAGAACCCAGAACTCCAATGAATTTCATAGATCTGCACCAGAACTACAAGAAAGAACTAGATTTAGAATTAGAACTCACGTCGAGGTGCCAGCAGATCATACCTATATGTAAGAATGTCCAAAAATTGTAACACTAACACAATAATATTATTTCAATGAGCTGAGAACCCAGAATTCCAACGTATTTTATAGATCTGCACCAGAACTACAATCTTGAACTAGATTTAGAACTAGAACTCAATTTTTTACACACTAACATATGATTCAATGTTACTCAATTTATTAATTAGACAATCAACAAATCGAACTACATATATATTTATTTATTTTATAAAACATGTTTTGAGATTTTTTTATTCTGTTATGTTTTTCTTATTTTTTAACACACTAATAGACGGTTAGATTTCACTTGTCGATTAAATAACAAATCGTGTGAAAATAAAAAAACTAGTGTTACAATTTTTGGATGTTTTAACATATAGGTGTGATCTGCTAGCACCTCGACGTGAGTTCTAGTTCTAAATCTAGTTCTAAATTGTAGTTCTGGTGCAAATCTAATAAATTCGTTGGAGTTTTGGGATATCAGCCCATTGAAATAATTTTATTGTCCTAGTGTTACAATTTTTGGACATTCGTACATATGGGTACGATCTGCTGATACCTGGACGTGAGTTCTAGTTCTAAATCTAGTTCTTGATTGTAGTTCTGGTGCAGAACTGTGAAATTTATTGGAGTTCTGGGTTCTCAGCTCATTGAAATAATTTTATTGTCCTAGTGTTACAATTTTAGGATTTTTTAACATACAGGTGAGATCTGCTGGCACCTCGACGTGAGTTCTAGTTCTAAATCTAAGTCTCAATTGTAGTTCTGGTGCAGATCTAATAAATTCATTGGAGTTCTGGGTTCTCAGCTCATTGAAATAATTTTATAGTCCTAGTGTTAAAATTTTTGGACATTCTTACATATGGGTATGATCTGCTGATACCTGGACGTGAGTTCTAGTTCTAAATCTAGTTCTAGATTGTAGTTCTGGTGCAAATCTATTAAATTCGTTGGAGTTCTGGGTTCTTAGCTCATTGAAATAATTTTATTGTCATAGTGTTACAATTTTAGGATTTTTTAACATACAGGTGTGATCTGCTGGCACCTCTACGTGAGTTCTAGTTCTCAATGTAGTTCTAGATTGTACTTCTGGTGCAGTTCTATGAAATTCGTTGGAGTTCTGCGTTCCTACCTTACCGAAATATTTTTATTTTCCAGTGTTACAATTTTTGGATTTTCTAACATATAAGTATGATCTGCTGGCACCTGGACGTGAGTTCTAGTTCTAAATCTAGTTTTAGATTGTAGTTCTGGTGCAGATCTGTGAAATTCGTTGGAGTTCTGGGTTCTCAGCTCATTGAAATAATTTTATTGTCCTAATGTTACAATTTTTTGATTTTCTAACACATAGGTATGATCTGCTGGCACCTCGACGTTAGTCCTAGTTCTACATCTTGTTCTAGATTGTAGTTCTGGTGCAAATCTTTTTAATTCGTTGGAGTTCTGGGTTCTCAGCTCATAAAAATAATTTTATTGTCATAGTGTTACAATTTTTGGATGTTTCAACATATAGGTGTGATCTGCTAGCACCTCGACGTGAGTTCTAGTTCTAAATCTAGTTTTAAATTGTAGTTCTGGTGCAGATCTAATAAATTCGTTGGAGTTTTGGGATATCAGCCCATTGAAATAATTTTATTGTCCTAGTGTTACAATTTTTGGACATTCTTACATATGGGTATGATCTGCTGATACCTGGACGTGAGTTCTAGTTCTAAATCTAGTTCTAGATTGTAGTTCTGGTGCAAATCTATTAAATTCGTTGGAGTTCTGGGTTCTCAGCTCATTGATATATTTTTATTGTCATATTGTTACAATTTTAGGATTTTTTAACATACAGGTGTGATCTGCTGGCACCTCTACGTGAGTTCTAGTTCTAAATGTAGTTCTAGATTGTACTTCTGGTGCAGTTCTATGAAATTCGTTGGAGTTCTGCGTTCAAAAACCTTACCGAAATATTTTAATTTTCCAGTGTTACAATTTTTGGATTTTCTAACATATAAGTATGATCTGCTGGCACCTGGACGTGAGTTCTAGTTCTAAATCTAGTTTTAGATTGTAGTTCTGGTGCAGATCTGTGAAATTCGTTTGAGTTCTGGGTTCTCAGCTCATAAAAATAATTTTATTGTCATAGTGTTACAATTTTTGGATGTTTCAACATATAGGTGTGATCTGCTAGCACCTCGACGTGAGTTCTAGTTCTAAATCTAGTTTTAGATTGTAGTTCTGGTGCAGTTCTATGAAATTCGTTGGAGATCTGGGTTCTTTCTTTAACGAAATATTTTTATTTTCCAGTGTTACAATTTTTGGATTTTCTAACATGTAGGTATGATCTGCTGGCACCTGGACGTTAGTTCTAGTTCTAAATCAAGTTCTTTATTGTAGTTCTGGTGCAGATCTGTAAAATTTATTGGAGTTCTGGGTTCTCAGCTCATTGAAATAATTTTATTGTCCCAGTGTTACAATTTTTGGACATTGTTACATATGGGTATGATCTGCTGATAACTGGACCTGAGTTCTAGTTCTAAATCTAGTTTTAGATTGTAGTTCTGGTACAGATCTGTGAAATTAATTGGAGTTCTGGGTTCTCAGCTCATTGAAATAATTTTATTGTCCTAGTGTTACAATTTTTGGACATTCTTACATATGAGTATGATCTGCTGATACCTGGACGTGAGTTTAAGTTCTAAATCTAGTTTTTGATTGTAGTTCTGGTGCAGAACTGTGAAATTTATTGGAGTTCTGGGTTCTCAGCTCATTGAAATAATTTTATTGTCCCAGTGTTACAATTTTTGGACATTGTTACATATGGGTATGATCTGCTGATAACTGGACCTGAGTTCTAGTTCTAAATCTAGTTCTAGATTGTAGTTCTGGTACAGATTTGTGAAATTCATTGGAGTTCTGGGTTCTCAGCTCATTGAAATAATTTTATTGTCCTAGTGTTACAATTTTTGGACATTTTTACATATGGGTATGATCTGCTGATACCTGGACGTGAGTTCTAGTTCTAAATCTTGTTTAGATTGTAGTTCTGGTGCAGGTCTATGAAATTCGTTGGAGTTCTGCGTTCTTACCTTACCGAAATATTTTTATTTTCCAGTGTTACAATTTTTGGATTTTCTAACATGAAGATATGATCTGCTGGCACCTGGACGTGAGTTCTAGTTCTAAATCTAGTTTTAGATTGTAGTTCTGGTGCAGATCTATGAAATTCATTGGAGTTCTGAATTCTTAGCTCATTGAAATAAATGTTATTGTCCTAGTGTTACAATTTTTGGATTTTTTAACATATATAGGTGTGATCTGCTGGCACCTCGACGTGATTTCTAGTTCTAAATCTAGTTTTAGATTGTAGTTCTGGTGCAGTTCTATGAAATTCGTTGGAGTTCTGGGTTCTTACCTTACCGAAATATTTTTATTTTCCAGTGTTACAATTGTTGGATTTTCTTACATATAGGTATGATCTGCTGACACCTGGACGTGAGTTCTGGTTCTAAATTTAGTTCTTTATTTTAGTTTAGGTGCAGATCTATAAAATTTGCAGGATTTCTGGTTTTTGTACCCGGCTGAATTTTTAAAAAAAATTAATGAGTCTAAAGTTTTTATTTTTTTATTTTTCACACATTCTTATATGATCTGCTGATACTTTTACGTGAGTTCTAGTACTGATTTAGGTTGTAGGCTTTAGATTTTGCTTAGATAATGTGAATGGAACATTATATTTTCTTGTGAAGGTTTTTAAAATTGTTGGAATCGACGAAATTGGTGTTTGTTGATTTTTGCTCTTTAATACTTGAATTGCTTTTTACTTGAATTTGAACACAGAACTATTCGTGAGAAGTATCAGGAACTGTAAAGCTTTGGTGCATACGCTTAGAACTTTCGTTAATTTTTGGTTTCCTTCAAAATGATCTGCTACGGGAAGTTGGCAGATCATTTTGTCAACTGCCTTTTTTCGGGTAAAATCGCCAGAACTATGTCTAAAAAGTATCAGGAACTATAGAACTCGGCTGCATGCGATAAGAACTCACCTTGTTTTTTTAGTTGCTGCGAAATGATATGCTACGGGAAGTTAGCAGATCATTTTTTCAATTTAGTTTTTCAAGGTCAAATGGCCAGAACTATTTCCAAAAAGTATCAGGAACTCTAGAACTCTGCTGCATGCGACAAGAACTCTCATTTTTTTGTGATCTGCTGGACAATGATCTGCTAAGTTCACTTACATGATCAGGTTCAGGTTCTGACGTATAGTGCTGTTGAAGAGTTTTTGTGTATTATGAAATGAAAATATAAACCTTTTTGTACACACACACACACACACACACGCACACGCGCGCACACACACACACACACACACACACACACATACACACACACACACACGCGCACGCACGCACACACACACAAACACACACACACACACACACACACACCTTGAATTGAGTGGCTAGAAAATTTTTAACTTTTTGTTTTTATCTGTTTATTATATTTTTTCTTTGCATGCAATAAATGTTGTTATCTCGTTCTCTTATGTATCTTATGTATCTCTTACGTATCTTAAATGTTATCTCGACTGACAGTCGTCCGCTCAGTGTATCCTGACTACGTATGTACGCACATTTTTAACGTTCTAACTTATTTCACCTTCTCCTAAGATACAGGTTTTTTCGCCTAGTTTAGGAGACAGGATGCAACGACAATAATATTGTATTGTACACTAGATTTAGCACTAAACAATTGTCGTCATTTTTACATGTATTTTTTGGTTTTTAAAATAAACAATTTGAATTTGAATTTGATGATCAATTGTACTAATTCTCAATCAATTGTGTTTTGTAATAATAGGTACAAAAAGTTTTCTAGTGTGGTTATCTATATCTAGTTACTTTAATACAGATAGTTTAATACATTATAGTAAATCACTCACTTTTAACAATTTTATGACTAGTTACAAGCCAAGTCAGAGGCATTAGGAAAAGTTCTGACAGTAAGACCAGCCACTAGTCTTACAAGTCTCCACCAATCCGGACTAGCCCTCCTATACCTTCCTCAGTGAAGAGACCCGTGCCCCTCGGTGAGGACATAAACGGTTGATGATGATGTTGATGACTAGTTACAACCTTAAGTTTGCAATACCTTCTCTGTCAGAATAGAACCCGCGGCACCCTCGCACCGCTCTGGCTTGCTATTTATGGTTCTCATAGATTCGAGTTTGTGTCGAGATATTTTTTGGAGAGTGCCTGTTTAAAAAAACCATTATACCATTAACCATTATAAAATTGGAAAAATAACACGTTTGATGTATGGGAGCCTCCCTTAATAATAATTTTATTTTAATTATTTATTTTTAAAGCAAATATATCTAGGTGTATTAATAACTAGCTGTATCCCGCGGTGTTGCCCGTGGTTTATTAAGGAAAATAAATTGTGGATTAACAGTACCTAAACAATTTTTTGAAAAAGTTCCCCAGATATCATCCGCGAATTCATATCCATCGATTTTCCCATAGGAATAAGATATTTTCCCGCAGTAAAACGTAGCCTATGTGTTAATCCAGGGTTTCAACTAACTCCATACCAAATTTTATCAAAATCGCTCCAGGCGTTTAGACGTGAAGAAGTAACAAACATACACATTCACACACTCACAAACTTTCGCCTTTATAATATTAGTGTGAAGTGTGATATTGTACCGGTCTACAGTAGAATCGAACGAAATGCACATCAAATTGAAGAGTGTAAAAAAATTGTCGAAATTCGGATTATGGAGTACTTTCAATGTAAAACTGAACTGTCTTTATAATGGAGTTGCGAAGTAAACATGTCAATGTCACCAATATTGAGTTGGTGTCACGTCATCACGTGTCACAGGTGTCCATTGTGAACTCTAAGGTCTAATTTGTTGAAATGAAAAAGCAAATGTATATGCTAAATATCAAAAATTCAATACTGAACAAAAATATGTGGTCGATACAATGTGGAATATAATTCCCGAGCCGAGCCTAGCGAAATTTCAAGCGTCTACCTGTTGCCGTTATCGAGCAAAAACGACCAAAAAAATTACGTTTGTTATGTGAACTCCCTTAAATATTTATTTTCTGATCTTATTATTTTTTTAGTATTTTTTGTTATAGCGGCAACAGAAATACGTCATCTGTGAAAATTTCATCTGCATAACTATCACGGTTCATGGGATACAGCCTGGTGACCGACAGACAGACGGACGGACGGACTAAAGGACGGATGGACAGCGAAGTTTAAGTAATATGGTCCGTTTACCCTATGGGTACGAAACCCTAAAAACCAAACTAGTACATTAGATAGCTACTGTTAAGGCCTTAGTTTCACTATTACGTTGTCATGTTTTCCTTGGGCCGTTACTTTTTATAAAAGTAGTACATTCTCGATATGCGTCACCGAGTAATAGCTATCATCAATCTATGTTCTTATATTTTTGGCCCACTTCACATTTTACGAGTACCTACATAGTATTCTGTTGACCTTGAAACCCCATTCCTAATAATCTATTTCAGTTGAATGCCGCCACATTCGTAAGTAACATTGTTAGAAATCGAACGCTTTACATTCTCCTCTCGACGATCTGTCACTCAACATGCACATTTTGAAATCCAAGAAAGATGTCCAGCTTCGCAAATTGGAGTCTACCTACAACGTTACCATGACAATTGATCGCTTCTTGAGCAAGATCTGCCTTTGCGGCTATACGAAAAACTCTAAAAAGGAAATTGTCAGATCCGATTTGACAGTCCGCTTTCTCATCTTATCCTTTGGTTTCACAGCAGCCTACATTATCTGCGAATATTTCAGAGGGTCTACAATGCATAACGTAAATAGCAAATGGCCTCTTCAAATCTATTTGTCAGTCTTAAGTATATTTCTAGCAGTCGCTTTTACAGTTTGCACATTTGCTGTCCATTTCAAGTGCGACTGTGCATACTTACAGAATTACTTTGATAATTACGAAGTTATTGATAAAATTCTGAAAATTCCTAATAGTGGTATTTATATTAACGACAAGAAGAAATACAACTTTATTTTCTTTTTGGCGATCATCTGTTACGGTTTCAAAGTTGCTTGTGACGTAATTATTGTATCTAGCATGTACAAGTCCATTACATTTGTCTTTTTGGATTATGCAATTTCAACCACCTTGCTAAGTATTGATATGTTAAATGTTTTTATAAGGCTCATGATATTCAGGGATAGGTTTAACCTATATTATCTAAAACTGACCGCTGCACTAAAAACACCATGGAAAAATGATAAAGAGAAATATGTGAACGATATTAGGAAGTTTAGAGAATGTTTGTTACCGCCATAATGCGTATTCAACAGATTTGAAGGCATTTTTCTAGTTCATTTAGTTGTCCTTTTCTTTCACATGGTATTAGACGCTAATTGAGCGATTTCCTATCTCCTTCACCCCCACATAACTCCTTAGTCCTTCCACAATGCACCTACGCAACGTGTCATCGGTGCCCTTCAAACAGTCGCAAATTTGATGTACTGCTGTACGCCCCGATGTGAAATACTTTCCACCGGTGATATCCGCGAGTGCGTGAAAATATATTATAAAAACTATTAAAAATACTAGTGTCGTGAACTTTTAGACTACTATTGAATTGTGCATTTTTGGAGCGTTTGGGTGATCGATCCGCGCAGCCAAGGGCCGAAGACTGAAGAGAAGAGGAAGAGGAGTTACCGGATTTTTGAAGGTGCGTGGATTTCCTTTGCCCATCCTATAATTGCTCTAATTGCATCGATATACCATAATCGGCGTTCCTAGCGATTAAATTAAATAAAAAATACAGTCCACTTAAATTCATACCGCATAAAAAAGCCTTCGGGCGCATAACGCTAACCGCCAGTGGTCAAGTAATCATATTGATAATATTTTGGCCACACCATTTTTTTGGTCCATTCGTTCCGGACATATTGATATTTCATTAGTGTCCTATCATTTCTCGGTATAAATACGAGATTCACTTTTTCTAAATTGAATTCCGCCTCACCACGTTACGTAACGAGTAACGTCGCGAAGTCTATGCCTACCCGCTTTTATAAAAGTTTCGGCACTGTATTGTTTCTAATTGACCCGCTCCGCTCTTATAAGTGTTTGCCTTTGAGAAATATTATAATTACTTTCCCGCCCCTTAGGTACACACATTTATAAGTATATTATTTATATTCACGTACTCATTTGTAACATAATATATTTTGTTTACGTACTGCCTATGCCATATCATATAATTTTAATGTTGGTATAGTCAGTTATCATACCCGCTTTATTTTCCCGCTTAACGTATAACTTTCTAAGTAAATATTTACGCTACGTAATATTTTCTTGCATTAAAATAATTTACGATGCCGCGTGACAATATGGCAGCCGCTTCAAGTAGCCCGAAGAGCCCGCGTTTGACAATTCTACAGGCTAAGCGAAATGCGTTGTATGAACGAATTAACGCTATTTATAATCAAGCTAAAGACTTGGATAAAGGTGCTCATGTTTCGGTAGAAGCTCGAGAGTCGTTTCTTGGTTCATGTGTAACCATCGAGGACATACGTGCCAGTTTCCACCAAATCCTCGATAGCTACAACGAAGCACTCCTCGAGTTCGACTCGGAAGCGACTCCCTCGTATCAAGGTTATGCCTCCTTCGAAGATCTATATTGTTATATCAAGCAGGTCATGTCGAAGTTCATTCACCCGCCCGCGTCTAATCGGTCCTCTTCGCCCGCTAAAGCTAAACCTAAGCTTCCAAATATTGAACTGGTGTCTTTTGATGGTGATATCAAAAATTGGCCGCTATTTTACGCTAGTTTTCATGCCACAGTGCACCAAAACTCGTCGTTAACAAACTCTGATAAATTATATTATTTATTAGGTAAATTGTCAGCAACCGCCCAGTGCTCATTTGCTGGTATTATTCCGAGCGCTGAAAATTATGAAGCGATATACCAGACACTTCTCGATAAATATCAAGATGTTAGAAAGTTAGGACTCACCTATTTAAATGAGGCACTCGGTCTTAAGTTGAATGGTCCTCCGTCTACGACTAACTATCAGATGTTTATAGATAGATTTGTTGTCGCTATCAGTTCACTTAAAGCGTTAAAAATTGATGACCTGTTGGATTTTGTACTGCTGCACATAGCAACGCAAAAGTTCGACACGGAAACTAAACGTGCGTTTGAAATGTATTGTCGTGATACGAAGTTGCCCACTCTTGACCGATTTATCGAATTTATCAAGAAACAATGTAGTATATTTGAGAGCACGCAAACCGCCACTGTTCAGAATAATAGTACGAAGTTTGGTTCTAATAAGCCTTCTGCTAGAACTAATCGTCCGCCAAATCCACAGTCTTACGTCACTTGCTCGACTTCCGAAAAGTGCCCTCTGTGTAATTTTGCGCCTCATAATCACTACTATAAATGTACCGCATTTGAAAAACTTACACCTACTGAAAGGTTTAAATTTATAAAGAAAAATAACGCTTGTGTGAATTGCACGAGTAAATCTCACAAGACGGCTCAGTGTGCATCTAAGGTCAAATGTCGTATATGTTCTGGTAACCACCATCTGAAACTCCATTTTAATAATAATAAGCCGCCTTCTGAACCCGCTACCCTTCCTCCGGCAACCTCGCATACAACCGCTGCGCCTAAAGCGCCCCTCGCTACCGCGGTCGAGTCTCAGTTAGTGCAATGCAGCGACCTCTCGCTATGTACTACATCTATTGCCGCGTCGCTTCCCGTGCGCGTTGAGACACCGACTGATAAGCCGCAACGAGTAGCTGTCTCTGCAACGGTACTGCTAGCCACAGCTCAGGCGATAGTATTCGATGCTGATAATAGACCGCATATTATTCGCTGTTTACTCGATAGCGCATCGCAAAGTAATTTCGTGACACATGAATGTTGTGAACGCCTCGGATTGTTGCATAGGTTGACGCCTTCTCACACGGTTGTTAGAGGAATCGGGGGTTCAGAGAAACACGTAAGGGGTTCAATTACCCTTAATATAAGCTCGCGATTTAATTCAAATATTAATTTTGATCTCGATTCGCTTGTTATTGACCGCATAAGCGATAACCTGCCGTCGGCCGCAGTTGATAAGGCTGCGTTTATTCATCTCGAATCACTCCCGCTCGCCGACCAGGATTTCGCAACCCCTGGACCAGTCGACTGCTTGGTCGGAGCTTCGACTTTTTCGCATCTGCTGCTGCCCGGAGTGGTACATAGCAGTTATAGTAATATACCGCCCGCCATTCAAACCGTGCTAGGATTTGTGATTATGGGTTCCGCGCCTACGTCACAGATCGTTCACAATAATTTATCAACTGTATGTTGTTCCGTTGTTCACGACTCGATGGACACACTCTTCAAGCGATTTTGGGAAATTGAAGAGGTAACCGCGCCGCCCGCTCAGAGTCCCGATGATTTTGAGTGTGAACAATTTTTTCGTGCTACTACCGTTCGTGACGACACTGGTAGGTATGTAGTAGCATTACCGTTTCGTGATGACGTGTGTTTGTTGGGTGATTCGTATTCTGCTGCGCTTAGTCGCCTTAAATGTTTAGAACGAAAGCTAGACGCTTCGCTCAAGACCCGCGCCGCGTATAATGACGTAATACGCGACTATTTAGATAAGGGCTACTTAAGTCCTATTGATATGAATACTGATGACGTCACACAACCTTCATATACGATTCCACATCACGGTGTGTTTCGTGAAGACAAAAAGTCGACCAAGCTTCGCTGTGTTTTGGACGCCAGTTGCAAGTCTTCCTCAGGTCACTCACTTAACGATCTTCTTTACGCAGGTGCTAACTTACAAGGAGACTTGTTTAGTATCCTTACTCAATTCCGCTTATTTGAGATAACGCTTTCCGCTGATTGTCGTCAGATGTTTCTCCAAATTGGAGTCCGTGAACCTGATCGTAGGTATCAGATAATTTTGTATCGGTTCAGTACGGAGGATCCAGTTACTGTATACGAATTTAACCGCGTTTGTTTCGGACTAAAATGTAGTCCATTCCACGCATTACGCGTGGTTCACCAGCTGATCGCTGATGAAGGTGATAAGTTTCCCGCTGCGGCCGCTGCTGCTTCTTCATGTCTATACATGGACGATATCGCCACTTCCGTCATGACTACCCCGCAAGCTATCACCCTGAGTAATGAGCTTATCGAGCTTTTCAAGTTAGGCCAATTTGATCTAGTTAAGTGGACTAGCAATTCTGACGCTGTACTTGCTCACATACCAAATACGCACAAAGAGTCTTGTGATAAAATGTTTGACGACTCTGTCCCACATAAGACTCTAGGACTATATTTCGATAGGTCACGTGATTGTTTCTGTTTCGTGGTGAACGCTCCAGACGATAAGTGCACTAAGCGCACGATGTTATCTGCGATTGCGAGACTATGGGACATCATGGGCTTTGTGGCTCCGGCCATTTTGTACGCCAAACTTTTGATAAAGGAGCTTTGGCTGTCAAAGTGTGACTGGGATGCCGAGCCTCCATCTCACATCACTAAAGCTTGGGTGCAGTTTTGTAAAGAGCTTTCTTCGCTCAATCAGTTGCACATTCCACGCCATTTGGGTATTGTAGAGAATTGCGAAATTAACGTCATTGGTTTCGGAGACGCGAGTGAACGAGCTTACGGCGGTGTCGTTTACATACAAGTTCGCGTAGGTTCAAAGTATACTGTGCAATTAGTCTGCGCAAAATCCAAGGTGTCACCGGTCAAGGTCTTATCTATTGCGCGATTGGAACTTTGTGCAGCGGTTTTATTGTCACAGCTGCTTCGTAAGGTACTAGACATAATAAACCCGCGATACACTGTTAGTAATGTCTTTGCTTTTAGCGATTCCAAAGTCGCCCTTTGTTGGATCTACGCGTCCCCACATCGCTGGCAGACCTTTGTCGCCAATAGAGTTGTCAAAGTGACAGAAAATATTCCCGCGAGTCGATTCTTTCATGTGTCTGGCTCCGAAAACCCCGCTGACTGCTTGTCTCGTGGTCTTACTCCGGGTGAGTTAGTCGACCATTCTCTATGGCTTACCGGACCTCATTGGATCGTAAGAGAGCCTAGTGAATGGCCTCTGAATAAAATAGATGGCAGTGATTACGCTGACGCGCCTGAACAACGGGCTCAGACGCACGTCACAACCAGTCCAGGTATCCCACCGCTTTACACTCTCGCGCAACGATTTTCGTCGTACTCTAAACTATTACGCGCGATCGTATATGTTTACCGCTTCATTAAAAATATTACCCCGTGGTAATTCTATAACCGCCGCAGAACTAGAGTTTGCAGAAAATAAATTAATACTCGCGGTGCAAGATGTTCATTTCCCGCATGATAAATCAAACTTAATTAAAAATGAACTTTGTTCACCCGCTTTAAATAAGCTAAGACCATTCCTAGATAATAACGGTTTAATCCGTGTTGGAGGTCGCTTGTCAAATTCCGCAGAGGATTACGCTTTTAAGCATCCTTGCATTCTTCCGCGTCGCGATCAAGTCATAGATTTGATAGTTGATCACTATCACCGCAAGCACTTGCATGCTGGACCAGAACACCTGATGTCTTTATTGAGAAGCAGATTCTGGATCCTAGCTGCAAGACGCATTATACGCTATCGCATTCATAAATGCAACGTGTGTTTTAAATCGAAACCACGTCGGTTATCTCCGCTTATGTCGGATGCGCTTAGACAGCGCGTTAACCAAGTCGACAAGGCTTTCACGCATGTCGGGTGTGACTACGCAGGGCCTCTTCAGTACACCCCCACTCGTGGTCGGGGGATAAGGAGCCGTAAAGCTTGGTTATGCATCTTCACATGTCTTACGACACGCGCAACGCACATCGAGATTGCGACAGATTTGAGCACAGTTAGTTTTCTGAATGCGTTCAAGCGATTTCTTTCCAGACGAGGACCCATTAAGTGCATGTATTCGGATAACGGAACTTGTTTCGTAGGGGCACGCTCATATCTCCGCGACTTGTATAAATTCTTAGACGAATTACGCCCGCACCTGGAAGAAAAGTTTGCTGAAAATCGTATAGAGTGGAAATTTATTCCGCCCGCTTCTCCTCACTGGGGAGGTTGTTGGGAGAGTATGGTGAAAATAATTAAAACCCATTTGTTCAAGGTCATAGGACAACAAATTGTATCGTATGAGGAGCTTCTCACAATTCTCACTGAGATAGAGGCTCTCGTCAACTCCCGCCCGCTAGTCAAAAATAGTAGTGACCCCGCCGAGCCTTCAGCTCTTACTCCTGCGCACTTTTTACATACCGCGCCACTGTCATCGCTTCCTGCACCTAGAGTTACACCAATAGATTTGTTGGACAGACATAACTTAATAGAAGGCATGGTGCAGTCATTTTGGAAGCGTTGGCGTGCTGAATATCTGCATCAGTTGCAGGTGCGAGCGAAGTGGAACGTTCCTTCTGTTCCAATACAGGAGGGAACGTTAGTTATCATTAAAACTGACATTGTTCCACCCTTTGCTTGGCCTTTAGGCATCGTGGAAAAGGTTTATCCGTCTAAGGACGGCGCTACGCGAGTTGTCACTGTAAAGACTTCGAAGGGGAGCTACCTTCGACCAGTAGTTAAATTATGCCCCATACCTACTCAATGGTTTGCTACTTCGTGCAACGCTTTTATAACATTTATTTATGTTACACACTTTATTAAACCGCTAAATTTATATTTATCTTAACCGCTTACGACATATAACCGCTTACAATATTACATTTATCCCGCATATAATATTATATTTAACCCGCACTTTTCTCTACATAATTCTTAGCTTCTTAAAGGCAGCCCTTTAAGGCCGGGGGTGATGTTACCGCCATAATGCGTATTCAACAGATTTGAAGGCATTTTTCTAGTTCATTTAGTTGTCCTTTTCTTTCACATGGTATTAGACGCTAATTGAGCGATTTCCTATCTCCTTCACCCCCACATAACTCCTTAGTCCTTCCACAATGCACCTACGCAACGTGTCATCGGTGCCCTTCAAACAGTCGCAAATTTGATGTACTGCTGTACGCCCCGATGTGAAATACTTTCCACCGGTGATATCCGCGAGTGCGTGAAAATATATTATAAAAACTATTAAAAATACTAGTGTCGTGAACTTTTAGACTACTATTGAATTGTGCATTTTTGGAGCGTTTGGGTGATCGATCCGCGCAGCCAAGGGCCGAAGACTGAAGAGAAGAGGAAGAGGAGTTACCGGATTTTTGAAGGTGCGTGGATTTCCTTTGCCCATCCTATAATTGCTCTAATTGCATCGATATACCATAATCGGCGTTCCTAGCGATTAAATTAAATAAAAAATACAGTCCACTTAAATTCATACCGCATAAAAAAGCCTTCGGGCGCATAACGCTAACCGCCAGTGGTCAAGTAATCATATTGATAATATTTTGGCCACACCAATGTTATCAGTTATTTTGTAAGTAACTGTTTATTTTGACAAGATTGTATAGGTGGCAGGTGAGTCAAGATTTTATTAAAATACTTGATGAAGACAGTCTAAGCTGTAAGATCAGTGAGGTTTGCTGGCGTTCTTAACTGGCGGTTTTGTTTTATATTTGTTTTTTGCTTGTGTACAAAAAAGAATATTCTTCTTATGTTTTAGCCCACTACTCCTCGTTTCTGCTTATTTTGGGTAATAGGAATTAAAACAAAATTGCAATTAAAATATCAATCAATTTGTGTCCTACCACCAAACACATAACACATCAACTCTTTTTTTTTGTAAATTGTGTATATTTTATGCGACCAAAAATATTTTTTTTAATTACAGGGTCATCCATAACATAACATACAATTCAACTAGAGTATACGACATAACTAATCGTAAGAAATCGTACAAATTGGCGCTTGAAATTTCAATTTTCTCAAAATCAGCGATGTCAAACATTCAAGTAATTACCGAGACAGTTGAGTTTTAAAAATAGGATCCTGGTTTTACGGGACCCTACGAATGCTTAAAAACACGGTTTCCTCATCAATGTTTTCTTCCAATCATTAAGTAGAATCTCTTGCCTGCGCACTGGTTTGAGATTTATTTTAATCAAATCATTTGTTTTCAGATATTGTATGCTGTAATAGGCCTATGCTTGTTTATGTTGCGCATAGTTTACAGCTTAATATCAATGGCACACAACGTACCAGTAAGTATATAAACTCTTCTTTGGTTGCAGTTTTTTAAATTCCTTTCAGAGAAGTCATAATTGGGTAAGGCTCTCAAAAAATGTACCGTAACATACGTAAAATTGTAACACATAGTAACACATTGCAAAATCGCAACAACCGGCTGCTACACATGTTTTTCATATGTTTCTGGGATGTTTAGATTGATTGATAGATGCATGTTCAGATTTCTCCAGGATGTTGCATTCTGTAAAGCTTGCAACTGCAAATTTGTGACCAGATTGTCTTCCCTAAACGAACCCGCGACATTCCTATGAACATGATTGGGTATAGCAGCCGGGTGTTGCGATTTTCCAGTGTGTCTATGTGTTACAATGTCACGTGTGTTACGGTACATATTTTGAGAGCCTTACCCAACTATGGATATCATAATCCAAATTGAAACACATGGAGAACCAGCACAGGCATCCTAAAGCAAACTAAATACAAATTTATAAGCTAACGATACAGGACGGGTTGACCGAACAGATGGCGGTGTAATAATGGCAAAAAATTACGGTTGTCTATTGAGTCACAAGTGTTGCCATAGCCAATCGAGTTGCCTAACTCAACCGCCACTAACCCCCTTGTCCAGCATGGTGATTGGGGCAATTTCCCCTTAGTGGCTTACACACAAATTCCTCGTCCGCTGGTTTCCGGATCCCTATTATTCCCGGTCATGGCAGCTGCCACAGTAACGGTAGAGCTGGAATGCTAAGATTTCTGGGGTTACGAGCGACTACCACCACAGTCGACTTGGCTTGGCTTGGATTGGTGACAGAGTCGTGGAACTCGAAATGGCGTTAGGTCAACTGGCATACTTCGGGTCCATTAAAAGGTCATAATTAAAATGTTAAACTACTTGGTTGACCGAAAACTATCGTTTATATTAAACGCTATTAAACGCGAATCGCTCGTAGCCTGGGCTGCCTGAGTGATCTTAAACGATCACTAAGGTTAAGCATAATACGGCGCGTTCAGTCCATGAATGGGTCACCGTCTATGACTAACGCTAGTAGCATTTTTCTGAGCGGTTCCGTGCTTCGCAAGACACGTTAAGTGGTTGGTGCAGTCGTTAAGCCAAGTCAGAGGCCGGGCGGCTTGAAAACTTCTGACAGTAACACCAGCCACTAGTCTTACAAGCTTCTACCAATGCGGACTTGGCCCCCGTGGTGGAGTATGGTCTATACCTTCCTCAGGGAAGAGACTCGTGCCCCGTGGTGGGGACATAATGGGTGGATGATGAAAACGCAAATTAAAAAAAAAGTAATTTTCGACGATTTCAACATTATTTTCTTGTACCTACCTTGCATGTGGCGCTTATTAAAGCGGTCTTAGTAACGGTAAGCCCACAAAATATAAATGCTTATCAACGATGTGAGAAATGTGACCACTTAAAGCGCTAGTTCTATCTTTTTTTTCTAATATTTTTACAATGTTTTTACAGTTTGTATTTTGGACGACAGCTTTGGTCTCTAACTGGGGTGGATCGTAATATTTTTGGTGTAAGGTACTGTCAGTGATTGTTGTAAGCCATTGCGGTCCATTCCATCATAACTCGTTTTTGTTAAGCTGAGTCGACAAAGTGCCTCTTGTCGCACAGTCCACGGCGTTCTCATCTGACGTCACGTGATTCCATCTGCATGCTGGAACGATGTCTGTTATTTTCTGTACCTGCAACTTTGTAGTCGCTGAGTTTTCTTTGATGACACCATGATTATTGCATTGTTTCATGTGTTGCAGAGACAAATATTCATTCATGAACTTTTTGTAGCTTTCAGATAGCGTATTATCTCGCGTCAACTTCCTTTCCAATTGCAAAAGCTGTGCCACTGCGTGTGGTTTTGACTCGCCTAGCTGTTGTTGGTATTCTGGTTTCATGGGATATCTCACTTCGTATCTTCCATCGACGAGCCTTTGAGTCTTGCTGTAAAAGTTCTCACAATACTGCTCTTGAGGTGTGATATTTCTGTTTTGTTTGGTAGCAATCTCCTCTGTCTCCCAATATTCTGTAAGTTGGCTCATTTCGTTTAAGACGACATTGCAATTGTACGTCTTGACTTTACCGGAGTTTCCTGACAATATCCAGCCCAACTTGGTTTTTTGTGCTATTGGTTGTTGTCCCGAGCCTCTAAGCAAACCACTCACTAGCATGTCAATGGGTGTGCTTATATGATATTCCGGGTCAGCTAGGGTGACATGTTGTAAATATTGCCAATTATGTTTATTGAATGACGCGCTTGGCAAGTCTCCTACTACTTGTGACATAATTAGGGCGTCAGTTGTAAATCGGAAATTGTCATGCCTCGATTTACATGTCAAATGGACTTTTCCTCTGCATTTGTTGGATAACGTCCCAACGCCAGTGATGCGCGCGTCATATTGCTGTCTCGCTAGTCCTAGTCTCTGTGCAGCATTTTCCGTGATGATAGTAATTTGGGACCCTTGGTCTATCAATGCTCGGAGTGTTATGTAAGTGCCGTCAGATGATTCGACGTACACAAGTGCCGTAGGGAGATTATTTCATCGTCGGCCGATGCTACGTAGTTCGCTCGTTTTTGCTGATGTTGATTTTGTCGCGAGGTTGAGGTAGTCCCGCTTGGTAACGGCTTGGATTTCATTCGCCTGAGGTTAACGAACGTTTCATGCAGTTTCGTATTGTGAGCCATGTCGCATTCTTGACAGCGTTTTTCTGAGTTGCAGAAATGTCTATCATGCACAAATAGACAATTTTGGCAGATGTTTAATTCAGTCATTGTTTTTAATTGCGTGTCAGGTGGCATACTTAAGAACTGCTCACATTGAAAGAGCGCGTGACTTTGATTGCAAAACGGACACGTGCGTGCTGGTTTCCCAATGTGATAGGCACGATTGAGAGACGATTTTTCCCTTCCAAAGTACGGTCGGGGTTGATATTTCGGGCTACTTTGCGATTTTTCCAGATTCTGGTGGGGTGTGTCATCTTTTCTTTTGCTGATTGGTTCCAAAGCGATAAACTTGGCCTCTATAAATTGCATGAATTCGTCCAATGTTGGAATACCTCGTGGATCCTTTCTCGAATCCATGTAAGCTGCGTAGGTGTCAGTGTCTAGTTTGTCACATAAAATGTGGACTAGCATGGGTTCCCATGTCTTTGTATCTACGCCCAAGTTATGTATGGCAAAAATGGACTCTGTAGTGGTGTCATATAACTTTTTCAACTCGAAGGCTGATTGTTTTTGAACTTTTGGCTGTCGCAGAAAGAGTTGCATATGGTTTGTAAAGAGAAGTTGCTTATTGTCATAACGGTGTGTCAATATTTCCCAGCAAGTGTCATAATTGTCAGCGGCGATGTGTAGATGCTCGATGAGTTTTTCTGCTTCACCCCTTAGTTTAGCTTTGAGGTGCTGCATTTTCTGGGTTTTTGTAAGTGAAGGATTTGTATGAATAGCTTTGGTGTACAGATCCATAAACGTAGGCCATTGCGTGTAATTTCTTGTGAAGGTTGGTATTTCCATCTGAGGCGTTGAGTGCTGTTGCTGAGTTGCTGATGCTAGCTTTTTATTTAGACTTTTCTTTGCGTTTCTGTACGCTTTTTCACTCTCGTTGTACTCCATTTCATAGTCTAAATCCGAACCCTGTAAGATGCTATCTAGTTGCAAGTGTAAGCTATCAATTCCGTTCCATCTAGACTGTAAAGTTTTTATGTCATCCTCCAGTTCCCATTTCTCTAACATACTGTCAATGTTTATATTACTGAGTAGCCTTCTCAATGCACGGAAATTAGATTTTTGCAGAACTCGCCACTCAGATAATTTTTGTGATTCTTGCGGCATTGTGTCGCGTTCTATGGCGGGTGAATCTGTTAGATTGATAGATTGATCGTGTGTATTCCTTGAATATGCTATATTTTAATGCTGACAACACTTGTAAGTGTTACTTTATTATTCTGTGTGCTTCTTCCTCTTCCGGCCACCGTAATGACCAGCTGTGTGACAATAGCCTATTTTTCTAATCCTAAGAACGGATGTAAGGATCAATGTAATCCACAATTGATTGGTGATAATATACTGCGTAAATCGACTGACGGTGTTCATATTTTGAGTTTCTCAAAACCACCACTCTCCGCTCGCACCCCGAACAGGTTATGATCCCAGCAATATTGTTGAGCAAGCACAGGCAATTTTCTTTAACCTAGAAACTGCTAAGAAGCAAAGCGGTGAGTTCAGTCGATTGTTTTTTTTTGTCACAAGCTTCGTCAATATTTTGTGAAGACTGAAAATGCCATCTGAATCTCAGGCTGAGAGTAATCCAACCGGGGCTATGTATCCCCTAACGGCCGGCCAGCATGTTGAGAAACTTGAATGTTCGTCTAATTATCATACATGGAAATTTGCTATGAAGAACATTCTCATCCTAGAAGGATTATGGGAAGTTGTAGAGGGACGCGACACAGAAGCCGTAAGGACGAGTCGCGCTTTGGCACGAGTTTGCCTTTCAGTGCGAAAAGACCTTTATCAATACATTAGAAACTCCACGACCGCAACAGAGGCCTGGAAAAAGCTAGCGGAGGTATTCGAAGACAAAGGATTATATCGTCGAGTTTTTCTTTTGAGGCAGTTGCATCGGATACAGTTCACTGACTACCCCACTATGAGTACGTATATAGAAAACGTTACAACGTTGGTACAACAGCTGCAAGATATAGGACGTACAATTGATGATGCAGAGATTGCCGAGATACTTCTCAGTGGTCTGCCGTCCGAGTATGATTCTTTTGTGTCCAGTATATCTACGGCAACAACAACTACGTCAAGTGAATTTGTAAAAGCGCGCTTGCTTCAGGAGTACTCCAGAAAGTCTTCAGTTGACACTACTACTATTTACATGAGTAAGAAAACTGCTAGTGTGGTGTGTGATTTCTGCAAAAGGCCAGGCCACATCAAGTCGAGATGCTTTAAGCTCAAGAGAGTGAAGAAAAACTCAAAGCCTTCTGATGCTAGTCGGAGCAATTTGGTGTCAGCATTTGCGGCGTGTCTACAGTCACATGACTTTTATTTGGACAGTGGTGCAAGCAACCATATGGTTAATGACAAACATATTCTTAGACAGATTACACCTTGTAAATCGACAATAACAGTCGCTAATAATGACAAATTGGAATGTAATGCATTAGGAACAATTGTTTTACAGTCAAAGGAAGTGAGTCCATTGTCATTGTCCAATGTCATGTTTGTTCCCCAACTATCTAGCAACTTAATTTCTGTGTCTAAATTGATTCAGAGTGGCTATACAGTCAGTTTTGATGGGAGAGGCTGTCGTATCTACGAGTCTAAAAGTACTGGTAATAGCGACCCAATTGCATGTGCTGCATGTTTTAATGGTTTATATAAACTAAAACTATGTGTGAATGTGGAGACTAACGAGCCCTCTCCGCCGGAGCACTCTTTGTTCCTGGAAGGTAGCCAGGAATCACCGAGACCTGCGGAAGCAGCTGGTTTCTCTGCAGAACTATGGCACAGACGTCTAGGTCACCTGAATTTAAAAGGTATGAAATGTCTACGGGAAGGTGCATGTGGTATAATGTTTCAGGATGAAGACATAAAGAACTGTGTCGCTTGCCTTGAAGGGAAGATGTCGGCCGCATCTTATCCCAAGGGACAGGCGATGCGGGCTGAAAAACCATTGCAACTTATCCACACCGATGTCTGCGGGCCGATGCAAGAGCCAAGCTGGGCAGGAGCGAGATACCTAGTGACATTCACCGATGATGCCACTAGAAAGACTTATGGTTATCTCATGAAGCAAAAATCTGAGGTAATGTCCCACTTTATTACTTTTAAAGCACAAGTAGAAAAGCAAATGGAGTTGTCTATTAAAATGTTAAGATCTGACATGGGTGGTGAATATTTTGGTAAAAATTTCTCTAAATATTTAGAAAGGGAAGGCATTGTACATCAGTGTACAGTCCCCTATTGCCCACAACAAAATGGGGTGAGTGAACGCCTCAATCGCACTTTAATGGACAAAGTTAGGTGTATGCTCACGGAGTCGGGTCTCTGCTGGCGCTATTAGGGAGAGGCAGTTATGACTGCAATTTATTTAAAAAATAGGTCCCCCACTGCTGCTTTAGCAGGACGTATACCAGAAGAGATTTGGTCTGGGTCCCCTGTTGACCTCAGTCACCTTCGGGTCTTTGGCTGCGTTGCATATTATCTGAATCCATCACAGAAGCGCCACAAGTTGGACTCTAAAGGCAAATTGGCTATTTTTGTTGGCTATAGTGAGACAACTAAGGGCTATAGGTTAAGCGAGTCTTCTCGTCCTAATACTGTGATATTGTCTCGTAGTGTGACTTTTATAGAGAATAAATTTTATCAAGAAAATAGATCTAATGAATTGAATGACAATAATTATTATTTTATTTTGAATGATGACATTTCAATGAATAATAATAAACAAATAATTGATTCGAATGAAAAACATAATAGTAATAATGAAATTAATGAGAATTTATCTCAAATTTCAGGCGGAGCGGACGAGGATAATTACCAAAGCCTGAGTGAGGGTGAGCCCGTCTCTGATGACGAATCTGCCGGTGGTGGACGTGTGGAGCGTCTGACATCATCTGGTCAGGCGTCAGATGGAGGGGATGTAGGTTCTAGTGATGAAGCTACAATTGGTATATCTGGTCGTTCTACTCGCATGAGGCGCCCACCTCAAAGGTATGGCGATTATGATTTTTCTTTAATGACTCAGCAAACTTTATTTGACGAGCCTCAGTCATATGAACAAGCTATTGCGTCACCACATCGTGAAGATTGGATTGCCGCAATGCAGAGTGAATATGATTCTTTGGTGTTGAATAAGGTTTGGGTGCTGGTTGACAGGCCTACTAACCAAAATGTTGTCAAGTGTAAATTGATATATAAGTTGAAGCATGACGCTGATGGAAAGTCTGATAGATATAAGGCGAGGCTAGTTGCCAGAGGTTTTACTCAGAAACAGGGAGTAGATTATGTCGAAACTTTTTCCCCTGTTGTTCGCCATTCGTCTATGCGAATTTTATTTTCATTGGCTAATGACATGGACTTAGAAGTAGACCATCTTGATGTTGCCACTGCATTCCTACATGGAAATTTAAATGAGGTGATATACATGGAGCAACCTGAAGGTTATTCTGACAAAAATACTGACAGGGTTTGTTTATTGCAAAGGAGTATTTATGGTTTGAAACAAGCTAGTAAGATGTGGAATGAAAAAGTAAACAATGTACTTGTTAATAGCGGTTTCTAGCAGTCTCTGTGTGAACCATGTATTTATACAAAGAAATCTGATAAAGACTTTGTAATTATAGCCTTGCATGTGGATGATTTCTATGTATTTTATTCTAAGAACAGCATAATTAAAGTCGAGTTGTTCAATATTCTGGAGAAAGAATTTAATGTGAAAAACTTAGGTCCATTGAAAACTTGTTTAGGCATAAGAGTAACACGAAACAGGCCAGATGGTACTCTGTGTTTAGATCAGACTGAATATATCAAGAAACTGTTAATGCGTTTCAATATGTCGAATTGTAAACCAGTAGCTACACCTATGGCTTTGAATTGTAAATTAACTGTACCTAACAATGAGAGTGATCACATTCAAGATGAGACCTATAACTACAGGCAACTTATTGGTAGTCTTATGTACTTATCTGTATGTACAAGACCTGACATAATATTTGCATGTAGTCAGTTGAGCCAGTTTAATAACAGCTTTGACAGATCCCACTGGTTAGCGGCGAAACGAATTCTTAGGTATTTAGCTGGTACAATTAATTACTGTTTATGTTTTATAAAAAGTGTTAATTGGGAATTGAGCGCATATACTGATGCCGACTGGGGTAATGACGAATCTGACCGTAAATCATTTACTGGTTTTGTGATAAAGCTGGGTGACAACACAATAAACTGGGAATCACGTAAGCAGCGATATGTTGCACTTTCAAGTACGGAAGCAGAATACCTAGCTATAGGTGATGTATGTAAAGATATTTGCTTTGTTAATAATTTGCTTTCAGAAATAGTAACTAGAAAAATTCCTTGCACTGTTTTTAATGACAATCAAAGTGCTCAAAAGCTTTTGAAATGTAAAGAATTTTGTCACAAAAGGACGAAACATATTGATATCCGATACCATTTTGTTAAAGATTTAATTAAGAATGACTCTATTTCTGTAAAGTACCTTTCAACGGATAAACTGGTTGCTGACAACATATTGACTAAGCTTTTATGTAGACAAAAACATTGTAGCTTCATTAATGACATGAATATTGTGACATCTGCCTCTACTTAAATTATTTTGTAGGACTTATGACTTTATCTGTTTTTATACATGATGTTAACTTTATTTTAGATGTCATAATATTTGCAATGTTGCAAGGAATAAGGGGAAGTGTTAGATTGATAGATTCATCGTGTGTATTCCTTGAATATGCTATATTTTAATGCTGACAACACTTGTAAGTGTTACTTTATTATTCTGTGTGCTTCTTCCTCTTCCGGCCACCGTAATGACCGGCTGTGTGACAATAGCCTATTTTTCTAATCCGTTCTTATCAATGTAATCCACAATTGATTGGTGATAATATACTGCGTAAATCGATTGACGGTGTTCATATTTTGAGTTTCTCAAAACCACTACTCTCCGCTCGCACCCCGAACAGAATCAACTGTGTCACAGGTTGTGTCAAACTGCACCGTTTTTTCTGTCTTAAATGTTGTTATCATGGTACGTATGCTAGTATAGAATTTTCTCACGAATTCGTAGATATCTTCCATGAAATATTGATGGTTTTTATCCTCCATAGAATCCAAAGTGGCATGAAATTCTGAAATTCTGAAATTCTTCCCACAACTGATCTATAATCGCCAATTTTTGTGCTATGTATTCAGGAGTTTTCCTACTAGGGGAGTCTTTTTTGAAGTTTCTATTGAGTCTTTTAATCTCCTCAAGGATTTCTGATTGACGCTTTAGTAAGCTCTCCATTATTGACAGATGCAAGATAATAAATTGGAAAGATCTTACTTGTGTCTGGCGATACTCGTCTGCTGTACAGGCGCTCTTACGGCAGCTGCTGCAATGCTGAAGATGGCGCTCCGACGAGTCCGGCTTCCCGCTGTCAGCACGGTTCAGCTGGGCTGCTTAGACTGAACCAGCTAGATATCACGATGATGATGTCAAGTGTCTACTCTCCGGTGTTGTCACCCCAGATTGCAGGATGTCAAGATTTGCGAATTTCAAATGTCTTATAATGTCAATGAGAGTTCCCACGCACGATTAAATAATGTCACTTAATAGGTAAAGATTGTCACTTTTCTTGTTAGAGCTAATGGAAAAAATGTTTCACTGTATGCAAAAAATAATGTCAAAATGTCTCACTGTTTTGTAAAATAATAATGTCATAAAATGTTTCACTGTTTTGCAAAATAATAATGTCAGAAAATGTCACACTGTTTCACTCCCGGACCACACATTCAAACCTCTCCCAACGACGAGGGTTACGCGGAACGCACGACGCGATAGAAGACTGAACGCGGGGTCCCTTTTTCGAAGGACCAAAAAATAATGTGGGTGTCTAATGTAAGGGTGTCCAGAATATAGAGACAAGTGTATCCGATGGTGGTTTAATGAACTCTAACTTAAATCTAGATTGTACAAAGCGTTTGTGCAGTAAGCCTACGTTGCAGTTTAGATATAATTCGGGTCACACGTGTAAGCCTAAAGATGTGCATTAACCATAAGATGTGCATTCACTGTACACATCCTGAGGACCAGCAACATCAAGCACACGAAATCTGGCCGAGCCGTCAAGCTGCCGGTACGCTTCACTTGAAGGGGAGCCCTGTAGCTGCCTGCCGCGCGCTGCGCGAGTGTGCAATGCGCGGGAGCAATGAACATACGTCCGCTCGCAATGAAGATCGCACCGGTCTGCCGAGCGGCGTGCGACTGCCGCCGCTATATTTATACGTGCGAGTGAGACACCGCAATACAAGATTATTCGCCTCTCACTCGCCAAAGCGGAGCCAGTTCATTGGTTGTAATATGCTGTCTTTCTGTCTATTGGTCGATAATGTATCTTACTTCAGATATAAATTAAACCGAAAATAAACGGATTCCCCTCCTCGACCTCGAGGGGGGTCGCTCATGATGTAGGTTTAGGGGTCCATAGGACCAAACCAGCCCCAAGGTGGTGTTTAGTGGGTAGGCGCACTCTGTGAGTCCCACATTGGCAGCACGGCCGGGCCCGTGCTGTTATGCATGAGCATTCACCACCTCCCTCCCCCGTGTCCTCCGGAGGATGCCCTTTATAGGGCTAAAAAAAAAACGGATTCATTCCAATCTCAACTGCAGACCAAGCACTAATATTTCTCACCAACTATCCCTTTAACACTATACACCCATGCACTCTATTCCGTTGCGTTACGGGCCACTTTGCAACTAAAATGTGAAGATTGACGTGCTGTCGACTGTACGTAGTATCAATTGATTAATCAAGTCATTGAAGTATTATGTTCCATAGAGCTGATGGTGGTGGATAATCCACACTACGCGCGTTCAATATGTACGGACAAGGGATGTCTGAACAGAAAAGTTCAATTATGTAGACCCCTTGGGATATCGAAAGAAAGAGCGGTCATTGATCACCTGAAAAATATAATAGCTCAAGAGGCCGAGTCAATCGGCACTAGCTGGCCTGAATGAATGGGACGCTGCGGCGAACCGCCGTCAGAAGAGGAAATCCCTGCTTCAAGAAATCCCATATGCTCCTCTAGAAGTTACTAATTGAGTGTAAAATTTAAGTTTATTTAAATACAATTACCAAATAAAATCAGTTGGACCATAATTATAAATAGAGAAACAGGTAAAGCAAAATTAGGAGATCGAGATATTTCGCTTACGTTTGATGACTAAATAATAACAGCAAATGAAGATATAGCTGCAGCTTTCGAATAGGTCTTCACTTGTAACTACAGCTCCGTTATACTCGTCATCTGATCGTGCAGCAATATTATTAAAAGAGTATGTCCCCGCGTGCGAACACGATTTCAAATTTAATTACTTTCAGCCCCATTACATTGTTAATAATGAATCTTAAAAAAACGGAGTAGGTACTTGTGACGCATGTCAGTAAAATTGTTAGGTCAGTGATAAATATCCTAGCATAGCCGTTAGCAGAAATTTTCAATTAATGTGTAGATGAATACTCCGTATTTTCCGATTTCAGTTCAGTTAGTGCATTTATTTAACCTCTTAAGACCCTGGGTACACACCTGGGTCACCGTCTACGACTAACGCTATAATAATAATAATAACGCTAGTGGCATTTTTCCGAGCGGTTCCTTGCTTCGCAAGGCACGTTAAGCAGTTGGTGCCAGCTGCCGACGATAGATGGCAGTCGTTAAGCCAAGTCAGAGTCAGAGTCTGACAGTAAGACCAGCCACTAGTCGTACAAGCCTCCACCAATCCGGACTTGGCCCCCGTGGTGGAATATGGCCTATACCTTCCTCAGGCAAGAGACCCGTGCCCCTCGGTGGGGACAAAATGGGTTGATGATGATTGCACTAATTAACTACAAAGTTAATGTATAAGGGCGTGATTAATGCACGAAGTATTCTCTTTGTCTTTGAAGAGACTAGCGACAGTATGGAAACATATAACGGGACATTAACTTTTGTAATTAGTGCATTAGAGTAAGTAATTAGAGATTAGATAATTAGATAAGCATTAGAGTAAATAATCTAGACTCGCGACAGTGAGTCCAGCCAAGTTCGAGAAAAAAGGAACTGGCGACGCAGCAGCCGTGTGTAATATTACAGGAATCACTTCGAGCTACTTTTGGCCCCTTCACAACTTTGCAACTATTTAACCTACGTATATGAAATTTGGCACATTTCTTAAAGTACATTAGCTTGCCTAGAATCCCAAGTTTCATCAATGTTGCTCAGACAGTTATAGATATAATATTAACGTTTAAAAACCGACATTTTTAGGACTGACTGACTGACTCACTTCTAGATCAAAAACCTAACCCACTTCTAGATGACCTAGAAACTTGATATTTGGCACCAAGGTAGACTATTAGGCATATACAAAGGAAAAAAATCTAAAAACTGAAAATTATTGATATCAATATCCTCATAGTATTTAGTTCCAAATTCTGCCAATAGATGGAGCTTTTTAATTCTATATCGTGGTATGGTTTTGTCTCAACTGATTCTATATAACGAAGGTGGAGAGTCATCAGGGGATTCAGGGGACATGGCGAATCGAGGAAATAAAACCTTCTTCAGATCTTGACAAGTGTATTGCTTCTTCACAATCAGAAAACTTGATAAAATAAACGATGATTACTCAGATGACAATGGATTAACTTTCTTGATACAGAAACGCAGCGAGTTCAGTACGGAGCTAGCGAGTCTTGTTGCTTCGACGAGAGTTAACAGAAAAGTGGCTTTCCGGGATTCGTTCCCACCACCGCTGATTTGAAAAATGCCCGTTTACAGGCCCGGGCGTCTGATTGGTCGATCTCGCAGGCCTATTAACCTATCAAAATTGAACAGTATTGCCAGCTCCGTAAAGACCTCACTCTAGCATAAAGCTTCACGTTTCTACGTAAAACGAAACGCAAACTCGATACAACACAGATTAACCAACTGCCAAAGTGACAGTTCGAATTACAACGTTATCGTAAAATGGCAACACTCAAATCATACGTCATTTGCTTGACATAAATATCAACATCAACGAAAGAATCTACTTTGAAATTAATTAACTTTGCGAATAATCTAATTAGGCGTTAAGTAAACTAAGGTAAGGTTTTGGTTTGATTGACGGACGGTTCTGGCGACACGCTCCGACACGGCCATCTTGACGCTTCACACGTCCACGTGTGAGGAGGTGCCTGAAAACAAGAAAAGTCTTCGGAAAGTAAATTGTGTCGCTCGGCCAATCTGACCAATGAGAAAGGGAGAACAAAACACAAAAATTCTAAATTAATTACACCTAGGCGTGTGTAGAAAAATGACAAGAACACAATACACACACAATCAAAACAAATCGCAATTAACTGAACAGAATTCATGATTAACCTCTTCACTCGCACCCCCAATTCACCCCACTGACATTAACTGAAAGGGGTGTCATGGCGGCGCAAAAAAAATAAATGACCAGGTTGAATAAATATCAAATTATTATCTAACCAATTTACGGATTTGTTTGAAATAAAAAGAATTATACTCTAGAATAGTTACATTACTAAGCAATAACAACTTTATCAAAATTCAGACTCACAAATTTTTACATTCAGAGTACGAAAATGCAATTACTAGAAATAAGGGCCTAGTGTCCCAAATTTTTGTGTGTGTGCGAACTATTACGTAACTTTAGGAAAAGATAATTTATGTAACAAGGTGCTGAATATACACCTATTCATTCTATCAAGCTTGTTTTTGTCTTCCCATATAAGATTTATTACCAAAACAGGATCAAACTTTTTGCGAGAATGCTAACGTTTCCTACTGAACAGTGTAAGAGGGACAATTTGAATTTGAAAATGTACTGTAATCGTGGGTCTTTACGAAGTGAAAACCACTTTTATTGAATGAAAATACTGTAATCTTATTGGAATACTATGCTTTTTATAGAAATATTCTACAAAATCTAGTAAAAATGAAAAATATCGACTGCATTATATTTTGTACCAAGGTCACAAATAAAAGGGTAAATGGAGAAATAAAACAGTAGACTCATAATGAAATATTTATTTTCCTTTTTTACACTATTTACAATAAATATTCAGACAAAAATAAAGAATAAAACAATAAAATAGTATTTTAGTTGTTTTGTCTTGTTTAGGAGGGATGGGGTAAGGGAGAGTTTTTATTGGGCAAGAATCGATAAAATGCGGGGAAAACAATTTTCGATAAAACGCATGCAGAGCGGGCTGACATTACGCAACATCTCCCTGCGCACTTCGTCATCCCCACTGCTGCTGCTGGAGAGCCTGCTGGAAAAAATAAACAGTTAAAAAAAGTAGTACTTTTAATTTTCTCTATAAATATAGAATAATTTACTACGATAATAATTACCTCTCATCCCGGGAAGCCAAATCTCGTTCATATCTGTAAACAATAATATATTTATTATTTATCTACTTGCAAAAAAAAGTTACCTCTGCATAATCTAGATAGAAAAAAAAATGTATTGTACCTAGAGGTAGAAGGTGGGACGCTCAGTGCCTCCAGTGGCACTAGCTCCCCGTCCTCTTCCTCCACCATGATGTCCATTGCCTGGAAGAAGTATAAACCTAAAATAACGGAACGAACAAGAAATAATACAAAATTAATATTTATAATTATAATTATTATAACATACCATCAGGTTTGCCACCCCAGTCTCCTCCTCATCCTCCTCCTCCTCCAGCTCAACCTCCAACTCCCCCTCGCTCTCGTCCTCTTCCTCATTGTCTTCCAATAAGTCGAGAAACTCTTGGGGGATTGGGTGCCCGGGTCTCCACATCTATAAAATAAATAATAATTATTTTCCTATGAACTACGAGTGTTATATTAGAATCTAATTGGAAATTTCATTCTAATATAACATTCGTATTCATATTCTCTGTGTATTGAAGTTGATAAAAATTAAATGTCGATAATCAATTGAACTAATCACTAAGCCCATCACTATAGAACCGGATGAGAAGGCCGGAGGTCGTTACCCTAATGGTCGATTTCCGGTTTACGAACTGATCGGAAAACAACGGCAAATGTTTTGTTTTTGTAATATTTTTCACTATTACTTAGTAATTCCACATAAAAATGAATAAAATAACAAAGTACGATAGTTTTACTGGCCAAATATAGTGGGTTTTATCCAAAATACTCAAACAATGATCAAAAATTTTGAAAGAAAGTACAACTCTTTTCAAAGTTGCTATATCGAACATTTTCTTGGGCCAAATTTAAAGTATTTATAGCATTCTTTAGGTAAAACTATGTGTAATGATTGAAATAAATGCATAAAGTAACACGTAAATACACTTTTCACTTACCTTTCTAACAAAAAACCAGTTTTTCTTGTAGATTTGTTCTCCGCTCTCGCCACTTTCTAACAAGAAATTTTCGACTAAGATTGACAAGTTTTTTTTTTAGGAAGTCTTAGAGTATTTTACCACAGATTAAAGGCAATTTCATGCCGAACATAAGCGAACAATAACCATAAACCGATACCATAGACCGTCAAACACATTTTCGCATTTTTTTGGTCTGTTGCCCTTTGGGACAACTCTGTCTCAGTTGCGCGTTTGACGTTACCCGATGCGCTGAGACAGATCTGTCTCTGCTGCTAGTGAGAAGGTTAAAATCGAAATAAGAATAGACGTTAAAACTCAAAGTACATTGCACATCACCACTGGTAACCATAATTGCGTTACCGTCAGTCACCTCCATCCGGCAACTATCACACTAAGCTTTGGAGCGTCCAAAACTCACATCATCACATCACACCTGAACAACAACCGCATGCCACACACAAAATGGTGGCCGCACTGCAACGGGAAAATCAGGTCCCGAACGGTCGTCAGACCTTTTACGCCTTTACGTCTACGGTTGTGTTAGGTTCACAAAATCACAAAATTTGATGGCTAAAAATCAAACAAAGAAAAACCAAAATAACAAAATCGAAACAATCGTAGAATTCTATTCAGTTTAATTTTTAATTAATTAGCAGTCTGTAATCTAATAGTTTCATCATCATCATCGTCTCTCAGTCTCTCCAATGCGTCAGAAACGTTGTTTGCAACTATGAGCACGTCGTCATATCGACTACAACATAGGAATTAACCAAGTCACCTAATGCTCTAACTGGTGAAATAGTACCCATCGTGAAGTCGGGCTATCTGATCGGAAATTAGTGGAAGTGGAAGTCTGTCAGGAATAGTATTGTCATTTAACTCTCGATAATTGACACAGAGTCGCTCTGAACAATCCTTTTTCTTTACCAGAAGTATACGACTAGCAAATGAGGAAGAACTAGGACGTACGACATTAGCTTCAAGAAGCTCGGCAATTCTATTCCAGACAACTTCAAGTTCCACGGGGCTCAACCTATAAGGGCGACGATGAACGATTTTGTGGGGGTCTTTGAGACGAATCTGCATTGGCTGAGTATCAGCGGGAGATTCGGGTATGCCAGACGTGAAAGACTCTCTAAATGACTCTAAAATCTCATTTAGTTCAGGCCTACTTTCATCAGGAATGTCAGTATCAATTGCGTTAAAATTAATCTCAACAGTTTTTCCCACATCACACGTCTCTACTACACACACATTCACAAAGCTCAATTTGTTCGAGGTAATGTGTACTGCTAGGCCCTGACTCAAAATCTCTCTGCCTATCATAATATCATGACGGAGGTAATTATCAGGTAACACGTGAAGTAAAACCTCAAGCGTAATGCTATCGATCTCAACAACAGTTAAAATTTGCAAAGTAGAGTGCACAGAAGTCTGCCCTATACCAGTCATGGTCACAGTGTTGTGAAATCGTTTCCCTTTGAACTTGCATGCGACAGACTCCTTTACTAATGAGCACTCAGCACCAGAATCGTAATGAAAACAGAATTGCTCACCAGAATGTTGCAGATGTCCCGTGGGCGCGTCCATAATGCACACGTCGATCCGCTTTTCCGATGAACCAGCTCCGGCGTGGCTCGGGAGCAGCTTGTTTGTCTTCTCCGGGCAGTTATTCACGTAGTGACCACGTGCCTGGCAGTGGAAGCAGGTGATCGAAGACTTGTCCGCTTTTCCGACGCTGTTGTTGGTCTTGCGGTACTCGTCGATCTTTCTCAAAGAGGATTTGTTTCGGGCAATGCACGTGATAGACTTGTGGCCGAGATTACCACAAGTGAAACAAGTCAGTTTTGTCCCAGTTGCCGGTCGTTGACGCTTGGAATCTGGACCATCATTGTCGCTGTTCATCTTTCTCTTCATAAAAGAAATCGCCTTCAGTTCTTGATGCAGGTCGTTGCGAGTCTTGAAATCGTGGGTGAAAGCGAGACGTTGAACACGTGGATTAAGCTGGTAAACATGCGCCAAAACCGTAGCAATTGTAATTTGCTCAGTGGTAAGCGTATTCCATCGCGACATCAGGGAGGCAGCATAGACAGCGATGCACTCATCGTCTTTAGGCTTCTTTCCTTGCAAGTTTATCAGGAATGATGCAGCAGTTTCAGGACAGTCGTACCTTGCAATGAATAGCGCTTTGAAGTCGGTCCACGTCATCCCTGGATAGCTGATCGTCGAAAACCATGAAGAAGCGTCGCCTTTCAAAGCACGGCTAAGCGGGATCATGAGCTTCGAGCCATGCAGGTGTTGATCGGTGATGTCTGCCGTTGAAATCCATGCGCGCGCGTCCACATCAGTCTTCTTGGGATCGAACTCTGGCAGCCGCAGCTCACTCGAAGAATCTGGCTTCTTGATAGCTTGCACCAGCGCCATGAAGTTCTGATTCTGTTGCTCCAGAAGTAGCTCCCATCTTTTTTCGCTGCTTTGGCCATGTGGGTTCTGCAGGTTACATCCCACTTCTGATAACGAAGGTGGAGAGTCATCAGGGGATTCGGACATGGCGAATCGAGGAAATAACACCTTCTTCAGATCTTGACAAGTGTATTGCTTCTTCACAATCAGAAAACTTGATAAAATAAACGATGATTACTCAGATGACAATGGATTAACTTTCTTGATACAGAAACGCAGCGAGTTCAGTACGGAGCTAGCGAGTCTTGTTGCTTCGACGAGAGTTAACAGAAAAGTGGCTTTCCGGGATTCGTTCCCACCACCGCTGATTTGAAAAATGCCCGTTTACAGGCCCGAGCGTCTGATTGGTCGATCTCGCAGGCCTGTCAACCTATCAAAATTGAACAGTATGCCAGCTCCGTAAAGACCTCACTCTAGCATAAAGCTTCACGTTTCTACGTAAAACGAAACGCAAACTCGATACAACACAGATTAACCAACTGCCAAAGTGACAGTTCGAATTACAACGTTATCCTAAAATGGCAACACTCAAATCATACGTCATTTGCTTGACACAACAAAATATCAACATCAACGAAAGAATCTACTTTGAAATTAATTAACTTTGCGAATAATCTAATTAGGCGTTAAGTAAACTAAGGTAAGGTTTTTTTTTTATTGACCGACGGTTCTGGCGACACGCTCCGACATATATAATATTTGTAAACAACTTTCTATGCACGTCTGAATTGTAAATGAGTTTCTGAAAAGTCGTAGGTTTTATCGGTTCCTTGGCAATAAATAACGATGTATTTATTCGTTTTCAATACCAATAATCTCTGTACAAAAAGTAGTAATATTCCATCAAAAACATAAATGTGAATGATATGAGAGCCAAGTTCAATATTAAGAACAGACGTGGTTATCGACTTTGCCGACAAAAGAATTGAGATCTATATGGGTGCTGCCAAGTTCTCTGAAGAAAATCATGAAATTTTAGTTACAAGATCACTAGAGATGTAAATTGTTATTCAAGCTTAAGATTTGACTTGGCTAGTTTTCACGTACAGGCTAAATAATATTTATTTAATGAACTCTACTTCGTTTAGTCATACGGAGGTTAGTGTACTTTCTGTTTGTATTGTACTTATGCTGTTAGGTTGATATCATACCTATGTAACTTTTCTGAAATGTGCTTTGTTGGTAAAAACTAGCAGGCAAATCTTGAGCTTGAATTACAATTTACATCTCAGTGATCTTGTAACTAAAATTTCATGTTTTCCTTCAGAGAACTTGGCAGCACCCATATAGATCTCAATTCTTTTGTCGGCAAAGTCGATAACGACGTCTGTTCTTAATATTGAACTTGGCTCTCATATCACTCACATTTATGTTTTTGATGGGATTATTACTTACGCATTTCAATTATCGACTCCTACGTAGTCAGCAGTTCGGTTTCACTACAGGGGGCGGACATGTTCCTTAAACATCATTTTCCATGTGTGTAAGGATCATAGGCCATTGGGTACATTTCAAAATACTACTCTCAAAGTAAACAATGGAATAAAAAACGAAGGTTTAGTTCTTTTGAAATCGTATTTAGAAAGAATGAATCAAAAAGCAGACTTAAATTGTATTAAATACTCGGTTACATTTGTAAAAATAGGAGTCCCACAGAATCTATCGTAAGGCCATTCCTTTTCATAGTCTAGTTGCTGTCTCGGACTCGATTGAGGATGGATGCAATTCTTTTACGAATTAAAGCCTAAAAATCGTTAGTGAAAATCATTATTATTATTTAATTCTTTATTGCACAAAATAGGTACATGTTTAGTACAAAGACGTACGTACTTAATGCTAAATAGCAACATCATCATATTTGCTGCCCAATAGTTTTGTATGGGGCATACAAAACTGTCCGCTATTGTGCTCAGGATTTAACTACTGGAGTTATGTACTCGATTGAGGATGGACGCAATCCTTTTGCGAATTAAAGCGTAAAAATCCTTAGTGAGAATCATCATATTTGTCCAACCCAATTCCATTAACATTTCTGTCGCAGCTCCAACAGCAGTGATTTCGTTAAAGGAAACAAAAGAACAACGGCAAATGGTGTACCGCCCTATTAAAATAATGTTTTAGGGTTATATATTCCCAACTTTAGTATTTCGCAACTGGTTCTTTTTCAGTTATTCAAATATTTTTTTAAAGTTGGGGGAAGAAAATAATTAAATAAAACGCAATTTACAAACAGAAACGGAACGCCATAGATTGTTTTATCTTGGTAGCTCAGAATAATCTATGCTTGCAAGCCAAGAAAAAAACAACTGTAATGTCAAAGTGAAAATCAGTAGAGTTCGTTTCACGAAAGAAGTCCCATGAGTTAACGAATTTTGGCTTTTATTGTTATATTATTAAGGATCTTACCATGGGACATCTTTGGTGAAACGATCTTTAGGTGTTCTGTGGGACTGTTTCGGGCAAAAATAAAAAAATAAAAAATACTTGCCATCTCCACAACAAACTTGACATTGGCAGTGCCATTAAAAAAGAATTTGATTGAATTTAAGTCTCGTCACTCTTCAGGATAACCATAGGTACTTTGTTTTTATTGTAACTGAAAGAGGTACCTAATCGTGACAGAGAAGCAATAATAAGTTATTGATGCAACTGCATTGTAGGGCTGAGAACTGTGGGGTGTTGCTCCTATGTGATGAGTATCATCTGGTACCTGGGCTATGCTCTCCATGAGGGAGTGACGCGACCAGCTAACTTCTTGGATGACGTTATTTTAAGAGTGTAGGCTTAAAAGGTAAAGGTAGGTTGAAAAGGCGCCGATCTATACGTTTTTGTACTACATGTAGATAAGATCTGTCTCAATAAACACCATTTAATGAAAAAGTTGTTTTTGTTATTAGAATTATGCAAGTAGTAGGTATATTAAGTAGTAATAGTAGACTATGACTATGGTGAGATTTCTAAAATATCCTAGAACATGAGAAATTGGGTTCACACGTAGAAAACTGCTGTTGCTAGCCGAGCAGTAGGTAGTAGGTACCTATGTAAGTATTTGGTTTAAATTATGTTTCTTGATTTTTTATCTGACTGTCCATTTATACATATACATATGTACGTTTGTGTGTATATTAGAATGATTTTGTTTTAATTATTTGTGTAGGTATTTATCTGTAACAGTCAAGCAAACGCGGTCGTAACATAACCTCCAAACTTCTTAAAAAAAAACAACCTTGACTTATGACTCCCAACTTTATAAAAAAAAGAAAATTAATGCAACAAATTCTAATACAATGATCTATTGAATGTAAATATTTCATGTTGATACACGACTTTTTGTAGGTGTACTAGACTTCCACTGAAGCCTGCCTTACTTGCTTGCTTACATTCTCCTTTACTTGCTTAATTAAGACAGATTATTCGAAAAAGTTAAATGGCAATCAATGAACATTCTCGAAGACGGTGAAGAAAGCAAAACATTTATAAACATGTCAAGTGACAGTAGAAATATGGAGTCCATTTTAAGAAAGCAATACAGACTATAATAGATGATTTCCGTGTTTCTGGTTCCCACGATACAGGGTATCCTAGTGTGAGGACAGAAGCAATGTATGTGCCGGTATGTAAATGTTGATGTTTATGTTTGTGTTGTTGGTTCTAGTGGCTCTACATGCCTTTCACAAAGTCTCAGAGGGTTACGTGGAAATTGTATTAAACGTAATTTAGTGCAACGGATATCCGAATTTTTATTGTCCACACACACACGGAAATTACACTTTAGATAATTTGGACACAACTGTACTAGCAGAGCGGTGGTACGCGACTAGAGTCGCTACAACATGAAGAAACTGATTACTCGACAAACGTATGCCTGCGCAGACGCCACAGTGTTTAGGTTTGTGTTTGTGATTATAATTGTGTTTATGTTTGTGTCGAATTATTTCAAATTATTTTGCTCAGTTATATCTGCGGTATTATAACGATGAATGACATGGCCACACTGATAATCATCTGCAGCATGCGATAGTTGAAGTTGAACATTCCGCAGATAGAGAAGTGGAGCGGCACTCGATGCATTTGCTTCAGTAGCGAGACCACGGCACTCTTTTCCCCGAAGTCTGAAATAATAACATAAAAAGTAAATTCCTGAACTCTTGACTAACACCCAGCCCAAACCTTTGCACTTAGAAAGGTTCTAGTTTGGGATCAGGTCAAGTGATTGTGCTGGGTGGAAATTATTAATATTATAAACCTAAATTGTTGCCTAAAAATCGCGTTCTGATGTAGACAAGATATTATTATAATGCCAGATTTTCAAAATTCAACTCCTAAAGAGTTTGTCTTTCAACTACTAAAAGTATACTAATAAAAGTGTACTAATAAAAGTATAATAGTCATATGGAAAGTAAAATACACTACAGGACCTTTTCGGCCGGTCTTCTATACATAAAAGGAGAAGCTGACTGACTGACTGACTGACTGACATATCAACGCAGGGCCTAAACTATAAGGGTTAGAAACTTGAACTTTGCCCAAGGGTTTTTTTTGTAACGTAAGGAAGCACTAAGAAAGGATTTTTGAAAATTCACCCCCTAAAGGGGTAAAACGGGGGTGCAAAGTTAGTATGAAACTTTGTCGTTTTTGAAGTTATTGGAATAAAATTGAATATGCAAGTTTGTCATTAAAATTTATGAAATACATGTAATATATTTTTCCAAAAATCATCCCCTAAAGGGGTAAAAAGGGGGTGCAAAGTTAGTATGAAAGTTCTCTGATTTTCATAGTTAGCTGAATAAAAAGCGGTATTTGGGTTATAAATTTCTAATAATGAGTATTTCCGTTATCTTTTTTTGCGAATTTATCCCCTAAGGGGGTTAAAAGGGGGTACAAAGTTATTCGAATGAAACTCAGTATGAATGTTCCTCATTGAAAGTCATGAAACACGTGTAAAATATTTTTCCGAAAATCATTCCTTAAGGGGCTATGAGAGGGGTGCAAAGTTAGTATAAAAGTTCTGTGATTTTCAAAGTTATCTCAATAAAAAGTGGTATTTGGGTTATAAGTTCCTAATGATGATTCTTTCCGATATCCTTTTTTATGAATTCACCCACTAAGAGGGTAAAAAGGCGGTGTAAAGTTAGTGTGAAACGTTACCGTTTGTGAAGTTATTGACTGAAACTCAGTATGAAGGTTCTTCATTAAAATTCATGAAACACATGTAAAATATTTTTCCGAAAATCGTCCCTTAACAGGTAAAGAGGTTGCAAAGTAAGTATGAAAGTCCTCTGATTTTCAAAGTTTTTTTAAATAAAATTTTGTATTTTGGTTATAAGTTCATAATAATGATTACTCCGACATCCTTTTTTTGAATTCAACCCCTAAGGGGGTAAAAGACTGGTGCAAATTTAGGGAGAAGCTGACTAACTCAATTACGGACATAGCAGCGCAGGGTCTAAACTTTAAGGGTTAGAAACTTGAAATTTTGCACAGGGGTTCCTTTTATAACGTAAGGGGGCATTAAGAAAGGATTTTCGCAAATTCACCCCTACGGGGGTAGAACGCGGGTGCAACTTTAGTATGTTTGTTGTTTGAATGAACATGAATGTTTGCCATTATTTAAGTTATTCGAATGAAATCCAGTATGAAGGTTCCTTATTGAAAGTAATGAAACTCGAGTAATATTTTTTTTATAATCAGCCCCTAAGGGGGTAAAAGGGGGTGCAATGTTGATGTAAGTTCTCTGATTTTTAAATTATTTTAATAAAATGTAAATTACTAAAATGAAATGTATGTGTATTAACCTCTTCACTCGCACCCCCAATTCACCCCACTGACATTAACTGAAAGGGGTGTCATGGCGGCGCAAAAAAAATAAATGACCAGGTTGAATAAATATCAAATTATTATCTAACCAATTTACGGATTTGTTTGAAATAAAAAGAATTATACTCTAGAATAGTTACATTACTAAGCAATAACAACTTTATCAAAATTCAGACTCACAAATTTTTACATTCAGAGTACGAAAATGCAATTACTAGAAATAAGGGCCTAGTGTCCCAAATTTTTGTGTGTGTGCGAACTATTACGTAACTTTAGGAAAAGATAATTTATGTAACAAGGTGCTGAATATACACCTATTCATTCTATCAAGCTTGTTTTTGTCTTCCCATATAAGATTTATTACCAAAACAGGATCAAACTTTTTGCGAGAATGCTAACGTTTCCTACTGAACAGTGTAAGAGGGACAATTTGAATTTGAAAATGTACTGTAATCGTGGGTCTTTACGAAGTGAAAACCACTTTTATTGAATGAAAATACTGTAATCTTATTGGAATACTATGCTTTTTATAGAAATATTCTACAAAATCTAGTAAAAATGAAAAATATCGACTGCATTATATTTTGTACCAAGGTCACAAATAAAAGGGTAAATGGAGAAATAAAACAGTAGACTCATAATGAAATATTTATTTTCCTTTTTTACACTATTTACAATAAATATTCAGACAAAAATAAAGAATAAAACAATAAAATAGTATTTTAGTTGTTTTGTCTTGTTTAGGAGGGATGGGGTAAGGGAGAGTTTTTATTGGGCAAGAATCGATAAAATGCGGGGAAAAGAATTTTCGATAAAACGCATGCAGAGCGGGCTGACATTACGCAACATCTCCCTGCGCACTTCGTCATCCCCACTGCTGCTGCTGGAGAGCCTGCTGGAAAAAATAAACAGTCAAAAAAAGTAGTACTTTTAATTTTCTCTACAAATATAGAATAATTTACTACGATAATAATTACCTCTCATCCCGGGAAGCCAAATCTCGTTCATATCTGTAAACAATAATATATTTATTATTTATCTACTTGCAAAAAAAAGTTACCTCTGCATAATCTAGATAGAAAAAAAAATGTATTGTACCTAGAGGTAGAAGGTGGGACGCTCAGTGCCTCCAGTGGCACTAGCTCCCCGTCCTCTTCCTCCACCATGATGTCCATTGCCTGGAAGAAGTATAAACCTAAAATAACGGAACGAACAAGAAATAATACAAAATTAATATTTATAATTATAATTATTATAACATACCATCAGGTTTGCCACCCCAGTCTCCTCCTCATCCTCCTCCTCCTCCAGCTCAACCTCCAACTCCCCCTCGCTCTCGTCCTCTTCCTCATTGTCTTCCAATAAGTCGAGAAACTCTTGGGGGATTGGGTGCCCGGGTCTCCACATCTATAAAATAAATAATAATTATTTTCCTATGAACTACGAGTGTTATATTAGAATCTAATTGGAAATTTCATTCTAATATAACATTCGTATTCATATTCTCTGTGTATTGAAGTTGATAAAAATTAAATGTCGATAATCAATTGAACTAATCACTAAGCCCATCACTATAGAACCGGATGAGAAGGCCGGAGGTCGTTACCCTAATGGTCGATTTCCGGTTTACGAACTGATCGGAAAACAACGGCAAATGTTTTGTTTTTGTAATATTTTTCACTATTACTTAGTAATTCCACATAAAAATGAATAAAATAACAAAGTACGATAGTTTTACTGGCCAAATATAGTGGGTTTTATCCAAAATACTCAAACAATGATCAAAAATTTTGAAAGAAAGTACAACTCTTTTCAAAGTTGCTATATCGAACATTTTCTTGGGCCAAATTTAAAGTATTTATAGCATTCTTTAGGTAAAACTATGTGTAATGATTGAAATAAATGCATAAAGTAACACGTAAATACACTTTTCACTTACCTTTCTAACAAAAAACCAGTTTTTCTTGTAGATTTGTTCTCCGCTCTCGCCACTTTCTAACAAGAAATTTTCGACTAAGATTGACAAGTTTTTTTTTTAGGAAGTCTTAGAGTATTTTACCACAGATTAAAGGCAATTTCATGCCGAACATAAGCGAACAATAACCATAAACCGATACCATAGACCGTCAAACACATTTTCGCATTTTTTTGGTCTGTTGCCCTTTGGGACAACTCTGTCTCAGTTGCGCGTTTGACGTTACCCGATGCGCTGAGACAGATCTGTCTCTGCTGCTAGTGAGAAGGTTAAGTATTACGTGACTTATTTGCAAATACTTTTTTCAACTAAAGCCCACGCGGACGAAGTCGCGGGCGACAGCTGGTATCTAATATACGGTGAGTGCGCCTTCATGTAACCGAATCGCTCATCACACCGTTACCATATTATGAATTCTGTGCCGTTACCGTCGCCCCACCGCACCGCCCGTGCAATGGAACCGGACGTTATGCCTCCACCAGACTACTCGCAAAGTTCCTCGACAAAGTACTCGGGAAAGGTGACCGAAGTACGTAGCTACACGCTCGAGGTTGGACGACGTAAGACAAAATGCCTCTCCACACCTCCCGTATTCGCCTAACCTCGGTCATCTTCGCGAGCAGTGTGGATTCCACACTAGATTTTTTTAACCGCCCGGGTAGAATTGTGCGTGTGCGGCGCACCTTTTTTATGGAATTGTCACATTCGGGTGCCCTGACCGGGGAACGGCGTCGAGGAACCCGATGAGAAAATCTGACGTGTGCGGCCACGCTAAGAAAACAGGAAAAAAATGTACTTAACAGACAAAACAAAAAAAAATTAGTAGGGAGGTGTAGCCTGTGGTGTGTCGAAGTCTAAGGGACTAGGCCCTCAACGCTGACTTTCAGTTTGGTCGATATATTGCAACGTAAAGTCTTACTTAATTGCCGAGAGACTAGCACCGCCTCCAGCTGCATGATGATGCGAAATCTGGTGGCCATCATATCTTCAATAAGCGAAGCGACGTAGAATATCGTTCCAGCAAGACATAATATTATTTGGGATAGTATTCCATATGTTGAAGGTATCTGTAAAATTAAGAAAGTCAAGCCTTGCGTTCGAGAATCGCTCGTAGCCCCAGCCGCCTGAATAATCGATCGTTTAAACTATCACGAAGGTTAAACAACATAGGGCGCGTTCTGTGCATAAATGGGTGATGGGTGGGCTAGTGGCATTGTTACGAGCGGCTCCGTGTTTCGCAAGGCACGTTAAGCAGTTGGTGCCGGCAACCGTCGATAGATGGCAGTCGTTGAGCCAAGTCAGAGGCCTAAGGGTGGCTCCACCAATCTGGACTTGGCCCCCGTGGTGGAGTCCATACTCCAGGTAGGAAGGTATAGGCCAGCATCCTATACCTTCCTCAGGGAACGGACCCGTGCCCCTCAGTGGGGAGATAATGGGTTGATGATTATGAGTAATCACTGGAATACACGAGTAAACGCCGAGTAATTGTAAATACGACTTTTCTACCGTCTGAAATCGTGATAATTCGAGATCGGTGCTTCGTATACTAATGTTTAATCTGATATTACAATACCAGTTATATATAAGTGCATATTAGTGAAACTGTAAAGTTAACAGACATACAAAAAGAGAAACAATTTCGTACAGCGGTCTGTATTGTACCTTATAAATCGCAGAGCGTTCTAACCTATTGGAAATGCCATATAGGTCAGATCTATCTATCAAATTACGGATCATACCTTTAAGGTATTTTTTCATGTAACATTTGAACGGTTTGTACTTACGGATAACCCTCTTCCATGCACCAATGTATACACATATCGCGTGGTCAATAGAACAACTTCTATACATGCCAGAAACACCTGAAAAGTATTGAATACTTAAGCCATGCTGCACGTTGCCATGAAAAAAAACAAATCAATAGTCATTACCTCATACCTCACAACCGTGTTCATCGGGCTCCGGCCGTTTTCGCAACTGCGTTTCGTAACTGGTTGCGAAAGAAGAATGTTTATTCCTTGTTCGCAACCAGTTGCGAATCAAGAAAACTTTTTCCTTAGCCGCAACTTGGTTTCGAACGAAGAATACGATCTTCCCAAACTTACAGAGTTGCGATGGGAGAAATTAATTTCCTTATTCGCAACCAAAGGCTAATATAATAATTCAAAAAGAAAGGAAATTAAATCTTAAGAAATTTTAATTACTTAACACAATTATATGTTTTGTAATGCAACAAAGTAATCTTATGTAGTTCTCTTAACCTAATTAAATAAACTAAAATAAAATAAACATTTTATCTCCACACTGACGTTGATGATGTCCTCCTCGTCCTAGTCGTATTGGTAGGACTTCTGCGGCGGTGGGCTCGGATGTGACTAGCAAAGCCCAGCTTCTTTTTGAAAGTTCGGTTACATTGGCCGCAGTAAAGTTCACCGCGGTCATTGTACATATAAGAATAAGTGGGCTTCGGAAGGGTTTTTCGCTGCTGTCGGTTGGAGTAGAGAGTCTCGAGCCGCGCATCTTCGAAATCCCTCACTTTCTTGTGGATGGTGGAGCGCCATTCGCTGCGTCTATGGGCGGCCTTTTCCCAGCTATCGGGAGGAATGCCGGCAGCTGTTAGGTGCCTTTTAAGGACGTCCTTGTAGCGGAGGTGCTGTCCACCGACTTTACCTGCACCGTTAGACAGCTGGGAATAGGAAACTGCCTTGGGCAGTCAGTGGTCTTCCATGCGCGCCAGCTGACGTGCTCTTAAAGGTATATTGTCAAGACTAGATATTGTCTATTGATATTATTGTAGATGTGAGTGTCTTTTTGAAAAGTTTGTTGTACGAATCAACAAAATTGAAACAGACAAAGATGGTTGCGAATAAGGAAAAAATAATCTTTTGTCGCAACTGGTTGCGAAACATAACCATTAGGATGCCTAGTTGCGGCTGAGGAAAAAGTTTTCTTGATTCGCAACTGGTTGCGAACAAGGAATAAACATTCTTGCTACGCAACCAGTTACGAAACGTAGTTGCGAAAACGGCCGGAGGGGTTCATCGGAAAGCAGTGAGTGCTGCTTGCAAAACAGTTGATAGCACCTTGTATGCTCTTCTATGTTATGGAAGTTGTCCCTCCGAGTGTTCCACACCCTATCAAACGTCGGCAGATCGCCCAACAGCCTCACACCGAAAATCATGAACTTATTGTGCAGAATATATACTTTCACCGCCACATACATCAAATGAGTAGCCGCGAAGACCACCAAAATATCGATGCTTTCCAAAATTACCACATATAAAACTGGAAAATATGAAGTATACAAGCTCACAATTAAAGTAGACCTTGTATATATAACAACAATATAACAAAAATATATTATGTTCACTCTTTTTTTTAAGTTTTTCTAATAACCATTGTTGTTAATGCCAAGTATAGCGTCCATTACCGCGTAGTGAGCGAACAATTCTGTAACAAATTTATGATCCGAAATAAAGGCTGAGAATAACACAACTAACACTAGTCCCGAAATAACGACAATAATGGAGCAATCAATGTAAGTACTTAAATTCCATTGGTGTGACCACTCTGCGAAGACGATTTGCGCAGTCATATAAATTATAGTTATGACACTAACAACAAATATCACAATAAACAACTGAACTTTCACATTAGCTTTCACTAAATGATATCTGGCATTTCGCGAGACGCTGGACAAGCAAAGTTTGATTAGAAAAGCGTTGATATTTATGACGACGTCAAAGTTCGTTAATTGCTGAGACACTTTGTTATTCGCTACTCTTTGCATTATGTTCCTTTATTAGTTATTCATCAGTTCTATATTGAGTTTCTTTAGTGGTTGGTGTATATTGCTTATGATTCAGTATTTTTATACCATTACTGTCGTTCTATTTGTTACATTGAACAATACCACTTTTCGTTGGTCAACCAGGATTACTTAAATATAATATAGGTTTTAGGGTAAAAGAACATGTATTACAGATATCGAATGTGGGAACGGAAATAACATTCAAGCACAACATAGAGCCTTTCAAACATATTAAACTTTAGAACCTAAGTTGGTACGTCGTATCAATTGATTAATCAAATCATTTGCATATTATGTTCTATAGAGCTGATGGTGGTGGATAAGCCTCACAAAACGCGGGTACAATATCTGGATACGTATGGACAAGGGATGCCTGAACAGAAAAGTTCTCATGTAGACCCCATTGATCACCTGAAAAAATCCATATCTCAATAGGCCAAGTCAATCGCCACTAGCTGGCCTTAATGGGACGCTGCCGCGAAGAGGGAGGAGTCAGAGGAGGAAATCCGTGGTTGAGGCCCTAATAGGCCATAGTATGCTCCCCTAGAGGCATAGTATGCTCCCCTAGCAGTTAAATGACAGAAGATGACGGAATGACGGAAGACGACGTCTTTAGTGAAATAAAAGACATCTTCTACGTATACAATGGTGTTTTCATTTAAATCATACACAGCCTTACAAAAAATGCGGTTCATCGTTGAGACGATCTACAAAAGTTGGGTGACAGATCTAGCTGTCAAAGAGGAATCCCTTTTCTAAATACGTTGCGTTGCGCGAACAGTAGGCTGACAGTAAGACCAGCGATTAGTCTTACAAGCCTCCACCAATCTAGACTTGGCTCCCGTGGTAGAGTATGGCCTATACCTTCCTCAGGGAAGAGACTATGCAAATTATGAAATAGCTGCAATAGTCTATTATAACTCAGTTTGAGAGAAGCACTAAAAATAAATTAAACAGATATCTTCCCGTGCTGTGTACATCTGGTCCTGTCTGTTTCTGGTCAGCTTAGGTTAGAGCCAGTTTTCTCATAACGTCCGAGAATTCTTTGTACTGTTGACAGCGACACACCCACAGCTGTTGTATTGCGCTGACTTCGGGTGATGTCCAGCATTGTGGTAATTCTGGTGCATTCTTCAGGTTAATCGACATTATTACAGCTTGAATAATAAATATTGAACACTATCGACATGGTTTGGTTTGCATGTATTTTGTGATTTCAGTGGGTATAGACACTTAAATGAAAGATAAGAAACAAAAGCAAAAACAAATGCAGTAATTTCGTACTTTAATCTTCAAAAGTCTCCCTTTTTCAAATTTTTTTACGACATAACTTTATAATGACTAAGAAGAAGTTTGTATACGTTCATGGGGAGTATTTTGTCGTGTAAACAGTTATTAAATTATCTAAAGAACACAATTTATTATGCTAACTTTATTTTTGTAACTTGTCTGTATATTGCGTTTCTGTAACGTGACTTGTTGGTATAATAAATGATCTTTCTTCTTGTTTTTCTTATTAGTTTTCGACATTTTTGGGTCAGTATTTTTAAGTGACCCGGATTCTTTGTTCCCGAGTATATCTATTACTATTGGATTTATGAATGACGGAAAATCTATCAGATTTTTATATTTATATCTACTTCATTACGATCGAATTTCGCAATACAAATTCAAGCTGTGCATTTATTTGACTGGGGTTCCCTACTTGTCTGCGAAAGGTGATGATTCGATTTTTATTATATCGAACACGATGGATCGATAATTCGGTGGCGCGATGCCTTATACCATCCGTGCTTTATTGGTGCGATGTAACGTTTGTGCGAAAAACCCTGTTAAGAAAGTCTCAAGTGCGATTGCTCATTAGTTCGGAAATTTATTAGCTCGATAGTATGTTCATAGTACTGTCCTGTACAGATATTTAGTAAATGTACTTTAATAAAAAAACACACATCATTGATAGAGTCCATTATTGAAAGAAAATATTACATATTTTTCTATTGATGATTAAATAAAAAAAATACTTTACAAAATCATCAAGGGTTACTTAAATCGTTGTCTCGGATATAAATATACAGAACATTAATTGTAAATAAAAAAATATAAATATTTATCCATTTTTATGCAACTACAAAAAACTGTTTGTTATTTTATAAGTATCTGCCTGCCATGCGAGAGGTCCCGGGTTCGAATCCCGGCTGGGTACAAAAAAAAAGGAACCCAGGTCTTGGATGCTTACATGTTTGTAACGTCGCTGTTTCTAGTTCCCACGACACAGGGTATCCTAGTGTGGGGCCAGAAGCAATGTATGTGCTGTATGTAAATGTTATGTTATCATTAATAAGATTATTTAAACTAATTTATTTAATGGTTTAATTTTTAAGCATAAAAGGAATGAATTCCCTAAATGACCATGATGCAAAATAAAGTACCAGGGTTACTATAGAATAGAGGGTTACAGAGTACAGTGTCGAGCTAATGACTTTCTGAACTAAGAAGCGATCTCCTTGAGACTTTCGTTACAGGGTTTTTTGCACAAACGTTACATTGCACCAATAAAGGATCGATGGGTAGCATTTTTTGGTCGCAAAATAAAGAAGTCGGTAACAAGTTTACAAAGTTCCGTTATTGTTTCGAAACAATGCGACTGTGTTTGTTTCGGTTTGTATGTGTGGTAACAGTGTCTACACAGTTTGACCAGAAAGTGTTTCAGTAACTTTTTGTAGTCGATGAGTCGACACAATGTGTACGGATTTGTGTCGACTTTATTTTATACACTTTGCGTTGAGTTTTCAACAAGCAAAGGATCAAAGGTAAACTGTGTTGTAACGGTGTGGTAACTTTGTTACTAGAATAATATTTGGTCACACAGTTTCGTAACAAAATTTTACCAAAATTAGCTTAGCAATATCAATCAGCTGCACCTGGTTCTCAAATATTTCTGAATTGTCTGCCAACTAAACATGAGTAAACAGCCAAAAAAGCGTAATTTCCGGACTTACTTGCTACAGGAAAATCAACGATTTATTAGTAAGACAAAATGAAGCTCCAAGTAAGGGATTGCTTAATTTATAATATACTAGCGACCCGTCCCGGCTTCGCACGGGTGGCAAAAACATTTCCGTGGAAATAGCTATATTAGTTCCGTGGAAAATTCCCGGGGTAGTAATTTACTATTGTATTGTATTGTAATTACTAGTGTAAAAAATAATTATTCGAGACTTCATACGGAACCCTAAACTTTTTGAAAATCCAAAATAGCCTATGTTACTCACAAAGAATGTAGCTTTCTAATGGTGAAAGATTTTTTTTACATCGGCCCAGTAGTTTCAAAGCCTATTTATTACAAACGAACACACACACAAAAATACAAATCTTTCTTCTTCATAATATAGTAGGTATTGAAATATAATGATACTTGAGTTGTTGAACTGACGGGGTTTCTTGATGTAAAATGCAGGTGTTATGTTCACATGTTTATTAGTTCACCTCCGAATATGAAGTGCTCGTGCTTAGTCACAAAACAATGTATTTTAAGTAAAACTTATTGCTAACTAAACACTACGAATATGTGTCACACAAACACTATTGTGAACGTAGACATACATAGACATCGTTTACGTTGATGTCACCATACTTCATCTCCCCCTTAAAGACCCTTCATCACCTGGGCTTTTTAAAAAAAAATGTGAGGTATGGTAACAGTTCACATTTTTGTTGTACAATTTTATTATTCAAAATTAAAATATGTTAAAATAATAATCTTACATTATTATATTATATTAGTCTTAAATATTTCATTTCACAAATAACTTAGTATTATTTTTATGTGTAATATGTTTTTTATTATTTTTAATTATCTTAACATTTTGTTCCATATCTTCGATGACTTTAAATGGTCCTAAATTGACTTTATCTAACTTATCACCAATTTGGTTTCTAATTAAAATTAAATCATCCTTCTTATATTTTATTGGATTTGACCTTTGGTCAAAATTTAATTTTCTAAGCTCCTTGCTTTGTAATAAATTATTTCTAGCCTCCAATTGTGCTCTCTGAAGTCTATATTTGAGTTCCAAAGGATATGAATCTACATTATACAGAGGATCTATTACATCTGTGTATTGTAAACTACTTGGTAAATTACAGACTTTACCAAAAACTAACTCGAACGGAGTGTATTTTGTCTCAGTATGAACCGCAGTATTGTAAGAAAAACACCAAAATGGTAGCCAACTACTCCAATCTGTGTTGTTGTTATCGCATTGTATCCTCAGATAGGCTTCTAAATGTTTGTGAGTGTTTTCCAGCGCTCCTAAAGTTTCATGATGATACGCGGTTGATTGTAGCTTCTTAATATTTAATAGACTACATATCTCTGAAAATACTGATGACAAGAACTCCGTACCTTGGTCGGTTATTATCTCTTTCGGGATTCCATACCTTAAAATAAAATTATTTACAAATGACCGAGCTACTGAAACAGTATCCTTCCTTTTTAAGGCGTATGCCTCTACGTATTTTGTTAAGTCACACTGCAGGGTTAAAAAATATTTATTATTAAGATTATCTATACTCAAGGGACCCATTATATCTAAACTAACTCTTTCGAAAGCGGTTGATGCCGTTGATGTAATTTTCATCGGCTCCTTAGTATGCCTATTGGAATGCTTCTGAATCTGACAACTGGTGCACTTTTTGACAAATTCGTTAATATCGTTAGTCATTCCTGGCCAATAGTAAAACTTTTGAATATTATTCAACATCCTGTTAACCCCCGCGTGGCCACTGGTTGGTAACAGGTCGAAGTCATTCATAATTACAATTTTTGTGTCTCTGTCACTTACTCTCATGACGTCTCTGAGAACAAGTATGTTTGGAATGTCATTCAATTGATTAAATTCCTTTAAAAGGCAATTTATTAATTCTTCATAACGTTTGCTTTTAATAATTACGAGCTCGTTTAAATTTAATTGTTTGCATCGAGACATTACGAATATGGCCCATTTTTCAGGCACATAAATGCAATTACTATGGGAAAAAGGCTACGGGGAACCAATCAAACAACGTTTTACTAGTGCAAATACTTTGAGAAATTTTATTATTCTTTTTAAAAAACACTGAAGGTATACGTCCGTCTTCCGACATAGTTTTAATAGAAGTGAGTGTTGCCAGTACGGTAAATCAATTTTTGCTTTTAAGCGGGAGTTTTAATTTCAACACGCCCCCTCAAAAATTGACCTCATAATCAATCAATCATACAGATTTGAGGACGTATACAACTTCATTGTTTACTCTGGGAGAATTACACTGAATGGCCCAACATTTGTTGCTCGGATTGGGAAAACCCAGTAAAACCCAACCAGACCATTAACATAAGCTTCTACATTTTAAATAAACATTAAATTTGATAATCAACATTACAATCAGGAACTTTATTTTAATCCCATTTCGCTCCTGAATCTCTGGAAACTTATTGTGGGTAGTGATTTTGTTAGTGCATCTGCCACTTGATTACCTGAGGAAATATAGCTTACTTTAATTACATTTTTCTCTACCTGTTCTCTAGAAAAATGATATTTTATGTCAATATGTTTAGACCTTTTATGATTTGTGGGATTTTGAGCTATGCTAATGCATCCGTTATTGTCTTCATAAATTGTAATAGGCCTAGTGATTTCAATGTGGATACTAGCTGCTAGAGACTTCAACCATAGTGCTTCTTTAACGGCTTCATATAGCGCCATATATTCAGCTTCAGTAGATGATGCTGCTACTGATGCTTGTCTCTTTGTACTCCAGGTTATAGTACAGTTATTAAATGATTGGAACACATAACCAGTTGTACTTCTCCTATCTCTAACATCACTTCCACCCCAATCAGAGTCAGCGTACCCACACAGAATATTATCATAATAACCTTTTATATATGTCAATTTCAAATCAACTGTGCCCTTTATGTACCTTAAAACTCTTTTAAGGCATTGCCATAACTCTTTGTTGTTCTTATTTGTATATCTACTTAATATACTCACACAAGCACTCAAATCAGGTCGCGTGCACAGCATTAGATACATTAGGCAGCCAATAAGGTTTTTGCATGGCGCATCATACTTGTCATCTGAATTTAATGCTTCATAATTCAGTTTACTCTCAAGAGGTGTGAGTACGGGATTACAATTGTACATACTAAATTTCTCCAAAATGGTTTGAATGTATGCACTTTGATCTAATGTAATTGTATTATTATTCCTAGTAATTTTTATGCCTAAGAACAATTTAATCTCTTGCAAGTCTGACATTTTAAAACGATTCATCAGATAGGCTTTGAAACTTTCCATAATTTGCACATCACCGCAAACTAAAACTAGGTCATCGACATACAGTACTGCATAGATGTTTTTAGTTATATCTCCGTTATCTAAGACATAAATACACCTATCCACTGACGAATTTTGAAAACCTTTGTCTTTTAAACATTTCTCAAATATTTGGAACCAACATCTTGCCGCTTGTTTTAACCCGTACAATGCTTTGTTTAACTTGCATAAATAATCTTTTTTGCAATCTACCCCCTCCGGAATTGTCATGTAAATTTCTTCTTCTAGAATTCCATTTAGAAAAGCTGTTTTCACATCCATATGGTGAACTGATAAATCAAACTGATTAGCAAAACTGATTATAAACCGAAAACTTGCGATTCTGGCAACGGGCGCAAATGTTTCATTGTAATCTACAAGGTATTCTTGGCTAAAGCCCCTAGCGACAAGACGTGCTTTGTATCTCAGCGGTTTTCCAAATTCGTCGTGTTTTACACTAAACACCCATTTACAGTCTATTATGTTTTTGTTATTTGGCCTAGGCACTAAGGTCCAGGTATCATTTTCATGCAATGATTTTAACTCATCTTTAATAGCATCATCCCATTTGGCCTTGTCATCACGGTTTTTTTATTTCATCGTAACTCTTAGGTATTGCACACACTAACGACTGAGCACACATCAGATAGTCTTCTGTAGTAGTTTCATCATAAGATACAGGTACACGACCTTTTAGTCTATCACTACGTCTCAACTCAAGATTGTCATGTTTTAAATGTGATGACGAGCTATCCAAATGAACATCATTAGTTATTTTGCGAACTTTACATGGAACTCCATTATACTCACTGATGAGATCTGAATTTATACGCATCTGATTTAGACGTATCTGATTTATCAGCATCAGATTTAATACTATCAGATTTAGACACATCTGATTTATTGGATTTATCCATATCCAATTTAGAGCGGTCGTTGCAATAAGACTCTTCAGACACTGATTTTGACACTTTGTCAGTAACATCAGTTTCATTACGGGAATTTTCAGAATCATTCCCTCTTTCGGACCTTGAAACCGGTCTAGAACGTAAATAGTTAGTCTCATCTACAACAACATCTCTCACAACAACATATTTTTCGCTTTCAGGGCTCCAAACCTTGTAACCATTTGGCAAATAACCTACTAGTATGCCTTTCCATGACTTGTCATCAAATTTATCTTTCGCAGTTTTATTATGTACATAAACAGTTGAACCAAAAACCTTTAAATACATAATTTGAGGTTTTTTATTGTGCCACATTTCGTACGGCGTTTTTGATTGATTTAAAGCTCGAGTTGGGGTAAGATTTATTAAGTACACTGCAGTCAAGACCGCTTCCCCCCAGAAAACCTTATCTAATTTAGCACTGTTTAATATTGTACGCGCTTTTTCAGTAACAGTTCTGACCATACGTTCAGAGACGCCATTTTGTTGGGGTGTTCTTGGAACCGTAAGGTGATACGTTATACCCTTTTGCACACAATACTCACGCATTTCAGTTGACAAGTATTCACCACCATTATCACAATACAAGTTGACCAGTTTAGAATTAAACTTAGCCTCGCTTTTCGCAACGAAATCTTGAAAGGCGGCGAATACGTCCGATTTGTAGGTTAATAAGTATGCAACACAGTAATGCGTAAACTGGTCAACAAAAAGAACATAATATTTTTTATCTAGCGGTGGTGGCGTAGTGGGGTTGACCCTTGCTTCTCGATCATGAGGGTCTGGGTTCGAACCACGCATGTACCAATGACTTTTAGTTACGTACATTTGTTTGTACAGCAACATCATTCGCTGATAAATTGTGCCCGGATAACGGCGACAGGCTTGCCACTTGTCACGTTTGGGACCTAATAAACTCGGCAAAACGTGGGTCCAGTTCTAGAGACTGGTGCCTCTGCCTACCCCTTCGGGGATAACGGGCGTGAGTTTATTTATTTATTTATTTTTTTATTTATTTTATTGTCAACAGTAGTGGGTGTGATTGGCCCACAGACGTCAGAATGCACAATAAATAGTGGCTGTGTAATATAACTTTTATCTTTAGTTTTATTAAAAGGTAAACGCGTCTGTTTTCCACTTATGCAAGCCTCGCACAAATCGTCGTTTGGCTCCACCATTTCGATTTTATCTAAATTGTCAATCATTTTATTTGATTTTAATTCAATGAATTTATTTTTACTCATATGTCCAAGACGTTGATGCCACAATTCGTACTGGATTTTACTGCTGGTGCATGCATGGGAAACAGGTCGTTTTGCCAAAAAATCTAAAGCGATTAAATTATTCGAAGGCTTACCTGTCATGATAACATTACCATCCTTGCAGATTCTGGCACCTTGTTCATCAAAAATTATGGTCATGCCAGCGCGCTGCATCTTAGACACAGAGAGTAGATTGTATGGCACATCTGGACAAAACAGTACATCCTCCAAAACTCCATGGACGCCAGTATTACTGGTAACATCGATTGTGCCCCTTTTTGTAGCTGAAATAAATTGACCACATTTAGCCACTGAAATTTTTAAAGGTGTACTTAATTCCGAATAGCATCTGAAAAAGTCATCCCTTTTAATGATATGATCCGATGCACCGGAATCCAACAAGAACTGCAGTTTATCTTCGTGTGCATCTTCTTCATAGTCACCCATCATGAAAGCGAAACCAGAACGGTTGTTCGATGTTGACGGTTTCGTTAGCTCGACAGCTTGAACAGTTCTCTGTCTGTCATTACTCTTCTTATTGTTCATTTTTTTGAAATAAAAACAATCGTTTTTAATATGACCTTGACGTCCGCAGAAATGACATTTTATGAATTTATATTTTCGTTTCGCTTGAAATTTATCACTTTGCTGATGTGATGGTGACTGATGATGATTATTTTGATTGACAAACTTCCGTTTGTATGCGCCATTTTTAGCAGCTTGAACTTGTAAAACTTTTGAACTCATGTCACTATTTTCGTTTTTGAGTTTCACTTCCTGGTCCAAGAGTCTTGTCTTTACAAAAGACAAGGTTAAGTTATCTTCGGACAGGGTTTCGATTGCTGTTATGACCCCATCGTATGCAGGCGGAAGTGTGAGCAATAAATGAGAAACCTTGTCAGTCTCCTCCAATTTAGCTCCTGCCGCCAGAAGTTCCGTAATTAAGTCGTCGAAAACATTGAAGTGTTTTACTAATGGCGAGTCACTTTGTAATTTTAAGCCGAGTAACTTTTTTTCTCAGTGCCAACTGAGTTGCAAGACTTTTCCGTTCGTATAATGCGTCTAAACTCCTTAGTATCTCTTTCGCATTACATTCTTCCTTAGCAAACCCGAGAAATGAATCTGCCAAATATTCAACGATTGTACTTTTAGCAATTTGATCACTTTTCACCCACTCAATGCATGGCGTTGCGGGTACTTCTTGGTCAATCACTTTAATTACGTCCATCTGACTCAATAATGCACGGATCCTGAATTTCCACACACTATACTTCTCGCCATCAAAGGGTCTTATGTTGCGTTTTGATTTTAAATTCTCCATTTTTAACGGCTTCGTACACTTTTTGTTTTGAACAGAGTTTTAGCTTATTGAAATACAATATCGCAGTTTAGAAATGTGACTGGGCCCATAACCTATGGGAAAAAGGCTACGGGGAACCAATCAAACAACGTTTTACTAGTGCAAATACTTTGAGAAATTTTATTATTCTTTTTAAAAAACACTGAAGGTATACGTCCGTCTTCCGACATAGTTTTAATAGAAGTGAGTGTTGCCAGTACGGTAAATCAATTTTTGCTTTTAAGCGGGAGTTTTAATTTCAACAATTACCTTCATTACTTCTTACTTGTTTAAGTTTATTTATTTGTCTTTGACTTGTTCTGTTAATATCTATTACTCGTTCAATGCTGTTTTTTGGACGCTTGAGTATTTCCACTACTTTAGGTTGATCAAGCCTTGGAGTAGAGGGAATCTCAGGTGTCGTAGCGGCGCTATTGCTACGCAGCTTGCGAGCTTTTGCTCTAGTCATGACCGACACTGCATGCTCGTGCATTTCTTTTAAGTCTAAAGAAGTCAACGGGATACGACTCAACGCGTCTGCAGCTGCATTGTGCCGTCCCGGGACATAAGTAATCTCAAAGTCATACTGTTGTAGTACTGGCTACTAAGCAATCGAAATTGTCTTTTATAGTTTTTGATTTAATAGTTTTTATTTTGTATTGACACATTCTTTTTATTTTGACTTTCTGTGTTGATACTTCCTCACTTGTAAATAAACATTATGAGAGACAAGACCTCTTCTTTAATTCTAATACGTTATCAGCACGAGAGCACTGGTTGTGATTTGTGATATATATTTTGAGCAATAACAGATATTTCCTTCTTTTGTGACCGTAAAAAGAAAATTAGTCGCGTAAAATGTCACATGAAAATCAAATTGTTTCGAGTAATGTTTCCAAGTCAAATTCTTCGTTAATACCTACATTCTGCTTAAAAAATAAAGAGGGTTATCCTACGTGGAAGTTTAAAATGAGAAACTTTCTCCTTCACGAGGATTTGTGGGAAACAGTAGGGGAGAGTGGGTAGGATTCGTACACTTTTCACTTCGAGCCCTATAGCAGAGAAACTAAACGCTATTTGAAAACAATTTGAGCAATGCTAGATTGCTTATATATTTGGCTACAATATTCCCATACACGACTTGTTCATAGAAAGAAGTGTGGCCAAGCTATGAAGATTTAAAAAAAAAAGTGGAAGTCGTACGAATGTACCCCACTCACGGGGTAGCTTCGTACATGTGTTGAGGTACCTTCGTACATGGTGGGGTACCTCCGTACATCATGATTAATAGTGCTATTTATAGAAAATTTTACATTTATTGATATCAAAATTTCACAGAATCAGCCTTGGGTGCCTAAGTACGTAATAATAAAATAGTTTTAAATACATACAATAATTAGTTAACCTTTTTGTTTTAATATTATTTAACTTTTTATGTCCTATAGGAATGAATCAACAATAATATTTACCATTAGGGTAACAAGAGTCATAATATTTTTATGAATCTACTTAATGCACATTGTACATAGACAGATCTTTATGAAAGCTAAATGTTAGCTGTTCTTGTTGTAGAAGCAGATTTGGGTTCCGGCAATATACAGGGTGGAATTTTGTAATGCCACCTGAAGGGGAAGTACTCTTAATACTGTAGATAGAAAATTTTACTGAAGGAAAACATTCCTTTGTTTTTGAAAAGAAAGAAAACTACATTCAAAGATTTTTAAAAATTCTCGTGCCTCACCCGGTAATCGAACCTACTAAAATCTGTGAAAGTTGCACCCTGTACTTTTATTGCATCGATCGTTAGGGTCAAATTATAAGGATGAAATCTCTCTAACAAACTTCATAAATTAAATGAAAGGAAAATAATGAAATCTTAAATTGTTTTAATTATTTACTGGTAAACTAACTATGTAATTAATTGCCGAAATGGGCTCCATTTTCTTGGATAAACAAATTTATTCTTCTAACGAATTAATTTTTAGTAACCTTTAATAAAGTGTTGTGGTGAATGTTATAAATCGTATTCTGAACTTCAACTCTCAACTCGTTCAAATTCTTCAATAATTTAAGATTTCATTGTTTTCCTTTAATTTAATTTTATGAAGTTTGTTAGAGAGATTTCATCCTTATAATTGACCCTAACGATCGATGCAATAAAAGTACAGGGTGCAACTTTCATAGATTTTAGTAGGTTCGATTACCGGGTGAGGCAAGCGAATTTTTAAAAATCTTTGAATGCAGTTTTCATTCTTTTCAAAAATAAAGGAATGTTTTCTGTGAGTAAAATTTTCTATCTACAGTATTTAGAGTACTTCCCCTTCAGGTGGCATTACAAAATTCCACCCTGTATATACAGTCCCTTCGTCTGTGTTATTGGGAAAAACAAATTTCCAGGCGCCGGATTTATTTCTTAAAAATGAAACTTAGTACCCAGTGGGACTATATTTTGTAATCACCTGACCAACATAGTGTTTGACAGATTTTTTTCTTCTCGAACTTCACTAGAATAAAGCCTTTCTCTTTCACGAATTCAGTTAAAATTGGAGTTTCGTTCTCCACATCAGATCCTTCAGCAATCTTTTCAATGGGAGAACAGGAACTTTGCCTCTTCCTTTTTGGTTTATTTAATATATCTTTACCCGATATCAAATTTAATGCCCTCTTCATCTCTTTAGCTGTTTGTTTTATCTCTTGCTCTTGCTTCTTCAACTTTTTGCTTTTTCTATTTCGTCTAGCGAATTTTTTTTCGGGAGTATCTGCTGTTTACCTTTTTTGGACTTTTTGGTCACATCTCTAGCCACTTTAGGGTAGGGTTGGATCATTTCTGGCGTTACTAATCCTTGAGCAGATGTCGATGGCAAATCAAGCTCGATCATCTACGAAAATAACGATTATATATCATACTTGGGGTACATTCATACAGTACGAATCCACCCCGTTCAGACCTGTACAAAGCTACCCCAACCAAGAAATTTTACTAATATATTGAAAATAAAAATAACTGCTGCGATTATCTTTAAGTAAACGTCGAAATAATAAACTGAAATATGTACTCAAAAACCACAAAGAATCAGTTTAACAATGGCAGCAAAACTTATAGAAGAAAAACACTTTTAAAGTTGCATCGAAAAATTATTTACGCGAAGCGAAAACACGTATCGTCCTATCACATCGAAGTCGGCGGCCGCACGGGCGAGCCACTCCACGGTTAGATTATGCGTGTGAGTGGGCATCACATACACAGATACGAATGCACCACTATTTTGCGTATTCGAATTATGACCGTTGTACGAATGCTCCTGGTGTACGAATCCTACCCACTCTCCCCTAAATGGTTATCCAGAAGATGATACCACTCCCGCCTCTATCAAAACAAGGAATATTATGTTAAAGCTCTTGCAAAAATTTGCTTAACAGTGGACGGTACAGCTATCACCCATGTTAGATGTGCGAAAACTGCATCGGAAGCCTGGAAATCTTTGCAGAAAGCTTTCGAAGATAAGGGTATGGGACGAAGACTAACACTAGAGCGTAAGTTGTACAGCTTACGTTTGTCAGACTTCGACAACATAGAGTCGTACATAAACGCTGTGATGTCAACCGCTCAGGACCTGGCGGATATCGACAAGAAGATCGATGATGCGTCTCTTGTAGCTATAATCTTAGGAGGTCTCACCTCGAACTATGAGCCTCTCATTATGGCACTTGAAAATAGTAATGTTGATGTGACCACCGATCTCGTGAAAACAAAACTCATGAATGTGATATCTAAGAGTGATACAACACCAACAGATTCGGTTTTCCAGGCGAAAACGAAATCAAATTCTAGAAGAAATGAAATTACATGTTCTGATTGCAAGGTGCCTGGACATAAAAGTCCAGACTGTCCATTAAAAAAGGAGAAGGAGACAACCAACGTGGTAAATGAAGTGGTGTCATCTTTTACAGCCTTGAATACTTCTGGGACATCCAATAAGGACGTTTGGTATGTAGACTCAGGCGCCACTAAGCACATGACATCTAGAAGTGACTGGTTTCAAGACATTTCGCCAATAAAAGCAGGAAGCGTTACTGTCGCAAATGGTGAACGTATTCAATGTTGTGGAATAGGAAATATTTCTATTAGTACACCTCAAAATGTAGTGAATCAGATTACAGATGTTGCCCTTGTGCCAGATTTAAAGGCTAATCTGTTATCTGTACAGAAGGCTATTGAGAAGGGTTTTATATGTGTTTTTGATAAAAGTGGATGTAATTTTTATAAAAATAATACTTTTTGTGTTACAGGTGATTCTGTTCTCCATGCCTCACCCTGCAATGGATTGTATGTTCTTGATGGTTCTACAAATGTGTCAAATAACGGGGATATTAATTACTTAACCCAAGATGTGCACTCTGGCTGTCAGAACAACTACCAACTTTGGCATAAGAGATTAGGACATTTATGTCGCATTGGCATGAACCAACTGAAGAATCACGAGGTAGGCGTAGAGTTCACTAAAGTAGACAAAAATAAATGCATCGCAAGGTAGCCTTTAATAGGGCAACTTCTTCATTGGAATTAATTCACGCTGATTTATGGGGGCCATGTTCTACAACCTCCTTTCAAGGGAATAGGTATATGTTAACCTTGGTTGATGATTACAAGAGAAAAGTATTTGTTTATTTTGTTTCGTCGAAGACACAGGTGAAAGACAAGTTTTGTTCTTTTCAAGCTTTAGTTGAAAACCAGTTAAATTTGAAAATTAAAGCGCTTAGGACAGATGGCGGTACAGAGTTTGTTAATGAAGAGTTCGATGATTATCTTTCTTCAAAGGGAATCTTGCATCAAACAACGACGCCGTATAGTCCACAACAGATGGGAGTAGCTGAGCGGACTCACCGATCCATTACAGAGAAGGCGAGGACGTTGTTAGCTGAAAGCTCACTACCGAAAGCATACTGGGAGGATGCGTTCAAAACAGCCGTCTACCTAAAGAATAGATCTCCTCATCGAGCCTTAGGTGGACAAATACCCTACGATAGATGGTGTGGTCGTAGAAGTGACCTCGCTCATCTAAGAGTATTCGGGTGTAGAGCACTTGTCCATGTACCTTCGTGTCAGAGGAAGAAATTAGACTCAAAAGCCGAAGAAGCTATTTCCGTTGGTTATTCCGAAGATCCCAACTCGTATACTTTTCGGGATCCTTCGAATTCACGAAGAGTTCTTAAGTCTAGAGACGTAACCTTTTTTGGAATCGCAGGATAATCTTGAGGTACAGTCTGACTCAATATTATTATTTGAAGATGATGAGACCACAAGGAGCGATGCTACTCAATATTTTGATTGTGTGGAAAGTAACAGTTCTGCTGATGATCCATCTTTACCGGATAATATAGTAAGTACAGATGAAGAGTCAGCAATCTTGGAAACGACTCAAAATAGCGAACCGGAAGAGGAACGAGCTTCTCATGAGTCCACTGAAAACAGTGAGACAGAAGAGGAACATGCTCCTGATGAGCCGATTCGGAACAATGAGCGTAGGTACCCCTCAAGAAATAGAAAGCCACCAGATTTCCTTACATACAATGTGGCAGCGGTCGATTCGAATGAGCCTACGACATATTATGAAGCTGTGCATGCTGATGACGCCGATAACTGGCAACGCGCTATGGCTGATGAGCACAACTCATTGATGAAGCTTCAAACGTGGGAACTAGTTGACAGACCGAAGAAAAAGATTATACCATGCAAATGGGTTTATAAAATTAAAAAGGATGCTTATGGAAATATCATTAAATATAAAGCGAGACTGGTAGTAAAGGTTTTAATCAAGTCAAAGGAGTAGATTATGACGAGACGTTTGCGCTAGTGATTCGTCATTCCTCTCTACGCACTTTATTTGCTTTAGCTGCAGAAATGGGCCTAAGAATGAAGCATCTGGATGTCGATACTGCATTCCTAAATGGGGACCTAGAAGAGGAAGTTTTTATGGAGCAACCTCTTGGTTTCAGAGAAAAAGACAAGGAGGACAAGGTGTGTTTACTGAAGAAATCGCTATATTGCCTTAAACAGGCGCCGCGAGCTTGGAATAAAAAGTTAAACGATACACTTTTAAAAATAGGTTTTACTGGAACTCCTTCTGAGCCCTGTGTGTATACTAAACTTTTTGGTCAAGAACTCGTCATTATGGGCATTTTTGTCGATGATATTACCGTATTTTTTCAATCAGATTTGACATTTGACATCGTCAAGAAAGATTTGTCGAAATATTTTTCTTTGAAAGATCTCGGAATATTAAAATCTTATTTGGGATTGCAAATCAACTGTGATACTGATAGTATCAAAGTGAATCAGTCAAATTATATTATATCCCTGCTGGATAAGTTTAATATGGCGGAGTGTAAAACTAGGGACACTCCTCTAGCTCAAAATAAACTAGAAAAGAAACGTGTTGACCAGGTTGGTGAGTCTTATTCTTACCAAAATTTTATAGGATGTCTTATGTATTTGACGGTAAATTCACGACCTGATATTGCATACGCAACAAGCTATTTGAGTCAGTTTAATACTTGTTATACAAAAGAACACTGGAATGCTGCAAAATGGGTTCTGCAGTATCTAAAGGGTACTATGAACTATTCGTTGGTTTACAGAAGAACCGGAGAACCTTTAAAAGGTGCCTGTGACGCAGATTGGGCCAACTGCCCAATCGACAGGAAGTCGTACACAGGGTACACTTTTAAGTTAAGTGGAGCACCAGTTTCCTGGAAATCTAAGAAGCAGCCCACGGTAGCTCTCTCGTCTACAGAAGCGGAATACATGGCACTTGCGTCTGCCACAAAGGAAGCGTGTTACTTACGTCGCTTTATCTATGAGATAACAGGTAAATTGTCTCCAGTTAGTTTAGCTTCTGACAGCCAAAGTGCCATCAAACTCGTTCGCAATCCTATACACCATAGCAGGACGAAGCATATAGATACCAGATATCACTTTATTAGGGAAAAGGTATCTGCTTATATTGTTACGTTAGATTACTTAAAAAGTAGCGATATGCCCGCAGATGTGCTAACAAAGCCTCTCGGGTCTATCGCACATAAAAGATGTACAGCCAGTCTAGGTTTAATACGAGTAACTTAATTATTATTATTGTTGCTTTTTCGGGACAATCTCGATTGAGGGCGGCTGTTGTAGTACTGGCTACTAAGCAATCGAAATTGTCTTTTATAGTTTTTGATTTAATAGTTTTTATTTTGTATTGACACATTCTTTTTATTTTGACTTTCTGTGTTGATACTTCCTCACTTGTAAATAAACATTATGAGAGACAAGACCTCTTCTTTAATTCTAATACATACTCCTCTAGATAGAGTCTGAATTTGGTTAATCGGCTTGAAGGATCGGTCATGTTGAATAAATAAACCAATGGTTTGTGATCCGTTTTGATAATGAACTTTTTGCCATACAAATAAGGCCTAAAGTGTCGTACTGACCAAACAATAGCGAGTAATTCAAGTTCAATTACAGGGTATCGCGTTTCGGCGGGTTTCAAGTTACGGCTGGCGTATGCGACTACCTTGCCATTACTGTTAGACAGTATGGCGCCTAAACCTACTTTGCTTGCATCTGTATGTAATGTAAAGGTGTTTTTATCTGAAAAATCTGGATAGTCTAGTACTTTCGGGCTAATGAGTGTCTGTTTAAGCTTTTGGAAAGCACACTCACAGTCATCCCTCCATACAAAGGTTACATCTTTCTTACATAATGCATTTAGAGGGTGGGCTATCTGTGCAAAGTTTAATATAAAACGCCTGTAATAATTCGCGAATGCTATAAATCGTTTGACTTCGTCAGCATTCTGTGGAGTGGGATAATTTTTCAAGGACTCTACTTTTGATGGATCCGGAAAAATTCCGTCTGAAGTAATTTTGTGACCTAAAGAAACAATTTCCTTGCGTAAAAATTCACATTTTAGCGGATTTAATTTTAAATTGACCTTAAGTAAGCGTTCTAATATATTCATAAGGTTCTTGTTGTGTGTTTCTAGGCAGTTTCCTACAACAATGCAGTCATCTAGATAAATTAAACAGGATTTATAATTCAAACCTGACATAGCAATCGTCATTAGCCGTGAAAAAGCACTTGGGGATGTTTTTAAACCCATAGGACATCTTTTCATCTGATATTGCTTATCCGTTGTGAATGCTGTATACTTCCTAGATTGCTCTTCAAGAGACAATTGGTAATAATAACCTTGACTGAGATCTAACTTAGAGAAATAGATGTTATTGGATAATGAGTCTAAAATCTCTGTAATGTTAGGCAAAGGGAACTTATCGTCTTGAATTTTTTTGTTTAGATGACGATAATCCACAACAAGTCTCAATTTTTCTCTCCTGACCTATCGGACTTCTTTGGTACTAAAAGTACTGGACTGGACCATTCCGAAGTGGTCTCTTCAATAATGTCATTATTGAGCATTTCATCAATCTGCCTTTGCACTTCTGTCTTCAAGGCATTGGCAGTCTATAAGGCTTTATTATACACTGGGGACGTATTGTCTCTTAATTTTATTGCATGATCAATAATATTTGTAGTTGAGAGCGTATCTCCTGGCAAATGAAAAACGTCGGCATACTTAGCACATACGCTTTCAATGCTCCTTTGTTCCTCTTTATTCAAGTAGGAACGCAAATCCAGTAAAGTCAACAAACTCCTGAATCGGTCAGTTGTGACACTATCTACGTCGAATTTGCATACCTCAAAGTATTTAAGGCTAAATATTTCTAAGTCCTTAATTTTAATCCAATTATCTGTAGTATTTAAAAGTCTAACTGGAATATAACCATTTTGTGGTGTGGAAATAACACCCGCTGTGTACACACCCTTCTGAATTTCTTGAACTAATACGACGCAATCACTATTCGATGTCGTCGGGATGTGCTCTATTACTTCGCATCTTGGCGGAATGGTAAACAAATTTCCGTTTACTTGTACAACAATAGATTGGTTTTGGTTCTCTAAACTCAAAGTACCATCTTTGTAATTCAAAATTGCGTTGTATCGCATAAAAAGTCTTGACCGAGTATCCCTTCTGCGGTGCAAGATAAGTTCTTGAAAATGTAGAACTTTTGTTTAAAAACTACGTCATTAACTAAAATATCTAAATAAATGTACCCAATGGACTGTTAATTACCACTAACTCCCTTAATTACTATCCTATCTTCCTGAATTAGGCATAATAAATCATGCGAAAGCCATTCGTACTTTAAAACACATAAACTAGCTCCAGTATCAACTAGTAGGTTTAATTTTTCATCATTTCTTAGTTTGCATGAGATGACGCAAAAATTAATAAAACTGGAAATCGAATGTTTTGTTTATTCAGTATGGGCACGAAAAAATTCTATCCGGTCATCACTATTTCGCAAACCATTTTGACCGTTGTCCGACTGTTGCACATCGTGCTGAACAAGCTGTAAACGTGAGTGGCCGCTGCGTGACGGTGGGTGCTGACCCCAGGTTTTACCTGTGTACCTACTTGTATGACCTCGATGGCCTGAATTCACGTATGTACTTTTTTGACCTGTGTTACTAGAATTTTGTGAATTTCTTTGGGCATAATTTCTATTACCGTGACCACGAGAACCTCGATTATGATGATTGAACGGGGTGGGTCGGGTGGGTCTAAAATGCATTGTCTGATTTGAATTTTGGTTAGACATGCATTGTTCGTCTACAGCAGCCCTAATAGCTTCTGGTAGTGACTCAAACTGGCGCGAGGCGATAATCGTACTAAGCCGCTGGTCAGACAGACCATCTGCAAAACGCTTAATTGCCGTTTTCTCATTGAGAGGACGAAGTACCTCAAATTTAGAAGAATCGCCATCTGCTTGTGCAATCGTCAAGTTAACAAATAACCCTTCTAATTCGGAACCGAAGGTCTCGATAGACCTACGTCCTTGTGACGCCTGAAATAGCTGTTTTTGCAGAGCTACAGGGGATTTTTTGGGCAACAAAAATTTGCGTATATCATTTACTAAGCTTTAAACTGAGCCATAGGCATTTTTCAGTCGCAGCTTTGCACTGGATGAAAGGCGAGTTTTCAAGACAAACTCGACAAGTAGGCTTTGACTTGTGCTATTAATTAGGGTACTATAAAGAGAAATTCCATCGATAAGCTGATTAGTAACTTGCTCCTGGCCGTTCATCACGGGCAACAGGGAAATAGCTGTCTTAATATCGAATGAGTCTGCCATTTTTGTAACACTTCACGCTATCTCAGATTCAGTTTGGGTATATTTTTTGGTAATGTTCTGTGCCTAAACGTTTTTCTACAATTTCTGCGTTTAACTGAGGCAAAATACCTTCAAGTTTAGAATATTCACTTTACGATGTAGGTAATTCTTTTAACATTATCTTACTTGAAATATATGTGCAATGTATGGTAAAAAAAAAAAAACTAGCTAATGTGAAGACAATACCTGTGAAATTAATATTACATAAAACTTACAAATTCGGGTAGTAGGTATGTACAGCCAACATTATGTAGGTCGACGAATTCTGCTGACGACGACGCGGGGCAGTGACGAGGCGCGGTGGCTCGTAGAGTCGACATCTTGACTGGGTTGACCGGCGTGGCGATGCTCCGGAATGCTGATTGGGCCGGGATATCCCTGGACTCACTGCCACTCGGGCCGGGCTATACCCTGGACACCATCCTTGCTCCCGTACGCTTCTTTCTTCTTATAGGCTTCATTTTTCTTTCAAAAATCTTCACAATGGTGGTTAGCAGCCGGTTCTTCTGTCTTCTTATAGTTTTGAAATTTTTTCTGGCATTTTCGTGCTCTTTCAGTCTTCCTTCTTGATAGACTCGCAGGAAAGACGTGGCAGGGTCGCCATGAAATATAATGATACTTGAGTTGTTGAACTGACGGGGTTTCTTGATGTAAAATGCAGGTGTTATGTTCACATGTTTATTAGTTCACCTCCGAATATGAAGTGCTCGTGCTTAGTCACAAAACAATGTATTTTAAGTAAAACTTATTGCTAACTAAACACTACGAATATGTGTCACACAAACACTATTGTGAACGTAGACATACATAGACATCGTTTACGTTGATGTCACCATACTTCAGTATACCTTTTTTTTTTTGTTAACGGGGTGAAATGCTTTGTGCACCATAACCGCCACCCTTAGGGGAGGGCGACGGCCGTGTGTCGGACTCTCCTCTCCTAATAATAGGAGAGACATACCTCCTAAAACACCCCGGGGGGCGTCCTGTCGCTCGTGCAATGGGGCGCCGCCGGATCTCGCAAGTGGTGAACCACAACGCGAATGCGACAGCGGCGCCCCGGCGACGTCGACCTGACTCGCAAGGAGTCGGGCTCACCCTCACTGGAGAAGGGGCATGGGCCCCCCACCCCCTTCTCCTGTCACGATATCGGACGGCAGGTCCCCCAACCTGCCGTCTGTGACCCTCCCTCAACCAGCGGCGCAAGGTCCGCGCAGCGTCCCCCGCGCCACCGGCTCTCCCAGTGGAGAGGCGCGAGTTCCACAAGCCTCCAACTACCGAGGACCCGTTGTGGCCCTCTGCCCGGATCCTCGGCCCATCAAATGCCCTCCCAACAAAACACCCCTGGGCCAGAGGCCATATGGGGTGCCCAGTCCCTGGTCCCTGGCTTACCTCCCGCAATGTCCCTCCCAGGCCCGGCTTGTGGATCTCGCGCCCCTCCCCGCCCCTCCAGCCCTCTTCCATGCCCTCTGCTGGACAGAGGGACATAGAGAAGGCCCCCACCGTGTGTTTTTTATAGAGGTTGTCTCCTCGCGGCCCGAAGGCCCCCGGCCCCATGTCCGCGCCGGCCGAAGCCGGTACCCCCCCATATCTGGAGGGCATTCCCCTATCCGCCACCCGGGGGACGCGTCCGATGGAAGACCAGAAACTCCGCACGGATACTTCAGTATACCTAGACTAGCTGCACCGGCAAACTTGTTGATCTGCTATTTTTTTTTCAATTAAGGCTATGAAAAATAGATAACAAGCTATTCTCAGAACTACCGATTATTATAATATATATAATTTCATTAAAATCGGCCAAGCCGTTTCGGAGGAGTATGCGCACTAACACGGTGAGTAAAGACGCGAGAATTTCATATATTAGATAGGTAGTATCGGTACGTATTACAGATCATATTTTTCTTTCTTTGATTTTTTTTTTTATTTCAGGTTATTTATAGTCTAGTAAAAGTAAACATGTAGGTAATTAAAAACATATCAATGAATTTCAGGTAATATATCAAATGCATGGTCTTCAGCATATCCTTCTCCTAATTCTCCTTCGATGGACTGTAGATCTGGATGTTTCCTATTCATTTCACGTGTTTTGTAATACCTGTAAAAACGATAGTTATGTTGTATTTTGCAAAATTGGTCGAAAGCACACAAGTCATAAAACTATTGTAAACGGTGTAACAGACAGCTTGGCAAACACTTTGACGTTAGACGTGATTAAGTTATTAAACTTTCTATTACATATTTTTTATTCTTCCATATTTTACGCTTATTAATTTTTAAAACGTATTATAAACGTATAACTGAAAGCACGCAAAGTTTTACAAATTTAGCCCTCTTTAGTGAGGTTAATTAAATATCACATTATTAGCATAAAAAGAGTACAGTTTGATTAAACTGAATGGTCTGGAGAATGAACAAAACTTCTAGTGAAAACCTAAATATTTCAATAAACTGATTAAATTGCAATTACGTGATGGCCCATTGATGATTTTCAATGTATTTGGTTACATAATACGACAAATTTATTTTCCCACTATTATCACAATAATAATACACATCTAAAACTAATTAACTTCAAAAATAAACTGACGCTGTCAAAATAATATGGCGAACCTTTCAATTTGTCTCCATATTGCACAGAGTTTTCTTTGACATTTTAGTTGTTTCTTAAATAAAGGTTGCAAAGAATGAACGGAATTGACGAATGAACGAATGATTTCTGAAATAGTCGGCACAATGTTACCACACGGCGTCGTAACTTAATAACCAAATGTTACTGTGTCGAGAAGTGCCCCACTTTAGTCGCAGCGACCGAAACAATGTAACAGCGACCAAAAATGTAACTGTGTCGTCTTTTTAGTGTCGACATTGTTTCGTAACGGCTACCATAAAATGCTATCTGGGGGATAAAGCATCGCGCCACTGAATTATCGACACATCGTTTTCGATATGATAAAAATCGAATCATCAGCCTTCGCAGACAAGTAGGGAACCCATTTGACTGTACCTTCCGTTTCGTCGATAATATCATACTTCGAGTCAAGCTAATTACGCGCTAGAAGGTTCCGAACATTACACTGGGTCACACGTGTATTCATTTTCTGTATTGAAATACCTACAAAGCAAACGAAAAAATATGGTTATTTTGAAATCTTCCCGTGTGCATTTGGCGCAAACTTTTTCTCACGACCCAAACTATGAAACGACAAAATACTTAACGACGTTCCTTAATTTAATTTGTTTTACTGGGTTTACACGGAATTCGAACCACGAAATTGTAAAATGTCATAACAAAGGCCAGCTCTGTTTTATTTTGATTATTGTATTGATCTACAACCTCGGGTCTTTTTATTTGAAAAGTTTATACACGTGGTCTTACGATTACTTTAATGCCATCTCGATAATAAATACCATATATGTAGTGATTGAACTTGTTAACACTGTTAGTATCATATGCCGCAACTTTTGGCTGGACATCGATGTGTACAGGGTCTTTTACAAATACTACCAAATAATCGATTCTGTCATAAGCATAAATAAAGAAAAGCACTACCAGAGGGCGCAACTCAAAGCAACGGCTTTCTTCTACACCACAGCATTGACGTATATAGCAGTAAGAACTGCGCAGGTTATAGTAATGACCAGTTTAAGGGGAACTATGTCTACTATAGCGTTTTTAAACACAGAAATCAGTGCTATAGTCAGTCAATGTGCATTGATCTACTTAGCTATCAAAATAATTATATTTGAACGTAAATTCAAAGCGTTCACAGAAAAAGTGACCGTCGATGTAAGCGTCAGGAATCGTGTTTGGGAGGTGGACGGAACGAGGCTGATAAAAACGGTGTTGGATCACAAGAAGTGTTACCAGCTGTTTCTCAAACAGTATGAACTCCTGAAAAAAACTGATGCAGTTTTCGTGAGCAAATGTTTCGATAAATTAAAATGTTTAAATATACACAACATATTCAGCTCACCCTTTGAGCACTTAGTTAATTATTAATCTTATTTGTAGTTTTTTTAAGACGTAAGCCTACCTGCATGGTGTGTTTTTAAATGGTGTGAAGGTGCTATTCGAAAACCAGCGATGTTTCGGATAGAAACAGCAAACGCTGAAATAATATAATTGTCACACGCACTATGTAATACGAATATAATAATTTATTAATACTAATCTGTAACCATGTCTGCGGCAATATATCTGTGGGCGAGCACATGTCAACTCTGCGCGCGCACTATAAACCCTAGGGACGTATGTCGTCCCTAGGCATACGATCTGCCTGGCGGGAAATTTCCCTTTATAGTGGAAGAGCACATCACCCGCTCTTTCCTATTTAACATTTATTCAATCACTTTTGTAAAAGTCCAAATCGTTTCTAACAATTTCTAAGTCTTGTTTTTTTCTTATAAGGTACGGGGGCCAAGTCCAGATTGGTGGAGGCTTGTAAGACTCTTGGCTGGTCTTACTGTCACAAGTTTTCAACCCGCCCCCTAAGGCCTCTGACTTAGCTTTTTATATTCATCTATATAAAGCTGCAACACGGTATACTCATTATATTACTAATATATCACACATTTGTATTTGTGTGTGTGTGTGTGTGTGTGTGTGTGTGTGTGTGTGTGTGTGTGTGTGTGAGGGTGTGTGTGTGTATGTGTGTGTGTGTGTGTGTGTGTGTATATGTTTGTAATGAATAGGCTCAAAAACTACTGCGCTGATTTTAAAAATTATTTCACCTTTAATAAAGCTACATTTTTCGTGAGTAACATAGGCTATATTTATTGTATTTTCAAAAAGTTTAGGCTTCCATACGAAATCTCGAATAATGTTACCCAAGGTTTAACAACTTAGAACCCCGGGAATTGTCCACGGAACTAATATAAGTAGCTATTTACACGGATTTTTTTTTGCCACTCGTGCGAATATCTTATAAATTTCAAGCAGAATAACTGTTATTCTGTTTCAATCGATGAAAATGTTTAAGCATCGCGTCTATTTTGCTTCCTGCTCATATAAATATGGGATTCATTATTTGCAAATAAATTACTTTCTCCTATTACAGGCCGTAGCACCAATTCTGTCCACATTATGTTTGTCAGTCATTATGGTGATCCTAATTCATGATGCCTTAGGAAACAATATTAAAGTAAGCACTGGAACGTAAAAAAACTCAGGCTGAAATTTTACATATTTTTTTTTAAATACAATAGAGAAGCCTGACTGCTTAGCACAAAACCTTAAGCAGATGGGACTTACCCATAACTCGATGGAATGTGGGACCTTACAATATCATTTATTTATTTAAATGTGTAACTTAAAGCTAATACCAAATCGCTAACAACGTAGTTATATATAACTAACTATACAAACAATGTTAACATAGCATAATTACTCTTAAATGCTAAAGAAAAAAAAAACAGAATGATGATGATTAAACGTGAAATTCTATCATTTAAATGAAGTGCTTCGTCTAATGAGTTTAGAATAATACACTTGTAGTTTCGCCTAGGTTTTCGCCTTCTCACATTGTATTAGAGACTATTTTTGCTCAACATTAAACTGTTTTTATAGAGGACAATATAGTTAATTGTTCCTTTCCATCATGCAACATTTTTTTGATTTACTTTAGACGTGTGTTTTATTTTACGATATTCTAAGTACCTACCTATGTTTAAAAACAAACTGTATCTGTATTAGCAATTGTTGGAAGAGTTGCGAAGTACTTCATATAATTATGATAGAACTTCAAGTACCTACAGGTAACTTCGTTTAATCATACAGTCATACACTATTATTATTATATTATTCGTGTTTCGTGTTCGAGATGAACTTAGTACACTTGAAATAGACTTTTAGGGAGGTTGAGGGTGTCGTAAAATGTGATATAAAAGTTGATAATTCAATAATTTTATTAAAATTTTTCCAGAGAATTTATTATCAGAGTTCATGCTAGAGAATCATTAGTTGGATTATTTACAGGGCTATTGTAAAACCTTGCAAATGTGCTGGAGGCCACTCCATCCAACAGTGCCTCTTACTCATATTGTGTCTAACCTATCTCCTAATTTACTAGCCCTCGACGTAGAGGCATGGAGCGAACTTCAGTTTATTCCACTCTGGCCTAGGGTGGTTTTAATCCATTTGCTTATTGTTTGTGATTACACAAGTTTATGCTGCTTTCTAAAAGTTATAAATAAATAATAAAATTTGTACCTACTTCTAATATAATGCTTTTGCCTTATGAAGCTGTCTTCGCCGGCTGTAGACGTAATTTGCCTTCCTAATGACTGTTTCTGATTAAAGATGCAGAGAGACGAAGATACTGCTTAATGAATGCTAAATTACGAAACTATCATACCTTTGTCGGGATTCACTTATAATCACATTACTAATTGAGGGACCTGGCCTATAAATTTGGTTTTATTCCCTTCTGTACTAAAATGTTTCAGGATGGGGTGGCTCGTGCTTATTTGGCAACGTCTATTTTCGCGAGCTACGCTCTGCTGTTAATCATAGCGCATCACGTGGAGCGCGTCTCGAAGACCAGGATAAAGCTGCAATTGCACGTAGAAGCTGTCATCGCGCAACGGGTTATGGGTGAGAGGGGTGTCATGGGTTATCCAGTTGCCTTATCATCAACATCAACCCGTTATGTCCCCGCTGAGGGGCACGGGTCTCTTCCCTGAGGAAGGTATTGGCCATACTACAACACGGGGACCAAGTCCGTATTGGTGGAGGCTTGTCATATGGCTGGTCTTACTGTCAGAAGTTCACAAGTTACCCTAAGGCCTCCGACTTGGCTTAACGACTTCCATCTTAACGATGGCAGCTGGCACCAACGGTTTTAGTTGCCTAATAAAGAATAGATAGATAGAAAAATTTTATTTCGACCATGACTAAATTTAAGATAACAATGATAAACTACATATTAAAACTAAACTAAATATTAAAACCAAACTAAATATTAAAAACTTAAAATTACATTAATATTCATAAGTACCTGGATGACCGAGCTTTGCTCGGTATGTAGGTTTGCACACAAAAGGAGGAACTTGAAAAAAAAAGAAAAATTATTATCAAGTCTCGAACCAGGGTCTTCTGTATACGGTATGGTCCTATTTCCCACTTAAGCTATGACAACCTTACAGATCTTTGCAAAAATTACCTTCTTGTAGTGTAGCAGTTATTTCTTTGCCTTAAAACACGATTAAAACAACGTTTTATAAAAATAAAACGTAGTTGGATTAATTAATTGCCCCCGAAACTGATTATATATAAATATAGATACAAAAATTGCTCGTTTAAAGAGATTAGATAAGATTAACTAACTATAAATAAAAATAAATATAACTTAAATTGTTACCGCCATAATGCGTATTCAACAGATTTGAAGGCATTTTTCTAGTTCATTTAGTTGTCCTTTTCTTTCACATGGTATTAGACGCTAATTGAGCGATTTCCTATCTCCTTCACCCCCACATAACTCCTTAGTCCTTCCACAATGCACCTACGCAACGTGTCATCGGTGCCCTTCAAACAGTCGCAAATTTGATGTACTGCTGTACGCCCCGATGTGAAATACTTTCCACCGGTGATATCCGCGAGTGCGTGAAAATATATTATAAAAACTATTAAAAATACTAGTGTCGTGAACTTTTAGACTACTATTGAATTGTGCATTTTTGGAGCGTTTGGGTGATCGATCCGCGCAGCCAAGGGCCGAAGACTGAAGAGAAGAGGAAGAGGAGTTACCGGATTTTTGAAGGTGCGTGGATTTCCTTTGCCCATCCTATAATTGCTCTAATTGCATCGATATACCATAATCGGCGTTCCTAGCGATTAAATTAAATAAAAAATACAGTCCACTTAAATTCATACCGCATAAAAAAGCCTTCGGGCGCATAACGCTAACCGCCAGTGGTCAAGTAATCATATTGATAATATTTTGGCCACACCATTTTTTTGGTCCATTCGTTCCGGACATATTGAAATTTCATTAGTGTCCTATCATTTCTCGGTATAAATACGAGATTCACTTTTTCTAAATTGAATTCCACCTCACCACGTTACGTAACGAGTAACGTCGCGAAGTCTATGCCTACCCGCTTTTATAAAAGTTTCGGCACTATATTGTTTCTAATTGACCCGCTCCGCTCTTATAAGTGTTTGCCTTTGAGAAATATTATAATTACTTTCCCGCCCCTTAGGTACACACATTTATAAGTATATTATTTATATTCACGTACTCATTTGTAACATAATATATTTTGTTTACGTACTGCCTATGCCATATCATATAATTTTAATGTTGGTATAGTCAGTTATCATACCCGCTTTATTTTCCCGCTTAACGTATAACTTTCTAAGTAAATATTTACGCTACGTAATATTTTCTTGCATTAAAATAATTTACGATGCCGCGTGACAATATGGCAGCCGCTTCAAGTAGCCCGAAGAGCCCGCGTTTGACAATTCTACAGGCTAAGCGAAATGCGTTGTATGAACGAATTAACGCTATTTATAATCAAGCTAAAGACTTGGATAAAGGTGCTCATGTTTCGGTAGAAGCTCGAGAGTCGTTTCTTGGTTCATGTGTAACCATCGAGGACATACGTGCCAGTTTCCACCAAATCCTCGATAGCTACAACGAAGCACTCCTCGAGTTCGACTCGGAAGCGACTCCCTCGTATCAAGGTTATGCCTCCTTCGAAGATCTATATTGTTATATCAAGCAGGTCATGTCGAAGTTCATTCACCCGCCCGCGTCTAATCGGTCCTCTTCGCCCGCTAAAGCTAAACCTAAGCTTCCAAATATTGAACTGGTGTCTTTTGATGGTGATATCAAAAATTGGCCGCTATTTTACGCTAGTTTTCATGCCACAGTGCACCAAAACTCGTCGTTAACAAACTCTGATAAATTATATTATTTATTAGGTAAATTGTCAGCAACCGCCCAGTGCTCATTTGCTGGTATTATTCCGAGCGCTGAAAATTATGAAGCGATATACCAGACTCTTCTCGATAAATATCAAGATGTTAGAAAGTTAGGACTCACCTATTTAAATGAGGCACTCGGTCTTAAGTTGAATGGTCCTCCGTCTACGACTAACTATCAGATGTTTATAGATAGATTTGTTGTCGCTATCAGTTCACTTAAAGCGTTAAAAATTGATGACCTGTTGGATTTTGTACTGCTGCACATAGCAACGCAAAAGTTCGACACGGAAACTAAACGTGCGTTTGAAATGTATTGTCGTGATACGAAGTTGCCCACTCTTGACCGATTTATCGAATTTATCAAGAAACAATGTAGTATATGTGAGAGCACGCAAACCGCCACTGTTCAGAATAATAGTACGAAGTTTGGTTCTAATAAGCCTTCTGCTAGAACTAATCGTCCGCCAAATCCACAGTCTTACGTCACTTGCTCGACTTCCGAAAAGTGCCCTCTGTGTAATTTTGCGCCTCATAATCACTACTATAAATGTACCGCATTTGAAAAACTTACACCTACTGAAAGGTTTAAATTTATAAAGAAAAATAACGCTTGTGTGAATTGCACGAGTAAATCTCACAAGACGGCTCAGTGTGCATCTAAGGTCAAATGTCGTATATGTTCTGGTAACCACCATCTGAAACTCCATTTTAATAATAATAAGCCGCCTTCTGAACCCGCTACCCTTCCTCCGGCGACCTCGCATACAACCGCTGCGCCTAAAGCGCCCCTCGCTACCGCGGTCGAGTCTCAGTTAGTGCAATGCAGCGACCTCTCGCTATGTACTACATCTATTGCCGCGTCGCTTCCCGTGCGCGTTGAGACACCGACTGATAAGCCGCAACGAGTAGCTGTCTCTGCAACGGTACTGCTAGCCACAGCTCAGGCGATAGTATTCGATGCTGATAATAGACCGCATATTATTCGCTGTTTACTCGATAGCGCATCGCAAAGTAATTTCGTGACACATGAATGTTGTGAACGCCTCGGATTGTTGCATAGGTTGACGCCTTCTCACACGGTTGTTAGAGGAATCGGGGGTTCAGAGAAACACGTAAGGGGTTCAATTACCCTTAATATAAGCTCGCGATTTAATTCAAATATTAATTTTGATCTCGATTCGCTTGTTATTGACCGCATAAGCGATAACCTGCCGTCGGCCGCAGTTGATAAGGCTGCGTTTATTCATCTCGAATCACTCCCGCTCGCCGACCAGGATTTCGCAACCCCTGGACCAGTCGACTGCTTGGTCGGAGCTTCGACTTTTTCGCATCTGCTGCTGCCCGGAGTGGTACATAGCAGTTATAGTAATATACCGCCCGCCATTCAAACCGTGCTAGGATTTGTGATTATGGGTTCCGCGCCTACGTCACAGATCGTTCACAATAATTTATCAACTGTATGTTGTTCCGTTGTTCACGACTCGATGGACACACTCTTCAAGCGATTTTGGGAAATTGAAGAGGTAACCGCGCCGCCCGCTCAGAGTCCCGATGATTTTGAGTGTGAACAATTTTTTCGTGCTACTACCGTTCGTGACGACACTGGTAGGTATGTAGTAGCATTACCGTTTCGTGATGACGTGTGTTTGTTGGGTGATTCGTATTCTGCTGCGCTTAGTCGCCTTAAATGTTTAGAACGAAAGCTAGACGCTTCGCTCAAGACCCGCGCCGCGTATAATGACGTAATACGCGACTATTTAGATAAGGGCTACTTAAGTCCTATTGATATGAATACTGATGACGTCACTCAACCTTCATATACGATTCCACATCACGGTGTGTTTCGTGAAGACAAAAAGTCGACCAAGCTTCGCTGTGTTTTGGACGCCAGTTGCAAGTCTTCCTCAGGTCACTCACTTAACGATCTTCTTTACGCAGGTGCTAACTTACAAGGAGACTTGTTTAGTATCCTTACTCAATTCCGCTTATTTGAGATAACGCTTTCCGCTGATTGTCGTCAGATGTTTCTCCAAATTGGAGTCCGCGAACCTGATCGTAGGTATCAGAGAATTTTGTATCGGTTCAGTACGGAGGATCCAGTTACTGTATACGAATTTAACCGCGTTTGTTTCGGACTAAAATGTAGTCCATTCCACGCATTACGCGTGGTTCACCAGCTGATCGCTGATGAAGGTGATAAGTTTCCCGCTGCGGCCGCTGCTGCTTCTTCATGTCTATACATGGACGATATCGCCACTTCTGTCATGACGCTGACGCGCCTGAACAACGGGCTCAGACGCACGTCACAACCAGTCCAGGTATCCCACCGCTTTACACTCTCGCGCAACGATTTTCGTCGTACTCTAAACTATTACGCGCGATCGTATATGTTTACCGCTTCATTAAAATATTACCCCGTGGTAATTCTATAACCGCCGCAGAACTAGAGTTTGCAGAAAATAAATTAATACTCGCGGTGCAAGATGTTCATTTCCCGCATGATAAATCAAACTTAATTAAAAATGAACTTTGTTCACCCGCTTTAAATAAGCTAAGACCATTCCTAGATAATAACGGTTTAATCCGTGTTGGAGGTCGCTTGTCAAATTCCGCAGAGGATTACGCTTTTAAGCATCCTTGCATTCTTCCGCGTCGCGATCAAGTCATAGATTTGATAGTTGATCACTATCACCGCAAGCACTTGCATGCTGGACCAGAACACCTGATGTCTTTATTGAGAAGCAGATTCTGGATCCTAGCTGCAAGACGCATTATACGCTATCGCATTCATAAATGCAACGTGTGTTTTAAATCGAAACCACGTCCGTTATCTCCGCTTATGTCGGATGCGCTTAGACAGCGCGTTAACCAAGTCGACAAGGCTTTCACGCATGTCGGGTGTGACTACGCAGGGCCTCTTCAGTACACCCCCACTCGTGGTCGGGGGATAAGGAGCCGTAAAGCTTGGTTATGCATCTTCACATGTCTTACGACACGCGCAACGCACATCGAGATTGCGACAGATTTGAGCACAGTTAGTTTTCTGAATGCGTTCAAGCGATTTCTTTCCAGACGAGGACCCATTAAGTGCATGTATTCGGATAACGGAACTTGTTTCGTAGGGGCACGCTCATATCTCTGCGACTTGTATAAATTCTTAGACGAATTACGCCCGCACCTGGAAGAAAAGTTTGCTGAAAATCGTATAGAGTGGAAATTTATTCCGCCCGCTTCTCCTCACTGGGGAGGTTGTTGGGAGAGTATGGTGAAAATAATTAAAACCCATTTGTTCAAGGTCATAGGACAACAAATTGTATCGTATGAGGAGCTTCTCACAATTCTCACTGAGATAGAGGCTCTCGTCAACTCCCGCCCGCTAGTCAAAAATAGTAGTGACCCCGCCGAGCCTTCAGCTCTTACTCCTGCGCACTTTTTACATACCGCGCCACTGTCATCGCTTCCTGCGCCTAGAGTTACACCAATAGATTTGTTGGACAGACATAACTTAATAGAAGGCATGGTGCAGTCATTTTGGAAGCGTTGGCGTGCTGAATATCTGCATCAGTTGCAGGTGCGAGCGAAGTGGAACGTTCCTTCTGTTCCAATACAGGAGGGAACGTTAGTTATCATTAAAACTGACATTGTTCCACCCTTTGCTTGGCCTTTAGGCATCGTGGAAAAGGTTTATCCGTCTAAGGACGGCGCTACGCGAGTTGTCACTGTAAAGACTTCGAAGGGGAGCTACCTTCGACCAGTAGTTAAATTATGCCCCATACCTACTCAATGGTTTGCTACTTCGTGCAACGCTTTTATAACATTTATTTATGTTACACACTTTATTAAACCGCTAAATTTATATTTATCTTAACCGCTTACGACATATAACCGCTTACAATATTACATTTATCCCGCATATAATATTATATTTAACCCGCACTTTTCTCTACATAATTCTTAGCTTCTTAAAGGCAGCCCTTTAAGGCCGGGGGTGATGTTACCGCCATAATGCGTATTCAACAGATTTGAAGGCATTTTTCTAGTTCATTTAGTTGTCCTTTTCTTTCACATGGTATTAGACGCTAATTGAGCGATTTCCTATCTCCTTCACCCCCACATAACTCCTTAGTCCTTCCACAATGCACCTACGCAACGTGTCATCGGTGCCCTTCAAACAGTCGCAAATTTGATGTACTGCTGTACGCCCCGATGTGAAATACTTTCCACCGGTGATATCCGCGAGTGCGTGAAAATATATTATAAAAACTATTAAAAATACTAGTGTCGTGAACTTTTAGACTACTATTGAATTGTGCATTTTTGGAGCGTTTGGGTGATCGATCCGCGCAGCCAAGGGCCGAAGACTGAAGAGAAGAGGAAGAGGAGTTACCGGATTTTTGAAGGTGCGTGGATTTCCTTTGCCCATCCTATAATTGCTCTAATTGCATCGATATACCATAATCGGCGTTCCTAGCGATTAAATTAAATAAAAAATACAGTCCACTTAAATTCATACCGCATAAAAAAGCCTTCGGGCGCATAACGCTAACCGCCAGTGGTCAAGTAATCATATTGATAATATTTTGGCCACACCATAAATATAAAACTATACTAGTACCTAAATTTATTTGATTAGAAATATAGAATATTTACAAATAAAATATCTGCCCCAGGTCATTGTCCCGCGGCAATGAGCCCAGAATGCTGGCGACATTGCCTCTTTGGATGGCCAGGCTTATCCTTTGGCCGAGGTACGCGCCAGCTCTCTGGTCTCCGGTTGCGTCGACTAGGCGCGCCGCTAGGTCCTTGAACAGGAGGCGCGCCTCTGGGCCCCATGTGCCCATCGTTTCGACCCCAAACGGCGCAAATATGAAATTGTTGCCAATAGAACTATATTGATAGATAGAATATTCTTTATTGTACTCATAAATAACAGTTAAAGAATAATAAGTCTCTTCCCTGAGGAAGGTATCGGAGAAATCTCTGATAATCTCTGATTGACTGGAGCTGCAAGCCAATCTCTGATGTTACCCAGCCCGCCTCTTGCGGGTAGCCTGTTATGACAGGCTACCCCATTTCGTTTAGAAATGAGCTTTAGTCAACTTAAATTCATTCTATATTTCTTGTTCCAGGCATTTTGGAGCGGAGTGCGGTGGAGTCTCTAGCGAAGCAGGTGTGCCGGCAGCCGCTCCACTTCTCGGTCTACGGACGATTCCCGCTGAACTATCGCTTGCTACAGATTATGATCAGCGCCACCATCACCTACTCAGTTGTGGCCATTCAGTTACAGAAATAGCGACGACAATTAAAAACCAAATAAATTACACTTTCAAATATGTTGTAGTGATTTGCACACTCTAAATGTAATAATCAATTTATTTAGGCTTTCGTGTGTGCTTTCTCTTATGTATTTATAATATTGGTGTGGCAATTAAAATCACGTTTGATTTTCTAAAAGCTACTTTGAATACTGCTCCTCCTTGTCCTGGACCTCGATCAACTATTGAAAAAAGAAACCCAGGTCTTGGACGTTTACATGTTTGTGACGGCGCTGTTTCTGGTTCCTATGACACAGGGTGTCCTAGTGTGGGGCCAGAAGCAATGTATGTGCCTGTATGTAAATGTTATGTTATGTTATATTGATTGTAAGAAAATTTAGTTGAAAGAAAAGCACCAAATCTCGCCACATGAAAGTTCGACACAAAGGTGACAGATTACAAAAAAATGCCGAAGAATTTAAAATCAAACAGTATCAAGCCTAATTTAGAAAGAAAGAAAGAAAAATATATTTATTTAATTTAGACCGTTTTGTTAGACGTTAGACAAACTGACGGACGGTTGGAAAAGAAAGCAATTGTACCTGCTAAACTGGCCACAAGCTAAGCAAATAAAGTGCATTGCAAACTCGATTTTCCACACCACACCGCGGACGTACGGCTCTATTCCATAAACGATTAAACGAATAAAAAATGTTTCAATCAAAAATATGTAAATAATTAACTTGGTCGCAAACTACCTGTGCTATGGCACTATGGTAACCTGGTTACATCACAAGTACATCACAAATATGGCAATACAACCAAACTCACGTCATCTGTACAAAAGTACGTTGGCCTGAGGGCCATTAATGTCTCATTGAGGTGAGACCTCCGGTATGGTGATCATAGAGTCAGTCAGATCCATCCAGACTGTCGTCGAGTCTCAAATGTTCCAATCACTCATCGTAACTTGAGTTTGGATGCTATAGATACACTAAATTCTCGGGATATAGTGTCAATAAGGGTTTGTTTCACAATCTGCAGATAAAGTTTTGCCGTTTGTTCGAATTTGAAGCCATAAACGAACACACGCAATATAGGAAAATTCATTTAAATTTAGATCAAACGGCAGCCCGGATTGCGGATAGCTTGTCTGGAACTTTATTTCAACATTGTGAAACAGGGGCCTATTAAGTATATTATCGCACAATTTCAATTGCAAAACTCTTTCACTCAAATCACTTTCGCGATGACATCTGAAAGTGATTTGTCAGGATCATGGCAGTCTATGGCAGGTGGCAGTCCCTGGTCTGTGCCTACCCCTCTGCGATACAGGCGTGAGCTTATGCATGTGTGTAAGTATGTAATATCTTAAAAAACCTTTTAATAACGCGCAATTTCCTTACTACCTTACTGATGACATTCATAGGGTACTAAAATTGTTAGTTCTGAAACTGAAACAAGTTTAATTAGAACAACTGGAATAATTTCAACCAACATTTATTACTTAAATATCACAAACGCTCTTATTATATTTAAGTTACAAACAGCATTAACGATTTTTGTGCTGAGTTTGGTAAGAAGGACATTATAATGTGCGCCTAAATATGACTTCGCGAGCATACATTTATGGTGCAGTGCTATAGTTCATTCCAGATAAACTTGCACAAAAGTCCATTGACCTTTCGGTGTCTTGGCCAGGGGGAAATAACCTTGGGCAATCACACTAATATTATAAAGGCGAAAGTTTGTGAGTGTGTGAGTGTGTATGTTTGTTACTTCTTCACGTCTTAACGGCTGGAGTGATTTTAATAAAATCTGGTATGGAGCTAGCAGACACTCTGGATTAACACATAGGCCACGTTTTACTGCGAAAAAATATCTTATTCTCATAGGAAAATCCCTAAAAATTTGAATAGTTTATTTTACAATTTATTTTCCCTAATACACTGCGGGTGACACCGCGAGGCACAGCTAGTATAAAATATAGTCTCAATATAAAAATACTCATCGAGATCTATGCTTTGGAAAATTTGACATAGTTGACTATGTTTTAAAGAATAAAGCCCCTTATTGGATAAAAGTAATAATGAGTTACACGGGTCTCCGACATCTCCGAAAACCACATCCTCCTCATCATTTCTGAGATATTGAGGTGACGTTAGATATTATTTTTGGAGATTTTTGCGTTTTTTGCTAATTCATATTCGTGCCTTATGGCTACATCAGTGGTCTTGTTATACGCTGTAGATGTGGACATATCACAGAACAAGGCCGCGTGGTGACGTGAGCGCTTCCCAAATTTCCGGTATTGTATTATATAGTCCAGTCATTATATACAAAACACCGACCGTACCCGTGAATAATCAGTCCTTGGATTTTTTTTCGTATGTCCCTCGGGGGACTCACTGGGAGTATAAATTCAAAAAGTAGACTGAATCAGGCTCCTGTGTATATTCGAAAAACGGTTTTTCTTGAATATCTAGGCCATTTTTGATTTCACAGCAAAACGGTAAGGACAAAAATTTTAGGAAATTTGATTTTCTACAAGTTTAGTTTACAATTTTTCTTCTAGGATCGATATTTTGAAAATTAAACCTGAATAAAATATGAATTTTGGGGGAAAAAAAGGTGGGAACCAAAATTGTTCAGAATTTGATTCTCTACAACTTTGTTTATCTTCATTCATGCCGTAAAACGTGGAATATAGGAAATAATGATAATATTTTGAATTTGTCGGGGTTTTTAAGTTTAATTTCCAAAATATCGATCCTAGAAGAAACATTGTAACAGCCAATGTACACGGAAGGTGTTAGGGGGGTCGCAAAGTAATATACTACTACTAACCTTAAGGGTTGGGGGATGATTCTCAGAAGAGGAACCTATAAAAGGTGCGCTAAGATAGGTTTTGGTCAGTCTGGCTAGGTACTTACATTTATTCAGCAGCGCGCATCAGCTCAGCGTATCAGCTCAGCGTGAATCCAGGATGGCACCAAGTTCAGTAGGCACAGCACAAGCAGTGGAAGCGTTGAAAGTCGGGAGAAAGTCCAGGGGAAAGCACTATTTCCGCAAAAAGCACATAAAACACAGGAACGTGCGCGCGTCGCGGCGATCCAAGGGCAACAGTTCCGCTTCTAGTCGCGAGGCGGCGCTTTCGTACCAAGCCATGTCTGTCAGTCAGGGTGTAATGGAAGGGGGCTAAACAAGGGAAGTTTCTTTAGGTCCTTAAGGGATGAAGGAGGGCACTACAAATTTAGATCTACATATAATAAAATAGGATGTCGCTGTATCTAATTAATAACTTTTCTTAACATAACCCCCGCCCTAAACATCACAAATGTTTACGACTGAGGGGTGAAGGGGATGATATCTACAGGAAGGCGTACAAGTTTGGTGAGAGAGCGTTTTTTCACTCCGGAAGGGGTTTGTACATCCACTACACGTACGACACTATCTTGACCGGGGTAAACATTAATGATGCGGCCACGTCGCCACTGTAAAGGGGGGGTATTCTCCTCCTTGAGGAGAACAAGCTCGCCGACTACAGGAGGATCTGAAGGAGTCGTCCATTTATGTCTACTCTGCAAAGTGGACAGATATTCCGCGTGCCAACGGGACCAAAAATGTTGAGTGACTTGTTGCACTAACTGAAAGCGGGTAAGGCGACTGATTTTCACATCTTTGAAGGGGTACTCAGGTACAGCCACCAAGGGTTGCCCGATCAGGAAGTGACCAGGAGTTAACACCTCAAGATCCGGACTTGAAGCCAATGGGCACAGAGGGCGAGAATTGAGGACGGCTTCGATTTTCGCAAACACTGTAGTCAATTCCTCGAAGGTTAGAGTGGTCTCACCTGTAACCCGTTTTAGGTGCGTCTTCGCTGATTTAACAGCCGCTTCAAATATACCACCCCAATGAGGGCACAAAGGAGGATCAAAAACCCAGTTGATACCTCTTTTAGAGGACTGGTCAGCCAATTCGGACTGGTGCTCAGCAAGGAAGGCATGCAAGTCACCGAGGTAGTTATAGGCACCAAGATAGTTCCGACCGTTATCAGAACGGATAAGGGAAGGCAGACCACGACGAGAAACAAAACGTGTAAGGGCCGCAATGAAGGCTTCTGTGGTCAGGTCCGATACGACCTCTAAATGGACCGCTTTAGTGGAAAGGCAAACAAAAACGCACAGGTACGACTTTACAATTTTTCTGTTTCTAAAGGTTTGCACTTTGGTATAAAAAGGACCAGCAAAATCTGTGCCAACGCCATCAAAAGGCCTCGTTGCAACCACTCTATCTCGTGGCAAATCGCCCATAGGAGGCTGGGTAACCGCTGCTTTTAAGCGATAACAGGATAGGCATTTAAATATCACGTGATTTACTAATCGCCGAGCAGACAAGATCCAAAATTCACGGGTCAGTAGGGCTAAGAGGGCATTAGGACCGGCGTGAGAATTACTCACATGGTAGTGTGACACAAGAAGCTGGACAAAATGACCAGACTTCGGGAGGAGGAGGGGGTGACGGGCGTCGTAAGGAAGATCCGAGTTTCTAAGACGACCTCCGACACGGATTAGGCCGCGGTCATCCAGGAAGAGACTTAGACGCCGAAGGGGAGATCGGAGCAGAGCCCCGCGATGGAGTAGGTCCAATTCTTTGGAAAAGGAGGTAAACTGCACTAGTCTAACAAGGTAAAGTAAGGCTTCTTTACGTTTTGTAGTTTGGGTCTCAGTGTAAGGGGAGAAACGATATGTAAATACGTCAGCTGCGGGATCATACTGAACGCCAAGGACTGCAATCGTTTGGGGATGCTCAGGATCTTGAAAAGAATGGGGTGCTTGCAAATATTCTGTTGGTAGGTCCGCAAGGAGTTCAGGGCGGTTTGAGATCCACTTTCTCAACTCGTAACCACCAGATGTCATTATGCTATTCATCTCACTCATAAGGACACGGGCTTCATCAAGGGAGGCAGCCCCAGTAAGGCAATCATCCACATAAACGTCATTTTCTAAGACAGAGGCTGCGAGGGGGAATTTAGACCTTTCTTGTTCAGCTAACTCAAGGAGGGCTCGGATGGCAATGAAGGGACTTGACCTGAGACCATAAGTATTTGTATTGAGCTCATACGCCATAAGCCATGTCTGTCAGTCAGGGTGTAATGGAAGGGGGCTAAACAAGGGAAGTTTCTTTAGGTCCTTAAGGGATGAAGGAGGGCACTACAAATTTAGATCTACATATAATAAAATAGGATGTCGCTGTATCTAATTAATAACTTTTCTTAACATAACCCCCGCCCTAAACATCACAAATGTTTACGACTGAGGGGTGAAGGGGATGATATCTACAGGAAGGCGTACAAGTTTGGTGAGAGAGCGTTTTTTCACTCCGGAAGGGGTTTGTACATCCACTACACGTACGACACTATCTTGACCGGGGTAAACATTAATGATGCGGCCACGTCGCCACTGTAAAGGGGGGGTATTCTCCTCCTTGAGGAGAACAAGCTCGCCGACTACAGGAGGATCTGAAGGAGTCGTCCATTTATGTCTACTCTGCAAAGTGGACAGATATTCCGCGTGCCAACGGGACCAAAAATGTTGAGTGACTTGTTGCACTAACTGAAAGCGGGTAAGGCGACTGATTTTCACATCTTTGAAGGGGTACTCAGGTACAGCCACCAAGGGTTGCCCGATCAGGAAGTGACCAGGAGTTAACACCTCAAGATCCGGACTTGAAGCCAATGGGCACAGAGGGCGAGAATTGAGGACGGCTTCGATTTTCGCAAACACTGTAGTCAATTCCTCGAAGGTTAGAGTGGTCTCACCTGTAACCCGTTTTAGGTGCGTCTTCGCTGATTTAACAGCCGCTTCAAATATACCACCCCAATGAGGGCACAAAGGAGGATCAAAAACCCAGTTGATACCTCTTTTAGAGGACTGGTCAGCCAATTCGGACTGGTGCTCAGCAAGGAAGGCATGCAAGTCACCGAGGTAGTTATAGGCACCAAGATAGTTCCGACCGTTATCAGAACGGATAAGGGAAGGCAGACCACGACGAGAAACAAAACGTGTAAGGGCCGCAATGAAGGCTTCTGTGGTCAGGTCCGATACGACCTCTAAATGGACCGCTTTAGTGGAAAGGCAAACAAAAACGCACAGGTACGACTTTACAATTTTTCTGTTTCTAAAGGTTTGCACTTTGGTATAAAAAGGACCAGCAAAATCTGTGCCAACGCCATCAAAAGGCCTCGTTGCAACCACTCTATCTCGTGGCAAATCGCCCATAGGAGGCTGGGTAACCGCTGCTTTTAAGCGATAACAGGATAGGCATTTAAATATCACGTGATTTACTAATCGCCGAGCAGACAAGATCCAAAATTCACGGGTCAGTAGGGCTAAGAGGGCATTAGGACCGGCGTGAGAATTACTCACATGGTAGTGTGACACAAGAAGCTGGACAAAATGACCAGACTTCGGGAGGAGGAGGGGGTGACGGGCGTCGTAAGGAAGATCCGAGTTTCTAAGACGACCTCCGACACGGATTAGGCCGCGGTCATCCAGGAAGAGACTTAGACGCCGAAGGGGAGATCGGAGCAGAGCCCCGCGATGGAGTAGGTCCAATTCTTTGGAAAAGGAGGTAAACTGCACTAGTCTAACAAGGTAAAGTAAGGCTTCTTTACGTTTTGTAGTTTGGGTCTCAGTGTAAGGGGAGAAACGATATGTAAATACGTCAGCTGCGGGATCATACTGAACGCCAAGGACTGCAATCGTTTGGGGATGCTCAGGATCTTGAAAAGAATGGGGTGCTTGCAAATATTCTGTTGGTAGGTCCGCAAGGAGTTCAGGGCGGTTTGAGATCCACTTTCTCAACTCGTAACCACCAGATGTCATTATGCTATTCATCTCACTCATAAGGACACGGGCTTCATCAAGGGAGGCAGCCCCAGTAAGGCAATCATCCACATAAACGTCATTTTCTAAGACAGAGGCTGCGAGGGGGAATTTAGACCTTTCTTGTTCAGCTAACTCAAGGAGGGCTCGGATGGCAATGAAGGGACTTGACCTGAGACCATAAGTATTTGTATTGAGCTCATACGTGCATAAAGGGAGATTGGGAGATTCACGCCACAATACAAGCTGATATTTTCTGTCTTCCGGATGAACCCACGTCATTCTAAACATCATTCGGATATCCGCTACAAATACGACTTCATGTCGCCTGAAATTAAGGAGAATGCAGGTAATGTCCCGTTGTAACTTAGGACCAGAATGGAGACACTGGTTTAATGACACGCCAGAGGAGGTAGGGGAGCTTCCGTCAAAAACTACACGAATTTTAGATTCGTCGCCGCTTTTAAACACCCCGTGATGAGGAATAAAATAATGTTCCGCAGAAGACTGGTGAAAGGAGGAAGGTGACATGTGGCCGAGTTCTAAATACTCTCGCATAAAAAGTACATATTTTTCTTTGAGGTTTTGGTTCATTTGTAGGCGTTTCTCAAGGCACAAAAAACGTTTGAGGGCAATGGACTTCGAGTCGCCAAGGTGAGGACGGTCAAGCAAAAAGGGGAGACGAACCATGAAACGACCATCAGGTTCACGTCGAGTAGTAGACTTAAATATTTGCTCACATTCATTGTCTACAAGATTTATTGCTGGCTCAGGTGGTTCTTCTACCTTCCAAAACCTTTCAACCATCTGGGAAAGGGTAACACCGGTCAAAGGAACATCAGGGGGAGTTGAATTGGGAATGGGGCCAGAAAGAATGTATCCCAAGACAGTTGGGACCGCAGTGAGACCAGCAGGGTATGAAACAGGCAAATCGAGACACAGTAAAGATCCAAACACGTCAGCACCTAGGAGCACATCTATAGGGCCGGGGCTATAAAAGGAAGGATCGGCTAGAGGCAATGAGGAAACACATGATACTAAACTAGAGGACAACTCTAGTTCAGGATGTATACCGGCAATAACATCGATGACCATAGCCGAGGCGGTGATCTCAGGAAAGGTAGACTCCGCAGGTTTGAATGTGAAGGAGACACCACCTCGAACTCTTACAGATTCGACATTACCAATACCTCGCACTGGAGATATGGTGGGACACACTGGCTTGTTTAGCTTATCCACTACTAAATCAGTAGTTAGCAAACAGCCTTGGGCACCAGTGTCACAGAGTGCACGCGCTTCGACATAATAACCGGAAGCGGAACGCACATGTATGACAGCGGTAGGGAGGAGGACTAACGAGGCAGGAATAACAACATGAGAAGGTGGTCGGATCTGTGGGCAAGCTAGTCATTGGCGCTGGCGATCAATAGAGGGAGAGCGGTTGTATGTCCTAGAGGAAGACGGCGTTCCGTAAGACTCACGAGGAGTAGGCGGTAAATTATAAGAACGACGTTGAGATGGCGGCGTCTGGAAACGTGGAGAGTTCTGATCCAACGCAGGAACAGGAGACCGCGAGGAGGGACGGCCGGAATCGCCATAGTATTTGGTGCCCCCGACCATACGATGGGTGCCCCCCACATTGCGGTGGGGGCCCCCGCCCATACGCGGAGGTGAGGAACGTAAATTCTCCGTAGGAGAGGAGCGGCGTGGAGGAGACTCACGGAATGTAACATTGTTACAGCGAGGGTATTCAGGGTTTCGTGAGTCATTAAAACACAGCAGCGTGTGATGGGTCGAGCGACGACAAGTACGGCAATGATAGTCACGAGGGCACATAGCGATCGAATGTTTATCCAAGCAGCGATAGCAAAGGCCGGCCTGTCGCACAAATGAGGAACGCTCACGTGGAGACAAGCGGATAAACTGGTCACATTCACGTAGGTAATGCGAGGACGAGGCGCACATGGCACAAGTGCTTACGGCTTGAGATTTAGGAGAGGAAACTGCGGCTGAATAAATGCGACGGTAAATAGGGGCACGCGACTGCCTTGGCGGAGGAGAATGCGGGGTAGGCACGGACACGGAACGATCGTTATCAATAAGGGCCGTATTCCCAACATTATCGTGGTGCCTACATTCGTCCTCTAGGAAGGACACTAGTTGGTCGAAAGTAGGAAGGTCTCTTTTGTTATCGCCATAACGGCGCTCAAAGCGGGACTTCAGGTCCGAAGGCAGTTTGGTCAAAGAAATATGGACCAGCAGGGAAGACCATTCCCCTACAGGTAAACCAAGTCGCTCGAGGCACCTATATGCTGTCAAAAGTGGGTTAAGAAAGGAGGCACGTAACCCAGTTAGCTTAGGGCTAATTTCTTGTAGGTGCAATATTTGGGCAATGTGTGTATCAGCGAGGACACGGGTGTTATGGTAACGCCGCTTAAGTAGGTCACGCGCAACCTCATAGTTGCCCGCTTCGATGCGTAAATGTTGTATCAAACGGCAGGGCTCGTCACTCAAGGCACCTACTAGGTAATGTAGTTTTTGGGTAGGGGTAAGGTCAGGTTGACAGTCCACAACACTGTCAAACTGGTCTAAAAAACTGACCCATGAATCGGGACGCCCACTGAATTTAGGGATCGGCAAATCGGGTAATTTTTGTCTTGGTTGACCGTCTGACAATCGGGAGAGATTGGTTAAATTAGAGAAATGGGAGGGGAGGGCCGTCTCCTTGGGCTTGAGCTCCGAATATTTCAAGCGCAAATCATCGACCGTGTCACACATAGACCGCATCTGGGTCTGAACATACTCAGCTTCCTGGGTATCAATGGCCGGGTCGAGACCACCTAACAAACGGCTACAACAATCAATAAATTTCGTAAAGTTTGCTTCCAGGTCACCCAGTCTAAATATAAGTTTAGCTGGAGCAGCAGTATTTAGGATATCGTGGGTTGCAGAAATCCAACTCACGAAGAATCGAACCGTCCCCATACTCGTTCTGTACTCCTCAGTGTCAGTAAACAAAACATTCTCATACCTATCCGGCATTATGTAGTGATAACAAGTCACTCAATACTCAATAAAATGTGATAGGCAGGTGAAATCACCGTAAACAAGGTGCTATTACTATTACAATAGCGGAATCACTCTTGCAAAACAGGCATATAAACATAGGACAAAATTCAAGTGATAAAAAACTCGAGCCGGCCGCTTCGCGAGAACAAAAGAAGAAACCGGTCGGACACGGCTGTCTTATCACCGATGCACAGTTTTAGACGATTTAGAAATCTACGTAATTGAATGCAATAGGTATGCAATAAATATTTGCTTATAGCATTGAAACTATCGGGAATTAAACCGCGAAAACAATGGGGTTGCACTAAGAATAGTGGGGAGGTCGAACCGCAAGGGGTGAAATCTCAAAAATTAGGGGTTGAACAAGAAAAAAAGAGGGGAAAGTAACCACGCTCTGCTACCAGAAATGTACACGGAAGGTGTTAGGGGGGTCGCAAAGTAATATACTACTACTAACCTTAAGGGTTGGGGGATGATTCTCAGAAGAGGAACCTATAAAAGGTGCGCTAAGATAGGTTTTGGTCAGTCTGGCTAGGTACTTACATTTATTCAGCAGCGCGCATCAGCTCAGCGTATCAGCTCAGCGTGAATCCAGGATGGCACCAAGTTCAGTAGGCACAGCACAAGCAGTGGAAGCGTTGAAAGTCGGGAGAAAGTCCAGGGGAAAGCAATATTTCCGCAAAAAGCACATAAAACACAGGAACGTGCGCGCGTCGCGGCGATCCAAGGGCAACAGTTCCGCTTCTAGTCGCGAGGCGGCGCTTTCGTACCAAGCCATGTCTGTCAGTCAGGGTGTAATGGAAGGGGGCTAAACAAGGGAAGTTTCTTTAGGTCCTTAAGGGATGAAGGAGGGCACTACAAATTTAGATCTACATATAATAAAATAGGATGTCGCTGTATCTAATTAATAACTTTTCTTAACAGCCAAACTTGTAGACAATCAAATTTCCTACAATTTTTGTTCTCACGGTTTTACTGTAAAATCAAATATGCCCGAGTTGTTTAAGAAAAACCTTTTTTTTTTTTTTTTTGAAAAAAAAAATTTTTTTTCGAATATACGCAGTAGCCTGATTAAGTCTACTTTTTGAATTTACACTCCCAGTGACCCCCCCGAGGGACCTACGCAAAAAATCCAAGAACTGATTATTCACGAGTCAAAATCTATAATGACTGAACTAATATAGTACTTTGTGTTCCCGACTCGAAAGCACAGAATCGCTCGAATGAATGACGCGAGAAAACATTTTTTCTCTAATCTGTGACGCGAGCGAGCGATTGAACGACAAAACGGGGGCCGACAGTTGTGCACCGCTGCATACTTCGTCTGTCTGCAGTCAGTAATAAAATGGAGTAAATAATTTTTTTTCATTTTTGATCAATTTTAACAAGTCTAAAATACCTTGTTATAATGCTTCAGGGTTAATTGATTGCCAGTCACAAAATTAAACATAAAATAAGACATTTTTACCGTGATGAACGACATTTTTATAAAGTTACAGTCGATACTACACTAAAATTAATAAAATGAGAAAATAATTTAAGTTAAGATTGTTTCTACTAACAATCAGAATTGAAAAAAAAAAGATTTTTTTCGTCGAAAATATTTTTTTTTCAGTTACTCTCTTTTGGTTTTTACAACAGACTGGGTTCAATGGACTTTTTTGTGCAAGTTTATCTGGCACGAACTATAGTACATGGTTAAGTACATCCCAACATGTCTTTGCTTATTAAAATGTAAGCTAAGCAGCATTTAACTATCTCCTCATGCAAAAATCAACCTGAATGAATACTTAAGTCATATTTAGCAGATGGTGCAAGTCAGTCGGACCGATCAAGCGAAAAAATAATCAATGAATCAGCCAAAAACTGACAGGACACTTTCGCAGTCATTTCTGACTAGACGCTGGTTGCCATGACTTCATAAATGCGTCATGGCGTGGCATGGGTGGTGAAGAAGACGCCACTCATGTCTTCTTTGGAGTGGATTACACCTTACACGATGTTCTTTCACTTCAGTGGACTTGTGTTTCGTATTTGACGATCGTGTCATTATGTCAGATTTGTGAAGAGTTTTGTCAGTCCAATTTATTGCCAGACTGATCTTTTATCATTAATCCCTATTGCTAGCCCTGCTTGTTAAATTGAGCTAATACGATAGCAGATGTCACAGACACGCTTAGCATAGACTGTATCAGACTGTAGTCAAGTTGGAATATCTTGGAAAGGGAAATCGCCATAGGCTGCCGGCGGATCTGCTTCATGAAACTCTTCACTTGACGATAAATTTCTTTGTCTGAAACAAAAAAATATTGAAAAACAAATGTATAAAATTACCAATAACATTATCCTGTATTGCAGTGCCTCCAGGGAATTAGTTTTTTAGATGGAGTAAGCTTGCCCAGCATTTAGTGTGAGTGTAGGTGCCACTGGTATCTCCATAAATCATCAGATTATGTAGATGCAAGGTCATGTTATGTTGCTAGTACTTGGAATATGGCTGGCGAACAGTGTGTTCTGTGACCCGATTTTCAGAAATAAAATTGAAATTATTTATTTTCTCAAAAAATCCTGACAAAAACAGCTGTTATTTACAGTGTGACAGATATGGCTTAATACAAAGCTTATTATGTTATGTTATTCATCTCCAACCCATTATGTGCCCACTGAGGGGCACGGGTCTCTTCCCTGAAGAATGGTATACGGCATACTCCACTACGAGTGCCAAGTCCGGATTGGTGGAGGCTTGTAAGACTAATGGCTGCTAAGCTTGAAAACTTCTGACAATAGTCATATATATAAAAAAGGATTGCTGTTCGTTACTCTCACGAAAACTCAAGAACGGCTGGACCGATTTGGCTGATTTTTGGTTTTTTATATTTTTAAAATTCCAGGGAAGGTTCGAGTGGTGAGAAAGTATGGAAAAATTACGAAAACTTTAGCAGGACGAAGTTTGCCGGGACAGCTAGTACAAAATAAAAGTGCCTAATTTTATTGAATTTATCATTTCAAATAGTAGACGAGAAGAGCCAAGTGCCAAATAATATATTCAGTTAAGGAGGTATGAGCACTTGAGAATTGAATTTTTTTTGTTCCAATGAAACAGAAAAGTAATTCTTCGGTAAAAAATTGGCATGTTTGTTGAAAAATATTGGTGTTACCCTTTGGGAACTGAAATAATTTGATCGAACAATACGTCATTTAACTTTTGATTACAAATAAAATACTAATAAATAATAAAAAAACTTAACACAAAAAAAAACTGTTAAACATAAAAATTTTTAAACGTTATTTTTAAGTTTTCGTTAATTTTTTTTCATTTTTGTAACAACATCTTAAAATGTATCGATGTTCTTCTTTAGATTTACTTATTTATATTGAAACAATAATTAAAAACAGCTTGAAACTATACTTTTGATATGTATGCGTTTAAGAATGTGCCGCGATGCGACCGGCAGTAATAAACGTACTACGGTGGGATATAGTCGTTTCATTTATATTCCACTTGACGACGAGTCTACCTACCCGCGCACTATTAAAAATGTCGGCTGTGATCGGAAATTTAAGTGTTTTTGACTTTAAATCACACGACTGGCAAATATTCAACGGTCGGCTATCACAATTTATAAAGTTAAATAAAATTCCCAATGAAAACAAAAGCGCTGTGTTGTTAACACATCTTTCCGACGAATCATACCGTTTGGTGCGAAATCTCGCGCACCCCCGTGTAGTGGAAGATGTATCCTACGAACAATTAGTACAGTTACTCAACGGCCATTTTACACCGAAAAGGTCGACGTTTGCCGATAGGGCAAAGTTTTACGATGCGACCAAGTCGGACGGCGAAAGTGTCGAAGATTGGGCGGCGCGACTAAGGGCACTAGCGGTACACTGCGAGTTCGGCGCTGCTCTGAACAACCTTCTGCGAGATCGTTTCGTCTTAGGGTTCAAGTCAGGACCTGAGCGTGATCGTCTGCTGGAGCAGGACGCGAAGACGCTGACGTTGGCGAAAGCGATGGAGGTGGCGCAACAAGTGGCATGCGCGCGGGCAGCCCAGCATCAAGGAGGAGCCGGTGTACCGGGTGGGCGAGCGCCGCGGCGGGCGCGCACCCAGCCGCCGCGCCCCCGACCAGCTGGAACCGCGATGCAAGGTGTGCGGCCTCAAGAATCACGACGCAGTTAATTGCCGTTACAAAGGCTACAGATGTCAGATTTGTGGCGATAAAGGTCACTTGAAGAAAGTGTGCTCTGCAAAGAAACCTCAGACTTCCCGGCTGCACTGCCTCGAGGTTGCGGAGGCTACAGAAGAATGTGAAGGTGACTGTAAGGAATGCCAACTTTTCAGTTTGAGGTATGTGGACTATAAACCTATTCAACTTTCCGTAACAGTCAACAGTGTAAAATTAGACATGGAATTAGATTCCGGTTCGGCCAGATGTGTTATTTCGAATCACTTGTACGTAAAAAAAATTCCAGGACTAAAATTAAAACAAGATAACACCCACATGTGTCTATACAATGGTCACAACATAGTTCCTATGGGCTACTTTGTTGCCAAAGTTGAATACGAAAATTCTATTGAAGAAATAAAAATCTATGTAATTGAAAAGGGCGGCCCCCCTCTGTTGGGCCGTGATTTTATGTCTAAATTAAAATTTTATTTTGCGTCAAATCTTAATAATTTTTCTGTCATGACTGATAATACAGAAGTGCAGCAATTATTGAATGAGTTTCCGGACCTTTGGAAAGACGAATTAGGACGTTTTAATACATTTGAGGTACAATTACATTTAAAAGAAAACACATCACCAAAATTTTTCAAACCAAGGTCAATTCCATTCGCTCTTAAAGACAAAGTAGACGATGAACTGGATAGATTAGTAAGTTTAGGTATTTTAGTACCAGTTAATTTCTCCGACTATGCTACTCCCATCGTACCCGTTCTGAAGGAGGACGGTAAGGTAAAAATAGCTGGAGATTATTCTTGTACGTTAAATAAAGACCTACAAATTGACAAATTTCCTTTACCTCGTATTGAGGAAGTATTTGCGAAAATTGGGGGTGGTGAGCATTACTCAAAAATAGACTTGAGTAATGCTTACAATCAATTCTCCCTATCTGAATCCTCTCAGGGCCTTACAACAATTAATACTCCCAGGGGTTTATTTAAATACACCCGTTTACTCTATGGCCTCGCTAACGCGCCTGCGATTTTTCAGCGCGCAATGGAGACCTTACTGGCGGGCATTGATGGAGTTAGTGTCTGGCTCGATGACGTATGTTGCACGGGACCGAATAAAGAGGTACACATGATAAGACTTAGAGAAGTCCTAAAAAGAATACAAAATGCAGGTCTAAGATTACATAAAGAGAAATGCACATTTTTTCAAAATAGTGTCACGTACTTAGGCTATGTAATCAATAAACATGGTCTTAGTACCTGTCCAAAAAAAGTAGACGCTATTCTAAAAGCACCGGTTCCTACGAGTGTATTAGAAGTCAAACGGTTTTTAGGAGTAGTAAATTATGTACTACCGAAATTTTATACCGAACGTATCCTAGATTTTGGAGCCCCTCCACGAGCTTTTGCGCGCTGACGCGCGGTGGCAATGGGGCGAACGGCAGCAGAGCGCGTTGGACCACGTACGGAGCGAGCTGGCGTCAGTGCGCGTGCTGGCGCACTTTGACCCGAGCGCGCCACTCGTGCTGACCGTGGACGCGGGTCTCTCCTGCTCAAATTCAAGAAAAAATATTAGGGTTCCTATTTGAATACCGCAACACTGCCCATTGTGCAACGGGAGTTTCTCCGGCTCGGTTGATGCTGGGTCGCGAATTAAGGTCAAGACTTGATATGATTTTTCCTACATCAAAGATAAATGATGATAACATAATCGAAAAAATTGCATTACAGCCAAGTAGATCATTCCAAGTAGGAGACAGTGTCTGGGCAAAATGGTATATTGCAAGGAAAGGAGTTTGGGCATTGGGTAAAATAGTTGCAATAGCGGGGTCTAGAATGTTCAATGTTTATTTTCATGATTATAACGTCACGGTGAGAAGGCACATCGATCAGACACTAAAAAAATCTTTTGTAAACAACTCGGAGGGTGATGTCACCGCAGGTGCAGTTTTAATTGACAATTTTTCGCCATCAATTCCATTGACACCACCGACCGAGCAAACCTTGCCCGTGCAAACCGAATTGTGTACGCCGCCAGCACTAACACCGCAGCCCTTGTCGTCAGCAACTGAGACACCAGTAGAACAAGTAGATCAAAGGGAAAATGATAGCGAGGTTGTTGTAGGCGGCGAAGGAGAAGGAGAGGAGTGGTCAGAGGCAATGGATGACAATCAATTGTCTGAACGATCTATCGTACCCACCATTAGTTCAGATCCAATTGTAACTGCAAATGACTTAGCCGTACAATCATCTAGCCGTACGCTTAGACCTCGAAAGCAAATAGATTATAAGAAATACTTTTAGCTGATTAATATAGAATTAAGTTTATATGAAGTAAGCTGAAGCATTATTAAATGTAACCTCTAACAGGCATTAGTATATTTATAAGAAGTGTAAGGTAGCATAAGTAATTAAGCAAGTACATTGTAGTTTAAGAAATAATGCTCAGAGTTTTATCCTAAGTTTCTGTCGAACCAATTGTTATTATTGTCCACAGAGCCAGTCAGTAATGGTGGAGAAATGATATGTATGCGTTTAAGAATGTGCCGCGATGCGACCGGCAGTAATAAACGTACTACGGTGGGATATAGTAGTTTCATTTATATTCCAACTTTACCATTTTTTTTGTATTTTTTAAATATTATCTTCTTTATACTGTCAAAAACCAGCCAAATGACTTTTCCTAGACGACCTGTTATAATATACAAGTAGGTAGTTAAATTTTCTTTCAGCTATTATAATTTTTCTACCTTCGGATTCATGATCCAAATTAATTTCCAAAAATAACACCGCATCTTCTAGTTGCGATATCATCTGTTTCCGCACATTCAACATTTCTTCGAAGCAATAAGCCATTTGGCATAATGTGCCTCCCGTTAAGACAACCTGCATAAAAGTTGACACAAGATAGGACCAGTCAGACTGAAAAAAAGAAACAAATGCTTATAAAAGCAAAAGTTGATAGCATAACTTAATATGTAGTCCTTATAAAAGAAAAAGAAACTTACCATAATTTGTATTCGAGCTGTAAGACTACCATAAACGAACATGAACATAGACAGTTGAATGTGTCTTATCCCAAAGAGAATCTAAAAAATATAAATAATATAGTAGGTACCTATACATGACGAGAATAACAACTTGATGATGTAATTATTAATCCTACTTACTTGCCAGCCATACATTTTAGCAAATACAACCTGTTGTTTGTAAAACAACTGATAACCTTGCTTCAACTGTAATATAATATCTACATATTCATCTGGATTCTCCTGCCAGGGAACACCCAAAGCTGCGGGGAGTCGGCTGCCAAACATTTGAAATCTATCCTTAAGAATTGTAATATTGACAGCTATACTCATCATGTTGATAAAGATTGCGCAGGTGGATAGAAAAACGACCAAGAAGCCAAGAATAATCCACTTGAGCGTTCTTGCTGAATGTATAGTCGATACAATCATTTTCATGACACAACCTGTAGTACCCAAAAAGAACAGTCTATTATACTTTTTTTTCTCTAACGTGTATAAACTTGTTCCAGCAACTCCTGAGATTTGGTCGATGTGATCGAAATTTCTGAAATACTCCTGTATATAGGCAATGTCGCTTTTGTAGGCTGCAAGCATTAAGATAATTACAAAAGTATTTGTAACGTATTGGTTCAGGAATGGTAAGATGATGATAATGCTCCATAATCTCCCGGCATACATAAAAATAAGTCTGAATGCTCCACAGCCAGGAATTATAGCTATGCACATAAGGTATACGATACAAAAGCGGACTGCGTAGTTATCTCGAACGATTTGGTTCTCAGCATTGCGGGTGTAGCCAGAAAAGCAGATTTTATTCATAAAACTGTTAATAATCTCCGTGACGTCAAATGTTGACCTCAAAACATGCGATGCGGTCTTGAGGTACTGTAAAATCTCGATAGAAAGCGCATTGTTACACTGAGTGTCAACTGTGAACTGAGCGGTATTGGAACGTGATAGCTATGATACTGCTTTTATTGAAATTAAAATATACCTAATTGAACCAGTATACTTGAAAATGAGCGTACTCTCAACTGCTAATACGGTTAGAAAATAGCAGCAGATGTATATTATGCATGGATGAAGTATTTGCTAGTCATAAACCTAAACTAATGCATAGCGGATCATAAGGTTTAGAAGTCAAAATGAACTTTCCGATAGTTAGTCCTCTGGTTATGATGTCTTTCAATCAATTTGACCACCATGGCAAAATACCCATGAAGCAAATCGTCCTCATTTCAGAAAGTGTTTAGTTTAAAATTAGCCCTCAAATAAAAGTGACATTAAATCAAAGTCGGAAGGGTAAGCCAGTTTTGTTGGTCGATGGATTTCGATACAACCGAATTATTTAAAATAAAGGTGGCTCTTCGCGATGGAGCTGTGCATATCGTGATAATAATAATAACAACCATAACTTTTGTCGTTTTCCGCTCAGGGCCTTTTAAATTGCAAGTATTTAGCATTGTAGACGTCCTGCTCTGGGAACATACCACAGACATCTCAGATATCTATGGAACATACCAACAGTCTTCTTAAATTACAGACGTTTTGCTCCCAGATAATTTTAAATTAAAGTTGATAAGCATCCAAGTACTTTTTGTCTTCTAAACCTTATGATCCGAAATGAACTAATGTAAATGTATCTGATTACCAACTAAAACTAAACATGAAATAAGCTTTTTCTACCAGTCAACGCGCTATAATAAGCCAATGAGTTGATTAATCAATAGATACTATTTACCTACTTTGGTCCCAAAATTTAATAAGTTGAAAGGCTTTAGGTTCTGTTTGAATATTATTTCAGTTGAAACTTGAAACATTCTTTCTCGGTAGTAAACACGTGCTTTTGCCCACAAACCTAAAAGGGTGGCTCAGTATTCTGTTTTTGTGATTCTAATATTAAGAATCAAGTTTTCGCAGCGGAAACGTGTTATTGTTCAATATTAAAATTAGATGGTATAGAAATATTGAATCACAAGCCTGATTATAAATCTATACGATACTCCAAGAAATAATTATTAAAGAACAGAATGGAAAGAATAACCAATCAGAACCTTTCTCAGAAATTAACGAACTATGACGTCGAGATAAATATCAACGCATTTCTACACAAATTTTGCATGACAAGCGTCTCGCGAAATTCCAGTTATGATTTAGTGAAAGCTAATGTCAAAGTTCAGTTCTGTATTATGATATCCCTCCTCAGTGTCCTGTTTATTATTTATACAACGATGCAATTTGTCACCACAGGTTGGTTACACAAATGGCTTCTAGGCTCTTATATAGATTGTGCTATTGCTGTCGTTGTTTCAGGGCAAGTGTTTATTGTGTTATACTTAGCCTTTATTTCGGATCTTAAGTATGACAGAGAATATTGCGCTAAATACGCAGCCTTGGACGCTAAACTTGACCTCAACAACAATGCTTATTACACAGACTTGAAGAAAAAAGTGAACAGAATATATTTTTGACAAATCGTTTGTGTGTTTATTAAGTTTAATATAACTTTGAGCTTATATATTTTACTATTTCCTTTTGTATATTTGCTAATAATTACAAGCTTAAATATTATGGTTATGTTCGCGAATACTCACGTGATGTATGTGGTGGTGAAACTGTATATTCTGCACAATAAGTTCATGATTTTCGGTGAGAGACTTTTGGGCGATCTGCCGACTTCTGACAGGGTGTGGAACGCTCGGAGAGTTAACTTCTTTAACATTGAAGAGCATACAAGATGCTATCAGTTGCTTTGCAAGCAGTTCTCACTGCTTTCAGATGAACACGGTTGGGAAGTATGTTGTAGACTATTCAACTGTTTATTTCGAGGTAGTGCGCCGCTGAGGTGCAAGCATGACTTAAGTCTTCAATACTTTTCAGGTTTTTCTGGCTTGTATAGAAGTTGTACTGTTCACCACTCGATATGTGTATGTATTGGTACATGAAAGCGGATTTTCTGTAAGTATAAACTAACGGCAAATTTAAAAAAGAATGCTAGAAGTTAAATACTTAATGTAATATTTCTCTACAAATACTATTCATACTTGACGAAAAATATCTCAAAAATAAATAAGAAAATATCTTGATACAAAAAAGGTCCACACGGATCAGGCGTAAACTGTGATGTCGTGAGGCTCTAATGGTCGCATGGTGGAGGCTTATAAATAAGACTAGTTGCTGATCTTACTGTCAGAAGTTTTCAAGCCGCCCCTAAGGCCTCTGACTAGGCTTAACGACTGCCATCTATCGACGGCAGCCGGCACCAACTGCATATCGTGTATTGCGAAGCACGGAATCGCTCGGATAAATGCCACTATCGTTAGGCATAAAACGGTCACCCATGCATGTACTGAACGCGTCCAATTTTGTTTAACCTTTGTGATCGTTTAAGATCACTCAGGCGGCCGGGGCTACTAGCGATTCAAACAAAGAAAATAAAATTGGCTGCGATTAACTGAGCTGATTTTTTTTTCTGAAAGCACTGGTTTTTCTAGCTGTGTCGTATCTCGTTGCATTATTCGGTTAATATATTTTCTTCCTTTTCATTCATTTAATATGTTAAAACTGATCATTAGTTTCATGTATTATTCGAAGAGAAAAGTTTTACTCACATGTCCTCTCCATCAAGATTAAAACATTTTTGTTGTGCAAGTCCCCCATTTTCAGAAGAGAATGGTAGAATAAAATAACACGTAATCAGTTGCAATATATCTTTAAAAAAACTCATTAAAACCATTGTTAAGGCGACTTATCGACCCACCGACCCGCCGACAAAATGAAGCCACCTTATTTTCAGTATTTGGATTTTTTTTTTAATAAACAACGCCTACTATAGTATCAATGAGTCTACATCACTTCACCATCTTGCTAATGATTTACTTATCATTCGATTACGCGTCTTTCTTTTCCTTCAGCTACTCTCCATCGTCGGTTGCCTCAAATAAATTTCCATTAGCAATAAGGCCACCCGTAGCGGTCTACCCTTGTAAATATTTTATGTTTGTTGTTACATTGGCATCGATTCTGCTAATGTAATATGGGACGACTAGCTGTTGCCCGCGACTACGTCCGCGAGGGCTTTAGTTGAGTGAAGTGTTTGCAAATAAGATAGGGATACTTTTTGCGCATGCGAAAGAGCTTTCATACTAACTTCGCAACCCCCTCTTACCCCTTTAAGGGATGATTTTCGAAAAAACAATTTACATTTTTTTTCATAGCTTTTAATGAAGGACCTTCATATTGAATCTCATTCGAATAACTTCAAAAACGGAAAAGTTTCATACAAAGTTTGCACCCCCCTTTTCCCCCCGTAAGACATGATTTTCAAAAAAATATTTTACGCGTATTTTACAATTTTAAAAGAAAAACCTTCGTACGAAATTTCATTCCAAAAAAAAACGGCATAGTTTCATACTAACTTTGAACCCCCATTTTACCCCCTTAAGGGATGAATTTTCAAAAATCCTTTCTTAGTGCTCCCCTACGTTACAAAAGGAACCCTTGTGCAAAATTTCATGTTTCTAACCCTTATAGTTTAGGCCCTGCGTTGATATGTCAGTCAGTCAGTCAGTCAGTCAGCTTCTCCTTTTATACATGGTGGTCCAAATATCATGGATCAAATGAAATGGGGAGTTAGCCAAGGTCATCTTCTACCAATAAAGTCCTATACAGGGTGGTAAAATTCTCAACATCAACTTATGATTGATTTTCGGTTTTTTTTCAAGAAAAGAGTTCCTGCTACATATTAAAAGCAATAAAAAAAAAGTACTGTTTTTTTTTGAGAGTGACGGTCCATGATGAGAATGTAACAAAAAAATAATTCATCGTCCCTGTCTTTATAGATCATGAGAAATTAATTAATTTTTTACGGATCTCGTATCATAATTGTTTGATCCAACATTTCATCGTAATTGATTTAAAAAAAAAAGTGTACCTACTGCGGAAACCTGCCCCAGTAGTAGAAAAACTGGACCATTTCATGAGGATTGTAAAAACATACAACTCAAAGCCCTATCTCTCCTGAGTCTTTTATTATTGACCTTTATTCTCAGCAAAGTTGCATTTTTTTAAATCAACTATTGGTCCTAACTAATTTGAGTTACAAAGTACTGTTCTAGGACCTAAAAATTAGTCGCAAAAGGATAAAAAAAATACACCAGATAATTAGAATAGACAGTTTAATCAAAAATAAAAAAATAAACTTTTTCATAGAAGATGTTCAAAATTTCTACCTCCCACTCGGAGGCAGAGTCGACATCTTCTAATAAAATTTCTTTTTAACAATCTAAAGCCCCGTTGATTATTTTTCACCTGGTGGGTGGCCGCTGATATTCGTCGTCGAAGCTCCTGCTCCGTGTTGCACTCCTTTTCGTATACCACTTCCTTGAAGTAACCCCAAAGAAAAAAATCTATGGTTTAAATCGGGTGAGCGCGGTGGCCATTGAATAGTTCCACCGCGACCGATCCAGCGATTTGGAAATACTTCATTTAGGTGACTCCTCACGTCACGAGCGAAGTGCGGAGGTGCGCCGTCATGTTGCAGCCACATAGCGGTTTAATAGGTTTCTAAAATTTTATTAATGAAATCAAAAATTAAAACCAATTATCAGTGTAATAAACCAGAGTTCAAATCTAATTAGTTTCACCGAAAAGTCAAATTATTTATTTATTTATTGTTTTGGCCGTCGCTGCGAGCGGATGTATGTCTATGAAAGTAAGTTCGTATTGGATTGGATTCGCACATAGATATCTGAATAGTAAATGTCTGTGGATTCGCATTATGAAAGCTGCGAACGGGAGGTGTTGACGGAATTCAAATCAATTTACACATAACATAACATTTACATACAGGCACATACATTGCTTCTGGCCCCACACTGGGATACCCTGTGTCGTGGGAACCAGAAACAGCGACGTTACAAACATGTAAACCTGTGTTTCTTTTTTTTTGTCCCCAGCCGGGATTCGAACCCGGGTCCTCTCGCATGGTAGGCTGATGCGTTAACCGCTGCGCCACAGAGGTCGTCATTTACACAGATTTAACTTGTCTCTGGGACATTGAGTGCGACGTGTATAAACACAGAAAATAATCAGAAAGAAAGAATCAGGCATAATAAGGTCATTGCAATATCTTCTTTTGATACTTAGGAGCCATCGTACGTAACGTGTTTACCCTTCGAGAGCCGGGTAGAACTGATAAGTCGTCCGACCGTTTGGAACAAATATAAATTCGACCAAGGTCACCTTCCTCTTCCGAGTCTTTCCGATCGTCTAGAAGGCCTTTGAGTATATCCAGTAAATAATGTGTCGTCCTTACGAAAGTTTTAATTAAAATTTTTATTTGATTCTGCATTAAGGCACAAGGCTTTAACAGACATATGTACACAAAGAAAGTAATGATTTGTTCCGGACTTGTCGTGTTCCAGATCTGTCGTACTCCAGATTTGTCGTATTCCAGATCTGTCGTACTTCAGATTTGCCGTAATACGTACAGTTTGTGAATTGTGAGGTTAATTGTTTAATTTTATACATTTAGTAAGTTACAAAGTGTTTTGGTTCTATCGAAGAAGAGATTTTTTTGTTCCATTGCTTTTATTTTTGTTATTAAAAATAAGTAACAATTTGTTTATTGCTTTTATTTTATAGCGAGTATGCTTCTATGGTAGACCGTATTACGGCGAATCTGGAGTAAGACAGATCTGATTCTGGAATACGACAAATCTGGAGTACGATTTATCTGGAACACGACAAGTCCGGAACCATCCCGCACGCCAAGTAACCGGGCGGAATTATTTTTATAGGCAAATCGCAATAAGGCGATCCCGAACGGTGGTAGGGAAGGGAAGAGTAGAACACCCAATTTTGGATGAACACGGACTCAAAAATACTAATAATAACATTTACACAATAGCATCACTAGTCCTGGTCCCAAACTAGGATATAAGTATACCCTGGAGAACCACGCAGGAACGACAAACATGGAAAAATACGCAGATGCAGGTTATTTGTACAAAATACAAGGCCGCCTCTAGTAAGAATCGAACGCACGACCTCTATCACAGTAATTAAACGTGATACCGTGATGCAAGATAGCATCGGCCAATATCATAAATAGACTGGTGTTTTACCTAAAGGTAATTCTATTTTTGTATTTTCAGCTCAAATTATGCTCTAGAAGCAAATCGAACTTAATATGCCCACACTGCGATCAGTTACATCAACTTTTTTGCAAACAAGTAGCTATAATGTTAAGCAAAGATTTTAACATAAACATTTGCAAATATGCACAATAGGCATATACAAATCGGACTTGGCCTCCGTGGTAGAGTATGGCCTATACTTTCCTCAGGAAAGAGACCCGTGCCCCTAGTTGGGAACAAAATGGGTTGATGATGATGATTAATATACTAGTATAATGCTCCAGTTCAGTTCGCCCTTTTTGATGTCTGCATTACAATTAGTCTTTGGAGATCATCCATCAACCAAAAACAGGATGCACTGAACATGTTTATCATATAGAGCCGTCACCACAGAGTTAAACTTCTCATCTTTTTTAAACCAAACCTTTTGTAAGCATTCGACTTCGCTCTCTATCTTCTTATCTATGAGGCTAATTAGTGCATTGACTATTACAGTACCTAGGTATTCTCTTTAACCTCATCACTAAGTCTCCTACGTCTGTAATATCCTTTTTCATGTACAATAAAGTGTATTCTATCTATATTTCTATCTCCAAGTTCAATCAAATGTTAATATCAGTAAAAGCAATATCGAATCCATCGTATTGCACCAATACTAATAGGTGTAGTTACTATTAACGAAAGTTTTAGTTCCAAAATATACATTCGTTCAGTTCGAAGTGAAAACTCGGCCTGTAACAATGAACTTCCTGAGGCGATTTCGCGGTATATCGAGACCCCATATATTGCGGTCAACTCTGAGCGTTACAGAGACTATCGACAATTTTATGAACAAAATCTGCTTTTCTGGCTACGTACTCAACGCGGAGAACAAAATTGTCCGGGCTAACATGACAGTCCGTTTTTGTATTGTGTTCCTTATGTATATTACTCTTATTGCCGTCTGTGTAGTCTACAGGTTTATCTTGCTTTATATCGAAGCACCATGGGGCATTCTTGTTTGTATATCATTCACGAATGAATGCGTTGCAAATGCTTTTGTCCTTATTTCAATGCTTGCAGCCTACAAATGCCACATTGCCTGTATACAGGAATATTTCAAAAATTTTGATCACATTGACCAAATTTTAGGAGTTTCTGAAACAAGTTTCTACACCTTAGAGAGAAACAAGTATAATCGACTGTTCTTTTTGGGAATTACAGTCTTTGCATTCAAATCGACGTTTGAAGCGATACATGCATCAATGGAAATGAAGTGGATTATTCTTTGCTTCATCGATTTTACTCTATCCAAATATGCAATTGTTGTCAACATGATGAATATAATAATAAAGCTTGCAATTCTTAAGGATAGATTTAACATGTTTGGTAAGCAACTCTCCGCTACTTTGGAAAATCCGTGGCAGGAGAACCCAGATGAATTCGTAGATATTATATTACAATTAAAACATGGTTATCAGTTGTTTTACAAACAGCAGGTAGCGATGGCCAAAATGTATGGCTGGCAAGTAAGTAGAACATTTATGGTTATAGTTATTTAGTTTTGCTAATATTTTTCTTGTTATCCCTTAAGTAATATATTAATGATATCTTTCAGGTTCTCTTTGGGACGACGAACTTGCAACTGCTTTTGATAGTATCGCTATATGGCAGTTTTGTAAATAGAGTTGTAGTTTTTGTAAGTTTTTGTGTACCTACGTATTACGGTCTTAGTAAAGCTTCAGACTTCTATTATAAGCATTTATTTCTCTTTTATTCCAGTCAAACTGGAGCTATCTGGTTAAAACTTTCACACAAGTTTTCTCTAACGGAGGCGTACTATGCGCCATGGCTTATTGCTTCGAACAAATATTGACTGTACGGAAACAGATGATATCGCAACTTGAAAAGACCGTATTATTACTGGAATTAAATTTGGTTAATCAATCCGAAGGTAAAATAACACTGTGGTGGGGAAAAAAATGAAAAGACAATGACACACATAATTAGCAGCAAATTCTGTCCTATGAAACAGATGTACAATATCAACTGCTGTACAGTTAATCTGAGTTGTAGATTTTTCAGAAAGTTTCATATCTTACATACGTTACGATAGTAAAAAAACACTTCTGTCGTCTTCCCTACAGCACTTTTTCAAGGGTTAAAAGTGAAAAAAATATATATATATATATGCTAGACAATAAGAATCTAATAGATTATGTATTAAGAATTAGGTAGCTAGCATTGAAACTACACATTAATATTATTATCATCATCATCAACCCATTATGTCTCCACCGTGGGGCACGGGTCTCTTCTCTGAGGAAGGTATAGGCCATATTCCACCACGGGGGCCTAGTCCGGATTGGTGGAGGGTTGTAAGACTAGTGGCTGGTGTTACTGTCAGAAGTTTTCAAGCCGCCTTAAGGCCTCTGAATTGGCTTATCGTATGTCATCTATCGACGGCACCAACTGCTTGACCTTCGGCCGGTCGCGCATCTATTTTAACGTGGTTGGTCGCGTGGGGTTTTTAAAAACCCCAAAGTTCAATAGGGCACAAAATACCTGATTATTATTATTTGTTTATTTATTTTATCATACTTTTATTAACTAAATTGTATTCAATTAAAACGACTATAAGTAATTCAGAAATATCATTTACTCCTCAAAACACAAAATTAGAAAGTAGGAACTTAAATTTCTGTCTTTGACAGGACATAAAGTACAAAATAAAAAAAAATAACTTAAACAATAATCTTCTTTTTCATTATCTTTTGGTATATATAGAGGTCAATCAACAACATAAACTAAAAATCGGAAATATATAACAAAAAAATCATATTAGGTATATAAATTGGACTAATTTTCCGTTTGAACGCAGTCGGTACATACCGATTTGGAATGTACTGGACATAATATTACCCTTACAAAAGTGACAGATATAGTCTTCACATTTTTGCTCTGAATCTGTGTTGTGTTCACTTATTTCGTCCGAGTATATAGCGTCTCCTTCTTCATCATCCTCACTATCAAGAAAATCATCTTTTTCTTCTTTTAACCAGCGCAATATACGTTCTTGTGATCTATTCATAATGATAACAAAAAAAGCCTAAAACAATGTAAAAAATACCAATTAATCATGTGTTACAATGAAATAATAATAACTGTCTGTTAATCTACCGTTAATATCTGTCAGTTGATTTTTTTTCGTATGCACATTCGCCGTTGACCAATGAAATTAAATAAAGTTGAAAGCAAATTACCTAAATAACGTGTAGTGCTTACTAAACTTTTAGTTCAAAATATATTTTACTCTTTATTTTACAGACAAAGAAGTCCATCGTCAGGCGAAAACGTTACTGAAGCAGGTCCGCCGGCAGCCTCTATCATTTTCCGTTTGCAAGTTATTCCAACTTGACTACAGCCTGATGCAGTCGATGCTAAGCGTTACATTGACTTATACTATTATGTTGGCTCAGCTCAATAAAGAAGGATAGGCCTTTTTTTTTTTAACCCAGGAGAAACCACTTTACGGGTACCGCAGGCTCGGGGGAGCACGGCGGTTATGTCGGACTCCCCGCCCTGAAAAGGGCAGTAGGTATACTGACTAAAACTCCTGGGGTGTTCCATCCCATTCGCAAGGGACGGGGCCACGGGAACGCTTGCGCACACTACCGCAACCCCGTCAGCGGGCGCCCTCGCGGGCACTTCTTCAGGGGAGAAGTGTTTTTTCCCCCCACTATGCTGAAGGCACTCCGGAACACATGGAGCGCCTTCCAGCACGGGACCTCTGAATCGAGCGGTGAGTCCCCCGACCCACCGCCCGAAGGCCCCCATTAAGGCGGCAGACGGTCGGCATACGCCCGCCGTCTGCGGCCGGTCCTCCGACGGCGAAGAGGGAGCGAAAGGGGATCATCCTCTCGCGCCCTTTCCGCCGCCTCTTTCTCCCCCATAACGGCCTCGCTGAAGGCGGGGACCGCCGACCAGGCCTCTTCGCTGCCGACCATCGCACTGACGATGGCCAGCAGCGAGAGGTCCACCCCAATAGCCGCGGCCAATTCGGCACGCGGCCCCGCCCACGCAAGGCACACGGCGCGCGTGTGCCGCGCCGTGTCCTCCGTCGCGTCGCAGTGGTGGCACGCCGTCGACGGCTCCCGACCCACAATCCGGCACAGGTACACACCGAAGCAGCCGTGCCCGGTGAGGACCTGCGCCAGGCGGTAGGTCAGTGCGCCGTGCTTGCGTTCGGCCCACTCCCGAAGAACGGGTCGAACGGCGGCCACCACCTCAAGGCCGGCGGTAGGTTGCGCCAGCCTCTCCCACCAGTCCCGGAACAGATCGTCGCGGGCTCCCTCTCTCCACCGCACGATCTCCTCCGGAAGCGGAAGAAGGATAGGCCTATACTAAGTCCGCAATGCATTGTTGTTACTGGCTGTTGTGTGCTATTATTATTGTACGTAAGATAAGAATATTCTTTATTGTACACCGGAAAAAACACAAAATATGTAATCGCACTAAAATTCACACTTGATTGTCCTACCATTAATAGTTTTGTTGAAGAGAGAATAAAATAAATCCTAAGAAAGGTGTTTCTTTTATGTCCCCACCAAGGGGCACGGCTCTCTTCCCGGAGGAAGGTATAGGCCATGCTCCACCATGGGGGCTAAGTCCGGATTGGTGGAGACTTGTAAGACCAATAGCTGGTCGTACTGTCAGAAGTTTTCAAGCCACCCTAAAGCTAAGCGTCCACCGCATCGGAATCGGAACGTACGCACCGTACGAGCCGTCGGCATTTACAAAATGCCGAAATGGTGCGTCCACTGCATTCGGATTTTTCGTCGGCAATATCGGTATTTTTCAGTGTTGCCAAGCCCTACAGAAAAAATCCCCCAAGAAAATCTTCAAAGTCCACTTAAAAACCCCCAAATTTTTTAAAATTGTTATATCCACAAATAACATTTCATTGCTATGACTGTGTTGTGTAGGCTTTCAACAAGTAGTTTTCACTCATAAAATAAAACGTATTTGGTTGGTACTTCTTGTTTTGCATTTTCGACATCTCAATTGACCGCACAATCTTACAACCTATTGCAAATTTCGAAATCGAATCGAAATAAATTACCTATAATGAAATTCTAATTTTATCACGAGTGATGAATGAATTACTTAATTAATTAATGAGGCCATCAGCTGCATGCCGTTCGTTCGTTCGTTCATGGTTGCGTTAGAAAATACATAGTGACAGCGTTCCCAAAATAATACAGTAATACTGTTTTAATCTTATAAATTGCCATCTTTGACTAAAAAAAAAAGTAATTTATTTCATTGCTATTGTAAGTTTCACTCGCCAGAACAACCCCTTTAAAGAACCCCAAACGTTTCCTGCCCCTAAATATCCCCCTTTTAATCCGTCTTCCCGCTAAATTTAGGGGGAAAACCCCCTAGGTTGGTTGTTTGTTGTCACTTGAGGAGGAGAAAAACAAAAGAAAACGAAAGATGTGGGTTCATAAAATAAACTGAAAGCGACCTATTTTTGGAGAATTTCACACATTATAATTATGATTTAGTACAAGATGAAAAGAGATATGTCCCGAACCAAATTATTTGAACTTCACTATGTTTTCCTATACCAAAATTGTTTTCATGAGGCCAGATCTAGCTAAAAAGTGGCTAAAGTGGCAACACTGATCGGAATCCGAATGGCGCGTCGGCTGCGGATGACGTCATCGGAAGGAATATCGCACTCCGGAGCAGAAATGCCGATCCAGTGCACGCAGTACCATAGAAATCAATACAAAGCAACAAATCCGTCCGCTTCGTACGGAGCGGTTCCGATGCAGTGGACGCTTAGCTTAAGCCCTTGGCTTAACTTGGCTTAAAGAGTGCCATCTACCGATGTCAGCAGGCACCAACTGCTTAACGTGCCTTGTGAAGCACGGAACCGCTCGAAAAAATTTAATTAGCGTTAGTCATACAATGGTCACCAATCCATGCACTGAACGCGCCCTATGTTGCTTTATCACTCAGGCGGCCGTACGAGCGATTCCGACCTGGCCACATCGTTCGATGGCCTACCTACGTAGACCGGCATTTGTTCATCATCATCAACCCATTATGTCCCCACCGAGGGGAACGGGTTTCTTCCCTGAGGAAGGTATACTTGTAGGCAATGCTCCACCACGGGGGCCAAGTCCAGATTGGTGGAAGCTTGTACGACTAATGGCTGGTCTTACTGTCAGAAGTTTTCAAGCGCCCTGAGGCCTCTGACTTGGCTTAACGTAGGTACCTTTTACTTTTTGCCAATGAATCTACCATGCTGCGTGAATTTCAACTAGTTTTTTGTTAAATCTGTACATCAGATAAAGCCATTTATATGTCAGATGGACAGGCAGACAGACGAACTGGTCTAGTAAAAAACCTTTTACACAACACAAATAATTGACAATGCCCTCAATACGAGTATATCGTTTTGACATAGCTGTTTTTGTCAGATTGAGTCCGCAATATTTTGCTAAAAGCTTACTGTTCGTTCCAAAGACGAACGCTCTACTCGGACAAAAAATTGCGGTTTAAATATTAATATTTCGCAAACCGACCCCCGCCTGAGCATTTTGAAAAACGGAGACGTGAGTATTTTGAAATTATGTTATTTATTTGTAACCATCACAAATAACTCTGTGCATATACATTGAAAGTGCAATATTTTTATACAACCGTAATTTTCCAAGGTATTCTCAGTGATGCTCACACAATATGTGCATCGATCCACTAAATATTTAAATTAAATTAAGCCTTTGTATTACCTAGATTTTGTTACTAACATAGGCTAAGTCTTACTAGTATTAATGTTTCTATTTAGATTTATTCTGAAATAAATATCAATTCATAAAGGAGACACAGTCGTAGAAGTTGAACAATATATTAGAAGTTCGTAGAGAGAAAGCACTGGTTGAGGAATATAATTGAAATACGCAAACAATAACCGATACAAGACGAGTAGGTAATCCGGTGATCAATGATCATTGAAAGTCCGGGAGCTGTCACTGTCAGCACAGATTAAAATACATTTGACAAACGTAAGTAATAAATCGATCTGTACACGAAAATGAACGAGAATCGATTTTAAAGTCGATATTTTGTTATATTTTAAATTATTGACTGTATAATTATTTATTCCGTAGCATATTTTGTTCACTTTGAATCCATCAGCAAGTGTTTTTAAGTTCAATATAATTGTTGAAATCATTCACAGTAATCGACTATAGTAATCGATACTCTATTTCATCAGTGCAATAAACTTGTTTTTAAAATTTCTCGTCTCCCAGATTGTGAAGTGAGTAGATTTTTTATATTTTTAAACAAAAAAGATGTCGCTTTTTTAAACCATATTTCAGCTGAGCGTTTTTCCTTATGTCAAATTTAGTTTTAAAAGGATCCCTAGGTGGCGCTGCCGCAAAATAATACTATGGTTCTGTGGAATTTGCGATAGTTGGTTACCGAAAAAATAAAATGCTGTTGTCGTTTGGTGATAAGTGCGCTTTTGGATACTTTGGAGTCTTTGCTAGGGATTGTGGGTTTGAATTTTGATTTTTATTACGAGAAACCTCGTGCGAATAGCAACCCTGGTTCCTTCTCTTGTTAAGTAATCTGTGGGCTGACTTTGATATTGATTGCTACGAATCACAAATTCGTACGAAGAAACGAATGACGCCATCTAGTGTATCTCAAGGAACTAAGAAAAAAAAGAAAGGAAAAACGCCCATTGGGCCCAGAGATCCCCGTCACCTTTCCTAGTAAGAAGTGACAAGCATTTATGATAGAAGGGCATTAAATAGATTGGGCGTAATTTTCCTGCAGTTTCCCCGGTAGGGCAAATTACAAGCCTACTCTGGTTAGTCAGGCCTAGCGTCTCGTTTATTTCCAACATGCAACTGGGCTAGTAAAGTCATATAGGCCACTGTGAAGCTTATAAGAGAGCGCAACATCATGTAGTCAAGGTGGAACAAGTGACAAATGGCAATCGACGGTGGCTGCCGAGTGATCTGTCCAAGTAAAGCTGACACCTGGCGATGGACATCATGGTCTAAAAAAAACAGAAAAGTTAATTAAATAACGAACACAAATAAGTAAATTGAATTTACTTAACATCGGCATAGTAGCGCAATGATAATTTCTATATAGTGAACTCTGATTACCAACTGTTTTATCAATATAAGAGAATTCCCTTTCTCCACTGCTCCGGTCCGGCGTCGGAACCGGAATCAGTCATGAGAAAAATATCGGATGCCGGATTGTGCTTCTCCACTTCATATGTAATTGGCAATGAACGTGACGCAGTTCTTTATTAAAATTCCACGGTTTTTCTATTCGAGGCAGGGGACGTTTACCACACATTCTATTAATGTTAATAAAATTGTATGGGAACATTTTTGGGTTGTATGCGCGGTGCAAAAACGTATATTGTTTTTGTACGTCGATCACTTCGGACCGGTAAAATACCGTCCCGATCTAGCAAACTATCGGACCGTTAAAAACCGGATGACGGAGTAGTGGAGAAGCTTATTAGTATTCTTGTGTGTTTCTAAATCGGATCGGTAATTTACGTTTGCCGGACCGGAGCAGTGGAGAAAGACCCTAACAACTAGTATCTATAATATTAATAATTAGCAGTTCCCGCGACTTTGTCTGCACAGGATTAGTACCTATTTCAAGTAGTTTATATTAGAGTCGCGTTTTTAATATTAGTAGGAGAAACATTTCCATCATTCATTACATGTGTAACTCTATCAGTTTTGGCAGCGCACTCCAGAATAGCTCGCAGATGGTAGATTTTTTCCTACTTACTTGACACTTATCGTCATATTTTGGACAATTCACACAATATCTTTATAAATTGTAGCTTATCTGTTATTATGATGTATAAGCTATATTATTGTAAACTTTCATTAAAATCCATTCAGTAGTTTTTACGTGAAAGAGTAACAAACATCCATCCATCCATCCATACTTACAAACTTTCGCGTTTATAATATTAGTAGGATAGGATTTCGTACTGTCTACGGTGTACTCGAACAAAATGCTCGCCAAATTGAAGAGCGTAAAAAAATAGTCGATCCGAGTCGACAACATAATGTCTATGTCCTTAAATGGAAAATTCGGATTATCGAGTATTTTCAATATAAAAATGAAATAATTAATTGCTATATTATAATTGGCGTTGCTAAGCAAACATGTCGATGTTCTCAATATCATGTTGGTGTCACGTCATCACGCGTAACAGGTGTCACAGGTTTATATTCGGACAACCATTGTGATCTTTTTTTTTTGTTAACGGGGGGAAATGCTTTGTGCACCATAACCGCCACCCTTGGGGGAGGCGACGGCCGTGTGTTGGACTCTCCTCTCCTAATAATAGGAGAGGCATACCTCCTAAAACACCCCGGGGGCCGTCCTGTCGCTCGTGCAATGGGGCGCCGCCGGATCTCGCAAGTGGTGTAAAACCACAACGCGAATGCGACAGCGGCGCCCCGGCGACGTCAATCCGACTCGCAAGGAGTCGGGCCCACCCTCACTGGAGAAGTTGCATGGGCCCCCCACCCCCTTCTCCCGTCTCGATGTCGGACGGCAGGTCCCCCAACCTGCCGTCTGTGACCCTCCCTCAACCTCCTCTATGCCCTTTGCTGAACAGAGGGACATAGAGGAGGGCCCCCACCGTGTGTTTTTTATAGAGGTTGTCTTCTCGCGGCCCGAAGGCCCCCGGCCGCACTCAGTGTGGGGTTACGGGTGCGGGGCCCATAGCGGACCCCGCGGGACATCCAGCAGCGCAAGCCACTGGACGTCCTCCTCCCTCTGGTTTTGGTCCGCGCCGGCCGAAGCCGGTACCCCCCATATCTGGAGGACGTTCCCCTATCCGCCACCCGGGGGACGCGTCCGATGGAAGACCAGAAACTCCACACGGAAACCATTGTGACCTGCTTAGAGCTTAGTCTAAGTTCTTTGATTCTGAGACAGAGACTTAATACATAGGCTGCTACTTATGTATGCGGAATCTGGGATTCCAATAATTTTAAACGCAATGTCTGACCTCCATGGTCAAATTCGTTCTTTTTTTAAATACTGGCCGCTAATATTTTTCTCTTATATACGTTAGTGTTATGTTTTTGTTGGGTTTAAAATGTCATATCGCTGAAAAAATGGAACTCACTCGTGAAAATATTCGTGCTATGATTTATTACGATTTTCGACGTGGTTTAACGCAACAACAATGCGTAGATCAATTAACTTCGACTTTTGGTGGTGAAGCTCCATCAAAAACGACTGTGTATCACTGGTTTAGTGAGTTTAATCGCGGGCGCAGTAAGCTCACGGACGAAGTTAAAGAAGGTCGCCCAAAATCGGTGGTTGTGCCACAAAATATTGAAGCTGTGCGAAAATTAATAATGCAAGACCGCCATGTTACGTATCGCGAGATAGAGGCTATTCTGGGCATACGTATGACGAGCATTCATCTAAGGATATTACATGAACATTTGTCTGTAAAAAAAATTTGTTCGCGTTGGATCCCGCACAACTTAACTCAGGATCAAAAAGATGCTCGCGTCGAATGGTGCAAGAAAACCTTAAAAAAATGCAACGGAGGCGACTCAAAATCTGTTTATAATATCTACACAGGTGACAAACCCTGGATCTACGCGTACGATCCCGAAACTAAACAACAATCAACAGTTTGGGTGTTTCAAAATGAGCCGAACCCTACGAAAGTGGCTCGTGCAAAAAGCACTGTAAAGCAAATGGTGTCACTGGAGAATGGCAGAACGGTTAATTCGAAGTGGTACACGACCATTTGTTTGCCGGAAGTATTTGAAGAAATACGCCAAAACAGCCAGCGACGCAGAATCATACTTCACCATGACAATGCCAGCTGTCATACATCTCAGGAAACAACTACATTTTTGGATGGTCAAAAAATAGAATTGATGGGTCATCCACCGTACAGCCCTGATTGGGCTCCCAATGATTTCTATTTATTCCCAAATGTAAAGAATAAATTACGTGGTCAACGATTTTCGACCCGTGAAGATGCCGTAGATACGTTCAAACAGCACGTTTTGGAGATACCTCAATCAGAGTGGAAAAAGTGTTTTACAAATTGGTTTATACATACACCGCATACATAAGTAGCAGCCCTCGTAGTTATTTGGATAAATACGATTTAAGAGAAAAATCTACTGGGGAAATATCAATACATAGGAAACCATGGCCCGCGCGAAGCTGGGTTTTCGACTACAGTCTATTTTTTGAAGCGAACGACTAAGTGTCAACATGTCAAAAATTTGGTTTTTCAATATGCCACATTTATAACACTGCATAATATTTAGCAAAGTTATACAAAACGATATGCCTAATAAATACCATCAGGCAATAGACACAATAACACTGCTATTACCTGATTTATCCCCCACTTGCAGTTGATTTAACTAAATATTTTATTTTATCATGCTTAAGAGATCTATGCCCCAAAAAATACCTAAAATTTCAGTGGTCCGCAAATAAAAGCGATCCTACTGCTGCCAAATATGTTCGCAACTAGGAAAGATGACGGACTTTTGTTTAAAGGCCGATTATGGTAGACTATTTTATGCTAATGGGCTACGCGAAGTGTAGGGCTGACATTCAGAGACGAATCCTAAGTTCACGCTTAGATCAGTCTTAGCAAAGTAAACTAAAGTCGTACTTAGTAAAGTGCCGTAATTTTCGTATTCACAGATGATTCACAGTGCTTAAGAAAGTCATCTATATTGTCTATCATTTCTTAGTGATGTAGTTCTTACCGGTTTTTTTAATTTGACATTGCTACACGAGAGCAGGACAACATCATACAATTTTATATATGTCAGAGTGAATAAAAAAATCCCACAGATAATGCTCGTAGAACATCAGTGAAATGACGCTTGGAGTAGTCTGTGAACAAAAGGCTTAGAAGTGACAGTTCTAAGTTCACGTAAAGTCACCGATATTGATTACTTACACTTAGCCAAGCCAGCGTTGCCAGAATGTTCAAAAGTAACATTGTACGTTACTTTTGGCCCTCTTATGTTTCTTCCATGTTACACGACCCAATATGTTACTTTTGTGTTACTTCTTCTTCATTAATGTGAAGGCGTTTTTTCATATAATTGGTGACAAAGCAGATTTAGGTATTGAAAGACATTCTTAAATTGGTTGCTACTAGACAAACATAATTAATTGTATGTTTTTTCTTTTTCGACATCGCCAGTCTTTCGATCAACATTATTAACATTTTTTCGAATGGGACCAGAAACTTCTTTTACTTTTTGTGTAATAAACTGCCATAATAAAGTATTGTGTCAATTTCTACAAAAAAAAAGGTTATGTTACTTTTCTCAAGAAAATGTTACTTTTTGATCTGCCTCGTGTTATATTTGACTATCTGCCACTGGCAACACTGAGCTAAGCACCATTTCATACTAAACTTGCTAAGATTCGATTCTGAATACGAAATGTTTCTAAGTACGTGATTTCGACATTTCTGAGACCAGTCTTTGCTTATTTTCCGTCTCTGAATGTCAGCCTAGGAAGAAGTATGGAGAGCTGACTACGAACCTCTTTTTTAATTAAAGACAAAAAAAAAGTAAGATAGCCACCCCGACGCCATATTTACTCACGATTGACGTTGTAGTTGATGGGAGTGCAACTTCTCTTTAGTCTGTTCATCATTGTAATTAAGGTATTAGTTTTTTGGTCCATAGTCCAGTTGTTGTTATACTTTTGTGTTTGTTATTAAGAATCGGAAAATATGGGCGAGCGAGCCGGACCCAACGCTGATTATGCCAAACCGATGTATACGATGCAAGCAAAGCTGCGTGCATGAGCTATTTTGAGTGAGATGTAAGTTTTAGAGATGCTGTGTATTTGTTTACCTTTAGTCGTTCGCTTCAGTAAATAGAATATAGTTATAAATAAAATGTGTCCGAGTGTATACAGGGTGTCCCAAAACTTAACGTCAAGCCGGTTCCGAGTGAAAAGGCAAATCATACTGGTTATCAGAAAAATATAAAAAAAATATATATATTTTTTTTCAATGTAAGAAGAATAATTTTTTTTTATTATAATTTTTTTTCAAGAAAATTCACAAACATAATGAAGACTAAACTTTTAAAATTAAAAATGGGCAATTTTTTAAGTTATTTTTTTTAAGTCTCCTTTTCGTCCAAGCTGTAGCAGCTGGTTTTGAAATTTTGTTAACAGTTTAAAGAAGCATTATTCAGAGATACAAAACAAAAAAAAAATTGGAAAAAGTAAAGATTTGTGGCAACAGGATTTTTCAATTTTTTTTAAAGGTTAACTGGTAGAAAATGCTATTTTGCATTAAGTACGCCTTTGTACCAAACATTTGTATTGTGCAATAAAGAATTTAATAATAATAATAATAATAAATGCCTATAATTTTTTTTTTCACGCAATTTTTTTTATTTTTCTGATAACCAACATGTACCGGCTTAACGTTGAGTTTCGGGACACCCTGTATACGTCACGGTCGGATTACCTTCTGACTGATTGACCATAGACTCCTCTAAGTACTGCAAAGTATCGTCCAGTTCCATCTCAATATGATGTGAGACATCGACAATGGCTTCCAGACATCCAGTCATCTTAAACACAGGACCTCCACAGAAGATAAAGTGAAGTGTACCGAACAAAGCTGTCGTCCAAAATTCAAACTGTAAAAACATTGTAAAAATATTAGAAAAAAAAGATTGAACTAGCGCTTTAAGTGGTCACATTTCTCACATCGTTGATAAGCATTTATATTTTGTGGGTTTACCGTTTGGTGTGGCCAAAATATTATCAATATGATTACTTGACCACTGGCGGTTAGCGTTATGCGCCCGAAGGCTTTTTTATGCGGTATGAATTTAAGTGGACTGTATTTTTTATTTAATTTAATCGCTAGGAACGCCGATTATGGTATATCGATGCAATTAGAGCAATTATAGGATGGGCAAAGGAAATCCACGCACCTTCAAAAATCCGCTAACTCCTCTTCCTCTTCTCTTCAGTCTTCGGCCCTTGGCTGCGCGGATCGATCACCCAAACGCTCCAAAAAATGCACAATTCAATAGTAGTCTAAAAGTTCACGACACTAGTATTTTTAATAGTTTTTATAATATATTTTCACGCACTCGCGGATATCACCGGTGGAAAGTATTTCACATCGGGGCGTACAGCAGTACATCAAATTTGCGACTGTTTTGAAGGGCACCGATGACACGTTGCGTAGGTGCATTGTGGAAGGACTAAGGAGTTATGTGGGGGTGAAGGAGATAGGAAATCGCTCAATTAGCGTCTAATACCATGTGAAAGAAAAGGACAACTAAATGAACTAGAAAAATGCCTTCAAATCTGTTGAATACGCATTATGGCGGTAACATCACCCCCGGCCTTAAAGGGCTGCCTTTAAGAAGCTAAGAATTATGTAGAGAAAAGTGCGGATTAAATATAATATTATATGCGGGATAAATGTAATATTGTAAGCGGTTATATGTCGTAAGCGGTTAAGATAAATATAAATTTAGCGGTTTAATAAAGTGTGTAACATAAATAAATGTTATAAAAGCGTTGCACGAAGTAGCAAACTATTGAGTAGGTATGGGGCATAATTTAACTACTGGTCGAAGGTAGCTCCCCTTCGAAGTCTTTACAGTGACAACTCGCGTAGCGCCGTCCTTAGACGGATAAACCTTTTCCACGATGCCTAAAGGCCAAGCAAAGGGTGGAACAATGTCAGTTTTAATGATAACTAACGTTCCCTCCTGTATTGGAACAGAAGGAACGTTCCACTTCGCTCGCACCTGCAACTGATGCAGATATTCAGCACGCCAACGCTTCCAAAATGACTGCACCATGCCTTCTATTAAGTTATGTCTGTCCAACAAATCTATTGGTGTAACTCTAGGCGCAGGAAGCGATGACAGTGGCGCGGTATGTAAAAAGTGCGCAGGAGTAAGAGCTGAGGGCTCGGCGGGGTCACTACTATTTTTGACTAGCGGGCGGGAGTTGACGAGAGCCTCTATCTCAGTGAGAATTGTGAGAAGCTCCTCATACGATACAATTTGTTGTCCTATGACCTTGAACAAATGGGTTTTAATTATTTTCACCATACTCTCCCAACAACCTCCCCAGTGAGGAGAAGCGGGCGGAATAAATCTCCACTCTATACGATTTTCAGCAAACTTTTCTTCCAGGTGCGGGCGTAATTCGTCTAAGAATTTATACAAGTCGCGGAGATATGAGCGTGCCCCTACGAAACAAGTTCCGTTATCCGAATACATGCACTTAATGGGTCCTCGTCTGGAAAGAAATCGCTTGAACGCATTCAGAAAACTAACTGTGCTCAAATCTGTCGCAATCTCGATGTGCGTTGCGCGTGTCGTAAGACATGTGAAGATGCATAACCAAGCTTTACGGCTCCTTATCCCCCGACCACGAGTGGGGGTGTACTGAAGAGGCCCTGCGTAGTCACACCCGACATGCGTGAAAGCTTTGTCGACTTGGTTAACGCGCTGTCTAAGCGCATCCGACATAAGCGGAGATAACGGACGTGGTTTCGATTTAAAACACACGTTGCATTTATGAATGCGATAGCGTATAATGCGTCTTGCAGCTAGGATCCAGAATCTGCTTCTCAATAAAGACATCAGGTGTTCTGGTCCAGCATGCAAGTGCTTGCGGTGATAGTGATCAACTATCAAATCTATGACTTGATCGCGACGCGGAAGAATGCAAGGATGCTTAAAAGCGTAATCCTCTGCGGAATTTGACAAGCGACCTCCAACACGGATTAAACCGTTATTATCTAGGAATGGTCTTAGCTTATTTAAAGCGGGTGAACAAAGTTCATTTTTAATTAAGTTTGATTTATCATGCGGGAAATGAACATCTTGCACCGCGAGTATTAATTTATTTTCTGCAAACTCTAGTTCTGCGGCGGTTATAGAATCACCACGGGGTAATATTTTAATGAAGCGGTAAACATATACGATCGCGCGTAATAGTTTAGAGTACGACGAAAATCGTTGCGCGAGAGTGTAAAGCGGTGGGATACCTGGACTGGTTGTGACGTGCGTCTGAGCCCGTTGTTCAGGCGCGTCAGCGTAATCACTGCAATCTATTTTATTCAGAGGCCATTCACTAGGCTCTCTTACGATCCAATGAGGTCCGGTAAGCCAAAGAGAATGGTCGACTAACTCACCCGGAGTAAGACCACGAGACAAGCAGTCAGCGGGGTTTTCGGAGCCAGACACATGAAAGAATCGACTCGCGGGAATATTTTCTGTCACTTTGACAACTCTATTGGCGACAAAGGTCTGCCAGCGATGTGGGGACGCGTAGATCCAACAAAGGGCGACTTTGGAATCGCTAAAAGCAAAGACATTACTAACAGTGTATCGCGGGTTTATTATGTCTAGTACCTTACGAAGCAGCTGTGACAATAAAACCGCTGCACAAAGTTCCAATCGCGCAATAGATAAGACCTTGACCGGTGACACCTTGGATTTTGCGCAGACTAATTGCACAGTATACTTTGAACCTACGCGAACTTGTATGTAAACGACACCGCCGTAAGCTCGTTCACTCGCGTCTCCGAAACCAATGACGTTAATTTCGCAATTCTCTACAATACCCAAATGGCGTGGAATGTGCAACTGATTGAGCGAAGAAAGCTCTTTACAAAACTGCACCCAAGCTTTAGTGATGTGAGATGGAGGCTCGGCATCCCAGTCACACTTTGACAGCCAAAGCTCTTTTATCAAAAGTTTGGCGTACAAAATGGCCGGAGCCACAAAGCCCATGATGTCCCATAGTCTCGCAATCGCAGATAACATCGTGCGCTTAGTGCACTTATCGTCTGGAGCGTTCACCACGAAACAGAAACAATCACGTGACCTATCGAAATATAGTCCTAGAGTCTTATGTGGGACAGAGTCGTCAAACATTTTATCACAAGACTCTTTGTGCGTATTTGGTATGTGAGCAAGTACAGCGTCAGAATTGCTAGTCCACTTAACTAGATCAAATTGGCCTAACTTGAAAAGCTCGATAAGCTCATTACTCAGGGTGATAGCTTGCGGGGTAGTCATGACGGAAGTGGCGATATCGTCCATGTATAGACATGAAGAAGCAGCAGCGGCCGCAGCGGGAAACTTATCACCTTCATCAGCGATCAGCTGGTGAACCACGCGTAATGCGTGGAATGGACTACATTTTAGTCCGAAACAAACGCGGTTAAATTCGTATACAGTAACTGGATCCTCCGTACTGAACCGATACAAAATTATCTGATACCTACGATCAGGTTCGCGGACTCCAATTTGGAGAAACATCTGACGACAATCAGCGGAAAGCGTTATCTCAAATAAGCGGAATTGAGTAAGGATACTAAACAAGTCTCCTTGTAAGTTAGCACCTGCGTAAAGAAGATCGTTAAGTGAGTGACCTGAGGAAGACTTGCAACTGGCGTCCAAAACACAGCGAAGCTTGGTCGACTTTTTGTCTTCACGAAACACACCGTGATGTGGAATCGTATATGAAGGTTGAGTGACGTCATCAGTATTCATATCAATAGGACTTAAGTAGCCCTTATCTAAATAGTCGCGTATTACGTCATTATACGCGGCGCGGGTCTTGAGCGAAGCGTCTAGCTTTCGTTCTAAACATTTAAGGCGACTAAGCGCAGCAGAATACGAATCACCCAACAAACACACGTCATCACGAAACGGTAATGCTACTACATACCTACCAGTGTCGTCACGAACGGTAGTAGCACGAAAAAATTGTTCACACTCAAAATCATCGGGACTCTGAGCGGGCGGCGCGGTTACCTCTTCAATTTCCCAAAATCGCTTGAAGAGTGTGTCCATCGAGTCGTGAACAACGGAACAACATACAGTTGATAAATTATTGTGAACGATCTGTGACGTAGGCGCGGAACCCATAATCACAAATCCTAGCACGGTTTGAATGGCGGGCGGTATATTACTATAACTGCTATGTACCACTCCGGGCAGCAGCAGATGCGAAAAAGTCGAAGCTCCGACCAAGCAGTCGACTGGTCCAGGGGTTGCGAAATCCTGGTCGGCGAGCGGGAGTGATTCGAGATGAATAAACGCAGCCTTATCAACTGCGGCCGACGGCAGGTTATCGCTTATGCGGTCAATAACAAGCGAATCGAGATCAAAATTAATATTTGAATTAAATCGCGAGCTTATATTAAGGGTAATTGAACCCCTTACGTGTTTCTCTGAACCCCCGATTCCTCTAACAACCGTGTGAGAAGGCGTCAACCTATGCAACAATCCGAGGCGTTCACAACATTCATGTGTCACGAAATTACTTTGCGATGCGCTATCGAGTAAACAGCGAATAATATGCGGTCTATTATCAGCATCGAATACTATCGCCTGAGCTGTGGCTAGCAGTACCGTTGCAGAGACAGCTACTCGTTGCGGCTTATCAGTCGGTGTCTCAACGCGCACGGGAAGCGACGCGGCAATAGATGTAGTACATAGCGAGAGGTCGCTGCATTGCACTAACTGAGACTCGACCGCGGTAGCGAGGGGCGCTTTAGGCGCAGCGGTTGTATGCGAGGTTGCCGGAGGAAGGGTAGCGGGTTCAGAAGGCGGCTTATTATTATTAAAATGGAGTTTCAGATGGTGGTTACCAGAACATATACGACATTTGACCTTAGATGCACACTGAGCCGTCTTGTGAGATTTACTCGTGCAATTCACACAAGCGTTATTTTTCTTTATAAATTTAAACCTTTCAGTAGGTGTAAGTTTTTCAAATGCGGTACATTTATAGTAGTGATTATGAGGCGCAAAATTACACAGAGGGCACTTTTCGGAAGTCGAGCAAGTGACGTAAGACTGTGGATTTGGCGGACGATTAGTTCTAGCAGAAGGCTTATTAGAACCAAACTTCGTACTATTATTCTGAACAGTGGCGGTTTGCGTGCTCTCAAATATACTACATTGTTTCTTGATAAATTCGATAAATCGGTCAAGAGTGGGCAACTTCGTATCACGACAATACATTTCAAACGCACGTTTAGTTTCCGTGTCGAACTTTTGCGTTGCTATGTGCAGCAGTACAAAATCCAACAGGTCATCAATTTTTAACGCTTTAAGTGAACTGATAGCGACAACAAATCTATCTATAAACATCTGATAGTTAGTCGTAGACGGAGGACCATTCAACTTAAGACCGAGTGCCTCATTTAAATAGGTGAGTCCTAACTTTCTAACATCTTGATATTTATCGAGAAGTGTCTGGTATATCGCTTCATAATTTTCAGCGCTCGGAATAATACCAGCAAATGAGCACTGGGCGGTTGCTGACAATTTACCTAATAAATAATATAATTTATCAGAGTTTGTTAACGACGAGTTTTGGTGCACTGTGGCATGAAAACTAGCGTAAAATAGCGGCCAATTTTTGATATCACCATCAAAAGACACCAGTTCAATATTTGGAAGCTTAGGTTTAGCTTTAGCGGGCGAAGAGGACCGATTAGACGCGGGCGGGTGAATGAACTTCGACATGACCTGCTTGATATAACAATATAGATCTTCGAAGGAGGCATAACCTTGATACGAGGGAGTCGCTTCCGAGTCGAACTCGAGGAGTGCTTCGTTGTAGCTATCGAGGATTTGGTGGAAACTGGCACGTATGTCCTCGATGGTTACACATGAACCAAGAAACGACTCTCGAGCTTCTACCGAAACATGAGCACCTTTATCCAAGTCTTTAGCTTGATTATAAATAGCGTTAATTCGTTCATACAACGCATTTCGCTTAGCCTGTAGAATTTTCAAACGCGGGCTCTTCGGGCTACTTGAAGCGGCTGCCATATTGTCACGCGGCATCGTAAATTATTTTAATGCAAGAAAATATTACGTAGCGTAAATATTTACTTAGAAAGTTATACGTTAAGCGGGAAAATAAAGCGGGTATGATAACTGACTATACCAACATTAAAATTATATGATATGGCATAGGCAGTACGTAAACAAAATATATTATGTTACAAATGAGTACGTGAATATAAATAATATACTTATAAATGTGTGTACCTAAGGGGCGGGAAAGTAATTATAATATTTCTCAAAGGCAAACACTTATAAGAGCGGAGCGGGTCAATTAGAAACAATATAGTGCCGAAACTTTTATAAAAGCGGGTAGGCATAGACTTCGCGACGTTACTCGTTACGTAACGTGGTGATGTGGAATTCAATTTAGAAAAAGTGAATCTCGTATTTATACCGAGAAATGATAGGACACTAATAAAATTTCAATATGTCCGGCTCGAAGGACCAAAAAAATGGTGTGGCCAAAATATTATCAATATGATTACTTGACCACTGGCGGTTAGCGTTATGCGCCCGAAGGCTTTTTTATGCGGTATGAATTTAAGTGGACTGTATTTTTTATTTAATTTAATCGCTAGGAACGCCGATTATGGTATATCGATGCAATTAGAGCAATTATAGGATGGGCAAAGGAAATCCACGCACCTTCAAAAATCCGCTAACTCCTCTTCCTCTTCTCTTCAGTCTTCGGCCCTTGGCTGCGCGGATCGATCACCCAAACGCTCCAAAAAATGCACAATTCAATAGTAGTCTAAAAGTTCACGACACTAGTATTTTTAATAGTTTTTATAATATATTTTCACGCACTCGCGGATATCACCGGTGGAAAGTATTTCACATCGGGGCGTACAGCAGTACATCAAATTTGCGACTGTTTTGAAGGGCACCGATGACACGTTGCGTAGGTGCATTGTGGAAGGACTAAGGAGTTATGTGGGGGTGAAGGAGATAGGAAATCGCTCAATTAGCGTCTAATACCATGTGAAAGAAAAGGACAACTAAATGAACTAGAAAAATGCCTTCAAATCTGTTGAATACGCATTATGGCGGTAACACCGTTACTAAGACCGCTTTAATAAGCGCCACATGCAAGGTAGGTACAAGAAAATAATGTTGAAAACGTCGAAAATTACTTTTTTTTAATTTGCGTTTTCATCATCCACCCATTATGTCCCCACCACGGGGCACGAGTCTCTTCCCTGAGGAAGGTATAGACCATACTCCACCACGGGGGCCAAGTCCGGATTGGTAGAAGCTTGTAAGACTAGTGGCTGGTGTTACTGTCAGAAGTTTTCAAGCCGCCCGGCCTCTGACTTGGCTTAACGACTGCACCAACCACTTAACGTGTCTTGCGAAGCACGGAACCGCTCAGAAAAATGCTACTAGCGTTAGTCATAGACGGTGACCCATTCATGGACTGAACGCGCCGTATTATGCTTAACCTTAGTGATCGTTTAAGATCACTCAGGCAGCCCAGGCTACGAGCGATTCGCGTTTAATAGCGTTTAATAAAAACGATAGTTTTCGGTCAACCAAGTAGTTTAACATTTTAATTATGACCTTTTAATGGACCCGAAGTATGCCAGTTGACCTAAGGCCATTTCGAGTGCCACGACTCTGTCACCAATCCAAGCCAAGCCAAGTCGACAGTGGTGGTAGTCGCTCGTAACCCCAGAAATCTTAGCATTCCAGCTCTACCGTTACTGTGGCAGCTGCCATGACCGGGAATAATAGGGATCCGGAAACCAGCGGACGAGGAATTTGTGTGTAAGCCACTAAGGGGAAATTGCTCCAATCACCATGCTGGACAAGGGGGTTAGTGGCGGCTGAGTTAGGCAACTCAATTGGCTATGGCGACACTTGTGACTCAATAGACAACCGTAATTTTTTGCCATTATTACACCGCCATCTGTTCGGTCAACCCGTCCTGTATCGTTAGCTTATAAATTTGTATTTAGTTTGCTTTAGGATGCCTGTGCTGGTTCTCCATGTGTTTCAATTTGGATTATGATATCCATAGTTGGGTAAGGCTCTCAAAATATGTACCGTAACACACGTGACATTGTAACACATAGACACACTGGAAAATCGCAACACCCGGCTGCTATACCCAATCATGTTCATAGGAGTGTCGCGGGTTCGTTTAGGGAAGACAATCTGGTCACAAATTTGCAGTTGCAAGCTTTACAGAATGCAACATCCTGGAGAAATCTGAACATGCATCTATCAATCAATCTAAACATCCCAGAAACATATGAAAAACATGTGTAGCAGCCGGTTGTTGCGATTTTGCAATGTGTTACTTATGTGTTACAATTTTACGTATGTTACGGTACATTTTTTGAGAGCCTTACCCAATTATGACTTCTCTGAAAGGAATTTAAAAAACTGCAACCAAAGAAGAGTTTATATACTTACTGGTACGTTGTGTGCCATTGATATTAAGCTATAAACTATGCGCAACATAAACAAGCATAGGCCTATTACAGCATACAATATCTGAAAACAAATGATTTGATTAAAATAAATCTCAAACCAGTGCGCAGGCAAGAGATTCTACTTAATGATTGGAAGAAAACATTGATGAGGAAACCGTGTTTTTAAGCATTCGTAGGGTCCCGTAAAACCAGGACCCTATTTTTAAAACTCAACTGTCTCCGTAATTACTTGAATGTTTGACATCGCTGATTTTGAGAAAATTGAAATGTCAAGCGCCAATTTGTACGATTTCTTACGATTAGTTATGTCGTATACTCTAGTTGAATTGTATGTTATGTTATGGATGACCCTGTTATTAAAACAAATATATTTGGTCGCATAAAATATACACTATTTACAAAAAAAAAGAGTTGATGTGTTATGTGTTTGGTGGTAGGACACAAATTGATTGATCTTTTAATTGCAATTTTGTTTTAATTCCTATTACCCAAAATAAGCAGAAACGAGGAGTAGTGGGCTAAAACATAAGAAGAATATTCTTTTTTGTACACAAGCAAAAAACAAATATAAAATAAAACCGCCAGTTAAGAACGCCAGCAAACCTCACTGATCTTACAGCTTAGACTGTCTTCATCAAGTATTTTAATAAAATCTTGACTCACCTGCCACCTATACAATCTTGTCAAAATAAACAGTTGCTTACAAAATAACTGATAACATTCTCTAAACTTCCTAATATCGTTCACATATTTCTCTTTATCATTTTTCCATGGTGTTTTTAGTGCAGCGGTCAGTTTTAGATAATATAGGTTAAACCTATCCCTGAATATCATGAGCCTTATAAAAACATTTAACATATCAATACTTAGCAAGCTGGTTGAAATTGCATAATCCAAAAAGACAAATGTAATGGACTTGTACATGCTAGATACAATAATTACGTCACAAGCAACTTTGAAACCATAACAGATGATCGCCAAAAAGAAAATAAAGTTGTATTTCTTCTTGTCGTTAATATAAATACCACTATTGGGAATTTTCAGAATTTTATCAATAACTTCGTAATTATCAAAGTAATTCTGTAAGTATGCACAGTCGCACTTGAAATGAATATAACAGAAAATAAATATTTAAGGGAGTTCACATAACAAACGTAATTTTTTTGGTCGTTTTTGCTCGATAACGGCAACAGGTAGACGCTTGAAATTTCGCTAGGCTCGGCTCGGGAATTATATTCCACATTGTATCGACCACATATTTTTGTTCAGTATTGAATTTTTTATATTTAGCATATACATTTGCTTTTTCATTCAACAAATTAGACCTTTGAGTTCACAATGGACACCTGTGACACGTGATGACGTGACACCAACTCAATATTGGTGACATTGACATGTTTACTTCGCAACTCCATTATAAAGACAGTTCAGTTTTACATTGAAAGTACTCCATAATCCGAATTTCGACAATTTTTTTACACTCTTCAATTTGATGTGCATTTCGTTCGATTCTACTGTAGACCGGTACAATATCACACTTCACACTAATATTATAAAGGCGAAAGTTTGTGAGTGTGTGAATGTGTATGTTTGTTACTTCTTCACGTCTAAACGCCTGGAGCGATTTTGATAAAATTTGGTATGGAGTTAGTTGAAACCCTGGATTAACACATAGGCTACGTTTTACTGCGGGAAAATATCTTATTCCTATGGGAAAATCGATGGATATAAATTCGCGGATGATATCTGGGGATAATATATCATTTGTCCATATTTTGTACTGAAATCAGTATTGAAAGTGAATTTTCAGTGAAAAATCTCCATAGAAAATTGGTCAACTTTGATCATCGATATCTCGACCGCCATCTTGAAATCTCAAAATATCGGATTTTTTTGGTATACCTGCGTCCTTCGACAACCCAATGCCGTTGAGAGCACGTCTCCATCATGCGCCCAGTTGGCTGCCGACATTTTTGCGCAGAGGTCGAAAAATGGCCTTTTTTCGGAAGGCTATAGCTCGGCCGCCATTTTGAATTTCAAACAACAAATTTTTTTTTTCTCAATCGGATCACACAAAAAACATGCTAATAAAATTTGATTAAAATCGGCTAGTAAACAACTGAGATAGCATATTAGTATCAGAGAAGGCGTTCGAAATTCAAAAATCGGCTTCATAATCCTATGAAGCCGATTTTTGAATTTCGAACGCCTCCGGCTGTAATATGCACCTTCCGAACACTTTTCTAATACAAAGTTTTTCTCGAAAACGCACCGTTTCCGAGAAAACGTGTGGATGAATCAATCAGTGAGTATACCGCATTGGAGCTTTATATATATATATATAAACTAGTGGGCGAGCCCCCTGCGCGCTTCGCGCGCCAACCCCCAGCCGCTACGAGCTTCGCTCTCCGCGGCGCTCGGCCTAGGGCCTCGCTAGACACTATTGGTTGTGATTTGACGCGTGGGAACACGTGTGGTCTCAGCCTTCAGACTCGGCCTGAACGGAGCTAGGCCTTCGGCCTCACCGCGGCGGGGTTCCTCGTGCCCGCTTCGCGGAGCTCGGCCTCCGGCCTCACAAGTTTGTCCATTTTGGCTTTTGCGTTGTTATATTTCCGCCGGAGCACGGAACGTCTCGGCCTTCGGCCTCGGCCTTGACGGAGCTCGGCCTTCGGCCTCACCGTGGCGGGATCTCTCGTGTCCGCTTCGCGGAGCTTGGCCTTCGGCCTCGCAAGTTTGTCCCAGTTTTTGTACTGAAATCAGTACTGAAAGTGGATTTTCAGTGAAAAATCTCCATAGAAAATCGGTCAACTTTGATCATCGCTATCTCGGCCGCCATCTTGAAATCTCAAGATGTCGGATTTTTCTGGTATACCTGGGTCCTTCGACAACCCGATGCCGTTGAGAACACGGCTCCACCATGCGCCCAGTTGGCTGCCGACTTTTTTGCGCAGAGGTCTAAAAAATGGCCTTTTTTCGGGAGGCTCTAGCCCGGCCGCCATTTTGAATTTCGAACAACAAAAATTTTTTTTCTAATTGGATCATTAAAACAACATTCAATTAAAATTTGGTCGAAATCGAGCAATAAACAACAGCAATAGCATATTTGTATGAGAGAACGCGTTCGAAATTCAAAAATCGGCTTCATAAGATGGCTGTAATATGCACCTTCTCTACACTTTTCTTATACAAAGTTTTTCTCGAAAACGCACCGTTTCCGAGAAAACGTGTGGATGAATCAATCAGTGAGTATATATAAATGCGGTCATTGTAGCTTATATATATATATATATATATATATATATATATATATATATATATATATATATATATATATATAACTAGGGGGCGAGCTCCCTGCGCACTTACGCGCGCCAACCCCCAGCCGTTGCGAGCTTCGCTATCCGCGGCGCTCGGCCTAGGGCCTCGCTAGACACTATTGGTTGGGATTTGACGCGTGGGAACACGTGTGGGCTCGGCCTTCGGCCTCCGCCTAAACGGAGCTCGGCCTTTGGCCTTGCCACGGTGGGTTCTCTCGTGCCCGCTTCGCGGAGCTCGGCCATCGGCCTCGCAAGTTTGTCCACTTTGGCTTTTGGGTTGTTATTTTCCGCCGGAAAACGGAACGTCTAGGCCTTCGGCCTCGGCCTGGACGGAGCTCGGCCTTCGGCCTCGCCGCGGCGGGTCTCTCGTGGTCTCTCCTTTTCCCGCAGTAAAACGTAGCCTATGTGTTAATCCAGGGTGTCAACTAACTCCATACTAAATTTTATCAAAATCGCCCCAGGCGTTTAGACGTGAAGAAGTAACAAACATACACATTCACACACTCACAAACTTTCGCCTTTATAATATTAGTGTGAAGTGTGATATTGTACCGGTCTACAGTAGAATCGAACGAAATGCACATCAAATTGAAGAGTGTAAAAAAATTGTCGAAATTCGGATTATGGAGTACTTTCAATGTAAAACTGAACTGTCTTTATAATGGAGTTGCGAAGTAAACATGTCAATGTCACCAATATTGAGTTGGTGTCACGTCATCACGTGTCACAGGTGTCCATTGTGAACTCTAAGGTCTAATTTGTTGAAATGAAAAAGCAAATGTATATGCTAAATATCAAAAATTCAATACTGAACAAAAATATGTGGTCGATACAATGTGGAATATAATTCCCGAGCCGAGCCTAGCGAAATTTCAAGCGTCTACCTGTTGCCGTTATCGAGCAAAAACGACCAAAAAAATTACGTTTGTTATGTGAACTCCCTTAAATATTTATTTTCTGTTCTTATTATTTTTTTAGTATTTTTTGTTATAGCGGCAACAGAAATACGTCATCTGTGAAAATTTCATCTGCATAACTATCACGGTTCATGGGATACAGCCTGGTGACCGACAGACAGACGGACGGACGGACTAAAGGACGGATGGACAGCGAAGTTTAAGTAATATGGTCCGTTTATCCTATGGGTACGAAACCCTAAAAACCAAACTAGTACATTAGATAGCTACTGTTAAGGCCTTAGTTTCACTATTACGTTGTCATGTTTACCTTGGGCCGTTACTTTTTATAAAAGTGGTACATTCTCGATATGCGTCACCGAGTAATAGCTATCATCAATCTATGTTCTTATATTTTTGGCCCACTTCACATTATACGAGTACATAGTATTCTGTTGACCTTGAAACCCCATTCCTAATAATCTATTTCAGTTGAATGCCGCCACATTCGTAAGTAACATTGTTAGAAATCGAACGCTTTACATTCTCCTCTCGACGATCTGTCACTCAACATGCACATTTTGAAATCCAAGAAAGATGTCCAGCTTCGCAAATTGGAGTCTACCTACGACGTTACCATGACAATTGATCGCTTCTTGAGCAAGATCTGCCTTTGCGGCTATACGAAAAACTCTAAAAAGGAAATTGTCAGATCCGATTTGACAGTCCGCTTTCTCATCTTATCCTTTGGTTTCACAGCAGCCTACATTATCTGCGAATATTTCAGAGGGTCTACAATGCATAACGTAAATAGCAAATGGCCTCTTCAAATCTATTTGTCAGTCTTAAGTATATTTCTAGCAGTCGCTTTTACAGTTTGCACATTTGCTGTCCATTTCAAGTGCGACTGTGCATACTTACAGAATTACTTTGATAATTACGAAGTTATTGATAAAATTCTGAAAATTCCCAATAGTGGTATTTATATTAACGACAAGAAGAAATACAACTTTATTTTCTTTTTGGCGATCATCTGTTATGGTTTCAAAGTTGCTTGTGACGTAATTATTGTATCTAGCATGTACAAGTCCATTACATTTGTCTTTTTGGATTATGCAATTTCAACCAGCTTGCTAAGTATTGATATGTTAAATGTTTTTATAAGGCTCATGATATTCAGGGATAGGTTTAACCTATATTATCTAAAACTGACCGCTGCACTAAAAACACCATGGAAAAATGATAAAGAGAAATATGTGAACGATATTAGGAAGTTTAGAGAATGTTATCAGTTATTTTGTAAGCAACTGTTTATTTTGACAAGATTGTATAGGTGGCAGGTGAGTCAAGATTTTATTAAAATACTTGATGAAGACAGTCTAAGCTGTAAGATCAGTGAGGTTTGCTGGCGTTCTTAACTGGCGGTTTTATTTTATATTTGTTTTTTGCTTGTGTACAAAAAAGAATATTCTTCTTATGTTTTAGCCCACTACTCCTCGTTTCTGCTTATTTTGGGTAATAGGAATTAAAACAAAATTGCAATTAAAAGATCAATCAATTTGTGTCCTACCACCAAACACATAACACATCAACTCTTTTTTTTTGTAAATAGTGTATATTTTATGCGACCAAATATATTTGTTTTAATAACAGGGTCATCCATAACATAACATACAATTCAACTAGAGTATACGACATAACTAATCGTAAGAAATCGTACAAATTGGCGCTTGACATTTCAATTTTCTCAAAATCAGCGATGTCAAACATTCAAGTAATTACGGAGACAGTTGAGTTTTAAAAATAGGGTCCTGGTTTTACGGGACCCTACGAATGCTTAAAAACACGGTTTCCTCATCAATGTTTTCTTCCAATCATTAAGTAGAATCTCTTGCCTGCGCACTGGTTTGAGATTTATTTTAATCAAATCATTTGTTTTCAGATATTGTATGCTGTAATAGGCCTATGCTTGTTTATGTTGCGCATAGTTTATAGCTTAATATCAATGGCACACAACGTACCAGTAAGTATATAAACTCTTCTTTGGTTGCAGTTTTTTAAATTCCTTTCAGAGAAGTCATAATTGGGTAAGGCTCTCAAAAAATGTACCGTAACATACGTAAAATTGTAACACATAAGTAACACATTGCAAAATCGCAACAACCGGCTGCTACACATGTTTTTCATATGTTTCTGGGATGTTTAGATTGATTGATAGATGCATGTTCAGATTTCTCCAGGATGTTGCATTCTGTAAAGCTTGCAACTGCAAATTTGTGACCAGATTGTCTTCCCTAAACGAACCCGCGACACTCCTATGAACATGATTGGGTATAGCAGCCGGGTGTTGCGATTTTCCAGTGTGTCTATGTGTTACAATGTCACGTGTGTTACGGTACATATTTTGAGAGCCTTACCCAACTATGGATATCATAATCCAAATTGAAACACATGGAGAACCAGCACAGGCATCCTAAAGCAAACTAAATACAAATTTATAAGCTAACGATACAGGACGGGTTGACCGAACAGATGGCGGTGTAATAATGGCAAAAAATTACGGTTGTCTATTGAGTCACAAGTGTCGCCATAGCCAATTGAGTTGCCTAACTCAGCCGCCACTAACCCCCTTGTCCAGCATGGTGATTGGAGCAATTTCCCCTTAGTGGCTTACACACAAATTCCTCGTCCGCTGGTTTCCGGATCCCTATTATTCCCGGTCATGGCAGCTGCCACAGTAACGGTAGAGCTGGAATGCTAAGATTTCTGGGGTTATGAGCGACTACCACCACTGTCGACTTGGCTTGGCTTGGATTGGTGACAGAGTCGTGGCACTCGAAATGGCCTTAGGTCAACTGGCATACTTCGGGTCCATTAAAAGGTCATAATTAAAATGTTAAACTACTTGGTTGACCGAAAACTAATAATAAAATAAAATAATAATAAACTCACGCCCGTTATCCCCGAAGGGGTAGGCAGAGGCACCAGTCTCTAGAACTGGACCCACGTTTTGCCGAGTTTATTAGGTCCCAAACGTGACAAGTGGCAAGCCTGTCGCCGTTATCCGGGCACAATTTATCAGCGAATGGTGTTGCTGTACAAACAAATGTACGTAACTAAAAGTCATTGGTACATGCGTGGTTCGAACCCAGACCCTCATGATCGAGAAGCAAGAGTCAACCCCACTACGCCACCACCGCCGAAAACTATCGTTTTTATTAAACGCTATTAAACGCGAATCGCTCGTAGCCTGGGCTGCCTGAGTGATCTTAAACGATCACTAAGGTTAAGCATAATACGGCGCGTTCAGTCCATGAATGGGTCACCGTCTATGACTAACGCTAGTAGCATTTTTCTGAGCGGTTCCGTGCTTCGCAAGACACGTTAAGCGGTTGGTGCAGTCGTTAAGCCAAGTCAGAGGCCGGGCGGCTTGAAAACTTCTGACAGTAACACCAGCCACTAGTCTTACAAGCTTCTACCAATCCGGACTTGGCCCCCGTGGTGGAGTATGGTCTATACCTTCCTCAGGGAAGAGACTCGTGCCCCGTGGTGGGGACATAATGGGTGGATGATGAAAACGCAAATTAAAAAAAAGTAATTTTCGACGTTTTCAACATTATTTTCTTGTACCTACCTTGCATGTGGCGCTTATTAAAGCGGTCTTAGTAACGGTAAACCCACAAAATATAAATGCTTATCAACGATGTGAGAAATGTGACCACTTAAAGCGCTAGTTCAATCTTTTTTTTCTAATATTTTTACAATGTTTTTACAGTTTGAATTTTGGACGACAGCTTTGTTCGGTACACTTCACTTTATCTTCTGTGGAGGTCCTGTGTTTAAGATGACTGGATGTCTGGAAGCCATTGTCGATGTCTCACATCATATTGAGATGGAACTGGACGATACTTTGCAGTACTTAGAGGAGTCTATGGTCAATCAGTCAGAAGGTAATCCGACCGTGACGTATACAGGGTGTCCCGAAACTCAACGTTAAGCCGGTACATGTTGGTTATCAGAAAAATAAAAAAAATTGCGTGAAAAAAAAAATTATAGGCATTTATTATTATTATTATTATTAAATTCTTTATTGCACAATACAAATGTTTGGTACAAAGGCGTACTTAATGCAAAATAGCATTTTCTACCAGTTAACCTTTAAAAAAAATTGAAAAATCCTGTTGCCACAAATCTTTACTTTTTCCAATTTTTTTTTTGTTTTGTATCTCTGAATAATGCTTCTTTAAACTGTTAACAAAATTTCAAAACCAGCTGCTACAGCTTGGACGAAAAGGAGACTTAAAAAAAATAACTTAAAAAATTGCCCATTTTTAATTTTAAAAGTTTAGTCTTCATTATGTTTGTGAATTTTCTTGAAAAAAAATTATAATAAAAAAAAATTATTCTTCTTACATTGAAAAAAAATATATATATTTTTTTTATATTTTTCTGATAACCAGTATGATTTGCCTTTTCACTCGGAACCGGCTTGACGTTAAGTTTTGGGACACCCTGTATACACTCGGACACATTTTATTTATAACTATATTCTATTTACTGAAGCGAACGACTAAAGGTAAACAAATACACAGCATCTCTAAAACTTACATCTCACTCAAAATAGCTCATGCACGCAGCTTTGCTTGCATCGTATACATCGGTTTGGCATAATCAGCGTTGGGTCCGGCTCGCTCGCCCATATTTTCCGATTCTTAATAACAAACACAAAAGTATAACAACAACTGGACTATGGACCAAAAAACTAATACCTTAATTACAATGATGAACAGACTAAAGAGAAGTTGCACTCCCATCAACTACAACGTCAATCGTGAGTAAATATGGCGTCGGGGTGGCTATCTTACTTTTTTTTTGTCTTTAATTAAAAAAGAGGTTCGTAGTCAGCTCTCCATACTTCTTCCTAGGCTGACATTCAGAGACGGAAAATAAGCAAAGACTGGTCTCAGAAATGTCGAAATCACGTACTTAGAAACATTTCGTATTCAGAATCGAATCTTAGCAAGTTTAGTATGAAATGGTGCTTAGCTCAGTGTTGCCAGTGGCAGATAGTCAAATATAACACGAGGCAGATCAAAAAGTAACATTTTCTTGAGAAAAGTAACATAACCTTTTTTTTTGTAGAAATTGACACAATACTTTATTATGGCAGTTTATTACACAAAAAGTAAAAGAAGTTTCTGGTCCCATTCGAAAAAATGTTAATAATGTTGATCGAAAGACTGGCGATGTCGAAAAAGAAAAAACATACAATTAATTATGTTTGTCTAGTAGCAACCAATTTAAGAATGTCTTTCAATACCTAAATCTGCTTTGTCACCAATTATATGAAAAAACGCCTTCACATTAATGAAGAAGAAGTAACACAAAAGTAACATATTGGGTCGTGTAACATGGAAGAAACATAAGAGGGCCAAAAGTAACGTACAATGTTACTTTTGAACATTCTGGCAACGCTGGCTTGGCTAAGTGTAAGTAATCAATATCGGTGACTTTACGTGAACTTAGAACTGTCACTTCTAAGCCTTTTGTTCACAGACTACTCCAAGCGTCATTTCACTGATGTTCTACGAGCATTATCTGTGGGATTTTTTTATTCACTCTGACATATATAAAATTGTATGATGTTGTCCTGCTCTCGTGTAGCAATGTCAAATTAAAAAAACCGGTAAGAACTACATCACTAAGAAATGATAGACAATATAGATGACTTTCTTAAGCACTGTGAATCATCTGTGAATACGAAAATTACGGCACTTTACTAAGTACGACTTTAGTTTACTTTGCTAAGACTGATCTAAGCGTGAACTTAGGATTCGTCTCTGAATGTCAGCCCTACACTTCGCGTAGCCCATTAGCATAAAATAGTCTACCATAATCGGCCTTTAAACAAAAGTCCGTCATCTTTCCTAGTTGCGAACATATTTGGCAGCAGTAGGATCGCTTTTATTTGCGGACCACTGAAATTTTAGGTATTTTTTGGGGCATAGATCTCTTAAGCATGATAAAATAAAATATTTAGTTAAATCAACTGCAAGTGGGGGATAAATCAGGTAATAGCAGTGTTATTGTGTCTATTGCCTGATGGTATTTATTAGGCATATCGTTTTGTATAACTTTGCTAAATATTATGCAGTGTTATAAATGTGGCATATTGAAAAACCAAATTTTTGACATGTTGACACTTAGTCGTTCGCTTCAAAAAATAGACTGTAGTCGAAAACCCAGCTTCGCGCGGGCCATGGTTTCCTATGTATTGATATTTCCCCAGTAGATTTTTCTCTTAAATCGTATTTATCCAAATAACTACGAGGGCTGCTACTTATGTATGCGGTGTATGTATAAACCAATTTGTAAAACACTTTTTCCACTCTGATTGAGGTATCTCCAAAACGTGCTGTTTGAACGTATCTACGGCATCTTCACGGGTCGAAAATCGTTGACCACGTAATTTATTCTTTACATTTGGGAATAAATAGAAATCATTGGGAGCCCAATCAGGGCTGTACGGTGGATGACCCATCAATTCTATTTTTTGACCATCCAAAAATGTAGTTGTTTCCTGAGATGTATGACAGCTGGCATTGTCATGGTGAAGTATGATTCTGCGTCGCTGGTTGTTTTGGCGTATTTCTTCAAATACTTCCGGCAAACAAATGGTCGTGTACCACTTCGAATTAACCGTTCTGCCATTCTCCAGTGACACCATTTGCTTTACAGTGCTTTTTGCACGAGCCACTTTCGTAGGGTTCGGCTCATTTTGAAACACCCAAACTGTTGATTGTTGTTTAGTTTCGGGATCGTACGCGTAGATCCAGGGTTTGTCACCTGTGTAGATATTATAAACAGATTTTGAGTCGCCTCCGTTGCATTTTTTTAAGGTTTTCTTGCACCATTCGACGCGAGCATCTTTTTGATCCTGAGTTAAGTTGTGCGGGATCCAACGCGAACAAATTTTTTTTACAGACAAATGTTCATGTAATATCCTTAGATGAATGCTCGTCATACGTATGCCCAGAATAGCCTCTATCTCGCGATACGTAACATGGCGGTCTTGCATTATTAATTTTCGCACAGCTTCAATATTTTGTGGCACAACCACCGATTTTGGGCGACCTTCTTTAACTTCGTCCGTGAGCTTACTGCGCCCGCGATTAAACTCACTAAACCAGTGATACACAGTCGTTTTTGATGGAGCTTCACCACCAAAAGTCGAAGTTAATTGATCTACGCATTGTTGTTGCGTTAAACCACGTCGAAAATCGTAATAAATCATAGCACGAATATTTTCACGAGTGAGTTCCATTTTTTCAGCGATATGACATTTTAAACCCAACAAAAACATAACACTAACGTATATAAGAGAAAAATATTAGCGGCCAGTATTTAAAAAAAGAACGAATTTGACCATGGAGGTCAGACATTGCGTTTAAAATTATTGGAATCCCAGATTCCGCATACATAAGTAGCAGCCTATGTATTAAGTCTCTGTCTCAGAATCAAAGAACTTAGACTAAGCTCTAAGCAGGTCACAATGGTTTCCGTGTGGAGTTTCTGGTCTTCCATCGGACGCGTCCCCCGGGTGGCGGATAGGGGAACGTCCTCCAGATATGGGGGGTACCGGCTTCGGCCGGCGCGGACCAAAACCAGAGGGAGGAGGACGTCCAGTGGCTTGCGCTGCTGGATGTCCCGCGGGGTCCACTATGGGCCCCGCACCCGTAACCCCACACTGAGTGCGGCCGGGGGCCTTCGGGCCGCGAGAAGACAACCTCTATAAAAAACACACGGTGGGGGCCCTCCTCTATGTCCCTCTGTTCAGCAAAGGGCATAGAGGAGGTTGAGGGAGGGTCACAGACGGCAGGTTGGGGGACCTGCCGTCCGACATCGAGACGGGAGAAGGGGGTGGGGGGCCCATGCAACTTCTCCAGTGAGGGTGGGCCCGACTCCTTGCGAGTCGGATCGACGTCGCCGGGGCGCCGCTGTCGCATTCGCGTTGTGGTTTTACACCACTTGCGAGATCCGGCGGCGCCCCATTGCACGAGCGACAGGACGGCCCCCGGGGTGTTTTAGGAGGTATGCCTCTCCTATTATTAGGAGAGGAGAGTCCGACACACGGCCGTCGCCTCCCCCAAGGGTGGCGGTTATGGTGCACAAAGCATTTCCCCCCGTTAACAAAAAAAAAAAAGATCACAATGGTTGTCCGAATATAAACCTGTGACACCTGTTACGCGTGATGACGTGACACCAACATGATATTGAGAACATCGACATGTTTGCTTAGCAACGCCAATTATAATATAGCAATTAATTATTTCATTTTTATATTGAAAATACTCGATAATCCGAATTTTCCATTTAAGGACATAGACATTATGTTGTCGACTCGGATCGACTATTTTTTTACGCTCTTCAATTTGGCGAGCATTTTGTTCGAGTACACCGTAGACAGTACGAAATCCTATCCTACTAATATTATAAACGCGAAAGTTTGTAAGTATGGATGGATGGATGGATGTTTGTTACTCTTTCACGTAAAAACTACTGAATGGATTTTAATGAAAGTTTACAATAATATAGCTTATACATCATAATAACAGATAAGCTACAATTTATAAAGATATTGTGTGAATTGTCCAAAATATGACGATAAGTGTCAAGTAAGTAGGAAAAAATCTACCATCTGCGAGCTATTCTGGAGTGCGCTGCCAAAACTGATAGAGTTACACATGTAATGAATGATGGAAATGTTTCTCCTACTAATATTAAAAACGCGACTCTAATATAAACTACTTGAAATAGGTACTAATCCTGTGCAGACAAAGTCGCGGGAACTGCTAATTATTAATATTATAGATACTAGTTGTTAGGGTCTTTCTCCACTGCTCCGGTCCGGCAAACGTAAATTACCGATCCGATTTAGAAACACACAAGAATACTAATAAGCTTCTCCACTACTCCGTCATCCGGTTTTTAACGGTCCGATAGTTTGCTAGATCGGGACGGTATTTTACCGGTCCGAAGTGATCGACGTACAAAAACAATATACGTTTTTGCACCGCGCATACAACCCAAAAATGTTCCCATACAATTTTATTAACATTAATAGAATGTGTGGTAAACGTCCCCTGCCTCGAATAGAAAAACCGAGGAATTTTAATAAAGAACTGCGTCACGTTCATTGCCAATTACATATGAAGTGGAGAAGCACAATCCGGCATCCGATATTTTTCTCATGACTGATTCCGGTTCCGACGCCGGACCGGAGCAGTGGAGAAAGGGAATTCTCTTATATTGATAAAACAGTTGGTAATCAGAGTTCACTATATAGAAATTATCATTGCGCTACTATGCCGATGTTAAGTAAATTCAATTTACTTATTTGTGTTCGTTATTTAATTAACTTTTCTGTTTTTTTTAGACCATGATGTCCATCGCCAGGTGTCAGCTTTACTTGGACAGATCACTCGGCAGCCACCGTCGATTGCCATTTGTCACTTGTTCCACCTTGACTACATGATGTTGCGCTCTCTTATAAGCTTCACAGTGGCCTATATGACTTTACTAGCCCAGTTGCATGTTGGAAATAAACGAGACGCTAGGCCTGACTAACCAGAGTAGGCTTGTAATTTGCCCTACCGGGGAAACTGCAGGAAAATTACGCCCAATCTATTTAATGCCCTTCTATCATAAATGCTTGTCACTTCTTACTAGGAAAGGTGACGGGGATCTCTGGGCCCAATGGGCGTTTTTCCTTTCTTTTTTTTCTTAGTTCCTTGAGATACACTAGATGGCGTCATTCGTTTCTTCGTACGAATTTGTGATTCGTAGCAATCAATATCAAAGTCAGCCCACAGATTACTTAACAAGAGAAGGAACCAGGGTTGCTATTCGGACGAGGTTTCTCGTAATAAAAATCAAAATTCAAACCCACAATCCCTAGCAAAGACTCCAAAGTATCCAAAAGCGCACTTATCACCAAACGACAACAGCATTTTATTTTTTCGGTAACCAACTATCGCAAATTCCACAGAACCATAGTATTATTTTGCGGCAGCGCCACCTAGGGATCCTTTTAAAACTAAATTTGACATAAGGAAAAACGCTCAGCTGAAATATGGTTTAAAAAAGCGACATCTTTTTTGTTTAAAAATATAAAAAATCTACTCACTTCACAATCTGGGAGACGAGAAATTTTAAAAACAAGTTTATTGCACTGATGAAATAGAGTATCGATTACTATAGTCGATTACTGTGAATGATTTCAACAATTATATTGAACTTAAAAACACTTGCTGATGGATTCAAAGTGAACAAAATATGCTACGGAATAAATAATTATACAGTCAATAATTTAAAATATAACAAAATATCGACTTTAAAATCGATTCTCGTTCATTTTCGTGTACAGATCGATTTATTACTTACGTTTGTCAAATGTATTTTAATCTGTGCTGACAGTGACAGCTCCCGGACTTTCAATGATCATTGATCACCGGATTACCTACTCGTCTTGTATCGGTTATTGTTTGCGTATTTCAATTATATTCCTCAACCAGTGCTTTCTCTCTACGAACTTCTAATATATTGTTCAACTTCTACGACTGTGTCTCCTTTATGAATTGATATTTATTTCAGAATAAATCTAAATAGAAACATTAATACTAGTAAGACTTAGCCTATGTTAGTAACAAAATCTAGGTAATACAAAGGCTTAATTTAATTTAAATATTTAGTGGATCGATGCACATATTGTGTGAGCATCACTGAGAATACCTTGGAAAATTACGGTTGTATAAAAATATTGCACTTTCAATGTATATGCACAGAGTTATTTGTGATGGTTACAAATAAATAACATAATTTCAAAATACTCACGTCTCCGTTTTTCAAAATGCTCAGGCGGGGGTCGGTTTGCGAAATATTAATATTTAAACCGCAATTTTTTGTCCGAGTAGAGCGTTCGTCTTTGGAACGAACAGTAAGCTTTTAGCAAAATATTGCGGACTCAATCTGACAAAAACAGCTATGTCAAAACGATATACTCGTATTGAGGGCATTGTCAATTATTTGTGTTGTGTAAAAGGTTTTTTACTAGACCAGTTCGTCTGTCTGCCTGTCCATCTGACATATAAATGGCTTTATCTGATGTACAGATTTAACAAAAAACTAGTTGAAATTCACGCAGCATGGTAGATTCATTGGCAAAAAGTAAAAGGTACCTACGTTAAGCCAAGTCAGAGGCCTCAGGGCGCTTGAAAACTTCTGACAGTAAGACCAGCCATTAGTCGTACAAGCTTCCACCAATCTGGACTTGGCCCCCGTGGTGGAGCATTGCCTACAAGTATACCTTCCTCAGGGAAGAAACCCGTTCCCCTCGGTGGGGACATAATGGGTTGATGATGATGAACAAATGCCGGTCTACGTAGGTAGGCCATCGAACGATGTGGCCAGGTCGGAATCGCTCGTACGGCCGCCTGAGTGATAAAGCAACATAGGGCGCGTTCAGTGCATGGATTGGTGACCATTGTATGACTAACGCTAATTAAATTTTTTCGAGCGGTTCCGTGCTTCACAAGGCACGTTAAGCAGTTGGTGCCTGCTGACATCGGTAGATGGCACTCTTTAAGCCAAGTTAAGCCAAGGGCTTAAGCTAAGCGTCCACTGCATCGGAACCGCTCCGTACGAAGCGGACGGATTTGTTGCTTTGTATTGATTTCTATGGTACTGCGTGCACTGGATCGGCATTTCTGCTCCGGAGTGCGATATTCCTTCCGATGACGTCATCCGCAGCCGACGCGCCATTCGGATTCCGATCAGTGTTGCCACTTTAGCCACTTTTTAGCTAGATCTGGCCTCATGAAAACAATTTTGGTATAGGAAAACATAGTGAAGTTCAAATAATTTGGTTCGGGACATATCTCTTTTCATCTTGTACTAAATCATAATTATAATGTGTGAAATTCTCCAAAAATAGGTCGCTTTCAGTTTATTTTATGAACCCACATCTTTCGTTTTCTTTTGTTTTTCTCCTCCTCAAGTGACAACAAACAACCAACCTAGGGGGTTTTCCCACTAAATTTAGCGGGAAGACGGATTAAAAGGGGGATATTTAGGGGCAGGAAACGTTTGGGGTTCTTTAAAGGGGTTGTTCTGGCGAGTGAAACTTACAATAGCAATGAAATAAATTACTTTTTTTTTTAGTCAAAGATGGCAATTTATAAGATTAAAACAGTATTACTGTATTATTTTGGGAACGCTGTCACTATGTATTTTCTAACGCAACCATGAACGAACGAACGAACGGCATGCAGCTGATGGCCTCATTAATTAATTAAGTAATTCATTCATCACTCGTGATAAAATTAGAATTTCATTATAGGTAATTTATTTCGATTCGATTTCGAAATTTGCAATAGGTTGTAAGATTGTGCGGTCAATTGAGATGTCGAAAATGCAAAACAAGAAGTACCAACCAAATACGTTTTATTTTATGAGTGAAAACTACTTGTTGAAAGCCTACACAACACAGTCATAGCAATGAAATGTTATTTGTGGATATAACAATTTTAAAAAATTTGGGGGTTTTTAAGTGGACTTTGAAGATTTTCTTGGGGGATTTTTTCTGTAGGGCTTGGCAACACTGAAAAATACCGATATTGCCGACGAAAAATCCGAATGCAGTGGACGCACCATTTCGGCATTTTGTAAATGCCGACGGCTCGTACGGTGCGTACGTTCCGATTCCGATGCGGTGGACGCTTAGCTTTAGGGTGGCTTGAAAACTTCTGACAGTACGACCAGCTATTGGTCTTACAAGTCTCCACCAATCCGGACTTAGCCCCCATGGTGGAGCATGGCCTATACCTTCCTCCGGGAAGAGAGCCGTGCCCCTTGGTGGGGACATAAAAGAAACACCTTTCTTAGGATTTATTTTATTCTCTCTTCAACAAAACTATTAATGGTAGGACAATCAAGTGTGAATTTTAGTGCGATTACATATTTTGTGTTTTTTCCGGTGTACAATAAAGAATATTCTTATCTTACGTACAATAATAATAGCACACAACAGCCAGTAACAACAATGCATTGCGGACTTAGTATAGGCCTATCCTTCTTCCGCTTCCGGAGGAGATCGTGCGGTGGAGAGAGGGAGCCCGCGACGATCTGTTCCGGGACTGGTGGGAGAGGCTGGCGCAACCTACCGCCGGCCTTGAGGTGGTGGCCGCCGTTCGACCCGTTCTTCGGGAGTGGGCCGAACGCAAGCACGGCGCACTGACCTACCGCCTGGCGCAGGTCCTCACCGGGCACGGCTGCTTCGGTGTGTACCTGTGCCGGATTGTGGGTCGGGAGCCGTCGACGGCGTGCCACCACTGCGACGCGACGGAGGACACGGCGCGGCACACGCGCGCCGTGTGCCTTGCGTGGGCGGGGCCGCGTGCCGAATTGGCCGCGGCTATTGGGGTGGACCTCTCGCTGCTGGCCATCGTCAGTGCGATGGTCGGCAGCGAAGAGGCCTGGTCGGCGGTCCCCGCCTTCAGCGAGGCCGTTATGGGGGAGAAAGAGGCGGCGGAAAGGGCGCGAGAGGATGATCCCCTTTCGCTCCCTCTTCGCCGTCGGAGGACCGGCCGCAGACGGCGGGCGTATGCCGACCGTCTGCCGCCTTAATGGGGGCCTTCGGGCGGTGGGTCGGGGGACTCACCGCTCGATTCAGAGGTCCCGTGCTGGAAGGCGCTCCATGTGTTCCGGAGTGCCTTCAGCATAGTGGGGGGAAAAAACACTTCTCCCCTGAAGAAGTGCCCGCGAGGGCGCCCGCTGACGGGGTTGCGGTAGTGTGCGCAAGCGTTCCCGTGGCCCCGTCCCTTGCGAATGGGATGGAACACCCCAGGAGTTTTAGTCAGTATACCTACTGCCCTTTTCAGGGCGGGGAGTCCGACATAACCGCCGTGCTCCCCCGAGCCTGCGGTACCCGTAAAGTGGTTTCTCCTGGGTTAAAAAAAAAAAGGCCTATCCTTCTTTATTGAGCTGAGCCAACATAATAGTATAAGTCAATGTAACGCTTAGCATCGACTGTATCAGGCTGTAGTCAAGTTGGAATAACTTGCAAACGGAAAATGATAGAGGCTGCCGGCGGACCTGCTTCAGTAACGTTTTCGCCTGACGATGGACTTCTTTGTCTGTAAAATAAAGAGTAAAATATATTTTGAACTAAAAGTTTAGTAAGCACTACACGTTATTTAGGTAATTTGCTTTCAACTTTATTTAATTTCATTGGTCAACGGCGAAAGTGCATACGAAAAAAAATCAACTGACAGATATTAACGGTAGATTAACAGACAATTATTATTATTTCATTGTAACACATGATTAATTGGTATTTTTTACATTGTTTTAGGCTTTTTTTGTTATCATTATGAATAGATCACAAGAACGTATATTGCGCTGGTTAAAAGAAGAAAAAGATGATTTTCTTGATAGTGAGGATGATGAAGAAGGAGACGCTATATACTCGGACGAAATAAGTGAACACAACACAGATTCAGAGCAAAAATGTGAAGACTATATCTGTCACTTTTGTAAGGGTAATATTATGTCCAGTACATTCCAAATCGGTATGTACCGACTGCGTTCAAACGGAAAATTAGTCCAATTTATATACCTAATATGATTTTTTTGTTATATATTTCCGATTTTTAGTTTATGTTGTTGATTGACCTCTATATATACCAAAAGATAATGAAAAAGAAGATTATTGTTTAAGTTATTTTTTTTTATTTTGTACTTTATGTCCTGTCAAAGACAGAAATTTAAGTTCCTACTTTCTAATTTTGTGTTTTGAGGAGTAAATGATATTTCTGAATTACTTATAGTCGTTTTAATTGAATACAATTTAGTTAATAAAAGTATGATAAAATAAATAAACAAATAATAATAATCAGGTATTTTGTGCCCTATTGAACTTTGGGGTTTTCAAAAACCCCACGCGACCAACCACGTTAAAATAGATGCGCGACCGGCCGAAGGTCAAGCAGTTGGTGCCGTCGATAGATGACATACGATAAGCCAATTCAGAGGCCTTAAGGCGGCTTGAAAACTTCTGACAGTAACACCAGCCACTAGTCTTACAACCCTCCACCAATCCGGACTAGGCCCCCGTGGTGGAATATGGCCTATACCTTCCTCAGAGAAGAGACCCGTGCCCCACGGTGGAGACATAATGGGTTGATGATGATGATAATAATATTAATGTGTAGTTTCCATGCTAGCTACCTAATTCTTAATACATAATCTATTAGATTCTTATTGTCTAGCATATATATATTTTTTTTTTTTTCACTTTTAACCCTTGAAAAAGTGCTGTAGGGAAGACGACAGAAGTGTTTTTTTACTATCGTAACGTATGTAAGATATGAAACTTTCTGAAAAATCTACAACTCAGATTAACTGTACAGCAGTTGATATTGTACATCTGTTTCATAGGACAGAATTTGCTGCTAATTATGTGTGTCATTGTCTTTTCATTTTTTTCCCCACCACAGTGTTATTTTACCTTCGGATTGATTAACCAAATTTAATTCCAGTAATAATACGGTCTTTTCAAGTTGCGATATCATCTGTTTCCGTACAGTCAATATTTGTTCGAAGCAATAAGCCATGGCGCATAGTACGCCTCCGTTAGAGAAAACTTGTGTGAAAGTTTTAACCAGATAGCTCCAGTTTGACTGGAATAAAAGAGAAATAAATGCTTATAATAGAAGTCTGAAGCTTTACTAAGACCGTAATACGTAGGTACACAAAAACTTACAAAAACTACAACTCTATTTACAAAACTGCCATATAGCGATACTATCAAAAGCAGTTGCAAGTTCGTCGTCCCAAAGAGAACCTGAAAGATATCATTAATATATTACTTAAGGGATAACAAGAAAAATATTAGCAAAACTAAATAACTATAACCATAAATGTTCTACTTACTTGCCAGCCATACATTTTGGCCATCGCTACCTGCTGTTTGTAAAACAACTGATAACCATGTTTTAATTGTAATATAATATCTACGAATTCATCTGGGTTCTCCTGCCACGGATTTTCCAAAGTAGCGGAGAGTTGCTTACCGAACATGTTAAATCTATCCTTAAGAATTGCAAGCTTTATTATTATATTCATCATGTTGACAACAATTGCATATTTGGATAGAGTAAAATCGATGAAGCAAAGAATAATCCACTTCATTCCCATTGATGCATGTATCGTTTCAAACGTCGATTTGAATGCAAAGACTGTAATTCCCAAAAAGAACAGTCGATTATACTTGTTTCTCTCTAAGGTGTAGAAACTTGTTTCAGAAACTCCTAAAATTTGGTCAATGTGATCAAAATTTCTGAAATATTCCTGTATACAGGCAATGTGGCATTTGTAGGCTGCAAGCATTGAAATAAGGACAAAAGCATTTGCAACGCATTCATTCGTGAATGATATACAAACAAGAATGCCCCATGGTGCTTCGATATAAAGCAAGATAAACCTGTAGACTACACAGACGGCAATAAGAGTAATATACATAAGGAACACAATACAAAAACGGACTGTCATGTTAGCCCGGACAATTTTGTTCTCCGCGTTGAGTACGTAGCCAGAAAAGCAGATTTTGTTCATAAAATTGTCGATAGTCTCTGTAACGCTCAGAGTTGACCGCAATATATGGGGTCTCGATATACCGCGAAATCGCCTCAGGAAGTTCATTGTTACAGGCCGAGTTTTCACTTCGAACTGAACGAATGTATATTTTGGAACTAAAACTTTCGTTAATAGTAACTACACCTATTAGTATTGGTGCAATACGATGGATTCGATATTGCTTTTACTGATATTAACATTTGATTGAACTTGGAGATAGAAATACAGATAGAATACACTTTATTGTACATGAAAAAGGATATTACAGACGTAGGAGACTTAGTGATGAGGTTAAAGAGAATACCTAGGTACTGTAATAGTCAATGCACTAATTAGCCTCATAGATAAGAAGATAGAGAGCGAAGTCGAATGCTTACAAAAGGTTTGGTTTAAAAAAGATGAGAAGTTTAACTCTGTGGTGACGGCTCTATATGATAAATCATATAGAAGAATCGAACGCACGACTTGTTCGATTCTTACTAGAGGCGGCCTTGTATTTTGTACAAATAACCTGCATTTGCGTATTTTTCCATGTTTGTCGTTCCTGCGTGGTTCTCCAGGGTATACTTATATCCTAGTTTGGGACCAGGACTAGTGATGCTATTGTGTAAATGTTATTATTAGTATTTTTGAGTCCGTGTTCATCCAAAATTGGGTGTTCTACTCTTCCCTTCCCTACCACCGTTCGGGATCGCCTTATTGCGATTCGCCTATAAAAATAATTCCGCCGGGTTACTTGGCGTGCGGGATGGTTCCGGACTTATCGTGTTCCAAATCTATCATACTCCAGATTTGTCGTATTCCAGAATCGGATCTGTCTTACTCCAGATTCGCCGTAATACGGTCTACCATAGAAGCATACTCGCTATAAAATAAAAGCAATAAACAAATTGTTACTTATTTTTAATAACAAAAATAAAAGCAATGGAACAAAAAACTCTCTTCTTCGATAGAACCAAAACACTTTGTAACTTACTAAATGTATAAAATTAAGCAATTAACCTCACAATTCACAAACTGTACGTATTACGGCAAATCTGAAGTACGACAGATCTGGAATACGACACATCTGGAGTACGACAGATCTGGAACACGACAAGTCCGGAACAAATCATTACTTTCTTTTTGTACATATCGCACACGTAGATCAAAACAGCGATTAACTCAAAAAAGCATAGTTTTCAGAAAACGCAAAAAACTCATTGCCGTGTCCCTGTGTACTGCAGAACTTTTTTGCATTAATGTGGATGTGTTGAATGTAGATAGGAGAAGGTAAATAAAGGAAACTTGTGTTTCGATCGTATATTCAGGCTTTAATTTGGATTTTACTAGTTACTTCCTTGTTGCTTAGCAAAAATGTGAATATTTTTGTGTTATTTAGAATTGAACCTGTATTGGTGAATATCGTTTTTAGTTGGCTCTCTTTTGAAGAATCAAAACATATACATACTTTTACAGAATGTTGAAATAATTTTAGATAATCAACTCATGGAGGGGTCTATTGCTAATATTAGAGGTATATTTGCAAGAAATTATGAATTTTCAAGATAACACTGGATGAATGATTATTATAGAGTATTCAAATCAATTATTACTTTTTATTAATAAAAATAGACAACCATTTACAGTATCTAAGGGCGCACTCAGGCGGCCGTACGAGCGATTCCGACCTGGCCACATCGTTCGATGGCCTACCTACGTAGACCGGCATTTGTTCATCATCACCAACCCATTATATCCCCACCGAGGGGCACGGGTCTCTTCCCTGAGGAAGGTATAGGCCATACTCCACCACGGGGGCCAAGTCCGGATTGGTGGAGGCTTGTAAGACTAGTGGCTGGTCTTACTGTCAGAAGTTTTCAAGCCGCCCCTAAAGGCCTCTGACTTGGCTTAACGACTGCCATCTATCGACGGCAGCCGGCACCAACTGCTTAACGTATCTTGCGAAGCGATTTAATACACATTAAAAATAGGAAATGACCGTTCTCTAAGAAACATTAAATGCACATATTAAAAAACAGCTGTTGAGATTATTGATGATGACATTACAGAACAAAACTGCAAACTCAGTTACTCTAAAAACTGAACCCTAAAGCAGTCTAAGCACCTTCCTTAGTTGAGTACAAAAATCTACTTATTACAGCAATAAAACAGTTTTAAGTTGTAATAAAGTTTTGATTATGGGCATACCAATATCTACTACAATGGTCATTATACATCTAAGTAATTTTTTATCTTAAAATAACAAAAGCAAAACAAATTCAATAAAAAAACAAAATCTTCTTTAACAAAAAAATTAACAAACATAAGCTTAGCATTTATTGGCTTTTTGAGATCATAATTATTGAAAATCACAATTACTTAAATCTTATAACGTTAACAACTTCGGAATCAAGTTTTTAACGGCATACTTTTTATTGTAGTCTATGCACCTAATAATAAAATACTTGACTTATATTTCAGCAGTCAAAACGTTTTTATAATAAACATCACAATAGGATTTTGGAATGACGTTTTTATTAATCAATTCTTGCATGTCTCTTTTTTTTGCATCAGACAATTGAATGTTCTCAGTGTATGCTTGTGTTAAACCAATTGTAAATAACGATTGATCTATAGTAGATTCAGAACCTCTTCCGCGGAGAGCTCTTTTTCGCACACAAGCTTTCTTGTACGTTTCCTCTCCAAAAGATGTTTTAAAGAAAAACGTTTCAGGGTGTTCTTGTTCAACTCGCAGCACCTTAATGTCATGCCACTTGACTTGGTTTCTTTCTTCGTCTATGTTGAAATTTGAGCCCCACGATTCTTGCAAAGATTTGACATCATAAAATTTGTCATGCGTCATTTCTATGACTGTGTAAGGTTTTCCTGTCTTTTTAGCAGTACCAATCAAAGTTTTATATTGTTCTGGTATGTAGATTGGACCGGACTGCAAGTATCTCTTAATTTGTTTCTCAATTACGCTGTGAACATTATCACCTTCATTTTGTGAGTGTCTTTGTACTTGTGAGTAATAGACTTTACTCTTAACTTGGTAACAGCGTAGGCATATACAGACAAAATAAATTTATTCTTTTGTTGACCGCCGCAATTGTCAGAGTAGAAAATTATGTCAATTTCTTTACCAGGATTTTGGTCTACCTGAGCTTGGATGTAGTTGAGTATGCAGCTGCCTATTTCAACAGGTCCTCGCTTTTCTTGTGTTTCATCCCAAAAGTAGCACAGAACTTCTTGCACCTTTAAATCGCTGATAGTAAAATTTAGGCAATTTATCCTGGATTTGTAAAAGAATAGGGATACTTGTCCCTTCGGAATCTGCAGAACGGTCTGCAAGTCATAAACTGCTACGACTGTACCATCAGTCTTTCCTTTATCATTCTCTTTTTCATTTCTTGCCAAAGCCTTTTCTTTAAGATGCAGATCATACTCTTGACTTATCTTACGTTTTTCGTCTGCATCAGAGTTCTTGTACCTTTCACATAGATCACATTGATCTTTTTTAGGTACAAAAAAAGAAATATTGAACTCTGTTTTGAATATCCTGTTGAAAGTGGAATGCGTTGCAAAAGACATACCATCTTTCTCACGAAGTTGTTTGTAATCTCTGTAGATATCCGCCAAAGATTTATCACTTGGAATGTATTCTCTTATCGTTTGAGCTCTCAAGTAGTGGGATTCTATCCTTGGAATCGATTTTATAAAATCTATGACGCTCAGCTTAACTTGTGGATCAATAGTTCGTTGATGTCCTTGTTTACCTCTTAGATCGGCTAGGACGACACCTAATTCAGTCTTCTTAGAAAGTACCGTTTGTATCGCTTTGTTGTTCAAGTCAAGAGTGGATTTAAAAAATGGTTTGCATACCCGAACTTTGGATTCATCGACCTCAAAATAAAAGGCGGTATTCAGAGACCTTAAATTTTGTGTGCTTGAGTATCGATATTTAGGTTTTATTTGTTGTGAATGACGTACTACAAATTCCCTTTGCTTTTCAAGACAGCCGAGTCCCCAAAATGCATCAAAAAGCTTCTGCCTTGAAGTTTGATCCATCTTATCTTTGCATTTCAGCCGACACTTTTCTCCACAGGGCGGCCCAACTTTTCTCTCTGACACTTGGGTTTTGCATCTTGACAAAGACTGGTATGCCTTACCAGAATTTCTTAACACTTTTGCAACTGTCGATTTCCACGTCACTGGTTTTCGTACTCTTTTTTTAGCCTTTTTCTCTTCTACCTCATGCTCTTGGGTATTAATTTCAGCAACCATATTTTGAGGATCTGGTTGAACGTGTGCATTGTCATCTTCATTGTCTGAAGAGCTACTAAAACTTGATGAGCTGCTAGAGCTACTGCTGCTGGTGCTGGACGAAGACAACGAAGGAGTTGGTGGTACGACTTTAGTTGGTTTATTCTTAGCAATCAATCTGAAATTGGGATCCTCATCAGAGTCGTCAATATCACTTTCGTCACTTCGGATTGGTGACATGTAGTAATTTGGTGTAACAGTTTGCCGTTGTCCAGATGTGCTCGGAATAGAAATATCAACGACAGATAAGGCTGCACGAGTTTTTTTACCTGGGCCTTCATCACTTGATAATATGAATAAGTCATCTGCTAGGCATGGCTTGTCTGTGAATACACACTCCTGTGTAATTTGCTTAAACTCCTCTTGCAAGGATCTATTAGCTGGTTGATCATCCGTATATTGAGTCAATAAGCTAGGGCTAGTGTTTTCCTTGTCTCTTTCTTCGATCATGTTTACCAACACCCGACCACGATTCATTATTGTCTGAAATAGAAAATATAAGTTGAACCAACCACCTAAACAGCGCTAACTTAAAAATTGCTTAGCAAAACCACAAAAAGCTCTGTTGCGGTTAGTGCGACATTAAAACATGTTAAGATACAAAAGCTACGACTGACAATACCAATAAAGTTCTATTTAATTTGTTTATTATTTAAAATATAGGGGTTTGAAAAATGACTCAACAAAAATGCTTCAACTGCAATGTCAAAAAATATTCAACAACATGGAGACAACTATAAATAAAAACAAAAACTTCACTGACCTGACCATCAACACTGGTTCAACTCAAAATGTAGATTCCATCTATTTAGCACTGACCATCAACACGGTGACAACTTGAAATAATTTCCCAGTTTCATTCAACAACACAGAGAGAACTCGAAATAACTCTATTTTGTTTAGGACAAGCACGTGCGTTCCGCTTGTGATAGTGATTGCAACTAACAATGGACCCGTTTTGTCGGGGCGGCGCGGGGGGCATTCGTTCAACAAGAGGGGCTTCTAGCGACATCTAGCGCTGAGTAGTGGAAATATTTTTAAATCTGTTTTATTGGTCGATAGGTATTGAGTTGGAGGTAACTCAAAAATCGTGATTTTTGAGTTACCTCCCTTTTGATCTAGGTAAAGCCTTGTCTGTTAAAGCCTTGTGCCTTAATGCAGAATCAAATAAAAATTTTAATTAAAACTTTCGTAAGGACGACACATTATTTACTGGATATACTCAAAGGCCTTCTAGACGATCGGAAAGACTCGGAAGAGGAAGGTGACCTTGGTCGAATTTATATTTGTTCCAAACGGTCGGACGACTTATCAGTTCTACCCGGCTCTCGAAGGGTAAACACGTTACGTACGATGGCTCCTAAGTATCAAAAGAAGATATTGCAATGACCTTATTATGCCTGATTCTTTCTTTCTGATTATTTTCTGTGTTTATACACGTCGCACTCAATGTCCCAGAGACAAGTTAAATCTGTGTAAATGACGACCTCTGTGGCGCAGCGGTTAACGCATCAGCCTACCATGCGAGAGGTCCCGGGTTCGAATCCCGGCTGGGGATAAAAAAAAAGAAACACAGGTCTTGGATGTTTACATGTTTGTAACGTCGCTGTTTCTGGTTCCCACGACACAGGGTATCCCAGTGTGGGGCCAGAAGCAATGTATGTGCCTGTATGTAAATGTTATGTTATGTGTGAATTGATTTGAATTCCGTCAACACCTCCCGTTCGCAGCTTTCATAATGCGAATCCACAGACATTTACTATTCAGATATCTATGTGCAAATCCATTCCAATACGAACTTACTTTCATAGACATACATCCGCTCGCAGCGACGGCCAAAACAATAAATAATTTGACTTTTCGGTGAAACTAATTAGATTTGAACTCTGGTTTATTACACTGATAATTGGTTTTAATTTTTGATTTCATTAATAAAATTTTAGAAACCTATTAAACCGCTATGTGGCTGCAACATGACGGCGCACCTCCGCACTTCGCTCGTGACGTGAGGAGTCACCTAAATGAAGTATTTCCAAATCGCTGGATCGGTCGCGGTGGAACTATTCAATGGCCACCGCGCTCACCCGATTTAAACCATAGATTTTTTTCTTTGGGGTTACTTCAAGGAAGTGGTATACGAAAAGGAGTGCAACACGGAGCAGGAGCTTCGACGACGAATATCAGCGGCCACCCACCAGGTGAAAAATAATCAACGGGGCTTTAGATTGTTAAAAAGAAATTTTATTAGAAGATGTCGACTCTGCCTCCGAGTGGGAGGTAGAAATTTTGAACATCTTCTATGAAAAAGTTTATTTTTTTATTTTTTATTTAACTGTCTATTCTAATTATCTGGTGTAATTTTTTTATCCTTTTGCGACTTATTTTTATGTCCTAGAACAGTACTTTGTAACTCAAATTAGTTAGGACCAATAGTTGATTTAAAAAAATGCAACTTTGCTGAGAATAAAGGTCAATAATAAAAGATTCAGGAGAGATAGGGGCTTTGAGTTGTATGTTTTTACAACCCTCATGAAATGGTCCAGTTTTTCTACTACTGGGGCAGGTTTCCGCAGTACACTTTTTTTTTAAAATCAATTACGATGAAATGTTGGATCAAACAATTATGATACGAGATCCGTAAAAAAATAATTAATTTCTCATGATCCATAAAGACAGGGACGATGAATTTTTTTTTTGTTACATTCTCATCATGGACCGTCACTCTCAAAAAAAAAACAACCACCAAAAGTAAGTACTTTTTTTTTTATTGCTTTTAATAAGTAGCAGAAACTCTTTTCTTGAAAAAAAACCGAAAATCAATCATAAGTTGATGTTGAGAATTTTACCACCCTGTATAGGACTTTATTGGTAGAAGATAACCTTGGCTAACTCCCCATTTCATTTGATCCATGATATTTGGACCACCCTGTATAAAAGGAGAAGCTGACTGACTGACTGACTGACTGACATATCAACGCAGGGCCTAAACTATAAGGGTTAGAAACATGAAATTTTGCACAAGGGTTCCCTTTGTAACGTAGGGGAGCACTAAGAAAGGATTTTTGAAAATTCATCCCTAAAGAGGGTAAAATGGGGGTTCAAAGTTAGTATGAAACTTTGCCGTTTTTAAAGTTATTGGAATGAAATTTGGTACGAAGGTTTTTCTTTTAAAATTGTAAAATATGTGTAAAATATTTTTTTGAAAATCATGTCTTAAGGGGGGTAAAGGGGGGTGCAAACTTTGTATGAAACTTTGCCGTTTTTGAAGTTATTCGAATAAGATTCAATATGAAGGTCCTTCATTAAAAGCTATGAAAAAAATGTAAAATAGTTTTTCGAAAATCATCCCTTAAGGGGGTAAAAAGCGGGGGTGGAAAGTTAGTATGAAACTTTGCCGTTTATGAAATCAGAATAAAGATTCTTCATTGAAGGCCATGAAACACATGTAAAATAGTTTTTCAAAAATCATCTCTTATGGGGATAAAAGGGGGGGTGCAAAGTTAGTATGAAACTTTGCCATTTTTGAAGTTAGGTATACGAATGAAATTCAGCATGAGGGTCCTTCATTGAAAGTCATGAAAGACGGTGTAAAGTAGTTTTTCGAAAATCATCCCTTAAGGGGGTAAGAGGGGGTTGCGAAGTTAGTATGAAAGCTCTGTCGCATGCGCAAAAAGTATCCCTATCTTATTTGCAAACACTTCACTCAACTAAAGCCCTCGCGGACGTAGTCGCGGGCAACAGCTAGTCGTCCCATATTACATTAGCAGAATCGAGGCCAATGTAACAACAAACATAAAATATTTACAAGGGTAGACCGCTACGGGTGGCCTTATTGCTAATGGAAATTTATTTGAGGCAACCGACGATGGAGAGTAGCTGAAGGAAAAGAAAGACGCGTAATCGAATGATAAGTAAATCATTAGCAAGGTGGTGAAGTGATGAGGACTCATTGATACTATAGTAGGCGTTGTTTATTAAAAAAAAATCCAAATACTGAAAATAAGGTGGCTTCATTTTGTCGGCGGTATTATTCAAAAATCGCGACCAATATTAGTTGTATGAAAAACTGTAAATTTGCCTAAACTATTGGTTGTTTAACCCGTAGAATTTTCGGTGGGTCGATAAGTCGCCTTAACAATGGTTTTAATGAGTTTTTTTAAAGATATATTGCAACTGATTACGTATTATTTTATTCTACCATTCTCTTCCGAAAATGGGGGACTTGCACAACAAAAATGTTTTAATCTTGATGGAGAGGACATGTGAGTAAAACTTTTCTCTTCGACTAATACATGAAACTCATGATCAGTTTTAACATATTAAATGAATGAAAAGGAAGAAAATATATTAACCGAATAATGCAACGAGATACGACACAGCTAGAAAAACCAGTGCTTTCAGAAAAAAAAATCAGCTCAGTTAATCGCAGCCAATTTTATTTTCTTTGTTTGAATCGCTAGTAGCCCCGGCCGCCTGAGTGATCTTAAACGATCACAAAGGTTAAACAAAACTGGACGCGTTCAGTACATGCATGGGTGACCGTTTTATGCCTAACGATAGTGGCATTTATCCGAGCGATTCCGTGCTTCGCAATACACGATATGCAGTTGGTTCCGGCTGCCGTCGATAGATGGCAGTCGTTAAGCCTAGTCAGAGGCCTTAGGGGGCGGCTTGAAAACTTCTGACAGTAAGATCAGCAACTAGTCTTATTTATAAGCCTCCACCATGCGACCATTAGAGCCTCACGACATCACAGTTTACGCCTGATCCGTGTGGACCTTTTTTGTATCAAGATATTTTCTTATTTATTTTTGAGATATTTTTCGTCAAGTATGAATAGTATTTGTAGAGAAATATTACATTAAGTATTTAACTTCTAGCATTCTTTTTTAAATTTGCCGTTAGTTTATACTTACAGAAAATCCGCTTTCATGTACCAATACATACACATATCGAGTGGTGAACAGTACAACTTCTATACAAGCCAGAAAAACCTGAAAAGTATTGAAGACTTAAGTCATGCTTGCACCTCAGCGGCGCACTACCTCGAAATAAACAGTTGAATAGTCTACAACATACTTCCCAACCGTGTTCATCTGAAAGCAGTGAGAACTGCTTGCAAAGCAACTGATAGCATCTTGTATGCTCTTCAATGTTAAAGAAGTTAACTCTCCGAGCGTTCCACACCCTGTCAGAAGTCGGCAGATCGCCCAAAAGTCTCTCACCGAAAATCATGAACTTATTGTGCAGAATATACAGTTTCACCACCACATACATCACGTGAGTATTCGCGAACATAACCATAATATTTAAGCTTGTAATTATTAGCAAATATACAAAAGGAAATAGTAAAATATATAAGCTCAAAGTTATATTAAACTAAACACACAAACGATTTGTCAAAAATATATTCTGTTCACTTTTTTCTTCAAGTCTGTGTAATAAGCATTGTTGTTAAGGTCAAGTTTAGCGTCCAAGGCTGCGTATTTAGCGCAATATTCTCTGTCATACTTAAGATCCGAAATAAAGGCTAAGTATAACACAATAAACACTTGCCCTGAAACAACGACAGCAATAGCACAATCTATATAAGAGCCTAGAAGCCATTTGTGTAACCAACCTGTGGTGACAAATTGCATCGTTGTATAAATAATAAACAGGACACTGAGGAGGGATATCATAATACAGAACTGAACTTTGACATTAGCTTTCACTAAATCATAACTGGAATTTCGCGAGACGCTTGTCATGCAAAATTTGTGTAGAAATGCGTTGATATTTATCTCGACGTCATAGTTCGTTAATTTCTGAGAAAGGTTCTGATTGGTTATTCTTTCCATTCTGTTCTTTAATAATTATTTCTTGGAGTATCGTATAGATTTATAATTAGGCTTGTGATTCAATATTTCTATACCATCTAATTTTAATATTGAACAATAACACGTTTCCGCTGCGAAAACTTGATTCTTAATATTAGAATCACAAAAACAGAATACTGAGCCACCCTTTTAGGTTTGTGGGCAAAAGCACGTGTTTACTACCGAGAAAGAATGTTTCAAGTTTCAACTGAAATAATATTCAAACAGAACCTAAAGCCTTTCAACTTATTAAACTTTGGGACCAAAATAGGTAAATAGTATCTATTGATTAATCAACTCATTGGCTTATTATAGCGCGTTGACTGGTAGAAAAAGCTTATTTCATGTTTAGTTTTAGTTGGTAATCAGATACATTTACATTAGTTCATTTCGGATCATAAGGTTTAGAAGACAAAAAGTACTTGGATGCTTATCAACTTTAATTTAAAATTATCTGGGAGCAAAACGTCTGTAATTTAAGAAGACTGTAGGTATGTTCCATAGATATCTGAGATGTCTGTGGTATGTTCCCAGAGCAGAACGTCTCCAATGCTAAATACTTGCAATTTAAAAGGCCCTGAGCGGAAAACGACTAAAGTTATGGTTGTTATTATTATTATCACGATATGCACAGCTCCATCGCGAAGAGCCACCTTTATTTTAAATAATTCGGTTGTATCGAAATCCATCGACCAACAAAACTGGCTTACCCTTCCGACTTTGATTTAATGTCACTTTTATTTGAAGGCTAATTTTAAACTAAACACTTTCTGAAATGAGGACGATTTGCTTCATGGGTATTTTGCCATGGTGGTCAAATTGATTGAAAGACATCATAACCAGAGGACTAACTATCGGAAAGTTCATTTTGACTTCTAAACCTTATGATCCGCTATGCATTAGTTTAGGTTTATGACTAGCAAATACTTCATCCATGCATAATATAAAACATCTGCTGCTATTTTCTAACCGTATGAGCAGTTGAGAGTACGCTCATTTTCAAGTATACTGGTTCGATTAGGTATATTTTAATTTCAATAAAAGCAGTATCATACCTATCACGTTCCAATACCGCTCAGTTCGCAGTTGACACTCAGTGTAACAATGCGCTTTCTATGGAGATTTTACAGTACCTCAAGACCGCATCGCATGTTTTGAGGTCAACATTTGACGTCACGGACATTATTAACAGTTTTATGAATAAAATCTGCTTTTCTGGCTACACCCGCAATGCTGAGAACCAAATCGTTCGAGCTAACTACGCAGTCCGCTTTTGTATCGTATACCTTATGTGCATAGCTATAATTCCTGGCTGTGGAGCATCCAGACTTATTTTTATGTATGCCGGGAGATTATGGAGCATTATCATCATCTTACCATTCCTGAACCAATACGTTACAAATACTTTTGTAATTATCTTAATGCTTGCAGCCTACAAAAGCGACATTGCCTATATACAGGAGTATTCCAGAAATTTCGATCACATCGACCAAATCTCAGGAGTTGCTGGAACAAGTTTATACACGTTAGAGAAAAAAAAGTATAATAGACTGTTCTTTTTGGGTACTACAGGTTGTGTCATGAAAATGATTGTATCGACTATACATTCAGCAAGAACCCTCAAGTGGATTATTTTTGGCTTCTTGGTCGTTTTTCTATCCACCTGCGCAATCTTTATCAACATGATGAGTATAGCTGTGAATATTACAATTCTTAAGGATAGATTTAAAATGTTTGGCAGCCGACTCCCCGCAGCTTTGGATGTTCCCTGGCAGGAGAATCCAGATGAATATGTAGATATTATATTACAGTTGAAGCAAGGTTATCAATTGTTTTACAAACAACAGGTTGTATTTATGAATAATATGTATGGCGGGCAAGTAAGTAGGATTAATAATTACATCATCAAGTTGTTATTCTCGTCATGTATAGGTAGAAGGTAATATTTAAAGAATACAAAAAAAATGGTAAAGTATAGTTTCAAGCTGTTTTTAATTATTGTTTCAATATAAATAAGTAAATCTAAAGAAGAACATCGATACATTTTAAGATGTTGTTACAAAAATGAAAAGAAATTAACGAAAACTTAAAAATAACGTTTAAAAATTTTTATGTTTAACAGTTTTTTTTTTGTGTTAAGTTTTTCTATTATTTATTAGTATTTTATTTGTAATCAAAAGTTAAATGACGTATTGTTTGATCAAATTATTTCAGTTCCCAAAGGGTAACACCAATATTTTTCAACAAACATGCCAATTTTTTACCGAAGAATTACTTTTCTGTTTCATTGGAACAAAAAAAAATCAATTCTCAAGTACTCATACCTCCTTAACTGAATATATTATTTGGCACTTGGCTCTTCTCGTCTACTATTTGAAATGTATTCAATAAAATTAGGCACTTTTATTTTGTACTAGCTGTCCCGGCAAACTTCGTCCTGCTAAAGTTTTCGTAATTTTTCCATATTTTCTCACCACTCGAACCTTCCCTGGAATTTTAAAAATATAAAAAAACCAAAAATCAGCCAAATCGGTCCAGCCATTCTTGAGTTTTCGTGAGAGTAACGAACAGCAATCCTTTTTTTATATATAAGAGAAGATTTAATAATAACATAAGCTTGAAAACCTCTGACTATTGTCAGAAGTTTTCAAGCTTAGCAGCCATTAGTCTTACAAGCCTCCACCAATCCGGACTTGGCACTCGTAGTGGAGTATGCCGTATACCATTCTTCAGGGAAGAGACCCGTGCCCCTCAGTGGGCACATAATGGGTTGGAGATGAATAACATAACATAATAAGCTTTGTATTAAGCCATATCTGTCACACTGTAAATAACAGCTGTTTTTGTCAGGATTTTTTGAGATAATAAATAATTTCAATTTTATTTCTGAAAATCGGGTCACAGAACACACTGTTCGCCAGCCATATTCCAAGTACTAGCAACATAACATAACCTTGCATCTACATAATCTGATGATTTATGGAGATACCAGTGGCACCTACACTCACACTAAATGCTGGGCAAGCTTACTCCATCTAAAAAACAAATTCCCTGGAGGCACTGCAATACAGGATAATGTTATTGGTAATTTTAATCAAGGTAATTTTATACATTTGTTTTTCAATATTTTTTTTGTTTCAGACAAAGAAATTTATCGTCAAGTGAAGAGTTTCATAAAGCAGATCCGCCGGCAGCCTATGGCGATTTCCCTTTCCAAGATATTCCAACTTGACTACAGTCTGATACAGTCTATGCTAAGCGTGTCTGTGACATCTGCTATTGTATTAGCTCAATTTAACAAGCAGGACTAGCAATAGGGATTAATGATAAAAGATCAGTCTGGCAATAAATTGGACTGACAAAACTCTTCACAAATCTGACATAATGACACAATCGTCAAATACGAAACACAAGTCCACTGAAGTGAAAGAACATCGTGTAAGGTGTAATCCACTCCAAAGAAGACATGAGTGGCGTCTTCTTCACCACCCATGCCACGCCATGACGCATGTATGAAGTCATGGCAACCAGCGTCTAGTCAGAAATGACTGCGAAAGTGTCCTGTCAGTTTTTGGCTGATTCATTGATTATTTTTTCGCTTGATCGGTCAGACTGACTTGCACCATCTGCTAAATATGACTTAAGTATTCATTCAGGTTGATTTTTGCATGAGGAGATAGTTAAATGCTGCTTAGCTTACATTTTAATAAGCAAAGACATGTTGGGATGTAATTAACCATGTACTATGTAGTTCGTGCCAGATAAACTTGCACAAAAAAGTCCATTGAACCCAGTCTGTTGTAAAAACCAAAAGAGAGTAACTGAAAAAAATATATTTTCGACGAAAAAAATCTTTTTTTTTCTATTCTGATTGTTAGTAGAAACAATCTTAACTTAATTTATTTTCTCATTTTATTAATTTTAGTGTAACTTTATAAAAATGTCGTTCATCACGGTAAAAATGTCTTATTTTATGTTTAATTTTGTGACTGGCAATCAATTAACCGTGAAGCATTATAACAAGGTATTTTAGACTTGTTAAAATTGATCAAAAATGAAAAAAAATTATTTACTCCATATCATTACTGACTGCAGACAGACGAAGTATGCAGCGGTGCACAACTGTCGGCCCCCGTTTTGTCGTTCAATCGCTCGCTCGCGTCACAGATTAGAGAAAAAATGTTTTCTCGCGTCATTCATTCGAGCGATTCTGTGCTTTCGAGTCGGGAACACAAAGTACTATATTAGTTCAGTCATTATAGATTTTGACTCGTGAATAATCAGTTCTTGGATTTTTTTCGTAGGTCCCTCGGGGGGGTCACTGGGAGTGTCAATTCAAAAAGTAGACTTAATCAGGCTACTGCGTATATTCGAAAAAAATTTTTTTTTTCATAAAAAAAAAGGTTTTTCTTAAACAACTCGGGCATATTTGATTTTACAGTAAAACCGTGAGAACAAAAATTGTAGGAAATTTGATTGTCTACAAGTTTGGCTGTTACAATGTTTCTTCTAGGATCGATATTTTGGAAATTAAACTTAAAAACCCCGACAAATTCAAAATATTATCATTATTTCCTATATTCCACGTTTTACGGCATGAATGAAGAGAAACAAAGTTGTAGAGAATCAAATTCTGAACAATTTTGGTTCCCAAATTTTTTTTCCCCCAAAATTCATATTTTATTCAGGTTTAATTTTCAAAATATTGATCCTAGAAGAAAAATTGTAAACTAAACTTGTAGAAAATCAAATTTCCTACAATTTTTGTTCTTACCGTTTTGCTGTGAAATCAAAAATGGCCTAGATATTCAAGAAAAACCGTTTTTCGAATATACACAGGAGCCTGATTCAGTCTACTTTTTGATTTTATACTCCCAGTGAGTCCCCCGGGGGACCTACGAAAAAAAATCCAAGGACTGATTATTCACGGGTACGGTCGGTGTTTTGTATATAATGACTGGACTATATAATACAACACCGGAAATTTGGGAAGCGCTCACGTCACCACGCGGCCTTGTTCTGTGGTATGTCCACATCTACAGCGTATAACAAGACCACTGATGTAGCCATAAGGCACGAATAAGAATTAGCAAAAAACGCAAAAATCTCCAAAAATAATATCTAACGTCACCTCAATATCTCAGAAATGATGAGGAGGATGTGGTTTTCGGAGATTTTGGAGATTTTGTTACACCCGTGTAAGTCATTATTACTTTTATCCAATAAGGGGCTTTATTCTTTAAAACATAGTCAACTATGTCAAATTTTCCAAAGCATAGATCTCGATGGGTATTTTTATATTGAGACTATATTTTATACTAGCTGTGCCTCGCGGTGTCACCCGCAGTGTATTAGGGAAAATAAATTGTAAAATAACAACTATTCAAATTTTTTGGGATTTTCCTATGAGAATAAGATATTTTTTCGCAGTAAAACGTGGCCTATGTGTTAATCCAGAGTGTCTGCTAGCTCCATACCAGATTTTATTAAAATCACTCCAGCCGTTAAGACGTGAAGAAGTAACAAACATACACACTCACACACTCACAAACTTTCGCCTTTATAATATTAGTGTGATTGCCCAAGGTTATTTCCCCCTGGCCAAGACACCGAAAGGTCAATGGACTTTTGTGCAAGTTTATCTGGAATGAACTATAGCACTGCACCATAAATGTATGCTCGCGAAGTCATATTTAGGCGCACATTATAATGTCCTTCTTACCAAACTCAGCACAAAAATCGTTAATGCTGTTTGTAACTTAAATATAATAAGAGCGTTTGTGATATTTAAGTAATAAATGTTGGTTGAAATTATTCCAGTTGTTCTAATTAAACTTGTTTCAGTTTCAGAACTAACAATTTTAGTACCCTATGAATGTCATCAGTAAGGTAGTAAGGAAATTGCGCGTTATTAAAAGGTTTTTTAAGATATTACATACTTACACACATGCATAAGCTCACGCCTGTATCGCAGAGGGGTAGGCACAGACCAGGGACTGCCACCTGCCATAGACTGCCATGATCCTGACAAATCACTTTCAGATGTCATCGCGAAAGTGATTTGAGTGAAAGAGTTTTGCAATTGAAATTGTGCGATAATATACTTAATAGGCCCCTGTTTCACAATGTTGAAATAAAGTTCCAGACAAGCTATCCGCAATCCGGGCTGCCGTTTGATCTAAATTTAAATGAATTTTCCTATATTGCGTGTGTTCGTTTATGGCTTCAAATTCGAACAAACGGCAAAACTTTATCTGCAGATTGTGAAACAAACCCTTATTGACACTATATCCCGAGAATTTAGTGTATCTATAGCATCCGAACTCAAGTTACGATGAGTGATTGGAACATTTGAGACTCGACGACAGTCTGGATGGATCTGACTGACTCTATGATCACCATACCGGAGGTCTCACCTCAATGAGACATTAATGGCCCTCAGGCCAACGTACTTTTGTACAGATGACGTGAGTTTGGTTGTATTGCCATATTTGTGATGTACTTGTGATGTAACCAGGTTACCATAGTGCCATAGCACAGGTAGTTTGCGACCAAGTTAATTATTTACATATTTTTGATTGAAACATTTTTTATTCGTTTAATCGTTTATGGAATAGAGCCGTACGTCCGCGGTGTGGTGTGGAAAATCGGGGTTGCAATGCACTTTATTTGCTTAGCTTGTGGCCAGTTTAGCAGGTACAATTGCTTTCTTTTCCAACCGTCCGTCAGTTTGTCTAACGTCTAACAAAACGGTCTAAATTAAATAAATATATTTTTCTTTCTTTCTTTCTAAATTAGGCTTGATACTGTTTGATTTTAAATTCTTCGGCATTTTTTTGTAATCTGTCACCTTTGTGTCGAACTTTCATTTGGCGAGATTTGGTGCTTTTCTTTCAACTAAATTTTCTTACAATCAATATAACATAACATAACATTTACATACAGGCACATACATTGCTTCTGGCCCCACACTAGGACATAGGAACCAGAAACAGCGCCGTCACAAACATGTAAACATCCAAGACCTGGGTTTCTTTTTTCAATAGTTGATCGAGGTCCTGGACAAGGAGGAGCAGTATTCAAAATAGCTTTTAGAAAATCAAACGTGATTTTAATTGCCACACCAATATTATAAATACATAAGAGAAAGCACACACGAAAGCCTAAATAAATTGATTATTACATTTAGAGTGTGCAAATCACTACAACATATTTGAAAGTGTAATTCATTTGGTTTCTAATTGTCGTCGCTATTTCTGTAACTGAATGGCCACAACTGAGTAGGTGATGGTGGCGCTGATCATAATCTGTAGCAAGCGATAGTTCAGCGGAAATCGTCCGTAGACCGAGAAGTGGAGCGGCTGCCGGCACACCTGCTTCGCTAGAGACTCCACCGCACTCCGCTCCAAAATGCCTGGAACAAGAAATATAGAATGAATTTAAGTTGACTAAAGCTCATTTCTAAACGAAATGGGGTAGCCTGTCATAACAGGCTACCCGCAAGAGGCGGGCTGGGTAACATCAGAGATTGGCTTGCAGCTCCAGTCAATCAGAGATTATCAGAGATTTCTCCGATACCTTCCTCAGGGAAGAGACTTATTATTCTTTAACTGTTATTTATGAGTACAATAAAGAATATTCTATCTATCAATATAGTTCTATTGGCAACAATTTCATATTTGCGCCGTTTGGGGTCGAAACGATGGGCACATGGGGCCCAGAGGCGCGCCTCCTGTTCAAGGACCTAGCGGCGCGTCTAGTCGACGCAACCGGAGACCAGAGAGCTGGCGCGTACCTCGGCCAAAGGATAAGCCTGGCCATCCAAAGAGGCAACGTCGCCAGCATTCTGGGCTCATTGCCGCGGGACAATGACCTGGGGCAGATATTTTATTTGTAAATAATATATATTTCTAATCAAAGAAATTTAGGTACTAGTATAGTTTTGTATTTAAGTTATATTTATTTTTATTTATAGTAAGTTTATCTAATCTAATCTCTTTAAACGAGCAATTCTTGTATATATATTTTATGTGGGTCCAGTTCTAGAGACTGGTGCCTCTGCTTACCCCTTCGGGGATAACGGGCGTGAGTTTTTTTTTTTTTTTTATATTTATATATAATCAGAATCTCGGAAACGGCTCCAACGATTTTCATGAAATTTTGTATGCAGGGGGTTTCGGGGGCAATTAATTAATCCAACTAGGTTTTATTTTTATAAAACGTTGTTTTAACCGTGTTTTAAGGCAAAGAAATAACTGCTACACTACAAGAAGGTAATTTTTGCAAAGATCTGTAAGGTTGTCATAGCGTAAGTGGGAAATAATTTTTTTATTTAAAATTTTTTTCGGCTGGCAACTCCAGACCGAACAGCTGTTCTTGAAGGCAGCTCTGTAGTTTTTGTATTATTTATTAGTATTTCTAGTGCTTTTTGTGTAATTTTTAACGTAATTCAATGTAATAAAAGCATGTAGCAAAGTGTATAATGAAAGAAAGCAGTGAAAACATACGAATTCAAGGAGAACTTGATCATTAATGTACTGGATTGTCGAACTGTCAAACAGTTCAAATTGCAACGACAAAACCGGGGAAGTATTGTTTTTATATTTTATATTACATTCAAAACCGCACTCCATACTGCATATAGTAACCATACACAACCTCACATACGTGAGATACGTCCAATACATACACTCAGGCACTGTTTTGGCTCTCTTTACTTGACGAAAAGTGGAAGCAAAGTTGACGACAAAACCAAGCCTCAGCCATCAAAAACGCACTCTGTACATCTACAAACGTGTTGTCACGTCACTATCGGTCAATACTACTCTCAAGGACACCGATTCCCGGATTTTCCAGGCGAACAACATGTTGACTCGGGGCAAGATGACGGCGCGCGACATGGAGCTGAGGCTGAAGGCGACCCTCCTAGAGCTTAAGAAAAGCAAAGAGCTTTGCGATACACTGCTTCTGGAACGAGCAGACAGTGAAGAAGAGATCGAAAAACAAATAAAAAAAAACAAGGCACTCAAAGAAGACCTAAGCGAGTTGGACATCCAATGCCAGGACCTCACTGCCCAGCGAGATGAGCTACAACATCAACTCAACTCATTTAACAAGTGCCATGATGTCCACGATATGGCACTTCAACGCATAAAATCGCTTGAAAACGAGCTCGCTGAGGCACACCACGAGCTTCAGCAAATCAGTGAGCGAGAAGAACAAAAGGAAAGATCTAAAACCTTGTCCTTGTATAATGAAATAATGAGTGAAGCTAGGATACCAACTGTGGACTTAACTATGACCAGCGATAAGTCCTGCACTCACGAAAACAGCAACAGTATAAAAATGAACAGTGAGAAGAAAATAAAAAAGTATATAAAAACAAAGAAATACATTCAGAAGGTGCAAAAACTAGTTAAGCAGAACCGTAAGAGTATAGAATGTGTACCTCTTCACCGCCAAAAGATACAATTAGAAAAAGAAATCACTGAGTGCCAGAAGGAACTATTTGAAAACAATGTGGACCATGAACTAGCAATGGCTGAGCTACAATTACAATTGGAAGATCTGCGATTCCAATTACTGGACATTACTTGTAAATACTCAGTAGTACAGACCCAGAATAACAACTGCATTTCATCTATAAACGGGTTGATTGCTTTAAGCAAGGACAATCTGGAACGCATTGAGTCTAACACGGTCCAGATTTATGATGACTCTGCAGAAGGATTAACCTCGTCACCTCTACCACCACCATCGAACCTGCCTGGAGACCCAGCCCCTCTACATCCGAGCTCCAACCATCAACTGATCAGTCCACAGCCAAGTTTACCGCCGTCCATTGTGCCAGACATTCCAGCCTCTATACAGCTGGATTGTGCACAGCAGCATGGAGGAAAGCTACGCAGACAAGTTGAAAGTGGGAGCAGAGCAAAATCAACTAAAGACACCAAAACGATACCACCAAAGTCGGGACCTACGGGCAGCTTAATTGAAGAAGATGACACTCCCTTTAGGACTCTAATTTACTCTGATGAAATAGGTAGAGGTTTAGGTACAAGGCTTCAGTATAACTTGAGACAGCATGTGGAGAATGTATGTATGCCAAATGCATCTCATATTGAAATAGTTAACGCTGTGCTTAGCAAAAAATATGACAGAAATACAACTATTGTATTATTAATGGGGAAACAGCACAGGAATAAAACAAAATGACTTAATAAATTATTATGAGTCCATAAAAGCTTTGCAAGTAAGGAAAATTATTTTCTGTGCTTTTCCCTATTCTAAAGCTCTTTCAGATTCACAAAATGACCGGATAGATAAATTAAACCGGCTACTGTACAATTTAACCTTTGGTCATAGAGACCAAGTACTTTTTTTTGACACGAATAAATTTATTTGAAATTTTATTTTAACTCGGGACACAATACATGTGCCCCTCTCTTCTAAACGACTTATTGCCAAATTGTTGGCATTCAATATTTATGACCCTATTATTGTTAAGACAATAACGCAGGGACCTCTAAGTAATAGAAATTGTAAGACAAGTGACATTTGTCAACCTCTGTACTCTGAGGTTGTGAAGAAAACTTATAGTAGGTTAAATTTGACCGCTGATTTAAACTGCCAGCGCAGACAAAGGAAAAGCCCTCCTTAAAAAATTTCATCAGAACATACAGGGTGGTTTTTCTGGAAAATTATTAGAATTAGAGTTGTTTTAAGAACAACACAGAGTGGATACACTTTGTGTCACAGAGCACTGGCTACTAGAGACTCAAATGAATTTTTCTGTGAATAATTATCAAATAGCCAGTTGCTTCAATAGAAAGTCTGCAAGGCATGATACTAGCAAAAAATAATTTGAAATTTAAAGAACGGAATGATATTTGCAGACTTTCTGTTGAAAAAGTAATTGAAATATCGTGTGTTGAACTGTCTGGACACATTGTAGTAGCCCTGTACAGGCCCCCTACCAGCGATTACAGTTTATTTGAAACCATATTAGAGAATGTTTTAAAGATAGCTTCTAGCAGCAATAAGAAAGTCATAGTCTGTGGTGACTTCAACATCGACTTAATGGCAGACACCGCCTTGAATACTAAATTGACAATTCTCTTCAAATCGTTTAATCTAATAAATATTTTTTTGGAGCCTTCTAGGATAACTGAAACTACTGCCACCTGCATAGATAATGTTTACTGCGATTGCGATTTTTCAGATTATTCCACAGTAAATTGTCTAAAGTCAGACCGCAGCGGTCAAGTTGTGCATTTTGAAATAAATACAAAAAACGCCGAACCGGTTATCCTCTGCCGGCCCGTAACAAGTAAAAAATTAGTTTCGTTTAAATCAGACCTAGAAAGTGGTATAACGACTCAAGCAAATTATGAAAATGCTAATACTCATTACAAAGAGTTATTCGAAGTCGTGTCAGATAGTTTTAAAAAGATTTTTAAATTGCGCCATCTAAAAAGCAACGACAATAGAGTAGGATTTAGTGAATGGGCAACGTTAGGTATTCGAAAGAGCAGAGACACACTTTATGAATAATATGACAAAAAGACTTATACACATGATGCCAACTTCATACAGTACGTAAAAAAATATTCAAAATTATTTAAGGCCGTCTGCCATAAAGCTAAATGCGATCATATAAAAGGTAAAATCCAACAATCACCGAATAAAATAAAAACAATTTGAACCCATGATAAATAGAGAAACGGGTAAAGCAAAATTAGGAGACCGAGATATTTCACTTAAGATGGATGACAAAATAATAACAACAAATGAAGGTAGTTACGTCTGCTGACTCTACCACTTTTGCTGGACCAAGCAGTATCTCTATTTTCAAGTAGATACAATGTAACTACATTGTTCGTCCAGACACTTGACTCAGCAAGCGGATGTTTACGCGCCTGGCCCCTGCGGAGCTTCAGGCATAGGTAGCTTAAGTTAGTCTTAGTCCTGGCCTCACGCCTAATACACGTATCCCAAATTAAAAATTGTTTTTTAAAACATCGTAACGCTCGCACGCAACTTAACTGGCGCAGCCGGTAGGATTTTCGCGTCGCATATTTTACTGAAATCTGTAAAAGCGACGGACGCTTTCAAGCGTTTCAACGAAAATCAGTGAACCAAATAAATAAGTTAAGGCGGTGAAAAACTTGTCATCTTCAACAAGGCGAACGAGGAACGAGGCTGAGGCAACTGCAACAGGACGGACTCACCGGAGGGACCATGGGTAGCCTGTGAGTAGATCCAAATCACTATTCCTTTCTATCCATCTCCTATTCCATTTAGTTAAGTTAGATATAGCGTCTGAAAGTGTCGGCGACGTATTTTCCAACAATTGAAATGTCCAAACCTTAGACCTTTTTTAGACTTTAGTTAAGAAAATTAATTTAAGTAAAACTTTACCTGCATCGTGCTTGTAATTTTATTAGTTTAGGAACTTTACCTGCATCGTGCTTGTAATTTTATTAGTTTAAGGAACTTTACCTGCATCGTGCTTGTAATTTTATTAGAATTAATTAAATTTGATATTTTTCCGCTAAAGCGACATTAAACTTAATTTAAGTAAATTCACATAGTTTAAGAAAGTAATAAAGTGACAAAATGGCACAACTAATTGCTATCACCCCAGAAATGATAAAACTAATCCCTATTTTTGAAGGAGATAAAAGACAATTAAATTTATTCATCAGGAAAGTTGAATACATAGTAGATAAGTACAACGGTGATGAAAATCAAAATGAGTATGTCTTTCATACTATTTCAAGTAGATTATCTGGCAATGCAGCCGCTCTGTTATCGGAACGCGAGGACATCACGACATGGCTCGCACTCAAGACGTTGTTTATACAACATTTTGGAGACCCACGTAGCGAGGAATGCGTAGCAATAGCTTACTATAAGCTATTGCTTATAGTAAGCTATTGCTACGCAACTTAACGAGTTATTAAACGTAACTCGCAGACGTTCACGTCTGCGAGTTACGCTTAATAACTCGCAGACGTGAACGTCAAGGCTAGCAAAATAGCTATTTACAACAACATGGCGCAAAATGTGTTTTTACACAATTTGTCGGAAAACATGGTTAGAATTGTGCGTCTGAAAAGTCCAACATCTCTGGAACAGGCTTTGAGTACAGTCTCGGAGGAAGTAAACTTTTATGACCAGTACAATGCGCGTAATAAGTTGTATAACAGACCCAGCGTTAGCGCACCACAAAATTTTGGATTTAAACCTTCATTGCCCAATAGCAATCCCCCACAACAATTACGCCCTCAACAATTTGGTATTCAATCACAAACACTAGGTTTCCGCCCAAATGTACAGGCAAAACCTAGAACGTCAGGGTTCGGTTATAAGCCACAATTATCTGGCTTCCGCCCACAGCAGTTTGGTCAACAAACGGGTCCTCAACAACCCACACAGCTAGGCTATAAACCCCAGCAGCAATTCGGCTATAAGCCACCGCAACAGTTAGGCTGTAGACCCCAGCAGCAGTTTGGCTATAAACCACCACAACAGCTAGGTTATAGACCACCGCAACAATTCGGGTATAGGCCCCCACAAAACATACAGGCCTCCACATACAAACCCCCACAGCTGGATAACGACGTATCCATGCGAACAGCTAGACCCAAGCCAAGTTTCCCAGTTAACGAACTAGAACTTGAATACTCGTACGATTACGAAAATTATTACTCATACGATCAACAGTACGCACAAGAATACCACTGTGAACCAGAAAATTATGAATACGAACAGAAGGACCAACCAACCGAAATTAATGAGACTGAAAATTTTCAGGCAGATGCCATAGAACAACCCCCGAGATAATTAACTTGCACTACAATGACAACCTTAAGTTGCCATTAGCGATGGGTTTTTGCCCGGACATTTACGGACGTATTGAATAAACGCCCAATAACCGTCCATTTATGCCCAATAAACGCCCGATCACAGGGCATTTACTTTATGTGCTAATTACCACAAATTATTACTTAATGCTTCGATCAAATTATTTTTTAGTGTTTGTTTAATGTAAAGTAAAACTATAACTCGCACTATAAGTAGGTACTTAGTTTTTAAAACAACCTTTTGTTATCAATCGATCCTAAAATCGATTCATCATCCGACATCCATCCCTATTTACGATAGTTTATGTTATGATCGTATGTCGTACGTGTCTATTGTCGGTGGTCGGGAATTTCCCTAACTAATCGGAGCACAGAAACAAAGTACTCTGAGCACTACACCCGAGCTGCATGCACACACTCATTTCTACGTGCATTTAATTGTGGAAGTGTTTAGTAATCGTCGTCCGCCTGACGAAACTGTTGCGGTGAGTACCTATATACCTACATACCTACCTATTCATTGTATTTTCATAATTTAAAGAACTTGTAAATAAGTCGAATTTAATCAACTTCTAATCAAATCGATATTTGAAACTTTTAATAAGTACCTAAACCGATCAGGGCTGCCAGATGTGAATAAGGCGCGTTCGTACGCCTAGCTTAAAAAAGTCGTATTTTGCAGGAAAATCGAAATAAAAAAATCGTACATCTTTGTAATAATTATTTATTGAAGATTTACTCAGGATTAACCCGGTTTAACCGCGTTTTTTATTGTACGATGAAGTCTACTGCAAAGGCGCTTACTTGTTTGTCTCCTTATGTGTGTGTGTGTGTGTGGGTGTGTGTGTGTGTGTGTGTGAGGGTGTGTGTGTGTGTGTGTGTGTGTGTGTGTGTGTGTCTGTGTGTGTGTGTGTGTGTGTGTTGTTGTGTATATGTGTGTGTGTGTGTGTTTAGGGGAAACTTATCTCGCTACGTACTTGGCTCAAAGTATTGTTATTTGTTGTAGCTTCATCATGGGAAGACCAAGAAACCAGAAGATATGGCGATATTTTCAGGAAATTAATGATAAAACCATCAAGTGCCGTTTTTGTGAGAGAGTGTATCAACAGAAACATGTCCTCAAAATGAGTAGACACTTGTTGGTATGCACCAATGCTCCACTCTCAGTAAAACAACAAGTGAAAGATACAAATGACAGTAATGAACAATCTTGTAGTCAAACCTGTAAAAGTACCAATGAGGTCCCTGAAGATAATTACAAATCATCATTAACAGAGCTATTTGCAAAGGCCTTGTTAATTTCTGGAGCACCGATGTCTATGGTGCAACATCCACTGTGGATACAGTTTTACAAAAAACTGAATTTTAAATTACCTTCCAGAAAGATGCTAGCTACAAAGTACTTAGATAAACTGTACAATGAAATGGCCAAAGAATTGTTCGAGGATTTGGAAGAAGCGGCCTTCTTACACTTCCAATGCGACGGGTGGAGTAATATCCGCAATGAGGGTGTTATCAATTTTTTAATATCCAAGCCGGAAATTGTACTCGTCAAAAGCCTTAATACCGAAGACCAACGCCATACTAGCGAATATTTGTCCAGCGAAATAGAGAAGGTTATGAAATCTCACGGAGAAAAAAAATTGTAGTACTTATTGGAGACAATGCAAGAAATCTGCAAAAGGCTTTCGATATCTTGCACATCAAATACCCTTCGGTTGTTCCGTTGAGTTGCGCTGCGCATACTCTTAATTTGTTGTGTGCAGATGCAATGAAACTGTCTGTGATTAAAATTTGCATCGATCTTGCGACAGATGTTGTAAAATGTGTAAAAAAAAGTCAAGTGCTCAGTGCAATGCTTACTAAAATCAGAAATAACAAGAACATTGACGGTGAAAGTTTAAAATTACCCTGCAAAACTAGATGGGGGAGCCAAGTTTTGGCACTGAGAAGTGTCCAAGTAAACAAAGCTGCACTTCAAGCTTTGGCAGTTAACGAGCAAGTACAACCATCAAATGAGGTGAAGTCAACAATACTTGATGACAATTTTTGGTTCATGTTGGATCAATGTGTAAAAGTATTGAAGCCAATAACAGATGCCATATTTCAGCTGGAAGGCAATGACCACAACATTAGTAAAGTCTTCATGGTGTTGAAGGACATTAAATCAAAAGTGCAATTCACTTTAGCAACTATATCAATCTTGGAAAGTACAGATAAAGAAATAGTAATGACTGCCATAGAAAAGAGAACCAAACAGGTTATTAAGCCGATACATTATGCTGCATATCTTCTGGATCCTACATCTGTAGGAGTTGAACTCGACCAGACTCAAGAGACTGAAGCGATGGAGTTCATTTACGATCTTGCGGAGAGTCTAAATATTGATTGCCTAGCTGAGATGGCTCAATATAAGGGACGAGGTGGTTTATGGAGTAAGCAATTTGTCTGGAAGGCTGCCGAAACTGTTGACTCCGTGATGTGGTGGAAGGGGATATGTGGATCCACATCTCTCAGTAAAATAGCACTCCGCATACTAACTGCGCCATGTACATCAGCGGCCACAGAAAGGTCATTCAGCATGCAAAGCTTCTTTCACAGTGCAAAAAGAAATCGCCTAACTACCGAAAGAGCAGCCAAGATTTCATTTCTGGCATACAACTGGAATTTGCTAAATAAAAGAGTGGAAAATAGCAATATACTGGATGATGATGTCGCTACGGACGATGACCTGGAAGATATATCAGATATCGAATCTGATGTTGACACGCATGAAACATCCTCAAACGAACCCCAACCATCTACATCCAGAGCATTTGACTTTGTTCCAGTTCAATCACTCGATATACTTAGTGACAGTGATTAGTTAATCGAAATCATTAGTTTTTCTTCACGCACTCAGGGTAAATCCGGTTTATAAATGGTTTGTTTGCTCGTCTTGATTGAAAATTAGGTACCGAACGTGATTTTAATTGATAAATAACTCTAAATTGTACGATATTGTTTAGTTCTAATTAATTATGTTTGAATGACGCACATAATAAATAAAGAATCAGTGATATTTTCGATTATAGATAACTTGTTTTATTTAATAAAATCGTACAAATAAAAAAAAATTGGCAATCACCTTATTCCTAAATATTATATTTTGGTATAAATACCTAAACCTTATCACTATTTAACGATTACGTATTGATAATTAAAAAAAATGAGAAATTATGGTTTCTGCCCTGTAACTGGACATTTATTTCGGCATAAATTCGTTTTTGCCCTATTTGTCCAGTTTATGCCCTTTCCGTCCAGTTGGGTTTAAACCTTCTGCCCATCTCTAGTTGCCATACATTCATTTGCCCGAAATTAACGCAAACTTTATGATAGACACGGGAAGTACTAGGTCTTTTATAAGCCCTAATACGGCCAACCAATATTACCGTGCTTATAAAACATTTGAACCCTTTGAAGTCATTAGTACTCATGCAACTAGTAAACATAACGAGGTTATAGAAATACCTGTTCCGAGCACCTTCTGTGCCAACGGACATCACAAGTTTTATATCTACAATGTAGACCCGAAATACGATGGTCTCATCGGACTCGATCTCTTGCGAGAACTCGAGGCGTCAATAGATATTAAAGCTCAAGTGCTTCACACGAATTCCACTTCAATCCCGATACAATGTAACACGCCCAACAGCGCTTACAAAGTATTTGTTTCACCACGGACCGAACAAAGAGTTCAAGTGCCAACTGATATGTATACAGGTCAAGCAATTATAAACTATACACAATTTGCTGATGGAGTGCGTATGCCAAGTGCGATTGTTCAGTGCGACAATGGTTACGCAACCACTATTATTCAAAATTCCACAAACCTTGAGTATGCCATTACCATTAAAAGGCCGTTTAAAGTAATTCCATATGAAAGTGAACAATGTGTAAATTTCAGCATACATGACGTTGAAATGAAAGACTTAGAATTAGACGACTGGTTAACTGAGAACTTAAACACTAAGCTCAGATTAGACCACATGAATGAGGAAGAAAGAAAGTGCATTCATGACCTCTGCACCGAATATAAAGATATCTTTTATTGTGAAAAATCACCGTTATCTTTCACAAATGACGTAAAACATCAGATCCGTACTCGTAACGAAGACCCAATTTTCATTAGGCCGTACAGGCAACCCCAAGTAATTAATCAGGAAATAAATAGACAAGTCGAGAAAATGTTAAAAGACAATATCATTCAAGAGTCACATTCCCCTTGGAGTGCACCAGTACACTTAGTACCAAAAAAATCAGATGCCTCTAATGAAAAAAAATATAGGCTAGTAATAGACTATACAAAACTGAACGAGTTAACGGTAGACGATAAATACCCATTACCCAACATCACAGACCTCTTTGATAAGTTATGACGAAGTACTTACTTCAGCACCCTCGACCTAGCCAGTGGCTATCATCAGATCGAAGTTGCTGAGGAGGATCGCCAAAAGACAGCTTTCTCAACACAAGCGGGACATTATGAGTTCTCTAGAATGCCCTTTGGACTGAAAACAGCGCCAGCGACATTCCAGCGAACAATTGTTTTGCGAGGTTTGCAGGGACTGCACTGCCTCGTTTACTTAGACGACATAATTATCTTTTCGTCAAGTCTCCAGGAACATCTCTTAAAACTACGTACAGTGTTCGACAGGTTACGTGCCACTAACCTTAAAGTGCAGTTGGACAAATCCGAATTTTTAAGAAAAGAAGTTCTATACCTAGGTCACCAAATAACTAGTGAAGGCTTAAAACCTAATAATGACAAAATAAAGGCAATCCTTGATTGTCCAATTCCAAAAACCACCACAGAAATTAAAAGCTTTTTAGGCTTAGTAGGTTATTACCGAAAATTTATAAAGGATTTCGCTAAAGTAACTAGACCACTAACAGCATGTTTAAAGAAGAAAAATAAAATTGTCATCGACCAGCAGTACACTGACGCTTTTAATATGTGCAAAGAACTGTTAGTCAATGCCCCAATTTTACAATACCCCGATCCGGATAGACCTTATGTCCTTACAACGGACGCTTCAAACTTTGCCGTAGGCGCAATACTGTCACAAGGACCTATTAATAAAAATTTACCTGTAGCGTATGCTAGTCGCACACTCAATGACGCAGAATCACGCTATAGTGTTACTGAAAAGGAACTGCTAGCTGTAGTATGGGCCATCAAACACTTTCGCCCGTACCTTTACGGTAAAAAGTTTACGGTAGTAACAGATCACAAGCCTCTCCAATGGCTAAAATCGCTATCGGATACTAACAGTAGACTGACACGATGGCGCTTACGTCTTTCTGAATATGATTTCGACATAGTTTATAAGAAAGGCTCACTCAATAGCAACGCCGACGCGTTGTCACGAATAAAGCTACATGCTCTAGGTAAAGAGGAAAACGAATCAATGAATGTTCATGTTAGCGACGAGGAGCAGACCATAAACCAATTAATACAGGATCTTGCAGATTTAGGTAAAAAACAAAAACGATCTCTTGCCCAAGGCAAATCACCAAGTCCAATGACCATCTCTAGTGATTCCGATCACCCAATCACTATCTCTGACTCCGACAGAACTATGTCAATAGGACGTAAGTCACCCTACTCTATACCTAGCCCATCTAGTGCTACACTTACAGCATCAGAAAAATCTTCAATGACCGCAACGGCTCATTGAGCAGAAGACACTGAATCCGAAGGAATTCCTATTTTACAGGAAGCCGTTGACACTAAGCCCAACCAAATACTAGTTTTCACATGGCAAATTGACAAACTTTCAGTTAAAGATTTATCTAGAAAAAAGCAAAGAATTTTAGAAGTGCATTTACCTACCAACCGCCCAGATTTAGTAAAACAATTCCTGAAAGAATATGTAAAAAATAAAACAAAATATTACATCTACTTTGATGACGATGAACACCGACGACAGTTTACGCAATCGGTGATTTTCTTGTTCAAAAAGGAGCTTGTGCAATTTTACGAGTGTACAAAGCGTGTAATTTTTGTAGAAGACGAATCAGAACAACAAGACATAGTGAGAAAGTATCACGTAGGTAAAACGTGCCACCGAGGTATAAGGGAAACGTTAGCACACATAAAACGATTCATACTTTTGGCATAATATGGAAGCTATTATATCTAGTTCCATCTATTCTTGTGAAACCTGCCAAAAAATGAAATACGATAGAAACCCAATAAAACCGCAATTACAGTTAACCCAAACCCAAACTAAACCACTAGAGGAGATTTTTATTGATCTATTCTCAATTGAAGGACGTTATTATCTGACTATCATAGACGCCTTCAGTAAACTGGGACAAGCGTTCGAAATAGCTAACCGCTCTACCCCCGAAGTAGTACGTGCCCTAATTAAATATTTCAGTTTCTACGGAGTACCCCTAAAAATCAGTTCAGACCCAGGCTCAGAGTTTAATAACGCATTACTGAAAGAGTTACTCTCACTATATAAAATAGAACTACATATAGGTACGCCTAACAATACAATCCAAACTCTATGGGACTCATCGAGAGATTCCATTCCACTATCATAGAGATATATAGAATAGCTAAGTATGAGCAAAAGTATACAGACGCAGCTTCTGTAATGACGTACGCTGTAATGACTTATAACCACAGCATACACTCTAGCACCGGAATGACACCATTAGAAGTCTTATTAGGACACACAGATTCGAGACACGTCTTCAACGCTGATTTTGAAAAACATTATACCCAGCAATTAATAAAAGAACATGCAAAACGAACTAAATACCTATATGCCCATCTGGCAGAACAAACACTTAAGAGGAAAAATAAAATCATTCTAAAGCGGGGAGGTGAAACAAACATTCAACTTAACCCCGGCGATACAATCTTTGCTAAAGATACGAACAAGAGAAGTAGTAAAGATAAAGCGCGCTATTCACGTGCTGACGTAATAGGCTCGACATATAGGAATATAATCCCAATTCGTGTCCGTAATCGAGACACTAAAGTTCCATTAAAGAACGTAAAACGTCTGCCCTTACAGGCACCTGCTCGTCATGACAGTAGCCATGACCATGGTAACGCAACTCCAGGCACTTCAACTTCAAGACCTTAATAGCAACCCAGGAGTTCTGCCCGTCAAGCAAGGCGTTGCTGTCATTAGCAAAAATAAGTGGATAAGTGGAAGTAAAAACGCTCGACTTCACACCAGTCGCAGACGATTTGAGAACGAACCTCTTATGTGCCCATGAATTGGATATGTTAGTTAAGATATTTGATAAGAATTTTACTTTTAATTTTGTAGACATAAGAATACAAACGGAATATGTTATAAATATAACTTTGGAAAAATTCCAACAAATTGCACCCTCTATTCGTGTAAAACGAGGTATATTAAACCCTCTTGGCTAACTAATCAAAATCATTACTGGAAATCTCGACAATGACGATGCTATTAAATACGATAAAATCATTAATGAAGTAAAGACCAATCAAAAGAAAAGCAATCGGAAAATGACTTTGATTACTGAAATGGTGCAAACACTTGCAAATTCTATTTTTAAATTAAATGACAATCTCATTCAAATTAACCAGGAAATCAAGAAAATTTCGGAAAATCTAAATGAACTCTCAAAGTCGAATTATCTTAATCACGTTGAAACTCAAATCCTGAATACTTATAATATGTTAATTTATAATTTTCAGTCGATTCACATTAAATTGAACGAGATTGAGACAAGTATAGCTGTAAGTAGATTAGGTACATTACATACGCCTATTATAGAGACAACTAAACTTTTAAGTATTCTTGAAAAGATAAATAATGTAGAGACTTTGATATACCCACCTACTTTGGAAAACTTAGTTAAAATAGAGCAAACTATGACGTTAAAAGTATACTTTAAAGGAAATCAAATTAATTATCTGTTGGAAATACCACTTGTAAGCAAGGACACTTATATCTATTACAAAATGATTCCTTTACCTATTTTATCCCAAAAACAAACCCTGGTCATTGGTCCCAAATTTCCCAATATCCTAGTGAAAGGATCGAAGATCAGGCTACTAACCGCCCCATGCCAGGAAATTGACGAGTTCAGCTTCCTCTGCATCAATGATGACCAGTCCAGCTACATTCAAGACATCTGCATCACTCAACTCATGACGTATGCCGAAAACACTACGTCATGCAAACAAGTCGCAGTCTCTATCAAAGCAGTAAAGGTACAAATGATTCAACCTAACAGATGGATACTCTTCAGCAAGGAGCAGAAGCTACTTTCCAGAATCTGCTCTAACGAAATACACCACCAGAAGATACTTGGCACATATGTACTTACCTTAGATGACCCCTGTGAAATACAGATTGGCGATGTTCATCTGAAAATGCATACCAGCGACACAGATAACATCTCATACTCTAAACTACCCATCGTACATCTGCCTAGAGTAAAACCATCTGCAGCAGTAATGTCAGCGGTACCAGTGGACCTGGAAGGCACCGACCTCATGGACGTCAAGTTCCTGTCGTACCTCCTGAAGAAACGTGAAAGTGATATTGAAGGACCAATTATTAAAGTAAAATCTATTAGCGTATGGACCATTGTACTCTACATTTTAATCATTATATTCTTATGTGTTTTAGCTTATAAGCATCGTTTAAAATTAACACTATTATGTAATCGAAGTTCTGCTTCTTGTCCTAAAAGTCCTAAGAAAGAGAACTTCGAACTTAAGGAGGGAGGAGTTACGTCTGCTGACTCTACCACTTTTGCTGGACCAAGCAGTATCTCTATTTTCAAGTAGATACAATGTAACTACATTGTTGGTCCAGACACTTGACTCAGCAAGCGGATGTTTACGCGCCTGGCCCCTGCGGAGCTTCAGGCATAGGTAGCTTAAGTTAGTCTTAGTCCTGGCCTCACGCCTAATACACGTATCCCAAATTAAAAATTGTTTTTTAAAACATCGTAACGCTCGCACGCAACTTAATTAGGTATCGCTGCAGCTTTCGAACAGTTCTTCACTAATGTCCCAATCGTAACTACAGCTCTATTAGACTCGTCACCAGATCGTTCGGCGACATTATTAAGGGACCATGTCCCCGCGTGCGAACACGATTTTACATTTAATTACATTGAGCCCCATGACATTGTTAAGAATTTTAAATTATTGAATCTTAAAAAAACCGAGGACTTATGGGGTTTGTCAGTAAAACTAGTTAATTCAGTGATAAATAGCTTTGCCGTTAGCACAGATTTTCAATAAATGCGTAGATGAAGGAGTATTTCCAGACCTCATGAAATATAGAAGGTTAGTGGCCTTATTTAAAAGCGGTGATAAACAAGACCCAACCAACTTTAGACCCGTTTCAGTCCTACCAGTATTAAGTAAAATATTTGAAAGAATTTCTGTGTGGTGTCGGCCTAGAGAATAGCACCAACCCAACTCTTCCCGCGGGTGTCGTAAAAGGCGACTAAGGGACACAAAACCGGGGGGTGGGTAGCAGCGCCTCCTGCAGTACAACTCTACCGCACTGCGATCCCCAACCCGCATGCCCAGCGTGGGGATTATGGGCATTACCCCATGATGGCACAACACAGGAAACGGCCCCCAGTTCCCGGCCGCCTCGCTATTCCTGGCCATCGTGGCAGCGGCCATGGTGACGGCGGGGTAGGGGGTGCTAAGAATCACCGGGCTACCTCAGGCTGCCACAAACATCTGACCCTGGCAACGTTCAACGGACGCACTCTGAGGCTTGACCATCATCTAGCGCAGTTGGAAGTGGAGTTAGAGAACATTAAATGGCATGTTCTAGGGTTATGTGAAGTCCGTAGAGAGGGGGAGGACACCGTAACCCTAGACTCGGGCCATCTTCTCTACTTTCGCGAGGGTGATAAAACATCCCAGGGTGGCGTAGGTTTCCTCGTCAATAAGGCCCTCTCTAACAACGTTGAAGAAATCTCTAGTGTATCGACCAGGGTAGCGTACCTGATCCTTCGGCTGTCCAAGCGTTACAGCATGAAGGTCATTCAGGTTTACATAGAAACACAGGGGGCAAATGCTTGTCAACTTCCTTGAGAAAGAGGAACTATTCTTGATGAACTCTTTCTTCAAGAAACAGCCTCAAAGGAAGTGGACATGGCAAAGCCCCGACACTGTGACCAAAAATGAGATCGACTTCATCATGACAAATAGCAAGTATATATTCAGAGATGTCTCAGTGATCAACAGGTTTAATACCGGATCTGATCACCGACTTCTCTGAGGCTCTCTGAATATCAACTTGAAGCTTGAGAGAAACCGTCTGATGAAGTCCACGCTCCGACCAAACCCAATCCAAATCATGGCGGGCACCGAGAAGTTCCAGCAGCTTCTCGGGGATAGATTTGTTGCCTTGGAGCCCACTGACGACGCTGACGAGACCCTACACAATCTGGTCGTAACTCTTAGGGACGAGGGCATCAAGTTCTGCAAAACGCAGCGGACAGGCAAGAAATCCAAACTCTCGGCTGAGACTCTCCGGTTGCTGACAAAAAGACGGGAAAGCACCCAAGCGACTTCGTCAGAGAGGTCAAACCTGAACAAGCAAATTGCGAAGATAGTACGGCGCGACCTTCGGAGCTCCAACACACGCCTCATTGAAGAGGCAATAGAGCAAAACCGAGGGTCCAAAGTATTCACTCAGCAGCTTGGCAGGAGCCACCTGACGAAGCTTACAACGCACGACGGGAGGACCGTATTGTCGAAGCCGGAGATCTCCGTCGAGATAGAGGATTTCTATGGCCGATTATACGCTGCACATGCCCCTTATTCCCAACGAGACGACCAAGATTCCGGAGCCACCCTGACGCGCCACTACACCGACGAACTGCCTGACATCAGTCAAGACGAGATCGTGCTAGCTCTGAGGCAGCTTAAAAATGGAAAAGCCCCCGTTGAGAACGGAATAACATCAGAGCTCTTGAAGGCTGGAGGAGCCCCTGTTATACAGGAATTACAAAAGCTCTTCAACGCCGTCCTTCACAGTGGGAGAACTCCAAAGGCATGGAGCGGGAGTTTGGTGGTGCTCTTTTTTAAGAAGGGTGACAAGACTCTTCTTAAAAATTACAGACCCATCTCGCTCCTGAGCCATGTCTATAAGCTGTTTTCACGAGTGATCACGAATCGTCTCGCCAGAAGACTCGACGAGTTCCAGCCGCCGGAACAGGCCGGGTTTCGCGGAGGATATGGCACCATAGACCACATTCACACAGTGAGGCAGATTATACAGAAGACCGAGGAGTATAATCAGCCCCTGTGTCTTGCTTTTGTGGACTACGAGAAGGCCTTTGACTCTGTCGAAATCTGGGCTGTTCTGGAATCCTTACAGCGATGCCAAGTAGACTATCGTTATATCGAGGTGTTGAGATGTCTGTACGAAGCCGCCACCATGAGTGTCCAAGTACAGGGCCAGCAGTCTAAACCTATCCAACTGTGCAGAGGAGTAAGACAGGGGGATGTTATATCCCCGAAACTGTTTACAAGCACGTTGGAAGACATGTTTAAGACGCTGGACTGGAAAGAAAAGGGCATTAACATAAACGGCGACTACATCTCACACCTGCGATTCGCAGATGACATAGTCTTAATGGCGGAGTCGCTAGAGGAGCTAAACCACATGCTGGCCAGCTTAGCATCAGCCTCGCGACGCATCGGTCTTGGTATGAATTTGGATAAAACCAAAGTCATGATCAATGGTCACATTGATCCAATACCGGTCGTCGTACATGGTCACCTACTCGAAATCGTTTCCGAATACACTCACCTCGGGCAGATTCTGCAGTTAGGTAAAAACAATTTCGAGAAGGAGGCCAAGAGGAGGATCCAGCTGGGCTGGGCAGCGTTTGGGAAACTACGCCGGGTCTTCTCGTCATCCATACCGCAATGCTTGAAAACGAAAGTTTTCAATCAGTGTGTCCTACCTGTTATGACCTACGGAGCCGAGACATGGACACTCACGAAAGGGTTGGTCCACCAGTTTAAAGTCGCTCAGCGAGCTATGGACAGAGCTATGCTCGGAGTTTCTCTGAAGGATAGGATTCGTAACGAATACATCCGACAGAGAACCAAAGTTATCGACATAGCTCAGAGAATTAGCAAGCTGAAGTGGCAGTGGGCTGGCCATATTTCGCGAAGAACCGACAACCGCTGGGGTAAACGTGTTCTTGAGTGGAGACCGCGACTCGGCAAACGTAGTGTAGGACGCCCTCTAATCAGGTGGGATGACGATCTGCGAAGGACTGCAGGCAGATGCTGGATGAGGCAAGCTGAAGACACGGCGCTATGGCGCTCATTAGGGGAGGGCTATATCCAGCAGTGGACTAATATAGCCTGATGATGATGATGATGATTTGAAAGAATTATCTTAGATCAATTGCCTATTCATTTCAATAATTACCAACTCCTCCATAGTCAGCAGTTCGGTTTCACTAAAGGGCGGAATACAACAGACGCTGGAGTCATGTTAGTTAAACATATTTTCAGTGCGTGGGAGGATCATAATGATGCTATAGGAGTATTTTGTGATTTGTCAAAGGCATTTGATTGTGTAGGCCACAAAACACTGCTCTCAAAATTAAAACACTATGGAATAAAAAAATTAAGTTTAGATCTTCTAAAATCATATTTAGAAGGAAGGGTTCAAAAAGCAGACATAAACCGTATTAAATCGTCAGGTTCACTTGTAAAAATGGGAGTCCCCCAGGGATCTATCTTAGGGCCGTTCCTTTTCCTGGTCTATGTAAATGATTTACCGTTTATGGTACAAAAAATGTGTGAGATAGTGCTATTTGCTGATGACACGTCACTTATTTTTAAAATAAAGAGACAGGAAAATAATCTTGACGAAGCAAATAATGTTCTCTCGCACGTTCTAGATTGGTTTACAGCAAATAATCTGTTGTTAAGTTCAAAAAAGACAAAATGTATGAAGTTTACCCTACCTAATGTAAAATTAGTTGAAAATAACATTGTGATTGGAAATGAAAAACTAGAATTTGTTGAAGATACTGTATTTCTGGGCATCACAATCGATGCCAAACTACAATGGGGCCCACATATTGTAAAATTAGCACATAGACTTAGCTCCGCAGCATATGCCGTGAAAAGAATTCGAGAACTTACTGACGTTGCAACTGCTAGGCTTGTTTATTTTAGTTACTTCCATAGTATTATGTCCTATGGTATACTACTATGGGGCCGGGCAGCAGACATTGAGACTATCTTCATATTGCAGAAGAGAGCGATCCGATTTGTTTACAAGCTAGGTAGTAGGGACACACCAAGAATTTTTTTCAAAGAAATTAACATCCTAACAGTTGCAAGCCAATACATTTATAAAAATATTATGTACGTTAGGAAAAATATTAAAGACTTCGAAACACTTGGTAGCCATCATAACGTTAATACTAGGAATAAACATAAATTGTCATTTCCACGATTTAGACTTGCAAAAGTTAATACTTCCTTTATGGGGCACTGTATAAGGTTCTACAACAAGATACCCCAAGATATATTAGAGTTACCTCCAACGCGATTTAAGAATTGTGTTAAGCACACTCTTTGCAAAAAAGCTTATTATAAAATCAACGATTATTTAGAAGACAAGGACGTATGGCTTTAAATAGTAGTTTAATATTAAATTTAATCAGAGGATAAATGTGTCTAGTGTTCAACACATCCAAGATATTGTTTTGTAAGTTTTATTTGTATTAGCTTGTAGCATTGTATGATTTGAGAAAAGATGGTCAGAGTGGAGTTTTTTTTTTCGCTGCCTTTTTCTCCACTACAGATGGCCCCAAGGCAGCGGCTAACATTATACATAACTGTATGTACATTGACATTCAACAAGCAGAATGTAAATTCTTTACGTTGAAATAAATTTCTGATTCTGATTCTGAATAGGACCATACCGTATACAGAAGACCCTGGTTCGAGACTTGATAATAATTTTTCTTTTTTTTTCAAGTTCCTCCTTTTGTGTGAAAACCTACATACCGAGCAAAGCTCGGTCATCCAGGTACTTATTAATATTAATGTAATTTTAAGTTTTTAATATTTAGTTTAGTTTTAATATTTAGTTTAGTTTTAATATGTAGTTTATCATTGTTATCTTAAATTTAGTTATGGTCGAAATAAACTTTTTCTATCTATCTATTCTTTATTAGGCAACTAAAACCGTTGGTGCCGGCTGCCATCGTTAAGATGGAAGTCGTTAAGCCAAGTCGGAGGCCTTAGGGTAACTTGTGAACTTCTGACAGTGATACCAGCCATCTTACAAGCCTCCACCAATCCGGACTTGGTCCCCGTGTTGTAGTATGGCCAATACCTTCCTCAGGGAAGAGACCCGTGCCCCTCAGCGGGGACATAACGGGTTGATGTTGATGATAAGGCAACTGGATAACCCATGACACCCCTCTCACCCATAACCCGTTGCGCGATGACAGCTTCTACGTGCAATTGCAGCTTTATCCTGGTCTTCGAGACGCGCTCCACGTGATGCGCTATGATTAACAGCAGAGCGTAGCTCGCGAAAATAGACGTTGCCAAATAAGCACGAGCCACCACCCCACCCTGAAACATTTTAGTACAGAAGGGAATAACACCAAATTTATAGGCCAGGTCCCTCAATTAGTAATGTGATTATAAGTGAATCCCGACAAAGGTATGATAGTTTCGTAATTTAGAATTCATTAAGCAGTATCTTCGTCTCTCTGCATCTTTAATCAGAAACAGTCATTAGGAAGGCAAATTACGTCTACAGCCGGCGAAGACAGCTTCATAAGGCAAAAGCATTATATTAGAAGTAGGTACAAATTTTATTATTTATTTATAACTTTTAGAAAGCAACATAAACTTGTGTAATCACAAACAATAAGCAAATGGATTAAAACCACCCTAGGCCATAGTAGAATAAACTGAAGCATGTTTAGCGCACACAGTTCGCGCCATGCCTCTACGTCGAGGGCTAGTAAATTAGGAGTTAGGTTACACACAATATGAGTAAGAGGCACTGTTGTTTGGAGTGGCCTCCAGCACATTTGCAAGGTTTTATAATAGCCCTGTAAATAATCCAACTAATGATTCTCTAGCATGAACTCTGATAATAAATTCTCTGGAAAAATTTTAATAAAATTATTGGATTATCAACTTTTATATCACATTTTACGACACCCTCAACCTCCCTAAAAGTCTATTTCAAGTGTACTAAGTTCATCTCGAACACGAAACACGAATAATATAATAATAATAGTGTATGACTGTATGATTAAACGAAGTTACCTGTAGGTACTTGAAGTTCTATCATAATTATATGAAGTACTTCGCAACTCTTCCAACAATTGCTAATACAGATACAGTTTGTTTTTAAACATAGGTAGGTAATTAGAATATCGTAAAATAAAACACACGTTTAAAGTAAATCAAAAAAATGTTGCATGATGGAAAGGAACAATTAAAAACAGTTTAATGTTGAGCAAAAATAGTCTCTAATACAATGTGAGAAGGCGAAAACCTAGGCGAAACTACAAGTGTATTATTCTAAACTCTTTAGACGAAGCACTTCATTTAAATGATAGAATTTCACGTTTAATCATCATCATTCTGTTTTTTTTTTCTTTAGCGTAGTAATTATGCTATGTTAACATTGTTTGTATAGTTAGTTATATATAACTACGTTGTTAGCGATTTGGTATTAGCTTTAAGTTACACATTTAAATAAATAAATGATATTGTAAGGTCCCACATTCCATCGAGTTATGGGTAAGTCCCATCTGCTTAAGGTTTTGTGCTAAGCAGTCAGGCTTCTCTATTGTATTTAAAAAAATATATGTAAAATTTCAGCCTGAGTTTTTTTACGTTCCAGTGCAAAGTGTGTTCACTTACTTTAATATTGTTTCGTAAGGCATCATGAATTATGATCACCATAATGACTGACAAACATAATGTGGACAGAATTGGTGCTACGGCCTGTAATAGGAGAAAGTAATTTATTTGCAAAGAATGAATCCCATATTTATATGAGCAGGAAGCAAAATAGCGATGCTTAAACATTTTCATCGATTGAAACAGAATAACAGTTATTCTGCTTGAAATTTATAAGATATTCGCACGAGTGGCAAAAAAAAATCCGTGTAAATAGCTACTTATATTAGTTCCGTAGAAAATTCCCGGGGTTCTAAGTTGTTAAACCTTGGGTAACATTATTCGAGATTTCGTATGGAAGCCTAAACTTTTTGAAAATACAATAAATATAGCCTATGTTACTCACGAAAAATGTAGCTTTATTAAAGGTGAAATAATTTTTAAAATCAGCGCAGTAGTTTTTGAGCCTATTCATTACAAACATATACACACACACACACACACACACTCACAAATACAAATCTTTCCTCTTTATAATATTAATATATTAGTAATATAATGAGTATACCGTGTTGCAGGTTTATATAGATGAATATAAAAAAGCCAAGTCAGAGGCCTTAGGGGGCGGGTTGAAAACTTGTGACAGTAAGACCAGCCAAGAGTCTTACAAGCCTCCACCAATCTGGACTTGGCCCCCGTACCTTATAAGAAAAAAAACAAGATTTAGAAACGATTTGGACTTTTACAAAAGTGATTGAATAAATGTTAAATAGGAAAGAGCGGGTGATGTGCTCTTCCACTATAAAGGGAAATTTCCCGCCAGGCAGATCGTATGCCTAGGGACGGCATACGTCCCTAGGGTTTATAGTGCGCGCGCAGAGTTGACATGTGCTCGCCCACAGATATATTGCCGCAGACATGGTTACAGAATAGTATTAATAAATTATTATACTCGCATTACATAGTGCGTGTGACAATTATATTATTTCAGCGTTTGCTGTTTCTATCCGAAACATCGCTGGTTTTCGAATAGCACCTTCACACCATTTAAAAACAAACCATGCAGGTAGGGCTTACGTCTTAAAAAAACTACAAATAAGATTAATAATTAACTAAGTGCTCAAAGGGTGAGCTGAAAATATGTTATGTGTATATTTAAACATTTTAATTTATCGAAACATTTTACTCACGAAAACTGCATCAGTTTTTTTCAGGAGTTCATACTGTTTGAGGAACAGCTGGTAACACTTCTTGTGATCCAACACCGTTTTTATCAGCCTCGTTCCGTCCACCTCCCAAACACGATTCCTGACGCTTACGTCGACGGTCACTTTTTCTGTGAACGCTTTGAATTTACGTTCAAATATAATTATTTTGATAGCTAAGTAGATCAATGCACATTGACTGACTATAGCACTGATTTCTGTGTTTAAAAACGCTATAGTAGACATAGTTCCCAATAAACTAGTCATTACTATAACCTGCGCAGTTCTTACTGCTATATACGTCAATGCTGTGGTGTAGAAGAAAGCCGTTGCTTTGAGTTGCGCCCTCTGGTAGTGCTTTTCTTTATTTATGCTTATGACAGAATCGATTATTTGGTAGTATTTGTAAAAGACCCTGTACACATCGATGTCCAGCCAAAAGTTGCGGCATATGATACTAACAGTGTTAACAAGTTCAATCACTACATATATGGTATTTATTATCGAGATGGCATTAAAGTAATCGTAAGACCACGTGTATAAACTTTTCAAATAAAAAGACCCGAGGTTGTAGATCAATACAATAATCAAAATAAAACAGAGCTGGCCTTTGTTATGACATTTTACAATTTCGTGGTTCGAATTCCGTGTAAACCCAGTAAAACAAATTAAATTAAGGAACGTCGTTAAGTATTTTGTCGTTTCATAGTTTGGGTCGTGAGAAAAAGTTTGCGCCAAATGCACACGGGAAGATTTCAAAATAACCATATTTTTTCCATTGCTTTGTAGGTATTTCAATACAGAAAATGAATACACGTGTGACCCAGTGTAATGTTCGGAACCTTCTAGCGCGTAATTAGCTTGACTCGAAGTATGATATTATCGACGAAACGGAAGGTACAGTCAAATGGGTTCCCTACTTGTCTGCGAAGGCTGATGATTCGATTTTTATTATATCGAAAACGATGTGTCGATAATTCAGTGGCGCGATGCTTTATCCCCCAGATAGCATTTTTTGGTAGCCGTTACGAAACAATGTCGACACTAAAAAGACGACACAGTTACATTTTTGGTCGCTGTTACGACATTGTTTCGGTCGCTGCGACTAAAGTGGGGCACTTCTCGACACAGTAACATTTGGTTTTTAAGTTACGACGCCGTGTGGTAACATTGTGCCGACTATTTCAGAAATCATTCGTTCATTCGTCAATTCCGTTCATTCTTTGCAACCTTTATTTAAGAAACAACCAAATTGTCAAAGAAAACTCTGTGCAATATGGAGACAAATTGAAAGGTTCGCCATATTATTTTGACAGCGTCAGTTTATTTTTGAAGTTAATTAGTTTTAGATGTCTATTATTGTTGTGATAATAGTGGGAAAAGAAATTTGTCGTATTATGTAACCAAATACATTGAAAATCATCAATGGGCCATCACGTAAGTGCAATTTAATCAGTTTATTGAAATGTTTAGGTTTTCACTACAAGTTTTGTTCATTCTCCAGACCATTCAGTTTAATCAAACTGTACTCTTTTTATGCTAATAATGTGATATTTAATCAAAAATAATCCATTAACTTACAAAAACATTTGTTTTCATAGTCAAATTATTCTAGTCGTATTTGGTAACAAAGTTACGACACTGCGTCGACTTGCAGACACAAAGTTACTGAATTTACAATATGGTGTCTCTCACTTTATTGTGTCCAGCGGTTCTGAAACTGTTGACAATGCCATTTTTAATAATTAACCTCACTAAAGAGGGCTAAAATTTGTAAAACTTTGCGTGCTTTCAGTTATACGTTTATAATACGTTTTAAAAATTAATAAGCGTAAAATATGGAAGAATAAAACATATGTAATAGAAAGTTTAATAACTTAATCACGTCTAACGTCAAAGTGTTTGCCAAGCTGTCTGTTACACCGTTTACAATAGTTTTGTGACTTGTGTGCTTTCGACCAATTTTGCGAAATACAACATAACTATCGTTTTTACAGGTATTACAAAACACGTAAAATGAATAGGAAACATCCAGATCTACAGTCCATCGAAGGAGAATTAGGAGAAGGGTATGCTGAAGACCATGCATTTGATATATTACCTGAAATTCATTGATATGTTTTTAATTACCTACATGTTTACTTTTACTAGACTGGAAATAACCTGAAAGAAAAAAATTATCAAATAAAGAAAAATATGATCTGTTATACGTACCGATACTACCTATCTAATATATAAAATTCTCGCGTCTTTACTCACCGTGTTAGTGCGCATACTCCTCCGAAACGGCTTGGCCGATTTTAATGAAATTATATTATAATAATCGGTTGTTCTGAGAATAGCTTGTTATCTATTTTTCATAGCCTTAATTGAAAAAAAATAGCAGATCAACAAGTTTGCCGGTGCAGCTAGTCTAGGTATACTGAAGTATGGTGACATCAACGTAAACGATGTATATGTATGTCTACGTTCACAATAGTGTTTGTGTGACACATATTCGTAGTGTTTAGTTAGCAATAAGTTTTACTTAAAATACATTGTTTTGTGACTAAGCACGAGCACTTCATATTCGGAGGTGAACTAATAAACATGTGAACATAACACCTGCATTTTACATCAAGAAATCCCGTCAGTTCAACAACTCAAGTATTATTATATTTCATAGCGACTCTGCCACGTCTTTCCTGCGAGTCTATCAAGAAGGAAGACTGAAAGAGCGAAGATAATCAAGCACGAAAATGCCAGAAAAAATTTGAAAACTATAAGAAGACAGAAGAACCGGCTGCTAACCACCATTGTGAAGATTTTTGAAAGAAAAATGAAGCCTATAAGAAGAAAGAAGCGTACGGGAGCAAGGATGGTGTCCAGGGTATAGCCCGGCCCAAGTAGCAGGGAGTCCAGGGATATCCCGGCCCAATCAGCATTCCGGAGCATCGCCACGCCGGTCAACCCAGTCAAGATGTCGACTCTACGAGCCACCGCGCCTCGTCACTGCCCCGCCTCGTCGTCAGCAGAATTCGCCGACCTACATAACGTTGGTCGGTGGACGGTGGGAGGTGTGGAGAGGCATTTTGGTCCACAAAATGCCTCTCCACACCTCCCGTATTCGCCTAACCTCGGTCATCTTCGCGAGCAGTGTGGATTCCACATTAGATTTTTTTAACTGCCCGGGTAGAATTGTGCGTGTGCGGCGCACCTTTTTTATGGAATTGTCACCTTCAGGTGCCCTGACCGGGGAACGGCGTCGAGGAACCCGATGAGAAAATCTGACGTGTGCGGCCACGCTAAGAAAACAGGAAAAAAATGTACTTAACAGACAAAACAAAAAATTTTTAGTAGGGAGGTGTAGCCTGTGGTGTGTCGAAGTCTAAGGGACTAGGCCCTCAACGCTGACTTTCAGTTTGGTCGATATATTGCAACGTAAAGTCTTACTTAATTGCCGAGAGACTAGCACCGCCTCCAGCTGCATGATGATGCGAAATCTGGTGGCCATCATATCTTCAATAAGCGAAGCGACGTAGAATATCGTTCCAGCAAGACATAATATTATTTGGGATGGTATTCCATATGTTGAAGGTAAATGTATCTGTAAAATTAAGAAAGTCAAGCCTTGCGTTCGAAAATCGCTCGTAGCCCCAGCCGCCTGAATAATCGATCGTTTAAACTATCACGAAGGTTAAACAACATAGGGCGCGTTCTGTGCATAAATGGGTGATGGGTGGGCTAGTGGCATTGTTACGAGCGGTTCCGTGCTTCGCAAAGGAACGTTAAGCAGTTGGTGCCGGCAACCGTCGATAGATGGCAGTCGTTGAGCCAAGTCAGAGGCCTAAGGGTGGCTCCACCAATCTGGACTTGGCCCCCGTGGTGGAGTCCATACTCCAGGTAGGAAGGTATAGGCCAGCATCCTATACCTTCCTCAGGGAACGGACCCGTGCCCCTCGTTGGGGAGATAATGGGTTGATGATGATGAGTAATCACTGGAATACACGAGTAAACGCCGAGTAATTGTAAATACGACTTTTCTACGGTCTAAAATCGTGATAATTCGAGATCGGTGCTTCGTATACTAATGTTTAATCTGATATTACAATACCAGTTATATATAAGTGCATATTAGTGAAACTGTAAAGTTAACAGACATACAAAAAGAGAAACAATTTCGTACAGTGGTCTGTATTGTACCTTATAAATCGCAGAGCGTTCTAACCTATTGGAGACGCCATATAGGTCAGATCTATCTATCAAATTACGGATCATACCTTTAAGGTTTTTTTTCATGTAACATTTGAACGGTTTGTACTTACGGAAAACCCTCTTCCATGCACCAATGTATACACATATCGCGTGGTCAATAGAACAACTTCTATACATGCCAGAAACACCTGAAAAGTATTGAATACTTAAGCCATGCTGCACGTTGCCATGAAAAAAACAAATAAATAGTCATTACCTCATACCTCACAACCGTGTTCATCGGAAAGCAGTGAGTGCTGCTTGCAAAACAGTTGATAGCACCTTGTATGCTCTTCTATGTTATGGAAGTTGTCCCTCCGAGTGTTCCACACCCTATCAAACGTCGGCAGATCGCCCAACAGCCTCACACCGAAAATCATGAACTTATTGTGCAGAATATATACTTTCACCGCCACATACATCAAATGAGTAGCCGCGAAGACCACCAAAATATCGATGCTTTCCAAAAGTACCACATATAAAACTGGAAAATATGAAGTATACAAGCTCACAAATAAAGTAGACCTTGTATATAACAACAATATAACAAAAATATATTATGTTCACTCTTTTTTTTAAGTTTTTGTAATAACCATTGTTGTTAATGCCAAGTATAGCGTCCATTACCGCGTAGTGAGCGAACAATTCTGTATCAAATTTATGATCCGAAATAAAGGCTGAGAATAACACAACTAACACTAGTCCAGAAATAACGGCAATAATGGAGCAATCAATGTAAATACTTAAATGCCATTGGTGTAACCACTCTGCGAAGACGATTTGCGCAACAACTATAATTTATATGACTGCGCAAATCGTCTTATTTTCGTAGTTATTTGTTTTTTTCATGGCAACGTGCAGCATGGCTTAAGTATTCAATACTTTTCAGGTGTTTCTGGCATGTATAGAAGTTGTTCTATTGACCACGCGATATGTGTATTCATTGGTGCATGGAAGAGGGTTTTCCGTAAGTACAAACCGTTCAAATGTTACATGAAAAAAAACCTTAAAGGTATGATCCGTAATTTGATAGATAGATCTGACCTATATGGCGTCTCCAATAGGTTAGAACGCTCTGCGATTTATAAGGTACAATACAGACCACTGTACGAAATTGTTTCTCTTTTTGTATGTCTGTTAACTTTACAGTTTCACTAATATGCACTTATATATAACTGGTATTGTAATATCAGATTAAACATTAGTATACGAAGCACCGATCTCGAATTATCACGATTTTAGACCGTAGAAAAGTCGTATTTACAATTACTCGGCGTTTACTCGTGTATTCCAGTGATTACTCATCATCATCAACCCATTATCTCCCCAACGAGGGGCACGGGTCCGTTCCCTGAGGAAGGTATAGGATGCTGGCCTATACCTTCCTACCTGGAGTATGGACTCCACCACGGGGGCCAAGTCCAGATTGGTGGAGCCACCCTTAGGCCTCTGACTTGGCTCAACGACTGCCATCTATCGACGGTTGCCGGCACCAACTGCTTAACGTGCCTTGCGAAGCACGGAACCGCTCGTAACAATGCCACTAGCCCACCCATCACCCATTTATGCACAGAACGCGCCCTATGTTGTTTAACCTTCGTGATAGTTTAAACGATCGATTATTCAGGCGGCTGGTAGTCCAGTCATTATTGACATTCGAAATCGAAAATTTAATAATAATTCCAAAAGTTTTCCAACTTCGGTCAAGTGAATGGTACATTGGGACGACAATAAATCTCATTTTGCAACCTTGTCCGCTGTCCGGAACATTGTTGAAATTGCAATTAAATTAATTTTTGCTGTATGGTCGTGAAAAAAATTCCAAAAGTTCTGCAAACTTGGGGAAGTTTTCGATATAATATTTCATATCACGTATTAAATTTGCAACCAATCTAAGTGTACGGAACATTTTTTGTTATTGAAAATTAATGTTTTTTTTTATTAAACTGAATGAAAACGTTCCAAAAGTTCTGCAAACTTGACACATATATCGGAAAAATATACCGAACGGTTGTATAAATTTGCAACCTTTTTTGTTGACCGGAACATGTTTATTTATAATTATTTTTAATTCGTGGTCATTTTTTCGAGTAAGGTGGTCTCGGAATAATTACAAAAGTTTTGAAACTTGGTTGCAAACTTCGAAAACATCTATTCTGATGCATTTACAAATTTGCAACCTCATACGCGATCCGGAACTTTATGCAATTTGCAAAAATGTAATTTTTTTATTTTTTCACCTTCAAGAAAATTTCAAAAGTTCTGCAAATCGAGGGGACTGTTTAATTTTGGGATTAATGTCAGTATTTGAATTTGCAACCTCTCACGCAATCCGGAATCTTGTGTGATGTCGGAAATTTAACTTCATGGCATTTTTAATTTCCGAAAAAATTTCAAAAGTTCTGCAAATCGAGGGGACTGTTTAATTTTGGGATTAATGTTAGTATTAAAATTTGCAACCTCTCATCACGCAATCCGGAATCTTGTGTGATGTCGGAAATTTAAATTTATGGCATTTTTCATTTTCGAAAAAATTGCAAATATTTGCAAATCGAGCCAATGATTGTTTCTTTGAGGTGCATGTCAGTATTAAAATTTGCAACCCCGCATGAGATCCGCAACTTTGTGTTCTTTGCAAAAATCGATTTTTCGCATTTTGTTATCCTTGAAAGAGTTTCAAAAGTTTTGCAAATCGAGCGGTTGGTCTTATTTTGGAATCGATACCACTATTCAAATTTGCAACTTCGCACGAGACCCGGAACCTTGCGACAATATTACCGTCGAAAAAATAAATAGACGTAAAAAGATATCAAATATTCGTAAAAAAGGTAAGTAAACATTAATGGACGACAAAGCGTAGGTGAGTAACAGTGTATTTAATCCCCAGATTCGTTTTATTAATAAAAAAATACTTACCGGCAAAATCCTACGTCCGGTTTAAATAAGCCCAACGGAATTTATTTTTGGCATAATCACCTGTCATGTAAAAATAGTACTATACCAACATCTGTTAGAAACAAATTGTGTTACAAACAATTTCAATCATTAGCATGTGAATGGTATATTATTGATTTATTTGAAAGACGAATCTACATCAATAGAAAGATGAACTAGGAGGATCCATAATACCTTTAAAAGGTAATGAAAAATTGAATAGTAGAAAAATTTGTTGATGAGACATGCTGAAAAATACTAAAGAAACTACCTGAAATAATTTCTGTATTACGTTTATAATTTCTCGTAAATGTCGACACTGACGATTGTTACATTCAAGCATTCAAGGAAAAATATTTCGAATAGATTGTCCGTAAATAATATCTTTTTTCAATATATTATGAGGTCAGTTAATAAGTGTTAAAACCTTACAAGTTAGCGATAAAACTTTGAATGCATGTTGAATGTAACAATCTGTAATTGAAGATATTGAAAATCTGATTTATTTGAATTTCGTAGAAATACATATCTGAAAAGAAATAATTATGAGCATTTGAATTTTTTTGTGTGGGCCCTCCCACACCATTCCTGGATCACCATAATGTTCTTCCAGTTCCGTGGTACATTTCGATGACATTTCACATTCCACAATTGTATTATCCGGTGCACCATCTTCTGCATCTGATCTTACGTCACTGCTTTCATAATCAAGGAACGTATCCAGCGGTTGACGTGACCATTGGTCGCGTTACCATAGCAACGCAGGTATACGACGTCGCGGCGGCTTCGTATAGCACAAAGTTTAGGCCCTGAATATATAACAGCGATGTGTACGGAAATAATATTTTGCGTGAAAGTGATTAAAAAATATTTCCGTATTCCGGATATGGTTGCAAATTCAAATACTGACATTAATCCCAAAATTAAACAGTCCCCTCGATTTGCAGAACTTTTGAAATTTTCTTGAAGGTGAAAAAATAAAAAAATTACATTTTTGCAAATTGCATAAAGTTCCGGATCGCGTATGAGGTTGCAAATTTGTAAATGCATCAGAATAGATGTTTTTGAAGTTTGCAACCAAGTTTCAAAACTTTTGTAATTATTCCGAGACCACCTTACTCGAAAAAATGACCACGAATTAAAAATAATTATAAATAAACATGTTCCGGTCAACGAAAAAGGTTGCAAATTTATACAACCGTTCGGTATATTTTTCCGATATATGTGTCAAGTTTGCAGAACTTTTGGAACGTTTTCCTTCAGTTTAATAAAGAAAAACATTAATTGTTAATAACAAAAAATGTTCCGTACACTTAAATTGGTTGCAAATTTGACACGTGATGTAAAATAATATATTTAACACCACTCCAACTTTGCAGAACTTTTGGAATTTTGGTCTCAAGAACTGAGCAAATTATCATTTATTGCATTTTTAACAATGTTCCGGACCACAGAACAGGTTGCAAAATTTTATAGTTTGTTTTAATACCATTCCCGACCTTACATCAAAATTTGAAAACTTTTGGAATTATTATGAATTAATTGTCTTGACTGACTGGACTATGGGGCTACGAGCGATTTTCGAACGCAAGGCTTGACTTTCTTAATTTTACAGATACATTTACCTTCAACATATGGAATACCATCCCAAATAATATTATGTCTTGCTGGAACGATATTCTACGTCGCTTCGCTTATTGAAGATATGATGGCCACCAGATTTCGCATCATCATGCAGCTGGAGGCGGTGCTAGTCTCTCGGCAATTAAGTAAGACTTTACGTTGCAATATATCGACCAAACTGAAAGTCAGCGTTGAGGGCCTAGTCCCTTAGACTTCGACACACCACAGGCTACACCTCCCTACTAAAAATTTTTTGTTTTGTCTGTTAAGTACATTTTTTTCCTGTTTTCTTAGCGTGGCCGCACACGTCAGATTTTCTCATCGGGTTCCTCGACGCCGTTCCCCGGTCAGGGCACCCGAAGGTGACAATTCCATAAAAAAGGTGCGCCGCACACGCACAATTCTACCCGGGCAGTTAAAAAAATCTAATGTGGAATCCACACTGCTCGCGAAGATGACCGAGGTTCGGCGAATACGGGAGGTGTGGAAAGGCATTTTGTCTTACGTCGTCCAACCTCGAGCGTGTAGCTACGTACTTCGGTCACCTTTCCCGAGTACTTTGTCGAGGAACTTTGCGAGTAGTCTGGTGGAGGCATAACGTCCGGTTCCATTGCACGGGCGGTGCGGTGGGGCGACGGTAACGGCACAGAATTCATAATATGGTAACGGTGTGATGAGCGATTCGGTTACATGAAGGCGCACTCACCGTATATTAGATACCAGCTGTCGCCCGCGACTTCGTCCGCGTGGGCTTTAGTTGAAAAAAGTATTTGCAAATAAGTCACGTAATACTTAATACACATACATTTCATTTTAGTAATTTACATTTTATTAAAATAATTTAAAAATCAGAGAACTTACATTAACATTGCACCCCCTTTTACCCCCTTAGGGGATGATTATAAAAAAAATATTACTCGAGTTTCATTACTTTCAATAAGGAACCTTCATACTGGATTTCATTCGAATAACTTAAATAATGGCAAACATTCATGTTCATTCAAACAACAAACATACTAAAGTTGCACCCGCGTTCTACCCCCGTAGGGGTGAATTTGCGAAAATCCTTTCTTAATGCCCCCTTACGTTATAAAAGGAACCCCTGTGCAAAATTTCAAGTTTCTAACCCTTAAAGTTTAGACCCTGCGCTGCTATGTCCGTAATTGAGTTAGTCAGCTTCTCCCTAAATTTGCACCAGTCTTTTACCCCCTTAGGGGTTGAATTCAAATAAGGATGTCGGAGTAATCATTATTATGAACTTATAACCAAAATACAAAATTTTATTTAAAAAAACTTTGAAAATCAGAGGACTTTCATACTTACTTTGCAACCTCTTTACCTGTTAAGGGACGATTTTCGGAAAAATATTTTACATGTGTTTCATGAATTTTAATGAAGAACCTTCATACTGAGTTTCAGTCAATAACTTCACAAACGGTAACGTTTCACACTAACTTTGCACCCCCTTTTTACCCTCTTAGTGGGTGAATTCATAAAAAAGGATATCGGAAAGAATCATCATTAGGAACTTATAACCCAAATACCACTTTTTATTGAGATAACTTTGAAAATCACACAACTTTCATACTAACTTTGCACCCCTCTCATAGCCCCTTAAGGAATGATTTTGGAAAAATATTTTACACGTGTTTCATTACTTTCAACGAGGAACATTCATACTGAGTTTCATTAGAATAACTATGTACCCCCTTTTAACCCCCTTAGGGGATAAATTCGCAAAAAAAGATAACGGAAATACTCATTGTTAGAAATTTATAACCCCAAATACCGCTTTTTATTGAGCTAACTATGAAAATCAGAGAACTTTCATACTAACTTTGCACCCCCTTTTTACCCCTTTAGGGGATGATTTTTGGAAAAATATATTACACGTATTTCATGAATTTTAATTACCCCTTTAGGGGGTGAATTTTCAAAAATCCTTTCTTAGTGCTTCCTTACGTTACAAAAAAAACCCTTGGGCAAAGTTCAAGTTTCTAACCCTTATAGTTTAGGCCCTGCGTTGATATGTCAGTCAGTCAGTCAGTCAGTCAGCTTCTCCTGAAAAGGTCCTGTAGTGTATTTTACTTTCCATATAACTATTATACTTTTGAGTTGAATTTTGAAAATCTGGCATTATAATAATATCTTGTCTACATCAGAACGCGATTTTTAGGCAACAATTTAGGTTTATAATATTAATAATTTCCACCCAGCACAATCACTTGACCTGATCCCAAACTAGAACCTTTCTAAGTGCAAAGGTTTGGGCTGGGTGTTAGTCAAGAGTTCAGGAATTTACTTTTTATGTTATTATTTCAGACTTCGGGGAAAAGAGTGCCGTGGTCTCGCTACTGAAGCAAATGCATCGAGTGCCGCTCCACTTCTCTATCTGCGGAATGTTCAACTTCAACTATCGCATGCTGCAGATGATTATCAGTGTGGCCATGTCATTCATCGTTATAATACCGCAGATATAACTGAGCAAAATAATTTGAAATAATTCGACATAAACATAAACACAATTATAATCACAAACACAAACCTAAACACTGTGGCGTCTGCGCAGGCATACGTTTGTCGAGTAATCAGTTTCTTCGTGTTGTAGCGACTCTAGTCGCGTACCACCGCTCTGCTAGTACAGTTGTGTCCAAATTATCTAAAGTGTAATTTCCGTGTGTGTGTGGACAATAAAAATTCGGATATCCGTTGCACTAAATTACGTTTAATACAATTTCCACGTAACCCTCTGAGACTTTGTGAAAGGCATGTAGAGCCACTAGAACCAACAACACAAACATAAACATCAACATTTACATACCGGCACATACATTGCTTCTGTCCTCACACTAGGATACCCTGTATCGTGGGAACCAGAAACACGGAAATCATCTATTATAGTCTGTATTGCTTTCTTAAAATGGACTCCATATTTCTACTGTCACTTGACATGTTTATAAATGTTTTGCTTTCTTCACCGTCTTCGAGAATGTTCATTGATTGCCATTTAACTTTTTCGAATAAACTGTCTTAATTAAGCAAGTAAAGGAGAATGTAAGCAAGCAAGTAAGGCAGGCTTCAGTGGAAGTCTAGTACACCTACAAAAAGTCGTGTATCAACATGAAATATTTACATTTAATAGATCATTGTATTAGAATTTGTTGCATTAATTTTCTTTTTTTTATAAAGTTGGGAGTCATAAGTTAAGGTTGTTTTCTTAAGAAAACGCGTTTGCTTGACTGTTACAGATAAATACCTACACAAATAATTAAAACAAAATCATTCTAATATACACACAAACGTACATATGTATATGTATAAATGGACAGTCAGATAAAAAATCAAGAAACATAATTTAAACCAAATACTAACATAGGTACCTACTACCTACTGCTCGGCTAGCAACAGCAGTTTTCTATGTGTAAACCCAATTTCTCATGTTCTAGGATATTTTAGAAATCTCACCATAGTCATAGTCTACTATTACTACTTAATATACCTACTACTTGCATAATTCGAATAACAAAAACAACTTTTTCATTAAATGGTGTTTATTGAGACAGATCTTACCTACATGTAGTACAAAAACGTATAGAGCGGCGCCTTTTCAACCTACCTTTACCTTTTAAGCCTACACTCTTAAAATAACGTCATCCAAGAAGTTAGCTGGTCGCGTCACTCCCTCATGGAGAGCATAGCCCAGGTACCAGATGATACTCATCACATAGGAGCAACACCCCACAGTTCTCAGCCCTACAATGCAGTTGCATCAATAACTTATTATTGCTTCTCTGTCACGATTAGGTACCTCTTTCAGTTACAATAAAAACAAAGTACCTATGGTTATCCTGAAGAGTGACGAGACTTAAATTCAATCAAATTCTTTTTTAATGGCACTGCCAATGTCAAGTTTGTTGTGGAGATGGCAAGTATTTTCTTTTTTTTATTTTTGCCCGAAGCAGTCCCACAGAACACCTAAAGATCGTTTCACCAAAGATGTCCCACGGTAAGATCCTTAATAATATAACAATAAAAGCCAAAATTCGTTAACTCATGGGACTTCTTTCGTGAAACGAACTCTACTGATTTTCACTTTGACATTACAGTTGTTTTTTTCTTGGCTTGCAAGCATAGATTATTCTGAGCTACCAAGATAAAACAATCTATGGCGTTCCGTTTCTGTTTGTAAATTGCGTTTTATTTAATTATTTTCTTCCCCCAACTTTAAAAAAATATTTGAATAACTGAAAAAAGAACCAGTTGCGAAATACTAAAGTTGGGAAAATATAACCCTAAAACATTATTTTAATAGGGCGGTACACCATTTGCCGTTGTCCTTTTGTTTCCTTTAACGAAATCACTGCTGTTGGAGCTGCGACAGAAATGTTAATGGAATTGGGTTGGACAAATATGATGATTCTCACTAAGGATTTTTACGCTTTAATTCGCAAAAGGATTGCATCCATCCTCAATCGAGTCCATAACTCCAGTAGTTAAATCCTGAGCACAATAGCGGACAGTTTTGTATGCCCCATACAAAACTATTGGGCAGCAAATATGATGATGTTGCTATTTAGCATTAAGTACGTACGTCTTTGTACTAAACATGTATTTTGTGCAATAAAGAATTAAATAATAATAATGGTTTTCACTAACGATTTTTAGGCTTTAATTCGTAAAAGAATTGCATCCATCCTCAATCGAGTCCGAGACAGCAACTAGACTATGAAAAGGAATGGCCTTAAGATAGATTCTGTGGGACTCCTATTTTTACAAGTGTAACCGAGTATTTAATACAATTTAAGTCTGCTTTTTGATTCATTCTTTCTAAATACGATTTCAAAAGAACTAAACCTTCGTTTTTTATTCCATTGTTTACTTTGAGAGTAGTATTTTGAAATGTACCCAATGGCCTATGATCCTTACACACATGGAAAATGATGTTTAAGGAACATGTCCGCCCCCTGTAGTGAAACCGAACTGCTGACTACGTAGGAGTCGATAATTGAAATGCGTAAGTAATAATCCCATCAAAAACATAAATGTGAGTGATATGAGAGCCAAGTTCAATATTAAGAACAGACGTCGTTATCGACTTTGCCGACAAAAGAATTGAGATCTATATGGGTGCTGCCAAGTTCTCTGAAGGAAAACATGAAATTTTAGTTACAAGATCACTGAGATGTAAATTGTAATTCAAGCTCAAGATTTGCCTGCTAGTTTTTACCAACAAAGCACATTTCAGAAAAGTTACATAGGTATGATATCAACCTAACAGCATAAGTACAATACAAACAGAAAGTACACTAACCTCCGTATGACTAAACGAAGTAGAGTTCATTAAATAAATATTATTTAGCCTGTACGTGAAAACTAGCCAAGTCAAATCTTAAGCTTGAATAACAATTTACATCTCTAGTGATCTTGTAACTAAAATTTCATGATTTTCTTCAGAGAACTTGGCAGCACCCATATAGATCTCAATTCTTTTGTCGGCAAAGTCGATAACCACGTCTGTTCTTAATATTGAACTTGGCTCTCATATCATTCACATTTATGTTTTTGATGGAATATTACTACTTTTTGTACAGAGATTATTGGTATTGAAAACGAATAAATACATCGTTATTTATTGCCAAGGAACCGATAAAACCTACGACTTTTCAGAAACTCATTTACAATTCAGACGTGCATAGAAAGTTGTTTACAAATATTATATATGTCGGAGCGTGTCGCCAGAACCGTCGGTCAATCAAAAAAAAACCTTACCTTAGTTTACTTAACGCCTAATTAGATTATTCGCAAAGTTAATTAATTTCAAAGTAGATTCTTTCGTTGATGTTGATATTTTGTTGTGTCAAGCAAATGACGTATGATTTGAGTGTTGCCATTTTAGGATAACGTTGTAATTCGAACTGTCACTTTGGCAGTTGGTTAATCTGTGTTGTATCGAGTTTGCGTTTCGTTTTACGTAGAAACGTGAAGCTTTATGCTAGAGTGAGGTCTTTACGGAGCTGGCATACTGTTCAATTTTGATAGGTTGACAGGCCTGCGAGATCGACCAATCAGACGCTCGGGCCTGTAAACGGGCATTTTTCAAATCAGCGGTGGTGGGAACGAATCCCGGAAAGCCACTTTCCTGTTAACTCTCGTCGAAGCAACAAGACTCGCTAGCTCCGTACTGAACTCGCTGCGTTTCTGTATCAAGAAAGTTAATCCATTGTCATCTGAGTAATCATCGTTTATTTTATCAAGTTTTCTGATTGTGAAGAAGCAATACACTTGTCAAGATCTGAAGAAGGTGTTATTTCCTCGATTCGCCATGTCCGAATCCCCTGATGACTCTCCACCTTCGTTATCAGAAGTGGGATGTAACCTGCAGAACCCACATGGCCAAAGCAGCGAAAAAAGATGGGAGCTACTTCTGGAGCAACAGAATCAGAACTTCATGGCGCTGGTGCAAGCTATCAAGAAGCCAGATTCTTCGAGTGAGCTGCGGCTGCCAGAATTCGATCCCAAGAAGACTGATGTGGACGCGCGCGCATGGATTTCAACGGCAGACATCACCGATCAACACCTGCATGGCTCGAAGCTCATGATCCCGCTTAGCCGTGCTTTGAAAGGCGACGCTTCTTCATGGTTTTCGACGATCAGCTATCCAGGGATGACGTGGACCGACTTCAAAGCGCTATTCATTGCAAGGTACGACTGTCCTGAAACTGCTGCATCATTCCTGATAAACTTGCAAGGAAAGAAGCCTAAAGACGATGAGTGCATCGCTGTCTATGCTGCCTCCCTGATGTCGCAATGGAATACGCTTACCACTGAGCAAATTACAATTGCTACGGTTTTGGCGCATGTTTACCAGCTTAATCCACGTGTTCAACGTCTCGCTTTCACCCACGATTTCAAGACTCGCAACGACCTGCATCAAGAACTGAAGGCGATTTCTTTTATGAAGAGAAAGATGAACAGCGACAATGATGGTCCAGATTCCAAGCGTCAACGACCGGCAACTGGGACAAAACTGACTTGTTTCACTTGTGGTAATCTCGGCCACAAGTCTATCACGTGCATTGCCCGAAACAAATCCTCTTTGAGAAAGATCGACGAGTACCGCAAGACCAACAACAGCGTCGGAAAAGCGGACAAGTCTTCGATCACCTGCTTCCACTGCCAGGCACGTGGTCACTACGTGAATAACTGCCCGGAGAAGACAAACAAGCTGCTCCCGAGCCACGCCGGAGCTGGTTCATCGGAAAAGCGGATCGACGTGTGCATTATGGACGCGCCCACGGGACATCTGCAACATTCTGGTGAGCAATTCTGTTTTCATTACGATTCTGGTGCTGAGTGCTCATTAGTAAAGGAGTCTGTCGCATGCAAGTTCAAAGGGAAACGATTTCACAACACTGTGACCATGACTGGTATAGGGCAGACTTCTGTGCACTCTACTTTGCAAATTTTAACTGTTGTTGAGATCGATAGCATTACGCTTGAGGTTTTACTTCACGTGTTACCTGATAATTACCTCCGTCATGATATTATGATAGGCAGAGAGATTTTGAGTCAGGGCCTAGCAGTACACATTACCTCGAACAAATTGAGCTTTGTGAATGTGTGTGTAGTAGAGACGTGTGATGTGGGAAAAACTGTTGAGATTAATTTTAACGCAATTGATACTGACATTCCTGATGAAAGTAGGCCTGAACTAAATGAGATTTTAGAGTCATTTAGAGAGTCTTTCACGTCTGGCATACCCGAATCTCCCGCTGATACTCAGCCAATGCAGATTCGTCTCAAAGACCCCCACAAAATCGTTCATCGTCGCCCTTATAGGTTGAGCCCCGTGGAACTTGAAGTTGTCTGGAATAGAATTGCCGAGCTTCTTGAAGCTAATGTCGTACGTCCTAGTTCTTCCTCATTTGCTAGTCGTATACTTCTGGTAAAGAAAAAGGATTGTTCAGAGCGACTCTGTGTCAATTATCGAGAGTTAAATGACAATACTATTCCTGACAGACTTCCACTTCCACTAATTTCCGATCAGATAGCCCGACTTCACGATGGGTACTATTTCACCAGTTAGAGCATTAGGTGACTTGGTTAATTCCTATGTTGTAGTCGATATGACGACGTGCTCATAGTTGCAAACAACGTTTCTGACGCATTGGAGAGACTGAGAGACGATGATGATGATGAAACTATTAGATTACAGACTGCTAATTAATTAAAAATTAAACTGAATAGAATTCTACGATTGTTTCGATTTTGTTATTTTGGTTTTTCTTTGTTTGATTTTTAGCCATCAAATTTTGTGATTTTGTGAACCTAACACAACCGTAGACGTAAAGGCGTAAAAGGTCTGACGACCGTTCGGGACCTGATTTTCCCGTTGCAGTGCGGCCACCATTTTGTGTGTGGCATGCGGTTGTTGTTCAGGTGTGATGTGATGATGTGAGTTTTGGATGCTCCAAAGCTTAGTGTGATAGTTGCCGGATGGAGGTGACTGACGGTAACGCAATTATGGTTACCAGTGGTGATGTGCAATGTACTTTGAGTTTTAACGTCTATTCTTATTTCGATTTTAATCATGAATTCTGTTCAGTTAATTGCGATTTGTTTTGATTGTGTGTGTATTGTGTTCTTGTCATTTTTCTACACACGCCTAGGTGTAATTAATTTAGAATTTTTGTGTTTTGTTCTCCCTTTCTCATTGGTCAGATTGGCCGAGCGACACAATTTACTTTCCGAAGACTTTTCTTGTTTTCAGGCACCTCCTCACACGTGGACGTGTGAAGCGTCAAGATGGCCGTGTCGGAGCGTGTCGCCAGAACCGTCCGTCAATCAAACCAAAACCTTACCTTAGTTTACTTAACGCCTAATTAGATTATTCGCAAAGTTAATTAATTTCAAAGTAGATTCTTTCGTTGATGTTGATATTTATGTCAAGCAAATGACGTATGATTTGAGTGTTGCCATTTTACGATAACGTTGTAATTCGAACTGTCACTTTGGCAGTTGGTTAATCTGTGTTGTATCGAGTTTGCGTTTCGTTTTACGTAGAAACGTGAAGCTTTATGCTAGAGTGAGGTCTTTACGGAGCTGGCAATACTGTTCAATTTTGATAGGTTAATAGGCCTGCGAGATCGACCAATCAGACGCCCGGGCCTGTAAACGGGCATTTTTCAAATCAGCGGTGGTGGGAACGAATCCCGGAAAGCCACTTTTCTGTTAACTCTCGTCGAAGCAACAAGACTCGCTAGCTCCGTACTGAACTCGCTGCGTTTCTGTATCAAGAAAGTTAATCCATTGTCATCTGAGTAATCATCGTTTATTTTATCAAGTTTTCTGATTGTGAAGAAGCAATACACTTGTCAAGATCTGAAGAAGGTTTTATTTCCTCGATTCGCCATGTCCCCTGAATCCCCTGATGACTCTCCACCTTCGTTATATAGAATCAGTTGAGACAAAACCATACCACGATATAGAATTAAAAAGCTCCATCTATTGGCAGAATTTGGAACTAAATACTATGAGGATATTGATATCAATAATTTTCAGTTTTTAAATTTTTTTCCTTTGTATATGCCTAATAGTCTACCTTGGTGCCAAATATCAAGTTTCTAGGTCATCTAGAAGTGGGTTAGGTTTTTGATCTAGAAGTGAGTCAGTCAGTCAGTCCTAAAAATGTCGGTTTTTAAACGTTAATATTATATCTATAACTGTCTGAGCAACATTGATGAAACTTGGGATTCTAGGCAAGCTAATGTACTTTAAGAAATGTGCCAAATTTCATATACGTAGGTTAAATAGTTGTAGAGTTGTGAAGGGGCCAAAAGTAGCTCGAAGTGATTCCTGTAATATTACACACGGCTGCTGCGTCGCCAGTTCCTTTTTTCTCGAACTTGGCTGGACTCACTGTCGCGAGTCTAGATTATTTACTCTAATGCTTATCTAATTATCTAATCTCTAATTACTTACTCTAATGCACTAATTACAAAAGTTAATGTCCCGTTATATGTTTCCATACTGTCGCTAGTCTCTTCAAAGACAAAGAGAATACTTCGTGCATTAATCACGCCCTTATACATTAACTTTGTAGTTAATTAGTGCAATCATCATCAACCCATTTTGTCCCCACCGAGGGGCACGGGTCTCTTGCCTGAGGAAGGTATAGGCCATATTCCACCACGGGGGCCAAGTCCGGATTGGTGGAGGCTTGTACGACTAGTGGCTGGTCTTACTGTCAGACTCTGACTCTGACTTGGCTTAACGACTGCCATCTATCGTCGGCAGCTGGCACCAACTGCTTAACGTGCCTTGCGAAGCAAGGAACCGCTCGGAAAAATGCCACTAGCGTTATTATTATTATTATAGCGTTAGTCGTAGACGGTGACCCAGGTGTGTACCCAGGGTCTTAAGAGGTTAAATAAATGCACTAACTGAACTGAAATCGGAAAATACGGAGTATTCATCTACACATTAATTGAAAATTTCTGCTAACGGCTATGCTAGGATATTTATCACTGACCTAACAATTTTACTGACATGCGTCACAAGTACCTACTCCGTTTTTTTAAGATTCATTATTAACAATGTAATGGGGCTGAAAGTAATTAAATTTGAAATCGTGTTCGCACGCGGGGACAGTATAACGGAGCTGTAGTTACAAGTGAAGACCTATTCGAAAGCTGCAGCTATATCTTCATTTGCTGTTATTATTTAGTCATCAAACGTAAGCGAAATATCTCGATCTCCTAATTTTGCTTTAACTGTTTCTCTATTTATAATTATGGTCCAACTGATTTTATTTGGTAATTGTATTTAAATAAACTTAAATTTTACACTCAATTAGTAACTTCTAGAGGAGCATATGGGATTTCTTGAAGCAGGGATTTCCTCTTCTGACGGCGGTTCGCCGCAGCGTCCCATTCATTCAGGCCAGCTAGTGCCGATTGACTCGGCCTCTTGAGCTATTATATTTTTCAGGTGATCAATGACCGCTCTTTCTTTCGATATCCCAAGGGGTCTACATAATTGAACTTTTCTGTTCAGACATCCCTTGTCCGTACATATTGAACGCGCGTAGTGTGGATTATCCACCACCATCAGCTCTATGGAACATAATACTTCAATGACTTGATTAATCAATTGATACTACGTACAGTCGACAGCACGTCAATCTTCACATTTTAGTTGCAAAGTGGCCCGTAACGCAACGGAATAGAGTGCATGGGTGTATAGTGTTAAAGGGATAGTTGGTGAGAAATATTAGTGCTTGGTCTGCAGTTGAGATTGGAATGAATCCGTTTTTTTTTTAGCCCTATAAAGGGCATCCTCCGGAGGACACGGGGGAGGGAGGTGGTGAATGCTCATGCATAACAGCACGGGCCCGGCCGTGCTGCCAATGTGGGACTCACAGAGTGCGCCTACCCACTAAACACCACCTTGGGGCTGGTTTGGTCCTATGGACCCCTAAACCTACATCATGAGCGACCCCCCTCGAGGTCGAGGAGGGGAATCCGTTTATTTTCGGTTTAATTTATATCTGAAGTAAGATACATTATCGACCAATAGACAGAAAGACAGCATATTACAACCAATGAACTGGCTCCGCTTTGGCGAGTGAGAGGCGAATAATCTTGTATTGCGGTGTCTCACTCGCACGTATAAATATAGCGGCGGCAGTCGCACGCCGCTCGGCAGACCGGTGCGATCTTCATTGCGAGCGGACGTATGTTCATTGCTCCCGCGCATTGCACACTCGCGCAGCGCGCGGCAGGCAGCTACAGGGCTCCCCTTCAAGTGAAGCGTACCGGCAGCTTGACGGCTCGGCCAGATTTCGTGTGCTTGATGTTGCTGGTCCTCAGGATGTGTACAGTGAATGCACATCTTATGGTTAATGCACATCTTTAGGCTTACACGTGTGACCCGAATTATATCTAAACTGCAACGTAGGCTTACTGCACAAACGCTTTGTACAATCTAGATTTAAGTTAGAGTTCATTAAACCACCATCGGATACACTTGTCTCTATATTCTGGACACCCTTACATTAGACACCCACATTATTTTTTGGTCCTTCGAAAAAGGGACCCCGCGTTCAGTCTTCTATCGCGTCGTGCGTTCCGCGTAACCCTCGTCGTTGGGAGAGGTTTGAATGTGTGGTCCGGGAGTGAAACAGTGTGACATTTTCTGACATTATTATTTTGCAAAACAGTGAAACATTTTATGACATTATTATTTTACAAAACAGTGAGACATTTTGACATTATTTTTTGCATACAGTGAAACATTTTTTGCATTAGCTCTAACAAGAAAAGTGACAATCTTTACCTATTAAGTGACATTATTTAATCGTGCGTGGGAACTCTCATTGACATTATAAGACATTTGAAATTCGCAAATCTTGACATCCTGCAATCTGGGGTGACAACACCGGAGAGTAGACACTTGACATCATCATCGTGATATCTAGCTGGTTCAGTCTAAGCAGCCCAGCTGAACCGTGCTGACAGCGGGAAGCCGGACTCGTCGGAGCGCCATCTTCAGCATTGCAGCAGCTGCCGTAAGAGCGCCTGTACAGCAGACGAGTATCGCCAGACACAAGTAAGATCTTTCCAATTTATTATCTTGCATCTGTCAATAATGGAGAGCTTACTAAAGCGTCAATCAGAAATCCTTGAGGAGATTAAAAGACTCAATAGAAACTTCAAAAAAGACTCCCCTAGTAGGAAAACTCCTGAATACATAGCACAAAAATTGGCGATTATAGATCAGTTGTGGGAAGAATTTCAGAATTTCAGAATTTCATGCCACTTTGGATTCTATGGAGGATAAAAACCATCAATATTTCATGGAAGATATCTACGAATTCGTGAGAAAATTCTATACTAGCATACGTACCATGATAACAACATTTAAGACAGAAAAAACGGTGCAGTTTGACACAACCTGTGACACAGTTGATTCTGTTCGGGGTGCGAGCGGAGAGTAGTGGTTTTGAGAAACTCAAAATATGAACACCGTCAATCGATTTACGCAGTATATTATCACCAATCAATTGTGGATTACATTGATAAGAACGGATTAGAAAAATAGGCTATTGTCACACAGCCGGTCATTACGGTGGCCGGAAGAGGAAGAAGCACACAGAATAATAAAGTAACACTTACAAGTGTTGTCAGCATTAAAATATAGCATATTCAAGGAATACACACGATGAATCTATCAATCTAACACTTCCCCTTATTCCTTGCAACATTGCAAATATTATGACATCTAAAATAAAGTTAACATCATGTATAAAAACAGATAAAGTCATAAGTCCTACAAAATAATTTAAGTAGAGGCAGATGTCACAATATTCATGTCATTAATGAAGCTACAATGTTTCTGTCTACATAAAAGCTTAGTCAATATGTTGTCAGCAACCAGTTTATCCGTTGAAAGGTACTTTACAGAAATAGAGTCATTCTTAATTAAATCTTTAACAAAATGGTATCGGATATCAATATGTTTCGTCCTTTTGTGACAAAATTCTTTACATTTCAAAAGCTTTTGAGCACTTTGATTGTCATTAAAAACAGTACAAGGAATTTTTCTAGTTACTATTTCTGAAAGCAAATTATTAACAAAGCAAATATCTTTACATACATCACCTATAGCTAGGTATTCTGCTTCCGTACTTGAAAGTGCAACATATCGCTGCTTACGTGATTCCCAGTTTATTGTGTTGTCACCCAGCTTTATCACAAAACCAGTAAATGATTTACGGTCAGATTCGTCATTACCCCAGTCGGCATCAGTATATGCGCTCAATTACCAATTAACACTTTTTATAAAACATAAACAGTAATTAATTGTACCAGCTAAATACCTAAGAATTCGTTTCGCCGCTAACCAGTGGGATCTGTCAAAGCTGTTATTAAACTGGCTCAACTGACTACATGCAAATATTATGTCAGGTCTTGTACATACAGATAAGTACATAAGACTACCAATAAGTTGCCTGTAGTTATAGGTCTCATCTTGAATGTGATCACTCTCATTGTTAGGTACAGTTAATTTACAATTCAAAGCCATAGGTGTAGCTACTGGTTTACAATTCGACATATTGAAACGCATTAACAGTTTCTTGATATATTCAGTCTGATCTAAACACAGAGTACCATCTGGCCTGTTTCGTGTTACTCTTATGCCTAAACAAGTTTTCAATGGACCTAAGTTTTTCACATTAAATTCTTTCTCCAGAATATTGAACAACTCGACTTTAATTATGCTGTTCTTAGAATAAAATACATAGAAATCATCCACATGCAAGGCTATAATTACAAAGTCTTTATCAGATTTCTTTGTATAAATACATGGTTCACACAGAGACTGCTAGAAACCGCTATTAACAAGTACATTGTTTACTTTTTCATTCCACATCTTACTAGCTTGTTTCAAACCATAAATACTCCTTTGCAATAAACAAACCCTGTCAGTATTTTTGTCAGAATAACCTTCAGGTTGCTCCATGTATATCACCTCATTTAAATTTCCATGTAGGAATGCAGTGGCAACATCAAGATGGTCTACTTCTAAGTCCATGTCATTAGCCAATGAAAATAAAATTCGCATAGACGAATGGCGAACAACAGGGGAAAAAGTTTCGACATAATCTACTCCCTGTTTCTGAGTAAAACCTCTGGCAACTAGCCTCGCCTTATATCTATCAGACTTTCCATCAGCGTCATGCTTCAACTTATATATCAATTTACACTTGACAACATTTTGGTTAGTAGGCCTGTCAACCAGCACCCAAACCTTATTCAACACCAAAGAATCATATTCACTCTGCATTGCGGCAATCCAATCTTCACGATGTGGTGACGCAATAGCTTGTTCATATGACTGAGGCTCGTCAAATAAAGTTTGCTGAGTCATTAAAGAAAAATCATAATCGCCATACCTTTGAGGTGGGCGCCTCATGCGAGTAGAACGACCAGATATACCAATTGTAGCTTCATCACTAGAACCTACATCCCCTCCATCTGACGCCTGACCAGATGATGTCAGACGCTCCACACGTCCACCACCGGCAGATTCGTCATCAGAGACGGGCTCACCCTCACTCAGGCTTTGGTAATTATCCTCGTCCGCTCCGCCTGAAATTTGAGATAAATTCTCATTAATTTCATTATTACTATTATGTTTTTCATTCGAATCAATTATTTGTTTATTATTATTCATTGAAATGTCATCATTCAAAATAAAATAATAATTATTGTCATTCAATTCATTAGATCTATTTTCTTGATAAAATTTATTCTCTATAAAAGTCACACTACGAGACAATATCACAGTATTAGGACGAGAAGACTCGCTTAACCTATAGCCCTTAGTTGTCTCACTATAGCCAACAAAAATAGCCAATTTGCCTTTAGAGTCCAACTTGTGGCGCTTCTGTGATGGATTCAGATAATATGCAACGCAGCCAAAGACCCGAAGGTGACTGAGGTCAACAGGGGACCCAGACCAAATCTCTTCTGGTATACGTCCTGCTAAAGCAGCAGTGGGGGACCTATTTTTAAAATAAATTGCAGTCATAACTGCCTCTCCCTAATAGCGCCTGCAGAGACCCGACTCCGTGAGCATACACCTAACTTTGTCCATTAAAGTGCGATTGAGGCGTTCACTCACCCCATTTTGTTGTGGGCAATAGAGGACTGTACACTGATGTACAATGCCTTCCCTTTCTAAATATTTAGAGAAATTTTTACCAAAATATTCACCACCCATGTCAGATCTTAACATTTTAATAGACAACTCCATTTGCTTTTCTACTTGTGCTTTAAAAGTAATAAAGTGGGACATTACCTCAGATTTTTGCTTCATGAGATAACCATAAGTCTTTCTAGTGGCATCATCGGTGAATGTCACTAGGTATCTCGCTCCTGCCCAGCTTGGCTCTTGCATCGGCCCGCAGACATCGGTGTGGATAAGTTGCAATGGTTTTTCAGCCCGCATCGCCTGTCCCTTGGGATAAGATGCGGCCGACATCTTCCCTTCAAGGCAAGCGACACAGTTCTTTATGTCTTCATCCTGAAACATTATACCACATGCACCTTCCCGTAGACATTTCATACCTTTTAAATTCAGGTGACCTAGACGTCTGTGCCATAGTTCTGCAGAGAAACCAGCTGCTTCCGCAGGTCTCGGTGATTCCTGGCTACCTTCCAGGAACAAAGAGTGCTCCGGCGGAGAGGGCTCGTTAGTCTCCACATTCACACATAGTTTTAGTTTATATAAACCATTAAAACATGCAGCACATGCAATTGGGTCGCTATTACCAGTACTTTTAGACTCGTAGATACGACAGCCTCTCCCATCAAAACTGACTGTATAGCCACTCTGAATCAATTTAGACACAGAAATTAAGTTGCTAGATAGTTGGGGAACAAACATGACATTGGACAATGACAATGGACTCACTTCCTTTGACTGTAAAACAATTGTTCCTAATGCATTACATTCCAATTTGTCATTATTAGTGACTGTTATTGTCGATTTACAAGGTGTAATCTGTCTAAGAATATGTTTGTCATTAACCATATGGTTGCTTGCACCACTGTCCAAATAAAAGTCATGTGACTGTAGACACGCCGCAAATGCTGACACCAAATTGCTCCGACTAGCATCAGAAGGCTTTGAGTTTTTCTTCACTCTCTTGAGCTTAAAGCATCTCGACATGATGTGGCCTGGCCTTTTGCAGAAATCACACACCACACTAGCAGTTTTCTTACTCATGTAAATAGTAGTAGTGTCAACTGAAGACTTTCTGGAGTACTCCTGAAGCAAGCGCGCTTTTACAAATTCACTTGACGTAGTTGTTGTTGCCGTAGATATACTGGACACAAAAGAATCATACTCGGACGGCAGACCACTGAGAAGTATCTCGGCAATCTCTGCATCATCAATTGTACGTCCTATATCTTGCAGCTGTTGTACCAACGTTGTAACGTTTTCTATATACGTACTCATAGTGGGGTAGTCAGTGAACTGTATCCGATGCAACTGCCTCAAAAGAAAAACTCGACGATATAATCCTTTGTCTTCGAATACCTCCGCTAGCTTTTTCCAGGCCTCTGTTGCGGTCGTGGAGTTTCTAATGTATTGATAAAGGTCTTTTCGCACTGAAAGGCAAACTCGTGCCAAAGCGCGACTCGTCCTTACGGCTTCTGTGTCGCGTCCCTCTACAACTTCCCATAATCCTTCTAGGATGAGAATGTTCTTCATAGCAAATTTCCATGTATGATAATTAGACGAACATTCAAGTTTCTCAACATGCTGGCCGGCCGTTAGGGGATACATAGCCCCGGTTGGATTACTCTCAGCCTGAGATTCAGATGGCATTTTCAGTCTTCACAAAATATTGACGAAGCTTGTGACAAAAAAAAACAATCGACTGAACTCACCGCTTTGCTTCTTAGCAGTTTCTAGGTTAAAGAAAATTGCCTGTGCTTGCTCAACAATATTGCTGGGATCATAACCTGTTCGGGGTGCGAGCGGAGAGTGGTGGTTTTGAGAAACTCAAAATATGAACACCGTCAGTCGATTTACGCAGTATATTATCACCAATCAATTGTGGATTACATTGATCCTTACATCCGTTCTTAGGATTAGAAAAATAGGCTATTGTCACACAGCTGGTCATTACGGTGGCCGGAAGAGGAAGAAGCACACAGAATAATAAAGTAACACTTACAAGTGTTGTCAGCATCAAAATATAGCATATTCAAGGAATACACACGATCAATCTATCAATCTAACAGATTCACCCGCCATAGAACGCGACACAATGCCGCAAGAATCACAAAAATTATCTGAGTGGCGAGTTCTGCAAAAATCTAATTTCCGTGCATTGAGAAGGCTACTCAGTAATATAAACATTGACAGTATGTTAGAGAAATGGGAACTGGAGGATGACATAAAAACTTTACAGTCTAGATGGAACGGAATTGATAGCTTACACTTGCAACTAGATAGCATCTTACAGGGTTCGGATTTAGACTATGAAATGGAGTACAACGAGAGTGAAAAAGCGTACAGAAACGCAAAGAAAAGTCTAAATAAAAAGCTAGCATCAGCAACTCAGCAACAGCACTCAACGCCTCAGATGGAAATACCAACCTTCACAAGAAATTACACGCAATGGCCTACGTTTATGGATCTGTACACCAAAGCTATTCATACAAATCCTTCACTTACAAAAACCCAGAAAATGCAGCACCTCAAAGCTAAACTAAGGGGTGAAGCAGAAAAACTCATCGAGCATCTACACATCGCCGCTGACAATTATGACACTTGCTGGGAAATATTGACACACCGTTATGACAATAAGCAACTTCTCTTTACAAACCATATGCAACTCTTTCTGCGACAGCCAAAAGTTCAAAAACAATCAGCCTTCGAGTTGAAAAAGTTATATGACACCACTACAGAGTCCATTTTTGCCATACATAACTTGGGCGTAGATACAAAGACATGGGAACCCATGCTAGTCCACATTTTATGTGACAAACTAGACACTGACACCTACGCAGCTTACATGGATTCGAGAAAGGATCCACGAGGTATTCCAACATTGGACGAATTCATGCAATTTATAGAGGCCAAGTTTATCGCTTTGGAACCAATCAGCAAAAGAAAAGATGACACACCCCACCAGAATCTGGAAAAATCGCAAAGTAGCCCGAAATATCAACCCCGACCGTACTTTGGAAGGGAAAAATCGTCTCGCAATCGTGCCTATCACATTGGGAAACCAGCACGCACGTGTCCGTTTTGCAATCAAAGTCACGCGCTCTTTCAATGTGAGCAGTTCTTAAGTATGCCACCTGACACGCAATTAAAAACAATGACTGAATTAAACATCTGCCAAAATTGTCTATTTGTGCATGATAGACATTTCTGCAACTCAGAAAAACGCTGTCAAGAATGCGACATGGCTCACAATACGAAACTGCATGAAACGTTCGTTAACCTCAGGCGAATGAAATCCAAGCCGTTACCAAGCGGGACTACCTCAACCTCGCGACAAAATCAACATCAGCAAAAACGAGCGAACTACGTAGCATCGGCCGACGATGAAATAATCTCCCTACGGCACTTGTGTACGTCGAATCATCTGACGGCACTTACATAACACTCCGAGCATTGATAGACCAAGGGTCCCAAATTACTATCATCACGGAAAATGCTGCACAGAGACTAGGACTAGCGAGACAGCAATATGACGCGCGCATCACTGGCGTTGGGACGTTATCCAACAAATGCAGAGGAAAAGTCCATTTGACATGTAAATCGAGGCATGACAATTTCCGATTTACAACTGACGCCCTAATTATGTCACAAGTAGTAGGAGACTTGCCAAGCGCGTCATTCAATAAACATAATTGGCAATATTTACAACATGTCACCCTAGCCGACCCGGAATATCATATAAGCACACCCATTGACATGCTAGTGAGTGGTTTGCTTAGAGGCTCGGGACAACAACCAATAGCACAAAAAACCAAGTTGGGCTGGATATTGTCAGGAAACTCCGGTAAAGTCAAGACGTACAATTGCAATGTCGTCTTAAACGAAATGAGCCAACTTACAGAATATTGGGAGACAGAGGAGATTGCTACCAAACAAAACAGAAATACTTTAAACTACTTGAAGAAATACTACTTGTCGAGTTTGTCTTGAAAACTCGGCAAGTAGATATTTTATATTAAACTTTGCACAGATAGCCCACCCTCTAAATGCATTATGTAAGAAAGATGTAACCTTTGTATGGAGGGATGACTGTGAGTGTGTTTTCCAAAAGCTTAAACAGACACTCATTAGCCCGAAAGTACTAGACTATCCAGATTTTTCAGATAAAAACACCTTTAAATTACATACAGATGCAAGCAAAGTAGGTTTAGGCGCCATACTGTCTAACAGTAATGGCAAGGTAGTCGCATACGCCAGCCGTAACTTGAAGCCCGCCGAAACGCGATACCCTGTAATTGAACTTGAATTACTCGCTATTGTTTGGTCAGTACGACACTTTAGGCCTTATTTGTATGGCAAAAAGTTCATTATCAAAACGGATCACAAACCATTGGTTTATTTATTCAACATGACCGATCCTTCAAGCCGATTAACCAAATTCAGACTCTATCTAGAGGAGTATGACTTTGAGATTACTTATGTCCCGGGACGGCACAATGCAGCTGCAGACGCGTTGAGTCGTATCCCGTTGACTTCTTTAGACTTAAAAGAAATGCACGAGCATGCAGTATCGGTCATGACTAGAGCAAAAGCTCGCAAGCTGCGTAGCAATAGCGCCGCTACGACACCTGAGATTCCCTCTACTCCAAGGCTTGATCAACCTAAAGTAGTGGAAATACTCAAGCGTCCAAAAAACAGCATTGAACGAGTAATAGATTTTAACAGAACAAGTCAAAGACAAATAAATAAACTTAAACAAGTAAGAAGTAATGAAGGTAATTGCATTTATGTGCCTGAAAAATGGGCCATATTCGTAATGTCTCGATGCAAACAATTAAATTTAAACGAGCTCGTAATTATTAAAAGCAAACGTTATGAAGAATAATAAATTGCCTTTTAAAGGAATTTAATCAATTGAATGACATTCCAAACATACTTGTTCTCAGAGACGTCATGAGAGTAAGTGACAGAGACACAAAAATTGTAATTATGAATGACTTCCACCTGTTACCAACCAGTGGCCACGCGGGGGTTAACAGGATTTTGAATAATATTCAAAAGTTTTACTATTGGCCAGGAATGACTAACGATATTAACGAATTTGTCAAAAAGTGCACCAGTTGTCAGATTCAGAAGCATTCCAATAGGCATACTAAGGAGCCGATGAAAATTACATCAACGGCATCAACCGCTTTCGAAAGAGTTAGTTTAGATATAATGGCTCCCTTGAGTATAGATAATCTTAATAATAAATATTTTTTAACCCTGCAGTGTGACTTAACAAAATACGTAGAGGCGTATGCCTTAGAAAGGAAGGATACTGTTTCAGTAGCTCGGTCATTTGTAAATAATTTTATTTTAAGGTATGGAATCCGGAAAGAGATAATAACCGACCAAGGTACGGAGTTCTTGTCATCAGTATTTTCAGAGATCTGTAGTCTATTAAATATTAAGAAGCTACAATCAACCGCGTATCATCATGAAACCTTAGGAGCGCTGGAAAACACTCACAAACATTTAGGAGCCTATCTGAGGATAGGTACAATGCGATAACAACAACACAGATTGGAGTAGTTGGCTACCATTTTTGTGTTTTTCTTACAATACTGCGGTTCATACTGAGACAAAATACACTCCGTTCGAGTTAGTTTTTGGTAAAGTCTGTAATTTACCAAGTAGTTTACAATACACAGATGTAATAGATCCTCTGTATAATGTAGATTCATATCCTTTGGAACTCAAATATAGACTTCAGAGAGCACAATTGGAGGCTAGAAATAATTTATTACAAAGCAAGGAGCTTAGAAAATTAAATTTTGACCAAAGTTCAAATCCAATAAAATATAAGAAGGTTGATTTAATTTTAATTAGAAACCAAATTGGTAATAAGTTAGATAAAGTCTATTTAGGACCATTTAAAGTCATCGAAGATATGGAACAAAATGTTAAGATAATTAAAAATAATAAAGAACATATTACACATAAAAATATGTGAAATGAAATATTTAAGACTAATATAATATAATAATGTAAGATTATTATTTTTAAGAAAATCCATAACATATTTTAATTTTGAATAATAAAATTGTACAACAAAAATGTGAACTGTTACCATACCTCACTTTTTTTTTTAAAAAGCCCCGTTGATGAAGGGTCTTTAAGGGGGAGATGAAGTATGGTGACATCAACGTAAACGAAGTCTATGTATGTCTACGTTCACAATAGTGTTTGTGTGACACATATTCGTAGTGTTTAGTTAGCAATAAGTTTTACTTAAAATACATTGTTTTGTGACTAAGCACGAGCACTTCATATTCGGAGGTGAACTAATAAACATGTGAACATAACACCTGCATTTTACATCAAGAAACCCCGTCAGTTCAACAACTCAAGTATCAATATTGTTCCCGACGGTTAGGTTATAGTTATAGATAGATATAGTTATAGAGAACATTGACCCATTATAGTACATAGATATAGCTTTTACATAGTCATAGATAGCTTAGCTATACATATATGTAGCTAGTTATAGTTTTTACATTTGTTTTTATAGTTCGTAAGTTTTGTACTTTTATACTTTTGTTGATTTTACGAATAAAGAATACCCCGTGCTGTCTTTTTAATGGTAGGGTCAGGAGCCGATAGATATAGGGAATAGTTAGGAATAGGCAAATAGTTGCATAAAGATAGTATAGTCCTTAGAAAAAGGAAAATAGATAGGTATTTAAGACAAAATAGAAAATAGGAAATGTTCATATAGGCGACCAATCAGAGCATAGATTATTAGCCAATAGACGTAGAGGAGATGGGGTATATCTCCCCACTCTCGCGCACTCTGATTGGTCGAAACGCCACAAGCTCGCACAAATCACTGGCGCTTGCGAACCAACCTCGCGCTATATTAAGCGGCCTTGTGGTTCGAATAGTCGGACACAGTTCGTTTGCTTAGCGTTGAGAGCGGTCGCCCGCTCTCCGCTATTGACCTGCCCGCCCGCTCACACAGTGCGCGTGTGTTTTGCCGGCGTGCAACCTTCCGATCTGTTTTCTAATACCGTTTTATTTTCCTTTCAGTGCTCGTGCTCGCTCAGCCTGCCGGATTATTCCAAGTAAGTGCCTAGGCCTTTTTCGCTAGGTATTTACTTTTGTTTCTCTCTGATTCTCCTTATCTCTGTCCCGTTATTTTCGAATTCTCTGTGCTCTCACATCCCCCTCCCGCCCCCCTGCCGATGGCAGGGGAGCCGCCGTTAGTTAATTTAGCCACTATGGCCGCCCCCCGCCCCTCCCGCGCTCTCCTCAGCGCTTTCTTAGAGGAGCATAGGCTTTTAGAAGCCTATCGCGTTTTCATGGATAGCCACGCCCCCGTGGAAACCCCCGACTCTCCAGAGTCCCCCGCCCCCGTAGCCCCCGACTCTCCTGAGTCCCCCGCGACCGACATGGAGACCGACTCCATCGCCGGCTCCTCGCGCTCCCGTAAGCGATCCGTATCGCAACAAAGTACAAGTTCAGAGTCAGCAGACTCCCGCTCTGAGACCAGCACCGTCACTGGTGACCTGGCCTCAGAGGAGACCTTCAAGAAGGTCATCTCTCGTAAGAGGCAGCGAAAGCTAGCCTGCTTGAGGAAATCTCCTCCCGCGACCCCCGGATCTGCCGCGACCTCCGTCCCTCCCTCCCCCGCAGCCCCAGCTCGCTCCCACTCACCCCTCGCCACAGGCGCCGCCGCCTCGGTGACCGCCCCCCGCCCTCTCATGTCATTAGCAATAGATGCCCCCGCGCAGGGCAAGTCCTTCAAAAATTTCTCACCGCAGCCTCTGAAGGCTAAGTCCCCGCCGCCTGTGTACCTCCGTGACAAGGCCGCTTGGACAGCAATGTCCAAGCTGTGCAAGGACAATAATGTCCTCTACACGAAGGCACACAACAACGGGGACAATATCAAAATAGAGACCCCCACCACTGATGTGTTCAGGAGCCTTACTAGGCTCCTAACACTAAATAAAGTCCCTTACCACACCTATGCGCTTCCCGAGGAGCGCAAGGTTCGTGCCGTCCTCCGAGGCGTTCCCGTTGAACTCCCCGTGGAGTTGATCAAGGAAGACCTCATTTCCCAAGGGCATCCCGTGGAGGCTGTGTACGCCGTACACAGCAGCCGCGGGAAGTCCTTCCCACTAGCGACAGTAGTTCTGTCGAACACCCCCGCAGCCCGATCTATTTTCGCGGGAGTGCCCACCGTCTGTGGACTTTCGAACATTAAGGTCAAAAAGCCTCACAGACGGGGGCACCCTAGCCAATGCCACCGCTGCCAATTATATGGCCACGCGGCGGCAAACTGCTCTGCGCCCCCCAGGTGCGTGAAGTGCCTAGAGCCTCACGCCACTGGGGAGTGCAAGCGCACACGCGAGTCGGAGGGACCTCCGGCTTGCGTGCTGTGCAAGCAGACCGGCCATCCGGCTAACTATCGGGGGTGCCCGCGTGCCCCCCGCGCCCCCGCCCCTAAGGCTCCCAAGGCCCCTAAGGCTCCCAAGGCCCCTAAGGCACCAAAGCCAAAACCAGTGCCGGCACTGGACTCAGCAGCTTTCCCCGCTCTAGGCCGCCCTAGTGTCAAACCCACCCCCCCGCTGGCCTCCGCATGGGCCCCCAGACCTAGCCCTCCGCCTACAGCCGCGCCTGTAGCGCCTACCCAGTCGCGTCCCCACACCTCGCGTCCCGCCCCGCCCAAATCCCACTCCCAGGACCAGGCCGCGGCCGACCTCAGGTTGATCGGCGCCGCGATAGCTAATATAGATCTCGAGGAGATTGCGATTCTAGCGCACAAGCTACGAGTCGCATCTACCCCGACGGAACGTCTGCTGGCTCTGGCTGATCATAGCCATATGCTAAGTAGCTTAGCTTAGTTAAGTTAAATTTAATTTTAACTTAACTAAGCTATGCCAAATCCCCCGGTCACTTTGACCGCTCTCGTTCCCCCTCCCGCCACCACGGGACGACTCAAACCTAGGGGCGTCTCGCTTGTTTCGTACAACACTCGCGGTCTCCGCACTAATATTCATGAGCTTAGGGAATTCGTTAAAGGTAACGAAGTAGGCGAAGCATTCAAATGGAATGCAGGTGGTTGTGTGCGCGGCGGAGGAGCCGCTGGTGCCGGTGGACGAGTACCATCCGCCGCTGCTGGTCGGGGTGCCAGCGCGCGCGGGCGCCCGCGCCGCCGCCGCCGCCGCCGCCGGCGTAAGTGGTCGCTCGTACACAGGTGACAGCAACGAAACTTCAGAAGATTGCAAACTAAATTGGAACTTTTTTAAGGCTGACTTTCAAAAGCTGTATTCGTCGGTAGCAGCGGTGGATTGGAATCCATTGTATGACTTACAGGATATAGAAACTTCCTTGGAATATTTTTATAATATCTTGAATAAAATTATTGATGACTGCGTTCCCAGAAAAAAGCGAAAACGTGTAAATTCCGGATACTTTTATCCAGAATGGTACACGGCTGAGATAATTCGCGACATAAAAGTTAAGGCTAACTTACATAGGCAATATAAGGCGAGCGGTTCTAGGTATGACTATGAAGTTTTTGCTAGCTATAGGACTAAAGTGAAAAATATGATATCTTGCGCACACGAACATTATCGTAATCGTGTACAGAGTAATTTAATGGAAGATCCAAGATCGTTTTGGAATTACATTAAGTCAAAAAGGGGGGGGAGTAGTAAACACAAAATTCTCGTTAATGATAAGGTTTTAACGGCAGACGAGAGCGCGAAGGAGTTTGCTGAATATTTTTATTCCGTGTACAATCCGGTAAAGCCAAAACTTGACGTTGATGCAGCGGTAAGGGAGGCCGGCGGGAACAATGCGGCGGCGCGGATTCATCTCGCGAAGCTCCAGGGAATAGAGGTGAAGCAGGCATTGACGCGACTCAAGCCGAAACGCTCGGCAGGGCCGGACGGCATCCCAGCCTTCCTCATTAGAGACTGCCGTATGGTACTCACCGAGCCGCTGCTTCACATTTACAACGTCTGTTTAGAGAACTCGGTTTTTCCGGAACGGTGGAAAACAACGAAGGTCGTTCCAGTTCCTAAAGGTGCCGCCGGGTCTAGTGTGGAGGGGTATAGGCCAGTAGCAATTTTATGCACGTTCGCAAAGGTGTTTGAATCGGCAATCCAGAAGAGCATTCTTCAACAGATTAGCGCACAACTCTCGGACGCGCAACATGGCTTCAGACCAGCTCGCAGTACGACCAGTAACCTGCTGAATCTGATGGCGACAGTTGTGCCTGTGGTAGATGCGGCAGGGCAGGTAGACACCGCCTACTTTGACTTTAAAAAGGCATTCGACCTAGTCGACAATGATATCTTGCTGAAAAAGTTAGCGGCAGTCGGATGCAACCCGCGTTTATTACGTTTTTTTGCCAGTTATATGTGCGATAGGCAGCAGTATGTCGAGTATGATGGCTGTGGGTCGTCTCCTTATTATACGAGGTCAGGCGTGAGCCAAGGCAGTAATCTGGGTCCGCTGGAATTTATAATAATGATCAACGACCTACCAAACGTAATCAGGGACGCTGACTGCCTGTTGTTCGCCGACGACCTCAAGTTAGCTTTTAAGGTAGCGAGCTTATCCGATTGTGAACGGCTACAGGGCGATATCAAGAGAGTGGTGGAATGGAGCAGAAAGAACAATCTACAGTTCAACACTTCCAAGTGTCAGATAATCTCCTTCTCCAGGGCACGGAATCCTCTCCAGCACGATTATAAGGTAGACGCCGTCCTCATGAAGAGGGTGACTGAAGTGCGGGATCTCGGGGTCAGATTTAAAAGTGACATCTCATTTAGTGGACATATTAACATTATCTGCAAGAAAGCGTTTAGAAACTTGGGATTTGTACTCCGAAGGGTTCACGGGTTCACAAATACGAAGGCGATAATCGCACTTTATAACGCGTTAGTAAGGAGCCAATTAGAAAATAATGCAGTTATCTGGGCTCCCCATGAAATTAAATATAGTCTCATGGTGGAGCGTATTCAGAACAAGTTTGTTAGATATTTATATTTGAGGCAATATGGGGTGTATCCCTTCTACCCACTGATGTACCCCACGTTGTTCATTCTCGGGATGGTGGGGTACTATGAACTGAGAGTTAGGAGGGAGCTAGCCTTAGCTTCCTATTTATTTAAATTGATAAATGGTAGGATTTGTAATCCGGAGTTGCTGAAGCGGGTCAGTGTGTGCGTGCCGGACGACTACGCGGGGCGGCGGCGGCGGCCGCGGCTGCTGGCCGTGCCGCGCGCGCGCATCAACCTGCTCGGCAGGGCTCCTCTGACGCGCGCACTGCACCTTGTAAACCAGGTCGCGGAAACTGTCGATCTGTTTTCGTGTACTCTGAGCGAATTCACAAGGGTTACAACAGCTATCCTTTGTGACCTTAATACAGCTATGGTCCCTGCCTCCTCCCGGGGTGCAGGCGTGAATTCTTAATGTATGATAGCATAAGATAAGATAATTAATTGTTAATGTATGGTTTAAGATGCTACTCTGTCGTAATAGGCGCAGCCTGTAAAGATAGTTGTAAGTGAATAAATAAATAAATAAATCTTCTTTTAGTACAGGAAACCTTCCTAAAACCCAACATGCGGGGTCTCAGAATTCCCAAGTACTCTCTTGTCAGGAATGACAGAGCCGACGGCCGACGAGGCGGCGGCACTGCCATTTATTTCAAGAGATCACTTCACTGTTCTCACATCCCCACACCAGCCCTCACTAACATGGAGGCCACTATTTGTAGATTAGCGATGACCGGACATCCATCTCTAGTAATAGCCTCTATCTATATTCCTAGCGGTTCAATTCCGTTAAGAAGTGACTTCGAAGCCATTCTCGCCCTAGGCGCCCACACCGTCATGTTTGGTGATTTTAACTCCAAACATGAGCTGTGGACCTGCCGTCAGACGACCACCAGTGGTATAGCACTGCTTGGCATAACCGAGGCACTAGAGATGGATGTCCTATGTCCTCTCTCACCAACTCACTACCCCGATCAGACCACCACCCCCCCCGACATACTAGACTTCGCTCTAGTACGGGGCGTCAAATTAAACCTTAGGGCAATAGAGTCTCTCGACGACCTAGGTTCTGACCACCGGCCGGTCTCCCTTCAGCTAGGGCCCTCACCACACTCCTCACCCTCTACTAAAACCGTTACCAACTGGGACGGTTTTAAAACCTCCCTTGTCTCTGCTCTAGCAGCCCCAGACTCCCCTTGTGCATTCACACCCGACTATTTCGATAGTACGGACAAAATAGATAGCGCCGTAGACTCCCTCACGTTTTTGGTCCAAACAGCCATTCGTGACAGCGAGCGCGTAGTACCGGTCCGCGACCGGAAACTGCCTCTCGCTGTCAGGAATCTGATTAGAGCCAAAAGAGCCGCCCTCCGTAGGGCCAAGCTCTACCCAACTCCTGAGTACAGGAAACGCGCCAATGAATTGCCAACCTAGCGCTCAAAAATTTCCCCAGTCAATTATTAATTTTGCTAACTATTATTTTCAATGCCTGTTTTGAACTGTGCCACTTTCCATCCGCATGGAAAGAGGCGACAGTCATAGGAATACCCAAGCCGGGTAAGCCCTTAAATGTAGCGTCTAACCATCGCCCCATTAGTCTCCTAAAAGCCATGGGCAAGCTTTTCGAGAGAGTAATCCTCGCCCGCATGCGAAACCACCTATTCCCGTCAGAGGGTCCCCCCATTATCATTCCCCACCAATTTGGCTTTCGTGCGGGGCACTCTTGCCCTCAACAGGTCCACCGCATAGTAGAGTACATTTTGAAAGGTTTCTACCCTAGGCGCGAAAAATCGGTAGCTGTATTTTTCGACGTTGCTAAGGCCTTCGATAAGGTCTGGCACGCCGGATTAGTTTATAAATTATATGAGCTGGGTCTCCCCGACAGACTTGTCCGCGTAATAGATAGCTTCCTGAAGGACCGGTCCTTCCGCTTCAGACACGAGGGGGTACTCTCGTCCCCACGTCCTCTCAGAGCCGGAGTCCCGCAGGGCTCCGTGCTCTCCCCCCTTCTGTACATCTCGTACACAAATGACATCCCCATCCCAGGCAATGGGGTCCAACTGTCACTTTTCGCCGACGACACCGCACTCTATTTCAGAAGTCGCAACATGACATACATCCATAAAAGGCTACAATCCGCGGTCGATGAGCTAGGAGCCTGGTTCAGGCTGTGGCGCATTGAGGTCAACCCAGAAAAGAGCACAGCAGTGCGTTTCGACCACAAACGCAGGAGGGGTCTAAGCGACCCCCCCATCCGCATGTTAGGTACCCCAGTCCCCTGGCGAACATCAGCCAAATACTTAGGAGTTACCTTAGACAACAGACTTACCTTTAGGACACACATCCGGAAGGTAACCCGGACCGCTCGTTTTTACCTTGGCCGCCTATCTTCCATGGTAGGCAGACAAAGTAAAATGACAGCCAGAAACAAGCGCACGCTCTTTAAAGTTTGCATTCGTCCCGTGATGACCTACGCGGCTCCCGTTTTCGCACACGCGGCCCCCAATCTCATGTATCAACTTCAGATAGTCCAGAATAATTTCTTACGTAGGGCTCTGAACGCACACTGGTGCGTCAGAAATGCCGATCTCCATCGGGATATGGAGATTCCAACAGTTTATTAGATCCCTCTCAGAGTCGTTCTTCAGCCGCGCTGAAGAACACTCCAACCCCCTGATCCGCGAATCAGCAGTTTACCCTCCCCCCACGACTAATCCTCGTTACCTGGTGCGCAGGCCCAGGAACGTTCTAGTCGACCCACCCGATAAGCTCTCATCCGACCTCGACCTCCTCCTGGAGGCCCAGGCCCAGTCAGATGTAGCCCCCGCTCCCAACAGTGTCCCCGGGGACACTACTCTCACTTAAATTTTTTCTTTCTTTCTGTTTCTGTCACTATGTGACGAAACCCCCTAAGCGGTAGCTCTAGTGAGCTCCGCTGTGCGCCCTCCTCGGCCTCGAGGGGGGTCGCTCATGATGTAGGTTTAGGGGTCCTTAGGACCAAACCAGCACCAAGGTGGTGTTTAGTGGGTAGGCGCACTCTGCGAGTCCCACATTGGCAGCACGGCCGGGCCCGTGCTGTGCATGCATGAGCATTCACCACCTCCCTCCCCCGTGTCCTCCGGAGGGTGCCCTTTATAGGGCTAAAAAAAAAAAAAAAAAAACGAATATTCATTGGAAATCAAAACCCAATACAGTCGCAGCAACTAGAAGAAGAAAAGGAAAAGCTCTCAACTCCACTTGAGCTCTCTGCAGTCCAGTTCGCACACTCGCTTCGCTCCGGTCTAACACCGAGAGGCTCCTGACCCCCATCGAAACAGCACGGTCGATCTTCATAGAACGCGCCTTTCACTGCTCCACCTTCGAGTCGCCACGCTATAGTTTCCCGCCTGGCGGCCCACGCTATAGTTTCCCGCGTGGTCACCGAGGCAGAGGAAGGCGAACCCATAGACCAGGGCATCTCGAACCAACCGGCGCAACCTGTGCACCAAGCGACGGTGAAACCCCTCTCCACACGCGCGGCGGGCACACATCGAACATAGTATACAGTCCATTGAACGCTCGCCCGCTGCCGTGTGACGTCACTCCTTCGCCCTTCGCCTTCGTCGTCGCGCACAATTATATTTCAATACCTACTATATTATGAAGAAGAAAGATTTGTATTTTTGTGTGTGTGTACGTTTGTAATAAATAGGCTTTGAAACTACTGGGCCGATTTAAAAAAAATCTTTCACCATTAGAAAGCTACATTCTTTGTGAGTAACATAGGCTATTTTGGATTTTCAAAAAATTTAGGGTTCCGTATGAAGTCTCGAATAATTATTTTTTACACTAGTAATTACAATACAATAGTAAATTACTACCCCGGGAATTTTCCACGGAACTAATATAGCTATTTCCACGGAAATGTTTTTGCCACCCGTGCGAAGCCGGGGCGGGTCGTTAGTATATTATAAATTAAGCAATCCCTTACTTGGAGCTTCATTTTGTCTTACTAATAAATCGTTGATTTTCCTGTAGCAAGTAAGTCCGGAAATTACGCTTTTTTGGCTGTTTACTCATGTTTAGTTGGCAGACAATTCAGAAATATTTGGGAACCAGGTGCAGCTGATTGATATTGCTAAGCTAATTTTGGTAAAAATTTGTTTCGGAACTATGACGTAATATTTACGAAACTGTGTGACCAAATAATATTCTAGTAACAAAGTTACCACACCGTTACAACACAGTTTACCTTTGATCCTTTGCTTGTTGAAAACTCAACGCAAAGTGTATAAAATAAAGTCGACACAAATCCGTACACATTGTGTCGACTCATCGACTACAAAAAGTTACTGAAACACTTTCTGGTCAAACTGTGTACACACTGTTACCACACATACAAACCGAAACAAACACAGTCGCATTGTTTCGAAACAATAACGGAACTTTGTAAACTTGTTACCGACTTCTTTATTTTGCGACCAAAAAATGCTACCCATCGATACTTTATTGGTGCAATGTAACGTTTGTGCGAAAAACCCTGTAACGAAAGTCTCAAGGAGATTGCTTCTTAGTTCAGAAAGTCATTAGCTCGACACTGTACTCTGTAACCCTCTATTCTATAGTAACCCTGGTACTTTATTTTGCATCATGGACATTTAGGGAATTCATTCCTTTTATGCTTAAAAATTAAACCATTAAATAAATTAGTTTAAATAATCTTATTAATGATAACATAACATTTACATACAGCACATACATTGCTTCTGGCCCCACACTAGGATACCCTGTGTCGTGGGAACTAGAAACAGCGACGTTACAAACATGTAAGCATCCAAGACCTGGGTTCCTTTTTTTTTGTACCCAGCCGGGATTCGAACCCGGGACCTCTCGCATGGCAGGCAGATACTTATAAAATAACAAACAGTTTTTTGTAGTTGCATAAAAATGGATAAATAATTATATTTTTTTATTTACAATTAATGTTCTATATATTTATATCCGAGACAATGATTTAAGAAACCCTTTATGATTTTGTAAAGTATTTTTTTATTTAATCATTAATAGAAAAATATGTAATATTTTCTTTCAATAATGGACTCTATCAATGACGTGTGTTTTTTTATTAAAATAACATTTACTAAATATCTGTACAGGACAGTACTGTGAACATACTATCGAGCTAATAAATTTCCGAACTAATTAGCAATCGCACTTGAGACTTTCTTAACAGGGTTTTTCGCACAAACGTTACATCGCACCAATAAAGCACGGATGGTATAAGACATCGCGCCACCGAATTATCGATCCATCGTGTTCGATATAATAAAAATCGAATCATCACCTTTCGCAGACAAGTAGGGAACCCCAGTCAAATAAATGTACAGCTTGAATTTGTATTGCGAAATTCGATCGTAATGAAGTAGATATAAATATAAAAAGCTGATAGGTTTTCCGTCCTTCATAAATCCAATAGTAATAGATATACTCGGGAACAAAGAATCCGGGTCACTTAAAAATACTGACCCAAAAATGTCGAAAACTAATAAGAAAAACAAGAAGAAAGATCATTTATTATACCAACAAGTCACGTTACAGAAACAAAATATACAGACAAGTTACAAAAATAATGTTAGCATAATAAATTGTGTTCTTTAGATAATTTAATAACTGTTTACACGACAAAATACTCCCCATGAACGTATACAAACTTCTTCTTAGTCATTATAAAGTTATGTCGTAAAATTATGTCGTAAAAAAATTTGAAAAAGGGAGACTTTTTAAGATTAAAGTACGAAATTACTGCATTTGTTTTTGCTTTTGTTTCTAAACTTTCATTTAAGTGTCTATACCCACTGAAATCACAAAATAGATGCAAACCAAACCATGCCGATAGTGTTCAATATTTATTATTCAAGCTGTAATAATGTCGATTAACCTGAAGAATGCACCAGAATTACCACAATGCTGGAAATCACCCGAAGTCAGCGCAATACGACAGCTGTGGGTGTGTCGCTGTCAACAGTACAAAGAATTCTCGGACGTTACGAGAAAACTGGCTCTAACCTAAGCTGACCAGAAACAGACAGGATCAGATGTACACAGCACGGGAAGATATCTGTTTAATTTATTTTTAGTGCTTCTCTCAAACTGAGTTATAATGGACTATTGCAGCTATTTCATAATTTGCATAGTCTCTTCCCTGATGAAGGTATAGGCCATACTCTACCACGGGAGCCAAGTCTAGATTGGTGGAGGCTTGTAAGACTAATCGCTGGTCTTACTGTCAGCCTACTGTTCGCGCAACGCAACGTATTTAGAAAAGGGATTCCTCTTTGACAGCTAGATCTGTCACCCAACTTTTGTAGATCGTCTCAACGATGAACCGCATTTTTGTAAGGCTGTGTATGATTTAAATGAAAACACCATTGTATACGTAGAAGATGTCTTTTATTTCACTAAAGACGCCCTACCGTCATCTTCTGTCATTTAACTGCTAGGGGAGCATACTATGCCTCTAGGGGAGCATACTATGGCCTATTAGGGCCTCAACCACGGATTTCCTCCTCTGACTCCTCCCTCTTCGCGGCAGCGTCCCATTAAGGCCAGCTTGTGGCGATTGACTTGGCCTATTGAGATATGGATTTTTTCAGGTGATCAATGGGGTCTACATGAGAACTTTTCTGTTCAGGCATCCCTTGTCCATACGTATCCAGATATTGTACCCGCGTTTTGTGAGGCTTATCCACCACCATCAGCTCTATAGAACATAATATGCAAATGATTTGATTAATCAATTGATACGACGTACCAACTTAGGTTCTAAAGTTTAATATGTTTGAAAGGCTCTATGTTGTGCTTGAATGTTATTTCCGTTCCCACATTCGATATCTGTAATACATGTTCTTTTACCCTAAAACCTATATTATATTTAAGTAATCCTGGTTGACCAACGAAAAGTGGTATTGTTCAATGTAACAAATAGAACGACAGTAATGGTATAAAAATACTGAATCATAAGCAATATACACCAACCACTAAAGAAACTCAATATAAAACTGATGAATAACTAATAAAGGAACATAATGCAAAGAGTAGCGAATAACAAAGTGTCTCAGCAATTAACGAACTTTGACGTCGTCATAAATATCAACGCTTTTCTAATCAAACTTTGCTTGTCCAGCGTCTCGCGAAATGCCAGATATCATTTAGTGAAAGCTAATGTGAAAGTTCAGTTGTTTATTGTGATATTTGTTGTTAGTGTCATAACTATAATTTATATGACTGCGCAAATCGTCTTCGCAGAGTGGTTACACCAATGGCATTTAAGTATTTACATTGATTGCTCCATTATTGCCGTTATTTCTGGACTAGTGTTAGTTGTGTTATTCTCAGCCTTTATTTCGGATCATAAATTTGATACAGAATTGTTCGCTCACTACGCGGTAATGGACGCTATACTTGGCATTAACAACAATGGTTATTACAAAAACTTAAAAAAAAGAGTGAACATAATATATTTTTGTTATATTGTTGTTATATATACAAGGTCTACTTTATTTGTGAGCTTGTATACTTCATATTTTCCAGTTTTATATGTGGTAGTTTTGGAAAGCATCGATATTTTGGTGGTCTTGGCGGCTACTCATTTGATGTATGTGGCGGTGAAAGTATATATTCTGCACAATAAGTTCATGATTTTCGGTGTGAGGCTGTTGGGCGATCTGCCGACGTTTGATAGGGTGTGGAACACTCGGAGGGACAACTTCCATAACATAGAAGAGCATACAAGGTGCTATCAACTGTTTTGCAAGCAGCACTCACTGCTTTCCGATGAACACGGTTGTGAGGTATGAGGTAATGACTATTGATTTGTTTTTTTCATGGCAACGTGCAGCATGGCTTAAGTATTCAATACTTTTCAGGTGTTTCTGGCATGTATAGAAGTTGTTCTATTGACCACGCGATATGTGTATATATTGGTGCATGGAAGAGGGTTTTCCGTAAGTACAAACCGTTCAAATGTTACATGAAAAAATACCTTAAAGGTATGATCCGTAATTTGATAGATAGATCTGACCTATATGGCGTCTCCAATAGGTTAGAACGCTCTGCGATTTATAAGGTACAATACAGACCACTGTACGAAATTGTTTCTCTTTTTGTATGTCTGTTAACTTTACAGTTTCACTAATATGCACTTATATATAACTGGTATTGTAATATCAGATTAAACATTAGTATACGAAGCACCGATCTCGAATTATCACGATTTTAGACCGTAGAAAAGTCGTATTTACAATTACTCGGCGTTTACTCGTGTATTCCAGTGATTACTCATCATCATCAACCCATTATCTCCCCAACGAGGGGCACGGGTCCGTTCCCTGAGGAAGGTATAGGATGCTGGCCTATACCTTCCTACCTGGAGTATGGACTCCACCACGGGGGCCCAGTCCAGATTGGTGGAGCCACCCTTAGGCCTCTGACTTGGCTCAACGACTGCCATCTATCGACGGTTGCCGGCACCAACTGCTTCACGTGCCTTGCGAAGCACGGAACCGCTCGTAACAATGCCACTAGCCCACCCATCACCCATTTATGCACAGAACGCGCCCTATGTTGTTTAACCCTCGTGATAGTTTAAACGATCGATTATTCAGGCGGCTGGGGCTACGAGCGATTTTCGAACGCAAGGCTTGACTTTCTTAATTTTACAGATATATTTACCTTCAACATATGGAATACCATCCCAAATAATATTATGTCTTGCTGGAACGATATTCTACGTCGCTTCGCTTATTGAAGATATGATGGCCACCAGATTTCGCATCATCATGCAGCTGGAGGCGGTGCTAGTCTCTCGGCAATTAAGTAAGACTTTACGTTGCAATATATCGACCAAACTGAAAGTCAGCGTTGAGGGCCTAGTCCCTTAGACTTCGACACACCACAGGCTACACCTCCCTACTAAAAATTTTTTGTTTTGTCTGTTAAGTACATTTTTTTCCTGTTTTCTTAGCGTGGCCGCACACGTCAGATTTTCTCATCGGGTTCCTCGACGCCGTTCCCCGGTCAGGGCACCCGAAGGTGACAATTCCATAAAAAAGGTGCGCCGCACACGCACAATTCTACCCGGGCAGTTAAAAAAATCTAATGTGGAATCCACACTGCTCGCGAAGATGACCGAGGTTAGGCGAATACGGGAGGTGTGGAGAGGCATTTTGTCTTACGTCGTCCAACCTCGAGCGTGTAGCTACGTACTTCGGTCACCTTTCCCGAGTACTTTGTCGAGGAACTTTGCGAGTAGTCTGGTGGAGGCATAACGTCCGGTTCCATTGCACGGGCGGTGCGGTGGGGCGACGGTAACGGCACAGAATTCATAATATGGTAACGGTGTGATGAGCGATTCGGTTACATGAAGGCGCACTCACCGTATATTAGATACCAGCTGTCGCCCGCGACTTCGTCCGCGTGGGCTTTAGTTGAAAAAAGTATTTGCAAATAAGTCACGTAATACTTAATACACATACATTTCATTTTAGTAATTTACATTTTATTAAAATAATTTAAAAATCAGAGAACTTACATTAACATTGCACCCCCTTTTACCCCCTTAGGGGCTGATTATAAAAAAAATATTACTCGAGTTTCATTACTTTCAATAAGGAACCTTCATACTGGATTTCATTCGAATAACTTAAATAATGGCAAACATTCATGTTCATTCAAACAACAAACATACTAAAGTTGCACCCGCGTTCTACCCCCGTAGGGGTGAATTTGCGAAAATCCTTTCTTAATGCCCCCTTACGTTATAAAAGGAACCCCTGTGCAAAATTTCAAGTTTCTAACCCTTAAAGTTTAGACCCTGCGCTGCTATGTCCGTAATTGAGTTAGTCAGCTTCTCCCTAAATTTGCACCAGTCTTTTACCCCCTTAGGGGTTGAATTCAAAAAAAGGATGTCGGAGTAATCATTATTATGAACTTATAACCAAAATACAAAATTTTATTTAAAAAAACTTTGAAAATCAGAGGACTTTCATACTTACTTTGCAACCTCTTTACCTGTTAAGGGACGATTTTCGGAAAAATATTTTACATGTGTTTCATGAATTTTAATGAAGAACCTTCATACTGAGTTTCAGTCAATAACTTCACAAACGGTAAAGTTTCACACTAACTTTGCACCCCCTTTTTACCCTCTTAGTGGGTGAATTCATAAAAAAGGATATCGGAAAGAATCATCATTAGGAACTTATAACCCAAATACCACTTTTTATTGAGATAACTTTGAAAATCACAGAACTTTCATACTAACTTTGCACCCCTCTCATAGCCCCTTAAGGAATGATTTTCGGAAAAATATTTTACACGTGTTTCATGACTTTCAATGAGGAACATTCATACTGAGTTTCATTCGAATAACTTTGTACCCCCTTTTAACCCCCTTAGGGGATAAATTCGCAAAAAAAGATAACGGAAATACTCATTATTAGAAATTTATAACCCAAATACCGCTTTTTATTGAGCTAACTATGAAAATCAGAGAACTTTCATACTACCTTTGCACCCCCTTTTTACCCCTTTAGGGGATGATTTTTGGAAAAATATATTACACGTATTTCATGAATTTTAATGAAAAACTTGCATATTCAATTTTATTCCAATAACTTCAAAAACGACAAAGTTTCATACTAACTTTGCACCCCCGTTTTACCCCTTTAGGGGGTGAATTTTCAAAAATCCTTTCTTAGTGCTTCCTTATGTTACAAAAAAAACCCTTGGGCAAAGTTCAAGTTTCTAACCCTTATAGTTTAGGCCCTGCGTTGATATGTCAGTCAGTCAGTCAGTCAGTCAGCTTCTCCTGAAAAGGTCCTGTAGTGTATTTTACTTTCCATATAACTATTATACTTTTATTAGTACACTTTTATTAGTATACTTTTAGTAGTTGAAAGACAAACTCTTTAGGAGTTGAATTTTGAAAATCTGGCATTATAATAATATCTTGTCTACATCAGAACGCGATTTTTAGGCAACAATTTAGGTTTATAATATTAATAATTTCCACCCAGCACAATCACTTGACCTGATCCCAAACTAGAACCTTTCTAAGTGCAAAGGTTTGGGCTGGGTGTTAGTCAAGAGTTCAGGAATTTACTTTTTATGTTATTATTTCAGACTTCGGGGAAAAGAGTGCCGTGGTCTCGCTACTGAAGCAAATGCGTCGAGTGCCGCTCCACTTCTCTATCTGCGGAATGTTCAACTTCAACTATCGCATGCTGCAGATGATTATCAGTGTGGCCATGTCATTCATCGTTATAATACCGCAGATATAACTGAGCAAAATAATTTGAAATAATTCGACATAAACATAAACACAATTATAATCACAAACACAAACCTAAACACTGTGGCGTCTGCGCAGGCATACGTTTGTCGAGTAATCAGTTTCTTCATGTTGTAGCGACTCTAGTCGCGTACCACCGCTCTGCTAGTACAGTTGTGTCCAAATTATCTAAAGTGTAATTTCCGTGTGTGTGTGGACAATAAAAATTCGGATATCCGTTGCACTAAATTACGTTTAATACAATTTCCACGTAACCCTCTGAGACTTTGTGAAAGGCATGTAGAGCCACTAGAACCAACAACACAAACATAAACATCAACATTTACATACCGGCACATACATTGCTTCTGTCCTCACACTAGGATACCCTGTATCGTGGGAACCAGAAACACGGAAATCATCTATTATAGTCTGTATTGCTTTCTTAAAATGGACTCCATATTTCTACTGTCACTTGACATGTTTATAAATGTTTTGCTTTCTTCACCGTCTTCGAGAATGTTCATTGATTGCCATTTAACTTTTTCGAATAATCTGTCTTAATTAAGCAAGTAAAGGAGAATGTAAGCAAGCAAGTAAGGCAGGCTTCAGTGGAAGTCTAGTACACCTACAAAAAGTCGTGTATCAACATGAAATATTTACATTTAATAGATCATTGTATTAGAATTTGTTGCATTAATTTTCTTTTTTTTATAAAGTTGGGAGTCATAAGTTAAGGTTGTTTTCTTAAGAAAACGCGTTTGCTTGACTGTTACAGATAAATACCTACACAAATAATTAAAACAAAATCATTCTAATATACACACAAACGTACATATGTATATGTATAAATGGACAGTCAGATAAAAAATCAAGAAACATAATTTAAACCAAATACTTACATAGGTACCTACTACCTACTGCTCGGCTAGCAACAGCAGTTTTCTACGTGTAAACCCAATTTCTCATGTTCTAGGATATTTTAGAAATCTCACCATAGTCATAGTCTACTATTACTACTTAATATACCTACTACTTGCATAATTCTAATAACAAAAACAACTTTTTCATTAAATGGTGTTTATTGAGACAGATCTTATCTACATGTAGTACAAAAACGTATAGAGCGGCGCCTTTTCAACCTACCTTTACCTTTTAAGCCTACACTCTTAAAATAACGTCATCCAAGAAGTTAGCTGGTCGCGTCACTCCCTCATGGAGAGCATAGCCCAGGTACCAGATGATACTCATCACATAGGAGCAACACCCCACAGTTCTCAGCCCTACAATGCAGTTGCATCAATAACTTATTATTGCTTCTCTGTCACGATTAGGTACCTCTTTCAGTTACAATAAAAACAAAGTACCTATGGTTATCCTGAAGAGTGACGAGACTTAAATTCAATCAAATTCTTTTTTAATGGCACTGCCAATGTCAAGTTTGTTGTGGAGATGGCAAGTATTTTCTTTTTTTTTATTTTTGCCCGAAGCAGTCCCACAGAACACCTAAAGATCGTTTCACCAAAGATGTCCCACGGTAAGATCCTTAATAATATAACAATAAAAGCCAAAATTCGTTAACTCATGGGACTTCGTTCGTGAAACGAACTCTACTGATTTTCACTTTGACATTACAGTTGTTTTTTTCTTGGCTTGCAAGCATAGATTATTCTGAGCTACCAAGATAAAACAATCTATGGCGTTCCGTTTCTGTTTGTAAATTGCGTTTTATTTAATTATTTTCTTCCCCCAACTTTAAAAAAATATTTGAATAACTGAAAAAGAACCAGTTGCGAAATACTAAAGTTGGGAATATATAACCCTAAAACATTATTTTAATAGGGCGGTACACCATTTGCCGTTGTTCTTTTGTTTCCTTTAACGAAATCACTGCTGTTGGAGCTGCGACAGAAATGTTAATGGAATTGGGTTGGACAAATATGATGATTCTCACTAAGGATTTTTACGCTTTAATTCGCAAAAGGATTGCGTCCATCCTCAATCGAGTCCATAACTCCAGTAGTTAAATCCTGAGCACAATAGCGGACAGTTTTGTATGCCCCATACAAAACTATTGGGCAGCAAATATGATGATGTCGCTATTTAGCATTAAGTACGTACGTCTTTGTACTAAACATGTATTTTGTGCAATAAAGAATTTTCACTAACGATTTTTAGGCTTTAATTCGTAAAAGAATTGCATCCATCCTCAATCGAGTCCGAGACAGCAACTAGACTATGAAAAGGAATGGCCTTAAGATAGATTCTGTGGGACTCCTATTTTTACAAGTGTAACCGAGTATTTAATACAATTTAAGTCTGCTTTTTGATTCATTCTTTCTAAATACGATTTCAAAAGAACTATTCGTTTTTTATTCCATTGTTTACTTTGAGAGTAGTATTTTCAAGTGTAACCAATGGCCTATGATCCTTACACACATGAAAAATGATGTTTAAGGAACATGTCCGCCCCCTGTAGTGAAACCGAACTGCTGACTACGTAGGAGTCGATAATTGAAATGCGTAAGTAATAATCCCATCAAAAACATAAATGTGAATGATTTGAGAGCCAAGTTCAATATTAAGAACAGACGTCGTTATCGACTTTGCCGACAAAAGAATTGAGATCTATATGGGTGCTGCCAAGTTCTCTGAAGAAAATCGTGAAATTTTAGTTACAAGATCACTGAGATGTAAATTGTAATTCAAGCTCAAGATTTGACTGCTAGTTTTTACCAACAAACCACATTTCAGAAAAGTTACATAGGTATGATATCAACCTAACAGCATAAGTACAATACAAACAGAAAGTACACTAACCTCCGTATGACTAAACGAAGTAGAGTTCATTAAATAAGGATCTGTACACCGAAGCTATTCATACAAATCCTGCACTTACAAAAACCCAGAAAATGCAGCACCTCAAAGCTAAACTAAGGGGTGAAGCAGAAAAACTCATCCAGCATCTGCACATCGCCGCTGACAATTATGACACGTGCTGGGAAATATTGACACACCGTTATGACAATAAGCAACTTCTCTTTACAAACCATATGCAACTCTTTCTGCGACAGCCAAAAGTTCAAAAACAATCAGCCTTCGAGTTGAAAAAGTTATATGACACCACTACAGAGTCCAATTTTGCCATACATAACTTGGGCGTAGATACAAAGACATGGGAACCCATGCTAGTCCACATTTTATGTGACAAACTAGACACTGACACCTACGCAGCTTACATGGATTCGAGAAAGGATCCACGAGGTATTCCAACATTGGACGAATTCATGCAATTTATAGAGGCCAAGTTTATCGCTTTGGAACCAATCAGCAAAAGAAAAGATGACACACCCCACCAGAATCTGGAAAAATCGCAAAGTAGCCCGAAATATCAATCCCGACCGTACTTTGGAAGGGAAGAATGAAACCCAAGACGTTACCAAGCGGGACTACCTCAACCTCGCGACAAAATCAACATCAGCAAAAACGAGCGAACTACGTAGCATCGGCCGACGATGAAATAATACTCCCTACGGCACTTGTGTACGTCGAATCATCTGACGGCACTTACATAACACTCCGAGCATTGATAGACCAAGGGTCCCAGATTACTATCATCACGGAAAATGCTGCACAGAGACTAGGACTAGCGAGACAGCAATATGACGCGCGCATCACTGGCGTGGGGACGTTATCCAACAAATGCAGAGGAAAAGTCCATTTGACATGTAAATCGAAGCATGACAATTTCCGATTTACAACTGACGCCCTGATTATGTCACAAGTAGTAGGAGACTTGCCAAGCGCGTCATTCAATAAACATAATTGGCAATATTTACATGTCACCCTAGCCGACCCGGAATATCATATAAGCACACCCATTGACATGCTATTAGGCGCTGACATTTATGCACAAATATTGATGAGTGGTTTGCTTAGAGGCTCGGGACAACAACCAATAGCACAAAAAACCAAGTTGGGCTGGATATTGTCAGGAAACTCCGGTAAAGTCAAGACGTACAATTGCAATGTCGTCTTAAACGAAATGAGCCAACTTACAGAATATTGGGAGACAGAGGAGATTGCTACCAAACAAAACAGAAATATCACACCTCAAGAGCAGTATTGTGAGGACTTTTACAGCAAGACGCAAAGGCTCGTCGATGGAAGATACGAAGTGAGATATTCCATGAAGCCAGAATACCAACAACAGCTAGGCGAGTCAAAACCACACGCAGTGGCACAGCTTTTGCAATTGGAAAGGAAGTTGACGCGAGATAATACGCTATCTGAAAGCTACAAAAAGTTCATGAATGAATATTTGTCTCTGCAACACATGAAACAATGCGATAATCATGGTGTCATCAAAGAAAACTCAGCGACTACAAAGTTGCAGGTACAGAAAATAACAGACATCGTTCCAGCATGCAGATGGAATCACGTGACGTCAGATGAGAACGCCGTGGACTGTGCGACAAGAGGCACTTTGTCGACTCAGCTTAACAAAAACGAGTTATGGTGGAATGGACCGCAATGGCTTACAACAATCACTGACAGTACCTTACACCAAAAATATTACGATCCACCCCAGTTAGAGACCAAAGAAAAGAGAGCTTGCACAACAGTACAACCGTCGGCAATTATATTGGAGCTACTACACTAACACAGCAATCTAGACCATATTGTAAGAGTAGTAGCATGGATTTTACGATTCTACCATAGAGCAAGAAAGAATATCACACATGACAGCCCACATTTGACATCTATAGAATTAGGAAATGCATACAAGGCGATTTTACGTGACACCCATGACGTGAAACATGAATATAGCGTAAAGGAAGAAAACTTACCACCAGAAAGATGGACACTTGAAAGGGAAATTGAGGTGCACCCGGGAAAGGACAGCCACGTCAGAGTGGTTCCTCTAAAAACAAAAAACAACGTGACTAACCAACCGATCACTAAATTGGCCCCCCCTTCTTACTGAAAAACAAATAGAGACAGAACAGGGAGGCAATGCAAACAGCACAAGACAACAGAAACGATGGAAAACAACTAAGCCCTCATGGAGGACGGTTCTCATCACTAGATTGCTCTTCTTAGTGACATTGTTTACACCCGGACAACTTCAAACCACTACAAGTTTCAATGTGACAGCATTCAGATCCGACCAAGCACTATACTTCGATAAAGTGACACAATTACAACAAATCAGAGACGAATGGAAACTGGTTGTGTATTACAATATGACATCGTACTGGCAAAATACGCAAGATTTGCAAAATTATGTGACACATATAAGCCAATTACCTCACAATAACTGGCTTATGCAATTTCATGCCATGGTTAATGGACTGGAACACGAGATGACCGAATTGCAATATTACAACTCTCTGTTAAAGCCCAAAAAGGCATCAAATTCATCCAGATTAAAACGAGGCCTAATTAATAGCGTAGGCTACTTAGCAAACGAACTCTTTGGCGTTTTGGACGAGCGATTTGCTGAGAAATATGAGTCTGACATTACTAACATCGAAGAGAATGAAAGCCACTTAGCTCAACTCCTTCGGAATCAAACGTCTGTACTCGAAGCCGAGCAAAATATATTACAAAGGAACGAAAATATCATGAATCAACAATTTTCACTTATAAATGAACACCTACAGAATATGACAAAAAGTGAAAAGGATAGAGAATTATACACCAAAAATGCACTCTACATCATGACCAATACAATAGAAGCATTATGACAAAAATGAAGCGTACCCAGGAAACACTGATTGACATGATAACCGATTTGTATCAAGGTCATCAAGGCGTCGAGTGCCGCTCCACTTATGTGACTGCGGAATGTTCAACCTCAACTATCGCATGCTGCAGATGATTGTCAGTGTGGCCATATCGTTATAATACCGCAGATAAAAGCCAGTAAAATAATGTAAACTAATTTTCTTCTATTTTTCTTTTCTTCTAATATATAAAACTAGCTGTTGCCCGCGACTACGTCCGCGTGGGCTTTAGTTGAGTAAAGTGTTTGCAAATAAGATAGGGATACTTTTAGCGCATGCGAAAGAGCTTTGATACTAACTTCGCAACCCCCTCTTACCCCCTTAAGGGATGATTTTCGAAAAACTACTTTACACCGTCTTTCATGACTTTCAATGAAGGACCTTAATACTGAATTTCATTCGTATACCTAACTTCAAAAATGGCAAAATTTCATACTAACTTTACACCTCCCCTCTTACCCCCTTAAGGGATGATTTTCGAAAAACTATTTTACATGTGTTTTCATGACTTTCAATGAAGGACCTTCATATTGAACCTCATTCGAATAACTTCAAAAACGGCAAAGTTTCATACTAAGTTTACACCCCCCTTTTTCCCTCTTAAGGAATTATTTTTAAAAAACTATTTTACACGTGTTTCATCATTTTAAATGAAACACCTTCGTACCAAATTTCATTCGAATAACTTCAAAAAAGGCAAAGTTTCATACTAACTTTGAACCCACATTTTACCCCCTTAGGGGATGAATTTTCCAAAATCCTTTCTTAGTGCTCCCCTACGTTACAAAAGAAACCCCTGTGCAAAATTTCAAGTTTATATATATATAGATTCTCGTATCTCAATGTTAGTGCGCATACTCCTCCGAAACGACTTGGTCGATTTTTATGAAATTTTGCTTATACAATCGGTAGGCCTGAGAATAGGTTGTTATCTATTTTTCATAGCCCTAAGTGAAAAAAAATGGCGAAACAACGTTTGCCGAGGCAGCTAGTTTGGATATACTCGTAATTTATTAATTAAATATTATACTCGCTATTGTTTCCTTTGTCGTTATTGCGACTTTACCTTCCTGCTGTCCACTTGAAATGTTTATAAATGTTTAGATTTGGTTCCCAACTGTCATTACCACTGTACTTTTTCAAATAAATTGTCTTAATTAAGTAAGCAAATTTTTTTTCTTTTAACGAAGTCACTACTGTTGGAGCTGCGACCGAAAAGTTAAGCCCACCATTCACAACACGCACCGCGAGCCGAGCCCCGAGCCGTACCCATTCGTGGACAAATCCGTCATCGCCCACACACTACACGAGCGCCGAGCTGCTTACTACTTTATCTCCAGACGGCGAGCGCCGTGCCGAGCCGCGAGTCGCGCACCGAACCGAGAACCAACACATTCACACGCTCATTTGTCTGCGGACTTGTCGCTAGCGACAAATCCGGCGGATGGGCGCGGCAGTGAATGGTAGCCTCAAGAATCGAATTGGGTTGGGCAAATATTATTTTGGTACGTTTGCAGTCCACCTGGCCTGTAATTATCCTAACCTCTCCAAACTGAAGTACCATAGAGCATAGAAGAGCCTACGAGAGGCGGCGAGTACCGAAATCTTATGTTACCTTGGTCAGGGGATGGAGAGTCGAAAAATGTCTATAAGCGTGTAATGATTGCAAAATCAAAGTACGGTGGCCCCCAGCAGGATTGAAATCCACGACCCATACATAAATAAAATCATATCTTTACCTCTCAGGGCCAGGCAGAGACTAACAGTTCACGAGCTTCGACCCCAATCTTAGTTACCGAACGTTAATCATCCAAATCATCATCATCATCAACTACCCATTATGTCCCCACCGAGGGGTACGGGTCTCTTCTCTGAGGAAAGTATAGGCCATACTCCACCACGGGGACCTAGTCCGGATTGGTGGAGGCTTGTAAGACTGTGGCTGGTCTTACTGTCAGAAGTTTTCAAGTCGCCCTAAGGCCTCTGACTTGGCTTAACGTCGCCATCTATCGACGGCAGTGGGCAGCAATCTGCTTTAGGTGCCTTGCAAAGCATGGAACCGCTCGGAAAAATTTAGTCATAGACAGTCACCCATCCATGCACTGGACGTGCCCAATAGTGCTTACCTTCGTGATCTTTTAAGATCACTCAGGCAGCCGGGGCTAGGAGGCTTCCAAATAATTTACCCAAAATGCTAATTAACAATTTCGTGAAATATTCTATGGTTTTAAGGGTGCGTTTTCACTAACGCGGAAGTAGGTGCAGTGGAGGAGCGGACAGTGAATCACAGTGATATCACAGTGTTCGAAATCTCCACTCCACAGCAGTGGCAACACTGTAAGTAGAGCGGAACGGAGCTGAAATGTGAAGAGTGCTCAAAAGTGGATTTTGACAATATTTTATATGAAAACGTGGCCCCAAGCTAGACAAAGCGGAGTCGAGTTGCCTGTTGTGTGGCGGAAGGCTAAGGAAAGTAAAGTAGCGCGACGGTGAGACGCGGCGGGTAGTTAGACTTGTCAGGACAGAACTGACAGGACTGAGGAGGTTAGCTATATTACGTCACATACTTCACATGTCATCAACATTGTTTCATACATTTGTATCATTGTATGTACAGCTCTAGTCTGCATAGCTCCAGTCTTCCGGGCACCGCTCCACTCCGCCCTGCTTCAATTGAAACACTTGCCACTTTTCACTGCTCTTCTCCGCTCCACTCCGCCCAGCTCCGCGTCAGTGGAAACGCACCCTTACCGACTTGGGATCGGAAATTGTTTCCCCTTTGAAATTCCAATTTGCAGCTTTATCGGTATACTCTGCACGCTGTTTAGTTAATACCTAATTGTATTTAGTCAAGTTCATATACAAGTTCTTAATTATTATATCCATGTAATTGTAGCTTTACAATTAGTAATTAAATTCTTTTTGTATACAGTGTTGTATGTATGTTTTTACTTTATATTATATTTATATAATTATACTTACCCTTGGTTTCCCGTACGCTAGTAAGCTGTTAATTTACTGTTAACAGATGTCAAATTTTTTTTCGTATGCACTCGGGGTACCTGACAGCTATTAACAGTAGATTAACAGCTTGTTAGCGTAAGAGAAACTGGAGGTTATTGCCATAATTATGATGTGCCGCGGGGGATCATGGAATAGACGCTAACTGAAAATCAGTACTGAGGAGTAATACTCTCGGCAGTATGATAAGTCGCCTGCCCAATGCAGCAGCAGAGACACACCTGAACATTGTAGGTATGTTAGTTCTATTAGGTAATCTGTTTTGTAGTGTCTCAGGGCCGATTTCTGAATTGAGAAATTGCACTAAGTCTATAAAATATAGCTTGAGCTGCGCGACAGCTGTCATGGACATTTGCGTCCATGAAGTTTTGATTTTTTTCACAGAATATTTGTACTGTGAAAACTCCGTACTTACTACACACTATTCGATGTCTAAGCAATATCGTAACCTAGCCCTGTCAGTGTGACAGCTGTCGTGGAGCTCAAGCTCTATTTTACAGACTGTAAGTAAATAATTAAGTAACGTTCTGTCACGCTCTTTTCTGAGAAATTTGATGAGACAACACTACATTTAAGTATTTACGTAGTTAAAATTCTCAACTCAGAAATCGGCTCTCAATGTATTAAATATTCAGGACGTGTAATGTTTTGTGTAACTGCCGTGGCCGTAATGTGTTTTCTTCTTCTTCTTCTGCTTACGTGTGGGCTTCTGCTTTCAGCCTTGGCCTGAACTGAGTTCTATCGCTCGGCCTTCGGCCCCGCAAGTTTGTGCCATCTGGATAGAATAGAATAGACGTTTTTTAGCTTTCTTGTTGTATGTACATAAGATCTTAGTTTACTATTTATAGGAACAAATTTTAGCAAATAGGATTTTGCATTGTTTCTTTTACACCGGAACCTGACCTGGTACTGGATGGAGCTCGGCCTTAGGCCTCGCCTCGGTGGAGTTCCTCGTCCTCGTTTTGCCTTATCAAAGTTTTTCGTGCTCACTTCGCAGGCTCGGCCTTCGGCCTCGCAAGTTTGTCCCATCTGGATTTTGCATTGTTTCTTCGTCTTAGCCTTCGACCTGGTACTGAACCTTGCCTCGGTGGAGTTACCACGTCCTCGTTTTATCTGGATTTGGCATTGTTCTTTTACGCTGGACCTCGCAACTTTTTAGACTTCGACCTGGTACTGGATGGAGCTCGGCCTGCGGCCTCGCCTCGGTGGAGTTCCACGTCCTCGTTTTGCCTTGGCAAATTTCTTGTGCTCGCTTCGCGAGTCTCGACCTTCGACCTCGCAAGTTTGTCCCATCTGGATTTTGCATTGTTTCTTTTACGTTGGAACTCGCAATGTCTTAGCCTTCGACCTGGTACTGGATGGAGATCGGCCGTTGGTCTCGTCTCGGTGGAGTTCCTCGTCCTGGTTTTGCCTTATCAAAGTTTCTTATGCTTCCGGGACCGCCCGATTTTTCACCTGAGCCAATACAACCTTGTGTAGTATCAGGGGGTTTTCAGGGCTCCTTCAATAATTTTATTTCATTCGTTATAAATGCAAAACAGTTTATTTCAAGCTACGTTAGATTCGAACAGGTAACAGACAAGCAAGTAGTGTATCTAAAACGTAGATTCTCAGCGACACAGGTAGGGGTATTTTTAGTTCCTATTTTCGATAATAGATGGCGATACATGTCTTGTTGGGTTGATATAAATCTCCAACAGATGGCGCTAAGTGTCAAGTTGTAGCTCAGAGAAATTTACCTCCGCATTCTAATGAACAGTTTTTTATTGCCCAAAACACTGATAAAAGAACATTTTCTAAAAATTAAACCTACATGGATCAATTAATTGGCCCTAAAACTCCCTACATCCTAAATTTCATGAAAATAGTTGAGGCTGTTTCCGAGATAAATTCGAGCTTTGCACCAATGCCACAGCTTTAGGAAAATGTTTGTTTTGCTTCGAATACCTAAATGCCACAATAATTTGGGTTGTGACACGATTAAAAAGTATGGTTTCAAGCATTGTCCATCAAACAGCGCCTTAAAAAATAAAAAAACAAAATAAAAATTGTTCTAAATAACAAAGTTTAATCTCTGATGAGCATTGTCCTGATTTATTTGCCAAGTTTCGAACCAGGGTTTTCTGTTTACGGTATCGTCTTACTTCCCACTTGAGCTGCTGCAATCTGACATCTTGTTGCGAAAATTACCTTCTTATAGTGTAGCAGTTACTTCTTTGCCTAAAAACACGGTTAAAACGACGTTTTGTAAAAATGAAACCTACCTAAATTGACTAATCACCCCCGAAACCCCTTGCATACTAAATTTCATGAAAATCGTTGGAGCCGTTTCCGAGATTCTGATTACATACAAATATAGATACAAGAATTGCTCGTTTAAAGAGATAGATAGATAGATAAGATAAGAATATTCTTTATGGCACATAAGAAACAAGACACAAATAAAATAAACAATTAAAAAAAACATACAATAGACGGTTTCTAACAGCAATTTCTTCCAGACAACCTTGTATCTAACGGAAAGATTGCCGAAGGAAAAAGAGAAACGGGTAGGTGGTGCAAATACGAATAATACTTACTTATACCCTTTTGCCTTAAAGGGTTCCATCCGATTCACTAGCCATCAAGGGAAAAAACATATCGTTTCGAGCAATCCAGCACGTAGCCAGCGTTGAAATACCTGCGAATACCGGCCGTTAAAGGCATTTTTCGAAGTGGAACAAGAGCCCGACTCTTATCTATTTATTGGATTTTAGGAAAACCATCGATTGAAATAACAAAATGGAAGGAACAATATAGTAGTGTTGTTAGCATTTAGAATATACCTCGGGCCCTAGAGTAGGCTTCGGTTTTCGCCGAAAGCACACGAGTGTATATATGTGTCATTAGTGTGCATCATTAGACAAATTAATTGTCATATTAGTTCCGAATTCGAAATTAAGTGTCATATTATTTCCGATATTTCTATTACAAGAATATATCCGATTCTATCCGATAGTAGCCGAGGTATATTCTAAAAGCTAACAATACTACTATATTGCCTACTATATTGTAAGAAGTCACTTGTAGCTACGTTATACATAGTTGTTTAGAATTTAGCAGGATTTCATACATAAGCTCACGCCTGGATAAAAAACAGGATTAAGAAATATTTGAATTGCCTCTGACCAATGTGTTAAGAGATCGTGTTTTAATAAAATAGGATCGCTAATATCTTAAAGAACATGGTCAACTTCTGACAGTAATACCAGCCACTAGTCTACAAGCCTCCACCAACCCGGACCTGGCCCCGGTGGTGGAGGCTTTCCTCAGGGAAGAGACCCGTGCCCCTTGGTGGGGACATAATGGGACGTAAGCGGTGATGAAACTAAATCGCCACGTTCATCCAATTGACATGTTCTACAATGCAATTAACAGAATAGGTTATTCGACCGATTTCTGAAAACCATCTCCTATTTTTTGTTGGTGTTCAAGGAGTCCTCGAAAAGTGGTCATTTTAAATTATTTCGTGTAGGTATTCCTTCTAAAAAAGGCAAACGAATATTTACTTTTGAAATAAACCGCCAAAACGCTATCTTAGGCAATATGGCCGGTAAATTTGCCGAATTACGGCTCCACCTCGAAAGTGCTCCAAATTTTTTTTTACTGCTTTTTATCACTCGGTAATGGTGTACCATGCAATAATATGGTGGCGCATACTATGGAACCCCATAGAAATTAATAAAAAAAAAATTTGGAGCACTTTCGAGGTGGAGCCGTGATTCAGATAATAGAACGAGGGGTCGGCGATGTAAAGAATACGTGACAACAGAAATATGACGACGCGCGTAGCGAAGCGGAGCGCGTCGTGTTAGGTTCTCTATGTAAGATCGAAAACAGACTCGACTTTGATGCGTTCTTACCTTGCCTCTTGTTTTTTTTTTTACGGGTCCAAAGCCATGCGCCTCCTCAATATTACTCGGGATACTCTGTGATTCGGCAAATTTACCATATGGCGTGGCACAGGAATTATGACGTCACTTGCCAGTAAACCAACTAATGAACGCAAGAAAAAATTAATGACATACGCCAGTTTTACTGGCATGAAGTGGCATGTGACGTCATTATAGAATCGGCCAATCCAGGTCGTTTTCGATACACTAGCTGCAGATACAATGTGGCTGCAGATACATAATTATCAAATTTTATCTTGTGTTTTTTTACAAATCGCACGCCTAAGTAGATGAAAACCCCACGTCGAAAACAAAACGTCTCCTTCAAGTTGAAGGTATCGCTAAGGGAGTTATATTGTCCGGTCCAGTATAAGGTCAGAAAGTTGAAAAAGTAGCTAACTAAATGTTCGCATATTATTACGACTTAGTGGGGTTTTCATCTAGGGGTGCGAAATATTAATAGTATTTTTAGTTAAAATGCCTTAAAGCGGGTTTAAGACTCATAGGTTATACGAATACGTATAAATAATGCTGTTTTTTTCACACTGTCAAATACCTGCATGAGCTCCAGGCGGGCGACTGGCAGTGACCGCGCAGGGACAGTGACAGGTGGCGACTTCTTGTGTTGAAGGCCAAGAAACCACTTCGGCTCGCCGAACCAGCACAGTAAGTAAGTTTAGGTATACATGTTAGCAGAAGCGGGCCCCGTCCTTCTGGTACTAGAGCACTGCAAGAGTGTCGTCACCGCAAAATTATAGAGCAACCCTTTTATTTTGAAGATCATTGGTCTTAATAATAAAACCGAACAAGAGCGAACTAGGCATAGCCTGTAACGTGGAGATTGCAGGACGACTTGCTACACTAAACTGTGCGGATTTTATTTAGGTACAGTGTATACAGGGTGTTGATTTGTACAGTTAAATCCGACTCAGGGGTGGTTACTTACATGATACTGAAGCAAAAAAATGAAAGAATTTTTTTTTTTGTGAAAATCACCTAAAATCGCGGGCGCACTCTCCCGCCCCGCCCCGCGAAACCCCCGCCGGACCCGTCAAGTGCAGACGATAGAAGCTAAGCCTTTATGATTTTTAGATGATTTTCAGTAAAAAAAAATTTTTTTTTGCTTCAGTATCATGTAAATAACCCCTGAGTCGGATTTAACTGTACAAATCAATACCCTGTATAAATAAATTACTTAATTATTAGAATTAGATAATGTAGAAATATCTTGTTCAATATTGTCTAGTAGCACTAACTACCCGTCATATCTCAATTTTTTTCCTAAATGGTTGTCTGGAAGAAATTACTTTTGGTAATAAGGCCGCCAACTGTGCTGTACTGTACTATGTTATTGTTAAATCTCATGTGCAATTGACTGCCTCGTTGGTCTAGCCGTTAAGGCGCTTACCTGCCAAGACAGAGGTCGTGGGTTCGATTCACACTGGGACCCCGACCTCTGAGTGTTTTTTCCAAGTTTGTAATGTCCTTGCCTGGTTACCATAGCACAGGGTATCCTGCATCGCTCGTAGCCTGGGCTGCCTGAGTGATCTTGAACGATCACTAAGGTTAAGCAACATACGGCGCGTTCAGTCCATGGATGGGTCACCGTCGATGACTAACGCTAGTGGCATTTTTCCGAGCGGTTCCGTGCTTCGCAAGGCACGTTAAGCAGTTGGTGCCGGGTGCCGTAGATAGATGGCAGTCGTTAAACCAGTCAGAGGCCTTAGGGCGGCTTGAAAACTTCTGACAGTAAGACCAGCCACTAGTCTTAAAAGCCTCCACCAATCCGGACTTGGCCCCCGTGGTGGAGTATGGCCTATACCTTCCTCAGGGAAGAGACCCGTGCCCCTCGGTGGGGACAAAATGGGTTGATGATGATCCTACTTCGGGCCAGGTCAAATGATTGTGTTGTGTGCCAGTTATTATTATTATTATGAAAATTAAATATTTATTTGTACCCAACACCAAGTAATTTTACAATAAAATGAACATAAGAGCACTTATTAACAAAATAAGTAAGTTAATAACCTGTGTTACAGACATCAGCGTTTCCCAATGAGCTTTTTTCTTTTTTTTTTCTTAGTTCCTTGAGATAATCTAGATGGCGTTAGTCGTTTCTACGTACAAAATTGTGATTCGTCGCAATCAATGTCAAACTTAGTCCACAGATTACTAAACAAGAGAAGGAACCAGGGTTGCTATTCGGACGAGATTTCTCGTAATAAAAATAAAAATTCAAACCCACAATCCACAGCAAATACTCCAAAATATCCAAAATCGCACTTATCACCAAACGACAACAGCATTTTTGTTTTTCCGTAATCAACCATCACAAATTCCACAGAACCATAGTATTATTTTTTGCTCTGACGTTTATTATTACGGTACGGCAGCGCCACCTAGGGATTCTTTTAGAACTAAATTTGACATAAGGAAAAACGCTCATTATAACTAAAACAACATTATTATTTATCTAAGGCGGTTTCGTGCGTTGCTATCGATAGATTATAAATTCCTTGTGTACATACAATAATGAATATAATGAATATTCTATCTAAAATTGTATTTATTTATTTAACTAACTATAATGTCAAATGCCTGTGTACATACAGCATGACAGACTATGAAGTAGTTGCTTCATAGTCTGTCAAGCTGTATGTACAGGCATTTGACATTCTTAAAATAACTAATACCTACATGAAATTAAATTTAAAATGTGTGACAATTCATGAAGAGATGGTAGTTAACTAAAAAAATATATTTCATATTGTAGTAAAGATTTAAATTTATGGGCTTTCTGTGAACAATTTGTGGTCAGTTTGTTTTTAAAACTGATTATAGATAAAATTTAAGTAACAATTTAACAAACAATTAGTATACCCTGTTAGCAAAAGCGGGCCCTGTTGCTTCGGGTGCTTGAACACTGCACGCCGAGGGGTGCCTTAGCCGCAATGTTATTAAATTGTAGCGCGCAACTGGGGCCCCGGGGCATTGTTATTATTAAATTGCAACAAGCAGCGATGCTGAAGTTATTAATTTCATCGGAAGTAGCTGTTAGAAGAAGGCAGCTACCTAATTGAATTACACATCCGATACGATCAGCGATAGTTGTCTGTCATCATAATCATCATCATCATTCAGCCACAAGAAGTCCACTGCTGGACATAGGCCTCTTCCATGGATTTCCAAAAAGACCGGTTGGAAGCGGCTTGCATCCAGCGTCTTCCTGCCACTTGGATGAGATCGTCTGTCCATCTTGTGGCTGGTCGTCCTACGCTGCGCTTGCCGATGTGTGGTCTCCATTCGAGCACTTAACGGCCCCATCGACCATCAGTTCTACGTGCTATGTGCCCCGCCCACTGCCACTTCAACTTACTCATCCGGTGGGCTATGTCGACGACTTTCGTTTGTCTACGGACCTCATCATTGTTTGTCTGTCAGTCACCCGTAAATCGGGTCAACAATCATTGCAGGTACTATGCAAGCATCAAAACGAGACCAAACTATTTAGTAGCTAACTACCTACTCTGTTTTGTGATAGTCAGACCTAGGCGGTGCAGAAGGCATGTTTGCACGAGGCTGAGAGACTTGCTAGGGCCACACTAAGGGCCATCGCAACCAGGGCGACTTGTCGCCCGCGACTAAACGCGGCGACAAGTCGTCCTGTTTGCGACGGCTCTTTAGCTTGTCGTCGTGACTCCGCGACTCTGACGCCAAGTGTGCGGAGCTTCGAACAAAATATATGAAAATTGTCGGCCGTAGTCTGTCGTCGCGTCTAGTCGCCGAGCTGTCGCTGTCGCGTGTCGCTAGTGTGCGCCTAGGCTAACGATGCAATTCAATTCAAATATTTTATTTATTATAAAAACAATTGCTTAGTGAACGTCAAGGTTGTTAGTTAAACAATTAATAGATTATGTGAAGAAGGAGCTACAAAGACACTCCCAACAACATTTATTGTTATAAGAAAAGTCAATAATGTAATAACTTCCACACCACACAGGCACTTGACCTGGTCCCAAACTAGGATAAACTGCGCTGTGGTAACCAGGCAAGGACATTACAAACCTCGAAAAACACCCAGACTGAGGTCATTTGTACAAAGGTATGGCGGCTCTCAGTGGGGATCGAACCATCGACATCTTTCTTGGTAGCAATCAAGAAATAGGGGTAGCTTGGTTTCAATGCCCACACATATTGCGATAATTTTAACACTCTATAGGAGTAGCCACACTTGAAGGGTCAGCGTCAATAACCATTCTTGGCGATAAAATTGACGTACATATACTGTCTACTGTTTCCTATGCCAATGAGTTGTACGTATTTTTTTCCAGTTCTGGACTTCAAAGACTTTGTTTAACCTTCTCAGTCCCGTGTCGACAAAATAACAATAGAAAACTATTGTTATTTTTTTAAGGGGAAGAGGATATGTGACATTCCCACCACAGGTTCCCACTTTAGTTTGATGGGATTTAAAGTAATGGGTTATTTTTAATTTCATTCATTGTTGTTTTGAATGGTAATCATTGCTATATTCGTTGCCAAGTTTAATTCTGTGATTTATAATTAATAATTTTTGTGCTCGGATCCCACAAACAAGGTTGTGTTTGCAGACTTTAGAGGAAAACAATGATTTTCTCGCTACTCCACTCAAATACGACACCTGCGACCGGTCGCGCTCAGTGGCCGTTTTAGCGCATTAATCACGTTGATCTTTTTGGCGGGTCGTAGTTCGAGTTATTGTAAACGGGAGACGGCGATCTGAATGCGTTTGTAAGTCGTAGCTATTTTGTTTTATTGTAAATGGTTACTCAGCAAAATTAAGAAGAAGAGTCTTATTTTTGTAGTGAGTTGTTGTTGCAAAGATGGCTTTAGAAGACTCTACACGTTCGTTTAAAGAAACACTTTACGAAAAGATTTTGGAAAATGATGATCAAGGTAGGCTTGTGAGTTTATTTCGTTAGCTTTTTATTGGTAACGTTACTAAAATAAGCTCCATGCATGTCTACACTAGCGGTTGTGTGTATTTTCTCTTGTAGGATCTACAAGAAAGTCTTGGACGCGGCAAAGAATCAATGACGTAATCAACAAATGTGAAGAACCTTATTACGCCTTATGAATAAATATAAGACAAGCAATGTCTTTTTACTATCCATTTTTGTCCAATCATATATCTTGGTCACCTACCAAAGTTGAAATACCTACCTAGGAAGATTTAGGAAACTCGTTATACGTTTCGTTCACTCACTTGTCTGACGGAACTTTAGCGACTTGATTGAATATCGATCTTTGATTGACTGTCTAGAGATTCAATAATGACTCCCTGATTTAACTACTTTACTGCGACAGCTACACCAACGTCAAACGTCCACCATCGCGATAATTAACGGCGTTTCTCCGTAGTGTAGCCCCAGCAATATATTGCTCAGCTAAATCAGTATCGCAGGTAATTGAAAACTGCGAGTATTTCCCATGGGCCTCTGAAACAATCAAAAGGATCTGAGGTTCCGGTGTGCTAGCACCCTACCGAATCCAATTACCTACATACGACTTGCTTCAATGATATATTCGTATAAGAGATAAATAAATAAATGAAATTATAAACATGTCTTCAGCTTGCCGCATCCAGCATCTGCCTGCAGTTTTTCGCAGATCGTCATGCCACCTGGTTAGAGGGCGTCCTACACTACGAGTACGTTTGCAGAGTCCGCGGCAAGCTGAAGACAGGGCGCTATGGCGCTCATTAGGGGAGGGCTATGTCCAGCAGTGGACTAATATAGCCTGATGGTGATGATGATGATAAACATGTCTCCCTTAAAACGCAGTATAATTTATACGCAGTGTATGTAGGCGTTTTTAGGAATCGGTAATTCACATTAAAATATTAAATCGTTAGAGTTCTGCCATGTCCGTACGTCTGTATGTTTGTGTCTCTCTGCCTGCCACGATAAGTACTAAAAAGTTAAGGTAAGGCGTTGATATAGGTACAGACTTTCCTTTATAAATCTCTCTTAATTTAAACAACCTATGCTAGATTTGGCTGGAAGAGATTTCTCTTCGAGATAAGCACCTTTTGTACAAATAAATAAAAAAAAAAAATTAAAACTATTTCTTTTTTTATGAAATTATGTGAGTCGTTAGTTCTGGCCAGTTTTTTCTTATGAATAACTTTATTAATTAGTGTGCGTCACACAAGTCGGCCAAATTAACGTCAAGAGTAGACGGGGTGGCGCGGGCCAGCACAAGGGAGTCTAATTAGCGAATGTTATGTTAATTGCTGCTGCGATGTAAGCTACAAATTTTGATTGGAATCGCATGCTTAAGTCAGGGGGAAATACGCCTGTCAAGAAGTAGCTACAGCCAAAATATACTTAGGTAGTACTTGGCAATAAAGAGTGACAGACAATTTGAGGGGATTTGAGATTTTGCGGAGAGCGGTAGAACGCTGGCGTCACATTCCTGAATACCGGCATGTATCATGACTTTGTTTTCGAAGTTAAATAGATTTCTGAATAGCATCATCATCATCATCAACCCATCATGTCCCCAACGAGAGGCACGGGTCTCTTCCCTGACAAAAGGTATAGGCCATACTCTACCACGGGGGCCAATTCCGGATTGGTGGAGGCTTGTAAGACTAGTGGATGGTCTTACTGTCAGAAGTTTTCAAGCCGCCCTAAGGCCTCTGACTTGGCTTAACGACTGCCATCTATCGACGGCAGCCAGCACCAACTGCTTAAGAGGAAACACTGAGGCAGTTTTTCCATACAAACGTAGTCCCCTGTTTCCTCCCTGGATAATGCCAGTAGAGCAATTCTTTTTTTCCATAAAATCTATGGCTACTATAGGCATGTCCCTATGTTTTTATTTTTTTCATAAATCTATTATTAAAAGAGATATGAACATTCAAAAACCTAAAAAATTGGCCCGATTTTCCGCTGTATTCAAAAAATCAGAAAAGCTTTTTTACTAAATGATATAAAAATTGGAAAACATAGGAACACGGCCAAAGCCTTTTTTTAATTATTTATGAAAAAAATAGTTAAATTGGTTAAGTTTTGGAGAAGAAATCAGGGGCCTACGAATCGTTGATTTTGTGTATTTTTAATAGCTATTTTCGGTCCAAGCTGCAGTTGTCTCTATCGTGCTCTGCGGGGGGAGGCTTGAGGTTGGGGAGGCGCGGACTACGTATACATACACTAGTGACGTGACACGTAGTCGATAATTTTATCGATACTTTAGTGTTGTTGATTGATATCGATATTTCTAGTAAGAGTATTTTACGTGAAGTGCATGTAGCAGATTATTTTGTTGTTCGATTGTTGGAAAATAACAAGTAGGTTATAAACCTTTTATATGAAATGCTCAAAGCACACTAATATCAAAACTGCCGCGCTAACAGTAAGAGCAGTAAGTCGATTTTTATCAAAAATGTGTTCATCGCCGCGTCATGCTCTAAAAACTGGTCTGATCCCCGTTTTTCTACCTTCACTGGAACCTAAAAATACCATGAAGCATAACAGCAGTAAGTCAATGAAATGATTTTGTTTTCTTGGCGTAAAAGCAGGAAATATACTTACTTCACGTTAATTACTGTACATTCGAAATCTATATTCTATTTTGCTAATAATAAAAACAGTCTCTGTAAGTGAACATTATTGTTGTGTAAATGAGCTTAATCAAAAACTTTTAACTTAGAATGTGAGCACTAATCACACTTACTGCTTTTTTCTCAAATCAAATAATCTGTGAAAATTTCAACTGTCTAACTGACAGACTAACAGTATCTGTAAGTGAACATTATTCTTGTGTAAATGAGCTTAATCAAAAACTTTTAACTTAGAATGTCAGCACTAATCACTGCTTTTTTCTCAAATCAAATAATCTGTGAAAATTTCAACTGTCTAAGTATCACGGTTCATGAGATACAGCCTAGTGACAGACGGACGGACCAACAGCGGAGTCTCAGTAATAGGATCAGTTTTACCCTTTGGGTACAGAACTTTAAAAAGGAAACTCAAGAAGTAGTAATATGGATGGACAATTGTTGCGCCCAAAACAAAAATTTCGCTCTTTTCAGTTTTTTGGTGTACATTATTAAAAGCCAGCATTTACATGCGATGAAAATGTAAATACTTTGAGCCTGGTCCCTCTTTTAAATCAGGCGACAGCTTCCTACACCAGGTTGAACAAGCTATGCAAAGAAAACAAAAATGTATAATTTTTCAGATTTTGTCGATTCAGTACAGCAAGCAAACTCTAAGAGGGTTATTCTCAGAAAATGGCTCAGATTAACTCAATAAAAAGTAACAAATTTGGCCGTAATGGCCCCTGAAAATTGAATTGTAGCATATTTGTAGGTTTCGGGACCTTAACGGTATTCACTTTAATTACGTACTACTTTCAGAGCCTTCTAGAAAAAAACTTTAGGTAATTTACTACATTTCAATGTTTGTAAGTATAGATGTCTCACTATATTATCTTTTAAATTATACATAGTGATTACTGCTTATTAGTTAAAATCTTAGTTTTATTTTACCACAAGTGACACGTAATTTCATACAAAATATAGATATCGAATGTATGGAATACTTAGCATTAAAGCAGTAACTGGGGTACTTACTGCGGTTATTCTAAGCAATCAGTACAAATAGATTTAACTCGTACTAGAAATAATAGGAGTTTTCGTCAATTAAATAATATAGTATTATAATAACTAAATAGTAATTTAGTTATTATAATAAAGCATGTATCATGAAAGAACTCCATTTAAGCTACATATTGAAAAATCAGAACTACAAAAGCTTATAAGCTAAAGTAGAAGTAAATAAAAATGTAATCCAAAACTTTGTCCTCCATTTTCTCAACTTTAAAATTTCCGACTTACTGCTCTTACCCTTAGCACGGCAGAATAATGTTGAAAGTAAATCTAAAGTTAGGTATAAAAAAACTATTCAGTGGTCAAACCGTTTCTCTCTCTTACTGATTTATAAATAAAAAACTTGTATGTAATGGTCCGGAGCGTGCTAAATTTCGTGGTAGGTTACGACCGTCGCGGGAATGGGAAAATGGGGATTGGTTGAAACGCATATTGAATGAAATGGGAATCAGATCAATAATGAACTTGGATCTATAAAAAACGAGCGGATTATTTTTCGATCTGGTAACAGACAATCGATATAAAAAGTTTCTTTTTCTCCCAAAATACATAGTCTCTTTTAATTTTTTCGTAAAGTAAGCCTGAGCTCCACAAAATAAAATGTCCAGTAAGTAATAGCCAGAGTCAAACAAAGAGCAGGTATTTAAAATAATAAGACGAAACAACACTGCGCACACGCCGAACGAAATCAACTTGCAGACTACGCCCGGCCCGGCCCGCTCGCGAGCGTGGCGGACACATTGACAGTTCGATTCACACATTGATACTCGCTTCTTCGGGCATCGCGCGACAGCAATAGATTTTACAAATACCTATTTTTCATTTCTCTAGCCCGTGACGTTCCCTCTTAATGTGCCTTGCGAAGCAGGAACCGCTCGGAAATATGCCGCTAGTGTTAGTCATAGACGGTCACCCATCAATGTACTGAACGCGTCATATGTTGATTAATCTTCGTGATCGTCTAAGATCACTCAGGCAGGCGGGGCTACGAGCGATTCCGAATTATTGCTTCCTATAATAATGTTTTTTTAACGATTTCAATCGTTACACGTAAATAAAAGCTGAATGAAAGTAAATTTTAATATACCTAACAATCCAGGGCATGAGTGAATATTATTTTTAAGTCAGCCCAATGAATTTCGAGTAATGGTACTGACACACGTGCTCATTAGTAACACGAAAGCAAGTATTATATTGAGCAAGTGTTTTACTCCCAATAACTAGCTAGGCACATAGACATTCAAGAAACAGAAGTAAATTCTTTACGTTGAAATAAGTTGATGATTTCTTAAGACAGTTAAGTAACACTGACAACAACAATGCAGTCTTAGCTTATCAAATCTCAAAAAAATGAAGACGGATAGATTAAAACATCGAATAAAAAATTACAGAAAAAATTGGGAGTAAAGCACTTGCTCAATAAAAGCATGCTTTCGTGCTACTAATGAGCACGTGTGTCAGTACCATAAAGCGTATTATCTACTTGTAAGTGGGGAGCCCTCAAGTTTATTTGAACCTGTCAAGCGCAGCAGAACCCATTTGAAAATGGAACAAAGTTTATAAAATACTGTGAGCCAAACGAAGTTCTCGGCCCGCCCGCAAATGAATACACAGGGTGGCTCATTTACCTACAAAACCTACATCAGTCAGTATGGGAAAGTATGAATCTGTAAGACATACGAAGATCTGTCCTTAGGAACCATGTCGCCGATTTTAATACCAAGAAAAACTGCATTCATGCGTTAAAAAAACCTGTACTCAGCTCAGGAAAAATGCCACTAGCGTTAGTCATAGACGGTCACCCATCCATGGACTGAACGCGCCTTGTATGTTGCTTAACTTTCGTGATCGTTTAAGATCACTCGGCGGCCGGGGCTACGAGCGATTCCGATTCCGAACAGCACAATGTCGTCGGCAAAGGCTTGTTACCTGACGACGTCCATGCGATTTTGAGGGCCCAAGAGAGCTCAGTTTTCTAATCCTCTCAACTTTTCTAATACTGATAACCACTTTGTTATCCATCCTTCCGACCGTCTGTCTGCCTGTAATTTATCTCGGGAACACTTTGAGGTATCGTATATTTTTTCAGCTTCAAGGTACTTTTTTTGTTAACGCGGGGAAGTATTTACGCACTTCGCCACTCTGCTGTCGGAGGACAGCAGGGCGCCTTCGTGGTGGACTCCCAGCCCTAAACCCCGCGGTGTTCTTCCCGCTACTCTACCGGGCCACAGGATAGGCCAGAGGTTAAGTCACTGTGACCCGGCAAGAGCTCGCCCCCGAAGGGACTCTACTGGTGGGGAGCCATAGGTACGGGAGGTAGTCCAGTTTGCGCACCCGCCTAAATAGCACCTGCACAAATAGCACCTGGCCTAGTCCAGATTGGGCACCTATTGATATTTTTGGCAGAATAAATACATTCGAATTCACTAACAGCACCTGCCAAAAATATCAATAGGACACTGGTGCCCAATCTGGACTAGGCCAGCCTAGGCCAGGTGCTATTTGTGCAATGCTATTTAGGTGGGTGCGCAAACTGGACTACCTCAGGTACGGTCGCTTGAAACTGTGAAAAAACAAACTTAAATAAAAATTTAAAAAAAAAAACAAAATAGCATAAGTACCTATATTTCAACACAATAAGGTAATTAAAATTCATAGGGTACTGCCCTTTGGCCTATTGGCAATTAATATCGTCTTGCTACAAACCCAGGGAAATATCTAAAACTATAATTTGTAATTAAATCATCGTTTAGTCCATGGATGGGTCACCCTCTATGAATAACGCTAGTGGCATTTTTCCGAGTCGTTCCGTGCTTCACAAGGCACGTTAAGCAGTTGGTGCCGGTTGCCGTCGATAGATGGCAGTCGTTAATCCAAGTCAGAGGCCTTAGGGCGGCTTGAAAACTTCTGACAGTAAGACCAGCCACTAGTCTTACAAGCCTCCACCAATCCGGACTCGGCCCCCGTGGTGGAGTATGGCCTATACCTTCCTCAGGGAAGCGGAAGAGACCCGTGCCCCTCGGTGGGGACATGATGGGTTGATGATGAACCTACCGTGTTCAAATTGATTTTGACAGAGGTACCTACATAATATAAAATTAATTTGTATCAAAAGTAGACATATTCGGGCAAATCATGACAGTTAGACACTTGGAATAGGTCCTGACCTATTTCTCAGGCGTTTATCTAAAAGTGAAAAAATATCCTGATTTCGCTTTCAAACAGTACCTACATATTTATCGATTAAGATATCTCACCGAAAACTTAAAATCCTATGCGGTTTTCTGACCACGCACACCGCCCACAGCAAAGTAAACATGCCAAGTATAGTTTACATTCCGCCTAGTGCAATAGCATTGGAATTACGAAACTAATGTAAGTTCTCTACTTCACTTTAATTAAGTAAAAGGGTGCCCGCTGGAACATTTCCAGTTTTCAGAAGGCAAGTTAATGCGGCCGGGAATATTTTATGCTGGTTTAACTAGTTCCATTGAATTTAGCTAGTTCACACTGCGCTTTAGCAGATTCGATGCATTATAATGGGGGTTACAAAGTACCTACTTGTAGTAATACTTAGGTATGTATATTATTTGGGTACCTAAACAAACAATTGGATCTAAAATAAATATGGTTATAGCAGGTTAGTTAAGTAAAAATAAAGTATTTTTGTACACCCGCGACGCTTAACACGAATTGGATCCCTTCTAGAGGTAGTCCCGTTTGCGCACCCGCCTAAATAGCACCTGCACAAATAGCACCTGGTCTAGTCCAGATTGGGCACCTTATTTTTGGCAGGTGCTGTTAGTGAATTCAAATGTATTTATTCTGCCAAAAATATCAGTAGGTGCCCAATTTAGACTAGGCCAGGTGCTTTTTGTGCAGGTGCTATTTAGGCAGGTGTGCAAACTGGACTACCTCAACTCTAAAATTCTTACTACGTTAATAAAACTAATAAAATTAACGCCTTGAAAAAAGATGTCAATCTTATCAATTTCAGCAATCAAATAAAACTAAAATGTAATATAATTACGTTAACCCGCTGACTCGGCGGCTACCAAATTTGGTAGCAGGTACTCGGAAGCGAAATTAAACTTTATATTCATTAACCGTCGTTCTAAAGTACCTTGTCCCTTGGTGCGCCTGACGGCTAACAGTTGAGCTAAGGTTAAAAGGACTTATCTATATTTTCATACTCAGTATCGAGCCCCTTAGTATCAAGGCCCGACACTCAGCAAGGACAATACAATACCTACCTTATTAACTTTTTTCCGTCAGAGACGAGCATGATTACGCTGAGCGAAACCTGGGCCTCGATTCTGTTTTGAGAACCTTCAAAACTCATCAGCTGTAATTGTAAAGCAAGCAGTTTTCTATTCAGGATATCAAAACCGCCGCAATTTTGCGGTTCTTTTTGTTTTATTTTCTGGACCTCTGTGAGCTGTGGCGTAGCTAGGTAACCAAGGCCCTGGAGCAAGCTAGGTAACCTAGGGCCCTGAAAATGGGGCCCCACTGCTATATAAACTGGTTAGGTTTTAACTATGAAATAAAAATATTACATAGGTAGCTATACAAATACTTGCTAAGCTACTTTATCGTCAACTCTTTTTTTGTGCACTGCAGAGTTGGTAATAAAATTATTAAACAGTAACAATATAAATTACAATAATACTTGGTGTAGGTAAGCTAGGTAAGGTAAGGTAAATTTTCAAAAGTTCAGTTCGATCGAGATTTTCTGGTGAGGGCCCCCTGAGCTTGAGGGCCCCGGGGCACTGCCTCGCCTAGCCCTTAGGTAGCTACGCTACTGTCTGTGAGTTCCGCTTCGGTTGTTTTGGGGTGCAATTATATTACTTAATTCCTCCACGGTAGTTACGGCGTTGTCTGATTTGGCAAACTCTGAACTGTCAAATACATACACATTTTGGCACTTTGGAGTTGTCTAAATGCTTAACCGGTAGAGTGGAAAGTTACGTAATACAAGGGCTAATCTGTCAGTACAACTCGTCAAATGATAAGGGTGCTTCGAAGTTAGCAGTAGGTAGCTTTAGGATCCGTAGCTAACTTGACGATATTTAATTGTTCTGTCACTTCAGTTAAATCGTTCCTAATATTCTCTAAGGATTGCAGCCGTACTAAAAAAAAACAGCCAAGTGTGAGTCTGACACGCGCGTAAAGGGTTCCGTACCATTAACTATACCTACATTTGAATATTTCAAGCGTCTATGTGTAAGGTACCGTAATTAATGTTGAGCAAAAAACGGCAAAAAAAAACACGTTTGTTGCATGGTAGAGGTAATCCACATTGAGCACCCGCCTAAATAGCACCTGCACAAATAGCACCCGGCCTAGTCCATAATCAGCACCTACTGATATTTTTGGTGAATCTTATAAGCCAAGTGCTATTTGTGCAGGTGCTATTTAGGCGGATGCTCAATGTGGATTACCTCGCATGGTAGCCACTTATTAAACATTCATTTTATTTTGTTCTTAGTGTTTGTTGTTATAGCGGCAAAATCTGTCGCTGAAATTGGGTATTTGACAAAATGTCAAATGAGTTACTTTTAAAACGGAATTTTGTATGAAAATAGGTACTTGCTTGTGACGTCACATTTCAGAGCACTCTTTTTATGTTTCATCTATTTAAAAACTGTAATAACTAGTAAAAGATTAAAAGAATTACATTTTGCGAGTCATTTTGTAATTTTTGTTTTAATCGAGCATCTCAAATAATTTATTGTTGATAGTGTCAAATACCGTATTGAACATACTTGTTTTTCCACAAAAAATAAGCAAACTACTGTTTTAATCTATTTATGTTGTACAGAACAAATTTTTCGACAGTGTGACTAATCCGCCGACCCATGAATTTATTGTTGATAGTGTCAAATGCCGTATTGATAGAAATATGTTACTGAAATCTACTGAAATCATCAGATGTGAAAACAACTGTTTAGCTGTCGCCATTCATGAGGTACGGTCTGGTGACAGACAGGCAGACAGACAGTCGGACGGAGGATGGACGGATAGATGGACACGGACAGTCAGTGGACCCCTTGAGTACGGAACAAACATAAGGGTATTACGTTACCTACGCGTCGTAGAGATTGAGATCATGATTGAGAAATTGGGAATGGATGAAAATATCAGAAGTTCTTGATTTTTTTTTTTGGTGATAGGAATAACCTTCCATAACGCGAGAAAAAGTTTAAATTTTTTTGGCTTCGTTGTTAATTTTTAAATAATCTTAATATTTTTCCTTTCGTCGTTCGGGCTCAGTACGGCATATCAGACATATTCCTTGGTCCGCTACGTATGAAAAAAAAATCTGTGGTGACAATGACAGTTTTTCAAGGTGGATTTTTTTTTCATACGTCTCTTTCGACGTAGGAATAGACCTTTGCAGCAAAGGTAGTAGGTATGAGGACGTGAGTCGCGCGCGACAACGTCAAAAGTCGCGAGAATTTGACAGTTAATGTACTGGAAAGTCGCGACTTTTGACGTTGTCGCGCGCGACCTGCGTCCTCATACTACCTTTGCTGGGACGCGATTTATTTCGAATTCTTCATATGGCCACACTCTGACTGTCAAACTTAGGTATAAAGTGCGCGCCAGATAAGTCTGCGCGCGGCCAAAATTGGAACTATTCCCAGGCCGCCATGTTTGTTGTGTCAGGTGAAGTGAGCGTGTTGAGTGTCTTGTGTTTGTATTCGTATTTATTGATCAAATTTCGTAATTATCATGCCAAAAGTCGTTAAAAGTGCTGGCAGAGAGATTGTTCTGCAGGTGTTCAAACGTTCTTGTGAAGCAGAACGGGACAATAAGGGGCCAATGGTTCCATTTTCTAAAGTACGGGCTCGGGTTGCTTTCTTGACAGGTAATTTTTGGGGTGACCATTGCTTGGTATTTTGCCTTCGTGTGGGGTATTTTTGTTTTATTGGTATATTGTTTAATTATTCATACATCTGTTTATTTCAGGTATTTCTGTACGCACCGTCACTCAAATAACTCAAGAAGGTAATAAAGCTGAAGCTTCGACTTCAAAAATTGTAACTCCAGGAAAAAATAGAAACCGAGAAAGTTTTTTGTTAATAGACGATTTTGATAAGTGTGCTATAAGGCATATTGTACACTCATTTTATGTCGTCAAAAAAGAAATTCCGACCACTCATAAGCTTTGGCTCGCATTGAAAGCTGATATTGATTTTAAATACAGCAAAACAAGTTTAAGGCGTATTTTGAGAAGCATGGGGTATAAATATAAAAAGTGCCAGTCCAAACGGAAAATTTTAATGGAACGTTATGATATTGTAGCTTGGAGAGCTAAATTTATTTTAAGGATGCGTAAAAACCGTTTGGAAGAAAAGCGTCCTGTCATCTACCTTGACGAAACATACATCTCATATCACCTTCAAAAATGTTGGCAATCGAGTGAAGAACCAGGTGTTTTGACATCGGATAGTACCGGTGCAAGATGGATTATAGGTCACGCTGGCGGAAAAACAGGATTTGTTGAAAATGGACTCCTATTGTTTAAATCACAATCCAAATCGAGCGACTATCATGATGACATGAATGCGAAAAATTTTATGCGATGGATGACTGAAAAAATTCTTCCAAACTTGCCACCTAACTGCATCGTGGTTATGGATAATGTACCATACCATTGCACACAAATAAATAAAGCACCCACAATGAGCAATTTAAAAGCAGAAATGCAGCAATGGCTTTCAAATAATAGTATTCCATTTGAAGACTACAGGATAAAACCACAGTTGTACGAATTAATAAAAAAACACAAAGGAGACCCAGTGTATGAAGTCGAATATTTGTTAAATCAACATGGACATGAGGTCGTGCGCTTACCTCCTTATCACTGTGATTTGAATCCAATCGAAAAAATATGGGCTACTGCCAAAAGACGTGTTGCAGAGAAAAATGTGAGTCAAGCCACAAATGAAATATCCTCAATAACTGAAGCCGCATTTAGTTCTATAACTACAGAGGAAAAATATTTCGAATCCGACAGGCTTTTGGATATAGAATTGGACAAATTTATAATTGATCCTACAAGTGACGATGGAAGCTCAGACTCTTCGGACGACGAAATGAGCGAAGATCCAGAAAATAATACAATAGAAGGCATTGACCCTCTTGAGGACCACACTTATCCAAAATTTAAAAGTACCGCTAGATGTCTAATAAGAAATTTTGAAAAATATTTAATGTTGTTTTATTTATTTTTAAAGTACAAACACTTAAAATCGGTCCAGCTGTTCTTAAGCTATGGTGTAATCAATATATAAAAAACAGTCATTGCTAATGTTTGTGGACACCCCTCAGCCGAGCGCAGTATGCCGCGGCGCATTGGCCGGCAAGTGTGAGAAGCAAAATAGCTAGCTTTCATATTATTCCTAATATGAAATATGAACTTATTTTAATCTTAAATATTACTGTTGAATTATTATTTGGTCGTAGTTCACTTTATTTAGCTAGATAGATGTTTTCTTCACCTCCGATTTATGTTTATCATCGGAAAGCGATTTCCCATAACTAGCAACATTAGCTACGCCACCAGTCGCGCGCAGACTTATCTGGCGCGCACTTTAGGTCTGTTATCTAAAGCTGGCACGTTCACAGTACTCACACTTATGCAATTTCACTATACAGGATGTTTAAAAATATATGATTTTGATTCAAAATGCGACTCTAGTTTAAGTGTAGACTAGAGTTAGGTTTTAGTAAGATAGGTGCGTTTTAGATAAATAAATACAAATATATGGGTTACTTGTTATAATATATTTTTAGCAAATTCGAGCGAAAAGTATTAAAAACAAGGTGGAATCAATGGTTACAAAATAGTTTTAAATTTCAATAAATTTTCAAATGAACAAAAATAATTTCACCTAAGAAAATCTTTACCAAAACAGAATATAATTATCCCAGAAATCCTCAACAATTTAATTATAATTTAATTATGTAACAAAGGGTAACGGACGCTCAGTGGTCAGTTACTGGATGAATTACCCTACCTTTTTTTCTAATTGCTTGCCACAGATAAAAACTTTATTACTGTTCTGTAATTTCATCAACTGGAAGGAATCTGTGATCAACTGAGCAACATCATTCGGTTTCTATTGTGGTTACGCGAATGTTCTGGTCTCCTATTCTTCTTCTTTTTATTCAACGTTTTTTCCATGATTTTAGCACCAGTAGCAGTTGTTCGAAGTCCAATCACAATCAAATGCAAGAGCCAAAAAAAAGAGGAAAGACCACAGAATAAACTGGCAATTCCCATTAGAAAAACAAAAACCCTCTCTTAAAAATGCCATCTACTGACTAATGAGCCGTTTTCAGAAGAAAAAAAAACGAATGGCTGTCAAAGGAAGGCAGTTTTGGACCTCAGCCCAATAGCCATGTGTGATACATGTTATTTTTTTCGAAATTGAAAATGTTAGTTTTTTTTTTCAATACAATATAACTCCGAAAGGACAAACATTTGGCTGTTGACGTCATAGTAACTTTTATTCAGCTCGTTGAGACCTATTCGATGATGTATCACACATGGCTATTGGACTGAGGTCCAAAATTGCATTCCTTTGACAGCCATTCGTTTTTTTTTTTAGTTCTTCTGAAAGCGGCTCATTTGGAACTACTTTTCTTAGCTGTCAGAAAAATCCCTCATTGAAACGCACATACGGTTGAATACCAAAAAGATCACGCTGTATATATAAACAGTAGTAAAAGTAAAACTGTAACTGTCCCCTTCACACTCATAAGCTAGACCGCGCGCAAGAGAGACGGGCAGACTTTTCATGATGCGCATGCAGTACACGTCACGCCGCGCGCTATTTACAGACACTACACAAGCGCAACGTGTAAATGTGTTGAACGTGCCAGCTTTACTTAACTGACCTATATTTCAGCTGCAAGTAGTACAGCCCAAACAGTTTGATACTCGTCCTAGATTTAAACAAGAAAAAAACTTTTGTTTCTATTCAACATAATTTTACCTATGTTTTAGTATGTACATACGAGTAATAATTTTTTAAAGCAAACATGAATTATTTCTTGTTGTAAGGTCTGTCGGATGGTCGGATGACAAAAATGTTAAACGTCAGATCGAAGACTTAGGCTGACATTCAGAGACGAATCCTAAGTTCACGCTTAGATCAGTCTTAGCAAAGTGAACTAAAGTCGTACTTAGTAAAGCGCCGTAATTTTCGTATTCACAGATGATTCACAGTACTTAAGAAAGTCATCTATATTGTCTATTATTTCTTAGTGATGTAAAGTGACAACTCAAAATCGCATAATGTTGCCAGGTTCAGCCTAGTGTTGTTTTCGTCGATAATGTACGATACGGTTCGATCCGAACAAAAAACCTATTTAATTTTTTCCAGTTTTATATCTAAAACGGGAATGTATCTAATAATTACTTATTATTAAAGACGTTGATGTGCAAGCTCCATTTTATATTTTTATGATATTAAATTGACTTGATGTACCTACATACTAAGCAAGAAAATATAGATTGTAGTTAAACCGTAAAACCGGCACGATTTCCCATTACTTAATACTTGCAGCACTGTTTGCTAACGAAATAATGGTGGACACGATGACGCTGACGCCATTTTGTAAATCAGTCGGCTTCCGTACCTTGGATTGTTCGATGCGATTGTGTTTCTCTGTTCAGATAACATGTTATATTGTTTTGTTATTCAGTTAAGTTTTTGTTACCGGTTTGTTACGTTTTTGTTATTAGTTTTCTTGATTTCTTTTGTTACGAGTTAACAGTGGAAACAGGAGCTAGTACGTCTGCAAAGTGGCAAGAGCCCGATACAAGCACTTTTGAAGTAACACCTGGATCGTCCATTACTTATCCGTCACCACCGAAAAAAAAAGCGACATGCACTCATTGAACCTGAGAAATTACTTATTTCAAATACTTATAAAACCGTGCTTAAAACAAAAGATTTTTAGGTTTTATATTTAGGCCGGATATTCTGTCGATAATTAAATATCGATCAACCTCATCACTATTTTAATTTCCCTACACATGGTAACACTCTATCTGTCAAACCGCTCCATCGAATTACGGATTTTAGTTTAGTCTCAGAAGAAGGAGTACCATAGAAGGAGGAATAAAATAAAAAGTAACAGTTGTATAGCTGTCCATGTTACTCTTACGATAAATCTCTGCGCCAGAAAGAGACAGCTGTAGTGTACTCATGCACTAAAAATGTTACAATCGTACACGGTTGCCACAGATTACTGAACAAAGCCAAAATCGATAGGGCTGGGACAAACACCATAAAGATGTCGATATTATTTATTCCGTTCTACATAATCTGTGTATTTTTTTAAATTAATGGTGGTAATTAAGTATTAATATTAAATGATAAAAAAATCATAACTCTTTTTCTCAATTTGCAAAAAGTATCTTTTCAATCCCATCACCATGTTTAATAGTGATTTTTCGGACCCATGGCTGTGTACCAAAAAACCTACGACTAAATTCCATTATTCCAATTCCAATAATTTAAATTACAGTCATGGGCCCATGATAATCACTATTATCACCATTATCTATCTATCTAATTATCAATGTATTTATCTCTAAAAAAATATATTTTTTCCCTTGGTGGTGCTAGTGAACCAGCTGGAACCCCTTACGGTTATGTTATTATGTGCTAAGTGTGGTACATACCATATAAGTTACAATAAATATTTATAAGTAACAGTAAGTAATTCTACATCAGGTTTTCAATCATATGACAAAATATGTTTCAATATATGTTTGTGACGTCGCTGTTTCTGGTTCCCACGACACAGGGTATCCTAGTGTGGGGCCAGAAGCAATGTATGTGCCTGTATGTAAATGTTATGTTATGTTATGTTATATAAATGGGACTAATAGGGCTATAGCGAATCGAAAAAAGATTTTACCAAGTTATGTGGTAACATGGCATGGCGAATATAGAACATTTTTTTTTATATGTTTGCAAATCATCAATTATCACCATACACAGCGCCACCAAGTTATCTGTTCAGGTGGGTAAAATTGTAACTATGTAATTAATTGTAAATCCTGTTCCCCATTTTTTTGTTTTATTTATTCACTTACTAAGATTTATAGATATATGTTCATTAAAATTGAAAGATGGGTTAAAATATTCTCATTTTTCTAGGTAAATTTCTCAAATGTTACTACTAAATTCTCCACTAGCGCCGCTATCAACTGAACAGATGAGATGGTGGCACTGTAAGAAAGTATAATGAATAAAACAAGACCAAAATAGGAAAAACTATTTAATAACATAACATAGCATTTACACACAGGCACATAGATTGCTTCTGGCCCCACACTAGGATACCCCGTGTCGTGTTAATAGATTACGTATTTGTTTCCAATAAATACCTACCACCTAGCATAGTTACTCAAGGCACCCGTTGTAATAACATCATCAGTCCAGGTTCGATGGAATAAAATAAAAATTGAAACCAAACGATTTATTGGTACAAGACTATTTGGCATCAAATAAAGTACGTAGTTTCAAGCTTTTCACATAAAAAGTGGCAGGTTGCAGCTCAATAGAGAAGAAACCAACACGTATTACTATAATGTATATGTTTTTTATCCCTGACTTCTGTTTTACAAGTACCTATTAACGTTTTTTTTTAACAAAAATGTGTCAGCCATAATGTAAAAGATAATATTTTATGAAATTAAAATGAAATCAGCTTGGTTGCAGCTCACGAACATTGTCCATTTCCGCGGAGGTCGCAACCTGAAAATTGTTTTTATTTAAGTACTTCACGTTGATAACTTCCACATAAAAAATAATAAAAATCACTTGCACCAGAATAAGACTATGATAGTATTAAACTAGTTATGACCTTTAACTACTAAACGTTGTCCAGGATAGAAAAAAAACACCCAGTCAGGCAATAATCAGAGAAAAATTCTACAAGTGATATACGGCGCCTTGCAGGTTGGAACTGACAACCTGTTTTATTATCCAAGTAGAGTAACCACTAGACCAACGAGACAGTCGGGTCTCATGTGAAATTCCTGATGTACATACATACAGCAAAACGTGCACCTCAGTCGACATAATTGTGCACTATATAGACTTTATTTTGTTTTTAGTATTATTATAATGTATAATTATAACCTTACCAATGATCTGCGGGCTAAGGAAAAGCGTAAAGTAGGTACGGCACTTGTTTCCAACCTACGCCACTTGCTATTGTTTATGAAACAGTCGCTTGCTGCAAATGCGGTGTAAATTTTTCCAAGACTACTTTGTACGTGATACTGCGTAATCGACATTTGTTATTTTGTGCTGTCTTCGGGTAACCTGCAATAGATAATTAACAATTAAAACAACTATACGAACGCAAGAAATAACTAAATATGCTCTACGAACTATCGATACTTTTTTTCACTGAGAAAGTGGGAAAGTCCCATCCCTATTCCCCTACAACAAACAACAAACTTGTATTATGATTTATATCGAAAATATCACAATAATCATGATGAAAACACCATTCTCTAATAGCTAATTTGCAATTCTAGTAGCCCATAGTTGAAATCTTAGAGAAAATACCCTTTTAGGTAGGTACACAAAATTGAGACTTACCGGTGGAAGCTGATGAATGTTGTTTCATTATCTTCTCGGGAAGAATGAGATATACATTCTAACACAACACACGCCATGCCGATGGTTATATATACTATATACCATGAGAATCCACTAAAATTCACTTCAAATGGTGCTTTAGTAAATATAAAATACACAAGCTTCTTGAAAACGGCGCACTCCCAAACCTCTTGTCGAACACACTGCCAAACACAGAACACCCTCTGCCAAAACAATGTCATTGGGCGGCACATTGCATGCCGTCATTTTCTGAGCCGTTCTAATTTGGTCGCGTAATGGTAACCAAAGGTAACCAACTGACGTTTAAGGGTTGTACGCTCGAAAAAGCAACAAAGACACGACTATATTTTTCTCTTTCTAACACGTAGCTTGCGGCTATTTAAATTAACGAAACAAACTATGTGGCACGTTTTCATTTTCTAACGCTCCTTCTATGGTACTCCTTCTTCTGAGAGTTTAGTTCTTACCGGTTTTTTAAATTTGACATTGCTACACGAGAGCAGGACAACATCATACAATTTTATATATGTCAGAGTGAATAAAAAAATCCCACAGATAATGCTCGTAGAACATCAGTGAAATGACGTTTGGAGTAGTCTGTGAACAAAAGGCTTAGAAGTGACAGTTCTAAGTTCACGTAAAGTCACCGATATTGACTACTTACACTTAGCTAAGCACCATTTCATACTAAACTTGCTAAGATTCGATTCTGAATACGAAATGTTTCTAAGTACGTGATTTTGACATTTCTGAGACCAGTCTTTGCTTAGTTTTCGTCTCTGAATGTCAGCCTTAGTCAAAGAACCCAAAGATGTTGAGAAAAAAGATATGAATCAGATTTTGATTATGTTATAAGTTTATGTGGTGCATCTTCATTATCCCTGTTTTTCGTGGAGTGGAAATGTTGGTTTTGATGTAGTTAATGTTTTCGTTTTGTTTATATTTATTTATGTTTGGACAAAATTCATTGGAGACTCCAAACTAATTAAACAAATAATCAAGTTAAGCAAAAGTATCAAGATGGTTTATTCAGACGATATGCAGGGTTATCAACTAAAAGATTTTTAAATTTCCCGCCAAAAGCTTGAGCCACGACTCAAATGTCGCACTCTATGTCTGATATGCCGTACTGAGCCCAGAACGACGAATGGAAAAATATTAAGTTTAATTGAATCGGTTATTTTGAAAGGGGCGCAAGTCCTAGAAGTAGAAATTTTCAGGAGCAACAAAAAACTGTCTATTGAAAAATTTTGTAGGGTTGCATATATTTTTTCTTAATTCAGTATTCGCACTATATATAGACACACAATACATATTAAACTTTTAATTGATGTCACATGCGCAGTTACAACAAAAATTTAAATAAAGTTGATGGACTTGTGCCCTTTTCAAAATATATTAGTAATTTGGGAAAAAAATATGAATTTACGTAAGATATTTTATTAGAAAATTACAATTTTCTTATCGTACCTACAATAAAAAGGTATCATTATAACTACTATTCGCCATCTTATTCTTCAGTTTCTACAGTTGTTGTTGTCCAATAAACTATTTGACCGATTTCTGAAAGCCATCTCTTAATGTTTGTTGGTATTCATAGAGTCCTCAGAAAGTGGTCATTTTAAATTCTTTCATGTATTTCCTTTAAAAAAAAGGCAAACGAAAATTTACTTTTCTAATAAGCGGTCTATAAAAACTCGGCAAAACGTGGGTCCAGTTCTAGAGACTGGTGCCTCTGCCTACCCCTTCGGGGATAACGGGCGTGAGTTTATTATTTATTTATTTATTATTTATAATAAGCGGTCATAACTCGTAGAGGAAACCATGGACTAACGCCGTTTTCAGATATAATATGCGGAGGGCTTAGACAAACACAACTACATTCATAACTCAGTTTGACCAAAATATGTGACTTGTGCCCTTTTCAAAATAACCGATTCAATAAAAAATTAACTACTAGGCCAAAAAAATTGAAACTTTTTTCTCGCGTTAAGGAAGGTTATTCCTATCACCAAAAAATATATCAAGCACTTCTGATATTTTCATCCATTCTCTATTGAGAGCCTACTTTTTTGGAGTCGGTTAATTAACGAAATGTTGTTGAATGTTCGAATTAAATGTGAGTAGAAGGGCTGGTAAGGGACGCCCCAGGCGGACATACTTCGACGAAATAGGGGATGTATTAGCGAAGGGCAAAATAAAAAGTACGGGTACTTTTTATTTTGCCCTAACCGACGTGCGTGCATGCAACGACTTATGTCGATGAAGCGAAAGTGACTTGTCAGGATCGTGGCAGGTGGCAGTCCCTGGTCTCTGCCTACCTCTCTGGGATACAGGCGTGAGCTTATTATGTAGGTATGTTAATTAACGAAATTAATGAAAACGTTAAATGACGGAAATGTAGGTATTTCATGACAAATCTTTATATGTAAGATAGATTTTTAGGTTTCAGTGCGTATGAAATAGTTGATTAATTCAAAAAATCATTTATATCTATCGTATTACCTACCTACAATTGGTCAATGAACATTTTTAGTTAGGTACCTAACTTTTTAATTAATTTTGTCAAACTGAAGTCATTGTAAACATTAAATTAAGCCAGTCACCATCGAGATCGAACCTAGAACCTTTGTGAATGTATTTTAAAGTACCTACTAGTATTAGAAAACGCCAGTGACAGCGAATGAATTTTAGCCGATCGACCGACCGATATAACCGATAGATATAACGACGACCTCTGTGACGTAACGGTTAGCGCATCTGCTTACCATGCGAGAGGTCCCGGGTTCGATCCCCGGCTGAGGAGAAAAAAAAAACTCCAGGTCTTGGATGTTTACATGTTTGTGACGTCGCTGTTTCTGTTTCCCACGACACAGGGTATCCTAGTGTGGGGCCAGAAGCAATGTATGTACACTCCATTTATCTATACTTGACTTTTTTTCCAAACTTTAAACGACACTAAATCAAAAACCTTTAGCAGTAGAAAACTCGAAACAGTCTACATATTTAGTGCTAGCTAGTACTAAATTTGCAAAATGTTTCGAGTTTTCTACCGCTTTATGAGTTTTTATTTTTAAGTTTATATAAATTTAAAAGTTTATGTTTATAAGCCGATCAATCAATCAGCCTGTACTTATCTACTGCATGCAGGACATACTTAGATCTAGCCCAAGATACGCGATTTCTACCTGTCCTGACATCCTCAAGCTTCACTGGTGAACGCAGTGAAAGAGGTTTGCTGATATCGTCAGGATGGGGAAATGAGGACGACAACCTCTATGGCGCAGCGGTTAGCGCAACTTTCTACCATGCGAGAGGTCCCGGGTTCGAACCCCGGCTGGGGACAAAATAAAACCCCAGGTTTTCGATGTCGCTGTTTCTGGTTCTCATAAACTAATGTATGTACCTGTATGTAAATGTTTGTTCTTGCAGTTCCTCTCCACTATTGGTGGTTGGACGTGAAGGTACCTATACCTACAGACTGTTCCCATAACCAGGGCCTAGATTCTGCTAATGCATTGTAGTACAATGACAACTGAATGATTATGGCGATTTAGTTTCATTGCCGCTTCAAGTCGACGCGCGTGCGCGTATTCATAACCATAGGCGTTAATGGAAGTTAAAAACATGTCACGTGACCCGACCATGTAACTGTAATTTAACTATAATACACTAACAGAATTGAGGCCCAAGGGATATGATAAAGAATTAGAAAATAGCAAACTAAAAAATAAGGAATATACTTAGTAGGTGCCTACCTAGATTCTTCTTTGTTATTACTTATTAATGTAAGCACTAACATTTTCGGCCAGGCTCAAAAAATTTCCTGCTTTCTTGAAAATCTAAGAAAAAACAACATTATTTTGAAAACAATGCCATTTTGAGTCAGACTCGTGCATGAAGGGTTCTGTACCATTTTTAAATATATTTATTTTTAAAGTTAATATACATACTATTTAGTAGGTATAATAGAATATTTAGAGAATATTTCAAGCGCCTAACCGGTTGCCGTTATCAATATCGAGCAAAAAAGAGCACCAAAATTACGTTTGTGGTATGGGAGCCCCATTACATATTAATTATATTCTGTTTTCTAGTATTGGTTGTTGTTAAAGCGGCAACAGAAATACTACATCGTCTGTGAAAATTTCAACTGCAACTATCACGGTTCATGAGATACAGCCTGGTGACAGACGGACGGACGGACAGCGGAGTCTCACTAATAGGGTCCGTTTTAGTGCCCTGCCTCACTAGGACGCCATGGCGACGGTCGCCAGCGACCGTATCAAAGCAGTTAATATTGAAATCTATGGTGCCTAACTCAATTGGCGACGGTGCGGCAACGTCGCCATTCATAAGGTACAAACTGCTTGGATACGTAGTAGCTGGCGACGTCGCCATGGCGTCCTAGTGAGGCAGGGCACTTACCCTTTGGGTACGGAACCATAAAAAAATACTTAGTGTGGGGCCACAGGAAAACTATAAATGTACGAATGAATTACATACTCTTATTGTAATAAGGCATCCTGCGCTATGTCAATCCACTATGTACAAATAAATATCTTTTCGGAAATAAATAATTTTGTATTTGTATTTGTACTTTAGACATGAACAAAAAGTTTTCTTGTTTTTAAAAAAAAACGGCGGAACGTTCGCAACTCGTTTTTAATACATACATACATACATACATACATACATACATAAACTCACGCCTGTATCCCAGAGGGGTAGGCAGAGACCAGGGACTGCCACCTGCCACGATCCTGACAAACCACTTTCGCTTCATCGACATTCATTAGTCGTTGCATGCACGCACGCCGGTTTCGGGTACTTTTTATCTTGCCCTTTGCTAATACACCCCCTATTTGGTCGAAGTATGTTCGCCTGGGGCGTCCCTTACCGGCCCTTCCACTCACATTCGCTCGATATATTTGCTTCGTCAGTCTTTCTTCCTTCATCCTCTCCACATGTCCGAACCAACGCAACAACATACAACCTCAGAATAACAACACAAGCTAGAAGTATTTGTCGAGCGGCTCGCCAAGCAGCGTCTCGAGCCGGCGCACGGCCTGTTTCGTGGCCTCCTCTATCGCTCCGTCGGCGTCCTCGAGTAGCTCGCTCAAGAACGGCACACTCTCCGCCAGCAGCGGAAGCCAGCTGCTGCCCAACTGCTCTGCTTGGGCCACTAGGCAGTCCAGTGCTGCCAGTCTGCGGGTTGACGACAAATGTTAAGGCCCCATAGGACGTGCGATTTTGTATGTCAGTGAAATATATGTCCTTGAAATTCACTTTCATGACGCTCTTTTCCGCACTGGAGAGTGCGGAAAAGTGCGTCATGAAAGTGAATTTCAAGGACGCGTCCTTTCATTTCACTGACATACAAAATCTATTGATCGGACATGTAGAGGTAAGACGGGACATGAACTCTATGTTCCTATCCACACGGCAGGGACGTGGGACGAGGGCGCAGTAAAGACGCGTCGTCCTTTCAATTCACAATCTACCGAAGCGATGGGATATGTAGAGGTAAGATGGGGCTAGGACGCGAACTCTGCCCCTGGTCACACGAATGGGACGTGGGAGAACGCGCTAAAGACGCGTCGTTATTTCAATTTATACACCGACATACAAAATCTACTGAAGCGATGGGACATGTAGAGGTAAGACGGGGCTAGGACGCGAACTCTATGGCCCTGAACACAGAAGGGACGTGGGGAGAACGCTCTAAAGACGCGTCGTTATTTCAATTCACTGTCATAACATGATACCTACTAAAGCGATGGGACATTATTATACAATGTGTCCCGGGGATAAGTGACCGCCCGAATTTTTTTGAATATTTGTACAAAATTAAGGATAATTTCTTTTATATTTGGAACTTACCGCCTTTGGTTTTTTTAATGATTTTTTTAATTTTTTTTGTAAATACGCGTGACGTGCTGCAGTTTTTTTAACATATTTCCTAAGTTTTTACATCTTTCTTCATTCTTTTTTCTTTATTGACTAGCCGACATCATAGTTTATCAATTAAAATTATCAAACATAACTAAAATGTAATAAAACATTTATAAAAAAAAAAAGAAAATAAAAATTCAAAGAAAATAACGCCTTTTTTTTCAGTTTTTTTTATTTATTAATAAACTACATGATATTTCCTACAATAGCTCAGAACAATGTTTGCTGCTATTTCAAACAAATGCAAAAGTACAGTCAGTTGAAATTTGACTCCTACTCGGTAAAAAAAGAGCAAAGTCTTCATAGCTAACTAAACCCGCTGTTGACACTGTCAGGCCTGTTTTATTTTAAAATTAAATTAATTAAAACAAAGTTACAATCAAATTATTATTTATTAAAAAGAAACAGATGATCAATTAATTAAGTTTTCAAAATGACTGCCATTAGCAGTAATGCCGTTACAAAATCCATACATAAAATGCATGTCAGCAATATGGGAAGGTTCCAAATTAGAAAGTCTAGACATTTTGAAGCCAAAGCCACAAAAATTCTCACAATGCTTTAAAACTTGAGAGATCACGAAATGCGTAGCGTCACGAGCACAATGAACGATCGACTAAACAAACCAAAGCCGAAAGTAGGTACAAAAGGGACGCGCGCTCATCGTGGTAGATAATAAAGACCGGTTTTTTTTTTACCTGCGTTATTTTTTGTGTTTTGTTACGAAAAAAGGGTCAGATTCAAGAGTTTGCAATTTGGTGCATGTTTGAAATAGCAGCAAACATTGTTCTGAGCTATTGTAGGACATATCATGTAGTTTATTAATAAATTAAAAAAAAGTGATATTAAGAGGGCATTTATTAGACTTATTTTGAAAAAACTGAAAAAAAAGGCGTTATTTTCTTTGAATTTTTATTTTCTTTTTTTTTTAATAAATGTTTTATTACATTTTAGTTATGTTTGATAATTTTAATTGATAAACTATGATGTCGGCTAGTCAATAAAGAAAAAAGAATGAAAAAAGATGTAAAAACTTAGGAAATATCTTAAAAAAACTGCAGCACGTCACGCGTATTTACAAAAAAAAATTAAAAAAATCATTAAAAAAAAACCAAAGGCGGTAAGTTCCAAATATAAAAGAAATTATCCTTAATTTTGTACAAATATTCAAAAAAATTCGGGCGGTCACTTATCCCCGGGACACATTGTACAGCGGCTATGCCACATGGAGGGAAAGTACTTTGAATATTGTAGATGGAACATTTTAGTGAAAGAAGACTCTATTCCAGCGGTTCTCAAACTTTTTGGGTGACGGAACCCTTTTGGAATGCGAAATACTTGACGGAACTATACAATAAAACAATTGGTTTTAAAATGTATTCTTTCTTCTAATAATAAGCATAATAAAAGTACAATGAAACAGTTACTACCTACTAATTGTATTGTTGTGGGTGGAGAGTTCGGCTGCGCCTCGTGGTACGCCGCGTCAAAACGTTCGACCGGACAGAAGTATTTTGATTTTTTTTTCTAAATTCTTGTGGAACCGAGGGGTCTCGCGGAACCCTAGGGTTCCGTGGAACACACTTAGAGTATGGCTGCTCTATTCTAATTTAAAAACAATTTAAACTGCATTCACACATTTTTAAATAATTACATAGTTGAACCGGGAATCGAACCCGCTACAGGAGAAAAAAATACACTGTATCTTTATCATACCGATCGAAAGGCTTCATCATAATGATTATTTTTTTGCTAAATAACATAAGTGTCACAAATAAAAGGAAGACCAAGAGAGAAATAAACAGACACACTGAATTATCCTGGGCAGATTCATGAAACTACAATTCATAGTTGATTATACGACGACTCGATCTACATTGCGTAGCAGAGTTGACTTTGCAGTGTATAGAATCGAATTGTCATTGTAAACCCACGGATGTAAAAAAAAGACGGATGGAACCTCCTCTAACCACGAGTGAAGCATACAAATGGCCGCCGTCTATTGATGTGTGCGTGCCATACGTGAGCGTAATTGGCGGAATGGCGGCGATTGTCCGACTTGGTATATCTGTGTGATTGTTTTAGCTCGAGTATGCACACGAAAAGTGTAGGAGTAACTATGCTTCACACCGTTTCAATGAAAGAAGGCATCCGTCTTTTTTTAACATCCGTGTGTAAACCATGTATTGTACACCTATAAAACAGTCCGCTGGTATAACACGGAACATGTCGCACACTTGCAAGAACAACGTGTTATTTCGAAACCCTTACGTTACATGAGAGCATTTTTTTAAGGTTTCAAAGTAATGGCCGAAAGAGATAGCTATAACGTGATGCAGTGTCTCTTTTGCTCATTATTCCGGATTTTCGGAATAAATAAAGTCGCGTTAAAAAAATATATAATTATCTAGGAATAAAAAATGGTTTTCTTCGAATTATCACGTTGTTCTTGCAAGGGTGCGATGTGTAAAACAGAAGAGAAGATACTTTACCTAACTTCAGCATCATTATGTCTCGTCTTCAACAAAATTTGGTAGTTCAGCAACTTCCACAAAGAGTCGTCTGCCGTCGCCACCGCGAACTGTGATATGCAGGGGATAAGCAACTCTGTCGCCCTGGCCCTAAGGTTCGCTATCCCGCCAAGCGTATTCTCCAGTTGGTCAACGAGAGATTGCATCAGAGTTTCGAAACGGTCCTTGTTCAGGAAATTCTGGCTGTCGTACAGGAAGACTATTTGTAAGGTCTTCAGTATGTAGTTGACGAGTTGTAAGCATTTCTCTTCGGAGTCGAAGTAAAGAGTCTCCGGTTTGGCCGTGTTGCAGGCGTCTAGCAGGTCAGCTGCGTTCTTAACGAAGTGGCCCGCGAAAAGGACGAACAATCCCTTGAGTTTTTCTGCTATCGCACTGCTCAGTCTGAAAACAAAAGATTTTGTTACATCATACTCCTGGTTGACGGACGAATTTGAATGAATTTTAAAAAACAACATACGTAACGGACGTAATGGCGATAATAGCGTGTGAAAAACCACAATAGTGATTGAATGGCCTCAGTCTGAGTGTTTTTCCATGTTTATAATGTTCTTGCCTGATTACCATAGCACAGGGTATCCTACTTTGGGACCAGGTTAAGTGTTTTGTTGTGTGAAAGTTATTATTATTATTAATGATCTGATATTTCCTGCAGTGGAAAAAAAACACAACAGCGAACCCTCACCTGTAGAATGTGATAGCTCGATCCTTTTGCCCATCGACTTTGGTCCTTATCGCCCAGTCGTAGATCTTGAAATAGAACGGCCTGAAGCTATTTTCGGAGAGTTTGAGCACTAGACACACCAGAGCATTCACGACTTCTTCTTCCACCTCGTCTATGACAGAGCCATCGACATCTTTGTCCGCCGCATCGCTTCGTATCCGCAGTGCAGATAGGAAGAAGCTTGTCAGATCCTGCTGCAAGGCTGTGAAGTCCGCTGCAGTAACATTGGCAAAGCTATCAGCCAAAACCGACATAACAGGACCAATGGCACTGTAGTTTTCCTTCTCCAGCAAGAGCTGGTGAGTCTGGTTCACAACTGGTATGAAAACCCTAGGCGGTATAGAGCTGGCAATCTTTTTTTTTATCGTGGCCAATTTAGTGACTATCGCTGATACTTTGCTGCATTCCTGGTCGTAGCTCTGCCATTTGGCCAGCAGGATCGAGTATTCGTACAGTATTTTCTGCAAGTACGGACTTAAAAACAGTGGTAGACTTTCCACAATCTTCGCTATAGCGGTCACGGTACTTAGGAGGACTAGCTCTGGTGTTTCCGCCTTTCTCTGCTTCTTCAGCACTTTTATTAGAGCAGGCATGAATTTCCGCAGACTTGCCAGAGCATGAGCCTTCAGGTTGGCACATAGCTCAGCTAAGCACAGGACGATAGATGCCATGACATTGCCAGCAATCTCTTGGCTGCACGTGTATTCCGTAATTCGTTCCAGAACCGGTTTGAATGCCTCTGGATTCTCAGCTGCCAACATCCTTGTGAGCAACTTTAGTGACAGTAGAGCAGTCTGTTGGTTGAGTTCCATTTCTTTAGCAGTATTCTCGGGCAGATCTCCTGCAGGACTTTCTAGGGTGTTAACTATGTCCAAAAGCGATGGTAGCAAGGAGTTCAGCAAATCTTTGTCGCAATCATTGAAGAACTCCGGACTGAATTGTATTTTGGAATTTAGCAACTCCATGGCCTTCCTTCTGACAGTGTGCAAAGTGTGTTTCAGCAATCCTCTCACCACGGAGAGGAACATGTTTACTGTCAACAAATTGTTTGTATGGTCGAGCAAATCATAGCTGTGGTGCAGCATTACTCGCCAGTATTTTGCAGTTTTTTCGTCGCTCACTTTGGAGATACTTTGTATAAATGTCAGGATGGTTACAATAAAGGTCTTGTAGTGGCCTTCCATGGTTGGGATGTCGCTTGCTTGGCTCGAGTGCTGAATGAATCTCGACGAAGATAGGCATGTGTCTAGGAACGTAATGATAACATATTTGTAATGCCGGAGTTGGATAGGCGTGTGCCCGTTCACGCTGAATATATCGCTCGGATCGACATCCATGTCCATGGTGTTTTCGTCCTTTTGCAGAGGCAGAGTTCTTAGATATGCCAGAAGTTTTATAAAGTTATCCATCGCTATCTCTGGCGGAAACTCCAAGAGGATACTTTGGCCGAAATCAGTTCTGTTTATCGGCGATTCCTGATCAACCAAATTTCTATTAGGTCGCTTCTCCTTCTCTTTGTTTTCATTAAAATGTGCCACGTGGGTCTCAAGCAAAAGAGCCAGAAATACCCAAAGGAACTGGCTCGGCCCAAGAGTTTCTATAAGCTTCGTATAAAGCGGCAATCTTCTGTGCTCAGGCACATGTAACACCACATCTGCGAAAATCCTCAACACCGGGACAACGCGCTTCTGTAACTGGTGGAATTCTTTCTCTGTGTAATCTTCTACATTCTTTTCCAGCTTCACCAAGATCGGTATTAACGTCTCTATGATCTTCGTAATGATTTGGAAGCTGTAAGCGTCGTCGTGACGTAGAACCGAGGATCCCATAAAAGTGAATATCTCCATCGTGTGATGTAAGACTTGTTCAGGGAGCAAATATGCAGCATGAGAGAGTAGAATTAAGGCGTGATGATGAGTTTGCGGATTCTGAGTACCTCTAATGCATTGGACAACCAACTCTATGTCGAAAACTGACTTCAGAGATTTGACCTGCTCTTTATCTGTATTATCGACGAATTTCTTGCAGAAATGCCACAAAGATGACAGTATAAGCTGCTTTGTGTACTCCACATATGATTGCTCTTCAAACCTGAGGCATCTGTTTAACATTTGGAATAGGAGCGCTACAAAACTGTTATCCACGGTCATCTTTTTTTTGCTCTGCACATATTCCAGAAGTGTTATACCCAATTTCCATTCATTGGTCTCCGCTAGTTGGTAGGACAGCATTGCAACTGTTGACTTAGATTTTTTGGGAGTTTTCGTCGCCGGATCCGCGGCGTTCAACATGCTTTCGAATAGTGGCTTCAAATGTGCCATTTTCAATGGCAATTTCTTTATGGTCTTTGCAGCCACACTAGATATGTTCGGGTTATTGCTGAAAGCACCAGCAGCACAAATAAGTCTTATCAACTCAACAGTTTTCTTCTCTGGCACTTTGTCGAATACTTCTTCGTCTATTTGCCTCATGATCAAAACAGAGGGGCTGATTTGTGATTGATCCTCTTCTAAAATACATTCCCTGTATTCCTTCAGTCCAGTTGCAATTGAGTTCCAGATGCGCTCTTCTTCGAAAGTCGATACTGTACTCTTGTTGATTCTGCTGTAAACATTTCTAGCTAACTTTGACTCATAGATATCGAAGAGATATTTGGGATTAGTGTCATTGCTCAGTTGTATCTCCAACAACTGTAGAGTAGGGACTATACGGCTGAATGCATTTTGGTTGTTCAACTGGGATAGAACATTCAAGAACTCAGAGGTTATATGAGCTGGTGTGTCTCCAAGCAAAACATTCATGAGTCTAAGGAGGCAATTACGCCTAAACGTATGGTTTCCGGGATTTTGCTGATTCAGAACAGTGCTCAAGACTTGCGCAATTTGTTCGTGATCCAAGATCATCTCTTCCTTGTGATCGTAGAGTTCTTTCAGCAACTGAACTACTGTATTTCCTTTTTCATGTTTCAATTTGAGAATATTCTCAATTATTTCAATCACAAATTGCCTGATGACCGACAGTGGGTTGTTCAGGTTAAACAAAATCATAACAATAATGACATCTGATTCGCAAAGCCATTTGATGTCTTTTACTACTAGGATGTAGTTGTTTAGCAATTTGAGGCTTCTCAACTGTAGTTCAGGTTCAATCACGTCTTTGGGATCAGTGGCGTATAGAATATGACCGCAGGCAATGTTGGCGATGAATTCAAACTTTTCTCTAGGGTTTGAGCAGAATTTACTCAAAAGTTTGTACAGCAGATTACTGTAGTTTGTACTGTAAGTTGGAATAAAACATCCCGTGACGCAAATCTCGAACAACCTTCTCACCAAAACTGTATCCACTGATTTGCAGATGTTACACCAGGGTTTCGTTATCCCTGTGACTACCATGTCTTCAATGATGCGTGTGAATATATACTCCATGAATTCGAACAAGATTTTGTCCTGTCTAGCTAGGTTTATAAACTCGGACATAAGATGGTTGCCGAAAGGTTGGCCATCAGAACTTGGGAATATTTCTCCATTCTGCACTGACTCCAATAGTAAGTTTAAAAGACTTGTAATTTCCTCCACTGATGCTTTTTTCAAGAAGCAAGTCTTCAGTAGCAAATAAAAACAGACATCCATAGTCTTTTCCTTGTTTAAAACATTAGCATGCAATATTACGTCGAAATTGTCCTTGCGGTCAACACAAAGGACTCTGTACATAGTCTGGCATAGCAACTCATGGTTATCTTGAGCTACGTTTTTGTTTAAGTCCTTCAATTTCTTCGTGAGAGCGAACTTGCGACCCCAAGCAGAATTGATAATGCTCCAGGTGACTTTGGCAGTTTTTTCGTCATACGGGAAGAGATGGGGCATCACAGCAAGGACAATTTCCTGTGTTACAGGTAAAACATCCAAGGAACAGAACTTGGTGATAGCTGCGTTTATGACAGGCTTCCATTTTTTGAAGTTCCTTAGATCTCGTGATATAATATTCACGAACACATTGGCCAGGTCACTTTCGCTTAAGATATCTTTTAAGTCCGTAATAGACAGCTGCAGTGTTGCTGATACGACGTTCACATCTTCATCATTGAATCTGTTACAAATAGATTCTCTCACAAAATCAATATTCTCCCCTTTTAAAGTGTCTAAGTTCTTAGCTATGTAGTTCACAGCTTCAATTCGAAAAATCGGGTTCACATGGTTCAGGTTTTCAAAGAGAGATGCTTCACCAACTTTATGTGCAACAGAAGGTTTAAATCCGAGAAGCTTTGACAGTTGTTGCTGACGTTTCTTAGAAGTCTTTGCATTGAATTTCTTCATGATAATTTCGTCAAAACCATTTGGGTATTTTAGCTCTAAGTTCTTTAAAAGTGAAGAATACCACTGTTGTATGTTAAGGGAGAATTTATCTTCGTCGACAATTTCTATGTCACTTTCGTTTCCGTCTATCTCCATTTCATTTTGTGGCTGATAAAAATCCAGGATACACCTGAAACAGAAAATTTATTTTTGCAAAATACATTACGGAATAGTATTTCAATTAATGCTTTATTTATTTGGAGATGTCTTTAGGAATACAAAAAATAACCTTCAAGTGCATGTCAGACTTACACACCATCTCGTATATGGTGATAGTTCATTTCGTAATTTTCAAAAATGCATTCTTTTTTTATTCTGTACAAGACCTCATATAAATCGTCAACAAATATACAAAATTATATTGACAATAGTTACAAATAAATGATACCTACTTTATTTTGAAGGTATGAGGTCAGTGAATATAATGCTATCTATCATTATAAATTAATAAACTAATTTCTTGGTTTTTGGTTAACAAACAGAGCCTCGATAAATGTGCACGAAGCTACACAAAGTTAATTACTTTCATAAATTACTAACCAAGCTAATCAAACTTGTGCACGGGTTCCTTACTATTATGAAGCGTCAACCTGTTGCCGTTATTAATATCAAGCAACAAACAGCAAAAATATAATGTTTGTTGTATGGGGGCCCAATAAATACAATTTTATTCTGCTTTTAGTATTTCTTCTGATAGCGGCAACAGAGATACAACATTGTGAAAACAACTGTCTAACTAATGAGCTAAAGACCGACAGACGGGCAGATGGGCGGACGGACAGACAGATTGATGAATGGAGAGACCGACAGATGGTTGCATCTTATATTCTAAATTAATTAATTAATTAATCTTATCTAGACACGCGACAGCGAGTCCAGCCAAGTTCGAGGAAAAGGAACTGGCGACCGCAGCAGCCGTGTGTAATATTACAGGAATCACTTCAAGCTACTTTTGACCCCTTCACAACTCTACAACTATTTAACCTACGTGCGAAATTTGGCACATTTATTAAAGTCCCTTAGCTTGCCTAGAATCCAAAATTTCATCAATGTTGCTCTAACAGTTCTGACTGACTGACTCACTTATAGATCAAAAACCTAACCCACTTCTAGATGACCTAGAAACTTGATATTTGGCATTAAGGTAGACTTAGGCATACACAAAGGAAAAAAATCTTAAAACTGAAAATTATTGATATTAATATCCACATAGTATTTAGTTCCACATTCTCCTAATAGATGGCGCTTTGTAATTCTAAATCGCGCTATGGTTTTGTCTTAACTTAACCGATTCTATTTATAACATCCGTAAACCACTTCCTATTCACGTTTCTCTGTATGGTAAATGAGTTTCTGTACTCAAGTCGTATGTTCGTTTCGTACCCGATTTCTCACCCATCGGTTCTTTGGCAATAAGGATGTATGATTAATGATCAATACCAATAATCTCTGTACAGAAAGTGGTGATGTCCCATCAAAAACATAAATGTGAATGAGAGCCAAGTTCAATATTAAGAACAGACGTCGTTATCGACTTCGCCGACAAAAGAATTTGGGATGCAAAAAAAAAAAGTGAACTGCCTGAATCGAAAACCATTTCGAGCTTAGCATCCAAACTACAGTATTTTTAATGTAAGACATTTTTATCTTAAAAGATGAGCCTTATTTTGAGTAAATAATAATATTTAAATGCCCTTCATTTGACCTCTATGGTGACGTCACATGTTAAATCGTCAGTAGTAGTCATTCTGTGAAAAGATTTTCACAGAATAACCAATGGTCTGTCAACTTCATCTGTCAAACACATCGACATAAAGTGCCACCATATTATCTGTTCAGTTGATAGCGGCGCTAGTGGAGAATTTATTAGTAACGTAACATTTATGAAATTTACCTATAAAAATGAGAAAAATTTAACCAGTCTTTCAATTTTAATGAAAATTATATCTACAAATCTTAGTACGTGAATAAATAAAACAAAAAATGGGGAACAGGATTTACAATTAATTAGTTAGTTACAATTTTGCCCACATATATTTTGGTGGCGCTGTAAACACGATTTTTTTTTTTACACTAAACCACAGATAATCTATATGGTTTGGCCCATTCACACGCAAATGCAATCGCGAACTATACCTATACACACAGTAAGTAGCATATGACGTCACGCCGAATAATATTTACTTTAATTAATTAACAATGATAAACTCGATTAATCACGAAAAAAATGAAATTTGTTTCTTAAAATTACGTCTACTATCAGAATATAAAATAAAATCCAATCATAACAAAAACTTTGCATCCCCAATTGAGATCTTTATGGGTGCTGCCAAGTTCTGTGTAGAAAATCATGAAATTTTACTTACAATCACTAGAGATGTAAATTGTTATTCAAGCTTAAGATCATAATATTTTGAGTACAAATAAATTTTTCATTTTCATTTTCATTTATTTAAATAATATTTATTTTATTAACTCTACTTTGTTAAGTCATACGCAGGTTAGTGTACTTTCTGTTTGTATTGTACTTATCCTGTTAGGTTGACATAATAGTTATGTGACTTTTCTGTAATTTGATTTGTTGGTAAAAACTAGCAGTCAAATCTTGAGCTTGAATAACAATGAATAACATCTCGAGTGATCTTGTTACTAAAATTTCATGATTTTCTACAGAGAACTTGGCAGCACCCATAAAGATCTCAATTCTTATGTCGGCGAAGTCGATAACGACGTCTGTTCTTAATATTGAACTTGGCTCTCATTCACATTTATGTTTTTGATGGGATATTCTTTTCATGATGTTAATAAATATGTTACATGCAAAACAATGTTGCAAAACTAAATAGTTGTTACTATTTGCTTTATGATTGTATCAGCAACAAACCATTAAATTTATAGACTAAGGTAATATAGTGCAAAAACTTACTTGATCACAGTTTCAGGTTGCTGTGTCTTGAAATCCACAACTTCAATTAGTATCTCTGGCAACTGAGAAAACTTCCGGAATTCCTCAGGGTCTGACTGAATAACTGGTAAAATGCTGGACAAAAATTTGATCACAAACGCTTGAATATTAATATTCTGCTCGATGAGCTTCTTCAAATGCTTGCAGAGTGTATTCATAGTATTCACTGAGAGATTGTACAAGATTGCATCGGATACTTGTTTCACATGTGTTTGACTGCTGTAAATGAGGTTTGTGAGCAAAACCATATCGTATGAAACGTCAAACTCAGAGTTTAATAGTTTGTTAACAATTTCACTGATTGTATCTTCCTTGATGCTGGCTTTTGTTGTCAAATATCCAAGGATAACATAGGAGGAGCATCTGAAATCATGGACTGATGATTCTAAGGCCTTTATAATTGTGGGCAATAATGCATTGATCATGGACTCTGTTACATTTTTAACAGAATTTATTGTTCCAATAGTTGTAGAGCAGAAAAAGGCGAATACAGTATTCAGTTGAGAAGCTCTTTCGCCAAATTCTTGAACATACTTCAGGGTGCTTTTGGCAACGAATTGCAACGTTGCAGTATTTGAAGCGCATTGGTTGTACAAAACTTGCTTAGCTAGGGCTACACCAGGCTTTTGGAGACATTGCAGCCAATTCCATCTGTTGGAGGTCGATTTCAAATCCATAAGTTGAATAAAACGGATGAATATCTTTGTCTCATGATATGGAAGGATTAATGCCATTATCGCATCTTGGTTGTACTGATGAATATGGTAACGGTTCACCAGCCACTCGAGAGCTTTGTGGGATGATTGAAGAAGCAAATATGGCGCCACTTGATACAAGAACTTTTCAATAGTTTGGTCCAAGTTTTTGTTGACTTCTTTGCTTTGCATAGCTCTTTCAAAGTCCTTTGACGATTTGCTGAATAATGAATCTTCGTAAACTCTGAAGCCCTCATATAATGCCACCAGCTCATTAAGGCCACTTAAACCAATTTCGTAAAAAGTGTCACGGTCTTTGAGAGCTGCTTCTTTAGGGTTGAATAGTAAGGATGCTTTCTTTTTATCATCTTTGTAGAGGGAAGATTCGGGAACAGAGAGCTTTTTCAGCTGTTCAGCTAGGGAGGTCGCTGCCATGGTACCGAGTTACAGTACTGAGTTACCTGTAATGTATTTTGATAAGAGCTTTTAAAATTTCGCAGTGTAGAAAGGAAACAACACATGGAAGATAACCTAAAAGTTCGCTTACCATAGAAAAATTAAGTTTGTTGTGGTAAAATCCATTCACAGGGTTCAATTTAGGTTTAAATAAGTCAACACAACTCAACCGACTTAGAATGTAGAGGTATTTCGAAACACCAAACACTCCACAGGCTTTGAGGCTTTTACAGAATTTGTGCGCCGTGCCGAACTAACATTTATTTATAGAGTTGTGAAAAAATAATCGATTATGGAAATAATCGATTAAAATCGATTTTTTTTAGAGCAAAATTAGATTTCTTTAAGCGATTTTAACACTACAAATAATCGATTAATAATCGATTAATTTCTTTAATAAAAAATCAATCATAGTCGATTTTTCGGCATTAAGTCTGGTCTTTTACAACCCGGAGACTATCAAAGAATACTATTACATGGAGATAATATTACATTAACGCAATATTCAATTAATGAGCCGTTTTCGTTTCGTTTTCGTTTCCGAAGAACTACAAAAAAAAACGAATGGCTGTCAAAGGAATGCAATTTTGGACCCCGGCCCAATCGCTATCATCAATAGGTCTCAGCTAGCTAAATAAAAGTTACTATAACACCAATAGCCAAATGTTTGTCCTTTCGGAGTTATATTGTAATGAAAATGTTAGTTTTTTAAACCTGCATACGGTCCTTTTCCCAAAAGTGTCAATAGAATGCTGTAGTACTTTACCTTCTAAGCTTTTCAACTCGTGATGTATTGATGCAATAGTAATTTAAAAGTGCAATTGATTTTATTTTTATGTTCCTTGATATTCCGATCGATATCGAGTAAATTTACTAACGGCACAAACGCTTGTAATTTAAAAACTGGATTTTTAATAGATGAAAGAAATCGTCCAATTTTTTTAAACGTATTGATCTTTTAAGTGGTTTTGTTTAAATAGATTTTTATGAAACGAACATTTTTCACACCCCTACTTGCTTATTAGGGGTGCATCCCGAGATGCGATGACATCGATTACAGCGCGAATCCATGTGCAGTAAGCACAAAAGCCCTATTTGGTGCGAGATACTTTGAGACTACTAAATTTGGTTTGATTCGCGCTCTGATCGATTTCATCGCATTACGGAACGCAGCGTAGGTGTCATTTTGTTAACTGTCAATGTCAAACAACAAAATGTCAATGACAATCAAAAAACATTACTCAATGACAATCAAACAAAAAACAAATCAATGAGTTATTGTTTTGCTTTCTATCTATCCTCCTCCGCAGCTTATTTTATTTTGTACGATATGTGATATTGCGTAGATTTAAACTAATGACGTTAGTGTTATCTCAGGCTGCTGCAGCTATATAAAAATACGAGCGCTATTGCGTTGAAAACTGTGGTTGAAAATCAACAGCTGTTCAAGGAAGTTTTTGTGTGGTCAAAGAAAGAAAACTTTGAAAATGGATTTGAAACTGGTTGTTACGGCATTGGCCTTGGTTGTGGCGTCTGCAGAAGGTTACAAGCCTGTTGTTTTAATTCATGGTATAATGACTGGAAGCGGCAGCATGGAGTTAATCAGTCACAGGATACAGGAGGTAAATTCCTTTTGTTTTTCAGGCATGTGTAATGGTGTGACAGAACAAAAGGTGTTTTGTTGTGACGAGATTAAATACATACAATTACGTAGCATTAATGGCATCCCCTGGCCGCTATCCCTGTGACATATTAATGTAATTTTATTTAACCTGTGGAATTTTTGGTGGGCTGATTGACTCACCATGATTATGGTTTTTATTGTTCTTTTAAAGGTCATAAACTCATAATGCAAATAAAGCAGGATTTTTTTTGGCCCAGAACATTTGGTTACCAAGTTTTGCCATTGTATTGATGATGATTAAAATATACCTACTTGAGTTCAATAAATAAAGGCATGTAAGTTAATTTAGGTATTTTGTGTTTTTAATCTCAGAACTCAACAAGCGTGGTAACCTCAACCTTGACTGTTTTAACATTTGAGTGCCCTAGATCTCAAAACAGTAAATTGTTTAATCAGTTGCGTCATCAATCAGACCTTGTATTATTGTATAGTATTACTAGCTGACCCCGCAAGCATATTTTTGCCAGATAGGAGTATGAAAAACCTATTCTCAGACCTACTTAATTTACATAATATTATAAAATTTTACATAAAATTTCAGCACCTTTTTTCCTTCATCCAAAATTTCAGCACCAGCACCTTCTTAGGTCCAACAGTTTTCTAAAGGTAAATCTAATCTTACTGTTTGTTTTAGAAACATCCGGGCACAAAGGTCTACAATGTGAACCGCTTTGAGAGATGGTCGAGCCTGGAGACCATGTGGCATCAAGTATTGGAGATTGGAATGGATGTCGCAAACATCTCCTCCCAGTATCCAGAAGGCATCAATATTATAGGTAGGAATTCTTTCAATATTGTTTGTTTTTCTATGAAATTTTATATTCTAGAAAAACAATGTAGAAAGTTCAGTAAAAAGGTACATAAATATGAGAAATAATTAATCAATTCAATCTAAATGTTTTCCGATTACTTGTCAGAATCAAAACTCAAATATGGGAATGGGATATTGAATGGGTTTCATGTGCTTCATTGTGCCACCAGTAAAAAAACTCACATTTAAAAATTTTATTATTGCAATATAGGGATTTGAAAAAAATTCAATAAATTTTCAACAATTTTTAATTTCTATGTCCTAAAAATGCTTGTATAACCTTGAATCTAGGGCCAAAACCACATTAAACATAAATGAATAGAAGATAATAATATCGATTTTATTTTCATGGTGGTGCTAGTAATTTAGGGACCCTTTTAAAAAAATGTACTCATAAGCTAAACTTTCTTTTCAGGATATTCACAAGGTGGTTTAGTTGCAAGAGGTATTGTAGAGACATTCTCTAATGTCTCAGTGGACACATTTATATCGCTCAGTTCTCCACAGGCAGGGCAGTATGGAGGTAAATATTTTGTATGCCCTTACTAAATAATTAAAGATAAGGATGTGGTCTATTTGAAATACTCGATAAAGCTAATTCAGAGAAATAAGTATTTTGGCATTGATGTGTGTTTATATATTTTTTTAAAGCGCGCCATCTAGTGCCGGCCTCTTGAACTACTTCGTAACCAAGCTTACAAAGTAATTTGTTTTGTGGGTGTTGTTCACAGCTCTAACTTTATTTTTAACATTTTTTTCCAGCTGGATTCCTGCACCTCATATTTCCGGGCTTAGTTAAGGACACAGTTTATGAGTTGTTCTACTCAAAAGTAGGCCAGCATACTTCTGTAGGAAATTATTGGCATGATCCCTACCATCAAAAGCTGTACGAGACTTACAGTGTATTTCTTCCTTACATCAACAATCACATCCTGTAAGTTGTCTTTTGTAGCTGCACTAAAATAATAAACTTGAATATACTTAATTCAGATAGATAAGTATGCACCGCCTGATTATTTGCTAAGCTCAAAGTCCTTTAGTGATTTGAGTGTTATAGGTCACGCAACATTTTATCAATATCTGTTATCCTAACAAAGTTATAAAACAATGTTTGTTGTCATTTTTAAACTTCTGATGCAATGGTTAACTAGGTCAAAATAGTTACCCTGAAATAAAAATTTGGCGATCTTTAACATTCATAATTATTCAAATTCTTCGATTTGACTGGAATCTAAATATAGCTGTTCTACTTTTTACAGTATATGAAGGCGTGACGCAATGTATACTTGTTTTTCGCATTAGTTCTCATCGGTTCCATGGTGTAACGGTTAGCACTCAGGACTCTGAATCCTGCGATCCGAGTTCAAATCTCGGTGGAACCTGAAATTTTTGCATTTTTTTTTCAATTATTATTTTTCTTTTTAATTTCCCAGATCAGCTAAATCTGACGATTTCAAAGCAAATCTTCTGAAACTGAAAAGATTTGTACTAATCGGTGGGCCCGACGATAACGTCATCACGCCTTGGCAAAGCAGGTAGATATTTTAAATTACGTAAATATTTTATTTAGCTTTACATATCATAGTTATGTTCTCATTTTGTGTATATCACAATTATTAGATAATTGCAAAATAAATATACATAATATTTGGTGTGACAATATCCATACATTTTGATATTGCAGAAGGGTCCGGAACAACTAGACATATTCGTACTCTAAATACTAATTTACATTGTTCTACACTTTCATACAAGACTGTCTTTTTTGTCTGTTCCTAGTGGACAAAACCACTGTGACGGTAGCGCTCGTCACTCTTAAGCTGGCTTCCCACGGTCCGCGATAAAGCGGACGGACGCGGACCAGATCGCACGACACACCGTCAGCAGACGACACAGGTCAGTTGGAGGAGCCTCTCGTGGTGCGTGGCTGTCCGTGGTCGTCGGCCGTCCGCGTCCGTCCGCGATATCGCGGACCGTGGGAAGCCAGCTTTATCAGGTTTAAAATTAGGATTGTGATTTTCCTGCCAGTCTAGGGCGATCTTTACCCGTCCTAAAGGATCTCCCTCCCGTTCCAGCCAGTTCGGCTACTACAATGTCAACGAAACGGTGGTGGAGATGTACGACCAGTCAATCTACACTGACGACCTGATTGGTCTCCGAACCCTGGATGAGAGCGGGCGCCTCCACATCGTCACAGTCCCCGGAGTCAACCACTTCAATTGGCATATGAACGTGTCTATCGTCGACGATTGTCTATTGCCATTTTTAGACTAGTATGACCAGGGCTTTAGGTACAGGGTGGTAATATCAAAGGGGGCTAAAGGGATCTAAAATTCATATCGTCGGCTAAAGTCGCAACCTTCATAACTCCGCTGAATCAAACTTTACAGGTGGCACAAACAACTTCACCATCTAAATATTATGTATGAAGTCTATGAAGGCTTGCTCGGATTTTCACTTTTATCGCGAAAATATTACATATCAACCTAACAGCGAAAAAAAAATTACGTGGTCTGCGTTAAACAAAAATGCGGTATGGCGTTCCGAGGTTATATATTTTGCGTTTTATGTGTAAACGGATTTTTTTTATTTAAGAGTTTGTTAAAAGTTTAAGATATGCGCGCAGAAAATAACTTTGTAAAGATGCAAAAGTTTTTTTTTTTATGGAGTTAAGAGGTTTGCGACTTTAGCCGACGATATTTGGATCCGGTTAGTAATAGCTCCGTTTTGGGTAGTCTGTGAAGAATGTTTTCTAATAATTAATAATCATCATCATCATCAACCCATTATGTCCCCACCAAGGGGCACGGGTCTCTTCCCTGAGGAAGGTATAGGCCATACTCCACCACGGGAGCCAAGTCCGGATTGGTGGAGGCTTGTAAGACTAGTGGCTGGTCTTACTGTCAGAAGTTTTCAAGCCGCCCTAAGGCCTCTGACTTGGTTTAACGACTGCCATCTATCGACGGCAGCCGGCATTAACTGCTTAACGTGCCTTGCGAAGCATGGAACCGCTCGGAAAAATGCCACTAGCGTTAGTCATAGACGGTTAATAAGTTAATATCAATGGCTTGCTTAAGAAAATGAATGTCGGCCTAAGCTTCAATAGTCTTATGTAATAAAGAAAAAACAACACTGACTATGACCGATGGTTTAGAAGCGCCGAATACCTCACACTACAAGAGAGTTATGCTCATTAATAATAAGACTGCTCTACTCATTATTACTAAGAAGAGCAATAGAGGATACTAATATCGAAGTGTGAATGAAAACAACTCTGACAAAATAATTTTGATAAGAGTTTTTTTCCGCTTTTGAATCTATTTTATTTTAATTCATTTGTCTGTGAAACAGGTAACAAATAGTTAATAACATACAGAGTACGCTTAAAAGTCAATTTATTGACAGGTTTTTTTTTTGTAAAGTTATCCCTATAGCTATAATATAAGATATTTGTTAGAGAAATCGGATTGCAAGCAAGCTAATATTATAAGTAATAATTCGAAGGCCTTAATGTCGTGGAATCATCAATAGCCATACTACACTTAGTAAATATGTTAGTAATGCCAAATAATATGTAGTAAGTATGTACGTAAGTATATTTTTTTCACTATTCTAGTTAGTAAGTAGCCAAATTTTATAAACATTTATGTACAAATTTTATCTACGGTGTATCTCTATACATATTTATTTCTAGGTATCTACCTATCGATAGATGCCTATAGATGGATAGACGATATTTATCGATAGATGTTTGTGTTATTTTATTTTTTTCACTCGAAAGGAATCACGATTATGCGAACTGTCACTAACAGTCAACTTTATCTCATCACGTATTTTGAATCTTAAAAGTAGATATCTCTTCGCCGAAATGGTGTAATCTACCAAGCGATCTGCTAACCAGATCAACCTAACCTAACCTAACCTAACCTAACCAGAATCAGTGTATTTTTACACAAGTAGGTATGTAGATCAAACTAGCATAGTGCAAATTATTTTTAAAATCGTGCAAAAATTTTAATCATGTACCGTCGAAAGTAGGATTTTTATTCTTTAGTGGCACACTATTTGAATTTATTGTTCAATACTTCATGTGTGATAATTTCATATTTCGTCAGTTACGTTCTAACAGCGCGTAAGTAAAAAATGTCAACTTTATAGGAGAGCGAAAAAACTGTGTAAAATTTCAATTAGCTGCAATAGGGGTGTACATTATTAATTGGGAAAAGTATTTAAAAAAGCGGTGGTGGCGTAGTGGGGTTGACCCTTGCTTCTCGATCATGAGGTTCTGGGTTCGAACCACGCATGTACCAATGACTTTTAGTTACGTACATTTGTTTGTACAGCAACACCATTCGCTGATAAATTGTGCCCGGATAACGGCGACAGGCTTGCCACTTGTCACGTTTGGGACCTAATAAACTCGGCAAAACGTGGGTCCAGTTCTAGAGACTGGTGCCTCTGCCTACCCCTTCGGGGATAACGGGCGTGAGTTTATTATTATTATATATTTAAAATCAACTAATTGAAGATAAAATAAGACTGATTGATAAGATTGGTCGGAAAGAAGCGCGCCACTTTTCTTCATCCAATGGCATCAAAAGGTCGAAATGGCCAAAAATGACTTTCGCACTGTTAGAACTTAACTGACGATTTGCTTTTGTCCCAAAGACCTGTTTTTGTGTTGTGTTTGCATATATCGACGCTGGAAAGGCAACCTTGCTGAAGCGCCAAATTTGCGATATTGACTTATAGGTATATATGGTGTCAAGGACATTGTGTGCTTTTTAATTAAAATACGCAATTAAAAATTACAAATGTATAGCTTTCAGATTTTTCCCTGTGTTTGTATTATAAGACGATATTACTTGCCAAATTTCAAATTTCATAATCGAATTCCCCTGAGAATCGAAATATACTTTTTATGCGGCCTAAACGGCCTTTATTTACGTTAACACAGAAGTTTCATTTTTTTAGGTTTCAAGCGACCATGGACTTGAGTGTATGGTTTTAATTTAAACTCGATACCTTCACTCGTTCGCGAGATAAAGGGTCTCGTCCCGACAGAAAGAAGACGGACGGACGGACGGACGGACGGACAACAAAGTGATACTTTAAGGCCCTTTCTGCACTGCTCCGGTCCGGCGTCGGAACCGGAATCAGTCATGAGAAAAATATCGGATGCCGGATTATGCTTCTCCACTTCATCCGATTGTAATCGGCAATGGACGTGATGCAGTGCTTTATTGAAATTCCTCGGTTTTTCTATTCGAGGCAGCGGACATTTCCACACATTCTATTAATTTAAATAAAATAGTATGGGAACATGTTTGAGTTGTATGCGCGGTGCAAACACGTGTATTGTTTTTGTACGTCGATCACTTCGGGCCGGGAAAATACCGTTCCGATGTGGCAAATCATCGGACCGTTAAAAATCGGATGCCGGAGTAGTGGAGAAGCTTACGGCCCTTTCTGCACTGCTCCGGTCCGGCGTCGGAACCGGAATCAGTCATGAGAAAAATATCGGATGCCGGATTATGCTTCTCCACTTCATCCGATCATAATCGGCAATGGACGTGACGCAGTGCTTTATTAAAATTCCTGGGTTTTGCTATTCGGGGCAGGGAACGTTTTCCACACATTCTATTAATCTAATTAAATAGTATGGGAACATTTTTGGGTTGTATGCGCGGTGCAAAAACGTGTATTGTTTTTGTACGTCGATCACTTCGATCCGGTAAAATACCGTTCCGATCTAGCAAATTATTGGACCGTTAAAAACCGGATGCCGGAGTAGTGGAGTAGCTTGCTAGTATTCTTGTGTGTTTCTAAATCGGACCGGTAATTATCGTTTGCCGGGCCGGAGAAGTGGAAAAAGGCCCTAATAGTATTCTTGTGTGTTTCTAAATCGGACCGGTAATTATCGTTTGCCGGACCGGAGAAGTGGAGAAAGGCCCTAATAGTATTCTTGTGTGTTTCTAAATCGGACCGGTAATTAACGTTCGCCGGATCGGAGAAGTGGAGAAAGGCCCTAAGGGTTCCGTTTTTTCTTTTGATGAACAGAACCCTAACAAGTGATTTCCCGGCTGGGGACAAAAAAAAGTAACCCAGGTCTTGGATGTTTACATGTTTGTGATGTCGCTGTTTCTGGTTCCCACGACACAGGCACAGGGTATCCTAGTGTGGGGCCAGAAGCACTGTATGTGCCTGTATGTAAATGTTATGTTATTTCTTTAACGATTTCAAGATTTTTGCGAAGGCCTTTTCTTTCTGCATTTTTCGCCACTCTTAAGTTTTCTATGTACCTAACTATTTTGACATTATATGGCTTGATAAAGCGCCGGTCTTGATTAACAAGTGAAAAAGGAGAGTTGCTAAAAATCCTATTACACTCAACAGATGTTTTGTTGTCGACGAACTTAGATGATTGTATCTCTAGTCATAATCGTGACTGTTATTGAAATATATTTTTACACGTGTGAGTTGCGAGATGTTTTAATACAGGGTTGTGTGATTGTTTGGAGGTACTTCCCTCTACTCTACCTTTCCTTGTCAATAGGTACTCAAGTACGTCATCAATCACCCGACTTCTGGCTCGTCAGGGAAAGTCCTGTGAAAGCTATAAGGCTTAATATTGCTTGCTTCCACTGTTTAAGTGGAATACGAGTCAGGCAATCTCTTCAAGTAAGCCACCATGCATCATTACCCGTTATTTGATCTTGTTCTGCTAACATGGTAATTTTTACTTTGGGATCTATATGATCCGACGAATTGGCAATTATGATATGTTATTAGGTACCTACCTAATAATAGGTATTAGGTAATAGGTATAGGTACCTATATTAGGTACCCCATCTTCTGTCGCAAGACTATCCTTAAAAGTTATGACGTTTTTAGCATCTCTTTTTGCATAAATTTCTCATTTGCAGTTCTTTAGAATCAATATCTATTTTTGCTGTTTTCGGCTTATTGAGTTATCGTTCAGGAAATAGGTAAGTACTCTCTATTCAGTCGCAGACAATAGAAATATGCGTTGGGCATAGACAAACTATGCAAAGACAGATTGTGGAAGAAAATTCCGCCCGAAAGCGAGCTCTAAAAACCGAAATAATCTGTGCAGTTCGCGGGCCGGTCATATTTTCTGGAGCTCAGCTAAGTGCCTAAATTAGTCGGTACTGAAAAAAATTACACCGCGACGAAGCGTCTCATCAAATCATTGGTAGGTTGGTTGGGTTGGTGTGTGTCTAGTTGGGTGTCCCGAATTTATTCTTGCTGAAATTTCACACCGAAAAAGTAGCCTTTATTTCTTTCACGTCAACGTTTAAATTTGGAATCCGCCATATTCTCGGAGGTGACTAAGGTATAGGTACTACTGAATGTGAAAATTTAATTGAATTAATTCCATACAACAGTCACTTGTCGAGGTCACAAGCTAGTGCTTGGTAACCAGGCAAGGACTTCACAAACATGGAAATACACCCAGACTGGAGTCTTCCGATTATGTCAGTTCTAACCATCACGGGTGTATACATAGTAGTAACAACTGAATTATTAACGCGAAGGTAGAAAGGGAAGTCTGAAGTTAGGTATCTGATACTGAAATAATAATCATCATTATCGTCAGCCAGCCATCTGACCCACTGCAGGACATTGACGGGTAAGGCTCAATTCACACTGGCGCAGAGTCGAAGCGAAGCGACGCGACGCGAAATAATTCGCGCAAATGAGCGCGTCTGCGCGCATCGACGCGCGAACCCGACGACCCTTGCAGGTGGAGACGCAAAACAATTCGCGCGAATGCGCGCGCAGACGCGCGTCGCTTACTATTTTCAATTTTTCGCAACACAAATTCGTACCGTATTGATAGAGAAATAGAGATGAATTTAGAACAGTTGAAAAACGTGACGCTTCGCTTCGACTCTGTGCCAGTTTGAATTGAGCCTAAGGCTCTCAAAATGTACCGTAACACACGTGAAATTGTACCTAACACACTGGAAAATCACAACACCCGGCTGCTATAAAACATGTTTTTCTTATGTTTCTGGGATGTCGCGTGTTCGTTTAGAGAAGACAATCTGGTCACAAATTTACAGTTGCAAGCTTTACAGAATGCAACGTCCTGGACAAATCTGAACATGCATCAATCAATCAATCTCAACATCCCAGGAACATAAGAAAAACATGATTGGGTGTAGCAGCCGGGTGTTGCGATTTTCCAGTGTGTTACTATGTGTTACAATTTCACGTGTGTTACTGTACATTTTTTGAGAGCCTTACCCTGACCTCCCTCGTGGTTTTCCAAACTTCCTCGGTCTTGTGCTGCCCGCATCCAGCGGCTCCCTGCCACCGTAACCAGGTCGCCAGGTCATCTGCATTGTCCGGTCCGTGGTGGCCAGGTCAGACCTTTTTCGCCCCAACGGCCATCAGTTCTCCAAGCTATTGTGCCCCGCCCACTGCCACTTCAACTGAGCAGTTCTTCGAGCTATTAGTAACTAGAGTTCTTCAGCAGATCTCCTCATGCCTGATTCGATCGCGCTGTGAAACTCCTAACATAGCTCTCGCCATTGTAAGAAAATAACTAATAGCAACTAATAGGTTTACTTACCTAATGCAATGTCCGAAAAGCGTTTCTTCAGTGGCGATAGTTAAACCAGTTCCAATTAACAAAAAGTTGGTTGTGTGTTTATTTTTTATAAAAATTGATTGTGTCATGACAACGCTGTTCATCATAGAGATTATCTCAAGAAGTCACTCTACTGCACACGACACAATCGCTTGTCGATCTCAAAATAGTATTAGATACTACATACTTATCGTCTGGGCACTAATTCAAGTACTCCTGAATAAAATCTAAGTACCTATAGTCAACAGAACATCAACCTTTGCACGCGTGCACTCTACTCAGTTAGGTTAGAGATATTTCCCAGATAGCAATTTAAACTTGTTTCAGGCTTGCAGCAAATTTGAAATATCAAACGTGAAAACTTGCATCAAGTTTGACGAGGCAAATGACAAACTTGCGGCAAGTTTATATCAAACTTGTATCAAATGTCTAGTTTCCGCCAATCAAACTTGTATAATGTTTGCCAATGCAAACTTGTCAATTCTTTGTCATTACAAATTACCTACAATTTTGTCAAAATACTCGCCCATCAAACTTTTATAATATTTGCCAATGCAAACTTGTCAATTACAAACACGTGCAAATTGCAATCGTCTTATCTAAATAGTAATTCGTCATTTTAATGCATAAATGACGTCAATGATAATTATTAACTAATAACATAAGTAAACATAAAGGAACGGATCTTTGAGTAAAAGTGCTTTAACTTGACCCATTGAATTAATTATTTAAGATTTCATTGTTTTCCTTTCATTTAATTTACGAAGTTTGCTAGAGAGATTTCATCCTTATAATTGACCCTAACGATCGATGCAATAAAAGTACATGGTGTACATTTTAGTAGGTTCGATTACCGGGTGAGGCAAGCGAAATTTTAAAAATCTTTAATGTAGTTTTCTTTCTTTTCAAAAATAAAGGAATGTTTTCTTACTGGGCCGGATTTCATCATCATCATCATCATCATTATCATCATCATCATCATCATCATCATCATCATCATGGTTCATCTGTCATTTGTAATTTGATGGTTGAACGAAAACATGTCACGCTGTCGTGACAACTTTAAAGTAGTATTGGATCAAACTTGACAGATCATGCTTATCATAACAAGATTGCAACAGTATTGAAAGAAACTTGTCTTATCATTTTTGCCATCACAAGCTTATAGCTAATTTGAAATAAATTTGTCACGTCAAGTTTGACGTGACAACTTAATATCAAATAAAAAACAAACTTGCAGCAAACTTAAATGCTATCTGGGTTTGCAACAAAAATGTAATGGTTGACCTGATGTCGACTGTTCCATATGTAGGAAGAAAACTAAAGAAACTACCTACTTTTATCAATGAAACTTTTCGAGTCCGATAAGATTGGTGATTTGGCAGGTTCGCCGGAAAATTCTGCGAAAATATTTTCTTCGAATCCGTTTTACTCTGAAGCGTCATTCAATAGGTACGCATAACATTTTTTAAATTAAAAATAACAAACTGACTTCAGAAAATCACGCCGTAGAGTTTAACATTTCGACTCGGGGCCCAGAATGCATATCTATTGTGATGATCTGGAAGTTGGCACTCCAAAATATACTTCTGTTAGGGGTGTAGTGTTATGAAGTCGGTTTTATTAAGGTAAAAAAACATTTTTTTTGTGAACAATCACCAAATTATCCCGGAACTGCTTACGATATCGTTTGTGAAACATGCATATTACTGAAGGATTGCCCCAATATACCTTATTTTCTGATGTCTATTGAAGAATTCCGTTCTCTGTCTCTGAAAAGTTCAGTGCGTGCATGGATGACCGACTATGACTAACGCTAGTGGCATTTTTCCGAGCGGTTCCGTGCTTCGCAAGGCACGTTAAACAGTTGGTGCCGGCTGCCGTCGATAGATAACAATCGTCAAAGGCCTTAGGGCGGATTGAAGACTTCTGACAGTAAGACCAGCCACTAGTCTTACCTACAAGCCTCCAACAATACAGACTAGGCCCCCGTGGTGGAGTCCGGCCTACTTATACCTTCCTTAGGGAAGAGACCCGTGCCCCTCGGTGGGAACATAATGGGTTGATGATAATGAAAAAAGTAATATACCTTTCTTCCCTTTTTTTGGAAGTCGGTTTAAGTACCACTTTCTGTGAACTATTTAAGATTTTGGATTGGATGAATATGAATTCACTTTTAAATTAATAGTTTTCACGGAAGAGATTTCTTATAAAATGTGCACAACCCTGTCTGAAAACTTTTATAGCATCATTCTGCAGAAATTAAATTATTTCTCATCCAATGCGGTGGATTAGGCTGGATTGTGTTTGTATTTACCTACTTATTTGATTTGTGAGTAGCAGAAATATCTAAATTAAATTAGCTATTCATAATATAGTGCTGCTCTCAAAATGTATTTATCTACTACGTAGCTGGACTTGAGTAGGTACGTTATGGGTCTGTGTCTGTCTGTCTGTCTGCTAAATGATCTGATAAATGGTCTGTTTGTTGATAAATGGTAGGTGAATCTACTTAATGCGTATTGTACATAGACAGATCTTTATGAAAGCTAAATGTTAGCTGTTCTTGCTGTAGAAGTAGATATGGGTTCCGGCAATATAATATACGATGTCTGATATGGAAACAGTCCCGTCCTCTATGTTATTGGAAAAAAAAAACCGGATTTCTTTCTTAAAAATGAAACTTTGTACCCAGTGGGACTATATTTTGTGATCACCTAACCAATATAGTGTTTGACTGATTTTTTCTTCTTGAACTTCTTGAACTGAATTCGTGAAAGAGAAAGGCTTTATTCTAATAAAGCCTTTCTCTTTCACAAATTCAGTTAAAACTGGAGTTTCGTTCTCCACATCAGATCCTTCAGCAATCTCTTCAATGGGAGAACAGGAACTTTGCCTCTTTCTTTTTGGTTTATTTAATATATCTTTACCCGATATCAAATTTAATGCCCTCTTCATCTCTTTAGCTCTTTGTTTTATCTCTTGCTCTTGCTTCTTCAACTGTTTTGCTTTTTCTATTTCGTCTAGCCAATTTCTTTTCGGGAGTATCTGCTGTTTACCTTTTTTGGACTTTTTGGTCACATCTCTAGCCACATTAGGGTAGGGTTGGATCATTTCTGGCGTCTACTAATCCTTGAGCAGATGTCGATGGCTAATCAAGCTCGATCAGCTACGACAATAAAGATTGTATATCATACGTGGGGTACATTCGTACAGTACGAATCCACCCCGTTCAGACCTGTACGAAGCTACCCCAACCAAGAAATTTTACTTATACCTATATTGAAAATTAAAATAACTGCTGAGATTATCTTCAAGTAAATGTCGAAATAATAAACTGAAATATGTACTCAAACACCACAAAGAATCAGTTTAACAATGGCAGCAAAACTTACAGAAGAAAAACACGTTTAAAGTTGCATCGAAAAATTATTTACGCGAAGCGAAAACACGTAACGTCCTATCACATCGAAGTCGGCGGCCGCATGGGCGAGCCACTCCGCGGTTAGATTATGCGTGTGAGTGGGCATCACATACACAGATACGAAGGCACCACTATTTTGCGTATTCGAATTATGGCCGTTGTACGAATGCTCCCGGTGTACGAATCCTACCCACTCTCCCCTACTGCCACTATCATCATCAACCCATTATGTCCCCACCGAGGGGCACGGGTCTCTTCCCAGAGGAAGGTACAGGCCATACTTCACCACGGAGGCCAAGTCCGGATTGGTGGAGGCTTGTAAGACTAGTGGCTGGTCTTACTGTCAGAAGATTTCTAGCTGTCCTAAGACCACTGACTTGGCTTAACGACTGCCATCTATTGCTACTATAACTTCACAAATGTGCGTAACTTAGGTGCAAAACAAAGGCATATTTACATGCCTGTACTGGGAATCGAACCTGGGTCTCCCGCTTCAGAGTCCATTATTCTTCCCACTACGCTACCTCCGTTGGTATGAAACTATGAACATCCTTTACTGACTAATCTATCGATGTTGTAAGTGGCGATAAAAGGATGCGGGTTTTTACACGAGGTCTCCTTTGACGTCACTGGCCACTTTCACTGATGAATAAAGTGGATACCTACCTATCGGATCAAGTGCGTCAGTCGGTAGGTACAGTCTGTCAATCGAATCAAACCCTGAGCGTAGATATGTGTGATAATAATAATTATCAAATACTACGTAATTGGATACAGGAAAAATAGCTTTAACTGCACATACTCACGCCCGTATCTTGGAGAGGTAGGCATAGAAGATAAGACAAGAATATTCTTTATTGTACCAGGAAAAACACGAACAAAATATTTGCATAGATACAGTACAATTGGCGGCTTTATTGCTTAAAGCGATTTCTTCCAGACAACCCGCGATAGAGAGTTGCTGAAGGAAAAGTGAGACTGGTAGTTGGTGCAAAAAAGAACATTGGTATAAATACATTATGCTAAATAATAATACATATGTAGTATAGTTTGCCACTTACCATGATCCTGCCTGACGCACCTGTGGATCTGTTGAAGATCGCTTCAACAAAATTCATTAGTCGCAGCGTTCTGTAGCGCTACTACCTACTTTTATTAAAAAAAGAATTTATAACTTTTATTTTAATATTTTATCGAGAATCACTATTGTCATCGACTGACAGCTAAACAAAAAACTCCTTAAAATCGTTCTAGACCGCTGCCGGCCAGTTACCGGCTGCCTGAGTGATCTTAATTAAACGATTACAAACGTTAAGCAACGTAGGGCGCGTTCCGTGCATGGATGGGTGACCGTCTATGACCAACGCTGTGGCATTTTTCACAAGGCATGTTAAGCAGTTGGTGCCGGCTGCCGTCGGTAGATGACAGTCGTTAAGCCAAGTCAGAGGCCTTAGGGCGGCTTTTAAACTTCGGACTAATTAAAAAACTAATTGAGCATAGCAACATTTTTAGTCACTCCGGACCACGTCTGACGCAAAAGCTCCATTACCAAGTTGAACAGCTAGAGAGATCCGTTGCGACGTTGCAAGAGATGACACTCACAGCTAAATTCACTTTAAAAGGTAACAGGTGCCTAATAGTCGACCAAAGAGTAAATGGAAAATTGTGTACCTGCATTTCATTGAAAATTACTTTGATAATGTCGTTAGTTGTGTAAACCACACCATCTACGGACGGAACCCTTCATTGCGCGTGGCCGGTCAAAGACTTGGCCAGTTTTGTTTTTCCTATTACAAAGACTGGTAAATGGTAAATATCTATCATCACCATTATTATCAACCCATTATGTCCCCACCGAGGGGCACGGGTTTCTTCCCTGAGGAAGGTATAGGCCGTACTCCACCACGGGGGCAAAGTCCGGATTGATGGAGGCTTGTAAAACTAGTGGCTGGCCTTACTGTCAGAAGTTTTCAAATGTAAATGTCTAAATAGGTAAATATATATATGTTTTATTTCTTTTCCAACTATTCATAATTATACAATACTGCGGTGGGGACTTCCTATTGGGTGTATGATAATAAATTTCATTTCATTACGCTTATTTTCAGATTTTTTATTGTATAATAACTTTCGCACTACACAATCACTTGACCAACTGGGATACCCTGTGCTGTGCAGTCAAGGACGTTACAAACATGGAAAAATACCCAGACTAAGGCCGGTCGGTCCGGTCGGTGAGGAGGCGGTCCCCAGTGGAAATCGAACCCAAGTCTTGGTTCGTAGGCGCCTTAACAGCTAGACCAACGAGGCAATCAGTTTAATGTAAAAACGTCAGATATAGGGGGCAAAACCTCGCAGCTTGAGGAAAAATATGTACAATAAATTTATTTCCGCTCGATTTCCTCCTCACTTCCTTTTGACTCGATTCCTTATCATTTCCTTTCATTGTCACCTAACTGTGAGTATTTTAATACTCAATCAGTCATTGATGACGGATTACTAATTGAATTGTTCAAGTAGCAATCCCAATACAATGTATGTGCCTGTTTGTAAATTTTATGTTATGTTATGCTATACAAGTTTGAATTTAATTCACTAACGACAGGCTGGATCTCAATGTCACTTTACAAACATGTTTAGAGGAAACAAATCAAGGTTTGCTCGTACTAATAGTAGATTGTTCACCAAGGACGTAAACAAAATGTTTGCGTCGAGGTTGTTGCCCTTAGTGCGAGTTTTTTCATTCACTTTCGATAGCGAGAGCGTTTGCAATTTGTATAGGAGTGACAGAGAGACAACTAGCTGCCGCGCTTTGTCACTCCTATAGAATATGAGTTTACGTTAACGCGATCGAGTAGTTAAAAAAACTCGCACTAAGCACACAGAGCGGACTGAAGCGATTCTTGCATTAACGCCCGTGTTCGCCCGGGCATTAACTAAGAATCGCTGAAGGAGCGATTTGCGCCCGTGTAGGTAGTAACACTCTGCTTTTCACTACCATCTGATGGCTCCTCTACACGTGCGGATGCGTCCGCGGACGCTGCGGATGCGTCCGCGGACGCAGCGGATGCGTCCGCAGATGAATTACCAACGAGCTGTCCACATGTCTGGAGGTCGATCAGTCTATGTTCATTCCTGACAGACGAAACACGCCTTCGCCCCGTTTAAAAAAAAGGATATTGAGACCGCAGCTGCCGCAGCTATTTATTTATTACTTACAACTACTACTTGAGTGTACAGTCGACAGCACATCATCATAATGCACTCTACTCCGTTGGATTACGGGCGACTTTGCAACTAAGTCGAAGAAGAAGGTGGTGGATGTTAGCTATAAGTACCTATGTACATAATATTATTATGTAGAAATAATAAATATTATTTTTATTTTTGTGAAATTTATTTTTTCATATATAGTTTTCTAGGTAGAGTATTCTAGATAGGTACAGCTCTTTATAAACAATTTTTCTGGGCGCTCATATTGTTAGTCATTTCGGGGGGAATTAAACCACAAGAAGCACAATCGGATTCGAGGCAGACGTCCGCGGACGCGTCTGCAGACGTTAAATACCTATCACAGATGCGCAAATCACCCCTTCTATTGTACACGTCGGCGGACGCATCCGGAGATGACGTCCGCGTAAGCGTCTGCAGACGTCTAGAGGAGGCTTGAGAGGAATGAAATGTTGGTACCTGCGTTCCAATTCCAAATATTTGACTATTAGGTAAATAAAAGTTTTGCAGCAAAGAGCTTGGAAGTTCAGGAAGCATGTAGTTCCAAACTCGGTTTTAAAACTTATTGCTTGGGTTGGAGCGAAATAAATATAGGACGAATCCTCAAGAGTGAAAGAGAAGTCCGACTTCTTAGTAAATGAGTGCATTAGTATATAAATTCAAAATTGGGTTTTGAGTCTATTTACTTAAAGGTAGGTTAAAGATTCAAAACCCAATTTTGAGTCTATTTACCTACTTTGATGCATCTTAACTTGAACAACAATAGCGTGTTTTGGGTCCTAAATTTGGGCATCAAAATGCATCATTTCGAGCAGATGGAGTGAAAAATAAATTAAATTAGGTATAGCCTTGATTGATACCTATATAAGCGGCCTATATACTTACGTCCCAATTTGCAGGCCTTCTCTCAGAGAGAGAGAGAGAGAGTACCTACGAGTATGGGTGACCACGCTTGTCCCCCGTGGATTAGTGATTTCAAGTGCTGTGAGAAAGTTAATGTGAGAAGGTAGACAAGTTTCCTCACGGTTGCCCTGATTAATAAGTGCTTAAAGTTGCCAACGCGGTGAGCCCCTCTCTGAGAAGTGCCCTCTGTGGGAGAGGGGCGTGTAGAGGCTACATTTAATTTCAATCAAGTCAAACAAAAAAGTGTTCCAAAACCAATTTTAAGCATTAAAAAGTTGAAAATAACTGCGTATTTTACTTACCTACTTGCGTTACAAATATAGCTACAGCGGCACCAAGTTATCTGTTCAGGTGGGCAAAATTGTAACTAATTAATTGCAAATCATGTTCCCTATTTTTTGTTTTATTTATTCACTTACTAAGATTTATAGATATAGGTGTTTTCATTAAATTGAAGGACGGGTTAAAACATTCTCATTTTTCTAGATAAAATCTTAAATGTTATCTACTACTAAATTCTTCTCTAGCGCCGTTATTAACTGAACAGATAAGATGGTGGCACTGTAGTTTTGGAGTCGGTATCAGCTAATAAGGTGTCAAAAAAAGAAAATCTAAATCGGTTCACACAGTCAAAATCAAAAAGGTTGAAATAGTTTATTTTATTATAGAAACATATTATAAAAATAACATTGACTTATAAATTACTGGTATTAATGAATATTATTTTACATAATATTATTTACTTTAAGTATTATAAAAAAAGAGTACTCTCAGCCTAACTGTTGTGTGATTGATCAATTCAACGCTGATTTTCAGAAAACCCCTATTAGATTGCATTGAGAATGGAACAATGATGATACAGTTAAAGTGTCTACAGACCCGACATAATAAAATAGCTGTGCCCCGCGGTGTTACCCGCGGTTCATCGATTTTCCCGTAGGAATAAGATATTTCCCCGCGGTAAAACGTAGCCTATGTTTTAATCCAGGGTATCGGCTAACTCCATACCAAATTTTATTAAAATCCGCCGAGCCGTTTCAGCGCTAAGGACTGACAAACATATAAACACACACACAAACTTTCACGTTTATAATATTAGTGTGATGTGATTGTATGTACCTACACCAGGAATTACACATGAGATTTAACGATAACATAGTACAGCACAATACAGTACAGTAAAATCAGCGTTGTATTGATCACTCACATACAACATTTAGGCTGAGAACACTCTTTATACGGTACGTTTTGAGGTACGGAACCCTAGAAATATGACCTCTGTTCAGAAACCCTCGCTCTCCATATCTTTTTACGTACCCTAATTGATGCAAAATCAATACGTCGAAAGTAAAAAAAAAAACCTTGAAAACTTTATTAAAAAATCACCCGTAAAACAGAAGAGTAGGGTCCAAAGTTCGCTGTGCTGTTAACTGTACCCACGCTGATTGCGGCGATGAATGGATAGGCATCCACCGGCTCAGAGTCCAAGCCATTACGTCAGCCGCCGCAGGTTAAAATCAACCTGTTCGTTTTTTGCCCCGGAGTTACTTTGCGAGCTTGTGGGAAAGAATTTCACCTATGTGAATGATGTAGCTTGCGCCCAAATAGCCCTTAAATCAAAGGGAATAAAGATCATAAGGTAATAGACTTCAGGCTACTTATTAGAAAACACTTTGTTAAAATGAAAAAGCCAACTACGTTAAAAAGAATTTAAAAATATTTCAAAATTAACATTTTATTAAAAACTTGCCTTTGCTACAAATATAAACGAAACAAAAAAAGATGTTTTTTATGTGATTTCCTGATCTTTTTTAACCGACATCAAAGCCGGAGGAGGTTTTCAATTCGACGCTTAATAATAATCTTTTTTTTGTTCGATTTAATGTAGAGTCCATGTAGCATAGCGACGTAGATTCTTAATAACAATGTTTTTAATTGCTTTGCTAGTTTCTAAATATCTAAACATATTTGTAACTAAGTACCTACTTAAATACATAAACGTCGTTCCGCAATCAATCTGAATAATAATTAGTGATGCAATTGAGATTCTCAATTGCTGTCCGTTGCTGCCGTTTTTAGCGTTCCGTACACAAAGGGTAAAACGGATCCTATTACTGAGACTTCGCTGTCCGTCCGTCTATCACCAGGCTGTATCTCAATGAACTATATATAGACAGTTTAAATGTTGACAGATGATGGGTTTCTGTTAACGCTACAATAACAAATACTAAAAACAGAATAAAATAAATATCTAAGGGAAAACGTGATTTTTTTTGCTCGTTTTTGCTCGATATTGATAACGGCAACAGGTAGGTGCTGGAAATATTCACAAAATATTAAATATATATATTTACTTTAAACTAAAGAATGAAATTAAAATAAATCATTAAGGAGGGCGATATTGATAACGACAACATTAGACGCTAGAAAATTTCACAGAATATTAAGTTATATTATTCACTTTAAAAATAACAAAATTAAAATAAAATAAATATTTAAATAAGTTGTATTTATAATTAAATAAATGTTTAATATTGGTAGGAGAATACAACAAACTTGATTTTTTTGCCGTTTTTATACATAAATGGCACGGATGCGAGTCCGACTCGGACTTGGTCGGTTTTTTATAGGTTGCAAACATTATCACTTGAAATTTCGTCGCGCTCGGGGAAAAAGGAATGCAGTTTTTGCGGACCCCGCCTTCCTTACAAAATGTTACACAGGAAAGCGTCCAGTAAAATCCAGTTCAGTCGTACGGGATGTCTAGTGTATGAGTCATACATACCACTTCACGACCGTCTGTTACCAAATTAATGTAATATTGCATCTTGGAAGCAGTTATCGTGATCGTGGTTGGCTCCGATGAGTCATGTGGGAGACGGCTAGTTGTTTGAGTTGAGACGTGATATTGACCTGATATCGGCGTCCGTGTGTGTTACGAAATATTGATACATTAGTCGATTGTAGATAAAGAGATACACTTTGTGGCTAAATCGAAACTGAATTATGCATAGTTTTTTTTTTTATAAAAAGGTGTTGTAGAAGTTAAACTTATTTTTTTGCTCCTGAGAACCAACGAATAGATTATTCTATTATTAGATTCTTGATTGCACCGTTTTGTAAAAATAAAAATACTAAGGGAAACTTAATACTAAAAGCATTATGTTCCAGTTAACCTGAGTTATGTGGATATTTTAAAAGGGGTAGAGCTTTTAAATCTATATATAACATACGTAAATAAATGGTCTACGTCAAACATAAGTACTTAGTAAACCTAAAATAAGGGGACGGGTGGGGGACAAGGGAGGTAATATATAGTATATACATATAATGTAAATTAATATACTTACACACAAATAGTTTCTACAATTATAGATAATAAGGTAATTTATCCTCGTAAGGCCCAATGTCTTCAAGTGATCACAAAAACAATTGTTATTTCCAAGGTTGGGCCTTGCGAGGATATAGCTATAATATTTATAATACATACAATACATTTATGAGAAATAAAGCAGAATATTGTATGCATCATTACGATAAGTTGCCGTATTGGTAGGCGTCAAAGCAGTAAAACATCTGTCAAACTCACTGGCTTAGACTTGTTTAGTCGATGCACTTAGTAGTTAGGTAGTACCGCAAATAATAAACATATAAAATTTTCTATTTCGTTCTTAGTTCATCATCATCATCATCAGCCATAGGACACAGAGCTCCATCATGGTTTTCCAAGCTTTCCCGGTCTGCCCCCCGCAACCAACGAATCCACGCCCCTATAACCAGTGGCTCGATTCTGTTAGTGCATTACAGTGCGATGACAGACACACGGTCGGGTCACATGACGTGTTTTTTCATACTATTGACGCCTTGATTGTTTGATATGTTTGCGCGCGTAGACTTGAAGCATTAATTAAACTAAATCGCCATGTTCATTGTACTACAATGCATTAACAGAATATAAGTCCAGGATCTAGATTCTGTTAATGCATTTTAGTACAATGATAACTGAACGAACGTGGCGATTTAGTTTCATTACCGCTTCGAGTCTACGCGCACCCACAATATCAATCCTTCTAGGAGGCAATGGTAAGGAAAAACAGGTCACGTGACTCGAACGTGTATCTGTCATTGTACTATAATGCACTAACAGAATGAGGTCCAGGTCGTAAGACCATATTCTGCTATGAACCCTACCCACGCCGCGTCATCCGCTCCATGTTCTTATTTTACTTTGCTGGCAATAACATGGCATAATATTTTCGGAAAAATTGCCGCAGTGTTTCAAAATGATTAGGTAACGCCTCGCGATAAAAATTGTTGAGTTATTATAATACTGATTGAAAACGAAGCTGTTACTAGCCTAGCTTATCAAGGAATGCCGCCTTCAACCAAAACACAGGTGTAAAAAAGGGGCCGAATTCTTGCCACTCTTTCTATTTCTATTTTTTTGGCTAAGTTTTGATTTTTTCTTTCTTTCTTGTCTGAGGGGTTCCCAATCAACTCTCAATCGTCAACTCTCCATCGTCGGTTGTCTGGAAGAAAATTCTGTAAATAAGGCCGCCAATAGTACTGTATCTTTGTAAATTGTTTTGTATTTGTTTTTCCTGGTACAATAAGGATAATTCTTATCTTATCTTCCCTACTTCATTCCGAAGATTCTTTGCGAATGATACTCAGGGAACCCTCTCTGAGTAATCCGACATAATATTTTAACAGTTTAGAAGTAAACATGTGTCCTTTTGTAACTCGTATTATAGAGTTTGGTCACTCAATTCCAGAATAGTTAGAACATAATCGAGGCTATGTATGTGTAGTCTATTGAAATGTTGAATAGTAGTCATTGAAAGTTTAATGACTGGTTTGAAAGGTTCATCACAATCATAATGGTACAAGCATTAAGCGGACTATGCTCTAGTTACTTATGGTAACTACCTATATTACTTCACATGGTATTCCCCTGAGTCTTTGTCACAATAAAAAAATATTTTAGAAAATTACTAAACTAAACATTTCAACGCGCTCCCTTTTAAAACTTCGGGACATCCTTAAGTTTAGCGCTGGTTTAAAAGTATTTAAAATACTGATTCCGCAATGGACTTCTATATTCAGCGTTCTTATAAGAGGCAAAAAAAAATGTCAATCCTGATTCACTTGTAATAAATTAGAATGAGTATCTACATCTCAAAGTTCTCTACATTTCCTAATCGGTGTAAGACAAGTGCTGCTGTCAAAAATCTCAGTGTCCTAAGTAAATGCCAGGGTATGGACATATTGAAACAGCTAGTAAACGTCCCTTAGGTAAAAGGACGTTAAATGGCCCTTCAATATTGAAAGTCACTATTTTATTAAAGACTAGCTTTCGCCCGCGACTCCGTCCGCGTGGACTTTAGTTCAAAATTTTGCAACCCCGTATTTAGAAAAACGGCACAACACGTGTTCAATCAACTGTGTTGAAGAGTATTTATTTTAAGTTTCAAGAAAATTCAACATTCTTTATACCTCCCATACAAATTTTGGCAACCCTTTTCGCCCCCTTAGGGGTTGAATTTCAAAAAATCCGGTCTTATTCCTTGCCTACATTATATACAGACCCTCTGTGCAAAATTTCAGCTTCGTGGGCTCATAATAGCTGTGCAGGAATAGATGATGACGATGACGAAGCTACTCATGTCTGCAAGTTCTGCCAGCTCAGTTAATCATCTTTCTCTGTGATCATTATCATCACCCCATCTTACCTCAGGGGGGTACCCCATCTTACCAGCACCATGGGGCAAGACGAGGCAAAACACCTTTTTATTATTTAAATTTTTTTCTCTTAAGTGTGTTACCAAAAGTTCCTGATGACACCAAATATTACACTAATAATAAATAGTTATCAATTAAAAAATAAATATGATTGTTTCACTACGTATATTTTATATTATTAAAACCTTTGAAGCTTAAGTACCCCATCTGGCCACCCTCTCCCCTATAGGATGACGTGCTGTCGACTGTACAATGAAACCTCCTATGGATGTAAACTCTATAATGGCGTAGACAATAATTTTCTCAATGTACGTCGAAAGGCACCGACGGTGTCCAGATAAGCATTTGTGATGTCAGATATAGCATTGGCGCAATCCAGCCTAAATAAATTCCACCGCCAAACCGGTTATCCCTAAGCATCATTTTGCTGTAATATCAATTATCTCAGCATAATAAGTTTAGCTGACCGACCTAAGCCAGGTGATTCCCCTGCAGATCGTTGTCTTTCTAATCAGCGTTGCGTAGCGGATGTGTTGTGAACACTGAGAGTCATACATAATAATTGGAATAAAATAACAAACAAGTTTAGTAAAGGTGGAATGTAGGTACTGTTATAATGAGCTGTATTAAAGACGTCACAGTGTTGTCGAGATTGATTTCAAGTGTTGATTAGCGAGTTCGCAGATTGGCGCTGTAAAATCGATAGTATACGTACGGTCGACAGCACCTAACAAGCTTTATAACATTAAACCATACATATATAAGCTCACGCCCGAATCCCAGAGGAGTAGTCAGAGACCAGGGAATGCCACTTGCCACGATCCTGACTGATCACTTTCGATTCATCGACATTTATTAGTCGTTGCAAGCACGCACGCCGATTTCGGGTACTTTTTATCTTGCCCTGTACCATCCCCTATCTGATCGAAGTATGTCCGCCTGGGGCTTTATAAATGAAGAAAATAAATAAAAAGGTTGGCATAAGATGAGATTCATAAAACTACAATTTTAAGTATTTTTATTACGATCACTGTGTTTTTTTTTTCCTTTAAATATAAGCTTTAATTCAATATAATCACTGTGTTAATTTACTTCTAAATGTACCCTAATTTTCATAGTGAACCAAAAATAGGTTCCAGGTGTCGACTGTCCTTAGATGTGTTGATAGTCAGGCAGTGTAAAAGATAACGGAATCTCTGTTCCTACGTACTGACAATGCATGCAGGAATTTGCAATATGTATGGCGCTCAAAGCTAATCAATACGGGAGAGATAATATTATCCGTCCAAAATGAGTTATCTGTAATTAGGAGTTTCTTTTCGAACCAATTTCAAGTGACTTACTTTTCAGAAATAACAAGACGCACGCTTTTTCCTCAAAACAATTCAGCTGAAATATTATCTCAAATGTAGAGTACTGGGAAACACGAAATAAATAATTCGCCTCGACCAGCCAGCTGTGACGCACGCGCTCGCGTCTCACGAGGGGACTCCCTCCGCACACCGCGCAGCGCACGCGCCGGTTCCGCTTAAAAGCATGTCATCCGACGACGTAACGCCCATTCACAAATCTAACACCGCACGAGTAAGACGTATCGATACTCCTTTAAAAATAAAAGTTGAAAGTAACTGGCACTCAAAGCCGTTCTATTTTAAAAAGAAAAAGAAAGTTCCAAATTTGAAAATGAAGAAATACGAAGTGGTCGGCAACAACAAGAAGGTGACCATGCCTCACAACGTCTCCCAGCTGAAAGTCGTCGGCAACAACTGCAAGGTGTTAGTGGACACCAACCAGGGAGAGATCGAGGTGATCGGAAACAACTGCCGCATCGAAGTCGCCGAGAACTGGGGGTCAGTCAACCTGGTTGGAGCCAACGGAGTGGTCTCAGTGACCACAAGAAGACAAGGCGACAAGGTGCAAATGCTGGGACATAGGAATAGTCTGATTGTCAATGGGAAGCAGTCCAGGAACTCTTACGAAGCCCAGCTGTCGCCTTTCAGCAAGAATTTGGACGCGGTTATTGAAGACCTCTTCTCCTTCGTCGTGCGATGACGGCGACTTAGTGTTGACTTGTGTTAAAGCGGTGCTTGGATTTTTAGTGCCAACTGTGGACTTTTCCAAGTCTGGTTTTGTGCCGATACGCTCTGCGTCTCCTCTGCCGTCAGATGAGCCTCAACGATGGTGGGGTTTGTCTTAAAAAGACTTGATGATAAAGAAACGGGACTTTTAACACAATCTCTATGTACATTAGGCAACGGATCTCTTCTTGACCGCCCTCGGTTGAGATGACCTCTACATTTTTTGTTGTGAAATCGTCCGTATCTTAACTGAATAGGGTGTACGCATGTTAAAGCTGATACATCAGCTTATATGATACGACACATGTGTCGTCGACTGTACAACTGTTAAAGTATTAAAAAGTATTTTGTCGTATGTAAATAGCTAATAAACTAAGAAGAGAATTCTTAGATAGTTTTGTAAAAGTTTTTCTCTGTGAGAAAGTGCCTAAATGGGTTGTTGTGAAAAATAAATAAACTTGTTTTGATGACTTTTGTGTATTTGTTCCTTATCGTGCTATTTTTTTCTGACTGATAGGGAAATCAAACTCTTGAAGCAAAAACACGTTACAGTTGGACTTTAATCAAAAGGAAGATTAGGTATAAAATACTAAACCGTATCTAAGTGCCATTTGCTTTATTTTCATGCTTTTTAGCATGCTTTCCATAGAGTTAGAATAGAAAAGAGGCGCCAATTCGTTTTCATAACCAAGTAATGGTTGGTTGTATTTAATATTTTTTTAAAGTACTTTTATTATTAATGGTGCGTAATAAAAGCTATCAATCGGCATACGTGTTGGCCGTCTCAATTATATTCAACCTTTATGAAAAGCATCTAAAGAAGCATGAAAATGAAGCAAATGTAAACCAAGCTTAACTCTAATGACAGTAAAACAATTTTACTGTCAAGCTTAGCAGAAAACTCACAATGACCATCCAATTTTTACGTAGTCATCGTTATTTAAATATAGGTAAATTATTATGTGATTATTTTACTTCAAAATAAAAGATGTCATTCCCAAAGACACGATTTCAATTTAATTCTTTGTTTTTTAGAACAGTGTGGTGGAACTTATTAATAAGAATAGTTTATTTTGATCAGCAGACTAAACCAGGGGATCTGTCTAAAGCCACACGTATAGTTCTCGTCGTCAGAAGGGTTTGGGCGAATTTGTCATTTTTGAAAGGAGAGCGAGCCTACGAGTTACTATAATAACTTACGACATTATGCACCTCAATTATCCGAGGAATAAAATAAGATAGAAATATACTTCTCAGATGGTTAGAAAGAGCTCGTCGAGCTGAGATTGAGCTGGAATCGACCATAATTACCATATTAGGTTCTGACGTCGAGAGTTGTTTTGGTCATAAATAAAGTCACAAATTGAACGCAATGCCTACCTATGTAGCTATTCGATGAAAATTTCGTCGAAAACGGTATTTTCACTTTTTCATTTCATTGCCTGATGTAAAAATAGGATGGTTTCATTAGTCTCCTGAAAATTGGAGTTAGCAGCTTAACACTTTTAGACGACGATATGCCATAACTTTGCGCACACTCATCGGATCGCTATGAAAGTCTTCGATTCTTAAAATATACAGCATAGTGAAAATTTTGGTATATTTAACAAAAAAAGAACATGTGGGTTGGAACCTTTTTTGCTAAAGAAGTCCAATTGTACGTTTTAAGCCCTCAACCATACCTACTAATGAATGACGAATCGAATCACCTTCCAAGTCCGATGAAAGGCCCATCCAAAGATTAGAGGACTTTCCATAAAGTTGTTAACCAGAGTGCCGAATCTGTCTACGAAATACCTGGTGACCTGTAGTCTCTATACAACAAGGTTCAGACCAAGGCCGACTCAAACCTTCGGTGAAAAAATGTCACGTGACACCGGACCATTTGACCGCTCTAGTTAACACATTTGCTGTAATTACTGCGATGGAGTCGTTAAAATGCTTTCGGTTATGGAAAACATCCTTTTGGGGGGAGAGTTCTTAAGCGCATAGGTTATTCTGTTGACTGATATGAGTAGAGTAACGGTAAAATTTATAAATTATGTGGTCAAGAAGCTAACAACGAAAATACACATTTATTCTTACTTACATGAATGATTCCGCAACAAGAATTTTCAATCAGAGCCACTGTGGAGTGTAATCTAAAACTCTGTTCTCTAGTTCTCTAAACTCTGGTCTCTGGCATATCTACAGTAGTTGATACATAAGAGTTAGAAAGCCGTTGATAAATATCTTCTTCTTCTGGTGCCATCTCCTATCGGAGATCGGCTATCTTTGTGGCCACTGTGACCTGCAGTGGCGGATTTGCAGTCTTGTGTGTGCCGCCCCTTTCTCAGCACAGCACGCAGCACCTCTCATATAGACTAGGTACATAATGAATTTACGCTAGACTAGGTACATAATGAATTTAATGGCGCATACCCCTTCCCGGATAACGGGCGTGAGTTTATTGTTATTATTTACCTATAAAAAATGCTATTCGTTGCAATGCAGTGCGGCCCGCCATAATTATGCACAGCCCTTTAAATATTAAGGTATTTTGCATTTGAGTTATTTCTTGCCGCCCCTAATATCTGCCGCTCTAGGCTCGGGCCAGTAGGCCCAGTAGGGCCTTAGGGTAAATCCGCCACTGGTGACCTGTGTGGCGATAAATATAGATAGATAGATAGAATATTCTTTAGTGCACACTAGAAAAAACAACTATAACCTGAACTAAAACTTTCGTAAGCACAACACATTCACTCTTCCGATATAACAACACCCGTAAGTACATCCGGACTAAAAGGTGACAACTATAACCTGTCTCAAAACCGAGGAAGAAGACAGTACCTACCCCCTGTAGGTATACACTTTAAGAAAAAAAAACAAGCAAAGGCTTAAAAACTACAATTCGACTACGGAAAAAAGTATTCCTTACAAGATTGATGTTCGGAAATATTTCTAGAAAAATAGTTTTCTATTGCCTCAACTCGCTCGCAGCCCCGGCTTAAACGATCACAAAGGTTAAGCAACATAGGGCGCGTTCAGTCCATGGACGGGTGACCGTCTATGACTATCGCTTGTGTCATTTTTCCGAGGCGGTTCCCCGTGCTTCGCAAGGCACGTTACCGCCTGGCCACGGGGGAAATCGCCCGCGCCATCGCGCGGCGCGAACGGCGGGGCGTCAACTGCGTTGAGTTTGTTTCAGTCGCGGCTGCGACTAGCGACTAAAACAAACTCATAGAAATGTACGTAGCAAGCCACGCGGTTGACGCCCCGCCGGTCGCGCCGCGCGATTTTTCGCGCGGGCGATTTCCCCCGTGGCCAGGCGGTTAAGCAGTTGGTGCCGGCTGCCATCGATGGATGGCAGTCGTTAAGCCAAGTTAGAGGCCTTAGCGCGGCTTGAAAACTTCTGACAGAAGACCAACCACTAGTCTTACAAGCCTCTACCAATCCGGACTTGGCCTCCGTGGTGGAGTATGGCCTATACCTTACAGGGAATAGAGGGAAGAGACCCGTGCCCCTCAGTTGGGACATAATGGGCTGATGATGAATGGCCTTGCCTGGTTACCATAGCACAGGCAATCTTAGTCATTATTAAGTCCAATAATTTTCTCAATTTTTACAGCAGACTTACCTAAATGCTTACACTTATCAAAATATCACCTTTACGCCGACGACACTCAACTATACTACTCATTTGAGAGTTTAAAAACACCAACAAAGGTAGTATGAGGACGTGAGTCGCGCGCGACAACGTTAAAACTCGCGAGAATTTGACAGTTAATGTACTGGAAAGTCGCGACTTTTCACGTTGTCGCGCGCGACTCGCGTCCTCATACTACCTTTGCAGATGCAATAAAACAGATAAGCGATGATCTCAGTCACATTTTTGATTGGTCACAAAAAAATTCTCTCGTTCTAAACCCCAATAAATCACAAGTGCTAATATTAGGAACAAAAAAACAAATTAAATACGTTTTAGACTGTGAAGAGAAAGTGAAGATTAATGACATTGCACTTGAGCAAGTACCTGCAGTACGAAACTTGGGACTCATTCTAGATGGTGAACAAAAGACAGTGACAAAGTGACAATACACAACATGTCAACGAAAAAATTTGAAATGCATATTTTAAATTAAAAACGCTGTACAAAATTAGAAGCTATATAAAAGAAGAGTTACGTTTGCTTCTGACAGACCTGTTAGTACTTTCTCAATTCAATTACTGCAGCTCTATCTATGGTCCTAGGCTTAACTCTAGTACAGAGAGAGAGATTCAAAGGGTTCAAAATGCCTGTATTCGCTTCTGCTATAATGTCCCTAGGAGAGAGTACATCACCCCATATCTTAATAAAAAAAGTATACTGAACATGAGTGCTAGAAGAGATCTATATTATGCTGGTACTTTACAAAGAGTGATCTGGAATAAGAAACCAGATTATTTATTTGAAAAACTTACATGGATAAGCAATGTAGTCCTAAAAAGCCTTCGCTCTGCCACGCAGAATCTACTGAAGGGACCGATTTTCAAATCGGCGCGATACCGAGGTTGCTTCAAATTTAAAACGGCTAAAATAAGGAACGACCTCCCTCCACCAATGAGAGTTAAGATGAGTGTGCAGTTATTCAAAACTAAATATAAATCAGCACTGCTTCGAAGACAGCTTGCCACTGAAAATTTGAAGCTTGGTCCAGGAATTTGTCCCTGAAAGAATATTTTTAATCTTACTTCTAAAACCCTATCTGTAGTATCTGACTTACATATTTTATGATGCTAGCACACACACACACACACACACACACACACACACACACACACCACACACACACACACACACACACACACACACACACACACACACACACACACACATTTGCTAATTCTCATAAGAGTGCCTTTCACTTTCTAAGTTACATACTTAAATTAGTACCTCTTAGATATTATTTTTTTATGTTCATAAATTGAGATATTATGTCAGAGTTATTTTTCATGTTTTTAAAGTTTAATAATTGTTTATTACGCAATTGCTTAGTATTTCTTTTGGATTAAGAAGAATTGTTTTTTTTCTCTCTCATATTTTAATTGATTTCTGTTTCGTTTATGTTTATTGATCACCAACTTTACTATTTTAAGCGTTTTAAGTCCTGTTTTAAGCCCTCTTTACCTTACTCCCTCACAACATCACAGGGAGAAGGCAGTGGCTGAAAACCAGCGCTACCCGCGGCTGTCCGGGGTAGCACCAGCTGAGCCACTACCTTTTGCCTTATTGTAAACCTAGCTTTGTAGCAAAGTCCATAATTTGTTAAAATTTTATTTGATGAGGCAATAAATACTTTCTTATCTTTTTTATCTTTACTTTGGGACTATCCTAGTTTGTGTTGTGTGGGAGATATTATTTTTATTAGTTGCCATTCCAGATCAGAAAGTTACCGAGGCCTACGCAACAGTATTATCGCTATGCGTATGTTGTGTGCATTACCTTAAAAGGATCACACATTTCTTACTGAAAACTACAGTCATTTCTTAATAATTACGGTAGGTAAGCAAACCATTACTCATTCTTGAGTCGTGAACCAAGGAGCGGATACGAAGCTATACCCAACACAACATCATTATTCACGTTTATGTGGTTTGTGCCTACGTAATACGAAATATTATCTTATCTAGTTATTTACACTGTCCACACAGAATTTTTGGCGGTTTTTCTTACGTGAATAGTACGAGTGAGGCATTATGCAAAGTAATTACATCAATGACGCATCAATGTACTTGGTGTCTGAATGAAAGTAGATCTGAGTGTTTTGATGGACGGATAATGTATTCGGCTATACACGTTTCGCCGTTCTATAGGCTTAGTCAGAAATTATAAAATATTTTAACGTGAAGTATTTACATCAGAATCGCTCGTAGCCCCGGTCTCCTGAGCGATCTTAAACGATCACGAAGGTTAAGCATCATAGGGCGCGTTTAGTGCATGGATGGGTGACCGTTCTATGACTAACGCTAGTGGCATTTTTCTGAGCGGTTCCGTGCTTCGCAAGGCACGTTAAGTAGATTGTGGCGGCTGCCGTCGATAGATGGACAGTAAAACGCAACGTCGCAAGACAGTAAGACCAGCCACTAGTCTTACAAGCCTCCACCAATCCGGACTTGGCCCCCGTGGTGGAATATGGCCTATAGCTTCCTCAGGGAAGATACCGTGCCCCTCGGTGGAGACATATGGGTTGATGATGATGATGATGATGATTTCATTAGATACATACATAAGCTCACGCCTGGATCTCAGAGGGGTAGACAGAGACCAGGGTCTAGATTTTGGCAATGCATTGTACTACAATGACAACTGCATGATCGTGGCGATTCAGTTTCATTGCCGCTTCAAGTCAACGCGAGCACGTGTATCAATAATTTGTAGGCGTCAATGGTATGAAAAAACACGTCACGTGACCCGACCGTGTATCTGTCATCGTATTATAATACACTAACGGAATCGTGGCCCAGGGACTGCCACTTGCCACGATCCTGTCCTGAACTCCTGACAGATCACTTTGTCGTTGCATGCACGCACGCCGGCCTTCAGTAGGTACAGTCGACAGCACATCATGGTATACATCCATGCACTCTACTCCGTTGCATTACGGGCGACTTTTAAACTAAAATGTGAAGATTGACGTGCTGTCGACTGTACCTACTTCTTAGGGTTCAGTACCCAAAGAGGAAAGCGGACCCTATTACTGAGACTCCGCTGTCCGTGCGTCCGGTCCGTCCATGGGTCCGTGCGTCCGGCCGTCTGACTCCAGCAAAGGTAGTATGAAGACGCGAGTCGCGCGCGACAACGTCAAAAGTCGCGACTTTCCAGTACATTAACTGTCAAATTCTCGCGACTTTTGACGTTGTCGCGCGCGACTCAAGTTCTCATACTACCTTTGCAGGCTGTATCTCATGATCCGTGGTAGTTAGACAATTTGGTAGTTAGACCAGGTAGTACCTTGGTAGTTCGACATCACAGATGATGTATTTCTGTTGCCGACATAACAACAAACTAAAAAACAGAATAGGTAACTACATACATTATTTTTTAAGGGGGGCTCCACTCCATATAACAAACATGACGTTTTTGCTCGTTTTTGCTTGATATTGATAACGGCAACAGGTAGACGCTTGAAATATTTACAGAATACTTAGTCATAAATTCAGTTCAAAAATAAACGATTAAATGAAAACACCATTAAAATATGAAAATTACTTTGCTAAATTCCGTCAATATGGATTCCGCTATTACGGATTTCCGCAAAGTGAGGCCTGATTCTATACAATATCTAAATGAAAACCAATATTTAAGGGGGACTCCCCTACAAGAAACGGGATTTTTTTTGCCATTTTTATAGCATTAACATGTTACGGAACCCTTCGTGCGCGTTTCCGACTCTTATGTACTGGGCCAGTTTTTATTCATAATCTGTTTATTAAATGCCTATGTACAATGTTATCGTTATCTTCGGGTCGAGTTGTAGATAGTGGAGACAAAGACAGCCCAAAAAATTGAACTGAACAAGAAAATAGTAGGTATGTACAATAAAACATTGTAAATATTAGGTAATACGTAACAATGTATGTGCCTGTATGTAAATGTTTATAAATATTATACATATTTAATCTTAAAGATTACCCCTTTACCACATGATTTTTAAATTTTCGCTAAAAAATGTATGTTATAGAGCATTAAACCATTATAAAACCACGGAGGAAAAAACATGATTTGATCAAAATTGTCATCAAAATGTAATTTTGCCGGGCAATGACGAGAAAATTGCAAACTGTTTTTGTCAAAATACAGATACCTAAGTTTGTTTTATTCAGCAAAGTTATTACGTAACCGCATTTTCTTTCGCTGCTATCGAAAACAGGTTAGTAAGGTCAATAAACCAAATTGCGTACAAAAATATTCATGGGTAGAATAATAATAGGTAGATTGTTTGTTTCTCGTCTCTACATTGGGTAGGGCCGAGATCCTAATTATAAAATTGACTCTTATCATTTTTAACACAAGTCTTAAAATATATTGAAGTGGATTGCACTATCCGAATAAAAAAAGTCATAAACCAGTGGAAATAGAGTTTTTCATTAGGGCAGTCGGCCTTGGAGAAGGCGATACCAAATTTCGCACTAAGTGCCACGCGGTTCCATGGTGTAATGGTTAGCACTCTGGACTTTGAATCCAGCGATCCGAGTTCAAATCTCGGTGGAACCTTCTTCGCTTCTATGAAGTTTTTTTTAAAGCCGTTGAGTGTCTGGATAACTTACCTCCAGGTTTTCGTTCACTGAAAATCTACTGCGAAAGCCCATTACACAATGAAAAAAATAAGACATAAGAATAAGAAATAAGAAATAAGGAACAAGAAATAAGGAATAGCGGAATCCAGCAATGGCAGCACCGTTGAGCAAGACACAATTCAAGAATAAGGAATAATAAATAAGAAATAAGAATAAAATTTCCGTAGCGGTGGGAATCTGTTCCTTATCTAGACTCGCGCCAGTGAGTCTAGCCAAGTTCGAGAAAAAAGGAACTGGTGACGCAGCAGCCGTGTGTAATATTACAGGAATCACTTCGAGCTACTTTTAACCCCTTCACAACTCTACAACTATTTAACCTACGTATATGAAATTTGGCACATTTCTTAAAGTCTATTAGCTTGCCTAGAATCCAAAGTTTCATTAATGTTGCTCAAACAGTTATAGATATATTAACGTTTAAAAACCGGCATTTTTATGACTGACTGACTGACTCACTTATAGATCAAAAACCTAACCCACTTCTAGATGACTTAGAAACTTGATATTTGGCATCAAGGTAGACTATTAGGCATATACAAAGGAAAAAATCTAAAAACTGAAAATTATTGCTATTAATATCCTCATTTAGTTTCAAATTCTGCCAATAGATGGCGCTTTTTAATTCTATATCGCGGTATGGTTTTGTCTCAACCGATTCTATATAATATCTGTAAACGATTTCCTATGCACGTTTCTTTGAAAAGTAAATGAGTTTCTGAAAAGTCGTATGTTCGTAGCCGATTTCTAACCCATCGGTTATCGGTTCTGTACAAAAAGCAGTGATATCCCATCAAAAACATAAATGTGAATGATATGAGAGCCAAGTTCAATAGGTATTAAGAACAGACGTCGTTATCGACTTTGAATTGAATCTATATAGAATTCCATATGGAATTGAGATCTATATGGGTGCTGCCAAGTTCTCTGAAGAAAATCATAAAATTTTATTTACAAGATCACTAGAGATGTAAATTGTTATTCAAGCTTAAGATTTGACTTGGCTAGTTTTCACGTACAGGCTAAATAATATTTATTTAATGAACTCTACTTCGTTTAGTCATACGGAGGTTAGTGTACTTTCTGTTTGTATTGTACTTATGCTGTTAGGTTGATATCATGTTGTTAAAAAGGTTATCAGGTTGGTAAAAACTAGCAGTCAAATCTTGAGCTTGAATTACAATTTACATCTCTAGTGATCTTGTAACTAAAATTTCATGATTTTCTTCAGAGAACTTGGCAGCACCCATATAGATCTCAATTCTTTTGTCGGCGAAGTCGATAACGACGTCTGTTCTTAATACCTATTGAACTTGGCTCTCATATCATTCACATTTATGTTTTTGATGGGATTTCTTATAGCCAGCCAATCGCAGGGCATTTTTTCAACGAACTGTCGTGAGTGTCAGTGTTGCCACCTTGCCCAAGGAAAAAGTAGCTAAACCTTAGTAAAAAAGTGGCTAGTTACCAATAAATAAAGGCCTATTTAGTTTTTTACACAAAAAGTAAAATAAGTTTCTTGTCCCATTCGAAAAAATCTTAATCATTTGTTGATTGAAAGACTGGCGATGTCGAAAAAGAAAAAACATACAATCAATGACGTTTGTCTAATTGCAACCAATTTAGGAATGTCTTTCAATACCATAATCTGCTTTATCATCAATTAATATGAAAAAACGCCATGACATTAATGAAGAAGAAAGAAGTAACACAAAAGTAACATATTGGGTCGTGTAACATGGAGGTAACATAAGAGGGCCAAAAGTAACGTAAAATGTTATTTTGTAACATTCTGGCAACGCTGCACTCGTGCTTCGTGCACACACCAGCTGCAGGTCCGCTGTGATTGGTTGAATATTGTAGCCTATCGTCTATTGTGTTTTGGTTGCTGTGCTATTTCTTATTCCTTGTTCCTTATTTCTTATTTCTTATTCTTATACCTTTTTGTTTTTCATTGTGTGATGGGCTTAACAGCTGTCAGTAGTTTTTTGACACTGACGTCGACTGACAGTTGTTAACAGTAGATTAACAGATTGTTGGTATAACCTCGTGAGGCCCGACCTTGAAAAGAACAATTGATTTTGTGATCACTTGAAGACATTGGGCCTCACGAGGATATGAGAAACCCGAGTTACTTTTTAGTGATGGGAAGGCTAACATAATATAAAACAATTTAATTTAAGTTACAAGATATTATGTACTACTTATTTAGTTTAATAGCTATGTATTAAATCATATTAATAGGTAGTTTAATAGCTATGTATTAAATCAGAAATCAGAATTTTTTTCAACGTAAAGAATTTACATTCTGTTTGTTGAATGTCAATGTACAATAATGTACATACACTTATGTATAATGTTAGCCGCTCCCTTGGGGCCGTGTGTAGTGGAAAAAAGGGAGCGAACAAAAACTCCTGGTGTACATACTTCTATCTATCCACTCTGTCTATCCATATTCTAGTCTAGAATATTCTATCTATCCACTCTGACCATCTTTTCTCAAATCACCTTAAATCTAATACTTGTTATTCATGAAGGTCCAACTAGCAAGAACTATTAAAAAAAAATTAATGCACGTTGAAATGTTGTGTACTGAATTTAAATATTTAAAACCATACAATGTACCACATGATGTAAATAATTAAAATAAAATAAGTGTAAATGAATTTAGGCAAAGACAGATTAATTTTGCCTTTTGCATGTATTTTTATTTTAAGTTTTTGTTTCTTGTGTCATTGTGTTTTCTACCTACGCTGGCACGTGTTACGTTTTGGCGGTTTTGGACCAATAAAATATGTAAGTAAATTGTAAAAAAAAAACACGGCACATTAGTACCAACGTGACATAATTTACTATCAATAAAGAGAAAGGTAGGACCCACCCGTAACCCAAAAACCCAGCCTTTTCTCTCAAGAGGGTTGTACTTGTCAGGTTTAATGAAATACACATCACATGACACATAGCAGTCGGTCAATTCGGCTAAGGGCCAGTCCAACGCAAACGTTTTGAGGGTTCTGTATAGTCAATGATTACTAAAATTATTGCACTTTTTTTGCACACAACTATATGAAAGAAATGATAATACCATTTTATATCCGTCTGCGAATCGCTCGTAGCCGGGGCTGCCTGAGTGATCTTGAACGATCACTAATGTTAAGCAACATACGGCGCGTTCAGTCCATGGATGGGTCACCGTCTATGACTAACGCTAGTGGCATTTTTTCCGAGCGATTCCGTGCTTCGCAAGGTACGTTAAGCAGTTGGTGCCGGCTGCCGTCGATAGATGGCAGTCGTTAAGCCAAGTCAGAGGCCTTTAGGGGCGGCTTGAAAACTTCTGACAGTAAGACCAGCCACTAGTCTTACAAGCCTCCACCAATCCGGACTTGGCCCCCGTGGTGGAGTATGGCCTATACCTTCCTCAGGGAAGAGACCCGTGCCCCTCGGTGGGGATATAATGGGTTGGTGATGATGATGATGATATCCGTCTGGTCTTACTGTCAGAAGTTTTCAAGCCGCCCTAAGGCCTCTGACTTGGTTTACTAACTGTCATCTATCGACGGCAGCCCTCATCAACTGCTTTGAATTTAATTATGTGTCTACGTATTTTTAGATCGGACGCGCTTTTGAAGGTAAATATTTAAAATAGTTATGACAAGTATCAGCGTTTGCCATATATTATATAGCCTACGACCTATATTCAGATCTAGCAAATATACAAAAAAATATCCTAATAATCGGTGACGCCGTTTTGGAGAAGTTCGATAACAAAAACTATGACCCGACATTTTTATTTGTTGGATGTTTTCGGGTCGCTGACCTAACAGAGTAACCTGAATATAAAATAATATTATGTTTTTAACAATGCCCGCTCAGTTTTTACTACGTTATGACAGACTAACATGTGCTTTATAAAAACAAAGTGGCTCATTTATTTAATTGCAGAACTCTAATACATTTCTAGCGTTCCGCCAGATAAACTTACTGGGCATTTTAGCCGTTCAAGTAATTCCTTCACATAGGAGGTCACCAGAGTTTAGTTGCGGTCGTTACAACATAATTGATAGGAGTGGACCAGCCCCTCAGGGGTCCCGAGAGAGTTTCAGGGTTTTTAATCAGAAATAATAATTCACAGGTAACGTCGGGCTTGAGTGCGATAGCCATCGGAAGGGTTGAGGCCCGGTGACAACATTGGATTAAAATGTAAGATTAAATATCTAAGTCTAAATTAATATACAAAAATTACGAGTCACAGACTCACAGTGTTTGTTTTTAGTCGTTTCGTTAAACATTTTGCTTTTTATTATGAATAAAAACGGTTAGAAGCATTGTTGTGCCTATACGTAAATGTTTATGTTTAACGAACTCCTCCAAAAAGGCTTCTACGATTTTTATGAATTTTTCGTGTGTTTTTTTAATCGATAGTCTAGATATAATTTGTAATGAAAAAAATAATACTAGCAAGAAAACGGTAAAAAATAAAAGTTTTGAAATGTAATCAAAATAAATCACTGTCAATATAAAATAATTCTAAGGTACAAGTTCGTGCAAACGTAATTATTATCATGTTTGTTTGTATAATAACCCTGTAAATAACCACGTACAATTCGCGCCATCTACACACTGCTTTGAGAGCTTGAATTGGCAAGAGCGTGTGTCATCTCAACCCAGCTCTCGTTGAAGCGGGTGCGGTCCAAATTGTTCTATCTTCTACATATTGGAACTAGATGGCGCTAGTGTATCCGATGAATACGGTAATGTAAATTTACCTGATACTGCGTGCGACGCATCTTAATTTGGTTTCTACAGCGAAACTAATTAATATGCAAAGATAATTTAATTTGGTACTAGTAGTTAAATAAAAAAATACAGTTAAACGGCCGTCAACTGCGTCAGTGACAACGGGCTGACGTAGATTTTTAATCCACGTATGTGGCCCTAAGGCCCAGAGCTCACTGGTAGCAAAAGAGTTGTTTTTATTTTAATTATCGTAATCAGTTAATTTGTAAGGCGCGGCGAGTGAGCTCACCGCATAGCGTTTTAATTAAATGTTCTTCGGGAATTTATTGGCTTTTGCGTATCACGGTTTTTATAGACGAAGTTTTCGGGAAAAAAAAATAAGGAATACAATTCACTTGGATTGTCAGTATAATTTACTGTATGCAAATTGAGAAAAATAGAGGTAAGTTATTGAATACGAATAGGTAGGTGGTCTATGTCGAAAGATAACAAAAGCAATCTTGAGCGGAGTATATTTCCCAACGGTACACTAGCTGGAAATTCATAGATATCTTGAGATCTTTCGAAAACAGATCACAAAAAGTGATCTGTACGTTGGTTTCCTTCGTACTGTTAGAAAATAAGGAAATCACAAAAAGTCAGGTTCCACCGAGATTTGAACTCGGATCGCAGGATTCAGAGTCCTGAGTGCTAACCGTTACACCATGGAACCGATGCGTAAATGTAACAAATTATCGTACTGCTTTGAGTACACTCCAATATTATTCCTTTCACTGACACGTGTTTCAATATTAGCCATTAAAGTATGCGTATGCGATTGTGAAACTTACGTCACTGAGTTAAAGGTTAAAACGTACTTTAAAAATGAAGTTTATTTTAAAAGTCCATGATATTGGCACACAACCGTAACGTTTGCTAACATTATTTAATAGACTTGTTTGAAAGCGGTACGTAGGTCAAATGTATATAGTCCGTTTTTTAATTCTATGCAAAAAAAAAATGACGCGGTGTTACCGCTATAAAAGCTATAGGTTAACTCGGTAGATTTTTTTACCGTGAATAGAAGACTCATGTGACCAAAATCCTTATCACATCAAAGACATTAAAATTGAATTACTCGTAAGAGCAAAGTCTAAAAAAAACACCTGCGTAGCACACACAATTTAACTTGGAAGTAAAATGGCTTTATTTGGTTTTTGCGTACTAGCAACATTCAGACATTGACAGCCTAAGAATTGTATGGAGATGTCAACGTGACAATATTTTTTTTTGCATTTAATGAAAAAACAGACTGTAGATATTTTGTAATACAAAATTGTCCGTAACATAACCGAATAGAATGCACGCGTGTAAAGGTTGAAGTGCTGTCGACTGTACACCATTTGATTTGTAAAGAAGTAATTGATTTGATAGATAGATTGTTTTGTACTATAATACGTGATCATTTAATTCACACAACACATTCTGGAAAGATTCGCGTATTTTAGGCAATTAAAGTTTTTGTCCTGGTGACGATCCGTGATCCAAACTGAATACTCGTTGGTGCCTTCCGGGCGATCGTCGCGATATCGGCGACGTGACACATTATGTATTGGTGTGTTGGAACTTGAGAGGAGTTGCGCTCTATCTTCGTGTTTCCGAGTTTCTTACAATATTTCATTATTTGAAGACTGTGGTTGTGCCAGCGTGCTTAGTTTCGCCCTATGGACGTTTGAGAGCAATTTCCAGGCTCCACAAGGAGCCTGGAAAGCTGTGAAAACGCCAATCTACAAATACGCAGAGCGGCAAGCCTGAGCGTGCAAGAGTTGAAGGTGCGGGGAACGGTGAGTTACCAGGCCCATACAAATTCTCTTGAACATAGATAGATAGAGAAAACTTTGCACTAACAGGAGAAATCATCATCATCATCATCAACCCGTTCAGGGTCTATTCCCTGAGGAAGGTATAGGCCATACTCCATCACGGGGGCCAAGTCCGGATTGGTGAAGAAATAATTAATAATAATAATAATTATTTATTGTTATTTTTAAGGGGAAGGGGAGGCCTTTGCCCAGCAGTGGGACACACGAGAGGCTACGTAAAAAAAAATTATTTTTAGTAATTATTAATATTCTTTTCAGTAAGTAATAACAGGTAATTTCTTCGCAGTTGAAAAAAACAGCATATTATTATTATACTATACCAACCTACGAGTAAGTAGAGTAGGTAAACTGTCCGCCGACGAAACTACTGCGGCAAAGAGTCCGAGGAGTCAATCAACTTATCAAGACGTCAAAGAAAAAAAAACGTAATTACAAAAATAAAAAACCGGACATCTAAAAAATGTCTCACTAGGTTCTGTGTAAGATTTTTTAGATGTCCGGTTTTTTATTTTTGTTGAATGGTAGTTAAATTTTCAACCTTATAAGGCGGAACCTTTAACTTTAATAAGTTATCTCTGGTAAGGCTTGCTAAGGAATTTAACATTGTGCTTTGTATTTAATTAGTTGCGTAATGACCTTGAAAAGAACAATTAAAAACTATTCTTATGTTAAGCCAATCGCCCCACCGAAAATACTCCAGTTTTTTTGTATTTTGACTAGCATTTTATTCTTCATGACGTCATGACTGTAGCATAATTTTACAAAATCGGTTCTGTTGTCACTTGGTCTCTAGGTGATAAATAAGCAACACATTTTCGTTACATAATATATAAAGCTATTTCTAAAATGTGCAATTAGTGACAACTACTAATTGTATTTTTTATATGACTTGGTGACAAAAAAAAAACTCCAGGTCTTGGTTGTTTACATGTTTGTGACGTCGCTGTTTCTGGTTCCCACGACACAGGGTATCCTAGTGTGGGGCCAGAAGCAATGTATGTGCTTGTGTGTAAATGTTTATGTTTATGTTTTATAATGACAAATTGTGCAACAATTTTTTTTATATGATTTTTCCTCAGATTTATATTTTTCGAAATACCTATCAATCAATGTATTATTTAATCCCCTCTATGCTCGCTCTGCCAATGTCGCAGCAAATCATTGTCCTACATAATGGCTATTCTATGCTTTGTTTATGAAACAACGCTAAGTCAAAGCAGAACATTTGTAAATTATTTTTTAAATTGACAAACTAAAGAACACTTTACTGTAAGTCTTAGAACATAACTTGTTTTAAATGACAAACTGTCACCGACATGATTCAGGAATATCGCATTTTAAAATTATACCCATTGATCCATCCAAAGGTTATCTGGAGGAAATCACTTTTAGAGATAAGGCCGCCATCTGTACTCTTAGATTAAGAAATATCTGTGGAATCTCCTTTTTTTTGCACAATAAAGTCGTCGTTGCGCTTGGAAAAACCGACAAACGTAAAATGCTAACTATTCAGGAGAAAGAAAAATCTTAATAATTTCGTAATTACGACGCCTTTTTTTATTCAGTAAATACCTACATACGGGCTAAGAAAATACTAACAAAATACAAAAAAACTAATTTTGCTAAAAAAAACTTTTGTCTGATTTTCAAGACGCAGCGACGATTCTATCTATCTATCTATACATGAGCATGAAAAACATAACTCTCCTTTACTTAAGCAGTCGGATAAGAAGCGACACACATTCGATATTCAAAACCTTTTATAGCACGTCAAACATGCAGACTTTTCGGGCGAACACTCCGCGGACTCCCGTCCCACTAAACCTTCATTGTAACTCGATAAGATATTTACTGGCTGGAAACATTTGAAAATGGAATGGCTCCTTGGCGGTTACTAGACGTCGCCATTACGGGCGCACGTCCGCTGGTATTCTACATTTTTATTTTGTCAATATTTAATGTGATGGCCAGAAAGATGGGTCGACACCTACAGGTAGAGACTTAACGCTGGACAGGTCTGGGGATATCGACTGTCTCGTTGGTCTAGACGTTAAGGCCTGTAAGTAGGTACCAAGACAGAAAGCGTGGTTCGATCCCGTACATTTGTACAAATGGGTGTATTTACATGTTTGTAATGTCCTTTCCTGGTTATCATAGCAAGTTTGGGACCAGGCCAAGGGATTGTGTTGACTCAAAAATTACGTTAAGTTGAAAAATTACTCTAAATACCTATTATGAAAATTAATATAATCCACCACGGGGGTCTAGTCCGGATTGGTGGAGGCTTTTAGACTATTAGTGGCTGGTCTTACTGTCAGAAGTTTTCAAGCTGCTCTAAGGCCTGAAGGCCTTAACGACTGCCATCTATCAACGGCAGCCTGCACCAACTGTTGTATTTAACAAGAATTTCATGTTGCTATCTCTATTTGTTCCTGAGAAAAACGCCTTTGTAGCGATAGCAAAATAGCGAAAATATTATCCCAATATCTCAAGATCAGTCCCACGATTCGATTGCCTCGTGGCTCAACTGGGGAGTCCCCTGTGTCCACGGGCATACATTTGCTATCCGGTCGCTAAGCGGCCCGTATAAAATATTATTTTTTACCAATATCCGAACGTTGGAAACGCCCCCCACGATGTAGGCCGGGAGCCGAGCGATTGAAAACAAGAACATAATGTAACACTGAATTTAAAAAGAAAAGTAGATTTCCTTTTTAATTTAAACTTTTTATCTAAGCATAGTATAGACAATAATAGATTCTTGGTGCCCCTCACACTTTCCCGTGAGGGCTATATAAAAAATATTACCAAGTAGTTTTTATTATTTAATAGTAAAAAATATTAAATTCAACTAGCAAGAAAGAGTCTTAATCAACTATTTGCTTATCGCTTTTACAATGATCCTGTCCATATTGTGGCGAGAAAAGCAAATAGTTGTTCAATTATTAAATCAGATGATAATGATTTAAATACCTAATATATAATCGCAATTAGTTATCCCCTTGTCCTAATAATAGTGCTATTATTCGTATAATATAAGTTTTTCATGTTTTTTTATGGTTTGTACAAAAAAGTTACCTATTTTATAATTTAATAAAATCTAACGCATTACTACACTGTAGTTTGTGCTTCGAAGTTAGGGTTCGTTTTAGAAAGAGAAGAAGAAGTTCAGAAAAATCGTTCTAATTACGTTTGTGTGATGTTTACGTTTAATATGTCATTAATTAGGTATGTTTTATTACAATTGTTTCTATTTTTATCACTTATCATCGAAATGAAACCACAGTTTATTTCGATTTATTTTCTCATACTATGTACTAAAAAAATTATAAGACTAGTAAAGAGAATAACGCTGGGGTCACTTCAAGCTCCCGGTCTACTGCTAACTCCCACCAGTAGGTGGCAATATGAAATATGGAAACAACCCTCTCAGCTACGGACTACTGTGACTCTACCACAGATATAGATCTACTCTACCCAGTTACTTATTGAATGATGCCCTGACAGTGAATACTTTAGTCAAAAGTTTTCTACCTTTTTTTACTTTGTCTGAAGAAAAAACTCTTGGTTACACGCCCTAGTTTTACTTATTAAACTACATCATCTTTTTTACTGGATGGAGCAATAATTTAGAACAACAGCAGATAGTTAGACAGTAAATATAGAAATTTAATTTATGCTTATTTCTTTTGTGATCTCACATAAGATCATATCTTCAGATTCGCTGTGTCTAGTGCTGGAATGACATTCCTCCTCCTCTCCAAGTAAAGCCCCGAGTATACCTTTAAGGTGAAACTTAAGGGTATTTGTTGACGTCCCAAAAAGCCTAAGCCTACCTCTTCCAGCATGGTCTACTATATTCTATTCCATTCTTCCTAAGCACGAGTCAAGTCAAGATATTAAATAGTGTATCTAATTGAATTTGTTATGACATGTATTCTCTGGTATTACTAACTTTAGTATTTATAGTGCAATGAATGTTCATTATTTATCAGAATATAATATATGTATGATGAAAGCGCTATGCTTGGAATTTCTCTACGAGACCGAATCAGAAATGATGAGATCCGTACATAAACGAAAATCGTCGACATAGCCCAGCGGATAAGTAAGTTGAAGTGGCAGTGGGAAGGGCACACAGCACCCAGAACTGATGGCCGATGGGGCCAAAAAGTTCTCGAATGGAGCCCACATATCGGCAAGCGCAACGTAGGACGACCAGCCACAAGATGTTCAGAAGATCTCATCCAAGTGGCAGAAAGAGGCTGGATGCAAGCTGCTTCCAACCGGTCTTTGGAAATCCATGGAGGAGGCCTATGTCCAGCAGTGGACTTCTTGTGGCTGAATTATGATGATGTATATGTCGGGGAATCGCTCGTAGCCTGGGCTGCCTGAGTGATCTTAAACGATCACTAAGGTTAAGCAACATACGGCGCGTTCAGTCCATGGATGGGTCACCGTCTATGACTAACGCTAGTAGCATTTTTCCGAGCAGTTCCGTGCTTCGCAAGGCACGTTAAGCAGTTGGTGCCGGCTGCCGTCGATAGATGGCAGTCGTTAAGCCAAGTCAGAGGCCTTAGGGCGGCTTGAAAACTTCTGACAGTAAGACCAGCCACTAGTCTTACAAGCCTCCACCAATCCGGACTTGGCCCCCGTGATGGAGTATAGCCTATACCTTCCTCAGGGAAGAGACCCGTGCCCCTCAGTGGGGACATGATGGGTTGATGATGATGATGATATGTCGGGGGTTCATGGGGTTCACCGTTAAACATATTGTGGGAAAGCAAAGAACACCAATTTCAGTTCACACTTTATTTAGGTAATCACTGTAAATAATTATTTAGTCACTTGATCGATAGCACTCAGCACTTGTACGGAACGAGAGACAGTTCCAAGGTGTTCACTCGGCGAAGCTCAAAAGTAGACTGACTCTTGGATCGCCGACAGGCACCGAGACTCTGTCGAAGCGCGTCACGCCGATAGGGAGCGCTTGACAACCACGTGACACGCTTGACGTTCCGAACAACCGCCATTTTGTACCGGATACGACATATATATACATATATGGACATGTATATGTGTTGGTGGTGCATATTATGTGAGTGTATATGTATATAAGTATGTGCACGTGTGTGTTCCGTTTTGATGATCCGTGAGTCACCAGAAAACCCTAGCTGAAAATCAGTGTTGTGGGTGCAAACCTAAGCTAATACTGAGCATGAGGCCCTTTTTCCGCTGCATCGACATACAACGTACATCTACTGTACTATTAGGCTCTGCTATACTCACTGCAGCTTCACATTTCTTCTACTTTTGTCCTATGTGCCTTCATCATCAACCCAATATGTCCCCATCGAGGGGCACGGGTCTCTTCCCTGAGGATGGTATAGGCCAAACTCCACCACGGGGCCCTAGTCCGGATTGGTGGAGGCTTGTAAACATCAACTGCTTAACGCACCTTGCGAAGCACGGAACCGCTCGGAAAAATGCCACTAGCGTTAGTTATAGACGGTCACCCATCCATGCACTGAACGCGCCCTATGTTGCTCAACCTTAGTGATCGTTTAAGATCACCCAGGCAGCCGGGGCTACGAGTGATCGGGCTACCCCGATTACAAGCGGGGGAAGGACAAACATGGAATAATACATTTAGCTATAAATTTTCTGCTTATTTTTCTTTATTCACTGTCCATACTTCGATTATTCATATCAATGCCACATTGTGTAAATATCTAATTATTAATCTAATTTTGTTTAGGTGATGAACCTCACACCAGATTAGATAAATTTAAAATTTACTACAGATAAGACAAGGGGTTGACTTACTTTCCAAAGATTGGATCTTACATTTTTTTTTACACTTACCTACATAAAACATCTAGTAAATTAAGAAATAGGCTTCAGACATCGGTAAAGCAAACCTTTGTAAAACCGATATGGGCACCACCTCCATCACTCTAAAGTGCCAAAAAATGCCCAACTTCGCAATACAAAGGGTGGACACGTCTTCTCATTCGATATAGCGTTCATGCCCTTGACAAGATTTACGACAAAGGGTTCAACCACCACAAACTAAAATAATGCAATATTTCTCTTACTTTTTGAACTAAGACTTTCGTAAGCCCTGGATTTTATTAACTTTATTCTGGATACACTTACTTGACTTTTTGTCGGAAGTGTCGTAGTCGTACTCTTCCGACAAAAAGTCAAGTGTATATCCGTAATAAAGTTAATAATATTTTCTACTTGTACCTATCATCAACCCATTATGTCACGACCGAGGGGCACGGGTCTCTTCCCTGAGGAAGGTATAGGCTATACTCCACCGCGGGGGCCTAGTCCGGATTGGTGAAGGCTTGTAAGGCTAGTGCCTGGTCTTACTGTCAGAAGTTTTCAAGCCGCCGTAAGGTCTCTGACTTGGCTTAACGACTGCCACCTATCGACGGCAGCCGGCACCAACTGCTTAACGTGCCCTCGGAAAAATGCCACTAGCGTTAGTCATAGACGGTCACCCATTCATGCATTGAACGCGAACTATATTGCTTAACGTTCGTGATCGTTTAAAATCACTCAGGCAGCCGAGGCTACGAGCGGTTTCCTTCTTACGTCTTTACAATGTTTTGATTTATAACGTGCGATTTACAATTTCACCGTCTACGGAAGTTTTCAAAAATTATTTAAATCTGTAGGATTTTTGATGGGCCGATCGGCTATTAAAGCTATTCACATAGGTATAGTCGACAGCACGTCAATCTTCACATTTTAGTTGCAAAGTCACCCGTAACGAAACGGAGTAGAGTGCATGGGTGTATACCATGATGTACTGTAAACTGTACCTCAGCGCTTGAAATCGCCAGTCCGCGGTGGTGGGCACGCGTGGTTATTAACCCCTAGTAACTCACTGAGAGGAGGCCTGTTCCCAGCAGGGACGCTGTCTTTGTCTAATGTATGAATATCTAAGTAAGGTTACCCATGATCCTCTACCACAATTGGGTATTTGACAAAATGTCAAATGAGTTGCTTTTAAAACGGAATTTTGTATCAAAATACTTGCTTATGACGTCACATTTCAGAGCACTCTTTTTATGTTTCATCTATTTAAAAATTGTAATAACTAGTAAATGATTAAGGTCTAATTTTTCAATAGTCAAATAACTTTTATCTGAGGAATAAAAACAGCGGTTTGACATAATTTTCATACATAAGCTGTCAAACCGCCATTTTTATTACCTACTCAGATAAAAGTTATCTATCTGACTATTGAATAATCGGCCCTAAAAGAGATAGGTACATTTTCTGAAACATTTTCTAATTTTTGTTTTAATCGAGCATATCAAATAATTTATTGTTGATGGTGTCAAATACCGAATTCTACGTAGTCCTCCGTGATTCTACGACTTAGGGCTAGTTTCTGAATGGAGAATTTCGCTTAGTAACTACTTAAATGAAGTTAACAGCACGTTACTTAAGTATTCAATCAGTATAAGTCCTTCTGCCTGTTCTCAGTCTATGGCGAGGGTTGCTTTGGAAGTTTTAAGCTCACTTTTCATTGCGAACGTAATCTACGGGCGACAAATGGCGCTCGGACCTGACTGCCGCGGTTGCCTCGTTGAAGGTTCCCTTCTGCTGTTTTTTCTCGAAAGTTTTTCAAGGAAGCGCAACTATTGGTAGCTTTACTCTCTTGTTTAAATTTTCCTTTTTTTTTTAAGTTTCATCATCAACCCATCATGCCCCCACCGAGGGGCACGGGCCTCTTCCCTGAGGAAGGTATAGGTTATACTCCACGGGGGCCAAGTCCGGGTTGGTGGAGGCTTGTAAGACTAGTGGCTGGTCTTGCGTTTTAGCTTTTGCAGTTGTGTTCAAAAGTCCCAAAAGTAAATAAAGATAAAAAAAAAGTTTAGTAGTTTTATTTTCTTAATTAGAGAAGAGGAAAATATTTTATCACAGACTATGCAATCGTTCTTATAAGCCGTGCAGTGACTTATTTCTCCGATTTATGCGTTGAAATATCAGGGTTTATATGTTTTGATTAAATTGTTGCTTTACGTGCTGTACCAATGTCTTCTAGTACTATAAAAAAACTATTCTATACAATATTCTTCTATCAACTAATGATAATACATGCGAGAGGAACAGTAAAGCACTTTTCTCTATAAAAAATTTCAAAAAACATTATCGTGATCCAAATAGCTAGAAATTGCAAGTTCGTGTTTCGGGATTTCTGCGTTATTGAGGTTACCGTGTGTATGAGTGTTTGTATCACGAACAACAAAAACTACTGAACGAATTTCATCTATCATAAAAAAATAATATATTTTTGAATGTTAAAGAAAATGGCTAGCCAGAATCAAACCTACTAACGTCAGAGCCACTAACCAACCATCAAACCAACGATTTGTCAGCTCCAAAGACATTCACACTTGCACGATTTGTTCCGACGTCAGAGGCGACGCGAAATTACGCACAAGACGAATGGACTTTAGAAAAATGGTCGACCCCAGTTAATAAAATATTCACATCCTATCTGGAAGACAGATTGGGTGAAAACAAGGGTTGCTGGCAGACGTTATTGTTTATGGTCTTAATTTTAAAGACATTTGTGGAAAAAAAGAACTTCACTTACAAAACCATAGTGGATGTGCAACGTGTGGTTGTACTGTACTGGCCATTAACGAGATAAAATAAAAAAAAGTCAATGTCATTAGTTAAGTTTTTCATTTTGTTAAATGGTGTTAATTTTTTTAATAGTGCCCAGTATTTTCGAATGAAAAGCTTGTATTAACTTTTGTTAAGTCTTTCTTTACAAATAAAAAGTTCACTAGTCCAATCTTTATCTTTGCCTTTGTTGGGCAGTAGTAATGTTGAAAAAAAAAATGGACAAGAGCAAGTCGGGCTCGACCACCACTACCAATTTTTTCAAAACTTTTCCCGTACTTCAATTAGAATTATTTTGAATTATTAATATGAATATGAATTATTAAAACAGATGTTTCAGATCACATGATCAGATGTTTTCCTGTATTTGTAGTATATCACAATATTACTTGCCACATAGTTCTTTAGATTACATCGGGAAGCCACTGTAAATTCCGATTCGCTTCAGCGTCGAAATGTACGTTTTTTGCGGCATAACGGCCGTATCTATTTACTTTACCATAGAATGTTGTTTTTTTCACAGCTTCAGGGGATCGTATACTTGAGTATAATATGTTTTAAAATTTTAAACTCGATACCTCTACACGTTCCCGAGATGACGGACGGACAGACGGATAACAAAGCGAGTTTCGTTTTTTCCTTGAAAAGCCTAAAAGGGCCTTTTCTCAAAAATGCTTGGAAATTTGAGCATTATTTCGACGACCTTCTTCGAGAAAAATCGAAATTGCTGTACTGGCCAATTACACGCGAGCAGCGGCCGGAAAAAGTTCTATGAAAATTCATACCTGTCGTGTTTTGCGGGCAAATAAATAACATAATAAACTCATGTTGTCGTGTTATTTAAAAATGGAATGATTTTTTACTCCGAACAATGACAACCAAGGAGGTACATAATCAGAGGTTTTATTTAAATTTCGAACTGGCTTGCGATAGAAAACTGGATATACCTATTGAAAAAAAAGAACACTAACGCGGCAAAAATTATTCTGGTTCGTTCGTGGTTGATGTCTGAATTTGAAAATTTATTGAATTTAACAGAATGAGTTCATAGTTTTAATTTCCGCGCATTATTTGAGAAAAATCATATACAAGCCTTGGCCACAACTAGGCATTGATGGACTCACATTGCCTCGGCTTCGCCTCGGCCCACATTCCCACGTTCGTCCATCAATGCCTCTTTTGCTAGCCGCTGCAGTAATGTACTATTTCTATAACCAAAACTTACACATCTTTTACTTTTATTGCATTGTCTTAGCATCTATTGTCTTAGGCATTGAATGTCTTAGGTTGTTTAATTTTTTTGTTTGATTTTGTGTATTTTTGGTGTTGCAATTTTTTTTATTTACGTATTTATCTACTACTGGTAACATGTATGTTGCACTATCTTCACTATCTTCGGAAGTTTTGCTCACCTCATGCTAATTAATGTATATCACATTATTTTTGTAAAGAATCGTCACTAATCTGACCAGAAGGATTCATCAAAAACTCATGAGCAAAACGACCAAAAAAGCTCAGGTTCCACCGAGATTTGAACTCGGATCGCTGGATTCAAAGTCCAGAGTGCTCACCATTACACCATGGAACCGATTGATTAGCATAATGAATATTGGCCTGAACTTATTCCATTAGTTGATTTAACACTTCTGCAAATAGTACACCTGCTTATATCTGGCTTAAACTTAAACAGCAGCTGCAAATAAAAATAAGTGCAAATTATTGTTGCACTTATATGCCTTCATCATTTTCATACAACTGTGATCTGAATTGAATTTACTTGAACAATATCTTGCAAGTATCTTGCGAGTTGGTAGTTGATCAATCTTTACATTTTTCTTTTGAAGACACCCAAAACATGTTAAGCCATTTTAATTTTATAACAATTTGAATACAAGCGTATATAGCTTTTGGCAAATTGTCGGCTGTGTATGTCAAACCGGCATCAGATATATTGTAATACGCAGTTAATTTGAAACAATGAAACGATTTGTCCAAAGGAAATAGAAATTCAAAAGTAAACTTTTTACCTATCTATCTATACATGCCTGCTTTACGATATTTCTTAGTGTAAGCATTGTTCACTTATAAATCTGACCAGGAGGATTTATCAAAGACTCATGAGCATAACGACCAAAAAAGCTCAGGTTCCACCGAGATTTGAACTCGGATCGCTGGATTCAAAGTCCAGAGTGCTCACCATTACACCATGGAACCGATTGATTAGCACGATGAATATTGGCCTGAACTTATTCTATTAGTTAATTTACCACTTGGGCAAATAGTACACCAGCTTATGTCTTAAAATTAAACAGCAGCTGTTAATAAAAATAAGTGCAAATTATTGTTGATTGCTAATATATGCCGTCATCACTGACATGCCATGTCAGTAGCTCTGTGATCTGAATTTAATTCGTGCGCGAGTCCGATTGCACTTGGCAGGTTGTTAAGTAAATATTCAACTGTATTAGGTAGCTCAGCTTTTTCGACAGCAATCTCATAAGTGTGCTTAATCAATTATGTTGTATTTTTTACAGTAAAATCTCCTCCAACTCTGACTTATTTTAGGTTCATATCAAAAACTTTCCTTAGTTTAAAATTTAAATAAATTAATTTGTATACAGTGAATAAACAGAACAGAATAGAATACAAAAGTTTATTCCAAATACTAAACAAATAATATTATAAATCCTTGCTTTACGATGTTTCTTAATCTTAACATATGTTTACTTATAAATCTGAGGCGTGGCCCTCAGTAGGGCTCAGTATAATATTCTATTAGTGGATTGTAGCTCGATGACGGTTGCACAGTAGGGTCAAGTGACGTGTTTTTTCATACCATTGATGCGTAGATGCTTGGTTTGAATGCGCGCATAAACTTGAAGCGGCAATGAAACTAAATCGTCATGTTCACGCAATTGTCATTGTACTAAATGCATTACCAGAGTCCAGGATGATAAGTACAACAAAGATTCATGCGCAAAACCACCAAAAAAAGCTCAGGTTCCACCGAGATTTGAACTCGGATCGCTGGATTCAAAGTCCAGAGTGCTCACCATTACACCATGGAACCGATTAATTAGCATATTGAATATTGGCCTGAACTTATTCTATTACTTTATTTAACACTTGTGCAAATAGTACACCTATTTATATCTGGCTTAAACTTAAATAGCAGCTGTTAATAAACATAAGCCAATGGCGAGAAACCGCGAGGTATGGCGTGTTAGGGAAAAGGCCTATACTCGACAATGGGGAGAGCTGGGCTGATGATAATGATGGTGATGAAGAAAAATAAGTGTAAATTATTGTTAACTTCATATGCCATCAACACTTACATAGGCTACAACTCTGAATTGAATTTAACTCCAATGATGACTTATAGGTACATATCAAAAGCTTTCCTTAATTGAAAATTTAAATCAGATTAATTGGGGTACATTGGAGGAACAGAATAGAATACAAAAGTTTAATCCAAAGACAGGAAACATACCTACTTTCTTGCTTTACGATACTTCTAACCTTAGCCTATATTCCCTTGTAAATCTGACCAGTATAATTCAACAAAGACTCTTGAGTCAAAAGACCAAAAGAGGTCAGGTTCCACCGAGATTTGAACTCGGATCGCTGGATTCAAAGTCCAGAGTGCTCACCATTACACCATGGAACCGATTGATTAGCATATTGAATATTGGCCTGAACTTATTCTATTATTTTCATTTAACACTTGCGCAAAGGTTTACGGTTCGGTAGGTACAATTCACTTCACAAAGGCTCACCCTTTGTATGCAAAAAGTAGGTACACTTATGTAAAGTTGTCGAATACAGTTTATTCTCATTCTTAAATAGCAACAACTTGTGGGCCAGTTTCTGAATTAAGAATTTCGCTAAGTAACTACTTACTTAACATAACTGTAGTGCTGTCTCGTCAAATTTCACAAAAAAGAGCGTGACATAACATTACTTAAGTTTAAACATACTTAGTGAAATACTCAATTCAGAAACCCCCTTTAACAAGATAACTTCTGTTAATACAAATCATTGCAATAATAAAGCAAATTGTTTGGTAACCTTAAAAACGGTGGTCTGAATTTACCGCAACAAGTCTTATTAATTTACATCAACCATCGTACCGGGGCATACCTGATGCAGAGGACTTCTCTGGCGGTGCAGAGGGAACGCTTCCAGTCATGGGAACTTGTGGATCGGGTGTGTACCGGGGTGGTATTATTATATGTCCGAAGCAAATTCATGTATCTCCTTTCTATACTAAATCTGTTTAACTTAAGATTATGTACAGTCGCGAGCAATAATATGTATACACTGCCACATTTTGTACGACGTACACATTTTCTTTCGTACTGCACATGTGTACGACAATTTGTCCTAAATTATCTAACCATTGGATACACAATTTAGGACAAATTGTCGTACACTTCTTTCTAGATTGTTTTAAGTTAAGATTTTTAGAAAATGTGACAGTGTATATATATTATTGCTCGTGACTGTACACTTATTTATCATACTTTATTGTACACAAGAAAGAAAATATAAAAATAAAATAAAAAAATAATAAACTCACGCCCGATATCCCCGAAGGGGTAGGCAGAGGCACCAGTCACTGGAACTGGGCCCACGTTTTGCCGAGTTTATCAGGTCCCAAACGTGACAAGTGGCAAGCCTGTCGCCGTTATCCGTTAAGAAAATATGTTTCAAAAATACAAGCGTAATATACATTGAGCTTATTTCTATAGAAATTTCTTCCAGCCAGCCAGATCAGTTGAGTTGTCACACCTATTACCTAAGACTAGAGGGTCTGAGGATGTCTTATTTTTAAATAATAACAATTAATGAATGTTGATGAAGCGAATCATGCCAAGTGGCAAACTCTGGTCTCTGCCCAAATCTCCGGGATGCAGGGGCGAGTTCATGTAATTCACTCTATAAATGTTTTGTTTGGAAAAACAAAGTTCTCCTAATCAAAATGGCAATAAACACCCTAACTTGATTCGCTCATAACCTTTACTAACAAAACCTGGGGCAACTCTTCTCTAAAGTTCGCAAAACCGAACACATGCCATCACTCTAAAAGATGAAGGCGTCCCATCCAATATCGGTGGCGAAAAAAAATCTTAATCCAATACTTCCTCCGGATGATTTATAAGGCAAGCGTATAGATCTGGGTGGGCTAAGATGGTTTATGTAGACGATCTGATCGCAAAGCCAAAGTTACTAATTAGGTATTATGTACTAGCTGTTGCCCGCGACTACTTCCGCGTGGGCTTTAGCTGAGTAAAGTGTTTGCCAATAAGATAGAGATACTTTTAGCGCATGGGAAAGAGCTTTCATACTAACTTCGCAACCCCCTCTTACCCTCTTAAGGGATGATTTTCGAAAAACTACTTTACTCGTCTTTCATGACTTTCAATGAAGCACCTTCATGCTGAATGTCATTCCAATAACTTCATAAACGGCAAAGTTTCATACTAACTTTGCACCCCCTTTTTACCCTTACCCTTAAGGTTGATTATGATTTTCGAAAAACAATTTTACATATATTTCATAACTTTTAATGAAGGACCTTCATATTGAATCTCATTCGAATAGCTTCAAAAACGGCAAAGTTTCACACTAAATTTGCACCCCCCTTTTTCCCCCTTAAGGGATGATTTAAAAAAAATATTGTACACGTGTTTCATAATTTTAAATGAAGAACCTTCGTACCGAATTTCATTTGAATAACTTCAAAAATGGCAAAGTCTCTTACTAACTTTGAACCCCCATTTTACCCCCTTAGGGGATGAATTTTCAAAAATCCTTTCTTAGTACTCCCCTAAGTTATAAACGGAACTCTTGTGCAAAATTTCAAGTTTCTAACCCTTATAGTTTAGGCCCTGCGTTGATACGTCAGTCAGTCAGTCGGTCAGCTTCTCCTTTTATATGTATAAACTAGCTGTTGCCCGCGACTTCGTCCGCGTGGGCTTTCGTTGAAAAAAGTATTTGCAAATAAGTACGTATACTTTTAGCGCATGTTAAATAATTAAAACAAAAAAAATGTGTAATCGTTAACATTCATATTTATTAAACACATTTAATTTTTGTAATTAACATTTTATTGAAATAATTTAGAAAATCAGAGAACTTACATATTAACGTTGCACCCCCTTTTACTCCCTTAGGGGATGATTATAATAAAAAAATACTCGAGTTTCGTGACTTTCAATAAGGGACCTTCATCATTTCATTCGAATAACTTCAATAACAACAAACATTCATACTAACGTTGCATCCCTCTTTTACCCCCTTAGGGGATGATTTTCGGAAAAATATTTTACACCTGTTTCATGAATTTCAATGAGGAACATTCGTACCGAGTTTCATTCGAATAACTTCACAAACGGCAAAGTTTTATACTAACTTTGCACCCAACTTTTAACCCCTTAAGGAATGATTTTCCGAAAAATATTTTACACGTGTTTCATGACTTTCAATGAAGAACCTTCATACTGAGTTTCATTCAATAACTTCACAAACGTAAAAGTTTCATACTAACTTTGCACCCCCTTTTAACCCCTTTAGTGGGTGAATTCATAAAAAAAGATAACGTAAATTATCATTATTAGGAACTTATAGCCCAAGTACCACTTTTTATTGAGATAACTTTGAAAATCACAGAACTTTCGTAGTAACTTAGCACCCCCCTTTTACCCCCCCCCCCCTTAAGGTATGATTTTCGGAAAAATATTTTACACGTGTTTCATGACTTTCAATGCGGAACATTCATACTGAGTTTCATTCGAATAACTTCAAAAACGGCAAAGTCTCATACTAACTTTGCACCCCCCCTTTTTACCCCCTGAATGGATGATTTTCGAAAAACTATTTCACATGTTTTTCATAACTTTTAATGAAGGACCTTCATATTGAATCTCATTCGAATAACTTCAAAAACGGCAAAGTTTCATACTAAGTTTGCACCCCCCTTTTTCCCCCTTAAGGGATGATTTTTGGAAAACCATTTTACAGGTGTTTCATGACTTTCAATGAAGAACCTTCATACTGAGTTTCATTCAATAACTTCACAAACGGAAAAGTTTCATACTAACTTTGCACCCCCTTTTTACCCCCTTAGTTTAGGTCACCCACTAAGGGGGTAAAAAGGGAATTTCAAAAAATTCATAAAAAAAATCAGAAATAATCATTATTAAGAACTTATAACTCAAATACTTTTTACTACCACTTTTAATTGCGATAACTTTGAAAAGTTTCATACTAAGTTTGCATCCCCCTTTTTTCCCCCTTAAGGGATGAATTTTCAAAAATCTTTTCTTAGTGCCCCCCTACGTTACAAAAGAGACCCCTGTGCAAAATTTCAAGTTTCTAACCCCTGTCAGTTTAGCCCCTGCGTTGATATGTCAGTCAGTCAGTCAGTCAGTCAGTCAGTCAGCTTCTCCTTTTATATATATAGATAAAAGCTGCAAGAGGAGGGGGCCTATACGGAAAGGGGCCATTAATTCTAACAGTTTTTTTTATTTTCTTTTTTTATATTTTCGAACTATTTTTTAAAAAATCAAATGTAATTCATGGTTTAATAAAGGCTAATAATAATAAACTGCAAGAATTGCTCTTAACCGATCGTTATCTTAACCGATCACGAAGGTTAAGCAACATAGGTGCGTTCAGTCCATGGATGGGTGACTAACGCTAGTGACATTTTTCCGAGCGGTTCCGTGCTTCGCAAGGCACGTAGGCACGTTAAGCTGTTGCCGTCGATAGATGGCAGTCGTCAAGCCAAGTCAGAGGCCTTAGGGCGGCTTGAAAACTTCTGACAGTAAGACCAGCCACTAGTCTTACGGACCTCCACCAACATACTAAGCCCCCGTGGTGGAGTATGGCCTGTACCTTCCTCAGGGAAGAGACCAGTGCCGCTCGGTGGGGACATAATGGGTTGATGATGATGATAGACTGCAAGGGGACGTACATCAAGAAAGAAAAGAAGAACGTGAGAGGATTTCGGCAATTTTTTACCTCCCCTTTACGCCTGTTAATCTGTAGAATTTTTGATACGCTGATCGACTCACCATAACAGTGGTTTTAAAAATTGTTATTTTTAAGGTCACAACGCTAAATAGATTTAGATCAACCCCCTCTACCTGATCTTATCTAAGATTAGTCAAACTGCGTATTTTTAGTGCGATGTTGGAGTTTTTTGCCCGTTTTTCTCCAACATCATTTATATTTTGAAACGGATACCTACCTAGTTTTATTTGTAACTCCTGTAACTCTTATATTTTATTTCTTTAATCTCGATCCATATACAGTCTGTTAGCTTTTAGAATATACCTCGGCTACTATCGGATAGAATTGGATATATTCGAGTAATAGAACTATCAGCACTAATATGGCACTTAATTTCGAAATCGGAACTAATAATATTACGGAAATAAACTAATACAGAGCAGGAAGTAGTATTACACTTGTGTGTTTTCGGCGAAAACCGAGGCCTACTCTACAGCCCGAGGTATATTCTAAAAGCTAACAGACGGTACCTATTACGTCTCTTCTTCGGCAGTTCGTACCACAAACTTGATTTAGCGGACCGATACGTCCGCGCATGCAATACACTCAGCGTGCGCGCACCTGGGCGCAATCACATTACCCGCGGCGACACTTTCCAATGATTTCAGAGGATTTCCGCTGGTTTTCCGCTTGTGCGCGGCATGGAGGGATCGAAAAGGGATGGTGTGTGATTTGCTAAAAAAAGTATGGAAATATACACCTACTAATTTGTCAGTTAGACGATTGGAATTGGTCAGGATTTCGTGCGCATAATAGGGGCTTATGCCGATATAATCTTGTTCTAAATCTAAAATTCTCGTGTCACAGTATTAGTGCGCATGCACCTTGGAAACGGCTTGACCGATTTTGATGAAATTTTATATGTACCTAGGTAGGTTTGAGAATAGGTAGTTATATATCTGTTTTTCATAGCCCTAATTGATAATGGTGGTCCACCACAATTTTTTAAAATTATAATCCTACAAATAATTTATATGGCGAAACAACGTTAGCCGAGTCGCTAGTATCCATTATTATCATCATCATCATCATCATAAAAATTCCACACAATACAATCATTTGACTTAACAATACTAGCTGACTCGGCAAACGTTGTTTTGCCATATTAACTTGCATACGATTTTCAGACCTACCGAGCATACAAAAAAAATACATATAAATCAGTGAAGTGAAGATGTTTCGGAGGCGTTCGATAAGCACTGTGATGAGATGAGATTTTTATGTATGGAATACTATAAATAATTATCAAAAAACATCTTTCATTTGTTTGCACTATCGCAGCACCACCACATGTATACTTCTCAAATACTTCAATTTTACTGCATGAATTATATTTTCTTGCATTTACTTTTGACGTTTAGAGAGGATGTTAACACAGAAAGATTGGAGTTTCTTGGTAGTAATAGATTAATTGTGAAACTAATAGCTTTGACATTCATAAAATAAAGTTAGGCATATCTTGTCTCTTAGGCATATCTTGTCTTGTCTTTTTGTGTCAACTGTAAATTATTTATTAGTAATTCAACGTTTTTTTTTTTTTTTCAATTGTGTCGTTGATAACGCATTTTTACTTTTACTTTACATTATAAGGCTTATGAATAGCCAGCAAAGTCAAACCACTCAACCGATAGTTAAGCGCACATTAACCGGGCAGCAATCATTAGCCGATAAGCTTCGCTTTATTGACTCCAAGTGCGTTCTATATTTGAAATATGGCGCTGGCGGCATTCGGAGTTCAATTAACGGAGTCCCGTTATTAATGGCCGCCCCGCGCGTCCGATTAAACTCAATCTCCGGTAATCCGCGCGATGGGACCGGCTCCACTAGCGCCGACTGAGCGCTCCTCAACTATTAAACGCAGTTTAATTTTGACTCGGACGATCTCATTCAAGTGGCAGGAAGACGCTGAACGCAAGCCGCTTCCAACCGGTCTTCCTGGAAATCCATGGAAGAGGCCTATATGTCCAGCAGTAGACTTCTTGTGGCTGAATGATGATGATGATGATAATTTTGACTGAGCGTCAAAATTGTACGCAGTTTGTAAGAAATTAAATTAGTTTTAAACAGCATGTCGCTACCAATAAATTTTTCAAAGCAGCTATTTTGAATTATTGACAATATTGTGAAATTCTGTTAAGCAGAATGAAAACGTGCAACATAATAGAAGTATTCATAGCTACTACTTTTTTAAGGAAACTCGAAAAGAAAATCCGGCGACCTCATAAGATCAATGTTTAAGAGAGCTGTATAGCTCGTACGCTTGTACGTACGTAGCTGCAAGCACGTACCTACATACCTACCTATGTTTTTACGCTGACTACATTACCGCCCATATTTAATTGTTTTAATATACAATATGTACTCCATAAAATAAGTGATTCGTTCCTACCGTTTCATATCAAGGAGTTCCATTCCCTACATCTTGATTCAGTCAACAGATCAGCTTTTTAGTTCCCACGACACAGGGTATCCTAATGTGGCGCCAGAAGCAAATGTATGTACCTGTACGTAAATGTTTGTTTATGGTACAATGCGTACCAGTATTGTACTGTCACCGAACTTTTTAAAGTTTTTTATAATTTATTTAAAAGCTTTAACTGTCAGTCACCGTTTACCGCCCCAACCCCTAACCTCAGTTTAACCCGTCGCCGGCGTCGGCCTAGTCGGGGTGGCCCGCACTAATTACCGGCGAGAATTCGATGCAATAAATCACGGACATAATATAACTGCGAGCCGACGAGTCGCGGAATGCAGGCCCAAATCCAGTGCTCGTGGCCGTTATTGGAAAACACTGGCCGGTACTACTCAACTACATATCAACCCTTAGAGGGTTGCGTGAGGGTAACTAGCGCCCAAAATGAAAAAAAAAAAATTCATTATACCTGTTATGCTTTCATAGATTGTTTTTAAAAAAAAGTGTATTTTTGTTGTCTTTATCACATTAATTGTGATTTTTTAGGGCCTACCACTGAGAACCTGCGAGATATACGTCGACCATGTAGGGAGTGCACTAGTAAAGGGCAAGATAAAATCTGTGGCCTGGTACTAAAAGGGCCAATTTCAAATTTTGCCCAAAATTTGATGCCAAAGTATTGAAAAATGTATATATTTATTTGTGCTAAAAGGGCGTAAGTGTAACGACAATATTTTCAAAGATGAGATGTAAAAAGGCCAATGTAGGGTGTATTATTTTGTAAAGCGCGTCTATTCTTCATTACTGCAAATGAGGATTACTGACATTGGCCCTATTAGCACCAAGCCACAGAAATGTACTGGAAACCGCGCATGCTGCGACTAATGAATGCTGATGAAGGGAAAAAGATCTGTTAGGATCGTGGCATGTGGTAGACCCTGGTGTCTGGCTACCCCTCCAGGATACAGGTGTGAGTTTATGTTATGTTACGTGAGGAGGTTCTAGCGTTTAGCGATGCCAGGATGTCATATTTCATTGTTTATTTTCGATAGAAAGGAGTGGTGGATCGGTACCAAATTCGGTAAGGTCTATTGACAGAAACTGAGAAAATCAATTCTTCAAATTGCAATGACATTTCAGCGGCTTTATGGAGTCATCCAACTTACTTTATAGAGGCGTTCAATAAAAAACACATACATAAAATTTTTTGTTCCACTGCACGCTATATCGGGGTGCTACAAACAAATATCCATCATAACATAATACTGGTTAGCGAATATAGTATTCAGCGCTAGTTTTTGAAAATACGATCGTTAAAAAAAAGAGACATAATATTTTTTTTTGGTTGCAATAGTGACCCGCATAAAGACCTTTTACTCAAAATTTTCCTTTAAAAGTTATAGAAATGTTTAAAAAGCTTTAAGCAAAAACTATAGTTTGCTATTCCAGATCGGCAGATGGCGCTGACGATATCCTGTATTGCAATATTTCTTTTGTCCATAAAACTGTGAAGACGCCATTCGACGATTTCCTCAAGGATCCCCGTGCCCCCTTTTTTCCTTGGTGTCGTTAGTGTTAACTCCTAAAGTTTGTTAAAATCAGTCTTTCACTGCGTGCTATGGCAGCGTACAATAAACAAATATCCTCCACCCATGCCTAGCCTGGTTAGCGACTACAGTATTTAGCGCCACCCTTTCCCTGGGGGTTATTTATGGACCGTCACTGAGCCGAGTAATAATCGGGACCAGGATTTAATTTGTGGGGGTGTTTCCGCGCTCTGGCGGTAGAGGCGTGTGCCTTGTGCGATTTGCATTTTTGAAATTTCTGCTGATGAAATTAGCGCAAAGCTTTATGGCCGTCTGGGGAGCAACGCGACAATGAAGAGTGATATGTCTCTACTCCACTGCTGGACAATCTGGTCATAGGGCGTCTCCTAGAGAGGTTAGAGAGAGGCGTTTATATTATATAGCTAAAGTCCTCTTTTCATTCCATGCAAAAAAAATGACGCGGTGTTACCGCTATAAAATATGTAGGTTTACTTGGGAGCTTTTTTTACCGTGAATAGAAGACTCGTGTGACCAAAATCCTTATCACATCAAAGACATTAAAATTTAATTCCTCATAAGAGTAAAGTCTAAAAAAATACACGTAAGTACCACAAACAATTTTTACTTGGAAGTAAAATGGGGTAATTTGGTTTTTGAGTACTAGCAACATTCAGACATTGACACCCTTTGGATTTAATTGAGATGTAAACGTGATAGTTTTATTTTTTGCATTGAATTAAAAAACAGACTTTAGTTTAGGTGCAGCGCAGACGACAGACTTTTTGTGCGATCGAGTCCGTTTTTTGTGCGCCGGACTTTCAAGATTTGCAATAAATAAATGTTTTATTCATATTTTGACTTGATTGTTTTAGGTTTGTTTAAGTAAGCATTAAATCTGTAAGATAAACTAAAAAAAATGAACTTTGAATGTTCCCCATTGCATAGGTTCTATTTTCACGGACTAAAAAGTGCGTCACGGATAGTCTGTCGTCTGCGCTGCACCTAAGGTACTTTGCATAAATGGGCTCAGTCTGGGTGTTTTTTACATACAGATACAATTATACATTGCTTCTGGCCCCACACTAAGATACTATTATGTGACGTCGTCGAAAAACGCGAATATTGGTGTGGTGTACCTACCTATTATAATCAGCCTATACCAGCCATACTCTAAGTGTGTTCCGCGGAACCCTAGTTCGGTTTCGGGTACTCTTTATCTTGCCCTTTGCTAATACATCCCCTATTTGGTCGATGCATGTCCGCAATTTATTATTATTGTAACAATGTGATTCCCATGGATACCTACAGTTGTTTCTACACCAAAAGTCCCGACCACTGAATGTCACTGTAGGTAACTAGATGACACAGCAAACAGTACTACCCACACCCCACGAACCTCCATTAAACCAAATACAATGCCCTAAAGCCTGTTGTCTCCGAAATGCGTAGAGCGATTTAGCCTGATTAATTAGATTGAACAATACCGCTCACAGCCAGCCTAACTTGGCCTCTACCGCCATTGCAGTTTGCAAGACAATCTGCAGGGTAGCGAGGGTCTGGGTTTGCATACACGAGTGTGGTTTTAGATGTATGGCCCGAGACAATTAAGCTTGCTAGTGAAACAGTGTATCTTGAGCTTTTCTTGAAAGAGGGAATTAATCGGAGCCTTATAATTTGTAGGGGCTTTTTATCAATATTTGATGTTTCATTGGTGCCGGCTGCCGTCTTAGGGCGGCTTGAAAACTTCTGACAGTAAGACCGGCCACTAGTCTTACAAGCCTCCACCAATCCGGACTTGGCCCCCGTGGTGAGTATGGCCTATACCTTCCTCAGGGAAGAGACCCGTGCTCCTCGGTGGTGACATAATGGGTTGATGATGATGATGATAACCTTGAAAATGACAATAAAACCATTGTAAGGGTGAGCCTATCGGCCCACCAAAAATTCAACAGGTTAATACCGTACTCGTCCACTGCTAGACATAATTCCTGCTATGTTTGAAGAAAAATAAACGTTTTCTATTTCTATAGGCCTCCAAGGCATGCCTCTAATTTTCCTCGGCCATTATTACCAAGGCCATCTGGCCACAAACAATTCGGAATGAAGATCTTTGGAGAAGTACTAACCAGATACTTGTCCATCTAAAAATCCTGGATAGGAAATGGCGCTGGATAGGCCACACACTACGGCGGGACAGAACATGCCTGACCAGACAGGCCCTCACATACCGAAAAAGGGGACGGCCTAGGACAACCTGAAAATGATCTATAGCCCAAGTGGTCAAGTCTATCGGCAATATAGCTGGCCTGAATTGGAAGCTGCCGCGAACGGCCGTCAGAAGCGGCAATCTGTAGTTAAGACCCTATGCTCCCCTAGGAGTTACAGGACCGAAGAAGAAGAAGAAGAATATATTTACCAAGCCGCTGTCAGAAATCTACTTTGACCATTTTTGAACTAAAACTTTCGTAAACCTGGTCGGAGTCTTCCGATATAACAACACCCGTAAGTAGATTCCGGACTAAAAGTTTACAATCTTCTTTGACCACCTACCAAGTTAAAAGAAAATTGTCGGCGTTAGAGAGAAGGATAATCTCTATGCCAACTTATTTAATTCCCCCTCATTAGAATTAAATATGCCAACAAACTACATGCAGAGCGATACCACAAACAGGCGGGCCCATCTGTGCAAAACCATTGTTTAAGCAACCTGAGTCCAGCTAAGCCCGGGCTTACGCAAGCACTTGTTTCGAACAAAACGAGTGGTTTGTAACCCCCGGCTAATCCGCGGATCACGAATCATGACACTATTGTTGTAAGTGTGAAACTGACACAAATAGGCCTCCGGCTTACGACCCCTGGACTTACCCTACGAACACTTCTGCGCGAGGAACTCTCGACGCTGTTCGGAAAGACGCAAGGTCCAGTTTTGATTGAAGATTCTAAGGGTTAGTGATGACGTTGCACTAGTCGGTTTGCAAATCTCAATGCGGTACTAGAGAATTATCACCCGTATGATTCGCTGGAAAAGGTTGCTTTTTACTAGCGATTTCTTGGTCGTGGGTACCTTGTGATTCTAAGGGTGGTTTTCTAAAGAACAATGGGCATGAAAAGGTCTTTTTGAGTGAATTTTTATTTGCTTGAGCTCGTTGTGCGTCGGTGATAAACAAGATTATTGTTTGGCCAAATATTCGGGTGTGACATACAAATATTGGTCTAGTTGGTTTAATGAACTGTAGAATATTGTAAATTATTCCTCCTGTACATATAATTTGTTGTCCTTTGTGTCGTAAATCAGCTTTGTCAAAGAAAAGTGTGACGTAATGTTTGCACGTTGGAATATGGAAAATACTGACGTAGATACTGGAGGCCAATAATAAAAATCCGGCCAATTACGAGTCGGATTTACATACCGAGGGTTCGTACGTCATTTAAATTATGTAATGTTCATTTGATTTCCTATGTATGGCCATGCTACTTATTTTTGATACATGTTTTTTTATAATTTACTTATAAATATTGACTATTTTAAGAAACTAATTTCGGTATTTTTGAGGTTTATTCCTTAAATCTATTTTTAATATTTTTCCAAAATTTGGTGTTCGTGGCGTCATCAGAGTATGATTATAAGGATAGTCTTTGCCTACAGAAAAAAAAACAAATGTCATTTGTATTTTTTTGTAAGTAAGGCAAAGGATTCATACTCGTACTGTGTTTGCTGTCGTCATAGAAAAGTAATTTAAGATCAAGGCTATACCTCATAAAATATAAACTTACCTATTTATAAATCTTATAAATAGAAATTGTACTGAAAGCATAGTCCTCGAAAAGGTTTTGAGATTTCCGTTCATATAAAAAAATGTAGCATATTATTTATTTGGTTCCCTTCCATACAATTGGGTATTTGACAGGGTGTCAAATGAGTTACTTTTAAAACGGAATTTTGTATAAAAATACTTGCTTGTGACGTCACATTTCAGAGAACTCTTTTTATGTTTCATCTGTTTAAAAATTGTAACAACTAGTAAATGATTAAAAGAAATACATTTTCCGAATCATTTTGTAATTTTTGTTTTAATCGAGCATCTCAAATAATTTATTGTTGATAGTGTCAAATACCGTATTGGAGATCCTAGTTTGGGATTAGGACAAGTGATTATGTTCGCTGAAGGTTATTTATTTACATATTTATATTAAACAAGAGTCTGATTTGATTTGGTACGGAGCCCTACAAACGTCATAATGTAATATACAAAGAGTTTTCTTCACTGCAGGGTCGCCATGAAATATGATGATAACTTGGGTCGCTGATCTGACGGGGTTCTTGAGGTAAAATGCAGGTGTTATGTTTACATGTTTATTAGTTCACCTCCGAATATGAAGTGCTCGTGCTTAGTTACAAAACAACGTATTTTAAGTAAAACTTATTGCTAACTAAACACTATGAATATATGTCACACAAACACTACTGTGAGCGTATAATACATAGACATCATTTACGTTGATGTCACCATACTACAATAATATAATAAGGCTATTTTATTAATTAAGTTTGAACAGCTGGAAAATGCGTTGGAAAATCGTAACTTCTCATAGTTTTCCGAAAAATACCTCACTAGGTTCCATGGTGTAATGGTGAGCACTCTGGACTTTGAATCCAGCGATCCGAGTTCAAATCTCGGTGGAACCTGACCTTTTTGATGCCAAAAAAATATTTTTGAAGTAAAACTTTCGTAAGCGCTAGACATTATTTAGATAGGGGAATCTTGTGGTAGAATTGAAATTGAAATTTATTTATTGCAGAGAAAAGTTTAGCAAATAGGTACTATCCTTTTCTTTAACATTTCTAAAGAATGTAATTATAAATGAATCTATAGTGGTGGGATTGGTACGATAGTGCCTGTTCTACCTAATAAAAAAACTGTATGACAGATAGCAGCGTCTTCTTCCGCAAAATATAACTACGTATTTTAGTACATTGCTACTTGAGTACTTACTAGTAAGCTACATTATTACATTGTTAAGAAGAGTTACAGCTACAGCAAAGAGTACAGCTAGCTGTACTCAGCTTCTATCAGATAAAGGCTGGAAACCGCTTAGGCTGAAGTCCTAAGGAAATCCCCTAGTTTCCAGTAAATGTGTTTACGGTATGATCCAAGCACCAACGTCTATGGCATCTCTTAACTTTAACGACTCCCAGGACAAATACTTGAGTCCACAGCCGTACCTATCAATGCTTCTTGACAGTGCAGTACGAGACATGCCGTCTTTTTCGTACTAAAACGGTTAACTAACTAAAACACTCAAAAAACGCCGGTTACAACAGTATGTGGTGGTGAATTTACAAGGAAAATATGTAGATAATAAAGTACGATTGCTTAAAGCAATAAGGCTGGCAATTGTACTGTATCTTTGTATATGTTTTGCATGTCGTTTTCCTGGTACAATAAACACTATCATCATCTTATCTTACCTCTCCGGAGAGCTTTAGAGAAATCGTACTTCTATACTTATATTATAAAGAGGAAAGATTTGCAGTTTGTTTGTAATGAATAGACTCAAAAACTACTGGGCCGATTTTAAAAATTCATTCACCATTAGAAAGCTGCATTTTTCGTGAGTAGGTAACATTATAGTATAGGCTATATTGGATTTTCTAAAAGTTTAGGGTTCCGTACGAAATCTCGAATAATGTAACCCAAGGTGTAAAAAAAATACTACCCCGGAAATTTTCCACGGAACTAATATAGCTATTTCCACGGAAACGTTTTTGCCACCCGTGCGAATTCGGGGCGGGTCGCTAGTATGTAATATACGCCCGATGATGTTATGTATGTATCATACTTAAAAAATTAACCGCCTAATATAGGTAAGCCTGTTGAAGTAAAAGTAGGCGGGGCACTTAGCTCTGAGCTGATTTCCGCCGGGGCGGAAAAGTTCTGACCTAGAGTAGAAATTATTTTTATACTACACCTGCTTGGAAAGTACCTTGATACTTTATCAAATTTACGGTAGAAAGTACGTCATTGCATATCGAACAAATATGCGGGGAGAAAACGCATCTGAGCGGGAGAGAAAAGTGTATGAAAATCCATTTCTTACGTGGTTTTTCTTTTTTAATTTTGGGTAAGACTATGCGCCGGTAACCTAAATATCAAAAGCCAAAAAGTTTTTACAGTGAGTTTTTATCTCCAAGTTCGCAAAATGACACTGGCCACTAGCAACAATTTCAATATAAATTTCAATTAGTAAAGATTTCGTTTTTTATTTTCCTTGTAGGTGTAGTATAAAGCACTATGTATCACTCGAGAGAAACTGCGATTCCCGATCTCAGGTGTTTTAAAGCCGTCGCCTACGGCTCGGGCTTCAAACGACACCCTCGACGGTAATCGGTCACTTTCTCCTCTCGGTGAACAATGTACTATTTTCGCAAAGTCTCCTTCTTGGTTCGGTTGGAAGCTGCATACCTTCGTGCCTTCTTTTACGGTCAATGAGTGGTGTCGCTACTTTAAATTCACGAATGTTCGTTATTTAGAAAACGATATTAATTCAAAGTCAAACATATTAGATAAGCGCTTCAGCGAGGTACCATAGTTATTCAAATAACATATAAATGAAAAACGAACAGAATGTAGGGTATATCGTTCATCATTATCAGTCGTTAGACCCCTTGGTCTTGTGCCCTTTAGCGACTCCCCGCCCCCGTATCCAAGTCGTCAGAGCATCTGGTGAGGGGCTGAAAGAGAATCAGAATCAAAACAGAATCTCTTCTCTTTTCTCTACAATGTACGATGATGAACGAAGAATGTTTAGGAGATAGAATTCTCTCTTTCTGACCCAGCTCAAATTAGCACAGTACTCATAATATTTGTTATATTTTCAATTAGTTCTTTAAAATTTTGGTGCTGAGGACAGCGGTTCAACCTTTAGATTTTTGTTGCAAAGTCGTTCTTACGGTGATTTTAAATCATGTATTTGTCGACTCTATTACAAAACATTCACCTTCTCTTTATTTTGGTCATAATAAACGACATAAACATAAACGTTTACAAACAGGCACATACATTGCTTTTGACCCCAAGCTAGGATACCCTGTGTCGTGGAAACCAGAAACAGCGACATCACAAATATGTCAGAAATCAGAAATTAGAAATTTATTTCATACGTAAAGAATTTAAATTCTGTTTGTTGAATGTCAATGTACATACAGCTATGTATAATGTTAGCCGCTGCCTTGGGGCCGTGTGTAGTGGGGAAAAGAGCAGCGAAAAAATTCCACTCTGACCATCTTTGTAAACATCGAAGATCTGGGGTTTTTAATAGATTATCTGTCGACTTCCGCTGTTTTCATTTCTCTACCCCTTTACTACCTAACTGATGAAAATCACAATAAGTATTATTTAAATGTACGTCTAAATTCCGGTAACATCACAATAGTGCCATCCAAAACTCAACAAAAAAGCTCTTACAAATTTTTCACTAGGTATCTGATGTTTTCTCAACCCTGTACCTGCAGTTTCAGTCAGTCGCTAACCACTTTACAGCCTACCACTAGCAGTAACAACCAATAATTATATCCGATACGAAGCAGCACGAACGGTTTTACCGTACCCCTGGGCGCGATCTGCCACCAGCCGTCTTAAAGCCATGTGTATTAGGGATGGGCAATGGAAAAAATATATCGATATATAATAACGATATTCCCCACATTAAGCTATTCTTCTATTCTATAAATGTATGTGCCTGTACATACAGGTGTCGTATATTTATGTAAATGTTATGTTATAACGATAAAAATAATATTATTAATTGATGCAATCTAGCAGCCTAGAGCTGATGCGTTTATGTCTTGTCACTGCACTTGATTGTTTTTGGGTTTTTGTAATTACTAGCTGACCCGGAAAACGTTGTTCCACCGTATAAACATTTGTAGGGATTATAAAAAAAAATTGGGTTTGGATAGTTTATCATTTAGGCCTATGAAAAATAGATAACATCCTATTGTCAAACCTATAGAATATACATATAAAATTTCATCAAAATCGGTGAAGCTATTTTGGAGGATTATGCACACTAGCATTGGGACACAAAAATTTGATATATACAATCTAGTCTATTTTTAAAACAGTTCAATAATATTAAATAATAATACAATGTAACAAAATTAATAATGCAAATAAATAAAATAATAATCAAAAATAAATATCGAATAATTTGATATACCTAATGTATAGTTAACAAGATTGGTTTAAATTCCCTGCGAATCGGAAAGAAACCTGGTCGAACTCGCCCGATAAAAGCACCCGTAAGTTGATCCGGACTGAAAGTTTACAAGATTGGTTTATGAGATTATATGGTTTAATTGAACCATCGTTACATCGATGCAACAACCTTCAGCTCGCGGTTCAGGCCGATTCTAGACAAAGAAAATGTTGTCGTATCGATATATTTTACCCGAGCCTAATGTAAATTTATTTTTATTCTTCGAGACACGCTAAACGTGTGGCCATTACTCGAATTGCTTTCTGTTTATGTGTCGGGTTATTTACTTGTGCACAGCAGTGTTGATAGGTGAAGGGCCTTTATGCTGGCAACAAGTAAATGCAAAGCAGCCATACCAAATCCAGAAAAGTCCTATGAAACTTTAACGGGTGGCCAACTTTATTGCCAACTAGCTGCAATAGAATTTTTTTAGGCAATTTCTTATTTTTTTCTCTTCGTCAAGGAATCTGCTAAAAAAGAATTATAGTCTGTAAAATACAGCTTGAGCTCCGCGACAGCTGTCATCTAAATTGCGTCCATGAAGTTTTGAAATTTTTCCCAGAATATTTGTACTGTGAAAACTCCGTGCTTAATGCACACTATTCGATGTCTAAGCAATATCGTAACCTAGCCTTGTCAGTGTGACAGCTGTCGCGGAGCTCAAGCTATATTTTACAGACTGTAGTGAAATCGGTTCAGCTTCTCTCGAGATTTGCTCTTAACAAGACATTCTACGATTCATTTTTATATTATAGGAAGATATTTAAAGGTCATAAATTTAGTAAAATAATCCAGTAATTTTTTTTCATCATCATCAAGCCATTATTTCTTCACCGAGGGGTACAGGTCTCTTCCCTGAGAATGCCATACTCCAACACGGGGGCCATGTCCAGATTGGTGGAGGCTTGTAAGACTAGTGGCTGGTCTTACTGACAGAAGTTTTCAATCCACCCTAAGGTCTCTGACTTGGCTTAACGACTGCCATCTATCGACGGCAGCCGGCACCAACTGCTTAACGTGCCTTGCGAAGCACGGAACCGCTCGTAAAAATGCCAATAGCGTTGGTCATAGACACTGATCCATCCATGCACTGAACGCGTCCCGTGTTGCTTAACCTTCGTGATTATTTAAGATCACTCAGGCAGCCGGGGCTACGAGCGATTCTTTGTTTTATACATACATTCGAACTTGGCCCCCGTGGTGGAGTATGGCCTATACCTTCCTCAGGGAAGAGACCCGTGCCCCTCGGTGGGGACACAATGGGTTGATGATGATACGTACATTAAACTCACGCCTGTATCCTGGAGGGGTAGGGAGAGACCAGGGGCAGCCACCTGTCATGATCCTGACAGATCTCGCTTCATCGACATTCATTAGTCCCTGCGTGCAAACACGCCAGTTTCGGGGAGGTAGTCCAGTTTGAGCACCCGCCTAAATAGCACCTGCACGAATAGCACCTGGCCTAGTCCAGATTCAGCTGAATCTGGACTAGTCCAGGTACTAGTCCAGATTCAGTCAAAGTCAAAATATTTTATTCATAATACAAACAAAATGTTTACTTTATGAACGTCAAATTTGTTAGTTTCACAATTAATAGATTACATGGAAAAGAAACTAACAAAGAAACTACACATTTATTCAAGTGATTGTTTTATGTGGGTATTACTATTTATTATAATTTGATGAAGTTATTAGATATTCGTCAACAAATAAAGCCCTCTCCACAAATCAATGTCGCTAATTGGCGAGGCTAATAAAGAAATCTTCCCGTCTGCGTAAATCTTCGTTTGGTCGTCCTCTGCCTTTATAGCTTTTGGCACGCGAACTAGAGGATATAATTATTTCTGTTGTTACAAACCCATGTATATTAATTTTTAATTGGCGTTAATCGCTCGCAGCCCCGGCTGCCTAAGTGATCTTAATCGATCGCGAAGGTTAAGCAACATATGGCGCGTTCTGTGCATGGATGGGTGACCGTTCTATGACTAACGCTAGTGGCATTTTTCGCAAGGTATGCTAAGCAGTTGGGCCAAGTTAAGCCAAGTCAGAGGCCTTAGGGCGGCTTGAAAACTTCTGACAGTAAGACCAGCCACTAGTCTTACAAGCCTCCACCAATCCGGACTAGGCCCCCGTGGCCTATATCTTCCTCAGGGAAGAGACCCGTGCCCCTCGGCGGAGACATAATGGGTTGATGATGATGATGGGGATGTATTAGGAAAGGCCAATATGAAAAGAACCCTAAACTGACGAGCGTGCACGCGACGACTAATGGATGTCGATGAAGCGAAAGTGATTTGTCAGGGTAGTCGTAGGTGGTATTCCCTGGTCTCTGGCGCCTGTATGCCAGCGTGTGGCGCCTGTGAGCTTATCTATATATATATATACATATAAAAGGAGAAGCTGACTGACTGACTGACTGACTGACTGGCTGACTGACTGTCTGACTGACTGACTGACATATCAACGCAGGGCCTAAACTATAAGGGTTAGAAACTTGAAATTTTGCACAGGGGTTCCTTTTGTAACATAGGGGAGCACTAAGAAAGGGTTTTTCAAAATTCATCCCCTAAGGGGGTAAAATGGGGTTCAAAGTTAGTATGAAACTTTGCCGTTGTTCATTTAAAAATTTGAAACATGTGTAAAACAGTTTTATTAAAATAATTCCTTAAGGGGAGAAAAGGGGGGTGCAAACTTAGTATGAAACTTTGCCGTTTTTGAAGTTATTCGAATGAGATTCAATATGAAGGTCCTTCATTAAAAGTTATAAAAAACATGTAAAATAGTTTTTCAAAAATCAATCATCCCTTAAAGGGGTGAAAAGGGGGGTGCAAAGTTAGTATGAAACTTTGCTGTTTTTGAAGTTATTCGAATGAAATTTAGAATAAAAATTCTTCATTGAAAGTCATGAAACACACGTAAAATAGTTTTTCGAAAAATCATCCATTTAGAGGGTGAAAGGGGGTGCAAAGTTAGTATGAAACTTTGCCGTTTTTGAAGTTATTCGAATGAAATTTGGTACGAAGGTTCTTGATTAAAAATCATGAAATACATGTAAAGTAGTTTTTCGAAAATCATCCCTTAAGGGGGTAAGAGAGGGTTGCGAAGTTAGAATGAAAGCTCTTTCGCATGCGCTAAAAGTATCCGTATCTTATTTGCAAACACTTTACTCAGCTAAAGCCCACGCGGACGTAGTCGCGGGCAACAGCTAGTGTATTTTGTAAGTAAATTAATTTTGACGCAGTTATTATTAGCATATTAGGTATTTTCTCAGCTTCTTCGCTTATTGTATGCAATCTTGCAAATAATATTAATATTACCTGCGTATTTACCCACCTACGTACACATTTATTGGCAGCTATTATATTAATTGATGTATTGTTTGAACAGGTGAAAAAGCCCTACAAAAACTTGAAAGTTTAGTTAATTTTCTGATATGCTCTCAATCGGTTCCATGGTGTAATGGTGAGCACTCTGGACTTTGAATCCAGCGATCCGAGTTCAAATCTCGGTGGAACCTGACCTTTTTGATGAAAAAAGTAGTTACCTAAACTCTTTTGACCTGCGCAAACTGATGATAATATTCACTTTTGCGTCACGAGTCACGGAACAGGAGCTGACGTTTATTTATTTTATTGTGATCAACACGTTTTACCAGGCTGCCAATATTGTAAAGTGATATACAAAAAGGTTTTTGCTGAAACGGTAAATCCATTGCTTAAAATAAAAACATGTTAGGTACGTGCAAGCCAAGACATATTGTCTGTATATTATAATTTTCACTAAAGATTTTAAGGAATGTTTAGAGACTTGGAAACGAAATAATAATTATAGTAGATTATGTTCACGATAATTATAATCCGAGTGAATTACGGATAAATTATAAGACATTGTCATTTATTTCTAACTCTTTGTGGGTTCCCCTAAGATATCAGATAGTATTATCCTACACATGAATCCAGTTGTCGTATAAATAATGCTTCTAATAATTAATGGGTTGAGTTATCTAACTTATCCCATATAAATAAGTATACCAACAGTAAAAAAACCTGAAATGGGTGTAACCATTTCAGAGGAGTTCGGTACAAACACAGCGACACGAGACTTTTCGAGCAATCGTCCTGACAACTCCTGCAGACAACGGCATAGCAAATCTCCCATTCCAGTAAAGCATTAATGCAGGTGTAAAAAAAACTGATAAGTAGGTAACATGGAGATTGTAGTTACAAAACATAACATAACATTTACATACAGGCACATACAGTCTGAAACACCCTACGTTCCATTCTTTAATGTAGTTAAGCACCTCTGCTTTCTTTTCTTCATTCTATGTAGCACTTTAGAATTACGGGTAGACAATTCGATGTAGGTTCATTGCATTCCATTAACCCACAGACTAACAAGTAGGCTCTGCTACGCAATGTTCTTCAAATTGTCATAAGTTACGAATTGAAGCTTTATGAAACTCGTTCCAGCCAGGGTGACTCAAGATTTGGTGACGATTTGGGAACACTCAAATTAGTCGAAGAGCAAGATAACGTTATTAATTGCCAACCTTCTATAGGAGACGGTACATATGGAAGAAGTAACTAAATCTCAATTAAGAGTACAGTCAGCCCCATCGCGTGACACCAGACCACTTGCTCGCTCCTCGGGGGGTAATAGTCGGCGTTCACAACATTACGCTACTGAGTGAGGGGTAAAAGTTCAATTAACAGTGTTTACTTCTGGTATTTTGTTCGCACATCGGAATATTTTTATGATTTAAAAAAGAAATACAATTTTTTACATTTTAGCGTCACAAAACACGCTTTTTGCGCCATCAAGCTATATTTAAGCAGAGTTTGTTATATCAAATGATTTATATGACAGACTGACACTGGCACCACAGAGAACTAATCCAATTCACGGTAACGTCACACCAGGAAACCGAATAGAATGAATCGCATTTTTTGACATTTTAGAGCCACAAAAAAAGTTTGTTTGTATCAAATGTTTTATATGACAAGCCGTCACCATAGATAACTTTACTAATCCAATAGCCGCGGTAACGTCACACCACGAAACCACTTTATACAATATCAAATGAATTTATTTCTCAACTCATTCCGGCAAGGTCTCCGAACATCTTCCTGATATTTGATATCACTGAGCGATTCGGCCCCTGAATTTTGTATTAGCATAAGCGGGCTACGTCGCCTGGGACAAATTTTACGACACAAAAAGCCTATACTACCAGCTGAATATAAAATACCTCCAAGGATAGCGAGTGGAATGATTGATTCTATATCGCTGGAGTGACGTCCCATAAAATATTGATGGCTCTTCGCTGTAAAAATGCGGTCAAGACCGTTTGGGAGGCAGCAGGGTTCTGTTCCTATTTTTGCATTTTAGTTCACAGTTCACAGTGTAGTGTGGTGACACCTCACCCACTTTTTATAAAAAATAAATAAATATATATAAACTGCTATTATTCACCACCACCACCACCGTCACCACACTAAAACAGGATTACTCTGCACTAGTCCTAAAACTCATCAATTAGGGTTTGTAATGTAACATGAATATATCATCATCATCATCATTATCCATTTGACGCCCACTGCAGGACATAGGCCTCCTTCATGGTTTTCCAGATTTCCCTGTCTTGTGCCGCCCGCATCCAACGAATCCCCGCCACCGTAACCAGGTCGTCAGACCATCTGATGAAGGATTTGCCCACCCTGCGTCGTCCGGTCCACGGTCGCCAGGTCAGAACTTTTCCACCTGAGCTTTTCCTCTCTGAGCTACGTGCGTCGCCCATCACTACCACTTCTATTTCTATTTTTTCACGTTATTTTAGGCTTCATCAGACATGCAGTAGCGCTTATTTATAGATGATGCTTGAAACCAATGTATTAAACAGTATTGATTTTCTTAAAAACATTGTTATCTAAATACTAGACAGTTTTCAAACCAGTGGCTGCAAGATAGGTAGGACGCGTAATGCCTGAATTTTATCAAAATGGTGTTCATTTTGATGTTTAAAAAAAGTTAAATCTGGGAGCATAACTCATAGAACAAGAGTTTGAATTCCACATATCTATGGCATCAAGAGAGAGAGTCAAGTAAAAGTGACAGTTGCGAGTTGAATCTCTTTAACGCTCTAACGCTCAAGTTAACGCATCCTTTACTTGCTTTAAGAGGTGCGTCGTTCCTTCTTCTCTACGGACCCCGAAAACCCTTCTCCCCGCATTGACCAGGATGGTGCTCTTTGCATAATTTTCGGGTTCCGTACACATTGATTCTCCCAAGTGTACACGTAAACTTTTGACGGCCGTCTGTCATTTGATATCCATACCTTGTGTGGTTAAGATGGCCATTTGGAATGTACATATTTTGGAAATAAACATGGGTTGCTGTTGGTAAAGATGTCTGTTATATTTGGTTAAAATTTGGGTAGAGGAATAAACTCTTGGGCTAAATCTTTCCAAAGAATTCCTTATTTTGGTTAAAGGTTAAATCGTAGGGTAAACCTAGTTATTTGGTATCCATCTAAAACTAGTTGCTGAATAGAAGCTTTCGTCGAAATTGAAATTTTGTTTTCTTTTCTGTTCCTAATAATGCGCTAGCCGGTAATTTATTCATAGTGAACTGTACAGGATTACCTAAAAGTGTACCATTCCTGAAACTAGTCAATTAACGTTTGCTATGTAGTTACAACTTTCTGTTTTTTTTTTTTGCGAGTTTTTTTAAGATTTTTTAAATAAATCTTTTTTTACGGATTTTCGCGTTTTCCGCTTTGAAACGGCACTGTTAAAATAAAGCTTTAGATCATAGGTATGTTTTAGATATCACATTATTCTATAACAATGCTTTAATCAGTTGCGTTATGACCTTGAAAAGAACAATTAAAAATTATTGTTATGGTGAGCCGATCGCCTCACCAAAAACTTTACGCGTTAAAGGAGGCAGAGATTTTGGCACCATGCGTAAACTGCATTTTTTTAAATGACGTGAACTTTGATATTTCGAAAAATATAAATCCGAGAAAAAAGTCACTGAACAATGCAAGTGTCTCAGCAAGGCTAGCATAAATTTAGAGGTGGCCCTCTATACATCTCCATGTGTTTATCTGAGTCTTATCCCTAAAGATTGATTAATGGATTCAAGTACTTATTATGTAAAAAAAAATTTTGGGTGGTGACACTTTAATGAATATTTGAATGAATAATGAATAGATAGGTAGGTTGGCTAAGGACACCAAATCAACCTTAATCCGGATACACTTACTTGATTTTTTTGTGGGAAGAGTCCGACCAAGTTAATAAATGAATTAAGTTAATAAATATGCAGTGCTTACGAAAGTTCTAGTTCAAAAACACAAGAAGTCGTGAATATTTAATTCAATACAAGTATGAGCTTTCTCGTACTTCAAGAATAAGTCATACCGAAAATGCCCCTAATAATAAACTTTATCACCTATCACTTTGTATGAAATTGATATCGTAAAAGGAAGGTTTGTCGCATTTATGGCCGCGTAACGCATAAACTCTCTCAGAGAAATATTACTCGGGTATTTCATTCCAGTAATCACTTTTCTCTTCCACGCATTTAATATGAATGACTCTCTCTGAGAGAAGGCATGTGCCGTATGGGGGCGTGTTTTTAATCTGCATTACAATTTATATCATTAGTAATAGAAATCCGGTTCCCGTCATCATAACAATAAATCTAAATGTTTCTAATATATAAAATTCTCGTGTCTCAATGTTAGTGCGCATACGCCTCTGAAACGGCTTGGCCGACTTCAATGAAATTTTACATACACAATCGGTAGGTCTGAGAATAGGTTGTTATGTATGTATATTTCGTAGCCCTAGGTGAAAAAAAAATCCGGCGAAACAACGTTTGCTGGGGCAGCTAGTAATTTTATATATCATCATCAACCCATTATGTCCCCACCGAGGGGCACCGGCACGGGTCTCTTCCCTGAGAAAGGTATAGGCCTTACTCCACCACGGGGGCCAAGTCCGGATTGGTGGAGGCTTGTAAGACTAGTGGCTGCCACTAGCGTTAGAGATAGAACGGTCACCCTTCCATGCACTGAACGCGCCCTATGCTGCTTAACATTCGTGATCGTTTTTTTAAGATCACTCAGGCAGCCGGGGCCACGATCGATTCATATCTTTTATATATAATATCTATTATTTTATAACGAGTTTATCACACAATCTTTGGTTACTTTCTGAACCAAAATTATAATTAACAACCCAACCATTAGTAGGTAAACCAATGGCTTCAACAACCCTTACCTTACATACACTTATAGGGGCGTCATCCTCAACATATTCATTGCAAAGTGACCTTTACCGTAACTGATTAAAGTGCAAAAATGTAAGGATTGACGTGCCATCAACTGTGCACCACTTTTCTCCCGCGACCACGTACGAGCAACGATATTGGCGCAAATTCTATCACACAGCGCGGGAGGCGCGCATTCTTTAATAGCTACCTCTTCGTATTTGTTCAACAGAGGGCGCCAAGGGAGCGTATTTGAATGCGCTGAGGCCCCTACTAGCAACCTGCAGTCATTTATTCAATCAATCAATCGATCGATCAATCAATCAATCAATCAATCAATCAGCCCGTAACTTGCTGGACATGGGCCTCCAAGTCATGACCTTGAAAATATTAATGGTTTTCTATTCTTGTTTTCAAGGTGACGACTTAACAGGTTAAGGCGCCTCTACTACTCTACTACTTTCTGTCCTTTTTTTTTTACCCAGGAGAAACCACTTTACGGGTACCGCCGGCTCGGAGGAGCACAGCGGTTATGTCGGACTCTCTGCCTTAAAATGGGCAGTATACCGACTACAACTCCTGGGGTGTTCCATCCCACTCGCAAGAGACGGGGCCACGGGAACGCTTGCGCACACTACCGCAACCCCGTCAGCGGGCGCCCTCGCGGGCACTTCTTCAGGGGGCAAAAGTGTTTTCTCCCCTCACTCCGCTGTAGGCACTCCGGAACACGAGGCTCGAGCCGCCCTGATCACCATGACCCGCTGCGGGCGCCGCAGCAGGGTCCGGTTTGCAGCGCCCAGTGCGTCCATCCATATTGGCGCTCCGTAGAGCGCCATAGAGCGCACCACACCTGCGTACAGGCGGCGACAGCTCCCCCCAGGCCCCTCAATATTGGGGAGCAGTCTCGCGAGCGCTCCGGCCGAGGCCACCAGTCTGGGGGCCATCATCTACTTTCTGTCCTTGGCCATCCTCATCCAACCGCTGCTATATGCTCTTATCACGATTAGTGGTAAAGTAAAGTAAAGTAGAAAATGGTTTATTGCTCACAACTTAAAAGTAACTACATTTTCCAGCGACACCCACACTAGGACGCTGGGTCGTCCATTCGATTTTTTTTCCTTTGGTGTATATGAAAAGAAAGCTAAACTGGATAACCCTACTTTCTTAATTTTTACCTCAGTTTAGTTTTTCATTTATGATTTTCGTTTTGAAAACCGTCTTATTTTAAAAGAGTGTATAAGCAAGGCGTGGACAGGCAGACAGTGGAGTCTCAGTAATGGGCCTATACTACATCGTCATCAACCCATTATGTCCCCACCGAGGGGCACGGGTCTCTTCCCTGAGGAAGGTATAGGCCATACTCCACCACGGGGGCCAAGTCCGGATTGGTGGAGGCTTGTAGGACTAGTGGCTGGTCTTACTGTCAGAAGTTTTCAAGCCGCCCTAAGGCCTCTGACATGGCTTAACGACTGCCATCTATCGACGGCAGCCGGCACCAACTGCTTAACGTACCTTGCGAAGCACGGAATCGCTCGGAAAAAATGCCACTAGCGTTAGTCATAGACGGTGACCCATCCATGGACTGAACGTGCCGTATGTTGCTTAACCTTAGTGATCGTTTAAGATCACTCAGGCAGCCCAGGCTACGAGCGATTCACTACATAATAATATAATATTGTAAAGTTGAGGACTTATACCAAGTCCTATGTATGTACGATTTATCGTCCATCCTAAAACCGGCCTAACCTAGATCCCGAGTAGGGCGGGCAGATCGAGCGTGTATTCCGATGCGCTAGGGCGGGCGGTAATTGATTCGTCGCCGCGTCACCGTTTGAATTTCAATAGATTAAATTGATATAACTCACTTGCCACGGCATTGGCTTACGCGAAGACTTCTTTTCGACTTGACGATTCACTGGGCCTTTTTGATTCGAGCACCGGGAAGATTGCGGATTTTTTGTAAAAGTTCCTTTTTAAACCCTTCATCATTAACCCATTTCGTCCCCACTGAGGGGCGCGGGTCTCTTCACTGGGGAAGGTATAGGCCATACTCCACCACGGGGGCCAAGCCCGGCTTAGTGGAGGCTTGTTAGACTAGTGGCTGGTCTAACTGTCAGAAGTTTTCAAGCCTCTGACTTGGCTTAACGCCGTCGACAGACGGCAGCCGGCACCAATTGCTTAACGTGCCTTGCGAAGCACGGAATCGCTCGTAAAAAATGCCACTAATAAAGTGTACACAGTATAAAACCATTTTTAACTGCTTAGGTCAGCCAGCAGAACTTTTTCAACCCAACTTTGATAGAGTTTTCAGAGTTGATAGCAGTTGTTTCGGAAGGCTCTGAGCGAAGTGGAGTTGCTCTAAGTGAATTTTCACTGTCATCGAGAGAGTTTAAAGAGTCCCTTTCTTACGCCTAACTCGATTCCTCAGCCCGGAGATCTTTATGTAAATTCTTTTAAAGCTTGACTGCTTAAACCTTCAACTTGGTGTCTTTTTTCGAGAGAGTGCCACCCATTTGAAGCTGCGAGCGCTGGACGGGTGGGCATGAAGAAGAATTAAGTTTTGGGTTGAGTTACATAAAAATAACTGTACTATTTTCGTTATAACTAGCCAATTTTTTATTTATTTTATGATTTTAAAGTTAAATTAACGAGGAAGTGGTGGTAGCCTAGTGGTTAGAACAGCGGTTCGATTCTTATTAGGGGCATGTATCTATGATTTTGTTTTCTAAGTTATATACATTTGTGAAGTTATAATAGCAATACCACTCGCTAACGGTGAAGCAATACTATTATTCTATAACTACCTAAATCAAATTCAATTTAAATCAAATAGCTATGTATGAAATTAATTCTGTTGCTCGATTATTGTCAATGTTCTTTGTGTTTGTAATACTGCATGCTGCTTGTAAATTGCTGTGCCCTAAGTTGGTACAATGTATGAGACAAACCCGAAATGTAATATCTAAACAACTACATGGTCGCAATATAGTTATTTGTTCAACTAGAGAAGAAAGTTGGTTTTCCAAGCGAGTGCTAATTTTGAATCCCGAGTAAGCGAAGGATAATTGAATGGAAGTAATAATTGAATCACGAGCGTTAGCGAGTGATTCTACATTAGAATCCTGAGCGTCGCGAAGGATTCTAAGGTACGAGATGGAAATAACTTTTCTCTCGCGTGATACATACAACTTTTCACCTTAGCAGCGAGAACATTATTAGAGATAAAAAGATACAATATGAATAAAAATGAAACCACATATATTTGCAAACAATAAGTATCTACTAAAATTTAAAATTCCAGTTATTAAAAGTTACATTTTGAAAATTTATAGTTTTATTAGGAAGTGATACCGTGGAGTTTGCGATTTGAGTTTGACTCGAGTTCTTTTCTATTTGTTTATTGGACTGTGACGAGACAATACTGTTAGTAAACGTTGGCGACTCGGTGCGGCTTCTTACCGAATTTTCAATGATATTTGTGTCTTTGGAAGTAGAGGGGCGCGGGTGTGCATAAGGATCAGGTTTAAAGTTTATGCTTTGTATTATGCGCTTACAGGTTTTAGACTTATTTTCGATCGAATCTTCAATATATCCTTCCGCGACCGTGTTTGACTTCCAGCCGCCATGACGTTTTAATGTTGTGAGGTTGGCTCCTGAATCAGCCAAAAGCGTGGCCGAAGTTCGCCTAAAGCAATGTCCAGTGTAAAGGTGAGGCTCTTGTAATTTTAAAAAAGTGGCTATTTGTTGTGGTGCCCCGCCTATTTTATTAATTCCCATAGGCTGTCTTGAACACTTGTCATTACGATACTGCAAGAAAAATCGATCTGTTTTCGTATTATCAGGTCGTAATGCCTTATATTTCTCGACAATTTTCACATATTCGTCGCGAATAACAAAGGACCTGTCAATGTTTGTCTTTGTGTTGGGTAGGTTGACTAATAGCAGTTCGTCAGAATGTTTTTCGATGGCATTAACAGTCAGATTTAACAGTTCGTTCGAGCGGCATGCTCCATTTATTCCAATAATGAGGATAACCTGTAAAAAATATATTATATAACTAAAATGTTAGTAATTAAAATGTATAACAAACAAAACGTAGTATTTACCCACTTTCTTTACATAAGTAACTCGTATTTTAGTAAATATTAGCGAAAACGTTTAGCGTACGTGCACATATATTACTAATTAAGTATAGACATATAGGTAGTAACTTACTTTTGCAGCGAGAAAATTGCAGTCCGGAGCTTCATTAAGAAATTTTTCAATATTAGAGATTGAAAAAATTTTGGACTTTTTAGATTTGTGTCCTACTGACTTTCTTTTCAAAAATTCAATAAGTTTGGGATAAGTTTCAATATGAACATTATGTTTTTCTTTATTGTAGCTTTCAACATCGAATAAATACTCCACATTGTAGGTGATTGCTCCGTTTGTGATAATTCTATGAAGTACGACAATAATACATTCTCCGAGAAAGTGTCCGCGCCCTTTTCAAGTCTCCATTTATTGAAAACATCATAGGTTTTCAGATATCTATCACATGATTTCTGAGGAAGAAAACTGAATTCAGCATTCAACACTTGCTGTTTTAATTCTTCAGGTGTTAAATTTTTTGTTTTTTTTGTTAAACTGTTTTCGTCACTAGACTCACTCATATTTTATGAATTTGTGATATGCAACACTAACTGTAAGTAGTTACCTACCGAAAAACAAAAGAAGAAGAAATAATATTGATTTTTGTTTCCCGCTATTTTTTAAGTTACGTTATGAAACTGCACCCGTAGTATTCTGTTGTACCAATAAAGAGTTTTAAAACTATAAATTATTTGTGCATATCTACTTCGTATTTTTTCTAAAACATTTTCTTTATTTTTTTCTTTATTTCAGTGTATTCATTATATTTTATTATTTAATTAGATATTTAATTACAACGTTACCAAATAATTTTCATTTTAAAGGTTTATTAGTTTCTGAACGTTTTATTGTTTGGGTATTCTGAAATTTGATAAATCGAACTTCGAATGACGTGTTTCGTACATAATGATAATTCGCAGCATTCTAAATTCAAATCACTTTCCCTCACTCTCGCAGGGAAAAGGCGTTTCCCTCACTCTTATTAAGCAGTAAACCCAGTATGTTTGAGCTGCTAAGGTGAAAAAGTTATTAATTATGAATAAAAAAATCGCCACTCCGTGGAGGGCACACGTGGTGACTAAAGCCCTTATGCTCTCTCTCTCTGATAGAAAGTATGTGCACTATACGTAGTGGAACGTATATAGGCTTCTTACATTTAAATTAACGGATGGGAGTCCGGATTAACTTACTTGTAATTTTATGTGAAGAGCCCGTTCAGTTTTCGCTCCGATTCACGGTGAACCGAGAGGCCGACTTGCACCACAAACTAAAATCCATTTAACTTTAAGTTAAACAGAATTTTGACAGTTCCGCCATACACTATCTGTCAAAATTTTACTTAATTTAACGCTAAATGGATTTCAGTCGGTGGCGAAAGTCGGTCTGAGTCCAATTATGATTATTTTTCAATCCGCCAGGTCCGCACTCTAAGCAGCTCCAGAGTGAGCGGGGCCCAACTTGTGATTATTTCCTAGCGCGGTGCGTGGATCGGTTCACAATGGCGTCGGAGGTTACGAGATGTAGGTACGGATGAATGTTTAAGTTGATTTATTTGCTGGCTCCTGCGAAGGTGGGGCGGGAGATGGTATATTTTTGACGTGGCGGAGTGTACGTTTCTTGAGATAAGCTCGTGTGCCTGTGTCTGTGGTGAGAAGAGATGAGGCAAGAAACATTAATTCTATCAAAAGCCACACTGCTGGCATTCGCCTCATGGTGCACATTTTTTTTGAAAGGGGAGAGTTTTCATTAAATGTTAGTTAAAATTTACGTTTCGAAGGAATCACTTAAAACTTACTAGGTTTTCGCGTGAAGCCTGTGCCGTATTTATACATTATTCCTTAATTTCCAGTACACTTACTTATAATAATACTTTTAGTTACATAAATAACATACATGACACATGATGGAATAATATTATTATTAGTGATTGTATAATTTTTGCTATTAATTATATTGTTCAATAAAACATTTCTTTTTCAGGCCTTTATTTCATTTGGTTTAATGTAATTATAATGGCTTATAATTATATAATTAAAAAATATAATGCCAGTAAGTTATAAGTTATTCGAATGAAGCTTCAGAATGAAGGTCCTTCATTGAATGTCTTGACACACATGTAAAATAGTTTTTCGAAAATCATCTCTTAAGGGAATAAAACGGGGGTGCAATGTTAGTATGAAACTTAGCCATTTATGAAATTCAGCATTCAGGTCCTTCATTTAAAGTCATGAAAGACGTGTTAAGTAGTTTTTCGAAAATCATCTCGTAAGGGAGTAAGAGGGGGTTGCGAAGTTAGTATGAAAGCTCTTTCACATGCGCTAAAAGTATCCCTATCTTATGTGCAAACACTTTACTCAACTAAAGCCCACGCGGACGTAGTCGCGGGCAACAGCTAGTGGCTTATAATAATATAATTAAAAAATATAATGCCTTAATAATTGTTCGGAATCTTCAGGTCGCAATCACTATTTGTACTTGTCCAGTTAGTTCTTCAACATTTCTACCATTTTCAACATTTCCATTGTAGCAAAGACTTAAAATATTTCTGGTCAACAGTAACCACTTAGACACTGTGACGTGTTACGTGTAAAGTGTTCTATAGATTTTCTTTGCTTTGCATATTATCCTCGAAGTTGTATCCTCTTGTGTCGTATCTTTTGATTCGCTTCTCGATTCAGTTTTAGTTTAAAATGCAAAGAGACAGTCGGCTCAAACATAACTTCGATTCAGTTTAACAAACTCCAACCTAGGTAGTTTTTGGGGTTCCGTACCTCAAAAGTAAAAAAAAAGAACCCTCTTAGGACCTTAGTTTTCCATCCGTCAGTTCGCCAAGACCCTTTATCATCGGACGTGTAGAGGTATGTTGTTACACTTTATTGCACAAAAAAAACCATTTATTTTATTTTATTTATTCTCCATAAAATACCGTTCATTACAGGTTTTTACCTAATGCGAATGGTATGCTACTTAATAATATTTAACTTATCTATCTCTTATCTAATCTTATCTCTAATAACATCAATATAATGACTACTTACACAAATTGTCCTTATAACATATAACAAACAGTGCTGTTCTATTGAATATATTGAACATAACATAACTTAAATAACAGGTTTGTGACAAAAAAAATCGTGCAAAGGCGGACTTATTTCTAAAGATCGAGGTATCGAGTCAAAATTAAAATCATATACTCATAGCTACTTGAAACTGTAAAGCTCAAACTTTTAAGTTGACGAAATAAAAAGATACGGCTGTTTAAGTCCACAAAAACTGAATATTTATATATTTTGAATTAAAATTTATAGTGTACTTTCCGTTGACCTAGAACCATGAAATTTGGCAAATAATGTCGTGATGTAATACAAATACAGGGAAAAATGTGACAACTATACATTTTCAATAAAATCATTAAAAAAACTTACAAGTTCGGGAAAATCTTGCAAAAAACTGCAATTACGGAACCCTCGATGTCCGGGCCCGACTGGCTCCAGTCCGGTTTTTTTTTCGCACCGCATTACCAGTGAAAAATCAACTCCGTAACTTTAATAACAAATACAATTTTCACCCACGAAATCGCCATTGAACCTCTGCTAAGAGGAAACCGCTGTTATTTTGAATGAAATAAGAATTTATACCCATAATCGTAAATTGGTATGTTCTGAATTGCCACCCCTTACGTTCGGTCTAATTTCCATCCCAATGTGATAGATTTAAGGTTGGGATTCCTTTGGTTGTGCCCCAAAGCAGGTGTCGCGAAAGTGCGGTAGCGACAAGGTGCAATTTGAATTTTCATCGGGTGCCGTCGCTTGTGGAAAGGGTAGAGTCAGGGTTGCTAGTCGTACGAGATTACTTCTTTACGGGGTATTGTAGAAAAGTCTGGTGGAATATTAAAAATGGGCTTGAAAATCAAGCAGCCTCTAAAACTACATGAAAAAACGTTATTAAAGTATTTTTATTTACTTGGCCATTTTTTTAACGGTGAAGCTTATGCTTATGTACCTACTGTAAATAAATTACCTGGCCTTCTTTTAAATTAATATGAGTAGACACGACTGATGGGTGGGTAAATAGACAATAATTTAAGCTTCATACTATAATGCTGCGGCCACACTTGAAGGCGAAGATTCGTGTTCGCGTTGTCGCGACAAAATTTCGTGTTCCCTCTACGGCGAAGAGCTTGGCCACATCAAATAAACCTTCGCTACTACGTCGCGACAATATAGAACGTTGCTAAATTCATTTTGCGCGAAGTGTAGCCAACCGCTCGAACTTAGTCGCGATAAAACCCTTTGATGTGCGGTATTTTACCGACAGCAGCGCGAAGGGTGTTTGTATTCGCGATGATGATTCGCGTTAGGACGAATTTTTTGGCCAGACATGTCGCGACAACGCAAATCTTCGCGTTATCGCGATAGTGTGGCCGTACCATAAGCGCATTCAACTTAGTACATTTCTACCATGTTGGAAAGAGGTAGCCACGTAAAGAGAGGACTAGAGAGCTTTACCTCCTTTAGGAGAGCTGTTTTGAATCTCTTCAGTGAGATACAAATGGGGCTACATAAAAACCTTTTGTCTATGAAACCCAAGAAAAGACCTATCTACTTGTGACTAGCACTTTTTAATACCACAAAAAGAAACGGAACCCTCATATCCGTCAATCACACCGTGATTCTTAACTACTTGCTACGCTTACAGGACTTTTGATGGACTGAGTTATTTTTCTTAAATTTGTCAAAATAAAGTAAAATAATATTTTTTTAAATAATTTTGGAAATTCGTGAATTATCACCTTTTTACCTTTAACAGTCACGTACGGCGCAAAATACCCCCATAAGTGCTATTTTTTCTTTATTAGTCTAATGTCTTGCAAAGTTTTTAAGATTAGTTTTGAGCTCCAGAACCAGGCATAAGTATTTTTAATTTTATTTTGAAACTTTTGGCCTCCCGCCTAAAAACAGTGATTTCAAACTTTGGGCCCAAAATATACTTAATTATTGTTCGAATGTACAGGTTTTCTTTATTGGATACGAAAATAGGCTTAATACCGATTATAATTACAGAAAAAATAAAAGCATTTTTGTTTTTTTTTTCTTGGAAAATCTCTAAAGGAGAATGATCAATTTACTATAGGACTTCGTCTATTTTTGCGTCTTCTTGCACATTGATGAAACCAACGGTAAACTATAAGAAATTAGCTCTGGATAATGCAGGAAAAATATTATGAAAATATTAGATGGGAGTTTCGAGAAATCTTAATTTTGAGCCCATGTTTTGAGGTTATGACACGTTGGTGGTTTGGTGTTATTTTGGATTGGCATTGACACCTTTTAGTTTTAATTGAAAGCATAGGTCATTATCAGTTCGTTCCTCCGTTATTCTGAGGTTCGTTCCTACGGAAGAAGTTTGTGCTTTATGCCACAGATTATTTATGCTTTTAGCCAAATATGCAGGCGTTTACATACTGCGACTTTTTGCAGATAGCGTGTGTGTGTAACGATGGACGATTCGCGAGTGTATCCATGCACCAGCGCATTATCTAAATCGCGACTCGCTGCAAAAAGTCGCAATGTTTAAGGAGCCTAATGGGGGACAAAGAGATAATTTCTGATAAGCATAAACAGTCTTAGGTCCTGAGCACAATTGAGACAAGACTATCCTAAGCCCACAATGGCGGTTTATTTTAGTTATTTATTCCACATATTGTTCGTACATCATCATCATCATTTCAGCCATTGGACGTCCACTACTGGACATTAGAATCTCCCAACGATTTCCAAAAGGGCCGGTTGAATTGTTCATACACATTACACATGGTCATTTTAACAATAAACTACATTAACTAAACAATATCAAATTCACTAGGATCAATTTGCAAAAATAAAACCGTAATAAAACCGCTCGTTTGAATTCCCGTCAAAAACTCCCCGTTTGCAGTTTGCACTTTCGCAATGTAGCACACAGTACACCTTTTGCGATTTTTGCAATAATTTAATCTAATCTGTGTTTGTAATCTGTATTGAGTGACTGAAGTGGGTTACTATTGCACGGACCGAGAATGTACGGCATGAGAATGTAAAGCATGGGAATTCGTGCCCAAATGACACCAATTATCGGGATGTGCATTCCTGCCTGTACATCCCCGTCCGTGCATTCCCGGTCCGTACCGGGAATGCACGAACGCGGAACGTACAGCCCTGGAATTCGGTGCCTCGTTCACATCACAGAGAATACAATCAATTACGTTGTTCACATCATAGGTTTTGCGTGTTTTACTGTAGTGTGTAAGGTATTTCTTTTGGAATTCGTTTAGAAACGCTGATAACGCACGACCCGAGAACGTGCGGACGGGAATCCATGTACATGTACACGGATTCAATGGCTGTACATTACCAGGGCGTACGTTCTCAGAATGTGCATTCGCGGTACGTGCATTATCATCTCCCACTGAAGTTATACAATCAATACAGATACTTTTTAATTTTTACTTTTAAACCCCTGATTCTTTTATTTTATCAAATAGAACTATGAAATCATTTTTCAAAAGAAACATTTTGAGGTATAAATGCTTAAAGCGCAACGCAAAAGCAACTTAGACTGTTTTTGGTCATTCTCCTTTTCATAATTCATTCAATTCATAACTCGAAAATTATCAATAATCGCTGAACGTACATGGGGGCGTTTTGGAAAGTTCTCGATACGGGCTATCTAAAAAAAAAATAACGTCACCCGATTGGCCACCCTGTATTACTATCTTACAATTCAGCGAATTGAACTTCTTTGCCCTGGCAACTCTGAATGGAGTATCGAAAAGTGATATTTGGATGATGAAATTGAACCTGGCGGGTGGGTCGGGTTTTATTTTGCTCTATTTCGTCGAGGAGGGTCTCTTTGTGTGTCTGTTGGAACTGTCAAAATTTACTAGCATTATACCGTGTAGTTTTTATCTACACTAAAGAGAAGGACAAGAGAAACGTAGGTATACGAGACTGCTACTTATGTATGCGGAATAGAAAAAATAAACAAATGCATATGGCTAAATATACTTTTATTGTTTTTCAAAGTATTCTCCACTATGATCGATGCACTTTTGCATTCGATGAAACCAATTTGTAAAACACTTTTTCCACTCTGATTGAGGTATCTCCAAAACGTGCTGTTGCACGCATCTACGGCATCTTCACGGGTCGAAAATCGTTGACCACGTAATTTATTCTTTACATTTGGGAATAAATAGAAATCATTGGGAGCCAAATCAGGGCTGTACTTTGGATGACCCATCAATTTTTTGACCATCCAAAAATGTAGTTGTTTCCTGAGATGTATGACAGCTGGCATTGTCATGGTGAAGTATGATTCTGCGTCGCTGGTTGTTTTGGCGTATTTCTTCAAATACTTCCGGCAAACAAATGGTCATGTACCACTCCGAATTAACCGTTCTGCGATTCTCCAGTGGTATTGTAGCCACATGGCCATTAATACCAAAAAAGCAGGCCACCATTTGCTTTGCTTTTTGCATGAGCCACTTTCGTAGGGTTCGGCTCATTTTGAAACACCCAAACTGTTGATTGTTGTTTAGTTTCGGGATCGTACGCGTAGATCCAGGATTCGACACCTTTTTTTTTTTTTTTGTTAACGGTGTGAAATGCACCATAACCCCCACCCTTGGGGGAGGGCGACGGCCGTGTGTCGGACTCTCCTCTCCTAATAATAGGAGAGGCATACCTCCTAAAACACCCCGGGGGCCATCCTGTCGCTCGTGCAATGGGGCGCCGCCGGATCTCGCAAGTGGTGTGAAACCACAACGCGAATGCGACAGCGGCGCCCCGGCGACGTCGACCCGACTCGCAAGGAGTCGGGCCCACCCTCACTGTAGAAGGGGCATGGGCCCCTACCCCCTTCTCCCGTCACGATGTCGGACGGCAGGTCCCCCAACCTGCCGTCTGTGACCCTCACTCAACCGGCGGCGCAAGGTCCGCGCAGCGTCCCCCGCGCCACCGGCTCTCCCGGCGGAGAGGCGCGAGTTCCCCAAGCCTCCAGCTACCGAAGACCCGTTTTTTGGCCCTCTGCCAGGTCTTCGGCCCATCAAGTCAACCCTCCCATGAAACATCCCTCGGGCAGGGACCATATGGGGTGACCAGTCCCTGGTCCCTGGCTTACCTCCTGCAGTTTCCCCTCCCAGGACCGGCTTGTGGATCTCGCGCCCCTCCCCGCCCCTCCAGCCCTCTTCCATGCCCTCTGCTGGACAGAGGGACATAGAGAGGGCCCCCACCGTGTGTTTTTTATAGAGGTTGTCTCCTCGCGGCCCGAAGGCCCCCGGCCCCGCTCAATGTGGGGTTACGGGTGCGGGGCCCATGGTGGACCCCGCGGGACATCCAGCAGCGCAAGCCACTGGACGTCCCCCTCCCTCTGGTTTTGGTCCGCGCCGGCCGAAGCCGGTACCCCCCATATCTGGAGGGCGTTCCCCTATCCGCCACCCGGGGGACGCATCCGATGGAAGACCAGAAACTCCGCACGGAGGATTCGTCACCTGTGTCGATATTATAAACAGATTTTGAGTCGCCTCCGTTGAATTTTTTTAAGGTTTTCTTGCACCATTCGACGCGAGCATCTTTTTGATCCTGAGTTAAGTTGTGCGGGATCCAACGCGAACAATTTTTTTTTACAGACAAATGTTCATGTAATTTCCTATGAATGCTCGTCATACATATGCCCAGAATAGCCTCTATCTCGCGATACGTAACATGGCGGTCTTGCATTATTAGTTTTCGCACAGCTTCAATATTTTGTGGCACAACCACCGATTTCGGGCGACCTTCTTTAACTTCGTCCGTGAGCTTACTGCGCTCGCGATTAAACTCACTAAACCAGTGATACACAGTCGTTTTTGATGGAGCTTCACCACCAAAAGTCGAAGTTAATTGATCTACGCACTGTTGTTGCGTTAAACCACGTCGAAAATCGTAATAAATCATAGCACGAATATTTTCACGAGTGAATTCAATTTTTTCAGCGATATGACATTTTAAACCCAACAAAAACAAAACACTAACGTATATAAGAGAAAAATATTAGCGGCCAGTATTTAAAAAAGAACGAATTTGACCATGGAGGTCAGACATTGCGTTTAAAATTATTGGAATCCCAGATTCCGCATACATAAGTAGCAGCCTATGTATAATGTAAGATCCGTTATTAGAAATATATATAGGGTATACCCTCATCTGTTATTCTATAATGACTAAGATTATATGCCAGATAAGTATACATTGATAAAACTCAAGTGTTTAAGCCTAGCTAAATTACGTGCCAATGCTATCAGAAACATAATATTTAATTAATATTTTTGATTAATTTCCCTCATCTGTTATTTGTAAAAAAATTGAATTGATAAGGAGTGGGAAAATCACAAGTTGCCTACTTTCCCGCAGCACAACTAGGTATACGCTGTTAATGTACCCTTAACAGTTATTTAATGGACTTGTATTACGCAATTTATTTATTTATTTTATTAAGAACACAAAACAGGTTACAGACACATTTTCGCAATTTTACATAGTAAAATGTAGATCAGATCTAGCCTATGACCCTAAACTTGTGAACCTATGTAGCATGCATTTAGACTACTTGTAATTCGGATTAATCCTAACTAAATTTATTTTTAATTTTATTAATTTACTATATTTACTCACGGCGCTCTAAGAACGCCACGGACAGCCTTTATAAAGACGAAAAATTTCTGAAAAATATCAATGTCCACATCTTTGTTATCTGCCACCAGATCGTTGTAGGTACGACGCATCCTAACAATGGGGTTGTAAAAAGAAGTATTGTTTTTGTAGGTTTCTAAAGGGAAGAGTAGAGGTTTGCGAATGCGATATCTAGTATTAGATGTTATCTGAAAGACGAGAGAGGGAGAGTCTATCTTCGAGTGGATGATTTTATGAAGGTAAATTAAATCGTGTTGTTTCAGACGCAGCTCGAGAGAAGTTACATTGAATTTTAACAGTCTATCGTTATAACATGGCACTGAGCGCCCACAATTTAGTCTGTGGCATAGTATTTTTAAACATTTCTTTTGCACCTTTTCTATGTTATTTATGTGTGTTGAGTAAAACGGGGACCATATTGGGCAGGCGTATTCCAATATACTTCTGACTAGACTATAATATAGATACAAAACACTTAAAGGTTTTTTGAATCCCTTTGTAGTCCGTAAAACAAACCCTAGCAATTTACTAGCTCTGTTCACAATATATTCATAGTGATCCCTAAATGATAGCTGTTCATCAAATAGCACCCTCAAATCCTTGATGACTGACTTGCGAATTAGGATCTTATCGGCTAAAGTGTAGTTAAAAGTAACCTTATGTCTTTTCCTAGTGAAGGAGATAACAACACATTTTCCAACGTTGAGGTACGTCCCGTTACGATAACTCCAATCCTCTAAGGTTTTTAAGTCTCTTTGCAGTCTCTCACAGTCAGTAATATCTGTAACTGCAGTGAACATTTTTAAATCAATATAGGAGGCTAGGGCATGACAGTCGATCAATCAAGTCATCGATGAACACTATGAACATCAATGGTCCCAAGTGAGAGCTCTGTGGAACTCCTGAAGGAATCTCTGCAGGCGAAGAAGATAGATGATCCCTGATGGCTACCAATTGACTTCGTTTACTCAAGTATGACTTGATTTCGCTAGACAACCCACTTGAGATATCAATGTAACAATGTACATATCACTTGAGATATGAATGTATCAATTTAGCTAACATAATATAATCTTCGTTGTTATCAAATAACAGTTGAGGGTATCTACAGTAGATCTACAGCCACCATTATTTTTTTACTGCAAAAAATGCCACCAAGTAGCTTATTTTTGTATCCAAACTAAAAACGCAGTAATGGCTATTACAGTCTGTAAGCTTTTAGAATATACCTCGGCTGCTATCGGAAAGAATATATATTCGTGTAATAGAAATATCGGAACTAATATGACACTTAATTTCGAAATCGGTACTAATATGACGGGAATAAACTAATACAGAGCAGGAAGTAGTATTACACTCGTGTGCTTTCGGCGAAAACCGAAGCCTAATCTAGAGCCCGAGGTATATTCTAAAAGCTAACAGACTGTACTGTGTTTCTCATTACGAGGGCAGAAAAGATCTTAGGCTAATACGAAACCAGCATCCGACGACTCACGAATGTTGACGAAGCGAAAAAGATTTGTCAGAATCGTGACAAACATTGGTCTCTACCACAGATATCTGACTACCTACTCCTCCGGGATATAGGCGTGAGTTTTATTTATTTGGTACCGGGTTTAGAAACATATTTTTATTGAAGCCTCAAAATATCGACAGGAGCTGATTTAAAGTCACATTCTCTAATAACAATATCTTCCCTGATTATTAAAGCATTCAAATAGCCTAGGCGCACACTATACTCTGATTTTTAATTAGGTGGACTAAACTGACAGTTGGTGGGTTGCCACGTAAGGGAAAATAAAAAATAGTGTTGTGCTCAGAGAGATCGAATAATAAATATTTTCATTCAATCATTCGTTCATTCAATTGCAGACTGGTGTATGTAATGTAACTCGCTCGCCCGGCCCTGAGTGATTTAAGATTTAGTTTTGCTAATTCTTTAACCATATCCCTAAACCTTTAAATTTGTTAAAAATGTTTAAACATTTTGGTTAAATCTGAGGCTAGATAAGTTTAAAACGTCGTCTGGTTATGTAAGCCTGTTTACATTTTCCTGATCTCACGTGTGTGTATGCTTTGCTCTCTATTTGCATTGCTATTAAGCTCTCTTAATATTTTTATATCTTATTTTATCTCTCTCTGTATGTCATATTAATTGTTTGTTACCTGTTTTACACTCCAATAAACAAATTAAATTAAATTATAAACTCTACGTACGCACACGAAATTACTAAGCTGAAATGGAGACGGGCGGGACATTTGGTTAGGCGGGAAGACGGCCGGTGGATTAAGGTAGCCACTGAGTGGTGGCCAAGAACGGGTCGACGGTCGGTGGGCAGACCACCAGCCCGATGGGTCGACGACATTGTGAAAGCGGCTGTTAGACACTGGACGAGACTAGCACTGGACCGGATGGGTTGGCGTGAGAGAGAAGAGTCCTACGCCCAACGGTGGGCTCTATTTACGGGCTGATTAGATAGAATAAACTGTAAAATGAAATGATACTTAAGTTAGAGGATTTCGTGATAAAATTATACATTTATAACTTAACAACATGACAGACATACCATATTCATTCCTTTCTGTTTTGGAATAGGAAAAAAATCAAATGAAAACTAGATTTAAAATTTTAATCACTTTTAAAGTCTTAGGACGAATTGCACCTCGATTTTAAAATGCGTTAGCGCTTTGTATTGTCAAACTAGTTTTCACATTAAAATAAAATTAGCAACTAAACACGTTTAAAGATTTTGGTGCAAGCTTCGTTTTGCTTAGCTAATAAATTTATTGAAATGGAAAATCAAATAGATGATATGAAAAAAAAACAAAAAATTAATACTGAACAAAAACATGTGGTCGATACAATACTGAAAGCTGTAATTCTACATTGAGAAAACAGCTTTCTCCTTTTTCCTAGATGGCACATGTGGATTATTGTCTAAGTCGCATATTATGTCGTTAGATTCACTGGCTAATAGGTTTATAATTTTTTTTATTATTTTTAATTTGTGACGAGGAACCCAGCCATGATACTATTGTATTGATCCTTCAAGATATAATGTACTGAAATAAAGTACATTTGAAGGCAAAACTTTATTATTCAAGCGTTAACGGCTGAGGTGTGTCACAATGTGACCAATAAATACCTACTATATAAAGAATATACTGTACACAGTAGACACGACACAATAGGGTATACGAATCTATCACTAGCCAAAACATTATTTGTTGAAAACGGTTAACTACAGAGTTATCATCCAAACCTTGTGAAAAAAAGTGGATATAATTATAAGTCTAGTCGAGTTGTCATCTCGTTACCTAAACGAAATATCTCCTAAAGTTTGTGGGTTTTTCAGATTTAGGTATGTTTGTTTAATTGGTACGTATTTAATGATTAGGATTAAGTTTTCCCCAAATAAAGGAAATAAAATTGAAGAGTGAATGATTGAATGAAATCGAACATTCAATCAACACATCAAGTCACATCACTACGATCTTGGTCTGACAACATTTTAAAAAAATAAGAGCATTTTAAATCTGTCAGTTTAGTCCACCTAATTAAAAATCAAGGTATAGGCGACATGCGACAGCGACAGCTTGGCGATTATACGCGACGACAGGCTGCGGCCGACAATTTTCATATATTTTGTTCGAGGCTCCGCACACTTGCGTCAGAGTCGCGACGACAAGACGCCAGATGCAAACGACAACGCCGCATCTGACACGGCGACTAGACGCGGCGACAAGTCGCCCTGTTGGATGGAATTCTACATATCTACATATGGTATTTTCTAGAATAAGAAATTTTTTACGGTATGGCTTAATTACCACGCGTGCCCACCGCGGATGGTCGATTTTAAGCGCTGAGGTGTGTGAATACACTCAGGTTTCCTCACGATGTCTTCCTTCACTAGCGAGTGGTATTACTACTACAACTAGCTTACAGCGTAGAACAAATGTCTAATCTATCTATCTATCTATATATATAAAAGGAGAAGCTGACTGACTGACTGACTGACTGACTGACATATCAACGCAGGGCCTAAACTATAAGGGTTAGAAACTTGAAATTTTGCACAGGGGTTTCTTTTGTAATGTAAGGGAGCACTAAGAAAGGATTTATGAAAATTCATCCCCTAAGGGGGTAAAATGGGGGTTCAAAGTTAGTATGAAACTTTGCCGTTTTTGAAGTTATTGGAATGAAATTTGGTACGAAGTTTTCTCATTTAAAATTATAAAACACCTGTAAAATAGTTTTTTTAAAATCATCCCTTAAGGGGGAAAAAGGGGGGTGCAAACTTAGTATGAAACTTTGCCGTTTTTGAAGTTATTCGAATGAGATTCAATATGAAGGTCCTTCATTGAAAGTCATGAAACACACATAAAATAGTTTTTAGAAAATCATCCCTTAAGGGGGTAAGAGGGGGGGGTCCAAGTTAGTATGAAACTTTGCCGTTTTTAAAGTTATTCGAATGAAATTCAATATGAAGTTCCTTCATTAAAAAAATAAAATAAAACTCACGCCCGTTATCCCCGAAGGGCTAGGCAGAGGCACCAGTCTCTAGAACTGGACCCACGTTTTGCCGAGTTTATTAGGTCCCAAACGTGACAAGTGGCAAGCCTGTCGCCGTTATCCGGGCACAATTTATCAGCGAATGGTGTTGCTGTACAATCATTAAAATTTATGAAATACATTTAAAATAGTTTTTGAAAATCATCCCTAAAAGGAGTAAAATGGGGGTGTAAAGTTAGTATGAAACTTAGACATTTTTGAAGTTATTCGAATGAAATTCAGCATGAGGGTCCTTCATTGAAAGTCATGAAAGACGTGTAAAGTAGTTTTTCGAAAATCATCTCTTAAGGGGGTAAGAGGGGGTTGCGAAATTAGTATGAAAGCTCTTTCGCATGTGCTAAAAGTATCCCTATCTTATTTGCAAACACTTTACTCAACTAAAGCCCACGCGGACGTAGTCGCGGGCAACAGCTAGTATGTATATAAAATTCTCGTGTCACAGTGTTAAGTGCGCATACTCCTCCGAAACAACTTGACAGATTTTTATGAAATGTTATGTATTCATTAGGTCTGAGAATATGTTGTTATCTATTTTTCATACCCTTATCTCGCAAAACAACGCTTTTATATTGTGTAAAAATTGTCTAAACATAATTAATATTATGTAAATATGATGACGTCACATAACAACATGTTGACAAGTTTATTAACTAACAACTATGACGGTCATAAATTAATTAAACATTTCGTTTTTATTGTGAATAAAAATAGAATTCGAAGACAAAAAAAGTCAGGTTCCACCGAGATTTGAACTCGGATCGCTGGATTCAAAGTCCAGAGTGCTAACCATTACACCATGGAACCGACATGAATAAACGCCCAATAAAGCGACTGGCAGAATCGGTTCCGCGGCCCAGAGGTCAAACGACTCACGCGCAGATGCCGCGGTGAAAGTAAAGAAGTTCTAACTTAAGTATATTGCTTAAACACGATATAAGGCAAGCTGGCATTGACCTAGATTCGGTCTAACTACCTCAAAAACTGACTAGATTGTTGGTTTAGCGGTATTGCGTTTGATGTGTCCATGCTGGAGGGCGTGGGTTCAATTTCCACTGGGGCCGCTGGACATTCGGCCCACATATGGCCTCAGTTTGGGTATATTTACGTATGTGAATTGTACTTTTATTTGTCTCTTGTTGCTTGTGTGCCATAAAGAATATTCTTATCTCATCTTATCTAGTTTCATCATCAACACTCTATGTCCCCACCGAGGGGCAAGGGTCTCTTCCCCGAGGTAGGTATAGGCCATACTCCACCACTGAGGCCTATTCCAAATTGGTGGAAGCTTGCAGTTTGCACGGAACCGCTCGGAAAAATGCCACTAGCGTTAGTCGTAGAGACGGTCACTTATCCATGCACTGAACGCGCCCTATGTTGCTTAACCTTCGTGATCGTTTAAGATCACTTGGGCAGCCGGGCTACGAGCGATTCATAATATTAATAATAATAAATGGGCTAGTTCTAACCAGGCTCGCTAACCATCTGAGGAAGTTAAAACTCCCTGTGGGCATGCTTCCGGCTGTCATGCAGAAGGCTTGATAAAGTCTGTTCGCTATCATAGTGTCACTTTGATATTTACCGCCTCGGCACGTGGCGGATTTAAAAAAAAGAAATTAGAGGAAGTCGACGCTGCGCAAACACGCCAGTGAATTTGGCTCGCAGCTCGTCTCATTCTACTATTATGTAGATCACGCAAGTTAAAAAGTAAATCAATCGGTATTTTAGAATGGATTTATAACGAGACGATTCTGCATCATTTAGGTAGGTACCTATACTAAATATCGGTGGAGATGAATATTCTGAGGACACTTCGAGTGATGAAGAGTAGTGTTTTGTTTTGTGCCTCATTAGGTATATTGCGTACCATGTTTTTTTTTTCTATTTAAAGACGACACATCGTCTAAGTTGTATTATTGAAATAAATGTTTTTTTACTAAAACCAAGATTGCCTTCGTGTGTACCGACACTAATATATAAGCGAACGGACTTTACAGCCCGGATAGTCCGGCATTTTCTCTCGCTGTCGCACTGACCTCCGGCCGCTTGGACTCCTCAGCCGGAGGGCGTCCGTCTGGCCACCTTGGACAGACGTGACTATTATCTTTTTATCTACCTAATAATACTATTATTGTACTTTATTTTTATTACACACTAAACATAAAACAGGCATTACATAAGAAATAACATTCATGTACAAAGTCAATTATTATGACTTAGATTAATTATGTGCTCCACGCGTTTCAGTTGCGGTATGTAAATATTTACCACCGGTTTCAGAAAAAAGGGAACTTGAATTTAGTAATCATTTACTTAATTTTTTTTTTTAATTTTACATATTATTTTTTTTACAAAATTCTGATTAAAGAAACAAGTATCAAAAGAACAGTCGTCTTGTCATGTGACCAACCCACAGTGCAATAACGAAACGCAACGGTCATCCCGCACTGACAACTTAAGTCGCCAGCGCCGGACTCAGGTCCTAATCGTGAATCTCGCGGGGCCCCAATCGTCAGGTGGCTCGCAGCCGCATTTATTATTCACGATACTGATTGAGCCGGAGACGCACGCGGGGGCTCCTGAATTATAGAGTAGCGGCGATGCTGACCGCGCAGGGGCGAACTTAGGTGGGCCGAAAATGAGCTTTATTGAAATTAAAATGGAATTTCGTATGAAATATATTTATTATCGATTCAGAATTGCAAAATTGCTACAAGGAACGAATATTGTGTTGCAAAAAATATTGCACGCTAAAGAGCGGCGTGGATTTCTAGCAAATTTAGCATACCTACGTTTAGAATTAAATAAAACTTTATAAGGTTCTGTATCCAAAGGGTAAGTTTACTTACCTATTTATTAATTATTTTACAGAAAGTTAGCTAACTACTTCTTAAAGTACGTCATCGCTATTTTAATTGATAGTCAATTACGAGCAAATAAATGTGACGTAGGTTGTAAACATTTATACCTACTTGTCTTTGCAATGCTTTTATGAGCACAAGTGTGCCAATTCTCTTTGTTTTATTGGCTTGAAAGCAATTGGCTCAGATATCGACGATTGTTTTGGCACAGCTAATCAGCCGGTTCCATGGTGTAACGGTTAGCACTCTGGACTCTGAATCCAGCGATCCGAGTTCAAATCTCGGTGGAACCTGATCTTTTTGTTTGAACTCCTCGAACTCGCTTAACGTTTTTTAGCTCGGACCACGTTCGCTTTTGTGTGCATTGAATTTATATAGTAATATCAGCCAAGTGCGAGTCGCAATCGCGTACAATGGGTTCCGTACCGCTAACTACACACCATTTGAATAATATTTCGTCGTATGAGTCCACCTGTTGCCATTATTAATATCGAGCAACAAACGGGAAAACTGATGTTTTTTTGTATGTTATAATTATATATTTTAAAGAAAAGTAAATCTGTGCTGGAGAAATATGCTGTGAATATCTACCTGTGGCCGTTTTCAGTATCAACAAAAAAAGAGCATAAAAATCACGATATGGGAGGCCATAAGAGCCTACGGACGTATCCTTTGGGGTACGGAATCCTAAAAACAGTAAGAAAGGGACACGGCTTATGTCCATGAGGTGGTAAAACGTCCTGAGGTCGATATTTGCTGCAGGTTTGTTACCCACAGCACTGACCAGTAAAAGCAGATTTTCCGTACAAATTTTCCATACAAAGTTAGCTTTCATCAATCGTCAATAACAAGACCGCTAATTTGAAATTTCAAAATGTGTTTTTTTTCTTCAGACACCTTAATATCTTGGTAACATGGTAACACGACGCCACCCACAGCTCAGCTATTTTCTTGACCTGTGACCGCCACCAATGGTACTGAAATAGGGCGGTTTTCTATGGAAAAGTCATTTTTAATATGAAAAGTATGAATTTTTCTAACTGTAATGACTCGATAGCCAATTTGAATGGTCCAGTACCTCAGCACTGTAGTACCGTTCCAGCAGGGCGGTGGTTTCGCGATAATATTGAACAACTATGTTTATTAGAGTCCAAGACTTGGTCAAATTCAGTCCGCCCCTGTGCTGCGTGCTAACAGGCGTTTAGCGTCCTCCGGGTCCTCGGGGACGCTGGCCGGCCGCGTTATGTCTAAATCTAACAATGTTTTTTGTCTGGAGCCGGCCCCCCTAATCCAATAAGCTGTACGGGCCAGAGAACTGATGGAATATTTTCTGAGCTTGTTACTGGTTGCGGACATGATTTTCGTACTCCTCGATCTACAAAACACTGGCCGTGTTTACTAATTTCGCAAATTACTGCAAAAGTGAATAATCCTGCAGCAAATAGGCTTTACGTCCTACTGTAAGGCATAAGCCTCCTATCATAGAGACAGTTAAGCGCCTTTAAAACAACGAGGCAACCAATATACAACCGAAAATGTGAAACACGGAACAACTTTTTCTTCTTTTTTTTAAAGAATTCGAAAAAAAAAATCATTTAGTTTCACACTACTGTGAAAAAAAGCTTATTATGAAATCGATTATTTGGAAGACAAGGATGTCTGGTGCTTAACAGTAGATTAATATTAAATGTATTTAGAGGAGATTTTCAATTAATATTGATAATTGTGTCTAGTGTTCAACACAACCATGAGTAATATTTAAAGTTTGTCAATTAAGTAAACTAAGAATCTTTTGAAAATAATAAATGTGGAGTTTCTTTGTTAGTTTCTTCTCCACGTAGGTACAGTCGACAGCACGTCAATCTTCACATTTTATTTGCAAAGTTCGCCCGTAATGCAACGGATTAGAGTGCATGGGTGTATACCATGATGTGCTGTCGACTGTACCTAATCTATTAATTGTGAAAATAACTTTGACGTTCATAAGGTATCTAAGCATTTTGTTTGAATTTTGAATATTAACATTTGAATTTGAATTACAGTTAAGTAGAATAGAATATTACCGTACCTACACCAGGTTTTTTTTGTGTAACCTTTATACGTCCCACTGCAGGGCACGTAAAAAAAGACGGGCTTAATCACCACAGAGCCCACCACAGGTTGACAGTTTCAAGCGCTGAGGTATGGTGAATTGCTCAGAGATTCACCCCCGGTTTCCTGTAAACTAACAAGCTGTTAATCTACTGTTAACAGCGTCACTTGGCCAAAGTGCATACGAAAAAAAACGTTTGACAGTAGATTAACAGATTGTTAGCGTACGAGAAGCTGGGGGTAAGGCTTCTTCACAATGATTTCCATCACGTTAGTGAAAAGCGAGTGGTATTGCTACTAACTTCACAAACGTACGTAACAAAACTATATGGTATGTACGTACTGACGTACGTATCTGATGACCTTTGTGGCGCATCCGTAACCGCATCTGCCTATCATGCGAGAGGTCCCAGGTTCGAATCCCGGCTGAGGACGAAAAAAAACCCCAGGTCTCGGATTTTTACATGTTTGTGATGGCGCTGTTTCTGGTTCCCTCATCACGGGGTACCTATCCTAGTGTGAGGCCAGAAGCAATGTATGTGCCTGTATGAAAATGTTTATGTTTTTTATCCTGCAGCTACTCTGCACTCGTAGGTATATACATCCTGAAATTTTTGGTCCGGATCAACTTACGGGTGTTTTTATCGGACGACTGCGACTAAGTTTCGCTCCGATTCGCAGAGCTATACAAGTGTATTCATCTATACATCCTATTCAGTAGATACTATTCTATATTACTGTAGGGCATAAGACTTCTATTACAGAGAGAGTATGGGCTTAATTACGGAACTAGTGATAACGAAGTTATCACTAGAAGCATTATTTCAAGTTCAATTAGGTATTAGTTGAACTAGTGTTGATATAAATTATCACTAGTTCCATTATGGTACTAGTGTCAATAAAGGTATTCATGGGCTGAATATTATAGAGTCCACTGCTGGATAGATGGGAGTTGTGTTGTACTCTACTATGTAAAATTTGCTTGTTGAAAACAAAACATCGAACAAAATCAATGCAATTTCATGTTCAATTAATGGTCACTTTAGGGTTCCGTACCCAATGGGTAAAACCGACCCTATTACTGAGATTCCGCTATCCGTCCGTACGTCCATCTGTCACCAGACTGTATCTCATGAACGTGAATTTCATGAATTTCAACTGTCTAACTATCAGTTAGACAGTTGAAATTTTCACAGATGTATTTTTGTTGCCGCTATAACAACACATACAAAAAATAGAATAAAGCATATATTTAAGGGCGCTTCCATACAACAAACGTGATCTTTTTGCCGTTTTTATAGATCATGGTACGGAACCCTTTGTGCGCGAGTCCGACTGGAACTTGGCCGGTTTGGAGTGCCTAGTAATACCGCTACATCACTATTTACACACTCCCGCTTTTGAAGTTCACGCAGGTGGATAGTCACACTATTATAAAGGCGAAAGTTTGTGAGTGTGTATGTTTGTTACTTCTTCACACCTAAACGGCTAGAGCGATTTTAATAAAATTTGGTATGGAGTTAGCTGTCACCCTGGATTAACACATATGCTACATTTTACTGCGGTAAAATATCTTATTCCCGTGGGAAAATCGATGAACTGCGGGTAACACTGCGGAGCACAGCTAGTATGAAATAAATACAAAATGCATGTAATTCATTATTTATTTAAGTGCTTATGTACTTGACACAATTATTAATCGAAACTAGTACTTAAGAAAGATTGCACGTAATTCTTTGGATCATTTTGCATTATTACAATAAATGTTTTTACATATTTACAAATGAGTATGACTTAACGACTAATTACACATTAATGCTCCTAAATAGAGTAGACATTTTTGGTGAAAAACAAAGTGATTTAGCGTAGTCTTGCCTTATGTATTTACAAGTAAACTAATACGTAGGTATATCTTAACTTTGTACAGATAGCACGTTTTATTTTCTTATTACCTTCTCAGTAAGGTTCGTTACCTATTTGGTAAGAAGATTTGTATCAAAAAGCAATAACGATTTAACATCAATACGAGGAAACAATAAATAAATAACAATTTGAACAATTCGCAATCTAACAATAACGTAGCCAAGTAAGAGTTAAGATATTATTTCTATAAATGTTATTTCTTAAATAACTATGGAAATTTATAAGAATTGTCAGAGCAACTCTTAGAAAATAAATTGATTAATGCCATGCGCACACTAGGCGACACGCGACAGCGACAGTTCGGCGACTAGATGCAACGACAGGCTACGGTCGTCAATCTATATATAAAAGGAGAAGCTGACTGACTGACTGACTGACTGACGTATCAACGCAGGGCCTAAACTATAAGGGTTAGAAACTTGAAATTTTGCACAGGGGTTCCTTTTGTAACGTAGGGAACACTAAAAAAGAATTTTTGAAAATTCATCCCCTAAGGGGGTAAAATGGGGGTTCAAAGTTAGTATGAAACTTTGCCGTTTTTGAAGTTATTCGAATGAAATTTGGTATGAAGGTTCTTCATTTAAAATTATGAAACACCTGTAAAATAGTTTTTTTTAAAATCATCCCTTAAGGGGGAAAAAGGTTGGTGCAAACTTAGTATGAAACTTTTCCGTTTTTAAAGTTATTCGAATGAGATTCAATATGAAGGTCCTTCATTGAAAGTCATGAAACAAATGTAAAATAGTTTTTCGACAATCATGCCTTAAGGGGGTAAGAGGGGGGGTGCAAAGTTAGTATGAAACTTTGCCGTTTTTGAAGTTATTCGAATGAGATTCAATATGAAGTTCCTTCATTAAAATTTATGAAATACATCTAAAATTGTTTTCTGAAAATCATCACTTAAGGGGGTAAAAGGGGGGTGAAAAGTTTGTATGAAACTTAGCCATTTAGTGAAGTTATTCGAATGAAATTCAGCATGAAGGTCCTTCATTGAAAATCATGAAAGACGTGAAAAGTAGTTTTTCGAATATCATCCCTTAAGGGGGTAAGAGGGGGTTGCGAAGTTAGGATGAAAGCTCTTTAGCATGTGCTTAAAGTATCCCTATCTTATTTGCAAACACTTTACTAAACTAAAGCCCACGCGGACGTAGTCGCAGGTCGTCCGCGGTCGAATCTCCGCACACTTGGCGTCAGAGTCGCGGAGTCGCGACGACAAAACGCCAGACGCAAAAGACAACGTCGGGTCTGACGCGGCGACTAGACGCGGCGACAAGTCGCCCTGTTTGCGATGGCTCTATAGGTTTGCATTGTAACGAGGTGACCGCCTCGTTGCTTTTTTTAATCATTTTCGGCCTTTAAGCAGCATTACAGCCTTAGTTTGAAGTACTCAAAATCGGCTTGCGTGCACGCAACGACTATTGAATGTCGATGAAGCGAAAGTGATCTGTCAGGATCGTGGCAAGTAGCACACCCTGGGTCTAGATTCTGCTAATGCATTGTAGTACAATGACAGCTGCATGACCTGTCGATTTCATTTCACTGACCTTTCATTTCGCTTCAAATAAACGCGCGGACGCGTATTCGTAATTCTGCGCGTCAATGGAATCAAAAATCGTGACCCGACGACTATGTAACTGTCATTGAACTTTAATGCCCTAACAGAATCGAGGCCCTGGGCCTCAATTCTGTTCGTGCATTATAGTACGATGACAGATACACGGTCGGGTCACGTGACGTGTTTTTTCATACCATTAACGCCTAGAATAATGGTTATGCGTGCGCGTGAAGACTTGAAGCGGCAATGAAACTAAATCACCCGTGTTCATGCAGTCGTTAATTTACTACAATCTATTAGCAGACCCTGGTCTCTAGGTACCTACCTCTTCGGGATACAGGCGTGATTTTAAGTATTTATGTATGAGTTTGGCATTATGGATTTCACATTAGATGAATGGAATATACAGGAATAATGTTTTTTACTTACACCCTAAAATTATACTTTATAACAGGAAAATAAACTTTAAGCCCAAGGAAGGAATGATCATTGGAATCGTTTTAAACAGATCTTTTTGTACTTACAAGTAATTAATTCGATTAAAACTTACCTAACTTATTCATTTTAATAACCTTTGGAATGATAATTCAGTCCTCACGTAGAAAAATGACCTTATTGGTTAGTGAACAATATTAGACACTTAATCTAAAATTACGATTTCAAATGTCTTTTTGGTGTACACGTAAACTAGAACAAATGGGTGCTCGCACAAAAAATAGCAGAGGTTATACCTGACTGTACAGTCGACAGCACGTCAATCTTCACATTTTAGTTGCAAAGTCGCCCGTAACGCAACGGAGTAGAGTGCATGGGTGTATACCATGATGTGCTGTCGACTGTACATCTATACAATGAGATCAAAAGCTCACAATAACGTTTTATATACAAAGGTAAGTGAATAGACTCATTGATTTACAAAAAACTGTTTTCATTTGGATCTTAGGTATTTCCTTGTTTTCTTTGGTACATAAACTGAGGAGATACTTTTCAAATGTTGATTATTCCATTTTTACATTTTTTTCAGAAAATGAGATATTATCTTGTTGGCCAAAATGTAATTTAGGAACGGAATAAACATATTTTGATGAAACCATCGTGTTTCACGTTTTTTTTTTCTTTGGAATTAAACGTTTTGGCAAGTTTTTGTTTCAGCTACGTATAGATTTCAATGTTGCCAGTCAGAAAAAAATATAAAACCCATTTTGGTCAAAACTGGAATAGTCAGCTTTTAAAAAGTTCCTCCTCAACTATGGTAGGAGGCCTATATTTTCGGTTAAACTTTGTAGTAAATGATTTTAATGAACATACAAATTTTGCTGCATTGACCAACATTATTAGAGTCAATGTAAATATAATTAGCAAAGTAGCCTAAAAAACTACTCTAAGCCCGTGGGAGCTCATAATTGTTTCAAAACTGCCTTTTGCATCAGCGTAAATAATCTCATTACCCACAGCGCACACTTTGAGTACCTTAAGTAATTACAAATCACTCGTCTTTGATACTGATCGTTCTCCTTTGAAAAACATCGACAAAAACCGGGTCCATCCCTACAAGCACGTTGAACAACAGCCTCTGCAACGATTAGTCAAAGAAAGGTATCAATCAGCCTTCGATGGCTAATCGTCTTTGCTTCCCTTTAGCCTAGGACATGCGAGCCTCAGCGCCAGCCAGCGGGCGCGAAGGCGGTTGTCGTTCAAGAGGCTAGGGACTGCAGCGGGGGTACGCTGGCGGGGAGGTGCGGGGTGCGGTAGTCCGGATGCGGTGCCCGCAGCTCCGGGTGGGTAGTACGAAGGTCTGTGAACAACGTTTTGAGGTTAGTTTAATGCTTTTTACTCCACTATGAAAGCAAAGACTTGTTTTCGTACGCGCGAAATAAATAGCTCGCTTTACGTCACATGGAAGACCGCGCTGTGGCCAAACGCTCTTAAGTAGTGTCGATAACGTCTGCTTAGGGCTTCAATACTGGCAGAAGGGTGCATAGAGTATTATGTAGCTGCAAGAGTTAGCTTCTCGAATTCACTCCTTTAGATTCCTGGCGCCCCTTGGAATTTTAAGCTACAATTTTTATGGTGAGGAAAATTTCGCTAAATCGGAAAACGCTTACCCACTCGTGCACTATGGTCCGGTACATGCATAGCGGGTGGGCGCATACAATGCACGTCAGTGTTATGCGACATAGTCTGCGCGGTTCACCTTTTGGCTTGCTATAGGTCTCTCTGTTTCATGATTATCTATTTTATGGTGTACGGCGGTATGGGCTGCGCGGATCGTTTGTCGGCGTGCTGTCTCTCCATGTTTGATGCTTACCACCTATTCTATGATCCGGAACATGCATAGTCGGTGTGAAACAACAAGGACTGCGCAGGTTGCATGTCAGCGTGCTGTGTCTCGATGTTTAATGATTACCTATTCTATGGTCCGGTCCATGCAAGGCGGGCGGGCGCATGGAATGGAGGCGGTATAGTCTGCATGGGTCGCATGTCGGTGTGCTTTGTCTCCATGTGTTATGCTTACCTACGGTCCGGTACATGCACAGCGGGCGGGCGCATGCTGCTCGTCAATGTGAGGCAATAAGAGCTGCGCGGCTTGCATGTCAGCGTGCTGAGTCTCGATGTTTAATGCTTACCTATTCTATGGTCCGGTACATGCATAGCGGGCGAGCGCATGGAATGCACGTCGGTGTGAGGTGGCATAGGCTGTGCTGGCCGCATGTCGGCGTGTTGGGTCTCCCTGTGCCGGCGCAGGTCCACTTTTCGCTGGAACGCGCGCCCGCACAGCTCGCAGGCAAACGGCTTGAAGCCGGTGTGCTTGCGCGAGTGAGTGATCAGGTTGGAGCTCTGGCTGAAGGCTTTGCCGCAGACCTGGCACTTGTGCGGCTTCTCGCCTGTTGGCAAACAGAAAGGATATTGGTGGTTTACAAGGTTTTTGTAACTAATAGATAAGTATGAAACAGGTTTTCTTTATACATTTGGTTTTTTTATTTCTTGTAAAATAAAGAATTTTTTTTTTATTAGCTAAGGCACTTATCATTATAATTATTTTATCTTACAAAAACTAGGTGAAGTTCGGCAAATGGATATCATCAGGATAATAGATATTTATCTTGTAGTCAATGAAGTTGCTACCAATACAATGTAGGTACCTAAATAAGACAGTCTAAAAACTTTTCATCGTAAACTATACGGAAGGTCTTAATTTCTTTTTATGATTGGTGTCAGTCAATCAGAAGTGGTAGCGCTTGGCTTGTGTTTCTCCTACTTATTGTAAATAAAGACAAGGGCTGAGATGTTACTCGTATAGGTGCCAGCTTGTTAGGGCTTGTGGCGTCACACGACATCAAGCCATAACATAAGGATTCGTGACTTTTTCTATGGGTTTCCCGTTTAGGTACATGTCAACGTTTCCGACGTAGATACAATATGGTACCTACATGAAGGGTAATGAAAGTAGTACACTTAAGGTCACTAAGGGCTAAATAGTTTCCGAATTGAGAAAATTGCTAAGTAACTACTTAACTGTGGTGTGTCACAATTCTCAAATTTCTCAGAAAAGAGTGTGACAGAACGCTCATCATCATAATCAACCCATTATGTCCCCACCGAGGGACACGGGTCTCTTCACTGAGGAAGGTGTAGGCCATACTCCACCACGGGGACCAAGTCCGGGTTCAACAGAACGTTAGGTACTTAAGTATTTACTTAGCGAAATTCTCAATTCAGAAACCAACCCTAAAAGGTTTTCCCTTCAAATGCCGCAAAATGTGCAGGAGTTTTTTTTGCGGACTTTTTCTCCATTTCGACTTGAGCCAAAGTCAGGAGCTAACATTGTACATAATGTTAATATTTCTAATTTTGGAGGCATCCAAACGTTTCTGCCCTCAGGTCACATGATTATCCAGTACACGTCGATCGATACGAGACGATATCTCGGCACGGATTATCCGTGGAATCAGGTCGACCCGCCATTACGATCCGGGTGAACTTTGATGAAGTAGGTACGTATTCCGGGAGAGGTTTATTTTATTATCCGGTTGCAGATGTGTTAGGAGGAGATTTTTCGGTGTTCGGGTTATTAGAAGATATTGGGATGATTTTTGGGACCTGTTTGACGGCCGAGTTACACGAGGCTAGTTTTTCAAGCTAGGATAGCAAGCTAGTGTCAGTAAGCTAGCAAGCTAGTGCTTCTAGCTTCGTGTTGACAAAACTAGCTTATTTCCATGTTCCAACTATAGCATGTTCCAAGCCAGGTCAGCAAGCCAGTACTAGCAACAGTACTAGCTTGCTATACTAGCTTGAAAATCTAGTCTCGTGTATACCGGCCATTAAGGGGCTCGAGGCAAATTGTGTTTTCTTTCAGAAACTTTTTTTTTTTGTAACATAATTTTAAAGTAAATTGGTGTGTATAATAAGTTGTATAAATATATAAGAATAAAGTTATATCTGCTCGATTTTGTGGGTTTTGGTACGGGACCGAAGATAAGTAATTATATTTTTCGTGTGTTGAGACAGATTTCGTCAGTGTGCAAGTAGATGAGTACCTATTTGAAGTTTTTGTCTCATGGAGAGAGTCGTGCTTTAATTTCAGTTCGTTATGTTTTGCAGTTTCCATATAAAAAACAAATCATAACCACGAAAAGCCAATAGGTTTTGTCAGTTGGATCTTCGGAGGCTATTTGTTGGATTGGGAAATGCAAAAATTAACCTGCACGCACGTACCGAAAAAAATTGTCCTTCTCTGAATGTCTACAATGACATAGGGATTCACAGATTGCTGCAGATTTTTGCCTTCCAAGAAGTCTAACAAATTATGCTCTATTATCGAACTCAAAAAAAGAAAATTATTTACAGCCCCTTCTGATTAACTTTCTGTTATCTCCTTAATAGGTATGTACCTACTGAAGAATGACATAATACAGAATGACGTCATCTCTAACTCCTCCCTTAGCAACTCAACTCCGCCTAACTAAGAGTCGCACAAAAACATTATCTTTCAACCCCCACGTGTGGATATTAATACACGTCCACGTAATCTGTGCTGGGTCCACACATTCGCATTAGGTATTCCGGACACGCTGCCCAGTACCAGACTTGAGGTGCGCGTTCTCTGGGCAAATTTGGTGCTAGCGAAGTGTTTCTTGTGTAGCGAACTAACGGTAGGTAGGTACAATGACATTTTTACATAGAATATTTTGTAACGAAGAAACCAGCGATGATTTCTCTTGTGAATCACTTAAGTATCTACATTATGTATCATATGTATATGTCAGTTTATCTAATCTATTTGATGTGACGTCTGTTAACGTGTTTTAAATGATTTTGTGACACGGCCTCTTCTCACCTACACAGCAATCGATAATGGAATCTGATCACTTCAGCACGGGCTTGCCTAGTGAAGTGTTCAGGCACTTACTGTTTTCTAAAACATATACGTTGTGAAGAAATAAATAAATAAATAAATTAAGAAAGTATTCGTGATTCCACCGATCATTACCTAGATATTTTTATTCCATAATCATGGAAGTAGCCTCAAACGGGGTGAAGGGATTCATGGGTGAATAGCTACAGAAACCTTCGTGCGAGAGTCTGAGTCGCACTTGTTCTTTTTTATTAACATGTTAATATTTTAATTAACGGTTTCATATAAGTAGGTAGGTACCTATATAACAATAACTATATTTTTTTACACTTAAATTTTATTGGTAGTCATGATCTTATCATCTGCTTGGTTGTGGAAACCCTGAGAGTTTTTCCCTATGGTCCCATTACACGTACCTGTCGACCCCTATAAATGTATAAATAGGGATGGTTTATATCCCTATTCCATCAATTTTTAAAGTTATTTCAGTGTTTTCTCTTAAAGTTTATGAATAGATTAGTCTTCATATTATGAACAAAACAAGTTTCATGGAAAAAACAGAGAAAATGTAATGCAAAGTAGAATTCCCTTCCTATTGACCCCGTTTGACGGTAGGTAGTTATCTGGTTTAATTTCATATATACATTTGAAAATAATCATCATCATCATCATCGGCCTATGGTTGTAAGCTGCTGGACATAGGCCTCTCCCATTGCACGCCACTGAACACGGTCCTCGGCTACTCTTATCCAGCTCTTGCCAGCCACCCTGCGAAGATCATCGCTCCACCGAGTCTGAGGACGTCCTACACTACGTTTACCGATCCGCGGTCTCCACTCAAGAACTCTTCTACCCCATCGGTTATCAGTTCTTCGGGTGATATGGCCGGCCCACTGCCACTTCAGCATGCTAATTCGGTGGGCTATGTCGGTGACTTTGGTTCTCTGTCGGATAATGTGTAATAATAATTTGTAACAATTAATTTTAACTTTACCTATTCAACACTTTTAACACGTTGCAAATATGTTAGGGAAAGGTTGCGATCATTGAACCACAACCGATCACTGGTGCCTTAATTGAACCACTTAGGTAATTATTACTAAGCAATAATATTAATAATCATAAATATTATGGTAAGACCTTAGTAGGTCAACATCGTACTGCCGAAAAATGTCCTAATGTGCTACGCGGATCGATGCAGAACGTTCTACCTTCACGTGGCAAAACGAAGTCAGCAAATCACTTCGAAAGTGAGTCTGTTCACACCTTTACACAATTTATAGCTGATCTGACATCGGGCGCTATATTAAAAGTTTACGGGTAGCGTGATTCGCGCGCGTAAGGAATTTAATATAGCCTCTTTATTGTCAAGCCCGGCTTTTGTTGTCGGCAATCGTTTTGTTATTGCTCTCTCGGAGCCTGTGATAGTACTTACACATTTATTACTACGGACGCCTTTGGAGCTTAAGCCTCTGGAATTGACCATACATTTTTATCCACCGGTCTTCTGCAGCAATCGATATCGATATCAAAGCTAGGACTCAACGAGTGGCCTTATCGTTCGCCAAATTTCGGAAATGTGACTATTGCTGAAGTTTTTAATTTTAGTCGTTTATGTTTTAAATACCTATTTAAAACTTTTGTGTAAATGCCAAGGATTAAAACGGGTAGCAGCGGGGGCTGCCAACCAATCTAAAGCGGTCGCCCGCGTAGGTATAATTGCGTGCACAAATCACGGCGGCGAGCGACCGCTATCGATACCACCTACGTGGCGGAGTGTAACTTTTCGAAAAAGGGCCCCCACTGCAAGTCCGTCAATCAAGGGGCCTCGCGGAGTGGCGACTTCATTAGTCTGAGCGAGAGGGGAGGGCGGTCTCGCTCGCGCATCAGTGTCGCGACGCCGGAGCAATTTATATTCGCCGTTCCATTGGGCCGTGATTGCGGCGGCTCCTCCCCGCGTCGCGTAGCAACGGCGGGGGGCGCGCCCCCACGTGGGGGGCCCCCACCCCACGATATGGATCGCAATTTCCTTTGAATTGGAAATCAGAGCGGGCCGCGGGCTCCGCTCGTTAGCCTTCTCTCCATCTTCGCGATACTTCGCTTTCGCAACAGATTTTACTGCTCTACGTAAGCGCGCCGCTGAAAGATGTTCCCTTTGTGGGTGGAATTGTGATGTTTTCGCTTTCCTTTCGGCGGCCTCGGCGCTGTTCGCGGCTTGTCTGTCTTTCGGTGCGTTCGGTTAGGTTGGGGGATGCTTACGGTTGTAATTTCGGTTGTAGAGAGTAGATTTCTTCAGTTGGAGTTGGTACTTACTAGTTGTTGCCGACCGACCAATAAACCTTTTTGAATGTATGTATTATATTTTTTCCTTTTTTTTTGGCGTTATGTCTAATTTTGAAAATAGTATAATCTAATGACTTTGTCAATGCAATTCATAAGAAAAAGGACGAAATAAAATATTCCTGAAGTTACGTGCGCTTTTTCATCAAATTTTCTATGTTTCATACGTTTCACTATTATTGGTGAATATCTGAGCGGTATTAGGTAGGTATTAAAAGTTGAGTAGGTAATTATTTGCTACCTATAGTTTCTTGACAAAAGAGATGTAGTTACTTATCTTAATACAAATAGATCAACTCCCCTATAGCGTTGATTTTGTACCCAGCTTAAAGTGCATAATTTCGTAAATATACAGAAATGAATAAAATTACTTCTAAAAGTTATATTATTTGCAATTGAACTGTACACCTTTTAAGGGGAAGGTCGAATTTTCTATCATCATTACCACCCCACAAACTGCAAGTATTTACAGATGACACCACACCATACCATGACACCATAACATATATAGGTATTTAAACTGCTATAGGTAGGGAACAGCTTAAATTTACGGCTACGAGTATTAGGTACCTACCTGACTATCCAATGTTCAAAATTATCCTGCGTAGAATCACGCTGATTTAAAACACTGTATTCAAAGTGTTCTTACTTATTTACCTATTTATTTTAATTGTGTGAATTCTCATCAAAATTAAGATTTCCAACTCGGTTAGCCGACCCGCAATCGAAAAAGTTCCAAATTGCCCGCAAAACCTCAAAGGGGCAGACACAAAGACGTTTCGCAAGAAGACGATTTTACAAACTTATTAGCAACTCGGCACGTCGGTTAGGCACTCCCGGGTAGCAGGGTATACCCGGAGGAGTCCGTAAAATCTTCCCGTCGGCTCTTTTACTACGTCATTACCGGGACACAGAGGAAAAGCAACCGAATGATTTGTGATTTTGAAAATAGAACTGCAGCTCAAGACTGGCAGGCATGCCTAGTGATTTTTTCTTTTGTTTTATTTTGGCTTTTGAAATTGGAATTTGGAACAGAATAGATAAGACTGTATTAGACTCTTTCTTGTGCACACCTGAGAAAAAAAACTATAGAAGGCTTATTATCTATGCGCTTACTACAATTGGCGGTCTTACCGCTAATAGCGATTTCTTCCGATGTAGTCTACATTAGGATGGATAGACTATAGAATAGAATGTTTTGTTCGAAAATTTTCTTCGTTTATATTGTAATTGTTTTATGTACCTACCCTACAACATTAATAGCGCATAAATTTTCTAGTTCTACTTTCTATTTGTGTGAAAATTTCAATCACGCGGATCTACGTACGGAGGGGTTTCAATGAAATGTGGCATAGGTAGGTACAACATGACCCAGTCCCCAATATTTTTTTGTCGAAACCTACGATAAAGTCGATCCCACTGCACTGGCTGTAGCTGCCAGTGCTATAGTAATTAATCAATGAAAGACAACGGAAGAAAGTATCCAATTAGAACTATTCAGTAGGCACTCTGTATCCTGCCTCAACCGGTTCTGAACGACTGTTTTGTCATATTTTTCGTATATAAATCAGATCTGTCCTTCTACCAAGCCCTATTTTGTGTTCACGGGGGATATTTTCATCCTTAACGCGGGGTGGGACGAAGGAGGCACTTAATTGTTCCCCTAGAGGGGGTCCTTAAGAGGAACTGAATTAGGTGAGCCGTCGACGATCTCTCATTATTGATTGGTTTAATACAATTTGTTGTCGGGCTTGAGACAAATTGGTTGTGGGATTCGATGAACTGTGTCTGGTTGTGTTGACACTGAATCTACTTTAACCCCTAAGGCCTAGAACACTTTTTCTTTCACAGCTAAGTTAGTTAGGTGTTTACAGAGCAATATTTGAAATTTCTCACAGTTTTCAAAGAATAAAACATACTCCTCCATGGATTTCCAAAAAGACCGGTTGGAAGTGGCTGCATCCAGTGTCTCCCTGCCACTTGGATGAGATCATGGAGGAGGCAGTACGTCCAGCAGTGGACTTCTTGTGGCTGAATGATGATGATGAAAACATGCTCATACAACTGTGGTCTGTATCATCTACAAAATTCGATTCAAAGTGCCGTGGCAAGAGCGACCCGTCGGGCTACAGGGCAAGACCGAATGCGCCGTAGTTTACATTGGACCCACCGGCGGGTCCTCGGGACTTGAGGGGTTAATCTTGTCAGATTAGATAAATTATCTGTAATTAACTACTGTGATCTTCGAATTCTGAATGTATGAATAAGTACCTAAACATAAACATAAGCATTTAGGTACCTACAGGCACATACTCGTACCTACATTGCTTCTGGTTTTACACTAGGACCCTGTTTCGGGGGAACTAGAAACAGCGACATCCTAAACATGTAAACATCCAAGACCTGGGGATTAACCCATGGTTAGTTGGGAGAAAATACTGAAAATACACTAAAGAATTTTAAAATAAAATAAAATTAAGGTTTTTACTGCTTCTCCGACCTCCAAAATTTGCTGGAAGAAATCTCTTACAGAGATAAGCTCGCCTTTGTACATTCTTTTTCTTATGTCATCCTGTTAAAAATGTCTCGTGTGCAATACAGTATATTTTACTAATTTATTTACTTCAGTTCATCAAAAAGTCGTCTGTGATTAGATCACTTTCAATGATAAGACCACCCACTGTGTTCTTAGAGCAATTGCAAACAGGGCGACTCCATCACGACTCTGACGTCAAAGTATGTGCGAGCTTCGAACAAAATATATGAAAATTGTCTGCCGTAGCCTGTCGTCGCGTCTAGTCATCGAACTGTCGCTGTCGCGTATCGCTAGTGTGCGCCTAGGCTTAGCTGAATTTTTTTTTTGAAACCCAGACATGCAAGCACAACGAAAAGATTAATAGGTACAAGTTGGTTCAGCAAGTGATATCTTAAACATAAGATAATTGTCTCCATCCTATAGAAAATAAGCGCAGAGCCCCTACCAATTTCAAGTGAGCCAGTGAATATTTTAAAACCGCGCCCATCTCAAAATCGATGACCATCGATCGCGACCGGAGAGCTATCAAATCAAAAACTCTCGCCGGCGTTAAGCGCGAAGTTCCCGGGTTGTGATTGAACGCATCCAGGGAAACGATAACCGTAAATCCCGGGTGAGAAGGATGTAAGGCCGGGCACGAGAGAAGGGAAGATTCGAAGGTCTGCTCCTTGGAATATTCCACGAGGAGCATTCAGTTACAGTCTGTAGCTTTTAGAATACACCTCGGCTACTACAGGAAAGAATCGGATATATTCGCGTAATAGAAATATCGAAACTAATATGACACATCACTTTACATAACTTTTCAAAATAGTGAAGAAAAGTCTTATACGGAGTAGGAAGTAGTATTACACGCGTGTGCTTTCGGCGAAAACCGAAGCCTACTCTAGAGCCCGAGGTATATTCTAAAAGCTAGCAGACTGTAAAATCAAAAACTACGTCTCAAGAAAACTTGGTATTTAAAATTCACACGTTCAATCCGTATTTATCAGGAAAATAAACAAAACAAACAAAAACTAAATTGTTTTATTGAGCAGTACAAAACTTAATATAAAGTAACTCTGAACCCCAAACTAAATTAAATTGTATCTTGGGGCTCAGTGATGATAATATTTGTAAGGTAATAAAATAAAAATAAACGTACACACAGCAAACTATTATGGCTCAAATCCTTTATTTAAGATAAAATAAACATATACTAATTATAATATTATACATAAATAATATATTATTTTATATAAATACGAAATTAGATAATAGACTATTACATAAACATAAGTAGGTTTAAGCTTGTTTAAGTTAATATAATCTACACAAAACAATTTGTAAATATTCTGCTAATTCCTTAACGCTAATTCCTTAACGACAAACTTGGCAAGTACTGAAATATAACATTTAGAGATGTCACAATGATCTGTTAGCGGTACCGCTGACCCGCACTGCATCGCATGGTAACTCACCGCTTATCCGCGCTTTGCTGTATCTCAATAAGCTCCTCGCATCAGCACCTGACTGTGATGTGTCTGACGATGAATGGTCAGCGGTACGCAGTGAGTGTTTGAGATTTTGCGAAAGAAAGAATGGAGTTACATGATAATGTTTCTGTCTTGTTTCTATTATTGTATACCTACTGTTCCTATTTATTCTAATATTGTGCTAACTGTGTAAAGTATAATCATATACCTTTAGTCTTATAGCGCATTAGTTTAAGCTGTAATGCTGTAAGACTTTGTTTAAGAATAAATAATAATAAATAAATAATAATAATAAATGTCAGTCAGGTTTTCTTAAGACTTCTCTAGCACCATCGTTACTCTTTCTACATCACCCATGGTTAGCTGGAAGAAAATACATTTTAGCACTAACCTCCTCAGCCCTGACCTTGAAAATAAGGCCTGGTTTTCACGGGCCCAGTAGCTGGCGGTCGTGAAGGGCATTTACTATCTGGCAGTTACTGGGTCCGTGAAAATAAAGTTGCGCCAGTACTGACCGATCAGTTGCTGGCTTATTGTTGTTGCGGGCCAGGCTTTCTGCAGACCTAGAATTGAGAACACGTCGGGAAAGTGACAGTACTGCATAGACAGTAGAATGTAGAGTTGCTGTCTACTGGGTGGTCCATTGCTGGGCTGTTGAAAACCATTGTTATTTTCGAGGTCAGGACTGAAAAGGTGAAGCTCTCTTTTGTGCAGATCTTTTTCTCTTGCAATAAAGAATTTTCAAATCAGATGTCCAACGCAACCGGTCGTTCTGTGTTTTCTTCACCACACCCGGATAGCCAGATGAGAGCAGACCCGCCTTAGGCAGCGGTTTTACACCCGGATCTCTCTCTCTAAGAGCTTTAGGGTCTGTTTCGTGTGACGTCACTCTTTATGTGTTATTTACAGGGTGCTCCGCGAAGGATTTCGCGTAATGCCTCCGTGAAATACGGACGGGAGTGTTTTGTTTGTAAACTAGACCTAGATTTGGACTTTGCTTTGCAATGGGGTCTACCTACTAGTGTTAAAAGCGTTTTTATAGACTTCTATATATTCTTGGGTTATTACGTTTTTTTTAAAAGCTGGACTTAATAGAAATAAAATAGATAAACCCCAGGTTTCTCGAAAGCTAACAGTCTGTTAAGAAACTGTTAACAGCTGTCAGTTGTTTTTTTTTGTATATAGTTACATTTGACAGAAACCGGCGGTTCATTTGACAGAAACAGACGACAGCTATAAGCGATAATATATCGCGCGACGTCTTGTTCTATACTAAATCCGATCGCCATCGTGTTTCAACGGGCGTTTTGGTTTGTTTTGCATGTAAGATATAGTTTGGAAAAAAATATCGCATACAGTAACGTTCTCGACTAACATGAATATTAGTTTGCAATGAATTCGATGTCAATAAAACACTATGTTATCAACAAAAACAAGAGATAAAACAAAGCATTTTTTTCTCTTTTGGAAGTGGGTTAATTTGTCTATATTAGTATAGAAGAAGCTGCTGGTTGTATACTCTATATAAGTTAGTTAATCGGTACAATCGGTACTCAAAATTTTGTAGCGATAAAAACAATGGAGCCCGTATTTAGATTGAAACACAGCTATCATGAACCCGCATTTCCAAAATACAAAAGTAGACGGCGGCGTCACCCGAAAATCATCACCACCCATTAGTATGACACTTAAAGCGAGATTCGCCATAAAGAGAGACATTAATAGAGAATTATCGCCCCAAATCCGCCCCTGGAATTAGCGACTCATCTGCACAGTATCAGCGGCGGATGGATTTTTATGGCGACGCTCACGCCCGGATTACTCCAGTTTATACCAGTTTATTCCGGTTCGAGCTGATGGTAGCCGGCTAAGAGAACTGATACACGTGTTGAAGGTAGGAACTGTTTGTTGATGTTGCGATGTTCATTGGCCAGATAATTTTGCACTTTGCACGGCTAATAAATTGGAGTTGTAAGTGCCTTAAACGAATCTGGCTGTGCCCGCGGCTTTCTACACGCGAGATTCGGCTGAAAACTTCCCTTGTCACTATACCGCTATACAAAAAACCGCATCATCATCATCATCATCAGGCTATAGCTCTCTCCTAATGAGCGCCACAGCGCAAAAAACCTCGTCGATCCGCAACTCAAATAAGTCAAAAAACATACTTTCACACCTATGATTATTGTGAATTATAAAGAAAAGTATGCAATGATTTTAAGGATGGACGCACTCGAATAGACAAAGACTCACACAGTCGTCGTGGTCTAGACTCGCGCACGAAGGTTACTGTAGGACCTACCATTATCTATAAAAACGGCAAAAAGATCACGTTTCTTGTATGGGAGGCCCCCTTAAATATTTGTTTTATTTTTTAGAATTTGTTGTTATAGTGGCATTAAAATTGCAGTACCTGTGAAAATTTTATCTGTCTAACTATCACGGTTTATGAGATACAGCCACAGACGGACGGACGGACGAACTGACAGCGCGGTTACATAAAAATGGATTAGGCACGCCCACCCGATATGTTACCGCAGGATGTAGCGATTCCTGTCTGGAGAGAAGCCTTTCTCTAGATGTTCAAAAATAAAAATGTGAACAGATTCATAACTAAAAATGTTTCTATGCTTTGAAATTTCGAGTTGTAAGGTGGTTGTCATGTTCGGCTTAAGTCATAATCTGCTTTTAGTCATGTTTTGGATTTGTCATATTCTGGTTTGGTCATATTTATTCATCATCATCATCATCATTTACACACAGGCACATACATTGCTTCTGGCCCCACACTAGGATACCCTGTGTCGTGGAAACCAGAAACAGCGACGTCACAAACATTTAAATATCCAAGACCTGGAGTTTTTTTTTTTCTCTCCAGCCGGGCATCGAACCCGGGACCTCTCGCATGGTAAGCAGATGCGCTAATCACTACGCCACAGAGGTCGACAAAACGTCATTCCCCTTTAGCCATATTCTGTTAGTCATCTTCTGTTTTGGTCAAGTTCTTGTTTGGTCATGATCCCACCTAACAACCCGAAATTTCACATTATATGTTTTCCTTCCGGACCATAACGTGTGGCTACCGCTTTGCACCGGTTTATTCCGGTTCACACCGGCGCGCGGCGGAATTAAATATACATCCGCGGAACACTCTGGATCGAAGTTAAAGTGCCTGCGCGGCTGGATTTCACGAAATATGGCGGCCGCAGGGCGCGGGAACCGGAGATTTTAAAGTGCGCTTTAAATTATTTTCGGAGAGGAAATTATGGATGGGAAACTTGGGGCGTTAGGTCGGTTAATGTGACCGAAATTTTAATGAAAATTGAGGGGTTGGATTAGTTGATGATAACCATGGAATACTACCACAAAAGTTGAACATTGTTTCAATTACAATCTAATTACGTAGGTACTTTGTACTTTTTGGAATAAAGAATATTCTTATCTTATCTTACGTGGCTGGCAGCTATAATTGGTGCTGCCATGACCTTAGATCGTTTGAGTTTGAGCTTTGTTTGTTTTGGGGTCACTGATTTCATCATCTAGGTATCCCTCTCTGCCAATTGATCCTACATGGATTATAACAATACTAATTATTATGTTGACATGTCATACTGCGAAAAAAAATTTATTGATACTAATCTTTGTAAAATCTAGTAGGTACGTACTATTGTTTTTATTCTGTGCTAGTTCATAGTATCTAACTACATATTACAGATAAATATTTTATCTGTTCTTACATACTTGGTTTTATTATACATAAAAATGTATGTAGGTATTGTTCCTAATTTATATAGAATCCAATTTTTGCATTATCCTATGAGTAGTACAGTGTAAAATAAAAATGTTAGGTAAAATACCTACATGCCTTCTCAAGAAATTCGTGGTTTGAATTCACTAGCAAAAGAAAGTTACAGTCCAGAACCCTCATCAGTCTTGCTCCACTCCAATCAAAAACAATTCACTTCGCCGAATAGCAATAAAGACGAATAAAAAACGCAATAACGACGCCCGCCCGAGCGCCATGAAAATCAAGACATCGGGTCTCAAAAAAAGTGCCAAATAAAATAAAAACCGGCCAGGCGCGAGGGTTCCGTACGCCTCATATACCAGGAAATATTATATTTCTCATTTACTGAAAAGTTTCCTTTCGTTTAGTTCGTGATTCTCAATGGGAGTCTGATTCACACTTGGACGGTGTTTGTTATTTTGTTGTTATACTAAGTTCCGTAAAGTTGTCACAAGTTGCTATGCAAGTATTCCCCTTCTAACGATAGAGTTCAAAGAAAATTTGGTTTCCTGGGCACTGTGTATTTTTTATTATTTGTCAGGAAATACGCTGCAGATGTACAGTAGAGTGGAGAACCGCTCAACGTCGAGGCGAAAAAGTTCTGACCTGGTGATCGCTGACCGGATGACCGCAGAGTAGGAAGGCCCCCAACAGATGGTCTGACGACCTATATAGTTACGGTGGCGGGGAGATAGATATACTTGAGCCATTCCAAACGTGCGAACTGATTCATAAACATTTGTATCAGACCTCTCTCTCACAAATATAGGAGGCATATCAGGCATATCGGAACTCTTGCTAGCACTTTTATGACTTGGTTCGCACGTTTGTAATGGCTCAAGTATAGAAGTATATTGTTTATTATACACAGAAATTACTATTGATTTACAGAATTTCTATAAATCGAAGTATAACTGGCGGCCTTGTTGAGATAATCTGTCAATAAGTGTGGAATCTCTGGATGCGGACGACACAAAACCGGGAACCTTTGAAAACCATTAGGGAGGCCTATGTCTTAAAATTAAAGGCGTGAAATGGCTGATGACAACGATACAGTACACAGATAGAAGATTTTTAATGTTATTAAAAATCGCATACCTAAAACAATCAACCGACTTTGTATTATGCTTTTCCAATATAAGACAGACGGAGGAAGGACAGATAATAAAGAAGGTCCCCTTTGGCACCCTTCGGCTACGGAATGCTAAAAAAGAACGCGGCGGCCATAACAATAATTTAGGGAAGGCGCTCTAGCACTGTTAATAATTCAGTGCCCGAGTAAAAAACGCGCGGGAAAATTAGGGGGCGTTCATAAATTTCGCGCGCATTTACATGTTCATAGAATATTCAGTGTCCCCGTTAGACTATGAAGAGGCTTGCACTTAGTCTGTGCTGCAGCTGCAGCTAAGGAGGGGCTAGACAGCCTCCATTTTACAGGGAACCGTGCTAAAAGCTTGGGGCTAAGTTGGAAAGAGATTTCTCTCTTTAGGAGTTGCTTTATATCTAGGTTAAAGGCGTAGAGGTTTAGGTAAAGTTGTCAGTATATCGATTAAATTCACATGGATTTGTGATACGAACGGTCTACACCCCTTCGGCCGTTTAGGAAACCGGAGTTTGGAAACCAGTTTCCTAAATGGATTTTTTTGTCCTGGTACGTAACTAATTTCCTATAAAGATTTTTTATCCTTTCCCGTAACTGGTGTCCTTTAAAGATGTTTTATCCTTCTACGTAACTGGTTTACTATAAAGATTTTTTAAATTTACACCGTCGAACGAGTCGATCTCCTAGGGAATCAATCAATCATTGTTCATTGGTCAATGCGCGCGGCTAGAGATAAGCGAAACTATAATGCCTCCTTCGAACTACTCGCGAAGTTCCTCGACAAAGTACTCGGGAACGTTGACCAAAGTACGTAGCTGCAGACTCGAGGTTGGACGAAGTATGACGAAGTGCCTCTCTACACCTACCGTATTCATACCGTATGAATATGGTACGTGTAGAGAGGCACTTCGTCTTACTTCGTCCAACCTCGAGTGTGTAGCTACGTACTTCGGTCGCCTAACCTCGGTCAACTTCGCGAGCAGTGTGCGGAGGCCATATAACAAAAGACGGTTCACTTCGTACGGTGTGGCAGTGACACGCGAAGTTCACGCGCATTAACTAAGGGACCCACATGAAAAATATTCTTTGGTAGCTTTAGTTTCGTGGGATGGAGTTTACAACGGAAATGTTAATCCTGCCCGCGTTTCATAAAACTACGGTTCATAAAATCATCATCAACCTATTATGTCCCCACTGAGGGTCACGGGTCTCTTCTCTGAGGAAGGTATAGGCCGTACTCCACCATAAAACTCTCATAATCTATGAATTAGTGCAATTTAGTCCTCCTCCAAGTAAATCTGAGGATTAGTTGGCTATCATACATACATTGAACAACAACAACACACAACCCACAATATACAAAAACAAACGAATTGACATATTTAATCATTAATTATGCTCTGAAATGAGACTCTACTATATTTCGTGTTTTTCGTTTTTTCCAGTGTGCAATAAAGAATAATATTTACCTCTTCTTCTCATTTTTCTACTATCCACTGTGCTCAAAGTGACCATCAAAGACACCATTTAAACAGCAGAATAGACAAGCAATAATATTATTGTTATGTGTAACACTGAAGCGTTACCAATTTTTTTTAAAGCCTAAGAACTGAAAATCCCGCTCTTAAAATGGCTAAGAAAAACAGCTAACCGACACGCGGCTCTAACAAAATTTGCGTTTTATACTCGGCAAGATGGCGATGGCGTCCTGAACGTTTGCTGAGCGTTCTGAATAAAGATTGCGCGGTCGTTCTCCATTAAATTAGAACGCAAAGAGTGTTTTCATAGGCAAAGTGCCTCAGTTACATTCAGTCCCTTGCGTTGCACCTCGCGTTGTAGCTTCCACTCTTCATTCATTACATTTATTTGGTCTAAAGTTATCCCACGAATATTATCTAGCGAATATCCTATTGAAGAAGGTAAGGGACATCAACAAATCAGGCCATAATCGTCCACGAATGAACGTAAAGCTCTCACATAAATCTCTTATAGGGATAAGCTCAACTTTGTACGTATTGTTTCTAATGTATTGTTCTGTTCACAGGATATCATACCAAGTGTAGAAAGCGGTGGTGGCGTAGTGAGGTTGACCCTTGCTTCTCGATCATGAGGGTCTGGGTTCGAACCACGCATGTACCAATGACTTTTAGTTACGTACATTTGTTTGTACAGCAACACCATTCGCTGATAAATTGTGCCCGGATAACGGCGACAGGCTTGCCACTTGTCACGTTTGGGACCTAATAAACTCGGCAAAACGTGGGTCCAGTTCTAGAGACTGGTGCCTCTGCCTACCCCTTCGGGGATAACGGGCGTGAGTTTATTTATTTATTTTATTTTGTAGAGTCGAAAAAAGACACTTTGAATAGAACTACCCGTAGAAGGAAATTCTTGAAAATGGATGAATGTTTTTCAATGCATGTACCTGACTATTTCTATGGTAGACAATTTCAAATTGTCGACGTTTTACTAGTACGTCGTTTTACTTGTAAGACAAGTTACATGATTTTAATAATGTAACTGTCAAATTAGTATAGAATTTAACAGTTGGACGATTGGGGTTGCTCGCTTAAAACAGGGTAGCAAAACTGGAAGGCAGTCAAGTGTTTTAATTTTGGAATAACTTATTTTATCCGTCGCCAATACGTCACCAGTTTGCCCGACCACCTCCTTCACTTTTTCTCGCTCAGTCAGTTTTTTCATCAATGTCATTTTACAGGCAGTCGACATCCCTTACAGTTGGGCTCTTTGTGGCTCGAGATTGAATCGTTGTCTTGTGTTGACACTGCCGCTGGTTTGTTTGCCCAATCAAAATTGCGAAGATTGTGTGCGTTGGAAAATGGCGCTTTGTGGTTTGAGTGTCTGAAGGAGAGGTAGCGGAAATGTTATGGGTTTTTTGTAAGGTCTGAAAATTGTTTCAGGTAGTGCGTAGGTACTTGGTACAATGAATGGACTCCGACGATGAGCTTCGCACACAAAAAACTGGCCTTTGCATTTACATGAGAAGATTAATTGATTCATGATTTATTTTGACATAGACTGTTATTTATCTATACTAATGATTTCGTACCGGTCTATGGTAGACTCGAACGAAATGCACACCAAATTGAAGAGCATAAAAATTTGCCAATCTGAGTCGACAAGTTATAGGCGGCTATCGAGTATTTTCAATGTAAAAATGATTCTTCTTTATAATGGCGTTGCTAAGTAAACAGTCAATATCACCAATGTTGCGTTGGTGTCACGTCATCACGTGTCATAGGTGCCCACTGTGAACTCTGAGGTTTAATTTATTGAAATCAAAAACCAAATTAATAAAAAAATATCAAAAAATAAATGCCGTACGAAAATGTGTGGTCGATATAATGTAGAATATCATTATGAGACTACTTTCATCTAGTAATTCTATAATACTCGAAATTAAAACAGATGTACTGATATTATTTAGTAGTTTTATTTTGGCATAAGCCCTACCTGCATGGTGTGTTTTTATTATATGGTGTGAAGGTGCTATTCGAAAACAAGCGCTGTTTCGAATAGAAATAGTAAACGCTGAAATAGCATATTTGTCACACGCACTATGAAATACAATTTAAAAAAATATTATTAATATTATTCCGTATATAAGCATGTCCATATAACAATAAATAATGAATTCATTCCTTTTTCATTAAAACAACGTCTAGTGACACCTTTACTAGACAGGTGAGAGGAACACTTGGACGCTGCAGTGACTGGGACATTAGATAAAGTACACTTTCCCGGTACCTACCATACTGATAGCTTAGTAGGACCAAGGATCGGATCAAGTCGGGTCGTCGCAAAACGACCTTAGTAAGTGTCTGTAGGTCAGTCCAATGGTGTCGTATAGTTATATCATTCGTATCATTACAGTTATCGCCAAACCTAACATTGTCCACTCATAAATTATGCATCCAAACTATGATGAGTCGGACCCATTTTGGGGGCTCAGTTCTTAAAACTTATGAACACTTCTGGCGCCCTTTTTTCATTCCTATTTTGTTATTGTTTGTTTTTGTGTTGTACCGTTGAGTGGCTTTTACTTGCTGTTTTTGTGTGTTTTAAGTATTGTATCGTTAAATAAATGATTTTCTTCTTCTTTAAAAATATTTTACTGGTTAAAAGTGCTACATAAATTTAAAAGCCATAAAATTATGTGTTTTGATCTTAGTAATCTGCTGAGTTATGATCATGAAAATAAAAAGTCATTGTAATGGTGTTCCGACCGGCTCACCAAAAACTGTAATGTTTAAGGTTTATTTGATATTGATGGGACGTGTGAGCCAAAGTTCCAATCTGGGCTACTGAGACTACTTTCATAATTTGGACCATTTTACGTAAGTTGTAATTTTTTTTTTACTTCACACCGTTGTTCTTGAGGGACAGCTCTCCTTCTGCAGCACTAGTCGTTCTTTTTTAAAAGACTACCAAATAGATCTTGTCGAGGACTATAATTAAACAAAGCTGGTGAAAACGGGTAAAATATAGCAAAACAAAGTAGGGAATAAAGTGGTGACAGCAAGAATATTAAAAAGATTAGTGACATGAGACAGAAAAGTCAACAAAAGAAAAAAAATAAAACACAAATAAATATTATTCCAAGGAGTCCTCAACAGATCTTATAAGGTTCCGTATAAATTCTTCTTAAGGACGAACACTTAAAAATCGAACAATCTTGGATGCCATCGCGTCTGTAATCTTTCTGCAAACTTCACATCAACTCCGCAGACAGACTGCAGATTTTCTCACAGCGCTTTCCCTCCTCGGAAACCTCTCGGCTCCCGGTCGTTAAGCGCGGAGCCTCGACGTGTACATATCAACAAATCCCGCCCGCGCGTGATTACCGGGAAGGCTGCGGATTTTCCGGGAAGAATCCCGGTTTACGACCAGAGGGGGCGATGACCACGCGACGTGGCACTCCGGAATACTCGCCGTTTACAGCTGCGGTTCCTATTTACTACGTTGGAACGTTCAACAATGTTTTTTTACTGAGAGCCGTTACTTTAGTATAGATAATTAATTATACCACTTCCAAAAGTCGAAGATTTAAATTTCTTGATTTTGTTTTTAAATTGTTTAAGCAATTAGTGTGGGGCCATTAGCAATGTATGTGCCTGTATGTAAATGTTATGTTGTGTAATTCTGAAACCATGAAAGAAAACCCGACAAATCTTACCTACTTGCGGTTCGCGAATCTGCACAGAGATCCAGTGCCAATAATATATAGGACCCGTTCTTCTTAACCTAATGTTATTTATGAAGACGTGCTGGATGAAGGTTATAAGTGCAATTTTTTAGATTTTGAGCAAATTGAAGTTTAAGTTTTACTACAATTTTGTACAATTTTTTTCCACACAAAAAACACCGACAACCGAAAATACGACTTCATCTAAATCATCTTCATCCACTCACGTCTTCTTATGTTGCCTACTCATAAATGGTCTTAGTTAGTATTTAGGTTTAGTTTTTTAATGTCATAGTGAATTCTATTAATTTACAAATTTTCATTTGTATTTGGGTCTTTATGCCTGAAAGGAATGACTATTATATTTTTGAACTAAAACTTTCGTAAGCACAACACATTTTAGCCCCGTCTGTTGATCCGGACTAAAAGTTTAAGACTATCATATTATTATTATTATTATTAAATCTTAACATTCAATTCTGTTTTCTCTTTTTCATTGACTTTTTATTTAATGAACAATAACGTCCTAAATTAATAACTTAAGAAATTGTATGGCAAACCAAAAAGATTGTGAATTCCTGGCTAATCTGATAAGAATCCCGGTTTTGATCGATAGGGCCTTCGCTCTACCACGCGACGTGGAGCTCCTTAATAGTTCTAGCTTGAAAGATCGTTGGATTTCTAGAGATGTTTTTCCGGGTTAAAATATAAGTTTTTTATTCTAAACAGTCGAATCGCTTCCATAGGTTATACATGGTTACAGGGAAAGTCGTACACAATATCAAAGGAGGTTATTATTTGGGTCATTTCTGATGGATTTTATTCTATTATATAGGGTCCGAAAGTTAACCGTTATGGAGATATTGACTGTTAAAATTTAAAAAAAAATATCACAATTTTTTGGTTTTTTGATTGATTTTTTCTCATTATAGAGCTCATAAAGTGGTTTTTTCAATGTATTTAGTTAAAAGGCATGTCAATTGATAAAAAATATCAGCAAAAGCTGCACTTACTACTAACAGCTTTAAAAAACTGCTCGGCAACGGTTAGAATAAAATAATTTTTCTCTAAATATTTTTCACATTGAAGCTCTTAAAAAAAATTAACGTATGGAACTTATTCTGCAAATAATTTTAAAAGCTTCTACGACTCTTTAAATATTCAAAAAGGTATAACATTTAATAGGTATGTGCATAAAATTTTAAAATAATGTCATTTGAGTAGGCTCTAGTGGTAGTACCTACATAACTGAACTTCGATACAAAAAAAAACTTTTTACTTCCTGGCACCTTTAAACTATGTAAAAAGGTCAGATAGGCCTTTTTGTGCTCTGGAAACATGCTTAGTAGGTGCAGCTTTTGCGGATATTTTTTATCAATTGACATGCCTTTTAACTAAATGCATTAAACAAACCACTTTATGAGCTCTATTCTGAGAAAAAATCAATCAGAAAGGTAAAAAAATTTTTTTTTTTTTTTAACAGTCAATATCTCCATAACTGTTAACTTTTGGACCCTATATAATAGAACAAAATCCATCAGAAATGACCTAAATAATAACCTCCTTTAATATTGTGTACGACTTTCCCTGTAGCCCTGTATATGGTCATGTTAGCTACTACTCATGACATAGCCTATCTATACGTCAAACCTCGTCCAAAGCCTTTGAATTTACGAGCGTGTTACATGAAAAACATTCAACTAACACTGTAAAACTATGTCTTCCACAAAAATAGGTCCATTGTTACGAAACAATATGTTCCTCGTTACGTATTTTCTTAGCAAAAATGTAGTCATGATACTCGAACAAACAAAACCTCTCCAAAGTCACAAAGACAATGCACAGAAAATGCAGTCGATTAAAACGCATCGCTTTGTATTAAGACTTATAGCTCAAAGCTTACAGTATCAAGCACCGCCAAAGTATTTCTACAATTTCCTCAAAATTCGCAAACATAATATAATTTATTAGACCGATGAGCGTCGGGAAAAACTAATAAAGTTGCCGTGTCAGAGACAGTTTGACAAATTCGTTAATTCTACCGCTCTGCCGTCTTCAATGGGGGTGAATTGCGATAGAAAATACAAAACGCTCACCTTTCTTTTTCATCAAACGAAAATATGCTTAAAATCAGTGCACCAGTGTGGGGGATTCTAGGAATGTCTCCTTTATAATAATTTTTTTGGCCATACTTATGTTTAACATTTAAATCAATTATTTTGTTCAATAATATGTATTGTTGCATTCTATTACTATATTTAGTTTTTGAAGTGACATTGTATGATAAAAAATATTGCCAGATCTTAATGCTCTTAAACTTTCAATATCTGTAAACCTCAAATGGCAAAAAATGCTGGACTTAATGTAGTCATTACAATTAAACAATATGTTACAACATCAAATTAATACTAAATTAAATTTATAACTAATAAATTTAGGATCACTAGAACAAATTCACGACAAAGGTAGTGAAACTTCTGTAGTAAGTTGTTGAAATAGAAATAAAAACAACAAGCACAAAAAATCTTTGCATATGTATTTATTAAACCCTAACGTAACGCGAACCTTCTGTATTCTTAGCTTCCGCTGAGGAGGGTAGAAAATGTCTTTCGACGAAGCACTCCTATTGCAGACGAGATTATGACGTCTAGTTAAAGAAATAGATTTGAATTTACTCTGCAAAGGGACCGAGGGTTTCGGTCATTTGGACAGAATTATTTGGAATTGTTTTTGTTCATCAATCCCGTTTTGATATATACGAACATACACACAAGTCAATCTCCTTGTTACTGGGTATGAATTGAAATTTAACTTGTAAATTATGTAAATTTTAGTTGTAAGTGTTATGAAATAAATAAAAAATAAAAATAAAACTTTAACTTTTCTGAAATCTCCAATTTAATCAATGACAATGTATTCATCTACTGGAGGCCATAACATCCCCTAGGTTCTTAGGTGACAATGTATTCATCTACTGGAGGCCATAACATCCCCTAGGTTCTTAGGTGACAATGTATTCATCTACTGGAGGCCATAACATCCCCTAGGTTCTTAGGTGACTCGGATTCGGCAACACACATCGATTGTAGGTATAACCTTAGGCAGTGATGATGACTTATAGATGTGACACCTGGTCCCTTACCATGGGCCTCTTAAGAAGGCTGGTCAACGAGATAAAGTTTGGAGAGACCTATGTTTGGAGTTTCACTCCATGATTGAATCAGAAATGAGGATATCCGCAGAAGAAACCAAGTTACTCATAAAGCTCCAAGAATTACTCAGTTGAAGTGGCAGTGGCCGGGGCACATAGCTCGGATGGAATATTTATGACCTAGTGACGGCAAACCGGATGACGCAACGTGGTCCACCAGCTGGTCTGAGGACCTGCTTATGGTGGCGGGTGGCACAAGACCGGGAAACTTGGGAGGGAGGCCTATGTTCTGCAGTGATGATGATCCGTGACAAGACAAAGACGAATTCAAAGCAAATAACATTACTCTACTCGCTGGGACTGGAGGCAAAAACCCATCCATTCCCCGCAAAAGATTTACAAAGCGGAGCGCACTAAACAGTCGCTCGCCGTTTGTCAGTTGTCACTTGGCCGCGCGCCGGGTGGAGGAATGCGCACGATTGCCGGCCAGCCGGATTGCTGGGGCTATGCCTGACTGATGCTCCGTATGTGTTCAAAAACGAAGGGCACAAGAAAGAGAATACACGTACATACAGTCAGTAAACGCAGATACATTTGATGACGATATCAAATGGGGAAAGCCGTGCTAGAACTGGTCAAAGAAACTTAAACAAGCACCGGTAGTAATGGATCGATGACCTGGATCCAGTATTACATGCAAGAAAATCGTTTAACGTCAAATGTCATCCTTATTGCTATCGCAAACGTCACAATTCCGACAGCATTGATACAGTAAGCCGAGAGAGTTATAAGCATGCATTGCGGGGTGTCTACATGGGATGAGGAAGATGTGTCTGTACGAATGTGTTACATTTGTATCAACGTGTGACTGAGCAAGTATGTTTATATTATTTTAAGGTAACTTTGCAGATGAGTCCTGGTAAAAAAAAGCGCCAGTGGGGAGCGGCCTGCAAGCTAGGCAACTATCCGCGGGAATGCCCCAGTCACCGTATCTTATTGCGGACGATGTATTCGCACGAATTTCCCCGACCGCCTCGCATTCCGACCCGGGATTATTGAGTCCTCGCCGATTAGTTGCGAGATTTTCCGAGGCCTTTCCACTCCGTCACTGTTCGGGGGATGGTTGAAAGTATAGCGTCACCTCTGCCCGTTGAGTTAAGACATGATCGTCCTTATTGCAATGAAAACAAGGGTTCTACCATGAGACGGGCAGTCGCGCAAAGGGTGTCGCGAAAAAGACTGTTTCGAAGTAAATTGTCTATCTGCAAATCTTGTGCAAGTTGCTCGAAAAGTGTTATTTTTATTACAGCCTGCGAGGCGCAATAGCGAGTTGATTTTTGGTAGTTTTTTATGACATAATTGGAGTCCGATTTGTTAGGTACCTACAAGTTCAATTCTCGATAGGTAAGCAGATATCACGTTTTGATCAAGAACGTTTCCTTGGGCTTCGTGCACGCCAAGATTTTGACATGAAAATAAACGAAAATTTACTCTTCCTATAAGAATATTGGTGTGCAGTGCAATGGGGATTTCTATCTATTTAGTCTTTAAAAAAAATCCATGCACCACACCAAAAGAATTCTAACATTTGAGTCGATTAACTGGGTAGCTTGTCAGGTAACACAATGTTCCAGGCACTGCAGCGTCCGAGTAGAGCGTCCCTTCACTTATATAGAGTGAGTGAGGGTGCTACTTAAGGATTTATAAATTATCTAATGAAGTAGATGCAAAGTGGATACTAATTTTTCGGAATGTGCAACACGTTCAAAATGTACTGTAAGGCTAAATGGCGGTGATAATCTCACAAGCTGCAAGCACAGTTATCTCTAGATTAAGAAATTTTACATAAAAGACCGCATCTGCCTATCATGCCAGAGGTCCCGGGTTCAAATCCCGGGTGGGGACAAAAAAAAATTAACCCCAGATCTTGGGCATTTACATTTTTGGGATATCGCTGTTTCTGGTTCCCACAAGACAGGGTGTCCTAGTGTGGGGCCGTATGCAATGTATAAGCATGCATGTAAATGTTGAAATGTTTAACAGCATTCTTAATACATCTAATCAGACTAGAAACTAAAGAGTCATACCCAGCGATAAGTTCAAAAACTAATATCAATTTACATAATTGGCCCCCGCTGCGCTCGCGCCATTTGGCAGTCCACTCATCCGATTGTGGCAAGCCGAGGGGAGAGGTGGTGTTATGATTTGTATTATGATTGTTATTGGACAAAGTCTGGTCGCAGATTATTTCCAACTGATTGGTGCAGCACTTTCTGAAATATTTTTTTGTTTAAAAAAGAAACCCAGGTCTTGGATGTTTACATGTTTGTGACGTCGATTTTTCTGGTTCCCACGACACAGGGTATCCTAGTGTGGGGCCAGAAGCAATGTATGTGCCTGTATGTAAATGTTATGTTATGTTTATAATTTCTCAGTAAGCAAATTATCTTACTACAACGTTCATCATCGTTGTAGTAGTAATTAATCATCGAATAATTATTTCAATACGTAACTAAATATTCGATAAACAAAGAGAAATAATTGAAATCAAACTATTTTTAAAGTTGCGCTATGTAAAACATTTAAAATTATCCAGAAGTAAAAAAAAGTAAAAAAAAGTCTTATTTTCATTTCGTTGCAGAGTATACATTATATACATTAAAATACATAGATAATCTAACACCTGTATCCTAGAGAGGTAGGCAGAGACCAGCGACTGCTACCTGCCACGATCCTGACAAATCACATTCGCTTCATCGACATTCAATAGTCATTGGATGCACGCACACCAGTTTTAAGTACTTTTTATCTTGCCCTTTGCTAATAAATCACCTACTTGGTTGAAGTATGTCCGCCTGGGGCATCTCTTACCAGCGTTTCTACTCACATTTGCTCGATATATTTGCTTCGCCAGTCTTTCTGCCGTTTCATGAGTTTTTCTTGTCTCGTTTTTTAAGCATAAGCTTAATAAGCATTGGGTTCTAAAAAGGCTATTTCGCCCCTTTATTAAAACACAGTACAGCTTTTTATTCGTTGTAAAAATGCATAACTTATACCTAACTCTATTGGACACTAATACGCCGATGCACTGAAGATCACGTCGTAACTGACAAATTGGCTATGACAAATAAATTGCCCCCGCACAGACAATAAGACAGAAAGGGTTGGGCCGTCATTTGGCCGGATTATAGGAATATAAACCCAATATAAACCGATATTGCTTCGTAACGAATTCGACGCGACATATGTACCTAGCGGGCGCCGTGTTACATGAGATCTTAGGATTTGCATGTTCAACATAAGTGGCTTACGTGTTATGAATTGTAATCGAGAGGATGAGACGAATATGAAAACATGTAACTCAGTGAAATGAGTTATTTTCGTGTCTGCCTAGAATAAGAGCGGGTACACACTAAGCGTTTTGAAGCGCGCGCTTTTGTAACGCGCGTTGTAAGAACTATGAGGTCCGATTGAAGCGTACACATGCAAACGCGCGCTTACAGCGCGCTTACTGCGCGTTTGCATGTGTACACTTCAATCAGACCTCATAGTTCAAATCAAGTCAAATCAGTCAAAAGCGCGCGCTTCAAAACGCCTAGTGTGTACCCGGTCTAAAAGTAGTGACTTTGGCTTATTTGATGGCGAAAATTTGACCTTTGCTCATTTTGGACAGACCTTTAAACATATTTTCGTTAGGTAAAAATCTTCGGGCTCTTTCGGTTCTTAAAATTTTACCTTTATTCTTTAAAACTCCAGACTTATTTATTTCAAACCGACGTCAATAAAACAATTGTTCTTGTCAGCTACAGGCTTGCTGTCTTTCGACACATCTTCGTAGCACACTACGAAAACGTGCTACGTCGCTACGAGCGTCTACGAAACACCTACGAGCGCTCCGCGACGAAAGCAGAGTCTCGACTGGGTGAGTGCTACGCTGAGAGCAATGACCTCCAATCTATTTTTCTGAGGGATGGCTGGCTTATGGTACGTTATTTGTCGTGTTCCCCAGTTCTTCTTAACGGTTAGTTTGAGATATGTTTTTTTATGTAGCCTACGAGTATATACGTTCCTCTGCAGGGCATACGCCGTCTCTCTGATAGAGAGAAAAAAACAAATACCTTTTAGAGTAAAAAAAAATACTTTTTTTTATTTAGTCGTGACTGTGTCCCACTGCTTGGCAAAAGCCTTTTATTTGTATATCCACTCCTCACTGTCCCCAACCAACTATACAAAACACAACAAAAAGAAAAAAAAAGTATATAAAAAAAAACTACGTCTAACTTGTATAGCGCCACAAATATAGCGTGTAAAAAGTAACATAAACACAAATTATCCTTCTATGGTCACTTCATTGGAATTTCATACCAAATAATAAACTGGTTCAAAAATTATATGGACATTTGTATGTACCTAAAACATAAATCTTCAACATTTTCTTTGGTAAATAGTCCAGACAGACCAATTTAACCCTCCGCACGGAAACTGCACCAAAACCAAACATACCTCTAGTCAAAACACGATTCAGCACTTCAACAACTGTACCCGCCGTGCATTGGCACTCAGACCCACCAGCCATTTGCGGGTTATTATTTTAACACTCCAAATGCACTAGCGGGTCCACCTGACCCCGGTCACTCGCTTTTATGATAACACTTCACCAGCTGTGGGAGACAAATTGGCAAATCAAAACAGTGGGTACGAGAGGGCTTTCGCCGCCAAAAAATGGAATGATTCAGAAAGATTGCTCTATGGACATAAAATCAATGGAATCAAAATGGAAACATTCTTTTGTTTCCGCCAAACTAAATTATAGCTTATTGGCAGACATTAGGATCCATAATAAACGCTGGTGAAAGAATTTTTGAAATCGGCTAATTTTGTACCTACTTAAGTAGGAAATTACCCCCGATATACAAACATACGTACTAACAAACGTTTTCTCTGTTAGTGTAGATCTAAATTTTAATAATATTCTCCTCTTTCATATATAATACCCAGACTCAGGCCATCTGTACAAATTGTACTAATCTGGACTTGGCTCCCGTGGTGGAGTATGGCCTATACCTTCCTCGGGGAAGAGACTCGTGCCCCTCGGTGGGGACATAATGCGTTGAAGATGATGATGACAGCGGCCGGCCCCCAGTGGGAATCAAACTCACGACCTCTGTCTTGGTAGGTAAGCGCTTTAACGACTAGACCAGTGAGACAGTCCTGCGTGAAACGATAGTATTCAGAGTGCGTATACTGAGTTTTTTCATTCACTTTCGATAGCGAGAGCGTTTGCGATTTGAATAGGAGTGACAAAGAGACAACTAGATGGCGCGCTTTGTCACTAATATACAAATTGCAAACGCTCTTGCTATCGAAAGTGAATGAACAAACTCAGTATGCTTATACTTAGTGCTTACACGGACAATAAGAACCTCTGTATTCCCTAGTTTGTGACCAAAAATGGGGCAGCTTTAATTTGATTATAATTTGGAACGGCAGTGTTGACGGTTGTTGGAGTGGTGAGATCTATATGTCTTTTTGTGACTTCTGTCGATGGTTAAAATAATGTAACTCGAAATCCCAAATGCAGAGTTGCATTTTAAATAAAATTTGAGAATATTAATCCTGAAGTCTTAGGGCGGCTTGAAAACTTCTGACAGTAAGAGCAGCCACTAGTCTAAGCCTCCACCAATCCGGACTTGGCCCCCGTGGTGGGGTATGGTCTATACCTTCCTCAGGGAAGAGACCCGTGCCCCTTGGTGGGGACATGATGGGTTGATGATGATGATTGACATCGTTAAACTTTTTTAAGTTAAGAAAATACCGTTTAATGTAGTTTTTAAAGCGCTTTAAGACTTGCCTTAACGACTGCCATCTATCGACGGTAGCCAATGTCAATGATTTACGTTAAATAACCGTCTAATTACCTAAAAACCAAATCGCTAATCCACAGTGGACACGCGTGATGATCAAAGCCCATACTCTCCCTCTGAGAGAAGACCTGTGTCCAATAGTGGTACAAATGTAGGCTGCTTAAAAAAAACCAAGTAATCCCTTAACCATTGACTAAGCAGCGCCTATTCAATGAGCAAACCTATATTTTTTTTCTATCCACACTCTACAGTACAAAGAGGTCGACGGGTAATCGACACGTGCCTTTACCATCCCAGCAATCAGGCGATGGCTTTCGCTAACGAGAGCGCGATTTAAAAGAGCTATTGTGCGCTCAGTTGCATTTTTAACCGACAACATGGTAGTTTCCAGGGTCAAAATAATTTAATTCTATTTAGTCCGTATTTTAGATTATAAAAAAATATTGGATACGTATTTTTTCTTTTTTCGATTAAACAAAAAATAACAAAGATATAGCCCATTGAATTTACGTGTGACGTCACTCAGTGCTACAAAATGCAGCACGCCGTGACGTCACACGTAACTTTAATGGGCTATATTTTTGTCATTTTTGGTCTAATTTACAAATAAAAAAATACGTGTCCCTTATTTTTGAATAATCTAAAAGACGGACTAATTTCATTTTTTGGGAAACTAGCCTATTGACAGGAAGAAGTTCTCAGTTCGTCTATATATACTTTTTTCGAGACATAAACATTTACATACATAGGATACTAGGATCGTTGACGACAAAGGGCTCATAGTATCAAATTATCATGTCATATAAGTTGCACAGATCTAAATTGCAATATAGTAATGTATTCTACCACTTATCGTACGCAACTTTGTTGATAGACAGGTGTAGCTTATGTAAGATGCAGATATTCATTCACAAATATTTACAACAATGCCTACTCAAAATAAAAATAAAACGTGTCAACGTTAACTCAATACACCGCTTCTTGTTGAACGCCCTACAATGACAGATAGAGTATTAACAATTAAATTTATTGTCTAAATAATCGCATCCTGTGCTGGAAAGAGCATGCGTCAAACACGTGCCGGGGTATTTTTTTATAAAAATGGCCAATTTTATGTGACCTTTGAGAGCTATTACCCCCTATAGTCAACAGAGATCTCATCGTCTGGATGCAACAATGACTCATGATTGGGATGCACTCAAAGCTTAATAAATGCGTTTTTTATTTACTAATAACGACTGTTACAATACCAAATGTTCCGTTCTGGATGTTATCTGGCTTCGCTGGATTAAATTATGACTTAAGTTCAGATGGGATATGATTTTTATGGATACAGTGTAAATTGGTAGAATAACATAACGTAAAGTATATTCATGTTATTTCATTTCATAATGCAGACAAAAAGTTAAATACAATCCCTTATATTTTGTTCCACGATTTGCGCATATTTGAGATAAACTTATATAGGTACCACCTACTTATTGAAAAGTGATGTAGGTAGTTAAGAACTATGGTAGTGGTTTCAAAAAATTAAAACAGGTTGGTTTATCTCATAATAGTTACAAGCTGAAATGATAATTACATGTCTTAATTCCAAGCTCCGTGAATAACATGAAAAAACACCCAGTCCAGTACGGCGCCCCGAGTGAAAATCGAACTTACGATCTTTTACAGAGTAATCGAATGCCACAGGAAGGTACCACTAGACCAAAGCGGCAATAAAAAATAATAATTTTGAAGCAAAGTCATTGATGCAATTAAAAAAAATATTTTTTTAAGCAAAGCCATCGAGCTAAAAGAACAACTATGTTTTTTATCATACCCTCAATAGAAAAATGTATCCGAAAATATGAATAAAAAACTAATAATAAACTAACAGGGTACTATAAAAGAACCAAATCCGACAGGTCGTCCTTCGGGACTCGTTCGGGCGCGCTCGGCAAATTCCGCTAACTAGGGGACTCCCGTATAAATGAATGCGATAGAAGTGTGTATCAATTGGGAACAAAAAATAATAGAATACTGAGCGAGTTCATACTGTATCTAAAATCGAATGTTTAAACCACATTCTCATGGAGATTTGTTAGTTCACGCCTGACAAAATACACTTTAGGCCCAATTAATACAATTAAAATATATCAAAATAGCAATATATTTTCACTTAGGGATATGAAAAATAAATAAAAACTTATTCTCAAACCTACCGAATATACATACAAAATGTCATCATGAAATATGTCAAGCTATTTCGGAGGAGTATGAGCATACTTAGGGATACTTGACCCTGTGACGCAGCGGTTAGCGCATCTGCCTACCATGCGAGAGGTCCCGGGTTTGAATCCCGGCTGGGGACGAAAAAAAAAAGAAACCCAGATAATGGATGTTTACATGTTTGTGACATCGCTATTTCTGGTTCCCACGACACAGGGTATCCTAGTGTGGGGCCAGAAGCAATGTATGTGCCTGTATGTAAATGTTATATTTTGATGTTAACCAATTTATTATTGGACCTTACATTGCAACTTTTTCATGCACTGTTTTATTTTGTACCTTGTCTGTTGCTTTCCTAATAAATAAATAAAAAACTGACTCAGTGATCAGCCAAGCCGTATCAGTTATTGTGAAAGAGCAGACGAGTCTTCTGTCCTACTCCCTCCACACTTCTCGGTAGCTAATCGCGGTAATGTGTTTATTGAATTAGAGGCGCGTGCGACGCCACGCTTCGGCTCGGGTTACATCGGGACGATCTCGTTCCTCTATTTGGCAGCAGCAGAGCGGTGTCGGCTGATGATACTGCTGGTTATTGGGTGATCGATGGGCGTGCGCCTTAATAGTGGCTGATTGTAGTTTTAAATTGATTGTTTGATTTGAAATTGTTTTTGCTTAACGGTGAAGGTACCAGCTTAGTCGTCCTGAACGGTTTACTATGATAAAACACTCAAATGAATCTCTGAGAAATAATTGTTACAACACGGTCATTGATAAAAAACTTCAACATAGCACAATCTCTTATCCTGATGGTAACCAGGCAAGAACATCGTAGACATGGATATAAATTAAATTTATTTATTTTTTTGATACATAATTGCAAGAGATACAAAAAACCCACTGTATTGTGATTCATTTCAATGGCTCACAGAGAGATTATAATTACTTTGTTGTACCTACCTACATACAAAAAAAACCTATACTCGTATATGTTTTAATAAAAAAACGGAATTAAATTAGAGACAGAGAGATTAACAGAGAGATTCAGTACTACGAAACAATAAAATCACCACTCCAGCCCCAGAAAAACCTGCTCACAAAAAATGCACGAGATCAATACTGTCCTCCCATAAAATAAATAAAGGTATGCCCCACACTCAACCTTAGATTAAAAATCCAACGGGCAATAACAATTATCGCCCATCGTAATCACTACGTTGCACCCTTGTCGGCAAAAGGACCTAGACGGCACCTTCCCATTTACTGGCGCCCCAAAACAACGAAAGTGTCGGGTTACTGGAGACCCACCGGAGCGAAAGCTAGGACTACAGAAGAACCGGAGTATAATAGTTAAACGGCATGCTCGTAATAGTAGAGTTTTCAAAAAATCATTAGTCGTTGCATGCACGCATGGACGACCTCTGCGGGGCGTTTGCGCATCTGACTACCATGCGAGAGGTCCCGGGTTCGAATCCCGGTTGAGGACAAAAAAAACCCAGGTCTTGGATGTTTATATGTTTGTGACGTCGCTGTTTCTGGTTCCCACGACACAGGGTATCCTAGTGTGGGGCCAGAAGCAATGTATGTGCCTGTATGTAAATGTTAAATGTAAAAAAATGTTAAAACAATAATTTCTGAGTTACATTCATAGCAGAGTTTTCAAAAAAGTAAAGGAGAGGTCACGAGAAATTTATATAGAACTTTTAATTGAGAACAGTTATACAGGAAAGGTCTATTTTGACCAGAGTGATAGTTGGTCAGGACAACCTAACCAGGCTGAGTACGTGGAAGATGATACAATGACAAGAGTTGGACTCTTCAAAATAATGAAATGTAAAAATACATTTTACGAGTTAATAACTTTACTCCGGATTCACTTAGTTGATTTTTCATCGAAAAAGTCCGACCAGGTTTTGTTCTGATTCGCAGAGCTTAATCATGGTTAGTCAATATGGAGTGCCTCCGAAAGTTTTATTTAAAAAATTTTGTTCATAATTTTATTGTGTAACCAAAAGTAATTTAACGGTGTAAAAAAATCTATAAGATTTTCCACTCCACGATACGTTCCTCCACTAACGAACATATTTATAAAAGACAAAGAAGTACAAATAAGGGACTTCACACACGGCAGCTATAATATACATTACATCCCAGGATGTATAGCTTAGAGACCGCTCAGTCTTTAAGATACGAAGATGTAAAGATGTATATTATAGCTGTCGTGTGTGGTCTCCTGACGATTTCTATGGAAAGATGTAATGAGATATATCGTGCTATAATATACTTCTTTACCTTATAGCCGCCGTGTGTTGAGTCCCTAAGTAACAAACAAAACTACATCTTCGGTACATTCCATAATCAAATGGAAAATTAAATAAACATAATAATAACTCTCGCACAATATAATCACTTGACCTGGTCCCAAACTAGGATACCCTGTGCTATGGTAACCAAGCAACATTGAAAAACACCCAGACTGAGGCTGTTAGTACGAATGTATAGATTCCTCTGTCTTGGTAACCAACAAGGCAGTCTTATATAGGTATCTAAAATACCCCTTAACCTATCAAGAACTCTGGAACTTTCAATAGACCATTTTATACCTATAACAATCAAATATCAATTCGTCATTTCCTAACACCTCATCAGCATGAACAGCGAGCTACACTTCTATCCTTAGTGTGTGAACGAGCTAAGAGGGGTTGAGGACATTAATTTAATTATCCCTCTCTCTCTCTAGAGACCTGCTTGCGCCACGGGAGTGAGGGAGTCGCCACCTAAACCGTGCGAAATAAAAATGGTGAGTGAAAGCAAAAAAAATCCTACGTCATTTTTGCGCATGAGAAAAATCTTTGGGAAACTGATTTGGTGGCGTCCCAGGCGGGATCGTGTTACGTGTGTGGAGAAATGTAAACTGTGGGACCTTGTTTTTTGCCACTGTGGGAATATTAGGAGACTGGCGGCTGTGGTGGAAGATGTCAGATTGAGTTTTTGCTCTTGAAAATTGCCCATGCTACATTTTTGAACGTGAACTAAAATCTCAAAGCCATAACGAGAATTCAGTATAATTTCCATTTATTAGATTTGTAAGTAAGTCTATAATATTAACAGGATAACGGGCGTGAGTTTTTTTTTTTTTTTCTATAATATTTTTTAAGAAACTTATTAGAAAGCCTTGACCTTAAATAATTTTTCTATGACGTCACAAACAGCAATCCTTTGCCTTACTTACAAAAAAATATACAAATGACCTTTTGTATTTTTTGTATGACGCCAGATAGGTACAGCAAAATTGTAGAAAAATATTAATATTTCGAATCAAAGCGAAACCTGGTCCGGAATAAATTTAAACATGTCTAAAGTCTGTTTTATAATTCAATGCAAAAAAATAAACCGTCACGTTGACATCTCAATACAATCCAAAGGCTGTCAATGTCTGAATGTTGCCAGTACGCAAAAACCAAATAACCCTTTTTTATTTCTAAGTAGAAATTGTTTATGCTACAAGTACGTAGGTGTTTTTTTAGACTTTGCTCTCATGAGGATTTAAATTTTAATGTCTTTGATGTGATAAGGAGGTCACAGGAGTCTTCTATTCACGGTAAAAAAAATTACCGAATAAACCTATATATTTTATAGCGGTAACACCGCGTAATTTTTTTTGCATCGAATTAAAAAAAGGACTTCAGTACTAACAAAAGTTTTAGTTCAAAAATTGTGATTAAGCCCGTAAAATGTCTAATCAAAAACACAGCAAGCCTGTAGAAAATTACAGAATACGTAAGCCGTAATGCAATTCTGTGCTAGCTCTAATAAAATACAATCTTCATAGTCCACCCGCAAGTCAGCCACGTCAAAAACCAAGACCACCTCCAAAGCAAAGAGGGAAAAACTTAAACTGGATTCCACTTGAAGCCAGAGGTCCGGGGACCTTAATTAAACGCGGGGCACGTGCGGATCCTTGATTCAGTCCCCTGGAGGTGGACGACATCTCTCCCTCCCCCTAGAATTGGGAGCCCTACTCTGGGACACGTACATAGGAATGACATGACAGAGAACTTTGATTCTATGTCCGCGTAGTAGGAATGAGTTTGCGCTGAATACGTAAGAGTATTTTTAAATTGAATACTTTTTAATTTAAAAATACTCTTACGTATTCATTTTAAATTTACTTTCCTTTCTCGTGGACCACTTTCAAAGTTTTACTGTTTTCGGTAGACCCCCTGCTGCTACATTTCTACTATATTTCCAAAACTCCTTAAAATATCACCCTAAAATGGGGTTGTAACATGTAATAAGAAAAAAATAGCAAATTTTCTTCGTCCTATTTATCAAAATAAAACTTGTGGTTATACAAAATTATGAAAATTTGTTTTTATAGACAATCAACAATTGACGTTGATAGGTAAATCCATGCAAAAAAAATTTATCAGGAAAACCAGAAAAAATTTCGTGGAGCCCCATTTACAACTTGTGAACCTTTGTTTTCTTTTCACGTCTACGGGGACCCCCGTGCGGTCTCATATGGACCCCTGGGGGTCCACCTGGACCACTTTGATAATTTTTTATTTGTAATTTATGTCCGTAATACTGTTTTGTGTGTCTAATAAAATAAAATAAAAAATATATAAATATAAAAAAACGGACTGTAGACTTAATTATAGGCTCTAGGGTTTTTATTTCAACTTCATACCTCAACGCGCTCTCGACACAAAAGCTCTTGACAGACGGACGTACAGACGGACAATAAAGTAATTCCTTTTTTTTCTTTTTGAGGTACGAAACCCTAACAAGGAATTACAAAGATATTTCTAAACTTAAATGTTTATTATTGTAATACCGTTAAGAAAATTGGGCATTTAGTTGTCAATAAACGAATTTAAAATTTAACCTAAAGGTACAGATGGTACAAAGGCGCTGCTATCACTAAGAGTGATCTTCCAGATAACCTTCGGATGGGTTGAACCAACATTTATTGACCGATCCAGCCCAGCTCCTGAGTAGCACCCCTCTATCGGACCACACCCCCCTTCCTTATGGACCGCTTAGATTTCCCCCCTCGGTCCGCGCCAGACTCGAATACGTGAGGTTGTGAGATTGCTACGTCTTGCTTCTTACTTTTAAACCCTGTATTGGTGAGATTGCTGGATGCTTTTTTTACTTCTGAACTTGCTGGGTCAATTTAGATCGCTTGATTTCAATTATTGTGCTATTTCTAAGCACTCCGTGCGCTTTAAGAGAAATAATGGGCCAAAGATGACGATTAATGCTTCAAAAACACGTTATTTTTATTGTTGTATTGATGATTTATTTACCTATTTATCAAGCCCATAGACATAGTATATTATAGGATTGAAATATGCGAAATATCTCACAATAAATTTGTGTCTATAGTCAAGAATGTTTGAATCAAAATGTAAAGTATTTTCCCTCACAAACAGAGTCAAAATTAAAATCAAATTCCGATTACGGGATCCAATTTAGCTGGGAAGTGTAAAGAAACATAAAAGGCGCTTTTCAGCAAGTTATTACCTTTAAAAAGTAATCACAGGGGAGAGCAAAGTAGGAGTTAAGAACATTTGGCGCGAGGAAAGACGATTATGAACTGTTTTATTCTTTTAATTTCCTTCTTTAGAAATCTTTCGGCGCTAAAAGAAGGTTTGGCTCGAACGAATACTGGCCGCTTTTAGAGTACGAAGAAAAAAAACTTTCAGTATGATGTTAGTTTAATTTTTTTTTCTTTTACTGTAGCTTACCGGATTACCCGTAAATAGCCTGGCAGCAGCAAGAAAAAAGCCGCAGTGAAAACCAAATTACTGCAATTTTAAGCAGTTTTTGCTCTGTTTTCGAATTAACAATGATGTGCTTTCCAATTTGCAAAATGCTTTTTAAATACCTCACCTCGACCGCGGCGGGGAAGAAAATGTAAAAGAGAAAAAGAAAACCCGTCCGCCATTTTGTAATTATGCCGAGAGCTAATGTGCCTCTTGTTTATTCCAGGACTAATTAAGAACGGGAAGAGTTTTTTTTTTACTTTAATAAGGCATTTTAGGATAATCAAACTTTCATGAGACGGTCTGCAAATCGGGTTATGAATTTGCCTTCTTACTTAAACGCAATGTTATTTTTTTTCATCTGGCTAATTTAAGTATATTATTTTTTTCTTACTTATACTACCAGTGCAACTACTGGCCTTTTTATTTTTCTTCCTACTTTAGATAAAATTCGGAAATAGTAATTAATATTATCCACTGTATCTTAAAGAAATTAATGCTTCAGTGATATTCACATAAACAATGAATATAATGTGATCCCTTCATCATCATCACCATCAATCCATTATGCCCCCACCGAGGGGCACGGGTTTCTTCCCAGAGGAAGGTAAAGCCATACTCCACCACGGAGGCTTAGTCCGGACAAGCTAATTAAATAACATTGATTATATAATATTAGTAATGAAGTTCTTACTATAAATATAACTTAAATAATATAAAACTATGCTAATACCTTTAAAAATATCTTCGATTATTATATTTACAGATAAAATACCTGCCCCAGGTCACTGTCCCTGATTTATATTGAATTTAATTATCCAAAGAGACGAAAACTGTACAACTGTAGCTCAATCAATTGTCAATTATACACCCACCATTATTAATCAGTAACTCCGAAGCAACTTAGCCCAGCAAATTGCCCAGACCAGACTCTACCTGCGCCAACTTCAGGGGTGGCAAACTTCTGGCTCAATTAGGGGCCGAATTAAACCGCACTTCAGAGGTGACAAATCGTGGGCCGCGGTTCCCACTTGACGTTGAATAATCGACCCAATGTACTAGCGTTTAATTATAAATTAAAATTTCGGCGATAAATTTCTAAGGCGCATTAATCAAAAAGTTGGGACACTGATTAAAATACCGGGTGTAGCGTTTAAACTATTTGCCTGTAGTTAATAATTTACTTCAAGTGAACGGGTAGGATTTTGCTCCCGTACGTTTCCGTGGAGAAGCTTTAGGGTTGGATTCTCTTAAGATTGTGATTAAAGACATGCTTTCTTAAGTTTTTATTTGACGCAATCTTAGAATCTGGGACCCAAAGTTATTTTTACGTATCTTAGATACAGTCTTATGCAAAAGACTATCTGTTAGCAGTTACTGTATGTTGCAGTTGTTTCTTTAACGTGTAGAAGTTTTGGTGGGCCAAACGGCTCACCATAACAATTTTTTAAATTGTTTTTTCCAAGGTCATAACAAAACTGATAAAAAACTGTCCTAATAAAAATTGCCTAGTGAGGCAATCAAATTATTTACCACTGCAACTGCCAAGTATCGAGTTTTCGCATTCGAGTTATTTGCTGCAAAGTGATTTCATCATCATCGACCCATTATGTCCTCACCGAGAGGCACCGGGACTCTTCCCTGAAGAAAGTGGCCATACTTCACCACGAGGGCTTAGCCTAGATTGGTGGAGGCTTGTAAGACTAGTGGCTGGTCTTACTGTCAGAAGTTTTCAAGCCGCCCTAAGGCCTCTGACTTGGCTTAACGTACCTTGCGAAGCACGGAAACGCTCGGAAAAATGCCACTAGCGTTAGTCATAGACGATGACCCATTCATGCACTGAACTCGCCGTATGTTCCTTAACCTTAGTGATCGTTTAAGATCACTGAGGCAGCCGGGGTGATTCCAAACTGTCTAAGTGATTTGACATCACCTAATGCGATCAGCCGACAATAACTCATTTCGAAACTGAAGTAGTGTAAAAGAAAACCCTGCGGTATGGAATTCCAGAAAACGATATAAGTATTTTTTTAGATGTAGATATATACTTTTATCTGTAGACAGACAACTTGGTGCAAACACTTGAACGAAAAATCAAACACCTCGGAGAGACGCGCCCTTAGCGGCGCAACACTCAAATTGCGGCACATACCTACATACAATCCACCCCAATTCATTTCCACATCCACCAACAAACGAGCACACTCCAATTCACTCTTAGCACCTTTTAATACCGTCCTATTTGCATTACAAAACTGCATAACGACCCGCCAATCCACCCTTGCAGTTTCTTTGACCCCTATCTTCTATTAAACACGGTTCAAATTCAATTGTTTATCTGAATAGCGAGAGCCCCTAAGAAGCTGCAAGGGTACCGATCGTCTGCGATCCCAAGGAATAGATTCTCCATTCTCATTGCATCCAGCAACGGGTGCGAGAGGGATGCAAGGCAAACGATTTGCAGTACACGTGAATGGGTAACGCGCTTTGTTCACAGCTGAATCTAAGGGGTTAGGGTAGGCTGTGTAGGTATTTTAGTCGTTTCTGTAGAGTCATGGCTGATGTGGCAACATGGCGATAAAGTGACGATGGGATAGTACTCTTAGAATCACAGCTCGTATATAGTTTGGAATTGTCCTTAATAAGAATGTTTAGCCACTAATAGGTCTATAGTTTATTGTCATAATATTTAATCGGGTTTTTTGCTAGAGAGAAGTCTGATGTCTGAGTTACACAAACACACGCTTTAAATTTGAAGTGGTTAGGTAAAGACTAGAGTGCGCCACTTACCACGATCTTGGAAAACCTGTAAAGTACTAAAATAGATTAAGGAATCCACGAAAACAATTATCTTCAAGTTTTTCATAAAAGTATAGTCGCTGTGACTTCGTAACAAAAACTGTGCTATTATTATTTTGACATAGCAGGTGTTAATTGCACTCCTGGGTCATGCCATGAGCTTAGGTAACCTAGATATTTCGTACCAACTACGTATTAGATTTAAGGTGATTTGAGAAAAGCTGGCCATCTTTTCAGTTTTTGTTTTTTGTGCAGTTTTTTTTTCGCTGCCTTTTTTTCTACTACATTCGGCCCCAAGGTAGCGGCTAACATTATAAGTACATTGCTATTCCACAAACAGAATGTAAAGTCTTTACGTTGAAATAAATTTCTGGTGTCTGATTTTAGTTTGGTCAAAATATTTATGAGCGACGCGCTAATTTTTTTACTTCTAAAGTCTAGTCAGTGATAAACCAAGTTTAGTTGAATCGTGCAGCCAGCGCTAAGACAATAAATAGGGCCTCCGCAGAGTCTTGGAAACCGTAATTACAAATCCCTTATCTGAGCTCGATGCCGTTATTAATAGGATCGGAGTTGAGACACTTAGTTATTTAACAGCATTCCCCCTTTCCCTTCTCGCTGGCTCCCCCTCCACCTGGCAAAATACTACGGACAGAAGTACAGTTACTGTAGGTCTTATTTTTAAAATACAGGATTAACTTACAGCTATACTGGAATAGAATAGAGACGTTACGAAATTATAAGTACACTAGATGATAACCCGGCTTCGCTCGGGTATTAGACATCGCTTATTAGACATTATCATTATTATGATATTCCAAATTGTATCGACCACATATTTTTGTTCAGCATTTAAGTTTTGGTATGTTTCATATCCATTTGCTTTTTCATTTCAACAAATTAGACCTTAGAGTTCACAATTAATGTTATGTGACACGTGATGACGTGACACCAACGCAACATCGGTAACAATGACATGTATATGATACTTCGCAACGCCATAATATACAACGATCATTTTTACATTGAAAATACTCGATAATCCTAATTTTCCGCATGTACGAGTAAGTTGTCGACTTGAATCGACTTATTTTTACGTTCTTCAATTTGATGTGCATTTTGTTCGACTCCGTCGTATACCGATACGAAATTATTAAAGTAGTTAACAAATAATATATCAGTAATGGTTGGTTGTAGTATACTATGCACTTAAGATTTTTAAAAGTACTTTTTTAAAATGTGGTGCGCAATAAAAACTATGAATCGGCATATATTTTTTCGGTGTTCCGTCGCCGTAACTTCTTTAAAGCGGCGGCGGGCGGCGCCCTGTGGATTCCCTCAAGGTAAAGCGCCGTAATTTACATCCCTTATCATTACATTAGTACCTGGATGACCGAGCTTTGCTCGGTTAAATCGTGTTTTTTGAAAAAAAAACGAGAAACTTCATGCTCAAGTATCGAACCAGGGTCTTTTGTTTACGGTATCGTCCCATTGGACCTGGGCTACGACAACCTTACAAATTAATGCGAAAACACTGTTAAAACGACGTTTTTATAAAATGAAACCTAGCTGGATCAATTAATCGCCCCCTAAACCCTCTGTTTATAAAATTTCATGAAAATCGTTGGAGCCGTTTCCGAGATTCTGATTATATATATACATACATATACAGGGTTACAGGGAAAGTCGTACACAATATTAAAGGAGGTCATTATTTAGGTCATTTCTGATGAATTTTATTGTATTATATAGGGTCCGAAAATTAACCGTTATGGAGATATTGACTGTTAAAGATTTAAAAAAAATATTAATTTTTTTTTGCTTTTTGATTGATTTTTTCTCAGAATAGAGCTCATAAAGTGTTTTTTTTTTATGTATTTAGTTAAAAGGCATGTCAATTGATAAAAAAATGTCAGCAAAAGCTGCACCTACTACTAACAGCTTTAAAAAACTGCTCGGCAACGGTTAGAATTAAATATTTTTTCTCTAAATATTTTTCACATTGAAGCTCTTAAAAAAAAATTTACGTATGGAACTTATTCTGCAAATAATTTTAAAAACTTCTACGACTCTTTAACTATTCAAAAAGGTATAACATTTATTTGAGTAGGCTCTAGTGGTAGTACCGACAAAAATGAACTTCGATACAAAAAAAATCTTTTTACTTCCTGGCACCTTTAAACTTTGTAAAAAGGTCAGATAGGCTTTTTTGTGCTCTGGAGACATGCTGTCTCAGGTGTTCAGGTACCTACCTATTTCAGTATTTTTTTATTTGTTTATTTTCTATTTATTATTCAATTGTTTATTGTACAGTCACGAGCAATAATATATACACACTATCACATTTTCTAAAAATCTTAACGGTTTTAAATTCTAGAAAAAAAAAATTATATTACAAACACAATAAAAATTCATATAAAGCTTCGTCAAAAATTATTTTAGCGGTAAACTACAAACCAAAATAAATTAATTGTCATGTCTAAATACATTAAAAAAACACTTTATGAGCTCTATTCTGAGAAAAAATCAATCAAAAAGCCAAAAAAAATTGATATTTTTTGTAAATTCTTTAACAGTCAATATCTCCATAACGGTTAATTGTCGGACCCTATATAATAGAATAAAATCCATCAGAAATGACCTAAATAATGACCTCCTTTGATATTGTGTACGACTTTCCCTGTAACCCTGTATACAAGAATTGCTCGTTTAAAGAGATTAGATACTATAAGTAACCACTACGATGTGATTTGTCTTCACCAACCTTTAGGTAATTTCGTCGGTCAGAATCATTACCGGAACATTTCCAGAAATACGATTTTTGAGTTACGTTTGCAGAATGATGGAAATTTCGAATCACTAACGGTACAAATCAAATGATTTTTCATTGATGATTTTACTGTAATATATGAAAATTTTACTCAAAACAGAATATTTTGAAATGTACCATTAATGATTCCGACCGACGACTTTCCGTGAACCCTTACTGTACTTCCAATGTCCTTCGGTAGTACTAACTCGGCCCCCCGCCTGGGCCGTGAATTATTAAATAAATTAACTACAAGCGGATAGTCTGTCGTCGACAATTATTTATTTCGATTACGGCACTTTGGAGGCCTGATGTATTGTGTTTGCTTTGCCGCCATTGCGTTTAGGGCTTTGATATAGAGTGTTGTTTTTGGGGAATTTGGTTTCAAAATTTTTTATTGCACAAGAAAAGATCTGCACAAAAACGAGCTTAATTAGTATTAAGCTCGGTTTTGTGCAGATCTAGTATTTTTGCAGAAAAAATAATTTTCTTCCAGCTAACCATGGGTGATGTAGAAAGAGTAAGTGGTAGTGCTAAAGAAGTCCTAGAAAAATGAAAAGAAGATAAATTACTTTCTAACAGATTACCAGTGATGTAATACGTAAACTTCTAATACATATACTACACACTATATTACGATATTTTATAAATTTTGTGCCATTATTATATGCTTACAGCGTAAATTAAAATATTTGTAAGTGCGAAAGCAGTGTTTAGGGATCTTTTGTCGATCCTCGGCTCTTGTATTTTACCTTCTATGGTGTTCTAAGAATTGGGTATTTGACAAAATGTCAAATAAGTTACTTTTAAATCGGAATTTTGTATAAAAAAACTTGCTTGTGAGACGTCTCATTTCAGAGCACTCTTTTTATGTTTCATTTATTTAAAAATTGTAATAAATAGTAAATGATTAAAATAATACATTTTCCAAAACATTTTGTAATTTTTGTTTTAATCGAGCATCTCAAATAATTTATTCTTGATAGTGTCAAATACCGCATTCAAAACCGGAAGAATACAGCATTGTCTTAAAAAAATCAACTGTCTATCTATCAACACCCTTTATTTCGGGAACGCGTGGATGTATCGAGTTAAAATGTAAATTCTCTCTTATGGTCAAGGACCATAAGAATTTACATTAATTATGAAAAAAATAATTTTTTATTTTTATTTATTGATACTTTTATTGCACTCACATTTAAGTAAAAATATATTAGGTACAATGCGGTGGACTTAATGGCATTAGCCATAAGCATTTTCTACCAGTAAACCGCAGGAGGTAAATGGAATGAGTTGGTAGGCGTGCAAAAGTAATAGAATAAATCTAACAACATACATTTATTAAAATCTAATTAATGAAGGCAAAAATGTACGGCCGCTTATGTCACTTGGGCCACTTGGGAGAATAAAAGCATTTATTGCAATAAGCATCTTTTAATAGAAGTAGTAGTGCGCTACAGTACATTTGTGCATATATTATATCGACACTCCAGGGAATCATAATAACTCATAATGTACTTTCCGTTGACCTAGAACTACGAAATCTGGCAAGTAATATCGTCTTAATCTTGAATAACAATTTACATCTCTAGTGATCTTGTAACTAAAATTTCATGATTTTCTTCAGAGAACTTGGCAGCACCCATATAGATCTCAATTCTTTTGTCAGCGAAGTCGATAACGACGTCTGTTCTTAATACCTATTGAACTTGGCTCTCATATCATTCACATTTATGTTTTTGATGGGATATCACTGCTTTTTGTACAGAGATTATTGGTATTGATCACTAATAAATACATCGTTATTTATTGCCAAAGAACCGATAACCGATGGGTTAGAAATCGGCTACGAACATACGTACGACTTTTCAGAAACCCATTTACAATTCAGAGAAACGTGCATAGGAAATCGTTTACAGATATTATATAGAATCGGTTAAGACAAAACCATACCGCGATATAGAATTAAAAAGCGCCATCTATTGGCAGAATTTGGAACTAAATACTATGAGGATATTAATATCAATAATTTTCAGTTTTTAGGTTTTTCCCTTTGTATATGCCTAATAGTCTACCTTGATGCCAAATATCAAGTGTCTAGGTCATCTAGAAGTGGGTTAGGTTTTTGATCTATAAGTGAGTCAGTCAGTCAGTCATAAAAATGCCGGTTTTTAAATGTTAATATATCTATAGCTGTTTGAGCAACATTGATGAAACTTTGGATTCTAGGCAAGCTAATAGACTTTAAGAAATGTGCCAAATTTCATATACGTAGGTTAAATAGTTGTATAGTTGTGAAGGGCTCAAAAGTAGCTCGAAGTGATTCCTGTAATATTACACACGGCTGCTGCGTCGCCAGTTCCTTTTTTCTCGAACTTGGCTGGACTCACTGGCGCGAGTCTAGAAAAGTAAATGGTGAGACAAGAACTCGGTTCTTCTAAAAAAAAACTGCTCCCTCAACATCACGCTATATATTGTCACTTGCGGCAAACAACCGTATGCAGAAACCCAAGCCTCGTTAGAACTAGGCAGGAAACCCAAGAAAGCCTCTCAGAATCATAACAGCACTGCCGAGGTGTCAACAGCGACCCCAACCGCTACATCTTATATTCATGAAGGCCCGCGTAACAGAATACGATGCCGTAATGGACCCACAAACGTCTTAGGTGAGATGCCATAAAACCAGCGGGTGTGGCTATGTTAAAATTACTAAGAATTAGAGTTACCAAATAGTGTGGCGCAGCGGTTAGTGTTGGGGCCAATAAAAACCCAGTTCATGGATGTTTTCAATGTTTGTGATGTCACTGTTTCTGGTTCCCACGACACATGGTCTTCTAGTGTGGGATCAGAAGCAATGTATGTGCCTGTATGTAAATGTTTATGTTATTTTTATGTTTATGTTTAATTAATTGAGTCGTACCAACTGACTATTTTGTAGAAAAGCATTTGTTTCATTACACTAAAAATTATCTAGTGAGCCTTGAATTGCCCTAATTAATTCACGATGAAAACATAAGAGACGAGAAAAATAAGAGACGAGAGAAAAGAAAGTGTTCCCACATTTTTTGTGTATGTTTCCGGCATAAAATATCCACAAAAGTTGTTGGAAATAAAGTCTTTTATTTTATATAAAGATTTTTTAGCGGTCGGTCCACAAAAAATCATTCCTACTCCCGCTAACGCTTCGCGCAACAGTCCATGGCACCTCCAGAGGCATTGTTCTACCACTCAGTACCATGATTATAATAAAATACCTGCTCAGTTTCTAATCTTGGGTGTTAATATGCATAAATTATGCTCTGCGGGCGTCTTACGCGGACCCTCCGAATGTTTTGACGGAGTTTGTAACTTTGGTCGTAAAATGTACACTTTAGAAGGGAACCCAGGGTAAGCTGTCTTTGTAAGAATGGGCGCTGTAATAAAGAAAACTGTCAAATGGCAAAGTTGTAGTACACTCCAAGCTTAGAGTAACACGTTGTTGAGAATTTGCACCTTCAATTAAATTCGCGGGTCATATAGTTTGCTACTTGCTTTGATCCTGAGAACCTCATTAACTTTTAAAAATTTAATGTGATGAAATTGTATGTCATAGCTAGCCAGGATCGTGGCAAGTGTTGCCACTTGCCAACCCTAGTCTGCCTATCCTCTGGGTTACCGGAGTAAGTTAACGTGTATAATGTATCAGGAATAACGTTATATTCTACGCCTTGCATTAGGTACCTAGCGTAAAACAAGCTGTGTACAATGTGATTTATTTTTCCTAAGTACTGAGTAAATCTTCTATGGTGAATGTTTGTAACATTAAGCCTGGTTTAAGTGTTGAGGTGTAATAGAATCTTAATGGCAGAAATGAATGAATTGAGTGTACTCGTACCTACTTAAGACAATATTATTGAAATGGAACTCTTCAAGTCTAAGTACCTAATATTGTGACTCTAAATTGTTAAGACTTATCATGTCAATGTAAAAATTACTAACTTTTGGAGTGGTTTAAATTGTATTATTTAATGGAATTTATTAGTGCACGAGAAAAAGCTGACGTTTGAAGTGGGTTAGGACCTAGATGACGTTGCTAGATCTACTGTCTTTAGTCTTAATAGAACTTCAGTTTGGCTGGTTTTCGTTTGCTTTACCTTTTTGCTATATGCCTTTTGTTGGGATAACATATTATAATATTACTAGCTGAGCCGGCAAACGTTTTTCTGCCGAATGGAGGTATGAAAAATAAATAACAACCTAATCTCAGACCTACTGAATATACATACCAAATTTGATCAAAATCGGTCAAATCGTTTCGGAGGAGTATATGCGCACTAACACGGTGAGCGGTGACACGAGAATTTAATATATTAGATAATTAAAATTTGTGGAATAAATAGGTAATTAAATAATATTACGGGTATCTACAAAAAAAGCAGAAATATTTTACACCTACCTACCATTTATTCCGTACCTTCTTTTTTGAGAAACATTTTAATTAACTAATCCACTTACCAGTATGGATGTAAGTATGCTTCTTCATATCAGACTTCTGATGGAACCGCTTCCCGCAGTACTGGCAGGGGTATGGCCTGGTGTCGGAGTGGATCAGCAGATGGGTCGATAAGGTGCTGGATCGCTTGAACGTTTTGCCGCACTGCTTGCACTCGAAGACCTTTTCCACGCTGTGAACCGCCCTGAAAGGCGGGTGGTGGGTTAGAGGATTGTGACCCTTAAGGTTTTTCAAGTTCCTGAGGTAATCTATAATGGATGAAATTTATTTACAGTTTACCTGTCCATATTCGATTTGGCTCTTCATGTATTAGTGTTTTAAAGGTCGCAAAAAGTCATCTAATTTACGTTACAAAAGACTGAAGATTATTAAAAGAAAGGTTCTACGAATCGCCTTTACAAAAACAAAATACTCTTTCAATCGTGAGATTTACAATCACGATTAGCTAACTATGGTGTCGCGATTTTTTCAAAATGATATAGTTAATATAAAAAATATATAATAGTATCCAAAGGAGGCGATAGTGTTACTGCATGGAACTCCATAAGTATAATCAGTTGCGCACAGATTTAATAATGAAATCGGCTCTATTTCTTGCAAACAAAACAGGTACAAGAAACAAACATATTGGACAACTTACCTATGCTGACTGAGGCTGATCTCATGGCCAAACGTCTTGCTACAGAGCTCGCAAGCAAAAGGCCTCTTTCCGTTATGCGACCTCCTCGCATGGACCTCCAGCCCGTGGGGGGTGCTGAACATTTTCTCGCACTTGACACAGGAGTACACATCTCCTATAGGCAGAGGCCTAGTCAGGGGCCCCGGGGCACCCAAGACTGCCGCTCTCAGCCTCAAAAACTCCGGTCCCGCTGCTTGAACCGCGTGAAGGTAAAGGTTGCTGTAACCGCCCCATCCGTGTAACCCTAAAGTTCCTTCTCTGAGGAACTCTGCGAACGGAGAAGGGGGGTAGAAGAAGGGTCGTTGTGAGGGAACTCTTGGTGCGTCAGGTCTTAGTAAAGCGCTGACTGAGAAAGCCTCTGAGCGCTTTGGCGGAGGCGAGGAGTCTGGCGGTCTTCTGGGGGAGGAAGGCGGGGAGTCCACTTCGAGTTCAGGGGAGCTGCTGCGTATGGAGCGGGGGGAGTTGGGGGAGGGGGCCCAGCAGGGGGAGCCGCAGCGGGAGGCGGGGGAGGTCTCCGGACGGGCGTCGTGGTGCTCGTCCTCGTCGTCTATCTGCTCGCCTACTAGCCGGTTGATGCCGAACTTGATTTCTTCTGGAAAGAAAGGGAAAGGAAGTTAATTTAACGATAAAAAAAGTGTCATAATTCATTGATCGCTAAGATAACTTATTGTTTTATATACTTTGGACATTCGTGAGACATTTGGACAAATAATACCCTCAGCACAATGCCGAGTCAGTGTCTTTTCCAACAACAGAGACACACTGCATATATGTTAGTAAAAAGTTTTTTAATATTATCTTTTTTACCCTTTGTATTTTATTTTTATTTTGTAACGTCCTATATTTTTGTTGTGTTTCTATTATGTGCTCTATTATAAATGCTTTTCTTCTTTTTCTTCTACAGCAAATTTCTCTACTTGCTAACGACACTTTTTTATTAACTATTTTATTACGATATACAAAATACTTAGTTATAGCAATGATTATGCTATGAATGTAATTTTACTACACTTGTAATATTTTTAATACGAAAATAAGTGCAATATAAGATCTATAAACGAACAAGAATTCATGTTATAAGTTTCACAGATAAACCAAAGTTTTCAAAGTTTAGTAACACTATCCCTATTTGTTCACAATTTCTCTTTGCTTTGTCAAAAAGAGGTCCCATTTGCAGAGTTCTATTTGAAAAAAGAGCAAACGCACAAAAGGGCGCGAGAATGAGCGCAGGTGCCATACATGTCACTTGTCGCCCATAGACGAAATGGGCCGTATCATGCTCTACACAGCAGCAAATTGACTTTCATCTGTTCCCCAGCCTCTCAGTCCACCCCTGTAATTAGCGCATCGACCCTCTTTTTTACAATCAGTAATCCGCGGGCGTAACTAAACGCACGCGTTATGATAGTCCATTGTTGGTGCTCTCACCCTACTATGCTTTCTACCGCGTTCAAACATTGCTTTTTCCGCGAAGTGCATTAGTTGTCTGACGTCATAATTATTTTATTAATTACGATACGACCTTGAAAATAACAATTAAAAATCAATGTTATGGTAAGCCAATCACTTCATTGAAAATCTGATATTGGTTGAATTTTTCAGGAGAAATGCCAAACTGCATAAGCAGGTTTTACTGGCAATTTGATCTATTTCCTTGTTTGCTATTTCAGTTCTTTATTTTGTGGTAAAATATACACATATTTATTTACGTGGAATAAGGCCAGTTTCATTACGGATACAGAAGGGATGTTTGTAAGGGTTTACAATGTGGGGGATTTGTGTATTGGGATTAGGATTTGTCAAGGTTTATGTTTTGAATTGTAACAGTTGTTTCCAAACGTATTGATTTCTTTGTTTGCTTTAGAGTACAATAAGGATTTCATGTCTCTCACTACGATTGAAAATATCTATTTATTTCTATTTAACCTACAGTTGTAGAGCAAAAAGCAGGACAAAAAGGACGCTAAACCGGAGTCCATGCATGCAATGACTAAGGAATGTTGGTAAAGCGAAAGTGGCAGTCCAGTGGAATCTACCTACCCCTCTGGGATACAGATGTGAAATAATCTATGTATGAAAGAAACAATCACGCGTCCCTTTCTTCCAAATCCAATCAACGTCACCGACGTAAAACCTCAAAATTCAAGTTAGTGTATCCGGAATAGAATTTAATAAAAAAACAAGGTAGCATTTTAAGCGCTATTACTTATTTTGAAGATATCCTTAATCATAATCAGTCTCGACTTGGAAACGCATAACGTACGCCCCCAACGGCTGGCTCTGTGAGCGAAGCAGCGAAGCCCAAAATCTCAAAATCATCACGCCAGCAAAACAAACATCCATCTCTGCAGACAAGTTCCACTAATGAAGAGCCCCTGAACATCAGCAGCTGTTGGCGACATTTGGAGCGGAACCAATTCGGCCGGGTCACAATGGCGGGCCATTCGGCCGGCAACAGGGCCTACTGGGGATTTACAACGGTATTGTGCGATATTCTTGCGGGTAAATAAACTAACTTAATAAACAAACTTGTTTGATTGATGGTTGAATTAACTTTCAGAGAAGAAACATTAATGAAATGGAAGGCGCTGTTACTAATTTACCATGTCACCTGTATTTATAATAATAAATATTAAATAAATAATAAACTCACGCCCAGGGGTAGGCAGAGGCACCAGTCTCTAGAACTGGACCCACGTTTTGCCGAGTTTATTAGGTCCCAAACGTGACAAGTGGCAAGCCTGTCGCCGTTATCCGGGCACAATTTATCAGCGAATGGTGTTGCTGTACAAACAAATGTACGTAACTAAAAGTCATTGGTACATGCGTGGTTCGAACCCAGACCCTCATGATCGAGAAGCAAGGGTCAACCCCACTACGCCACCACCGCTTTAATAATAATAATAATTAAATATTACATCTTTTCGAGAGTATGCGGGCTCATGACCTAATCGTTCTTAGCAAAGCTAAGTTCTAAGCAATCTGACCAAAGTGTTTCTGACGTCACGAGCGGACCTCCGCGGGCTGCGGTGGCAGCGCGGGTGCAGCGGGGCTTCGGACCGGTTCCACGGGCTCCGCGGCCGACACATCACTCGCTCATACCGTTTTTCGCGATCGCACGCGCAACTTAGAATTAATATACCTACCAGAACTTACGGACGTACATCGTTTTATTAATAGTCAAGATATCCCGACGTTATCCTGAAAGAGCTTGACACTCAGCCAGTGGTCCTTCGCGCCCGATACATTATTTTAGTATTTATTCAGAGAAAACCTGTTTCAAAAATAAACGAGGAGAGACTCTCCCCCGGTTTCTCAAACGATAACAGTTTGTTAATTTACTGTGAACAGTGCCGCGCTAACAGTAAGAGCAGTAAGTCGGAAATTTCTTACTGTTAGCGCGGCAGACTGCTCTTAATTGTTTTTTGTATGGACTTTTGGCAACTGGCTTATTTTTGAAATCAGATATTCTCTGAATAAATACTAAAATAATGTATCGCTCTGCTTGTTCAGATCGCTCAGAAAATAATGAAACAGATAGTTACTTAGAAGTATCAACAAATGTCGGAAATAACTAACTACTTAAACGTTTCACACCCACACTTAATTTCCGAAGAAAATAGAATCCACAGCACCAAATTATGAACGAAAATTCGCTAGATGAAATTGTAAAGAGCCCGTTCGATTTTTCGCGGTTTTGCTGCCCTGGGCTCCTGCAATCAAGAGTAGAGGCCTACGGGCAGGGTGTCTACAATAATTTCGCAATATGACTTCGCCCCCATAGAGCATTCAGCACCCTTTGATTAACGCTGCACTTGTTTGTTTGCTCCGAGTATTGCCCCATAGTATTTATTACATATTAATGGTTATTTAGATTCATTGTTAGACGCTGCGCAGTATGCTTGAAGTTATAGGCGTCACTGTGCTGAATGGGGTAATGATGCGAAATGTAAAGAAGGATATTATCGGGACTATTTGCTTGATAATCATTGTATTTGCGCTTATGGGTGTTGATACATTTGTGTTTTTGCTTGGCCATATGGAGTTATTGCTTTAGTTGGATTGTTCATGAATTATGAATATTTATATCCTCGTTACAAGGTTTATTTCAATTTAAATGTATAAGATAGGCTTCATACATAGAGCAATGGAGAGAACTATGTTAGGAGTTTCAAATTTTAAATTCAAACGTTTTTATTCAACATTCAAACAAATGTCTACGTTCTGAACGTCAAAGTCGTTAGTTTTATAATTAATAGATTACGTGAAAAAAAATCTAACAAAGGATCTCCACATAAATTTTTTCAAAACAGTCTTAGTTTGAATAACAAACTTTCAAACTTAAAAATAGGTACTAGTCATGGATGTGTTAAACACTAGACACAATTATTTTATCAATATTATTTAAATTAAATTAAAAATCTGCCTTCAATACATTTAATATTAAACTACTGTTTAACACCAGACATACTTGTATTCCAAATAACGTTGATTTTGTAATACCTAAGCTTTTTCGCACAGAGTGTTAGTTCTTAAGCCAAGTCGGAGGTAACTCTAACCAATATACGTATTTTAGGGAATCTTTTTGTAGAACCTTATTTCTCTAAAGAACTAAGCTTGCAGTAACATAGTCTCAGAAAAATTGTAGATAAAAACTAGTTTAATATTTACACCTTCAAATCGTTGTTAAGTTCGGAACTCATTCCAAATTAATTATTTTATAGATCTATATTATGAAATAAAAATAAAAAGGCCTTTATTTTCCTAAGAAACCTTCACGAAATAACTAAAAAATCAATAATATTAAAATAAACTATATTACTAGCCGTAAAACGTAATCAGTTACCTAACTATATACATAAGTCAAAATATAGCTGATGATTTCTTGAACAACTTTCATTAAATGTAACTGAGGTGTGCCGGCGTGCCTGCATCCAACGACGACAGAATGTCGATGAAGCGAAAGTGATCTGTCAGGATCGTGGCGTCCCTGTGGCACTGGCAGTCCCTGGTCTCTGCCTACCCCTCTGGGATCCAGGCAAGTTAAGTATGTATGTAAATATAAATGTTATACCTTGTTAGTTAAGTAGGTATGCCACTATTGATTGATTGTTTTTTTTTGTTTTTTTAAAATCCTTTAATGTTTATGCTACAATAAATGGCCAAAAAAAGGAAAACACCGTCATGACATCGATATACATTAATATACAATATCAAGCTAAAAAAAATGTAACACTTATCTAAACTTTTTGCATAAAATGAGGAACGACAGAAAACGATAAATGCACTTAAGAAATACTTACTTAACTATGGGTAGTTCACATTTCTTGCCATAACATAGCAATTATGGATTGATTGATTCAAAATTTTTTATTGCACAATAAAAACATTTGTCCATAGGAAGTTTAATACTAATAAGTACATATAAATACAGTTCTAAAAACGGTGGGGGAAAATTGGATTACAAAGCCTCAACGTCAAGCTTGCTGCGTGCAAGGATGCACATTTTTCTCCATATGCAAACACCGCATTAGCCTTTGTACATGCAGCCAACGAGTAATCTAAATTTTAACCCTTATTAAGCCATAGGGATAATAGTTCCCACTTTAAATTAAACCTTATCGCTCTGAGATAAAGTCCAAAACCAATGAAAAATGTATCCTATTCATGGCCGTTTAAGGGTTAAGCTAATTCTTCCACGGAACGGTGGTGCTGGGCAAAAGGAGATGGTCAAACCGCCACAGAGGTTTGACGACCTCTGGAGGGGCTAGGTTCGAATCCCGGCTGGGCTAAAAAAACTAAAGTCTTGCTTATTTACATGTTTGTGACGGCGCTGTTTCTGGTTCCCACGACACAGGGTATCCTAGGGTGGGGCGAGAGGCATTGTATGTGTCTGTGTGTAAATGTTTATGTTTATATTGAAAAAATGTTTAAACGTCAACTTTCTTTAATTTCTGGCGATATCGTAACTAAATTGTGTTTGAGGTGTTTCATTACTTCAGCTCAAGATATCGTTATCTAATCCTCGTTGCACTTGAGTGTTACCACTCTTTCTCTCTCTCTCTGAGAGAAGCACTGTACCTACAGCGGGATTTTAAATATAAGTCTTATATAATTATGTAGGTACATTTGGGAATATGCTTGGCTCCACTGGTTCCAAATCGGTCTTAAAAGCGACATTGTATTAAGCTTACAGTCTTGAGTAAAACTCAACTCTACAAGGTTTCTTCGAAAATGTGCACAAATACGTCACATACCTACGTCAATTAAACTTTGTCATTTATTTATGTAAACTCTTGTTTGACAACTTTTTAAAATTAGGGCTCTTAATACTAAAGTGTATTTTCTTCCAGCTAATTTTTGGTTATATTGTAAAAATTACGCTGACAATATTATAATAAAACTACGTATTTATAACTGAATTTGAAAATGTTTACGAAGCTGATACATTTTTCCGTATATTATCAGTTTTTTATGGTTTTTCTCCTGACCTTTAAATATTTTTCTAGCTGACTACTAAGAGTACGAAGTGCAACTTTCAAAGCAGTTTTTGAATGGGAAAAAGGTTTTTATATTCGCATTCAGGCTAGGTCTGAGCGTACAGAGGCATGCACTAATGCAATTTTAATTATAAGAGGCGCGCCGCGTGGTAATTTGCCGCGATGCATTCAGATTGTTATTTTTCCCGAGCGCTCTTTATGAAATTAGAAAAAAAACCGACTGGCTTTGCGCTTTTAAAAGGGTTTCCTCATTGAGTTTACTTTGCAGTGATGTTTAAGCTTTTGCGATTGAATGTGGACGTTGTGGTTGGCATTTCTTAAGTAAATTATTATCATCATCATCATTCAGGGACAAGAAGTCCACTGCTGGACATAGGCCTTTTCCATGGATTATCAAAAAGACAGGGTCGGAAGAGGCTAGCATCCAGCGTCTGTGTCTCCATAAGAGAACTTTTCGGCTCCATCGATCATCAGTTCTGCGTGCTATGTGCTCCGCCCACTGTCACTTCAACTTACTGATTCGCTGGGCTATGTCGACGACTTTCGTTCGTTTACGGATCTCATCATTTCTGATTCGTTCTCGTAAAGAAATTCCGAGCATAGCCCTTTCCATAGCTCGTTCCGTGACTTTGAGCTTTCTTATGAGGCCCATAGTGAGAGACCACTTTTCAGTGCCATAGGTCATCACTGGTAACACACACTGGTTGTATAATTTTGTTTTGAGGGATTGAGATGTATTGAAGGAAAAGACTTTTCTAAGTTTCCCGAATGGTGCCCAGCCAAGTTGGATTCCGACTTGGATTGTTGGTGAGACTAACGACCAGTAATCCATATTTATATACGAGTATAAGATTTTATTCATTTATTTGCTTCGTTAAATGTTCACAGGTTAATAGGTTACAGAGTAAGACTACGAAAAACAGATGCTACGACAAAAATTTGTTTCTTAGATTTTCAACCCGTAACATTATTACGTTACGGGATAAGGTCATAGCCCACTTACACAACTCTGCTCCCACCAGGCAAAATAATATAATTCAAATATGGGCTTTAAATATTGCTCTTTAGATATATTTTACATTGGCATCATAAATTAGCTGACAGCTGACAGCGAGCTGTCTGCTAATTTATGATGCCTATAATATAATAATAATTTATGAGCAGAGTCATGTCAGTGGGCTACGACTTTTACACTACTTAGTGTAACCCTGGTTCCCTTACTAAAGAATGAGATGGCTAAAGAGGGATTGAAGTGGTGGCTTTTGTCCATTGGACGAGCATGGCCAACTGAATTGGATTGAATTCAATATGGGCTAATCAAATTGTAGATTTAAAATCGGTAAGTGCGAATGGTCCGATTTGCATTCGATCAAATCGCGTTGTTCATTTGTGCTCATGAATAAATTACGTATGCAGATGAAGAGAGCAGCAATGGAAAACGAAATTAAACGCGATTGATTGGTGAATAATTTTGGAGTTTACTGAATAATCGGTTAATCTTTATATGTAAAAAATAATTGATGTGCGGTAGTATCGCTAAAACTTGAAAATGGCTGCACAGATTTGGCTCATTTTAAGGTTCCGTACCTAAAGGGTAAGTGACCTTATTACAAAGAATATTAATTCTGTCATTTGTCTATCTGTCCGTCCGCCTAAGTACCGCTATATCGACTATTAAAAACGGAATAAAATTTGTTTTTATACAGATCCTTTATGTAAACATATGCATTTAAACTTATTATATAACAACTCTAGACTCTTCAACTGAATAAATTATTACGAAATAAAATAATAAACACCTTTTCTTTGGTCTTTTTGCTGGATATTAATAACGGTGATAGGTAAACGCTTGAAATACGAAAATAATTATCAAAACGTGGGTCCAGTTCTAGAGACTGGTGCCTCTGCCTACCCTTTCGGGGATAACGGGCGTGTTTATTATTTATTATTTATATTTATATTTATATAATAATTTAAAATAAACCAAAGGTTGACTGATAAAAAATACTGCTTAGCATTAAGTACACTCTTGTACCAGACAGGTGTTTTGTCCAATAAAGAATTTAATAATAATAAAGATGGAATCGCTCGTAGCCCCGGCTGCCTGAGTGATCTTAAGCAATCACGAAGGTTAAGCAACGTAGGGCACGTTCAGTGCATGGATGGGTCGCCACGCTAATGGCATTTTTCCGAGCGGTACCGTGCTTCGCAAGGCACATTAAGCAGTTGGTGCCGGCATCCGTCGATAGATGGCAGTCGTTAAGACAAGTCAGAGGCCTCAGGGCGGCTTGAAAACTTCTGACAGTAAGAGCAGGCACTAGTCTTACAAGCCTCCACCAATCCGGACTTGGCCCCCGTGGTGGAGTATGGCCTATACCTTCCTCAAGGAAGAGACCCGTGCCCCACGGTGGGGACATAATGGGTTGATGATGATGAAAAATGGAAGTGAAAAAAAGTTCACATGGTCATCTAGTGGCCTTTATTAAATATTTTGTAATGATGTAATTTTCATTGCCTATAATATTATGCAAGTTTCATACTTATATTTACTCTCTCCCTCCCAGAAAGGCCTGGGATCTGCCGTGGGTCGTATATTATAGGCTATAAGAAAATATTTTTACTTTGTCCCGATTAAAGACAAGATCAAACGATACAAAATAATTCAGATTTAGCTTTGACTGCAAAATTTCTTGGTTATTAAATTAGGAACCGTCTCTGCTTACACCTTCACGATGTAGGCGTTAGTTTGTGTATGTGTATCATAATGCATTTGAAAGAAAGTGGTTCCGAATATATCACAAAAATATGACTTCGCGCAACAGAGAAAATGCGTAGTCATGGCCCAAACGTTAATCTGGATTGCTGATGTTAATTAAATGTTATTAAAGTTCAAGCACATGTGGGGAGCATAACTAATTGGAGTGTTCAATGGAAATATAATTTGGGTGTGTAATTTTGACATGGCGGTGCCTGGATTTTGATTTCCTTCAATCACAAATTTATTTCAACGTAAAGAATTTATATTTTGTTTGTTGAATGTCAATATACTTAAAATATTAGGCGCTGCTTTGGGGCCGAATGTAGTGGAGAAAAAGGAAGCAAAAAAAAACTCCACTCTGGCCAACTTTTCTCAAATCACATTAAATCTAATACATAAGTTGAATATCTTTCTACCTAAGAGGCGCAATACCCATGAGTGCAATCAACACTATATTCATCATCATCATCAACCCATTACGTCTCTTCCCTAAGGAAGGTATAGGCCATACTCCACCACGGGGGCCAAGTTCAGATTGGTGGAGGCTTGTAAGATTAGTGGCTGGTCTTACTGTCAGAAGTTTTCAAGCCGCCCTAAGGCCTCTGACTTGGCTCAACGACCACCATCTATCGACGGCAGCCGGCACCAACTGCTTAACGTGCCTTGCGAAACACGGAACCGCTAAGAAAAATGCCACTAGCGTCAGTCATAGACCCATCCAAGGACTGAACGCGCCGTACGTTGCTCAACCTTAGTGATCGTTTAAGATCACTAAGGCAGTCCAGGCTACAAGCGATTAGCTATATTACAACATTAATATTAGCACAGGTTTTGGTTTGCAGTCATAGAGTCTGTACATTTATTAAAAACTTATCAAACCCTATACTATACAGGGTGGAATTTTGTTATGCCACCTGAAGGGGAAGTACTCTTATTACTGTAGATAGAAAATTTCACTCAAAGAAAACATTCCTTTATTTTTGAAAAGAAAGAAAACTGCATTCAAAGATTTTTTTAAATTCGCTTGCCTTACCCGGTAATCGAACCTACTAAAATCTGTGAAAGTTGCACCCTGTACTTTTATTGCATCGATCGTTAGGGTCAATTATAAGGATGAAATCTCTCTAACAAACTTCATAAATTAAATGAAAGGAAAACAATGAAATCTTAAATTATTAATTCAATGGGTCAAGTTAAAGCACTTTTACTCAAAGATCCGTTTCTTTATATTTACTTATGTTATTTATTAATAATTATCACTGAAGTCATTTATCCATTAAAATGACGAATTACTATTTAGATAAGACGATATAAGAGTACTTCCCCTTCAGGTGGCATTACAAAATTCCACCCTGTATATTTGAAGTATCAATGACTAACTCGTTCTCATATTTAGCGCGTTATTGCAATTCATGAACTAAATCCCTTGTGCTAGGTACATTGACGGAGAAGGCATCTTATTTACTAATAACAGACATTTTGCGGCAGAGGAAGACATAGTAAGATTTCTTGTGTCCGCAAGAATTGACAATGACTATCCTGTGAGCTATAAACCGACAAGGGGGCTAGTTCTGCTACAATAAGAAGCAGTCCATCTACTGTTAACAGCTCTGCTGGCAGTCGGCTCAAGATATAAAAAAACTACACCGTAACATAGTAGATTAATAAATCTTTGTGTACCAGAAGATCATCATCAACCCATTATGTCCCCACCGAGGGGCATGGGTCTCTTCCCTGAGGAAGGTATACGCCATACTCCACAACGGGGGCCAAGTCCGGATAGGTGGAGGCTTGTAAGACTAGTGGCTGGTCTTACTGTCAGAAGTTTTCAAGCCGCCCTAAGGTCTCTGACTTGGCTTAACGACTGCCATCTATCGACGGCAGCCAGCACGAACTGCTTAACGTGCCTTACGAAGCACGAAACCGCTCGGAAAAATGCCACTAGCGTTAGTCATAGACGGTGACCCATCCATGGACTGAACGCGCCGTATGTTGCTTAACCGTAGTGATCGTTTAAGATCACTTGGGCAGCCCAGGCTACGAGCGATTCCAGAAGAAAATGATCCACGCAAAAGTTTTCGAAATATCTACAAGTTTTGAGATGTCACAGAATGATTCAATAGCTACCGCGGATTTACGAACGGTGCTCAGCTAACAAAAAAACAACACCATAAAGGTTATCGATGTTAATGCAGAACATCCGAAAAATTCCGATAAATCGTATCGATTAGAAAGACCTTCAGATTAAACTTTGATTACTTTAATACCCCTTCATGAAGTCGAACTGTATTCCAATTCGTCTAATAAAAACCTTACGAGGTTTTGTGATAAAGCTGTGTAGATAATGTATTGTTATGCGTCGTGATAATATTTGTTTTGAAACAAGGGGTTTTATTGGGATTTCCATGAGGGATAAAAAAAATGGTTTTTTAAAAAAAAACCTTCAATTTTTTAAGCCTTAGACACTTTGTTTACCACAGCAACGGTTTTATCAAACTGTGCCAAGATTCAATTCACAAGATTCACCGTGTTACACGGAAACATCACAAACGATACTTAACTTACGGCAAAAAAGTTTTTTAGTATTAGATTGTATTGGTTCAAATTTTATTCAGACATTTATATATTTTTAGTGCAATTTTTTTTTTTGTTTTGAGGCTGTATATTTTATTTCTTGTATACTGTATGTTGTTTTTCTTTGGCCGTTTTGTATTCGTAATCTTGCCATTCAATATTTGATTATTTGTTTCTGGCTGTCTTGTATTATAATTCGTACTTAGTTTGTCCATCTACTATTCAGTTGTTTTTTTACTGGCCATTTGGTCTCTCTCTCTCTCTTTTTCTATTATGTACTTACCTATTTAGTTCTTTGTTATGATAATTACATAAAACAGATCCGTTTGGTAGAGTTACACAATATTTCTATAAGAAGTCTGAAATAAGAGTAACATTTTAATTATCAGTATTACAGATCAGGTTTTTATTTACATTTTATGAATCGTTTAAGCAACTTTCGTTGTTACTGTCAGTTTCGATATCATTGCGACTGTTCGTTTTACATTGCAAATATTGCTGAATATCTCGAGAGGGCTTGTAATTTTACTTAAGGACCCTAAAACCTGGATTACGTATTTTTATTAAGATTCAACTAATCCTAACCAGCGCAGAGATAAGCAAACGGATTATCCGTAACATAACAATTTGATAAGAAGGCATTAAAAGCGAATGATAACATTGATTTATGTACTTATACCTCGTCACATAGTCCTTATTTGTTTTTACTGATTTCATAAGAATTGGTTTTCTAAAACAGTGATTGATATCCAGAAACTACAGAGTGTAAATTAATTATACCAGTTACCTAAAATTCGAAACCATACGGGCCATGGTGTAGTTTACCGGAAGTTGGATATGGAATCACAAATTTCAGCCCAAGTGGCAGTCTCAGATTTATCGTTGTCCCTCTGGGATACAGGTGAGCTTATGTATCAATAATTCTGTAAAAAAACAATAATCATAACTTCCACACAACACAATCACTTGATCTGGTCCCTAACCACCTGTGCTTTGATAACCACGCAAGGACATTCATCGTCATCATTCAGCCAAAAGAAGTCCACTGCTGGACATAGGCCTCCACCATGGATTTCCAAAAAGACCGGTTGGAAGCGGCTTGCCTTCAGCGTCTTCCTGCCGCTTGGATGAGATCGTCTGTCATCTTGTGGCTGGTCGTCCTACTTAACGACTGCCATCTATCGACGGCAGCCGGCACCAACTGCTTAACGTGCCTTGCGAAGCACAGAACCGCACGGAAAAAATCCACTAGCGTTAGTCATAGACGGTCACCCATCTATACACTGAACGCGCCCTATGTTGCTTAACCTTCGTGTTCGTTTAAAATCACTCAGGCAGCCTGGAACAAAATACTTGTAGTAATAAGGCTGGCACTGGTACTGTACTATGTTGTTGTCAAAACTCATGTGCAAGTCCTGGTGTACATTAAATAAAATATTTTCGGTGTAGTCCGAACATTATGTAATACGTGAAGCACCCAAAGCTTGTTCGCGACCGCGCGACGGTCGAGTCAGTGTATCCTCGGTTAGCAAGCATACCGGGTGCATTCATTTATAAAGAAATATTGTCTGAATCCTGTAAATTATGACTAAGCATTTAATTACAATAAATAGTTCATTATTCTCCTAAAATCAAGTTTTGTAATTTTTTATGTACACAAACTATATTCCACTTATCTATATATCTTTATCCGCGGTGGGCACCCTTGGTAATTAAAACCATAGTCACTAAGTGTCATGCCTCACTAGGACGCCATGGCGACGTCGCCAGCGACCGTATCCAAGCAGTTAATATTGAAATGTATGGTGCCTAACTCACTTGGCGACGGTCTGGCAACGTCACCAATACAAACTACTTGGATACGTAGCTGGCGACGTCGTCATGGCCTCCTAGTGAGGCAGCGCACTTACTCAAATAATTCCTGTGCCCTACAGTGGGACGAATAAAATGTGAACTGCCATTTGTTACGCTTTCGCTTCATCGACATTGAAGTTGAAGTTGGTTACTTTCAGAAACATAATGCCTAAGTTATGTTTCTGGATGCAACCATCTTCACCAAAATTCCAGAAGTACTAACAATGTATATGTTGAAAAACATTCATAATAAAATGTGCCTATATCTGTTTCTGGAATTTGCCTAAGCTGTGTTTCTTTACTAGCCTGAGAAAACCACATAGAAAGTGACACTTCGAGCAGTAAAACCATGTCTAATCAAGTCTTGGGTAGATGATAAATCAAGGCTTTATCGCGTAGACCTCGGTGACATCCAAAGCCGAGACCTATCAAGATCAAGTACTCGATGTACGGTGACACGCCATCGCGTGAATTGTGGGGCTGCGAGTTATCTGCAAGATATGTTGTGGCAAAATCTGGTATCTAAGTCACGGCAAACCACAATTTATTTGATAGTAAAAAAATCTGTCGTTTCTATTAGAAGCCTAATTCAAAAACATTATTTTCGTGTTTGTTCTAAAGAAATCAGTTAAAAGTCTGATTAGTGACTTAAGGCCTTAGTAAATTAGTTGTTTAATTCTTTAAAAACAAAATAAACTTACTGAAAACTAAATTTGTAAGGTAAAAAAATTCATGAGTTAAATATTTTTATTACATCTTCCACGACTAACGACTAGTTATTTGTTAAATTTAAGACCACGCTTTGGAGCGTTTTTCAGAACCACGTAGTCAATAACCTTTGTATTAAAATATACTACACTCCCAGGTATTCATACATACATAGGTAACCTCACGCCTATATCCCGGAGGGGTAGGCAGAGAGACCAGTCATTGGCTCTTGCTTGTTCTAGAGAAATCCTACATAACAAAGTTACTCATGGTTACCCTACTCTATCTTGGTCGGCGTCTTTGAGCTGTGTCCCGATTTGTCTTCGGTAAATTTCTGAGAATTATTTGCTGAAACAATAAGACGATTCACGTACGTCACTCATTGACTAGTCCAGCCGCGATTTTGAACTCTAATATTTATGTGACAAGGGTTAGGTGTGGCCTGTGATGAAATTCGTTCAGTTGTCTCAAGATTAAGTCGACGGCGTTAATTGCCAAGTCAACATGATTACGACGGTTTTGTAAGATTGTCTCATTTTGGTTTCCTTGACCTCAACTCTGGAGACTTAGGAGCCCCGTTTCTGGTTGAAACAAAATCTTCAATACTTCTACAAATGGAGAGTTCTACTACTCAATACGGACTTGGCCCCCGTGGTGGAGTATACCTTCCTCAGGGAAGAGATCCGTGCACCTCGGTGGGGGCATAATGGGTTGATGATGACAATGACCACTCAATACGAACATCTTATACTATGTAGAAAACTTAGAAACAGTAAAAAAATGTCAGCTGATCCCTAAATTCAATTCTGCGAGTGGTAGCCTATAAATTGTACTATAATATTGTTTTTGAAGCTTTAATTGTAATTGCCCTGATCCTGCGAAATCACCATCGTTATGGTGATCAACGCTAGCTTCTGGTACTTTTTATCTTGCCTTTTGCTAACACATCCCCCATTTCGTGTATGTATTGCGAGATAAGATAGTATAATCGAATGCTGTAGGTACAACTCAACTCTGTTTTATTTAACCAATAAACAGAGAAGTCTAAAAAAATAGAAAGCAACAAAGTAAGGTAACTGCATAAATGTAGAAAATGAGTGACGTAATTTTAAATTTTGATTTAAAAATTGCAGAATGTAAAGAAATATAAAATATAGGTCTATGCCTGCCGCTCTGGGATACAGGTGTGAGTTTATGTATGTATGTGTATGTCACCATCATAATCATTCAGCCACAAGAAGTCCACTGCTGGACATAGGCCTCCTCCATGGAGGAGCATGTGTATGTGTGCGTAATTGAAATGAAATGCTTTCTTTCTTTCTGTCTCTCTCTTTCTGTATCTCTCTTTCTGTCGCTCTTTCTTTCTTTTTTAAATAAAAAAAGTGAAGTTCTAACAGCAATACCATTACATACTATTACATACTTCTGTGTGTGAACGGATAACGTCAAACGTGGGTAACGATGCCTTACCTACTCGACATCTTACTCATCATCATCAACTGTTTCTTCACCTTTTTATAAAATAAAATAAATAATACCAATTGCTAACGGAAAAGGAAAAGATCGTGAGGAACTCGGTAGCTCGGAGGTAACTCGTTACCTACCTACCCAAGGCTGCACAATACACATAACACTTTCTTACCTGGCCATTTGATTGAATTTTTTTGAGTTCCACCATATGTTCTTCTTGCAACGAATCGCAACATAACTGCCACATGGATCAAAAGTCCACAGTGAGGCCACAAAATTAAACTTAGTAGCGATAAGACCGCAGCTTAAACAATCACAAACCCTAAAATATGGAGCTAATCCAAACACCCGCTGCACGGCATCATAGCGTTGTCATTGTCATACGTCACGCGATCTTTAAGTGGGTACAGTCGTTGCAATAATTGCGCGGCACTTTGGATATTGGACTGATTGCATTTGGAACAATTTCGACTTCATGCCCATTAGAAGCAATTGTGGTACCGAAGAAATTAGTTTTGACGGTATTTTAGATCTCGATACAATCGTAGATGATGTAATTAATTATTGTGTAGTAGTAATACATAAACAAACGCATAATTATTGACTTTCATCTTGATTAGACTTTAGTGTTTGGTTACTTTAATGATACGAATGTTCTTGTATTGAAGAAGAACATTCACAATGTGCTCGTAATAGCTTTTTTAGACTATTCACGAATGAGTTAACCTGTAGAATTTTTAGTGGGCCAGTTTGCTCACCATAATAATTGTTTTACCTGTTATTTCCAAGGTCATAACAAAACTGATTATTACACAAACCAAATTTCCCTATTTAAATCCATCGTCGATTTCCCCACGTTACACGTACCAAAGGAGTAGGTACAGTACGCAAGACATAAATGAGAACGCACCTCTTTTTGATGTCGTCAGCGTCTGTTCTAGTTATTGAACTTCATGGATAACAGAAAAACTACGGAGACCGTCATTCATAAACATAGAACCAGTATCATGACCTCTGGAACCAAATCGAAATTACACAAAAGGACCAGGCGGTGAAAAAAACAAAGTCCGTAAGGTTTAAACTTCAGAAGACATGACTTCTTCACCCGCTGGTACTCCGACAGTAAAGCCAACTGACTCCAAGCACACTTGGCTAAACAAAGACGTGAATAATATCGCAAACAGAGACCGCAGTCGCCCGACACAACACTGTGCAAATATTGACCACCGGGCGGCTCACACGCAACGCGTTGCGCCCCTCTGATTGATCGAGGTTTGAGCTTATGGCAGGCGAAGTAGGGACAAAATGCCATGATATTATAGACTGTAACGAATTGCAGGGAATAGTTAAAGCATTCTTATTAACCGAGTCACAAACGGCTGGATTGTAACTGACGAGACATTTAGATGAAGATATCTTAATGATATTAATAGTCATGTTAAGGCTGCCAACTGAGGAATCTCATCACAGAGTCAGCATAAACATCGAAACAATACATTCAAATGGAGTCAAAGAAAAACGTCACGAGATTGATGTCTACGTAGTACAATTCTGCCTTACTATTTTATTTAAAAAAATAGTGTTATATCTGAGAAGTGCGTGTACACAGGTAGATGTACGTTAGCTAAAGTTTTAAAATCTGGTTCGAAATTCTTTGTGTCCGATACAATCATAAGACGAACTGGGGATAAGATTATGAAATTATATATTACTCTAGAATAGTAATTACGCATAATGGACAAGCCTGCTTTTGTGTTGTGGTTATTAAATGGATGTGGAAGAACTGCAAAAGCTGTTTTAGCATCGGAATAGGTCAGGAACTCAATATCATCAATCCATCTGTGGCCACTTCATTTTCTCCACTTGAAGACCTCAGTGGCGCTGTGGTGTGCATTTGCCTACCATGGGAAGTCCCTGGTTCGAATCCCGGCAGGGGACAAAAACAATCGCAGGACTTTGATGTTTGCATGTTTGTGGTGTCGCTGTTTCTGGTTCTCATGACACAGGGTATCCTAGAGTGGGGCCAGAAGCAATGTATGCGCTGTGCCTATATGTAAATGTTTATGTTTACTTGACCAAAATACATTTGGCCCTTTAATGACTTGCTCATATCATCCGACCTTTTTCGGTGGAACGATAATTTTATGTTCTTATTATCCAAAATATTGATTACCAAATAACGTCTACTCGTGACATCACGAGCAAAGAAGGAAAGACGCCAATCCATACATTTCAAACAGACAAACGACAATAACCCTACAGCCGGTCCCCAACTCTTATCTAGTCTAAATACTTGTAAACCGTGTTTGCTTACACAAGTCAACATGTCCAAATCGGATTTAACAACGTACATCGACGGGCCTGATTGTAGGGTTAGAAAAACTGGGCGGGGCAATATAATATCTGTCTTGGAAAAGGTCAGTGTACGTGTTTCTTTTTTGCATTTATAAGTTTAGACTAGTTTAGAGTAGCTTGCAAATTGAGACTCCGTGCTCATTATATTTAGATGCAAGTTATTGTATATTATAATTCAAACGTGGTGTTTCCATTTGTAGATTTAATTTTGTTTTAATTCAAATCTGTTTCACATTCATATGCTTGAATCATACGAGTAGCTTTGATTATCTGGACACTGAATAAATGTATTGCTTCTTTTATGTCACTATTCTCAAATGTTTTAATAAGTGAAAAAAATAGTGGGAATTCAAAACATTCCCAAGGGCCGATAAGATAGATAGATAGATAATACATACTTTATTGTACATAAAAAAGGAAATTACACAGGTATTTCTTAATCTCAGAGTATTCTTAATCTAAGAGTACAGACGGCGGCCTTATCACTAAAAGTTATGTCTTCCAGACAACCTTGAGGGACAAGGGATAAGGGAAATCCCAGGCGAACATCTTCGACCAAGACGAGATGTATTTGTGAAGGGCATGTTAAAAAGTACTCAAAATCGGCGTGCGTGCATGCAACAAGTAATGAATGTCGGTGAAGCGAAAGGACGGTGGCAGTCCCCGGTCTCTGCCTACCCCTCTGGAATACCGGCGCGATACTGTATGTATATGTACCTATGTTAAATTCCAAGTGATGAGATCTGGTTGGATATTTGAGAATAGATGGTCAAAGTGTAGTTTTTTCGACTTGACCCTAAGGCAATAAGTAAAAATAAAATCAATTTTTGATTTCTCAGAAAATCATAAAGTATTATGCCAATTTATACGACTTCTCTCAAGCATCGCGTCGCCAAGTAGAGAGGTTATCGCGTATGTTCAAAGTGTAGTTTTTTTCGACTTGACTCTAAGACAACAAGTAAAAATGAAATCAATTTTTGATTTCTCGGAAAATTATAAAGTATTTCCAATAACTTCTCTCAAGCATCGAGTCGCCACGTAGAGAGATTATCGCGTTGCCTGAGTGTTTCATATTTTTGATTGGCAGTTTGTCACCCACCAAATTTCCACTATAGGTAATCGTGGCGTAGGTATGTTGTAAAAGACTCACATAAAACACACGCTATCTGCAATTTCATTCCTGACCCTCCAAAAAGTGCGCTTATCGCGAGATATAGAATTGGTGTTCGATACAAAAATTACAACCATAATAACATCGTGTTATGTGTTACCGGTGCGGTATCTACGACACTTTGTCGAAGCCGCCTCAAATCAGAACCATAAAACAAGCGTAATTTCGTGTGCAATATATTTGAGGCGCATGTCATAAGCACTAGCGTTTTTAGGGTTACGTACAGTCACGAGCAATAATATGTCTTCACTGTCACATTTTAGAAAAATCTTAACTTAAAACTATCTAGAAAGAAGTGTATGACAATTTGTCCTAAATTATGTAACCAATGATTAGATAATTTAGTAAAAATTGTCGTACACATGTGCTGTACAAAACAAAGGATATACGTCGTACAAAATGTGACAGTGTAGGTATACATATTATTGCTCGTGACTGTACATACCCAAAGGATGAAAACGGTCCGGCCATCCATCCTTCCGTCTGTCTGGCCGTCCGTCCAACCGTCTATTTGTCTGTTTGTCTGTTTGTATGTCTGTCTGGCTATATCTCATGAACCGTGATAGTTGGACAGTTGAAATTTACACAGATGATGTATTACTGTTGCCGCTTTAACAACAATACTAAATAATGAATAAAATAAATATTTAGGTGGGGCTTAGGTACATACAACAAATATCTTACATTTTAAAATATCTACACAACCAAGGTTAACTGGAAGATAATGCTTTTAGCATTAAGTTGGCCTTTGTACTTTTATTTTTATAAAATTGTGCAACAAAGAGTCTTAATAATAATAACAAACGTGTTTTTTGTCGTTTTTTGCTCGATATTAATTACGGCAACAAATAGACGCTTCAAATATTTCAATCTTGTACAGGTAATTTATGAGGAACCCTTCGTGCATGACTCCAACTCGCACTTGACGTATCCTGAGGTAGCCCGAGTGGCTGAGGGGTTCACATATCTCTCTGCCTCTCTGAGAAAAGGCCTGTACCGTGGAATATACATAGGATGGTTTATTAGAAGTCTACAGATATAGAAATAATGCAGTTTCATATTACGACCTCTGTGGCGCAGCGGTTAGCGCATCTGACTACCATGCGAGTGGTTCCGGGTTCAAATCCCGGCTAGGGACAAAAAAAAAACCCAGATCTTGGATGTTTACATGTTTGTGACGTCGCTGTTTCTGGTTTCCACTATACAGGGTATCCTAGTGTGGGGCTAGAAGCAATGTATGTGCCTGTGAGTAATTGTTATGTTATATCGTTGGCTTAGAGTGATACCTTGGAAGTGCAATTTTAGATGATTTTGTAACCTTAATTTACGCATCGGCGCTTAAACGTTGGGTCGATATCTTTTAATATTTGAACAAACTAGGTAAACAATTTTTTTCAGTATGCAGTTTTTTCTACCTCCTGAATAGTCACCTATTTCACAGTTACGAGGTATTCATTATAAACAGAATAGAAAGAACAGAAAGCATTTATTGACATATTAAGACAAAGGGTCGAGGCTCAGCATAATCCAACCAAGTCAACGCAGTGATCTTGGCATTTATAATAAAGTGTCACTTGGAAACTAAGAATGATGCCTATACAACCAATGAACTATCACAGGTTTTTTTATGAAATATTCTTACTTCAAACCTGTTTTTTTGAAAAAAATATTATATTTTATACTTGGAGATGTTGTAGATTTTAGAAAAAAAATAATTACCTGATCAGCATGCAGAAACATTACTTTTCCTAAATCCTTAATTTTTTTTTCTGAAATCTCTCTCATGTATAATATAGGTTTTCGTTCCATTGCTGCTTCCAAAATCAAATGGCAATTTTTAGTTATGAATGTCTATTCTATAAAATCTGTTAATTAGGTAATATGAAAAGACTAGCTTTGGAGCTTTTTTGTTTTCATTTTTTATCCAAAGTTACTAGATTTTGAAACGGACACCTAGTTTTACTAGTAATGTTCAATAAGTTACAGTTTCTTTGTTAGTTACAATTTATTTTATTTAAATTTTTGAATTTAGCTGAACTAATCTGGCCCTTGGAACATCATTAGCACTCAATCGTGATGATGAAATAATCCATAAATAATTGAATACTATAACTCTATTATCATGACATCCTTATCATCACCTTAACGTTATCACCTTTCGACTCTTCCAATTAAAATTAAAAACTCTATTTCAAAAATTTCTATGTACCTCGCCCGCTGGCAGCCTTTGGCTTGGCCACAAAATAAAATACACAATATACATGGAGGGCGGACTACGATAAGATATGTCAAGTCTAAATCTGAAGCCGTGAGATTTGGGAAGGCCCATGTTATTGGATATGGACTGCCATATTCACTTTATACACTTTATCCGAAGACTTTTAAAGGCGTCCGTCACTAAACCCTATTCGATGCACCATTTATAGATTATAGAGAATAATAATTTAAACTCTTGTAATTAGGGACCAACCTAAGGGCTTCCATTTTTTTACAAGTTTTTTCTCCGTAACAATTTAGATCTTGAAAATCTTAGAGGCTTGAAAATCATACCTAAGTTTATTTTTTAGCGTACATTATTTGGCAGTTTCTACGGTACAATGTTTTTGGTACTGTACTCTTTAAGCGCAGTTGTTTTAATTATGGTTTATTAGAGAAATTACTATTAAAAAGATGTTGTGTAGATGTTGAACTCAAACATTTATCACCAGAGACCTTAGAAAGTAGGTATACAGAAGAAGCCTCAGCAATGTAAAAAAATACTATAATAACTAACTGAATGAAAACAGCGGCAGATAAACCTCTTATGGTTTTCGCCCGCTAGTAGAATAAGGACCTAAGTTTTTATGTTGCCTATATGAAAAAAAAAGTCCCAAAGGCGAAGGAAGCAACAGGAGTAGGTGACAACAGGGTATGACACTTGCCACGTTCCATGGGTACACAATCATACAGTTTGTTCTTTGGTAGCTTATATTACCAGGTTGATTAATTTGGAGACTTAGATATTTGTTCAGTCAACTCACCTCTAGCAGGATATGTGAAGTTCTCAGCCAAGCTAGCCGCCGGAGAGCCGGGTCGTAGTTCTGGACGAGCCGGTGCATTCCATAGTGACTGACAGAGGCTGTTCCGTAGCGCTTCGCTCGCTGTCACTCCTGGTAATTGAGAAAATGGATGCTAAAATCAATGAGATAATTATTATGCACTACGTAGACAGATAAATCGACGGCCCCTACGTAAATCATCGAATCTGCAAAAATCGCAATTTCGTTTTATTGCACCAATATTTAGTAAATTGAATAGTTTATATGATAAATATTTTTTTTATGTAAAAACCAATTATTTATATACTATTTGACTAGAACAAAATCATATCTCCTCTCGTTGGATGACGAACATCATCTTATGTGGTGAAGTTCGAAGATGTACCGTGACAGCGACAAGACCGCGCAGTTTCTAACTGCCGGACTCGATAGTGTTCGCCGCGATCGTGTTAAAAAGAAGCCATGTTGACATTTTAAGCATTTCTTTGTTTTTGAGTTATGCTGATTATAAATTAATGTAACCCTGAATACACGTGGTAGAAAAATGATGATTTTAATACGTTTGGAAGAAAATCCACGTGAAGCCCTCGGAAAAAAAAGATAACTACTTCACCAGCAAATGTTTTTATTCACCTTTAAGAACTATTTTTCACCTTGCCAGTTGCTTAGACATTATAACCATGTATAAGAATAATATATTTCCATAATTTTGGAGTAACACTGATTTATAATGCTTTTAAATCACATGATATTTAAGGTTGATATTTGATATCACGAATGATATTTAAGGTTAACAAAGAATATAATCGAAAGTGGTAGATACGACATTGTATGGTGTCAATAGCCGTTTAGTTACAATCGAAACTACCACTTCCCATAGTATTCATTGCTTTGTATGGGCCAAAAATATCGATAGTGGTACTTTCGATGTTGTACTGTGCTACGCATATGTCGAATGTACCATTTACGATATTTTTTTACGCTCAAGGCGGCCGAAGCGGCGGTTTTGTCAGCATATTCGATATATAACAGTAAAATTTTTTGTCGTTTTACTAGTAAAATAAACTGTTTTCAATAAAAATTTTATACCTTTTCCATACTTCCTATTAACTATGTTGTGTGAGCGGAGGTGCTTCCTGTATAATAAATAATTATACATAAATCTTATTCTAAAATAGATGTCTAATATGTAAGCAAAGTTGAGTGGGGATTGTTCTTTTGTTATCAGGATCACCTATCACATGCAGTTTGGTACACTAAAGAGGTTCATTGTTTAAATAATCGACATCGACAGCGAAGAGCTAATTAAAACGGTTGACACAAGAACTGACTAGTTAGTAAGTTATTCCTGAAGATTTCCGCACTTAGCCTCATAGTAAGGCCATTGCTCGTAGCAAGACTGTGTGAGCTTACTCCAGCCAGCCTACCTCTTTCCAGAAGGCCAGCAATGCTCTGATATCACTGCAGGCCTCCCGAAGGGATCCCAGCTTCCTAACGATAGCGGTCCGTTGTTTTTCCACGCCTTTACAGTAGATGGTCACATGGGCGGGTGTTTCCTCTTCTTTCAGGCATCCCCCGGTAAAGCGAGCTGTTGGTTGCCTATTCAGCGCGCAGTGGCCTGTTAGGATTACCACAGCTCTTCTCAGACGAAGCAGGCTACGTCAAAGACGATTCGAGATTGTTGGTAGAGCCTCCTTGGCTTGTCTGCATTTAGGTTCCGTTGTCCACAGTTCAGCATGCTGATATTTTATTTGTGATCTCAACCGTTTTCTATACTGGTTGTAATGGAGTGGGAGCAGGGGTTCGGGCCTTTCCACTATAGTTTCTGAGCCTCTTCTAGCGAGTTCACCCGCAGCATCATTTCCCAAGGAGCTGCTATGACTCTTTATCCATTATAGTGTGACTCGGTTGCTTGTAGACAGTTTTTTCAACTCATGGTGACACTCTAGTATCAGGCTGTTGTTGGTGACATTGCTATTAAGTGCTTGTAGGACTGAGGCGCTGTCCGAGACTATGCGTATGGCATAGATACGTCATTGTTTTATATTTAGGTTATTCCATGGGTGACTTTCGATCAAAATATACTAACATGCCTTTGTGAGAAGTGACTTTATTCTATTATTATTTATAAAGAAAATTGTCGCTTTTGCATTTGAAAATTTTGGACGCAGGGAAAAAGAAAATCCTCCGTCGACTTTGAAATTTTCTTAATCGCGACTCTTTCCAAACTCGTCTCTTTTTTAACTGGACATCTCTTTACTTTGTCTCTTTTTAAAAATTGACTATTGCCTAACTTGTCTCTTTTTTAACTTGACATCTCTTTACTTTGTGTCTTTTTTAAAATTGACTCTTTCCAAAGGCGTCTTTTTTTAAACTTGACATGTCTTTACTCTGTCTCTTTTTTTAAATTGACTATTTCCTAACTCGTCTCTTTTTTAACTTGGCATCTCTTTACTTTGTGTCTTTTTTAAAATCGACTCTTTCCAAACTCGTCTCTTTTTTAACTTGACATCTCTTTACTTTGTCTCTTTTTTTAAGTTTACTCTTTCCTAACTCGTCTCTTTTTTAACTGGCATCTCTTTACTTTGTCTCTTTTTTAAAATTGACTATTGCCTAACTCGTCTCTTTTTTAACTTGACATCTCTTTACTTTGTGTCTTTTTTTAAATTGACTCTTTCCAAACGCGTCTTTTTCTTAACTTGACATGTCTTTACTCTGTCTCTTTTTTTAAATTGACAATTTCCTAACTCGTCTCTTTTTTAACTTGGCATCTCTTTACTTTGTGTCTTTTTTAAAATCGACTCTTTCCAAACTCGTCTCTTTTTTAACTTGACATCTCTTTACTTTGCCTCTTTTTTTAAATTTACTCTTTCCTAACTCGTCTCTTTTTTAACTTGTCATTTTATTACCCTGTCCTCTCTTTTAAACTTGTCTCTTTCCTAACCTTTGACGGTAACTCTGCACTGTAATGTTATTCATTGTAGCTATTGAAAATGTAACGTCATTTGACTAGTGTTGACGCAAACTTGTTTATTAAATGTTTCAGGACGAAATATTCAAATGGTAGTATTTTCTTAATAAATTCTGCGTAAAAATCAACATTTTTTAGTTTTATTATGGTTTTTGGGGTTTATTTCAGTACCTAAATCATAAAAGTAAAAAGAAATATTTATCGAAACTGACACAAAATACTTAAAATTAGATAAATTTGGCAAAGAATACTATTGAATGTACCACATTCGATACTTTATACATAATTATGAACCAAGAATACAATCGGAACTGCCACATTCGATGATTGTCTAGCCAAAAGTAACGTAGAAGAATATCGAATGTGTAAAATCTCTAAAATTACTTAGCATAACATAATATACTTTAGGGTAGAAATAAAGAGTCTAAAATGTTGATATTTTTTGGATTTTTTGTTTACTGATACTATAACAACTTATTCTTCCACATTAAAATGGAACTTTGAATTGCTCTCCTGTAAAGTAGCACTTTTGCAGATTCGATGATTTACGTAGGGGCCGTCGAAATAGACAACGACAATACCTGTACCGGGACCTGGGCCTCGATTGTGTTAGTGCATTACAGTACGATGACAGATAAACGGTTGGGTCACGTGACGTGTTTTCATACCTAAATTATAATTATTTCATACTTAATAATAAATAGAAAACACTTTATTGTGCATAAAAATGGAAACTACGCAGATATTTCATAACCTAAGAGTACATAGGTACTGGAAAAGATTTTACTAAGAAACTTGTTCAGATTTTAGAGATTTACTGACGAAAATGTACTGATTTATTTCGTTGCCTCGACTAATATGACAGTTAGATTATTTAGTTTTAACTTGAATAGTTCTAAGACTCGTTTTGCAGGTAGTTACTACATCATAACATTTACATACAGGCATATACAGGCATAGGCATATACAGCAGTTTGCACAAAGACCCAAGAGCCAAACTGACCCGACATTATACCGAAGATATCCCGGACATCAGCCTGTACGAGATTAGGATGGCCCTTAAACAGCTTAAGAATAACAAGACACCAGGAGAGGACGGAATTACTTCAGAGCTTCTGAAAGCGGGTGGAACACCGGTACTTAAAGTCCTTCAGAGGCTCTTCAATTCCGTCGCGCTCGAAGGAACAACGCCAGAAGCATGGAACAGAAGCGTGGTGACGCTGTTCTTCAAGAAAGGGGATAACACTCTATTGAAGAAGTACCGACCCATCTCGCTTCTGAGCCATGTTTATAAGCTTTTCTCGAGGGTCCTGACGAATCGTCTCGAACGCAGGTTTGATGACTTCCAGCCTCCCGAACAAGCCAGTTTCCGAAAGGGCTATAGTACCATAGACCACATCCACACGCTGCGGCAAATTATACAGAAGACTGAGGAGTATAATTTGCCATTATGCTTAGCGTTTGTGGACTATGAGAAAGCCTTCGATTCGATCGAGACATGGGCGGTGCTCGAGTCTCTCCAGCGTTGCCATATTGACTATCGGTACATCGAGGTGCTGAAGTGCTTGTACCACAACGCCACCATGTCGGTCCGAGTAGCAGAATTCGGAGGCAATTCCACTGAAAAGAGGCGTGAGACAGGGAGATGTCATATCTCCGAAACTGTTCACGAACGGACTGGAAGATGCCTTCAAGCTTCTGGAATGGCAGGAACGCGGCATCGTATAAAATTATGCTACAACAAAGTTGGAAATCTAAAGGAATATCGATAAATGTCATCAAAACTAATTTACACTTTAGAACGAACTGTGATTACCTAAATTCATGTGTCGCGATATCCACGATAGTGCTTATCGACTTATAATCCACTAATCCACTTGTTATCCTGGTTATAGAAGTTCTGTTACGAAAGCAATGTACCTTACTGTTTCAATCATGTTTTTTCGCAGTTATTCTTGTAACAATCTGGCTCTTAGTGAGTCTGGTTTTCCGAGGTGTATGAAAATCTCCTTTTCTCCCCTAAAAGTGCTGCAAATCATAATTAGATATCTACACTTTTGTTGTAGACTTAAAATTAAATATAAATAAAAAACTTAAGTAACCGAACAGCATTGTAAGAAACGACTAATAATTTTTTTGCTATTTTTGAGTAATCTTTGTGATAAAAAATATTAGTATAAACTAGAGTTACAGATGTAACCCGATATGCTCACCCATAAAATGTGTATCAAGTTTGATATTAGGTTCGTGATTACGTTCCTACTACATATCTATCACTCATTTGACATGTTGTTCATTCAAGTGATTTAAAAATATACTTCTATCTCAGCAGTTTAGATTGTCATTTATAGATAGACAGATAGAATATTCTTTATTGTATGTCTACCAGGAATCATCATCATTTATCATGATTTCCTGCCCATTACATTTTAATGATTTCCTGTAGTAAGCTGGTATGAATTCTAATAAGAATATTTCAGACTAAAAAAAATTTTTTTTTAACAAGTTTGAAAAAGAACAAGCTTGTAAGGACTTCATTGTATACCTACGTATTTTCTTAGAGTCGACAGAACACTATTCTTATCTTTATATAATGTAGACCGTAGCATTTTGGGTGACTTTACAACTACCTCCAAGAAGACCAACCCTCTTCCTTACGCCAACAAAATTTACATGAATTTATTCTAACATTCATTCTTTATTACACACAATAAAGAAAATATGTTACAAAAATACTGTAATATACGTGGGTACACAGGCGAGCCTAATTCTATAGAATTTTCTTCCAGCCAACCTGATTAGTTGCGAGCTGATTATTTGAAATAGGTAAGGGAGTAATATGAGCAGTGCACACGAAAATTTAAAAGTATATAATAAGAGGATACATGCACAGATAACTATAAGAAAATAAAAAAAAATAAAAAAATTACGCACAAATTCCGAATGAAAAATTATTGCATTTACAAAATTAGTTATGGCAAAAATGCTACCGCCAATACCCCACAGCATATTGGAGAACGAATTATAAGACAGGCTTTTTCCAACCAAGCCCACTGCGATTGCCAACGCAGATAGATGCACAGACAGATGGGTCACATGACTCATCACGCGTTTAATTGTTGCGTGCAATGAGGAAGTGCCCCACTGACGAATAGTAATTAGAAGCACCCTCCTTGATTATCAAGAGTCGAAAGTCGAGACTAAAGTGTTTGGATTGAGCGTACTTTTGGAAGCACCTTGGGAGGTATGAATCATAGAATTTTATTGACGTTCATTGGAGAGAAATCGTTTACATGCCATAGTTGGTAAAGGACGATTAGTAAAGTCTTAACAATATTATAAAAACAAGAAAATGGTGATTCCTGTAATAGAAAAAAAAAATTGATATACGATTTCTCCGAGCACGATCATCATCAACCCATTATGTCCCCACCGAGGGGCACGGGTCTCTTCCCTGAGGAAGGCATAGGCCGTACTGCACCACGGGGGCCAAGTCCGGATTGGTGGAGCAGGATATTTAGACACAATTTCAGATACGGTGATTGCGGATGTAATCCTATTTTCTACCGTTTGAGTATTTTTACAACTTTATAAGACTATTTTTAGAATGTATCGTGCAAAATTTGCCTGAAAAATTGGGATATTCTTCTTTCTTTCATTCTTCCGGACTTCACAAAAAGAAATCAAATAATAACTCCCATACAGGTCAGTTATCTAAAGCTGGCACGTTCAAAGTACTCACACTTATGCAATTTCACTATACAGTATGTTTAAAAATAAATGATTTTGATTCAAAATGCGACTCTAGTTTAAGTGTAGACAAATATATGTGTTACTTGTTATAATATATTTTTAGCAAATTCAAAAAATAAGGTGGAATCAATGGTCAAAAATAGTTCTAATTTTCAATAAATTTTCACATGAACAAAAAAAAATTCATCTAAGAAAATCTTTATCAAAACAGAAAATAATTATCCCAGAAATCCTCAAACAATTTAATTATAATTTAATTATGTAACAAAGGGTCACGGACGCTCAGTGGTCAGTTACTGGATGAATGAGCCGTTTTCAGATGAACTAAAAAAAAAAAATCTAATGGCTGTCAAAGGAATGCAATTTGGGACCTCAGCACAATAGCCATGTGTGATACATCATCAAATAGGTCTCAGCGAGCTGAACAAAAGTTACTAAGACGCCAACAGCCAAATGTTTGTCCTTTCGGAGTTATATTGTATTGAAAATGTTAGTTTTTTTCAATACAATATACCTAACTGATACCTTGACGGCCATTCGTTCTTTTTTAGTTCTTCTGAAAACGCATTTGGAACTACTTTTCTTAGCTGTCAGAAAAATCCCTCATTGAAACGCACATACGGTTGAATACCAAAAAGATCACGCTGTATACATACACAGTAGCAAAAGTAAAACTATAACTGTCCCCTTCACACTCATAAGCTAGAACGCGCGCAAGAGAGACGGGCAGACTTTTCATGATGCGCATGCAGTACACGTCACGCCGCCCGCTTATTCACAGACACTACACAAGCGCAACGTGTAAATGTGTTGAACGTGCCAGCTTTACTTAACTGACCTGTACAACAAAATCACTCATCCTGGTCCCAAATTAGGCAAGCAATTAGCAATTAGGCAAACTAGTAACCAGGCAAGGAAATTACAAATATCGAAAAAAACCCAAATAAAATTTAATTTGTATTCAAGCAACACAGTACCTAAACTTAATTATTAACACTTTTGAATAAAGTTTCGAAAGTCACATGTACAGACTTCAGACTTCAGTTTGGGACGAAATACTTAATATTATAACCATTTTTTTATTCAGTCTCTATTGTGTACCACTTCTGGGCAAAGGCACCGATAATGGACTAATACAGTGTTGAGAAGAACCTTTTTTGACATTAGAAACCTGACCACCATCAATCCCAAGGCCAAGGTTCCAGGCAGACACCATCGCGATCCCGCGTCCTGTCTCCAAACAGGATAACAGCGATAAGAGTGACAAGGACAATCACAATCAGTGCGACCCGAAGGAAGGGACGGAATCGTCACAACAGAAGGTTAGCTTGGAGATCTCATTGCGTTACATGCATACTCGTTACATCCAATTCAGATTTTTTTATTCTTTTGAAAAAATATACAGACTAATCATACAGGCTCGTTTTGTCTCGCAGAAAGCTTTCTCTGCAAGTATGTTGACTCTTACTTTAGAGAATTTGCTTGGATTACCTGTGTGTTTGTGTGTGAGGGTGTGTGTGTGTGTGTGTGTGTGTGTGTGTATGTGTGTTAATATCTTTAGTACATTATGATTTGGCCCGTGCTGAAAATCAGTGCTGTGGGTAAAATGCCATTTTATCGCTGCATAGACATGCCTTGCGTCCCTTACTCTTTTTTATTTCCTTTGTTTATCTTAAATAACATGTTATATGTATGTCTTTGTGATGTTAAATAAATGTTTTTCTTCTTTGATTTTTATACGATTTGTAACGGTTTAACGACGACTCTACTTTCAGTTGGAGTTTGGTGTGGTCGTTTCTTCTAAGTTTCAACTGATAGGTACAGTCCAGTTCTACAATGGGAGTCTTGCGTGAGGGGCAAATTACTACCGTTAGTACTCAGAACATCTTGTACTGAGTGGACGTCTTTTAGTGATGAGTCTTTTGACAAAGGAAGAGACCCATTGCGCCGGCGCCAGCGCGGCGGAACGAATATTGAGTGCGGATCGGGATGTGCTACTTGGTATAAATCTTGGCGCGGCAATTGCTGTGCGGTGATATTATAAGTGTCCAATTTGTCAATGAGTCACAGTTGCAGACGACTGACTTTCACGATTTAATTGTAAATAAAATGAAAGCATGAAGCCTGCATCGCACTATACAACATTAATGCCTATCAGTTTGAGGTATGGACATATACGGATACTATAGGAACAGTAAAAATCCACTACAACATTATGTATTTACATATGTGGGAATACCTGTACCATTACAATCATAGTTTGACTTGGTATTGATTAGTTGTCTTTAGTGTGTTTGGGCTTTTCTGTGTCAAAATATGTACGCCTCATTATGCAAAACATAGAGATACCTACATATTTTCCTTCAAATGTACCATAATTGTCCATTCTGATGTTTCTAATATTTATAATTTTTCCCTTCTATATAACTATTATTTGTTATTTAGTTGCTATACCTAGGTCTAAATAAGTAGATAGCATATTTAATATTCTAACTTACACTGCCTGTTCATGATTCATCACTGCATCTATCCACCTATGTAAACACCTACTATCCACTTGTCTTATCAACACAAAAGTGTTTAATTCACTGTTAGAGTGATTAGTATAAGTACCGATCACTTCGACGAAGTGGCTTACAGATACAAACCTGAATATAACACTGTTCCCATACAAACCTGAATATAACACTGTTCCCAAAGCAGCTGCAGTTCATCATTACAATAGCACGCACTAAACATCCCGTCGACCCAAAAAACGAGGCACAAGTAGTCTACAAAATCTTTACCAATCCACTAGTACCTGGACGTGCTGGAGACGTCACCCGTTCAACAAAGCTTCCTAATATACTTACTTTATTGTAGACAAAGAAAGAAAAATCTATGTATAATTTCCATTTCCTTACTATAAAATATGCTTGAACAGATTACTAAGTAGGTATGTGGTGATGGTGGAATCATCATTAAATTTGATGTCGGGTAGATAGGATGCCAAAACTGGCTTGCGAGTTTTTTGTGACAGTTATTTAGACTGTAAAGACTAAGCGGCCACTAATTGCCCGCTATTTTGATCGCAGCACTCGCACCATTTTTACTGCATCGTCACCCTTATATTTCAGGCGATAAGGACGAAGCGCCCACCGCTGCGCACGCGCAGAATCAATGACCGGCGTCCGGCGAGTTGTCGCCGTCCACGCCAATTGCCGCTTCCTGTCGTGTGGCAGCCGATTTGTCGCTTTCCTATGCCGAAAAGATTCGGAAGCGCCAAAACTTCGAAGATCGGTGCTGAACTTTTTTAGGTTAATTGATCTGTAAGTTGGCATATGCCTAGCACTGTATGGTTCCTGTACATGGACATCGAGAGCGAAGGATAGATTGAGTGCTGAAGATATACGAAGTTAAACAAATAATTGCGATAAGTAGGAGAACTATTGTGTCAAATTTGAGATCAGGTCAAGCGATTGTGTTGTGTAGAAGTATTATTATATCTATCTATATTAAAATATCGTCGCTTCACGAGTACAGATCTTGCCTTTGCTTTCTTTATGTCTTCCTTTCACATATTTTAATAAGCTTTTCATATTTATTTGTTTACATTTTGTCATGTGCCGACAGAATAAGAGCGTTACAGAATGCTTTCCTTTTCTAAGTCAAGTCCTTTCATAATCGCTGTTGAAATTCCTTCATGGTAGTATTACTTTATAATTTTTTGTATGAACTGATGTATGGACTAATTTTTCAATTCAAACCAAAGTAATAAGCACGAAAATTCTTATATTTCGGATTATTTCAATCACTTCAGCTCGCGCGCCACAAAAAAGAACCAACGCGTTGAACCAAATCTGCTCGAGAGCTGCCTGATTGAAAAATGAGCGCAATTTTATTATCATCTCGACCAAACGAATGACGCCGGCGCCTGAGAGCCCTCCCGGGCTTAAAGTCGAACTTGGACCCCTCTGTTACACTCTCGCGCAGCTGATCTTAAAATGACATAAATTACCATCAAATCATTGAGTGCGTTTGAAAATCGAGGACATTTTTAATAATTGTCATCCTTCTCAGGCTAAAACTGTCATAAGCACTACAAATTTCATAAAGACACACATGATCATTTTCATCGTAATTCCGGACTAAGGTACCAAAAGCATGTAAGTGAATCTGGAATTAAGTTAAAGAGCTTGATCATAGTTAAAATAACTTAAGATTACTAACACAAACATCGCTAAAGTTTACTGTTGAACAAAGTAGTCTTGAATCTTACCATAGAAAAATATCTCAAAATGGTGCTGCACATTCGAGAAAGGTTATGATAGCGGATAGTGAACAAACAGGGGCTGAAGAACTGGCCGTAAGTATTTGAGATGATAAACTTAAAACAATGAGACATTTCATGCGTATGTAATGTAATATCCAGCGCATTATATCTGAATGTCATACATAACACAAAATCAACAAACAAAGCGACACTTGCCATTGAACCACCAACATCGCTGCTGTATCGAAATTAAAAGGGACCGCCAACCTCAATTAGCATCTAGAGGACAATAAATAGTACATCAGTCGGGTTCATCAATGGAACCGAACATCTCATTCATTGACTACTGAACTACCAGTATACTAGCGTAATATATCTGGATACCTATGAAACAAAACCAATCATACAAGAGAGAAGATCACCAAGTTCAAAATATGTGTTAGAAATGTCTTATCTGGTGAGTTCGGAATCGATATTAATAAGTATGACATTAAAGATCTCCAAGACAGCAACAGTGGCATAAACAAAATCACTCGATGCATCAGCGAATGGACAACGAAAGTTGTAGAGAGTCATTGATCTTATAAATACAATTAAATGTCTTTGAATGAATGAATGAAAGCCTTTGGGTAGTTGTTAGTATTAACACCAATCAATAATGAAATTTTATGACACCATAAATAGTATTTTTGCTAAATTGCAAATTTATCGTGTGTAGTTTTGTTAATAATAACATTTAAAAGAAATAACGTAAAACCTGAAAACTGTTATCACTGTCAGTAAATCAGATTCTAATAATATTCTTATTTGTTTTCCTTAAACTTAGAACTTGACGCTTGAATTTATTACAAACATAATAAAGTAGATAAAAACACTATAATTTATGTGCTCCTATGTATGCAAGACTTGCGCCATGCAGTGAATTTTTTGCGCAGTTTTCTATCTACCTGCTTAAACTTTTACTACCTAAATCACATTGCCATGCCGTTTCAATCTTAGTAGATTGTCGCTGTTTACTAATAAATATACAATATATAAATATAACTAAAATATTTTATTTTCTCCAGTACACAATGCACTTAAAACTTACAAAATATCTAAACCTCTTAGGAGACAGGAGTCCAGAATAGGTTTTTCGGTTTTCTCCTGGCTTTCACTTCTCAAAAACGGATAAAATATAGGCTTTATGAATTGGAACGTCATGGGAATATAATAGCTCTGTAGCTAATAATTCCTTGTTAGCTTAAGTGGCTTATACTATACTTCCAGAAATTAAGTTCTATAAATCAAACTCACATAAAAAAACCTCGGCTTCCCGACATTGTCAACTCCAGCCTTTTAATAAGCAATTCTTAGAAAAATGCTTCTTGCGTTTCTATAGATTCCAATTCTTAATCCGTAGTATAGAATTACACTCCGCTTGGGTGGCCACCAGGACGCTCAATGCAAGTATTATTGATGCCTGCAATATGCGCAAGAGCTTGACATGCTTCTTTCTTGGCATTGGAAGACAATGTACTTTCGTGCTGGAAACTATTTTATTATCATTTGTAAAGTATTCACGCTCGAAGATACCTGTATTAAAAAGCATCATCATCTTCATCATCATCATCATCATCATCAACCCATTATGTCCCCACCAAGGGGCACGGGTCTCTTCCCTCAGGAAGGTATAGGCCATACTCCACCATAGGCCATATTAAAAAGCATAGACTTTGATTATTGTGTTCTACCCATGGGACCTCTCTACATTGGCCAAGCTACTGTTTTTCTATTTGATTTTGACTACTTTAGATTCTACAGCGTTGCAGATAAAAAACCTAACCTAACATAAGAAACCATACTTACTTAAGCACATTTTAGATTAAAACCATATCTACATTATTATGTTCCCAAGACGCTATACCGTCTCATATAGGTACTCATACGCAAAGATTATATTCAAATGAACAAGACCGCTGTATTGTCATCGGTGACACGCAGTCTACCAGGCATGCCTTTATCTAAAGCGAAAACACTTCTGCCTTTTTGCTCCTTAGTGTTTCTTTTATTCGCAATGCACATTTTTATCTGTGCTCTTAACATGGGGTCAGCTAGTGTCACCATATCCTGAATTTTTTCCTTGTCGTACAATACCGATAACAAAGTTGAACGCGCGACAGCGAAACTAGCAAACGATTTCTGCAAATTAATGAAAAGGTTATTGTTGGTATACCACAGGAAACGGCTGATTGCTGTTTCGCCGAAGCAAAACAAGAGATTGGTGTTATCGTAGACGTGTTAGGTACCTAAATACGAGTAGTTTAAAAGACAGACGTAAAGTACGAGTTTCCCGTTGTTTACAAGATGTCCTCTGAAACAGTTGAATCACGTGAAAATGGCTAAAATCTAGTGGTTCACAACTCGTTGGTGGTTTCTCCCGTTCTCTAAAATGGCGTCTCCTACGTGATCCTGTTTCAAAGAAATGAAACCCTTCCTTTGCTTGTTAATTATTCAATCTTAGATACTCAATTTGCGAAGGCGTTCAATAATTATTTATTAATTAGAGTTGGGATTAGAGGCTTCCAATCCAAAATAAGTTTATCAGTTGCTTTTTATTTCTATATTCACACTTATCAATATGCCATACAACTTACGTTTGTTTGTGAATTTTCTATAGGAACGTCTTCCATTTACTAATTGTGTGAAATGTCATGAGATATACCAATGTATTTATGGCAACTACTTTACTCTCCAAAGGCATGGCATATGCTTTGCAGACTATCTAAAATGTGTTTATGTGATGCTGTGAGTGGTCAATTATAATTTTATTTCAATATATTTTTCTTCTCATTTTTGATATAGATATAAATAAAATAAAAAATAAATAAACTCACGCCCGTTATCCCCGATGGGGTAGGCAGAGGCACCAATCACTAGAACTGGTCCCTCGTTTTGCCGAGTTTATTAGGTGCCAAACGTGACAAGTGGCAAGCCTGTCGCCGTTATCCGGGCACAATTTATCAGCGAATGGTGCCGTACAAACAAACAAATGTACGTAACTAAAAGTCATTGGTACATACGTTGTTCGAACCCAGACCCTCATGATCGAGAAGCAAGGGTCAACCCCACTACCTATCCGTCCGCTCCGTACGGAGCGGTTCCGATGCAGTGGACGCTTAGCTAAATAGCCAAATCATGTCGGCAGTTTCTCACGAGCACTACGTCCTACACTGTATCTAGTTACTGACGTTAGTCATCCGGTTTGTCATCTGTTTCGCTTCTAATTGACCCTCGGATATCTAGCCGTAAATTAAATCGTGTTCGTCCAGTGCGTGGACTCTGCGTGTGAGAATTTTTCTCTGACCAGCACTGGATGTGGTTTCTTGTAATAATATAATTTGTGATGTGTCCAGTTTTGGAAAATCTGTTTTACCTATATGGGTTTAAATCACATTTAATCACTCCTCAAATATTTATTCGATTGGACTTATGTTAAATCATCATTATCATCATCATCAGGTCATACTAGTCCCCTAATGAGCGCCATAGCACCCTGTTAAATACAAACACAAAATTATTTATTTGTGGAATGTAGGTGGATTATAAAAGTTGGTAAATTAATTTCGTGGGTACGTATAAGTACCTACTCTACATTCTGATAAAAAGGCTTACAAATATTTCGTCAAATTAATTTCTATAAAGAAATCAAACGTAACAATTAAAGTACTAAGTAAGTAAAGTACATACATACGTAGTAAAATGGCTCAAAATTACTTGCAGAATTCTTGGTCATTTAAATAGTCAACAATAGAATTATAACATATATTAATCGGAATGGATTTAAGCTGTATTTTATTATTATTAATATCAGGGTTTTTAATCTCACTCGGAAGTTCGTTACGAATCTTTGGAGCTTATTATTATATTTAGTAGAGCAGTTTTTGAGGCTACATTTTGAAGTCTATGACGTTTTTTTTTTAATCTACCTATAACAGTTTTTTGTAATAACTAAACACTTAAAGCTGGTTTTGCTTTCTTAATACAGAGATTTATAAAGTCATTCCTTTGCAAAGGCAAAGACATCTCTCATTTATGTCTTAGCTACGGACTAATTATGAAAATCAGCAAAAATCGTATCCTTAATTAATTTTATTCTTAGATGTTAACGAGTATACTGTATGGAATTCATGGCTAATTTCTCTTAGTCGTCTCAAGTCGTCTCTTACTCAAGTCGTCTTGTTCACAATATTTAAGCCGTCTTTACATTGTTGCTCTATCGGTATGGTCAGATCATTATGTTAACTTATTCTGTAAAATACTCACGAAAAATTCCATTTACCTACCTATTTTAATCATGATTATGTGTTTGAACTAAAACATTCGCAAACACTACATATTATTAACTTTATTCGATTTTTTGTCGGCAGAGATTAAGTAAATAAGAGATTATGAAAACTAATACACAGAAACGATCGCGATTTTTTTATTACTGACATGACCTCTTTGTCTAAGTTTGCGAGGAATCAGGACACAGTCGTATAAAATCTTTCGAAGGCCCATTCGAAAGATGGCGAAACAATTAATTTGTCCAGTCTCCAGCTGGTGATTGGCGTGCGAACGGCAGTGCGGGTTAAGAGGTGTTAATTGTATGAGATTGAATGTTTTCTCAGGGCAGAATTTCAATTGGACGCAATTGTTTACTCTTTGCTCTGTATTCTTTTAGTTGGCCGTATTTTCGCTGGTAAAAATGCTTTGGGCTCTCAATTGCTGATTGTGTTTGTTTAGATTGAAGCTTAAAATGTATTAAACTGTAGGTTTGCGGTTGATCCACCTTTTTGCGACAGCACAAACAAGCAAACAACCAAGACCTAGGCTTTTTTTTAACCATAGCCGGGTCTCGAACCCGGGGACCTCTCGCATGGTAGGCAGATGTGCTAACCACTACGCCATAGAGGTTGCCCGCATGTAATTTTTTTTGACATGTTGAACATGTTTTTTAGACATGGATAAATAAACTTACTTAAATAAAATTGTTGTCGGGCTAGTGTCAGTGTGTGTATGTAGGTAGTGTACCTACATATCACAAATGTAAAAATAATTATATCGACATTACCGTACAGCACTCGATATTTTTTTGCTAAATATATTCGAATAACATCCGTCGCCCTACTTTACTGATTGTCAAAACTCAATGACGGTTCAAAGGCGCACCGCCATACAGCTACTGATTGCATTTGATGTTTGAATCATTGCCGACTCTACGCCTAACATGAACTCGAATATATTACTCTTTCAGCAGATACATAAACACATACTTTATTTATCAAACATATACAATAAATGCATGGTCTTATAGCTATCATATGTAATTGATTTAAAATACGCTATGTGTAGCCAATAAATGAAACTTAAACTAATATATTGCCTGCTATTTATTTCACAAAATCGCAAGTCAATATTAAAATAAATTTAAATTTGTCTCCCATGCTGAAGCCAGTCTAAATATTAGCTAATTTAGCTGCTTCTAGATTTCGCTCCATTATTAATTAACTTTGTATCCTATTGTCGGCGGGCAAAAACTCTACACCATTATTATTATGAATTTTGTTAAACTTTTCCGTCGGTTCGAAAAAACATAATATGCATAATTTCGTATAAAAACATTTTTGATTTGCTAATATTTTCACAATAATTCTATGAGATTTCGATCTTCAAAATTCGAAAAGGTATGACACTTCCAGACCAAGACAAAAGAACCCAAAATAAATCAGTACACTACACTATTCTTTGGAATACAATACAATACACTACACTATTCAAATAGCACTTTAAAATGTAGCGTGCCCTACAGGGTCCACAAAGATCTCATCAAATAACTGTTAAGTTAAATTGTAACAACCCTACAACTTGTGGAGTGCAATAAAGTATTGAGTATTGAGTATTGAATTAGAACTGAAGGAGAACGTTACGTATCAAGTGCGTGCTAGGCGTACGGATAGTCGCAGAAGTTTGAATCATTGCCGGCCGGGAAATTGATTTAGATTTCGAGTTTATTAGAGTCAACCTGTGTCAAACTTCGATCAACAATTTAGGGGTTGCGTCAGCCGAAAGGAATAGCGATAGACAATGTTTACTTGATTATGAAGATTATATTGAGCGAATGTGCGTGGAAGGGCCGGTAAAGGACACCCCAGGCGGACATCAACATCAACCCATTATGTCCTCACCGAGAGGCACGGGTCTCTTCCCTGAGGAAGGTATAGGCCATACTCCACCATGGGGGTCAAGTACGGATTGGTGGAGGCTTGTAAGACTAGTCTAGGCAGGTCTTACTGTCAGAAGTATTCAGGCTTATGTATGTATGTTTATTTGTCTTCAAAGTTGAATATTACCTACAGTACAGTACAGTATGTACTAATACTATAAGTAGTATATAGTACAAGTAGTAAGTTTATGATTTTGACCATTTTGGTCAAGATCATGAACTTCAAAGCCCTTGAATTGATGTTCGTATTCATCGTAGTTGCATTTAAGTAGGTATTTGTTGTACACAAAAAAGAAAAGAAGGTATGTGCATTGTACAAAATACTTTTGTCATTCTTATGTAGGTACCTAAGTCGGCTGTTAAGTTATCTAGCTAGAGTATGTTTATCAGCTTCTTTTCCACACCATTTTAATTCTGAAATCCACGTTACTGGTTATAATACAATACAATTAATTATATTCTTAACTCACAGCTTTGACGTTCATTTTTGTTTTCAATGGAATTTTTTTTTTGTGTTTTTATTTGCTTTACCCTTGTGATCATCAGTTTTATCTAAATATTTTCAAGTTCACTCTTCGTCTTGAGCTTGAAGAAGCTCGAGCCCGCTCACAATCAAATCACCGAGTCCCGGGCAAAGGCCGAACCTCACAAATCTCCTCGCGCACCGCAGAACGGACAAACGGAACCCGGGCCCATTAAACCCGTTAATTTGCGTAAAAATCCCGGTCCCCGTGTAATCAACTAATCGAGGTCCTTGTCGGGACACAGACCGCGAGGGATGGGCCATTAATAATGAATTAGGCCACTAAAACGCCTTTTATTGGGGGACTAGTCATCCCGCGCGGCCTCGGTTGCGAAAATTTTCTCGTTGGCAACTTTTCAACAAACGCCCCCATCGCTTTTTACTTTAGGGTTCACAAATCAGAAATCAGAAATTTATTTCAACGTAAACAATTTACATTCTGCTTGTTGAATGTCAATTTACTCATAATGCATTATGTTAGTCGCTGCCTTGGGGCCGAGTGTACTGGAGAAAAAGGCAGCAAAAAAACTCCACTCTGACCATCTTTTCTCAAATCAACTTAAGTCTAATACAATATTTGGTGTCCATCTACTTTTAAGAAGGTCAAAATTAAAATTAAAGACCCATGAGTGCAATCAATACTTGCAATGTCAAACATCGATTGATTTTCTTAAACATGTATGAAAACACCAATGATGCGGCAGCACCCGTTCACGAGCATAACGCAGTGGTTAGCCATAGTTCCGTACTCTAAATGGATAATTTCATCATCAACCCAATTATGTCCCCATCGAGGGGCACGGGTCTCTTCCCTGAGGAACGTATAGGCTATAGTCCACCACGGGGGCCTAGTCCGGATTGGTGGAGGCTTGCAAGACTAGTGGCTGGTCTTACTGTCAAAAGTTATCAAGCCGCCCTAAGGCCTCCGATTTGGCTTAGCTACTGCCATCTATCGACGGCAGCCGGCACCAACTGCTTAACGTGTCTTGCGCAGCACGGAACCGCTCGGAAAAATGCCACTAGCGTTAGTCTTAGATGGTCACCCATCCCTGCACTGAACGCGCCCTATGTTGCTTAACGTTCGTGATCGCTTAAGATCACTCAGGCAGCCGGCCTACGAGCGATCCAATGGATGATTGGATACTTGCTTTGGCTATAAATAGTAGATTAATATTAAATGTATTCAGAGGAGAATTGTTTCTAGTGTTCATGTTCATCGGTGCTATACACTCAGTGTTACTTAAGACCTTGTTTACTTATGATGCCATACGACAGTATATACTACTTGTATCTCTACTCTTCTACTAAATAAGATAAACATAAACATGCACATACATTACTTGTGGCTCCACACTAGGATAACCTGTGTCAGCGACTTCACACATCCAAGAACGGGGTTTTTTTTTTGTAAAAAGATACAAAGACAAAAAAAAAAGAAAGTAAAGGTAATTTAACCCTTTGGCTCGGCGGCGACCAAATTTGGTAGCGGATACTCGGAAGCGAAATTAAAACTTATATTAATTAATCGTCGTTCTAAAGTCCCTTGTGTCAAGGCATTATCATTCGCAGAGTTGAGCCAACGGGTCAACGCCAGACCTAAAGTGAATAGTAGGAATAAATTTCGTAAATTAACAAGAAGCCTCGACAACAGCCGTATCGAACCAATTCATCGTTGCTACAGACAAACTGACGTAGCTTTTATATTGGTTAGTAGTTGCGGGGATTTGTCAAAATTCGCACGCGCGGGCCACGTGTGCCCCATTAGCTTTATGGGGTCTGTCTTAGATCTTGTGGGGTCTGAAATTGTCTATTGTCTAGCCCATTTAAATGCCCACCCTGTTTTGGGTGATTTGCGCTCGCTTATTAGTTATTTAGTTGTGTCTTTGAGCCATCGGGATGACGTAAATTTAAAATGAAACATAGTGTTAAGTTGGTCTCATGATGAATTGCAATTGAAAATATTTATTTCAAACTTGTTTAAATACAATTGATTATAGTATAAAATTAAGAATCACTCGTAGTTTGGGCTGCTTGAGTGATCTTACACGATCACTAAGATTAAGCAACATACGGCGCGTTCAGTCCATGGATGGGTCACCGTCTATGACTAACGCTAGTGGCATTTTTCCGAGCGGTTGCGTGCTTCGCAAGGCACGTTAAGCAGTTGGTGCCGGGTGCCGTCGATAGATGGCAGTCGTTAAGACACATCAGAGGTCTTAGGGCGGCTTGAAAACTTCCTCGTGGTAGACTATGGCCTATACCTTCTCAGTGAAGAGACCCGTGTCCCTCGCTGGGGACATAATGGGTTGATGATGATGATGATAATTTTAGAAAATTAAAATCTTAACCCCGAATCAGAGAAAATCTTTCCTGGTTTGGGTAGACAATAATAATTGGATGATGGAAGGATGCGAATTGCTAGACCCAGGGCGGATTCCCAACCTCCTCGCGCTCCGGAGATCCAGATGTAGATAATGGCGTCAATTTTTATTGCGCACGCTATGATTTAATGCGCTCTTACGACCGGCCTGTGAGAAGCGGATGCCGGACGTAGCCAAGGACGTGCGATTTTGTCTTGTTACGCGCGTCTTTTTGCGCTGAACACGTGTTTGTTTGCCTCGGTATCTGGGATAAGTTCTCTTGGCCCTTAATCGGGCTGAAATTCGTGATCTGCCTTTGTGTTAGGTAACTTTCCACTCCATCGGGTTAAGCTTTAGACAACTCCAAAGTGTCAAAATATGTACGTATTTGACAGTTTGGAGCAAGCTATATTAGACAACTCCATACAGTGATTGACAACCCATGTGATTGCACCTAAGGGTTATTTTCCGTTTCTTTTCTCCAAGACTATGGATACACTTTCTTTTTCAAGTCCACTAACCGTGCGACTATTTTAATGCAAACGAGTGCGTCAAGATAAAATTAGACTTTTCTTTCTAGACTAATCAAACTTGTCTTACTTTACGAGTCCTAGGAGCATCTGTTATGAGTTGCAAATGATCTAAAATTGTAAGTAGTTGTTATAACAATTAAGAGGTGACATGGAGAAGCAAGTACTCAGACTCGGTGGAGCGATGATCTTCGCAAGGCGGCTGGCAAGAACTGGATGAGAATAGCCGAGGACCGTGCTCAATGGCGTGCTATGGGAGAGGCCTATGTCCAGCAGTGGACAGGCATAGGCCGATGATGATGGAGAATCAAATACAAATACTGATTTTTTGGATGTTATTAACCCCAATCAAGCGGGCCCAAACTAACCATTGAGAACCTGAATGGAATCATTTCTGCCTTCATCATCATCAGCCTACCTTGGCCCACTATTGGGTACATGCCTTTTCCCCATCAGGTACACTATCTGTCACAGTCTCTTGCCAGGCCGTGTTCGAACGTTATAGCAGTCTGTTTTTTCTGATTTACCTACTAAATTTATTATTTATTTATTTATTTACTTTTTTTTTTTTATTTTATTTTACCTACTAATAAGCCGCACGGGACCCCTCTCGAGTATCGCAGTTAGGTACGGGAACAGGTAGTGCGGACGGTAGAAGTAAAAGTGGGGTATCCAGAGACAAACGAAGTATTTATATTGTTTATAAGGTAAACGAAAGGCACATGATGTGCCTTTAGAATATTGTATGATTGTAATTAGATAATTACGTTAAGAATAGAGCAATCCGGATCAAGGTAGGTAATAAAGGTAGAATGTGGTAAAATAATGACGTCTAGGTCTAGCTTGGATGGAAGCTGAAGATTATCTGGACCAGATACGTCCGAACACTGTGGCGAATGTCAAAAACGAATTAAATTTAGAATATTTAAAGACCGAAAATTATTAAAAAGCAACGAGGCGATCACCTCGTTACAAAAGGAGTCATTCTACGCCTAACCCAGATGGGTTCAGTAGGCATCACATACCGACCGAAGCCGCGCCGAAATCGTGCACTCCTATAATCGGAGAGAGCTGTGTGGGTAATTCATTTACCGTTCGTGTCCTGCTGCCGAATGTCGACAAATTAGATTTACATTCGGGATGATGGATGGTCGGAAAACCATCCCAGCTGAGCCGTGAAACGATGAAAACTAGCCTTTATCCCCTGAACAGTAAGAACGAGTGGTCTTAATTGGGAAGGTGAGGCTAAGGTGGTCTGTAGGTGTGCGTTGCGATTGGAGTATGTCGTGATCACGATAGCAATCGGTGTTTCGGTCAGGGTAGAGAAATCTTTGGTGGATTTCGGATGACGTATTGGATATATTATTCCGGCTGTCCTGGAATATTTCCCGTCTCTTAGTATGAGATTATTAATAAAATGTGGATGCTTATTCCTTTCTAAGTTGCCTGACAGACTGCTCCCTTTTCTGCCAGAGTTAGTAGTTAAACTAACATTAACTTAACTATAAGGGTGACATTGTAAATTTTTGTACAAAATCCTTTTAAATAATTATTATAAAAAAAGAATGCCTTTTTGGTCTAGCGGTAACACGCTTGAGTAGCAAAAGAGAGGTCGTGGATTTGATTTCCGCCGGAGGCCGTCGCATAGTCTCTAGTATATAACTTCATGTGTGCCCATGTGTTTGATGGCCTTATTGGTTTATCATAGTAACAATAAATTGGCCTTATTAGATCTTATTATAAATTTAACTTTTAGAAGCCAATGAAAAACCTTGTCAGTTTTTTATTATTTTTAAAACTTGATATTTTGCACTTTATGAGACCGGTAAACAATGGACAGACATATTTTTTTTGTATTTTTGTTACGTTTTCTGGAGTTATAAAAACAATGTCATTTCAACTAATTTCGATACCACGGCTCCAATTATTTTTATGCCCTGTAGTTCCGGAGTTGTTTCTTTTTTTGAAAGTTGCAATTTGCAATGAATGATTTTTATGAGTTTACTGTTTTATTATTATCAATAAGTGTGTTTAGGTGATTCTTGACATAACAGGAAATGAGCATAATCAGTGATGAGAATAGGTAGAGTAAAATTAAAAATAAAACTAATAAAATAGACACTTTTGAAAGAGTTGTAAAAGAAAGCATATCATCATCAACCCATTATGTCCCCACCTAGGGGCACGGGTCTCTTGCCTGAGGGAGTTATAGGCCACACTCCTCCACGGATGGGCAAAGTGCTTTTCTTAGTGGTTCTATCGGATGCAGCGATGTATTGACGTGAATGTAAAGAAAAAATATAATAAAAAAAATTGAAAGGATATAATAAAAGTAATAAGTAGCTAGTTTAGTAAGTTTTTGATTTTCTAAGAACTTTCAGTTTGACCCTCGTAATACTCTTCTTATTCCGATCATACAAATTAGCGGTGCCCAAAATATTCGACTAATTATGATTTAAATCATACCAGGAAACCATAGCACAGTACCTATCCATTTGATTTTGTTAATAAACACATAAAAAAATATTATACTGTGGTAATAATTCAGGGAATGTTCAGATAGTTCCTACTGCGTCATCATTATAATTCGGCCACAAGAAAGTCCACGGCTGGACATAGGCCTCCTCCATGGATTTCCAACAAGGCCGGTTGGAAGCGGCTTGCATCCAGCGTCTTCCTGCCACTTGGATGAGATCTTCTGTCCATTTTGTGGCTGGTCGTCCTACGCTGACATGTGGTCTCCATTCGAGAACTTTTCGGCCCCATTGGTTTGCAAGCATGCAAAGGCCGCGGATTCAAAAGAAACACATTCTGATGCCAGCAAGGCATGTGTATTCAATCTAAAGCATCAATTAGCAAAACCAGTAATCTGGTATCGCTAATATTTTCTCTCCCGTCCCGGACATCTGATCCCATCCGTAATCGGATTTATCTGATCGAACACCGGTTATTATTAGATTTTCCATTATTCGTGCCGAACCGCAGCTCCGAAGGGACATTGATTTTTTATTAATAAGATTGTGTGCGTGTAGTTAGTAGTACCTACTTCAGGGCAAGTCAAGATTATTTTGCGGAGTTATATTTTTAAGAAGAGTCAGTGGAACATGTGATAAAACAAAAAGTAAACTAGTCTATTGTAGTCTTGCAGTCCAGCGTCACATAAAAAATTTGAGGTCGATCTTTTTAAAAAAACCGGTCAAGTGCGAACCCTCGTATAGTACCGAGGGTTCGGTCGATGTCCGCCAAACCTTCCGTACAAATGTAGGTAATTGTTAGAAATAGTTAAGGAATTGAGTCTGACTGTTTTTTCAGAGCTTTTCCCAAACTTCAAAAAAGACTAATTTTACTAATATTTAATTAGAAATGTGTAGTTTCCGATTTCTTACTGTATTTGTAGAAGATATTACGTGCCAAATTTTATAGTTCCAAGTGAACAAAAAGTAATTATTGTTTATTCCCTTGAGTGTCGAAATATACGTTTTTGGCAGCATAAGAGGCTGTATCTCTTTTTACGTTATCTTAGATGTACAACTTTAAGGGACAATGAACTTGATTCATCATCAACCCATTATGTCCCCACCGAGGTGCATGACGCTGTATCTCTTTTTACGTTATCTTAGATGTACAACTTTAAGGGACAATGAACTTGATTCATCATCAACCCATTATGTCCCCACCGAGGTGCATGACGGGTCTCTTCCCTGAGGAAGGTATAGGCCATACTCCACCACGGGGGCCAAGTCCGGATTGGTGGAGAGTACACTTTATTACATGATTTAAATTTCAACTTGATACCTCCAGGCGTTCCCGAGATAAAGGCTCTTGACAGACAGACGGGCGGATGGACGGTTAATAAAGTGACAGTATTTATGAATGTAAAAAGTGTATTATAGAATGTTTGTATAGCTTGAATTATAATGAGACGGAAAAACTACTAGAATGAATAAAATAATGTAAATACACGTGTTTATAAATACGGATGTACACCGACACGCATACATAATATACACACGAACACACACACACACACACACACACACACACACACACACACGCACACGCACACGCACACGCACACGCACACGCACACGCACACGCACACGCACACGCACACACACACACACAAACAAACAAACATAATTGGCTAAGTTTATTTTTATTTTTCTCTTATAATATCGTTATAAACTTAACATGATTAATTATATGGAAGAGCGGAGTCACCTAGTACAGGCATTGCATGCTTAAAAGGTGACTCCATTTACTATTTACCAAAAAAAATGAAGTTAAAGAATAAATATTTTGTATTTTGTATTTTGATGACCACAGATTAAAGAAAGAGGAAGAGGCAGACCACCCACCACCTGGTGAACTAAAGTAATAATTAATTTCTTCCACACAAAAAAATCACTTGACCTGGTCCCAAACTAGGATACCCTGTGCTAGGGGCCTCCGGTCCGTAACGACTAAATTTCAAAATGCCATGATTTCATTGTAACTGAATTTCAATTCGCCTTAGTCCCATAATGCCTGAAATCTCAAATGACTGAAGTCACTTCGGATTTCAGGCATTTTGGGACTAATTTGAATTGAAATTTAGACAAATTGAAATGAAGTCGTTTGAGATTTCAGGCATTATGGGACTAAGGCGAAATAAAATTCAGTTACAATGAAATCATGGCATTTTGACATTTAGTCGTTACGGACCGGAGGCTGCTAGGGTAACCAGGCAAGGACAGTACAAATATGGCAACACCCAGACTCTGTATAAGTGTACCTAAAGCGGCGTCCAGTGGGAATCGTCTGGACCTCTGTCACGGCAGATAAGCGTCTCAATGGCTGGATCAATGAGGCAGTGCCAAAGAGCAGGAAGAGATGAAACAGTGTCAGTGTATCGAGGAACGTGTAGTGACGAACACTTTTATGTATTTCGGTTGCGTTTAAAAAAATATATTAAATGGTATGGATTACGTCTTCACGCATAGAGACCGAGCATATGTGACGTGCGTTCAACTCAATCTATCCGGTAGTGTCACGAATGAATGAAGATCCGAAATTCCAGTTCACTCATTAGAAACAATAGGAACAAGTTCCGTGAGCGCTAAAACTACGCTTCGCGAGTGGCGGCGGGAGCGCTAAGACGGCGCCGATGAATTCAAGTGGCATTTTAACATTTTAGTATTGTTTTGATATTAATAATTTGTATATAGTTTAGGATAAAATTAGTTTTAAGATTGTATTTATGTTTTTAAAGTGTTAGTTTTAATAATAATATCGTACATGTAACATTACAATGTTACAACAGGAAGACGCACAGGCAACCCAGATCTCTAGCGTAGTTATAAATATGGTTGATGAGGATTCCTCTTCCTCTTCCTCAAAATGAGGAATTTACTCATATTTTTGAGGTTCCTCATCTTCTTCCTCTTCCTCAAAATTGATTTTAAAAAATCCTCTTCCTCTTCCTCATGAGGAATTTAAGAGGAAGGAGAGTTATAAGTTTTGTTGAAACGAAATGTGTTTGAGAGTGAGAAAAGTCTTGCCGTATTAAAAAGTTAAAGGAATACAGAGATGGAAACATGTAGGTAAAGAAGTTCAATACTAGCGTAATCTACGTGATCTTATTTTGTTCTTTGTCTTTAGCTTCCTCTTCCTCATCCTCTTCCTCTTAGTCTGCCAGATTCCTCATCCTCATCCTCTTTCTCAAAATTGACTTTAGAAAGTTCCTCTTCCTCATAACAAGTTCCTCAACAACCCTAGTTATAAAGGCAAATCCAAGCCCAGCAAAAGTAAGATGTGAGTTGGACAAAGATTAGATTAGAACTTAAGGAAATCAAACGGATTTTCAGATCAGGAGTCCCTATGTAAGGTATTCTTATTTTTAATTTAATTTACAGATTAATTGTAGAGTTATAAAATTTTACAAACAAATTGTTAACTAGCATAGGTGCATGCTGTAGCAACCTTAATAGGCTAGGCACTTACCTTAAAACCCTTCATGTTTTATAATAAAGATTTGTTAGTGTACAACTGGTTGTCCTAAGTAAATCAATAAATAAAAAGAAAAAGGCTTTACTATCCCAGTTTTGCCGTTTACAAAAAATAATACAACTTTTTTGAACGAAAACTTTCGTAAGCACTACACATTCCGGTCCGGATCGAGAATACAACTCCCATTAAACATAGACAGGAGAAGAAAAAGAAAAATGTACTATAAAATATTCACATAGGCACATACATTGCTTCTGGCCCCACACTAGGATACCCTGTGTCGTGAAAACCAGAAACAGTGACGTCACAAACATGTAAGCTTCCAAGACCTGGGTTTTTTTTTGTCCCCAGCCGGAGTTCGAACCCGGGAACTCTCGCATGGTAGTCAGATGCACTAACCGCTTTGCCACAGAGGTCGTTAAACATTACTTATTGCGTAATTTGAAGACTCTCCTTTGCGACGATGTTCCGGGTCTGATTTAGGGTCTGTGCGGCACGTGGCACGTTCAAAAGGGCTAAAGGATTAGTTTTACGCTGATTGTCCAACAGGTCCTTTTTGGGACCGATCTAATAACGAAAAAGCTTATTCTCTGGAGGTATAGAACTGTGGTGTGAAGCAGTACGGTTATTGCAGAAGATATATTCAGGAGAAAATGTCATGTGATATTGCTTACTATGACAGGATTTGCAATAGTGTGATAAATGAAAATTACTACTATAAAACGCACGATGCTTTCAGGGTCTAAAGAACTCTAACTTTGTAGTGAATGATCATCAACCCATTATGTCCCGACCGAGGGGCGCGGGTTTCTTCCCTGAGGAAGGTATAGGCCATACTCCACCACGGGGGCCAAGTCCGGATTGTAGTGAATTGAAAATTGCAAAAACAAAATAGTAATTAAGTCCCATTGATGGGCCCAACAGGATTTTCTAGTACTTTTGTCTCCACTACTTTCGAACAATGGAGAAATGAGAACCGTCAAAATCATATTGGACCCACTCATCTTAAGCAGTGGAGACTGGAATGAATGGAGCTTTCCAATGGAACCAACAGTCCAAAACCAATGCAACTAATAATCTATTTTTACATGACAAGTTTTTTCAGCATATCAGACTCGCAAAAAAACTTAAAATTCATATTTTCCTTATGTCAGTTTCGTTTCTTATTTTAATTAATATGTCAAGCGTAATGCGGAAATGGCAAGATTCTTATAACATCTTTGAAAACTTCATCCTACTTGTGTTTGAAAATTCAACTTTACAACGCTGTTCAATCAATTCCTATAGGAGTCTTAGAGCCAGCCATTCAGAAACTGGCGCATAGAGATATTTGATGAATATGTGACACTAAGATAAGAATAATTTTTATTGGGCGCGAGAAAAAGCAAACATAAAATATTTACTACGATACAGTACGATTAACGGCGGCTTTATTGCTAAATGAAACATCATCATCATCATCAACCCATTGTGTCCCCACCGAGGGGCACGGGTCTCTTCCATGAGAAAGGTATAAGCCATACTCCACCACGGGGGCCAAGTCCGGACAGGTGATACACTATATCTTCATATGATTGCTCGAAACACACAAAAAACTTATACAAAAAAGGAAGGTACAGTTTCATTGGTGCAAAGCAAAATGGTAATTGGAAATTATTTCAATCGTTACCAGTATTCCACGACTATAGTTTAGAAATTGCCTCTTGAATATTCGGCTATTCAGTGCCTCTATATCCGAACAGATCGGCCGGTCCTTTGTACAATCAGAAACTTTGGAAGAGGTTGAGAGGTTCAGTCAAAGTGTAGCTTAGCAATTAAAATGGAACCAAAAGGTTACGCAAGATCTTTTTCGAGCTTCGATCAGCAGAATATTTTCCATCGAACTTATTTTGTGAATGCTAAAGCGATGTTTTGAGTTGCCAATAACAAAAGCCATAAAAAACCAGTCGATTCAAAAGGATGCCTGGATACCTTTTTGTCTTTCATCAACAGTATTTTATATTCCATCAATTGTACAAGAAAATTGTTAACTCTGCATTGGGTGACATCGAAACCTCATACTGTGGGAAAGCCAAAGAGGCATGGCAACCTGTCCTGGTGGAGATCTGCTAAAGGATCCCACACCTAAAGTCAGTGGGACGAACCCCTCTGCGATCTGATGCAGAGCAGGTTAAGCCATATCTGACCAGCGACGCAGAACGCGCTCACCTACTAGCCATGTCCGAGCAAAAGTCGGGCTACTGGCTGCAGGCACACCCATCAGCATCAATAGGGAGCCTGATGGACCACTCCTCTTTTAACGCCGCCATCGCACTGCGACTACGTTGCCAAATCACCGTGCCCAACGCTAACCCTGTAGCACCAGCGTCGATCGCCTAAGCCACCATGGTCCGTCATGTCAGCGGAGTGCGGCGCGGCTCTCAACGACGTTATATGGGACGCCTTTTCCATAGCCAGGGTTCCCGCCACACTGGATCCCCCAGGCATCATCCAATTGCAAAAGGTCTGATGGGATGACAATGATATCCAGGAACATGGGAGGCTGATAGAGTGGGATGTCACCTGCGTTGACACACAGGCACTTCCTATGTTTCTCAGTGTGGAAGAGCCGCTAGTTCAGCGGCTGGCGCGGTCAAAAGCCTCAAACGGTTACACATATTTGCGCAGTTTGGGGTCAAAACGTCAAGGTGCGAGGACCTAGCGGTGCGCCTAGCTAACGCATCGGGAGACCAGGAGGGACTAGCGCCATCCTAAGAGGCAACGTCGCCAGCGTTCTGGGCTCATTGCCGCTGACCTGGGGCCGGTCTTTTATTTGTAAAATATAAAATTTAAGATATTTTAAGTCTGTAAGTTGGTAATAATTAGCTAACTCCTAGGTAAGTTTAAATAGTATTATTTTGTGGAAAATAAGTTAAATTTCGATTCAAAAGGATACAAAAAAAATATTTGCCTATTTGGAAATTAAGTGGCCTTCCACCCTTGTGAAAAGGGAAATAAAATGGAATAGTAGTTATCCGTATAGTCGAATGGACCCGGAAAGGTGGGCAAAATTGTCACCGATTGGGTGCCGTGCAATGGCTACCGGTGACGAGGAAGACCGAGGCGAAGATGATGCGACGATCTGACAAAATATATACCGGGGTCGGTTCCCAGCCAACTTAAGAGTTGGCTGGGAACAGGGAGGAGTGGATATCTACACAGGGTATCCTACTGTAGGACCAGAAGCAATGTATGTGCCTGTATGTAAATGTTATGTTATGTTATGTTATCTAAAGGGGAGGCCTTTGCCAATCAGTAGGACACAGAACTGGCTAATTAGAAAAAAAGTGATTATTCAACTTCATTCCGGATTCACTTACTTGCTTATTACAAGATATAATATCTTTTATTTAGAACCGTGAAGTCAAAGAATATTCTTACATTAGTTCTTTGATATATAAATATAGTTGTAGTATTGAATATGTCCAATTAATATTGGACATATTTTTATATCATGACAATATTAGTTCACATTACAAACGTAACCTAATGAGAAGATTAAACAAGATTTCCACCGGTCAAAAATAAAAACAAAGCGTTCCAAATTCAAACCGGCAGCGGTCCGAGAAAAAACGAAAAAATGCAGCTGCCAGAAACAAAATTGCCACTGGCTGAAATGGCGCAAACAGTTTTCCTCCCGCGAAATAGTTTGTCAGTCATTTGTCAAGGGGTCGGTCGCTCGGGGGACAATTAAGTTCCCTTTGACAGCAATATTGATTACGAGTGGACCACCTCTAACCGCTTTAGGGGCACTAACTAGTTTCAGGTTTTCAGTGAAGCGACAGAGACATAATGCAGAAAAAGTTTCTGATTGATGTCCTTGTGACGTTATATTAACCTGCGTAGAATTTTTGGTGGGCCGATGGGCTAACCATAACAATACAAATACAATAGTTTTTAATTGTTCTTACAAAGTCATAACACATAACTGATTTTCACCGCTAGACGTTGTTTTGTAAATGGAACTGTTGGGTTTACCTATAGTCAATAAAAAGTAGTCAAATTTATTTAGTATGATAATCGATATTCCTCATCATTATACTTTATATGCAGACGAAAAACATAGTACAGGAAATATGACTTAGCAACATACGTGTACAAGCAAGCTTATCGCTGTAAGAGATTTTTTTCAGCAAAGCTTGGGGAGTTGGAGTTCATTATTCACCTCAATAAGTTCTTGGGAAAAAACAAGTTCGGTAGTTACAACAATTTCAAGAATTTATTTTGGTTCTGTCACCACGTTTATAATTTTGACATAGGTAATTAAATTTAGCAGATAAGCTTTTATTTACTTCACTTTGAATAAGGAAAACTAGATAAAACACTTATAAACGGTTAACAATAATTGAGGACTAGACATTTTGCTCTATTCTCGCACTTGATTCTCGCATTAGCGCTTACAATTTTCGTGGAATATCCTGTCTCTGATTTTATTTTCCAGCAGTACAAACTTACACAGTACATGGCATTCATTGCATTTCTGTAAGAAGTTTTGTCAATAAGGCTATCCAAAAAAATAAAAACATGTCACATAAGTCCATCATATTGTACCTACATTTATTTTTAGTGCAATAAAAGTATGTATTAATATTGATAACAACGTTTAGTCTTTTTAGTCGAAAAATAATGTCGATATTACCTCTAGTGTTTCATGCAGTAACATAGTAACAGATCCTCGTAGCCAGTACTCCAAAAGAAGTTACTAGAGGTACCTACCAACTATTCTTCAACTTAACAGTTCGTACTGACCTTTCGGCGTGACAACCCTGAAGGCGCTTGTGGACACAGGCCGCGGAGAGCTCTCCCTCAGTCCGCTCCCAGGGGACCCACCACCGTTCCGCACCATCGAAAAGTCCAGCGGCATAGGTGGCATTGCACTCACTTCCATATTTAAGAAGAATAAAAAACACGGTAAAAAAAAACTAAAGATCGAAATATTCAAATAAAGAATAGTCCGCGCGAAAAAAAAAACAATCACATTCGAATTCCCGCTTTCAAATTTCGAACGCTCCGGCCGAGGCGTGTGGCCGCCGCGGGTTGCCAGTATGTTTTAAGCCCGCTGCACACTCGGCTTGTTATACCCCGACTCCGCTGCCGCTAAGGACGATTTTCCCCACACGCTCGGTAGAGATTTCAACCTTATCGAGGTTTTCGGGGGTGCGGCTTGTTAAGCCCCGCCCTCAAAGCCGCCATGTGCCGCGAGTGACAATCACTTTGTATAGGTAACACAATAATATGATTCGTGATGGATTTTATTGTGCTCCTGATGCACTTATTCTTTCCGAATGTGGTCTAATTGGATAGGAAATTTTGTTGGGTGTCTTGTTTTTGGTGGTTGTTTCGTGCTGTGCTTAGATAATGTTAGGTTTACGGTAATAGTAGTCGAACGTGTTTTAAAAGTTGCTGAAAACTTTATGGAAACTACATTAGGATAGTTTTATGTTCTAAGTAAGCAAAACAAAACGAGTAATTTTGCACTTTTCTAAGTAATATTTTAATAATTTACAAAATTTTGTTTAATTGCGCGATGGCAAAAAAAATGGAATTTTTATTCATACCACGGTTGGCTCGCCAAAAAAGCTGAAGACCTACTTAGTTTTAGAGTTTGGTAGTTAACTTTTTTTAATTATAGTTTTACCATGTCCATCCATCTGTCCGTCTGTTTGTCCGTGGCTTAGCTCAAACACGCTTGGTAGGTAGATACTATAGAAAGCAAAATTTGTTCATTTCCATATCTATTATCATAATATCGTGTTACTAAGAATCCAATGTTTGTCTGTCTATCTGTCCTTCGTCCGTCCGTCTGCCTGTTTGTAGGCAGTATATACCTCATGAGCCTTGATAGCTAGATAGGTACTTGAAATTTTCACATAATTATAGAATAGAATAGAAAAATATATACATATGACAATTATATTTTTACCGTCGCAAAGGCAACAAATACTAAAAATAGAATAAAGGTAATATTTAAGTGGGGCTTCAATAGAGCAGACATAATTTTTTGCCGTGTTTTGCTCGATATTAAAATAGATTTGAAATTAATAAAAAGATTCATGATATCAGTGAGTCAGATGGGCAAAAAATGCCATTGAATGGGTTCCCTGCGACGGATATGAGAGACGTGTCGGTCAAGGCGAAGATGGCGGGTCGATCTCTCAACCTTCTTGCCTTGGAGATCACTGCTGAAGACAGTGAGAGTGGAAGATCATAGAGGAGGTTTGTACCCAACAGTGGGACACGTACACGGATGTAATGTAGGTATTTGTTTGTTTTTCTGGTGTGTACAATAAAGAGTTCTAATCTAATTACTAAAAAAAATTTAGAAAAAAAATAAAAAACGTTTAAAAAAAAGTTTGACAAGTCCCTCCTTTTAAGTTCGGAGTTTAATTAGATGGCTCAGTGTGAGACCAGCGTTATACACCTCTCGTTCAGAGAAAATCATCACTGCTGAATGCAGTGCCTTTTCCTCCAAATGCTATCTCACACGGTCTCTCGCCATTCACAACCACGGACCTAGCAGAATATACGCGGCAATATTGTATAAACAGAAAGCGAGTAGTCATCCAATCCCTTTCTTTAATTGACGACCTGTTTAATAGACTGCAAAATATTGCTCACTCAGTTGAAAACAAACAAGTGACGCTCAACGAATTAACACTCGTCTCGAGCCGTCACGCGTCGGTATTTAAAACTGTGGAAGCCTCAATTTTTCACCGGGGGTCCCCGCCAGGGGCATAAGCCCCGCTAATCTCCCGCCGCGCCGTCCCTGCAAAAACTAATTACATCCCCGCTCCGAAATGATAAAGCAAAGCCTTCGTATAGGATATTTTTATCCGGACCGAGGTGGCAAAATGAAATTCCACCACACGCGCACCATCAAGCAAAAATACGCTTTATAATACCCACGACAAAGTACTAAACTCATTTGCTGACGGGACGTGAACTTGAGACGTTTATGAACTGGGCCCGTCGAAAAAATATTCGAGTACTCAGTATAAAATAATCCAAGTATAATCTCGCCGGGAAAATCCCATTATTTCGATCATCCCCCCGATTGCCACGAGCGCCGGTAATGCCGGGCCATAAACGAGGATGCGCAAACAAAAATCCGACTATAACCGGATATATCCGGTATGGTAAATAGGGATCGTAACTTAGGTCCAGCCGAACGGAGTTCGGGATTCGGGATTTACTCGTAAAAGCTTATGTGGCGAGAATACTACCTCGGGAATCAGGTGAAGAATGTTAGAGCGGGATTTATTTGGGTCTGGCCCGCCCCGTTGCATGCTAAAGCGAATGGTAAAATATTTTATTTACTAACGCCTAAAGATGGGCGTTTTCGAATAGTGCTAACAAAACTTATTCAAACTTTTCGAAAATTTTCGTTGTCATCCGAAATAAGTTACTAATTTAAGTATAAATTTAAATATAAGTCACGCACGTCACAACCTAAAATATTGCAAAGATAGCAAACGTCGTGAATCGAAGAATCGTGTTTTGAAAAACCGTGCTACTTAGCTGAAGCGTTTTCGAAATGACTCGTCTCTTTTCGCTACGAATCGTTTTTTCGAATAATGTATGCAGTCGTTTCGAAACATTCATAAGTGGCGCGCTTTCATTCATGCATTGCATTCGCAGAGGTTAGTAAGTTAGTAAAATTAATCAAAATTATTCGAAAATGTACGTTAGTATTTTACTAATTTTGTTTTCGAAAATAAAAGTTAGTAAATTCAAATAATTTGAGAAGGGGTGTCATTTATAGTCGCCAATCATTTAACGCCCGTGACGGAATATTTGGGCAGTGTCTTGATAATTTGTAACGCAAGCGGAGGAGACGCCCGTTAAATTTCCGCACAACTGACTCGGCCATTCATTTTAATATGGACCTTAAAATTCTAGGCGGGATCAAAGGTCCCTTACACACGGGCCGGAACACGGGCCAATTTGTTTCGAGTTCGCCGTAAAAGATAAAAAGCTCATTAACCCTGCCTCGCAGGTCACAAAGGCTGAATGTTGAGCGCCACTCCATTTATCCCCGAGTTAATTAATACAAAACATTAAATGCTAAACTACTACCTCGTCGAAATCCTTTAGAAGTTGCCTAAAAGACAGCGGGCCGCAGTTTTACAGAATTGCCCTGCGAGCGAGTGGAAGGAGTGTTTACATTTAATTCCCATTCGAAATTTTATTTAAATGTGTACCTTTGTAAGGTGGCGTTCATACCGTTTCCCTGTTGTCTGGTGGTAGGTAAAATGCAATATGCTTATCTAACATTTACAAATGTATTAAGCCAATATGAATAAAAGTTCTATATGAATAAATCCTACCAACCTGTAGAACTTAATATAGAAGGTGTTTTTATATAAACGCAACACTTAAAAACTATTTTTTCAGCATCAATAATAACCCAGTTCTTGGATGTTTACATGCTTGTGTTGTGGCCGTTTCTGATTCTCACGACATAGGGCACCCTAGTGTGGGACCAGAAGCAATATATACCTATGTGCCTGTATATGTAAATACACCGTCTTGTAGGTAATAACAGCTTAAAATTGTCAAGATCATTTTATATTTTTCATACAATCTTTCATGCAATCATCAAGGTTCGAGTTATTAAAAAAAATACAAAATAACATTTTATTATTCATAGGAAATGGTTTAATTAAAAACTGTTGTCAGTATGTATAAATTTCAATATTATGTAACACATTTAAGATACCTACATAAATTTCACTTCACATCAAAATAAAATAAGAACTCGATTTGAAATAAGAACAACAATCGAAGAAAAAGAAAAAAGCTCGATACGATCTTTCTTCCGAAACTCCTGAAAAAAAAACTTACACAATACTGGCAACGTAGGGACGCGGCGCGGCCATAAAAGTTTATAACAAGAAAATAACACAAGTGGAACCGCTCCCCTCGCTGACAAAACAAAAGCTTGCGGTATTTACTGTAGAAAATTACAGTTAAAATAAATACCGAGGCCAGAACAATTTGCATGTAGATGTGACATTAGAGGAAAGTTCAAATTTTGTGTAAATTTTATCCTTAGCCTTTTTCCGGGCTACTCCATACAGATCCAGTTCTTAACTGCTAAGAATTTTCAAATTATTCGTATCAGAAAAAAACATCGCTTTAAATTTTCGGACCTTAAAATTTTTGTTTGTGCTTTTAATTACTTTGAAGAGTATTTATACTAACCTTTTGGGAATAGTCTCTCACTGAGGAAGGAAGCTGACCGCGTCTACCCAAATTACAGGCTATTCTGTAAATTTTGCGCCAGAGCGTTTAAAAAGTTTAGTTAATTAAAATGTTGTTTGAGTGAGCGGAGAATTTTATATTGCGCTTTGTGCATTTAGGTTGTCTGCTTTTTTGTGCTTTGTTTTTTCTTCGTGAATTAGTGCAGATAGAAGTAACCACAGAAAATATGTACCTGAGTGATCTTAAACGATCACTAAGGTTAAGCAACATACGGCGCGTTCAGTCCATGGATCACCGTCTATGACTAACGCTAGTAGCATTTTTCCGAGCGGTTCCGTGCATCGCAAGGCACGTTAAGCAGTTGGTGCCGGCTGCCGTCGATAGATGGCAGTCGTTGAGCCAAGTCAGAGGCCCGATGGCTCGAAAAGTTCTGACAGTAAGACCAGCCACTAGTCTTACAAGCCTCCGCCAATCCGGACTTGGCCCCCGTGGTGGAGTATGGCCTATACCTTCCTCAGGGTAGAGACCCGTGCCCCTCGGTGGGGACATAATGGGTTGATGCTGTGATGACAGAAAATATGTAGGCTACTATTAGACTGTTAGAATGACTATATCATGAATGATTGGGTATATTGGGGGCAGGAAGGGACATCCCAAGCGGACATACCTTTTTTTTTTTTTTAACGGGGTGAAATGCGGCCGTGTGTCAGGCTCACCCACCGAGTGTGGGCATACTGACTAAAACACCCCGGGAGCCCTCCTGTCGCTTGTGCAATGGGGCGCCGCTGGATCTCGCAAGTGGTGTGACCACAACGCGAATGCGACAGCGGCGCCCCGGCGACGTCGGCCCGACCGAAGCCGGGCCCCTTCCCTGGAGGAGGGGTGTGGGCTCCACACCCCCCCCTCCCGCCACGTGTCAGACGGCAGGTCCCTCAACCTGCCGTCTGTGGCCCTCACTGCACCGGCGGCATGAAGTGCGCGTAGCGCCTCCTGCGCGCGCCGGTGCGTCTCCGACGGAGCGGCGCGGACCGAGGATCATCCTCCCGCAGCCACTCCTCGGCCTCCTTCAGCCCCATGACTTGGTGGCAGAAGTGGGCCATCGCCTTCCACGCTCTCTCCCTGCGGAGCATGATGGGAATCATACTCGGCAAGGAGAGACCGCCCTCGAAGTGTTGCGCCAGAACATGGCGCTGTGGACCCCAGGCCGCACACTCCGCCAGAGTGTGCTCCGCCGTGTCCGCTGGAGCGTCGCAATCGCGGCACTCCGGCGTCTCCTCCCTCCCGATGCGGTGCAGGTACTTACCGAAGCACCCATGCCCGGTCAGCACCTGCACCACCCGGAAGGTGAGGGGCCTGCGTTTGCGACGCATACAGCGCTCCAACACAGGCCTAACGGCCTGTATGGTCCACCCGCCATATTGGGCCACCCCGAGGTCTTCGGCCCACCTCTCCACCAAGTCATTCTTGGCTTGTAGGCGCTCATGGCGCACCTCCCTTGGGGCCGGGTTCTCGCCCTGGGCTCTCTTGTCCGCGACGAACCGATACACCCGGGCGAGAACCTCGGCCTCGCGCTCCCAGGGAGGATCCGCGGCCAGGACCGTGGCTGCCGCCCACGACACCGTATGGTACCCCCTAATCGCCCTCTGGGCGATCACTCTCTGTGGCCTCCTGAGCAGTGCTTTATTGGAGGCACAGAGAGCATCCACCCACACCGGGGCACCGTACAGTGCCATACTCCGGACGATCCCAGACATCAGCCTACGGCACCTGGCGTTGGGCCCTCCCTTGTTGGGCAGCAGCTGCCCGAGGGCTGCAGCGGCCCTGACGAGCCTTGGCCCCAGCTCCCCGAAATGGGGGCCAAAGCCCCAGCGCCCGTCCAAGATGAGGCCCAAATATTTCATCTGGGCCCCGATCCTCACCACCGTTCCGCCGCCGAGGACGATGTTCGCGCCCGGCGGCGGTCCGGCTCGGGGCCCATGAAATAGAAGGGCCTCAGTCTTCTCCAGGGCCACCTCGAGGCCCAGCCGCCTGATCCTCCCGACTACCAGATCTACCCCTACCGTGGCGAGTCGGGAGGCTTCCTTAAAGTCTCCTCCCCGGGCGGTGACTAAGGTGTCGTCTGCATAGCAGATGACGCTCATCCCGGGGAGGAGTCTGCCGCGAAGCACCCAGTCATAGCCGACGTTCCACAGGATCGGCCCCAGCACCGAACCCTGCGGGACGCCGGCCTCCACCGGGTGCTCCACCAGGCGGCCGCCCCTACCGACGGCCACCACTGTCCTGCCCTCCAGGTATGCCCTCAACAGCGCCCCCATGTACCGAGGCACCCCTTGAAACCGGAGCGCCTCGATAATCGCGGCATGGGGAATGCTGTTGAAGGCATTCCTAATGTCCAGGGACACAGCTAGGACCCTGGACCCCTGCCCAGTCGCCTCCGACGTGAGGCGCTTCAGGGCCAGGACGGCGTCGACCGTCGACCTCATCGGGCGAAACCCGTACTGGGTCTCGGACAGACCGGGACCCGTGCCGAGCAGATGCCGGTTGAGTCGGGCCGCCAGAATGCGTTCCAGCAGCTTCCCGACTTCATCCAGCAGGACGATTGGCCTGTATGCCGAAGGAGAGTCGGCAGAACGACCCGCCTTGGGCAACAGTACCAACCGTCCCACCCTCCACAGCTCCGGGAACTGGCCGGTGCGGATGCACGCGTTAAACAGTTCCCGAAGCTGCTCCCCGAGGAACTCCAGTGCCACAAACAGCACTTTCCCGGGGACCCCGTCCGGACCGGGTGCCTTCTTCTTAGAGCGAAGGCACCGTATGGCGGCCTTCATCTCGCCGTCCGTGACGGGGGGGGTGTCTGCTCGACTTCCTCGTCTCCGTTCTCCCGCCGGGGGTTGGCGGGGGCCATCGCTGGGGGGCTGAAGTCCCCTTGACGGGGGAACAGCTCCCGGACCACCCTTTGCAGGAAAGGGGGGTCCAGCGTCTCCGTCGTCGGGGCCGTCTGAGGGTGCATTTTATTGCGCGCCCATCGGTATGGACGGCCCCACGGGTCCTTGTCCAGCCCCGCCAGCATGGCCTCCCTCGCCCTTTCCTTGGCCCTGCTGATGGCCAGCTGCACCGCCTTCCTGGCCTGTCTGTACGTCGTGTACAGCTGGCCATCAGCGCCGCCCTGGCTCGGCCGTCGCCTGTCCCTCGCATAGGCCCTGCGGGCCGCGGAGCATGCGGCGCGGAGGTCCGCGATCTCTTGGGTCCACCAGTAGACTTGTCCCCGCCTCCGGGGTGGGCGTCCGCTCACCCTTGGCATGGCCGCGTCGCACACGGCGGTTAGCGCCTCGCGCATGTGCGCAGCCATGCCATCCACCCCTGTCTCCCGGCGGGGAAAGCTCCACCGGCGGACGATCGCCGCCTCCGCGGCCAGCTCCGCGTTAAACCGTGACAGGGCCCAGCGAGGAAACTGGCTGGGCCACCGTTGGGTCGGGGCCGCCCTGCTGCTCCCCGAGGTGGAGACCTCGAACCTCACGTATCTGTGGTCCGATAGGGTCTCCACCTCTTCGGCTACGCACCAGTCCCACACCTTGCTGGCGACAGCGGGCGTGGCGAACGAAACATCCACCACGGATCCCCCCCGCTGCCGCACGCAGGTGTGGGCTGTGCCCCTGTTCAGCAGGGTCAGCCCCGAAGCCAGGGCAAAGGCCTCCAGCTCCCGGCCCTTCGGGGTGGTGCTCGGGTTCCCCCACGCGACGGACTTCGCGTTTAGGTCCTCGAGCACCAGCACCTCGCGGGGCGCCACCCTCCCGATGGCGGCTCCGAGTCGGGTGAGAAACCGCTCGAAGTCCGCCAGTGACGCCACCACGTAGCCGGGCCCCTTCTCGATGAGGGAGAAAGGGACCCCAAGGCCAGCCGAGACCACAATGGCGGCGGAGCCGTTCTCGTCCCCCAACCAATGAGGTTGGCTGGGGACGAAGTAAGGCTCCGCCACCGCCGCCACAGCTATGTCCCACTCCGCCATGGACTGCAAGAGCAGGTCTTGCGCCCCGGCGGAGTGGTTAACATTCACCTGTAGGACGCTGAGATGTCCTCTGTCCATTAGTGAGACATCTCAGCGTCCCTCGCGGTGGCCGTTTGGCGGCCCTCGGCTCTCTGGCCCTGGGGTGCTGGGGCCAGTCTCCCCCTGACATGGGGGGGGTTGCAGCTACGCCCCCTCATTATGTGGTCCGCCTTGAGCCCCCTGTCGGTGCATATGGCACAGCGGGGCGGCACCACCTGGCACGCCTGTGATGCGTGCCCGGACACGCCGCAGCGGTAGCAGAGGCCGCTACGGTCTGCCGCCGATGGGCACAGCTGGCGCGTGTGCCCCAGCCCCATGCACCTGTAACAGCGCATGGGGCGCGAGTCTAGGAGCTGGGCACGCGCCGAGCTCCAGCCCACCAGCAGGCGGCCGGCCTCCGTTACCCGCTTCGCGGCGTCAACCGGGCACGACACCAGAGCCGTGCCCTCTCCCCTGGCGTTGGGGCGGATCACCCCACACACCTTGACCGCCTCCACCGCGCAGCCCCCCGTCCTGGCCACCGCCGCCGCCAACTTTTCGGGTGTGGCGGCGTCGTCGAGGCCGACTACGCGAATGTCGGCAGTCTTGGTGGGGCGGTCCACCCGCACCACACCAGACAGCAGCGTCTGTAGTTTGGCCGCCAATTGGTCGGCCTTTTCCGACTTGTGGGAGCCCGTAATTTCGAGCATACGGGCTCCCGTTGCCGTCTGGCGGGTCTTCAGCCCCTCGATCCCCATCTCACCCAAGTTGATGGCCTCCTCTGCCTTTGCCAGCACCTCTCCGTACGTGAGGTGTCCCACAGCCTCTGGTGCCAACGTTAGCACCACCGCCGCCGACCGAGGAGCCACCAACTTGGGCGCCTTCTTGGCCTCCTTGGGGGCCTCCTTACGGGCCTTCCCTTTTTGCGTGGCCGACACTTGGGTCGGCCCTTTGGCCGCCGCCTTTTTCCCGCGGCGCACCACCTCGGTCCAGGTCTCGGCCGAGGTGGAGGGGGCGGGGGCCGCCTGCGAGGTCGCAGGCCCCGGCTGTGACCCCTGGGTCGCCAGCACGGAGGCCGTGGCCCTGGCCACCTTCTTAGCTGCCCCTGGCGCCGTCTTCTTCGCCGCCCCTGGCGCCGCCACTGGCGCCGCCCTGGGCACCGCCACGGACGTCGCCGCAGGCACCGCCTCTCGCTTGTCCGCGGCAAGTGGCGGACGAGCTCTCTCGTGCGTGGGGACGAGCCCCGCTACCTTCCCCTCCACCATCCTCGCGAGAGGAGGGAGGAGGGCAGCCAGGAGGCGCTCCACGAGCTCGTCCCCGACTTCCACGACCGGTGGAGGAGCCGCGCAAGCTGCGCTTGGGCCAGCCGTCGGGCCAGCAACCGCCACCGTGGCCTTGTGGGCCTCAAAGTCCCGTTTATAGGCCTTGAGCTCACTCCTCAGATTTGTGAGCTCATGGCTCAAGCGGACATTGTCCGTCCGTCCAACGACTCGGCCTCCTGCTCCTCCGAGTCGTGGACCTGCCCATCCAGGACAGCCTCCGATGCCTTCATGAAGACCCTCTTATCGAGGTCCTTCGTATAGGCCTCATCGTCAGCCTCCTCCTGTCGCTCCTTGAGAGCCCTGTTGGCCCTTGCCAACCCCGAAGAGTGCCTCGGGAGGCGCGCCTTCCCTCGCTTCGCCGTAGGCGCTCTGGCCGCCACCGTCAGTTCCATCTCTGTGTCGTCCGAAGACGACACCGAGTGAAACAGACCACTCTCCGCAAGGTCTCGTTTCTTCCCCCTACTGGAGGTGGTCGACGCCGAAGCGTCGGAGTCCATGATGGACACGCCAAGCTCACCACTAATGTACACTTAATCTAACCAAACTAACCTAGACAGGAAAATAAACAAAAAATATACCGTAAACCCAACAAGAAACTAAACTAATCCACACCTTAACGTAAATACAAAAATAACACACGAAAATCCCGGAACGCAACTAGCCTAACCAACACCCTTAACGCAATAAGACTCTAATATATAAAAAAAAGAAACAATACAGCAAACTCACAAGCAAACACCTATATTAAGCCAACCACCTTCTCAAGTAAACTCGGTGTCAGCGGACATACCTACTTCGATCAAATATAAGATGATTTGCAAAGGGTAAGAAAAAATAGTACTCAAAACCGATGCGCGTGCATGAACGACTAATGAATGTCGATGAAGCGAAAGCAATCTGTCAAGATCGTGGCAATTGGCTATTTGACAGTATGAAAAAAACAGTATTATTTATACGTATTCGTATAAATTATGTGTCTTAAATTAAAGGCATTTTAACTAAAAAAACAATTATGATTTGTAAAAAAACACGAGATAAAATTTGATAATTTGTATCTGGCGCCATTGTATCGAAAACGGCCTGGATTGGCAGATTCTATGATGACGTCACATGGCAGTAAAAATGGCGTGTGCCATTCATTCTTTCTTACGTTCATTGGTTGTTTTATCGGGAAGTGACGTCATAATTCCTGTGCGACGCCATATTGCCTAAGATAGCGTTTTGGCGGCTTATTTTAAAAGTTAATTTTCGTTTGCCTTTTTTAGAAGAAATACATGAATGAATTTAAAATGACCACTTTCTGAAGACTCCATGAACACCAACAAACAATATGAGACGGCTTTCAGAAATCGGTCAAATAGGTAGCCTATTGGCAGTGCCTGGTCTCTGCCTTTTGGATACGTATAATAGATGACCATGCCAGCAACCACTTTTAGAATTACTAAAGAGTAGTTACATTGTACCAATCCGGACTTGGCTCCCGTGGTGCAGTATGGCCTATATTGTCCTCAGAGAAGAGACCCGTGCCCTACGTTGGGAACATAATGGGTTGATGATGATATCGTATAACTCCTTAATCACTTCAAGTTCAGTCATATTATCTTTCTGAGTTGGTCAGTAAGGAACATACAAATGAACGGGGACGACCTAACACCTGATCAATATTCACATATGGTTGCTGTAGCGGCGTGTGTGAATGCTACGTTTGCAATTTTCAGGCAAGAATTCAGTAATTTGCGGATTTCTTCAATAAAACGATGCGTGTCGTTTCCAAAACTATATTCGTTAGTAGAAAAATTACACGTGTCGAGCAAAGGGGTAGAGGGGAACATTGAGATTTGCCTAACCAATCACATCGAACATCACGTCATCGCGGCTTCTTCCGATTGGCTCTTGATCACGACATGCCATGCATCCCATTGGCTGATACAGGCACCATAGACAGCGCAATGAGCCGTAGTGGTGTGACATGGGTCCCAAACAGTTGCAAAGTCACCCAGAGAGTATGCACTCTTCGCTACGAGCGCTCACAGCGGATTGGTGATTTCGAGCGCTGAGATACACCTCACCTCACCAGTGACTCAGATTTCCTTACCGTATTTTCCTTCAGTTTGCGATCACTTTGTTCAACCTACTTACGTTTTTTATTGGTAGATTTAACAATAGAAACAAACACATCAAAAATCTTGTTCATTACCATGATTGATGTGAAGATGGCATCAGTGCACATGTGGTCTAGACTATTTTTATTTCTAGATAGCACTGAGCTCGCCATGTTGTCCTGGGATCAACGACTGGGCCATGTGACGGACAGACAGACTTCCTGCCTTGGGATTAGTGCTTTTGTTGTGTTAATGACTTCGGTTTCAGGCGATTTGCAATAATGATGCAACTGTTTCTCACGATAGCGTGGGCTTGATGCAAAGGGTGCCAGGAGTCTGCACTTACAGGATGCCTCATTTATAAGACTTTTTTTCTGACGACTGCCTTGTTGGTGTAGCCGTTAAGGCGCTAACTACGAGTACCAAGAGGTCGTGGGATCGATCCACACTGGAGGACGCCGTACAATAATTATTATGGAGAACGAACAAGAGATTATTTGACACGTAGAATTTGTAATAGCTATCCTCTTTTGCTTGATAAAACCAAAGTATGTAAAGCCACACTTAAATATAAACTTAAAGAACGAATGATAAAATAAAACAACTACACCTATGTACTTGAAACGAATCATTAATATGTATTATGTTGTTTATGTATACAAATAATATACGTATTAAATAAGTTAGTTATAATAGAGATAGAGCGCTTCGCTAACAAACTGCTTTGCAGTTTGGCGTAATAGGCTAGTTTCCCAAAAAAATGTAATTAGTCCGTCTTTTAGATTATTTAAAAATAAGGGATACGTATTTTTTTATTTGTAAATTAGACCAAAAATGACAAAGATATAGCCCATTAAATTAAAAGTAAAATAAAAGCCCATTTTGTAGCACTGAGTGACGTCACACGTAACTTCAATGGGCTATATCTTTGTTATTTTTTTGTTTAATCAAAAAAGGAAAAATACGTATCCAATATTTTTTTATAATCTAAAATACGGACTAAATAGAATTAAATTATTTTTACCCTGGAAACTACCCTATTGTGTAATTGAATAAGGTTTTTGTTTTTGTAAAAAAAAATTAAAAACAAATTGTACAAAGGGTGTTTTTCAATGTTTGTAATGTCTTGAACGTTACCATAGCACAGGGTATACAAGATAGTTTGGGACCAGATCAAAAGTGATTGTGTTGTGTGTAAGTTGTTATTATTTTTCAGCTGTAGATAATTCCGATGAGTCTTAAGTGGGAGATTCTACTATTCAACACCAATAACTTACACTTCGTGACCAAAACAGAAAGCGCAATTTCATACTTTCTCTGTGACAGGTAGGTAAAATTTTTTTTATAAATAACAAGTGATGTTTTGGGAAATTTCAGAGTGTGTCTCATAATAAACTTATTAATACAAAGATAGTTTATTAACCAATGTTATGGTCGGCCCACCAAAAATTCGGTGGAATTCGGTGGATTCAAAACATGCAGACATAGTGGTACAATAAAAACTTTAAAAAAATGCCTTACTAGGACGCCAATCCTCCACCCCACCTCTTCTAACACATACCTATAACAAGGAGAATTAAAGACCTAAAATAACCTTAAAATAAAATCTGTCACGGCTAAGTAGGTACTTACACTATACAAGTTCACAAAGACAACCAATTTACAAAAGTAAAATTTCGTAAAAAAACTATTGAAAAACTCCTTGATGAATTTGTTAACTCTGTAAAGCAAATACCCCAATTTTTACGGAACCCCCCACTGCGCGTGGCCCGCCACGCATTTGCCCGTTTTGTATTCTGATCATTACACAATAATAAGCTGTGAGGTCACTGCAGTCTGTTTGTCTGTCTGCGTGCACAGACGGATCCCCGTCACATGTTGCGACTTATGTCTGTCAATGCGGCGAACTCTTTAGACGACTTTATAATAAGTTGTTGATGTTAACTCGCTCTTGACAAACATCTGTTCGTGGTTTTGCGCTCAAACAGTGTATGATCACCCTAATCTCTGGTTCTACCAAAGGTGTAGTCTACTCATCAATAACTTTTACCACGGTACACACCGCTTTATATTTACTTGATTTTTAAGTCATGTGCTCAGATCAAGATAAAAGTACCCGAAACCGACGTACGTATATTATGTGCATGGAACGACCAATGAAAAATTCTGACAGTAAGAGCCACTAGTCTTACAAGCCTCCACCAATCCGGATTTGGCCCCCGTGGTGGAGTATGGCCTATACCTTCCTCAGGGAAGAGACCCGTGCCCTCGGTAAGGACATAATGGGTTGATGATGATATAATGAGTCATTAGTGCTCCTTAGTAAATTTATTTAAAAACAGACTTGATTTTACAACTGCACGAAAGTGATATAGGTACACGCATCAGCTTAAAGTTGCTTGTGTAATAAAATAAAAAAAAATAATAAACTCACGCCCGTTATCCCCGAAGGGGTAGGCAGAGGCACCAGTCTCTAGAACTGGACCCACGTTTTGCCGAGTTTATTAGGTCCCAAACGTGACAAGTGGCAAGCCTGTCGCCGTTATCCGGGCACAATTTATCAGCGAATGGTGTTGCTGTACAAACAAATGTACGTAACTAAAAGTCATTGGTACATGCGTGGTTCGAACCCAGACCCTCATGATCGAGAAGCAAGGGTCAACCCCACTACGCCACCACCGCTTGTGTATTAATCAGTAATATAATATAATAAATAGGTGTACAATATTCCTTGACATATTGTTTTTTTTGTCTCGCTCTCTCGCTCGGCGGCCATATTGCCACGAAGGTCCGCTCAGTGTTAATTATTTTGTGAAAAATACATGGTGTGGCTTTAAGTGATGGATTGTGCGTTTTTATTATCTCAGAGCCGTAATCCTGCCTTTTAGATATCAAACCCAGCTCCTGAACCTGTGGAAATTCATAGGTTTCCATATTTTAGAAACACAACAAAAATACGTAAAATTTATTTAAATTTATTTACAAATTGTAAATAACAGAACAGATATGCTTACTCTATATTAGTATTTAATAATAATAATCAGCAATCCGGACTTGGCCCCCGTGGTGGAGTATAGCCTATACCTTCCTCAGGGAAGAGACCCGTGCCCCTCGGCGGGGATATAATGGGTTGATGATGATGAATAGATTTTTTTCAATAATAAAATTAGTCGTGTTGAAAACTTAATCTCAAATTAATCTGAAGTTAAATATAAGACGGTCAAAGAGAATGAAACATCATTTTCGTGTTAACCGTCTTTAAACTCAAAATAAACATCATTTTAAAACTATCTTTAAGTATAACGAATTATGAGCGAATTGAGCGAATACAAAGGAAATTTTTTAAGTACTTAAATTTCCGAATTAAGTCACCTCTTCTAGACTACGAGCAAACATGTCGTAAAATGCACTTACTCCCGCTTAGTAAGCGTCGGGAGATAGCTGATATTATGTTACTATTGAAGATAGCACGTGGCATGGTTGACTGTCCAGATTTACTTTGTCGCTTAAAGTTTTTAACACCGACTCGTATGTTAAGATCCAATCCAACTTTTCATTTACCAGTGGTCAGAACTATAGACAGAATTCCTTTTTTTGGCGATCTTGCAATCTATATAACTCTTTGGCGGCAGAGGTCGATGTTGACCTGTTCTATGGTGGAATAACTGCGGTGAGATGTCTCCTATCGAAATTGTTTTTCAACCCTGTAAATTAGTTGCTACCCAGAAAATAATCGATTGGTTATACCCTCAGAATAAGAAATAAATCCTTCATACTCTGAGGTTATACCTATTATGTAACGATACTTTGATTCCTTTTTGCCGCTATCTGTGGAAACTTTTAATGACTGTCTATTTTTATGTCTGCTTTGTAATATCATGTTTGCTTAGTCACTAGTTTTCCCAAATATTAAATAAATAAATAAATAAATACATAAATAAATAAATAAATAAATAAATAAATAAATAAATAAATAAATAAATAAATAAATAAATAAATAAATAAATAAATAAATAAATAAATAAATAAATAAATAAATAAATAAATAAATAAATAAATAAATACATAAATAAATAACATACAAATTATTAGTTACAATATCACCAGACTCATTAGCGCTGCCGGTTTAGATCGACCGCACAGTTATCTGGTTTAATCTAGAGTTTAGTTAACCCCCCTCTAATCCCCGGTTGATACAGGTGGCCCCGTCGCACGTTTCAGCGACAAATCATCGCCCGTCGGATGTTTCATTCGTTTAAAAAAAAAACAAATGAACCGGTCAAGTGTGAAACACTACACTGGGGTGTTCAGTTTCTTGAACACGTGAATGATTACATGATTATAGAAATGAAGCCAATGATGATTATAATTATAATAATACTAGCTGTCCCGGCAAACGTTGTTATGCCATACAATTTTTTTCATGTTGCGCTATAAAATATAGATAACAACATATTCTTAGACCTACCGAGTATACGTATAAAATTTCATCAACATCGGTCAAGCCGTTTCGGCGGAGTACCTATGCGCACTAACATTGAGGTAGGAGAATTTGATTACCTATATTCTTCTTACACTTTATTGCACAGTATAAAAGAAATACATAATACCTATAACTTAAACACTCGTAACATGTTTGTGATAAAAATTACACGCAAAGGCGGACTAATTTCTAAATTCATTCCAGCCAGCCTAAAAATTTTGGAATGTTAAAAAAAAGACGACCTCTGTGGCGCAGCGGTTAGCGCATCTGACTATCATGCGAGGGGTCCCCCCGGGTTCGAATTCTGGTTGGAGACAAAAAAAAATCCAGGTCTTGGAAGTTTACATGTTTGTGACGTCGCTGTTTCTGGTTCCCACGACACAGGGTATCCTAGTGTGGGGCCAGAAGCAATGTATGTGCCTGTAAATGTTATGTTATGTTAAGAGTGGGGTAGGGAAAGCTGAAGTACGACTACAAACAAAAATCACATACAGCTTCGTCAGGTTATTGATTTGCTATCTTAAATTAAGAATATTCTAAGTTGAAGTTTGTGAATTAAAAAGGAGATATCCATTTAAATGCACTTTAGTCACAACTCGTTTAGATATTCTCAGCCACGGATCACTAAAACACCCATTAGCCATTGACGGAAGCGAATTATTGAGCCTGGCGCACATCTGTTTAATAGCATGTCGCGCGGACCGGGGTAATTAATTGTAGCCAATGCTAAATACTGGTTGTTTCATTCATAAACACGATGAGCTGAGATAGGGCGATTTCACTTTGTTCGTTAACCGTAGGTACATTTTTAGTTCGATAACCAACAGGGTTAGACTAAGTTTCTATTCATACAACGCTTACCAACCTTTACCAAACGGTCATAGCCATCGTCAGCATTTGACACCCACTGCAGCACATAGGCCTCCCTCATCATCAACCCATTATGTCGCCACCAAGGGGCGCGGGCCTCTTCCCTAAGGAAGGTATAGGCCATACTCCACCACGGGGGCCTAGTCCGGATTGGTAGAGTCTTGTAAAACAAGTAGCTGGTCTTACTGTCAGAAGTTTTCAAGCCGCCCTAAGGCCTCTGACTTGGCTTAACGACTGCCATCTATCGACGGCAGCCGGCACCAACTGCTTAACGTGCCCTGCGAAGCACGGAACCGCTTGGAAAAATGCCATTAGCGTTAGTCATAGACGGTTGCCCATCCATGCACTGAACGCGCCCTATTTATCGTTTCAGATCACTCAGGCAGCCGGAGCTACGAGCGATTCAGGCCTCCCTCACGGCTCTAAGTTTCCTGGTCTTGCAATGCCTTCATCCAGGAACTCCCAGCTGCTGCACCAGGTCGGCAGACCATCTGGGGGAGGCTGTCCACGCTGCAGACCGGTGCACGGTCGCCAGGTCAGAATTTTCCGCACTAACGACCATCAGTTCTCCGAGCTATGTGCCCCAGCCACTGCCTCTTCTACTTAAGCGCCATCTAGCCAAGGCACAGAGCAACTAAAAAGTATGAAACAAAATTAGATATATCCAGGTAAACCACGATTTTAGGCGGTAATGCACTAACAGGCACAAACTAATCATGATGATGATATGGTCAGAAATGCCAATCCGGCTAGGTTGAGCATAAAGTTAGAACAATTTCAATATTCCATTTACAAATTAAGTTAGCAAACGTTGTTTCGCTATATAAATTATTTGTAGGGATAAAAAGAAAAAAAATGGCGTGGACCACCCTCATCACTTAGGGCAAGGAGAAAAATAGATAACAACCTATTCTCAAAATTACGGAATATTCAATTATCTTAGGTGTTCCACCTAGTAGGCTAGCCAAAAGCGTACAGCGTTTTGTCTCAAATAAATGAAAGCTGATGCACTAAATTAAATTGACCACCTCATATAAAATTGCAAAAGGATTTAACCACTTTTAAAAGAAAAGTCCAAGAATTTCTGGTAGAAAAATGCTTTTACTCAATAAAGGAGTACGTACCTACATACCAAATAAGTAGTATAACCCTAGATTAGGAAAAATTGCAACACCTACAAAAGGTGACTAAGTTTTAAGTTCTAATCTTAAGTAGGTAACACCTATGTACCTAGACTTAGGGCCGATTTCTGAATTGATATTTTCGCTAAGTAAATACTTAAGTAACTTTCTGTCACGCTCTTTTCTAAAGAAATTTGACGAGACAGCAGTACAGTTAAGTAATTAGGTACTTAGCATAATTTTCAATTCAGAAATCGGCCGTCAGTCGGCAAAAAATTGATTTGATTTGATTAACCCACAGACATCGATATCTATGGATTAACCACACAAAAAGCGCCCTACATTTTATAGCCACCGATTATTAGGTAAAAATTGTGTATTCTGTGCTTGCACTAAAAGTATAATTTACAGCCAATACAGAACGTCATCTTAACACAATGTACAAAACAAGCAAAATACAGGAAATCTTCTTATTGAGACTTCAGTCTCAAATCAAAACTACACTTCTTGTGTGCATTTTTATCGTACAGGCTTAGCGGTTCCTGATATCGTGTGAACGGATAATCCTTGGCCTGATATCTAGAGCGGACGGAGACTGGTGACCCACCCATTAGTACTGATGGGTCAGGTTGTTAAGTCACCAGGAACGCTGGAGTTTTATGATTTATCAGGTTCATATACCGGCGTCGCAGCCGACTTTGATCTCTGTTAATAAAATGATAGCGTTTTGGGTTATTCGCAAGGATAGTCACATGGTTAGGTGTACTGCCACTATTTATATTGTGGCAACTTTAATGCTTGTAGTGGTTCGTCTTTAATTTAATATTGTGACATAATTTTATTATACAGTAAATCGATCTTAAACTAATGGGTTCTCTTGTCATTTCCTGGGTGTCTTTTCTTTTGTGGTCATTTTTGTCTTCTTCGTCTTTTTGTCGTCTTCTGTGTTTTTTTTTTTTTTTTTTTTTTTGTCACATGGTTAATACAGTCTACTTCCTAAGCAAAGTACATGTCCTGCTCATATCTAAGCTAGTTCCAGTTCAAATTACATCTGAGATTTGGGCTAAGTTATCTCAGAAATAAGGCTTAGGGGAATATATTTAATATAAATATTTTATTAGTAATTTTTGTAATTTTAAATTTTGTAACAAGTATTTTTTTCAATAGTAAGGTACGTACTGGAATAGGAAGCACCTACGGTTGACTGGTAGAAAATGCTTGTAGCGTTAAGTCCACCGCATTGCCATTAGTATCAATGAAATTTAGTACGTAGGTATACCCTTTGTTTACTCAAGAAACTCGGTTACGCGACATAACGTTTGCAAATCTCCGATAGAGCCAAGTAAACGATAAGTGACGTCACTTTATCGGGGTTTTAAAGGAGTCCAATTTATCAGCGCCATAAATTCCTTTCATTTCGTAAATCCACGTATTTTCTCTACAAACAAGATATCGAAGTTGCATAAGTCGACGTCACATATCAATCATTAACTGAAATATAAAGCACAATAAACTTGACTGCTAAGCGTTACTAGGCCGAAACAAGGTACCTCACACACACATACACATAACATAACATAGCATTACATTTACATACAGGCACATACATTGCTTCTGGCCCCACACTAGGATACCCTGTGTCGTGGGAACCAGCGACGGCGACGTCACAAACATGTAAACATCCAAGACCTGGAGTTTTTTTTCTCTCCAGCTGGGGATTGATCCCGGGACCTCTCGCATGGTAAGCAGATGCACTAACCGCTACGCCACAGAGGTCGTCAAAATAAGCTCACGCCTGTATCCCACGGGGATAGGCAAATACCAGGGACTGCCTCTTGCCACGATCCTGACAGATCACTTTCGCATCATCGACATTCATCGGTTGTTGCATGCGCACGCGTCGATTTCGTGTACCTCGTCGCATAATACAACCAAAAATAAATTCTACAAAACCCATTACTTACCTATGTGTCATCAACCCATTATGTCCCCACTGAGGGGTACGGGTCTCTTCCCTGAGGAAGGTATAAGCCATGCTCTACCACGGGAGCTTAGTCCGAAGTTTTACTATCAGAAGTTTTCAAGCCGCCCTGCCCCCGACTATGGCTAAACGACTGCCGTCTTTCGACGGCAGCTTACCTACCCTGGTCCCAAACTAGGACACAATGTGCTATGGGAATTAGGCAAGAACGTCTTGTACATGGAAATGCACCCAGTCTGAAGCCATTTGTATGTACTAATGTGCGATACAACCTTAGACGAGGCCTGTTTCACTACGCGTGTCGGTATCGAACGCGTAAGTACATGCGGCTACCACTCCGGAGTGGCAAATAGGTAGGAATTCAGGCGCCAGAAGAGGTAAGAGTTACGCGGTAGAAAGAGAGGCAACATTAGGTGAGTATAACGTAGCTTTTGTAGCGCCGTGCGATCTGAATTGCACCTAATGGGCTAGTTGCCCTAAAAAATGTAATTAGTCCGTCTTTTAGATTATTCAAAAATAAGGGACACGTATTTTTTTATTTGTAAATTAGACCGAAAATGACAAAAATATAGCCCATTAAAGTTACGTGTGACGTCACGCCGTGCTGCATTTTTTAGCACGGAGTGACGTCACACGTAACTTTAATGGGCTATAATATATTTATTAGTTTTTGTTTAATCGAAAAAAGAAAAAATACGTGCCCAATATTTTTTTATAATCTAGAATTTAATTATTTTGACCCTGGAAACTACCCTATTGTATCATAGCTAGAGTCCCTTTTTCTTTAATTGATTTTGCGGAGTGAATCTTCTGTACCTGTACTAGTAGGTATTATGTGCTTAGACGTCATACCGCTAGACCAACGACCAATGATTTGGATCCCAACGCGTTTCGCAGCGGTGCGCGGATCGGCGAATAACGCGCGCGGCGACGCTGCTGGTGCGAATTAGTTTCGGTTTGACGGAATTCGGTGGCAGTGTGATGTCATAGGCCTATAGGTCTATAGACCAAAAGCAGGATCCAGCTGGGCTGGGCAGCGTTTGAGAAACTACGCCGAGTCTTCTCGTCAGCCATATCGCAATGCTTGAAAACGAAAGTTTTTAATCAGTGTGTCCTGCATGTCATGACCTACGGAGCCGAGACATGGACACTCACGATACGGCTGGTCTACCAGCTCGCGACTCAGCGAGCTATGGAGAAGGCTATGCTCGGAGTTTCTCTGAAGGACAGAATTCGTCACGAATACATCCGACAGAGAACCAAAGTTATCGATATAGGTATTAGAGAATTAGCAAGCTGAAGTGGCAGTGGGCTGGCCATATCTCGCGAATAACCGACAACCGCTGGGTAAACCGTGTTCTTGAGTGGAGACCGCGACTCGGCAAGTGTAGGACGTAGGACGCCCTCCAACCAGGTGTGATGACGATCACACTGGCGAAAAACTGCAGGCAGATTCTGAATGCGGCAAGCTGAAGACAGGGCGCTATGGCGCTCATTAGGGGAGGGCTATGTCCAGCAGTAGACTAATATAGCCTGATGATGATGATGATGTGATGTCCTAGGCGTATTTTGTAGCAGTTTACTTTCACTCAGCTGTAAAAGAACGACTGAAGATGGTCGCTATGGTGCAACGGTTAGCGCATCTATCTACCATGCGAGAAGTCTCGAGATCGAATCCCAGCTGGGGACAAAGGAAAACCCCAGGTTTTGGATGTTAGCATGTTTGAAATGTCGCGGTTCCCACGACACAGGATATCCTAGTGTGGGTCCAGAAGCAATGTAGGTAGGTATGCGCCAGTATGTAAATGTTTATGTTTACACAATACCCATTTCTGGAAACTCTCCGTCTGAGAAAATACAGTCATATTGCTGAAATACGGATTATTGTCGTAAAGAGACACGCTAACGGGCGACGCAAGCGTCGAGTTTAACCATAAAGTCCCGTTTAGGGGCGGGTTTAACGCAGTGTCTTGTAATTCTGTGACAAATAATGCAAGTAGCACGAGAATACTCACGAAAGAATACGGGAAAATGTACAGGGTGTATTGAAATTCTCTTAGACATAGTAAAAGTATAGTAAGTGCGAAAAAAAATTAGTCTATCAGGACCACACCTTTCTTTTAGTTTATTTTATTGACATTTAATTAATGTCGATGAAGCGAATGTGATTTATTTTATTTACTTAGGACAACCAGTAGCTAGTTCACTAATACATCTTAATTATAGAACATAAAGGGTTTTAAGGTAAGTGCCTAGCCTATTAAGGTTGCCACAGCATGCAGCTTTGCTAGTGTTTACTATTTGTCAGGATCGTGACAGGTCGCAGTCCCTGGTCTCTACCTACCCCTCTGGGATACAGGCGTGAACTTATGTGTGTAGGTGTGTATGTTATTCACATTTAGAAAACCACTTGATAGTACCAGCGGGCGAAAACCACAAAAGGTTTATCTGCCGCTGTTCTCAATCAGTTAGGTGACATCAGTTGACATCAGATAAGCAGTTGGTGCTGGCTGCCCTCGATAGATGGCCTGATCGGAACGTGCCTTGCAAAGCACGGAACCGCTGGGAAAAATGCCGTTAGAAAAAGCGCTAGTCATAGACGGTCACACATCCATGCACTCAACGCGCACAATGTTGCTTTACCTTCGTGATCGTTTATGATCACTCAGTCAGCCGGGGCTACGAGCGATTCAGTTTTAATCTAAGTAGTAATAAGGTCGCCAATTGTACTATTGATCTTTGTAAATACTTTGTAGTTTTGTGTTTTTCCAGTGTGCAAAAAATAATATTATACATATAGTATACCTATCTCTTATCTTATCTAAGACATTCAAGTAAAAAATATATTTATCGCTAGTAAATACCAACCCCTTACGACAGAAAGCAAAACTGCAAACTGCGATTCACCGCCGGTTTGTCTGAAAGATCAAAGCGGCAATCACAAAGAGACCCTAAAAACATAATGAGACGACAAAGCGACGCAAGTGCTTTCGTTCGCAGGGTTCCGTATAGCAATTTCGGGGCACCTCATAAATATGTATAAGACTTCGGGCTTTTTTCGCTGGCGAGGGGGCTACTCGAGATGTGTTTGTTTGAGCTCACATCAATTTTACGGCTTACTTTTTAAGCAATTTATCATCAGTAAGGCCTAGCCTATTTTATCTTTTTATTCTACTGTAAAAATTGAAAAATCTGTTTCTTTAACTTAAATTATGTAAGTCTTTGTTCCTGTCTAGTAGCTAAGTTAATATAATGTAAGCCCTTAAGTGGCCTAAGTTTGGATATTTTCACACAACCATACTTTATAATTTAACTGGTGCTGTGGGTTTTGTATTAAAAATTAAAATAAAAAAATATGTTGGAGGTTCAGATTTGGGGCTTTTTTTAATTTGTTTTTGAATTATTCGAGTAGTGAATATCGAGGAAGCACAAGTGATCTGTCAGGATTGTGGTAAGTTGCAGTTCCTGGTCTCAGCCTACCCCTCTGGGATACAGAAGTGAAGTTATGTGTGTATGTTTGTTTGTTTGTTTGTTTGTTTGTTTGTTACGCTTTATTGCACAAAATAAATAAAACTATACATAAAATCTTAAATATCGGGTATGTGTTGATACATACATACATGCGGACTTATGTATGTATGTTTTCTAAACACTTATATGCTCTCCAGGCAGATGAGCATTCAAACTATGCGTAGTATATTGCATAATTTAGTTTGTTTTTTAGACAATGATTCTTGAGCGGGGCCGCTGAAAATCTCAGCCGTGAGGAAATGCTTACCAACCCACTACCACTTCAGCTCGCTAGTGTTATAGAGTGAGATACCTACTTTTGCTTTTAAAATTTACATACAGGCACATACATTGCTTCTGGCCGCACACTTGTATATCCTGTTTCGTAGGACCCAGAAACAGCGACATCACAAACATGTCAACATCCATTACCTGGGGTTTTTTTTGTCTTTAGCCACGATTCGCCCAGGACCTCTCTCAAGGTAGGCAGATGCGTTAACCGCTGCGCCACAGAGGTCGTCGTTCAGCCGCTTGTAAGTGGTAAGCTTTATTTTTATTTATTTATTTATACGAAAACAAACAGTCTTACAAAAAACATGAACGATAGCCTTAGTCTTATTACCTATAGTTTTCCGAAGCTTCAATTTTGTATAGGTAATATATATTTGAAAAAATAACTTGTGCCTGCAAGGCTAACCAAATTTAAGCAAAAATAAAATTACAGATAACAAATCAGTCAGCTAACTGACGAATATTATTTTTGAATGAGCTTAGTATACTACATAAAATATGAATTTCACTCAACTGATCATTATAAAGTTTACATGTTTTTCTTATAAAACGATTCTGTTCACAACGTGTGTCATCAAAATACATATAGTGAAAAAAGGTCTCTCTTGCGTGATAATTGCTTGGACAAGTAAGTTGGATATGTACAGTCTGTTAGCTTTTAGAGTATACCTCGGCTACTATCGGATAGAATCGGATATATTCGTGTAATAGAAATATCGGAACTAATATGACACATAACTATTCAAAATAGTGAAGAAAAGTTTTATACAGAGCAGGAAGTAATACTACACTCGTGTGGTTTCGGCGAAAACCGAAGCCTACTCTAGAGCCCGAGGTATACCTATTCTAAAATCTAACAGACTGTACAGCGATGCAGAGTAGAGGCCGACCCCAATTATAGGGTAGAGGTGCGCCTGCGACGTTCAAGGGGTTAAGCTCGGCGGTTGTCGTCGCCCAACCGCCCCGCTGTGTAAATATTTTTATTTTCACGTGAAAGCTTTGAGGTTTCCTCAACCGATATATTGCAACGCGTTTGTTACAATCGGTTTTGTTACAAAGTTGGGAATTGTTGACTTTAAATTGTGTCTTCTCGAAACTGAGTAGTAGTATTTTTGTAAGTGTTTTATGTCCGTGTTTGTACTGGTACAATAAAGAATATTCTTATAGTATATTATCGTATCGTATCGTTATTGTATCGTAATGTCTTACAAGCCTCCACCAATCCGGACTTGGCCCCAGTGGTGGAGTATGGCCTATACCTTTCTCAGGGAGGAGACCCGTGTCTCTCGGTGGGGACATAATGGGTTGATGATGATGATATTATCGTGTCTTTTGTTAGTTATGTCGTTCACTCACTGCGTAGCTATCTTGGTAATGTTTCACTTCTTACCAAATGTATTAACATAATACTCGTAGTTATTAACTGATTCAATTTTCATTAGCAGACAATGATTACGACGTCGCCGATGTAGGTAGCAGAAAGCTATGATTTCTGCTGTTACAGGCGTGAGGATATGTAAGAGGCCAGGGCCTAGATTCTGCTAATGCATTGTAGTACAATGACAACTTCTTGGAAGCGACGATCTCATTTCATTGGCGGTTTTATTCTACGCGCGCACATGTACCAATCCTTCTAGGCGTCAGGGTATAAAAAATCATGTCACGTGACCGTACCGAGTCTCTGTCATTGAACTATAATGTACTAGCAGAATTGAGGCCCAGATTTTATGTAGCGTCTAGTAATGCAATGATCTGATTCAGAACCGGTTGATGTCTAACTAAAATTCAGAGTTTGAGCTGCTCTTGCGTTATACTCCGGATCTGAGACACTGCAGTTACAGACATATGAAATTTATAAATTAGGATAAAAAACTCTTGCTCCTAAATTAAATAGAGCACAAGTAGCAACAACAATCGATATAAGTCGACCACGTCAAAGGCTAACCCTTGAACGGCGCCGCGGGGTCTCTGAGGCCCTCACACCCTCATATTTAAAACCGAATGACAGAGGGGGCTGCTGCTAAGGTGTGTCTACACCGGGTACTACTGTTGAGGTTATACGTAATCTGTGTTAATATTAGAAGGATATTCGCAACAAGGAACTGAGTTGTTAAAATTTCCTTTTCACAAAATCTAGTAAAAATTGGTTACGAATAAAGAAACTAATGCATGTATATATCTATTTAACCAGAGGTAAGAAGCAGAAAGGTAGGCTTTTACCTATCATTTGCTATCAGTGAGATACAAAAGATGCTTTATAAAAAAACTGGTGTAATTGAAATTCCTAAATAGTGTCTTACAACTTCCAAAAGCGTCTCTAAGCCTCAGGGCTAGGGAGATTGTTCACATCATAAATATATTATTATTGCGTCATGCAACTAATCGATATGACATGATATAACTATATTATCAGTGTAACGCGTCCCTTAGCACCGAGCAAAAAAAGCCCAACCCAGCAATTTTACGCTCAGCTCAAAACAGGCCTCACTGTCCCCGAGGTCGTTTCGATGGCGACTCGATTACGTTTAGGGTTAAACGTTATTGATATTGCCTATCGGACCGCTCTCGAAGGGTTATTGAATTAAATAGTGGTTTCTGTTTGCACCCCTTGACTTGCTCTCTTATGTCTAGCGTCGCCCAGGAAAAATACCAGATCTAATATTTTATTTCATTTGAAACTTTTTATTGAGTGTTATTTTGTATCTGTTTCTAAAAAAACCCCAATAATATAAGATAAGATAAGAATATTCTTTATTGCACACAAGAAACCAATGAGTTCGTGTTTTAAATAACTTTTTAATAAGTTTTCCTGAAACACTTTTTGCGCCTTGCGTGTTCTACCAAAGTCTTTCAGTAAATCATTGACCTATATAAAGTTACTTACAGTAAGTAAGTAAGTGAGCACCCTTTACATTTATATATGTGCCACTGTAGGGCACAGGTATTTTTCATCGAGAGTATGGGCTTAATCGACCCGCGTGCCCACCACGGATTGGCGTCTTCAAGCATGCAAATAGTTCAGACACTCAGGATTCCTCACGATGCATTCCTTCACGGTGAGTAAAAAATCAGAAATAAAAAAACTCGGCCTTACTAATAAACAAGTTATACACTATGAATAGGTAACTATTTGACGCATATCAATTTATACTGGTTTAATCGCATTTAGCGTACAAATAACCAGTTTGTCAGACCTCGCTTAACGGCTGTATACACAGCTCATAACCTTTATTAGTAAGGCCGTATTTATCTATAGTTCAATTATATCTTGACAGAGCTAGTTGTCAATCCATCTCGTATCACTTTATCATTTGAAGTCAAAACTTCTCTAGGATTGATTACCGAACATCGGATCTAGGATCAAAATATTAGATCATTTGACAACAACTTGAATTAAATATTTTTCTGCCCCCGCCCTATAATTTGTAAGCTCTGTGTCGCTCGAAGGTTGAAGGGTAGAATTTTTATGGAACCTGAATGTTTTATTGATAGGCTTTTGATTAGGTTTTAAAATTGTCGGTGGCAGTTATAAATGGACTGGAATTCTTAGTGTTTACTTTTCATAAGTCGAGTTTTATGTGACCTGTAAAACATAGTGTATATATTTTATTTGAAAATATGAAAAAAGTATACTTAAAGCATGAATTAAAAAAATATTCACTGAGAGCTTCGTGGCACAATAAACAACCAACATAAAAGCTATACGACGACTTCTGTGGCGCAGCGGTTAGGGCATCTGCTTACCATGCAAGAGGTCCCGGGTCCGAAACCCGGCTGGGGACCAAAAACCCAGGTATTGGATGTTTACATGTTTGTGATGTCGCTGTTTCTGCATCCCACGACACAGGGTATCCTAGTGTGGGGCCAGAAGCAATGTATGTAAATGTTTATGTTCTCTACACCAACTCAATCAAAAACTTCCCATGACGCTAGCAGCGTTCCCACGCTGCACCGCCAGAGAAATCCTCGGCATCAGGTATGCCTTGGAACGACGATCACACCCACGACTCCTCATGCGACGACCGATTTCCCTCTCTAAACATAGGTTAACATCTTTACATAAGTGAAAATATCTGGCCCATCTAGTATCTATTCCTCCACAGCCCCTAACGCTTACAACATAAGTACTGAAATCGCACAAATATCTCTCAATGCCGAACTTTTCAGATAAACATAAAATATACTTAGCACATACATTGCTTCTGGCTCCACACTAGAATCCCCTGTGTCGTGCGAACCAGAAACAGCGACATCACAAACATCCGAGATCTGGGTTTTTTTTTCCCAGCTGGGTTCGAACCCGGGACCTCTCGCATGGTAGGGAGATGCGCTAACCGCTGCGCCACAAAGGTCGTCAGTAAACAAAGTCGAAATAAAACTGTCAAGATAGTCCTTGATTGTGCAACTGATCCCACTTGAGCAATCAAGTTATTTAGGGTGAACGAACGCGCAATGGAAAACAAACAGTGTATAATTAAGACCTTCAGAAATACCCCTTAAAGTTCCACGCTTCTGGTGACCTACGTGTATATAGGGTGGCCTAAAAAGAGTGTCAAATTTAGAAAATATAAGGTTGTTATACTGAATGTTAAATGTATGTGTAAACTTTTTGTATCCAAAAAAACTTTCAATGCTCCCACACTTTAAAACGGGTCTAAGAGCAATAATAATTAGTTAGTAGGTAAAACTTCTTTATTTACGATAATTTATTTTGCAGATTTCCGACCTGCTTTTTAAAATAAATTTATTTGGAAAATCGAGCTCCGTCTCTACTCACCATGATTAAGCTCTGCGAAGCAAAGTGAAACCTGGTCACAATCTTCCGATATTTTTGTAAAAAATCGTAAAAATACTTGTTAATATTTTGTAAATATTTCTATGCTTTTTTTAGCAGAATTTAGATCTTATATATATCCACCTATATTCCTCAAATAAAGGATTTTGTGTTTGTAAAACGCGCGACAAGCGTCGCCCATACTCATGCCGCACTCATGTAGCAAAAAAATTGTAGAGAGCCTATTTTTTAGTACTAAACTGTCAGAATTTGACAATTGGCTTTTGACACTTTTAGCACGACGATAGAGGACCCTGTGAACTTTCAACCAAAGTTACCATCAGCTCAGTAAAAAGTAAGATTGCCCGCATGTCATTACGGCGCGGATGATAATTACAATTTTGTGACGCGTCAGATTACACTCGGTAGTGCTTTAATAAAGCAGTTGCCGGGATGGGAAAGCTTAATTAATATTGTCACGCGAGACTGACAATATGAGAAAGTGCTGACGATGACAGCCAGTTTAGGTGGCTTTAATATGGATATTAAAGCTGGATATAATTGCTGTGTGGTGTCGGCCTAGAGAATAGCACCAACCCAACTCGTCCTGCGGGTGTCGTAAAAGGCGACTAAGGGACACAAAACCGGGGGGTGGGCAGCAGCGCCTCCTGCAGTACAACCCTACCGCACTGCGATCCCCAACCCGCATGCCCAGCGTGGGGATTATGGGCATTACCCCCAATGATGGCACAACACAGGAAACGGCCTCCAGTTCCCGGCCGCCTCGCTATTCCTGGCCATCGTGGCAGCGGCCATGGTAACGGCGAGGTAGGGGGTGCTAAGAATCACCGGGCTACCTCAGGCTGCCACAAACAACTGACCCTGGCAACGTTCAACGGACGCACTCTGAGGCTTGACCATCATCTAGCGCAGTTGGAAGTGGAGTTAGAGAACATTAAATGGCATGTTCTGTTAAACATTAAATGTAGAGAGGGGGAGTACACCGTAACCCTAAACTTCCATCCATCTTCCGGCCCATCTTCTCTACTTTCGCGAGGGTGATAAAACAACCCAGGGTGGCGTAGGTTTCCTCGTCAATAAGGCCCTCTCTAACAACGTTGAAGAAATCTCTAGTGTGTCGACCAGGGTAGCGTACCTGATCCTTCGGCTGTCCAAGCGTTACAGCATGAAGGTCATTCAGGTTTACGCACCGACCTCGGCACACTCGGATGATGAAGTTGAGGATATGTACGAAGACATATCCAAAGCCTTACATAACACCACGAAGGCTCACTTCAACGTTGTTATGGGGGACTTTTACGACAAGGTGGGAACCCAAAGTGGCAACGAGTCCCGAATAGGCCCGCATGGTTATGGAGTCAGGAATTACAGGGGGCAAATGCTTGTCAACTTCCTTGAGAAAGAGGAACTATTCTTGATGAACTCTTTCTTTAAGAAACAGCCTCAAAGGAAGTGGACATGGCAAAGCCCCGACACTGTGACCAAAAATGAGATTGACTTCATCATGACGGATAGCAAGCATATATTATATTCAGAGATGTCTCAGTGATCTAAGGCTAAGAGCTCTAAAGGCTAAGAGATTTTTTCAAAGAAACTAACATCTTAACAGTTGCAAGCCAATACATTTATGAAAATATTATGTACGTTCGGAAAAATATTAAGGACTTCGAAACTCTTGGTAGCCATCATAACGTTAATACTAGGAATAAACATAAATTGTCATTTCCACGATTTAGACTTGCAAAAGTTAATACTTCCTTTATGGGGCACTGTATAAGGTTCTACAACAAGATACCCCAAGATATATTAGAGTTACCCCCAACGCGATTTAAGAATTGTGTGAAGCACACTCTTTGCAAAAAAGCTTATTATAAAATCAACGATTATTTAGAAGACAAGGACATATGGCATTAAATAGTAGTTTAATATTAAATTAAATCAGAGGATAAATGTGTCTAGTGTTCAACACATCCAAGATATTATTTTGTATGTTTTATTTGTATTAGCTTTAAGGTGATTTGAGAAAAGATGGTCAGCGTGGAGTTTTTTTTTTTTCGCTGCCTTTTTCTCCACTACAGACGGCCCCAAGGCAGCGGCTAACGTTATACATAACTGTATGTACATTGACATTCAACAAGCAGAATGTAAATTCTTTACGTTGAAATAAATTCTTGATTCTTGATTCTTGATTCTTGATCAACAGGTTCAATACCGGATCCGAGCTCTCTGAATATCAACTTGAAGCTTGAGAGGAACCGTCTGATGAAGTCCACGCTCCGACCAAACCCAACCCAAATCATGGCGGGCACCGAGAAGTTCCAGCAGCTTCTCGGGGATAGATTTGTTGCCTTGGAGCCCACCGACGACGCTGACGAGACCTTACACAATCTGATCGTAACTCTGAGGGACGAGGGCATCAAGTTCTGCAAAACGCAGAGGACAGGCAAGAAATCCAAACTCTCGGCTGAGACTCTCCGTTTGCTGACAAAAAGACGGGAAACCACCCAAGCGACTTCGTCAGAGAGGTCAAATCTGAACAAGCGAATTGCGAAGATGGTACGGCGCGACCTTCGGTGCTCCAACACACGCCTCATTGAAGAGGCAATAAAGCAAAACCGAGAGTCCAAAGTATTCACTCAGCAGCTTGGCAGGAGCCACCTGACGAAGCTTACAACGCACGACGGGAGGACCGTATTGTCGAAGCCGGAGATCTCCGCCGAGATAGAGAATTTCTATTGCCGATAATACGCTGCACATGCCTCATATTCCCAACGAGACGACCAAGATTCCAGAGCCACCCTGACGCGCCACTACACCGACGAACTGCCTGACATCAGTCAAGACGAGATCGTGCTAGCTCTGAGGCAGCTTAAAAATGGAAAAGCCCCCGGTGAGGACGGAATAACATCAGAGCTTTTGAAAGCTGGAGGAGCCCCTGTTATACAGGAATTAAAAAGGCTCTTCAACGCCGTCCTTTACAGTGGGAGAACTCCAAAGGCATGGAGCGGGAGTTCGGTGGTGCTCTTTTTTAGGAAGGGTGACAAAACTCTTCTTAAAAATTACAGACCCATCTCGCTCCTGAGCCATGTCTATAAGCTGTTTTCACGAGTGATCACGAATCGTCTCGCCAGGAGACTCGATGAGTTCCAGCCGCCGGAACAGGCCGGGTTTCGCGGAGGATATGGCACCATAGACCACATTCACACAGTGAGGCAGATTATACAGAAGACCGAAGAGTATAATCAGTCCATGTGTCTTGCTTTTGTGGACTCTGAGAAGGCCTTTGACTCTGTCGAAACCTGGGCTGTTCTGGAATCCTTACAGCGATGCCAAGTAGACTATCGTTATATCGAGGTGTTGAGATGTCTGTACGAAGCCGCCTCCATGAGTGTCCAAGTACAGGGCCAGCAGTCTAAACCTATCCAACTGCGTAGAGGAGTAAGACAGGGGGATGTTATATCCCCGAAACTGTTTACAAGCGCGTTGGAAGACATGTTTAAGACGCTGGACTGGAAAGGAAAGGGCATTAACATAAACGGCGACTACATCTCGCACCTGCGATTCATAGTCTTAATGGCGGAGTCGCTAGAGGAGCTGAACCAGATGCTGGCCAGCCTAGCTTCAGCCTCGCGACGTATCGGTCTTGGCATGAATTTGGATAAAACCAAAGTCATGATCAATGGCCACATTGATCCAATACCGGTCGTCAAACATGGTCACCTTCTCGAAATCGTTTCCGAATACACTTAATTAGGTAAAAACAATTTCGAGAAGGAGGCCAAGAGGAGGATCCAGCTGGGCTGGGCAGCGTTTGGGAAACTACGCCGAGTCTTCTCGTCATCCATACCGCAACGCTTGAAAACGAAAGTTTTCAATCAGTGTGTCCTACCTGTTATGACCTACGGAGCCGAGACATGGACACTCACGAAAGGGTTGGTCCACCAGTTTAAAGTCGCTCAGCGAGCTATGGAGAGAGCTATGCTCGGAGTTTCTTTGAAGGATAAGATTCGTAACGAATACATCCGAAAGAGAACCAAAGTTATCGACATAGCTCAGAGAATTAGCAAGCTGAAGTGGCAGTGGGCTGGCCATATTTCGCGAAGAACTGACAACCGCTGGGGTAAACGTGTTCTTGAGTGGAGACCGCGACTCGGCAAACGTAGTGTAGGACGCCCTTTAACCAGGTGGGATGACGATCTGCGAAGGACTGCAGGCAGATGCTGGATGCGGCAAGCTGAGGACAGAGCGCTATGGAGCTCATTAGGGGAGGGCTATGTCCAGCAGTGGATTAATATAGTCTGATGATGATGATGATGATGAATATGGATATATCGTTGTATATACGTTCTAGGCTCTTCTACACGTCAACAGATGCATGTGCAGACGTCTTCTGCGGATGCATAGTATACGCCGACGTGTCGAGGGGGTGATATGTGCGTCTGTGGTAGGTATTTAACATCCGCAGATGCGTCCGCCTTGAATCCCATTGTTGCCGGTTTTTGTGACACTCATCAAAGGGTTTTGGCGCGGACGTTCGGCGTCTGCCCCACGTCTGCCGACGCTGTGTATAGTCACCATCCACTACCTTCTACTTCTCCATTTCTTTTTAATAACTCTGTGGAGTTACGCGACGCACTTTGAAGCAGTAGTTATGTATATCTACGGCAGCTGCAGGCTCTTCTAGTATCATCTATCTTTTAATATCCATTTTATAAACGTGCGCAAATGCGAGTTGTGACTGTCCAGAGTGAACATGGACTGATTGACCTACAGACGTGTGGACAGCTCGTTGATATTCATCTGCGGATGCATCTGCCAGAGTGCGCGGACGCATCTGTAAACGTGTAGAGGAGCCTTTAGAGAGAGAGTGTGAGCTTTGATCACCACGCGTGCTCACCGTGGATTGGCGATTTCAAGCGCTGACGAATTGAATATCTCAGACACTCAGGTGTCCTTACGATATTTACCTTCACGGATAGATAGATTGATAATAAATTCTTACCAAATTCAGAACATAGAATAAGACGCTTGGGTTATTATTACACCATCATCTAACATAAGCGATACATGTAAATTTAGAGTCGCGGTAAGGATCCCGTTTTTTCTAAAATCAGTCCTTTTAAGACGTAATTTTCCACTCTATCGCGTTAAGCATTCAGACGACTCCAGAGTAGAGAAGGCTAAATCAGACAACTCCATTCAGTGGAGGACTTACGTGGTCGCACCTCTGGGCCTAGATTCTGTTAATGCATTGTAGTACAATGACAATTGCTTGAACATGGCGATTTAGTTTCACTGCCCCTTCAAGTCTACCGGGCACTCAAATCAAGCAGTTTAGGCGTCAATCGTATGAAAAAACACGTCACGTGACCCGACCGTGTATCTGTCATTAAACTATAATGCACTAACAGAATTGAGGCCCAGGTTAATGTCAATTATGTTCTAAAAGGCGATAATCACGAGTACAATCTTTAATTCTTAATTATAATCTTAATCAGCTTGATAGTTAACATTGTAGGTAGGTACATTGTACACTCTATTGCGTGCCTATTTATGTTCTGAAAAAAAAAGGAGATAAAGTCGATCGCACCAACCTTTACATTTTTGTATAGTACACGCGTGTAAAACTTGACTTGCAGTCAACTGTACACCTAAGCTGCTAGCTAAGCGAAGGAAGTGTAACTTAAGACAACAAGGTCAATTTTTGAATTGACCATTTTTGCTAAGTAACTACGTAGCTGTAGTGCTGTCTCGTCAATTTTTTTTCAGAAGTGAGCGTGACAGAACGTTACTTAAGTATTTATTTAGTGTTAATTCTCAATTCGGGAGTCGGCCCGCTCGTTAGTCCCACTAAAACCCAAGAACGGCTTTACCGATTTGGCTGGAAAAAATACGAAAACGAAGTTTGCCGGTACAGCTAGAAAATTTATAAATGTGCTCGTTTAATTACATCGTTTCAGTTACAAAAAAAATAAAAAGTGTAAAGTAGTGTTTAGTTTTGTTTTCAAGTTCATAATTAAATGAATGGATTTCTCAATCATCTGCTTTTCTCAAATCCAAGACAGCTAACTTTCAAACAGCACGCTCACATCTGTTAACTCTAGACTAAAAAGCTCGTTCGTTAATTTATCTCGAAATAAAAACAATCAAGGACCCCATGTTTGACGTCGCGTTAACGATTTATTAATTACCTCATCCTGCGCAAACGCATCAGGCTGAAGCGCCAAGTTATATTTACCGTTTTGCCAAACAATTGTGCACCTTACTACTAAGAAATAAGAGTCAATGGGCTCTAATTGAGCAGTTGGTGATTTAGTTACAGTTGCGTGCAAAGAAATGCGGGCGCCCGCGCATCCAGCACTATCTGCCAACGAAATCACCATCGACGGTCAATTGGTAAAAAAAGACCCCGCCCGTAAATTTTGTTTTAACACTAAATTGGTAAAACGGTTAATTTTGATTCAACTGTTAACGTTTACGATTTTGTACAAAGATTGCTCTTTTTTATTAATACGGGTTGTGCAATGGTGATAAGGTTTGTTTTGTTAAGTTTACGATTCTGTTGGCTTTCTATTTTTGAACAATGTCATTGTTACCGTCATGAGCCACAATGGACATTATTTCTAGGGTCGCGACTCAAGAAAGTTCCTTCTAGGATATGGATATGAGCAGTCACTAAATAAGAATATATTTTTTGTTTATTTTTAGATGCTGTAGTTTTCGAGAAATTAATTTCTTTATTTAATTTCGCTCAGTGATACAGATCATTACGCCATCGCAGATTAATACAAAGTCAGAAAGTATCATTCATTCGAATGTGTCATAAGTAATTAGTCTGTTGCCTTTAAAAAATAAATACTGAAGTAGGTACAGCGCCACCAAATTATATGGTCAGGTGGGCAAAATTGTAACTAATCAATTAATTGTAAATTCTGTTCCCCATTACTTGTTTTATTTATTCACTTACTAAGATCTATAGATATGTTCATTAAAATTTAAAGACGGATTGAAAATTCTCATTTTTTAGGTAAATTTCTTAAATGTTACTTCTAAATTCTCCACTAGCGCCGCTATCAACTGAACAGATAAGATGGTGGCACAGCTACATAAATAAACACGTCAAAGCAGAAATCACTGACAGAGCGTGGATAGAGCAGTGAGTTTTTTTTTAAATGCTTAAACGTTGGATGGCGTGGATATACGACTATGATTCCGTTCTGTTTTGCTTATACGCCCTTTTAGAATGAGAAGGTTTTCAAAACCAAAATCATGAATGAAAATCTTATCTGATGTAAAAACTAAGAACGTAGGGCTATCCAGTTTAGCTTCCTTTTCATATACAGCAAAGGAAAAAAAACCCGAATTATTGTCCATTCTCACAATGAATTTAAACCTACCCGTGAACTTTGTAGATCGAGGTTACGTTTTACGAGTTCATTGTGGGCTGAAAGAGGATGTAGTGACTAGAATCGAGAAAGGACTATTGGGTTGGCTTGGAAATGTGGAGATGACGAAGGAAGAAAGACTGCCGAAACAAATATCGTGTGAATGTGGAAGGGCCGGTAAGGGAAGCCCCAGGCGAACTTACTTCGTTAGGATAGGAGATGTATTAGCAAAGGCAAAGATAAGAATTACTCGAAACCGGCGTGCATGCATGCTACTACGAGTACTAATGAATGTCGATGAAGCGAAAGTGATCTGTCAGGATCGTGGCAAGTGGCAGTCCCTGTGTGCTTAGTGCGAGTTTTTTTAACTACTTGATCGCGTTAACGTAAACTCATATTCTATAGGAGTGACAAAGCGCGCCACATAGTTGTCTCTTTGTCACTCCTATACAAATTGCAAACGCTCTCGCTATCGAAAGTGAATGAAAAAACTCGCACTGAGGGCCCAGGTCTCTGCCTGCCCTTACGGGATATAGGCGTGAGCTTATGTATGTGTGATTGACAGTACCGATGATGGTAGCATCGTTCTCTTTCTTCCAGTGTCTCTCTGGTTGACCGTCAGCTCCCCATCTTCTTTATTTCCTCCACACGCTGAAAGAAGAAAAACATAGTGAAGAAACCTGAGTCCCGATTGCCCAAGGGTCGCGCGTTCCCAAATAAAGGGCCTTGTCAGACATACGTACAGTCGACAGCACGTCAACCTTCACATTTTAGTCGCAAAATCGCTCGTAATGCAACGGAGTAGAGTGCATGGGTGTATAAGATGACGTGCTATCGACTGTACGACAAAGGGATCTGAGAAGGGTTCCGTTTTTTCTTTCGAGGTACGAACCCTAAAAACGGTGCATTTTCTCGCAAATTCGTCCTTAATGTAGCTGATTAGCGTGCACATCCGTACGCTGTCAACTGTACAATTTTCAGTCAATATCCTTTACGAGTCAATCAATCAATCACTCTGAGGAAGCGGATCATTCGCCTCGGCGGCGGGTCGCCATTGATTCATCTAGCCACTGATCTAGTCAAAGACTTACGCCGCCCACTCTTGGTAGAAAGAAGCTAGTTGTTTCCTCCGAGGACAGCGAATTTCTTGACATGAAACATCTTCCAAATTCCAGTTCACTCGCTAAAACCGCATGCAGCGAAAACATTTCGCCTCGCCAAAGGTCGTAACTGTAACAAGATTCTGTTAATGCATTCTATTACAATGGTAACTGCACGAACATGGTGTTTTAGTTTCATTGCTGCTTCGAGTCTACGCGCGCAGTCAAATCAAGCAATCTAGGCATCAATGGTAGGAAAAAACACGTCACGTGATCCAACCGTGTACTGTCATCGAACTACAATGCACTAACAGTTCGAAATTCCAGGATTTTATGAGCCAACTGTAAAATCAAACCAGCCGACGACGCGAGGTCCGTCTCTGCTCACCATGATTAAGCTCTGCGAATCAGAGCGAAACCTGGTCGGACTCTTCCGACAAAAAATCAAGTAGGTGTATCTGGAATAAAGGTCATAATGTTTAAAAGTTGTCAAATTAATGCGCAGCGTAGGACGACCAGCCACAAGATGGACAGAAGATCTCATCAAAGTGGCAGGAAGACGCCGGATACAAGCCGCTTCCAACCGGGCCTTTTGGAAATCCATGGAGGAGGCCTATGTCCAGCAGTGGACTTCTTGTGTCCGAATGATGATTATGATGAATGTCCAGAGTACCTACTGAAGCTGGGTACCCATTATTTTTTTAATCAGGTTCTTCGTTCTCAGAGGTGGAAGAGACTACTCTGTCCACGGGAGCACGACGTTTCCTAGGCCACGCTGAGTCAACGCTCGTCGCTACAGATCAACGTATTACAACATGTTATTCCTCTGATTAAAGCACAGCTTGCGTCTAATGAGTGACTCAGACGCGACGGTTCCTGGGTGGCTTTTAGCGTGTGCGGCTTTGAGAGTTCCCATTGAAGGGTTAGAAGGATTAGAAACGACACGGAGTGGTGAATAAAAAAAACAGTTTTTTACGTATTTTTTATGTACATTATATATTATTATGTATGTATATTCGTTAAAAAAAACTTCAATAGCGGGTATCCTTTGTACCTTATTATGTACAAAGGCGGACTCATTTGTAAGGTGCTCTATCGGCAGCGATATAGCGATGTCGCAACAAGGGTAAATCGCATGTTGTAAACGTCTTCACTATTGGGCTGGGATGGAAGTCATCCGTACACACAGCTTCCCTTGCTCATCTTTCACAATCAGCGACGCGACAGGCACGATTTTATTGTTGCCCTGCGGGAAAGTATTCACAGAAGACTAAAAATCTGTAAGAACCATAGGCCTAATATTTATGGGGCCTAGATTAGTACCAACCTTTGTATTAGATTTAAGATGAATTGAGGAAAGATAGTCAGAGTGGAGTTTTTTTTCGCTGCCTTTTTCTCCACTACATTCGGCCCCAAGGCAGTGCCTAACATTATAACTACATTGACATTCAACAAACAGAATGTAAACTCGGAGAACTGTTAATAACGTTTTTTGCCCTTTTTAAATGTCAAAATTCGCGACTTTCCAGTAAATTAATGGTCACGTTTTGACATTTGAGGGTCAACACGCGTGACTCTTGCCATCGTAATACCCATGATGGTAGTTTGGCAACTCAACATTATTCATAGCAATCAGTGTTTTAAGTTTTTCAGTACAGTCCGGTATAGAAATGCACTTTAGAGTGGGTTTGAATGTTGGTCATTTTACATTTTAAAGACTCAAGTATTACTTGATTCTTTTGAATGAGATAACATAAGATAAGAATATTAGCCATTAGCTAAAGAGGTCATGGGTTTGATTCCCACGGGGGCCGTCGTACATTTGCACAAATGGCCTCAGCGTGGGTGTTTTTTGATGTTTGTAATGTCCTTGCCTGGTTACCATAACACAAAGTACCCTAGTTTGGGACCAGGTCAAGTGATTGTGTTGTGTGCAAGTTATTATTATCACTAAATAGCTAGTCTTTTAGATTAGCTATTTACTGATAGCTAATTAATTTGAAGTCAAGCTTAATTTTCAAGATTATCTTCTGTAGTTAGTTTGTCTACCAGCACGGCCATTTTGTATATATCTTTACTTTTTTCTGGACAAAAAAAAACGCATTGGATTAAATTAGTTTTACGGTCTCTCTATTAGTTAACGAGTTGTTAGTTAGAATCGGGGGTTTTAATTCGATTTTATTCTTGTGAGAATGTTACTACAGTTTTACTGCAAATAAATTAAGTGTTAAATAAAATGTTTATTAAGCCTTGAAGAGAGAAAGCGTTGATCCAGTTTAGTACTCGTAAAGTAAAAGTGATACTGTGAGTTGGTCAGTCAAGAACAATCGTCAGGGGCATCTTTATATATTTTATTCATAAACTTTTCATCATCATCATCAACCCATTATGTCCCTACCGAGGGGCACGTGTCTCTTCCCTGAGGAAGGTATAGGCCATACTCCACCACGGGGGCAAGTCCGGATTGGTGGAGGCTTGTAAGACTAGTGGCTGGTCTTACTGTCAAAAGTTTTCAAGGCGCCCCCTAAGGCCCCTGACTTGGCTTAACGAATCGACGGCAGCCGGCACCGACTGCTTAACGTGCCTTGCGAAGCCCGGAACCGCTCGGCAAAATGTCACTAGCTTAGTCATTGACGGTCACCATGCACTGAACGTGCCCTATGTTACTTAACTTTCGTGATGGCGGTTCCGCTCGGAAAAACGAATGAATAATTTTGGTGAATATTGTAACAACCCAGTAGTCACGTCGCTTAACAAACAGTAACAAGGCTATTGCCCCATCCCTCGGGGGCGGCAAGCCTGTCTGACCGTCAGTCAAAGACTTAACTTTAATCTACATTACTGTTTTTTATTTGCTCTATTTAGTTTCGTCGCGTTTTTCAGCTTGCAGTGGGTCGGGAATGAATTTGAGCGTCGCTTGCTGGTGACAGACGGGTCCGTTTAGGGTTCCGCTGTCAAAAGCAGAACCCTTCCATTGAGTTGTTACTGTTTTCTGCATAAGTTCGTCGCTTAACGTTTTATTCGTCAAAAATAAACGACCTCTTTGGCGCAGTGGTTAGCGCATCTGCCTACCGTGCGAGAGGTCCCGGGTTCGAATCCCGGACAAAAAAAAAGAAACCCAGGTTTTGGATGTTTACATGTTTGTGACGTCGCTGTTTCTGGTACCCACGACACAGGGTATCCTAGTGTGGGGCCAGAAGCAATACTCGTATATGTGCCTGTATGTAAATGTTTGTTATAAAGAGTTACCACAAAAGTGCGTTTTACATACATAAGCTCACGCCTGTATTCCAGGGCAATAGGTGGAGTCTAGGGACTGCCAATTGCCACGGCGATGACAGAGATTAACATATTATGTGATCCTGCAATTAATTTTTTTTTTTTTAGAAAAGTTAATTTTAAAAGACTTTCCCAAGTAAATATTTTAATTATAAAATACTTGGATAATTATCCTGGTCGGAAAAATCAAGTAATTGTGCCCGGAATAAAGTTAATAATGAAACTGAAAAAATGAAAAAATATTTATTTAAAGTAATGGATGGATTTCCAAAAAAACCGGTCGGAAGTGGCTTGCATCCAGCGTCTTCCCGCCACTTGTCCAACAGTGGACTTCTTGTGGCTGAATGATGATGATGATGAAAGTAATGGATATAAAGACTTACATTTTGTGCTTGTATTATTCTTAAAGCAAAACATAACAAAAAACGTAATTTTAAGTGACTACTACCGTAACTAGACTACTGGGTAGCCTGTATTTTTGTTGTATAATTGTTTGTTACAGTCTTTTACATAAAAAAAAGTCAGCGTAAATAATAACACTTGACAGCGGCTCTCTGCAGAGGTGTAGAGAGCTGCTACAGAGTGTATTTTAAAAAAAGTGTTCTTTAAAAAGGAGGATTCCTCTGGGGTTGACTAGATATATACTCCATTCCACAAAACGAGCTCCCAAATAAAATTATCCATGTGCTTCTATTGGTTAATGCGCGAAACCTTCAATAGCCACTGTCCTACCTACCCTATGAATCGGGCCATCTTCGCTTGTGGTTTCACTTATCTCTAGTCGCACGCATTGACCATTTAGGTGTGAACTGTGCTTTTATGGTTTTGACATAGCAAGTGTTGATTATACTCATGGGTCACGAGCTTCTTAGATACACCGAGTTTCTTATCACCAAATAAAATCCAACTTACCTATTAGATTTAAGGTAATTTGAGAAAAGATGGTCAGAGTGGAGTTTTTTTCCACTGGCTTTTTCTCCACTACATTCGGCCCCAAGGCAGCGCCTAACATTATAAGTGTGTGTTGTACATTGACATTCAACAAACAGATTGTAAATTATTTACGTTGAAATAAATTTCTGATTTCTGGTGTGAGGAGCTTGACTCGTGGAACCGATTATAGTAATGGACGAAGGTGGGGCTGGAAGGCTTCTCAAGAGAAATAAAGTGTTACAAACATAAACTTAACGGCAAAACAAACATTCATAAAACCGGCACGTGCCAAACAAAACGAAAGAGCGTTATTATTAAAAACCATACTCGATTACAGCCTAACTTCGGTGCACAGTGGGACATAAAAAATCCAAACGTTGGGCAAACAGTGGGACAATGACCACGGTAATTCCCCAGACAGAGCGTGAAAAAGAACAGACGGCTCAGTCCTAATGTCTCTAATGACGACCTCTGTGGCGTAGTGGTTAGCGCATCTGCTTCCTATGCGAGAGGTCCCGGGTTCGATCCCCGGCTGGAGAGAAAAAGAAACTCCAGGTCTTGGATGTTTACATGCTTGTGACGTCGCTGTTTCTGGTTCCCACGACACATCCTAGTGTGGGGCCAGAAGCAATGTATGTGCCTGTGTGTCAATGTTTATGTTCTAGTCTCTACTGTAAAATAAAATCGGGCCAGGCGCGAGTTGAACTCGCGCACAAAGGGTTTCGTACCTCATCATCCATACATTTAAATATGTCAATCATCTATCTTTTGCCGTCATTAATATCGAGCAAAATAATCATGTTTGTTGTACTGCAGCCCCACTTAAATGCTTATTTTATTCTGGTTTCACTATAATAATAATTATAACAATAACATTTACATACAGGCACATACATTGCTTCTTGCCTCACACTAGGATACCCTGTGTCGCGGGATACAGAAACAGCGACGTCACAAACATGTAAACATCCAAGACCTGGGTTTCTTGTTTTTGTCCCCAGCCGGGATTCGAACCCGGGACCTCTCGCATGGTAGTCAGATGCGCTAACCGCTGCGCCACAGAGGTTGCCTATATTTATAAATATATTTTGTTATTGCGGCAACAGAAATACATCATCTGTGAAAATTACGGGTACGTCCACTCGGATCACACAAACGGATCACATCAAAACAAAAAAAAAATTCTGGACTACATTTTTCACCATATTTTTTCCATTCGGATCACAATACCTAAGTCGATCACCGCGCGCCAAAGAGAATATTTACATTTACCTTCAATTTCATTAAACCTGGAACAGGACACGACCGATTTAATTGCGAATAGATGATAGATTTTAAAGTTTATATGCATAATAATTTAATAATTTAAATGTGATCCGTTGCGACTGTGATCCGTTTATGTGATCCGAATGGTCGTACCCAAAATTTCAACTGTCTAGACGTCACAGTGCATGAGTTACAGCCTGTTGATAGACGACAGACAGAGTGGAGTCTTAGTTATCCCCTTAAAGGGTCTTAATCTCAAGAACCGATCACGGTTCATGAGATCAAGGGACTAAGTTTTTTTTTACAGTTTATTCTCCAAAATTATCAAGAACAACATTTTGTATGTTTGTATATTTTAATGTCCTTCTGTTCTTTATAATCCATTGCCAAAGTAAACACGTTTATGTCCCGATTTTTAAACTGAAAACTCATTGCGCTTTCCACTACACCGGTTATTACGGGCAATATATCACAATATTGTTCAAATGGGGGTAATTACTCGATGTTTGCTAGTCGCGACTCGGAACGGCTGTTTGCTTACCTCGAAAACTTTTTTTATTCGCCCCTTTATCACCTTTATTCCTGTGTTCATTAGGATCATTTTACGCTGTAATTGCAAGTTGAAACTGCTGTTGTGACAGTCAGTCACGCGGTTTTGGAGGGTGATTGTAAATACGTTTAGCTTTAAAGTGAAGTTTTGGTGTATTGATAATAATAATATTATTTATTTATTTCACAAATTATTTTACATTTCATAAAATGTCTCTAAAATCCTTAATCTTCTATTTACGTGTTTTGGTGTATTAGGGACCCTAATTTAGGGTGTGTTTGTAAAGAATCAGGTTCCCCGGTACGGGTTCGCCGGAACAGGTCAGTACTGATGCGTACTGATCATAGATATCTGAAGAGTTAAGATGTTTGTGGTACTGATCTCTTTCACACACACCTTCCTTCTCAGATACCGAGAGATCAGATACCAGAGATAGAGAGATCTCAGCCTACAGCATATTGGTCTCCCTCACGTTTTTCCAAGTTTCCCGGTCTAGTGCCGCCCCCATCCAGTGACTCCCCACCGCCCTAAGCAGATCGTCAGACCATTTCGTAACCAAGGATGCAATTACGTAAGACTTCACTGTATGGAGTTTTCCGATTTAGCCCTTTTGTTCCCGGTATGTCACACCACCTTATGTCACACTGTTACATGCTGGGACTTTTTTTCCCAGTAGGAATCTCATACTCCTACTCCGAACTGTCCTATACATTCTTATTTTGACTCTTTCGAGATGTCTAAATGCTTAACCCGGTAGAGTGGAAAGTTACGTAATATAAGGGCAGGTAGACAGACCATCTGCTGAACAATGTAGGTAAAACCAATCCAAAATTCTCTAGGCGATGTAAACAAGATCATTTTGTACCAGTACCGGGCTAATTAATCGAATCAACAACGGCTAGGAACTTCCAAATGAGCTGCAGCTTGTTACAAATTACGAAACACAAAATGAGCGCGTTTCACACACCGAAATTGAATTATGGTCGGTTTGCTTCAAACCAACTTCTAACAGAAAAACCAGCTCAAAATACACACACGAGGGCTCTACTCCCAAACTCACAACTGTATCTCGCAGGGAATCTTAACAAGTGTAAGAAAAGATCGAATACATCGATGACTAAGTTTTTTTTAAGTTACAAAAACTCTCTAGAGTATTATATTTTGCAACATTCTTTTTTTTTGAGTGTTTTCTTTACGTAGTCTCTTTTGTGTCCCACTGCTGGGCAAAGGGCTCTTCTCCTTTCTTCGAACTCTCTCTTTCTCCAGCAAACTCGCACCATCCCGGCAAGAATGCATTAAGATCGTCCCACTGTCTTGAGTATTACCTATATCTAGTTAATGTGTTGTTAAGATTATCGCGGTTTTCATCATTGATACATCTTTCTTCTAATATACAAAATTCTCGTGTCACAATGTTAGTGCACATACTCCTCCGAAACTTGCCCATTTTAGGCTTGGCTGATTTCGATGAAATTTTAAATATACAATTGGAAGGTCTGAGAATAGATTGTTAACTATTTGTTATATCCCTATTTTTTTATATTTTTTTTTTATTTTTAGTTTAATACAAAATTTGGCAACACATAGTTTGCCGGGTCAGCTAGTAGTTATGTATAAATGCCACGTACCAAGAACCTCTGAAATTTAAAGCCAAGGATTTATTGACGCACTATCACCGCGTATATTTGTTATGTTAATAAAAAAGACACGATTTTGATTTAAAAAAAAATTGATTCGATTTTTACAGAGAACGCGACTTAATGAACCGCGTAGGTTAACCTTTAAAATTATTGGTAGGCCGAAATGGTATTTAATTGTCATTTTGAAGATCATAGCGCAGCTGTTTATACTAGATGTTCGTTTCAAAATCCATATTATTTTGGAGAAACATTGGACAAAACGACTCCAAAAGCAGTTTTTTCAAATTTGGTGTTTAATTAAAAGAGTTTACTTCCCATTGTTATATTCCTGGACCTCTCGCATATAAGTAAATACATAATTTCGTACCGGTTTACGGGGGACAAATTGGTCGATCCGTGTCAACTACTTCTAGGCGGAAAATTCGGATTATCGAGTATTTTCAATGTAAAAAGGATCTTTCTAATAATGGCGTTGCGAAGTAAAGATGCCAATATCCTCAATGTCACGTTGGTGTCTCGCCATCAAGCATCACATGTGTCACAGGTTTTTATTCTGTATTTTGACTTCAATGGTCAAAGTTCTTTGTTTTTGAGACAGAGACGTGATAGTTATTTGGGTAAATAAGATTTAAGAAAAATATCTACTGGTGATATATCAATACTAGGTTAGCTGGCATTATTAGGCGTCTACATTTTACAGTTTTCCTCAAGTGGAAATTTAATTCAGGACAGAGTTTCTGTGATTCAACAACTTTGCCGAACGTCTAACACAGAGTAGAGGCCAATATCCTCATCCAGTTTTAAATAAAAAAGTCTAGGTTATTTGGGACGGGCTAGTGTTTCGCGGAAGAGACGGACCGAGCAAAAAGCGGGGCAAATTGGGTTTGGCCGAGAATGGCCAGGCGTCCACCAGTGACGGGCTGGATGTGAGAATACGGCGGGTGCACAGGGTGCTTATTGTTTGCATTACTGACTGCAAAGATAAGCATAAGCAACAGCCTCATAGGTCTATGCCACTAACACCCGGTTTTTCTAACGGCAGCAGTATGAATCGCTCGTAGCCTGGGCTGCCTGAGTGATCTTAAACGATCACTAAGGTTAAGCAACATACGGCGCGTTCAGTCCATGGATGGGTCACCGTCTATAACTAACGCTAGTGGCATTTTTCCGAGCGATTCCGTGCTTCGCAAGGCACGTTAAGCAGTTGGTGCCGGCTGCCGTCGATAGATGGCAGTCGTTAAGCCAAGTCAGAGGCCTTAGGGCGGCTTGAAAACTTCTGACAGTAAGACCAGCCACTAGTCTTACAAGCCTCCACCAATCCTTACTTGGCCCCCGTGGTGGAGTATGGCCTATACCTTCCTCAGGGAAGAGACCCGTGCCCCTCGGTGGGGACAAGATGGGTTGATGATGAACAGTATGTTAGTGAAAGTGAAAGTGAAAGTGGAAATAATTTATTTACCACAAATTTTTCAATGTTGAACAATATAAACAATATGTTTTCTTTCATTACACGTTTGTGGTAAAAAGGAGCTCAGCTTTATTGCCGTGACTGCATGCGTAGTCTCAGCGCTGGTTTTCAGCTTGTCCCTTAAGATACTTTTCAAAAAATATTAAATAGGCACCATTAAAATGATCGTAAATGATAACACCAAAGTAGTCAATTATTAATACAAAAATCCACTCTTCAATTGCAAATTAAAATTTCTGAAGTATAAAAGTAATTATAAATTATAAATTAATTAGCAATAATTACATACCCATTTAATTTAATTCAATTTAATCCTATCTAAAGCAATTCAATGAAATCCAGTCCAATCCAATTCAATTAAATTAAATGCAATCCAATTCAGTTCAATTTAATCCAATTCAACCCAATTCACTTCAATTCACTTCAATCCCACCCAATTCAATTTAATTTAGGTTAATGAAATTTAATTCTTTTAATTTAATTTAAGGTACTTTAATTTAACTTCAGTTCATTTCATTTAATACAATTACATTTCAATTCATTTTAAAACTGAATCGAATAATACTAAGTACCTACATTGGCTTGTTAAATTGCTTGTTAATTAATCTACTGTTAACAGCTATCGGTTGTTTTTTTTTACGCACTTTTACAAATACAAATACAAAATGCAACGACTGAATGAAACGAAAAAATCTGCCAGGATCATGGCAAGTGGCAGTCCCTGGTCTCTGCCTACCCCTCTAGGATACATGCGTGACTTTATGTATGTATGTGTGTGTGTTCTTTACGAAAAGAAACATGCAACTTCGTTACACTGAAGAAAATGTTCCATGTATATTTTGATGAGTCGATTATTAAAAAGTAATATAGACATCAAACTTCCCTAAAGGTCACAACAAACTGCCCGATATTTACGTAACGTGCTTATCAGAGCCCTCCAACATAATATAATAGTGAAAGTCGTAAAGGTATAATCACACTGGGCTGCTCTATAATTTGACTCGCAATAACATGCTATGAAGAGCTGAACTTTGACATGCATTTATTTAACAAGGATTATAAATGCGAGGGTGGGACTCGGTTTGACATTTCACTTCTGGTAGAAAGATGCACCTTTTTTATGGTAGGTAATCAAGTCTCTAAACACATATATTTACTGCATTTCCCGAATGTTTTTGAATGTCTGGTTTAAGTTTTTTATTGTCAAAATTGAATAAGTTTCTTATAATAATAGAATAGAAAAGAAAACGTTTATTTGGTACCAACAGAATTAAATAAAAACAATCATGGTTAAACGTGTAACTTAGTTTCTACATTGCGTACTTACTACCATAAAATAAGACTTAAGTAAATGGCACCAAAATGGCCGCAATGGAATAAATAATAATAATATGTTTTCATTTTCTCAGTAGTCTAAGTAAATAATTGTTTCAGAAATATAAATCTAAGCCTTTCTTAAATAATATAATAAAATCTAATGTTTCAACTAAAACCTTCGTAAGCACTACACATCATTAATTTTATGCCGGTTAGACTTACCGGAATCAGGGTTAACAGAATATAATACGTCTTGTTCACAGATTCCACGGCATCATGCAGGAATAGAATTCAATACAATAATTTATCTAGTTCGAAATTTTAAGTAGAGTATAATTATGTCTACTACATGACTGTAAGGGTGGTTTTACTTAGGCTTTTTACTGGGCTGGCCTGGCAACCCTGGCCGAGTAAACAACAATTCTACAGAGCTCTTGCGATATTTTTATCAAATTTAATAAAATACTGCGATTTTTCTATAAGTAAATAGTGAAAAGTGGGAAGTAAACACCAGGAATGTAGTGTAAAAGCTATCCAGCAACAAATATAAAGATTAAGGTGTTAAAAATTGAAATCAACAAATGGTGGTTAACGGACGTTGTGATTACTGACAAACAAATAAAAAGTGCATTATCTATCGTAGCGGCAAAACTAATAAGCAAACCAATATCAGTGACTCAATACAACTCGAAAACCAAATAATACATGATAGTGTTAAACAGTATTTTAAAGATTGCAAGGATATATTATATTTTGTAGCATACAACGCCATCTAGTGCCAGATAGCGGAACTTCTGTGTGATGTTGCCAGGATAAAAAAAATAAAAAAAATCTACTAGTGTGACCAGACCAAAAACCCTAATTTCTACTATACGGCAAGTGTGACCAGATAAACGAAATAAAATTTTTACCATACTTGTCGTTATTGTAATCCAAGATGAAGTGCGATGCGTGCAACCTTACTATACCCTCGAATGAAGCTCTCAAATGCAACATGTGTTCACGGCGCTATCACTATCTTTGTCTTAATATGACTTCTGCACTTTATAGAGAGCTTAATAAGGGGAAGTGGCGGGGTGATGAGTGCGAAAATGTCACAGTGCGGAATATCCGCATGAGGGGTGACGACACTCCAACGAGAAGGCAGTTCGAGCAGCGGCCGGACCCTATCACTACAGGCGTGAAGAATAATGCGAAAACGACGACGCAGAGTATTCCACCTCCTACTCATTCCGTCCCAGGTGCGTTAACTGCAGCCAAGGCGACCCCGACCGCTACATCGCCCACCCTGACTGCTGCCTCGCTTGCCCCGTCTGCTGCCCCTGCGCCGGCATTGCCACCCACACTTGACGCAACTGAGACTCGGTCAGTGTCATACCAGCAGATGGAGAAGCTGCTGGACGATAAGCTGAGTAGCTTTGAGTCAGTTATAATGAGCGAGTTCAACAACATCATTACAAGACTCAAGGATAGCTTTCAACAGGAAATGGAGGTCCTACGTAGAGAAAACCAGAAGCTGCGAGAGGATTACACAGTCCTCGAGAATAAAATTATCACAACCTCGACCACAGTAGATGATGTTAAGCTACATAAAAAAATCGATGATCTTCAGCTGCAACTGAATGAGAGGGACCAAGAGTTGTTGTCCAACGACATCGAAGTGACTAACATACCGGAATACGAAGGCGAGTCTGTTGGTCACCTAATCATGACCGTAGCAGCAAAAGTGGGAATGGTGCTCGAGGAGCAAAATGTGGTGAGCGCGGTGCGGGTCGGGCTGAAGCGTGACCTTGTGGAAGGTGTTCCGGCGGCGCGTCCGCGCCCCATCGTTGTGCGGCTGACGCGGCGCTCGCTCCGCGACGAGCTACTGAAATGCGCACGAGTGCGTCGCGGCGCCACTACCACCGAACTCGGACTCCCTCTCCACGAGCCGCGCCGGTTCTTTATAAATGAGCGCCTAACAAAAATAAATCGAGCCCTTTTTGCCAAGGCTCGTGACGCCGGCCGGGATGCAAACTGGAGATTTGTATGGACAAGGGTTGGACGAATCTTCACTCGAAAGGATCAATCCTCGCAGCGATACACTTTGCGTAGCGAGGTGGACCTAAAAATTTTTGGTTCTGCATAGTTAGGTCTACAGAACTCACTAGTATAAGTAAATGTATGTTGTCTATTTACAAGTCAAAGTCTACTTATGATAATATGAAAGGTTTATCAAAGTTTGTTTGTTATAGACTCTATTTTATAGTAATCTTTAGTTACATAATTGAGATCTCATGTTTTGTTCTTATGGGTTGCTGTTATGATGTCTTAATAATGCACACATTAGGTTTTAAGAAAGGCCTGTTTCGAAAAGTATACAGCGCATCGAATTACTTCTTTATTGTTATAATATTATTTAGACCAAATCAACGCCACATCACCGTTCTTAGGAAATTGTTGATTAATTGCAGATTCATTCAAGTATCATATGCATACATAATCCAGTTTATTATAAATAAAAACATATCTATAGGTCTCCTGAATCCAGGCTCTCTGGGTACGCATCATGATGAATTTCTATTGGCTATGGAGCAGCATTCGGTGGACATTATGGCAATTAATGAGACATGGCTCCGCGCAGGCGAGGAGGCTCGCGCACCGTCACCACCCGGCTATCAACTGCGGCACTTGCCGCGTCCTGCTGGCGTCCGTGCCCGCGGTGGTGGCGTTGGTTTCTACTTGCGCCGAGGTATTTATGTGCGGTTTCTCGAGCATCCTCCATCTTCCATTGAGCAAATGTGGATTAGCATCAAACTGAATGGCCTTCAAGTTGTTATAGGCACAGCGTATCGTCCGCAGTGGGTGAATGTTGATACATTCCTGGACGCATTAACGGAATCCGTGACCTCATTCTCGGGATTTGATCATGTTGTTCTTCTGGGTGACTTTAACATAGACATGCTGAAAACAAATGATGCTAGTACTAAAAAGCTAAAAGACTTATCATCATGTATGGCTCTTTGTCAATACGTAACTGAACCGACGCACTTTACAGATCACTCGGAGACGTTGATAGATTTAATATTTAGTAGGACTAAAGTAAGTAATGTTTGCATTAACTATGTACCTGAACTGAGTAACCATGCTTTCCTAACGTGCGAGATTAACATAAAAAAAAACCAAACCACATCCTCGATGGATTGTCTACAGGCCTCTTAAAGATATTGATATGGGTGCTTTTAATGCTGACCTAAATTCCATACAGTGGGATGGTCTGTTGAGCGAAGACGTAAATGAGACATTATGCTCTCTAAACTCTCATATCGTAAATTTATTTGATTTGCACGCACCTGTGAAAACTATCTATGCAAAAGACTTAAACTGCCCTTGGTTAACACCAACAGTGAAAGCCATGATAAATCTCAGAAATGAAGCCCATGCCAAAAGCCGTAAAAGTAGATTAGACACTGATAAAAAGTATTACAAAGAATTAAAACAAATTGTGAAAATGGCAATGCATAATGAAAAAACAGCTTATTTCCGATATTACGTCAATAGTAACCTAAATGATCCACGAAAACTATGGAAAAATATTAAAAGTAACGTAGCAGACTTTAAAAAAAGACAAACTGACCTACCCGAACATTTAAGTGACCCCGACAACATTAATGACCATTTCCTTAATATTCCTGATAAAGGTTCCATCGATGTATCTTTATTAACCCACTACTGGTTCAACCGCTTTAACGCTTCAACTTTCAGTCTTAAAACAGTAGATCAAGACACAATTATGAAAATTATAAAGAACTTTAAAACAAATGCTCAAGGATTCGACTGTATCACTCTGGATATGGTGCTTCTGACAATGCCGCGTACACTTGGTATTATCACTTCTCTTATTAATCGATCTATTCAATCCGGAACATTTCCCGAAGCATGGAAAGTCGCAAAAGTGAGACCTCTTCCTAAAATCAATAACCCTGTAGATTTAAAAGATCTTCGACCAATAAGTATTTTACCTTTTATGTCCAAAATAATTGAAAAAGTCGTGTCAATGCAATTAACAGAATACTTACGGGTTAACGATATCCTCCCTCCGAAACAGTCAGGCTTTAGGAAGGGTAGAGGCACGGCGACGGCTCTTTTGGATGTTATTGACGATATCCTGGCAGGACAGGACATTGGTAAGGGAGCAATTTTGGTCTTGCTTGACTTTTCGCGCGCATTTGACACTATAAGTCCAACTTTACTGTTATCGAAACTGGCCTATTATGGTTTTGACAGTGTTTCAATGAAATGGTTCTCCAGCTACCTGAGCAATCGTACCCAGAGTGTCGAGGTTTGTGGAGGTAGAGGCATTAACAAATACTCCATCCCTGCAGTAGTGAATAGAGGTGTCCCCCAGGGCTCTATTTTGGGACCTATACTTTTTATCCTCTACTCTGCTGATTTAGCAAATATTGTAAATGATAATAAATACCATATTTATGCTGACGACTTGCAGGTGTATAGATCTTTCAATCCCTCAGAAACGAAGGAGGAAATTATAAAACTTAATAAAGAACTAGATCAAATATCAGAATGGTCCCGAAAAAACTGTCTAGCTTTAAATCCTCTTAAAACAAAGTTTCTTGTGATTGGCACTAAAACGCAAATTAAAAAAATAAACAGTCATAATTTTGAGCTCAACTTAGGAGGCGTGAAAATCGAACAGGTAACAGAAGCTAAGAATTTAGGTGTGATAATGGATGATTGTTTGAAATTTGAAAAACATGTACTTGAAACTGTAAGAAACTGCTTTTATAGACTTCGTGTGCTCTATAAAATACGTAACCACCTAGATCTAGACACGAGGATCCATCTTTGTGAATCCCTTATTTTGTCAAAGCTTAATTATGCAGATACCGTTATTGGGGGCTGTCTGCTGGGAAGAACTAAAAAAATTATACAAAGAATGCAGAATTCATGCGCAAGGTTCTGTTTGACTATCCCACGGAGAGCGCACATTACCCCTTACTTAAATAGTAACAACTTACTCAATATGGAGTCACGGCGAGCCCTGCATTTTGCAAGTCTACTCTTCGGTGTGATAGAGAAACAGCAACCTTCATACTTATACAACAAGTTAAACTTTAGTAAACGTCAGTCTCGTATCCCATTAAGAATGGTCTGCCCACCCCACCATTCATCAGCATTTCGGGGAAGCTTCCGTTACTGCGCCGCGAAGTGCTGGAACAATATCCCTCCCCCTATTAGACAGTCCCCTTCAGTAGGCTGTTTTAAATTAAAATATAAGAAATATTTACTCATTAAGCAAAAAGACCTATAGTAAAACTGTTTCGTACTTTTGTTATTCTCGTGTCACCGAGTTAGTGCGCATACTCCTCCGAAACGGCTCGACCGATTTTGATGAAATTTTATATGTATAATTGGTATGTCTAAGAATAGGTTGTTATATGTGCTTCATACCCCTATCTGGCAAAACAACGTTTGCGGGGTCAGCTAGTATTAGTATATAATTGGGTAGTTGACAAAATGCCAAATAAGTTACTTTTAAAACAGAATTTTGTATGGAAATGCCAGTTTGTGACGTCACATTTCAGAGCACTAATTTTTATGTTTCATCTATTTAAAAATTGTAATAACTAGTAATTGACTAAAAGATATACATTCTCCGAAGTATTTTGTAATTTTTGTTTTAATCGAGCATATCAAATAATTTATTGTTGGTCGTGTCAACTACCGTATTTGTAAGTGTAAGGCATCCGCTGAAAATCAGCGCCATGGCCCAACCATGGCATAAAGCTGAGCGGAGACCTTTTTGGTACATATGCATATAATAATTGTTAATAGGTATGTTAAGTTTATACATTTTTTGTAATTTTATGTGCCAAATAAAGATTATTCTATTCTATTCTACTTTAATTTGTACTTTAATTTCTACAATTTGTTTGAGGCCATCCTCTAGGTACATGCTAGCTTGAATACCAAGCCATCACCTTCATCATTAACCCATTATGCCCCTTCTGAGGAAGGTATAGGCCATACTTCACCACGGGCTCAAAGTCTATATTGGTGGAGGCTTATTGTAAGACTAGTGGCTGGTTTAACTGTCAGAAGTTTTCAAGCCGCCCCAAGGCGTCTGACTTCCAAACCAAGAAAAAGAAGTGAAGTAAGCAATATTTTATTCGGAACATCTTACTACGAAAATAAAGCGAATTAATCCAGTGATGTGCTTACGCTAGGCTTAGTTCGAGAGCTTAATGTCACCAGTCAGGTATGTATTAATGTGTGTTACCTCTGGATTTCCACGTGACGCCATTTTTTGGGACTCCTTATAGTTATTTTCTTTCAACTCATATTCTTAACCAAAACTTTGGGCACTAGAAATTATTAACTTTATCAGAATCAACTTTTTCGAATCAGAGCGAAACCTGGTCAGACTCTTCCGATAGTAAGTCAAGTAAGTGTATCAGGAATAAAATCAACAACTCATATTCTCTTAAAGTAAACTTGTCAATTTAACACGGCTTACAAACTTCAAAAATATAGGACAGCTTAGCTCTAGATATTTAATCTCTTCCTCGATCCAAAACGTCATCAAAAACTTTGTCGAGACGGCAGCACGCCCAACCCTAGTTAATAACGTCATTAGCCTCGCAGGCTTTCACCAGTATTAAAATGATAAACGGCCGCCTATCGAGGATGGAAATCTCAATTTATTATACGATCGGTCATTATTCTATTAGGTAAACAAAATTAAGGACAGCTCCCGGCATAATAGAGCCATCGGAGTTATTAAGTGTAATATAGAGGGTGGTTAGGCGACTTAGGCGTACGCTAAAAAAGTACAGAAGATTATGAAAATTAAACATGTTAAAGACTTAAATCCAATGACGATTCTGGCAATATTGGAAATGGCTGCTTAGTGCCATACATTTTTAATTTATTTTCAATTTTTTTCTCATATTACTGCATCTATCCGCAAATTCCGTTAAACGGAAGTTATAATTAACTTCAGTTAAAGACTACTGAGGCTTTTATCTTTATTGTGTTGACCATTCAAACAATATTGTAAAATCATTTATAGAGCAATTTTAAAATCTAGTGTGGAGACCAACTTTAATATATTTTTGTTAGTACAGCCAATATTTTTGTTATTGTCACATTCTCATCTGTGCGTTTCTATTTAATTTTGATTTTATGAATAAATATATATTTTTTTCTAACTAAGACTTTCGTAAGCACCACCCATTATTAAAATAATTAAGAATTCACTCGCTTGCTTCTTGTCAAAAGAGTCCGACTGGGTTTCGCCCTGAGTGCTTAGTGCGAGTTTTTTCATTCACTTTCGATAGCGAGAGCGTTTGCAATTTGTATAGGAGTGACAAAGAGACAACTAGATGGCGCGCTCTGTCACTCCTATAGAATATGAGTTTACGTTAACGCGATCAAGTAGTTAAAAAAACTCGCACTAAGCACTCTGATTTGCAGAGATTCATCAGATCTCGCGTCGGTCGTCGGTGGCTCGTCTCTATTAAGTGCGAGCGGAGTGCGGCGCGCCCAAGCAGAGGTTTGTGATGCGACGGGGCATGCATGGTCGCACTCTTCCGAAAAAAGAAACAAGTAGGTAAGTGAATCCGGAATAAATTTCATATAATCCATTTATTTAAAGATAAGTATTTCAATATTATAGCTCTATAGTACTTAGTTCTTCTGTGAGTATGTTCGTCTAGATTGTAAAAGTAAGGGTGGATGGATTGGGATGTCGTGTCATATTTTTATGCCACCGTGTTTTTACAGTCGTTATGAATTTGAGTTTGAACTAGGTACTCCCAAGCGATCAATTCGACATGTTTTATATCTATGTCATTTTGCCGAGAAGTCCTTGTCTAGGCAATCTCTAGAAAGAGAATCAAGCAATGCCTTAAGGTCCCTTAGAAGCATCGCACTTTAGTTATATTTTATTGAGGCCTTAGGTATAGATAGACAGGTAGATAATAGTTTATTGATGCTAAAAATTATAAAATTATAATAAAACAAAATACGCCATGCTTAGTATATAAAAAAAAATCTGATAAACTACTGGAATTAAAAGTAATTGGGTGACTAATTCTGTCATAATGTTTTCTTGTTTTGTTGACTTTTGTGTATTTTGTTTATTACGTACTTGTGTCTTCATTGTGTTTCTGTGACAATTTTAATAAAATCCTTCTTCTTCTTCTTAATAATATCGATTTAATAAAAAATATAATTAAAAATCCGTAAAAAATTCAAAAACGTGAGACCAAACCTCAAATGAAAAACAAAAAAGTACTTAAAATTTATTAAGGTATCAATTTCATGCATATTCATCAATTTTATATCTGAAAATTTTCGCTAAGAATGGTCGACCAGTTCTGCGTGCTATGTGCCTCGCCCACTGCCACTTCAACTTGCTCATCCGGTGGGCTATGTCGACGACGGAAGTGGCAGGAAGACGCTGGATGCAAGCCGCTTCTAACCGGTCTTTTTGGAAATCCATGGAGGAGGCCTATGTCCAGCAGTGGACTTCTTGTGGCTGAATAATGATGATGATGATGATGGTCGACCATTATGGCGCCTTATGTACCAGATAAACTTTGGTTAAACTAAAATTACCTTACTGTCTACTACCCTGTAAGAATGGTTATACAGTGTGGCCCTGGATAAAGTGCAATCCCGAAAGGGGATGAAACTAGACCATGAATCATTGACTAGAAAAATATTTAAAAAAATTATAAAAAATTATTGTAGGATTTATTGGTATTTTAAGATTTTCATGTTTCATTAAGGACTCTATATACAAAAGTATTGATTTCTTCCAAACTAATGGGTCTATTTCTTTGAAATAAAAAAAAACAGTATGCCTAATACCTGGCGATGACCATGAAATAATAAATAGTCTGCAAAAAAGTAACTATCTTGGGTAAAAAAATGTATTTTTATGAAAAAAATGATTTTTTTAGACGTTTATTTTAAAAAACTTCAAATTACTAAAAAAATGTGCCCTATAACTATGTAATTTTATAGCTTACTTTTATTCTTTACCATTTTAGCTTCCAAATAAAAAAAAAGCAATGTTCTAACTAAAAAAACACGCTATCTACGAACTTTTAAAGTGGAGCCTAATCGTGTTACCGTGCAGGTAGAGACAGTTTTTTCCATTGTTTCCGTCCTACTCTGTGCCCTTCGGCAGTCGCAGTCCTTTTGTTCTACACTCAGGTAGAGGGAAGGCGAGGGGAGGGGAGGCAGGGGGTTCGAAACAGGACTTACACAGTCGCTCCGATATTCTCGCCGCTGCTACTACTGTTCTCGTTCTCGCATTGTGTTCTCGTTGATTTGTTATTAAGTTTTTGTTACATTGTTGACTGTTACGTTTTCTACTGTTCGTTACGTTTGGACTGTTCCTGTTCTGCTGTTAAGTGTTGACGAAATGCCGCGATTGACAGAGTTCTCACCTCGAGAAATAGCCGACATGCATTATTATTATGGCATGTCACATGGTCGCACAACAGTCGCTCGGACTGCATACATAAATGCTTTCCCGGGCAGACTCATACCCTCAGCTCGAAATTTTCAAGAGATTCATAGGAGGCTCTCCAACATTGGACTTGGTTTGGCACGAGATCGCCGTGAGCATCCAGCTGTCGTTATTGACAATGCGATAGAAGAGGCCATTTTAAACGATCTGTTTGCTGACCCTACAACAAGCATAAGACGATTAGCGTTGCGTCATGGCATATCGAAGACGTCTGTCTGGCGAATTTTGAAAAAGGAGGGATTGCATCCTTTCCATTACCAACGAGTACAACATTTACACGAAAATGTAGATAATCGTCCAAGATGCGTAATGTCGACGTGGATTCTAAGAAAAATTAGAGCTGACCCAAATTTTCCCAAACGCATTTTTTGGATGAAGCGACATTTACCCGAGACGGCATTACAAACTGCAGAAATTTGCACCAGTGGTCTCACGAAAATCCACGATTGAAGCGGGCATCTACTTTTCAAGTAAAATTTTCAATAAACGTATGGGCAGTCTTAATCGACGACATTTTAATTGGTCCAGTCATTTTACCCAGAACCCTAAATGCTGAACGTTTTTTAGAATTACTACAAAATTTACCCATGTTGATGGAAGATGTTCCCCTGGCTACGAGACGGCGTGGGCGTATGTATCTCCAAATGGATGGATGTCCTGCACATTATGGGCGGGAGGTGCGGCGATTTTTGAAGGAAAATTACCCGAACCGGTGGATTGGCCGAGGAGGGCCAGTAGGCTGGCCAGCGCGTTCATCTGATCTGACACCCCTAGATTATTTTTTATGGGGTGTCATGAAGCAAAGAGTATACAGCACGCCAATAAATACCGAGGCACAGTTGCATGACCGAATAATTCAGTGCGCAAATGACATTAAAAATTATCCAGGAATGATTCGCAGAGCCACTAAGCAAATTAATATTCGTGCAGTAATGTGCTTGCAAAATCGAGGAGGCCATTTTGAACATTTAATGCATTAAATAAAAATGCAAAATTGTAAATTACGGATAATTTTATTAATAAAGTTATTGTGATTAAAGTCTGACTTTTATTACCTACTAAAATGTAAATAACTCCTAGCCATTTTTTTAGTTAGAACATTGTTTTTTTTTTTATTTGGAAGCTAAAATGGTAAAGAATAAAAGTAAGCTATAAAATGACATAGTTATAGGGCACATTTTTTTAGTAATTTGAAGTTTTTTAAAATAAACGTCTAAAAAAATAATTTTTTTCATAAAAATACATTTTTTTACCCAAGATAGTTACTTTTTTTGCAGACTATTTATTATTTCATGGTCATCGCCAGGTATTAGGCATACTGTTTTTTTTTATTTCAAAGAAATAGACCCATTATTTTGGAAGAAATCAATACTTTTGTACATAGAGTCCTTAATGAAACATGAAAATCTTAAAATACCAATAAATCCTACAATAATTTTTTATCATTTTTTTAAATATTTTTCTAGTCAATGATTCATGGTCTAGTTTCATCCCCTTTCGGGATTGCACTTTATCCAGGGCCACACTGTATAGGCCTCATGGTACTGACACACGTGCTCATTAGTAGCACGAAAGCATGCTTTTATTGAGCAAGTGCTTTCTGTATCTGTACTCCCAATCTTTTCTGTATTTTTGTATTCGATGTTTTAATCTATCCGTCTTCCTTTGTTTGAGGTTTGATTACCTAAGACTGCATTGTTGTTGTCAGTGTTACTGTATTAAGAAATCATAAACTTATTTCAACGTAAACAATTTACATTCTGTTTGTTGAATGTCTATGTGCCATACAGAAAAGATTGGGAGTAAAGCACTTGCTCAATATAAGCATGCTTTCGTGCTACTAATGAGCACGTGTGTCAGTACCATTAAGAGTAAGTGAATAGGAGGCGTTAGTTGTATTTCATTTTTGTTTTTTAAATTTTCACATCCATGGGATATCCCTGAATCTACGACAGCATCACTCTTAGAAGTACTTGTCGTCATTTCCTAGGAGCTAAATTGATTTAAGCTTCGACCTACCGTGAGGTTGATGTGAGGAAATCGTCCACCGTCCTCTTTCCACTCAATTTAGCTCGATCGGACCAATCCCGCTGAGAGATACTACGAGCTTGAAGTATTACTAGGCAAAAGGTCGACTTGACATCACTGTCAATTTTACATTGTTGAACACTCGACGCATCAGTCTAAGTAGCGTAAGTCTGTTAGCTCTGACTTCTGTAACTCTTTGCAATCGTTTCTTGGACCATTGCAATGGATTTTAACGATAAAAGATATTTATTTGTGAAACATGAGTATGAATAGATTATATTATATTGTAGACATACAATATAAGAGATTGAATAACCTGTGTGCATAACATAACATTTACATACAGGCACATACATTGGTTCTGGCCCCACACTAGGATACCCTGTGTCGTGTTAATATCGTTCGTGAAGTAAACGTGAGGCGAACGTTATTTTGCCACGTTAATCATGGTAAAAAAATGTTTGCCAAGTCAGTTTGTAAATACTCAATACTTTATTTACATTTACATACAGGCACATACCTACATTGCTTCTGGCCCCACAGTAGGAGGATACCCTATGGTCGTGGGAACCAGAAACAGCGACGTCACCAACATGTAAACATCCAAGACCTGTGTGCTTAGTGCGAGTTTTTTTAACACCTCGATCGCGTTAACGTAAACTCATATTCTATAGGAGTGACAAAGCGCGCCACCTAGTTGTCTCTCTGTCACTCCTATACAAATTGCAAACGCTCTCGCTATCGAAAGTGAATGAAAAAACTCGCACTAAGGGCCCTGGGTTTTTTTTTGTCCCCAGCCGGGATTCGAACCCGGGACCTCCCGCATGGTAGTCAGATGCGCTAACCGCTGCGCCACAGAGGTCGTCTTATGTATTATAATCTTTATTATACACTAGGAATTAGATTGAGACCACAAATGTGTAACGAGTGTCTATTTTGTCTTGAGTGAGTGAGGGTTTTTCTACTATTATTCTTTTAATTGGCTTTATTTTCATAGAAAAACTCACAATTTTGTGAGTTTTTCTATTACACGTACATACATAAACTCATGCCGTGTCCCACAGGGGTAGGCAGTGACCAGGGACTGCCACTGGCCACGATCCTGATATATCGCTTTCGCTTCATCGACATTCATTGGTAATTCATTCATTTATTAAGTATCTAATAATAATTAGTAGTTAATTAGTTAATTTGACAGTTCAGAGTAGGGTAAAGGCCAGTTTCTGAATCGAGAATTTCGCTAAGTAACTACTTAACCGTAGTGCTGTCTCGTCAAATCTCTCAGAAAAGAGCGTGACAGAACGTTACTTAAGTATTTACTTAGTGAAATTCTCAATTCAGAAACCGGTCCTAAATCAGACAACTCAATACATACTTAAGTTATCCCACCCCGACAAATGTTTGTGTTTGTGTGTGAGTTATTTATTTAGGTTAGGTATTTTGATAAAACAAAATATCTAGTGATTGTATGAAAACTAATAAAAATGCATCGATGAAAGAGACATATTTCGCTTTATGATTATTCAATATAGGCTAGATGTTATTATTATTATGCAGAAAAAGAATAGAAAAAGAAAAATATTTTTATTAATAATTATATTATTATTAAAATTCTTGATTGCACCAATATTTCAACAAGGGCGTGCTTAATGCAGGAAGCCTTCTCTTCTAGCAAACCTCTGTTTTTGAGGAGACTGGCAACAAGTAGTGCAAGAAATTGAGGTGAAGAAAGCTCTCTGAACGTCTCTATTAAGCACTTAGGTCGTTTACACAATGCGCCCCGACACACCCCACATCTGTCCTCCGGTCAACAGTTGTCTCCACGTTAATTGTCCACGTATATGTGGACCAACCCTTATTTTGTTGTAGCTTTGACATCTCCAAAATCAGCCTTAAACCCTTAGAGATAACATCGGAAGTCGCTTGAAAGTTTCCTAGAGAATTTTCATGGACATTGATTCCAATCTTCAAAGAGTACGTTTACGATGGGACGTAAGGAACAACGAAATTGTATTAAGGCTTTTTTGTCTTCAAGGACCCAGGTGGCGATAGTGTAGAGATTTCTAAACGATTGATCGATCCTTGCGAAGCAATTTCTTAGCAGAATTCGATTTGTTAACTATGTACCTACTAGATTAGATAGTTAGGTAGGTAGGTGTGGAATTATTATTTGGAATAGAATAGAATAGAATATTCTGTATTGCATACTAGAAACAAACGAAAAGAAACACAAAATATTAAATATAGCTTTGGAATTATTTGCTGGGTCAAAGATAAGTACTAATAGGTACCCATCTTTGCTGCCCAGCAACTAATTCCACAAAAAACAATATCAAATCCTGGTCCCAAACTAGGATACCAAAGACTGAGTGCTTTTGTAAGAATCAAGGCAATAGCTCCCAGGGGACCCACGACCTCAATAGGCTATTTGACAGTGTGAATAAAACAGTAGGTATTATTATTATTATTATTTATTAGACACTTCAACAGTATTTTCACAATTCATTTAAAATCTATAGGTATTCGTATAAATTAGGATTCTTAAAACCGCTTTAATGCATCTTAACTAAAAAAAAAATATCTTAATGATGTATTATATATTATAAATATATTATATTATACATAGTGTACATATTCATATATGTATTGTTATTGATATTGATATTAAATATGATATCATCATAGGCCTTCGCGTCCGTTACGGACGATTCAAGCAGTATCCTGTGGGACTTCGACACTTTTTTGAGTGACTGAAAAGTCCAATATGATATATATTAATATTATATAAGTAATACTATGTAGTGTATATTGTAAAATTATATTCTTGGTGCAACAAAAAAATAATGTATCTGCAGACATTGTATCGAAAACCGCCTGGATTGGCCGATTCTATGATGTCGTCACAGCGCAATAAAAATGGTGTTTGTCATTCGTGTCGTTTTTACCTTCTTTGGTTGGTTTACTGACCAGTGTCGACATGGTGCTGCTGGCTCCTTCGGTCTGCGCACTTCGAAAACTCATTGCAGTCTGTGAGTCCTACGCTGGGTCGCATGGCTTAATATACAATGCCAAGAAATCTGAATTCATGGTCTTTAAGTCGCGTGGTAAATGTCAATCCGTGATACCACCTATTTTGCTAAATGGGACTCCACTCAAAAGGGTTCCACAGTTTAAGTACCTTGGGCACATGATAACGGAGGACCTCAAAGACGATGCAGACATGGAGAGGGAACGCAGGGCGTTGTCGGTGAGAGCTAACATGTTATATCGCAGATTCTCTCGGTGTACCGATACAGTGAAAACTACTCTGTTCAAAGCATTTTGCACATCGCTCTACTCGGGGGGTCTGTGGTTTACGTACACTCAAAAAGCCTACAACGCCCTGCGGGTCCAATTTAACAATGCGTTCAGGATTCTGTTGCGGTTGCCGCGCTTCTGCAGCGCCTCGACAATGTTTGCCGAGGCCCGAGTAGATGGTTTTGACGCCATCTGGCGAAAAAAGTCAGCATCATTACTGAGCAGAATGAGCGGGAGCGGCAATAGCATTCTGAACGCGATTGCATCACGGCTGGATAATCCACTGATATGGATTCTAATTAAACGTACAAAGTCACTGCTAGATATTAAATACTAACAATAGGCTAAGTTTTATAATTATGGCTACTAACAAACATTGGACCATGTTGTCTGTAAACAAAAGAAAATAAATAAATAAATAAATAAATTATTCCTGCCCGACGCCGTATTGCCCAAGGAAGCAAAATTTCGTTTGCCTTTTTTAGAAGAAATACACGGAAGAATTTAAAATGACCACTTTCTGAGGACTCCATGAACACCAACAAACAATATGAGATGGTTTTCAGAAACCTGCCAAATAACCTAATTCGATAATCAACCGTGCTAGCGAGGCAGTCAATTAAAGGTACATGCTATATTCTCTACCCGAACGAAGTACTCATGCCTAACGCTGTTGGTAAGTATGAAAAACTATTTGCCTTCGACGATAATAACTCAAGGCTTGTCCGGCCACTCAGATAAATTGGACAGAGCACCGAAAATACCGCGAGCCTAATCGGCAAGCTATCATGGACAATATCTCACAGCAGACATGTGGGAAGTATCACATAAACGATTTGCTGACGTGTGACAAATGGATCTCTTAATAGTGCCCACCGTTGTGATGGGAAGACGCTGCAGGCTTGGAAGTGTACTAAAATTGTAGGTATGAATGTATAAAATACGAAATTAACACGTATACAGTAAATATAAACCATCGCTCGTAGCCCCGGCCGCCTGAGTGATCTTAAGCGATCACGAAGGTTAAGCAATACAGGGCGCGTTCAGTGCATTTATGGGTCTGTGACTAACGCTAATGGCATTTTTCCGAGCGGTTCCGTGCTTCGCAAGGCATATAAGCAGTTGATGCCAGCTGCCGTCGAAAGATGGCAGTCGTTAAGCCAAGTCAGAGGCCTTAGGGCGGCTTGAAAACTTCTGACAGTAAGACCAGCTTCTAGTCTTACAAGCCTCCACCAATCCGGAATTGGCCCCCGTGGTGGAGTATGGCATGGCTTATAACTTCCTCTGGGAAGAGACTCGTGCCCCTCGGTGGGGACATAGTGGGTTGATGATGATGATGATTGTTAAGATTAAACAGTTTGTTCGTAGGTATTGGATACCACTTTAGTTATAAGGCTTTTGCTATGCACGACAGGGTCCATAATGATATAATATATTAAATTTTATTTATGATCTACCATACTTATATGGATGAATCCCGGCTGGGGAAAAAAAACCCAGGTCTTGGATGTTTGCATGTTCGTGACATCGCTGTTTCTGGTTCCCACGACCACAGGGTATCCTCCTACTGTGGGGCCAGAAGCAATGTAGGTATGTGCCTGTATGTAAATGTAAATAAAGTATTGAGTATTTACAAACTGACTTGGCAAACATTTTTTTACCATGATTAACGTGGCAAAATAACGTTCGCCTCACGTTTACTTCACGAACGATATTAACATAAACTATTCATAAAACTTAGTGAAGCCGCTTCAGAGGAGTTCACTAACAAACATTGTGACACTAGGTTTTTATATATTTAGATATTAAACTAAATTCAGTAAGAAAGTTTTCTTACCAACTCAAAGAAAAAAAAACAGTACCTCACAAGCCGTCACGTTTAATCTGCACCAGACGGAGAAAACCCACCAAGCAACGTACGAAATCATCTAGCTGAAATGTTCGCATGGCAGACCAGTGTACATCCCATTCTCTGGTGATATTCGCCTCCCTACTTTCAACTCAAAGGGTCGTCGGCTAGAGGCGCCATCCAGTGTAAGCCCCGAATTAGCGGGCGCCGGACGCTGTAACTATCAGGCCACGGCACCCACCTCGACGATAAATTAGACGGAGGTGCTCGGCACAACGTGGGTTCAGCGCAGCTCCATTGTACGGTCGGGGTCTAAAAATGTTTACCAGTTTTCAAACTTGATTCCTTGTCGCAAGATGTGCATTATAGTCTATAATGCTTTAACAATGTACTTATTACCTTTCAAAGTTCCGAAGCCTCGATTCTCTAAATTCATTTCCTATTTTAAAATTATTACATTTATTAAAATGACACAGATCAAAACTCTGTCAAAATAGAAAGTTTGAAAATATATTGAATAATATTTTTACAAAATAAAGAAAATAAAACCTCCTTGAGGGAGCGAAGAAGGTTTGCTCTAAACTTTGACAGGTTGGTACTCTACTCTTTATTCTGAGCTTTAAGCTTCTAATCAAATCAATACAAATATCGACCTTGTGTCGTATAATTGTCTATACATTATTATGAACCTTATGGTGGTAAACATTTTCAGACCCCGACTGTAGGTACGGGAAATGACGTGGAAAGCGTTAGAGAAAGTTTCTAAGAAATGCGGCTCAGTCAGAGTTGCCAGATGAAATCGATAAAATTCCAGTTGCTTTGGACTGCAGCGGTAACGGAATATGTAATGATATTACAAACACCGAAAGACGAGCCACGTACCTATGTAAATCAAATGACAACATGAATCGAAGAAATCATCGTGAATCGAAACCGGGACTGCTTCGAACGGCTTCTCATTGGACAATAACTGCACGAAAATTTGATACACCAAGACCAAATTAAAGTGATTTCATTCAAAATAAGACAGAAGTAACTTAATTATTAGCGTTAGGTACCAGTAAAGCTGGGGTCCCACGGTCCGCTATTCTGCGGATCAGCCACGCACAGCCGACGAGCACGGACGGCGACCCACCGCTGCCAGGGGGGTTCCAACGGTGCGTGTCGGTCTGTGTAGATCTTCAAGCTTCATTTCAAAATGCACCTCACCTTTGAAGTTACCGACTCGCGATGGATACGGCGCACCGCCACCGACGTGTCTGTGCTATCACGGACGAGGCCGGTCCCACAGTGCGTCGTGCGAGCTGGTCTGAATGCGTCCGCGATTTTTCGGACCGTGGGACCCAACCTTAAAACTTCATTAGGTGGCCATTTCAAAAAATCTAGATCATTTTGAAAAATAAATATTCAAACACTCCAAACTTACGGTATTATTTATAAAAGTTGTTTTATAGTGTTTTAGTGGAACTAAAACACTAAAACAACTTTCCCTCTCCCGCACGCGGTTCGTTTGGCCTTATAATATAGTCTAAAAATAGTAAATATCGGTTTTATTTATCATCAGCCCCATATACTCGTATATACAGTCCACTATTTCTACTGCTGGGGCCGCACCTGCGTCTATCGTGACAAAGCTTCGCGCAAGTACTCTGTGGAACGTAGGGACTGACATGCCCGTAGCGCGAAGCTTTGCCACGATAGACGCAGGTGCGGCCCCAGCATAAGAGTGTGTGCTACAAAGACTCCAAAAATAGTGCTTGACACTGGGGGCAAACAAAAAAAGCAGTTACACTTTTCCTTTTATTCTGTCTCTTTTTCACCCATGATCGCTACGTAAGTTTGTTTCATTTACATTTTGTATGTGTGCGTTGTGGCTTGCTCCATGGTTTTACTCCCTCCACGATTATAAACTATTTTTATTTTTTATTTTGTATAATGTATGCAAATTGATGTCGTATCGTCACGGTCATCGTCCGTCGTTTCCCGTCACGTGCGTGACAAGGTCCCGCGCTATAAAGCATGGGCCATAGACTTTTAATCAATCCGCACCGAGCGGGACTGTAAAAATGGCCGCGGGTTTAGTGGCCAGCTTAATTAAGGCCACGAGGAAAATTGTTTCGGCCATCGCAGCTCCGTTTTTGGTACGTTCTGTGGTGGACGATCCGGTAGACCTGCTGTAGGTACTGGGGCCGGGAATAAGAAACAGAAATGAAAGATGAAAACGTAAGCCCGCTCCACACTATCGTGCGAGAACACGCGAGAACGGTGTACACTGGCGCACACTCCTAGGATAATCATAAAACCATTTGCTATATAAACGCAATGTATATCGTTCTCGCGTGTTCTCGCACGAGAGTGTGGAGCGGGCATAAAGAGTTTACGTTCTGTTTTTTGAATGTCCATGTACCTACAGTAACATGAATCGCGGTGCTCACACATATCAGATAATAGGCTATTTGACTGTGTGAAATAAAAATTACCTATTATTATTTATAATATACGGGGTGTCCCAAAAATTACACGTCACAGTGACACCGGACGTAGACCTGCTCAAAAGGCATCGAACCAACCTAACATGACCTCAGTAAAAGTTGCACGGTTTTTGAGATATGGCCAATTTAAACTTGTTCTAAATTTTCACTTTTTTTAACAAGTTTAGTGCTAGCACTAATTAGATAGCCCTCGTGTTTGGGTTTTTTATTTGTACAATTTAGAATGAGTTTAAATTGGCCATATCTCGAAAACCGTGCAACTTTTACTGAGCTCATGTTAGGTTGGTTCGACGCCTCTTGAGCAGGTCTACCTCCAGTGTCACTGTGACGTGTCATTTTTGGGACACGCTGTTATTATTTTTTATTAATATATTATACAAAATAGATTATTTGTCCAAAAAAACAGGTTCAAATTCGATAATTTTCTATTTGTAGCCATTTTATCGAAAATGGCCTGGAATTGGTCGAATATAATTAATATGATGACGTCACAGCTCAGTAAAAAGGCATCTGTCATTCATGCCGTTCTTACATTCATTGGTTTTGTTTACTGACCAGTGACGTCATGATTCCTGTGTGACGCCATATTGCTCAAGATGGCTTTTTGGCGGCTTATTTTAAAAGTTAATTTTTATTTGCTTTTAAGAAGAAATACACAAGAGAATTTAAAATTACCACTTGCAGAGGACTCAATGAACACTAACAAAGAAACTGAGATGGTTTTCAGAAACCTCTCAAATAGCTTATTAATATTTCATCATCATCATCATCAACCCATCATGTCCCCACCGAGGGGCACGGGTCTCTTCCCTGAGGAAGGAATAGGCCATACTCCACCACGGGGGCCAAGTCCGGATTGGTGGAGGCTTGTAAGACTAGTGGCTGGTCTTACTGTCAGAAGTTTTCAAGCCGCCCTAAGGCCTGACTTGGCTTAACGACTGCCATCTATCGAAGGCAGCCGGCACCAACTGCTTAACGTGCCTTGCGAAGCACGGAATCGCTCGTAAAAATGCCACTAGCGTTAGTCCTAGACGGTGACCCATCCATGGACTGAACGCGCCGTATGTTGCTTAACCTTAGTGATCGTTTAAGATCACTCTGGCAGCCCAGGCTACGAGCGATTATTTACCTAATAAATAATCGCGATTAGACCCGTTTAGTACACAACCAAGTATTAAAGTGTACATGTTAAAAATTCCACGATTGACATCCATAACTTTAAATACCAAAACATAAGTTACGCTCACAAACATAACGCAGGGTTTGACAACCTTTTGCTTGTTGCAGTTTTAGACTGCTCTACATTTTTTCAAGGAGAAACATTCAAATACCTATTTCATTTTACGGATTCAAAATCATACCTACCCACATTCCATGTAAATGTAATCCACAATACGTAACGAAATATTTATTACCTATTTATGCGTATGTTTTAAGCCCAAGTAATCTGCTCCGAATGTGCGGAATAATGCATGAAATATCGGGAACTGTTATTTTCCCTTTATTTACGAGCTCCGTATATCAAAATAAGTTGAGCTTTGATATATTAAAATATGCTCAATGCTCGAAGCTCGATGGAATAGCAGACGTTATGGATTTTCACTTCGATAAGTCGAGTAACATAAATGCTTTTCCGTTGTAGAGAATATTTTTGATAAGACCAGGCAGTTTGAAAAAGCTTACTTACTACATACATACATACACAAGCGCAGGCCGGTATCACAGAGGGGTAGGCAGAGACCAGGGACTGCCACCTGCCATGCCAAAATCCTAACAAATTACTTTCGCTTCATTGACATTCATTAGTCGTTGGATGCACGCACGCCTGTCTTGGGTACTTTTTATCTTGCGCTTTGCTAATACATCCCATATTTAGTCGAAGTATATCCAGCTGCCGCGTCCATTACCGGCCCTTTCACTCACCTTCGCTCGATATATTTTCCTTCATCCTCTCCACATGACCAAAGCAACGCAACATTCCTTTCTCAACTCTTTTTATTTTTAATACCGAGATACGTAGAAACATGCTACTTATTCTAAACTTAGATGACAAATATATTTACAAGGCTAGGAATTGAAAAATATATCGCCCTAATATATTTTTCAATTCCTAGCCTCAAGTCCCTAATGGATAGAACAGACCAAAGCGATCGCTCTTTCACTAAAATTTTCCGGGTCCGCTTCATCATCAACCCATTATGCCCCCACCGAGGGGCACGGGTCTCTTCCCTGAGGAAGGTATAGGCCATACTCCACCACGGGGGCCAAGTCCGGATTGGTGGAGGCTTGTAAGACTAGTGTCAGAAATTTTCAAGCCGCCCTAAGGCCTCTGACTTGGCTTAACGACTGCCATCCATCGAAGGCAGCCGGCACCAACTGCTTAACGTGCCTTGCGAAGCACGGAACCGCTCGGAAAAATGCCACTAGCGTTAGTCATAGACGGTGACCCATCCATGGACTGAACGCGCCGTATGTTGCTTAACCTTAGTGATCGTTTAAGATCACTCAGGCAGCCCAGGCTACGAGCGATTCGGGTCCGCTTATTTCCTTATAAGGTTCGGAGCCCCAAAGACAAAAACAACCTGCCAGCCTCTTCGCATATCCAATCCAGTACGTTTGCCAAAAGAGGGGCGGTATTCAAAACAATCTACCGGCGAAGCAAATAACCGATTCTTGCCCTCTTGGGTGTCGTAGCGGCCCGGTTTACTCTTTCACATTATTCTGTGGCTACAGAGTGGGTAGAGGGTTAAGAATCGGTTGGTCTAAATCAACTCAGGGTGGGTTTCTGGATTCAGATATAATACTAAGTAACGGGTGGTTAAATTTTAAGGGCCGATTGAATGTGAACCACACCTAAACGTTAAGTTTTTTTCGTTTCGACTAACTCAATTTGAACCATGGAAAGATACACAATCGAGCAACGCGTTAAAGTTATTCAGGCTTATTATGAAAATGGGGGTTCAAAGCCACAACTAGCCACACTATCGCGACCAGCAGCAATATTTTCTGCAGTACGAGCTGTATACGAGCATGCACTGGTGTTTTCACATCTCCTACAGACCCGGTTTGATCAAATTTATGCACGAATTTTCCGATTGTAGGTACGCATATTTGGACGATTAAATTGACAGAAAAAATCACGAAGTGCGCGATATGCATTTTGATTTGAACGCCCATTTTCATAATTAGCCTGAATAATATTTGACGCGTTGCTCGATTGTGTATCTTTCAAATTATGGTTCAAATTGAGTTTGTCTGAAATTGAGATATGTCAAATGAAATGCAGAAAAAAACTTGACGTTTAGGTGTGGTTCACATTCAACATCGGCCCTTAAAATTTAACCACCCTTTATAAACGCTTATCGTCAGCATATGTATGCTGACGATAAGCGTTTATATATAAATTTGTGTTTCGGCGTGTAAATAAAATCGTAATCTATCTATGTAGATAGATTACGATCTTATTTACACGCCGAAACACAAATTTATATATTTGGGTGAAGTCGAACATAAAAAAAACCGGCCAAGTGCGAGTCCAACTCGCGCACGAAGGGTTGCCTACCATTATCTATAAAAACCGCAAAAAAATCATGTCTATTACATGGGAGCCCCCTTAAATATTTGTTTTATTCTGTTTTTAAGTATTTTCTGGGGTCCCTATCAGAATACCCATTTTGCTGAATGACGATATTGCCCTAACGTCCTGAAATTAAAACGCCATTGGTGCTAAACAGACATAAATGCCTTAGTAGCAAAACGACTGGATAAAGCGGCAACAGAAATATAATTTCTGTGAAACTTTAAAATGTCTAAATATCACGGTTGATGAGAAACAGCCTGGTGACAGACGGAAGGACGTACGAACGGACGGACGGGTGGACGGACGGACGTACGGACGTACGGACGGATGGACGGACGGACGGACGGACAGCAGAGTCCTAAAGACCCTAAACACGACAAAAACAAGAAAAAACAAAAAAACATTGAGTGAAACATCTGTATCCTTACGCTAAGGCCATGCCTTGCCTCATGTGAGCCATCGTTCGGGGATGTGCGTGCAATTCCCATTACCTGAGTGTTTATTTTTATGAAATGTGCGCCTCGACTCTAACTGGTACGCCGTTAGAACACAATTGGTGTTTTGAATTCGCAATTACGATTCGGTTTTTAAGACTGGCCAGTCGTTTTTAAGGTTCCGTAGCCAAAGAGTACGGAACCTTATTACCAAGACAGTACGTCCGTCCAAAACCTTGATAGCTGGACGTTTGAAATTTTTATTTTTGTTAAAAGCGGCTATAGCGTCACAAAAGTACTAAAAAAAAGAAAAACATACATTTTTAAGTGGGACGAACATACATTTCCATACAACAAACGTAGCATTGTTACCGTTTTTTGCTCGATATTAGTAACGGCAACAGGTAGGCGATTGAAATATTTACAGAATATTTAAAATACCGGTCCATTTATAGACCGGTCGACCGGTCTTTTTGGAAATCCATGGAGGAGGCCTATGTCCAGCAGTAGACTTCTTGTGGTAAGATGATGATGAAATAAAATTAGTAATTGGCAATCGCTAGGTGCTTGAGATTATCGAATGAAAACCACGAAGACACCCTTCGTGTGACAAGCCAGACTCGCATACTAATACATATAACTTTATAATCTGTGCATCTGAGTGCTTAGTGCGAGTTTTTTCATTCACTTTCGATGGCGAGAGCGTTTGCAATTTGTATAGGAGTGACAAAGAGACAACAAGCTGGCGCGCTTTGTCACTCCTATAGAATATGAGTTTACGTTAACGCGATCGAGTGGTTAAAAAAACTCGCACTAAGCACTCGGGACAGTTTTTTTAGACGCATTTATCATTTGACTGCCGATCATAAAATTCATGTCCTTTATACGTTCATTGGTTTTGTTGGGTCAGTAGCCAATGACGTCATGATTCTTGTGCGATGCCATATTGTCCAAGATAACGTTTTGGCGGCTTATTTTAAAAGTGAATTTTAGTTTGCTTTTTTTAGAAAAAAATTACGAAAGAATTTAAAATTAGCACTTTTAGACCACCTATCGAACGCCAAAAAAAATCTGAGTTAGTTTTTAGAAATATGGATTAATGCAGTAGAAATGAGGGCCTTGAGAAATATGTGTGGTGTTACTTTGAATGACAGAATACGCAATAGTGTGATCAGAGAACGTTGTGGACTGAAAGAGGATGTAGTGACTAGAATTGAGAAAGGAATGTTGCGTTGGTTCGGACATGTGGAGAGGATGAAGGAAGAACGACTGACGAAGCAAATATATCGAGCGAATGTGAGTGGAAGGGCCGGTAAGGGACGCCCCAGGCGAACATACTTCGACCAAATAGGGGATGTATTAGCAAAGGGCAAGATAAAAAGTACCCGAAACCGGCGAGCGTGCATGCAACGACTAATGAATGTCGATGAAGCGAAAGTGGTTTGTCAGGATCGTGGCAGGTGGCAGTCCCTGGTCTCTGCCTACCCCTCTGGGATACAGGCGTGAGCTTATGTATGTATGTATGTATGTAGTTTTTAGAAACTTGTCAAATAACCTATTAGCGTTGAAGTTACCCTGTATAATATAAACATAAACATAAACATAACATAAACATTTACATATGTAGAGTCACATACATTGCTTCTGGCCCCACACTAGGATACCCCAGTGTCGTGGGAACCAGAAACAGCGACATCACAAACATGTAGGTCCAAGACCTGGAGTTTTTTTTTCTCCCCAGCCGGGGATCGAACCCGGGACCTCTCGCATGGTAAGCAAATGCACAAACATGTAAACATCCAAGACCTGGAGTTTTTTTTCTCCCCAGCCGGGGATCGAACCCAGGACCTCTCGCATGGTAAGCAGATGCGCTAACCGTTACGCCACATAGGTCACAGACGTCGGTAGAAAGCTAAAGCTATCATATCAGCCAATACCTGCTACGCGAAGCAGTATCAGCAGATTGACTCTCAAGTTGCCCCACAAAGGCTTTCAGAAATTCAATACAGCCAGTCTCAAAGCGATAGCCAGCTGCTGGCCCGATCGGGAAGTTAAATTTGAAATCTTTGAGATTCAAATCGGCCACGATAAGATTACATCGGCGGGAGTATATTTCACTAGTTCCTCTACTCTTGACGTACAATTGGAACTTATTAAATCAACTCAACTATTTGACGAAGCTTTATGTGAATTTTGATTATGTTTGTAATGTAATTTTTTTTAATGTGAAACCTAGCTACGACTTAGTTATAAAATAAATTATATTTTTTTACATAAAAAAAATAGGTATATAAAAAAAATTGCGACATAATGTTGTCTTGTCTGGAATTAAGCACATATGATAAGATAAGAATATTATTTATTGGGCACCGGAAAAAAAAAAGTAACTACACAAAATATTTACAAAGGTTCGTGACATTGTGTCACGGGCCTTGAGGCGGCCTTATTAGGTACTAGAAGCAATTGAATCGGTTATTTTGAAAGGGGCGCAAGCCGCGCAAGTCCTAGAAGTAGAATTTTCAGATGAAAAAAAAAACTGTTTTATTGAAAAATTTTGTAGGGTTGCATATATTTTTTCTTAATTCAATATTTGCACTATATAGACACACAATACATTTTAAACTTTTCATTGATGTCACATGAGCAGTTACAACAAAAATTAAAATTAAAGTTGATGGACTTGTGCCTTTTTCAAAATATGTTAGTAATTTAGGAAAAGAAATACAAAAATTTATGAACTTATGTAAGATATTTATTAGAAAATTACAATTATAGAAGTACTTTTCTCGCAAATTTAACTAAAGAATATTATGACAATGGTCTTACAGAAACTAGAATGAACAAGTATAGCGCACCCCTAGATGAAAACCCCACTAAGTCGAAATAATATGTGAAAATTTAGTTAGCTATATTTTCAACTTCCTGACCATACCGGACCGGACAATGTAACTCCCATAACGATACCTTAAACTTGATGAACGCGCATAATGTGTTAGTACCTGGTTGACTGAGCTTTGCTCGGTATGTAGGTTTTCACACAAAAAAAAAGAACTTGAAAAAAAAAATCAAGTCTCGAACCAGCAAAGGTAGTACGAGGACGCGAGTAACGCGCGACAACGTCAAAAGTCGCGACTTTCCAGTACATTAACTGTCAAATTCTCGCGACTTTTGACGTTGTCGCGCGCGACTCACGTCCTCATACTACCTTTGCAGGGTCTTCGGGTTTACGGTATCGTCCTATTTCCCACTTGAGCTACAAAATTACAGATGGTTGTGAAAATTTCCTTCTTGTAGTGTAGCAGTTATTTCTTTGCCTTAAAACACGGTTAAAACGACGCTTTATAAAAATGAAACCTAGTTGGATCAATTAATCGCCCCCCAAAACCCCCTGTATACAAAATTTCATGAAAATCGTTGGAGCCGTTTCCAAGATTCTGATTATATATAAATATAATATATACAAGAATTGCTCGTTTAAAGAGATTAGATTAGATTTGATTGTAATTCATTATACAAATTCAATTCAGTCAATTTTAGCAGAAATTATGTCTTATTGTCAAATCCCTCGTGAAATTCATGGATATGGTTATGGATATATCTACCGGGTGTCCCAAAAATGGCACGTCACAGTCAGAGGCGTAGCTAGGTAAAAAAGTGCCCTGGGGGAAATAAAAAAACGGGGCCCCACTGCTATCTAAACTGGTTAGTTCTTATCAAGTAAAAATATTAAATATACCTATAAATACTTTGATAATGCTAAGCTACTTTATCATCAGCTCTTTTTTGTGCACTGCAGAGTTGGTAATAAAATATTAAAGGGTAACAACATAGAATAACAATTAATAATTTGTTTAGGTAAGGTAAGGTAAATTTACAAAAGTTCAGTTTGATTTAGTTAGATTTTCTGGCGAGGGCCCCCTGAGCTTAAGGGCCCCGGGGCACTGCCCCGCCTAGCCCCTAGGTAGCTACGCCACGGTCACAGTGACACCGGAGGTAGACCAAAAGGCATCGAACCAACCTCACGTCTACGTCTTACGTCTTACGTCTACGTCAGCCACACGCGGGCACATCAACGAAGCCTAACGGTCCCACCGTTAGGCTTCGTTGATGTGCCCGCGCCCCAACAGTCGCCGTAGACAGATCGGCAAGACGAAATCATCACAAAATAACCAATCTACAGATAACTGAGAGTTAGCTGTCAACGCGATATTGAAATGTTCCGTTTTTCTTTTCTATTGAGTGGCCTACCACTAGTTAACATTTTAACTGGTGGTAGCTGGTTGGTAGGTTATTGGGACCGGACCGGGCGTTGAGTTTTACCTTTGAACTGACGTTACGGGTTACGGCTTGGCCACGGGACAATTCGCCCAAGCGAGAAATCGCGCAGAGCGAACGGCGGGGCGTCTAACCGCGTGGCTTGCTACGTACATTTCTATGAGTTTGTTTCAGTCGCGGCTGCGACTAGCGAGTCCCGCCGTTCGCGCCGCGCGATTTTTCGCGCGGGCGAATTGTCCCGTGGCCTGTGTGCTTAGTGCGAGTTTTTTTAACTACTCGATCGCGTTAACGTAAACTCATATTCTATAGGAGTGACAAAGCGCGCCACCTAGTTGTCTCTCTGTCACTCCTATACAAATTGCAAACGCTCTCGCTATCGAAAGTGAATGAAAAAACTCGCACTAAGGGGCCAGGTCGTTACGCTGTCGACTGTACCTCCGCGTGACAAAACGACCCCGGACGGATCACTTCCCGGGGATTTGTTATGACCGCACTAATTGAGCGCTTCCCGGTCGAGGTTCCTTCCTCATTAGCCGACCAGCCCTGGACGTCAGCGCAGTTAGCGCGGGTTCAGGGATTCAGGATGAGGCCGGCGCGGCGGTGGCCGGTTTGATCTACTTCACTTACATATTATAAGCCACGCCTCACGCCTCACGCTCACGTCTGTGTCCCAGAGGGGTAGGCAGAGACCGGGGACTATCGATATACACTATCCTGACTACTGACAAATTACTTTCGCTTCATCGACACTCAATAGTCGTTGCATGCACGCACGCCGGCGGAATTAATATTGATTACTTATTTACCGTTACGAGAAAAAGGGTAGTCGCACGAAACGAAAACGTAAATATGGTGTTCTGTTGATAATTTTATTAATTTTAACGAGGTAAAGCTATTTGCATGCCGATCGACATACCGGTTTGATTTGGGCACTGTACGGCGTACAAAGTGAAAATTGACTAACTTCTGAACGCACCCATAACTGACAGCTGACGGATCAAAGTAACCTCAATTGTTTGACAGTTCTCTTCGGTTTGCTAGCGGTGGATAACCTCAAAAAGCCGAAGTTATTGTCGCTTTTGATGTGATTTAAGTGCTTTTCTGTATTGATTGACTGCCAAACCAACTGTAAAAGTGATAATTTGTGTGTCTTAGACGAGTGTCCGGTGAGGATATAGTGATTTTCCGTGTAAACCCGCGTGAAGCCGCGCGCTATTTCTGTAAACAACATTTATTGCTTTGTTTTTGTTTTCCTTGAAACTAACAGTGCTTAAATCGATAACTCATTTTAATTCAGCATCTCTATAGTGAGTTTTTGTAGTGTAGCTGTAGGTAAAGGGTCTAGCTTCATAAAATTAACTCCTAAAATATCCTGAAAAATCTGGTAAACTTACACGTTTTTTCGACGTATTTTCTACTTTTATTTATTATATTCAAGTGCTGTTGATTTACTAGTATGCGTTCACAAGATTAAACTCTTATTTCTCTTTTCTAAATGATAAAATTTGTACTGAAATTGTTTACAAACAAAACCAATTTATTACTCAACTCCTCTTTCATTAAAAATAATAGAAATTTGTTCTTTCAAAAGTGGTTCAAAGTATCAGACATGATGGAACCAACTGAGAGCTTTACGTCTGTCGGAGACACCATAGTAAAAAATCCTGATATGGGAGAAATTCCAACGAAGAAAATGAAGCGAGATGGTGTTGCAGAAAATGAGACTCTAATGCAGAGGACTGTTTCTACAATGTGTGGTGCTTGGAGGCCAGATGAAGTGGATGGTGGTCTAGTGTTCGTCTTCAAGACCAGGGATCCAGGTCTGAGTCCTAATCCAACCCGGGAAGAGGATTATCCGGAGAACATTGAGGACTTCTGGGAGGCAACTCTAAACGCCGACGAATTACAGGTATTACGAGTGCATATTTTTTTTAAAACAATGCTTGAAGTTTAAAATAACTGAAAAATTTAACTTTTCAGAGTAGGTACTGAACTTTTTTCTATATTTAACAAAAGCGCCATCTTGTAGCAGATTACTGTACAACTTAAAAATATACTAAGTTTGCAGAATTTTAAACTAGTACACCAATACAACGCTAGATAGCGCAACAAGTAAATTGTTTTTAGCGCCATCTGTGATTTTTATTCGAAGTTCTTAATGTTGACCAACACCAGTGTTAAACTTCTTGGTGTTAGTACAGCTGTTCACCACTAGATGGCGCAAGCTTACGTTTTCATGAATTTCAGATGATTACAGAATTTTCTTATGTGAAAATCCCTCGCTACGAAACCAAGGAGCGCAACCTTTTAGCCTAAATGCTAAAAGCCTGCTGTGAGCTCCCACAGAGTTACTTTACTCATTACTTAATGTAATGAACATGCTGCGATCTAGTTTTAGTGTGGTTCGCAGCTATATGCAATCTTTTGTTTTCGTTTTTTCAGTTGTGTTTTTGCGTTGCTCGAAAAGGAAGAATTTTAAGCCTTTGATTACATTTCTTAGTGCAAAATACCGTCGCAGTTTGGGTAACTCTAAAAATCCTAGAAAACAATAGGTCCTATGACAACTACGAAAATGGATCGTTCTCGTGTACAGACATCATATTATATTGACATATCTACTTTACACGCTTCTTTGTTACATCACGGTCTATTTTGCAAAACAATATAAGTGTGGACATGCCGTCTACTGTACGAGAATTCTTGGATTAACAAATTTACATCAAATTCTTACCCTGTAGACTTGGCGGATCGATCGGTTCACTATAATAATAGTTTTTAATTTGTTGTTTTTGTAATGTGTAGTTTGGCAACCTCATCCGAAACTTAGGGTACTCTATGCTGTTTACCAGGCAAGGACATTAGACACATGAAAACACATTCGGACTGCAGGTCAATTACCTACTGCTGTCTTCCGCGGGTATCGAACCTACGACCTCTGTTTTGATCGATAGTCCGTGGCCTGTTTCATAGAACTGAATTTATATTTTGTTTGTTTGTTAGTTTCCTGTGTCAATTCGATGTATAGTATGTACATACATTGATTTATAAAACCAATTTATAAATAATCTGTAAACGTAATTTATGTGTCCAATAAAGTATATTCTCTCTATTTATCTACATTGCAAAGTCGAGCTCGAAAAAAAATCCAGGTCTTGGATGTTTAAATGTTTGTGAGGTCGCTGTTTCTGGTTCCCACGACCCGGGCCAGAAGCAATGGATGTGGCTGCATGTAAATGTTTATTAATTCGCCGTAATACAGTCCACCATAGAAGCACTCGCCATAAAATGAAAAACAATGTACAAATTGTTACTTATTTTTATTAACAAAAAATTTAGTTACAATTTTGCCCACCTGAACATATAACTTGGTCGCGCTGTAAACACGATTTTTTTGACACTAAACCACAGACAATCTAGATGGTTTGGCCCATTCACACGCAAATGCAATCGCGAACTCACCTACACGCACAGTAAGTAGCATATGACGTCACGCCGAATAATATTTACTTTAATTAATTAACAATGATAAACTCGATTAATCACGAAAAAAATGAAATTAGTTTCTTAAAATTACGTCTTCTATCAGAATATAAAATAAAATCCAATCTTAAAAAAAACTTTGCATCCCCAATTATGTAATTACCTACTAAGTGCCTGCTAAACTGTACGTATTGCGGCGAATCTGGAGTACGACAGATTTGGAATACGACAAATCTGGAGTACGACAGATCTGGAATACGACAAGTCTGGAACAAATCTGTTAGAGTACGAGAAACCGGGTATTATTCAGTATTTTACGCTTAACGTTTCATTACAGTTAAACTAACTGATTTTCACAGTTGGCTCCATTTTAACTGATTTTTTTCAGTTAGGCTTACTTAAACTTCAGTTGGAATCACTGATAATGTTTTTCAGTGCACCTGCACTAGCGAGACAGTCTAATGAAAGAGCTTTCGACCGCTTCATTAAAAAGAGAACAGCCAATTCCGAGAACTTTCCCTGAAGGCAACCGTCGCGTCCGAACCAGACGCTGAAGCAATCAAAACTCGAACCGCGACCACTCGTGAATAAGCCAACACCTCGCCCCACCAGACTTCGTTAACATACTTGAGCGGAGACGAAAAAGTGCCCCTTTAAAATGCGGGCACTGGCTGTGAATTATCCCTTATGCCCGTGTTAAACGAGGCTAGTTTTTTAAGCTAGGATAGCAAGCTAGTACTGTCCTGGCTTGAAACATGCTAGTTCTGTTGTTGAAATGAAGCTAGTTTTGTACACGAGGCCAGAAGTACTAGCTTGCTAGCTTACTGACACTAGCTTGCTATCCTAGCTTGAAAAACTAGCCTCGTGTAAATCGGGCATTAGTTTTCTACTGCAGGGCACATACCTTCCCTTTGAGAGAGAGTATGGGCTAAGTAAGCGGTTGCATCGCTCGTACCCTGGGCTGACTGAGTGATCTTAAACGATCACTAAGGTTAAGCAACATACGGCGCGTTCAGTGCATGGATGGGTCACCGTCTATGATTAGTCATAGCGTTAGCGCTAGGGCATTTTTCCGAGCGGTTCCGTGCTTCGCAAGGCACGTTAAGCAGTTGGTGCCGGCTGCCGTCGATAGATGGCAGTAGTTAAGCCAAATCAGAGGCCGTAGGACGGCTTCAAAACTTCTGACAGTAAGACCAGCCACTAGTCTTACAAGCCTCCACCAATTCGGACTTGGCCCCCGTTGGAGTATGGCCTATACCTTCCTCAGGAAGCTGAAGCGGTTGCAAGGGGTAAATACTAGCGCCACCAAAAAAAACAAAACGTATCTGCTCTCTGCTCAGCGCTGATTTTCAATTTGCAATCCGAGGTGAACGGTCACACTTTATTATTCGAATATGTAAGGTAATATTATTATTATTCGAACATGTGCAGAAAGTTACGAGAGCTGAGAAAGTTACGAGAAATGATTGAACTTGACTTATAGGTACCTAATGAAAATTTCCAGAAGTAGCGAAAATATATTTTATCTTTTTGAAGTTGGCTTCCCACGGTTCGCGATATCGCGGACGGACGCGGACCAGCTCGCACGACACACCGTGGGAGGGTCTCGGTCCGCGGTAGCACAGACCGACGACAGGCCAGTTGGAAGAGCCTCTCGTGGTGCGTGGCTGTCCCTGGCCTTCGGCCGTCCGCGTCCGTCCGCGATATCGCGGACCGTGGGAAGCCAGCTTTAAAAAGCTGAAAATGTTAGTTTTTTTTTCAATACAATATAACTCCGAAAGGACAAACATTTGGCTGTTAGCGCCATAGTAACTTTTGTTCAGCTCGCCGAGACCTATTCGATGATATCACACATGGCTATTGGGCTGAGGTTCAAAATTGCATTCCTTTGACAGCCGTTAGATTTTTTTTTTAGTTCTTCTGAAAGCGGTTCATTAAGAAGAAAGGTAAGGTTCCTCTTGCAAGCTAGTGAATCATCATAGGCCTTCGCGTCCGTTACGGACGGTTCAAGCAGTATCCTGTGGGACTTCGACACTTTTTTGAGTGACTGAAAAGTGAATACTCATCACGAAAATACTTTGTTAATATAACCCGGGCCCGTAAGGCCCGACCTTGAAAATAACAATTAAATTGTTTTTGTCATCACTTGAGGACTTTGGCCTTACGAGGTTAAGAAATAGAAGGAGTTCCTTCTGAATGAGACCTTCGTAAATTACCCAATGCTTTCGGGTCCACTTGCAAATTAAATACAAACGGGACCCTCATTTGTAGAAAGCCATTTTGCTAACAGAAAATGAGTTTGTTGGTCCTTCGAGCAACTTGGGCCTCATTTCATGGAAGGCAATTCGTGCTCGACGATTGACGATTTATCTGTAACTAGCTGCAAACTACGTACCGTAAAATTTTTCGTAATTTTTCCACATTTCCTCACCATTTTAACCTTGCCTGGAGTTCCACAAATATAAAAAACCAAAAATTAGCCAAATCGGTCCACCAGTCCTCGACTTTTAGTGAGACTGACGAACAGCAATCCATTTTTAGATATATCTATACTTCTATACTGATATTATAAAGAGGAAAGATTTTTATTTTTGTGTGTGTAATTTTGTAATGAATACGCTCGGAAACTACTGGGCCGATTTTAAAAATTCTTTCACCATTTTTATATGAATGTACCCTCTTATATTATATGTTTTATTTTTATTTTAATGTGCACATGTTACTTCTCTACAACTGATCTGGTTGGCTGGATGAAATTTCTATAGAAATAAGCTTGCCTATGTACTCATTGTACTCGCTTTATTACGGTTATATTTTCGTAACCATTCTTTCTCGTGTACAATCAGGTATAAAGGTAGATGACGATTCGGTGTTCATTACATAGCTGATACAATGTATATATTTATATAACCCTTTCAGACCTGACCTTGAAAATAACAATAGAAAACCATTGTTATTTTCAAGGTCAGGTCTGAAAGGCATAAGACACTATTAAATTGTAGTTCCATGAAACGCGGCCCACGCATAGGGACACAAATTTTAGGGTAAAGGCACCTTACATACACGACAAACATTTTAGAATGTATATTGTATGATTTGGCTACAGCCCGTAAGTTAACGTTTATAAGTTGTCAACACTCAACTCCCTCCACACCAGCGGCAAGTTTCCACATTCTCGTATCACAATATTTAAACAAAATTATTTTAGCCTCGGCTCAGCCAAAATTTTGGGCGACAAAGGTGAAATTCCCGCTACCAAATCCTGCCTCGAAATAACGCTGGGCGGCGTATTTTATCAGCAATGCGAAGGAACCCTAGGCATTCCGCAAAAACAAATTTCAAGTATTCTTTATTGCCTGGAGGCTGAGGTAGGGGCAATATCTAATAAAGGAGAGTTTGTTTGTCCTGCAGTTTGCTACGTATGGCGAGCGGACCGGACCGATTTTGATCGAAATCGGTAAGGAGATGACGTTAATATAGAAGAAGATAACATATATTAATAGCTGTCCCGGCAAACTTCGTACCACCAAAGAATTTCCCCATAATTTCTCATCATTTAACCACCTTCCCTAGAACTCCACGAATATAAAAAAACAAAAATTAGCCAAATTGATCCAGCCGTTCTCGAGTTTTACTGAGACTAACGAACAGCAATTAATTTTTATGTATAAGAAGATACCAATAAAACTTATTAACATAGAAATAAAATTATATAGATAATGGTAATATAATGTACAACGCAACAGTAAAAAAAAACAAATAAAATAAAACGAACCCATAGACGTAGTCTTGTGCTAAGTCCTGGTTGAGTAATAAAGTATTATAATACTTATAATAATTAATTATCTATCTATCAATCTATAGACGAGCTCTGTGAAGCAGTGGTTTGCGCATCTGCTTACCATGTGAGAGGTCCCGGATTGGAATCCCGGCTGGGGACAAAAAAAAAAGAAACCCAGGTCTTGGATGTTAACATGTTTGTGAAGTCGCTGTTTCTGGGTCCCACGACACAGGGTGTCCTAGTGTGGGACCAGAAGCAATGTATGTGCCTGTATGTAAATGTTAATGTTATAAGGAAGTGAACTAGCAGAAGGAAGAAAGCTCTAAGAGTAGGACAATTAATTACCAATTCAATACCTGTTCAGCATTTACCATTATGTTCAGTAAATAACATATACTTTTGAACATATTTATAAATCTTCCTAAAAAACCTAGTCTGTGGTGGAGATTCTAGAAGGAAAAGTTGTAGCCACAGATACAATAAACAGAGTACCTACCTATTAATTTTTGAACTAAAACTTTCGTAAGCACTAGGACATTATCAACTTTATTATTAGCAACATTCTCAAAGCCCCGTCTCTACTCACCATGATTAAGCTCTGCGAATGAGAGCGAAACCTGGTCGGACCCTTCCGAAAAAAAGTCTTAGGAAGTGCTTACGAAAGTTGTGGTTCAAAAACACAGAATTTCATGTTCTTATCAAGAAAGCCGTTTATTTTACAGCACATTTTATAACCAACTTCATAAAAGAGGAGTTTCTCAACTAGACAGTATTTTATGTTTGATACCTCAAAATTTTCGACTGAGAGAAATTTAAAAAATAACAATTATTCGAAAATATAAATGATTGTAACTATGTTATATTATTGTAACAATTTGATTGACTTTTAAGTAGTAAGACTACTTACCTAAAAGTCAATAGTTATTTTTCATTCCATTTTACTTAGGAGACTCTAAAAATATTTTGATCTTTGTTTGTTATTCATAGGTATGTGTTGAGTTAGATTTGAAAAGGGTAGGTACCTGCCTATGTATCAATCTAATCGTCGTTACATATTGATGAGTAGAAAAAGTAAGATGATTATTAAGTTGTACAATATTTTTTTTACTTTTCAGAGCATATTAATTTATTTTTTCAAGTCGGTTTTTTTGTAAAAAATTTTGTTTATTCAAATAAGGCGACGTTGTGCCAACGCTGAGGAGTTTTCGACGTCCTTTGTAGTCTCAAAGTATACGTGGATCGTCATATCAAAGATCGTGTCCTTTTTGGATAATTAACGTGTCTCTTGACAATAAAGGTATGTCCTACGTAACGTCTTTAGAGAGATCATTATCGTGTGAGCTCGCTATAGCTTTTGTGCTTTGTACTTCAAGTTTTAGCTTTCTTTATTGTTCTTTGGAAGAACTGTTTAGAACGCTGTCAGAACCATGGACGCACAAGGGCTTTGAAATCGGTGGCAGAACGCTCACAAACCTTCTCTTCGCTGACGACATTGTTTTGATCGCTCCAAGCGCATCTGAGCTTCAAATTAAGTTACAAGAGCTTGATATGACACCCTAAGGTTTTACTATCTATGAACAGGTCCAAAACCCATGCCATGACTTAGTCGCAAATGCAAAATTAAGGTGGATGGACGGGAGATACATTACGTCGGCGAGTACATCTTGGGCCAGTTTGTAAGCTTCGAAAACAGGCAGGGCAAAGAAATCGATAACCGCATCGATAACGCTAGAAAGTGCTACTGGTCCATGAAAGCTCTCAACAACATTTCGCATTCTATTCTCTTCAGAGTATAAGATAAGATAGATAAGATAAGATAATGATTTATTTTTCTGACCACAAATTACATTCGTTTCATTAAAATTCAATGTTCGTATACAAAATAACATTGGATAAATGATACAATACAACAGAATGCACTATTTGTGGAAAGACTGGAGACTATAAATAGAGACCTAAGAGGGTTTCGCAAACGGTAATGCTCAAGTAAACGTGGTTAGGGTTTAATTTACCAGCAACAACCGGATCGCAATGAAACTTCACCATTAACTTGTCTAAATATATACCTACGTACATAAAATGTACATTTTACTCTAAATATAATATAATAACTAATCACTCGTAGCCCCGGTTTCCTGAGTTTAACGATCACGAAGGTTTAGCAATAAAGGGCAAATTCAGTGCATGGATGGGTGGCCGTTCTATGACTAACGCTAGTGGAATTTTCCGAGCGGTTCTGTGCTTCGCAAGCCACGTTAAGCAGTTGGTGTCTGCTGCCGTAAATAGATGACAGTCGTTAAGTCAAGTCAGAGGCCTTAGGGCGGCTTGAAAACTTATGACAGTAAGACCAGCTACTAGTTTTACAAGCCTCAACCAATCCGGACTTGGCCCCCGTGGTGAAGTATGGCCTATACCTTCCTCAGGGAAGAGACCTGTGCCCCTCGGTGGAGATATAATGGGTTAGTGACGATAATAACTAACTTATAATATATTACAATACATTGAGATGGCGAGAAGTTCGTGTCACATGCTCTGGAATGTACCAATCTCTATTACATTTAACTTCAATTGGGCTATTTTTCCTTTTGGAATGTTCCGAGTATTTAGTGCAAAGAGAAGAAAAAAATTGCTATAAATTTGCTCTGAATACTTGGTACATTTCAAAAGTAAATGATTTTTAATGATTGCAACGAATGTAAATGATTGGAAGACACCAATGTGTTACAAGTTTCACAGTTTGTAAGGACTTCTGTTACAGAAAGCCGATGACGTTTGATTACAATTCCACAAATCGTATAAAATATACAAATGCAAAAGTACACATACCTAAACATTTACATACAGCCACATACATTGCTTCTGACCCCACATTAGGATACCCTGTGTCGTGGGAACCAGAAACAGCGACATCACAAATATTTAAACATCCAAGACCTGGAGTTATATTAGTAAAATTGCAAATAGAACAAAAGTATACTGTTAATAATTTAATAATGTATAAATAAACAAGAAAAAAGAAGCTGTCATCGAGAAAATTTCATTCAGATCGGCATTTATAAACTCTCACATTGGTAAAGATGAAACCTTCAAGTTGCTGAGTTTTCACAAAGGTTCGGAGGCTAAGAAAAACTACATTTTCTCGTTCTATAATTTATTTCCTGTTGCGCAAAGAGTGGAATGAAGTGGACTGAAAATAGCGCCCATCCTGAAGAGAAATAAATAAAAACCAAAAGGGAAAAGCGAAGCAACGGACGTCCGATGGAAATAACGACTTGAAGAAAATAGCTACGAAAATTGAGAGATGCTTCTTTCCGTCTGTTTTAAATAATCTGTAGAATTGTTTGTGGGCCGATCAGCTCACCATAACAATATTTTTTATTGTTCCTTTCGAGATCATCATCATCATCATCATCATCAGCCTATGCTTGTCCACTGCTGGGCACAGACCTCTCCCATTGCACGCCACTGAGGACGGTCCTCGGCTATTCTCATCCAGTTCTTGCCAGCCGCCTTGCGAAGATCATCGCTTCACCGAGTCTGAGGTCCTACGCTCCGTATACCGATCCGCGGTTTCCACTCAAAAACTCGTCTACACCATCAGTTATCAGTTCTTCGGGTGATATAGCCGGCCCACTGCCACTTCAGCATGCTAATTCGGTCATAACGCAACTGATTAAAGGTTTCTGAAGGCTTGCGTAGACGAGGGACTTTTGTGTTCATGGGACAAAAATCCCTGAAGGCCTGGACAGATGAGGGACTTTTGTATTCATAAAAATCCCTGAATTGTCTAAAAAATTGCCCACCGAGTATTTGTCACGGGCTCAACGCATACGGTGTGCGGTAATTTTTTGCCTGGAAATTGAGTCTTCTTTCTTTCTTCTTCTTCTCGTATCAAATAATGGACTCCCCCGTACTTTTGTCTAGTCCAATCTCTCGGTGTTCGTAATTCGGGGAACTTTTTGTGCGGGGTACTTTTATTCCGTTGTGTGCGTTATTCGATACAATTTATAAATAAGAGATCTATATCGATCGACAAAAAAGTACCCGGGGTACACTACCTCGTCTGCGCAGGCGTTAATTGTAAAAAGCCCGGATTCACTTAGCTTTTTTAGAAAGAGTCCGAGAGAGTCCGACCAGGTTTCGCTCAGAGTCGCAGAGTAAGTTAATCCGGCCATATTTGTTTAGTGCTTACGAGGTTTCTGATTATTGGAAAGAGTTAAAAAAAATATTACAGACTAGCCGTGCCCGCGACTTCGTTGAGAAGGTATTCTGAAATCAAATTTTAGTTTAAAAGACTAAAAGTTTGCGTGCGTGCATTTGAAGCCAATGAATTTGGTCGGAGGCCTAATTATCATTTGTTTGATTTAATTTGATATATTTATGCGCGCCAAATCCTATTAGAATCCTAACGATTACGATGGCAATTAGTATGGAATTTGACAGACGACTGGAATCGTCCAGGAAGCTCTTAATAGGTACAAGAGCAGAACTGACAGACGGATATTCTTTATTCATGTTGATTTTCGAAACCCTCAAAACAAGCCTACCCTTTCAAACCTAATTACAACTTTGTTTGAACTCGTAGATTTCCCTAAAAAAAAACAGACAAGAGCGAGTCGGGCTCGCCCACCGAATGGGTTCCGTAGTCGCAGTTTATTCCGAACTGTTCCCAAAGTTCAAACACATTTTTTTTAATGATTTTATTGCAAATGTATATTTTTCAGATTTTTTCCTGTATTTGTAGTATAAGGCGATGTTACTTGCCAAATTTCATACTTATAGATGTACGGGAAGTACCCTAGGTAGATATTTCGAATCTCCGTGGGTGTCGACATAGTTATACGTTTTTTGGCGGCATAAATGGCCGTACAGGCTGTTAGCTTTTAGAATATACCTCGGCTACTATCGGATAGAATCGGATATATTCGTGTAATAGAAATATCGGAACCAATATGACACTTAATTTCAAAATCGGGACTAATATGACACTTAGTAGTAGTATTACATTATTAAGTAGTATTACACGCGTGTGCTTTCGGCGAAAACCGAAGCCTACTCTAGAGCCCGAGGAATCGGAGGAATGTTCTAAAAGCTAACAGACTGTAGGTATCTATTTTTACGTTAACTTAGAAGTTAGATTTTCTCACAGCTTCAAGAGAGCGTATAGTTAGTTAAATATATTATTATGCTTCTTATTTATTATACTATTATGCTACTTATATTATTATGCTACTTATCATGCGCCACTTACCTCTTTCCTAGGCATTGTCGTCGTTGAACATTGCTCTTGGCTGCAGCATATTGAAAATGTGTGTTCTAGATTGAATAGATTTGTTTATGCTCTACACCGACTACAGAAAACATCTGACTTGCACACGGCTTTGATGGCATGCCACGGGTATGTGGCGTCAGTATTAAGATATGGTTTAATTATATGGGGAAATGCTAGAGAGATAAGCAGGGTATTTATTCTACAAAAGCGATGCATTAGAGCCATCTGCTCTGCACATCCCCTTGATTCATGCAAGTCCAATATTAAAAAAATTAAAAGTGCTCTCATTGCCAAGCCTCTACATTTATGAAATGGCATGTTTTGCCCGCAGCCAAAAACATACTTTTACAAAATACTGCGATGTTTTTTCTTTTAATACAAGAAATCCTAATAAAATCGTACTCCCACCATGCAGAACTGAATTTTGTAAAAAAAGTTGCTATCGTATGCTTATAAGAATATATAATAGGCTCCCACAGTCAATTAAGTACCTGCCTTTGACCCGATTCAAGGTCTCACTAGACAAATGGTTAATGGAAATGTGTTTTTATAATGTGAATGAGTACTTCGCCTTAAATAAAATAAATATATAGACTAAAAAATAATATTGACATATCACATAATATAAAATAATAATTATAATATAATCTGTTTTGTACATAAGACTAGACTATTTTATACCTCTAGACATAAATTTTGCATACTTTTTTTTTTTTTAACGGGGACAGGTGAAATGTGTAGATCGATATTTATTATTCTGACCACCAATTGTACGACATTTCAGGCAAATAAACTATTTCATTTCATTTCAATTCGATACCTCTACGCGTTCCAGAGATAAAGTCTCTTGACAGACGGACGAACGGACAAAAAAGTGATTCTGTTATGTATGCATAAGTGTCGGTCATTCAATAAAGACCAGTGTGCTAATAGCAGCCGTGTGTTTCACTCGTCCTCTTAATACGCAACAGTGGCGACGAGCATCTACCCACAAATTTTAAAGCTATAAAATGGCGAATTTCGGAGTTTTGTCTACTTTTGATCATAATTCTCAAACATGGGGGACATACAAAAACCGTCTCAATCAGTGGTTCATAGCTAACGATGTGACAGACGACGTGAAAAAACGGGCAATATTGCTAAGTGCACTCAGCGACCCCACCTACAAATTGGCAGCGGACTTGGCGTTACCAAAGGAAGTACAGGAGGTACCATTTGAAGATATAGTACACCTTTTGGATCAACACTTCACCCCCAAAAGGAGCGGTTTTGGAGATCGGTACAACTTCTATGCCGCTACGCAGAATGTAGGTGAAACGTTTACACAATGGGCAGCAAGGCTGCGCGGACTGACAGCAAATTGCCACTTTCTCAATATAGAGGAAGCGCTACGGGACCGTTTTCTAATGGGAATGATACCAGGACCGGAGCGAGAAAAGTTGTTTGCGCAGAGTCTAGAAGGCTTAACATTGACGAAGGCGGTAGAACTAGCGGAGACAGTTCGGAACGCGCGCACGGTGGCAACAAGGGCACAGGACGTCCCGGCGCACGATGACCAGCTGTTCAAGATGTCAAAGGGTTCTACTAGTGGTTCTAATGTTAATAAAGTGCATTGCCTAGTGTGTGGTTTCAGAAACCATGATACATCGGTATGTCGTTACGCTAATTATAAGTGTAAAAAATGTAACGTGAAGGGCCACTTGCGCCGGATGTGCAAGAAGGTGAATTACATTGAGAGCAAAGACGTGGATGCTGGGGACGATGGTGAGTTGTTTAACATTCGTACTTTGAACGGGGAACCTTTATCAGAGACAATAGAGGTGCAAGGGAAGCGAATGCGGTTTCAAATCGATAGTGGGTCAGCAGTCACAGCTATTTCCGAACAAACGTATAAAAATAATTTCAAAGAGGTGCCGTTATCATTCACGAACAAACGTTTGCTTTCCTATACAGGAGGTGACATAGCCAGTCTAGGCGTAGTTCAGTTGACGGTTACTTATGAAGGTAAAACGCATGACCTTGATTTTTATGTTATTCGGAACGGCGGACCCCCGCTTCTAGGAAGAGATTTCATCTCGTTATTTAAACTGGAGTTAACACCGTTTAATTACTGCGAAGACTCGGAAAAAATTGTTGAACAGTTGCAAAGTAAATTTCCCTCAGTATTCTCGGACAAATTAGGTAAATTTAATAAATATTACGTGCAATTACGCCTCAAAGAAGGCACGGAACCAATATTCGTTAAAGCACGTCCGGTGGCGTACTCACTCAAGGACAAGGTTAATCAAGAGATTGAACGTCTGGTGCAGGTGGGTATATTAGAACCGGTTCAGTTTTCTAACTACGCGTCGCCTATTGTTCCCGTGCTGAAACGCAGCGGCGAGGTAAGACTATGCGCAGACTACTCGGCGACTATAAACAAACAGCTGGTAGTGGAACAATACCCAAGTCCAACTGCGCAGGAGCTTTTTACTAAACTTCACGGAGGTCAGGAATTTAGTAAATTGGACTTATCACAAGCATACGCGCAATTTGTTCTCGATGAAGACTCGCAAAAGTATACTTGTATAAATACACAGCGAGGTATGTTTAAATATACGCGATTGGTCTATGGGCTCACGAGCGCACCCGCAATATTTCAGCGCGCAATGGAATGCGTGCTGGCGGGAATGGACGGTGTCCTCTGCATGCTAGATGACATCCTTGTAACCGGAGTGGATAGGGCCCAGCACATGCAGAGATTAGACGAAGTCCTGCGTAGGTTGCAAGACGCAGGACTTACGTTAAAAAAAGAAAAATGTGCATTCTTTCAGGAAGAAGTACAATACTTAGGTTATACGATTAATAAACACGGGCTGAAGAAGTCGCCGGAAAAGGTAAAGGCGATTGTTAACGCTCCAGTACCGACAAATGTAAGTCAACTGCAATCGTTTTTAGGTCTTGTTAACTATTATCGCAACTTCGTGCCAAACGCGTCTTCCATACTCAGTCCATTGTACGATTTGTTACAAAAAGGGGTCAAATGGAGTTGGAACTCTGTGCATGAAGAAGCCTTCAATATCGTAAAAAAACATCTATCCTCTGACCAAACTTTGGCACATTTTAATCCGGCTGCGAAAATAATTTTAACAGTTGATGCATCGCCTACCGGTTTGGGAGCGGTACTGTCACAAATGGAAGTCGACGGAACCGAACGGCCAGTATCATTTGCTTCGAGGGTCTTAAATAAAGCAGAGAAACGATATGCGCAGATCCAAAAGGAAGCAACTGCGATAGTATTCGGGGTCCGCCGGTTTCATCAATATTTATATGGCAGAGCCGTGCCATTCATTCTCAGGACCGATCACAAGCCGCTACTGTCGATCTTCGGTCCGTATCGCGGGATACCGGAAGTATCCGCCAACCGTCTACAACGGTATGCTATATTTTTAAGCGCATACAATTACTCCATCGAGTATATTCGCAGCGCGGACAATAGCGCGGATTACCTGTCGCGCGCATGCCTACCCAACCAGTCCGATGACTCACCGCAGGAGCATCACGACAGCGGTGACGTAACTATTAATAAAATCGTTGACCCGGCCAGTTACATAAACTTTGTATTAGATGGAACTATGCCGACTACGCGTAAAGAGTTACAAGTAGAAACTAGTAAAGATAGTTTAATGGGAAAAGTGACACAGTTTATTCAAGAAGGTTGGCCGCGGAAATTATCGGACGAAAATCTTAAACCTTTTTTCCAGTGTAGGTATCAGCTATCGTATGAAGACGGGTGCATTATGCGTGGCCATAAAGTGGTTTTACCGGAAAGTTTAAGAGAGAGGATATTAACGGAACTGCATGGGTCGCACCTAGGGGTGGTAAAGACCAAAGCGGAGGCCCGGAGTAGGTTTTGGTTTCCTGGTATTGATAGCGCAATTGAGACAATGATTGGCGGCTGCGAAATATGTATCCAGCTTAAACAAACTCCAGTACGGGCCCCGCTTGCCGCTTGGCCTTTTCCGCCGCAACCCTTTCAGCGAATCCACATAGATCTGTTGGGTCCGATAAACGGTGTAACATATATGGTAATAGTTGATGCGCACTCAAAGTGGGTCGAGGCATACGAGATGAAATCAATCACTACCGAAGCAATCTTAGTAAAACTGCAAGAGTTTATCTCGAGGTTCGGCTTACCGCGTACTCTAGTGAGTGATAACGGCACTGGGTTTGTATCGAACGACTTTGAAATTTTCTGTAAAGTCAACGGAATTTCGCATGTGACGTCACCCACTTACCACCCGGCTAGCAACGGTCAGGCGGAAAGCTTTGTTAAAATAGTAAAAAAAGGAATAAAGGCAAGTTTAATGACATGTCAATCGCAAAAAGACTGTAAAGCAAAAATCATTAAATATTTATTTGATTATAGAAACTCAGTAAATTCCACTACAGGCCTTTCACCTGCCGAGTTGGTCTTTGGTCGGAAACTTCGCTCGCGTCTCGACCAAATTATAGAAACAACTCGACCATCGTCCACAAGCTCACTTGCTAACCGCGTGAGCGAAAAACAGTGTTCACAGAGTAGGTCATATGGTGGTACAAATAAACAAAGTTTTGCAATTGGAGACATAATATTATACAAAAAAACAAACGCAAAAAAAAGAACAACGTGGTACAAAGGCATAGTTTTACAGAGGATTGGAGAAGTGATCTATATCATCAGAGATTTAATCAGTGAACAAACATACAAAAAACATAAAAATCAAATAGTGTCATACAAAGGGGCTGATGAGAGTGATAAGACAAAGCAAGAATGGGAATGTCAAATAGATCTGGACGACTTAACCCTAACTGAACAGCCGGGTCCATCTCGACCGCAACCCGAAGAAAAGGCGGACAGTGCCCCGGACACTGCGAATCTGGAGTATGGGCCATCGCCATTACCACCTCTTCAGACTGATGGACGGGAACAAACTACAGATGAAGAGGAAGACTTCCAAGAAGCAATAAGCCCAGATGATGGACAACAAACTAATAATACACAGAGAGGACGGGGCACAGGAATGACACTGCGCCCTATAACCAGAGTAGATTATAAGAGTTTATTGTAAAAAAAATAAAAAATATATATAGATATATGTATAATATTAGATAAAAATCTTTAGGGACATTCACCATGCTCTCTCATTGATTTACGTAGGTATATAATCACCTAACACACTGAGGGGAGGAATATTGTGTTGTAAAGGTAATTAAGTATGCTAGTACATAATATTATTATATCCCATCTAAGAATAAGTTCAACATAGTTGATAACTGAAGGGAGGAATTGTTATGTATGCATAAGTGTCGGTCATTCAATAAAGACCAGTGTGCTAATAGCAGCCGTGTGTTTCACTCGTCCTCTTAATACGCAACAGATTCTATAGGGGTTCTCTTTTTCTTTTGAGTTACGTAGGTATCCTAAAAATAAAGAGGCCAGCACTCAAGCCGTTTCCGGCACCGGCAATCATTGCTAACTGAGGCAGTTCCGATCATCAATCAAGTTGAAAGAATGCATTTAGATCAGCGCAAGTTTGCCACTGCAATTTCCGATTTGGCTGACGGGGCGTCTACTCACAGTCCCCGAGTTCCGTCTCAGTCAAACAATAAGAATAGGAATAAAATTTATTTGACGAATTTACATACGGTAGGTACATATTCAATTTACAAAGGCTCATATACTCAATAAACCTCTCAGGCCTAGAACACTTTTTCTTTCACAGCTAAGTTAGTTCGTCGATTCGATAGTCGATTCAAACTGCTGATGCAAGGCCTAACGGTTCTCCGAGTTATGTGCCTCGCGCACCTCCACTTCAACTTAGCAATTCTTCTTGTAGGTTAGGTAATGAGTAAGTTAATAAGTAACTACAAAGACTGATGCTCTTATAGTGCGATGTTGGTGAAAATGGAATAAGAAAGTTTTGAGAGCGAGAGAGGCTACTCCATAGAGTATAGTAACTATTGGAAATAGAGAGCGCACTCTCGGCTCTTTAATGCCAACACTATCGAAGCATGAAAAAGCGCCCTCTGCATTTTTTCCCCTACACTAAGTGTACTATAGGATCCTATATCTATCTATCTATCTATATATATGTATAGCTCTGTAGGCTGTTGTAGGTAGGTAGGTATTATTTACTTTGAAGCTGTTTTGTTGTTGTTTCTGTCAATAAGGATATAAAATAAAGTATACATACATGTCTTGTGTAACCCTAAGTTTAGAAAATACAAACAGAAACACAACCAAAACAGTTTCAAAGAAATCTGCGCTAACAAACAGATGTAAAATAAACTAGAGAACTGTGTGCTGTTTTTATTTTAAAAATGTTTATGCTTATTTATAATACTTCTGAGCAGCCGTCTTACATTCATCACCTTCATTTTGGTCGTACTTAAGTCAGTTACTAACCTATATATCAAAATATTTATTGAAATATCCATAAGTTTCTTTTTTAATTCCTTTTTGGGAGCCCGATTCTTGCTTGAAACCATGTTGCCAAATCCAAGCATAGCGAAGTTGTCTGAAAAAGGATTTTCAGGGAATTAGCCACCATAACTCACTACTCAACAGTGTTTGTACAGGTTTCTACGTCAACTCAATAGTAACTTAACAATCGCTTTACAATGTTATTTTTCAAAAATATGCAGTAATGCATGTTACATCCTAACTGACTATGGTACTGGGTGCTCTTTTGTACAGACTGTACAAAATAAAAGTCTAGTATTTTAATTCCCTGTGATTTAATATTAACTCACCTCTTTCAGTTGCTCGAGTTGCCATGTCAGAAACACGTGGATGTTTGGCACAGACTGTGATGGATTATTGTAGGACCTTAAAAATCTTGTTTAATGATGGCTTCTCCAGAACTTGTCCTAGAAGAAAAGGTTATTTGGTTTATTTTGAAAAAAATAATAATATCTGAACACTTGTAGAACACAACTAAAAAAATCTTTGTATTTAAAATAACTTATTTTATACCTACTGATTTATATTCTATGGAAACCTTATTAACTTATGATTCTGTGAGGTTTACATGTTTTGAGAAACTTACCAAACAAATGAAGTTGTAACAGTTTCGTTCCTCGTCCGAGAAATGTTTGTCACAAACTTCTCTGTTGCTGTAGTAGGCATAATCTGACTCAGTTTCGCAGACCGGCTAAGGTAACCCTTTTAGAACGTTCTGGACATTTGTCTGATTGTCTTGTCTGATTGAAAGGAATGCATTGTGAGGTCTGAAATAAAAAACAATGGTTGATTGGTTTGTTGTCTGTGTACTTAGAGGAATTAGCATGAAGGTTCATATCATGCTTAGTCAATGATTCTCAGGGGATTAATTTCACATGGGTGCCATTTAGAGAAATATTATGGTTGGTGGGTAAAGTTGGGGAATAACTAGGATATTATATGCAAGTAAAACCTCTCATGAAAAAATATGTACCTACGAGTAATTTATGGTGAAAAGTGCAATCCCTTACGAAGTTCAAGAATGGTTAGAAGTGGATTTACATACAAATGCGGAAAGCTACTTTTTATGTCACGTACCTAGAGAAGGAGAAAAGAGGCAATAACAAATTACTTCTTACCATTGGCCGCACATCCAAAAGTGCACAGCCTAGGCATTGTGTAGCTGGAGATGGTAAACAGGTACCTACTATTTATTTGTGTGTGTATGTTTGGCGGAATTTAGCAAAGTAATTTTCACATTCTAATGCTACTAATGTTTGCTGTAAAGTCTATAGAAAGGAGGAAAAACACTCGCAAAGTAGTAGGTATAGTGTCCTTAGCTCAAACACAGAAGTCTTAATTGTCAACAGTAAAAACGGAGGAGTATTGCAGTTCAACTCAACGCTCTTTTTGAAATACAAATTCACCACACCATACTTTTCTCCACGAAATCAAAAGTTTTCAGCACGCTTTTTTTCATCAAGCAGTTTGAATAGTTTGATGGATTGATGTGTGGCTAAGACAGAAAAACCTATGAATGTTGCCATAATACAGTAAATCTGCCGAATTTGTAAGTAGTCATCAAATTATAGTTTTTATTTATTTAGGCGCATTAACTACGATTTTGTTATAAAAATAATGAAATGGAAAAATCTTTAGAGATGTGATTTTGTTTTGATTTTTCATAGTGACATCTATAGGCAAATTAAAAAACTATTAGTTTTCGGAGAAAAAATCGAGATTGCGCCACCACATTCTTAAAATTTCGTCTTGTTCCAAGTGTCCCCCCCCTGGGCTACTCCCGACTGTCTAATAACCCTCATTTCTGCATGATTTTTTGCCAAATGAGTAGATCAGTGGTCAATGCAACTCAAAGAAAGACACTACATCGATTAATCGTGGTCTGGTGTGACGTCTAGTGACGCTACACTCAAAAGGTAAGCACGTGAAATAAATACATACATTCAAGTAAAAAGTACACATTTATAAATTAAAATATAGATAAGCTCACGCCTGTATCCCAGAGGGGTAGGCATAGAGCAGGGACTGTCACCTGCCACGATCCTGACAAATCACTTTCGCTTCATGTGTTAATCATCGTAAAGAAGCCTTCGTAAAAAATATTAAGATTGGTTTGACGATGGTTTTTAGTTTTGATCTGTTTCATTTGCAAAAATAAGACATTTCCATCAAGTTCAATTCGTTGTTGACGAGATATTCAAAGTTGAGAGTAGGCGCCCAGTCTGGCGAACAGTTACAAGTTTTCTAGGACGCCCAATTATTGACGAGGATTGAACGGGCGCAAGTTTTTAACTTTTTAATGTCACAGTCTAACTTTTGAATTTTCCTTCCGCTTCCGGTCTTACGTACACCAATCTGTGTTCGTTTCAATTTTGAACTTAGAATACGCGGCCGTGTTTTTTTTAACATGATGCTATTAGTACTAGCTAGCATATTAGGGACTTCACACACGACTGATATAATATACATTACATCCCGGGAGGTATAGCTTTACATTATATTAAAGTATCACACACGGAACAGGTAACGTAATGTATATTTCGCTTCATTTCGTTGACATACGTCTCGACCGACACACGTTCCGGCTGCTAAGGCGTTATACAGGGTGTTATGGATCTGTCGACTTACTACTAGATTTAATAGATAGGTAGTTCATCAGAAGATGATTGAGATTTTGATGCGCGTATGCGTTAGCACATGTGCCAAAAATAGAACGATGTGCATTGAACATCATATAAAGTAAGGAAAATTCCGAAGAGTTTAAATTATATGCGGAATTATCAGACATCGACAGCAAGTGGACAGGCATGATATTATTACAAAATTGATGACCACTGTGTTGCTACACTTTTTTTTCTTTTCTTGAGGTAGATTGATTTTTGTTACTATCCTTCATGTTAAAGGCAACTTTAATGTTATATTCCATCACTATATACAAGTAGTAACTTCCTATGTTATATCTATAAAATCATAGGTCATCAATTATTATTATTATTATTATTAATACGTTTATTGCACATAAGTAAAAATTACAATGACAACGCGGCGGACTTAATGCTACAAGCATTTTCTACCAGTCAACCGAGTCTTTTCTTGAGGTAGATTGATTTTTGTTACTATCCTTCATGTTAAAGGCAACTTTAATGTTATATTCCATCACTATATACAAGTTGTAACTTCCTATGTTATATCTATAAAATCATAGGTCATCAATTATTATTATTATTATTAATACGTTTATTGCACATAAGTAAAAATTACAATGACAACGCGGCGGACTTAATGCTACAAGCATTTTCTACCAGTCAACCGTAGGAGGTGTATCAATCGACTGAATCGAAGAATTGCTCGCAGCCCTGGCTGCCTGAGTGATCTTAAACGATCACGAACGTTAAGCAACATAGGGCGCGTTCAGTGCGCGGATGGGTGACCGTTTATGATTAACGCTAATGGCATTTTTCCGAGCGGTTCCATGCTTCGCAAGGCATGTAAAGCAGTTGGTGCTGGCTGCCGTCGATAGATGGCAGTCGTTAAGCCAAGTCAGAGGCCATAGAGCAAGACCAGCCACTAGTCTTACAAGCCTCCATCAATCCGGACTTGGGCCCCCGTGGCGGAGTATGGCCTATACCTTCCTCAAGCTTACAAAACGTAGCTTACGGCCGATTTCTGAATTGAGAATTTCGGTAAGTAACTACTTAACTCTAGTGTTGTCTCGTCAAGTTTCTCAGAAAAGAGCGTGACAGAACGCTATTTAAATATTTAAGTGAAATTCTCAATTCGGAAACCGGCCTTTAGCGAGACTATTTATATGGAGCAAATTTATGTGGAGCAAATGATTTTTTTGAGATAGGACTCTGAATACCTATGTCGTTTAGCGACATAAGACTCCTAGTGGAGTTTTTTGAATCACCAAGAAACTTTTTGAACACCCTTTACGAAGGAAGATATATCGTAATATAAGGAAAGGTATTGGGAGGTATTGAAAGGTATCGAAAGGTAAATATACATCTTCGTATCGCTCATTTTACCTTTGTACCTTTAAGGTACGAAGATGTAAGGATATATATTATACCTGTCGTGTGTGGTCTCCTGACGATTTCTATGGAAAGATGTAATGAGATATATCGTGCTATAATATACATCCTTACCTTATAGCCGTCGTGTGTGGAGTCCCTTATTCTTAATAGAGTTAGGGTCTGTTTCACAATCTGCAGATAAAGTTCCGGATTAGCTATCCACAACCAGGGCTGCAGTTTGTTCTAAATTTGAAGTCATAAACTAACGCACGCAATATAGAAAAAAATATTTAAATTTAGAACAAGCGGCAGCACTGGTTGCAGATAGCTTATCTGGAACTTTATTTGAACATTGTGAAACAGGGGCTTAATATAGTAGCAACACCACTCGCTAACTGTGCAGGAAAATATCGTGAGGAAACCTGAATAGCTAAGATTTACCTAGCTACCTTCGCGCTTGACTCTCCGTCTGGAAGAAGACCCTGCAGTGGGACGTATAATAATTTACATTCGACAAAAAATGCCTGCAAACATGCAAAAAAGGTTTGACTTACGACTTTGCGACGATGCGTCGAGACGTCTGAAGGAGCTTGCGATAAATAAATAAATAAATAATTTAGTATTATGACTCCTACCGATATTAATGTATCGGTTCACGATAGGTATGCGAAAAGTACGTTCGGGTATTCTTAAGGGGTAAGATTTTGGTCTTTAATACACCCTTACGGCATAATTTCAATTTACTTTGATTTCGATGATTTTTAGAGGCAACAAGCCATCGATGAAGTGTAGGTACCGTCGTCGGGGGCAAAGACCCTTCGAGGTAGAAACCCTTCGAGGTGCTGATCTTTCGAGGTAGTTAATGATCCACCGACAAAACGTACCATCGATCGAGGTAAGGACATCGAGCATAACATAACACATAACATTTACATACAGGCACATACATTGCTTCTGGCCCCACACTAGGATCCCCTGTGTCGTGGGAACCAGAAACAGCGACGTCACAAATATGTAAACATACAAGACCTGGGTTTTTTTTTGTCCCCAGCCGGGATTCGAGACCTCTCGCATGGTAGTCAGATGCGCTAACCGCTGCGCCACAGAGGTCGAGCATCGAGGTATCGTTATTCGAAGTGATGTACGAGACTTTGTTAAGCCGGTTTTTCTTCCAATCTGCAATTTGTATCAGGGACAAACATTAAATTAATATTTAGCAGACAATGCTGTGGCCCTTGGGCCGTAAACAATTTTATGATTCGTATCAATTCTAATTTATGTTCTGTTAGGTCGCCTTTACGCCTCACCATTGTTTTGTGCCAAAGTACCCACGTATACAGTTTGTTGTTATGTAGTTATGGTAGATATGGACATAAACTCACGCCTGTACCCTAGAGGGGTACGCAGAGACCAGTCACATCTTAGTACAATGCGCGGACTTAATGCCACAAGTATATTGTACCAGTCAACCGCTGGACGTAAAGGCAAGAGTTGTTAGCGTTTTGGCTTTCCCTCTTCTTCTTTTGCCTGGGCCGCACTCATCGCGGTAACCCGAAGATTCGGGCTATCGCGATGTGTGTAGCCAAGTATTCGCGTATACTTCGGAGCTTCGTCCGTAGTCGTCAGGACTTCGCGTCGCTGTCGGTAAACTTTCACAAATCACAGAGTTTTATCGCGATGAACTTCGACGCTTCGGTGATAAAGCCAAAGTGCTATACGAAATATGGTATTTTTGGCAGAGTTAGTAGTCTAAGTAAATATATTTAAAAAAAAAGCTTTGAGAAAGAATCAAGAATCAAGAATTTATTTCAACGTAAAGAATTTACATTCTGCTCGTTGAATGTCAATGTACATACAGCTATGTATAATGTTAGCCGCGGCCTTGGGGCCGTCTGTAGTGGAGAAAAGGCAGCGAAAAAAAAACTCCACTCTGACCATCTTTTCTCAAATCACCTTAAAGCTAATACAAATAAAACATACAAAATAATATCTTGGATGTGTTGAACACTATATACAATTATCCTCTGATTTAATTTAATATTAAACTACTATTTAATGCCATACGTTCTTGTCTTCTAAATAATCGTTGATTTTATAATAAGCTTTTTTGCAAAGAGTGTGCTTAACACAATTCTTAAATCGCGTTGGGGGTAACTCTAACATATCTTGGGGTATCTTATTGTAGAACCTTGACGGTACCTTTGGCGGCAAGTTTGCCGGGTAGCTGTCCCGGCAAACTTCGTACAAAGCTTTTTTTCTCACCGTTTAAACCTTCCCTGGAGTACCACAATATAAAAAAACCAAAAATCAGCCAAATCGGTCCAGCCGTTCTCGAGTTTTAGGGAGACTAACGAACAGCTGTCCTTTTTATAGGTATATAAGATTATTGTTTAGTAACATAATATGATATTTGTAGTATTAAGATATAAATTAGTTATGTCCTTAACTGTAGGGTGACATTGTAAATTTTTGTACAAAATCCTCTCAAATAAAGATTATAAAAAAAGAGTCAATAAGCGTAAAAAAATAAAATAAATACATAATTATTTAAGGTATATAAAATAAATGAATCTGATTGTTATTCTGGTTCTCAATCGAATTCGAAGTCCTAAGAAAAGTAGAGAGCTCCATGTCAAACTTGCCGCGATCCCAAGTTTCCAAGTTCTCACTGAAATTACCGAGTGTAACTGAAACTGGACCAGTTCATAATAAGCTTGTGGCAAGCAATGATGGCGGTGCTTAAGAACTTTCTGTATTATTTTCTGAAAGATAAGGAAAGGTCCGCAAAAGAGTTTTTTTCTGCTTTTTCTTCTTTCTTTATTTTATTTTTAAGTATTTTGGCAACAGTGTAGTCCAAAAATAATTAAAATTATGACTAACTAAATGAAGGCCTGAGCAACACCCTAATCTATAATCTCCCTGATGACCACCACCGCCCACCGCGGTACATACTACCTACTACGCCTGCTAACCACTACGCCACAGAGGTCGTCGAATATTCCTTGGTAAATCGGGTTTTTTTGCCGACCTCCTCATTTCTGAGTTGATCACGCAGTGAAACAAACAATAGCTCTCTCCACTTACTCGTTGCGCGACATTGAGCCTCCTCATGATGCCCATAGTAACCAACCAGGGCCTCAATTCTGTTAGTGCATTACAGTACGTTGTACGGTACACGGTCGAATCATGCGACGTGCAATTTTATACCATTGACGCCTAGAAGGTTTTAATAGGGTAGTTTCCAAGGTCAAAATAATTAAATTCTGTTTAGTTCGTATTTTAGATTATAAAAAAATATTGGACACGTATTTTTTCTTTTTTCGATTAAATAAAAAATAACAAAGATATAGCCCATTAAAGTTAGCCCATTAAGTTTTAGTCTAATTTACAAATAAAAAAATACGTGTCCCTTATTTTAGAATAATCTATAACACGGACTAAATACATTTTTTAGGGCAACTAGCCCATTGTATGGACGTGTAGACTTTAAGCGGCAATGAAACTGAATCGCCACGTTCATACAGTTGTCATTGTACTACATTACTCGAGATAGATTACTCATTCAATAAAACACCAATAGAAGTTGTAAAGTTGTCTGTCATTGTCTTCTAGGAATCACAATAGACGGCCATCTTAACTAGAAAAATCACGTTAAGAAAAAAAAAAAAAAAAAAAAAAAAAAAACTCACGCCCGTTATCCCCGAAGGGGTAGGCAGAGGCACCAGTCTCTAGAACTGGACCCACGTTTTGCCGAGTTTATTAGGTCCCAAACGTGACAAGTGGCAAGCCTGTCGCCGTTATCCGGGCACAATTTATCAGCGAATGGTGTTGCTGTACAAACAAATGTACGTAACTAAAAGTCATTGGTACATGCGTGGTTCGAACCCAGACCTTCATGATCGAGAAGCAAGGGTCAACCCCACTACGCCACCACCGCTTTTTTTTTAAGAAAAAAAAGTTAAGAAAGTGGCAAGTAAATTATCCAGCTTTATATATGCACAAACAGAGCTAAAAAGAACAACGGACCTCAAAAGTGCAATGGGTGCTTACTTCGCTTACGCGCAGGCCTGGCTAATGTATGGTGTCCTCCTCTGGGGAAATAGCACGGATGCTAAGAAACTGTTCATTCTCCAAAAAAAATGTATACGAATACTCGCGAATATCGATGCAATGACAAGTTGTAGAAGCTATTTTATTAAATTCGAAATCCTCACACTGACCTCATTATATGTTTCAGAAATATGTACTTTTGTAAAAAATAATATTGACCTTTGTACACGCCCTAAAAACTTAAGGCCCCATAAAAGATTAGAAACGCCCACATCAAAATTACAGTTAGTGAATTCTGGCCCCCATTCAATGGCTGCAAAAATATACAACCATATACCTGATTTAATTAAATCAAACGAAAGAACAAACATATTTAAGAACGCACTAAACAAATTTTTATTGCAAAAGAACTACTACTCGCTGAAGGAATTTTTCGATGATGATACTACTTAAAGTTATTAAATTACTAAAAGATTTATATATTTTTTTGTTTTTGTCTTTAATGAAATGGAATAATAGCTTGTACTTACCTACTAAATGAATATTATAGTGACTGTTATGTTTTATAATAAGAGTCTCTAAAAGAAAAGTTGCAATTATACTATGAACTAGTTATTTAAGTTAACATAATTTTATATTTACAAATTTATATTGGCAGCGCCCTAGCAGGGTTCTTGTTTGATACTTCTACTATTTAAGACATCTCATGTACAACAAGAAAGCTCAATAAATATCTTATCTTATCTTACTACTGCATTAACAGGATCTAGGTCCAGGTTTCACATCCATTAGTCATCACTGATAGAAACACACAGTTCATGAGATTAACCATTTACAAAAGTGCAAAATGTTGTATTGCTGCACTTCGATTATGCTCCAAGATGCTTTTAAATTGAACGAACTTTCCCATCTCGTGTAAATGCTTTAAATTGAAAACCTTTCTCGATAGTGCCTGAAGCTTCGCTGTAAATTGTGGCAAATATTTATTGTAAACACTTCCCCATTGTTGTTTTCTGAGAAGAAAAATGCAACTTCATAGAAGACTTCATACTACAGCATTCTATTATTTTTAAAGTATGAAGTAGTTTTAAAGGTGCTGGAACAAATACAATGTAAAAAATTACAGAAAGATCTATAAAAGACAATAGATAGATAAATGGAGATAGATAGACAACACTTTATTGTACATAAAAAAGGAAATTACACAGGTATTTCTTAATCTAAGAGTACAGACGGCGGCCTTATCACTATAAGTGATCTCTTCCAGACAACCTTTGGATGGACTGAAGCAAAATATTGGAGAAGGAAGCAGATGTACAAAATAAGGTAAAATAATAGTTACTGAGATATATCAATTTTATTAAACATGCCTAATTAACCAAACTGCTAGATAAATATAATGTGAATAAATTCTAATATATAAAATTCTCATGTCTCAATCTTACTGCGCATACTCCTCCGAAACGGCTTCACCGATTTTCATGAAACTCTATATTCGGTAGGTTTGAGAATAGGTTGTTATCTATTTTTCATAGCTTTAATTGAAAAAAAAATTTATGGCGAAACAGCGTTTGCCGGGGCAGCTGGTAATATATAGGTATATAAATATAAACTATCAATAGATATCATCAAAAAACCTTTTCGTTAGCCTGTTGTGTGTTCTAATAAAGCCACCACACCCTGACCTGACCAACCCTCTCCGCGTTAGCTGTACTATGCAGACGAACCAGTAAATTCCTGGCAGCATCGGGCCGGAGTGCCCGACGCAGCGTCAGCACAAAAGCCTCCTGCGGCAGCGCACTAATGAGGCCTTTTGACCGACAATTTCTTTTAAACCCACCCCTTTGGGGTGCTCCCATTACTGGCAATGCCTTGAATAAGCCTCTACTTTTCGAATACTATCCGTTAATACTACACAGGTTTCGAGCTTCGCAAGGCACTTTAAGTAGTTGGTGCCGGCTGCCGTCGACAGATGCCAATGGCAGTCGTTAAGCCAAGTCAGAGGCCTTAGGTCGGCTTGAAAATTTCTGACAGTATAAGACCAGCCACTAGTCTTACAAGCCTCCACCAATCCGGATATAGCCCCCGAGGTGGAGTATGACCTATACCTTCTTCAGTAAAGAGACCCATGCCCCTCGGTGGGGGCATAATGGGTTGATGTTGATGATGATACTACCCAGGAGAGGCTACCACTGTTGGGGTCTATTATCGTGAATCTACTTTCCTCCTTTGCATTTCTTAGTCTCGTTTTCATAGCTCTCTGGGTCACCTGCAAATTGTAAACATAAACATTTACATACAGGCACATACATTGCTTCATGCTTCTGGCCCCATACTAGGATACCCTGTGTTGTGGGAACCAGCAACAGGGACACCACAAACATGTAAACATCCAAGACCTGGGGTTTTTTGTCCCCAGCCGGGGTTAGAACACGGGACCTCTCGCTTGGTGGGCAGATGCGCTACCCGCTGCGCCGCAGAGGCCGTTGAATTGTGAACAGTTTACCTAATTGGTGATTGTCCATGACTCGGGCCGTATCCCATGGTGTGATGGGGAGGACACACTGTTTGTACATCTTACATTTGAGTTTTATTGGTAAGTATATTCCCACCCTCGAAAACTTAAGGATGAAACACACCAACGCTTTGGCAGTCCATAAAAAGCACTGTATCAACAAAGTACGATCTAGTTATTGAAGTAAGCAGCAGTTGGTCCTAAGGAGGGTTTTATAACTTACAAATGGTAAAATGTAACTCCAAAATCTCAGCTAATCTCTTGAATGACTTATGCAAAGTGAGTAGTGAGAAGTGCCCCGTCTGTCTCCAAGTACAAAAGGGAACGGAACTACAGTAAATTAATATTATGACGGAGCGAGTATTGTGTAGTACATTCTCAGTGGTCGGTGGAAATCAGGCGGTTGGCGGTTTTTATTTTTTGAGGTAACCGAAACTTCAGACTATACGTACTATGGGTGGTACTTAAAATAAAGGTGGGGTAAACAAGAGAGGTAATTTAACTTAGTAACTTTTTAATAACTACAAAATGTTCTTAGAAGATTGCACATGTAGGTAAGTTCTGAAGCAATTCCAAACTGAATATAAGAAAAGAGGTAGATAAAGAGAGAGAGGTTACATTAGCAGCCAATGTAGTCCTGATATCACTCTTTGAATAATTCTATGAAATCATCATCATCATCATCAACTCGCCGTTGTCCACTGCTGGGTATAGGCCTTCTCCCCCAAAAGCCATTTCAGACGGTCACTCCCCATTCTCATGCACGGACCGCCTACAACCGACCGACTCAACTACATAGAAAGAAAGAAAACACATTTATTACAGCAACAGTTACACAAAACATACTATACTGACTATTTAATACTTTGAGACACTAAAAACAGAGTACCTAGGTACTCTGAAAGGTACTCTGTAGGTAAGAAAATATTTACAAACTATGTCAATTTTTAAAGGAATTGAAAAAAGTTAGTTAGGTCACCCTCCATAATGTTTCATAAGTATCTACTGGTTCGTATACTTCGTGTAGCGGAACCTCTATATCGTTGCTTTTCTTTCTCAAACTTGTATCTTAAAAAAGACAACTTTTCAGAAGAGGAATAAAACTGTCTGTCTTTTTATACTATGGAGTTTCGGTAAAAAATGAAATGCCATCTCTTAGATGTAAACTATTGGCTATAAATATAAGTAAAACTAAGATACTAATCTTTTTCAGCTTTAGTATAGACGCATTTTATGAGATAAGAGTTTGCTACATTTTTTTAAGATACGTGTTTGAGAAAGTAAGGTAACGATATGGGTTTCAGTGTCACTGAAGATCTGGACTCCAATATTTCCATCACCGCTGATTCATCATCCCCGACGCGAGCATAAAGTTCAGTTTCGTTGACTGCTCGGCCCCTTTACTTTAGTTAGACGATAATTTAGCCAACTTGCGTTACAATTGAGTGCATTTATTTAATTAACCAAAACATGATATCAGTTCCCGACCCGCTGTGAAGTTCTATTTTTTTTTTTTTTTCAATAAAAAAAATAAGCTCCTAATGCTATAAAGTACATATAAGGATACTAGTTATAGGGACTTGTTTATTCCTATGCATTCTGTGTTTATCTGTTATTAAAAAGTAAAGTAAATTATAAAATTCTTAGATATTACATTAATGTTTTAGCTTTAAAATAAAAAAAAATTTCAAGTTATGTAAAGTTATATATGCATCTTATCTTTATAGTTCTTCTGCATAATATACATTCTGCTAGAGTGCTTGCTTTCATCAAGTTAGCAAAGTTCGTCAGCCAGTTAACAAGACGGGAGTATTTTGTTCCGAGACTAGCGAAAATAATATAAGATGCTGAGAATTATCAGCTTATTTTTCGCGAAATTGTTGAAGAATCATTTTGAAACTTACAATGTATAACAGTATTTATTTCTCATCAATCAATCATCTAGTTTAATACAATATCTGTTCTCAATTTAGCATGTAAGGATGTTACAACTGTTGATAAACCTAATAAATAATAAAAAAATAAGATAACAATATTCTTTTTTGTTCACGATGACAAAACACAAACATGAAATATTTACAAGGTTACATAACAAAAAAGATAAAAAGTACCTGAAACCGACGTGCGTGCATGCAACGACTAATGAATGTCGATGATGCGAAATTGATTTGTCAGGATCGTGTCAGGTGGCAGTCCCTGGTCTCTGCCTTGTCCTCTGGGATACAGGCGTGAGGTTATGTATGTATATAACAGTATGATGTAAAACAATAGCCATTTTTTGCAATTAAAATATTTAATTGTGACCCGAGTTGGACACAATAGAGCGGAAAGTAGATTAGAGGAATGATTCCCGCATAGAAGGCAACGTCCTGTTTTGCATAACTTTCATCAGAACACGAGTAGGCGACCCATTATTAAAGTAAGCAATGCTTCACGGACACATCATCATCATCATCATCATCAGGCTATATTAGTCCACTGCTGGACATAGCCCTCCCCTAATGAGCGCAATAGCGCCCTGTCTTCAGCTTGCCTCATCCAGCATCTGCCTGCAGTCCTTCGCAGATCGTCATCCCACCTGGTTAGAGGGCGTCCTACACTACGTTTGCCGAGTATCACGGACACAATGTATGGATAATTTGTTACTGCTCCATGCGTCAACCATAAAATAGGATGCGTCGGTTGTCACAGACAAATTGCTGCAGCAAATATTTTACTAAAATAAAATGAACAAAGTTCTGCTTTAACATACTGTGTGTGACGTTCGAATGTTTGCTGCACCGTAGTTACTTTGACCTTACATTAGATTGGATTACATTAGAACTATTTCTTTCCTTATCTAGTGTTAAAGTGTTGAGTAAACAACAAAAAACACGAACCCATTAGCTATGTCCCCACTGTCCTATACTTGAGCCATTACAAACGTCCGAACTGAGTCATAAACATTTATATCAGACCTCTCTCTCACACATATAGGAGGCATATCAGGCGTATCGGAACTCTCGCTCGCAATTTTATGACTCAGTTAGCACGTTTGTAATGGCTCAAGTATAGGCCACCTGTGAAGTCTGCCCTTTTAAACCAAAAATGAATTTTCCGGGCCAAGTCAGAGGCCTTAGGGCGGCTTGAAAACTTCTGACAGTAAGACCAGCCACTAGTCCTGCAAGCCTCCACCAATTCGGACTAGTCCCCGTGGTTGAGTATCGCCTATACCTTCCTCAGAGAGGAGACCCGTGCCCCTCGGTGGGGACATAATGGGTTGATGATAATTTGAAAATTCTTTATTGCACAAGAAAAGATCTGCTCAAAGGCGAGCTTAATACTAAAAAGTATTTTCTTCCAGCTAACCATGGGTGATGTGGAAAGAGTAAGAGGTAGTGCTAGAGAAGTCCAAGTAAAATAGAAAACATATATTACTTACTTACAGATTACCAATGATGTATTGATGATGATGAAGTTTCCGAATCCGTCCACGGGTCTTAAAAAGAAAGCTCCCGACAACCCTCCTACTTTTTAAAGTCTGCTCAAATATTTAGGATATTAGTCATTAATTTTCGTTACCCAACAAATTGTAGGTACGTCTAAAACCCGGTGCACCAGTATGAAACATTTCGTTACAAGGTAGACCATTCCAAGCCGCTATTAACTCGATTTGTGAACTCATTCGTAGCACTACTAGCTCTTTGTCTAAGGGTATTCACCGTCTACGCCCTAAGGGCCTTACTCCACTTCTCCGGTCCGGCAAACGTTAATTACTGGTCCGATTTACAAACACACAAGAATACTAGTAAGCTTCTCCACTCCGGCATCCGGTTTTTAACGGTCCGATAATTTGCTAGATCGGAACGGTATTTTACCGGGCCGAAGTGATCGACGTACAAAAACAATACACGTTTTTGCACCGCGCATACAACCCGAAAATGTTCCCATACTATTTTATTTACATTAATAGAATGTGTGGAAAACGTCCCCTGCCTCGAATAGAAAACCTAGGAATTTTAATAAAGCACTGCGTCACGTCCATTTCCGATTATAGTCGGATGAAGTTGAGAAGCATAATCCGGCCTTCCGATATTTTTCTCTTGACCGGAGCAGTGGAGAAAGTCCCTTACAATGTAAAGTGCCGCCGATAACACGCCGCTGTTAGTTTTCGTCTTCTAAAACGATTATGATAAATAGTTTGCACGGCTTGGCAGAGACGGATCGCCGCTTCCACGCTCCATCGCATATTTATTGGCCCGGTTAAGAGCCCTGTACACAAGGAGATAGCTCATATTAATTGTTCTTTCTAGCTGTATCATCAACGATAGCATCTGTAGATACTCGTGGAAACAACTGATCGCGTCACGCATCACAGTTAGGATCACGAGATAGTAACCCAGTTTGATCACGTGTATTCAAATACACCGCTCATATACATATGAATTCCTGGTAGCCCCGGCCGCCTGAGTGATGTTAAACGATCACGAAGGTTAGGCAACGTAGGGCGCGTTCAGTGCATGAATGGATGACCGTCTATGACTAACGCTAATCACATTTTCCGAGCGGTTCCGTGCTTCGCAAAGCACGCTAAGCAGTTGGTGCCGGCTGCCGTCGATAGATGGCAGTCGTTAAGCCAAGTCAGATACCTTAGGGGGCGGCATGAAAACTTCTGACAGTACGACCAGCGTCTTGCAAGACTCCGCCAATCCGGACTTGGCAAACGTAGTGGAGTAAGGCCTGTACCTTCCTCATCGAAAAACATCCAGACTAAGGTCATTTGTACAAATGTACGGCGGCCCCGAATGGGAATCGACGCCACGACCTGTGCCTTGGTAGCTAAGCGCCTTAACGGCTAGACCAACGGTGGTCTCAAATCGCTTGATTGGTCAATGAAAATTAAAAGAAAGTTATCAAGTTCACATTTACCGCAGAGCTTTGTGACATGGGGAATCGCTCGTAGCCTGGGCTGCCGGAGTGATCTTAAACGATCACTAAGGTTAAGCAATATACGGCGCGTTCAGTCCATGGATGGGTCACCGTCTATGACTAACGCTAGTGGCATTTTTCCGAGCGGTTCCGTGCTTCGCAAGGCACGTTAAGCTTTTGGTGCCGGCTGCCGTCGATAGATATCAGTCGTTAAGCCACGTCATAGGCCTTAGGGCGGCTTGAAAACTTCTGACAGTAGGCCAGGCACTAGTCTTACAAGCCTCCACCAACCCGGACTTAGCCCCCGTAGTGGAGTATGGTCTATACCTTCCTCATCGAAAACATCCAGAGCATTGTGACATGAGCCTTGTGGTTTTCGCTTAGTTTGCTCTTTATTAGATGAAGTCGATCGAATCAGCGGAAGATTTCCATCGTCTGCCAGATGATCGGTAGTGCCAAGTCGGCTCAGATATTTCAATTACCTCCGTCGAGATCGCGGTCTATTTGACATTTGAGTGTTGGGCGGTTCCCTTATCTTTAGGATTGACTTGTTTGACTGAATGCCTTTAGTGAGCCAGGGTTGGTGTGTGTTTCATGAACCCTTGCATCGATTCTGTTAGTACATTATAGTTCATTTACAGTTAGATGGTCGGGTCACGTGACATGTTTTTAAATACCATTGCCGCCTAGAATTATTGATACGCGAGCCCGAGTTGTTGAGAGTCGTTAAGCCAAGTCAGAGGGAGGCCTTAAGGCGGCTTGAAAACTTGACAGTAAGACCAGCCACTGGTCAACCAGCCGGTCGACCAGCCAATCCAGACATGGCCCCTGTGGTGGAATATGCCCCTGCCTAAGGGAAGAGACGAAGAGAAGAAAAAAAAAGGTGGCAGTCCTTGGTCTCTGACTGCCCCTCTGGGATACAGGCGTGAGCTTTTGCATGTACATACATATGTATTTTTGGGTTTGTCTCATGTTAAAAATTCTTCGTGTCGATGAGTAGAAATTAGTCAATTTAAAGTCAAGCGTTACTTTAAATCAACACGTTGTATCTTATTTAAACGGTGATTTTAGAGTTCAATTCCAGTTTTCTTTTATTTCACTCTCCTTAGAGCTACGAAAATGTTTTGTGCCAGGAACATTGATTGTTCGGTATAAAGTTTCTCAGCAGGACCAACACAGTAGTTAACATTAATTAATTAAATCAACACTTTATTGTTCAGATAGTCAGCCCGCCCTCCTAAGAGAAATAATATACTGAACTTTACCGAAAACACACCGACATGACTTAGGTACGCCTATTTATCACTCCCCAGAACTCCGAAAAGTTTCCGAACTTATGTTCTGAGAGGTGGATTGATAGAAAAAAATACTTCGGAAAAGTACTTAGTTAAGTAGCGTTCATCAACACGGGATGGACTAACTGCCGTACTCAGAGATGTCATTTAACCTAATGATCATTAAATTTTTTAATATCGTCCTTATGCGTATTGATATAGGTAAGTGTTATTTTTCTTTCTTAACTAACCATTAAAGTTAATGAATGTCTCTAAGTACGGCTGGGTAAGCTTTTGACATTTTAGCTAAAATTTGGAGAGTCTCACTTACAAAACCTTTTTATTTTCAGGTACCTACATGCAGCCTCGATTGTGTGCTGGAAAATACAAGTCCACGATAAAGGTACTATCACAGTCATTCTACTCACAAGCCAAGGTGGCACAGGCTTTTAAGCTTACATTTTTTGCATACATAGAGATACATTTCGGAACTACTCTTCTTTTTGATGATTCTAGGCGTTCTTTTTCTTGGGTAAATGTAGATCAAATAAGAATAAAATATTGTTATTATCCTAGTAAATACACCTACAGTTGCCCCTATAGTTGCTACATAAAAATATTGCAGACATCTTTTTTTCTTCGATATTTCATCATCATCATCATCATCATCATCCAGCCACAAGAAGTCCACTGCTAGACATAGGCCTCCTCCATGGATTTCCAAAAAGACCAGTTGGAAGCGGCTTGCATCCAGCGTTTCCCTGCCACTTGGATGAGATCGTCTGTCCATCTTGTGGCTGGTCGTCCTACGCAGCGCTTGCCGATGTGTGGTCTCCATTCAAAAACCTTTCGGCCCCATCGGCCATCAGTTATTCGTGCTATGTGCCCCGCCCACTTTGATATTTATTTTCACTTAAATTAATGATCATCATCATCAACTCAGTTGAAGGTAAATGTAATGGGGATTGGCCGCGGGATTGATTGAGCATCGGGACGTCGTCCATCCGGTGTTGTTCCACGTTAAGTAGTCGGTCGGAACGGGACAGTCCCCCCGGTCGCTAATCTTCTTTGCTCGGGCTGAAGTCTTGCGAATTTATGATTCATAAAAATGTTTCACTTAATATCGGGCCTCGACCTTTTCGTCGGCAAAATATGTAAAAGGCAGTCGTGAAAGTGAAAACCGATCGATTGGGTAAACTTGGCCCGTCTTGAAGTTCTTTGAAAATGCTCCGTTAAATTCGAGATGTACATATTTATAACAAGAATATGTACATAAACTAACTGACTTGAAATATCCATACATCTATACTAATCTAGTATACTAACTAATATTATAAAGAGGGAAGAATTGTATTTTTGTATTTTTGTAATGAATAGGCTCAGAAACTACTGGGCCGATTTTGAAAATTATTTCACCATTAGACAGCTACATTCTTCGTGAGTAACATAGACTATATTGGATTTTCAAAAAGTTTAGGGTTTCGTACGAAATCTCGAATAATGTAACCCAAGGTGTAAAAAAATTAGTACCTGGGGATTTTCTCTGGAACTAATATAGCTATTTCGACGGAAACGTTTTTGGCACCCGTGCGAAGCCGGGGCGGATCGCTAGTTCAATATAAAATCAATATTATGTCCCTACCGAGGGGCACAGGTCTCTTCCCTGAGGAAGGTGTAGGCCATACTCCACCACGGGGGCCTAGTCCGGATTGGTGGAGTCTTATAAGACTAGTACTGTCACAAGTTTTCAAGCCGCCCGCTGAGGCCTCTGGCTTGGCTTAACGACTGCCATCTGTCAACGGCAGCCGGCACCAACTGCTTAACGTCCCTTGCGAAGCACGGAACCGCTCGGAAAAATGCCACTGGCGTTAGTCATAGACGGTCACCCATACATGTACTGAACGCGCCCTATGGTGCTTAACCTTCGTGATCGTTTAAGATTACTCAGGAAACCGTGGCTACGAGCGATTCTTAATACATATTTATATTTCATGTTACCTATTATTTTGTAAAGTATCACTTCAAAATCCAATTAATTGAATAGAATTGTTAAATTTTGTTCAATATTTTGAAGTTACTTTACAATCGGAACTTGAGTTCGCGTCAGACGCTGCAGAAACCATATATGTAAACGAACTATTATAATATTACTTAGTTATGATATATTATACTAGCTGATGCCCGCGACTTCGTCTGTGCAGAATTAGTACTACGACTTACTTATTTTTTTCCCCACGGTCTTACTTATATATTATCTTTATGACAAAATTAATTTAATTTTTTTTCCCTATTTATCGTTATACTAGCTGTTGCCCGCGACTACGTCCGCGTGGGCTTTAGCTGAGTAAAGTGTTTGCAAATAAGATAGGGATACTTTTAGCGCATGCGAAAGAGCTTTCATACTAACTTCGCAACCCCCTCTTACCCCCTCAAGGGATGATTTTCGAAAAACTACTATACTCGTCTTTCATGACTTTCAATGAAAGACGCCCATGCTGAATTTCATTCCAATAACTTCATAAACGGCAAAGTTTCATACTAACTTTGCACCCCCCTTTTACCCCCTTACGGGATGATTTTCGAAAAACTATTTTACATATTTTTCATAACTTTTAATGAAGGACCTCTCATTTGTATAACTTCAAAAACGGCAAAGTTTCATACTAAGTTTACACCCCCCTTTTTCCCCATTAAGGGAGGTTTTTTAAAAAAAAGTATTTTACACGTGTTTCATAATTTTAAATGAATAACCTTCGTACCAAATTTTATTCGAATAAGTTCAAAAACGGCAAAGTTTCATACTAACATTGCACCCCCTTTTTACCCCCTTAACCTCTTCAGTCCTGAGGTACACAGAAATCCATAGTTATTTTCAAGGTAAGGACTGAGGAGGTTAAGGGATGATTTTCGAAAACCTATTTTACATGTTTTTCATAACTTTTAATGAAGGACCTTCATATTGAATCTCATTTGTATAACTTCAAAAACGGCAAAGTTTCATACTAAGTTTGCACCCCCCTTTTGCCTCATTAAGGTAGGTTTTTAAAAAAAAAGTATTTTACACGTGTTTCATAATTTTAAATAAATAACCTTCGTACCAAATTTTATTCGAATAAGTTCAAAAACGGCAAAGTTTCATACTAACTTTGAACCCCCATTTTACCCCCTTAAGGGATGAATTTTCAAAAATCCTTTCTTAATGCTCCCCTACGTTACAAAAGGAACCCCTGTGCAAAATTTCAAATTTCTAACCCTTATAATTTAGGCCCTGCGTTGATATGTCATTTAGTATACAGGGTTACAGGGAAAGTCGTACACAATATCAAAGATAGGCTTTTTTGTGCTCTGGAGACATGCTGTCTCAGGTGTTCAGGTACCTACCTATTTCAGTATTTCTTTTTTAGAATATTCTATCTATCTATTATTTTTGTGTTAGTCTGCTCGTGTAATTCTTCCGTGGTAGATGTGATAATACGTGCTCTGCAAATGATTTGCGTTTTAGAAACTTCTCGTCTCTTTAGATATTAAAAACACGTATATCACTTGCTATTACATCGAAAAAACGTTAGCCAAGTGTCACATAAGATGGCAAACGGTAAATTTTTCGTTGAGGTAAATACGTGCTCTTTGATAATTTCCCGTAAAACGCGATTTAGTTTGAATTTTTGTATTAATTCATCTTCATTCTGTGACTTGGCTTGGTTTTTGAACTGATTCATCTTCATACTGAGACTTGGCTTGGATTTTGGACTAATTCATTTTCATTCTGTGACTTGAATGGCGAGACACATATGAAAACTTTTTGAGGGAGGAGTTACCCTTGTTGATGGACGACATTTCTATTGCATTGAGACGAGACAATGTTCTTTCTACATGACGGCTGCTCAGCGCATCACGGAAGCATGGTTGGACGAGAACTTCCCAAACAAATGGATTAGAAAAGACGGTCCCATTGCATGGCCGGCTAGGAGCCCTGATCTAACGCTAATGGATTTTTATGTATGAGATCATATTAAAAGCATAATTTAAAACAAAATGACGCCAATTGAAAATGTCGAAATTTTGAGACAGAGAATATTTGCGGAAACCGCTGTGAAAATAAGGAGAAACCTGCGAACTTCTGTAGTGAAGAGTAATTAAAAAAAAGGAATGAGAATTTGTATTAGAAATAGAGGCAACCATGTTAAAAACGAAGATGAATCAGTTCAAAATCCAAGCCAAGTCACACAATGAAGATGAATAAATACCAAAATCCAAACTAAGTCGCGTTTTACGAAAAATTATCAAAGAGCACGTATTTACCTCAACTAAAAATTTACCGTTTGCCCTCATAAGTGACACTTGGCTAACGTTTTTTCGATGTAATAGCAAGTGATATACGTTTTTTAATATCTAAAGAGACGTAGAAGTTTCTAAAACGCAAATCATTTGCAGAACACGTATTAACACATCTACCACGGAAGAATCACACGAGCAGACTAACACAAAAATAATAAATAGATAGAATATTCTAAAACAGAATTACTGAAATAGGTAGGTACCTGAACACCTGAGACAGCATGTCTCCAGAGCACGAAAAAGCCTATCTGACCTTTTTACATAATTTAAAGGTGCCAGGAAGTAAAAAGTTTTTTTTAATCGAAGTTCAGTTATGTCGGTACTACCTCTAGAGCCTACTCAAATAATATTATTTTAAAATTTCATGCACATACCTATTAAATGTTATACCTTTTTGAATAGTTAAAGAGTCGTAGAAGTTTTTAAAATTATTTGCAGAATAAGTTCCATACGTAATTTTTTTTTAAGAGCTTCAATGTGAAAAATATTTAATTCTAACCGTTGCCGAGCAGTTTTTTAAAGCTGTTAGTAGTAGGTGCAGCTTTTTCTGATATTTTTTTATCAATTGACATGCCTTTTAACTAAATACATAAAAAAAACACTTTATGAGCTCTATTCGGAGAAAAAATCAATCAAAAAGCCAAAAAAATTTTTTATTTTTTTTAAATCTTCAACAGTCAATATCTCCATAAAGGTTAATTTTCGGACCCTATATAATAGAATAAAATCCATCAGAAATGACCTAAATAATTACCTCCTTTAATATTGTGTACGACTTTCCCTGTAACCCTGTATATATAGATTTTGGACAATTTACACAATCTCAATCAATAAAATGTATTGTATGTGTTATTCTGATGTAAAACAGTCAGTAGTTTTTTTGCTTAAACATCCATACAACAATACAAACAAATTTTCTCATTTATAATATTAGTAAAGACTTAAGGAGTAAGAAACTGTGTATTTCTTAATCGAAATTGAGTGACAAACAAAATAATTTATAATGCAAATGGGTATTAAATATTATCTAAGATATCATTGGACATTTATAATACAAATGGGTAATGTGGGACAAGTGTGCGGTATACTGGATGCAAAGCCTTTACCCAAATCAACCCAAAATGTTACAAACACAAAATATTTCCAAAGTAAACCCATTAGTGAATCGCTCGTAGCCCGGTCGCCTGAGTGATATTAAATGATCACGAAGGTTAAGCATAATAGGGCGCGTCCAGTGCATGGATGGGTAATCGTCTTTGACTAACGCTAGTGACATTTTTCCGAGCGGTTCCGTGCTTCGCAAGGCACGTTAAGCAGTTGGTGCGGGCAGCCGTCGATAGATGGCAGTCGTCAAGCCAATTCAGAGGCCTTAGGGCGGCTTGGAAACTTCTCACACCATTTCTGAACTTGGGTCTCTCACTTTCGAGTCCTACCACCGCTTGGCTGATTAGAGTGCAGCCGTGGGAAGATTGACGCGCTGTCGACTGTACGTCTTCGGGTCTAAGACGTGGGTATTCGTCTCTTTACAAGAAAACCCCATTAGTCTAGAAGATATATACGTACAGATAGGAAACGCTAAGGGTTTAGTCGCTAATACCCCTTTTAACACGTCCCAAGCCCTTAGTCTTGGGCGTCGAATTCAAGGGATTAAGGGCCAATTACAGGATTAACATTGAGCACCGTTTGTTACGGACGGGAGCTTATAATTCAACAAATAATAAATGACATGATATCATCAATATTTAGCGACCAATGCACGGTTTAGCTTTAAGTCTAAAAGGCACAAGAATATTTAATTATGTAATTACAAGTTTTTGTTAAGCCAAGTCAGAGGCCTTACGGCGGCTTGAAAACTTCTGACAGTAGGTAAGACCAGCCACTAGTCTTACAAGCCTCCACCAATCCGGACTTGGCCCCCGTGGTAGAGTATGGCCTATACCTTCATCAGGGAAGAGACCCGTGCCCCTCGATGGGGACATGATGGGTTGATGATGAAGAAGTTTTCTGTTTGGTTTCTCCAATTAATTTAATCTGTGGTTAACGGTGCTTGTGGTACAATTATGTAACATTTTAAGTAATTAAGTCTCTATGTTACATTGTCATATAATTGTAGGTACTACCGTTTGTTTTCCTTAATAAATAAAAATAACCTTAAAATACTGTTAATAATGTAATGTATGTAAAAGATAAAGAATATTCTATCTATCTATCTACTGTTTTCACCCAGTCTACCCCAGCACAGCGTATTATTTGAAACACTAAAGAAGACTGACAGACATATTACTGTAGAAAACCATTCCTACATTTACGGGTAAGCTGTCTCTCCTGAAAAGGGAAAAATGATTTTGCGCCAAGTTTTCAAAAGCGTACTTAGGATACTATTGCCCTTCGCACCCTTGCCAATGAGTGATACAGTCTGTTAGCTTTGAGAATATACCTCGGGCTCTAGAGTAGGCTTCGCTTTTCGCCGAAGGCACACGAGTGTAATACTACTTCCTGCTCTGTATTAGTTTATTTCCGTCATATTACTCGTAGTTCCGATTTCGAAATTAAGTGTCATATTAGTTCCGATATTTCTATTACACGAATATATCCGATTCTATCCGATAATAGCCGAGGTACATTTCTAAAAGCTAACAGACTGCACTTTTAGTGAGTCCGTAATCGGCTTAAAACGTTTTCCAGCGCCCCGGCCCCGTAAAACTCCGCGATCGAAATTAAAATTTTATATTTCAACATAAAAAAATACATCCTGAATGTCAATGTACCTACTGTGTTACCGTCGGACGTATTTTTTTCCACACAACACAATCACTTGACCTGGTCCCAAACTAGGATACCCTGTGCTATGGTAAACCGGCAACGATATTACATGTTTTACATGTTTACATTTTACATTTTACATGTTTTTACAAACATGTAAAAACACCCAGACCCAGGCCATTTGCACAACTTTACGGCGAACCGACGACCTCTGTTTTGGTAAGTATCGCCTTAACGGCTAGACCAACAAGGCAGTCAAAACTTTACTGTTCGCAAGAAAACATTAACACGCTGGATATAATCAGAGCCGTGTGTCCATGGAGTATTGAATTGACCCATAACACGGGCGGCTATGACCAATAGAAAGATTAATTGGACAAACAATTTCCAATTCCGTATTCCAAACAAAAGCGCACCCACGTATAAGTACATAGCGTTGCGGACAGCCGGGATCATGACAGAAGTAACTTAAGGCTTTCCATGACATGACAGAAGTAACTTAAGCTGCCTGAGGAATCGCTCGTAGCCCCGGCTGCCTAAGTGATCTTAAACGATCACGAATGTTAAGCAATATAGGGCACGTTCAGTGCATGGATGGGAGACCGTCTATGATTAACGCCAGTGACATTTCACCGAGCGGTTCCGTGCTTTGCAAGGCACGTTAAGCAGTTGGTGCTGGCTGCCGTCATTAAGCCAAGTCAGAGGCCTTAGGACGGCTTGGAAAACTTCTGACAGTAAGACCAGCCACTGGTCTTACAAGTCTCCACCATTCCGGACTTGGCCCCCGTGGTGGAGTATGGCCTATACTTTACCCAGGGAAGAGACCCGTGCCCCTCGGTGGGGACAAAATGGGTTCATGACGCAAGCAAGGCCTGGCCCACACTTCGCCTCTACCTCACGCAATGGTAAAGTAGAGTTGATTTAATACAGGTAAATCCTAGTTTAGGAGATGTAAATCGCCTTAATTATTAAACTAAGGGCTGATTTTTCAATAGTCAAATAACTTTTATTTGAGGAATAAAAGTTATTTGACTATTGAAAAATCAGCCCTAAAACTTTCGTAAGAACTATACACTATTAACTAGAGTTGTCTCTAGTTAGTTACTACTAGTTAATAGATACTATAACATTGATAAAGCATAAACATAAATATTTACATACAAGCACATACATTGCTTCTCGCCCGACAATAGGATACCCTGTGTCGTGGGAACCAGAAACGATAGTATTAATAATAACTCAAACATTACGCCCTCACCAAATCCTGAACGATTCCAATCATCTGAAATTCCATACTAATTATAAAATTGAAATCATAATCCTGCAAAATCCTTACTATGACTTCCAAGACCTACTTCCACAACATCTACATTCTGAACCAAATTAAACTAAGCATCTGTCTGTGTGCAAGTAACCCTCGAAAGCATTTCCTTCTAAACCGTGTCGTGCACAAGTAGAACAAACTTCCTTACTCTATCATCAGTGAACATCATTTATATTAAAAACAAAAAACAATCAAGTGCATTGATAAGATATACATAGGCTGCTACTTATGTATGCGGAATCTGGGGTTCCAATAATTTTAAGCGCAATGTCTGACCTCCATGGTCAAATTCGTTCTTTTTTTAAATACTGGCCGCTAATATTTTTCTCTTATATAAGTTAGTATTTTGTTTTTGTTGGGTTTAAAATGTCATATCGCTGAAAAAATGGAACTCACTCGTGAAAATATTCGTGCTATGACTTATTACGATTTTCGACGTGGTTTAACGCAACAACAGTGCGTAGATCAATTAACTTCGACTTTTGGTGGTGAAGCTCCATCAAAAACGACTGTGTATCACTGGTTTAGTGAGTTTAATCGCGGGCGCAGTAAGCTCACGGACGAAGTTAAAGAAGGTCGCCCGAAATCGGTGGTTGTGCCACAAAATATTGAAGCTGTGCGAAAACTAATAATGCAAGACCGCCATGTTACGTATCGCGAGATAGAGGCTATTCTGGGCATATGTATGACGAGCATTCATACGATATTACATGAACATTTGTCTGTAAAAAAAATTTGTTCGCGTTGGATCCCGCACAACTTAACTCAGGATCAAAAAGATGCTCGCGTCGAATGGTGCAAGAAAACCTTAAAAAAATTCAACGGAGGCGACTCAAAATCTGTTTATAATATCTACACAGGTGACGAATCCTGGATCTACGCGTACAATCCCGAAACTAAACAACAATCAACAGTTTGGGTGTTTCAAAATGAGCCGAACCCTACGAAAGTGGCTCGTGCAAAAAGCACTGTAAAGCAAATGGTGGCCTGCTTTTTTGGTATTAATGGCCATGTGGCTACAATACCACTGGAGAATCGCAGAACGGTTAATTCGGAGTGGTACACGACCATTTGTTTGCCGGAAGTATTTGAAGAAATACGCCAAAACAACCAGCGACGCAGGATCATACTTCACAATGACAATGCCAGCTGTCATACATCTCAGGAAACAACTACATTTTTGGATGGTCAAAAAATAAAATTGATGGGTCATCCACCGTACAGCCCTGATTTGGCTCCCAATGATTTCTATTTATTCCCAAATGTAAAGAATAAATTACGTGGTCAACGATTTTCGACCCGTGAAGATGGCGTAGATACGTTCAAACAGCACGTTTTGGAGATACCTCAATCAGAGTGGAAAAAGTGTTTTACAAATTGGTTTCATCGAATGCAAAAGTGCATCGATCATATTGGAGAATACTTTGAAAAACAATAAAAGCATATTTAGCCATATACATTTGTTTATTTTTTCTATTCCGCATACCTAAGTAGCAGCCCTCGTACACGCCTCAGCTCTAAGCTGCTAGAGTGTATCAAAATGATAATAATTGCTACCGGAAACTTCAAGATTCCTAAAGGATTTGGTGGCGCATAACCAGACCTAGTACCCAGTGCGTAATCAGGCCAGGAAATCATGTGGGAAGACAGTGACCAGTGAATAAAAATTCGGGCTGCAGAGATGCCGAGCCGGCTATCCGTTACGTATCATCTCAGCTGAGGGATAGGAACGCAAATCTTCGCATACACCATGGCGTCACGTATTATTTTCGAGTGGATAGCTTCGGGGTCGTGTCAATAGGAATTAATGCCTAAAGCAAAGGAGATAATAACCACATTATGGTGAAAGAGATAAAGATGAAGATGTATCGGTAAACAAACATGCTCCAAAGGTGAATCGGGACTGTTGATTCTGCCGATTAATTTGCTGCTTGGTCGTGGTCGAATATGACATACCTATTGTGATGACAAAAGTTGATAATATCCTTTGTGGGGCTTTGTATATGGTTCTACAATAAGATCCCGAACTTTTCAGAAACGCGGTTCAAAAAATGTGGAAAGCACACGGCTACTAAACCTAATATTAAATAATGTTTAGACGAGGAACGTGTCTGGTAGCTATTAAAGTCAGTGTAAAACTTGAGTTCTAGGTTGTTTAATATTATTTACTCTCTGTTAACTAAGGAAAGTAAACATGAGAAAGTTTAGGGTTTTTTTGTCCATTTTAGGTATCTCCAAAATACTTGTAAGTTTCATTAATTAATAAATGTATCCCTTATACATATACTTCTATAAATAAATAACAAAGTATGGATACACACACATATACTTACATAAACATACACAAATGACCCCAATAGGCGGTCTTATTGCTAACAGCAATTTCTTCCAGACAACTTTTTATATTTATTTTTGAGATTTAAACACGCCCTCTGCGACTGTATTTCTTGTAAATTCTATTACAAATTTAACATGGACGCGCTGAAAATCAGGGTCGCCAGGTTTTTTTTTCTAATCTAGCGACACAGCTGAGCGCGCTTCCTATTGCCAAAATGAAATGTTTTCTAAAACTAATTTAAATTTCATCATCATCATCAACCATCATCATTAATTATGTCCCCACCGAGGGCCACGGGTCTCTTCCCTGAGGAAGATATAGACCATACTCCACCACGGGGGCCAAGTCCGGATTGGTGGAGGCTTGTAAGACTAGTGGCTTGTCTTACTGTCAGAAGTTTTCAAGCCGCCTTAAGGCCTCTGACTTGGCTTAACGACTGCCATCTATGGGCGGCAGCCGGCACCAACTGCTTGACGTGCCAAATAAATAAAAACTAAAAAAAAAATGTTAAATTTATTTTATAATTTTTAATTTTTAATTTATCTATATAATTTAATTTCATGTTTTGCATGTAATTTGTGGCAATAAACCTTTTTATTCTTATTCATTAACCTGTAGAATTTTTGTGGGCCAATTGGATCGGAAGGTTTTTTTATTCTTTTCAAGTAACGCAAGTGAATAAGTCGCAGATTCTGTGATATTTTGATTTTTATTACGAAGCTCTTTGATTTTGTTGCATCAGTAATAAAGTTAAGAATGTAGAAGTGGCGGAAAGGGAATAATGGAATACGTAGAATTATTTTAACCGCATAGAAGACTGGGTTAGGGATTAAATCTCACCCGGTCTGAGTAATTCGTCTGTATCATTTTATTTGACTTCAACTGACGTAATATTCGTCTAATTCAGCCGTTGGCTTTTAAAATGAAATTCTGAGGCGTGTCGTCAAAAGGCTCTAACATCCGTGAGTTGATTAAAAATCTGAAAATAACTCGCTTAATTTTTGAGCTAAGAGCATTTTTAGTCGACAAAGAACTTTTTTTTAATTTAATTATTCGCACCGGAGAAATATATTTGATAAATAAAAATAAGCTTATCTTAAAATTGAATATAAATTCCAAACTTACGTTTTTATTTTGTACGAGATATTCCATAAAACTAAACGAAAAAACGTAAATCTGAAAAATGTCGTTGGCGATTATTAATTAGATTAGAAATCAATTACCTATGAAGGTTATTGGTTTTCAAATCGCGTACGCGTCTAGGTACCGGTGTATAAAAAAACAAGTGGTGAACCAAGCTTACATTAATTTAGCATCTACTCCGACCTATAGTACTCTTGAAGCTTGCTCAAGTTTTTAAAGCGCCTGCCAGCGTTAAAATTAGTTGCGTTGGAATATGAAAATTCTCCTTTCGCGAGATTTTATTTCCGGGAAAATAATAGTGGATAAAACGTGACAGGGATTTTTACACTGTATGTACTGAAAACAGCTAGTCTTTTTAGTGTCGATCGAAATGTTAATCTAATCGTGGTACAGCGGGAAAACTAGCTAAAACATCTTTTTATCAAACATGCTTGGAAATTTGAGCATTACTTCGAATACCTTCTTCGAGATGAAATTGTGCTGTCGCCTGTACGGGCGAGAGCGTGCATTTGTGTCCCAGTCGCGTAAGCGCCACTCAATCGTCACATAGTCACACACGAAGGTGCTGAACTAACATTGGTGACAGAAACGGAATGCACGCTTCAGTTTGCATGTAGCATTTAGATAATGATTGGGTAGTTGCCAAGCATTTTTTCTGCTTAAGAAAGAATTGGACTGCAGTAAAGAGGGCTCCGTTGTATCCGTAGAATCGCTCGTAGCCTGGGCTGCCCGAGTGACCTTAAACGATCACTAAGGTTAAGCAACATACAGCGCGTTCAGTCCATGGATGGGTCACCGTCTATGACTAACGCTAGTGGCATTTTTGCGAGCGGTTCCGTTGCTTCGCAAGGCACGTTAAGCAGTTGGTGCCGGCTGCCGTCGATAGATGGCAGTCGTTAAGCCAAGTCAGAGGCCATAGGGCGGCTTGAAAACATCTGACAGTAACAACACCCACTAGTCATACAAGCCCCCACCAATCCTGGCTTGGCCCCCGTGGTGGTGTATGGCCTATACCTTCCTCAGGAAAGAGACCCGTTCCCCTCGGTGGGGACATAATGGGTTGATGATGATGATGATGGAGGGCTCCGTACCTACTCTTCTTTTTTCCGTGTCAATTCGAAGACGTGACAATAATGTTTATAGGTTTTACTGTAAACCAGGGTTGATATTTTTGAAATTATTTCATTTAAATCAGTACTTTAAGTCGTGATTAAAATCGAGAATATAAAAATATATATTTTTAAATTAAATCAAAAACTTAAGTAAGTACTTGCCCTCATCATCAACCCATTATGCCCCCACCGAGGAGCACGGGTCTCTTTCTGTGCTTTCAGTATTGCTAGCTAAACCAACCAAATCAATGAAGCCAGTTTCAAGAAGTAAAAGTTTCATTCAATTTGCAAACAAATCGACCGCGTCAAGTTCGATTGTACGAAAATAATCATTATTGATCATTTTGAATTAAGTTCTAATTAAAAGTGGCTTAGCTGTCAATACGGAAAAAGCTGGTCTGAAGCGAGTTGAATTATTTTGACAATGTGTGACATTCTGTGACAACGAGTGGAAGGGGTCCTATGTTTCGTGACGTCACATTTCAAATATATATAATAAGTAATTAATAATTTATTGGTTTGTAATTTTTTTCAGATATGATATTGATGAAACATTAATTTAAAGTGAGATAAAATTAATTTTTGAATTGCTGGTTTAACTTATAATCTGTTGATGTGAAATTGAAATTGAAAAGAGGGGGAGCGGTCTAAAAGTCACGAAATTAGTCTGACGTACTTTATGGATGACCTTTTCTTTCATTAGTCGTGTCTGTGTCACTGCTGGTCAAAGGCCTCACCTTTAGATTTCAACCCGTCCCTGGCCAATGCTTTCCACCCAGGTAAATATTTGGCCAGGTCGTCACTCGGTCTTGCGCGTCGCCGATACCCATCGCAAGGCGCCCACTCGATGACAATTTTTGCCCAGCTTTCCGGCTCCATACGTCTGCCATGGCCAGCCCAGCTCCACTTGAGCATAGCGGTCGCAACGTCAGTGATTTAGATTTTGGCGTGCAACGTGGTGTTCCGGATTATGTCAATCCTTTTTGCGCCTAACATAATGCGCCCCATTGCCCTTTGGCAAACCTTGAGTTTGGATGGGAACATAATCGTACTCGTACTGACAAAAAGCAAGCAGTATCTGAAAATGTAAATGGGAGCAATTTACTTACGCGCGAAGGCGTGAATTAACAAACACTCAAGTTTTATGACGTATCAACTGAAAATGCAACACTCGGGGAGATTCCAGCGCTAGATCTGAATGTACAAATTTGAGTTTATATTTGTCGGTTGCGTTATGTATGACTTTGAAAATAATAATTAAAATCTACTGTTATGGTGAGCCGATGCTTCGCAAGGCACGTTAAACAGTTGGTGCCGGCTGTCGTCGATAGATGGCAGTCGTTAAGCCAAGTCAGAGGCCTTAGGGCAGCTTGATAACTTCTGACAGTAAGACCAGCCACTAGTCTTACAAGCCTCCATCAATCCGGACTTGGCCCCCGTGGTGGAGTATGGCCTATACCTTCCTCAGGGAAGAGACCCGTGCCCCTCGGTGGGGACATAATGGGTTGATGATGATGATGGTGAGCCGATGAGACCACCAAAAATTCGTTTGAGTGTAATTTTGTTCGAAATATTTGGTCTTGTGTCTGAGTGTCTGTGCTATTCACATAGGTACCTAAGTGCTTGAAATTGCCAATCCGCTGTGGGCACGGGTGGTGATTAAGCCCAAACTCTCAGTGAAATGTACCAATATCCGTAGCTCATGAGTCCAGAGACCTTTTTATAGCCAAGAGTCACATTGCCGCACTTACTTGGCCCTTCCATCTGTCTTCGTACATTTAATTATTAATTAAAAAAATGTTTTTTTCTGTTCTCTCGTCTTTTTTAGTTCTAATTTCAACGAAATGTATAAATGTACCACCACCAATCCGGACATGGCCCCCTGGTGGAGTATGGCCTATAGCTTCCTCATGGAAGAGACCCGTGCCCCTCGGTGGGGACGTAATGGGTTGATGATGATGATGATTTATAAATGTGTGTAGTGTGTAATGTAGCGATTATTCTTTATAGTAACTGGCTGGCACAGCCGTCTTGTTTGAATTTAAATATTTTGAAGGAGAATCGCTACGTTTTTGTGGAGATGTCAGTCGAGGGCCAGCTAGGCTAGGCTTTCTCAATTAAAAGATAATAAAATAGTATTTTTGCCTTAAAAGCAATCTTTTAATAAAGTAGTGCGTTAGGTACAGTACATTAAATCATTATCTATCTATCTATCAATGTAGGCTCCTTACTTCTATTGCTACTAGTTTTAGTTTAGAAACACAATTTTTTTATGTCCCCCTGAAAGGCACAGGCCTTCTCACAGATAAAGTACGGGCTTAATTATCACTCAGGTTTCCTCACGATGCTTTTCATCACGGTTAGCGAGTGGTATTGCTACGAGTACATAGAACGTCGCAAAAACTAGAGATAAAATAAAAAGCAAGTGTTTCGCAAACCGTTGTGCAGCACTTAAGCTCCAGGATAGGGGCTGTGGCATATTTTACTGCCGCGTGACGAAGATAGAGGATAATAATAATATCTCGCCTCGCCCATAAAATTGGCCTTAAAACTTTATTGAGTGTGTCAAACGTCGGCTGACCTTTTCAATTCGTACTCGGTGCGTAGTGTAAAGTGTGTGTTTTAGGAGCGCCGTTAAGTGTGTTTTAGAAGGGGCGTTAAATTCGTGTTTTATGCAAGTTTGATCAGGGCATCGATTCTGTTAAGAAGAGGAAGAAGAGGAAAACACATTTTATTAATAATAGAGTCCGTTTCACCTTTTGAGTACGGAACTCTTAAAACAACTCGACTGCTGCGGACTACTAACTGGGCCGGGCCCAATTTCAACACTAACTCTTTGCGAGATACAAAACGTTAAACAAGATATTACGAGAAATAATGTAAACTGGCGAACTTATCTAAATAAGATAAGATAAGAATATTCTTTATTGTACACGAGGAAAAACATAAACGTAAAATATTTACAACGTAAAAGTGCAATGGGCTATGTCGCCCTAAAAAATTCAATTAGTCCGTCTTTTAGATTATTCAAAAACAAGGGACACGTATTTTTTTATTCGTAAATTAGACCAAAAATGACAAAGATATAGCCCATTAAAGTTACGTGTGACGTCACCCCGTGCTGCATTTTTTAGCACGGAGTGACGTCACACGTAACTTAAATGGGCTTTATCTTTGTTATTTTTTGTTTAATCGAAAAATAAAAAAGACGTGTCCAATATTTTTCTATAATCTAAAATACGGTCTAAATAGAATTTAATTATTTTGACCCTGGAAACTACCCTATTGGCGGCCTTAACCAACGCCCTTCCTAGACTGTATTAATGCTAACCATTTGCTTTGCTTTTTTATTTTAGATTTTAAACCTAAAAATTGTAAAACACACGCGCGAAATCATAAACCCCCTTTACTTTCCGAGTTGGCTAAAAAGACACAAGAAATGTTAAAACTTGAAGTTGCCTTCGCCAAGTTGCCTGCAAGTTCCCGCCCGATATATTAAGGGATTAACGGTCGTTTAATGTTATCGAGTACCCCAACTTCTGCCTTGGAGTTTTGAGCGCTTCAACCCTTTAACTTTTGCCCTTAGTTAAAATTATTTCATTAAAACACCAACTCGAGCGCGGCTTGAGACCTGAAGGAAAAAGTGAACATGATTATTTGGTCATCATCAAACCATTATGTCCCTCCCTGAGGAAGGTATAGGCCATACTCCACCACGGGGGCCAAGTCCGGATTGGTGGAGGCTTTTAAGACTAGTCTTACTGTCAGAAATTTTTAAGCCGCCCTTCGGTCTCTGACTTGGCTTCACGGCTTTCGGTGGGGACATAATGGGTTGATGATGATGAAAAAAGGAGTCAAAACTGGGTGTATTTGTACAGTTTAATCCGACGGTTATTTACATGATACTGAAGCAAAAGAAAAATATAAAAAACATTTTTTTTAAGTGAAAATCACCTAAAAACCATTAAGTAAATATGGCTTAGCTTCTATCGTTTGCACTTGACGGGTCCGGCGGGGGTTTCGCGTGACCGTCAGAATGGCCGGTCAAGTGTCGTATTTTACTTTGAAATATGTTCCAAGAATTGCTTACTAATTGCTTATATTTTCTTACCGCCATGAGAGATTTGCTTACTGCGTATTTTAGAAGAATTCAGTCATTTATGGTTGACCGGCCATCCTGATATCAGGATGGCCGGTCATAAAGCCGTAGCATAATAACTGTGTGGAATTACTGATTCTTTTGTAGCTCATAAATTGCTTACGAATTGCTTACTTAACAATTTGTAAACTAAGGTCGTGTAGCTATCAAGGAAATAAAAATATCGTATAAGTCAGTTATAGCGTAGGTACTGAAAGCCACCAGTGCCTGTTATAACTCTAAGAGCAAAAAGTTATTATCTTGTAGCTTGTGTTTACTTATCAAAAGGCTCTGCTGCTCGTTGCTTTTATTTTTCGTAGCAAGCACTATTTACTTATTATATTCAAAATTTAAAATCAAAGTGTTAGAGTTGCGTGAGTTTTACGAGTGAGTACTGCGTTTCGACAGTTTTTTCACTGACCCATAATTGGGTAGGTAGAGTAGATTATTTTTTTTTACTTGCTTGTCCAACCTAACATGGCTTTGGTCATACTTTCTGCGTCAGAAATTGACGCTAACAATATCTATAATATCAGTGAGGGATACCGGATACTTGGCAGTTTGACTCACAGAAAGGACATCGAGCGAGCGCGGAGAAAACCCCCTAATCTTACCAACTCACTTTCGTACAAAGTTACATTGAAGGGACGGGACGCATCCCACACAGAAGAGGGGCAAGTACGCCCTTTCCCCACGTCTTTTATACGTCCCACACGCCTTACATCTTATAGTAGATAGACATAAGTAAAAACTTATGCAACTTCAATACAACTTTGGTTTTAAGTATAAAAGTAGATACTGCTTGCTTAAACGAAAAATAAAAGCTACGAGCAGCAGAGCCTATCGATATGTAAGCACAAGTTACAAGATAATAACTTTTTGCTCTTAGAGTTATAACAGGCGCTGGTGGCTTTCGGTACGCTATAACTTACTTATACGATATTTTTATTTCCTTGATAGCTACACGAGCTTAGTTTACAAATTGTTAAGTAAGCAATTCGTAAGCAATTTATGAGCTACAAAAGAATCAGTAATTCCACACAGTTACTATGCTACGGCTTTATGACTGGCCATCCTGATATCAGGATGGCCGGTCAACCATAAATGACTGAATTCTTCTAAAATACGCAGTAAGCAAATCTCTCATGGCGGTAAGCAAATATAAGCAATTAGTAAGCAATTCTTGAAACATATTTCAAAGTAAAATACGACACTTGACCGACCATTCTGACGGTCACGGTTTCGCGGGGCGGGGCGGGATTTTCACAAAAATAAATGTTTTTTTTTTATATTTTTTTGCTTCAGTATCATGTATATAACCACCTTAGTCGGACGAACTGAACAAATCAACACCCTGTATATTTCTAGTCATAGGGACCAGTGAGTCCACACCTCCTTTCGGAGAAGCTCAAAGTTTTCCCTTTTTCGTTCGCATATTAAAATGTTCTCAAAGATGGTACTGCTTATGTACAGAGAGCTACAGAGAGTTTTTTATAGCTCTTATCTGCCCGCCGTAAAGGCGGGTTTTGCACAAAGTCGGTCAAGCGAGTATGGTTGGTTGTACTCTGGTAGTAGCCTTTTAATAAGCGCCGAGGTAGAGTTTCTTAGTAAGACTTAATAATAATACCTAAAGGGTTATGGTATATTTTAATAAAAAGAGAAGTAATTAGAGTCTCTTTAAGTAAAACTCTATTTAAGTTTAGTGGAAAAAAAGTTTGAGCTTCAGCGCTGTTGTTTTTTTTAAATTAATTTTATGTTATATTTTCATTTATTCTTATATTAAAGTCTGTGGTTGTGTCAGGACGTTTTGTTGTTATAAATTGCTGAAATGGATTTGTCGATATTTCAAGAGTTTTTTATTAAACTCGAAGTTAATTTGAAAAAACTTAAAAACACGATGGAAATTTCAAATATACCTCGTCAGACGAAGATCATCATCATCATCATCATTGTCCTAATATTAATGTACTGTTTTTGTCTTCTAAATAATCATTGATTTTATAATAAGCTTTTTTGCACAGAGTGTACTTAACACATATCACAAACCACGTCGGAGGTAACTCTAATATATCTTGGGAAATCTTGTTGTACAGAACCTTATACAGTTACACATACATATCTACATCCTGCCTGTATCCCAGAGGGGTAGGCAGAGACCAGGGACTGCCACTTGCCACGATGCTGACAAATAACTTTTGCTTCATGAATATTTATTAGTCATTGCATGCCCGTCGGTTTCGTGTACTTTTTATCTTGCCCTTTGCTAAAACTTTCCCTATTTTGTCGAGGTATGTCCTGCTTGGGCGTCACTTATCGGCCCTTCCACTCACATTCGCTCGATATATTTGCCATTAGCCAGCCACGGGTTAGCCAATTACGGGTGCTAATGCTCCCCGTATTTGGTCCAGGTATGTCCGGCTGGGGCATCGCTTATCGGCCCTTCCACTCACATTCGCTCGGTATATTAGCCAGTAGCCAGCCACGGGTTAGTTAGCCAATTACGGGTGCAGAAACCCTATTCCCATATTCTATTCAATTTGCAATCTATCAGCTCTGCGCCATACATAATTTCACTGTTACCTGTCATCGAATATGAATGAGACGACCACTGGCTCCCTTAAGCTGGACTTTCACTAACGCCATTAATGGAAACAAATCTTTCTGTTGTGGCGAGCATAATTTATCGCTCGTAGCCTCGGCTGCCTGAGTAATCATAAATGATCACGAAGCTTATGCAACTAGAGCGCGTTCAGTGCGTGAATGGGTCACCGTCTATGACTAACGCTAGTGGCATTTTTCCTAGCGGTTCCGTGCTTCGCAAGGCACGCTAAGCAGTTGGTGCCGGCTGCCGTCGATAGATGGCATTCGTTAAGCCAAGTCAGAGGCCTTAGGGGCGGCTTTAAAACTTCTGACAGAAAAACCACCCTCTACGTCTTACAAGCCTACACAAATCCGGACTTGGCCTCCGTGGTAGAGTATGGCCTGATGATTCTCCAAACCGAATAAATAAATAAATATACCTTCCTCAGGGAAAAGACCCGTGCCCCTCGATGGGGACATAATGGGTTGATGATGATGAGCATAATTATGTTAACTCTGCGCGCACTATAAACTACAACATTCATGCATCGCGCAATGAAAGTGTTACACATGACATAATCATATCGTAAATATAACGTCGGACGATCCAGTCTGACCGGCCGTCCCCAGGCATTCGATCTGCCTGCCGGGAAATTTGTATTTATAGTGGAAGAGCACGACCACCCCCTCTTTCCTATACTGTCGTGAAACGTCTTCCAGTTCGGTAGCAGAGGGTAACTTGCTAAAAACGCATGCAACGAAAACATGTCGTCTCGGCGAGAGCTGTAACTCTGTATCTACGTATAATGAGCAATTTATTTATTTATTGTTGTGTAGAGAAAAGTAGCCATTATACGACCTCTGTGGCGCAGCCGTTAGCGCATCTGACTACCATGCGGGAAGTCCCGTGTTTGAACCCCGGCTGGGGATAACAAACCCCATATCTTGGTTGTTTACATGTTTGTGATGTCGCTGTTACTGGTTCCCAGGACACAGGGTATCCTAGTGTGGCGCCAGAAGCACTTTAAATAAGCGTTGAGCCTGTATCTAATCTCTTTATACGAGCAATTCTTGTATAATATATATTTATATATAATCAGAATCTCGGAAACGGCTCCAACGATTTTCTCGAAATTTTGCAGGCAGATGTTTCCGGGGGCGTTTAATTGATCTAACTAGGTAACATTTTTAGAAAACGTTGTTTTCTCCGTGTTTTATGCCTATTGAAATTTGCTATGATAACATACAGAATTAAATTTCGCGTCTATCTGCAAGGTTGGGATAGTTCTGACGGGAAAACGGGCGAGCCGTTTCGGGCCGGTTTCAAGAGACCCGGTTCGAGTCATGATGTTTTTTTTCCAAGTTCTTTTTTTTTTGTTGAAAAAGGATTATTTTAATGTTTTAATACATATTTTATATTACAAAAAAAGGTTCCGAGCAAAGCTCGGTCACCCAGGTACTGTAAATATTTATGTTTATAAGATAAGATAAGATAAGATAAGATAAGATAAGATAAGATAAGATAAGAATATTCTTTATTGTACACGAGGAGAAACACAAACATAAAATATTTACAAGATAACAGTACAATTGGCGGCCTTATTGCTAAAAGCAATTTCTTCCAGACAACCCTATGATGGAAAAATTTCTGAAGGAAAAAGGAGACGGGTAGTCGGTGCAAACATGAATATTAATATACATACTTACATAAATAGCAATACACAGATCCGCTTTACTCATACCGCTAGATGGCGCCAGTGCCGCTTAAAACCTTGCGCAGTTTCAGCTATAAATTAACTAAAACTTTGCTAAGCACTAGATATTATTAACTTTATTCCGGATACATTTACTTGACTTTTTGTCGAAAGAGTCCGACCAGGTTTCGCTCCGATTCGCAGAGCTTAATGATGGTGAGCAGACCGAGCTCGCGTCGTCAGTTGCTTGTCTCTGAAAAGTCAAGTGTATCCAGAGTAAAATCTATAAATTAACGCTTACTTATAAGGCTTACTTAAAAGACTTATGAGGCCGGTAGCTTAACTCTTTCGTCATCACGTTCATACATGACGACCTCTGTGGCGTAGCGGTTAGCGCATCTGCTTACCATGCGAGAGGTCCCGGGTTCGATCCCCGGCTGGAGAGAAAAAAAAAACTCCAGGTCTTGGATGTTTACATGTTTGTGACGTCGCTGTTTCTGGGGTATCCTAGTGTGGGGCCAGAAGCAATCTATGTGCCTGTGTGTAAATGTTAATGTTAAAATGTTAATCAGTGTCATCTCCGCTTTGGTCGGCCATGTTTGCGATCCGTCGCGTGGAATCCAGTCGGTGGCGATTCTTACGGGGAATAACTCGAAGTGAACCGTACGGTATGGTCCATACCCCTTATGTAAATTTTCATATTTATCCATTTTCCTTTCATTCATTGCTGAAGGACGCTGACGTATCGAAGCAAATTTCAATAAACGCAATCCGTGCAGCGGTTACCACATCCCAAGACTTCCATCTCCGCCGTTATGGTTCCGATACATTGCAACCGTCAAAAACTTTGTTCAAATCACGCAGCAATTTTTGTATATATATGTATATGGGGATTTTGTTTTTGTTTGCTGTGTCTCAAAGAAGTAGACAGTATAGGCTTAATCGCCACGTATGCTCACTGTGGATTGGCTGAATGAATACCTCGGGTACTCGGTTTCTTTACGATGTTTTCCTTCACACTTAGCGAGTATTGCCACTAGAGTAGTAGATTGGAGTGTGGAATAAGACAGAAAGAAGTGGTTTATCGACCAATTTGACGACCTCTGTGGCGTAGTGGTTAGCGCATCTGCTTACCATACGAGAGGTCCCGGGCTCGATCCCCGGCTGCGTACAAAAAGAAAAGAAACCTCGGTCTTGGATGTTTACATGTTTGTGACGTCGCTGTGTCTGGTTCTCATGACACAGGGTATCCCAGGGTATCACAGGGTGTGGGGCCAGAAGCAATGTATGTGCCCGTATGTAAATGTTAAAATTGTAAAATTGTATTGTATCTTGGAGGAGGATAAATTTCCAGCATTGAACGAATATGAGTTGATTGATTTATGGCTACTCTGAATGTACCAATGACTTAGAAAACCAATTTGTTGACAATGAGAATTGACATGTAATTTTTGACATGCGTAAGTTTGCTTTTTAGTTGTTATTATTTATATTTCTGTTTTTTTTTTTACTTCTGATTAGTATTACGAATAAACACATTTTCATTTGTTGTTACATGTCGAACGACCACTCGATCTTATTCTACCGACTGCGCTACCATCGCTCCTTACATATCTTATCTCTCTATCTATACGTACAGCCTATGAAAAACGCCCACTGTTGGGCATAAAGATCTTAAGGCACTTAGGCAATTGTATTTTCCTTTTTTTATGCACAATAAAGTGTTCTCTGCGTATATGAAGTTGTTGATTTTTGCAATTATTTTTAATTAGAGTTTAGTCTCGGCTCGCAGTCAACGACGGATGCAGTGTGTTTATATGAACCTCTCCACATCACGATGCAGCTTGGCGTCGATCAATGATTCAGCAAGCGACAGCTGTGCATCGGATGTGGGCGGATCTCGGGCCCGCTGCACGGGATTACGAGGGATAGCGTACGGATAGTTGTATCTATGAACTGAACTTCACCCAACCATATAACTCAAGGATGATTTGTAACGAGCATCTTCCCCTTCCTGTACCAACGTAGTTTGATTTTGTTATTCAAACTCCTCACTTAGATTTGTGAAGATATAGTAGTAATACCATTCGCTCGCCGTGAAGGATAACATCGTGAGGAAATCTGAGTGCTCAAGCTATTCACATAGGTACTTGACATCTCCAATATGCGGTGCACACGCGTGTTGATTAAGTCGATACTCTTTTCCTTGGAGATTACCTGTGCTCTATAGTTTATAGTGGGAGGTATGTTGCTTATAATTAATTACTTGATCACGGCAAAGGGCAGCTTTTTCATAATTCTGAGGGAAAATATTTCAACTACAACAGAGTGTTAATACAAAACAGTGCATTAATTTATAAGTTATATTTCAAAATACAATGTCAATCAAGAGATATAAGGCTGTTACATGCAGTGCAATGGCTCCTACGTTTGGCTTGCCGTCGCTCTAGAAATGTTCTCAAGAATTGGGTATTTGACAAAATGTCAAATGAGTTACTTTTAAAACGGAATTTTGTATGAAAATACTTGCTTATGACGTCACATTTCAGAGCACTCTTTTTATGTCTCATCTATTTAACAGTTGTAATAACTAGGAAATGATTAAAAGAGATACATTTTCCGAACATCAACCGAATCAAATAATTTATTTTTGATAGTGTCAAATATCGAATTGTAGAGATTACCTTTCCTTCAACAATTATTGTCATAAAAACCTCTCTTTAATATCTTTCTCAAACTCTTGTAGTTTTAATTACAGTCGGACAACCACCACCACACAAACTCACGCCAGTATCCCGGTGGGGTAGGCAGAGACAAGGGTCTGAAACTTGGCACGATCCTAAGGCTGACATTCAGAGACGAAAACTAAGTAAAGACTGGTCTCAGAAATGTCAAAATCACGTACTTAAAAACATTTCGTATTCAGAATCGATATAATAGCAAGTTTAGTATGAAATGGTGCTTAACTAAGTGTAAGTAGTCAATATCGGTGACTTTACGTGAACTTAGAACTGTCACTTCTAAGCCTTTTGTTCACAGACTACTCCAAACGTCATTTCACTGATGTTCTACGAGCATTAACTGTGGGATTTTTTTATTCACTCTGACATATATAAAATTGTATGATGTTGTCCTGCTCTCGTGTAGCAATGTCAAATTTAAATAAACCGGTAAGAACTACATCACTAAAAAATGATAGACAATATAGATGACTTTCTTAAGTACTGTGAATACGAAAATTACGGCGCTTTACTAAGTACGACTTTAGATTACTTTGCTAAGACTGATCTAAGCGTGAACTTAGGATTCGTCTATGAATGTCAGCCTAAGGTACCTTTAGGTTGCGGTTCCACTGAGGCGGAGCAGAGCAGACACGATCAGTCGAACAGTGCCGTATTTCACCAATCACATGGCTTGAAATCCACATCTCTTCTCCACTCCGCTATGTGATCGGTGAATCACGGCATTGCTCGTCTCCGCTGCATGCACGAACGCCGGTTTCGGGTGCTTTACATTTCGGTGACTTTGGTCGATTACCTTATTAAAACAGTCTTATTCATTTGGTACAGCAAAAATCGTTGCATTTGTCTATAACTTGACCAATCGTCGGATTTTATTAGAAGTCTTTTCAACATTGCAGTTTCAATCAATCGCCCACGTTTGGCCAATTCGGCTGTCCAAATGTCCAATATCCATGAATATGTCACCCGAGCGGATTAATCGATTAGCAGAACAGCTACCACATAACTGTCAGTGGACTAGTTAGCTCTACATTATAGTGTGCGTGTTAATTGGTGAACTAATGTGTTGGTCTTTTGGGAATTGTATTAGTGTATTTAGGCTCCAGCGCAGAATATCGAATAACAGAATTTAAGTTGGAGTGCAGAAAATATTTTGGGTTTGACACACAATACGGCGCTAAAGTCAATTTACGTCAGGAATTCTGCTATTAATTAACCCGTTGTAACTCCATCTCCCTCTTTGTCCGTCGAGCTTTCATCGATTATGGACTTTTTATGGCAGACAGTATTAATTTAAACGCACCGAGATGCACGAATAATACAAGCGTTTGTGCGACTGAGATAGAAAAATAGACAGAGGGAGTTCTTCAAATGAAAAAGTTCTCTGTGTATTTTAATTGACAGATCTGATTGTTGCAATAACGGCCCGTAACGGACTTACACATTAAGAATATTCTTTATTGTCGACCGGAAAAAATTAAAATAGTGCATAGTAAATTATTAGTAGTGCAATAGGCGGCTTTATTGCTTAAAACAATTTAATAAGAATAACTTCTTAAATAAATTTGGAAGACGAGCAGTCGGTGGAAATTTGAGTATTGATACATACTGACACTTAACAACTGTATACTTACATACCTTTACTTATATAAACGTATTATAAAATTCTACATAAGAAATAAGATTAGCAATGGCACACAGTATACACAGGAAGACAGTTAAAAAAACAGATATAATAGATTAGAGTAACAAATATACATAGATCACGAACTCTGCTTACGTCTTATCCCTCCGATTATTCTAAAGAGAGCAAAATCCTTCATTTTCAAGGACACTTTTCTTAGTATACCTTCTGTAGGAAACATTTCGTGGTTACAGCCAGCCCACGTCACGAGCACGAGCTATAGTGATATCGATGACAATTCTAATGAACGGCTACATGTCAAACGAATTGCTGGAAATGGAACAGCCGATGTTATTTGTTTATTGGTCGGGCTCTAATATTGCGGGTATTTCGGGCTCGGACATTTTAGCTCTTGAATTTCTAAGTTTACGACAAAGGTAGAGATTTCATGTTGCGACTCTATAGATACTAATATAAACTAATATGGGTAGGACTACTAAACCTGTAGTCAATTATTTGATTCCATTAGTTCGCACGGTCTTTGCAGAAACTGGCGAAATGGTTTCTCTGTTGAAATACTTAGTTGTAAAATCTTACTCAGAATACCCGAAGTCGCGCATCTTTATCGTAAGCAGCCTATACGTACGCCCACTATAGGGACCTTCTCTCAGAGAGAGAGAGAGAGAGAGAGAGAATATGGGCTTTAATCACCACGCGTGCCCACCGCGGATTGGCGATTTCAAGCCTTATGATTCAAGATTATATATTAAATAACTCAGAAACTCGGGTTTCCTCATGATGTTTTCCTTCGTAGTTAGAGAGTGGTATTGCTACAAATGTACAAAACCTAGAAAACGAAGTCAGAGGTACATGCCCGCACTGGGAATTGAACCTGGTCTCCCGTTTCCGTGTCCATTGATCTACCCAACAGGCTACCACTCGTTACTGTACCTAAATACGACACGTACCTAATCTAAATCCGTGTTATGTAACCCTAAAAGAGTAAGACCTCTGCCATAACACAACATACCATCTCTGTTACAATTTTCACCCGATTACATTACACTAATCAAAATGCGCGGGCGCAGACTTCGGTAACATGCTAGCTACGTGCTTGCTTTGCTTAGTTACCTTCACTTCTCAAAATTGAACTTTCTTCCTTTGCCTTTAGACTCACTATCACTTGCTGCCAAGAAAAACTCTATCAGACGTCTGTTAGACGTAACAGCAGCAAAAAAAAACTTTACGACTTAGTCGATAAGGATTACTTTCGTTTGGTGAGTCAAACAACTTAGTCAGCCCGCTGGAAGACAAACGAAAGTGTCCTGCCGAGTCCGGTAGTCCAAAGAATTAAGTGAAAACTCCACGTGAGGTCCATAAAGAAGTGGGCGAGGCTATAAGACCGATGCAAAGACGATTTCTGACCAGTCGACCTTTAGCAGATGACCGCGTATCACGGTCCAACCTTTTCACCATCGGAGGTGTCCTAGATTTAGTTCTTTGTCGAAAATTAGGATAAAATCTGAAAGTTCACAGATACTGGTAAACAACTTTTTCTCAAGTCTCGGTTGCCTGAAAGCCGCCTGATGACCTGTCCGTAAACTGGGATAGCGAAGATAACATCGGGGACGAGAAGACTACAAAAAGTTTCCCCGCAAAGGACTAAATATGCTCCAGACAGCTGTGATGCTTAGCGCATTATTGGCGTTTGCATCTGCCTCCGGTCATAACCATCTTCACCATACGCTTATCCGTGCTATTCGACCATCGCCGCCACGCGTGTTGATCCGCCCAGCGCCCATCCCTCGGCCTCCCTCTATCCGCTACGTCATCAGACCAGGAAATGCAGTCCAGACGTCCTACTTTGCAACCTATCCTAGGTACCCACTTGTGAGACCTCCCGTGCCAATACTTCCTCAACTACGCCCTACAGTGGCTCACGTCCAACAAGTGATAGTTCCGCACGTGCACCAAATACCACAGCCAGTGCAGCAAGTTCATCCAATAGTTCCAGATGTTCAACAAGTGGTCACGCCAGTGGTGCCAACCGTACAACAAGTTGCAACTCCAGTAATACCCACTGTGCAACAGATACCTCACGTGCAACAGGTTCCTTTCGCTTCATTGGTTCCGAACTACCAACAGTATTTCCCACAATATCCGCAACTATACTCACAAGGTCAAGGGATTCCATATGCTCACCAGTTGGTCCCGCAAGCCCAACAATTCGTGCCACACGCCCATCAATTAGTTCCGCAAGTTTATGAGCAACAGCCGCACGCACACCAATTGGAAGCCCCTGTTCATCAGCTAGTTCCTCAAGTGCACGAACAGGAACCACATTATCATCAATTGGAACAGCATGTTCCTCAAATAGAACCACACTTACACCAAGTGGAGCAGCACGCCCATCAGTTAAACCCACAAGTGTTCCAACTAGACCAGCATTCCCACCAATTAGACCCACACGCCCATCAATTAGATTCGTACGGTCGTCCAATACATCCTCAGCAATTGGACCAACATGAGTACCAGTTCGATCCTCATGCTCAACAGTTGGATCATCACCATCAGAATCAGAATCAACAATCCCATCAATTTGATTCATACGGCCAGCCAATAGATCCGAACGCGTATCAACTGAATCAGCATCATCATCAACAAGATCAGTTCCCACCAAATTTCGATCCACAGGATCAGCATTTTGATCAGGGACAAGATTTTCACCAACACGGTCAACAATTTAATCCTCAGACTCACCAATTAGATCAGCACGTTAATCAACAGGTGTATGGTCCACCACAACCTCAGCAGGAGTACGGGGCACCTTGGAGACCATTGGCCAGAAAAGGAGTGGGTTCTTCCGAAGAAAGTGATGAGGATGAGTCCTCCTGATATTTAAAAGTGATTTATTGTTTTAGTCTGTGAATAGTGTACCTGCAGTGACCTTTATATTGTGATATAATGTTGATGATTGACGCTAGTGTGTAACTTTGTAAATATATGTCTTACCTTTTGTATCCTTAATATAATAGCGCTCCCCTAGAATTTATCTGAGGTTCAATGCAAACATGTTAAATTTAATCTTAGATTCGAAGCAACATTTTAATGAAAACATCAGAATTTCATACACAGCCTACTTAAACTCTTTATTATAACATAACTTTTTTGTTCGTTATAACGAATGTTAACTTATTTATTGCAAATTTAGTTAGAAGAAATAAAAATATTTTAAGATACAATTTGTTTCTCTATGGCACACTTGGCTTGTTCATTACATGAAATTCAAAGATCTTCTGTTGTTGGGTAGTAGATCTTACAGGGCTTGTCCTAAGAGCTATCCTTGGCTATTGGTGACACTGTTTCATTTCATTAACTTGTATTCAAACTCACCGAAGTAGAAATAAAGAGAGTCCAACACCTCCTCTGTTACCTTGAAATATTAGGTGTAATATGTTTTCCTACTAAAAACCGCTCCGGTAACCCGAAATTCGCGCACCGTGAAACAAGATTAACAGATTAACACGGGAAAACCGCCTAGCAGCCGTATTCTGTACCTCAGTATCAGATAGACGCTAAAAGCATTTTAATCACATCACAAAAGACAATTGTTACAAATCATTCTACTCAGCGCCTCTGTGGGAGGCGTTAAGTATGAAAATCTCCTCAGTAGGTACCACTAAAACGAGCTAGGCTGCTACTCGAGGTTACCTTTGACTTACATGGAATAATCAAGGAATCGCTCGTAGCCCCGCCCGCCTGGGTGATCTTAAACGATCACGAAGGTTAAGCAACATAGGGCGCCTTCAGTGCATGGATGGGGGACCGTTCTATGACTAACGCTAGTGGCAGTTTTCCGAGCGGTTCCATGCTTCGCAAGGCACGTTAAGCAGTTGGTGCAGCTGCCGGTCGATAGATGGCAGTCGTTAAGCCAAGTCAGAAGCCTTAGGGCGGCTTGAAAACTTCTGACAGTAAGATCAGCCACTAGTCTTACATGCCTCCACCAATCCGGACTTGGCCCCCGTGGTGGAGTATTGGCTTATACCTACCTTGCTCAGGGAAGAGACCCGTGTCCCTTGGTGGGGACATAATGGGGTGATGATGATGATGATGACATGGAATAATATTTATGACTTGGGATTATAGCTAATGCAATGGGCATTAATCTTTTGTGTTACAGTGATGCCGTTCTACATAATTATGTGTCTAAGATTTTTTTGTGGTATCCGCGGAATACCAGCGTCGTGGTCGCCATCGGCCACGGCATAAAGCTCAGCGGAGGCCATTTTGGTGCCAATTCCTAGTTCGGAAAAATGCCACTAGCGTTAGTCGTAGACGGCCACCCATCCATGTACTGAACGCGCCCTATGTTGGTTAGCCTTCGTGATCGTTGAAGATCACTTAGGCAGTTATTTGTTTAAATTAAGTAAGCGCTATAAATTCCGGTTACACTTACTTGATATTTCATCCGAAGACCGACCAGGCCTAGATTCTACTAATGCACTGTAGTACAAGGACAACTGTATTAACATGGCGATTTAGTTTCATTACCGCGCACGTAGTAATAATTCTAGGCGTCAATGAATTTGAAAAACTTGTCACGTGACCCGACTATCTAACTGCAATATTGAACTATAATGCTCTAACATAATTTCCCAGGTTTCGCCCTGATCCGCAGAGCTTAATCATGGTGAGCAGAGACTGAGTTCGCGTCGTCGGTTGCTCGTCTCTGATAGAAAGTCTCTAATAAAGTTAAGTACCTGGGTGACCGAGCTTTGCTCGGTACTTTTTTTGTAATATAAAATATGTAATATAAAATTAAAATAATCCTTTTCCAACAAAAAAAGAAATTGGAAAAAAAAAACATGACTCGAACCGGATCTCTTGAAATCGGCCCGAAACGGGTCGCCCGTTTTCCCGTTAGGACTATCCCAACCTTGCAGATAGACGCGAAATTTACCTGTGTATCTTATTATAGAAAATTTCAATTGCCTTAAAACACGGATAAAACAACGTTTTTTAAAAATTTAACCTAGTTAGATCAATTAAACGCCCCCGAAAGCATCTGCCTACAAAATTTCGTGAAAATCGTTGGAGCCGTTTCCGAGATTCTGATTATATAAAAATATATATACAAGAATTGCTCGTTTAAAGAGATTAGATAATGCTTACGTTGTGGTTGAAAAATCCCTGTCCTCATTTCTCAACAAAAGCGACGATGTAAAAAGCCTGAGTAGAGTCCTCAGTATGTTTGTTAATCAGATTAGGTACCTCTCAGCGGCGCGCGTAATCCGACAACGTGGAGGACGCGAGCTCTAGCTTGTGTCTTCATAAAGTGGATTACACAAATCAAAGCATTCGCGTCGCGGTAATGTTTTCATTACCTTTGGGAGTTTTGTCGTGTTTTTTGTGAGAGCGCCTATGGTGCGGTAATTTTAGTAGGCTTTGATATGCTAAGTAACTTAAAATATTATGCTCATTTTAAGTTATTTTATTCAGCCTACTAAAATTAAATAAAGGGGCTGGGTAGGTACAGCTGATTGCGCTGTAAATTGTGAACAAGTGCTTAGCAGACTTTAATTAATCTTAAATTGATACTTATAAGAAGAACAAAAAATATGATACTTTGTAAAATCATATTTAATTTTGTTTGTTTCTTACGCTTTATTGCACAACAGAAATAATACAGAACAAATAACTTAAATATCAAGTAAATGTCGATGTATAAAGACTTATTTTGTCTCCGTTAAATCTATAAAATTATCGTGTCACCGTGTTAGTGCACATACTCCTCCGAAACGTCTTGACCGATTTTGATGAAATTTTATATGTACATTCGGTAGGTCTGAGAATAGGTTGTTATTTATTTTTCATACCCCTATTTGGCAAAACAACGTTTGCCGGGTCAGATAGTAAAAAAAAATAAAAAAGTTATTCCCAAGTGCATTAAGTTACATGGCTGTGGGTTAGTAATTATTAAACTTAGTTCAAATTTAATCATCAAATTTAACTTCAAACAAACATTTACATTCATTGCTTCTGGCCCCACACAAGGATACCCTGTGTAATAATATTAATATTTGATAACATCGTGTGGTGGCAGAGTCCCCACTCTAGGCTGAGCCTGTATCGTTGGCGACCATCATCATCAACACATTATGTCCCCACCGAGGGGCACGGGTTTCTTCCCTGAGGAAGGTGTAGGCCTATATTCCACCACGGGGGCCAAGTCCGGATTGGTTGAGAACTGGAGTGGGCGACGATATTTTACACAAAACAGGGTTGACATTTTAGACGTGCAGTGCAGGCCTTTTCCCCATCATGCCACACACCTCTCGGTTTCTCGACATTCGGCCAGCCTGTCCCCATCGTCCGACCATCGGCTGTTGGTCTACCGACTGACCGCCAGCCAGATACGGTTCGGCTTAGATACGCCCTTGTATTTCTATTTCTGCGTGCCCTCTCCTATAAACTGTATCGGTGCACTCCCATCAATTTACGCACAGCATTGAGACGTTTGAGGCAAAGAAGTCGTCCCGCTATTTTCAGTTTCTGGGCCGAGTCGCGAATGCTACACGTGCCCAGTCTATTTCAATGGTCGGGGTGACATCTCCAGAATAATAGTAATGGTAGGTGCTAACAGTTCGGATTCAAACCTGCTTTTGTTGTCCGAGACATCGCTAGATTTTATTTGCGGCGACGATAAAATTGTATTTCGCCTTGAATCGTTAAACGAAGAATGCTGCGCGGTAATGTTGTATCTGGGCGACTCGGTAAATCCATGACTGTGCAATGAAGTGTTAATTTTTAACTGACTTCAAAAAAGGCCCAGGTCGTGGGCCCAGTTCTACTGATTGGTGCCTCTGCCTACCCTCTCGGGGATAACGGGCATGAGTTATTCTTTGCAAAGTTTTTTTTTTCAAAAAGGGAGGAGGTACTCAATTCGACTGTATTTTTTTTAATCAGAACTTTTAACTAGGTGAACCGATTTTCGTGAATCTTTTTTGATTCCGTGTGGTCAATGTAAATCTTAAATTCACAAATTTAAATTATTTTACTTTTTTTTTTAACATTTACATACAGGCACATACATTGCTTCTGGCCTCACACTAGGATACTCTGTGTCGTGAGAACCAGAAACAGCGACTTCACAAACATATAAACATCCAAGACCTGGGGTTTTTTTCCCCAGTCGAGATTCGAACCTGGGACCTCTCGCATGGTAGGCAGAACCGCTAACCACTGCGCCTCAGAGGTCGTCATTATTTTGTGTATTTATTTATTCCCATAGTCTCTTCTAAATCCTATTCGAATCTCTTCGATTCAACTCATTCAACTACTTCATGCTTGGACCTCAAAAATCCCGTTTATTGTCACTGTTAAGTTCAATGCTTATTTATGAATGATCAGTGTGGCTGTGGTCACAATTTCAAAATCACGCATATTTCTAACCACACATTTTACCAAGCAAAAAGCTACTGTGAAATCCTAGAATGCCAAGACAATAGAGCTAATATTGCCTTTATTTTTGATCCGGACGTCCGATCTCGGCGTCGAAAGAATGAGCGGTAAATAATTCAATTTGCTTGGGATGCGCTTATAAATAAATTAAAAACCCTGGGATGTATCTCGCAAGGTTAGCATGGTCTCGGTATGTGGGTTCGATTGCAGTAATATACAGGGTGTTTCAGGGTGACAGCCCATGCCGCTGCAGTTTATTTGTTGGCCGCAACAAACACATTTTTGCTTTACTTTACTTTAACTTTTTTTAGAAAGTAGAAACGTTCATGATCTTGTCATTAACACCGTTCCAAGCACTTCATTCCTCCCTGTTTTTGGCCAACTCCTCCTAATAGGAAGAAAGGTCGTGCGGTCGTCCAACCATCCCTGAAAAATATTGTGGTCAGAAATTAAAACCTGATTATGTTAGTGCATTGTACTACGATGACAGATACACGGTCGGTTCACGTGACGTATTTTTTAATACCATCAACGCATAGGTTTGATATGTGTGCGCGCGTCGACTTGAAGCGGCAGTGAAACTAAGTCGCCACGTTCATTTTGTTGTCATTGAACTGAAAATGAAAAAAACTTTATTGTTACAAAAAATGTTCCTGGCTCCCAAACTGATTCCAAATTCCTGATTCCATAGCACAGGGAGTCTGAACCAGATTCCCTGTGCTATGGGTAGCCAGGCTACTTCCAAAATACACAATAATATAATGTTAATACATTCAATACATATTGAATGGCGGTGAAGTGTTGTGGCGAGCTGTGCGACCTTTTTTTTGAGCCCAGATCAGCTCAATCGCTTTGTACGGCAGTGGTGCGGAGAGATTCTGAGAACGCGATGATCTTTTTCTAAAGCCTGTTCATCAACTTCGTATCGTTAAAAGGACCGTTATTATTTTCGTCATTTTTGGTACGTCACTACAAAAACATACGGTTGACATAACCTTGTGACAGCGTAGTAAGGATTTTACGCACGAACATAAAATATTGATTTTTTTTTATTTCACATTTAAATCACTGTGCAAAATATAACATTGATTGTAAGTTTACACAATGATATAGTTTCAATGACAATTATTTGCTAGTAGGATAAATAGGACATAAAAATATGTTAATCGAAAATTTAACGCCACTTCAAGGTTACGTCGTCCGTTCAAACATGACCTGTCAGGATCGTATTCTCCCAGCGGCCGGACTTTAGTTCCGATTCTATCCGATAGTAGCCGAGGTAACAGACTGTAACATAATCTAGGTTCTGTTCTTTTGTAAAACAGAGTGCGTACTAGACGTGCTCAGATTGCGAATTGATTCAGTGCACAATTCTTTTCCACTCAAGCCGCGATTGGTTTTAACTCACGGCTTGCGTCCTTTCCACATTGTCTGTACCTTTATACCAGTTTCTTTATTTTCTGTTGCAGCACACGCTGTTTTGGAAAGACACACGGTAGAGTTTATCTTTCTCCTAGACACCGTTACCAATCTTGTTCTCTCTCTCGTTGTATTTATCTCCCCGAGATTGGACCGTAAGTAGAGGTAAGTTGCTTAGGGCTTATTCCACCTCAAATCAAAGCAGTCACCGAGCAATTACGTATTCAAGTTAAAAAATATATATGTAAAAAACTTACTACTCTGATGAATATCTGGACGAACAACCGAATTGACGTTAATTTATTTTCATTTTTTTTTTTCAATGTTTTGTTTTGCTTAAATTTTTCATGGATTGCTATTATTATTGATGTAATTTTTTTTATTATGAGATTGATTTATATTACAATATTTTTATGTTATTTAGGCTAAGCATCTGCTTACATCTTGTATTATTAAAGACACAGAACAGGCAGGCACAAACATTAAAGTATTTGACGATGTTGGTTGTCTAAACTGAATAAATGAAGTGGGGCCAGGTCAAGTGATTGAACTTTAACTCAAACTCAAGTATTTTATTCATAGTACAAACAAAGTGTTTACTTTATGAAAGTCAAAGTTGTTTGTTTCACAATTAATAGATTACATGGAGAAGAAACTAACAAAGAAACTCCACATTTATTATTTTCAAAACAGTTTTAGCTTAATTAACAAACTTTCAAACTTAATAAATATTACTCTTGGATGTGTTGAATCCTAGACACAGTTATCCTCTGATTAAATTTAATATTACACTACTGTTTCATGCCAGACGTCCTTGTCTTCTAAATAATCGTTGACTTTATAATAAGCTTTTTTGCAAAGAGTGTGCTTAACACAATTTTAAATCGCGTGACTTAGTATATCTTGGGGTATCTTGTTGAAGAACCTTATACAGTGCCCCATAAATATTAACTTTTGCAAGTTAACGTTATGATGGCTACCAAGAATTTCTAAGTCTTTAATTGCTTTATTATCCAACCTACAAATCAAGATATTTTTTTCACGGCTTCCGCCAAGGAGGCACCAGTGCCAGATGTACCAGCAAATCGTTTTAGTGTTTTCCTCGTCTGTTACAATTTTTTACACAACGTAAAACCAGCACAATGCCACTGCCTGCAACAGTCACAAAGTACCTTATTTATTCCTGTATTAGTTTTCTTCTGGCTCGGTTCCAAGTCTGCCCTCTTCACTCGTACGTGATCAAACGTAAATCTGATAAGCAATCGGCTCTCATTTACATGAGTCTATTCAGCCAGCCATTTATTGTGGCTCTATGCAGATTGGAGTGTACAGTTTTGAGGGTTTATACATTAACGCTTTCCCGGACAGTGCATAACAATAGATCACATATGAACGTCCGATAATGTATTAAATTGCATAAAATCACGCATGAATCTCGGAGTGGTAGGTAGAGACTAGGGTCTCGATTCCTGTTAGTGCATTATAGTTCGATGACAGATACACGGTTGCATCACGTGCGCAGACTTGAAGCGGCGTGATGAAACTAAATAGAAAGAAAGAAAGAAAAAAAAAGGTTTATTTTACGCCACATGGACATACATAACAACACAAGTAAGTAAATACAGAAAAATAAGGTAAATATTTGACAAAAGTACAAGAAACATGAAGCTACAGTAAGAGAAGAAAAAAAAAAAAAAGTGTTTACAGTTGATTTGCGCTGTATGTCGATGCAGCAGAAAAAAGGTCTCTAGCTCAGTATTTGCTGAGGGTTTGCACCCAAAGCACTGATTTTCAGCTAGGGCCTTCCGGTGACTCACGGAGCCTAAATCGCCATGTTTATACAGTTGTCATTGTAATACAATGCATTAATATAATCTAAGCCCAGGGTTGCCACTTCCTATTTCATTGATCAGTCGTCGGATGCACGCACGTACATGCTAATGCCTGGGCCGCACTCATCGCAATAGCCCGAAGATTTGGACTATCGTGATGTGTGTAGCCAAGTATTCGCGTATACTTCGGAGCTTCGTCCGTAGTCGTCAGGACTTCGCCTCGCTGTCGGTAAACTTTCACAGATCAAAGAGTTTTATCGCGATGAACTTCGCTTGAGCGGCCACACTTCCGTCAGCGTGCACCCGTCAAACGTAGCGGACGTGTTATTTCACAGAGTAGGTGCATAAGGTGAAGCGTAACATGGATTGGAGTAAGATAACATTTTAGAATTTATTGCAAACTACGAATATATAAATAATAACTTCGACATAAATGTAAAAAAATAATTATTTGCTGCCATAAAATACAGAGCAACCGCGGCGTCCATTTTGTTTTTTGCATTTGACATAGCTTGCACATCGCGATAAACTTTACATCGGGCATTGTGTGGCCGTGAGGATTCGCCGTAGACCGAAGACGAAGTTTATCGCCCAAATGTTATCGCTATGAGTGCGGCCCAGGCATAAAAGTAATGAATAGATTGCCTCGCCGCGCCGGCTTGACGGTATCACGTTTGAAACCGCAAAACTGACTCAGCAAACCCACTAGCTCCAGCTACCACGGTGGAGGTTGTGGGGTGGTGGGTCGAGTTCGACGTCAGGTCGAGAGTCCCAGACAGTGCAGTACCATAGATAGACTTTAGGGGGTGTTACGTCCTGTATGCACTGAGTATGAACGTAAACTCTTAGTAGTATTTTCTTTTTATACCATCATCATCATCATAAACGCATTATGTCCACACCGAGGGACACGGGTCTCTTTCCTGAGGAAGGTATAAGCCATACTCCACCACGGGGGCCATATCCGGATTGGTTGAGGCTTGTAAGACTAGTGGCTGGTCTTACTGTCAGAAGTTTCAAGCCGCCCTAAGGCATCTGAATTGGCTATCGATCTATCGATCTATCTATCGATGGCAGCCGGCGCCAACTGCTTAGAGCGCCTTGCGAAGCACGGAACCGCTCGGAAAAAATGCCACTGCCGATGTGTGACCTCATTCCATGAGCTGATCTTGAGGAATAATTGTAATTTTTTTAAGGTAATTTATAGATACCGTCTCTGAAGCGGCCGTACCCCTTGGTGGGGACATAAAGATGGTCCATAAATTACGTCACACGAATTTCATAATTTTTGACCCCTCCCCCCGTCCTTGTCACAGCTGGTCACATTTGTGAAACTCCCCCCCTCCCTAGTGTGACGTCACATATTTTGCAATTTTACTGCAGTTCCGAAATTTATTGTATTTCCGAGAGTTGCAAATAGAATTAGGAACAGATAGAGTGGCAATAGCTTTTGAATTTTTCGTTAAAGTTCGTGTAGATTAGATTATGTAGACACATAGATTATAACAGATTTCGAAATGTGACGTCACGAAATATAGGGTCCCTCCCACCCCCTTGTCACACTATATCACACTTCGCCGACGCCCTCCCTCCCCCTTAACGTGTGATGTAATTTATGGATGTCCCCTAATGGGTTGATTATGATGATGATGATAGGTATCGAATTTCAAACTGTTCGATTTAATTTCGGTCTGAATTCTACTGTATAATAGAAAAGAGAATGAGTCAATATCCGAAAAAGAAAGAATCTATTGTTATCTGTTAAGCACCATCCGATTTCAAACACTGCTGCCACGTAGAAGCCACGAGTCCTCTGAATGATTCTGGCACTATCCGCTATTCCGATGGAGATAAAGACTAATCTAGCTTGTGGGGGAAAAATAGGCGCCGTGCCAGCTCTTCGCACTTGACTGACCATAAATTAATCTCCTCAGTGGTGATTACTGACAAAAGTGCTCGTATTCAGAACGTCAGCTTTAATAATAAAAATTACATACATACATAATAGTACATTACTGCAGCGGCCAGCAAAAGAGGCATCGATGGACGAACGTGGAAATACGTGATGAAATCGATGGAAATACGTGGAAATACACATACGTGAGTCCATCAATGCCTAGTTGTGGCCAAGGCTTGTATATGATGTTCCTCAAATAATGCGCGGAAATTAAAACTATGAACTCTTTCTGTTCAAAAATTTTTTTCAATAGGTATATCCACTGGATATAATACCTATTGTGGTTCGTCTGATTTTGAAAGTTTATTGAATTTAACAGAAATCCAGCTTCTATCGCAAGGCAGCTCGAAATTGATATAAAACCTCTGATAAGTTACCTCCTTGGTTGTCATTGTTCGGAGTAATCATCATCAACCCATTATGTCCCCACCAAGGGGCACGGGTCTCTTCCCTGGGGAAGGTATAGGCTACTCCACCACGGGGGCCAAGTCCGGATTGGTGAGGGCTGGTCTTACTGTCAGAATCAGAAGGAGTAATAGATGGTTCCATTTTTAAATAACACGACAGATATGAGTTTAGTTTAGTTTTAAATACATACACACATAAGCTCATGCCTGTATCCCAGAGGGGTAGGCAGAGACCAGAGCCTGCCACCTGCCACGAAGCTGACAAATCACTTTCGCTTCATCGAAATTCATTAGTCGTTGCCTGCACGCATGCCGATTTCGGGTACTTTTCATCTTGCCCTTTCCAAATTTATCCCCTATTTGGTCGAAGTATATGCACCTGGGGCGTCCCTTACCGGCCCTTCGACCTTCTGTATTTATTTTCGTAAAAAATTGCTTTCTGCGCGTTTTTCTTTTACATCAATGACCTTCGGTTGGCACGTTGACACAGGACGGACAAGGCGCTTCCGAAGATTTTCTATGCGAGAAAGATATCGAGGTCAGCTGGAGACTAATTTCAAATCCGCTCTATTCTTAGCGCAGCTAAATTTCTTTTTTTAGGCTAAGAATATTTTTTAAGAGAATCTTAGTTTAGCTTAATTGGCAATTGACATGATTTTTTTTATTTAGGCTCGTTTGTGTCCCACTGCTGGGTGAAGGCCTCCCCCAACTCAGACCAGATGTTTCTGTCTTGTGCCACCTCAGACCACTCCGACATGTGACGGTCGAGATCGTCTCGCCAACGTCTTCTTGGCCTACCTCTCCCGCGTCGACCGTCTTGTGGCACCCACTCGGTGGCAAGTCTCGCCCACCAATCCGGGTTGGCATGATAAAATTGAAAAAAAACCACGTAGTTCTTAGCAATGAGCGTTTTTCCTTTTTTTTTTCTTAGTTCCTTGAGATAATCTAGATAGCGTTATTCGTTTCTACGTACAAAATTGTGATTCGTAGCAATCAATGTCAAAGTTAGTCCACAGACTACTAAACAAGAGAAGGAACCAGGGTTGCTATTCGGACGAGGTTTCTCGTAATAAAAATAAAAATTCGAAACCGCAATCCACAGCAAAGACTCCAAAATATCCAAAATCTTACTTATCAACAAACGACACAGCATTTTTGTTTTTCCGTAATCAACCATCACAAATTCCACAGAACCATAGTATTATTTTTTGCTTTGACGTTTATTATAACGGTACGGCAGCGCCACCTAGGGATTCTTTTAGAACTAAATTAGACATAAGGAAAAACGCGCATTTTGAAACTGTCCACTGAAATGTTATCTAAAACTTTCGTAAGCACCTGCATTGAATTTAGAAGGAAATTCAATGGCACCGGATTCAGAGTCGAGCAACCGACGACGCGAGCCCCGTCTCTGCTCACCACTCTGCTCTGCGAATCAGAACCGAACCGGGCCTATGATCCATTTGTCTATACTTGACATTTTTCTCAGACTTTAAACGACAGTAAATCAAAAACCTTTAGTGTCAGAAAACTCGATACCGTTTGCAAATTTAGTACTAGCTAGCACTAAATTTGCAAACTGTTTCGAGCCCTGTACCGCTAAAGGTTTCTGATTTATTGTCGTTTAAAGTCTGAGAAATATGTCAAGTATAGACAAATGGATCATAGATTCGGTCATTGTAGTACACTGAGAACTGCATGAACATGGCGATTTTGTTTCATTGCCGCGTCAAGTCTACGAGCACTGAAATCAAGCAATCTAGGCGTCAAAGGTATGAAAAAACACGACATGCACGTGACAAGACCGTGTATCTGTCATCGAACCTTAATGCACTAACAGAATTGAGGCCCTGGCCTTCGATTCTGTTAGTGCATTGTAGTACGATAACAGATACACGGTTGGGTCACGTGGCGTGTTTTTTCATACCAGTGACGCCTAAATTGTTTGATAAACATGCGCGTGACAGAATATTGGTCAAATCACTGATTAATTTATGATAGCTATAAAAGATATTTTAACTTAAAATGTATCCATTATTTAATTGTGTTTATATTGTTTACATTTGAAAACCCACAATTTAGTTTATTATTGTAGTATAATTGTTTCTAAACACCAACTGATACCAGTGCCTGTACCTATGTATTTCCGATAATAAACAAATAGTGTTACTCTTTGTGATTCTTAGCTTTGCTTATGAAATAATTTATTCAGACATGTTGTGATCGGTAATAATAAATAATAATGTTAACCCTACATTAGACAATTAAAATGAATAATAAGATTAATCGATAATATTTTTAGAAAGGCTTCCGTTTGACAGGATGTATTCTGTCATTGGCTAGATAGGATGCCATATTGTTTAGAGATACTCGTAAGTAGGGGGCTCGGGCAGGGTATAAAGGCAATACAATGTTTCGTAGTGGGACTTTTTGCTGTCTTCGCCCTTGGAGCCTGATCTATCAAGTAAGTTATGTACTGCATTCCAAAATAGTTGCTTATTTCTTGTGTTTGAACTGTTCTATTTGTTCTTTAAATGTGTTTTAATTTATAGCCTAACGTGTAGTATAAAGTTACTGATATTAATCTTAGGCTCGGATGTATTAAGTTTAAAATTATTTTGAAAAGATAGTCAGAGTGGAGTTTTTTGTCCCGCTGCCTTTTTCTCCACTACATTACGGCCCGAAGGCAGCGGTTAATATAAAATATAGATATTCAGTAAATTCTTTAAAGTACAATAAATAATTTTAATTTTATTTAATGTGTGTAATTGTTCTTCTTCAACCCAATACAAAGTGTATTTATTTGCTGTTTAATTCGCTGTCTCCTCAGAATAGTTTATAGCGAAGGTAGACTAAAAATAAATACACAATAGTATTAAAATTCTATTTGCTTACTAGGTAATTGCCTATTTAGACCACACATTTATTGCAAATAGCTTTACAAGTTAACTTTCATTACTTTTGCTTTTTATTATCAGATTACACTATTAAAGTTAGCTTCGAATACGAAGCTAATAAGTATGATCTTGTAAAATTGAGCTTAGCTATATTGCTCTCTTATTTTCTAAATCTTACACGCGCGTAGACTTGAAGCGGCAATGAAAGTAAATCGCCATGTTCATGCGGTTCATCCATAGGTACAGTACTATTAAAATGCATTAACAGAATCGCTCGTAGCCTGGGCTGCCTGAGTGATCTTAAACGATCACTAAGGTTAAGCAACATACGCGTTCAGTCCATGGATGGGTCACTGTCGATGACTAACGCTAGTGGCATTTTTCCGAGCGGTTCCGTGCTTCACAAGGCACGTTAAGCAGTTGGTGCCGGGTGCCGTAGATAGATGGCAGTCGTTAAGCCAGTCAGAGGCCTTAGGGCGGCTTGAAAACTTCTGACAGTAAGACCAGCCACTAGTCTTACAAGCCTCCACCAATCCGCACTTGGCCCCCGTGGTGGAGTATGGCCTATACCTTCCTCAGGGAAGAGACCCGTGCCCCTCGGTGGGGACAAAATGGGTTGATGATGATGATGAACAGAATCGAGGCCCTGGTCGGACTTTTTAAAACTCAAGTAAAAGTATCCGGATACATAGTTAAAAATGCAATGTGACATGACAATGCTTCATTCATAATGGACATTTCTACATGTTTTTATTGCAAAGTCGCCCTTAATATAACTGATTAGAGTGCAAGTGGCTTTTATATGCTACTCTAAACAGTGAGTAATTATCTTGACTTCGAATGCTACCCGGCATTTCGTTGAATAATATTATTAATTTTCGTTTCAATATTCTACCACCAGGTACATCGCTGTTTCTGGTTCCCATGACACAGGGTATCCTAGTGTGAGGCCAGAACCAATGTATGTGCTTGTATGTAGATGTTATAAAAAAAAAAAGTTATGTTACATACTAAAGTAACAACATGTTTGCGCTGTAGTAACATAACATAACAACATAACATTTACATACAGGCACATAACTACATTGCCTTCGGCCCCACACTAGGATACCCTGTGTCGTGGGAACTAAAAACAGCGACGTCACAAACATGTAAACATCCAAGACCTGGATTTTTTCTGTCCCCAGCCGGGATTCGAACCCGGGACCTTTCGCATGGTAGGCAGATGCGCTAACCAATGTGCCAACCGAGGTTGTCGTAACTAATTGTCCTTTCAATTTACAATCACCATATTACTCCCTGTCGTCATCAATAAAGCTTATGATAGTGGCCCACGTTTTCCCCATCACATTTCTGCAATCTCTCTCTGATGTTACCGGCTTTTTACATGATTTATCCTTATGGCCCACGAAATATTAGGATCAGAAGTGTAGCGTCATATCAGTAGACATAGTGTTGTCTCGTCAAATTTCTTAGAAAAGAGCGTGACAGGCTTAAGTATTTACTTAGTGCAAATTCTCAATTTAGAAATCGGCCCTTACTGCAGTACTCAGAGACGTCATTTAACGTTATGATCATTAACATTTTAATGATCGTCCTTATGCGTATTGAAGTAAGTGTTATTTTTCTTTCTTAACTAACCATTAAAGTTAATGAATGTCTCTGAGTAAAGGAGTTAGTCAATAAACGAAGTCCCTCCGGACGACTTTGACATTTTCTTAAACTCGACTCTTTCCAAACTCGTCTCTTTTTTAACTTGCCATCTCTTTACTTTGTCTCTTTTTTTAAATTGACTCTTTCCTAACCCATGTCCACTTTAGGCGACTGCGACGTGTCTTTACCGCGACACTTTCCCAACTCGTCTCTTTTTTAACTCACCATTTTTTGAAGCAAGTAACTAGCAATGAAACAACAAACATCAACAAGGCTTATCATTCAAGTAGGTTGTAATCGAATCTCAAGTACCAAGCTTAAGGTTAAAACAGCGACTAAGCAAAACACCAAGTTTTACTTCAAACGAATTGGGAAGGAGTCAAGTTAGGAAAGAGACAAGTTTAAAACAGAGGTTAAGTAAGAAAACGGCAAGTTAAAAAAGAGACGAGTTAGGCCCTTTCTCCAATGCTCCACAACCGGAATCAGTATCGGGAAAAATATCGGATGCCGTATTATGCAATCCACTTCATCCGACTATAATCGGCAATGGACGTGACGCAGTGCTTTATTAAAATTCCTCGGTTTTTCTATTCGAGGCGGGGGACGTTTTCCATACATTCTATTAATGTAAATAAAATAGTATGGGAACATTTTTGGGTTGCATGCGCGGTGCAAAAACGTGTATTGTTTTTGTACGTCGATCACTTCGGACCGGTAAAATACCGTTCCGATCCAGCAAATTATCGGACCGTTAAAAACCGGATGCCGGAGTAGCGGAGAAGCTTATTAGTATTCTTGTGTTTTTCAAAATCGGATCGGTAATTAACGTTTGCCGGGCCGGAGCAGTGGAGTAAGGCCCTTAGGAAAGAGCCCTTATTTTGCTCACCAAATCCTGACGTACGCGATCCTGTAAGGGGTCTTTTTTTTCTTTTGAGGTACGGATCCCTAAAAAATACGTCACTGTTTTAGAAGTATAGGTACGTACCAGCTTCATTCCCTTCGACAGTACCTCGAGAAAATATCGCAATAAATATTCCACCGCCTTGCCCAGGATACCTATAACCCCGCCGTCTAGAGGAGGCAAGATGAGTAACTTTCGGCTTTCAAAGCCGACGGGTGTATCGATTTGTCCGGGTTACACATAGCATTTGTTACACGTCGTCCGTACGGTCCTGAAAAGGAACCACTGGAAGAACAATACAATCGTTCCATTGAAAGCAGCCTTTATAGGTCCCCTATAGGGCACTGGCCTTCTCTCATTAAGAGAGAGAGTGTAGGCTGAACCACCAGGGCGAGCCCAAGCGCGGCTTGAAACCTTCTGACAGTAAGACCAGCCACTAGTCTTACAGGCCTCCACCAATCCGGACTTGGCCCCCGTGATGGAGTATGGCCTATACCTTCCTCAGGGAAGATACCCGTGCCCCTCCGTGGGGACATAATGGGTTGACGACGACGAAAGATATCTGAATTTGAATGTTTGCCATTTCTGGGGGCTCATTATGTAATTTTCGCAACGGATATTCATACGTCTTAAAAAGTCATGTATAGCACTATCTTCTTTTAAGACCCTATGTTAGAGCGATACAGTACTCCGTACAACGTCGGTTTTTGTGTTGACGTGACATTTTAAGACGTATGAATATCCGTTGCGAAAATTACATAATGAGCCCACTGATCCGATCTTCTGTCAGTCTGCTTTTTAGTACAATATTTTACGTGGCAATTTTGATCCGATTCAGGCGAGTGGGTATTTCGTCTTGTTAAATCGAGCTCGCTTCGGAAGCTTTCACCTTTGTAATCTATCAACTTGTCCTAAAATATACGCGGATTTCCGGAACACGGATATTCGCTGGCCACTTATACATATTGGGATCGACGATGAATGTGACGGTCTATTGGTATTGTACGACCCATTTTGGATGGTCAATGATCATCAAGCTTAGGCCTTTGCATTCGTTATACGTTACATTATGCGAGCCATATTGGATGATCAATTTTCATACAGTTTAGGCATTAGTTACACTTAAAATATTCGCGATTTTATTTATTATATAAACTTACTTATATACTAGCTGGTGCCCGCGACTTAGTCTGTGCAGGATAATTGAGACTTCAAATATCCTTCTTTGTCTCAATTCAGATCTTTGTCTACCTGTACGCCAAGTATAATGCAAATGCGTTTAGCCGTTATTGCGTGATTAAATTACTACTCTGTCAAACTAGTCAACTAGCTGTCCTGGCGAACTTCGTACCGCCACAGAATCCATTTATACGATTCTTAATTGTTACCATGGCAACGCATTTAATACAATATCTCGGAGTTTGGCTTGAAAAAAGGATACGGTAACATACAGTATTTCCCCACGAGTGGGTACGCACTACCGGGATTATCAAATACCCATAGATCTCGATTCAGCTCTTTGTTTTATCTGTATGCGAAGTTTCATGTAACGTTTAGTGGTTATTGCGTGATTGAGTGACAAACATCTTAACAAACTTTCACGTTCATACTATTAGTAGGAATGTGTAGGATATCCTCGTGAGGCCCAATGTCTTCAGGTGATCACAAAATCAATTGTTCTTTTCAAGGTCGGGCCTCACGAGGTTATGATGAGGAATTAGTAGGATATGATGTATAGGACTTAGTATTTTAATAACCGAAACCGGCGTGGGTGCATGCAACGACTAATAATGAATGTCGATGATGGGGAAGTGATCTGTCATGGTCGTTGTGCAAGGGGACTGCAAGTGGCAGTCCCTGGTCTCTGCCTACCCCGCTGGGATACAGGGTTTAGTTATGTATGTAAACTAATTCATAACTTATTTCGACCTTAGTTTATTTATTTATTTAATATTAGGATTGTATTAGTTGTTTAGATGTTACATTTAAAATTTGTGTCATACCATACTCGATACCCACTTAAAACACAGTGAAATTTAAGAAGCACGTAGTTTTAAAAAATAAAAGAAGTTTGACCTAATTAGTTTAACAGGATTTTTTTTAGATTTTACAAAGGCAGTTCAAACCATTAAGTAGGTATTTGACAGTTTACTAAACTCTTTATCAGTCGTTTATCAAATGACAATGAAAGGAACTTGAAAACCGCTGTTATCAAATCAAATCATAATAATCATCAACCCATTATGCCCCCACCGAGGGGCACGGGTCTCTTCCCTGAGGAAGGTATAGTATAGGCTATACTCCACCACGGGGGCCACGTCCGGATTGGTGGAAGCTTTTAAGACTAGTGGATGGTCTTACTGTCAGATGTTTTCAAGCAGGCCTCTGACTTGGCATAATAATTTATTTCAACTGAAATAATTTGCATTCTGTTTGCTGAATGATAATGTACTATGTCAGCCGCTGCCTTGGGGTAGTATTTGTAGTGGAGAAAAAGGCAGCGGTAAGAAACTCCACTCTGACCATATTTTTAAAACAACCATTCTAGAGAGAAACAGGTGACCCCACCACGTTACCATTCGAATGTCACCTTTAGCAAAGTGTCAGTTATAAAACGTTATTGTGAGCTGATCGGCCCACCAAAATCCTACTGATTATCATCATCATCAACCCATTAAGTCCCCACAGAGAGGCAGAGGTCTCTTCCCTGAGGAAGGTATATTGCATACTCCACCACGGGGGCCAAGTCCGGATTGGTGGAGGCTTGTAAGACTAGTGGCTGTTCTTACTGTAAGAAGTTTTCAAGCCGCCCTAAGGCCTCTGACTTGGCTTAACGACTGCCATCTATCGACAGCAGCCGGCACCAACTGCTTAACGCGCCTTGCGAAGTGCGGAACCGTTCAGAAAAAATGCCACTAGCGTTAGATATAGACGGTCACCCATCCATACACTGAACGCGCCCAATGTTGCTTAACCTTCGTGATCGTTTAAGATCACTCGGGCAGCCGGGACTACGAGCGATTCTGCTGGTTAAATACTGAATAAAGAGTTTTTAAGTGGAGATTATAGTACCGTAGAAAACTCTGACATTCATGTATTTATTCATATTTATTTACAGTGACAGAGTGGCATTGCGGCAACAAACGGTAATAATATCGCTCGAAATTGCCGCGGTCCCTGCGTTAAATTCCCTGAACCGCCGTGTATTACATTAACATGACGGACAAAGGCATCAAATTGAAACAGCAATTGCATTGGGCCACCGGAGTCCGCTGCCAGGGGCGTACTCGGGGATTGGGAAGCAACCATTTCAGTAGGCCTTAGAGATAAAACAGAATAGAATGGTTAGATAGATTTGCTATATTTTTAACTTAAATGTAAGTGCAATAAAAGTATCATTAAAAATAAAAAAAATTGCTTCAGTTTGGATGTTTTTACGTGTTTGTAATGTCCTTGCCTGGTTATCATAGCACAGGTATCCTAGTTTGGGACCAGGGCGTCGATTCTGCTAGTGCATTACAGTACGATGATAGATACACGGTCGCGCCCCGTGATGTGTTTTTGCATATCATTGACGCATAGAAGGTTTGATATGCGTGCGCGCGTACATTTGAAGCGGCTATGAAACTAAATAGCCACGTTCATGGAGTGGTCATTGTACTACAATCCAATAACAGAATCTTGGGCCAGGTCAGGCGATGGAAGTTATTATTATTGTTATAAATAGTGAACACTTTATTTAGGGTTTCTTATAACTAAGTAATGGTTTATAATTGGCGGTCTTATCGCTGAGAGCCATCTCTTTCAGACAACCTTTGGATGGAGAGATTTGCAGGAAGAACATAGTAGGTAATACTTACACATACATACATAAGCTCATGCCTGTATCCCGGAGGGATAGGCAGAGACCAAGGACTGCTACTTGCCACGATCATGACAAATCACTTTGCCTCATCGACTGATACTGGTAATACTTATTCATAGTTTTTAATAGGTTTCCAACTGTTAATTTATTAATTAATAGATTCATACACCGCTCGGGGGCATTTATGAGTACTAGACCCTAATAATAATCTTACCCACTAGAGGTAGCCTAGTTTGAGCTCCCGCTTATTCTGACAGAATAAACATTTGAATTCGCTAACAGCACCTGCTAAAATATCAATAGGTACTGAATCTGGACTAGGCCAGGTGCAATTCATGCAGGTGCTATTTAGGTGGGTGCTCAAACTTGACTGCCTATAATAACCCTAATAATAATCTTAATCACTAAGCACCCTGAGTCCGTAACTGCGCAATAATTGCGTTGGAACCTTGCATGACTGTCAAAATGCCTACAGTTTCTCCACACGAGCATATACTCCTGTTTTGTTCTGTGCTTAATAATGTTACATGGAAAGTTTCGTTACAATGTCTGTTCTCCGGAAATTGTGAAATTGTTTGGGCATTTCGGAAGGCTTTAGTTTGGTTGAGGTATTTCAATATTTCCACTGTTAACAGTTCACTTTGGGTTTGTATTTTGTGTGTTAGTTTTTTTGTACCTGTTAGCCTTGGACACACATTTGTTAACATTTGTATTACATTTTTATATTTTTGTAAGCAGCCTATGTACGTCCATAGGGCACGGGCTTTCTCTCACAGTGTGGAATCGGCGATTCTAAGCACCGAAATATTTAATGGCTCAGAAACTCAGGTTTCGTCACGATGTTTTCCTTCACCAGTGGTGTTGCTACTACAACTTCACAAATGTACATAACTAAGAGAACAAGTCATAGGTTACTCAATACCCATAATACACATTTCATAGATTACTCAATATCCGCCTTTCATATTTCAGTATTCACAGATTTTGGAAACAATGTACAGTCAGTAACAAAATTTTCATTTTACAAAAAAACTTTTTTGATGCCAATCGATCCTGTTTCCTAAAAGGATCAAAAGTCTCTATCGGATCGACTGAGATTTGGGTACTATAAATGTCAGAAATCGCGAAAAACTTTTGTTTTTGAACTAAAACTTTCGTAAGCACAACACATTGTAAACTTTTAGTCCGGATCTACTTACGGGTGTTGTTAGGTATATCGGAAGAGTCCGACCAGGTTTCGCTCCGATTTGCAGAGCTTATTCATGGTGAGCAGAGACGGAGCTCGCGTCGTCGGTTGCTCGTCTCACACTCGATATAACAACACCCGTAAGTAGATCCGGACTAAAAGCTTACAACTTTTGTTTTGCATTACAACAAGTTTAAACTAAGTTTTCAGTAGCTGTCCACAAGTCTCTCGTTACACTGCACGGCCATTTCAGAATCGCATCTCCCTTTCACAGTATCGTAGAGCTCATGAGCCCTGCAATGGAGCGCCAATGGCTTCCCTCGCGAGCATTTGAAGTATTGATTGCAGTGCCGATGCGGCAGCAGTTCCGTGCCGTTTCTGCTGCATACGCTGGCAGCTTCCTCCTCGTACCAGGTCCCGTACGGCTTAGAGCTGCCCTCCTCGTCGGCTTCCGTGGCCGGTTCAGCAGCTGCTCTGCATCCTGCGAGTTCGGGTTCCTGGCATAGCTGCTTCTCCACGTTCAAGTGGAGCCCGTACGGGCATTTCCCGTCGACTGCTCTACCAGAGAAGCATTGGTAGAACCTGTTGCAGTCCGGATGCCGTAAGAGTCCCTTGAAAACGTCCTTGCAGATGTGGTTGGTTTCGGTAGCCAGCGCTGTCGCGGTGTAAAGCAGAATTGTCTTCGCTGAAATCGTGTCCAATGTCAGTTAACCTGGAGCTCAAGTCTGCTAGCGTATTTAGTTCAATGACAGATACGCGCGCGCATCTGTCATTGAACTAAATGCTTCGGGTCACCTGACATGATTTTGTGTACCATTGACGCCTAGAAGGATTGGTAAGGATGGATCGCTGCGTTGGGCAGCTTGTGGCAAATGACAGTAATTTTATTTAATATTTTTTTTTATTCATAAGGCAATTTTTCTTTGTAACGTGTCTGGTAAGTTAAGGCACTAAAATGACCGACCATTTGCAGATGCGGTCGGTTTGTGTCGGCAGCACCATCGCATTACAAAGCAAATTGGTACTCAGAACGTTTCGAATGTCTATATCGTTTTGAACTTGTACAAACCGAAATAGACACCACGCATTTTGTGTTCTGACAATGATTTTGCTGTGTAAGCAGCGAAACGTTAATTTGTAATAAAAAAATTATCAGCATGCCACAAAACTTAAGGAAATTGCAAAAAATCTTACCAATCATGACGACCTGTGATACAAATCGTCTGAAGATTGTATAAAGAGTGTCGTAAACGTCCTACGTGTAAGAGTATTATATAGGTATTTCCCGTTTGTTTTAAAATCTTCGGGCAACATTTTTTGCTGTCATAACATTATAATAATCAGTTATTACTGAGAATATCTCTACTATAATAATATTATAACAATTGCCTCAAGGAATTGTTTGTAACAGGTTATAAAGTACAATATTTTATTGTTACTGTATAACTGGGGCAGTGGAGCCACGAGCGATATTTTATATCATATCTCATAATCGTCTTTGTTTATTTATGCCTACCCTATTTCAAGGTTTTCCAATGGGCCATTTGACAGATTTCTGAAAACCATATCTTATTTTTGTTGGTGTTCATGGAGACCGCAGAAAGAAGTCATTTTAAATTCTTTCGTGTATTTCTTCTAAAAGAAAGCAAACGGAAATTTACTTTTGAAATAAGCCGCCAAAACGCTATCTTAGGCAATATGGCATCGCGGAGGAATTATGACGTCACTGGTCAGTAAACAAACCAATGAACGTAAAAACGACATACGATGAATGATAAACGCTACTGTGACGTTATCGTAGAATTAGCCAATCCAGGCCGTTTTCGATACAATGTCTTACATAATTATGAAATTTTATTCCGTATTTTTTTTGTTTGAATGCCTTAAAGCGGTCTTAAGACCCATAATTTATACGAATACTTATAAATTTAATAATGCTGTTTTTTTCACACTGTCAAATAGCCTATTGGCCCAGTATCTTTGAGACCGTTGCGTTTTCTAAAACATCTTGGTAACCAGCCGAACGTTCCCAGAATAGGTTCGCCGACGAAATAGATTCGCAGTAAATACGTATGTAATTTAACAGTGTCACACCTATTCCACGGCGCGGCATTGTTAAAGTCCTGGTATTGAGCCAAGACTATAAACATCCGATGCATAGGTGTACAGAAACTGCGCGTCCTCTTCCAAGACTGTCCCTTCGAGAGCTTCCAATTTTGAAAATCCTGCATCGCGCCAGCAAAATTTTTCTTTCGGTTCGTATAAATAGAAGTTTTATCTTTCACGCCATGATGTACGTTTAGGGGTCCATAGGACCAAAACCAGCCCCAAGGTGGTGTTTAGTGGGTAGGCGCACTCTGTGAGTCCCACATTGGCAGCACGGCCGGGCCCGTGCTGTTATGCATGAGCATTCACCACCTCCCTCCCCCGTGTCCTCCGGAGGGTGCCCTTTATAGGGAGAAAAAAAAAAAAAAGTTCACGTTACCTGAAGGAAGGTCTCTTCTGAAGTTGCAGTTATCTGTAGATGGGTCGTAAAACTAATAGATTGGTGTCTACCCTTGTCACTTTTATCTATTAAATAAACTCAGTAGGTATACGTTCGACGGACGAGTGTGTACATAATTTGTATAGGGTTCTAAAACGTCGTAGAGTGTAGTTTGAAAAGGTGCTTTGATAAAGAACACCCGCTTTGCTCAACCGATGCTTGAAGCAACGCCTTGGAGACGTAAACTCCCGGTTTTATGTATTTCCTATCTATGTTGTAGTCATTTAAGCATTCTTGTTTGCTACAACACGTGTGAATCTGGGATGCTAGGGAAGTGCCGGAAATTGAATTTTAAAATGCAATTGCGAATGGTGTCGGCACAGGTTTCTCTCGACAAATCAAAGTTAATTTCAGTCAATAATTTCAATAAAATTCTTCCCTTCTTTCACGAGGGTCTGAGTTCAAATCCCGCATGTGCCAATGACTTTTAGTTACGTACATTTGTTTGTTTGTACCGCAACACCATTCGCTAATAAATTAAGCCCGAATAATGGCGACAGGCGTGCCACATGTCACGTTGGGACCTAATAAACTCGGCAAAACGTGGGCCCAGTTCTAGCCTCTGCCTACCCCCTCGGGGATAACGGGCGTAATTTTTTTTTTATTTCTTTCAGCCTACCAGATCAGTCGTGAAACGATGAAATAAGTAGAAGAACCACTATCAAAATATAGGTATTACTAAGATAGTTTAATAAATGTGAAAGGTTTCTGCATCAACTACGGCAACACCAAAAATAAAAGTACAATGCATACACGCAGCATTCCTTACAATGTTTTCCTTACCAGTTAGCGAGTGGTATACCTACTACAAACAAATTCACAATTTTCTATCTCTCTCTCTCTCTCTGTCTCTCTCTCTCTCTCTCTCTCTCTCTCTCTCTCTCTCTCTCTGTCTCTCTGAAAGAAGTCACGAGTCCTAGAGCCCTACCAGTAAGACACGAAAATTTGTCAAAAGGCAATGAGCTATTTTAAACTATTATCTATGTCTTTGATAACGTCCTGAGGCATTAAAATATCGCACTCATAACGGTCATAAGATCGAGCACAGATGTAGAGTTAACAAGATTTCTTACTGTCTCCGTTACTCTAAAAGCACTCCTTAGCCACGGCGAAAATGAATGTTTAAAACCTCGCTAACGAGCTAAACTGGTAAGGAACTTTCCAGACGTTTCGGAAAAGCGTAGACGCCGCGCTGCAAGAACGAAAGGCGAGACCTGACAGTCGTAAAACGCTAAGGTTCGCCAATTACACGCAGTCACGGAATGTAGATTTAAAGCGAGAGGGTCACAGAGGGTTTAGTTCTCTAAACTCAGTTTTCATTTACAATGACAACTTTCACACAACACGTAGCCTGGGCTGCCTGAGTGATCTTCAACGATCATAAAGGTTAATCAACATACGGCGCGTTCAGTCCATGGATGGGTCACCGTCTATGACTAACGCTAGTGGCAATTTTCCGAGCGGTTCCGTGCTTCGCAAGGCACGTTAAGCAGTTGGTGCCGGCTCCCGTCGATAGATGGCAGTCGTTAAGCCAAGTCAAGAGGCCTTAGGGTGGCTTGAAAACTTCTGACAGTAAGACCAGCCACTAGTCTTACAAGCCCTCACCAATCCGGACTTGGCCCCCGTGGTGGAGTAGCCTATACCTTCCTCAGGGAAGAGACCCGTGCCCCTCGGTGGGGACATAATGGGTTGATGATGACGATGATGAGGTCCGCTGGACATAATGAGATATAGAAATCAATCAGTGCGTATTATTTACTACCCATTTGCTACTATGTACTACCTATCATAAAGTATTTGCTACCTTTACGGTATCGAATATATCAAAATAATATTGTGGCCAGCCATTCTGACGTCAGGTTGGCTGACCACCTAAATTTTCTTGTGATTTTAGTAGTGTTAAAGATGTCATTGGTATCAGTATTTACTACCTTTTTGCTACCTAAAGAAATTTTTTTTTTTATTATAAAAAGCTCGCATAAAACCTTATTTAGAAAAAAAATAAAACGCCTGTACAAATGCTCACACCAGCTGTGTGCTCCATGTAGGTAATGGCTAAAAGTACTTCTGCAGGCACTTAGTTAGACAAACAGTTTGGGGTATTTTAATCTATATAAATAAAATTCAAAGTCCTGACTGACTGATTCATTCACTCATCAACGCCCAGCCCAAGCCGTTGGACCTAGGAAGCTGAAATTTTGCACAGAGAGTCTATAGATAATGTAGGCAACGAATAAGAACGGATATTTTTAAATTCAACCCCTAAGGGGGCGAGAAGGGTTTCCAAAATTTGTATGGGAGGTATAAAGAATGTAAATGTTACTTTTAGTAATAAGGCCGCCAATTGTACTGTACTATTTTATTATCAAATCTCATGTGTAATTCCTGGTGTACATACAATAAAGAATATTCTATTCTATTCTATTCTATTCTATTCTATTCTATTCTATTCTATTCTATTCTATTCTATTCTATTCTATTCTATTCTATTCTATTCTATTCTATTCTATTCTATTCTATTCTATTCTATTCTATTCTATTCTATTCTATTCTATTCTATTCTATTCTATTTTAATTTTCTTGAAGCTTAAAATAAATACTCTTCAACACAATTGATTTAACACGTGTTTCGCCGTTTTTTCTAAATTTAATCCTTAAAGGAGTGAACGGGGTTGCAAAATTTTGAACTAAAGTCCACGCGGACGGAGTCGCGGGCGAAAGCTAGTGATCATAATAAGTACTGAGTCATATGAAAATTGCCCGAGGGCTCAAAAATTACAATGATGAAAATCGCCCAAAGGCTCAAAAATGTCACTCAAGGTTGTATAAATCAAGAACGGTGACCATCGTGGGACGACATCAGAAATTAAAATTTATTTTAACGTAAAGGATTTACATTCTGTTTCTTGAATATCAATGTACTTATGATGTTAGCCGCTGCTTTAGAGCCGAATGTAGTGGGGAAAAAGTCAGTGGAAAAAAAAACTCCACTCTGACCATCTTTTCTCAAATCACCGTAAATCTAATAACTAAGTTGGTATGAATATCTATCGTCCTAAAAAGCTCAAGACCCATAAATGCAATTAACACTTGCAATGTATAAATCATTGTTTGCTATTCTTTATATAATATTTTATTTTATTCAGGACACAAACAGTCACACAGAAAAACTTTAAAAGTATATTAAACAAAAATAGACCTGAAAGTCTCTATAATTGACAAAAAAAAATTAAGTAAGCATGGAATCTTAAACTAACTGCTTCAGTATTCTTACAAAAGTAAGAAAACGCCAATGGTGTGGCCAGACACACGGAGGTCAGCCGTCGCCAGTCTCAACCATATTAGAGGGAGATAGGCGCCCCGGTTTTATTGCTCGTAACGTGGGCTGCCTAAGTGATCTTAAACGATCACTAAGGTTAACGGCGGCGCGTTCAGTCCATGGATGGGTCACCGTCCATGACTAATGCTAGTAGCATTTTTCCGAGCGGTTCCGTGCTTCGCAAGGCACGCTAAGCAGTTGGTGCCGGCTGCCGTCGATAGATGGCATTCGTTAAGCCAAGTCAGAGGCCTTAGGGCGGCTTGAAAACTTCTGACAGTAAGACCAGCCACTAGTCTTACAAGCTTCCACCAATCCAGACTAGGCCTCCGTGGTGGAGTATGGCCTATACCTTCCTCCGGGGAGAGACCCGTGCCCCTCGGTGGGAACATAATGTGTTGATGATGAGGCGCCCCGGCCATATCGCCGCCCTAACTCGTTGTGGAATTGGTGTATAGTAGCCAACCAATTAAGCGCTATAATTCGCAAACAAACTGCCACGCAGTTCGGCGAGTGATTTGTTAATTGAAGATCTGTATAAACTCTGATAAAAAAAATATAACCCAAAATTTTAACAACGAAACCCGACTACAAACAAAAAGTGAAAATTGTGGAGTATATTTATACAATGTAACAATAATTTGTTAGTTTTGGAGTCGGTGTCCAACATAAAAATTTTTAAAAAAACTGTCGAGTTGAGAACCTCGTCCTTTTTTGAAGTCGGTTAAAATGAAGCCTAACCGTACATGTAGGCGTAGTAGAAAGTCAAATGACTCAGCAAAATCAGTAGTGGTGAGGGTGAACCCTCAGCGCTAAAGCGTAGGTAACATAACCCATTCCAACCCAAAACGAGTAAAAGAGCAGTCTTGCTTGAGTGAATCTTCTCCACATAACTTTTATAAGTGGACTTAAATTATGAATGCAGTATTACAGTTTTTAAGTTTTATTTCGACTAAAACTGGGGAATGTTGGGCTCAGCCCGCGCGTTAGCATGAATTCGTAATAATTTTTAATTATGCTGTGCAGGTTCATTAAAATGGTATTATTACAGCGGTTCTGCTCGATTAAAACGTAGTATTTACGATCATACCTTTTTATTAGCTTTTTGTTTTATATCATCAAAAGTATTAAGTAGCTATTTTAGTTATATCTGGGTTTTGTGTTTTTTGCAAAGAATTTCTGTCGTTTATAGATAGTTACGAGATTGCGACAGAAATCAGAAATTTATTTCAGCGTAAAGAATTTACATTCTGTTTGTTGATTGTCAATGTACTTCTAAAGATAATGTTAGGCGCTGCCTTGGGGCCGTATAGAGAAAAGGCAGCAAAAAAAAAACTCCACTCTAACTACCTTTTCTCAAATCACCTTAATTCTAATACATAAGTTATATCATATGGTACGAATATAATATCTACGTAAGAAGCTCAAAACCCATAAGCGCAATCAATACTTGCGCTGGCTGGAATGTCCCGATACTAATACATACTAGTATGTATAGTTATAATGACATGACATGTATTCTATTGACGTTATTCTGCTTTCATTAACCACTGGAAACAACTACAACCAAATCAGAGGCCTTAGGGCGGCTTGAAACTTCTGACAGTAAGACCAGCCACTAACCACCTCCACCAATCCGGACTAGGCCCCCGTGGTAGTATGGCCTATACTTTCCTCAGGGAAGAGACCTGTGCCCCTCGGTGAGAACATAATGGATTGATGATGATGATTATTAACGAAACACAACTCCCCAAAAGTTGATTTTAATTTAAAATACACATAGATAATTAACGCATTCCATGGCAAATGGCAGTCCCTGGTATTTGGCTACCCCTCTACAGTCTTGAATTTATGTATGTGTATGTCTAATTCACTCCAAAACTTACTCGTACTTCAAATGCTCGTAGGACTCAAAACTGGAGCTGTAATAAGTGAATTAAAGTTGTCCCCGATAGTTTCTGCTGAGACGGCTCCATTCCGGCTTATGGGCGCTTGTCACGGATCTGTGCCATTACTTAGACGTGCGACTAGCAATTCGGCGCCTCATCCAGGCAAACGCTGTGAACCAGTCAGTTGCCAGGGACTATTTCTGACTTTCGGTGTCTATTCTATTTTCAAAATAAGGAGACAGGAAAATAATCTTGACGAAGCAAATAATGCTCTCTCGCACGTTCTAGATTGGTTTACTGCAAATAATCTATTGTTAAATAAAAAAAAACCAAAATGAAGTTTACCCTACCTAACGTAAAATTAGTTGAAAATAACATTGCGATTGGAAATGAAAAACTAAAATTTGTTGAAGATACTGTATTTTTGGGCATCACAATCGATGCCAAACTACAATGGGGTCCACATATTGTTTTGACTTAGCTCCGCAACATATGCTGTAAAAAGAATTCGAGAACTTACTGACGTTGCAACTGCTATTCTTGTTTATTTTAGTTACTTCCATAGTATTATGTCCTATGGTATACTACTGTGGGGCCGGGCAGCAGACATTGAGACTATCTTCATATTGCAGAAGAGAGCGATCCGATTTATTTACAAGCTAGGTAGTAGCGACTCGCTAAGAGACTTTTTCAAAGAAACTAACATCCTAACAGTTGCAAGCCAATATATATATGAAAATATTATGTACGTTAGGAAAAATATTACAGACTTCGAAACACTTGGTAGCCATCATAACGTTAATACTAGGAATAAACATAAATTGTCATTTCCACGATTTAGACTTGCAAAAGTTAATACTTCCTTTATGGGGCACTGTATAAGGTTCTACAACAAGATACCCCAAGATATATTAGAGTTACCTCAAACGCGATTTAAAAATTGTATTAAGCACACTCTTTGCCAAAAAGCTTATTATAATTTCAACGATTATTTAGAAGATAAGGACGTATGGCATTAAATAGTAGTTTAATATCAAATTTAATCACAGGATAAATGTGTCTAGTGTTCAACACATCCAAGATATTATTTTGTAGGTTTGATTTGTATTAGCTTTAAGGTGATTTGAGAAAAGATGGTCAGAGTGGAGTTTTTTTTCGCTGCCTTTTTCTCCACTACAGACGGCCCCAAGGCAGCGGCTAACATTATACATAACTGTATGTACATTGACATTCAACAAGCAGAATGTAAATTCTTTACGTTGAAATAAATTTTTGAATTTGAATTTGAATTATTCGAACTATAGACATTGCTATGCATATAATGTGTATAGACATCGAAATTTAAAGTATTATTACCGATTCGAAACGGTTGTATTGTAACTGACGAGACATTTGGGTGAAGATATCTTACTGATATTAGTCAGTCAGGCCGCCTGAGTGAGTGATTTTGAACGATCACGAATGTTAAGCAATATAGAGCGCGTTCAGTGCATTAATGGGTGACCGTTCTATGACTAACGCTACTGGCATTTTTTCGGACAGTTCCGTGCTTTGCTAGGCACGCTAAGCAGCTGGTGCCGGCTGCCGTCGATAGATGGCAGTCTTTAAGCCAAGTCAGAGGCCTTAGGGCAGCTTGAAAAACTTCTGACAGTGAGACCAGTCACTAGTACTACAAGCCTTTACCAATCCGAACTTGGCTACCGTGGTGGAGTATGGCCTATACCTTCCTCAGGGAAGAGACCCGTCTACACAGTTACAAAAAACCAATTAATCGGTCGGAGTGGTTGAAAAGTAGTATTTCCTCTTAAAACAATTATTTTTCTTTTGTTCCAGGTGCGTTCATTAACTGCGACAGCTGACACGCGCCGGGAAAAATGCAACAGGAACTCGAGTAAAAACCCCTTTTCAATATTGCGAAATCATTCGCTGTGAAATTTCATTTCAGCGCACGAACTGAGATGATTCGAACGATTCCATAGAGTAATTTTTTTATAGAAGTCTCAGAACTCGGGGCTCGTACAGGTAGGTAGTATGTTTAATTTGGTTCGTTTTCGTTCGTCTGCAACAGTGGTGGGCAAACTTTTTAACCCTCTCAGACCTAACCTTGAAAATAACAATGGTTTTCTATTGTTATTTTCAATGTCAGGTGTGAAAGGGTTCCGTGTGGAGTTTCTGGTCTTCCATCGGACGCGTCCCCCGGGTGGCGGATAGGGGAACGCCCTCCAGATATGGGGGGGTACCGGCTTCGGCCGGTGCGGACCAAAACCAGAGGGAGGGGGACGTCCAGTGGCTTGCGCTGCAGGATGTCCCGCGGGGGCCACTATGGGCCCCGCACCCGTAACCCCACACTGAGTGGGGCCGGGGGCCTTTGGGCCGCGAGGAGACAACCTCTATAAAAAACACACGGTGGGGGCCCTCCTCTATGTCCCTCTGCTCAGCAGAGGGCATAGAGGAGGTTGAGGGAGGGTCACAGACGGCAGGTTGGGGGACCTGCCGTCCGACATCGTGACGGGAGAAGGGGGTGGGGGGCCCATATCCCTTCTCCAGTGAGGGTGGGCCCGACTCCTTGCGAGTCGGGTCGACGTCGCCGGGGCGCCGCTGTCGCATTCGCGTTGTGGTTCACACCACTTGCGAGATCCGGCGGCGCCCCATTGCACGAGCGACAGGACGGCCCCCGGGGTGTTTTAGGAGGTATGCCTCTCCTATTATTAGGAGAGGAGAGTCCGACACACAGCCGTCGCCCTCCCCCAAGGGTGGCGGTTATGGTGCACAAAGCATTTCACCCCGTCAACAAACAAAAGGTGTGAAAGGGTTGATGGGGGGCCACAAAGTTTAAGAAATTCTAGAGGAGGGCTAAAATTATATAAGAAATGCATTTAGTGTTAAAGCTTTCTATCATGATATTATGAAAACATTACAGCAATGTTACTAATTACCTTTAATAATAATTAATTTAAATTTTATTCGTAGAGGTGTGTTGTGTTCAAAATGTTCATCAGTCAATCGGTTTCTGGTTGAGTTTTTCCGCAATTCCATGGCCGAATGGTAGTTATAGCGGGCCATATACTATCCATGTCAATGGACCCTCGGCGTGCCGGATTAAATACTTTCGCGGGCCGTACTTTGCCCATCACTGGTCTACAATGTAAGCGAAACCTTAATGATGATCATCGTTCCGGGGCATACCTGATGCAGAGAATTTCTCTGGCGGTGCAGCGGGGGAACGCTGCTAGCGTCATGGGAACTTTTGGATCGGGTGAGTTCCGGGCGGTATTTTTGATTGACTTATCACAAGGCTAGTTTGCCTGATGTTTTTTGTGTGTAGTTTACAGCTAAAACGTTATTTTTGACGAAGCTTTTATGTAATGTTCTGTTTCATGTTCCGTGTGCAATAAAGTATATACCTATATGAGCTTTATGTGAATTGTGATTGTGTTTGTAATGTAATTTTTTTTACGTGAAATAAATAATTAAGCCCTTCATAGAAAATATTGACATACGGAAAGGAATGACTTACTTAACCTAACTTAGGTACTTCCACAGAACACAATCACTTGACCAGGACCTACATTATATTATTGCATTGTATTACAATGATAGCTGCATGAACATGGCGATTTAGTTTCATTGCCGCATTAAGTCTACGCGCGCACGCATTTTAAACCATCTAGGCGTTAATGGTGTGACAAAACACGTTACGTGGTGAGTGTCCCACATAATGTCTAAGTATCTTCTTATTCGTCTAAATGTGACGCCGATGTCTTGGAATATCGATGAAGCGAAAGTAATTTGTCAGGATGGTGGCAGGTTGCAGTCCCTGGTTTCTGCCTACCCCTCTTAAGATACAGGCGTGATCTTTGTATGTTTATATCTCTGACATATTTTCGGTAATTTTTGTTATTGAAGGTCCCTTTAAAAGTCCTATAAATTCAGCAATTGACACTTCTGCACCCGTGTCTCGTCTTCATCATAACCCGTTCTCCCGCTTCAAAAGGTGGATAGGTACTTCGAAACGTTTTACACTCCAGTAAAATGTAAGCACCTCAGTTGTATAATTGAGTCCATAAGTTTCAATGGACGGTGCCTTGATGAGATCCCGGGATGGGGCGTTAGCCAATATCTGGCCTCTGTATTGCGGGCTACAAAATTAGGTTTCGAAATTTTCGAGAAATCATATCGTAAGGCCTTAAGGCCGTAAGGTATTATGGTACTGACACACGTGCTCATTAGTAGCACGAAAGCATGCTTATATTGAGCAAGTGCTTTACTCCCAATCTTTTCTGTATGTAGGCACATAGACATTCAACAAACAGAATGTAAATTATTTACGTTGAAATAAGTTTATGATTTCTTAAGACAGTAACACTGACAACAACAATGCAGTCTTAGGTTATCAAACCTCAAAAAAAGGAAGACGGATAGATTAAAACACCGAATACAAAAATACAGAAAAGATTGGGAGTAAAGCACTTGCTCAATAAAAACATGCTTTCGTGCTACTAATGAGCACGTGTCAGTACCATAAGTAATACTCGCTGTTTTTACGCGACTGCGGCAGATACTAAAAGAAGGGTAATGTGTTTGGCTCGTTTCTGTATTTATGTTTGTGTGTATGTCCGTTTGTCTGTTCTCTTTAACCTTTCAACTAGCAGCAGAGCAGATCAAACGCTCAACAAACAGAGTTGTCCCAAAAGGCAAAAATGCTAAAAAAATGCGTTACATTTTCATACTCCGAATGTAAGGCTTTGCGTGTCTGAATTTTGATAAAATTATTCTTGTTGAGTAAAGTGATTATTCTAGGGTATAACTCTTTTTGTTTCAAACAAATCCGTACATTGGTTAGATCATAATTGGATATTTAGGCAACCGGGTCATTTTTTTTTGTACAGTTGATGTACTGGGGGGCTGCGAGTAAAGAGGTTAATTTCGCCGTTCAATCATTTTCATTAAGTGAACAAGAAAAATATAAAGAGATTGTTGATAGTACACACTCGTGTATCGCTCGTAGCCCCGGCCGCCTGAGTGATTTTAAACGATCACTGCGTTTAAGCAACATAAGGCGCGTTCAGTGCATATGGGTGACCGTTCTGTCACTAACGCTAGTGGCATTTTTCCGAGCGGTTCCGTGCTTCGCAAGGCACACTAAGCAGTTGGTGCCGGCTGCCGTCGATAGATGTCAGTCGTTGAGCCAAGTCAGAGGCCTTGCGGCGCCTTGAAAACTTCTGACAGTAAGACCAGCGACTAGTCTTACAAGGCTCCACCAATCCGGACTTGGGCCCCGTGGTGGAATATGGCCTATACCTTCCTCAGGGAAGATACCCGTGCCCTTCGGTGCGGACATAATGGCTTGATGATGATGACTCGTGTACACTATGTGTAAAGACCCAACGCAACCCGAGATATTGCTCGTAATAGTTGAGTTGAATTGACGCTAACTTTTCACGTAAAATATCAACGTTTTAGTCGAGGTGTCTTCGTAACTTGCGTAATTATGAGTGGCGCTATCCGTTCTCTTTGAAGACTTTGTGACAGACAGAACTAATTTCACAAAGTGCCAAGTACAATGTTTCCAATCTCAATTACTCGAATTACCAGCTATGTAACTGTAGTTGGCAATTGCTCTTTTAAGGGTTCCATAGTCAGCAAGGAGCCCTTTTAGTTTTGACGTGACCGTCAGTATTATGGCTTAGCTCAGAGACAATTGGCACTATAATGTTGAAATATGTTACAATATATATTTTTTAAATAAAAATTCAAGACAAATAACCTTAATATTTTTATTCACAGTAACAACAAAATGTTTAGGTACTTCATGAACGTTAAAGTTGTTAATTTCACAATAAATAGTATATGTGGAGAAGAACCTCAAAAAGCAACTCAGTTTTATTTTTTCAAAACCATTTTAGATCAATTAACAAAATTTTAAATGTAAACATTATTACCCATGGATGAGTTGAAGACTATACCTTGATTTTTAATTAGGTGGACTAAACTGACAGTTCAAAATGCTCTTATTTTTTTAAAATGTTGTCTCAGTAAGATCGTAGTGATGTGACTTGATGTGTTCATTGAATGTTCGATTTCATTCAATCATTCACTCTTCAATTTTATTTCCTTTATTTGGGAAAAATAATTTAACTTAATCCTTATCATTAATTACCTACTAGTTAAACAAACATACCTACATCTGAAAAACCCACAAACTTTAGGAAGTATACTCTAATTGTAGAAAAATCCAACCTTCCGAGGAGTATACCTACTTGAAAAAATATGCACCTCTAAATTATCGCATATCGTCAACAAAGCGCTTCATTCGTCTGCCATTTTCGTTTTCGATCCGTTGCACGAATATCTCTTGCGCTTTTTCCGCCGGATTATATTTTTGTTATCTTTTGTTGTTACGTTGTTTTATTTAAGCGTTAAGTTTTACTGTTGTTGTTTTTTTGTTACTTGAGTTACCCAGATGCTATCTGGGTTTTTAGTCGCAAAATAAAGAAGTCAGTAACAAATTTACAAAGTTCTGTTATTGTTTCGAAATAATGCGACTGTGGCGGAAACCGAAAGGTTTGTATGTGTGGTGTCAGTTTTTACACAGTTTGACCGGAATGTGTTTCAGTAACTCTTTGTAGTGAAAACCTAAACATTTCAATAAACTGGTTGAATTGCAAGGAAATGACGGCCTTTGATGATTTTCAATGTATTTTAACAAATAATACGACAAATTTATTTTCCCATTAATATCACAATATCACTACACACTTAAAACTAATTAATTTCAAAAACAAACTTACGCTGTCAAATAATATGGCGAACCTTTCAATTTGTCTTCATATGGCACAGAGTTATTTTAACATTTTAGTTGTTTCTTATAGGTTGTAAAGAATGAATAGAATTGACGAATTAACGAACGATTTCTGAAATAGTAGGCGCAATGTTACCAATATTAAAATGTTATGCAATGTTACAAACGGCGTCATAACTTAAAAACCAAATATTACTGTGTCGAGAAGTGCCCCACTTTAGTGGCAGCGACCGAAACAAAGTCGTAGCAGCGACCAAAAATGTTACCGGTGTCGTCTTTTCAGTGTCGACTAGTTTCGTAACGGCTATCTGGATAGTGAATAAAGGAAAAGCTGCTTTTCAAAAGTATGCAGTGGAAGAGCTCGCTGCCGAGTATGGTATCACTATACTACTGAGAGTGCCCCCTGACCACTGCGAATTAAACCCTATAGAGTTAGCTTGGGCACAGGTAAAGGGGCACGTCGTGCGTAATAACAAAACTTATAAAACAAAAGACGTTCATAAATTGTTCAGGGAAGGATTAAATTTAGTTACACCGCACCAGTGGTCGAGTTGTATCGATCATGTCATAAAAGAAGAAAAGATGCAACTTGACCACCCTATCGATGACGTAACCGAAAGGTTCGTAATAAATATAAACGATTCTGATTCAAAAAATGATAGGAAATAAATAGTGATTAAAATTTTAAATCTGGTTTTATTTTATTTATTCCTATTCCAAAACGGAAAGGGATGAACATGGTATGTCTGTCATGTTTTATCATGTTGTTAAGTTATAGTTATGTAATTTTATCATTAAATCCCCCAACTTAAGTACCTATTATTTAAGTTTAGATTTAATAGTTTGAGAAAGTACATTATATTCACCAGTCTGCAGTTGAATGAACGAATGATTGAATGAAAATATTTATAAGTTGATCACTCTGAGCACAACACTATTTTTTATTTTCCCTTACGTGGCAACCCACCAACTGTCAGTTTAGTCCACCTAATTAAAAATCAAGGTATAGACACAATTCTTCTCCTCTAACACCAGATTATCTAAATTGATTATCTAAATATATTTAATATTAGTCTACTGTTTAACACCAGACATCCGTTGATTTTATAATAAGCTTTTGTATATTATATATTTATGAATATTTTTGAACTCATACTTTCGTAAGCACTAATATAGAATAGAATATATAATTGTTTGTATAATTGTGTGCCCAACACTGGACAACACGGTCCCTACACTGACGTATGGTAGCGAGACTTTGTTATGGCAGAAGAATCATGAAAGTAGGATTAATACAATAGAAATGAGGCCCTTGAGAAATATGTGTGGTGTTACTTTGAATGACAGAATAAGCAATAGTATGATCAGAGAACGTTATGGACTGAAAGAGGATGTAGTGACTAGAATTGAGACAGGAATGTTGCGTTGGTTTGGACATGTGGAGAGGATGAAGGAAGAAAGACTGACGAAGCAAATATATCGAGCGAATGTGAGTGGATGGGCCGGTAAGGGATGCCCTAGGTGGACATACTTCGACCAAATAGGGCATGTATTAGCGAAAGGCAATATAAAAAGTACCCAAAACGGAAATGAATATCGCTGGCAGTCCCTGGTCTCTGCCTACCTCTATGGGATACAGGCGTGAGCTGATGTATGTATGTATATTAACCCTGGTTTTAATACTAGACTAACTCGTAGACTAAAGGTTATCTATCCACGCTCCCATAAATACGTGGAAGCCGCACATAACTCTCGTGGAGCGCCTCTGGCTGACAAACTGTGCCCGCCTTTTGTGACTTATTGAATTCCCTTCCCTAGAAGCTTTTGATAGGGTCCCAGGAACTAGCAGCTAAGTAATTTTCGTTGCAAACTGGCTGACCTGGGCCCTATTTTAAAAAACGAATACTTACTATACGTGACATTTTCAGTACATTGCAAAGTCGCTTTGCCAAAAAATTAAGTAGGAAGACTCGGCTACGCTATGACCATCGAATTGTCATAATAAACTATGAATTGTAGTTTCATGAAACGCGGCCCTACCTCTCTATTCTCGTTGCTATTGTGTTCAAATTGCGTGGCAAATTAAATAGTTATTAAAACTTCAGAGCGCATCGGAGACTGCAAGCAGATTTTGGCTTAATAAGATAAGATAAGAATGTTCTTTATTACGCACAAGAAACCAGAGACAAATAAAAGTTACAATAAAAAAATATGTATAGGTACAATAGTCGGTCTTAATCTTTAACAATTAATAAATGAAACTCAATTTTAACGCAAGTTGACTTACTTAGCGTGTAGAGGAGCTGATAGGTGTTGCTCGGTAAATTTCAATAGATCTTTAAATTTTAATGTATATTAGAACCCTTTCTAAGGGAGCCCTTTGCCCAGCGGTGGATAAAATAGACGGAAAGTCCAGAGTGCAAGCATTTTGCCCAGCAGTGGATATAAGACCGGAAGAGTGAAGGCTGGTAGAGCTGGACAAAAAGATTACAGAGAAATCTTATAAAAACAACACATAATTTCTCAAACGAAGTTTATTCCCGTATTTTTTTTTAAGATATTAATTAAAAAATAATTAATAAACTCACGCCCGATATCCCCGAAGGGGTAGGCAGAGACACCAGTCACTGGAACTGGGCCCACGTTTTGCCGAGTTTATTAGGTCCCAAATGTGACAAGTGGCAAGCCTGTCGCCGTTATCCGGGCACAATTTATTAGTGAATGGTGTTGCTGTACAAACAAATGTACGTAACTAAAAGTAATTGGTACATGCGTGGTTCGAACCCAGACTCTCAAGATCGAGAAGCAAGGTAATAAGATATTCTATACCTATATTTGGCAAGTCTTATATTATTTATGTTATAACCTCACACCGGTACGCCGAAGGGGTAGGCAGACTAGACCAGGGCCACTTGCCAAGGTCCTGACAGATCTATTTTGCCTCATCGTCGTTTGCATGCACGTACGCCGATTTCGTTTACTTTACATCTGGTACTTCGCTACACATTTGATCGAAGATAGGATCGTCTTAGTAGGTATTTAATAAAAAAAGGTGGGCCAAAACAGATGCACTGACCTTTCTATGAATAATCCTTGTAGTACTGCAGTCCCCTTAGCATGATCTCACATCCCGCGCGCGCGAATAGACAAAGACTCGCGCCATCGCTTTCTCGTCCGCTACGTGAGCGCAGGATACGGCGATCCTTTCTCTACTTCTCGCGCGCGGTATAAGAGATAGATAGATAGATAATTCATTTATTTACATAAGACACACACACGTATAAAAAACAACGCAAAACACATTTAACTACAAGTCACACCACTAAGAAAAAGCATAGAAACAAAATTAATAATAGTACATTAAAGTACATAACAAACAGAGACACATAAAAAAGTGGCCATACACGATACAGTAATGTACTTGAGCCAAGGTAAAATGGTCTTCGGATTGTTTTACTGCAGAAATTAAAGCCAATTCACCTATTTCCTCTTGCCAGGGTTTACTCACCCCCACGGTAATACTATACTTCAACTAAAACCAAGACAAACAGGTTTAGTTCGAATGGTGAACTTTGATCACCACTTCAATTTGGTAAGTAATTAAATGCTCAGCCAACAATTTATTTTAATCAGCAGAATAAATATATTATTATGAGCAACAATACGTCATCAGAAAATAAACCCAAATATCAGCAGACAAATTAATTTTGGTCAGCAAAATCAATCGAAGCGTACCTATTCAAACCAAGTATTTACATACTATGTGCCTTTTTTACTTAGATCACATTAAATTCGAACTATTATGGACCGGTTTCTGAATTGAGAATTTCACTAAGTAAATAGTTTTTCATTAAGTAACGCTCTGTCACGCTCTTTTTTGAGAAATTTGACTAGACAGCACTACAGTTAAGTAGTTATAGTATTCTCAATTCAAAAACTGACCCTTTACCTCATAATAACGTATTGAGCATTAGTGACCAACGCAGGTGTGGCAAACGTAAATGGGCTCCGACTCAGCATGTCCGCGCAAAGTTCCGGAAGAACTTCAGCACCGGTGATTCTGCCGGTACCCTTGAGATCGGCGTGCAGCGCCAAGAGAGATCATGCTAGGGTGGCTGGTTGCTGAAAACGGCACAAAGCTGAGAGAGAGCTAGTATGCCGCAGAATCCTTGCTGCCGGAATTCACAAAGACTATGTTGAGGGCTTTTAACTTCGTCACGCCATAATGGCTTTTCGCCGCTTTGTACCCGACTACGAAAGCAAAGGAGGGATATATTTTTCATGTGTATGTATGTATCAGTTCTCAGAGTCCAGTCCACGGCCACTTCAATTGAACAATTCTTCAATTTCGAATCAATCAATTCAAGCGCAGTGTAGGACGACCAGCCACCAGATGGACAGACGATCTCATCCAAGTGGCAGGAAGACGATGGATGCAAGCCGCTTCCAACCGGTCTTTTTGGAAATCCATGGAGGAGTCCTATGTCCAGCAGTGGACTTCGTGTGGCTGAATGATGATGATGATGAAATCAATCAATTCATACGATTGTTGTCACAGAGTATCCTAGTATGGGGCCAGAAATAATGTACATATGTGCCTGTATGTAAATGTTTATGTTCATAGTATGTGGCTAACCCTATTCTTTATGATACAAGCATGGGTTTATGTATACATCTACGAATGATTGTGCTATCGTCTTCTCAATAGGAGGATTTAGATTGCGTTACATTAGTACCTCTATCTAGAATCGCTCGTAGCCCTGGCTGCCTGAGTGATCTTAAACGATCACGAAGGTTAAGCAACATAGGGCGCGGTCAGTCCATGGATGGGTGACCGTCTGTGACTAACGCTAGTGTCATTTTTCCGAGCGGTTCCGTGCTTCGCAAGGCACGAAAACTTCTAACAGCAAGACCTGCCACTATTCTTACAAGCCTCCACCAATCCGGACTTGGCCCCCGTGCTGGAGTATGACCTATACCTTTTTCAGGGAAGAAACCCGTGCCCCTCGGTTGGGACATAATGGGTTGACGATGAGTACCTCTATGCCTGACCCTTAAACTTCAAATTGCTGCACAATCATATTCTTTCTTATTATATTCTTATAGTACGTGGACTACCGTGTAAAAGATAGTTTTGCGCAAATACATATTGTAAAGTCCTTAAAACCCAGTTTCATTCTAATAGTAAGGTTGTTTTCCTTCACAACTGTGTGTTTCGGCTAACTAGCCGAAATTCGCTGTGGAAACCCGCGGCTTGGTTGTCTCCGCACAGATTGACTTGTCTTTCCCGTGGGCTTGGCCGATTAAGCTGTCAGGATGGTATAGGTGCTGGGCAATCCTACTCCATCTAAACCTTGTCCTAGGCACTGTACCTACCGTCTGAGTGGTACCTGCACCCATCTAGTATAAATCATCTCATTACGTAGATACGGAGGCCAATCTTAATTAAAAGGTTGTGAAACTATTTTCAGCCATTATAATCTTTTTCTACGTACCCAGCAATGCTGTTATTTTTTTACATAACATAACAGTTACATACACTGGCACATACATTGCTTCTGGCCCCACACTAGGATACCCTGTGTCGTGGGAACCAGAAACAGCGACTTCACAAACATGTAAACATCCAAGACCTGGAGATATTTTTTATCCTCCAGCCGGGGATTGAACCCGGGACTTCTCGCATGGTAAGCAGATGCGCTAACCACTACACCACAGAGGTCGTCATTTAACTGCAGGTCTCTTAGAGAGAGGTTGTAGGTGGTTCATTATCCTTAACAAACAAATCCTGTACCATTAATCCATCGTTATAATCCGTCTATCAAAATAATTCATTAATCAAAACTGCCCATTAAGCTAGAAAATTGCATTGCCATACCTCATATGTGAGAAAATGCAGGGTAATGTAATAGGATGTGGATTCTGTAAGATGCCTCGTCATCATTCAGACATTTTCCGTCCGATCCGTATTGATCCGAAACGTTTCTGCCGTTAAAATATTATTATCTATTAGACGTTTCAGTAGCGTATTCAACGACAAGAAAACCTACAAATATAAATAGTGGATGTATCAAACGTAGGTACGGCTCGCACAAACTTTTGAACGGATTTTAATGGAACTTAGCACACTGATACTATGTTTGCTAATGTAAGTAGTAATTTTAACGTTCACCTTGTGAAATGCAAAATGTAAGAAGCATTAGAAAACACGAACAGCCAAAGTAAAAGAAACCTTAGGCTAAATTAAAAAACGGGAAGTTTAAGTACTGACGCTGAACCTAAAAGCTATGAATACTGAATATCAAAAGATCTACGTATACTTCATTCTTGTAATGTTGCTGGGAAAACTAATTATTAATATTTATTAATATTATAATAAACTAATTATTAATAAAACATATTATTAAAAAAAATACACGTAGTGGACGTAATACTATCACTGTTATTTTAAGACTAAACCGTTGTATAAATTTTATTGTTGCACTTGTTTATTGAAAAAATAAAAAATAAACTTTTAAAATTTAGGTGACCCAGTTTCAGCAAAAATAGGCGAAACCGTCGGTCGATAGAAAATTCTAAAATAAACATAAAATTTATTTGTAACTCTTTCAAAAGTGTAGTGTGGGGTAGTGTTTGCTCGAATGTTAGTTTATCACTCATTTGCTCATTCATGTAATATGCTCCCGACACGACCGTCCTGCTCCCGGGCTCACGGTCTAATTATCGATTGACTGACACTGACAGCTCGTCAGCCTGACAACTTGATAGATAGATAGCGTACAAAGCAGCAGCTGACTGTCTGCCGGTATGTGCTCGAGACAGTATGTGGTATAAGTAACCTTCATACTCTTCAAGTACCTACTCCTTAGAATTACTTTTCGTCCCTGTGTCTGAAATGCATGCTTTTTTGTTAATTTTTTAAAACAGCTTACTATGCTTGCAATGACTTTAAAAATCTGTACGGAAAAAAAAGTTACACCGTGAAACTGAACGCCACAGACTATTTATTCTATCTAGTTCAGCAGCAGTCGCTCACTAATTGTAAAAACAACTCAATCTTGTTCCATTTAGCGACAAGCTCCTTACATGTTAATATTTTTCTGAATAAAGTATTATTACTATCATTACCCTCGTACGCTAAAAAAGCAAAAGACATATTTTATTACGTTAAATCTATGGGAACAATATTGGTGACAAAAACGGAATAAAACCGCCTTGGCCGGCTTACGCGGTGCTCCGTCACTTTCGACCCTCCGCTCTATTGTGGACAGGAAGATATATCTTTGACTGTATTGTAAACTGGGAGAGGAATATGTTCGCCCACTGTGCCTAACATGAAAAATAGCTCGAATTGGCCATGCCGTGTTTTGTGTGCTAGAGGAAAAGTCCCTAGTTGTGAATGGACTATCACTTTGGTGTACGATTAACAATTTAGTGCCCTGCCTCACTAGTTAGCCATGGCGACGTTGCCAGCGACCGTATCCAAGCAGTTAATATTGAAATGTATGGTGCCTAACTCACTTGGCGACGGTCTGGCAACGTCGCCATTCAATACAAACTGCTTGAACACGTATCTGGCGACGTCGCCATGCTATGCGAGAGGTCCCGGTTTCGGACCCCGGCTGGGGACATAACAAAAAACCCCAGGTCTTGAATATTTACGTAAATGTTTGTTATGCGCTGTCGTTGTGTCGCTGTTTCTGGTTCTCACGACTGTGCACGCCTGTATGTAAATGTGTATGTATTGTTATGTTTATTTTTCGGTTTTCTTTTATTAGATTTAGTGCATTAATGGCAACACCAAGATGCCTAAGATGATGGAGCTCCTGGGGCATGTTGAGTTGTTTTGGACGTATGGAAAGGATGAAGCAAAAAAGATTGAAAAATTGTACATTGAGCATATCTGGAAGTGGAAAGAAGGACTGGTAATAGACGTCTCAGTAAAACGTACGAACGAATAGGACATGCAAGGGAAGGGAATAAATAAATAAATAAATAAATAATAAACTCACGCCCGTTATCCCCGAAGGGGTAGGCAGAGGCACCAGTCTCTAGAACTGGACCCACGTTTTGCCGAGTTTATTAGGTCCCAAACGTGACAAGTGGCAAGCCTGTCGCCGTTATCCGGGCACAATTTATCAGCGAATGGTGTTGCTGTACAAACAAATGTACGTAACTAAAAGTCATTGGTACATGCGTGGTTCGAACCCAGACCCTCATGATCGAGAAGCAAGGGTCAACCCCACTACGCCACCACCAATGATTGTCAAAAATGAAGGGAATGATTGTCAAAAATCAGATCATTTCACTTGATAATAATAACAGGAACGATAGACGCCTGAAACATTTACAGAATATTTAGTTAAAGAAAGAAAAATATGAAATTAAAATAAATTCAATATGTAAGGGAAATCCTATACAACAAAGATAATTTTTCAGCCGTTATCATTAGCTTAATGACTACAACAGAAAATTGGAGGTGGAAAGAAAATTGGATTACAATAAATTATAATGTCTAATTTTGTATACATAAAATGGTACTAATATTGCTTAAGATGTTTTATCATGGCTGTGATATGCACTGTATTATATGACTTAAAATATAATCGAGAAAATGTAATTACGAGCACGTCCTCGGAAAGAGCTTTATTTTATTACGCCACGGACTTTTTGCAACACGCTGCAGTGAAAATGGAGTGTCAGAAAATGCATAAACAATTTTAAACGTGAGCATACGTCTACTAGCGGGATTTTTAATTACGTTTGTCTTCATATTTTTTGCGCTGCACAAAAAGTGGGGTGAATCCCGCTATTTTTCTCCGCCACTGCGTAGAATGTTGCTAGCTCTCTCCGGATGAAAACGCACGGTGTTTTCTTGTGAGACGTTCTCCATTATTCACGCACCGCCAGCCACCAAATTAACAAAACTCATCCATGGATAAACAAACTTTACGAGGAAGGAACACACTTTTAAATGATTAATGATAGTCTTTTAGTAATTTTTGATAGTCTTTTAGTACTGTTTCCCAAAAAGTCCTCTATTATAACCAAACGTCCTTTTCTCAAAACGGGTCTTGTTTCTGTAGTTCAAAAACAGGACAAATCATAGCTAAATAGATATTTTGTATTCCTCATAATCATTATCAACCCATTATGTCCCCACCGAGGGGCATGGGTCTCCACCACGGGTCCTAGTCCGGATTGGTGGAGGCTTGTAAGACTAGTGGCTGGTCTTACTGTCAGAAGTTTTCAAGCGCGCCATAAGGCCTCTGACTTGGCTTAACGACTGCCTAAGTATTTGTATTCCTAGTTCATATTTTACGATAAAAAAGGCATAATCTGATCTCTGTACCTATGTCTTATCCTAGAAGGAGTCGGCCTATCCTGGGCTCGCATAGCGGACGAGAAGTGGATGGCGCGACCCTTTGTCTCTTCTCGCACGCAGAATAATTATGCGATCATGCTAAGAGGTCTGACACTGCCAAGCGGCCAAAGACCGGTTGGTTGCCCCAGATATCGCTAGACGTATGAAGTGACCAAGAAGCCACTTGAACTTCAGGCTTGCAGAGACCGCGCAGGACAGATACAAGTGCCGACTTCTTATATCGGACGCTAAGGGCCGATTTCAGAACTGAGAATTTACACTAAAGAAATACTTATGTAACGTTCTGTCATGCTTTTTTCTGAGAAATTCGACGAGACAGCACTACAGTTAAATATTTACTTAGTGAAAATTCTCAACTCAGAAACCGGCCCTTAGACTCACTTCTGGTCGCTGAGCTAGCGGACTAAGTAAATTTCTTATTTTACTGACCAAATTTTTATAGTGCTGGTTCAATGGAGACATACCAGTAGATTCCAGGTCCAAACTACGGCAAGAGATCACTCTGTCCCCGCCACCGAGCCAAGGCTAAAATTTAATGTAGTTGCCACATTTTTCAAGTGGTCGGAATTTCCACTCGCTTCCTGGTCTACTTTTAAGTGTTATTACTTTCTCTACGGCCGGTCCACTAATAAATGGCGGAGTGGTTTTTGTTCGTCCCTTTCTTTGTTTCACTAATTTGGCCCAAGTACTTTGGAGTGGGTTAATAAGTGCGCTCCCTTTCATAGCACTGTTGAAAAAGAACATATTATTATTACTTTTAGATACGATTTAGGTTCTTTAAAGGTATCCAGATTAGTTTGTTTAATGCTTAGTCAGTCATGGATAATGGAATCTCACGTAGTCCTTATGATCTTAAACGATCACGAAAGTTAAGGAGCGCGTTCAGTGCATGGATGGGTAGTGTGCATCTATGACTAACGCTAGTGGCATTTTTCGGAGCGGTTCCGTGCTTCGCTAGGCACGTTAAGCAGTTGGTGCAGGCTGCCGTCGATAGACTGATGGCAGTCGTTAAGCCAAGTTAGAGGCCTTAGGGCGGCTTGAAAACTTCTGACAGTAAGAACAGCAATAGCCTTACAAGCCTCCACCAATCCGGACTAGGCCCCGTGGTGGAGTAGAATAGACTCATCCGCCTTGCGTTTGTATTAGGACACCCTATGCTTCTGGTTGTGATATTCCAATCTGTTCTGTTTTGGGGTATGTCCATCCCAACAGTTAAGCTATGGCTAAAGATTTCAGAACTTACGGGAGCTGGTAGTTTTACACAAACGACTCAATTTCAATACAAGTTGGCATTACTGTTCAAAACATTTTCCTACGATTTATGGTTAACGCAATAACAAAGGTGTATAGTATGAGGAATGACACAGTCACAAAAGAAAACAGTTACAGAAGATCTTTTTCATGGGACTGCTTTATACACATAGAACGACTTGCTGAAAAACGGTGTAAGTATTGTTCGATCAAAAGACCGCTTTCGTCAAATGTCGAATAATGTTTAGCGGGTGTTCTGCGGGCGGGTGGGTTAATTGGTCTGTTAAAACGATTGTCTCTGCTTTGCTCTAGGTGTCAATACTGACGACACTTGACTCTGCAACTAAGTGTCGCGGCTTGGAGATGTCGCTCAGTGTATGTATCGCAGCCGTGGAGACATCGATTCTCGTAGACAGCTAATACACTTGAACCGGTGTATTACTCGTAGATATTTACACTAATGTCCACACAAAAAATTGCCACAATAATGTGGACACTACCGACACAAATGTCGACATTTGTGTCTAGTGTCGCTGTCGTCGTGTATCCCATGTATTTAGACCTTATTTGCATAAAATGATATGACGAAAACAACACATTGGCATCACACTCACGAATGAGAAGTTACTTACATTATGTGGGACACTCGTCTGAGAACTTTGAATAGTGATGAGCGGAGTTTTAAGGAAAGCTAAGTTAAATTATCACCATTGAAAATTTTCAGGTCTTAGACGTTTCATTAGAACACAAGAAGTATTCTTAGGTCAAGGCTCGTGTTTTTCTGACAGATGTAAGCCAGTATTACAATTTCGTTCTTGTTTGACTAAACATTATTTACAGGAATAAATATCACAATAGTTTCGTGATTCTACATCTCTCTAATCGCTATCGCGGCCTTCGGAATTCGCAGGTCCGCCGTCGTAAACATGTCTCGACGGGTCTTAGTTGATTAATGGCTCGGAATACACCTTCAGCGCCGCCTGTTGGGGTAAATTACTCTTTGTCACGCCACGGGGATATGCGGAAACGTTGCTGTAGGCCTAACCACTGGTGCGAGCCAGGCGAAGTGTGCTACGGTTGACGGATCGAGCTGACTCACCAATAAAGACTTGGAGCTTCGACGAGATTCGTTCGTACTGGTATCACACCGTGCAGCCGATCGATAAGAACAAGATCTTGAGGAATGCTGAGTATCGTGTTTACATACCTAACCCATACATACATACATGACAGATATGAGCTACTACAACTCATTATGATGGGAAAAGTCGCCGGGAAAAGGCGCGTTGGTCGGAGGAAAAAGTCGTGGCTGCGAAACATTAGGGATTGGACGGGGATAGCGAGTACTGCATACCTGTTTCGCCTCGCTAGGGATCGAGTGGAATATGCCAGATTGACTGCCAACCTTAGCTAGTCGGAGAGGCACCTTAAGAAGAAGAAGATACCTAACCCGAAGAACTAATAACCGATGGGGTAGACGAGTTCTTGAGTGGAGACCGCGGATCGGTAAACGTAGTGTAGGACGTCCTCAGACTCGGTGGAGCGATCATCTTCCCAAGGCGGCTGGCAAGAACTGGATGAGAATAGCCGAGGACCGTGCTTAGCGGCGTGCAATGGGATAGGCCTATGTCCAGCAGCGGACAAGCATAGGCCGATAATGTTACCTCAACGCTTGAAAACGCGGCACCAGCACTATTTCTCTGGGAGAGAAGGCTTGGGTGGGCGAAGATGTACCGGAATACATTAAGTTCTGATGAATAAAGAAAGTAAGAAGGAAGGATCGAGGGAAGGACGCAAGGAAGGAAGGAACGAATGAGAGTAGGACGGAAGGAAGGGAGGTAGGGAGGAAATGAGGTAGGGGAGGAAGGGACGAAGGGAGCGTAGGAGAAATTAAAAGAAAGAAAGAGAGAAAGCAAGAAAGTTCGATTCCCAGTGCGGGCATGTACCTACTCGTATAACTTAATTTTCTAGTTCATACGTATAATCCCGAATTTCGCACTAGCAATACCACACGCTAATTGTGAAAGACCACATCGCGAGGAAACCCAAGGACACACGCTGCTAATTTCACTGAGCGCGCATTGACGTGTCATCCCTGTGAGTTTGGGCAACTTAGCTGACAAAATGGGTATAGGTGCTGGGCAAGCCTACTTCATCTAAAACGCTATGTCCCGAGTCCAAGTGGGACTTCCACCCATCTAGTATCAGTGAAGGTGCCACTGAACCGTGCAAATGTCGCAGTAAAGTACTTAAATCAGAGAGTCAACTGAATCTCTACTTAGTCTGGCCATAAATACTGTTACAATTAAAAATAAACAAAATATTACATTTGAATTTGGAATCTGTCATTTTTATATGATTGTTTATTGTGTTTTCTCATTTTGGCGCCAATATATTGTACAATATTTGCGATATTAAAATGGAGTGGGGTGATAAAGAGAAACGAATCGCTGTGATTGCCTTACACAAAGTAGGTATGGAGCCAAATGCAATTTTCAAAACTCTCCATACGCTTGGTATTACTCCATCTTCACTTACCATCAGGTGAGATCGGGGTCAATCGTTGGTAAGATTTTAATAAAAATAAAAAAATAGTAAAATGTTTGTGTACCGGGCTTTTAATAGGTACAATGAGACCTCCTCTGTCTGTGACAGAAAAAGATCTGGCCGTCCACGTAGTGTTCGTACGAAAAAGGTGGTCAAAGCAGTAAGGGAAAGAATTCGAAGAAATCCTGTCCGAAAGCAAAAGATTTTATCTCGGCAGATGAAGATAGCACCTAGAACCATGTCGCGTATTTTAAAAGATGACTTAGGCCTTGCAGCCTATAAGAGACGAACTGGTCATTTCTTAACTGATCATTTAAAAAAGAATAGGGTGGTAAAGTCGAAACAACTACTGAAGCGGTACGCAAAGGGAGCTCATAAAAAAATTTTGTTTACGGATCAGAATTTTTTTACAATTGTTTTTTACAACATTTTAACATACAAAATGACCGTATTTATGCTCACAGCTCTAAGGAAGCTTCCCAATCAGTCGACAGAGTGCAACGTGGGCATTATCCGACTTCAGTGATGGTTTGGTGGGGTGTTAGCTATGAAGGAGTGACTGAGCCATACTTTTGTGAAAAAGGTATCAAAACATCGGCGCAAGTGTATCAAGATACCATTCTTGAAAAGGTAGTGAAGCCCCTTAACAACACCATGTTCAATAACCAAGAATGGTCCTTCCAGCAAGACTCGGCGTCGGGTCATAAAGCTCGGTCTACGCAATCCTGGTTGGAAACGAACGTTTCGGACTTCATCAGAGCTGAAGACTGGCCGTCGTCTAGTCCCAATCTTAATCCGCTGGATTATGATTTATGGTCCGTTTTAGAGAGTACGGCTTGCTCTAAGCGTCATGATAATTTGGAGTCCCTAAAACAATCCATACGATTGGCAGTGGAGAATTTTCCCATGGAAAGAGTGCGTGCTTCTATTGATATCTGGCCTCAACGTTTAAAGGACTGTATTGCAGCCAATGGCAACCACTTCGAATAAGCTTTTTATATTTTAAATTGTTTTATATTTATGTATTAAACTAACAGACTGTAAAAGTAATAAATGTTATTTGCAAAAGAAAAAAAAATATTTTTGTTTGTTACAGTATTTATGGCAAGACTAGTAGACAGTCAATCAAAGATCGATATTCAATGAAGTCGCTAGCATTTTGATTTAAATAAAGCAGCGTCGAAAACGTTTAACTATCTAACTGACCGAAATCCAGCATGTTGATTAATAATGTAAAACAAGATGACGGTCACGACAACAGCTGATTACTTTTAGAGTCTTTCTTTTGGCAAACGTTGTGCAACGTTCGTTTGTTGTGTGAGTGGTGTTTTGTTTTAAATTGTGGTCTTTAGTGAAATTGTAAACATGTTGTCGACTCCGCCAAGATTATTTCATTTGTTATTGTTATTTCGGTGTCATCGTGAAGAAATTCCGTGTTTTGTTTTGTTGTAAATGGTTACTCAGCAAAATTAAGAAGAAGAGTCTTGTTTTCGTAGTGAGTTTCCAATCAAATATCTTGGTCTCCCTACCAAAGTTGAAATACCTAGGAATGTGTAGGAAACTCGTTGAACGTTTCGTTCACTCACTTGTCTGACGGAACTTTAGTTAATTGATTGAATATCGATCTTTGATTGACTGTCTAGAGATTCAGTTGACTCTCTGATTTAACTACTTCACTGCGACATATACATTATCTCATTACGTTGATCAGTCGCTAAGGCTACATTTAATGAGAATTCGACGCGTGTGCTGTTCAAGGGATCGGCTATATGTCGTGAACTAACGCAGTTTGCTACTGATAGGAAACGGGTTATGGCAAAGGTCCGCGGCCTCACAGAATTGCTGACAAACAATTTGTACAGTCACGAGAAATAATATATGTATATCCTTTGTCACATTTTCTAGGAATCTTAACTTAAAATAATCTAGAAAGAAAGAAGATTGACACTGACTGAAAATCAGCGCTGAAGGCTTGTCCATCAGCACAATGCTAAGTCAGCAGCTATTTATCACAGCAGTGACACGCCGTGACCTTCATTTTCTTTCTGTTTGCACTATTTTTGGTTTTATATTGTGGGTTTGTTGTATCATTGTGGCGTGTGTACTGTTATTATAATAATTTTTTCTTCTTCTTCTTCAAGTGTAAGACAATTTGTCCTAAATTATGGTAAATGGTTAGATAATTTAAGACAAAATGTCGTACACATGTGCAGTGCCAAACAAAATGTGTACGTCGTACAAAATGTGGCAGTGTATACATATTACTGCTCATGACTGTACATACTATGAAACTTTTCGTAGCCCATACAAGAATCGCTTTTAGCCCCGGCTGCCTGAGTGACAAAGGATCACGAATGTTAAACAACATAGGACGCGTTCAGTGCATGGATGGGTGACCGTTCTATGACTAACGCTGGTGGCATTTTTCCGAGCGGTTCCGTGCTTCGAGTGCATGTTAAGCAGTTTGTGCCGACTGCCGTCGATAGATGGCAGTCGTAAAGCCAAGTCAGAGGTTTTAGGGTGGCTTGGAAAGTTCTGAAGATAAGACCAGCCACTAGTCTTACAAGCCTCCACCAATCCGGACTTGTCCCCCGTGGTAGAGTATGGCCTATACCTTCCTCAGGGAAGAGACCCGTGCTCTTCGGTGGGAACATAATGGGTTAATGACGATGATATACAAAAAATTGTGTTCACATCTCTAGATTTCTATCTATCTATCTAGGGTTTAAAATTTTTTAAGCGACTGTCCTTAGTAAAAGTATTCATAACTTATCTCTTATGTATGAATTGAAGTCCACGCGGACTAAGTTGAGGTCAATAGATAGTAAGTATAGATAAAGATCATCATGGGTGTTTAAGTTCGAGTCATTCGGCTAAATAGTAAAATAATTTTATAGCACAATCGTTAAGTTCAAAGGCAATAGACAATCTTATGTTAATTAGGGGAAACTAACGGCATAAATCTAAGCTTCTTTACTTAGACTAAATAACGACCTTAAATGTGTGTCGTAGAACAGAAGAACAACTAATTACTAAACATATCCACTACAACAAAGCAAGTCACTTTTCTCCACTAGCCAAATGTTTATTAAGTTTTTAGAATTGTGAAAAGAAAAGTGGCAAACGGGACATAGGCTTACGACGTTTGTCTGTCTGGTCCATAAAAGGCTTTCGTAGCTATAATCCATTTATCTATACTTGACTTTTTTTCCAAATTTTGCTCGAAACAGTTTGCAAATTTAGTACTAGCTAACACTAAATTTGTACTGTTTCGAGTTTTCTACCGCTAAAGGTTTTTGATTTAGTGTCGTTTAAAGTTTGGAAAAAAACGTCAAGTATAGATAAATGGAGTGTAGTTAACATTTTCACCGAATATGTATAACCTATATGTGAGTTATCCGAAACCGCCGTGTGTTTGTGAAAGGACTAATGAAATTGGTCTAGAGACTAATTTGTCTAGGGACTAGTCTCTGGCTATCTTTCTGGGATACAGGCGAGAGTTCATGTTTTGTGTTGTGCTAGTAAAACGTATTGGAAACAAAAAAAATAATGCGGTAGTCCCTTTGCTTACACAAAGCGCGTTTTTAAAGTAAATTGTTTGTGGTTCTACCGATTTAATTGCCTTAAAAACTGTAACTAACTTATCACACTTGTTTGTATCTCTTGTTTTAGCCGGTTTTTATTATAGTTGACTTCTCTTGAATGCGCTTAAACTCTAGTAATGAGAGGAACGCCTCTGTTACTGTTATTGTGGCAACGGTAGCCCCTAAAGTTGCCTCCGCAGTATGCAAATAAAAGGTTGTTCGGATGACACACCCTAAGCCGGTCTTGTGCGGCTTGATGGCAACTAGTCACGGATTGCTTAGTCAAATATAAGACGTTACAGAGGTCTACCACATAGACGACTACTTTTATGCAGTCCTTTTAGCCCAGAAGCTATACAATTTTAAATATCATACAGAGAGGTAGGCAGAGACCAGAGACTGCCGCCTGCTATGATCCTGACGAATTACTTTCGCTTCATCGACATTCATTAGTCGTTGCATGCACGGACGACGATTTCCCGTACTTTTTATCTTGCCCTTTGCTAATACATTCCCTATTTGGTCGAAGTATGTCCATCTGGGGCGTCCCTTACCAGCCCTTCTTCTTTCTTCCCTCGTCCTCCAACCAACCAACGTAAAATTATTTTCTTAATTCTAGGCACTACATCCTCGTTCAGTCCATAACGTACTCTAATCACACTATTGCGTATTCTGTCATTAAAAGTAACACCACACATATTTTTCAAGGACCTCATTTCTACTGCTACTTTTATGATTATTCTGCTATAACCAAACCTCACTACCATAAATAGTTTTAAATATCAGTTTACATCTAAATCACATCTGCGAAGAACATAAATTGATGGGATAAAGGTTCTCGTATTCGAGAACTGAAAAACGCAGCGTAGTATCCCCATTAGAGGATTCCGCTTCACGATCTGACACAGATTGCTGATGAGACGGCGTGAAACTATATAACCTCTAAAATTAGCTAGCTAAAGTGATCATGTAATGTGACGTTCATTTTTTGTCAACCTTCTGTTGGTAGTCTCTATCATAGATTTTGGAGTCATTTCTTGAAAGATGTGGTGCGGTATGCGGTATATAGTTAACCTCATACCTAATGACGTCGTTGAAAACCAGGTATTATACGCAGCGGATTGAGTTATTACTGGCATTCAGGGCAGTTTCTTTGTTTGCTTTTGTTTTTATGATGTAATTTGACATAATTCTGTGCGTGCAGTCGATATTAGTGAGTGTGATGAGTTTGCGGATGGGATCGCAAGTGTGGTGAAGGTACCATAAGAGAATGCTAGAAGATCAAAGACCATACAAGACCACAAGAGAATACTAAAAGATGTGTGATAGATTGTGCTCAATTATAATATCGTAACGCTTTGGTGTAATTACCTACTGTTATGTAGCAATATTTATGTAAGTAAATAAAAAAAAAAAAAAAAAAAAAAAAATAATAATAAACTCACGCCCGTTATCCCCGAAGGGGTAGGCAGAAGCACCAGTCTCTAGAACTGGACCCACGTTTTGCCGAGTTTATTAGGTCCCAAACGTGACAAGTGGCAAGCCTGTCGCCGTTATCCGGGCACAATTTATCAGCGAATGGTGTTGCTGTACAAACAAATGTACGTAACTAAAAGTCATTGGTACATGCGTGGTTCGAACCCAGACCCTCATGATCGAGAAGCAAGGGTCAACCCCACTACGCCACCACCGCTCATTAAAAAAATAATGATCATTGATATTGTAGGGAATCAGGCGTACCTACTTTGCGGAGGTCCTTAATAGCATTAAAATGTGAAAATTACTTTTCTTAATTCCGCCAAAATCCCACAAGCACCACGGTTAGTTAATGCACCGCCTTCCCTCCCACTTTTTCAAGCAGAATCAAGACACTAACAAACTAACCAATGAATGGTGCTTGTGAGATTTTAGCGGAATTTAGCAAAGTGATTTTTTACATTTTAATGATATAATTACTATTATTATCATTAATTCTTTATTAATTCTGTGCTCACCATGATTAAGCTCTGCGAATCAGAGCGAAACCAGGTCGGACTCTTCCGACGAAAAGTAAAGTAAGTGTATACGAAACAAAGTTAATAGACCAACGATGTCGTGTCGTGAACTCGTGACGATAGTCACCCAATGTGAAACGGGCTATTCGGCTAGTTGGACAAAATAATCGAATCGGTGCAGCTCTACATTTGGACTATGACGATTTGTATCCTACTTTGGACGATTAGTATCCTTTATTGTACACACGACAAAATAAAATGCAATTAAAAATAAAACCGGGAAAGTGCGAGGTACACTCTCGTACTTCTCGGACGTTACCTATACACCATTTTAATATTACCAGCGTCTACTTGGCCTAGATTCTAGTAACGTATTACAGTACAATGACACTTGACTTTTAGATGAGACAATGGAGTCTTAGTAATAGGGTCCCTTATCCTTTCAGTACGGAACACTAAAAACTAAGAAACGAAATGAATTATACCAAATTTCACATGAATTTTTTGGACATTATGACAAGTGCTAAATAATAAATCGAATGCTGAAATAGAATGAGCTTCCATCCTTCCTCGGACCGTTTTCCGACCTTCATCGATATGCGGTTTCTGGATCGAAGCCGAATTTATCTCTGTGATAAAACCAATGTGGCTTCGCTGAAGCACCAAAATATAACGAACCCAACACTGAATTCCTCGTCTCGTCCACCGACCGAGCGTAAAACAATACTGACATTTTGAAAGCTAATTGAAATTACTAAAAATATCTGGCTAGGCCGCGTTCACAAGAAAATTATTTTTAATATTATAACGTAATGTCTAATACCTATTCTGATTACTGCCACGTTAGTGATATTTACAATTTGAGGTAACTAAGCTTGTTATTTTCTTGAAGTAAGATACTGTAATAACTTAAATCCGGTTGACGTGAGATTCGTCAATCAAAAATCACTTAGATTTGAGTGAAATTCTCATAGGGAATTTGTACAGTTTGGTTCGACTCAGGGTGGTTATTTACATGATACTGAAGCAAAAAAAAACATGGATAAAAAAAATTTTTTTTAGTGAAAATCACCTAAAAATCACAAAGTTATATGGCTTAGCTTCTATCGTTTGCACTTGACGGGTCCGGCGGAAGTTTCGCGGGGGCGGGGCGGGAGAGTGCGCCCGCGCGCTCGCAGCCGCCGGCGCCGCAAAACCGGCGATTTTATGTGATTTTCACAAAAAAAAAATATTTTTTTAAATATTTTCTTTTTTCTAAATAACCACCCCTGAGTCGGACGAAATCACGAAACTGTACAAATCAACACCCTGTTCAGAATTTATCCATGAAGTCGCTCTTAGTAAACAAAGTCATCAACAATAGTACCTTCCACACAACACAATCACCTGTTCTGGTCCAAGACAAGGTGACTAGCTGAGGTTCGATCTCTCAAAAACTACCCGCCAACGAACTGCTAAACATTTTGGCGATTTTTTCACATAACTATTTTCTGATTTTTTTAAATGATTAAAAAAAAGTGAAGCCACCGCTCCATTGCGGACGCGCCCCAACAATTGAACTAAAATACTCTGCGGCGTCCGGTTGACGGGTCTTTGTATCCGTGTCACGCTGTCACTTTGGCCGACGGGCCGCTGTCTGAGATCCCGACGTAGAATGGCATTGTGTCCCCCATAGGTCACGCGTGACAGATAAGTTGACGAAAACCTGGCCGACTGACTCCCGCCTTGGTCTAGCAGTTACCTTAACTGCCTTACTCTAGGTAACATAGAACATGCAAATAATAAGTTAACATCGCCACCTAGCGGACAGGCACAATATTATTACAACATTGATGAACATTGTGTTGCTGCACTTATTTTTTCTTTTCTTGAGGTAGATTTTTCTTACCATCCTTCATGTTAAAGGCATTATACATTATACATTCCAGTATACATTCTTATCTATGGCCTTAGCTACCGAGGTCGTGAGTTTGATTCCCACTGGGGCCGGTACATGTGTACGAATGACCCCAGTCTGGGTGTATTTTAATGTTTGTAATGCGCAGAGTATCCTAGTTCGGACCTAGTCAAGTGATTGTCTTGTATGGAAGTTATTTATTACTTATTTACTAGCTGACCCCGCAAACGTCGTTTTGCCAGATAGGGCTACAAAAAATAGATATCAACCTATTCTAAGACCTACCAAATGTACATTAAAAATTTCAAAAAAATCGGAGGAGTTTGCGCACTAACTTGTGACACGAGAATTTTATAGGTATATACTAGCTGACCCCGCAAACGTTGTTTTGCCAGATAGGGCTATGAAAAGTAGATAACAACCTATTCTCAATTAGACATATAAAATTTCATCAAAATCGGCCAAGCCGTTTCGGAGGAGGCGCACTAACATTGTAACACGAGAATTTTATATATTAGACTAGCTGAGCCCGCGAACGTTGTTTCGCCATATAATTTTTTTTTTTCACTTAGTTCTATGAAAAATAGATAACAACCTATTCTCAGACCCACCGAATATACATGTAAAGTTTCATGAAAATCGGTGAAGCCGTGTCGGAGGAGTTTGCGCACTAACATTGAGAAATGAGAATTTTATATATTCGATTAGATATTTTATAAAGTGCTAGTTGGAATTTTATTTAACTTTTATTACTTTCAAGGTCTTTACTCCTCAGGCCTAGAGCAGTTTTTCTTTCACAGCTAAGTTAGTTTTTCACAGAGTGTATTTTAAATGTAACACACAATTCAAATTCAAAAGTTTTACTCAAAGTTCAAACAAAATGTTTACGTTATGAACGTCAAAGTTGTTATTTTTCGAAGAATAAAATATGCTCGTACAGGTGATTAAATCATCTTCAATATTCGATTCAAAGTGCAGTTGCAAGACCGACTCGCCGGCCGATCTACGGGGCCAAACGGAATGCGCCGTAGTTTACATCGGACCCACCGCGAGTCCTCGGGGCTTGAGGGATTAAGAGCTTTCATCATCAACCCATTATGTCCCCACCGAGGGGCACGGGTCTCTTCTCTGAGGAGGGTATAGGCCATACTCCACCACGGGGGCCAAGTCCGGATTGGTGGAGGCTTGTAAGACTAGTGGCTGGTCTTACTGTCAGGAGTTTTCAAGCCGCCCTAAGGCCTCTGACTTGGCTTAACGACTACCATCTATCGACTGCAGCCGGCACCAACTGCTTAACGTGCCTTGCGAAGCACGGAACCGCTCGGAAAAGTTCAACTAGCGTCAGTCATAGACAGTGACCCATCCATGGACTGAACGCGCCGTATGTTGCTTAACCTTAGTGATGGTTTAAGATCACTCAGGCAGCCCAGGCTACGAGCGATTCAGCGATTAAGAGCTTTATTATGTTTTAATTCTATACAAAACCATTATGGCTTCTCTATCCATCCATGATATTTTGAGTGCTTTATCCATAACCGATACAAAGGCAGAGACTACTCAAAGCCTAAGTTATCCTAGACAAACTTTACCGCAGTCACAAAATTATCACTCTTACGTCTATAAGACTCAAGTGCCGCTATAAAGGATGTATATATTGTTACTACGGCTATAACGTTGGGATGAAAACTTATTAAACAGACGCGTGATGTCATATCGAAGTAGGGAACAGCGCTGTGTGCGTGGCGTGAACCTTGCGGCTCTCAACATGTGCGTCCTCTTATTGGAAGGGTTTACTTTGAACAAAGCAAATTGTTCTTCTAATGTCACATGTCGTGACAACTTCTAACTGATGTGGGCCTCGATTCTGTTAGTGCATTACAGTACGATGATCGGGTGGTCGGGTCGGGACATGGTCGGGTCACGTGACGTGATTTTTCATACCATTGACGCCTATTGATATGCATGCGCGCGTAAATTGGAAGCGGCAATGAAACTAAATCGCCATGTACATCCAGTTGTCATTGTACTACAATGCATTAACAGAATCTAGGCCCTGAGCCTCGGTTCTGTTTGTGCATTATACATAGTATGGTGACAGATATACGGTCGTGTATTTTTTCATACCATTGACGCCTATAATTATTGATACACGTGCTCCCGTTGACTTCAAGCGGGAATGAAACTAAATCCCCGTGTTCATGCAGTAGTCATTTTACTAGAATGCATCAACAGAAATTAGGCCCTGTTTGATAGGTACCTACTACGGTTTTGTTAAATACTAGGTACTAATACTTTTTTACAATATTGCGCAGTTTTTACATCACAAGTGGGCGGACATTTTCCAATTAGTGGAGTAGTAAGCACCTCATTTCATCTTCTTTAGAAGTCCGCCGTGTATGTTTGAATATAAATAACTTCCACATAACACAATCACTTGACCTGGTCCCAAACTCGGATACGCTGTGCTATGGTAACCAGACAAGGACACTACAAATTTGGAAATACGCCCAGACTAAGAGTCAAAAGGAAAAAAAAAACACTCTATAAAGGATCACTTTGTTGTCCATCCCTCCGACTGTCTTTCGGGAACGCGTTTAGGTATCGAGTGGAAATTATTAACAATATCCTAGTGTCTTCAGTCCCTTGAACCTGTGAAAAAATCAAACTTCTAACGGGTAAAAAAGAAGATACGGCCGTTTTTTCTGTAAGAGTACGTATAGTTTGTACTTCCAATTGACTTTGAACTACGAAATTTGGCAAGTATTAACTTTGTCTTACCACAAAGAATATATTCAAATTTTAGCACTTTACGTTGCTATTAAATAATAAAACAGCATATTATGTAAAAAAAAATTAAGTTCTGGGAAAGTTCTCAATAAACTGCGAGTGCAAACGCCGCCTCGCTCTTGGGCGGTTTTTATTAATTTTTCTTTGGTGTGAAGCAGTTTGAGAGCCACTGGCTCAACCCTTCAGGTGGCTCTACACGAGTGTGCGCCTCGCATAAACGTTTCCTTACTTGTGTGTAAGCGAGTTTTGTCAGCGGTTTAATTAAAGGACGTTTTGAAGCACAATCTTTGCGTGGAATGGCTGCGGCACAGAACGCCGGCTTTATTAATGCCCGGTTCCAATATCCACAAAACGCTTCGTTTTTGCTTACGATCGGTTACAATTCCTACGAAATTCTTACGAACCGTCAATAAATTGTAGGGAAAACGGATCGTAGGCGGTAGGCGTATATTATAGGAACCGGGCATTAATAGAGCACACGCTTTTCTTACTTCAATACTGTATTGTAGGAACCAACTGACAGTAGGGTATGCCTCAAATATTGCACCGGTACTATACAGGCGCTTATCCTAGTTGGTTTGGAAACCAACTAAAACGGTCATAAATTGACCAGACCTCTTTTGTTCTCTGGATACACTTTCTTGGCTTTTTTGCGGAAGAGTCCGACCAGGTTTCGGTCTGATTCGCAGATCTTTATCATGGTGAGCAGAGACGGAGCTCGCGTCGTCGGTTGCTCGTCTAGACCTAGATATTACATACTTGCTTGCTAAAGACCTACTTCCTTTCAATTGAAGGTCCTGAAGTCAAACAATAACATATGTTATTGAAGTAACATCTGATAAATACCAGAGTGCTTAGTGCGAGTTTAGGAGAGACAAAGCGCGCCACCTAGTTGTCTCTTTGTCACTCCTATACAAATTGCAAACGCTCTCGCTATCGAAAGTGAATGAAAAAACTCGCACTAAGCACTCTGAACGCTGAAATCTGTATATTCAGTATCGTTAACTGGACTCCATGAGCGAAATTTAAGTTTGGGTTTCCTAACTTTTAAATAGCTTGTACTAAAGCCTATATAAACAGCGTTCGACGATTGTTTTAGAGGCATTATGTTTTTATAAATAATACCTCTTCATTATCAACCCATCAATCGCTCGTAGCCTGGGCTGCCTAAGTGATCTTAAACGATCATTAAGGTTAAGCAACATACGGCGCGTTCAGTCCATGGATGGGTCACCATCAATGAGGAACGCTAGTGGCATTTTTCCGAGCGGTTCCGTGCTTCGCAAGGCACGTTAAGCAGTTGGTGCCGGCTGCCGTCGATAGATGGCTGTCGTTAAGCCAAGTCAGAGGCCTTAGGGCGGCTTGAAAACTTCTGACAGTAAGACCAGCCACTAGTCTTACAAGCCTCCACCAATCCGGACTTGGCCCCCGTGGTGGAGTATGGCCTATACATTCCTCAGGGAAGAGACCCGTGCCCCTTGGTGGGGACATAATGGGTTGATGATGATGAAATCAACATTATGTCCCCACCGAGTGCGGGTCTTTTTCCTGAGGAAGGTATAGGCCATAATCCACCACGGGGGCCAAGCAGCCCAGGCTACGAGCGATACGAACGAAAGAGCTGGCTCATTTCAACATAAATTTTCAACCGTATAGATTTGCGAGGTGACCAGTACTTTTGTTTGGATTCACCTTTAGCGTATGTTTAGTTCCGGAGGGGTGACATGTGATTAAATTTGAAGGGGGACAATGTCTGGTTGTGTTTGTTACTTAGTGTCACGGGCGATGCGTAATACGAATCCCGACCGTATTCGGTCACAGCGACTGGGATCTGACTGTTCAGTGACACCCATGTGCTTTCAAGTGGCTGATACTCGTATAGCCGATTTTGGCGGAGAATGTGCGTTCACATTCGCTGCACGTTATTATCCCTCCGACATAATTGTAGTGTATTGGCCGCAGGTGTTCGGGCCTTGAGCTCGTCTCGCTTAGCATCGAGCTCAGGGCCCTTAGTGCGAGTTTTTTCATTCACTTTCGATAGCGAGAGCGTTTGCAATTTCTATAGGAGTGACAGAGAGACAACTAGCTGGCGCGCTTTGTCACTCCTATAGAATATGAGTTTACGTTAACGCGATCGAGTAGTTAAAAAAACTCGCACTAAGCACACTGGTCTGCGTTTCTCTTCAAAAAGATTGATCTTAGAACTCACGGAATGCCTTTACCCTGCCCGGTCTGCTGCCAATGTCTCCCAATGTGTCGTTTCATGTGACGCTCAAGCACATCTTTGTACCGCAAGAGTTGACTGCCTTGCGTCCGCCTGCCAACCTGCAAATCTGAGTACAAGATGCGCTTTGCCACTCTGTCATCAGACATACGGTCGAGATGACCGCACCAGCGCAGCTGCCGCCGCATTTAGGCTGACCTTCGCTCGCCGTAGAATTTCCCTACAGTGGGACGGATGCAACATGTATCCGCCTGCATCCTTCCACTCACATTTGTTCGATATATTGGTTTCGCAATTCTGGTCACTACAGCCTCCTTCAGTAAAGGCCAGATTTCTTTTAAATGAGCAAATTCCAACTGTTGAAGAGTGTGCCTAATCTAGTCTGATATATAAATTCAACCCTCATTCCTTCAGTATTATAACCTACCATTTCAACAAAGAAACACAAAAACTTCCGCCATTAGGTGTTAACCTTCAAACTTTTTCTGTAATCTTATTTTTAAATCTGTTTCCTGTTTTATTGTTCCAGGTCTACAAACTAATAATAAACAGAATTTCCACTGGCAAACTTGCAATTGGATGTTTGGTCAATAATTGTGAATACGTCTGAGGCTTTAATTAGAATACTAACTGACGACAAAGGTTTGCTGTAAGAGAATGCTTCTCGCACTAAGCACGCCCTTGGAAATTAACTTTGTAATTAGTGCAATAAATAATAATTATAAGACCACGGAGGCTTAAAAATGAGGTTCAAAACTTGTTTATTCAATATTGATTTATTCAAACTTGATTACTGAATGTTGATGAAGACTTATGACAGGATCGTGGCTAGGGGAAAACCTTGGTCTCTGCCTACTCCCGCGGGATATAGGTGAGGTTGTGTAATGTAAAAACTTGTTCCTTACCTAGCGCCTTAAACAAAACACAAGATCTGACTAATCTAATTTGGGAAAGGCCTGCTCATCCAGCACAAAGATTCTGGGTATGTGACCCAGTAACATTTTTTTCAAAACGAATCAGTTCTATAGATAATGCACAGAGATTGGGCTTGGAGCTGATAAAGACCATAAAGGGAAGACAACTGCAGTACATGGGGTCACATAAAGCGAAGTAATAAATACAATCTCGTGCAATTAAACCTGCATGTAAAAATGGGAGGCCGCAGAAGACCTGGCCGAGGCTGGCCGTAGAAGAACTCACTGGCTGTAAAAATAAAACCAGGTCTTGAATGTTCACATGTAGGCGATGTCGCTGTTTCTGGTTCCCACGACACCCTACCCTACGATACCCTGTTGTGGGGCCAGGAGCAATGTATGTGCCTCTATGTAAATGTTTATGTTTAAATCTTCGTTGAATGGTTTCAAATAGGTACCATCGATTTGTTCTAGCCGCCACATCACGTGTTCACAATGCTATCCGACCGACGATTTGTTTGGATAAATTACTTTTAATTTCATTTCATTTTTTATACAATTAAACTCAGAGAACTTATGGCCGTTGGCACTGTAAAGTTCTGAACTGGACGACGTAGCGTGGGCAGGCCCCCCACCAGATGCTGGCGACCTGGTTACGGTGGCGGGGAGTTCCTGGATGTGAGCGGCACAAGACCGGGAAGCTTGGAAAATCATGAGGGAGGCCTATGTCCTGTCTTCGACTGGGCGTCAAATGGCTGATGATAATTATGATGATGAAACAATTAAGACTCGAGCCGTTCCTCTCTCGCCGTGGCGACCAGAGCGTGTATTTCTTTTTTCCTTTTGATATTTCAGACCTCATTTATTGACGATAAAACTTTCCAACGTTCGCCCCCAGGGCACGATTCGTTGGACTTTTTCCGCAATTTCGAAATATCCCTCTGGATATTGAATTTGATTCAGTTAGTCACCATAGTTGGAGCAGATTTCGTTCGGAAGTGGAACATGAAATGTTAATTGCGACGGAAAGTTGAGCCGCTGTTAGTTGCAATGAAGGTTTTTTGTACTGAAGTATGTTACGAAATTTTATGGTACAGAAGGTCCTTTAAAGTCAAGTCAATTTCATTTATAGTCAATTCAATTATTATTTCAATTAAATTCATTTATAAGAGGTCACATTCAAGAAAGATTAGATTAGATTAAACGATATAAAATTGAATAGGTAAATTGATATGGAATCGCTCGTAGCCTGGGGAATCGCTCGTAGCCTGGGGAATCGCTCGTAGCCCGGGGGAATCGCTCGTAGCCTGGGCTGCCTGAGTGATCTTAAACGATCACTAAGGTTAAGCAACATACGGCGCGTTCAGTCCATGGATGGGTCACCGTTCTAAGACTAACGCTAGTGGCATTTTTCCGAGCGGTTCCGTGCTTCGCAAGGCACGTTAAGCAGTTGGTGCCGGCTGCCGTCGATAGATGACAGTCGTTAAGCGAAGTCAGAGGCCTTAGGGTGGCTTGAGAACTTCTGACAGTAAGACCAGCCACTAGTCTTACAAGCCTCCACCAATCCGGACTTGGCCCCCGTGGTGGAGTATGGCCTATACCTTCCTCAGGGAATCCTGAGAATCAACCCATTATGTCAGGGGACACAATGGGTTGATGATGAATTGATATGAGATGTTGCATGCTTATGTTTATAATATGTTACTTAGGTTATAGTTTTTCTCATTTTAAGTGAATGAAGTGTTAAATCGTTCTTATGAGAAACGAATTAATACTTTAAAGTAGGCTTAGGCTAGGCAAAATAGGCTTAATTAACAGAGTTTTCAACTTAAAGATACTTTACACTTACACTACACTAATTAGTTTAGCTTCTCTTGATAGATCAAAAAACCGAATGAAATCATATTTAATGAGGAAACGATAACCTCACATTATTTAAATTGTCTGTGAGGAGTATTATAGAAGAATTGTGATTTCATAAATAACACCGTTGTTCTTCAATCATATAAAGTAAGTAATTGCTCGTAGCCCCGGCTGCCTGAGTGATCTTAAACGATCACGATTGTTAAGCAAAATATGGCGCGTTCACAGCTCGGATGGGTGACCGTCTATGAATGACGCTAGTGGCATTTTTCTGAGCGGTTCTGTGCTTCACAAGGCACGTTAAGCAGTTGTTGCCGGCTGGCGTCGACAGAAGGCAGTCGTTAAGCCAAGTCAGAGGCCCTAGGGCGGCTTGAAAACTTCTGACAGTAAGACCAGCCACTACTTTTACAAGCCTCCACCAATCCGGACTAGGCCCCCGTGGCCTACCTTCCTCAGGGAAGAGACCCGTGCCCCTCGGTGGCGACATAATGGGTTGATGATGATAATATAAAGATAAAGAGTTACACTAGTCTTACAAACATTTTCATTATAACGTGAAATGATTCCAATTGGCTTACATCAAGATGAATGCTTCCTGGGACGAATTTTACTGACATGCATAAACTCATGCCTTTATAGCTGAGGGGTAGGCAGAGACCAGGGACTGCCATTAACGTATTATTATTAAATAGGTTAATAATTATTCATGAATGTGAAAAGAGCGTGTGTATTTGTGTAAAGCAGCTTTGGTGTGTTATTTCTAGTAATTGCAATAAAATTTCACCTGTTCTGCAGCAGATGCTTAAAAACAAGACGTTGCCGCATAGATAATAATATATATCGGTTAAATGTCAATGCTTTCTTTACTTTCCCTTAGGTTCTAAAGGTCAGTCTATTATTTCGACAACATATGCCAATAAATTATACGGTAGGGCAACTTACACCTTTCTTTATTATGGCACCATCTAGTTATTCTGGGTAATTAAAGTGTTAAATTATACGGGGTATTTCAGATAGTGAATTATTCTCATCAATATAAATAATATAAATATGGTCTAGTTAGCGAATCATCAGAGTTGATCTGGTCATAGAGGTTGATGAATTGATGTGTATTACCGCACTCTTCATGTTTCATCGGAACTTTCTGGAATAGAACAAAGTGTAAAATTGCATTCTCTCACTATTCGTTATGAATAGTGCTCCTGACAAAACAGAGCAAAACACAATGTCACAAATGTTGCTCTTTACATGTCACCAGCGAATTATTTCGATATGCAGTCACTCTGTAAATGAATTCTTTATTTTGTACATAATAGACAAACTTGTATTTACACTTTTAACAGATAACAAATAATGTATTTCGAAATACCAATTTAGTTGCTTTTCAACCAGTAGAATTTTTCGCAAACTCTAGAGATGAGTTTGCGATGCCAATTCTTTGTTAGTTGTTAATATCACGCTAAACTAAAATAATGTCACGTCCATGTACACGCGAAGTCAAATCTTTTCATCGTACATATGACATTACCTTTAAACCCATGCCTGTATGCGGAAGGGTGGGCCGAGACCGTTGTTTGCCTCTAGCCACGGTCCGTAGCTTTAACGTACACACATAAACTCTCGCCTGTATCCCAGAGGGGTAGGCAGAGACCACCCAATCAGCAAAATAGTCTCAGGGTGCGCACTTTATAAGAGTGGTAGACTTAAAGCGCTCTTATAATTGTTTTGTAAAATGTCTTCGTTCTTATATCAGTCTAGAACAAGTCACTACATACTCAAGAACACTCATTCTTATTGAGAGAGAGAGAGAGAGAGAGAAACAATTTATTTAACGGCACAATACTTCAAACACAAACAAAACGATAGTAAAAAAAAAAAACATAAAAAAGACAAATTTAACAACAACATAAAATAAAAATTGAAAACATTAGCACAGAAAATTTTAAAATCATAATTTGAACATAAATAATATTTTTTTTTATTTTTTTTTATTAAAAACTGACCAACGATTGACCCCGATCTCACCTGATGGTAAGTGAAGATGGAGCCGACGATGTTCCTCGTTGGTTCAGTAAGAGCCTATTCACTCTAGCCTTAAAGGCACCCAAATTGTACCTTTCCGGAAAAATTATTACTTTAAAGTATTGAGCCCCTAAAATGGTTCCCGACTCAGCATATGTTGTAGCTGTCACCGAGGTATCTAACCACAACGCTGATATTCTGTCGAGACCATGTTGCGAGTTAGTCGCATGTTTGTGAAAAATAAAAAAAAGACAAAAATGATTAAAAACAAAAGAAAAAATGCATGCCTAATAGTTGGTATGTAAAGTGTAGTGCGATGTAGTGTAACAAAGTGTGTGTGAGTGTGCAAATAAATAAATAACTGGGTGAAAATATGTGAAACAAACAAATAAAGTGTGAGGTGATTTGTATTTTGCCGGTGCGGTAGGCGCAGTCGCTGTTTCATCGAGGAATATCCACCTACTACAGACCAGTTATAAATGGACCAGGTACGCATACATTAAAACTATTCTTTGATTTTTGTCTTTGTATCAGATATTCTTTGTACTGGTGCTTGAAAATTGTTTTATTTCTACTGTTGCGTAATGGCGGCGGTATATTGTTCCAGCATTTTGTTGCTGCGCGTACCTAAAGCTGCCACGAAAGGCCGCTGTCCTATGTTTTGGTACACTGAGCGGTGCAGAAACTGTTCTCACCCCTTCTGCTCGACGCGATTGTCTCCAGGTAAGTTTTTCGTACAGGTAGGGAGGCGTGCACGTTTTTATGATTCCAAACAATAACGTCGCTAAATGAAGTTTTGTCTCGCTTCCATTTTTAGGATGTTCGCGCCGTTAAGGAAGGAAGTTACATGAGTGCGAGGCGGAATATGGAAACAGTAACGAGCATAGGCGTTCTGCACCCGTTGAATCAAGTTTTGAGTCCGTTTTAGTAAACAGGGACCATACACAGTGGCGCAGTAATTTAATTTAGACAAAACTAAGGTCTCACATAGCCTTATACGGAGCGATTCACTAATAAATCCTCGGATACGATAAAGTGTCTTCAGCCGATAAAAACTATTTCTAACCACTTCCTGGATATGGTGCTCAAAGTGTAATTCACCGTCCATTAAAACACCTAGATTACGTGCTTCCATAACACGTTCAATGTCGTTTCCATTTAATTGTATACTAATATTGCACTTTTCTAACTTGTCAATTTGATTTTTTGAACCTAATATTATATATTTGGACTTTTTCGGATTAAGTACGAGGCAGTTTCTTTCGGCCCACAGGGCAACTCTTCCGAGGTCTTCGTTCAGACGTGATACGCAAACATCAGCCTCTGATGGAATTATTTTCGTATACAGTTGCAAATCGTCTGCATATATGTGATAGTTGCAATTTTTAATGCAGTCGGTTATATCTGATGTATAGATAATGAAAAGCAAAGGCCCTATAATAGAACCTTGGGGAATTCCGCGATCTACGGGCTTATCCTCGGATATTTATACTTATATAAATATATAAGAGCATTTTATAAAACTATTTTAAGCCTCTAGCTCATTTGATCTTATAATGGACTTGACGAATGATGGGGATACCGCCGTTTAGCCAAAGTATTTTTCGCCAAATTTTACTTCCCAATAAACTTATGGCATCAGTTTCATTTCCCAAATGAAACTTTAGCAAGTTTTCATTTTGCATTTTATTCATTTGGTCAAATTATCATTTCGCATAATTTTACTGCGTCAAGTTTTATTAAGACAAACGTTTATTATGCTAACGTTTTATTTTGGCAAGTGTTATTTTCAAATAATGGAACGGGGAGTCGGCGATGTAAAGAATACGTGACAACAGAAATATAGGTGCGACGACGCGCGTAGCGAAGCGGAGCGCGTCGGAGCGTTAGGTTCTCTATGTAAGATCGAAAACAGACTCGACTTTGATGCGTTCTTACCTTGCCTCTAAACAATAACTTGCCATAATAACTTTTGCTAACTGTTTATTTGCTTTAAGTTGTTTTGAGAAATGTTTTTTTGCCAAGTGATAATTTGCGGAAAATAGTTTGGGAAGTAATACTTTGGGAAACGATTTTTGGCACTACATTAGTAAACCCGAATGATGTTATAAAATTTTCATGTCTAATATCAGCATTGAGTATTGGATCAATACGTTTACAATACAATGCACAAGAACAATATAAGATGGTTTAATCTTACATCGATCCTGGGAACACAAATGTAAGAGCTAGATGTCTAATATCAGCATTGCATAAGAGTATTGTTAGTATGATTGTTTTTGATCTTAAAGAATCATATAATAAGATTAACAGCACTTGTTTAGTAAGATATAAGAGTGATATTGGATCAAAACATTTACAATACAATACACAAGATCAATATAAGATGGTTTAATCTTACATCGATCCTGGAAACACAATTGTAAGAGCTAGATTTATTTGGTCAAGTGAAAGTGTAATTTTCAATTTTGTTACAAAAATTGGAAAAAACGCACAAGTCCTTGTGGGTATCGGTGGCAAGTTCAGAAGAAGTACGAAATGATAAATAATTCAAATGTTCTGTTGCTGTCAGGACAAGCATGTGGGGACAAAAATATTAGTGAGGGTTCTGCAGGTTCTGCTTATATACGATATTGATGAAAGTGTGTGACATAACTGATCTTAGTGAAAATGAATTGCTATTTATTTTAAACAGGCAACCACCCCCACCCCGAGCCCCATCCCTGTCCCCGTCCCCATCCCCGTCCCCGTCCCCTACCCCGTCCCCGTCCCCGTCCCCCCGTCCCCGTCCCCTTCCCCGTCCCCGTCCCCGTCCCCGTCCCCGTCCCCGTCCCCGTCCCCGTCCCCGTCCCCGTCCCCGTCCCCGTCCCCGTCCCCGTCCCCGTCCCCGCCCCCGTCCCCATCCCCATCCCCATACTCATCCCCATTCTCATCTCCATACTCATCCCCATCTCCATCCCCATACTCATACCTATCCTCATCCCCATTGACATCAGTAACCTTGTCGCTTAAATAAAAATACATTTACTTAAGTTGCAAAAAAAAAAACAATTAAAGGTTTTATTATTACGAGTACCTAAGGAACCCTAATTAATACAACATGGCCGTACCATTGGTATTCAGAATGCAAATGTAGTCTAATAGTGCTCTACGATAATGCAAATATAGGAGGACGCAAATATCAGTACAATAAAAAAATAAAATAATATACAAAATGTAATATTTGATAAGGCGCACGAAATTTGAAGCGTAAAACAGGGTCTAGTTTACAGTAAATAATTATCCCCACGAGAATATTTACTATTAAATATAAACAAACACCAGACGATAAAGACAGTTTTATTATTTGCTACGTTGTCACGCTGCATTTATCACACAAGCACCCATTACAATGAATTGTTTCGCGAAGACTTTCTGGTCTTACGTCAAACTAAAATAAGATTGATGATACTAAGAATCTTCTTAAGTAAGACCAATTTTAGCCTACGTAGTCTTAAAAGATACGTAGGTAAAAGCGATATTAGCCTAAAGCAGCTTAAATTAGTTTTGGCTAGATTACTATAATGGTGAACAGCATTCAATAAGATTGATATTAGAATGATATTATATCAAGTACGCTTATAATCGTGCCCAAATGCAGGCTTATACAATGATTTAGGATCAATATTAGAGCGAAAAAATAGTAGTCTTGAGACTGTTTTAAGACTGGTTTTTGCTGGTTGGGCAGGGACTGCCACTTGCCACGATTCTGACCCATCACTTTCGCTTCATCAACATTTAAGTCACTATCAGCTTTTAAGCGTCTACAGTGAAATTGTCAACGTTTTTCTACCGACTCTTCTAGGCCAATTAACATTTAACACTCAACATCACGCTATGACCTAAACGCAACGATCAACGCCTGGGTCACGCAGGACGTGGGAAGAGGGCGCCCAAAAGACGCGACGCGACTTATCTGTCTGGACTATGTCCCGTCGCTTCAGTAGTGTAGCGCTCTGCTTTCATTACTTGCTCTACATAATTATAAACATTTAAATAAAGGCATATCATGTTCATTAACCCATTAGGTCCCCACCGAGGGGCACGGGTCCTTCCCTGAGGAGGTATAGCCCATACTCCACCGCGGGGGCCAAGTACGGATTGGTGGAGGCTTGTAAGACTAATAGCTGGTCTTACTGTCAGAAGTTGTCAAGCCGCCCAAAGGCCTCTGATTTGGCCCGACTGCCATCTATCGACGGCAGCAGGCACCAACTGCCATCTATCGACGACAGCAGGCACCAACTGCTTAGCGTGGCTTGCAAAGCACGGAACCGCTCGGAAAAATGCCACTAGCGTTAGTCATAGAACGGTCACCCATCCTTGCACTGAACGCGCCCTATGTTGCTTAACCTTCGTGATCGTTTAAGATCACTCAGGCGGCCGGGGCTACGTGCAATCCTCGAGCGAAATGCACATACAAAAAAGTTAATATTAAAAGATGCTTCTCCATCTGAACTGCAGTAATAACTTTTATTAACTTTATTCCAGATTCATTGCTTGACTTTTTGTCGGAAGAGTCCGACCAGGTTTAATAATGTCTAGTGGATGTGAAAGTTTCAGTTCAATAACTTTTTATTTTATCTTCTCGTCGAGCATCGCCTAGCCTACCTGGGGACCGACTGACACCTAAACAAATCGTAGCGATTCATCATCAACCCATTAAGTCCCCACTGAGGGCCACGGGTCTCTATATCTAAGTTAGGTATAGGCCATACATAACCCACAGGGTATCCTAGTGTGAGGACAGAAGCATGTATGTGCCTGTATGTAAATGTAAATGTGTTATAAACATAAACGTAGCGATTCCCTTTTAATAATTCAAAATCATCCTAAACGTCTTCGCCGGGCAGCTACTATTAGGAATCGCTACAGTACCTACGTTCCGTTTGAAAGTGAATGAGGGCTTTTCAGTGACAGCTGTCAGTTGAGTTCATTAAAAAAAAAACTAGATGGCGCTACAAGACCAAAATGTCATCATGTTTTTAGGTCTAGTTTTAATCTTTATTAATCTGTGATAGTCTAAACATCTCTTTGTAGTCTGTGATCTAAATTAGACTTTGTTTCGAAACTGTTGAAACTTGAAAGTTATCGAAGTATTTTTACTTTGTTTATTACATACGTACGTGAGTTGTGTCTTTGCTCATGACTAGCCCATGAATTGTGATTTTTTGTAAAAACCTAGGACAGGAACCACAGATAAGGTACAGTGATATCATGACGTCAGCACCATCTATCGGTAATTTGCGGTACTATTTTTTTTGAAAAGCCCTCATTGAGAGTGAGGGGACGCCGCGTCTTTTCCTCGTCCCACGTCCCTCCTCCGCCCTCACGCCTTACTAACCCATTTGCCGCGCGTTAGGTAACAATTGGCGCGTCAATTTTACAACTCGCCCATTAGGCGATACGATCGACGTTCGCTGCCACTTAGTGGGGGCACTCAGCGGAATAGGCGCCGATGGTGCCACTCGCGGTGGCCGATTAACGGTTTGTTTTGACCACTCCTCCGCAGGGAGAGGGTTACTGCAGAAAACACTTAAGTGTGGGACAAACTAACAGACTTACATGACATGCTTCAACCGAATAGGGTTGTATTAGCAAAGGGCAAGATAAAAAGTATCCAAAACCGACGTGCGTGCATGCAACGACTAATTAATGTCGATGAAGCGAAAGTGATTCGTCAGGATCGTGGCAGGTGGTAGTCCCTGGTTTCTGCCTTCCCCTCTGGGATACTGACGTGAGCTTATGTATGTATGAAAACTAACAGAAGATACGTTCCTCTTTGCATGATTTGTTTTGAGCTACGTACTAATAGTACATTACTGCAGCGGCCAGCAAAAGAGGCACTGATGGACGAACGTAGAAATGTGGGCCGAGGCGAAGCCGAGGCACACATACGTGAGTCCATCAATGCCTAGTTGTGGCCACGGCTTGTACATGATTTTTCTCAAATGATGCGCGGAAATTAAAACTATGAACTTATTCTGTTAAATTCAATAAACTTTCAAATTCGGACGCACCACGAACGAACAACCAAGGACCGGACGTAATTAACGTCCTTGCGAACAACAATAATTTTTGCCGCGTTAAAGTCTTCTTTTTTTTCAATAGGTATATCCAGCTTTCTATCGCAAGCCAGTTCGAAATGTAAATAATACCTCTGATAAGTTACCTCCTTCGTTTTCGTTGCTCGGTGTAAAAGATTGTTCCATTTTTAAATAATACGACAGATATGAGTTTAGTATGTAATTTATTTGGCCGCAAAACACGAGTTATTTTATTTTTATTTTTTTATTTTAGTTTATTAGGGAAACTTGCAGCTTACATTAAAAAATGATATTTTCCGGCCGCTGCTCGCGCGTAATTGGCCAGTACAGCAACTTCGATTTATAATAATGCTCAAATTTCCAAGAATTTTTGAGAAAAATATTTTTTTTTATATTTATAGCCTTTGTGCGTCCCACTGCGGGCACAGGCCTTTTCTCGAGAAGAGATTATGGGCTTAATTAGTAATAGTGCCCATCGCGGATTGACGATTTCGACTGCTGAGGTATGAGAGTAGCGATGTTTTTCACACTTAGCGACTGGCATTGCTGCTACAAATGTACATGACTTAGAAAACAAAGTCTTAGGTACATGCCCGCACTGAGAATCGAACCTGGGTCTCTCGCTTTCGAGGCATTGTTTTACCCACTAGGGTACCACCGGTAGCTACCTAGGTAGGTACTATAATGAAACAGAAAAAAACATTAATTTCAATTTTTAAAACAACTCTGAGAGTACGAAGTCAGTAGGTAGTAGGTATGTGTATGTATATTGATAAAAAAAACATATGTTTGTTACTCTCGTTGTTCAGTATTTTTTCTTATTCGTTAACTTTTGCACCGAAACTTAAAATGCATTTTCAGGATGACACTGCCCTGTAGCCAAACGGCCTTACATATAGAAACACGATTCCTCTAAAGTACTCCTCAGGGACAGTTTATTTAATCTATCGTTATATCCAATTAAAATCTCCATCACAGACTATTTTAATCGACATTTTGAGGAATCGTATTTTTTTTTATTTGTTCCGGACTTGTCGTGTTCCAAATCTGTCGTACTCCAGATTTGTCGTATTCCAGATCTAAGTGCTAAAGTAGGTATTTACATAATTTTACACTTGACTGATGGCGATCACGATAAAATCATAATATTTTCATCGCCAATTGTTCTGATATTTTTATTAAAAACTGAAGAATACTTCGTAGATGGAACTTTCAATGTGTCACCCCAGCCTTTTCGTCAATTATGGTGGACTGTATTACGGCGAATCTGGAGTACGACAGATTTGGAATACGACAAATTTGGAGTACGACAGATCTGGAACACGAAAAGTCCGGAACAAATAGTTTTTTTATAAATGAGACTGCCATTCATTACCGCCCGAACGAAGTTGCGGGCGCTGCTAGTATGATACGATACATGTAGCCATCACAATATAAGGGATAGCTAGTTCGACAGTTAAAAATTCGTCGCAGCCGGCGATAAAAACAATTATCGTAAAACCTACTAACAATTAAGAAAAATTGCCCCATCAACAACGAAAGTTGCGCTAAGAGCCCGGTGGAAGCCGACAATTTCCATCGGAATTATTGCCTGTTCCTCGATGTAATTTAACGGGCAGCGAAACAAAATTGAGCTATTAACTGTAATAGGACGCTATTTCTTGTAGGTGGTAGGTTCTATTTCTTCGTCATACGCTAGTTCTACGGGAACTGGTTAAATGATAAAAATCATTTGATAGATCAACAAAATGAGATATTGTAAACATTTAATCCGGATTAACTTACTTCTTAATGAGATAGATAGATAAATCATTTATTTGCATTTACACACACACACACACACACACACACGCAATAGAAACAACATTAAGCAGACTATACAGTAGAAGGAAAAGCAAAAAATACATTAAAACACAACGAAACAATTAACAAAACAAAAACTTTATCTGGATAAAGCATCTATCTCTCTTTTCTCTCTCATCTCATCTCTCACTCACGCTGGTGTGAGTACTGTGGGTGTGTCAATTAGGTTGTTAACTTCATTTCGGATACACTTCACCATCATCATCATCATCATGCAGCCACAAGAAGTCCACTGCTGGACATAGGCCTCCTCCATGGATTTCCAAAAAGACCGGTTGACAGCGGCTTGCATCCAGCGGATACACTTACTTGACTTTTTATGGGAAGAGTCCGACCAGGTTTCGCTCCGATTCGCAGAGCTTAATCGTGGTGAGTAGAGACGGTTGTCGATTGCTTGTCTCTGACTGCGGCCGAGGTGTAAAGGCAAAGGGAAATTTGTTGTTTCCTCGTCGTCAATGTGACTATGCATCAAAGCGAATCAGAGCGAAACCTGACCAAAGGTGAAGTAAGTGTATCCGAAATAATGTTAATAATGTGTAGCGCTTACGAAAGTTTTAGTTCAAAAATTAATTGGGTCAGCAGAGTGAATAAATATGTAAGCAGTAACAAGCTTAGAAAATAAATAGAACATTGACAACAACTACTAGTTGATAAATTTTAATTTTTATTTGACGACTAATCCGTTATATTCTGCTGTTCGGATGGAATGTTATGCTTCTTAATTAAGATTATTTCTGCTGACCAATAAAAAATATGTTGCTGCTCAATTAAATAATTAAGAGCTGACCAAAACCACACTTTTTCGCATGATTATCTTAAAAAATCTGATATTATTTAACTCTTCAGGTACACAATACAATAAATCCCTTTTTCTCACACTGCTAAATTAAAATCTCCGTGAATGGAGAGTCTATATTTTACCCTGTTGTAAGCATTGTATGTCCTAGGAAGTGGAAATAAGCCGTTGAATTCACAGATAAACAAATCACAGTGCTTTCCTTCGCAATTTACTGTGTATATAATATTCTCGTTCTGTAGAGTTTTCCTGGGATTCATGGCCACCGCACGCTTTCCCGGACATTATTAATTACGCAGTACGAACTAGGAAAAAACTTTGGACTCTACTCGAGAACGCTACACACCCTCAGTTTCTGAAAGAGTGTTCAAATGTAACAAGAGATTCATCATCATCAACCCATTATCTCCCCACCTAGGGGCACGGGTCTCTTCCCCGAGGAAGGTATAGGCCATACTCCACCACGGGGGCCAAGTCCGGATTAGAGATTAATCTAAGATTAATTCAAAATACCGGCACGTGTTTGGCTGAAATTAGCTTGACGTGAGATTAACATGAGATTAACATTTGATTGCTCTTCTAGAAACCGAGTATTAGTCATGAATATTATACTTACTTCTAGAGGTCCAAAGCATAAATATGCCATACCGTACCATATTATTGTCGTTTGTTTGATTCACACGAATATGACTTTTTATACCTTTAATATTAGCTAGTCGAGGTATTTTTAATCTTTTTAATCTTATTATATTGCTGGGATGATTCAGGTGCACAATGTCGCATGTAGGCTTATAGTAACTTGTAGGCACGCTCTCTTGTAAAGTATTAAAATTACAAATCCTACCAAATGCTGCTTTTGTCTCGAGACGTATCAAAGTATCAAGCTTGGTCCTAGATATATTAGAATTAGAAGTATTTTTTAGATTAGTCGAAAAGTTACTATATACCACACACACCGTTTTCACACAACAACACGATCATGACCTACACACGCACTCGCATACTAACACACACAAGAACAACTATGTCATTGAAACACAATCACACAACAAAGCTAAAACTCAATTTATGACTAAAGACAGAATAATGACCTGCTTCCTAGATTGGATGCAAACACTTACAGATATACCCCGTGCAAGTATAAACCGTGGACGTAATAATAATTTCATAGTAATCGGCATTTTTTTGGTTAAGACATGGATAGTCAGCTTCATACTCTAAGTGATATAGACAGATCAGAGATAGCTGAAACATTTCAATGTGATATTTCTAACTTGGCCAAATATATTCCGACTAGAGACAGGGGACTTACACTAATCACTCAGAATATTCGAAGTATTTATAGTAATTTTGACGATCTTCAACTAACTCTTTCAAATATAAAAACTTGCGTAGACATAATCATTCTAACAGAATGTAGCATTAACTCAAATAAACCAATCCCTGGTATTACAAACTATACTTTATTTAACACAACACGGCACTTGAATAAAAATGATGGAGTGGTGACTTATGTCAAAAAATCTATAACTGCAACAGTAAAAGAAGTTCATCTAACTCATGCTTCATGTCTGCAAATTAATATCAACAATACCATAATTCTGGGAATATATCGCTCACCATCCAACTCGAATGCAGATCAATTTATAAATTCATTAAGCATACATTTAGATACATTGAACAAAAACAAAAATGTTATTATAACCGGTGACATAAATATAAATATTATATCGAAAGCAAATCCCACTTATGACTACAATAATCGAACTAATTATCTTAATATGCTGGCGCTTTTCGGCATACTGCCAGGACACTACTATCCTACACGAAAGGATAATTGTCTCGACCACATTGCCCTTAAAATAAACAATGATACGTTCAAAGCCAAAATTGCAGTTCTGAACACTAGCATAACTGATCACCTGATGGTTTTCCTTGAACTTACGCATAGTAAAAAAAATATATATGTATGTGAAAAGACCAAATTGGTAACTGATTATAAAAATGCACTTGACTATCTTACTAAAAAAGACCTAGCCTATTTATTACTTAGCGATGACCCTAATTTTGTAGTTAACGAATTAATTGGCCAAATATCAGACACCCTGGGGAAAAATACAACTACTATAAATATTCCCAAAAACAAGCGAATTATAAAACCATGGATTACAACTGGAGTTTTGAAATGCATCCAAACTAGAAATAAAATGCAAAAGGACCTAAAATCAGACCCTAATAATGAAATTCTAGTGCTAACATATAAACGATACAGGAATTTTTGTAATAATCTAATAAAAAAACTAAAGAGAAAATATGACAGGCAAAAGCTAACAGATTCTACTAAAAATTCTAGGCTTCTCTGGAGGAATATTAAAAACATAACAAATTTAAATGGCAATAGATCTGATAATAAACTTTTACTGAATACTTGTACTACATCGACTGAATCTATTAATAAAATAAACAAATTTTTCGCAAATATAGGTAAAACTTTAGCAGATGACATATTATTAAAGAGGCCTCCCTCGAGGAAATACATACCAAACTTGAATAATAAACCCAAGCATGGCTCATCTTTTATTTTAGAGGAAACATATCCGGAAGAGGTCCATGGTGTCTTAATGGGCCTAAAGTCTGACAGTGCTGCTGGATGGGATAAGATCCAAACTAATTTCCTAAAACTTTCTAAGCACATTTGTATCCCGATAATCTGTAATTTGGCTAATTTGTGTTTCAACTCTGGTATTTTTCCGTCAGCTTTAAAAAAATCTGTAATAACACCAGTATTTAAAGGAGGAGGGGCCAGGGAAGACGTAAATAATTATAGACCGATCTCGGTGCTACCTGCAATTTCAAAAATTTTAGAAAAATTAATAAATAATAGATTAATCAAATACTTAGAAAAATTTAACCTTCTTTCAAATACTCAATATGGCTTTAGGCAAAATAAATCTACAGAAGATGCTGTTGCTGCTCTGAGCTCATTGGTGGTTGGTAACTTAGATGCTGGAAAGAAATGTCTAACGGTATTTCTTGATCTCAAAAAGGCTTTTGACACAGTCGCCGTTCCCATCCTGCTGTGTAAACTTGAAATGTTTGGCATTCGTGGTGTTCCTCTGAGGCTGTTGGAAAGCTACCTCTGTGACCGGAAACAGAGTGTAAAAATTGGTTCAGATGTTAGTGACTATACAGATATAACCTTTGGCGTTCCGCAAGGCAGTGTTATCGGCCCCACTCTGTTTTTGATGTACATTGACGATCTCAGTGGCCTCTCGCTCGAAAACGACGCACGGATCTTTTCTTATGCAGACGATACGGCAGTAGTTTTTTCGGGGTCAACATGGCAAGAGGCGTTTAAGATAGCTGAGAATGGTCTGGCTGAGGTGGCTACATGGCTTGAGACTAACCTTCTAACATTAAATACTGGTAAGACCAATTACATATGTTTCTCAAAGAACATTCGTACACAGCCGCCTAGTACCCTCAGTCTAACTATTCACATGTGTGGAAACTTTAATAGTACATCCAATTGCAACTGTCCTAAAATAACCAAAGTCAACACAGTAAAATATCTTGGCGTGATGATCGATCAACGACTGTCTTGGCATGCGCATATTGACCTCCTAGCATCAAGAATAAGAAAAATTATGTGGATTTTTAAAACCCTACGTCATGTGGCTAACAAAGAACTCCTTTCAAAAGTATATGTTGCACTAGCTCAGTCTGTTTTAACCTATTGCATCCCTATTTGGGGAGGGGCATCAAAAACAAAATTTCTGGAAGTGGAACGGGCGCAGCGGGCTTTGCTAAAACTAATGTTTTTTAAACCTTACCGGTTTCCTACTGCATCCCTGTACGCTTTTTGTGACTTGCTCTCAGTAAGAAGACTGTACATATTACATACTGTTATGAGAAGCCACAAACAACTCCGTTTTGACCAGAACACCTACGAAAAGAAAAGAAATGGTAATGTTGCTCCTCCGGTCTGTACCAGAACTACTTTTGCTAGCTGCCAGCTTGCCAAGCAATCAGCACATTTGTATAATAAAATAAACAAAATTTTAAATATCTATCCAAATACGTATTATGAGTGCAAAAAGAAAATAACTATCTGGATTAAAACCCTAACATACGATGAAGTAGAAGCGAAGATGAAATTTCTTGTATAGTCGTATTAGATATTATGTTTTAAGAGCTTCTGCGAAGCATGATTTAACGTTTATAGCGGGCACACACGCACACACACACACACACACACACACACACACACACACACACACACAAACACACACACACACATACACACACACACACACACACACAGACACACACACACACACACACACACACACAAATAATCGCAATATTTTGTATTTTGTTAATAATAATATCTCGGAAATCTTGCATGTTTGATATAAATCTATAAATCAATAAAATAAAATTAATATAAATTAAAACTAAATACTACATACTACTTACTTGATGTAACGCAAGTTTAGTTTATTTTTCTTTTGTTTGATGTAAATATGGAAGAGCGGGGCCTCCTGACACAGGTATTGCTATACTTACTAGGAGGTCCCAGTGATGTATCCGTCTATGTAATATTGCAAAAGAAATAAATGATTTTGATTTTTGATTTGATTTTGATTTGGTCGGACTCCTCCGACGAAAAGTGAAGTAAATGTATCCGGAGAACAGTTTACAATTTGTAGTCAAGGGCATACATCATTCATAGTCGTTTATAATATAGCAGGCTTTTTAAATTTGCTGGCAGGGATAGATGATTTTCTGGATTTTTTTTACGAAAACGCACACTATAACCTACGGTAAACAAGGACAACACACAATATGAGCTTTTCCAAGCAAGTCCGAGCGAAAGAGTACGGGCCCGAATTTATTCTAAAACTTGTGTGCGGCCAGTAAACAGCACCTGGCACTCGACACAACAAATTGTAACAAGGGGACGGCTCTCGCTTTGCCGTGAATAAGTGGACGGACTCTGTACACGACGTGGGAATACAGAGATGTGGCGAGACGAGTCACCACGCCAGTAACTCACACACTCACCTCGAACGCTAACAGTCTGTAATGGTACTGACACACGTGCTCATTAGTAGCACGAAAACATGCTTATATTGAGCAAGTGCTTTACTCCCAATCTTTTCTGTATGTAGGCACATAGACATTCAACAAACAGAATGTAAATTCTTTACGTTGATACCTATAAGTTTATGATTTCTTAAGACGGTAACACTGACAACAACAATGCAGTCTAAGGTTATCAAACCTCAAAAAAGGAAGACGGATAAATTAAAACTTCGAATACAAAAATACAGAAAAGATTAGAAGTAAAGCCCTTGCTCAATATAAGCATGCTTTCGTGCTACTAATGAGCACGTGTGTCAGTACCATTAACCCCTCAGGCCTAGAACACTTTGTCTTTCACAGCTAAGTTGGTTATTCACAGAGTAATATTTGAAATTTATCACAGGTTTCGAAGAATAAAATATGCTCGTACAACTGACATCTGAATCGCTCGTAGCCCCGGCCGCTTGAGTGATGCTAAACGATGACGAAGGCTAAGCACCATAGGGCGTGTTCAGTGCATGGATGGGTGACCGTCTATGACTAAAGCTAGTGGCATTTTTCTGAGCGATTCCTTGCTTCGCGTGCTTTTTCAGGGAAGAAACTCGTGTCCCTTGGTAGGGACACAATTTAATAGGTTGATGATGAGATAAACACTTTATTACTGAACCAGGATACAGAATAACATTAAAGCATATTCTTTGTATCAACAGTATCTATATATCCAGTTCATATATTATTATAACAGCTCAGACAGAAACCTGTCGCGGCTATTAGGCACACCCGGATCCTTCCCAAGTGCCGCGATAACACCCAAAAGAAATGTTTACACACGAAAATATAGGCCAATACAAGTGATGCATGAACATTCTTACTAGTCTTGGAAAAACCATGTATTTGGCTTAGGTTTTGGTCGACACAGTTCCTAGTGCCTCTGAGTTACATCCTGAGGTCACCGAAAGTACCATCGCGAGGGAAAGCTGATTCTGATTTCTTGATCTACACTTTTCCAGTAACAGTAAGGGTCAATAGGCCACCACTTTGTACTTGAATTACGTGGGCGTTGGAAACGCAGATAAAATAGTTTACGATCGTAACATTTTGCTGTTAGACTCAACGTTCTAAAAGCTATAATGGGTGTATTCAGAACTTCAAGTGTCGATGTGGTTTTAATTCTGCCTAAGGCCTGATTTACATTTGGTTTCATGCTTTTTTAGCATACTTTTCATAGAAAGAGAATAAAATAGAGACGGCAAAAACGTATGCCGATTCATAGCTTTTATTACGCACCATATTACAAAAGTACCTTCGACAAATCTATACATAGTATACAACCAACCGTTAATGATTTATTATTATTATTATTAAATTATTTATTGTACATACCAGTAAAAATTGTACAATTGGCGGGCTTAATACTAAATAGTATTTTATTCTAGCCAACCAACAGGTGACGTGGAGAAGGTAGGGGTAGTGCCAAACAGTGGAGTGATATTTTAATGTTTTATTAAATAAGATATAGAATTATCGTAAAGATACATAAAACATATATAAATAGTCCATATATACATACACCTACAAAGATAAATAGTACATACATACATACGTGTTATGAAATAAATAAATAATAAGCAGAAATAGACATAAATATAATATACTTATATACCTACGTACGGATAGGATTACAAATTATTGTTCTGAAGATGGAGATAGTGTGCCTGAACTCTACTCTTAAAAATGTCGACTGATTTATTATTTGCTTATGTGAAATTGGCGTATCTATTGTATTCCAGCTCTATGGGAAGCATGCTAAAAAGCATGAAAATAAAGCAAATGTAAACCAGGTCTAATGTTCTTATTTGGGTGTGATCACTTTCGCGTGAATAGATGATATAAATAAAATATTAACACATTTTGAAGTTCCGTTTATAAGTTTTTTTATTTGTTTGAACATAATATGTTGTAGTTTCTGAATGCTATAACCTTAAGTTGAAACTTTTGTTAATGAGAAAATAAAAAATGGTTTTTCTTCTTTACATTTTGTATTATTTCTCAAATCAACAACTTTGACGATTTTGGGGCGGACTCGTCCGAAAAGCCAAATAAGTTGTTCCGGACAAAACAATTACAACTTTGACGATCATTAGCATTATTATTATTAAACTCTGCACTCGCAACGTCGTTCCGGATACTTATTTTTTACTTGATTTTTTGTCGAAAGAGTCCGAACAGGTTTCGCTTTGATTCGCAGAGCGTAATCATGGTGAGTAGAGCCTGAGCTCAAAAAGCAACTAAGTGTATCCCAAATAACGTTACTAATTAATTAAATATTCTGAGAGAAGGCCTATGCCTTGTGTGCCTAAAAAAATAGTTGAATTAGTATAGTAGTATATATACTTTATTGCACACGAGACATTGAACAGAACATTACGTAGAAACAGCATGTACAAAGGCGAGCTTATCTCTGTAAGAGATTTCTTCCTATGAACTAATGGCTGATGACACTTTGAATTCTAGCGACACGACATCCTCGCACTGGCCGTAACACGTCTACTTAGGCTTTTGTGCTAACGATTTATTTACCAATGTTAAATCAGCTGATACCGAAACTATATCGATGGCAGGATGTTTGAATAGGACCCCATTCGCTTTGCTCGGTGCGTGTCTTCGATCGGATAGTGCTCCGGGTATTTGTCGGTTTTGAAGGCGTTGCTTTCCTCTAGCACTCAAGTCAGTTGTGTCTATTAAATAAACGATTTAACCCGTAGATTTAACTGCATTTAATGCATTAGAAGACAGGTGAGATTAAGAACAAACCCGTAGAATTGAAAACCTCTTCATTTTTTATGGTACCGCAGTCAACAATTCAGAGGTATGCTTAAGCGCGTCGTTGTAAGCAGTTTGTAAACATAAATATTGTAGATAATGTTAGTTGTGTACAGACCTTTAAAACGTTATAAAATATAGCGTTATTAAGTGTTACGTAACGATTAAATCATTTTGTTTTGTTATTTTAGCGCTATTATATCGTTATGATAACAAAACTCTACGAGAAACTTAACGAAATCATAACTAAGCGTAATAACGTTATTAATAAAGTTATGGCGCTGTTGCCGCTCCGCTCTACCGAAAGGCGTTGCGTGGTCGCGGACGAACGTGTCCGGCGGCGTTGCCGCACTGAACGTGGCGGGGAATCACTCGGAGCAATACTCGTATATAGCACAAATAAGCTCGCGCGCGAGATGCCCGCGGAGGTAACTTGCGTAAGTTGCATGCAAATATGAACTACTAGCTGTTGCCCGCGACTTCGTCCGCGTGGGCTTTAGTTGAATATAGTGTTTGCGTTTGCAAATAAGATTGGGATACTTTTAGCGTATGCGAAGTAATTAAAACCATACTACTCTCTCTGAGAGAAGACCTAATTCCCTGCAGTGATACGTAGATATAGGCTGTTTACTATGGGTTTTATTTTAAAGAACTGATAAATATTTATAAACACATAACTGAGAAATAATAAGAATTAGAACCACAAATATGAAAAAAATTATAATAAAGTAAGCAAGTATTTAAGGTGGTATTTAAACACCTGGAAGAACAAAAAAAATCAATTCGAAAATCGCAGCGAAAGTTTTTATAATCGAAACGACGATACGAAGTAAATAGGAAGAACTTTTATACCTTCTAAATTTGCAACCCCTATTTCTAATATCTTTAAACGAGCAATTCTTGTATATACAGGGTTACAGGGAAAGTCGTACACAATATTAAAGGAGGTTATTATTTAGGTCATTTCTGATGGATTTTATTCTATTATATAGGGTCCGAAAGTTAACCGTTATCGAGATATTGACTGTTAAAGATTTAAAAAAACTATCCAATTTTTTTGGCTTTTTGATTGATTTTTTCTCAGAATAGAGCTCATAAAGTGTTTTTTTTAATGTATTTAGTTAAAAGGCATGTCAATTGATACAAAATATCAGCCAAAGCTGCACCTACTACTAACAGCTTTAAAGAACTGCTCGGCAACGGTTAGAATGAAATATTTTTTCTCTAAATATTTTTCACATTGAAGCTCTTAAAAAAAATTACGTATGAAACTTATTCTGCAAATAATTTTAAAAACTTCTACGACTCTTTAACTATTCAAAAAGGTATAATATTTAATAGGTATGTGCATGAAATTTTAAAATAATGTTATTTGAGTAGGCTCTAGTAGTAGTACCTACATAACTGAACTTCGATACAAAAAATAATCTTTTTACTTCCTGGCACCTTTAAACTATGTAAAAGGTCAGATAGGCTTTTTTGTGATCTGGAGACATGATGTCTCAGGTGTTCAGGTACCTATTTCAGTATTTCTTTTATTTTTGTGTTAGTCTGCTCGTGTGATTCTTCCGCGGTAGATGTGTTTATACGTGCTCTGCAAATGATTTGCGTTTTAGAAACTTCTACGTTTCTTTAGGTATTAAAAAACGTTTATCACTTGCTATTGCATCGGAAAAACGTTAGCCAAGTGTCACTTAAGATGGCAAACGGTAAGTTTTTAGTTGAGGTAAAAATATCTAAAATATGTAAAAAAAACAAAAATATACTAAGTAATATTTTTATAATTTATAATTTTTATAATGTAATATTAAAGATCAGGGCTCCTAGCCGGCCATGCAACGTGACCGTCTTTTCCAATCCATTTGTTTGGGAAGTTCTCGTCCAAACATGCTCCCGTGGTGCGCTGGGCAGCCGTCATGTAGAAAGAACATGTCTCGTCTCAATAGAAATGTCCAACAACAAGGGTAACGAATGAAAATGAATCAGTCCAAAATCCAAGCCAAGTCTCAGTATGAAGATGAATCAGTTCAAAATCCAAGCCAAGTCACAGAATGAAGATGAATAAATACAAAAATCCAAGCTAAGTCGCGTTTTACGGGAAACTATCAAAGATCACGTATTTACCTCAACTAAAAATTTACCGTTTGCCATCGACACTTGGCTAACGTTTTTCCGATGCAATAGCAAGTGACATACGTTTTTAAATACCTAAAGAGACGTAGAAGTTTCTAAAACGCAAATCATTTGCAGAGCACGTATTAACACATCTACCACGGAAGAAATACTGAAATAGGTACCAGAGCACAGAAAAGCCGATCTGACCTTTTTACATAGTTTACAGGTGCCAGGAAGTAAAAAGATTTTTTTTGTATCGAAGTTCAGTTATGTAGGTACTACCACTAGAGCCTACTTAAATAACATTTTTTTAAAATTTCATGCACATACCTATTAAATGTTATACCTTTTTGAATAGTTAAAGAGTCGTATAAGTTTTTAAAATTATTTTCAGAATAAGTTCCATACGTAATTTTTTTTAAGAGCTTCAATGTGAAAAATTTTTAGAGAAAATATATTTAATTCTAACCGTTGCCGAGCAGTTTTTTAAAGCTGTTAGTTGTAGATGCAGCTTCTGCTGATATTTTGTGTTAATTGACATGCCTTTTAACTAAATACATTAAAAAAAATGAGCTCTATTTTGAGAAAAAAATCAATCACAAAGCAACAGTCAATATCACCATTAATATTACCTTTCGGACCCTATATAGAATAAAATCCATCAGAAATGACCTAAACAATAACCTCCTTTAATATTGTGTACGACTTTCCCTGTAGCCCTGTATATTTATATACAGTGTGTCCCTGGATAAAGTGCAATCCCGAAAGGGGATGAAACGAGACCATGAATCATTGACTAGAAAAATATAAAAAAAAATTATAAAAAATCATGTTTCATTAAAAACTCTATGTACAAAAGTATTGATTTCTTCCAAAATAATGGGTCTATTTCTTTGAAATAAAAAAAAACAGTATGCCTAATACCTGGCGATGACCATGAAATAATACCTAAATAGTCCGCAAAAAAGTAACTATCTTGGGTAAAAAAATGTATTTTTATGAAAAAAATGATTTTTTTAGACGTTTATTTTAAAAAAACTTCAAATTACTAAAAAAATGTGCCCTATAACTATGTAATTTTATAGCTTACTTTTATTCTTTACCATTTTAGCTTCCAAATAAAAAAAAAACAATGTTCTAACTAAAAAATTGGCTAGGTAGGAGTTATTTACATTTTAGTAGGTAATAAAAGTCAGACTTTAATCACAATAACTTTATTAATAAAATTATCCGTAATTTACAATTTTGCATTTTTATTTAATGCATTAAATGTTCAAAATGGCCTCCTCGATTTTGCAAGCACATTACTGCACGAATATTAATTTGGTCAGTGGCTCTGCGAATCATTCCTGGATCATTTTTAATGTCATTTGCGCACTGAATTATTCGGTCGTGCAACTGTGCCTCGGTATTTATTGGCGTGCTGTATACTCTTTGCTTCATGACACCCCATAAAAAATAATCTAGGGGTGTCAGATCAGGTGAACGCGCTGGCCAGCCTACTGGCCCTCCTCGGCCAATCCACCGGTTCGGGTAATTTTCGTTCAAAAATCGCCGCACCTCCCGCCCATAATGTGCAGGACATCCATCCATTTGGAGATACATACGCCCACGCCGTCTCGTAGCCAGGGGAACATCTTCCATCAACATGGGTAAATTTTGTAGTAATTCTAAAAAACCTTCAGCATTTAGGGTTCTGGGTAAAATGACTGGACCAATTAAAATGTCGTCGATTAAGACTGCCCATACGTTTATTGAAAATTTTACTTGAAAAGTAGATGCCCGCTTCAATCGTGGATTTTCGTGAGACCACTGGTGCAAATTTCTGCAGTTTGTAATGCCGTCTCGGGTAAATGTCGCTTCGTCCATCCAAAAAATGCGTTTGGGAAAATTTGGGTCAGCTCTAATTTTTCTTAGAATCCACGTCGACATTACGCATCTTGGACGATTATCTACATTTTCGTGTAAATGTTGTACTCGTGGTAATGGAAAGGATGCAATCCCTCCTTTTTCAAAATTCGCCAGACAGACGTCTTCGATATGCCATGACGCAACGCTAATCGTCTTATGCTTGTTGTAGGGTCAGCAAACAGATCGTTTAAAATGGCCTCTTCTATCGCATTGGCAATAACGACAGCTGGTTGCTCACGGCGATCTCGTGCCAAACCAAGTCCAATGTTGGAGAGCCTCCTATGAATCTCTTGAAAATTTCGAGCTGAGGGTATGAGTCTGCCCGGGAAAGCATTTATGTATGCAGTCCGAGCGACTGTTGTGCGACCATGTGACACGCCATAATAATAATGCATGTCGGCTATTTCTCGAGGTGAGAACTCTGTCAATCGCGGCATTTCGTCAACACTTAACAGCAGAACAGGAACAGTCCAAACGTAACGAACAGTAGAAAACGTAACAGTCAACAATGTAACAAAAACTTAATAACAAATCAACGAGAACACAATGCGAGAACGAGAACAGTAGTAGCAGCGGCGAGAATATCGGAGCGACTGTGTAAGTCCTGTTTCGAACCCCCTGCCTCCCCTCCCCTCGCCTTCCCTCTACCTGAGTGTAGAACAAAAGGACTGCGACTGCCGAAGGGCACAGAGTAGCTGCACGGTAACACGATTAGGCTCCACTTTAAAAGTTCGTAGATAGCGTGTTTTTTTAGTTAGAACATTGTTTTTTTTTATTTGGAAGCTAAAATGGTAAAGAATAAAAGTAAGCTATAAAATTACATAGTTATAGGGCACATTTTTTTAGTAATTTGAAGTTTTTTAAAAAAAACGTCTAAAAAAATCATTTTTTTCATAAAAATACATTTTTTTACCCAAGATAGTTACTTTTTTGCGGACTATTTATTATTTCATGGTCATCGCCAGGTATTAGGCATACTGTTTTTTTTTATTTCAAAGAAATAGACCCATTATTTTGGAAGAAATCAATACTTTTGTACATAGAGTCCTTAATGAAACATGAAAATCTTAAAATACCAATAAATCCTACAATAATTTTTTATAATTTTTTTTTATATTTTTCTAGTCAATGATTCATGTCTAGAATTTGTAGGCAGATGCTTTCGAGGGCGTTTAATTGATCTAACTAGGTTACATTTTTAGAAAATGTTGTTTTATCCGTGTTTTAAGGCAATTGATTTGCTATGATAACATACAGAGGTAAATTTCGCGTCCACCTGCAAGGTTGGGATAGTTCTGACGGGAAAACGGGGACCCATTTCGGGCCGATTTCAAGGTTCGAGTCATGATGTATTTTTTCAAAGTTCTTTTTTTGTTGAAAAAGGATTATTTTAATTTGATATTACAAAAAAAGTACCGAGCAGGGCTCGGTCACCCAGGTACTAAGTATTGAATTAAAAAAAAGGGCTGTCGGCAATAATCATAAACTTTATCAGGAACTTATAACCCAAATACAACATTTTATTGAAATAACTTTAATTTCAGAGAGCTTTCATACTAACTTTGCACCCCCTCTTACCTTCTTAGGAATTTAATTCACAAAAAGAGATATCGGGAATAATCATTATTACGAACTAATAACCCAAATAAAACATGTTACTAGAATAGCCATTGAATGAATAGCTTTGAAAATCAGAAGACTTTCATTCTACGTTTGCACCCCCCTTGCACCCCCTTAAGGGATGATTTTATTAAAACTACTTTACACATTTTTCATGCCTTTCAATGAAAGACCTACATAAGATAAGATAAGATAAGATAAGATAAGATAAGAATATTCTTTATTGCACATAAGAAACCAGAGACAAATAAAATTTACAATTAAAAACATACAATAGGCGGTCTTATTGCTAACAGCAATTTCTTCCAGACAACCTTGTGACGGAAAGATTGCCGAAGGAAACAGAGAAACGGGTAGTTGGTGCAAATACGAATAATACATACTTATACTTAATAATATACTTACATAAATCTTACTTATATAAATTATTATAAACTACTACATAAATAAGTTATAATACCTATTTGTAAGAGGAGGATAAAATGAATATAATATACCTACATAGAAAGGAAAGTAATTGAGTGATAAATACTTAGTTTAAAGAGATAGATATATGTAGTTCTTTTACCCGATTTTTAAATATAGCTGGTGAAGGGGAGCGCCTTGTTGAGACCGGCAGATCATTCCACAGCCGGGCTGCCCTTACAGTGAATGAAGTGCTGAAGAACCTTGTCGTATGACTCGGTGTCTTCAGCGTCAAACTCTGATCGGACCGTAATGTCAGACTGTGGGAGTCACTTAGGAAAATAAAGCGCTCTTTGAGGTACGGGGGTGTGGCTGGATTGAACAGCACTGAGTAAAGAAGTGAGAGGATGTGAGCATTCCTACGGAGACGAATGGGGAGCCACTTGAGCTTAGCGCGGTATTCGGAGACGTGGTCATATTTACGTAAGCCAAATATAAACCGTATAGCAAAGTTTTGGAGGCGCTCAAGTTTATTAAGTTGCTCTTCAGTTAGATCTAGATAGCTGGCATCGGCATAGTCGAGGATAGGGAGCAACAGAGATTGCGCAAGGGCAATCTTGGTTGCGGTTGGTAGGAAATTTCGTAACATATTGAATTTTATTTGAATAACTTCAAAAACGGCAGACTTTCATAATAAATTTGCACCCCCCCTTTTACCCCCTTAGGGGGTGAATTTTTAAAAATCCTTTCTTAGTGCTACCTTACGTTATAAAAGGAACCTTTGTGCAAAATTTCAAGTTTCTAACCCTTATAGTTTAGGCCCTGCGTTGATCTGTCAGTCAGTCAGTCAGTCAGCTTTTCCTTTTATATATATAGATAGATAGATAGATAATTACTGTTTATACATTTCAATGTTCTTTACCGCATTTTATAATGCCTCCCGGCCCGGTCCGATGCGAGCCGGTTGGTCTGAATCGTACCTACGACAAAAAAAATACTTACCCATTTTTTAAGTAGTTTAAGATTTTTCTGTTGAAGGAAAACTGGAATGATCTTTATCTTTGTACAGTCGACAGCACATCATGTTATACACCCATGCACTCTACTCCGTTGCATTACGGGCGACTTTGCAACTAAAATGTGAAGATGGACGTGCTGTCGACTGTACTAGCCGCTTGTGCACCCAGAACCACAAGAGAGGGAGGGATACTAACTAAACTAACCATAACTACGCGCGATGCGTGAAAACTGTAATGATCGTGGAATGTGTGTGAAAGAGATGCCATATAACGTTATGTTACGTTACGTTAACGCTATCATAGCGCTATTTATAAAGTGAAATCGGGCATAACGTTATTGGAATAGCGCTATTCGACCAATATAATAACGTTATACCCGTATAATGTTTCGAAATAATAACGTTTTAGGAAGCTTTTCATAGCACTATGACGAATAGCGTAATTTCAAGGTCTGGTTGTGTAGATTGGGTAAGTGAATAAGAACTGAACCTTGGTACTGTGAACAGTTAGCTTGCTGATAAACTGCATTAGCAGTTTGGCAAACTAATATTATTGTAATTTTGCATTACTTTTAGTAAAAAAGTATCGTTATCTCAAAAAGTAAACCGGGGGATTCAAATAACGAAACAGATGACAGAATCTCATTTTAAAATGTAACTCTGAAAACCCATGGGTCTCTAGGACATTGACAAACTACCGTCTGAGGCATAAGTAAACCGTAGTTTTCTCGTTGCGCACATTTGAAATTCAAAGCACAATATTCAAGCGTATAGTTGCTAAAATAATTAAAGACGAATTACTAGTAGTAGTTTATTTGCGATTGAACAATTAATTTAGGAAAATTGTCCTTGATTATTGTATTTATTTTAATAAAATTAAAATGTTTACTTTTCGAACGTCAAAATTGTTAGTTTCAATAGATTACGTGGAGAAGAACAAAGAAACTCCACATTCATTCTTTTCAAAACAGCTCTACCTTAATTCACAAACTTTCAAACTTAAAAACGTTTAAGAGTTTAACACTAGACACAATTTTCTAAATACATTTAATGTTTAACATCAGACATTTTTGTCTTCTAAATAATCGTGGATTATAATAAGCTTCTTTGCACAGAGTCATATTCAATGACAGAGTGCACACTTTTTAACACGTTTTTTAAACCGGTAACTGGTAACTCTAATATAACTTGGGTAATCTTGTAATAGAACCTTATGCAGTGCCCCATAAAGGAAGGCCATGCCATAATATACGTATTGTATATCCTCCTGGCCATGAAAACAACAATAGATAACCGTTGATATTTTCAAGGCCAGAACTTAGGAGGATAATGTTTGTTCCAAGACTGTATAACAATGATTTGGTTATTAGTACAAATTACTGATATAACCGATACCCTGTACTAAGCGATAACGTTGATAGATAATGTGTGTTGCGAACGAAAGTATTTGAACAAATACCACCTCTGTGACTTGCAAAGACTTCCATCGGCGATTGTAGCCGCGTCTTAAGAATGTGTTTATTATTCAAGCTGGCTGCTTGGCGCCCCGGGCTAGTAAACTGTTGCTCCTTCAGCTGCGAGGAAATCTGCAAGAGAAATGCTATCGGCCGTTACGGGTCGAGTTCGCGCACCCGCCTAAATAGCACTGCGCAAATAGCACCTGACCTAGTCCAGATTGGGCACCTATTGATATTTTTGGCAGAATAAATACATTTGAATTCACTAACAGCACCTGCCAAAAATATCAATAGGTGCCCAATCTGGACTGGGAGACATCATTTAGAGGACATCATTTAGTCACTAGAAGTCCACTGCTGGACATAGGCCTCCTCCATGGATTTCCAAAAAGACCGGTTGGAAGCGGCTTGCATCCAGGGTCTTTCTGCCACTTGGATGAGATCGTCTGTCCATCTTGTGGCTGGTCGTCCTACGCTGCGCTTGCCGATAAGTGGTCTCCATTCGAGCACTTTTCGGCCCCATCAGCCATCAGTTCTGCTTAATTACTTTCTCAACAAAATTTCATACCTATGATGTAGTACTTATGATGTCCAGTTTTCGTGTCAGGCGTCCGTATTTCGTCGGCCCCATCAGCCATCAGTTCTGCTTAATTACTTTCTCAAAAAAATTTCATACCTATTGTAGTACTTTCGTGTCAGGCGTCCGTATTTTCACACCCGTTATAACTAAGATGAAGTGAAAGCACAAAAAACTCAGAAAAATAATGCATTTGAAAGAAAATAATCGGTGCCACCAAAATCGATATCGGGGCTCACGACTATGCATTGCCGACTCTATGCAACTAGGATTGCGTGTGGCACGCCACTAAAATTTACTATCCAAAAAGCGACCTTATAAACATCTCCACTTTCATACAAATGACAACTCTAGTGCCAAGCTAAAAGGGGTGTTTTTGGTCGAATATGGGGAGGTAGAAGGGGTGAGCTAGCAAAGAAATAGAGGCTTATCATATTGCTTGTACGATTCGCGGGTTGCGAAAGGTGAGTCAGATATTGGATAGCCATTCCTGTTATTTGGAATTTAATTTTTATTATAACTGCACGTGATATGCATAAGTTTGTAATAAACATTTCGAATACGATTATGAACAAAAAGGATTGTATGATTGGTTATTTCAGTTGTTACGAAGTGTGTATCTGAAAATAGACGTGCCAGTGGAAATTATTCACTTTATTTTGCACTTACTCGACTTTTTGTCGGAAAAATCCGACCGGGCTTCGCTCTGATTCGCAGAGTTTAATCATGGTGAGCAGAGACGGAGCTCGCGTCGTCGGATGTAAAGTAATTGTAATAAAGGTAATAATAAATAAGCTTTATTCTTTAAAATCGCTCGTAGCTCCGGCCACCCGAGTGATCTTAAACGATCACGACGGTTAAGCAACATAGGGCGCGTTCAGTGCATGGATGGGTGACCGTTCTATTTTTCCGAGCGGCTCCGTGCTTCGCAAGGCTTGTTCAGTAGTTGGTACCGGCTGCCGTCTGTAGATGGCAGTTGTTCAGCCAAGTCAGAGGCCTTAGGGCGTCTTGAAAACTTCTGACAGTAAGACCAGCCACTAGTCTTACAAGCCTCCACCAATCCGGACTTGGCCCCCGTGGTGGATTGTGGCCTATACCTTCCTCAGGGAAGAGACCCGTGCTCTTCGGTGGGGAAATAATGGGTTGATAATGATGATTCTTTACAACGACTCTTTTGGTAATATTGCAAGTTAAACTTTCCCACAAAAGTAGATCGGCCTACATTCACAAGAGCAGTTTATTATTAAAGCAGCACTTGACTTCTCGACCTGATAGGCGATCTGGGAGTCCCTTCGGCCTCTAAAACAATTAGCAGACCTACAGATGGCCCACGGCCGGGCAACACGGGCGTTCCATTAACGACTATTACACAGTATACAGTATACGACATTATACAGTAAGCCGGTGACTTGCAGGCTAATTTCACAAACTATTCTTCGAACTAGCGTAAGGACTACGTGTTAAAAACCTTTTTTATTTATATTTAGTAAAGCCGGACTAGGCCCCCGTGGTGGAGTATGGCCTATACCTTCCTCAGGGACGGGACCCGTGCCCCTCGGTGGGGACATAAGGGGTTTGTGATGAGGATAATGAAGGTTTAGTAGGAAACCAATAGACACGGTAGAAAACAAAACAGGGCGTGAAAAAGTCGCAATGTAAGGCCCAATAATAGGTTAACATTAAAATATTTATAAAAAATCAGTACATTGCTTACAGCTAATAAGGGTAAGATAAGATAAAATTAGAATATTTTTTATTGTACACGAGGATAACACAAACATAGTGTAATAAGGGCAGTGGAATTAATTATCATTTTTCTTTTATACTCCTAAATAGATTCTTAAATGAGTTTATTCTTATTAAGATAAAATCAATCTATTTCAACAAAAAAAAGTCTGAATAATTTACGATAATTATATGTACGTTAGAAAACAAAAAAAGGCTTCGAAAATACGAGTAGCCATCATATGGGGCACTGTAAGATTAGACAAGATTCCCCAAGATATATAAGAGCCATCGCAAACAGGGCGACTTTTCGCCGCGTCTAGTCGCCGCGTGAGACGCGACGTTGTCATTTGCTTCTGGCGTCTTGTCGTCGTGACTCCACGACTCTGACGCCAAGTTTGCGGACATTCGAACAAAATATATGAAAATTGACGGCCGTAGCCTGTCGTCGCGTCTAGTCGCCGAACTGTCGTTGTCGCGTGTCGCCTAGTGTGCGCATAGGCTTAGAGTTACCTCCGACTCAGCGACAGCGGGATTGTTGTTAGTTTTTTTGCAGGTAAGTAAAACAAACTAACACACTTACCGACAACTAGTACGGACATCATTAACAATGTTTATTTATTGTGATCGATCAAACACACAATGTTTGAAGTGTAATCAAACAGTTTTGATGAGCAAAACTCTACCGTCCCTAATTATCGAGTTCGTGAAATTGGCAATCAAAATAAACTAGCTCTTAACAATGTGTCCAAAAACCACTCTGACAGGGAGTGAGTGAAAGTTTCAACGAATTCATGTAGTTTTCAACGCAACCGCTGCTTCAACTGAAATCCTTTTCATACGTTGTCGCAAACAAAACTGTTTTCGGAACCGGTGGATGGGGTAAGTCCTACACCTGTATCTGTAAATAATGGAAGCGATGGATTCGTTGTCGGTGCATCGGATCAGGTAGAGGGTCTTGTCGTCGTCCATACGTTCGAAAAAGCTATTTTAAGTGAAAATGTCTCTAGGAACAGTTTTTCTGAACAATGAGTTTCATTGTTCAGAAAAGCATCGTGCATCGGATCAGGTAGAGGGTCTAATTGTGGTCCATTCGTTTAAAAAAGCTTTTGAAGTGAAAATGTCTCTAGGAGCAGTTTTTCTGAACAATGAAACTGAGCTGTCACACGCGGACCGGTGACGCTATATTGGATATACTCGGTACCAGTCGGTCATACATACATAAACTCACGCCTGTATCCCAGAAGGGTAGGTAGAGCCCAGAGACAGCCAATGTTACGATTCTGATAGTCGCTTCAGCTCCAGTTGGTCGGTGACGCTAAATAGTGTAAGTACTAATCTTCATCTAAATCTAGATAATCATGAATAAAATATTAGAGTGACTTCAGACGCGGTTTAAGAAATGTGTTAAGCGCACTCTGTGCAAAAACGGTTATTATAAAATCAACGATTATTTAGAAGAGGGTTCTGGTGTTAAACAGCAGATTAATATTAAGTATGAATGTCCATCTACTCAAGCTCGAAACCCATGAGTGCAATCAACACACTCAATGTCAAAATTCTATCACTAGTCTTACAAAAGTAAATGTCATTTATAAAAGGAAGGTGTCAAAAACACACCACAGCGACCCTACGTGTTACCTGAAAACCTCCTCGCGGAAAATATCGGAACACGTCGTGTTACAATTTCATACGACGCCCTGGGTGGGTTCGCCGGGGTGTCGGGCTTGTCGCGTTTAAAATTGCCTCCGTTACTTGTTGATAAATATAGAAAATATAAAAGAACTGGGGTTGGAAAGGCCGACAAGGGAAGTTCCAGGCGGACATAATCCAAATATTGGACGTAATAGCAAAAGTACCAAAACGGCGTGCGTGCATGCATCAACTTAGCTTTGAGTGAGCATGCATGTCTCTTATTAATTATAGAGCTCAAATGGATATATTTGATTATGTAAAGCAATGTTTAATTTATGTAATATTAGATGCTTACAAGACAGGTCTGTTGGCTAGCGTCGGTGTCCTTTTTTTTTTTTATAACGGGGTGAAATGCACTTACGCACCATGACACCGCGACCCTGAGGGAGGGTGGCGGCCGTGTGTCAGGCTCACCTCCCCTAGGTGCTAAGGGAGCCATACTGACTAAAACACCCCGGGAGCCGTCCTGTCGCTTGTGCAATGGGGCGCCGCTGGATATCGCAAGTGGTGTGACCACAACGCGAATGCTACAGCGGCGAGCGTCGGTGTCCTAGATTTTATTTTAATTTTAATTCTTTTCTCTGATTGAATTATTATTTAAAGTGCCATATCGTGTAATTTAATTAGAAATAAATAATTTAATTTCAACTAATGAGTAATGAATGACTTGATGAAGCGAACGTGTGACATTTGTCATGATCGTGCCCAATGGCAGTGCTTGTTCTCAGCCCGCTCCACTGCGATACAGGTGTGAGTTTATGTTATGGTTTTTTTCTGTTTATTGTAGAGAGAGAAAACAAATATTACTTAAGGAAGGCTGTTTTAAATTTGTCTCTTCAGTCCTGACGGATCAATTATTTCCTCTCGCTTTTATTACATAACATAACACAACAGCCTTTCATTGGGGCCCCCGTACTTTTGTCCACATTTCCTCTGTTGGGTGTAAATATTTTTATGTTGTTAATGTCCTTGCCTGGTTGCCATAGCACAAGGTATCCAAGTTTAGGACCAGGAAAGGTAACAGTGGATAGATAGATAGATAGAGAACACTTTATTAATAAATAAACATTAAACGGGTGGGTGGGCAGAGGCATCAATCACTAGAACTGGGCCTACGTTTTGCCGAGTTTTAGGTCCCAAACGTGACAAGTGGCAAGCCTGTCGCCGTTATCCGGGCACAATTATTTATCAGCGAATTGTGTTGCTCTACAAACAAACAAATGTACGTAACTAAAAGTCATTGGTACATGCGTGGTTCGAACCCAGGCCCTCATGATCGAGAAGCAAGGGTCAACCCTACTTCGCCACCACCGCTTGAACCCTTTATTGTACATAACACAGGAACTTATACAGGTATTTCATGACGAGGAAGTTAATAATAACTTCCATAGAAGATAATCAGTTTACCTGGTCCCAAACTAGGATACCCTGTGCTACGGTAACCAGGCAACGACATCACAAACATAAAAAAACCCAGACTGAAACCATTTGTGCAAATATACAGCAGCCAATGGGAATTGAACCCACGACCTCTTTCTTGGTAGCTAAGCGCCTTCACGTCTCGACCAACAAGGCAGTGAAAGTTATTTTAAACACGAAAATTGCACAGGTGCAAGATCAATAGTAGATTGGTCACCAAGGGCGCAAACAAAATTTTTGCGTCGAGTTTGTGAAATGGAATCCAGAGCGAACTGAGGCGATTCTTGCATTAAAGCCCTCCCGAATCTCTGAAGGAGCGAGGGATTCAACACTACCGAGACAAAAAATTATTTGCGCCCGTGTAGAATACTCTGGTTTTCACTACCATCTGAGAGGTATGACAATGCGTACTTGCGTTCCAATTTCAAATATTTGACAATTAGGTACTTAAAAGTTTTGCAGCAAAGAGTTTGCCAAAACTTATTGCTTGAGTTGGAGCGAAATAGATATAGGACGAATCCTCAAGAGTAAAGAGAAGTCCGACTTCTTAGTAAATGAGTGCATTAGTATATAAATTGAAAGTTTTATTTTGAGTCTATTTACTTTAAAATACCTAAAGGTAAATAGATCCAAAACCCAATTTTGAGTCTTTTTACTTTGATCCATCTTAGCTCCATCTTAGGTCCTAAATTTGGGCATCAAAATGCATCATTTCGAGCAGATGGAGTGAAAAAGATTTTGAAAGGTCTTTCAAATTACCTTGCCTGAGCTCCTATCCAGCGCACGAACATTTTTCTGAGAGACACACGCTAACAGTTTCCACTCCAATATCGGAATGCAGTTCCTGTAGGTACCACTCAGGGTGACAGCGGCCAATAATGTCGTGCAGCCAACGACGTGGCCTGAAAGCTCCCATTACCTCCCACACTACAGTCTCTGACTTATAAGACTACCGGTCCTGCTTTGACACGACAGGGTTCAGATTTTTTGTCTCGTTTATTTCGTTTGCTTACTTAAGAGGTCCAGAGACCATGATATGTTTTTTGGGGTGAAATATTTTGTGCTCAGTTATAGCTTCAAGAGACAAGAGGATCATCATCATAATCAACCCATTATGTCCCCACCGAGGGGTACGGGTCTCTTCCCTGAGGAAGGTATAGGCCATACTCCACCACGGGGGCCAAGTCCGGATTGATGGAGGCTTGTAAGCATAGTGGCTGGTCTTACTGTCAGAAGTTTGTAATCTGCCTTAAGGCCTCTGACTTGGCTTAACGACTGCCATCTATCGACGGCAGCCGGCACTAACTGCCTAACGTGCCTTGCGAAGCACGGAACCGCTCGGAAAAATGCCACTAGCGTTATTCATGGACGGTCGCCCATCCATGCACTAAACGCAGCCTATGTTGCTTAACCTTCGTGATCATTTAAGATCACTCAGGCCGGCTGCCGGGGCTACGAGTGGTTCGTAACACGTACTTTTAATATTATTTGTAACTTCGTCTAAACTTCGGTAACACACAGTGGACAGCAACGGAATAGAAGGAACGATCAGACTTTTCTGACAAGATTACAAGTTGTCATAGTTACCAGTACGTATCATCTTCACTTTATGTACAGTACCTGGGTGACCGAGCTTTGCTCGGTACTTTTTTTTGTAATATAAAATATGTAACATAAAATTAAAAAAATCCTTATTCAACAAAAAAAGAACTTGGAAAAAAAAACATCATGACTCGAACCGGGTCTCTTGAAATCGGCCCGAAACGGGTCGCCCGTTTTCCCGTCAGAACTATCCCAACTTTGCAGGTGGACGCGAAATTTACCTCTGTATGTTCTATAGCATATTTCAATTGCTTTAAAACACGGATAAAACAACGTTTTCTAAAAATGTTACTTAGTTAGATCAATTAAACGCCCCCGAAAGCATCTGCCTACAAAATTTCGTGATAATCATTGGAGCCGTTTCCGAGATTCTGATTATACATATATAAATATATATACAAGAATTGCTCGTTTAAAGAGATTAGATTAGATAAGATACTCCGTACTATGACATCGCAGAACGGAGGTATCATATCAAAATTATTCAGATCCCAAACCCTCAACAATGGATCCCTAAACTAACCGCGACAGGTGCTTTTACGCCCCATGAGCTCAAGTGGAATAGCGCCGGGGATGCTTCGATATTGAATTGTAAAATAAATTTTACGGAGAAATTCACGAGGTGGGGAAACGTATTCGCGGTGACACTTTCGGATGCTAGCTGCACGCGGTTTCGTAAATTTCATAAATTTTTTCATCGTTGGAATGCTACGTTATCCCTGATTAACATAGGCTATAGAATATTTTGAAAATAGGTAGGGATCCGTATGAAAAGATACCAAAAAATCTATTGACAATAAAGCAAAGTGATGTACTATTACATGAATAACTACTCTCAACAAATCTGCATGAAATATCATAGTCCGACAATTTTTAATTTTAATTTATCGTTACAGTAGAATGAATTTTTTCATATTAAATAAAAGACAAATAATACAATACCTCTTTTTCAGTACTGAGCGCCGATTCAAGTAACGGGTTATTTCAGCGTGACCGCGCTTCTAACAATTTTCTACGTTACTTATATTACTTTATGAAAAGGAGTTGTACGTCTCGGGCGCGGCGCCTTCGGATGCCCGCTTTGCTACGATCGTGCTCAGGTTATTGCTGCCGTAAAAGATGTCTGCTATTACGTTCCTTGTGTTACCAAGGTGAAGAATGGTATCTAATTTTTCCGGTTTTGTCACCTAGGTTGTGCGTTCAACGTGGCTTGGATTTAAATACACGGGGGACACGGGTCTCTTCCCTGACGAAGGTATAGCCAAGTCCCGATTGGTGGAGGTTTGTACCTAATACTAGTGGCTGGTCTTACTGTCAGTAGATTCCAAGCCGCCCTAAGGCCACTGACTTGGCTAAACGACTGCCATCTATTGACGGCAGCCGGCACCAACTGCTTAACGTGCCTTGCGAAGCACGGAACTGCTCGGAAAAATGTCACTAGCGTTAGTCATAGACGGTCACCCATCCATGCAGTGAACGCGCCGTTCGTGATCGTTTAAGATCACTCAGGCAGCCGGGGCTACAAGCGATTCATGAACTTAATAATTATCGTTATTTAGATAGATACATGTGAGAATAATTTATTGTACTCTACTTTTATTAAAAAAGTTTGTTAGGCCAGGCCTGTCGCACTCTGCGTGTAGATATTAAACGCGTATGTACATGTGGCGGCCACTCCAGAGTGGCTGATAAGTAGGGACTCACGCACGAGCGAGCAGTTACGCGCGCGCGAGTTACGCGGTAGAAAGATAGGCAACATGTAGGTGAATATAACTGTAGCTTTTTTAGCGCCGTGCGATCTGAATTGCACCTAATTGTACCGCATTTTGCGGAGTGAATCTTCTGTACCTGTACTATTATGTGTTCTGTGGTTAGGCAACATTCCTTTTATTTAGTCCTTTCGTCGAGAACAGACTAGCCTAGCTAGTGATCGACTGACCTTTAAACAAAAACCTTACCAATAATTTTCTTCCAATAATTTCAAATCAACCTAGACGTCTGTGCCGGCCGGCATCGCTAGAGTACAAAAGCTTCAATAATACAGCTTCTTGACCGACTGAAGAGTACCGGCTCGGCTTATCACAAAATATGCGAATATGTTCTTACGACTAAAAAAGATCTCTCTAAGTACTGGAATAATCTGATTTTTGCTCAATGCCCTTGCAAACGTTCTGATAAACGAATTAGTCTGTATTTTATGTCCATCCTAAAGGGGCACTTTAAATACTGGTAAAAGGTTTTTGAAACCGGTTTAGTATTTTGAAATACTCGTACTACCCTCCACTAACAAACATGTAAGATGACATACTTATTTTCCTCTTCATGATATTAGTGTGGATGCAGATACAGGGTGTCTCGTTATGAGTGGTCCAAACGGTAATTGGTGAAGGGTTGGCCTATCCTCTATCTGAAAAACAATAAATAGGTTTAGTAAAAGGGTCATGGTTTTCGAGATATTTGTTATCAAAGATTTTTCTTTGCATATTACTTTTTCATGTAACATTTTAAATTGAAAGATTTCTTTAATTTTATATTTTTGTGAATATTTCTGACTTTACGTGCTAATAGATGTAAATCATAATTTTTCAAAATTTTCATAAATGAAATTAAAAAAAATCTTTGATCTCAAATATCTCGAAAACCATGACACTTTTTCTAAACCTATTTTTTTGTTTTTCTGATAGAGGATGGTCTAACACGTCACCGTTTACCGTTTGGACCACTCATAACGGGACACCCTGTATATATTCCGTTAATTCGTACATCCCTGACGTCATTTCATCCAGCTGAACGCTCTTCACGAACTGAAAGGCCGAACCGCAGACACACTTGTGTGGTGGGGCATAGTTCGATGCAGACCGCACACAATCAATGTGTGTACTGCCAATCGGCTTCTACTCTATCTCTTTGCTGATTGCAGACAGGCTGAAGGAAGAGGCGTCCTTTGAAGAAGTCTTATGCTTCCATTACAGTCTGTTAGCTTTTAGAATCTACCTCGGCCTCTAGAGTAGGCTTCGGTTTTCGCCGAAAGCACACGAGTGTAATACTACTTCCTGCTCTGTATAAAACGTTTCTTCACTATTTTTGAAACGACACGAGTATTGTGAATAAAATAATTGAACTACACTGCCGCGCTTACGAATAACGCACTATGCTTGCAAAATATGGGACTTAGTGCGTTTTTCATAAGCGTGGTAGTACAGTCTGTTAGCTTTTAGAATATACCTCGGCTACTATCAGATAGAAGCGGATATATTCGTGTAATAGAAATTTTCTATCCTCCGATTATCCGATATCTCCGATATCTAATCCGATTCTATCCGATAGTAGCCGAGGTATATTCTAAAAGCTAACAGACGGTAACTATGTGTATTTCAAGAAAATCTTGACATTTTAAATCCCTTCATAAACAATACTACGTAGAACCCTGAAGCTTGCACGCTCATTTGCATAATCACATGTATACAGTCAACAGCAAATCGATCTTTATATTCGTGCACTCTAATCAGTCGGGGTAAGGACGACTTTGCAACAAACTGCTCTTGTACACTGCTAACTGCTCTGCGAACTGTAAGTTCCACTTTGGACATAAGTGTCCTTTCATATTATTATGCGCCCTGTTATGGATTTTGAACAACCTATTTGATGGCTTTGATCATGCAATAGGGATATTGCTTTACAGGGAGACCTTTGAATACATACATACGTAAACTCACGCCTGTATCCCAGAGGGTATGTAGACAGAGACCAGAGCCTGCCACCTGCCACGATCCTGACAAATCACTTTCGCTTCATCGATATTCATTAGTCGTTGCATGCATGCACATTGGTTTCGGGTGCTTTTGAATAATGCAGCCAATATCCAAACAGAGCCTACATCCCGATATGGTGCATTCGTGGTTGGTCACGTTTGCAAATGGAGAACTTCATCATCTGATGATGTTGGTGATTATAGAAATATACTTTGGAGACAGTGCCCAAAATGTATGTGATAGTAATGTAACTTGGAAGTGTATTTGTAAAATACCTGCATTAAATGACGACCTTTCTTAGTGGTTAGCGCATCTGCTTACCATGCGAGAGGTCTCGGGTTCGATCCCCGGCTGGGAAGAAAAAAAAAACTCCAGGTCTTGGATGTTTACATGTTTGTGGCTTTGTTGTTTCTGGTTCCCACGACACAGGGTATCGTAGTGTGGGGCTAGAAGCAATGTATGTGCCTGTATGTAAATGTTAATGTTGTAAAAAAATGTAAAGCCCATATTCGTTAAAATTATTTCTCTGTTTTAGTGCTTTATTATATTGAAGTCAGTTTTACTATTACTACTATTTCACGATTCATTATTTATATCACTACGACTCCGCCAAATGCAACGCACTATAAAAAATAAACCCCATTTAAACGCTTAATACATTTTTTTGTAATTTATAAATTTCCCTCAATGTCTCTAGGATCCCATCATGAGATACTGACTTAATCATTTTCCAATTCGGTAAATTTCCTACTGGCGCGGCGGACTCAGAACCTCTTTTGAGGGTTCCGTCTCCCAAGTGTCATCATCATCAACCCATTATGTCCCCACCAAGAGGCACGGGTCTCTTCCCTAAGGAAGGTATAGGCCATACTCCACCACGGGGGCCAAGTCCGGATTGGTGAAGGCTTGTAAAACTAGTGGCTGGTCTTCCTGTCAGAAGTTTTCAAGCCGCCCTAAGGCCTCTGACTTGGCTTAACGACAACCATCTGTCGACGGCAGCCGGCACCAACTGCTTAACGTGCCTTGCGAAGCACGGAACCGCTCGGAAAAATGCCACTAGCGTTAGTCATAGACGGTGACCCATCCATGGACTGAACGCGCCGTATGTTGCTTAACCTTAGTGATCGTTTAAGATCACGCAGGCAGCCCAGGCTACGAGCGATTCACCTCTTACTCACCCAATAAATACGGAAATATTGTAAGAGCGAGAGGCAAGAGGCCTCGTCCCTTTCTTCAATTAACAACGTTACATGCCAACCTCGAAATCGCACAAAATGAAAAATAAATCATGTGTACTGAACCCACTAACCGCAACAGAAACCGAAATTCGCCTCCATTAATCCCGGCTTGTGTAAGCGTAATGATGTTTATTAATAATTTAAAGTGTGCATTTTAAATGGTCTGCACACAGTTTTGGGGACACGTGCGCTTCAGAGATAGTGCTTACGCATCGCCGCTCACAAAACGGCAGGCCTGTTCCTATTGAATCTGAAATCGAATTTTATCTCCACTTCCATTAAATAACTTAAAGAAAGAAAGAAGAAAGAGAGAGAAAGAAAGAAGGAAAGAACGAACGCTAACCGCTGCGCCACAAAGGTCGTCATCGTCATCGAGGTCAATCCGATCGATCTTTTTCTCAGAGTGCTTATACAGAGTTTTTTCATTCACTTTCGATGGCGAGGGCGTTTGCAATTTGTATAGGAGTGACAAAGCGCGCCACCTAGTTGTCTCTTTGTCACTCCTATACAAATTGCAAACGCTCTCGCTATCGAAAGTGAAATGAAAAAAACTCAGTATAAGCACTCTGTACGTGCAACAAAAAAAATACAGATAGTAGACAAACAAAATTTCAGTAGGTATTATAACCGGAGTGTCGGACACCAACTCCTCTTCTAAAACTAAGGGACACATAAAGTTTAACAGTTTCGGAATTCCCCGACCACCGTGTACGCTGTATCTGCATACACAGTACCGGGCACGTAATTAAAATGAGCATCTGCCGCTGTATATGTTGTAGCGCTGAGCCGCTGGTTGACTCATGGCTTCCCTGCGACCTCTGCGACGCGATCTGCGACTGCGACCAGCCCCCTTAGTATTATCTCTTATGCGGCGCGTGAGAGTAGACAAAGACTCGCGCCATCCCCTTCGCGACCCCTACCTGAGCGAAGGATAGGGCGCGGGCGATACTTTATCTACGTCTCGCGCGCGGGATAAGACATCATGCTAAAGGGGCAGCTGTCGCGACACTAACGTGTAACGTTGTGCACTCTTTACACAATATTTGTAACATATTTTTTCGTCACTTTAAATCAAAATTTAAAATTGCGCTACCCACTTCTAAATTTAAACATTTACATACAGGCACATACATTGCTCCTGGCCCCACACTAGGTTACCCTGTGGGAACCAGAAACAGCGACATCACAAACATGTATTTCATTTTATAGTCATTCCTAAGTCACGTTTTGAAGAGATCATAAACGGTCAACTTTCTGCTTCTTAATTTTATTCTTTCTGTTTTTATTAACGTTTCTGTTTATTCGTGAAACAAAACAGAGTTGGAGTTGTACAGCACTCGACTTTATTATTTAACATCGCATTGGAGACTAATGTGGGGCCGAAATTGGGCCACTACTGTTATTGTAGCTCTGCGCCCCTGAGAGAGTCATGTTTTGCCTGCAACGGTCTCGACGCGATTTACGACTGCGACTAACGTTTGCGACACCAATCTTAGCTTGTATTAAAATCTCCATCGGAAAATTTGTCATTCTATTGTAATAAATACGTACTACAGAAATTGGTACTTTCGCCTTGACTTTCATTAAGTTAAAATATTGATTTATACTGTGTACAATTTTAGAGATTGAGCTTGTCTTATTTGCCACTATAGGTATTGTAGCGCTGCGCCGCTGGTTGACTCGTGATATGTCCGCGACTCTTCGACGTGATCTGCGACTGCGACTGTGCATAAATTTTGCGACAAAAATAGGCTTCGGCAGATTTCATATCGTGTAACCAAATTTCATCCGAAAATTGTCGTCAATTCGAACTAGATGAAAAAATCAATGGAATGAGAGCAAATTTTTTAACATCAACTTATAATAAATATTAATATAATTAATATATTAAATTATCAATGGCTTTTTAAAGAAATTATTTAAAAGAAAACACAAGTTGTTCAAAGAAAAATAACACTAGGTATGGATTTCTGAACGTAACTTTTTTGCAAGATTGTTTTTGAACGAAAATGAAAAACGTAATTTGGGGATTTTTTCGAAATAAAGAAAAAAGATTGAAACAGTTTTGTAAGCAGTTTTGCGATTTTGTAAGAGAATAATAAACATACTTTGAGTGCTTTGTGTTATTTCGACAATATTATGTTCACAAATAATTTGTAGCACGATGGAACTTCAGCGTGAAATTTCGAGACAAACTGAACTTTCGTATCTTCGCAGCAGAGAACTTCTGCGTTCCAGTCGCAATCCGCGCAGCATAAGTTGCGGCCATTGTCTGTCTTCCCTTTGTGCAGTTTTGAAGACGCAGCGTAAGGAACGGCGGGTAGCTCCTGTGACGTTGATTAGATCGTAGTTTGCTCTGCAATGTTTGTTAACAGATTGCTACGGGACCTACTAACGGTACTAATATAATGTTCTGTTGTATTGTACCGAGCACTAGCTAGATAGAGATTCTCTGATTACATCAATTCTCCGATTTCAACGTAAACGTCTATTATATTGAAATTTCCCAGAAGTTTACAGCATTCTAGACGTAGAAAGAACTTCAGTGTTTTGTAAGTGAAAAAACCTTAAATGTATGTACCTCGATTGGTGGTAACAAAATAAAATAGATTAGATTTGAAATGTGCTTATGTATTTACCTCTGTCATAGGTAATATATTATCTGTGTATTTATAAGTATTTCATGCAGGGTTAAAATATTACTTAAATGTAACCATGGAGAATGTTACTAGGTATGCCAAATCGCTTGAAATGTGGTCTCAGTAATACCTGTATGTATAAAAATACACTAGTTTTTGTTTTAGTCAAAAATACCTAGTAGTTTTGATTTTATAGGCATTCAAAGTTTCGAAAAATATCGCGTCCCGCTGACAGTCACGAGACCGCTTGTGACGTCATGTTACAACGCACCGCGCGGGCCGCCCGCCTAATATCAAGTCGCCAGTGGTTATAGTAGTAGGTGTAATAGCTTGCGCAGTATTTTGTTGTGTTTTCTTTCGCGTAATAAGTTAATAGTCTAATAATAGTAAATATTATTCGATTAATAAAATGGATGAAGGATTCGAAAAAGGGCAATCGGATAATCTATCTAAAATAGATGGTTAGTGGTTGCGCACTATTTATCAACAAATAGTGATTTCGTTGCCGCCGAAATGCGAAGAATAAAAATGCAAAGGTGAGTGAACTTTCCGTGCTACTAACTAGCTATGCTTAATAGTTTATCTGTTCTAAATTGTTTTATCAAAACAAAATACCCAACTAATGTCATAATGGAAGAATGTAACTCAAATAGTAGAACTACCTACCTACCATTATTTTTTTACGTTAATAACAACAAATACGTATTTTAGTTTTGTAGCTATTGGTAGGTACGTATGTATACTAGTCAAAACAAAATAAGGGCCACTGACTTATTTCAGCTATCGGGTCGTTTTTACAACCTGAAGGTGTTATTAAGTGGCTAATTCTTTTGTGTGGTTGTTACCCTAAGTGTTAACAAACATATTGAGAGTATTACAACTGCATAATTTGTGAAATGGGTAAACTTTGACATTTTTTTGTAACCACTTAAATTCACCCACAACATTTGAAGCTGCATTTTAAAGTCATTCAAAGTGTAGATTTCTTTGTGTACACTTTAACTTTTGCTAAATTAGTGCCTAAATAAACATTGGCTCACAAAATGCCGAGAATTCGAAGACTTATGGACCTGCAAACCACAACTAGAGCAATAACATTGATCCAAGAGGGCCGTTCACAGTGTTCTGTGGCTTTGCAGCTAGGATATTCTCGTCGAGCCATCCAGAAGGCTTGGAACCGTTTTCAAGAAACTGGCAGTGTATCCAGAAGACGGGAATCTGGTAGAAATCGAGTAACTAGCTCACAGGAAGACCGTTACATACGTTTAACTGCGCGCAGAGAGCGATTTGTTACTGCACGCTCCCTACAAAACCGCTTGCGCTAGATCACTGGAACCCGGGTTAGTGACCAAACTATCAGAAATGGTTGCATAAAGACCAGCAGTTTTCTAGAAGACGTGTAGTGCGGATTCCATTAACAAGCGCGTATCGTGCAAACCGATTACCAAGGCAGCACCAGGACTGGAACATAAATGATTGGAGCACAGTATTGTTCACTGATGAGAGCAAAGTGAAATTTTTTAGTGATGATCGTCGCATAAGGGTGTGGAGACGAGAAGGTGAGCGATTTTTCGATGCCTGTATCCTCGTTAGTGATAGATTTGGGGGTCCCAACGTAATGGAGGAATTTTTTAACTGGTCTAATGGAGCTCGCTTTTATCAACGAAGGCACGATAACGGCTCAACGAAATATTGAGGAGGTCATAAGACCCCATGTGATGCCGTATGCAGAAAGATTTGGTGCAAGTTTTAAGTTAAGGCACGACAACGCCCGTGCCCATGCAGCTAGAGCCACCAGAGACGTTTTAAACGAGGCTGGTATACAGGTCTTGCCGTGGCCTGCCAACAGTCTGGACCTCAACACAATCGATCACATGTGGGATTTGTTCAAGAGAAGCGTCCGCAATACAAACCAACCGGTGCATAATGAAAGACAGCCCACCAACGTGCTTAAATCAAGTTGGGAACAAATTCCACAAGAGACAGTGTGACACCTAGTGTTGAGTATGCCTTCCAGGCTTCAAGAATGTGTTGGGGAACGGGGAGGACACATACGATACTGAAAAAAGGTAAAAACAAAAAAAAACCGTTTTATTGTAATTTTAACCTATCGTACCAATAACGATACTTTAACCAAAAATGCGTATTTCGCAAAAAACATCATCAAATGTTCTTTGTCCAATAAAATGTTCCTTAATTAGAGTTTTTTAATTAACGATTGATCAACCCCTTAAAATAAATCATTAATCAACCATTAAACAAAATACATCTTTTGTAATACGAAAAATATATGGTGGCCCTTATTTTGTTTTGACTAGTATATATATAGGTAGGTACCGCTCTTCTTAGTAAGTTTAAATGAATACATACATTGATTTATTGCAAACTAGCTTCCGCCAGCAGCTTCGCCCCCGTTTCCCTCGGGACCATTAACCATTCACCATTAACCTTGTAACCATTTTCCCAGGATTAAAAGTAGCCTATGTGTTATTCCAGACTTCGTCCCGTTCAGTAGTTTTTTCGTGAAAGATAACAAACACACACACACACTATCAAACTTTAGCATTTATAATATTAGTAGGAAGTAGGATAGGTACTTAGGATGTAGATGTAGTGGGTTGAACGTTACAGATGTATAAACCTTTTTTTTATTTGTATTTTTTTACCTACAAAATACGTAAGGCCATTTATTTTTATTTGAAACTTATTTCATGTCGTCAAGAGACGGCTATGGCGATGATGCTATTGTTTTTGTTCAAGTAAAAAGAATAGGTGATGTATGTACGGTTAAATGTAGTGTAGGAGAAAATTCATTTTCGTAAATGGAGATTAGACCTGCACGTGGTTAGACGGTATAAAAGGCAGCGCGCGCTGGCGCGCGCCCCTTATTCCGCTCCGAACCGCCGTCGGTGTAACATCCATCCGATATTATTATTTTGCGTTACTTTGTTTCTGATTAGTTTTTGCTAATTGTTTGCTAAAATTGTTGAAGATTTCTGTGCTAATTATTTTCTGTTTTGCTAAAGATTTCCGTATGAAATTATTTTTGTTCATGTGAAAATTTGTTGAGAATTAAAACTATTTTGTGACTATTGATTCCACCTTGTTTTTAATACCTTTCGCTCGAATTTGCTAAAATCAGAAGTTGGATAGAATCAACGTAGTTCTAACCTATTGGCTGTTCTGACTATTGCTTAAATTCGCAGCGAGGGTACTAAGAGAAAAGGAGGAAAAAAATTCGGATAGCGAACGCCGTCAGAGTCGTTTTAATTCTGGCGATCAAGAACGATATCATCGCCGTAGTAGATACTACAATCGTACTCTTGAAGGTAGCCTAAGGCGCGAGACGGATGCGATGATGGCTCGTCTGAGGGCGTTCGAAGGTCAACCAACTAATTCACGAAACACAAAATCGCCCGAGCGCGCCTCATCGCCACCATCGCGGCGCCAGCCGTCAGCACCGGTTGAGCAGCGGGCAACCTCATTTTCTGCTACTCCGACACCGGAGTTGCCGACGCCTGCGTTGGGCAAGTCGCATACGGAAACGGTTGATGTTTCTGAACGTACTGCTAGCGATGTAAATGTGCCGTCGACAGTAACTAATCGGTTCGTAGATGCTATTCGTTCAATTAACACTGTAGTGCGATCAAATCACTTTTACATCTCTAACTTTGACCCTAATTTGCATAATATTGAAGACTGGTTCGCCGAGGTAGATCGCGCGAAAAATCTCAATAACTGGACTGACCACAAGTGCCTTTCACGTATCGGTAAATTGTTCGAGGGGCGACTCTCGTTCATGGCTGAACGAGTGGGTGACAAGCGATTGGACCTGGACTAGTTTCACGAGGGTGTGTTTTTGTTTGTGTTTGTGCCCAACGACCCCTTATGTTGCTAATATTTTGTACGAGGTGATGAGCACCAATTTGGACAGCAATCCCTGTATGCCGATTACGCTTTTCGCTCGCTGATTCGCCTACGAATAGTCTGAGGTCTCAGTGATGAATTGATATTTATCAGCAATCGTAATTTGCGGCATCACATGATATTGTAGTCGTTGCAAAGGGTACCCGTTGATTTCTGATGATTTCTGATTTCTGATTGTGGGTAGTGGGTCAACAATACCACTTTTTTTGTATTCCGTGTTGAAACAGTTCAATTGCGCAAGCATTTTATATTAAAGGGTCTGGCAGTCAGGAACTTGAAAGCACCTCTTATGTAACGTTGCCAATTGAATTCTATGGTATCACCCTTGAAGTTGATCTATTTATCGTGGCTTCCGAGTTCATGAACACCCCGGTTTAAAAGTACCAATGACCTTTATAGGATAGGTGTTCGGTATGTGTGTACAACGTGTGATTCTCAGATACTTACGAGGGAGGTAGTCGATCTTAGTCGAGTGATGGTTGTTCAGTCCACCCCATCAATTTCAATCATTACCTACACTTTTTGTTGATGACCAATTGCAATAGTGGTTAGCAATTATAAATGAGTTCACTAGATACCAGTGGAAAAATAGTGGGTCCCGATCTGTAGAGGGTTTAGGAATAGGCGAGGGCACATCGACTGATCGCCGGAAGCGGTACTGTGGTTCGCCTAAGTGGGCCCATCCGAGGTCAACCGATGCCGCTCACGAGATGTCCTAGGGCTCGGTATGCAGGAGGCCCGATAGTGGCCTAGGACTTCTCGTGTGCCTGCCTTAGTCTCTGGATGCAGGTACGTCGGGGTTCCTTCATGATGCATGAGGCAGGTACATTCATGATGTTTTGATCTTGAGCAAGACGATAGACCACGGGTTTGTTCTCTTGCGCAGCGTGCTCACGACCTTGACAAATGCTGGTCTTTCGATAAATTTGAAGAAATATTCTTTCCTGGCGACCGAGGTCGAGTACTTAGGTCGAAGCATTAGTGAAGGTCAGGTGAGGCCGAGTCATGATAAAATCAAAGCTTTAACGGACGCGCATGAACAAAAAAAAATGTTAGCAGGTTCGCCAGTTTAGCCAGCAGCGCGACTGAAAACCAGCAAAGCCCAGACGCTTATGTGGACCAGAGGAGAAAACCGCACTGCGGTTATGAATTAACTTTTTAGTTTTTGTCAGGAAGTAGGCTCAGTCAACTGGGAAGCTGGACTCCTGCATGCGTGGTCCCTACCGCGTGGTGAAAATCCTGCCACACGAGCGCTACGAGCTGCAACTGTTGGCTGGCTCGTACGGGAAGTCAACCTAGACCGCGGCGGAATACATGTTCCCGTGGCACGGGGAGTGGACTCCGGAGGTGTGCGATGCCTACTTCAATGGTGAAGATCCTGTCTCTCCATAAACATGTTTTGAACTGTTTATGGTGGCGGCCTGACCAACTATTGACATTGTTTCGAACTGTCCGTGGTCGGAGCCGTTAGGTGAAATTTAGATTTTTAAATTCAGAACTGTCGGTTAGGAGAAATTTATAGGCATGTTGAGAACTGTCTATGGCATCTACAGGCATGTTGCGAACTGTCTGTGGGTGGTGATAACTCGCTAGGCATGTTGCGTCTGTCTAGTGAGGTCTCTTCATAAACATATTTTGAATTGTGTTGGTGGCGGTCTGACCAACTATTGACATTGTTTCGAACTGTCCGTGGTCAGACCCGGTCCTTTTCAGGCATGTTGTGAACTGTCTGTGAGGAGAAATTTGGGTAAAACTAACGCTGTGTTATTTTTCAGCTTGTTATGTTACGATTTACTGATTTGATCTTTTTGAAGCCAAGTAAGGTTTGTTAAAATTCTTTGAATGGTTTATGTGCGTGTGGAACACGCTAACGTGTTGCAAATGTCTTTGCTAAAAGTTGCGCCAGTGATCATGGCGATATTGCGATGTTTGTTTTATTGAGATGCAGACGCGGACGAAGAGGGGTCTACATCTGCAGCCTTCGTGCCCGGCTCATCATGGAGCCTGGAGACGCCGGGGTCTGCCGAGCAGTCGAGCAGCGCTGCAAGCCACCCCAGTACTGCCTATGTCCAAGTGCTTCTGGTCGGATGCGCTAACGTCGTGCCTATGTCCAAATGTTCTAGTTGCAGATGCTAATGGCATGCATCTATTCTGCCGAGGTTATGTAATGCCAATGCGGTGCCTATGACTAAAAGACGTAATTACTGTTGTTAACCGTTTTTCCGTGTATTGTTTTCTATGGCCTGCAGACGCAGATAACGAGGAGCCTACTCCTTTGAACGCCGAGCCGTTGCGAGGGACAACGGGGCCGTCCTCGAGTTTGGAGATGCTGCGACCTGCCGAGCGGCGAGCCCATGATACGCAAGAAAACTGACGAGCCGCGAGCCAACTGCGTTCTGCCAGAAGATGAACTCGAGCCTGAACTTTCCATGACACTGCTGGAATCGAACCTGCATAGCGAAATGGGAGCCCGAGGACGGGCTCCCATTTCGCTATGCAGGTATGACTCCTGTCAGGAGAGGCCGTGTAGGAGAAAATTCATTTTCGTAAATGGAGATTAGACCTGCACGTGGTTAGACGGTATAAAAGGCAGCGCGCGCTGGCGCGCGCCCCTTATTCCGCTCCGAACCGCCGTCGGTGTAACATCCATCCGATATTATTATTTTGCGTTACTTTGTTTCTGATTAGTTTTTGCTAATTGTTTGCTAAAATTGTTGAAGATTTCTATGCTAATTATTTTCTGTTTTGCTAAAGATTTCCGTATGAAATTATTTTTGTTCATGTGAAAATTTGTTGAGAATTAAAACTATTTTGTGACTATTGATTCCACCTTGTTTTTAATACTTTTCGCTCGAATTTGCTAAAAGTAGAATCATGCCAGAACACCGCGTACGTACCACACCTTATCATTGCAGTTTAGAATGCAATGAAAAGGATCAAGAAGTTTTAACGTAACGTAACCTGCGAAGATTGCGACACAGGGTATACTAGTGTGGGGCCAGAAGCAATGTACATATGTGCCTGTATGTAAATATTATGTTATTGAGCCAACAGCAGAGGTGGCTGTAAACATACTATGTATAGCATTTTTAATGTGGCTACAATGTCGAAGCCAGGAGAATTCAACTACTGCTACCAAGTGTTATTGGAAAAAATCTAAGCTTTCAGGTATTGGTACCAAACTGAAAATAATTAAAGCTAAAGATTTAGGTACAAGTTGTATAACACTTCCATCTAATCTAATCTATCTAGTCTATCTAATCTAACCTCTTCATAGCTTTTATCCATTTTTGTCGCATTTTAACGTCTTTTGGAACTATAAAAAACTACTTTTCCGGCGAATTGGTAGTTGTATTTTTACATTTAGGTACAACACATGATTTCCTAGTATTTGGATTGGACATTTTTAAATGTATTTATGTATAATTTCGACGGCACGGGCGCGCGACTGTGAGCCAGACTGCCAGACTGAGTGCGTATACGGAGTTTTTTTCATTCACTTTCGATAGCGAGAGCGTTTGTGATTTGCATAGGAGTGACAAAGAGACAACTATGTGGCGCGCTTTGTCACTCCTATGCAAATCGCAAACGCTCTCACTATCGAAAGTGAATGAACAAACTCAGTATAAGCACTCTGAGTGCGTATACTGAGTTTTTTCATTCACTCTCGATAGTGAGAGCGTTTGCGATTTGCATAGGAGTGACAAAGAGACAACTAGATGGCGCGCTTTGTCACTCCTATGCAAATCGTAAACGCTCTCGCTATCGAAAGTGAATGACAAAACTCAGTATACGCACTCTGAGCGTGTTGTGTTTTGGTCTAACCAGAATATTTTTAGGTGCCGTAGTTATTTTTTTATGATTTATTTTGTGAGCCGAGCCGAGTTGTAACCTGTCTATACACGAAACTTCAAACGCGATTTTCTAAAAATCAATTATTTTCCCTTGAGGTCCCTTTTTGGTCAACCACTCACATTGAAAGGATTTGTGAATGACTTTTGATGAAGTGAAAGAGCTAAGATAGATGCCTAAACATTCTCAAAAAACACAAAAACAAAATCATATTTTCACACGCACATCATCATCATCATCATCATCATCATCATCAACCCATTATGTCCCCACCGAGGGGCACGGGTCTCTTTCCTGAGGAAGGTATAGACCATTTCTCCACCACGGGGGCCAAATCCGGATTTTAATTTTAATTTTCAACTCTCTGAAATGTTTGCTTACAAGTCTAGTACCTGCTTAAAAATTGCCGTCCAAAAAGTACCGCGGAGCCGGACACGTTTTCGGCCATAGCCCAAGGTTGGCATTGCCACGGAGATGTCCGGCCGAATCGTGCAGTAAAGCATGAATAGTTAATAGTTGAGGCCCGTCCCGGAAATCTTGTGAGCGATGCCCGAAGAGCACGCGACCCTTCGCGGTTTACGTCTAATGCTACCGTTTGTTCAATCCCTTTTTTCCCTGGGGAAATCCCCTGTGACAACATTTCCTATGTTGTAACTTGGTTGTAATAACCTCCTTGAAAATAGTTATTTTTTGTTCCCACGACACAGTGTAAGGCCAGAAGCAATGCATGTGCTTGTATGTAAAAAAAAATCTCATATTGGCGAGCTCAGGAATTAGGAGGTTGTATTTCACGTAATACATACATACATAGCTCACGCCTGTATCCAAGAGGGGTAGGCAGGCAGAGACCAGGGACTGCCACCTGCCACAATCCTGACAAATCACTTTCGATTCTCGACATTCATTAGTCGTTGCATGCACGAACGTCGGTTTTTATCTTGCCCTTTGCTAATTCGTCCCCTATTTGGCCGCAGTATGTCCGTCTGGGGCGTCCCTTATCGGCTCTTCCACTCATATTCACTCAATATTGCTTCGTCAGGCTTTTATCCTTCATCCTCTCGACATGTCCAAACCATCGCAACATATTATTACCTTTCTCAATTCTAGTCACTACATCCTCTTTCTAAACGTTCTCTGATCACACTAATGCGTATTCTGTCGTTCAAAGTGACACCACAAACAATAATTCTCAAGTACCTCATTTCTGCTGCATTAATCCCACTTTCATTGCAATCTCTCTTCATTCTTATATTTCACATAGCTCCTTGACTTGGCGAATAATTAAGGGTATCCGGAATAAAGTTGCATTGTGTAATGCTTACGAATCGAATACTTTAGTTTTTAAAAAAGTCCTAGACAAAGAGGCTGTATTATTTTTTCGGGTATTTTTTTAAGATTCCTCAACTAATGTTTTTCGTAGTACTTCAAAATAACAATTTAAATAGAAATAGAAGCCAAATTTCGGCGTGTATATTACTCACCAATCCGTAGATCATGAAGGATTTTAACACTATATCTTAGGAACTTATCAACAAATGCTAATGATCATTACAAAGAGTTATTCGAAGTGGTGTCGGGTAGTTTTAAAAAGATTTTTAAATTGCGCCATCTAAAAAGCAAGGACAATAGAGTAGGATTCAGTGAATGGGCTACGTCAGGTATTCGAAAGAGCAGAGACACACTTTATGAATTATATGACAAAAAGACTTATACATATGACGCCAACTTCATACAGTACGTAAAAAAATATTCAAAATTATTTAAGGCCGTCTGCCATAAAGCTAAATGCGATCATATAAAAGGTAAAATCCTACAATCACCGAATAAAGTAAAAACAATTTGGACCATAATAAATAGAGAAACGGGTAAAGCAAAGTTAGGAGACCGAGATATTTCACTTAAGATTGATGACAAAATAATAACATCAAATGAAGGTATCGCTGCAGCTTTCGAACAGTTCTTCACTAATGTCCCAATCATAACTACAGCTCCGTTAGACTCGTCACCTGATCGTGCGGCGACATTATTAAGGGACAATGTCCCCGCATGCGAACACGATTTTACGTTTAATTACATAGAGCCCCATGACATTGTTAAGAATTTTAAATTATTAAATCTTAAAAAAACCGAGGACTTATGGGGTATGTCAGTTACAATAGTTAGTTCAGTGATAAATATCCTAGCTTTGCCGTTAGCACAGATTTTCAATAAATGCGTAGATGAAGGAGTATTTCCAGACCTCATGAAATATAGTAGGTTAGTACCCTTATTTAAAAGCGGTGATAAACAAGATCCAACAAATTTTAGACCCGTTTCAGTCCTACCAGTATTAAGTAAAATATTTGAAAGAATTATCTTAGATCAATTACTTACTCATTTCAATAATTACGAACTCCTCCATAGTCAGCAGTTCGGTTTCATTAAAGGGCGGAATACAACAGACGCTGGAGTCATGTTAGTTAAACATATTTTCAGTGCGTGGGAGGATCATAATGATGCGATAGGAGTATTTTGTGATCTGTCAAAGGCATTCGATTGTGTAGACCACAAAACATTACTCTCAAAGTTAAAACACTATGGAATAAAAAAATTAAGTCTAGATCTTTTAAAATCATATTTAGAAGGAAGGGTTCAAAAAGCAGAAATAAATCGTATTAAATCGTCAGGCTCACTTGTAAAAATGGGAGTCCCGCAGGGATCTATCTTAGGGCCGTTCCTTTTCCTAGTCTATGTAAATGATTTACCGTTTTTGGTACAAAAAATGTGTGAGATAGTGCTATATGCTGATGACACGTCACTTGTTTTTAAAATAAAGAGACAGGAAAGTAATCTTGCCGAAGCAAATAATGCTCTCTCGCACGTTCTAGATTGGTTTACAGTAAATAATCTATTGTTAAATTAAAAAAAGACAAAATGTGTGAAATTTGCCCTACCTAACGTAAAATTAGTTGAAAAGAACATTGTAATTGAAAATAATAAGCTAGAATTTGTTGAAGATACTGTATTTTTGGGCATCACAATCGATGCCAAACTACAATGGGGTCCACATATTATAAAATTGGCACATAGACTAAGCTCCGCAGCATATGCCGTGAAAAGAATCCGAGAACTTACTGACGTTGCAACTGCTAGGCTTGTTTATTTTAGTTACTTCCATAGTATTATGTCCTATGGTATAATACTATGGGGCCGGGCAGCAGACATTGAGACTATCTTCATCTTGCAGAAGAGAGCGATCCGATTTATTTACAAGCTAGGTAGTAGGGACTCGCTAAGAGATTTTTTCAAAGAAACTAACATCTTAACAGTTGCAAGCCAATACATTTATGAAAATATTATGTACGTTCGGAAAAATATTAAGGACTTCGAAACTCTTGGTAGCCATCATAACGTTAATACTAGGAATAAACATAAATTGTCATTTCCACGATTTAGACTTGCAAAAGTTAATACTTCCTTTATGGGGCACTGTATAAGGTTCTACAACAAGATACCCCAAGATATATTAGAGTTACCCCCAACGCGATTTAAGAATTGTGTTAAGCACACTCTTTGCAAAAAAGCTTATTATAAAATCAACGATTATTTAGAAGACAAGGACATATGGCATTAAATAGTAGTTTAATATTAAATTAAATCAGAGGATAAATGTGTCTAGTGTTCAACACATCCAAGATATTATTTTGTATGTTTTATTTGTATTAGCTTTAAGGTGATTTGAGAAAAGATGGTCAGAGTGGAGTTTTTTTTTCGCTGCCTTTTTCTCCACTACAGACGGCCCCAAGGCAGCGGCTAACGTTATACATAACTGTATGTACATTGACATTCAACAAGCAGAATGTAAATTCTTTACGTTGTAAATAAATTCTTGATTCTGATTCTGATTCTTAATGTACTTACCCATGTTCTGGCAAATAAACAATTTTTACTTCACTTTCCTTTACTTTTACTTTACTTTACATTAATACGGACAAATGTTATCGTCGGGAAGACTTTAAAACGCAAAAAAAATGAGTCATATAGAAGCATAGTCAGCAACATCCACTTTAACTGAAAGCGTACATAAGATATTTTTACTTACAAATTATAATGTAGTAGCTTCTAGTTAATATGAGTTTTATACAGTATGTAATGTAAAAGTAATGTACTAAAAATGTCTGTATAAAAAAGTCCTGAAAGAAGTCTGATTATTCCGTAAAATAGCTAATACTTTTGGATGTGAAAAAAGTGGATGTTGCTGACTTTGAATCTATATGACTCAAATACAACTTCCTTATGCTCGTCGTAAACAATCTCACGATAGCAGTGCACAATAATGATCTGCACTCGGTATCTCGGCCCCTTGCAAATTCTACAACAATTCAAATCATTGATTTACCAACAGGTTACAAGTTACACAAAAAAGTAAAGTAAACTAAAAATGCGTTTATTGGAATCGACAAATACAGATTTCACAAAAATAAACATGTGCTATATGTGAATAAACGCGTACTACAAAAAACTAAAACATCTGCTGAGCACGTGTCTAAAAAAAGTGCTACCGTAAAACAGTGTTTAACGGTTGCCTAGAGAAAGATACGGCTTAGACATTGTTTAAAGTTAGACAGACGAAGGGGCCTGGTTGCTAAACACACTGTTAAACAATGATTAAATATTTAGACATTGTTTAAATAAACGCATGTTAAACCAGTGTTTATTTAATTTTTTGTGGTAAGATTGTAAATTACTAAATTACATTAGCAACAAAAGGTGTGTGCTCAGTATGTGCCACCAGAGACATGACATCGGCGACACCGGCGGCCATAAACTCCATAAACATTTACATACAGGCACATACATTGCTTCTGACCCCACACTAGGATACCCTGTGTCGTGGGAACCAGAAACAGCGACGTCACAAACATCTATGACATAGGTCGGCTTCCTACGCAGCGGGCGCTGAATGTTTTAACTTTTCAATAGCACATTTTTTCTGTTCCAGTTAAAAAGTAGGAACTTTTCAGAACGTAACCTAACCTACACAAAACTTGTCTGTCTTTTAAATGTCTTTTATTTTATTTACATTTAGCGGCCCGCCCCGGCGTTGCACGGGTGGACATTTTTTTTTTTAGGCATTGTGGGATAAACGTAGAGTAAAAGTATCTTTAGACAATTCTTAGGGTTCCGTACCCATAGGGTAAAATAGACCCTATTCTGAGACTCCGCGTAGAATCGCTCGTAGCCTGGGCTGCCTGAGTGATCTTAAACGATCACTAAGGTTAAGCAACATACGGCGCGTTCAGTCCCCATGGGTCACCGTCTAAGACTAACGCTAGTGGCATTTTTCCGAGCGATTTCGTGCTTCGCAAGGCACGTTAAGCAGTTGGTGCCGGCTGCCGTCGATAGATGGCAGTCGTTTTTGTTTTTTTTTAGCCCTATAAAGGGCACCCTCCGGAGGACACGGGGGAGGGAGGTGGTGAATGCTCATGCATAACAGCACGGGCCCGGCCGTGCTGCCAATGTGGGACTCACAGAGTGCGCCTACCCACTAAACACCACCTTGGGGCTGGTTTGGTCCTAAGGACCCCTAAACCTACATCATGAGCGACCCCCCTCGAGGCCGAGGAGGGCGCACAGCGGAGCTCACTAGAGCTACCGCTTAGGGGGATTCGTCACATAGTGACAAAAGGAAAAATTAAGTGAGAGTAGTGTCCCCGGGGACACTGTTGGGAGCGGGGGCTACATCTGACTGGGCCTGGGCCTCCAGGAGGAGGTCTAGGTCGGATGAGAGCTTATCGGGTGGGTCGACTAGAACGTTCCTGGGCCTGCGCACCATGTAACGAGGGTTAGTCGTGGGGGGAGAGTAAACTGCTGATTCGCGGATCAGGGGGTTAGAGTGTTCTTCAGCCGCGCTGAAGAACGACTCTGAGAGGGATTTAATGAACTGTTGGATAGTTGGAATCTCCATATCCCGATGGAGATCGGCATTTCTGACGCACCAGTGTGCGTTAGAAATTATTCTGGACTATCTGAAGATGGCAGTCGTTAAGCCAAGTCAGAGGCCTTAGGGCGGCTTGAAAACTTCTGACAGTAAGACCAGCTTCTAGTCTTACAAGCCTCCACCAATCCGAACTTGGCCCCCGTGGTGGAGTATGGCCTATACCTTCCTCAGGGAAGAGACCCGTGCCCCTCGGTGGGGACATGATGGGTTGATGATGATGAGACTCCGCTGTTCGCGTCCGGTCCTTCCGTACATCTGTCACCAGGCTGTATCTCATGAACCGTGATAGTGAGATAGTAGATATTTTCACAGACTATGTATTTCTGTTGCCCCTTTGTTTATCCCAAAATGTTTAAAAAATGATTGATTAATTGTATTCCAAATTTTAATTCAAACTAAAATATTATTTATTTTAATGATCATTGGATATAATTTATTTAACTTGAACTTTTATGAACTACCTATTTTATTTATTTTTATTTTTACTGAGCACACTATTTTGAAAGATGTATACTGTTGTAAAGGTGTTTCACACTGAATTTTACATAATTAGAATAAGTAGTTTTTAAATGAATTGTGAAAATACTGTTGGAGTATCTAATAATAAATGATAAGAAAATAATAAAAAATAAATGTCCACCCGTGCGAAGCCGAGGCGGGCCGCTAGTATAGTATATTCCGAATGTAAATAACATAAGTTTTTATTTTGCTTACAGGTAAGCTCAAAAATCAAGGTGCACGGAGGAACTGCCAAGCTGCTTCCTGATAATAAATTAGTTAGTAGTACCTTTTCACATTTTTTTTATATTTCTTTTCATTTTGTCTGTAATTTCCAAATGAAAATTTAAAATTAGGTCACCCATTCTTAATTTTCTTTTGACATTCATTCTTACTTCCCCTCTTGGCTGTTTAACAACTCACTCAATCAACAAAAAAATATAAGAAGCAAGTAGAAAGATCTACTTGCTAATTAAATTTTTTTGTTGTTTCCTCCTATTTTTATAAACTTTTCTGGTTTTTTTTCTGGTGAAATAAAACAGCACCCGATTATATCGGGTGTCCCAAAACTCAACGTCAAGCCGGAATCGGGTGAAAAGGAAAGTGATATTGGTTATCAGAAAAAATTAAAAAATTAATTGCATGTATACAAAAATGCACGTATAAAATACGCACTGTGCTTAGGCTCTTAGACCTACCAAGTACACGCAAAACTTTTTACAAAAATCGCACTGACTCGAGATTTTGGCGTATTGGATATCGGTTGCGTTTGATACTTGGAGCCCGATCGCATCGACTTGTTTGACCAATATCTACGTAGACAACTTTATTGCGCGCTCTTGGCTAGTGATCTGTTTTCCGTGAAAATAGCCAGGCGTGGCCACCCTGTTCGTTATCTAATAATACCATTTTATGGTCAATAAATAGTCCCTTTGATGTCCGACTCGCTGAAGCTAGATGGGTATTTCACTATCGGAATTCGGCATCCTTGACTGATCATCAATGATAAGATAGTAATAGTATAATCAGAGTTGTGGATGAAAGACTTAGTGACTTGCATTTCGTTCTTAGATTAGAACTCATTATTGTACACATTAGAGAAACAAATATATAAGATTCAAATATTGTTATTAATAATAATAACGGCCGGCTGCCGTCGATAGATGGCAGTCGTCAAGCCAAGTCAGAGGCCTTAGGGCAGCTTGAAAACTTCTGACAGTAAGACCTCCAATCCGGACTTGGCCCCCTTGGTGGAGTATGGCCACCTTCCTCAGGGAAGACCCGTGGCCCTCGGTGGGGACATAATGGGTTCATGATGATAATAAACACTAAATATTTACTATATGAACGTCAAAGTTGTTAGTTTCATAATCAATAGATTTTGTGGAGAAGGAGGCTAACAAAGACACTCCACACAGTTTTAGCTTAATAACTCAAATTTAAAGATGGATGTGTTGAACACTATATAGACATCTTTGTCTGCTTAAGCTTTTTTGCACAGAGTGTGTTTAACACAATTTCTGTAACCGCTTCGGAGGTAACTCTAATATATCTTGAGGAATCCGGGGAATACAGTGCCGGAGGACGGCCGAAAGGACGTATTAACTTTTGCAAGTCTATTGTAGAAGGCTTACATATCTAAGAAATGCCGTATTCATTTGGCAGTCTTATCACTAAAAGCGATCTCTTCCAGACGACCTTAAGATGGGTAGAACCGAAATATGAAAAAGAGTAGTTGGTCTTTTCCATCTTTCGTATGTATTGTATTGTCTGTTAGTGTTACAAATTTTTTACTAAATTTATAAAAAATTAAACGTTGCTCATAAGTTTATTCTTTTGCTGTTTTGTAGCTATCGTGGTAATACATACTACAATATAATGTTACAGTTAAAATCGTCTCGTAGACATCATTTATTGGTAATATTCATTATATTTCGTCGCTTCATTCTCGATATAATACATTACCGGTAGTACCCTAAACCTACTAGGCGACTTTGCACGATTTAAGAGATATTCAATTGACTAAACGTGTTTTTGGTTTCATTCACTCCTTCGCTACTGGCTTGCCCTTTCCGTCCGACCCTCATTCCTTTTCGTGCAAGGCGACGAAGTGCACGCGCCCAACACTATTTTGCTGCGCCGTTGTGCCTATCATTCTGCAAAAATGCCGAAGCGAAGGGCTGATAAAATAGGAAAATACAAAGAAAAGATACGCAAGCTCGAACGTAGACGTATAAGAGTGATAAGTGATTCTTCTTCCGATGGCGATAACGGTAAGTGTTGTTTCTTTGCATTGTGTGTGAATAATTAGAAGAAAAGTTTTTCTTTTTGCATTGGAATCGACTGCGAGTCGTTAACAATGACAACAATATCGGGGTTGACTGCGAGTCTCCAACGATAGTAAAGCAGAAAATACGTGCAATCTGCACTAGATATACACGTAGCCCTGCGAAATAAAACGGGAATTCTCGCGCATTGAGAACTTTTTGCGAACTACCTGATAAAAAATATTAACATAATCTTGTTAATTTTTAGTCGTTCCGATGCTGGATTCAACAATACCAGCCGCTGAGAACGTCACGCAGATCCATACGAACGATGTTTGCGATATACCGGCACCAGGTGATGCCATCGTGCCGCCCACGGATCACACCAGCGAGCTCCTTGTTGCTGATGAACCCAATGAACTGCCTGCCTTGGACCCAGATCTACTTTTAGCTTTGGGTGATTCCACAGACGACACGCCAGTCTTCGGAGAAAATATTCTCGACAATCTCTCCAATCTATGGCAACCCTTGCTAAAGAAGGGTTTGCCGAAGGAGACAAAGGATAAAATCCTAAAAGAATACATTGTACCGGGCAACTGTCGTCTGCTCCAGGCACCCACGTTAAATGCAGAAATATCTGCCGCTGTACCAGATATGGTTAGAAACCGCGACAAAGGCCTGATGACTACCCAACAACAGCTGGGTTCTGGCATTACTGCCATTAACAGAGCAATGGACGCCCTTCTCAAGGGCCAGAATACAGTAGTAGCTGTGAAGGACCTCAGTAACGCATGCCGAATTTTGTCAGACCTGCATGCCATGAACACGCAATGTCGCGTCAAATTATTGACGTCTAGCTTAGACAAGTCGTTTTTACAAGTGATTCAGGATGCCGAACGGGATGACACCATCTTTGGTGACAAGTTGGCCGAAAAAATCAAAGCCGCAAAAGCAATTGAAAAACAAGGCCTCCAGATTAAAAAGCCGCCGGCCTTAAAGACCAGCTCATCCACATCCACACCACCTACAGGATGTTCAACGTACTCGGGAAACTGGACAGCACCCCCTCGGTATCCGTCGAACAGGGGGGGGCGAGGAACCAGGAGCAGCCGGGCGGTGACGAGCAGCCGCCGGCCATACACGACCTATGCAGCTCCCCAGACGTACAAACCTCCGAGCCAGAACAAACCACGACTGCCGCCGCCGGCCCATTAGTGCAGGTACATGCAGGCAGAATCAGTCACTTTTATAGATCCTGGTTAAATACAACTTCGAACGTTTTGGTTCTTGACTGGATCAGGTACGGCTTTAGCATACCTTTCTGTAAAAATATCGAACAACAGATCATTCCTGAAAATAATCTTACACCACAAGAAACCCTTGAAATGAGACAGGCTATTCTAAAGTTAGTAAATCTGGGTGCCATTCATGAGTGTTCCCCAGTCCAGGACCAATTCATTTCAAAAATATTTTTGGCACCAAAATCGAATGGTGAGAAAAGATTCATACTAAACTTGAAGCCTCTAAACAAGTTTATATCAAAACAACATTTCAAGATGGAAGACCATCGCACTGCCGCTAAACTTATCCCCGAAAACGGTTATTTGGCCACCATCGACTTAAAAGAGGCTTATTTATTGATACCCATTAACATCATGGATAGGAAGTACTTAAGATTTCAGTTTGAATCTGATTCGTCAAAAATTACCTATGAATTCTCGGCCATGCCCTATGGCCTTTCCGTGGCACCAAGAGTGTTTACCAAAATAATGAGAGAAGTCATAACGAACTTAAGAAGTCGTGGTCATAAGTCCGTTATTTACTTGGACGACATTTTATGTATCGGTGACACATATGATGAGTGTATGCGTAATATAAACGAAACCTTGAGTTTTCTCCAAAGTTTAGGCTTTGTCATAAACTTTGAAAAAAGCTCTTTGGAACCAAAGACTGAATGTAAATTTCTAGGGTTCAAATTCGAAACTGAAAGCCTTACTTTATCTTTGCCTAATGACAAACGCAACAAAATAGTTCAATTGGTCAAACATTTTTTACAATTACCGCGCTGTTCCGTTCGCGAGTTTGCCCAACTTATCGGTACATTAGTCGCTGCTTGTCCAGCTGTTAAATACGGCCTCTTGTATACAAAAGAGTTCGAGAGACAGAAGTACCTTGCATTATTAAAAAATGACGACTATGAATCAAAGTTCAAACCTTCACCTGTAATACTCGACGATCTAAATTGGTGGTTAAAAACCATTCCGAAAGCACAATGTCCTATGAGGCATTCGAGCTACCAACTGGAAATCTATACCGACGCCTCTGGCACCGGCTGGGGCGCCGTACGCGGAGACAAAAAAGCGAACGGTAGATGGAAAGACCACGAACGCAATCTGCATATAAATTATTTAGAACTTCTGGCAGTTTTCTTAGGTCTTAAATGCTTAGCAAAGGAGGAATCCAATTGTTCTATCTCAATGGCTTGTCCAATCTGGTTTCAGGGAATGCCATCACTCGCCCACGAAGATTACCCTGGGTGTAGCGAGACTCTGCGGCGATCTTTCATCAGACGGAATTGCCCACCCGGCGCGTTGAAGCTAATGTTAGCGTCACTGTCCGGCAGCACGGTTAAACAATACAGCGTAACGTTAAAACTTTGGTGGCGATATTGTAGCGCCAACAGCATTCCTGTATTCGAAGCCCATAAAACAAATGTTTTGTCGTTTTTAACGCAGCAGTTTAATTCAGGGTGCTCTTATGGAACCCTGAATAGCCACCGTTCAGCCCTCTCTCTGATTTTAGGCGAAAAAATCGGATCGAATGAGGATGTCAAACGACTGCTCAAAGGGGCATACAAGTTGAAACCAAATCGACCAAAATATACTCACACCTGGGATCCACAGCAGGTGTTGGATCACGTTAGTGGCTGGTATCCTAACAAGGAGTTAAGTCTAAAAAAACTGACACAAAAATTGGTCGCTTTGTTAGAAATCTGTACTGCCCACAGAGTTCAAACGTTATCCCTGATAAAGCTTGAAAATGTCGTAATTGCAAAGGGCTGCATTAAAATCGGCATTAAAACATCGGCAGTAAATCGGGATCAACCTGTACTGAAATTACCTTACTTTAGGGAAAACATTAAGATCTGTCCCGCAACCGTGTTGAGAGATTACATCTCGGTTACTCAATCACTTCGAACTAAAAAGGTTGGTCCTCTGATAATAACTTATAAAAAGCCACACCGACCTACCACCTCTCAAACCATCAGTAGATGGATTAAGGAAGTACTGTCGGAGAGTGGCGTAGACGTAACTCAATTCTCAGCGCACAGCACGCGTCACGCAGCCACTTCGGCTGCGCTTGCGGCTGGCGTCAATATAGATGTAATACGTAAAACCGCGGGTTGGACCGATTCCTCTAATACTTTTGCAAGGTTTTACCATAGATATACTTTGGATGAAGGAGATTTCGCAAAGTCCGTCTGTTTATCTAATTCATAGTACAACAATGAGTTAATCTACTTATAATTAAATTAATTTTGTTTTATTTTTAGTTAAATGTGGCAATTGCACAAAAATATTTTGTTTGTTTTCTAAATAAAAATGATGAACATAATCTTGACAAAAATATGTTTGATTTTAATAAACAACGTGCGTACAAAACTTTCCACTCTGAAAGTCTACCGGTAATGTATTATATCGAGAATGAAGCGACGAAATATAATATAGGATCAAACGAACTTCTCAAGTGAAGTTCGATCATTATTATATGAGTCGCTTCATTCGAAGATATAATAACCCACCCGCCCTTGAAACCCTGACTGAAAGTTTTGTATTATCTCTGAAGGAATGAGGGTCGGACGGAAAGGGCAAGCCAGTAGCGAAGGAGTGAATGAAACCAAAAACACGTTTAGTCAATTGAATATCTCTTAAATCGTGCAAAGTCGCCTAGTAGGTTTAGGGTACTACCGGTAATGTATTATATCTTCGAATGAAGCGACTCATATAATAATGATCGAACTTCACTTGAGAAGTTCGTTTGATCCTATATTACAAGTCACATTATTAATTAAAATTTAGAAATAAAGATAAAATGCGCAATGTAATTTTTAAGTAAGGAATTCGTGTAGGAATAGCAACACCTCTCGATAGGCCACTTTTTTAATTTAATTTTAAACGCAGACTCACTATTAAATCTCTAATTTATATAACGGCAAAGGCAGTCTTTCAGAGGAAGGCTTCAAAGATTATTTTGGACGATTCACTTGTTCTTCAAGAGCCGATGTTTAGCTTACGACACCTTTCGGATTATGAAGAGTTCCATAATGTTCCGAGTTGATTAACATTTGCTCTTTGAACTTTGTTGGAGATATTAATGTATCTTGAAATTGTCGCTGTAATTTTTCGTAAGCGCTTCGATGAAGTGTATAAAGAAATGAAATGAAATAGTTTATTTGCCTGAAATGTCGTACAATTGGTGGATAGTATAATAAGTAATGGGTATGGTATGCAAAATTTATGTTTAATGTATAAAATTGTCTAATTATTTACAAAATAGATTATATTCTTATTTTTTTAAATTATTATGTGATGCTCATGACTCGAACTTTATGTCTTAGTGCATATTTATTGTGTAGAACGCGTTCTTATAATGTAGATACTGACAAATTTTACCAGATTAAGAGAACAGGAATCAGGAATCAAATATGTTATTTTATTATAACCGGCCTATAAACGTCGCTCTATAAGGCACAGGCGGTCATCGGGAAAAAAAGATGCGTTGTCCACCAGTGGAGGGCAACCTAACCAAAATCCTCCCGTTGACCACTGGTGGACATTGGAAACGACTTAGTTGCTTTGTCCTCCAGTGGTGAATATGGAAACTGAACGTGCCTAACTGCCTATTATATGTATACATGTTTGTATTACTAAATAATTTATTTATATAATGTGTGTAAATATTGACTATTTATTAAAATACAAAAACAATGTGTTTTTTAATTCAAATCAAATATATTTCTTAGTTTACATTTTCTTCTCGGGGTTTTCCTTCACAGTTAGCGAGTGGTATTACTATTTTAACTTGGAAAAAAAAGGCATAGGAACATGCCCACACAGGGAATTGAACCTGGATCTTCCGCTTTCGAGTCCATGCTTCTCCGACTGGGCAACAGCCCCTCCTTTATTTTATTTTAATAATTTCAAATCAATAGCATTCGCTCAAATCATTAAGCGACTTCAAAGTCATTCAGTTAGATGTCTTATTCTATTGCCGCTTTAAGTACGCGCGCCCAAATTCACGAGGATCAAGAAGCGTCAATGTAATAAATACAAATGTCAACGCCACAGTTATCGCTAACATATTACTCTCCAATTGAAACGATATCAAAGTAATAAATCAACAAGTCACGCGGAAATGTCTTTGGTTTTCTCTCTCAATAATCCCCCTGAAGGCACGTTGAAAAGCCTTCCAGGAAGCAATAAACCCGGGTATGGTGATGAATAAGCCGTTATCGAATCTGATAAACGACGCTCAGGTGCGCGTAGTGGCTGAATTATTCCGCCACTCTGACTTATCGCACCTCCAGGACTAAAGTGACCTAACTCAAAATTGGGTATAATGAGTTAAGTACTCAGAATGACACAAAAAGGTATACTCTTTCATGCCTGTATTAAAAAACCGACTTTATTTGGTCAGAGAGAGATGGAGGAATATTTCGTCTGTTCTTTCTTGAGCAACACGCTCAAAGCGCCGAATTCATTTTCTTAATTTCCCAAAAGTCGCAAATTTTGAGTTACGTCACTTTAGTTCTGGAGGTGCGTTATGTGGCCGATAGGGGCGTTTTCAGACAAAAACAAAAGTCATAGAGTATTTTTAATGACTGGCGATGCGCATACTTCACCATCAACCCATTATGTCTCCACCCAGGGTCACGGGTCTTTTCTTTGAGGAAAGATAGGCCATACTCCACCACGGGGGTCAAGTCCGGATTGATGGGGGCTTGTAAGACTAGTGGCTGGTCTTACTGTCAGAAGTTTTCAAGCCGCCCCATTAAGGCCTCTGACTTGGCTTAACGACTGCCATCTATCGACGGCAGCCCACACCAACTGCTTAACGTGCCTTGCGAAGCACGGAACCGCTCGGAAAAATGCCACTAGCGTTAGTCATAGACGGTCACCCATCATACTTCGTCGTCTAATTAACAACAGCGTTCTCTAAACGCAGGAGTAAAGCTACAAGGAATCAGAAATCGGAAATTTATTTCCACGTAAAGAATTTGCATTCTGTTTGTTCACCTTAAATCTAATACAATTTATTGTCCATCTACCTAAGAAGCTAGAGCAAGACCCATGAGTGCAGTCAATAATTGCAATATCAAACATTTGGTACTTAATGTTATTACAAAAGTAAGAAAATACCAATGCTACGGCCAGACGGTTGGGCGGTACCCGTTCACGAGCGTTAACGCAAGGGTCAGCCATCGCCAGTCTCAACCGTATTAGAGGGAGATAGGCGACCCCCCACCAGGACACTATTCCCATGGCCTTTGGAAAACTTGTGTGATCCAGTTTTTGGTATGCAGTTCCAGCATCTGCATTTATGAAAAACTTGTTAGACCATATACATATACCTATAATTGTCTACGAAATACCATTGACTAGCTTACCTACATTATTTATTTATTTTTGCCTTTTTAATAACAATTTCAAATTTATTTGCTAGGAGGTAGCAATTGTTGAACATTTTCAGGAATTTTGTTTTAAAACGTACAGAATATCCTACAAAATTATGTATTTAGGTACCTTGGCTAATACGAATTTAGGTGAGGCAACTTTGTTTCGGTTTCTTGTGTTCACATTATGGATATCTCTGTTTAATTTAAATGTTGTTCCATGATTACGATTGTTTATTACCTAATAAACAATAGCAATGAATCGCTCGTAGCCTGGGCTGCCTGAGTGATCTTAAACGATCACTAAGGTTAAGCAACATACGGCACGTTCAGTCCATGGATGGGTCACCGTCTATGACTAACGCTAGTGGGATTTTTCCGAGCGGTTCCGTGCTTCGCAAGGCACGTTAAGCAGTTGGTCCCGGCTGCCGTTGATAGATGGCAGTCTTTAAGCCAAGTCAGAGGCCTTAGGGCGGCTTGAAAACTTCTGACAGTAAGACCAGCCACTAGTCTTACAAGCCTCCATCAATCCGGACTTGGCCCCGTGGTGGAGTATGGCCTACACCTTCCTCAGGGAAGAGACCCGTGCCCCGCGGTGGGGACATGATGGGTTGATGATGATGATGAAAAACAATAGCAATTAGGCCGATTATACAAATAACTACTAGTATATGAAAACAAACGTTATACAATTTTCAATAGTATTTTTTCATTACAATGCACCAACAAGTTTAAATTACCTCTTTGATTGGTTACATCAAATGCATGTCAAATTTCGGTTGTTGACACGACCAACAATAAATTATTATCAATGCTCGATTAAAACAAAAATCACAAAATATTACGAAAAATTTACCTCTTTTAGTCAATTACTAGTTATTAAAAATTTTAAATAGATGAGACATCAAAAGAGTACTCTGTAATATGACGTCATAAACCGGTATTTTCATACAAAATTCAGTTTTAAAAGTAACTTATTTGACATTTTGTCAAGTGCAGTATTACTTTGCCGGCAAATTCATTCTACTTGCGCTTAGATCTGTCAACAAGGCCGTGGATGGCTGATAATTTTATTCGGTGTGCAGAAGAAAAAAAGGAAACTCAACTGTATTTATTTTTTAAATTAAACCAATTCGTTATTTTTCCAGCCAGTATTTTTTGACAGTAAAATCTTGAGTAAGTCAGACCTCTTTGTAGCATCCACCGGCCAGTATTTTTTACGATAACATCTTGGGGATATTAAATCAAACCTCTTTGTAGCATCCACATACCAGAAAAAAATACATTTCAATTTTGCTGTATTAGTGGTCGCTGACAGCGCTCTCAGACAACCTAAAAATCCACTTTTTAGTGAAGTATTAGCGTGGAGGGAGTAAAACCAAGTATTAGAAAAGAAAAATGGGTAAATAAGATTCGTCTGAAGAATGTCTGTTCTCATAAGCACATGTGGTTAACAGATCTATCACAGACCGCCATTAGGTAATTAACAGAAAAACAGCAAGAACACTCCAAAAATATGTTACGTATGCCCCTATATAATTTGGAAAAAGTATTTCCACATATTAGGTAAGTATGGCTGTAACGTTATTCAGTGACGTTCTCAATTCAGAAATCGGCGGCTGGTAGTGTGGTATATGGTTAGTGTAAGTAATGAATTCACATTCGTTCCGCGCGCCTTGTCAAAGCCCCCAATTTTCCATAAGTATCTCGTGTGCAGATAAAACGCCTGTTCCGCTGGTACATTATTACCGCATTTTGGATTCCTTTCATTCCCTTTATCGCATGAGCAGCCGTATGGTCCGCTTTGCCGACGATTTCAAACTCTCTCTTTGATGGAATGTAAATACTGTCTAAGACCTTTTATCTTCGAGAGACATCCGTTTTTGGTTACGCTCACAAAGGTTAAAGTTGTTTCTCCACACATGTTTTGTAAAAGTGAAATTATTTTGAAGTGAAAGAAACAGTCCAATATTTTAAATAAAAAATATAAACCGACTTCAAAACACTACAGCACTAAAAATGGAGAAATAGTTCATATAAACAACCATAAATATTTAACTTCCCCTACAAACTTTTGCATCCCTTTTCACCGACACAGTGGTTAAATTTTGAAAAACTAAAAAAACATATTTGAGAGAGACAGAGAGAGAGAGAAGATATTTATTAAACTTGTCACAGAAACACAACACAAGTACTTAACAAACAAATAGGTACACGAAAGTCAACAAAAGAGTTTTAGATTTTTAGTATTATATTATTATCAATTATAGATTTTTCTATCTACATTTTTCGTAAATATTTTAAAATATAGCGTAATTTTGAAATAATTATTGCGATAATTTTTGCTTCATTTTTTTTTTCAGTTTTTGTTTGCTATTTTTAACATTTCTAAATAATCATGTTAATAATGTTGCCTCAAAACGTCGACTGAATTTAAAGTCACTCTGAAGATGTCGTGCGATGTAAACCGTCCAATTCATTATACATAATATGGAATTTCAACGTAATTTTCGACGTACGACACTCTGGAGACTCGTCCATGAAATTAGGGTCGTCCAATGCAATTTTATGGAGCTGAAAAGACTACGTTATTTTATTAAATATCTTATCTTTTTACTTTCATACGGGATCCTTTAATTTGTGAAATGACGTGGACGTTTTTAAGTGTACGCTGCTGGAAAATTCTTCTTTATTCAAAAATGTTGGATGGTTGGTATGAAAAGCTTTTAGACACGTTCTATTCTACGAGTAACCATGTTTCTGAGTGCTTATACTGAGTTTTTTCCTTCACTTTCGATAGCGAAAGCGTTTGCAATTTGTATAAGAGTGACAAAGCGCGCCACATAGTTGTCTCTTTGTCACTCCTAGGCAAATCGCAAACGCTCTCGCTATCGAAAGTGAATGAAAAAACTCAGTATAAGCACTCAGAAACATACGGCGGGTGCGACGTGCTGTCGACTGTACTACAATTATTATTGATTTTGTATGACAATCGATGTAGGTACACACCCGATGCGTGTGTGATTAGCTCGCAAGTAGCACTACTAATGGAGAACTTGTCTCTTACTTAGATTGAAATTCATCATCATCAACCCATTATGTCCCCACCGAGGGGCACGGGTCTCTTCCCTGAGGAAGGTATAGGCCATACTGCACCACGAGGGCCAAGTCCGGATTGCTAGAGGCTTGTAAAACTAGTGGCTGGTCTTAATGTTAGAAGTTTTCAAGCCGCTCTAAGGCCTCTGACTTGGCTTAACGCCTGCCATCTATCGACGGCAGTCGGCACCAACTGCTTAACGTGCCATGCGTAGCACGGAACAGCTCAGAAAAATGCTACTGGCGTTAGTCATAGACGGTCACCCATCCGTGCACTGAACGCGCCCTGTGTTGCTTAACCTTCGTGATCGTTTAAGATCACTCAGGCGGCCGGGCCACGAGCGATTCGAGATTGAAATTACCTCGTTTTAATATCACAAGAATCGCTCGTAACCCCGGCAGCCTTCGTGAATGCACTTCGCGATAGTTTATTAATGGGGCTTTTCAAAGCGTCATTAAAATAAATACAGTACTCAAGTTACCGATAGATGGAGCTGACATTACATAATATCGAAATTGACATGACATCACTGTACCTTCTCAATGGTTTCTATCCTATGTTTTTCCAAAAAAAGTCACAATGCATGGGCTAGCCATGAGTAGCGACATAATTCACGTACGTATCTAATGAACAAAGTAAAAATACTTCGATAACTTTCAAGTTTCAACAGTTTCAAAACAAAGTCTTGCTTAGATTACAGACTATAAGATGTTTGGATTATCACAGATTAATAACGATGTACAACATTTAAAACGTATGATGACATTTCTTCTCCTTGCAGCGCCATCTAGTTTTTTAAAATCAAATCAACTGACAGCTGTCATTAAAAGCCCTCATTGAATTATACTTTTCTCAAACGCGGCCCTGGATACATGAATACACCGTGGATACCAATTTTGATATTATTATGTTGTTTTAATACCTATTAACCATAAACCGACCTTCACTTAATGTAATTTATATCGTATCATACTAAGTGCCGCTTCGAGTTATGTTCAAGTAATGTAATATACTCAGGGTAAAAGCGGCTTGAAATAGGGGATGAAGGATATTGTGCAGCTTACGTGAATACAAACAAGCTTGTTTAAAGATCTACTTCAGTAATTAATTAATGCTTTTAACACTCTTCCCTTAGTTCAGATCTGTATTAATAATAAATAAAAACCTGACAAGTGAAAAAATCCGCTCGTAGCCCGGCTGCCTGAGTGATCTTAAACGATTACGAAGGTTAAGCAAAATAGGGCGCGTTCAGTGCATGGATGGGTGCTTTCCGCTAGTGTCATTTTTCCGAGCGGTTTCGTGCTTCGCAAGGCACTTTGATCAGTCGGTGCCAGCTGCCGTCGATATATGGCAGTCGTCAAGCCAAGTCAGAGGCTTTAGGGCGGCTTGAAAACTTCTGACAGTAAGACCAGACACTAGTATTACAAGCTTCCACCAATCTGGACTTGGCCCCTGTGGTGGAGTATGACCTATACCTTCCTCAGGGAAGAGACCCGTGCCCCTCGGTGGGGACATAATGGGTTGATGATGATGATGATGGCACGTATATAAAGCTTCATGTGCTGTCGACTGTGCCAGGCGCATTTAACATAACATAAACATTTACATACAGGGACATACATTGCTTCAGGTCCCACACTAGGATACCCTGTGTCGTGAGAACCAGAAACAGCGACATCACAAACATCTAAACATCCCAGACCTAAGGTTGGAACTGGAACGGAACCCTGAAAAGCTTTATTCAAATACGGAACGTTCAAAAAACAAACTCCGCGTCGCGTCCGCACTAGAACCGAGATTTCCGACGGAGGCGTGAGAACGCTGTCCCAGCGAAACAATTACGCCTGGATTTGGACGTAAATTAATGCCCCGTTATCTCACCAGAGCATGATGCCGCCGAATTCGGGCACATTAAAATTAAATTCTCGTCTGTTGCGAGTAAAGCTCGGTGGTTCTCTTCTCTGTGACGCGCTTGTACCACGTAGATGCTTGATCCCGTTATCAAAACGAGGTTTCAGTCGGCATTTAGCGACTGTTTGTGTTATATTATAGGGCATTGTACAATATGTACATGTACACTGGTATACAGGATGGCCAATCGGGTGACGTTATTTTTTTTTAGGTAGCCCGTACCGAGATCTAACCAAAACACCCCATGTATGTTCAGCGATAATTGACAGTTTCCGAGTACCTAAGGCCCTTTCTGCACTGCTCCGGTGCGGCGTCGGAAACGGAATCAGTCATGAGAAAAATATCGGATGCCGGATTATGCTTGTACACTTCATCCGATTATAATCGGCAATAGACGTGACGCAGTGCTTTATTAAAATTCCTCGGTTCTTCTATTCGAGGCAGGGGACGTTTTCAACACGTTCTATTAATGTAAATAAAATAGTATGGAAACATTTTCGGGTTGTATGCGCGGTGCAAAAACGTGTATTGTTTTTGTACGTCGATCACTTCGGCCCGGTAAAATACCGTTCCGATCTAGCAAATTACCGGACCGTTAAAAACCGGATGCCGGAGTAGTGGAGAAGCTTACTACTATTCTTATGTGTTTCTAAATCGGACCGGTAATTAACGTTTGCCGGACCGGAGAAGTGGAGAAAGGCCCTTATGATATATTTTTTTTAATTTGGAGAATTTCCATGAAATCGTCAAAAAAAAAACGCAACCCAACACCCTGTAAGTATAGGGTGTTGATTTGTAAAATAACGCCCGACTCAAGGTATTTTCCATTCATCAAAACGATTTACCTGAAAGGCGGAAAGAGACATTTGAAACGCGACGCGACACCACGTATTGACACCTGATAATCAGGCAAAATCAGAAAAGCTAGGCGAAGAAGAAGAAAGCGAGGGTGCTTCTTATATTGTGTGTTTGTTATAGAACAGTGTATTAAAGGGTTTCCAAATATTAAGGCGCGGCCACGATGCTGACCAATCAACATTCAACCTTAGCATGCACGTACGTCAGTTTCAGGTACGTTTTTCTTGCCCTATGCTGATACGTCCCCTATTTGGTCGAAGTATGCCCACCTGCCTGTCCTTCCAGCCACTAGTCTTACAAGCCTCCACCAATCCGGACTAGGCCCCCGTGGTAGAGTATGGCCTATACCTTCCTCAGGGAAGTGCCCTTCGGTGGGGACATAATGGGCTGCTGATGATGATGTCCATCTGGGGCGTCCCATATTTAGAAAAAACAAGGAAGATAATACCGTGTTTTTGGGTAATTCTTTCGCACTCATCAGTTGTTGTAGAATAGGATTTTAAGCTTATATGAGAGTCCCTGTCGCTCGCGCATTCTAACATTTTCAATTAAAAGCGTATATTTTACAACTTTGGACAAGTGTGGTCCGTTGGGGCACTAAAAAATAAAATTTCGGATCTGTGTTCCAGCGAGACAGATTAGGTACCCCTATCAAATCCTGAACGTTATTTGCTTTTACTTTAGACTTAAAATATCTGTCCTCAAGCAATATGAAAAGGCTCAAGTATGATGAACCAGGTTTATTTTAGAAAATTATTTCACAAAATTAATACGTCCGATCGACAGGTAGGTCGGTGGCAGATAGTTCACAAAATAAAGACACACTGCTAATTTATCCAGAAACTCTCTTTTATTGAATTGAAATAGGACTTCTCCTCTTAAGATTCTATTTACAATCAAATTAAATCAACCTACAGTCTATTTTTTGAAGCGAACGACTAACCGTCAACATGTCAAAAATTTGGTTATTCAATATGCCACATTTATAACACTGCATAATATTTAGCAAAGTTATACAAAACGATATGCCTAATAAATACCATTAAGCAATTAACACAATAACACTGTTATTACCTGATTTTATCCCCCACTTGCAGTTTATTTAACTAATATTTTATTTTATCATGAAAATACCATTTGCTTAAGAGCTATGCCCCAAAAAATACCTAAAATTTCAGTGGTCCTCAAATAAAAGCGATCCTACTGCTGCCAAATATGTTCGCAACTAGGAAAGATGACGGACTTTTGTTTAAAGGCCGATTATGATCGACTATTTTATGCTAATGGGCTACGCGAAGTGTAGGAAGAAGTATGGAGAGCTGACTACGAACCTCTTTTTTAATTAAAGACAAAAAAAAGTAAGATTGACGTTGTTGTTGATGGGAGTGAGACTAAAGAAAATAAAATAGGTAACTTATCTTTAGTCTGTTCATCATTGTAAATAAGGTATTGGTAAAGTTTTTTGGTCCATCTTCCAGTTGTTTTATACTTTTGTGTTTGTTATTACGAAGCGGAAAATAGTATGGGCGAGCGAGCTGGACCCAACGCTGATTCTGCCAAACCGATGTATACGATGCCACAGAATACATAATAGTACAACGATGCAAGCAAAGCTGCGTGCATGAGCTATTTTGAGTGAGATGTAAGTTTGAGAGATGCTGTGTCTTTGTTTAGTCGTTCGCTTCAGTAAATAGAATATAGATCATGAAATCTAAAAAGTAAACTTGTAGTTCAAAAGAATGCAGGTCTATATACAATGAACAACATTGTGAGCACCGATTTAAGCACACCTGGGCTACCTATTAGACCTATTAGACCTTTAAATCTACCCAGTTTAAAGCCGCACCAACGACTGACTGTACAATTTTTTTTTTTTGTTTACGTCTGAGCACACACTTAGCGTTATGTCACACCGCACCAACGGTTTTCAAATCCTTCTCTTTTTTTTTGCGTCTGAACACCTGTTCAGCGTCACGCCGCACCAACGACATGAAGGTCTCTTTCTTTTTGCGTCTTAGTACCTGCTCAGCGTTACCATTAGCCACTCCAATGGCTTCGTACCTCTACATACCAACGTAGACTTTATCACAAATGCTCACAAGGTTTACTCCACACTCTCTGCTTCACTGGCAGAGTCATCAACAACAATATCCAGTTCCCTTGGTATTTCATGATCTGGTATCTTCCTAACTCTATCATGCGGAAACTTATAAGTTCTATTGGAGATTAGTGATTTTAACAAGTACCTATCGTTATCTAATACTTCTATGATTTTAAAGGGGCCTTTAAATTTTGCGTCAAGTTTTGTCTGATTTCTTTCTTCATTTTGCATTAGCACAAAATCTCCCTGATTAAATTTAGTAACAGTAGCTTTGGTTTTATCGAAACTAGCTTTATCGTAAGCAGCATTGGTCTCTATGTTTTTCGCAGCTTGTTCCCGAATCACCTCGGTGTCGATTTCAGGTTCAGTGTCACTAACAGTCATTAAATTCAATGGCCTAGCGACTCTGCCAATCAACAGCTCTAATGGAGTAGCTTTTGTAACGCGATTTACCGTGGAGTTCATAGACAACTGAATTTCGCCTAAAGAATCCTGCCAAGAACGATCTTTACTCGTCTCTACAGCAGTCAACATGCCTTTGAGTGTACTCATCACCCGCTCGACCTGACCATTAGCACGACTGCCGCCCGTGGCAATAAGGTGGAGCTGAATATTGTGGGACTCGCAGTAATTACTAAACTCCTTACTGGCGAAACAACGGTCTTGATCAGCTATAACTCGGACTGGAGCGCCAAACAAAGACACACCTAACTCCAGAGCTTGAATACTGCTCTTGCTGTCGATGTTCAGGGAGTGTGAGAGTAGCACGAACTTTGTGAAGGCATCGATCATGACGAAAATGTATTCCTTCACATCATTCTTTCCACTAAGCTTGCCGAATGCATCAATGTGAACGGTATGCCAGGGAACACTAGTCTTCGGAATCGGATGAAGTTCGGCCTGAACTCTGCCGGATTGAGATTTAGAAATCTTGCAGGTGATGCAGTTATCCACGAGTTTCCTGCTCCACTTGCAACCAGTTGTTGGAAAGCTCTGCTACATTAACCTGTCTCTGCTCAACCCGTTTGACGCTAGCTTCAGAGGAGGATGCAATCGGATTTCTTGACAAAAAGTCTGCATGCTTCATCCTAGAACCCTCCCTGTATTCGATGTCAAAGTCGAAAGACTGTAAATACGACCACCACCTATGCACCCTAGGAGAGAGGTCAACCTTATTCTTTGTAGCTTTGACAGAGTTACAATCAGTGACGACCTTGAACTTCAACCCATGGAGATAGTGGCGAAAGTGCTTTGCAGCATTGACGATGGCTAAGGTTTCCAGTTCATATGAACAATATCTTGACTCTGGGCCTGTCGTTCGACGACTGAAGAATGCCACAGGGTGTTGTTTGCCATCGACTTTCTGCAGCAACACTGCCCCATAACCATCGGCGCTTGCATCTGTGTGAAGTTCCGTGGGGAGGTCAGGATTAAAAACCCTAAGGACGGGCTCTGAAATCAAGATTGCGATGATTTTCTGACGAATCTCCTCATGACAAGGTTGCCAGTCTATTTTTCTATCCTTCCCTGATGTGACTTTATTTAGAGGTGCCATAATGCAGGAAAAATTCGGTACAAATTGGTGGAAGTAGGGGGCCAAGCCAATCAGCTGTCTAAGTTGAGTCACAGTCTCGGGAGGTAGATGTTTTGTTAGCGCTTCAACTTTTTTGGGGTTTGGCCTAACCTGACCATCTTCTAGGACGAAACCAAGATACTCAACGCGCCTTTTCAAAAATGTACACTTTGCCAGGTTTAATGAGAATCCTGAACTTTTCAGCATTCCTGAACTAATTGCTCCATGGTGGGTCCTCAAGCAAAATGAAAAGGCTCAAGTATGATGAACCAGGTTTATTTTAGAAAATTATTTCACAAAATTAATACGTCCGATCGACAGGTAGGTCGGTGGCAGAATGGCGCCCGTCGCCGCCTGCAGGTAGTTTTATGCTACGTGAAAATGTTGCCACCGCAGCGCGCCCGCTTCCGTCATATCTATGTTTGTGGATATTTTTCATGTTCATGATTGCTGCGATTAATTCGTCACTTTTATAGGTCCTGAGTATACCCGTGACATAATTATGCTGATTCGGTAACCTTTGCTGTTACGATGACAAACAGGTCACATTTGGGTTGTGATACTAATGATTATTATTGTTCTTATTTATTTTTTATTGTTTAATTTTACGCTTTTAAAGCTGACTTACGCTTTCAATTGAAAAATAAGCACATCAGTGTTGCTATTTTATAAATATATTTTAACATTTCGCTTTTTTATGCGACACAGACCCTCAGTCCGCTAAAAATGCGTTTTGAACACAATGTATGAAATGGACCCTTTTACGGGCAACGCATTCAATTTCAACAAGCAATGACAATGCTGAGAGAACAATACAACGACTTACAGTTAAATCACTGGTAATTCATTAGACGCTCAACGAAGGATTTCAAATAGGCTGACTCCGGAATAGCGTGGCTCATTATAATATGAAGCGGTTGTCCGGAATCCTCTTAATGCCACCCACTGCACACGCATAGAATCGATCCAACCAGTAGGCTTGTGTGTGTGATGTACGTAATATTACAAATGCAATATCATGACATAACACTAGAGGAAGAAGCATATCGTTTCTTATAGTAAAATACCTCGTACCTGCAAAATACGGAGCTATTCAGGAGGCACAAAAATTTGCCTACTGAAGAAAATTGTTCCCACATAAAACCACAGTAGACCTTTAATATAATGTTATTTCACAAGTATCACAAGTTTGTACCTACGCCTTAAGGCAAGACATAGAGCGACTGTAATATTTCTATAACATCTTGAATTATTTACCTATGTTTAGAAAATAAATAATTTGATTGATTGATTCAATGTTTACATGGTTTGTTCAAATACTTAAATATATTGACCCAACTGCGTTTAATGTTACAAAATCACCCAAAATTGCACATCCAAGGTATTCACTCTAACCCATCGATATAAGCAGTAATATCACACGGACATTGTACTCCAAATATCACACATTTTGAACCGCTTATATCTCAGAACTCAATGCACCTGGTTTGATATCTAAATATCATACCAACCAATGGTGGTCCTTGAGCTGCATACAATTTGTAAACAGCTCGACGTCTAATCACGCGGTTTGCAATGAATCGATCAGGCACACAACATGGCGCCGATGGCGCGAAGGGTTCGGCAAGCATCGCCGCCACTAGATGATAAAAATTGTTTGACTCTTATTTCATCCAAGATATGGCATAACCCATTGTGCTGTGATAATTGTGATATCCATGTGATTTTATCACAATGAAATATATATACCTATATCATGAAAACATCTTATTCTCAATGTAATGTTTCAGGTGATTTTGATATCATTGTGTGACATCTCAATTCCTATTAAATTCCAAAGTATTTTAATGTAATATTTTGCGCACGTCTACTAACCAGCTTTGTATAGTGATTTAATTTTGGGGGGTATGGAAGACGTAGAAAAATGAACATGCCTGACGATAGCTATGGAGTCTTGTTAAGTTTAATTTTTGTTAATGTTTTATTTGTGAAATAAAATCTTTTTATAAAACAAACACAGTTTCCAACCATATCTCGACACAAACTCGAATCTATTAGAACCACTAGTAGTAATTCGGAGCTTACGTCCGGGTCTAGTTCATTGTTCTGTTAGACGGGGAGGCGATACATTCGTGCATTTTTTTAACCTCTCAAGTCCCCGAGTACTAAAAAAAGTATAAAACCATTGTTATTTTCAAGGTCAGGACTTCGGAAGAACGACATTTCCCAATTTTTTTTTTATTTACTTCTAAACTAGTCTTGAAAGTAACAGTCTAAATAGAAGAGAAAAAAAAGCTGGTAGGTATATGTTTAGTTGACCCCTCATAAAGATCCCCAAACACCGTGAAGAAGCTGCAGGCGACGAAGGTTTTCAAACTTTTCAACACAAAATCCATGCGTCAGACAGACCTCAAGTTAAGCATGGAACACACCAGCGCGGTAGCGGTCGCGGTCGATATGTCGACGTTCATCAGGCTACGGCATCCAATTCAAGGGGTGACGGTCATTCAGCCTTTTGATTGAATGAAACGTTTATAACATGGCTTGTCAATTGGTTAGTACTAGACGATGTCTGCTTTGGTGGAGTAACCAAGAGACAGTACTCGCTACTTCAGTTTACCACGACAACTGCATCATCTCTTAAACATCGGAAGTTTTTTTTTCTTGTTGACGCGAGGAATGCATTTACGCACTTCACCGCCCTGCGGTCGGGCGACAACAGAACGGCTTCGTGTGGGACTCCCAGCCCTATCGAGCCTCCTGCTCAGTGTTGGACTACCCACTAAACCCCGCGGTGTTCCTCCCGCTACTCTACCGGGCCACAGGATAGGCCAGAGGTTTCACATAGTGAATCAGGTCCCACACGACCCCTCTTGCCAGATTATTCGCCGTTAGCCAGCAACATCAGAAGTTAAGGTAATTCAATTTAGCTAATAAATAATCCGACGAAGAGTCCGACGTCTCTGACGAACGGGACCAGAGACGCGTAACCGACGACGCAAGCTCCGTCTATCCTCACCATGATTAAGCTCTGCGAATCGGAGCGAAACCTGGTCGGACTCTTCCGACGAAGTCAAGTGTATCCGTAATAAAGCTATGTAAGTGATTTAAAACTGAAGGGGAAATACCAGCAATCATAATTATCCGCAGAATCGCGCACCGAATATGGACGTACTATGTGTGGACCGCTACCGTCACCGCGTTGGTGTGTTCCACCCTTCAGTGCCGTCACAATTGTTATCATATATCTTGCTTATCCTGTCCCTAAACGACCGAGATGGTAATGTACGGCCGGCCAAACTGTTACTGAAAAGTTAGGACTTGGGACAGCATTATTTTGAAGGTGTGTCTTTCCGAGTTTTGGCGCCTCAAGTCAAGTTGGGGACAGTAAAGTTGCGGAAGATTAATGGCGTATGTTGCTACATTGTTTGCAATGCATTCGAAACTTAGCATAAAGGCATAAAGTGGATATACGGGGTATTGATTTGTACAGTTTCGTCCTACTCAGGGGTAGTAATTTACATGATACTGAAGCAAAAAAAAGTTTTTTAGTGAAAATGTAAACTTATCTTTTTATTTGTATCTCTTATTACTTACTATACGTCATATTGTTATGTAAATCTTTTTCTACGTACTTGTTGTCGTTATATTTCCGATTTTCTTATTTATGTACATCTTTCGAATACGTTTTTCCTGCAATTCTCTCCATCCAAAAGTTGTAAGAATGAAAAAAAAGGGATAAGACCGCAAATTTAATACTATTAGTTAGTTATAAGAAACCCTATATACCTTTGGTAAGCACTAGACATTATTAATTACTTTAATTACTAGACATCCCGGATACACTTACTTGATTTTTTGTCGGAAGATTCCGACCAGGTCGCTCCGATTCGCAGAGCTTATCATTAGGGCCGCAGGGACATCATGGATTGACGATGAAGCTTTTACGGAAAAATATTTCTCCTAGTTGTTCAATAAGGTGTTCTCTATCTTAAGGCTTGGCCCCATCGCCACAGTGCGGCGCCGCCACCGTTCAACGGCACGGCGTCGCCGCCGCCGTGATACGGCGCCGTGGACGGTGCGCCGCGCGCCCCTATTCTCAGCCAATATTTCACAGTTGGTGTGCTCGGACGTGTCTGAATGAATCACGAAAAAGTTATTATCATGTTGTTACTACGACGTCGAAAGAAAAAAAAACAGAAACATAGAAACTGTTGGGTAAATCGACTGAGAATTGAACGCACCGTGACACGGCGGCGGCGACGAAGTGCCGTTGAACGGTGGCGGCGCTGCTCCGTGGTGATGGGGACGGGCCCTATAGTGTCAATGAATAATCTTGTACGAAGGCTCCGCTCTGCGCTTCGGCTACGCGTTGACAGTGTGTTTTGTGTCATTAGAAAAGTTTATGATTTATGCCCTCGCGGCGGTGTTTGTAAATTGATACGAGATTTCGTGGGACGCAGCTTTGGGAGGCTCAATCCATGTGAAGTGTCCTTTTAAATGATGATTTACGAGACCGTTTTGCCCCATTTTTGGGACAGTTGTTTTGCCGAGTTCAAAGCGATGGAGTTGGAATTGGTTTAGTTTTGCCGCGGAGTAATGGAGTAGCTACCCAGGAAGCAGCCTGTATACGTCCCACTGTAGGAAACAGGACCTGAATTCAGTTAATGCGTTGTAGTATAATGACAACCGCATGAACATGGTGATTTAGTTTCATTGCCGCTTAATTGCGCGAATTAAGACTTCGCACACTGAAAACATAAATGGCATTAAACAAAAATCTTCATTTTACAGTATGGCCATTTTAAGATTTTTTAGATGTTCTGGTGGGCGATGTGGAACCGTAAAATTTGTCAGCAAAGCTTTAAGACTAATCCAGTGTGCGATTTGAAGACCGAGGAATTGATAAAATATAATTTATTTATCGGACAGAGCTACCAATATTATATACTAATACTAATAATTAGGTACTTATTCTAAGGTATTGAGACTATTTATAATAAAAGTATTGAAATATCAGCATTAATCGATTGACGTCAAGGCTTACTTAGAAGAAGTGCCGACGGACGAAGGGCATTTGCAGGGATTGGTCTACTTTAACTTGCGCGTTGGATATTATCGAACCTTCTAAGCGTGTAACATTGTAATGTTACATGTACGATATTATTATTAAAACTAACACTTTAAAAACATAAATACAATCTTAAAACTAACTTTATCCTAAACTATTTACAAATTATTAATATAAAAACAATACTAAAATGTTAAAATGCTACTTGAATTCATCGGCGCCGTCTTAGCGCTCCCGCCGCCACTCGCGAAGCGCAGTTCTAGCGCTCACGGAACTTGTTCCTATTGTTTGTAATGAGTGAACTGGATTTGCGGATCTTCATTCATTCGTGACACTACCGAATAGATTGAGTTGAACGCACGTCACATATCCTCGGTCTCTAATGCGTGAAGACGTACTCCATACCATTTAATATTATTTTTTAAACGCAACCGAAATATATAAAAGTGTTCGTCACTAAACGTTCCTCGATACAAATAGTAATGAATACCTAAGTATTGTTTGTCGCGAGTGTTATTCAACCCCATATCGGGTAAGTGGTATATTTTAATAACGCTTTGGGAAATTTAGCAATTAGATTTAGTTATTAAGATAATTGTAATGCTTGTGCTTAATTCTATTTCGTTGATTTTGCACCATCATCCGAGCACAGCTTAATCGATGCACTTTTTATTTCCACCCTCATTTTGGCATACAAAAATAAAAGTAAATTATTGCATCATCTTTCTAAATTGTTATCTCCGTATCTGATTGTGAACATCCACGGCATCACTGCTACATGTAGATACCTTTTTCTTCTACTGCCGTACGCCGGGATGCTCACAAATCGTTTTCGGACCTTCTCGTAATGGATTTGGATGACGCGTTCCAGGGTCCTAAGTTCGGGCTTACGATCTGGGTGGAGGTGCCACCGTAGCCCTGCCTACACCAACGTTACGCCGCCATTTGGTTGGGAGAATCAAGATTCGCCATCACCGGGCCGCCGCAGAAGTACAGTCCGTCCCGATTACGAGCGCCCGCGCACACAACACGGCATTTCCCAGGCGAGCGTACCTAACCGTTGAAAGAACCCGGGACTGTGTGAATTTATATTAAAAACCCTAGTCATTTTTTATTACGACCCGCTCTTCCAAATTCTAAATTTAAACCTGCTTTTAATTTTAATCTATTATTTTAATTATACATTTTTATGCACGAGTCTTTGATTCACTTAAATTCCATTCCATAGGAATAGGAACATTAATTAAGTAGAACAGACTTTACCCGTGACAAGCGTCAGTGGTATGAAAATAAACGTCACGTGACCCGACCGTGCATCTAATGTGTAATGCACTAACAGAATCGAGACCCAGGCCTTCTCTCAGAGAGATAGTATGGGCTTAATCACCACGCGTGCCCACCGCGGATTGGCGATGTCAAGCGCTGAGGTATGTGAATAGCTCAGACACTCAGGTTTCTTCACCATGTTTTCCTTCACTGTTAGCTACTGGTATTTCTACTATAACTTCACAAATGTATATAACTTAGAAAACAAAGTCATAGGTGTTGAACCTGGGTCTTTCGCTTCCGAGGCCTTCGCTCTACACCACCGCAACGAATCTAGAGTGAGGGAGTAGATGGCGCTTTGTCTGTGTGTGTGTGTGTTCTTCTTACAACAACATTATTCTTAGTAGGTAATCCAGATTGTGCCTGACATCCATCACCACTCACTCATCATCGTCATCAGGCTATATTAGTCCACTGCTGGACATAGCCCTCCCCTAATGAGCGCCATAGCGCTCTGTCTTCAGCTCGCCGCATCCAGCATCTGCCTGCAGTTTTTCACCACTTACTCGCATGCTTTAAATTCATAATGGCAAATGTTCTGGCCTCGAATGTATTTTAATTATTTTCAATATATTTATTTTTAAATTTGTAATTCGAAGTGTAATTTAAAATAACTTTATTATAACAAAAATGTAATTTATCATGCTGTATGCACATGAATTGGTGTTATGGTTTGAGTTGAGCGTTTTAATGGAATTCATATTTGTAATTTATGTCGGTAACACTGTTTTGTGTGTCTAATAAATATAATAAAAAATAAAATTATCTAAAGACCTCGCAGGTTTAAATTTACATGCGTACATAAACTCACGCGTGTAACCCAGAGGGGTAGGCAGAGACCACGGACTGCCACTTGCCACGATCCTGACAGATCACTGTCGCTTCATTGACAGTTAGGCTGGTTTTAGAGTCACTCTGGCCATGCGCAGACTGTCAGCGCTGATAGACAAAATGTATGGCTGGTCAGCACTGAACGGTCGGTGTTTTTCTAAAACACTCCTTAGGACGTAGTACGTATTGGCCTGGTCAGTGCCGAGTGTCAGCATGACTCTAAAACCGCCCTTATTAGTCTAAGAATGCACGCCGATTACGGGTACTTTATAGGGAATTCTCCTACTGTAATTATTTGAAATTAGTTAGACTAAATGGCCCCATCTGAAAGTTGCGTAAAATGCCATAGTCAGGCATTTATTTTAAGACGGCGCAAATCTTATTTAAGCAAAGTATGATGCATAATACCTTCTGGCGTGTCTTCGTTTAGTGATGCAGATACACTGCTACCTGAATTTTAAATAGTATAATTGTAAAGTAAATATTATATAACATAACATAACATTTACATACAGTCACATACATTGCTTCTGGCCCCACACTAGCATACCCTGTGTCGTGGGAACCAGAAACAGCGACGTCACAAACATGTAAACATCCAAGACCTGGGTTTCTTTTTTTGTCCCCAGCCGGGATTCGAACCCGGGACCTCTCGCATGGTAGTCAGATGCGCTAACCGCTGCGCCACAGAGGTCGTCGTATTTATTAATTGATTATTAATAATAATAATATTAAATATTATTATTATTTAATATTAATAGTAAATATACCGGGGTGGAAAGAGTTGGCCGAGAACAAGGAGGAGTGGTGGGGAGGCCTTTTCCCAGTAGTGGGACACAGAAAGGGCTAATTATAAAAAAATGTAAAGTATCCATGGTCGACAGCGAGGTGTTTGATATCTTGTAATTGCCAATTCGTCTGTAACATAGCCGTGCTGTTTTATGTTGGAAAGGAATTTGCTAGTCGTGTGCCTCCACAAGCTTTCACTTCAGTTTTCTTGCGATTTCCGAGCTTTGCCTGATGTCTTTCTGTCAGCTAATTAGCTAAGACCAATCTGTTTGCTATTAATCGTCCTTTTCATACTGTTCCTGAAATAAATAAATAATTTTGTGGTATTTTTCTAACTAAAACTTTCGTAAGCACTACACATAAAGCACTCTTAAGTTGATCTGGACAAAAAGTTTACAATGTTGTGGTATTGTTACGGTTCCGTGCTCAAAGGGTACTAAGACTTCACTACATATCTATCTGTTTGTCTATCTGTCTGTCACAATACTAAAAACAAAATAAAATAAATATTTAAGTGGGGCTCCCATATAACACACGTGATTTATTTTTAACAGCAACTGGTACATGCTTGAAACGCTTTATTGTACATAAAAAATTTAATTACACAGATATTTTAATGTTATTAGGTAATGGTACAAAATGCGCGACTACGACTTGCACTTGGCCGGATTTTTTCTTCTCCTTGTATGGTGCGCTACCTGATGTGCCTAAATATAAAGAGAGTGCCCTAAAAAGGTAGCAGTGTACCACAACCACTATAAGAATAGACTCAATGAGGGCAATTTACAAACGCTTTGATGTAACAGAGTGGTCGTTAATAAAATTTATTCCCCGGTTACACCCCCGTTTGGGAGTGATTGGCCCGTTTTGGGGCAGGTATCGGAGTTAAACACACGTTGTGGGCATCAGTTGGAAACTAAATAGGCCATATTATAAATGCGAAAGTTTCGTTAGATTGGTGTTACTCAACTATGTTTGTAACTCAATTCGGTATTTGACAAAATGCCATATGAGGTACTTTTAAAACGGAATTTTGTATGAAAATACTTGCTTAAGACGTCATATTTCAGAGCACTCTGTTTATGTTTCATCTACTTAATCTTCAAGCGGGCGCGCGTAGTCAAATCGACCGCGCTTAGTACATTTTCGTTCAGATTATTATTATTACCCATCACATTTAATTCTCATTTCTAGTAGCCTGCCGCTATGTCATTGGGAGTAAAATAAAGAATAAACCGTCGCTCGGGGCGCTCCCCCCCCTCCACAGATCGCAATTGTTTTAGGCCCGGTGCAGTCGTCGAGAAGACTACCCGCGCCTGTCGTCGAAAAGGTTACGCGCGCCGCTCAACGCGACATACCCTCGTTCACGCTCGTAGTAGTTTTTCGGCCATCATCATTGAATAATATTAATTATCGAATTAAGCTTGGATTTTTTTAACTAAAAAGAAACATAAGGGAGCATTTGAATATGGAGAATAGCGCTGCTGATACGGAATCAGGTATTTCTGGCACATGCAGAGGAACTTGTAAAATAGCCAAAAAAACGCAATGTATGAAAAATATTTGCAAAAGTCATACAACATTTATTTGCAATCAATGTTTATGGACGAAGAAACTGATTCTGATGAAAACTCAACCAAAGTTTATTAGTCTTTATTCTTATTTTATAATTTTAATTATTATTTTAATTATTTAAAAAAAAAATTGAATCAAAGCAGAAATTAAGAACACAAATACACATCAAATAGGAACACATATTTAAGTTATGTTAATTAATTTAATAATTGTTTCTTTTTCATAATTTCAATAACTTTTGACAAATCAGACTTCAAAGATAATGATAATATATCTGAGTACAAATAAATAAATAAATATTGAATAATTAGTGCTTTATTTCTCTTATTCATCACATAGGTCTTTTCGGCTACGCGCGCCCGCTCCCGTTACAAATGACCGCGCGCCCGCTTGAAGGTTAAAAATTGTAATAACTAGTAAATGATTAAAACAGATACATTTTCCGAATAATTTTGTAATTTTTGTTTTAACTGAGCATCTCAAATAATTAATTGTTGATAGTGTCAAATACCGTATTATGTTAAATCTAACTTAATTCTCTTATTATCCAATTAACTTTATTCTCGAAAAGCATCTAGACTGCGTTATTAGTCCATTTATATTAAAATTTACACATTTGGGCTCGAATCCCGGCTGGGGACAAAAAAAAGAAACCCAGGTCTTGGATGTTTACATCTTTGTGACGTTGCTGCTGTTACTGGATCCCACGACACAGGGTAGCCTAGTATGGGGCCAGAAGCAATGTATGTGCCTGTATCTAAATGTTATGTTATGTTACTTAAAAAATAGCTCATAAAAACTTTACAACAAAGTCTAGAAAAAAATGACACATGGCTTTTAACTTTGCCAAACAAAACTGATTGAAATATCCAGCAGCAAGTATTCCATAATACGCCGAGCGGCAAAATAACTCTCGCAAAACTCGATCAGTCACGCAGATACATAACAAAGTCGTTAAAGCTTTTCACACACGCGATGCACCAGTGCAGATATATCTACTGCTAACACCGATCGGTGTCGTTCGAGCGCTGTCACCTGTATAATGGGGTATATTTAAATGCCACGATCCTGGCAGATAAAGGAGAATGACCAAAAACAGTCTATGTTGCGCTTAAAGCATTTATACCTCAAAATGTTTCTTTTAAAAAATGATTTCATAGTTCTATTTGATAAAATAAAATAATCAGGGGTTTAAAAGTAACGATTAAAAAATATCTGTATTGATTGTAACTAATAAACTTCAGTCAGTCAATACCACCAAAGTTGTCATAACCTCACAACATGGGCTCAAAATTAAGATTTCTCGAAACTCCCATCTAATATTTTCATAATATTTTTCCTGCATAGTCCAGAGCTAATTTCGGTTTCATCAATGCGCAAGAATACGCAAAAATAGACTTACTCCTGTAGTAAATTGATCATTCTCCTTTCGCTTCATCCACATTTATTGCGTGCACACACGCTGGTTGCGAATACTTGTTGCCCTTTGGTAATATGGAGTAGCAAGTGACAGTCCCTGGTCTCTGTCTACCACACTGGGATACCGGCGTGAGCTTATGTATTTAGTTAAATCACATACCTCGATGGCATGATGCGGAAAAGGGCTAGGTCCAGCAATGGGCAGAGGTGATAATTTAAATTTATTTTTACCAGGGATCTCCAACTATAACTCCGATGATCTTTATAGTAAATGATTTGCAAATGGTTTACAATGTTACACGTAAAAAAATATTTTTTAGAATAATGATAATTACTTGAACTAGAATACCCTGAGCTATGGTCACCAGGCAAGGACATTAAAAACATGAAAAACCATAACAACATATTATAACATTCACATACTGGCACATACATTGCTTCTGGGGTACTCAGAAGTATCCAGGATACTAGGGTACCCTGTGTAACCCAGACACACACCCAGACTTTAGGCCATTTGTGCATATTATGTAGGTAATCTATGAACTAAAATAATATCTATTTAAAATTATGTTATTAGCTACAGTAGCTACAGTCACTTGACTAATTATAATTATCATCATCATCATCAACCCATTAAGTCCCCATTGAGGGGCACGGGTCTCTTCCCTGAGGAAGATATAGGCCATACATCCATACTCCATCACGGGGGCCAATTCCGGATTGGAAGAGGCTTGTTTTACTGTCAAAACTTTTCAAGACGCCCCAAGACCTCTTACTTGGGTTAACGACTGCCATCTATCGAAGGCATCTGGCACCAACTGCTTAAAGTGCCTTGCGAAGTACGGAACCGATCGGAAAAAATGCCTCTAGCGTTAGTCACAGACCCATCCATACTAGACGCACTAGTCACTAACCGTAATACTGCCTCTAAAATTTTGTCGTAAAATTTAACAGTACTTAGTTGATTCCAGTTAAATTTGGTTTTTTAGTCCATAAACCGACTTGGACTCCATTTCCGGAGTGTTTAAGTGGAATTTACTTTTTAATATAAAGACTAGATCAGTTATTCCAATGTGCTCAAACTGCTCAATTTATTGCGACTCTTACCGCACCCCGCTACAATTTACGATGCACTCAAGCGCACCAATAGCGCTAACGTGGAGTTAAAACCAGCAATGCGATCGAATGCCTCCGCTGATGGACGAGCACCCTACTTTCGAGTCCAGAACGAGATACCAGACTCATATTTGCTGAATATGCATTGGTGAACTTTCAATGGCTGCTTTGCATTTTTCTCAATAGATTTGAATATGAATTTCGTGAACGTTGCGCTCGTTTGGAGTTTGGAAATATCTGTTACGTTTTAGTTTGTTTTATGCAATTCGTTTTTGTCTTTATGGTTTGACTGAAAATCAGTGCTTTGTCCTTGGGCAAGTCTAAACTTTGAGATGTAGCGCTCTTTGTACACACATTTGATTGTAATATTATCTTAGTTGGCACGTCATTAATTGTCCAATTGATTCTTGGTTGTGTTTTTGCCATTCTGTTTCAGTTTCTTGCGTATTTTAGGGTTATTGCGTGTATTTGTACAGATAAGGTTTATATCTACATACATACATAAGCTCACGCCTGTATCCCAGAGGCGTAGGCAGGGACTCATCACTCGTTGCATGCACGCACGTCGGTTTATGTAAAGTTTATATAATATAATTATGTCTATCTATTTATGTATAATTAGTATTTGCTGCCTCGCTCGTCCTATTTTGAATAAATTAGGAATTTGTTTCAACGTAAATAATTTACATTCTGTTTGTTGAATGTCGAATTAGTACTTAAAATGTTAGGCTCTGCCTTGGGAACGAATGTTGTGGAGAAAATGGCAGCAAAAAAAAAACGCTACTCTGACCATCTTTTCTCCAATCACCTTAAGGCCCTTTCTGCACTGCTCCGGTCCGGCGTCGGAACCGGAATCAGTCATGAGAAAAATATCGGATGCCGAATTATGCTTTTCTACTTCATCCGATTATAATCGGCAATGGACGTGACGCAGTGCTGGGGAGAAAAAAAAACTCCAGGTCTTGGATGTTTACATGTTTGTGACGTCGCTGTTTCTGGTTCCCACGACACAGGGTATCCTAGTGTGGGGCCAGAAGCAATGTATGTGCCTGTATGTAAGTGTAAAAAATATAAATGTAAAATGTTTATTAAAATTCCTCGGTTTTTCTATTCAAGGCAGAGGACGTTTTCCACACATTCTATTAATGTAAATAAAATAGTATGGGAACATTTTCGGGTTGTATGCGCGGTGCAAAAACGTGTATTGTTTTTGTACGTCGATCACTTCGGCCCGGTAAAATACCGTACCGATCTAGCAAATTATCGGACCGTTAAAAACCGGATGCCGGAGTAGTGGAGAAGCTTACTAGTATTCTTGTGTGTTTCTAAATCGGACCTGTAATTAACGTTTGCCGGACCGGAGAAGTGGAGAAAGGCCCTAAGTGTAATACATAAGTTTGTAGGAACATTATGCATCTACCTTAGAAGCTCAAGACCCATCAGTGGAATCAACACTTGCTATGTCAAAACATTCTGTTATACAGTCTGTACATTTATGAAAAACTTATTAAGCCCTATATGTAATTATCTGTGAAGTACCAATGACTAGCTCGTTCTTATATTACTTTGAATCGTACAAACTGCAAGTGTTAGCCGAGGGTATTTCAGGCTTCAGAGGCCTAATTATGCGCTTCAAATCCTGTTGCATTCCTGATTTATATTGTGGCAATTAGTATAAAAATTGACAGTTACTCAATTGGATCATTTTATGATTTCGCGGAATCGCTCTTAGCATGGGCTGCCTGAGTGATCTTAAAAGATCACTAAGATTAAGCAACATACGGCGCGTTCAGTCCATGGATGGGTCACCGTCTGTGATTAACGCTAGTGGCATTTTTCGAGTGGTTCCGTGCATCGCAAGGAACGTTAAGCAGTTGGTGCCGGCTGCCGTCGATAGATGGCAGTCTTTAAGCCAAGTCACAGGCCTTAGGGGCGGCTTGAAAACTTCTGACAGTAAGACCAGCCACTAGTCTTACAAGCCTCCACCAATCCGGACTTGGCCCCCGTGGTGGAGTATGGCCTATACCTTCCTCAGGGAAGAGACTCGTGCCCCTCGGTGGGGAAATAATGGGTTGATGATTATGATTTCGTGCTGGTAGTGTAGGAACAGCTCTAGTCAGAGAGTTCCGTATTCAGAATGCTATAGAGTGGCGAGGCAGCGTATTTTTGCCAGCCTTTTATTAACAGTATTTTTAAGTAATCATGCGAAATTGTTAATTAAATTTTTTTCGATGTTTCAGCTGTTCATTTCAGTGTTTCAAATTTTCTGTTGTCCTAAACTACAAAAGGTGGGAGGCGATAAAAAAAATCAAGTAGCTCGAGTAATTTTCAAGTCTAATCCCTGATCTCTCGTACGCTATCAATCCGTTAATCCACTGATAACTCTGGTGTAAATAGTACTTTTTAGTCTAATTATAGAACTTTTGGCACCAACGTACAGTCCGTTTTTTTATTCTATGCAGAAAAAAAATGACGCGGTGTTACCGCTATAAAAGCTATAGGTTAACTCGGTAGATTTTTTTTTACCGTGAATAGAAGACTCATGTGACCAAAATCCATAACACATCAAAGACATTAAAATTGAATTACTCGTAAGAGCAAAGTCTACAAAAAACACCTGCGTAGCACACACAATTTAACTTGGAAGTAAAATGGGGTTATTTGGTTTTTACGTACTAGCAACATTCAGATATTGACAGACTAAGAATTGTATGGAGATGTCAACGTGACAATATTTTTTTTTGCATTGAATCAAAAAACAGACTGTAGATTAAATGGACAGTGCTGAAAAAAAAATGTTTGCTGTTTTTAAATTAATTTGTTTTGTTATTTTTTAAGTTCGGTTTTTTTTTGCATCATCATCAACCCATTATGTCCCCACCAAGGGGCACGGGTCTCTTCCCTGAGGAAGGTATAAGCGTTTGCATGTTAATGGAAGGTATTTTGCATGTTATGTAGAAATGGGATGGGTATCTGTTGAAGTTGTACAGTAACTGTGGAGTTAGTTGTTCGTATTGAAGAGTAAAAGCCGATTTTCGGAAAGCGAATACACACTTATCTGCCTGCATCTGCCCGAATACTCAAAGCGGTGAGAGTCACATGCATTTTGACAGAGCCAGCCGCAGTGTCGGAATTGGAAGCAGATTTAATTAGTTTAGCACCCCAAGTGGTGGAAGAGGTGGTAGCGGAGTGGTAAAACGCCGGCTTCTCAACCGGGACGTCGTGGGTTTAAATCCCGGCATGTACCAATGACTTTACGGTTAACGGTTAGCGAATCTGCCTACGATGCGAGAGGTCCTAGGTTCGAACCCCGGCTGGGGACAAAGAAAACCCCAGGTCTTGGATGTTTACATGTTTGTGATGTCGCTGCTTCTGGTTCCCACGACACAGGATATCCTAGTGTTGGGCCAGAAGCAATGTATGTGCCTGTGTCAAAATGTTTAATGTTTTTTGTTTATTTTTAAGTTACTTACATGCGTAAAGTTATAGTACTAGCAATACCACTTGCTAACTGTAAAGGAAAACATTGTGAGGAAATCCTAGTATATGAGGTATTTACGTGCCTTAGCGTTGATACGTACAACGGCCCAACTTTGAGGCTAAGTGCGGAAATATCAGGTCTAACTTCTAACTACCCCGAGTGGTGGGCTTGAAGACTCGTATATACTTGTTTACACTCGTATACACGCAGACTTGTTTTAAAACAACCAGAGGTTTTAATTGACTATTTTTTGGTTACTACCGTTAAGAAAACCTTCGTGAGAAAACCTGAACATCTGAGGTGTTAGTGCATGAACCCGCCAATGCGTGCTTTGCGATTTCACTATTATTATTATTATTTATTATTATTATTATATAATATTATTTTTTTATACTATAAAATTTATAATAATAATAACAGCTGACCCGGCATTCGTTATTATGAAATATTAGATAGCCTACGACCTATTTTAAACCTAAAATTTTAGACCTAAAAACTCCATAAAATCTCATAAAGCCGCTTCGAAGAACATTAATAACGAACATAAATTTGTACTTTTATATAACTATAATTTAATATATAAAAATTGTGTTTATATATTAAATTATTGCACTTCTCCGAAACGTCTTCGCAGATATTATGAACTTTTTGTGTATATTTGGTGTCTGAGAATAGTTCGTAGGGAATTAATACGGCAAAACAACGATTGCGGAGTAAGCTAGAATATAAGCTAATATGTATAGAAAAATCTCAAGTCACAGTGTCTGTTATCGAACTCCGAAACGGCTTCACCGAATTTAATGATTTTTTGTCATTATTTATTTGTGTATATTTTAACAGGTCAGGGTGGTTATAACATTTACAGGCACATACTACAGGCACACAGGCCAAATAGGTGGTAGGACAAATAATATGGCAGAACATCAGTTAATATGAGAAAGCTAGTTCTATATCATCAAATAATAATAATTGTTATGTAGAAGGCAAATACGAAAGTGATTATCTAATTTCAAACTTTCTTTTGTCATTCTTAGAATGTAACTTGAGGATAGACATATACTACATTGTCTATTCCGTTTACCGAGTGATCGTGGTGGCGACCATTGCTAGTTCATTAATAAAGTGTCACTTTCTGACGCCGCCGGAAGAGAATTACTTATATAGTAATACCAACAGCAGCGTCGGCTTCGAAGCTACTCTTTGACGTTCGAAATGCAAATATCGGGAGTAGATCCCCTTTCTGTCCGTTCTGAAGCGAGTAGTTTTGAGCTTTCGTAGTAATGGACTTAGAAATATTAGAATAACATTCCCATCCGCCGAATCGTAGGTAAATAATATGGGTAAAAGGTACTCTGTACTGTCGACAGCACGACAATCTTCACATTTTAGTTGCAAAGTCGCCCGTAACGCAACGGAGTAGAGTGCATGGGTGTATACCATGATGTGCTGTCGACTGTACTGTTCAGTCAAAAGCACATCAAAGTTTATATCCATGCACTCTAATCTTAATAGATAACTTTGCCAAGTAACTACTTAACTATAGTGCTGTCTCATCAAATTTCTCAGAAAAGAGCTTGTCAGAGCGTTACTTAAGTATTTAGGGAGATAAAACTAGTTTCTGAATTCAGAATTTCGCTTAGTAACTACTCTCGTTAAATTTTTCAGAAAAGAGTGCGTCAGAACGTCACTTAAGTATTTACTTAGTGGAATAGTCCATTGTCCTGAAATATATTGAGTGTAAAGTCTGTTCGCTATCATAGTGTCACTTTGATATTTGCCGCCTCGGCACGTGGCAGCTTTTCAAAAAAATAAATTAAAGGAAGCCGGCGCGGCGCAAACACGTCAGTGAATTTGGCTCGCAGCTCGTCTCATTCTACTATTATGTATTTATAACGAGACGATCCTGCATCACTTAGGTAGGTACCTATTCTAAATACCGGTGGAAATGAATATTCTGAGGACTCTTCGAGTGATGAAGAGTATTGTTTTATTTTGTGCTTCATTAGGTATATTGTGTACCATTTTTTTTTTTTTTCAATTTGAAGTAAATTTGCCGTCTAAGTTGTATTATTGAAATAAATGTCTTTTTACTTAAACTAAGATTGCCTTCGTGTGTACCGACGCTATCTAAGCGAACGGACTTTATGCGTAGAGTCAACAGGACATCCACCTTAAACCCAACTTTACTTTGAAGACTGTAAGCCAGTTTCTGAATTGAGAATTTTGCTAGGTAACTACTTAAATTTAGTGCTGTCTCGACAAATTTCTCAAAAAAGAGCGTGACAGAATGTTATATTGTTACACAGTCCCAGGCGGACATACTTCAGCCAAATATGTTTTAAGTGGTTCGAATCCTGGCTGGGGAGAACCAGGTCTTGGATGTTTACATGTTTGTGACGTCGCTATTCCTGGTTCCCACGACACAGTGTATCCTAGTGTGGGGCCGGAAGCAATGTATGTGCCTGTATGTAAATGTTTATGTTATGTTTATGATTATACAGTGGAATGTTTGACGTGATTATACAGTGACACAAGTCACTTCACAAATCTCACTTTGTATTTTATAAAGTGAGATTTGTGAAGTGAAATGATAGTAGGTAGGTACTCCCAAAATCGGCATCGCTCTATGACAAGCCTAAGTCAATCTGATTAAGCCGCCTGCCGATAATTCGGCATGCAGATCAGCGTCCGCAATCATTAACAGGTCACTGAAGATGGCTGCCGGATGGCATGTGACAGGAATAATGAAGTTTGGATTTAGGGTGGGCTTTCATAAAACAGGTGTTGACTACATGTATGAAAGATAGATAGATAGATAGATAGATAGATAGAAAGATAGATAAATCATTAATTTACACTTGCACACACACCCACACTAAATGTTCAGAAAAACCAAACAGCATAATAGGAGTACAGTGGGTAGTTGGAACACAACAAAGAGACAAATATAACAAATCGAACATAACATAACGTGCAAGGATGCAAGGATGCTATGGAAAGGGCTATGCTCGGAATTTCTCTACGAGACCAAGTCAGAAATGATGAGGTCCGTAGACGAACGAAAGTCGTCGACATAGCCCAGCGGATTAGTAAGTTGAAGTGGCAGTGGGCGGGGCACATAGCACGCAGAACTGATGGCCGATGGGACCGAAAAGTTCTCGAATGGAGACCACATATCGGCCAGCGCTCGTAAGACGACCAGCCACAAGATGGTCAGTAGAGCTCATCCAAGTGGCGAGAAGACGCTGGATGCAAGCAGCTTCCGACCGGTCTTTTTGGGAATCCATGAAGGAGGCCTAAGTCCAGCAGTGGACTTCTTGTAGATGATGATGATGATGCAAGGATGCAAGGTAAGTTATATACCTAAATCAAATACGACAATATTATTCGATTATTGCACGACGTTAGCAAAGAAATAGAGTTATTTTTTTAAGTAAAATTTTCGTAAGCACTACACGTTATTTACTTTATTCCGGATACACTTACATACCTACTTGATTTTTGTCGGAATCGTCTCTGACGTCACAGAGATTAAGCTCTGCGAATTAGAGCGAAACTTGGTCGAACTCTTCCGACAAAATATCGATTCGAAATAAAGTTACTAACGTAATTTACTTACTTTTTTGTTAGTGTGGAATCATCGTGTCGCATTTCCTATCCAGTTTAGTTTACAGTCACTAATCTGTGGAATAACCGCTGGTTTTTTAATCTGTTTTTCTATAACATTGTATATTAACTTTGTTTTTGTTGTGTGTTTATTCTGTCTTGTGTGCACTTTGGGGCTAAGAGATTATCTGCTGTCTAAAGTATCATCATCATCATCAACCCACTATCGCACCCTTGCAAGAACAACGTGATATTTCGAAGAAGACCATTTTTTATTCATTGAAATTGTTTTTTTTTAACGCGATTTTATTTACTCCGAAAAAGCCGGAAAAACGTTATAGCGCTCTCTTTCGGCCATTACTTTGAAACCCTAAAAAAATCCTCTTATATAACGTAAGGGTTTCGAAATAACACGTTGTTCTTGCAAGTGTGGGTTATGTCCCCACCGAGGGGCACGGGTCTCTTCCCTGAAGAAGGTATAGGCCATACTCCACCACGGGGGCCAAAGTATAAAAAGTAATAGTATAAAAGTAGTAGTGTCTAAAGTATATCAACAGAATATTAGTGTTTAAGAAGGGGGTTAGCATTCCAATACAGTCTAAGTGCACCCTTAGACCGAAGCGCTCCCTCCAAAATAGGATTGGATTGGCCCTAATTTCGTAATCAATCTGCGATTAGACACTTTTGACTAACAGGGTGCAAAATTTACAACTGCTGATGCAGAAGACGAGTTGAGCATTTGTGTATCTCGTTTATTTACACCCGATTTCTCGTTTACGAACATTTAATAAAAAACCGTGGGTAAATTAAAAAAAAAACATTGCGCACCGGAAGAGTTCCACCTCTATTATATTTAGGCATAGAATTAAAGCGGCAGTTCAATATTTGTTTTATGGTAGGTAAAAAAATTAAAAACGCATGTTTGCAAACTAGTTTAGCAGTAAAAACTGAGCAGTAAACTAAATATAAATGAGTCATAAAATAATTTAAACGGGCAGTTCAATAAATACTGAGCATTGGAAAAGTTGAACTGGGCGGTTAGGCGCGTACAGTTAACAAATCTTAATTGGTTAGTAATAAATTTTATTTTAAGCAGTTCTATGAACTATAAGGCGGTAAAATGTATTCCTAGTGAAATGGATAGAATTTTCCTAGCACTCGCCGGCCGCTGCCGCGGCACGCTCGCTTCGCTCGCTCGGCTCGTGCGTGTGTTGATCACAATTCTAACCTAACCTAACCTATAGGGTTATGATTTCCAACCTAACCTAACCTATTTTACATTTTTTCCAACATAACCTAACTTCTTTTCATTCAAAGTGACGTTCGGATGCTACCGCCCACTGTGAACTGCCCATTCCAACCGTTTTACTGCTCATTCATTTATTAAACTACTCGAGTAATTTTTGCACTGACATTGAATGATGAATTAACAGACCAATATTTTTATTACTTACTGCTTATGTTTTACTGGCTCACTAATTTACTAACTGCCGAAAAATTAAATGAATGCCCATTAAATTTTTCAACTGATCATGATAACTTCTGTATTGTTTAAATAACAGTTGTAAAAATTTATTCCCTTATATTTATGAAGAAAGGAAACCTTCGGTACGCGAGTTCGACTCGCTTTTGACCAGAAATCAGAAATTTACCAGTTTTATTGTTTTATTATTTGTTTTACCGGAAAGAACAAAATGCATGGATTACTTACCATAACATACACTAAACGAAGTAACATCAAAGTCAAAAAATGTGTATTAGTTAAGTAGTCATAATAAACAATAAGTTTTTTCCCCTCTGTGATGTGCGTGCGTGCATGTTTAATTAATTTAATTGTCAAAGGGAATGCCTTGGATTATGCAAAGCCCTTTGTGTCAGGATTTGTTATATCAAGTTGTATCAAGTACAAAAAAAAGCTTTTGACCGTTAAAAATCGACTTCACTAATCAGCACTAAAAACAGAGAATTAATTTTGTAATTACAAAAGAACGTTTTTATTTTACGATTTTTTGCGAAAATCGCTACGACCCCGCCAAATAGTCTTAGTCGAAAGCAAAGGCACAAGTCACTATAAAAAACGTCCAAATTGCTCGTATTGCTTTAAATTAATGTGCCTTTGATTTTTGAAGAGTTTCCTTGATGTCTCCAGGATCATCGGGTGACTTTGGGATCGAAATCTCCCTCTCAAACAAAAAAAGAACTTTCGAAAGCAACCCACGTGCCTTCGAGTAATCTTGGAACATACATAAATTTTTTTTAAAAATCTCTACGAATTGAGAACCCCTTTTTTTAAGTCTATTAAAAACGATCCTTGATGGGCTAATGAATGTACTTGCGAATGCTTTCCACAAGTCCTCTGAATCAACAGCAAAAAAATGTTGGTCCCATATTAGTTTTAAAGTCAAAACTAGGTGTATCTGTCTGCCAAATACCATCGAAATCCGTTTAGCATCCAAACACTGTTATGTTCCAAGCATAATATGATGTTGTTGGAACCTAAAACATAATAAGTTGTTAGACATTTTTCTTCCTCATTGTACCCAAATCTCTATACATTATACACAAACTCAAGCTTGAATTCAAGTTTATTTATCTATTGTAGTGCTATTTGTGACAAAAAATCAATGGGATTTGTGACAAAAATAAAATAAGTATCACGTCTTTACCATGCCGGAGGTCGTTGATTCGATTCCCACACATTTTTCGCCGCCGTAACTTTTCACAAATGGGCGTATTTCCATGTTTGTGACGTCTTTACTGGTTACCATAGCACTGGGTATTCTAGTTTTGGAACCAGGACAAGCTCGTGTAGTATAGAACTTAAATTTTTTTTAGTAGCTACTGGGATCTTAGCACAGTCAAATAATTCCCAAGAGGAAATATCAATCCAAAGCATGTGTGTGAACAGCTTACTTGCGCGTTGTACAGATGGTCTTGTTGATAAGCCAACCCACGCGCTCTGCACTAATTCAGTAGTGAATGATATTGACGGATGCAAAGTGAAAGAGAGAGATCACGTGACGACAGACGTGTTTATTTTGTCTAGACTGAGTTATCTAGTAGTCTCTGCTATGGTTTGTTTAATGAATAGAATGATCATCTTTGAAATATTAGAATAAACTGTAATAAACGGTACATTCCTCGCAAGGAAAACGTAGATGCGTTAGAGTCTCTCCCGCTTAGTAGTGAATGCTTGGCAGTCTGGTTGTTGATTATTATTATTGCTACATGTATAGATAATGTGTTTTGCAACTGTGATCATCTTGAAAAGAAAATTATAAATAACAGATCATAGTGGTTTATTCATTGTTTTGCCTACAACAGTAGAAAAATAATGCCAAGAAATAATTTGTAGGCCCATAACAGAGAGAAAAATTGAATTATTTAAAAGGAAATTAAGTACCCACATAGGCTTACTAAAATTTGATAGCAATGATCCCAACACATTATATAAAGAACTGTTTACCACAATAGCAAACGAATTCGAACAGGTTTTTAAAATTAAAAAAATTAAAGGCGTTTAAGGTGGTTTTTCAGAATGGGCCACTCCTGGTATACATAGAAGTAGAAAGAAATTGTATGAAGAAAAACAATCAAATCAGGATCTGAGTTTTAAAGAATATGTTAAAAAATATTCTAAAACCTTTAAAAAAACCTGCTCTATAGCTAAAGCTCTCAGTATAAGTAAAAAAATAGAAGCGTCATCGAATAAAATAAAAACGGTTTGGCAAATAATTAACAAGGAGACAGGCAAAACTAAACCTAGGGACCAAAATTTTGTACTAAGGGTAGATGGGAAAGTAGTTGACACAAGTGAGGATATCGCAAAAATATTCGAAAATTTCTTTACAAACATCCCCCTCAATATAACAGTGTGTTTAAATTCTTCCCCATAGTCAGCAGAATCCTTGATGTTAGAAAATATAAAACCGTGCACAATAGCATTTCAATTCTCCCACGTTAGCCCCCAAACCATTTTGAAAGCATTTAAACAAATAAATATAAAGAAAACCGAAGATCTCTGGGGACTATCAGTTAAATTGATATCCACGGTAATTCATATCATGGCACCACACCTTGCTATAATTTTTAATAAATGTATTGATCAGGGGACGTTCCCTGATATCTTAAAGTTTCGTAAAATTGTTCCTTTATTTAAGTCAGGTGACAGTGATGATCCGAACAATTTTAGACCCGTAGCAATACTTCCAGTATTTAGTAAAGTATTTGAAAAAATCATTTTACACCAATTGCTGACACACTTCACATTAAATAAACTCTTCCATAAAAAACAATTCGGTTTCACTAAGGGTCGTTCAACGACAGACGCAGATGTGGCGTTGATGAATCACATCTTTGATGCGTGGGAGGAGGCGCAGGATGCCATCGGGGTTTTCTGTGACCTATCCAAAGCTTTTGATTGCGTAGACCACAAAACCCTCCTTCGTAAGATGATCAGATACGGTCTCAGTAATAAATCTTTAGAACTTCTTAGATCGTATTTAGCTAATAGAGTGCATAAAGTTGATATTAATGGAGTTAAATCACCCGGATCCGATGTTGAAATAGGAGTTCCTCAGGGTTCATTTTAGGGCCGTTCCTTTTCTTAGTGTATGTTAATGATCTGCCGTACCTAGTTGAGAAATTGTCACAAATAGTATTGTTTGCGGATGACACTTCTCTAATTTTTAAAATCAAGAGAGGTCAATCTAATTTAGACGATGTAAACAATGCTCTTTCTAAAATTCTGAACTGGTTTAACGTAAACAATCTTATGTTAAATGCCAAAAAAAACAAAATGTATTAAGTTTTCATTGCCCAATGTCAAAAAAGTGGACACAAGTTTAACAATAGCTGGTGACGGACTAGACTTAGTTGAGACAACGGTGTTTTTAGGCATTACAATAGACTCAAAACTACAATGGGATCAACACATAGAAAAGTTAGCGGGTAGGTTGAGTTCAGCTGCATTTGCAGTTAGAAAAATTAGACAACTAACAGATGTAGAAACTGCGAGGCTAGTTTATTTCAGTTATTTCCACAGCATTATGTCATATGGTCTGCTACTATGGGGGCGGGCGGCAAATATAGAAACAATTTTTATTCTCCAAAAAAGGGCTATTAGAGGTATTTACAATTTACCTGCCAGACACTCACTACGTGAGTTTTTTAAGGAAATAGGAATTCTTACGCTAGCTTGCCAATATATATTCGGTAACATAATGTATGTACGTAAAAACATAACTACATTTAAGCTAAACAGGGATATACATAACGTTAACACCAGAAATCGAAACAAAATTGCCTCATCTAGATTCAGATTAGCCAAGGTAAATACATCATTTGTAGGATATAGTGTACGTTTTTATAACAAAATTCCTGAAAGTATTCTATCCCTGCCAGGAAATAAATTTAAATTTGTTATTAAAACTGCGCTGTGTAAAAAGGCATACTACAGAATAGATGACTTTATAGATGATAGAAACCCTTGGCAGTAAACCAATTCCACAACGAGCTAGTTATTGGTATTCTAATAATATATAGGGTTTAATAAATTTCATACATATGTACAGACGCTGTGATTGCATATCAAAACTATGCTATTATTATAGATAACTGACAAGAACTTTATCACACAAGTTTGCCAAAGGCCATGCGAATGGTGGCGCGGTGGCCGGGTCGCCTATCTCCCTCTAATATGGTTGAGACTGGTGATGGCTGACCTCTGCGTTACGCTCGTGAACGGGTGCCGTCCGTGTGTCTGGCCGCAGCATTGGTGTTTTATTACCTTTTAAGAATATTAAATGATGTTTGACTTTGCAAGTATTGATTGCACTCATGGATCTTGAGATTCTTGGTATACGAACACTCATACCTAATTTGTATTAGCTTTAAGTTGATTTGAGAAAAGATGGTCAGAGTGGAGTTTTTTTTCGCTGCCTTTTTCTCCACTACAGAGTGCGTATACTGAGTTTTTTTATTCACTCTCGATAGTGAGAGCGTTTGCGATTTGCATAGGAGTGACAAAGAGACAACTAGATGGCGCGCTTTGTCACTCCTATGCAAATCGCAAACGCTATCGAAAGTGAATGACAAAACTCAGTATACGCACTCAGACGGCCCTAAGGCAGCGGCTAACATTATACATAACTGTATGTACATTGACATTCAACAAGCAGAATGTAAATTCTTTACGATGAAATAAAAATTTTTGAAATTTGAATTTTGAATTATTATTACAGGTTTTCTTGTCTCTTTATAAAAATATCCCTAGGCAGCCATACTTCGACCAATAATTTACTTCCAGAGTGACCGATTGGGCTCCAATAACAATAAATTTTAATTATTGTTGGCAATAGCCAACAGTTTTGTTTATTATTTCTTTGTCTTAGGCTGACATTCAGAGACGAAAACTAAGCAAAGACTGGTCTCAGAAATGTCAAAATGACGTACTTAAAAGCATTTCGTATTCAGAATCGAATCTTAGCAAGTTTAGTATGAAATGGTGCTTAGCTAAGTGTAAGTAGTCAATATCGGTGACTTTACGTGAACTTAGAACTGTCACTTCTAAGCCTTTTGTTCACAGACTACTCCAAACGTCATTTCACTGATGTTCTACGAGCATTATCTGTGGGATTTTTTTATTCACTCTGACATATAAAATTGTACGATGTTGTCCTGCTGTCGTGTAGCAATGTCAAATTAAAAAAACCGGTAAGAACTACATCACTAAAAAATGATAGATAATATAGATGACTTTCATAAGTACAGTGAATACGAAAATTACGGCGCTTTACTAAGTGCGACTTTAGTTTACTTTGCCAAGACTGATCTAAGCGTGAACTTAGGATTCGTCTCTGAATGTCAGCCTTAGTGTGCAATTTTTTTTAGACTAGCACAATAATTCACCCTTAATGTAATGGACTAAGGTCCATAATATATGTATGCGCAGATGTATGTGTACACCTCAATAGTTAAGGTATCCTCACGACGTTTTCCTTCCGGGCTAGCGAGTGGTATTTCTACTACATCACAGATGTACGTTCTTTTGCTGTTCTACCTCGTTATATCTTGACTTACGAACCGTTGAATGTAATTTACAATACGAAAGTAAACCTCTGGTTTGTTTTTTCAGCAGCCGTTGCTATTATTTGGCGCGCGACCAACGGTCTAGATCATTTATCTGTGTTACCCATTTCTTGCAATTATATTTTGCACACGATATCACTTCATCAGGGGCGAGCGATTACAATTGAGAAAGTATGTAAAACAAGTAATTATTCGCGGGCGTACATTCTTTGGGATATGCAAATGGAATTCCTGAATTGAATCGATGATTGTAAAAACCCACCATTTGCCGTTTACAAAACTTGTGGGAACTGCAAATAAACTGTCTGGTTAATAAATTTGCTGTGTTTTTACACTCAACCATTTTAAGTAGCTGTCATATTAATAGGAAAGTGTTGTGTTTTTACAACCAAATTCGTAATATTCGGTTTCGCGAACGAAACTGTGTACTTAAGTCTATTTCGAAAAAAATGTCGAATGGTGGGTTTTTACAATCATCGATTCAATTGTGACATGATTTGACCAATATTATTATTATAGTGCTGATTTTCAGCGCTGTTCAACAAAGGCTGAGTAGGCTACCCTTTGCAGCAACAAAGACACACCACGTCTAATGTTTGTAAAACCTGTTTTACTGTACATAATATGTACAGTAAAACAATTATTTTATTTATTTCCTTTAACCTAAAGCTATCGTTATTGGAGAGCCTATTGCGATAGCGAATTATTACGACATAAATATTAGCTTGTAGCTACATTTAAATTTCAATAAAATAAAATTAAAACGTTAAAAAAAATTGAAAATTTCAATGCAAATTAAAAATATATATAAACATAAATTCATCCCAAACAATAATTGAAACAGTTCAAAATAAAATACTTACAACAGATAAAATAATTAGATTAAGTCATAAAAATTTGATTTACGCTGTTATTTTAGTTATAATAAACTTATAACGTATAGTAAAAAGCGCAGTCTTAGTGAATTCATTCAGAAAGCAACAAAAAAGGTAAGTAAGTACTTACTGAGATACAGTTAAAATAATAATAAACTTTACTTATTGCATACCGTAGGTACAAATTCAACTTAAAAAGGGGCAGGTACATATTCAACTTACACACTTCAGTGTGCGTATAGCTCGCGCGAGAGGCGCGTCGCGCAGCGGGTTGGTGCGCGCGCGCGGTTTTGACAACAGGGCCTCACCTCACCGAGGCCTCACCTCGGGATACCGCCGTTTAGCCAAAGTATTTTTCGCCAAATTTTACTTCCCAATAAACTTATGGCATCAGTTTCATTTCCCAAATGAAACTTTAGCAAGTTTTCATTTCGCATTTTATTCATTTGGTCAAATTATCATTTCGCATAATTTTACTGCGTCAAGTTTTATTAAGACAAACGTTTAGTATGCTAACGTTTTATTTTGGCAAGTGTTATTTTCAAATAATGGAACGGGGGGTCGGCGATGTAAAGAATACGTGATAACAGAAATATAGGTGCGTCGGAGCGTTAGGTTCTCTATGTAAGATCGAAAACAGACTCGACTTTGATGCGTTCTTACCTTGCCTCTTGTTGCCTCTTTGGTAAAATAATTTTTGACCAAGTATTTATTTGGTAAACAATAACTTGCCATAATAACTTTTGCTAACTGTTTAAATAAACATTTAAGCAAATGCTTTAAGTTGTTTTGAGAAATGTTTTTTTGCCAAGTGATAATTTGCGGAAAATAGTTTGGGAAGTAATACTTTGGGAAACGATTTTTGGCAATACATTAGTAAACCCTCACCTCACCGACACGCTTACCATTTGTAGTAGGGCGTACTACAAATGGGAAGCCTGTCCGTGCCAGACCGCTGTGTGGCGTAAACGGCGCGTCGATCAGGGCCTAGATTCTGCTAATGCATTGTAGTACAATGACAGTTGTATGAATGCGTTGATTTCTTTTGATTGCCACATCGAGTCGACGCGCGCACGCTTATGGATAATTTGGGGCGTCAATGGCATTTAAAAACACGTCACGTGAAACTGTCATTGAATTATAACTGTCATTGAATTATAAAGGAAGGCCAACTCCTTTCCAACTTCCAGCTGGTTATAACCAGCCATGACTAATATAAACGAAGTAGGATACATTTAAAATAAAAAATCAAATATTTTCATAATCCAAATAGAATTTAAATGGTAAAAAGGAATAAATCCATACAATTAAAAAAAAAAATTGAACTAAAACTCACGCAAGCACTCTACGTCCAGGCATGAGCGTGCCGCGCGTTCGTACGCAGTCGGATCAGAGACGAGCAACCGACGACGCGAGCTCCGTCTCTGCTCACCATAATTAAGCTGTGCGAATCAGAGCGACTCCTGGTCGGACTCTTCCGACAAAAAATCAAAGTAAATGTATCCGGAATGAAATTGATAGACCAACGATGTCGTGTCGTGACGGTTGTCGTTCAATGACCGAAACCGGCCATTCGGCTAGTTCGACAAATAAATCGAATCGGCGCAGCTCTCTTTGCCAAGTCCTAATTATATTACCCTTTGTTGTTGAGAACGTACTCGGTCAAATAGTAGAACGGATAAATGCAGAATAACGTTTGGCCGAGATGACCATACGTCATTTATTAAAAAACATAACATAAACTCACGCCTGTTTCCCAGAGGGGTAGGGGTTGGCTAGGGACTGCCAGTTGCCACGATCCTGACAGTGTTATTTCGTTTCGTCAACGTTCCATGTTCGTCCATTCACAAAACTCACTCACATTCACAAAGATTAAAACATCAAAGAAGTTAAGATTATGGACAATAGTGTTTTATCTCTATGGGTATAACGAAATTATTTGCCCTCTCTCTCTTCTTGGATTTTAATTCCACGTGATGACATTCCAGCCTTCCTTATCATCTTCCTCTATTTCACCCTATTCCCGCTATTTTCTTCAGAAGCATCTCGTTCTCTTAGATCTTTCTTTCGAATAAAATTACTTACCTAAAGTCCTTAAATGTAATTATTATTAATACTTTTTTTACATTTCAATTAATGTAATGAATATTACCAATTAATTATGTCTATGTCTATATCTATGTCTTTGTCTATGTATAATACGGCGGACTCAATATCAGTAGCTCATTGATACCAATCCGGACTTGGCCCCCATGGTGGAGTATGGCCTATACCTTCCTTAGGGAAGAGACCCGTACCCCTTGGTGGGGAAATAATGGGTTGATGATGATTGATACTTTTATTTTTCTGTTCTCTGAATGAATTCACAAAAGTAACTCTTTTTGTGTTGTGTTATAGTAATATTAGTTGTAAATAGATTAACGCTCGGTTTCTGGAAGAGCGATCAAATGTTAATATCATGTAAATCTCACGTCAAGCTAATTTCAGCCCATCACGTGCCGGTATTTTGAATAAATCGTAGATTAATCTCTAGTTACATTTGAGCGCTCTCTCAGAAGTTTTATAAGATTAAGTTTTATATTAACTATGAAACTGGTTAACGCAATAGGGATCCCCTGTAATGTTAGCTCTAAGTTGTTAATCTGCTGCGGGCGACGACCGGTCTGTTTGAGAATATTATTAGAGCTCTTGGATCCGATAATATTTTCGTACAAAACGTCAGTACATAAGGGATGGGACGGAGCTTACGCAGAAAGGTCGTACGGCGAGGGCACGATGAAGTCGCGAAGCGTTGTACCTATACCGCACGCGCCCTCGCCCTGTGTCTTAAATATAATATAATTTATAAAATAATAGTAGGTAATAAACTCACGCCCGATATCCCCGAGGGGGTGGGCAGAGGCAACAATCAATAGAACTGGGCTCAATATTATTTAATTTCCTTAAATATAATTTCAAACATTTACTTTTACAAGAACGGATTAGATGCACACGAGATACTTAAAAATTTAAAAAGGTAATTAATTACAAATTATTTCATAAATTTTGTTTATTTCATCACCATCATCAACCCATTATGTCCCCAACGAAGGGCACGGGTCTCTTCTCTGAGGAAGGTATAGGCCATACTCCACCACGGGAGCCAAGTCCAGTTTGGAGGGCATCCTCCAAACTGGACTTGCCTCCCGTAGCCTTATGCACACGAGTATAAGGCTAGTGGCTTGTCTTACTGTCGGAAGTCTTCAAGCCGTGTTAAGGCCTCTGACTTGGCTTAACGACTGCCATTTATCGATGGCAGCCGGCACCAACTGCTTAATGTGCCTTGCGAAGCACGGAACCGCTCTGAAAAATGCCACTAGCGTCAGTCATTCACGGTCAACCATCCAAGCGCTGAACGAAGATAGCGCTAAAGCAACATAAGGCGCTATGTTGCTTAACCTTCATGATCGCTTACGATCACTCAGGGAGCCGAGGCTACGAGCACGTGTTTGTTAATTTATTTATGCAGCGATTATTTATTTACTTACTGTTTTTTTTATTGTGTTGTCTGTTGTTGCAATAAACGTTTATCTTTCTTTCTTTCTTACTTATGTAATATTCATAATAGAGAACTCCCATAGAGTAAGTTATTGCTCGTATTATATGTAAGTCATTGTAAATGTATGAATGAATGGCGAGAGACCGTGTGAAATGGCATTTGGGGGAAAAGGCCTATACCCAGCAGTGGGCAGCGGTGGGCTGATGATGATGATAAAGTAATTGTAAGTGTAAAGTCTGCTTCCCACGGTCAGAGATATTGCGGACGGACGCGGACCAGCTCGCACGACACACCGTGGGAAGGGTCTCGGTCCGCGGTAGCACAGACGTTTGTGGCGGTGCGCCGTACCGGCGTGCGTGGTGCATGGCTGTCCGTGGTCGTCGGCCGGCGTCGGCCGTCGGCAGAATCGCGCACCGTGGGAAGCCAGGTTCAAACATATTATCTGTTTTTAGCACTAAATAATAATAATAAACATTTTTTTCAGATAACAGTGATCCAGTGATGTTAGTAGCCTTAAAAACTAAATTAAAGTTAAAAACTATGTTAGTAGGCTTAATAGGTACCTATCTTAATTCTACGTTCTTTTAAAACCATTTGGACAGCCTACACGAAATAAAAATAAGTTAAACTATTTTCATCACATGCAAGCCATCCAAATGGTTCCATATTGGACATAAATGGTTATTCATTCATTCTCATGCGCGAATTTCGCCTCCCCCGCGTCCTTTCTGTATATCTCAGACATAAGTGACTGACTCTGCTATTTGTACAAATGTACGGCGGCTTCCAGTGGGAATGGAATCTATGACTTCGACGATCTACAACGTCCGTTTGAACGAATCAGTGTATTCATTAGACTTCTGGTTACAGAAATAAATTATCGTAAGTTCTTTGGGTGATCCTAAGATTTACACCTAATAGTGTGTATTATATCACCGCAAACCGTCATGTGTGTCGCAGAATAAATAAAGAGTTAGTGGTACTGCGAACCCAACTGCGTTACAACTTCCTTGTTCTATTTTATGCGCATGCGCTGTAGCCATTAGCATTGTCCAGTGATCGTGTTACCTTTATTGCCGTCACACCGCTTTTAGCGAATGCGCTTTGCCTACTGCAGCTACAGTGAACAGGGAACTGGGATTGGTGTGAACACCCAGGTACACAGCAGCTAAAGCGAACAAGGAAGTGACATTGCTGTGAACACGCTCCACTGTTCGTAGCAGCGGTGTTTCGATAAGAAAGAATAATTGTTTAGAAAATATGGGGTTTGTTTGTTAGCTCTTCTCCACATACTCTATTAATTGTAAAACTAAAAACTTTACCGTTCATAAACATTATAAATTTCATTATAAATTTAAAATAAAATTTAACCTTTCCTGATTCGCAGAATAAATTTTGTGTTTGTAGTGCACAAACACATTATTCTGCGAATCAGAGAAAAACATGAGATATTATATGATCTTTGGACAAAACATCAAGCAAGTATATCGGAAATAAAGTTAATAATGAATAAAAATATTATATTGGAAATGTCGTTTCAATAGTTTCAAAAACGTTTATCAATAGTTTCAAAAACGTTTAGCAATAGTTTTACCATGAACGAGTGAACCAATCTTATTCACGCTGACTTTCAGTCGCTAATGAAGTAAAATGAAAACAAATAAACTACGCCACCTCGGGCTTCGTAGAAGACAATTAACTGTCAGAGAATTAAACCAATCATTGCATTGTTAGGAAAAGTGGTAGCGCAAGTGGCTTAATACAAATGGGGCATAAATGGGTTATGCGTTGTGCGCCCTGTTGGTTAATGTGTTTGTGCTAGTGTATTTAATGGATTTGTTGCTTTTCGTTTCAGGTAATAACACTCCTTGAGAGGCACTTAAAGAGCATTCACGTCAAGGTATGATTTTCATAGATTTTTGATGTGTTTTTTATTTTTGTATAATTAAAAGCATTAAAATGTACCTTTTTTTGCATAGCCTCTTTTGTGTCCCACTGCTGGGCAAAAACCTCCCCTCTTGCGTTCTATCTCTCTCTGTATCCAGCCACCGCGCACCATTCCGGCAAGAATGCATTTAGGTCGTTCCGCCATCTTTGCCTTAGTCTGCCGCGACGTCGGTCGGTCAGTCGGTTGCAATTTTGGCCCACCTATCTGCGTTCACACGGCAGACATGGCCAGCCCAGTGCTGCTTTAACCTGGCGATCGGAATCTGCAATTTTAGTTTTTGAGCGAAGCGTCGTGTTTCTAATACAGTCTATTCTAATACTGCTCTCCATTGCCCACCAGCAAACTTTGAGTTTGGTCTTCTGATTTTTAGTTAAAGACCAGGTTTAATCGCCATAAGTTAGTATAGGCAATATGCACATGTCGACGAGCCCTCGCTTCAGGGCAAACTGTAACTTGCCCTTCATCACCTCTTTCATGGACCAGAAGCTCTTCCAGGCGTTGTCTATACGACGATCGATCTCCTTTTCCTGACTTTCAATAAAAAACATATCAATGAAGCCTTAAAATATTTTTTTACAAATATCGCCAAACTGCTTTGCTTATGTTATGCTTATGTAGTTTGTTGTCAGATACATACGGGACAGACACACGGTACGTGACGGCCACATATTTCTTTATTAGAAAATGTCACGTACACCAATAAAGGTTTGCTATCCCTGCACTGGGGCCGTCACCGAGTATATTCCAGTGGTCAAAAATAGATAGAGGACCACATTTCTAACAAAATTCCTCGAAAAAGTAATAACATATTCTCGTGAACAGATCAATTCCACTCATGTCGACGTAGCTCATGCAAACATCCAGCTACAGTCAGCACAAGTCAGTGCTTGTCAAAGTAGGCTTATCGCGTCGGCGTAAGTGCTGTTATCGTATGAAAAGGTGCTCTTGAGGTGGCGCTGACTGTGCAAGGGTCGTCTTCATTGAAAATACGTAGCGGCTATCTGAGAGCCGATCTTCTCGATCGGGAGTTTTCAACTGAAGACCGAGCCTCTACTCTCAAAGATTAATATTCGCTACAGAGTAGATCAGTGTAGTTCGTTCGTTTGTTCGTTCGTTTCTTTGTTTTTTTTTTTTGCTCACCACATCTATTGGGTTACCTAGCACCATCAATGAGAAAAACATAATCTAGTCCCAGTTTCGTGATCCTAGGTCCTGTGTCATAATTGAGCGCTTGTACACAAAGTTTTGGCAAATTCGATCTATACAAAACATAAGATTTATTTTCGCGGTGGCAATAGTGTTACTCTTTGGAGCTTTTTAAGAAAGAGTCTGTGGCGAGCACATTTCAATTCAAATAAAGAATATTTGGACATTTTTTCGAGTGGTTCCGTGCTTTGCAAGACACGACCAGAGGCCGGTCTCTTCCCTGAGGAATTGTATAGGCAATACTCCACCACGGGGGCCAAGTCCGGATTGGTGGAGGCTTTTTAGACTAGTGGCTGGTCTTACTGTCAGAAGTTTTCAAGCCGCCCTAAGGCCTCTGACTTGGCTTAACGACTACCTACCATCTATCGACGGCAGCCGGCACTAACTGTTTGACGTGCCTTCCATTTACGGAATGCGCCCTATGTTGCTTGACCTTCGTGATCGCTTAAGATCACTTAGGCAGCCAGGGCTACGAGCGATTTGGTTGTGTATCTGAATCACGAAAATTCTCAGTAGCCCCCCGGCCCGAAGTACCTAGTCTTTGGGAACAAATTTGCCCGTTCGGAAACGTAACAAAGTGCGGCTAGACTGATGAGCGATCCCCTTCATTCAGGCTTAATTTCAATTTGGTGCTCCATTAAAATGTATGGGAAGGGGTGCCATAATTATGGCAAAGGACGTTTTTGAGGCAAAGAGCAAAAGTTAAGAGGCCTTCTGAAATAAATTACATTTTACACTTAAACCACTTGGTTTTATTTTTTCCTCTATCGTTTTACTTAGTTTAAAATGTCGCTACGTTAAAAGCACGTCAGAAATCACAAATTTATTTCAGCGTAAAGAATTTACATTTTGTTTGTTGAATGTCAGCGTGCTTGTAATCTGAATCGCTCGTAGCCTGGGCTGCCTGAGTGATCTTAAACGATCACTAAGGTTAAGCAACATACGGCACGTTCAGTCCATGGATGGGTCACCGTCTATGACTAACGCTAGTGGCATTTTTTCCGAGCGATTCCGTGCTTCGCAAGGTACGTTAAGCAGTTGGTGCCGGCTGCCGTCGATAGATGGCAGTCGTTAAGCCATGTCAGAGGCCTTAGGGCGGCTTGAAAACTTCTGACAGTAAGACCAGCCACTAGTCTTACAAGCCTCCACCAATCCGGACTTGGCCCCCGTGGTGGAGTATGGCCTATACCTTCCTCAGGGAAGAGACCCGTGCCCCTCGGTGGGGACATAATGGGTTGATGACGATGTGCTTGTAATGTTAGTCGTTGGTTTTGAGGCTAAGGGATTATTTTATTTTTATTTAAAAATAAACTCCACTGTTCACTCCAAGGTTCTTAAATGGAGACCACACATTAGCAAGAGCAGCCAAAAGATGGACAGATGATCTCATCCAAGTGGCATGGAGACGCTGGATGCAAGCCGCTTCCAACCGGTCTTTTTGGAAATCCATGGAGGAGGCCTATGTACAGCAGTGGACTTCTTGTGGCTGAATGATGATGATGAAACTTCACTGTGACCATCTTTTCTCAAATCTCGTTAATGACTCTAATACATAAGTTGGTAAAAATCTCAAGAACCACGAGTGTAATCGACACTGGCTATGTTAAAACATAATGGGATAGGCGATCCGGCCACCACGCAACCATTCGCATGGTCTTTGGCAAACTTGTGTGATCAAGTTCTTGTCATTTATCTGTAATAATAGCATAGTTTTTTTGTCTTTAGTCACCAGAATCAATACTGCCTCATACACAGACCATTCGGTGAGGCTGTGGAATGCACTGCCACAGAAAATATGCGTAATCCCCACAAATCCCCACCTTATATATCTCTATCATTACTTTGTTTTACAGCTATTCCTTGTAATTTATGTACGTAGTCTACACGCATATAGACTTTTTTTTAACTCTGCACCGTCTCTCCTAGGTTTGCTAGAAAAAATCTTATACAGAGGTAAGCTCGCATTTGTACACGTTGTTTCTTATATAATGTACTAGCTGTTGCCCGCGACTTCGTCCGCGTGGGCTTTAGTTGAAAAACGTATTTGCAAATAAGTCACTTTACTTTTAGCGCATGTGAAATAATCAAAACAAAAAAATTGTGTAATCATTAACATTAATTCATTTCATCAAACTTCAATGACGGCAAACATTTATACTAAAGTTGCACCCCCGTTCTACCCCCGTAGGGGGTGAATTTGCAAAAATCCTTTCTTAATGCCCCCTTATGTTATAAAAGGAAGCCCTGTGCAAAATTTCAAGTTTCTAACCCTTATAGTTTAGACCCTGCGCTGCTATGTCCGTAATTAAGTTAGTCAGCTTCTCCCTAAATTTGCACCCGTCTTTTACCCCCTTAAGGGTTGAATTAAAAAAATGGATGTCAGAATAATCATTATTAGGAACTTATAACCAAAATACAACATTTTATTGAAAAATCCTTGAAAATCAGAGAACTTCCATACTTACTTTGCACCCCCTTTACCCCCTTAAGTGACGATTTTCGGAAAAAAAAAATTACACATGTTTCATGACTTTCAATGAAGAACCTTCCTACTGAGTTTCATTCAATAACTTCACAAACGGCAAAGTTTCATACTACCTTTGCACTCCTTCTTTACCCCTTAGTGGGTGAATTCATAAAAAGGGATATCGGAAATAATCATTATTAAGAACTTATAGCCCAAATACCACTTTTTATTGAGATAACTTTGAAGATCACAGAACTTTCATACTAACTTTGCACCCCCCTTTTACCCCTTTAAGGGATAATTTTTGGAAAAATATATTACCCGTGTTTCATGTTTTTTCATGAGGAACCTTCATACTGAGATTCATTCGAATAACTTCACAAATGGCAAAGTTTCATGCTAACTTTGTACCCCTTTTTAACCCCCTTAGGGGGTGAATTCACAAAAAATGATATCGGAAATACTCATTATTAAGAAATTATAATCCAAATACAACTTTTTATTGAGATAACTTTGAAAATCAGAGAACTTTCATACTAACTTTGCACCCCTCTTTTACCCCTTTAGGGGATGATTTTTGGAAAAATATTTCACACATATTTCATGAATTTTAATGAAGAATTTGCATATTGAATTTTATTCTAATAACTTCAAAAACGACAAAGTTTCATACTAACTTGGAACCCCCATTTTACCCCCTTAAGGGATGAGTTTTCAAAAATCCTTTCTTAGTGCTCCCCTACGTTACAAAAGGAACATCTGTGCAAAATTTCAAGTTTCTAACCCTTATAGTTTAGGCCCTGCGTTGATATGTCAGGCAGTCAGTCAGTCAGCTTCTCCTTTTATATATATAGATTGCTCAAATCTTCGTGTACAATAAATTATTACTGTAAATAATAATAGTTAGTTGTACAACAGATAAGTTTGTGACAATGGGCCGTTTGGATAGTAAATCTCACCCTCTACCTACATTTTCTAAATACTTGCATGAGTTTGTGTTTATGTGTATGTATGTATAGAAAGAACTATTGTTCCCTTTCAGGAACCACGTTGCCTTTACAATCAATATCTCTATCCGAAACAAAACGGTTGAATAATACCAACCTATCACTACACTTCATCCCCAAACGAAAATTACCCTTCGTCCTTTGTATTAAAACCCGAAATGCGATCCACGGAGACGGTCAGTAGGAATTCCGGTAGAATGCAATAGACAGTTATGGGAATTATGGCGTTTATATCAATTCCCTTATCTGGAATGAATTTCCGAAGGAATAGAATGCGGAGGGCCCATTCTGCTTGACCCTTCATCGCGGAAATGGCCCTTAAGTCCTTCGAGATAAAGACTTGATGAAAATTCAATATCCATCGGCTTGAGTAGCGTGCCAATCTATTTATTTATAAGGCGAACGGTGAAAATTTATAAGTTTCTGAAGGTTTCGCGGCAAGCTTTGTTGTGTTAGCTTTTTATCTTTCTGTGAATGTGAATTGCTGATATTATCCAGATTAAACTACTGTGACGTAATGCATGGTGGTTGTATACTTCTGGTAGAAAACAGAGGATGATCCAGGTTATGAAAAACGGATGTGCACGTTTCTGTTTCAAAGTCCCTCCTAGATCCCACGTCAATCCATACTTGGACGCAGCAAATATAAAACTTAAACATTTACAGGCACATTCGTTGCTTCTGAAAACCAAAGCTTCTGAAAATGAAATCTCATGTTTATGTTATTATATTGCAATATGATGATGTGCTGCGCGTGGAACGCTCATGGGACAGGCGCTGACTGAAAATCAGTGCTGAGGAGTAATATATGCTGAGTCAGCTGCCTATTGCAGCAGCAGAGACACACCGTTCGTCGTGTCTCAATGTGTTAAATAGTCAGTACCTATATCTAATGTTTTGTGTAACTGTCGCTGTAATAAATGTGTTTTCATCTTCTGAAGGCTCGTCGGTATCTACAGCAAGCTTGCCAAAGTACTGTTTTGTGTGATACGGACAAAACTCTCAATCTATTGGCTCACAAAGATTTGGTCCATCACACACTGGTAAGAATGGCACAAAGAACGAATGCTGACACCGGTGCATCAGTCCATAGCTTTCAATGGTATTTTCCGGCTTGCGGCATCCAAGTGTTAGAGCAACAGTCCTCCTCCAGCCCGTGATGCGTCCAGTGGATGTGCTTTTGTGCGCAAACTCAGGGAATATTTGCCGGAGCATCATAAAACTGACACAAATGGTCATAACTGTTTTTTTTTATACATTTTAAGTAGTAATTTTTTCTTGGTTGGTTTTTGTTGTTTGTTCTTTGTGTACTGTTCACACGCTACAACTAGTTTAAAGTCTTGGCCTTCACATATGGTGTAAACTATGCAGTTATAAAAGCCAAAAATACCTCTGAATTCTTCGTCAATTTAAGTCCGAATAACTTCCGGAACTAATACAAAGTAGGCAGTTACTTCCGAAAATCGGCAAGCCACTCAGGTAAGGAATAAACCTCGAAAGTTTCGTCTAACTTTCTAGATACACTTACACCGACGCGGGTGAAAGTTACTTATGGCTAGGGTTACCACCGGTGCGGAAATGTCCGGACTTTATTCGGCTTTAAAAATGCAATGATGTGCCTTTAGGCAAATGTTTGTTATGTGTATATTAGGTTTAATCTATACTTATGTAACATTTCTGTGAAGTTTATGTTATGTTAAATTTATGTTTTGTTATGTTTTTGTACGGCTGTGGCGGAGTCTAAGAGGTGGGCAATGCTTTGTGTCAGATTCTTTGTTCTTTAATATCTCCTTAACCAATGGTCAGGTTTTGAAAAATAAGATCCCAATCGATTCTTTGTATGAGTGCGAGTGTCGAAGACTGAATGAAATAGCGTAAATAAAAAAAATCACTATAAAGACAAAGGCATTTACCCAACATCTCAATGCAAAGCATTAACTACTAAGCAGATACGACCCAAGATCAACAATAAACTCCTGGCGAGCTTTCTAGGTTGATCTCGCCTGCTTAGAATTAACTTCAGCTTTGCAGTCAGGTTTTTGATTATTTCTATTTAATTTTTTATGCGTCCAGATCCACATACTATTAATTTAGTGTAGACAAGGAACTTGGCAGAATTTCTATAGTTACACCATTATTCTTTTTAGACTAGAACTGTCTTTTTTGGAGATGTTATTTCTAAAAATAACTCCCCATACTATGTTTAGAAAGATTATCTCGAAAATGTCAAAGTTTATTTCCCTTCATAATAGTTTCATAGAGCATTTAGCATCATCTAGCAAATATCTAAAATTTCATAATATTTAAATTTTATTGACAAAGATTTTACAGACACAGATTTTATACAGCTTATGTCACCCGCACTATTAGTACGAGTCGATGAATATAATTTAAAACCCGACTATTTCTCACCAAGTTATTGGGGAACTTTCAACCTTTCTTTATTATGATTTAGTTTATCCTCTCGCGGCCCGACCTTGAACACAACAATTGATTTTGTACATCTTAATTGACATTGGGCCGCACGAGATTAGTTTAATAAATTGTTAATTAAGTCTTTATGTTGTTTATTTGTTTTGTTACAATGAAATATGCCTGATAAATAAATATTAATTACATCGTTACTTATTTACTAATGTTATATTGTTTTTTTTTATTGTGGAATAAAGTGTAACGACAACCAAACCAACAACAACAATAACAACTTAATACATACATACAAACAAACAAACATACAGGCACATACATTGCCACATACACCCCACCCAAACCCCTCGTTTCGGACCCCACTGCAAACGAGTAGAAACTGGTAGAAATTGCCGGTACCACTTTTATAAGCCAAGTGGAAATTCAGTCCTCTGAAATAGAATGTATTTAAGACACACGAAAACAAAAACTGACGAGGGTGGATTACCAAGTTCCCAAAGACTACAGCAGATTAAGAGGCGAAAGATTAACTCGGAGGATCTGAGAAGCTCTATATAATTGGTTGATACAGTTCACAGACGGAAGAAGTGTTACGAGTAATAGAGATAAACAATGATAACTTAAGTTTTTTGTCCACGCAAACAATACCATTCACAAAAGTTGGTTTTGACAGGCAAAACATTTAACCAGCAAGGAGTTTTGACAGTGTTGCATACTTTTTGACTGGCGCAAACATTTAACCGGCAAGGAGTTCCATGCAATATTGCACCCTTTTCGGCAAGCTCAAACATTACTAGCAAGGAGTTCCGTTCAGTATTGCATACTTTTTGGCAGGAAAAACATTTAACCAGCTAGGAGTTTCGACAGTATTGCATACTTTTTGGCTGGTGCAAACATTTAACCGGCAAGGAGTTCCATTCAGTATTGCATACTTTTTGGCAAGCTCAAACGCTAACTAGCAAGGAGTTCCGTTCAGTATTGCATACTTTTTGGGAGGCATAAACATTTAACCGGCAAGGAGTTCCATTCAGTATTGCATACTTTTTAGCAGGCAAAACATTTAACCAGCAAGGAGTTTTGACATTATTACATACTTTTTGGCTGGTGCAAACATTTAACCGGCAAGGAGTTCCATTCAGTATTGCATACTTTTTGGCAAGCTCAAACGCTAACTAGCAAGGAGTTCCGTTCAGTATTGCATACTTTTTGGGAGGCAAAACATTTAACGAGCAAGGAGTTTCGACAATATTACATACTTTTTGGCTGGCGCAAACATTTAACCAGTAAGGAGTTCCATTCAGTGTTGCATACTTTTTGGCAAGCTCAAACGTTAACTAGCAAGGAGTTCCGTTCAGTATTGCACACTTTTTGGCAGGCGCAAACATTTAAACAGGCAGAAAGGCAGATTTTACGTCCAAACATCACTTGTGCTTCAAAATTACAGTGCCTCAATATTATCCGTAGGTACTTATGAAATGGAAATGTATGTTTTTTAAGCAAATATGTCGAGTGAATGTGAGTGGAAGGGCCGGTAAGGGACGCCGCAGGCGGACATACTTCGACCAAATAGGGGATGTATTAGCAAGGGACAAGATAAAACTTACCTGAAACCGACGTGCGTGCATGCAACGACTTATGAATCTTATGACTTATGAATGAATGAATGTCGATGAAACGAAAGTGATTTGTCAGGATCGTGGCAGGTGGCAGTCTCTGCCTACCCATCTGGGATACAGGCGTGAACTTATGTATTATGTATGTATTTTTTAAACGTAGCCTCTTTTGTATCCTAGTGATGCTGGGCAAAGGCTTGCTTTCCATCAGTCGAAAATTACACGCACGTTGTACATAATTATAATATACTAGCTGTTGCCCGCGACTACGTCCGCGTGGGCTTTAGTTGAGTAAAGTGTTTGCAAATAAGATAGGGATAATTTTAGCGCATGCGAAAGAGCTTTTATACTAACTTCGCAACCCCCTCTTACCCCCTTAAGGGATGATTTACGAAAAACTACTTTACACGTCTTTAATGACTTTCAATGAAAGACCTTCATGCTGAATTTCATTCGAATAACTTCAAAAACGACAAAGTTTCGTACTAAGTTTGCACCCCCCTTTTTCCCCTTAAGAGATGATTTTTAAAAAACTATTTTAATGACTTACAATTAAGGACCTTCATATTGAATCTCATTCGAATAACTTCAAAAACGGCAAAGTTTCATATTAAGTTTGCACCCCCTTTTTTCCCCCTTAAGGGATGATTTTTAAAAAACTATTTTACACCTGTTTCATAATTTTAAATGAAGATCCTTCGTACCAAATTTCATTCGAATAACATCAAAAACGGCAAAGTTTCATACTAACTTTGAACCCCCATTTTACCCCTTTAGGGGATGAATTTTCAAAAATCCTTTCTTAGTGCTCCCCTATGTTACAAAAAGAACCCCTGTGCAAAATTTCAAGTTTCTAACCCTTATAGTTTGGGCCCTGCGTTGATTCTAAGTCAGTCAGTCAGCTTCTCCTTTTATATATATAGATAGATAGATATAGATTCATAATAACTCCCACACAACACAATCACTTGACCTCGTCCCTAAATAGGATACCCTGTGCTATGGTAACCAGGCAAGGGCATTGCAAACATAGAACATCACCCAGACTGAAGCCATTTGTACAAAACACTGTCTTTGTCCATTGGTACAGTCGACAGCACGTCAATCTTCACATTTTAGTTGCAAATTCGCCCGTAATGCAACGAAGTAGAGTGCATGGGTGTATACCATAATGTGCTGTCGACTGTACTTGTTTCAAGAACACACTGAACGCTGTCCGTCAAGTATGTCCACATGTAGAGCTGGTAGAGAGACCCCATATTTACTGAACTGTGACGTCATGATAGATACGGCCAATCCCAGCCGTTCTCGATACAGTGACTGCAGACAAATAATTATGACATTTTGTCCTGATTCTTTGGACCTATCCATTTTGTAGTTAAAATATCGTTTTATGACTCAAAATTTATACGAATATGTACAAATAATACTTTTTTCTCCCAGTGTCAAATGGCCTATTTACATTCTGTTTGCTAAATGTCACTGTGTAAAGTCAGCCGCTGCCTTCAGACCGTATTAATGTAGTGGAGCAAAAAATCCACTCTGACCATAAAAAAGCGGTGGTGGCGTAGTGGGGTTGACCTTTGCTTCTCGATCATGAGGGTCTGGGTTCGAACCACGCATGTACGAATGACTTTTAGTTACGTACATTTGTTTGCACAGCAACACCATTCGCTGATAAATTGTGCCCGGATAACCGCGACAGGCTTGCCACTTGTCACGTTTGGGACCTAATAAACTCGGCAAAACGTGGGTCCAGTTCCTCTGCCTACCCCTTCGGGGATAACGGACGTGAGTTTTATTTTTTTATTTTTTTTTATTTTTTATTTATAATACATCAGTTGCATCTACAAATATCATAAAGATTCCTTTTTGCCGTCTAATACATTAAGTACCAAGACATTAGTTACTTTTCTTACAAAATTAGGAAGAACATTGCCATTGTGGTAAAGTTATATCAGTACGAATATTTTAGAAAGATTTTCGAAGATCCAATGGACGTTTTTCCTTTCTTTTTTTTATTAGTTCCTTGAGATACACTAGATGGCGTCATTCGTTTCTTCATACTTCATTTTGTGATTCGTAGCAATCAATGTCAAAGTCGGTCCACAGATCACAAAACAAGAGAAGGAACCAGGGTTGCTATTCGGCCGAGGTTTCTCGTAATAGAAATAAAAATTCAAATTCAAATTCAAAAATTTATTTCAACGTAAAGAATTTACATTCTGCTTGTTGAATGTCAATGCACATTCAAACCCACAATCCATAGCAAAGTATCCAAAAGCGCACTTATCACCAAACAATTCCACAGAATCATATTATTATTTTTTGCTTTGACGTTTATTATTACGGTACGGCAACGCCACCTAGGGATCCTTTTAAAACTAAATTTGACACAAGGAAAAACGCTCATTTCGGTACTATGTCTTTTTTTGTAGCGGCTGTTAGTCAAGGACTGAACGGTATCCAACGTGTAGAGCTGGCGTAAAATTGAATTTCCTCTTGACGGGCCGTCAAAGACGAGATCAAAGTCTAAAAGTAGCACAACGGAGTACGCATTTCGCTTCGAACTCACTGCACATACCTACAATAGTTTGTGGCAGAAAATGAACGCCCCTTGTGCAAGGCTTGAAGAAAATGTTTTGCTGCGACAAGTTTGTCTCTGCCACTGTTGTTATTTCACCGGATCATTATGCCGTGGCATTTTTTTACTTATATTATATGCCACCGAGTAGCTTATTGTTGCATCCAAAGTAAAAACGCAGTAATAGCTGTTGCTGGGTTTCTCGTTACGAGGGCAGTAGGTATGCATCACCTTTGATATTATCTAATTTATCTATCATACACTCGGACCTAAATGGGCAGATAAATCACATACTCACATACACGCGTATGTGCACAAAACACACACTCGTTTATATTTTATCTCCAGACTGTTCATTTTTTTTATTACTGTTTTGTTTTGTTTATCAGATAGTAATAGGTATAATTTTATTTTTTCACTACAAAGTACACGTGTCCAAACTACAGACAATCGCACACAACAGCCTTGGGAGGAGGGAAGGACTGGAAGTCAGCACTCCACGGTTTAACAACCGTTATAGTATCAGCTGAGTCATTCTCTTTTGCCTCACTAAACTAGGTATAAGTCATATTATGTGGACCAGACCCGACCTCTGTGGCGTAACGGTTAGCGCATCTGCTTACCATGCGAGAGATCCCGGGTTCAATCCCCGGCTGCGGAGAAAAAAAAATCTCCAGTTCTTGGATGTTTACATGTTCGTGACGTCGCTGTTTCTGGTTCCCACGACACAGGGTATCCTAGTGTGGGGCCAGAAGCAATGTATGTGCCTGTATGTAAATGCTTATGTTTTATTATACGTCATGTTTGTGACGTCGCTGTTTCTGGTTCCCACAACACAGGGTATCCAGTGTGAGAAGCAATTTAAGTGCCTGTATGTAAATGTTATGCCATGTTAATATGTTTCAAAATGTGTTTTGGACTAAGGCTGACATTCAGAGACGAAAACTAAGCAAAGACTGGTCTCAGAAATGTCAAATTCACGTACTTAAAAACATTTCGTATTCAGAATCGAATCTTAGCGAGTTTAGTATGAAATGGTGCTTAGCTAAGTGTAAGTAGTCAATATCGGTGACTTTACGTGAACTTAGAACTGTCACTTCTAAGCCTTTTGCTCACAGACTACTCCAAACGTCATTTCATTGATGTTCTACGAGCATTATCTGTGGGATTTTTTTATTCATTCTGACATATATAAAATTGTATGATGTTGTCCTGCTCTCGCTTAGCAATGTCAAATTCAAAAAACCGGTAAGAACTACATCACTAAAAAATGATAGACAATATAGATGACTTTCTTAAGTAGGTACTGTGAATACGAAAATAGGGTAGTTTCCGGGGTCAAAATAATTAAATTCTATTTAGTCCGTGTTTTAGATTATAAAAAAATATTAGACACGTATTTTTTCTTTTTTCGAATAAACAAAAAAATATAGCCCATCAAAGTTACGTGTGACGTCACACCGTGCTAAAAAATGCAGCACGGCGTGACGTCACACGTAACTTTAATGGGCTATATCTTTGTCATTTTTGGTCTAATTTACAAATAAAAAAATACGTGTCCCTTATTTTTGAATAATCTAAAAGACGGACTAATTACATTTTTTAGGGCAACTAGCCCATTACGGCGCTTTACTAAGTACGACTTTAGTTTACTTTGCTAAGACTGATCTAAGCGTGAACTTAGGATTCGTCTCTGAATGTCAGCCTTAGTCTAAGCTAGATTGTGAATGGCAATAAACTTTTGAACTAAAACTTTCGTAACAACACATTGTAAACTTTTAGTCCGGATCTACTTACGGGTGTGAGACGAGCAACCGACGACGCGAGCTCCGTCTCTGCTCACCATGATTAAGCTCTGCGAATCGAAGCGAAACCTGGTCGGACTCGTCCGATAAAACGACACCTGTAAGTAGATCCGGACTAAATGTTGGCAATAAACTTATTTTTATTCTTCTCTATTTAAACATCTTCCTTCTACAATTAATGTAATAATAAAGTCTGTCTACGGTGGTCTGGACGAAATCATTTTTAGTGAAAAGGCCGTCGTCTGTATCCGTGTAATCCGCTTTGGGCACTTTGGGCATAGATAGATAGATAGATAGATACGACATTTATTTGCTAGATAGATAGAACATTATTTATTGTACTCATAATAACATTTACAGATTTTTATAAATCTAAGTACAATTGGCGGCCTTATTACTATAAGCAATTTCTTCCAGGCAACCATAAGGCAGGCATACTCTATATCTCTCTCTGATAGTGTCTGTTGTACTTTTCGTGTTTAAGTGTTCTCTATCCATCCAGCTATCTCTCTATCTAAACGCATTTTGGCTCCCTCCCAACCGATTGAACTTTCTGATTGAATAACATTCAGACTATTTTGGCGGGTATTTACGGACGCTAAATGTAGCTCCGTGTGCACGGGAACCGCTGTTTCCATTGTCTTGCCTCCATTCTAAGCCTTTAAGATTTGGTGCGCATAATTTTATAGGCCTCTGGTCAACCTCTCCGACCAAATTACGAGTAACATAACATAACATTTACATACAGGCACATACATTGCTTCTGGCCCCACACTAGGATACCCTGTGTCGTGGGAACCAGAAACAGCGACGTCACAAACATGCAAACATCCAAGACCTGGAGTTTTTTTTTTCTTCCCAGCCGGGGATCGAACCCGTTACCTCTCGCATGGTAAGCAGATGGGCTAACCACTAGGCCACAGAGGTCGTCAATCCTAACTTAAATTACTAATCCGATGACTTCTGTGGCGCAGCGGTTAGCGCATCTGCATGCCATGTGAGAGGTCCTGGGTTCGATCCCAGCTGGGGACAAAAAACAAAAACCCAGGTCTTGGATGTTTACATGTTTGTGACGTCGCTATTTCTGGTTCCCACGACACAGGGTATCCTAGTCTGAGACCAGAAGCAATGTATGTGCCTGTAAGTAAGTGTTATGTTATTGGCCGCTTTAAATGCAATCCAAGGAGTATTAACCAGTAGTGGGCAGAGGTGGGCTGATGATGTTGACGACGATGATTAAGATTTTTTTAATATAACTTCCACACGATACAATAACTTGCCCTGGTCCCAAACTAGGATACCCTGTGCTATGGTAACCAAGCAAGGACATTACATACATTGGAAAAACACCCAAACTGAGGCCATTTGTACACAAATACGGCTGATGATGATGAGCTTATTGGAAGTGCCGACGTAAAAATCGACGAAGAATATGTTAAATTGTTCGAGTTCGGCAAAAAGTTTCTGTTTACACTCTTTACGTAGAGGCTAAAGAATGGCGGGGAGGAAATTCTTCCCTTATTACTTTGTATTTTTCACCCAGCGGCTCGGTGAGCTAAATAGAACTTTTCTCTTCCTATGAATAGCTAAGTGGAAATTATTTCTCAGTTTGCGTAGATACCTAGCTTTTTTTCTCATATACAACGTGTCCCAAAAATGACACGTCACAGTTACACTGGAGGTAGACCTGCTCAAGAGGCGTCGAACCAACATAACATGACCTCAGTAAAAGTTGCACGGTTTTCGAGATATGGCTAATTTAAAGTTATTCTAAATTTTCACTTTTTTTAACACCTTTAGTGCTGCTGCTGATGTTAAATGGTCCAGCTATCGATACGAAAATGTGTCGCAGTTAGGTAAAAAGGGGGTCCGTAATGTGAAAGAAAGGGTATCCAGGGCCAGAGAAGTTTTCAGTTTATTTAAATGGTAAAGGAAAGGCACATAATAATGTGCCTTTCGAATATTTGATTGTGATCGATTTATAATAATAGGTATCTATGGAGATTAGAGCAATCCGGTAACGTACTGACAGACGTGTTGTAACGTCAGTAAAGGTAGAATGACGTTTACGTCCACTTAGTTCGGAAGCTCAGGGTTGTTTGGATCTAGATACGTCCAACCACTGCATCAAAAGTCAAAAACTAATTAAATTTAAAATAGTTACTGGCCGAGAATAATAAAAAGCAACGAGGGGAATTGCACCTCGTAACAAATGTTCAGTTTACGCTGCTCTTCTTGTAGATAGATAGAATACGCTTTATCGCACAACCAGTAGAAAGAGTTACAGAAAGGTTTCTTGTACATCGGTGTTCAGACGGTATTTACTTGATTTCAAGTATTCGGGTACCTTCAAATCCGTTTTCATATTATTAGATCTACTCGTGAGATGGAACCAAAACCACGATTGTTACGATTCCCCATTATATGATTCGGGCCGGTTTTTTATTATTTTATTGTGTGGGGTAAACTTTTTTCTGGCTTAACCTTGTATAATGTGTGTCCTTCTAAATTCACCTCATCTGACTGAATTATAATGTTGATCCGGTTTCTAGACATAAATCATTTAAACTATCTAAGTTTTCTCTAACTATCGATAGATAGATGTGTTAGGTAAAAGAACATTCATACCAACTTATGTATTAAATTGACCACCTCTGTGGCGCAGCGGTTAGCGCATCTGCCTACTATGCGAGATGTCCCTGGTTTGAACCCCAGCTGAGGAAAAAAAAGCCCCAGGTCTTGGACGTTTACATGTTTGTGATGTCGCTGTTTCTGGTTCCCACGACACAGGTATCTTATTGTGGGGCCAGAAGCAATGTACCTTTATGTAAATGTTTATGTTAGATTTAAGGTTATTTGAAAATATATGGTCAGAGTGGAGTTTTTTCGCTGCCTTTTTCTCGTAGTAGTGACAATCTCGAATGTAGTGACATTCGGTCCCAAGGCAGCGGCTAACATTATAAGTAGTTACATTACAAACAGAATATAAATTCTTAACGTTGAAATAAATTTCTGATTTCTGATATTTAGTACACGCGAGGTAACCTGGGAAGGGAATACCCCGTCTTTCCCCACCGCGGATTTGAGCCGAAAGAGTTCCTTAACGCAGGGAGATCTGGAACTTCTTCCAGAGAACTATGACTCAACTTCGGAACGGAGTTGGAGATATTAAAGACTCTTTCTCGTCCTGATCTTTTCCGTAATGGTGAGCTACGAAAGTACTTGTAATATTTCATCGGCCTTCGTCGACCTTTTCGCGCAATTTTTTCGTAGTACATTTCATTATGCCTATAATTTTTAAATCAAAATATAAAATGACGTCACCTATTTCTAGATTTCATTATACATTGATTCCTATAATGTCACCTTTTGACCAGATCATGGACTGTCAACTTTCTTAAAAGGCCTATACACCCAACAGTGGGCAGAGGTGGAATGATGATGATGATGATGAATATAGTTATAAGACTCGTTTCCTCAATTTCAAGTTGGGCACATGAAGGGGAATTACGTGCGTTACATTATACATTACAGACAAGACTTAAACAATAAGAGACATCGGAATAAAATAATATGTGAAAAGTATTTTTGCCCCCGACATTAATTTTGAGAGAGAGAGAGAGAGAGAGAGAGAGAGAGAGAGTGATATGGTTTTTTTTAATTCTTTATGAAAGGGTTTGGTCACATAGTGATCATGTCACCCTGATTGGACACTAGTGATACTAACAAAACAACAGAAGTAATGAATATTACGCTAAAAAGTTTCTTCTTATTTTAAGGGCGATCTTAACTAAATCAAGTACGGACTTAGCCTCAGTTGACATCGGGGTGGCCAAAGCGATGTTACAGCCACCTACTTCGAATCTGCAACATGGCTGCCGTCTCTGAGGCTCGTTCCGCACACACTCCATCATTACATGGTATACATCTTCTGGGATGTTGCATTCAAAATAGTTTCAACGACACAATTCTCAAAACACAACATAACATATTTTATATCGAGAGATATTATAAATCCTTCATTTTCTTTCGTGATTTGGTCTATTTTTTTAGGTGAGTACAATAAAGAAATCGAATCTAATCTATTTTCCAATTCCGAGCAAACAAAGTTGCGGGCAATAGTAAGTTTTGTAATAAAGAAAGCTTTATAGAATGGCGGTGGCCAATTTGTTCTGATAACCAACCTTAGTCGTTGACCGACGGGTCATTTGTTCAAATCAATGTTATCATTTAGGGCCTGTACACACCAAGACGGGCCGGGAACCTGGCGGGAGCGCAATACCGTTGATGACAATGTCAGAGCAGCGTTTTATAAAACTGAAATGGTCAATTTTATTATGACAATAATTAAACGTATATCGCTTAGCAGTCTTTCTATTTCTTGATTTGTATGTTATTCGGCTTTACAATCTTCATAGTAAACTATGAATTATAGGTCTGTGAAATAGGCCACTGTTTTTCTGTTGTTCATCATCATCATCAACCCACTATGTCCCCACCGAGGGGAACGGGTCTCTTCCCTGGGGAAGGTATAGGCCATACTCCACCACGGGGACCTAGTCCGGATTTGTGGAGGCTTGTAAGACTAGTGGCTGGTCTTACTGTCTTAAGTTTTCAAGCCGCCATAAGGCTTGGCTTAACGGCTGCCATCTATCGGCGGCACCCGGTGCCAACTGCTTAGCGTGCCTTGCAAAGCACGGAACGCTAAGAAAAATGCCACTAGCGTTAGTCAGTTAGACGTCACCTACCCATGCAATGAACTTTTCTGTTGTATTATAACTTAATAATAAAAGGTTCATGCAACACAATAACATGTCCTGGGTCTCGATTCTGTATGTGCATTTTAGTACGATGACAGTTACACGGTTTGGTCACGTGACGTGTTTTTCATACCATTGACGCCTAGAAGGTTTGATATGTGCACGCCCGTATAGACTTGAAGCGGCAATGAAACAAATTAGCCACGTTCGTTCAGTTGTCAATGTACTACATTGCATTAACAGAATTTAGGTCCTGGTCCTAAGGGAGAATAGCCTGTGTTATATTAAACAGGCAAATACGGCGGTATTCAGTGGTAATCAAACCCACGACCTCCGGCATGGTAAACAGATGTAGTAACAGACATATTATTTACTTACCTGTTTATTTTAGTTTGCATCGTTGCCCCCAGCCCGTTACAGTGTGGATAGACCTTTATTCGGCTGTAATACGGCATACCGTCCTTTGAATGTCACAGCTACTTTGTACAATGCCTCATTAGCAGGAAAATTGATGGTGTAACTACGTTTTCTGATGAATTTCTGATCAAAGCTATTGTGTACCTAAACAAACGACTTGAACTATTACTCTATTACTATTACATAAGTGGAGAAAACAATATTCCACTATGTGTATATTCTTTTATATATTTTTATAGCTTCTGTATTCAAAGATGATCAAGCCTAGAGGGATGAACCTAGGACTTTGAAGCATTTTTGCGAACTACGGGCGTTTTTAGCAGAAAGGACAATGCCCAAATTGGGACCACCCACCAACAGCAATAAGATATACGTCATTGGATAGGTCTTTTTAATTGGAACAATAATTGTTATGACAGCTTTGTTGTCAAAATTGTCCGTTTGGAGTTATGAGACTTTTTATTACTGAAGAAAAATATTTTTAAAAACATTTTTTAAGTTTATGTATGTTTAATATTTTTATACACATGTTCTTATATCTCGCTTAGACAATGTACCAACGCGCGTACGCGAACAGGTAGCCATGGGAACCCTCCCCTCTTTTAAAATCGGTGACAGAAACGCGCGCGGCGCAATGGTGGAGCGCTGGTCTGACCAGACTGGTTATGATGTATCAGTCGTTCATTGCCAATGTTTGCGAGTTAAGAGTATCATTCCGTTCTATTCTTTTTCACTCGATTCTGCCTTGAGTCTTTTTGACCTGGCATTGATATTGGACACTGATATCTTTGCTCTCTGTTTATTGAATTCGGCTATGACTTAATGCCATTAGCATTAAATCCACCTTTTGTTCTCTTTTATTGTGTACTAAATAATTACTAATAATAATAATATCATACTGGACTTTTGAATTGCATCTCGATCAGGTAATTGTGATGGAAAATCATCCCAACTGTGTTATCTGTCGGCGAACCTTCTATCGCGGAGATATCAGCAACATCGGTTAGACGATCTGCATGACTACAGGATTCTTGCAAAAGGTGTGACTTTTGCGTAGCCGCATTCAATCACGCCATGTGAGACGAAGGACTTACTATCGTTATATTTTGATAAACAATGACCAAGACGAAGGACACAACATTGTATATAACAACATAACATTTACATACAGGCACATACATATTGCTTCTGGCCCCACACTAGGATACCCAGTGTTGTGGGAACCAGAAACATGTAAACATCCAAGACCTGGTTTTCTTTTTTTTTTTCCCCAGCCGGGATTCGAACCCGGGACCTCTCGCATGGTAGGCAGATGCACTAACCGCTCCGCCACAGAGATCGTTGAACATTATTGTACATGCCTATCAGAACGGCAAACGATGGGCACATGACATGTGTACACATAATTTCCATTATATGGTATTTAGGGTATGCAATTCATGCAGGATTTAATACACTTAAATGATGACATTATAGATAACCCTTGATGATAAAATATGATTGAAGAACAAATAATGAAATATTTTTTTGTGTTTTTGTTATTTTTCCCTCCATTTTTTTTATATCTGAACTTAAAAGTAGCATAACTCCAAACTGACAGTCCAACAGTATTTGTACATAACAGTCAGTACCAACAAAACTAACATTTTCCCCTCCAAAAAAGTCTTTTTTTGTGCTTTTACTTCTGAACTTTGAAGTCTCATAACTCCGAATGGACAATTTTACAACAAAGTTGTGTTAACAATTGTTGTTTATATTGAAAAGACCTATCCAACGATATATATCTTATTGCTATTGGAGGGTGGTCCCAGGTTCCATACATTTTTGGGCATTGTCCTTTATTAAACTCTTACGTTATTGACCCCAGGTTCCAGACTAGGTTCTAAATGTTCCACAAACTTTCGACAAAATAGTTTTATTGTGCGAGCGAGTGATAACATAGATTTGTTCAATACAGGCGTCCACACCCTAAGACGCTTAATCAGTGCGCCATTCTTTGCGGGTGGTAAATATAACAATATAATTGTAAAATCATTGTTAATATTAGATTGTCTACAGTTAGTGTAAGTTATGTGTTAGACAAAGCATGAAGTCAGTTGTGTCTATAGGCGAGAATCTGTTATTAGCTCATAGTTACCTATTTTTATTCCACTACATTAGTTTTATAAGCTGATGATTCTCATAACTGAATAAATAAATAAATATAAGAATAACTTTAAATTTAAATTAATTTCCGCAACATTACGAATTACTTGTCCTGGTCCTAAACTAGAATAATAATATCTATACTTGAGCCATTACAAACGTGCGAACTGTGTCATAAACATTTGTATCAGACCTCTCTCTCACACATATAGGAGGCATACCAGGCATATCGGAACTCTCGCTCGCACTTTTAGGACTCGGTTCGCACGTTTGTAATGGCTCAAGTATAGGATATAAATAAGTAATTGCGTTGTGATTGTACCCATGTCCGTTTTGGTAGTCAATTAACCGGTTGACCAATAAGGCAGTCAACATTATTATTAGAGTTATTGATGATACATTTTCCCAATAACGTATGGTAAAAGAAGATTATAGCTTTTTCTTAAGTTGAGGCTAGTTGGGTCTATACTTGAGCCATTACAAACGTGCGAACCAAGACATAAAAGTGCGAGCGAGAGTTCCGTTCAAGTTCTATATGTGTGCGAGAGAGGTCTGATACAAATTAATGTTTATGTGACTTACTTCGCACGTTTGCAATGGCTCAAGCATAGTCACCCCTTAACCTGTAGAATTTTTGCTTGGCCGATCGGCTCACTATAGCAACGGCTTTTAATCGTTATGTTCAAGATCATTATCATCATCGTCAACCCATTATGTCCCCAACGAGGGGCACGGGTCTGTTCCTTGAGGGAGACAATCACGGAGGCCAGATTGGTGGAGGCTTGTAAGACTAGTGATTCGTCTTACTTTCAGAAGTTGTCAAGCCGCCCTAATGCCTCTGACTTGGCTTAACGACTGCCATCTATCGACGGCAGCCGGCACCAACTGCTTAACGTGCCCTGCGAAGCACGGAACCGCTCGGAAAAATGCCACTAGCGTTAGTCATAGAACGGTCACCCCATCTATGCACTGAACGCGCCCTATGATGCTTAACCTTCGCGATCGCTTAAGATCACTCAGGCGGCCGGGGCTACGAGCGATTCATATAAAATTAATAAACATAATAGAGCGTGGGCTACTTGCCTGCGCTTTGTCATGTTTTCGCAAAATTTTGATATTCAAATTGTGTTTTTAAGTAAATAATCTTACGAGTACCTACGTAATATTATATATTTCGCACTGAACCAACATGATTCGTGGAGATGTACAAAGTTTAGTTGTAGAGTTACCAGCGTCTGTTAAAATAAGCGTTGCATTGTTTTAATATTGTAGTTTTCAACCTCAAATTTGTTTTGTCTGACAAAGTGTAAACTTAATTAAACTCGTGGATTAAACCGCTGTTTGCGCCCGCTTTAAGCTGGCTAATTTAATAACCCACAGTTTATCGTCCTATTAATAATTAATTGTTAATCTAACGTTGTCAGTCGGTTTCACTGTCATGCGATGATGATTTTTTGTGTACGAGTTACCTGGAGTTTCAATTCACCAATAAAATACAAACAATTTACATACAAGCACATACATTGCTTCTGGCCCCACACTAAGATACCATATGTCGCGGGAACCAAAAACAGCGACATCACAAACATGTAAACAACCAAGACATGGGATTTTTTTGTCCTCAGCCGGGATTCGAACCCGGGACCTCTCGCATGGTAGGCTGACGTGCTAACCGCTGAGGTTTTTATTTAAGCAATTGGTGAAGAAAAATGATGCTCCTTCACACAACACTACACCCATATCCGCCCTCTGTACACAGTTGTGTACACCCATAGAACATTTTTTTTTATTGTGACGCGTGAATAATTTTCAACTCCTACTACATTAATTTAAAAACTAAAGCTGTTAGTTAACTACCGAGATTTTTTTTTTGTTGAGGGTAGATTTGATTTACATGTTTGATGAATTTATAGTTGGCGATCTGAAGTCCGTTACAGAAGGTAAGATATGTTTTATTCTTCTTCGATACCAGTACAGCATTTTCCAAAACTTATTGCTTTTACAATAAAAGTAAGACCTGTTCTGTATTATTCAAGTCAAAATAATTAGATTTTCTTTGGATTTTCACATATATCATCTACTTTTACGAGCTGTACACAAGCGTGTACAGTGGGCGGATCCATATCATAATTATCCATTTTTACACAGTTTATGAACATGGCTAATAGAAAGGGTCCGACTAGGCTATTCACCTACACAAGGCTAGAGGAAGCTGTTCAAGCCATAATGGCTGAAGAAGATAAAGCAGACTTTGATATGGTGTTACTGCCTCCAGATCCAGCCGTTATAAGTGACGAAAAAGAAGGTCCTGAAGAAGATTTAGCAACGGCAGTACTTCCTAGAGATGTCCCAGGTACTATAGAGTTAACGGTTCGTGACCTTGACCATGACGTTTCAGATTGGGATGACAGTGATGATGAGGTATTGGCCAATTATATGTTCTAGCAAAAGAGCTAGAGTGAAAACGTCTCTCACGTAGCCTGATTCGTCTGAAAAGATATGATCTGCGCAGAGCTGTGGCAATACTAACAGGCCACTGCTCACTGAATAGACACTTCCTTAACATGGGACTAACCGACAGCCCGCTCTGCCGGGGATGCCTGAAAGAAGAGGAAACACCCGCCCACGTGACCATCTACTGCGATGGCGTGGAGAAACAACGGACCGCCACCATTGGGAAATTGGGAACCCTTCAGGAGGCCTGCAGTGACATCAGAGCACTGCTGGAAAGAGATAGGCTGGCTGGAGTAAGCTCACAGCCCTGCTAAGTACAATGGCCCAACTATGAGGCCAAGTGCGGAAACCCTAAGCCAAACTAACTAACTAAGAGCTAGAGTGGATCAACCTGCTGAAACTAAATGGAAAAAATGCCCATGGCTGACAGTGAAAAAAATGAAGAAAAAGCCGGCGGCTAAGTATGACTATTGGTTCGAATGCAAATGAAATAACTATCGTGAGATGGAAGGACAACAACGTGTGAACGTGTGTACTATTGGAACCAATTATGATGGAGTCGAGCCTTTGGGAAAGGTGAAGCGATGATGTAGCGTGAGAAAAGAAAAAGTTGATGTGAATGTACCCAAATTATTTCAAAGCTACAACAAGGGAATGGGTGGTGTCGATCAGATGGATCAGTCAATAGCTCTGTATCGAATTAGTACCCGAAAGAAACCCAAAGTTAGTGCTTCCTCATCGGTTTTCCCTGGAGTTTCTCAAAAAATAATGGACACAATCCTGAGAAAATTAAAAACCCATTGAGGTGTGTTGTCTGTCACATGAGAGGCCGCTGGAAGTGTTCATTGTGCCAGCAAACACTTAGCATCGAGAGACCCTGCTTTGGGGAATTCCACTCCTGAATCCGCCCAGTGTACACCTTAAAAAATCAACAAAAATCAAATATAATTTTTTTTTTCGCCACTTTTCTTTTAAATAACATTTTTTTCAACTAATAAAACCAAATATATTGATGATTTCATGTGTAGTTTTTATTTGGGCGTTAATGGGTTAATGATCAAAATCGGATATGAGTTTCATTTCCTCTAGGGTTCACCGTACGTTAGTACGAACGGACTTCTCCCAAGGAGAGACACACATACATAAGCTCACGTCTGTATCCCAGAGGGACAGGCAGAGACCAGGTACTGCCACATGTCACATCCTGACAGACCACTTGCGCCTGCTAATACCTCAGATACACATGTTTTCTTACGATATTTTCTTTCACATTTAGCGAGTAGTATATATGTGTAAATGCATTATTATGTATTAATATAACTTCGCTTGTATTAGCAAAGAGCAAGATAAATGTACCAGAAACCGGCGTACGTTCATGCAGCGACTAATGAATATCGATCGCGGCAAGTGACATACTCTGGTAGATACCAGAGTCTGACTGCCCGTGATGACTGCCAGTTACCAGTAGGTAGATGACTACTTCTCCGGGTCACAGGCGTAATATCATGTATTTAGATGCGTACGCGGCGGTGTACTTTAAACCTAAAGTCGCGTTCACACTCTCGGGCGCCGCCCGCCCGCGCCCGGCAGTGTACGCCGCGCCGTCTCCGCCGCCGCCCGCCCTAGCGGTCCCCCGCGTATCGATTTACGACGACGACACGACGCCGTGTTGCTTGTGAAAAGCGTGTTTTCTAATTCCGAAGGCGGTGGATTACTGGCCGGTAAGTTCGGTGTGGTGCTGCCTTTACGAGTTTTTGGGTAGGTCGGGTGGCCTAGACAGGTGTAGGTTTGTTTACGGCCCAAGTGTTTTTTTTTTTGGACCGTTGTTTTTGTTGAGTCAATGGCCTCTTCTAGTGTATCTTTATGTATTGCACGGGTACGTCGGTATAGGGCATCCCTCATTGTTTGTGTCGATGTTGTTAGTTGTTTTAAGTATGTTTTAGTATACTCAAGGGTCCCAAAGGGGTCCTAATACTATATACAGACATGTGGCATCTGCCTTTCTGTTTGTCTGACCGATGAAGAGTTTTATCTCTTGAAAACTGTAAACGGTTGCTACTCGTATTTGTAATTAACACCGAATGATATTTTGTGTCTGTTTCACGTTCACCCGTGACGTTCAATAAAACACAGTTTCTCTTGAACTTTGAACTTAGATAATGTAATGAGTTTCTAATCTTATCTAATCCTTTTTGTAGGGATTCTTCCTCTTCGTCAGTACGATTTAGTCAAAGCGGCGGCGGTGGTCGCCATCTCGACGTGTTTTTGCGGGCATCTGTTGCGTGCCCCTTGATGCGGATTTGTTAACAATAATAAGTACTTCTTCATAATTGCTATGATCACCAGGCACAGACACTACAAACATGTAATTACACCCAGACGTCCCTGGCGAATAGACTTCGGTGAAATAGGTGAACTATAAGCAAATAACAAGATAATAAGTACCTGAAACGCCTAATTTCGATGAAGCTAACATTATTTATCAAGCAATCTAAAATCATAATATTATTATCCTCTTTATTTAGTACACATTAGCATTAGATTTGGATGTAAATCTGTTAGCTTACTTGTTATTAACTGAAGAAATAAACAAGCGGCAGTCCCTGATCTCTGGCTATCCCTCAAGGCTACAGGCGTGAGTTTTTATTTGTATAACAAACAACATTTACAAACAGGCACATACATTGCTTCTGGCCTCACACTAGGATACCTCGTGTGGTGGGAACCAGAAACAGCGACATCACAAACATGTAAACATCCAAGACCTGAGTTTTTTTTTTCCCAGCCGGGATTTGAACCTATATAAAACTAAAATAAAATGTACACCAGCTTATTTTATAGGTGTCCATGCAGCTATGCACTGCACTGTCCTAAATCCCGGTTTCTCGACAGCTCGCAATCGGTTAGTCTACTGTTAACATAGGTTAGTAGGGAAAGTGCATTTAAAATCAGCTGTAAGTTTTTGCACAGGTTTTAAGCACAGATTGTGTTAGGGATTAACTTGCTATTTGTAAATATCGAAATCGCTTATAAATAGAATATAAAAAGAAATTATAATAAATATCGCCCAATATTTTTACTTGGTTTTAGATACCCGTTTGTTTGCGCGCGTTGGCGGCCATTTCCCGGTAGAAACGTCACCGCTGAAGGTTGATTCTGTTGCACGAAATATTGTTAATTTTGGTTAAAGCTGAAGAAAGTAAGTAAAGTGGTTTGTATTCGATCACAACTGTGGAATATCATTTCAGTTACCTTATAATTGTTAGTGTACGAGAAATCAGGAGCAGTATAACAACAAATAATAAAAACTGGCCGAGTAGAACTTCTGAAAAGACTCCCGAACAAAACGAAACGAGATGTTGTTTTGATTAATACGTGATATTATATTTCTAGTAGGCGTTGACATCTGAGATACACTGTACGTCATTAGTTCAGATGACATCGTATTTCCTGTAATGTGCCTACGCACTAGTGTCGTGATTCTCTGGAAATACATTTAACCTTTAACAATAGTTCAAGCTTAAGGTTTGTCAGAGAGCGATGGAGGGCAATATTTTGGGCGTCAGGAGGTCACGTTAGACCGTATCCGAAATTCCATCATCAACCCATTATGTCCCCACCGAGGGGCACGTGTCTCTTCCCAGATTAAGGTATAGGCCATACTCCACCACGGAGGCCAAGTTCGGATTGGTAAGATTGGAAACTCCATACCTCGCATCAAAACCCGAATAATCGACGGGGGCGTCTAGACGGCGAAATGAAAGCGGAGCTGGGCTGGTCATGTAAGTCGAATGAACTCGGATAGGTGGGCAAGACTCACCATCAAGTGGGTGCTACAAGATGCACATCGAAGTCGAGGCCAGGCTAGAAGACGGTGGAGAGACGTTCTCGAGCCATATCTGCAGGAGTGGCCTGAGGTTAATTATTAAACTTATATATTAAACTTTATACGTAGGTAAATACGTCTATTATCCTTTAAAGTAGGTACCATCATAATAATAGTCGTATCCGTCACCATGTAATTGGAGAGTTATGGATCATGGGGTGTGTAAACATTACATTGACAAGCATTAAATAGTAAAAATATTGAAGGGTAGTTGTAAAAGGAAACGGAAACTAAAGAGGGGTTTACAAATGGCTTCACGTCGCTGGCACCGATCAAACAGCATATTAGTAGTAAGCTCAATATTATAGTGTAAGGAAGGAATGTATTCTATTCGTTTTTATTAATACTGAACTACTGATCTCTAGTTGCAGAGTCCAATTCGCACTCGGTTTTAAATTCAATTGTTTCGGTCTTGAGAGAAAATGCCAGTCAAGTTCTTAGCAAGAAAAAAAAACATTTATTTACCACTATAAATACATACATATAACTTATTATTTAAAACAATCTAACAAGTAAAATAATCCTAAACAATAAGGGACGCAGGGTTTGTCTATGCAGCGACAAAAATGTCCTCGAGCTCAGTATTTGCTGCGGTTTTACACGCAGCACTAATTTTTACCACGGCGCTTCTATTTATTAGGCCCTCGGTTCTATTTCTAACCCTTTGTCTTGTATCAAACAGACAGACTGACTGACATGCTGGTGTAAATAACGATGTAAACCATTGTTTACCACGGCACATTTGCCTCAATGTCTGGTAGATTCGAGGAAAAACTTCTACGTCTCGATTCAGTTAGTGCATTGTAAAACAATACACGGTCGGGTCACGAGACGTTTTTTTCGTACCATTGACGCCTAACTAGATGTTTGATATGCGTTCGCGCGTAGACTTAAAGCGGCATTGAAACTAATTCGCCATGTTCATGCTGTTGTCACTGAACTACAATGCATTAGCAGAATCTAGGTCCATGATGTAGAACGAAGTATTATTTGAACTACTCATACGTACAAATAACCTTCATTCAGAGATCAGTAAGTTATTTCAACGTAAATAGTTTACGTTCGGAATACATACGTACATAAGCTCATGCCTGTATCTCAGAGGGGTAGGCAGAGACCATGGACGGCCACTTGCCACGATTTTACGTTCATATCAGTATTTCTTCTCATCATCATAATCATCAGCCAGTCAATACCCACTGCTGGGCAAGGGCCTCTTCATGCAAGCGCCGTTTCTGTTTTGCGCTGTTCTTCTCCAGGTCTTCCCTACTGCCTTGTCGATGTCGTCACGCCACCTGGCTGGGGGTCGGCCTACACTTCTACGTCCCGTCTTCTATGTCTATGACTAAGTAACTACATACAAACACTGCTTCCACTCCTGGCAGGTGAGAAAGCCGCGAGCGGTCACAAAAATCTTATTTTTCTTTTCCGCGTTCCAAATCCGAAAATCGCGGCAAAATTCTTGTTCTTTAGTTATTTTTCCGGCCTCACCGTTCTCCCCGTAATCTAACCGCCAGCATTCTCATTTCGCCCACATCGCGTCTCCGTTCTCAAACTGGGGAGTTACCATGAGCCGCTAAGGCCGACGCAGACGAATATCTTCTTCTTCTTCTTCGGCCTTTTAACTCCTAGGGGAGCATAGTGCCTTAACCACAAATTTCCACTTCTGACAGTCGTTCGCGGCAGCTTCCAATTCAGGCCAGCTAGTGCCGATCGAGTTGACCTATTGGGCTATAGATCTTCTCCAGGCAAATGAATATGATACAAGATACATAAAAAGCTACATAGTACAATTCGCGGCCCTGTTAAACGTATGTTCAGAAATGGAAAACGTAAAGTGAAAAAAAGTAAAAAAAAAGTATGTATCTCTAATCGGGACCATTGTTAGGCTACTTGTGCAGATGTGGTCAGACAGCAATAAGTTCAAGTGCTGCATCTAGATGGTCTTTAGTGGATTGTGTTTCTTGTCTACTCCTTGCGTACAAATACATAGTCTGAATGTTAGAATTTTCACCAACGAGAAAATGCAAGAAAGAAAAGAAAATAAAAAATATTTCAACAATAAAACCTCCTGTCTATGAGACCTCTATGGTAGCGTAAACACTGCGCGTCCGCTGCTAATGCAAAATATGTACTCCAAAGCAACGAAACAGCGTGACACGCCGCCGTGCCAACGCTATAATCTGAGATTGACTTCTAAACATACATACATTCATACATAAGCACACGTCTGTATATCCTAGAGGGGTAGGCAGATACCAGGGACCACAGATTACAATCCAGGGACTACCTGGACTGACTGTTGTACGCACGCACACCGGTTTGCCGAACGTCTTGATTGACGTCTAAACGCACCTATAAAGGCCAAAATACGCTATTTGACTGATTTCTGAAAACCATCTCATATTTTTTCTTGTGTTCTTGGAGTCCTCAAAAATTGGTCATTTTAAATTGAAATGGAATTGAAAGGCAAACGAAAATTTGCTTATGAAACAACCCGCCAAGACGCTATTTTGGGCAATATGGCATCGCACAGGAATTATTACGTCACATGGCTGTGAACAAACCGTTGAACGTATGAACGACACGAATGACCGACGCCATTTTTACTAAACTGTGACGTCATTATAGAATCGGCCAATCCAGGCCGTCTTCGATACAATGGCTGCAGATGCATAATTATCAAATTTCATCCGGTGTGTTTTTAAATAAATAATATTTTTTTTTAGTAAAAAGCCTTAAGGTGGTCTTAAGACTCATAATTTATATGAATACGTATAAATAATACTGTTTTTTTTCACACTGTCGAACAGCCTATTCATATCACCCTGCCGTCGCAGAATTCTTACAACTCGCAGTAAGAGCGTTTCTTCCTAAAGACAAATATACGGCGTCGTGCCCCCTTTATTGAGGCTTTAACCCGCTGTTTGGATGTTGTTTCGAGATTTGTCCTAACGCCTGATAAAGGGGGCGGTGTTTTCTCTCTAAGCCATATTGTCTTGGTGTTTTATGTCTCCAAGCGGCGTTCGGCGACGGATGAATCACTCTAGAGGTCTTTGACAAGTCCTGGGATTGTTTTCTGAAGTAGCTTGACTTGAAAATGAACACGAATGTTGATTTTTATGATGATTACTTATTATTATTAAAATTCTTTATTGCACCAATAGGTGTACAAGGGCGGGCTTAATGCAGGAAGCATTCTCTTCCAGCAACCTTTTAGTTTTGAAGAGACTGTGTAAGTCAAATGTGAGTTGTCCAGTGATTTAAAAAAAATATATCACACCGCAATTATAGCAGTCATCTGAAAGATTCTAATTACATAATATATTTTCATTTATTGGGGACAATCTATTATATCCTGGTTGAGCAATAAAGTGTTATCTATCTATCGGTTCCCGGAGCTATGCACCGGGTACCCACCGCCACTTCATTCTTCGAGCTATACATAGGCTGCTACTTATGTATGCGGAATCTGGGATTCCAATAATTTTAAACGCAATGTCTGACTTCCATGGTCAAATTCGTTCTTTTTTTAAATACTGGCCGCTAATATTTTTCTCTTATATACGTTAGTGTTTTGTTTTTGTTGGGTTTAAAATGTCATATCGCTGAAAAAATGGAACTCACTCGTGAAAATATTCGTGCTATGATTTATTACGATTTTTGACGTGGTTTAACGCAACAACAGTGCGTAGATCAATTAATTTCGACTTTTGGTGGTGAAGCTCCATCAAAAACGACTGTGTATCACTGGTTTAGTGAGTTTAATCGCGGGCGCAGTAAGCTCACGGACGAAGTTAAAGAAGGTCGCCCGAAATCGGTGGTTGTGCCACAAAATATTGAAGCTGTGCGAAAACTAATAATGCAAGGCCGCCATGTTACGTATCGCGAGATAGAGGCTATTCTGGGCATATGTATGACGAGCATTCATACGATATTACATGAACATTTGTCTGTACAAAAAATTTGTTCGCGTTGGATCTCGCACAACTTAACTCAGGATAAAAAAGATGCTCGCGTCGAATGGTGCAAGAAAACCTTAAAAAAATTCAATGGAGGCGACTCAAAATCTGTTTAAAATATCTACACAGGTGACGAATCCTGGATCTACGCGTACGATCCCGAAACTAAACAACAATCAACAGTTTGGGTGTTTCAAAATGAGCCGAACCCTACGAAAGTGGCTCGTGCAAAAAGCACTGTAAAGCAAATGGTGGCCTGCTTTTTTGGTATTAATGGCCACGTGGCTACAATACCACTACAGAATCGCAGAACGGTTAATTCGGAGTGGTACACGACCATTTGTTTGCCTGAAGTATTTGAAGAAATACGCCAAAACAACCAGCGACGCAGAATCATACTTCACCATAACAATGCCAGCTGTCATACATATCAGGAAACAACTACATTTTTAGATGGTCAAAAAATATAATTGATGGGTCATCCACCGTACAGCCCTGATTTGGCTTCCAATGATTTCTATTTATTCCCAAATATAAAGAATAAATTACGTGGTCAACGATTTTCGACCCGTGAAGATGCCGTAGATGCGTTCAAACAGCACGTTTTGGAGATACCTCAATCAGAGTGGAAAAAGTATTTTACAAATTGGTTTCATCGAATGCAAAAGTGCATCGATCATAGTGGAGAATACTTTGAAAAACAATAAAACGTTATTAAGCCATATACATTTGTTTATTTTTTCTATTCCGCATACATAAGTAGCAGCCCTTCGTATTAGGTAGTAACTCAGGGTCCTCAGCGGATCTCTTCATTTCTGATTCAACATGGGGATTTAGTTTCATTGCCGCTTGAAGTCTATGCGCGTACGCATATCAAACAACCTAGGCGTCAATGGTATGAAAAAACTCGTCACGCGATCCGGCCTTGTATCTGTCATCGTACTACAATGCACTTACAGAATTGAGGCCCGGGTCAGACCTTTGACAAAAAGTCAAGTTAGAGTAATTAATAACATTAGCTTTAATGATTCTCGGTCCAATTACAATTTGTATGTCTTTCATCTTAATTGTATTTTAGCATTAATTACAGTTGCCTTCATGCACATTTCCATTAGCCCGCAGTTAGAATATCTCTGTATTTGCTTACTTCAAAGGCGGGCCTGCGAATGGCACGCCTTGCTATTTATATGCTTTATCAATAAACGCTACACTAGCAGCGCTCGCGACTACGTTCGTGTAGTTTACGGATTAACCTGCAGCATTTGTCTATTCTAAATACTAAGATTTTTCTAAATAACATAATAAATAGATTAGATTTCATTAGAACTCTTTATTGGATACACTTATAAAAAGTAGATTCCGCTAAATATCTCTTAAGACGCAGATAGAGCCGGTTTATAATAGGAACGTCTCCCATAAATCGACTTTAAGGGTCTTAAAAGTGTTTTAGTGGAATCTACTTTTGTAAATAATAGCCTTAAACATACAAAAAAATGTTTCTAAAACATTAGTATTAGGTCAAATGCTCTACGATGAAATTGTCACACGTTTAAATTACCTTACATACTAAAAGTGTAACACTTGTCTGTAAAAGTGTAACACTTGTCTGTCCTTTTACCAAAGACCATTATGCTATATTTAAGAATGGTTTCAAGAAATCGTTTGAAACTCTGCTGTCTTCCCTTTATAATTTCCATACATTTTCACTTACAAATAGGAAGACCAATAAAATAACTCGTAACAATATTTTTTCACCACAGACCATATTTAAGAAGACTGTATTTAAGAAGTGTTTTAAGAAACGTGTTAATAACGCACGCTGCGCTTGCGGCAACAGCAGTATTTCCTATTATTATGCATTTTATTCCCTTCCCTATCTATATCTTTCGTACATTCATTTTAACTCACGAAAAGACAGTTGGAGTCACAGATTTTTTTCAGAAATACCTCGCAACTTGTAAAAATATGTTTTTTAATATTTTTTGCTATCAAATGATGCGTTATTTGATCTCCGTTCCGACGCCCACACTTCAGTTGCTAATCAAAGTATTCATAATGCCACTTCAATTATTCATAATCCGGAATCCCCGAATAAGCCGACAACGAAGGCAGGTAGATAAAAAGACGGATGAAAGTAGCCAATTTGCGAAAATACTGAAGAAGAAGCAGCTCTCCAATCGCCCCTTGTTGTTATTTTGATTATGGAATGGGTCTGTATTCGCGAATGGCAACATTTTAACGATTACTAAGAGCGAAACGTTATCATTCTAGATGAAAGGGAGCATTCAAAATTAATTTCGCATTTACGGAAAGTTTTCGGGCAGTAAGTGGTACACTGCTGCCGGTATTTATCGTACTAGCGTACACTTTCGTACAACTTTTCGTAATTTTTCCATATTTTTAAATCTATATATATAAAATTCAAAGTCCTGACTGACTGACTCACTCATCAACGCCCAGCCCAAGCCGTTTGACCTAGGAAGCTGAGATTTTGCACAGAGGATCTATATGTAATGTAGGCAAGGAATAAGAACGGATTCTTTTAAATTCAACCCCTAAGGAGGCGAAAAGGGTTGCCAAAATTTGTATGGGAGGTATAAAAAATGTTGTCTGATTTTCTTGAAACTTGAAATAAATACTCTTCAACACAATTGATTGAACACGTGTTTCACGGTTTTTCTAAATTTAACCCTTAACGAGAGTTACGGGAGTGAACGGGGTTGCAACATTTTGAACTAAAGTCCACGCGGACGGAGTCGCGGGCGAAAGCTAGTCTAATATATATATATATAAAAAAAAACAAAAATTAGCCAAATTGGTCCAACCGTTCTCGAGTTTTAGTGAGGCTAATAAACAGCAATTCATTTTTATATGTAAGATTACAATTCAATATCAACTTCGTAGAGGTTGTGGTAAAAATACAGATTTTCTTCTGTCACTGCGGAATAAACCTGAGCGGTAAACTTTCAATGTTTAATAATAAACTAAGCCGATAAAGTTTAAGTGGGAGTCCAACTTGCACTTGTCTGGGTTTTTTAGGTTATAATTTTACTTATTTAATTTTAAATTTTATATTGATTAGTTTTTCTGTTAGAATTCCAACACGACTATTTAATCGAAGTTATTTAGGAAAATAAGCTTACGAGTTCTCCGGTGTAAACTACTTGCTATATGTGCGAGAGGGAGAGAAAAAAGTGCGATTTCCCACGCACATTGATATAATATTAGCTGGACATGCGATCATGTTGTCTGATCCGTAACGATTCAACATCGTTATAATAGCACTCATACAACGGTCCTACCGTCCGATATCGTGTCGTTGCGGTTATCGTCCAATGTAAAACCGGTCATACTCTGTTGCATTTTTACGCGATCGCCACTTTACACCCATAAACCATTCCATCCTTGACATCAAAGCGAGAGCACTGTATTGAGATCGTACAACATCTGGTTCTTTACAACAAATTCTCTTGACCGTTTTAATTGTCTACCTCCAACAGTTGTCAGAGTGCTTTCCGTCTGAAATATCAGCTTCGAATTCGGAGGTTTCTCGTCGAAAACATTACAGATAATCCTAATAAATATGCCATAAATAAAAAATAAATAAATAAAAATCGTTTATTGAACAGAAGACAGTTACATAAATGTATACAGTGGTACCCACACTAGGCATAACCTGTGTCGTGGGTAGATACTAATACTCTTAATGTAGTTGTACATAGGTGTCTTAGCTTTTAGTTACTATAATAAAGAATAAAATAAACTTAGTTAAATAGTCCATAGTTCAACGATGCTAGGTGTGTCTCAGTTTGTATGTATGTGTGTGTGATAGTGAGTGTGTTTGTGTGTGTGTGTGTGTGTGTGTGTGTGTGTATGTGTGTGTGTGTGTGTGTGTGTTTGTATAAGAGTGATTATATTATTACTTCCGTTTTCAACACAGTTCTACTTGGTAATGATCAGTAAACCTTCGGTTTCAGCGTACGTTAAGGAGAGAAGCCAATTAGTGACGATAACTTTACAATGATAGTTATTCAATGAAGCAATTGTTGTTGCCATGTTAAACTATTCTATCTATATTTTAAATTCAACTTACAATGGTGATAAAAGGTGGTACAATGTGAAATATGTGTATCCAGCCTCCATTCAATAAATGCATGAAAATTGTTTATTGCACTAAAATAAATTTGTACAAAGACGAGCTCAATACTAATATTGAAAATAACTATATGAAAGAAGGAAGAAAGAATACTATTGTTATTTATTTATTTAAATTGTAGAACATTACAGTATTAACTATTGCGTTTTACAATTATTATCAACTATATTACTAATAATTTAGAGACAACGTCTACTTAACAAACAATAAAATAAAGATCAAATAATTTAGAACATCCTTTCATTCATCTCGTTCTATCGTTGTCAAACTCTGCCTGCCGCCTACCCACCACCTTCCTTTTGGCAACGCCTTGGGAAAAACAAATAGAGGTCCTCACGAAAATTTACATCCGCCTACGTTTCCCGAAATGACCGAAAATGTCTGAATTATACGCAGCTAATGCAAAGGTACACCTACACTCGCTACGCTCCGGGTTTCCGGTCGCGCCTACTGTTTTATATTCCAACCGTACTTCCGGCGCGGTGTTGCCATAGACTAGGAAGAATTGAAGGGTCTGCGTCAAACTATAAATGGAGTTCGGCAAAATAGAAATAAACAACTTAAAGGGTCCCTTCAGATGACTGCCCTAACAGACAGTGTGTGTAGAAGCACTATGCAAGAGAAACTTAAAGGGTGATTCTCATAACTGCATAATTTCTTTGGCGCATTTTTTTTTTTCATTTTAACTCAATAAAAAGTAACATAATATGTTATAATATATATTATTTATCGTAGTATAAGCCACCAAAACCTACAAATATGTTACAATACAATCTTCAGGGCCAATAAACCTACAATAATGTCACTTTTTATTGAGTTAATATGAAAAAAAAGCGCCAAAGAAATTATGAAATTTGAGCCATTTTCTGATAATCACCCTAAACGTAAACATTTACATACAGGCACACACATTGCTTCTGGTCCCACACTAGGTTACCCTGTGTCGTGGGAAGCAGAAACAGCGACATCACAAACATGTAAACATCCAAGACCTGGGGATTTTTAGGAAAAAATAGGAATGAATTGGCGTGCCTTGGAAGAAGCCTTAAGCATGGAAATTAGTTTATCGATATTAGATGAATTCACTCTCGGTCTCTCCCTCTTGGATACAGGCATGAAATTGGATGCCAGAACGTTACTTTTAAATGACGTACCATCACGCTCTTCTGAGAAAATTTACGAGACAGCACTACAGTTCAGTAGTTACTTAGCTAAATGATCAGTTTCAAGATCAATGAAAAATTCAAGTTCTATTCTACTAATTGCCGACATTAACAAGTAAGTTTTCTGATCCTTTTCTCCAGCTACTGTGTATTGCATGTATCTCCTCTTTGTTTGCTGTCTGTACCCCGTATCCCTAATTAGGGGTCAGTTTACTCTACGGCTTTTGTTACTCGGTACTAATCATTGAGGGTTAGGAAATACTTGAAACTTTTTCGGCATGTCCCAATTGTCTACATGCGAGGTGTGGCGTGTTTGCACTTACGAAATCCTCTGGATGTCTTTGCGAAAAAATGTAAAGGTTGATTTCAACATCATCACTTAACCTGGTCCTAAACTCGACAACCCGACATCCAAGTCGACAACTTACAGGCGGAAAATTCGGGTTATCGAGTATTTTCAATGTAAAAATGATCTTTCTAATAAAGGCGTTGCGAAGTAAACATGTCAATGTCACCAATGTTGCGTTGGTGTCACAGGTGTCCATTATGAACTCTAGGGTTTAATTTGCTAAAATTAAAAAGCAAATGGATATGAAAAATACCAAAAATTAAATGCTGAACAAAAATGAGTGGTCGATACAACATGGAATTTCATTATGAGACTATATTTCATATAAGCGAAGCTGGATTTACATCTAGTAAACAATAAATTGGAGTTTCGTGTTTACATTAAGCAAAAATGTATTCGGCATAGAGTATGCGACTATGCGCATTTCTCAACAAACGTATCCAATAGAGGCTTCAAGGAAGAGAGAGAAGAATAAATGCGGACGCCGAGATTGGGCGATGTTATTATATAAAATGGGTTTGGGATGTCCCACAGGCTATTACAGAGGCATCCTGCTCGTATGTTTGTAGAGCATTCGAGTGAGGACTGATTTTGTGGCTGCTAATACAGTTTATTCATGGCTGTTTCAGTGTCTTCTGACACGGGTAATGGTAGCGTTTTTAATGGGATTGTGTTTTTAATGGAGATCGAGATTTCGAAGTGTTTCTCATGTAAGCAGCATAACATGCTTTATCGTATACTAATCTATACTAATATTATAAAGAGGAAAGATTTGTATTTTTGTGTGCCGATTTCAAAAATTCTTTCATCATTGGAAATCTACATTCACCTTGAGTGACATAGGCTATATTTATTGCTAGAAAATATCAGGGATCCTTCCTAAAACTTAAGTAACGTAACCCAAGGTGTAAAAAATAATGTGGTACTGCGTTTAAAAAAATATAAAAATAACACAATTTTTTTTTAACGAAAGGTAAAATATAAAACAAAAATCTTATGTCCACCCGTGCGAAGCCGGGACGGGCGTAACTTGACAAATCGTAGGCTAAAGTCGCAAACCTCTTACCTCCATTTTGTTTTCATTTAAGAGATTTGCTATAAGATGCCGCCAGAATTACTTTCTAAAAATGCAAAAAATAATGTTGAAAAAAAAAATGGAGTTAAGAGGCTTTCGACTTTCTTAGAACACAAAGTCATAGAGTAGAATAGAGTAGAATAGAAAAGCTTTATTTCAAAGACACAACACACAATAATAATAATAGGTACAAGCCCGCACTGGGAATCAAACCTGGGTCCCCCGCTTCCGAGTCCATTGATCTACCCACTGGTCCACCAAAGCATAGGCTACTTTCTCATGGTAAAACTGAAACTATTAACAAATAGAACCTCGATACGGTGATTTGAGAAAAGCTATTCGTAGTGGAGTTTTTTTTCGCTGCCTTTTGTCCACTACATTTGGCCCCAACGCAGCGGCTAACATTAACATTATACGTACATTGACATTCAACAAACATAATGAAAACGACCTTTGTGGCGCAGCGGTTAGCGCATCTGACCACCGTGCGAGAGGTCCCGGGTTCGAATCCCAGCTGGGGACAAAAAAAAACCCAGGTCTTGTATGTTTACTGTTTGTGACGTCGCTGTTTCTGGTTCCCACGACACAGGGTATCCTAGTGTGGGACCAGAAGCAATGTATGCGTCTGTATGTAAATGTTATGTTATTCTTTTCGTTGAACAAAATTTTTGGTAAATCCCACTACAAAAACCGTCGCCAGTGACTAGTTCCACGGCCCGTGACGAGTACATAACGTGCCACAGGACACGTCTCTGTCGCTCAGCAAACATCGTGTGCGTCCCCGTGGAGAAAAACGCGAAGAAAAGGGCCCTTATCTACCGCACTTTCATGGTGAGTGCCCGTTTACTTGCAAGTCGAGGGCGTGCCTAGGGACACGAGCGAAGCGGTGTGGACCAACTTCTATGCCGAGTAATGCCGAGGCATGTTATAAATATTTATAATATTATTGTGGGAAGGACAATTGACTCGGAAGGAGAGACCCAGGTTCCCAATGCGGGCATGTACACGTACAACGTGGTTTTCTAAGTTATGTACATCTGTGAAGATTAGCAGCAATACCACTCGCTAACTCACTCGTGTCTGAGTTATTTACATACCCCACAGATTGAAATCGCCAATGAACAGTGGGCACACGGGAATAAGCACACACTCTCTGAGAGTATGCCTATGCCCTATAGTGGGACGTATGTATACGCCCAAATGCTTACTGCCGGTTACGGCTCCTTACAAATAAAGACCGGTACATGTGCGATTTGGCGTCACCGGCCGACTGAACCCGAGCCGTCTATATAAAAAAAAAACAATATTAGATGTAAATTCAATTTAAATTATAATAAGTTAAGCTAGTAAACTCAACCCATCAGCAAATAAACCCCCCAAGTTTAAGCAGCTTGGTATTTTTGTAACCCTCTATGTACCTACAAAATGATCAGCAAATAAACCCCCCAAGTTTAAGCAGCTTGGTATTTTTGTAACCCTCTATGTACAAAATGATGTCATAAATAAATAAATAATAAAAAAATCTGTCAGGATCGTGGCAATTGGCAGTACCTGGGCCTTAATTCTGCTACTAGATATATTGTAGTACGATGACAACTGCACGAATATGACGATTTATTTTCAGTGCCGCTTCAAGTCGACGCGCGTACACATATTAAACCATTTAGGCGTCAATGGTATGAAAAAACTCGTCACGTGACGCGACCGTGTTTCTGTCATTGTACTGCAATGCACTAACAGAATCGAGGCCCTGGTCTCCTTCGACCCCTTTAGGATACAGGTGTAAGTTGATTCAGGGCACGCGTGCTGATTAAACCCGTTAAGCTCTCTCTCTGAGGAAAGGCATATTATGCCCTACAGTGGAACGATTACAGGTTACACAAAAAAAAAATTAGATACGTGCAACGTCCTATGAATGCAGATTACGCGAAAAAGGTATATCCGGATTATGGTGGCATAGTTATTTTGATAGGTGGTCGAACACTCAAACCACGACAGGGGCAAGACGTCTAAAGCATATTATGATCCAGGATCTCACAGAAATGTGCCTGTTGTCAAGCGATGGTGAAGTCGCTTGTCGCCACGCTACCGCCCGTCACCGTCGCCTCGCCCTCTGGAGCCAACGAAGCCCCTTTGAGGTGTCAAAGGGCAAAGAATTTGCGGCGGAAAAACTTAGCCCATTAAAGAAAGAGTGCGGAGAATATACTGCTCGCTGAACTTGCTTTGTTTTGATACTATTTTCTATTTCTACAAAACAGCCGGGACGGGATCAATCTACAGGGTGAGTTTTATTGAAAAAAATCAAGGGGATGTTCTGACCATAATTTAAAGACATATGGCGGCGGTAGTTTCGAAATTAATGGGACGTCTATTTTTTTTCTTTTATTTACCCAAAATTACTCAATTTGTAGTTTGTTTTGATTCTATTCGGCATATTGCACTCTCGTTTGTGGAACTGTTACCGAACCTAAGCTCTAGGCGCAGGATAAGCAAGAGGGTAGTGTGTGTTTAAAGTACCTTTACTTTTAATGGTCTCCACACACGTTAGTTCTACTAGTATTTAATGCTTAAGAGAAACATAAGTTGTAAAACCAATAGCATCTGCCAACAAACTGTTTTGGCAGAAAAATTATACAGAGTGTTGATTTGTACAGTTAAATCCGACTCAGGGGTGGTCATTTACATGATACTGAAGCAAAAAAAAATATATATATTTTTTTTTTTATTGAAAATCACCTAAAATTCCCGGTTTTGCGGCGCCGGCGGCGAGCGCGCGGTCGCACTCTCCCGCGCCGACCCGCGAAACCCCCGCCGGACATGCCTTCGTATAGCGTTCGGAAAGTGGGCTATTACACACTCGAGCTTTTTCTTTACCTTTTTCGCACTCGTGCGTTCTCTTTCCCAACTGTCAAAATAATGTCTATATATAATAAAAAGAAAAAAAAACAACCACGAAGTTTTTATGATTCATGCAAATATTTTTACAAAGAACCTACTATAATTTGTTTCAATAACAGATTTAATGATTTGATTCAATTGAGTTAGGTTTGGTTTCATTTCATTTCATCTCATTAAATTTAATTTTCATTTCATATCAATAAAAAAAATCTACTGAAGACTTGGCTGTATGGGCTAGTTCCCTTTGCCTACCCAGAATGGGTGAAGAAAAAAAAATCTCTTTTACGGCCATTTTCCAAAAATTTTTTTTTATTAAATTGCTTTAGTTTTTCGCAACTGTATTAATATTAACTGTATTATTAATAGTTGTTCAGTACACGTGCGGAACCGTCATTGCAACTTGTTCCGACTGTCAACCCTGGCCTTCGGCTGCGCCTCGGCTCGGGTAGACATTTGTCGCAACTCGTTGCAATGACAGGCTTTCCGCACTTATAATGAAATATACTATTTCAACGTTATGGTACTTCCACCTCGCACCATCCCGGCAAGAATGGATTTAGGTCGTCCCTGGAGACAGAGAGAGTTGGGGAAAGGAGAGGAGGCCTTTGCCCAGCAGCGGGACACAAAGGAGGCTATGTAAAAAATAAAATAAAATATGTATGGTTAATGGTTAAATATTTAATAATATGTATTACTGTTTTTCACATTTGAAAGAACATTCTCTCAAAGTAAAGATTTCAAAATTACCCTGTAGTCCCAATGTTGATCACTAAGTTGATTAAACCTATGATGATGGTCCCGACCGATTTTGGTCACGGCGACTACTTCAACTCCTGCTTTGGTGGCGTTGGTGCGCTCGCGTAATAATATTTTTTGGCTCGCATAACCAACCTTTTTTTAAAAAGGCTCTGCCACATTGTAGACATGTGAGCACACCGTTAACGTAATTATAATTGATCGCAGCAGGTGGACGGGCTCTACAGGCATCTGTCTTCGCGTCTAGCTCCGATCGCTTTAGAGTTTCAAACTCAAAGGCTTTGGTGTTGATAAGAGCCCTCCATTCCCAGCGGTTTGTCGCCTGTTGCTCCCATAGGAAGGGCTCTATACCGCATCTCTTCATGTGGCGCTTCAGCACATCTTTGTACCTAAGGAGTTGACCGCCATGCTTACGCTTGCCCTCCTACAATTCTTTATTGAAGTGTCAAGTTGATTATTTATAAAAAAAATGTTGCACTGGTTGATTTTCCACATAAATAAAAATAAATAAAAAATATATGACTTCCGGTCCCACTTTATTAGCAGCTAACGATCATCTGTAATATTTTTGTTATTTTTTTAAGTTTTTGCCTTACCCTGCATTTCATCTGAGACTTTGACCCATTCTCACAAGTGCCCGCGATATCCTAATGCTGGCACTTGACATGGCCATTCGTGTTCGCGTATTTGGCAAATATCGACAATCCATTGCTAGGCTTCCTTCCGAACCTTAAGCACTGTTCTTTGTTCAACCTGCAATGTATTCTAAATCGTCAGCAAACACGAGTACGAATAGCCAAGTAAAGTGCCAGCATAAGTTGAAAACCGGCAAAACGGGAGACCCGACCGTAATCTCCGCTCTTCGAGGGTTGGTTAGTACCCGCATTATCCTTTGACATGCGTGCGGTCGAAGGTAAACTTTGAGTCTTTGACACTACTATAGAGAAAGTCCACGTGCAATGTATGCATATGTATACGGGTTGTATTTACGTGGTACCGTCTGAACGTGATGATGGCAGTCGTTAAGCCACGTCAGAGACCTTAGGGCGGCTTGAAAACTTCTGACAGTATGACCAGCCACGAGTCTTACAAGCCTCCACCAATTCGGACTTGGCCACCGTGGTGGAGTATGGCCTATACCAGGAGGAAGGCCTCAGGGTAGAGACCCGTGCCCCTCGGTGGGGACATAATGGGTTGATGAAGTCTTCTGAACGTGGAGTGGTATCTTCATTGCCAATTTAAAATTATCCTCGTAAGGCCCGACCTTGAAAATAACAAATTGTTTTCATACTTTTTTTAGTATATTGGGCCTTACGAGGCTAAACTGCCTGGTTTGTTATCCCAAAACGAAACATGAGATAAAACATTAACATTTACATACAGGCACATACATTGCTTCTGGCCCCACACTAGGATACCCTGTGTAGTGGGAACCAGAAACAGCGACATCACAGACATGTAAACATCCAAGGTTTTTGTTGTCCCCAGCCGGGATTCGAACCCAGGACCTCCGGACTGGACCTCCAGGTCTCTTAAAAGTAGGCTGCGGTCGTTCGCAACGATCTTATGACGCAAACGCTCAGTTTGAGCATACACGTCCACACAGCCCGAAGTATGCCAGACGAACCATTTGCGACGCACGCCTCGAGATGTCTGTACGCGCCTAAATACTTAACTAATGAAATAAACCTAAGTGACGCAAAAGGTATTAGAGGAGGCTTTGCCCATCAATCTACAAACGTTCGCTAATGGAATGGAGCCGAACGGAAAAAATAATTTCAAAAATAAACTACGAATTCCAATCCGGAGCGTTGTATTTCAGCGTTTTTTCTCTATAAATCAGTGTAGCACAGGAAATACGGCATAATGCCATGCTAAAAGCTAGTGTAACGGCCCATTATCGCCCGTGTACATTTTAATTAAAGGCGCACGAAATAGCTGGCGCAAACTAAATACAACCGTAGTACTGCTAACGGCTATCACGGACTGGTGGCTGAGAACAATGACGGGTGGATGACGGTCAGTGGGCAGACCTACGGCCCGATGGTCGGATGATGGACCGTGCGATATAGCATTTGGGGGAAAAGGCCTGCCTCATCAAGCGGTGAGCAGCGGTTTGTTGATGATGATGATGGTGACTGCTGTTGGCTCCATGACGTTCGCTGGAGCCGTCAATAGAAAAAAAAACAAGACAAGTTGAAAGAATACTAACCTAAGAAATACTTCTAAAAGAAACAAAAATATTACATACATATTTTCCTTTATCTATTGCATAAAAATTTTTGGTCACGGTGTTTTTTACGTAAACGGCTCACCAATTTTTATGAGTTTTGTGGATATTTGGTAGATCAGCTAGTAGCACATACAGGGTATCCCGTTATGAGTGGTCTGAACGGTTATTGATGAAGGGTAGGCCTAGCCCCTATCTGAAAAACAAAAAAATAGGTTTATTAAAATTGTCATGGCTTTCGAAATATTTGATATCAAAGATTTGTTCTAATTTTAATTATGATAATTTTGAAAAATTCTCTCACGCATAACGGGACACCCTGTATATTTTTAAAGGAAACTTTCCTGTAAAGGAACTAAATATGTAATGGTGTGAAGCAAACGTTCAAAGCTTGATCTACTGAACTAAATGGCCCTCAAAACACCGTCCGCGTCCGTGGGTCACTTACCTATATTTACAGTAGTCTAAGTATTAATTTAATTATTCAGAAATGATGAGGTCCGTAGACAAACGAAAGTTATCGACATAGCCCAGCGGATGAGTCAGTTGAAGTGGCAGTGGGCAGGGCACATAGCACGCAGAACTGATGGCCGATAGGGCCCAAAAGTTCTTGAATGGAGACCACGCATCGGCAAGCGCAGCGTAGGACGACCAGCCACAAGATGGACAGACGATCTCATCCAAGTGGCAGGGAGACGCTGGACGCAAGCCGCTACGCCCTTCCATCCGGTCTTTTTGGAAATCCATGGAGGAGGCCTATGTCCAGCAGTGGACTTCTTGTGGCTGAATGATGATGATGAAGAATTATTCACACAACGTTTTTCTCATTTTACTTATTGTACAAATGCTGAATTGGGGTCATTTTAGGGGCTCACTACTGTAAGCCCTGTCTTGAAAATGAAACTGAAAATTATGTAAATGTTAAACTTTTGTTTTTGTGTTATGTTAACATTTCAGAATCTGTATATTTATGAATAAAGATAATATTCATAAATATACAGATTCATGTTGTTTGTATGTTGTACACATATCGCTCGTAGCGGCTGAGTGATCTTAAACGATCACTAAGGTTAAGCGACATACGGCACGTTCAGTCCATGGATGGGTCTCTGTCTATGACTAACGCTAGTGGCCTTTTTTTCGAGCGGTTCCGTGCTTCGCAAGGCACGTTAAGCAGTTGGTGCCGGCTGCCGTCGATAGATGGCAGTCGTTAAGCCAAGTCAGAGGCCTTAGGGCGGCTTGAGAACTTCTGACAGTAAGACCATTCACTAGTTTTACATGCCTCCACCAATCCGGACTTGGCCCCCGCGGTGGAGTATGCCCTATACCTTCCACAGGGAAGAGACCCGTGCCCCTCGGTGGGGACATACTGGGTTGATGAAGATGTTGTTTGTATTGTATAATGTATTTTGGTATTAAATAAATGTACTATTTATTCTAACGATGGTAAACTTTATCGTTCAAACAAAAAGTATTTCGGTTGTATCAAGTTTGTGTAGCGAAGCTCCGTGAACGATTTGATGAAACGCCTTATTTCCGAGGACTGTATTCAGAGTTGTTTGTTTCCAATGGGCATTGTCCTAAGTATTGAGAATAGTTACAAATGATACTTAATTTGGAAGGAATACGGTCAAAGAATATAATGAAACAATTATTAATTTATTTTTAGGATTAGATACACAGATTTTTAGGATTATTTTAATTAAGTGTGGGGCTAACCGCCGATTTCTCAAACGCTAACAGTCTGTTAATCTATTGTTAACAGCTGTCTGTTGTCAAAAGTGCAAAAAAATAACTGAAGAGTCATTGTGCCCAAAGTTTTCGACAACTGTCCAAAATATAATGAAAAGTAAGAAAATACGACATAAATAACAAAATTTTGTTCTGTTTCAGTTCATCATCAGTTTTTTTTTGGGTTCAGAGGAACGGGGTGATTAGAAACTTCAATATAAATATGAAACTAGAAGTGGATACGGTTTTCTTGTGACCTATATAGTTGTAGTTCAGCCCAGTGATGTCTCAGGATCTGATCCACATTAACAGACAATAGTCACCGCTTTGTTGTAAGATCAGTAGGAAATCGCTGACAATACGTTTTTACACTGTTTGTTTTCATTCATACCCAAGTTTGTAATCACCCGTGAGTTGATTATTAAGTTCTATGACTAGTTTTTCGGATTCCGTACCCAAAAGGTAAAATCTAGACTCACTTACACTTACACTGTCTGTCTCTGCGTCTGTCTCTCACCAGGCTGTATCTCACGAGCCGTGACGGTCGAAATTATCACAAATAATGTATTTTGTGGACGCTATGAAAACAAATTGTAAAAGCAGTATAATAAAATAAATATTTAAGTGGGGCTCCCATACAACAAACGTGATTTCGCGCGATATTAGTAACGCCAGCAGGTAGACGCTTGAAATATTTAAATGTTGTATAGATAATGGTCGATATAAAATATGGCAGTCGTTACGGCTTGAAAACTTCTGACAGTAAGACCAGCCACTAGTCTAATAAGCCTCCACCAATCCGGACTTGGCCCCCGTGGTGGAGTATGGCCTATACCTTCCTCACGGAAGAGACCCGTGCCCCTCGGTGGGGACATAATGGGTTGATGATGATGATGATAGATAATGGTACGGAACCCTTCGTGCGTGAGACACTAAGAAATTTTTTCAAAGAAATCAACATCCTAACAGTTGCAAGCCAATACATTTATGAAAATATTATGTACGTTAGGAAAAATATTAAAGACTTCGAAACACTTGGTAGCCATCATAACGTTAATATTAGGAATAAACATAAATTGTCATTTCCACGCTTTAGACTTGCAAAAGTTAATACTTCCTTTATGGGGCACTGTAGGTTCTACAACAAGATACCCCAAGATATATTAGAGTTACCTCCAACGCGATTTAAGAATTGTGTTTAGCACACTCTTTGCAAAAAAGCTTATTATAAAATCAACGATTATTTAGAAGACAAGGACGTATGGCTTTAAATAGTAGTTTAATATTAAATTTAATCAGAGGATAAATGTGTCTAGTGTTCAACACATCCAAGATATTGTTTTGTAAGTTTTATTTGTATTAGCTTTAAGTTGATTTGAGAAAAGATGGTCAGAGTGGAGTTTTTTTTTTCGCTGCCTTTTTCTCCACTACAGACGGCCCCAAGGCAGCGGCTAACATTATACATAACTGTATGTACATTGACATTCAACAAGCAGAATGTAAATTCTGTACGTTGAAATAAATTTCTGATTCTTTTTCTGATTCTGAGTCCGACTCGCACTTGGGCACTTTTTTTATTTTAACACCAGTTCAACTTTTCGTTTGCGATTTGCTTTTACATAACTTGTAAAATGACCTGTTGACACAGGGTATCCTAGTGTGGGGTCTGACGCAATGTTCGTGCCTGTATGTAAATGTTATGTTATGTTATTAAAATAACGGTTGCACCAGAATACGGCTGCGAACATTCGTACTCATTTTGTTTCCTGTGTTCCCGTGCCAGAACTGTTATCGGAATTATTATGCTGAATCTGTATTTATTTACCTCCGTATCTCTGCAACTGATGGCTTTCAAAAGATTTTTTAATTAAAGTGATGGTACGTACCGTTAGCATTGCTTGCATGTAAGTAGCCTTTACGCGTCCCAATATGGCCGGGCCCTCACAGGCCTTCTCTCAGAGAGAGATAGTGGGCTTTTATCACCACGCATGCCCGCCGCTGATTCATCATCATCAACCCATTATGTCCCCACCGAGGGGCACGGGTCTCTTGCCTGAGGAAGGTATAGGCCATACTCCACCACGAGGCCAAGTCCGGATCGGTGGAGGCTTGTAAGACTAGCGTCTAGTCTTACTGTCAGAAGTTTTCAAGCCGCCCTAAGGCCGCTGAATTGACTTAACGACTGCCATCTATCGACGGCAGCCGGCACCAACTGCTTAACGTGCCTTGCGAAGCACGGAACCGCTCGGCAAAATGCCACTAGCGTTAGTCATAGACGGTCACCCATCCACGCACTGAACGCGCCCTATGTTGCTTAACCTTCGTGATCGTTTAAGATCACTCAGGTGGCCGGGGCTACGAGATATTCTACCGCGGATTAGCGACTTCATAAACAAACATTTACATAAGGCACATACATTGCTTCTGGCCTCACGCTAGGATTCCCTGTGTCGTGGGAACCAGAAACAGCGACATCACAACATGTACATCTAAGACCTGGGGGTTCTTTTCGTCTCCAGCCGGGGTTCAAACCCGAGACCTCTCGCATGGTAGACAGACGCCCTAACCGCTGCGCCACAGAGGTCGACAACGATTTTGGTTCTTCGTTTATGTGACGATCCAATGACACCATTAAAACTAAGCCACAGTCTAAAACAATCATCGGTAACACGTACAATAATATCATCTTAATTTACTCCAATAACGCACATAACTCTTAAAACCACATACTTCCCTGCAAATTTCCACTCGTGCTCTATGACAACTCTTCACTCGAATACAGTTTTTATTTCTATACGTAATAAGAGCAAAATCGTCGCGCGGTATCCTAAGTTCGTTAGCCTAACGTCTTGTTCAATTCTGGGTCCTATTTTCAGGTCGTTAAGATCATTAGTATTTGTCCAATTCCTGGACGAGACTCTCATTTATCTTAGCGGGAAATAGTTCTGGATGTACTCTATCGGACCATGCCAATGAATAAGAATAAACTAAGGCCGCTGTCAAAGTGCGAAACGCGATACGCGGAAATGTTAATTGACATAACATTACATTTACATACAGGCACATAAATTGCTTCTGGCCCCACACTAGGATGCCCTGTGTCGCGGGAACCAGAAACAGCGACTTCACAAACATGTAAACATCCAAGAGCTGGGTTTTTGTTTTGTCCCCAGCCGGGATTCGAACCCGGGACCTCTCGCATGATAGTTAGATGCGTTAACCGCTGCGCCACGTCAGGCCGTCAATTCCTTATCAGCTAAGAATCGCTCGTAGCCCCGGCTGCCTGAGTGATCTTAAACGATCACGAAGGTTAAGCAACGTAGTGCGCATTCCGTGCATGGTCGCTAGTGGCATTCATCCGAGCAGTTCCGTGCTTCGCAAGGCACGTTAAGCAGTTGGTGCCGGCTGCCGTCAATAGATGGCAGTCGTTAAGCCAAGTCAGAGGCTTTAGAGGGCTTGAAAATCTGACAGTAAGACCAGCCACTAGTCTTACAAGCCTCCACCAATCCGGACTTGGCCCCCGTGGTGGAGTATGGCCCATACCTTCCTCAGGCAAGAGACCCATGCCCCTCGGTGGGGACATAATGGGTTTTGCTAATAAACTACCAGATTAGTATGGAATGGAATTTTATGGTTATACGATTGGACTCGCTCTGGATATGTGCTCATAATCAAGCACCAGATATCCAAGTTATGTGTTAAGTTTTAGTGTTACCTCTCTGTTACTGTACGGGCTCGCACCGTACAGCTTTCTAGGTCGCCGTAGTACTTACTGACTGTGCACCGCGCACAGATAGCGCCAGATATAACTGATCTTCAACAATGTAAAATAAATCAGAAATTAGAAATTTACTTCAACGTAAAGACTTCAATGTATACACTTATGTATAATGTTAGGCCAGGAGAGGGCCCACGCGCTTGCTCTCCACCTTCTCTGCTTTCAGAGAAGCGCTGGAGAGCGAGCGACGGGCGACGCAGCGTCGAGGCGTCCTCCTCTTGGCCCGTTGGGCGACGGGGCGGGGGAGGGCGGCGCGAGGGGACGTTTGGGGGCCATTATGGCCCCCCAAAGGAGAGCCGGCGTTTCCTTGCCCCGTTGTATGGGCGATGGGGCGATGAATCTGGCTCCTCACCAGTAGAGCCCCTTCGGGGGCGATCTCTTGCCGGGTCACAGTGAATTAACCTCTGGCCTATCCTGTGGCCTGGTAGAGTAGCGGGAGGAACACCGCGGGGTTTAGTGGGTAGTCCGGCACTGAGCAGGAGGCTCGATAGGGCTTTGAGTCCCACACGAAGCCGTTCTGTTGTCCCCCGACAGCAGGGCGGTGAAGTGCGTAAATGCATTCCCCGCGTCAACAGAAAAAACTGTACACAGTAAGACATAAAGCTCATGAAGACTTAGGTCTTAGCATCTAGATGTTAGCATCTATAATCTACTTCCTTTATCCACCACCGCCCTACAACTTACAACATCTACTGTGCGATAGAGCTGAGTTGCACACGATCTCCTTTGCTCATAGTTACTGTGACTCAACCCTAGCGGCGCTTGCTGTCTTGTCACAATGGCCGCGCTACGTTGCGGTGCGTTTGCAAATTCATCTTATTTCCAGCTCGACGTTCATTTCACTGGGCATTCACATACTCGCTCACTGTCAGAGGTAGGGGTTGAGTCTGTGTTGCAATATGAGCTGACTGTTCTAAAGCTGGCTTCCCACGGTCCGCTATATCGCGGACGGACGCGGACTGCCGACGACCACGGACAGCCTCGCACCACGAGATGCTCTTCCGACTGACCTGACGTCTGTCTATGCTACCGCGGACCGAGACACTTCCCACGCTGTGTCGTCCGAGCTGGTCCGCGTCCATCCGCAATTGCGCGGTCCTTAAATTACGAAGCCAGCTTTATACTTCACTGTCTCTTTGGTATAGCGGTGTCAAGTGTGATTACCATGCCGGTGGTTGTGGGTTTGATTTCCGCTCGAGGTATGTCCTTCAGTTTAGGTGTATTTCGATGTTTGATATGTTCTTGCAGGGTATTCTTGTTCGGGACAAGGACGAGTGATTGTGTTGTATTAAAATAGAAAGAAATATGACATTATTGATCAGTTGTTTTATGACCAGGCCCTGGATTCTGATAATGCATTTTAGCACAAAGACAGCTGCATGAACGTGCCGATTTAGTTTCATTGCCGCTTCAAGTCTACGCGCGCACACATAATATCAAACCTTCTAGGCGTCAATGTATGAAAAAACACGTCACGTGACCCGACCGTTTAACTGTCATCGTACTATAATGCACTAATAGAATCGAGGCCCTGGAAAAAAAACAATTGAAAACTATTGTTATAGTAAGCCGATCGGCCCACCAAGACAGTTTCGGGTACTTTTTTTTTTTCTTGTAAACATTTACACACAGGCACATACATTGCTTCTGGCCCCACACTAGGATACCCTGTGTCGTGGGAACCAGAAACAGCGACGTCACAAACATGTAAACATCCAAGACCTGGAGTTTTGTTTTTTTTTTCTTTCCAGCCGGGGATCGAACTCGGGACCTCTCGCATGGTAAGTAGATGCGCTAGCCCTTTCATCTAGCCCTTTCCTATGCATCTCCTGTTTGGTCGAAATATGGCCGCCTGTGGCGTCCCTTACTGGCCCTTCCACCCGCATTCGCTCGATATAGTGGATTCGTCAGTCATTCTTCCTTCATCCTCTCCACCAACAATTCTACAGATAATCAAGACGACCTCTGTGGCGTAGTGGTTAGCACATCTGCTTACCATGCGAGAGGTCCCGGGTTCGATCCCCGGCTGGAGAGAAAAAAAAAACTCCAGGTCTTGGATGTTTACATGTTTGTGACGACGCTGTTTCTGGTTCCCACGACACAGGGTATCCTAGTGTGGGGCCAGAAGCAATGTATGTGCCTACATGTTTAATGTTTAATAATCATTTATTTGTGGATCATAGGTACATTTACATTTGGTGTTCTGTCAGGTTCAGATTAAAAACAATAAAGTATTTAGCTGCAACTTTCAGCAGCATCAATGTCCATTGATAACATCGTTAGCAATCTGTCGAAAACAAAAAAATATATGTATACAGGGTGTCCCAAAACTCGACGTCAACCCGAAGCCGGGTGAAAAGGCAAGTCAAGCTGGTTGTCAGAAAAATATAAAAAAAAACTAAGTTGTAAGATTTCAAAATTATAGGCATTTTTTTAAAAATCGCAAAATTACACACCCTGTGACAGTCTTTTTACTCCTGTTGCCACAAATCTTAACTTTTTCCAATTATTTTTTTTGCTGTGTAACCCTGAATAATGCTTCTCTAAACTGTAATCAAATTTTTGAAACCAGCTGCTCTAGCTTGCATAAAAAATAGGACTTATTTCCTAGAAAAACTTTCAAAATAAAAAATTGCCTAGTTTTAACTGACTGTATTAAAAAAAAATCATACAACTTAGATTTTTTTTTATATTTTTCTGACAACCAGCTTGACTTGCCTTTTCACCCGGCTCCGGGTTGACGTCGAGTTTTGTTACACCCGGTATATATACATATATATTTAAAAAAACTTTTGCGAGGTATCCCCAAGTGTCTAAGTCGGGGAAGACAAAGTTCGATTGCAAAAATAAAATCCTCTCTAGCCCTAGGCAAGAGCGTATAAATTCTGTACCAACTTTACGAGTCGTTATTCGGAACGGTTATTTCAGAACCGGAAATAGTTTGTCGGTCCGTCCCGCGCTTTTGCCTTTCCGGCTACGTGTCACGCCTTGTGTGGTGTGCTATATTTAGGTACACTTATTACATACTTGAAAATGCTGAGGACACAGGAACTCAGATTGAGGCTATCCGAGGTAGGCCCCAGTGGGAATCAAACCCACGACCTCCGGAATAATAAGTAGACGTGACACCGGTAGACCAACGAGGCAGTCAACTAACCGCCGGTTTCCCAAACGCTAACAGTATGTTAATCTATTGTTAACAGCTGTCAGTTGTCAAAAGTGCATACAAAAAAAACAACTGAAAGCTGTTAACAGCGGGTTAATAGACTGTTAGCGTTCGAGAAACTGGCGGTTAGTGTCTCACTAGTGTCTCACGGTGCGTTTAAGGCTGAAGTGAATAAGCTCTTACTGAACCAACGAGGAACATCGGCTCCATCTTCACTTACCATCAGGTGAGATCGGGGTCAATCGTTGGTCAGTTTTTAATTAAAAAAAAAAAAACTAAACTGCGTAGAGTGCTCGTTTTTGAGCTTAACATGATGTCGACTGTACGTGCTTTTTGTTGCGTTATTCGAGCTGGCGACCACAAATTCAATTCAATTGGTTTACAGAGTGCGATCGCTTAATCGACTGCGAAATAGCAACCGCAACTTTTTTACAATGTCGTAAACTATATTTTAACCTATAGAATTTTGTGTGGCCGATCGCCTCACCATAATCATCATCATCATCATCATCATCATCATCATCATCATCATCATCATCACCTCATTATGTCCCCACTGGGGGACATGGGACTCTTCCCTGAGGAAGGTATAGGCCATACTCCACCACGGGGGCCAAGTCCGGATTGTTGGAGACTTGTGGCTGGTCTTACTGTCGGAAGTTTTCAAGCCGCCCTAAGGCCTCTGACTTGGACTAAGGCAAGGACATTACAAACATGGAAAAACACCCAGACTATGGCCATTTTGTACAAAGGTACGGTAGCCCCCAGTGGGAATCGAACCGTCGACCTCTCTTTGTAAGCGCCTTAACGGCTAAAGCAACGAGGCAATTCATAATAAAATCAGCATGTCTGTATGTCCATCCGACCCTCAATCAATCTGGACATCAGGTGGAAACCCGCACAGATTCACCGAATTTATTTACCAAAAAACCCGAGCCAAACAATTTGCATGGAAAATTGCACCCTTCTTCGCCATTCCGCACTTGGCCAGCACAAATTGACACCGGCTTAGTTTTTTTATTTCTTTACGGCTAACGTTTTAAGGCACAATATTGCGTACCGCGGTGCTATTTCAGTTGTCACTAGGCGGTAAATCACCGGGCTGAAGCCACGTGCGTCCGGACGCCATTGTTAGCCGCCATATTTTTTTCGGACCATCCATAACGAGGAAATATGGAGCGCGATCCGTTTGAGTTAGAATTTCGGCGCCCCTATTGGAATATTAAAATTAATTGAATCCCCAGGCCCTGGTGATGGAAATGTCTTGGGAGACATTGTGTGCTTTGGTGTAGGTTTTTGCTGGAAATTTATTTGTTGTGCGATTTTTTCTTATGGGGTTGCTAACATGCAGATGATGATTAATATTGGTGCTATGTAGAATGCTCTACCGGATAATTATGATTATATTTAATGATCGTGTCAAGTGTTAGTAGTTTAGGAATGTTGTTACGTGGGAAATGCTGTCGGATCGCACCCAAATTGCAGTAGGATCAGTGAATTTTGAAGAGGGTTTGATGCATAGTTATATTGCTAATATTCAAGGCATATTTTTCTTATCCTGCACAAAGTTTTTGTCTAAGAAAATGTGATTCCAAAATTCATAATTTTTGTAAGAAATACCATTTTTTTCTAAAAGTTTACAATGTGTTGTGCTTACGAAAGTTTTAGTTCAAAAACATTTTTTCTCATAAAAAGTGTAGGAAAACAAAAATATATTTAAAAAGGCCACATTTTAATTATGCATCAAACCGTCAGACAACATTTATCAAAAGTTTACTCGACATCATCAACCCATTATGACCCTACCGAGAGGCACGTGTCTCTTTCCCGAGAAAGTATAGACCATACTCCACCACGGGGGTCAAGACCGGATTGGTGGAGGCTTGTAAGGCCACTTATATTTATTATATTTATCTATTCTTAAGTCTTATTTCAGTCACCGTGATTCTTTATACCTACCGCCCCGTTCCCGATCAAAGAAACGCCAAGAACGTCTCTAATTCCATAATGCCAGTCCACAAGTCGCAGACGCGTATAACGAGTCTCTAATCAAGAGTTCCAGTAGACACATGACGTCATAACCCCCTGGCATTACGAACCCCACTTGTTGACCGACCAGATTGATCCGAACTTCTGAGAAAAAACGTTGGAAAGGTTCGCTTCTCTTTATTCCTCTCATACGAGTGGTACTTGACCTCCTCAGTCCAAAGCCTAGGCACACACTAGCGACACGCGACAGGCGATAGCTCGGCGACTAGACGCGACGCCAGGCTACAATATTTTTTTTCGAATCTCCGCACACTCGGCGTCAGAGTCGCGGAGTCGCGACGACAAGACGCCAGAAGCAAATGACAAAGTCGCGTCTGACGCGGCGACTTGACGCGGCGACAAGTTGCCCTGTTTGCGATGGCTCTAATTGTCAGGGCTGAGAAGTCATAAATAATTAAGTATTAAAATTTTTATTGCACTTACATTAAATTGTTTTTAGATCGGGCGGGGAGTCGGGTAAGATTCGCGTTCGGACGGACGGACAGTGGAGTCTTAGTAATAAGGCCCATTGGAGTACAGAACCATAAAAATTAAAAGTTCTTTATTAATAAAAGACTAACTCTGTGGCGCAGCGGTTAGCGCATGTGCTACCATGCGAGAGGTCCCGGGTGCAAACCCCGGCTGGGCACAATATGTTTACATGTTTGTGTTGTCGCTGTTTCTGGTTCCCACCACACGAGGTATCCTAGTGTGGGGTCAGATGCAATGTATGTGCCTGTATGTAAATGTTTATGTTTAAAAATAAATAACTATTATAGCAACAAGACACATCACAAAAAAAAACAGACAAGTAACATAATATAGTAACGCAACAGACAAATAAAAACAAATAAACTAAAACATAACCATACACATAGCCTGTGGTATGTCAAGGTTGCTACATATGTCAATACCGATACCTCGCAGAGATAACTACGAGTAGTAATGATACATATAAACCTTCGGTTTCAGCTAATTTGTGACACGAACCCGGCATGCCCCATACAAACAATGTAGGAAAACAAGCCAGTTACGACTGATTGCTTTATTGTGGACGCGGTCGTGTGATGTGACCCTTATGGCGTATGGCGATCTTATTATCAGGGTCGGACATCTAGTCCGCTCCGTCTAGTCCGTCCGGACAGATATCCTACAGGTATTGGCTGACAGGCCAGATTGCCCTATGTGGCATCATTTTGAGAAGATGCTCATTAGTTGTGAGTAGTTGACCAAAAAGGGACCTCAAGGGAAAATAATTGATTTCGAGAAAATCGCGTTTGAAGTTTCGTGTATAGACAGGTTTCGACTCGGCTCGGCTCACAAAACAAATCATAAAAAAATAACTACGGCACCTAAAAATATTCTGGTTAGACCAAAACAAACCTAAAATACCACAGATTAAAAAAATCAAATACAAGAAATAATGGTTTCTAATCCCTCCAGGTCCCTTTTTGGTCAACCACTCACAGTTGTCTGAATCAACTAACCAACCAATTAATTATGTTTTCAATTATGTTTCATCTTTATTTTTAGGTGAGGATAAGTTATATGGATTTTATGGTCCGAAATAAACTATTTGATTTGATTTACTTTTCAAACGACTTCCAAAAATAACAATAACTTCCACACAACACAATCACTTGACCTGGTCCCAAACTAGGATACCCCGTGCTATGGTAAGCAGGCAAGGACATTACAAACATGGAAAAACACCCAGACTGAGGCCATTTGTAGGTGTAGGCAGAGATGAGGGCTTGCTACTTGCTATGATCCTGACTATTTTCGGCGCAAGCTCTTTTTTGTGAATGACAGACTCTCATTGAGGTATTTCAGGAACTGTCCATTATAAAGGTGGCCGAAGACTGCGGATTCAAATAATAATAAATTCCACACAACAAAATCACTTGACCTGATCCCAAACTAAGATACCCAACTAAGGTACTATGGTTACCAGGCAAGGACATTACAAACATTACAAAACACCCAGACTGTACAAAGTTCGTAAGATCGTTTAATCTTAAAAGTACGAATGTTGATGAAGCGAGAGAGATCAGAGTGCGTATACTGAGTTGTTTCATTCACTCTCGATAGTGAGAGCGAATGAAACAACTGCGATCAAGTTGCGATCCCTGTTTTCTGCCTACTCCTCAGGGACACCAGCGTGAGTTTATGTTATAGTCAATGCTTTCGAAATTTTAAGTTAAAAATGTTTTACTAGGTTTTGGGACCAGGCCAAGGGATTATTTTGTGTAGAAGTTGTCATTGTTCAATAGCCCCATGCCTAAATAACCTAATGATACATTGTTGCTAAAATGTATTTCCTAAATACAACTGCCAATAAACTAATTTAGAGTCGTGTACAGAACTGATACTGTACCGTTTAATCCAACTTAATTGAAAGTCACATATTTCTATTAGATTAGAACTCTTTATAATCTGATGTCGCAAAAATACCCTGTCTTCCTTAACATCAAGCCACGATAGGTCCACTAAGCAGCCGAAATATGCCACAGCGTCGTCAACTACACTTTTATGTTTTTCCCGTGTCTACGAAGTTTTTCCGGCCATATCTGGGTCGCCGTAACTTATTTTTCTCCGACGCTTTTGTCGAGCTGCAGCCCCGTTTACATTCTGCCCTCTACACTTCAGATGTAAGTTCTAATCTAATCTAAAAAAAGTAGCGAAATTTTCAACTTGGTGGTGTTTGTTTAAACGACGAAGTACTTTTTCAGAACTGATTTAGTTTACTTAAAAGTAAGTATATTATTTGGCATCTATATTTTCTATCACCAAAATTTATATTTGTCATCAAGTTGTATCACCTAATAAATAGATCTATCGCCACGAAATATTTTCGTTCTCAGATAAACAAAAATTGTTCCCAGGTATGAATTATCAAATTAATGTTAATATATGTGTAAAATAAGAGATCGATAACCAATAAAATTATATTGCATTACATGAATATAAACTTCGTTCTTATAATAACAGTTTTGTTACTTAAATAATAGCTCTGTGATCAGAATGGTAGATCTGTCACCAAATAAATCGTGTAAAGAATACGTGACAACAGAAATATAGGTGCGACGTCGGAGCGTTAGGTTCTCTATGTAAGATCGAAAACAGACTCGACTTTGATGCGTTCTTACCTTGCCTCTTGTTGCCTCTTTAACATAATATGATTTATTGGTGATCTCTTTAAATTAGTTTGCTTAAATACTTATTAGGACACACCTATTATAATACATACAAAAACATTTATTTGGTACTAGACCTTATATCTCAGGATTTTAGGTGATTTATTGTGGATTTATTTACAGCAGTGGTGGCGTAGTGGGGTTGACCCTTGCTTCTCGATCATGAGGGTCTGGGTTCGAACCACGCATGTACCAATGACTTTTAGTTACGTACATTTGTTTGTACAGCAACACCATTCGCTGATAAATTGTGCCCGGATAACGGCGACAGGCTTGCCACTTGTCACGTTTGGGACCTAATAAACTCGGCAAAACGTGGGTCCAGTTCTAGAGACTGGTGCCTCTGCCTATCCCTTCGGGGATAACGGGCGTGAGTTTATTTATTTTTTTTTTTTTTTTATTGTGGAACTGATTTTGCATTGTTTGGTGACTACATTTTGGTGACAGATCTACTATTTTGAGGACAAACCCTATTATTTTTGAAACACAAAACTAATTAAATTGGTGATAGCTTAAATGATACCCTTTTTTTAATTTAAGAAGTCGAGTGTATATAGAGCATTTGAATTGACGTTTTCGATAGATTTTCGTGAAAATAGGTATATTTTCATTGTATAATTTTACAGGGACTTTGGTTTTCTCCTTGCCACGATTTTGAGAAGTCAAATCGGTTTCATCCACATTAATGACAAGTCACGCTTTTTCTTAGAACATTTTTTTAGACATTTGTCCATCTACCATTTTTTGAAATATAGTGTATCTACTACAGAAATTGCTTAGCAATAGATTCAACCAGAGATAGTAGAGTCGTTCTTCAAAAGTTGTAAGTTAAAAAAAACTTATTTTGGACCCGTACAAAAATGTTTCCATAATATATTTTGTGAAGTACCTAAAGAGAGCTGCATCGAAAGATTTGTCACGAGTGGAGTAATGTGAACGGTCATTACTATTGTTGTATGGTAGTGAAAGGTCAGCCGTTTTTTTCCGGCTCGATGCCGGCTGTTCATTGTCAAACGTTTCGGATTATGTAAATCATCTGCGAACCCTTTTCATATTTCGCGTGCCTTAGTGTGTATCCTCATTTGGAGATCGTTTACAAGATAAAATGTTTGTTTATTTTCTGTCCATAAATTCATTCGCATATAAAATCAACATTGCGTAAATTATACACAGCAAAAGAATGTTTTCTTTGTAGAAAGACTAGAGTCTTAAGTAGATCAAAAGATCTGTATCTTAGGTTTCCAGACATCCCAGACCAAGACCATAGAATCATTGATATCATACTCGACGCGTTATCAACACAATGTACAGTCGACAGCACGTGAACCTTAACAATTTAGTTGCAAAATCGCCCGTGATGCAACGAGTAGAGTGCATGGGTATATAGGGTGATGTGCTGTCGACTGTGCACGTAATTATACGTTACGTGTCATAAATGCGTATAGTAAATGACAGATGTTTGCAAGCTTAAAACCAAATTTAGAAGCGAGTAAAAATGTATGCTGTTTGTGCTGTACATACGAGAGTCACCGCGTGATAAAATCATTGACATAGTTCGGCCATTACGAATGTCAAGAATGATCAATTACCACTTTGACTGCCTCATCAGTCAACAAGTATCAGGGCCTCAATTCTGTTAGCGCATTATAGTACGATGACAGATACACGGTCGGGTCACGTGACATATTTTTTCGTACCATTGAGGCTTTGATGGTTTACTATGTGTACGCGGGTGGACTAGAAGCGGCAATTAACGCCGAAACTAAATCGCCCTGTCCATGTAGTTATACTACAATGCATTACCAGAATTTAGGTCCTAGTATGAACACCGTACCAGACGTCGTAGTTTCGATCTTCTACATGGATCGATCGCTCTTTAATTTGTTCACATGACCTCAGTCGGGATATTTTTCCCAGTCTGTGATGTCCTTGCCAGGTTACCATAGCAACGGGTATCCTAGTTGGGACCAGGAAAAGAGATTGTGTTATGTGGAGGTAGTTATTATCCGTGTGGCGAGTTTATTCTGAACTAATTTACCGGCCTGTCACTTCGAAGGAAAAGTCCCTGCATCGTCATAAATCTCAAGACAGCCCTTTTAAATTTACGAAGCCTTGCCACGGACCCGTTACGGCTCGTATTTACATAATCCCAAAAACGGTAGGAGGGAACGGAATGTTCTCTTCAGAGAAGTGCCGATCTTTTTTATGTAGCCTGTATATGCCCCACTGCAGGTTCTGGTACAGTTTAAATAATAACAGTTACCAATCTTCCTACTAAGATCCGAAACGTGCCTATACAATATACATAACTACAAAACGCGAGATCTCGGTGAGCTTCGGGTCATACCGCAGTGCGGTGTTCACCGCGCGTGAGTGCACATGGGCGACGCGTCTGATCGGCTAGGTAGACGAATAGGAGAATGTATTACAAACTTCATCTTTCTGTTACATTGTGAGTAGAAACTAGACTTCATACTAAACAAGCTCATAATATAAATAACTACCTAGATCTCTCGAAATGCCTGGTAAATCAGACGACGAATGTGGCAGTATCAAATTCGAAACACAAGGACGTCAGCTCTAATAATAATAATAAGTTTTATTCTGTAAAGGTAAATACAAAGGTAAATACTGTTGCGCCTAATCCGATCGAACGAGCGTAGGTAGTTAAATCCAGCCGACAGCTAAGATTGTTTAATATAGATAGATAGAACGGCCAAGATTGCCTACTGGTGTTCATTAAACTGTGTCACAGACCTTCTCTCTGAGAAATAGAAGGTATACACTTAATAGGGAATGGATGAAAATATCAGAAGTGCTTGATATTTTTTTCGGTGATAAGAATAACCTTCCTCAACGCGAGAAAAAAGTTTAAATTTTTTTGGCTTCGTAGTTAATTTTTAAATAATCTTAATATTTTTCCATTCGTAGTTCTGGGCTCAGTACGGCTTAACAGACATATGCCTTGGTCCGCTACGTATTAAAAAAAATCTGTGGTGACATTGACAGCTTTTCAAGGTGGATTTTTTTTTCATACGTAGCGGCTAAGGAATATGTCTGATATGCCGTACTAAGCCCAGAACGACGAATGGAAAAATATTAAGTATATTTAAAAATTAACTACGGGGCCAAAAAAATTTAAACTTTTTTCCCGCGTTAAGGAAGGTTATTCCTATCACCAAAAAAAATATCAAGCACTTGTGATATTTTCATCCATTCCCTATTACCACTCGTGCCCTCCGCAAATAGCGACTTCGAGCGCTGAGGTATGCCACTTAGGAACGAACGAAGGACGTGGGACGGCACGGGTAATTCAACTCCACACAAAATGTACAGAAGCGATCGGACGTACGCGGCAAGGACACGAATTATGTACAACGGGTCTTGTCCGACGTCTTTCCTGCGTGTCCCAGGCCTCAGACCCTTCGATTGTTTTGCTTCGCTTTAATTTCTACGGTCAATGTAGTGTAAATCCACCTTTATCACGCCTTCCCTTTCGTTATTTAGCTCAGTGTCAATCCTGAAGAGATAACCTCGACTCCTGCAACCCCAATCCCGAGTTGCACTCGCCGTGTCGCCCGCAATTCGGGCAGTTTTGCGCCATTTGCCGCCATTTCACTCGACCCACTGAATAATAGAAACGCAGGGACGTGATCGCGAAGGTTGGGTAACGGTTGTCTTGTGAGACGTCTCGAGTTGTTCTCTTTGTTTTGGGTTCCGTGGATTGAACCCTTCCCTCCTTTGAACCACAGTATAAGGAACATCCGGTAGTCAATATTTGACGTCCGCTGGGTATCTGATTTTCCAGTATTTTCTCAATAACTGTACCACATCAACGAGACAGTTTGCAATTTAGACATTGTAGTAAAGCCGTTTCGGATTACAGGCATTTTGGGAATAAGGTGAATTGAAATTTGGACAAATTGAAATGAAGTCATTTGAGGTTTCAGGCATTATGGGCAAATTGAAATTCAGTTACAATGAAATAATGGCATTTTGATATTCAGTCGTTGCGAATCGGAGGCATCATATCTAATCTAATCTCGCAACGGCGCCCCACGTCGGGCGTTGGTATAATATCCAATAATATTATACCAACTTACAGCATCGTGTATTTGAGTGCGCCACTCTATACAGAGTACAATTTGACCAGATTTGCACAATTTCGCTGCTTAGTCCGTACTGTCCCTAGTCTAGTCTCACGATATATTATTGTACGTGTGCGAATTTCTAAATGGAGGAGACGATACAAAGAGCGTCTCGGACCGGTTTTAGATGTCCATTCTTTTATCCTCCGAGGGAAGAAGGAAATTACTGTTTTTTATTTCTCTCCCGTTCCTTTGTTGGGCTGGTAATGACAATTTTCTTTTTTTTATAGACTGAGTTCGGTCTAGACTAGTTTGTATTGAGGTTATAAAAAATCCCTTTCATGCATCTGGAAATGGGCGGCTCTACTCCTTAAAATCTTGCGAAGAAACATCATCAATTGTTACCAAAATTGCGTTTGTTTGTAATTTTATGGAACAACCGATACGTTTTTCATTATTTCAAAGTTAATATAAGATTGTTACACCCTGCATGTAGATCTAGAAAATTAACAATTGAAATATTGCTGAATCTAAAAACCGATTTTTCTCCTCCTAGTAAACAAAAGTTAAAATGTAAAAGGTTCTTTATTTAGGAAAGAAATGATCTCGTTTTCGAAAGTTTTCCTAAGTAAATTATACTTACCCTGGGCCTTTCTTCAGAAATCTGACGAGACAGATCTATGCTTATGGATTTACTTATAATTTACTTTTACTTGTAACCTTACTATACCCTTGTTGAAGACTCCTTGGAACAATATTTAATGTTTTTATGTTATTCCTTTTATTGACTTTTCTGTGTAGTATCACTCATCATCATTATCATCATCACCCCATTATGTCCCCACCGAGGGGCACGGTCTCTTCCCTGAGGAAGGTATCTAAGGCCTTATTCCACCACGCGGGCCTAGTCTGGATTGGTGGAGGCTTGGAAGACTATTGGCTGGTTTTACTGTCAGAAGTTTTCAAGCCGCCTCTCATTTCAGTCATGTTTGTAATATTCCTGCTGTCACCACCTCATTACCCATTCGTTCTGCTATTAAAAGACATTTTAGAATTAAATTTATATTATATCTTACCCTTTTTCATCACTTTCCTTTAATTGGGGATGCAAAGTTTTTTTTTATGATTGGATTTTATTTTATATTCTGATAGTAGACGTAATTTTAAGAAACTAATTTCATTTTTTTCGTGATTAATCGAGTTTATCATTGTTAATTAATTAAAGTAAATATTATTCGGCGTGACGTCATATGCTACTTACTGTGTGTGTAGGTGAGTTCGCGATTGCATTTGCGTGTGAATGGGCCAAACCATCTAGATTGTCTGTGGTTTAGTGTAAAAAAAAATCGTGTTTACAGCGCCACCAAGTTATATGTTCAGATGGGCAAAATTGTAACTAACTAATTAATTGTAAATCCGGTTCCCCATTATTTGTTTTATTTATTCACTTAATAAGGTTTATAGATATAATTTTCATTAAAATTTAAAGACGCGTTAATATTTTCTCATTTTTCTAGTTAAATTTCTTAAATGTTACGTTATTAGTAAATAGCGCTATAAACTGAACAGATAATATGGTGGCACTATAATATCGATGTGTTTGACAAATGAAGTTGACAGACCATTGGTAGATTTTCACAGAATAACCTACTACAGACGATTTAACATGTGACGTCACCATATAGGTCAAATGAAGGGCATTTAAATATTATTATTTACTCAAAATAAGGCTCATCATAAGGCGATCAAAATCTCTTACACAAAAAATAATGTAGTTTGGTTGCTAAGCTCGAAATGGTTTTCGATTCAGGCAGTTCACTTTTTTTTGCATCCCGAATTTTAATGTATGTATGTGCCTGTATGTAAATGTTTAAGTTTGTTTATTTAGCTATACATCATTATGATTGTGTTGTGTGAAAGTTATATTTTTATTTGTATATTATCCAACAACCTTTTCCAAAAGCTGGACGTACGCGTCTTAAGTTCCAGGAAAATTATTTCAACTCGCGAGCAAGATGACGTCACACGTTACCTGCTTTTAGGTTGTAAGCAGTCGGAAATTAACACAGACGAGCTGTCAACATCGACTTGGCGAAGTAATCCTTAACTCGATGTAGCAGGGCTCGAAATAGGAAGCGCAGATTGTCGACGTTGTCAAATGTTCCGCTCTAACCGAGTTACTGCGTCCGCGTCAATGGAAATTAAACATTACAACGCGTGTACAAGGGATAGTTTCCTGTATTCAAATATGTTTGCTCGTTGCAAGGCGCCTGATTCTGTAAAGTAAATCAAAGGTAAATTACAGAGTTCGTGGAGCCTTGTAAGACTAGTGGCTGGTCTTAGGTACTGTTAGAAGTTTTCAAGCCGCCCTAAGGCCTCTAGCTTGTCTTAACAACTGCCATTTACAGACGGCACCCGGCACCAACTGCTTAATGTGCCTTGCGAAACACGGAACCGCTCGGAAAAATGCCACTAGCGTTAGTAATCCAACGGTCACCCATAAGGCACTGAACGCGCCCTGTGTTGCTTAACCTTGTGATCGTTTAAGATCACTCAGGCGGTCGGGGCTACGAGCAATTCGAAAGAAAATAGTTACAAACAAAAGGATTCACTCTCAGCATGTGATGCGCATAATGCTTGGAGGCGTTATCACGCTGATTTTCAGTCTGCTTTCAATTGTCTTGGTGTCTTGAAGCTTATAATTGGGTATTTGACAGGATGTCAAATGAGTTATTTTTAAAACGGAATTTTGTATGAAAATACTTGCTTGTGACGTCCCATTTCAGAGCACTCTTTTTATGTTTTATCTATTTAAAAATTGTATTAACTAGTAAATGATTAAAAGAAATACATTTTCCGAATAATTTTGTAATTTTTGTTTTAATCGAGCATCTCAAATAATGTATTGTTGATGGTGTCAAATACTGTGTACAGGCAAAAAAAACTCTGTACACAGGCACATACAGTTCCACACACACACACACACACACACACACACACACACACACACACACACACACACACACACACACACACACACACACACACACCCTCACACACACACACACACACACACACACACACACACACACACACACACACACCCTAACACGCGCGCGCACACACACGCACACACACAAATCTCAAATCGGCATTGGGTTCCAATATTTCCCGCATCTCTGTTTGTTAAAACAATTAGGTAAACAAGACTCAGATCATAGCAGTATGCTTAATTAAAATTCAAATAAACTGTAATCGCTGGTAGGGGGGGCATAGCAGTATGCCCCCCCTACCAGCGATTACAGTTTATTTGAAACCATATTAGAGGATGTTTTAAAGGTAGCTTCTAGCAGCAATAAGAAAGTCATAGTCTGTGGTGACTTCAACATCGACTTAATGGCAGACACCGCCTTGAATACTAAATTGACAATTCTCTTCAAATCATTTAATCTAATATATATTATTTTTGGAGCCTTCTGAAACTACTGCCACCTGCCTAGATAATGTTTACTGCGATTGCGATTTTTCAGATTATTCCACAGTAAATTGTCTAAAGTCAGACCACATCAGCGGTCAAGTTGTGCATTTTTAAATAACTAAAAAAAACGCCGAACCGGTTATCCTCTGCTAACAAGTAAAAAATTAGTTTCGTTTAAATCAGACCTCGAAAGTGGTATAACGACTCAAGCAAATTATGAAAATGCTAATACTCATTACAAAGAGTTATTCGAAGTCGTGTCAGATAGTTTTAAAAAGATTTTTAAATTGCGCCATCTAAAAAGCAACGACAATAGAGTAGGATTTAGTGAATGGGCAACGTTAGGTATTCGAAAGAGCAGAGACACACTTTATGAATTATATGACAAAAAGACTTATACACATGATGCCAACTTCATACAGTACGTAAAAAAATATTCAAAATTATTTAAGGCCGTCTGCCATAAAGCTAAATGCGATCATATAAAAGGTAAAATCCAACAATCACCGAATAAAATAAAAACAATTTGGACCATAAAAAATAGAGAAACGGGTAAAGCAAAATTAGGAGACCGAGATATTTCACTTAAGATCGATGACAAAATAATAACAACAAATGAAGGTATCGCTGCAGCTTTTGAACAGTTCTTCACGAATGTCCCAATCGTAACTACAGCTCCATTAGACTCGTCACCAGATCGTGCGGCGACATTATTAAGGGACCATGTCCCCGCGTGCGAACACGATTTTACATTTAATTACTTTGAGCCCCATGACATTGTTAAGAATTTTAAATTATTGAATCTTAAAAAAACCGAGGACTTATGGGGTTTAAAAAAATAGTTAATTCAGTGATAAATATCCTAGCTTTGCCGTTAGCACAGATTTTCAATAAATGCGTAGATGAAGGAGTATTTCCAGACCTCATGAAATATAGAAGGTTAGTGCCCTTATTTAAAAGCGGCGATAAACAAGACCTAACAAATTTTAGACCCGTTTCAGTCCTACCAGTATTAAGTAAAATATTTGAAAGAATTATTTTAGATGAACTGCTTATTCATTTCAATAATTACCAACTCCTCCATAGTCAGCAGTTCGGTTTCACTAAAGGGCGGAATACAACAGACGCTGGAGTCATGTTAGTTAAACATATTTTCAGTGCGTGGGAGGATCATAATGATGCCATAGGAGTATTTTGTGATTTGTCTGTGTAGACCACAAAACACTGCTCTCAAAATTAAAACACTATGGAATGAAAAAATTAAGTTTAGATCTTCTAAAATCACATTTAGAAGGAAGGGTTCAAAAAGCAGACATAAACCGTATTAAATCGTCAGGTTCACTTGTAAAAATGGGAGTCCCCCAGGGATCTATCTTAGGGCCGTTCCTTTTCCTGGTCTATGTAAATGATTTACCGTTTTTGGTACAAAAAATGTGTGAGATAGTGCTATTTGCTGATGACACGTCACTTATTTTTAAAATAAGGAGACAGGAAAATAATCTTGACGAAGCAAATAACGCTCTCTCGCACGTTCTTGATTGGTTTACAGCAAATAATCTGTTGTTAAATTCAAAAAAGACAAAATGTATGAAGTTTACCCTACCTAATGTAAAATTAGTTGAAAATAACATTGTGATTGGAAATAAAAAACTAGAATTTGTTGAAGATACTGTATTTCTGGGCATCACAATCGATGCCAACTACAATGGGGCCCACATATTGTAAAATTAGCACATAGACTTAGCTCCGCAGCATATGCCGTGAAAAGAATTCGAGAACTTACTGACGTTGCAACTGCTAGGCTTGTTTATTTTAGTTACTTCCATAGTATTATGTCCTATGTATACTACTATGGGGCCGGGCAGCAGACATTGAGACTATCTTCATATTGCAGAAGAGAGAGATCCGATTTATTTACAAGCTAGGTAAATAAGGAGACACTAAGAAATTTTTTCAAAGAAATCAACATCCTAACAGTTGCAAGCCAATACATTTATGAAAATATTTTATACGTTAGGAAAAATATTAAAGACTTCGAAACACTTGGTAGCCATCATAACGTTAATACTAGGAATAAACATAAATTGTCATTTCCACGATTTAGACTTGCAAAAGTTAATACTTCCTTTATGGGGCACTGTATAAGGTTCTACAACAAGATACCCCAAGATATATTAGAGTTATCTCCAACGCGATTTAAGAATTGTGTTAAGCACACTCTTTGCAAAAAAGCTTATTATAAAATCAACGATTATTTAGAAGACAAGGACGTATGGCTTTAAATAGTAGTTTAATATTAAATTTAATCAGAGGATAAATGTGTCTAGTGTTCAACACATCCAAGATATTGTTTTGTAAGTTTTATTTGTATTCGCTTTAAGTTGATTTGAGAAAAGATGGTCAGAGTGGAGTTTTTTTTTCGCTGCCTTTTTCTCCACTACAGACGGCCCCAAGGCAGCGGCTAACATTATACATAACTGTATGTACATTGACATTCAACAAGCAGAATGTAAATTCTTTATATTGAAATAAATTTCTGATTCTGATTCTGAATATTTAATTCATAGTACAGATAAAATGTTCAATCTATGAACGCCAAAGTTGTTAGTTTCACAATTGATGGATTAAATAGAGAAGAAACTCCACATGCATTCTTTTCAAAGCAGTTTTAGATTGGGGTTGCTCAAACCTTAGAATAGAAAATGGATATGAATGGATATGAAAATCAGTCATTGTGTTGTCATTGTACGTAGCAAGGCTGTGAGTTTACTCCAACCAGCCTATCTCTTTCCAGAAGGCCAGCAGTTATCTGATGTCACTGCATGCCTCCTGAAGGGATCCCAGCTTCCCAATGATGGCGGTGCGTTTTTTCACGCCTTCACGGTAAATAGTCACGTGGGCGGGTGTTTCCTCTTCTTTTAGGCATCCTAGGCAAAGCTGGTTGTCGGATAGTTCCATGTTGTGGAAATGTCTATTCAGTGAGCAATGGGTTTGTCATCATTAACCCATTATGTCCCAACCGAGGGCCACGGGTAGAGACCCAGGGAAGAGTCTCTGAGAAAGGTATAGGCCATACTCCACCACGGGGGCCTAGTCCGAATTGTGGAGGCTTTTTAAAACTAGTGGCTGATCTTACTGTCAGAAGTTTTCAAGCCGCCGTAAGGCCTCTGACTTGGCTTAACGACTGCCATCTATCGACGGCAGCCGGCACCAACTGCTTAACGTGCCTTGCGAAGCACGGATCCCCTCGAAAAAATGCCACTAGCGTTAGTCATAGACGGTCACTATCCATGCACTGAACGCGCCCTATGCTGCGGGCCGGAGTTTTGCCCTAATCAGTGAGGTCACTGGTCTTTGCAACTGAAACGTAGAGGACCTAATATCGTAACAAAAGCTCGCCGGATCGGCCGGTCCACGGCTGGCGAGCCGCCAGCGTCTCACCTGTTGCCGGGCGCGTTGCGTGCCACGCCTGTACAGTCAACTGCTAATCAATCCTTACATGTTTAGGGTTCGGTCTTCCACCAGAAATGATCTGTTGGCTGCAGGTAGAAAGTCGCCCTGACCCTAAGGTGGCAATGGGGCCTATGTTAACCCTGGATGTCCATCCATTCTGGATCGTCAGATCTGGAAGGACCCTGAGTGGGACATATCCTCGTTGGTCTAGTGGTGTCACATCTGATTACCATCCCGGAGGTCGTGGGCTCGATTCCCAATGGGGACCTCCGTATAAATAGCTTCAGTCTGAATGTATTCAATGTTTTTGAAGTCCTTGCCTTGTGTTACATAGGGTAGGTACCTAGTTGGGACGGTAACAAAGTGATTGCGTTGTGTGGAAGTTGACTGATCTGTCTGTCCGTCTGTCAGAATTTATTTCTCGAATCGTAATGGGTACCTATGTGGAATTTCTTAACAGTGATTGTGTTATTGTGGTGGATTGCCGATTAATAAAACCGGCAAAAAATTAAATAAAGGTTCGTTATTATTATGCCCGCTTTTTCGCCAGCCATAAATACAAGTGCCAGTTGCAATCTGATTATAGCGCAGTTGAAATAGTAAGTCAAACAATAAAATGTGAGTTGGACAATATTTTAAAATTAAAATAATCCTTTTCCAACAAAAAAAGAACTTGGAAATAAAAAAAAATGACTCGAACCGGGTCTCTTGAAATCGGCCCGAAACGGGTCGCCCGTTTTTCCCGTCAGGACTATCCCGACCTTGCAGATAGACGCGAAATTTACCTCTGTATGTTATTATAGCAAATTGCAATTGCCTTAAAACACGGATAAAACAACGTTTTCTAAAAATGTAACCTAGTTAGATCAATTAAACGCCCCCGACAGCATCTGCCTACAAAATTTCGTGAAAATCGTTGGAGCCGTTTCCGACATTCTGATTATATATAATAATAATAAACTCACGCCCGTTATCCCCGAAGGGGTAGGCAGAGGCACCAGTCTGTAGAACTGGACCCACGTTTTGCCGAGTTTATTAGGTCCCAAACGTGACAAGTGGCAAGCCTGTCGCCGTTATCCGGGTACAATTTATCAGCGAATGGTGTTGCTGTACAAACAAATGTACGTAACTAAAAGTCATTATATATCACATCACACTAATATTATAAACGTGAAAGTTTGTGTGTGTGTTTATATGTTTGTCAGTCTTTAGCGCTGAAACGGCTGGACGGATTTTAATAAAATTTGGTATGGAGTTAGGCGATACCCTGGATTAAAACATAGGCTACGTTTTACCGCGGGGAAATATCTTATTCCTACGGGAAAATCGATGAACCGCGGGTAACACCGCGGGGCATAAATATATATATACAAGAATTGCTCGTTTAAAGAGATTAGATTCTACTATTTGTGAACTAAAACTTTCGTAAGCACAACACATTGTAAACTTTTAGTCCGGATGTACTTACGGGTGTTGTTATATCGGAAGAGTCCGACCAGGTTTCGCTCCGATTCGCAGAGCTTAATCATGGTGAGCAGAGACGGAGCTCGCGTCGTCGGTTGCTCGTCTCACACTGCCGACGATGCGAGCTCCGTCTCTGCTTACCATGATTAAGCTCTGCGAATCGGTGCGAAAACTGAAACTCTTCCGATATAACACCCGTAAGTAGATCCGGACTAAAAGTTTACAATATTCTACTGTAACTCATTGTAATTCTTTCTTCTGGTTGTGTGATGTAGTTTCTATGTTGTGATGATACGGAAATTTCGGCACGAGGCCAAATCCTCTATATGAGTTTTTGGTTGCAAAATCGTCCGTATCGGTACTGAACAGAGTGCATGTTACTAGACAATACCGTGCTCTTGCCTGTACGAAGCGGGCGCCATGGCGATGCTAATCGCACGATCATGAGAATGAGTCAGAAATGCTCTGTACAGCGTGTTCAGTTTTTTTTTATTTTTATTTATAAACACGTAATATTTCCTTGCTGACTTTATAATATGACAATATATTATATTGTTAGAAACTAGACTTGGAAACTAGCGTGAAAGGGTCCCGAAGAGAAAAAAATATGATATAAGTTGCGGCAGAAGACTTGATGGAATCGCTCGAAGCCCCGGCTGCCTGAGTGATCTTAAGCGATCACGAAGGTTAAGCAAGATAGGGTGCGTTCCGTGCATGTATGGGTGACCGTTCTATGTCTAATGGCTCCTCTACACGTCAACAGATGCGTCCGCGGACGCTGGCAGATGCATCAGCAGATGAATTTGCACGAGCTGTCCACACGTCTGTAGGTCGATCAGTCTATGTTCATTCCCGGCAGACAAAACACGCCTTCGCCCCGTTTAAAAAAATGGATATTGAGACCGCTGCCGCAGCAATTTATTTATTTAGTAGGTACTTATAAATACTACTTGAGTGTACAGTCGACAGCACATCATCATATACACCCATGCACTCTATTCCGTTGCATTATGGCCGACTTTGCAACTAAAATGTGAAGGTTGACGTGCTGTCGACTGTACCTACATCGCAGTAGAGTTAACAAAAAGAAATGGAGAAGAAGAAGGTGGTGGATGTTAGCTATAGGTACCTATGTACATATTTTAATTTTTGTGATATTTATTTTTTGGATTCCATAGATAGTTTTCAGCTTGATACAGCTCAATAAACCTAAAATTTTCTCGGCGCTCATATTGTTAGTCATTTCGGGGGAACTAAACCACAAGAAGCACGCGTGCAGTCTCATTCGCAACTACGATCAAACTGATGCGACAACAATCGGATTCGAGGCAGACGTCCGCGAACGTGTCTGCAGACGTTAAATACCTACCACAGATGCGCAAATCACCCCCTCTACACGTCGGCGGACGCATCTGGAGATGACGTCTGCAGATGCATCTGCCGACGTGTAGAGGAGGCTTCACGCTAGTGCAATTTTTCCGAGCGGTTCCGTGCTTCACAAGTCACGCCAAGCAGTTGGTGTCGATAGACGGCAGTCGTTAAGCCAAGTCAGAGGCCTTAGGGCGGCTTGAAAACTTCTGACAGTAAGACCAGCCACTAGTCTTACAAGCCTCCACCAATCTGGACTTGGCCCCCGTGGTGGAGTATGGCCTATACCAGGGGTGGCCAACTTGGTTAGACCCAAGATCTCCTGTTTACTAACGAAACCCTTGCGATCTACCCATTACATACTTCTTGAAACCTTAAATGAAAGAGCATAGTTCAGTACACAATCATGTAATATTTTTTATTTTATTAAGAGAGAAAATATGAATGTGCAAATTATTCGTAGCAACTACTACTTAAATAATCCAATGTATGAGCGTCTGTCAAGCGAGAACGGTGTTTATTTTTTGTTTGTTTTAAGTAGGAAAATGCTGACTCACATAAATATGTTAGTCAGCCAAAACACGAATGAAGTTGTTCAACACATTTCTTCAAATTTAGATATTTTTCGTTGGAAACCAATGCCCAGAAATCTTGACCTGAAAATGATCTTGCTTGTAGAAATATTTCGCAGCGTTCATTTAATTAATAATATTTATTATATATTTCTAATAATTTCGTTTTGTAACATCATCATGTGCTCCATTTGAAATGTATTTGTAGCCAATTCATAGATATCACTATGATCAATGAAATCATTACACGGATAACTGATGAATTGAACCAACTTCTCAATTTTTCTGAAATCACTATAGCGAATTTCACAGTCTGCTACCACTGCCCTAATTTCTGTCATGTACATTTTTTCATTTGTGTGTGTCTCAGAAGTGAGGTAGGATGTTTTTCCATAATTATGATCCTTGATGTTCACAAATTTTTCAAATTTTTTCTTCTCTATGTCAACTATCATAGACGCTGTTTGACTTTGAAATGCTGCAATAAAACTCATCATTTCTGTTAATGTTTTATTCTTGCCTTGTAGATTCAGATTTAATGTTCTTAGTTTTCCAGTAAAATCTGCAAAAAGCTAAATCACATTTCCTAGCCTTTGCCTTGCCACGATCGACTGGACTAACAGCCGCGATCGACCTGTTGGCCATCCCTGGCCTATACCTTCCCCAGGTACCCCCTTAGTATAGGCATCGCAATGAGGTTAGCACACGTCTTCCCTACACTGCAGTGCACTGTGGAGAAAGCCCGAGTGAGCGCGCGCGCTCTGCGTCGCTGTTGTAGCCTCTGTCGCCGCCCCGCAGCCGTTTGACGGTTGCGGTGTAATGTCGTTGGCAGGCCTGTTTCACTACGCGTGTCGGTATCGAACGCGTAATACATGCGGCGACCACTCCGGAGTGGCAAATAGGTAGGAATTCAGGCACCAGAAGAGGTAAGAGTTACGCGGTAGAAAGAGAAGCAACATGTAGGTGAATATAACGTACCTTTTTTAGCGCCGTGCGTTCCGAATAATAATTGCACCTAATTGTATCGCTGCTAGAGTCCCTTTTTCTTTAATTGATTTTGTAGAGTGAATCTTCTGTACCTGTACTATTATATATTATGTGCTGTTGGGGCGTAAGTCATGCCTTCTAAGCCAGAGCTTGGCGCTAAAGGCTAAAAGCTAACAAACTTAAATAACATATTTTGTTCTCTGATTAGTATAGTACCACAGACAAGATCCTTAAATAAGATAATAAGAAGAAGAAAATTAATTTATTTGACGACAAAGTACTCAAAACAAAAAAAAACACACAAAACCATTACAATAACAAATGTCAATGGCAAGTAACTAATAACCTATAAAAATCGTAAAACTATACAGTATTATGGTAAATTTAATAGTGTATACAGTCTTCCGATTAATTTTATTCCGGATACACTTACTTGACTGTTTGACGGAAGAGTCCGACCAGGTTTCGCTCTGATTCGCAGAGCAGAAATACTTATTTGGTTTTCACACTAGTGTTATTTTAATGAGAAACGCTTGCGATAATTTGTTATCGTTTCGATTATTTTATCGTTTTTCCAATACGCAAAATGGTGTTTTTCCACGTTTGTAATGTACTTGCCCATAGCACAAGTTATCCTAGTTTGGGACCAGATCAAGGGATTGTGTTTACTTTAGTATTTGAGTATTGTGCTTAGGAACGCTTTGGACCCAGAACAAATATTTATAATGAACTACTTTAAACTATTGACTAATGTATAACACCCTGTTTGTCAACGACGTCTGACTTCAGATTCATGACTCTAGTTCCCGTAAAATTAGCTATGCCTCATTGCAATTTCTTTGAAAAACATCTTCATTGTCCACTGAACTAGTTTTGTAAGAAACAGAGCTTCAAAGATGGTAAATCTTCGCATCCGATTATAAATGAAATGGATTTAAAAATTACCGACACTCAGGTTTCCAAACTAAGTCTTCCTCAACCGCAAGGGACATAGATAGATAGATAGAATATTCTTTTCACTTCATCTGCTCGAAATGATACATTTTGATGCCCAAATTTAGGACCCAACACACGTGTTTGTTGTTCAAGCTAAGATGCATCAAAGTAAATAAACTCAAAATTGGCTTTTGAATCTATTTACCTTTAGGTACCCTTAAGTAAATAGACTCAAAATCCAATTTTGAATTTATATACTAATGCACTCATTTAGTAACAAGCCGGACTTCTCTTTCACTCTTGAGTATTCGTCCTATATCTATTTCGCTCCAACCCAAGCAATAGGTTTTAAAACCGAGTTTGGAACTACTTACTAAACTTCCAAACTCTTTGCTGCAAAAATTTTTAGTACCTACCTAATTGTCAAATATTTGAAAGTGGAACGCAAGTACGCATTTTCATTCCTCTCAGATGGTAGTGAAAAGCAGAGTGTTCTACACGGGCGCAAATCATTTTTGGTCTCGGTAGTGTTGAATCCCTCGCTCCTTCAGCGATTCTTAGTTGCAAGAATCGCCTCAGTTCGCTCTGGATTCAATTTCACAACCTCGACGCAAAAATTTTGTTTGCGCCCTTGGTGAACAATCTACTATTGCACACTAGAAAAAAACAAAAAGAAACACAAAATATTAGGGCATAGGAAGGACGTCGGACGAAGACGCGGAATCCTTTGAATTCACTTTCGTACAAAGTGTACTGAAGCGATGGGACGCAGCCCACATAGATAAGACGGGGCGTGGACGCGAACTCTCTAAAAAGCGTCGCGTCTTTGCGCCTCCATCCATCCTTCCTATGTTTTATTGTAAAAACGCACCATTTGCTGTTTACAAAACTTGTGGGAAATGCAAAAAATCTGTCTGGTATAAAAAAATGGTTTATTTTTACAATGGATGACACAAATGGGTCTGTTTCACAATCTGCAGATAAAGTTCCGGATAAGCTATCCGCAACCAGGGCTGCCGTTTTGTTGTAAATTTGAAGCCATAAACGAACACACGCAATATAGGAAAATTTATTTAAATTTAGAACAAACTGCAGCCCTGGTTGCGGATATTTTATCTGGAACTTTATTTGAACATTGTGAAACAGGGTAAATGTATAAAAAAATGTAAATGTATATATAATTTGCATGTTAGACCGTACGTAACAGAATGTGAGATTATATATATATTTAACAACATGGCATCAATACCGCCGCGAGAGTTAAATTCATATTTTATGCCACATAGGCATACGTAAATATATTTGCCCATTGAAATCATACAATGGAGACACTGTCCTAAATATTTTGAGGGCCATAAATCTGTCGCCTTAATGCTTCAGCCAGTAATTAAATATCCACTCAGCGTATTGGTCGTAAATTGTCGTGCTTGCTCACATGGCGCAGAGGCCACGGACTCGGCGACTGGCGGAAGCGGAGAAGGAAATCGCTTATTGTGTGAGGCACTGTTTATATCTTCTTTCTTATTAACATTTAAAAATACTCGTGTCACCGTGTTAGTGCACATATTCCTCCAAAACGGCTTGACCGATGTTGATGAAATTTTATATACTTTTTCGGTAGGTTTGAGAATAGGTTGTTTGCTATTTTGCATACCCCTAAATAATACGGGTGGTCCGCCAAAAATGTTTAATCTGGCAAAACATCGTTTGCCGGGTCAGCTAGTAATATAAAATATGTAAAGATTGTACAAGGTTACTTTTAAAATGCGGCCTAAAACACTTCAATTAAGGTTTGTTTAATTAGGGCTCTAAAACAACTTTTGTTCTATGAATTTTGTCTTAGATTATATTTTGGAAAATATCCAAAAAAAACCGTACGAAGTAAGTAAGAGTCTCGTTTTTGCCTTTTCGATACGGAAGCAATAATTTGCAGAAAGTATGGTACAAAACATCAAGACTGTGTGAAAATAATAATATGTCGTGAAAGTTTGCATCCGTCCGATCGCTTACTAGCCCAGAAATATATGTACAGCCTTTGCTTTGTATTAAAGAAAATAAAGAGTTTTGATATAACATGTTGTTCATGGAGTCGCAATGAAAATCCAAGCGTAAGACCTCTGGGTCAAGCCGCTACCCTGAATTGAAGATGCCAATTTCTTTTTTACAAAGCCTCAACTAGTGACTCAAAGACAAAAGTATCTATGAAAGATGTATGAAGACGACAAAGTTATTAACAGTTTCCGTGGCCATTCAGTAGGTGTGTCACGCACGGGGCGTGTGCGCAACTAACTATCGATCTAATTGTTGTGCGTCGACCAATCACAGCAAGCCGTGACGTCACTTTTGAATACATTGTATTAAATTCACTAAGTTTAGATTTTGTGTACACAGAACATTCACCTTCACAAAGGCCCATTACATCTTGCTAGATGATATTTTACACAGCTTGTTGTAAAACTTTGCACACAAATTAATTAGGTTTTTCTAAGCAGCTTGTTATCACCGGCCCCCCACTGGACCGAAAGTCGTGTCAATGTACAGACAATTTGGATAGGTACTGCTACCTATTGAGTAATAGGCGTTGCTATCAGTTGTTAGATACATTGCTCGATTTCAGTCATTAATTTCTGTTTCTTTTTGTTGCAGGTTAGATAAAGTGACTTGGCCTACAGCAAACTGGTGCTGTGTAACGAATATCGAGTGTCCTAAGAACCTAGTGAAAATTAAATCAGAGCTGTTCATCGAATCCGGGTAAGATTAACAAACATGTATTTGTATCACGAACATACATACAGAAACTCACGTCCGTATCCTAGAGGGGTTGGCAGAGGCCAGGGATTGCCACCTGCTACGATCCTGGTATATCACTTTCGCTTCATCGACATTCATAGGTCATAGGTCACGCAGGTTTTATCATCAACCCATTATGTCCCCACCGAGTGGCACGGGTCTCTTCCCTGAGGAAGGTATAGGTCATACTCCACCACGGGGGCCAAGTCCGGATTGGTGGAGGCTTGTAAGACTAGTGGGTGGACTGTCAGAACTTTTTCAAGCCGCCTTAAGGCCTTCGACTTGGCTTAACGACTGCCATATATCGACGGCAGCCGGCACCAACTGCTTAACGTAGGTACCTTGCAAAATGCCACTAGCGTTAGTCATAGAACGGTCACCCATCCATGCACTGAACGCGGCCTATGTTGCTTAATCTTCGTGATCGCTTAAGATCACTCAGGTGGCCGGGGCTACGAGCGACTCATTTTTTATTATAGTATTTAGGAAAAGATATTTTTCTTACTTTTCTTTCATTCTATTCCCTCTTCTCATTGTTTATTAGGTACTTGTAAATATGATTTTCTCTTAACTCTTTGTTTATTGTGTACTGGAAAGTAATCAAACGTAACCTTCGGAGTACACTACAAAGACATTTGAAGGATATTTTATATTAATTTCAGACTCCCAATAAACTTTTCCAAGTCTTTATTGGAAATCTGAAAGTTCACGGCTCTGTGCCAACCAACTTATTCTATCTAATGGCTTCTTTATTGAACAATAAAACAATAGGAGAGCATACAAAACAATAAAGAACATTCCATCTATCTCTATCAATAATTAACATAATAAAATATAAATAATAACATATACATACAGCCACATACATTGCTTCTGGCCCCACACTTGGATACCCTGAATTATTAATGGATAATTAACTAAACTGTTTTTCTCAGTAATTAACTACGTACATGTATGCATACATACATAAGCTCACGCCTGTATCTCAGAGGGGTATGCAGATACCAGGAATTGCCACTTACCACGATCCTGACGAAATGACGTGGGACGAGGCCGCGGAAAAGACGTGATCCGCTTTATAGAAAGAAGCCACAAGCAATGTATGTGCCTGTATGTAAATGTTATGTTATGTTGAAGAACAAAAAAAAATCCGGTCAAGTGCGAGTCGGACTCGCGCACGAAGGGTTCCGTACCATTATAAAATCTGAAGAAAATCATTTGCTGTTTAATTATTTATTTTTAAAGTGAATAAAGTAACTCAATATTCTGTGAATATATCAAGGTTCTACCTGTTCACGTTATCAATATCACGTTTGTAGTGTGGGATAAATATTTATTTTATTCTGTTTATAAAATATATTAAATATCCCTTAAATATTTATTTTATTTAAGTGTTTAGTGCATAGATGGGTGACCGTTCTATGACTAACGCTAATGGCAGTAAGACCAGCCACTAGTCTTACAAGCCTACACCAAACGGAACTCGGCCCCCGTGGTGGAGTATGGCCTATACCTACCTTCCTCAAGGAAGAGACCCGTGCCCCTCGGTGGGGACTTAATGCGTTGATGATGATAATTTAAGATCCTCTTTGCAAATAAAACCAGGACTGCAGATACAAAATATATTGTAGGTACGTAGAATGAACTAAACAAAATTACAGGAAAAGTGTTAACCGGCTTAAAACTTAAGACTAGAATTTGCTTACGAGTTTTAATTGTTTGAAGCGAGCGCCTCCTGTCTGGCTCTTATTAACTTAAACTTGTTTTTTTGTTCCCGTAACAGCTCCCTGTTTATTACCCGACTGCGCTGAGCCCAAAACAGGTGTATGTGTTTGGCTCGTATGTATGTATGTATGTCCAAAGCTATGTTCCCTCATAACTCAGTAAACAATGGTCAGATTTTGACAAATACGAACTCAACAGTACAAATCTTTTCTTTTCTCTAGTATTATGTAGGTATATGTTTTCTTTCATCTCCTCCATCCATATTATATTATTTTTATTTATGTAAGTTTATTCTATATTTATTTAATACTAGCTGTTGCCCGCGACTTCGTCCGCGTGGGCTTTAGTTGAGTAAAGTGTTTGCGTTTGCAATTAAGATTGGGATACTTTTAGCGCATGCGAAATAAATAAAACCATACTACTCTCTCTGAGAGAAGACCTATTCCCTGCAGTGGGACATATACTCGTATAGGCTGTTTTCTATGGGTTGTATTTTAAAGAACTGAGAAATATTTATGAACACATGAACGGAGAAATAATAAGAAGAATTGAGAAAATTTATTCAAGAGTTAGAACGACCAATATAAAAAAAAAAAAGAAAGGAAGCAAGTATTTAAGGTGGTATTTAAACACATGGAAGAACAAAGAAATTCAATTCAAAATCGCAGCGAAATGTTTAATAATCGATGCGACGATACGAAGTAAATACGAAGCACTTTTATACCTTCTAAATTTGCAACCCCCATAAGTATTGAATTCACAAAAAGGGCTGTCGGCAATAATCAATAACTTTATCAGGAACTTATAGCCCAAATACATTTTATTGAAATAACTTTGAATATCAGAGAGCTTTCATTCTAACTTTGCACCCCCCTTGGGATGATTTTCTAAAATCTACTTCACATAATGTTTCATGATTTTCAATGAAGGACCTACATACTGCATTTCATTCGAATAACTTCAAAAACGGCAGAGTTTCATGCTAACTTTGCACCCCCCTTTTACCCCCTGAAAGGAATGATTTTCGAAAAACTATTTTACATGTATTTCATGACTTTTAATGACAAACCTTCATATTGAATTTCATTCGAATAACTTCAAAAACGGCAAAGTTTCATACTAAATTTGCACCCCTTTTTTCCCTCTTAAGGCATGATTTTTGAAAAACTATTTTACACGTGTTTCATGATTTTAAATGAAGAACCTTCGAACTAAATATCATTTGAATAACTTCTAAAACGGCAGGTGTCAACTATTTTACATGTGTTTCAAGACTTTCAATGAAGGACCATTATTCTGAATTTCAGTCGAATAACTTCAAAAACGGCAGGGTTTTATTCATACTAACATTGAACCCCGTTTTACCCACCTAAAGGATGATTTTTGAAAGCCTATTTTACATGTATTTCGTCGGTTCTTCGTATTGAATTTAATTTGAATTACTTCAAAAACGGCAAAGTTTCATACTAAATTTGCACCCCCTTTTACCCCCTTGAGGGATGATTTTCGAAAAACTATTTTACACATGTTTCATGACTTTTAAGGAAGGACCTTCATATAGAATCTCATTCGAATAACTTGGATAACGGCAAAGTTTCATACTAACTTTGCACCCCCTTGTTCCCCCTTAAGGGATGATTTTTGAAATACTATTTTACACATGTTTCATGATTTCAAATGAAGGACCTTCATATTGAATCCCATTTGAATATTTTCAAAAACGTCAAAGTTTCATACTAAATTTGCACCCCCCTTTTTCCCCCTTAAGGGATGATTTTCGAAAAACTATTTTACACATGTTTCATGACTTTTAATGAAGGACCTTCATATAGAATCTCATTCGAAAAACTTGGATAACGGCAAAGTTTCATACTAACGTTGCACCCTCCTTTTTCCCCCTTCAGGGATGATTTTTGAAAAACTATTTTACACATGTTTCATGATTTTAAATGAAGCACCTTCGTACTAAATATCATTTGAATAACTTCAAAAACGGCAAAGTTTCATACTAACTTTGCACCCCCCGTTTTTCCCCCTTAAGGGATGAGTTTAGAAATACTATTTTACACGTGTTTCATGACTTTTAATGAAGGACCTTCATATAGAATCTCATTCGAATAACTTGGATAACGGCAAAGTTTCATACTAACTTTGCACCCTCTTTTTTCCCCCTTAAGGGATGATTTTTGAAAAACTAATTAACACATGTTTCATGATTTTAAATGAAGGACCTTCGTACTAAATATCATTTGAATAACTTCAAAAACGGCAAAGTTTCATACTAACTTTGCACCCCCCCTTTTTCCCCTTAAGGGATGATTTTTGAAAAACTATTTTACACTTGTTTCATTATTTTAAACGAAGAAACTTCATACTGAGTTTCATTTGAGTAACTTCAAAAACGGCAGAGTTTCATACTAACTTTGCACCCCCATTTTACCCCTTTAGGGGGTGAATTTTGAAAAATCCTTTCTTAGTGCTACCCTACGTTATAAAAGGAACTCCTGTGCAAAATTTCAAGTTTCTAACCCTTATAGTTTGGGCCCTGCGTTGATATGTTAGTCAGTCAGTCAGTCATTCAGTCAGTCAGTCAGTCAGTCAGCCAGCTTCTTCTTTTATATATATAGATTTATGTACCGTTTATGTATGTGTATTAGATATAGAAATATCTTGTTTAATATTCTCCAGTTGCACCGACTACCCGTAATTTAGCTTCTTTATCTTTTTCCATCAATGGTTGTCTGGAAGAAATTACTTTTAGTAATAAGGCCGCCAATTGTACTGTACTATGCTATTGTCAAATTTCATGTGTAATTCCTGGTGTACTTACAATAAAGTATATTCTATCTATGTATCTATCTAAATCTAACAAAAATTTAAAATCACTAAAAACAGATGATATAGTGATTATGCCTGAAACTCTGGAAGATTCAATGAGAAAGTTCAATGCTAAAAGACCTGGGCCTAGGTTCTGCTAATGCATTGTAGTAAAATGGCAACTGCATGAACATGGCGATTTAGTTTCATTGCCGCTTCAAGTCTACGCGCACACTCAAATCATTCAATCTAGGCGACAATGGTATGAAAAAACACGTCACGTGACCCGACCATATATCTGTCATTGAACTATAACGCACTAACAGAATCGAGGCACTGAATAAGCTTCTAACAGACTGGGTCTCAAAATGAACATGGAGAAAACTAAGGTAATGTTGTAAGCTTGATCATTGACATGTTCTAAATTGTATTATTCCGTATTTTATTATTTATTGACTAGCTGTGCCCCGCGGTATTACCCGCTGTTCATTTGGGAAAATAAATTGTGTATTAACAGTACAAATAATAACTATTCACATTTTTAGAAGCAAAATAATTTAAATAATGAGCATCGGAAAGATCAATTTACAAAATTTCATTTACATCGATTTTCCCATGGGAATAATATATTTTTCCGCAGTAAAACATAGCCTGTGTGTCAATCCAGGGTGTCAGCTAACTCCATACCAAATTTTATTAAAATCACTCCACCCGTTTAGACGTGAAGAAGTAACAAACATACACACTCACACACTCACAAACTTTCGCCTTTATAATATTAGTGTGATAGTGTGATGATAGTATTTAAGATTTCATACGCAATCCAGGTTGTTTTTAAATAAATTAAATGAAATTATCTCCTCCGCATAGTAGTTAATGCTCAGCAGTCGGGTTGTTGGTTATTTTCTATTTCATATTTTTTTTATCGGATGCACTTTAAACTTTGTACAGACGGCAGAGTGGAAAATCGAGCTTCTTTCAAGAGGAAGCGTCCGGAGTGGCAAGGTTCTAGAACTTTTAATTTCTGTTTTTTAGACTGCAGTACTAAATAATTCTTGGTACAGATATACTTTTTTTGGGTTCCGTAGCTAAAGGGTAAGACTCTATTACTGAGACTCCGCGCTGTCCGTCCGTCCGTCTGTCACTAGGCTATATCTCATGAACCGTGATGGTTAGATAATTGAAATTTTAAAAGATGATGTGTTTATGTTGCCGCTACAACAAAAAAAAAGAAAGGATAAAAGAAAGACGCAGAGTGCAATATCTGCTTATGCCAAAAGCAGTTTCCGAATGTAAGCATAGCGTTGTATTACATTTGCCATTTTATTTATATCTTCACACGTATGCCCCAAATCCTCTTTAATCCATACTGCAGCGCTAGCCTCGTAGAGTATCTTGTAATATTCCGCTGCACATGGGTTAAGCAAATCATAGGTAATCCACTATAAGGCCTAGAACTGCTTGATGCCCCTAGCAGAAGATCAACTCAATTTTATAGAAGGTACGGGATCGGATCGACGAGGATGTTTTTTTATTACATAATTAATAGTATCCCCATGTTCTGGTTTAAGAATGTGAAGTTAAATTAAAATTAACTTAATTATTAAGTTGATAGTTAATATTGTCTAAGCAAAGTTTATTGCCCACGCTGCAAAGAGGTCAGTTTTTTTTATTTCGTGAATAAATCCAATCTCAGGCGTTTTGAGGCAATTTCTTGAAAGTAAATCGTAAAATAGAAATAAAAATAAAAATTGCAATATTACTGAACTTTTCTCCGTATATACGTTTAACATTAAAATTAACTACATAAGTGAAGTTATATTTGTAGAGTATTGCAAAGCAGTGGATCTGTTCCGTTTATTAGCCCGAATAAAATATACGCTGAATTCCTTCCCGTTTTTTAATAGACTGTCACATGAGTAACTATAATATGACATACTTTCCAGTGGCTTGTATCAGTCTAAGTTAACCTCCTAATAGTAAATACTCTACAAATGCATGTTACGTAGGTACACCGGCCTATCTTACTACAATCGGTCCTAAAACAGGAGATCATCAAAGCTTTGTACTATATAGCCTAATTTCTAATCCATTAGGCGCTGGTCGACGCGGATGTTGCATATCAGTTTGCATCTGGGACTGAGTTTCTTAAATCCATAGTTATTTATTAGAGGACTTAGTACCTATGACCATTATTGTTTTATTGACACTATTGGTGGTCTGGTAAGGGATCGCATTCCGAAGAGAACCCGTGGAACTAGAATCGGCGCCTCGCGCGATTCGGTCTTCTTCGCAAGAGATGCCTAATCTAATTAGCGCCGGTTATACCATTGGAATGATATTGCACTGTTATTGCATAGGAGACCACAAAATGTAGGCAAATAAAATTTACTATTGTGCTAATATTTTTTCTAAACAACTGCATGTTTTATACACTCTAGGCTCCAGTTCAAATGTGTGTGTATGAGCTGCGCATACATTGCTTCCGGCCCAACACTAGGATACCCTGTATCGTAGGAACCAGAACAGCGACGTCACAAATATGTAAACATCCAAGACCTGGGGTTTTTTGTTCCCAGCCGGGTGTCGAACCCGGGACCTCTCGTATGGCAGGCAGATGCGCTAACCGCTGCACCACAGAGGTCGTCAAATAAGTCTTAACAATGAGGTCGTTACATATATCCTCGTAAGGCCCGACCTTGAAAAGAACAATTGATTTTGTGATCACTTGAAGACATTGGGCCTCACGAGGATATTAAACCCTATACAGGTTGTCCCGTTATGAGCGGTTCAAACGATAATTGATTGATTGATTGATTTTCAGATTTCTTTATTTATAAGTTTACAATAGTACACGCTTGATACAATAAACAAGTGTACAATATTTGCTTAGACATAGAACATTTTTACCAGGCTGTCTTACCTATAAAAAACATAATACTTACTTAAGAGTTAGGGCTATTTAGAAACTAAGATATTTATCAGTATTAATAACAATGTGTATTTATGTGCTTCTTGTTGGAGGTACATTTTTGTCTTTTACATACTTAACCTAGACATTAAGGGACGGACACGACATACTTAAGAGTATTTTAAGTAATAATCTTTCAAGTTAATGTTTTTTTTTTTTGGGGTAGTGTGAAGAAAATTATTTAGGTCATAGCGCATCGCAGTGCGAATACATTTTATAGGTGGCAGAGCAGCGCGCACGCGTAAATTGGTGATAATTGGTGACTGGTTGGACTATCCTCTATCAGAAAACAAAAAATAGATTTCGTAAAAGTGTCATGGTTTTCAGAATATTTAAGATCAAAGAATTTTTTTTCAATTTTATTTATGGGAATTTAAAAAAAGTATGATTTACCTTAGGAAGCACATAAGGTCAGAAATATCCGCAAAAAAAATGAAAGAAATCTTTCATATGTAAATTTTACACGTAAAAGTAATATGAAAAGAAAAATCTTTGATACCAAATACGAGTATCTCGAAAACCATGACACTTTTACTAAACCTATTTTTTTGTTTTCAGATAGAGGATAGGCCAACCCTTCACCAATTACCGTTTGGACCACTCATAACGGGACACCCTGTATATAATTATCTATGAACATAAACATCAGAACTGAACAAACATACAAAAGCATATAAAAACAATTCACACGACGAAATTGCCTGTCTATAACAAGTACTGGTTCAAGCTAATGCGGATCTGCAAAGGCAGAGTGTGTGGTCCCCTTTAGCCATCCTAATGTAATGAGGGTAGGCGCGTCGCATTCGCGGGAAATGGAAAACAAATATGGCCACTCTAAGTAGCTTGTAAATTAGCCTCGTACGTTTCATGATTCAATTGCAGAGCAATTTATATGCACATTATGTGCTTACCGTCTTCTTAGGGTCTACTTTTTCCTCGTGTTTAGTGTTTACCGTTAGTGTAGCGACACACCAGCGTAACGTGCGGCGTTGAACGTTCGGTTGAATACGCTCGCTGTGTTTTTCAAATCCCCTGTAATAGATCAGACGAAATTACGTCGCGTTCGGCGTAGCGCCGAACCTTCCTTCGAGCGATTATGTCCGCTAATAGGCGCTAATAATAAAAATATGAACTCATTCTGTTAAATTCAATAAACTTTCAAAATCAGACGAACCACGAACAATAATTTTTGCCGCGTTTAAGTGTTCTTTTTTTTTAATAGCTAGGTATATCCAGCTTTCTATCGCAAGCCAGTTCGAAATTTAAATAAAACCTCTTACCTCGTTGGTTGTCATTGTTCGGAGTAAAAGATCGTTCCATTTTTAAATAACACGACATATATTAGTTTAGTATTTAATTTATTTGGCCGCAAAACACGACAGTTAAGAATTTTCATAGAACTTTTTCCGGCCGCTGCTCGCGTGTAATTGGCCAGTACAGCAATTTCGATTTATATATCGAAGAAGGTTGTCGAAATAATGCTGAAATTTCCAAGCATGTTTGAGAAAATGTATTTTGCATAGCAAGCGACACAATACATCATGCGACGCGTTAGGCGACCGAATGTTCGGTGCGCGTAGTTGAACGTTCGGTGTGCTTCTCGGCAAGCGAAGAGCGGCAACGTCGCTTTCTTGTCTGTACGCCAGGCTGAACAAGACGCAAGTTCAACCGCGTCGCAACGTTCGGCGCGGTACGTTCCGCAGGTGTGTCGCTTATTTGGCTCTCCTAATGAGATGTGAGGGTCGGAGCACACCGATAGGAGGTGGGACGAGGCGGCGCGAAAAACACGCGAAGCGTCATGTTTGTGATGTCACTGTTTCTGGTATCCACGACACAGGGTATCCTAGTGTCGGGTCAGAAGCAATGTATGTGCCTGTATGTAAATGTTTATGTTTATGTGACTTCGATCCCCGAGCGAGCTCCGTCTCTGCTCACCATGATTAAGCTCTTCGATTCAGAGCGAAAGCTCGAAAGTCTCTTCCGACAAAAAGTCAAGTGAAAGTGAAAAGTGAAAGTGAACTATATTTATTGCCAAAACACATCGTAAACAGGAATTTTTACAAATACGTTTATCCGGAATAAAGTTAATAATCAACAATGGTCTATTCAAAATAATCGATGTAATCTTTTAGATTATTCAAAAATAAGGGACACGTATTTATTCCTTTTTCGATTAAACAAAAAATAACAAACATATAGCCCATTAAAGTTACGTGTGACGTCACTCCGTGCTGAAAAATGTAGCACGGCGTGACGTCACACGCAACTTTAATGGACTATATCTTTGTAATTTTTGGTCTAATTTACAAATAAAAAAATACATGTCCCTTATTTTTTAATAATCTAGGACTAATTAAATTTTTAGGGCAACTAGCCCATTAATTATACTAATGCTGACCCAAAGTATTCAGTGACACGTCTCCAGATAACGGCAACACTTTACACCCCTTGATGGGTTCTGTTCAGATTCCAACATTAGTTAAGCATAATATAATCCAGGTCCGGTCCTAAGGGCCATTCAGACAAGTAAAGTTTATCAACAGAACTTGGCACAGTCAACGGCATGTTGAGCTTATTGTGCCTCATTCTACTAAGTAACCTTACGGGCGAGTTGGCAACGAAAATGTTAAGATTATGCTGCAGTCAACTGTCCGAATTTGGTAGGGATTTCCTACTATTTTGTCGAATTAAAAGCCGGAGATCTTTAAATCAAAAAACAAAAATAATTTAATATTTCTCGGTACAGCGAGCAGTTTCACGCTGCGTTTGCTTCCTTGGTTTCCTCTCAACAATATTTTACCCAAAGCTTTTGTAAGCACTAGACATTATCAACTTTATTCCAGATACACTTACTTGACTTTTTGTCGGTGTGGCCCACTATTTCGGCGCGGGCGCGGCCGCTTGCCCGCAGTCAGAGACGAGTAACCGACGACGCGAGCTCCGTCTCACCATGATCAAGCTCTGCGAATAAGAGCGAAACCTGGTCGGACTCTTCTGACAAAAAGTCAAGTAAGTGTATCCGGAATAACGACATCAGTTGCTTGTCTCTGAATAAGCTTAAGCTATGCGAATCAGAGCGAAACCTTGTCGGACTCTTCCGACCAAAAATCAAGTAAGTGTATCCGGAATACAGTTATAAATACTATGATAAATAAAAAAACAATAATACGTAAGAGTATTACATAAATATAACATCTCAAAAATTATGTACTTACTACTATTTTGTGATGGTTAGTACTATTTCGTGAGGGTTTGGTTGTCATCATCAAGTTACCTCATCTAAGTCCAGCCTCAAGCAATTTGGCACAGGTCTGACCCGCTCCATTACGGCCCTCATGACAAATTAGTTCATTATCTTAATTCAACAATATAAAGTAAACACCACCTTAAGGTGACCCACACAAGTTACTCCAGCTCAAGGCGAGAAAGTTCAATCTGATGGTTGGATGTTAGTCCATTTTCATACCTTGGATTTATACTGCTTTGTCGAGAAAAATCTACGTCTGGGTTAACTCCGTGAAAAATGGGCTAGTTGCCCTAAAAAATAATTTTATTATTGCCCTTTAATATAGCTTATAAATAAAACTATGCTGAAAATATGTATTTACAAATGAAACACGTGCCCCAGGTCACCATCCCGCGGCAAGGAGCCCAGAACGCTGGCGACGTTGCCCCTTTGGATGGCCAGGCTTATTCTTTGGCCGAGGTACGCGCCAGCCCTCTGGTCTCCTGATGCGTCGATTAGGCGCGCCGCTAGTTCCTTAGACAGCAGGCGCGCCTCTGGGCCCCATGTGCCCATCGTTTCGACCCCGTCCGTCTTTTAGATTATTAAAAAATAAGGGACACGTATTTTTTTATTTGTAAATTAGACCAAAAATTACAAAGATATAGCCCATTAAAGTTACTTGTGACGTCACGCCGTGCTACATTTTTTAGCACGGAGTGATTTTTTTATAATCTAGTCCGTATTTTAGATTATAAAAAAATATGGTAAATTTGCCGAATCACGGCTCCACCTCGAAAGTGTTCCAAATTTTTTTTCTACTGTTTTTCATTACTAATACAGAGTATCCCGAGTAATATTGAGGAGACGCATGGCTTTGGACCCGTAAAACAAAAAAAAAACAAGAGGCAAGGTAAGAACGCATCAAAGTAGAGTCTGTTTTCGATCTTACATAGAGAACCTAACGCTCCGACGCGCTCCGCTTCGCTACGCGCGTCGTCGCACCTATATTTCTGTTGTCACGTGTTCTTTACATCGCCGACCCCCTGCGCCACCATATTATTGCATGGTACACCATTACCGAGTGATAAAAAGCAGTAAAAAAAAATTTGGAGCACTTTCGATGTGGAGCCGTGATTCGGCAAATATACCAAAAATATTAGACATGTATTTTTTCTTTTTTCGATTAAACAAAAAATAACAAAGATATAGCCCATTAAAGTTACGTGCGACGTCACTCCGTGCTAAAAAATGCAGCACAGCGTGACGTGGCTATATCTTTGTCATTTTTGGTCTAATTTACAAATAAAAAAATACGCGTCCCTTATTTTTGAATAATCTAAAATACGGACTCATTAAATTTTTTAGGGCAACTAGCCCATTCGCGGTGGGCACGCGAGGCCTATAAGCCCATACTCTGTCTCTGAGAGAAGGCATGTGCCCAGCACTGTGACGTCCATAAAAAATACAAGTCGTTGCACAGATTTTTAAACCCAAATTTACTTGTGTTTTTTGTGTACTTCTCAAATGCAACTCCACAATTATTCGCAAACTCGGACGTCGCTTAACCCGCTTAATATTTTCGCCTTTTAGCTCCTGGAGTACTGAACTCCCAGCGAGGTTAATGAGCGTGCCCTGCTCTCGGGTTTTCCATTTCCACTTTTTTCAGAAGACAAACAGAACTGTTTTTGTGCCAGTCCGTATTTACCTGTGGAGATCTGAGGTCCGTTATTAAAAGAGAAAAGTTGTTTGTGGTCGTAGACAGGCGATTTTGTTTTTAAAAACAAAATGTGGTGACGTTTGAAATGTCACCACATTAGAAATGATTTTTTTTTAATGTTTCTTGGGTGTTTACATGTTTGTGACGTCGCTGTTTCTCATTCCCACGACACAGGGTATCCTAGTGTGAGGTCAGAAGCAACGTATGTGCCTGTATGTAAATGTTATGTAAATGTTTTTTTTTATTAGGTGTGCCGTCACTCCATTTGATTAAATAAAAACTTTAGCTTTATATACTTTGCAAGTCTATTATTTAAGTTGCATTGTGTTAAACAGATGGACTGAAAATAATGAAAATAAAATAAATGAAAATAACACTGGAAAATGCATGAAAATAGTACAGAAAACGGAAAAAACAACCTCGTTAACTTGAAGCGCTAGTGCGTAATAAGTACCCATTCTCGACTTCGCCTGTATGTAATATTGCGCAGTTTTATTCTCCAGCTCTTTTATTTACAGCACGACCTATAAAAAAGTTTTATTTATAAAAAACACGATAACTTTAAAACACTCCTTAGAAACAGTTTAATAATATAGGTATAGTATAAGTAAAGAGATATAGCGTTCACCAACAAACTGCTTTGCAGTTTGGCGAAATTTTGTAATATTAAGGTTTTTTTAGTTTCAATGAATAAACGTATAAAAATAGATCTTGATGCCTCGGTCTGACAGATAACTTTCGCTTCATCGACATTCATTAGACGTTGCATGCACAAACGCCGATTTCCAATTAGGTGCTTCTATAACGCATCGCTCGTAGCCCCGGCCACCTGATCTTAAGCAATCACGAAGGTTACGCAACATAAGGCGCGTTGAGAGCATGGACGGGTGACCGTTCTATGACTAACGCTAGTGGCATTTTTCCGACCTGTTCCGTGCTTCTCATGGTACGCTAGGCAGTTGGTGCAGGCTGCCGTCGATAGATGGCAGTCGTTAAGCCAAGTCGGAGGCCTTAGGGTGGCTTGAAAACTTCTGACAGTAAGACCAGCTACTAATCTTACAAGCCTCCACCAATCCGGACTAGGCCCCCGGGTGGAGTATGGCCTATACCTTGCTCAGGGAAGAGACCCATGACCCTCGGTTGGGACATAATGGGTTGATGATGATAACGCACAGTTTTTGAAACATTTCAAGAAATTTGTCAATGGCAAAAAGTGTTGCTTAACTACCCTTCATTTTTTTGGTAAACTTTGACGCCCACTGCAGGGCATAGGCCTCCCTCATGGTATTCCAAGTTTCCCGGTCTAGTGCCGCCCGTATCCAGCGACTCCCCGCCACCGTAACCAGAGTGCTTATACTGAGTTTTTTCGTTTCACTTTCGATAGCGAGAGCGTTTGCAATTTGTATAGGAGTGACAAAGAGGCAACTAGGTGGCGCGCTTTGTCACTCCTATACAAATTGCAAACGCTCTCGCTATCGAAAGTGAATGAAAAAACTCAGTATAAGCACTCAGGTCGTCAAACCATCTGGGGGGACTGCCCACGCTTCGTCGTCTAGTCCGCGGTCGCCCGTTGTACACTCGACTGTACTCCATTTAAAAATAACATAAGTTGTAGGCAGTTAGTCAGGCAGGCTAGGCAGGCAGTAGTTGTTTGTACGGCTGCGAGACTTGGTTCATGCGCTCAGATATCTCACACAAGCTCCATGTATTTATAAACAAATGTCTCAGACAGATACTGGCGATATTCTGGCCACAAACAATTAGGAATGAAGATCTTTGGAGCAGTACTAACCAGATACCTGTGCACCTAGATATTCTGGATAGAAAATGGCGCTGGATAGGTCACACACTACGCCGGGACAGAACATGCCTGACCAGACAGGCCCTCACATACACGCCCTCGGGCAACCGAAAGAGGAGACGGCCTAAGACAACCTGGAAAAGATCTATAGCCCAAAAGTTCAAGTCGATCGCCACTAGCTGGCCTGAATTGGAAGCTGCTGCGAACGACCGTCAGAAGTAGAAATCTGTGGTTAAAGCCCGTGCCCCTCGGTGGGGATATAATGGATTGATGATGAAGCCATACGATCTACTTGCATATCCACTACTTTGGAAGAGAAGACTCGAAGAAGCAGAAGAAAGCTCTTGCAGAAGAGAGGGATCCGATTTATTTACAAGCCAAGTAGTAGGGACTCATAATAAAAATGTTTGAATTTCAAAGATCACTTTTAGAGATAAGGCCACCGTCTGTACTCTTAGATGAATACATACGTGTAATTTCCTTTTTTATGTACAATAAAGTCTTCCTCATCTATGTCTCCATCTACTTTACGCTACATTGAAGCCGCAATACCATACCTACAACATAGCACGAGTACGGCTGTTACGGTTTTTGTTCTATATACTTTTATTTTTTATCGTTTCTAGCGCACAGTGACACAGGGATACCGGCAAACAAGGCGTGCTGTTTCAGGCGTTAATTGGTATGGTGGATAGAGGTTTGGCTTTTTTTCCTGTTCGTTTGTTGCCATTTTTGGTTGTTTCACATGCACAGCAGTGCTTGCAATGTAAAGGCGACTTCGCAACGTTTTTATTGTGCTCTGATGTCTAACAGTACCCAAACTGTTATCAGATTTTTATTTTGAAAGTGGTACTGAGTGCTTATACTGAGTTTTTTCCTTCACTTTCGATAGCGAGAGCGTTTGCAATTTATATAGGAGTGACAAAGCGCGCCACATAGTTGTCTCTTTGTCACTCCTATGCAAATCGCAAACGCTCTCGCTATCGAAAGTGAATGAAAAAACTCAGTATACGCACTCAGGTGAGCAAAAAAATTCGAATCGTTTTTTTTCGATTCCTTTTTTTTTAAATCGGATCGGTAGTAGCCTAAAGTCCGTTTTTTAATTCAATGCAAAAAAAATGACGCGGTGTTACCGTTATAAAATATATAAGTTTACTCGGTAGATTTTTTTTTACCGTGAATAGAAGACTTGTGTGACCAAAATCCTTATCACATCAGACATTAAAATTTAATTACTCATAAGAGCAAAGTAAAAAAAAACACCTACCTACGTAGCACAAAAAATTTTTACTTGGAAGTAAAATGGGGTAATTTGGTTTTTGCGTACCTACTAGCAACATTCAGACATTGGATTGTATTGAGATGACTGTCAACGTTACTGTTTTATTTTTTTGGATTGAACTAAAAACAGACTGTGGTGGGTTGAACAATGGACGCGGGAATGAAAGCAATGAAAGCGGGAGATCCAGGTTCAATCTCAGTGCGCCAATGTACCTATGGCTTTGTTTTCTAAGTTATGTAAAGTTATAGTAGCCCAATACCACTCGCTAACCGTGAAGGAAAACATTGTGAAGAGTTATGTACATTTGTGAAGTTGTAATAGCGCAATACCACTCGCTAACTGTGAAGGAAAACATCTTGAGGAAATCTGAGTGATTGAGCTATTCAGTTCCTCTGTACTTGAAATCGCCAATCCGCGATGGCACGCGTAGTGATTAAAGCCCAGACTCTCTCTCTCTGAGAGAAGGCCTGTGCCCTAGAGTTGGACGTATGCTTATGGATTTACTTATAATTTACTTTTACTTGTAACCTTACTATACCCTTGTTGAAGACTCCTTGGAACAATATTTAATGTTTTTATGTTTATTGACTTTTCTGTGTAGTATCACTCATCATCATTATCATCATCAACCCATTATGTCCCCACCGAGGGGCACGGGTCCCTTCCCTGAGGGAGGTATAGGCCATACTCCACCACGGGGGCCAAGTCCGGATTGGTGGAGGCTTGTAAGACTAGTGGCTGGTTCTACTGCCAGAAGTTTTCAAGCCGCCCTAAGGCCTCAAACTTGGCTTAACGTCTGCCATATATGGACGGCAACCGGCACCAACTGCTTAACGTGCCTTGCGAAGCACGGAACCGCTCGGAAAAATGCCACTAGCGTTAGTCATAGACCACCATAATCACCATGATTAAGTCCTGCGAATCAGAGCGAAACCTGGTCGGCTAAATCGACTAATGAATGTCAATGAAGCGAAAGTGATTTTTCAGGACCGTGGCAGGTGGCAGTCCCTGGTCTCTGCCTATCCCTCTGGGATACAGGCGTGAGCGTATGTATGTTTAACACTGCCGCTTTATATCGATGTTATGTATAGAGGACTACGGTACAAAACCTTGAGTAATTGTTTGTCCTGCGTAGGTAGTACGACGACGCGAGTCGCGCGCCAAAACGTCAAAAGTCGCGACTTTCCAGTACATAAACTGTCAACATTGAACGCGTGACGCGTGATTCGCGTCATCGTACTATCTATGCTGGTTGTGCAATAAAATGTTTTCCATCCATCTATCTATCTCTCAGACCCGAGCCTCTTATTTGCTTCCTCTGCCGTGCTGAGGGTTGACTTGGCAACAAATTAACACACCGTGTCAAAGTTGCTCTCGTGGCTCCTGCGTCCTATGTAATATCTTATATCCAGATTTAGGGTACAGTCGGTGTCGTAATGCATTGTTGGGCCGGGATTGGATGCCCACTGGGGGTCGCCCATCGTACATTTGTAGAAATGGCCTCATTTTGGGTGTTTTTTCATGTTTGTAATGTCCTTGCCTAGTTACCGTAGCACAGGGTATCCTAATTTGGGACCAGATTAAGTGATCGTGTTGCGTGGAAGTTATTATTATTATTAGAATCCGCAGTGTTCGGCCATCTACAAAATTCCTGGCATACCTCAATGAGTGTACCTATCATTCACATCTATCGGTAAAATCCACCGGTGTCGCTTGCACTGATTGTAGTCAGGATCGTGGCAAGTAGCAATCCCTCGTCTTTGTCTGCCTCTTTAATACTAGCGTATGTTTACGTATCTTTCTTATTAGACTTTTTTACCCGTCTTAAGTTTTTTTGTTCCATGAGCGTGATTCAAATTACTTATCGACTGTGATCCGGCCACAACTCCTATCTAATTTTTTGACAAACACTTTTTGAATTCATCACATCATGTCATATACACCAAGCTTTGTCGAGCCATATTATTACATTTTGGCACAATATATTTGAACGCGGCACATAGCACGCAGAACTGATGGCCGATGGGGCCGAAAAGTGCTCGAATGGAGACCACATGTCGGCAAGCGCAGCGTAGGATGACCAGTAGGGTGGGTCGCTCTAGTATGGAAAAAAAAAATTTTTGATGGATCAAATTCTAATAGGGATATTAAGTTGTTGTGTACTATAAAAAGAAGTTTTAGCTAAAAAACTGATTATTAAACATACATCTTCATGCCGCGCATGCGCTGCAAAATTATACGTTTTTGAAAAAAAAACGCGTGTTACTAAATGGCACAGTTATTTATTAGAAATTACTTAAAGTATTATTAAAACATAATAAATATTTAGTGAAAGACATATTTTAACGTTGAAAACAAAAATACTTAAACAAATACACATAAAGGTTACCAAAAAAAATTTCAAGTTTTATACAAAAAATCCCGCTTACTATCAAATTTCAGCATAACTTTTCTTGAAGCAAGTTTTGCATAAATGTTTGTTTTTTTTTTGTTTTGTTGTTTTTGTTTGTTGTTGTTGCTTTTTTTATCACATGTTGACCTTGCAGCCTCTGCCACTATCTTTACACTTCGTTCAACCGCTTGTGTATGGCAAGGCAGCCTAAAAAACCACATCCTTTCGTCACCTTTTTTCTCTGTTATCTGAATAACATAACATAACATTTACATACAGGCACATACATTGCTTCTGGGCCGACACTAGGATACCCTGTGTCGTGGGAGCCAGAAACAGCGACATCACAAACATGTAAACATCCAAGACCTGGGTTTTTTAAGAATAAGTTCGTCATATGTTTGATTTCTTAGAAAAGGTGGATTAAATTTATCTATAACGATATCTGATGAAAGTTTGTGTAAAACTGCAGAAGCAATCGCAGCATCAGCTCTCTCGGATACTCTATACTCCAAATTTGAGACCACACTGGTAAACTTTTCACACATTTCTTATTTTCCATAGTTCTACCTCAGGGGTAGAAGGTAAGGGCTCTAATATATGTTTAGCTTTTCCAGAAATGAAACACTTGTATCAGAATCACTACCTGTTGATAACATTAATTCTTGTTCTGGCATTTTGGATGGGTAGTTACTGCTCTTCAGACAGATTTTTGTTGAAGCTTGCTTTCGAACAAACTTTTTTTTTGTAAACTTTTTGTTCCATTGCAATCAATGCCGCCGATTTTCATTTTTCTTTCACCCCGTTGATCAATCAAAAAGTGGCACTCCTCTTTAGGCCCTTTAACTTCTTTGGAACAATTGCACTGACTTATTATCCTACATTTGCATGAACAAATATTGAACGAAATTTCGCTTTGCTGCAAGAACTCAGTTTTTTTTTTCAAAGGTGAATTCTTTTTAGTGATTTGATAATATTTTTGTATTTATAATGATAAGCTTTCAGGAGCTGTATGACTCTTGTATGCAAGACTACAGTAATTGATTTTGTTTTGTCATACTCCTTCAATTTTCTGGGTTACAATTTCGGGAAAACCACTCGTAACATTTCATGCTATCTCAGGATCCTGGTATTTTTTCTCTTATATCTGCTATAGTTCTAATTATAGAGCACTTATAAGACTGTCTATTATTTGAAATGATAGAAAAAATTCACTTCCAAGTCCTAAAACTAAATATACTCAATTTACAATTTCATAAGATTTCACCCGAAACTAGCCACATTTATACATGAATTCGTTGAATGTACTTAACACAAAAAAATCTTCTTTTCATGAAAAACACAGTTTTTATAACAAAAGTAACTTGTGTTTCAATGGATACTAATTATAAAATTTAAATTACCCAACGTCAAACGCGTAACTTAAGGTGTAAAAGTGGCTACTTGAACTTTTTTTTCAAAACTTCAATGGCTTTGCGCGGACTGTTCTACTTAAAATAATTCAATAATATTTTACAGGGTTTATAACAATACCTAGCGTCACCATATTTTTGCTATTAGAAATCAATTACTTAAAAAAAAATGTTTCGACCCACCCTAATGACCAGCCAGAAGATGGACAGACGATCTCATCCAAGTGGCAGGAAGACGCTGGATGCAAGCCGCTTCCGACAGGTCTTTTTCGAAACCCATAGAGAAGCCCTATGTCTAGCAGTAGCAGTGGACTTCTTGTGATGGAATGATGATGATATATTTGAAAATTCTCTCTTTGTGTCTTCGTCTGTGGAATTAAAAACAGGTATTGTAAAGTTGTCAAATTTGAAATAGGATATAGTGCCAGGTCGCCATCGTTATGATTGGTTACGTCAGTTTAAGATTTTTGTTGGACGTAATTCAAAACACAACGCCTTAAGCTCTTGACTGTACCTACTAGAGTGAAATTAAATCCGTCGTGCGGTGGGGCGGGTATTGCATATGCATTCTGTTGTAATGCTTCAATTTAACTTCGGATCTTCGAAACATCTTGTTTGTAGTTAGTTCCGGTGAAGCCTGTTGCTGTATGGAATGGAAATTGTGCCCTTACTGCTTTGTTAACTATTTCACCGAAGCACAGGATATCCTAGTTAGATTAGACCAAAGTGGTTATTTTATGTTGAAGTTATTTTTTTCCAATCATTCGTTCGTTCTTTCGTTGGCTCGCTCGCTCACTCATTCACTAACTTAATCAATCACTCACTCCACTTCATTTACATGAATATAACATTTTCTAAAGCCGACGGCGGCAAAACAATAACATGATGTTAATTTGGGTACAAAATTACTGTTGCTTGGTGTTCATTTTAGAATTCCGTATTTCTTCAGTTTTCCTCTCAAACTGAGTTTCAAACAATCGGGGGCGTGCTATAAAGGAAAATCAGGAACTTTGGAGTATATTTTCGGTATCATATGCCTACTTAGATTTGAATAGAAAAGTGCCACTAAATTATGAACTCTCTTTTTACGCCATGTTTCTTCCATAACTATACTCGTTCTGTCACTTCGTACTCCAACTCCAAACAGATAAATCAGTTTGTATCATCTCCTTACATATTTGTGTGTGTGTGACACACCCCGAAGTTTGCGCATTAAGTGCTCCGAATAAACGATCAGAAATGATAAATTTAATCCCCCAAATTTAATTTCCAAGCTGACAGAATCCTATAAGGTCTTCGTTTTCGGTGATGGTCTACGGAACCGCGGAAAAGAAGTATTTTCAGTGGAAATTTGTTTCGAAATTGAAACGAGATAGCATCGAAACTTTGTAACCTCAGGGCGCCGATTGGCCCGACAATAGTTGGTAACGTTTCAATTTAACTTCTGGGAATCCCTTTACATCGAAACCAATTTCGAACTGTAATGCTAGTCGACACGTCAACACTGGAAGCCTTAAACGACATTTCGAGACGCTGTCTTACGACGACTTTACTCGTATATATTGCCCTAATACATTCGCTATTCGCTCGTAGTGCCAGCTGCCTGAGTGACCTTAAACGATCACGAAGGTTAAGCAACATAGGGCGCGTTCAGTGCATGGATGGGTGACCGTCTATGCCTAACGATATTGGCATTTTTCCGAGCGGTTACGTGCTTCGCAAGGCATGTTAAACAGTTGGTGCCGGCTGCGTCGATAGATCGCAAACTAAGTTAAACTAAGTCAGAGGCTTTAGGGCGGCTTGAAAACTTCTTACAGTAAGACCAGCCACTAGTGTTACAAGCCTCCACCAATCCGGACTACGCCCCCGTGGTGGAGTATGGTGCCCCTCCCGTGCCCCTCGGTGGGGACGTAATGCTTTGTTGATGATGATGATTCCCTATTTGGTCAAAATATGTATGTCCGCGTGTTTTTATAATCAAAGACATGCGGACATATTACCAACAGATTTATATTTCCGATGGCAGTTACATCTACAGACATAGGACGATTTCACATTGGACGGTAATACTGCACGGGCTTGTCTAGTGAAGTGTTCAGAAACATTACTTTGTGAAGAAATAAATAAATTTATATATAAATAGTTACGACACGACACGACACATCATCGTACAGGTAGTTTCATACATTCGCTAAGGCCGAATGTTGTGTGAACATTATACAAATACGAAATGTCCAACGAAATGTTACCAGATGAGGGATTTATCACGATGTGGGCTATCTTGTAAGGTGAATTGACGACCAAAAATTGTAAATTATCTCATTTTTTCCGGTGATTTTAGGGCTACTTGCGAAATTAGGTCAAATTACGTGTGCTTTTTTGCGTAATCGTGTCTTTATTTATTGCTTTACTAGGTTTTTTGGATTTGTTGTGGCGTTCTGAAAATTTGAGAAATCATGGAACTAACCCATGGAACTTATGGGAATAATTGAAATAGCTGCGTATAATTATTATTCGCGTTACGCGTTATTATTATTGTAATTATACAAAACTGCTGGCGTGATTATTTAAGAAAAGTAAATTACTGAGGCGATTTTGTGCTAGATCGCCGAAAATGAGGGCTTTTCAATGACAGCTGTCAGTTGATTTCATTAACAACTAGCTGTGCCCCGCGGTGTTACCCGCGGTTCATCGATTTTCCCGTAGGAATAAGATATTTCCCCGCGGTAAAACGTAGCCTATGTTTTAATCCAGGGTATCGGCTAACTCCATACCAAATTTTATTAAAATCCGTTCAGCCGTTTCAGCGCTAAAGACTGACAAACATATAAACACACACACAAACTTTCACGTTTATAATATTAGTGTGAAAACTAGATGACGCTCCAAGGAGAACAAAATGTGATCATACTTTTTAAATGTTGTGCATCGTTATTAATCTGTGATAATCTAAACATCTATTTGTAGTCTGTGATCAAAACCAGACATTATTTGCTTCGAAACTGTTGAAACTTGAAAGTATTTTAACTTTGACTAGACTACTCATGATGAAATGCATTTGCATTTTTGTAAAAACATAGGGCAGAAACCACAGAGAAGGTACAGCGATGTCATGTCAATTTTAACATATTATGTGACGTCAGCACCATCTACTTGCGGTACTGTATTTTTTTTTTAAATGACTCTTTGAAAAGCGCTCATTCAGGCACTTTGGGATACAAAACTTTCGCGATAATGGCCGGCAAGAAAGATAAGCTGATACGACAATCGTGCAATGTAAAACCGAGCACAGGGGCGATACAGTCTTTTGTCTCCCATTTTATACTGGGAATAAAAGAAAGCAAAGAAAAGTTGCAGTCGCCGTTATTACGCGTTTCCTGCTCAATGTGCCGATGCCTTCGAGTCGGAGTAGATAGACTTGTTCTGTAGGTAGATGAATGAAATGTAGGGAGTTGTCACGCCAGCGAGGTAGGAAGCCGATTGGTTGTAATAATAATATGTATGTAAAAAAACAAAAGGGTTGAAAAAATGTGTAGTTGAAAAAAAATAAAAAGGAAGTGACTGCAAAAAGAACTTCTTGTAAAATTTATTGAGAAAGAGAACGAAAATACGTTGGTGAGCTGTGAAAATTTATTGGCGTATTTTTTTTGTTATTTAGTATTTACAAGTGTCATGATATTCTTGAAATATATTTAACTTTATACATTATATCCTTTGAAGTATGTACCATTATAATAATAGTCGCATGATCGTGGAGTATGGAATCATTACATTGACAAGCATTAAATAGTAAAAATATTGAAGGGTAGTTGTAAAAGGAAACGGAAACTAAAGAGGGGTTTACAAAATGGCTTCAAGTTGCATACTGGCGGGGGGATGCCAATGCGTTCCGGATTGTAGTGCCGATCAGGTTCCTCGATCAAACATCAAATTATAAGCAGTTTTACACAGTTTAGTGTTAGTTTGTAATAAGCAAACTGAACGCCCTGTTATATTATGTAACTGTCCCAGACTTGTGTAAAATCAAATATTTTTTTTTTTTAATAAAACCGACTTTGACAATGAACTGCTTTACGAGAGAATTATAAGGGGCTGAGAGTTGTTTTCATTTTTTTTTAACATTTGTATTTAACAATTTTTTGTCATAGCTTTTGATCTACTTAGTCGATTTTGCACAAAAATTTATACTTCTCTAGAATGTATCAATTTTTTTTCTAGAAACCGCATTAAAAAAGATTCAGCCAAACGCGAGATAATCGCGGGCAAGCATACATACATACAAACTTGTATGTTTGTTTGTTATTTTTGACGTAGCCTCATTTGTGTCCCACTGCTAGGCAAAGGCCTCCCATTCCCTCCCCTCCTTTCTTCCAACTCTCTGTCTTCAACCACCTCGCACCAGCCCGGCAAGAATGCGTTCAAGTCGTCCCGCCATCTTCGTCTTGGTCTGCCGCGACGTCAATTTCCATTTTACGGAATGTACCTGTCTTTGTACTTACGCATAATTTCTCAATTCTTCTTTTTTATGGCTACCCTTGGATTCTGCCAATGTCGAGTCTTGGAAATGGCCTAATGTGATAAGTTTTTTTTTATAACCTTTTGGACCGGTGTAGTCGGTAGTTGAGAAACCTAAAACAAAACATCACAATTTTTTTTTAAGAAAAAAGCTCAGTCTGACATACAGGTTATTTGACTTACTTCTTTTTAAGTCGGTTTAAAACTCATACCAGCTACCCCGCTCCAACCTCAACGGGCGGGATGGGTGAACAATGAAGCTGTAATGCAAACAGCGACGCTGCAAAAAGCTCCGCAGCCTGCAAGCGTTCGACGATCATCGCAGCCGGCGCAAATAGAAAACTACCCTATTCTGGAACCTCATTGAGATTAGAATCGCATGCAATTTGATGTGAATCGCGTGTCAAAAAGATAGTAGTCTGCATGTGGACAAATCGTTGCTATGAGAGAAATCGTTAAAATACTAATCGGTCAGGATTATAGCAAGTGGCAGGCTCTGGGCCTAGATTTTCATAATGTATTGTAGTACAACGATAGTTGAACTATCATGTACTAACAGGAACGAGACTTGCTCTCTGGCTTTGTGTTCTCCTTATATTCTGTCATTCTAACAGAATCAAGAACGCTTACCTAAAATTTAAGAGGTCCTGGTAATATTTCAAAAACTTCCAACCTCCGTACATTTGTGAATTAGTGCAGTAGCAATGCTACTCGATAATAAGAAGAAAATAATTGTGAGGAGCCAAGTCAGAGGCCTTAACAGGGCGGCGTGAAAAACTTGTGACAGTAAGACCACCCACTAGTCTTACAAGCCTCCACCAATCCGGACTTGGCCACCGTGGTGGAGTATGGCCTATAGCTTCCTCAGGGAAGAGACCCGTGCCGCTCGGTGGGGACATAATGGGTTGTTGTTGTTGCTGTTTCTGGTGCCCACGACACAGGGTATCCTAGTGTGGGGCCAGAAGCAATGTATGTGCCTGTGTGTAAATGTTTATGTTTATGTTTATGATGATGAATTTTGAGGAAAACCGAGTGCCTGAGCTTCTACCTCAGCGCTTGAAATAGCCAACCCGCGCTGGGCACGCGTGGTGATGACACCCATTTTCTCTCTGGGATAAGGCCTGTGCGCCAAGTGGGATGTATCCAGGCTGCAGGATTATTTCTATCAAAATCCAATCTATCGTTCGGAAATTTCTAGAATCAGTCCCCCTGGTGGGGATTTGCGAAACAATAGACCGTCGGGGCGGCCACGATATGATGGTCGTGAACTCGCAATGTACATAATGTGTGACGAATCGATCCGGCGGCGATTCCAAAGGGTTATTAGAGTTATTGCTGTTTGTGCTGCGAAAATATTAAACTGAGAGCTACAGACAGATCGTTTTTCTATGTGAGAGGAGGCATGTCGTATACAGGACATCTATAGCGGCAAAGGACGTAAAGGTACGCATAATTATAGCCTTATCTTATCTTGAGTAGTCGTGCGGGGGGGTCGACAAATTACTTGGCGACACTTCGATCCATTGGGATCTGTTGTGTCTGCCTCATGACCTTACACCTGAGCATAATCGAAGATGTACTCTACGAGGTCGATCACACCTTTTAGGGACAGGTGCCTGAAGTCCTCTGGCTTCTGGTAAGCCATTCCCAGAAGGCTTATTCTTTTTCTTGCAAGGACATAGCAGTCACACAGTACGTGTACCATCGACTCCACTTCCAGCCACCCTAAATCAGTTTTCAGTTTTCAAGCCACCCTAAGGCCTCTGACTTGGCTTAACCACTGCCATCTATCGACGGCAGCCGGCACCAACTACTTAGCGTGCCTTGCGAAGCAGGGAACCGCTTGAAAAACTGCCGCTAGCATTAGACATAGACGGTCACCCATCCATACACTGAACGCGCCCTATGTTGCTTAACTTTCATGATCGACTTAGATCACTCAGGCGGACGGGGCTACGAGCGGGTCGACGCTGTCGTTTGCAAAATTGTCACTACTGAGTGCTTATACTGAGTTTTTTCAATTCACTTTCGATAGCGAGAGCGTTTGCTATTTGTATAGGAGTTACAAAGCGCGCCACCTAGTTGTCTCTTTGTCACTCCTATACAAATTGCAAACGCTCTCGCTATCGAAAGTGAAAGAAAAACTCAGTATACGCACTCTGAATTCTCCTTAAAATCGCGATCGCAAATCGAAGGTGAAATAAACTGAATCGCACGAGGCGGTTCGCTCGCATTCTAAATGCCGACTGCCAACACACGACTCCTTGAATTGGTGCCAGGAAATTCTATTGTTAATAACCAGACTACCTGATAGACGCGTCTAATTGAGTTGCGATCCCGAGACGCCTCTTGACCAGAGTTGTAAATCGCTTTACGTCATGTCTAAGCATCGGAAGCTAAATTCGTTCAGCTGATCTACTAAGAATGACCCGCGACTGCAACGTCCTGGGCCTCGATTCTGTTAGTAGATTATAGTACGATGACAGATACATGGTCGGGTCACATGACGTGTTTTTTCATACCATTGACGACTAGATTACTTTGACGTGTTTGCGCGCGTAGACTTGAAGCGGCAATGAAACTAAATCGCCATTATCATGCAGTTGTCATTGTGCTACAAGGCATTAAAAGAATCTAGGTCCTGTTTGGGTAGTATGACGACGCGAGTCGCGCGTCATGACGTCGAAAGTCGCGACTTTCCAGTTCATTAACTGTCAAATTCTGACATTTTAGCGCCACAAAACGCGTGATTCGCGTCATCGTACTACCCATGGTGGGGGCCTTTTTCTTAGAACTACCTACTACTAGAACTAGAACTACAAAAAAAAACTTTTGTTGTTTTTTTGTAAACTTTTGATTTACTTTTTTACGTAGCCTCTATTATTGTGTCCCACTGGGGCTTAGGCCTCCCCCAGTCCAGTCCAAATTTTTTTGAATTAGAGAATTTGAGGAATGGTGTTTTTAGATTTCCGTACACCAAGAGGTAAAGAAACTATTAATCAATTGTGAAACTAACAACTTTGACGTTCATAAAGTAAAAAATTTGCACTTAATGTGAATAAAATATTTGAATTTCTAAATATTACTATAGTTTGACCGGAAAGAGTAGAAATCACAGAGTGCGATTTTGCTAATACTCTTATTTTCCATACCCAAACTTTTAGTACTAAAATACATAGTCTCAGCAAGGAAAATTAACCTTGGTCTCAGTTACAATAATTGTGCTTATATTATAATAGCAGATGGCCTGAAAAGTTCGTACAATATTTAGTTACACTTCGCTTCCGTTTTCTGGACTTTATGGTCAACCTATTGCTTACGTGAGCCACACGCGGGCACATCAACGTAGCCTGGCGGTCCAACAACAGTCGTCATCATCATCATCATCATCATCATCACTAATCATCATGGTCAACCTATAGTGATGGCCATGATGATGAGTGGAGTCCGTCTCCACAACCTAGTGGACTTTCTAATGGAGAAAGAATTTTTAAAATCGGCCCAGTAGTTTCTGAGCCTATTCATTACAAACATACACACAAAAATACAAATCTTTCCTCTTTATAATATTAGTATAGATGATAACTGGACAGTTTAATTATTATGTTTTAGTTTTACCGATGATGTATTTCTGATCATAAAATATTTAAGGTGGGGCATCCACACAACAAACGTTTTGTACTCGTTATTAATAACGGCAACACGTAGACGCTTGAAATATTCAAATGTACAGATAATGGTACGGAATTCTTCGTGCGCGAGTACGGCTCGCACTTGGCTGTTTTTTATAATATTTAATGCCTATAAGCTTTGTTCTTATAATAGTTTTATTACCTATACGAACGACTCGAAAAATCTTCACCTGTTAGCCCTGATTACATATTGCTTTTGTAAACTATTTTAAGTTTCAAACAGCAGACAAAAGAAGAGAGTAAAATATCAAAATAAACGGCGATTTAATTTTATACATGGTTTATAATAAACGTCCTACATTCAACATTTTTCTTGAGTAATTTTACTGAGCCATAGATGTCAAAATATTACGTCAACAATTCGTAAATTTTCGTTTCTCGGGTCATAACTTTGGTTGTAAGAAAAACTTACCTAGATTACACACTTCCGTTAGATCGTCTGTGAAAGTATTTTCGATTAATAGCGTAATTGGAATTATCCTAAATGTTGACAATAGTTACAAATTATACTTCATTTTATACAGTTGGTATGGGTCTGTGAATATAATCCTACAATATAAATTAATAATTTTGATTGATTTCTTGATTGACCAGCCACTACTCTTATAAGCCTCCAGCAATCTGGACTTGGCCTCCGTGTTGGAGTATGGTCTAAACCTTCCTCAGTGAAGAGACCTGTGCCCCTCGGTGGGGACATGATGAATTGGATGATGATGACTGATTTTTTGTATTTTTGTGAATAAGTATAGGACTAACTCGACCTGATAAAGTTCGTTTGACGCGTGAATGACTTTAATAATGATAAGATAATAATATTTTGAATATCCTTTTTTTAAATACGTGTGTAATCTAATTTTTTATATGTGCAGTAAAGTGTTCTTTATATTTTATCTATTTATTTACCTTTAATATTTTTGAATATGTAAAGTCAAGAATCAAGATATTGACGTCTCGGTATTTCGTAAAAAAACTAAAATTATTAATCTTAGGTTTATTTAAGAGTTTTTGTATAGAGCAAAAGTTGATGACCCGCCGCCCGTTTGCACTCCGACCCGAAGCTCACCGAGATAATAATATCGCATTTAATAGTATTATTATTATTATTATATTCTTTATTGCATTTAAACACAGGTTTTTCACATAGGCGAGCACATAGCAATAGTACCTATGTCACAGAATACATAATTGTACAGGTACAGAAGATTCACTCCGCAAAACAATTAAAGAAAAATGGACTCTAGCAGCGATACAATTAGGTGCAATACAGATCGCACGGCGCTAAAAAAGCTACAGTTATATTCACCTACATGTTGCCTCTCTTTCTACCGCGTAACTCGCTCGTGCGTGAGTCCCTACTCATCAGCCACTCTGAGTGCGTATACTGCGTGCGTATACTGAGTTTTTTCATTCACTTTCGATTGCGAGAGCGTTTGCGATTTGCATAGGAGTGACAAAGCGCGCCATCTAGTTGTCTCTTTGTCACTCCTATGCAAAACGCAAACGCTCTCGCTATCGAAAGTGAATTACAAAACTCAGTATACGCACTCTGAGTTTTGTCATTCACTTTCGATAGCGAGAGCGTTTGCGATTTGCATAGGAGTGACAAAGCGCGCCATCTAGTTGTCTCTTTGTCACTCCTATGCAAATCGCAAACGCTCTCACTATCGAGAGTGAATGAAAAAACTCAGTATACGCACTCTGGAGTGGTCGCCGCATGTACTTACGCGTTCGATATCTTCACGCGGAGTGCGACAGGCCTGCCTATGTATAGTGTATAGGCGCGTTTCGGACTTTAGTAGGAAGATTGATAGCTGATTCTTATTTAATCTTTGGTTCTACAGAGTGTTTTACGGACACTATCTTGGTAGTTTGTTTATGGTCAGCAAGAGTTATATACGTTGAGAAAGAGGCTGCAACAACGGGACTCAAGTGGAAAGAGTTAGAAGTTGCCGCACAAGACCGCGATAAATGGTGATCCCTTCTACGAGCCCTATGTCCCTGATAAGGAATAAGAGGCAATCATCATCATCGAGAGTTATATACACATTACTGATGCTAGTAAAATCGTATCAGAATCGTTTCATTAATTCAAGTTATTCCTGTTTCCATGATCGGTTTGACGTCAGTGGAAATGCATCATTACGGTTTGATGATTTCCTTTCTAGCTAAATGATCTGTTCGCGTCCGCTGTAAAATTGAGTGCAGCATTTATGTTCACGTTGCTTCGCTGTACCGAGACGCAATAAAACTAGATTTTAACGCTTAATGTTTAATTACCAACATGAGAAATTTAATGTATCACTATCAACTCATGACGTCCCCACCAAGGGGCACGGGTATCTTCCCTGAGAAAGGTATATATACTTTTTTTTTATAAAAGGTGAAGAAACAGATACAAGTATCTACATTACAAACATTTGACAAGTAGATGTAAGGAAGTTATTGAATAGGTACTGCATCCTTAGACATTCACCATATACCATACTCCACTACGGGGGCTAAGTCCGGATTGGTGGACGATTGTAAGGCTGAACTTCAGAGACGAATCCTAAGTTCACGCTTAGATCAGTCATAGCAAAGTAAACTAAAGTCGTACTTAGTAAAGCGCCGTAATTTTCGTATTTACAGTACTTAAGAAAGTCATCTATATCATCTATCCTTTTTTAGTGATGTAGTTCTTACCGGTTTTTTTAATTTGACTTATCTACACGAGAGCAGGACAACATCATACAATTTTATATATGTCAGAGTGAATAATAAAATCCCACATATAATGCTCGTAGAACATCAGTGAAATGACGTTTGGAGTAGTCTGTGAACAAAAGGCTTAGAAGTGACAGTTCTAAGTTCACGTAAAGTCACCGATATTGACTACTTACACTTAGCTAAGCACCATTTCATATTAAACTTGCTAAGATTCGATTCTGAATACGAAATGTTTTTAAGTAAATGATTTTGACATTTCTGAGACCAGTCTTTGCTTAGTTTTCGTCTCTGAATGTCAGCCTAAGACTAGTGGCTGGTCTTACGGTTAGAAGTTTTCAAGCCACCCTAATGCCTAAGACTTGACTAAACGACTGCCATCTGTCGACGGCAGCCAGCACCAACTGCTTAACGTGCCTTACGAAGCACGGAACCGCTCGGAAACATTCCACTAGCGTTAGTCATAGAACGGTCACCCATCCATGCACTGAACGTGCCGTATGTTGCTTAACCTTAGTGATCGTTTATTTTTTTTATTTATTTTTTTATTACCACAAGTTAACATCTATCATTACAGGCTTAAACCTAATGCGACATACAAAACAACAATTTCAAAGTACCTATTTTTCTAAATGTAACATAAAACTTAACATCTCGTCTTTTATTAATACTATCCTACAACATTTTAAATTAAATAAAATTTCGGGTGGACGACCCTTATCACTTAGGACTATGAAAAATAGATAACCTATCCTAAAACCTACCGAATACACATATAAAGTTTCATCAAAATCGGTCGAGCCGTTTCGGAGGAGTATGCGCACTAACATTGTGACACGATAATTTTTAGAAGATAGAGAAGATACATCCAAGCAACGCTGGATGCAGGCCGCTTCAGACCGGTCTTTTTGGAAATCCATGGAGGAGGCCTATGTCCAGCAGAGGACTTCTTGTGGCGGAATGACGATGATGATGATGATCCAAGCAACTCCACGGACGTCCACTTCTATATTACTAACGCTATGGTTGTCTTCACGGAAAGTGACAGATTTGTTAGTCCATCTCTAATTAACTGCCTTGCTGTATTAGGCTTCCTGAATTAGGCTTCACTTGATTGCTAGTCTTTTTTTTTTCTTTTTTTTTATTAAAATGTCTTGAAATGATTTACGTTCTAAAGAAAATCCGAAATTGTTTATTAGTTACCTACGTATTACTGTTTGCTTTGATTCAGATTATTTATAACATAACATTTACATACAGGCACATACATTGCTTCTGGCCCCACACTAGGATACCCTGTGTCGTGGGAACCAGAAACAACGACGTCACAAAAATGTAAACATCCAAGACCTGGGTTTCTTTTTTTTTTATTCCCAGCCGGGATTCGAACCCGGGACCTCTCGCATGGTAGTCAGATGCGCTAACCACTGCGCCAAAGAGGTCGTCATACTTACACTTACACTAAAATTCTCTAAATTTATATACTTACACTAAAATTCTCAATTCAGAGGTGGACTGGTATAATTAATTGTGAGATACATAATCACGAGGTACTTATTTATGAAAACTTAAAGCTCCGCAAAGCCTGTTTAGACACCAAAAAAAAACATGAAACATTTATTATCCCCAGTAAAACATCTGCTCTTGCCCATAACTTATATAATTATTCTCATATCCATTGATTCGTTCCTTTAAGTTCGGTCTTGGGTTTTGGCCAAGAGTTCGACAACCGTTGGCGCTTCGCCAAAACATCAGCTGTTTGACGAAAAAAACGTTCTCTATATGTATTCTCTATATTTATGAATACACACCGAGTAATTGTCTGTTCGTCCATGGTATAAGTGCATTATTAGAACACGTATTAAAGATGAATCACTTGACTGGGCCCCAAATTAGGATATCCTACTGTGCTATCGTAATCAGGCAAAGACATCACAAACATGTAAAGACACCCAAACTGAGGTGTATTTTTAACAAGTTTGTATATATTTTTTTATAATAGTAGTAGAGCTCAACGATGCTGTTGGCCTTCGTTGCGTGCGACTCTTATAGGTCCAGCGCTACAAGGTGAAAACCTGCGCTACAGCCCATTGCTTTGCAATAACTGTAGCGTATTGTAAATTTTTAGTCCGGATCTAAAACAACACCCGTACTTAGATCCGGACTAAAAGTTAACAATGTATTGTGCTTACGAAAGTTTTAGTTCAAAAACTGAAGCGTATGCTGAATTCGGATACCTTTTATATTGCCATAACACATAATTCACAGCTAATCATAACTGGGGATGTTCTTGTATCCACATCCTTACACTGAAAATCTTCTCCTTATTATGATTTATTATTAAGTCATATCGTTGCCTCACTTTTTCAAACTCGTATCTTAAAAAAATGCAGCAAACTCTTATCTCAAAAAATGCGTCTATACCAAAGCTAAAAAATATTAGTATCTTAGTTTTACTTATATTTACAGCTAATAGTCCACATCTAACTAAGAAATGGCTTTTTATTTTATACCGAAACTCTAGTAAATAGACAGACATAAATATAAATTTTATTTCTCTCCTGAAAAATTGTCTTTTTTAAGATACGAGTTTGAGAAAGAAACGCAATGATATGAATATTTTGGTTAGCATCTGTCAATTGTATATCTTTGCGTGTTGTCATAATGAGCGTTTTTCCTTATGTCAAATTTAGTTCTAAAAGAATCCCTAGGTAGCGCTGCCGTACCGTATTAATAAACGTCAAAGCAAAAAATTATACTATGGTTCTGTGGAATTTGTGATGGTTGATTACGGAAAAACAAAAATGATGTTGTCGTTTGGTGATAAGTGCTATTTTGGATATTTTGGTGTCTTTGCTGTGGATTGTGGGTTTGAATTTTTATTTTTATTACGAGAAACCTCGTCCGAATAGCAACCCTGGTTCCTTCTCTTGTTTAGTAATCTGTGGACTAACTTTGCTACGAAACACAATTTTGTACGTAGAAACGAATAACGCCATCTAGATTATCTCAAGGAACTAAGAAAAAAAAAAGAAAGGAAAAACGCTCATTTAATTGATTAATATTTATCTATCTCTATCTAGTAGACTACCAATAGCGTCAATTAAACAACCGTTAGGTACCAGACTAATGTCATTATTGAACAGCTATGCATTTACAATCCTCCACCAATCCGGGCTTCCTCAGGGAAGAGACCTGTGCCCCTCGGTGGGGACATAATGGGTTGATAATGATGATGCATTTGAGAGACTCCAGGTGTTGCCAGTTATCATTGATTCCCGAGTGGATCCACGGGTATCCGCTAGTGCTCCAATAAGTCTTTGCGTAATACGACGGAACTCCTCTAACGAAGTGTACGATATGTAGACCCAGTCGGAGCAGATTGTTCTATTTTATTTATAAACAGTGAGAGATTTATGTGACTAACATGCGTGGTCATATTTCACCGGGGCTTTTATTGAAGGAATGTCAAACGAGAGTCGGTTTTCGGAAAAGCCAATGGGATTGCTGACAAAATATTTACGTAGGTACTAGGTACGCTCTACTTGAGTCACCGTTGATCTAAATGATACCCTGAGCTATGGTCTTATGCGTTAAACTCATAAAGTAATTATCGATAATGTTACTTGTGTAGATTGTGTAAAAGAATAATAATTGTTACCAAGAGCCTGTCGATAAACTGCATTAGCAGTTTGGAAAACTAATGTTATTGTGATTTTGCATTGCATAGCAAAAATAAATGGTGGTGGCAAGGACATTACAAACATGGAAAAACACCCATACTGAAGCCATTTGTAGAAAAGTACGGGGGTCCCCAGTGGGAATTGAACCCAGGACCTCTGTCTTGGCAGGTAAACGCCTTAACGGCTAGGCCAACGAAGCAGTCAATACAAATTTATTGTTACAAGCCGGAATCGAACCCAGAAACGCATTTTAATTTTTGGTCAGGATCAGTTTACTTGGCTTTTTATTAGGATGTAATTTATGAGTAGAATAAAGAATATAATAGATAGCTATCTAGGATTCCGTAGCCAAATGGCAACAAACGGAATCTTTATGGATTCGTTCATGCCTGTCTGTATGTCCGCATGTTACCGGTAAGTAGAATACATCTCACACAGAATACATCTACTTACCAAGTTTCCGGTAAGTAGATGTATTCTGTGAACCGCATTGACATTTTCACACAAAAATAGAAAAAAAAAATTTTGGGGCATCCCCATACATAGAACTGAAACTCTTTTTTTTTTTTCATCAAACCCATACGTGTATCTAACGGGTATCTAAGGATAGGTCTTCAAAAATGATATTAAGGTTTCTAATATATTTTTTTTAAACTGAATATCTACCAGTCTTATGTAAATATCAGACTTAGTCCAGGAGCTCTTTATGATGTTTATAACGTTTATATCTATTGTTGAAATAGGCTCGCGTCTAGACTTTTTTTCGTAAATTTTGTACTTGTGTCTTTTATGTTTGCGATTGAGTGTAAAATAAACTCTTTAACGTAAATCCAACGCTCCACCCGTCTACCTGTGCATCCAGTTAGTCACAATCGAAAACGTGCCATAAATCCAGCCTTCAAGGTCTCAAATCCCAGTTACAGGCGCCGTGGCGCCGTACAGCTGCTGACAATAATTCTAGTTGTCCGTAAGGGTCATTATCGTCCAGTTATTAGACAATACGGTCTCATTAATGGCGCAATTCTTGTCAAGCTTCGAGAGTTCGGCGATACGATTTGGGAAGTGGGAGTGTGGCGAATTGTTTCAGGATCTAGGGCCGGTTTTTCAACTGACAATTTTACTAAATACTTGAGTAACGTTCTTTTACGCTCTTTTATGAGAAATTTGATGAGGCAGCACTACAGTTATCAATTCAGAAATTGGCCCTTACGATGTTGCGGCGTTGGTCTACTAAGGGTCGGTTTCAGAATTGAGAATTTCACTAGGAAAATACTAAAAAACCTACAAACGTATAATGCTAACTTTTCGGGACAAAGAAAACACTTAATAATTTCGTAGTTACGACGCCTTTTTTATTCAGTAAATACAAAGCTGACATTTACATTTTAAGTTTCAAGCAAGGTAGCACAAAATGGGTTTCACAGGCGCGCCGCGCTAAGAAAATAGGTAGTAACGAAATAAAAAATAAAAAATTAGTCGCATTTTCGTTCTTTCATGCTCTTTTTCGAGAAATTAGAGGAGAATTACCCAAAATTACTTCATGAAAAGTTAGAAAAAATAAAAATAACTATGGGTCGTCTTCTAGACAGCCCCAGCCGACCTCTGTGGCGCAGCGTTTAGCGCATCTGCCTACCAGGCGAGAGGTACCGGGTTCGAATCGGTCAGATGTTTACATGTTGTGGTGTCACTGTTTCTGGTTCCCACGCCACAGGGTATCCTAGTGTGGGGCCAGAAGCAATGAATGTGCCTCTATTTAAATGTTTATAAAAATAAAAAATAAAAAAACGTAATTGTTCTTTTAATCTGGACAATTTCGGCAGGCCGCGGCCAATCAGCTCACCATATTCGACGACCTCTGTGGCGTAGCTGTTAGCGCATCTGCTTACCATGCGAGAGGTCCCGGGTTCGATCCCCGGCTGGGGAGAAAAAAAAACTCCAGGTCTTGGATGTTTACACGTTTGTGACGTCGCTGTTTCTGGTTCCCACGACACAGGGTATCCTAGTGTGGGGCCAGAAGCAATGTATGTGCCTGTATGTAAATGTGTATGTGTATAACAATGGTTTTCAACTGTTCTGTTCAAGTTCATAACATAACTGATTTAGTGATTACGCATATCGGAGGAGAGACTGTTATTAAATATATTTGACATACTTGAAAAAAATCTACGTCATGCAACGCATTTCCTAACACTTTGAACTTTGATCCACAGCGTTTATTTGGCAAAAGCTTAGGATTCATGAATATAGATAGAATAAACATGCTATTTCTTATACTGTATAATTCTGTTAATTGTTTCGTGTGCAATAAAGTATATTATAAATAGAATATTCTTCATTTATTTTCATATATTTAATTACCATTAGATATTGATAAATCATTAATAGGTACTGTTTTTCACAGTCGAACGAATATTCTCTCAAAACATAGCTAACGATTGCCTTTAACGACTGTGCTTGTTGTGCAATTTATTTATCAGACTGATTAAAATTGCAAATTAGGCTTGGCCCAGTAGTTAATAAAGAATGACGTTAATATAAGTAAGGAAATCTATATAAATAAAATTCAAAGTCCTGACTGACTGATTCATTCACTCATCAACGCCCAGCCCAAGCCGTTGGACCTAGGAAGCTGAAATTTTGCACAGAGGGTCTGTATATGGATAATATAGGCAAGGAATAAGACCGATTTTTTTTAAATTCAACCCCTAAGGGGGCGAAAAGGGTTGCCAAAATTTGTATGGGAGGTTTAAAGAATGTTGTCTAATTTTCTTGAAACTTAAAATAAATACTTTTCAACACAATTATTGTTTGAACACGTGTTTCGCCGTTTTTCTAAATTTAACCCTTAAGGGAGTGAACGGGATTGCAAAATTTTGAACTAAAGTCCACGCGGACGGAGTCGCGGGCGAAAGCTAGTATAAACATATTAATCTCAACTCCGCTATGGTATTATAGGCATCACCTCTAGACAGCGAACAGTAGATCTAATTGTTAAGGACATAAGTGCGAGAGTTGAACATAAAGGGTAGGATCTGTATGTGTAGGTAGGTATTTATCATCTGCCATTGGAAAATTTCATCCGTTTGCGTGTACAGTCGACAGCACGTCAACCTTCACATTTTAGTTGCAAAGTCGCCCATAATCCAACGGAGTAGAGTGCGTGGGTGTATATGATGATGTGCTGCCGACTGTACATACATTACGCTCTAATAAAAATCGTTGGAGTGAATTTATTGCTTTTAATATCCGACTTTATGTTCTATTCTAAAACTCGAAAGAGATACATCGTGTTGTAGTACTCGTATGTACCTATAGCTACCTTGAGAAAAGTTTGCAATGGTCGTGGTGATTCCATTCTAAAACTTCTAATCAGTAGTGTTATGACCCCGACCTAGAGTATGCATTGTAGTAGAATGACAACTGTATGTACATGGCGATTTAGTTTCATTGCCACTTCAAGCCTACGCGCGCACACAAGTAAATCTAGGCATCAATGGTATGAAAAAATACGTCACGTGACCAGACCGTGTACGTGTCATCGTAGGTACTGTAATCACTGTTTAGTCAATCTCAATTACAAACGAAACAAAAAATCTACAGGTCAATTAAACGGTTTGTGGAAAAAGTCTCACTAATATTATATAGGGTGCATTTACAAAGTATAAACTACTAAAAAAATACTTGATAAAATCATGTAGTCATATTTCAGCAATTAAATCGTAAAACACAAACACATGCTATAAACATATATGGGGCTTTTAAAAATTCTCACACGAATATATTTTCCACGTTCCAAATAATATAGGATTTATTTTGTTTTCTTCTACGATACATGAAAGAAATAAGAAATAAGTCCGCCTTTGCACGTTGTTTTTATCACAAACCTGTTATTTAAGTTATATTATGTATTTTCTTTTGTGCAATAAAGTGTAACAACAACAACAACAACATGGATTTTTATGTGAAAACTGTTTTTTTTTATAATAAAATTGCAATAAATTTTTGGTGCGATCAATTTATCTAAATTTTAATCATTTCAAAATAAAAAATGAAATATTAGGTCTTTACCTATGAAATTGCCGTTTTGTATGAAAAAATCTAAACGATTTTTTTTCATGTATTTTTTATTGTATTAATCGAAGTAATCACCCATGCAATCAATGCATCTTTGCCAACGCAGTGGCAGTTTATTGATGCCCTTCTTAAAGAAATCAGCTGGACGGGAGGCAACAAATTCTTCAGAGGCATTTTGTACTGCCTCTCGGGTATTGAATTTTTTTCCCGCCAAGAAGTTATCCAAATTCTGAAAAAAGTAGTGGTCTGTAGGCCCAAGGTCTGGTGAGTAGGGCGGATGACGGAGAGATTCCAACCCCAGTTCTTGCAACTTGGAGACCGTCTGCTGTGCAGTATGAGGTTGCGCGTTGTCGTGCAGGAGCAGCGGAGACGAGCGATTGACCAATGCTGGTTGGAGATGTGCCAGCTTCTCCATCATTGTGTTCAGTTTTTCACAGTACACATCTGCAGTAATGCTCACCCCGTTTGGTAAGAAGCTTTGATGAATAACACCGGCACTAGACCACCAAACAGTGACCATCAATTTTCTAGGGGTGAGTTTTCGTTTAGGGCATTGTTTAGGTGTTGAACCAGGATCCAACCAACTTGCTGAGCACTTGCGGTTATCAAACAGAATCAATTTTTCATCGCAGCTAACAATGCGGTTCAAAATTCCTTTATTTGTGTATCTGTTGAGCAGTGCAAGGCATGTCTCGACGCGTACTTCGCGCTGGCGATCATTGAGTTTGTGGGGCACCCATTTATCAAGCTTTTTTACCTTGCCAATTTGACACAAATGAACCAATATTGTTTTGTAGCTAACGTCGAAACCTGCTGCTAATTCAGCCGTAGATTGTGTATCATCAGCTTCCACAGTCGCCTTTAATTCGTCAATGTCGACCTAAGTCATCGGACGACGTCGAGGTTCATTTTTCAGAACCGAGTCGAAATTTCCAGAACGGAAGCGAGCAAACCAATAACAGGTGGTGTGTTGGCTTGTAGTGTTAACTCCGTAAACGTCGTTGATGTTGCGTGCCGCTTGTGCCGCGTTGCTGCTACAACGGTACTCATATTCCATAATTAGTCGAATTTTTTACGTATCCATGATGACGAAAAAGATTGAAATGCGATGAAAATGTAACACTAATCAATAAACAAATGACTACTTTTGGAAAAAGGATTCCATGTTCTTAAAATAAAATGAATTTGAAATTAGAATTCTTAGCCAAATAAAAATTATTTTGATTTGAAATGGCCAGTACTGCAGAACGGCAATTTCATAGGTAAAGACCTATTATTTAACGTTACTTGCGTCAATTTTGTTACTTTTATGCTTACCTGAGGCGCGTAGCTTAGAAGGTCTTGGGTTTGATTCACACTGAAAGTCGCCGTACATTTGTACAAATGGCCTCAGTCTGGGTATTTTCTGATGTTTGTAATGTCCTTGCCTGGTTACCATAGCACGGGGTATCCTATTTTGGGACCAGGTCAAGTGATTGTGTTGCCTGAAAGTTTTTTTTTGTTGGTTTCTGTGATATACAGTCGACACCACATCATCCTATACACCCATGCACACTACTCCGTTGCATTACGGGTGACTTTGGAACTAAAATGTGAAGGTTGGCGAGCTGTCGACTGTAAATTATTGTTGTTCCAATAAATATAAATTCTTTACTTCCATAAAAGAAGAATATAAAAACATAGAAACATAGAAACCCAGGTCTTGGATGTTTACATGTTTGTGACGTCGCTGTTTCGGGTTACCACGACACAGGGTATCCTAGTGTGGGGTAGGGTGGATAAGGATTCCTCTTCCTCTTTCTCAAAATGAGGAATTTCCTCATATTTTTGAGATTCCTCATCCTCTTCCTCTTCCTCAAAATTGATTTTAAATGAAATTCTCTTGCTCTTCCTCATGAGGGATTTAAGAGGAAGGAAAGTTATAAGATTCTTTCAAACGAAATGTGTTTGAGCGAGAGAGAGAATCCTCGCCGTATTAAAAAGTTAAAGAAAGACAGAGATGGAAACATCTAGGTAAAGAAGTTCAATACTAGCGTAATCCCTGCTGCCGTAGATTTTTAAAAACGGATGTTTTGTTTTCATATGTTTTTATTTAATTTTTCTTTTATTTTTCTTGTTTTGTTGACTTTTGTGTATTTTGTTTATTACGTACTTGTGTCTTCATTGTGTTTCTGTGACAATTTTAATAAAATCCTTCTTTCTTTCTTTCGTAATCTACGTAATGTCTTTTGTTCTTCGTCTTTAGCATCCTCATCCTCTTCCTCTTAGTCTGCCAGATTCCTCTTCCTCGAAATCGACTTTAAAAAAATCCTCTTCCTCATCCTCTTCCTCATAACAAGTTCTTCAACAACCCTAGTGTGGGGCCAGAAGCAATGTATGTGTCTGTATGTAAATGTTATGTTATGTATGTCAATTTTTGAAAGGATTACCATTTTGTGGCTTGGTTCATGTTTGCCCATTCTCCTTTACAAAGTGAGATGTAACCTGTAGATGGCACCTATTCGTCAGATCAAAGCGTCGGCGGCCAATAAAACCTAGTCCTTTATTGCCGATATTAAACACAGACAGCGCGTTAAAACGCCCGTATTACTAGTTGGACGAAGTTTCTTCCCTGTTTCAAAGGACAATGTCGCTTTATGACGTGTAAGATAATAATATTTATGACGACTGCATACATGTGTCTTTTCGCCGCATATCCCAGGGGCAAAGTCTTAGACAAGGTATTAAATTAACAATAGCTATAAACGAATATCTATATATATAAAAGGAGAAGCTGACTGACTGACTGACTGACTGACATATCAACGCAGGGCCAAAACTATAAGAGTTAGAAACTAGAAATTTTGCACAGGGGTTTCTTTTGTAACGTAGGGGAGCACTAAATAAGGATTTTTAAAAATTCATCCCCTAAAGGGGTAAAATGGGGGTTCAAAGTTAGTATGAAACTTTGCCGTCTTTGAAGTTATTCGAATGAAATTTGGTACGAAGGTTTTTTCTTTAAAATTATGAAACACGTGTAAAATCGTTTTTTAAAAATCATCCCTTAAGGGGGAAAAAGGGGGGTACAAACTTAGTATGGAACTTTGCCGTTTATGAAGTTATTTGAATGAAATTCAGAATGAAGGTCCTTCATTGAATGTCGTGAAACACATATAAAATAGTTTTTCGAAAATCATCTTTTAAGGGGACAAAAAGGGGGGTGCAATGTTAGTATGAAACTTTGCCATTTTTGAAGTTATTCGAATGAAATTCGGCATGAAGGTCCTTCATTGAAAAACATGAAAGACATGTAAAGTAATTTTTCGGAAATCATCCCTTAAGGGGGTAAGTGGGGGTTGCGAAGTTAGTATGAAAGCTCTTTCGCATGCGCTAAAAGTATCCCTATCTTATTTGCAAACACTTTACTCAACTAAAGCCCTCGCGGACGTAGTCGCGGGCAACAGCTAGTAATAAACATAAACATATAGGTACATACAGACACGTACGAGTACATTGCTTCAGGCCCCACACTAGGATACCCTGTGCCGTGGGAACCAGAAACAGCGACGTCACAAACATATAAACATCCATGACCCGGGCTCTTTTTTTTGGTCCCCAGCCGGGACCTCTCCCATAGTAGGCAGATGCGCTAACCACTAGCACAGAGGTAGTCGAGAATTACTTACTTAGTCTCAGACCATATTGTTGATGGAAGTTGTTGTCTATGTTACAGACTGCTGAAACTTTAACTACATGACAACACTTATGTACCTATACTCGTATTAAGCCCCTGTTTCATAATGTTCAAATAAAGTTCCAGATAAGCTACCCGCAACCAGGGCTGCCGTTTGTTCTAAATTTGAATAAATTTTCCTATATTGCGTGTGTTCACTTATGGCTTCAAATGTAGAACAAACAGCAGCCCTGGTTGCGGATAGCTTATCGGGAACTTTATCTTCAGATTGTGAACCAGACCCTTAATCTTAAGAAAAACAGTATAACAGGTTTATTTGTGACAAATAAACAGTTCATTACATCCCTAAGGCCTCTGACTTGGCTTAACGACTGCCATCTATCGACGTATATCATATGTGTAAGTAACCTTACGACCAGGTTTTCCATACATTGTCTACGTTTAATCGGATCCAGTCCAGATCCAAAGCACCACTCAATTCACTCATTTCAGTTGACATTCCACCCACGTGTCGTCACAAATTACTGTTAGTAAAGTCTTTATGGACGACAAGATTGCAGTGTACTGTAGGAAAATCTATAAAGGAGGTATAGTGTGTTAGCTTTTAGAATATACCTCGGGCTTTGGAGCAGGCTTCGGTTTTCGCCGAAAGCACACGAGTATAATACTACTTACTGCTCTGTATAAAACTTTTCTTCACTATTTTGAAAAGTTATGTAAAGTTATACATAAATAGCAATACAAAATAAACCTTACCTAATTGCAATATAATCGGTTTTTGATTGCTCAGCCGAGGTATATTCTAAAAGCTAACAGACTGATGCTTCGATCGCTCTTATTATGTGGTGTAAGCTTTACTAGGTTGGGTCTAAAATTTGAAATTTCTGAATGTCAATTCAAGTTAGTTTTTACGCTGTCTGAAAAACTCGACAGCCTAATTCTTTAGTGGGTGGACAAAGTAATTTGTTTCCATTCTTGTGCTATTTACTGGGTTTCTTGCGTTTAAAGTGATCATCATCGACCCATTATGTTCACACTAAGGGGCACGGATCTCGTCCCTAAGAAAGGTATAGGTCATACTCCACCACGGGGGCCTAGTCCGGATTGGTGGAGGCTTGTAAGACTAGTGGCTGATCTTACTGTCAGAAGTTTTCTTTAATGCTCAACAACTGCCATCTACTGACCTTGCCTTGCCTACCTTGCGAAGCACGGAACCGCTCGGAAAAATGCCACTAGCGTTAGTCATAGAACAGTCACCCATCCATGCATTGAACGCCCCCTATGTTGCTTAACCTTCGTGATCGCTTAAAATCACTCAGGCAGCCGGGGCTACGAGCGATTCGTAAGCGAGCGAGCGAAATTTTTACAGTTAAATACTAAATAAATATCCACTTTGCTGGATTTAAATAATTATTTCTTACGTTTTTTGTAAATGTTTAGGTTTATGCTTTTGTCTGTCGGTCTGTACTGTGTGTATCTAATAAGTGAATACTTTTTTACTCTCGCTAATAACTCTGGCCCAGACGACACTGTATCGCATTTACGTCAAACAGTAATCGTAAACCGTTTCATCCCCGTACAGTCGACAGCTCATCAGCTTTCACATACGTACACTCTAATGAGTTGCGTTAAGGACGACTTTGAAACAAAAATGCAAAGGTTGACTTGCTGTCGACTGTCCTAAGAAACGAACGTGTATGTCGTCATAAATTCGGATTAGCTAGTGAATTGTTACCGCGACTTAGGCCAGTTCCTTCGCTGACAATTTTTGCCTTTCTAAGTCAAATTCAAAATTCAAAATTGGTTTATTGCACAGAAGACAGATAACATAAATGTATAAACTAGCACCCATACTAGGCATAACCTGTGTCGTGGGTACTACTACTCTAAATATAGTTTTACATAGGTGTCTTAGCTTTCTGTAACAATAATAAAAACTAAAATAACTTAGACTATAGTTTAATAGTGCTGTGTGTGTGTTTGTTGTGTCTCAGTGTGTATGTATGTGTGTACGTGTGCGTGCATGTATGTGTGTGTGTGTGTGTGTGTGTGTGTGTGTGTGTGTGTTTGTGTGTGTGGGTGTGTGAGGGGGTGTGTGTGTGTGAGGGTGTGTCTGTGTGTGTGTGTGAGAGGGGATGTGTGTGTGTGTGTGTCTGTGTGTGTGTGTGTGTGTGTGTGTGTGTGTAAGAGTGCATTTGATATCAACACAGTTCTACTTTGCAATGGCCAGTAAACCTTCGGTTTCAGCATACGTTAAGGAGAGAAGCCAGCTTGTGACGCGGAGCTTTTTTAAAAGCATATGGCCTATAGATTGAGACAAGAGAGATTTTTTTATTTAATATAATGGCTAAACAGTTTGCTTGCTCAAACTCTGGCTCGTAGCAAACATACTGTAAGCAATTTTTGGTATAACAGACTACGCCATCATTTTGATTGAAGTGGTTTTTTGTAGAGTTGGCCGTATAGTTGGTCAAGTTTGGTAGCAATGGGTTTGTATTGAGCCAGCATTCTGAAAAAACTATTATGTTTGGTGTTCTGTTAGTGTTATTATGTAAGTGTTCTGTTACAAGCTTCCACCAATCCGGACTTGGCCCCTGCGGTGGAGTGTGGCCTATACCTTCCTCAGGGTAGAGACCCGTGCCCCTCGGTGGGGACATAGTGGGTTGATGGTGATGATGATGGTGTGTTCTTTAGTATTTGGGGAGTGATGTGTTTAGATAGATGAATTTAATTATTTATTTACAATAAAAAACACGAAAGCAAATAATATAAGAAAAGGAGGTGGAAAAACATGAAAGGAAAAATATAAACCACTTAGACAATAGAATTAAATACATATCATAAAATGGACTCACCTGTATTCCAGAGAGGTAGGCAGAGACCCGCCTTAACGGCTTGACCAACGAGTTTTTTTTATGTAACATAATATTTATAAAAAAAAAAAAAATTACATACAGGCACATACATTGCTTCTGGCCCCACACTAGGATACAGGAAATAGAACAGCATCTTTTAATAACTGCAGACAAAGTACAGAAAGTACTTCGTATAATTGAGTGGGAGTTATGAAGGGAAAGGGCGAGGAAGCCCGAGAAGGTGCTTTGAAGCTGCTCCTTTTGTGAGGTTTCCTCTTTGGCGTTGCAGTGAGGCACTATTACTTTCCAATTTACTTGCCTTTCCAACAAATAAAATATATTTGTAGCTAATGCAGGGACGCGGTAACGTAGAAGATTGAAAGACGTATAAAACATACAGGCACATTGCTTCTGGCCCCATACTAGGATACCCTGTGTCGTGGGAACCAAAAACAGCGACATTACAAACATGTAAACATCCAAGACCTGGGACTTTTTGTCCCCAGCCGGGATTCGAACCCGGGACCTCTTGCATGGTAGGCCGATGCGCTACCGCTGCGCCTCAGCCTAGATAGTACGACGACGCGAGTCGCGCGACTTAACGTCAAAAGTCGCGACTTTCCAGTACATTAACTGTCAAATTCTGACATTTTAGCACCACAAAACACGCGACTCGCTTTATCCTACTACCTATGCTGAGGTCGTCGGAAAATCACTAATTGACTAGTGCTCCTTCTAGCATTTGGGCATTAGAAGAAGAAGAAACAAGAAAACGCATTTATTAGAAAGTACATTAAGTCCCCTTGGACGTTACACTAACACTGACCCCCAGTTTCTAGAACGCTAACAGTCTAATTTAATTTTAATTTATTTTATTTTATTTATTTATTTGGAGAAAATACAGGCACAGATAGTAAATATTCTATGATGTACAATATAGGGTCTGTTAATCTTTTGGTAACAGCTCTTATTTGTCCAAAATGCATACAAAAAAAATAACTGACAGCTGTTAACAGTAGATTAACAGGCTGTTAGCGTGACAGCGAAGGCGGCGATTACGGCCCAATTCTTATTTTTCGACGTGTGTAATTTTCCAATTGAGTATCACTACAAATTCTTCCTTATGAAAATTCTTAGTTTCACTAATTCTTAATTTTCCGAATCAAGAATTTTCTTAAAGGAGAGTTCGTCCCGATAATAGTTTGGGAAAATTACACACGTCGAAAAATAAGAATTGGGCCCTAATGGCCGGCACCAGGAGGCTACTGTACGCTGCCGCTGTACTGTTCTCTTTGTCTCGAGCATATTATATGTAATGGAGTAAGTGGCTATTTGAGAGAACGATTTTTTACGTCTCGCCATCAACTCCGCAGGCGTGACGGATGTCTCTTTACAGGTAAATCAGCTTTCAGCCCTGACAGCGTACGAATTTTTCATGCGCTTTACTACCCCGCTTGTGTTTTAGACGTTTTACCTTTACTGGAGAGATTGAAGAGATTATTGTGTCACAATAGTGGGTTCGGGAGTGCGGTCGGAACAAGAAAAACTAGGGTATCCAGAGGCAATAGATAATTATATTTTGTTTAGGTAAAAGAAAGGCACCTGAGAACAAGGAAATAAGAACTCTTAACTATGGTCTAAACAAGTAAATATAACAATACAATTTGGAATAGAAAAAAGCAGTACACTTACATTATGTGCCTTTTAAATATTTTATGAATGTTATAGATATGGAGATTAAGACGATCCGGGTTGTAATAAAAAGAAAGAATGACATTTTTTGTCCACCTTCAATCTTCATGGCTGTAAGGGCCCTCGCCACAGCCGAAGCGCCGACAACGACAGCGACGTCACGTAGCCCCGGCTGCCTGAGTAATCCTAAGGGCTCTCGCCCACGGCGGCTTTTTGTAGCGCTACACCCGCGCGACGGTGGCGCGTTCGCATCGCGACAGAAGCGTGGTTACGTGGGCGAGGGCACACAGCTAGCGACCGCATCGCGGCTGTAGCGCGGCGAACGCGCCACCGTCGCGCGGCCGTAGCGCTACAAAAAGCCGCCGTGGGCGAGGGCCCTAATAGCTCAGATAAGAAGTCGGTCGGTCGGTACAGAAGCGAAAAGACGCCGGTTTAAATCCTGATGATTTTTTTAATTATTTTTTTTCAAGTTCCTTCTTTTGCGCGAAAAACCATTATTGGGTCCTCGAAAAAACAGATTACTAAAAAAACTCGAGCTAAGCTGGTCATCCAGGTACTTAACATTATAGGAAGATACTTCAATAGCAGAAAAACAGTAATAAGACTAGAAGAGAGATGAGTCCTGATAACATAAACATTTACATACATATTGCTCACACTAGGATACCCTGTGTCGTGGGAACTAGTAACAGCAACATCACGAACATGTAAACATGCAAGACCTGGGGTTTTTGTCACCAGTCGGGATTCAAACCCGGGACCCCACAGGGGTCGTCTAATCGACTATAAAAAAAAAACGGCCAAAGCTAGTGAGACTCCTGCATCGTTGGTTTCCTACGTACAATCTTTCTTAGCAACAACATCTGTCATTTGGTTCGTAACCTCTTCCTTATCCTTTCTAAGTGTCTAAACACACGGCCGAAAATACGCGGCCGAAGTTCGGCATGATTACTCCTGCAATGTATTTTAAATTACTGATGACACACCGTGCCGAAATTACGTCGCGTTAAGCGTACAGCCGAACTTCGATCGGGCGTAAGTTCAGCAGCGATTCGGGGGCAACGTTTTGTATAGGAACACCTTATACGCGACCACGTAATTTCGGCTCTTATCGTGTGTCATATCAGCCGAATGCGTCGGAACGTAAAATCGGCCACGGAACTTCGGTCGCGTAGTTTCGGCCTAGTGTGTTTAGACCCTTACAGTACAGTAAAAAACCCTAAAAAGTACATTGCGGCTCTTATTGCGAATACGAACTGCCAGACAACCTGCTAATTGAATCCATCATCATTCCAGCGGCTTACTTCAACACAAGCAAATCGGCAGACGCTAGACGGGGAGAAGATCTCGTGAAAGCGCGAGTATTTCGCTATGATTTATTTATAGTAGATGTCGTTGACCGTCTCCGTTTGGTGCCTCGTTTATACCCCACTTTTCACGATTTAGATTTTTTAAAATCTTGATTCGGTTATTAACTCGGTTCTGTTAGTTCGTTATCGTATAGCGACAGACAGATTGTCGGGACACGTGGTATGTTTTTTTTTATTCATTGACTCTAGAAGACTTTATCAACACTTTAGCCAAGCCCTGGAGCTGGGGTGTCTGGTTAGAGATCCTTTTTGCAAAAAGTGTCAGACCAATCAAGTCAAATAATCTGTGACGACAGTAAACCAAACCTACCCTTCTGGGATACAGGCGTGAGCTTATAAACATGAACATTTACATACATAGAGGCACATACGTTGCTTCTGGCCCCACACTAGGATACCCTGTATGTGTCTATGTATGTATGTACGTGTCAGAACAATCTCATTAGTGATCATTACGACCCACGCCCGAGAGCCGAAGTACTTAAAGATAAGCACTTTCTATATTGATGAAAATTAATAAAGTAACTCGATAATGTAGTACATCACGTGATATAAGATTAATATGTAGTAGGTACATATTTTAAATATTTGTGTACTTAAATCATTATCTTTGCGGTCGAAAGTGAAATACACGTCAACATTCATGTATTATTATTGATACGTTTATTGCACATAAGTGGAAACATAAAAGTTTTCACAACGCTCATATATTTGCTACAATGTACCTAATCTTCACGTTTCATCTCGGGACGCGAAGTAACTGAGCATTTTACGCTGTATATTAATGCAAATTGAAGTCAAGAGACTTATTTAACCTTTTTGAACCTTTATTTGGTCTGCCAAATTAACATACAGGTAACAGGTAGACAAAACTAGCCAAATTTAAACGGTGCAACAGTTTTGCTAACTTACGCAGCGTCATCTAGTTGCGGCGGCGACTGGAAATTGCACTTTTGGAGGTCTACTACTAGACTGAAGTTAAAGAATTGAAATTTGAAGCTTAAAATAAATTCCAATAAACGCGAAGAGGAAAGGTTCGTTACTTTAAAAAAATATCAAATTTCCTCAGTAACCTCATTTTCAGCTATGGAATCATATTGGGTTTTTTAAAAACAGTAACATCGAAATGCCTTCCCTTGTGTTATCTCAAATTATGTACAAAATTACAAGGTACAAAATTAGGCGAATTTCAGAAAAATACGAGGAGTAAAAGAAAATAATTTTGAAATTTCAATTTTGTACGAGCCATATTTGATCAATTTTTATTTTTAAAATATTTAACAGTATATTATATGATTCATGCAACGCTTTTTTATTTATACAAAGTGTGTTGTCTATAATGCTGAGTGTTAAGTGAGCTTTCATCTCTGATCACTTCAACGCAAGCTTGAAGCGAAGTGCCCAGGCAGTTAATGCATTCAAGAACCTACTATTTTATAGAATCAGGCGTTACTTTGCGGAAATCCATAATAGCATTAAAATGAGAAAATTACTTTGCTAAATTCCGCTAATATCCCACAAGCACCATGCGGTTAGGTAATGCACCGCCCTCCCTCCCACTTTCATCATTTCATTCATTCATTCGTCATTTGTGCTTGTGAGCCTGAGGATGCCTCGTGTTAGAGGCGAAACGCGTCGCGCATTGTCTCACACAAGTATTGTTGTCGGTGGTGGTGTGTTCGTGTCTTGCTTCTGCTTGAAAAAGTGGGAGGGAGGGCGGTGCATTACCTAACCGCATGGTGCTTGTGGGATATTAGCGGAATTTAGCAAAGTAATTTTCTCATTTTAATAATAAATAAATTGATCATCCTACGGATATTTCTCAAATCTTGAGTGGAACTACACTCTTGCTGTTGTCGTCTACTAGTTGTATTATTTTACACCGACCCCCTCGGTGGTAGGGCGAAAAGTACTTGACTTAATGAAATCTTGGTTCACAGCAGCGTTTTATTTTGACCTGAAAATTGTTTTCATTTTACTCCAAGGCAAAGAGGGTATTTGTCCAAATGCATATTTGGACGTTCGCTTAACTCAATTTGCATTTTTATTTCGCCTTTGTCACTGTGAAATACGTTTGACAAACCGTTTTCGTGTACACTTTTTGGTGGTATTTGTGCCCGTAAACGATATTTCTCTTCTGTTGTTTATTTTAGCATCTTGCATTGTTTCATGAACCACAAATAGCTAAAGTATAGCAGTTCCGTCACTTGATTAATAATATTGCCACCAAAGACCGTAAAATATCAGAAGTTTAATTTTTTTTTAATTAGGTAGGTACATTTGCAAATTATGCACAAATAACAATTATAATACACACAATGAATTTGCATTCAAGATACCAATGCTATCCATGCTTTCGGGTCGAATAGTTGAAGGAAATGTGGAAGCGAAAAAAAAAACTCCACTCTAAAACCTACATCAAGTTAGACCATTCTTTACAAATAGTGGAGAAGACAAAAAATACGAATATTATTGCTTTTAGAGGCCTAGTGACGCTGGCCGAATCCTGACTGATCCCAATCGTCGAATTATTAAATTCTATACTAATTTGACAGACGATTGGAACAGCTTAGAATTTGGTGTGCGGAATATAGAAGCTAGACTTTATGATACAAAAAGGTCCGCACCCACAGTTAGCCTCCTATTTCGCTGCAACCCATTTGTCTTCTAGCGTACACGTATTAAATCATCGTGTTCGTTATTTCAGGTACACATTCAAGCATTGCCAGTGTTACTACGAAAAGCAAACAAGCTAAAAACTAACGATGATGTACATATATTAAAACACAATTCCCTAAAACGCTCCTCAACGCAGTTTAAATAGACTAAAGTATAGTCTCTCACTTTATCTCAGACTATTTAAAATGCATTTAAGCAGTGTTTAATCTGTAGATTTTTTTATGGGTCGTTCTTTCTCCTCCTTTTTCTTTAACACGACCTTCTTTCTTATATAAAATTTAGAGAACATTTTGTTTCTGACATTATAGGAAAGTTTATGAAGAATATTAGAATTTTAGAATAGAATGGAAGCATTTATTGACATATTAAGACAAAGGGTCGAGGTTCAGCATTATGCGACCAAGTCAGCGCAGTGACCCTAGCAGATTTGATTTTCAGCCACTTATAAAAAGACTAAAAGCGAAGCTTTTGGTACAATACAAATTGGTACCAAGAATATTAAGAAGAAGAATAAAACCATTTATTATACCACGACACATCACAGAAACAAAATAAACAGACAAGTAACATAATATATGCAACGCAACACAAACAAAAAAGCAAAAAAGTTAAAACAAAACCACAGATACATATAGCTAGATATGTCCATAGATATTTACTTAGAGGTACATATTCAGATTTTCTGACAAGTTTTACTACTTTTTATTATCATGTAGTGTAGGCCCAGATTCTCGCGTTCCCTTACACGAATAGTTGGCATAGCTCGCAAATTGAGCGTCCACCCGATATGATTTACGACTGTCGAAGGCCCGTTTACACGTTCCAGTTAACTTGACGCCGGATTTCCCACAACGCAAATGTGGCAACGAGATTAAAGTTTACGTGGGCAGGCGTGGGCTGAAGCTTGTCTTTTCTAAGAATTAAGTTAAATTGTAAAGCTGGTTGCTTTCCTGAATAAACAAATTAAAATCAAAAGAACGTCGACGTGGTGCACGTAGCGACTAATGAACGTCGATGAAGCGGTAGCTACTGGTCTCTGCTTACCCCTCGGGGATACAGGCGTGTGTTTATGTATTTATATAATGTAAGGACAAGCTATATATCGTCAAACCACCATATTACGCGCACAAAATTCTGGTCGATTCTGCCTTTCAAATTCAAATATTTTATTCATAACAAAAACAAAGTGTTTACTTACTCTTCACACGAATTTTGATCGGTATCCCTGCAAAAAGTGTGCCTCATCTGGGAACAAGACTTTTTTCCAGTGTTCTTCTGTCCATGAGCATATTTTTTTGCCCAAATCAGTCTTTTTTTTCATCAGAATTCAACCTCCGTCAGAAGCCGTTTCTTTTGAGGTCTCACAGGTTTCCTCCAAAAGGCGTCTGCAAATCGTAGAGTCGTGAACTTTGATCGCTGCCTTTTCTAACTCCTGCTGAAGGTCATGGCCTGTCTTTCGCGGGTTCAGTTTGCTACCTATTTCTTAAAAGAAACGAGTCATGGTAAATTTTTGGTCCGATCAACTTATTTAAACCTGGGCGGACACGTCCGATAAGAAGCCAAGTAAGTTGATCCGGACCAAAAATTCACAATATGTATGAACAAAAAAAAAATGTAATGTAATGACAAAAAAAACAGGTCTTGGATGTTTACAGGTTTGTGCGTCGATGTTTCTGGTTCCCACGACACAGGGTATCCTAGTGTGGGGCCAGACGCAATGTATGAGTCTGTAGGTAAATGTTTGTGTTTATTCATTGAGTGTTAGGCGGTACGAAGTTCGCTGGGTCAGCTAGTTAGTGCTTCATGGTTAAATGGCGTTGTCGCGCAATCTCGCTCTTAAAAAGAACGAAAATGTATGGGTTTGGCCTGTTCCAGCCTTTGTATGCTCCTTTTTTAATTTCTAGGCGATAGTTCTCCTTGTCACAACTCAACTTTCGAAAATTTTGAATTAACATAACATAACATAAACATAAACATTTACATAAACGCACATACATTGCTTCTGGTCCCACACTAGGATACCCTGTGTCGTGGAAACCAGAAACAGCGACGTTACAAACATGTAAACATCCAAGACCATTGAATTGTGGCACTTTCGTTCTCAGTGTGCGATTTCATCAAAATACATCGTTTATTCCCATTGCTTTCCTTTGTAATGGAACTGGAACCGCCCGCATCAGATTTATTTATTCTTTTTTTGTTTCAGGTAAGCCCGAAAGCCTCACATTTGCAGGCTTTGTTGGATGGACCTACCAATCAACCGAATGTGAATAGTCCTATCAGCGCATCGTTTATCCAATACAGTTGGATGCAAAAATAAAATATCCACTTCACTCTGCTGGGACGCGTTATGACTTAATATGGGTTTATGACATATTTGTGTTTTACCACTTTAACGTGAAGGAAAATATCGTGAGAAAATCTGAACGTCTGAGGTGTTCGCTTGGGCACGCAAGCTCATATTCTCTCTTTCTCTCTCTTTCACTCTCTCTGAGAGAAGGTCTGAGGTCTACAGAAGGACGTATGTAAGCTACATAAGAAAAACGTATAACAATAACCCCCTTATTCATAAAAAATTTTAAGCATTGGTTAAGTAAACAACTGATTAAATGTCATGCTGTCCTTTATATTTCAATGACATCTGTCAAGGACAGCATGACATTTAATCAGTTGTTTACTTAACCAATGCTTAATTTTTTTTATGAATAAGGGGGTAAATGATTAAGAGGGAAGAATAGAGCTCGTACATTACTACTATACCCGCCGTCCGGTCGGCGGCCGGGTGCATGTGAAAAGGCACTAACGGGGTCCGTTTTACCCTTTAGGTACGGAACCCTACAAAAGGACAGTTCTAACAATGTAGACATGTGTACAAAACAGTGATTATTCCAGTCAGCCCACAAGCGTGCGTTTTCTCCCAGTTGGGAACTCCGCGCAGATTACTTGCATTCCATTAGATATTCATAAATCGTCGAGTTTCATTTCGCTGCTCTACTGTCGGTGCTGTTATAAAGGTTGAGGCACACCGGCTGCGTGTTACGTAGTTTGCTTAGCTTACATAATATCCACACAAACAGTTACTTGGCCGGGCTCCAAACTACGATATGCCGTGCTACGATATCCTGTAAGGATAACACATGAAATATGACACGTGTCTAGATTCTAGCTCTTATAAAAAAAATATTTTTCGCTTTTTTTACTATCGAGCAAATGTGTGTGTTAAAGGGACGGCCCAGCTGGGCATCATCATCAATCCATGATGTCGCCACCGAGGGGCATCAATATTTTTCGAAATAAATAAAAATTCATTACATTGCATAACAGTTATGATATCATCATCATCAACCCTTTTGTCCCCACCCACCATTTTTAAGGAAGGTAGAGGCCATACTCCACCACGAGCGCCAAGTCCGGAATGGTGGAGGCTTTGTAAGAATAGTGGCTGGTCTTACTGTCAGAAGTTTTCAAGCCGCCCTTCGGCCTCTGACTTGGCTTAAGAACTGCCATCTATCGACGGCGGCCGGCACCAACAGTCAACAACACCTTGCGAAGGACGCAACCGCTCGGAAAAAGCATTAGTCATAGACGGTCACCCATCCATGCACTGAACGCGCCCTATGTTGCTTAGTAACACAATCCAGCCGGGGCTACGAGCGACTCTAAAACAGCTGGACATATCGCACCTCCAGAACTAAAGTGACCTAACTCAAAATTTGGGTAAAATGAGTTAAACACTCAGAATGACTTAAAAAGGTATACTCTTTCATGCCTATATTAAAAAACCGTCTTTATTTGATCAGAGAGAGACGGAGGCATGTTTCGGTCTGTTTTTTCTTGAGCAACTCGCACGAGCGCCGAATACATTTTCTTCATTTCCCAAAAGTTGCAAATTTTGAGTTAGGTCACTTTAGTTCTGGAGGTGCGATATTTCGGCCAAATGAGGGATGTATTAGCAAAGAGCGAACCAGCGTTCGTGCTGCAAAGACTAATCTATGAAAGCGATAATAGGGAATGGATGAAAATATCAGAAGTGCTTGATATTTTTTTTGGTGATAGGAATAACCTTCCTTAACGCGGGAAAAAAGTTTAAATTTTTTTGGCCCCGTAGTTAATTTTTAAATATACTTAATATTTTTCCATTCGTCGTTCTGGGCTTAGTACGGCATATCAGACATATTCCTTAGCCGCTACGTATGAAAAAAAAATCCAGCTTGAAAAGCTGTCAATGTCACCACAGATTTTTTTTTAATACGTAGGGGACCAAGGAATATGTCTGTTTAGCCGTACTGAGCCCAGAACTACGAATGGAAAAATATTAAGATTATTTAAACAATAACTACGAAGCCAAAAAAATTTAAACTTTTTTCTCGCGTTGAGGAAGGTTATTCCTATCACCGAAAAAAATATCAAGCACTTCTGATATTTTCATCCATTCCCTATTATGTCAAGATCGTTACAAGTAGCAGAGCCTGGTATCTTGGTATTTGTCTCCCCTCTGGGATAAAGGCATGAGTTTCTGATGTATTTTATTTTCTTTGGTAAGTACTCTAACAAACACTCAATCGTGGTAAAACTTAAGGCTATAAATTTTGCCTAGGCAGTGAATTCACAGTAATAATCTACTATCGTTAAAATATTATACGTAGATTTTGGAACTAAAACTTTCGTCTTGGTCGGACTCTTCCGACAAAAAAGCAAGTAAATGAATCCGGAATAAAGTTCATAATATGAGATTTTTTTATAGATACAACGATAATTATGTGCAGATAAGGTATGCGCGAAAATACTTAATAATTCCCTAAATTATTCTAAAAGTATGTGAAATTTTGACGTTAACTTTTGATAAATAATTGTTTCCTTAAGCTGTTCACGTTTGAACGGTTAGTGGCATTGAAATTACTTTTCATTATAATGCGTGTGTATTTTTTTTTGTAGCAAACTTCACCATATTATTATGTGTCACAGCCCTAACATTTGCATTCGTTTCACAAATGTACCCTCGAATCTTTTCGTTATTTATGCAGTCGACTTTAATCCTTATTACCATTTTATTAGCGCTATTTTCCCACTTTTGCCGGTGCCCGGTAGTTTGACAAGTTTGTTCTTTCAATTCTAAAAGGACTCTTTAGGTAGTTCATACGCTATTCATAAGCAATTTTGCTTTTAAAATCTTGTTAGTATTTAAAACTCCGCTCTTGCTTTGGCAACTTTTTTAATATGAAATGAGTTCTGAGAGTCTTAAACGTTAGCGGCCATTTATATACATAATATATATTTGTAAATATCTTCTCTAACTACGAAGGAAAACAACGTGCAACAAGAATTATGTAAGCCAAGAAAGGGGTTTGAACATTTTGGCATACTTGGTTGACATTTTTTCAAAATGGCGGCACACAATAATACCTATGTACGTACATCGACTGGGGACACTGTCGCAGAAACTTATTTGCAGAAAAAGAACATATTTTTCAACTTTTATTTCCTTTTTTCTGCAATTAACTCTGCAACGTGGCGTTTTCGGACATATTGACCTTAGAATTTTTATGTTTGTATAAGTGTCCCCAGTCGATGTACATAGGTATTATTGTGTGCCGCCATTTTGAAAAAATGTCAACCAAGTATGTCAAAATGTCCGCTGACCCAGTACGCCAGTCTTCCAACAAAAATGTTTTTATCTTTATTATACTGTAAGGAATAGTATTTCATATTTCCTTTTAACAATACTTCTATCCACATCCGCTTATTTGCTATTTATATCAGCCACTATGATTTATGGCATACCAAATACCATTTCACTCACTCATATGCTCAAAATATCAATGCGACGTGACTTATTTGCAAATACTTTTTCCAACTAAAGCCCACGCGGACGAAGTCGCGGGCAACAGCTAGTGTTAAATAAAATGCTATTTTTAGTGTAATTTCTAGAAACTAGTTTATACTGGCTATGGAAGAGCGGAGTGTCCTAACAGCCATTTTTTTGCTCAAATGGTCTGGCTTTGGAATCGGGTTGGCGGGTAGACGTTTCTATAGAAATAAGCTCGCCTATGTACTCGTCTGTATTACGCTTTTCTTTTTTTTAACATAGCCTTTTTTGTGTTCCACTGCTGGGCAAAGAGGACAAAGCAAATCCCACGCTTATCATCATCATCATCATCATTCAGCCACAAGAAGTCCACTGCTGGACATAGGCCTCCTCCATGGATGGCCAAAGAGACCCTTTAGAAGTGGCTTGCATCCAGCGTCCCACGCTTATATTCTTTTTACTTAAATATTTCTTCCTTGTATACAATAAATATGATCTGTCAGGATAATGGCGAGTGGGAGCCGCTGGTATCTGCATATGCCTCCGGGATACAGGCGTGAATTTGTGTTTGTATTTTATTCATTAACCTAGGGATCTAATAAATCATTCATTTTATTTAATTTCATTTCATAATCCAACAGTCATGACCTAAGAAGTGTGAGCATAAATTGGCACCAGACGGCGTATTAATCATCTAGAATACATGTATTGTCGGTCCAACGGTTTATTTAACTTTTGACAGCTCAATTTAGTGATGTTCTATGAAGTTACCGATTCGTTTTTTATAACATAATCGATTAAGTTACATTAAAGTTGGAGCGAGATGAACTTAAAAATTATACAACAGGTTGACATATTTATTTTTATTTTATTTATTAAACTAATTTCTTATAGTATAGATCTTTGTTAAAAGGTTTGTATTTTTTATCGTCTTCGATACATTAATCTACTCGTTAAAATATCGTAGCTAAATACGTCGCGTCACAATTGTGAAAAAATAAAGGTGTCCATGATGTGGTAAATTTTTCGCCTGTGGTTTCCTGTCAAATAAATAAGAAACTTCATGGATGTGCATCTGTCAAAAGTTAAATAAATGATTGGACCGATAATAAGAGGCCTAACTTTTAGCGCTTAGAAACCTTGGACACCTCTAAAATCTTAGCAGCTACTCCGGTAGTCAGCTCACCACAAATTCCACCGCCCGTCGATTCAACAATAATTGCTCTATCCCAAGCGTCCAGAAACAAACTCCAGATTTAATAGGCCATCAAACTAAGACGGCTTTCCGGGCAAGAGCTATAACTTGCATGAGCGTTCGACGAAGTATCGCCTAGACAGTTTGAACACGCTGTTAGTAATAGAGAGTTCTTGACGGGCAAGTTTGAGGGAAGGGGGTGTGTTATGTGAAAAAGGAAGTCAAATCTTGGAAACTTGACATAATAGATGAGTTGTAGACTTGTTTTGCTTGGCAGTAAATAGAGAACAATGAGGCGCTCCTTTAGAGGTGAGGCACAGATCATCATCATCATCATTCAGCCACAAGAAGTCTACTGCTGGACATAGGCCTCCTGCATGGATTTCCAAAAAGACAAGTTAGAAGCGGCTTGCATCCAGCGTCTTCCTGCCACTTGGATGAGATCGTCTGTCCATCTTGTGGCTGGTCATCCTACGCTGCGCTTGCCGATGTGTGGTCTCCATTCCAGAACTTTTCGGCCCCATCGGCCTTCAGTTCTGCGTGCTATGTGCCTCGCCCACTGCCATTTCAACTTGCTCATCCGGTGGGCTCCAGCCCTTATATTACGTAACTTTCCACTCTATCGGGTTAAGTATTTAGACAACTCGGAAGAGTCAAAATAAGAATGTATATGACAGTTCGGAGTAGGAGTATGGGATACCTACTGTGACATAAGGTGGTGTGACATACCAGGAACAAAAGGGCTAAAGGACAACTCCATACAGTGGAGTCTTACGTAATTGCACCCCTGGTCCTTAACTAGGATACCTTGTGCTGTGGTAACCAGGCAAGGAGATTACAAACATCGAAAAACATGCAGACACACTACACCTATTAGTGCTTAAGAGCCAGTTTCTGAATTGAGAATTTTGCAAAGTAACTACTTAACTGTAGTGCTGTCTCGTGAAGTTTCTCAGAAAAGAGCGTGACAGAACGTTACTTAAGTATTTACTTAGAGAAGTTCTCAATTCAGAAATCGGCCCTAAGACTAAAGGAATCGTACACATACACACATACATAAGCTCGCGTGAGCGTGAGTGTATCCCAGAGGGGTAGGCAGAGACCAGGGACTGCCACCTGCCACGATTCTAACAAATCAATTTCGCTTCGTCGTCATTCATTAGTCGTAGCACGCGTGTCGATTTTGGATATAGGAACAACGATTTGTATAGGAATCATATTTTAAAAATAACAATGAAGGGATTTTTTGTGATAATTAGCGTCAGAATGTCCCGTCTAAGCTGTTATATGTGAAGAGCCTTCTACGTTTCCCCATCACGCGCAACCACTTCGAATAAACTACGGAGAACTAATAAAATAACATGACCATTCACTCTGTATTTTATCGATTTTCAAACGTGCTCCTTAATTTCGTAGGTGCATGTTGCAGACTCCGGAACCACATTTGTTAGTTCTTAGATACGTAATATTTATTGTAATATGCACTTGGTTAAGTTATATAAGATTAGGTTTACCTTTTCATCATTATCAACCCATTATGTCCCCACCGAGGGGCACGGGTCTCTTCCCTAAGGAAGGTATAGGCCATACTCCACCACGGGGGCCAGGTCCGGATTGGTGAAGGCTTGTAAGACTAGTGGCTGTTCTTACTGTCAGAAGTTTTCAAGCCGCCCTAAGGCCTCTGACTCGGCTTAACGACTGCCATCTATCGACGGCAGCCGGCACCAACTGCTTAACGTGCCTTGCGAAGCACGGAACCGCTCGGAAAAATGCCACTAGCGTTAGTCATAGACGGTGACTCATCCATGAACTGAATGCGCCGTATGTTGCTTAACCTTAGTGATCGTTTAAGTTCCCTCAGGCAGACCAGGCTACGAGCAATTCTTTTACGAGCGAGACCTTTTAAATTATCGCTATTAATTCGTTAAATGTAATAACTTGATTTAATAAAATAATAATAACTTCCACACAACACAATCACAAATTGCTATTGCTGTTATTATCTTTGCCCAGTCCACTACCTTTTAGGTTCAAATTCGAATAGCTTCTTGGTATGGCAAAGCGATCTTCGGCAGCTATGCCCGAATTATCCGCGAGCTATGTTGCGGCGGAGCAACATCGCTGTTTGGCCAGTTTCGGCCTTTCCGGAATGGCGGTGGGGTTGCCACATCGAGAATATAATAATTAAAAGTATTTAAAAAATAGAGCAATATTATGGATAAAATAATGCATGTGTGTTAGAAAAGAAGGTCAGAGTGGAGTATTTTTTGCCACTGCCTTTTTCTAATATGGCCCGAAGGCAGCGGCTAACATAGTACATAGTATCATTATTAATGTTTACGTAAAAAAAAAAAATTTAATTTTATAAATTTTCCATTTTTATGTCAAATGCCAAACCACTACACTGTCAATTGTACCTAACTGTAGATTATATACCTAATTGTACATACGCATTGGGATACAATTTCCCCGATTTTCTTTTGTCTGGCAACTCTAAATGAAGGTCCATTTCCGTGGCCGCTTTGGCACAAAGCTGCGTTACCCACAACATTGAAATGTATCTGAGACTCGACGTGAGGCGTCTAAAGCCGTGATACAGGCTCGCGGCTCGCCTAGTATAGTTTTTGCTGTGAAAACATCATAATACAATATAACATAATATACTTAATACACGCTTACCTACTAAATTCGATTTATCCAACCGTGTGGGGACACTGTTACTTTACGAAGTTATATTTTGTGCCATTCTACCTTTGTCTTAATTCTAAGTTCTGTCATCATCATCGACCCATTATGTCCCCACCGAGGGGCATAGAAAGAGCCTGAGGAAGGTATAGGCCATACTCCACCACGGGGGCCAAGTCCGGATTGGTGCTAAGTTCTATAAAACTCACAAATTTATAATTATGTACTTTTACCTGAATATCTGAAAAGTATCAGGAATTGTAGAACTCTGCTGCATGCGACAAGAACTCTTATTTATATGTGATTTGGTGGAAAATAGATTGACCAATAGAGTTAAAATAGAGTTCCTCTGACGCGGCTTAAGAAATTTAACAAGTGCACTCTGTGCAAAAAAGCTTATTATAAAATCAACGATTGTTTAGAAGACAATGATGTGTGGTGTTAAACAGTAAATGTATTCACAGGATTATGGTATCTAGTACTCAACACATCCATGAGTAATAATTTTTACTCAAGCTAAAACTGTTTTGAAAAGAGTAAATGTGGAGTTTATTTGTTAGTTTCTTTTCCACGTAATCTATTAATTTTGAAACTAACAACTTTGATTTTTATAAAGTAAACATTATTTTTAATGTAAATAAAATATTTTTAATTTGAACTCAATGATCTGCTAAGTTTTTTAGCATTTAATCCCTGTATGAACGCTCTTCGCTCACGTATACTTTCCACTCCAACATCAACGAAAATAAATTATATAGTCAGCAACCATCCACGCCATTGAAACGACGCTAAATAATTCCTTACAAAAGCCTGAGAACACTCCCAAAACCGGGATGGTTTATTTCCTAATTCAGAGACTGAATGCCTGACGACCGACGCCATTGTGGTCTCTGAAAAATTAAAAGCCGCGCGTATCTTATGCCATTAATATTCTTTGTTGTGATTTCTTTTGTGAAATCGTGTCGTCGACGTTGTTTTGGGCTATTTTAGGAATCCGTATCGAAAAAGGAAAACCACAAATATATAATTACCATATTAATCAATTTATTGGTCATGCTCCATATTTTTGAATGTGATATTTATTTTGAAAATATGGACAATTTTAATGATCATCATCAACCCATTATATCCCCACCGAGGGGCACGGGTCTCTTTCCTGAGGAAGGTATAGGCCGTACTCCAGCACGGGGGCCAAGTCCGGATAGGTGGAGGCTTGTAAGACTAGTGGCTGGTCTTACTGTCAGAAGTTTTCAAGCCGCCCTAAGGCCTCTGACTTGGCTTAACGACTGCCATCTATCGACGGCAGCTGGCACCAACTACTTAGCGTGCCTTGCGAAGCACGGAACCGCTCGGAAAAAAGCCACTATTTTAATGATCAGATTAATGCAAATCAAGTGACGTTTATGACATTTGTTTTTTTATGTAGGCAAAGACTGTCTCTTTAGTCCTATTGTGACGACGTCACAAACACTAACATTTTAACAAATATTTAAAATAGACATAATGGAATCAAATAATACTTAAAAGCCAAAAATACCGAAATGTGTTTCTAAGAAAGGTCAATTTTGTCAAAATAAAATATAAAAAACACATATCAAAAATAATAAATAGCATGGCCAATAATTGTTTGGTGATTTTTTTTGGTCTGGTCGGACTCTTTCGACGAAAAGTTAGGTAATGTATCCGTGAAACAATTTATAATGTGTAGTGCTTACAAAAGTTTTACTTCAAAAAGTCTAAAACCAATCTAAAACTTTATCTATAAATCAAGAATCAAGAATTTATTTCAACGTAAAGAATTTACATTCTGCTTGTTGAATGTCAATGTACATACAGTTATGTATAATGTTAGCCGCTGCCTTGGGGCCGTCTGTAGTGGAGAAAAAGGCAGCGAAAAAAAAACTCCACTCTGACCATCTTTTCTCAAATCACCTTAACGCTAATACAAATAAAACATACAAAATAATATCTTGGATGTGTTGAACACTAGACACATTTATCCTCTGATTTTATTTAATATTAAACTACTATTTAATGCCATACATCCTTGTCTTCTAAATAATCGTTGATTTTATAATAAGCTTTTTTTCAAAGAGTGTGCTTAACACAATTCTTAAATCGCGTTGGGGGTAACTCTAATATATCTTGGGGTATCTTGTTGTTGAACCTTATACAGTACCTATGGCTAAATCTTTTCAAGTCGCTTCCAACCGGTCTTTTTGGAAATCCATGGAGGAGGCCTATGTCCATCAGTGGACTTCTTGTGGCTGAATGAATGAAAGAAAAAAAAAATGTCTTTGTAAAATTCAATACCTACTCCACAGAGTAGGCATAGAATTTACAAAGAAAAGATTTAGCCATAGATAAAAATACAGAGTATCGAGAGAGAATCGGGATTTTTAGAGTGTTTCAAGGAATCGAGATTTTATAAAGAGGACTTAGCTGGACGAGTTATTAATCTCAAATCCAAGCTTCTGCGCCACTAGAGATATACCTATAAGTGAGGTCTTCGCTTTCCGCCCTACTGGGCGCCGCCCACCATGACTGTGGACGCAGTTGACTGTAAAGTGGGGACAGACGGCTGAATCGATCAGTTGGCGAGTTCATTGTATGTATATGTTAAGGATAAAACCCGAAGTGCGGCTACACCTAGTTTTAGCCGGTTAGAACTTAAGGTGTAGCCACTTACTCTTGGTTAAATCTAGTACCTATAAGCCAATTGTTTTCAGGTAAAACTGGGTCTTTACCAAAAAATTGCGCTTTTTTGACAAGCGTTTAGTGGTTTTCTTTTCTTTCGAACGGCAACACTGAGGTTCCCTCACGATGTTGAGGTCTGTATTCTGCAGTGGGAGAGGGGCTTTCAATATGCCTTTGTAGAACTTATCATGTAGGGCACAAGTGCTTGAGTCCAACAATTACACAAAATTACGCCTGTATCCCGGTTGGGTAGGCAGAGACTAAAGTTTACCACTGTCCACCATACTGAGCCACCGACAGACCTTTTCCGCTTTTCGCTTCTGCCCCGGAAGCAATAGGGATCCACACTGCCAATTTATCCCTGTAGAGGGCGCATCATCGATACGGCCAGGCTGAACTGTCATTCTCGTACTTTTTGTTGTACTTTTTGCTTTGTAAGTTTTTACGATCTTTCGTAAGATTTCTTTCGATAGACCTCTTTGCGTTATTAATCTCGTAAGGCCGAATGTCTTCAAGTGATCACAAAAACAATTGTAATTTTCAAGGTCGGGCCTTACGAGGAGCAATAAATATATAGTTTAATTTTGTGGTTTCCACTGACTTAACCTACCTTTACTCAAGGTCAGCTTTCTTTCCGGTTACTTTTGCTCCTCGCTCCGACTTCCATGTTGCGTACATGTTGAAAAAGAAGATGTTGGGCCCACAAAAAACTTTATAAAAATATCAAATCTATCTTTTTACCTAAATCACAACAAACTTTGACATGGCCGGATCGCTGCTAGCGCCATCTGCGATTCGTTTTGCCCCATTAAGCTGAGTGAACATTTTCGCAGCTCTAAAAAAATACAGTATTTTCAAATTGTGCTCACGTGAAACTCGCGTGAGACTGACGTAGAACCAACGCAACGTTCGAAAATCGAATGCGTGCGATAGTTTTTATTTCTGGCTGACAGCCACTGATTTAGCAGCCGAGGTAACTTTTTAAAATATCGTAAATCATGGCAACTGACTATCGGTCCATTCAGCCAGTCATAAGGACAGCCAAGAAATGTTTTATTTAAGAATAAATATATGGGATTGAGGTCGTGAATTCTGTTTCCGCTCAGGGGCCTAATTATACCCAAATCTTAAGCAAATCCAATAGTTTAACTATCAAAATCCATACTAATTTGGCATGTAGACAATTGAAATCGCTCAGGATTTGATGCGAGCACTGAAAAGATGCTTATTAGCAATTATACTATATGTATAAACATAAACATTTACATACAGGCACTGGCTGAGTGTCAAGCTCCTTCAGGATAACGTCGGGATATCTTGACTAATAAAACACGATGTATTTCCGTAGGTTCTGGAGATGCACCGACGTGCGTGCGATCGCGATAAACGGTCTGAGCGAGTGATGTGTCGGCCGCGGAGCCCGTGGAACCGGTCCGAAGACCCGCTGCACCCGCGCCGCCGCCGCAGCCCGCGGAGGTCCGTTCGTGACGTCAGGAACAGGCACATACATTGCTTCTGGCCCCACACTAGGATACGCTGTGAAACAGCGACATCACAAACATGTAAACATCCAAAACCTGGGGTTTTTTTCGTCCCCAGCCGGGATTCGAACCCGGGACCTCTAGGTAGGCAAAGGTGCTAACCGCTGCGCTAAAAAGGTTGTCAAATTTATTTTATATTTTCCTCGAGCTTCGCCTAGCCTAGCGGGGTCGACTAAACGTAAACGTAGCGATCCTCTACTTATAGTTCAAAATCATCCTAGACGGCTGTGTCGGCTAGCTACCAAAAAGAATCGCTACAATACCATAGGGGCCATGCCCTTTGGAAGCAACTGTGTAGAATATATTCAGATTCTATGAATAAAAATCCTATGACATCACTATAATCATCATCATCAGCCCAGCGTTGCCCACTGCTGAGTATAATATTTTAAGGCTAATATCTTTCCCCCATCACAAAAAAAGCTATCATGAATAAATTATCAATCATTGTCGAGGGGCACGGGTTTCTTCCCTGAGGGAGGTATAGGCCATACTCCACCACGGGGGCCAAGTCCGGATTGGTGGAGGCTTGTTAGACTAGTGGCTGGTCTTACTGTCAGAAGTTTTCAAGCCGCCCTAAGGCCTCTGACTTGGCGTAACGACTGCCATCTATCGACGGCAGCCGGCACCAACTGCTTAACATGCCTTGCGAAGCACCGAACCGCTCGGAAAAATGCCACTAGCGTTAATCATCGACGGTATCCCATCCATGGACTGAACGCGCCGTATGTTGCTTAACATTAGTGATCTTAAATTATAGTACTTTAAATTAATTGCTTTCTCTAAGAAGATAAGATAAGCTGAAGAATATGATGAATATTATGTGGAATATCTTTGTAGGAACGGTATTCACGCAAAGACGAGTGAACCGATTAGGTTTAATAAATTTATCAGCCGCTCGTAGCCGGGGCTGCCTGAGTGATCTTAAAAAAAAAAAGATCACTAAGGTTAAGCAACATACGGCGCGTTCAGTCCATGGATGGGTCACCGTCTGTGACTAACGCTAGTGGCATTTTTCCGAGCGGTTCCGTGCTTCGCAAGGCACCATAAGAAGTTGGTGCCGGCTGCCGTCGATAGATGGCAGGTCGTTAAGCCAAGTCAGAGGCCGTAGGGGGTGGCTTGAAAACTTCTGACAGTAAGACCAGCCAATAGTCTTACAAGCCTCCTCCAATCCGGACTTGGCCCCCGTGGTGGAGTATGGCCTATACCTTCCTCAGGGAAGAGACCCGTGCCCCTGGGTGGGGACATGATGGGTTGATGATGATGAATTTATCAGTTCAAGAAGTATAATAGAAACAAAGCTTAGTACGCAATAGACCAAAAAGCTGTGTGCAATACATTTTCAATTTCAGATCTTTCTTTCGTAGAGTAGCCAGTACTATATTATGTATTCCGCGCCAGTAGTATAACTTTTTGTTAGCGTAGGAGTAGTTATGACGCAAACGCTGAGCATACCCATTCATATTGGAACACGTTGCGGAGTTATCGTTATATCGTTATGCTCTGGGACGTTATTATCGATAAATTAAAAGAAACTATTAACTAACTAACTACAGTATTCTGCGGAATATATTTTGACAATATTCTCGAGCAAGAAACTATACTGCGGAATATTGTGTATTCTATCGGAGTTATGTTCAAATTAAATATTTAGAATACCAATATAATATATACTATATATATTTTTATTTGTAACTTCCACACAACTGATAGACGTCCTCTGTGGCGCAGCGGTTAGGACATCCTACCATGCGAGAGGTCCCGGGTTCGAATCCCGGCTGGGGACAAAAAAAAACCCAGGTCTTGGATGTTTACATGTTTGAGATTGCGTGGTTTCTGGTTCCCACGATGTGTCATATCCTAGTGTGGGGCCAGAAGCGATGTATTTGCCTGTACGTAAAAAAATGTTTTGTCTAGTTGCTGCTTAATCAGCACAGGATGCAGGAAGTACAGGAACGAGGCCAGGGGAAATATGTTTGCTTGGCTTCTGAAATCCCAATCTTACGCATTCAGGTACCCTAGTGTGGGGCCAGAAGCGATGTATTTGCCTGTGTGAAAAAAAATTTTTTGTTTTGACTGGTTAACACTAATAGTGACATCACTAGGCTGAAACGATGGCAAATACTGCAGCTGGACCAGAGGCACCAATAAAAGGGACTCTCTGAGCGATGGGTGAGGAGAGTATCTGCTGAGATACCCCTCTAAACACAAAATAGACAGGAAATCTGATCATGGCTGAACAGCAGATGGCAGATAAAAATTGAGTCAAAAAGAATATGTGTTAACTGATTGTGTTGTCTCCAGTAGCTGCTTAATCAGCACAGGATGCAGGAAGTACGGGAAAGGCCAGGGGAAATATGTTTGCTTGGTTTCTGAAATCCCACTATTACGCATTATAAACAACAATAATAATAACAACTTACACACAACACAATCATTTGACCTGGTCCTAAACTAGGATACCCTGCGCTATGATAACCAGTCAAGGACAAAACAAACATAGAAAAAACACCCAGGCTGATGTCACGTGTTTAAATGTACGGCGGGCGCCAGCGGGAATCGAACCCACGACCTCTGTATTGGCAGGAAAGCGCCTTATCAGCCAGGCCAACAAGGCAGTCATATTCTATCGATTAACATTGCATTTAGCAGAGTCGATGCCTAGATCAAAACTTTCACATTGGAATCCGCTACTTGACTCTTTTTTCAAGTATGTCTTAAATGCTAAATATCTCTTCCATTAGACCAAAAAATATTTTAGTATATTTTTTGAGGACCTAAAAGCAACAAAAACATTATTTTAAAACGTTGCTTTGCTAAACAGCCAAAAACGCGGTCCGCCATTTTTGTCTATGGTTTGAAGTCCTCTACGTTTGTAAACAAAGTTTGACATTCAACATAGGTAGAGTTCGTGCTACGAAAGAAGTATGAGTCACAATAGAACCTACGCACGCACGACTGACAGATGTTTGTTTACAACCAAAGGTGCTTTCAAGATGGCGGATATTGTTTTCACCGTTCCGATTTAAAAGCGAAAAATATTTTTTTATTTGCAAATTTTGCAGCCATCCTGCATATTTACTTAGCAAAGTCAGTATATTTCGGTTTCTTACGTTAGATACTACAGGAAATATCCATTTATCGCGTCAAATTTGATACGAGGCAAGTAGCGTATTGAGCCCGAATAAACAAAACACTGAAATTCAGTGACGTCAGAGAAAGCGGACGCAACCGCCTCTAACTAGATTTATCGAAGCATTCGATGATCAATGGTATTCCTGAGTTACGGGACTAATAGGCTTGGCTGGATTTCAAGGTTTTTATTCCGTCTGTGATCTTTGGCGCTAAAGGGGTCACTGCGTGGCGCGATGAGCTAAATACGATGAGCCAGGCGCATTTCCTGGTAATGTTTTATTTTTCTTGATCACTCAAGTGCTTGAAGATCTCTATCTATCAATAAAGCTAAAATAATAGGTACGTCTAAATCCCGGAGAGACCAGGATTAGCTACTTGCCCCGATCCTGACAAACCTCATTCGCTTGAACTTAAAATAATACTTTTTTGTACACAAACAAACATATATTTACACAGAAACATACGCGTAAATTTATATTAACCTGAAGTTTGAATCGTGCTATAGTTTATGACTAATACATGTTATCGTAATTGATTTTTATATCATATTTTATTTATTTAATTTTATTTTGAGCTGGTCGTAATTCGTACCATCTCTCCGAGCTCTGCACGCTGCCGTACGGGTACCGACGGAAGATCAGCGCTGGAGTACTATGTCTCCAGCTTATGCTGAGTCAGAGCCCTTTTGCATTTGCCACACCTAAAGTACTTAAAGCATCGCTGTTTGTCTCAATTTAATTTTTTTTTGTTTTGTTATATTGCTTTATTGTGTTTTGTGTGGGTTATTTGTTTTTCTACCACTGCTTAGTCTGCTTTATATTGTTTTTATTGAATGTGTGTGTAAATGCAAATAAATGTTTTATCTATCTATCTATCTATCTATATAGAAATTTTATACAACTAACGATTTTTCGAATTGAAAAGCACTATATTAGGAGTTGTCAGGGGCGATCTATCAATTGAATTGATGAGAACTGTACTCAGCGGTGGGAAGCGGCAATATATGAATTGAATTGAAAAGGATAGTGATCCCACCCAGACCCAGTACCCAGAAAGTGATCTGTCAGGATCGTGGCAAGCAGCAGTCCCTGGTCTCTGCCAACCTGTCTAGGATACAGGCGTGAACTTATCTATGGTATATACATACACATACGCGGGTATATATTTATGCCCACTGCCCACCCATACCCGTCAGTGGGTATCATATTATACCCAGCAGTGGGTGGGCTGATGACGATGATCTATAAATTCCTAAATAGATAGATCTAGTATCTTTTTACGTCGATGAGGCTTCTTTTCATATAGTGAACCGAAGTTATCTGAACATAAATATTTAGTACCTGGATGACCGAGCTTTGCTCGGTATGTAGGTTTTCACATAAAAGAAGGAACTTGAAAAAAAAGAAAAATTATTATCAAGTCTCGAACCAGGGTCTTCTGTTTACGGTATCGTCCTATTTCCCACTTGAGCTATGACAACCTTACAGATGGTTGCGAAAATTTCCTTCTTGTAGTGTAGCAGTTATTTCTTTGCCTTAAAACACGGTTAAAACGACGTTTTATAAAAATTAAACCTAGTTGGATCAATTAATCGCCCCCAAAACCCCCTGTATACAAAATTTCATGAAAATCGTCGGAGCCGTTTCCGAGATTATGATTATATATAAATATATATACAAGAATTGCTCGTTTAAAGAGATTAGATAGTACATAAACTAATAAATATATTCGAAATCGCCGCTCAAGCAACCGCAACAAGTAGAGATCTTTTATAAAGGCTCTATGTCCTTAATGACGGATATCTGGATGTAAGAAAGTAACAGTGATAAAATATACTATCTTATGTTGACAGCTGTCAATTGCTAAAAAAAGTTACAACAGTCAATGTAGCTTAAGTAGTTCTCCTGCTCAGTCAACGTAGCTCATATAGTGCCTCCTTTAACAACCCACCTTTGCCCAGTACTAGGTATAGGGTCTAGGGGCTTTCCCCATCAAATATTAAATGACTACCCTATTTATTAGAAGATTATCTAACTAGTTAATTGACTTGTGGCATTTCAAACCTAATCATATAGAAATTTTTCTATTAAAGCTCACAATTGTGGGAAACGAATGTTACGAGTATCATAATGAAAGTAAACGTTATATTCTATTGTTACAGTGAACTAATGTTTTATTTTTCGCAGTTCTCATTTCATAAACCGTAAGAAGCATTGCTAAGGTACCTAATTAAAATAGTTTAGTCGTTGATTTGTCAACTTGAAGTTCTCGTTGCAAGATAAGTTTACAGTTTGACGACCTCTGTGGCGCAGTGGTTAGCGCATCTGACTACCATGCGAGAGGTCCCGGGTTCGAATCCCGGGTGGGGTAAAAAAAAACCATGTTTACATGTTTGTGACGTCGCTGTTTCTGGTTCCCACGACGCAGGGTATCCTAATGTGGGGCCAGAAGCAATGTATGTGCCTGTATGTAAATGTTATGTTGTGTTGTTATATTACTGTTGAGAAAGTTTAGACCAGGCTTTATAAATGAATTATGGAAAACAATGAGAGCAAGTGCTTGTGTATGCTAGAGTTTATGGGTCTCCGTAGACACAAAAACAAACATAAACATTTACGTACAGGCACATACATTGCTTCTGGCCCCACACAGGATACCCTGCATCGTATTAACCAGAAACATCGACATCACAAACATGTAAACATTCTAGACCTGGATTACTATAAAAAATTTGGTCATTTTGTAACACAATCACAATTTTGTTGACAAATTTTGTCCCCAGCCGGGATTCGAACTCGGGACGGTTAGCGTAGGCAGTGCGCTAACCTCTCCGTCTCAGAGGTCGTCGAATTGTCGATACGTAACGGCTATTTTGACTCATTTTTGTGAAGTTAAGCCTTGTAGAGTTAGGGTGTGTAGAGTTATAACAACTAACTAACTAACTAACAACTTTGACGTTCATAAAGTTTTGTTTGAACTTGAAAAAAAATAATTGAATTTTAATTTGAAATTTTAATGGACAAGAATTCATACAGAGCTACTAAGCTTTCGGCATAGGTTCTAGATTTTTTTTTAAATTTTACGTGAGTATGTCTTTAAAGAGATTTTTTATTAAAATTTAAATGCCAAAAGAGATACCTATACACGTACAAAATCCTCGCTTCTTAATACGAAATTATTTCCTCTGTTTTCATTTGAACTACACTACATTTTGCCAAGTCAAGCTCCCAAAGTGGGCCTTTGGAGTTCACCTTATTTGAAAGGGATTTTGTCATGAAAGGTATCTGCGGTCGCTTTAATATCTTAAAAGGTACGACCTTTGGGTTACAAAGATTAAGAAGTTTATGCCCTTTCTAGAGGGACTTTCCTTTACGAAACTTTGAAGCACCCACTGCCCACGCTTTTACGTCATTTACTCGTACTAACATACAAATGTGCATGTTTTAGTGAACTCTGCATAGGTAGTACCATGACGAGAGTCACGCAGTTTGTGGCGCTAAAACGTCAGAATTTGACAGTTAATGTACTGGAAAGTCGCGACTTTTGACGTAATGTCGCGCGACTCGCGTCGTCGTACTACCTATTCTGGTTAAAGATAAAGATAAAGATAAAGATATTTATTTGTCAAACATGAGTTTTGAAGATGATGGTACATATTTGCATATTTGTCCTGCATGCTTAGCCATTTTAGACGTACAAATTAATAGCTAAATTAGATGATCATGCTTTCAAACAAAGTATTTAAATGTCATAAGTATTATACACAATTACAGCAAGTTTAAAATGTCAGGGAAACTTAAAAATAAAATAAACAATATCAGTAATAATGTCAGATTTACGTCTGCGACGTTTCAAGTTGTCTTTCGGTCAAGAATTCCGTTACATTGTAATAACATTTGTCCAATAACATATTTTTCAATTTAGATTTAAACAAATGTATGTCAAGTTCTCTCATGTCTCTCGGTAGCTTATTATAAATTGTAGGTCCCATACAAAATATACTTTTTTGCAGTAGAGCAGTGTTTGCCCTACGGGTGCAGACTCTACTTGTGTCGCGTTGTAACCTGCTACTTACGACTGAGATCTGTTTAAAGATGTCTGGATTTGATTTGACGAACAGAGCTACTTCTAAGATGTATAACGCCGGTAGAGACAAGATATTGTATTTTTGAAAATATGGCTTACAACTATTACTAGGCTTTAATCTAAACATGGCTCGTATGCATCTTTTTTGTGCTTTGAATGCCGTCTCTCTGTCCGTAGAGTTTCCCCAAAATATTAAGCCGTATCGCAGCACTGAAGCAACAAGGCCATGATATGCAGTAATCGCAGCTTCAGTGTCAGTGACAGGACACAACCTGTATAGCAAGTAGGCAGACGAACTTAACTTCGGTTTCGTGGACCTAGCGGCGGTTTTTAGTACTAACAGTGACTTTTAATCTGGTTGGTTTATACCACTATTCTAACAGAAACCTTCACCTGATACCATACACCTTTCGCCCTCAATTGCCAAAATATGGGCTCATTTTATATTGTTCCACTATTTTGTTTTCCTCATCGCTAACATTTTCGTCTATTATTTGACCGTCCGTCGCGAAGACCTGAACGCAATCATTTATACGGACCAATGATTCGCGTAATTTTGTTTGCGCAATAGACTTCAAAAGATTCCTCGCGAAGATGCCGAATACCTTTATGGTAGGCTGTTTTGGCATAGAAGCCCGGTTCGCATGTGATTTTCTCGACTTCTTCCTTGTATTTTTCGCTGTCTGATTGTAGGTTTTCTGTTTTGTTCGCGTCCGATTATTTACATCTTTATCGATAGATCATTCAGGTTCATGCTGGTCACATGGTCCGGATCAACTTACTTGATTTTTTATCAGAAAAGCGAATCGGAGCGAAACCTGCAAAGGTAGTATGCTGCCTTTGCTGGTCGGACTCTTCCGATAAAAATCAAGTAAGTTGATCCGGACCATAGTGTTACAATGTGTAGTGCTGACGAAAGTTTAATGCTTATGAAAATATAATATGTATTTGGATATTTGTGTCGTTGGTTCTAGTTCTAGTTAGACCTGAGTTTTCCGCACTTAGCCTCAAAGTAGGGCCAATGTACGTATCATGCGCTGTAGTACGTATACGCATTATACGTACGTATACGTATACATGTAGTACGTATGTACGTATCATGTAATGTAGGTATGTAAATACCTCAGACACTAGGGTTTCCTTACTTCCGGGCAAAAACTTTTGTGTGTTATATTATGAGACTAAATTGACCCGTAGAATTTTTGGTTGGCAGATCAGTTTACCGGAACAATGGTTTTTAATTGTTACTTTCAAGTTCATAACGCAAATGATTCATGTGTAATCTAATAATGACAATGATCACCTTAAAAGAGTTTTCACAAAAAAAAATGGTGTAAAAATGTTTTACCAATTTATTAAATTGTCATAGTGTTACTGCAAAAAGCTGAGCTTTTGTCGTAATTGATGCTCTTTCTGTCTTTATTCTCTTGAAAAATATAATTGAAATTGTTTCTTTGTTATCTCACTAGGCAAACCTATTTTCTCTTTTGTGTACACACATACATACAGGATAGATTGCTGATAAATTGTGCCCGGATAACGGCGACAGGCTTGCCACTTGTCACGTTTGGGACCTAATAAACTCGGCAAAACGTGGGCCTAGTTCTAGTGATTGGTACCTCTGCCTACCCCCTCGGGGATAACGGGCGTAAGTTTTTTTATTTATTTTTTATTTCATCATCAAGCCATTATGTCCCCACCGAGGGGCACGGGTCTCTTCCCTGATGAAGATATAGGCCATACTCCACCACGGGGGCCAAGTCCAGATTGGTGGAGGCTTGTAAGACTAGTGGCTCGCCTTACTGTCAGAAGTTTTCAAGCCGCCCTAAGGCCTCTGACTTGGCTTAACGACTGCCATCTATCGATGGCAGCCGGCGGCACCAACTGCTTAACGTACCTTGCCAAAAATGCCACTAGCGTTAGTCATAGACGGTGATCCATCCATTGACTGAACGCGCCGTATGTTGCTTAACCGTAGTGATCGTTTAAGATCACTCAGGCAGCCCAGGCTACGAGCGATTTTTATTTACAGTACGAGCGATTTTTATTTACAGGATATAGCTTCGTGTAGAACGCATGCCTTCGGTTATGGATTATGGAGGAGGTGGCATAGAAAGCCAAGGATACACTAGGGGACAAATGTCCATCGACATGTATCGGCGACATGTCAAGCGAAGCCGGCCGATTTCGCCTGACATATTTGGCGACATCGCGCGACTTACGTCCGTACCGACGTCAGGCGAAGTCGTGCGACTTTGCGCAATTTCGCCTGATATATCTGGCGACATCGCGCGACTCCGACATCCCTGGCGACCCGTGTCGCGTGATGTTGCCAGACATGTCGCGCGAAGTCCGGCAACGTCGCGCTACTTCACCCGACGTCCCTGGCGACCCGTGTCGCGCGATGTTGCCAGACATGTCGCGCGAAGTCCGGGAACGTCGCGCTACTTCACCCGATGTCGCTGGCGACACGTGTCGCAGGACATTTGTCCCCTAGTGTATCCTTGGCTTTAAGAAGCGGGGACATAGTACAGGCTTTTCCTCAGAGAGAGAGAGAGAGAGAGAGGGTTTAATTAATTACCGCGGGTGCCTCCTACGAATTGGCAATTTCAATCAATGGGGTGTGTGAACATCTCCAATTATAATCAGAGATGTTCATTATTTGTTAATTAATTAATAATGTTAATAATATTTCCTACGCATTTAATTTCGATCCATGTAGTTCCAAGCATAACTGGCTGATTATAATTTACCTGTGTAGGTATAGCATGTCATGTCTTCGTCACGAATTCATAGAATGTTTGCTCAAGATAAGTATGGTTAATTATTAATAATTATATTTTAAAAAAACTCACTCTCCGAGGCACCAATCTCTAGAACTGGGCACACGCCCATTATATCAAATGTATTAATAATATTTATATATTTTATTGTATAAGAGGAGTCACTACTTTACTGTATAAAAAATGTTGGGTTGAGCTGGTAAGGGACGGCCCAAGCGAACAGATTTCGACCAAAAAGGGCAAGAAAAAAAACCAGAAACTGGCGTTTATCCGTTCGTATTTACAAAAATACCTGGGGGCCAATTCTCATTTCATTAGCAAATAAGACGTATACGACTCTAAGGCGTATGACTTGAATTCTACATAAAAAAGTCGAACGACACCCAAATTCTGTATTCTGAACACCATGCGACATTGAATTCGAATGAAAAAAGAAATGTCTAACGACTAAAACAGTAATCTGTGAATCCTACGTTCCATTTTCTCGATTGTAAATTGAAAGTTAGTCGAATCTTAAAACATTTACACCTTCACTTTTAAATTGATACATTTTGCGGCAAATTATTACTTTGAGTGTTATTTTATAAACTAAGAAACTGTTTAGGTACAAAATATACGTTATTTAAACGTTTAATACACTTAACTCTTAAAATTTTCAACTGAAATTTTACTTATAACGAAACGTCAACGTAGGGAACGTAGGGCGAGTCCACTATTAAATGGACTTGCCCTACGTTCCGTAATGCGATAAAATCAATTACAGCGCGAATCCGACCAAATTTAGTAGTCCCAGAGTATCTCGCACGGAGTAGGGTTATTGTGCCTACTGCACTTAAGTGGATTCGCGCTGTAATCGATTTTATCGCATTTCGGAATACACCCACCCTCAACTATCAATGAATGCGTTCCAATTTCATACGCCTTTTGCGAGTCGCATGGTAATTACCATGCGACAAGATGACACCTCAAAGCGAACGAAAACTATTAGCAAATTTGCGTATACGACTTTGTGAGAATACATGAAACTGATTTTTATGCGACAAATGTCTAATCCTTCGAATGTTTGGCGTCTACGCTTTCAATTCGCATGGGCGAGAATCGGCTCCCTGAGGCACCTATTTGTGTACGTATTTTTTATGACAATGTATGTAATGAACCTATCAGTACCTTTTTGGTCCGCTGTGATATTTTTTCCCGGAGGAAAAAGCAGGGGCCTGCGTCGTGCTCACTACAATTATGGGTTAACTATAACAATTCCTGATGATGATGATGATGATGATAACAATTCCATGTACATTGCAGAGTTGATTAATTTATAGATTACCAGGTAGACTCTCCAGCGCTATGTGCCTCATATTGTCATAATCGACTAAGAATTGTAGTTATGGAAATCGACCTAGGCGTGCAATACGGTATTTGACACTATCAACAATAAATTATTTGAGATGCTCCATTAAAACTAAAATTACAAAATGATTCGGAAAATGTATTTCTTTTAATTTACTTAGTTTACTTAATTTACTTACATTTACTACTTATTACATTTTTTAAATAGATGAAACATAAAAAGAGTGCTCTGAAATGTGACGTCACCAGCAAGTATTTTCATACAAAATTCCGTTTTAAAAGTAACTCATTTGACATCTTGTCAAATACCCAATTACGAAGGTCCTCCACAGTATGGAGTTTTCTGATTTAGCTTACTTCAAACTGTCCAATGCACACATATTTTTACACTTTGGAGTGGTCTAAATGCTTAACCCGTTAGAGTGGATACTAGTACAAGGACTGGACGCCTGAATAAAAATCCGGTGCGTTCCAAATTCAAAAGGAAACCCCGTCCAATCGTTCGAAATTTAAAATTAGTCTTACACCCTCTTTTGTTTTAAAAGTAACTGGCAAACATCTGACCCATTTTTTGTTGAGGGCGAAGGTAATAAACGATTATGAACGTCTGAAGACTAGAGTACTGTCGGCGACCTCGGGTGGAGTTTTATGGGCCATTTCTCTCGGTGTGTCTGCGACAGAAGAAAACGGAACAAACGGATTCAGTCCTAATATGAGATCATCATTTATTGCTAGAATCTCTTTCATTTATTACATGTTAAAAACTTAATTAACACTATTAAACTAAACTACTATAAACAAAATCATTTAAATCAGTGCTTATAAAAACATAACATAAATAAACTAATAATAATATAGTCATAATGTAGACTTTTTTTAATTGAATTTCTTCTTTGAGTCATATTCATAAATGCATTTTAAGTGTGTCTGGTGTTCAATATGAATTATAATTTTAAATTTAAATGTGAAACAATAAATGTGGAAGAATCCAATAAAAAGCAAATCTCCTTTTTTAGGGTTTCCTTAACCAAAGAGAAATTACTACATTATGAAATTACCGCCCACGCGAGCTCCGTCTCTGCTCACCATGATTAAGCTCTGCGAATCAGAGCGGAACCTGGACGGGCTCTTCCGACAAAAAGTCAAGTAAGTGTATAACATTGCCGGGGACAGATCATGTGTTAATAACTATCGTCCAATAGCGATTCTCACTACCCTCTCAAAGTTGAATGAGCGCCTAATCACCAGACTAACGAAGTATCTCGAGGACTTCCAGCTATTGTCTAAAACGCAATTCGGCTTCCGAACAGGACTCTCTACCGACGAAGCGGTTCATACGATGGTTGATTCTGTGGTGAGAAAGCTCGACAGAGGGGTTAAATGCCTTACTATCTTCCTCGATCTTGCAAAGGCTTTCGACACGGTCTCTGTACCAAACTGGAGCAAATGGGAGTCAAAGGTGTCCCTCTTCAGTTGTTTAAAAGTTACCTTTCGTGTAGGACTCAACGAGTAAAAATCGGCGATTCTATTAGCGAAGACTTACCAATAAGCTACGGTGTACCGCAAGGCAGCATATTAGGACTAACCCTCTTCTTATGTTATTTAAACGACTTGTGTGAACTAAACCTAACAAACTGCAAAATAACAGCCTATGCCGATGACATAGGTGAAACCCGATCCCAAGACTTAGTCGTAGGGCTGAGTTTATGAGTGTAAGTACCCGTTTATTTGGTCTTATCTTGACTTGTGTCTACAGTATGTTCCATACTTTGTTGCCCCCCCCCAGTGTTTGGGAGGCCTGGCATCCTAAGATACAGATCTTTGAACTAGTTTAGGACCCAGTCCTTCCACAAATTATTCTTATTGTGCCATATTGTAGCTATTGTACCTAATTTGTGGATAGAGAAATAAAGTTTATTTGTATTGTATTGTATTGTATTGTATTGTATTGTATTGTATTGTATTGTATTGTATTGTATTGTATTGTATTGTATTGTATTGTATTGTATTGTATTGTATTGTATTGTATTGTATTGTATTGTATTGTGTTGTATTGTATTGTATTGTATTACATAACATAAAATTTACGTATAGGCACATAAATAGTTTCTGGTCCCACACTAGAATACGCTGTGTCGTGGGTACCAGAAACAGCGATGTCACAAACATGTAAACATCCAAGACCTGCGTTTCTTTTTTGTATCTGGAATACATTTTAATAATATATAAATCACACGTCTTCATAAATCTTTGAACTTAAAACTAGTGAAAACATGAAGCACAGGAAAACATCGTGAATTAATCTGACTAATATTTCGTCAACATCATCCAATCAATTTTCTCTCACTTCACGACTACCTTGACTGTACTGTAAGCTTCAGAATGTTGGACTTACATTTTGTTCACAATTGCCTGATGTCGAGGGAGGGACATCTGTTTGTTTTAAATTTGTGATTAGAACGTCTGGGACAAACAATCAGATCCATTTGTAAAGTGATTGGTGACCCAATGGCTTAACCAAGCGGCTAAGAGCTGCAGGTCAGTGAGATAGCTACTCTAGGCAACAAAGACGCCAGACTTTTTTAACCGGCTACAAAAAGGATGAGGTTTTCAATTATTTCTTCTTTCTTTCTTTCTTTTTTCCAGCTTTAAATGCTACACCTTCAAATGATATCCTTCTCAATGTACAACTCGAGGTCATGTTATACAATGCGTTTAGTTTTAGCAATTTCTTTTAGTTTTGTATGCTATGTAAGTGTATTTTATTTTGTTAATGTATTCTATTATTTTCTTCTATCTTGCTAATATATTTGACTATTCTCTTTAATTTTGGTGCTGTGGGTAAAATCGCAGCGTATACTTAGCTCGAGGCCATTTTATCGCTGCACAGACATACCCTGCGACCCTTATTGTTTTCAAATTATTTTGTGTTTATGTTTATATATTTTGTTTATTAATTAATCACATGTTATAATATGTAAGGTTTGCCAGCGGGCCATGGAGCGCAGCATTTTTGGTCTGAAAAGAATAAATCGTATCAGAAACACGACGCTGCGCTCAAGGACAAAAGTTGCAGATGTTGGTGTTGCGACCGCCAAGTTAAAGTGGGACCGGGCTGGCCATGTCTGCCGTATGAGCGCAGATAGGTGGGCTAAAATTGCGACAGACTGGGTTCCGCAAAATGGCCACCGACGTCGCGGCAGACCAAGGCTAAGATGGCGGGACGACGGGAAATGCATTCTTACCGGCATGATGCGAGGTGGCTGGAGACAGGGAGACATGGAAAGCATAAGGGGATTTGGAGTCGGCGCCCAAAATCTATGCGCTAGTCATTTAACTTGGCACCGGCCTTTATATCGGGATTTCTGTGTGTTAGTGCTGTAGAATATTCTTTATATCGATTTACATTACTGTAAAGTTTTGAAGTCGGTTTTAATTTTCTTCTCTGGTCAACTAATGACTAAGACAAGGCGAACAAAGCTCCAGTCTCCAGGAACAGCTGTTTCTAATGTCAAAGAAGCGCTTTGTGCGAGTTTTTTTTAATAGTCCAACTGTATGAGTGGGAACAGTTGTCACAGATGTTCCTTCGGCAATTATTCTTTGTGACAATTTTATATTTGTAGCTGAATGCTTGGGTTTTAGAGCGACTTGGTTTTTTTGCGCGGATACGCTTGTGTGTTACGAGGTCATAACCTTATTAGAAAGTTGGAGTGGAGTTGCTTTGTTAGTTTCTTCTCCATGTAATTTATTAATTGTGAAACTACACAGGTATTATATACTATTTGGGTAAGCCAAAAATTTCAAATACTTTTCAAAATACAAGAAACTAAAGATACTAAACATTTCAATATCGTTCTAATGAAACAGAAATAAATCCGATTTCCGTGATAATTGATATTCTTATCAGCTTATCACATACTGTTTGAGTGGCAGTCGCTGGTCTCTGCCTACCCTTCAGTTATGCGGGCGTGACCTTATGTAGGAAAATACCGTTATCAATTGTTGTGAGATCTACAGTGTGAGACTTCATAAAGTGCACATATCAAAATCAAGGAAACTTATTTCACTGACGGAAAAAGTGATTCAAATGGTCAAAATGATTAGCCTTATTTGTCTTTGATTTTAATTTGTTAAAGATAATAAATGATTTATGTTGATAAATACTTATGTTTTATTCCTACTCCGGCGTTTAATTGAATTTACTGTTTTCTTTAAAACGCTGATTTTAAAAGTTGTGTTTTAGTAGTAAACGTGGAATTTTTAACAGTAGAAAGCTAAAACCATGTAGATTAACTTAACATTTAAAAAAGGTAGGGTAAATAGGACGTTTTTTATTGAAATTTATAACGTTTTATGTAAAATTTATGAAAAATTTTCCTGATTTTCAGTAAATTCCTCTTTATCCTAAATTTATGGCATTTATTTTCGTGGAAATTTTTACTTTATAGGCAAGGCCTGTTATTAGCAATCACTTCAAAATTTATCCCAATATGCCAAGACATTTAGTTTTTACGGTTATAGCGATTTATTTAAATAGGGTTAGCAGCTGCAACCAAAAAAGTTAAAATATTCATAAAAAATACAATATATTTTTTATGCTTTTTCCGTCGGTGAAATAGAAAGAAAGAAAGATTTTATTAGTATTGTCACAGAAACACAATGAAGACACAAGTAGGTACATAATAAACAAAATTCACAAAAGTCAACAAAACAAGAAAAATAAAATAAAGACAAAAGAAATCAAAACATCCATTTTTTAAATCTACGGCAGCAGGGCTCCACACAAATAGGGTGTAGTTTCCTTGATTTTGATTATGTGCACTTTATGAAGACTCACACTGTATACTTGCCTACAACAAAGTCATACGTACAGTCGACAGCACGTCAATCTTCACATTTTAGTTGCAAAGTCGCCCATAATGCAACGGAGTAGAGTGCATGGGTGTACACCATGATGTGCTGTCGACTGTACATGCCAGGACTCGTACTCAGATCGGCGTTACACGGCTCCACTACCAAGCTCTTTAAACCTACGTTACCTATGTTCATGAACAAATTATTCTTCCTTAATTCTCAAATGAATAAATATCGCTTACAGAGTCAAGTCGTGCGGCGAGTCACAGTCGACTGGTCCCAGCTCCCACCTGTTGCCTTTGAGTGTATTCGGAGAGCTAGCAAATGGTAGTAGAGAGGGGATTACTCCAGCTTAGAGGCGCCTGGTGCCAATAGGGATTGGCCTCCGAAATAAATAAATAAATGTATTTAGGGAAATACATCGCTCGTAGCCTTTGAATCGCTCGTAGCCTGGGCTGCCTGAGTGATCTTAAACGATCACTAAGGTTAAGCAACATACGGCGCGTTCAGTCCATGGATGGGTCACCGTCTATGACTAACGCTAGTGGCATTTTTTCCGAGCGATTCCGTGCTTCGCAAGGTACGTTAAGCAGTTGGTGCCGGCTGCCGTCGATAGATGGCAGTCGTTAAGCCAAGTCAGAGGCCTTTAGGGGCGGCTTGAAAACTTCTGACAGTAAGACCAGCCACTAGTCTTACAAGCCTCCACCAATCCGGACTTGGCCCCCGTGGTGGAATATGGCCTATACCTTCCTCAGGGAAGAGACCCGTGCACCTCGGTGGGGACATAATGGGTTGATGATGATGAGGGAAATACATTTATTTACTTATTTCGGAGGCAACACAGAGACATGCCACTTATATTAAACTTAAGTGCTAATATTATGTACTAGGCATGAATCCAGAACATATCTCATTAAATACTATTATATAAGTTAAAAGTGAGGGCGGGCATTGAGTAATCCATGAAATTACACAATTAGGTTCATAGTAATTAAATAGGACAAAGTACATAACATAACATAACATTTACATACAGGCACATACATTGCTTCTGGCCCCACACTAGGATACCCTGTGTCGTGGGAACCAGAAACAGTGACGTCACAAACATGTAAACATCCAAGACCTGGGTTTCTTTTTTTGTCCCCAGCCGGGATTCAAACCCGAGACCTCTCGGATGGTAGTCAAATGCGCTAACCGCTGCGCCACAGAGGTCGTCAGGAGAAGCTATGGCAACTAAATGCAGACTTAGTGTATATGAGGCGCCCTGAAGCGGCAGTTGAGCTCCCTGTTTCTCGTACACCAACAATCCTACCAGCAACGGTCCGCTGGTGTACGCAAGCCGGGGCAATAGTGTTGTAACGTTTGTTACGGTGGAATACTTATGAACCAGCGATTTTCAATGACAAGATAATGACACATAGGTACATAAACTTACGCCGTTATCCCAGAGGGGTAGGCAGAGACCAGGGACTACCACTTGCCTCGATGCTGGCCGATCAATTTCGCTTCATCGACGTTCATTAGTCGTTGCGTACACGCACGATGGTTTCAGGTTTATCTTAGTTCATTGCTACATTGGTCGAAGTATGTCCGCCTGGGACGTCCCTTACCGGACCTTCCACCCAAAGTCAGTCAGTCTTTCTTTGGTCACCCTCTCCACACGTCCTAACCAACGCAATATTTCTTTCTCAATTCTAGTCGTTTCAGCCCCTTTCTCTTGATTCCCTATAGTAGCTTTTTGTACCTTTCTAGGCGAGGGCAAATGACATCTAACTTTGTCGACAAACTTAGGTATAGACAAACATCCCTAAACTGACGCTTGTATCCCTGAGGGGTAGGCAGAGATGAACTGCCACGATCCTGACAGATCACTTCCGCTTCATCGATATTCATTAGTTTTTGCATGCACGCAGGTTTCGGGAAAGAAAGGCAATTTCAATTGGACGTAGTTTAGCAGAAAGGTTCCAATTCCAACCCACACAAAGTGACTTTTGAGATATTCTACTTTTAGGTTAAAGCTGATTTACGCTCTCCATACTGTGGGTTGGACTAACATGTGCCATAACTTTGCACATAATCATTGGCTCGATAAAGGTCTTTGTTTCCTAAAATATAGAGCGTAGTGATCATTTTGGTATATTATTTAGCTCAAAAATGACTATGTTGTGGGTTGGAACATTTCTGCTAAATTGCGTCCAATTATTTAGCAAAATTTTACAAAAGTTTGTCTTGACCTAGCGTCTTTTCTTAACACTATGTATAGTCCTCTGCAAATAGTATTCAGATAGGCCTAAGCTTTCCAACCCCCCGGGACTTCGAACGTGTCTGTAGGTAAACGGTTGCTATTCGCAAAAGTGTAAATATATCGCGTACGCCTAAAAGCGTTTTGCAACATGGGTATGTGTAGACATGAGCAAAAGGCTCGAAAGGCCCAAAAACAGGTTTTAGATTTTCACAAACGATACACCAAAACGGAGTATACGGTCTTGGATGTTTACATGTTTGTGACGTCGCTGTTTCTGGTTCCCACGGCACAGGGTATTCTAGTGTGGGGCCAGAAGCAATGTCTGTGCTTGTATGTAAATGTTAATGTTATGTTATACAACGGCCCTGTTTCATAGAACTGCAATTTAATTTTATTTTATTAAGTTTACAAAACAGAATACAGTCGTTACAAATTCAACTTAAAAATAAACTGTTTGTGTTCTGAACTGCAGTCCAAAGTATGTAAACATAGAAATTTGCCAGATTGGAAGCGGGATATGCAGTTAAAACTTAATCTAAAACATTAAAACATTTAGGGTAAATTAGATACCGCAAATAAGTGTCATCAATTATTCAATTATTGGGTGAAGTATTGGACGAAGACGAGTTATAAATTATAGGACTAATCATTTTAAAGAATTTAGAAGGATTTGATTCAAATATGTCAATGCTTGAAGATTCGGCGAACAGGTTGTTATAAAGACGACACATTCTAGAAATAGGGTTGTAATACGACGTGTTGTTCCTATACACACGCAGGTGGAATGGTCTGTATTTCCGGGTTCTAAAATAGCAATTAATGTTAAGGAGACTTACCAGGTAGGGGGAATCTATGTCAGAATGTAGAATTTTATGGAGTAGTTTGAGATCAAGAATCTTTCTGCGATTTTCTAGGGAAACAAGGTTAAATTTTCGCAGGCGTTGTTCGTAATTTGAAAGCATTCGTCCCATCCCGCGCCGATAGGATAGTACTTTTAGCATTTTGTTTTGAATATTGTCAATACTATTGATGTGAACAGCATAAAATGGGGACCATATTTGACATCCGTATTCTAGCACACTTCTTACTAGAGTCTGGAAGAGATAAATGAGACTACGAGACTTTTTGAAGCCTGTTGTGTTCCGAATTAAAAAGCCTAGCAGTTGACGTGATCGCTTGGTTATGTGCTCATAATGCTGTCGGAACGAAAGTTCTGAATCAAATAATACTCCGAGATCCTTAGCGCAAGTTTGTCGGTCCAAGGAGACACCCACTAACACATAGCTATATAAAATTTTATGAACACGTTTTTTTGTAAATGAGATTACGAAGCATTTGCTTACATTGAGGGTCATTTTATTAGTCGTACACCAGCTCGACAGTCGACGGAGGTCGTTTTGTAACATTTGACAGTCATTATCATTCTTTACCTCAGCATATATCTTAAGATCATCTGCATATAATAAACACGGGCTGGATATTTGGTCTACTAAGTCGTTTATGAACATTATAAAAAATAAGGGCCCGAGATGGGAACCTTGGGGTATACCCGACAATATAGGAACAGGTGCAGAAACGTAGCCCTTAATTGCCACCAGCTGGCTTCTGTTCTGCAGATACGAGTCGACCCAGCGCAATAAACTGCCATGTATTCCAAATGATCTTATCTTACGACTTAGGATGACGTGATTAACTTTATCGAACGCCTTACAGAAATCTGTATAAATAGCGTCAACTTGTCCACCAGAGGCAAAAGAGGAGCACAGAAAATGTTTATACTCTAAAAGGTTAGTTATTGTGGATCTATTTTTTATGAAGCCGTGCTGTTTGTCAGAGAGCTGCGGCTTAGCTTGATTAAATATGTGTTTGTAGATCAGTGATTCGAAGAGTTTAGCTATGCATGAAAGAATGCTGATTGCCTGTAATTCTCGCATTTGGACTTATCCCCACCTTTCAGTATAGGTATGATGTGTGCCGTCTTCCATACATTCGGAAAGGAACCAGAAGCTAAAGATTTATTGAATAGGATGAACAGGGGTTCGCTAAGTGCCTCTCCACACGCCTTAATGAAAAACGGAGGAATACCATCAGGTCCTGCCCCTTTCGTGGTATCAAGTTGTTTTATTTTTGTAATTATTTCCTCTTTCCCTATTGATATGTGCGCGAGGGTATTAATACAAGCTATGGTACTTATATAATTGTCAACCAACTCATCGCGGGAATTATCATCCTTGACTAACACTGACCCAAAATATCTGGAAAACAGATCGCAGATACCCATCCCGTCCGAAGATGACTGATGCCCATATGATACGGTTTGAGGAATAGAGGCATACCCTTTTTTGCTATTTATGAACCGCCAGAAACCCCTGATGTTATTTTCCAGTGAGTCTTCCACTGACTTTAAGAAAATTTGATAACATTGGGTTGTGAGTTTTTTGCATCTAGCCCGAAGAAGGGAAAAGCTGTCGTAATCTCGAGGATTGCCATACCTTTTGAATAATTTATGATACCTATTTTTTTCGACTAGACAATTCTTGAGAGCAGGACTGTACCAAACCGGACAAGTGTGAAGTTTCAATTTAGTCATTGGGGTATGTTTTTTGATAATTTTCTTTACAGTTTCATAAAACATCTTTACAGAAAACAGAAGATAGAATATCTGGCCAGTTGGTGTTTTGTAATTCAGCTTTAATTTTATTATAATCTGATTTATAGAAGTTTAGACGTTTCTTATTGTTGTTGCACAAAGATTTTGCGATAACTAGCTGTGAAGCATCTATAACTATGGCAGGGTGGTGTCTATCAATGCGGGTAAGAGGATCCGCACCATAAACCTGTACGGCCCTTGATGTAGAAAATACCAGGTCTAGGAATCTGTTATTTATATTAGGAACATTTTGAAACTGTTGCAAATTGCAAGTTGACATTGTTTCTAGTAAAAGATTTGCTCTAAGATCTGAAGGATCACTGGGTACCATTATGGCTGAGTTCGCTGACTTTCTCCATGTAGTATTTCGTGTATTGAAGTCGCCAATTATGAAAAATTCTTCGCTTGTTGGGGCTTTGAGCATGTTTGCCTGAATATTCTTATAAAACAAAGACAAATCGTTCGAGTTTAAATGTTGAGGGAGATAACAGACACAAAATTTGTCGTGGGTGTGTTTGGATTGCCGCTAACGATGCTAATCCACACATCTTCAATATTGCTGTCCCAGGAGGATTGACGGACTACATTCAAGTGTTTTTTGGTTGCGACGAGGACACCGCCGCCTTCCTTTTTACTAATAGTAGTCTCGCGCCAATCACGACGAAAAATATTATAACGATCGTCCAACAATTCATCGTCCAATATATCAGAGTTAAAATTTGTCTCTGTCAAACAAATAATATCATAACTTGTGATGGTTACATTTAAAAAGAGCTCAGTCAATTTGGAACGAATTCTGTTAACATTTTGATAAAAAATATGCATCGTGTGTGGTAGTGGAATTATGATAGTAATACTGAGTAAAAAATACAGTGATTTGAGAAAAGCTTGAACTAATTAGTTAATGACAGCCCACTAGCACTATTCCAGTTTCTTCAGCACATCCAAATTCTTCACATGAATGTGACCCATGTCTTCAGCCTTGCGCAGATAAACCTGTCCATGTCGCACCCAAACGTATTTGTAATTCTTGACTTTCTTGAAATCGCGGGCAGCGGCGTGGATTTGTTTAGTTTCCGGCGAGAGATGTTCTTTTAGATAGACGCGACTTGCTGGGGCATCGTTAAGTCCGAGGTGGGCACTATTCAGCATGTTATTAGGGTTAGATTTATTGAAACGATAAGCAGCAGAAAGTACGTTATCTCGGAGACGAGATGATGTGAGCGTCACGAGGATGTTTCTGGGGTGAGGCGAGGCAGCATTAGCCTTTGCCACCCGATGACAGGCTCTAATATCGTTGTCTGTCACAGCTCCATCGATCGACTGACATAGCTCCTTAAATATCTTAAGTACATTTTCATTGCGATGTTCCGGGACGGCTTGAGTCTCAATGTCAATGAGGTCACGTGAAATTTTCTCCAAAGTGGCAAGCCGGCCACTTATACGGTGAATCTCAGTCTGTAGTTCAGCCTTATCAGCCTCAAGGTCCTTATTAATTCTTTCATTTTCTAGAATTTTACTCTTCGAGTCTTTTTGCTCAGCCTATAGAAAATCAGTAGTAGCCGTAAAATCGTCTTTAATCTCCTGAATAGCCGCTCCAATTTCCTTAGAGATCATGGGCTTTAATACGGATCTCAATGGTTTTATTAATTTTACTGCAACTGAAGACGCGAGCTCAGTCTCTGCTCAGTAGATTCACACACCTAGATTTTGTTAATACATTGTGGTTCAGTGAGAGTTGCATGAACGCGTCAATTTCATTTCATTGCCGCTTTTATTTACGCGCGCAGACGCACCAAACCTTCTAGGTGTCAATGGTATACAAAATATGTCACGTCACCCGGCCGAGTACCTATCTGTCATGAACTGTAATGCACTAGCAGAGTTGAGGCTCTGGTCGGACTTTTCCGACAACTAATCAAGTAAGAAATTAATTATGTCTAGCTAGTGCTTACGAAACTTTTAGTTCATAGCTGATCCGCTCATAATATTATTCTACCCATTAACAAGTACTATTTTACTATCGCTTGTAGCCTGGGCTGCCTGAATGATCTTAAACAATCATTAAGGTCAAGCAACATACGGCGCGTTCAGTCCATGGATGGGTCAATGTCTATGACTAACTGGCATTTTTCCGAGTGGTTCCGTGCTTCGCAAGGTACGTTAAGCAGTTGGTGCCGGCTGCCGTCGATAGATGGCAGTCGTTAAGCCAAGTCAGAGGCTTAGGGTGGCTTAAAAACTTCTGTCAGTAAGACCAGCCACTAGTCTTACAAGCCTCCACCAATCCGGACTTGGCACCCGTGGTGGAGTATGGCCTATACCTTCCTCAGGGAAGAGACCCGTGCCCCTTGGTGGAGACATAATGGGTTGATGATGATTATACTAAAGTACCCGAAACCTCCGTGCATGCAACGACTAATGAATGTCAAGGAAGCAAAAGTGATCTGTCAGGATCGTGGCAAGTGGCAGTACCTAGTCTCTGCCTATCCATCTAGGATACAGGCGTGAGCTTAAGTATGTATGTATTGTACTAATCGGCTTCGAAAAGTACGAAATAATATACTATGAATTGAAATTTTATTAAACGCTACTCTCAGCAACACAACTGTTCCTAAGAGCCGAAGCTTTCCATCCTAAAACAGTAGGTTTCAGGCGTTTAATCTTATAACGGCTAATGTAAACAAGAGCCAGATTGGAGCTGGGGTGTGTAGCTGAGAGCTTACTCTGGAAGCTGAACACATTTTAAATCAGGGAGCTCCATAGAGTTTAGCACCACCAATGGAAAAAAGTCATGTCTCTTCTCAGATCGATATTGCAAAAAGTGTGTCTGTCTATCAAAAGGTATGAAAAAACACGTGAACCGAACCGTGTATTGTCATCGTACTATAATGCACTTACAGATTCGAGGCCCAGTTCGGACTCTTCCGAAAAAGAATGAATTAAGTATATCCGGAAAAAACTTAATCAATTGCACACAGAGATAACATTAAATTAAGTATTTCTGAAATAAATTAATAATATGGTCTTTAAATAAATAAGATTTTCTGGGCAAACTGTAATAAATACTACTAAGAAGTCACTAGGTACGTGTTAAGAAGGTACCTTATGTCTGTAAATTACTGATGGTGCAATCAAGAGTTATGGCCAAGATTTTTGTTAAGGAGTTGGGGCGCCGTGGCAAGGCTGCCAGCGTGCTGGGACCTTTAGTTCGGCTGTTTTCCCGGGAAGATTGTTAGGTTAGGTCGGTTTTTTTGTATGCCTAAACTATTATTGTATCTTTGTTGTCGACGAAACATTGGTGGATATTATGCATGTCCTTTTAGAGTAGGCTCTAAAAGCACACGAGGAGTTTAGTAGCTTAGAAGCACACTACGTACGAGTATCTTAAACGCGCAGACGACGCGCAGATGACTGGCGTATACGCTCTTCAAACGAGATTCGAACGCAACTTTGTAAGCTGAATGCATGGGTAGATCGTGAAACGCGCCTCTACTGCGCGTATACGCGCAGTTAAAGTGATACAAACGCGCTGTGATGGCTCGTAACTTTAGCGTTTTGATCAGACTCCTCTTCAGTTGCACAATGACATCGGTTGAGACTACATTGCTTACTGCTTATAAAAAGAAAATCGTAAAAAGGAGCGAATTCATATTGGATACCTAGACCCATTTAGCGCCCGCCCCTCTGCCCCTCCTCCACCCCTTTGTACGCACGTTTGTATCAATACCAACGCAACAATCTGTATGTACGGCGCCGAAAACGGGAGTTTCTGATACGCGCGCCGTCTCACAGTGGCCGATTTGAATTATCTAGGAATTAATAAATAGTGTCGTCGTAAAAAAAATATAACTGTTAGTATTTTGTTTTAAACTAACTTTTGGTAGCTAATGTGTGTACTTCAATGTTCAATCTGAGTAATATAAAGTACACACGATTTTAACCGTCTCTAAAAAAAAAACTTATTTAAAAAGGTGTATAAAAAAGGTATAGGAAATTATTATTTTTTATTTCTATGATGACGATTAATACTAAATTTACCATCTTGAGAATTACTATCTATAAAAAATCGTCACACAAAACTAACGATTCAGGCTCTTGCAATAATTGCAAAACGTAGTTGTTTAGTGGTTCCTTAAACGCCCGAGTGCCAATACACTTCGACATGGAAGATATCACAGGGTCTGATGACACAAGGAGAGCTTTAAATAAATCTCTCATAGTTGTTTCACTACTAAATTTTCGTTAATAGAAAATCTATTGTTTGTTTCGTAACGTCACAAAATGTTTTCGGTGGCAGACCTCATTTTGTAATTGTTTGTGGACTCTTAGCAACATTATCCACCAACATTACTGCCAGCGACAGGACTAGTACCACCACAAAAAAGAAAAAAAAAATTTCCTCAAAATTTTTTCTTGTTCACCTCGGATCATGCCATATTTTAGCAATTTGGCTATTGAAACTATAATTTTTTTTTAGATCATCTTTGTTATTTTTATCTTTAAAAAAACCCTTCTCTGAAAACTACTCTGTTATATACGAACGTAAAAATTGCTGAATTTTTGTCCTTAATTCTTTTTCTCTGACGCCAAGCTCCATACAATTCTCTTTTGGTAAGCGACACGGTACCTAAAAAAAATTGTTACTAAGTCCTTGGCACTTCTTGGCAGCAGTTGTTATATTTTTCGAATAACTGATAACATGAAGAAATAAAAAAAAAAACACTTCAAACAAACCAAAACATAGGTTTTGCAGGTCGATTTCCTAAATAAAAATTGAAGTTTTCGGATCAACACAAGATGTAAAATTGAAATAAATTTCTTAACGACCCGTGATTAGAATTTAAAAACGCTTAAATTTTTTACGTACCTTTAAGTAACAATAATCATAAGTTTTGTCAGTCAACACTAAATACTTTTCTCACAGGATATGTTTCAATATGTTGCGGTATTGTAACAAATTTACGGAGTGCACTCTAAACGTTGAATCATAATTTGTGTTAGGTGAAAAACGCGGGACGGTAGGATAAAAATATTGATATATCGAAGTACCCAGATCATTAACATTGTACATAAAATTTACCAGTCACAATCGGTGACTTGTAAAAAAAATATTTATTAATTCCTAGATCATTCAAATCGGCCACTGTGCGTCTGCGCGTATAAAATACGCAGTGTGCTTAGGCTCTTAGTAATTAATGTAAAAATAAAAATAAATAAACTCACGCCCGTTATCCGCGAGGGGGTAGGCAGAGGCACCAATCACTAGAACTGGGCCCACGTTTTGCCGAGTTTATTAGGTCCCAAACGTGACAAGTGGCAAGCCTGTCGCCGTTATCCGAGCACAATTTATCAGCGAATGGTGTCGCTGTACAAAGAAACAAATGTAAGTAATTAATGTAATTTTAAAATTTGGAGAGTTACGTAGGTATCTATAGTTCTCCGATCTTCAGAGTACTACACCGAGCCAACAAACGCCGCGTTCAATATCCGACCGCGGCACTCCGAGCAAACACTGTGAGCTGTGTCGAACAATAGGTACTGAAGTCTGTACCTATGTATGTAGCTCACTGTGTACGGGTTGTTTGTTAGGAAATTACAAAAGAAAGGTATTAAATTAGAGTAGGTCTTAAAGATTATTATCGGTTTTTGTCACTTTTTGCATTTGTGTGCGAGTCATTGACAGTGTGAAAAAAGGTACTCTGGGTGCACATATAACTTTGAAACCTGGCCCAATAAAGCACAACAAGATGATATTCATACGAACTCTAGGTAAAACAGGACTGCAGGGACCGTTGTTAAAGTAATTGACTACCTCTGTGGCGTAGTGGTAAGCGTATCTGCTTACCATGCGGGAGGTCCCGGGTTCGATGCCCGGCTGGGGCTAAAAAAAAAACTCCAGGTCTTGGATGTTTACATGTTTTTGACGTCGCTGTTTCTGGTTCCCACGACACAGGGTATCCTAGTGTGGGGCCAGAAGCTATGTATGTGCCTGTATGTAAATGTTTATGTTTATTAATTAGGTCAAAAGTGGGGATGCATTCGACATTGTGTATTTTTTCATAAAGTGTCGAGGACGTCGAATGCAGCCAGTGTCCATCAATGTGTTAAATCAGAGTAGTTCTTAAAGATTATTGTCTGTTGCACAGGAAGAGAACAGGAATACTAAAGTTTACATCGCAAATTCACCCTTGACGTAAAGTGGTAGAGTGCACTTAGGTTAAAGTTGATTTGCTGACAGTAGAAAGATGTTGATTATCTAAGAAGGGCTTTCGCGCCAAGGATTCTGAGCAAACTTAACCTTAATTACAAGTTAGTACAAATACATCCTTGGCCTCTGAATTTCACTAAGTAAATTTAATACTTCAGTATTAGTCTATTTCCTCAAATTTCTCAAAATAAAATATAACAGACAACACAATCACTTGATCTGGTCCCAAACTAGGATACCCTGTGCTATGGTTAACCAGGCAAGGACATTACAAACATAGAAAAACACCCAAACTTAGGCCATTTGTACAAATGTCCTGCGGCCCCCAGTGGGAACAGAACTGTGCGCCTTAACGGATCGTATCCTAGTTTGGGACCAAATCAAGTGATTATGTTGTTGTGTCGTTAAGCCAAGTAAGAGGCCTTAGGGCGGCTCAAAGACTTCTGATAGTAAGGGTCCTCGCCCACGGCGGCTTTTTGTAGCGCTGCCGTCGCGCGTTTCGTAAACGATCTGTGAGATTTTTTTTTTCTTGTTGACGCTATTTTGACGCTATTTTTATAACACTTTTTATCGGTTTATAGAATTATCTTCAACCGTTTGTGGACCGTACAGCTGTGAGGGTGTTAAGTTGAAGTTGAAACTGGGTCTGACTAGACCGCTCTAGTTTCTCGAAACTTTGTTTTTGGGGCACTTCCTGAACACTTCGTTATTTGGTAAGTGTACTTGTGCTCGAAGTAATTTATCATGATCTAATGGAATTCAACCTATTCTAATTAATTAATACATTGCCTGTTCATATTGCACTTCTTGTAATATTTTGAATAATATTTAATCATTGCATGCTAATAAATAAAATAATAATAATAACTCAACCAATAAGAACGCCGTATCTGCCTGTAATCGGGATGTACATAAAAATGATATAGCACGTAAGCAAAATTATATAATGTATAATGTACTATCTTGTTGGTGGATCTAATAAAATAAAAAAAAATAAGAAAAATCATAACATAACATTTAAATAACATAACATTTACATACAGGCACATACATTGCCTCTGGCTCCACACTAGGATACCCTGTGTCGTGGGAACCAGAAACAGCGACGTCACAAACATGTAAACATCTAAGACCTGGGTTTCTCTTTTTTTTTGTCCCCTCAGACATTTCAGAATTTCAGACTTACTTACCACGCGATTCCTTAAAACACGTTTTGTATGCAGTTTAAGATTGTCTTTTGTTTTATTTATTTATTAATACACTTACTGCACTTACATTTCAATTAAAATACAGTAGAATGCGGTAGACTTAATGCCATAAGCATATCATCATCATCCTCCCCACCTAGGGGCACGAATATCTTCCCTAAGCATATACTACCTATATACTGCAATTGAGAAGTGTTAAGAGACTATTAGACTAAAATGTAGTTGAAGAGTGTTTTAGTTGCATTGTGTTTCTATAGAACATCTTATGTGTTATTTATACTCGTAGGGTTGAAATAGTACATTTTTGATGACGCCCTGAACTTTGGTTGGTTTGAAAACCATATCAAAAACGTGCCTGTACAATATCTGTCAAATACGATAGTTTTTTTTTTTAAAGGCGCATTAATAAAATAATGAGACTGGCAGCTAGCTTCTACTTTCTTCTATACTCTATACTAATATTATAAAGAGGAAAGATTTGTATTTTTGTATTTCTGTGTGTATGTTTGTAATGAATAGACTCAGAAACTACCGAGCCTATTTTAAAAATTCTTTCACAATTCGAAAGCTACATACTTCGTGAGTAACATAGGCTATATTGATTTTTTTTAAACTTTAGGGTTCCGAACGAAATCTCAAATAATGTAAACCAAGGTGTAAAAAATTACTACCCCGGGAATTTTCCACGGATTTAATATAACTATTTCCACGGAAACGTTTTTGCCACCCGTGCGAAGCCGGGGCGAGTCCCTAGTCTCCAATATTTTGCTCCAGTCTATTCAAAATTTGTTTGGAAGAATTTTGTTTGGAGTACTGGAAAATTTGTTTGTCTATACTCTTAGATTAGAAAATACCTGTGTAATCTCCTTTTTTATTATAATTTAGTGTTCTCTATCTCTAGTTCACAAGCTTTAAATACGAGAAACAGTGGGTTAATCTAAGTCCGCGATTGGAATGAACCGGGAGGGTCTTTCTAAGGCCGTCTAGACAAAGTATAGTATGCCGAATGTGGACAGGAATTTCTTGCTCTACTATAACATTTATGTCACAGTTAATAAGAGCCACCGTGTGTTTGCACGGCCGCAGCTGACAGTACTTTTGAACAACTTGAAAACGCCTTTAATCTTACATTATTTTCCTCTTGTAAACAGAAAATAATAATCAAAGACAAACACAGTCGTTTCGCCTGCCAAAGACTTTCATTCAGACTTTTCCAGTAGGTAATAATAAAATATCTAAAGGTAAAGACGCAAATATTTAACTTTTAGCCCAGAGGTAAACGAAAGCCCAATTGAATAAAGTATATTAGTTATTAAAGTATGTAGCCACGGCCGCCTGAGTGATCTTAAACGATCACGAATGTTAAGCAACATCGGGCGCGTTCAGTGCATCGATGGGTGACCGTTCTATGACTGACGCTATTGGCATTTTTCCGAGCGGTTCCGGGCTTCGCATGGCACGCTAAGCAGTTGATGCCGGCTGCCGTCGATAGATGGCATTCGTTAAGACAAGTCAGAGGCTTAGGGTGGCTTAAAAACTTCTGTCAGTAAGACCAGCCACTAGTCTTACAAGCCTCCACCAATCCGGACTTGGCCCCCGTGGTGGAGTATGGCCTATACATTCGTTAAGGCCTTAGGGCGGCTTGAAAACTTCTGACAGTAAGACCAGCCAAGTCTTACAACCCTTCACCAATCCGGACTTGGCCAACAGAGGCTCGTGCCCCTCGGTGGGGACATAATGGGTTGATGGTGATGGAAAACTCTAATCTCTGCCTATTAGACCCCTCTTATTTGTGTTTTATTTCAATAATTTAATATGTACTTGTCTATATCAGAATTGCTTGAATTGGGTATAATATATATGTCTAAACACTCGAGATTGACAGGGCTTTAATTTAAAAAATAGCACCCACGTCATAAAGCCCGTCTAGATTTTCCCAGCTCCGACGTTAACCCACAAAATCCAGAAAAAGCCTTTTCACTCGCGCCGTAAGTGGCACCGCACCTACTATTGCACTGACAACGTAAGCCACCTATGTCATTTTACAGCGTGGATGCCGCATAAAAAACTAAACCGCACGTCACGTTTTGAAGGCAACGCCGACGATGGCGAACTGCCAACAGCTGTCTGGCAAGAAGAAAAAAGAAACGCGCTTCCACACAATAGTAAATGGAACGTTTTCAAGCGCCAACTGAGTTCGAAATTTAAATTTAGGTTTTTGTTTTACACTAACTAATTGGCTACTTTTTTATGTCGTTGCGTGATTCAGCCAGTATCACGCTAATATGACTATTCAAATCTTTATATTCTATGGCTGCAAAGTTTTCAGTAATGATTTTCGGGACCCAAAGTTTCCATGTTTTATTTCCCGTAATATTAAGGTCGCTTACTGCCTCACTTAACCTTAATTCCGGATATATTTTGACGAGTGCCTAATTTGCTAAAAATAAAGGTGGGTCCACAAATAATACTGTCAAAAGGGTGTTCCACTGTTAAGTGCCTTTATGAGTCGTAAACTCAAGTGCAGTTAGGAGGCAGTAACTTTTTACGCTCGCGTATAGACTTTTCTCGCCCGTTTGTTATAGTGTAATTAGGGTCCGTGTACCAGTTTTCGCCCCTGAATTTACTTAGCTTTTACCGCTAGACGCTTACTCGTGTGGAAACATGGTTAAGTATTAAAAATTCCAAATTCTTGTGAGAAATATATTTAAATTTAATACAGTAAATTATAATCGAGGAATTTCCGGTTAAAACTATACTCCACCACGGGGGCTAAGTCCGGATTGATGGAGGCTTGTAAGACTAGTGGCTGGTCTTACTGTCAAAAGTTTTCAAGCCGCCTGACTTGGCTGAACGACTACCATCTATCGTCGGCAGCCACTAAACACTAAAAAACACTAAATATGACAAAGGTTCCTGGTAAAATTGGCGGCCTTATTAAATTAACTTAAGAATCAAAATAATGAACAATTTCGAAGTCATTTGAGACTCCCTCATACAACATAGCTATATCTATGTCGCTCCCAAGGACAAAGATGGTTTTAAGAGAGGATTAGCAAGTAGCTCGCTATAACGGGAGCTTCGTTTTAAGTAGATTTATACCGGATTTAAGAGTAATGCTTTTGTGCTAGGATATTGTTGGGAAATGCAGAATATTATATCGTTCCCGAACCTAATGGTGAGGCATTTCGAAGGTTTAATTGACGGCGTTAGAACCAGAGTGATAGTGACATTTTTACCAATAATGAGGCTTTTGTACTAAAACTTTCGTAAGCACTACACATTGTACATTTTTGGACGCGAGCTCCGTCTTTGCTCACCATTATTAAGTTCTGCGAATTGGAGTGAAACCTGTTCGGACTTGTCCGAGAAAAGGCCCATTAATTTGATCCGGACCAAAAATTACATAATTATGTAGGGTAAACCATAGTATTGCTGGCACCCACCTAGTCATTGGCACAGTGAGTTTTAAACACAAATATTAAGAATTAAAACTTCTTAAAGGGAATTTTGGTAGTTTTTTATAATTAGCATTGTTAAATACAAAACATACATACAAATTATAAGTGCCAATGACTGATATTATTAGTGACAATGTTTATACCTGTAATGCCAATGACTGTAGTTTTCGAGATATTTTCAAATTATTATTATTTTTCTTAAATAAAACTATGACAACAAGCAAGAATTATTTTTAATTTCCAACCTATACTCATATTCTAACAAATAAAAATGGTTAATAGTGATTGAATACGAAATTGAATGCTTAGGAAGCAAATTAAGTCAAGGTTTTGCTTAAGGTGCCTGTTGGCAACTGGCTGCTTTTCATCATACAGTCCACCACTAGCTATCAGTGCCAATCAATGTGTAGTTTACCCTACATACAATAATAGTGACACAATTACATAGAAAAATAAATCTTTCATGCCACACTAATCTAGGTGCCCCTAGTGTTAACTTTATCGAGCGATCGCATCCCAAGCTGATTTAAGCAACGCGATTTTCATTTCAATTGTTTAATTTAAGTATATTTATAGCTTAATAAATGTTAAATAAAAAAGCGTCCACATTGTTTCCAACTATGTAGCTACTAAAAAAATAATAGCTTGTAATATTTTTATTTACCACTAGTCTTACAAGCCTCCACCAATCTGGACTTGGCTCCCGTGGTGGAGTATGGCCTATACCTTCCTCAGGGAAGAGACCCGTGCCCCTCGGTGGGGACATAATGGATTGATGATTATGAAAAAACACCAATTCCTGCCTGTCCAAGTTTGGACATAATGGTCAAAGTCAAAGTCAAAGTCAAATATTTTATTCATAATACAAATAGAACATTTACTATACAACGTGGAACAGAAGGGTGTGGTCATAATCAAAGATCGTAACGAGTACCTAATTAGTAGTTAATTTAATATGAATTGAATCAACCTATTATCAAAATATTGATATTGTAATTCTATCGACAAGCAATATCGATGTCTAAATTTGTCGAAAATATCTCTTTAGGCTATCAGATTTTACTGACATTGACCTCATTGACCTCAGTCAGAGCGGTGCCGCGCTTACGCACACTAAAGCATTGTACACATGCACGCATAACACATTCATAACCAAACGGACTTCGTGAGATAGAGTATCTGTAAATAACATTATCTCTTTCATTTGAATGAACTTGAAAGCAATTGCTCTCTCTCTCTCACTTGCCTCCAGAAGCCATTTGTGTTCAAAAACATGAGATTAACCCAACCGGATTAACCGAATAACGCACGAAATAGTTTGAAAATTCTGATAAAAAGTACCAGGCTTGCAGGATAATGTAAGAGGTATGCACAGAGCGAATGTCAAATATGGCACAAAAAATACCGAAAGCAAAGCAGTGTGACCAGATTCAGCAGAATTTTGGGATTTTGGGACGCAGAATGGAAAAAGTTGGCAAATTTTAGCAGAATAAAAAAATTTTGCATAAAATTAGTATGATGCTAAATTTGTTTATTATCTTGGATGTTTGTGAAAAAAAAAGTATACAACGACCATTTTTAATTTCTAGAAAAAAAAATCTTCCATAAGTACTGGCAATATTGCTTTGAGGGAAATCCCCATAATTGTTATTGCTTGCGAGTTCTATGTATGCAGAGTATTTGTTTGTACACTAAATACACACAAGTCGCAAACGAAAACAAGTATGGATATCCCCGGTTTAGTGAATTTTGGCTGTTTTGAATAGTCGATTTTCAACCGGTTTAGCTACAAAACAAACTGTGTTAACCACTTGACAATATCTAGTAACTGCTACCTATTTTTGGCTATTTTTTCTGATTGAAATCAAGGTACATGCGAACGTATTTTGCCAACGCAGTACGCAGATTTTGACCAAGTAGCTAGCATAATGACGACTTTAAATCTGGTCACTCTGGCCGAAAGTCGGTGCAGCGTTCAATTTCAAACGAAATGCAATTTTTCTGATGCGGTCTTTGTTACACTTCAGGCAAATTAGTATCATTCTTTCTCTGTTTCACATACCTAGGTAAGTAATTATTTTTGTTTTAGTCAGTTCAAACAGATACGAATACAAATATTTTGTTCCCTGCCTTGTCGGATGTTAAATGAAAGTTTAATTGATGGTTCAATCAGTCCATTAACAATGTTCATAATTTACATTAAATACAATGGGCTGTTTGACGATGTGAAAAGGACAGTTTTATTTGTACGTATTCGTATAAATGATGTGTCTTAATAAAAAACCGGGTTAAGGCATTTTAACTAAAAAAAACAATTATTATTTATAAAAAACACAAGCCGAAATTTGATAATTATGTATCTGCAGCCAATTCTATTATGACGTCACATGTCAGTAAAAATGGCGTCTGTCATTCATTCTCTCTTACATTTATTGGTTGGTTTACAGGGAAGTGACGTCACAATTCCTGTGCGACGCCATATTGCCCAAGATAGCGTTTTGGCGGCTTATTTCAGGAGTAAAATTATGGTTTGGGGGCCAGAAGCAATGTATGTGCCTGTATGTAAATGTTATGTCATGTTTGCCTTTTTTAGAAGAAATTCACGAAAGAATTTAAAATGACCACTTTCTGAGGACTCCATGAACACCAACAAAAAATATGAGATTGTTTTCAGAAATCTGTCAAATAGCCTATTATTTCTGTTTATTTTTTATCTAACTTATTACACGAAGGATTCTGACGTATTTCATTAACGGGAAACAGGCAGGATTTAACGGATTCTAACGGAATTTAGCTATGAAGTCGGCGGAATTTCAATATGATTGTTGGCAACACTGTCGGTGAATCGCATTGTCGCGGTCGGTCCCTTTGATCATAAGTACCTAGGTAAGTTCAGTGAGTGGTTTGAGTGGTGGCAAAGTGAAGTGAAAATGTACGTAGTTAATAATAATGTGTTGAGTGAGTCAAAGTACAATTAGGTATTATTAATCAGAATCTGAAAACTAAATGTTTCAGTGTGTCAGTGTATGTCGTCGTAAGACATACTTAATTATTGTGAAATACGTATGGAGTGCCGTGTGGTGATTTATCGGTTTCTCTGTACCTATTAAATTAGTGAATTTCCATCACAAACAAATACCTAGGTATCTACTTACCAATTTTGGGTAAGTGTCACGTGAATGAGACTGTGCGAGTAAATACTTTAGAGGAGGTAAGTAAAATCGCTCGTAGCCTGGGCTGCTTGAGTGATCTTAAACGATCACTAAGGTTAAGCAACATACGGCGCATCATCATCGGCGGACATCAGTCCATGGATGGGTCACCATCTATGACTAACGCTAGTGGCATTTTTCCGAGCGGTTCCGTGCTTCGCAAGGCACGTTAAGTAGTTGGTGCCGGCTGCCGTCGATAGATGGCAGTCGTTAAGCCAAGTCAGAGGCCCAAGGGCAGCCTGAAAACTTCTGACAGTAAGACCAGCCACTAGTCTTACAAGCCTCCACCAATCCGGACTTGGCCCCCGTGGTGGAGTATGGCTTATACCTTCCTCAGGGAAGAGACCGGTGCCCCGGGACATAATGGGTTGATGATGAAGTAAAGTAGGGTAAAAGGGAAGGCCCACGATCGGAAAGACTCTCCGACCAAGGTGACATTGGTCGGGTTGGAATTCGTTCCAGACGGTCGGACGACTTGACAACGTACAGTCGAAAGCACGTCATCGTTCACATTTGAGTTGCGAAGTCGCCCGTAATGCAACGGGGCAGAGTGCATGGGTGTATAGCATGATGTGCTCTCGACTGTACGAAACGACATCGGTGGCGCAGCGGTTAGCGCATCAACCATGTGAGAGGTCCCGGGTTCGAATCCCGGCTGCGTACAAAAAAAAGTAACACAGGTCTTGGATGTTTACATGCTTGTAACGTCGCTGTTTCTGGTTCCCACGACACAGGGTATCCTAGTGTGGGACCTGAAGCAATGTATGTAACTGCAAGCCTGAGTAAATGTAATGTTATGTTATGTGTAAATTGATGAATTCCGTCAACACCTCCCGTTCGCGGCTTTCGAAATGCGAACCCATTCCAACCATGCTTTTAGCATACTTGGGTAGTTGACAAAATGACAAGTAAGTTACTTTTAAAACGGAATTTTGTATGAATATACCGCATTAAGTCGTCATTATTCAGAGCACTCTTTTTATGTTTCAACTATTTAAAAATTGTAATAACTTATCGGAAATATTTTGTTTCAATCGAGCATAGTAATATGAAATAATTTATTGTTGGTCGTGTCAACTAGTACCGAATTCGAACTTACTGTCATAGACATACATCCGCTCGCAGCGACGTCCAACTGGCAACGGCACACTGACTGAAGCGCTCGCGTCGGACGACAGCCTTCCACACGATCCATTCCCGCCATTGCGATCGCCCGCGCCCCACGGGGCCACGCGTATGCCCTACGCGCACACTGGCCTAGCGAAATGCGCACACACACACGGATACTACTTAAAATAGTATCTGTGTCTGTGTGCAAATTTTGCGTTATGAATGGAACCGTTCGCGTTCTGTGAAGTATTACCTCTTACATTATCCTGCAACCCTGGTACTTTTTATCAGAATTTCTAAATTATTTCGTGTCCCATACAGCAAAATAACCTCGTCTGATGTCTGAAAATACTAAGGCAACAGAGACTGCAAAGAGGTAACTTAAATCTCAAGCACAACGACCAATGCACCAATTGCACGCACACACAGACACACCCACAGAGCCACAGATACTATTCTTAGTACCTACTGCAGCTAGCAAAATTAGGGCATGTGCATACTAGCTTGAAAGCATCGTCGCTTTATCGGATGTACTTATTAGGTACTTTGGTAATGTACTATTTTTTTTTAATTAAATTAAAAAGGTAATGGTGAAATTGAAAACATTTTTGTTAACTGTTAATAAAAAAAATTGTTATTATACAATTCGATGGTACAGTCGACAGCACATGATGGTATACACCCATGCATTACGTGGGTAATGCTCTACTCCGTTGCATTACGGGCGACTTTTCAACTAAAATGTGAAGATTGACATGCTGTCGACTGTACGATGACTCGTAGTTATTATTTTACTTTTGGTAAATAACCTGCTGTAAAATTAATTACAAAATAATGTTCCATAAAATAATCGTACTCCCGATGACCGAATTCCTTGGTTGTTGGATGGTTGGTACTAAGTTATTGAAATCCATAGGTACAATGTGTACGAATCGCTAGCCCCGGTCGCCTGAGTCATCTTAAAGGATTACGATTACGAAACATAGGGCGCGCGCGTTCAGTTGATGATGAATGTGTACGGGCCTTTACATTGTACTAGGAGCGTGGCAGTTTAGAGCAGGTCATTACTCACTGGCCTAGGACAATAACCTTACTTTACAGTAGGGTTATTGTCCTTCCATAGTGATGTAACACTTTTGTTTTGATTTTAATATTATCGATTTTATTGACCGCAAAAAAATACCAAAACTCAGAATTGTGTGTTTTGATGTGGGCACTTGTGTATAGACTATGTATTACATTCTGAATATCCTCTTTAATTATGACCAAACCCTTCTGTTACACTCTGTATAGGTTGATGATGATGAAAAAACACCAATTCCTGTCTGTCCAAGTTTGAACCCAACTTCCATCGCTTATGAGACGAGCGTTTATCCAACCCACCCACTTTATCCCACCACGTAGGGCAGAGAATCTATAAGGTGGATGTTTTATTGCCATATCTCGTACCACGTTGCAGCGCTGTATACATGCCAGCACGGATAACGGTGCACCGCAAGTCGGAGGTATTGTGCAGCAATGCACACTGAGCTCGTGCAGAGGCTTGCAAAGAAATTGTATATTTTTTTGTACGTTTTAAATTATTTATGTGGTGGAAATGGAAAAGTAAAGTTTAGGAAATGTAAAAGCAATGTAAGCCTACACAATTTGATGCGAATGAAATCTCGTGCAGTATCTATTCATTTTTCAACTACTCGTAATAACAAATCATATCTGAAGATAGATTACAAGTTGAAAATGAAACTTAAAAAACTGATCAAGTCAGCTCAACGGTCTATGTTCATGTTCAGTGCAATTTGGAACTAGGTCCTCTTCTGCGGTTTTAACACTTGTCTGTTCTTTGCTGTTGCACAAAAATGACATCTTTCTCCTGCCCGGCCTTCTCTTTCTAATTACCTTGCCCTTGAAAATGGTTTGCAATAGTCTACATTTCTTGATTCTTAGCACATGGCCTAATAGGCTACTTTCCGCTGCTTGATGGTGCGAACAAGATCCACCTCATTGTGCATTCGTCTAAGGACTTCGACGTTGGTCACTTAGTACCACTTCTCGAAAGCTAACTGCAACTCCTAATATTGTATTATGTAACGAAATGTGACCTGAAACCTTTTATGCGAAACGAACACAGCCCTGCGTCGGTGGGCGACCGTGATTAGTATTTCCCCGTCGCGCCAAAGGAAGTGGGCTCAATTTCTCTGCACGCCACTCTATCCGGTTACGTTCTATGAGTAATGACCATAACTTTCTGCCTAGTTCCTCCCGCGTCACGTACGTTCATATTTCAGCCTGAAAAAAAACTCGCTATTACTCATTTATGTCCAAACAATACGGGTGTTATTTGTGGAGTTGCCAGATTGGAATACCGGATTACCTGGAGAATATTTCTGACTAGGGTTTTGTGGTGGCAGTTTATAATACAGCCTGATTTTTTTACCGGTACAATAAATTTTACCATATCATTGGTATCGATAATACATTACATTTGTCGGATAAAATTACCAGTTTTTTTCATTTTCATTAATTTATCATTCATCCAATTTGTAACTCATGGACACCCATTACAAGGTGTCATCGCGGTGCGAGGCAGAGGGCGGCGGGGTAGGGTGCGTGAGCGGGCGGCGGGCTGGCCGGCGCACGATTTGGCCAGCCGGTCATTAGGTCCGCGCGCATTGACCTAGGTGAGTGCACGTACGCCGTTTCAGCACTTCCTGCAGTCGAAAATTACGCGCGCACGATGTTTACAAACCGCGAGTATTACGAAATGGTTCGTAGTTACTTTCTCAGTGGGGAAAATACAGTGCAGCTCGGCGGGTATACGCTGACGAAAGTTGGCCCCGCCTGATAAATGCCGGTTTTATTTAACCTCAAATACTCAACACCAGGACATTCATGAGAGTGACGCAGCATTTGCTAGACTACGGACAGTTCACTGCACCAGCGCACGCTCAAGGCTGAGGAGGGAGACCTCCCTTGGCCGTGGAGATCGAGGAACAGATATTCGCGTTCTTCGAGGAAGACCCCAGAAGGAGCACCAACGACGCGGCACGCACGGCGCACTTCGGCGTTAGCCAGTACGTGGTGTGGAAATTCATACCACTACCAACCAGTGCAAGCATTCCACGCCGGTGACGGTCCTAAGCCCTTGCAAGTATGAAGGAAGAATTGAAATCAAGTAAGATTTTTTTGCTACGTCATACCTACTGGCTGCGCCGCCGCCGCCGCTTCTTTTCCTTCCCGCAAGCCGCGCGCAGTTGCCAGTTCGTGCGTTTAGTTGTGCTCATGCGTAATGAGTCCATATTTCTTTAGATTTGCGGATAAGTTCAGACATTGGTATTTTTGTTTTTTTGTACCAACGGGGTAGTGACAAAAAATGTTGGTATTTGTATTTTGGACTTAGTATTACGTATGTTGATTTATTGTACCGGTGAAAATGCCACCCTGTATAATTACGATGAACCTGTGGCGAGCACATGTCAACTCTACGCGCGCACTATTCAACTCCAACATTCATGCATCGCGCAATGAAAGTATTACACATACCTACGATAAATACAACGTCCAACAAACAACAGTCGGACCGGCCCGGCCGTCTCCATACTCTCCATGCATACGATCTGCCTGGCGGGAAATTCCACTTTATTGTGGAGCACGATCACCCGCTCTTCCCTACAAACCTATGTCATTAGGCCGCCCATTGTAGGTACTTTTTTAAATAGTAACTTTTAATTTTATTTCTTTTTACGTGTGTGCAATATCTTATTTTATCTATGCAATACAGTGCCATACAATGTATTAATTTGTCACATATAGTTGTTTACACTTACAGTATTATTATTATTTTTACATATTTACACTAAAAAGACTGGTAGACAATGCTTGACCAGAATCAGAATCATGATTCTGACTCTCCATTTTTTTCACAAGTTTTATTTAGTTAATAATATTTTATTATTGGTGTATGTGTTTGTTTTTACTTGTTATATTTATGTAAAGATATTGCATAATGATGTACCAGGCGCAGAACGCTCATGGGATAGGCGTTGACTGAAAATCTGTGCTGAGGAATAATACCCTCGGCAGTATGCTGAGTCAGCTGCCTATTGCAGCAGCAGAGACACACCGTGACCATTGTTTGTAAATGTTTTGTTGAGTACTCTGTTTTGTAGTGTCTCAATGTATTAAATAGTCAGTATGTCTAATGTTTTGTGTAACTATTGCTGTAATAAATGTGTTTTCTTCTTCGTCTGTTTCTGGTTCCCACGACACAGGGTATCCTAGTGTGTGGCCAGAAGCAATGCATTATGTCTGTATATAAATGTTTATGTTCTTTAAAATGTGAATGTGAAAAAGCAGTGGTGGCGTAGTGGGGTTGACCCTTGCTTCTCGATCGTGAGGGTCTCGGTTCGAACCACGCATGTACCAATGACTTTATTGTGTTAAATGTACGTAACATTTGTTTGTTTGTACAGCAACACCATTCGCTGATAAATTGTGCCACTTGTCACGTTTGGGACCTAATAAACTCGGCAAAACTTGAGCCCAGTTCTAGTGATTGGTGCCTCTGCCTACCCCCTTGGGGATATCGGGTGTGAGTTTTTTATTTTAATTTTAATCTGACGTCTATACATCAAAACTTAGGAGGAATTCGGACGACTCTCGACCATTGGCAACCCTAGCCTTGCGTATTTGCCGAAAACGTATCGGAGCTCGTTTGGTGCGGTCATTTGTTATAATACGGATGTAGTTTGCGGTAGAGGCTAAGTTTTGCTTTGTGGACATTTCTTTGTTCGTTTCGGTCCGATCAACATCGCGGCTCGAAACTTCTGAATTGGCGATTTTAATCTTACGCCATATTAGCTTGGTGCTGGGACAAAGTTAACATGTCAAAATGACTTGGATTTTCTATTCAATTAATTGACGTTCACTGAACAGGATTTTTTTTTCGTATAGGTATTAAGAGAACTAGTGGAATAAAAGTGGCAAGTGGCAGTACCAGGACCTAAATTCTACGACAACATTGTAGCACAATGACAACTGTATGAACATGGCGATTTAGTTTCACTGCCGCTTCAAGTTAACCCTTAAACGGCCATGGATAGGATAAATTTTTCATTGGTTTTGGACGCTATCTCAATGCGATAAGGTTCAATTTAAAGTGGGAACTATTCCAAGGAACTACTTTGATTTTTACTTGTTTCCAAAAATCAAAGAAAAACTAAAGGGGAAGAGGTTTGAAAGCAAAGAAGATGCGCTGGTTGCCTATAATTTCGAGATTTCTGAGGTATCTAAAAGGTAGAGTGGTCACAGGTATTTTCCAATTGGTTCAGACGTATGGAAAAGTGTATACGTGCTCAGGGTGAAGACTTTGAAAAGATCGATACTTGTAATAAAGAACAAATTTTATAATTTTTGAGTATCTAGTTTCTTTTGGCATGCCCCTCGTATCCCTATGGCTTATTAAGGGTAACGCGCGTCAGTAGCGCTACAGTTAGCGCTCTACTTTATTGAAAGATGCTTGTTGCCAAAAATACTATTATTATTATTATTTTTTTCTAGAAACTCCTAGCCTAGCTCGTCCTCGACCGTCCTCTCAACAAAAAACGTGGCGAATCTCTTTCAAAACACTTAAATTCATACTAGACGGCTGTGCCAGCCAGTTACTATAAAGAGGAATCGCTACATTACACATATCAATAATTCTAGGGGTCAATGGTATGAAAAAACACGTCACGTTACCCGACCGAGTATCTGTCATCGTACTATAATGCACTAACAGAATCGATACCCTGTTCTCTACCAACCCCTACTCCTCTGGGATACAGGCGTGAGTTTATGTGAGTTTGTGGGGCAAATACATTGGTATTTTGACATTAGGAAATTACAATAACTCTGTATTATGGTTGAGCAATAAAGTGTTATCTATCTATCTATTTTGAGCAGAATTCGCACAGAAAGATAGCCCTGAAAACGACCTCTGTGGCGCAGCGGTAGGCCGGAAGCGCATCTGCCTACGGTGAGAGAGGAGAGAGGGAGAGGTCCGGGTTTGAATACCGGCTGGGGACAAATAAAATCCCAGGCCTTTTTTACATGTTTGTAAAGTCACACACCCACGACACATGCTATCATAGTGTGGGTATCATGGGTATCATTTATCTTTTTTTTTTCTTCATAACGCTCGTAGCCTCGGCTGCCTGAGTGATCTTAAACGATCACTAAGGTTAAGCAACATACGGCGCGTTCAGTACATGGATGGGTCACCATCTATGACTGACGCTAGTGGCATTTTTCCGAGCGGTTCCGTGCTTCGCAAGGCACGTTAAGCAGTTGGTGCCGTCTGCCGTCGATAGATATCAGTCGTTAAGCCAAGTCAGAGGCCTTAGGGCAGCTTGAAAAGTTCTGACACTAAGACCAGCCACTAGTCTTACAAGCCTCCACCAATCCGGACTAGGCCCCCGCGGTGGAGTATGGCCTATACCTTCCTCAGGGAAGAGACCCATGCCGCTCGGTGGGGACATAATGGGTTGATGATGATGGTGACTTTGCAAATTAAAACTATTCGGTGACTGTTGTCGTTACTTTCCTGTTTATACCAGCCCTGAAGTATGTTTCATTTTCGTACTTAATCTCCTTTGCTACAGTGAAAGTAACACAAGCCGCTAAAATTGCTTTCCTGACCGAAATAGTGCGGAATGTTGCCCAAATCGACGAGCCAGAAACTAGCCCACAACTTTGCCCCGGGGACATGTAATGACGTCACGTCACATGACGTCATGCATGGAAGCTCCAAGTTGTGGACAAGCTACAAACTTGGGACATCAAGGCGTGTCACCATAAACAAATTAAGATCAGACAAAGGCCGTTCCGCCACGTTACCATAGACAAGTGTTTTTTCCAGAAGAACTCTTAATAATAGAAATAAAACTTAACACTTAATAATAGAATGGCTCGTAGCCCCGGCTGCCTAATTGTTCTTAAACTATCACGAAGGTTAAGCAACATAGGACGCGTTCAGTACATGGAAGGGTGACCGTTCTATAACCAACGCTAGTGGCATTTTTCCGAGCGGTTCTGTGCTTCACAAGGCACGTTAAGCGGTTGGTGCCGGCTGCCGTCGATAGATGGCAGTCGTTAAGCCAAGTCAGTGGCCTTAGGGTGGCTTGGAAACTTCTGATAGTAAGACCAGCCACTAGTCTTACAAGCCTCCACCAACTTGGTACTTGGCCTTGGCCCCCGTGGAGGAGTATGGCCTACACCTTCCTCAGGGAAGAGACCCGTGCTCCTCGGTGGGGACATAATGGGTTGATGATGATGTCTTAATTACTAAAATTAGATACGAATGTTTATTTTTTCTTCTTACGTGTGTTACAGTGAGCTGACCTTTAAGGTTGTCTGAAGATCGGTCTGAGCGGCCGAGTGGAGTCGCGGCTTGAAACACCCCAAAACATAAACATGTACATACAGACACATATACATTGCATCTGACCTCACACTAGGATACCCTGTGTCGTGGAAACCAGAAACAGTTACATAAAAAACATGTAAACACCCAAAACCTGGGACTGGTTTTTTTTGTCCCCAGCCGGGATTTGAACCCGGGACCTCTCGCATGGTAGGCAGATGCTGCCTCTACTCCTCTGCTAGCAGACCAAGTCGTCAAGTCAAGCAGTCATCAATTCGTCAAAAATCATTCAAGCACCCCGTTTTTTCATAACCAAACAAGTGGTCATGCTAATACCGCCCTTCGGACAATAAATCGTCCGACTTAGCATAAAACCATTAGATGTCACGCCGCATTGCGTCTGCCTTCACGCTAGAGCGAGCTCGGGGGTAGACGAGCCCTTGGTGTTTCCGGTTCGGCGTGGCGCGATTTCGCGAACACCATTTCCTATCAACCGCTATCCGTCAAAGTGTAGGCTACAGCACGTCAAGGCTAACACAGTCGTTGCAAAGTCGTCCGTAATGCGAAGGGATAGAGTGCATGCGTGTAAAGGTGTATGTATACTGTTTTTTTAAACATTTACATTCAGGCACATACATTGTTTCTGGCCCCACACTAACCCTATCGCACACTGAAAACATAAATATCATTAAACAAAAATCTTCATTTTACTGTAAAAGTTATCAGTAAAGCTTTGTGACTAATCCACAAAGCCTTACTGACAACTTTTACGGTTCCACATCGCCCACCAGAACAATTAAAAAATATTAAAACGGCCATACTGTAAAATGAAGATTTTTGTTTAATCCCATTTATGTTTTCAGTGTGCGCTATGTCATGGGAACCAGAAGCAGTGACATCGCAAACCTGACCGCATTGCACAAGACCTGAGGTTTTTTTTTTGTCAAGTTTAATAAATGTACTGACTCAGTATCGTCCGTAGTAGGTACTTTCGAATTGTCTGCAAGCGGTATGAAGTTACTCACGCTCCCTCTCTCTCTCACACACACACACACACACACACACACACACACACTCACACACACACACACACACACAACAAACCAACTTGAAATGTATTCTCTACATAAACTTCTCGTCACAGTATTGTAGCAAAATAAACACGTCGCATCACTATAAAAAAACGGTGTCCATGAAGTGTCGCATTTTTCGTCTATAGTTTCTTGTGAAATAAATAAGAAACTACACAGATGTGCATGTGTCAAAAATTAAATAAATTGTTGGGTCCTGTAATAATTGTACGAAACGTCCTATACATCAGCGTGGCTCTGGCAATAAACACCGCGTAGCTTTCAGGCTGTTGCGTGTCATGTGACGTCACTAGTCCGAGGGGCCTCAGAACGTCATCAATCATGCGTCGGTCGCGGCCGATTCTGTTCACTGTCATCGGTTGCAGCAGTAACGGTGCCGCTATTTTCCACAGCGTAAAAATTAGGTCCCAATGGGATGCCCACATTATGGAGGCTACATAAAAAAATAGGTTCACCCGCAGTGAAAGATTTTGCCAAGAAGCGTCGAGTGCTCGTTTATTGGTCTCCAAAATGCGCTAGACTTACAAGGCTCAGGTTCTAAAGGGTGTTTGGGAGCTGGGTGCAAAGCCTTAAGGGGGTGTTAGTATAGACCATCTAGAACATTCTGAGCCATATTTGTCCTAACCAAAGTCTGATTGTTTTTTTTCCAGGGAACTTTAAATTTAGTTCCAAGATATTTTCTTCAGCAAGAACAGTGCTATGAAATGATTTCGTATCATTCAACACAAATCAGGCTAGTAAAACACAATAAAAAAATATTTGCACTTCAATTTTGCGTTTAATTGGAAAATTCTGGGATTTTAGTGTTAACATCTTTAAAGTTCCATAAAAAAAACTTAGGCTTGGACAAATATGGCTCAAAATGTTCTAGATGGTATGTACTAACACCCCCTTAAGGTTTTGCTCCCAGCTTCCAAACGCCCTGTATACTACATACGTGCACCAAATTCTGATCGATTCCAGTCGTGTAACTCCAAAATAGCTAGTTGTTGTTGCAAACCTCAGCGTTTCGACAAGATTTGCTGGTGGTGGTGGCCGGCCTATTCAATTGTTTTTAGGGCCAAATGTTTGGTTATGTTCGTCGGGTAATTAATCAAACTTCAACTAACCCTAAATTGAGGCAAACATGCAAATGTATGAAATAGTTGGTAAATTTCCCTTTGTTTAGGTTTCCAAAATACTACGCTTGCGACTGTGTAGCAACTAATGCCCGGTTCCAATATCCACAAAACGCTTCGTTTTTGCTTACGATCTGTTACAATTCCTTGAACCTTGCTTACGATCGGTTACAATTACTACGAACATACGGATCGTAGCCGGTAGGCGTATATTATAGGAACCGGGCATAAGACAATACAATGCAATGTACATACATACATACATACGTAAGCTCACGCCTGTATCCCAGAGAGGTAGGCAGAGACCAGGGACTGCCACCTGCCAGGATCCTGACAAATCACTTCCGCTTCATCGACATTCATTAGTATTTCCATGCACGCACGTCGGTTTCTTGTACTTTTTATCTTGCCCTTTCCTAATACATCACCTAGTTGGTCGAAGTATGTCCGCCTGGGGCGTCCCTTACCGGCCCTTCCAATCACATTCGCATCTCACATCTCGCTCGATATATTTGCTTCGTCAGTCTTTCTTCCTTCATCCTCTCCACATGTCCAAACCAACGCAACATTCCTTTCTCAATTCTAGTCACAACGTCCTCTTTCAGTCCACAACGTTCTCTGATCACAGTATACAATACAATGAATACAAATAAATTTGACAAATATGGGGGTTTACATGCAGTTGGATATGATAAGACTAGATAAGATTTAAGAGTATTATGTTTCGTTCGCCATATTTTCCCTTGCGGTGTACAAATATTCACGTTTCTAAATATAGATTAGAACGTAAGTAAAAAGTAATTACAATATCATTAATAATTTTAGTTCCTTGATGTCGTTCTATATTATCGATATTAATAAGCACTTAGTCTTTAAATTATGTGGTCATGTTCATGCCAAATATTATTTCGAGAAAAATTCTTCTGTCTTAATCGCATAACAGATTATACATATTTCGTTTGTATTGAATTAAATTTAGTGATTTTAAACAAATTTAAACGAATCCACCAATCCGGACTTGGCCACCGTGGTGGAGTATGACATATACCTTCCTCAGGGAAGAGACCGCCGTGCCCCTCGGTGGGGACATAATGGGTTGATGATGAAACAAATTATGTATATTATGTGGTATACACCTAAAAACATTACTCTCGGTAATCGAAACTGAATCGTACTTGGTCGTTTTTTACTCGTAATGACAGAATAAGCTCTTTCGAGCAGTCTGTGGCATTGCGACCCCATGTCGTATGTTAACTTTTTTGGCAAGTTTTGTTTTCATCGGTACAAAAATATTCTGTTTGGGTGAATTTTGTTACAGATTTCTTTGAAAAAAATCCCTTTCGAGTCCAGCGAAGCGGCATGATTTTGCCGTAAAAGGAAAACCAGCCTGCTTTTTTCTCGAATGAATGTACAGTTTTTTCCTGAAAGCAGTTCCTTTTGCCCAGTATTTTTGAAGGGTTGGAAATTGCGAGTCTTGCTATAAGTTTTAGTTTTGTAGATAGATAGAGAACACTTGATTGTCCAAAAAATACATTTTATACAGATAAGATAAGATAATATAAGATAAGATAAGATAAGAATATTCTTTATTGCACATAAGAAACCAGAGACAAATAAAATTTACAATTAAAAACATACAATAGGCGGTCTTATTGCTAACAACAGATAGTTTTTAGTCTAAGAGTATAGACGGCCGGTCTATAAAAGTACAAAGTCTAGTACGAACAATAATCTCTACAACTCATCAAGTATGCAAACAATTAGTTCATACTTGTCCACTGCTGGTCATAAGAATGGACCAATCTGTTCTCAAATAATCTTTACTAGGAAAATGAGACCAAGATGTACACTCGGTAAATCACTCTTTGATAGGGTTATTACCGAAGTGATATCATCGATTATACTAATTAGAATGACAGCGTGTGGTGATGGCTGAACAGAACCCGCTCCAATTGACTGACACATTTGGAAATCCCGCCATCTTTGCACAATTTTCGTGGGATTATAATTTTTACGCTTCACATAGAAGTATTTCTAAAATCTAGGAGGACAAAATTATTTTTGTGTCTAATTCGATTCTCACTAGCTCAAATAAAATAACAATGATGATATTAACATTAATATATATTGAATACTTTTAGGATTTTTATTATATTTTTATATACAAAAAATGTATTATATAAAAAAAATCCACTTCATTGTTACTAAATTTAGTCAATCCCTGTTTGAATTCTGATTTGAAACGGGCAATGTTACTTTTCAACTTAACAATTTGGTCTCTGATGAAATTCTGATCTATCAAGAGTTGTCTTAAAAAGTCTAATTTTGCATTTAAATTAGGAAAATCTTCATTTTATTCCGATTATACAAGTATTTTCGGGTCGCAATCCTCACTCTTGAAACGCCTTGTGAACCTAAAATAAACAAAGAGTACGTAAAACTCAAATTGAAAAAAAAAATGGTATCAGATCAGACATCTTCTATTAGATAAAAATGGCATGCATCCGGACGTATCCGGATGTGTTTTCATTGTATTTCATAAGGGTATTATGTCTAAAACTACCTCTAATAAAAATTACTGCCGGATGTATTCGGATACCCTAACAAAAACCTTAGCAAAGAACATGATGTACCAAAATCAGAGTATGAAACTGTGTTGTTTTTATTAGTTCGAGGAAATATATATTTAATAAGTTTATCGCTGTTCTTTGAAACCATTGATTAAGCCACTTACCTGCTCTATCAGAATCCATCACTTTCAAACTGTAATGTGAGCTTAAAATCTTAAAAAAATGCTTTAAAGTTGACTATATTTAAGGGCGCCGAGAACTGATTCAATGTACAAGTTATAACGATCGAGTTCCGACTATCGTTGCGCACGCTGCTGACAAGATATGAGTATAGTTGTATGAAAACATTGTTTACCGGTTTGTTATCTCTACATTGAACCAGTTTTTAGGTCAATAATTGAATTTTGTAAATAGGACTTATGTCCGCCCAGATTTGAGAAATACTTGTATGTGCGCTGGCTAGACCACAGAATACATAATTGTACAGGGACAGAAGATTCACTCCACAAAATCAATTAAAGAAAAAGGGACTCTAGCAGCGATACAATTAGGTGCAATTCAGATCGCACGGCGCTAGAAAAGCTACGTTATATTCACCTACAGGTTGTCTCTCTTTCTACCGCGTAACTCTTACCTCTTCTGGCGCCAGAGTGCTTAGTGCGAGTTTTTTCATTCACTTTTGATAGCGAGAGCGTTTGCAATTTGTATAGGAGTGACAAAGCGCGCCACCTAGTTGTCTCTTTGTCACTCCTATACAAATTTTAAACTCTCTCGCTATCGAAAGTGAATGAAAAAACCCCTCCGGCCGTTTTCGCAACTGCGTTTCGTAACTGGTTGCGAAACAAGAATGTTTATTCCTTGTTCGCAACCAGTTGCGACACAAGAAAACTTTTTCCTTAGCCGCAACTTGGTTGCGAACGAAGAATACGATCTTCCCAAACTTACAAAGTTGCGATGGGAGAAATTAATTTCCTTATTCGCAACCAAAGGCTAATATAATAATTCAAAGAGAAAGGAAATTAAATCTTAAGAAATTTTAATTACTTAACACAATTATATATATTTTGTAATCATCATCAACCCATCATGTCCCCACCGAGGGGAACGGGTCTCTTCCCTGAGGAAAGTATAGGCCATACTCCACCACGGGGGCCAAGTCCGGATTGGTGGAAGCTTGTAAGACTAGTGGCTGGTCTTACTGTCAGAAGTTTTCAAGCCGCCCTAAGGCCTCTGACTTGGCTTAACGACTGCCATCTATCGATGGCAACCGGCACCAACTGCTTAACGTGCCTTGCGAAGCACGGAACCGCTCGGAAAAATGCCACTAGCGTTAGTCATAGACGGTGACCCATCCATGGACTGAACGCACCGTATGTTGCTTAACCTCAGTGATCGTTTAAGATCACTCAGGCAGCCTAGGCTACGAGCGATATTTTGTAATGCAACAAAGTAATCTTATGTAGTTCTCTTAACCTAATTAAATAAACTAAAATAAAATAAACATTTTATGGAAGGCCTTCTCCACACTGACGTGCTCTTAAAGGTATGTTGTCAAGACTAGATATTGTCTATTGGTATTATTATAGATGTCAGTGTCTTTTTGAAAAGTTTGTAATATCAAATCAACAAAATTGAGATGGTTGCGAATAAGGAAAAAAATATCTTTTGCCGCAACTGGTTGCGAAACATAACCATTAGGAGGCCTAGTTGCGGCTAAGGAAAAAGTTTTCTTGATTCGCAACTGGTTGCGAACAAGGAATAAACATTCTTGTTTCGCAACCAGTTACGAAACGCAGTTGCGAAAACGGCCGGAGAGGCTCGTACGTCGTTTTCGGGTACTTTTTATCTTGTTCTTTGGTGATAAATTGATAGATAGAATTGCTCGTACCCGGCCGCCTGAGTGATCTTAAACGATCACGAAAGTTAAGCAACATAGGACGAGTTTAGTGCATGGATGGGGGACCGTTTTATTACTAACAGTAGTGACATTTTTCCGAGCGGTTCCGTGCTTCGCAAGGCAGTTGGTGTCGGCTGCCGTCTATGGATGGCAGTCGTTAAGCCAAGTCAAAGGCCCCAGGGCGACCTGAAAACTACTGTCAGTAAGACCAGCCACTAGTCTTACAAGCGTCCACCAAACTGAACTTGGCCCCCGTGGTGGAGTATGGCCTATACCTTCTTCAGAGAAGGGACCCGTGGCCCTTGATGGGGACATAATGGGTTGATGATGATGTTGTCAGCCTGGGGTGTCCCTTACCGTTTCACCTACAATTCTTTATTATCACTAATGAATAACAAACACCATACTTTTTACTGTTTTCCGCATACACTTACTTTATTTTTTTGTCGGAAGAGTCCGACAAGTTTCGCCCTGACTTCTGATTTTTACCATACTAATGAACAAGTATCATGAGCAACGGACGACGACGCGAGCTCCGTCTCTGCTCACTATGATTAAGCTCTGCGAATCAGAGCGAAACCTGATCGGACTCTTCTGACAAAAAGTCGAGTGTATCGATCGGGAATAAAATTAATAAAGTATGACTGTCTTGAAAACTATGCATTTCAGAGACTGGTTCCCGACCTGTTATTATCGATTGGCAGCTTTATAAAATCAAACAAAACTAACCGGTGCCGGGCTCAAGTTTTAATTAAATCCAGCCTCACCTAGAACCCGATAGACAGTAACTTCTTTAATTACTGCCCCGCCGCGTGGCCCCAAGATGGGCGGTGTCACTGAGTTATGCCTCTTTGAGAGCCGTAATGAATCCGGATCGATCCGGACGGACTCTTCCGGAATGGCGATGGTAGCCAATCAGAAATATATAGGTACTTTGTAACTTAGATCATTTTAAGAACCTTAATCATAAAAGAGTCACTTCACAAGCATCATTTGTCAATGTTGCATTTTTTTTTGTTGGTGATGTCGCTGTTTCTGGTTTCTACGACACAGGGTATCCTAGTGTTGGGCCAGAAGCAATGTGCCTGTATGGAAAAGTTTTTTTTTTTTTATAAACTGTTGATCATGAAGGTTAAGCAACATAGGGTGCATTCAGTGCAGTGGCATTTTTACCAGCGGTTCAGTGCTTCGCAAGGCACGTTGAGTAGTTGGTGCCGGCTGCCGTCGATAGATGGCAGTCGTTAAGCCAAGTCAGAGGCATCAGAGCGGCTTGAAAACTTCTGACAGTAAGTCCAACCACTAGTCTTACAAGCCTCCACCAATCCGGACTTGGCCCCCGAGGTGGAGTATGGCCTAAACCTCCCTCAGGGAAGACACCTGTGCCCCTCGGTGGGGACATAATGGGTTGATGATCCTATTAATATTATAAACGCGAAAGTTTGTAAGTATGTATGGATGGATGGATGTTTGTTACTCCTATTGTAATAAAGATAAAAAAACGTTGCAGTTATTTTAAAGTCGGTTTTTGACTCCATCTCTCCACTCTGACTATATTTTCTCAAATCACCTTAAATCTAAAACGTAAGTTGGTACAAATGTGAAGAACCTACCTAAAAAGCTCAAAACTCATGGGTGCAAACAACACTTGCAATGTCAAAAATGCATTGTGTTTACTGTACTTATGTCCACCGAACTTACAATTATGAACCAATCAATCAATTTCCAGTTAGCTTTGTCTGAAAAATTTCATAATTCAACAGGAATCAAAAGCACGTAAAATATACAACAACATTATTTTATCATGCCATCGATTCCGGACAAATTGAAAGCTCCATTGAAGTCCGGCGGGATGTAGCGTCAGGGCGAATGCAGAGTGATTCGCGATTGACGCGTCAATCAGTTTTAGATTGGGATTATCATCCCATTTTATTTGCACGTGAAAAATAGTATTTGTTTTTGAAAACTTGGTTGGCCGTTTCACTCTAAACGAGTCTTAACCCAGTGGCTCGGCTGCTACCAAATATTTTGGTAGCGTGTACTCGGAAGCTAAATTAAACCTTAAATTAATTAACCGTCGTTCTAAAGTCCCTTGTGTCAAGGCAACTTATCATTTGCAGAGTTGAGCCAAAGTGTTAAATACCGAAAAACCGATTTTTCAGCTATAACATTCTGTTTTAAAATTATTTCATTGAATTGTCAATATCTTTTAAAGAAAAGAAAACAAAAGTGGTTGAAGGAAATTAACACCATTGATTTCTGAACATAACTGTATTTTGTAAGGTTGTTTTTGAATGAAGGGAAAACATTCGGGGATTTTTTGGGGAAGAAAAAAGATGGAGGAAGATTCCTTCCTCCATTTTCTTCTTCAAGCTTTACGAGAAGAACTTCTTATAAAGTTTGAAGAAAAATATACTATTATCTGTTTGGAATACTACGTGGTTTTATTATACAGTATCGATGACTAAGGGAGTCCAAGGGTATTAAATAGTGCCACCGATTTTGCAGGTCGAATTTGCAAAAAGTTTATACAATCTCTTAATCATATACGGCCTTATTAATAAATAAGTTATAACCTTTGAATAACTATTTGACGTATATCAATTTATACTGGTTTATTCGCATTTAGCGTACACATAACCAGTTTGTCAGACCTCGCGTAACGGCTGTATACACAGCTCATAAACTTTATTAATAAGGCCGATAGTCTAGAATCTCAAAATTGGGATTAGATACAATATTTGGCGTTAATGCCGCCCATTTCTAGGTTTCTTCCCATAGGTTCACGATGGGTTCTTCTTCTTCTTCGGTCCTTTTACTCCTAGTGTAGCATAGGGCTTTAATCACCGATTTCCACTTCTGACTATCGTTTGCGGCAGCTTCCAATTCAGGCCAGCTAGTGCCGATCGACTTGACCTCTTGGGCTATAGATTTTTTCCAGGTTGTCCTAGGCCGTCCCCTTCTTCGGTTGCCCGAGGGCGTGTATGTGAGGGCCTGTCTGGTCAGGCATTTTCTGTACCGGCGTAGTTTGTGGTCTATCCAGCGCCATTTCCTATCCACGATTTCTGGGTGGACAGGTATCTGGTTAGTACTCCTCCAAAGATCTTCGTACCGAATTGTTTGTGGCCAGAATATCGCCAGTTTGGGTCTGAGACATCTGTTTGTAAATACCTGGAGCTTGTATGAGATATCTGAACGCACGAATCAGGTCTCGCAGCCGTACAAAAGGACCGATTTTTTCGGTTGGGCAAAAAAAACGATGGTTTCTAAAAAACACTATTAACAAGCATTCCATCAGCCCTTACTCTTCTACTGTTGAATATATGCCTCCCCAAGGCACACCACTTCCTTCTGTCCTCAGCTATCCTCATTCAGCCACTGCCACCAATCTGCCTCAGATCGTCGGTCCAGCGAGCTGGGCCTATTTTCTCCTAATGCATTGTAGAACAATGACAGTTGCTTGAACTATCAATTTAATTTAATTGTCGCTTCAAGTCAGCGTCAATGGAATTAAAAAAAGCATGTCACGTGACCCCACCATGGAAGTGTAATCGTACTATTATGCACGATCAGAATCGAGGCCTGGTGGGCGTTCGCTGCGTTCGCCAGTTCATGTTCGTCAATCGAGAACCTTTACACCCCATCGACCATCGGCTCTGCGGCATTTATTTCACCAGGGCCCAGATTCCGTTAATGCATTGTAGTATCATTATACTATCATTGTAGTATAATTATGAAATGGCCGCGTTTATGTGCAGGTGTCATTACACCTGCACATGAACGCGGCGATTATGTTTCGTTGCCGCTACAAGTCTACTCGCGCTCACAATATCAAACCTTCTAGACGTCAATGGTGTGAAAAAACACGTCACGTGACCCGACAGTGTATTTGTCATTGTACTGTAATGCACTTACAGGATCGGGGTCTCTACAGTTGTTAAAATTATCCTAGCTATACATTGAACATCTACATTACATTATTTTATCAGCTACTCCATACATAACACAACATTTACATACAGACACATACATTGCTTCTGGTCCCACATTAGGAGTCCTATTCCAGGGACGCTACTATTTCCGCTTTCGCTTAAGTTCCTGGCCGCTTATCATTAAAGGTGATACCGCGGCTCGGCTTCCAATTAAACATTTTCGCGAAGAATTTCAAATTATTATTTCACATCAGAACTTTGCGCCTTCATTTTATTAATTAAACAGAAATGTTTTGAAATAGGACTTGGCTCACGGTAACTTCGTAGGCTCTCTTACAATTTCTAGTTACTTAATGAAGATTTATTCGGCGTACAGATCGACATTCCCTTCAGTTATTTTTGCACTGTTTGACAGACTGTATACAAACATTATATACATACGTAAGCTCACGCCTGTATCCCAGAGGGGTAGGCAGAGACCAGGGACTACCACCTGCTACGATCGTGACGAATCGCTTTCGCTCGGCATTCATTAGTCGTTGTATGCACTTACGGTGGTTTGGGGTATTTTTTATCTTGCCCTTTGTTAATACATCCCCTATTTGGTCGAAGTATGTACGTCTGGAGTGTCCCTTACCGGCCCTTCCACTCACGTTCGCTCTATAAATACTTTTTTACGAAAATGCGAAAATATACCAAGTTAACAAACAAATGTTTATCTAGGTACGTTATGAGATTCTTAAGGATTCATACTCTATTACAAATTTGAAGATTTACGGTATGGTACGGTACGGCACGGTACGGTACGGTGCGGTGTGGTACGCTACCGTACGGTGCGGTACGGTATGGTATGGTATGATATAGATCGATAGATAACACTTTATTATTCAACCTATTGCTCCTAAAAAGGAAACAATAAAATACTTTTAGTAACATAAGTTAAGCTTATAGAATAGACTGCGGGGCACAGGCGTGCCCACCGCAGATCTTTCTGCTCATCTTTCTTTCTTGAAGTGATTGAACCAGAAGGAACCAGAAGAATCAGAGGAAGATGAAAATTCATTTATTTGACGACACAATACTCGAAACAAAAACACAACAATTAGCACAGAAAGCATTAAAAATGTGGGTAAAAATAGATATTAGGTACAATACGAAAACACTCTATAACAAATTACGTATAGGTTTTAAGTATTGAGCTCCCAAAATGAGCCCGACTCAGCATAATTAATGTTCCAATAGAGTGATCCGTTGCAACTCTGATTTTCAGTCGAATAAATGAAGTCAAAGAAAATATTAAACAGTCCGCATATTTTAACAGCTCACGACGGAACTCTACACCGCGTGGCTCATCACGCACTTGACCGATTTTCTTCTGAAACTATTGTTAATTTAACACGAGAGCAAACATTAATTTTGTCATGCTGTCCAGTACAAGCAATGTGTGTTTAATATTTACGTTGGTTTACATGCAGATTTATAAGGCTGCGCAATCAAAGTGCTAGTAGCGAACTGATTCAACACTTACCATAAATGTGACTTCATGGGGAAACCCTCACCCATTTTTGAGTTAATTATACCAAAATGCGCTATATTTTAAGAATCAAAGACTTTCATAGCGATCCGAAGAGTAATTGCAAAGTTATGGCACGTCGTAGTCCAACCCACATGTATGGAGAGCGTAAATCAGCCTAAACGTAAAAACTCAAATATCTCAAAACTCACTTTGTGTGGATGGGAACCTTTTTGCTAAACTACATCCAATTTACCTTTAACAGTACTTTTCTACGGCCGAAAATTAATTATGCTTTACTTTGTTTACAGGTAAGCTCCAAGAAGTGACGATATTAATTCGGTGAGATTGTTGATTATGGACTTCCACAGAGTAACGCCTGATTCCAAACAATATTAATTTTAATTGTGAAAACAAGATTTTAAGGCTGGCTGGATGAAATTTCTTTCGGAATAAGTTCGTCTTCGCTCATAATCTTAGACAATCCTGTTATTTTAAAAGCTAAATTTTGTATTTTGTGCTATAAAAAGTAACAAACAACTATTTTCCAGCTTATTAAACTTGTTTCATACAAAAATCTAATAAAATAAATAAACATTACATAACATAACGTAAACATTTACATACAGGCACATACGTTGCTCCTGGCCCCACACTGGGGTACCCTGTGTCGTGGGAACCAGAAACAGCGACGTCACAAACATGTAAACATCCAAGACCTGTTTTTTTTATCCCAGCCGGGATTCCAATCCGGGACCTCTCATAAGGTAGGCAGATGCGCTAACCGTTGCGCCACGGAGGTCGTCAATAAGTACCTACATATACGACACTTGACTTGATCCCAAATCAGGATACCCTGTGGTATGGTATCCAGGGAAGAACTTTACAAACATGGAAAACACCCAGACTGAGGCCATTTGTACAAATGTACGACGGCCCCCTGTGGGAATCAAACCCATGACCTCTGTCTTGGGAGGTAAGCGTCTCCAACCGTAAAGCGTAACCAACAAGGCAATCAAGGAAAGAATACCTATTTTGGAGAGATTGCTGTGAGAGACTGTCTTTAGCTACTGTCACGCTACAAGAACTTCGTAAATAAATAAATGTACAATTATTATGGAAACGAACCCACGTTTAGAAAATTTCTGATTTTCAGCAAAAGCAACTTCATTTTAGTCTCGTACATATATATCTATTTCAATACGACGTGTAATCTGAGACCTCCATAGGGGTTTTAGTTGTACAACTTCCAGCTTATCCCTGCGATAAATCAAAATACGGTTAAAGCAGTATTAAAACATTCAACAAACTTTCCATTAGCGCTTTCCAAACACGGGTCAACGGTCCGTCCACTAATAAGCTAGAGAAGGGTAAGTGGTAAGTTGTCGAGGGGCCCAATTTCACCAATTGAATTAAACCCGGTTTTACTCCTAACAGTGGAACGTAGCAATCCCGCTGCAAATCAATAACTTTCAAAAATGTTCGTTGATATGTAAACACCATTTTTTTAGTATATACCTACTTGATGTATATTTACGTCCCATTGAAATGCACAAGCCTTCTCTCAGAGAGAGAGAGACAATTATATGGGCTCAATTATCACGCATGCCCACCGCAGAATATCAGTTATGTACTTAGAAAGTAAGAAAATCGTTTTTAAATTAATGTTTTTTTTTTTATTTTATTTTTTTTCATTTATTGTGCACGAGGAAAAACACAAACATAAAATATTTAAAAAATATTTATAAATACTTCATATTAAATTATAGAGTATTTTCAATGTAAAAATGATCCTTCTATAAACGGGCGTTGCGAAGTTAACATGCCAATATCACCAATGTTGGGTTGGTGTCACGTCATCACGTGTCAGAGGTGCCCATTGTGTACTCTAAAGTCTAATTTGTTGAAATAAAAAAACAAATGGATGAAAAATACCAAAAATTAAATGCTGAAAAAAAAATGTGGTCGATACAACGTGGAATATCATTATGAGACTACATTTTAGCCGAGCGAAGCCGGGTTTTCATCTAGTAGTTACTTTGGATACGTCGTCTTAATATTATAGTTAACCCGATACAGTTATATAGGGCCGATTTCTGAATTGAGAATTTTGATTAGTTAATGGATTGGCTGGTTGATTGATTAACTTACTATATTCAGTTGATCAATTGACTAGCCAACCAATCAATTGTGTTTCCAATTATGTTACATCTATATTTTTAAGGTTGGTTTAAGTTATATGGATTTTATGGTCCGAAATAAACAATTTGAATTGAATTGAAAATACTTAAGTAACGTGCTGCCACGCTCTTTTATAAAGAAATTTGATGAGGCAGCACTACAGTTGAAAAATTCTCAATTCAGAAATCGGCCTTTAGAGTAAGAGAGTTAGAGAAGACTTTATTGAAAAAAAGAGATAGGTGACAATATAAAGTTACATGATAGAAGGGCAGGTTTCAATTATAGTGAGTAAAGATGGAGCTCGCATCGTGAATCCGGAATCAAGCTAATAATTTGCAGTGGTTACGAATGTTAACATAACGTAACATTTTCATACAGGCACATACATTGCTTCTGGCCCCACACTAGGATACCCTGTGTCGTGGGAACCAGAAACAGCGACGTCACGAACATGTAAACATCCAAAACCTGGATTTAATTTTTTTATTGTGAAGTTTAGACTGAATGGATAAATCGGCGCTCAATTGGTTAGTTTGTTTTAAACATTTCACCCCATTTGTGAGGGTGTTTGCTTAGTTTTAATTTAGTTTGTGTACTTTTACTTACAATTGAGTGTGTCGTGCATCGGATCCTCAAATTATCCTAAAGACATGAAAAATTGCTTAGTTCATGTGAGCCTTAATTAATGATGCATTATTATTAGCTTGTATAATATAAGTAAAACGAAACTATCACGGCTGAGTAATCTTGATAGTTTTGGACCTAAAACTTTCGTAACCACTAGATATTATTAAATTAATTAATTAAATTCCGGATACACTTACTTGACTTTTTGTCGGAAAAGTCCGACCAGATTTTGGTTCTCATCCGCAGAGCTTAACCTGGCCGGACTCTTCCGATAAAAAGTGAAGCAAGTATATCCGGAATAAATAAATTCACAAGTTAAAGAGTAAAAGGCGTAAAAAAATTCATTGAAAATTACTTTTATTTTGAAGTAGCTCTGTAAGGCACATAAAAAACCTTTACACGCACTTGGCCGGTTTTCGTTTAAAAAAAAAAGATGATTCATCCGAAGGAACGATTCCTCATTATTTATTTGACGTTTCATCCCGCTTCTCAAATTTATGGCAGCTTTTACCTTTCGACGGAAATCCCTGAGTTTAATTCAATCAGCATAGGAAGAAAAATGGGAACAGAACCTATTAATTACACAGAGCTTCCTTGAAGGCTACCGTTAGAATTTTAACAAGCTCCAGTTTTAAAAAACAGGTGGTCGGGAATACATTCTAAACACACACACACACACACACACACACACACACACACACACACACATACACACACACGCACACACACACACACACACACACACACACTCATACACACATTTAATTGAATGTTTCTGCATTCTCCACTGTCTCCCCTAAACAGTGCTTTATAATTTTAATTTCATTTCATGGTATTAATTGTATTTTTCAAAATCACTAACACCAAAAATTTTAATTTATGGCGGCCAAAATTATGATTAATTGAGCTGATGAACTGATTTTCAGTCAGTGCCCACGGTAACTGACAATGTCGGGGAGCACGCGTCGTGGTGTATTTGAAAATAACTTAATGACAAATACGATACTAAACATTCAATGAACAAGCAAACATTTACATACAGGCACATACATTGCTTCTGGCCCCACACTAGGATACCCTGTGTCGCGCGACGTCACAAACATGTGAACATCCAAGACCCGGGGTTTTTTTTCGTCCCCAGCTGGGATTCGAACCCGAACATTCAGCAGAGAAAAAATATATTTAACTGTCTTAAATAATAATAAAATTCTGTCATGCGTTTGTATGTAGTTAAAATATTTTTCCTCGGAAATGTGATAGTAGAGTTATTTACGGTTGCACTATATGTAGGTAGGTATGTACACACGCGATGCGATTTACATGTTTATAGTTTGTAATAAAATATTGATAGCGGCTCCAAATCTTTATTGCCTGTGTTATCGAACGTTGTAAATTTTTAAAATGAAAAATTAGGTACCAAGTACGAGCGTTTATGACCGCAAGTGCTCATATCTAGCCACAAGATATTTTATGCGATTGAGGTGGTTTTGTAATTTAAATCGGCCAAATGTTACAATAGCACAAAGAACTGATGGCCGATGGGGCCGAAAGGTTCTTGAATGGAGACCATACATCGGCAAGCGCAGCGTAGGATGACCAGCCACAAGATGGACAGACGATCTCATCCAAGTGGCAGGGAGACGCTGGATGCAAGCCGCTTTTAACCGGTCTTTTTGGAAATCCATGGAGGAGGACTTCTTGTGGCTGAATGATGATGATGATAAAAATGTTATAATTAATACACTACGGTAGAGTCTGTTAGCCTTTAGAATATACCTCGGGCTCTAGAGTAGGCTTCTGTTTTCGCCGAAAGCACACAAGTGTAATACTACTTCCTGCTCTGTACAAATCCTTTCGTCACAATTTTGAAAAGTTATTTAAAAAATAAAATAAAAATAAAAAAAAATAAACTCACGCCCGTTATCCCCGAAGGGGTAGGCAGAGGCAAGTTATTTAAAGTTATAAATAACAATACAAAATAAACCTTATCTTATTGCAATATAATCGGTTTTTGATTGCTCAGCCGAGGTATATTCTAAAATCTAACAGACTGTAGAGTTTTGGTACAACACCTACCAATGGTTCACAATGGAGCTGCTTTTTAGGGTTCCGTACCCAAAGGGTAAAACGGACCCTATTACTGAGACTCCGCTGTCCGTCCGTCCGTCCGTCTTTCACCAGGCTGTATCTCATGAACCGTGATAGTTAGACAGTCGAAATTTTCACAGATGATGTATTTCTGTTGCCGCTACAACAACAAATACTAAAAAATGGAATAAAATAAATATTTAAGGGGGCTCCTATACAACAAACATGATTTTTTTGCTCGTTTTTGCTCGATATTGATAACGGCAACAAGTAGACCCTTAAAATATTCACAGAAATTTAGTTATATATTCACTTTAAAAATAAATTAATAATGAAATTAAAATATAACAAACATTTAATTTTACTATGCAACAAACCTGATTTTTTTCCAATTTTATAATGTTACGGAACCCTTCATGATGCGCGAGTCCGCCTCGCACTTGATCGTTTTTTAGTCGAGGTATCTCCAGCTGATATAAAATAATGTGAAGTGGTTACGAACGTTTCAGTTCAAAAAGCCATCAAAGATACTTCGTGCATAGCAAGCAGGCTGAGCGACTTTGAATCGATGGACTCGTCCTACCTTCTGTGACCATGCTTTGACAACCTCTGTGGCGTAATGGCTAGCGCTTCTGCTTACCATGCGAGAGGTCCCGGGTTCGATCCCCGGCTGGGGAGAAAAAAAAAACTCCAGGTCTTGGATGTCTACATGTTTGTGACGTCGCTGTTTCTGGTTCCCACGACACAGGGTATTCCAGTGTGGGGCCAGTAAATGTAAATGTTATTTATTATTATTGTTTATTTGACTCCCTCAGTGCTTTTGGGGCCAATTTCTGAATTGAGAATTTCGTTAATTAATCCCTTAACTGTAGTGCTGTCTCGTCAAATTTCTCAGAAAAGAGCGTCACGGAACGTTACTTAAGTATTTAAATCATCAACCTATTATGTCCCCACCGAGGGGCACGGGTCTCTTCCCTGAGGGAGGTATAGGCCTTACTCTACTACGGGGGCCTAGTCCGGATTGGTGGAGGCTTGTAAGACTAGTGGCTGGTCTTACTGTCAGAAGTTTTCAAGCCGCCTAAGGCCTCTGACTTGCCTTAACGACTACCATCTATTGACGGCACCCGGCCCCAACTGCTTAACGTGCCTTGCGAAGCATGGAACTGCTCGGAAAAAAACTAGCGTTAGTTAGTGGTCACCCATCCATGCACTGAACGCGCCCTATGTTGTTTTGCCTTCGTGATCGCTTAAGATCACTCAGGCAGCCGGAGCTTCAAGCGATTATAAGTATTTACTTAGTGAATATTCTAATCTCTTAGTCGGCCCTTTGTATTATTTAATCAGTTACTTGGCCGAGAAGCAAGACTCTTAGTCGGCCCTTTGTATTATTTAATCAGTTACTTGGCCGAGAAGCAAGACTCTCTAGACGAGGACATTCATAGAAAAACTTGGCAGTAAATCAAACAGCCTAGACTTCTAACTCAAACAATTCCCTCGCATAAATTAACAGATCAAGATCCCAATCGCGCCTTAACAACGTGCGATGTCTTGGAGCCATTTAAGTAACAATAATGGAATAATGCAGAACATTCAGATGATCTCGCTGGGTTTGCCTGTGTAATTATTTTTGCAAAGTTCCTACAATTAAATCGTAAGGCCGTCCTTGCATTGTTCCGTGGCGTGGCGCTGCTGTAAAGGAGCGTTTCCACTAGTTTATTGTTAAAGACCTAAGGCGTGGAGCCGCATGGCAATTCAATATTTGTGGACTTATTGGCTGCAAAGGGTAAAACGGACCTTATTGCTGAGGCTCCGCTGTCCATCCGTCTTTCACCAGGCTGTATCTCATGAACCGTGATAGTTAGACAGTTGAAATTTTCACAGATGATGTATTTCTGTTGCCGCTATAACAGCAAATAATAAAAAACTGAATAAAGTAAATGTTTAAGGGGGTCCCATACAACAAACGTGATCTTTTTTGCTCGTTTTTGCTCGATATAGATAACGGCAACAGGTAGACGCTTGAAATATTCACAGAATTATATATTCACTTTAAAATTAAATAATGAAATTAAAATACAACAAATATTTAAGGGGGCTCCTATACAACAAAGGTGATTTTTTTCTAATTATATAATGATACGGAACCCTTTGCGAGTCCGACTCGTACTTGACCGGTTTTTTAATTATTTGGTTGAGGTTTCTCCAGCTTGGAAGTCGCTTATCAGTCATTCTACCCACATGCGCTCGATATCTTTCAGTCACATTCGCTAACGTATATCCCATGAATAATCACCTTAAGCCCTCATTCATTGAGCGTCAAAAGGCTTAAAACACCAGTACAAAATACTCGTACAAAAGAAGATAACCATAAAATAATAAAGAGGGGAAGTGTATATTAATTCGTACGTCAGCCTTGACTTCGCATTGTTATGCTTGTGTGGATTACCTTCCCATAAAATTGTACGTCTGCATGGTGAAGAAACCTGCAATTTTTAAAACACAGTTGTACGAGCACTTCTACGTGAACGCATACATAATCGTGTTTACTGGATAGATATAGATATTCTTTTGAATATTATAATTATTATTAATACCATTGTTGTACGAAACAAATGCGAAAGTGATCTGTCAGGATCGTGGCAAGTGGCAGTCCCTTGTCTCTGCCTACCCCTCTGGGATACAGGCGTGAGCTTATGTTATGTATGTATAAAAAAATCCAATAGGGACTTAATGCTGAATGCAATTAGCAATAAGAGAAAAATATACACTTTTCACTCGTTTTTTTTCTTTGTTTTTTTCTTTTGGAATTCTCATGTGGAATACGGTTTGCAACAATATTTCTTTAGTGAACTTCATATTCAATTGTCAACAGACTGATGACGCTCTAAACATATACTTTTTGTATAATAAAGTGTTCTCTACCTATCTATCTATCTACATAGGTACCTATACTTCTGTGAATGGATTGCGCAATAGAGATTGTTCTAGTCACCAGTATTAATTCAAACAACGCCCTTTTGTTCGTGTAAGTGGAGGTGTTTTGATAATACTGTCCTTTAAAAAAACAATATTTTGAATTCCTTCATTTATTAGGTCATCGTGAGAAAATGCATGCCTTAGTTTAATGATAATAAATTGTTTATTGAAAGTAATTCATCATCATCATCAACGGATTATGTCCCGACCGAGAGGCACGGGTCTCTTCCCTGAGAAAGGTCATACTCCATTCCCTATAGACGGAAGCAAATCAGTCCCTAGCACTATATACCAATTTCGTTGTTCATCATTTTCCTGCAACTGCTTAAAAGTATATTAATAAGGCTTGGTAAATTTCTTGGAGGAGCACTCCTACTTAGCCGAAAACCAATATGATTTCCGTCGTCAAAAGTAGAACCAAGACGTGGTTTTGTTGCTGACAAGTTTAGCAACTTCAGCTCTTGATCAAAACAAATGCTTCTTACGTGTATGCTTAGATCTTTCTAAGGTGTTTGACACGGTGTAGATACTCCCACGCAAGTTAGAAAATATTGGTATTAGAAGTATCGCTCACGGTTGGCTCCAGAGTTAGTAAAAAAAAAAAATCGTCGACAATGCGTTAGAGTGGATGAAATTATCATAAACCAACTGCCTGCTAACTTTGGATTCCCTCAAGACAGCATCTTTGGACCCACTTTGTTTCACATCTATATGAATTGTTGCTATGCCGACAATCCAGTTATGTCCTTACACGATACTTCCTGGGGAAAAGTATTTAAATCAGCTAAACAGGGTATGGCTCTTAATGATAATAAAACCATATTTATCTTTTTCCACAATACCAGTGAATCTAAACCTTTCAAACTTCCTAAGCTTACTATTCACTTCTGTGTTTCTCTGTTTGTTTGTTTGTTTGTTTGCCGATTAAAGTACCAGGGAATGTTACTGGTTGAATACGTATCATTTGCATAATACGTTTCTTCTTTGTCTGGCAAAGTACGTTAATCAATTTTCATAATAAAATCCGTGCCAAACTCAGCACCTAAGCCAATTTTTAATCAAGAATCAAGAATTTATTACAACGTAAAGAATTTACATTCTGCTTGTTGAATTTTAATGTACATACAGTTATGTATAATGTTAGCCGCTGCCTTGGGGCCGTCTGTAGTGGAAAAAAGGCAGCGAAAAAAAAACTCCACTCTGACCATCTTTTCTCAAATCACCTTAAAGCTAATACAAATAAAACATACAAAATAATATCTTGGATGTGTTGAACACTAGACACATTTATCCTCTGATTTAATTTAATATTAAACTACTATTTAATGCCATACGTCCTTGTCTTCTAAATAATCGTTGATTTTATAATAAGCTTTTTTGCAAAGAGTGTGCTTAACACAATTCTTAAATCGCGTTGGGGGTAACTCTAATATATCTTGGGGTATCTTGTTGTAGAACCTTATACAGTGCCCCATAAAGGAAGTATTAACTTTTGCAAGTCTAAATCGTGGAAATGACAATTTATGTTTATTCCTAGTATTAACGTTATGATGGCTACCAAGAGTTTCGAAGTCCTTAATATTTTTCCGAACGTACATAATATTTTCATAAATGTGAAATAAAAAAAAAGAAATCATCATCACCAACCCATTATGTCCCCACTGAGGGGCACGGATCTCTTCCCTGAGGAAGGTATAGGCCATACTCCACCACGGGGGCCAAGTCGGAATTTTTAATATTAATTTACAAAGCTACATAGTTACATAGTCAACTTGCAAGTTTGTATTGCCTATAGATATGGGGCGGGATAGCTAAAACTATTTACTCTGATTGAAGTTTTTACGAGCAGTCCTAAAAATATTTTCAGAAACACTTTTAAGTTAAAAAAGCCCTTCAGGTTTCCTACAAATAAACTCTACACTGTAACTTTCTTACCGCCGATTTTTGAACTGAGAATTTTTCTAAGTAAATACATAAGTAACGTTCTGTCACGCTCTTTTCTGAGATATTAGACGAAACGGCACTACAGGTAAGTTGTTACATATAGAAATTCTCAATTCAGAAACTGACTCTTGGAATACGCCAACTATTCATATCTAAAGTAGGTAGTTACCGAAACACGTACAAAGACAGTTAACTCTCCAGATTTCCTAAACTTAGTCTTCCGTCGAATCTTCACAATAGAGATACCTCTCCCACCTAGTCGTACAACCTTTGCCACAACGTTTTCCTTCTCAAATCTTATTACCTCTGTGACGAAACAGTTAGCGCATCTGCCTACCCTAGAGGTCCCGGGTTCAAGTCCCGGCTGGGACGAAACAAAACCCCAGGTCTTGGACATGTTTGTGATGTCGCTGTTTCTGTTTCCTACGACAAAGGGTATTCCATTATGGGGCTAGAAGCAACACATGTTATCATTATCAATCCATTATGTTCCCACCGAGAGGCACGGGTCTCTTCCCTGAGGAAGGTATAGGCCATACTCCACTACGGGGGACACCCAAGTCCGGATTGGTGGAGGCTTGTAAGACTAGTGGCCGGTCTTACTGTCAGAAGTTTTCAAGCCGCCCTAAGGCCTCTGACTTGGCTTAACGACTGCCACCTATCGACGGCAGCCGGCACCAACTGGTTAACGTGCCTTGCGAAACACGGAACCGCTCGGAAAAATACCACTAGCGTTAGTCATAGACGGTGATCATCCATGGACTGAACGCGCCGTATGTTGCTTAAGCTTAATGATCGTTTAAGATCACTCAGGCTGCCCGAGCTACGAGCGATTCATATGACTGTATGTAAATGTTTATGTTTATGCAACAAGTGAATGTAGATGAAGCTAAGGTGATCTGTCAAGATCCTAGAAAGTGCTTACTCCTCTGGGATACAAGCGTGAGAGTATGCGTGTATGTTATGGCTTTAGCTGGTATAAAGTCTCCACAATAAATTGTAGAGGGCTTCTGTTCGCAAGATTGTAGTGTCCTTGTAGTCCTTGTAGATGCCTTGAAGTCATAAATACATAAAATACCATACCCACATTAGAACCTAAGAAACTTTTGGGACTAAAAGGGACTGATGAAGTAATGGAACAATTACCAATGCAAATTACTTGGAAACACTTGAGACCGATCAGTTGATGCTGTTGCTAAGTCATGATTAGGTATAATTTGTGGTCTACTGAATTAATGAAAGGCGAGACACCAAGGGGAATGGTTCTAGAGTGAAAAAGGAAAGAATTATAAAAACACGCTACAGTAACAAAAACAAAACCAAAAATAAAAAACATAAAAATCATACGAAAAAAAACAGAAGGAATATAAAGATGCCTAAGTTACGAGTTTACGAAAGTTTTAGTTCAAAAGATTAATTCAGGATTCAGGATTGTCCGTAGACGAACGAAAGTCGTTGACAAAGCCCAGTGGATTAGTAAGTTGAAGTGGCAGTGGGCGGAGCACATAGCACACAGAACTGATGGCCGGTGGGGCCGAAAAGTGCTCAAATGGAGACCAGCCACAAGATGGACAGACCATCTCATCCATCATAAATTGAAAAGATTATTAATTTCACTTCAAGAGAAAAAGATCTTCACAGGTCAGGCAGACAAATGTTTATTGTAGAATTATGGAAAATAGTGCCCTGTTGGTAACCTTTGGATACGGAACTCCAAAAACGGTACAACACAATTTCCTCGGCCGAAAATAAAACTAGAGCATTCCTATCAACGCCGGACTTTTTCGACCGAAATTACCATAAAATAATGGAAATTCCACTAAGTCACTCTAGCGCCGTCGTAACATGTTCCGTGACGTACAAATTACTTTACGACAGCTCGGGAGCTCCCCGAACGCTAATTGCAAGTCACAGTGGGCGAAAAATTCTAAGACGCCAAATAACGCCATATTTACCCCCTGTTTCTTGTACGCTAACAGCCTGTTAATGTACGGTTGAAAGCTCTGCCCTCGTTTTGAGTAAATAGCGAAAAACATATCACAAACATATCATTTCTTGACATAATTGCATATTTTCTTACTGAAATTTCAGGTTTCTAGTAGACCTACAGCCACCATTATTTTTTCACCTATAGATGTACCACCAGGGAGCTCAATTTTGCATCCAAAGTAAAAACGCAGTAATGGCTATTACTGCGTTCTTCCTTACGAGGGCAGAGCTGTCAGTCGTTTTTTTTGTATGTACTTTCGTCAACTGACAGCTGTTAACAGTAGATTAACAGCTTGTCAGTGTACGAGAAACCAAGGGTTAGTCGTGAGGTTGATTTGGATTTTTCAACCTTAACTGCCAGTCAACCTACCTTCACCACCTTCCTCAGGGAAGAGACCCGTGCCCCTCGGTGGGGACATAATGGGTTGATGATGATGATGATGAACTGCCAGTCAACAAAATCATTTGTCTTGGTTCTAAAGTAAGGATATCACCGACACACCATCCGGATTGCTACCCGGATATGCTATTTGACAGTGTGAAAAAAACAGCATTATTTATACGTGTTCGTATGAATTCTCGCTCGTAGCCTGGGCTGCCTGAGTGATCTTAAACGATCACTAAACGATCAACATACGGCGCGTTCAGTCCATGGATGGGTCACTGTCTATGACTAACGCTAGTGGCATTTTTCCAGCAATTCCGTGCTTCGCAAGGCACGTTAAGCATTTGGTGCCGGCTGCCGTCGATAGATGGCAGTCGTTAAGCCAAGTCAGAGGCCTTAGGGCGGCTTGAAAACTTCTGACAGTAAGACCAGCCACTAGTCTTACAAACCTCCACCAATCCGGACTTGGCCCCCGTGGTGGAGTATGGCCTATGCCTTCCTCAGGGAAGAGACCCTTGCCCGTCGGTGGGAATGGGTTGACGATGACGATGTATGAATTATAAGTGTTAAAACCGCTTTAAGGAATTTTAACTAAAAAAACAATTATGAGTTGTAAAAAACACAAGATAAAATTTGATAATTATGTATCTGTATCCATTGTGTTGAGAACGACCTGGATAAGCCGATTCTATTATGACGTCACATACGACGATTGCTCTATTCTCAATATTATTTATCTACTAGCTGTGCCCCGCGGTGTTACCCGCGGTTCATCGATTTTCCCGTAGGAATAAGATATTTCCCCGCGCTAAAACGTAGCCTATGTTTTAATCCAGGGTATCGGCTAACTCCATACCAAATTTTATTAAAATCCGTCCAGCCGTTTCAGCGCTAAAGACTGACAAACATATAAACACACACACAAACTTTCACGTTTATAATATTAGTGTGATTACTAGCTGCGGTTGTTTCACTATGTAATTTTTTTTTCGCTTTGGGCTATGAAAAATAGGTAACAACCTATTCTCAGACCTACTGATTGTATATACAAAATTTCGTCGAAATCGGCCAAGCCGTTTCGGAGGAGTATGCGCACTAACATTTAGACACGAGAATTTTATATATTAGATAATCATATAATACTCTAAAGGCACATATGTGCCTTTTTTACGTCATAAATCTGTATAAATAAAATTCAAAGTCCTGACTGACTGATTCATTCACTCATCAACGCGCAGCCCAAGCCGTTGGACCTAGGAACCTGAAATTTTGCACAGAGGGTCTAAATATAATGAAGGCAAGTAATAAGACGGGATTTTTTGAAATTCAACCAAAAGGGTTGCCAAAATTTGTATGGGAGGTATAAAAAATGTAGTCTAATTTTCTTGAGATTTAAAATAAATACTCTTCAACACAATTGATTGAACACGTGTTTCGCCGTTTTTTCTAAATTTAACCCTTAAGGGAGTGAACGGGGTTGCAAAATTTTAAACTAAAGTCCACGCGGACGGAGTCGCGGGCGAAAGCTAGTAAATTATAATTATCTTCTGCCTCTGGCTACCTCTCTTTCATTCTACGGATCGCACTCCTATTTTACTATATTGCGACAACGCGCCAACAGGATCGAGGCTCGGCCGTCGGCAGTACCAGTCTGTTGTTGTGGGGGTATCTGAAGTGACAGCGGGCCGTAGCTGAGGTCTAATTAAGCCTCATTCAGTCTCCTCCCTGGCTTATGTAATTAGCAATTTCTGCCATTGTCCTGGCCGCGGTTAGATTGCGTGCTGTTACAACGGGTCCCAAGATTTGGTTTTTAAAAAAAGAATTTTAAATTACACGAAAATAGAACTTTATTTAAAATAAGAATTAGTACAGGAAAATAAAAAGGACCAGCGTTTACGCGACGGAGTATGGATTGAGACTGAGTCAAGCCGTGTCTGAAGGACTTGATAATGAGTTAATGCTGACTTGAGAGTATGGGTATTGAAGGGGGATGATTCAGCGATAGTGTATAGAGGCTAAGGGTATAACAACCCCCCGCATAAGAGTAAACTTACACCTAAAGGGTGAAGTTTATCTGAGCTCAATTCATCCTAAGTCGCGGTGGTTGAGCAGCTTCTACATTAATATTACTGAGTTCTTGGTCAGCTGATTGACCTTGGTCCTGAAGCTGCGGTGTTTTAACAATGTACTTTTTCAAATTTAACCGTTTATAAAAGTAATAAGATATAGAGCACACAAATAGAATGGTTAAAACTATAGTTAATATAGGAAAGCTTATATGGTTCCTTATTAAATCAGTACTCATCTTATCAATAGTCTTATCTAAGTCCTTTTCTAGTTCCGATGACATAGTTTTTAGCTTACCAAAATTTTCCAAATTAATGTTGGGTTTTTCCAGTATAATATTATCAAAATTCAACCTTTTTAATTTGTTTATATCGCAACATGTGTCTTTTATCAGATTGAAATCAGAATTCACTTTATTTACTTTGATAGTTACATTTGACTTCGGTATAATAGTGAGTTCTTTGCAGAAGGCAATACATTGAGGTTGCAGGCTAAGTAGTCCTGCACCTAGGATATTTAGGTCGTAGGTATCTTCGTTGCATTTGATAACAAGTTTAGTAGTTTCAGACTGTATGAACATCCAGATGTTCTGTTGTAGTGGTTGCCAGATACTGATATCGCCGTAGATAAATTTAGTTACACATTGTACTGGTAATTTTGATACAGCTTTCGTCATAATTTCAGTTTCACAACTGGGATTAGAAACTGTTGAGTAGATGATGTTCTGTTCGCATAACAGCAATTGTTGCGTTACATGTTTACAAGGTTGCAAGTCGTTTAATTCAAAATAAAGAGTTTTATCGTCACTCAATCCTGTGAATTTATTACCAGGTATAATCATAGCAAATGATTTTGGGGCTTTATTGTCATGCGGTATTGGAATGGGTACATTTTTGTAAACGTTAAATAAGGTGTGACGTGTTAATGGAACCTTTAGGACAAACACAATCCTACTTTCTATAAAGTAGCAAACTAAACTAGACATATTAATAATTAAATGTATATTGTTTATATCTAATGTTACAGGAAACTCCTTAAAACTAGGCATATATCTAAATTTCGTATTGATGTCATCAAAAAGTTGTTTTGGAGTAATAATAGATGGATGTAAAATATTACTCCTTGCAAGCAGGACAGAGTTTATCAAATCTTCTAATTTGAATGAAAACGTTAATAACGCAGACTGTAAAATATTAAACACATTGTTAATCTTATTTTTGAAATTTACATGGTTTAGTGTTACTGAAACATTTTTCATTGAAATTGATAGTTTTTCAACGGCGTCATTCAGTTGTATTTCATGTTTATTTATAATTTGAAGGGTATCATTGTAATTGGAGATTGCTGAGTTGGACAAAATTATATTCTGCTTTACTAGGTTTGCCAAATCTTTTTCATTAGATTGTATATTTTGGATTATGTTATTATATGTTATTGCGTCGTTTTCATCCATTGTTCCAAATATATGCTTGAAAACAGTACCGACTCCAGAGAACCAAGCAGATCGTTTGAATTTTGATGGTATAAGATGGGATATGGAATTGTAATCTCTAATGATATCATCAAAAAGTGATTTTAATGGTTGAATCATGTTGTGGCACTCGACATCATCGATTGCTTCATTTTGTTGACATAAATATCTAACGGTTCCAAATACGCTATTAATGTTTTCAATGTGAGGCTTAATAAACTGTATATCTACGGGAATAATTACTTGAAGTTGGCCACTGATTAGTTTAGCAGTGCCGATTGGGTCAAAATAAATACCAGGGCTATTTGTTATTGGTTGAATGAAGTCTTGTATGCTTAGTGCTGGGGTCGTTAACAGGATCATCCTGAAACGTTAAAGCGAACTATGTTAAACCGGTTTGACTTCATCAAAATGATGTTTTACATGGCGTCGGTTAATCAGGAGGGTAAGAGTGTTGTTGCCATGTACCTGTATTATTTTATAAGGACCCTTCCACACTGGAGAAAGGGCTTTCCTTAACCTCAAGTGGTTTTTGAGATAAACAAAGTCACCTGACTTGTATGAAATACCGCGTGTTCTTCTATCATAGTATACTTTCGACATTTCTTTAGATCTTCGTATATTAGCAAGTGCTGCATCTCGTGAGTATCTGAGACGGTGTTGAAGTAATTTGATGTAATCGTGGTAAGTCGCAGCCTTGCTCATATCATATATGCTGTCAGGAATGAATGCTTTATGGCCATATAAGAGTTCATAAGGAGTGTAGTTAGTTGTACAATGGATGTTAGTGTTATAGGCTAACATGGCCGTATATACATAGCGAGGCCAGTCGTTCTGATTGTCATTAACGTAAGATTTTAAGTATTCCTTTAACGTCGAGTGGCTCCTTTCTAACGCGCCTTGCGTTTGGGGGTGATACGGCGAAGACCACAAATTTTTTATTTTCAGAAAATTGCAGGTCTGTTTGAAGAGGTCAGACGTGAAGTTGCTGCCTTGATCTGTTAATATCATTTTGGGAATTCCAAACATGGATATGAAGTGTAGAAGACAGGAGCAGGTCTCCTCAGCGGACCAGTTGGAAATGGGATAAGCTACTGAAAATTTAGTTAGGTCGTCTTGTAAGGTAAGTATGTATTTAAGTTTAGAGTTTTCAGCTTCAGGCAGAGGTCCAACTACATCGAGGGACACACGTTCAAATGGGCGTGTGGAAGTTGTGGTAATTTCCATGGGAGCTCGATTGGTTTGTCGCAGTGCTTTGTTAGTTTGGCATAGGGAGCATTTTTTAACGTAGGCTTCTATGTCGCTTCGCATATTTTTCCAACAATATTTCTCTTTTATTCTTTTCAGCATTCGCGTGGAGCCTACATGGCCAGCGATGGGAATATCATGGTTACTTTTTAGGATCTTAGGAATTTCATGAGATTCAGGGATCTTTATGTTGTCATGGTGTATTGTTATAGCTACGTTGCTGTTGTTGAACAGGAATAGAAACATGTTGTACACTTTGATAAACAAATTACTTTCAAATGGGTTTTTGAAATCAGAGATACTGACTTGTGTACAGGGTGTTAAAATTAGTTCATTTCTCAGGGATAATAGGCATTTGTAAATATCTTCGTAACTGGCTGTGTCAAAATAATGAACCTTTGTAAAAAGTAGGTATACGGTTTGTCCTTTTTTATTAAAGGATAAATGCGAGTGCAGTGTTCTCTCTTTGGAAAGTATTTCTTCTTTATTTTCTAAGTCAGTCAGTATTTCCTCTACGTATAGGTTTGATTCATCCAGGTCAATGGAACTTGGGATGATTATGACCTTGTTTGTGCTTTTTAGCACACTGTCATTACTTTCGTTGATTTGGGCATTAGAGACAAAGTTCTTTTGTCCTGTTGTCTTTAGACATTTGGAATAAGAATGATCCATTGTTTCGAGGGATGCCAATGGGTCTAAAGGTGGACTCTGCGGATTCGCTTGTGGATCTAATGGACTAGGAGGGTTCTCCTGTGGATTAAAGGGAGTGTTTGGGAGTTCAGAGTCATCGCTTTGCGTATCTAGAGTTGGTAGATCAATATCGCAGGACCTGGGCGGACTTGGTAGGTCGATTAGTACTTCATCATTTTGTTGAGAAGTAGAAGGGGTTGGCTCATTGATATCAACTGGATGCAAGGGATACCTTGAAAGCGCGTCTGCTGCGGCATTCAGTTTACCCTTCCGATACATGATTTCGTATTCATAGTCTTCAAGTTTTAGTCTCCATCTCTGGAGCTTACTGCTGGGATCAGAATGGTTGAACAACCATTTTAGGGGACGGTGATCCGTGACAATTTGAAATTTCCGCCCGTAAAGGTAGGGGCGGAATGTTTTGCAGCCAAAGATGATAGCCAGCAGTTCCTTTTCTGTGGTGCTATAATTGCATTCGGATTTGTTTAATGTTCTCGAGGAATATGCTATTGGGTTGTCTTTACCAACCTCACCTTGGGAGAGAATGGCGCTTATAGCGTAGTTTGAGGCATCAGTCGTGAGCACGAACGGTTTTGTGAAATCGGGGTAGATCAATAAGGGTGCAGAAATAAGTTTTGATTTTAGGATTTCAAAGGCAGTTTGCTGTTCATTTTGCCATGAGAAAATAGTATCTTTTTTCAAAAGGGCTGTTAGTGGTTTGGCGAGTTTTGAAAAATCCGGAATGAATCTACGATAGTACGAGACTAGGCCCAGGAAGGATTTAATATCCTTTGGGGATTTTGGAATTGGGAATTCTTCGATTGATTTTATTTTGTCAGGATTTGGTTTGACACCTTCGTCGGTAATGAGGTGTCCTAAATAGGAAACTTCCTTCCTCATGAACTCGCATTTATCCGGCTGAAGCTTCAAATTAAAATGGCGGAGTCTTTGGAATACGTCAATTAAGTCTTTGACGTGAGATGGTAAATCATAAGAATATATAACAATATCGTCAAGGTAGACGAAGCATTTGATGCCTTGAAGGCCGGACAAAGCAGAGTTCATTAAACGTTGGAAAGTCGAAGGCGCATTTTTTAGGCCGAAGGGCATTCGGTTGAATTCGTAATGACCTTGTGGTACGGAAAAGGCAGTTTTTGGAGAGTCCTCGGGGGACATTTCAATTTGATGGAATCCGGAAGCTAAGTCTAGTGTTGTGAAATATTTGCTTTTACCGAGTTGATCTAAAATTTCTGATATGTTTGGAATGGGATATGAGTCTCCGACAGTAACGTCATTTAATTTCCGGTAGTCGATAACGACTCTCCACTTGCGCTGTCCAGAAGCATCTAGCTTCTTAGGTACGATCCATATGTGGGCGGACCACGGGGATGTAGAAGGTTTTATTATATTTTCATCTATCATTTTATTCATCTGAGACTCTACCTCTTTTTTGTGAACTTCAGGGAATCTGTATGATTTTGCATGGATTGGTTGTTCGTTAGTTGTTTTAATTTCGTGTTTAATGGCTGAAGTAGAAGATAATTGTTCACCGGGTAGGTGGAAAATGTCAGAAAAATCTGTGCATGCTTCGTAGAGATTAGATTTTTCTTCATCGTTTAGATGTGACGTTCTTAATAAATTAAGGACTTGATCAGTGCGTCGCAGGGAATTTAATTGTTTATTATCAACATAATTGATTTGGGAGGTTGATGTGTCATTTAGTGCTTGAATTTTTAATTTTAAGTCTGAGTTAAGCGTGACACGTTCATCGGATGTGTTTACGACAGACAGATTGATTCTGTTGTTATTTTTTACTGTAACTATACAGTTTGCCACCAATAAGGATTCAGAGATGTGTTGATCTAAGATAAGACCTTCTTTTATTTCTGGGTTGGATACAGAGCACTCTATGATTGTTTCACTTCGAGGAGACAGAGTATAAATTGGTTTTGCGAATTGGATGTTGATACAGTGATTTCCGATTTTTAATGTATTTTCTTTATAATTGATATTCGACTTAAGGTCTTTTAATAGATCATTTCCGATAATGCCATCATAGTTTAATTGGATTGTGTCAATGACGTGGAATTTGTAAGTGAGACTTTCGTTTTTTACTGTCATTATTAATTGGGAGGATCCCAAGGTCGTCAAAGGGGTATCGGTATTATCGATTCCTTTTATTTTGATTTTATCATTGGTCTGGATTTTGACGGGATCTTGAATACTTGATTGTTTGAGGATACAGACTGCGGAACCCGTGTCGACTAATAAGGATAGTGGACGAGAATTAACGGATGTTTTAATTTTAATGTGAGGTAGATACCTTTTTTCTGTATTGCTGTTTATTTCATAGATCTCAATATTGTTTTGTGAGGGACGAGATTTCGGATTTGGATTTTGAATTGTTGAATTAGGAGACACAGTGGATGGAGTAGTGATGCTAGCGCGGCGAGTTTGGGGCTGGTTACCCTGTCCGTTTGCGCTTAGCGATTTAGTAGATACAGTGGATTTTGTAGATACAGCGGATGTAGAAAGTTTGCTAAGGCGGTGAGTTTGGGGCTGGTAACCCTGTCCGTTTGCGCTTAGCGATTTAGTAGATACAGCGGATTTCGTCGATACGGTTGATTTAGAAAGTATGCTAGAGCGGTGAGTTTGGGGCTGGTTACCCTGTCCGTGTGCTGCTAGCGATTCAGTGGATTTAGTGGGTTTTGTGGTACCGGCTTTTAATTTAGGGGGGTCATTTCCCGGGCGGTACGGGCCGGGAAAGCCTACTCGTTTAAATTCGGATCTATGTTCGATGTTTCATTGTTGGTGTCTACTTCATCGACACCCTCTTCAGTTTCGGAATAGAATTCGACGTTATGCGTCTGACGTTCACGATTTTGGTTGGATGTGGAAAACCCGCGTGAATAAGTATTAGGGGCGTTGCGCATTCTATTATTGTTGTACTCCCTCTTACGGCAATTTTCGATAGTATGCCCGGCATTTCTGCAGTAACGGCAGATGACCTCATTAGAGTTTGAATTCCATTGGGCAGAGCGCTGAGGGTGCGGAGTGACTTGAGCCTGATTTGACCTGTAATAAGTAGGCACCCTTGTGCCTGTTGACCCATGTTGGTCGCGAGAATATTGTTGTCGGTAACTGTTATCTCTGGACCCTGACTGGTTGAATTGATCACGTTTGGAAATTACATTGGATGAAGACGGCGTAACATTTCTCCTGTAAACATGTTGCATCATTTTTTCTTCTTCGACAGCAATATTTATTGCTTCATTTAAAGAATTAGGATTACGACATCGGACAATCATTGACAGGCGCTGATTCAACCCTGTCAAGAAAACATGCAAGGCTAAGTCTTGCATTGCGGCGACACGGCCAGTCAGTTCAAGTTTGCGCTTAGTTGGTATCGATATATTTATTTCGGTGAGTAATTTCGACAAGCAAGACTCAACTCGAAGCGCGAACTGGTTGACCGTCTCATTGAAGTTTTGTTTACAATCTTGAAGATCAGAAAGCAAATGTGTGTAATGTTTGGTTTCTCCGAACTGGGACTTTAAGAAATCTTCGAGTTGGGACCATTTTTCAAACTCCTTAATAGAACAGGCAGTCTCGGCTCTGCCTTCGAGTTGACTCAAAATGTATTTTAGTAGAAGGTCCTGTTGAGACGCATTTGCGAGATTCATGGCATTGCGGCAGTTATTCAGGAATGGACTTAATCTGTCCCTGCTGCCGTCGAATTTATTTATGAATTTTATTAGAATATTCATTTCGATTGGTGCGGTTACCAGTGGACTGCGTGTACCACTTGTACCACTAGTACCTGCGCCTTCGATGGCGTCCTTATAATCTTTCGACATTTCTAAGAATTGAATTGTTTATCAACGACAAAATTATTGTTAGCTATGCGGGACAATAACAAGTCCGAGAAACGGCGTTGCATAAACACGAGATAAGAACTTCTTCGCTGGAATAATGAGTTAGCAGTTTGCGTTCTGATCTTAGGCAAGTACCTAATAATATGTTGTCACTAGAAAGTACCTATGAATAATTAACACAGAACGACGATTGTTTTTTCACTTTAAAATAGTCACTGCATTGTTTTATATGAAAAGATATTGTAACTCACAGGACTGGCAGGTTTACTAACTGGAACATTGCAAACGGGAACTGGAACTCCAAAGCTGGAACTGGAACTAGTGCGATGAACTCGTTGGTGTTGGAACGGCGGACTCAGTGGAACTGGTACGATGTGGAACTGGCACGATGAACACGAGGAACGGCGGATTCAGTGGAACTGGCACGATATGGAACTGGCACGATGAACACGAGGGACGGCGGATTCAGTGAGACTGATACGATGTGGAACTGGCACGATGAGCATGAGGAACGGCGGATTCAGTGGAACTGGCACGATGAACACGATGGGCAGACAAAGAGCTCCCGTAGGAATCGCGCTGATGGCGATGACTCTTTGCGCAGTAGATGTAGAAGGTTGGAAACACTATTGTCACGTCCAGAATATAGCACTTCACAAAAGGTCACAGAGGTATCACTTAAAAGTTTTAGATTTTATTGGGAGACGTTTCCAGGGACCTGTGCGAGATCCCTTATCGCTGCCACCAATGTTACAACGGGTCCCAAGATTTGGTTTTTAAAAAAAGAATTTTAAATTACACGAAAATAGAACTTTATTTAAAATAAGAATTAGTACAGGAAAATAAAAAGGACCAGCGTTTACGCGACGGAGTATGGATTGAGACTGAGTCAAGCCGTGTCTGAAGGACTTGATAATGAGTTAATGCTGACTTGAGAGTATGGGTATTGAAGGGGGATGATTCAGCGATAGTGTATAGAGGCTAAGGGTATAACAGTGCGCAATGATTTTTCTGGAAATTTGTAAATTTTTTTCGTTAAGTTTCAACAGAGTTGTTTGGAAGACAGTGGGAGAGAAAGAGAGTATGTAGTGTAGTGTAGAACTGCCGTCTTAAGATGGTCAGTAAAAAAGAGAAAATCGTACGACATCTTGAAATTCTATGTATATACAGTGTGTCTTGTTATGAGTGGTCCAAACGGTAATTGGTGAGGGGTTGACCTATCCTCTATCAGAAAAAAACAAAAAGTATGTTTATAAAAAGTGTCATGGTTTTCGAAATATTTGAGATCAAAGAGTTTTTCCCCTTCTCCAATTACCGTTTGGACCACCCATAACGGGACACCCTGTAGAAGAGACTTAGTTATGCGCGTCAAATCTTATTGGAATCCTGACATAACCGATAGCACTTAGTAGGGAATTTGACAGTTAGATTATTGAAAATTTGGTTCGCATAATACATACATACGTAATCTCACGCCTGTATCTCAGTGGGGTAGGCAGAGACCAGGGACCGCCGCCTGCCACTATAAATTTGCAATGTACAGTACAAATTTATGTCTCTGAGCTTGACTGCGAACGAACTTTTAAGTTCTTTAAAGTTCTTAAGAACGTTAAGAAGTGTCAAAAGTATATACAACTCTACATAAACGTAAAACAAAATTAAATACACAATGTTTTTTTTATATTTTCACCAGTTAAAATCAAAATTCATCCACATAAACATTTAAATACGTGCTCATAACTGCATCTTGCTCCACACTAGGATACCCTGTGCCGTGGGAACCAGAAACAGCGATGTCACCAACGTCACAGGACTGTTGATCTGCGTATAATATAAGCCTATTTTATGATTTTAATTTCAACTAGGTACCTCCCGTAGGTAGAATAAAATAGAGACGGCAAAAACATACAAAAAAATTCCCAGGTCTTGGATGTTTACATATAAAAATATGTAAACATCCAAGACCTGGGATTTTTTTTGTCCCCAGCCGGGGTTCGAACCCGCCCTCTAGCATGGTAGGCGGATGCGCTAACCGCTGCACCACAGAGGTCAAGAGTACAGTAATTATTAAAAATGTAGAGTTAAGATTTTTCTTGGAACGAATTCTTAGACAAGCAATCCGAAAAGATAGAATAGAATAGAATATTCTTTATTGCACACTGGAAAAAAATATAAAAAGAACACAAAATATTCGGAAGACTTTTTATTTTCACTACCGCAATGAAAAATCTCAGTAAATCTTTGGCATGAATCAGCATGAATTAAAGGTGCCTTGTACGTCTTCATATTTCCAGTCCAAAATAAAAAGAGCCTTTTTACCTCGATTTATTTGTCAGATAAGCAACTTACGTGACCAATTTCCATCAAATGAAATGTATTCAGTTAGCTTTCATAAAAGTAACAACTCATGTCAAATCTAATTACTTAGTGGCTGCCAATGCGTAAGCTGGTCTTACAAAGAAGTCTAGAGTTAAATTCACTGAATTTTATGTCTATAAATTAAGAGCGCAATTTCCAAAAAGAAATACAAGAATGGAGTTTCTTTTTGTCCGTTATGTTCTGCAAATCTTGGAAATAGGTATATACAATATACCTACTTTATGACTTACGTTGATGTTCAATTTGTGACGTTCATCAAGTCGTAGTTCATATGAAATTTTTAATAAAAAAAATGACCGTCTTTGTCTACGTCATCACAACAATAAGCTTTTCTATCAAACTTAAAACTACGTACCTATAAAAGGCAAACCGGAAAATATTTCTCCGCTCATAATCTCAACGTAAACGCTTCTCAAAAGGTTTTTTTTCTGTGAGCAATAAAATATAACGTCAAAACAGAAACAAATCGAGACTCGGCATTTCGTAATAGCATCCGTGTCCTGGCTTTGTCACTCGCCCCTTTCCTGAAAATGAATTCACCCCCCGAGGTGGGGCGACTACACGACCACGTGTGCTGCTCCGTCCTTGTCTCCCCTGCGAGGAAAAGCGCACAGGCCGTCCCTCTCGCACGATCAGCGCACGCATTGCAGGTGAAATCAGTTTGTATGTATCTCAGTCAGTTCGCTGCTGAGAGCCGACGGAGGCTGACGTGCCGACGCTCGCTCGCTTTCCCGCGAATATATCGCCCCGCGCATTTTCCGGACCGGCTTTTGCGAATCCGATTGTCGTTTTCTCGTGTCCTGTTCATCGGATGCGTGTGTGATTGTTATTGACATGCCACTTTGATTGTGTTTACTGGAGAGAGCTTTCGCCGGTGTATTTTCCCGCTCTTGTTTTTTCCGTGACTTTGACTTTGTCACAATTGAATAATAAAGGCGGGGGCTGATGGAGGAATAAAATTCAGTTGTTGCCGAGGAAATCGTTCTTTGCTGTAAGTATAATGTCTCACTTATTGGCCTTCGTGATAGAGTCGCTCGTGTAATGAACGCGCACGTGTTTGGTTTAATTGTCTAATTGGAGGGAGAGTTGATGATGCCCTATCCTATAATAATATCAAAAGTACAAGCTTCGGAAATACAATAATATGCATATTGTAAGTTATGTTTGTACAACGAAGCAACCTCGAGGCCATTTATGTTAATCAGTCGTTCTAAACTTGACGTTACTAACTTGAATTTTCGGCCTGAAAGGAAAATTTATTCCGCTATTTTATATTCATATTTCATTTTTAAAACATAAATCGATTCATTTGGCCGTTTAATAAAAAAACAAATATAAAAATTCTTAATGCTGGCAGTAATTAGGTATAATGCCCTTCATAGTTTTTTCTTTTTTTTGAAGTCTACATTTCTATTAAAAAATAAACTGTCATCAAAAAGGCGCGCGTCATTTTTCTTCTACAGAACAAAAGCAGCGTTTCAACTTTTATTTTCTTGCACTCCCGGTTTCCAGTAGATCTTGTCGCCATTACGGGTAGAACTAGAAATGATCTATTTTAAACGGTCAACGGAACGCGCTACAGATAGTTGGCGACAGACAGCCTATCGTCTGTTGTGTTTTAAAAATAAAAGTCGGGATTTTTTTTTCTCGGCTTCGTCTAGGGTTCGCGTAGACAGCGGAACGCTGCACGCGTCATTTGTTTGAGTGTGGTCAGAGGCATTAAATTATTTCAGAAGCAAAATGTGTTAGACTCGCACAACAAATCGTTTCTTCACCAGAACGAGAGCGTAAACGAGTTTCAGAAAATTACATATCACAAGCTGAACCTGCAAACGTTATTTTGCCATAAGATAAGAATATTCTTTATGGCACACGAGGAAAAATATAATATGAATTAGCCTACGACCTACTCTCAGTCCCACCAAACAAACACGAAAACTTTTATAAAAATTGGTGAAGCTGTTTTGGAGTTCAATAAATACCACAGCGACATGAATTTTTAAAGATTACGACGTCTTCTGCTATTCTGTAATCTTTTTAAATAATATTTAATTATGTTCACGCTAAGAAATATTGTTCAATTATTCGGCTCTACAATACACGACAAAGTAACCTTGTTACTTTTTTCTTATTTCCGATTCCAGTGAAAAGGCAAACTAAAGCATTTTTGGCCATTAGTGCCCTGGGGAGTTATATCTTTTACGCATATTAGGTAGGTAGCCAGTTGAATTTTTTACAGAATACTCCGAATGAATGAAAAAAAAAACACATATTTTACTTACATTTTTTTGTGTATTTTTCCGGTATGTACAATATAGAGCTCTAATAATCTAATCTCTGTTTGCTAACGAAATAAATTATCTTAAAATATATCGACTCCAGCTGAACTGAAGAGGGTTGACCAGAGAAGAAGAAGAAATAATATTATGCTTAATAAATGAAACTGCCGATCCGCGGTGGGCACGCATGCTAATTAAGCCCTTAGTCTCTCTGACACAACACCTGTGCGTCGCAGTGGGACATATACAGAATTCATAATAGTGGCCGTACGGAACCCTCGGAGCGCGCATCCAACTCGCCCTTAGCCGGTTTTTAATAACCCGATTGTGTCGCGAATCCCGTCCATTAGCCCCGCAATTTGTTCGTTAGCCAAATTATTTGCCCATCATTCTCGCCGGGCGACGTGTCTCTTGTTATAGGGACGCGCCAACCCTGCGTAAGAAGCTTGGTACTTGAAGCTATGGGCGAGCGAAAGGTCTGGCTACTAGGCTTCATCATCATCATCAGCCCACCGCTGCCCACTGCTGGGTATATGCCTTTTCCCCCAAATGCCATTTCACACGGTCTCTCGCCATTCGCATCCACGGACCTTCCGCCGACTCTACGACATCGTCCGACCATCGGGCCGTAGGTCTGCCCACTGACCGTCGTCCTGTTCTCGGCCACCACTCTGTGATTAACTTGGTCAATAATTTGGTCAATAAGGCTTGCGGTCAATAATTTTTGTCAGGTAAATCGTTCTGAAAATACACGTTTACTTGTATATTTTTGTCTAGAAAGCAGTCTATTTATTACCGACAACTCATTGTTGAGCACAACATCTCTCAGACATCATTCAGATCATTTTTGACTAGTGTGATTTTTTTAAATTTCACAATAAAAAAAAATCCGGGACGACATATCACTATTTCACCTCTCTTCACCAAATTTTATTCAAATTCGTTCAGCTGTTCTGCCGTGATGGAGCGAAAATTCATCCATCCAAACTTTCATGTTTATAAGAGCAGGAAAATTTTGCTTTAAGTCCAATAAACACTTAGCTAAGCACCATTTCATACTCAATTAAGATTTGATTCTGAATTATTCTAAAAAATTCGATTACGAAATATTTATAAGTACGTGATTTTGACATTTCTGAGACCAGTCTTTGCTTAGTTTTCGTCTCTGAATGTCGGCCTAATTGTTTGCGAATATTACTAAGTCGAAACAAGACTCCTCAATTAATTTTTATTTTACGTCAACACTTCAAAGTAATAGCCTAAATAGATGGCATTTTATATTACTAATTAGGCAACCGCGGCTTTTAAACGATACGGATTTCAGCGCACAAAACCAGATAAAGCCCACGTTTTCGGATGGGGCTTACCGCTATTAATCGATCTTAAAGCAGCTGTGCTATAATTATTTACAGTATATTGTCTTTCGCTTTAAATGTGGTATGCGGGATTAACTGCTGTATAATGTATCCTCAAAATAATAGCTTAATTGGAGCGTTGTCTCGATGAGAGTAACGGTGGCCTAGTATTTTGAAAAATGTATTATTAATCAATTCTTCACATTTTAGTTGAAAAGTCGCCCGTAATGCATCGGAGTTGAGTGCATGGGTGTATACTATGATGTGCTGTCGACTGTACACTATAATATTATATACTGTACTACTACTAAGGGAGTCTATGTCCACCCTGAACGTCTTTGAATTTTTGATATCGGTTTAGTACTTTTAGATATTACCCCTACATACAAACTTACAAATGTGTAACGTTTCCTGTTTATAATAGCTACTACTCTAGATAAGAATATTTTTTTAAAGTAAAACCTTCGTAAGCACTTCACATTATTAACTGTATTCCGGTTATAATTACTTGATTTTTTTGTCGGAAGAGTCCGACCAGCTTTTGCTCAACGAGCCACCTAAGACGCGAGCTCCGTCTCGGCTCACTATATGTATCTAAAATAAAGTCAATAATACGAATCAAATTGCTTATTGACAAAAATTTACTTTTCACATAGGTCAAGGGTTGTCTGTTGCTTTTAGTGTATGCACTTTCGCCAGCTAACAGCTATTAATAACCCGTTTACTGATTTTTTGTGGCTCTCTTTATCTTATCCTGGTCGAAAACGAGGATTAGGTAACCAGGATAGACATAAACATAATAATACCCATCATACACATAATAACAGTGAGACTCTAATCATCGGTCTCTGATTTATAGTCAAGCGCTAATTTAATAATACACAGTTTTTCGATTTTAATGGCTATTGGTACTGGTATCGGTGACAGTTTGGGTTTCCGCAACTCGACTACAAGTGACCCTATTTTGCGTATAGGAAGGTGACATCCAAAGGGGTAGTTCAATCCTGCCACCCCAGCTCTTCCAGGAAAGCCTGCATTGTCCCCGGACTCCCAAGATTGAAAGATTTCATTCAAAGGCATTAAAAACCGTATATTAGTAATCGGAAATCAGAAATTTATTTCAACGTAAAGAATTTACATTCTGCTTGTTGAATTGAATTGGCAGCGGTTAACATTCGTATTATAAGTAATGTATGGGGCTGAATGTAGTGGAGAAAAAGGCAGCAAAAATAAACTGCATTCTGACCATCTTTTTTCAAGTCACCTTAAATCTAATACAAAATTTGGTACAAAGGTATTATGTCCATCTACCTAAGAAGGTCAAAATTAAAAACCCATGGGTGCAAATGTTTTTCTGACACTTAACTACTCGGAATTTTGTAGGAAGAGTTCAAGCAGGTTTCGTTTTTACGTCAATAATGCTAGTAACGATACTAATCAGTTGCTTTATGACCTTGAAAAGAACCATCAAAAACTATTGTTACGGAGAGCCGATTCGCCCAAAAAAAATTCTACAGTTTAAAAGATGAAGCTGATATACCTTTTCATTTTTAATTTCAACACTTACCCCATATTATCATTCTGACTGTACAAATTTAACAATGCAAACGTAGGTAAGTATTTCCATCAGCGTCCAATATCTCGAGGTTCACGAAAGCAAAAAATATGGTCGGTCTACTTGCTTTAGTACTTGCAAGGCTTGGAGGGTGCCCAGTAAATTTTTTTTTGGCTCGGTTTTTAGTTTATATTTCGGACGAACTCTAAACAGTTCAGTTTGTTTGAACAAGCTACCACGTATAATCTCGACACGTAAACACAGGTTCGGAAATGTTTATTTGATCTAATCTGCGTTTTTACTCCTGGTGTATACGCTCCAGGTGAAACGTTGCTGAGGTTGACACTAATAGGGATGGTCCCAATGATACGTGACAAAATTTTTAGGGCACGCGCATCGATCAATCGATAGAAAAAGTGATAGTTTATAATGATTGTAATATAATGAAGGAGAGATCCTGAGAAATCCTGGAGAGAAAATGGCGCTGGATAGGCCACACACTACGCCGGGATAGAACATGCCTGACCAGACAGGCCCTCACATACACGCCCTCGGGCAACCGAAAGAGGGGACGGCCTAGGACAACCTGGATAAGATCTGTAGCCCAAGAAGTCAAGTCGATCGGCACAAGCTGGCCTGAATTGGCAGCTGCCGCGAACGACCGTCAAAAATGGAAATCTGTGGTTAAGGCCCTATGCTTCACTAGGAGTTAAAGGACCGAAGAAGAAGAAGATATAATGAAGGAAACAAAGAACGGAGAAAAAGGAATCAAAATCATTTAATCTAGAGCTTTTTTTGTTATAAAAACTCATCCGCAGATAAATCAAGTTTCGCTATCCCTACACTAGTACTAATATCCCATAAAGGTTTCAAAATTAATCATTTTTTTAATTGAACACTGACAGTATGTAAATAAGACTTAATAAGTGGCCATAGATCAGAGACCTTTCATTGGTTTCGATGAATTCATTTGCTTATATTAGGATGAATATATGAATGAACTAATATCAAATAGGGGTAGTTCAGTTCTTGTAAATGTTTTGTGTTTGCTTGTTTAATGTTTTTTTTTGTCATAAATTACCATGTTACTGTTAATTTATTTTCATCACAAAGTATAAGTTTTAGAATGCAGTAAGTGCCTAAATGTCTAACTTCACTATGCAAGTTCGTGCTCAAATAATGTGATTCCATGAATTATCTTAAATCACGTAATTTTTCATCACTGCCATAATAAGAGGCAGTGATGGAGAATCGTGCGAAACTCGCACGACAGACGTAGCAGTTACATTGACATAATATATTCAAATTACATAAACTTCCACTTACATACACAAATGTGGCTGTTCATCCATAAATAATTAATTATAATTAACATGAATCAATAAAATAAAATCAGGGAAGAAATCACCTGCATCTAGTGTACCTGACTGGAAGGAAGTTTAAAATAATATGTGTTCTCGTTCAATGTGTGTGAAGAAAAATATGACAAACGGTTTTCCCCGAAGTTTGGACTTTGACGGGAGTTAAAGATGAATTTATAGTGAGTTTGTGACTCTCCATAAATAACAAGTGTCTTTTGTTCGCGATCGTCTCGATCAAAACGCGTTTTGACGGTATGTCCCAGACTTTGTCGTTCAGTGTCTGGTCTAGTTATTTCGATATTGTGTCACGGACTTCTGCTTTTCTAAACAAAGATCGCGTTCATTTAGTTGGCTGGCTGTTTGTAAGAGCATTAGGTAATGATTTTCTTTTGACATCTTAAATGTAACGTTGCTAAGGATAAATATAAGGAAAAGTTGAAGCGAAATCGGAAAAGGGGTAGGTCAGAGTGCTATTTATAAACATTTGGTTGTTACCAAGGGCGTCACTCTGCAAGTCCGCATCGGATTGAATATTTTTTTTATTATCAACTCCAATAAAAATGAAATAACTCCAACAGACACAGTCGATAAATTAGGGAACAGAAAATAAATCTTACGAACTTCTAATGTAAGAGACAATGCCAAGGTTAAATTTAAAATCATAATATAATAATAATAGAAACTATTAAACATACATAATAGAAAAAAACTTTTTTGAACTAAAACCTTGGTAATCACTATTATTAACTTAAGTAAGTGTATCAGGAATAAAATATAATATAATAATAACCTGACCAAATAAATCGCTCCGAGCCACATCCGACGCAAAAGTCCTCATAATACTCGTACTGGCCGCGTTGACGCGCTGCACAGCAAGGGATTGGCTCGTATATGCCCTAACGTGGACGTCAAGAGTACATTACTTTCTAAAAGCCTTAGTGCTAAAAGCATGTTTAGACAACTATCGACTAAAAGAATTATATTAGCAAAAAAAAAACAGGCGATGCAAAAAAAAATTAACAAAAAAATAAGTCGACGAAGGACGAAACAGCGAATTAAATAATTATCATAAACCTTTAGTTGTAATAAATAAATAGTTAACAAACATATATCTGGGTATTTCAAGATGTTGAAGTTATGTCTTGTTATGTTAACGCATACAACTCAAGAAAGATAAGAGCCCTCATGGTTATGACGTTAACCTCATTCAACATTCATCGAATTTCGTACTCAGCGGTGCATGTTTAATGCAACTTGGAAAGAAAACAACAAAATTATACAACAGCAGCTATCAGCAACGTGGTTTCGAACACGTGTACAATATGTAGTAAGTCTCAGTGTGTTTTTAGAATGACCTTGGCAAAGTGCGAAGTGGCTGCAAAGTCTACAGACTCCCCGAAATTAATGAGAATCCGTATGTCGCAGTCAATTATTCAGTGTTACAATAGCAGGAAACACTTCAAAGTGTCCATTTCTTGTAGTTAAATTTAGTACTTGCAAATTCTTGGCAATAAGCTTAATGTCTGGCTTTTTCACCCGACTGCGGCGGAGCCCAAAAGGGGTAATGTGTTTGGCTCTGATATATGTGCGTATGTAAGTGTATCGCATTATAAGTTCCCTCACAGCTCCTTAGTCCACTAAAATACGATCTTTGTCATGTATCATCATCATCATCATCATCAGCTCACCTCTGCACACTGTTGGGTATAGGCCTTTTCCCCATCACGCCACACCTCGCGGTCTCTCGCCATTCGCATCCACGGGGGGGCCAACCTGGCCACATTCGTCCGACCATCGAGCTGATCTCCTGGTCCATCTGCCGTCTTTCTGACTCGCCAGGTGTCCCGCCCATCGCTATTTCGGACTCGAGATCTGGTGGTGTATATAATGTTAGCAAATTGCCATCAAAAAGTTAAAAAGCACTAGAAAGACAAAAATAAATAAGCGCCGTAAGTACGAAACGCTCGTAGCCCCGGCCGCCTGAGTCATCTTAAACGATCACGAAGGTTAAGCGACATAGGGCGCGTTCAGTGCATGGAAGGGTGAGTGTTTATGATTAACACTAGTGGATTTTTTCCGAGCGGTTCCGTGCTTCGCAAGGCACGGTAAGAAGTTGGTGCCGGCTGCCATCGATAGATCTTAGGGGCTTGAAAGCAGCCAGCCTCCATCCAAGCAAGCAGCCTCCACCAATCAGGACTTGGCCCCTGTGGTGGAGTATGGCCTATACCTTCCTCAGGGAAGAGACCCGTGCCCCTCGGCTTACGAAAGATTCAGTTCAAAAAATCTATCTTAGATATCTCATCGCGAGGTTCCTACATTGATAGATAGATAGACAAAAAGTTTATTTGCCATACCAAAAACATACACAATAAATATGATATTACACACGTTGGTTGCTTGATGTTAAACAGTCGGGTTGTTTGTTTTTTTTTCGTATTATTAGGTACACAGTTTTGCACTACGCTTTTTTGTTTGGTGTTATTGTAAGTGGTTTAGTGTCGTGTGATGACACTCGGGTGTTTTCCTGTCCAAACAACATTATAAAATTAGAGGTCGTCATGTGGACTTTTTATTGTTTTGTGGCGCCGTAATAAGTTTATGTCGCGGATACTCCGATTCGTAATATAAAAGAAGGAAAGGGGGAAAAAGGAAAGTACTTACATTTGTGTTATTTATGTCGGAACACCTTAAAGATAATAATACTTCCTCACAATCAACCGTCCTAGGCCTCGATTCTCTTAGATCATTATAGTACAATTGCAGTTACACGGTCGGGTCACGTCTCATGTTTTTTTAATTAACATTTACATACAGGCACTTACATTGCTTATGGCCCCACACTAGAAAATACCCTGTGTCGTGGGAACCAGAAACAGCGACGTCACAAACATGTAAACATCCAAGACCTAGGTTTCTTTTTTTTCATTCCATTGACGCCTAGAATAGGGTAGTTTCCAGGGTCAAAATAATAAAATTCTATTTAGTCCGTATTTTAGATTATACAAAAATATTGGACACGTATTTTTTCTTTTTTCAATTAAACAAAAAATAACAAAGATATAGCCCATTAAAGTTACGTGTGACGTCACTCCGTGCTAAAAAATGCAGCACGGCGTGACGTCACACGTAACTTTAATGGGCTATATCTTTGTCATTTTTGGTCTAATTTACATATAAAAAAATACGTGTCCCTTATTTTTGAATAATCTAAAAGACGGACTAATTACATTTTTTTGGGAAACTAGCCTATTATTGTTACTCGTGCTCGCGTTGACTTGAAGCGGCAATGGAACTGAATCCCCATGTTCATGCAGGTGTCATTGTGCTACAATACATTAGCAGAATCTAGGCCCTGGTCCCATGCCTACTCCTCCGGGATAAAGGCGTGAGTTTATTTATGTATGTTTTCGGTGCTTTACCTCTATCAAATGGAAGAGAGTTAACTGAAATAAACTGTTGTTTATAGAAATTGAGCCGGTGATTTAAAAAAAATCTGTACAAAAATATTAGAAATGGAAATAATGAATAAAACTCAAAAATACCGAAATGGTTTCTTAAAAGGGGCAATATTATCCAAATAAATTTTAAAAACACATCAATAATAAGTAGCATGACCAATTGTAGTAATCGGCTACGCAATGTTCGTAGCTTTGATTGTCATAATAAACTGTTCGCTGTTTTCTCCCAATGCTTTTCAACCTACTACTTTATACTCTGAATGGCTGCAATGCTACTAAAAATAACAGTCTGATTCCTATCGAGAATCTTGATTACATCCTCTTGCCAACGTAAAATACTAACAGTGGGTTAGTTGCTGGAAAATTGGATCGAAGTAACATTGTATTTGTATAAAAAAATAGACATAGAAAAACACAGGCGAAAAAAAATTCGGCTTTTTGAAGATCTTAAAATATGCGGATTTTTTTTCGTTTTGTAAAATAAGTTTGTTTTTAATTTTTTTATCAAATTCTACACTTTTTCTTAATGCTGTAGACCTAATAATATTGTTATATTAACATGTACTTTACGAGATGATTAAAATATTATATAAACACTCACAATATTATGTAAACACACATGTACATATTATGTATTTTGTTGCGTAATAGTTTATGCCCAATCTGTATTCATAATCATAATCGTTTAATGCATTTCATGGTAATATATAGTTGGTAAATATTATTAAAAATAGTTCATACATGACACCCTGTAAGGGCACTACAATTTCTCAGGTCTAATTTATAAAATTACATATTTGCAGGTATATTCACAATTAATCCATAATAAAAAATGGTCATATAATTATCATATAATTATCATATCATTTAAAATCAATTATTACTTAAAATTAGGATTATATACATTCATTCATATTATTATTTATTTTGATCAAAATGAGACAAAATCTTGTGGAAGTGAATTCAAAACATGAATCGGTTTACAACTGCACAGCCAGGAATTCATGTCTAATAAAATAGGACCAATAATGTGCAACCAAAATTATCTTTTTAACAAAATTTTAAATGGCCTGGTTTCAGCACAAATTAACTTAACTACAGTTATCTACGCCAACTATCTAATTCCTATCGAATAGTGGAGCTTATAGAATGCTTTCTTGGTGGAACATAAAATTGTAATCCCAGAGTATTACGACAAGTTTTCAACCCACAGGATTCAAGATTCAATTTCCACTTGCGTTCGGAAAGTTGCATGTGGCTAATGAATTTGCAAATTTTCATTAAGAGTCTCTACTTAATTAAAAATAAACGTTTCGTGCGTTTCTTTATTACCTCGCCAAACTTCCGTTTTGCACGGCGATAACTTCCATTTACGGACTTAATCAGGCCTTAATTTTTAATGTGTTCTTATCGGCAAATGTGGCCATAAAACGTGGTTGCTAATTGCAATTATGTTTGTTTTTCCGTTTTATACTTAATGCGGTAATTAATTGGGCCTTTTTATTATTCTCTGGCATTTTCCGTTGTTTTTTATTCCCACGCTAGTCGATATTATACCGAGGTAATAAGTGAAGTTCTTGCGATGTAAATTAAATGAAATTACCCCGTATTAATAAAGCACAAAATGTTAGCTTAACTTTGCCCGTATAAATACAAATGCATTTTATTAAGATTTGCCCGTATAAATACAAATGCATTTTATTAAGATTGTGAGGTTTAAACTCTATGTGCTGTTAATAACATATAGAAATAGCTATCAATATAATTGAATAAAAGAAATCGTGTTTTATTTGTAATTATTAAGATTAGTCCAGTTCTAGTGATTGGTGCCTCTGCGTGACGGGCGTGAGTTTATTTATTTTATTTTTTAAGATTAGTTTTCACTATTGTAATAAATAGATTTAGTTCAGATAGGTACACTTGGAAATTAGAGCTTTATTTTGACAACTCTCTTTAAGATAAATCAAAATTACTAAACTGGCCAAATACATGGGAGCAGTAAAAAGTTGTATGAAAATCCATTAACTGCCGTATTTTAGCGGCCAAATTAATTACTTATTAAACTCACACTAATTTAAAAATGTCAAGTAATTTAAAAAAGGAACGTTCTTTTGCTCCGCAACATGGCAGGCAAGGAGGTAACTTCTAAAGGTTTTATTAAAAAAAAAAGTATTTTCTAAATTATCACAGATTTTCGGGGTTTATTAAGAACTTGCTCGAAGAAAGCGGAAAACAATATTGTTGTTCGTTGTTCGTCATTTATTTTGTAAAGTAATTGTGAGCATACATATGTCGATCTCGGTAAAATACGGTTCTTCCGCTCTCCATAGTTGAGTTGTAGATTTGTGGACCTGTTGTGATCGATCTTGCATCTCCGGAATAAGATGATTAAAATGTCTTAAATTAAAATTAAAACCTCCACTCACACTAGATAGGTGAAGGGGACTCGCTCGTAGCCGCGGCTGCCTGAGCGATCTTTAACGATCACGAAGGTTAAGCAACATAGGGCGCGTTCAGTCCATGGATGGGTGACCGTCTATAGACTGTTGCTAGTGAAATTTTTCTGAGCGGTTCCCGTGCTTCGCAGGGCACGTTAAGCAGTTGGTGCCGGCTGCCGTCGATAGATGGCAGTCGTGAAGCCACGTCAGAGGCCTTAGGGCGGCATGACGTGCTTTGCGAAGCACGGAACCGCTCGGAAAAATACCACTAGCGTTAGTCTGTCACCCATCCATGCACTGAGCGCGCCCTATGTTGCTTAATCTTCGTGATCGTTTAAGGTAACTCAGGCAGAAGGGGCTACGAGCGATTCAATAGGGACCCAAGTCTCTGTTACTTGATTTAAATATTATTTTCTCACCCGATAAATTATAGATGACATGGTTTCGATGATAGTTGGTTTTGATTCCGAGGTCCAAACAATTACGGAGCGAACTTGAATCCAAAGAATCGCAGGCATGCCAAGGTTGGTTTTTTCTACAGCAGATTCATGGTAATCAATTGGCTGTAGAAATGATAATTGATCAAAGCCGCACGCAATATTTGTGTTTTGTTTATCCCAGACTGTTGGTAGTCCCAAACACAAGCACGGCTGTAGGGATGCCTCCTTGTGATGATTGAGAACTTGCCTTAAAATCAGATTGGAATGAGGTTGTATTTCTATGTGTATGTATAGTAAACATTATAAAGAGGAAAAGATTGTGAGTTTTTGTGTAGGTGGTCATCTCTGAAAATATTTATCCGGATTCAAAAAATATTTCACTAATATTTAGAATGGATCCTCAGGTTGGACATAAGTGGATGCTTTAAGGTCGAAATGTCTTAAAATATTTTTTTGGGGAAATACACTTACATTGCAGTATCACACAGTTTTTCAAGGTCTCTCTATCTGTATATTTCGTCTCCTCGAATTTAGAAAAAAATACTTTTGCCACATCTTTCCCAAAGGGTTGACATTCAATAACCTATTAACAAATTAACTTCCTTTCCAGTATAACCAAGCTTAACACGGGTCACCTCAAAAGCAAAATCGACAATGGAGATCGAATGAGTGGTCGGACATCGGACGTAGCATTCAAGTGAAATAGAGTGGAGCACGTACTAATCACCTGCAGCTTTGACCTATCGCCAGTTACCGCAGTGATTGGTCGGTTAATAGTGCGCCCATACAAGTGACCCGGTGCCACGAACTCGGCGACAAGCGGTGGCCAGAATTTGTTTCCGAAATTCCCGTGAGAAGTTAGATTCCAAAAGGTAACGAACGATTTTCACGGATACCTTACGGTCTTTGGTTGGGAAATGTCTCCTTTACGGGGCATTCTATGCGACGCAACAATAAAATCCCTGAAGATAATAAGCTTGCCAGAAATGCGGTTCAAAATATGTGTTAAGCCGCGTTTTCACGGTCTTAGTGCGCTCGGACCGAGTGCGCCATCCGAGTAAACGCATGCTTTTGATTTGCCATTTTAGTGTCGTGACGAATAATCGTCCAATCAGAAGCATTGGTTTACTCGGATGGCGCATACGGTCCGAGCGCACTAAAACCGTGAAAACTCGGCATAAAGCATTATTGTGCTAAAGGCTTCCATATCATGAAATAAGTTATAATAATAGTTTGAAAGTTTGCTAATTATGCTAAAACTGTTTTGAAAAGAATAAATGTGGAGTTTCTTTGTAAGTTTCTTCTCCATTTAAGCTATTAATTGTGAAACTTACAACTTTGACGTTCACAAAGTAAACATTTGGTTTGTACTATGAATAAAATATTTGACTTTGAAAGGTTATTTAGACGACAAAGATGTCCGGAATTCAAGCCAGTTCAATGCATGGGTTCTAGGTCTAAGAATTATATGTAAACTCTGTTAAACTGGATATAATTTAAAAATACAAAATTTTGAGTTCTTTTTATCCATAATTTCTCCAAAATTATCCATTTTCTTAAATGCTCGCCGAGCGTTTATTAAGTTACAATAGGGTGTATTGTGTATAATAAAAACACTTTGATTATGACGTCTTAATCACTACACATTGTTAACCTATAATAGCCATTTGACTGCCTCGTTGGTCTAGCCGTTAAGGTGGTTACCTACCAAGACAGAGGACGTGGGTTCGATTCCCACTGGAGGCCGCCGTACATTGGTAGAAATGGCCTTAGTCTGGGTGTTTTCCCATGTTTGTAACTTCCTTGCCTGGTAACCAAAGCACAGGGTATCTTAGTTTGGGACTAGGTCAAGGGATTGTGTTGTGTGGAAATTATTATTATTCTCACTGTTTCCAGAATTAATTGAATAATATGTATTTTTATTTATTAGGTTTATCAACAGTTGTGACATTCTTACATGCAAAATTGAGAAAAAATATTGTATTAAACTAGATGTACAACTAATTACAAATAAACACAGCATGCATAGAAATAAACAAGTAGGCCTTACCTACAGCTGCTAGGATCCTCACACTATAAAGCTACTATATGTGCCCACTAAACTAAGTTGTTGTATAACACAAATTCTCGTGGACTTGCCTCACAAAGATATAATATTCATGTCCGACTCTCTTTTTCGAAATTAAAACTAAGCCAAACTACGTATAATCGTCTCAAATCTCGACCCTACAACGCGCCATTTACTTAGAAAAGCCCTCATTTCAGAAACCGCCATCGAGGCATGCCCTATAAAGACGCCCAAGGAACACACCGAACACGTTTACTTGGGAACAAAATTACGCGAAACTTTTCTACATCTTTCCCACAAGTACCACGTTTCTGTAACAAGGGGTCGGTCTACTTCCTGCAAGAGTTTGACCTGCGGGACAAATGTACGTTGTTTCATGAGCAAAGAGTCTCGGAAGTCACCCAACTTTTATGCTTCTTTAAAGGACAATAACTTTGAAAGCTTCGAAACACATTTGTTGTGATTTCGTTCTTTTTTCGTGTTGGTACTTATTGTTTTGTCATATTATTGCATTTACCTATATGTATCTTCCAAAATTTTATTTTATTTTATACTTGTATTGCCTGCGACTGCGTTCGCGTGGTAAACGGAGTAATCTATAGACTAAGTTCACCCTGAAGGTGTATTCTAAATACTGTTGAAAGTATGTTGGAAATCGGCTAGGTAATTTTGAAGATTACCCCGTACATGTAAACTCCCAAACATATCATCATCATCAACCCATTATGTCTCCACCAAGGGGCACGGGGCTCTTCCCTGAGGAAGGTATAGGCCATACTCCACCGCGGAGGCCAAGTCCGGATTGGTGGAGGCTTGTAAGACTAGTGGCTGGTCTTACTGTCAGAAGTTTTCAAGCCGCCCTAAGGCCTCTGACTTGGCTTAACGACTACATAACGACGACGACCCAAACATATAACAAAAGTTAAAAAAAATCCTCTTTTTAATATTAGGGTAGTGTAAAAGGTGTAGGTAAAGTTTTTTTGCTTCATTTTTCTCCACTACGTTTGGCCCCAAGGCAGCGGCTACAAACAAAATTATAAGCACACTAGCTGTTGCCCGCGACTACGTCCGCGGAGGCTTTAGCTGAGTAAAGTGTTTGCAAATAAGATAGGGATACTTTCATACTAACTTTGCATCCCCTTTTACCCGCTTAAGGGAAGATTTTCGAAAATACTTTACATGTCTTTCATGACTTTCAATGAATGACCTTCATGCTGAATTTCATTCGAATAACTTCATTAACGGCAAAGTTTAATACTAACTTTGCACCCTATTTTACCCCCTTAAGGGATGATTTTCGAAAAACTATTTTATATGTGTTTCATGACTTTTAATGAAGGAACTTCATATTGAATTTCATTCGAATAGCTTCAAAACGGCAAAGATTCATACTTTTTTTTTATTAAAAACTGACCAACGATTGACCCCGATCTCACCTGAGGGTAAGTGAAGATGGAGCCGACGATGTTCCTCGTTGGTTCAGTAAGAGCCTATTCACTCTAGCCTTAAAGGCACCCAAATTGTACCTTTCCGGAAAAACAGAGGAAGGGAGCGAATTCCATTCCAATACTAATATTGCACCCCCCTCTTACCTCCTTAAGGGATGATTTAAAAAAAACTATTATAGATATGTTTCATAATTTTAAATGAAGAACCTTCATACCAAATTTCATTCGAATAACTTCAAAAATTATAAGTACATTGACATTCAACCAATGGAGTGTAATTTCTTTACTTTGAAATAAATTTCTGGTTTGCGATTTTCTCATAAGTTCGTTTTATGACATGACAAGGTGTTAGGATGACCACGTCGTTAATAAAGTCCTAAATATACCAGACAGGCCCAGTGGAAGAGGTAGATAATCCACCACTTGGTGGAGTAAAGTGAAAACCATCCAGAACAGACATATCATTTTGACATCCTGAGATACAGTGTTTATCACTAGTGTCATCGTATTTACTTTAATGTACATAATTTGCACTACAAGCATCAATACTTACCTTAGCATAAGAAATTAAATTGTCCTCGTTTTTAGTAATGAATACATTTGTGAGTGGTTGACCAAAAAGGGACCTGGAGGGATTGGAAACCGTTATTTTTTCAGTTGAATTTTTTAACCTGTGGTATTTTAGCTTTGTTTTGGTCTAGCCAGAATATTTGTAGGTGCCGTAGTTATTTTTTTATGATTCTTTTGTGAGCCGAGAACGAGTTGAAACCTATAGAAACACGAAACTACAAACGCGATTTTCTCGAAATCAATTATTTTCCCTTGAGGTCCCTTTTTGGTCAACCACTCACATTTACCGAATTACTGAAACTATGGTGTATTTTTTTTTTAATTGCGTAGATACTTGACGAACGTCTCGACTTCATAAACATCTAATTGAATTGAAAGAATTGAAGTTATAGTCTTATCCTTTGCTTTTTGTTTTCATTTTTACATTAATTACACTAACAACTGACTCTTTGTTCCAGGTAAGTACACAGCGTTTCGCTGCAATTTCGAGCACGTGGCAGCGGCTAAGCGGTGAGAATAAGCCACTTGATCCAATTTCCGTTTAGCCTCGCTACTGGACTTATAGCGCTTTTTTATTGCGGAAAACCTCGCGTGGAATACGGTACGGGGAAGTGAGATAGTCTTTATTGATCTGCTTCACGTGCTAGCGAAACCATTGTTGACTAAGAGCTTTCGGGACGTCTCGGACCTGGGGTCTATTTCACAGAGCTAAGATTCATGGTTTAATATGTATAACAATTTGATGTACATTGTCTGAGGGAATGTTTCCTACACCAAGAAGACAACAAAAGTGAACCAGCTCGGGCTTCTCACCTTCCCAACTAATTGAGGCACCCCGCCATCTTTGTCGCAGTGATGCCAACCTAACGACCGGTTACTTTTGAATGGTGATAGTTCCACACTTCCGATTTAGAGATATCATGACAGTATTTTATTGAATACTTTTAATATCGTGACATCGAATATCGAGAGATAAACTAATTGGAAAACTATATCAAACTATATCAAAATATTCTGTCAAAATTTCAGCAGAATAAATACATTTGGATTCATTAACAGCACCTGCCAAAAATATCAATAGGTGCCTAATCTGGACTAGGCCAGATGCTATTCGTGCAGGTGCTATTTAGGCGGGTGCGCAAACTGGACTACCTCTTTAGAAGCTAACAGCCTCTGCGTTTATGCCTCCATGTATGTGCCTGTATGTAAATGTTTGTTTGATTGTTCTGCTTTGGCGGTTTTTCCAGTCGTTCCTCCAGAGCCCTTGTCTAGTTCCCTAGACTTTATGAAATTAATATTTGAGCAGAAAGCTGAAGCGATGAAATCGATCAAAGGGTGTAAATTATGAATTAGAAGTATAAATTGAAAATCAAATACGATTATCGCCAGACCTACTCTAGCAGAAAGCGGAAATTAATTTCAATGAATTTACAATGTTCGTTCGCAAACGCAATACAAGCTAAAATAACCCTGAGACACCTAGAAAAACCATACAAACTAAAACAATCCTTACACAGTAAGCTGTGACTGCTTTAGAGACTATAATATCAGTGCAAAAAAAGCACGCACGACCCCCGTCACGGCCGACGAGTCGTCAGTAGCCGCTGATCTTCATCGAGTAGTCTCTAACCTTGCAGACTTAAGGATTACTTTAGATTGGAATCTTGGAGCCTGCACATGGCTGGCACGTCCACCGGCGCTTACAAAATACAATGGCCTGATTAGAAAGCGCGAGTCTTTTACTCTTTTCTTAATCTCCAAAGCCATATCTCGTCCTGTCCAAGTTATCTTTTTCGCAACTTATACGAAAAGCTTAATGCGGGCAAAATAAACTTGAACGAAATCGCATTTGTTAAATTCCAAATCGTTTCGGAACCGTCAGCTTTATCTCGCAAGTACACTCGGCCGAAGTTCAACGTCGTCGTAGTTTTGTATCGGAGCTCGGGGGCACTCCGTTGCACGTTAAATAAGATTGAGTTTTTTTTTTTTGTAACCTCTAATTGCTGCGTCCCACTGCTGGGCAAAGGCCTCCCCAGTTCAGTACAGAGTTTTCGGTCCTAGGCCACCTTCGACTACTCCGGCATAATTATTATGTCGGTCGAAATGGTCTCTCCACCGTCTTCTAGGCCGGCCTCAATTTCGATGTCTGTCTTGTGAGTCTCGCCCACCTATCCTAGTTCGTTCGACTGACGTGACTGACCCCCTATTTTAATACTATGGAAATAATAATTAATAAAAAATATAAAACTGCAATAATACAAGTCCCAAACTCTACAATTTTATGAACATGCTAATGAACAAATCAAGATGGTTTCGGAGAAAAATGGATAAAAAATTTAAATTTAATTGTTTTTATTTGATTTTATTTAATTTAGAGTCAACAAGATATTCATGAAAGGCTTTTAGCCGGGTTTAAAATTATTCTAAAACCTATAACTTTTCACTGGCTTTAATTCCAGGCATCTTTGTCATCTAAATAATCTTTTACGTAAATTGTAGCCTTTTCGCACAATGTAGCCTTCATATAAATCGACGACCTCTGTGGGGTAGTGGTTAGCGCATCTGCTTACCATGCGAGAGGTTCCGGGTTCGATCGGCGGCTGGGGAAAAAAAAACTGGATGTTTACATGTTTGTGACGTCGCTGTTTCTGGTTCCCCCGACACAGGGTATCCTAGTGTGGGGCCAGAAGCAATGTATGTGCCTGTATGTAAATGTTATGTTATGTTATGTTATGTTATGTTATGTTATGTTATGTTATGTTATGTTATGTTATGTTATGTTATGTTATGTTATGTTATGTTATGTTATGTTATGTTATGTTATGTTATGTTATGTTATGTTATGTTATGTTATGTTATGTTATGTTATGTTATGTTATGTTATGTTATGTTATGTTATGTTATGTTATGTTATGTTATGTTATGTTATGTTATGTTATGTTATGTTATGTTATGTTATGTTATGTTATGTTATGTTATGTTATGTTATGTTATGTTATGTTATGTTATGTTATGTTATGTTATGTTATGTTATGTTATGTTATGTTATGTTATGTTATGTTATGTTATGTTATGTTATGTTATGTTATGTTATGTTATGTTATGTTATGTTATGTTATGTTATGTTATGTTATGTTATGTTATGATATGTTATGTTATGTTATGTTATGTTATGTTATGTTATGTTATGTTATAAATATGTTTGAACCACGTTTCTGGCAAAGCTTACCTACTATGTCTATAGGTATCTCACTGTAGAATCGTAATCGCAATCGACTATAGTCGGTAACGTTATAAATCAAGTAAGCATGTGTTTTTGTCAGGATTTCTGGTCAAAGTTGAACTAAACAAACACGGAGCCTAAAGTCCCTCAAAATTAGCATTCGTAGGACTCCGAGTATCGGTTCATTGTTTGCCGATAAACTCTGAAATCTTGTTATTTATGGCGCGAGACAATGTGGAAACACACGAGGAGTCTCTTGCAACAGAAATAAATATTTTTGACACTTTGGTTGATGTTGAGATACTGTCATATAGTATAACCGAGACTTATGGCTTGCAAAAGACATCTCTACATTACGTCACTGATTTTGTTACCATTTTGGTAACATATATCACCAATTTTATGGTATTTCCGATCACCAAAAGATTCGAAATACATCAAGTTATAGTTACAATATGTACTCAAAATATGTTATGATTTTAGAGAAAATTATTTTAAAAAGAAAATTTTGAGATTGACCGTAATGTGTTGAGGGAAAATAAATTATTTATAGGAACATAACATAATTACCTATGTAGTAAGCAATTATAGTTTGTAAGTAGGGTTTTTCCTAAAGCAGGACTAGATTCGAAGAATAAAATTTCATCCTATGCTCCATATTTAATGTCTGTTCATTTTTGTAGTGTAAAAACTTTAAAAATCTATAAAATCCTAGTAATACCAAAACGTGGCTGACTAAGTATTATCAGTTTATTGAGCAATTTTATAACGTGTTGAGCTAGAACGTACTCTTTCACGTAGAAACTAGTGTCAAATTAGGAGTAGAATACCTTCAATCCGGACTCCATGGTGGGCAGGTAGGCTTCTTATCGTAAATCAGGGTCCGTTTCGGTCTCCCGTAGCTTTTGGGGATGTAATTACAGGCCCCCGCGGATACATTTCTGGATGTATGGGGCGGCTGCCAATGTTGCGTCTTCGTCATCGTCAGTACCTAATGTAGTAAGTACCTACTATAAATTATTACCAACACCAATATATGTAATGATATTTTCCTGTCTAAACCACAGACATTAATTAATTAATTTTGTTCTTTATTTAAATATGTTTGTTTCTTTATGGCCGCATAGACATAAAAATTAAATGGAGGGTTCGATTTTGGCAAATGGTATGTCAAAAGAGATATGTTGACGACGCTAGAGTCGCTTGCTTTGTGGCGTCTTAAAAAGTCAACATTGCTCTCATAACGATAGTGAAAAGTCACTAAAGGCTGGTTTCTGAATTGAGAATTTCACTAAGTAAATACCTCCGTAACGTTTTGTCACGCTCTTTCCTGAGAAATTCGACGAGACAGCACTACATTTAAGTGGTTACCTAGCGAAACCTCACTTCAGAAACTGACCCTAAAAACCTTTAACAAAAGAAGATAAGATATACTTTTCGATGATACTCGTTTCGTCAGATGCTGCAGTTGCGCAGTCCTCAGTCGTAGCAGTCGCCAAAATGCCACACGCCCAAAATTCTGACACAAGTGTATCGTTAGTGTATCGAGATACCCTCGGGTGAGGTCCGTCCCGTTTTGTTTTTCAGTGTCCGCTTCGTTAGTAACACGGTTTTTGTTGCCCCAGCAAAGATTTCGAATTACTAAAAGCTTTTTACAGAGAGCCTGTAAACTACTTTAGAAGTGCTTAGCATAATTAACTTGAATAGAGAGTGTTGTTTCAAACAGTATTTGGTTTCTAGAATTAGTTATTTACATTAACCTGTCAGGCCTAAAACACTTTCTTTGACAGCTAAGTTAGTTATTTACACAGTAATATTTGAAATTTATCACAGTGTTCAAAGAATAAAACATGCTCATGCAACTGTGGTCTATATCATCTTCAAAATTCGATTCAAAGTGCAGTTGCAAGACCGAACCGCCGGCCGGTCTACGGGGCCTACCTAACCCGCCTGCGGGCCTCGGGGTTTGAAAGGTTAAGGTTTATTTTTGTCTATCCGAATGATACGTGCAAACGTCAAACTTAAATAATATTAATAATACATTGTAATCTCTGTCCTCAGAGTCAAGTGTGATTAAAAACTGGATTCAAGTTTTTATTTTTATTTATCCTCGTGAGGCCCAATATCTTCAAGTGATAACAAAATCAATTTTTCAAGATCGGGCCTTATGAGGTTAATACAAATACATGAGAAATGTATAAGGCGTTTAAGAAGAGTTCAGTGAAACATAAGTGGGTTTACTCTACTCATCAACATAGTAAACCTTTTTTTGAAAGCAAAACCACAGAATACATAATTTGCAAAACTACCTACAGAGATACCTACAAAAAAAGGACTAAATAAATTGTATCAAACAGTTAGTTACTCCTGCGGTCCAGAGTCCTTTAAAAAGTACGAAAACCATTGTTATTTTCAAGGTCGGGCCGCAAGAGTTTTAGCACACAAATATTAATATTTAGATATTTCGTATTCTCATGAAAGACAACTCAAGATAACAACTTTGACGTTCATAAAGTAAATGTTCTATTTGTATTATGGATAAAATATTTGACTTTGAATAACAGCATCCAATGTTGTACGATGGTACGAAACCCTCAGTGCTCAAGTACGGCTCGCACTTGGCTGGTTTTCCATATAACCAAACTTCTACTCTCATTACACAACTCTGGAAGTCATCAACACAACTATGTAGGAATGACAAGCATTTCCATCACGTTTCAATACCACTCAATTTAAAAGCAGACCTCATATAAATGAAACCTTAGGGCCCTATTCTCGGAGTAGACGATAGAATTCCATCCCGCGTCCGACCCTGAATGGTAAATCGATGTAAATACGTATGATCCATTTATCTATACTTGACTTTTTTTCCAAACTTTAAAAGACACTAAATCAAAAACCTGTAGCGGTAGAAAACTCGAAACAGTTTGCAAATTTTGTACTAGCTAGCACTAAATTTGTAGACTGTTTCGAGTTTTCTACCGCTAAAGGTTTTTGATTTAGTGCCGTTTAAAGTTTGGAAAAAAAGTCAAGTATAGATAAATGGAGTGTACGCCATGTGCTATCGATTTGATCGCAACGAGAATTGGACCCTCGAAGCAAATGTTATCAAGATTGTTTTCACTCAATCGCTGAAACTTTTTTATTGGGACCGGTATTTCAGAGCGGAATTTCGTCTGCTAAGTTTATTTTTCTTATGTTTTATGACTACATTGATCTTTGGCATGAAATAGAGTGGTTCTCCACTTAACTATTCAAGAAATATAGTTCCTTATTGTTTCTCAAAGGGACAGCGAGACATTATTAGTAAAACGACGATTTGAAATTTCGTTGACCTACTCCCTAAGTAGTTGGTAAGCTTAAATCCACCTCGGTATATTAGTAAAATAAAAGTATAGAACAATAGAAGACTCGAGGCCAAAGCCATTTTAAATTAATTATAGTGTCATTTCCGTGTTGGCTTGAACCTGACGCTAATTATAGGGGCTCACGTCATGGCTTCAGTACCCACTTGTGAAGATTGCACTGTAAAAGAAATATATTATTAACATTCCAGATAAAATCTGACAGAATATCAGAATGGCAGAATGTATTACGTCAGAAGCAGACAGAAGACTCAAGAAAGAAACATTTGAAGAGAATTATCTCTTCTGTAAATCCTCGCAGTAAAAATACGACGATCGATTGTTTTTATCTACATCAATGCTGTTAGGGAAGAAACAGTTGCTTGTTCAAATACTTCTACAGGAGGAAAAACAAAACACGATCCATACAAAAAAGAATAAGTTTGAATTAGCAAGGAGGTTAGAACTGTCTGAAGTGGAAATTTGTGGTTGATGCCCTATGCTCCCCTTGGAGACAAAGGATCGAAGAAAAAGAAGAATGAGGTTGCATACTTTTTGGAAAGCGCAGACAATACCAATAAAACAGACACGATAATGATAGACTTAGGGTGGCTTGCACCACGATGGTTAAATATGTTTAGCGGCTAAACGTATTTAGGTCAGACGTCAAACTATACAAACACATCACACTTTTAAATAAAATTAGCAACTAAACACGTTTGGTGCAAGCCTCTCTTAAGCTTTTATTTTGCGAAATAATTTCTGTATTTCACATGGTTTTACATTAAACTTTTCCAATTCCATATCATAATCTGCCATAAACTGAATTATTTTGGCTAATAAAACCGCTAACAATTACACTCGTTTCTTGTAGAGCTAAGTGTGAACATGACAAATCATCAAGGTCCAGCGTAGTTCTCAAAACAAAGTTCTTGAGCCTAACAAACCAGCTGTTTCCTTCGGTTACCAAGTTACTAACGCTATTCCCCTTGGGTGTAACGTGATCTATCACAATTGTGCCTAATCACTTTACTCCACTAAATCACTGAGTGACTGTCCTAATTGAACACTATGCGGTCACGGCAACATTATATCAAGGTTCGTGTTGGCACTGTTTTCAGTCCTTTTAGTCAAATAAAATGAAATATTTCCTTGAAAATAACAATAGTTTTTTATTGCAACTCTCAAGGTTAGGACTGAAGAGGTTAATAAAAACAAAATGCTTAATTTATGAACGTCAAAGTTGTTAGTTTTAAAATTAATAGACTATGTGAAGAAGTAAGAAACTCCCTATCTATTTATTTATCTAACTATTCCTTATTATCACGACAAGGAACCCTATTGTACTAAATCTTTATCTGTTACATCTCCAACTAACAACAAGGTAAAACTGTGAAGTGTCCACGTCATATTCTTTGTTTTAGGTAACAAAGAACCGTCAAAGCAGTCTGTGAGTCTTTGAAAGTAAACATATTTTTATCCTAAGTAATATTTCCCGCCAGTTCACCCCGTCACGTCGTCAAAAAGTCACAACACTTTCGCTACGTCTATACACGCCCGCCCTAACGCGTTTTCGTAACTTTCTGCTTTGTGCTGATCTTTTGTACTTAATTCATCAATGACATAATAAGACTAAGTACGAGTATTTATTTATTTTTATTTATTAGGAAGAACAAAAGCGTACACGGATTGATTAATTAATTAATTACGAAAATAAGGCCAATAACAGTCAGCTTAATTAATTAATGCATGCGTTTGTACGTTAAGTTCGCTGGAAAATGCTTTTAATAAATAATATTAAAAATATATTAAAAAATAATTAATTACTCTAAATGAGTAAGAATATATTTTATCATTTGGATTGCAAGGTCTCTCTAACAAATGAGGAAATGACAGAGACCACAATAAACCAGCCAGAAGTGGCTGGCTTGTTAACCAAAGGAGCAACGTGTCTACGTATTGGCTTGAGTGTTTTTCATTTACAACTTTTTTTGTTCATCGTTCATTTTTGTCCATTGCACGGGTTTTTTGCTTTGTATGGCTCTATGATAGATAAAGCTGAAAGACATATGTGTTGAATATAACGGACAATATTCTACATAGTTCATCAACCCATCATGTCCCCACCGAGGGGCACGGGTCTCTTCCCTGAGGAAGGTATTCTACATAGAACGATGATTTACTAATTTTTTTGCAATTGATTTGCAATTTTATAAACCCATTATATAACCCATATATTTAAGAAGACATAAATCTAAGCCGAATCTTTGTTTAAATTACACAATTACGATAGAATTTGGTCGTTATTACCTTAAAATAACTTTTTTACAAAAATCTCTAGCTTTGTACACTTTTCGTCTGGATCAACATACGGGTGTAAAGTTACAATGTGTTGTGCTTATGAAAGTTTTAGTTCAAAAATCTCAAGCTTCACCTATTCGACGTTTCTAGACACTGTGAAATTGCCTTCTCCTCAAAAGAAGGGAACAAAGTGCATAGACTATTCAGTGGTCGAAAGCGGAACTAACCCGTTTACCGCGGCGCTCTGCTTCGTGAGTAGGGTGACCATTTCGCGACATTGTTCCCGGGACTATTTAGGTCACAGGCGCGGGCCCCATGCCTCCTGCCTGATGACACAAGGTGTGCTTTTATTGTTCACCTTTGCTTTTCACTCTGTAAGTAATGGCCTGGCGCATTTTTTTTGTTTCTGAATGCGAGGTCGTTATTTTTTTCTCCCTTTGTTGTGATTTTTCAAGCCAGTAAGTTCTTCGCGTTGCTTGACCTCTTTTTTGGCCCCGAGCGTTTCCAAACGCTTTTTATTTTGTCTCGCATGCCAAAACGCGTTTGTTGATCTTCGTCAATACTGTAACGTGAGCGATGACTCGTGTTATGTTTTACAAATTGACGCAATTCTTTTGTGTCGGACTGTCAATTGTTAAAGCGTGAGTCTTATGTTACTTTTTTGCTTAATAACCGAGCAGTTGGTAGTCCACGACTGATATTATAATAATTTTGCACTTTGTTCTATTACACTAAAGTATGGCTTTCAACTGGGTGTTATGTATTATCTAGTGATACATTTTCCGCGCCAAATACTTAGAATCTTGGATCACCAGTGATTTAGTCGTTCAAGGGTTAAAGTGTACGTGTTTTGGTTGGAAGGACGTTTTCGACACGCGATCTCGCCATTAACTGACGCAGCCGCGGCGGATTATCTTTTCATAGAAACCTTATTGTGACGAATATATTGTTCGCGGTTTCTGGCTTGGGTATCTACTGGAAATCATGACCTCAATAACGCTGTGGTTCGTAATTTGCCCTTGTATTTTGGTTGGATTTTAGTGTCGCCACTTTGCCGAGCTCGAGTGGCGTCTCAGATTTTCATATGATATTCTCGGCTAATGAACGTTGTCTGCTTTTACAAAATCAACGTCGTTGTTTTCGTTTTATTTATGTAAAGTGACTTTAGTGTCCTTTAAATACTTAGAGAATTTTCCTTATCATTTCGGTAGAGTATTAAAATACTGATGGTCTGAAATTCTTTTGGGCTACGAAAATATTAAGAACATAAAAAAAATATAAAACGCGTGCTAAAATTTGTTTTCTAAAAGAGAGTTTACGAATTTCGATAAGGTTCCTTGAAAATAAATGTTTGGTTTAAGACAGAAAATTAATATGTGCAAAAAAATAGATTGCCGCGGGACAGTGACCTGGGGCAGGAATTTTATTTGTAAATATATTTTAGTCGAATATTTATATAGGTAGCATAGTTTTATATTTAAGTTAGATTTATTTTTATTTGTAGTTCATTATTAATATTGTATTATTATGTGTTTTGGTAATAAACTAATTTAGATTAAAAGAAAATAGATTTAAAAAGTCCATCTTCGAAACTTTAACCCTCGGTTTTTAGAACGCTAACAGTCTGTTTATCTATTGTAAACAGTTTGTCCGTAGGCAAAATTGCATACAAAAAAATGAAAATATTTATTTAAAGCAATGGTTACACATTTTTGTGCTTATATTATTCTTATAGAAAAACATAACAAAAATGTGATTTTATGTGACTACTACCTACTAAAAGAAAACAACTGACAGCTGTTAACAATAGATTAACAGACTTTTAGCCTTCGAGAAACCGGTGCCGAATCTCTTTGGTTCTTTCTTTTATAAAAAATAAATAAACTCACACCCGTTATTCCCGAGGGGGTAGGCAGAGGCACCAATCACTAGAACTGGGCCCACGTTTAGCCGAGTTTATTAGGTCCCAAACGTGACAAGTGGCAAGCCTGTCGCCGTTATCCGCCGTTTTTTCTTTTCTTCCGATTAAATTCTAATATAGGACATATTGCGTCTATTACCAATATTGCCTCTGGTGTACCCACATTGCAGTGTACTAATACATATATTCATGAAACCAATAACTGACCGTTGGGTACGTGGGGACGCTCGGAGAATGTGACGTCTGCCGTGGCGAGGGATTACAATTTACTAGTATAGTCCACCAACTGTAGATATATTATTATGATTATTACATACATACCGACGACCTCTGCCTACCATGCGAGAGGCCCCGGGTTCGACTCCCGGCTGGGGACAAAAAAACCTAGGTCTTGGATGTTTACATGATTGTGACGTCGCTGTTTCTGGTTCCCACGACACAGGGTATCCTAGTGTGGGGCCAGAAGCAATGTATGTGCCTGTTTGTAAATATTATGTTATACCTACATAAGCTCACGCCTGCATTCCAGAGGGGTAGGCAGAGATCAGGGACTGCCACCTGCCACGATCCTGACAAATCACTTTCGCTTCATCGACATTCATTAGTCGTTGCATGCACGCACGTCAGTTTCACGTACTTTTATCTTACCCTTTGCTAATACGTTCCCTATTTGGTCGAAGTATGTCCGCCTGTGGCGTCCCTTAGCGGCCCTTCCACTTAGATTCGCTCGATATACCTACCTATTTGCTTCGTCAGTCTTTCTTCCTTCATCCTCTCCACATAACATAACATACATGATAATTTAGATCGTCAGTTAGAAACTAATTATATTTTTCGTAGGTATAGTAAGTAAGTTTCGTAGGTACAATGGTACAGTCCACTGTACCTACTCAGAGATACTCTGAAGAATTTCCTCCACGGAGCGGTTATGAAAATGCAAAGCGACATACCGACCGCGGTGGATTGAAAATTGCGCGCCATGTCTTTTGTGTCTTTATGATTTTATCTTTTATCCTCGATTTTATTCATTCCGTTCACCCGCGCTAAGTCATCATAAGAATTTGAAGAGCATTGAATATGCCTCTAAATATTTTTGTTATTCTTTTGTACCGTATTTTGTACTTATCATATATGTAATATTTACCGAGTTCCGTGAATATCCAGGACGAGAATTGCGATTGCAATAATTTTGGTCAAAGGTTCTGTCGCATCCACATTCAAATCAAATCGAATATTCACAATTAATAATATATGTGTGGAAGAAGCTGACAAAGAAACTCCACATTTATTCGTTTCAAAACAGTTGATTAGAGGAATTAAATTTTAAAAGCATCTTTCTCAGAGCTTCCGAATGTATTCTTTCAATGTTTTGGTCCGTTGCATAGTAGGCTTATCAGCACTGATCATCACCATCATCATCATCATCAACCCATTATGTCCCCACCGAGGGGCACGGGTATCTTCCCTGAGGAAGGTATAGGCCATACTCCACCACGGGGGCCAAGTCCGGATTGGTGGAGGCTTGTAAGACTAGTGGCACTGCTTATAATTAAAATAAAAAGCATTTTTTTCTATTGTATTTTTAACTAAAAATGTTATTAATGTCCATAGCTTACATTTCAATTACTTTTTTAAGCCAAAGGTGAAGGACAAAATAAACCTTTCCCGGAAGATTTAGAGATTTGCCCCGAATATAACATCAAAATCTCTTCTACTGAACTAAGATCAACTAGAATATTCCAAATCCCCGCCGTAAAAATGTGTATACAGCAGCGTACAGAGTAATGAAATGTTGTAAGTGGAAGATACCTAGGAACAGAAAATACACAGTAGAATCTACAATAAAAATGCCTAAATCTAAATGCCACAGAACTTAAAATGTAATGTAAATTATCGGCAACATGTAAACGAATGAGTGTCAAGAGAACTTAGGCTAAGACTACTGATGAAACTGATATATTATTCATTTTCGTTACGATATTAGTAATATTAAGTATATTCATTAAGTTCTCTCTCTCTCTCCCAATAATAATAATAATAATAACTACCACACAACACAACGGTTGTTCTGGTCCCAAAGTAGGATACCTTGTGCCATCACATCACCAACAAACATTAGCATTATAACAAAACAGTAACATATCTAAAAAAAATACACGGAAAATTAGCCCTACACGGTACGGCTATGTATCTGGGCAAGACTTGACTAGGCAAGACTAACCCCCAGTTTATGGTACAGTAACTAGTTGTTAATCTAATGTTACCGGCTGTCAGTTTGTCAAGAGTGCTTACGAAAACACATTTGACAGCTGTTAACAGTAGATTAATAGATTGTTAGCGTACGAAAAACTGGCAGTAAGACCGAACAAGGTATGTGACCAATTGTAAAATTTGTGGTAATTAAATTATTTTCACTTTCAATGCGAATGGGCTTGGACTCAGCATGCTGAAAGTTCGGGAAGAACCTATTTCCCGGCTGGGGAGAAAAAAAAAACTCCAGGTCTTGGATGTTTACATGTTTGTGACGTCACTGTTTCTGGTTCCCACGACACAGGGTATCCTAGTGTGAGCCCAGAAGCAATGTATGTGCCTGAATGTAAATGTTTATGTTTATGTTATTTCGCCGGTATTTTTATTATTTGTTTTTTTTTTGTAGCCTCTACTATTGTGCCCCACTGCTGGCCAAAGACCTCTCCCGGTCCTGTCCTTCGGTTATGAGCTACCTCCGACCACTCCGGAAGATGTTGGTCGAAGTCGTCTCTCCACCGTCTTCTAGACCGGCCTTTACTTCGATTTCCGTCTTACGGCACCCACTCGGTGGCCCAGCTGTCCGGATTCATTTGACTGATATGACCAACCCAACATTGCTTATGGCCCCACACTAGGATACCCTGTGTCGTGGGAACCAGAAACAGCGACATCACAAACTTGTAAACATCCAAGACTTTTTTTTGTCTCCTGCTGAGGTTCGAACCAGGTACCAATGAATTAAGGCAACCTTATTCCATATTCAAACAATATTCCAAATCAAACATCTCCATATTTTCTTGAAGTGGTCCTTTCGTGGCTTTTTGGTGGATTAGCCAGTCTCGCGTATTGGCTCTTCGATTGGGCTCGTTTCGTTGGTTCGTTTTGTAATACTCAAGTGGCTGGATCATGACCATCCAGCTGCTTTTATGACTAACGCAAATAGCTGACTACGTTTGTAGCGGTAGGGCGACCAGACTTTCTCATGTTAAGGGGTTGGCTGAAAAAGTAGGGTGTCTTAAACAGCGTACACAAGTAATTAAAAATAGTTTTTATATTACTTTTAAATTATACAATATTTCTATTGAATTTTGTTGCCTATAACAATAACGCTTAGGCGATTCCGCTTTTGCGTATGTCCACGCCTTCATGCATAGAATTTAGTGCCCTGCCTCACTAGGACGCCATGGCGACGTCGCCAGCGACCGTATCCAAGCAGTTAATATTGAAATGTATGGTGCCTACCTCACTTGGCGACTGTTGGCGACGTCGACATTCAATACAAACTGCCTGGATACGTGGCTGACGACGTCGCCATGGCGTCCCAGTGAGGCAGGGCACTTAATCCTCATTCATTCCTGATTTACTTCTCGTTAAAGCTTCCCCTCGCTTCTCCTACTGATGAGGTGAATATCTCTCAATACTCCAAACGCATGGTCAGCCTTTGCCATTGAGATTCATGAACATGAATCTAAATGGCAAGCGTTTTCGGGCCGAAATTGATTTCGTTGCCGCTACTGCCCTAAGCCAGTTATTCTTAACAGTCAATTTCGACTATCTGGCGGTACGATCCCTTACTCGTTTCTCGTATTACCTACGCACATTTGGAGGAAGTTGTATTAGTATTCAATTGACTGCTTCGAATGCCTCGTTGGTCTTCGGTTAACACGCTTGACTACCAAACAGAGGTCGTGCGTTGGATTACTACTTGACATGTGCAAATGCAAATGCAAATGCAAGGCTTTAGTTTGCGTGTATTTCGATGTTTGTGACGTCGTGACCGAATAACGGTTGCACAAAGTAGGTATCCCAGTTTGGGATCAGGACAAGTCTTTGTGTTGTCAGGATTTTTTTTTAACCCTTAATTCACTACCTGGGTCCCATGGACCCATATCAGAATTGTAATCTTTAATTATTCTTTGAATTACGCGCAAATTTTTCTGTGCTTCTCATTACCTTCATGCAGTGGGGCGCCGAACGTGCTAGCTGAAGGACGTGCGTGTGCGACTCTTCCAAGTATGAGTGAGCGTATATTTGTGGGTCCCCTGGACCCATAGTAGTGAATTATGTAAGTTTTTTCTTTATCTATGTGGTTATGTGTTTCATGTTTTTGTTGTTGTATTTAATCAAAATGGATAGGAACAGACCTGGACCAAGCTAGTAAATGTGTATGATGATGAAGCTTCGAATATTTTGAATCAATGGCTAAGAGAAGAAGGTAGTGACTCTGAGAATAAACAAGAAGTGCAATACTGACTTGCACACCTGCACGTTTTATTTTTTCGTATGGTGGCTGATGGTTTTTGTGTTTCTTTTTGATAAATATTTATTTGTCATTTAAAAAATTACCTCGGATATGTTCCACAATGTTAAATTGTGATTATTATTGTAAGGCATTGCTAAAAATGCTGATTTTGTTATGTCTTTGCAGATACTCAATTAGTAGTAAAATAGTGCTATTTTTGTTATTTCTTTACTATAGATATTTTTGTTTCATAGTTGTCCTTAACATACATATAAAAGTATTAGTAATAAAAGGTTGTTTTCATGATTAAATAACAAAAGTAAAATATGGGTCCCTGGGACCCATACTAGTGAATTATGTTACTATTTGACAGGTAGTGACTTAGGAGGTTAAAGTGGGATATATAATCGACAGGAAATCAACCCTTTCATGTGTACTCTATTAAGTTGCCAAAAGAGCTAATTTGCAACGAAATTGTGAAGGTTGGTCACCTGTCGACCCTACCATGCGCCCTAAGGGTAGTCTAGGTGCTGTTCCAGGTACTAGGTACTAAGTCCAAGTGATCTTTTCTTGTTTTAATTATGATGCTGCATAAATAATCTCCCTAGCGTTCAATGTTTACGTCAATCATCGCATTATCAGCCGCGCGCAAGACACAAAAACTTCGCCAAATAAATAACCCATATCGTGTTTATTTATATTTACACACGTTGTTGTATCGTAATCGATTACGCTTCTCTTGACGCAACTGCGCGTGCGCATGTTACAAACGAGCTGCGTATTGCCCGACTCCCCTCTCCCCGGAGGCCTACCACGAACCATTGATATATTTTTTATTTTCACGTTTCTTCATTTACAACTTTACAAATAATACATGCTTGATACGATAACTAAGTGCTCAATAGTAGATTAAACATTGACCATTGTTGCCAAGCTGTCTTACGTATAGAAACATGATACTTAACTAAAAGTTAAGGCAGTTAGGCAATTTAAGCACTAAGATATTTATTTAACTGAGAATTATTGACAAGTGTATTTAGAGATGGTGTGTTTTTTATTGTAGACATTTTTGTTATATTTATTACTTAACCTAGACTGGGCATGGGATGGGCAGCATATACTTACTCAAAAGTATTTGTTGTAATAATCTATTAATCACACTAAAATCGTACTATTGTTTTGTCTAGTGTGTATTGTCTTTGGAATAAAACTTTTCTTTTCTATTGTATTAAAATAGTGTTTAACCTTTGTGATAATGATAATTAAACTATTCGAATTGTAAGTCAAAACTGGTATTTTCATTTAAACAATATAGGCCAAATTTACCACTTCTTCATCATCATCATCATGACCAATAAATCATTACCAATTATTATCAATTTCAAAATCAGTCGTTGGATAAATGTTGTGGTTTACATTGCGTTCAATTCCACTAAAAAACTAACGTACCAGCCGTCATTTCCGTAGCGTTTGACTCGCGATAAGTCATTGTGACCGTGACCGACCACTTTCGCTCTTTGAAGACACCTGTGGCTACACGAGTTGAAAGCGTTTGATACAATACTTACCTAGATTCTCGGCACCACTGTTAATAAATAATAGTTTAATAATTTTTTTAGCAACTTTTAGATAACTTTGCTCAAAGACAGTGAACAAGAAATAATTAATGTCTTATAATGTATAAGTAATAATCACATAAAGTACATTAATAATTATAAATTAAGTAAATTAAGTTACACATTAAGTATTTCTTGTTTACTCCCTATGTGCAAATGTATTTAAAAAAATGCTACACATGTTTTACCAAAATTATCTGAATCTAAGTAAAGTTTTTTCACAATTTAAGGCACATCATGGTTGGCCCCTTTCTCAAGTTAAGAGTAAAGTTGTCATGTAAACTGTTGAACTTAACTTTTACTGAGTTACGTGTGGCAGTTGTCATATCTTGTTACTTGGCAGTCATGGTAGTTTTTTTGATGATTCATTTAAGTAATTAGTTATTTTTCCCTCTTCTCCTTTTTTTACAGAAATCAATAATTTATTTCAACGTGAATGTCAACGTACAATGTAAGCCGCTGCCTTCGGGCGGTATTTGTAGTGGAGAAAAAGGCAGTGCGAAAAAAAAACTCCAATCTGACCATCTTATCTCAAAACATTTCAAACCTTTCAAATCAGAGCCCTAACGATTCCATGGTTGTCATCAATACCTTTAAAACCCAAAATATTAATTATTTTTTAGAAAAGAGAAAAAATAATACTTACTTATATGACTAGTACTCCCTTAATATAGCAACCATCTTTGTTCACGGGCTTAAGGTCAACAGCGAAGACGTTGATATCCTTCAGAATAAATTAAATCTTGCATTCGAAATACGAGTTCTCGATCGAAAATTGCATCACAGTCTTAGAGAAAGAACTGGTTTTTCATTACTAGACTTTACTTTTGCGCATGCGTTCACTGCCGTTGGGTCATGGGGGTCAAGTGGTACACAGAGTTGAGCTACTGGCCTTGACGCGGGGCGAGTAATCAAGTAAGTTGTACAAACGAGGCATTAACTTTTCTAACGTCACAAGCACGAAAGGTCTGTTTCCCACGTATTATGTTGTTATAAATTATTGCATATAAATTCTATAGGAATATTACACTATATAGATTACTAGCTGTGCCCCGCGGTGTTACCCGCGTTTCATCGATTTTCCCATGGGAATAAGATATTTTCCCGCGGTAAAACGTAGCATATGTGTTAATCTAGGGAGTCAGCTAACTCCTTACCAAATTTTATTAAAATAGCTCCAGCCGTTTAGACGTGAAGAAGTAACAAACATACACACTCACAAACTTTCGCCTTTATAATATTAGTGCGACTACTGGATTTTTTTAAGGGTTGATCAACTCATCATAGCAATGGTTTTAATTGTCCCAAGAAACGAATTATTATTTGAACCATAATTTTAGCGATATCTTATCGAATATTTGTTCAGTTCTGAGGCTATTTTTTGTTATTTATGACCTTTAAAATAACAATTAAAGACCATTGTTATAGTAAGTCGATCGGCTAAATTCTAAAATACTTCAGGAATCAAATATGGCTAGCAAAAATTCTTTAAGTTAGCCATATTTGTGTCTAAGGCTTATTATGAACAGAAAATCCTGTCGGGATTCAGACGTTTGTGGGAGCAATCACTGTTGACTTAGATGATTGGAATCATTCAGGATTTAGTTTGTTTTATAATCCAAAATCAGATAACTTTACTTAGCCACCGTTTTAAAAATTCAATGCCCGTAACCAAAATGGAAGAACTCTAAATTATCAAAGAGCCATTTGATTTGATGAACATTATTAGGCCCTTTTTAACCGATTTCAAAAAAGGGGGAGGTTCCCAATTAGACGTTTTTTTTTCACGAAAACTTTCGTAACACTTACATTGTATAAAACAGATAGATAGAATATTCTTTATTGTATGTACAACAACATATTGTAACCTGGTCGAACTCTTCCTATAAAAATCACGTAAGTTGATCCGGACTTATGTATGTTACAATTATTTGACCTATTGCAAAACGTAGAGACATCCATAAGAAAGCTCCGGAACTCAGATAAGGATTTCCTCACGGTGTTTATTTTTACTGGGCTCCCTTTTACTCGTCTGAACTGGAGCGGCCAGTTTCTCGTGACTAATGATTGTCTATTTCTATTTTGGAAGGGCTTTCGTTACTTCATTTGTCTTTGTCGTCGTGTCAGACTTTGAATTGTCAGGTACCATATGCATTGCTGAATCGCCATTATTATGCAAGTACCAATCCGGACTAGGCCCCCGTGGTGGAGTATGGCCTATACCTTCCTCAGGGAAGAGACTTGTGCCCCTCGGTGGGGACAAAATGGGTTGATGATGATGATGATGCAACTACTTGCATGCGTACCGCGACGGAATACATCTTGAGTAAATCTATGTGTTGAAAAAAGCCAATTAATTGTGGACGCGTCTGGCTGCTAACTGGCGCCACCACTGGAAAAACACTTATGGTCTTTGACGTGGATATAATTATATTTAACGGGACTTCTCACTAATTAACGGATCTAAACATAAACATATACATACAGGCACATACATTGCTTCTGGCCCCATACTAGGATACCCTGTCGTGGGAACCAAAAACAGCGACATCACACACGTGTAAACATCCAAGACCTGGGATTTTTTTTTCCCTACCCGGAATTTGAAACCTGGGACCTACCTACGACCATATTGGAATATTTCTAGTGATGTGGTCTGTCGGATGTGTAGAGGCCAGCTATTCCAAAGACGGGAACAAGCATGAATAACGAATAAGTGTTACTTGGCTTGATATTCAGTGTCAGTAATACTGGAAAATATCGGCACTAACCTGTTAAAACATAACTGTGAAGTGGTTAATGCAATATTGAACTTACATCGGTGCCCGCTCTGCACGTTGCAGAACTCGTTTTCGGTAATCGGCCTTCGACTTTGGGGCCCTATCACAAGGTTGATATTACGATGCCGATGAGAAGTATGTCAGTGATGCCTAGGCATAAGGTTTATTCGTTCCACTGCAGGGCACTGGCTTCCTGAGAGCTTATGTAAATCATAAGTGCCGAGAAGACCAATGACAAGTTCGAAAAATGGAAAGTCCGCCCGCGTCCCACTTTTGGAAGTGGCTGAGATGACAACTATTTTTTACTTTATTTTGGGTACACTTATTTGGCTTTTTGACGGAAGAGTCCGACCAGGTTTCGCTCTGATTCACAGAGCTCAATTATAGTGGGTAGAGACGGAGCGTCGTCTTTTGCTCGTCTCTGACTCTGCTCACCATGAATAAGCTCTACTGATCAGAGTGCTTATACTGAGTTTTTTCATTTCACTTTCGATAGCGAGAGCGTTTGCAAATTGTATAGGAGTGACAAAGAGACAACTAGGTGGCGCGCTTTGGCACTCCTATACAAATTGCAAACGCTCTCGCTATCGAAAGGGAATGAAAAAACTCAGTATAAGCACTCAGAGCGAAACCTGGTTAGACTCTTACGACAAAAAGTTAAGTAAGTGTATCCGGAATAAAGTTAATAATGTCTAGTGCTTACGAAAGTCGCAGTTAAAAAAATGATAATTATTAATAGTTGCTGTAGAATTTTGCTAAATAAGAACATACATATATAAAGTCACGCCTGTATCCCAGAGGGGTAGGCAGAGACCAGTGCCACCTGCCACGATCCAAACTGATCACTTTCGCTTCATCGACATTATTGGCCGTTGCATGCACGCACGCCAGATTCGGGTACTAAAGCCCGCTTGCACCACCATTAAAATCCATTTAACCCCGAGTTAAACAGAATTTTGACAGGGTTAAATGAATTTTAGTCGGTGGTGCAAGCAGGCCTAAATAAATAAAACAAATAAGCCAGGAGACTTACAATAAGGTTGAAATCGATGATTTTCTATAAGAGTACTTTTGTATAAGTCGCCTCAATTATTTACAGAAGAAGGCTGAAAGTAGAATTAGGTAAATCTGTACCCTGACAATATCAAGTACCTTAACAGTAAACATATAGACATAAACATTTACATACAGGCACATACATTGCTTCTGGCCCCACACTAGGATACCCTGTGTCGTGGGTACCAGAAACAGCGACGTCACAAACAGGTAAACATCCAAGACCTGGGTTTTTTTTGTCTCTAGCCGGGATTCGAACCCGGGACCTCTCGCATGGTAGTCATATGCACTAACCACTGCGCCACAGAGGTCGACAGTGCCAAAAATGCTTCTATAAAAAGTTTTACTATCGTAAGTTCGAGCCTCTAATATGACACACTAGTTATACTTGACTAAGTTGTACATCAAACAAGAACCCACGGAGCAACGCACCAAGAGCCGGTTGCTGAATTGAGGATTTCACTAAGCAAAAACTTAATTATCGTTCTGTCACGCTCTTTTCTGAGAAAGTTGACGAGACAACACTCCAGTTAAGTAGTTACTTAGCGAAATTTGCACCTTGTTGCATAGTCACTCGTAATGCGACCGAATAGAGTATGGATCAGCTGATTCTATAGTTATACTAGCTGTCCCGGCGAACGTAGTTTCGCCAAATATATTTTTTCACATAGGGTTAAAAAAAATAGATAACAACCTATTCTCAAGCCTACCAAATATGCATACAAAGGAGACGGAAACGCTTCCATACATTCTTGGGCCCAGATGTAAAAAGACGAGAGTGGTGTCAATAAACAGCATATATATTGTCAAACCATCTTTGAAAATTTTGCGGATTTTAGCAATCTGAGAGCAAAGTTAAAAGAGATTTAGTAAAAGTGAGGCTATGCAACAAATTGACAATAACCTATAGGTACTTAACAGCTGATTTTATAACTACGATCATATGATAGACAGTTATTTGTTACATTAGTTGTAGTTCTTATTGTATTGAGTGGGAAAATGTAACGAAACTCACAAATAGATTAAAAGACAGGGAAGACAAGGATTTGTGTCATTTCATCCTCTAAAACTCGTCGGCCCAGTGTATTACATCGACAAGTCGGTATGCCACAGTCGTACAAGTTAAACAATATACTAGAAGTCCGTAGAGTGAAAGCGCTGGTCGAGGAATATAATTAAAATACGCAAACGATAACCGATACAATAGGTAAGTAGTCCGGTGATCATGATGGGAGACGATAATGTACGTACCGTGAATGCACATCCTGAGAACGTACGCCCCGGTAATGTACAGCCCCGGTAATGCACATGTACACGGATCCCGTCCGTACGTTCTCGGGTGGTGCGTTATCATATCAGGCTGTATAAAATTGGTACGGGCGAGAATCCGTGTACAGCCATAGACACGACAGAGTGGTGCCTCGTTTCCATGAAGCGTAAATCATTCACTTCGCAGCCATTACACGCTCGATCTAGTGCGTGACATTAGTGAGTGCCCTAAGGCCTCTGACTTGGCTTCACGACTTCCATCTATTGACGGCAGCCGGCACCAACTGCTTAACTTGCCTTGCGAGGCACGGAACCGCTCGGAAAAATCCCACTAGCGTTAGTTATAGATGGTCATTAGGGCACGAATTTCCGGGCTGTACATTCTCGTGCCGTAAATTCTCGGTCCGTGCAATATAGTGACCCATCATGATCATAGATTGAAAATCCGGGAGCTGTCACTGTCAGCACAGATTAAATACATTTGACAAACATAAAAAGTAATAAATCGATCTGTAAACGAGAATCTACGAGAATCGATTTTAAAGTTAATATTCTGGTTTATTGTAAACTAGCAGTTGCCCGCGACTACGTCCGCGTGGGCTTTAGTTGAGTAAAGTGTTTGAAAATAAGATAGGGATACTTTTAGCGCATGCGAAAGAGCTTTCATACTAAGTTCGCAACCCCTCTTACCCTCTTAAGGGTTGTTTTTTGAAAAACTACTTTACACGTCTTTCATGTCTTTCAATGAAGGAAATTCATGCTGAATTTCATTCGAATAACTTCAAAAACGGCAAAGTTTCATACTAAGTTTGCACCCCCTTTTTCCCTCTTAAGGGATGATATTTAAAAAACTATTTTACACGTGTTTCATAATTTTAAAAAGAACCTTCGTACCAAATTTCATTAGAATAACTTGAAAAACGGCAAAGTTTCATACTAACTTTGAACCCCCATTTTACCCCCTTAGGGGATGAATTTTGAAAAACCCTTTCTTAGTGCTCCCCTACGTTACAAAATAAACCTCTGTGCAAAATTTCAAGTTTCTAACTCTTATAGTTTAGGCCCTGCTTTGATTTTATTCTTGAAATCATTCACAGTAATCGATTATAGTAATCGAAACTCTATTTCATCAGTGCAATAAACTTGTTTTTAAGATTTCTTGTCTCCCAGATTGTGAATTGAGCAGATTTTTTATATTTTGAAACAGAAAAAAATTCCGCTTTTTTTAAACCAATTATTTCAGCTTATTACAATTGGGCCCAGAGATCCCCGGCTCCTTTCGGAGGAGTATGCGCACTAACATTGAGACACGAGAATTTTATATAGTAGAGATTAAGATTATTATGTTAATGTTAAAACTGCCACATATTTTGGCTAATTATTTTTAAATTAATTTTAAATTACTTCTAATAAATATTTTTTATGCTAACAGAGCTTGCCCTTATATCTTCTGAGTTGTATGTTGAGCTTTATTCTCCATTAATTAGTTGCGTTATGACCTTGAAAAAAAAAACTATTGTAGGTACCACCGATTGGCCAACCAAAAGTTCTTAAGGTTAATTTTCGTATTCTATCAAAACCTTCTTTTTAATCTGAATTGAAGGTTTAAAATCCCTATAATTTAAACCCTCACTGCCTTCTCAAATTAATTTCATTGAAATATAATATCAGCCTTTCAAACATTGATATCTCAATTTAGCACTGGCCACAAAAGAAAGAAAACTTTGAAAAAGAATAAACAATCAAATTAAAAGCTTGGCAGAAGACTGCAATTTAAAGAACTAAGTTCAATAAGACAAGGCTTTCTTTTCCAAACATGACACCCACCGACTATTTTAGAATTGAAAATTTTACTTAGTAGACACCTTATATTTTTATGTCGTTTGTTTCCACATATTTGCGGAGATGGAACGAAATTAAATTTATTTATCTAACGGTAATAAGTGACAATATTACATTAGTCAATAATGCTTTAATTTTGACAAAATATGACAATATTTGAGCACTTACTGAAGATGTGAAACTGATAAATAAAGTGAATCAAACTTAGATCCACCTAGTGCTTACATTAAAATGAGTACCTAACGAAAATTGACGTTTTTATAACTAATATTTAGTATTTTTGGTCAATATATTGCTTATGTATTTATTTAGTGTAATCCTCTATACAAAAATAATTATTATCTACTGGTTTTTAATTTTAGAACAAGTGATGCTGAGGAAGTCTTATATTTAGACCTTCAATGGTATAAAATAAACCTCTAATGATAGTTGGTTTCTTAATAGTGTATATTAAAATCAATCTAAAGAACGATACCAAACAATTCTCAAGCAAATGTCACCATGGGAAGATAAGTTCGAGTTTAATTTTATTCTTTTCTTAACCGCCATCCTGAACGAGATTGCAGTAATGGCTATCGTTAAGCGATATGTTAAATGGTTATAACGATGAACCAAATGGCTTAACCGTATCCCCGAGTTTGACTGGTGATTTATGACGCCCAGTTTGTATACAACTGCCCCCCGTTTTCTGCAGTCCGAGGAGTATACAACCCAGCAAAAAAGGTTTTATTGAGAAAAAAAAGGAGTTGCGTCTGCGTTTGAGGCTACCTTGGTGTGCTTGAAAGGTCTAGGAGCCGACTGTTTATGGTCCCTTATTAAGGGCTGATTTCAGAATTGAGAATTTTACTAAGTAAATAGGTACTTAAGTAACGTTCTGTCACGCTCTTTTCTGAGAAATTGGACGGGATGAACTATAATCCATTTATCCATACTTTTCATTTTTTTGGACTTCCAACGACACTGAATCAAAAACCTTTAGCGTCAGAAATCTCGATACCGTTTGCAAATTTAGTACTAGATAGCTGAAAATTTGCAAACTGTTTTGAGCCCTCTACCGCTAAAGGTTTTTGATTTAGTGTCGTTTAAAGTCTGAAAAAAATGCCAAGTATAGATAAATGGATTATACAGTTATGTAGTTTCTTAGCGAAACTCTCAATTCAGAAACGCTTCCGAGTCAGTGGGTAAAACACTGGACTCGACAGCGTAAAACCCAGGGTCGATTCCCGGTGCGGGAATATACATACGACTTTTTTATTTTCAAAGATGCACATTACATTATAGCTATTTCCGCTCTCAACCTTGACTTAAACGTGTGCCAGTACACAACATAATAATATGACTCAACTACCACAGATTCGAATAAATAAGTCTCAACGATGATTAATCGCCAAATATCTATTAAAGGTGTAACCTAATGTCGAATCCATAACTAATAATTTGTTGTGTTAAAAATTAATGACTAAGAAAAAGATCACAGTTCCCAATATTTATTTGTCAGGGCGACGCTTGTAAGAAGTCATGCTAAATCGTTAATTTAAGATCACGCACACCGGGAGAACCAATAAACCAAATGCCATTAAAATAAAATAAAACGAGGAGCGCGCTGTCAATTGATTTACTATCCAAACCTGGCGGAAAAAGGTCGTAAATAACGCAAATCACTTCTTAAAGCGAGCGAGCGTCTGCTAAAAAATCGGAGCAAATTGGTATCTCCAACTTGCAACAACTCTGCAACCTAATGTACAGTCACGAGCGATATTATATACACTGTCACATTTTCTAAAAATCTTAACTTAAAACAATCTAGAAAGAAGTGTAGGACATGTAAGTATTTAAATTGTAAAACACATGTGATGAATAAAGTCCGATTTATTGTTTTATTTATTTTATGTTTATTTTTATTTATTTATTTATTTACGATAAATTGTCCTAAATTATATAACCAATGACATTTAGGACAAATATTATTGTAAACTTTCATCAATATCCATTCAGTAGTTTTTACGTGAAAGAGTAACAAACATCCATCCATCCGTACTTACAAACTTTTGCGTTTATAATATTAGTAGGAAGTAGGATCTATCTAGATTCTCTCTAATTATTTATCTTTCAATACTTGAACTTAGATAAGTTCAAGGATTGAAAGCTAATTAACACGATATCATAACATCATACTTGCGCTACTAACCGTTGGTACCTAATGCTGTTTTTTCTTGCAAGACGTAATTATTTGGCCACTGAATAGTGCAGATTACACGTTCGGAACCAAATGGTAATGTAATGATTGGTGCGGTAACGAAACTTCGCCGTAATGTCTAATTTTGAAGCGTCTTTTTGGTTGAAAAACCACTTTAAGGTCGTCCTTTGTTAAAGAGACGGGTAATGTTGGTATGAGGTTATGTGAAGGTTGAAGCAGAAAAAAATCTTTATGCTCTGTACAGTCGGCCGCACATCAACAAATCTATATCTATACTTCTATACTTATCTATACTTATACTTAATTATACGTAGGGTCTGTTTCACAATCTGCAGATAAAGTTCCGGATAAGCTATCCGCAACCAGGGCTGCTGTTTGTTCTAAATTTGAAGGAATAAACGAACACACGCAATATAGTAAAATTTATTTAAATTTAGAACAAACGGCAGCCCTGGTTGCGGATAGCTAATTTGGAACTTTATTTAAACATTGTGAAACAGGGCCTTAATATTATAAATATACTACTTAATCTATACTTATACATACTTAAGATTAGTATTTTTGTAGTTTTGAGTGTGTGTATGTTTTTAAGGAATAGGTTCAGAAAGTACTAGGCCGATTTAAAAAAAAAATTCACCATTAGAAGGTTAAATTTTTCGTGAGTAACATAGGCAATATTGGATTTTGGCTTAAGGCTGACATTCAGAGACGAAAACTAAGCAAAGACTGGTCTCAGAAATGTCAAAATCACGTACTTAGAAATATTTCGTATTCAGAATCGAATCTTAGCAAGTTTAGTATGAAATGGTGCTTAGCTAAGTGTAAGTAGTCAATATCGGTGACTTTACGTGAACTTAGAACTGTCACTTCTAAGCCTTTTGTTCACAGACTACTCCAAACGTCATTTCACTGATGTTCTACGAGCATTATCTGTGGGATTTTTTTATTCACTCTGACATATATAAAATTGTATGATGTTGTCCTGCTCTCGTGTAGCAATGTCAAATTTAAAAAACCGGTAAGAACTACATCACTAAGAAATGATAGACAATATAGATGACTTTCTTAAGTACTGTGAATTATCTGTGAATACGAAAATTACGGCACTTTACTAAGTACGACTTTAGTTTACTTTGCTAAGACTGATCTAAGCGTGAACTTAGGATTCGTCTCTGAATGTCAGCCTAGGCTTCCTTCCCAAATCTCGAATAACCTAAGGTGTAAAAAAATTACTACCGAATACGGGAATTTTCCACGGAAACAATATTCCACGGAATCGTTTTTGCCACCCGTGCGAAGCCGGGGTGACCCGCTAAAAAAAATAAAACTTACACACTACACAACCACTTGTTCTGTACCTATATTACGCCTACAAAATCCTGAACGATTTCATCAGTAAAATTGCATACCAATTACTATAAAAACCAAAAAAAGGAGATTGTAAGCGGAGGTAAATTGCAGATATTTTTTTATTCATTAAAGTTTATATTAACTTTTAAAATTTTTACAAATGCATTAGGTTACAACGTGTATCAAAGATTCGCTTACAAATTAAACCGGTCCAGACTACAGGCGGCTCACTGCTTTTTAACTTCCAGGTAAATTACCGAAGTAATTCCAAATTAAAATGGAAGTTTTGACAACTTAATTACGGAGGCATTTGTTTGTCGTCAACATCCCTGAACAATTAGTGTCAAAGGGATAATTAAGTTCAGAATACTTAATTTAATGGTCTTAGAATGAACTTGGTTGTGTTAAAAAGCTATTACGCATTGTGTATGACTGACATTAATGTGTTAGTTCTAGGCCAAGGCTCGCAGTTGAATAAGTCTGCTTACAGTGGGAATTTAAGATAAAGATTAATTAAATAAACACTTAATGCCTTAAAACAAACTCTTGCGCGTCTATCTAGGCATTTATCTTTGAATAAAAAAAAGGCCAAGTGCGAGTCGGACTTGCGCACGAAGGGTTCCGTAACATTATCTATAAAAACGGCAAAAAATCATGTCGATTCTTAAATGTTTGTTTTATTGAATTTAATTATTTATTTACAAAGCGAATATACAATAGGGAATGGATGAAAATATCAAAAGTGCTTGATATTTCCCGCGTTAAGGAAGGTTATTCCTATCACCAAAAAAATTATCAAGCACTTCTGATATTTTCATCCATTCCCTATTAAATATTCTGTGAATATTTCAAGCGTCTACCTGTAGCCGTTATCAATATCGAGCAAAAATGAGCAACAAAATCACGTTTGTTGTATGGGAGCCCCTTTAAATATTTATTTTATTCAGTTTTTTAGTATTTTTTGTTATAGCGGCAACAAAAATAAGATAAGATAAAAATATTCTTTATTGCACACAGGAAACAAGATGCAAAATAAAAGTTACAATTAAAGAAGATATACTATAGGCGGTATTATTGCTAAGAGCAATACATCATCAAAAATACATCATCTATGAAGATTACAACTGCCTTAATATCACGGTTCAGATGATACAGCCTGGTGACAGACGGACGGCCGGACAGCTCAGTAGTAAAGTCCGTTTTACCCTTTGGGTACGGAACGCTAAAAACGACGGAGTTCTGTTCGGAGCTTAGAATAATTGAAAAATCCTGTTTTCGATCCACTGCGCCGGAGCAACCTGTATTTAAGCTGTCGGGCACTTTTTTCTTTTTCAATGTGATTGACCTTCCTATCTGAGCTAATAAATCTCCCTTAGCTTCTTTTGCTGGCAATAAATACCTGACAAATTGGCGAGAAAGATTGAGAGCCCGCAGTGAATAACAATAACTATTATTCACACAACAGAAACACTTGTCCTGATCCTAAACTAGGATACCCTGTGTTATGGTATCCAGGCAAAGACACCATATACAGGGTGTCTCAAAACTCAACGTCAAGCCGGAACCGGGTGAAAAGGCAAGATGATCTAATGACCTGATTACTGTGGCTTGGAAAACCATGAGAGAGGCCTATGTCCTGCACTGGGCTTCAAATGGCTGGTGACGATGATGGAATTCAATCCAGGACATGGTTTATCTGTGTGTCAAAAGTCATCCAAATCTACAAAATCGTGATTATGAGATCAACATCTAAAGCGGTTACGCTTTTTTTTCTACGAGTATAATGATTTTGTTTTCGAAGGCAATTTGTAAGTTTGGAATAATAACACCACTCACTAAACATCGAAGAAGAACATTGTGAGAAAACTTGAGATCTATCAGTGTTCACACACCTCAACGATCGAAATGGCGAATACTCAAGGGCACGTGTGCCGATTAAGCCCTGCAATGGCACATAATATATAGGCTCCGTTATTATATTTCCTCACCGTTTTAGTCTAGAAATACAACGGATATTTTCCTTTGTCAAGCGAGATAAAGCTACGGAATGCTTTCGAACAGTGCTACGTGTAATTTATGGCTTACTATTAAATTATGTTTCGTGCAGCGAAAAATCTGATAGAAATATATGAGCTGCTCATACAGTGAATTTGATCGGACCGGTGCAGAAGATAGACTTGACTTTGCGAAAAAAGTTAAAGAGGGAAAAAAAATACCAGAACTTTGCTGTAGAAAAGACGTTCTTTAGAAATTGGTGTGGTGTTTCAATCAAGAATTAAACGAGGATGTAGTGACAAAACTTGCTAACAAGATTGTTTTGAACGCACGGACGCTAGTGGCAGGTATCTTTCATCTTGCCCTTTGCTAATACATCCCCTATTTGGCCCTTGCCGGCACTTCCACCCACATTCTCTTGATATTTTTTCATCAACCTATCCTACATCCTCCCCATTTGTCCAAACCAACGAACCTAACATTTCGCCCTCAATTCTAGTCACAATATCTTCTTTCGGTCCACATTCTTTAATCAAACTATTGCCTGTCATGTCATTCCTGTCTAATGTCTAATGCCGAAACACAAGTACTTTTTATCGAGGTCCCCCTCGAAGGGCGCACAGCGACTTCTGTGCTACACCGTTCTCAAGTAATAAAACGTCCACAATAAAGATTTCTATTGGGGTCATGTCAGAGGCGGCTCAAGTGGCACCGAAATAGACCGAACAGTCGTTGTGATTTGATCGTCGCTCATCCGCTCACTTGTGCTGTTTACATGTGTTTCGTCTACAAGGTGTAACAACATTTTCACGATTTTACCTACATGCTTCTCTACATATATCTTTCTTTCTCTTCCTGGCTATGAATCCCAGTGAACCAACCGTGTATCTGTCATCGTACTGCACTAATACTAATGCATTAACATAATCGAGGCCTTGGTTGGTTGTCAGTCTATACTTGTACCTTGCTGAATTGAACACGGAACAGAGTTGCTATCCTTTTCGTGATTTCGAAGTTTTACAAAACAAAAGTTTTTTCTACGTACTTGTCCCCATATTGTTTGTAAAACTTGCGCTAGCGTCCTCTTACTGTCATAACATTCACTCCTAGCCATATTGGTAGTATTTCCAGGCACGTACCGTGCCATCAATAATAAATATACGTTCACGCTTCAACATGGGTATTCGTAGCCCCAATTAGTCTAAGAACAATTTAATTAATTCACGCGCGCGAGTATTTCTAACTAACGCTAATTCGGCCTTGAGGCCGGTACATTCGACAGCCAATCGACCGTGGTATTTTTGTTTCAAAGTCTCCCCTACCGGAACTGAGTAGGCTCACTTATTTAACGGTTCACTTTGAGGTATGAAAAATTTAGGCTCGCCCTGCAAGCTTCAGACCTTAACGAACTACTTTGTCCTTGAAATTCAGATGGCATTTATTTCTGAGTTATTAAAATATCAAATGTAATAGCTTGTAATAGACGCATTACTTACCGTGTTCATGACTCGAAGGCAAGACAGCGATTCCTTGAGATCTTTTGAATACGTTGCTTATTGAAATGAATTTATATTTTTCTAAAGAAAGCTTAAAGTTTCTTGGAAAGAAAAGTTCCCTTTATAGGACTAGATGCATTTATGCAAAACAGTAAAAGTTAAAAACTTCTGTCTCCTATATAAAATCAAGTTAGTAAATAGTTAGTTAGTGTAGGTGCCTGTATGTAAATGTTTATGTTTAATGTCAAAATGTGGAAGAAATGTTTGAAACAACAAATGTGCAAGTAATATGAGAAGAGAGTTAAAATATTAATAATATGAGTGCATACAAGCCCGTTCAAGTACCGAGTTATTTGTGTTGAGTATAACCCCCAATGTTTTATAAACCCAAATTAGGGGGCATTGCTAGCAGTCCCTGCGGCTACGTTCGCCTCTCCTACGCTCGCCCATATTCAATTCACACTGAAATTCCAATCTAAATACTGGTGAAAAAAAATTCACAACCGGATAGGTACTTTCGTAGCTGATTACCCTTACATAAAAACTAACAAACTTCTCCCGTTCTAGTATTAGTATTAAAAAGAAGTATAAATTTTGTTACAGCCTCTAGAGACAGCACCGAATTCCAGCTAGATCCGATAGGTTGAGTACTGAAATAATTGTGTAACAGGAGTTTGTAACTTAATCATTAGACGCAGACCTACACGCCCACACGCGTAGAATCGTGAACCCGTCTGCTATGATCTATTTAGTATCGAGCACAACAACACATTCACACGGATTGGCTATAATATGCCTGGTATCGGTTGCCGATTCTCGAATAATGTAATACGATCCTCCCTCTGTATTTTCCCTGTTAAACAATTCCAGCGCAAACTCGCCGTAGATGCGATAGTTTTCAATGGAAAAACTTCTCTCTCAGAATTTCACCACGGTTGAAATTCCTGTCGTGTGAATTTTCACTACCCAGGTTTTGTTAACGAATGAGTATGTGAAAACGCGAAACTAATTTTAAAATAAAATAAATGGACTTCGCTTTTACATGCTATGAAGTCTTTTACAAAGAACTATCAGCGGATGTAACATAATTCACAGTAGGTGATAATATAGTACAAGTAAGTAATGTATAGTAGGAGCATTCAGCTCCAAAAACGTACCATATCATCATCATCATCATCAATCAAAAGTAACATCTTTGATTTTGAGGCGCAATAAGTGATGGAATCAGATGTAGACAGGCCAATAGTAGCTACCGTATAAAACCACTAATCAAATGGAAAACATACTGTAGTTGGTGTAACCGCACCTTTAGAGCCAAGATAGATAGACTTCTTCAGACATGCCACGATGATCATCAATCATATGCACATGACCGATTCTCTCCCCATCTTTTCCAGTAACCTTGACCGAAGACAGTTGGCATAAATCGTAATCATCACTTTTATCGCAATCTCGACCGTATTGTAACTGACTAGAGATCACGCGTCTGATGTCATTGTTCGGCTCTCGTAGGATACCGATGACGTTTCATTTGACAATTCAGCTGTCCATTCCGGACCCAAGACACCCCCAGAAGACACCCCTGGGGGTGCCACAGAAACTTTGATTCGGAACCGTGGCACCCCCATCATACAACAGTGTAGCAGGGGTATCATGAGTCTATTTACTAGTTCCCATGATCCCACCAATCGAATAGTAATGGACAATAGGTAAACAGTGCCAAAAAAACTCAATAGTTTAGTTTTAATATTTATTCAACACAATTTCTCCAAGTTGCAAGTTTAGACATCAAAAGCACAGTCCTAATTGATCTAGGGGTGCCACGGGTCCGAATCAAAGTTCCCATGGCACCCCCAGGGGTGTCTTCTGGGGGTGTCTTGGGTCCGAAATGCAGCTGTCGGCTGTCCAGCGCCTCTATTATGTAAGTATGTCCAGTTCTCGGAGTGTCAAAATGTATGTATATTTGACGCCATCCCACCCAGTAGTTATATTATTATTTATGTAATAGAAGCGGAGATCCAAACTAAATAAACCTATTAAACAACTGTGTGATTAATGATTACCAACACAAGGCCTGTGACTTTTATTCCCACGATAGCCGCCGTACCTTTGATTTATACAAATCACCTCAGCCTAAGTATTATTCTACTCTTGTCTGGTTGCCATGGTATCATATTTTGGGATTTTTGGTGTCACTTCTGAACGAGCTAACTTTTGCACAGTACACTGAAGGTTTAGAAGGTTAACTGTTCAAGGTTGATCGAAATAAATGTGTCCAGAAAGACTAACGCATGAAGGCACTGTACTCGTATTAAAGACAACATACACGTTAATTTACATGCACTTCAAGGGCTCTTCAGGACTGACTAACTTGGCGGTGCTTGGCTGCAAGCCGATCGGCCCAATCTCCCAACTAAACACAACGCTATACACTGTTTCACCACAAGATACATATTGTGTTTAACTTTTATGTTATTAGTTTTTATACAAACTCTTGTGTCCCACTGCTGGGCAAAGGACTCCCCTCCTGCTTTCCGTCTCTCTCCGTCTCCAGCCACCTCGCATCATCCCGGTAAGAATGCATTTAGGTCATCTCGCCATCTTCGCCTTGGTCTGCCGCGTCGTAGGTGTCCAAAGAGATCATAATTGATAATAATACTTTCCGTATAAGAATCGCTCGTAGCCCCGGCTGCCTGAGTGACATTAATCTATCGCGAAGGTTAAGCAACATAGGGCGCGTTCAGTGCACGCATTTTTCCAGGCGGTTCCGTGCTTCGCAAGGCACGTTAAGCAGTTGGTGCCGGCTGCCGTCGAAAGCTGGCAGTCGTTAAGCCAAGTCAGGGGCCTTAGGGTGGCTTGTAAACTTTTGATATTAAAACCAGCCACTAGTCTTACAAGCTTCCACCAATCTTGATTTGGCCCCCGTGATGCAGTATGGTCTATACCTTCCTCAGGGAAGAGACCCGTGCCTCTTCAGGGACGTGGATGGATATAAAGATAAAAAGTATGATTATGGTCTTATACGACGTTGTCGAAGTGTTCCTATCACAATCTAAATGTACTGATAGTAATGTGATCATATTTATCTTGTGGTTGTTAACTGTTGTTATTAGTATTAGTAAAGATTATCATGTAGTATAATAGTGACATCATTCGCACAGCCATACGTGTTTATTCCTCAATATAAATATCGTTAGATAAATATTAGAATCGTGACCAATCGTCAAGTCGTGTGCAAGAGGCTATTTGTTTAGAGGCGACTCGCAAATAGAGGCTGCCTTTGACCTATTTGTTTCTGTATTTATGATTTATCGAACTTTTGATTTGTAAGTAGCGTCTATGATACTGATATTCTTTCTGAATAGTTTCCAGGGTCAAAATAACTAAATTCTATTTAGTCCGTATTTCAGATTATAAAAAAATATTGGACACGTATTTTTTCTTTTTTCGATAAAACAAAAAATAACAGAGATATATTCCATTAAAGGTACGTGTGACGTCACTCCGTGCTAAAAAATGCAGCACGGCGTGATGTCACACGTAACTTCAATGGGCTATATCTTTGTCATTTTTGGTCTAATTTACAAATAAAAAATACGTGTCCCTTATTTTTGAATAATCTATAAGACGGACTAATTACATTTTTAGGGTAACTAGCCCATTGCCTTTTCTACATTATTACAGTAAAATAATTCGAATCAGGCAATTTTAAAAGTTGAGGTTATAACACAGACTCAGACACTGGTCCCATCACGTCGATTTCCTGCACAGATAGCGGATGGTATTGCTACTATACGCCGATTTCTGAATTGTGAACGAGCCGTTTTCAGAAGAACTAAAAAAAAAATTTAACGGCTGTCAAAAGTATGCAATTTTGGACCACAGTCCAATAGCCATGTGTGATACATCATAAAATAGGTCTCAACGAGCTGAACAAAAGTTACTATGACGCCAACAGCCAAATGTTTGTCCTTTCGGAGTTATATTTTATTGAAAATGTTAGTTTTTTTTTAAATACAATATAACTCCGAAAGGACAAACATTTGGCTGTTAGCGTCACAGTAACTTTTGTTCAGCTCGCTGAGACCTATTTTATGATGTATCACACATGGCTATGGGGCTGAGGTCCAAAATTGCATTCCTTTGACAGCCGCTAGATTATTTTGTTTTAGTTCTTCTGACAGCACTACAGAACTTTGACGAGAAAAGAGCTTGACAGAACGTTACTTAAGTATTTAATTAGTGTAAATTCTCAATAAATAAATCGGCGCTATAACTCCAGAAATTGAAATTACCAATCCGCGGTGGGCACGCCTAGTAACTAAGCCTATATTCTCTGTCTCTCTGTCTCTGTCTCTCTCTATCTCTCTCTCTCTCTCTCTCTCTCTCTCTCTCTCTCTGAGAGAAGGCCTCTGCCCCACAGTGAGACGTACACAGGCTGCATTATAACATTATAATTCGAATCACAAAAATAGGATGGTCGTAATTCAAACATTTACTTCTCATACATAAACACTCACATAGAACTAGAAGTTTCCGAAAAAAGTTATAGATAAATAATCAGTCTGTATGTAAGTATACCGGATCGTAGCTTTAGATACATAATAAAATAGAAATGAGGAAATTCTCGACAAATGTAAATGTTACAGACATTATTGTTTTCTTAAACCTAGTTTTTATTAACAACCTAGAGCAGATCAAGTACCATTTCAATGTCGCCGCACATAATACTAAAGGCGTATCAACGTAAATGCGTAATCCCTCCATAGTATCTTGCAACTAATGTGTTGTAGGATATGCTTAGTTCAAAGATGAAACAAAATCATGCATTTGGCGACTTTGGCAACTCTTTCTATCTGACCTTCACTCTTTTTGAGTAAAAGAGGAGACTGACCAACTGACACTTAAATATTTGATAAAAGGAATATTGTCCTGTGTTCTTGTAAATAATTATATTTATGGTTCTTTCCTCGTGTACAATAAAGAATATTCTTATCTTAGAAACGACTAAACTTATTTGTATTCGAATATCTATTTTATCGTCTGCATTTCATAAACTCACGCCTGTATCCCGGAGGGGTAAACAGAGACCAGAGTCTGCCTATTCATTGTCTATGCGTCACATTACGTAACCAAACCGTACACATAAAAAAGTGAGGTTAATTGTTGAAGTTTTGATTGCATGAATCTGCCAACTTTGCGTGTACTACAATCGGTCCCTCACCTTGGCACCTTGCAGGTTATTCGATCATAATCAAGCTACAATGTACCGTCTTTGCTTTTTTGCTAGCTATTGTCTGTTATAACGGCTGTAATTGCCTCTTTAGACTATTAGGCCCTTTGCAAATTGCGATGCTACTACGGATTTCGAGAATTGAATATTTTACGGCCACATTTTTTTGTTCGCAGATTTCACGATGTCTATACCTGCTTGTTTGTTGACATAATAAAGGTTACTTGGTAACCTTTTGTGTGACTCTCCAACAGCAAATAATGTTAGTAAAGATTTACCTTTTTATCATCATAAGAATTCTTTTTCGACTACTCCAAAAATAAGATTGTTGGTCTCCGCAGATACAGCGACCCCATAAAGTTCAGCACAGGTAATGACGGGTATGACTCCAGCATATCCGCGTCTATGAGTCCAATTCACAGCACATATCAAGTCAACTCACGACTTTATCCCAGAAGGGTAGGCAGAGACCAGTAATTTAATTAAAACATAAAAAGAGTTCTCTGAAATGTGACGTCACAGGCCTAGTATTTTCATACAAAATTCTGTTTTAAAATTGTGTTGTGTAAGAGTTTTTTTTATGGCACCGGAACGCAATGGGCAAGGAGACTCTTTCGGTTGTGTAAGGAGACAATGATTGTATGCTATTATGGAGTTTGCTTGAAATAATAGGACCAACCCATTTTAGATTATCTATCTTAGTTGATTCAGTAATGCAAATTGTGCAACACTTAGGTTTGATTGTTTTAAACAAATCTTCAAGGTACACTAAACATAAACTGCGGACGGACAGGAAGTAACAAAACCCCATAATAGTGCGGCAATTTGTTGAAATCCAAATTTATTTATCACATAATAGTTTAGCAAATACGTGTACTATAGTAAACACAGCAGTGTTCATACTACAAACTTCCTACCTTTACATACATACATAAGCTCACGCCTGTATCCCAAATGGGTAGGCAAAGACAACGGACTGCCACTTGCCACGATCCTGACAGATCACTTTCGCCTCATCGACATTTGTTATAGGAACAATTGAGATGGCAAAAAAGCTAGTAATTTTGATGTGAAATAGTTTGATCATGTTTTGCTTTTTTTATAAAAGGAATATTAATAGAGCTCTAGAGAAGCTTCTAAAACATATCCAAATAAAATCTCCAAACGTGACTATCGACACGTAATTACATTCAATAGTCCAATCGGACTCCAATTCATTTCTCGGGTCATTACGTTGTAATTTGCCTACTGGGAGAAAAAAACAGTTGCAAAAAATAAATAATAGGAAGAATATGTGTGTGTTTTTTGTCTGATCTGTTACTCGTGGTGTAATAACCTTCAAAGTTAATTTCTAAGGTTTCCTCATATTTTTTCCCTAATAAATGTATTTATTGTTTGGTCCTATGTATATTAGAAATCGCTAGTATCGGCGGCTTGGTGGAGGCTCGTAAGACTAGTGGCTGGTCTTAATTTAGAAGTTTTCAAGCCGCCCTAAGGGCCCTCGCCCACGGCGGCTTTTTGTAGCGCTGCCGGCTTTTTGTAACGGCATCGCTACTAACGCGCGTAGGTCGCTTTTGCAACGCGCGACCGTAGCGCGGCTGTAGCGCTGCTAACGCGCCACTGTAGCGGTACAGCCGCGCGGCTGTAGCGCTGCTAACGCGCCACCGTCGCGCGGCCGTAGCGCTACAAAAAGCCGCCGTGTGCGAGGGCCCTTAGGATTACTCAGGCAGCCGGGGCTACGTGACGTCGCTGTCGTTGTCGGCGCTTCGGCTGCTTACGTAAAAGCAGCATCAAAGACAACGTGACTAATGTTGCCTCAACTGAGTCCATCTTGCAACTGTGGCGATTGGAAGCGCGACGGTAGCGCGTTTGCATCGCGACAGAAGCGCTACGGCCGCGCGACGGTGGCGCGTTCGCAACGCGACAGAAGCGTGGTTACGTGGGTGAGGGCACACAGCTAGCGACCGCATCGCGGCTGTAGCGCGGCGAACGCGCCACTGTCGCGCGACCGTAGCGCTACAAAAAGCCGCCGTGGGCGAGGGCCCTAAGGCCTCTGACTTGGCTTAACGACTGCCACCTATCAACAGCAGCCGGCACAACTGCTTAACGTGCCCTGCGAAGCACCGATCCGCCCGGAAAAATGCCACTAGCGTCAGTCATAGACGATCATCCATCCGTGCACTGATCGCACCCTATGTTGCTTAACCTTCGCAATCGTTTAAGGTCACTCAGGCAGCCGGTGCTACGAGCGATTCTTGGAAAGTATTATTATCAATTATGATCTCTTTTGACACTTACGACGCGGCAGACCAAGGCGAAGATAGCGGGACGACTTAAATGCATTCTTACCGGGATGGTGCGAGGTGGCTGGAGACAGAAAGAGACCGAAAGCAGGAGGGGAGACCTTTGCCCTGCAGTGGGACACAAGAGTCTGTGTAAAAACTATTATAACATAAAAGATATGCATAATGTTATTTCGTTGTGTTTAGTTGGCAGATTGAGCCGATCGGCTTGCAGCCAAGAAGTCGGTCACCCATCTATGGACTGAACGCACCCTATGTTGCTTAACCTTCTTGATCGTTTAAGATCACTCAGGCAGCTGGGACTACGAGCGGTTCGCTCTTATTCGCAGAGCTTAATCACGGTGAGTAGAGACGGAGCTCGCGTCGTCGGTTGCTCGTCTCTCACTGCGAAAACCCGATTAGGTTCGGCCTTCATTCAGACAGAAGCCCTTTGATATTAACTCGTATGAAGTTTATTAATTCTCGCCACTTACGTCATCCAACGTCCATAAAGCTTATCTTCAATGTACGAGAATAAAAAGCGTGTACCGATTTTATTTCTTATTCTATAAATACAGGTGACATAAAAATGCAGGGCAGACGCTATTAAAATAATAATCTTTACGTCAGTGCCTATAAGGATTAAATTGGATCTGGTATAATAGAATGCGGACCCGTTTCTAAAGACTGGAGAAATAAGTTAAAATAAAGTTTGCATTACAGATTAAAAAGAGTATGTACGCAACGTTTAACGGGTTTTTTTTGTGTTAGCGTGAAACCTGAAGAATGATTTTTAGAACCAAAACTGTCGTAAGCAAGAATAAAGTTAATAATGTCTAGTATTCATTTATTCCGGATAAAAGTAATGTAAATGTATCCGGAATAAAATTAATAATGTTTGAATAGTGTCTATAATAATTACTTTTTTATATTACTTTTATTTTTTGGCAATTTTTTACACAGGTGTACGTATATTTTTCTATTTATAGATTTTGTTAGGAAAAATTAAAATTAAGAGCTTTGGCTTAATAGATGTGGTTTAAATTAAGGTTGCTGCAGAAAAAGTTTCTTACATGCGTACTTACATAGGCTCACGCCTGTATCCCAGACAGAGGGTCAGACAAAGACCAAGTACTCGTTCTACCACAAGCATAATTTTCAGAAGTTTCTTTATTTTTGTTAATTTAATGAGTAGTCGTGCGAGTGCGCAAAATTATCCACACTTGGCAATCATTATATAATCCGCTTCGCAAAGCCTGTTCAAAATAGCTATTTTAAATTATTTTTTATAACTTGATGTATTGAAGAAAATAATAATTATAGAAGTGTAGACAATTTACCTCAGAACACTACTTTTTAAGAGGCTCAGTGCACTTACACGTCTTTGTAAAAAGTTTCAGACCAATCTCTCAATCTTGTTGAGAGATAGATAGATTGCTAAATAGATAGATAGATAGGAAAAAAGTTCGAGATTTTGCAAAAAAGATGTGCAAAAAAGATAAATAGATAGAGAACACTTTATTGTACATAAAAAAAAGGAAATTGCACAGGTATTCTGCTATTATTCAGATATTATTTTTTCCATTAATGACGCTGGTTCTTGAATGGAGCCTCTTAAGAAGTTGCGGTGAATAAAAGTCGATCTCGCAAGGTGCTCACGTTGGGCTCCATTATTTTAACATTATCCCGTGCAATTAAGGTTTTGAAACATTAAAATATACTTAGATTAAGGGAAAAAAATATATGCATGGATCGAGATAGAATAGCGCGATGCATTTTTTTTATGTGTTCCTTACAGGATAAGGTTTATGGCTCTGACATTTTCTTGATCACTGCGCAATTGAATGTCCACATTAAGATTAAAATAGCACAATGGAAATCATAAGATTTATGTCGTCGTTACTACTGCGACGTCATTATGGTTCTCGAATAAAAATTAATTGTAAAACCTGCGTCGCGATGGAACACTTGAATATCTTTGGATTTGTTATAATAAAATCGATGGATTTTAATTACGAAAAAAATGAAACGATGTTTAATGTTTTTTATTTAAACATAAACATTTACATACAGGCACATTAATTGCTTCTGGTCTCACACTAGGATACCCTGTGTCGAGGGAACCAGAAACAGCGCCTTCAGTAACATGTAAACATCCAAGATCTGGGATATTTTTTTGTCCCCAGCCGGGATTCGAAACCGGGACCTCTAGCACGCTAAGCAGATACGCTAACCACTACACCACAGAGGTCGTCAATATATGTATATTTCAACATAATTATTTCGACTCAACGGCGAACGTTTATTATAAACCCACCTCTGCCCATGTAAAGTCGGCTTCCCACGGTCCGCGATATCGCGGACGGACGCGGACCAGCTCGCACGACACACCGTGGGAAGGGTCTCGGTCCGCGGTAGCAAAGAAGCACGTGGCGGTGCGCCGCCGCCGTACCGGTCGCGGGTACAGTCGACAGCACATCATGGTATACACCCATGCACTCTACTCCGTTGCATTACGGGCGACTTTGCAACTAAAATGTGAAGATTGACGTGCTGTCGACTGTACGTGGTCGTATCGTTATCCGCAGAATCGCGCACCGTGGGAAGAGCCTCGTGCGTGGTGCATGGCTGTCCGTGGTCGTCGGCCGGCGTCGGCCGTCGGCAGAATCCCGCACCGTGAAAAGTCAGCTTAATACAGCCAAACTTAGCTGTTAAAATCGCCAATTTGCGGTGGGCACACGTGGTGTTCAAGCCCATACTCTCTCTCTCTCTCTCTCTCTCTGAGAGAAGGCCTGTGCCCTGTGCCCACTCTTTCTCTACTATCAACACAGTCAATGTAAAATATTGGGACACTCGTGTACATCGCGTGTCGACACCAATATCGGTGGCTCCGACATTGAAGTAGTCGCAACCACGTCGATAGACAAGGTATTGTTTTGGTGACCCGCCATTCAATACATTTAGGTTGACGAACGAACAGCCAAAATAATGATAAGAAACATTACAATTGGAAGACGGATACACCGATACGTGTAGAAATTGATAGGCATCCTGTTTTGTTAATTTCCTCCTTTTGAATTGCTCAAAAGTGTGGTTCAATTAGTTTGTTTGGAAATTTTAATATTTTAATTGGTTTCTGCACTACTACACTGAACTTCGTTTTCCTTCAGCGATATTTCATTTCATCTGGCACTTACTGAAAATCAACACTGAGGGTTCAAGCCCTCAGCACAACGCTGGATTAACTGCCTTTTGTGGCAACCTAGGCACACCACAGACTACATCTATAGTTTTTTTTTTTGTTGTCTGTTTATTTTGTTTCTGTGATCAGTCATGTTGGTATATTAAATGTTTTTTTTTCTTCTAATTAACTTTTATAAGACGATTGCTGTTTAATCGCGACCTGTGTTTGTACAGTAGACATCAGCTCAACCTTTACAAACTTGCACTCTAATCACTTACCTTAAGGACGATTTTTCAACAAAATGTAATGGTTCAGTAGAAAAAGAGCTCGACTGCCTCCATGGTCGAGCCGTTAAGGCGCTTAGCTACCAGGAAAGAGGTCGGGAGTTCGATTCCCACTTGGGGCTGCCGTACATTTGTACAGGTGGCCTCATCCTATTTGTTTTTTGGTGTTTGCGATGCCCTTGCCTGGTTGCCAAAGCATAGGGTATTCTAGTTTAGGACCAGCCCTTATATTACGTAACTTTCCACTCTTATCAGAAATCAGAAATTTATTTCAACGTAAAGAATTTACATTCTGTTTGTTGAATGTCAATGTCCATACAGTTATGTATAATGTTAGCCGCTGCCTTGGGGCCGACTGTAGTGGAGAAAAAGGCAGCGAAAAAAAAACTCGACTGTGACCATCTTTTCTCAAATCACCTTAAAGCTAATACAATTAGGTATGAGTGTTCGTATACCAAGAATCTCAAGATCCATGAGTGCAATCAATACTTGCAAAGTCAAACATCATTTAATATTCTTAAAAGGTAATAAAACACCAATGCCATCGGGTTAAGCATTTAGACGTAAAACTCAAAAAAGTCTAAATAAGAATGTACATGACAGTTCCGAGTAGGAGTATGAGATACCAACTTGGAAAAAAGTCCCAAAATGTATCAGTGTGACATAAGGTGGTGTGACATCCCGGGAACAAAAGGGCTAAATCAGACAACTGCTTACAGTGGCGTCTTACGTAATTGCACCCCAGATCAAGTAATTGTGTTATGTTTATGTTATTGTTATTATTACATAACTTTAGCTCGATGTAAGGTGCAATTGTAGAAAAAAATCCACACTTTTTAGTGCAAAGTTAAAAGCAAAGCAATTTAAATGTATAATTGTGACGCACAGAACCGTTGCATCTGTTTTTATTCTTCATTCTTTTTAGCACAATCGAGGTGCATTACTCGTATTATTTATTGTAATTTCTTGCAAATTTATTCGAGTTACTTACCGTCCTCCGCCAGCTTGCTTTGCAAACGGAAAAGTATTCTTAATTGGTTGTCATGTCATCCCTGTACAAGGCCTAACGTTATTTCAAAAATGGAATCAAATATTTTTTATTTTTATTATGTTGCCTTCAGCCAGCTAGTAACAGGACCACAGACAAGGTTTTTTAAAAATAGAACGGGATCTAGGCCTGGCAATTTTTTATTCTTTTTTTCTGCAAACGCGCATGCCAGTGTAAACAGCCTGTATAAATCGAGTATCATCGACGTTAAATCTGCCTCCGGTCTACGAGAACATGGATTCCGGAGTAATTATCGGATTATTGGAAGACAGGATTCGTTTTTTTAGTGATTAAACTAGATGCCTATGCCGAGGCTTGCATCTGTTCGATAAAAACCAGAGATTTATTCTTCGGCTGGTCGGCGGGATTATTAAGTAGTAATAATAATAATAATAACATCAACATAACACAATCACTTGTCCTGGGCCTCGATTCTGTTAGTGCATTATAGTTTGATGACAGTTACACGGTCGGGTCACGTGACGTGTTTTTTCATACCATTGACGCCTAGATCGTTTGATATGTGTGCGCGCGTAGACTTGAAGCGGCAATAAAACTAAATCGCTATGTTCATCCAGTTGTCATTGTACTGCAATTCATTAACAGAATGTAGGCCCTGGTCCCAAACTAGGATTCCCCGTGCTATGCTAACCAGAAAAGGACATTACAAACATGGAAAACACCGAGACTGAAGCCATTTGTACAAATATGCGATGGCCCCCAGTGGGGACAGAACCCACGACCTCTGTCTGAGTAGGTAAGCGCCTTAACGACTAGACCAACGAGGCAGCGAAGGCTCTGCAGAAGGTCCATGAAATCGTAAATAGCATCAAGAATCGTTGAGGCTGTAACATTTTATTATCACGGCATATATTGATGGATAACGCAATAAAGCGAAACGTATTAACTCCATAAATTACTCATAAATCTTGTTTGAATTCAATATTGCCATTTAAATTGAGGCAGGTAAATCATTCCTTCGGTATTGTTCCGAGCGAGGATTCCGAGAACGTCTGGGCGCGAGCAAAAACCCCTTAATGATAATTTTAAGTAAAGTACGCACGTCTATTTTTACTGCGAGCAATTATGAAGGCCTCCCACGAAGATTCCTCGTTTTGATACCAAACAAGATTATAATGTCACTCTCATGATGATACTTTACAAAGTAGGACAGACCTTTTGCATATGAGCGTGTTTTGTTTTGCAACAAAAACATGTTGGACGTCTATCCAAGCTTGAAACTGTCGTTGTTATGATGCCCATTGAATTTCTAATAAGATGCGCAAGGAAGAGATGTATTATGTGTCCTTCAAAATTGGATTAGTAAGATCATGACAATTTACTTAAAAGATCCAGAACAATTGACAGCTTGGAAGTCAGAAAACATCTGAAAAATCCAAGGAATTATTTCGCTCCTAAAGCATAGCTCTGCGCTTTTTAGTTATTTTTTTTCATGTCGCAAAACAATGCACTAGTAATGTATAATTATTTGCACTAGACACGAGTACACGACAGTTTGGAATTCATACAATTAATATGGATCTAAAACCAGTTAAACAATGTTCTTTTGGTTCAGTCAACAATTTTGCAACAACAAATGCGACCCTATCGCAAGTTTGACTTTGCAAGGTTTAAATACGGTGCTCGTTATATAAATTTTTGAAAGTTCGTTGATGGAGTATATTTGGTAGGAACGGCTTATTTTCCTGGCCAGACCTTGAAAACAACTATTTTTAAGTGCTAAGCAGTTGGTGCCGGCTACCGTCGATAGATGGCAGTCGTTAAGCCACGTCAGAAGCCTTAGGGCGGCTTGAAATCTTCTGACAGTAAGACCAGCCTATACCTTCCTCAGTGAAGAGACTCGTGCCCCTCGGTGGGGACAAAATGGGTTGATTATGAAGAGTGTGTCAGGACATGCAAGACGATGATCATGAGGATCATTGGCCATTTGCCAGGGATCATGGACCTTGTCACTGCCTACCCTTCCAGCTTACAAGCGTGAGTTTAAATTTTCGTGTATTTAGAAAAAAAGGCCAGGCAAAAAAAAGTACAAAAAACTTATAGATCAAAAGTTTTTGTTCTTCGTTTTATTCAAACGTCAATAGTCACTGCTAGCGCAGTTAAACACAATTTCAATTAATAAATGTAGAAACATGACATTGCTAGGAAATATAAGCTTCGCAGTAAAATTTATTTTCTCATTCTACTTTTGTTATTGCATAGGCAAGTTCGCAATACACCCTCAATGTTTAATATTCGTAAGGTCAACAATGTCGCAAGCTTCATCCATACAAGTTACTCTATAAAAAGTAATTTTAATTCTTGAAACGTGTACACAATTTTATATCGAGCCCGCATAATTTTCACACGGTAGCATCGCTGGACATCGAATTAGCATCTTGTTCGTATTTAATGTCGGTTTTACTTTTTATTTTAACTTTGCGTGCAGCCAGTCAGTCTGTAGTAACATGTAGTTCGTATCCCGTGCAGCATAAGTGCTAATATCGAATAGTAAAGGAAAAACTTCAGATAACACTGGCTTTTAACTAGCGTGGTGGTATGCTCAAACAATGTTTCAAGATTTTTTTTTCTGTCGCGTTCTTATTTCAAACCAGAAAACAATTGCTTCGGTAAAAGGTGTTTTTTTTTTTCTGTTGCTACTTGGTGCTTGGGATTTCATATTTTAATCTCTAAAATTCGCATGTTAACAAACGTGACGTCATGTATTCCGTCATGCTACTTTTTCTACCTAGTGAATTACTATGCAGTGATCTAATTGGAGGAATCTTGTAGTGATGTCACTGGTGGGGAACTGGTTTGTGGTAATATTTTTCTAGCGAACAGTCTGTTAATAACACAAGTTGATTGTGCGTATATTAAAATGTTTATATTCTTTTCCGCTTTCTCTAAAAGTTAAGTCCACCCTTTGAAGACAATTTTTTGTGCAATAAAGAATTAATAATAATAACAACAACAATAAAAAAATTGTACATCTCTTGTTAAAATCAGCATTTTATCCGCACAATGAGAAAGAACCATCACTCTAAAAACAACCTAAGGCAGTGAATGACAGATACATTTTTTAAGCCGCAAAAGAGAAAAACCCGATGAATATTCATTCGGACCGAATATCGCGACCCAAATAAAGTACTGGCCATATTTCCGTTTTGGCCAAACGCCTGGGCCCAATGAAAACCGGCCATGTGCGAGTTGAACTCGCACCGCGAGGGTTCCGCACCACAAGATTATTATATATATTCCTGTAACGCATTTATACAAAGTATGTTTTCTGCTTGACTTCCTCATTGATCGTGCGTTATAATGACTGATTGATTACCAAGCTGAAGGTCGTGGGTTCTAGAGAACCGCCACGCCGTAAATTTGTACAAGTGCCTCAAAGTGGGTGTATTTCCATGTTTATGATATGATATTCTGGTCTGGTTTACTTAGTACAGGGTATCCTAGTTTGGGACCGAGACAAGCAAACGTGTTGTGTGGAATCTGATTTAATTACAACAAGCTTCAGACTTATACATGTACCGTTTTTACGATAGAGCAAAATACAAATAAAGTTTGTAATTACATCACATTTGTATGGTATGTGTTCTTTTTGTGCTATTTCGTCCGTTTTTGAGTTTATAAACTACATTAAAGGGCTTTAAAATTACTAATATAAATTTTGTAGTAAATAAAATATTTTCACTTTTACTTAAGGTCTCGTTATCAGTTTTCGCACATGGAACTCCATAAAAACCAGACAAGAGCAAACCCACTGAGGCTTTCATACTCGCATTTTTGCCGAACCTTTCCCGAACTTCAAAGACATTTTTTTATGATTTAATTACAAATGTACAGTTTTTTAGATTTTATCCTGTATTTGTAGTATAAGACAATATTACTCGATAAATCATAGTTGTAGTACAACGGGAAGTACCTACTACCCTATGAATTTCGATTCCCTTGAATAATCGTTTTTTGCTGTATAAACGGCCGTTTTTTTTCTCCGTAAGCTTAAACGGTTGATTTTTCACAGTTTGAAGGGAACGTGTATACTTGAGTATTTTGGTTTTATTTTCAACTCAACTCTTGCTTGTCCAAAAACGCGACGGACAACAACGTGATCACACAAGAGTTTCGTTTTGTCCTTGTGGGGTAAGGAACCCCGAAAGGGTAACCCTGCATCTGCTGAATATTTTCATCAAAGCCACACGCAATTTATGTTCATCTAATCAGCACGCCATTATGCCCTCTCAAAACTTGCCCTGGGCTGAAAAGGTTAACAAAAAAGTAAGTAAATGTCAAAACCGCTAAACTGGCAACACCCTAATCCGAAAATTATACAGCGCGCAATAAACTTTGAGGGCTCGTTGTGAATACAAAATGATGATAATAAATTGCTTACAAAAGGTATTTAAAACTGTTGCGGTGTTAGGGTTATTACCGAAGTTTTGAGATTTCTGTAATCAAACTTAAGAGAAAATATGAACAATTTAAAAAATGCAATGGGCTTAAATATTTATACAGGTATAGCAAAATTTTTGAGTAAGAATGATATTAAAATTTAGATTCCTTTGTATGTTTTATGTCCTCATGTAAAGACTTTTGTAATTTTTCTCTAAGTTCGTATTATTTAGGGACCTTCAGGTCTAATTCTGTATAACACACTTTTACTGATTTTCTATGTGACTGTTTGTGTCCTTAAAAAAAAAAAAAAATATTCATTTTCTTCCTCAATGTCATTAACAGCTGATTCCAAAACCTTTTTCCAAATCCCGTTCCATTTTCATTTTGTAAAATAAGTCCCGTTTCCCTTCTTTTATACTCCCTTCAATCAAAAACACTGGCGATGGCGTAGGAACAAACCGTGCAAAGCCATAATCCAAAAACAAAAAAACTCTCGAAACGCGACCAACTCGCAAACGAGCGCATAAATATTTCAGGGAATTTCTACTTTTTACATCTGACATTCCCTTCAGCTCATAGTGTAATAGAATCGTCACTTTCTAAAAGCCAAGACCTCCACAAGATACTCTTTATTTCGGTTCGTTGAAGTATTGAAATACATACCAGCGGAGCGAAACTAATATCAGATATTAGATCATTCCGCGTCAACTTGCAGACTTTACTCCGATATAACAAAAGGAGAAGCTTCGTATCAGTATTTGATACCTAATATTGAAGAGCTTGAATCGCTCGTAGCCTGGGCTGCCTTAGTGATCTTAAACGATCACTATACTTAGTCTTAGTCACTATACATCTTAAACGATCACTAAGGTTAAGCAACATAGGACGCGTTCAGTCCATGGATGGGTCACTGTCTATGACTGACGCTAGTGGCATTATTCCGAGCGGTTCCGTGCTTCGCTAGGCACGTTAAGCAGTTGGTGCCGGCTGCCGTCGATAGATGGTAGTCGTTAAGCCAAGTCAGAGGCCTTAGGGCGGCTTGAAAACTTCTGACAGTAAGACCAGCCACTAGTCTTACAAGCCTCCACCAATCCGGACTTGGTCCCCGTGGTGGAGTATCGCCTATACCTTCATCAGGGAAGAGACCCGTGCCCTTCGGTGGGGACATAATGGGTTGATGATGATAACAAAAGGAGAAGCTTCGTGTCAGTATTTGATACCTTATATTGAAGAGCTTTAACTAAAGGGCGGAATATAATACGGGCTTGTGGGAGACGCAGGAACTTTTAGGCTGAGGAAATACAATATCCGCTGGGAATGAAATGAAACTTGATCTTTGCTTAAACAAAATCATTGGGAAAATGACATTTGTATTGGTAGGAGAATGTAGTGACTAGAATGGAGGCTTTTCAATGACAGCTGTCTCAGTAGAGTTCATAAAAAAAAAACTAGATGGCGCTGCAAGAAGACCAAAATGTCATCATGTTTTTAGGTCTGTGGTTTTAATCGTTATTAATCTGTGATAGTCTAAACATCTCTTTGTAGTCTGTGGTGTAAATTAGAAACTGTTGAAAATTGAAAGTTATCGACGTATTTTTACTTTGTTTAGTACAAACTACGTGAATTGTGTCTTTGCTCATGACTAGCCCATGCATTGTGCATTTTTCTAAAAACATACAACAGGAACCACAGACTGATAAGGTACAGTGATGTCATGACGTCAGCACCATCTATCGGTAATTTGCGGTACTATTTTTTTATGACGCTCTGAAAAGCTCTCAATGAAAAAGGAATGTTGCGTTTGTAAGGACATGTGGAGAGGATGAAGGAAGAAAGATTGACTAAGCAAATATATCGAGCTAATGTGAGTGGAAAGGCCGGTACGGGACGCCCCAGGCGGGCTTACTTCGACCAAATAGGGGATGTATTGGCAAAGGGCAAGATAAAAAGTACCCAGAACTGGCGTGCGTGCATGCAACGAGTAACGAATGTCGATGAAGCAAAAGTGATTTGTCAGGATCGTGGCAGGTGGCAGTCCCTGGTCCCTGCCTACTACATGTTAGTAAAAAACCAACTACAATATATCATTTACTTTTGTTCAACTCTCAACTGCTTTGGCACATAAGTTCTGTCGCCATCGCATCAATCTTCACATTTGGGCTGCTGCTAGCCAAATGTCAAATTATAACCACGTCTCTGTAAAGTCGACAACACGTCAATCTTCGCATTTTAGTTGAAAAGTCGCCCGTAATGCAAAGGAGTAGAGTGCATGGGTATATACCATGATGTGCTTTCGACTGTACCTACCTAATTGTTCTACCTTTCATGAGGATTTTAGTGTGTGAAATTCCTAGCGTGGCCTACGCAACGTCGTAATTTGGCAAAGGACCAAAGCCTAGGACGTCGGCACACGACTAACTAACTTACAGTAAAGATGGTCGGGGCATGAGGTCAGGACCTTGATTCTCTTAATGCATTGTAGTACAATGACAACTGTATGATCATAGCGATTTAGTTTCATTGTCGCTTCAATCTGCAGGTGCATATCAAACAATCTAGGCGTCAATAGTATGAAAAAACACGTCACGTGACCCGACCGTGAATCTGTCATCGTACCATAATGAAGTAGCAGAATCGTGGGCCTGGTAGATTCTCCTAATGCATTGCAGTATAATGACAATTGCATAAACATGGCGATTTAGTTTCATTGTCGCTTCAAGTCTGCGGGCGCACGCATATCAAACATCTAGGCCAGGCGTCAATGGTATGAAAAAGCACGTCACGGCACCCGACCGTGAATCTGTCATCTAAATATATAAAAGAAGAAACTGACTGACTGACTGACTTAGAATCAACGCAGAGCCCAAACTACTGAACCTAGGGGGTTGAAATTTGGCATGGGAGTTCCTTAGGGAGCCTAAGGGAGCACTAAGAAAGGATTTTTTGAAACTCACCCTCTAAAGGGGCAAACGGCGGTGTTAAAGTTTGTATGGGAAATCAATAGTTCACAGAAGCGATAAGAGATGTTGCTAGCATCGGCGCGAGTCTACATCGCGATGGTGATGTTTCCCTCAAGGGGGAAAAAGGGGGGTGCAAACTTAGTATGAAACTTAGCCATTTTTGAAGTTATTCGAATGAAATTCAGCATGAAGGTCCTTAATTGAAAGTCATGCAACACAGGTAAAATATATTTTCAAAAATCATCCCTTAAGGGTGTAAGAGGGGGTTGCGAAGTTAGTATGAAAGCTCTTTCGCATGCGCTAAAAGTATCCCTATCTTATTTTCAAGCTCTTTACTCAACTAAAGCCCACGCGGACGTAGTCGCGGGCAACAGCTAGTCGTACCATAATGAAGTAGCAGAATCGTGGGCCTGGTAGATTCTGCTAATGCATTACAGTACAATGACGACTGCATGACCATGGCGATTCAAGTAAACCCGATCACGTGTATCAATAATACTAGGCGTCAATGGTATGAAAAAACACGTTACATGACCCGACCGTGTATCTGTCATCATACTACAACTCAGTATCAGAATCCAGACCCTGGCGGCAGTACGGTCGGTGGACTAAGGGCTCTTAGACACAAACACAATATTATGTTTCACGATGGTCTGCCGTATCAAAGTAAAAATTCAGGACACAACATCGCAATGTGCCACGTGTTTAAGACGTATTTATGTGCAACAGCGCTAAGACGATCACAAGGTTGTGGCCAAGGTTAGGCAAAAGATCGGTAAGAAGGGCAGCGACCTGATGGATCGATGATCGATGAGATTGACAGACAGGCCTGGCATAGCACAGGCATATGACTAGCGATAGACTCTATCCATGGGTTGGATGAATAGATACGAGGAACTAAAATAATAATAGATAATAACTCGACAAAACACTATCTGTGTTACGTGAAAATGTGAATCGCTGGTAGCCCCGTCTGCCTGAGTGATCTTAGATGATCACGTAAGTTAAGCAACATAGGGGGCGTTAAGTTCATGGATGGGTGACCGTTCTATGACTAACGCTAGTGGCATTTTTCCGAGCGGCTAAGCAGTTGGTGCTGGCTGCCGTCGATAGATGGCATTCGTTAAGCCGAGTCAGAGGCCTTAGGGCGGCTTGAAAACTTCTGACAGTAAGACCAGCCAATAGTCTTACAAGCCTCCACCAATCCGGACTTGGCCCCCGTGATGGAGGGAGGAGGGGAGGAGACCCGTGCCCCTCGGCGGGGACAAAATGGGTTGATGATGATGATGATGAACACAATCTGTTGTCCTGAATCCAAACTAGCTGCTGTAGTAAGCAGGAAAAGACACACACATAATATGGAAATACACCCAGAGTAAGGGCCAATGCTACTAGAAAATGCTTTTTGTACGCAGATATTGTGTCGATTCCATCGGAGTATTTGCAATTATTATGTGTAGTACATACATACATAAGCTTACGCCTGTATCCCAGAGGGGTAGGCAGAGACCAGGTACTGCCACCTGCCACGATCCTGACAAATCACTTTAGCCTCATCGACATTCATTAGTCGTTGCATTCACGTACTTCGGTTTCGGGTACTTTTATCTTGCCCTTTGTGAATGCATCTCCTATTTGGTCGAAGTATGTCCGCATGGGGCGTCCGTTACTGCCCCTTTCACTCACATTGGCTCGATATCATATTTGCTTTGTCAGTCTTTCTTCCTTCATTGTCTCCGCTGTCCAAACCAGCGCAATATTCCTTTTTGTCAATTCTAGTCACTACATCCTTGTGTGTTGTCATCATTCAGGCACAAGAAGTCCACTGCTGGGCATAGGAGTGTGTGTAGTATTTTATTTAAATAGCATAATCATTGTAATAAACATGACAGCATCTTCAAGTGAGGTCATCGTTCAATGGAAGCTTAATAAATGCCATTATCGTAATTGATTCCATGTTTTTCCTTAAGGACATGCTACCAGTTTCTAAGTTAAGGATTTTACTAAGTTTACCTAGTCCGATAATTTTTGACCAAACAGGGGTTGAAAGATAAGAAGCACCCATAATTCTGTAAATGTAATTTGTGTGTACAATATAGAATATTCTATAAATTTACCCAAACAACTTTGACCGAAGACAGTCGATAACATTGTACATTGGCATTCATCAGAATGTATATAAATTAAATTATTCGTTAAAATACATTTAAGATTTCTAATTTCGCATTTTTATCCAATGGGCCAGTTGCCCTAAAACATTTAATAAGTCCGTCTTTTAGATTATTCAAAAATAAGGGACACGTATTTTTTTATTTGTGAATTAGACCAAAAATGACAAAGATATAGCCCATTAAAGTTACGTGTGACGTCACGCCGTGCTGCATATTTTAGCACGGAGTGACGTCACACGTAACTTTAATGGGCTATATCTTTGTTATTTTTTGATTAATCGAAAAAAGAAAAAATACGTGTCCAATATTTTTTTATAATCTAAAATACGGACTAAATAGAATGTAATTATTTTGACCCTGGAAACTACCCTAGTTCTCTTTATGCAAGAATATTCTCAGAGAACATCCTCTCTGCATACCAATAGTGTAACATTACATTTTCGTATCGTTCTATTCCTTCTTTTTAGGTTGGATAATAAGTTACCTTCATAATGAACTACAAACATATCACGGCCTGACCTTTGTGTTCAGAAGGCAATAAATCATAATTATGGCTATCTTCAGGCCAAGTCAAGGGAGCGTAATTAAGTAAGACGCGCAAAACATCATGTCCACAATGCAGTATTCATCATGCAATAAATATTAAAATTCCATGCAGAAGAGGACAAAATACCTGACAATTCATAATTTGTTTCGGACGTTTAGCGTGAGCTGGGGATGAGCCCCAAGGTTTTGTAATCGATTTTTTTAACAGATTTTCATTATAAATATAAATATTTACATACAGGCACATACATTGCTTCTGGCCCCACACTAGGATACCCTGTGTCGTGGGAAACAAAAAAACCGACATCACAGACATGGAAACATCCAAGACCTGGTTTTTTTGTCCTCAGCTGGGGTTCGAACCTGGGAGTCCCAAGCCCCAAAATGCCCAAAGTAAAGCAGTGCAATACAAGATGACCTCTCAAACATTGGACTATCTTACGAATCCTATAGTGTCTTACCAATAAAGAGCTCTTTCTTGTGAACCGTACTAGGTAGGTAGGTACCTAATCTTTCACAAAATGTGTGAATAACTATCGGCCGGTTTCCGAATTGAGAATTTCACTAAGTAAATACTTAAGGCTGTAACAAGGGCGAATGACTTTGAGCATTTGACCTCTGAGTTATAGAATAATAAACTAGCGCTCTATCTCTTGAATGTTTGTTGTACTTCTTCAGCGAATACTTTAAAAGCTAATCCATAATCCAAAGATTACACAGATAAGAGATGTGGCGGATGTTCGATGGCGATTGTTCCCTGCGCTAATTAAGAAATCGGACAATTTTGTACTAATCACGCTTAATATTAACATTAAAAATATATGAACAGTTAGGATTGCAGATATTGATGTGGCCGATATTTGCATGAAAGATTTAAATGAAAAGCTACTATCGTTTACCAGCGAAATTGGATTTTGTGGAAAATAAAGCTTTTGGAAAAAAATTTTTTTTTGCCATCTAGACAGGTTAAGTGCAAATTTTTTTCTGTTCGCATTAGTCACTGATATATCCTTTATTTCCAAAGATTTTATTCAGAATTTTTTAGTGCGTATTTTTGCCTAACATTTCAGTTAAAAATAGCCAATTTTGCAACATTTACCCTTGTTACACCCTTAAGTAACGTTCTGTCACGCTCCTTTGAGAAATTTGTCCCTAAGCCTTTCTCGCCGTGTTACGCACACACACATCACACATCATCAACCCATTATGTCCCCACCAAGGGGCACGGGTCTCTTCCCTGAGGAAGGTATAGGCCATACTCCACCACGGGGGCCAAGTCCGGATTGGTGGAGGTTTGTAAGACTAGTTGCTGGTCTTACTGTCAGAAGTTTTTCAAGCCGACCTAAGGCCTCTGACTTGGCTTAACGACAGCCATCTGTCGACGGCAGCCGGCACCAACTGCTTAACGTGCCTTGCGAAGCACGGAACCGCTTGGAAAAATGCCACTAGCGTTAGTCATAGACGGTGACCCATCCATGGACTGAACGCGCCGTATGTTGCTTAACCTTAGTGATCGTTTATGATCACTCATTCAGCCCAGGCTACGAGCGTGTTACGCGTTGTTTAAGAAATTTAACATTTTTGAGGTAACCCAGTAGGTACTTACCTCTATTTTTTACGTAGCCTCTTTTATGGTCAAAGGCCTTCCCAAATCGATCCGTATTTGTTGGTTGATAACGTATCGCCACAATCCCCTTGGTCTACCCCGGGTCTAACCCGGCTCTAACATATTTAAAAAGACGAAGCGGTCCTTTCTAACATACCCACTCCATACTTTTACTGCAATTAATGTTGCAAGCGGCGGCGTTTACCATAATGACGTCGAATTAAAATCCTAGCTGCAGCCTAGTCGGACGTTTTACTAAATGACCAACGCAATTATGCATAGTGTTAACGTGATTGTGAATCCTATGCTGAGAGTTGCTAGGCCGTGATTACGCTGTTCTTCGCCCGGTGTTTACTTTGCGCTAGCTTTTGAATGTTTTAGCGGCGCAGAATCAGCAGTTAGGATGTACTAATTAAATACAAAGCGCCTTAATTAAGCCTTTGTGTTAATGAAATAGAGCTCATTTTCAGTTGAAATATTTAGAGTTAGCTTAGAGCCTCGTTTCTCGTGTAGCACGTGGCTGGTTTTGCGCGGTCGATTCAATGAGCCGTTTTCAGAAGTACTAAAAAAAAATGTAATGGCTGTCAAAGGAATGCAATTTTGGACCTCAGCCCAATAGCCATGTGTGATACATCATCGAATATTTCTCAGCGAGCTGAACAAACGTTACTATGACGCCAACAGCCAAATGTTTGTCCTTTCGGAGTTATATTGTATTGTAAAAAAAAACTAACATTTTCAATAAAATATAACTCCAAAAGGACAAACATTTGGCTGTTGGCGTCATAGTAACTTTTGTTCAGCTCGCTGAGACATATTTTATGATGTATCACACATGGCTATTGGGCTGAGGTCCAAAAGTGCATTCCTTTGACAGTCGTTAGATTGTTTTTTTTTAGATCTTCTGAAAACGGCTCATTGAGGGAAGAGGCGCGCTGGTAGTAAAAGAAAATCATGGCTCCGTAAAAAATTCAAATAACAAAAATTACAATGCGTAGTGCTTACGAAAGTTTTACAGTCTGCTAGCTTTTAGAATATACCTCGTGCTCTAGAGTAGGCTTCGGTTTTCGCCGTATACACGTCTTTCACTAAATATTTATTGTTTTAATAATACTTTAAGTAATTTCTAATAAAGAACTACGCCATTAAGTAACACGCGTTTTTTTTTCAAAAACGTATAACTTTGCAGCGCATGCGCGGCGTGAAGATGTATGTTTAATAATCCGTTTTTTAGCTAAAACTTCTTTTTATAGTACACAACAACATAATATCACTATTAGAATTTGATTCATCAAATTTTTTTTCCATACTAGAGTGACCCACCCTAGTGTATACATACATATTTATATCGTACTGATGATCGACTTCTGACTTCGAAATTAAGTGTCATATTAGGTCAGATTTCGAATTAGTCATATCGGTTCCGAAATTTCTATTACATGAATATATCCGATTCTATCTGATAGTAGCCGAGGTATTATTCTAAAAGCTAACAGACTGTACTGCCGCGCTTATGAAAAACGCACTAAGTGCCATATTTTGCAAGCATAGTGCGTTATTCGTAAGCGCGGCAGTGTAGTTCAATTATTTTATTCACAATACTCGTAGAAACAAAATATTGAGGTACTTTATGAACGTCAAAGTTGTTACTTTCACAATTAGGTGATAGATTATGTGGAAAAGAAACTTATAAAGAAACTCGGCAAAACAGCTTAATTAACAAACTCACAAATTATTACTTACGGATGTGTTGAACAGTAGACATATTTCTCCTCTGAATACTTTTTAAGGAATCGCTCGTAGGCAGCCCAGGGCCTGAGTGATCTTGAACGATCACTAAGGTTAAGCAACATACGGCGCGTTCAGTCCATGGATGGGTCACCGTCTATGACTAACGCTAGTGGCATTTTTTCCGAGCGATTCCGTGCTTCGCAAGGCACGTTAAGCAGTTGGTGCCGGCTGCCGTCGATAGATGGCAGTCGTTAAGCCAAGTCAGAGGCCTTAGGGCGGCTTGGAAACTTCTGACAGTAAGACCATCCACTAGTCTTACAAGCCTCCACCAATCCGGACTTGGCCCCCGTGGTGGAGTATGGCCTATACCGTCCTCAGAGAAGAGACCCGTGCCCGTCGGTGGGGACATAATGGGTTGATGATGATTTTTATATTATTTGTACTGTTACTACGCAGCTTAAATTATCCGGTAACAGATGTAAAAATAAAAATAGTTTTACCGCTCTGCCACGCTTACTGTCAAAAGGGTCAGTTATAAATAGATCAACCAACCTCGTCTACTGTGAAAATCAACATTTGTCATTGTCTCGCTGACAGGTGTCTAATATACAGGGTGTACAAAGTCCACGTATACATTAGAAGATAGCTCGTCGACTCCTCGATACGAAGAACTTTTAATGTTGAGAAATCATCGATTTAGCGAAAAATAATGAAAGAAAGAAGAAAGAAAGAAAGAAATATATTTATTTAACGCCACACAGACATATACAAGACAAAAAAGGAAAAAACAGACAAGGCAAGATACTATACGAGAAATAAAAACAAGAAATTGACACGGGCTATGTCCATGCGGCGGTAAAACGGCCTCAGAATGTTGCTGTTTCATACTTTTCGACGGCCGGACCTCCCTCGTACTATCTGGAGGTGCTCCGTTGAGAAAGAGGCTCCCTGAACGGGACTCAACTGGAAAGAGCTAGAAGTTGCCGTACAAGACCGCGAGAAATGGAGATCCCTTCTACGAGCCCCATGTGATAAAGGATAAGGGATAAATGGAAATTATCATCATCATCATGATGATTTCCACCCCGACCCACGATACAGGCTTGCCTAGTGCGGGGCCGCAGTGAAAATTGTATCGCTAAATATTGCTTATCTATATACCTGTTCTACAATTGTGAACATAATATAGATACTTTAATGTGTCACTTATGGTTAATAAAGATTTATTATTATTTATCATCATCATCATACTTTTTGATTCCGCAATTGGTACCTTTAGTACATCGGGCTGATGGTCTTGCTACCGTAGAACAGCCGGTGGTTTATTCAACATTTTTAAGTTTTCCCCGTCGCAATAGTTGTTCGTATTGACGAGTTTAATCTCCGCATAGGATTGTGTATATAGACACCCTGTATATATCACCCAAGTGCGTCTGAAAATATGTGTGGAAATAATGAAAGGGCATTATGGTATAGAATTAAGTGTTACGTCGCCTTCTGACTCGATTAGTCTGGAGCACGAATTACTACTATGACGAATTTTAACGTTCAATTAAATTAGTGACTTGAGGATTGAGACTTGAATACATTATGCTATAAAGTAATTAAACTTTGTATTGAGGGTATTTCTAGAATTTTTTGTTATATGAAGAGTTAAAACTTTCGTGAGCACTACAAAGTCAACTTTATTTCAGACTAGCTGTGCCCCGCGGTGTTACCCGCGGTTCATCGATTTTCCCGTAGGAATAAGATATTTCCCCGCGGTAAAACGTAGCCTATGTTTTAATCCAGGGTATCGGCTAACTCCATACCAAATTTTATTAAAATCCGTCCAGCCGTTTCAGCGCTAAAGACTGACAAACATATAAACACACACACAAACTTTCACGTTTATAATATTAGTGTGAAGTGTGATACTTGCAGATACTTTTATTACAGATAATTACTAGTTACTTGACTTTATGTCGAAAGAGTCCGACCAGAGCCTAGATTCTGCTAATGCATTGTAGTACAATGAAAACTGCATGAACATGGCGATTTAGTTTCATTGCCGCTTCAAGTTTACGCGCGCACGCAAATCAAACAATCTAGGCGTCAATGGTATGAAAAAACACGTCACGTGACCCGACCGTGAGCTGTCATCGAACTACAATGCACTAACAGAATCGAGGCCCAGGTTTCGCTCCGATTCCCAGAGCTTAATCAAGCAGAGACGGAGCTCGCGTCGTCGGTTGCTCGTCTCTTATGTGAGAGCTTAATTAAACCTGGTCGGACTCTTCCGACAAAAAGTCTAGTAAGTGTATCCGAAATAATGTTAATATTTGGTATATTTCTTAGTTCAATGTAAGTATGTCTGCGTGGCGTTAAATAAATGTAATGTTTCTTTAAATTTGTTCAATTCACAGTTCGTGCAATACAAAAATTTATGTGAGAATGTGTACAATTTTGGCGCGCCTCGTGAAGTAGATTTGCGAAATAACAATGCGTGAAACTAGCTCCGCTACGGCCTTAATTAAACACAGACAAACTTGATGTTAAGCGGAAGATCACTGAGCAAATTCACGTGGTTGGAATATTAATGTGTTATACTTATTCAGTCAAAACAGTGCATCAACCTTGGGTCGTATCTTAGACGTACATATCTTAAACTCACGGTGGGGTCGGGTAATAAACATAAACATTTACAAACAGGCACATACATTGCTTCTGGCCCCGCACTAGGATACCCCGTGTCGTTGGAACCAGAAACAGCGACATCACAAACATGTAAACATCCAAGACCTGGAGTTTTTTTTTTGTCCTCAGCCGCCGTCCTAGCCGGACACATTTTGACCAAATTGGGGGAAGGGCAAGATAAAAATTACCCGAAACCGGCTTGCGTATATGCAATGGATAATTGATGTTGACACTCGGAATCTCATACTCGAATCAGAGCAAAACCAGGGCCTCGATTTTGTTAGTGCATTATAGTTCAATGACAGTTACCTACAAGATCGGGTCACGTGACAGGTTTTTTAATTCCATTAACGCCTAGAATTATCGATATGCGTGCGCGCGTTTATTTGAAGTGACAATGAAATGAAACCGACGAAGCGATGCAACGGACACTGTACTATAATGTCGGACTCTTTCGACGAAATTCCAATCTAACCCCCTTATTCATAAAAAAATTTAAGCATTGGTTAAGTAAACAACTGATTAAATGTCATGCTGTCCTTGACAGATGTCATTGAAATATAAAAGACATGACATTTAAACAGTTGTTTACTTATCCAATGCTTAAAACTTTTTATGAATAAGAAATATTTACCCCCTGTAAATGTTTCCGGACTAAAGTTAATGAAAGAAAGAAAGAAAATTTATTTATTTGACGACACAATACTCAAAACAAAAGAAGAAACACATGCACAAAACCATTACAAAATGCATACAATTATAATATAAAAAAATAAAAAAATGTCTAGTGCTCACGAAAGGTTTATTAAAAAAATACAGACTTTCCTAAAATAAGCATAAATATTATACCTAGGTATGTTTGTGCATGGTTACGGGATGTCTACGCAGCGGTAAAAAGGCCTCAAGCTCAGCATTTGTCGCAGGTTATAAATAACCCACAACACTGATTTTCAGCAGAGGCCTCGGTCGGGAAGATCAACTGTAGCATCACATAAAACATTTAGTACATGCCTATAAAAACTTACATCTATATAATATATAGATGTAAGCTTTTATCTTCTAGCTATATATATAAAAGGAGAAGCTGACTGACTGACTGAATGACTGACTGACTGACTGACTGACTGACTGACATATCAACGCAGGGCCCAAACTATAAGGGTTAGAAACTTGAAATTTTGCACAGGAGTTCCTTTTATAACGTAGGGTAGCACTAAGAAAGGATTTTTGAAAATTCATCCCCTAAGGGGGTAAAATGGGGGTTCGAAGTTAGTATGAAACTTTGCCGTTTTTGAAGTTATTCGAATGAAATTTGGTACAAAAGATCTTCATTTAAAATTATGAAACACGTGTAAAATATTTTTTTTAAATTATCCCTTAAGGGGGAAAAAGGGGGGTGAAAACTTAGTATGAAACTTTGCCATTTTTGAAGTTATTGGAATGAGATTCAATATGAAGGTCCTTCATTGAAAGTCATGAAACACATGTAAAATAGTTTTTCGAATATCGTCCCTTAAGGGGGTAAAAGGGGGGAGCAAAGTTAGTATAAAACTTTGCCCTTTTTGAAGTTATTCGAATGAAATTCAGCATGAAGGTCCGAAGGAGAAACCTTCATATTGAGTTTCATTCGAATAACTTCATAAACGGCAAAGTTTCATACTAACTTTGTAACCCCTTTTAGCCCCCTTAGAGGGTGAATTCACAAAAAGGGATATCGGAAATAATAATTATTAAGAACTTATAACCCAAATACAACTTTTTATTGAGATAACTTTGAAAATCAGAGAACTTTCATGCTAACTTTGCAACCCCCTTTTACCTCTTTAGGGGATGATTTTTGGAAAAAAAAATTACACGTATTTCATGAATTTAAATGAGAAACTTGCATGTTCAATTTTATTCTAATAACTTCAAAAACGACAAAGTTTCATACCAAGTTTACACCCCCGTTTTACTCCCGTAAGGGATGAATTTTCAAAAATCCTTTCTTAGTGCTCCCCGACGTTATAAAAGAAACCCCTGTGTAAAGTTTCAAGTTTCTAACCATTATGGTTTAGGCCCTGCGTTGATATGTCAGTCAGTCAGTCAGTCAGTCAGTCAGTCAGTCAGTCAGTCAGTCAGTCAGTCAGTCAGTCAGCTTCTCCTTTTATATATATAACTAGCTGTTGCCCGCGACTTCGTCCGCGTGGGTTTTAGTTGAGTAAGGGTGAAGCCAAACGAGCGTAATTTTTTGAGTTGTGAGTCGCGCAATTTCGGTCGCGTAATTTCTGCTACATTCGGTTTCATACAAAAACCCCTTTTTGCTACACGGCGTCGCCGAAGTAAATACGAAGAACTTTAATACCTTCTAAATTTGCAACCCCCATAAGTATTGAATTCAAAAAAAGGGCTGTCGGCAATAATCATTAACTTTATCAGGAACTTATAACCCGAATACAACATTTTATTGAAATAACTTTGAATATCAGAGAGCTTTCATACTAACTTCGCACCCCCTCTTACCTGCTTAGGGATTTAATTCACAGAAAGAGATATCGGTAATAATCATTATTACGAACTAATAACCCAAATACAACATTTTATTAGAATAGCTTTGAAAATCAGACAACTTTCATTCTACGTTTGCACCCCCCTTGCACCCCCTTAAGGGATGATTTTTTTAAAACTACTTTACACATGTTTCATGACTTTCAATGAAGGACCTACATACTGAATTTAATTCGAATAACTTCAAAAACGGCAGAGTTTCATACTAAATTTGCACCCCCCTTTTACCCCCTGAAGGGATGATTTTCGAAAAACTATTTTATGTATTTCATGACTTTTAATGACAACCCCGCATATTGAATTTCATTCGAATAACTTCAAAAACGGCGAAGTTTCGTACCGAATTTGCACCCCCCTTTTTCCCCCTTAAGGGATTATTTTTAAAAACTAATTTGCACCTATTTCATGACTTTTAATGAAGGACCTTCATATAGAATCTCATACGAATAACTTGGATAACGGCAAAGTTTCATACTAACTTTGCACCCCCCTTTTTTCCCCTTAAGGGATGATTTTTGAAAAACAATTTTACACGTATTTCATGATTTTAAATGAAGGACCTTCGTACTAAATATCATTTGAATAACTTCAGAAACGGCAAAGTTTCATACTAACTTGGCACCTCCCTTTTCCCCCTTAAGGGATGATTTTTGAAAAACTATTTTACACGTATTTCATGATTTTAAATGAAGGACCTTCGTACTAAATATCATTTGAATAACTTCAGAAACGGCAAAGTTTCATACTAACTTGGCACCCCCCTTTTTCCCCCTTAGGGCATGATTTTTGAAAAACAATTTTACACGTATTTCATGATCTTAAATGAAGGACCTTCGTACTAAATATCATTTGAATAACTTCAGAAACGGCAAAGTTTCATACTAACTTTGCACCTCCCTTTTCCCCCTTAAGGGATGATTTTTGAAAAACTATTTTACACGTATTTCATGACTTTTAATGAAGGACCTTCATATAGAATCTCATACGAATAACTTGGATAACGGCAAAGTTTCATACTAACTTTGCACCCCCCTTTTTCCCCCTTAAGGGATGATTTTTGAAAAACAATTTTACACGTATTTCATGATTTTAAATGAAGGACCTTCGTACTAAATATCGTTTGAATAACTTCAGAAACGGCAAAGTTTCATACTAACTTGGCACCTCCCTTTTCCCCCTTAAGGGATGATTTTTGAAAAACTATTTTACACGTATTTCATGATTTTAAATTAAGGACCTTTGTACTAAATATCATTTGAATAACTTCAGAAACGGCAAAGTTTCATACTAACTTGGCACCCCCCTTTTTCCCCCTTAGGGCATGACTTTTGAAAAATTTTACACGTGTTTCATGATTTTAAATGAAGAACCTTCGAACTAAATATAATTTGAAAAACTTCAAAAACGGCAGGTGTCATACTAACTTTGCACCCCCCTTTTATCTCCTTTATGGATGATTTTCGAAAAACTATATTACATGTTTTTCATAACATTTAATGGAGGACCTTCATATTGAATCTCATTCGAATAAATTCAAAAACGGCAAGTTTCATACTAAGTTTGCACCCCCCTTTTTCCCCCTTAAGGGATGATTTTCGAAAAACTATTTCACACGTGTTTCATAATTTTAAATGAACCTTTGTACCAAATTTCATTCGAATAACTTCAAAAACGGCAAAGTTTCATACTAACTTTGAACCCCCATTTTACCCCCTTAGGGGATGAATTTTCAAAAATCCTTTCTTAGTGCTCCCCTACGCTCTAAGAGGAACCCCTGTGCAAAATTTCAAGTTTCTAACCCTTATACTTTAGGCCCTGCGTTGATATGTCAGTCAGTCAGTCAGTCAGCTTCTCCTTTTATATACATATATAGATATATAGACAAACACACACAAGAACCTATCAGATCAGAAGTCAATACCAATAAAAGTCATGTTAATTTAAAACATAATACAAATGACACTAACAAATATTACTTGCATAATACAATACATACTCTAAGATTATATCAAAAGTCGTAAGTGGAAAGGAATATTCAGGAACTTTAGTATCTAAAGCTGGAATGAAATGTACGCACTTAAGTTTAGGTAAACAAAGTGTTGGGTAAATCTAGAGAGAAGTAAATATCTTGGGTGTTTACTGTTTTGCTCCCAACTTCTGATGTATATTATGTTAAACGTCTTGAACGTTGAAAACAACAAGTACAATCCACTATTATTTTCTCTGCCTCCTCTTATAATTTCAGAAAAGATGGTCAGAGTGGAGTCAATTTTTCGCTGCTTTCTCTCCGCTACAAATCGACCTGAAGGCAGCTAATATTGAGGTAGTCCAGTTTGAGCATCCGCCATTCGTGCAGGTGGTATTTAGGCGGGTGCTCAAACTGGACTCAACAAACAAAATGTAGCTTATTGACGTTGAAACAAATTTTGATTTCTCGATTTCTTCCTATTTTCTTCTGTCTCTCTATCCGGGCGCTTATTATTGTTTGTTATGCTAACGCTACTTCTCTTACTAGATTGAATGAAAAACGACCAGTCAGACGTACTGAGTTACCTATTCATTCATTCCAGTAAATGAAGTAGCCTTAACATCATGAATCAATGGCCAGAATGCTTCAATTGGGTTGGGCTGCATTCAGGAAACTGCACCAGGTTTTCTCGTGGGCTCTCGTCAGAGCCTAGAGATGAAAAACTTCAACCGTGCGCTGTCCCAGTTATGTTTTACGAAGCCGAGACAAGTATACAGGAGAACTAGTACACCAATTCAAAATCGCTTAGAGTGCTATGGAACAGGCTATGCTTGGAATTGACATTATAAGAAAAATCGGACAAGTGCGAGTCGAATTCGCCTACCGAGGGTTCCGTATAATTTTTAGGTACTTATATGTTATAAATAGTTAAAAAAATGAAGTCTCGCGATTTTTTCCGAGCATTTCCCGCACTTTCGTCCTTACATCCGACCGTCGGTCCGTCCGTCCGTTCACGCGTACCTGAGTTAAAATAAGTGGTCTTGGCAGGCCACGGCAACGAATGAATCCTATAAGAATTCCGTTTTTGCTTTCGAGGTACGGTACCCTGAAAACATTTAAAATATTCGATTGCCATCATATTTTATGAATGAGATCTTTATTTCATTTTACTTGACTCCTTACAATATCGGTATGAATTTTCGTTAGATCCTACGTAGGCAGCTTGTGCACATAAGCGCTTTCGCAAAATATAAACATGTTTAAAACCGTGATCAAAGCCTTCAAATTAAAAATATCATCAAACAAGTACTGTAAGCTTCATCAGTCTCCCGTTAAATATTTGATTAACATTCAGGGAAATCAAGTCCCGTTCAGCTACGTAATCAACAATATCATGCCCGATTTTTCTCCCATTTCCCGCGTCTAATTAAGGCTATTTTAAGCCGGTCAAAACAGATGTTTCATAACATATCAAAGCAAAGAGTTGCTGTAAAGTCATATGGAACTAAACAGATGCCAGTCACTGTGCCTCGAAACAAAATACCAACAGTTTAAATCAGTCAGACGGAGACTGTAATGGGTAGACTGTCCCATTTTTTTTGTCAACATTTTGTTAACATGAACGAAATCATGTTCTACCCAGATACCATCGTTTAAACGTCCAAAAATATTGTTGCATTGTGTGCCTTGTTTTCTGGTAGCGCATTCATTGTCAATGTCTAGATATTTTTCGTTTTTGTTTATTGATTATTTTGGTGTACACTAAATTCAACTCTATGCCGTTGCAATAATGACTGCAATGTTTGCTGTACAATGCTGTGTTGATAATACAGAAACAACGATTTCAATGATCTCTTTTGAAAAATCTCCAGACGGCTTCGAGAGAGAGAGAGAGATAGAGAGAGAGAGAAAGAGAGAGAACATTTCGATTTTGGTTTCAAATTTCGTTTGATGTTTGAACATTTACGAAAATCGTGTGTTACATTTACAGCCGCCTATACAGGGTGTCTCATTCAAATCGTTCAGTATGGGAAAGTCTGAAACTATAAGACATACGAAGATCTGTTCTGAGGAACCATGTCATAGATTTTAATAACAAGAAAAACTGCATTCATACATTTTAAAAAACATCTGTACTCCGTTCGGGAATCGAACCCGGTTGTTTTGAAAAAAAAAACCTACACTATTTCTATTTAGATATCGATTGTGTAGGTCTTAAGCAGTAAATGTCTGTATGAAACATGATGTCTAAAATGAATAAAATGCATTGTTTTCACATACTTTAATTTATTTTTCAAATCAACCGGGTTCGATTCCCGAACGGAGTACAGATGTTTTTTAAAATGTATGAATGCAGTTTTTCTTGTTATTAAAATCGATGATATGGTTCCTCAGAACAGATCTTCGTATGTCTTATAGTTTCAGACTTTCCCATACTGACCGATTTGAATGAGACACCCTGTATATGTCCCGTTCTAGGGCCAAGTACAGTCGGGGTCTAAAAATGTTAACCACCTTAAGGTTCATAATTGTACAGACAATTATACGACACAAGGTCGATATTTGTATTGATTTGATTAGATAAAGCATAAAGCTCAGAATAAAGAGTTGAGTACCAACCTGTCAAAGTTTAGAGCAAACCTTCTTCGCTCCCTCAAGGAGGTTTTATTTTATTTATTTTGTAAAAATTGTATTCAATATATTTTCAAACTTTCTATTTTGACAGAGTTTTGATCTGTGTCATTTTAACAAATGTTATAATTTTAAAATAAGAAATGAATTTAGATACCTGTTAGAATCGAGGCTTCGGAACTTTGAAAGGTAATAAGTACATTGTTAAAGCATTGTAGATTATAAAGTTGATCGCACATTTGTCAGCACCGCACGCGCCGCACGCGCCGCACGCGCCGCACGCGCCGCACGCGCCGCATTTTAAAATTGGGTCGCACATTTATCAGCACCGCACGCGCCGCATTTCTGTGTGTTGCCAAAAATTTTTGCAGTTTTTTCTTGCCTCTGGTGTGAAACGGTGCGGTGACATTGTGTTATGGAAGAAATTGTTGGGTTGGGGTGTAGCCTTGCGGGCGCTATGGGCCGAGGACAGAAAAGTTTTAGCAAATTTTTTTTTTCTTCCTTTTTGCAATCGGTATAAAACGCTAAAATTTTTTTACGTTTTTGTTCATTGACTTTTAGTAAGATTGTTGTCGAGTTATGACTTCGAAAATCTTTGCAATTTTTTTTTTATTCTTGCATTATATAGGGACGATCCATGGGAGCAAAAAAGGTCCCACAACTTGGTACCGTAAAACACACCGTTTTCGAGTTATGATTGAAAAAATAAAACCCTTTTTTTTTCTTTCCTTTTTGATTGGGCATGGGTAGCACTTGGGGAGCAAAAAAGGTCCCACAACTTGGTACCGTAAAACGCACCGTTTTCGAGTTATGATTGAAAAACGAAATGTCCCTACACAATGCAAGAATACAAAAAAAAAAAAAAATTTTGCAAAAACTTCGATGTCAAAAAAAAATTTTCTTATAAGGATTTTTTTTCTCGTTTTTGCGACCAATTGGGTTCCTATAGTGCCCCCATGCAGACACCCCAACGCCTACTCCCCGTCCCCAACTTTACCCACCACCCACAACATTAATTAAAAAAGGAACTTATATGGAGCATATTCAGCTCTTCGGATCCGAATGAGGCAACACTGAGTGGCAGCACGCGCCGCAAGTGCCGTACGCGCCGCATTATATGACGTCATCAGAATTCTTCCTTCGGAGTTCGGATGCCTACGGTATTTTACGAAATGCGGCGCGTACGGTGCGGATAAATATGCGAGCTTACATATCATTGCATACAACGAATTCTAAAATGCGGCGCGTGCGGCGCGTGCGGCGCGTACGGTGCTGACAAATGTGCGATCAACTTAATGCACATCTTGCGACAAAGAATCAAGTTTGAAAACTGGTAAACATTTTTAGACTCCGACCGTACAAGGAAGCAGTTTCCGATTACGTACTCGGCGGAACTGCGCGCACATGCGCGCGCTGCGTTTTTGTAAGCGAATTACCATTGACTTGCCCCTGACTGAGTTGACACTCTAGTGTGACACCGTCTCATGGCGTCACGTTGCGAGTGTTTTCTTTCAATTTTCCAGTCCAATAATTCAGCGCACAAGACTTCCTTTAGATCTATTTGAGACTTGGCCTCCGAACGTCAGCTCTGCAGGGAACAGCTGTAATATCCACTTCCTTCGGCAACCCTCGGTTCCTCGTATTCTAGCGATGTGTTAATACTCTTGACAATCAGTTGGCCAAAGTGCAAATAAAAAAATAAGTGTCTACATAATTTTACAGATAATTAACTTTATTTCGGATACACATAGATACTTGATACGTTGATAAGCGAGCTTGATCGTAGTCAGAGACGAGCAATCGACGTCACGAGCCCAGTCTCGACTCACCATGATTAAGCTTTGCGAATCAGAGTGAAACCTGGCCGGACTCGTCCGTCAAAAAATCAAGTAGGTAAGTGTATAATCCGGAATAATGTTAATAATGTGTACTGCTCACAAAGATTTTAGTTCCAAAATTTTACAGTTTATTAGCGTGCGTGAAATCGTGCGTAAGGAAGTTCTGTTTTGTAAGTTACTAGATAAATCAGTAAATAGATAATTCAGTTATGTATTACAAAAAACATAACATAACATAAACATTTACATACAGGCACATACATTGCTTCTGGCCCCACACTAGGATACCCTGTGTCGTGGGAACCAGAAACAGCGACGTCACAAACATGTAAACATCCAAGACCTGGAGTGTTTTTTATTTTCATCTCCCCAGCCGGGGATCGAACCCGGGACCTCTCGCATGGTAAGCAGATGTGCTAACCGTTTCGCCACAGAGGTCGTCAAAAAATCTCGTTCTATCATGTGTATTATGTAACAAAGTATTTTTAGGGACTAATTAAGAAAAAAATGTTTATAATAGCGGCTCTGGCTTCGCACAAAAACCTAATAAGGTTTGAGTACATAATGCCTTTGCCGGTGTGTTATAAATAAAATCTCAAATAATACCTTCGATCTTCGATAATACCTTCAAACCAGTTCCTCCTGGACTCGGCCATCGACCTTCTGGCCCTGCCAACAATCTTCTGCCTCAGATCATACTCGAGGACCACTGCAAATTCCCAAACTAACCACGAAATCGTCTAGCCTCGCAGTGAACTAGCTGTACTCTCTCAAGCAGCTGGCGTCACCCACATCTCCATAGCCCGACACATTTTCAATCCTAGAGCTGTCAATCTTTTAGTCGGAGAACGCACGGATTTTCTTCGCCGCCTTTTTTTCGCCGGGTTATTTTTGGCGTGACACGTCGCTATTATACATGCCGTCGTAAACAGTGTTAGAAATGTACAGAGGTTGTCCGTGGGACAGCCAGCAGAGCTAGTAAAAATTCTGGACTTGTTTCATGTCATAGCCTTTGCACCTCATGTAGATAAAGGATGCTTTGGACATACACAAATATCGTAACACCACTTATGATCCATTTCTCTATACTTGACATTTTTCTCAGACCTTAAACGACAATAAATCAAAAACCTTTAGCGTCAGTGAACTCGATACCGCTAAAGGTTTTTGATTTATTGTCGTTTAAAGTCTGAGAAAAATGTCAAGTATAGACAAATGGATCATAGTCGGGTTAGACTAACTTACAATACCGGTACTTGAAGACGCAAATCTACTTATCCTGTGGCTTTTTAGTTCATACATATATACAGACACATGCATATACGACTTGGATACTTACACGTTGGTCATGTCGCCGTTTCTTGTTTCCACGACACTGGGTATCCTAGCATGGGTCCAGAAGCTCTGTATGTGCCTATGTGTAAATGTATGTTATGCTTATCAAAAAGTATAATCACCGGCCTAATAATGCGCACCAAATTCTGAGCAATGCCAATCGTCTAACTGTCAAATTTTCTACTTATTTGACAGACCACTGATTGCCACGATTTGGCGCGTGAACGATAGCGGTTGAGCTGCTGTTCGGTTGGCTTTGAACTCGAAAATATTGTGGTTGACTACATGCCTCTACAGCCATGTAATCGATTAACAAAATAAATAATCGGTTCTTGTCATCTGTGCCTTTTACCGCGAGTTAGTTATTCATGGAGTTTCCTATTAAATTTGCTTTCCTTTCCGCCGGGATTATAATGGAATTTTTGATCACGCGTGTGATTGGATTAGCATTAAGTCAAGAGAGCCTGCTACGTGGCTTTTTTATGGGTTCTTTTAAGAAGCTGAAGTGAGAATTAGGAACACTGTTACCTAAAGGAATGGCGACAGCTTATTTTTTGTTAACAATTTTATATGTATTTATTTAATTATACAATATTTTGTACAATTTTATACGTCTTCTTAGCTGATGTTACCTTGTAGGTAGCGCAGAAAATGAAGTTATTGGTGAATGCTGGGATTTGAACCCACAGTCTTTCGAATGTGACGCTAGCATTCTACCGCTACTGTTACCATACGAGAGGTCTCGGGTTCGAACCCCGGCTGGGTACAAAAAAAAAACCAGGTCTTGGATGTTTACATGTTTGTGATGTCGCTGTTTCTGGTTCCCACGATACAGGGTATCCTAGTGTGGGGTCAGACGTACCTAATGTTTAGGTAAATGTTTATGTTATGTTACTCTGCCACTGAGGGTAAAGGCGAGCCTGCATTAACCTGTAGAATTTTCGGTAGACCTATCGGCTGACCAAAACAATGGTTTTTAAATTGTTCTTTTCAAAGAATCAAGAACGAAGAGTTAAACGGCTGTAGATGAAGTTTGCCGTATCTCGAAGAGGTCAGTAATCAAACGATTCCGATCATTATTATCCCTAAGATATTTAACAATGTTTTTTAGCACTAAAACTTTGTGAATAGTAGACATTATTAACTTATTCCACATACACGAATCGCTCGTAGCCGGGGCTGCCTGAGTGATCTTGAACGATCACTAAGGTTAAGCAACATACGGCGCGTTCAGTCCATGGATGGGTCACCGTCTATGACTAACGCTAGTGACATTTTTTCCGAGCGATTCCGTGCTTCGCAAGGTACGTTAAGCAGTTGGTGCCGGCTGCCGTCGATAGATGGCAGTCGTTAAGCCAAGTCAGAGGCCTTTAGGGGCGGCTTGAAAACTTCTGACAGTAAGACCAGCCACTAGTCTTACAAGCCTCCACCAATCCGGACTTGGCCCCCGTGGTGGAGTATGGCCTATACCTTCCTCAGGGAAGAGACCCGTGCCCCTCGGTGGGGACATATTGGGTTGATGATAATATAAAACATACACTTATTTGTTGCTCGTCTCTGACTGATCTCTGCTCACCATGACCACCACCTTAAGTATGAAGTATTTAACAACTCAGAATCTCCTTCGACCTATCACCCTTAGTAACAATAGTACTAATACAAAGGTACCTAATTACCACCTCCAAAATATCAACCTGCTACAAAAGGCACCGAGGCTTCCAGTGACGTAACAAATGGCCTCACTCCGGACTGTCAATACAACAAAGGGCATTTTCTGTCATCATTAGGCCCAAATATAAAGGGATTAATAGCCGAGAACGAGCTAGAAAGAAAATGCATAGAAGGTCAAAGATGAAAACCGATGACGCGAGCTCCGTCTTTGTGATTAAGCTCTGCGTCGAAACCATAAGTATATCCGGAATAAAGTATATGTGAGTGGTTGACCAAAAAGGGACCTCAAAATAATAGATTTCGAGAAAATCGCGTTTGAAGTTTCGTGTATAGAAAGGTTTTGACTCGGCTCGGCTCACAAAAAAAAACATAAAAAAATAACTACGGCACCTAAAAATATTCAGAGTGCTTAGTGAGCGGGCGCGCTTTGTCACTCCTATAGAATATGAGTTTACGTTAACGCGATCGAGTAGTTAAAAAAACTCGCACTAAGCACTATGGTTAAACCAAAACAAAGGTAAAATACCACAGATAAAAAAAATCTAATAAAAAAATAACGGTTTCCAATCCCTCCAGGTCCCTTTTTGGTCTACCACTCACATATTATAACGTATAAAATGTTCTAGTTGTGAATCTGTAAAGGTCTTACAGTAGGTACCTATGATTTTGATTTTTTTAAGAACCGTTTTTTAAGGGCATATTCTTACAAAAACTTAGAGACATATACATCTATTCAGTTGGCCGGCGGCTTATGGTCGACGCCGGCCAACTAAATTGTTCTTTTTAACTGTTTATATCGGAGTACAGAGTGCTTTTACTGAGTTATTTCCTTCACTTTCGATAGCGAGAGAGTTTGCGATTTGCATAGGAGTGACAAAGAGACAACTAGGTGTCGCGCTTTGTCTTTTCAAAAGTGAATGAAAAAACTCAGTATACGCACTCAGACTATTCAACATTATTAATTACAAATATACTCTTAACCCTACAAGCCCCGAGGAGCAGCCGGCGGGTCCGATGTAAACTACGGCGCAGTCCGTTAGGCCCCGTATACCGGCCGGCGGGTCGGTCTTGCAACTGCACTTTGAATCGAATTTTAAAGATGATATAGACCACAGTTGTATGAGCACGTTTTGTTCTTTGAAAACTGTGATAAATTTCAAATATCACTCTGTGGATAACTAACTTAGCTGTGAAAGAAGTGTGCTAGGTCTGAAGGGTTAAACATAGAACGTTTTAGACACTTTTCAAATATTTCCTACCACTTTTCGATTTCGAACAAATTTTAAAGTCGGTTGTAACTTAATTAGTTGCATTATGATCAGGAAAAGAACAATCAAAAACCATTGTAAGTGTTCTAGGCCTGATGGGTTAAACATAGAACGTATTAGAAAACATTTTGCAAATACTTCCTACCACTTTTCAATTTCCAACAATTTCGAAGGTCGATTGTAACTTAATTAGTTGCGTTATGGATCAGGAACAGAACAATCAAAAACCATTGTAATGGAAAGTCGATTGCCCCCCAAAAATTCATTCATTTAACTGCACTCATTTAAGCCTCACAAAAAATACAAGAGCAAGAAAGAGGGCCAGAAAAGGACGTTCCTCAAAGCTTGACTCCACTCTTTCTCGAGTAAGGAAAACAGTGTTAAAACGTCTTAGATTTCCTCCACTTGAGTTAATTTCTCACTCGAGTGTGCGAATCAGGAGTCAAAGCTAAGGTACCTTAGGACCTTTGAAACGTCCTCGAGAAAGAAAATGTGTTTTATTTGCAGCAGTCATCATTTTAAATACATACATAAGCTCCCGCCTGCATCCCAGAGGGGTAGGGAGACCAGGGACTGCCACCTGCCACGATCCTGACAAATCACTTTTGCTTCATCGACATTCATTAGTCGTTGCATGCACGTACGCCGGTTTCGGGTACTTTTTATTTGGCCCTTTACTAACAAAGGCATACCATTATTATAATAGGTAGTAATTTCTATTGTTTTTATGAGCCTCTAAATGGATCTCTTTTGAAATCACATCGCCATTGCCCACGAAAAAAAACCAAACTCTCACGAGGATACTCGAAACGCAGACTTAAAATCGGAAATTTGTTTCAAGGTAAAGAATTTACACTCCGTTTGTTGAATGTCAATATACTCTTAATGTTAGTATTAGCCGCAGCCTTGTAGCCTAATTCAGTGAAGAAAAAGGCAGCGAAAAAAAAGTTCACTCTGACCATCGTTTGTCAAATCACCTTAAATCTAATACAAAGTTGCTATGAATGTCCATCTACCTAAGAAACTCAAGACCCAATGAGTGCAATCAATACATGTAATGTCAAACATTATTTAATATTCTTAAAAAAATAAGAAAACACCAATGCTGGCACCAGACACACGGACGGCACCCGTTCACGAGCATAAGGGCCTTTCTCCACTTCTCCGGTCCGGCAAATGTTAATTACCGGTCCGATTTAGAAACACACAAGAATACTACTCGTAGTAAGCTTCTCTACTACTCCGGCATCCGGTTTCTAACGGTCAGATAATTTGATAGATCGGAACGGTATTTTACCGGGCCGAAGTGATCGACGTACAAAAACAATACACGTTTTTGCCCCGCGCATACAACCCGAAAATGTTCCCATACTATTTTATTTACATTAATAGAATGTGTGGAAAACGTCCCCTGCTTCGAATAGAAAAACCGAGGAATTTTAGTAAAGCACTGCGTCACGTCCATTGCCGATTATAATCGGATGAAGTGGAGAAGCATAATCCGGCATCCGATATTTTTCTTATGACTGATTCCGGTTCCGACGCCGGACCGAAGCAGTGCAGAATGGGCCAAACGCAGAGTTCAGCCATCGCCAGTCGCAACCATATTAGAGAGATCTCTCTCTGACCACCGCGCCACCATTCGCATGACCTTTGGCAAACTTGTCTTATATTATTATTATACGTTTTCTTTAAATTTTCACTCTTTTAACAGAGGTACAAGTTGGCACGGGCCTAGGCCAAGTGCATTAATTATTAATTATTATTATTATTAATACGTTTATTGCACATAAGTAAAAATTACAATGGCAACGCGGCGGACTTAATGCTAAAAGCATTTTCTGCCAGTCAACCGCAGGAGGTGTATGAAAATAACTGATAGGCATACTGTAATTTTAGATAAGATAAATACATGAAAAGTACACATAATCTAATATAATACAATACAATACAATACAATACAATACAATACAATACAATACAATACAATACAATACAATACAATACAATACAATACAATACAATACAATACAATACAATACAATACAATACAATACAATACCTACTATATAATATGATATAACATACTGAAAACCTGTAATAGAAAAATATATACATATAAATAAGAGAAAAATAAATACATGGTAATAAAAATACAGTGAGGGATGTTGCATATACACAGCTGAGATCTTATAATAATGCATCCACTATCTCCTCGTCTTCACCTTCGTTGAGTGTTGAGTCGAGAATTCTTAGGACATTCCTCAACGTCTAGGAATACGAGACTTCTGTCCAAAACCTTTCAGACACGATCCCTCAATAGAGGCGGTACAAAAAACCGCCACGGTTGGGCAACGAATCGATCGACAATTAAACGACACAATAGAGAGTTTACTCGCGTATTGACGTGGATTTTGGGCCCCTTCGGTCCCTTGGAATTGGTCCCTAGTTGGTGTTTGTCAGCAGCCTATGCACGTCCCACTATAGGGCACAGGGCTTCTCTCAGAGAGACAATATGGGCTTTGCAGTGTACCATTTTTTCTGCAATTTCCCTTTTGTACCTCTCACACCAATTAACTAAATTTTATTGTTCCAGATACTTCTAAAAGTATTGTTCATGATCGGGTGAAAATGATTGAGAACAAAAACATAGACACAAACATTAACAAAAAGAAAAAAGAAGCAACAATTTGACAAAATGCACACTTTTGTAATCTGTGGTTTTGCAATCACAGATTAAAATATCGCTTATACATATAAGCTTGTAGTAGAGTTATATAGGGCCATATCAACTTTGAGTTGCTTTAACTTTAAGCAGGTTTATAGCCCAGTTATAATGGGGATTTTGTTTTATTAATGACGTGTTTTATTATTAAGGCCACTTTAGCAGTCCTTTTAGTGAACTGACTTTTTATTAATAAGGCTGTTTGTCTTTAATACAAAAATGCGTTTAATATAAAATTGCTGAATGTCTTGCTAAGCGCAAATCTCGAGAACAGCTGAACCGATTTCGCTAATTCTTTTTTTAGAATATTCCTTGACGTACGAGGATGATTCTTACGGAGAGGAAAATTAAAAAAATTGCCTAAAAATGGCGAGAAAATATGGAAAAAAACGAAAACTTTGGCGTCACGAAGTTTTCCGGGACAGCTATAATAATAATAATAATAAACTCACGCCCGTTATCCCCGAAGGGGTAGGCAGAGGCACCAGTCTCTAGAACTGGACCCACGTTTTGCCGAGTTTATTAGGTCCCAAACGTGACAAGTGGCAAGCCTGTCGCCGTTATCCGGGCACAATTTATCAGCGAATGGTGTTGCTGTGCAAACAAATGTACTTAACTAAAAGTCATACCGCCGGGACAGCTAGTTACATAAAAAAAGAAATTATGAATATGAGTAAAAATATTGAATAGCTCAAACACTTAGGTTTTCTCACGATGTTATCCTTCACAGCTAGAGTGTAGTATTGCTACAAGTATCTTCTGACAGTAAGACCAGCCACTAGTCTTACAAGCCTCCACCAATCCGGAATCGGCCCCCGTGGTGGAGTATGGCCTATACCTTCCTCAGGGAAGTGACCCGTGCCCCTCGGTGGGGACGTAATGGGTTAATGATGATGATGAGATTGCTACTACAACTTCACAAATGTACATTAACTTAGAAAACAAAGTCATAGGTAAGTCATAGAGGCCACTAGACTTGTTGGTGTGTAAAGCGGCACAATTGGTCAAGAGGCCTTAAAACGATTGGATATTTGATCCCGTAACCCAATTATTTACAATGTTAGGTAAGGTTTACTTGCTCTTACAACACACATCAAACACTAATTGAGAACGGCGACAGTTGTTTCGTTAGCATAGGGCTTAGGTGATATTATTGTGAGCAATATTTAGGGACACAAATTTTCACTGCGGCCGGCCCCACACTAGGCAAGTCTGTATCGTAGGTACCAGAAGTTAGCATACTGGTTCGAAAGGCAGGATATCAAGCGAATGTGAATGGAAGAGCCGGTAAAGGAAGCCCCAGGCAGAGATGCTTCGACCAAATAAGGGATTCACATGGGCTTTCTATGGGAGAAATATTGTTTATACGATCATAGTTCTATTTCCGCAAAAAATGTAAAAAAAAGTCCCGACTTTGCACCTCAACATCTCGTAAATCGTTGATTTCCCAACCATGGTGTCTTGGGGAATAATGTTTGCTATGATGTAGAGAATGCGTATTTTCACGATCCGGCTGTGGTTCTTTAACACCCTGTATATTATTAATGGGCAAGATAAATGTACTCGAAACCGGCGTCGAAATCATGTCGATGAAGCGAAAGTGATTTGTCAGGATCATGGCAGGTGGCAGTCCCTGGTCTCTGCCTACCCCTCTGGGATACAGGCGTGAGCTTATATATGTATGTCTATAATTAGTATCCCAAATAATCCCTCATAATAGAGAACTTTATGAAACCTTTTATGAAACGAAATACAAACACTATTATAATTATCCCCTGTGCAAATTAAGCCACAATGGAATCGTTCACTCGTCATAAGCCTTATAATAATGGAATGAAATATAAACCTTTGGAAAGCCAGGAGTTAAAAAGGGTCGGTCGGCCATGTTATCTGAATCCCTGCCTGATTATCATTAGATAACATTAGAAACATCACGTTTTGAAAATCAAATTAAATTACGAAATTACGTCTCAGAGGCTTCTGTATATTATAACTAACATAACATTTAACATAACATAACATTTACATACAGGCACATACATTGCTTCTGGCCCCATACTAGGATACCCTGTGTCGCGGGAACCAGAAACAGCGACGTCACAAATATATTGTACCTGCAACTGCGTTCCTTGAAGGTTTCTGATAAAAATATCTAAACTCTAAAGTTGTTTTAAGTGTATGAGTATTTCTAATTTCTCTAGCGGTATCACGTCTGATCAGTATGCCGGTCCTTGTCTGGTTAATAACATAACATTTTACATACAGACACATACATTGCTTCTGGCCAATTCATACTAGGATACCTACCCCGTGTCGTGGGAACTAGAAACAGCGACGTCACAAAAATGTAACATCCAAGACCTGGGTCTTTTTTTGTCCCCAGCTGGGATTCGAACCCGGGACCTCTGGCAAGGTAGGCAGATGCGCTAACTACTGCGCCACAGAGGTCGAGGTATTACTGCACAGGTTATCCTATTTTGGGACTAGGTCACGTGATCGTGTTGTGTGGAAATTATGAAATCAGAAATGTATGTTTCCGTAAAGATTTACAGTGTTTGTTTAATGTCAGTGTACTTATAAAGCCTTACATATGTATGTATAGTCAAACGGCAAATTCACAAAAGTTTCCTACAATGGAAGCTTTTCAAAAGTTCTAAGTTTTTGATTTAAGTTTTAAATGTAATTCACACATATTCATATTAATATTATTTATTGCTAAATCATGTAGTGTAAATGTAAACCTAACTAACTATATTCATTAATAAATCAGTAATTGTCTTTCGCTGTCTCGGGTGTAGTGGAATTTTCTCCAGTGTATGACATGGACAATAAAATTGCAGATTGACAATCTACAAACAGTATGTACAATGTACATTCTCTCACAAAAATATTTACAATATTATTCTGTAATAAGTCGTGGGAACGGCATCGTTATCCCTTTTGTAAACGCGTGGATAATTTATCCTGTAATGTCTGTCCATTGGGCTTTGTTAAAGTGTAGGGTAACAGGCTGTATTGTTATCAGATGTCCGTCTGTATCCGAGGCCTTATTTTAATAATAACGATGTCTGAAATTCAGAACAAATAAAGAACAATAACTTGTGTGCTCATCATCATCATCACCCATTATGTCCCCACCGAGGGGCACGGGTCTCTTCCCTGAGGAAGGTATAGGCCATACTCCACCACGGGGGCCAAGTCCGGATTGGTGGAGGCTTGTAAGCCTAGTGGCTGGTCTTACTATCAGAAGTTTTCAAGCCGCCTTAAGGGATTTCAAAATTCATACAATGCTACTCGTAGAATAAGTTGTTTAATAGAAATTGTTGCTTATTTGTTATCACTATATTTTTGGCCATTAAAGGATTAGAAATAGAATAGATTACATTGTTAGTTAATTCTAAACCTGACGGCCACAACCACTTAAGTCAAATATTGTTCTTATGGCATACACCGGATGGAAAAAGCACTTAAGTCCTCAGACGTTCATGGGCCTTTTGATGTCATGTCGGTCATTTATTGGTTAAAACTTTATTGCAATTTCAGCAGCGATAACAAGCACCCATGTTAAACTAACTAACCACTTATAACCTTCTACTGTAAAATTTTGCCATCCATTTCTTTTTGACTTAAGTGCTTATTCCTTCCGGGTCTAGAATGGGCTAGTTGCCCTAAAAATGTAATTAGTCCGTCTTTTAGATTATTCAAAAATAAGGGACACGTATTTTTTATTTGTAAATTAGACCAAAAATTACAAAGATATAGCCTATTAAAATTACGTGTGACGTCACGCCGTGCTGCATTTTTTAGCACGGAGTGACGTCACACGTAACTTTAATGGGCTATATCTTTGTTATTTTTTTTTAATCGAAAAAAGAAAAAATAAGTGTCCAATATTTTTTTATAATCTATATATATAAAATTCAAAGTCCTGACTGACTAATTCATTCACTCATCAACGCCCGGCCCATGCCGTTTGACCTAGGAAGCTGAAATTTTGCACAGATGATCTGTATATAATGTAGGCAAGGAATGAGAACGGATTTTTTGAAATTCAACCCCTAAGGGGGCGAAAAGGGTTGCCAAAATTTGTATGGGAGTAAATTTAAAATAAATACTCTTCAACACAATTGATTGAACACGTGTTTCACCGTTTTTCTAAATTTAACCCTTAACGGGAGTTACGGGAGTGAACGGGGTTGCAAAATTTTGAACTAAAGTCCACGCGGACGGAGTCGCGGGCGAAAGCTAGTCTAAAATATGGACTAAATAGAATTCAATGAGCGTTTTTCCTTATGCCAGATTTAGTTTTAGAAGGTGGCGCTGCCGTACCGTAATAATAAACGTCAAAACAAAAAATAATACTATAGTTCTGTGGAATTTGTGATGGTTGGTTACCTAGAAGAAAAAATGCTGTTGTCGTTTGGTGATAAGTGCGCTTTTGGATACTTTAGAATCTTTGCTATGGATTGTGGGTTTGAATTTTTATTTTTATTACGAGAAACCTCGTCCGAATAGCAACCCTGGTTCCTTTTCTTGTTTAGTGATCTGTGGACTGACTTTGACATTGATTGCTACGAATCACAAATTCGTATGAAGAAACGAATGACGCCATCTAGTGTATCTCAAGGAACTAAGAAAAAAAAGAGGAAAAACGCCCATTATTTTGACCCTGGAATCTACCCTATTTTTGACCAGAAATTATCGTATGTGGAAGCTTTTACAAAACGTCGCACACTAACCGCACCTTTCCTTCGCCCGCAGGTACAGTGACCGTGTCCCTAAGTGCCCAAGTGCCCAGTGCTCAGTGCTAGAACCGTGCGTGGATGCCTCACCGGTCCGCCCGGTGATTCGCAACCCTGGCGTGGTACGGGGCCACCGGGGGGGGGATGCAGGCGGGCGGGGGCTGGTTCGTGCCCTGGGGGATGGGCATGCAGAAGTTCGCCGTGGCCCTCCCCATGGGGGGGGTGGTGCCGCTCGTGCCGCCCATGCTGGCCGCGCTGCCGCCCCAACCGCCCCCGCTGCGGCTGGTCGCGCCGCCCCGCCTGCAGGCCCACCAAGCGCTGCCTGGACGCAAGGTGAGGGAGTTTTAAGGAAAGGAACGTGTTCACAAAGAGGGATTTCCTTTTTATTTTTTTTAAACTCTTCTCTTCTCGCTGGATAGATGGCGCTGAACTTGGTAAGTTACTGCAAGGAACGGAACGTCACATCATTTTTTGATTATTTCACATGGATGTAATGAGCCGTTTTCAGAAGAACCAAAAAAAAATCTAACAGCTGTCAAAGGAATGCAATTTTGGACCTCAGCCCAATAGCCATGTGTGATACATCATAAAATCGGTCTCGGCGAGCTGAACAAAAGTTACTATGACGCCAACAGCCAAATGTTTGTCCTTTCGGAGTTATATTGTATTGAAAAAAAACTAACATTTTCAATAAAATTATAAGAAAAGAAAACCTCTCAATGTAGATAATACAGAAAAAAACTAAGCCGAATCTGGGTCTCTCGCTTCCGAGTCTATTGTTCTACCTAGCTACCACCGCTTGTCTTTTGATTTAAGGTTTTTTTTTTAAATAAGCTATTTCTATGTCCACTGCTGGGCAAGGGCCTCCCCTTTAGATATCCACTCCTCCCTGTTCCCGGGCAACTCTTCCCACCACGGTAAATATTTTATCAGTTCGTCGCACCGTCTTGCCTCGGTCTTCCTCGTTGCCGGTAGCCATCGCACGGCACCATATCGGTGACAAATTTTGCCCACCTTTTAGGGTGATCCACCACCACCACCTTTTTGATTTAAGTTTAATCTACCTTTATTATTTTATATTGTATTTATCTAAACAGCAGTTGTTGCCTACCCACTGTTGGGAATTAATTAATTATTATTATCTTATACTTGCATACGAACCATTTAACAGAATAATACGTAAGAAATAGCATGTACAAAAGCGACTTTATCTCTCTAAGAGGAATCTCTATCCAGAAAACCTTAGGGAGGCGGAGAAGCAGTAAAAAAGTGGATCTACAGGGTGTACAAAATAAACTGAATTGACATAGCTATTGATACCTATATAAATACATACAGCATAAGCTGTAATGTAATTATATTAATTTGCGAAATAAATAATGATAGGTCAAAGCTATGACCGAGATACATATCTTCAGCTATATACCTCTCGAACTTCGGACAATCTTTCAACCGCTTCTTAAATATGCTAATGGTGGGACTAACACATATTGAGCATACTCTTGTAATCTCGTTCATTTTCCTCCATCGTATTTTCAAGGTCCTCGCACCTGGTCTAATATCATCATAATTTTCCATTTTAAAATGAAAAATTATCCAGTTGTGTCATTAATCAGGTTACGAGATCCGTCCCCTCCGCAAACTTTTTAGCGGACAAATTACATAATTGAAAATTCGCTCCGAAATTATACTGAGCCCTTGTGAAATCTTTGAAGGAAATATTTAATTATTACACTTTCAATATTTCATGAAAAGGAATGTCGATTTTAGAATCGTTCATATTCTTGCTATGATCCGGCACGGGAGTTCTACCCACTTGACCTAAATTGCTAACATGTCTTGTTTGATAAACATAAGAAATAGCTGTTAATAATTTATAATAATTAATATAGCTGTTAATAATTTATAATAGTTAATAATTAATAGATGTTAATAACGTACCTTCTCTCAGAGAGAGAGAGAAGAGAGAGAGTGGGCCTAATTACCACGAGTGCCCTCCGTGGAATACCACACTTTTAACCTTCTCACTAGCAGCAGAGACAGATCTGTCTCAGCGCATCGGGTAACGTCAAACGCGCAACTGAGACAGAGTTGTCCCAAAGGGCAACAGACCAAAAAAATGCGAAAATGTGTTTGACGGTCTATGGTATCGGTTTATGGTTATTGTTCGCTTATGTTCGGCATGAAATTGCCTTTAATCTGTGGTAAAATACTCTAAGACTTCCTAAAAAAAAAACTTGTCAATCTTAGTCGAAAATTTCTTGTTAGAAAGTGGCGAGAGCGGAGAACAAATCTACAAGAAAAACTGGTTTTTTGTTAGAAAGGTAAGTGAAAAGTGTATTTACGTGTTACTTTATGCATTTATTTCAATCATTACACATAGTTTTACCTAAAGAATGCTATAAATACTTTAAATTTGGCCCAAGAAAATGTTCGATATAGCAACTTTGAAAAGAGTTGTACTTTCTTTCAAAATTTTTGATCATTGTTTGAGTATTTTGGATAAAACCCACTATATTTGGCCAGTAAAACTATCGTACTTTGTTATTTTATTCATTTTTATGTGGAATTACTAAGTAATAGTGAAAAATATTACAAAAACAAAACATTTGCCGTTGTTTTCCGATCAGTTCGTAAACCGGAAATCGACCATTAGGGTAACGACCTCCGGCCTTCTCATCCGGTTCTATAGTGATGGGCTTAGTGATTAGTTCAATTGATTATCGACATTTAATTTTTATCAACTTCAATACACAGAGAATATGAATACGAATGTTATATTAGAATGAAATTTCCAATTAGATTCTAATATAACACTCGTAGTTCATAGGAAAATAATTATTATTTATTTTATAGATGTGGAGACCCGGCCACCCAATCCCCCAAGAGTTTCTCGACTTATTGGAAGACAATGAGGAAGAGGACGAGAGCGAGGGGGAGTTGGAGGTTGAGCTGGAGGAGGAGGAGGATGAGGAGGAGACTGGGGTGGCAAACCTGATGGTATGTTATAATAATTATAATTATAAATATTAATTTTGTATTATTTCTTGTTCGTTCCGTTATTTTAGGTTTATACTTCTTCCAGGCAATGGACATCATGGTGGAGGAAGAGGACGGGGAGCTAGTGCCACTGGAGGCACTGAGCGTCCCACCTTCTACCTCTAGGTACAATACATTTTTTTTTCTATCTAGATTATGCAGAGGTAACTTTTTTTTGCAAGTAGATAAATAATAAATATATTATTGTTTACAGATATGAACGAGATTTGGCTTCCCGGGATGAGAGGTAATTATTATCGTAGTAAATTATTCTATATTTATAGAGAAAATTAAAAGTACTACTTTTTTTAACTGTTTATTTTTTCCAGCAGGCTCTCCAGCAGCAGCAGTGGGGATGACGAAGTGCGCAGGGAGATGTTGCGTAATGTCAGCCCGCTCTGCATGCGTTTTATCGAAAATTGTTTTCCCCGCATTTTATCGATTCTTGCCCAATAAAAACTCTCCCTTACCCCATCCCTCCTAAACAAGACAAAACAACTAAAATACTATTTTATTGTTTTATTCTTTATTTTTGTCTGAATATTTATTGTAAATAGTGTAAAAAAGGAAAATAAATATTTCATTATGAGTCTACTGTTTTATTTCTCCATTTACCCTTTTATTTGTGACCTTGGTACAAAATATAATGCAGTCGATATTTTTCATTTTTACTAGATTTTGTAGAATATTTCTATAAAAAGCATAGTATTCCAATAAGATTACAGTATTTTCATTCAATAAAAGTGGTTTTCACTTCGTAAAGACCCACGATTACAGTACATTTTCAAATTCAAATTGTCCCTCTTACACTGTTCAGTAGGAAACGTTAGCATTCTCGCAAAAAGTTTGATCCTGTTTTGGTAATAAATCTTATATGGGAAGACAAAAACAAGCTTGATAGAATGAATAGGTGTATATTCAGCACCTTGTTACATAAATTATCTTTTCCTAAAGTTACGTAATAGTTCGCACACACACAAAAATTTGGGACACTAGGCCCTTATTTCTAGTAATTGCATTTTCGTACTCTGAATGTAAAAAATTGTGAGTCTGAATTTTGATAAAGTTGTTATTGCTTAGTAATGTAACTATTCTAGAGTATAATTCTTTTTATTTCAAACAAATCCGTAAATTGGTTAGATAATAATTTGATATTTATTCAACCTGGTCATTTATTTTTTTTGCGCCGCCATGACACCCCTTTCAGTTAATGTCAGTGGGGTGAATTGGGGGTGCGAGTGAAGAGGTTAAGACCCCTTCCAAGTGTGACATCACATATTTTGCAATTCGGCTTCTAAAAAATATTAAATGAAAACAGCAGTTCTGAAATTACTTGGCTAGTTAGATTAGTTAGCTGTTCAATATAATTATATCTCGTGTCACCGTGTTAGTGCGCATACTCCTCCGAAACGGCTTGTCCGATTGTGATAAAATTTTACAGGTGTATTCGGTAGGTCTGAGAATAGGTTTTTATTTATTTTTAATAATAGAAATTGTTTATAAAACTATAAATATTTGTTGAACATTATCAAATCATTGGAAAAATAAAGAAACAATAAAGTTTGTCACAGATTCGCCTATTTATTTTTTGTAAACTTTTAGTCCGGATCAACTTACGGGTGCTTTTATCGGACGAGTCCGACCAGGTTTCGCTCCGATTCGCAGAGCTTAGAGCTTATTTATTTTTTTGTCGAAAGAGTGCGACCGGGTTTCGCAACAATAAAAAAAATCGTTATAAAAAAATACATTATTAATTATATTTTTGAAATGTGACATTACGAATCTTGGAAAACCCCCCTCCACCATTTGTCACACAATAACACACTTTCACAAGATGGACAGACGACCTCATACAAGTGGCAGGAAGACGCTGGATGCAAGCCGTTTCCGACCGGTCTTTTTGGAAATCCATGGAGGAGGCCTAATGTCCAGCAGTGGACTTCTTGTGGTGATGATGATGATGATGAACACACTTTCTCGATCCACCTCGCGCCCCCGTGACGTACTTTATGAATTTGAATTTGATCCCTAATCACTAAGTTCCAATGTGGTCGGGCACACACATGTTACTTTGTAAACCAAACAAACTATGTCTGAAGTTTTCGCGCCCCCTTTGGCACAGACATGTCATTCCGTCCAAGAAGGGCATCTGTGCAAGAACAGTCTCATCCAGTGCAATCTGAATAGTTGGTACAGTCAGAATAGTAGTAGGTACAGTCGATAGCACATAAACCTTTACATTTTAGTTGCAACGTTCGGCCGTACACAACGGAATAAAAATAAATAAATAAGTAAATAAAAGTTTTATTCAGTAAAGGTAAACACAATTTTTTACAGTATTTCATTTCCGCCAAACTAAATGATAGTTTGTTGGCAGACTTACTCTCATCTTATAACTAAATTACTTAAAATACCTGACAAATTACTTAAATTCAGTTTACATAGAAAAGTAACATACCTACTTATATAATATATTTAACTAACATTAGGATCACTTTATGGTACTAGTTACAAACTGGTTCATTAATTCGGAAGCTACACATTTTTTATAAAGAACGAATAGAGTGCATAGATGTAAAGGATTGCGTGCTGTCGACTGTACTAATGCTACTGGCCTATAAATGTTCACTGGTTGGTAACTTCCAACTATGGACTTGGGAAAATTAAATCCTGGTCACCTGTAGTTCTTGTGCTCTACTTTATCGCAACGGGTCACCAGAAGGGTCAGCAACGACCGCCTTGCTAACTAGTCGGGTGCCACTTTTTGTCCGAGCAGTTTATTTCTTCTCCAGTTTAATTTATCTATGCTGTGTGTAGGTAGATAGTGTTAGGAAACAGGGTATTTTCTTCGTAACAAAATCAGCTGTTCTCACGAAGTGTCTGAGAGAAGCATATATCCCACTGCCGGACACTCGGGTTTGCTCAAGACATCTTTCTTCAACTTCAACTTCTTGGACAGCATCAAATATTTTTGTGAACCTGTAGAATTTTTGGTGGGGCGATCGGCTCACCAAAACAATCGTTTTCAATTGTTCTTCAAGATTTTGCAATCCGATTAAATTAAATGAAGTATGTTAATATTAAAAAAAAAATTATTTCACTTACTTTATATTGTACAATAGACGGGCGTAATACTAATTAGTATTTTATTCTAGCCAACCTATAAGAGAGAAGGTAGGGATAGAACCATACCGATAAATTAAAGAAATACAATTTTTAAGTACCTATACAACAGAAATTAGTAGAACAATCTCCTATACAAATATAGGAGATTGTTCTACTAAAAATTTCTTATACTTTGTATTTGAAAGTTCTGATGAGTATTATTCATTTTCAAAATACAGTTTTGCAAAAGCGGGTGTCAATATTATCACAACGGGTTTGTTGAGAACACCTTATGTTTCTATACCAACTGTGATCGGTGTCATGCGGTGGTTGGAGTTAGGACTCATAATGGTGGAATCGTCGTCCGATTGAAAGTGGTTTTTAAAAGTAGATTTATGGGGAGATCGATTTTTATGTAGGTTCCAGTCCAGTGTTTTTGCCTTGCAGTAAATTGCAAATGTTTAAATTGAAGTTAATTTATAAATTTGCTATTTATTTTCCAGTTTTGTGTGCCTCCGAGGCATTGCAATTTTTTTATAAGAGTTTCCCAGAAGCTTCTGCATCGGTGGATAATTTAATATAATTAATTATTTATAAAAGCCTCGGACGTTGACGTTAAGTCGGCGGAAGGTCCGTGGATGCGAATGGCGAGAGACCGTGTGAAATGGCTTTTGGGGGAAAAGGCCTATACCCAGCAGTGGGCAGCGGTGGGCTGATGATGATGATGATGATGATAAAAGCCTGTATGATTCGCACACCTCTGAAATATATTTTTTTTACCTTTGTACAATAGTACATCTACCTCCTTTTCCAATGTATTAGTCCAGTCCATGCAAAGGTTGCCTAGAAAACATTAATTAGAGTCTGCTCTCTTGGCTTAAAAAACATCTGTGGAATTTTACGTACTATTCGTACTAGTTTAATTAAGTACAATAACGTATTGATTACTGACGAGCTGTTTCCGACAAATTCGGGATACACGTGTTCCCGAAATACATTGATTTAAATAAAAACTAAATACATTGATTAGTTATTCGGGGAGTTAATTTGCAATCAATTCGGTTCCATGAATATGAATAGGGACGTTATAGTCTAAAAGAGGATGTAATGAAATGAAATAGTTTATTTGCCTGAAATGTCGTACAATTGGTGGTCAGAATAATAAATATCGATCTCACATTTCCCCTGTCCAGGTATGCAACATTTATATCTAGAAATATAAAATAGTCTAGTTATTTACAAAACAGATTATATAATAATTATTATTTTATATTATGTGATATCTATGTGAACATTATTTCTTAGTGTATATTTATTTTATTTAAAGCGTAGTACTCATTTCACATTATAAAAACACATTTCCATTAACCATTTATGTAGTGAGACCTTGAATCGGGTCGAAGGCAGGTACTTAATTGACTGTGGGATCTTATGTGTATATACTTATAAGCATACTGTAATGACCAGAATTGTGACAGCATGTTTATGGTCATTTGATTATAGGTATAAAAGTAATTGAAGGAAGGAAGAAGGAATTTGATTATATAAAAGTAATTGAATTGAATCGCTCGTGGCCTGGGCTGCCTGAGTGATCTTAAACGATCACTAAGGTTAAGCAACATACGGCGCGTTCAGTCCATGGATGGTTCACCGTCTATGACTAACGCTAGTGGCATTTTTCCGAGTGGTTCCGTTCTTCGCAAGGCACGTTAAGCAGTCGGTCCCGGCTGCCGTTGATAGATAGCAGTCGTTAAGCCAGTCAGAGGCCTTAGGGCGGCTTGAAAACTTCTGACATTAAGACCAGCCACTAGTCTTACAAGCCTCCACCAATCCGGACTTGGCCTCCGTGGTGGCTTATGGCCTGTACCTTCCTCAGGGAAGAGACCCGTGCCCCTCGGTGGGGACATAATGGGTTGATGGTAAACATAATGGTAAACATCCAAGACTTTAGGGTTTTTTGTCCTCAGCTGGGGTTGGAACACGGGATCTTTCGCATGGTGGCCTGAAGCATTAACCGCGGCGCCACAGAGCTTAATTGATGTACATAGTTACAAAAAAAAACCTTTTTTTTCTGGTTTCTTCTTTTTTTTGTGTATAGACTAAGCAATAACCCAATTCCAAAATTAAGAAACACTGGAACATTCGAAACTAGTCAATTAAGACATTATGAACGTTGTAGACCGAAGCGATAATTAAATTAGCTTAACTTAACCGAACAATTCATTGTTAAAAGCCTCAAATAACCTGTAAAATTACTAGGAACGGCATGGGAGGGCGTAAGTTGGTCTAAAATTTACACCGCCTCAGATTAATGATTTAATTTGCACTTATTAAACCCCGTCAGCAGAGGCTGTCTGTGACGTAAGGCTATAATTACATAACTCAGCCGGCGCGACCGCACTACGTTACTACCGCACCAAAAAATTATTATAAACGTTATCACCAAAGGGACAGTAGGACCAGCCACTAGTCTTACGAGCCTCCACCAATCCGGACTTGGCCCCCGTGGTGGAGTATGGCCTATACCTTCCTCGGGGAATAGACCCGTGCCCCTCGGTGGGGACATAATGGGTTAATGATGATGATGATCACCAAAGGAAATAATGATGGACCAATGAAATGTGGATAGAAACGCTGGTAAATGACGTCTTAGAAGGAGATATTGTGACCAAACCGTCAAAGTTGTCGAATTTTCAAAGAATTCGTCAATAAACAGGTGAGAATCGTGACATCGTGCTTTCCATGCGTGTAAAGTCCACTGCTGGACATAGGATTCCAAAGGATTTCCAAAAAGACCGGTTGGAAGCGGCTTGCATCCAGCGTCTTCCTGCCACTTGGATGAGGTCGTCTGTCCATCTTCTGGCTGGTCGTCCTACGCTGCGGTTGCCGATATGTGTTATCCATTCGAGAACTTCATTCAATTCACTCAAGGTACACTCTAAATGAGTCGTCACAATATTTTGAAGTGCGACGAAATAAATCCATAACACGCGATACTCTTGAAGTTGAGGGCCCAATAAACGTGTAGCTTTGGCTAATTTACATAGTACTAGTATCAAATCAAAGCGAATCAACAGGTGACGACCGAACGATTTACGATGCCACAAAACAAGAAGCTGTAGAGACTGCGGTTGGCTGGGAATTCACCAAGCTACGTTTCTAATGTTACTTGATAGGTGTGTAAAACAGATAAAAAAGTAAAAAAAAACTATACATAAATATTTTGAACTAACACATTCGTAAGCACTTCAAATTATAAACTGTTTTCCAGATACACTCACTTGACTTTTTGTCGGAAGAGTCCGACCAGTGGGCTCATTATGTAATTTTCGCAACGGATATTCATACGTCTTAAAAAGTCAGGTCAACACAAAAACCGACGTCATACGGAGTACTGTCTCGCTCTAACATAGGGTCTTAAAAGAAGAAAAGTGAATAGGCTCTTACTGAACCAACGAGGAACATCGTCGGCTCCATCTTCACTTACCATCAGGTGAGATCGGGGTCAATCGTTGGTCAGTTTTTAATAAAAAAAAGAAAAAAAAAAGATAGTGCTATACAGCAGTGATATACATGACTTTTTAAGACGTATGAATATCCGTTGCGAAAATTACATAATGAGCCCACAGGTCAGAGACGAGCAACCAACGACGTGAGCTCCGTCTCTGCTCACCGTGGTTAAGCTCTGCGAATCAGGGCGAAACTTGGTCGGTTTCTTCCGACAATAAGTCAAGTTGGTAAGTCTATCCGGAAAACAGGTCATATCAATATCAATAACATGCAAAATAGGCTAGTTGCCCTAAAAAATGTAATTAGTCCGTCTTTTAGATTATTCACAAATAAGGGACACGTATTTTTTTATTTGTAAATTAGACCAAAAATGACAAAGATTACTATTAAAGTTACGTGTGACGTCACGCCGTGCTGCATTTTTTAGCACGGAGTGACGTCACACGTAACTTTAATGGGTTATGTCTTAGTTATTTTTTGTTTAATCGAAAAAAGAAAAAATACGTGTCCAATATTTTTTTATAATCTAAATTACGGACTAAATAGAATTTAATTATTTTGACCCTGGAAACTATCCTATTGGGTTAACAATATTTATCTAGAATGTCACCCAAAACATACACATGACAAGTGAGATCAGGTCAATGCAAGCTCACAGACATAAAGTTCACTTATGGATTCCAGATACACTTACTTGACTTTTTGTAAGCCAAGTAAGTTTAAGTACTTTTCGCGATTTTTCGTTTCTTTTAAACGGGTAGTTATTCTATAAAGACGAACCTCTCATCATTCATCATCAACCCATTATGTCGTCACCGAGGGGCACTGGTCTCTTCCCTGAGGAAGGTATAGGCCATACTCCACCATGGGGGCCAAGTCCGGATTGGTGGAGGCTTGTAAGACTAGTGGCCGGTCTTACTGTCAGAAGTTTTCAAGCCACCCCTTAAGACAAACCTCTAGCTCTCTTTATTCTGTCTCCAGCTGAAAAGCGAATAAATCGTGCTCGCGAAAATGCCGGAGGGCGTTTTGAATTTGTAGAATTCGTGTCTGCGGCACACGTCGATACTTCCCTCAGCCGATTTCGTGACAAAATATTAAATAAATAAATAAAATCTTTATTCAGTAAGCAGAAGTTACAGTTTAAAACACATGATTGGGGCTCTGTACTAGGTCGAGACCTGTGGTACAGATACCCCGCTCTTCCTTTTTATTACATTGCAAGGCTTAATGAATAATCTACATTTTGGGTATTCTTATGCTGCCGATGGATATATAAATCAATCACAGTGATTCTTCTTCCACACAATTACATGTCTTCAACCCATTATGCCCCACTGGTGGTCACGGTTCTCTGTCCTGAGGAAGGTATAGGTCATACTCCACCACGGGGGCCTAGTCCGGATTGGTGGAGGCTTGTAAGACTAGTGGCTGGTCTTACTGTCAGAAGTTTTCAAGCCGCCTAAGGCCTCTGACTTGACTCAACGACTGCCATCTATCAACGAAAGTCGGCACCAACTGCTTAACGTGCCTTGCGAAACACGGAACCGCTCGGAAAAATGCCACTAGCGTTAGTCATAGACGGTGACCCATCGATGGACTGAACGCCTCGTATGTGGCTTAACCTTCGTGATCGTTTAAGATCACTCAGGCAACCGGGCTACGAGCGATTCCCGACAATTACATGTCCTGGCCCCAAACTAGGATCGGCTGTGCTATAGTAACCAGGGAAGGATATACAACCCGACTGATGCCATTTGTGCAAATGTACCTAGTGATAATCGAACCCACTACCTCCGGCATGGTAATCAGACATTACACCGCTACACCATTGAGACAATCAATGGCACAATGTGTATGTAATTATTAAAAATATTATTTACTTTTTAAAAGACACATCGTGAAAGACATTATTGTGTACTATATTATGGACACATTACCAACCAGCTCAGCCTAAGCCTATGATTACTGGCGTATCACAACACACTTTTCTAGCTGTTACTTATAAAACTAATTTAATAATAACATGAGATTCGTTAATGAATGTAAAGATTTTGTTGTGCTAGCAAAACTTGATATTTGCCCCTTTCTGCTTACGTTTCAAGACTCCCACATTAGCTCGATACATTTTTTCCGTCAAGCATTAGCCTAGGCTAATAATAGGCGCCTAGGCGCACACTAGCGACACGCGAAAGCGACAGCTCTGTGACTAGACGCGACGACACAGGCTACGGCCGACAATTTTCATATATTTTGTTTGAAGCTCCGCTCACTTGGCGTCAGAGTCGCGGAGTCGCGACGACAAGTTCAGAGCAGCGTTGCCAACTTAGTGGAATTTCCACTAGATCTGGTGGTTTCGACCTTCGTCTAGTGGGCAAAAGATGTGTTTGGTGGTTAGTGGAATTTCTGGTGGTTTTGAGTCTAATATTTAAAGTTACACTGTACCTATAATATTTTTTGGGTGGTTTTGAGACAAAAAAACCGCAAATGAAAGAAAACGGTCTCTCTCTTGAGTAACAAAACTTAATGCGGCATCGGTGCATGCAGTTCATTATTAAGCTGACGAATGAATTAAAGAATAGAATGCCTGGACTTATGCATGGACGTAATACACAAACAAGACTGATATAATATAAAGTCCTTGGTATTATGAGACAAATTAAAAAAAAAACACGTGGGCGAGGCACTATGGCATAACAAGGAGTGGAGTTACTTTTGATCCTCAAAAAAGGTCTTATTTTGGGGCTGAAGTCGATGACCAATGCAATCACATCCATCTTTTAGGTTAGAGTGAAAAAAAAACTCGCCCATGAAGGGTTCCTCAATTTTTATTTTTTTTTATTTTTATATTTGAGTTAATTGAAAATAAGCTAACGGCCTAGCCACGGGAAACGGCGGCGCGAACTGCGGTGCCCGGTGCGGCAAGCGGGACGAAAATTCGCGCGGCGCGTTTGCCGCCGCGACTAGTAGGGCTGAGTGGGGCAGGCCGGTCAAGAGCGAAATGTCTTTAGCTCAAAGTAATATTTTTTTTGTTCAATACATAATATTTGGAAGAGCGTAATCTACTCCATAGATTTTAATAGGAATCGAGGTATACTATGGAGAATTTCACATTTTTCCACCGAAACATTTTTCGAGTCTACTAGAATTATTGTCGAATTATATTCTTCAGGATTGGAAAAAAAGTCAATGCAGCTAGAGTTTTAAGTGCCGCTGAAAAATTGATCTAATACATAGGTGCCATTTAATTAAACTGACCATATTTTGGAGAATGATAGTAGGTATCAATGAATTTTTTTCATAACTACATTTATTCAGAAATATCGCTGCTAAAATATGGTCAGTTAATTAAATGTTACTCTGTATCTTAATGTTTCATGAAATTAAATAACTTTTAGGTAATTATGTTCTTTATCAAAGTAACAAATATACCCCATTTTGTTAGTATTTCAGCAATAACAGTCTCGGTATTTATTATTCGCGGCGAAAACGACTAAACTCGTTTGATCTCTGCACTAGTCGCCGCGACTGCCGCTCGGCGTGGCTTGCTCCGTACTTGTTCATGTGTTTGTTTCACTCGCCGGCCGCGCCGCTAGTCGCCGCCAGTCGCCGCTCGGTACATTTCGCCAGTCGCGCCGCCGTTCGCCGTTCTGCGTGGCTTGCTCCGTACATTTCTATGAGTTTGTTTCAGTTTGCCGCCCCGCCCGCCGCACCGCCGTTCGCACCGCCGATCTCCGTGGCTAGGCCGTAAATTAGATCTCGTTCGAATCGAGTTTCGGTGTTTTTTTTTTAGTTTTATCATTCCCTTATTTTAAAAGTTACAGGGAGGGGGGGCACATTTTACCACTTTGGAAGTGTCTCTCACGCTAACTATTCAGTTTATAAAAAAAAAATGTTAAAAACCTCAATATCATTTTTGAGGACCTATCCCACCCACACGTATACAAAAAAAAAATATTTTCAGTTCTAAATATGGGGAACCCCCCAAATTTTTTTTATTTTGTATCTTCTTTTTTTTTGTATGTACTTTTGACTAAGAGCGTTCGAGAAAGCGGGATTTAGTTGGTTTGACTTTGTAAAGTATATAAGTATAATATTGTACTTCAAATAAGTACTTTTTGAAATATATAATTGATCTAGTGGAATTTCTGGTGGTTTAGCGTGTTGAGTTTAGTGGTTTTGGAAAAATAAAGTTGGCAACACTGGCTTAGAGTCATCACAAACAGGCCGACTGGTCGGCGCGACTAGACGCGACGACAGTCGCCCTGTTTGCGCAAGATGCAAGCAACTGTCGCCGCGTCTAGTCGCGGCGACACGTCGCCCTGTTGTCGATGGCTCTTAAACCTTTAAATAAAACCATTTAAGAAACGCACTCAATTATTATAAGTAGTGTTCATATTATGTAAACATCACATTATCATTATCACAGTAAGTTGTAGATTCTATGTACTATTTATTTATTACTAATAAAAACCCGGCTTCGCTCGGCTACAATGTAGTCTCATAACGATAGTTGTGTCGTTGTGTCGACCACATATATCGTTCAGCATTTAATTATCGGTATTTTTTATGTCCATTTGCTTTTTGATTTCAACAAATTAGACCTTAAAGTTCAAAATGGACACCTGTGACACGTGATGGCGTGACACCAACGCAACATTGTGACATTGGACATTTTTACTTCGCAACGCCATTATAATATTCTTTCTAAGATCATTTTTACATCAAAAATACTCGATAATCCGACTTTTCCGTCTATTACTTGTCTTGACGACTTGGATCGACAATTTTTTTACGCTCTTCTATTTGGTGTGCATCTTTTGAGTCTGCTGTAGACCGGTACGAAATTATTAATTTCAATTCGGTCGTATCTATAGGTATAGTTCCCCTCTTTATTATTATTATTTATTTGTTTATATACCGAGGTCTAAATACGTAAATAAACATAAACATAAACATAAACATTTATATACTTAGAAATAGTGTAGTTAATATTCTAAGTTGCCCTACCTGTAAATGATTTCATCGTTACTTAGGTCAGCTGGTAGATAAAGCTAAGTATCATTATGCCCGCCTAAATGCAAAACTATGTGTTATATGCAATAAAGTATTTTATTAAATAAATAACTATGAATGTCGTAGCTTGGCTTATTTACTCAAATTGGCCAAATTAACAGCTCAGGCAAACCTCCTATCCTTTATTCAAATTACATGACATGATGTTCCGACGGCTTAAGTCGGCGACAACTTGCGGCTCTAACTAGCTGCATAAATCGAATAGACGCCCGTTCTAACCCTTGTAGACTATTTGCTTGGGCAACGGTAAGGGAAGTGTATTATAATTAGGATAATGTAGGAACAGCTATTGTGCAATCTCCCGCGAATCAGGAGACCGCTTGGGGTAACGAATACGAAAGTCTATACAACAAATCCAGTGAAAACAATATAGAACACCGAAAAGCCAACTCACCAGCAGCGTCTGGAGCCCGAGCCTGTCCGTCGGCGCCGACAATGTCCGATCAGGTATGGGGTATCCCAATCCACAATCACGATGACGAGGGAGAGCACTGCGTGGGGGGCTTGTAGGCGAAGGTTCACAGTTTTAAACGAAATTAGTTGATGTGCACGTAGCAGTAGATTCTCAAGGGTAACCAAAGATCCGACACACGATCTTGACGACCATCACAGCGAGAAGGCTCACGACAATAATGCTGCGGCCACACTTGAAGGCGAAGATTGTGATCGCGTTGTCGCGACAAAATTTCGTATTCGCTCTACGGCGAAGAGCTTGGCCACATCAAATAAACCTACGCTACGTCGCGACAATCTATAATGTTGCCAAATTCATTTTTCTCTTTGATGTGCGGTATTTTACCGACAGCAGCGCGAAGGCTGTTGGTATTCGCGATGATGATTCGCGATAGGACAAATTTTTTGGCCAGACATGTCGACGCGACAACGCAAATCTTCGCGTTATCGCGATAGTGTGGCCGTACCATGAGGAGACGTGGCGTAGAGTGGATAAAACCAAGACTCCACTCTCATTTCTCTGTCTCTCTCTCTTTTTTCCTGGCTCCTAATCCCACATGATGGTGGAGTCAGCCTTCATTATCTTCTCCCTCCACTCGCCTTATTCCCAGCATCTGCTTCAGAAGCATCGCAGTCCTCTCTCATCATAATTTAATCTTTAAAATTAATAAGTATCAAATGTAATCTTTAAAAATAATCAAGCAAATATAGCCCACTTATCTTAATCATTTGATGTATGGCTTATAAAATTGAAATAAATATATCAAGCAGTACCCGAAACCAACGTGCATGCATGCAACGACTAATGAACGTTGATGAAGCGAAAATGATCTGTCAGGATCGTAGTAAGCAGCAGTCCCTGGTTCTAACCCTCTAGGATACAGGCGTGAGTTTATGTATGTATGTTGAAAATAATCACAAAACTCGAACACCATGTGCGTCCCACCAAATCTGCTTACAAGGCTACCCACCCATCTAAATTTGAATACGGAGTACGGACGGAACGGAAATTGGTTTCGAAGTGCACATTGATGGGTTTTGTGAATGCTTCCTGTGATTTGTATTGATCAGGCGGCGTATTCACAAAGTACACAATGCGATGCCACCGAACAGGGCGGGATTAGACCGAATTCGGCGGTAGATAACTACACATTATTATAATATGTGTCACAAAATCTGTGCATTAAAACACTTGTTGGTACTCGAAGTGTTATCGAATAAGTTAGGTTTGGAAAGTTTTGAAGCTCACGAAGGTCAAGGTATTTTAAGTGTCAAATTAGCTTCTCTTTTTAGTAACAATTTTGTTTTTTTTTAAATGAAAAAAAATTAAGAAGGGTCACGTCCTGCAGTGGGCATAAAGAATAAATGTGGAGTTTCTTTGTTAGTTTCTTCTCCATGTACCTAATCTATTAATTGTGAAATTAACAACTTTGACGTTCATAAAGTAAACAGTTTGTTTGTAAAAAATAAAATAAAATAAATAAATAATAACTCACGATATCACGGTACTGTGAATAATGAATTGTATTATTTATTTAAATGTAATTAATATATTATTTGCACACCAATCGGTAGACCATGAAGGATTTGAACACTAAATTTTTAGAACTTATGTACTTATCCATGTTTTGACATATAAACATTTTCTTTGTTATTTGTATTCGCAATAACTAATAAAGCGTTCAGTGAATTTGAAAACATATTTCATCGTAAAGAACTTTCCTTCTGTTACTTGAATGTCTATGTACAACGTCAGCCGCTGCCTTTGGGTCGATTAGCGGAGGAGAAAAAGACAGTAGCAATCAGATATTTATTTCAACGTAAATAATTTACATTCTGTTTGTTGAATGTCAATGTACATACACTTATGATAATGTTAGGCGCTGCCTTGGGGCCGAGTGTAGTGGAGAAAATGGCAGTGAAAACAAACACCACTCTGACCATTTTTTCTCAAATAACCTTAAATCTATGTTGCCGACCGACTAATAAACCTTTTTTAATGTTTTTTCAATTTTTTTCCTTTTTTGCGTTGTCTAATTCTTAAAATAGAATATAATAACTTTGTCAATGCGAATCCTTCAGAAAACATCTAATAAAAGATTCCTCAAAGTTACGTGCGCTTTTTCATCAAATTTTCTAATTTTCATTCGTTTTAATCTAATACAATTTTGGTATAAACGTCCATCTACCAAGAACCTCAAGAGTGCAATCAATACTTGCAAAGTCAAAAATTTCGCTGTTAAATACAGCGAAAATCAACTCTACTAAAACCATATTTTCTCCGATCATCTTTAACAATTTATAATACATCAGTTTCTATCTACTTGATAGAGATACCTAGATTGCCAACCAGAACTTTAAATAACAAATTTGCTTACAAAAGTAGGAATGAACATCAATTATTACAAACGTGCAATTCGCGTTCCGAAAACTTCGGGCGCGTTATGACAGCTGATAGCTGATTTCATTAGACAGAAGATTTCGGAATAGTTACCAACTGTGGAATCACGTAGACTACTCTATAACTGTGCTATTCCAAATCAATTCCGTTTCATTGAATTTGAATAACATTGAGTCGCTCTGCATTTAGTAAGTGTAATTTGAGGGGTGTAAAAGCAAAGCCGACTCTGTCCATGAAGTGTCAAACTGAGTTATAAATAAGCGAAATTTTTTTTTTTTTAGTCAACAGCGGTCATAGAAAAAGTTTGTTTATTTAAGAAATTAAAATAAAATCTAAGATATTCAAAAGCTGATTTAAAATGCTTATAAGATGCGAATATACGCAGGTACAAACTAAACTACATTCACAGGTCAGAATATTCAAAAAGTGGACAGAGTTGAGTTTGCATTTAAGCTAAACTTTGTTGTTGCATTAAATACAACGACAGGTTTTATATCAGATCACTTGACTGGTGTTTTTTATCATTTCATTGATACCTTCAAGGTATGAAATGTTTGTACTAGTGGATATAAGCTGCAATGAATTTAACCGACGTGTTCTGGCAATTTGCGCCAAAGTTTCAGTAACACTAACACCATTATCGTCAACCCATTATGTCCCCACTGAGGGGCACGGGACTATTCCCTGATAGGCCACCACAGGGGCCTAGTCCGGATTGTTGTAGGCTTGTAGGTGGCTGGTCTTACTGTCAGAAGTTTTCAAGCTGCCCTAAGGCCTCTGACTTGGCGGCAGCCTGCACCAACTGCCTAGCGTGCCTTGCGAAGCACGGAACCACTCGGAAAAATGTCACTAGCGTTAGTCATAGTGCACTGAACGCGCCCTAAAGTTACAGGGTGGGACACATTTTACCACTCTGGAAGTGTTTCTCGAGCAAACTATTCAGAAAAAAATGTTATTGAAACCCTCGATATCATTTTAAACATCTATCCATAAATACCCCACATGTATGGGTTTGATGAAAAAAAATGTTTGAGTTTCATTTCTAAGAATGGGGAAGTCCCAAAGTTTATTGTTTTTTTCTATTTGTGTGAAAATCTTAATGCGGTTCACAGAATACAACACTTACCAAGTTTCAATAGTATAGTTTCGGAAAAAAGTGGCTGTGACATACGGACGGACAGACAGACATGATGAATCCATAAGGGTTCCGTTTTTGCCATTTGGCTACGCAACCCTAAAATGAGGCTCCAACAAACCAATTCGTTGAAAGTCCTTTTCATAACAAACGAACAAAAAATTCAGTTGACCATTTTTACGACATAGATTGGTTTATGCCACAATCAGACATTGTGAGAGGATATGGTTCCGAGGCATTGTTAGCTATCAATAATGCCATTTATTGTCCCGAATGATGTTTATAGCAATCGGATATTGAATACTCTATTTGTAGGCAGCGTTTTTATGACTTGGGGAATTGTTATTTCTATTTGCCGGTTTATTGTTTTAACACTGGTTAAGACTTCAGTCGAATTTATTGTTCCTAAGCTATTTATAATCGATTCTTTTAGTATCTGCGCTTGAGAAAAGGCACGGTGTACAGTCGACAGTTTATCAACCTATACTTTTTTTTTTCAACCTGTATGTGTGTAAAGCTTTGTAACGATGTGCTTATACCTATTTACAGCATTTTTTGGTAAATTTCATTCTGTCTATCGTTTTTAAAAATTGAGTCACCCATTTCTAGATTTCATTTGACATCCATTCCCACTTCACCTTTTGACGAGACCATGAAGTGAACTATTTCTACTTATAAAGTGACGATGACTGCCTGTCATCGTCATATTTTCAAGTATCATGATGATGTCTAGTTAGTTAGTGTCTGTCAGGTACTAAGATGATGTCTAGTTAGAGGCTATAAGAACTGGTACTTTTCGTGTTACCACGCCAGATATTTAATACAATTGCGTCAGAAAGTCAGAAGTGACGAAAGATAGGGCAGGAAAGTCGCTGCTGTTCAAGCGAATATAGCTTGAGCAATGTCTTCCAGGCAATCTGTTTGCGGAAGTCCTCCTGACAAAAAGACGTTTTACTTAAGAAGCGTTTCAATTACTTAGCAACTTAGCATTAAGTCCAGTGTAGAGTTCTTCAGTGTTAAAAAACTCCTACATTAATTTGTTGATCTGGTAATTAAATAAAGATTTACTCGCTTACTTTAAGAGTTAACGAGCGCCGAAGCAAGGGATAAAGTTACCTATATTTAATAACCTAGAAAGGTATTCGAGAAAATTGCTTTAATTCCAGTCCCTAGTCTCTTAGGGTTCCGTATTGAGGAGTGTAAATCGGACCTTATTACTATGCTTCTTATTACATCTGTTTGTTTATTTTCCCTATGGAAGGCTTTATCTCTTGAACAGCAATAGAGACTTAGTTGTAAGTTTTTCTACGTTTTTTTTCCGTTTGTTTCATCACACTCGGTAACAATGTACAGTCTATTAACTTTTAGAAAATACCTCGGCTACTATCGGATAGAATCGAATATATTCGTGTAATAGAAATATCGGAACTAATATCGTTGGCCTAATTATCAGAATACGTAACTCCACAAAATATCGAATTTCCATTTTCTTAGTGATCTAGTCTGCAAAACTAAAAACTATTTGAAAAATTAAATTCCTTGATAATTTTTACTACTAGATTCCTAAATGCATTGAAATTATTTCCGTACGTAGTAAAAATATACCGTTTTTACGAGCTCTTGTAAAGATCATGCAGAGGGAATTACGCATTCTGATAATTAGGCCGACGATATGACACTTAAATTGCATAATTTTTCAAAATAGCGAAGAAAAGTTTTATACAGAGCAGGAAGTAGTATTACACTCGTGTGCTTTCGGCGAAAACCGAATCCTACTCTAGAGCCCCAGGTATATTCTAAAAGCTAACAGACTGTATATAAAGTGACTATAGTATAACAACAAATCGCTACAAATAGTGCATTACTACTATGGGCTCCGAACTGAATGATAGAACCACTTTTTAGTAAGCAATATGGTATTTATGGTGGTATTTTTATGACTCGCGATGCTCATACACAGTTGTACAATTAAATTGAATTAATTTCAATCATTTATTGCCTTAAATTACACATTGTGTAAGCTGTTACACTTTGTTATTTACAACATTTATCTGTGAACGATTTTTTCTCTGAAACTATTTAACCGGCTTAACATAACATAACATTTTTACATACACGCACATACATTGCTTCTGGCACCACACTAGGATACCCTATGTCGTGGGAACCAGAAACAGCGACGGCACAAACATGTAAACATCCAAGACCTGGGTTTCTTTTTTTTTTGTCCTTAGCCGGGATTCGAATCCGGGACCTCTGGAATGGTAGGCAGATGCGCTAACCGCTGCGCCACAGAGGTTGTCGGAGATTGCTTATTAATGTGACTAATTTTGTCTAATAAATAATCGATATTATACTCGTATGACTGTTATAGCACGGAACCGTCAGTGTAAGATTTCGACTCGCACTTTTCCGATTTTTTACAACTTCGCATTACGGAACGCAATGAAGCAATTAATAATCAACACGCATTGCCACAGAAGATATCAAAAACGAGACCGAGGACTATCTTTGGCCATCGTTAAGGGAATAGCGCAAAATAATGCACTATCTTTAGGAAATATACTACTTACTGAACAAGCAATTTTGTACCTTATTGTTGGCGATCACTTAGGTCTGTTTCGGCTTGAAATATGGTTGTGAACGTACAAAAAATCCACAAGTGGTCACTGTGAGAACTGCCATCTCTGGACCAGTATTACACATATTGACATGGCCACTGGCTCTGTAAAAAATAGGGTTGCCTAGTTCGATAATCTTTCTTGACGACATATACAATTTATAAAATAAGAACTTTATCATTGTATTTTTTGTGCAAATGAGGCGAATTTAGTCTGTAAAACTGATGCGATAGTTTTAAAATCATTTTATGTTTTATAGCATCAGTAGTAATACCCGCTTCGGACACAGGGTGTCTCTAAAGCTTGAGGATTATAATCTACTCATCAATTCTGACCACTATTACTATGGGAGCTCTAAAACGTGGCCGTTTTGGACCTAATAAGATCGGCAAAACGTGGGCCCAGTTCTAGTGATTTGTGCCTCTGCCTACCCCCTCGGGGATAACGGGCGTGAGGTTATTTTTTATTAAAAAACATCAACATTATCGTGACATACTTAATTTTAATACCCTTATCTAGCGGTTCAATGAAACAGCTGTTTGTTTTTGCTATTTGAGGTTTAATCTCATACTTTTGTTATGAGTTGAATTATTTAAAAAAAGCCGAAGTTGCGCAAATTAATATCTGTTTTTTATTTAACTTCATTCTTAAGATTAAAAGAGAAAATTATAGGATGCTGTATCAATATACTTAAAAACATTCTTGATTTATGAATTTTCATTAATCTAGTAGCATTTTAGTGAAGTTATTTGTCAATCTTTCTTTCTCTCCGAAACCGCCGTGCATTCAACGATTAATGAATGATTTGAAGCCAGAGATCTTCATCATCGTGGCAAGTGGCTGTCCGTGGTCTTTGCTTATCCCTCCGGGCTACAGGCTTCAGTTTATGTATTACTATTTTTTGCTGCCTTTTCCTCCACTACATTCGGCCCCAAGGCAGCGGCTAACATTATCATTTTATGTACGTTGACATTCAATAAGGAGAATGTAAATTCTTTACGTTGAAACAAATTCCTGATTTCTAATGTTTGTTCTTTTTTAGAGTTCCGTACTCAAAGGCTAAAATCTGTCACAAGCCTGTATCGCGATGGCTAGACAGTTCAAATTTTGTTATAATTATGATGTATTTCTAATGCCGCTATAACAACAAATACTAAAAACAATAAAAGAAATCTTAAAGGGCTCCCATGCAACAAACGTTATTTTTGCCATTCCTTCCTCGATATTAATAGGCACTGGGCCGGTTTTACTATGTAAATACTTAAGTAACGTTCTGTCACGCTTTTCTCTGAGAAATTTGACGAGACAGCACTACAGTTGAGTAGATACTTAGCAAAATTCTCAGGACCGTTTTCTGAGTTGAGAATTTTCTCTAAGTAAGTACTGTAGTGCTGTCTCATCAAATTTCTCAGAAAAGAGCGTGACAGAATGTTACTTAAGTATTTACTTAGTGTAAATTCTCAATTCAGATATCGGCCCTCAATTCAGAAACTGGCCCGCTCTCTAATGTTGTATAGATAATGATTCGAAACCCTTCGTGCGTGAGTCCAACTCGCCCTTGGCAGGTTCATTTTTCTCTCCTACGTATCCACTTACGATGATGACTAAAGCTTGTATATCAGCCACGTAACTTACATCAACCTGTATATTGTAGAGACAACGCCTCCGTGCAGCGTGTACACTCCATTTTAATCCCATTAACTGGTGTGTTTCTGATCTTTATTTTTAGGCCGAAAGGCTCTATTTTTTCCAATTAAAGGGCATATTTCTTGTCCGCGAGCCATCGATGCTGTACCGATTTAATTACGCGGACCTAATTAGGTCGTATTATGTTTTTACCACAGCATTTTACCACAGCTTGGTGAACATCTGCCAGCTGGTCTGGGCCGATCAACGTGTTTATAGATTGAAATTGTCAATTGACCGTTGTTTGGCAGAAAGGTTCCAAACCACACAAAGTAAGTTTTGAGATATTTGAGTTTTTACGTTTAAGCACATTTATGCTCTCCATACATGTGGGTTGGATTGCCATGTGACATAACTTTGCACACACTCATCGGATCGCTATGCAAGTCTTTGATTCTGAAAATATAGAGCAAGGTGATCATTTTGGTGTATTTAACTAAAAAATGACCATGTTGTTGGTTGGAACCTTTTTGTTAAACTGCCTACGTCCATTGTTAAATTGATGGGTTTGCCAGGATCGTGGCTTCGGATGAGCTTGTGCGAGGGGCTACAGAAAATGGCCCAAAATACATCGCCCTATGCCCTCCTTCTCCTAATACAGCGTGCCCAAAATTTAATATTACGATCTAACTCCAACGCAGCATGGTATGGAATAATTAAATACATGAACACCTTGAGGTCCCCACAGTGGTTGAGGAACTAAAATTGTATGGGCATGTATGGTATCCCCATTACAGTATGCTCACCAGCCACTAGTCTTACAAGCCTCCACCAATCCGGACTTGGCCCCCGTGGTTGAGTATGGCCTATACCTTCCTCAGGGAAGAGACCCGTGCCCCTCGGTATGGACATAATAGGTTGATGCGTTGCCTCAAGGTGAGGTAGACACCATTCTCCTCAGACATCTTTGTCTTTGAAATATCGTTGATTTTATAATAAGATTTTTTGCACAGAGTGTGCTTAATACATTTCTAAAACCGCGTCGGGGGTAACTAAAGTTAACAAGGCTCCCAAATCGTCGCCATACCAGGATTGTGGCAAGTGTCATTTCTCTACAACGTTTAAGCAGGCAAGGCGATCCATAGCCGCTGAGGGAAATCACGTAGCGTGGATTATTTAATTAGCGATTCGCTATTGGCCGTCAGATCAGCCTGACCTTGCGGTTGGAATAATAATTCCACGACACAAAAAAAGAACGTTTTTCTTTTCACGTTCCTCCTTTACAAGGGACTAATTAGAATCTGTGGACGCGACCTCGTTCCGTTTGTGGTTTATTGGTGGTTTTCCTAAAAGAGAATTTGAGTCAATACTGGGATCAACTTCATGCTACTGCATGCTTCATGTTTGTGGAATGCAATAAAGATTGAGTATTGAGTACTGTGATACGGTTCATTGTATTTTTAATTTCTTTTATCATTCCAATAGTGTTACTACTGCCATACTAAACCCCGATTTCTTGCCGGTACACTACCAAACTAATAACTTTGTCAGTCATCCGTTTTTCCTGTTACTTGCGCTCATTAACTAAAACCTATTGACAGCTGTTAACAGTAGATTAAGAAATTTTTACTTACATTAACTCAAGCTATATCCCAGAGGGGTAAGCAGAGGGATTGCGATTCGCCACTATCCTGACAGATCACTTTCATGAAGCGAAAGTGATTTTATTTATCAGTCGTTGGATGCACGCACGCGGTTTCGTTTACTTTTTATCTTGCCCTTTGCTAATACACCCCCTTTTTGGTCGAAGTCTGTCCGCCTGGGGCGTCATTTAGCGGCCCTTTCCCTCACATTTGCTCGATTTATTCGTTTCGTCAGCAGGGTGACCATCTCAAAAAACGAAAATCTGCCACACATTGTCTAAAAATCTGCCAAACGTAAGACCAAAATCTGCCAAAAATATGCCTTGTTTGTTATATCGCTTTCAAGGAGAAGGAAAAAAATAAAAGAACCAATACACTATGTACATACAAGAAAAATATTTAATACAGGGACACAAAATTTACAATTTAACAATTTTAATACTAAAATTAACAATTAATCTACGTTTGCCTCAAAATTTTCATTTTCGTTTTCTATATACATTGATTTTGAAGACATTTTTGATAACATATTTTTTGTGGGTTTAAAAGATATGCAGTCTCCGTGTTCCTTAATTGCCTCTTTTGCCGTAATGATAGCCGACACGTGTTTGTTTATAAACCCGTTCCTTCCTTTAGTTTTATTTAAATTCACCTGAGAGAATATTCTTTCGCACGAAGCGTTTGACATTGGCAAACTTAGAAGAGCCTTTGAAAAATTAGTTATATTGGGATATTTTGCGGCCCCTTTTGCATCACGCAATTTCCCAACGGCTCCCCAAAATTTGTCCACACTCATATTTGTGCTGGTGCTACTTCCACCCGATTCCAACAAATCGCTTACACTTGTGTCAAACTTAATTTGTCTTAATTCGTCATCAAGCATTTGAATGTTGTTTTCGTCTATTAGGTTGGGAAATTTCTGAGCAACGTTTGAAATTGATGCAAAATCTTTGTAAACAACATTCCGAGGATCAAGGAACTGTAATTCTTTAAAAATATTGTTCAGTGGAAAACGCATTTTTAGTTGATTGCAAAGTTCCATCAGGAATGTTTGCATTCTTTGAAGGAATGCTTCGATTCCAGGTTTCATACTCGCATCCGCGGATAAGCGAGCGATTTCAGTGCCCTCGTTAACGCCTAAATATATTTCTTTTAGAGGCAAAAAGTTTACGGTGGATTTTGGATCAATAGAAAGTGGATCTGCGGTTTTCAAAAAGTTTCCTTTCATGTAACATCTCAAAATATCTTGTCCGCCAAACTGTTACACAGGAATTCCGACGAAATATTTTTGTCTTCTAAAAACTGTGTCATAAAAAAAAATGTTTGAGGGCATCCCATTGCTCCAAAATTCGTTTAATGCATGCAAACATAGCCAACGGATTTCATAATGTTTTAGTATCTTATGCTTTTCGGTGCCAACAAATTCTTGGTATTCAGCAAATTCCCTTTGTCTTTTACTGCTATGTGCGAAGTACCCGTACACCTCTTGTACTATTTGGTTAATAGCCCGTGGTATATTGTGCTTACTGGCATGAGATACACACAAAGCAGTGGAATGACATACACACTTAATGAATATGCAGTGGGGATTAACATGCCTTATTTTTGCAATAATACCTCCTTGTTCTCCAAACATAACGTTAGTATTGTCAGCCCCAAAGCCAATAGCATCTTTAATACTAAGGTTAGCATTAGTTAAAGCCCCGGAAAGTGCATCAAATAATGACTGTGCATCAGCCCCTTGCAAGTCAACCAAAGTCAAAAATTTTGTTTTTACTTCGAGATTTTTTTCAGAGTAATATTTCGTTACCACTACAAGCGTCGATGTAGATGAAACATCTGTGGTCTCATCGATAATCAAGGAAAACATTGGTGCACCTCTTTTAATATTTTCACACGATTTTAAACCAGCAAGCATCTCTGCTTCTAGATTGGGCTTCAACACGTTATACGTTACCGCTGCTGCTTTAGTTCTCTTGCAGGAAAATGATTTGGCGATTTCAGAATCGTGAATGCTTTTTGAAATTATTTCGCTCAAATGGTCCATTAGACGAAATGGTAAATTGTGTTCCACCAGCATAGCACAAAAATTTATTTCTGCTTTCTTCACTTCCTCTTCTAATGGAGCTTTCTTGAAAAACTGCTGCACCTGAAAAAGATTAATACGATATTTAAAAAAATAACTTCAACTTAAGCTGATTAGTTGTTGACAATTACAGATTTTCTTAGTATCCTCCAAATCTGCCAAAATCTGCCACTTTTGCAATTCGTCAGCAACATCTGCCACAGCTAAAATTTTGGAGCCAAATCTGCCAAAATGGCAGAAATCTGCCACAAATGGTCACCCTGTTCGTCAGTCTTTCTTCCGTCATCATTTCCACAGGTCAAAACCAACGCAACATTTCAAATATTACAGAGATTTTTAGAGCACGAGAATTGGTATGACATTTCTATTGAAACATGGTTCGTAGAATCAAGGAAATTTATTTCAACGTAAAGAATTACGTTCTGTTTGTTGAATCGCAATTTACATGTTCTTACTATCTTTGGGTCGAATTGTAGGGGATAAAAAGGCAGCAGAAACACTCCTCTATGACCATCTTTTCTCAAATCATCTTGACGACCTCTGTAGCGTAGCCGTTAGCGCATCTGTTTACCATGCGAGAGGTCCCGGGTTCGATGGGGAGAAAAAAAAAACTCCAGGTCTTGGATGTTTACATGTTTGTGACGTCGCTGTTTCTGGTTCCCACGACACAGGGTATCCTAGTGTGGGGCTAGAAGCAATGTATGTGCCTATATGTAAATGTTTAATTTAATACATACGTTTGTACAAGTACCTACCTAATGAGATCCCGGAGTGCAATAAAAAACTTGCTATTCTGAAACATTAGTTTCTTAAAACATGTCCTCAGAAGGTTGGCGCGGTGCCCTCTAACAGCATTTAGTGACCGTAAATCATTCGGTAATTGCTACCACGAGGCAGTTCGCTAAGTTATCATTTGAAGACGCTGTAGGCGACCAAATAAGGGGCAATATTGAAGGGAAAAACTGAAATGAAAATAAGCAATAACCCGACGTCTAAGCGTTCAGTAAGGACTTTGGGCACCGTTCCCTATGGGGCGTGACGTACCTTGTAGAGTAGATCTTTGATTAGGCTCACGGCCTAGATTCTGCTAATGGATTCTAGTATAATGACAACTGCATGAACACGACGATTCAGTTTCATTGCCGCTTCAAGTCTACGCGCGCACGAGTATCAGTATTTCTAGGCTTCAATGGTATGAAAAAACGCGTCACGTGACCCGACCGTGTATCTGTCATCGTACTATAATGCGCTGACAGAATCGCGGCCCAAGTGTAAGGTCATGAGGCAGACACAACAGATCCCATTGGGTCGAATATCACCGACTAACTGTCGGCCCCCACACGACTACTTTAAGATGTTATTAAGTTTATTCCGGATACATTTACTTGACTTTTGGTCAGAAGAGTCCGACTAGGTTTTGCTCTGATTCGAGACGGAGCTCGCTCGGGTACTCATCCCCGATGCGACGCGAGCTTCGTCTCTGCTCACCTTGATTAAGCTCCGGGAATCAGAGCGAAACCTGGTCGGACTCTTCCGACAAAAAGTCAAGTAAGTCTATACGGAATAAAGTTAATAATGTCTAGTGCTTACGAATGTTTTAGTTCAAGAATACTTTATGATAAGATAAACGTTCAGTACTAAGCATGACCAGCCTGCATTGTTGACATTGCTTATTTTGGGTCCCTCCTCTTTGGTAATGCTCAGCGTCGAGTTGTGGATTATTTTTGACCTTTTAGTAAATTTTATTGGGTTTTGCCAATTTTCGCTCACGCAAATACGACGAATTGATTAACATCTTAATTATTTGGCGAAATTTGACGGTTGGTTGAGGAATTATTAATTAATTTTGATTAATCATTTAATTAATTTTCATTGTTATAATAAAAGTTACTAAGTAATTACTTTCTAATAATATTCAGATCTTCCATCGCTCAAGTTAGTGACAATCCTACCTACCCGCATCAAGTCCATAATTAAATTATGTCATAAGTACATAAGGTTTTTTTGGAAATAAATTGTTTGATTTAACTTAGGTATCACATCACATCACACTAATATTATAAACGTGAAAGTTAGTGTGTGTGTTTATATGTTTGTCAGTCTTTAGCGCTGAAACGGCTGGACGGATTTTAATAAAATTTGGTATGGAGTTAGCCGATACCCTGGATTAAAACATAGGCTACGTTTTACCGCGGGGAAATATCTTATTCCTACGGGAAAATCGATGAACCGCGGGTAACACCGCGGGGCACAGCTAGTGATGAAATAAAACTTTGGCCTTATGCATCTGCGTAATGAGATTATTAATACACCGTCCTTCGCTCACACTACAGGGAAGAGGGAAGGGACCACTCAGACGCGGCAGTGCCTGGGACATTATTTATAATAAGCTTATGATGGAATATAGAATTGGATATTCTTACATACATACGACCGAAATACATAAACCTCGTTTTGGCCGCCGCCGCTGTTGGGTAAAAAATACGCTATGCCGTGCAGTACCTACATGTAATGACGCTGTAGGTAAGGGCCGGGACACATAAACACGATGTCGTACCACGATGCGACGTCGTTTCACGATGCGATGTCGCGTCGTGGAAACGTACAGTCGACAGCACATCATCCTATACACCCATGCACTCTACCCTGTTGCATTACGGTCGATTTTCCAACTAAAATAAACTAAAGCGGTGGTGGCGTAGTGGGGTTGACCCTTGCTTCTCGATCATGAGGGTCTGGGTTCGAACCACGCATGTACCAATGGCTTTTAGTTACGTACATTTGTTTGTACAGCAACACCATTCGCTGATAAATTGTGCCCGGATAACGGCGACAGGCTTGCCACTTGTCACGTTTGGGACCTAATAAACTCGGCAAAACGTGGGTCCAGTTCTAGAGACTGGTGCCTCTGCCTACCCCTTCGGGGATAACGGGCGTGAGTTTATTTATTTTATTTTATTTTTTATTTTTTTCCAACTAAAATGTGCAGGTTGACGTGCCGTCGACTGTACACTTCCACGACGCGACGTCGCATCGTGAAACGACGCCGCATCGTGGTACGACACGACGTCGTATCGTGTTTTAAATGTGTCCCGGCCCTAAGCCTCGAGCCACACAACTCCATTATCCACCGATTAAGGTTTTATTTACGAGTACAGAGCTTTTGAGTTGACTGCTTTACCAACTAACAATGAAAATACAGTTGACAGAACTTCTTCAGGATTGCCCCGTTATGTCCCCACCGAGGGGCACGGGTCTCTTCCCTGAGGAAGGTCTACGCCATACTCCACCACGGGGGTCAAGACCGGATTGGTGGAGGCTTGTAAGACTAGTGGCTGGTCTTACTGTCAGAAGTTTTCAAGCCGCGCTAAGGCCTCTGACTTGGCTTCACGATTGCCATCTATCGACGGCAGCCGGCACCAACTGGTTGATGTGCCCATTATGTAGAGACCCTACCCGTGTCCCTTGGTGGGGACATAATGGGTTGGTGATGATGGAAAATCATGACTTACGACACTAGAAACTGTTCATGAACTTATGAACTATGAATTTAATAAGTATGAAGTTTTTTTTTCGGCCGACGACATTGTGAAACCGGGTGGGAAACATTGGACGAGACTAGCACTGGAACGAATGGGTTGGCGTGAAAGAGAACAGGCGCCCCACAGTGGGGTCTATTTACGGGCTGATTAGGTAGATTAGAATATATTTTTTTTAGTTCTAGCTGAATATAACTAGGATACCATTTTTCAATTTTCCATAGGTAGCCACTTTATCGAAAATGGCCTGGATTACCCGAATCTATGATGACGTCACCCTGGTTAGTAAATATGGCATCTGTCCTGCATGCCCTTCTTACGTTCATTTGTTTTGTTTACTGACCAGTGACGTCACTGACTCCTGTGAAACGCCTTATTGCCCAAGAAAGGATTTTAGCGGCTAATTTCAAAAGTGATTTTTTAATTGCTTTTTTTTCAGAAGTAATACACGAAATAATTTTAGATTGCCACTTTCTGGCCAGTTAATGAACACCAACAAAATATTTGAGATTATTTTTAGAAACTTATAAAATAGCTTATTGCATAATCCAGTCAGAGACTAAAATCAAATAAATCGTAATGTCGCATCAAAATAATTAATAAACGTCTAAAAAGTTTCCGCTATCTTGTTAAAAGTGTCTTGACCAGATTTTCTCTTCTGAAGTTTTTCAATTCGGTCGTCTTTGACCGTCCATCCTTTTCATTAACATATTTTGTTGGAGAATTTGTTTTCTCTTCAATATTTCCATGCTCCGATAATTTTGTTGGCAAACTATTAAAAATTTTAAACGTGTTTCGGGCACCTTGTTATTCTTTTAGGCAAATGAAACTGGTTTTTTTCTATTCTCACATTCAAGGATGTGGGTTTCAATCCCGGCATTTTTGACACACTGCTGGACTTTGTTTTTTAAGACACGTATTTTCATGTAGTTTTAACAGGAATATCATTCGCTAACTGCGAAGGAAAATATCGTGAGGAAACCTGAGATTCTGAGGTGTTAAGAGCTTGAACCGTTGATCTTGAACTACATGAAAAAAAAAAATCAATTATTATGGGGATTTTTACAACTGCATAAATCATAGTACATGTTGCTTTGACTTAAAAATTTAATATGGAAAAGACGAAGGAATAAAAATTCAAGAAAAAAATTATATCGAGCGAATGTTGATAGAAGGGCCGATAAGGGTCGTCGCAGGCGGACGTACGTTGCCAGAATAGGGGACGTATTAGCGAAGGGATACAGGCGTATGTTTATGTATGTGTGTATGTTAAATCTATTGTTAACAGCGGTCAGTAGGCCATTTTGTATGAACATAAATAACAGGAAAAATTGATGACAACTGTCAACAGTAAATTATCAGTTGGTCAGTGTACCTGCGAGAAATCGGGGTTTAGTAGGTATGTCAGTATAAACCAATGGCGCGAGCTCCGCCTCTGCTCACCATGATTAAACTCTGCGAATCAAGCGAAACTTGGGCAGTCTCCTCCGACGAAAATTCAAGTAAGTGCCTTGCCTCACTAGGACGCCATGGCGACGTAGCCAGCGACCGTATCCAAGCAGTTAATATTGAAATGTATGGTGCCTAACTCACTTGGCGACGGTCTGGCAACGTCAACAACGGTATAATTTGGGTGCCTTTAAGGCTAGAGTGAATAGGCTCTTACTGAACCAACGAGGAACATCGTCGGCTCCATCTTCACTTACCATCAGGTGAGATCGGGGTCAATCGTTGGTCAGTTTTTAATAAAAAAAAACTGACTTACGCTCTCCATACATACATTTGGGTTGACTGCCATGTGCCATAACTTTGCGTATACTCAATAAAATCGCTGTGAAAGTTTTTGATTCTTAAAATATAGAGCATAATGATCATTTTGGCATATTTAAGTCAAATATTACCATGTTGTGGGTTAGATCCTTTTTGCAAAACTACGTCCAATTTTAGTTCACAAATTGTATGGCAGTAGTAAAACCACGTAATACCCACTAACTTGCGGGACCATTGACCTGAGGCAGATTGCTGGCAGCTTCTGGATGGATCATCTAAGTCTTATTGTAATTGTATATTTCTCTACTTCTAACTCTCTAAGATAGTAATAAAGATAACATTAAGATAAGATAAGAATATTCTTTATTGTATCAGGAAAAACAAACACAAAACATTTACAAGGATACAGGACAATTGGCGGCCTTATTGCTTAAAGCAATGTCATTAACATTTTAATGGCAAACATTAATGAGTAAGCAATGCTTAATTTTCTTAAACAATGTTAAAACTTCCCTTTTGTATAATATTGTATTGACCCTTTGGGACGCTTTTGGACTGTAAAAAGAATGAATCCGCCATTGACGTTAGCGAATTCGTGGAACCAATATTATTTGCTCATTAAAGTCGAAAAAGAATTGGTTCTTGACCAAGGCCTTCTTTTCAAGGGACACGGATCGCCAAAGGAAAATAAGTAAAAACAAATTGGTATACCCTGTTTAAGGTGAAATTTATTTATATGTAAACAAACGAAGAACGATTCACGATCAAATTCAAGATAAATAAAATTGGGTGTGGGATGGGCGTTATTTGCAACCTATTTGTAAGATATTTTTTTCAGAAACTGGCTTTAACTTGTATGAAGAACGTTTTAGTGGCACTGACTTTTATGAATAAAGACTGTACTATATTTGTCTACTTCTAACGTTCCTCTCGATTGCACTTTATAACGTTTTTGATTATTAAAAAATGAATATAATTTTTATCACAAATGTGTCACATAGTGTGATTTGAAACTGACAAGAAAAATAGTGTTATTTTATGCTTTAAGCCACTTATTATATATGTCGAGTTATTTACCGCTACAATTTAATCAAATAAAACATTTTATTTTATTTTAAATAATTTATTCATAATAAAAAGAAAATGCTTATTTTATGAACGTAATAGTTGTTATTTTCACAACAAATATATTACCTATGTGGAATGTAAGCTAACAAAGAAACTCCACATTTATTCCCTTCGAAACTGTTTTAGCTGTTAATTAAACAAAGTTTTCAACTTAAAAGTATTACTAATGATGTGTTGAACACTAGACATATATGTCTTCTAAATACCTTAACTAAACTTTAAACATTTTGTCTGTTTGGAATTTAACAACAGATTATTTGCTGTGACCAATCTTGAACGTGCGAGACTGCGTTATATGCTTCGTCCATATTATTTTCTTGTCATCTATATCATTCTTTTAAACTTGTAGAGGAGAATTTAGATAAGGCAAGGAGTATTTAGATACAACAATAATTTCTTTCCCAAATATCCAAAGACCGCGATGTCGGTCGATGGTTTGTTTTCATCTTGGAAACCATTCTACGGGGCAGAGTATAGGAGCGTGACACGGGACAAGCTTGACCCATATCAAGTGTTGGTAGCACATGTCGAATTCATAGCCTGACATCAAGGAAAAAGTAATGGTCCCAGTCGGAGAGACTTAACAAATAGAATGGCTTATTTTATATTAAGTATCAGTGTGTATTGTATTATAATATTGTTATGTATGTGCTCGCACCTTACTTTCAAGTAACTATCTATTTTATCTTTCTTTTTTGCACGCCCACCTCAATTTTTGCCTCTCCTGGACCTCCTGTGGGTTGACTGGTAGAAAATGCCATTAGCATTAAGTCCACCTTTTGTACACTATTGTTTGTGCAATAAAGAATTAATAATAATAATAATGGCTTCTTTTCAAGTCATGATGTCTAAGATAACATGTAAATAATTTACACACTTCTTTACATCCGGATAGAATTAAACCTAGGAAAACGAACATTTATTTATTTTTGAATTAAATACACATTGTAACGTAAACATTGGTCGGACTCGTCCGATAAAACAACACCCGTAAGTTGATCCGGATTAAATGTTTACAATTTTGGTTTTTATACTTTTATTGCACTTACATTTAAGTTAAAAATATAGTACAATGCGGCGGACTTAATGCCATAAGCTACATCATCAACATCATAACATCATGGTTTTATTCCATCTACAAAAATACAATTCCTCTAGTACACTTTTCAAAGGTAGTTTATGCATTTGCTAGTAGAGCCTGACTACCACAAACGTTTTCATACAGCGTTTAACGGGTGTTTAAGGAATAGCGCATTCACAAATCTCGATGTCAGAAACTTATCGTCGTCTGCTCGATTCTTACGAAAATGATTTAGTATATCTTCAATCTTAGCTCGTCGAGCTCTTTCAAACCATCTGAGAAACATGTTTCTGTCTTATTCTATTGCTGAGATAACTCAGGTGCATAATGTCGTATGTAGGTGTATAGTAACTTGTAGGCACGCTCTCCTGTGAAGTATTCTAATGACAAATCCGACCAAATGCTGTTGGCGTCGTGAAATAATATCGTAGTAAAGAAATACCGGGCTATCATACCCAAAACACATTCGAAACGACTGAATTGAGCATGGCACACTTACTTAATCATTTATCTGGAGGCCTGCCTACTGCCTAACTCTGCTCTTTAGGAACCTGCAATTTATTATTCCGCGTTCTTTCAACCTTCGCTGTTTTTTATTTTATTTTATTCTCTCTCGGAAGGCAAGCGGCAGGGGACGAACTGGCGGCGAATTTCTTCAAAACTCGGTTTAGCTCTACCTTTAGGAATAAAAAGTGCTGAGAAAATAAATGTCGCTAGGGAATCGAAAACCCTTGAAAGGTTTTTGAGTATAATTCCCGGATTAAACAAATCTGACGTGGAATGAACATTTCCAATCGTGATGTTTGCACAAGCAACCAATTGTGACAGATAAGGTTAGATTAGAATTATTTGTTTTACACACTAGAGAAATACATTAAACTAAAAAAAAAAACATTTTTAGGTTTGAGTCATCTTCATCATGAACCTATTATGTCCCCACCGAGGGGCATGGGTCTCTTCCCTGAGGAAGGAATAGGCCATAATCCACTACGGGGACGTAGCCCGGATTGTTGGAAGCTTGTAAGACTAGAGTGCGACAAGTGAGTCGTGGCACAAGCCTCTGGCGGGAAATTTAAAAATCTTTTAGTGGTTAACCCTGGACATGGTCTGAATAAACCATCTTGATACTTTTGCTTAACTTGATTATTTGTTTAATTAGTTTTGAGTCTCCAATGAATTTTGTCGAAACATAAATATAAGCAAAACAAAAACATTAACTACATCAAAACCAACATTGATTTTTGTGGAGACTCCAAACTTATTAACCTTTGGAATGCCAGAGCCAGCGAAAATTTTGCACCCTCGTATGCCGGCGTAACGGTGTAAATTGGGTATTTGACAAAATATCGATGAGTTGCTTTTAAAACGAAATTTTGTATGAAAATACTTGCTTGTGACGTCACATTTCAGAGCACTCTTTTTATGTTTCATCTATTTAAGAATTGTAATAACTAGTAAATGATTAAAAATTAAATACTCGCTTGTCAGACTCTTGTTGGCAGATTATTATCACCTAGTAACTGGATTAAGACGTAATTAGGTCTTTTTTCTCAACATCTTTGAGTTCTTTGACTAAGTCTTCGATCTGACGTTTTAAATCTTCGTCATCCGACAGACCTTAAAACTATAAATAATTAATGTTTGTTTTAAAACATCATTACTCGTATGTAGGTACATACTAAAACATAGGTAAAATTATGCTGAATACAAACAAAAGTTTTTTCTTGTTTAAATCTAGGACGAGTATCAAACTGTTTCGGCTGTACTACTTGCAGCTGAAATACCTAAGTTTGACAGTCAGAGTGTGGCCATATGAAGAATTCGAAATAAATCGCGGGTCACGACTCGCTTGTCCGTCTCTAGTGGCTAGTCTTACTGTCAGAAGTTTTCAACCCGCCTAAGGTCTCTGACTTGGCTTAGCGACTGCCATCTATCGACGGCAGCCGACACCATCTGCTTAACGTGCCTTGCGAAGATCGGAACCGTTCGGTAAAATGCCATTAGCGTTATACATAGACGGTCACCCATCCATGCACTGAACGCGCCTTATGTTGCTAGACTTTCGTGACCGTTTAAGATCACTCAGGCAGCCGGGGCTACGAGCGATTCTCGGGCGAGGTTTGAGTGTATGGTTTTAATTTTATGAGCAACCGACGACGCGAGCTCCGTCTCTGCTCACCATGATTAAGCTCTGCGAATCAGACCGAAACCTGGTCGGACTCTTTCGACAAAAAGTCAAGTAAGTATATCCGGAATATAATTAATTATGTCTAGTGCTTACGAAAGTTACAAATTTAGTTAACTTTACTTTTACTATAGTTCAAAAACGTTCTATTTGTAATGAAATCGTTAAAAAAATTGTCTTTGAATTTCGGAAATAGTTATGATAAAACTGCGAGTACGGAAGCCTATAAAAATGACAGATCCGACCAAATGATCCTTATGCCGATATATTAAATTAGATAAGAATATTCTTTATTGAAAAACTTAACATAATTCGTGCTTTGCGCAGTTAGGTGAGGTGAAGCAAGCTTTGGCTTTATGTTCCAAATAAATCAACCCAGTATTATACTTCACTAGTTTTTTATAAAGCGCTTGATTTGTTTCTTCGAGCTATATATTACCAAAATTAGCTTTTATCCCGCAGGGCCAAAGAGCGCGTTTCAATTGAAGCTCGTATTACAGACTCTGAAATATTCCGGTTGTCAAAGATTTCGTATCGCGCCCATATTTTTAAGCTTGTGACAGGCCTACAAAATTCTTTCGGAAACTCCAAAGCTGTTTGGTGATTAGTTGAATTAACTTAATGGTTCATTATTTAGAAGGGCCCCGCGTTCGAATGATTGAATCGTTTTTGGTACCAGTCTCACATTCGTGTTTAATTTGAGTTGTCTTGGATTGCTTTTAATTATAGCCCGGCCGCGGTAATATCCCTAAATTGTACAAGATAGTCTCTTAAAAAAGATGTACCATTCTACTAAAAGTAGCCGAAACAAGCGTGCGTGCATGGAACTACTAATAAACGTTCAGGAGCGTGGCAAGTGGCAGTTCCTTGTCTCTGCCTACTATCCCTCTAGGACACAGGCGTGAGCTTATGTATGATTCTGATATTCTGCAAGATCTATAGTTCTGAAGGAAACACGGTCAAAGTTGCTCGAGTAATATACTTAGAACGAGATTTGTTACTATAACACCATCGGCCTTACTAATAAATGAACTATGTATACAGCCGTTATGCGAGTTCTGACAAACTGGTTATTTGTACGCTAAATGCGATTAAACCAGTATAAATTGATATACGTCAAATAGTTATTCAAAGTTTAGAACTTACTAGCTGTTGCCCGCGACTACGTCCGCGTGGGCTTTAGTTGAGTAAAGTATTTGCAAATAAGATGAAATAGCGCATGCAAAAGTGCCTTCATACTAACTTCGCAACCCCCTCTTACCCCCTTAAGAGATGATTTTCGAAAAACTATTTTACAGTGTTTCAAGACATTCAATGAAGGACCTTCATTCTGAATTTCATTCGAATAACTTCATAAACGGCAAAGTTTCATACTAACTTTGCACCCCCTTTATACCCCCTTAAGGGATGATTTTTGAAAAACTATTTTACATGTGTTTCATGACTTTTCAATGAAGGACTTTCATATTGAATCTCATTCGGATAACTTCAAAAACGGCAAAGTTTCATACTAAGTTTGCACCCCATTTTCTCCCCCTTAAGGGATGATTTTAAAAAAACTATTTTACACGTGTTTCATAATTTTAAATGAAGAATCTTCCTACCAAATTTCATTTGAATAACTTCAAAAACAGCAAAGTTTCATACTAACTTTGAACCCCTATTTTACCCCCTTAGGGTATGAATTTTCAAAAATCCTTTCTTAGTGCTCCCCTGTGTTACAAAAGGAACCCCTGTGCAAAATTTCAAGTTTCTAATCCTTAAAGTTTAGGCCTTGCGTTGATATGTCAGTCAGTCAGTCAGTCAGTCAGTCAGCTTCTCCTTTTATATATATAGATTTATAGTAAGGCCGTAAGAATATTAGTAAAACAACTATTATCGTATAAATGAATGTGACTCTATCGAACAACAATGCATTTAAAAGACTCGCCTACCAGTACGAAAATATCTACGAAAACCGCTGGCTGGAAAAGGCTGTTAACTGATATGAAGATCTTTTGGAAATCCAGCTGGGTACATTGGATTATTGGATTAGTCAGTGAGCGTTATTCGAACGGTTTGGGATAACCGTATTTTCTCCCACATCACTCATGTTCCGCTTTCCATTTTCGAACTATTTTATTCCTTTTTACCGGGGACTTTATTCGATTAATTTGTCATCGGTAAGTCTTCCGTTTTTGGCCCTTATATTATCGGAATAAGCTGTTCGACTTTCGTATAAATTAGGTGTTTAAAACCGCTTTAAGGCATTTTAAATAAAAAAACAATTGTGATTTGTAAACAAACACAAGATAAAATTTGATAATTTATATCTGCCGCCATTGCATCGAAAACGGCCTGGACTGGCCGATTCTATGGTGACGTTACATACCAGTAAAAATTGCGTCTGTCATTTATCTTCTTCTATCTATCTATCTTCTATCTATATATATAAAATTCAAAGTCCTGACTTACTGACTCAATCATCAACGCCCAGCCCAAGCCGTTTGACCTAGGAAACTGAAATTTTGCACAGAGGATCTGTATATAATGTAGGCAAGGAATAAGAACGGATTTTTTGAAATTCAACCCCTAAGGGGGCGAAAAGGGTTGGCAAAATTTGTATGGGAGGTATAAATAATGTTGTCTGATTTTCCTGAAACTTAAATTAAATACTCTTCAACACAATTTTAACACGTGTTTCACAATTTTTTTCTAAATTTAACCCTTAACGGGAGTTACGGGAGTGAACGGGGTTGCAAAATTTTGAACTAAATTCCACGCGGACGGAGTCGCGGGCGAAAGCTAGTTCTTTCATAAGGTCATTGGTTGGTTTACCGGGAAGTGACGTCATAAACCTGTGCAACGCCATATTGCCTAAGCTAGCGTTGTGGCGGCTTATTTGAAAAGTAAATTTTCGTTTGCCTTTTTTTAATTTATTTTATAATTTTTAGTGAATATCATTACGACTCCAGCAAATTCTGTTTTCCGAAAGAGAATACACGACTCCTAAAAATTGAAAGAGGTCCTGTCTTAAGATTGTCTATGCGATTACTCGTAAAGTTCACCCTTACAAACCAAAAAAAATATTATACAAAGTCCACGCGTCTTTGAGTAATCGGGGAACATACATAAAAAATAAAATAAAAGATCCCAATAAACTGGAGTGCCTCTTCCTTTTAATCACGGCCTCGGTACTGTCGCGATCTCTCTTAACAGTGTGTTTACATATTGACTGAATCCCAATGAATGTAAATATACGCTATTATTGTAGATATAAGTGAAATAGAATTAAGATTTTAATTTTAATTTTGTTTATTCGGGAAACCAACCAGCTTTACAATGTTACTTAAATCTTAGGATTCCTAACTTTATTTCAAAACACTACACTTACTTGATTTTTTGCCTAAAGAGATTTACGTACGAAAGTTTTACGTATTAAGGTTTTCAATATTAAATAAATAAATGTAGAAAAACTTCCCTTGAAGAATCAGAATCAGAATCAAGAATTTATTTCAACGTAAAGAATTTACATTCTGCTTGTTGAATGTCAATGTACATACAGTTATGTATAACGTTAGCCGCTGCCTTGGGGCCGTCTGTAGTGGAGAAAAAGGCAGCGAAAAAAAACTCCACTCTGACCATCTTTTCTCAAATCACCTTAAAGCTAATACAAATAAAACATACAAAATAATATCTTGGATGTGTTGAACACTAGACACATTTATCCTCTGATTTAATTTAATATTAAACTACTATTTAATGCCATATGTCCTTGTCTTCTAAATAATCGTTGATTTTATAATAAGCTTTTTTGCAAAGAGTGTGCTTAACACAATTCTTAAATCGCGTTGGGGGTAACTCTAATATATCTTGGGGTATCTTGTTGTAGAACCTTATACAGTGCCCCATAAAGGAAGTATTAACTTTTGCAAGTCTAAATCGTGGAAATGACAATTTATGTTTATTCCTAGTATTAACGTTATGATGGCTACCAAGAGTTTCGAAGTCCTTAATATTTTTCCGAACGTACATAATATTTTCATAAATGTATTGGCTTGCAACTGTTAAGATGTTAGTTTCTTTGAAAAAATCTCTTAGCGAGTCCCTACTACCTAGCTTGTAAATAAATCGGATCGCTCTCTTCTGCAAGATGAAGATAGTCTCAATGTCTGCAGAAAGAAGATACCTATTGCTACCTACCTACCTACCTACCAATTGCTTTGGAAAGCCTCAAGAATTCCACATGATTTAGTGCGCACAATTTGGCCTCTGATGCTTACACACGCAACCTGCAAAAAAATCTGTCAGCACATCGTTCAATGAACATTGCCCTGTTCTTTTTGCACGGGAGTTAATTCGATTAATTTGTCCCAACCGTCATGCATCGCTCCGTCGCCGCGCCGCGCTTTTTGCATCGCGATGCAATTACAGCGATGGAACGCATCGGAACCCCCTTGATTGTACTCCGGGGGCGGCGCAAATCGAGTCGGTCTATCGAATTAGATACGAGGTTGCTGTTTGTTTTCAATCGCCACTTCAGCCCCTAGCAGCGGCAAGTTTATTTATCTAACCTGTGGAAAGACCTTACATAGATTCTCTTAATGTATTGCACTACAAGAAGAAAGAAGAATAAAAACGTATATTAGACCAACAAGACACATCAGAGAAATAAAATAAACAGACAATATAATCCACAAATTATTCTTATTGTGCCATATTGTATCACATCAGCTATTGTACCTAATTTGTGGATAGAGAAATAAAGTTTATTTGTATTGTATTGTAACGCAACAGCAAAAAATACCAAATAAGCGAATAGTGCGCGTAACAAGCGCAGGGTAGGACGACCAGCCACAAGATGGACAAACGATCTCATCCAAGTGGCAGAAAGACGCTGGTTGCAAGCCGCTTCCAACCGGTCTTTTTGGAAATCCATGGAGAAGGCCTATGTCCAGCAGGGGACTTCTTGTGGCTGAATGATGAGCATGATGAAGCAAATAGTACAACGACAACTCCATGAACGTGGCGATTTATTTCCACTGCGCCGCTTCAAGTCTACTCGCGCACGCATATCAAACCTTCTAGGCGGCAATGTCAACTTTCATAAAAGTTGTAGAAATGGAAATCTGTGGTTGAGGCCCTATGCTCCCCTAGGACTTACAGGACCGAAAAAAAAACTTGGCCATCTAGATAAACATGGTGATGACGTCACTGTAAAAAAGAAAGTGAGGCGCCGTCTTGGCTTGTTTTTTGGTGGGAAGGACGCGTTGTAATTTTGTAAATTAAATTAATCTAGTAATAATTTTGTTGTCTTGTACGACTTATTCGCTGAATAAGTGCAAACTAAGTACTTTAAGTACAAATGTGAGTATTTCTTTAAGTATTTTATTTGAAATAGGTGCCTGTGTTATCTCCTTACATTAGTCAAACATAAGTAAATATACGAGTGTCTCTCACACTATAATAATATGGTGGTACCCTAGGCTGATTACGTTGAGCGAATCTTACTGTACGAGTTTTTTTTAAAAATAAAATGTTAACACTTAAATTTTTCCATACCATACCTCTTTCGCTTTGGCTTTCATTCGTAAATACCTTCACAGTTTTGGCAGTTTGTTATAAGACTTTAATTGAAAAGATTAATCTCTTCTTTAAATCTTCGCAATAAAATACTACGACTTATCAATAAAATCTATGGTTGTAGCAATGGAAACCTGTTGCTTGCGCTAATATTTTTACAAGAAGAAAACAAAAGACGGTCAAAAGAAAAATAATAAGTTTCAGCTAACAAGGAGGTTGATTGGAATTTACAAGGAGGTTAATTTACTTTTTGGCACATACAAGTACCAATTATTGTGTCAGAAGTACTTCTGTTAGGTGGACTTTAAGGGAAATAATTGCTTGGCATAATTTAAGCAGTTAGTGACGTCATCCAAAGCACCCCGCTTATCCCGGAATCTGTGCTCCGAACCGTTTCCCAAGAAAAATATTTCGGCTCCGCTTTGACTCTTTAGTTTCGGAATGTCCCCCATGCTTTATTCGCAGCTCGGCCTCGCCACTCACAGCTTAGCATTGTTCGATTTTTCTGGCCATTTCATTTTTTTTCATGACAAAGAGGTTAGAGCGCCGAATCTACCTCCTTGTGGATGTGATAGCACCGGTTACGGACGCCCTAAGCTGATATACTTACTTTTACTAAGCGGGGCTATGTAGCCTTTTGCCAATACGGAGATGTACATGAAAGTAAGTGTTAAAATGAGAAAATTACTTGCTAAATTCCGCCAATATCCCACAAGCACCATGCGGTTAGTTAACGCACCGCCCTCCCTCCCACTTTTTCAAGCAGAAGCAAGACACGAACACACCACACAGACAACAATACATGTGTCAAAGTAATTTTCTCATTTTAACGCTATTATGGATTTCCGCAAAGTAACGCCTGATTCTATACATTATATGAAAGTAAGTAATGTATAAAGAAAAATGTTTTGACTACGCTGTTAAGTTGGTCCCCTGGTCCTTAAAAACGGTTCTTAGTTATGAGTACTTTCAATAACTTCTAATATCATATCAGTAATATCATGTCTTTGCTAACTTTTTCATAAATACTCGCTTCGGTAAACTAGGCATCGTCTAAGAACCAACTTGAAACTACTTACTTTTTTCAGCATCAACCTCTGGGGCGACTAGGCAGGCATCGTTTCTAAATTGAATCCTAACCTAAACTCGACAAAATATATCCACTTCAGCCAGGATTAAGTCCAGATAACGACTTCCTCCCTCATTGGCTTCGTATTCAATCCAGTTTTGTTTCTCTCCGGCTCACAGGCCGACCCGATCTAGATTAAATATTCATTCGACCGAGTATTTTGATTTCTTCTCAGCTCTTTTGAGTGGCAAAACCTTTGGTTTAGCTTCAGAATTCCTTTCCATTGATACTTTCGGTGGTCCCTTATTTCTCACTCGTTTTATTTGGATTTGTAAAGTCTTTTTTGCTTTTTCTTCTTTTATAAGGCCAGCCACTAGTCTTTCAAGCCTCCACCAATCCGCACTTGGTCCCCGTGGAGGAGTATGGCATATAGTTTCCTCAGGGAAGAGACCTAGGCCCCTTGGTGGGGTCATAAATAGGTTGTTGATGATGATGATAAGAAGGTAAAAAATATTTATTAAACGCGACGTATTTGTACAGGAAAAATAAATATAGAAAAATAAGTCAAATATAGGACAAAAGTAGAAGAAAGCTTCAGTGCTAGAACTACAGTGCTACAGCGCTATAGCAACAGATGTGAAAAAAAAGAATAAAATAAATATTTAGGGGCTTCTTAACTTAGCCACTGCCATCTATCGACGGCGGCCGGCACCAACTGCTTAACGTGCCTTGCGAAGCACGGAACCTGTGGAGACATAATGGATTGATGATGACGATGATGATGAATGTAATCTTAGTTGCAACTTGAAGGCAGTTTACACAATAAGCTATCATTAAAATTAGAGATAAAATTATCAGGATTTATTAAAAGTGCTTACAAGTTTTTTTTGTTTTTTTTTTTTTATGATTGTGAACAATGCAACGAGAATATTGTCTGTTTGTTTCAATAGCTTGAGTGTCAGTTGGTCGCGTTCGCTCGCTAATATATCCTCAGGCACAATGTTTGACTGGTTCGTGCGAATAACCATTGGTCGTCCGGTTTTTCTCTGGTATTTGTTTTGTGACTGGGCCTTTTTTGTGGTACCCATAAACTCTGGAAGGTCATCCCCATCTTTGTGGGACGCTCAGTCTTTTAAATTTTAAAGCCTTTTTGGACCACAAAATGTTAATATTTTGCGAGATATTTTACCTTTCTATAGGCACTCTGAATTATTATTTAGATAGAGTGTTGAGAACACTTCATTGCAAAGCCAGAAAAAAGCGTGTTGTGATTTCTTATATTCAAGTGATGGTTAATATAAACGGTTAATGAATATTAACAATATTAATTGTTACACTTATCGTTTCTGTACAATTTTATACACATACATACAAAAGCTCACGCCTGTATCCCAGAGGGGTAGGCTGAGACCAGGGACTACCACCACAATTTTGCAATTTGTCAATGTTAAAAAGTACATCTATTTATACTTTCATCATCATCAGCTATTGACGCCCACTGCAGCAATAGGCCTCCGAAAATCAGAAACGTATTTCAATGAAAAGAATTTACATTTCGTTGAATAGCAATGTACGTATAATGTTAAGCGCTACCTTTGGGCCGAATATAGTGGAGAAAAAGGCAGCGAAAAAAAACTCCACTGTGACCATATTTTCTCAAGTCACCTTAATCTTAATACATAAGTTGGTACGAATATCTGTCTACCTAAGAAGCTCAAGACTCATGACTGCAATTAACACTTGCAATGTCAAAACATTATTTACTATTCTTACAAAAGTAAGAAAACACCAATGCTGCGGCCAAACACGGACGGCACCCGTTCACGCGCATAACGCAGGGGTCAGCCATCGCCAGTCTCAACCATATTAGAGGGAGATTGGCTACCACGCCACCATTCCCATGGCCTTTGGCAAACTTGTGTGATCAAGTTCTTGTCAATTCCTCACTCATGGTTTTCCAAGTTATTCTTTATTGCACACGAATCATTGAGCAGAAAATTACATAAGAGACAACATTTTTAACATAAACATAAACATTTGCATACAGGCACATACATTTCTTCTGGCCCCTACTAGGATACTAGGACACTAGGATACCCTGTGTCGTGGGAACCAGAAACAGCGACATCACAAACATGTAAACATGGAAGATCTAGGGGTTTTTTGTCCCCAGCCGGGGTTCGAACCCGTGACCTCTCGCATGGTAGGCAGATGCGCTAACCGCTGCGCCACAGAGGTCGTCAATGCAAAAGCGAACTTATCTGTGTAAGAGATTTCTTCAATCTCTCGACGTGAAAGTGCTTTATCTCCTCAGGGCACTTAAAGAAACTTATTGCAACTCGAGCGTCGAAGTTCCGGAAACCGTAATATTTTTAAACATTTCCCTGGCAACCGTGGCTCTTGAAAGAACCTTATTTAAGACGAACAATATGATGTTAAGGGAAAATTATTTGCTCGCAAATACCTCTTAGTACAGCAACACACCGGGTGGGTAAATTATATTGTCGAAACAACTACGTTGGTAGCTGAGAACGGGAACATTTCTCACTTGACCTAAATCACTTACAATGAAGTGTTTATTAAAACTTTCAAACACTAGACAATTTTAACTTTATATTGTCGAAACAACTACGTTGCTAGCCGAAGACGGTAGTATTTCTCATTTGACCTAAATCATTTACAATGAATTGTTTATTAAAACTTTCGAAGACACTAGACAATTTTAACTTTACTCCGTATACAATCCTGATTACGCTCTGATAATCAGAGCGAAACCTGTTCGGACTCCGGAATAAATTTAGTAACGAAGTATTTATTAGTTTATTCTCCATTGGTCCATGGATGAGGGTTGCAAAAAACGGTAGGAGATGGCATTTAGGGAAATATCCACTCAGCAATGGTTAGCTGTGAGCTGATGATGATGATGGTAATGAAATGGTTTATTCTATCTATCCATCTCTTAAAGCTGGCTTCAGAATTGAAAATTTTCATAAAAAAATAATAATTTCTAATGATAATAATAATAACTTCCGCACAACACAATCACTTGACCAGGGCCCTTAGTGCGAGTTTTTACATTCACTTTCGATAGCGAGAGCGTTTGCAATTTGTATAGGAGTGACTGAGAGACAAATAGGTGGCGCGCTTTGTCACTCCTATAGAATATGAGTTTACGTTAACGCGATCGAGTAGTTAAAAAAACTCGCACTAAGCACACTGGTCCCAAACTAGGATACTCTGTGCCAGGTAACCAGGCAAGGACATTACAAACATGGAAACACATCTAAACCTCAGCCTCAACAATGGCCTCGGCCAGGTGTACAAGTGTTCGGCGGCCTCCAGTGGGAATTGAACCCGCAACCTCTGTCTTGGTAGGTAAGCGCCTTAATGGATAGACCAACGAGGCAGTTAATTTATCTCAAGTGCAAAACAGCCACAAATATGCTATTAGTTACAATCAAACACAAGCAGAAGTTTATGCCTATGCGCACACTAGGCGACACGCGACCGCGACAGTTCGGCGACTAGACGCAACGACAGGCTGAGGCCGTCAATTTTCGTATATTTTGTTCGAACACTTGGCGTCAGAGTCGCGGTTTGCATCTGGCCGATCTCATGTCTAGTCGCCGAGCTGTCGCTGTCGCGTGTCGCTTGTGTGCGCCTGGGCTTAAAACTTATAACTGGACTGAAAGTCATTAGCAAACATATCAACATGAAAAATCATAGAGAGAAAAGTAAGAATAGCGACCGAGAAGCAATTTTGACTAATTAAAAGAGAAAACGGATGTCCTGATGTACCAGACTGTCTACGAAGTGGTCTGTAATATGAGTAAACTTGTTAATATTATTGTGACAATTGTAAATTCATTAAAAAAAATTAGGACAAGATAATTTTGTCAAACGCTGCAAAAATGTTCAGGAACATTGAAGAAACGTATTAAAGGTATTCTGGCAGAAGTACAAAATTTCTAAAAAATAGTTTGTAATGCAGGTATACTCCTTTTCAATACTCAGTCAAAACTGCATTAGAAACATTTTTTTTTAAATGTACTTATTCGGCTCTCCTAGAATACCCTCGATATATCACTGCTTCCAGTGTATCAGTGGCCTATCATTACGGCCTGCATTTACTGGGGCTGCGAACAAAAGCACATTTTACCTCGAAACGGACAAAGCGTGATAATTCACTGTAACGAAAGAAGCACTTTTTACGTTCCCCCAAATAGGTCTTGCTTGTTTTTTCAAACGCCCGAGGGTCTACTCCCTATTCGTGTTTTGATCTTCCGAATAAAGAAAAACCCCAGGTTTTGGATATTTACATGCTTATGATGTCGCGGTTTCTGGTTCCCAAGACATAGGGTATCCTAGTGTGGGGCCAGAATCAATGTATGTGCCTGTATGTAAATGTTTATGTTGAATGTTTTAATTTATTGCTAAGCAAACAACACAGAACCAGTAATATTTCACTAATTAAAAAAAAATTAGATTCGTAACTTCGTTTCTGTATAATTCGTAGAAAAAAGAAATTGAGCAGTGTTAATTTTTTTTTAAAAAACGGCCGCTGATTAAACTCAATTCTTGAATTGATTCCTCAATGCTTGGATCTTATAGATTGATCGATTCGCACTTGAAATCTGCACCCAATCGCATTGAAATGTCAAAACGGTGACATTTCGACTTGAGTGGTGTTGTTTTCTAACACCTGTATTCCAAGACTTTCGTCAAAGTCTACCTCGACTCCACTCTTTCTCTGCTTAGGAAATCGGTAGTATTAAACATCATAGACTCCCTCTGCTGTAGTCAACTTCTCACTCGAGTCGATGAATCAAATATCAAAAAAACATCTTTGAGAAGGACAATCTGTGTTTTGCGAAATTTCCAAAAGTTTTTATATACAGCAATCTGTTCATCTGATTTGTCTACGATAGTCGACATATTTTAAGATGCTATATTTTTAAAATAATATTTTAGTTTCTTTTACTATCGATTTCGATTGTCCATAGTAAAAGAAACGAGAAAATTTTGAGAGTAGCAGCTTCTCTCGTTTTAACGTCAAAAAGGTAGTAGAATCCAACTAGAATGATGGCGAGAAATAAAACTGATTGATTTACGAGCCATTTCAGCTCAGTTCTGGGTCTGTTTAGGTTATGATTATAATGCCCGCAGATCTGGGCGCTTTTGTGCTATTTAATTAGTTTTCTGCTGTCCATCAAAGTTGTTTTGATATACTGTTGAAGCAAAGGAGGGTTAGTTTAGAGATATTGCGAATGGTTCTATTATACCACCAGAGCCGTGCGTCATAAAACTGCAATTCGAAGTTTATCATGACAGTTCAATATAGATTGCGTAACCGAGTTTAGTTGCTTGTATCTCTGGGTTAATCAACTTTGCAATGTACATGAAACAGACCCCAGAGGTATATCCAGTCTTATAATGTAGTCCCAACATACCCTTTGGGGCCTATTTCATAGACCTACTATGATTGATATGTTTTGTTTCTTGTGTAAACGAAACGCGCGACAGCATCTTTACAAAAATTCACCATGGGCGTGGGCCCTTAACACCTTCAGCGCGATGGTCTATAAGGCCCCGTTCTTGTTTCATCCAGTGCGGGAGCAAAGTCTTCTTAGTTTAGGTCAACTGTATGTTTGATGAGACGACATAAGTGAAGTGTACCTAGGTGAAACGTGTTTCGATAAGGCGTAGTGGACCCGTGAAAGTTAACGAGAACCAACACCAACACATCTTTGAAATGCTCTGATCTAGCACTTGGACGAGTTCGAGATGGGTTAGCGACTCGACATGTCGGTACTATAAATTCACATCACTACCATTTATCGATGTGTTTACGTTCAATGCGTTACAGGGTTGAATAAGCCCCGTAAAATTAACGTTTAGTGCGGTACGGGGTCAAAAGAGCCCCTTAATTTTTTTAAATTTCTCACGGCGTCATCTTTCATCAAAACCAGGGACGAAAAGAGCGGATTATAGGGAATTAATCTGTCTATCATTAGGTGTAAAAAAAATATATATTTGAAATACTCATAAAATTACAGCCAAATTAAGTGACTCGTGTATAAGGGGCACTATCGACCCTGTAACGTACCAACGGCAAGTCACGGTTGGGGTCTTATACGCCCCGTAACGCACTGAAAGCCCCGTACCGGTTTTGAACCACCGCGCTGAACGTGTTAAAATCGGCATATCATTCACCCGTGTATTCTTTTCTTAAAATCAATAATATTGTTTCATCATCATCATCTGCCTATGCCTGTCCAGTCCACTGCTGGACATAGGCGTCTCCCACTGCACACCACTGAGCACGATACTGTCGTTAAAATTGTTTAAAATCGAAATATTAATATACGTTCATACGTGTACACACGCAGGCCTTCCACGAAAATGCAACCTGGATTAGGAGAAGAAACACATTCTAAACTATTGTTTCACGTTTCATTCCGGTATTATTTAATTATTGTACTTGGTGTGGCAGGACAAACTTTTACACTGCAAGGTAAAGTTTTTAATCGCTCGTTCGAAATCCTGAGAGCGCGAGCACTGCACTGCTCACATTTATCCGTTGTTTTATTTTAGACTAGCGAACCGCCCCGGCTTCGCACGGATGGCAAAAACGTTTCCGTGGAAATAGCTATATTAGTTCCGTGGAAAATTCCCGGGGTAGTAATTTTTTTACACCTTAGGTTACATTATTGGAGATTTCGTACGGAACCCTAAACTTTTCGAAATACAATATAGCCTATGTTACTCACGAAGAATGTAGCTTTCTAATGTTGAATGAATTTTTAAAATCGGCCCAGTAGTTTCTGAGCTTATTCGTTACAAACATACACACAAAAATAGAAAAACACAAATCTTTCCTCTTTATAATATTAGTATAGATTTGTTTTTTTTTTGTTTGGGTCGTACTTAACCATTACATACAGGTAGGAAATTTTTATTCCCAAGAGTTTCTATTAGCTACTCCAAAAGTTCACGACACATTCGTGTTCTGTGCCACATAAATATCGATGTTACAGGAAACTTCAATTATCACGCCCCATGGGCGGGGTAATATTGAAACACGTTTTGGAACCACGATTGGGTGTAATTGTATGTTTCGTGTAATCGATTTCTTATCATCGGGTAATATTTATGCCGGTCCATTACCAAATATGTACAGAGAAAAGAATAGCAAAGTAACAAATATAATGTGTTCGGTCCATTAAACGTGCGTTTATGTTGTTTCAGGTAATGCTTCAACAGATAGAATGCTGAGTTTTTTGCTACGGTTTCTCTACAATATGTACTACTTGGAAACTTCAGTAAGACCAGCCACTAGTGTTACAAGCCTCCAACAATCCGGACTTGGAGTAGGGCCTTCCTCAGGGATGAGACCCGTGCCCCTCATTGGGGACATAACGGGTTGATGATGTACTTATTACAAGATAAGACAATTACCGATTTAATAAATTGCCACTTACTAGTTTACTAGTACTTACCACTTACTAGTTTTTATAAAAACTCTCTCTTTCGTGCCTGTTCCTACGCCTCCAAAACACAAGAGTGAATTTATGTTTGTTTGTTTATTTACTGTGCTTATGTCGTAGTCAGTCGACATGATGTACGTCCAGAGCTCGTCCGTATTAATGCTCTCGATATCCTATGCAATATCGCCGATAGGTCCCCTCTTGAGGGATCGTGGCTATGACTGGCGCTCTGGGGCATATCGTATGCAGAGGATTTCCCTTGCAGTGTAGCGAGGTAACGTTGCCAGCGTAGCGAAACGTTGCGTTGGATGTATCTCGGGGCGGCTTATTATCTTAGCGTTATTACTCGTATTATGTTGTGTCATTTCTTTTGTATGCTATTAGTATTAGTTTTCACAATCACACACGAAGCTTTTTGCGATTGAATTGAATTTTAATTGAATCTTAAGATTGTGGGTGCATTAAGTTACTTTTCATTGCAGAAATCAGACATCAAATATTTATTTTTAACATAAAGAATTAAGCCTTTGGTTTGTATTTGTAGCGGAGACTAAAACAGTGAACAAAATTGCTATTAGCAATAAGGCCGCCAATTATACTGTTACCTTGTAAATATTTTATGTTTGTGTTTTTCATCGTGTACAACAAATAATATACTATTTTATCTAAATGTGCAGTCTGACCATCTTTTCTCAAATTATCCTTAACATTATATCAATGGCTACAAACGCGGTAGGATTGCAGGATTGCCATCAACGACTTTAAATGGCAAAACATTACTTTTCTTACAAAAGTCGAAAAAACTTTAACCATACGGCCAGACACACAGAGAATTCTCTGAATTTAGATATCGATGTAACATAAGTAACAAAGTCTTATTCATAAAAGCGATCTCACTAAAACACTCTTAAGATAGAGCTACAGCCGGTGTATAATAATAATTGAAAGATTGCACTCACACATTTTAGCAAATTCAATCTGTAAAAAGATATGATTTTCTCCCTTGGTGAACCGGATAAAGCGCCTTAAAAGTGGTTAAGTGGGATCAACTTTTATAAATAAGCCTTTAACACTCTAAGAGAAGATAGGTCGATAAAAAACACCTTATTTATTATTATACGACCTGACCATTTATTATGTGACCTGGCGCGCGGCACAAGACCGGGCAGCTTGGAAAACCATGAGGGAGGCCTATGACCTGAAGTGAGCGTCAAATGGCTCATGATGTTGATTGCAAACATTGGTACTAGCATTATATTGGTACTGCCTGAAGTAAAGCATTTATTTATTTATTTTTTCATTTTATTTCCCAGCTATAAAAATAATGCCTTTTTTAGCGGAAAGCGCGAGAGCATTTACAACTCGACTGTTTACGCGTACGATCGAACCCATTGCAGTACTTATTGATCGCGGTACGAAATGGGTATTCTATTTCGGACCTTAAGTAGGCGAGTGGGGCCAGGTATCGGTCGAGCGCCGAAATTGCTCATATCGGATGTCAGAATTACCTCGTTCCAGACTTAATGAGCGGTCATCGCGGCGGGCTTATCCGTGGTCCAAGTGAAAATTTATCGAAAACACTTACAATGCAGTTTTACCTCCTCCTGGCCTCGAAAATTAGAATAGCACACCACTTTTTAACTACAAGCACTACAGATTATTAACTTTATTCCGGACACCCTTACTTGATTCTTCGTCGGAAGAGTCCGACCAGGGCCTATATTATCTCAATGCATTGTAGTACAATGACAACTGCATTATTATGACGATTTATTTTCATTGAAAGAAAGAAAGAAAGAAAGAAAGAAAGATTTTATTAGTATTGTCACAGAAACACAATGAAGACAAAAGTACATAATAAACAAAATACACAAGAGTCAACAAAACAAGAAAAATAAAATAGAGACAAAGGAAAACAAACAACCGTTTTTTAAATCTACGGCAGCAGGGCTCCACACAGTAGTGTATGGTGCCCAGCCACCCCCAACTCCAAACGCCTCAGGTGCTCCTGTGACAATAAAAAAGGGCATTGCCGCTTCAAGTCTACGCTCGCACGCATAATCAAACAAACTAGGCGTCAATGGTATGAAAAACACGTCACGTGACTCGACCGTGTATCTGCCATCGTACTATAATGCATTAACAGAATCGAGGCCCTGGTTTCGTTTTGATTCGCAGAGCTTAATCATGAAGAGTCGAGACGGGGCTCGCAACGTCCGGTTGCTCATCTCTGACTCCGGAATAAAGTTAATAATAGGACACCGTTGTTCAAGGAAGGGTTTGAAAACATAAAATAGGTAATATTATGTTAAAGGAATGGCCGTATCAAGTGCATTTTTAATGCCTTTATACGTTTTATTTAACTTACTTTGCTATTTAACAATCACATCATCGTCAAAGCGTGAACTTGAGAAGAAAACGTATTGTCATTTCTGTAGACTAATCCAACTAAACTGAGAGGATACCTAAGCCGTGTCGAGCCAAACTCCATTTAATAAAAAAAAGATTTTATTATCGGCTCAGAATTGTAGAATGATTGATTTCCATTTTATGTAAAGTAGAATGAATATATTTTTAATATATCCTGTACAGTCGACAGCACGTCAATCTTCCCATTTTAGTTGCAAAGTCGCCCGTAATGCAACGGAGCAGAGTGCATGGGTGTATACCATGATGTGCTGTCGACTGTACATACGCCGCACGGCAAGGTGCAGGCTTTCTTTGAGATTGGTATTTGCATAATTACCACGCGTGTCACTATCTCAAGCGCTGAGGTAAGTAAACAACTCAGACACTCAGATTTCTTCACGATGTTTTCCTACACAATAAGCGAGTGGTATTTTACTAAAATCAAATTTAAGCCCAGTTTAATCCAGCTAACTTCTTTCGGAGTACTTGGGTATTTTCGCCTTCGCCTTTCACTTAGACCACACACTCCAGTGTTGGTATCTCAGTGCTTAAGGGCATATAGTCACGCAACACCGTCTGCCCAGGTGTCTTTGAACTTGACGTGCTTGCGTCACCCAATTGCCCCTAATTATATACGAGTATTCCGAGTAATAGTCAGGGTGTGACTAAATCCACCGTATTTATGAAACTGGTCTTTTAGCTTTATTATAGTCGGTTAAATTTATAGCTACACTATAATTATAAACAAACAAACATTTACCTACAGGCACATACCCACACTCGGATACCCTGTGCCATATGGTAACCAGTAACAGCGACACCATTAACTTGTAAACATCCAAGACATATTTTAATTTAATTGTTTTTTTACGACTTCTGGGGCGTAACGGTTAGCGCATCTGCTTACCATGCGAGAGGTCCCGGGTTCGATCCCCCGCTGGGGGGAAAAAAACGCCCCCCAGTCTGAATCGAACCCACAACCTCTGTCTTGGTAGGTGCCTTACCCGCCAGACCAATGAGACAGTCAAAGTATTTTATTATTATTCAGCTAAATTCGTCCGTCCATATCTGACGTCACGTGCATTTTATTACGATAAGAGTTAATTCATTACATCGTGATTGTGTCTCCAAATGCAGAGCGTTCTCGACAAACACCTTGCAACCTTGTCGTTAAGCCACGTCAGAGGCCTTAGGGCGGGCGGCTTGAAAACTTCTGACAGTAAGACCAGCCACTAGTCTTACAAGCCTCCACCAATCCGGACTTGGCCCCGTGATGGAGTATCGCCTATACCTTCCTCAGGGAAGAGACCTGTGCCCCTCGTTGGGGACATAATGGGTTGAACACTCATACCTAATTTTGTATTATCTTTAAGGTGATTTGAGAAAAGATGGTCAGAGTGGAGTTTTTTTTTCGCTGCCTTTTTCTCCACTACACACGGCCACAAGGCAGCGGCTAACATTATACATTAGTGTATGTACATGTACATTGACATTCAACAAACAGAATGTAAATTCTTTACGTTGAAATATTTTTTTGATTTCTGATTTCTGATGATGATGACCTTGCAACAACAAAAAAAACTTTTGCATACCATACGCCAAGCAAAATACACACCTACCGACACAGTCCGGTTCGTCACCGGAATCTGAAAGCAAATCTAAACAAAACAACCCCTCGCGGTATCCATTACTCCGTTTGTAATTTTTCTTTCTTTTCTTGTCCACTTGGGCGCGAGCCAGTCCACCGTTTCCGATTGAAACAGCTGAAATTCCGAGCAGAGGACATGTCGAAAAAAAACCATATATCAAGACCACGTACCTATTTCATGGGTGTTTCTCTACTGGCTAAGTGCCGATTTTTCTGTGGTATAGATAGATAGATAGAGAGATAAAATCGTCGGCTTATTGCAAAAAGTCATTAACTGTCAAAAATCATTAACTGCTTTTTTTAAAGGTTTGGCCGTATTTTGACATCCTCTACAAAATTTAAATAATTTATCTAATTTATCTAATTTAGATAGAAATAAGTGAGTTTTTGCATTTTGTAGAGAATGTCAAAATACGGCCAAACCTTTAAAAAAAGCAGTTAATGATTTTTGGCAGTTAATGACTTCTTGCAATAAGCCGACGAAATATTCTTTATTGTATTTATTAAAATCGGTTCACCTTGTCAAACGTTCTAAGGTAACAAACGTAAAAAAACAGTAATCAGAAATATATTTAAACGTAAAGAATTTACATTCTGCTTGTTGAATGTCAATGTTAGTCGCTGCCTCGGGGCCGAGTGTAGTGGAGAAAAAGGCAGCAAAAAAAAAACTCCACTCTGACCATATTTTCTCAAATCAACTTGAGAATCAGTCGAATTGAGAACCTCCTCAGTTTTTGAAGTCTGTTGTTGAGTGATCTTAAACGACCACGAAGGTTAAGCAACATAGGGCGCGTTTAGTGCATGAATGGGTGACCGTTCTATGACTAACGCTAGTGGCATTTTTTCGAGCGGTTCCGTGCTTCGCAAGGCACGTTAAGCAGTTGGTGCCGGCTGCCGTCGATAGATGGCAGTCGTTAAGCCAAGTCAGAGGCCTTAGGGCGGCTTGAAAACTTCTGACACTAACACCATCCACTAGTCTTACAAGGCTCCACCAATCCGGACTTGGCCCCTGTGGTGGAGTATGGCGTATACTTTCCTCAGGGAAGAGACCCGTGCCCCTCGGTGGGGACATAATGGGTTGATGATGATCAGTTTGAGCTTTTCGTTACCTCCAAAGTAATTAATTGATGATGATAATTCAGTGTCATACATCTTGGAAAGGAACACCACCACCACCTTACCATAATTATTATCATTAATTCGAGTAGTACCGACTATTGGTATCTTGTGTGATTTTTTATCATATTTACGGACGCGTTGACTTTTTATTTGGCTGTTTTATTTCATACACCTAACACTAAGATTTTCTTACGATGTTTCTCTTCACAGCTTGCGAGTGCTACTTTAAACTCACAAATGTAGGTACAAAGCAAGGAGAATTCTCCTTGGTACAAAGTAATTTTTATGAACACAAGACCTCTTGAAAGCTTTGTCACCACTAGTAGGTAGCACAAAATACTTTTTAATTTTTTAATAAAATACATAAATGCAGATAAGGGTGAATAATAACTGCAATGCGGTTCTGAAATCACGACCGCCGGAAAAACTACGTCGTATAGTGCACCATTTATTTGTGTTTCATACCTACGCCCAGCTTTCGATAGTCATTTCCGTAATAAATTCTGTGCGGGGCGGGAATACTCGGTGTGCTCTTTCGGTGGTCGTAACTTTGACACTTACACCAGTTACTTGGCCTCGAAGGAAATAGACGAAGTTAAGTTTCATCAGTTAATTTAGTGTCTAAGAGGATGGTCAGAATCGTGGTAAATGGGAAAAATCTGAAAACTGTCAGAATAAAATTACGTCATACATTTCACCATTTATTTGCGTTTCATACCTACGCTCAGCTCTCGATAGGTGTTTCTGTTAATAAATTCTGTGCGGTGCGGGAACACTGAGTGTGCTCCTTCGATGATAGCAGGGTTGACACTAATACTAGTTACACGATAAGATAAGATAAGATAAGATATTCTTTATTGTACCAGGAGATCACATACAAAACATAAAAAAGATACAGATATTAAAGGAAATAAGCAGAGTTAAATTTTAGCAGTTGGAAAGCAATATATTGAACTTAATATAGTAGGCTGTGAGTCAATTACGTGTTTTCACTGGCAATAACACAGGGTGTTCTTGTTTTGCTAGGATATAATAATAAGCTTAATATTACATGAAGCATTAATAATACATTGCACTACGTTGAAACAAAATCGTTATTGAATGAATAACGGTTATTCATTCATTATTCATTCATTCATTCAAAACGAATGAAGTATGAATAAAGATACCAAAATATATTTTCATTGTCTGAATAAGGTTTTTTAAGGTGTTCACTGTCATATTAACCGAAACCTAAGAATAAAATCGTGCAAAAACAAATCAATTTTTTTTAATCTTAAAAATATAAATTCATAGATTAAACATTGAAATTCTATTTATGATGCAATTTTTTTCTCTTACTTTGTTAGTTTCATCTCCATGTGATCTATTAATTGTGAAACTAACAACATTGACGTTCATAAAGTAAACATTTTGTTTTTACTATGAATTAAATATTTTACTTTGACTTGACTTTGACTTTTGACTTTATTAACACAGTTGCTCGTATTCATACTTTAATGACACTACAGCAAGAGAATCCTGGTATATCTATACCATAAGCAGGCGCTGAAAACGAAGCACGCAGATCAAACGTGGCCAAAACTGTAATGACGGTCGTAAATTACGACGCCGCGATGCTCAACAATTAATTGAGCCATGAAACTACAAAAAGGAAAGCAAAAAAAATCCAGCGAAAATTCATTGAGCTACAAAATGTCGTACTCGTAATGTCCCTAAAACGTTCGATTCTATTGAGTATAATATGAATGCTTCACGTGCAATGCGCTACTAAGAACTAATATGTTAAGTACGTACCTCATCTGTGTACAGGGTATCCCAAAAATGACACGTCACAGTGACACCGGAGGTAGACCTGCTCAAAAGGCGTCGAACCAACCTAACATGACCTCAGTAAAAGTTGCACGGTTTTCGAGATATGGCCAATTTAAACTTATTATAAATTTTCACTTTTTTTAACAAGTTTATTGCTATGTGTCATTTTTGGGACACGCTGTACTGGTGCGCAAAAAAGAGTTATCTATCTATCTAGTGACGGTTATGAACTATGATATCTACTTCCTGGATCCAAACTCTCCAAACACTTGCAGAATACCAGGAAGGAACTTTATTTTTTAGTTAAGTTTAATATACGACTACTTTCAACTAAGTTGAGTAGATGATAATGTTTATATCATTTAGTTCACCGCTGTATTTTTCTTGTAATTTCAAATATACTAATATTTGTAAAATAAAAGTCTCAGAAAAGTTGTTACAGTCCTGGAATCCCTAAGATGTCCTTTCTTCCTCTGGTTCTTCTACTAGAAGCTTTGAGAATAGGGGCTTTCATTTGAATTAGGCTCATTATCAATATCAGACATTCGGGTGATCTTTCTAACGCGTTTGAGAATAGCCCCTCTTGTAAAGATGGAAGCGGACCGGCGTAATTGCTTTACGATCGGTATTTTTACGATACGACCAAGATATCCATTGGTAAGTGTGTCAAATATTTTTGTCGGCGTCTTTGTTCAAAGGTTTTTCTACTTGTACATTGGAGCACTCGCGAAAAACATTAATTATTTCAACTTCAGGCCCTGATTTGCAGACTCTACAGGCAAGCCTATTTCATTTACTTGTTGAAAAGCCTAAAGAAATCACTCAAAAGCACAGCGTGTGACGTCCAACGAAACATGATCAAGTGTTGAAGAATTGAAAGAAACTCAGCTTTAGGCTTTAGACTCCAATTGCCAATAACGCAAGGCAAAACCCATTTACACATGCATAAACATAAACCTTTCCATACAGGCACATACATTCCTTCTGGCCCACAGTCCACACTAGGATACCCTGTATGGTGAGAACCAGAAACAGCGACATCACAAACGTATAAATTTCAAAGACCTAGGTTTTTTTTTTATCTGCAGCCGAGATTTGAATCCGTAAAAATACAATGTTAATTATGTTTTAATTAATTAGAATATCTTAATTTTTGAAGCATCATCATCATCATCAGGCTATACTAGTCCACTGCTGGACATAGCCCTCCCCGAATGAGCGCCATAACATAACAAAAGGTACATTACAAAAAAAGTAAATTTGCAAAGTGTACAGTGCCGGTAAATACTGAAGACTCTAATAGGCTTAGCATGTATTTTACTATACCAACCTCATTTCCCAAAGCGGTCGCACCGTAAACTCTACATTAAAAATGCAAACCTATTACACAGAAACCAAGAGACTTTCAAATGGCTACTCAAAATCCCCATTTTTGAAAGGGGAAAATTTCAAAGTTTCATTGGACGCGTAAATAATGCACTCCCATTAGCGGGCGCGTATGCATTGCTTATGAGCCTCTAGATCGTTATGCTTTACAGCGAGGGTAAAGGGAATGTCCGACAGATAATTTTGTCCTTAATTGCCTAGAGCGAAGCTCGCGTCAAAGTCAGATTGAAGTGGTATTACTTTTATAGTACAGGAAACATAAAAGCTGAAGAATAGTAAAAAAAAAACCGGGGTCTTAGGGGTTCCAAAAAATGCGAAAGATCAAGTTATTCTAATAATAAACGAACATGTAAGATTGCGTTTTTTCATTGAATTTTAAACGTTTGTTTAAAAAGCGTTGGTGACTTAATGCCTTATTTTACGAGATAATTTGCAGATTGAGAAACGCTACCTACATCATTAGGGAATTACGTGCAAGTTGAAACGTCATAGTTTGAAACCGATTTTTATGTCGCATTTTTGCCCATGACAAGAGTGGCTTTTCGACAGGTCACACTATGAATTTATTAGTCGCAGAGACAAAATAGAACCACGTTTATTTATCTTTTGGAATGGGCTATCTGATAATATTTAAAAAAATGGGCCATTTCTCCAATGCACAGTCGATATTGATTCGTATGTCTTCTAATGTTCTCATCCACTGCTGGATAGGCACGCTACCTCTTTTCGTACTCAACCAATAATTTTTCTCAACAAAGTGAAGAATAAAATCAAATCAGTCATTGTTCTCCTATCATTACCACCGTCACAATCATTGCCTTTGAGATTGACCGAGTGATTTGTTCCACAAACACAATTTCAAAACAGAGTCTTGTTTACTTACTGTTATTCCTCTAGCCGCCCTTAAAACTGTTTGTTCAAAATTATGTAAAGGATATTAAACACTAGTTCAGAGTAGCGATAACCAAACTTTTGGGTCTCCACTCGGTTTTGATTAAAACAATAAAACGCACACCTTTCATTCAAATAATATACTTGTAGGTATAGATCTGTTGTTTAGGCGTGTACTTCCTTCGACATCATTATTATTATTAAAATTCTTTATTGCACCAATATTTGTACAAGGGCATGCTTAATGCAGGAAGCATTCTCTTCCAGCGAACCTTTTATTTTGGTGAGACTGGCGACAGGTAGTGCAAGCAAAATTAATAGATATGACATAGAAAACTTACATAGACCTATAGACGGAGGGGGGGGGGGGGGTTTAATAGAAAATATGATAAACCTACATTTATAAATAAATAAATAACAATAAAGGCAAGGCCAAACTAACGCGTTCAGCTCGCGTCCGCGGGGGCGTGTGCGGTGGCGATCAGTGTTGTGTACGAAGTTGTAGCGACGTGTTCACATCGATGCGTCCTCTTGATCGCTACAAGTTCATACATAAAAACTGATCGCCACCGCGGACGCGAGTTGGACGCGTTGGTTTGGCCAAGCCTTAATACGTATATACATATCGTAGATAATTACTGATAACACTTTCTTATACATAACTTTACTGGTGATAAGTTACTGTCTATCATCAGCCCACCTCTGCTTTTAGGGCTCTAGGGCTTTTTTCTCTTCAGGAAATACCTTCGATGCCGGTCTCATGGAGCACATACCTTTTGTTGCCAATTTAATTAATATTTTTCTTGTCAAATCTGCAATAAACTTATCGACAAATACGTGTCTTCGTGAATTTGAGTAACTTCAGTCATTTGAGGTGTTATTCAAGTTGATAAGTGCCTACGTTGGGACTGTGACTTTTAATAAACACAATAGATTATATATACTACTTGCATTTCATTCACTCATTTGGTATTTTATTATAGTAAGTAACTTTTTATAAATAACATTATTATAACAAGCGAATGTGAGCGAAAGGGCCGATATGGGACGTTCCAACGACATACTTTGACCAAACAGGGAATGTATTATTTCTCTCTCTCTCTCTCTCTCTCTCTCTCTCTCTCTCTCTCGCTCTCTCTCTCCCTATTAGCAAAGGGCAAGAGGCAAGATAAAAAGTACCCAAAACCGGTGTGCGTGCATGCAACGACTAATGAATGTCGATGAAGCGAAAGTGTTCTGTCACGATCGTGGCAGGTGGCGCCATCCTGGCCTGGTCTCTGCCTACCCTTTGGGTATACAGGCGTGAGCTTATGTATGTAAGTTACTTATGTCTGAGAAACTTTATTTAATTTAGACCATATGCCCATTATATGGTATAAACTTACGCCTGCATCTTGGAGGGGGTAGTTTTTTTTTCCTTACAGATTTTTTTTGCTTCATAAAAGTCGCTAGCTGCATGCACGCACGCCGGTCTTGGGTACTTGGCCATAATTATTTGCTTTGAAATAAAGTTATTTGAGTATAAAATGTGAATGATCACACCAAAATTTCTGGGATGGCTAGAAGAAATTTCATTAGAAATAAGTCCGCCTTTGCACGTCATTTTTATCAAAAACTTGTTATTTAAGTTATATTATGTTTTTTTTTTGTGCAATACCTAAAGCGTAAGAACAACAACAACCACTACCTAAATGCCAAATCAAATAGAAGTTTCTTTTTTTATTTATTAAAAAACAAACAGACACGGTACAAAACAAAACTGTACACAAAAATGTTGCAATTTAAGCCCCAATAGTAAGTAAACATTAACCCGTTGGCTCAACTCTTCAAATGATAATTTGCCTTGACACAAGGGACTTTAGAACGACGGTTAATTAGTATAAGGTTTAATAAGAGTTGTAATAAAAAATAGACTCTAAATGAAATGGGTAAAATTACAGTAATTACCTGCACCAAGCCTTAAGGCGTCATTGGAATGCGATTGCACAAGCTATCATTGGAATGCGACTACCAATAGTGTCAATGAAATGACCATTACCGTACTAATGTTATATTGATTTACTATGCATTTTAGAGACTCACTTTCCAGGTTGCGCCTTCAAATCGTTGTCAGTAGACAGGACTTACCATTCCTACGAGTAAGACAATGGATGTTTTTGTATGCTCCTATTATATGTTTAATATATTGTATAGACAACGCCCTCTTTTCTCTTTCGATGTAAGTCACATGTCACTATGAGGCCCAGATATTTCTCGACGTTAAAAACATGTGGTCGTTTATTCGATTCCGACGAAAGTGACTTTTTATACCTTCAATCTCAGCTCATCGCCTTTCTAACTATCTGAGAAACATATTTCTATCTTATTCTGTTGTTGAAATAATTCAGGTTCATAAGGTCGCATGTAGGCTTTTAGTAACTAGTTGGCACGCTCTACTGCAAATTATTTAAATGAGAAATCCGACCAAATGTTTCAGACATCGAGATTTATAACGCAACCTACACATTTAGCCTAAAACATACAAACATTTTTTGTTCCAAATGAATTAAAAAATATAAATTCACTTGCCACGATTCTGACAATTTTTTATTTTTATTATAACATGTAACTTTTAATTTTCTTTACTCATAAAACAGCACTCTTTTCCGAGTTTTATGCCTTCAATGAAAAGATAATAAAAACACCCCAATTCGTCGGATTGAAATCGCCCACAGCCTTCGCCTCAATTTGTCAAATTAATCTGTTATCATCAAAAAGTTTTTAGCTGGGGCCCGCGACAATTTATTGTGGTAACTCCGAACATTCGGTAGAGCCTTGGAGGCGCGATACAATCTTGTAATTCCGGCCTTACTTTCACGAAGTGTCGAGTTGTAGGAAAGACTAAGAGGTTGGCGTGAACGAAAAGCACTGTTCCCAACGTTGAGTTATACATATTTTACTGGCAGAATACGTATAAAACAATTTATGAAATGGTTTTCAAACTTCAAATGCTCAGGACGTGGTTCTTACTTCCACACAGCTTTTTAATAATTATTTACCATGTCGTCAGATTTCATTAATCTTGTTTTTTTAAGTTGATTTGAAATTATGTGACAAGAAATTTAATTTTAACACTTAAGTAATTTTGCAACCAAGTTTCGAAATCACTTAAGTGTTAAAATTAAATTTAATTCTACTTTTGTGAAAAAAAAAGTCTAGCTAAACAGATTAATAAGCTCAAATGTGTACAATTATTAATCAAACATGTTAGAAACCGATACCACCGGAAAAAGTCGTCTTCAAAAAGCTTCCCATACGACCACCGTTTAGATTTATTTACAAACGACCAGCCGGATTGTAATTAAACTTTTCCAATAGAAAAACAGATCATAAATCGAGGTTTGATCATACTTAAAACTTCAAACAAACTTATCAAAAAGAAATTATAACATTGTGATTAGTTTCTATGAGAAATCTTACGAAGCTCTTACGTATTTTTATTCTGTTATCCTCAGTAATAAGCACGAGCAAACCTTGAGTTATTATCTTGATTCCGGATATACTTACTCGCAGAGCGAGAGTGAAACCTGGTCGGATTCTTCCGAAAAAAAATCAAGTACCTAAGTGTATCTGGAATAAAGTAAAGTTAATGATGTGTAGTGCTTACTTTATTTAATAGGTAAGCTTTACGAAAATGTTAGTTCAAAAACCTTGAGTTGTATCCTTTTAACGTATTGGTGAAGTGATATTGACTTTCGTTGTGTTGTTTGTGAAGTAAAATAAAAGTACGTCTGTATGAGACAACGCTTTTTGCATTAAGCACGCCCTTGTACATTTACTTTCTAATCGGTGTAATAAAGAATTAAAATAACAATATGAGTAGACTTAGGCTGACATTCAGAGACGAAAATTAAGCAAAAACTGGTCTCAGAAATGTCAAAATCACGTACTTAAAAATATTTCGTATTCAGAATCGAATCTTAGCAAGTTTAGTATGAAATGGTGCTTAGCTAAGTGTAAGTAGTCTTTTTTTTTTTTTTATGGCAACCAAGACAATGCCAATGTCTAGTGTATGGAAACAGCACAATAAGAATGAAAAATAAAAAACTTATACGAACTTTAATATTAAACAAACAATGATCGCCATCTTCGGAAAGTAAGTAGTCAATATCGGTGACTTTACGTGAACTTAGAACTGTCACTTCTAAGCCTTTTGTTCACAGACTACTCCAAACGTCATTTCACTGATGTTCTACGAGCATTATCTGTGGGATTTTTTTATTCACTCTGACATATATAAAATTGTATGATGTTGTCCTGCTCTCGTGTAGCAATGTCAAATTTAAAAAACCGATAAGAACTACATCACTAAAAAATGATAGACAATATAGATTACGGCGCTTTACTAAGTAAGACTTTAGTTTACTTTGCTAAGTCTGATCTAAGCGTGAACTTAGGATTCGTCTCTGAATGTCAGCCTTAGTCTTTGAGTTTGACTTAGTAAAGACTTAGTCGTGGACTTTGTTTACCAATACAGCATTGGTCCTAAAAGAAAGTGTGTTTTCTGTATGGCACCATTGATATGTAACAAAATTCCAAATATAATTAAAGACGAGCTAAAAAAATTTAAAAGTAATTTAATATAATTTTATTAATAGAAAAAAGTTATTTTAGTATTAACGACTTTCTGTGCGATAAAACTATTTAATTCTGAATTTAGTAATCGCAATAATCATAATCATAATGAACCCATTATGTCCCCACCGAGGGGCACGGGTCTCTTCCCTGAGGAAGGTATAGGCCATACTCCACCACGGGGGCCAAGTCCGGATTGGTGGAGGCTTGTAAGACTAGTGGCTGGTCTTACTGTCAGAAGTTTTCAAGCCGCCCTAGGGCCTCTGACTTGGCTTAACGACTGCCATCTATCGACGGCACCCGGCACCAACTGCTTAACGTGCCTTGCGAAGCACGGAATCGCTCGGAAAAATGCCACTAGCGTTAGTCATAGACGGTGACCCATCCATGGACTGAACGCGCCGTATGTTGCTTAACCTTAGTGATCGTTTAAGATCACTCGGGCAGCCCAGGCTACGAGCGATTCAATAATAGTTTTAGTTATTATTGACATTGTAATAATTTTTTACCTCTCTTTCACTAAACTTGTAATGTTAATAACATTAAACATGCTGCATACATTATAAATGAATTAACTGATTCACTTACTTGAATTTTATCGGAAGATTTCAGTCTGGTCGGGCTCTACGGATGAAATTCAAGTAAGTCCATCTATATATGACCTTTTATATCATCATCGTCAACCCATTATGTCCCCACCAAGGGGCACGGGTCTCTTCCCTGAGGAAGGTATAGGCCATACTCCACCACGGGGGCTAAATCCGGGTTGGTTATTTATTTCCTTTTATATATTTTGCACCTATTAATAAATAATTCTGATTCCGAGTCTGATGAGAATTGCTTTTTAGCAGAATTTCTACAATGCTCCCATCAAAACTTTTACCTCCAGTTGGTGAATTCGTCCCGAAGTGAATCCTCGAGCAATAAAGGATTTATTCTCATACAACAATAAGTAATTACGCATTGTGTGCCTAAACTCTCATAAAACATAATTATGAACACTTTAAAAGTGGTGGTGGCGTAGTGGGGTTGACCCTTGCTTCTCGATCATGAGGGTCTGGGTTCGAACCACGCATGTACCAATGACTTTTAGTTACGTACATTTGTTTGTACAGCAACACCATTCGCTGATAAATTGTGCCCGGATAACGGCGACAGGCTTGCCACTTGTCACGTTTGGGACCTAATAAACTCGGCAAAACGTGGGTCCAGTTCTAGAGACTGGTGCCTCTGCCTACCCCTTCGGGGATAACGGGCGTGAGTTTTTTTTTTTTTTTTTTTTTTTTAAATTGAGTCATATGAAGGCTTTAAATTTTTGACGGTGATCGTTATAAGTTTTCTAACTTTTCGAAAGGGATCATTCAAGAAAGGATCCAATTAAAAGTTATTTCTTGATCTGATAAGTTATTTCTCATACGAACGCATCTAGGCGAGTTTATAGAGGGGTGGATTACATTTCTTAATTGTAAATGTTAACTGACTACCTCTGTGGCGCAGTGCTTAGCGCGTCAGCCTACTATGCTAGAGGTTTTGGGTTCGAATCCCGGCTGGGGACAAAAAAAACCCCAGGTCTTGGATGTTTACATGTTTGTAATGTCGCTGTTTCTGGTTCCCACGATACAGGGATCCTAGTGTGGGGTCAGAAGCAATGTATGTGCTTGTATGTCAATGTTCAATGTTTAATGCATCAATCGTGGCAAGTGGCAAGTCTTGATCTCTGCTTAACCCGTTGAGATACAGGCGTGAGTTTATCTTATTAAACTTTTCATTCAAATGAAAGGTACTTTATTAAAATGGTGTATTTAAAAACTCGTATTACTACTCAAAAAATAAATGTATAATTAGAAATTAGTTTATATTAGTTTTATTAGTTAAGTATTATTTATTTGATTTGGTTTACAGTACATTAGTTTAATAGACTGTTAATTAAGTTTTTATGATGTTTTATTTGTTTTGCTAAAATAAAATACAGTACAACTCAAAAAAGAATTGCAATCCATTATGTACAGTTTTTCCTAAACTACATTTACATATAAGAGTGCTTATGGCCTTAAAAAATTGTGTTAATAAGGAATAGCAACACAATATGACCACCTTTTCTAGTAAGAAACGTTTAATACTATGGTAGCATAAAATAGTAAACCTCTGTGACAATCGAACTCGCATCGTGTGCCTTACTACACAATCCAGTTATAATTATAACAACAACTAGTCATATCTTAACATTATAATACAGTCTTATCTATAAAAAAATAATTCTTTGCAATACTCCTTACACGTAGTTTAAATTGTAGTTAAGGAAAATCTTCAAAGTAAAAAAATCTCTATAAAACAAAACGTTTACTTAACGGACGTCAAAACTATTAGTTTTACAATTTTATTGATAGATTATGCTGAGAAGAACCTAACAAAGAAACTCTGCATTTATTATTTTCAAGCAAGGCTTAACTAATTATTACTTTAGACATAATTGTATCCGTTCACGTTATTAAAATAACAGACATTTTTTCCTTCCAAATAATCCTTAATGTCAATAGTCTGTTTTGCACAGAGTATGCCTCACACATTTCTTAAGCCGCGTCGGTGGTAATTCTAATATATCTTGAGGAATCTTACTCTAGAACCGTATACAGTTCCCCTGGTTTGGTATGGGTCTTTAATGACCCATAGTTTTTATCAAATGTCCTGAAACGTTAACATAGCCTACGCTCGCTCGTAGCAAAGCGTGTAGACGACGTAGCAGCTACGGCGTAGCATTATCGATCTCGTAGTGCCTCTACGAGCTACGAGCCCGCCGTTCGCAGATTACTTGACGCTCAAAGCTTTGATTGCGTCGACAAGGTTCTATTTATAGCTGTCGTCTCGTTGGGAGATGTTATCGTATTAGGGCTTTATTCATAGATTTTAGCGAGAGCGTGTTTTGGTTTTGAGGGCAAGAAATTGTTATAGGGTTGCTGTTTCGAATATTAAGTCGATGAGGATTAGAAATGCAAACACTCAAAACCCGTAGTTATAGGGTACTTTAGTCGATATTTAATGAGTTATTAAATCACTTAAGAGGTAGCCTAGTAGAACAATGGATTCAGAAGCGGGAAACTTAAGTTCGATTCCCAGTGCGGGCATATATAATCACGTTGTTGACATATATAATCAGTATATTTGTGAAGCCACGTACATTTGTGAAGTTAGCGGCTAAGAAAAACATCGTGAAGAAACTTGAGTGTCTTAGCTATTTAATAAAATAGTCAATCTGAGATAAGATAAGATAAGAATATTCTTTAAAGCACCAGGGAAAACAAATACAAAACATTTACAAAGATACAGTACAATTGGCGGCCTTATTGCTTAAAGCAATTTCTTCCAGACAACCGACGATGGAGAGTTGCTGATATATCAATATCGAGCAAAAAGCAAGATTCCCTTAAACATTTATTTGATTCTATTTTTAGTATGTTTAATTATTATTTATATATGTTGATATAGCGGCAACAAAAATACATCATCCGAGTAAATTTTAACTACCTAGTTATAGATAGATAGATAGAATATTTTTTATTGTATGTACAGCAGGAATTCCACGGTTCATAAGACACAGCCTGGTGACAGACATATGGACCGACGGACAGTGGACTCTTAATAATAGGGTTCCATTTTAAGCCTCCGCGCGAACCCTAAAAACGACGAACTAAACTCAAACGTGAAAACCTAAAATCTAAAAAAAAACATAACATAACATAAAATTTACATACAGGCACATACATTGCTTCTGGCCCCACACTAGGATACCCTGTTTCGTGGGAACCAGAAACAGGGACGTTACAAACATGTAAACATCCAAGACCTCTGTAGGTATTCGCCAAATTAACTATTCTAGCATTGCTTAGTTATGACAATAGTATTTACATGTAAATAATATTTTACTGAGCATGTTAATAATATTTCATGTATTCTCGATTCAATGCTTGCCACCCGATTTGGAGTTTACTCATGGATGGGTAATATTTACACGGAGTAAACAATAGTCCACATTGTTGGTATGTACATTTACTAACAAAGCTCTACTAAAATATTCACGACATCGCGTGAATGTTTCATTATTTTCTATTCATTCCGGCACCATTTAAACAGTCACAACACAGTTCTGTTGTCAGGTCCTGTTACGTCATTTATTCGTCCTCTCCATTCCTCTCATTGTGACACAAAACAACGTATGTTGTATTCCCATACTGACACTTAGGTGCCCGCGGAAATTTTTGCCCAACGTTCTTGTAATTTTGTAGAAATTGTATTTTTATACCTTACATTAGCTGACCAGTAAACTTGCCCTGATGCCCTCTAAAGGATTTAGGTCTCCCTCATGGTTGTCCCATCGTAACCAGGACGTAGATTCGGTTAAAGCATTGTAGTAAAATGGCAACTGCATGAACATGACGATTTACTTTCATTACCGCTCCGAGTCTACGCGCGCACACTTATCGAGCAATCTAGGCGTCAATGTTGAGAAAAAACACATCACGTGACCCGACCGTGTATCTGACATTGTACTGTAATGCACTAACAGAATCGAGGCTCTGGTCGTCACACCACCTGATAGGGGGCCTGCTTGCGTCGTCCGATCTGCGGTCGCCTAGTCAGAACTTGCTCACACATACCCATTTTTTTTTCTTATTTTATTTATATTGTTATTGTTGCAGTGGTGTTGGCCTAGGATCGAACTGTGGACTGAATTTGGGGAGACCTTTGCCCAACAGTGGGACACAAACAAAGAAGCTAAGTACAGAAACACAGAATACCAATACAATGGAAACCAAGAACAAACATTTACATACAGGCACATACATTGCTTCTGGCCCCACACTAGGATACCCTGTGTCGTGGGAACCAGAAACAGAGACATCTCAAACATGTAAATATCCAAGAGCATCCGGGTTCGAACCTGGGACCTCTCGCATGGTAGACAGTTGCGCCAACCGCTGCGCCACAGAGTTCGTCAGCGAGTTACAATATTACAACTGAGTACCACCTACGAAACATCTCCTAGCATTGTTTTGCATGCCTTCTAATAGCATACCTATCAGTCGTCATTTTGAATGAGAAAACCATCTCTTCCTGCGCCATTGTAAACGCACACACTTTTACGTGTATGAGTTATGGGCTCTACATGTGTGTGTCCAGTCCATTAGTGAATTCGTCAGGGCGCAAATTGAAGCTGTCTGATCGATGGCTCTGTCTGTACAGCCGTCGGTATTGTGCGATGCAGCTATTCTCTTGCACAACGTTTCAGTTAGGAAAATTGTTTTAGGCTATTTTGAAAAATATGTTTGCCAGCTTCGTTAGAGTTATGTTAATTATGTAAAAGGTTTTTTGTGTCCATATTTTTCATATTTTCATTTTCACATTTTTTTTGTGTTCGTATCATATTTTTCGATTATTTATTTTTTTAACAAATACAAGAACAAATAAACTTTATTTCTCTAACAGTCGTTTCGTTCTCCTAATAAAGTAATTTTAGGCTACTAAGAAGGTCTTTGAAATCATATAAAGCTAAGCGCGCACTGTGAAAAAAAAACCGTAGCGAAAAAATATCGCAACTCTGCGAACAACAGAAATGCACTGCGAAAATTGATTGTTTGCGATTTAAACGCGCACCTGTGAAATCGTACCCTATGAAGTGGTACCGAGCCCAGCTCTTTTATTTTACTTATTTTACTGTTATTCAATCAATCAGATTATTTATTCAATTTTTAATTAACAATTTATAATATTACTGCATGTTTTACTTATATTTAATAATACATTTCCGTGCTATGGATATATCTCGCCGAACCCTGCAAGCCGCCTTTAGTAATTAAGTACCTGGTACTGACATAATACCAGCGCTGGAGTAGCTCGCTTCTTCAGCACATGCTGAGTCAGTACCATTTTGCATTTGCCGCACCCACAGCAATATTATGTGATATTTGATGTAGGTACATAATACCGTACCTTGCATCCTTGAACGTAATGTTATGTTCGATTTGTTATGTTTGTGTCTTTATTGTGTTTCACCTACCAACTGTACTCCTTTTATGCTATTTCGTTTTCCTTTTGTATACATTTAGTGTGTGTGTGCAAGTGTAAATAAATTATTTATCTATCTGTCTATCTATTTTCTAAATCCCTGTTTCGACGGCCTCCACTACTTCGCAGTAAGTCTTAGTGCGCGTAGGAATTATTGTCGTGTGCGATTTTATTTCGCGCTTTAAAAATAGCAACGAATGAATTTCGCAAAGAAGGTAACATGGGCTTTAAAAAAATACCCATTTTTCTACAGTGCCTGCTATTTTAAACTAATAATAATAATAATGTAGTGTCTGCTGATAATAATTATAGTTTATATTTAAGGTAGTCATATAGTATTTGCTGTGCCTCGGTTTTGTGATTAAAAAAAACAACAAACTCACGCCCGTTATCCCCGAGGGGGTAGGCAGAGGCACCAATCGCTGGAACTGGGCCCACGTTTTGCCGAGTTTATTAGGTGTTTTGATTCTATGATAATAATGTCTTTGTTTGATTAGTTAGTGTATGTAACGACTAATGAATGAAGCGAAAGTAATCTGTCAGGATCGCGGCAAATGGCATTCCTAGTACTTGCCTGCGCTGGGAATCGAACCTAGGTCTCACTTAAAACCTATTAGAACCAAATCAAGCAGCGGCAATTAAGACTCATAAAATATTTGGTATTTTTACACTAAAACTTGCGTAAGCACTACACAACACATAATAAATTGTTTTACAGATACACTTAAATATTTTTTGTGGATAGAGCCCGACCAGGTTTCGCTCTGATTCGCAGAGCTTTGGTCGGACTCTTTCGACAAAATTCATGGAAGTGTATCCGTAAAACAATTTATAATAAATATGTGGTAGGTAAAAATGTAAAGCTTGCAAGAACAACGTGATATTTTGAAGAAGAGCATTTTAATACATAGAAATTTGTTTTTTTTAACGCGATTTTATTTAGTCGGAAAACGCCGGAATAATGAGCCAAAGAGACACTGCATCACGTTATAGCGCTTTCTCTTTCGGGCATTACTTTGAAACCTTAAAAAAATGTTCTCATGTAACGCAAGGGTTCCGAAATAACACGTTGTTCTTGCAAGTTTGCGATATACAAAAAAAACCTTATTTCTGGCTGTTATTCCAGACTTTTTAAACTTACTATTTCCAAAAAAAAACATCACATTCTCTTTTTGTTTCAGAGTGAAAAGGACAACGGCAAGAGCTGTATACTGTCGTCCTGCGAGAAGAGGAAGGCGGACGACGCCGACTTAAACAAAGATCTCAAAAAGGTCAGTGTTTTTCTCCTAACTTTTCATATAACCCTTCATAGTCCTGACCTTGAAAAGATGAATGTTTTTTAATTGTTATTTTCAACGTTTGGGCTGAGACAATTCACGGTGACACCGCAGTGGCAGGCCACCACCGTCAACGGAGCTCGTAGCAAAGTTTCAAAGCCAATCTCGGCAAGAATGTTACAGAAACAGCGACATCACAAACATGTAAACATCTAATACCTGGTGCTTTTTTGTGTCTCCAGCCGGGATTCGAAACTATGACCTGTAAGGCAGATGCGCTAACCGTTGCGCCACAAAGATTGTCCCAATCAGATCCCTCCCAACACCAAGACCGAGGACATTTTTATAAATGTACAGCGGTGGAAATCAAACCCACGACCTTTTTCTTGGTAGCTAAGCGCCTTCACGACCCGACCAATGAAGCAGTCAAACTATCAAAGTCAAAATTCAAACTCAAATATTTTGTTCATAGTACAAACAAAGTGTTTACTTTACGAACGTCAAAGTTGTTAGTTTCACTATTAATAGATTACATGGAGAAGAAACTAACGAAGAAACTCTACTATCTATCTCTCTCTCTCTTCTCTGAGTACACCTGTCCCCTGCATCGTTAACTCGCTTTTGAGAAACACAGAAATCAAAGTCTTAGGTACACCGCCTATGGATACGAGAATAAGCTTACGTTTTAAGTTGACGACCTCTGTGGCGTAGTGGTTAGCGCATCTGACTCCATGCGAGAGGTCCCGGGTTCGAATCCCGGCTGGGGACAAAAAAAAATCCCAGGTCTTGGACGCTTACATGTTTGTGACGTCGCTGTTTCTGGTTCCCACGAAACAGGGTATCCTAGTGTGCCAGAAGTGCCCCATATGCGCCTGTATGTAAATGTAAAAAAAAAAAGTAACCTTGTTACCTTTCATCGCCGACTAAAAGAACCGCTAACGCGCAAAAACTCATCGCAAAATCTTCTGTAATGCCCTATAAATAACTTTTATTTCACTTTTTACCCAAATATCATCTCGCATCCACTCGAAAAGGTCGTGCACCCATTTTGTTTTCGTTATTGCGAGCAAAATGATAGCAGAACGGTGGCTTAATGTCCTGACGACCTAATTTAAATACATTGCGCGTTAGGAGGCCTTTCAACCACGCGGTAATGGATAGTTTGGGAGGAGCTCGTTTGTCGCGCGGCCTACGTTGAACGCTTAGGGCACTAGTTCACCGTTTAATTTGAACACGATTAAGTACTGACATTAGACCTAGTTTATCAATGATGAAATTGAGAATTTTTGTGAGTCTGTATTTTCAACTGTTATTATTTTAACGTTTCTTTAGTGTCAATTGCGTTATGTACAAGGTCATACATTAAAACAATTAAAATCCATTGTTACTGTGAGCTCATCGGCTCACTAAACAATTCTAGAGGTTAACTTATTTTATAAAACTTTGTTTTTCCTCTTTTGTCTTATATCTCACTCTAGTGTTAGTACAATTCCAATAAAATCCTTCTTTCTTTCTTTCTTTCTTGCTTTCTTTGTATATGTTAACTTTTTTTTATAACTTCCACATAACACTCTAAGTGAATGCTTGCTCTTTTCTGAGAAATTTAACGAGACAGCACTGTAGCTAAGTAGGTACCAAGGAGAATTAATTCTCCTTGGTAGATACTTAGCAAAATGCTCAATTCAGAAACTGGCCCTGGAAGATAAGATAAGATAAGAATATTCTTTATTGTACACTTCGCCCTGTGAGAAGTACTATTAAAATAAAATTTATCCCAGAAGGAGCATATTTATAGTCTTCTATGAGTATACTACTATACTCTGATTTTTAATTTCGTGTACCAAACTGACAGCTGCAAGCGCTCTTTCTTTTTTAAAATGTTGCTAGCTCAAGGAGTCTCGACCGAGTTCTCGGTCTCGGTCTCGATCTCGACATTGTCAGCTAAAATTCTACTTTTTATTTGCTTATTGATAACTAAGTACTGCGTTGCAAACTTATCGTAATGAAAAAAATAGTATCGTATCAGCTGAGTGATCAATTCGTTTCCTTTTTAAATTTACTAAAATACGTAATTTAACAATCTTAATTTACGTTGATCAGTAATAAAAGTAGCGTTGATTTCTAGCTACAGTGACATTTTCAAAATGGTTAAATTAATTTAAGGAAGAAAATCATAAATGTAACTTTTTTTTCAAATCATCAAGCCGAATACTAATTTGGCTTTCGAATCATATCTCGTTTCAATATCTCGATAGTCTTCGAGTACTTTATTGTACAACAAAATCCAAAACTGGCAACCCACCAAATGTCAGTTTGGTACACGAAATTAAAAATCTGAGTATAGACTTCTAACAGAGATATAAGTCTGAGCTATTAATTTAAAGTAACAAATTTCTTTGTTCACTTTGTTTGTAGTACCTACGTCAAATTATTTTAGTGCTTTGGACGGACGTAAGAAATAGTTTTCGCCGTAAATCTCTTCCATTTTAGCTGTAAACATTGACTTCAATTTATTAGTGCGGGGCGTCGCTATTCTGTTGTTTCGTTACGTTGAAAAAGGAACTGGAACTGTAATATTGGTAAAGCAACAATTATAACTCACTCTAAACTGTCACAGAATACTACTATTTGTCCCAAATTATACACTGTGTCATAGTTACCGAGCAAAGACCTCACAGACATGGCAATATGTCCAGACTAAAAGCTTTTTTACAAATCAAGTACGGCGGCCACTAACGGGAATCGAACTCACGAGCTCTAGTTTGGTAGTCAAGGGCGTCACCGCTAGGCAAACGTCGCAGTCTAAAATATGCCACTGTGAACAGAATCGCCACAACTAAGCGCACAGGAAATCTATTAAGTTCAAGTAGCTCGCGCACGGGCCATCGATCATCGCGCAGACTACATAAAGATGTTTGAGGTCTTTTGCAGATGTTTTAGGGTACCCACACCTGCATAGGGAGAAGGGGACCCTTCAAACATCACCAGGTTCTGTACATCTGTTTTTCTCAGAAACAGGTAGTTATTAAGAAATGATTCACGTTCATTTCTTAATAACTACCAAAAGGACGTAAAAAGTTGCAAAATATTCAATTTTCTTAGTTTGACTACGAAAGTTACAAAAAACACGGTTGTAGAGTTCACTTCATTACATAGCAGAAAGTATTATGATTATTATCCATCTAAGTCCTGACCTTGAAAATAACAATGGTTTGGTACTTTTTTTAGTACACGGGGATTTAGGAGGTTATAATTTTATCTTAGATTATTAATTATTGCATTAGTATTTTATGTTATGCCCTGTTAAATTTATTTGTACTATCAAAGTCGATTTGTAAAACCAACATTTAAGGAAATAAATACCTTTTTACTTTTTTACTATTTCTAGAACAGAATAAGGCGCTTTAGCATTTCTAATACTAGATAATGCAGCCCCCGCTTTTCTGCGCTAACAAGCACTTCAATTTACTTTTCGCCCCCACTTTTCTTTCTTCCTCGGAGTGCAATTTACATGGCAGTTTGCTTGCATTTCCCGTACCGGATTAAGTTGTCAGCCCACATTAGTACCGGCATTTCAGTAAAAATAGTTCCGAGTTGTCCTATGGCATTTTGCTTGCATTTCTGGAACCGGATTAAGGTTTCAACCAACTTTAAGTGCTTGTGTCATCATCATCATCATCATCATCAGCCCACCGTGGCCCACTGCTGGGTTTTTCCCCCAAATGCCATTTCACACGTTCTCTCGCCATTCGCATGCATGGAACTTCCGGCGACTCAACGACATCGTCTGACCGTCGGGCCGCATGTCTGCCCACTGACCGTCGTGTTCTCGGCCACCGTTCTGTGCTTGTGCGGAAGTTATTTATTTATTTGTGTAGATTGTGATTTGTGTTGTGGATGTTTACATATTAGTGACGTCGCTGTTTCTGGTTCCCACGACACAGGCTATCCTAGTGTGGCGCCAGAAGCAATGTATGTGCCTGTATGTAAATGTTATGTTATGTTCTAGATGATCCTTAACCGTAACTTCCTATCTATATTTTGTGATATTGGGTCCTCTCCAGAGTACTCGGAAACGGGCAGCCCAGTATAGCTTACTTCTGCCTCCGTGTGATTACAATAAAAATAAGGGGCCTTAAAAACGGCAGTTCTGAAATTACTAGTGCAAACTCTATTAAAATAACGTCCCTTAGTGGCTGAAATCACGAACGGTGGCCAAAAGTAGGTTAATGCTTACGCGTGACGCCCTCAGTGACTTTCGAGCGCTTGGGATTGAGAGCTGAGGTGAGAAAATAGCTGAAAACTTGTATATGAATAGTGAACAAACAAACTAAAATTTTCTTCATTTTTGAGATTATACTGATTGAAAGAGAAATGAAATCCGCATCATTCTACGTTACTATAAAATTTTTATGTTTTTTTTACAACATAACATAACATTTACACACAGGCACAAACATTGCTTCTGGCCCCACACTAGGATACCCTGTGTCGTGGGAACCAGAAACAGCGACATCACAAACATCAAAGGACTGTTGATCTGCGTATAATATAAGCCTATTTTATGGTTTTAATTTCAAATAGGTACCTCCCGTAGGTAGAATAAAATAGAGATGGCAAAAACAGACACCGTTTCATAGTGTTTATTGCGCAGGGTCACGGGTCTCTTCCCTGAGGAAGGTATAGGCCATACTCCACCACGAGGGCCTAGTCTGGATTGGTGGAGGCTTGAAAGACTAGTGGTTGGTCTAACTGTCAGAAATTTTCAAGCCGCCCTAAGGGCTCTGACTTGGCTTAACGACTGCCCTCACCAACTGCTTAACGTGCCTTGCGAAGCACGGGACGGCTCGGAAAAATTTCACTAACGTTAGTCATAAAACGGTCTCCCTATGTTGCTTAACCTTCGTGATCGTTTAAGATCACTCAGGCGGCCAGGGCTACGAGGATTATGATAAAGTTACTTTAAAAAATCTTAAATACATAATATACAACCAACCATTACTGTTTTATTATTTGCTTATGGACTTATAAAAGAAATTGGCGTATCTAATCTATTCTACCTCTATGTAAAGCATCCTTAAAAATCGTGAAAATAAAGCAAATATGTACATATATCAGGCTTCATGTTATGATTTTTTTTTTCTACCAGCGCACCTCGTAGCCTCAATTTGGCCGTGTGCATCAGGATGGCGGGTATACAATCATCTATAGATATGCTGTATGCATGAGAGCAATATACGAATGTACGGAATGTACGTACAGTGGGAAGCAATGTTCCTACTCTTTTAAGACCATAAATATTACAGTAAGTATGTGAGCCGCCAGCCTGATATCAGAATGGCGGGTGTATTGTAAACATGAAGAAATTTAAAGCTTTTTTAGCTTGAAAATTCATAAAGTAAAAATGTACGAACAATGTACTTTCTCACATTTAAAGCATAACCAATCACGGTGGATAATTAAAAAGATATTGGGGAATTAAGTATTTAACAAAAAAAAAAACGCCTGTGCAATTAGTGTAGCAATTCCCAACAAAATGAGATCCTATTCTTTACTAAACTGCACTATGCAGGCGTTTATTATAAAATGTTTACATCCCAGTTTTATTTATAATCGGTATAATGCCTGGTTTTGCTTTTAATGAGATAGAAAATTACTCGTGCATACAGCATGTCTATAGATGATTGTACACCCGCCATCCTGATGCACACAATTTGGCCCATTACGAAAATTCTAAGAAGTTTGTACCATTCGCATCGAAGCGCATGTACCAAACAATTTATCTGATTCAGCACAGCAGCGCTTATTTCTAACAGAGCGTTAGGCTCGGAGGCATTGTTACCAACCATTGAAGGTAAAACTTTAGCGAGGAAAATATTGCCGCTGCATTTTTCAGCATATTGTAAAGATATCGTGATGCCTTGCTTGATGCTTTTATGTTTTTTTAGTTTTACGAAGTTACACTTGGTGTGATTTTCATGATTTTTTAATGTCTATTTGCTAGGTCTGAGAATAGGTCGTTTGCCGGGTCAGCTGACGACCTCTGTGGCGTAGCGGTTGCCCCCATCTGCCTAACATACGAGAGGTCCCAGGTTTGAACCCCTGCTGGGGACAAAAACCCCAGATGTTGGATTTTAACATGTTTGTGATGTCGCTGTTTCTGGTTCCTACGGTGCAGTGTATCTTAGCGTGGGGCCAGAAGCAATGTATGTGCTTGTATGTAAATTTTATGTTTATATCTATAGATCCGCCATGACAGCTGTAATAGTAAATTACTGTGCTCCACCGTGAAGCGAGGTGATTAGAATCTGGTGTATGAATAGACAATCAGTTCCTAATCACTCCGTTTGACAGTACTGAATAGTTAATACCGCAACAGCGCTTATATTTACGATAACATACACATACAACACAGGTCTAAATCCCAGAAGGGTAGGCAGAGACAAGAGACTGCCACTTGCAACTACTTGCTTCATCAACTTACGTTAAATGTTGTGAAAATAAATAAGTATAAGAAACGTGTCTGTATGTGGCTATTGTCATTCAGCTGCCGTCCATTTACATTGGGATCTGTCATTAATTATGCAAGCTGAAAAGGGGGAAAGTTCGGCAGGATCTTACCAAAACTCCTTTAGATCAGTAGATATAGACCACTTTTAGGGAAGAGAGTGTAATCGTACTGTTCGACTATAAAGGGAAATTTCCCGCCAGGCTGATGGTATGCCTGGGGACGGCCAGTCTTGTCAGTTCGTTGGATGTTGGATGGACGACCTCTGTGGCGTAGCGGTTAGCGCATCTGCTTACCATGCGAGAGGTCCCGGGTTCAAACCCCGGCTGAGGAGAAAAAAAAAACCTCAGGTCTTGGATGTTTACATGTTTGTGACGTCGCTGTTTCTGGTTCCCACGACACAGGGTATCCTAGTGTGGGGCCAGAAGCAATGTATGTTCCTGTATGTAAAGGTTTATGTTTATTTATTGTATGTTACGTGTAACACTTTGATTGCGCGATGCAGGAATGTCTGGAGTTTATAATTCGCGCGCAGAGTTAACATGTGCTTGCCACACACTTTATTGCCCTTAAAAACAAATTTACACACGCGTTAACACTATCTAATCCTCGGTGTTTTGCCTTAGACCATGTGTCCTAAAAATCACTATCAACATGACCGAGACAATAGACACATTTTGAAAATGCGGTCTGCATCTAAAAGCAGTTTTTTTTCCTAAGCCGCGCTAGTACATTTGCATGATGGAGTGATTGTAGAGACACTTTAAGCAAAATCGGTCTGTAAAAAAAGTTATTTTATCTTGAGTGACGCTAGTGCTACCCAGTAGTAGTAGTGGGAGGATAATTTAAGAACAATATTATAGGCTCTTGCTGAAAATGTGTATTTTTGACACAACGCTCTGTGCATTCCAACGAAAATATGCAAAGAACCCGTAATACTTGACTTTGTTTTAATTTCTGTCTTATTTTTTCATAATCTTGTGGCGCTTTCAAATGTCTTTTATATTTTGTTTTTACTGCCCTTGTAAGGCGAAAATAAATACAATCTCTTCTCCCTTTTATTTTAGTCTGTATCGTTGCACTTGTCAGGCCGATGCAGTGCAGTGAGCCAATAACACACTTTCTACCCCTTTCTACTCGTGTTCACACAAGAATTTTACCTTCAAGAGCCTTCAAATAGTTGCCTTGAACGCAGAAGCGAGTTTCTCTCGGCAATTCGGCAAGCGTAGTTGACAAAGTTACGCAAAACTATTTTGGGCACGCTGAAGTTTTTGTATTGGTTTACGAAGATACTCTTTCGACGGTCTGACCTTTAGAGCTAATATATAAAATTCCAAGCTATCAAACTAGCTAATACACATATAAACTTACCCTAGAATCCCTGAGGAGTAAGCAGGTAACAGGGCTTGCTACTGGTTATAAAAGAAGATAAGAATATTCTTTATTATACCTGGGAAAACACATACAAAACATTTACAAAGATACAATACAATTTGTGGCCTTATGGGTTAGAGCAATTTCTTCCAGACAACCGACGATGGACAGTTGCTGAGAGGAAAAGTGAGACGGGTAGTCGGTCGGTCGGTTATATTAATACATTCTGAAATCAGTCGGAAACGGAAATTATTGGTACCTTTCAAAATATCCTGTTTTGAGTAATTGACAATTAAAGATTTCAAAAATGTTCATATGTTATAGTAAAATCATTGTTTCTATACTGGCATTAGACTTTTTGTGACGGTTAAAAAAATCATTTGATTTGTACCGCTAGTGATTCAGAAATATCTTCGAAATTTCCACCATTCTGCATGCTTAACTCAAAAATCGGGTGTTTGGTAATGTTCCGGTAATGATTTTGACCGATGACATTTTATTAGTAACAAGAACTGCAGGATTGTTAAAGTTCATTCGAATCGCTCGTAGCCTGGGCTGCCTGAGTTATCTTGAACGATCACTAAGTTTAAGCAACATACGGCGCGTTCAGTCTATGGATGGGTCACCGTCTATGACTAACGCTAGTGGCATTTTTTCCGAGCGATTCCGTGTTTCGCAAGGTACGTTAAGCAGTTGGCGCCGGCTGCTGTCGATAGATGGCAGTCGTTACGCCAAGTCAGAGGCCTTTAGGGGCGGCTTGAAAACTTCTGACAGTAAGACCAGCCACTAGTCTTACAAGCCTCCACCAATCCGGACTTGGCCCCCGTGGTGGAGTATGGCCTAACCTTCCTCAGGAAAGAGACCCGTGCCCTTCGGTGGGGACATAATGGGTTGATGATGATTCGAGTGGTGGCGTGGTGGTCGGGTCACCTATTTCCCTCTAAAATGGCTGTGACTGGTGATGGCTGACCCCCTATTTGTGCTCGTGAACGGGTGCTGTTGTTCGTGCGTCGCCGCAGCATTCATGTTCTTCCGACGTTTGTAAGGAAATTAAGTAATGATATGACTTTTAAGTTATGTTTATCTTGGAATGGTGTCATTAATATCTGATGTAATAAGTTTAGTGTAATATTATTTTAGAAGAGATGGTCAGAGTGGAGTTTTTTTTTCCTACTGCCTTTGTCTCCACTACAAATATGGCCCGAAGGCAGCGGCTAACATAGTGCATTGGCATTCAGCAAACAGAATGTAATTTTTTACGTTAAAATAAACTATTTTGATTTTGTTAACCTGTCGCAGTTAGGTTAGATGGGTGTGATCCGTAAAATGAAAGAGGGTATCTAGGGGCACGGTAGAATTATATTTGATTTAAAAGGTGAAGGAAAGGCACAATAAATGTGCGTTCCGGATATTTGTTAATTATTGTTATAGGAGAATAAATCGATCCAGGTCGTGGTAAAAGAAAGAATTCAATGAAATGAATGAAAATTAGGTCCACCTAGTTTGGAAGCTCAGGGTTATCTGAACCAAATGACGTCCGAAAACTGCGGCGATTGTCAAAAACTAATTGGGCAAATCTGACCCGGTCTGTGAAATATTTCGTACAATAACCAAACTGAATTTAAATTATCAAGTTGTAGTCCGCTTTTTATTTTCTGTAGTTTTTCTTTTAAACCGTGGGAGTAAAACATTATAACTGATTAAAGAATAATCAATATTTTTACTCAAAATATCATATTATTACTTCGGTAATTGTGTAATTATTACTATTATTATTATTAAATGTATTTTTCCGTCAAATGTCTGTATCAATGTTGTCTGGAAGAAATCACTTTTAGCAATAAGGCCGCTAATTGTTCTGTAACTATGTTATTGTCAAATCTCGTGTGTAATTCCTGGTGTAGGTACCGTAAATACAATAAAGAATATTCTATTTATTTATTATGTCGGTCATCAGATAATATCAAAGCAGTATACAGGACGTCCCAAAATTATGGGACATGAAGGGAAAGTACCTTAAATATCGTAGATAGGGTATTTTGCTGAAAGAAGACTTTATGTTATTTTTAAAAGTTAGTAATTCTGCATTCAAAGATTTTCTAAAAATTACTTGCCGCGTCTGGGAATCGAAACCGACTTAAATGTAAAAAAAACACACCTACTTTTATGATGTCAATCGAAAGAATGCTCAAAAAATAAGAACTCTTCTTAAGTAACGTAGTATTTTAAAAGAAAGGAACAGCAAGAAATTAATAATTTTAATCAAATTAAAAACATAAATGAAACTGCCGTAGTCAATTAAGTGGGTATTTTTTTGTAAATTAATTAATTAAATGCTCAAAATGTGATCCCTCTTGTCTTACGCAAATCGCCAATCTTTTAATGAGTCAGCTGCCTTTTGATTTTCATGTTTCATTGTCAACCTAATTGACTAAGGCAGTTTCATGTATTCTATGTTTTTAATTTGGTTAAAATGATTAATTTAACGCTGTTCCTTTCTTTTAAAATACTATGTTACTTAAGAAGATTTATTATTTGATGGAGATGCACTTTAAGAAGAGGAAGGTTAACTGGAAGATAATCATTTCAACATTAAGTTCGCCTATGTACTTTTTTTTTAATTGTGCATTCTTTAAATCTTAATAATAATGATAGAATAGAAGTATGTTATGCTTTCTGAAGTTGTTTATGGTAAAAAAAGTGTTTGTCATTAACAGTCAACCAACGTGTTTTAATAGTATCGTTGCGATCTGTGTGTTCTCTCGTGTTCATTTTGTTATTATCGACTACTTACTACGAGTATCACTTTTCTCGAAGAGAACGTTGAAGACAACAGATGAGGATGGTACGATCCACAATGGTACGATCGGTAGTTGGTCGATTTAAAAAAGACGCCACATCTATATTTCGCCACGTTTATTTTAATGTGTCTTTGCCAAACATGATGACCGACTTCAGAATTGCAGCGGCAATCATTAACGCAACTTGACTCCCTTACGGAGTATATATACCGAACAATTTTTAATTTTAATTTTTTACATACAGGCACGTACATTGCTTCTGGCCCCACACTAGAATACCCTGTGTCGTGGGAACCAGAAACAGCGACGTCACAAACATGTAAACATCCAAGATCTGGGTTTTTTTGGGACCTCTTGTATGTTAATCAGATGCGCTAACCGCTGCGCCACAGAGGCCATCAAAGCCCAAATTCATAATAACATCAACGAAAATATGAACAGAGTGAATGAACTGGCTGAGTACCTATGTAGGGGAATATATAGGCAAAGAGTAGATACCAATAATTAATCTTTTGAAGATTTCCCACAAAAAAAATATATAAATAAACTCACGCCCGTTATCCCCGAAGGGGTAGGCAGAGGCACCCACGTTTTGCCGAGTTTATTAGGTCCCAACTTCCCACAATTTCCCAAACTTACATATAAATACTTGAACGATATTATATAATAAAGAACGAAAAATAAAAAAAAAAAAATAAAAAAAAAACTTTTTCGACAAGACAGACAACACCCACAATAATGCGACCCAAAATATCGTAAAATAAAGACATTTATCTCACCCTATTTTATGTCTGTACGACGTAGGTATGGATTCCATACTATAGTGCCCAGTGACCTTTGGAATAGTTAAACGCCGAAAATGATTGAAAGCAACGAGGGGAATTGCACCTCGTTACAAACCCTGCAAGTTTGAGCACTTTCTGATTGATTTGAAAATTATTTGTTGCACGAGAAAAGATCCGCCTAAAGCTGAGCTTAATACTAAAAAGTATTTTCTTTCGGCTTCATCATCATCAGCCCACCGTTTCTTAGTGCTGGGTCTTGTCCCCCAGATGTCATTTCGCACGGCCAGACAGGCATGGATGCTTTAAAAAGAAGAGGGGTAGTGTCAAATAAGTGTTTACTTTTGACCTTCGCTAGTGCCTTTTGCTATTTTAACAACTTGACAGACCAGGCAAGGAATTCTCAAGTGTTTCCGACTCAGACTGAGGCCAATTCTACCAATCAACGGATACGGATATCTCCAGCAGAAATCGATTCTACGATCTCTGTTTTAATAGTAACCGCTGAACCAACAAGTCAAATGAGGGTACACATAAATGGGATCAGTACAAACAAATAGGGGTAGCTCCGAGGCTTAAACAAAGATGTGTTTGTTTTGTAACTGAAAACACACTTTTGTATTTCTATATCGGAAATTTAAATTACCAACGTAGATTGGGAATGGCTTCGATTCATTAACAAAAATCAAGAGCGAGTTGGCCTCGCCCGCTGAGGGTTCCGTAGTCGCAGTTTTCTCCGAACTTTTTCCGAACTTCAAAGACATTTTGCTTATGAATTAATAACAAAGGTAGAGTTTTAAAACTTTTCTTTGTAGGTACTTGTAGTTTAACATCCTCAGTCCCGACCTTGAAAATAATCATGGTTTTCAAGGTCAGGTTTTGTTTTTCATGTACAAACAGAATGTTTACTTTATGAACGTCAATCACTCTCTTAATTGTGAAACTAACGACTTTCACAATTAAGAGAGTTCATGGAGAAGAAACTAACAAAAAAACTCCACATTTATTCTTTCTAGAAGGATAATATTATTACTTGCATAATTTCATAGTTTTAGGTCAATGAGAAGTACCCTATGAATTTTGATTCCCTTGAGTGTCAAAATATAGTTTTTTTGCGGCATAAATGACCGTGTCTTTTTTAGTGATAAGGCCGCCGTCTGTACACTTAGATTAAGAAACACCTGTGTAATCTAATTTCTTATGTACAACTAGCTGTTGCCCGCGACTTTGTCCGCGTGGGCTCTAGTTCAAAAAAGTGTTTTCAAATAAGTCACGGATACTTTTAGCGCATGTGAAATAATTAAAACAAAAAATTTGTGTGCTCATTAACATTCATATCTATTACATAATTTACATTTTATTTCTTTTAATTTCATTCTTTTTGACGAAGCTTTATGTGAATTTTGATTATGTTTGTAATGAATCTTTTTATTGAAATAATTTTGAAAATCAGAGAACTATCATACTAACGTTGCACCCCCTTTTACACCTTTAAGAAATGATTATCAAAAAATATTTTATTCGAGTTTCATGACTTTCAATGAAGAACCTTCATACTGGATTTCATTCGAATAACTTCAATAACGGCAAACGTTCTTTCTAACTTTGCACCCCCGTTCTAGCCCCGTAGGGGGTGAATTTGCAAAAATCCCTTCTTAGTGCCCCCCTACCTTAAAAAAGGAACCACTGTGCGAAATTTCAAGTTTCTTACCCTTATAGTTCAGACCATGCACTGATATGTCAGTAAATAAGTTAGTCTACTTCTCCCTTCTAAATTTGTACCCCTTTTTCACCTTCCACCCCCTTAGGGATTGAATTAAAAAAAAAGGTGTCGGAATAATTATTATTAGGAACTTATAACCCACATACCACTTTTTATTGAGATAACTTTTAAAATCAGAGAACTTTCATACTAACTTTGCAACCCCCTTTTACCCCCTTAAGGGGTGATTTTCAGAAAAATATTTTACACGTGTTTCATGACTTTCAATGAAGACCCTTCATATTGAGTTTCATTCAAATAATTTCAAGTTTCATACTAACTTTGCACCCCTTTTTACCCCCTTAGTGCGTGCATTCACAAAAAAGGATATCAGAAATAATCATCATTAGAAACTTATAATCCAAATACCACTTTTTATTGAGATAACTTTGATAATCAGAGAACTTTCATACTAACTTTGCACCCCCCTTTTACCCCTTTAAGGGACGATTTTCGGAAATATATTTTACACGTGTTTCATGAATTTTAATGAAGATCCTTCATACTGAGTTTGATTCAAATATCTTCAAAAACTGCAAAGTTTCATACTAACTTTGCACCCCCATTTTACCCCTTTAGGGGATGAATTTTCAAAAATCCTTTCTTAGTGCTCCTCTACATTATAAAAGGAACCCCTATGCAAAATTTCAAGTTTCTAACCCTTATAGTTTGGGCCCTGCGTTGATATGTCAGTCAGTCAGTCAGTCAGTCAGTCAGCTTCTCCTTTTATATATATAGATAGATAAAGTGTTCTCTATCTATCTATCTATTTACACTAACTTAAAAGTTTGATTTTTGTTTTGTTTCAAAGGCGACCGTAGATTTGAGTAAGTAAACAAAAATACAAAAATATGTTTTATTAAAAATAAAAAACGTTACACTCATGTCTTACGTTGGTTACTACACTAGATGTAAATCTATGTGGTGGTAACCAGAGGAAGGCTTGACATTATGAGTAGTTATAAGTACGAACGGGTTCCCGAGATAAAGTGCTGTGACCAACAGACAGACGGATGGACGGACTGACAACAAAGAGATTCTACAAAGGTCCTGTTTTTTCCTTTTGAGGTACGTAACCCTAAAAACGGCTGTTTTTAATTTGTATCGGGCGGAAAATTTTTCGTTCCGATGGTCCTCTCATGAACTTTGCCTAAGTAACACTTAAAAATTTCTTGTAGAGGACACACCAAATGCGGTTGAGGTCGCGGTGACGTTCTATACAAAATGCCACTGCCGTGAATGACGTATGTATGGACCGCCGCTACCGCGACCGCGTTGGCGCGGTCTAGGCCGGTTTTAGAGTCACGCTGACAGGCTAATGTGTACAACGTCCTAAGGAGCGTTAGAAAAACGCCGACCGTTCAGTGCTGACCAGCCATACATTTTGTCTATCAGCGCTGACGATCAGCGTGAAGTTAGCGTGACTCTAAAACCAGCCTTATCCTTAACGCGTCGATGGCAAAACAAATTATTAGTGAGCAGCCTATATACGTCCCACTACAAGCCATAGGCCTTGTCTCAGAGAATGAATATGGGCTTGATGACCACGCCTCCCCACCGCGAATTGACGATTCCTATCTAATATTATGTATGTGAATATCACAGAGTTTCCACGCGATGTTTTCCTTATGAATTGATGGAGTTGTTGATTATGAATTATTAGAGAATATCGTTGAAGTGGAAACGTCGTGCCTAGACTGTCGCAAGACGCTAACCTTCATCTCTTCTTCATTCTCCAATACCAAATATATAAATGATACCAAATAAATTCAAATAAATCTTTACAGATACGGCCTTAATAATAATATGACCTGCGTATACAGCCGTTATGCGAGGTCTGACAAACTGGTTATTTGTACGCTAAATGCGATTAAACCAGTATAAATTGATATACGTCAAATAGTTATTCAGAGTGTATAATTTATTATTAGTAAGGCCCGATAATGTGTGGAGTTAACGAATGTTTTTGTTCGAAAGCCCTGGCTATCGCTTGGTCTATGAGAGGCCCTCAGTGGGCCCGAGTGTAGCATTTGGTTCAGAATTTCGTGTAATATAAAAACTCATTGCTGAGAGCGTTCGCGCCATTAACGTAGCAACGTATATGAATAAGGCTTTATTCCTGACTCAAAATGGTTCATTTGGCTCTAGTTTTTCTCTTTAGTTTTCGCTGTGGGATATGAAGAAGCAATCTACTGTTATAGCACGACTAATGTTTACTACTGACGTAGAGCATCGTTTTCAGGGTGCATTATCAATATCTTTCAATATCAACCCATTATGTCCCCACCGAAAGGCACGGGTCTCTTTCCTGAGGAAGGTTTACGCCATACTCCACCACGGGGGCCAAGTCCGGACTGGTGGAGGCTTGTAAGACTAGTGGCTGGTCTTACTGTCAGACGTTTTCAAGCCGCCCAAAGGCCTCTGACTTGGCTTAACGACTGCCATCTTTGTGATGCTTGACTGCCAAAATTCCTTGCGAAGCACGGAACCGCTCGGGAAAATACCACTAGCGTTAGTCGTAGACGGTGACCCATCCATGCACTGAACGCGCCCTACGTTGCCTAACCTTCGTGATCGTTTAAGATCACTCAAACGGCCGGGTCTACGAGCGATTCGTGCATTATCACAAATTGAACTTTTAAGGGAGCTGTTTGCACCTGCTGAGAACTTTATGGGCACGTTTCTGAATTGAAAATTTCGCTTCGTAACTACTTACAGCTTGTCCAGAAAGAGTAGAAGTTAAAGAGTACGGTTTTAGCCAGACTTTTTGTCCGTGTTTGTTAATTGTTTGCGCTTACAAGCATTATATAAATTAAAAACTTACAAACTACTTCGTAAACTTGGTATTTACGTAAAATAAGGTATTGTGCTTCAATAAATTTATTAAATGTTTTCACTTGTCAATTAAACAATTAGTAAACTTTCACTTCCTGTTTCTAGTGTTTTTGGACAAACTGTAACTGTAGTGCTGTCTCGCCAAATTTCTCAGAAAAAAGCTTGACAGAATGTTACTTACCTTAGTGAAATTTACTAAGTGAAATTCCTTTTCTGTTCTTACTTTTTCTTGATGCGTTTTTTTTTAGTTCAAGCAAAGAACCCGTTTTATTATAATTAATCCAATTGTTTCTCGTAAAAAGTTGTCATATATTTTCTTCGAGGAATTATTGAAGAGAATCTAACTGAAATTGTTTTACTTGACCAACAATTTAAATAAAAAAATTGTATAATATGATCATGCGGCAAATTTAACGAGAATATTTTTTTATCCACTGTCAATGTAAACATTGTGCATTGACATTCAACAACAAATGTAATTTTTTTACTTTACAATATTTTATTGTCATTGTTAACATATTATTCAAAGTATTTACAACCTTTGTTTAAATTCTATTACACACATTCTACAAATTCGTATGGACAGGGGTTGTTAATCTAACCCCTCAACACTTCACCGAAGCGCTGAAAGCAAAAACTCATAAAACATTTTCAGCGCCAATGCATGTTTTTGTTTTTGAAAACTTTCTCATTTCGCTCCACTGCCGCCGACGCACGGCCGGCTTCGGGACAGACTAAGAAGCGCAGAAGTAATGAAATACTGTAAAAATTTTATGTACGTTTTTATAGAATACATTTTTATTTATTTAAAGCTTTGTAAGAAAAGTAACTAATGTTTTAGTATTTAAAGATGCGTTCGCGAGTTTAACGTACACGAGAAAAGACACAAACCAATTAAAAAATTACAAATATATAGTACCTACAGTTTAAGATGATTTGAAAAAAATTGTGAAAATCAAGTGATTTTTTTGCTGCTTTTTTTTCGCTAAAAATCAACCCGAAGGCAGCGGCTAACACTGTACTATGAATGTCAATTATTGACATTGAACAAAATTTAAATAGTTTTTCGTTATTGTTTTTTCATTTCATCTATTTATTTTAGATGGGTTTTTTGAATGTTCATAGGTAATCATCGGGGTCACATTGACCGTAAATATTTATAATTCACATTTTAGATTATAGTGTGTAAGAGCCATTAGCTCTGCAGATTGCGTTTCAAATATGTATATACCTGTGGGTCCACCCTTCTGACATTTTATCTTCTGTTTCTTGAAGCTCGACGTTCCCCTTAATAATGTTTTATCACATTGACAATAGCGAATATTGTGTCTACAAAAATTGGAGTGTAAATGAAAATGTTATTACAATTACATTCCAATTTTCGTTAATAGATTTTTTTATTAGAAATTTATAAAGACTTTTTCAAACCAAATAAATTGAGTTGTTAAAAAAATTCGTGATAATATTTTTCGCGTTACTAAGTTGCTTAATTTAGTTTAAAGTCTGGTGTTTTTTAAAATTGATTTGACAGACCTTGCTAATTTGCGACAGCAAAACGAAAATTCTTGTCAACATGTTTTACAAAACTACTCTTGATAGCCCAAGCATTCAAATCGAATACGAAGTTGGAAATTTAAAACTTATACTTTTTTAGCCAGTCTCCTTTATAATTATAGCGGACTAAGGCGGATCTACCCATAACCAAAAGTTTGGCTAATTTAGAAAATTAACTCTTTTACCGAAATGTATGGAAAAGTTTTTCTTAATATCTGACATTTCTATTACTCAAACCTCAGTCGGTCCAGTAGAGACTTTAATCCTTATAATAAACAGTATCGATTGGCATCAAAAAAATTATTTGTATAAAATTACCCTTTTCTTGTTGACTATACATTTTTCCCAAAATCAGTGAATGTAGTTCACAATATGTTATAAATATAATTGTATAGTCTTCTAAAAGCGTTTTCCTGTAACTACAACGGTTAAGGTACCTGCCCTTACTGTCCAGTCTCAAAAATTCATCCTGTATAATTCAATGTAAAAGGTTGAGCTTTCATCATCAACCCATTATGCCCCTACCGATGGGCACGGGTCTCTGCCCTGAGGAAGCTTTAGGCCATACTCCACCACGGGGGCCAAGTCCAGATTGGTGGAGGCTTGTAAGACTAGTGGCTGGTGTTACTGTCGGAATTTTCAAGCCGCCTAAGGCCTCTGACTTGGCTTAACGACTGCCATCTTTCGACGGCAGCCGGCACCGACTGCTTATCGCGGCTTGCGAAGCACGGTTCCTTAACCTTCGTGATTGTTAAGATCACTCAGGCGACCGGGGCTACGAGCGATTGAGCTTTACCAGTAAGATAAGATAAGTTAAGAATATTCTTTATTGTACCAGAAAAAACATTAATACAGAACATTAACAATAAGATGCAGTACAAGAGGCGTATTAATGCTTAATTTATTTTGCAATTTTTTTATGAACCTGTTTAGTAAATAAAATGAAATAACACTTCTGTAAGTTACTGATTTGCGGAATCAATTCCGGTTGATCGCCATGGGGATTGTTTTCCACGTGTTTTCCATTTGCAATTCCGTTCCCCAAATGGACTCTGTCACGATTCAATTTTACTAAAACATATTTAGGTTCGAGTCGCAGGATATACGAATGACAAGAAAATTACTTTGTTTCCTTAGTAACGTACTTTTGTGAAGTTACTTTAGCAAACCACTCGCTAACTGTCAAGGAGAACATCGTCAAGAAACCCGAGTGGCTGGTGTGTTCACATACTCAGCGCTTGAAATTGGCCATCCTTTGTCTGTGTCTAGTGTTCAACACATCCAGGAGTAATATTTTTCAATGTTGAAAGTTTATTAATTGGGTGAAAACTGTTTTGAAAAGAAAAAACGTGGAGTTTCTTTGTTAGTTTCTTCTCCATGTAATCTATTTATTGTGAAACTAACAACTTTGACGTTCATAAAGTAAACATTTTGTGTGTACTATGAATAAAATATTTGAATTTGACACACAATGTGTCGTATTCAACACAGTGATAGCACTCTGCCATTTTTAATTTGTTGTTCGTGTGGGTGTCTACAGTCTGTTTTTTCATTCAATGCAAAAAAAAAAAATTGTCACGTTGACGTCTCCATACAATTCTTAGGCTGTCAATGTCCGAATGTTGCTAGTACGTAAAAACCAAATAACCCCATTTTACTTTCAAGTTAAATTGTGTATGCTACGCAGGTGTTTTTTTTTTAGACTTTGCTCTTACGAGGAATACAATTTTAATGTCTTTGATGTGATAAGGAATTTGGTCACATGAGTCTTCTATTCACGGTAAAAAAATCTACCGAGTTAACCTACAGCTTTTATAGCGGTAACACCGCGTCATTTTTTTTTTTGCATCGAATTAAAAAACGGTCTTTAAAAGAGGAAACCCCTCCTTATCTTTTTTTCTTTCTTTGTTTCAGGCAAAATTAGAAACCAAGGCTCTGAAGGCTAAGAGACCAGGCTTCACCGATGACCGATATAACGAGACATCGTATTACATTGAAAATGGTAAGTTCACTACTTTAGATTTGTGTCTATACGCCTGGCATATAATTGTAGAAAAATAAACACTGTTACAGAAAAATACCATTGTCACTTCTAATACTTATTTTAAGTGATGCTGCAAAAAAGGTTGTTAAAAGCAAAAAAAAACAAATCTGATAGAAAAGTTAAAATAATGGAGGTACAATCAAGGATAAAAAAATAATACTTGCTACACGACGACGTTTGAATTCAGTATTAACTTTGTTTTTAGTTTATGTATTCACCATTTACAAAAGATTGTTTATTTCTAATAGTACCAAACCGTAATCACAGTTTGTTGGGATACTGTGAAACTGCAAATAAACTTCGACAGAACCAAAGAAACAAAAATTACCAACAGTAACAGTTTTTTAAAGCTTAAAACTTTCGTAAGCACTTGACATTATGTATCAACTTTATTCCGGATGAGACGAGCTACCGACGACGCGAGCTTCGTCTCTGCTAACCATGATTAAGCTCTGCGAATCAGAGCGAAACCTGGTCGGACTCTTCCGACAAAAACTCAAGTAAGTGAATCCGGAATAAAGTTAATATTGACTTCTTAGTTCCCTCATTCCGTGTTCATTGCTCTCTGACCTCTTTAAGTCACCCCTTCAATTATTCTGCTAACGTGCCAGGCTTAGCGAAAATACTGCCCCCGCTCCATTGAATTTGTCAACTCAGGTCACTGTAACAAAGGATGCCCCTCCGGCGGATATTGTAAACAGTTCTTTGTCCTTTCCAATTTCCTGATAAGTATTTGTAATTCGTGTAAATTGTTACTAAGCCTGCTCGGTGCTTAGCCCGTACATGCTGTCGGTGCCCTCGATGTTGTTTGTTGCGCGCCGGCTCCTTAAAAATACTATGCCAAAATGCACCGACGATCCAAAGGAACAAACGACAAAATGTGTAATCCTAACGACAAAATTAGCAAATGTCATGAATGTATCTGCGATGAAATGCTCCAGCGTCAGAATGTGCATTTTACATAAAGAGCCAATGTTGGAATGATCATTACACTTTAATGATTCAAGGACTTGATTGCAAGGTTTGGAAAGTAATGTGACGGAAACTGCAATGGACAAATATTTAAAGCAACTCGAAATTTTAATACGGTGCGGTATTTTTATAAATAAAATACCGGGACGAATGCAAGCAGGTGTTGTTATATTTGCTGTTGCACATTTTTTCATTGAAAAGTTCTGTCTATGGCGAGTTTTGACTTTTTGTTGCCTTTACATTTTGCTCATTACACATTTTGACGCTAGAAGATTTGTGCGTTTTCAAGTTTTGACAATAGTCCCAACTGAAAGTTTTGTCGGTTACACATTTTGTCGTTTGTTCCTTTGGACCGTCAGTGCATTTTGGCATAGTATCTTTAAGGACCCCGCGCCGTTTGTTGGACGGTGGTGGAAGAAGAAGACGAAGATTATCTCTTCAAGGTAGTTTATTCAGTGCACGGAATTAAAAAGTTTTAGTAGTTCAATATATTTTGTGTGTATGTGGCGAGTGGCTCGAGCCGACTGGCGGGCGGTAGAGCGGTGTGCTGGACCATGCTAAGTCAGCACACGCAGCGATGCACGATGCTTAGCCCATACAAAGCCTTTACCATCTCTATGTATATTACTAGCTAAGAGTGGCAGAGCTTTTAGCGCATCTGCCTACAATGCGAGAGGTCCCGAGTTTGAATCCCGGCTGGGGACAGCAAAAAATCCCCAAGTCTTGGAAGTTTACATGTTTGTGGCGCCGCTGTTTCTGGTTCCCACGACACAGGGTATCCTAGTGTGGGGCCAGAAGCAATGTATGTGCCTGCATTTAAGTGTTTAATGTTTATTCGAATAAAATTTATAACTATTTGAATAAACACTACAAATAATAAAAATAGGAAAAGATAACAAACTAAAAAAAGTTACCGGATTGCCTACGTTTTTTCGGCAATTTCCTAAGTAGCAGGTGTACAAGTAATTTTTGTCGAAATTACCGCGTTTTTCGTCGTACATTAATCATGAAGAGGCTTAGTCATCCACCCGCATTGCCGCTAAGCCCCCTACACGCTTCGATTTTGCATGCATTAGCGAAATTAGGAGCGAAATACTTTCTTGGCTTTTTTTTCCAAATGATCACGTGATATTACAATTTATTAGGCTGACTCGGGTTAGGTTGTGTTTACATGAATAAATTAATTCGTTTCTCACATTAGAGGGCTGCATGTATTTGTGGGCATTGTCCGCAAGTTTCCATTAGCTTAAGGAAAATTACAATCGTCAAATTAAGCGGAGTAAGGGCCGATTCGACCAAACTATTTATGCTTGGTCTAAGTGCTGCTAATCTTTGAATAAATCGACAAATACTCTGGAGTAAACCTATATAACGTTCTACCAACTACTGATCCTGGGATAATTCGCACTATTCCAGGTATAACACTATACTTCAAATACTCGCGGTATAGTGACCCTTAACTCTGGGATAAATTCAGAAATCAAAATTGCGGATGACCAAAATTAAAATTGAGGTAGTAAATTTATAATGAGTTTTGTTTACATTGCATACATTGCTTCTGGCCCCACACTAGGATACCCTGTGTCGTGGGAACCAGAAACAGCGACCTCACAAACATGTAAACATCCAAGACCTGGGTCTCTTTTTTTTGTCCCCAGCCGGGATTCGAACCCGGAACCTCTCGCAGGGTAGACAGATGCACTAACCACTGCGCCACAGAGGTCGCCAGATTAGTTACTCCTGCTACAAAGCTTAGTTGGTCGAATCGGCCCTAAGAATGTAAAGCTGGATTTACATTTGCTGTATTTTCATGCGTTCTAAGCATGCTTTACGTAGAATAGAATAGAGTCGCCAATGTATTTTTATAAGCACATAAGCAAATAATAAATCAGTAGTGGTTGGTTGTATTTAAGATTTTTTTAAACATACTTTTATAATGTATCATCATCATCAACCCATGATGACGGAGGAAGATGATGATGAGGAAGGTATGCAATACTCCACCACGGGGGCCTAGTCTGGTATGGTGGAGGATATAATGTATGGGGCGCAACAAAAAAGTATTTATTTTATTTATTTATTTTATTTTTATTTATTAAGGAAAACAAACAGTAGTACAATGACAATTTAACATAATTACTTAATTATTTAAAGTGTTGCATAATTGTACCACCAGCACCGTTAACCACAGATTAAATTAAATTGGAGAAACAAAACAGAAAACTTAATATTACGAATATTCTTGTGCCTTTTGAACGCTAACCTAAACTTAAACTTAAACTTGAACCGTGCATTGCTCGCATTCAGACTGTATAGTATGAAGTATGAATCGGTATTCGTTTTTCCCATCTCTATTTTATTCAACAATGTCACAACGCAATAGATTAACGTGAAAATTCTATGAGCTAGCGTTGACATTTTTTATATACTCGTACAGCCCTTGCAGAGACCACAGGTTTTCGTTGCATACTGTTTTAAAAAGTGACCCCCTGCTAGAAAACTGAAGGAATGGCGTCAAACAAATCTTTCTCTAGATACACGAAAGCTGAATGCAATTAAATAGTTACATGAAAAAGAAAAATAAATATATAAGGTCAATGAGCTGACGAATGTAATTTCATACTTACAACATAATTATGTTACCAATCCTAATTCAGCAAAACGAACAGTTCATATCGTGCTTTCCAGCAATGAAATTATGTGAACCTCGCCTTACAAATGAAGTACATGAATGTACAAAGTGAACGAATTTAATTAAGCTCACAATAGGGCTGGCATTTAATCCACATTAGGACGGGAACCGTTTCTACGAAAACCGGTAAAGATCGATTTTTCTAGAAAGGTATTATCCGGTATTAAAAACGAATAGATTACTTTTTTAAGTCCGGACCTGGCCTCCGTGGTAGAGCATGGCATATACCTTCCTCAGGGAAGAGACCTGTGCCCCTCGGTGGGGACATAATTGGTTGATGATGACTTTTTAAGTGTTGTTTATGGGTCCAAACCGGAGACAAGACAGTGTATTATTATTGTTGTTAAGACTAATAATAAAAATGTCATCTTTTTAACATGTCGTGTCTTCTTATTTTTTCATAAAGACGGACGAAAAAAAAGAAAGCTGCATAAAAACCGGAAATATTTTTTTACAAATTATTGGAAAACACCGGTTCTAAACATTGGTCACATCACTAACCCCCAACAAGAACGCAAGTGAGCTGTCAGATTTGCATTTGGCCCGCGATAAAAAGTGCACTCGGGATTAATGTCCGGGACTTTGTGGTGGCTCGAGTCAAGTTGCAGCTAGTTTTCGAATGGCTCTTGTAGGAAATGAACTTCTAGATGTATATACTAGCTAGTATTTAACTACCTCGAATTGCTCGTAGCCCCGGCCGCCTGAGTGATCTTAAACGATTACAAAGGTTAAGCAGCAACATTGGGCGGGTTCAGTGCATGGATAGGTGACCGTCTATGACTAACGCTAGTGGCATTTTTGCGTGCGGTTCTGTGCTTCGCAAGGCACGTTAACCAGTCGGTGCCGGCTTCAGTCGATAGATTTTTTTTATCTGCGAACGGGAGCGAAACCTGGTCGGACTCGTCCGATAAAAAAAAACACCCGTAAGTTGATTCGGACTAAAAGTTTACAATTTTCTTTCACCTCCGCAGGGCTCAGGAAAGTGTACCCCTACTACTTCACCTTCACCACATTCACGAAAGGCCGGTGGGTGGGCGAGAAAATCCTGGACGTGTTCGCAAGAGAGTTCCGGGCCCATCCGGCTGCGGAGTACGAGCGCTGCATCAGGGCTGGCACCCTGACGGTCAACTACGAGCGAGTGGATCCTGATTACAGGCTGAAGCATAATGACCTCCTTGCTAATGTCGTCCACAGGTACTGTTTTGTTTGGTGATTCTGGGTCTAGATTAGCGCGGACTGGGACGCGAAGAAGGACTGTGCGACACGTAGGATGAGAGTGAAGCGGTTATGAATTCTTCTCAATGAGCTGAGGAGAAGAAAAAAGTACTTCTTCATAATAATTACAAAATAATTATTTGTGATATCAATAGTTACTTACTGATACCATTGATATTTTCCAGGTCAGCCTCTGCATTACGTAACTTTCCACTCTATCGGGTTAAGTAGTTTGGCAACTCCAAACTGTCAAAATATGTATGGTGGTCAAAATATATGTACTGTATATATTTGACAGTTCCGAGCAGGCTAAATGAGACAACTCCATAAAGTGGAGAACTTACGTAATTGCATCACAGGACTCAGAGCCCTGTTAGATGAATGGACCAGTTCAATGTTTAACTAAAAAGACGGTCGTTGGTCTTCCACTTTTCGTCTTCTGTGTCGCACAGTCTATATTTATTTCTAGTCCAGTGTTGATAGTGTGAAAATTTAAGTACCTACGGTTGACTTTTGCGTACCTAAGCGAGTCATTATATTTTTCGGACTGTAAAGTAAAATGAACTTTTTTAAACACACTCACAACATAACCTTTAGAATTGTATGTACATTATAGTAACCTACAACTACCACTACATATACAGAAAACACATTCCAACATGTACACATCATTTGGGTTCATTATTATAGAATGTGGGAAAATAGTTAGTTAAAATTAATACCTCTGTACAGATCTTCATTATATGGGTTTTAACTAAGTCTCTTCTTTGCGAGCCTTGTCACACAGAAAAGGGAGAGATATCACAATAATAACTACTAGGAAATGACGACGAATTCGTTAGCAAAATTTTAAGGGCCAATTGTACTGTACTACGTTATTGTCAAATCTCATCTTACAATGTATTTGTTTGTTTACTGGTGTGTACAATAAAGAGTTCTAATCTAATCTAAACTAATCTAATCTCATGTGTAGTTCCTGGTGTACATACAATAAGTGCCCTGCCTCACTAGGACGCCATGGCGACGTTGCCATCGACCCTATCCAAGCAGTTAATATTGAAATGTTTGGTGCCTAACTCACTTGGCGACGGTCTGGCAACGTCGCCATTCAATACAAACTGCTTGGATACGTGGCTGGCAACGTCGCCATGGCGTCCTAGTGAGGCAGGGCACTAAAGAATATTGTACAGTCTGTTAGCTTTTAGAATATAGCTCGGGCTCTAGATTAGGCTTCGGTTTTCGAGTGCCCTGCTCTGTATAAAACTTTTCTTCACTATTTTGAAAAGTTAAGTTAGATTAAGTGTCATATTAGTTCCGATATTTCTATTACACGAATATATCCGATAGTAGCCGAGGTATATTTTAAAAGCTAACAGACTGTAACTATCTATCTAAGGAGCAATTTTTTTACTATGTTTTTATCATGTGGACATTGATTGTGAACAATTTTTCTCACTTTCCAGAAAGAAAATTACTTTGGTTACTCAAAATTATATCTCTCAGATTGTTATATTGTCATTTTAATAAACGTAAGAAGACATTATTAACTTTATTTCGGATACACTTACTTGACTTTAGTCTGCGAGCTTGAGTGCTTATACTGAGTTTTTTCATTTCCCTTTCCATAGCGAGAGCGTTTGAAATTTGTATAGGAGTGACAAAGAGCCACCTAGTTGTCTCTTTGTCACTCCTATACAAATTGCAAACTCTCTCGCTATCGAAAGTGAAATGAAAAACTCAGTATAAGCACTCTGGTCGGACTCCTCCGTCAAAAAGTCAAGTGAGTGTATCCGAAATAAAGTTGATAATGTGTAGTCCTTCCGAAAGTTTTAACAAGTAAACATAATTCACACTTAATTAGTACAATAATTGGTCGTTAACATAACAAAATTAAAATACCCGCGGCCGTAGCCTCTAAAACGGCACCGTCTCTCCGCCGAATTAATAAATCTTTTCACTCTCTCCCTTTTCTGTACTTGTAATATATCTTTCAGCAAACTAAGGTGTCCTTCACAAACTCTGTAAAGCGAGTTAGAGACAGTTCTGTTACTTCGAGCTTTACTTACTCATTAATTTTGTATGAAACTACCTCCCTCAGACATGAAGTTTCTACTGAGGTGATATCGCATCACGAACGGGGCTACGGTTGAGCGTATGCCCTGTGAAGTATTTCTTTATTTATTGCTTATAAATATGCCAAGATACAGTATGTGTGTACAGTGCATATTTCTATTCAACTTAACACTATTTTGACTACTGCATTTTGAAGGCAGCGATACGCTCAGCGAAATTCCCCGACCCCACTTTCATGTTTAGTGTTAAACATATAACTTAACCCTATAATTAGCACCGAATGAGCATGTGTCCACAAGATACGTTTTTCACGTCAGCAGGCCTAGCACGGCGCTTAGATACATTTACAGTTGTACTTGAGAATCTGCAGATAAATTTACAGACATTGTAAATTCGATAGGAGATTGTTTGTGTTCATGAATGTTTGATTTGTGTTTTTCTTTATATTTGTGCCTTGATGGCAAGTCCAACAAATATGTTTTTCGTACATTACTTTTAATTATACCGTTGAAATAACTTTGCCACGTCCATCGTTCAAATAAAGCGCATATTCCTTTGTGATAATTGGTAATTTTTCACCACACTGCTATAAAAACCAATATAATGGTCGCGTTTCTAAACTCAATAGTGAAGGGCATTCAGACTAAGGGCCAGTTTCTGAATTGAGAATTCCGCTAAGTAAATACTTAAGTAACGTTCTGTCACGCTTTTTTCTGAGAAATTTGACGAGACAGCACTACAGTTATGTACTTAGCGAAATTCTCAATTCAGAAATTCGCCCTTATTTTCTATTTGCTAGTTGAGTATCTCTGAAACCGTCCTAAGTACAACGTTGAAATCTAAGGGTTATGCTAGACCTGTGTACGTAATGTAAGTTTACTACCTCAGATTAGATTATACCAGCGTTTGCGCATGTTCTCATTCGTTGTTTTAACTCTCGCGCCCAATTTAATTCACTTTCCTAACGAGACCGGTCGTGGGGATACTTGGAGCCTCAGACTTGGTCAGCCAACCCCAACAATTCTATATTGACTGAATTTTACTTGAGGGGTTGCGTGGTACTGAATTTTACTATGTAAGTATTCGCTCCAATACTCGTCAAGAAAAGGTTAAATATAGTGTGTTTTAAGTGTTAACAATGTAAACTAAATTTAAATGCATCTTTTATTTTCCATGAAATCCTCTGACTTTTCAGTAAAGGTAGCGTAATGATCCTTTAAACTATATTTACTTTGATGTACCTATGTCGTTTTTGACAGAAAATAATATAGCTACTTTAAAATTTCTGAAGTTTGTTAAAAATTTGTCTATTAAAAATGGAATATGTGGAAGTAAAATACGTATAAAATATCCATGGTTACATTTTCTAGCGGCTTAATTTTTTTACATTCCAATCAAAACGGAATGTCGAGGTAGTACACGCTCTTAGAGGACGCAACTTTTACTTCAAAAGGTACTTCATATCGATGGTTCAGTACTCCCTTCCCGGCCTAAAAAAAGCATCAGAAATATATTTTAGTCTATAACCTGGTCTGTGGCTCCCCTGTCTCCCCATCCCAGCCCGACGAAAGCATCAGACGTACGTTTTGTCCTGGTCTCAACCCCCCCACCCAGCCTGACGGAAGTATCGTTGCAGGCACGAGGTACCTGTCACCAGCCAACCGATCACGCTCGTACATATCGACGAGGACATTGTGGTCGTCAACAAACCGGCCTCGATCCCCGTAAGTGGCCATTGAGACAGCCATTCTATCGTATGTGTACCGCTTGGTGTAAATAGACCTCTTTGGAGTGCATGCCTAGTTGTAATTGCATAATCGGGATACTGGCACCCTGCTTTGTATAGTTATAACGCGTCAAGTGTAGCTTAAGCTGGATGCTGCTGGAATCTTCGTTATTGGTGGATTACAGAAGAATCAGCCAGCCACGTGACTGTGGGACTGGACTACCGTCATTGGGAAGCTAAGAACCCTTTGGGAAGCCTGGAGTGACACAGCTGGCTTCTTCAAAAGAGATCGGCTGGCTGGTGTCAAATATTCAATCCGGTGGATTTCTAAATTGATTCATAGTATACGTTATTTTGAATAAAAAAACCAAACACATCCACTTTAAGCTCCACTTTTTATCAGTGTAAAAAGGTATTTTATTCTACAGATAAGTACAGGCGTATCTACAGGTTTGTGCTAGCGGCTTTGCTGTAAAAACGCTTTACGTTTCGTTCTTTGGTTTTATACTTCACTTGATTATTCGACGTTGCAGTAACATTTGCATGCTTTACTAACGTACGTTCTGGTATAACGGGTAATAAATTGTGGCACTATATTTGAAGGATAATTTACAGTTATACAGGATGTAACTAAATGCCCATTTTGATCCAAAAATGGCGGGGTTTTACTAACTCATTCTTGTGAATAACCATTGTAAAAATTGTTAAGAAGAACCCAACATTTTTGGATATACATATGTACATTTGGTCATTTTGTTACACCTCGCATTGTACCGCCATTCACGACCATGTCAATAACAATTATTTGATCTCAGTTTTGTGTCTCAATTTTTTATTGCAACGGCACTGGTCTTCAATTTATAATTCCATCGCTCTTTATAAAGTCGTAATCCAAGTGATTATATGCAGGATAAAATAGAAGCTGTGACTTCATGAACGTTTAATAGTAAAACTAGGTGTCTATTTCAAAATCTATAAAAAAATACACTCCAAACTCATTTGATTGGAAAGATTACTCTTTCCAAATTTGGCTCTCAATTAAAAGAGTTTCCAACTTGTTAAGAAACCTAGTACCATTTCAAATCGACTCGAAGTCGCTTTAATTGCATATCTAGGTATTAGATTCAGATGCGCAAATTGCTGCAACGCAAAAACAGTGATCATAAATGGGACGTAAATGTCTTCATTCACATTTGTGTTCACTGCATAGGCCAGTAAAGTAATGTACCTAGCATGGCGACATACAGTGGTACGTATTCCAGCAAATCAAACTTTAGATTTTGCTCTTTTGATGGCTCTTATCCCGAAAGCCATAGAGTTGAATTCAGTGTAAAATCGGATGCGCTCTAAGCGCTCTACCAAATTTTGAAGCGTAGTTGAAACCTGCCAGCTCGTCTATAAAGGCCAAGTCCTTTGCCTGTTACATAAAACGGTCCTTTGGCGCAGTACGTCCAGAATTGGCTCGAATATCAAACGATGGACATGAAACGGCATTTGCCACTATTGCTGGTAGCTCAGAGGACCTACTTTGCTCTTTCGGAATAACTGATTCATACGACCTCGCTGCAATGACTGGGCCTGTTAGATGGTACAATACAATGGTCTCGGAAGTATTAGATATATTTTATCTCCCACCGTATGGCACATATTTTGCTCATATAAATATTGAAATCCCGCCCACAATAATTTTTGTAACAGCTCTTACTCAGGGCTATTTCTAAAATAAACAATTCCTGAAATAAAGTTAGACCTTATGAATTTACAAAAAAAGTCTAGGACCGATTTAGATTATTACTCATCATTCCACATGTACTCGGGTATTGAATACGGTATTATAAATATTATAAATTGTAAATGCTATTTTTAAATACCTAGGCCTCCATAATTTTGTTACATTCACAATTATACAGTCTTTGGGTAAAATTTTACTATATAAAAAAACCGTTCTCAATCCTGCAATGCTTTGAAGTTATTATGATTAATAGTTGTAGTTAATAACCTTTAATTGGTGTTTTAGGAGTTTCACATTTTAGAAATAGCCCTGCATAATTGTCTCGATAGAGTTACCACGCTTGCTGCCCCAGCAATTTTAAGCATAAAAGCTCTAAGCCTATGCGCACACTAGGCGACACGCGACAGCGACAGTTCGGCGACTAGACGCGACGACAGGCTACGGCCGTCAATTTTCATACATTTTGTTCGAATCTCCGCACACTAGGCGTTAGAGTCGCAGAGTCGCGACGACAAGACGCCAGAAGCAAATGACAACGTCGCGTCTGACGCGGCGACAAGTCGGCCTTTTTGCGATGGCGCTAATAGCTCTGACACTCAAGTTTTCCCACGATGCTTTTGTTCCTAGCTAAAAAGTATTGCTACTATAAATTTTCATACGCCGAACTCTAGCAAAACGAACAAGAACACCTGACCTTGACTTTCTTCTAATGAAAGTTGTTTGTAAACAGCAGTATTGGAACGGATCGCGTAAGTAGGCACCCGAAATTCATGACGTAGGACGCCTAATATTGCGGAACCACGTTCATATCAGCCTATAAAATGAAACAGGGGAGCCGGATTGGCGTCGCCACTTTGCATATAAAGTGGCCGACGTTCCAGAGAAACTTACCAGAGATGTACAAACGCAAGTCGTGGTAGCCTACTGGATATAACAATGGATTCAGAATCGAGAGACCCAGGTTCGATCCCCACAGCGGTGTGGAGAGCGAAGTAGGTGCTCTGTTTTTAGAGGCCAGTCGGGGGTGAAGTCAAACAGAACACATTTTTCTTGGACCATGGTTGTGTAGATCGTGTCATAGATAAAGTCCGTTATTTAATTCGATGCAAAAAAAATGACGCGGTGTTACCACTATAAAATATAAAGGTTTAATCGATAGATTTATTTTTACTGTGAAGGCTCATGTGACAAAAATCCTTATCACATCAAAGACATTAAAATTTAATTACTCACAAGAGGCGCTCATTAGGGGAGGGCTATGTCCAGCAGTGGACTAATATAGCCTGATGATGATGATGATGAAGAGAAAAGTTAATAAAAAACACCTACGTAGCACACACAATTTTAACTTGGAAGTAAAATGGGGTTATTTAGTTTTTACGTACTAGCAACATTCAGACATTGATAGCCCTTGCCTTGTATTGATTTGTCAATATGACAGTTTATTTTTTTTGCATTGAATTATTAATGTACATAAAAAAGGAGATTACACAGATGTTTCTTAATCTAAGTATACTTAATGAGACAAAAAATATTATAAAAGTGACCATGTTCTAACTTACTGATTAAGCGTTATTGCTAACTTACAAGGCCTAATTACTTGGCCGAAGCGCGGAAGCGCATGTCGCAACGGTGATGTCGGAGTTTATCATTTATAAAAACTATATTTTTCTGTTAACATTTTCACCGTCCGAAAATACTCCCCATCGGTCAATGTCACTGGTACAGATGTCTTTATAATTCCGTGGCGGTGTTATGCATTAGGGAATTTTATTAAAATGTGGTCCTTTTAGGCACTTTCGGAGTGCCGCTTTTAATTCCTTATTTGAAAAGAAGCAGAATGATTGAGCGCTTTTGCAAGCCAACACGGGGCGTCTAATTCCTGTTATATTCAAAATTAAACATAACTTGAGAATCGCTCGCAGCTCTGGCCGCCTGAGTAATCTTAAACGATCATGAAGGTTAAGCAACATAGGGCGCGTTCAGTGCATGGATGGGTGACCGTTCTATGACTAACGATAGTTTCATTTTTCCGAGCGGTTCCGTGCTTCGCAAGGCACGTTAAGCAGTTGGTGCCGGCTGCCATCGATAGATGGCAGTCGTTAAGTCAAGTCAGAGGCCTTAGGGCCGCTTGAAAACTTATGACAGTAAGACCAGCCACTAGTGTTACAAGCCTCCACCAATCCGGACTTGGCGCCCGTGGTAGAGTATGGCCTATACCTTCCTCAGGAAAGAGACCCATGCCTCTCGGTGGGGACATAATGGGTTGATGATGATGAATATTACAACTGAAAGAGAGCCAAAAAAAATATTAGAATATCACAAAATAAAGCAAAATAATAAATTCAGAATCTGTTTATAAATTTGATAGGCTAAACTCTTTTATTTTAATACGATTAGACACTGCAGTGTCTAATTCAAGTACAGTCGACCAGATTATACTTGGGCTATTCAAACAATGCCGAAGACAAATTTTATGTATTTTCGACGCCGTTAATCACATTTTTTTTAATTGTCCATGTATACTCCAATCCCTAACTAAATTGTTGTCGGCATTCATAAGATAGCTGAACTGTAGTAACCTACATTTTTGTTCGATACTCGCACAACTTACACTGTGAGTAATAAGAACCGCCTTTGGTTGGATGTGCCTGTCGTTGACTGTACTCGATATGGTTTCAGCTACCTTCTACGATTTATAGTGAGCTGTTATACAAGCCTGGAAATAACCGTATGTTCTATATATTAGAACTATGAAACTAAACGTTTGCATGCTTAGGTACAATCGTAGCAAAAAGTGTGTAATTTCACAATTTTTTTTTTGTTGTAATACAATACTATTTGATTAGAAACCTTTGAAGTGATTAATTATTGGGATTCCCAACAAGTTTTTAGCATTTATTTACTTCTAAGTCTACCGAATAACTGAAAATGTCAAAAACTATTTGAAACAACTCACGCGGACTAAGAAATTAATTGTCTTCCTAAAAAGCTAACAATATCCTACAAATTTACAAGACTTCTTTTTTGTCACCTTAACAAATTGTAAATAATTTTTGTGACATTTTACTTTTAATACCTTCAAAAAATAACCGTAACCATTTCAGTCTTGGCAAGGAGAGGGGATCAGGATACATAATACACAATTTACATTTTCACGCTCAAGTACGAAATAACACTCCAAATGCTACACGAAAAGCCGTATCTCGCAAAGCGAAATGTGTAATTCTCCGACCATATTCTAATACCTACTGAAATATACAGAAATAAACATACAGAGTAACGTTAAAAAGCGCAATTCCTGAAACACTTCAATGGGTGCGTCTAACGTCCAGTCTCTTCAAAAACAGAGGTTTGCTGGAAGAGAATGCTTCCTGCATTAAGCACGCCCTTGTTCAAAAATTGGTGCAATAAAGAATTTTAATAATAATAATAATAATAACGTACCTATACTGCGTTCAACGAGTCTAGAGTTAAGGCTTACACCATCCGTACCTATATTACATTCACATAAGTACATTCGTCAAAGGAGGCAATGAAGAAGAAGAAGAAAATTCATTTATTTGACGACACGATACTCAAAACAAAAAAAAAAGAAAATTTATTATTCAATATCAATACAAGATGCCTACATTATTTAACAATTAACACAGAAAGGTTACAAAAAGTGGGTAAACAATTAATAAACGGTACAGCATGAAAACAATAATAAAATACATTATAGTTTTTAAGTATTGAGCCCCCAAAATGCAAGTTGCAACAGAGTGGTCCGTTGCAACGCTGATTTTTAGTCGGGTCCAAACGATTTCATAGAGTGCAATATTGATGTAAAGCCAAATATATAAGTCTGATAATAAATCCGTAGAAAAAAAGTAGTAAAACACACTCCAACTGAACTCTATTTTCTGTGTTTCAGCAATTGCGCATTTGAGAGGTATTTCTGTATTATAATAACATCCGCGGGGTAGTGAATACATAATTACTTCTTTCCTATGAATATTTACAATGACTTTATTCAACGTACGTGAGTTCAACCTAAGGATAAAACATACAAACGTGGTGGCAATAGCGGTGGTAGGATTGTACCACCACCGCCTTGTATTAATTAATTTTAAAATTAATTTAGTAATTTAATTAGTAAATTAATTTTAAAATTAGGAAATACATTCCAAATTTTCTGCTGTACTATTTAAATGGACGTACGAGTATGTCTCGACCGCCACCGTCACTGTCAAGAACTGATAACAAGGCATAAAAAATACTTCTCAACAACTGTAATTCTGACAGTTACAGTATAACAATGTAAATATCTATAGGTAATAATCATAGTAATTAGAAAATATTGGCTAGCTATTTCAGAGCGAGCTGAAACACTACCAAACGCACAATATAACACCTTTATGTATTATAATAACCTAAAAAAGGACACTATAACCACACTCCACCTTTGATTCGGCGTGGATAATGTAACTAAATACGTCTATATCGTATTATTAATTTAATTTCCGATAAACTCGTATGCAAATTTGTCAAAATAGAGTCTGGTAATTCCCTGGAGTCTAATACAGACATATCCAGTGTTTTAATAGAATAATATAAGCCCGACAATAGTTGTTATTTGGCACCAACTCAGTAATAGCACTACAATGTCATTCCAATAGTATGACCCGTGCAAGTTAAATAGGCGTCTCTCGCAAAGAAGATTAAAACACGCGAGCCGCTGAGTAAATTGCACAGGCTATACCATCGCAATGCGATTGGTTGCTAGACTACCAATTGGGTCGAAGAAACAAACGAACTAATATGACTCCATTGAACTACCATGCATTTAAGACTACTCCCCCAGCTAAGAGAATCTAAGCTATCCAGCTAAGAATCGTGTGCCGACTAAATTGAAAGTTTATCTGGAATTAAATTCAAAATAAGTAGTGCTTAAGAAAAATTTGTTCTGAAAATAGTATACCTAGCATGCACTCGGCACGTGGGTGATATGATATGAAGGGTGTTTTTTAGTAAAGAAATTGTGTTTTATTTTTCATTCCTATTTTTTTCAATTGCGTGACTCCTACGCTTAAGGGCTCCACGACGTTCACTGAGTGAAATAAAAGAAATGAAAATTTTTAGCAATAGAGATTCTGTAGAGACCTTTAGTATATGACTGTGAATCACGCATATCTACATAATAAAATCGTAAGACACTATGTGATGGTCTATGCATAAAACTCCCATGTCGAGTGCGTGCTATCCAGTTAACATACAACCACGGACTCTGCGAGAGTACCTACGGACTCCTGTACACTTTGCAAACACATACAGCGATTCGTCTGTATGGCTATTACTGCGCTCTTTGTATTTTTTGTGTTCCAATCCTGTGGTGCTGCAAGAATTCCTAAACGTTCACTTTGAAAGTGTTACCATTTTCTTGCAAAATAAATTGATTTCGTGTCGCGCTCCTCTAACTTTGCTTTAAATGTCGAATCCCACTGCCCCAATAACGGGATGATATTTAATTACACGTAATAAAAAATCTGGCTTATCTAGCTTATATGTTTGCAGTGATAACCCTAACTGCATATAAGCTACAGACAGTTGAATGTTAACCGCTAAATTAAGGACTTTTCCAATGAGATAAACTTAAGCCTATGTTAGTGTAACTAACTTAAAACATACTTATATAAGTCCGGATTAGGCAATTAAACAAAATATTAAATTTTATATCGCATAAAAGTGAACCAATTCATCACTGTTTTGTAGTATAAAATATCTTTATTAAAAGCCACATTAAAACATAATTATTGACCATTAAAACTTTTCGCAAATTACGAAAAAAAAAACATTAGTACGTCCATGCATCTTTTTAAAAAGAAAAATACGAAATCTTTTACAAACTGCGATAGAGAACGCAGCTTAGTCAACACTCAAAGTCAATAATTTAGCTTTGAGTCTGAAGCGAAGCTTGCACCATCACAGCGATCACTCGACCGGCGCTCACGATATCTTCTCGGGCCAGGCATGAGACCCCGGTCCTCGCCAGCCCCTTGTGCGTGATACACATCGACGACGAGCTACTCGTGCTAGACAAGCCATGCTCACTGCCGGTGAGTCCAGCCCTCGGTATCATCTTTATATTGGGTTCAGTACAGGACTCCGATGACGTCAGTATTGGCCACATTGCGCTTCATCTTCATAACGGGCTCCATGCGATGACTCTTGTCCACCAATAGAAAAAAAACTTTTATTTTTTTATACATGGTTTTTGCGTTAATACGTTAATGTTAATAGTGCGGACCTATGGCCGTAAAAAACCCCAGAACTAGATATTTATTAAACGCCATCTAGTCCTGCATTCGTGATTCTAGGTTCTCAATCATGAGCCTAAACTAATACATGATTGAAAGATTGGTGTGAATTTTTTTGCAAAAAATATCTGTAAAAAAAGGTTTTCTGTTTTTGGAGCTAAAGTTTCTGCATAAGGGCCCTTGGGTTAAACTTTCAGTTAGTGTTTTTGTGATACTTGGGCGTCAGTATGACCTATTTCTGTCAATCTATTGCTGACAGCTGTCATTAGGCCAAAGCGAGTACAGGACGAACATTTGACAACCTGTTGATTCGTCGTCATTCTATCGAGAATAAAACATTGTCAGTCTTACTACAAAAAACTAAAACATCTGCTGAGCACGTGTCTAAAAAAAGTGCTACCATAAAACAGTGTTTAACGGTTGCCTAGAGAAAGATACGGCTTAGACATTGTTTAAAGTTAGACAGACGGAGGGGCCTGGTTGCTAAACACACAGTTAAACAATGATTAAATATTTAGACATTGTTTGAATAAACGCATGTTAAACCAGTGTTTATTTTATTTTTTGTGGTAAGACTGTGTTTGTTTGATTGCTAGAAACTGAGGATAAGTAGATATTGGAATTTGATTAAGAAAAGCTTGATTATTACAAACTTATTGCATAAATTAACATAATTGGAGTGTAATATGGCCTGACGTCGAGAGTAAAGGGGCTCCGCCATATTCCTTGATGCTTTGGTGGTACGACTCTGTATTGAACGCGATATGAAGAGCATGCTGAACCCGCAGCATGTGTGTTTGAAAGCGTTTCGGCTTGTTATATTTCGTTATTTCGGATTGCAACCAATACTATTATGAACAGCCACTCCTACAGAGAGTGCAAGCTAGCACAAAAGTACGAGTGACAGATCAAAATAGTTTTGCATTGCATTGGGAGTAACGCAATGTTAAAAAGCCTTGTGGCCTTTAGATTGTGCTAAATTCAGTGCGTTACAAAAGTTAAGCTCCATCAGTTACAACTGCGAAAATTAATTGAAACGTATGGATCATAATTTTGAAGGCGTTAGTGAAATAAGCACAGTACAGTCGTTTATAGTTAATACGATTTAGCACAATCTAAAGGACACTTTATGTCTTGACTACACGTAATGAGTGCAATGGCGGGCACTCAGCCAGATGATGTTTGCTGCGTGTAATCAAGCTGTTAGTTTGAAAACAGATTCTCGTGGTGGAGATCAGAAGGGATTGCGCGATGGCAATATTAAATAAATGAGACTATCAATCATTGTTAATCAAGAGCAAGATAAAATTCATTACCTATTGAAAACAGTTAAGACAAAATAAAAAGATAAGATTCTTTATTGCACACAAGAAACAAGAGACAAACAAAGGTTACAATTTAAAAAGGTTACAATTACATTTGTACAGTCGGCAACACGTCAATCTTCACATTTTAGTTGCAAAGTCGCCTGTAATGCAACGGAGTAGAGTGCATGGGTGTATACCAAGATGTGCTGTCGACTGTACCTAATGCAAATATCAATCGCAATATCTGAAATTTCGCTTGAACTTCAGAACTTTTCCTCGTCTTTATATTTTTTATTTATAAAACAGAAAAAGCATGTTCAAAAGTGTTAACGCCAAAAACAAATGTTTGTCTTGAAACGGTTCATCATCATCATTCAGCGACAAGAAGTCCACTGCTGGACATAGGCCTCCTCCATGGATTTCCAAAAAGACCGGTTGGAAGCGGCTTGCATCCAGCGTCTTCCTGCCACTTGAAACGGTTAAATGTCTAAAATGAAAGCTGGAAAAATAGATAGTGCACTTTATATTCAAAACGGCGGAAACTTTTGTTATTCCGTATGCAAATACTGAGACTTGAATATTTAGTGTGTTTCCAGCAAAGATAAAATTAATGGAGTAAAAAAATATTTTAGCTCCGATTTTCATCCACGTAGTCAGCTTTGCAACTGTGTGAGTCAAAGCGGATGGTTGCTAGACGCTCACTGCGTCAAGTTGAATATTCTCAACTTTCCTCAAGCTCCCTTGTTTTATCTCCAACGCACACTAGTACCAGGCTAACTTTTCAGCAAAAGACGTGTAATAAGGTGTTCGCTTAACTTGTTCAACGTTAATGAGGGTTTCGGGGCACCGGGCTCGCGAACCCTCTTTTCTTTAATTGGCTAACAAAGGGCATAAATTCTCAAGTTTTTCCGAGTCGCAGGAGGGAATAATAAATCTGACCGAGATAGCGGCACTCTTAACACATCGCGGCACGGAGGAGAGCGGGCATTGTGGACATTGACCAATTTAGTTGTCGAAATTGACACTTAATCCGTAAGTATATAAATTAGATTTTCCGTCGCAAGGTCTGGTATAATTTCTGTTAGCAATAAGGCGGCCCATTGTACTTTTTTATAAATTGTAACTTCTATTTATATCTCTTGTTTCTTGTGTTCATTTAATAAATATTCTTATCTTTTACCCATTTCGCGCAAATATAATATTAAAATAAAACTTCAACAGTGTTGTTCTTTAGACGTCGATCCACTAAAACACTAACTCTGAGGAACGTTTTAATGGATCGCGATTTTTTTTAAATAAATAACACTGTAATATTGTACCGTCCATAGTTTATGGTTGCACCTTGCCCGCAATGAAAGATTTGATGAGGTGGTCTGTAAGCGATGTAGAAAGTGACACTTAATTAAATCTCTTAACCCTACAGCGACGTTAGATAGCCTTTGCCCCCACTGAAAACTGCCACAAGAGTCGGTCGCGGGTTCACGAAACTTCACGAGACATTTAAAAAGTCTGAACAGGAAGAGGAAAACTCCAAACGAATCTGGGAGGAGCTGTGCAAACTTCCGTTGTGTTAACACTTGCGCCAAGGTTTTGAATCCCACTCGGAAGTGGGGCCAAAAGTTTTTAAAACGCGGTAGTGCGCATTTGCCCATCTTCCCTTATGAGTACTTGTATTGACTCGCACTTGGTCTGCAGTTAAGGAGTCGTTTAGGTTATTTTTGTTTGAAATGAGTTGTTAGAAAACTACGACTGTCCTAAGTTTGTTGCCTAATCATTTGGTTTTGAATCTATTTAACATGACCCACGTCACTGTACTAACAAAAGTGTTGCATGTGTGTTTCATCGTTGTCTATGTCTAATGTTACTTTTATGTACCCTAGAATCGTATTATTCTTATAGTGCACTTTAACTTTATTTCTGGTTTAGTCCGATACTGTCACGTGCTCAAAATTATATTATTATATAAAAACAAAACAAAACTTTTAATTTTAAACTTCCTTATCATAATAATATGTTATACCTGCTCCTATGATATTTAATAATTACAATAAAAATCATTTTAGCAACTATCTCCCCGACTACCACGATTCAGGCTCGACCTTGTGTGGTAGTCACTGTGCAAACTTATGTATACTGTAACAACTATTTTCTGTTAATATTTTTTTTTTATTTTTTTTTATTATATCGAAACAAATATTTGTTTTTTTTTATTATATTTTGTTTTTATAGAGTACACAAACAAGATCTTGAAGGCTTATTATGAAAACATTACTATAATTTTGCAACTAACTTCCAGATTGGGGTCTGTCAAAGAAATATATACGAGTAAAATAATCCTTTTATATTATCATCGTCCTAGATTTTTAATTCATTATTTACCATCAAAACACATCTCTCTCACACATGGAGTGGAACATGATATTTAAATATAAGTACTACCTACTATATGGCTAGTATGGCCTATACCTTCCTCAGGGAAGAGACCCGTGCCCCTCGGTGGGGACATATTGGGTTGATGATGATGATGATTACCTACTAAAGGATGAAACACATCAAGGCAGTCGAGACCGCGGTGGCGGTCCATATATATATAAATTTGATATTACTGCAGTAAATTTTATATGATCAGACCGCCCCCACCGCCACTGCTACCGTCACCGCGTTGATGTGTTCCATCCTTTAGTAATATTTTTTTTAAATATCATGTTCCACACCATGTGTAAGGTGGTGTGTACGTCCTTTACGATTTTAACCCCGCCCTTCACGTCAAACGTCAATAGCTCTTTGAGGTCTCCCCCGCAAATATTTAGCCATGCATACAGAGCGGTTGTCGCCTGTCACGCCACGTCGCGCCCTGTTGATACGCCTCGGGACGCCTCACGCGTCCTGAAAGGGGAGCCTCATCAGCTTGTCATTCGTAAGGCTAGTCGTAGACAACAGAAATATTATTTGTAGTATTGTAAATCTGTTGTTATAGCGGTTGATAGGTATTTATAGCACGGTTGACTAAACCAGGGCCAGCCGGACCAGCCAGCCGAATTATTATGTTAAAACAACCCGGTTGGTTATTATACTAAGGTATAAAAAAGAAAGGGGGACAATTTAAGTATTTGTCTCTCACTCACACAAAACAGACTGCATTGCCGACAGCATTATCCCCCGGTTTCTCGAATGCTAAGGGCCTTTCTCCGTTAATTACCGATCCGATTTAGAAACACACAAGAATACTAATAAGCTTCTCCACTACTCCGGCATCCGGTTTTTAACGGTCCGATAATTTGATAGATCGGAACGGTGTTTTACCGGTCCGAAGTGTTCGACGTACAAAAACAATACACATTTTTGCACCGCGCATACAACCCAAAAATATTCCCATACTATTTTATTTACATTAATAGAATGTGTGGAGAACGTCCCCTGCCTCGAATAGAGAAACCGAGGAATTTCAATAAATCACTGCGTGACGTCCATTGCCGATTATAGTCGGATGAAGTGGAGAGGCATAATCCGGCATCCGATATTTTTCTCATGACTGATTCCGGTTCCGACGCCGGACCGGAGCAGTGGAGAAAGGGCCTACAGTCTGTTGATCTGCTGTTAACAGCTGTCAGTTGTCAAAAGTGCATACAAAAAACAACTGACAGCTGTTAACAGCAGATTAACCGACAGTTAGCGTTCGGGAAACCGAGGGTTAGTCTGTTAACGTAGATGTTTATTTTCTTTTTTGGATTATCTAAGTTTCTGTTTCACAGCGTGAGATCTGTACTGGCTGCCCTTTTTAAAAACGGATTTCAAATAATCCACATGAATACATGAAGTGAAACGTCTGCGAATGGCCTTAAGCTCCTTCAAAGCTCTCTCCTTATACAAAATAAGTGTACAAAGCTTTGATGCCTTTGTTTACAATAATGTGCTGTCATTATTGTCGTGTCCTAATCACTTTGACGCTTGTTTGGAATGGAAGCAGTGAATATTACACACTGAAGGCACTTGATAAGGTTACAGTATCGGATTTTACAAGAATTTTCGTTCACATGTTCTTTATTTTATGTTATTTTCTATTTATTACTTCTGGCACTTAGTTTTAAGAGTAGTGCATGTAATTTTGCTTAGAAAATTGTAAGTTTTTTTTTTTACGAACACATGATATTTCCTACTTTAATCAGTACCTACACCTACCTGAGCCGAACCCGTTATTGCTTTTTCCGATGTTTTGCCAATAAAAATCACAAAGGGATTCTTTCAAATCTTTGAACCCGAGTTACAAAGGACGATCGCCCGCGTAGAGTTTTTGAGGCGCATACAGACTTGCAGAGTTATTTATAAATAAAAAATATTATTCCTAAAATAATACAAGCCCTCGTGTTATTTTTCTTACAAGCCTCCACCAATCCGGACTTGGCCCCTGTCGTGGAGTATGTCCTATACTTTCCTCAGGGAAGAGAGCCGTGTTCCTCGGTAGGGACATAATGGGTTGATGATGATGTTGATGATTATTCCTAAAACACTGTCCTCAGATTCAGTCATAATAGCAAAGGCAAAGGTCTTAATCGCCGCATTTTTAGGGTGTTTTAATTAATCAAATAAATATCCATGTTTAAAATATTGCACATAATGTGAGTAAAAAATAACTCCATATAAAAGTATTCAGTCCTTTTTATTGTTAACATTGTTAGAATTTTTGGTGGGCCGATCGGTTCACCATAACAATCGTTTTGAATTGTTCTTTTCAAGGTCATAAAGCAACAGATTAAAATTAATTTTGTTTCCTCGCGTATCTCAAATTATACTTTTTATATTATCCTATCAGAGTCTAGATTTTCACGATTAAAGACACCGGTCTACATCTCCTAAAACTTCGCTACAAATCGGCATTTAAACATACTCAACCAGTCAGTACACGCCTCAAAAGACCGCGAAGCGCCACCGTCATCGCCCCAGTTCGAAATAAAAGCACTCAAAAACGCCCCGGACACAAATAAAACCGGCTCACTAACAATCAGAATCGCCCTAACAACCATGACTTTACAGGTGCACCCTTGCGGGCGATACCGCCACAACACCGTCGTGTTTATTCTGGCCAAGGAATACAACTTGAAGAACCTGAGGACCATCCATCGACTCGACAGGCTAACGTCAGGTGAGTGCTGAATTAATTTGAATTGAGGCTCCGGTCCAAAGTGAGAGAGGAAGCGGTGAAGCGCTTCGTGGTGCGAAAATACAAAATGCCCACCCGGAAATGGCTCGGCGGCCAATTCTGTCTGTCAAATTTAATCATCATCAACCCATCATGTCCCCACCGAGGGGCACGGGTCTCTTCCCTGAGGAAGGTATAGGCCATACTCCACCACGGGGGCCAAGCCCGGATTGGTGGAGGCTTGTAAGACTAGTGGCTGGTCTTACTGTCAGAAGTTTTCAAGCCGCCCTAAGGCCTCTGACTTGGCTTCACGACTGCCATCTATCGACGGCAGCCGGCACTAACTGCTTAACGTGCCTTGCGAAGCACGGAACCGCTCGGAAAAATGCCACTAGCGTTAGTCATTGACGGTGACCCATCCATGGACTGAACGCGCCGTATGCTTCTTAACCTTAGTGATCGTTTAAGATCACTCAGGCAGCCCAGGCTACGAGCGATTTAATAAGATACAGGATCCCTTAGCTTATGGAACAAGTTACGTAAAGAAACTGTAATTTTGTAAGTGCCTACAACTGTAACAACTTGGTCAATTTTATTTATTATATTATTAATATTAATTTGACAGTTAGGCTTGAATTGGAATTGTTCAAGATTTAGTGTGCCTATAGATAGGGGCATATAATAACTTGTCACAATTTCGAATCGAAGTTCCTTGTGTCCATTTCTCAAACTATGTAGATAAAATTTAGGGAAAAAATTACTTAAATTGAAGAAGAATAAGAGGAAGAACATTTGTTGTACCAACAAGACACATCACAGAAACAAAATAAACAGACAATGAGTTTTGACTAATTGTTTATATTCGAGCGTTATCCTTACGTTGTAATTATCTTGAATGCATCGTTGATCTAGCACTAATACGCTTGATTACTTTGATTTTCAATCACAGTGGCTTTAGGTTCTTTCTCACTGGGGGCTGCTGTACTGTCATCAATACCAATATTTTTCATGATATGTTTGTGATGTCCTTTCTTGGTAACCATAGCCCCAGCCTAGTCTTTAACCGGGATATTTTTTTTCGTATGGTTTTATTTTACTTTTATGTGTTTTTCCTTACAATTGAATTAATGAACTGGTTACATAATTAGCTATCGATAGACATCATTACATCAAACGGCTCAAAGTTTCGAAGCAAAAAATGCGGCTCTTTCACGAAAATTATAGACCAAGAATTTTAACTTCGAAATTATAAGAAAATAGCAACCGCGAACTCTAACTTTTTGTGGCATAGCTCTACAAACTCTACCATTATTGGACGGTATCAGTTAGCCATTAGAGAAAACCCGGATAAAGGCGAATAGGACTCGCGCGCTGAGGATTCCAAGCAAACTATTACAAAGTTAACTTTGAAATCGAAGTGACTATAAGATCCGAAAAAGCTAGCGAGCCATTAGCCGAATTTTATTTTATTTTTATTTTATTAAGTGGAAAAGAAGCTAACAAATACACTCTACATTTATTCTTTTCAAAACAGTTCTAGCTTAATTAACAAACTATGAAACTTAAAAAAATATTTTTGGACATTCGTAAGCACTACACATTAAGATTGTTTTACGGATTCACTTGACCTCCGTCTCTGCGAATCAGAGCGAAACCTGGTCGGAATCTTCTTCATAAAGTAAACATTTTGTTTAAATTTTGAATAAAAACATTTCAATTTGAATTTTGAATGAAGAGAATCCGTAACAATCTTTAGAAAAATATTACTCACGGATGTATTGAACACTAGAAACAATTCTCATCTGAATACATTTAATATTAATCTACTGCTTAACACCAAACTCACAAGAGAGGCAGTCAAGTTGTGTGACATTTGTGCTTTAACCAATTCTTTCTACATTTTTCCGTTTATTAAATTGCAATGAAGTTTCAAATCTGACTTTGGGATCGCAGCTGTCGCGACCGCACGAAGTCGTTCAATTCTAAAAACGGGGTCGATAAACAGCCCCGCTTGGCTTAGTGAAGAGGAATTTGTTTTCCTCATTCAGAAAATTGCTCGGGTGCCCTAATAAGTTAATTTGGCCTTACGAGAGCGGTCTAACTTCGGCTTTTCTGCATCGATACCTAAACTGTTCGAAATAGATAGAATGAAATAAATATGGCAGAAGTCTTCGTTAGGTGTAAGCACGTTGAATATTTCTCGGCGAAAAACTCCGGGGGCCCCCCTTGAGTTTTCTTCCTTTGCATTAGGTATCCGTAATAGTTTTTCACCACAGAAGAGCACACACAATAAGCAGTACATAAACTTAATGCCTATGATTAGCACTGACAGAATTTGACGATATTTCCTAAAATATGTTAATTTCGTTTTACAACTTGACCCAAGCGAGTGGCGCACAGCAGACAAGGCGAATTTAAAATTTTATTTATATCTGCCAATTCATGACACAGTTAGATGTATCTAAATAAACGAATAATTTACTGCTAAATCTACCAATCTACCAGCTGACTAATCTACAGCTGGCTTTTTTTCCTTTATTATTTTTTTATTTTTAGTGTCTATTTCCAGCAATAACAATCAGCCCCATCAAGTGATCAGTGGCAAGATTAATAATCGCGCCATCTAGTGCCAACGTAGAGTACTTTTGGGAAACGATCGGGAATTTGCAGCTTCACGTGAAAAAAAAATTTGAAAACTCAAAACTCTTTGCAAAGTTCACGTGTTTTAACACGCATAAATTAAATACTTCATCCCACAGTAGTAGGCAGGATAGAGAATACTTCATTGTACATGAAATAGGAGATTACACATGCACAAGGATCTTAGGGATCTCAAGCATTGCAAAAAATATTTCAATATTCACTACCTTTTACCTTCCAGGCTATGTCTGAACTTCCAAAGCACTACGTAACGGGTGACTATGCCTCCAACAGGGCTCCTGCTATTCGGGAGGAGTCCCAAGAAGGCGAGACAAATGGAGCACCAGATTCGGAACCGACAGGTCCAGAAGGAATACGTGTGCAGGGTGGACGGGGAGTTTCCTCAGTAAGTTCTTTCTTAGTTTGAAAATGTACATGTACATTATACATTAAATTCTATTAGTCATTTTGATTTGTTACTGTCTGTATCATATATATATAAATAGTACCTATTATGTGAAGAATGGATGAATGTGAGTATAGTAATGTTAAGGTAAGATTTGGTGATATTATTTCTTATAACAACAGTTGTTATAAGAAATAATATAATACTATTTATTGTATGATGGAGACAGTAACAAATCAAAATGACTAATAGAGTTTACTGTTAGGCTTATTGCAAAGGGTGTCCCAAAATTAACACAAAATTTGAATTAAATAGAAAACACAGGTTTTAGTCTTTTGATTGTATTTTTTTTATGTAAAATAAAGAACCTAGGATAGGGTTATTTATGGATTAACACATTGAGCAAATAGCCTCTACGGCTCTCCTTATATACACGCACTTGTTTCTAGAAATATTCCATGACCATTCTGCATAAATATGACTGGATTTCGTTGATGCAGCGTTGAATCTCCTCTTTTAATGCACGCGTGGTTGTGGGCTTGCTTTTTTTCCTGAAATAAATTCAAATTAAAACTTTATATTCACAGTACAAACAAAATGTTTAATTTATGAACATTGAAGTTGTTAGTTTCACAAGTAATATATGATTTTTAAACAGTAACACGGTAACACATACATAAAACTATTCACCTAATCGCCCTCCTCGTACTTTCTAGCGAAGAGATCGAGTGCCTAGAACCAATTGAGGTGGTCAGCTACAAGATTGGCGTCTGCAAGGTGTCGCCCAAGGGGAAGGACTGCTCGACCATATTCAAGAAACTGGGATACAATGAGAAGACTAATACTAGCGTGGTCCTCTGCAGGCCGAAGACCGGCAGGATGCACCAAATCAGAGTGCACCTGCAGTATTTGGGTGAGTGGAGGATTTTCTACAGCGAACTTGTATCTTTAGTTTTGTAATAGTGTTGTGTGTAAGTAGTGGAAGTTGTTAGTATTATCCACATTAGTAATTCAACTAGTAAATATACACCTTCGGTCTTGTAGGATATTTAAGGTTTTGCGGGCTGTCAGAACTATTTTATCACTTTTGTTTATACTACACACGATGATACGATAGATCATTACATAACATAAATTCACGTTTACATCACAGAGACCAGGGTTTTCCGCTAGCCACGATTCTAACAAATCTTTTTCGCTCATCAGCAATCTTTAGTCGACAGTTTCGGTTTCATAGATGATAATTAAGTTAATGATAGTCGAGAAGGCACCAAAAGAAGATGAAGATAAGAATTATTTATTGTGCAGACCAGAAAAAATTACAAATACATTAGGAACCTTACATTTCTAAGTTAAGAAGAATCCATGTACGACAGTGGTTTCAACAGCGCATCAATTCCTTGTTTGTATTAGCAGCTTTGAAAAGCGACATAGCCGAATTGATTGCCCACATCCGATAGGAGAATGACACAAAGAAGAAGAAGGTGACAATAATGTTAAATAAAAAACCCTTATTCTATAAATTTCATTCCTAATGTAGATACATACAGTAAATAATATTCTATCTATCATTATTCATTAAGAATTTGACGTTATTTTCCTAGGATATCCGGTGGTAAACGATCCCCTGTACAACCACCCAGTTTTTGGACCTATTCGAGGCAAGGGTGGTGACACAGGTGGCAAGACCGATGAGCAGCTAGTACGTGACCTCATCGCTATACACAACGCTGAGAACTGGCTCGGTGTGGACTCAGCTGATGATGATTTGCTGTTCTCGAAGCCTCCCGGTGATGATAAAGGTGAGTTTCATTTAGGTGGTGATCATTTTGGCAAGAGAGATAGAAAAGGGACTGAGAGAACGTTGTTTTGTGTAAATAACGTCCAATTTTTCTCATTATTTAGGTTCTGCTTAAGAGCTAAAATACTCTTTAGATACATTTACTATGCACGGTGTAGGTACCTAGTTTGTGTACTGGTATCTAGTCTGCTAAATAATGTGAAACTTTTGAATAGCTTCAATTAAGTTGGTCTTGATATTATTTAAAGGTTTCGTGGCCAGATCGATTTTTTGATCGGCATCAGGATGTTGAAATAATCGAACAAAGGTTGGTCACAACTTAATTCTATCTTAAAACTTTTGCAGACTCTAATAGCACTAATATTTATGTTATGCTTATGTGTTTGTCTTTCTACAGTTACCGAAGATGACGATACGGGACCAGCGTCAAGAGAGTCGTCTCCGAGATTAGAATCACCCGCACCCGGGCTGACGCCATCATCAGTCTTAACACGTAGGTGCATTTATATACACAGAGATATTTCTGAAGCTGTAGAAGTAGAAATTGAGAAGTAACTAGTAGATCCAACGTGTGCATTTGGAACTCATCTCTCTTACCCTCGATTTCTCGTACACTAACAATTTGTTATTCTGCTGTTAACATCTATCACATCCTTTTTTATGCCCTTTGACTGAGTGACAGAGCTGTTAACACTAGATTAACAGATGTATTTCCCTTCGTCCCTAAACAGCCAAAAATCAACCCTACACCTCCACCCTCAAAGTCGAATTTTCCTCAGCGACCCTGCCGAGCCCGTCGAGCGGCGCAGAAGCCCCCAGCTCCGTCGACGCGTCGACGACGACCTCGTCGTCAGTTTCGACGGCCGGGCCTACGTCGCCAGTATGCTCCATGATGCCGTCACCCTCGTCCATGGTTTTGAATGACGACGACGATTCTAAGGTGCGTGGTTTTGTACACAAACCCTTATATCTGGTTCCTACAGCCTCGTTGGTCTAGCAGACATGATTGACTACTAAAACAGAAATGGCTTCGATTCCTACTGGAAGCCACCGTATTTGATGTACAGTTATTGGCCTCGGTCTGGGTGTATTTTTATTTCTTTATTTTACTTATAAGGAAACCAACAGACACAGTATAAAACAAAACAGTACTTGAAAATTTAGCAATGTAAGGTCCAACATTTTCATCATGTAATTGCCTGGTTACCATAGCATAGGGTATTCTAGTTTGAAACCAAGACCAGTGTTGTGTGGAAGTTATCGTTATTCGAGGGTAAGTGGTACTTAAGTTAATCTTAAACATTAAAAAGTATGCATCTATAGGACCAAACTTAGTCCTACTTAGGTTCTACGAAGAAAGAGAAAAGTGTCAAAAACAGTGGTTTGGTGTACTTTTGCACTGCAGGTTATCTAATATGCCATCATATAGTATAAAATAACTAGATCTATCGCCGCCAACAACATTTCGAATGAACACATTCCCTATTAACAAAGGGAATAAGGATTGCTTGTTGGCAACGCTTTTCTGCGTTGTTCACTCATCTTTAGAAGCAAAAGCCACTATCGAGCTTTTAAAACTTATTAATCCTTTGAGGGAATTCTGGAAACTACTGGAAACCTCCAACACTTCACACAAAGTGATTTCAATCTGATTAGTTTTAGTTTGTGATTGGGTGAAGACTGTTTTATGTCCAAAGTAAATGAGTAATTTTGAAGCGACGTGGATTACCAAATCTCACGGTCAAATATGTGTATGGATTTGTTAGCATTAGCTGGCTAGACAACTCTGTCAACTTGACGTCATTGACCTTGTCTGGCTTACGAGACGTAATTTGCATTGATGCTAGAATAAACTTTATTTAAAAATACTCTTTTTTTACTAATATACCTAATCTATATAAATAAAATTCAAAGTCCTGACTGACTGATTCATTCACTCATCAACGCCCAGCCCAAGCCGTTGGACCTAGGAAGCTGAAATTTTGCAGAGAGGGTCTACATATATATAATGTAGGCAAGGAATAAAACGGGATTTTTTGAAATTCAACCCCGAAGGGCGCGAAAAGGGTTGCCAAAATTTGTATGGGAGGTATAAAAATGTAGTCTAATTTTCTTGAAACTTAAAATAAATACTCTTCAACACAATTGATTGAACACGTGTTTCGCTGTTTTTTCTAAATTTAACCCTTAAGGGAGTGAACGGGGTTGCAAAATTTGGAACTAAAGTCCACGCGGACAGAGTCGCGGGCGAAAGCTAGTTATATATAGTGCTATATAGATATCCGGAAAAGCTGACTGACTTAATGACTGACATATCAACGCAGGGCCTAAATTATTAGGTATATAAGGGTTAGAAAATTGAAATTTTGCACAGGAGTTCCTATATAACGTAGGGGAGTACCAAGAAAGGATTTTGATACATGATCGAGTATGGCCTATACCTTGCTCAGGGAAGAGACCCGTGTCTCTCGGTGGGGATATAATGGGTTGATGATGATTAAATGTTATAAACTGTATTCCGAATACACTTACTTGACTTTGACGATTGTTTTAGTTCAAAATAAATAAATATTGTCATGTAGTTCAGGTTTCACAACCACTACTTTTAGTGTCGTTTACTTTTAAAGTAAAAAAAAGGAAAAAGTACACTCTTAAGTCTTATGAAATAAAATGTCATAGTCTAGTCTAGTAGCAAGTGATGCACATATTAATGTGATTTCCAACTCCTAAGCTAGGATTTAGGTACATGTGTCTTAGGAGTTGGACCTCTTTCGACAAAGGACTTAAATAATTACAAACTATGTAGACTTAAAATGAAAAGGGTAGATTCAGCAAGACAATTTAATTCATAAGTTAACACTGCTAAACGCATTATATTTATTAACAGTCAATTCAGGCAACAGGCTCCACAGTTGGTTGTCCGGAAGAAATTGCTTTAAACAACAAGGCCGCGAATTGTACTGTATCTTTGTAAATGTTTTGCCTGTGTTTTTCTTGGTACAATAAAGAATCTTCTTTTCTTATAATATTACTCTCATTAATTACGTACCATAATTTCATGTGTAATTCCTGGTGTACGTACTATAAAGAATATTCTATATATCTATCTCGACGACCTCTGTGGCGCAGTGGGTAGCGCATCTGCCTAGCAAGCGAGAGCTCCCGGGCTGGGGACCAAAAAAACCCAGGTCTTGGATGTTTACATGATTGTGACGTCGCTGTTTCTGGTTCCCACGACACAGGGTATCCTAGTGTGGGGCCAGAAGCAATGTATGTGCCTGTATGTAAATGTTTATGTTTATGTTTATCTGTCTACCCTTCGGAGATACAGACGTGAGTTTATGTATGTAGATTCACTTTGTATTTTGCTTTCACCGGTGCTTGTACAGTGAAAAAAGACAAAGAAATTAACCTCAAACCCCCTTATCTCCCTCGCAGTCAGACAAAGTGACGGTCGCCACGCAGACCGGCTGCGAGGCGCCGGGGTCCAGTCCGGTCCACTCAGGGTCCGTGGACGCAGCCCTGGCGACTGACCCCCACTGCTACGAGTGCAGGGTCCGCTACAGGGACCCCAGGCCCCGCGACCTCGTCATGTACCTGCATGCCTGGAAATACAAGGTCAGAGCTCTGCTAAGATTATTTATTCTCTACTACAGCTTGCACGGGGACTGAGAAAAGACTTGAGAAAAGATGGTCAGAATGTTTTATTTGAGGAGTGTCATATCAAAGTGACTTATTTCCACTTTTGATAATAAATTAACTAATGATGGGAATCCATTTTTAGCATTTAGATTACACCACTATAGCAAATTGTGTATTACAGAAACGCTTAATTCCTCCCTTTTGACTTTCAATTCACGCATCTAAAATAATTTCGCTTATTTTCACGTTATTTGCTAACACTATTCAAGACACAAAATATGTTCTTTTACAAACCGAATGTGCTAGTGTCAGAATCACTTAAATACGATCTTCTTTCATGGTGACATGAAAAAGAAATGTATATAACACAATTAATAACGTAGAGGGTTTTGGCATTTATTTAAAAATCAGGTGATTACAAAAATAAGGTGAAAATAAGTCCTTTTGAAATGACGCTCCTCATTTATTCTCTACTTCAGATTGCACGGGGACTGAGAAAAGACTTGAGAAAGATGGTCAGAACGGTCAGTGTGGAGTTTTTTTGTTCGCTGCCTTTGTCTCCACTACATTCGCCCCTAAGGCAGCGGCTAACATCACAAGTGTGTGTACGTTAGTTTGTAAAGAATGTAATTTTTTTACGTTGAAATAAATTTCTGATTTCTGACTATAAAAAGTAATGCTACGGGTCGGTCCCTACAAGCAGCCATATCTTCATAATCAGCGCTACATCGGTCAACCGAATCGAGTCAAAATTATTTATTTCAACGTAAATAATTATTCAACGTTATAACATTGTGATGGCTAAATAAGAGACAGAGAAATAGAGAGATAATATGGGCTTAATCACCACCCATGCCTATCGCGGTTTAGTGTCGGTACCACTCACTAACCATGAAGAGACTTTAATGGCTTCTACCTGGTATACTACACACATAGCTTCGTGAATGAGCGAGAATTTAATACTTGGTTGGTAAACATACAGAAATACACAGTTTCAAGAACATTACTTCTAAAGTAGGTGAGCAGCAGAAACAGTGCCGTCTCGAGAAATTATGTTAGGAAGCTATGTGGCTGTGGACGATTCTAAGTTTCAATTGGTCTAACTTTCATTTGTTCTTCGAGTCTGAGCATAAGCGAGTTTAATATTAGTTACCAATACACCTTTTTATTATTCAATAATTGTAATTTATATATTTCCTTCGCCGCCTTTTTCTCCACTACATTCGGTCCCAAGGCAGCCGCTGACACTAACATTAAAGTACATTGACATTCAACAAACATAATGTAAATTATTTACGTTGAAATAAGATTCTGATTTCTGATTTCCATTGTGTTCAAGTTTTGAACTAATACGAAAGTAAGCACTAACTACCCCATTACTCTTAGCTGGTGAGTACGAAAATGGCTTCCTTTTATTTTACTCGTATGTGTGATTATTGTGTAGGTAGGTATACCCATCGACAGATCTTGATCAATTTTGCATGGTGTTAAAATGTGTGGAATATATATTTCGCGACTTCGGAATTAGCATACTTACTATGTGCAATTAGGGGATGTATTAGCAAAGGACAAGATAATATTATAGTTACACAAAATGGCGTGCGTATTTGTGTGTGCGTTGTATACAAGACTGGAAGCGATTTTCGTATGTATTTAGGGATTAAGTTATTTTGTGAGTTTTAACCTATTAATTTCACAGGGCCCGGGCTGGGAGTACGAGACGGAGCTGCCACAGTGGGCGAGCGTCGACTGGGAAGAGACGGAGACCTCATAGTGGTCGGATTTGTCACCACTCAGGCGACACCTTGCAGACCAAGATACAGATAGCAAACAAACTAAAAACAAGAGGAAGCCTCATTCTTTTAACTCTAGGAAGGGTAATTGGAGGCACAATCTACCCTGTCGAATTGGGCCCAGAACATTAGTTGATAATATAATTGATAGTACAGAGTAAAGGACGATACACATCAAGCGGTCGCGGTCGCGAAGGCGGGCATAGGGCCCATTGATACGTCGTTTACGGCTTACATTTTGCATGGACTGGCGCGCCACAGCGTTGGTGTGTTTTGTCCTTAGCTGGTAAAATTTTGCTACGACCTGTGGCCTAAGTATGCACACCAAAACTTGAACAATTCCGATCGTCTAAGAGCTCTGACACACTACGTTTTTTCCGCACGCGCTGCTAAATGTGAAATAAGCAGATTACTTGCGATAACATCGCGTTTGCAGCGCGTTAGAGTTGCGTGGAACGCGCGTCAAAGCCGCCGGAAAAAACGTGGTGTGTAAGAGCCCTAACTGTCGGATTTTGGTATTGTTCAGGATTCTGTGGACCTAATACAGCGGCTGATCTCCTGATTCCTTTTTGGTCGACGGTTACCTTTTGGCAAATGTGAATTTGGGGGCCGGCCGCGATGGTTTTATAGTCGACGACGTGACGTAAGATAGTGTTGGGTAATATTTCATATACATAGCTTTCAATAATAAAGTAGTCTGCCAAAGATAACTTTTTACTAGTTTGTTGGTACCGGGGCAGCAAGACCTTAGAGATACAGCTGTTAATGTTCGGCTAATTTCAAGTCGTTAAAACGTCTAAATAAAATGCTGTATCAAGGGAATGCTAGAATGCAGAACAGTTTGAGGGTAGGCTTATAAGTCTGTGAGGTTATACGCTGTTTTTGAAATAATTGTTACTCTTTTGGCTGTTATCTTTTGCAGTACGCTGAGGTGTAGTAGGTTTTTTAACGTTAATAAGTGAGACTTAGGTGTAAGGTTTGTAGTTTTTTTTATTTTTATTAGACGCTACTATGTGTAACCCGATTTCTTTGCTTATTACATTGATGGACGTTCGCTTCTGAAGGGTACATTAAATAATTCAGAGTAGTTCATACTGTGGGATATTACATTTTCGACTGGTGAATTAATCGGGTTATGTTTAAATGTTGTTCAAGCCATTGATATTTTACTTTGTGAGAGGTAATGTAAGTGCACTGTTTTGTTCATTCTTAATTTACATTTATGTCTGTATTTACTATTCGGTTCCTATCGGCCTATGACATAATAATCAAGCTTGTTGTATCTTGTAAGGTAAAATGTAACAATTTGTACTAATAATGACAATGATATTCGTAATTACTGTAAAAGTATATAGAATATCGCTTTAACGAGGCAGGGTCAGAACCACAATCATAAACGGAATTATAAATTTTAAAATGTATCTATATAATTATTCAAAATCATCTTTCGATTTTTTTTAAAGGGATAGCTCTTCTTACACATTTTCGAATAAATATTTAGTATTTACTTATACTTAGTACGGATTATTTCCATCAAATCTCGGACCACAAAGTATATTTTCTTAACTTCTTAAAATTACTTAATATAAAAATATTAAAATAGGACCAGGTACGACTCTTTCGTAGAAAAGCTATCTCGATAAATTGGAATTTTCTTTTTTTGCATAACACATCTATTTGATAAAATTAAAATTTAGACCAATGTTAAAATTTAATAATGAGTAAAAGTAGAATATTCAACTTAAATTTTACCAAAATAATATAAGAACATTAAAAAATCATTAGGACTGAGTCGAGACAGTGGACAACGTAGTACTATATTTAAATATAATAAATCACTAAGGCCGACATGTACCATTTTCTTAGATGTGGCTTAGATGCTGTTAAGCATTTGACTAAAATGTGACATTGGTTAGTGGCGGCCTGAGTTTTAAAAGTTAACAAAAAGCATTTTGTAGAGAATTTGTTAGAGTTTGTCACGGTTTGGCTTCCATAGATTTTGTGTAGAGACACAGCTAAAACTAAATAAGGGATCGATATACATACTTTGAATTTTATACTTTACATTTTAACTACAATATACAATATTTGGTAATTAGTTCACATAAAATAATATAATATCCGTCTGCATTTATATTTCGTATGATTCAGCTTTGGTCAGATTGTTTTTTTTTTTCTTGTTAAACTGTCTGAGCTATAACTATATTGATATTTGGAATTGATATTTTTGGAATTAACGAGATTAATATATGACCTAGGTTGGGGAAACATCTTGATGGGCATTATCGCTTTCTTTATTTTAATGTTTCTTTGATCGGTTTGTTTACATATAGGCCATAGCTGAATGTAACGAAACTTATATATTATATTTTTGTATATTTACATGAATTGGGCGTTACTTTCTCGTGAGACTAATTACATTATATTCGAACTTCTCTCTTAAGTCAAGGCTTCATAGCAGTTAATAGTAGCAGCAGATTTTTAAAGACATTTGTCTACTATTCTTATTTACTTCTAATTCGTGTGTGTTTGATCTAGAATTAAGTTGCTCTTTGTTTGACTTTGTATTTGGAATGTTCTTTTCGTGTAATTTGGAACGTTAGACAGTTTTCAACCCGCAGGAAAAACAATCAAAGACACAAAACGTGGATTTAAAAACGCTGGCTCGTTTTTTATGTTTATTAGTGCGTATTTATAACGAAACGATGTGTGTAAACTTATTAAAGTGTAAACATTTAAAAAGACAATTTCTTGTGACTTTCATGAGCTTTTGTAAATTAGTTAAAGAACTATATATTTTTCTTACTTCTAGTGTTAGTTTATAGGCCTCTGCATTAAAATCGTGTCACAACCATAAAATAAAATGTAATGAAAAAATAGGTTACCGCAGAAAATTTTCTAGTTTCATTTATTAATTGTTCATTCATCTAAACTAAGTATATTGTGCTTTTGATTCCATTCACAAAATTATAAATATTATTCTATACTTTTTTTATATTCGTTAACAAAACAGCAAAGTATAACGGCTTTGTCTTCGCGTGGACTTATTTTGGATCTTACGGGCGGGGGGCGCGGGATATGTCTTGGAATTCTTATTTTGTGATGGGCACGTTTTTAATCATTTGACTAGAGTTTTTAATCATTTGACTTACCTTGAGTTTAATAATTTATAATCATTTGACTAATGAGTTTAGTCAAATCATTAAAAGTGATCAAACTTAAAAACGTGCCCCTTACAAAATTATCTCGACTACGTGGATTTTTGTTAAAGTTATCTGTCATTATACTTACCTGTTTGCTTTTATTTTATTTTAGCATTAAATAGTAGTATGTACAAAATAACATACGTTATCTGTGGCATATCACCTAAGGTACCATAATGTAAAAAACATGTTTACCTACTTATTTAGTGAAACTGAACACTTATATAATTGGGTAAACAAGTTTTCAATTTGACGAAGCTATATATAGTATTGTTGTATTTTTATAGATCGTAAGACCTGTTTACATAATGTAATTATATGTTAAATATCAACAATATGTATTAAATAAGCGCAAAATATATTGGTTAAAATATAACGACGTAACTAGCGACTGAACAGCTAATAATATTTGGAAAGATATCCTTTTGTAATTTTTAACATTTATTAAAAATATGTCATTACTTTATTACTTTATTTTTATGTCGTGACACATTGTTTTGCTTACATTTTTCATGAACGGTACTTGTTTCTTGTCTACTCTTTCAAAAAAAAAAAACAAAAATCAAAATCATTTCCTGATTCGATTTGTTTGTTTGATAAGAAATTTGCATGTGCCTTCTCAAAAACATTGATAAATGAAAATTATAAAAAGACATGTTTTTATTACAGTTTACTGTAATTGTTGAAACGTGTATCACTAAGTAGGCTACGTTGGATACCGTTTGTGCTCGATGTGGGTATAATTCTGAATATCTCGAAAGTACTCTTGTATAAAATTGTCATCTTTTGTCGGCAAACTCTTTTCTCATCTTAACCTCGTGAGAACCATTATAGTAAGAGAAATGCAAAAACCATTGTTATTTTCAAAGTCGGTTCTCAGGAGGTTAAATCAAACAGATATACTTTCGTTTATCTCAGATTAGGACCACAGAGGAGCTATAAATGAAAAAAAGTTTGGAAATATAATTTTTCATCTAGCGTGTGTTCTATTTTCTTTTTGATAGGATCCTATTTTGGAGACAACAGTTTGGAAAAAAATTGGCAACTCGTAGCTAAATAATTAATCTTACTTTATTTTGTGACATTTTATTTTATTCATGTTTGCTTGTACTTGTGACATTTGTGTGCCATCGCGAGATTGTGGCAAAGCTAATACAGTTTTTTTGTTTAGTCAAATAATGAAATCGTTTCTAAAACAAGAAAGACATTTGTTAATTTAATAGGTATTTCGTAATTTAAGAGTATAATAGTGTTTCCTACTTTAGATTCATGTTATAAGTATTCATGTTTCCACTTAAAAATTAGAATAAAATTCATCATTGGCAAAAATTTATTTGATTTATTAAATTACACCTCGGCAAGAACCTTAAAATAAGTGATAACGTCATGAATCTGCTTACGGGGCTTGGATATGATAATTAATCTTACGTAGAGAATGCCTGGCTCGCACACTTTTTTTGTGATTGCAAAAAAATATATATATTTTTTAAAGGCCTGAGGTTTGGATGCATAATTAAATTACCTACACTGTAAAAATATTTTTGTTTTCCGTAGTTTATACGTAATTTTTAAAAGTTGTTTCAAAAATTATTAATTATGGAATCAATTTGTCTCAATCAAAAACTTCTTACAGGATAACTGAAATATCCCTCGCATATCCGCAATTCAAAAGACCATCAAAGCCTCAGAACACATTTTTATCAAAAGTAAACTCATTCTAAAACTCAAACTCAGATAAACTCAACTTTTTGTTCATTATGTTAGAATTATCATAATGACCAAATTATTGTCCTATTGGACAGACGACCTCTGTGGCACAGCGGTTAGTGCATCTGCCTACCATGCGAGAGTTCCCGGGCTCGAATCCCGGCTGGGGACAAAGAAAACAGAAACCCAGGTCTTGGATGTTTACATGTTTGTGACGTCGCTGTTTCTGGTTCCCACGACACAGGGTGGGGCCAGAAGCAATGTATGTAAATGTAAAAAATATGTTATGTTAATAGTTAGTCAGTTTCGAGTACACCATTGAAGTTTTCTTCCTGGAATACTGTACCTATAGCGCCCTACCCACTTACCGCGAAAAGGTACCACTTCAGCGAAGAATAAAAATAAAACACGATTTCCGTATTACGGGCGAAGTAAAGTATTACAGTTGCTTAGGAAACCCATTTTTTACCCGCTACGTGCACGAATTTCGGCTTATAGAGAAAATTTACCTGTGGAACCCTCTTATTTAGATCAAGATAGACTATTTCCTGGAAAAGATATAGAATAAAACTGAACAGAAAGCTTACCACTCTTACACGCAAACTGCAGTCGATAAGGAAGTACAATTACAGTCTGTTGGCTTTTAGAATATACCTCGGGTTCTAGAGTAGGCTTCGGTTTTCGCCGAAAACACACGAGTGTAATACTACTTCCTGCTCTATATAAAACTTTTCTTCACTATTTCGAAAAGTTATGTAAAGTTATAAATAACAATACAAAATAAACCTTACCTTATTGCAAATCGGTTTTTGATTCCTCAGTTGAGGTATATTCTTAAAGCTAACAGACTGTAGTCTCCTACTTGCTAATCGGCTATGCAATGTACATCGGTCAGTCATCAATTGCGGTTTTATAAAAAGGGGCTTGATAGCACGAGTTCTATTCTGATATTAGGTCCGGTTTTTTACCGCTGCTCTGACTGGCCAAGGTTTACAGAGACAAGCTCGCTTACGTAGATGCTATTTCTTATGTAATATTCTATCCAATCCTCCACCAATCCGGACCCTCCACCAAACCTGATCCTCCACCAATCCGGACTAGGCCCCCGTGGTGGAGTATGGCCTATACCTTCCTCAGGGAAGAGACCCGTGCCCCTCGATGGGGACATAATGGGTTAATGGTGATTCTATCCAATGTAGGGGAACCTGTTCAACCTTGGACAAAGTTGAACCTTGGTCATAGTTGAACCTTGGTCAATCGTAAATTTTTCGAAACCCACACGCTTAATTTTGTATAAGGCATCTGAAACGTCATTTGCTACCTCAAGTGTGAAGTTAGTTCCTAAACACCGGTTGCGTGCAAAAAGTAAGTAATTTACATTTCTCTTTGAGCCAGTTTACTTATGACATGACATACTTAGGAAAAAACTATTACCTGTAATATATAACTAGAAAAGATAGCTACCAAAGAACCTAAGCGTTCCTAACCTAATTTTAAACTGCCTTCTCGAAGTTCGCTAAATTGACCCGATGTTGTAGGTACCTCGGCCACAACCTATAATGTGTACCTTGGACATTGTTCAGTAGAGTATCTGTAGAGAAGATTATTAAATAATTTTTTTGTTCACTAAAATTACAATAATATTATGTCATTATTATTTTTGTTTAGGAGAGTATTTTTTTAGTTTTTAATTTTGCAACAATTTGTGATTGAGACCTAAAAGTTAAGCTTTGTTTTTTTTTTGTTGAAATAAACTGTAAAAAATATACCTATGTGGTTTTATAATCTAATGGCTGTATGATCGTGGCACGTGGCATACCTTGGTATCTGCCTGCTTTCCTGGAAGACAGGTGTGAAATATTATGTCTGTATGTATGTAAAATGACTATATGTCCAAGGTACAAAGGACACTGGCCAAGGTAAAACAGGTTCGTTGTACCTTGGACACAATTACCTTTTTTTTTTTCATTAATTCTTGCATCCATACTAAACCAAAAAATACAATTGCCTGTGCTTAGATGTTGTGCGTTATTAGTGTAACTTTATATTAATACACATTTGAGTAAGCTGACCTCAACGATGATTTTTTTTTTAAATCGAAATGTAAAAAAGTGGCCTATGTACAACAGGTTCCCCTACAATATTTCATGTGCCTTGTGCAAGTAGAGTAGACCCCCCAAGGAAAAAGGAAACATGATCGTCCCAAAACAACCCGGCGGTGCTCAGTGGCAGCGGCATTGAAGGCGGCCGACCTGGTATGGCCTCTACCTTCCTCAGGGAAGAGACCCGTGCCCCTCGGTGGGAACATAATGGGTTGATGATGACGATGATGACCTGATCTGGGCCGAGTTGAAAATCGCAGACCAAAACAGGACGAGATGGCGAAGTATTGTGGACGCCCTCTGCCCCACTCAGAGGGCATAGGACATTAAGTCAAGTCAGGTCTAAGTATGATAGAATGGAATCACACACACTCAAATTACTTTTATATTCCAAATTTAAATTTCAATTAATTTAATTTTAAAATTTTTAAATGTTGTCAATTGTAACCTCGCTATTGTCTGTTGACCCTTACAATCAAATGGTAACATTTGCTTGGAAGACCACAGTGTTTCATCCTAAACCACAGGATTTTACCTTTACCTTTAGGGAGCCGGATGCCACTTACCTTAGTTAGAAGGTCATTGTACAGATGTTTTTTTTGAATAAATTATCTTTATCTTTATTTCTTTATCTTCATCTTTAAGTACCTAATTAATTGAATAATCCTTTCCCACTTCTGCCCTTTTTATGCCTCTGTGCTTCTTCCCTATTTATTCTGAACAGAACGGTCTAGGGGTAACATTCTGGGAAGGGAATGTATATGTAAATGCAGGCTCAAGGATACGTTTCTATGTTACTGATCCGTTTTCGAAGCTGTGCGGTAGTTTAACGACGTTATCATGGACTCCAGGGCGGCAAGTTTTGGATAAATACGTAAGGCAGTAAATGGGTCGTCAGTCGCTAACAGTTAAGGAGAAAACAACCAATGCGGACGAGAGTCACGGTCGCTGTGGCGGTGGCCGTCCATGCACAATCGACGTATGTATGGACCGCCAAAGAAAGGATCGTCATCAACCCATTATGGCACGGGTCTCTTCCCTGAGGAAAGTAGAGGCCACACTCCACCACGAGGGTCAAGTGCGGATTGGTGGAGGCTGGTAAGACTAGTGGCTGGTCTTACTGTCAGAAGTTTTTCAAGCCACCCTAAGGCCGCTAACTTGGCTTAACGACTGCCATCTGTCGACCAACTGCTAAGCGTGCCTTTCGATGCTTGGGATATTTAAATGTTGTATAGATAATAGAACGGAACCTTCGTGCATGAGTCCGACTTGCACCTGACTGATTTTTTAGTGCATGTGAATAAAATTGTAAGCAGACAACTCACTAGACAGCTAACCAGTGGCACTGAGCCCAGAAAACACCACACGAACTGGATGATTAAAATTTAACTTTCGTTTCCAAATAAAGGGAGCCCAACACAAAGCAGGGCATTAAAAAGTTCGCAGGACAGGACCACGTTTCAAAATACAACCGCGGCATACCGTGCCGCCCGCATAACTTTGTCCGGCGGAGGGAAACTTCTGTCACAACGTAGACTTGCAATGTGCAGAAAGACCACTGAGACGAGGCATACAGAAAGGACGTGGCGAGTGGGACCCGCCCTGGCTTCGCACGGGTGGCTAAAACGTTTCCTTGGAAATAGCTATGTTCATCACCATCATCAACCCATTATGTCCCCACCAAAGGGCACGGGTCTCTTTCCTGAGGAAGGTATAGGCCATACTACACCACAGGGGCCAATTCCAGATTGGTGGAGGCTCGTAAGACTAGTGGCTGGTCTTACTGTCAGACGTTTTCAAGCCGCCCTAGGGCCTCTGACTTAGCTTAACGACTGCCATCTATCGACAGCACCCGGCACCAACTGCATAGCGTGCCTTGCGAAGCACGAAATCTCTCGGAAGAGTACCAAAATATTTAAACAAACAGAAGGCCAATTCTAAGTCTCTACTATTAGAAAAACTTTAAGTTGTAAGCTCTTTAAGCAAGTAGACCAGTTATAGCTTAAAAACCACAGCTTCCCTTAACGGCCCTTCCACTTACCTACCCACTATTCGCTTGATACATTTGTTTTGTCAATCTTTATTCCTTCATCCTCTCAATGTCCAAATCAACGCAACATCCTTTCTCAATTCGTTAGTTAGCAAAACATTAGCACAAAGCCCAAAGTCTGGCGCTAAGTGAGTATGTAATCCTTCGGTAACTTTTAGTGGAAGTGGGCGGTCACCCTAATAGGAAGGTTGTCGAAAACACCACATGCGGAGCGAAGAAATAGGCTATTTGACAGGTTTTGGAAAATCATCTCTGATTTCGTGTTAATGTTCATTAAATGCTCAGAAAGTGGTAATTGTGAATTATTTCGTGTAATCCAGTGTAATCCTTCAAAAAAAATAAACAAAAATCTACTTTTATAAGAAACCGCCCTTATCTTGACCAATATGGCGTCGCACAGGAATCCTGACGTCACAAGTCAGTCAACAAAGTCAATGATCTTAAGAACGACAAGAATGACAACGCCATATTTACTGACAGAAGGACAAGCCTTCAGCGCCGATTTTCAGTCAGTGCCAAAAGATACTCCGCGAGCGTCACAGACAGACACCACAGCGTGGTAGAGCCATAAAAGAATTTAAGGAACATAATACTTATGTACAGAATAGATATAATATAGATATAATACTTAAAAATAGTTTAATACGAAGAAACAGACAAGACTATTAAGTATAAATTAATTGATACATACAACAAAAATATATATGGTTTAATGTAATTAAGAAGGAACCAAAATACATCGAAATATACAGAGAAATATTATAGATACAGCACTTCAGAGTCCCGCTATGCGATTACAGATTCATGTCTGTAATTGCGGCGAAGGGTTGGAAAGGATGGGAGGCGTGGTTTCTGAAGCACCAGCAGATATGTCCTGAGCTTACGCCTAAAGGCACACCTACGAGTCGCTTCACGGAGAGGAGGAGGAGTATTGTTCCAACACTTGGACGCCGCAAACCCGAAACTACCACGGAAAGCCATGGTCCGGTGTGCCGGTGTCAGGATCTTCTCTTTGTGTACATTGCGTTGTCTGGTAGCCCACTTAAGCTTACTAAGCAGATAAGATGGGGTTTTTGTACGTATTACACCAAAGAGTAGTTTGGCAAGGTGCAAATACCGACGAGCCTCCATGTTCAGAAGCTTTGCTGCGTCCAAGTATGGACTAACGTGGGACCTAGGAGGGATTTTGAAACAGAAGCGTGCAAATGCGTTTTGCACACGTTGCATCAACTTCTTCGTCCGACCGAGTATACAGCCACCATAGACAACGTCACAGTAGTTTGACTTTTGATAGTAAGACCAGCCACTAGTCTTACAAGCCTCCACCAATCCGGACTTGGCCCCTGTGGTGGAGTATGGCCTATACCTTCCTCAGGGAAGAGAACCGTGCCCCTCGGTGGGGACATAATGGGTTCATGAGGATTACTCTCATCAAGCCGCGGGCCCACTGCACCTTCTGTGCTAACACATCTTGTACATACTTCAGTCTCGAGGAGGAATGCGCTGCACCACCGCTCCGTTCTGTTCTGGGTTCTGTCCCGGTACAAAAGCGACGGGACGCCGGCTCCGTTAACTTTCAAGCTAATTTAAGTGGTTGCTTAAGTTTCTGTAACAGGGTCAAGGAGATGGGCTCGACAATAGTGATGTTTTGAGTAGCTTTGGGAAGAATATAAGTAACCTAAAAAGTCAAAGAGGCAGAGCATGTATATAGCTAATAGATAGATAGATAGAGAACACTTTAGTGTACATATAAAAGGACGAACATAGCGAAACTATATCAGTTCCTAGTTGAAGTCCTAGTCACTAAAAAGTACCTACGAATTCTTCACATAATAATACTAAGCACTCCTAGTTCTCCCATAAACTACCTACCATATCTATCTACTTTTTTATGTACAATAAAGTTTTCTATTATTATATTATATTATATTATATTATATTATATTATATTATATTATATTATATTATATTATATTATATTATATTATATTATATTATATTATATTATATTATATTATATTATATTATATTATATTATATTATATTATATTATATTATATTATATTATATTATATTATATTATATTATATTATATTATATTATATTATATTATATTATATTATATTATATTATATTATATTATATTATACGAATATACAAAATGCTCGTTTCGCCCACCGAATTAGCATGCTATAGTGGCAGTGGAGAGGCCTATGTCCAGCAGTGGACAAGCATAGGCTGATAATGATGATGATGATGATGAGGAAAATTCTTGACAGATTTTGATGAAATTAGATAGAAAGTATATTCGATAGGTCTGACAATAGGTTGTTATATATCGATGCCTTACTGCTATAACCAACAATGTGCCCTTTTGGTCAAAACTGAGTTATATAAACCATCAGAATCTACTCTTCAAGATCTACATAATGGTCGAAATAACGGAAACAAAAACACAAACTAAGCATGCACAATTACAAGTTTTAATATAGTTAACGACATCCAAAAGATAAACGCGACTTTTCTCGAAACAAAATTTCATGTAGATAGTCGGTTTTAGCTGTAAGGCGTCGATATTTTTTGTATCTATCTACTGTGCCGGGTCAGCTAGTTACTAATCCTACTAATATTATAAACGCGAATGTTTGTAAGTATAGATGGATGGATGGATGCATTTCACGTAAAAACTACTTAATGGATTTGAATGAAAGTTTACAATAATATAGCTTTTACATCAGAATAACACATAGGTTACAATTGATAAAGATATTGTGTGAATTGTCCAAAATATGATCATAAGTGTCAAATAAGTAGGATAAAATCTACCATCTGCGAGCTATTCCCGCGTGCGCTGCCAAAACCGCTAAAGTTACACATAAATGTAATGTATGATATGTTAGTTTTTCTTTCTACGCTACGCTAATACTTACGCAATAGTAGCTTACTACTCGAAATACTAATCCTGCGCAGACGAAGTCGCGAGCAACAGCTAGTATAATATATAGCTATCTACCTACTTAATAAAGTCGGTAGTAATTACTTAAGAAAGCTTCACAAGTCACACCCACTTACATAGTTGTTTTCCTCAAACACCGAGCTTTCCGACTGAATGTTGTCAGAAAGCATTCCGAATTCTGATCGCGGATTGATTAGTCAACTTTGCGAGCGATAATTTCCCTTCTTTTGATCTTGTCAAAAGCAATACCAGATATAACTTGCAATTCCCTCTGGGTACGGGAAGTGTTCGTGAATTATATAAGAGAGCAGTAAATTATTTCCTACCTTCTATTTCGAAAGTAGGTTATTAGGGTTCCGTACCCAAGGGGTAAAGCGGACCCTATTACTGAGACTCCACTGTCCGTCCGTCCGTCCGAATGTCACCAGACTGTATCTCAAGAACCTTGATAGTTATACAGTAGAATTTTTCACAAATGATGTATTTTTGTTGCCGCTATAAGAATTAATACTAAAAAACAGAATAAAATAATATTTAATATTTAAGGGGGCTCCGATACAACAAACGTGATTTTTTTGCTAGATATTTATAACGGCAACAGGTAGACGCTTGAAATATTCACATAATATTGAGTTATATTATTCACTTTAAAAATTACCGATGACGACCTCTGTGGCGCAGTGGTTAGCTTATCTGACTACCATGCGAGAGGTCCCGGGTTCGAATCCCGGCTGGGGACAAAAAAAAACCCAGGTCTTGGATGTTTACATGTTTGTGACGTCGCTGTTTCTGGCTCCCACGACACAGGGTATCCTAGTGTGGGGCCAGAAGCAATGTATGTGCCTGTATGTAAATGTTATGTTTGCGATATGTTAAGAGTATTTAAATTAAAATAAAATAAATATTTACTAAGGCTACCATACAAGAGACATGAGTTTTTGCCGTTTTTATAGATAATGGTACGGAACCCTTCTTGCGCGAGTCTGACTCGCACTTGACCGGTTTTTAATTTCACTTAAGTGGTAAGCTCGGGGAGTTTGGGACAAACATACGTTGTGATTGTGTTTGTCGTTTGTTGTAACCAGCTGGGGACAAAAAAAAACCCAAGTCTTGGATGTTTACATGTTTACATGTTTGTTATGTGACGTCGCTGTTTCTGGTTTTCACGACACAGGGTATGTTAGTGTGGGGGCAGAAGCAATGTATGTGCCTGTATGTAAATGAAGGGCCCACTGCAATAATGCTGAATGTCTTGGTAATTTAATTTTGAAATATTTGCTTTTAAAGGTTTCATTATTGCTTTGAACGCGCGTGACGTCAATCACTGTAGTCGTGCGGCTGTCTTTAAAGTCCGTTCGCTTAGATAGTGTCGGTACACACGAAGGCAATCTTGGTCTTAGTAAAAAAACATTTATTTCAATAATAAAACTTAGACGGCCAAAACACTTTAAATAGAAAAAAAACATGGTAGGTACACAATATACCTAATGAAGCACAAAATAAAAACACTACTCTTCATCACTCGAAGTGTCCTCAGAATATTCATCTCCACCGGAATTTTGAATAGGTACCTACCTAAGTGATGCAGGATCGTTTCGTTATAAATCTATTCTAAAATACTGATTGATTTAATTCTTTAATTGCGTGATCTACATAATAGTACAATGAGACGAGCTGCGAGCCAAATTCACTGGCGTGTTTGCGCCGCGCCGGGGTCCTTTAATTTATTTTGCCAAAAGCCGCCATGTGCCGAGGCGGTAAGTATCAAAGTGACACTATGATAGCGAACAGACTTTATAGAACTAAATTATACTGGTACTGTCCGCGCTATTACACAGTATTTAAATGTGAAAAAGTACTACGTCAATCAAGGAATCGAATGGCGTACTTAGTTACAATTGGTCAAGTTTTGGACATTCAGCATTATTGCAGTGGACCCTTCAAATGTTTATGTTTAACCTTTTTTAGCTTATAATATTATAAAACTACGCAAAAAATATATATTTACAAATAAAACACGTACGTGTTTTACACCATCCCAGGTCACCATCCCGCGGCAAGGAGCCCAGAACGCTGGCGACGTTGCCTCTTTGGATGGCCAGGCTTATTCTTTGACCGAGGTACGCGCCAGCCCTCTGGTCTCCCGATCCGTCGGTTAGGCGCGCCGCTAGGTCCTTAAACAGCTGGCGCGCCTCTGGGCCCCATATGGTTACCTTTTTTTGATGTTATTTTGGCAAAAATCTGAGTATACAGAAAGTAGAGCTAAATAACTCTACATTCTGAAATAGTACACAGTTTTTATTATCTTTTCCTTAGTATCTTGACTCTACCTGCCGACTACCTCGTTGGTCTAGCCGTTAAGGCGCTGAAATACAAAAAAAGAGGTCGTGGATTCGATTCCAACTGGGGACCGTCGTACATTTGTACAAATGGCCTCAGTTTGGGTGGTTTTACATGTTTGTAATGTCCTTGCCTAGTCACCACAGCACAGGGTATCCTAGTTTGTGACCAAATCAATTGATAGTTTTATTTGAGATTTCTTATTATAAATTACTTACGTAAAATCAAAACTCTAACCTACAGGTAGGCTGTGATACAAAAACATTTTATTTTACAATGCACTACATTATATTTCGGCTTGATTCCTAATGTTCAGTTGTTAAGTTCCACAGAATTAATTTAATCTACTGAGTGCTTATACTTAGTTTGTTCATTCACTTTCGATAGCGAGAGCGTTTGCAATTTGTATAGGAGTGACAAAGCGCGCCATCTAGTTGTCTCTTTGTCACTCCTATGCAAATCGCAAACGCTCTCGCTCTCTTTGGTGAAAGTGCACAGAATAAAATACTGACAGCTGTTAGCAGTTAACATATTATTAGAGTGCAGGGGAAATTGGGAATTAGTTTGTTAATTACTCAAAAGTGAAACGTTTAAAGGCGTGTTAAACAGAGGCAAAATTTTAAAGCCCATTATTGCATTCAGGTTTCACCTATAAACCTCTCCACGAATAAACTATCTAAAAACCTGACTCCCCAAGCATAATAAACACCCTTAATTACCCAACAATAGATATCAAATTCGCTTGTTAAAGAAGCACAGGCTGAGCTTGTCACCTCTACGTTGAATGTAGTTAATTAATTTGTAATCAACGCCCGGACCTGTATTCATAATGGCGCCGGTAGGTACAGCAAAATTAGTGACACATCAAACGTGTTATTCGTAATTCTGACTACATTTACACCAAACACTTCACTTGTGAGTGAACGAACGAATAAGGTCGCATATTAGACCGAGATATAGTGACACAAATTACTTTAATTATTAATATAGTTCATTTATTATTTATTTGACCTAGAGACGAAACAAATCATAAAACTCTGTGGAGCCGTCTCGGAGGAGTTCGGTACAAACACTTTCGGTAAGTTTTGTCTTATAAGGTTGATTTGGGAGTCTTCTCATGCTGAGGGATCCGTAATTTAATTTTGTGAGTAATATTTTCGATTAATGGAAAGTCGACTGAACGATTGTGCGAATAGAGTTTGTTTAGTTTAATTAGAAACCACTTTATGTCGACAAACCCTACTTCGACGGAACAATTCATCGAATATTTATTGACCGATGGACTGCTCTTTCGAATGTTCAATTCAGAGTACTTACAAACATACAAATTGTTTGGTTTTAAAGAAAATAGCATAATTTGTAAACAAGTAGGTATTTAGACAGACAGAATTTTACGTTCCCACGACACAGGGTATCCTAGTGCGAGGCAAGAAGCAATGTATGTAAATGTTTATGTCCATACATATTTTGACACTTTACGGCCTGGCCACGGGACAATTCGCCCGCGCGAAAAATTGCGCGGCGCGAACGGCGAGGCGTCTTACCGCGTGGCTTGCTACGTACATTTCTGTGAGTTTGTTTCAGTCGCTAGTCGCAGCCACGACTGAACCAAACTCATAGAAATGTACGTAGCAAGTCACGGGGCCTCGCCTCGCCGCCGGTCGCACCGCGCGAATTTTCACGCGGGCGAATGCCCCGTGGCCAGGCCGTCAGAGTTGTCTAAGGCTGACATTCAGAGACGAATCCTAAGTTCACGCTTAGATCAGTCTTAGCAAAGTAAACTAAAGTCGTACTTAGTAAAGCGCCGTAATTTTCGTATTCATAGTACTTATGAAAGTCATCTATATTGTCTATCATTTTTTAGTGATGTAGTTCTTACCGGTTTTTAAAATTTGACATTGCTACACGAGAGCAGGACAACATCATACAATTTTATATATGTCAGAGTGAATAAAAAAATCCCACAGATAATGCTCGTAGAACATCAGTGAAATGACGTTTGGAGTAGTCTGTGAACAAAGGCCTAGAAGTGACAGTTCTAAGTTCACGTAAAGTCACCGATATTGACTACTTACACTTAGCTAAGCACCATTTCATACTAAACTTGCTAAGATTCCATTCTGAATACGAAATATTTCTAAGTACGTGATTTTGACATTTCTGAGACCGGTCTTAGCTTAGTTTTCGTCTCTGAATGTCAGCCTAAATGTTTAAGGCGATAGAGTGGATAGTTACGTAATACAAGGGCTGATCACTCTATTTTCTCCCAAAGTAAGAGTATGGGCTTTGACGACCTCTATGGCGTAGTGGTTAGCGCATCTGCTTACGATGCCAGAGGTCCAGGGTTCGATCCCCGGCTGGAGAGAGAAAAAAAAACTCCAGGTCTTGGATGTTTACATGTTTGTGACGTCACTGTTTCTGGTTCCCACGACACAAGGTATCATAGTGTGGGGCCAGAAGCAATGTATGTGCCTGTGAGTAAATGTTTGTTTGTTTGCTTATTCACCGTGCATGCCCACCTCGGATAGGCTATTTCAAGCGCTGAGGTGTGTGAGCGCCTTAGGTTTTTAACGATGTTTTTCTTGTAAATTTTTGGTCCGGATTACCTTACGTTTATATTTATCCTGGTAGGACTCGTACGATAAAAATAAACGTAAGTTACTCCGGACCAAAAATTTACAATGAATGTGTAGTGCTTATGCTTAAGAAAGTTTTACTTCAAAAATATCTTTTTCTTCACTGTTAGCGAGTGGTGTTGCCATTACAACTTCGGTGTAAACGCAACACAAGCTGTGTAGCATTAGAATGATCAAAGGTAAACGTAAATATTGTGTTGTATAATTTTCTCTTTTGTGCGGTGAAATAACGTTTAATTTGAGAGTAAATTTAGAACAAACCATCCTGATACTACCTTCGTCTAGTACCGAAGTAATAAAGCGCTCTTCATTCTGAGATCTTTCCTGAAGCGTCGATTTCAAGAAGTTGTTCGAAACCAATCAGCAAATTGACAGCACACTCTTGGATGTACAATTAAATATTGGGCAAAATGGCAATCAGCCGATGTCGACTATTTCTGCCAGAGTCACGTCTTGATACGACATGAACTAAAAATACAATACAGGATGTAGATAACCTTGGGTGTGAGGTTTGACACATTCATGAAGACGTTATTTATTTTCAAACGTTCCTTTTTTCTGTTTTTCCCTGGTTACGCGAATATTGCTCCCCCTAGCCTTTTTGAGACCTTGATTATTTCGGCTAGTTTTTCGAGTTAGTAATGCAAAATGTAAAAGATATTTCTGTGGTATAAATTAATAATAGTAGATTAGTAGCCAAGGGCTGTAAGGCATCAATTGCGGCCCGAGATATTTAGGCGCACGAGCGCAGCGAGGGCGCCTATAGTTCGAGGGTGCAATTGATACTTACACCCGAGCTAACTACTCTGCTTTACATCTCGATTGTGAGGTAAGTAGAAAAAAACCGGCATTACAAGAATAAAAAATTTACTCGTTTTTCTTTTCGCCACTTCATGAACTCGTCGTAAGTTTTCAAATATCTATCTTTAGAACTTTCAGGCAAAATATTGTTAATGGCTGCTTCAGCTTCCATTTTCATTGAATCGGGAGTGCAGTTTATATCTTCATCACTTGCAGAACTCATGTGTTTTTCCTAATTAGCACGTAATTATAACAAAAATCCAAAAACAAACAATATCTAAAGTAAAAGTTTTCTATTCCCGCCTTTTTCATCTTTTTTTTAATTATTTTTTTCAAGAACGATATTGAGCTTCGCCGTTCGATATTTAAAATTGATGACTATTTACTCATACGAAGACAAGGCTGAATAGCGAAGCGACCTCTTTTGTCATTGGGCTGAATGCTTGATGTCTATTGCCAGTATGATGGTTAGATTTTTTTTAATTACTTACCGCCCTAGGGCTTTTCTAGCTACATTATTACCCTAGAGCGCTAATTGGTCACCTACAAGCCCCATTTGGGGGTAATAAGGACCTACTTATCGAATATGAGACATGTAAAAGTTATTTTTACTCTTTTTTTATGGGCGTAGATTTCATTGGGCCCTAAATTTATGACCGTTACGGACGACGGTGTCAATACCTATAATTATGCGATATTTTTTCCACACAATATCCAACACTCGGATATTGATCGGAATTGGTATAATACTAAACAATATGAAAACTATTAAAAACCGGTAAAACTAACAACGATACATATCAACAATACATTGCGCGGTATAATATTATATCTACATATAACCGTCGTCAGTCACGACCTTAAAAAAGACTTATATTGACGACCGCATGAGTACATCAACAAATTTAATGGGTTGTCATTGCCACGATCTCTTAATTCTTTTACCAAGTCGTTTAGTCTTTATTTGCACACACGCCGGTTTTGGGTACTTCTTCCATGCTCTTTGAAAGAAAAGATATGAGATATGATACATAACTTCCTTTAAAAAGCGCAGTCTAATCCAAATCAAAGTCGCGGGTGCTTACGTTTATAAATATTCTTTTAAAGGGCGTTTATTAATATTTAAATCCGCACCCAATGCAAGTTTAATTAAATCCCTGTCAACGAATATAACAAGAAAATAAACAATGGTGGCGGATTAATTAATTTTAATGATTAATCGATGGGCAAAATTTAACTTCCAAATCGGCGAGCTTTTCATTTAAGAATTCATTAATAATCGCAAGTTTTTTGTAAGTATTATGTAATGTTATAGTACCTACTTATTTACAGAAATGTTTCCGTGAAGTGCGATCGAGTCCGTTTCTTGTGCGCCAGACCTTCAAGATCTATATAAATAAAATTCAAAGTCCTGACTGACTGATTAATTTACTCATCAACGCCCAGCCCAAGCCGTTGGACCTAGGAAGCTGAAATTTTAATAATAAGACCGGATTTTTTTAAATTCAACCGGTGGTTTAAATCCAACAAGGGGTGAAAAGGGTTGCCAAAATTTATATGGGAGGTATAAAGAATATTGTCTAATTTTCTTGAAATTTAAAATAAATACTCTTCAACACAATTGATTAAACACGTGTATCGCCGTTTTTATAAATTTCACCCTTAAGGGAGTGAACGGGGTTGCAAAATTTTGAACTAAAGTCCACGCGGACAGAGTCGCGGGCGAAAGCTATTTTGCAATAAATAAATGATTTATTCATATTTTGACTGCCTTAAATCTGTAAGATAAACTGAAAAAAATAACTATGAATGTTCTCCATTGCATAGGTTCTATTTTCACGGACTAAAAAGGACGTCATGGCGACTTTGCCAGCGACCGTATCCAAGCAGTTAATATTGAAATGTATGGTGCCTAACTTACTTGGCGACGCGTCGGTCTGGCAACGTCGCCATTCAATACTAACTGCTTGGATACGTAGCTGGCGGCGTCGCCATGGCATCCTAGTGAGGCAGTTAGTCTGTCTAATCCTGTTGTTCCATATATACTTTGGATCCCCGTTTAGATCCAAACTTAGTGAATATTGAAAAATCCTTACTTAGCGGAACCCTAGAAACTATATAGGGGAGAACAATACATTAAAGCAGATTTTTTTAAGTAGAGCGTGCAACAGGGTCTATAAATCTCTCAACACACATTTAAAGCAATACTGGCCATTACACGCGTAATTTGGATCGCAATCACGTTGGAAGTTAATTATTTATTCAGGGCCATTAACACGCAAGATTTTCGTATTAGATTAAATGCTTCCAAAATGCGTACATTTTCTGAAAATGGGCAAGTAAAGAGTCTGTATCCTAGTGTGGGGCCAGAAGCAATGTATGTGCCTGTGCAATGTATGTAAATGTTATGTTATGCATCTAACCCGTGTTCAACTAAAATTGCTAAAATGTTTGTAGACTTATTGTTACGTATTTCATTTATTTCAGGCAATGGTTACATATGATATGGTATAATATTATACTAAACGATTCGATTTGATACGATACGATAAATATGACCTACCCTTTACCTATCATCGACATACACCCCTACGCTGTTGATAATCCGAAAACGTGAAAAAACCTACTTCTAAATATGCAGTTAGTAGGATCAGCGGCAACAGAAAAACACTAACCGTGAAAACTTCAACTGTCCAGTTGTCTCGGTTAGTGAGATACAGCTTGATGACAGGCAGACAAAAAGTCAAACTGACAGACCGACAGTGGAGTCTTAGTAATAGGGTCCATTACCCTTTGGGTACAGAACCCTAAAAACGTACGACCATCGCATCGACCAAACGCCCCTTTGTCCGCAAAAATCCGTTGATCCATTTTTATTTTAAGATAAGATATTGTTTTTTTTACGTAGCCTCCATTTTTGTGTCTCACTGCTGGGCAAAGGCCTTCCCCATTTCAGTCCAAAGTTTTCAGTCCTGGGCCATCTCAGACCACTCCGGCAGGTGTTGGTCGAGATCGTCTCTCCAACGTCTCCTAATCCGGCCGTGACTTCGATGTCCGTCTTGTGGCACCCACTCGGACCACCCAGCAGTGGGTCACAAAAATGGAGGCTACGTAAAAAATATATATATATTGTTACACCACCCTTTAATACTGCAATGGATCTTTAATTAGAATTTATGATGAGACATTGCGCGATTTAATAAAAAACAGAAAAACACTGAGGTACTTAACGCCACAAAGACATACATACGACATGCGATTTAAAACAAACAAAACAGTTAAACAAAAAAAGCAGAATAATTCCAAATTAATAAGGGACGCAGGGTATGTCTACGCAGCGATAAAATGGCCTCGAGCCCAGTATACGCTGCGGGATAACCCGCAGCACTGATTTTCAGCAAGGGCTTTGGTGACTCACAGAGTTTCAACCGAAACAGAAGAGATGTTATAACAGATACATCATCAAAATAAAAGATACATAGCACACATATACCTACTAAAAAGAATTGCTAATAACATAACATTTACATACAGGCACATACAATGATTCTGGCCCCACACTAGGATACCCTGTGTCGTGGAAACCAGAAACAGCGACGTCACAAACACGTAAACATCCAAGGCCTGGATTTATTTTTTCTGGTCCCCAGCCGGGATTCGAACCCGGAACCTCTCGTATGGTAGTCAGATGCGCTACCCGCTGCGCCACAGAGGTCGAATAAACTAGAAGTACTTAAAAAACATTAATAAACAATGTGCAATTCATCTTATTCTGAATACCTTTTCATACACTCATTGCGCTGTCTATAATAAAGACGTGATTGATCTGCCAAGATTATACAACCACCTCTATTCAAGCATTACTATCAATCTGCTCGGAACTGTCACTAAGTACCCTATCTCATATGCAGTCAAATCCAACCACTCGGTTCAGAACAACACGTTTCATAATTTCTAGTGGTTTCTACAGCTGGTGCTCTAGAATCGGGACCCATATCAATTAGTCTATGTTAAACGGACATCCCGCATATACACTACACTGGCTTCTGCAGACAAAAACAACTTTGGTGACCTCAATAAGTAAACGTGGAGCGGGAAACCATGGGTCACCCAGTAGGATTACAATGACGCGATCGATCTGCGTGAATGCCGCGTCAACAGAATTACTAGCATGTTGCAAGGATTTGCATAATCTCTCTATAGGTAGGCACAATCTAAGGCTAGGTAGGTAGGTTAGTCTATTGTTAGGAAAACAAATAGGGGCATGAAAGACTGAAAGATACAGAGAGCCCTTTGTTGAGACGAAAGTATTTAAATCAGCCCTTTAGGGATTAAACGTGGACACGGGTGTTATGTCGTCGGTCGTAATCATTACCGGAACATTTCCAAAAACTCGATTTTTGAGTTAAGCATGCAGAATACAGAATACTCAAACTTCAACCCCATTGTTAGGATGCGTCGTACTTACAACGATCTGGTGGCAGATAACAAAGATGTGGACATTGATATTTTTCAGAAATTTTTCGTCTTTATAAACGCTGTCCGTGGCGTTCTCAGAGCGCCCTGAGTAAGCATAGTAAATTAACAAAATTAAAAATAAATTTAGTTAGGATTAATCCGAATTACAAGTAGTCTAAATGCATGCTAGGTTCACAAGTTTAGGGTCATAGGCTAGATCTGATCTACATTGTATCTATGTAAAATTGCGAAAATGTGTCTGTAGGTAAGCTGTTTTGTGTTCTAAATAAAATAAAATAAAAGAATAGCGGAAATTTTGAAGATATTTCCGAACCACTAACCAAACCACGTTCGTATTTTTGGGGTTCGGTAGCTCAAAAGCTTCTTTAGATCCCCGAGCACAATATGGCATGTTAGTCGAATTCGCCATACCTACTTGATATTAACCAATTGGCCAGCTTGGATGTTTCCACTTTTGTCATGCATGACCTTGCCCGGTTAATAAAGCAGAGCTATCACTTGTACCGGTGCTAGTTTCTCTGCCTACCATGCGAGAGGTCCCGGGTTCGAATCCCGGCTGGGTACAAAAAAAATGAACCCAGGTCTTGGATGTTTACATGTTTGTGACGTTGCTGTTTCTGGGTCCCACGACAAAGGGTATCCTAGTGTGGGGCCAGAAGCAATGTATGCTATATGTAAATGTTTAGGTGTACGTTCATGTTTAGACCCTTACAATATTAAGTTAAAAATACAAAACATTATGTTATGTTATGTTTAGGACCGGTACAAGTGATAGTGTTGTGTTTGTGCCTAACTTTATAAGCGTGTATACATTGACATTCAACAAACAGAATGTAAATTCTTTACGTTGAAATACATTTCTGATTTCTTGCACAGACCCTAAACTAGGATAACCTCTACTTTATTGACTGGGCAAGTTGGAAACATCCAAGCTGACCAAATTGTACATAATAATATTATGTACAATTTGGTCAGCTTTATCAATTCTCTCTATCTCTAATATCTCTATGGCGTAGCGGTTAGCGCATCTGCTTACCATGCGACGGGTCCCGGGTTCGATCCCCGGCTGGGGAGTAAAAAAACTCCAGGTCTTGGATGTTTACATGTTTGTGACGTCGCTGTTTCTGGTTCCCACGGCACAGGGTATCCTAGTGTGGGGCCAGAAGCAATGTATGTGCCTGTATGTAAATGTTTATGTTAATTACGTCGATCTTCAGTAGAACGACTCACGACCTCTGGCTTTGGTAGGCAAGTGCGTTGCCGCTAATTCAACTGTACTCTTAGATTAAAAAATACCCGTGTAATCTCCTTTTTTATGTACAATAAAGCGTTCCCTATCTATCTATCAACGAGGCAGTCTTAATAATCTGCCAACGAGGCAAACTGGGTCGCTTTGATCCCTAATCAGTGCCCGAATCAAAGAGATGCAGGATCGATGCCGGGATACGTACAAATAAACGACTTCTCCGCTAATCCGGGCATCAACTAATCGGGAATGGAGTAAACATTCCCACGCGTAGCTTAGATACATGTATTACGTACTAATTTTGTTAACCGTCTGTATCACGTGCTATAAAAGGTTTCATAGATTATATCAAGAACGCTCTAAACTTTATTATTTTGACTGTACGTTGTATTTTCCACAAAATATTGCAAGAGTCTAAACCTAAACATAAGCCTAAACATTTACATACATACAGGCATATACAATGCTTCTGCTGGCGCGACACTAGGATACGCTGTGTCGTGGAAACCAGAAACAGCTACGTCATAGGAATAGGAATTCAATGTCACCCTGTACTAGAATAGTTAACGCATTCCTTAGAATCTTAAACTTTCTTCTTAAACGTTCTTAAACTAAAAGCGAAGTTCCCGTGTTAAGGCTTAACTTTCTGGATCGGATCACTACCGTTCGTTAAGTACTTTGAAGACCTTTACTTTAGGTTTTTATGGGCTACCGAGTGCAGGGCATATCAATATTTTCTTTCAGAACGAATCAAATCTTCTATTGGATATTGTAGTAGACAGGGCTAAACCCTTAGATTTTTGTTGCAAGTTCGCTGATGTGTAACAGAGAGTGCATATGTGCAAAGCAGTATTTTCGATTGTATAATGCACTTACAGAATCGGAACCTAGGTACCTCTCAGATGTAAGTCACTATGCATAGTTGAACACCCCGCGAGGAGATCCCCTGCCAGTGATAGAGATTTCTCTATAGATCCCAAGTATAAAGGTCGTAGCACACTTCACTGGCACCTCAACGGCAAGGCTACAACTCAGCAATCACTTTTCAATTGCAATTGGTCCATTTAGCTGGGCGTAGTATAGGATGTTTCAAATGTCGCGGTAAACAAGCAAACTGGGCAGTCAGCGCGCTTGCCACAACCGTATAACTCAAATAGCAGTCGGCATAGCATTTCTAACGAGCGGACTGCATGCTCCAGGGAAGGGTTAAGCCTATCCAGTCACAAATGCATACTCGCGGTTTCAGCAAGCATACTTGCTACAGCCAGCAAGCAGACAACGAGCGTGGACCTTGCGGACGACGCGTGGCAACCGTGCTTCGAATGTAAGCTATTCGAGGAAGAGTGGTGTGGTATCTGTGTCATTGCGGTGCTGGTTTAATGTACTAAAATAAAAATAAAACACTTATAACCTTTTGATATCGGAATGGAATCGCTCGTAGCTCCGGCTCCGGGTCGGGCCGGCTGCCTGAGTGATCTTAGACGACAGATGGCAGTCGTTAAGCCAAGTCAGAGGCCTTAGGGCTGGTTAAAAACCTCTGAGGCCTCAGGAAAGAGACCTGTACCCCTCGATGGGAACATAATAGGTTGATAATGATAATGTGCTATGATCTTAAGATCGCGTAAGTTAACAGAAGTTCTCCCATTTAGACAGAGAAAAAGGCCGGAGTAAAGCCCCGAGTGAAGGGGCCTTTCGACCTAATCCCGACTTACCGACGATGGACGGGATTGTCGGACATGTTTACCGATGCTAATGCCCTGAACATAAACCTTACTAACGTGGACTTTAATAAATATAATTCATCACGACAAATATGTGGGATGGTCCTCAGGTGCTCGTAGGGAGTTTATGTATTCTTAGTTCAAAAACGTCGATTTCATTTCGTTGCCGCTTCAAGTCAACGTGAGCACGCGTATCAACAATTCTAGGCGTTAATGGAATTTAATTTAATTTAATTTATTTATTGGTGCATAAAACAGGTAACAAACAATCTATATAGGGCTATACATTTAAGCGAAAGCTGAAAATGTGCCTGCTATCCCTGCGGAAACCCCCTCCTTAACCCAATCCCCCTGCAGTTCGCCTTTTAAGTATATATGTGTGTATAATATATATAGTATATATGTGTGTATAATATATATAGTATATATGTGTGTATAATATATATATTACTTATTTGTTATTTCTTTGCTTATAATTATTTATTGCTACATATTATTATCATACTATGTGCATTTTTACTTAGATATTCTATATTTAGTATATTTCACAGCATATTCTATTCTATTGACGTTGTTTTATAAATATTAATTTTTATGTAAGATCTGTATGTAGGTATATTACTTAATGTACGTGTATAAATTGAAGAATAGGTGCTGACTGAAAATCAGTGTTGCAGGCCCAGCCTGCAGCAAATGCTGAGTCAGCTACCTGTTTGTGGCTGCGGAGATACAATGCCCTTCTAAATTGTAAATGTTTGTTTTAAATCGTATTCTTTGTTTTATTATATTTTTCTTTGTTCTGTCTTTTATTATTTGTCTGTATTATTATAATATCGTGTTACATTGTGTTATGTGTATTGTATCTTTGTGGCTGCAAATAAATGTCTCTCTCTCTCTCTCTCTCTCTCTCTCTCTCTCTCTCTCTCTCTATATATATAACATACAGTCAGAGCTTAATAGAGCACATCTAGAATGTCACCCGAAGTATACACACACGTGAGGTCAAGAACATGTAAACAGGCTTACATTACCAAATGACGTTTTAAACTAATCTAGTCTAAAATTTGACAAAATATTTAAGAAATTTAATATTTTAACAAATTTAAAGGTTTAGCAATGCGGTTAAAGAACTAAAAAAAAAACATTTCGTGTGACCCGATCTTGTAACTACATTTGAACCTGATGCACTAACAGAATCGACGCCTTGGCTTACGGCTACCATCTCCTTTACTTCCACTTTAATTCTGTTTTAAATATAAGCGATTATTATGAATACCCTGTTTGACGACTATTAAAGATTTTCTATTTCTATTTGTCCTATATCTAGGTCTTCAAAAGCCTTCGCCAATCATTAATAACACCATTAACCTTTTCACAGTGATCTTGGCACGTTTATGCGACTCAGGAAGTTACGGCCAGGCTGGCTGGTATTAATTGGGGATAATGCTTTACGCTGTCGAAATGTCTACCTTCGGTTGTCTATAGTAAATAAATAAATAATAAACTCACGCCCGTTATCCCCGAAGGGGTAGGCAGAGGCACCAGTCTCTAGAACTGGACCCACGTCTATAGTCTGTTAGCTTTTAGAATATACCTCGGGCTCTAGAGTAGACTTCGGTTTTCGCCGAAAGCACACGAGTGTAATACTACTTCCTGCTCTGTAATTAAGAAACTAAGTGTCATATTAGTTCAGTTCAGTTCAGCAGTGGACAACCGGTAGGCCGATGATGATGATGATCCAATTCTATCCGATAATAGCCTAGGTATATTCTAAAAGCTAACAGCTAATAAGTAGGCAAAGAGGATGCTATAGCTAGAGTACTATAGTCCGTTTTTTAATTCAATGCAAAAAAAAAATGACGCGGTGTTACCGCTATAAAAACTATAGGTTAACTCGGTAGATTTTTTTTACCGTGAATAGAAGACTCATGTGACCAAAATCCTTATCACATCAAAGACATTACAATTGAATTACTCGTAAGAGCAAAGTCTAAAAAAAACACCGGCGTAGCACACACAATTTAACTTGGAAGTAAAATGGGGTTATTTGGTTTTTACGTACTAGCAACATTCAGACATTGACAGCCTAAGAATTGTATGGAGATGTCAACGTGACAATATATTTTTTTGCATTGAATGAAAAAACAGACTGTAGGGGTATGCTATCAGATCAATCAATGCGGGAGCTCCTTCTATCAGTTTGTAAGCAGAGTGTAGGTAGTCTAGCTGACCCGGCAAACGTTGTTTTGCCATATATATTTTTTCACTTAGGCCTGGTTTACATTTGCTTTATTTTCATTTTTAGCATGCTTTCCATAGAGGTTGAATAAAATAGGGACGGCGAAAACGTATGCCGATTCATAGTTTTTATCACGCATATAGATATTATTATAAAAGTACTTCAAAAATCCTAAATACATACGGCGTTACTAATAAAGGTTATGAGCTGTGTATACAGCCGCTATGCGAGGTCTGACAAACTGGTTATTTGTACGCTAAATGCGATTATACTAGTATAAATTGATATACGTCAAATAGTTATTCAGAGTGTATAACTTATTATTAGTAAAGCCGGTAGTAAACAAGCAACCATCACTGATTTACTATTTGCGTACGTACTTATAAAAGGAGTTGGCGTCTCTATTTTATTCTAGCTCTATAGAAAGCATGCTGAAAAGGCACGGAAATAAATAAAATGTATACCAGGCCTCAGGGCTATGAAAAATAGATAACAACCTATTCTCAAACCTACCTCATGAGGGTCTGGGTTCGAATTCCGCATGTACCAACGACTTTTAGTTAAGTACATTTGTTTGTTTGAAGCAACACCATTCGCTGATAAATTGTGCCCGTATAACGGCGACAGGCTTGCCACTTGTCACGTTGGGACCTAATAAACTCGGCAAAACGTGGGCCCAGTTTTAGTGATTGGTGCCTCTGCCTACCCCCTCGGGGATAACGGGCGTGAATTTATTTATTTTATTTATCAAACCTACCGAATATGCATGCAAAATTTCATCAAAATGGATCATGCCGTTTCGAAGGAGTGTGCGCAATAGGGTAGTTTCCAGGGTCAAAATAATTTAATTCTATTTAGTCCGTATTTTAGATTATAAAAAAATATTGAACACGTATTTTTTCTTTTTTCGATTAAACAAAAAAATAACAAAGATATAGCCCATTAAGGTAACGTGTGACGTCATTCCGTGCTAAAAAATGCAGCACGGCGTGACGTCACACGTAACTTTAATGGGCTATATCTTTGTCATTTTTAATCTAATTTACAAATAAAAAAATACGTGTCCCTTATTTTTGAATAATCTAAAAGACGGACTAATTACATTTTTTAGGGCAACTAGCCTATTGCACACTAACACTGTGACACGAGAATGCTATACATTAGAGAGACGATAAAGATACCCTTGGAGTCAAATCATCCCACACTGGTATCCAAGAGATCGCAAAAGAAGCAGAGGTTGCCAGAATAGAAGATGAGTTTGTGTGTGTGTGTATGTGTGTGTGTGTGTGTGTGTGTGTGTGTGTGTGTGTGTGTGTGTGTGTGTGTGAGGGTGTGTGTGTGTGTGTGTGTGTGTGAGAGAGTTTGTGTGTGCGCCGAACGCCCTATATCTATCTAATCTCTTGAAACGAGCAATTCTTGTATATATATATTCATATATAATCAGAATCTCGGAAACGGCTCCAACGATTTTCAAGAAATTTTGTAGGCAGATGCTTTCGGGGCGTTTAATTGATCTAACTAGGTTACATTTTTAGAAAACGTCTTTTTATCCGTGTTTTAAGGCAATTGAAATTTGCTATAATAACATACACAGGTAAATTTCGCGTCTACTTGCAAGGTCGGGATAGTTCTGACGGGAAAACGGGCGACCCGTTTCGGGCCGATTTCAAGAGACCCGGTTCGAGTCATGATGTTTTTTTTCCAAGTGTTTTCTTTTGTTGAAAAAGGATTATTTTAATTTTATATTACATATTTTATATTTAAAAAAAAGTACCGAGCAAAGCTCACACCGGTCACCCAGGTACTATAAACTTAAACTTGGTTACATGTGCTACACTACAACAGGGTCAACTACGGTGTCCTAGCCAAATCCTAGTCTAGCCTCAGATAGATATAGACTTGAATTCCGTATTAATTCCGCTATTGCAAACCACTAAGATTTTGTCGGCTCAGTGAGCTGAAGGGATCCTACGTAGCGAAGTATCTGATTCCTGGTGTTCCATTCTGTTACATATAATATACACTAGGCTGGAGCATGAATATTTTTTTATTTGGGCTGGGTTGGGAATCGGTGCTCCATAGGGATACGAACGAAAGATACTATGACAAGATTTTGATATTTTCAGTGGAAATTGTTTTGTATTCTAACTGGGTTGGCGATAGCGTCCTGCAATAAGTCAGTGCTAATTTTTTTCAGGACAGTTGGTTCAGAAACATTGTCCCATTCCATCAATCAAGTCATAGTATTGCTCTGCGTTGAAGTTCAAGCTTGGCACCTTAAAGACTCTGATAGGAGTGAACCCCGTCGTTTTTTCCCTGATCTTCACGATCCGCCTAAGAGCTAGCTCTCGGATGTTTCTTCTCTCGTCGTTCAACATTGCGATTATTACATTTTCGCAGTGACCGAAATAGCCATTCCTTTGTATCACGGTGTCGACAATTTTCTTCAAGTGCGTTGGAAGATAACGAGTCAATTTAATTGTCTCGTGTAGGTGTTTTGCCCCGTAAACGCACAAAGGTTTCGTTTTTATATGGCACCACATTGGTGCGTAAACCTTCAAGACGAATTTAGTCACAGTCACCTGGTTTTCAGTCAGATTCTTGGTGAAAATGTACAAGCCTGAGAATTGAGTTGGCTGTCGTCAACCAACGCGAATGACAGATTTTTCCTGAAGACCTCGTAGTCAAGTTTTCATCACATCTTCCTGCACTGATAGTCTGGCATATTTCCAACAAATATAGCTGGTCTGCGCTTATATCCGCACGAGCTTTTGTGATACCAGGCAGGTAACATGTTATTGGTACAAAATCAACTACTGGGAGGTATTCGCAGTTTTTCAGCTGTTTTCCCAGCACGATATTGCGTGGGTAAATAAATGTTATTTTATATTTTTTTCGCAATTATCGATGGTTGTATTTATCGTTAATCAATACTAAGTGAGAAAATGTATATTTTACTTTTAGAATTGATACGAGACAAGTTGTTGCACCACCCTCTTTTTCGAATATTTGTGTATATTTCAAGGGCTTTGGGGCACAATTTGCAGTTAAGATATTGAATCCAATTTTTTTGTGCTTAATATGTTTGAACCTTGGGAGAAGCCATCGGACAAAGTTGACCACCACGGATGGAGTGGTTGTTTCCTCCATACCAGAGGTTCTTTCGGAAGTTGAAAACTTCTACAGCCAGCTGTACTCTGCGCATGCATCTCGGCCAGATCCCGAAAATGAGGATTCCAGAGCTACATTGACACGCCACTATACTGAAGACTTGCCAGAAGTCAGCCTAGACGAAATCGCGATGGCTCTTAAACAGCTTAAAAATGGAAAAGCCCCTGGAGAGGACGGTATTACTACTGAGCTCTTGAAGTCCGGCGGTAAACCCGTAATGAAGGAGCTCCAGAAGATCTTTAATGCTGTCCTCTTTGATAGGAGAACTCCGGAGGCGTGGAGTAAGTGTGTTGTCGTGTTGTTCTTCAAAAAGGGTGATAAAACCCTCCTGAAGAACTACCGACCCATTTCACTCTTAAGCCACGTCTACAAGCTGTTTTCAAGAGTCATCGCGAACCGTCTTGCGAGGAGACTCGATGAGTTTCAGCCACCTGAGCAGGCCGGCTTTCGGTCGGGTTACGGCACCATAGACCACATTCACACAGTGCGGCAGATTATACAGAAGACCGAAGAGTATAATCGGCCCCTGTGCTTAGCGTTTGTGGACTATGAAAAGGCCTTTGACTCGGTCGAAACCTGGTCTGTTCTGGAATCTTTGCAGCGATGCCAAGTCGACTGGCGATACATCCAAGTGTTGAAAGGTCTATACAACGCCGCTACTATGGCCGTCCAAATCCAGAACCGGCAGTCTGAACCTATCCCCATACATCGTGGTGTGAGACAAGGGGATGTTATTTCCCCCAAATTGTTCACAAATGCTATGGAGGATATGTTTAAGACGCTGGACTGGAAGGGGTACGGCATTAATATTAGCGGCGAGTACCTTTCACACTTGCGGTTTGCAGACGATATTGTCATCATGGCGGAAACGCTGCAAGATTTACAACATATGCTGAGTAGCCTAGCTGATTCTTCTCAACGCATTGGTCTCCGGATGAACTTGGATAAAACCAAGATTATGTTCAATGAACACGTAAATCCGGAGCCAATTGCAGTTCAAGGCAGTACTCTCGAAGTTGTAAAGGAGTATGTTTACCTCGGGCAAACCATGCAGTTAGGTAAAAACCACTTCGAGAAAGAGGCCAATAGAAGAATTCAGCTGGGCTGGGCAGCTTATGGGAAACTACGTCGAGTCTTCACATCGCCAATCCCACAGAGTCTAAAGACGAAAGTCTTCAATCAGTGCGTCCTACCCGTCATGACATACGGTGCCGAAACGTGGACACTCACGGTGGGGCTGATCCACAAATTTAAAGTCGCTCAGCGTGCTATGGAAAGGGCTATGCTCGGGGTTTCTCTGAAAGATCGAATTCGATTCTATCCGAGAGTAGCCTCTACTATCAATTCTAAATTCCAATTCTAAAGCCTAATAGGGTAGTTTCCAGGGTCAAAATAATTTAATTCTATTTAGTCCGTATTTTAGATTATAAAATTAGTATTAAAATTAATATTGGATACGTATTTTTTCTTTTTTTTTGATTAAACAAAAAATAACAAAGATATAGCCCATTGAAGTTACGTGTGACGTCACTCAGTGCTACAAAATGCAGCACGGCGTGACGTCACACGTAACTTTAATGGGCTATATCTTTGTCATTTTTGGTCTAATTTACAAATAAAAAAATACGTGTCCCTTATTTTTGAATAATCTAAAAGACGGACTAATTACATTTTTTGGGAAACTAGCCTATTCTAAAAGCTAACAGACTGTGTGTGTACACAAGTTTTGACAAGTAATATGGTTTTGATGGCATCGGCCAAAACTACTTTAGCCTGATTTTGGCAGTCAAAAGCGGTTTTGTCCGGTTATGAGTTTTGACTGAAACATAACACAAACTCACGCCTGTATCGCGGAGGAGTAGGCAGAGATCGAGATTTGCTTTTTCGCTTCATCAAAATTGATTACTCGTTGCATGCACGCACATTGTGCATTCGGATACTTTTTATCTTGCCCTCGTATCGACTATTCACTATAGAATTCTGTAAGGGCTAGTTTCTGAATTAAGAATTTCGCCAAGTTTCTACTTAACTGTAGTGCTGTCTCGTCAAATTTCTCAGAATAGAGCGTGACAAAACGTTACTTAGATGTTTACTTAAAATTCACAATTCAGACACCGGCCTTTAGTGCATTAATATTCCGGGTAGTTCAAAAAGGCGCATTTAAAGCATTTAAAGCCACACGCTATTTAACTCATCATAAAAGTTAATGATAGGAACTGTCTTAGAAGAGGTACTCTTAACCCAACCCAACCTAATTACACTGAATTCAGATAGAGAATTCAATGCGAATTATAATACGTATTAAAAAAACTATTATTCAATTCAATTCATTTTATTGCCTTAAATTACAGTTTATAATATTTATAATATAAATGTAACACCTTGCAAAACTATCGGTAAAATTACATGGGTACTATATATTATATAATACCATGTAATTTTACCCATAAACAGCATAGCAATTTAGTACGTAAACTAAAACATTATATATTATACAATCATTTAAAACTATCGATGCATTTCAATCCAGTTAGTTAGGTAGAATGAACAGTAATAAATTAAAATGTCATTATTCTTTTTAATTTTCTCGCCCAAAAAATACGTAACTAAATTAATTCTCACTGGCAACAAAATCATTCCGGATGCGCATCGCGACGCAAAAAAAAGTTCAGAAATAGGCCGCGCAAGGGCTGGCCGAAAAAAAGCCATAAAAAGTGTCGAATCAATAAAAAAAATCGCTCACGTCACGTCTAACGCGTCGTCGGTGAAAACGGCCATTAATAAAACATTAAGAACCCTCGGCAATTTTCCGACGCCCGCGATACTGACACTCCGCGTTATGCCGTTTCATTCCCACAGGGTTTAGCCCTCTTGGCTTGATAGCTCATCTTCTGACACAGACATTGTGATGTCAATAAACTTGTACGGCTAAGAGGCTCACACAGAAGATCCAACTCTTCTCCAAGATTCTCTTCCAACTAACCTAGGTAATGATGAAACATTTACAGGCATTGCAACTTAAATACTAAATTATACTGTTTACCTACTTAGTCCTAGGTATATAAATAGATAAATAAATAATTAAATAAAAAAATAACAATACAAAGTGGAAATATAATACATAGTAATAGATACTGTTCGAAAAAACAAGTTATTGTTTTAGACATTTTTCTTTTGGAGTAGATTTGTTTTTACTATTATATCTATTATATTTAAAAAACATATATATTTTTTTTTTTTTACTTTACGTTCCGATTTTCCGAAGACTCCTCCCCCTACTCTCCGCTGGACTCAACCGCCCGCCTTGGGAACAATCGAATAGGTCAAAGGTGAAACGGATCGATACAGCGCAATCCGTCACAGCCTTCAGCGGTGTATTTTAATAATTTCCTAAAATAACACAAGGACCCTAGGCATTGTTACTTAAACTTAAGTGCCATCTAAAGTGCTTGTGGAAGATATGAATTAGCGGCCGAGCGACTTTGGGCTGATTTCTGAATGGAGAATTTACACTAAGTAAATACTTAAGACGGAATCAGAAATGATGAGATCCGTAGACGAACGAAAGTCGTCGACATAGCCCAGCGGATTAGTAAGTTGAAGTGGCAGTGGGCGGGGCACATAGCACGCAGAACTGATGGCCGATGGGGCCGAAAAGTTCTCGAATGGAGACCACATATCGGCCAGCGCTCGTAAGACGACCAGCCACAAGATGGACAGTAGAGCTCATCCAAGCCGCAGGAAGGCGCTGGATGGAAGCCGCTTCCAACCGGTCTTTTTGGAAATCCATGGAGGAGGCGTATGTGTCCAGCAGAGGACTTCTTGTGGCTGCATGATGATGATGAAATACTTCAGTAACGTTCTATCACGCTCTTGTCTAAATTTGTCGAGACACCACTACAGTAAAGTTAAGTGATTACTTAGCGAAATCCTCAACTCAGAAATCGACCCGTTGACTCTTAGGCTGACATTCAGAGACGAAAACTAAGCTAAGACCGGTCTCAGAAATGTCAAAATCACGTACTTAGAAATATTTCGTATTCAGAATCGAATCTTAGCAAGTTTAGTATGAAATGGTGCTTAGCTAAGTGTAAGTAGTCAATATCGGTGACTTTACGTGAACTTAGAACTGTCACTTCTAGGCCTTTGTTCACAGACTACTCCAAACGTCATTTCACTGATGTTCTACGAGCATTATCTGTGGGATTTTTTTATTCACTCTGACATATATAAAATTGTATGATGTTGTCCTGCTCTCGTGTAGCAATGTCAAATTTTAAAAACCGGTAAGAACTACATCACTAAAAAATTATAGACAATATAGATGACTTTCATAAGTACTATGAATACGAAAATTACGGCGCTTTACTAAGTACGACTTTAGTTTACTTTGCTAAGACTGATCTAAGCGTGAACTTAGGATTCGTCTCTGAATGTCAGCCTTAGTGATGATGATGATTATTTCAGTCCTGGTTCGGTCTCGGCTACTGTTACGGCTAAGAAGGGCGTCGGTCATTTGCTCTCATGTGACTGATGTAGCCTATCTTGACAATAAAATAAAAAAACTTCCAGATAACACAGTCACTTGTTGTAACATAACGTTGTCATTAACTTGCATTTGTTGAATGGATGAATTTGAAAAAAATTAAATTAATGAATTGTGAATTACTTTTTTTTTTTGCGTTACTAATATTATGTTACTTGTCTGTTCATTTTGTTTCTGTGATGTGCCTTGTTGGTATATTAGGTGTTTTTTTTTCTTCTTTAACTTTCAAATGGAAAAAGCAAGAAAGGCGGGCAGAGCTTTAGGTTTAAGAACGTGCAGAAACGACTGTTAATAAAAGTAATGCAATTCAACCGAATCGCTCGTAGCCCCAGTGTCCTGAGTGATTTTAAACGATCACGAAGCTTAAGCAACATAGGGCGCGTTCAGTGCATTGATGGGTGACCGTCTATGACTAACGCTAGTGGCATTTTTCCGAGCGATTCCGTGCTTCGCAAGGCACGTGAAGCAGTTGGTACCGGCTGCCGTCAATAGATGGCAGTTGTAAAGCCAAGTCAGAGGTCTTAGGGCGGCATGAAAAGTTCTGACAGTAAGACCAGCCACTAGTCTTACAAGCCTCCATCCGGACTTGGACCCCGTGGTGGAGTGTAGACTATACCTTCCTCAGGGAAGAGACCCGTGGCCCTTGGTGGGGACATAATAGGTTAATGATGAAATCAACACAGCGCAGCACAACACATCACAGCACATAATATAACAGCACAACACGGCACGGCACAGGGTAGAGATCATGGTTTCATTTTGTTTGGTCGTTTTGTTGTTTGCACAGATTTGTAATTAATTTTTCTCCAAGTATTAAAAAGAATGAATTAATACTTTATGGACAATGTTTCTTTTATTATTTCAACTAAACCATACATTCCTATTGAGTAAATAGCTGCTGAATTTTCATAGAAATAAAACTCGACACATTTTGGAGTTCGTAAAGAACTTTTCACTCTGGCTAAAACAAGAGTTGTCTAATCCAAGTTGATAAGTTATCCCGGATACAGTTACTTAACTTTACTGCATCCGGAATTAAGTTCATAATGTGTAGTACTTACGAAAGTTTTAATTCAAGTCACTGTATCTTAGGCGTGTTCGCATAATACAAGATAATATGGATCGGTCGGAATCATTCTGGTTTGAGTAATTTACGTTTAAAGGTCATAGCCCACTTACACGACTCCACGACCCGGTAAAAATTATATCATTCAAATATGGGCTTTAAATATTGCTCTTTAGATATATTTTACATTGGCATCAATAATTAGCAGGCAGCTGGCTGTCAGCTGTCATCTAATTTATGATGCCAATGTAAAATATATCTAAACAGCAATATTTAAAGCCCATATTTGTATGGTATTATTTTTGCCGGGTGGTAGCAGAGTCGTGTAAGTGGTCTATGACCTTAAGGATTTCAAAAATTGTCATATGTTATAGTAAAATCATTGTTTCTCGTCTTTTTGTGACGGATAAAAAAACATTTGATTTGTAGTTACCGGAAATATCTTCAAAATTTCCACCATTCTGCATACTTAACTCAAAAATCGTATTTTTGGAAGTGTTCCGTTAAATTATTCCGACCGACCGATCTTACTAAGGATCTGCATGTCTCGTCCTTTGTTTACCTGATGAGATTCAATTCAAAACCGACTCAATGGCATGATACTAATGAGTTAATTACTATTGTTAACTGTTCGTCGCGCTTCTAATGCAATAATAAAACTCTCCTCCATTTTCCAACTAATAAACCACCAGAATTGTACGGTGAATGCCGGACTGCGCTCTCGAGGCACGCGCGCGACCAATCGGCTAATTTTTCAACTTTATTAGGACCAATGGTTGCCGACTATCGGGCCTTTGACCATCTGTCGCAGCCGTTACCTTTCATTAATGCCTCAAATCTAGAGGGAATGTATTCATCATCATCTCCTCCTCTACCCACTATTGGGTATATATAGGCTTTTTCCCCATCACGCCACACCTCGCAGTCTTGGGCCCTCGGTCTACCGAGTTACCCTAGTCTGCCTGGCGTCTTCCAGCCTCACAAGGTGCCCCGCCCATCGCCATTCAAGATTTAACAGAAATTTCAGAATTTCAGGGAATGTATTAAAAATATTATATATGATACTTTCAATTAAGTTGTAATAATTGGGTAGTAGACAAAACGTCAAATGAGTTACTTTTAAAACGGAATTTTGTATGAAAATACGGAATTATGAGGTCATTTATAGAGCACTCTTTTTATATTTCATTTATTTAAAAATTATAATAACTAGTAATTGACTAAAAGAGATACATTTTGCGAAATATTTTGTAATTTTTGTTTTAATCGAGCATATCAAATAATTTATTGTTGGACGTGTCAACTACCGAATTGTAATAATTATATAAAGATATCTAATAAAATAAACAAGATAACACGTACTAATATATTTTATCTAACCTAACCTAACCTATTTAACCAACGTAACCTATAGCCTGGACTAAGTTAAGATATGATAAAATATATAAATGTCTTAAATTATATTTTAAAAAATTGTTTTCGTGCATAAAATAAGCGGTATTTTTTATTGTTAATTAAAGAAAAGTAAAGTAAAAATTGTTTATTTGCCAGAACATGGGTACATTAAGTTCTTAAAATATAGTTAAGATCCTTCACGATCTACCGATTAAAAACTTACCGATTAAAAAGTAGTTATTACATAACCGTTGGACAAAAGCCCTCGCTAGGAGTTTGCCAAACGCCGGAGAGCTGAATAAGTCAGAGCAACAAATAAACTCGCGGCTCTATGAGAATTCACTGCCACTGTATGCAGAACAACGGCCGGTGGCAACGCTCTGGGTAGATCTTTAAAGCGCTAGATGACATTTGGGCCTCGCCTTAGAATAGGGGAAATTTCCGTACGATTCTATAGAAAAATTGTTGATCCGTGACACGTTTTTTAAAAAAACATAGTCTCTTCCAATTCGTTTTTGTAAATAATGAACACAACACAATAATTGTGAAATACATTTTTAGTACTAGACAGCTACACAACCACCTCCTTGGATGGTGAATTTACCTACCACCTAGATAGTCTAGGACTTTATTGTGTACTAGCGACCCGCCGCGGCTTTGCACAGGTGGCAAAAAAGGTTCCTTGGAAATAGCTATATTAGTTCCGTGGTAAATTCCCGGGGTATTAGTTTTTTGAAACCTTGGGTTACATTATTCGAGATTTCGTACGGAACCCTAAACTTTCTGAAAATCCAATATAGCCTACGAAGAACGTAATTTTCTAATGGTGAAATAATTTTAAAAATCGGCCGCGTAGTTTCTGAGCCTATTCATTACAAACATACAATAATACAAATCTTCTTTCTTTATAATATATTTATAATATTAGTGTAGATTTTCAAAAATAGTTTAACCTATAGAATTTTTGGTGGGCCGATTGGATCACCATAAAAATGGTTTTTAAATGTTCTTTTAAATGAACTTAATTGAAAGTGTCATAATTCATTTTTTAATACAATCCCTGAAATTTTTAATTCCTTTCTATTCAGTCTGAAATAGTTAACCTCGTACCTATTCAACTTCCCTTTAAGAGTATAATACCTAATAATATACTTCTTCTTCTTTTTCAGCATTTCTCTTGGACGTATACTATACCTCTCCGTGAGCCCTCCATCGCGTTTGGTCTGCGGCTATTGTACTCCAGGTCAACCCTGTAGTACCCCTGATCATCAGTCCATCGTTAAGGTGGTCTGCCCATATTTCATGCTCTTATGCGTGGTCTCCATAACAGGACTTTGCGGCTCCACCTTCCTGCCTCCCGACGACATACGTGTCCTGTCCACAGCCATTTTGGTTGCGTTACCTGTCTTCCAATATCGGTAACTCTGAAGAGTTGTCAGACGGTTTCGTTTCTGACTCTGTCGCACAGGGAGAACTTTGGCCGGGAGATCCGATCAGCACCATATTCCGGAACGCAATGGCCTCCCGCCGCCAGCGTGCGACGTGAAGCCATTTGCAAACCCCTCTTTAGTTTCCGTTTCCTTTTACAACTACCCTTCAATATTTACCCTTCAATAATACCCCACGATTCACGATTCTCTAATTAAATGGTGACGGATGGGACTATTCTTATAATAAAACTTTATACGTATTTACGTATAAAGTTAAATATATTTCATGAAAATCATGCCAGGATATTCCGAGAATCGAATGTTTCGCAGCTGTGGGTAATACTGGTAATAATATGCTTACGCAGCCTATAATTTCGACGTTGTAGTTCCAAATGAGCGAAATCGTCTAGCACAGTTCTAGCGCTGAAAACCCCAGCGGCGGTAGAACCCAAGTAATGTAAAAACGCCGCAGCATGCACAGAATGAAGTGGCAATACAGCGCTGCATTGTAAACGGCCTGAGCGCTTGAATTATTCATCCGCCCCCGAAAGTCACCTAATTGAGTTTAGGCTGCTCCAAATGGGCTATTTTTGGAACATTTTGTAAATTCTGTGTGTACGTATACGAAAAAATACTTAGTTTAACTCGACTACTTTCTGTGTAGAAGCAAAGAATACGTCAGTCAAGTATTGGGTAATTCTGTTTTGGTGAGATAAATTTTTAAAAAGGTTTTTTTTAAGATGCCTTCTTCATCTTAAAAAAAACCTTTTTAAAAATTTATCTCACCAAAACAGAATTACCCAATACTTGACTGACGTATTCTTATTTATTTAACACCACAAAGACGTTCATATAATATATTTCAAATAAACAAAACAATAAAACAAAAAGAACAAAATCATTTCAAAACAATAAGGGACGCAGGGTAGGTATACTCGTATGTCTATGAGGCGATAAAAGGCCTCGAGCTGAGTATACGCTGCCCAGAGCACGGATTTGGGTCTGTCCGACTAGTTATACGAGTACTATTTGTTATACTTTATAACAAAAAGGACAAAATAAATTCGATTAGTTATACTGTGTAGTATAACTAATCGGATTCGAATTAATTAGGTGAGCGATGTCCATGTAGTTATAGAGGTATGTAGGTACCTACTAAATGAGCTGTACCATGTTAGCAATACAACATGGTGTTCGAATGTTATACCTACTTCTATTCCAGTATTTACAAAGTTTCGACATCAATTGTATCTCAATCATCATATCATCAATCAATTAATTGTTTTTCCTTCCCAGAACCACTCCTATAAACCTAACGTATGGTATTAAAGTTCAAATGGACTTTTATGTATTAAATTACATATTACGATTTGTATGGGAGCATAGAAATGTGTTCTTTTTAGACTTTTTAGGCAATTCTTAAAATTTTTCTCTCCGTAAGAACCATCCTCGTACTTCAAGGAATATTCTAAAAAAAGAATTAGCGAAATTGGTTCAGCTGCTCTCGAAATAGCTACAAAAAATCAAGTGCAGATAGCAAGTTCTATATTCTTATGCAACTATAGCTTCAAACCAGCATTTCCGTGCGAAGGAAATGTATGGGCATTGCAATCGTACGCAATCAGAGTGGAGTGGTACAGCAAACAAAGTGAACAAATCATACATCCGACCACTGAAAGAAATCGTTCAGTCTGAATCGAATGAATAAACAACTGCTAGATAAACTTCCGACCAGCTTTGATGCCGCGATTCAGTCTGGAAGCTAGACTGAAAATCTAGCTGCGGCCGGGGTGTGAGCGAACGAGGTGATTCCTTCCCAACGTTAAATTTGACACTAGGACGCAATAATCATTGGATATTAGAGATAAGATAATGGTTTATTTTTCTGTTCACAAATTACATTCCTATACAAAATAACATTGAATAAATGATACAGTACAACAGAATGCGCAATTTGTGGAAAGACTGGAGACTAAACTAGATCAAAAGATCTATATCTTAGGTTTCCAGGCCTCCCAATCTACAAAAGAACGGTATTATATTCGATTTTTTTAATACTAATCAAAAATTACAAACTTATATACAGGGCTGTATTGTATCACTTCACTTCTATAAGTGGGGGCTGAGTCTGGGTGTATTTCTATGTTAGAGATGTCCTTGCCTAGTTACAGGGGAGTTTTTCCAAATAGCAGCACATAGTTTGGGACCAGGGCTGGTGATGGGGTGATTGTATTGTGTGGAAGTTATTACCGATTAACTTTATTCCGAAGCCACTCACGTGTTTTTTTTTGGAAATTTTGTTTTTTTTTTTTAGTATGTATACTCACAATGTTGCTGAGTAAAGTGCTGATATTCTTCCATGTTCCGAAATCGTACGCTCTGACTTTGCCGTCTTATTGTTACGTGAATTGTTTTTACTTGTGATGTGTTAATATGTCCCAATAAATAAATTTCTTTCATAATAATACCATACTTCTTTGCACCTATGAGCAATGCATGTGCCTGTACGTAAATGTTTATGTTTATTAAGCACTACTTTTTAAAATAAATAAAACCGTTTACCTGTAAATCCACTATTGTTCCCTACCGGAATCAGTTAAGCATTCCTTTTCATGTTCAAAAATAATTTTTATATTTTTCGAATTATTTTCCACTCATTTATGACAGTTCAGTGTGTTTTGATACTGTTTTGTGAGTTCTGTGACACGGACAACGAGGATTAGCATCGCCAAAGAACCTGTGGATGTGCCGTACGTTGGGGAAGACCAAAGTTGATGGCCAAGACGACCACGCTGCCGGCGAGCTTGGAAGTACGAGGAGGCGTTCGGTGGCTGCTCAGGTAGGGCATCAGTCTACTCCCTAACAACTATATTTATTTCACACTTTACTCGACATTAGGATACAGACACTAAAATGTAAATACAAACTAAATTTCTAAAGAACAATAGTATCATACAATATCTTTAGAAAAGAAAACTAAACAATTAAAAAAGGCCTGTTGGCAACGGAACCTATGAGCATACTACTTTGAACCGAAGAATAACCTGTTTCGTTTCACCGGACCTTTCTGGAACATCTTAAATGAGGGTCCAAGTGTCGTTCTCTGAGTAATGAGCCCCGTGTGTGTACATTACAGGAACAGACAGCCAGGAAACTAGATAAGCTGGAACTTCACTCCACACGTGTGCACTTGCGGCAGCGTGTGCGCGCGCTCTGGTTAGTGCATTGAGGTGCGTTTTTGTTCACTTTTTGCCCGACTACGGAAGATAATGTGTTCGGGAAAATGTACGAAACGTCTGGTATTTTTTCACAACTTCGTAGCTTTACCATTGAAGCTGTTAGTATTGATTAGTTGAACGGCCATTTTGCAATGAGTATGGTGATTTAGTTACATCTCATATCGACGGTAGGTGAACGATTTCCGGTGATACAAAAGTATTTTACACGCACATACATACATAAGCTCACGACTGTATCCCAGAGCGGTAGGCAGAGACTAGGGACTGTCACCTACCACGATCCTGACAGGCCTCCTCCCAAACTAGGATACCCTGTGCTATGGTAACCCGACAAGGACGTTACCAACGTGGAAAAAAACTGACTGAGGTCAATTGTACAAATCTACGGCGCTCACCAGTGGGAATCAAACCTCTGCCTTGGTAGGCAACCGCCATGACGGCTAGACCAACGGTGCAGTCACATACGAAAGTCTGAAAGTCACTGATAAGTCCAAAATAATTGAAGTCCAGGTTTGCATACCACCGTGAGCCCAATGTGGTACCACGGACTTGAAAGTAAAGTCAGACGTGACGCCGCCACATTGGGCCTACTGGACTTTAAACGTGTTAAGGTTTATGCACATGACGTTTTGTGAACGCGCTGACGACGCACGTAGAACGCAATCATTTGTCAGTACTTCAGTCAGACGTGACACCGCCACGTTGGGCCCACTGGACTTTAAACGTGTTAAGGTTTATGCACATTACGTTTTCTGGACGCGTTGACGAAGCACGTAGAACGCAATCATTTTTCGGAACATAGTTGTCTTTTCTGAGCCGCCGCCTTGAATTGACTTCGGCGAGAAAAACGAGTCGCATTCCAAAAAAGAGCAGTTTTCCCTCCGGTGTCTTACAAATAAAAAATCACGAGGATTTCCAAACGAATAATTGAAGGCAAAAACTTCGAAGGCAGAAAGTAAACCTCGAGAAGGACCACTTTGTGAGGGAAAACATGGAAACTTGAATGTCAGACGTGTTCACACATCTCAATTACAGTCTGTCACCTTTTAGAATATACCTCGGGTACTATCGGATAGAATCGGATATATTCGTGTAATAGAAATATCGGAATTAATATGACACTTAGGCCCTGTTTCACAATGTTCAAATAAAGTTCCGGATAAGCTATCCGCGACCAGGGCTGCCGTTTGTTCTAAATTTTAATAAATTTTCCTGTATTGCCTGTGTTCGTTTATGGCTTCAAATTTAGAACAATCGGCAGCCCTGGTTGCGGATAACTTATCTGGAACTTTATCTGCAGATTGTGTAACAGACCCTTAATTTCGAAATGGGAACTACCTATATGATGGAAATAAACTAATACAGAGCAGGAAGTAAGTTAGTATTACACTCGTGTGCTTTCGACGAAAACCGAAGCATACTCTAGAGCCCGAGATATATTCTAAAAGCTAACAGACTACCGGTGGGTACTCGTGATAATTAACCTCTTAAGACCCGAGGTACACACCATAACAATTGAAAACCATTGTTATTTTCAAGGTCAGGACTCAAGAGGTGAAGCCCTTACTCTCTATCTCTCTCTCTCTCTCCCCCTCTCTCTCTCTCTCTTAGAGAATGCCTGTGCCAGAGCACAGGCCGCTTGTCGCATCACATGTCGGTTACTATGTCCTACTGCAGACAGTAAGACTGCAGACAGTAAGACTGCAGACAGTAGGACATAGTAAGCGACATATACAATACAGGGCGTACGGTGCATGGACCGTCAAACATTGTCGGGGTACTGGTGGGGTCATTTGCTACGGTAAAAAAGGCTTGTAAGACCCGACTCTAGTCTTACAAGCCTCCACCAATCCGGACTAGGCCCTCGTGGTGGAGTAAGGCCTATACCTTCCTCAGGTAAGAGACCCGTGCTCAGTGGGGACATAATGGGTTGATGATGATGATGGTGTACCACTGCAGAGCACAGACCTTCTCTCAGAGAGAGAGTATGGGATTATTTATGACGCGTGCCCACCGCGGTTGGCGGTTTCAAGTGTCTGAGAAATGTGAACACACCTCTGACACTCAAATTGCCATGTTTTCCTTTACCGTTCGTGAGTGGTAGTGCTACCATCAATTCAATGCGTCGCCCGTAAAAGGGTCTGCGTATTATTGGTTTTTACAGAGGAAGAGGTATTTTACTAGTTTTTTTTACGCTTATACATTTGTCTTACACTTTCAATTAAAAAAGAAAGCGAAGCGGTGTTGCTATTTCATAAATACATATTGACATATTGTGCCCTTTTACTGGCAACGCATTCAATCAATATATATATAAAAGGAGAAGCTGACTGACTAACTGACTGACTGACATATCTACGCAGGGCCTAAACTATAAGAGTTAGAAACTTGAAATTTTGCACAGGGGTTTCTTTTGTAACGTAGGGGAGCACTAAGAAAGGATTTTTGAAAATTCATCCCCTAAGGTGGTAAAATGGGGGTGCAAACTTAGTATGAAACTTTGCCGTTTTTGAAATTATTCGAATGAAATTCAATATAAAGGTCCTTCATTGAAAGTCATGAAATACATGTAAAATAGTTTTTCGAAAATCATCCCTTAAGGGGGTAAGAGCGGGGGTGCAAAGTTAGTATGAAACTTTGCCGTTTTTGAAGTTATTCGTATAAAATTCAATATGAAGTTCCTTCATTAAAATTTATGAAATACATGTAAAATAAAATTGTTTGAAAATCATCCCTTAAGGGAGTAAAAGGGGGGTGCAAAGTTAGTATGAAACTTAGCCATCTTTGAAGTTATTCGAATGAAATTCAGCATGAAGGTCCGTCATTGAAAGTCATGAAAGACGTGTAAAGTAGTTTTTCGAAAATCATCCCTTAAGGGGGTAAGAGGGGATTGGGAAGTTAGTATGAAAGCTCTTTCGCATGCGCTAAAAGTATCCCTTTCTTATTTGCAAACACTGTACTGAACTAAAGCCCACGCGGACGTAGTCGCGGGCAACAGCTAGTTCACAAATATACGTAGCTTAGAACACATAAATATTCAGTCGGTATTCGAGCCCGTGACCTTCCGAATGTGAGGCAGGTAATTAAATTACTTTTAAAATTAAAGGTTAAAATTTATCAATCAATCAGATAAATCTATCGTATCAGTATTTAAATTTTAGTATATCGCTCGTAGCCCCAGCCGCCTGAGTGATCTTAAACGATGAAATCTTAAACGATCACGTAAGCAACATAGGGTGTTTTCAGTGCATGTATGCGTCACCGTTCTATGACTAAGGCTAGTGACATTTTTTCGAGCGGTTCCGTGCTTTGCAAGGCACGTTAAGCAGTTGGTGCCGGCTGCCGTTGATAGATGGCAGTCGTTAAGCGAAGTCAGAGGCATTAGGGCGGCTTGTTAACTTCTGACTGCAAGACCAGCCACTAGTTTTACGAGCCTCCACCAATCCACCACCAAACCTTGTTCTTAGTTCACTTTATTTTTCAAGGCGTCGCCAGGGTCAATATTAGGTACAGCGCCACCAAGTTATCTATCTGTTCAGGTGCGAATCCTGTTCCCCATTTTTCGTTTGATTTATTCACTTACTAAGATTTATAATATATTTTAATTAAAATTGGAATTAAAATATTATCATTTTTCTAGGTAAATTTCTTAAAAGTTACTACTAAATTTTTCGCTAGCGTCGCTATCAACTGAACAGATAAGATGGTGGCACTGTACCTAGTTTTTGGAATAAAAAAGCTTTCTTTTTAAGACTATGCCAATTTTACCAGGATCTTTCTACAAATAAGTTTTTTCAACTTTCCTGGATTATAAAAAATGTGCAATTATTTTCTGTTCACATTACTCTGTGGTCCCAGTCCTGAAATAAGCGCTCCTAGCGCCCCTCGGGAACCGGTTGCGGAATCCGACGTTATTTCCAAAGTTAAATTGACACCGTTACTAATTCAGGCGAAGGGGTAATAGAGCGGGACTTAGGTGGAATTGGACGGTTTTTAGTGGTGACATCTACGAGTGAAACTGGGGTCGCTCTTTTGTGGAAATTCCTTATTTTCATAGCTCCTGCTGAGACAATTGTCGACTGAAATGTGTTAATGTAGTACGTCAAGAAATGACCAATCAATTGAGAACTTGCACAATTTAGTGGTGACATCTACGAGTGAAACATGGATCGCCCTTTTGTGGAAATTCCTTATTTTCATAGCTCCTGCTGTGACAATTGTCGACTGAAATGTGTTAATGTAGTACGTCAAGAAATGACCAATCAATTGAGAACTTGCACAAAAAGAGGTTGGCCTTAAAAAAAATTACACGCTTAATGTTTTTCTCTACGATTAAAACTTTTCATGATATCTGTTGAAAAATAATTCTCACGTGCTACAAAAAAACGAGGTTTTTGGTTAGAAACAAAAAGATATTTTTTTTAACTCTACGCCCTTATTGGAGTTTTTTTTTACTCGATACCTATATCGCACTTCTTAAAACCTGAAAAAAAAACCGGAAAAGTATTTTTACGAATTTAATTTTTTCTGTATTTTTCTACGTTTTCTATAGTGTCACTCGAAACACTTGTCTAAATCTTGCATGCCAGTGTCTTAGTCTAGTGTTCTTGGCTTCTAGTATGATCTACTGGCCACTAGACACCGTAGACATAAGAAAAAAAAACACTTAGACTGAACTTTTAACGGAACCTGAATCTCACAACCTTCATTTAGAAAAACCAGCCAGTAGCCAATTTGAAAAAGGAACTTTGTTAAAATGTCATTACGACTGGCGCCAGGATTAAAGTGGGGAAGCAAATACGGGCATCGAAAACTGCAGCCGACGGATCTCATTTCAATTATGTTGTGATTACCCGAGTGGAGGTTGAGCCCACTGGGCCGGGTAAATGTAGCGGTTTTCGCCCAGGAGGACCGTTATTCAGAAAACCGGTCGGTCGTTTCTACGTAAGTTTACGAACATCTGAAAACTAGTTTGATATTCTAATGAAAAAGAGTTGTACTTATATTTCCAGTGCTTATACTGTCATATACAGTTATTTATATGTAATAATTAATAACTGTGCTAAGTAGTTTATTACAAACAGAGGACGCCTTTGTGCAGATTGTTTCTTGTGCAATTAGCAGCTTTCACAGAAAAATGCATGGATTTATGTAAATGTTGCATGGTTTTTTGCTTGTGTATTTTGTGGCTTCTCCAAAGTACGTAACTTATGAATATAAAAAAAAATTGTGAATATATGTCATATCATACGCCCTGCACAGATCTTGGGTCGAGTTGTACTAAGTCAATGTATTCTACCCAGTAATTTAAAAAAACCGGTTAAGCGCGAGTGTGACTCGTGCCCGGAGGTTTCCGTACCGTTATCTATAAAAACGGCCAAAAATCATGTCTGTATGGAAGCCCCCTTAAATTTTTGTTTAAAAAATCTGTTTCCAAGATTAGTAATATTGGAAACCACTTTTCTTTATTAAAAACTGCGTATAGGAAAACAAAAAATTATTTAAAATTGTATCAAACCCTCAGACCACATTTATTCAAGTCGTCAGCATCATTATCATCAACGCATTATGTCTCCACCGATGGGCACGGTATGGGTCTCTTCCCTGAGGATTATTACGATTACAGTAATTAAAAATGTTAAATTGTGCGAGCGAGACGGCAAGCCCTATGTAAAGGCAGCCTTATGCCATCCAACACAGAGTGGAAGCCCAACAGCTCAACGGTTTAAAATTCGAAGCCCATCCGAAGTTCGAATTTCAAACCGCGTCAGCGGATTCGCGGTTGGAGCTGTTGCCAATTAACTAATGGATCGCTTGAGCCAATCGGCGCGCGGCGTTGTGGGTGTAAATGGCCGGGGAATCGGCTGTTCCAATTTTAAATTTCGATAAAAGCTAATGACTTGCCGTGGTGAACCATCAAACAGTTGGATGACTTTTTGACATATACTTTTCAATCAACAACATTTTGCCTTGTAGAAAAGGTGGGCAATTTTTTGATTAAACTATGACCGCTCACTTCTCCGAAACGTCGTTACTGAGAGAAATTATTATTGCTAAATACTTATATTTAATTACTATTATCACATTTACTTAATTATGTAAACTTATTATTATAAACATACATAATTATATATCCTAATCATCATCAACCCATAATGTCCCCACCTAGAGGCAGGGGTCTCTTCCCTGAGGAAGTTATAGGCCTAGTCCGGATTGGTGGAGGCTTGTAAGACTAGTGCCTAGTCTTACTGTCAGAAGTTTTCAAGCCGTCCTAAGGAGTTTGTTTGGCGACTGCCATCTATCATATAATATAAAGTAATAGTAATAAACTCACGCCCGTTATCCCCGAAGGGGTAGGCAGAGGCACCAGTCTCTAGAACTGGACCCACGTTTTGCCGAGTTTATTAGGTCCCAAACGTTTTATATAACTACATAATATATACATAGGTATCTAGGAATAAAATTCTACTTATGAAATAAAAAAAAGTAATTATACCACAGGAATACAGTTGAATAGATATTTTATATATTAGAGCGACAAATGTAAATCATGAACGCTGCTTTCAAAGACATCTGGGGAAGAAGAGTCCCTTATATATAGCATAACTTACGACGACCAATACCTAAATTCTGTTACTGCATTGTAGCTGCACGAATAAGACGATTCAGTTTCATTGCCGAGTCTAGTCTACGCGCGCACACAATATTTTTTATTAGTTTAGCAAAATAGGAGGTTTATTTTCATTTAAACAAATGTCGCCAAATTGCTGTGCAGTTAGTTGGCGAAGCGCTCTTATGACTTAAGGTTTCCATTGACAATTTTACAGCTATATTATACTTACTTAATAATTTAGGTACTTATTTATATTCTTGTACACAAAAAATAAGTTACTATAGGTACCTATTTTAAATTAACGTACATTGGCTATACGAGCCTTGAATACAATATTCAAGATTCGTTTAGCCAAACTTCCCAAATCAAACCTTCTAGGCGTTAATGGTACCTATGACAAAACAGGTCACGTGACCCGACCGTGTATCTGTCATTGTACTATAATACACTAACAGAATCGACGCCCAGGTGTATCCCTGAGTGTCGCCGACCTGCAGGCAACAGGGCCAACGAAGCCAAAACACATTAAGCCACCTGCTCCCTCATAAAGTGGATTTGCAAGACGGAAAGCGTCTAAAAAGTTGATGAGGAAAAATCTGGCTTAAACTGGAGATTAATGCGCGTGTTAGGGCGGGATTACGCGCTTTATAAACCCGGCCCCCGGGTGCGGGTAAATGTGTGGGTAGAAGGTGAATAGAAGGTTCGGGCAGAGTTAGGACCTTTCGCCACTGCTATCCGGTTCGGCAAACGTTAATTACTGATCCGATTTAGAAACACACAAGAATACTAATAACCTTCTCCACTACTCCGGCATCCGGTTTTAACGGCCCGATAATTTGCTAGATCGGAACGGTATTTTACCGGTCCGAAGTGATCGACGTACAAAAACAATACACGTTTTTGCACCGCGCATACAACCCAAAAATGTTCCCATACTATTTAATTAGATTAATAGAAAGTGTGGAAAACGTCCCCTGCCTCGAATAGAAAAACCGAGGAATTTTTAATAAAGTACTGCGTGATGTCCATTGCCGATTATAGTCGGATGAAATGGAGAAGCATAATCCGGCATCCGATATTTTCCTCATGACTTATTCCGGTTCCGCCGGACCGGAGCAGTGAAGAAAAGGTCTTAGGCCTGATTTACATTTGCTTTAATTTCGTGCGCCTTAAGCATGCTTTCCTTAGAGGTAGAATAAAATAGAGACGGCAAAAACGTATGCCCAATCATAGTTTATAATGCGCACCATATGTATATTATATTATAAAATTACCTTAAAAAAATACATATAATTTAATACATAGTATGCAATCAAAATGACATTATTTATTTAATATTTTTATCGTCACAAATTTACATTACTGTTTTTTTTATTATTATTTAATTAATCGCTCGTAGCCCCAGCTACCTGAGTGATCTGAACCGATCACGAAAGTTAAGCAACACAGGGCGCGTTCAGTCCAATGTTAGTTAGTTAGTGTGTTAGGCAGAAGCCTACCATCCCGTTTTCGAATCCCGGCTGGGGACAATAGAAAATGAAACCCAGGTCTTGGATGTTTACATGTTTGTGACGTGTTTCTGGTTCCCACGACACAGGGTATCCTAGAGTGGGGCCAGAAGCAATGTATGGGCCTGTAAGTAAATGTTATATTTTCATAACTTCCACTCAATAAAGATTGTATTCAGCGGAAGTTATTCATTTTTTACAGTGATTAAAAACTATACTTGGATAAACAGCAAAGGGGGTTTTGTTAGCAGTGCAGTGGTGCGAAACATTCAAACGGCCCTTCTGTAACTTGTTATACCCAAGCTGCGGTTGCGTTGATAAATCTCTCCTAAATTGCATGTGATATGTCTAATGTGAACTTTGTTTCGGCAAAACCAAGATAATGGCGGGTTTGTAGCGAGCTTTTTCATTATAGAAAGATTGTGTAGGTACTCTATTTTTTTTTTTTAAATTACTGCTCCGTCTTTGAGATAAGATAACATAAGAATATTCTTTATTGCACACAAGAAACAAGATACAAAATAAAAGTTACAATTAAAAAAAATATTATTGTATGGCGGTCTTATTGCTAAGAGCAATTTCTTTCAGACAACCTTGTGACGGAAAGGTCTTCTTTATTTCTTTTTTCAGCGACAAAATTACCAAGTTTCTTGATTTCAGCCATACTCATCGTCATCATCAACCCATTGTGTCCCCACCAAGGGGCACGAGACCCTTCCCTGAGGAAGGTATAGGCCATCATACTCCACCACGGGGCCTAGTCCGGATTGGAGGAGGCTTGTAAGACTAGTGGCTGGTCTTACTGTCAGAAGTTTTCAAGCCGCCCTAAGGCCTCTGACTTGGCTTAACGACAGGTATCTATCGACGGCAGCCAGCACCAACTGCCTGCGAAGTATGGAACCGCTCGGAAAAATGCCACTAGCGTTAGTCATAGACGGTCACCCATCCATGCACTAAACGCGCCCTATGTTACTTAACCTTCGTGATCGTGTAAGATCACTCAGGCAGCAGGCGGCACGAACATGATGTCAAACCCATACTGGGGTCATTTGTATACAGGGTTACCCAAATCTCGACCTTAAGCCGGAATCGTGTGAAAAGGCAATTCATGCTGGTTGTCAGAAAAATACAAAAAAGAAAACAAAATTGCGTGTATACAAAATTTACAAAATACAGGCATTTAAAAAAAAATTCCTGTTGCCACAAATCTTTACTTTTTCCATTTTTTTTGTTTTGTAACTCTGAATAATGCTTCTCTAAACTGTTTTTCTAAACAAAATTTCAATAACAGCTGCTCCCGCTTGGAAGAAAAGGAGACTTTAAGAAAAAATTAACTTACAAAATTGCCCAGTAATAATTTTAATTATTTTCATGAAATTTCTTGAATAAATAATTAACAAAAAAATTTACTAAAAAAAATTTGATTTTTATATATTTTTTTGATAACCAGTATGACTCGCCTTTTCACCCGTTTCCGGCTTGACGTCGAGTTTTGGCATACCCTGTATATTAAATACAAATAAGTCAATAGTAGTGTGCTGTGGCTCTTTGACAATTAAAAAATAAATACACGTGGTAACTAGACTAGATAGGCTATCGAAGCAATACCCATAACTACTATCGCATTACTATTTTCACATTGTAAAAGCTTTGTAATAGAAAAAAATAACTCTATTTATTTTTGTTCGCTCCACGTCCATTCCACCTATCCGTCCGACCGATCCCCTATGACAATATTTGCCCTAAGTCACCAATTTCCCATGACAAACACCAAAATTGCCCCACAAATGCAAGGCGTACGGAAATCGAAAGTGAGCTTTGTCACATCAATCAGAAACTCGCTGACAATAGAACAGAGCGAAAAAAAAACCATTTCCGTTCAGGAAATTCAAGTTAGTTATCAGAATCCGATTGGCAGACTTATGGGGTGGGGACGTATTCTAGGGAAGGCCTCGGGGCCCAGACGGCTCTGGCAGTAATCTTAGAACTCTGTTATGCCCATCTTATAAAAATTAAACCTTTTTTAAGACGATTTCATACTAACACTATTACTAACAATAAACTACATACTTACATTACAATTGGTACATTTGTTACTAATTACAAAAATACATAGATTATTGTATTTAATTTTTTCTCTTTATTGTATGTCTTCTTTATTGTATGTACACAAGGAATTACGTATGAGAATTGACAATAATGTAGTACAGTACAGTAAGTATTTATATAGATAGATAGATAGATAAAACATTTATTTGCGCTTTGAAACACACACACATAAAGCATAACACAATGATCATCATAACAATATAGAATGTAAAATAAATCATAACAATGAATAAAATAGAATTAATTATCAGATTACACAAATAGCATTGAATTAAATCACAATAATAAATAAAAATAGAATTATCAAATTACATTCAAATTCAATCGTGATAAATAATTAATTTAAATAGTAACAATAAATTTCGAATGACATTCAATTAAAATTATAACAGTTGATATAAAATTCTCCAATTACTTCCATCAAATCAATTAAACTATAATATGGCTCTGCCGGGCCATATGTGCGTGTGCAACAGCAGCACAGAAGGGCCGTATCTCAGCATTATAAATATTGCTTTCACAAAAGCAAATATTTTGCTGATTTTCAGCTACGGCCAAGGGATGTGAGAACGGAATTAACAATAACCAATACGAATACAAATTAACTCATAGCAGGAAAAGAAATCAACGTCGCTCTGTACATAACATTAATTATAATCACATTATTATTCATATTATTATTTAAATTCAATTAATTTAGCCAGTAAGTGTATTAATATATCAATATATCAATGTTCTTATTTGCACCGACTACCCGTCTCACTTTTTCTTCAGCAACACTCCATCGTCGGTTGTCTGGAAGAAATTGCTTTAAGCAATAAGGCCGCCAATTGTACTGTATCTTTGTAAATGTTTTGTATTTGTTTTCCTGGTACAGTAAATAATATTCTTTTCTTATCTTATCTTAGAGTACAACTGACGGCCTAATTATAATAGATGACATACATTTAGAAGAAGAAGAAAAATATTGATCACACACACAAGATACATCACAGAAACAACGTAAAGAGACAAGTAACATAATATTATATGCTACGCAACAGTCAAAACAAATAAATAAAATAAAAGACAACCATAGTTGTAGTCTGTGGTGTAGACCATCACAGCTTAGACAGGTTGTCACAAAAGGCAGCTGACCCAGCGGCTCACACCCTCAGCGCTGATTTAAGTACTGACCAAATAAATAATTGCGACTAGACGCGATTAATTTTATTTACTCGTAAAATTAATTCCGCTAACCCCTTACTGCGCGAAGCGCAAGAGATGTTTTTTTTACAAAAAAAAAAAACGTTTATTCACCATACACAGTAAAAAACAGTAAATTCATATAAATACACTAATTCTGTCGTCACGCTCACAGCTAACGTTCCCAATACGTCCCATGTGCAGTAAGCAAAGTGAATACCGCCTAACGAATCCTGACTACGCCCCCACGCGTAACGTCCCCAATACTTCCCTGCATGCAGTAGGCAGAGTGAATTTCGCCCAACGAATCCTGTCTACGCCCACACACCTAACGTCCCGAATGCGTCCCTGCATGCAATAGGCAGGGTGGATGGAGCGGAAATGAAAGCGAGGCCCGGAAGTCTGAGCTAGTGCGGGCGAATCCAAATTAGGCATTTCAAGCTTCGAAACTAGCTAGTTCGACTTGTGGTTGACTCTATCTAATCTCTTTAAACGAGCAATTCTTGTACATATCGCATCCCCGGTGCTAGACTGTCACTTTTGCTAAAATTGCAAAAATGAGTTAGCTAAATATGTAATAACTATTCTAAGGCACCCCTTTACTTTGTGCGATAAAAGAAAGAAAGTTAAAAGTTGATGTTGTTGTAAAAGCTATTCATGTTGTTTAAATATTGAAATATCATTAATATGTGAGCTATCAAATCTTTCAAACCTTCTCCTGAATAATTGCATTTTTGCAAAAGTGACAGTCTAGCACCGGGGGTGATATTTATATATAATCTCTTTAAACGAGCAATTCTTGTATATATATTTATATATAATCGGAATCTCGAAAACGGCTCCAACGATTTTCACGAAATTTTGTAGGCAGATGCTTTCGGGGGCGCTTAATTGATCTAACTAGGTCACATTTTTAGGAAACGTTGTTTTATCCGTGTTTTAAGGCAATTGAAATTTGCTATAATAACAAACAGAGGTAAATTTCGCGTCTACATGCAAGGTTGGGATAGTTCTGACGGGAAAACGGGCGACCCGTTTCGGGCCGATTTCAAGAGACCCGGTTCGAGTCAAGATGTTTTTTTTCAAGTTCTTTTTTTGTTGAAAAAGGATTATTTTCATTTTATATTACATATTTCATATACAAAAAAAGTACCGAGCCAAGCTCGGTCACCCAGATACTATCTTCTGAACTGAAATATAAACAAGCACCCCTAGTACGGGGTAGCCGTAAAAAGACTCAGGATCCGTTTCACAATCTGCAGATAAAGTTCCGGATAAGCTATCCGCAACCAGGGCTGCCGTATGTTCTAAATTTGAAGCCATAAACGAACACACGCAATATAGGAAATTTAGTTAAATTTAGAACTAACGGCAGCCCTGGTTGCGGATAGCTTATTTTGAACTTTATTTAAACATTGTGAAACAAGGCCTCAGAATAGCACCTAAACGTTAAAAGACTTTTCATCGACAGAAACATCAGCTGATGTTTGCTGTAGCATAGTTGGTGCCGGCTGCCGCCGATAGATGGCAGTCGTTAAGCCGAGTCAGAGGCCTTGGGCGGCTTGAAAACTTCTGACAGTAAGACCAGCCACTAGTCTTACAAGCCTCCACCAATCCGGACTTGGCCCCCGTGGTGGAGTATGGCCTACACCTTCCTCGGAAAAGAGACCCGTGCCCCTCGGTGGGGACATAATGGGTAAGAATAGCACATAAACACCTCGAACCAAGATTCAAAGGAATATTCACCATGAGCTTCAATTGGTTAATGCACGTGACCTTCTATTGAAGAAGCTATAATTGATTACAGAATACAGTTCTGTCTCTCTCACACACTCAAGCCTCTGGATCGTCAAAGCAGTTGATTCGCAAATCGTCCCACGCCACAAGACATATTGCTTACGTTTCGCAGTCGTTTCGCCTTCAGCGGCAAGTAATTCGCGCGGCAAACAAAACTGCGACTTGGCAACGCTTTTGTTTGCACCAACTTGCAGATGTTGCGACTGCCACGGACCAAGCGGGGCCGTGTTGTTGAGTTTTTAATGAATTCATATTTATGTGTATGTGTAATACCAACTAGTATTACGTCCAAGTGTGGAAGAGCGGAGCTTCCTGATACAAGTATTTACGTACTTAAAAGGAAGATCTTGCCCGATTGTGCTAATGTAAAAATCTGTAAAGTAAATAAACTGTTTTCATTTTCATTTCATTTTCATATTTAATAGATAGATGGCGAGCACTGTTGGAGTCATAGATACTTGAGGTCCTTAGCGCTGATTGGCTAAGGCCCCACGCATCACCGCGCTTGCCTACGGACCAGAGCTCTCTTCTCGCTTAGACTACGGTTCTATTAGGTCGTTGCACTTACAACAATTTATTTTTATTTTCGGCTTATTATATCTTGTATCAGTATCAATATACAGTCCACTCAATCCCAGTTCGGTCAGAACCCTGACAACACTTTATAGAGAAGAGCGGGTGATCGTGCTCTTCCACTATAAACGGAAATTTCCCGCCAGGCAGATCGTACGCCTGGGGACGTCCGGGCGGCCGGTCCAACTGTTGTTCGTTGGACGTTGTATTTATGTGTGTGTAACACTTTGATTGCGCGTTGCAGGAATGCCGAAGGTTATAGTGCGCGCGCTGAGTTGAAATGACTCGCCACAACTTTATTGCACAACCAGGAAAATTTTCAGGAAGAACATAGTCGGTAGGTATGGATATTTAGTACTTGATAATTATTTTCACTAATAATTTGCATCTTACCTGCTGTACCGATGTCACCAATTCCGGTAAATCACAAGACTCCGTGCAGTAACAGTAGCGCAATCTCTCAATCATGTAAATAGTGATTTTAAAACTCACGACCGAAAACCTACGATACCTACGAACCTACGACCTGGGACTAGATAGCATTTATGGCCAAATTGGCAACTTTTTATTATCATTAACATTAATTTACATAAATAAAAATTATAAAAAACCGATTTCAAACAAAAGCAAATCCAAAATAAATGCACTAAAAAGTAAAAAAAAATGGAGTATTCTGACTTACTTGTGATTGTTAGTTTTGGTGCCCGTTACTTCATAATCCGAACCTAACCAAACTCTCATCAAACTACCCTTGAATCCTTTCCAATAAAAAAATAATCATTGAAATCGGTTGGCGTGATATTGAGTTATTAATGCATTTGCCACGCATATACTTAATGCACCTTTGAGACTTAAATGGTTTTCTCATGAATGCCTAGAACTGGACCATATTGAAATGGGACCACACGGGAAGCACAAGCTTTCAAATAAAAAAGAATCATCTAAATGGTTTACAGGTTAGTCAATGGGTAGTCAAAAATTCTGAGGTAACAAACATAAAAAAAATAAAAAACTACAGTCGAATTGAAAAATTCCTCCTTTTTTGAAGTCTGTTAAAAATAGAACATAACATTTTTGAGGTCACAAATGTTTTAAATACGAAACTCGTAGCCTGGGCTGCCTGAGTGATCTTAAACGATCACTAAGGTTAAGCAACATACGGCACGTTCAGTCCATGGATGGGTCACCGTCTATGACTAACGCTAGTGGCATTTTTTCCGAGCGATTCCGTGCTTCGCAAGGTACGTTAAGCAGTTGGTGCCGGCTGCCGTCGATAGATGGCAGTCGTTAAGCCAAGTCAGAGGCCTTAGGGCGGCTTGAAAAATTCTGACAGTAAGACCAGCCACTAGTCTTACAAGCCTCCACCAATCCGGACTTGGCCCCCGTGGTGGAGTATGGCCTATACCTTCCTCAGGGAAGAGACCCGTGCCCCTCGGTGGGGACATAATGGGTTGATGACGAATCGATCTGTTTTGGGGCCTTGTTTCTGTTAGTGCATTATAGTTCCATTGCAGTTCCGGTCGGGTCACGTGACATGTTTTTCAATTTCATTGAAGCCTAGAATAACGAATACACGTGCGCGCGTTAATTTGAGGCGGCAATGAAATAAAATTGGGTATTTGACAGGATGTCGAATGAGTTACTTTTAAAACGGAATTTTGTATGAAAATACTTGCTTGTGACTTCACATTTCAGAGCACTCTTTTTATGTTTTATCTATTTAAAAATTGTAATAACTAGTAAATGATTAAAAGGAATACATTTTCCGAATCATTTTGTAATTTTTGTTTTAGTCAAGCATATCAAATAATTTATTGTTGATAGTGTCAAATACCGTATTGAGGCAGTCATGCAAATGTTATTGTACTACAATAAATTAGCAGTTAGAGTACGCGCCGTCACTCATTACCGACGGAGACAACTTTGTCTTCATTGAAATAAGAACGAAAATGTCTTAACTCATCGGCATTCAGTGGTGGCGCGGACTTTAGTGTTTTTCCGCTCAGTTCCGTTCGTGGCACGTCTCGTCAACCGTGTGCAATGGAGAGTTGTTGGAAAAACTTGTACGATTTACGCGCTGTTTGTTTGTCTGTCTGTTTGTTTGCGCGGCGCAGGGTGTGCTAACGGTGAGATTGCCCGTTTCTTGCTTCGTTCGACGTTTTAAAACTACGAACGACTGTGTTGAGATAAAGTGTGTTTGTACTAGAGAAGTTGGGAGGAACTACTCGTCTCCAAAATTTTATTCTACTTGACTACTTGGCTACACCGACTAAGACGGTGTTGCGCCTGTATTTTATTTGCTGAGTCAGAGCCCCTTTGCATTTGCCACACCTACAATTTGTTACCTTGTGTTTTATGCTGAATTTTGTTGCTGTTTTTTTGTTTGTTTTATTTGCTCTATTTCAACTGTTGTATATGTGTGTGTAAGCGAATGCAAATAAACGTTTTTCTATTTTATTCTATTTTCGGGATTTCTATCAATGTTGGTGTGCGAGAAACTGGAGTTTACATAGCTAATTAACCAATGACAATATGTAATCTGCTGTAATACAATGATTTTCCAGGATCGTGGCAGGTGGCAGTCCCTGGTCTCTGCCTAGACCTCTGGCATACAGGCGGGAGTCTATGTATGTACGTACTAAGTGATTGACTGAATCGTTAGTCAAGCGGTATCACGTCTGATTAACATGCCGGAGATCGTGGGTTTGATTCCCGTATTATGCTTTCGAGCATTTTCGTCGTTCTCAACACAAAGAAAATGGTTAAAAGTATAAAATAAACTTTCTGAAGCGTCCCGTATAAGCAGAGTGCACTTTGAATCGCTTTAAAAGGCTAGCCACCACATCGGGTATAAAATTAGCTTTCTAATGTCGATAAAAGCGTGCTGTTACAATGTTAATAAAGCTCCATGGGGTATCAATATAGCGCCCCAGGTCGGGGGCGTAGTAAAGGAAAGTGTATGGGAGTAAGTTATTCTCGTAAGTGAAGTACGCGCTCACTCGTGAATCAGTCACTCAAGACCGTACAGAGTGCTTATACTGAGTTTTTACAGAAAAAACTCAGTATACGCACTTGGATGTGATGAAAAAAAAATCGACCGTCTCGTTGTTCTTTCGTTCCGTTCGACTTTGATTGCCCCCGCACGCACAGTAAAATGAACACTAAGAGCCATCGCAAACAGGGCGACTTGTCGCCGCGTCAGACGCGACGTTGCCATTTGCTTCTCCAATCAGTGGCGTAGCTAAGTAACCTAGGGTCCTGGAACAAATTAAAAAATGGGGCCCCACTACAATCTAAACTGGTTAGGTTTTATTAAGTGAAAATATAAACTATACGAATACTTTAAAAATGGTCAGCTACTTTATCATCAGCACTTTTTATTTTGCACTAGGTACAGGGTTGGTTATAAAAAATATTAAACAGTGAGAACATAAAAAATTATACTTGGTGTAGCTAAGGTAGATAAGGTTAGGTAAATTTTCAAAAGTTCAGTTCGATCGAGATTTTCTGGCGAGTGCCCCCTGAGCTTGAGGCCCCGGGGCACTGCCCCGCCTAGCCCCTAGGTAGCTACGCCACTGTCTACAAACAGTGTGCGGAGATTCGAACAAAATATATGAAAATTGACGGCCGTAGCCTGTCGTCGCGTCTAGTCGCCGAGCTGTCGTCTGTCGCGTGTCGCTAGTGTGCGCTTAGGCTAATAGGTAAGGGCCGTGGGTAGGTAGGTCGTTCGATCTGAGTAAGCACTCACGTGAGTCTGAACTCAAGCGCGGTGAACACCAGACTGCGGTGTGACCCGAAGCTCACCGAGATCTCGCGTTTCTGAGAGCCATCGCAAACAGGGCGACTTGTCGCCGCGTCTATTCGCCGCGCCAGACGCGACTGTATGCGATGGCTCTAAGGGCCTCTTCACACGTACCACAACCAAACCACAACCACACGTCAACCACACCACGTGGCCGGGCGTATATTTGTATGGAAAATGAATAGGACTATTCACACAAAACACATTTTGCAGTCGTTATCGACCGTGTGTATCATACCGGCCACATCGCGACCCCATCGCAAGCACATCGCAACACATCCCAACCACAACGCAACCTATTAATACCGGAGTCGTACTGTGTCTGCACACGACGTAACCGCATCGCAACTACTGGTGACAACGCAACCACATCAACATTTTGTCAGTACCACAACGCAACTAGTGGCGACAACGCAACCACATCGACATTTTGTCGGTACCACAACGCAACTACAAAAAGCTGCAGCGACACTATTCTCAAATCTCACGTAACCATTGCTTGACCCCATTTTGTCGTTGCGACGTGGTGTGGTTGTGGTACGTCTGAAGAAGCCCTTAGGTTGTCGTCGCAACTCCGCGACTCTGACGCCAAGTGTGCGAAGCTTCGAACAAAATATATGAAAATTGTCGGCCGTAGCCTGTCGTCGCGTCTGGGGTTAGTTATGTATATTATACCTATATTATTATTTCGGATGTTAGTAGGAAGATTGTTAACTGATTCTTATTTAAACTGTGCTCTGGGGCCTGCCATACATTTGTACAAACGGCCTTTATATTTCCATGTTTGGTGTCCTTGTCTGATTCCAGGAACACGGAGTATACTTTCTTAAAAATAATAGATGGCAAATAATAAAATCATCTAGATTTCAGCGTAAATGGGCACGGGGTTTGTCTTTAATTCCACCCCTCCCACCGACTCCGGCCATATTCTTGAGGCTTCGTTACAGGCGGCCGGTATGAAGCTATCCATCAAGTTGAAAGCCGTAAAACGGAACATAATAAAAGTTGTTCGGAGCGACCGAGAAAATATAAATTTCCGTCGAAGGTGGAGGTTGTCTGCAGGGTGACCATTTGACCAACATCAGTTTATTGTAATTTTTTTAACACTTTCCCGGACAGCGAATGCTATAGCATCCGATAACAATAAAAATAACTTTAGATCACATATGACAGTCCGGGAAAGTGTTAAGTATGTTTTTAGCTTACAAATCTTTTAGCTGAATAAAATTAGAGAACCAAGAGCTAATAAGAGATTCTCGCCTATAGATAGAAAATATGTTTGGGCTTCACACTTCGTCAAATAAAAAACTTTCCCTAACTGATAACTAGAAAATAATAAACGTATAATATATTTATATCGCTATACAGTACTATTCATTGATATGGTCAGAGCTAAGAATCACCTAACCCACATATGCAAATTTATTTGAATGGCAATCATAGAGTCTTATCATATAGATATCTAGACTTTATTATGCAGAATGTATAATTTCCAAGATGATTTGAGTAAATATGCTCAGAGTGGGATTTTTCTTGCAGTCGTTATTTCCGCTACATATTCGATCCGAAGGAAGCGGCTTACATTGTCTATAGACATTTAACAAACAGAATGTATTTTTGCCAACGCATCATGAGATCGATTTCGTTCCATTGCCTCTTCAAGTCGCGTGCACACATATACAACCATCTATATTCTATTTTTTGAAGCGAAGGACTAAAGGTAAACAAAGACACAGCATCTCTCAAACTTACATGTCACTCAAAATAGCTCATGCACGCAGCTTTGCTTGCATCGTATACCCACATAGGTTTAGGTAGGTACCTACCTACTGTTTAAGGAAAACAGACAGATAACCAAACAAGACAAAACAAATACAAAAGAAAATAAAATAGTTCAGAGAAGTTGCACTCGCATCAACAACGTCAATCGTGAGTAAATATGGCGTCGGGGTGGCTATCTTACTTTTTTTTGCCTTTAATTAAAAAAGAGGTTCGTAGTCAGCTCTCCATACTTCTTCCTACACTTCGCGTAGGAAGCGCATTAGCATAAAATAATCAATCATAATCGGCTTATAAACAAAAGTCCTACATCTTTGCTAGTTGCGAACATATTTGGCAGCAGTAGGATCGCTTTTATTTGAGGACCACTGAAATTTTAGGTATTTTATGGGGCATAGATCTCTTAAGCAAATGGTATTTTCATGATAAAATAAAATATTAAAACAGTGTTATTGTGTTTATTGCTTATTGGCATTTAATAGCCATATCGTTTTGTATAACTTTCCTAAATATTATGCAGTGTTATAAATGTGGCATATTGAAAAACCAAATTTTTGACATGTTGACACTTACTCGTTCGCTTCAGTAAATAAGGTGTAGGCGTCAATGAGATGAAAAAACAAAAGAAGTGACCCAAGCGTATCAGAAATTATACTTAAATGCACTAAGAGAATCGAGGTCTAGGCGTGTTGAATGGATCTATGTTGAAATAAGTTCTGTATCGTTTAAGGTAGCCAAAATGGATAGAACGTCGCTCGTTTTATCAAGTCACGACTTTCCAGTACAATAATTGTCAATTTCTGACATTTTAGGATCACAAATTGCTTTACTCATGGCGCCGTATTACACAAGCAGGCTACGGACATATTGATCTTTAGAGATAGATAATCATTTATCAAATTACCAAAACACACAAAGATATACAATTGACAGGTGTAGCATGCTAACAAAAATATTCAAATAATATATCACAATAAAGAAGAGATTAGCACCTTTTCCCCAATTTCGCCGAAGCACGGTCACATTACGGGCGGAAAATATGCGAGCGTGAGATTAAACTCAGCTTTTTTCATACTTGCCGTAATAAATGTCTGCTTTAAAACGCATAAAGCAGGTATTTGGAGCTGTACACCTATTACTTACGGGCGGCATTGCTATTACAAAACCGGTTATTAAGTAGCTGTTATTATACAACAGTTACAAACTAGACTAATAGCTCACTGCAAGGCGCAAGCCTTCTTTAATAGAGAGATGTAGCAAGCACATGTTAACTATGCACTATAAACTCCAACATTCCTGCATCGCGCAAGCAAAGTATTACACATCATCATCATAAGCCCATTATGTCCCCACCAAGGGGCACGGGTCTATTCCCTGAGGAAGGTATAGGCCATACTCCACCACGGGGGCCAAGTCCAGATTGGTGTATTATACGTGATGTATTCATGACTTACGATAAATACAACGACCAACAAAGAACAGTTGGACCGGCCGTTCCCAGGCATACGATCTGCCTGGCGGGAAATTTCCCTTTACAGTGGGAGAGCTCGATCACCCACTCTTCCCAATAAGGGTATAAAGGTAATCACCACGCGTGCTCACCGCGGATTGACGATTTCAAGTACTGAGGTATCTGAACACCTATGTCACCCCGGTTTCCTAAAGTCAAAGTCAAATACTTTATTCATAGTACAAACAAAATGTTTATAAACCTACTTTATGAACCGTCAAAGTTGTGATGATGTATTGAAGTTCACAAATACGATACTTTAGAAGACAAAGTCAAAGTGGAGCCCACGAGCATTCGCATGTGAGGCAAGAGGTCTAAGTGAGGCACTTGCTCCTTAGCGCAGGGCGCTTGAGCTAACCAATCCTGAGTAACATTACAACATACATTTTTAAACATAGGTACGTTTTCGAGTATTATGTCGTCAAATGAATATATTTTTCTTTATTATATTATAATATTTTTTATATTGAAAATACTCCATAGTCCGAATTTTCCACCTATGATTTGCCGACTCCGTATGTTTTACGCCCTTCAATTTGATGTGTATTTCGGTCGAGTCTATCTTAGACCAGTACGAATCTATATAAATAAAATTCAAAGTCGTGACTGACTGATTCATTCACTCATCAACGCCCAGCCCAAGCCGTTGGACCTACGAAGCTGAAATTTTGCACAGAGGGTTTATATATAACGTAGGCAAGGAATAAGACCGGATTTTTTTAAATTCAACTCCTAAAGGGGTGAAAAGGGTTGCCAAAATTTGTATGGGAGGTATAAAGAATGTTGTCTAATTTTCTTGAAACTTAAAATAAATACTCTTCAACACAATTGATTTAACACGTGTTTCGTCGTTTTTCTAAATTTAACCCTTAAGGGAGTAAACGGGGTTGCAAAATTTTGAACTAAATTCCACGCGGACGGAGTCGCGGGCGAAAGCTAGTTAGTAATATAGAAGATGGTTTCAGATACGCACCATCGATTTTCTGCGAGCTGGCTTAGGTAGGCTACTAACGGCCTGTGACGTGACTTTACTTGGTATGTAGGCACCCTTATAATCGCAAGGTATTTAATTCAGCGGGGTTCTCGCGTCGGCGGAAGGCATTTGTTTCCTGGGAAATTCTCGAGACCTCTGCTGAGATCTGAGGTTAAAACTGTAAGCTTGAGCTTAGCGAAACATTTGTATTGTGTTGCGGCTAAAATGACCTCTTTTGCTAAGACTTTCCCGAGTCTTTGCCCCAATGAATATCCTATGAAAATTAAGGGATTTGCACAAAGATGTAGACAACTTCCGTGCAATATAATGAACACAACACAACATAACGATATATCTTTCTATTTATTCTCATATTGTGCTAACTGTGTAAAGTATAATCATATACGTTTAGTCTATAGCGCATTAGTTTAAGCTGTAATGCTGTAAGATTTTGTTTAAGAATAAATAAATAACCGGTAGAGGTACAGAAAACCAAGAAACTGCCCTGCCACTGCATCTGGCTGGTGTACTGTAACATTGCTGTGAATGTCTTATTTGTATCCTGTCTGCATGGTTAATAAAGGACGATGGACAAAACTGTATCAAGAGTGGGCCCACCTCCAATAAAAATGGCTTGTTTATTAAATTAAAGGTCTAGCTAGATACATACGTTCATCATCAGGCAAACGCTTATCAGAATTCGCTGTGTGACTGGAGTTTATCGATTTAGAAAAAGTTGATTTTTTTGGTTATAAATAGAAGATTTTTTTTATAAAATGTTTTTGTTTGCTTACTCCATACTCCACCACGGGGGCCAAGTCCGGATTGGTGGAGGCTTGCAAGACTACTGGCCGGTCTTACTGTATGAAGTTTTCAAGCCGCCCTAAGGTCTCTGACATGGCTTAATGACTGTCACCTATCAGCCGGCACCAACTGCTTAACGTGCCTTGCGAAGCACGGAAATGCTTGAAAAATGCCACTAGCGTAATAACGCTATGAATACGTCTATGAATACATAGACGGTCACCCATCCATGTACTGAACGCGCCCTATGTTGCTTAACCTTCGTGATCGTTTAAGATCACTCAGGCAGCCGGGCCTTCGAGCGATTCTTATATATTGAACAATTTAATAACTTATATATTATTGCCCAACTCATGGTGACACTGCGAAATTATTTCTTCCGTCACTTAAGCGTTACATTGTCACGCGTATGACAGCGCATGACACTTGACGTGACAAAGTTTAATTGACACCGTGATGTTAATAAAAAACACTTTAGCGTCTCGCCGTACATTTGTACTGTACACGTGGCCTCAGTTTGGGTTTTTTCCGATATTTGTAAGATATCCTAGCTTGGTACCAGGCCATGTGATTGTGTAGTATGGAAGTTATTTTTTTGAAGTACACTTTATGCTTAAGAAAGTCTTAGGTCCAAAATAATAAATAAGTCTTGAAACTACACGATTATAGGAATATTCCGCAAGTTAATTATGTTATTGATTTAGTAAATTGTTATTATTATTATTATAAAATATTATTAACAATTTACCTAAAAAATAATCGCGGTTAAGCCCATTGAATATTTATAACTGATTTTATTACGGATTCACTTACTCAGACTCTTTCGATAAAAAATCAAGTGAGTGTGTCCGGAATAAAGATAATAATGTGTAGTGCTAACAGCTTACGAATAGTTCATTACATATTTAACTAATAGTCTCAATCAATCAGTCTCGTTCTTAAACTAACAGTGCTAAGTAAGTGATAAGTAATACCACATTCCATTTTGACTTTTAATTCTTTTGCAAACTCTTCAGATCCTCCACTCGTTATTTCTTGCACCCAACGTTATATAGATGGACCCTTGGTATGAGTCTCTAGAGTAGTTCTTAACACCTTAAATATAAGAGCGAGAATTAATCAAAATTTGTGACTGAAATTCCACTGTACGTAGAACCAATGTCGCTTAAAAGGAGTCCAAAGCCGTCAAAGGCACAACTTTGCCAAGATTGAAAGTCGTGCTATATGTAGAAATGTCGACTTTGGTGGCATCGCCTGGCTAAGACGTCCTTTTCTTAACCGACTCCAACAAAGGAGAAGTGGCTTAAACATTAAAAATTAATTAGATGACGAAGGTTTGGAATTAAAGCCTAAGATATAATATATGTAAGCCCCGTAAATTCACATAACATTTACATACAGGCACATACATTGCTTCTGGCCCCACACTAGGATACCCTGTGTCGTGGGAACCAGAAACAGCGACGTTACAAACATGTACCTAAACATCCAAGACCTGGGTTTCTTTTTTTTTGTCCCCAGCCGGGATTCGAACCCGGGACCTCTCGCATGGTAGGCAGATGCGCTAGCCACTGTGCCACAGAGGTCGTCTTAAATTAATTTTCAATAGGATCTGTAAAAACGAAGTTTGGAGGTTTGGTCCCTTTTCCCCTGTGGCAGTCCCTGGTTTATGCCTACCCTCTGGGATAAAGGCGTGATCTTATGTGTGTTTTTCCCCAAAGATATATGTAGATCTAGTCACAGTTCCTATGTTAATATGAAGTTAATATTTTATTTTGACCGGCTTGCCTGCATGCAATACTAATAATGAATGTCGATGAAGCGAAGTGAATTGTCAGGATCGTGGCAGGTGGCAGTCCCTGGTCTCTGCCTCTGGGATACAGGTGTGATAGATAGATAGAGAGATAGAGAACACTTTATTGTACGTAAAAAAGGAAATTACACAGGTATTTCTTAATCTAAGAGTACAGACGGCGGCCTTATCACTAAGTGTGATCTTAGGTATGTATATAATTTAATTTATTGATTGGTGGTTTGTCAAGAATCAGAATCAGAATCAAGAATTTATTTCAACGTAAAGAATTTACATTCTGCTTGTTGAATGTCAATGTACATACAGTTATGTATAACGTTAGCCGCTGCCTTGGGGCCGTCTGTAGTGGAGAAAAAGGCAGCGAAAAAAAAAACTCCACTCTGACCATCTTTTCTCAAATCACCTTAAAGCTAATACAAATAAAACATACAAAATAATATCTTGGATGTGTTGAACACTAGACACATTTATCCTCTGATTTAATTTAATATTAAACTACTATTTAATGCCATATGTCCTTGTCTTCTAAATAATCGTTGATTTTATAATAAGCTTTTTTGCAAAGAGTGTGCTTAACACAATTCTTAAATCGCGTTGGGGGTAACTCTAATATATCTTGGGGTATCTTGTTGTAGAACCTTATACAGTGCCCCATAAAGGAAGTATTAACTTTTGCAAGTCTAAATCGTGGAAATGACAATTTATGTTTATTCCTAGTATTAACGTTATGATGGCTACCAAGAGTTTCGAAGTCCTTAATATTTTTCCGAACGTACATAATATTTTCATAAATGTATTGGCTTGCAACTGTTAAGATGTTAGTTTCTTTGAAAAAATCTCTTAGCGAGTCCCTACTACCTAGCTTGTAAATAAATCGGATCGCTCTCTTCTGCAAGATGAAGATAGTCTCAATGTCTGCTGCCCGGCCCCATAGTATTATACCATAGGACATAATACTATGGAAGTAACTAAAATAAACAAGCCTAGCAGTTGCAACGTCAGTAAGTTCTCGGATTCTTTTCACGGCATATGCTGCGGAGCTTAGTCTATGTGCCAATTTTATAATATGTGGACCCCATTGTAGTTTGGCATCGATTGTGATGCCCAAAAATACAGTATCTTCAACAAATTCTAGTTTATTATTTTCGTTAAATTTCATACATTTTGTCTTTTTTGAATTTAACAATAGATTATTTACTGTAAACCAATCTAGAACGTGCGAGAGAGCATTATTTGCTTCGGCAAGATTATTTTCCTGTCTCTTTATTTTAAAAACAAGTGACGTGTCATCAGCATATAGCACTATCTCACACATTTTTTGTACCAAAAACGGTAAATCATTTACATAGACTAGGAAAAGGAACGGCCCTAAGATAGATCCCTGCGGGACTCCCATTTTTACAAGTGAGCCTGACGATTTAATACGATTTTTTTCTGCTTTTTGAACCCTTCCTTCTAAATATGATTTTAATAGATCTAGACTTAATTTTTTTATTCCATAGTGTTTTAACTTTGAGAGTAATGTTTTGTGGTCTACACAATCGAATGCCTTTGACAGATCACAAAATACTCCTATCGCATCATTATGATCCTCCCACGCACTGAAAATATGTTTAACTAACATGACTCCAGCGTCTGTTGTATTCCGCCCTTTAATGAAACCGAACTGCTGACTATGGAGGAGTTCGTAATTATTGAAATGAGTAAGTAATTGATCTAAGATAATTCTTTCAAATATTTTACTTAATACTGGTAGGACTGAAACGGGTCTAAAATTTGTTGGATCTTGTTTATCACCGCTTTTAAATAAGGGTACTAACCTACTATATTTCATGAGGTCTGGAAATACTCCTTCATCTACGCATTTATTGAAAATCTGTGCTAACGGCAAAGCTAGGATATTTATCACTGAACTAACTATTGTTACTGACATACCCCATAAGTCCTCGGTTTTTTAAGATTTAATAATTTAAAATTCTTAACAATGTCATGGGGCTCAATGTAATTAAACGTAAAATCGTGTTCGCATGCGGGGACATTGTCCCTTAATAATGTCGCCGCACGATCAGGTGACGAGTCTAACGGAGCTGTAGTTATGATTGGGACATTAGTGAAGAACTGTTCGAAAGCTGCAGCGATACCTTCATTTGATGTTATTATTTTGTCATCAATCTTAAGTGAAATATCTCGGTCTCCTAACTTTGCTTTACCCGTTTCTCTATTTATTATGGTCCAAATTGTTTTTACTTTATTCGGTGATTGTAGGATTTTACCTTTTATATGATCGCATTTAGCTTTATGGCAGACGGCCTTAAATAATTTTGAATATTTTTTTACGTACTGTATGAAGTTGGCGTCATATGTATAAGTATTTTTGTCATATAATTCATAAAGTGTGTCTCTGCTCTTTCGAATACCTGACGTAGCCCATTCACTGAATCCTACTCTATTGTCCTTGCTTTTAAAAATTCGCAATTTAAAAATCTTTTTAAAACTACCCGACACCACTTTGAATAACTCTTTGTAATGATCATTAGCATTTTCATAATTTTCTTGAGTCCTTATACTACTTTCTAGGTCTGATTTAAATGAAACTAATTTTTTACTTGTTACGGGCCGGCAGAGGATAACAGGTTCGGCCTTTTTTGTATCTATTTCAAAATGCACAACTTGACCGCTGTGGTCTGACTTTAGACAATTTACTGTAGAATAATCGGAAAAATCGCAATCGCAGTAAACATTATCTAGGCAGGTGGCAGTAGTTTCAGTTATCCTGGAAGGCTCCAAAAAAATATTTGCTAGATTAAACGACTTGAAAATAATTGTCAATTTTGTATTTAAAGTGGTGTCTGCCATCAAGTCAATGTTGAAGTCACCACAGACTATGACTTTCTTATTGCTGCTAGAAGCTACCTTTAAAACATCCTCTAATATGGTTTCAAATAAACTGTAATCACTGGTAGGGGGCCTGTACAAGGCTACTACAATGTGTCCAGACAGTTCAACACACGATATTTCAATTACTTTTTCAACAGAAAGTCTGCAAATATCATTCCGTTCTTTAAATTTCAAATTATTTTTTGCTAGTATCAAGCACCCCACGCCTTGCAGACTTTCTATTGAAGCAACTGGCTATTTGATAATTATTCACAGAAAAATTCATTTGAGTCTCTAGTAGCCAGTGCTCTGTGACATAAAGTATATCCACTCTGTGTTGTTCTAAAAACAACTCTAGTTCTAATAATTTTCCAGAAAAGCCACCCTGTATATTCTGATTAGCTAAAATAAGTTTTTTTAAGGAGGGCTTTTCCTTTGTCTGCGCTGGCAGTTTAAATCAGCGGTCAAATTTAACCTACTACTAGTTCTTTTCACAACCTCTGAGTACAGAGGTTGGCAAGTGTCACTTGTCTTACAATTTGTATGACCTGGAGGTCCCTGTGCTATTGTATTAACAATAATAGGGTCATAAACATTGAATGCCAACATTTTGGCAATTAGTCGCTTAGAAGAGAGGGGCACACTCATTGTGTCCCGGGTTAAAATAAAGTCTTGAATAAATTTATTCGTATCAAAGAAATGGACTTGGTCTCTATGACCAAAGGTCAAATTATGTAATAGCCGGTTTAATTTGTATATCCGGTAATTTTGCACTTCTGAAAGAGTTTTTGAATAGGGAAAAGCACAGATGATAATTTTCCTTATGTGCAGAGCTAATATGGACTCATAATAATTTATTAAGTCCCTTTCTTTTATTCCTGTGCTGTTCCCCATTAATAGTACAATAGTTGTGTTTCTATCATATTTTTTGTTAAGTAAAACATTCACTATTTGAATATAAGATGCATTTGGCATACATACATTTTCTACATGCTGTTTTAAGTTGTTCTGAAGCCTAGTTCCTAAACCTACACCTATTTTATCAGAGTAAATTAGAGTTCTAAAGGATGTGTTGTTGTCTTCAACCAAGCTGCTTGTGAGGCCCGACTGTGGTGATGTCATTTTGGTATCTTTATTTATATTTATTCCCATTGCGCGACCAATGAAAACATTTTGACTGCTATTCTGAAAATGAACCCAACCCATTTCACAAAAGCTTACTCGAATCGAATCGACTTAGAAATAAGTCGGTTTTTTTATTTTTATTTAAAATATTTTCTGTACCGGAAATTGAGGACCAAACTCATGTCGTCAAACTGTTCAAAGGCTTTATGACAATGAGGTAAGGATGAAAATCGATTGGACACCAACGCTGAGCTACTACAACGCACGGTGGAGGTCGTGGGTCCGACCTGTCTGTGTGATCCAAAGCGATCTCGAAGGTTAAGCAACATAGGGCGCGTTCAGTGCATGGATGGATGACCGGTCTACGACTAACGCTAGTGGCATTTTTTTGAGCGGTTCCGTGCTTCGCAAGGCACTTGAAGGAATTGATGCCGGCTGCTGCCGATAGATGGCAGTCGTTAAGCCAAGTCAGAGGCCTTAGACCGGCTTGAAAACTTCTGACGGGATACCGCCGTTTATCCAAAGTATTTTTCGCCAAATTTTAATTCCCAATAAACTTATGGCATCAGTTTCATTTCCCAAATGAAACTTTAGCAAGTTTTCATTTCGCATTTTATTCATTTGGTCAAATTATCATTTCGCATAATTTTACTGCGTCAAGTTTTATTAAGACAAACGTTTATTATGCTAACGTTTTATTTTGGCTTTTATTCATTTGGTCAAATTATTATTTGGCATAAATATAGTTGACGATTAGGTACTAATTATTATTGAACGGGGGGTCGGCGATGTAAAGAATACGTGGCGACAGAAATATAGGTGCGACGACGCGCGTAGCGAAGCGGAGCGCCTCGGAGCGTTAGGTTCTCTATGTAAGATCGAAAACAGACTCGACTTTGTTGTGTCATTTACACACATTGCCGGCAGCGTATTCGGTATTGTATGGAAAGGTACTTTTTGCCAAACGATACTTTTGACTGAATAATGCTTGGTAAAATAGATTTTTGACCAAGTATTTATTTGGTAAGCAATAACTTGCCATAATAACTTTTGCTAACTGTTTATTTGCTTTAAGTTGTTTTGAGAAATGTTTTTTTGCCAAGTGATAATTTGTGGAAAATAGTTTGGGAAGTAATACTTTGGGAAACGATTTTTGGCAATACATTAGTAAACCCTTCTGACAGTAAGACCAGCCACTAGTCTTACGAGCCTCCACCAATCCGGACTTGGCCCCTGTGGTGGAACATGGCGTATACCTTCCTCAGGGAAGAGACCCGTGCCCCTCGGTGGGGACATAATGGGTTGATGATGATTTTGAAAATATTGATCATTTTAAGAAACTAATTTCGGTATTTTCGAGTTTAATTCATTATGTCCATATTAAATATTTTTCTAAAATTTTAATGCTTGTAACGTCATCAGAGATGTCTAAAGAGATAGTCTTTGTCTACATACAAAAAAAAACATTTGTAATGTTTTTGTAAGTGTCAAAGTTCCTTCGAGAACAACCGGGCCATAAATAACAATTTGCCAAACTGTATAGTGCCATTACGGGCTTTATCTCATGCTCGAGTTACATGCGGCGTGAGCTTAAATAGACTGTCGAAGTTATGGCCACTTTGAGTAGAGGGAAGTGGAACATTATTTAGAAATTTCGATCCTATGGCGTCGAAATAAGTACTTATACAGTAATTCTTCATTTCCTTTTATTCCCACGGGAGCATAGGCCCTCAACCACAGATTCCCACTTCAGATGGTCGTTAGCGGCAACTTCCGATTGGCCATTTAATTTCGATTGATTGATGGATGATGTTTATTCATATTTATACAGGGTGGAATTTTGTAATGCCACCTGAAGGGGAAGTACTCTTATTACTAGTTTAGTTTAGGACCCAGTCTTTCCACAAATTATTATTTTTGTGCCATATTGTATCACATCAGCTATTGTACCCAATTTGTGGATAGAGAAATAAAGTTTATTTGTATTGTACTGTAGATAGAAAATTTTACTCAAAGAAAACATTCCTTTAATTTTTAAAAGAAAGAAAACTGCATTCAAAGATTTTTAAAATTTTGCTTGCCTCACCCGGTAATCGAACCTACTAAAATCTGTGAAAGTTGCACCCTGTACTTTTATTGCATCGATCGTTAGGGTCAATTATAAGGATGAAATCTCTAAAAACAATAAAATCTTAAAATAATTAATTAATAATTATCGTTGACGTTATTTATCCATTAAAATGACGAATTACTATTTAGATAAGACGATTGCAATTTGCACGTATTTGTAATGCAGACTCCTTTTTTAAATGCGACATAACTTAGATATTATGTAAAAAATCAACTTTACATTAAATCTTATGAGAATGTAAACGAGTTGAGAGTTGAAGTTCAGAATACGATTTATAACATTCACCACAACACGTTATTGAAGGTTACTAGAAATTAATTCGTTAGAAGAATACATTTGTGTATCCAAGAAAATGGAGCCCATTTCGAGCAATTAATTAGTTAGTTTACCAGTAAATAATTAAAACAATTTAAGATTTCCTTGTTTTCCTTTCATTTTATTTATGAAGTTTGCTAGAGAGATTTCATCCTTATAATTGACACTAACGATCGATGCCATAAAAGTACAAGGTGCAACTTTCACAGATTTTAGTTTTTCTATTACCGGGTGAGACAAGCGAAATTTTAAAAATCTTTGAATGCAGTTTTCTTTCTTTTCAAAACAAAGGAATGTTTTCTTTGAGTAAAATTTTCTATTTACAGTATTAAGAGTACTTCCCCTTCAGGTGGCATTACAAAATTCCACCCTGTATACAGAAAAATACAGAAGTCGGTTTTTTGGCAGATGCTCATGGTTTTACAATTTAAATTACTCTTAAATGTTAGGTAAGTACACATACAAATACAAAAAAGATATTTGTAGTTCCCCACGTTGCAGTCCTCTCTGTGTGTTTTATGAATGTGTGTGTGTATGTGAGAGGGTGAGTAAAAAGTATAGTGTATTAAATTTTTAGTGGAATGGAAACTAAGAGACTATTATATACATATTTTAAGTGTGTTAAGAAATCAATTAGTGATTATGTACGAGTATGTATTTAAAAACCATTTAATATCTTTTAATTTAAAAAAGATATTACATTTTCAGTTTCATCATAATGAAAGGGTAGGTCTGCAATGGCACTTTGAATCGAATTTTGAAGATGATTCATACCACAGTTGTACGAGCATGTTTTATTCTTTGAAAACTTTGATAAATTTCAAATATTACTCTTTGAATAACTAATTTAGCTGTGAAAGAAAAATGTTCTAGGGCTAAGGGGAGACGATTTGACTTCTATCTTAAGGCTGCGTCCCCTGGCAAACAGTCTGCGGCCGACTGAGTTAGCGGCGTATCGGTTTACAGTAGTATGCCCTTCCATATACTTTAAATGGAGTGTTCAGTATGCTAGTTTTGCGCTCAATCTACGCAATTTGCAGCGTTACGCGCGCTGACTATCTCAGTGGGCGGCTGACTCACAGAAAAGCCTGTTCCACTCGGCGGCGAAATAGTTTTGTTCGCTTTGAGTATGCCGCTAAGTCGTATTTCAGTTGACTCAAATTTGCGGCTCACTCAGTCGGCAGCGAACAGTTTGCCTACTGGGGACGCAGCCTAAGTCCAACGACCTTAGAACTATGTACCTACCTACAGTAGTTTTATGAGACGCGTCCCTGAAAGACCTCTAAAAATAATAAAGCCTAGTCACTGGAAGCCCATTGCTCCAAGCAATCAACGAACGGGGGACCCTTTTCATTGTAATCTGCTATTCTCTACGCGATATCTATTTTCTTTGACAACCAACCACTCAGGAATATTACTCGGCCATTGCCGACGCATGGCTCTATGTGTAATTTTCTTTTTTTATATACAATGAAGTGTTTTCGATCTATCTGTAACTACATTAAGTAATCAGTGTAACTGTATTTGAACAAAAACTTTCGTAAGCACTTCACATTGTAAATTTTAGGTTCGGATCAACTTATTTGGCTTTTTATCGGACTAGTCCGACTAGTTTGAGACGAGCAGCCGACGACGCAAGCTCCGTCTCTGCTCACCGTGATTAAGCTCTGCGCATCGGAGCGAAACGTTGTCGGACTTGTCCGATAAAAACAAACTTGTTGATCCGGACCAAAAATTTCTGTTAATATTTTTTAAGGAAGTTTTTTGTAGTTTCTTACAAGACAGGCTTATAAGACATATATGCGAATCTGCCTACCATGCGAGAGGTCCCGGGTTCGAAACCCGGCAGGAAACAAAAACAATTCCTGGTTTTGGATGTTTACATGTTTTTGATGTCGTTGCTTCTGGTTCACACAACACAGAGTATCCTAGTGTGGGGCCAGAAGCAGTGTATGTGCCTATGCGTAAATGGCTGTCTACTGGGTGACATTTTCACCGGTACAATAAATTTTGGAGCTAATAAACTCGGCAAAACGTGGGCCTAGTTCTAGTGATTGGTGCCTCTGCCTACCCCTTCGGGGATAACGGGCGTGAGTTTTTTTTTTTTTTTTATTATTATTAATAAATTTTACCGTATCATTGGTATCGATAATAGATTACATTTATCGAATAAAGTTACCATATATATTTTTTCATTTTCATTAATTTATCATTCATCCAATTTGTAACTCTTGGGCACCCATTACAAGGTGTCATCGCGGTGCGAGGCAGAGGGCGGCGGGGTGGGGTGAGTGAGCGGGCGGCGGGCTGGCCGGCGCACGATTTGGCCGGTCAGTCCGCGCGCGCGCATTGACCTAGGTGAGTGCACGTGCGCCGTTTCCGCACTTCCTGCAGTCGAAAATTACGCGCGCAACACGATGTTTACAAACCGCGAGTATTACGCAAAGGTTCGTAGTTACTTTCTCAGTGGGGAAAATACAGTGCAGCTCGGCGGGTATACGCTGAAGAAAGTTTGCCCCGCCTGATAAATGCCGGTTTTATTGAACCTCAAATACTCAACACCAGGACATTCATGAGAGTGACGCAGCATTTGCTAGACTACGGACAGTTCACTGCACCAGCGCACGCTCAAGGCCGAGGAGGGAGACCTCCCTTGGCCGTGGAGATCGAGGAACAGATATTCGCGTTCTTCGAGGAAGACCCTAGAAGGAGCACCAACGACGCGGCACGCACGACGCACTTCGGCGTTAGCCAGTACGTGGTGTGGAAATTCATACCACTACCAACCAGTGCAAGCATTCCACGCCGGTGACGGTCCTAAGCCCGAGCAAGTATGAAGGAAGAATTGAAATCAAGTAAGTTTTTTTTTGCTACGTCATACCTACGGGCTGCGCCGCCGCCGCCGCTTCTTTTCCTTCCCGCAAGCAGCGCGCAGTTGCCAGTTCGTGCGTTTAGTTGGGCTCATGCGTAATCTATCTATCTATATGTATAAAAGGAGAAGCTGACTGACTGACTGACTGACTGACTGACATATCAACGCAGGGCCCAAACTATAAGGGTTAGAAACTTGAAATTTTGCACAGGGGTTCCTTTTACAACGTAGGATAGCACTAAGAAAGTATTTTTGAATATTCACCCCCTAAGGGGGTAAAATGGGGGTGCAAAGCTAGTATGAAACTTTGCCGTTTTTAAAGTTATTCGAATGAAACTCAATATGAAGGTTCTTCATTTAAAATCATGAAACACGTGTAAATTAGTTTTTCAAAAATAATCCCTTAAGGGGGAAAAAGGGGGGTGCAAAGTTAGTATGAAACTTTGCCGTTTTTGAAGTTATTCAAATGATATTTAGTACGGAGGTACTTCATTTAAAATCATGAAACATGTATAAAATAGTTTTTCAAAAATCATCCCATAAGAGCAAAAAAGGGGGGTGCAAATTTGGTATGAAACTTTGCCGTTTTTGAAGTTATTCGAATGAGATTCTATATAAAAGTCCTTCATTAAAAGTCACGAAACATTTGTAAAATAGTTTTTTGAAAATCATCCCTTAAGGGGAAAAAAGGGGGGGTGCAAATTTAGTATGAAACGTTGCCGTTTTTGAAGTTATTCGAATAAGATTCAATATGAAGGTCCTTCATTTAAAATCATAAAATACGTGTAAAATAGTTTTTCAAAAATCATCCCTTAAGGGGGAATAAGGGGAGGTGCAAAGTTAGTCTGAAACTTTGCCGTTTTCGAGGTTATTCAATTTATATTTAGTACGAAGGTTCTTCATTTAAAATCATGAAACATGTGTAAAATAGTTTTTCAAAAATCATCCCTTAAGGGGGAAAAAGGGGGGTGCAAAGTTAGTATGAAACTATGCCGTCATCCAAGTTATTCGAATGAGATTCTATATGAAGGTCCTTTATTAAAAGTCATGAAACATGTGTAAAATAGTTTTTCGAAAAACATCCCTTAAGGGGGAAAAAGGGGGTGCAAATTTAGTATGAAACTTTGCCGTTTTTGAAGTCATTCGAATGGGATTCAATATGAGGATCCTTCATTAAAAATTATGAAAAACATGTAAAATAGTTTTTCAAAAATCATCCCTTAAGGGGGGAAAAGGGGGGGGTGCAAAGTTAGTACGAAACTTTGCCGTTTTTGAAGTTATTCAAATTATATTTAGTACGAAGGTCCTTCATTTAAAATAATGAAACATGTGTTAAATAGTTTTTCAAAAATCATCCCTTTAGGGGATGAAAGGGGGGTGCAAAGTCAGTATGACACCTGCCGTTTTTGAAGTTATTCAATGGATATTTAGTTCGAAGGTTCTTAATTTAAAATCATGATATACATGTAAAATAGTTTTTCAAAAATCATGCCTTAAGGGGGAAAAAGGGGGGTGCAAATTTAGTATGAAACTTTGCCGTTTTTGAAGTTATTCGAATTAAATTCAATATGAAGGTTTGTCATTAAAAGTCATGAAATACACGGAAAATAGTTTTTCGAAAATCATCCCTTCAGGGGGTAAAAGGGGGGTGCACAGTTAGTATGAATTCTGCTGTTTTTGAAGTTATTCGAATGAAATTCAGTATCATAAATATGTAGGTCCTTCATTGCAAGTCATGAAACATGTGTAAAGTATTAAAAATTTCGCTGCGATTTTCGAATTGAATTTCTTTGTTCTTCCATGTGTTTAAATACCACCTATAATACTTGCTTACTTTCTTTTTTTTTTCATATTAGTCGTTCTAACACTTCTAAGTTTTCTCAATTCTTCTTATTATTTCTCAGTTCATGTGTTTATAAATATGTCTCAATTCTTTAAAATACAACCCATAGTAAACCGCCTATACGAGTATACGTCCCGCTGCAGAGAATAGGTCTTCTCTCAGAGAGAGTAGTATGGTTTTAATTATTTCGCATGCGCTAAAAGTATCCCAATCTTATTTGCAAACGCAAACACTTTACTCAACTAAAACCCACGCGGACGAAGTCGCGGGCAACAGCTAGTGAGTCCATATTTATCTAAGATTTGCGGATAAGTTCAAACATTGGTATTGTTGTTTTTTTGTACCAACGGGGTTGTAACAAAAAATGTTGGTATTTGTATTTTGGACTTAGTATTACGTATGTTGATTTATTGTACCGGTGAAAATGTCACCCTGTATGTCTGTCTACGTACTGTAAGCAGAGGAGTATAGAGTTCCACAGGAATCCTTCTCAAGTTAACCACTGGATTTCTCTTAAGCTGATGTGGGTGAGGTTCATAACCATATCCTTACGTAAATATTGGAAAATGAGGCAAAGAACCTAACACGCCATATTGGAAAAGAAATCTTGTAGTTTCATTGAAACAAAAGAGCAACTTTACTTCAGCACAGCGCTCGACTTTGTTTTCGAAGTTACATTTACGAATATGTGTTCGCTAACTATGATGAAAACATCGTAAGAAAACGTGTTATGCATAAGTTTCTGAGATTTTCACTCATCTCAGCATTGTGTATTTGTAACAGCATTGCAGACGACCACGTAGCGGTAGCGCATCTGAACTGCCATCATCGCATGGTGCGAGAGATCACGGGATCCATTCTGTTCCCACCGAGGGGCATGGGTCTCTTCCCTGAGGAAGGTATAGGCCATACTCCACCACGGGAGCCAAGTCCGGATTGGTGGAGGCTTGTAAGACTAGTGGCTGGTCTTACTGTCAGAATTTTTCAAGCCGCCCTAAGGCCTCTGATAAAGTTAATAATAGCAGTTGGTTACTCGTTTTCATGGAAATGTTAGAGGAGACTAAGAGGGAACGAGAAACGTATTGAAGAAACAAATCAATGAAGGCTGCACTTCACGTAAACATCAATATTGGAGCAGACACTTTGCTTGAAAGCAAAAAATATAGCAAAAAAGCAACGGCCCGGCCGTAGGGGAGTTGAATAAACAAAAATATTGCTGAAAGTTTTCCTGTGTCTCCGCGGGTACTTACAAGGCAATTCAGCGTAGCCTCCAACCACGACTCGCGGGCTGTTCCCGACACCTCCACGGGCGCCTAAACCCTAGCATTAAAAATAAGGTGATGACAAAAACCTGAGTTTTCGCGAAATGTTTTTTCCAAACTTCGGCTATTGAGTCGTTTAAGCAAAGTACACTCGTCAAGAAAAACGTCGTAAGGAAATCACTCTTACGCTTGCTCAACTCATACTCTCTTTCTCTCTCTCTATAAGAGAAAGCTCATGCCCACAATGGAACCAACAGAGGTTATTATTTCCAAAAAGTGCAGTTCTTGTGGCTGTGTATGTCGGCTAGAATTTGTCACAGAAGAACACTTTTCTAAATCATGGAATTACTCCTTCTTTCGATATTTTTGTTTCTTTGGATTATTCCCTTTTGTTCGATTAAGTTCGTGTGAATTTACTCAATTTATGTAACTAATACCTACTACGAAAAATAGAAAAAACCAGTACAACAAAAAATTTTGTGTAAGACAAACTATAAATAAGTTTAGGCGTAAGTAAATTTCAGAAAGTCTTAAGTTAGGTTAGAAATAGATTTCCGAGAGCGGCTATATGATAAGAAACATGAAAATAACCTATTTTCAAAATAATAAAAAAAGTGAGGCGAATCTCAGCACCTCAACCTATCAAACCCTCTTAGTTAAGATGCAATATTAAATTTGGATGCGAATGAAATGAACCATATTATAGAACGGAGGAAAACATTTTTCATGTAAATCGAGTGCGACGCTTCGGCGGGCGTGAACTGAATTATATTTTGAAATTGTCGGATTTAAGCGCAACTCAACCTTGTCTTAAGGTCTTCGCTAGTAGCCCGTGTGATAAGGTTCATATTTGTTTGTTTCTTTTGCTTTATCTAATGCGAGAACCTTTGATGTTCCACGCTCATGTATTATGCACCGAAGAGCAAAAATATGTCCTAAGATCTGCGATAATTTAGATATTTTTTTGTAAAGGCTTATAAAAAAAAAGTCATTTTATATACATGTTGTTGCTTTGTGAATAACCTAACATTTAAAAAAAATATCCCTACTTTTTTTAAATGTTAGGTTATTTACAAAGCAACAACATGTATATAAAATGACTTTTTCTTTAAAAAATAAAAATAGGACGATTTTCATTGAAATGTAACGTTTTTTGTAACATTTATGAAAAATTAACCTGATTTTCAGCATTCCTCTTTATCCTAAATGCCTAAGTTTAAATGGTTATTACTCACATAGAGTAAGAAAGCCTGACGAAACAAATATATCGAACAAATGTGAGTGAAGGTCCCAGGCGGACATGCTTTGATCAAGTAGGGGATGTATTAGCAAAGGGCAAGATAAAAAGTAGCCGAAACCAGAGAGCCCGCATGCAACGTCTAATGAATATCGATGAAGCGAAAGTTTTTTGTCAGAATCGTGGCAGGTGGCAGTCCCTGGTCTCTGCCTAACCATCTAGGATATAGGCGTAAGTTTTTTGTAGTCACATCATCATCATAGGCCTTTGTGTCTATTACGTCTACTTTGACACTTTTTCGAGCGACTAAAAAGTTCAAGAGCGGCAATATGCTGCATGTAGGATAATAAGGAAAAAGTCCGGAGTAGGGTCAGGACGTATTTGGTGCCTCCTGGCTCTTTTGTCCGCTGCTGGGCAAATGCTGGGTCGCCGGACACTTGCCCCAAGATATGCGAGATGCCAACATTGTAACTTTGTATAAGGGAAAGGGTGACCGTGGCGACTGTAACTTATATCGCGCTTCGTTGGTAGTCCCATAAGACAGGCATAAAGAGGAACCGTATCAAATATAAAGGCCAAAATATTCGACATCCACCCGCCCTACCTAATAGAAACATAGAGATCAGCGTCAACAGGCGCCAACATGTACTCACCACTCAATTTATTTCCTGTCAGCGGCCGGCACATAACGCAGTGTGAAGTGGACAAAATGGAGGCTCTGGTGGACATTCAACGTGTTAAATGGACACTAAATGTTGGCCTCGTAGTATTTATAGGCTGTTAGTTTGCGGTGGCGCGGGGGCCTATGACAATTGATCTGAAATAAAGCTCTGTGTAATTTTTCGACGGTTTGAATTGAGAATTTTGCTAAGTCAAGTAGTATGAGTATGTTTGGTACAACGCCTATACCAAATACTAAGTACTCGTACCAAATAGGTACTTAGTACTAATGGGCGTTGAAGTAATAAAAGTGAAGGTAACGTCATTTTTACAATTAAGTTTATTTGAGTTCGCCCTGCGTGTATGACTAGTCCCAGGTATGATTCATACTGGGTGGCGCAAAAGTAATGACCCTATTTGGTTCAGCTACAACTTTTTTTCTAAATTAGAAAACTAGAATTAGTTTTTTAAATATGTATATTTGTGTCATGAAATTTTGTTGCATTATAATTTAAATATGATGTCTCTTAAATGTTGACGAACATTTGAGCCCTATTTATGACATTTTCCATAACTAGCCGTAACATCCTGCAATATGTTTCCTATTTTGTGATGAATGTTTTCTTTTAATCTCCTGACTACTGGAATAAGTTTTTTTCTGCGATCAAGTTGATATTCAGAATAGGGTATGCTCTTACTATTAAAATGTTTAAAAATTCTAATGTTAATTAAAAAACTAAAATTAAAATTTAAGTTAAAATTTAAATTAAAACTGAAATTCTAATTCTTTTTGAAAATTCTGGTTCTAATTGTAATTCTAATTCTAACTCTAATTTATAATGATGTCACTAGTTGTACTTTCGCGCAAATCATTTCAAACCAAAGGAGATACTTTTTGTTTGTTTTATGTCCTTCCATTAGTCACTCAGCGGTCAGGAGGTTAAAGCTGTGAGAGTCTGTGACTTGTTCACATACACCAGAGTTTTCAAATACCCCAAAGAAAGAAGTCTGGACAGTTGAGATCGGGTGATCTTGCAGGCCAAGCGAATACACAAAACGAGAGATACCTAACACGGCCTAGAAAATTTGATCGACACGAATTCCACGTTCTTGGGGAGTAAAATGGTCCTTGATTCTTCATTATCATCAGGCTGTACCAGTCCACTGCTGGACATAGCCCTCCTCTAATGAGCGCCATAGCGTCTTGTCTTCAGCTTGCCGCATCAAGCATCAGCCTGCAGATGTTCCGTTGGTCTTTGATTGCTTTTAGTTAATTTTATTTTTATCTACCAAAGAAAGAAGGTCGTAGGTTTGATTTCCACTGGTGTTTTTTGTTGTTCGTAATGTCCTTGCCTGGTTACCATAGCACAGGGAATCCTAGTTTTAAACCCCCGTTTCCTGGTGGTTATACTAATACATATGTCATATCAGTATTACTACGAGGATAAAATAAAATAAAAATAAAATAAGATATACATGTCCTCCTAGTCATACTGTAATAAGATATTTTTATAAAAAGATTTTCTCCTTCCTCCTGTATAATATAAATACTTTTCTGTGTAAATAAAGAAAGTAGTAAATAGTTCTTCTTCTATTATTAAGTACTATTTACTTGTAGTTTTATATGCTGGCATTTGTTTTTTCCTCTACAGAATGTTCAGAAAAATGAGTATGACCAGAAGGACATGTACCTATATCTTCGTAGTCATACATGACCACTAGGAAAAGGGGTTTTAAACCAGGTCAATTGATTATGTTCTGTGGGAGCTATTATTATTACTTTTAATTTATCTATTTTAGTACTTTCTTTCGTTTTTTCTTGGTTCTTGTTTTTTTTTTAAGAATAAATACCTTATAATTTTCTTAGAACATATTTTAAACCTAGAACTAGTAAGAATAACTTCCACACAAGACAATCACTTGACCTTGTACCAACCTAGCAATAATAACCAGGCAAGGACATTACAAACATCTCAGTGGGAATCGAACTCACGACGTTTTTTTTGGTAGCTAAGTGCCTCAAGACCAACGAGGCAGTCAGAATAGCTAATATGCTCGCTTCAACCTATTCATGCTAGCTTCAACCGTAAGCGACGAATGAGTTATGCTTATGTTTTGTATCTTGCTAAACTTAGACGGTGATGTCTGTCATACAGTTTTTATAACTAGCACCTACAGACACCATCGTTCAAATCCTATCACTAAATTAATGTACCTAATTACTTTCTTTACAAATTTTAAAATAGGATAATTACTTGTTAAACTGTCCTGTAATAAGAAAATTTCAATTTCAATTTTAAAAAAACTATCGTGTAGTACAGTTAGTTGTTAGCTACGGCGTAGCACTTGCTACGAGATTGGCTATGAAGTGGCTACGATGCTACGAGAGTTTACGAGACTATTTTAATGTTACGTACAGTCCAGCTTTATAAGTTAACTTGACATTGTCCAAAGGCACAGCATGGCGCAACCGTTGCCGATTCCAACCGAATGATACTATCAGTCGACGAACTCTAGCTACTACGAGTACATAAGTTTTTTAATCCAACGACGACTGCACTCCTGCTATCTCAGTCTTAATATTATACTTACAATAATACACTTATCGAATCGCTTGTAGCCCCGGCCGCCTGAGTGATTTGAAACGATCACGGTGCATGGATGGGTGACCATTCTATGACGAACGATAGTGGCATTTTTCTGAGCGAATCCGAGCTTCGCAAGGCACGTCAAGCAGTTGGCTGCCGTCGATAGACAGCAGTCTTTAATCAAGTCCTTAGGGCCTTAGGGCGGCTTGAAAACTTCTGACAGTAAAACGAGCTACTGGTCTTACAAGCCTCCACCAATCCGGTCTTGGCCCCTGTGGTGGAGTATGGCCTAAACCTTCCTCAAGGAAGGGACCCGTTCCCCTCGGTGGGGACATAATCGTTTGATAGATAGATAGAATATTCTTTATTGTATGTACACCAGGAATTACACATGATATTTGACAATAGCATAGTACAGTACAATTGGCGGCCTTATTACTAAAAGTAATTTCTTCCAGACAACCATTGATTGAAAAAGATAAAGAAGCTAAATTACGGGTAGTCGGTGCAACTAGACAATATTAAACAAGATATTTCTATATCTAATACACATACATAAACGGTACATAAATATTAAATAAATATGTCCTGATAATATGTGATGATGAGTCCTTCTTCTGCTTTGGTTAAGAAAAAAATGTTCTTTAGTTTCTTTCAGTTGAAATAAGAAGTAGTAGTAACAATTCTTATTAAATGGTTTTAACATAGCGATAAGTCACCGAAATAATAATTCTTCAACAACATTTCCGTCGTAAAAATAAAACTTCGACGAAAAGATAATATGAAGCGCTACAAAAACAACAATTTCATTTTAATAAAGTCCTGAACCGAAAAGTTGTTGTACAAAGTTTTGTTACAGCGTTTCCCTTTTTGTCTGTCCGCTATTGGCATACATTTAGATAACAATAAAAATGAAAATAAACTTTGAAAGGACATGGCTCACTAAAACAATAGATTATCTTCCTGCTGTTCTTATCATTTCCTTTTTGACACTTAAAAAATAACACACACCATTCCGCTGAAACATAGGCACTATTTTAAGCTTCTACCGCAGAACATAGGCATTCTATCTAAGAAAGAGAGAGAGAGAGACAGAGACTTGTTACCCCCTATATTGCAATTTGAATCTTCATACTGTCAAATTAGGATACAATTTGCCAGTTAGACTATTGGAATCGCATAGGATTTGGTGCGCGTAATTAATGCTCATTTTTGATCTTATAGTAGCATAACTACTTGTTAACTTTGAAGGAAAATATCGAAAGGGATCCGGAGTGTCCAAGGTCCAATGGTACAAGGTTCATTCAATATCTTCTCAGCGCTTGAAATAGCCAATCCGCGTGGGCACGCGTTATGATCAAGCCCATTCTCTCTCTCTGAGAGAAGGCCTCTGCCCTGCAGTAAGACGTATATAGGCTGCTTACAAATTAAGCGCCTGGTATGGGATCACCTGAAGAGGAGGAAGAAGAAATACATTTATTTATAGCCACATAGTTACATATTATAAGATGAGAAATATAAAGCAAAATAAAATACAACAGAACACAACGGGACTAAGTAGGGGACATCAGCTCAGTGGCCTAAGGCTCAGTAATAAATTGTGGTATTTAAGAGAAAGCTGTTTTTTTTATCGCCTTAGTTTCGAGGTTGTAGATAAAAAAAAGTTACCACTATTCCTGAGATTTATAGTAACAATTTACACCACATTTTGACGAACTTATGAGTTTGCCAGGTTATTATGAAAGCTATGTAATTGATTCAAGTTTTCTCCTCTTATTTGATATTTTTCAATTTAATCTGAAAGGGTTTGCATACTGTTCAGCTTCTGTACTACGCGCATCATATCCTAACCAATTCCAATTGTCTGAAGTTTCATACTAATTGCTGTTGCAAACGTCAGGACTCCGACAGAATTTGGTGGGCATAATTAGGCACAGCATGGCAATTGATCAACCTTAAAAGGATTACTTAAATGTGACTTTCGGAAGAGATGACTACAACCCTCTCTACCATCCTCAGGCATTTAGAGTAACAACGTCCAGCAACAGATTCAAACTTTCTTAATTGAATTCTTTCGTTTCAAAAAATAATGTAATGAAAATTTGGCAAATTGCGAACAGTACGCGAACAGTTGGATGCTTTCTACGTTTTATCTCCTTAGATTTATTAGTATTTTTCTTATATTGTATTTTTTTTAATACCTTCCTCAGGGAAGAGACCCATGCCCCTCGGTAGGAACATAGTGGGTTGAAGTTGAAGATGATGATTATGATGATGTAAGTATTTATCTGAATGAATCTAGCTATTTTCATGTGACTTTATGGCTAACACACATACTACACCATACATAATATTTGAGATTCCTTGAGTTGACGTGTCTATATTCAAAGGAGCTCAAAATAGAAAGGCTAGACTTGAATATACCTCGTTACTGGAGGCCGTCCTCTGAAAGGCTGTAGAGTATGTGAAAGTGACAGAGACTACACTAATATGAAATTCGCAGGATCATGCCCGATTCTATTAGGGCATTATAGTACGCTGACAGTACAATTAAACATTTAATAAATATGTTTGTTTGTTGTGGTATGTTAATTTCTCCGGGTTTATTGCCCACAGCACTGATTTTCAGCCTGGGGCTGGTCTAGTGTCTTACAGAACATCGCATCAAGACGGACAAAGTTGTGTTATATGATACAAAATCATACAACACAACATGATACAATAAAATACACTTTCGTAAGCACTACAAGCTTATTAACATATGTCCGGAGTCACTTAGGGAGCGTCCATTAATTAAGTGATGCATTTTTGAGGATTTTTACATATATTTTATTTTTACGTGATATTTGCCTTACTTAAAGTCAAGGAGACTTTCACTGTCGAATACTTTTCTAATTTTTTTTTAAACTAATGGTGCTACATAAAATGGGTCCATGTGCCTACCTTCTCTGTGCAGTCCTATGCTCTATGGCCACGTTACACGGCCCAATAGCGCCTCAATAACGAGGGCGTCTCCTTACGAATGGCAAGTTTCGCGTTGTTCACCAGATAACGGGGACCCCTTTAAGGGGTAAACTCACTTCAGACAGTAGCAGTAGCGCCTTCGACGGACGAAAAACATGTCGCGACGATCTCTCTGGCGCAACGGTTAGCGCATCTGCCTACCATGTGAGAGGTCCCGGGTTCAAATCTGGGCTGTGGATAAAAAAAAACAAGTCTTGGATGTTTACATGTTTGTGATGTCACCGATTCCCACGACACAAGGTATCCTAATGTGGGGCCAGAGGCAATGTATGTGCCTGTATGTAAATGTTTGTGTTTATTGTAAGCAGCGTACGTACCTAAATAAACAAAATATTAATAACACGGACGACTCTGTGGAAACAGGAAATCAGGAATTAAAGGTCGATTTCAGTAATTTCACATATGCTGTGGCATACTTGAAATTACTGAAATCGACCACGTGAAAGCCGGACACAATTCCAGAACAATTACCGCCTATCCAAGGACATATTCGAAGATCCGTGCCAAGACCTGGAACTTTAATGAAATAATAATAAATAAAATAATAAACTCACGCCCGTTATCCCCGAAGGGGTAGGCAGAGGTACCAGTCTCTAGAACTGGACCCACGTTTTGCCGAGTTTATTAGGTCCCAAACGTTTGCCAAACCATTTGCTGATAAATTGTGCCCGGATAACGGCGACAGGCTTGCCACTTGTCACTTTAATGAAATAACAATTGAAATTTTGAAAAAACATCAAGTCGGTAATAAAAAAAACCGTCCTATTTATGTGTGTAAATAGGAGGGGAAAACAAAATAATATCAACCCATTATGTCCCCACCGAGGGGCACGGGTCTCTTCCCTGAGGAAGGTATTAGACCATACTCAACCACGGGGCTCTAGTCGGGATTGGTGGAGGCTTGTAAGACTAGTGGCTGGTCGTACTGTCACAAGTTTTCAAGCCGCCCTACGGCCTCTGACTTGGATAAACGACTGCCATCTATCTCTTGCCCATGGCGGGCACCAACGCTTAACGTGCCTTTCGAAGCACGGAACCGCTCGGAAAAATGCCACTAGCGAGTTATGGACGGTCACACGCGCCCTGTGTTGCTTATCCTTCGTGATCGTTTAAGTTCACTCAAGCAGCCGGGGCTACGAGCGAAGACAACATGATATGAAAACATATTTTTAATTTACCAACAACGACATTATACCTGTACAACACCGTACGATGGTACCCCCAAGGGCTACAGGAAATAATACACTGAATTTAGTTATAAACAGTATATTCCTGTATGGATAAAAAATTAACAACATTTTTTTTTTTTTTTTTAGCCCTATAAAGGGCACCCTCCGGAGGACACGGGGGAGGGAGGTGGTGAATGCTCATGCATGCACAGCACGGGCCCGGCCGTGCTGCCAATGTGGGACTCGCAGAGTGCGCCTACCCACTAAACACCACCTTGGTGCTGGTTTGGTCCTAAGGACCCCTAAACCTACATCATGAGCGACCCCCCTCGAGGCCGAGGAGGGCGCACAGCGGAGCTCACTAGAGCTACCGCTTAGGGGGATTCGTCACATAGTGACAGAAACAGAAAGAAAGAAAAAAATTTAAGTGAGAGTAGTGTCCCCGGGGACACTGTTGGGAGCGGGGGCTACATCTGACTGGGCCTGGGCCTCCAGGAGGAGGTCGAGGTCGGATGAGAGCTTATCGGGTGGGTCGACTAGAACGTTCCTGGGCCTGCGCACCAGGTAACGAGGATTAGTCGTGGGGGGAGGGTAAACTGCTGATTCGCGGATCAGGGGGTTAGAGTGTTCTTCAGCGCGGCTGAAGAACGACTCTGAGAGGGATCTAATAAACTGTTGGATAGTTGGAATCTCCATATCCCGATGGAGATCGGCATTTCTGACGCACCAGTGTGCGTTCAGAGCCCTACGTAAGAAATTATTCTGGACTATCTGAAGTTGATACATGAGATTGGGGGCCGCGTGTGCGAAAACGGGAGCCGCGTAGGTCATCACGGGACGAATGCAAACTTTAAAGAGCGTGCGCTTGTTTCTGGCTGTCATTTTACTTTGTCTGCCTACCATGGAAGATAGGCGGCCAAGGTAAAAACGAGCGGTCCGGGAATTAACAACAAAATCCGACTTGCCTTATATACCATTAGTGAAATCAAAACGATTGCACGATTTAACTTACGCCCAGCGCCATCTATCGGCAACATTGCAAACTAAGAAGAAAATCAATACAACGCTACGTTGAGTGCGTATACAATACCCATTCATTACTTTAATGAGCATAGTACAATTCACAGCTCACTAACCGTCATCTATCTTCTTCTATCTATCTTCTTCTATATATATAAAAGGAGAAGCTGACTGACTGACTTAGAATCAACGCAGAGCCCAAACTACTGAACCTAGGGGGTTGAAATTTGGCATGGGAGTTCCTTAGGGAGCCTAGGGGAGCACTAAGAAAGGATTTTTTGAAACTCACCCTCTAAAGGGGTAAACGGTGGTGTTAAAGTTTGTATGGAGGTATAAAAGAATGTTGTCAGATTTTCTTGAAACTTGAAATAAATACTCTTCAACACAATTGATTGAACACGTGTTTCACGGTTTTTCTAAATTTAACCCTTAACGGGAGTGAACGGGGTTGCAACATTTTGAACTAAAGTCCACGCGGACGGAGTCGCGGGCGAAAGCTAGTACTGTATATTATTCTGTTTAGTATACTGGTGCTATCATCCTAGGCTGGAAGTTCTTTAAGTAAACATAATGGTAATAATATTTCACGTACGAGGTATAGTCCCGTCACAGCAATGCCTCAGTAACGCATATGTTTCGCCACTGAAAGTGGCCGTGGGTGAGGGCTGAGGGTTACTCAACGGATACGTCGACAAAAGGCTACAGGCGGCTAAACAAAGCCTTGTGCAGCCTATATATCTCCCTGTACAGGGCATAGGCTTTCTCTCAGAGAGTTTATTGGCTTTAATCAAGTCCAAGTCTAATTTCGTAAATGGGCTAGTTGCCCTAAAAAATGTAATTAGTCCGTCTTTTAGATTATTCAAAAATAAGGCACACGTATATTTTTATTTGTAATTAAGACCAAAAATGACAAAGATATAGCCCATTAAAGTTACATGTGACGTCACGCCGTAGATTTTTTTAGCACGGAGTGACGTCACACGTAACTTTAATGGGCTATATCTTTGTTATTTTTTGTTTAATCGAAAAAAGAAAAAATAAGTGTCCAATATTTTTTTATAATCTAAAATACGGACTAAATTGAATTTAATTATTTTGACCCTGGAAACTACTCTATTGTGATCATGCTACACATGTGTTGGAGATTAGTCAGGATCTTAAATATTTATTCATGTTATCTTGATAATGTACTGGCTAATATCTGTTTTGTGTGCCTAATAAATAAATAAAAAAAATCATTCCCAGGCAGTAAATCCTTTTTTTTTTTTTTTGTTAACGGGGTGAAATGCTTTGTGCACCATAACCGCCACCCTTGGGGGAGGGCGACGGCCGTGTGTCGGACTCTCCTCTCCTAATAATAGGAGAGGCATACCTCCTAAAACACCCCGGGGGCCGTCCTGTCGCTCGTGCAATGGGGCGCCGCCGGATCTCGCTTGTGGTAAACCACAGTGCGAATGCTACAGCGGCGCCCCGGCGACGTCGACCCGACTCGCAAGGAGTCGGGCCCACCCTCACTGGAGAAGGGGCATGGACCCCCCACCCCCTTCTCCCGTCACGATGTCGGACGGCAGGTCCCCCAACCTGCCGTCTGTGACCCTCCCTCAACCTCCTCTATGCCATCTGCTGAGCAGAGGGACATAGAGGAGGGCCTCCACCGTGTGTTTTTTATAGAGGTTGTCTCCTCGCGGCCCGAAGGCCCCCGGCCCCACTCAGTGTGGGGTTACGGGTGCGGGGCCCATAGTGGACCCCGCGGGACATCCAGCAGCGCAAGCCACTGGACGTCCCCCTCCCTCTGGTTTTGGTCCGCGCCGGCCGAAGCCGGTACCCCCCATATCTGGAGGGCGTTCCCCTATCCGCCACCCGGGGGACGCGTCCGATGGAAGACCAGAAACTCCACACGGAGGCAGTAAATCCTGAATAAGCCGTTTTAGTAGTTGTTTTTTTTTTTTATTAAAAACTGACCAACGATTGACCCCGATCTCACCAAGATGGAGCCGACGATGTTCCTCGTTGGTTCAGTAAGAGCCTATTCACTCTAGCCTTAAAGGCACCCAAATTGTACCTTTCCGGAAAAACAGAGTAAGGGAGCGAATTCCATTCCTTAGCGGTGCGCATTAGAAACGACGAGGCGAAACGCTTCGTGCGCACAAAAGGTGTCTGCACAACATAAGGATGAAGTCGCTCCCCTCTCCTGGATGTCCGGTGATATAAAGGAGATGGCGGGATAAGATCGTGTAATTCCCGTGCGCACTCTCCAAAATGTATCCTGTAGAATACCGCCAAACAGGCTACCTTCCGTCGGTGTTCGAGGCTTTGCAGTTTGGCCTCAACCAAGGGAGCATCACCAATTAGCTTGCGCGCTCGACGCTCTACGGAGTCCAAAGCAGCTAACTGATATTTGGCCGAGCCGTCCCAGAGATGACAGCAGTATTCCATACACGAGCGGACTTGTGCTTGGTAAAGATTTAAGAGCTGTCCCGGTGTGAAATACCGCCGCACTTTAAACAGGATCCCCAGCTTCTTGGCAGCAGTCTTCGCTTTGGACTCAATACAACGGCCGAAGTTTAGGTTAGAGCAAAGGTCCAAACCCAGCAGCTCAAGGTGATTGGTTAGCGGTACGGACACACCTTGGAAAGTAGGAGTCGATGTGAATGGACTCCTCTTTGCAGTGAATAAACACGCCTGTGTTTTGGTGGCGTTGAACTTAATTCCGATTCCGTACGCAGGTAGCTTGCTAATGAGGCTGTCATGCCAAACCCTATCGAAAGCCTTGGAGATATCGACCGACACAGCTAGAGCTTCTCCGTGCTTTTCCATGGCTTCGCCCCATATATGCGTGGCGTACACCAGAAGGTCCCCAGTAGACCGATTTCGGCGAAAACCATATTGTCGGTCACTAAGGAGATCGTTACCTTCTAGGTACGCGAGGAGCTTGTTATTCAATACACGCTCCATAATCTTACACAGTATGGAGGTGATTGCAATTGGTCGATAGTTCAACGGGTCGGCACGACTACCTTTTTTGGGCACAGGCTGCACGTTAGCAAGCTTCCATCACTCCGGAACTTGATTTTTCATCAGGGAAAGGCGGTACAGGCGTGTTAGTACAGGAGACAACTCAGGTGCACAGGCCTTTAGCACTATTGCTGGTATACCGTCGGGACCACTGGCCTTATTCACGTCAAGACAGCGTAATGCTTTAAGGACCTCACTCTGGTGGATACGGACTTCAGGCATCCGAGTTTCGCATCTACTTATCGAGGGAGGTACTGCACTACCATCATCAAGACGTGAATTTTCCGCAAAGAGAGAAACGAACAAATTCACCTTCTCTCTCGCAGTGTGGGCAAGCGAACCGTCAGGTTTCAGCAACGGCGGCAATGATGGGCGACAGAAATTTGCCTCCACCGACTTGGCGAGGGACCAGAATGCTTTACTCCCCGAGGGGTACGAAGCAAGTCTAGCCCCGATACGACCAACGTGGAGGAATCGAGCTTTCTGTAGAACCTTCTTGCAGGACTTGGCGAGCTTGTTAAACGTCTGCTTCTTAACGTGTACATCCGGAGCTTTGCGATTCCGAGCATCAGCCCAAGACTGGTAAGCCGAATGCTTTAGCGCCTCAGCGCTGGCACACTCGGCATTAAACCATGGGCGAGCTTTACCACTAAGTGCGACATCAGAGAATGGGATGAAGTATTCCATGTCCTGACGCAACACATCGGCAATGGCTATCGCGGTGCTTGACGGATCATCACTAGAGAAGCAGACTTGCTGCCAAGGATAAGAAGCGAAAAAATGGCGCATCTCATCCCAATCTGCTGATTTGTATCGCCAAACTCGCCGGGTGCCTCTCGGACTAAGATCGGGCGGAGAATGTATTGACACAAACTTCACCAGACAATGGTCAGAAGTTCCCAAAGGGGACGATACCGACACATTGTATCTGTCCGGATCAGTTGTCAGCAGAAGGTCCAAGCAATTAGGTGTATGGCCAGCGACATCCGGAATGCGAGTTGGTTGGTCGACCAGTTGGGTGAGATCTAGCGATAACGCAAACTTGCGCGCCTCTCTCCCCGCATGGTCGGTGATCCGGTATGGGAACAGCCACTCTTCGTGGTGGGCGTTAAAGTCCCCCAGAAATACCAATTCAGCACGCGGGTACCGTTGCTGAGCCATATCCGCCGCATCACTGAGATGTTCAAATAGCCTGGTCGTCTCCTGATCACCACTAGGCGACCGGTAGACTAAGGCGTAGACAATTTGGTCAATACCCGTGTCCACTAGGAGCCAAAGGGTGTATAAGGCTCAGGTGGAAAATGATACGCTGCAACTTTATTATAAACGTTTAATTTATTTTCACTTCACTTTCTGTACATTCAATTCACACTTTCAATAGTTCACTTTTTTTTACTAGTTCAATTTTAATAATCACGTTTTATACATTTTCGGGCATAAGCTCCGCTTTCGCGACGGTTCGTAACAGACTGGCGAACCGTCGACAAACGGTTCTATTTATATCAAAAACTTATCTATGGTTGACATTTGAGAGTCAAAACACAACTTATTTTGTACCGGAAACTGTGTGTTTACTAAACAGTATTTGACTCTCAAATGGCAAGCAAAAATAACAATAATAAAAGACCTTCAAAATAAAAATAAAATAATGATCGCAGAATAAATTAAATAATTATCTAACATTCGGCCTTTCCTGCCATAAAGTTTGTCCCCAAACTTGACCATTATTATTTTAGATTATTCAATCAATCTATCATACAACTTATGAACTTTTAAGTTACAACTTATGAAATTTTTATTGAACATACTACTCAAAATCTAATAATATTGAAACTTCTCGGCTCGGCAAACAGTTCAATTAATCCGTTAACATAGAACACATTTTCGACTCGTCAATGGATCTACTAACATTCAAATATCCTTTTAACCAACCAGTGGATCTGTCAACACTGCTTAAACCTATTAATAACATAGTCCAATGGATCTGTCAACATTGTGACTATCTTTTAAACTATCAGCGGATCTGTCAACACTGCATGCTCAATCCAAATAACATGGTTCAATGGATCTATCAACATTAAAACCATATTTTAGACTACTAGTGGATCTATCAACACTAGTTGAGCACTACTAATAAAATAGTTCAATGGATCTATCAACATTAAAACCATATTTTAGACTACCAGTGGATCTATCAACACTAGTTGAGCACTACTAATAAAATAGTTCAATGGATCTATCAACATTAAAACCATATTTTAGACTACCAGTGGATCTATCAACACTAGTTGAGCACTGCTAATAAAATAGTCCAATGGATCTATCAACATCGAACTATCCTTTGGATCTGCCAACACTGTATGTGCACTACAATAACAATGAAAGTTCATTAGGTCTGTCATCATTGAATTATCTTCCAGCTCATCTAGAAATCGGTATGATTAGGTTACATGGAGTAAATTAACCAATTATAGTATTTGCTAAAACACTGAACCGGGCACAATCAAATCAAAATCTAGTCCTTCTCTTCATCAACCTCGTCACGATCACTCTCTGAATTACTGACTGGTATCATTGAGATCCAGGGTTTTATACGATCAGCAGCCCACACATTGCAGTAATCTTTCTGAGTTATATTAGTGCCTTTGATACTTGATACCTCATATCGATCATTGTCAAGTATTTTTGTTACCTTAAAGGGGCCGGAAAATTTAGGAAGTAGTTTCTTGCTCTTGCCGTCATTACTGGGAGAAGGTTTCAAAATCTTAACCAAATCACCTTCTCTGTAAACCCTGGCCTTTTTTTTGGACCTATCATACCTGTCTTTCTGAGCGACTTGATTTTTTTCAATGTGTGTACTAATCTGTTCTCTAATTTCTTGTGTATTCCCTGGCTGACGTGTAACATTTAGAATTTTAGCGAATATGTTATCTCCTTTGCTAGCTAGTGATATGCCAAAGAGCGCTTCTGAAGGGGCTTTTCCTATACCTTTATTAAGACTATTATTTAGTCCCCATTGCAATTTGCCAAGAACAGTGTCCCAATATTTTTCACCTAACTTGTCTGTGTATACAGTTAGGGTGTCCAAAATGGTTCGGTTGTATCTCTCCACTTGCCCGTTGGCTCGTGGAGAGGCTACGGCATTTAGGATATGATTAATTTTGGAATCATTACAGAACTTCTCAAATTCCTTAGAGGTGAAAGATGTTCCCTGATCGGAGATTAACCTATCAGGATAGCCAAAAGTAGTGAACATGTCATCAAGAGCACGTACAGTAAGATTTGTTTTGAGATTCCGCAATGGTTTTATTAGGCAAAACTTCGTAAAACCGTCAACCAAAACTAGCAAATAAGAATTACCTCTTGCACTTTTGACGAATGGACCTAAGTGGTCAATATGGACGGTATCGAAAGGTCGGTCCACTTTATGTATTGGGTGCAAAAGTCGTTCCTTTGCACCACTAGGTTCTTTGCTATATGCACATTCTATACATGAACTTACGTATTTCTTAATGAATTTTCTCATTTTAGAGAACCAAAAATCTTTACCAATTTTGCTGAAGGTTTTTTCGAAGCCAAAATGACCAATGTCGTCATGATTTAATTTACACAGTTGAAATCTAGCACTTTTTGGTACAACCCATTTCAATTCCTCACCAACCCTTCGAAACAATGCATTATCTTTAAGTAAATAGTTTTTCTGAATATCTGAATAATCTTTGTCTTCCAAAATTTTACGAATACGCTGCAATTCCCCGTCATTCAACTGTGTTGTAAGTAACCAATCTTCTTGAGTGATTCTCAGAATAGAAGGCATAGGATCTTGCATCACATCAGCCTCAAACGGTTGAGGGTTCCTACTTAAGGCGTCTACATGGGACATTGTGTGCCCTGGCTTGTACTGAATGCTAAAGTCAAATTCTTGTAAAATTATCCACCACCGTGCTATCCTCGGGATGAGGTCTCTTTTAATTAAAGTGGCTCGTAACGCACTACAATCCGTCACTAATGTGAATACAACACCTAGCAGATATACTCGGAAGCGTTGAAGAGAAGCTACAACTGCTAAAGTTTCCAGCTCATATGCATGGTAATTTTGTTCCTCTAGGCTAGTTTTCCTGCTGAAATATGCTATTGGTTTGATGGTGTTTTCAAGAACATCTTGATGTAATAATATTCCCGCAAGACCATGTTTGCTGGCGTCCGTGTGTAGGTAAGTTTTGTGATTAGGATTATAGATGCCTAACAATGGTCTTTGAATCAATGCCTCCTTTAGCTGATTAAAAGACTGTTCCTGTTCAACGTCCCAACGCCACGCAAAATCCTTTCTCGTTAAATCTGTTAGGGGTCTAGCAATCGTGGCAAAATTTTTAATGAATTTTCTGAAGTAGCTTGCCAAGCCAATGAATTGTCGGATTTCATGCGTGTTTTTCGGTCTTGGGAATTGCTCCACTGCTTTTATTTTGGCTTTCCCTGGTTTAATTCCCCTCTCACTAATTTCGTAACCAAGATACTCTAGTTCTTCTTGGAAAAAGTTACATTTTTTGGGATTCAAAGTTAGCCCCGCATTTTGTATTAGTTTGAATGATTCTTCTAATCGTTCAAACTCTTCGTGAAAATCTTTACCAGGTACAAGAATATCGTCCATGTAAGCAAGAGCGGATTTAAACCGTGAATTGCCTAAGACTTTGTTTATGGTGCGTTGAAAAACAGCTGGTGAATTAACCAAGCCAAATGGCATTTTTTTAAATTGGTACAATCCATCAGGAGTAATAAAAGCAGTGAGGTGTCTGTAGTCTGGATGAATAGGTATCTGGTAGTAGCCGCTAGCGAGATCAAGGCTGGTGTAGTACTTATTTCCACAAAGCATATCTAATTGATCATCAATTCTAGGCATACGGAAGTGGTCTTTTATGGTTTTGCGGTTCAAGGCTCTGAAATCAATACAAAGTCGATGTCCACCCGTTTTCTTTGTAACTAAAATAATTGGACTTGCATAGGACGAATTGGACTCTTCTGCAATATCGTTATCTATCAAGTCTTTCACCATATTGCGGACTACTCCTCTTTCCAGATAACTCAAACGATAAGGTCTGTATACCACTGGAGTCTGATCATGAAGTTGTATATCCATTTCTGTTACATTAGTACAACCCAATTCAGACAAATCGCGAGCAAAACAGTGACGATATTTGCTTATCAAGTTCAATACTAAGCTGGTCTCAGCTGTTGTCAGATTTGGGTTTATATTCATTTCGTTCTCAGGGATGAGTGTTGGAGTTCCTACGTTCGATATTCTTTGACAATTGTATGTATTCTGAGGTTTGTTCACCTCTCCAGAAGGAATTATAGTTTTCGCTCTAGTTAATATAGATCCAGATTTTAATTGAATTGGTTCTGGAGAAAGATTACATACAACTACCTGGCATTGCCCCTCACACAAACTATAAACGCCACCTATAATACAGTATTCGTTTTTTTCGTAATCTCTCAATCCGTGCTCAACGAGGATGTCGCAAGTCTTGTTTACATTATCTGTACACTCTACATAGTTAATCCTATCTACCTGGATATCACTGGTTATTCTCAGCACAATCTTCTCGTTTTGTGGCGTTTCTATTGGCAAATCAGTCATATCATGAATGAAGTTACGCTTCAGAATATCGAGCCTGTCTCTAGTCTTAACTGCTACAATATCAGGGAGCTCAGTGAAGTTTTGTCCTACTAGTAAGGGTTCAGTTATCATTGATGTCTCCACTATATACGCATCTATTTCTGCCGAAATTTCTCCCAATTTTAAAGTGATCTTTGTCCTACCAAGGGGTTTATATGAATCATTGCCGAATCCACGGATGTTGGGTAAATCTGAACTTAACTTTGGCAAAGAATTTACCTCTACAATATCTTTCTGGATAAGAGTACAATCACTCCCAAAATCAATATAACACTTGATTTCGATAGAGTCGTTAATGAGGGCTTGTTTGTAGTATTTACAGTCAGTTTTCATACTCTGTGTGTACATAGTCTTTTTATCTGTAGGTTTATTATTAATAATGCTTTTATTGTGGAAACACTCAGAGCTTTTATGTCCAAAACGGTTGCAACTTTCGCATTTGTTCAACGGCTTAGTACATCCACTAGAAACATGCCCTCTCTCTTTGTAATTATAGCAAATATCTTTGTTATTATTGCGACTTTGAGAACCAATATGGCCTGGCTTATTACACTTAAAGCATATGATGTTATTTGAAGTATTTGATCCGAGCTTTGGTCTAAATGCTCTATTATTCGATTCCCTACACAAGTCTTTAAGAAACTTGAGCAAGTCCTCAGGTCCATTTAACCGTGCAGAGGATGCGCCAGCCCTTATCATACGATCATCTATTCCATAAATGAGACAGTCTACCGCCCTTTTCCCCTTTATATCACATGAATGCAGCAAGATCATTTTATCAAAGTAATATTCATCGACTGATTCTCCTATCCGCATGCGTCGTTCTAACATATCATTCAATAGAGCAGCATAATTGCTTTCGGACGGGAAGGCCCTGATCAAATGTTCTTGCCACTCTGTCCAAGTTAATAGGATAGTTTGGAGGCCCTCATACCATTTTTTTGCATTGCCTGTTAATTTAGGTAGAGCAAAATGTGTGGTCTGTTCATCGGTCCACTTATAGATTTTAGCACATTCGTTTACTTTCCCTATCCATCTTTCTATCTTTTGATTCTTTTGTGCCGGGTCGAAAATAGGTATAATGTTTTTATCGTATGAAATGCTAGGCATGTGGGGACGCTGTATTAAGCTTTGTATAAGATTCGATAGATCATTGGTATTTATCTGAATGTTATTAAATCTATTGTTACCGTCCATATCACTCTGTGGAGTAGGTGCTACTAGAGGCCGCAACTGCGGCGGTGGCGTCTGGGACCTCGGTGCCAAAGCTGCAGCTCCCTGCGCCAACGACGTATGAACAGATTCTGCACCGGCCGACGCTAGAGGCTCTGGCGTCGAAGCTGGTGCTGCTGCTGGCATCTGTTTGGTTTTCGTCTCCTTTCTTCCATCCCCTGCTCGCGAACTGCGTTTGCCACTCCGATCTAGTGTGCAAGTTAGGGTAAGAAAATGACAAAGGTTTCAATCAAAATATTACGATATTATTATTTTTTGTGATGAATTATGATGTTATTTGTTGTTGTTACCTAATTTTTTGGTTTTTTTAATATAAATAATAAATAAATCTCTAGCCCTTGGTTGTCGACTTTGTTGGCGATGGCATGACCTTCTGTTGTTGCTTTTTGTCGACTGGCTTTCTCGTGGAGTTCTTTCTCTGCTACTCACACTCCGAAGCCGACGTTTGCGGCTGTGTCTGTCCAAGCGCTGAAAGTGATTTCCTTCAGATTCTGAGGAGCTTTCGTCACTGACATCATCTCGGTGGCGCTTACGATGTCTATTAGTCAAATTACGATTCGCAGACATTGTTTATAGGTGTACACTTCACTCACGTAAGAGTCCTTTTTACCACTTCTGATATAAGGCTCAGGTGGAAAATGATACGCTGCAACTTTATTATAAACGTTTAATTTATTTTCACTTCACTTTTTGTACATTCAATTCACACTTTCAATAGTTCACTTTTTTTTACTAGTTCAATTTTAATAATCACGTTTTATACATTTTCGGGCATAAGCTCCGCTTTCGCGACGGTTCGTAACAGACTGGCGAACCGTCGACAAACGGTTCTATTTATATCAAAAACTTATCTATGGTTGACATTTGAGAGTCAAAACACAACTTATTTTGTACCGGAAACTGTGTGTTTACTAAACAGTATTTGACTCTCAAATGGCAAGCAAAAATAACAATAATAAAAGACCTTCAAAATAAAAATAAAATAATGATCGCAGAATAAATTAAATAATTATCTAACAGGTGGAAAAACTGGGAGCCTCAAGGTTACGGAGACGCCGATAACAGATGTCATCACGAGCATATACACAGACTCCAGCGTGTGGTATAAACGTGTGCTCCAGGGAATACCCTGGGTAATGCAAATATGCCGTGTCTGACGGACATCTGATCTGCGTCTCGGTGAGACAGAGTAGGAGAGGCTTTTCAGTCTCGAGGTGGTGGTGGACTGTAGCGAGATTTGAGTGCAGACCTCGGATGTTTGCGAGGTGCACTTTGCGTGCGAGGAAGTGAATCCGCTGTTGAACCTTACTCTTTTTCAGTTTTTTGTTCATTTTTTTTTTGAGAGTGAATAGGCGGAGTGAACGGAAGTTGAACAGATGCCATGCAGCTCACCCAGCAGTTCGTAGAAGTATACCGCACTTATGGGAGCCTGACCCGGAGGCCGCGGGGACGCCCGAACCCTCCTGAAAGATGTCTATCGGGTCCTCGCATCCGGTCGCCAACCGGCACGATAGCGCATCCCAGGATTTTTCGCTAGTTGGCGGGGCAGCCTTTCGTGGTTGGCTAAACCACTACTTGGGCCCCCTACTAACTGCGGTCGGCCAGCGGATCAACCGTGCTTCGGATCCCGCTGCCCTCCGTGGCCAGGCACCCAGTGCAGTACGACCCACGATACTGCAAACCGGTTTGCACACACGGCAGTTCTGTTCAGACCCGTTCTCTCTTGTGGCTACTCCCAACTTCATGCCGGAACACGACTGACGCCACTTTGCGACATGGCTTAGTTGGGAGGGTGGTGACAAGCCGCGGCCGAAGCATACCACCAGATATTGCTGCTCATTTAGCACTACCCAGGGGGCACGTGCGGGGTATCTAGAGTTAAAGCCCGCGGACGCGAGCAGCTTTGCCCTCCAAAGATATTTTGAATAAGTTTCTTGTTTTTTAATTAGTTTCAGCCAAGACATGTTGGGGAGAACAAGTTGCCGCTTTACCCTGCAGCCGAGCGCTACATTTGCATTTGGGACCAAGTTTCGGAAACTTGGGTGTTGCTGGCTCAGCCGCCCTAAGTGAGACTTGCTTGGTCTACGAACACAATATTTTAGAGCTACAGAATGTAACAAAATGTTATATGGGGCGTTGTACTGGGCCTCGATTCTGTCAGTGCATTGTAGTTCGATGATAGATACACGGTCGGGTCACGTGACGTGATTTTTCATACCATTGACGCGTAGATTGCTTGATTTGAGTGCGCATACTCCTCCGAAACGGCTTGACGGATTTTGATGAAATTTTATTCATGCAATCAATAGGTCTGAGAATAGGTTGTTATATATTTTTCATAGCCCTAAGTGAGAAAAAGTATGGCGAAACAATGTTCTCGTGTCACCGTGTTAGTGCGCATACTCCTCCGAAACGGTTTGACGTTTTGACGAAACGATTTTGATGAAATTTTAACTTGGCTAAACAACGCTTGCGGGGTCAGCTAGTATGCTATAAGTTCATAGAAGACCTATACAAGGTCACAGAGTCCAATGTCCTATTCAATAACAACAATCCATACGTTACACACTGTGTAAGCGACCCTCACACACAACCGATTTAATTAGACCCCAAAATCGAGGAAGTTTTCGGTCGCAATGACCCTGTTAAACTAAAGGCGAACGGGCCAATGGAGGCTTGATTAGACGGTTCTGGCATTGAAACTATCTTTATTCTAAATTTAAAACTGACAGTAAAAAAAAATCTATGAAAAAGAATAGAATAGAATATTCTTTATTGCACACTAGAAATAAATACAAAAAGAACACAAAATATTAAAGAAAACTAAACAACGAAAAATTTCTGTCGCCAACACGTTGCTTATTTTTTATTGTACACTGGAAACCATTTAATATATTCGAGACCATGAATTTCTATTAAACATAACATAACATTTACATACAGGCACATGCATTGCTTCTGGCCCCACACTAGGATACCCGGTGTCGTGGGAACCAGTATTGAGTGTCGATTTATGAATTTGTTTTGGAGTGAGCGTAATATGATTTCTTATATGGACTTAGGCATTTTCTACTATAATATTTCTACCAGATAAAACTTCTCATTGGGTCTTCGTCTTTAATAAACGTAAGTTTATTTTACGTTTTACACGTGACTTCTTTAATATTAAATTTTTAATTGCACATGAGACTATTAAGATCTCATTGAGTACCTACATTCAGCATTCAAAAATATAAGGCGTATGTTTGTAAAATTAATGAGTTTTTCTAAATAAATTTACTTACTTACTTTTTTAAATACGCTACTTCAAAAGTTCGCTTTGGCCGGCTCAACTCTATTTGCATAACGTACCTAAGGCAACCTAGTCTCATTAATATTATACGGCGAGCTATTTATTTTAAAAAACTGGGCCGGCCCGCGACCCCTATATCCGTAGACTTTCGACCCACGAAAAACGGGTGTATGCAGTTTCACTTTCAAAAGTTCTTTATTTAATTGAGTAACAGTATGTGTACAACCAAGTCCAAATGAAAGTAGCGCACTAAAGTCCCTTTGGGAGCCGCTTCACATTTGTACAAATTACGTAAGCACAGAGTACATTATTGGAAATAAAGCCTAGTTCGCACTAGGCTAGTAATTTAGTCGAGTAGCGAGTAATTTAGTCGCTACGGCCACTAATGAACTCGACTAATGAACAGGTTCGGACTTGTTTAGCCGATGAACCAGTGAGCACGGACGCGTGGTGGAGGGCGCTACTCGACCGAAAAAATAGAGTAAAATGGATTGACTCGAATAAATCCTTCGCTAAACTACTCGACTAGTTTTTCCTGGTTCGCACACGTTTAGCCACTAAATTACTCGCTACTCAACTAAATTACTAGCCCAGTGCGAACTAGGATTAGGCTAAGTGTATAAGGACATCACAAATATGCGTTATGTGTTTGTTCTGCTCATGCCTAGTCACCATAGTGCAGGGTATCCCAGTTCGGGACCAGCACAAGTGATAGTGTTGTGTCGACGTTGCAAAATCTGATTGATTGACTGTAATAAAACGAAACAAACAAACGTTTACACACAGGCGCATACATTGCTTCTGGTCCCACACAAGGATACCCTGTGTCGTGGGAACCAGAGACAGCGACATCACAAACATGTAAACATCCAAGACCTGTGAGATTTATTTTTTGTCCCTAGCCGGGGTTTGAACCCGGGACCTCTCGCATGGTAGGCAGATGCACTAACCGTCGCGCCACAGAGGTCGTCGACACATATCAGAGGTCTTGGTTGTTTACATGTTTGTGATGTCACTGTTTCTGGTTCCCACGACACAGGGTATCCTAGTGTGGGGCCAGAAGCAATGTATGCGCCTGTATGTTTCATGTTACGAGCCATTCGGGTTCAAGCCCTGCCACTCTGAGAGGGCGTCTTTTCCCAAAGAGGAAAATAAAGTTTACGCATTTCTTTTCGCAAGGTGTAAGGGAGAAAAAGCTAGGTTAATGAGCGGGAGTAACGCGCCGACTGTTTGTACGGCGTTTGCAGGCCCTTTAGGCTTTACTAATGAGGTTTCAGCACCGGTTGCTGCAAAGCTGATAACGATGCTTAATCTATAGTACCTGGGTGACGGTACTTTTTTTGTAATATAAAATAAAAATTTTTTCAACAAAAAAACAACTTGGAAAAAAAACATCATGACTCGAACCGGGTCTCTTGCGATCGGCCCGAAACGGCCGCCCGTTTTCCCGTCAGAACTATCCCAACCTTGCAGGTGGACGCGAAATTTACCTCTGTATGTTATTATACAGAGTATATTATACATATCGCGCGTGCGCATCGAACCGGACGAACGCGTACTTACGATTGCAACGAAATAATAATTTCGTGTCGCGATAAAATGACGGACGTGTTGAAATGTAACGCGTGTAACATCGTTATAGACGAAATGTTATCGTATATACAAAATAAAGTTTCCGTGATCGATGAAGAAACGTTAGTGCGTATATGTACGACATCTTTCACAAGTGATGAAATCAAGAAATCGAAATCTCTAAGAAGCGAGAGACCTAGCGGATATCGTGAATTTATTCAAATCGGCTGAGCCCGACATAATACCTGTGTTTGTAGCAAGGCAGCTTGAAAAATTACCGCCAATTACATTCGACCATCTCGACTGCACAAAACTGTTGAAAGATCTACTGAAAGTGCAAGCACAGATTGATGATATCAAATCTAATTACGCCACTCAAAGTCAACTAAAGGAAATGAAAGCGGAGTTTCTACAACTCAAAACCGATTCCCTACCTCCTCAGTGCTCGATGTTTAATGTTAACCTAAAGCGTGGGGCCTGGGCTATGGACAGTGGACCTATGGGACTACCGGCGCAGGATAATTCAACGATTGACAACTCCTTTATCTCAATTACGAGTCCACAAGCATCCAATTGTACAAAAGCAACACCGCTAAAACAATACAGAGACATTGTGCAGGTAGGCGTGAAAGAAACAGATTGTAAATTACAACGGCCGCAAGCAGCTAGATCGAGCGAAGACAGCGCTCAATATTGCGCGATGAGTGCTGGCGAAACTTGTCCAGAGCAAGCTGGCACCACTGCTACTTGCGTAATGACGTCGACCGGCGACTGCCCGAGCGAACAACAGCTGACTGATGTAAACAATACTGTGATATGCAACGAAAGCGGATACGGGGAAAGTTCTACGGTGTTGAAAAAAGTCACTCATCAGTGTAACGAAGGCTGGCAAAAGGTGACACATCGTAAGAAAACAAAGAAACAACGGTTTCTAGGCAAATCCGGAGCGGCAGTGAGCGATTCAGAATGCAATTTTAAAGCTGCGGATAAGAAGCTACCGGTTTTTATTACTAATGTCCATAAGGACACTAAGGAGTCGGACATTATTGAATATATTCGTGAAAAAACGCAAGAAACCGTGTCCTTGCAGAAAATTAATATTAAAAAGCAAAAGGATCACAATGCTTATAAGTTTTTTGTTCTAGAGAGAATGTTGTCTGTATACTTGGATGAGAAATTATGGCCTCAAGGCATAATTTTCAGGCGCTTTGTGAACTTTGTATACAAAGACACGAACGGAGCTATTTCTGTAAACGGTCTTAATAGTCGGAATTATGAAGAGACCCTTTCATAGTTTTGCTAGTTTTAATTGTAAAAATGTAAAACGGTCCCTAGACAGTATTAGGGACTTGTGTCGAACCTGCGACCTAATTGCCTTACAAGAGACATGGTTATTACCAGAGGAAATACCATATTTAAGTACAATCGACGGTGATTTCGGATACACGGGGACCTCTGCCGTGGATACATCGGCGGGGATCCTGCGCGGAAGACCTTTCGGCGGGGTCGCTCTGTTGTGGCGATATAGCGTTTTCCAAAATGTGTCGGTGTTGCGGTGCAATAGCCCGCGTGTCTGTGCAATAAAAATAATTACAAGTGATCGTCCCTTAATTGTGATGAGCATTTACATGCCTACGGACGCGTTAGACAACCTACCGGAATTTACGGACTGTCTTGGAACTGTAAGTGCTCTTATCGATGAATACGGGGTAGAATCTGTTTTCTTACTGGGTGATTTTAATGCCCATCCTTGTGAGTTATTTTTTAAGGAACTCATGGATTTTTGCAAAGAACAGAGCTGGCTGTGTGTTGATGTCGACAAGCTAGGAATTTCCTCAGGTACGTACACCTTTGTTAGTGAAGCACACGGTTCGAGTAGGTGGTTAGATCACTGTATTGTGACAGAGTCATCTATGCACACAATTTCCGAGATATTTGTGAAATACGATACATTATGGTCTGATCACTTTCCTGTAATAGTTAAGTGCAATTTAAGTCTTTTAACACCAAAGCTGCCCAACAAAATAATGACAGACAGAGAGGTGATATGGGGTGAGAGAACTGACAGTTAGGTATCGTTATATAGAAACAAGTGTCAACAAATATTAAGGTCAATTGATTTTCCTGTTGAATTTCGACTTTGCGCTGATCGATATTGTAACGACTTAGAACATAGACAGGTGCTTGATAAAATGTACTCGGAAATTGTGACCGGACTTCGAAACGCAGCTACGACGAGTCAGGGGGGTGCGAAGGGGGGTGGGAGGGGTGCGCGTATAGTGGGCTGGAATAAACACGTCAGCGGGGCTCACCGGGCGGCCAGGTTGAAATTTCATGAGTGGGTACTATGCGGTAAGCCTAAAACCGGATGTGTCTATGATGATATGAATGAAACTAGGAGGGCGTTCAAGACGAAACTAAAATGGTGCCAGGACAACCAGGAACAAGTAAAAATGGATGCCCTTGCTGCAAAGCATTCCCGTGGTAACTTTCGTGGATTCTGGCAAAGTACAAAACGGGTAAATATTCGGCCTGGTCTTCCGGTGAGCGTCGACGGCGTGAGTGATCCTAAGGACATTGCAGATATATTTAGAGACCAATTTACTGTTCGGTCCTCTCTGGGTCCTGCGCGGACAGTGCTCGATGCAGGGGTGTCAAATGAGATAGTGGGAACTCGCTTTCTTGCAAAGGATGTAACTAGGGCCATTAAATCAATATCTAGAGGTAAATCCCCCGGCCTCGATGGTCTCAGCATTGAGCATCTGCAACACGCGGGACCTCATATATCTAGGGTCTTGGCAATGTTCTATTCACTGTGCATCAGCCACTCTCACCTTCCAGTGGATCTTTTGCGAACGGTAGTAGTGCCAATAGTAAAGAATAAAACAGGAGATGTTGGAGATAAGAGCAATTATAGACCCGTCTCCCTCGCGACGATTATGGCAAAAGTGTTTGACGCCATGCTTAATACACAGTTAGAAAAGTATCTAGTGTTACATGATAATCAGTTTGGGTTTAGGCCTAATCTGTCCACCGAGAGTGCAATACTGTGTCTTAAGCATACCATCGGATACTACACGAATCGCAAGACTCCAGTCTACGCGTGCTTCCTTGACTTGTCAAAAGCATTTGACCTGGTCTCCTATGACATCTTATGGGAGAAGCTGAAGGCTATCAGCTTTCCGCGTGAATTGGTTTCTATATTACAATATTGGTACAGGCACCAGGTCAACAATGTCAGGTGGGCGGGCACAATGTCCGAATCCTATTTAATGGAGTGCGGGGTGAGGCAGGGGGGCCTAACCTCTCCCGCATTGTTTAACCTGTACATGAATGCACTGATCGTCGCGCTCAGCAGTCGGCATGTCGGTTGCTATGTTGATGGTGTTAGCATGAATAACCTGAGTTACGCAGATGACATGGTGCTGCTGAGTGCGTCGGTCTGTGGCATAAAAAAGCTTCTACAGTGTTGTGAGGAGTATGCGCTTAGTCACGGGCTGAAATATAATGCAACTAAGAGTCAATTTATGGTTTTTGCGGCAGGTACAAGGCGCCCCGAAAAAGTACCGCCTATTGTCCTGAAGGGCGTGCCTTTGGAACAGGTGCATATGTTTAAATATCTCGGTCACCTGATCACTGACGATCTCAAAGATAATACCGATATTGAACGGGAGCGGAGGGCACTATCGGTGAGAGCAAATATGATAGCTCGCAGGTTTGCACGCTGTTCGACAGAAGTAAAATTGACGCTTTTTAAAGCCTATTGCACATCATTTTACACGTGCAGCCTGTGGGCTGACTATAATAAGAGGACCTACGGTGCCCTACGCGTCCAATACGGCAGGGATGTGTTTTGTATGTACTGTAAGTGTTGTCTCTCTTTGTTGTTTTTTATTTTTATTTTGTCAATATGGGTCTTGCAACCTGAAATAAATGAATTTTGAATTTAGAATTTTTGAATTATAGCAAATTTCAATTGCCTTAAAACACGGATAAAACAACGTTTTCTAAAAATGTAACCTAGTTAGATCAATTAAATGCCCCCGAAAGCATCTGCCTACAAAATTTCGTGAAAATCGTTGGAGCCGTTTCCGAGATTCTGGTTATATATAAATATATATCCTCGTGAGGCCCAATGTCTTCAAGTGACCACAAAATCAATTGTTCTTTTCAAGGTCGGGCCTTACGAGGATATACAAGAATTGCTCGTTTAAAGAGATAGATTAGATTTTAGCCGCGGTGAACTTCACTGCGGCCAATGTAACCGAACTTTCAAAAATAAGCTGTTCTTCGCAAGCCACGACGACCTCTGTGGCGCAGCGGTTAGCGCATCTGACTACCCTGACTAAGAGGTCCCGGGTTCGAATCCCGGCTGGGGACAAAAAAAACCCAGGTCTTGGATGTTTACATGTTTGTGACATCGCTGTTTCTGGTTCCCACGAAACAGGGTATCCTAGTGTGGGGCCAGAAGCAATGTATGTGCCTGTATGTAAAAAATGTAAAAAAATATGTAAATACTTGCGGTCGACGAGGAGGACACGGTCACTTTTAAAATGAGCCGCCAAAACGCCATCTTGAGCAATAGGGCGTCGCACAGGAACCATGACGTCACTCGTCAGTAAAAAAACCAATGAACGTAAGAACGACATGAATGACAGACGCCATTTTTACTGAGCTGTGACGTCATCATAGATTCTGCCAATCTAGGCCGTTTCCAATAAAATTGTTACAGATAGAAAATTAACAAATTTTTTTGGACAAATGTTAAATTTTGCTGTTGAAATGCCTTAAAGCTGTTCAAAAACTCTTAACTTATACGAATAATATAAATAACACTGTTTTTCTCACTGTTAAATATCCTATTCTGAACTACAGTTAACTAAGCTGCGTTTAGATTCACTCGTAACTTGACGAAAAACATTAACAGTCGATTAGGTGATTTGAACTACCGCAAGGCATCTGCTAAGAAACCGTACAGCCCCTCTTCTTTCGAATTTGTTGAGTTCAAATTGCGTCACAATCGGTACCGTCCCGTATGTCTAGCCGGGAATAGTTAATAATGTTTTGACATCGGAAGTGTTGCTTGCACTCATGGATCTTGACCTTCTTAGGTAGATGGACGTTCATACCAACTCAAGATGGTCGGAGTAAAGTTTTTTTTTTCGCTGCCTTTTTCTCCACTACATTCAGCCACAAGGCAGCGGCTAACATTTAACATTATAAATACATTGACATTCAACAAACAGAATATAAAAAATGCAATAACTAAGAAATAACGACTTAGTAAACATTTTTGTTGTAATAACATACATACATAAATAAGCTCGCCCCTGTATATAAAAAATGTATGTCATAGACGGTCACCCATACATGCACTGAACGCGCCCTATGTTGCTTAACCTTCGTGATCGTCTAAGATCACTCAGGCAGCCGGGGCTACGAGCGATTCTATAGTCTTTAAATAAATACACTCAATTGTATCACAAATTAGCTTAATTTGCGTCGAGAGTAGAGGGGCTGAGGTCGATGGCAATTATAAAGGGCATTTTAATTTACCACCAATTAAGCGCAATGTTTCTGAAAAGTTCGTTCAACTGAAAATCTGTGAAGGAACTAACGATGTGTAAAAAATACTTCTGAGGTATTAAGGCTTTGTTTAATTAATGGAAGGTTAAGATTTAAGAGCGGTGGTAACCGAGAGGGTAGAAAAATGGACTTGGAAGCGGGAGACTGACGTTAAAATGTAAAAGTAAAAAAGATTAATGTCACCAACAATAAAGTGGTTGAAATACCTAATTACGTCGCTGCTTCTGGTCCCACGACACAGGGTATCCTAGTGTGGGGCCAGAAGCAATGTATGTGCGGGCTTGTATGTAAATGTTTATATTTAGAATCAATTAACATATGGTACACATTTTACAACCTAATATTCATCATCAAACCAATATGTCCTCACCGAGGGGCACGGTCTCTTCCCTGAGGAAAGTATAGGCCGTACTCCACCACGGGGGCCTAGTCCGGATTGGTGGAGGCTTGTAAAACTAGTGGCTGGTCTTACTGTCAGAAGTTTTCAAGCCGCTCTAAGGCCGTTGACTTGGCATAACGACCTGCCGTCGGCCGGCACCAACTGCTTAACGTGCCTTGCGAAGAACGGAGCCGCTTGAAAAAATGCCACTAGCGTTAGTGTTAGACAATAACCCATCCATGCACTGAACGGGCCTTATGTTCTTCAGAGTAATCCGCAATATGGATGTATATGGAAGTATTATTTATTTTATTTTATATAATGGCACATAATTTATGGAATATCGTAATATAGTGTATAGTATATTATGTGTAGTAGATGTATTGTTACAGGTATTAGAAGTTTATGTATTATATTGATATTATACATCAATGGTAATCTGTAAGTAAATAATATATCTTTTCTATTTTACTTGGACTTCTCTAGCACTACCCCTTATTCTTTCCACATCACCCATGGTTAGCTGGAAGAAAATACTTGTTAGTATTAAGCTCGCCTTTGTGCAGATCTTTTTCTTGTGCAATAAAGAATTTTCATTCATTCATATGTTGCTTAACCTTCGTGATCGCTTAAGATCACTCAGTATCGTACACTCGTAATTTTGAAACTTGTAGAAAAACCTTTTTTTTTAGAGCATGGGTCGTGTTTTTTAACTTTTGTTTGTTCTATAGGCACGACTTTTTTCCTCCGTGACGCTAGTGTTCCCTGGAGGCCCTAAGGAGCAAATTGACTCCCTTTTGTTGTCCCAGCCACGAACAATGTGAACGCAGCTTTACATCTGCAACCAATCGTTGTGAAAGTGGATTCAGATTTTGATTGGTCCTTTTTGTTTTCGCAGCGACTTTATTTCCCTTTCAATTTGTTGAGTTGTTCCCGAAATAACTGAGCAAATTGAAAGAGCTTCCTCTTTGATCGGAGTAAATAATATGAAGTCGACGCGACCCAAGTTATGAATTTGCCCCCCCCCCCTTTAGATGGATGGACGGATGGACGGATGGATAGTGGTGTGGGGTGCTTAACGGCACTGCCGGCGTGTCAATAGCCTTCATCAGTTGTGCGGAAAAAAATATATTTTTGAAAACGAGGCGAAACAAGTACAAAACTAAAGTTTTTTGCACTACCAAGTACTAACTTTCACAATTAGAGATTAAAGCTTAAATGGCTCACCTACTCGATGAGATACGAGTTCGTTCCGACGGGAAACAGCGGGTGACAACAAACCACGCGGCGGCAAAGCCGGCTAGCGATAAAATCCACCAAATACGGTACAAACACAGTTTTTCGCTGGTAGACACAAGTTAGTGGTGGTTACCAAAACAAAAACACACCACGTTATGAAGGCTCGGTTTTCAAAAGGTTTTTCCTGGTTTTTCACAATTAAATAGCGGAGCGGCATGGGTAAAGCAGACAGTAAGACCAGCCACTAGTCTTACAAGCCTCCACCAATCCGGACTTGGCCCCCGTGGTGGAGTATGGCCTATACCTTCCTCAGGGAAGAGACCCGTGCCACTCGGTGGGGACATAATGGGATGATGATGATGATGATGGGTAAAGCAGAAAAAAAGGCGCGGATGCAGGGGTCCAGCAATCCAAGAGCGAATCTTTCTGAAGATTTCAAAACACGCAGCGCCATCTCTTGGGTTCTTGTGGAACTCTCGCGTGTTTAGGCGGCGCGAATCAAACTTTAATGTAGAAATAAAAACGGCTGCACCAGATAGATGAATATCACTTTATTGCCAAACGCCCAACCAGGATACGGAATTATGGATAGGAACGTATATGTAAGTAAACTTTGCTATATCAGATTAATTCTCCGTATACCTAAACTCAGACCTACCAAATGTGCACAAAAAATCATAAACGATGAAGTCGTTTCGAGGGAGTTCGATAAAACAATACGAAATTTTAAAATATCATATTAAGGACCAAAAGACCTAGACTTTTATGTCCGCTTTTTCTCCAAAATGATCTAGACCGGTCGACTGGCAGGAGGTAAAGGTAAGGTACATTTAAAAACATACTTATATACGGATAACATAAGTACTTAAAAACATACCTCTTGTTTCTTGTGAGCACACATTAAGAACATTCTTATTTTATCTCATGTAGGTATGTGTAAATAAAATGTATAGCTATCTATCTATCAATATAAACTTACACATATAATAAAATATAAATACTTTGATTTTAATTTACATTGATTTTCATAACGACTACCTACTAGTGGGCTGTAATAAAAGCCCATTTCAAGTGCTGTGTAAGGTAAACTACGTGAACACTTCAAACGTGCAATTTCGTCACAATGCTTTTCTACTATAAGTGGCTGGTATTACGTTGAGAACGAAAGTAGACTGGTCAGTCTGAAAGACCACTGAGTGCGTATACTGAGTTTTTTCATTCACTTTCGATAGCGAGAGCGTTTGCGATTTGCATAGGAGTGACAAAGAGACAACTAAGGTAGAATCCATAATTCGAGATACCAAATTGACAGTTCATTTCGCACAAGTGTTGCAATAATCAGGCTAGTGCTGTTCTTGTCGATATTTTAATCGGCTTTGGTATCGATATCACCTTTGGTAACGATTGGTATTTATCCATTTGTTTGATGACTTAACGAAATTAATTTAAAATTTACATGAGATAAAGGCTTTTTTCAGATGTGGCCGTTTGGCGATCAAGTCTGTACGTGGTTCTGGTCGTTTTGAAAATCCAGTCGTTTTGATACCGACCCTAAATTTTCAACCTTCTCATATTATAAGTAACATTGTGTAAAGTGGTTTAAATAAATAAAAAATAAGATAATAAATTGATGTATCATTAAATAACTAGCGTATAATGTGCCATCGCAGGACACACAGGCCTTCCCTCAGAAATAGAGTATGGGGCTTGATCACCACGCGACTCGTATGAGTTGCAAATATTCTCCGCAATAAATTTATATAACGCAAAATTAAATTTTTATTAAGTTTTTTTTACTATCAAAGTAATTTTGGACAAATTTTGGTGAACCCAACTGACAACTGTCAAAAAAGCTTACCTGAAAAGGGCTTATTGCAAATTATAATATTCGCTAATTATTACGACTTAGCAAACCAATTGGTCGAGTCGATATTTATTATCGATATTGGCTACGTCACTATTTAGTTTTCTCTAACCCTGGTAACCCTTTATCCGTCAAACAGTTGTCAATTTCTAGGCTTTACACAATGAAAAAAATAAGGTATAAGAATAAGAAATAATAAATAAGGAACAAGAAATAAGGAATGGCGGAATCCAGCAATGGCAGCACCGTTGAGCAAGACACAATCAAGAATAAGGAATAATGAATAAGAAAAAAGAATAAAATTTTCGTTGCGGTGGGAATCTGTTACTTATTTCTTATCGCCAGCCAATCGCAGGGCATTTTTTCAACGAACTGTCGTGAGTGTCAGTGTTGCCACCTTGCCCAAGGAAAAAGTAGCTAAACCTTAGTAAAATAAGTTTCTTGTCCCATTCGAAAAAATCTTAATAATTTGTTGATTGAAAGACTGGCGATGTCGAAAAAGAAAAAACATACAATCAATGACGTTTGTCTAGTTGCAACCAATTTAGGAATGTCTTTCAATACCATAATCTGCTTTATCATCAATTAATATGAAAAAACGCCATGACATTAAAGAAGTAACACAAAAGTAACATATTGGGTCGTGTAACATGGAGGTAACATAAGAGGGCCAAAAGTAACGTAAAATATTATTTTGTAACATTCTGGCAACGCTCCACTCGTGCTCTCAGAAGAAGGAGTACCATAGAAGGAGGAATAAAATAAAAAGTAACAGTTGTATAGCTGTCCATGTTACTCTTACGATAAATCTCTGCGCCAGAAAGAGACAGCTGTAGTGTACTCATGCACTAAAAATGTTACAATCGTACACGGTTGCCACAGATTACTGAACAAAGCCAAAATCGATAGGGCTGGGACGAACACCATAAAGATGTCGATATTATTTATTCCGATCTACATAATCTGTGTATTTTTTTAAATTAATGTTGGTAATTAAGTATTAATATAAAATGATAAAAAAATCATAGCTCTTTTACACAATTTGCAAAAAGCATCTTTTCAATCCCATCACCATGTTTAATAGTGATTTTTCGGACCCATGGCTGTGTACCAAAAAACTTAAGACTAAATTCCATTATTTCAATTCCAATTAATTTAAATTACAGTCATGGGCCCATGATAATCACTATTATCACCATTATCTATCTATCTAATTATCAATGTATTTATCTCTAAAAAAATATCATTTTTCCCTTGGTGGTGCTAGTGAACCAGCTGGAACCCCTTACGGTTATGTTATTATGTGCTAAGTGTGGTACATACCATATAAGTTACAATAAATATTCATAAGTAACAGTAACTAATTCTACATCAGGTTTTCAATAATATAAATGGGACTAATAGGGCTATAGCGAATCGAAGAAAGATTTTACCGAGTTATGTGGTAACATGGCAAAATGTATATGTACGGCGAATATAGAACCTTTTTTTTTAATATGTTTGCAAATCATCAAATATCACCATATACAGCGCCACCAAGTTATCTGTTCAGGTGGGTAAAATTGTAACTAAGTAATTAATTGTAAATCCTGTTTCCCATTTTTTGTTTTATTTATTCATTTACTAAGATTTATAGATATATGTTCATTAAAATTGAAAGATGGGTTAAAATATTCTCATTTTTCTAGGTAAATTTCTCAAATGTTACTACTAAATTCTCCACTAGCGCCGCTATCAACTGAACAGATGAGATGGTGGCACTGTAAGAAAGTATAATGAATAAAACAAGACCAAAATAGGAAAAACTATTTAATAAGATAACATAACATTTACACACAGGCACATAGATTGCTTCTGGCCCCACACTAGGATACCCTGTGTCGTGTTAATAGATTACGTATTTGTTTCCAATAAATACCTACCACCTAGCATAGTTACTCAATGCACCCGTTGTAATAACATCATCAGTCCAGGTTCGATGGAATAAAATAAAAATTAAAAACCAAACGATTTATCGGTACAAGATTATTTGGCATCAAATAAAGTACGTAGTTTCAAGCTTTTCACATAAAAAGTAGCAGGCTGCAGCTAAATAGAGAAGAAACCAACACGTATTACTATAATGTATATGTTTTTTGTCCCTGACTTCTGTTTTACAAGTACCTATTAACGTTTTTTTTTTCACAAAAATGTGTCAGCCGTAATGTAAAAGATAATATAATATTTTATGAAATTCAAATTAAATCAGCTTGGTTGCAACCAGCTGCAGCTCACGAACGTTGTCCATTTCCGCGGAGGGCGCAACCTGAAAATTGTTTTTATTTAAGTACTTCACGTTGATAACTTCCACATAAAAAATAATAAAAATCACTTGCACCAGAATCAGACTATGATAGTATTAAACTAGTTATGACCTTTAACTGCTAAACGTTGTCCAGGATAGAAAAAAACACCCAGTCAGGCAATAATCAGGGAAAAATTCTACAAGTGATATACGGCGCCTTGCAGGTTGGAACTGATAACCTGTTTTATTATCCAAGTGGAGTAACCACTAGACCAACGAGACAGTCGGGTCTCATGTGAAATTCCTGATGTACATACATACAGCAAAACGTGCACCTCAGTCGACATAATTGTGCAGTATGTAGACTTTATTTTGTTTTAAGTATCATTATAATGTATAATTATAACCTTACCAATGATCTGCGGGCTAAGGAAAAGCGTAAAGTAGGTACGGCACTTCTTTCCAACCTACGCCACTTGCTATTGTTTATGAAACAGTCGCTTGCTGCGAATGCGGTGTAAATTTTTCCAAGACTACTTTGTACGTGATACTGCGTCATCGACATTTGTTATTTTGTGCTGTCTTCGGGTAACCTGCAATAGATAATTAACAATTAAAACAACTATACGAACGCAAGAAATAAGTAAATATGCTCTACGAACTATCGATACTTTTTTTCACTGAGAAAGTGGGAAAGTCCCATCCCTATTCCCCTACAACAAACAACAAACTTGTATTATGATTTATATCGAAAATATCACAATAATCATGATGAAAACACCATTCTCTAATAGCTAATTTGCAATTCTAGTAGCCCATAGTTGAAATCTTAGAGAAAATACCCTTTTAGGTACACAAAATTGAGACTTACCGGTGGAAGCTGATGAATGTTGTTTCATTATCTTCTCGGGAAGAATGAGATATACATTCTAACACAACACACGCCATGCCGATGGTTACTTATACTATATACCATGAGAATCCACTATAATTCACTTCAAATGGTGCTTTAGTAAATATAAAATACACAAGCTTCTTGAAAACGGCGCACTCCCAAACCTCTTGTCAAACACACTGCCAAACACAGAACACCCTCTGCCAAATCAATGTCATTGGGCGGCACATTGCATGCCGTCATTTTCTGAGCCGTTCTAATTTGGTCGCGTAATGGTAACCAAAGGTAACCAACTGACGTTTAAGGGTTGTACGCTCGAAAAAAGCAACAAAGACACGACTATATTTTTCTCTTTCTAACACGTAGCTTGCGGCTATTTAGATTGACGAAACAGACTATGTGGCACGTTTTCATTTTTTAACGCTCCTTCTATGGTACTCCTTCTTCTGAGCTCGTGCTTTGTGCACACACCAGCTGCAGGTCCGCTGTGATTGGTTGAATATTGTAGCCTATCGTCTATTGTGTTTTGGTTGCTGTGCTATTTCTTATTCCTTATTTATTATTTCTTATTCTTATAATTTATTTTTTTCATTGTGTAATGGGCTTAAGTCTCTCGAATTAAAAATCTGACCTTAGATGGCGCGCTTTGTCGCTCCTATACAAATTGCAAACGCTCTCGCTATCGAAAGTGAATGAACAAACTCAGTATAAGCACTCAGAGTGCGTATACTGAGTTTTGTCGTTCACTTTCGATGGCGAGAGCGTTTGCGTTTTGCATAGGAGTGACAAAGCGCGCCATCTATTTGTCTCTTTGTTACTCCTATGCAAATTGCAAACGCTCTCACTATCGAGAGTGAATGAAAAAACTCAGTATAAGCACTCTGAACTCAAACGTAACACACGTTAGGTAAACTAACCCACCGCTGCTAACAAAGTACGCTTTGAGCCGCGAATACCATCAAGCCTCGCCCAAACGGGAGGGGTCAGAATGTAATAAAATTTAGACAAAAATTCCTCGCTGCCGGCCCGTATCCATACACCAATAAAACCAAGACCCGAATGCGCAACTTAAAAGGTAGATTTATAATCATCAGAAAGCCAGCCGCGGCTCTGTCCTACGTATTAGAGTCACCTCCTACGCGGCTTAAGAAATGCGTCAAGCATCATCATCGTGAACCCATTATGTCCCCACCGAGGGTCACGGGTCTCTTCCCTGAGGAAGGTATAGGCCACGGGGGCCAAGTCCGAATTGGTGGAGGCTTGGAAGACTAGTGCCTGGTCTTACTGTCAGAAATTTTCAAGCCGCCCTAAGGCCTATTACTTGGCTTAGCGACTGCCCCAACCACCAACCAACTGCTTCACGTGCCTTGCGAATTACACGGAAGCACGGAACCGCTCGAAAAAATGCCACTAGCGTTAGTCATGGAGCGATCACCCAGCCATGCACTGAACGCGATCGTTTAAGATCACTCAGGCAGCCGGGGCGGGGCTAGCTTATTTATTGGTCGTAATCGATGCAATCGCACCTTTGGAGTCAATATAGGCTACATCAGTCACATGATAGCACATGACTGACGCTTTCATAATGGGTTGGACAATTAATTAAATTAATTTAAATTGTCTAGTTGTATAATATGTAAGTTAAGCAAAATATTGTTGAAGTTTACATTTATAGTGGTCTAACTTGCTGACGCCTTGTTTTGTTTTTTATAACATAACATAATAATATAACATTTACATACTCGTACAAGCACATACATTGCTTCTGGCCCCACACTAGGATACCCTGTGTCGTGTGAACTAGAGACAGCGACGTCACAAACATGTAAACATCCAAGACCTGGGTTTCTTTTTTTTTTGTCCCCAGCCGGGATTCGAACCCGGGACCTCCCGCGTGGTAGGCAGATGCGCTAACCACTACGCTTCAGAGGTCGTCGAACGGTTCGAATGTAATTATAGAAAAACTTTGTCACTTCATTACAAATTATTTTTTCACAGTAAGTAAAGTACAATTGTAAATTTCTGATTTCTGAATCAATTGCTTTATGACCTTGAAAAGAACCATCGTTACATCGAGCCGATCAGCCCATCGACAATTCTACAGGTTAAAACGTGCCCTTATTTTTTCCAGCAAGAAAATGCCGAAACCGCCCTTCAGGTTATTTTCCTCTGTCCCCAAAGCCCGTAGCTCACTGAGCCTCGCCATGAATAAAAGATGACGGCAGATATTGAAAATATACCTTAAATGCCTGCCGGCCTCGCTGTTGATGCTCCGGAAGCGATATTTATTTCGAGAGACTAACTCGGACTTATCAGCAGAATCCAGGCGAATGTGGAGTTCTTGCAGAACTTGCAGTTCTTGCAGAGGCCTTGCAGAAAAATTGGCCAAAATCTCCGGAGTGGAAACATGCGTCTCATTTAAATTACAGTGATATATAGAAACTCAAAAAAACAATAAAATTATAACTATAAAAATAAAATTATTCGAGATAACAAAAGATGTGAGTAGCAAAAATTAGTTACTACTTATTTTTTGTATAAACTTATTAGACTTGATTAACTGTCAAAATAATGTAACAAATGACAAATGTAACAAACAAATGTAAATTTTTTTTTTATTTTTTTTTTTCATTTTCATTCTTTGTTTCACCTTATAAGGGTGCTTATGCGTGAAAACATTATTTTAAGAGAAAACTCAAATATTGATAAACGCTTGATACATTATTTCTTTATTTACTTACATAAATATTGCAACATTATATATTAAGGCATTATATAGCGGGATAGTCTAATAATAAAATTATTGTACCACTTGACTATATTGACTTTTCGACTGGGGTTGAAAAATAGAAGTCGCAGAGAAAAAATATTTTTTCTTTAATCGTCAATCTTTTAACGTGTCCTCTTCTACTCTACTAAAACATATTTGGAATGGAAGTTCTCCATTTGTGGAAAAACGCAACCGCATTCACTTTCGATATGAGTTTTGTCATTCACTTTCGATAGCGAGAGCGTTTGCGATTTGCATAGGAGTGACAAAGCGCGCAATCTAGTTGTCTCTTTGTCACTCCTATGCAAATCGCAAACGCTCTCACTATCGAGAGTGAATGAAAAAACTCAGTATAAGCACACTGATTGTTTCTGATTTCAGAAACGGAGCGGGCACTTTTATCCAAACGCACGAGCCGAGCCGAATCGTTCAAGAAACAATTCGTGGCTATTCGGCGCGTTTGACGTACACTAGGCTTTAAGCTAGACTGCACTGAGGGCATGATAACTTGCTGAAGCGTCGTGAAACATGCAGAAATCGCTGAATGCGCTATGCACGATGTGCGATGCACGCTAGCACGGCACACCTCGATTTAAGAGAACTTATCGCAGGGTCGAGTATCTTCTGGATTTAGGGACTGTCAGTCCCAAATCCAGTAGATTGAAGTTCAGGTATGTGACACAATGATTGGATATCAGTGCTGAGGGTTTACATCCTCTTCGGTCTGACACTATGCAGAGTCAGCTGCCGTTTGCAGCAGCAGAGATACACCACGATGAAGGTTGTAAAGTGTTTTTTTTTTAAATTTTTTCTGTTATTTTGGTTTTGTTTTATTTTTTTATTAATGAGTGTTGGTTTTTGTTGCAATAACTGTTTACCTTTTTTAGAAGTTTAAAAGTTATGTTAATTTTTTTTTGTGGTATAAAAGAATAGAGGTATGCGTTCTTAGCAGCTTTAATTAATTTTCAAAGCGCACGCCAAAGTCTACGAAACCGGAAGTACGTCATGCACGTAAAAACGTCATCAACTGAGATCTTACGAGTAAATTCTAGTGATACAACGGGTCGATGCAAGAACTCTTAATATAAACAAAACTTAAAAGACTCCTAATTTGGGCAAACGTTAAAAAAGTAAACTTGTTTTATTATTAACTAATATTATTAATTTATAATTGTATATATTTACTGAACACCAAAATTTAATACCAATCCACCAATCCGGACTTGGCCCCCGTGGTGGAGTATGGCCTATACCTTCCTCAGAGAAGAGACCCGTGCCCCTCGGTGGGGACATGATGTGTTGATGATGATGATGATGATGAAAATTTAATATAATTTGCTTTTGTCAATGTTGCGAGAGGTCCCAGGTTCGAATCTTGGCTGGGGACAAAAAAAAAGGTCTTGGTGTTGATGTTTACATGTTAGTGACGTCGCTGTTTCTGGTTCCCACGACGCAAGGTATCCTAGTATGGGGCCAGAAACAATGTATGTGCCTGTATGTAAATGTTATGTTATGTTATATTTCGGAAAATGCCCATTGGTCCCAAAAAATGCAAATTAAACGAAATTCCAAATTTATATTTGCTGACCAAAATTAATATCCTCCATATATTTATTCAATCATTTAATTAGTATTCATTCCCAAATAGAGCCTTATCATAAATAGTATGGACATATATTACATAGACAAATCAAATACCGCCCCTTTTTGCCGTAAAATTGTTATTTACTTGTAGCACGTCATTTTTTTTCTCCAAAACGCATATTTTCGTTACACTATCTCCTAATAGTTATCGGGTGTCCTACTCCGAAGTATCAGTATGCGAATCTTAAACATAAAAAATCTACTAATCTACATCTACGGTCACGAAAGTTAAGCAACATTGGGCGCGTTCAGTGCATGGATGGGTGACCGTCTATGACTAACGCTAGTGGCATTTTTTCGAGCGGTTCCGTGCTTCACAAGCCACGTTAAGCAGTTGGTGCCGGCAGCCGTCGACAGATGGCAGTCGTTAAGCCAAGTGAGAGGCCTTAATAGGGCGGCTTGAATACTTCTGACAGTAAGACCAGCCACTAGTCTTACAAGCCTCCACCAGCCCGGACTTGGCCCCCGTGGTGGTCTATGGCCTATACCTTCCACAGGAAAGATACCAGTGCCCTTCAGTGGGGACATAATGGGTTGATTATGATGATGATGGTGATCTACTATTGCCATTCAATATCCGAACAATGAATGATTTGGACATGGTCATCTTATTAAGTATACTTAAGTATTTTATGATGGGTTGTATGACAACAGGGCCTCAATTCTGCTAGTGCGTTATATTTCAATGACAGTTACTCGTCGGGTCACATGACATTATTTTTTATACTATTGACGTCTTGAAGGATTGGTAGGTCTGCGCGCGTAGATTAAAAGCGGCAATGTCATTGAAATATAACGTACTAGCAGAATTGAGGCCCTGTTGTCATACAACCCATCATAAAATACTTAAGTATACTTAATAAGATGACCATGTCCAAATCATTCATTGTTCGGATATTGAATGGCAATAGTAGATCATCATCATATGTCTGATATGCCGTACTAAGCCCAGAACTACGAATGGAAAAATATTAAGTATATTTAAAAATTAACTACGGGGCCAAAAAAATTGAAACTTTTTTCCCGCGTTAAGGAAGGTTATTCCTATCACCAAAAAAAATATCAAGCACTTCTGATATTTTCATCCATTCCCTATTGCCTTAAAACACGGATAAAACAACGTTTTCTAAAAATGTAACCTAGTTAGATCAATTAAACGCCCCCGAAAGCATCTGCCTACAAAATTTCGTGAAAATCGTTGGAGCCGTTTCTGAGATTCTGATTATACATAAATATATACACAAGAATTGCTCGTTTAAAGAAATTAGATCACAGCTAACTGTGAAAGTAAAATGTTCTAGTTCTGAAGCTTATGACTTTTTGCTACGGTATCGTACAATGTACCTTCCATTCTGTTATTTTAGTCGATGGTTTTCCTAAAATCCAGTAAATCAAATTTAAATTTGATTAAACTTTTGTTGCAGTCACCCTTAAAGCGCCTACTATATAAGGATTAATATAAATTAGAGAACCTATACGCATATAAAGATTAATGTGCTACCAATAAAACGCACCACATTTCTGTAGAGAGTCAAAGTAGGCGCCTAGGGCTACTCATAACTCCGTGAAGCAATAAACAAAATATGTTCTCCTCACGAAATACTGCATGGCCCGGTCAGTCCCTGGGGAAATCTGCGCCCATTTACTTATTTGTGCTAAATCAAATTATTGTACTTATGTGCCGGGGTATGGGGATGGGGATTCGGCTGTTGGCAAAGCGTGAAGGTGCGTGAATATTGATGCTCCGGCATATTTCCTGTATGCCTGAGCACACTACTATGGGCCGGTTTCAAGAAGAATTAAACTAAGTAAATATTTGAGTAATGCCTAATAATATAGCAACACGAAGTATTCCGTAACCGCTTTTTTTTTCAAATTCAATTACTTTATTCATAGTACAGACAATGTAGTTCAGCAACACCATTCGCTGATAAATTGTGCCCGGATAACGGCGACAGGCTTGCCACTTGTCACGTTGGGACCTAATAAACTCGGCAAAACGTGGGCCCAGTTCTAGTGATTGGTGCCTCTGCCTAGCCCCTCGGGGATAACGAGCCTGAGTTTATTTATTTATTTTATTTACTATTATTTTGCCATCTACTATATTCTTAGAGGCAATAGCTTCGAAAATACTATATTTATTAGAAAAAAAGTTGGTAGATAGCCCTAGTCTTAATGCACTTTGAACGTGCGAAGCCGCAGCCTGTAGCTAGTGGTGTATAAATCCGGCTCGGCATTATTGGACACACAAGCGAAGCGTTTCATTGTAGCATCCGAGCTCAATAGTAAACTTAATGCTCGCCGGACAATATTGGCTTCATAACTAGGGCGGCCATGTTTTATGACATTAACATAACCCCATTTACAACAGAAAAAAGGTGTTTCTACTCGTCAATACAAGCAAACAAACAAACACTTACATGATATTGCTTCTGTCTTGGGAACCAGAAACAGCGATTTAAGAAACAAGTAAACATCCAAGACAGGGTTTTTTTTGTTGTTGTTGTTGTTACACTTTATTGCACAAAAGAAAATACATAATATGACTTAAATAACAGGTTTGTGATAAAAACAACGTGCAAAGGCGGACTTATTTCTAAAGAAATTTTTTGTCCTCAGCTGGGATTCAAACCCGGGATTTCTCGCATGGTGGGCAGATGCGCTAACCGCTGCGCCACGGAGGTCGTCACACATACCTATTTATATTTTTATACTTAGTAAAAAGAAAAAAATTACTTTACGACAAAGTTGTCAGTTTCACAATTAATAGACTAAGTGGAGAAGAAACTAACAAAGAAACTACACATTTATTCTTTTCAAAACAGGTTTAGTTTAATTAACAAACTTTCAATCTTAAAAATTATTACTCAAGGATGTGTTGAACACTAGACATAGGCTATTTGACCGATTTCTGAAAACCATCTCATATGTTTTGTTGGTGTTCATGGAGTCCTCTTACTTTTGAAATAAGCCGCCAAAACGCTATCTTGGGCAATATGGCGTCGCATAGGAATTATGACGTCACTTGCCAGTAAACCAACCAATGAACGTAAGAACGAATGAATGACAGACGCCATTTTTCTGACATGTGACGTCATCACAGAATCGGCCAATCTAGCCCGTTTTCGATACAATAACTGCAGATACTTAATTATAAATGTCTTGTGTTTTTTTTTTCAAATAATATGTAGGTAATTATTTTTTAGTTAAAAAAGCCTTGAAGCAATTTTAAGACTCATAATTTATAGGAATACGTATAAATAATACTGTTTTTTTCACACTGTCAAATAGCCTATTCTCCTCTGAATACATTTAATATTGTTCTAGAATCATCATGGCCTGATGGTCACCCCGCAACTCGCGTGCTCAGGCCTGATGCACAGGGATCAGCCTTCGTGTGGGTCACCGATAAACACTGGACACACAGCTCTCCATAGCCTAATGCACATACTATGAACCGTGCCAGCTGTATGAAACAGCTATAATCTTTCCCAGCCTGTCTTTCTGTAGAAGTCGTTAAAACTTTCTACACCCGGTGTAGAGAAAACACGGGTCTGGTTCATTTCATACAATTTTATTTACATCCTAAGTCCGTTTCGTTCTTTTCCCATTTCATCAAAGTGCAGTTTTACCCAAATCCCCGATACGACCCCTCTTTGCCCGTGGTACGGTTCGGTCAAAAATTGATAAACCCAGTGTGACCATTCTGAAAAATAATACACTCAGAGGCACAATTAACCGCCCACTTTAATTTTCCGACGTAACTTGAAATGATTAATCAGAGAATGATTTCCACTCGCATTTTAAGATTGTCCCAAATGTATTTGATAGGGCATACCCACGGCATCAAGGTACTACGTAAGTGGTCATGGCGAGTGCGAATCATTATTCCGAACCCTTAAGAATATTTCAAGTTACGTCGGAAAATTAAAGTGGGTGGTTAATTGTGCCTCTGAGTATATTTTACGTGGTCCGATTAAAGCAAGAAGTAATAGTTATTAGTTTTTCCAATAAGTACCAGGAGTACATGGCTTGTTAGGAGGTATTGTATAGACAAATGTGACGAATGTTAAGTATAGATAAACTAGTATTTTATTATTTACTAGTAGTTTACGAGTATCTATACTTAACATTCGCCGCATTTGTCTACAAAATACCTTCTAACAAGCCATGTACTCCTGGTACTTATTGGTAAAACTATTCTTACTTTTAGTGGTTTTTACAATACGAAAATTTAATTAAGCAGGCAGGGTATATAATGTTATGGTACCCATTGGGTCTTCAACTAACCTGTTGACAACTTTATGCTCCCCTGATACTTTTAGAACACATCGGAGTTAAAAACAATCTTATTTTTGTTTATTTTTTTGGTCGCTAGAATCGCTCGTAGCCTGGGCTGCCTGAGTGATCTTAAACGATCACTAAGGTTAAGCAACATACGGCGCGTTCAGTCCATGGATGGGTCACCGTCTATGACTAACGCTAGTGGCATTTTTCCGAGCGGTTCCGTGCTTCGCAAGGCACGTTAAGCAGTTGGTGCCGGCTGCCGTCGATAGATGGCAGTCGTTAAGCCAAGACAGAAGCCTTAGGGCGGCTTGAAAACTTCTGACAGTAAGACCAGCCACTAGTCTTGCCTCCACCAATCCGGACTTGGCCCCCGTGGTGGAGTATGGCCTATACCTTCCTCAGGGAAGAGACCCGTGCCCCTCGGTGGGGACATAATGGGTTGATGATGATGATGATTTTTTTGGTTAAAGCTCTAACAGTAGTAGCTTAGTAGTAGTAACAAAGAAGAGAAAGTAGAAAGTAGAAAAGTAAAAAAAATTAAATTCAAGAATTAGTATTTCTTGTTATTTTTGACGAAGCTGTGTGTGAAAAGTAAAAACAAGTCAGTATTAAATCATATTAAACAAAAAGGTCAAACTGATAAAAAGTTTAAACTAGATCTTCCGTGGTCCGGTCAACAGGACTACGGAAAAAAAATCTTCCGTAGTCCGGCCAACTGTACTATGGAATATATTTTTTTTCCGTGGTCCGGTTGACCGGACAACTTAACCGTACCACGGGCAAAGAGTGTTCTTTATGACGACGTAGAGGCCAAACGGTTTTGTTGGTTTTAATGTGTGAGATGTCTTCGTCTTGACAATGAGAGTAAAATTGAAATTAAACCGGTACGATTATTGCCCGGTTCCAATATTCACAAAACGCTTCGTTTTTGCTTACGATCGGTTACAATTCCTATGAAATTCCTACGAACCGTCAATAAATTGTAGAGAAAACGGATCGTAGCTGGTAGGCGTATATTATAGGAACCGGGCATTAAATAGTTTTCTTCTTGACAATGTCAATAACAGGCACTTCAATGTTGATAAAGCAGCTAACAAGATTTTTTTTAAAAGAATATTGGATGAAAACGGGACTTACGTAAAATGGAAAATTTATAAAAAAGTAATTGGGTGAATTGGGAATTGTGTAAAATGGGAATTGGTTGAAACGGATATTGAGTGAAATGGGAATTGGATCAATAATGAACTTGGATCTACAAAAAACTTGTATCTAATGGTCCGGAGCGGTGTCGTGTGTCGTGGGAACCAGAAACAGCGACATCACAAACATGTAAACATCCAAGACCTGGGGTTTTTTTGTCCCCGGCCGGGATTCGAACCCGGGACCCGCATGGTATGACCGGATGCACTAACCCCTGCGCCACAGAGTTCGTCGATTTTAGAAGAAAAAAGATGTAGCCACAGACTAAATACATAAGTTGTAGAGTATAATCCATTTATCTATACTTGACATTTTTTTCAGACTTTAAACGACACTAAATCAAAAACCTTTACCGGTAGAAAACTCGAAACAGTTTGCAAATTTAGTACTAGCTAGCACTAGTAGTAAAAGTAGATAAATGGAGTGTAGACATCTATGTTTTTTACTACAACTGCAGATATAGATACCTACAGCGCCACCAAGCTATCTGTTCAGGTGGGCAAAATACGGTATTTGACACTATCAACCATAAATTATTTGAGATGCTCGATTAAAACAAAAATTACAAAATGATTCGGAAAATGTCTTTCTTTTAATCATTTACTAGTTATTAAATTTTTTAAATAGATGAAACATAAAAAGAGTGCTCTGAAATGTGACGTCACAAGCAAGTATTTTCATACAAAATTTCGTTTTAAAAGTAACTCATTTGACATCCTGTCAAATACCCAATTGTAACTAACTAATTTATAGTAAATCATGTTCCCCATTTTTTTGTTTTATGTACTTATAGATTATTTACTAAATTTATAGATATATTTTCATTAAAATTGAAAGACGGGTTAAAATATTCTCATTTTTCTAGGTAAATTTCTGAAATGTTACTACCAAATTCTCCACTACTAGCGCCGCTATCAACTGAACAGGTAAGATGGTGGCACTGTACTTACAAATTTTGCTTGGAGGAACAACTACCTATCTACTCAGGTAGAAAACACTTTGTTCCACAACTAGACGAAGGAATAGTACCACAACAAAAGTTCCCGGAATCCTTAAAATGTGCCCCGTTTTCTCGTGGTCCTACTGATTTGTCCTACTATTAGGACGAGACGAGACAGAGATGTTCGGTCTGTCCTACTATGTGCCTTAGCTGTTGTCAATTATTTAAACCACCTGTATATTCAATGGTTCCGATTCGCAATGGTTTTTACAATAAAACTAAAAAACATACGAGGGATACAAAAAAAAACAAGAGGCACCGTGCGAGACGTGCGAATCGGAACCATTGAATATCAGTGGTTTAAATAATTGACAACAGCTACTAAGGCACACAGTAGGACAGACAGAAATACGTCTGTCTCGCCTCGTCCTACTAGTAGGACAAATCAGTAGGACCACGAGAAAACGGTGCACATTTTAAGGATTCCAAAAACTTTTGTTGTCTTACTATTCGTTCTCCTAGTTGTGAAACAAAGCGTTTTCTACCAGGGAGACCTATTTTTGTCTGTCCTGCTAGACAAAAATAGTAGGACAAAACAATTAGTAGGACCACGACAAAACGGGGAAAATGTGTCCCCACGAATTACATAATTCTACAGTACACGTCAATAGCGTTGCTCGATCTAGTACGAGTATAATAATCTCCATTTGCATGAATATCGCATTAGAATGTAAAGGGTGTACCTATCTATTCTTCTATTACAGAGCGCTGATTGCACGCAATTACGTATCACCATATCTAATTAGCGAAATTGTATTACAATCCTCCCGGTAACGCTTCAATCCAACTTGAATAGAGAATACGTTGTGTTGTGCTGGGTAAGGATGCGTTTACACTAAAAAATACTTTAGCCTTGGCATCTAAATAGTGAGATGATTTATTATAAATAGCGTCCAGCAGCAAATTCACTCATACTACATGGGTCAATGAATCGCTCGTAGCCCCGGCTACGGCTGCCTGAGTAATCTTCGATTCAAATAAAAAAAAAGATCACGAAGGTTAAGCAACATAGGGCGCGTTCAGTGCATAGATGGGTGACCTTCTATAACTGGCACTAGTGGCATTTTTCCAAACGGTTCTGTGCTTTGCAAGGCGGCTGCCGTCAATAGATGGCTGTCGTCAAGCCAAGTCAGAAGCCATAGGGTGGCTTGAAAACTTCTGACAGTAAGACTAGCCACTAGTCTTACAAGCCTCCACCAATCCGGACTTGGCCCCCGTTGTGGAGTGTGGCCAGTGGCGGCGTAGAGGGGGGGCGATGGGGGCGGTCCGCCCCGGGTGCCAACCACCAAGGGGTAACAACGTGGTGACAACTCACTCCATAAGAACTGCAGAGAGCTATGTTAGAATGTCTAGATATATTTTACGGAGAACTAGACCATCGCTACAGGGCAATGGATGACATTCTCAATACATTTGGCGACAGAAGAAGAGCTTCGGGAGATAGTTCTAAATCATACGAAAGTTTATGACGAATTTACTGCGGCAGAAATCATTTTGGAGAATTTACGTCTGAGGCGCCACTTGGAAGCAGCCAGCATTTCTTGCCAAGAAGCGGTCCAGTGAATTACCTTGGAGCTCCTGTTTATTGTAAGATGGGACTATTCCAAGTCTGTTCCAAGTCTAGCGCTTTGCCTAAGATTTTTTTCACTATTTGTGTTTCAGTGGCTTCTTGTGAAAGAAGTTTCTCTAAATTAAAATTAATAAAAGTTACTTAAGATCTCAGAAAAGTATTTTCCTCCAATATAACTATCTCAGTCACTGAAAACAAAATTATAAAACCAGAGTGTGTTACCTACCAGTGACGACTTATGGTACTGAAACGTGGTCTTTCACTATGAGCCTCATACGCAACGAGCTATGGAAAGGGCTATGCTCGGAATTCCTCTACGAGACCGAATCAGAAATGATGAGGTCCGGAGACAAACGAAAGTCGAAAGCCGTCAGACCGACGACGCGAGCTCCGTTTCTGCTCACCATGATTAAACTCTGCGAATCAGCGATTCCTTGTCGGACTCTTCCGACAAAAAGTCAAATAAGTGTATCCGAAAGAAAATTAACAAAGATTTTTCACGGTGCTACAGGTCAGTTATCTAAAGCTGGCACGTTCACAGTACTCATACTTATGCAATTTCACTATACAGTATGTTTAAAAATAAATGATTTTGATTCAAAATGCGACTCTAGTTTAAGTGTAGACTAGAGTTAGGTTTCAGTAAGATGGGTGCGTTGTAGATAAATAAAAACAAATATACATAAATGTGTTACTTGTTATAATATATTTTTAGCAAAGCCGAGCGAAAAGTATTAAAAATAAGGTGGAATCAATGGTCACAAAATAGTTATAATTTTCAATAAATTTTCACATGAACAAAAATAATTTCACCTGAGAAAATCTTTACCAAAACAGAAAATAATTATCCCAGAAATCCTCAACAATTTCATTATAATTTAATTATGAATAGGATGAATGAGCCGTTTTCAGATGAACTAAAAAAAAAATGTAATGGCTGTCAAAGGAATGCAATTTTGGACCTCAGCCCAATAGCCATGTGTGATACATAATCAAATAGGTCTCAGCGAGCTGAACAAAAGTTACTATGACGCCAACAGCCAAATGTTTGTCGGAGTTATATTGTATTGACAAAAAAAAAAAGCAACATTTGTCTAACGTCCAAAATTGCATTCCTTTGACAGCCGTTAGATTTTTTTTTTAGTTCTTCTGAAAACTGCTCATTACCTTACCTAGTTTTCTGTACCAGTAGCAGTTGTCTGAAGTCCAATCACAATCAAATGCAAGAGCCAAAAAAAAAAGGAAAAACACAGTATAAACTGGCAATTCCCATTAGAAAAACAAAAACGCTGTCTTAAAAATGCCATTTAATGACTAATAATGAGTCGTTTTCAGAAGAAAAAAAAACGAATGGCTGTCAAAGGAATGCAGTTTTGGACCTCAGCCTAATAGCCATGTGTGATACATCATCGAATAGGTCTCAGCGAGCTGAATAAAAGTTACTATGATGCCAACAGCCAAATGTTTGTCCTTTCGGAGTTATATTGTATTGAAAATGTTAGTTTTTTTCAATACAATATACTCTCTTTTCTTAGCTGTCAGAAAAATCCCTCATTGAAACGCACATACGGTTGAATACCAAAAAGATCACGCTGTATTTTTAAACAGTAGCAAAAGTAAAACTATAACTGTCCCCTTCACACTCATAAGCTTGACCGCGCGCAAGAGAGACGGGCAGACTTTTCATGATGCGCATGCAGTACACGTCACGCCGCGCGCTTATTCACAGACACTACACAAGCGCAACGTGTAAATGTGTTGAACGTGCCAGCTTTACTTAACTGACCTGTAAGAAGCAATAGTTAACCTAAACAAACAAATACTTAGATGTATGTAAGCATGCTTGTTCTGTCTGTGTGTGTGTGTGTGTGTGTGTGTGTGTGTGTGTGTGTTTGTGTGTGTGTGTGTGTGTGTGTGAGGGTGTATGTGTGTGTGTGTGTGTGTGTGAGTGTGTGTGTGTGTGTGTGTGTGTATGTGTGTGTGTATGTGTGCGTGTTTCAAAGAGAAAGCTCTTTAATTACCCGCGAATTGGCAATTTCAAGCGCTACTTAGAGAAAAGCTTTGGATGGGAGGTTTAAGGAAAAGGTATTTTTTTCCTTACAAATGAATGAATGAAAATTCTTTATTGCACTATAAAAATTATGTACATAGGCGAGCTGAAAACTAAAAAGTATTTTCTTCCAGCTAACCTTATGATAATGACAAATTATATGATAATGACCTCGTTAAGTTACAATGTTATTGAAGTTGCAATATTATCGAGAAAAATAAAATAGAGAATTATAATAAGACTCTTTCATAATCTCCTCTTAAGACGAAGTTAACCCCTCAGGCCTAGACACGTTATTTCATAGTTAAGTTACTTATTCACAGAGTAATATTTTAAATTTATCACAGTTTTCAAAGAATAAAACATGCTCATACAACTGTGGTCTATACCCTCTTCAAAATTCGATTCAAAGTGACGTTGCAAGACCGACCCGCCGGCGGGTCTACGGGGCCTGACGGAATGCGCCGTAGTTTACATCGGACCCGCCGGCGGGTCCTCGGGGCTTTAGGGGTTAAACCCGTTTATAACAGGAATTTGTCTCATATGCCGCCTATAAAACTATAACGCACTATAACACTTAAGACGTTAGTCAGAGTTAACGTCTGAAGTGTTATAGTGGAAGCTACTCGTACTTTTATAAATAAGATCTCTACAGTCTAAACATACCTTTACAGCGTCCCGTGCGAACAAAAACTAATTCTAACCAAATTGGCTTGCTTTGACCTAATTCTTGATATGAAAACCGGGTCTTGCTAGTGATTGGTATTGCTAATATAACTTCACGAATGTACCTACATAACTTAGAAAAAAAAGTACGAATAAAGTCCGTTCGCTTAGATAGTGTCGGTACACACGAAGGCAATCTTGATTTTAGTAAAAAAACATTTATTTCAATAATAAAACTTAGACGGCACAAATACTTTAAATAGAAAAAAAACATGGTACACAATATACCTAATGAAGCACAAAATAAAAAAATACTCTTCATCACTCGAAGTATACTCAGAATATTCATCTCCACCGGTATTTAGAATAGGTACCTACCTAAGTGATGCAGGATCATCTTGTTATAAATCCATTCTAAAATACTGATTGATTTACTTCTTTAATAGCATGATCTACATAATAGTAGAATGAGACGAGCTGCGAGCCAATTTCACTGGCGTGTTTGCGCCGCGTCGGCTTCCTTTATTTTCTTTTGTGAAAAGCCGCCACGCGCCGGGGAGGTAAATATCAAAGTGACACTATGATAGCGAACAGACTTTACAAAGGCCCTTTTTCAACATTTGAAATATCGAAAAAATATCATCTGTTCCGTATGGAACATAATAACATAATAACATAAAATTGTATAATCCATTACTATTTGCTCTAACAAGGAGAACTCGCCTAGAAAACCAAGGAGAACTCGCCTAGAAAACCTTTACACGCGTGCTCTCTACTCGGATACATTAAGACCGACATTGCAACAAAAAAAAATTGTAGTAACTAGCTGTCGACTGTACCGACCGACCGACCTTGTACGGAACTACGAAATACAAACTGACACAGAAAATGGACTATATTAAGCTATATCCGGTTCTCAGTAAGCTCTCGTGCGCGATAACATATTTATTGGTCAATGCATTTGTATGTATGTACCTATTATTGTTATCGGTCACAAAGACGAATATAAATCAATACAAACCGGAGATGTGTCCCTATTCTGGATTCGTCAATTTATTAATGCGTAACGTAAACGTTTTTGGCCTGTGTGTAATTAAACGAGCTCTTGTTAGTTCAGTGCCAAACATTTTTATACGTTTTTATAAATAGCATAACCGAATAGGTACCGTACTTTCTGAGGTCTAATAGAATGTAAGAAGGATTAAATTCAATTTTTGTATATAGATTCACTACACTGATACGGTGATGAGGATTTCATTTATAAAATATCTTCGAAACAAAGCTTTTCCTTTTCGTAAATTTTTCATTTTAATTTTTAAATTTTAATTTCCATAATTTTGTTAAGGGCATCACACACGGCCTTACTTTAATGATAGTTTATCGTGTGTCACTCCCATTATGATTGCGCTACTTTTCATACAAGACTGAATGGATATCACAGCAAAATCATGCATGCCTGAGCCGTTTTCCATTTGCTCTAGTAAGAAAAATAAAGATAATGATAACAAAACAAGCGAAATAATTACAGCGAAATCCTATTTCGTCCATAGGTAATTGTATTTTTACTTATTGCGTTATTGTATTGTATTGACAAGCTAAAATCCCGTTAAGTTACTTTGTTTTTTAGGCCAAATTTTGAAATAAAATAGACAATTTAAATTAAGTTATTACTAAAAAAAAATTTTTTAGGCTATTCTGTAAAGGACATCGTCCATTTTGGCAGTGATATTACAAGGTTGAATTAAGTACCAAAAAAACTCAATTTTTTATGCGTAACTCAAACAAACGGTATCGGTTAAAACGTATATTTTAACGGTAAAATGCAATTAGCCTAATGCAGTCCTTATAAATGCTTTCATAAAACGTCAAAATCGCAACGCAAGAACTCTCGCATTTTATTCCACCTTATCTCTTCGAACTACTTTTACGGCACGGGGCTTCTTTGAAAGCTGTAAATGACATCTTTGGAAATGATAGAACATAGATTGTGTAATAATTTTTCTTGAGTGTCTTATTATTACGTCATAACCTCTAATGGCTTCATTTAGAATTTTAGACAAATGTTTTTCCCATTTGGCCATTGCTGAGTGACTTGAAACTTGGGATCTAAAAGTTAAATGAACGGTTGAAGTGCTGGCCAATTTTCAGAGCTGTAAACGTCAGGCCCCAGCTTGTATGGAAAATTGGTATAAAGGACATACCGTTGTTAAAAATCGCAAAAATGCTACTCACAAAAAGAAGAGAGGGTTTAGTAAAATCTCGAACTCTCCTCTCCTACGTCTCTCTCTTTCTCTCTCTAACTTTAAAAAATCTTATATATCTCTCATGTACACATTTTCCCTACAGATTGTCAGTGAGGCTTTCTAAAGTCAATATAACGCGATTTTGTTTGAGAACATACTTTTTTTTATTTGTACGAGCAATGTAACAGAATACCACCACGACAAGATAGAGTAGAGGGCACGGCACGGTTTGTCTTTCAGTGTGATCTACAGGTCAACCGTTTGAGATGATTACAGTATCCGCGTCTCTTTACGGTTACCGCCCTTCTTGTCCACTTTTCTGTAAACCTAAGTATTTATTTAATTAACTATCACAAAATTACTGCTTAAGGGACTAGTCATAGAAAGCGCCCGGGGCGCGCGCCCGGAACGCTGCGCTTTGGGCGCGCGTCGAGCGAGCGTTGGACGCCTATCGGGATGAGCACACTTTTCTAATCCGCGAAGGAGGGGCGCGCGTCGTACGCGCGTATGACGCGCGCACCACGGACGCGGACGCTTGATGTAATCCGTTACATCCGCGCCTCGGGCGCTTTCTATGACTAGTCCCTAAGATGCGGTTTTTAAAAATTATAAAAATCGGATTTGGAGGAATTCGATTACAAAACTGTGACCTGAGATTTTTATATGTATAGTAGCTGAGGTAGTTTTGCCGTATTAATAAGCCTACGACTCATTCTCAGACCAAGCAAATACACACTTAAAAATTTGTGCAGCCGTTTCGCAAAGGCTTTCGATAACAAACATTGTGTGACGAAATTTTTATATATTAGTTAATTAGATATTTTTACATTAACGGGGAAGTGCCCATTTCAACATAGCCATGTCGATAATATTGTAAAACACCAACACATCATAATCACTTTACTTGTCTAGCGTTAGTCAGTGGAAGCGAATGAACCATAAAAGACGTTCCTTTTTCAAATTAATTCTTTTTTAATTTTCGAGTTACATTTTTCTGATCGACATGTTTCGGCCAGTGTTTCACTTGGCGGTCTTTTCGTTGAATGTCTACACGATATGGTACGATCAGACCCATGTGGACATACCTTTTCCTAACAAAGAAATTGCTCAGCTGCCTATGAAGGCTCGCTGCATGTTTTTAACCATGTGGTGTTTGGTGAGTAAATAACTTTTGTGAATAGCTTAAGGATACTGGGTTGCTTTCTGAATTAGGAATTTCATTAAGTAAATACTTAAGTAACGTTCTGTCGCGTTCTTTTCTGAGAAATTTGACGAGACAGCACAACTGTTACGTAGTTTCTTAGCGAAATTCTCCATTCAGAAAATGGCCCATTGTTTGCTTAATTTTAGGATAGTTCCATCAGTTGATTTGAGTTCGAACACAAAAATGCGCTGTCGACAGCAATGCAATACAACATAGTAATTTTATAAGTAGATCGTATCTTACGTTGTTGACATGTGACAATCCCTAATTACGACAAAACTCGTATTCTTTGGAGTATTCTTCATAAAAACACAATTCCTCTAGGATAATCCTAAAATTTATTATAGTAGTCAGCGATAAAGTATTTATTTTCACCACAGACTATTTAAACCACATTTTAAGAGAGTTTAAAGGAATTGTGTTTTATATTCGGTTTAAGCAATGTGTTACGCACAATGTGCAAAAAAGCTTATTATAAAATCAACGATTATTTAGAATTATTTGGACAAAGATAAATTAATGTTAAATTAATATTTCAGAGGAGAATTGTGTCCAGTGTTCAATAGGTGTATGAATAAGTAATTCTTAAGTTTGAAAGTTGGTTCATTGAGCTAAAACTGTTTTGAAAATAATAAATGTGGTGTTTCTTTGTTACTTTCTTCTCCACATAATCTATTAATTGTGAATCTAACAACTTAAGTAAATACCTATTATTTAGTTTTTACTGTGAATAAAAATATTTGAATTTGAATAACTTGAATTTATAAAACACTTCACTCTTATTAATATTTTTTATAAATACTTTTTACTCCGTGCAAATAAAAGAAAGCCTTTTTTCATTTATTTCAGGCGTTGCAAACCTTATACTTCGCCGTGGCATTCCTGAACGACATCTTCGGTACAAACGAAGCCAAACCAAGAAGACTCCCATTCATCCGGACAACTAAGGACATCCTATTCAGCCTCGCCTTTCCCGTGGCGGTCTACGTAAGCATCGCATTTTGGACCATCTACACCATAGACCGAGAGCTGATATTCCCGAAAGTTATGGACGCCGTTTGCCCTAGCTGGGTCAACCATACCATACACACAGCTGTTACCATCTTCGCTCTAATAGAGCTTGTGGCATCCTACAGAAACTACCCGCCAAAAATTCTAGGCTACACGCTGGTTAGTTTATTCCAGGTCATTTATATCGGGTTTCTGTTCATGTTCTATTTTAATTTCGACCTGTGGGTGTATCCCTTTTTGGCGGTGCTGAATTGGCCCGTGAGGATAGCTTTCTTTATGTTCACTCTGAGCGTTGGCCTAGGAATGTATGTTATGTGTGAAAAGTTGAACAACCTTGTTTGGTCTATGCGGGTCAAGCTACATTTTAAGCAAAAGTAACACGGGTTCAAGGGTACCTAGTAAGAGGTATGTAAGTAAGATATATTATCTGTCAATAAATTATTGTTATTCTTAAGCTAGATGTCTTTTCATTGATGCAAACGTGGCTCATAACAACTAAGTCACAATAATCTACACTGCATCACTTATGCCCGATTCCAATATCCACAAAACGCTTCGTTTTTGCTTACGATCGGTTAGAATTCCTACGAACCTTGCTTACGATCGGTTACAATTCCTATGAACAAACGGATCGGCGTATATTATAGGAACCGGGCATTAACAAGCACATAACAATTTCTGCCTACCTACTTTCATCACTTTATCTAAACTACATGACATTCACTTTTTAGGCCGGTTTTAGAGTCGCTGACACTCGGCGCTGACACGCCAATATGTACTACGTCCTAAGGAGCGTTTTAAAAACACGCCGACCGTTCAGCGCTGACCAGCCATACATTTTGTCTATCAGCGCTGACGGTCAGCGCGTAGTCAGCGTGACTCTAAAACCAGCCTTAGAATATGACATATGCAGTCCCACTGTGTGTCCCACCATAGGGTACAGTAAGGGTCTTCTCTCAGAGAGAAATCATGGGCTTTAATCGCCACGCGTGCCCACCGCGTATTCGCGATTTCAAGCGCTATTTAACGTATTTTTAGGCTTTTTCTACCCTGTAGAAGTGGTATATAATGGACACAGCTTAAAACAACAGATACAACTCAAGGCTACGATAGCCGAGCAACCGACGTTGCGAGTTCCGTCTCAACTCACCATGATTAAGCTCTGCGAATCAGAGCGAAGCCTGGTCGGACTGTTCTAACGAAAAATCAAGTTATTTACTTTAGTTTGGATACACTTAATCCGGAATTAAGTTTATAATGTTGTTACACAGTTAAAGTGCATAATGTGGGAATTCAATAAAATTATATTATAAACGCTGATATACTTACGTTATTAAAAAGAGTTCGTTAAAGAAAAAAAGTTCATAACACAATGTTGTGAAACACGAACGGATGTGTTTCAGGATTTTCACTATAAAAATTATCTAGTGCAAATCCTGAACTAGAACTATAACTTATTTAAATGAACTTTTTTTATGTAAACATTTGCATACAAGCACATATATTGCTTCTGGCCCCACACTAGGATACCCTGTGTCGTGGGAACCAGAAACAGCGACGTCACAAACATGTAAACATCCAAGACCTGGGTTTCTTTTAAATAAAATATACTCTTAGGTAACTGCATAGATGATACTTTTATTTTGAGTATCTACAATTTTTTCACGGTTAGTTACATCCAGTGTCAAAAACAATAGATTACTAACTAAAACTTTAAAATCTTCGTCAAAGTAAACGACGTCTCTGGTATTCCTTTCTTGTTATGCAATTCGGGGTTGGTATTGTATGTGATCCTTTCGAATGCCACTCGCCTGTTCAGCTCGGTGATGATACCGAGGACATCGTGGGTCCGCGACAGGTCTTCCAGTGCGCTGCAGAGCTCTTGGATCAGCCAGGAGCCGTTCACATCCCGCCAGGATACGTACTCTGTAGAGCAAAGGCATAAGGACAGGTCTTGGCAGCATAACCAGCTTACTCCGTGCCATGAACGGAACGGAATACGTGCAATTTATATCTATGTCTAAGAAACACTGTTGACACGGTTGAGATATGGTTCAGACATATTTTTTTTTTGGGATACGATACGAGGGAATTTTTCCTCCTAGGGTTAGGTGTATAGATAAAAATAAATTATTTTTCTCAAACATGCAAAAATCATAACAAGCCTTGGCCACAACTAGGCATTGATGGACTTATGTATGTGTGCCTCGGCTTCGCCTCGGCCCACATTTCCACGTTCGTCCATCAATGCCTCTTTTGTTGGCTGCTGCAGTAATGTACTATTAATTGAACTTTTAGACACAGACATGTTATGTTACCCCCTGAAGTATTTATTTGATTTTATTTATATTTAATAGGTAAGCCAACGGCGCTCTTATAAAACATTTATACTTAATTAAAATTAAAGTTTTAGCTTAATAAGATTGCCAATTAAAGGCTCACACAGCATTTTTACTTAATTCGAGTTAGTCGTTACTAAAAGTAAGTCCTAAAGGTAATTAAACATGTATTAAACATAACAGTCTACGTCTACGTTCTAGACTTAGAAAACTTAAAAATAATTTTACACAAGAAACTTAAGAATAATCATTTCACTTATTACTAAAAAACACATAACTAAATTCAAGCCTGTATCCCGAAGGGGTATGCAGAAACTAGGGCTTAGAGCATGTTTATGTAGGTAAATGTTTATAAGTGTCTCATGATTTGAGATTTTAAGCGAGCCGCCAACGGACTCGCCGTCTGAGACTTTCGCCGCACAAATTTTAAACGTCAAATATTGAACTAAAAATTTCGTAAGGTACGAGTGAGTCATTATTAACTTTATTCCAGATACACTTTCTTAACTTTTTGTCGGAAGAGTCCGATCAGGTTTCGCTCTGATTCGTAGAGCTGAGCTTTGAGCTTTGTCACGAGCTCTGTCTCTGCTCACCGTGATTAAACTCTGAGTACAGTCTGTTAGCGGTGGTGGCGTAGTGAGGTTGACCCTTGTTTCTCGATCATGAGGGTCTGGGTTCGAACCACGCATGTACCAATGACTTTTAGTTACGTAGTTACATTTGTTTGTTTGTACAGCAACACCATTCGCTGATAAATTGTGCCCGGATAACGGCGACAGGCTTGCCACTTGTCACGTTTGGGACCTAATAAACTCGGCAAAACGTGGGCCCAGTTCTAGTGATTGGTGCCTCTGCCTACCCCCTCGGGGATAACGGGCGTGAGTTTATTTATTTTATTTTATCATTTACAGTCTGTTAGCTTTTAGAATATACCTCGGCTACTATCGGATAGAATCGCATATATTCGTGTAATTTATCTAGGTATCTATTTTGTCTGGACTAATATCTCTAGACCCTTCGGATTGGGGCTTATCGCTAGTGTCTTAATGAGTGTTTTGCTATACCAGGATGATAATGCCGGATGTTTTGATGAGATAAGAAGGCGGATACTCTTCAATAGAGATCACCGATTGTTTGAGCTATAGCATATTGGACAATTATATACTGCGCAAAATTCTCAACTGACTTTGGGCCATTTTAAATAGAAGCATTTACGTGAAGAATTTACCTTCTGTTTTTAATGTCAATGTACAATGTTATTAGTCGTTTTTAGGTCGAGTTCTAAAAGAGAAAAAGACATAAGAAAAAACTTAACTCTATGACTTCTACACAGTATGCCGCCGGCGTCACGGCCGGCGGCACTGCCGCACAAGCCGAGCCGCCGGCAGGCCGGCGGGTCGTGCCGGCGGCTTTCGCGGCAAGCCGGCGGCGGCAGCTCGCTCCCGGTATTCGATAGAAAGTGTTGTCCTAGAGAATCATGCCAATGATGCTCTGCGGCAGCCAGCGGCAAGTGCCGGCGGCCTAAACATGCCCGGCCGTGCCGCCTGCATAGTGTGTAGCAGCTAATGTGAAAATCAGTTATACTCAAGATACTTTACAACTTCACAGTAATGCATGCAAAATCACAATATACTTTTATACTCTGAATCTAAGCTCAACCACGGAAGTAACAAACCGGATATCAACATTGGCCATCATACGAAATACTTAGACAGACGATATCATTTTTCAGTGTACAACTCGCCGTGATACCAACTTATAAAACACTGAATATCTGGAAGTCCGGAAGGAAGAATATACATTGCCTACATCAGCCCCAACACTGATAGAAAGAACGATAGATTAGTTTCATTTAATTACGCAAATCTTAAGTCTCGGATAGGGGAAATTACCCTATATTTTGTGATCATTCAGGTCCCTGGTCTCTGCCTCCCCTCTGAGTTTCTATACCTACCTATTTAGGGGAATTACCTTCAACAGTGGAGTATAGTATCAGGAAATCTGCATGTGTCGGTATCAGGAAGGCGTTTGCACTGACGCCATCATGCACGATTCTTCCTGGGTCCAGACTGTGTCCTCTGCATGCCTGCAGATTACCGACCGAAAATATTAACAATTCAATTTTATTTTTATTGATTAAGAATAGGAATATTGCGGTGGGTTAGAATCGTAAGAAGCATTCTTCTTTAACGAAAAAAAAAGTATTGAGCAGATGCGAGTAAAAGGTAAAATAAGTCTTCGACTAAAAATAAAGGTTCAACAATATAAAGGTTCCAGGGGTACTGGCTGGAGTAATATCGCACACTGAAAACAGAAATGGCATTAAACAAAAATCTTAATTTTACAGTATGGCCGTTTAAAGATTTTTTAAATGTTCTGGTGGGCGATGTGGAACCGTAAAAGCTGTTAGTAAAGCTTTGTGATTAGTCACATTTATGTTTTCAGTGTGTGATATGTTGTTTTTGTCGTTACACTTTATTGCACAATTAAAAAAAAATAACAGAATAGTCGTCATCATCATCATCAGCCTTTTGACACCCCCTGCAGAACACAGTAAAGTTTAAGTGATGTAAATAATTTGAGACTACTTCGGCGTACCTTTTGGAACAAGGATCGTCAGGCCTAAAAACAGCAAAGGCGGACTAAGGTACGTATTTAGCCAGATATTTCACCAAGAAAGGTTGACACACTGCTTTTGCCAAAATATCCTTTGCCCGGGGCGGCCAACGTACCCAACTGTAGGTACCTGCAAGATAAACTGCTTCTCTTGTTCGCCGGTCTGGGTGTAGTCTCCATTATGGAAGAGCACCAACACATCCTGCGGACTGTCGGAGACCAAGATTCTCATCTTTAACTGGACGATGAAGAGCTTCGGTCTGCCGGGTAGGAGTCGTCTCCACGTAGGAAGTGCACCACACATCCTGCAAGTTGTAGTGGCGATCGGCGTCCTAAGTGTTCAACATAGCCTTAAAACCACACGGCTGGGGTAGTCTCCATTTTGGAAGTGCACCTCGAAGGTGTTTCAATTATACCTGCAAGATAAACAGCTTCGGTTTGCCAAGAAGGCTACGGTGTCCATGCTGGAAGTGCACCAATACATCCTGAAAGTTGTAGGGGCGATCGGCAGCCATCAGTCCCCCGCCGGAGAATCCGTGGGTCAGGATGACCACCGCCACGCAGGCGGTCTTGCTGTGGTCGCGTTTGGTCACTGTAATTGGGTTTATTGTAGCATTTTAACATAACAAAATAAAAAAATAAAAGATGAATAAATAAATTGATAATTGATTGATAGCTTATAGATTGTGCCCGGATAACGGCGACATGCTTGCCACTTGTCACGTTGGGACCTAATAAACTCGGCAAAACGTGGGCCTAGTTCTAGTGATTGGTGCCTCTGGCTACCCCCTCGGGGATAACGGGGTTTTTTTTATTTTATTTTCTATAACATAACATTAACATAAAGGCACATACATTGCTTCTGGCCCCACACTAGGAAACCCTGTGTCGTGGGACCCAGAAACAGCGACGTCACAAACAATTGTAAACATCCAAGACCTAGGTTTTTTTTTTGTCCCCAGCCGGGATTTGAACCCGGGACCTCTCGCATGGTAGGCAGATGCGCGAACCACTGCGCCACAGAGGTCGTCGAATTATGCATTAATCCCAGTGATGTGGCCTGAATCTTAAATTAATGCATGCATACACACATACACAAGCTCACGCCTGTATCCCAGGGCCTCGATCAACGAGGCCACGATCCTGACAAATCACTTTTTTTTATCTTGCCCTTTGCTAATACATCCCCTATTTGGTCGAAGTATGTCCGCCTGGGGTGTACAGTCACGAGCAATAATATATATACAACACTGTCACATTTTGTACGACGTACACATTTTGTTTTGTACTGCACATGTGTAAGACAATTTGTCCAAAATTATCTAACCATTGGTTGCATAATTTAGGACAAATTGTCGTATCCTTCTTTCTAGATTGGCTTAACTTAAGATTTTTAGAAAATGTGACAGTGTATACATATTATAGCTCGTGACTGTACCCTAACGACCCATCCGCTCACATTCGCTCGATGTATTTGTTTCGTCCGTTTTTCTTCCTTCATCGTCTCTACACACAACTTATTTTTGTACAACAAGTTGTATTTGTTATAGTTGTTTTTAATTCTGTTATTTATCAATATTATGTCTATCTGGTAGATAAACATATTTATGTAATTCCTAAGTAATTGGTCGTTAAGTGAAAAATAACCTAGTTATACCTACATATTTGATTTCATTCAGCTTTGGTCTACAAACAAACCTTTGATGGAAATATTAAAAATACAGGAACCAATAATGACTATTACATAGGCTGCTACTTATGTATGCGGAATCTGGGATTCCAATCATTTTAAACGCAATGTCTGACCTCCATGGTCAAATTCGATCTTTTTTTAAATACTGGCCGCTTATATTTTTCTCTCATATACTTACGTTAGTGTTTTGTTTTTGTTGGGTTTAAAATGTCATATCGCTGAAAAAATTGAACTCACTCGTGGAAATATTCGTGCTATGATTTATTAGGATTTTCGACGTGGTTTAACGCAACAACAGTGCGTAGATCAATTAACTTCGACTTTTGGCGGGCGCAGTAAGCTCACGGACGAAGTTAAAGAAGATCGCCCGAAATCGGTGGTTGTGCCACAAAATATTGAAGCTGTGCGAAAACTAATAATGCAAGACCGCCATGCTACGTATCGCGAGATAGAGGCTATTCTGGGCATATGTATGACGAGCATTCATAGGATATAGATACATGAACATTTGTCTGTAAAAAAAATTTGTTCGCGTTGGGTCCCGCACAACTTAACTCAGGATCAAAAAGATGCTCACGTCGAATGGTGCAAGTAAACCTTAAAAAGATTCAACGGAGGCGACTCAAAATCTGTTTATAATATCTACACAGATGACGAATCCTGGATCTACGCGTACGATCCCGAAACTAAACAACAATCAACAGTTTGGGTGTTTCAAAATGAGCCGAACCCTACGAAAGTGGCTCGTGCAAAAAGCACTGTAAAGCAAATGGTGGCCTGCTTTTTTGGTATTAATGGCCATGTGGCTACAATACCACTGGAGAATCGCAGAACGGTTAATTCGGAGTGGTACAAGGCCATTTGTTTGCCGGAAGTATTTGAAGAAATACGCCAAAACAACCAGCGACGCAGAATCATACTTCACCATGACAATGCCAGCTGTCATACATCTCTGGAAACAACTACATTTTTGGATGGTCAAAAAATAGAATTGATGGGTCATCCACCGTACAGCCCTGATTTGGCTCCCAATGATTTCTATTTATTCCCAAATGTAAATAATAAATTACGTGGTCAACGATTTTCGACCCGTGAAGATGCCGTAGATGCGTTCAAACAGCACGTTTTGGAGATACCTCAATCAGAGTGGAAAAAGTGTTTTACAAATTGGTTTCATCGAATGCAAAAGTGCATCGATCATAGTGGAGAATACTTTGAAAACTATAAAAGCATATTTAGCCATATACATTTGTTTATTTTTTCTATTCCGCATACATAAGTAGCAGCCCTCGTATCAAGGTGACTACTAGTATTATGTTATTAATTCATCTTATTCATTCAAAGAAAATCAACCGATATCAAAAATATTTAAAATCACGTTACATTTTATTGTTACACAATACGTACCTAATACCTATTCTAAATCATGTTTTTTTTTTCATATGGACTTCATGTTTCCTTTTTTGTAGCTTTAGCTTTTAGTTATACCGTTACCGAACCTGTCTAAAATGATTGCATTTCAGCAAGTGTACAGACTTAAAAGTATAGTGCAGATGCCGCATACATAAAAATTCTTTATCTTTATTTTTAAATAATCACATACGTATCATTTCAATTGCTATATAGGTATGTAAGGGAATTCAGAAATTTATTTCAGCTTTAATACTTTACGCGTAATTTACCTTCGGTGACGACATCGATGATCTCTTCGTATTCCAGGTCCTGGTTGAGAGTCACTTTGAAGCCAAGTGCCCCGAAAACGGTGGTGAGACGCTTCACATCCGAGGCTGTCCCTTTCCGGGAAGATGGCTTTTTATCCCTGTTAGGGATTTTTAAAAGAACGATTATTCTATCGTGGTATTAAATTTAGTTAAGAAGTCAACATATTCACACAAAAATAGAAAAAAAACAATAAATTTTGGGGGTTCCCCATATTTAGAACTCGTCCGCTAGAGAAGACAATCTGGTCACAAATTTACAGTTGCAAGCTTTACAGAATGCAACTTCCTGGACAAATCTGAAAATGCATCAATCAATCTCAACATTTCAGACGCGACAGGCCTGCTTATACTCATCAATTGACAGTGAAATAACGCACCTATTAGAAACTTTGAGGTTTTTCGCTACCAAGCACTCACCCGAAGTACGGCGAATTTTTGTATTGAAAGTGATTGAAAATCACCATGTGTTTTTCTCCAGACATGTCATAATAAAGCTCCAAGTTGCCCTCTGGTTCCCTCCATACACCTGTAACACTGAAAGACATAGGACATAAAGACATCCCCTCCTAAAAACATAGATAAGAATAAGAATATATTTATTGGCCAAAAGAGTACAAAATATGTCTAAGTTAGTTACATATGACTGATACGTTCAATAGCACAAAAACACAGCATCTGCTACTGAGGTAGGCTTATTGCCTGTATTACAGAAAACAGCGCCTCATCCCAAAAGGGTTGGTAAGTGTACGAGCAGAGGAGAGCGTGTGCAGCCCTCGCTCTGTCGCACAGCAGATTTTGTTTGTTGGACGGTGGTGGAAGAAGAAGAAGTCGTTTAACTCTTCATGGTAGTTTATTCACGATACAGAATTACATTGTTTAGTTAAATATAAGTGTGTATTGGGCGAGTGGCTCGAGCCGACTGGCGGGCGGTAGCGGTGTGCTGGACAATGCCAAGTCAGCACACGCAGCGATGCACGGTGCTTAGCCCGTACAGTAAGCGTGTTTATTTAGAGGTCGTGTTTGTACATTAATAATTGTAATATTATTCCAAAGTACCTTTACAACTTAAAATTTAAGAGAATTTATACTACTTTAACATTTATTAATCAAGCAAGCTGTTAAAAGTGTGTTGTGAGTAGGGAACCTCTCTTTGTGTAATAGGTAGATAATGTTTATAAGTGAGTGTGTGTGGATCTCAATCTTTTAAAAACTGGAATTAGTAATTTGTTGTGACAATTCTCTTATATCTAGGTACTTGAATCTACTTGAATTTGTGGGTTATCGATTTTATTAGGGTAGGTAGACTTTATCATCGAAGGTATATCGACAGGTCATATACCTAAACCTTTATTTATAAATTCTATGAAAGGCTCCTTTTTGTTTTTGTCGCAAAGCCGCATGTATCATAACTTAGCAGAGTGCACGCGTGTAGATAAAGGTCGTCAAGTGGTCGACCTACATTTTTATTATAGGTAAGGCTCCTACATATTGTATATACTTACTCCATTATTACACACGAAACATTACCTACCTACGTAAGAATTAACGCACAAAGACGAGATTTATAAAAGGCATAGAATTAAAGCGGCAGTTCAATATTTGAGTTATGGTAAGTAAAAAAATAAAAAACGCATGTTTGCAAACTAGTTTTGCAGTAAAAACTGAGCACTAAACTAAATAAAAATGAGTCATAAAATAATTTAAACGGGCAGTTCAATAAATACTGAGCAGCGTGTACAGTTAACAAATCATAATTGGTTAGTAATAAATAGAAGCGTTTTACCTACCAATAAAACGCAGATTAATTTACTTACCTTGTTCGAAGCTTATAGTTACATGAGATAGGTGTCACAGTTTCCCGCCTATAGTGCCTTCTCTTTCTACCCTATTGCGCTATCCCTCTCCTGTTGTCCTACCACCTCGGCAGAAGGGGGGATGACGATTCCGGAAATCGCCTCGCCTTTGCTCGTCATTGAGTCGAATTTAACCAGGCAGAAATTATACTATAAGCTTCGAACAAGGTAAGTAAATTAATCTGCGTTTTATTGGTAGGTAAAACGCTTCTATTAATTTGACTTGACCTTGTTCGAAGCTTATAGTTACATGAGACGTGTTTGTTATCGCCTGGTGGTAGGGTACAACTGGACGCCAATGTGAATGATGTAGTAACTAGGTAGTTCAAAATAATAATATTTAAAAAATGTACTAATTTATTATATATTTAAACCAAAAATAATTGCATTATGATTTCCAAATTAAATTTCACATCACTTTATGAATTAAATTCATTTCATCATGTAATTAATCAACTGGAGTAAATAAATTACAAACACTTTGACTGCTCGGAGCAGGCATTACCTCACGTCTGTAGAAGTTTTTGAATGTGTTTACACTACGCCAGTTACCTCTAGACAGTATCTCCTCCAGAGGGAAATTATCCAACCAGTTTCTAGACGCTACGGCTGAACGAACACTACCCGGTGTTGCGATAATACCTGCTTCAACTAGAAGAGATTTGACCCAGCCTGCAATGATGGCACGGGACGCTGCTTTTACATCTCCTCTTAATGTTAAAAATAAATTATCACATTTAGACGTACTTCTCTTATTTCTTACAAGCTTAATCAACTGATCTATCCAGAAAACTGGATTTAAGTTTGTACACGTTGGATTAGTCAATAATTTCCATCCAGATTACCTATAATCAGATGCATCAGTCTTCGATCCCCAGATAGGCCAAAAAATTATGGACTCGTCTGATCTAATGCAATGTTTGGCATCAACAGAAAGTAAAGTCAGATCATGAATCCTTCTTCCTGAACTTAAAAGTAGCAACATAGCTGTGTGACGAGAGACTTGAAAGACATTAGATACATCAACTGAGTAACTTTTTAAATACAGCGATAATTGATCAATATTCCAGACTGGTGATTTCTGAATTTTTGGCTTTTTGAGGGAAATCGATTTCAAAATAAGCTTTACTAAGGCATGGGAAGATAAACTACCTGATAAATTAACGTTGCTCAATGTGCAAACTGCAGATTTGTACAAAAGAATAGTATTATATGATAATCCATGGATTAAATGTAAATCAGCTAGAAATTTAGCCAACTGATTGCCATTAGGGCAAGTTGGGCTGCAGTTATTTGTTTCGCACCATTGACGCCATTTCTTCCAAGCTACGCTATATGTTTTACGTGTAGATGGACGCCAAGAGGATTCTAACAGCTGTATCTGATTATGATTCCAGTTAGTTAGATCCCTTGTCCACCCCCACATCTCCACACCTCTAGCTCCATCTCTCGGACGTTGGGAGGTGGAAGGCCTGTCGACACATCCACTAGTACCTTGTCTAGGTTCCATAGAGTGAAAGGTGGAGCCGTGGCTCGATGTCGGAGATCCGCTCTCCAAAATACTTTCTCCCATCTGGGAACTACCACCAGGTAAATGCCTGTCGCATGATTGAGGTGGGCTAGCACTCTGGGCACTAAAAATGGTGGTGGAAACACCCACGCTAACTGGTAGTTCCAAGTCTGAGAGAAGGCATCCTGGAATAAGGCTTTGTGATCTGTCAAGTCCAGGGTTGCGTAGTTGGAAACTACATGAGCTTTTTCCGACGCAAAGAGGTCTATCACGGGAAACCCCCATTTCATGAACACTTTTTCTGTGCATATAGGTTTCAGATGCCATTCTGGTGGCCGACGTAACCTTGAAAGATGGTCTGCGTGCACATTGTACCTTCCGGGTAGGTGAAAAAGGTTCAGATGTATCTGATAAAAGTCTAAGATCTGGAAGACTTGATAAGTCAGGTCTAACAGGGCAGATGATCTTGTTCCCCCTTCGTTCCTTAAATAGGCAAGGACGGTCTTGTTGTCGCACTGAACCATGATCGTGGATTGACGCAGGAGTAGACAGTGATCTTGTAAAACTTTTAATACTGCAAGCATTTCTTTTTGGTTGCAATGTAACGAACGCTCTGCGTCGGTCCATGATCCTGACAAGACCAGGTTGTCCAACTGTGCCCCCCATGCTAAGTCGGACGCATCTGTCGTTAAGAAATGCCTCGGTGGAGGGTAATGAATCGGTGATGCCTTGCGACAGTTTATGAGCCACCACTTCAGATTTTTCTTTGCACAGCAGGGGATTTGGTGATAAAACGAGTCTTTGGTTTTGATCATCAAATTCAACAAGCTTAGGAGAGCTCGATAGTGTAATCGACCTTTTGGGACCGCAAAGCTGGTGAAATTTAGGAGACCCACTAAACTCTGAAGCTCTTTTAGAGTTGTTGTCTCTGTAGTCAACATATGGTTCAGTTTGAGGGTCAGAGCAGAGACTTTGTCCTCGGGTAGGCTCTTTTGATTTGACCAAGGATTCCAATGAATACCCAGATACGTAAGGCTTTTTTCTGGAATCAACAAGGACTTTTCGTAATTTATCAACCACCCTAGTGACTCCAGAACTTCTAACGCCTGACGGACATGAGTCTGAAGAATGCTGAACTTCTGGTTCGCAAGTAAGAAATCGTCCAGGTATACGATTATTCTGATCCCCTGTTGTCGCAGATACTGTGCGACCCAATTCGTAAGAGCAGCGAAGGTTTTTGGAGCTGTACTCAGCCCGAATGGTAAGCAGGTCATTTGAAGCAGTTCGTTTTTGTAAATTAGGCGTAAAAACCTTCGGTGACTTTGAGCAATTTTTAAATGAAAATATGCCTGAGACAAATCTATTTTGCAAAGCCAATCTTTGTGCTGTAGAAAATTTGGTATCCGGTAAATATTCAAAAGACTGAATTTCTCTGTTAATACATACTGATTTAGGGCTTTTAAATTGAAAATGGGTCGCGCAGACCCGTCGTTCTTGGGGACTAAAAATATCGTGGACAGAAAGCTTGGAGATGGCGGAGCAAGTTCTAGGACCTCCTGATCCTTCATTTGTTTTATGACGGCAGTCATGTGGTCTGATTCCGGAATTTGATAAAGACTCGTTGACAATTCTGGGTAAATGAGGGGTGGCTTTTGTAGGAAGGGTATGCGATACCCTTGAATTATGCGAAGAAGGAAGTTCGGTGCTTCTCTTACTTGCCACTGGTGGTAAAAGTCTACAAGCCGACCCGCTCTGAAGCACTTCGAGTCAGAACTTACGTCTCTTATTACTGCCTCTATAGCCAGAGGAGGAAGAGGGACGCTTGTATCCGCCTCGAGCTGGCTGGGGTGGCTCCTGGGGTCTCTGCCCAGATCGGGGGTTCTGCCCTCGAAAGTTCTGCCCCTGTGAGTTGGGTGCGTTTTGCCAATAACCAGTATTATGCACTTGCGGAGGGCACGAGAAATTCTGAACACCCTGCGAGGGTGGCTTGTTTGTCCAGGTTGCAGGTGCGTTACTTACATTCGCACATGACCGACAATTTGTACCCTGCGAGGGTAGCGAGTGCTGTACCTTCCCCTGCGAGGGGCAGCTATTATATGCCCTGCTAGGCCCCGTCTGCGGGACAGCGGCATTGGTATTTCTTTTTTGTAAAGGCCAGAAACATTTCCTTACGCCGCCCGCTTTCTCCACAGCAGCCGAGAACGCGTCAGCATTGAATAGGTTATGACAAGATGGGGGAATTTTCCGAAGAGTAGCTTTCATAAGAGGATCCTTAACGTGTGCCAAAATACCATCCCGACGCATCTGAATAACTTCAGCGCGATGTCCACAAATTAATTGCAATAGATCAGATGAAGCCTTTTGAAATTCACCGTTGGAAAATAATTCCGCCGTCTTGTCATTCAACGAATCAAAATGAACCGTGTCCGTGTCCTTAGCCCAAAGCAACAGATCTTGGAGTGTACTTTGTAGGGCCTGTCTTTGCTTGAGCATGCATAAGGTCAAGGCAGAGTAGGCTTTTTCCGCAAATATCAGATGTCGCAACCTATCGTATGCCTTCACCTCTTCATTAGTTTCAAGGTCAGTGAAGCCAGGTGCTTGATTGTATAGTTTTTGAGTGTCCGCATACCGTAGCTCACACCAATTCTTATCGTCAAAAAGTTGTACATCATGCAGTTGTTTTAAATCCCTTTCAGATGTTTTAGGAACTGAAGGTTCCTTTAATTTCGTTGCAATGTCAAATTGAAATATTGAACTCCTCGAATCATCGTGGTCTACCGTTGGTGTAAACTGCGGTGAACGCACATCGCACATGTAACATGGATTTTGACCTACATCTAATACGTTATTAACGCGGACGTTGTCAGTTTTTGTTAATTGTTCACGGAGATCGGACACTTGTTTGGCTAGTTCATCTAATTTAGACTTTTTGGCCCCCCTTTTTTCCCGGCAGTGCCACCGGCGACGACTTTTCTTGTTTTTTGAATTTGAATCTGAACTTGTTGTCGATGAGCTACTACTAGAGGAACTTGAGGATGTCGATCGGCGTGTGCGCCGTTGACGGCGGCGTGGCGATGGCGAAGCCGCACATGGTGTTTGGCTGCCTGAGGGCTGTGGTGAACGATCAGGCGGCCCTCTATGCTCTACAGAGCGCTTTTCTTCATTACCCATAGCACTGCGCGGTTCAAAAAATAAAAATAGGGTAGAAGTATAACAATTACAAATAAAAACTACGAACGGAAAAAACCGTTACAGGTTGTTTCTTAGAAAATAATGCAAAAACTCACCTGATTTAATAATCCCGTACGTTAGGCTGGAACAGCTAGCACTATAGATTTCCAAGAATAAGGTTTACTTATGAACAGAAACTTTTAATATTATTACGGACGCACACAGCACGACCGTTCACGGCGGGAAACACGACGCCAATGACGAGCAAAGGCGAGGCGATTTCCGGAATCGTCATCCCCCCTTCTGCCGAGGTGGTAGGACAACAGGAGAGGGATAGCGCAATAGGGTAGAAAGAGAAGGCACTATAGGCGGGAAACTGTGACACCTATCTCATGTAACTATAAGCTTCGAACAAGGTCAAGTCAAATTAATTTTATTTTAAGCAGTTCTATAAACGATGAGGTGGTAAAATGTATTCCTTGCGTATTCAGCATTGAATGTCAAGAAGGGAAAAAATATGAAGCATAACCATATAAACCATGCATCATATTATTTATAATTTGGCATTAAAATACATGTTAAAATTAGGTTACAAAAACTAAGATAGGAACATGTTAAAAGTCAAATGAATCAGCGACAGAAACTTATTGTATAATAAGAGCAGGTTTGGCTTACAATCTTTAAATTTATAATTTGGCATTAGGATACATGTTAAAATTAGGATACAAAAACTTTAAATACACAGACTCGAAAAATACAAACGCCCCTTTTAACGAAAGTTTACCTCTCTTTTCAATCAAAGTGACGTCCGGATGCTACCGCTCACTTCGAACTGCCCATTCCAACCGTTTTACTGCTCATTAATTTATTAAACTACTTGAATAATTTTTGCACTGACATTGAATGATGAAATAACCGACCAATATTTTTTACTTACTGCTTATGTTTTACTGACTCACTAATTTACTAACCGCCGAAAAATTAAATCACTGCCCATTAAATTTTTCAACTGATTATAATAACTTCTGTATTGTTTAAATAACTGTTGTAAAAATTAATTCCCTTTAGAAAACACAAAGATAAGTGTTTGTAAGAGATTTTTTTAGCAAACCTTAGACAGCAGACGGAGAGGCAGGTACTACCTAGGTACTCTTGTTTCAATGACGTTGTGAAAGTTAAAATACGAAATAGGTAGGTAAGTATGTGGGGGCGTAGATCTAGCTGTTAGGTGCAAAGGAAATCAGATTCCAGCCTACCCTGATGCCTCCTCCAGACTATACTCGCGAAGTTCCTCGACAAAGTACTCGGGAAAGTTGACCGAAGTACGTAGCTACACACTCGAGGTTGGACGAAGTAAGACGAAGGGCCTCTCCACACCTACCGTATTCGCCTCACCTCGCCCTCGGTCAACTTCGCGAGCAGTGTGGAGGCCACATGACTGAAGGAAGGAAGGAAGTTTTACGCAAGAAATATAAGACAAACATTTACATACATTACTTCTGGCTCTACACTAGGATACCCTCATCATCATCAACCCATTATGTCCCCACCGAGGGGCACGGGTCTCTTCCCTGAGGAAGGTCTAGGCCATATTCCACTACGGTGGCCAAGTCCGGATTGGTGGAGGCTTGTAAGACAAGTGGCTGGTCTTACTGTCAGAAGTTTTCAAGCCGCCCTAAGGCCTACTTGGCTTAACGACTGCCATCTATCGACGGCAGCCGGCACCAACTGCTTAACGTGCCTTGCGAAGCACGGAATCACTCGGAAAAATGCCACTAGCGTTAGTCATAGACGGTGACCCATCCATGGACTGGACGCGCCGTGTGTTGCTTAACCTTCGTGATCGTTTAAGATCACTCAGGCAGCCCAGGCTACGAGCGATTCCAAAGGCTACGTGCGATTCCCCAGGCTACGGGCGATTCTAGGTCTGTGCAGATATAAAGCGAATGTGGGTGGGAAGGCCGGCAAGGGACTTCCCAGGCGGACATGTACCTAGTTACCTATAATCTAAGTAATGTAAGCAGCCTATAGGTAGGTACCTACCTCAGAGAGAATTTAATCACCACGCGACTCGTGCCTACCGCGAATTGGAGGTTTCACGCGCTGAGGTTTGTGAATAAATCAAACAACACTCAGGTTTCCTCACGAGGCGTAGGTACATCATAATCATCCATCATCAACCCATTATGTGCCCACCGAGAGGCACGGGTCTCTTCCCAGGAAGGTATAGGCGATACTCCACCACGGGGACAATGTCCGGATTTATGCACGCATTCATTGACGCCTGCATGCATCAATGAATGTTGATAAAGCAAAAGAGATTGGAAACTAGCAGATCCCGGTCTCTGCCTACCCGGAATACTGCCATGAGTTTACATAATGTTTGTACATCATTGTAGGTACCTAATAACACAGTATCGAACAATAGCATCATTAGGTAACCTAAACAAAGAAATAAGTAAGGTTAGGCCCAATAATGACTCACCTTGCGTTGTCTGTATGTCTGTTAAACACCCCGCCGACGTCGGGAGAACTTTCCTCCATCTCGGCTTACTCTAATTGCTTTTGTTTAATCCGTTCCGGCTTAGCCGCTCCAGAGCTGGATCTGAACAATTTTTAATAACAGCTACGATATACCTATATTTCGCTTGGAGTTCTGATAATAAACTACAGACAAAATTGACAACTGATAATGTTATCGTTTTTTTAGCCAATAGCTGCCTAGTTTAGATCTGGTACTCCCGTATATCTGCCGCGCTTGCATTCGATGAGTAAGCGGATTCGATACACGCTCCATCAATCAAACACCGAGTTCTTTCATTCACTTTCGATAGCGAGAGCGTTTGTAGTTTGTATAGGAGTGACAAAGCGCGCCACATAGTTGTCTCTTTGTCACTCCTATGCAAATCGCAAACGCTCTCGCCATCGGAAGTGAATGAAAAAACTCAGTATACTTGCCAGAGCAAGTACGGAAAGCAAAGTCCCTTCCTATTTTCAAAGCTCTCGTAAAGTCTCACTATCTCGCTGATCAGCTGTAATGCTGTTGTTATAATTCTCTGTAATGTATTTTTTGTGTTCATATATATTATATTTATTTTTATATAATATATTGTATTAGTACGATATTACTATATAATATTTAGCTATTATAACTGTAGTTTTAAATATATATTCATGCGTATGTATTCATGTGTACTTATGTGATTATTAAATATATTTTCTATCGGATTAAATGCTGTCTGTAAGTCAGTTAGTTTATGTACATATCCCATCACTGTATTTCATGTACATTTACCTACCTTCTCTCTAATTTTTTTCTTTGTATCCATCCCAAGGTTGTCTGGAAGAGATCGCTTTTAGCGATAAGACCGCCAATTGTATACGACTTAGATGTAAGGTTTCAAATGTATATATATCTCTTTCTGGTGTGTACAATAAAGAGTTCTAATCTAATCTAATAATCTAATCTAATCTTACGCACCCTGTGGGCTTAGTGCGAGTTTTTGTAACTACTCGATCGCGTTAACGTAAACTCATATTTTATAGGAGTGACAAAGCGCGCCACCTAGTTGTCTCTCTGTCACTCCTATACAAATTGCAAACGCTCTCGCTATCGAAAGTGAATGAAAAAACTCGCACTAAAAGGCCTTCCACACGATTGGAAAGATTCTCCGACCAAGGTGACATTGGTCGGGTTGGTGTAAAAATTTCACGTGTGGAAGCCGGTTGTCCAACCAAATATTGGTCGGAATCCAACGGCCTTGATCGGAAGCTCAGCCATCACAACACGCTGTGTTGGCTGTGTCGAATTATGGTTGGAATGGGTTCGCATTTTGAAAGCCGGGCACGGGAAGTGTTGACGGAATTCATATCAATTTACACATAAAATAACATTAACATACAGGCTTGCATTTACATACATCGCTTCTGGTCCCACACTAGGATAACCTGTGTCGTGGGAACCAGAAACAGCGACGTCATAAGCATGTAAACATCTAAGACCTGTGTTTCTTTTTTTTTGTACCCAACCGGGATTCGAACCCGGGACCTCTCACATGGTAAGCAGATGCGCTAACCGCTGCGCCACCGATGTCGTTTCGTACAGTCGAGAGCACATCATGTTATACACCCATGCACTCTGCCCCGTTGCATTACGGGCGACTTTGCAACTCAAATGTGAACGATGACGTGCTTTCGACTGTACGTTGTCAAGTTGTCCGACCGTGTGGAACGAATTCCAACCCGACCAAGGCCACTTGGTCGGAGAGTCTTTCCAATCGTGTGGAAGGCCTTTAAGGGCCCAGAACTGCTATCTACTCAGAGCGATCAGTCTTTATCACTGGTTAGGAATAATATGAGATCATAGAGAATGAATAAAAACCCGACCAGTGCATCTCGGACTATACCATCAAAGGTTCGAGGTCGAAATTAGAGGTATTGTAAATAGTTCGGAAATAGTCTGGAAGTTTTTCAAAGTTTACCTCGCTCGACCATCAAAATATTTTTTTTAATTTTTTAATTATAAACGTTTATAAGTTTTATATAACTTTTCAATTTTTCCGAGTAGTTTTATATAGGTACCTAAGACATTACTATATTACTTGCAAAATTTCATATTTCTCTGGGTCAACGGAAATAAGCTTATAAATGTAGTGTCGAAGTGTCGAAATATACGTTTTTTGTGCCTTATACAACCGTAAGATTTTTTGGCAGCTTCAAGGGACTGTAGACTTTATGACTACATTGATACCCTTCCATGATACCTGTTCCCCTATAAAGGGTCTTCGGACGGACAACTAGTGACACACAATAGACACATAGCAAGTTTAGTAGATAACATTTTATTTCTTATAAAATTTAACAAAATATAAACTATATCGGTCATATTATCACTTCGGACTCGAAACATTCTGCCAAGAAAGAAATGTCTGTCGCAGCCTTCTTTCGTTTTTTGCGCCTTTTGCCTACGAACATACTGTTGGAAGTCGCTAGTCCCAGCTGCTCGGCGCATTGCTCGTAAACTCTACAGAGACTCTTATAAAACCACAGAACCGTATGAGCCCCTTTTAGGTACTGCTCCATGAAAGATACTGGATCATTTTGTCTATCTAGTGTCCCCGCAATATTATAGACAAACGTACCATTGTAAAATTTTGCAACATTCGTTTCATTGTAAGGGTTGCCACTTAGAGAATTCAGGCAAAGTAATTGCTGCAAACAACATTGAAATTGGGCGAATTTATGAATTCTCTTGACGTCATAACTTTTTGGTCGCTTCTGGATCTCGGGACTAAGGTCGAAGTGCTGCAATAGCACACTGGCCGCGATCAAACTATCTTCATATGACACTTTATTCTTGTTCAACAATAACATTGAATTGTTGGTGGTGGTTAATTCAGCAGATGATGTTCTTAATGCTTTTAGCTTATTAGCGAACTTATTGTTGAAGAAGAATTGCCCTCTGAAAGTGCCAGTTCTGTCATCAATGACGTCCAACATCACATAACTAATGAATAAACTGTGTATGAAGCCTTTGGGAACACTGCAGTTAGCCACCCACCAAAGAATTGAGAGCATTACAAGACGAAAGTTGGCCGGCAGAGAATCTATAACTGATAAATCTAAAGAAGCCATTTTTTCTTTCATAAAATGTTCAAAGTAAATCTTGAGTTCTTCAACAGGAACTTCACCATAACGGCTTTCAATGGGTCTTGAAATGGAGTGATCAGTGCCTAGCAGAATTTTCCTGTAGCTACAATTATTGTCTCTGCTTATAAACAACAGGTTTTCCTGTGTAAAATCCGTTAGGATGTCAAATGCATACCTTAGAAAGCTAACCGTAGACAGAGAGGCATCTTCATCAGTGTAGTCCTCAGCCTGGGGTGTCAAAAAATGTAAATGCAAGGTATAGAAATCAATGTATAACTGTGGTATTATATTCTGCCTTAATCTTTCAGAAAACCATACAGGTAGCTCAGTATTTTGTGTGTCCACAGCTTCTTCTTCACTGATTTCCTCAGCGGATGAATCACCAGACTCACTACTACCATCATTGTCGTCATCTTCAGGAGAGTCATTTTCGTCACCTGAGGTATTTATCTCAGCAAATTTGTGGAGACTTTTGGATCTTTCTTCCTCACATATTTTGCCATCGAATAGATTAAAGTATCTTAATGATTGGCAGTGTTTCCTGGTGTAGCCATTCATGCTTTTGATCATTGTATATAAAACCCTTTTTTTCTCTGTCTTCTTGATCCTGCCGACTATTTTGTCCATAGCTGTTTCAAGTGTTTCATTTTGCAGCCACTTGAGTAAGCCATGGATTGATCGCTGCTGGTCATTCTTACACTTCCCCCCTTTTGGCAATTTCAAGTGACTGAAGAAGTTTATGAATACTCTTTTTTGCACGTAATCATTGCCAAGTAAAGTGGCAAATAATGGCAACATTTCTTCTTTCAGGCCACCTAGATTATCCACTAGATATCTAACCTTATATATTTTACATTTCATGGCATAGAATTTATTTCCATTCTCTTCAATAAGATTTGGTTTGGATTCCAATGTATTGAATGGTATGTAAAGGACATTGTAGATGAAGAAGTCAGAGTCATAGCTTAACACTGGACAATCCAGGTGTCTAGCCATCGCTGCTATCTCGTCGTCAGCCTCAAACTCACATACTGTGTATGGAACCTTCAGTTCAGTAAGAACTTGCTTGAATACATCTCTGAGGAGCAGAGGAAATATTTGAAGGCCTGATTGAGTGACCGCATCTAGTCTTGAGGCCCCCTTAATCTTCGATTTGAGACGACTGTAGGCAGTTTTTAGCTTCCGGGTCTCATAACTGCCGTCGAAAAGGACATAGCATGAAATGTTACACTTTTTCAAACTTTTGAAGAAGTTTTTCACGCAGGTGGCATATCGATCGTAGTCACCGCCGAAGGCCGAGGAACGGTTCGTTATTCGGTACAGTTGGGCGCATAGGCTGTGGCCATCGATTACCAAATTTGTGTCGTGCAGTAAGTGGTATTTTAGGAATAGGTGTTGGTTGGAGTTTACGTACGTCGTCAAACCTCGGACACCCATTTGATTGTGCACCGCTCGTTGACATTTGGGTACCTATGAATAGGAGCGAAGGTCTTACTATACTTCTTAAAAAGATTCTGTTATTTAAAACAAATTTCACAAAGAAACCAAAACAAACAACTATTAAATCTTGGTTTTGAGGTTAAAACAAAAATAAAGGAAATATTTTTTTTTAGGTAATGCCACAGACTAAGGCCGACTTGCACCATCGACTAAAATCCATTTAAAAAGTATTTAACTACAGAATTTTGGCAGTTCCGATAACGGAATAAAAAAATAATAAATTCTGTTTATAGTGTATAAACACTATCAGGATTTTAGTCGGTCGTGCAAGTCGGCCTAACGGCCTGGCCACGGGACATTCGCCCGCGCGAAAATTCGCGTGGTGCGACCGGCGGCGAGGCGAGGCCCCGTGGCTTGCTACGTACATACATTTCTATGAGTCTCAAATACCGTATTTGACACTATCAACAATAAATTATTTAAAATGCTCGATTAAAACAAAAATTACAAAATGATGCGAAAAAGTATTTCTTTTAATCATTTACTAGTTATTACAATTTTTAAATAGATGAAACATAAAAAGAATTCTCTGAAATGTGACGTCACAAGCAAGTATTTTCATACAAAATTTCATTTTAAAAGTAACTCATTTGACATCCTATCAAATACCCAATACTTAATATTGCACAATAAAATTGAAGTGCGCTTTGAATCCAAACGATCAATGATATTGTGCAATAATACGAACTGCGCAATGCTTTCGTATTCAGTCGGAGGTTCAGTCATCCCGTGTGCACTGTGGACCGTCCGGAAACATTTAAGCTGCAAGATTTAGCTGCAGCTGTACAGCCTGTCCATGAAGTCTAGAAAACGGAAGTGAAGTGTAACTAAATATTGTACGAACTTTTGAGACGATCTTCTATTCTAATATTAAGCACAATACGCTACTTGACTCGTATCAAATTTGACGCGATAAATGGATATTTCCTGTAGTATCTAACGTAAGAAACCGAAATATATTGACTTTGCTAAGTAAATATGCAGGATGGCTGCAAAATTTGCAAATTAAAAAAAAACCCTTTTAAATCGGAACAGTGAAAACACTATCCGCCATCTTGAAAGCACCTTTGGTAGTAAACAAACATCTGTCAATCGTGCGTGCGTAGGTTCTATTGTGATTTGGATTGGATTTAGTGTTTTTTCAAAAACTCTTCTTGTGCAGTTAGTGTCTGATCATTTTATTGATAAGCGCAATCATGGAGGCTGGATTCGTGGAAGCTGATAGTACCAATTTGCCAAAAACAAACTAAATCAAACCAAGCATTATTACAGCTAAAAACGGTTTCTGTGTAGCTACATTGATATTACAGGACTTACATTAAAGTGATCTTCACATAAATACACCCAAGTTTCAGTCGATAAAGAATTGGGGTCTCTCTTGGCAAGTTTGAGCCAAGTTTTTTCGTATATTTATTTCACTGGGCACACGAATCCGCGACTTCCCGGCGGTCTTTATTGACGTGTTTTTGCAGTCTTGAATAATGCAATAATGATAATTGATATATTTTGCATGTAAACTCGATGAAATCATGAATGCGTTGTTGTTATTTCACTATGCTCACAGATCACTAACAGATTTTAGGACTAGGTAAAGATCGTTTCACCAAACAAGTCCCACGGTAAAATCCTTAAAGCCATAACAATAAAAGCCAAAACTCATTAACTCATACTTCTTTCGTGGCACGAACTCTACCTATGTTGAATGTCAAACTTTGTTTAAAATGGCGGACCGCGTTTTTGGCTGTTCAGCAAAGCAACGTTTTAAAATAATGTTTTTGTTGGTTTTAGGTCCTCAAAAAATATGCTAAAATATATTTTGGTCTAATGGAAGAGATATTTAGCATTTAAGACATACTTGAAAAAGGAGTCAAGTAGCGGATTGGGTATTTGACAGGATGTCAAAATGAGTTACTTTTAAAACGGAATTTCGTATAAAATACTAGCTTCTAACGTCACATTTCAGAGCACTCTTTTTATGTTTCATCTATTTAAAAATTGTAATAACTAGTAAATGATTAAAAGAAATATATTTTCCGAATCATTTTGTAATTTTTGTTTTAATCGAGCATCTCAAATTGTTGATAGTGTCAAATACCGTATTACGTAAATACATGTAACTACTTGACAATCTATTATTACTCTGTGAATTCTATTCTCCCCTTCACTATTGCAGCGTTGCCAGATACACCGCTTTTCCGCCTTTTGTCGCGTTTTTTACAATGGATCCTCTTTCTGCTCTCCGCGGCTCCGCTTTTTTCAACTCTGCTCGAACAATAAAAATAAACTTCGATTCCTATTCTAACTATGACAAGAACTCACCTAATATACGTTTGTTGGGATTACAGATAAGTAAGACTATGTTGGATTGCATTCCGGGTATTTATTACCAACCGAGGAGAATACATAGTGGTAAAAACTTTCCTTTATTAGAATAAAAAATGTTTTGTGGGAGAGGGAGGGAAAGCTATAAAAAAATAGTGTAAGTTGTCTGCCGTGCTATGTAAGGTACCGGTAACTACGTCATAAAGTAATTGTATAATATTGAGAATCTTGCTTCTCTAGTTAAAAAAATCCGCGATTTTAACCGACTTCAAAAAACTGGTAAGGTTCTGTCGGGATTAGTATTGGTGTGCATTTCGTTCGAGTCTACCGCAGACCCGAACGAAATTGCACATCAACCACAACAACAGCAAGAAATTGAGCGAATCCGTTTTTATAGTCTCCCCGACAATTATTTGAATTTTTCTCACCTTTTAAACCTTTCCTAGATCTCCATGAAAATTTCAAGACCAAGATAAGATAAATCCGATCAGCCGTTCTCAAGTTTTAGCGAGACTAACGAACAGCAATTCATTTGTGTATTTAAGAGACTACCTGTCCCGCCATGCTTCGTATTGCCAAAGTTTTCGTAATCTCGATTTTTAGTGAGACTAACGAACAGCAATCCATTTTTATATATAAGATAAGATATAAGATATTTGCAAAAGAGCAATGAATCGCAGCATGCCAGATTGCTAGGCGTATGAAGGATTGACAAAATCCGGAATGCCACGTTGCGCGCCAAAACCAAAATCACTGACGTTGAAGTTGCGACGGCAAAACTCAAGTGGAGCTGGGCTGCCCATGTCAGACGTATAGACCCTGAAAGGTGGGCAAAAATTGTCACCGATTGGGTGCCGTCCGATGGCTACCGGGCGACGCGGAAGACCGAGGCAATGATGATGCGACGATCTGACAAAATATTTACCTGGATGGGAAGAGTTGGCCAGGAACAGGGAGGTGTGGATGTCTAAATCCCTTTGCCCAGCAGTGGGACACAGAACTGGCTAATTAAAAAAAAATGTAGTTCTTTTATTTGTAACCAGCTGCCCCCGCTGGTTTCACCCACGTAAGACCCGATCCCGTGGGAATATTGCATGAAGGAGTAACAAACATACACACAAACTTTCACACTAAATTAAATCTTACATATAAAAATGGATTGCGGTTCGTTAGTCTCACTAAAACTCGAGAACGGCTGAACAGATTTGTCTGATTTTTAGTTTTTTAGGTTTGTGGAATTCCAGTTATTCCAGGGAAGGTTTAAATGGTGAGAAAAAATACGATCAATTTTGCTGAACAAAGTTTGCCGGGCGGGACACCGGGACAGCTAGTTTGTAATAAATATTGTTATTGTGCGTGCAAATCGTAAGAAGAAGGAAAAGACAATAATTAATTCTTATTTATGTTATTATTCTTTCTTTAATACAGGTTCTACGGTAAATTGAGACCAAGCCTGGGGTAAAGTGAAAATGAAAACTTGACCTGGCAACACTGCGGGCGGCCGGCAAAGCGAGCGAGCGAGAACACATTGAACGCACACAAGAAAAACACGTGGTTTTTCAATAAATTAGTACGTTTTCTGTACGAATTCAAATCCAAATCCTTTCATATAGGTAAGATCTTGTTACATTTTCCTCAGAGACCACTCAATGCGGCACATGTTCAAAACTTCAATATTTCACTTCTAACTCATGGTGACATTTCTGAACAACTTGTTTTGCAGGCTAAAATCATCATGACTGAAAAAGAAGTAGCCAAGGAGAGTGTTACGGAAGAGCAAAAAGACAATGGCACCCACCAGGAGGAAGAGGAAACCGACCTGGACAGCAAAATTATCCGCCAAGTTGAATATTATTTTGGTGCGTCCTAACCTCATTTTCTAATTATTCCCTTTTGCTTCGACTTAAGGGGAGCTAAGCGGGCCGGGCCCTCTCAGAATGCTTAATACTCGCTCCAGGATATTTGGTTACTGCATACATGTGATGATGTGACTATTGCTTTGCATAGGCTGAACCATGAGAGTGTCTGGTAGGGTTACAGATGGTGACTCTAGGTAGGGTGGTGTGGAGGGAAAATTGGTATGTTTGTCCCCTATTAAGCACCACTCTCCAGGAAAGTTACAGTTTTTGAGTTTTATAATTTTCCCTGACACACCTACAAAAGTCTTTGTAATTGAAAACAGTGGGAATTACAGCCTTTTCGCCCTGGCATAACAAAGTCAGTTACCCATTGCTCACCTTTGCATGGATGCCTGCACTTTATTACAGCAGGTGGGGTTTGCCCTCGCTTCCTGCCTCCATCTTTTTATGTGCTCTATAGAAGTAACGGTCATGGTGTAGCAAAAGGTGTGCAAGGGTTTTTTGCTTTTATCAATGTTCTAACCTAACCTACAGTTTTTGCCCACAATTCGACCTATAGTAACCCACTCTTTTTTTTGCTTCTAACAACGTTCTAACGTAACTTAACCTACAGTTTATGCCCACAATTTGACCTATAAAAATTTAATCGCCTGTAAAATCTGAAATATTTAATTTAGAGATTTTTTTAGGGGGCAAAGTTGCTCATTTTGTTGCCCCCCTTTGATAAAAAATATAAAATAAGGGGGTTACGGGGACCCTTTTTTTTTTGCGAGATTTTTCTGTCTTTTTTTTCCCTTGCACACCCTTTGCTACACCCTGACCGAAGTAACCACACCTACTGCATGGAAAAACTATGTTTGTTCAGTTTGTTTGTTGTTTGTTTCACTGCTCTGAGTTTGTTTTCATCTTCCCATCTCGTGTATGGACATCCATGTTTTCTGTGGCCCCATTCTGGGCCTCTCCACTATGTCACTTTTCCATCTGGCTAGATGTCCCGCCCATTTCTATTTCATGGTCTTAATAATAGATGGATGGTACTATTAACCCGTCGCGCGAGCTAGGCCTCTAGACTTGCCTAGTGTAGGTAACGATTAAGCCTATCATGCTGCCATATTTTTTTAAATCTTTTGTGGGCGTCGTTCCGCATTTCGCAAATTAGAGAAAGTACTACGTAATTATTCAATAAGTGTTATATATATATCTAGAATCTGCATAAAATTTCCTATCCATTATTATATATTTTATCATAATAAAAACTTACCTGTTTTCTAAATGACGAGGTGAATTTCCACTATCCACACCATCCTGACACCACTATGAACTTTTTCTCATTTTTTTCACTTGCTCTTTTCACTAGCACTGAACTGACACTTATAATATGATTTGCATATTATTTATAACTATTTTAATATATTTTTTAATATAAATCACCAAAATAAAACTATAAATGACGAAGAGATAAAATGCCATCACGGGCCGCGCAAACTTTGCAGAATGTTCGAGGCTTGATTTCACTTTATTTTCCATGAAATACAACAAAACTATTTCTTGAAACATAACCTACACACTTTTCCCAGTAATTTGATATATAACACAAAACAAATACTATCTGCTTTCCTCTCGAAATAACTTATAAACCTCCAGCGGGCGGAGCCGAAACGCCTGACGCGGCACTAAAAGTTCGAGGCTTTTTTCATTTCATTTTCCATCAAATACAACAAAACTATTACTTGAAACATACACACTTTTCCCAGTAATTTTATATATTATAACACATAAACAAATACTATCCGCTTCCTTTCGAAATTATCTAAAAACCTCGAGCGGGCGGAGCAACTCGCGACGAAAACACAAAATGGCGTCTGTCAGACGCGGTTCACTCGTTTTTCGATGAGAACTTTATTTTTTTCTTTGGAATGGCATTTAATTGGTTGACAAAAGTAATCCTTAGTAACCATTGGTCAAGAGAAAACCGGATATTGGCCATAGAGAATAAAAACGTTAGCATACACGGGTGTACGCTAAGTGCTACAGAAACTGTAAATTGAGGCACTTTGTGCCAAAGTGTACCATCCGTCGGTCTCTGAATTGATGATTTCATTAGGTACATATTTAGTGTATTGTTTGCTTATACTTTTTTGAGATATCTGAAGATACAAGATACCTATTATGACATCTAAGAGGTAAGTATGTTTCGAATAAACATGTATAAGTTCCAATTTTCAGGTGACGCCAACCTACCCCGAGACAAGTTTCTCCGGGAGCAAGTTAAACTGGACGATGGCTGGGTACCCCTCGATATACTTATCAAGTTCAACCGTCTGGCCAAGCTGACCATGGACCTGCAAGTCATTGCCGATGCTGTCAATAAATCCACATCTGGCCTGCTTGAGGTATGTTAGTAGGTTAAGAACAAATATGTTCTTAAAATTTTAACACTAAGGGAATAGTATTACAAGCTCCTTTTTTTCCCAAGAATTAAATCTAATATATAATTTGGTGTGTCTGAGAATTGGTTACAAATAGATGACCTATTTTGATTTATGACAAAACAACATTTGCTGTGTCAGTTTGTAGGATTTAAGTCACATTTTTATATTTTCTTAGCATTCTGATCTCTTTAATTTTGAAGTCCAATATCCAAAAATCTCACAATATAATTTACCATTATTTTAATTATTAAAAACACACTAAAAAACTTATTATTCGTTTTTTGCAATGTAATTGAAAAAAATCTTCTAAAATCCACTTAACAAAAAAACCATTCGAATTTTACCATAAGTAGTTGCAGGCAATTTCTATTGTTTTTTTAAATATTCGGAGATGTGTTGGTAAACATAGCATCCAACATGTTGATTGATATGATTCAAATCACTTGATAGTTGATCATCAGTGACTTAAAATTGTGATCAAATCCAGTAATTTCATTAAACCCTGCTATATCCCTAGATATCCGACGACGGCAAGAAAGTGCGTCGAAGCCCCGAGATGCCACTACCAGAGATGAATGAGGAGCGCCGCAAGGATCTGCAGGGGCGCACGATCTACGCCAAGGGTTTCCCTAAGGACTCAGTGCTGGATGACATACTAAAGTTCTTCAAGGTAAATAAATATAATTTACCTCGGCATTCCTCTGTTTCTTACGATTTATTGCACAAAATATACCTATATTATATAATTTTATTAATATTTATTGCAAAAATATAGACTGATAAGTGTGAATGTGCAAAGGCGAATTGATTCAAAATGAAATTTCTAATCAGCCTAAGAAATATTTTTAACAGCAAAAGCTGGAGTGGGAGAGGTAGTTCATGTTGTTTGACCTTGATACTTGTGTAAGTAATGCTCGTAATATTACGAATGCAATATCACACAAACATGACATATCATATTGAATATCACACTTCAAATATCTCACCAAACAACTTTGAACACTGCTTCGTATACTAGTCTCTTTTATTGCAGCACTCAATTTACCTGGTTAGTGTTTCTGAATATCACACCAACCAATGGTGGTCCCTCAGTTGCATAAAATTTCTTAGAGGCTCCGGGTCTAATCACGTCGTTTCCATAAGCCGGGTCCGCTGCGCCATGTTACGCGTGTTACAAAAAACGTAACACGTAATTATAATAAAAATGGGGCGTGGTATAACACGTTACATGTTACATAACGTTACGTTACGTGTTACGTAACACGTGAAGTGTTAATACCACTCCCCATTTTTGTTTTATTAACGTGTTACATTTTTTGTAACACGCGTAACATGGCGCAGCGGACCCGGCTATAGAATCGATCTAGCGCACTCCGAAGTATGGCGCTAATGACGCCGCCACTAGATGAAAAAAATAATTTTATGCTTATTTCATAGATAAAGTAATACCCAATGTGCTGTGATATATTTAATATCCATGTGATTATATATAAACAATAAATGTGATTGTGATATCTCAATTACGCGAATGATATATGATGTGATATTTCATTTTGATATAATATTTTGCGCATGTCTACTCGATCCTCATAGATGAGCCATTGTAGACGACGCACAGTGATCAATAATTGGAATTTAGGATGACAAAAATATTTTGAACTAGAATCACAATTTTCTAATACTTTATTAAAAATATAAATACGGAAATAAATATTTCTTTATTTAAATGACATATTCTAGACACCAACTAAAAAAAAAAACATTAAACTTCCTGGTTTGTATCAAAATTAGGCTGTTCCAATAAATGTATGACTTCTCCAGGAAAAATACCTTTCTGCTTTTGGGGTAAAGGGCGTAAAACTGATATCTGAGGATCTGACGACACGAATAAAATTTTAAACAAATCTTCATAAGTCTGTTTTCGTGACATTTTTCGGGTATCGTTTCCTCTATAATATTTCACATCTGTATGTCGACATTCCTATGCGTCTTCCCCTAATTTTCCAATAGGCAATAATAAATGATCAATTATATCTTTGCCATGAGTTAAAACTTTATGTACTGTGGGCGGCATGTAGTACCATTCGTATGAAGTAACATATAGATTTGTCATTTCTCTTGCATTTTCATACAATTTCTGCATTTTTTTCTTATAGCGGATGCCCTAAGTTCAATGTATTTGGTACGAGTTAATTTCAACTGGGTGAAAAGTGCTATTGCTTCCTTTGCCGAATAAGAAATATCATTTTGTAGACTGTGGCGGCATTCAGGAGATGATGATGAAATATCATGAAGTACTGAGGCAGCCCTACGTTTACCAACTGTTAAGTTTAAATACAGCTGCTAAGCATAACTCTTCTTCACTTCTGGATGATACTTCGTCTTTTAACCTTCTACGCTTAGCTCTGTCACCTAAATCCATTAAATCCTTTTTCGGGCGTACTCTACCTATAGACATAATTATAGACCCTGAAGTTGCAAGGCTGGTCAGAATGATCTCCAGATATTATTATACATTTATATAGTCAATCTTGATTTTTTTTTCGAATTTGGAAACATTTTTGCTTTAATCCAATTTATTGAAGCTGATTGACAAAAAAAGCTATGTATTGAATTTCGTAACCAGTTTTGTTGTTCTGTTGTTGTCAAATCTGATACTCCAAAGACCTCATAGGTATAATTCAATAACATATCTTGTGATTCGTAAGTTGCAGGTTTAATTGGAGGGTGTTTTTTGAGGCAATTAAACAAATCATAATTTGTGACAGTAACACCATTTCCTGAAAAAATGCAAAGTTTGTTCAGCCAGCTGTTCTTGGCTGTAATATTTTGAATTGATTACCATAATACAGACTTCAAGTTGTCTGATTGTGTAAAAATTTCCATGTTCTAATGTGTTCCTTATATGATATAGGCTTTAAAATCTTCAAAATATGCTAAATTATAGATTAAGTTTTAAATATTTTTCCTAAATTACTTTAACAATGAACAATTACGAAGTGTTATGGAAAATGAAGTACATGCCTTCTGTAATGTGCACCATTGTCCACACATTGCATTATTATGTATTTGTATATTTACCATGTATTTGTAAATATACAAATACATAATAATGCAATGTGTGAGTCACAACAAACAGATAACTGTGCGCGAAAACAGAATAAAAATACAATGCATTAATTCAATTAGCGAGAACAGTGCATTCACCAACTGATATCTCAGTAATGACTTACTTTCAACCATTCATATTAAACAAGAATATGGGGTAGCTACCCCCAATCACATTGCGAAGATTTGCTTTGACTACCCTCACTATGTAAAAGTGGAATATTATCCACCTATCATCTCATTATTGATCACCGTGCGACGTGCGCTGCGCCACACTCGGATTCGTTGTTAAAAAAGGCAGTGGAGCTAGCTCTGATTTTGTTCTTGATGAGGCAGATGTAATCTACAGTCGTATTTTTTATTAAACGGAGTAAACTGACAGTAGCTTGAAAAATAATGTTGCCATTGTAGGGTCACATTGTATAATTGCTTACGTATATTGTTCGGCGTTCGAGCGCCGATCAGTGGTTGTCTAAATAGTGAATTAAACACACGTACACCCAGTTGCTCTTTTATTAATATCCATTCGCTATCCGACCACTCCCTAAAGTGGTGACCCCAATCGAACACTATTGCACTGGGTGTGTGCGGGTCCACGCGAATGCATACGTGAACTGTGTAGTGCGGTGACGCAACTCTTTTGCTCGTGCGGCGGAAAACAGTGTCATTTTTCGATCAACATATCGCGAAGCAAAAATTATCTGAAAAATGAACCAGCAAGGGAATCATGCTGTGCCGGAGGCATCTAAACCACCACTACGACCGGATCCACAGGCGGTGGCCATGGAGCAGATCACGCTGGCGTCAAGAGTACCCTACTTTTGGCATGATCAACCGAGAGTTTGGTTCATCAGACTTGAGGCGACCATCAATGCTCAGAAGCTCAGCGACTTGGCTCGATATGACTTGGTCATCACAAAGCTGGATAAGGATGTTATTATCCAGCTCACGGACATCCTGACAAACCCACCTGAAGCCAACAAGTACGACTCACTCAAGGGAAGGCTTCTCGCCATATTCGAGGGGTCGGCGAACAGGCAGGTGCTGAAGTTAATAGGAGAAATGGAGTTGGGCGACCAGCGCCCGTCTCAGCTATTAAGGCGCATGCGAGATCTAGCCCGCGAAAAAGTTCCTGACGACACGCTAAAGCTCCTGTGGCAATCACATTTGCCAGCATCCGTTCGAGCTATCCTCGCAGTGACGGAATCTAAGGATCTCACCGTCCTGGCGGCAGTGGCAGATAAAGTGATGGAGAGCACGGAAAGTAGCTCATCACACTTAGCCGAAGTACGCTCTTCGAAAACTGCTTGTACGACGGAAACACTCGTCGGAGAGTTGGCTAAAATCAACAACAGGTTGAAGGACATAGAACTGGGCAGGTCCAGACCACGCGTACGTTGGGAGAGCTCCAGTCGCCAGGATACTCGTCCAAGAAGCAACTCGGCATCCCGTGGCAGATCAAGGTCGTTCGTGAGCAAGAGGCAAGACCCGAATTGGTTGTGCTTCTACCATTATCGCTACAGGGAAAATGCGGTCAAGTGTGTGAAACCCTGCAGTTGGAATCCTAAGGCGGCACCAGCGGAAAACTAGAGGTGCAGCCAACGGCGGGCAACTGCATGGAAAATAACCGCCTCATAGTTTGTGACAGAAATACAGGTATGCGTTTTTTGATAGATACTGGGGCCAACGTTTCTGTTTTACCAGTGAATAAACTTTCGCGTAAAACGCCTTAATTATTCAATGTAATAGTGATGCGTTCAGTTTTGTTCACTCATAGGAATGAATGAATACTTCATTAACATTACCTTATTGAAACAAAAATCGCTCGTAGCCCCGGCGCCGCCTAAGTGATCTTAAACGATCACGAAGCTTAAGCAACATAAGGGGCGCATACAGTTTATGGATGGGTGACTGTTCTATGACTAACGCTAGTGGCATTTTTCCTAGCGGTACCGTGCTTCCCAAGGCACGCTAAGCAGTTGGTGGCGGTTGCCGTCGATAGATGACAGTTGTAAAGCCAAGTCAGAGGCCTAAGCTTGAAAACTTCTGACAGACCAGCCACTAGTCTTACAAGCCTACACCAATCCTGACTTGGCCCCCGTGGTGGAGTATGGCCTATACCTTCCTCAGTGAAGAGACCCATGCCCCTCGGTGGGGACATAATGGGTTGATAATACACAATGAAGTGGCTTAAGAACGTCATCCACCGCTTCCAGTATCTTTTTATTCGATACTAGCTGTTGCCCGCGACTACGTCCGCGTGGGCTTTAGTTGAGTAAAGTGTTTGCAAATGAGATAGGGATACTTTTAGCGCACGCGAAAGAGCTGTCATACTAACTTCGACAAACCTCTTTTATCCCCTTAAGGGTTGATTTTCGAAAGACTACCTTACATGTCTTTCATGACTTTCAATGAAGGACCTTCATACTGAATTTAATTCGAATAACTTAAAAAACGGCAAACGTTCATACAACCTTGGCACTCCCCTTTTATCCCCTTAAGAGATGATTTTCGAAAAACTATTTTACATGTGTTTCAAGACATTCAATGAAGGACCTTTATTCTGAATTTCATTCGAATAACTTCATAAACGGCAAAGTTTCATACTAACTTTGCACCCCCCTCTTCCCCCTTAAGCGATGATTTTCAAAAAACTATTTTACATCTGTTTTATGACCTTCAATGAAGAATCTTTAATTCTGAATTTCGTTCGAATAACTTCAAAAACGGCAAAGTTTCATACTAACTTTGCACTGCCCCTTTTTACCCCCTTAAGGGATGATTTTCGGAAAACTATCATACATGTTTCTCACAACTTTTAATGAAGGACCTTCATATTGAATCTCATTTGAATAACTTCAAAAACGGCAAAGTTTCATACGAAGTTAGCACCCCCCCTTTTTGCCCCCTTTAACGGATGATTAAAAAAAATATTTTACATGTGTTTAGTAATTTTAAATGAAGAACCTTCGTACCAAATTTTATTTGAATAACTTCAAAAACGGCAAAGTTTCATACTAACTTTGAACCCCCATTTTACCCCCTTAGGGGATGAATTTTCAAAAATCCTTTCTTAGTGCTCCCCTACGTTATAAAAGGAACCCATGTGCAAAATTTTAAGTTTCTAACCCTTATAGTTTGGGCCCTGCGTTGATATGTCAGTCAGTCAGTCAGCTTCTCCTTATATATATATATATATGTTACGCTACCAGTGCCCGCGACTTTGTACGAGCCACAGGATTAGCCTATGTCCATCCTGAAGGTTCATCCTAAACACTCGTGAAACCATTTTTGAAATTAGATATCTACTTTCAGATATTACCCTTTACATACAAACTTTTCCTCTTTATAATCTATGTTATATCTAATATCCCTTCTAATGGCGGTAATTAGCATAAATAAGTAAAATTCTTGATCTAATATACCTAATTTAATCACTATATTATTATTGGAAGACACTGTTGACGAACCAATTTCACATGTCGATTGTGATCTCGGAATTTCTCTACGAGACCGAGTCAGAAATGATGAGGTCCGTAGACGAACGAAAGTGGTCGACATAGCCCAGCGGATTAGTAAGTTGAAGTGGCAGTGGGCGGGGCACATAGCACGCAGAACTGATGGCCGATGGGGCCGAAAAGTTCTCGAATGGAGACCACATATCGGCAAGCGCAGCGTAGGACGACCAGCCACAAGATGGACAGACGATCTCATCCAAGTGGCGGGAAGACGCTGGATGCAAGCCGCTTCCGACCGGTCTTTTTGGAAATCCATGGAGGAGGCCTATGTCCAGCAGTGGACTTCTTGTGGCTGAATGATGATGATGATGATGATTGTGATCTGGTTAATTTTAATACTTACTTACCTACTTACTGCGATGGCTCAGCGACCCGAAGTGGATCTTGGCCTCTAATATAAGAAGTCGCCACTTGTCTCTGGCTTGGCTAATTTTATTACTAATTTTTAATAATTCTGGGTTAAATTCTATCTCTAATTTGACGATTTTACAGTTTGGACAAAAAAAAAACTGGTTTGATTTCCTCAGACAAAGATGATAGGTTAGGTTTATTGAAGTCAAATAACGCGTGAATTTTCAAATATATATTAAGCCAAAATGAAACAATGTGGTTAGGTGAAGCTTGGTGACAGTAAGACCAGCCACTAGTCTTACAAGTTCCACCAATTCGGACTTGGCCCCCGTGGTGGGGTATTGCCTTTAATATTAAATTATGGCCTATAATAAAACATATTGTTTTATATTAAATTTAACCAGAAACTAACTAACAGATAACTGTGTCTAGTGTTCAATACATCTAGGGATAATAATTTTTAAGTTTTAAAGTATGTTGATTACGCTAAAACTGTTTTGAAAAGAATACAATTGTGGAGTTTCTTTGTTAGTTTCTACTCCGTATAATCTATTAATTAGGTACACATTTAAACATTTTGTTTGTACTATGAATAAAATATTTGAATTTGATTAAAATGTTTTTCGTAAATAGTCCTACAAAAAAGCCCATCACAGTGTTTGTCTATTATCTTATGTGTAAGCCATTATAGCCAAAACAGTGAACCATATAATATAGTTTATAGGAGCATACTGCAGTAGCATAGTAGCTACCTATAGGTCTATGATTAAGGCTCTGCTTAATTACCGTATTTCTTATGTTGACAATATTGTTACCTTACACTGTAACATCTCAACATTGTCAGCCATTTATATTTTTCAAATACGACCCAAAAAATATTAATGTGATAATTTTAATGTCATAATGTTTCTTTTCTACCCTACGCTAACGAGCCACTCGAAATACTAATCCTTCGCAGGCGAAGTCGCGAGCGCCAGCTAGTAAAAGATTGATGTCATTGTTTCATTCATTCACTTTGTCACAACACTATTTTTATTTCGTCAAAACCTGACAACCCAGTAAACGTCAGTTTACTCCGTTTAATAAAAAAAATCGACTTTAGCACTAATCTTACCCCCTTGTATCAGTAGTTCGGTTATTTAGTTCGGTCCCGGACTTTTCGTCTCAGTAATTCGGTGAGCGACTGTACTGAGCTCGGTCATTGCAAGTAGATGTATACGTTTCTTCTCCAGTGAAATAAATAAAACTTGTGGTAAAAAGTGAAAAAGTGAGTAAGAAAATTACATAGTGAAGTGGCTAATTCAATTTACTATCTAACTGTGAAATTTAAACTTGAAAAGTCCGTGTTTTAAAGTAATAATCGTCAAAAAACTGAATACAAAAACCGTTGTGATTGTAATAAACAGTGACAAAGTTCAATGACCGGCATCGACCGTGACCTTGACAAACAAAAAGCGCTGCTTCATACTACTATTGCAAATAGAAATCGTCACCCGCAGAAACAGTTGACAAATTTTGCATATTTATGTAACTGTTACGGTAGCGCATTGGTGAGAATACCAATCTTGGACGCAGATACCCCGAGTTCGAGACATAGTCACGATCGGACTAATTCGATATTTTTTTCTTGTCTCAGTGTCAAAAGGCGACATCTACAGGCAAAATGAGTTTCTTCGGAAGCATAACATTCCGTAAACCAAGAACTCAATCAGAATCTCAGTTATCCGAAGATGAAATTAATGCCACAAGAAATACGCTAGATGGCACTAGTTGTAGTTTGCCTTTAATATCGGACGATGAAAATGAGGACAAAATAGCCGAACTCAAACAACAAATTGCAGACCTCAAACTAGAGCTGAAAGCTGCGCACAACGAGATAGATTCCTTAAATTTGGAAAATAAGCAAACAAAAAATTGTCTTGAAGAACTAAAAAAGACAAATCTCCTATGCAAAAAAGTAACGGACAGTTTAAAAAATGACTGCGTTACACCAAAAAAGAAAAAGAACAAAACAAAGGAGTCCACTCCACGACAGCCCTTCTACCCAACCCCAAAAGGTTTACAACAAAAAACATCTCCGAATCCTGAAGATCCTTTAGAGCATAATGCAAATACCGCTAACTTGGATGGCAGTATTAACAAAAAGACAGCCCTAGATAAATCGAGACCCATGAGAAGGAGAAATAAACTCTGTATACTAAGCTCCAACAAAACGAATAAAATATTGGACATAGCTGAAAGTACTTTCAGCAGTACGGATTACCAAATATGTCATTACCTTACGACAAATGTTGGAATCAAAGACCTATTGACAGGCTTAGATAAAAAAGTTAAAGACTTCACAAAACACGATTTCTGTGTGATCATGATTGGAGAGGAAGATTTTAAAAAAACTAAAAATTACTTCGATCTCATAATCTACATAAGAGAGAATATCAAATGCATAGAGCACACAAACATTATAATATGTTACCCGACATATAAATTCGGCTCTTATACAACAATGTTCAGATGGAGAGTAGAGACCTTTAATAACCTACTCTATATGGACCTACTCTCACACGAATACGCCTACTACCTGGATTCGAATGCCGACCTTACCTACGACCTCGAAATGTTCTCTGAACGTCAGGGAACAGTGAATAACAAAGGAATATCGAATATATTCCAGAACTTAAAAAATATAATGATGGAGATTGCGCAATACAACAGAGAAAATGGGTTGACTGGAGCCGACGCAATTTCTTCAGGAACAAACGAGGATCAAAAAAGAAAATGAAACTGGTTTTTTTCTCTGACAACTATCTGTACATAATGCATCAAAATATCGCCGGTCTTATTAATAAAGCCGACTTATTAACAGTACACCTACATGATCTGTCCCAAAGAAAGACCCCGGTTGATATAATATGCATCACCGAACATTTCATTGCCGCGGGCCATGAAGATCTGGTAACAATCCCGAACTTTAAGGTAGCTGCCCATTTCTCAAGAGATGGGCACAGTAGAGGCGGAGCGTGTATTTTAGTAAAGGAAGGACACCATTACACGCAAATGGTAGACATTGCAAGGCACTCAATTCAAGGAATACTGGAATGCTGCGCTATCGAGTTGCCTGCCCAATCTCTAGTGATTGTTTGTTTATATAGAGTCCCAAACTCAAATCTTGAAATTTTTTATGATAAGCTAGACATAATTCTCAGTCAAGTATCGAAAAAGCATTGTAAAATAATTGTATGTGGTGACTTTAATATTAACATCCTGAAAAAAAATAGGCTTTCTCAAGATTTTGAATACTTCTTGCTGGGATATAATCTTAAGCTTGAATTAAGAGAGCCAACCCGACTTATAAGTAACACATGCATTGACAACTTCGCACATAACATAAATCGTGGTTGTAAAGGCGAAGTTATCGATTTGGGTCTATCCGACCATACAGGGCAGATTTTTAAATGTCCCGCAAAGAGGACCTTTTATATTAACTCTTGGCGTAAAGAAGTTAGAGATGAAAGTTTGGAAAATCTCACAAAATTCAAAAATGCTTTACAAAGTTTGACATTCTCAGATGTATATACAAGTACAGATGTGAACGAGGCATATGGAAGCTTCATAGGAATTTTTAAAATGTGGTACGATTTATGCTTTCCAAAGAAATACATTAGAATTAACTGTTTAAAAAAACCCAAATGGCTATCACGGGGTATTAAACAATGTAGTAAGAACCAAAGGAAACTTCTCTGGAACTACAGATTGAAACCTAATGTTGCTACAAAATTAGCGCTAACTAATTACTCAAAAAAATATAAAAGAATAATAAAAATGACCCAAAGAGCCCAAAACAATTTCTATATAAATACCGCAGAAAATAAGTCCAAAGCCACTTGGCAAACAATAAATAAATGTAAAAATGGAATGGTCAACGAACCAATACAGAAAATTAAGTATAATGACACTTTTATATCAGAACCCAAACAAATAGCGGAGACTTTCAATGACTACTACATTGACCAGATTAGAAACACCTCAAAAAATCAAACTCTTCTTTGCTCAGATAAAAAAAAGGTAAATATTAACACATCAAGCCAGTCTATGTTTATGCCACCCACGACACCTCTAGACATTTGCAAAGCCATAAAGTCTTTAAAAAGTAAAAAAAGTTTTGGATACGATGAAATAACGACGAAATCTATTAAGCTTGTCTCCGAAATTATTGCACCCCCTTTGAGCCATATAATGAATCTTTGCATATATAACGGCGTATATCCAGAGCAACTAAAACCTGTCATCGTTAAAACCCTTTTTAAAAAGGAGGATAGGACAGATCCTAAGTTTTATAGACCGATTGCTCTTATACCAATCTTATCAAAAGTGTTCGAGAAAATAATTTACCAAGCCTTGTATCACTATTTAGAAAAGTATAATATATTAGCCACTCAACAAAAAGGGTTTCAAAAAAATAAGACTATAAATTTGGCAATACATGACCTTTTAGAGTCCGTAATAAAAAACATGGATCTTCGTATTCCAGTATGTGCAGTCTATATGGACATGACTAAGGCGTTCGATTATGTTGATCATAGTACTCTATGTAATAAATTATATTCCTACGGTATCCGTGGTAACGTTCTATCATTGATAAAGTCATACCTTAACAATAGACCTCAACGCACACAAATAAGTAGGATATGTCTAAAAACTAAACGAGAAATTATCTACACATCACATAGTAGAGTTGTAGAGCATGGTGTGCCGCAAGGCAGTGTATTGGGCCCTCTGCTTTTCTTACTCTACATTAACGATTTTCCCCTGAATGTCTCAAATCCTTTAATATTGTTTGCTGACGATAGCACGGTACTAATAAATCAAAAAGATCCATTGACATATGAAAATGATATTAACAACTCTATAAAAGAAATAATAACTTGGCTAGATAATAATAATTTAATAGTAAATTTAGGAAAGACAAATATAATGCATTTTTACCAAAGAATTCTAACGACACCAAATTTAAACATAGTTTATAATGATATAGTAATCAACGATACACAAGCAACAAAATTTTTGGGACTCACAATTGACAACAAACTTACATGGAAAAACCACGCCGACGAAGTTTGTAAAAAACTGAGTAGATGCGCCTACGCTCTTTTTAAATTGGCTAAAATTGTAGAGATCCAGGCAGTGGTAACCGCATACCATGGCCTAGTAGCTTCTGTATTACGGTATGGTATAGTGTTTTGGGGCAATTGCACAGATAGACATGTCATATTCAAAGCACAAAAGAGATGTGTAAGAGCCATGTGTGGCCTAAAATCTAGAGATAGTTGTAGAGAAGTGTTCAAAAAGTTAAAGATTCTAACCGTTCCGTCGCTCTACATTTACGAAACAGCAGTATTTGTCAAAGCTAACCCTAATTTATTTACAACAGCTGGCAGTCTTCATAGCCTGAATCTACGTAATAGAGAGAGACTGACCACACTGCAAAGCAGGACGGCACTCATGCAAAAAAGCCACCTCTGCATGGCGCCTAAAATTTATAATAAAATTCCCAGCAGTATCAAATGCCTTTCGCTTATACCCTTTAAAAGGGAACTAGGAAAGCTCCTAATTGCCAAATGTTTTTATAAAATGGACGACTTCTTCAATGAAAATCTCTAGGCTACATTTTTTATGTTATTTCTTATGATTGCAGACACTGTATTAATTTTATTACTTTGTTTCTGACTATTCCTAATTATTTGATTTTTGACATTATTCGAAATACTATTTGAGCTTTGACATCTTAAAAAAGTGTATTAAACTGGCTGTATGTAACGCTTCTGCATGGTAGTTTTAAAAATATTTTTGTACACCCAGTGGGTATAACATAGAGGCACTTAAAATAAATGTAACACTTGTACGACCATTACCTATGTTAAACAAAATAAATAAATTGAAATTGATTGATGCAATACGACCGGACTGCTGAGCCTGAGACTGACAGTTCGGTATCAATATAAGACCTTGCACCACCCTAGAGACATAACTTAATTCACAACTACGCCCTTACGTGTGATGATCTGTAGAGAAAATCTTTGTCAAGGGCTGTATGCTACTAGTGCAAGTCCTATATCAATATCGATACCAAACTATCAGGCTCAGTAGTCCGGTCGAATTACATCACCGTACACCTGAGACAAAAAAGTCTCACCAGTCCGGCGACCGGACTAAATAACCGGACTACTGATACAGACGGAATCTTACATGAAAAAGGGCTATATTGCTCTGATATGAGAAAATCCTTCTCGAATTGACTTGTATTTATTCATCTCCTAAATAATATTTGGTACATCCCTAGCTGTACAGTACAAGAAAGGTTTTTCTATTCACTAAGCACCTTCATTTGGTTTTAAGGATCACGGGGAGGTGGAGAATGTCATCATGAGGCGCTATTTGGAGCCGCAGACCAAAACGAGGAAGTTCAAGGGCTCCGTGTTTGCTACGTTCAAGGATAAAGAATTGGTGAGTGGACTTTATTTTTGGGGTCATCTGCCCAAGCCGCAAGCTTTATCGGTAAAGCTTGATTTCCACTCGGAAATCGCAAATCTCGACTGCCTCATTGGTCTTACCGTTAAGGTGCTTACCTACCGCCGTATATTTGTCCAAATGGCCTCAGTCTGGGTGTTTTCCCATGTTTATAATGTCCTTGCCTGGTTATCATAGGCATCCTAGTTTGCGACCAGGGCCTCGATTCTCTTAGTGCGTTACAGTACGATGACAGATGCACGGTCGGGTTTTCATACCACTGACGCTTAGAATAGGGAATGGATGAAAATATCAGAAGTGCTTGATATTTTTTTCGGTGATAGGAATAACCTTCCTTAACGCGAGAAAAAAGTTTAAATTTTTTTGGCTTCGTAGTTAATTTTTAAATAATCTTAATATTTTTCCATTCGTAGTTCTGGGCTCAGTACGGCTTGACAGACATATTCCTTGGTCCGCTACGTATTAAAAAAAAAATCTGTGGTGACATTGACAGCTTTTCAAGGTGGATTTTTTTTCATACGTAGCGGACTAAGGAATATGTCTGATATGCCGTACTAAGCCCAGAACGACGAATGGAAAAATATTAAGTATATTTAAAAATTAACTACGGGGCCAAAAAAAATTAAACTTTTTTCCCGCGTTAAGGAAGGTTATTCCTATCACCAAAAAAAATATCAAGCACTTCTGATATTTTCATCCATTCCCTATTATTATTATACTCGTATTGCGTAGCCTTGAAGCGGCAATGAAACTAAATCGCCATGTTCATGCAGTTGTCCTTATACTACAATTCATTAACATAATCTAGGCCCTGGTCAAGTGATTGTGTTGTGTGGAAATTAAATCTAAAAATTCTTAAATCTTTATTTTCAGGCGGAGAAGTTCATCGCAACGAAAGGCCTTAAGTTCGGCGAGACAGAGCTGATTAGTCTGTGGCAGGTGGACTACGTGAAGCAGAAACAGGAGGAGTATGTGGCGCGTAAGGAGAAAAAGGAAAAGAAACAAAAGGAAGTTGAGGTGAGGTTGAGGATGTGCGAACACATGTCAAAAAATTTAGTATAAAACACTCTTCAAGGAATAATAATAATGTATGTGCCTGTATGTAAATGTTATATTATGTTGTAACACATAAAGGGTGTACGGCGCATGGACCGTCACAAATTTTCGGGATACTGGTGGGAACATTTACTAAACGTAAAAAAAAAAAAAAAACGTTTTGTTTAAAAAAAAATTAGTACTTTTACAAACGTAACGAAAAAAGTTATGAGGCTTTAAATACCGAATTATAGGTAATTTTAGAAAAAAAAAACATATCTCCATAACCATAACTTTTAGGACCCAAGGTCCAAGGGTGGAAAGGTGGTAGATGACCCCACCAGTATCCCGAAAATGTTTGACGTTCCATGCGCCGAGCACCATGTATAAAAGAACAAGTGTTGTGTTGCCGTATTAAGAGGTAATTTTATTAGCCTACGACCTATTCTCAGACCTACCAAATATGCATTAACCCTTAATAAGCCAATGGGATAATAGTCTCCACTTTAAATTGAACCCAACCATACTATCCATGACCAACAAATGGTTAAAAAACCATGGAAATCAGTGAAGCCGTTATGTCAGATGAATGTAACAAATTAGTTGCGAAAACTAGTTGCCAGTGGGTGTGCACTGACTGTGACTTCGAAAAATGTGATTTAATCTGACTTATAAATTTGGTTTCACCAAAGATCTGTCACCAAATCTGACTTATTAATTTTCGTATAGTCCAAAAAAATCTAACATAACTTTTATTTTCACCAGAAAGACGAAAAGATAATTTAAGTCCAAAGTCCAAATATCTGACCTGAAATCTTTGGTGTCCCCAAAGTCCAAAAAGGCTTTATAAATAAACACACACACAAACACGCACTCACGCACGCATACACACTCATTTAATTGAATGTTTCTGCATTCTCCACTGTCTCCCCTAAACAATGCAAAATTTTTAATTATATTTCATTGTAACTAAATACAAAATTTTTTAAACTGTTCCCAATCGTCGCCAAATGTTCCAAATGTTAAAATGTCAACCCATTAGAGCAGTGCCCCACCCACTACACAGATTATAGTCTAGTACTTTGCCAGGCAGTGGCATAATAGTTGCCACCTTAAATTGAACCTTATCACTTTGAGATAAAGTTCAAAACCAATGAAAAATTTATACTAGTTCTGCCCGTTAAAGGGTTTAATAAATATTTTTTTATGTTTTCGTGTCAATTTTCCAGGCGAAACAGGAAGCGAAAGAAGAGATCAAACTGCCGACTGGTACGGTGCTGTCATTCAGCGATGGTCACGACAAGATGACCAGGGAGAACGTCAAGGAAGCTTTGACACCTCTTGGTAAGCTTATCACGTTTCCAACATTAACTACTCACGCTATTCTGTATGTATGTACTCTTAGATTAAGAAATACCTGTGTAATCTCCTTTTTTATGTACAATGTTCTCTATCTATTTATCTAATGATTATTTTAGAGGGTTTGATACCCCAAAGTCCTTTGCTTGTTGCAATGATGATGAGAGGAAATGTAACAATACCACTGTCCAACAGACAAAGAAAGCAAATTCAACAGTTTTTATTCAAAATTCAAACAAAAGGTTACTTTATGAACCAATCCGGACTTGGCCCCCGTGGTGGAGTATGGCCTATACCTTCCTCAGGGAAGAGACCCGTGCCCTTCGGTGGGGACATAATGGGTTGATGATGATGATGATGAACAAAGTTGTTAGTTCCACAATTGATAGGATACGTGGAGAAGAGACTAACAAAGAAACTCCACATTTATTCTTTTCAAAACAGTCTTGTTTAATTAACAAACTTTCAAACCGGGTGAGAAGGGCGAAATTTATTAAAATTTCGTTCCATGAAATGATACCCTGGCCACCTGGGGGCTTAGAAATACCATTTGTACAAAAAAAAACCTTGAGTCTCATGAATTTCAGTGATAAAACCGCCTAATCATTTGCAAATCCCAATGTAAAACTTTGGAATCAAAGAAATTATCTTTTTCTTATGGTGCCTTTCCACGCTTGCCAAGCCCTGGCAAACGTCTTCAGGCCCCACGCGACCACAAATCTCGCTTGGCATTTGGAAGTCGTTTAGATGCTTCTGAATGCGTCAGTGTGCTACGTACACCCAAGCATGGCGGACGCCGAAATTGTGTCGGCTATTGCTTTTGGTTTGAAATACAAAGTAAAATAATAACAAGGAAAGCTCGACGACCACGTGGATGCTGAAGATTCATAAAAATTTCATCCATTCACTCATTTTTAAAACAAATGCGCTCGCCGCGAGATCACATTAGCTACAAAACACGCACCAACATGTGAACGTGTCGCAAGCGCCCTTTCATCTGTATCCAAAAACAGACACTAGACCGGATCGGCGACAATCGTCCGCAAGCTCACGCAAGCCAAGCCAAACGCCCTCTTTTCACGCTTGTACTTGTAACACATCACATACTACTAATAAGCGGAGGTAGTCTTACATTCGGGAGGTTGTGGGTTCGATTCCTGGCATGTCCCAATGACTCTTTTTTTCTATGCTACATACATGTGAAGTTCTAGTAGCAATACTACTCACTCACTAATGGTGAAGGGAAACATTGTTCTGAGGGAGTTCTGAGGTATTTACGTACTTCAGCGCTCCCTACAATGGCCCAACTACGAGGTTAAGTGCAGAAATGTCGGGTCTAACTTGACCATCCTCACGAGTACAATAGGCTACTTGACCGTTTTCTAAAAACCATCTCATATTTTTTGTTATTGTTCATGGAGCCCACAGAAAGTGGTTATTTTAAATTCTTTTGTGTATATCTTCTTAAAAAGGCAAACGAAAATTTACTTTTGAAATAAGCCGCCAAAACGCTATCTTGGGCAATATGGCGTCGCATAGGTATTGTGACGTCACCCCCCAGAAAACCAACCAAAGAACGTAAGAAAGAATGAATGATAGACGACATTTCTAGTGACATGTGCCGTCATCATAGAATCGGCCAATCCAGGCCGTTTTCGATACAATGGCGGCAGATACAAATTATCAAATTTTATCTTGTGTTATTTTACAAATCATACTTGTTTTTTTAGTTAAAATACCTTAAAGCGGTGTTAAGAATTATAATTCATACGAATACGTATAAATAATACTGTTATTTTCACACTGTCAAATAGCCTATCCTACAGCTGTAACCAGAGACACCAACTCATAACATTTCTATTCAACAGGGCACGATATTGCCTACATCGACTTCAAAGTTGGTGACTCGCAAGGGTGGGTCCGCCTCGCCAAGCAGGATGCAGCCAAAGAACTCTTCGGCAAAATCACAGACGCCAAGATCAAGATCGGTGACGCAGAAGTAAAATTCAAGTTGCTAGAAGAAGATGAGGAGAAAGTGTACCTAGACAAGACAGTCGTAGAGATGAGCAAGCGGCGAAAAAATATGAAGAACAATAAGCATCAGAACAGAGGCAACAGGAACAAAGGCAAGCAGCAATTCAACAGAAAAAGGAAACAAGGCAACCACGATGAAGCGCCCAAGTCCAAAGTTAAGGCTGAATAAACTAGTTGCTCTTAAGTTTAAAATTAATTATTAATGTCTGCCTGTACCAGGTTTTTTGTAAGCATTCTTTATTACATTGGAGACTTACCTTTTGATGTGCCGTTTCAAATGTTATATTGAAATTTTTATCTTGCTTAGGGAAGTTGTGTGTTAGTTCACTTTGTTGGTAAGTTGACTTATATTATTGTATTGTATACATATTAATATTTTAGTCTCCACAGACTTTGGTAGGTATAACATAATGTCTGTAGTAGGCTAAGTATTTTCTCTATATTGAGATGGTTGCAGCAATAAATATGTGTAAAGTCTAGATGCAAATTAAACTGCCTCAAACTATCAAAGATTATGCCAAGTCTACTGCTACAGCTAGGTACCTACATATTATTGAACTTTAGTGAAGTACCAAATCGATCTTCGTAAAATTACGATTGTTAAGTTTACTGGAATGTCGGGAACATAGTTCCACATTTTTTATTTTGTTACAAAGGCTGTACGCAAGTTGTACTGTCAATCACCCTGATTCCTAAATACATTAGTCGACTTATCGGCAAAAATATTGTTTGAAAATTTTCTTCATCCTTGAATAAGCACTTAGTAATACAATAAACAAATAAGTAGAGAAACAAGAAATAATTATAGGTCTGATTAGCGCGTCGATAAAGGTCATTTTCGATTACTGAGCGGAACGGTACAGTGAACCACAGAGTATAGGTATTTACAGTGCACTGGCCAGACCCTCCGACAACACAAAATCTCATTTTGGAGGCCCAAAGTCTGTCTGTCTACCCTAGTAGGGCCAGTTTCGGAATTAAGAATTTCACTATATGACTACTTAATGGCACTGCGCCATTTTACAAAACAAAAACCATATTCAATAATACTATTACACCAAACTGCAAAGCAGTTGGCAAAGCGCTCTATCTTTATAGGCTGCTGTACACCCTGCGCACCCGCTGCCAGCCTGCCACAGCACAACTGTCCTTGGCCCTTGGTTGGTTGGTTGGATGTTGTATGTAATCCGCCCGGCTAGATGGATGTCATACATGCGCTCCCTCCGCGGATGGACACGCGCCCGCAATCCAATGACGATGAAGGTCAAACCAAAATTTGGATTACATCTATCGTCTAGAACTCTAGACGGATAACATCCGGCAGGGTCACCTTGGATGGGACACTGGATTACATCCGTCTAGTCCACGCTTAATGGCGCAATTTCATTAGTCGATAGGGCCCGCATGCGGGGTGCGAGAGATTTCTGGAACGCGTGCCACAGGGCCCGCATTCGGGGAACCGTTTTCATTAGTCGATATGGCCCGCATGCGGGGTGCGAGAGATTTCTGGAACGCGTGCCACAGGGCCCGCATCCGGGGAAACCGTTTTCATTAGTCGATAGGTTCCGCATGTAGGAGAACCTCCATGTTCGTCGCCAGTTATTAACAATAGATTTCCACAAGTTTTAACATTTGCGAATCCGTAAAGCGATCAGCCATTTTGCGGAGCGTCTTTCTAATTCAACAAGCACTCACGAATAAAATTGAATAATGAAAAAATATTTGACTCACACCCCACCCCGCAAGCTGTATATCGACTGATGAATTTCATTGGTCGATATCACGGTCGGTATAAAGCATGCGGGGAATCCCTGCAGGCGATGTAACGAACACGTATCGACTTGTAACTTTCATTGGTTGTTATGTCGCCTGCGGGGACTTCCCGTATGCTGTAAACCGAACGAGTTAACGACCAATGAAATTGCGCCATAATCGTCTGACAGTGAAGTGGCGCAATGCAAGTTTGTGTTCGTAAACCACAACTGTAGAAATCACACAGAGACAGACATACTACGGAGGCTTAATGATAAGGTCCTGTTTGGCACCCTTTTTTATAGAACCCTAAAACAGCTATTAAGTAAATGGATGCATGAAGCAGCAGCACATTCCACATCCAGGTTGACGATCATCATCATCATCAACCCATCATGTCCCCACCGAGAGGCACGGGTCTCTTCCCTGAGGAAGGTATAGGCCATACTCCACCACGGGGGCCAAGTCCGGATTGGTTGACGATCAACAAAAGGAAAAGGATTACTTGACGATAGTGTGGAGGCCTCCACGATAGACGATCAACGATCATCGGCGATAATGTAGCTGAGGCAAAAAGAGTAACGCTACATCATCAATGATTCTATGACGGCAGAAAAAAATTGCCGCGATAAGGTTGGTCTGTCGTCTGTGAACCAGTTTCAGCGATATTTGACAGTTCAATTCAAAGTTGACATGCATGACAAAAAAAATATAAATATTTCGTTTCGATCGTTTTCGTTCGATTCATGTTGTTTGATTGATTACAACTAGTAAATTAAATAAAGTGTGCAATATGAAGCCTGTCCCTGAAACAGAAGATCAGCAAGACGAAAACCCAGCACCAATATCCGGTGACGCGATCGGCGACACTGCATACAGTGAGAGGTTCGTGCTGAAACTATTGCTAAAATTCGCCAATTTGGACACACTGAAGATGGAAATGCAGGACAAATCGTTCGAAGAGGACCTGTGCACTCTATGGGACATGACTGCAGAGAAAGACGTTGTGAAATTCCTTCAGAAACACAAGTTTTTGAACCTGTTAAACTTCGCACTTCCGGCTGTCGAATCGCCTCGTATTTTGGAGATAATCATCGGTATTATCGGCAATATGTGCTGTCAGAAAGATTTTGCTAGAGATCTAGTCAGGATGGAATCTTTTTTCAGTTCTCTACTTGAGTGTATTAAGTCTGATGATAGCTTAGTACTAATTCAAGTACTGCGCCTCGTTAACGGGAGTTTGTATGCTGCGGAAGATACAGATTTGCCTAAATGGATGGAGTTATTCGAAAAGACTGAATATGCCACAGCTCTCTACTTCATTTTGAAGAACTCTTCCAATAAAGACCTGCTCTTAAATGCTTTAGAAGGTATAAACACTATATTTTCATACTGTAAACCAGAAACTGTTCGAATGAATTTGTTAAACCTGTTTGTCAGTACACAAGCCATAGAAGCTTTAGCCACAGCCTTCAACGAGCTAGTAGTATCACAAAAAGGCAATTGTGAGAAAGAAGAATTGGAGCGAGTGTTGGTGATAATGCTACAAATATTTCTAAATCTGATAGACGCTGACAATAACATATTTTCAAACAGTACAGAGATTGCTGCATCCACTGTTGAGACTATACTGAACTATTACAACCATAAGATTGTGAACCAAAATGAGATTGATACTGATCTCACAGAAGTCATTGACTCTACAAACATTTTGGTTAAAGTTTTGAACCTAAGCCAGTACTGTGGACCGGAGAAGTTCTTCGACCAAAGTTACAGCATGTGGAAGTCCTTACAATTGGCTATGAAATCTGGTCTTAATGGGAGCTCAAACTTCGAGGAAGTGGACAGGGAAGAACTTCAAAACTTCTCGAAAGACATTGAAGCACCACTTTCTACTCTAATCTGCAGATACGTGGAAAGCTGCAGCGAAGAAAACCTGCTTAAAGTTCTTGACCAGTTAGCTTCCGATTTTGAGGACATTTTAAGGACCGTAAGTGATGAGGATATTAAGGAAAGTGTGACTGTAAGAACAGCTGACTATAGGAGTAGATTAAAAGATACTGTAGACTCTTAGTGCCTAGTGTAAATATAATTGTTATTTTTTTCCCATGACTATCCATTAAGGGACGGTTTGTAATACAAACTTTTACTAAGGTGGCCACTTCAGAATAGCAAAAAAATACAATAAATAAAATAAAAATACCAGCTCCATACTATTACCATTATGGTAGCAATAAAATGGTATGGAAAAATGGCTTACATTCATCGTCAGCTCATCGATACCGTGCTGGCTATAAGCCTTCTCCGACAAATGCTATCTCACATGGTCCCTTGCCATCCATGCAGATGATAGAAGCATTTGAGCCATTATTAAAAATAAATTATATTCTTAGCCCCCTTCTATGCATCAGAAACATTGATTTCAATAGTTGTTTTATCTCCTATGCTAATATTTTCTGTTTGGTAATATTTTCAAATCAAAATTTTGCAGAGAAATCAGAAGAAGTCCTTAAAATCTTATTGCTGTCGTAATGATCGTCCAGATAGGGCTATCCCAATAAATACACTAAGCACGGACCCTATGTTCCAATTTGTAACATGAATGACACCTAGGAAGCTTTAATAATACAAGGGGCATGCCAATAGAAGTTAGATACTCATTTCTCATTTAATTGACACTGGCAAGCTATACACCATCAAAGGCTGGTTTTTTATTGACATATTTGAATATAGAACACACTTCTTTTATTTATTTTTTATTTTAATGAGCATCATTTTTCCGAGAATCTGGCGGGAATTCACTTGCAACAATGGAGCTCAGTCGACGTGATTTTCGCGCTATGATTTATTATGACTTTAAAAAAGGTTTAAAGCCTCAAGAATGTTTTGAACTTTTGGCTTCTACTTTTGGTGAGTCTGCTTGTTCCCGACCAACAGTATTCAATTGGTTTGCTGAATTTAAAAGAGGACGGGGATGTCTCGAAGATGAAGCGAAGACAGGACGGCCGCCAACCGCTGTCACGCAAGAAAACGTTCGTGCAGTCGAAAAACTTATTCGCGAAACCCGACGAATTACATATGTAGAGCTAGAGCGAGAACTGGGAATTGGATCAGCAGCAATGCAAACCATAATTCACGACCACCTTTCTCTCCGTAAACGTTGTTCGAGATGGGTGCCGCACAAACTTACCGATGAGCAGAAAGACCGTCGGGTGGATTGGTGCCTATTCATGATAGATAAATTCAACGGAGGCGAGAAAAAAAACGTATATGATATACTGACTGGTGACGAAACATGGCTATATAACTATGATCCCGAATCAAAGCGACAGTCGACTGGTGCGTATGGTGCTTTGAAGACGAGCCAACTCCAACGAAATGTCGCCGTGCACGAAGCACACAGAAACAAATGGTCGCCTCGTTTTTCTGCAAAACGGGTCATATTGCTACTGTTGTGCTAGAGAATGAAAGAACGGTGAACTCCGAATGGTATGTGACAGTTTGTGCTCCAACAGTAATATCAGCTTGGTGTGACAAGCGACCGAAGTCAGGAATCCGGCACCTTCTCTGGCACCACGACAATGCGGCGCCGCACACGTCTGCCAGAACACTAGACTTTTTCAACTCGAAAAATGTGTCAATTCTCCCTCACCCGCCATATTCCCCTGACCTAGCGCCTTGTGATTTTTACTTGTTTCCAAAAATCAAAGAAAAACTAAAGGGGAAGAGGTTTGAAAGCAAAGAAGATGCGCTGGTTGCCTATAATTTCGAGATTTCTGAGGTATCTAAAGAAGAGTGGTCACAGGTATTTTCCAATTGGTTCAGACGTATGGAAAAGTGTATACGTGCTCAGGGTGAATACTTTGAAAAGATCGATACTTGTAATAAAGAATAAATTTTATAATTTTTGAGTATCTAGTTTCTTTTGGCATGCCCCTCGTAGACCCATTAGAATTGTTTAAAAATATTTTTTTATGTTAGGATTAAATTAGATTAGAATTCTTTATTGTCCACACGAGAGTAACAAAATACATTAGAGGCCGGTTTTTGAATTGAGAATTTCGCTAAGTAAATGCTGCCTCATCAAATTTCTAAGAAAAGAGAGTGACAGAATGTTATTAATTCAGAAGCCGGCCCTTAGAAGGCTTACATATCTACCCAGTACCCATTACCCTATGAGATAGATAAGAATATTCTGTATTGCACACTAGTAACACTTACAATACTCGGTTTTTAATTAAGAATTTTTGTTCTAAAATTAATAATTTTGATAAACAACTTCTATTTATCCAAATCTGCGTATTATAAAGCCAAAATGTATTTTAAATGTTCCCATTTTTTTATCTATTACAGCCTCATATCACAATTATTATCTAAAGTAGATATTTATTTATATACAGGGTGTTGATTTGTACAGTTTCGTCCGACTCAGGAGTGGTTATTTACATGATACTGAAGTAAAAAAATATTCAAAAATTTATTTTTTTAGTGAAAATCACCTAGAAATCATAAAGTTATGTGCGTCGGCGGCGGCGGGCGCACTCCCCCGCCCCGCCCCGCAAAACCACCGCCGCCGGACCCGTCAAGTACAAGCGATAGAAGCTAAGCTATGAAACTTTTTGATTTTTACGTGATTATCACTAAAAAAAATTTGTTTTTTAATTTTTTTTTTGCTTCAGTATAATTGTACATTTAAATAACCACCCCTGAGTCGGACAAAACTGTACAAATCAACACTCTGTATAGTTTTACAATCACTATAAACGTTCTGGGCGAGCATGTCAGATGGGGCAGTAGCCTTAAATCATGTATTGCTTTAAAATGTTGGTGTAGGGGAAAGTGGACAGTTTGAGGTGGACTAATAAAACGAAACTGGATTTTATATACGGGATTATATTTTGTAGACATTGTAAGCAACATTTACATTTACCATAAACATTTTTAACAGTAGCCAGCGGTCTGCGCAGGCGGCGACCGGCAACTAACTCTAGTCGAATGTAACAGTATGTTGAAACATGAGAAAAGCTATTGCATTAAACGCCCTTAGCATGTAACTTGTCATTTTAAACATTGATATGCTCGCCTGAGATAAAAAAATATACACCACAAATACTGAAAGGGAGAATCGCTGATTAATAACCGTTCATAATATAAGGTTTTTGTGTTTTTTTTTTCATATTTTTACATTTATATATACTTAAAAACTAACTAACCACGAGTGTATGACTCCCTCGAATGGGACAAAATCGCCACATCTTTTTTTTTTAAATATCAATTCGTAAATATGTATGTTTACAATAATAATAACATTAATGATGTTAGAGATATAAACTCGAACAGGATAAAGACTAGACTGTACACTGATCAACAAGAACTTGGCGACGCGGCTTGCAGGCACTGAGCGGGGGAAACAAACCTTTGTGGCTTTAAAATACAGTTGATTTTACATCGAAGCTTTTTAAAGCCAAAAATACAACTCATGGTACCTTATTTTTCTTCTAAGTTAGCCTTGCCACAATAAAATTTCAACTCTATCCGATAGACTCTAAGGTTCATCTCCGGCGCTCAATAAACGTACAGCCGACCCTAACATTTAAAACAAAAGTCGCATACTAGTTACCCAAAGGTATCTGGAACCTCAATGCGACTGCGCATCGGAATTCCAAACCCTTCACATCTAAACAATAAATTACCATAAAATAATCTGATTTAAAAACAAGTCTTAGGCTTCAGATATACATATACGATTTTACAGTACCACGAGTATCATATTGTTGCCATAAAGAGTGGGGTAAAAGAAATATAGCTGCGGCTATTGAAGGAAGCCGCGGGTGATATGAAAGAGATAACACCCCCCTTTGTACTTTAGGGATATGTTCTATTTTATTGTGACGCGAAAGTAACTGACAAAACTATACAACGTAAAATTTAATTACCTCGAGAATTTAAAATTAAGAACCTAAATCAATTTACAAAAACACGAAATTAACTAAAATTTAATTTCTAATGCCATAACATCCACTTTAGGTTTCGTCACATTAATTTCCTAATAATAATTAGAAACAACATAATACTTACACGTCCAATGAGAAGGGAAATTAAATGAAATATATATAATTACTTTTTAGTAAAATAAAAAACTCAATGATCACACAAGAAGCATGCTTTTGTTCGTACATTATGGTCCGACTTTGGCACAATAACCAATTTAATACTATACTTGTAACCAATTCAGCATGGCAGTGACCAAAACTGATAAAAAATTGTGTTGTAAAAACGACGTTTTTATTTCTCAACAACTCTTTGGTACATTTTTTGTGAGCAAACACTATTATTCTTTCATTTATATTTATGATAGAGTATAAATTTCCGAACACTAAAAGCGCTACGAATGAAGATACTTCATACTATAAAAAACACCGAATACTGCATTTTATTGGACCGATACAAAAATTTCCACAATATATCTTACACCATGCCAAATAAACTATATTTTGAATTTGCCATCCCTAAATTAACGCGGGCCACAGAGAGCACCCGCAACACAAACATAACATCACTACAGGCACCAACTTTTTTACTGGACACATATATTATGCTCGAGATAAAATTTAAACCAATTAATGCTGGGATACTTGCAATGAAACCCACTAGAGTCACTGAGCGGACTGAAATCGTAACACAGTATACTACGACATGTGGGTAGGTTGAAAATTAAAACCTACGTCTTTACGAGAGATTTCCGACCCCCCCCCCAGCGACCTTTAACAATATCAGAGTGCGTGCGTACTAGCCTTGCCTGCCTTAACCACATCACTGGAATGTTAAATCCAACGCCTCGTATCAATGCTGCTGACAAAAATTGGGAGGATTTAGAAACAAAGAAAAAATCTAACAAAAGTGTCACAACTACTAGGTAGGCCTTGATAATATACTGCAGAGGCAAGTTCATTTACAATAAGTAATTTAACAGTATATTCTTGAAGGATGCTTATTTTCTATCAGCCATCTGTAATAATCAGCCATCATGGGCGAATGTTCAAACATCCAAGTACACTACTCCATACGAACTTGCCCCACACAGTACCTCTTGCTTAAAATTCTTCAACCGCATCATCCAACAAGTCTAGAGTAGTAATAAAAAACAGTACACAATTTCATTTGTACTTACAACACCGTTTCGTTTCTATGAATAAAAAACAAATACGAGTATATCTCCTTGAATGAACAACCTACGTTAGTTATTCGATGTTTTAGTCGGACAACTCTTATAAACGAGAGGTAGGCTGAACTACTTGGGGCGCGCTTAGCAAACTTTTGCGGCCAGAGCGTTCATAGCCACTCATTATACTTACAAGCATAAAATTACTCAGCGATTGCTCGTTCAAAGAGCTCTGGGCGCAAACGTTCCCCGATGCGCCTTCGTCAATCTTCGGGAAAAGCCGAACGTAGCCGTGCGATCAACCAATCACAGATTTAAAAAACCGACTGTAGCCGAGCGCTCGACCAATCCGAGATTAAAAATGGCGCACCTGCAGTCACTATTTCTACTTAGGGGTCGCGCTCATACGTACACCGATAAAAAGTAGTTTACGACGAGTACCATCAATAATAAATATAGGAATACAACTACACATAGAGTCTTGAACGCGTTTGCATTTACACACACTACACACAAATATCACACTTGGGATTACGACACCTTTCGTAACGAGAATTAATATATATTATTTTAACAACACGACTACTAAAAGTTCGAGATTATAATGCTCCTTATTGGGGTCCGCTTCCTGATGGACATTTGAATTCGTAACTTCTTTGGATCCTTGGCTTCTTTGGATCCTTGGTCTAAGACGTCACTCGTAGATGATGCTATGACTTGTTCTAGTCACAAGTTACGGAAACCCATGTCTATGTGGAGGGTTTGTCAAGTCTTGAGTTTGGTGTCTCGAAGAGGCTGGCTGCGTATATCCTAAATCTCCGAATTTCGACAACACTCCATAACAAAAAAAATCTTCAATCCGATCCAGAATGGAATAGGTGAATTATCATCCGGTTGCTGATATCCCCATTTTTTGTTTCGATAAAACTGGCAATAATGCTATAGAGTGTCGATATCCGGTAAAGTCACAAACATGGCTGACCAAGAGTCTTCCTGACATTGTGGACATAATCTCCACTTTTCGGCTGTTGCGCACATCTTGAGACACCAAACTGACGCGATGTTCAAACGCCGCGTGCAAATTACTGCAGCCTCCGGAAAACTCCCAAGTCTCAAGTACTTGTTGGCATTCTAGTGATGCTCAGGACTGCGGTTGGCTGGTGCAAGTCAGTCTGCTTATAAAGCATCTACGCCCCGGAGAATCCGTAGACCTCCAGCACTCGTATCTCAAAGTCGCCGCTGGGACATAGCGGGGGGTTGTTGAACGTGGAACACTTGTCAGTTTTTCCAAAGCGGATGTTCTCGTCCATCCAGATTGCTTGGCCGTCCCTGCGGGAGGGGAAGGGGTGGATTAGACGTGCGAGTTGGAAGATGCTTATTTTGAACCAGAACGCCAAAAGCTGAAGTTGAAATTATGGATCTAAGGGTTAGATAATGTCATTATGGTTAGTCAAACTTTAGTGGAACATAAATGTTTTTTTCACATAAAACAAACTCAGGCATTCACACACCTCAAATTGAAACAAAAAAATCAAACAGAGTCAATCCCTAAAATAAAAGGATTGAAAGCAAATGTTAGGATAGATTTCATCAACAAATCAGGAAGGTCAAACATTTTAAAGCAGAGTCACCAGCGAAACTGATTGTTTCTTTCACTACGTCTTGACACCTTCCAAAATCAGTTGTAAATCTTTTCGCAACCGAAATTTAAAACCGGAATTTTCGAACACGGTTTTTCTCATAAACAACAAAATGCAGCAAACAAACCCCTCAAAACCGTCTCAAAAGAACACCGCACTGAGACAAAACCACCCAAACCCAAGCACAGCCACAACCGCACATACCCTCCGCCGACGGTGATCATCGAGGAGTCCGCAGCCATGAAGAGAGACGTCGCGTGCGCCGACGGCCTCACATCACCGGCCGTCAGCATCCGGTCCTTTTCGTCGTCATTCATCAGCCCTACCCACGGGTACTTCGCCCTGACTGGATGCAAGCTACAAAGGTGGAAGGTGGTAATGTTTAGTCGCAAATGGACACTAACCCGCCTCCGATAGTGATCATTTTGGAGTCGGCGGCCATGAATAGCTCGCAGCCGTGGGCGACGCGTTCCTCGCGAGCCTCGCCGCCGGCGCCTGAGTTCGTCACGCAGCCCACCCAAGGGTATTTGGCGCGTTCGGGGTACAGGCTGGAAGCTAGGGCTGTTAGCGCGGGCGCGGCGGCTTGTTTACGGGGTAGGTGGGGAGTGGGACGGGGTCTCAAGCTGGGGTGATTTGTGGAAGAATGTCGACGTTTTAAAAACGTTACCAATGCCTAGGAGACTTTTTTTCTCTCAAGTAAGGCTTTTCAGGCAACTATGCCATACAATGTTATTATGCGAGTGAAATGTTTATCGTAGTAAGTTATATAGCTGTTTATAGATTACGGTGACGTTGCACTCGTGAATACGAACTACTTTGAGTAATTAGGAATAAAATGTTCACATAACAGAGTGCCCTAATCAGAAATGGTTTCAATATTTATTTTTGGGTGATTTCAAGGATGGGAAAAATGAGGGGTAGGTAAACAAATCGCCAACGCCATTTTGCTGAATAAAAATAATCGAATAGCAAACTTTCGAATTGTAAAAAAAGTAAAATTTAACCTGGAATTCAGTACTTTGTAAGGCAATACTAGCAAGCTTAATTTGTGCAATTCTTAGTTTCTAGACTCTTAGGTATTGGAGAGCGTGCAATTTATGTGCAAATCTGGTTCAGATTAGATGTGCATGACAGCATGTGCTATGGGCCAATTTCTGAATTGAGAATTTCGCTAAGTAATTACTTAACTGTAGCGCCGTCTCGTCAAATTGCTTTAGAAAAGGGCGTGACAGAACGTTACTTAAGTATTTACTTAGTGTAAATTCTTAATTGAGAAACCGGCATAAGTCAGCTAACTACGCATGTTGAATGGAGACCTCATTAAGTAATTTAGTGTGGGGCATACTTGTAACTAGATATTGTGAAATTATTAGTTTTCTTGATTTATAGCAGATAACCCTGAATGTATAATTCAAAACATTATTAAATTAAAGTTCTTTATAAATAATCAATAAAAGTTTATTTCAGACTAAATGTCCATACAGGCGAGGGGTACAAAAATTTAAGAAATTAAATGGTTCTAAAGTAGTTCTAAAGAACTACTTCTATAACTAAGTAGGGTCAGAGAGTTTACAAGTACCTACTAAGATAAGATAATATTTCAAATATTTTATCCAACACTTGTACGTATCAGTCAAGAGCTTGTTAGACTGGCCTTAAATTCCCTGAAATGTTTCTGGCATTATGAAAGTCCACAAGGAGGAAAGTAAAAAGTCAGTTGCTCTGTACATTTTTCACTCGCCATAAAATGCAAAAGAAAAAAAGTTACGTGCCATAGAATATAAACCACCAAACCGGAATCCGGGGTTCTCAAAGTGAAGAAATGAAACTATAGCTAAATCGGCATTCTTAGCGAAGCCGGTTGTAAGTGTGGTGCTTTGCATGTCTGCGGACGTCACCTATAAGTCAATGTGAGCGTATCGCTTCTCTTTTGGGTAGACGCTCGACACTTCCTGTCTTTGCGTGAAATGTTAATGTTAGAATAGAATAGAATAGAATAATCTTTATTTGGCACATAAAATTACAAAAAATGTATGTTACGTGCTTCCAGAGACCCCTAGAGGGACACATAAGTACTGAATTCCAGTCGGTAACTCGTAAGAAATAAAGTACAATTTTAAGTAACAATGCCAACAATCTAATAACGAACTAAAACAGCCGTTCACTACATAGCATGCCAAGCTCGGTGCTCACTAACTTACAGCGGTATGAGAATCGTTTTTTTTCAGCTCCACGAACTTATTTGACAGTTTTTAGACAGATTTGACAGACAGTCAGACATTTTCTAGTATTATCGAGTACATACGCGCCGTTTCATTAAAGCAAACTGTGAAATATAGCCGTAGAATTAAAATACAAAGTTAGTGTGTTCAACTAGTCATGACTGACAACAACTCATAACGGGTATCAGCGAAAACGTATTACCTACCTACATAGTTTTGGTCAGTAATTAATAAGTCTTTTGAGCAGTAACTAGTCTTCGGCAGAAAATACAAAGTATGAAATTGTATCGAAAATAGTTGTACTAAAATACAAAATGGGGCAACAAAATATCAAAATCATTATAATTGCTGACCAAGTTCGATTTTGTTTCTTGATCACGTGTTGCTGCTCATTTATTAAATTATTTTGCTGACCAAAATACTTGTTAGCTGATCAAATCTTTACTGATATTTTTTAATTCCCATTATTTAAGGTAAGCTCACCTTACCTACCAGCGAATTTATTATAAAAAATAGCCATATCAGTGCTTATAGTATGGCAATGGTTCTAAATGACAGTTCCTAAATACGTCCTCATTCTGTTACATCTAAAATGTGATGGTTCAGGAAATAATTGCAGCTTGATTCTTCTTTTCCCCGAATGCGCCAAATATCGAAGAGAAATAGGTATGCGTTGACCAAAATAACTTGACACGTTGTGGCTATTTGTATTATGCATTTCGCATGTCAAGCTAACTTGGATTTAGGAATTTAATGGGACAGATCACATTCTTGAGTGTTGAAAAGTGCGTTCAGTAGATCTTAATTTTCTACGTTTGGACTAAGGGCCAGTTTCTGATTTGAGAATTTCGTTAAATACTTAACTGTAGTGCTGTCTCGTCAAATTTCTCAGAAAAGAACGTGACTTAAGTATTTAATTAGTGAAATTCTCAATTCAAAAACCGACCCTCAGTACATACAACATAAATCCGTCGGCGACACCCGATGTATATCGATTGCTCTACATTAGCTCTTAAAACAAGCGCAATAAGAGCTAACCATCGACTGTCGCCATCTCTAGTATAGTAATTGAGGAGCTTTTGTTGAAAACGAGCTACAACCATCAGGAAATAACATTCAGCAACAAATATTTGTTCCGTTAGTACCGTTCAGAAATATCTATCTTTCTATGTTTGAAATTATAAGATTGAACCTCGTTTTTCTATGGAAAGCAATGTATTTCAAAAACACATTAAAAAAACAGAGTGTATATTTTTTACGTTGACCTAAATTTCTGATTTATAGTTAGCTTTCAAATACATTCATCATCAACCCATTATGATTTATGTCCATACCAAGGAGCACGGGTCCCTTCCCTGAGCTTCCTCAGGGAATTTTGAAATAATCTTAATATTTTTCCATTCGTAGATCTGGTCTCAGTACGGCTTAACAGACATATTCCTAGGTCCGCTATGTATTAAAAAAAAAAAACTGTGGTGACATTGACAGCTTTTCAAGGTGGATTTTTTTTCATACGTAGCGGACTAAGGAATATGTCTGATATGCCGTACTAAGCCCAGAACGACGAATGGAAAAATATTAAGTATATTTAAAAATTAACTACGGGGCCAAAAAAATTTAAACTTTTTTCTCGCGTTAAGGAAGGTTATTCCTATCACCAAAAAAAATATCAAGCACTTCTGATATTTTCATCCATTCCCTATTATCGTAGATTTAAATTCAGGTCGCCAGAGCAAAGGTCCATGTGCTAAAGTATGTGTAACAGCTACAGGCCTTCAACACATTTACGTGCAGTTCCTAGATAATGGGCCAGTTTCTGAATTGAGAATTAACATAACATTTACATACAGGCACATACATTGCCTCTGGCCCCCACACTAGGAGACCCTGTGTCGTGGGAACCAGAAACAGCGTCGTCACAAAAATGTAAACATCCAAGACCTCTAAGCAACTACTTAACTGTAGTGCTGTCTCGTCAAATTGCTCAGAAAAGAGCGTGACAGAACGTTACTTAATTATTTACTTAGCGAAATTCCCAATTCTGACACCGACCCACAAACTACTTTGAAATATTTCGAGATTGTGACGGCACAGGCAAGGAACAAGTTTGAGAAAACTTTCGTAAGCACTACACATTATTAACTTTATTCGGATACACTTACTTGACTTTTGTCCAGGTTTCTGGTCGGACTCTTCCGACAAAATGTCAAGTACCTAAGTGTATCCGGAATAAAGTTAATGACACACGTTTGAGAAAACCCAAAATAAAAACAATAAAATGCATTAACCATGCCGTCCTAACCTCGATAATTTCTTCACTTAAGCGATTCCGTGAGGGTAACTTTATAGTGGTTTTAGGACTCATAAACGAGTACTGGGACCACGGACCTGGCAGCATTTATACATAAAACGGTTGTTTTTGGCATTAATGCAAAATGTCCCAGGTTTGTTTCACGACCAAAAAAGCACTACGAACATGATAGGAGACCCTAAAGGCTCTTCTTATGTGGAGCACGCTGGCTCGCTCGCACAATTTAATTTTTTTAATTACTGTTATAATGAGTAAACTTTTGAAGTAACGCACGATTTAAATATATTTTTGATATCAAAATTAATAAATTTGGAATCACATTTTCTTAATCAAAAAGTTATTACTGGATAAGAAAAACATGCCTAATTTAATTATCCATCAAACCCTCAGACCAGACTCATCAAAAGCTTACTCATTTTATTCATCATCATTTTGCTCACAAAAAGTTTGAAATTATGCGAGCGAGACAGCATACATCACGTAAAAAAAATTAAGTCCCTTTTTCTAATCAACCGTACGTATACAAATAAGTGCAAAAAGATCTGGGACCAAGCGTACCTGAAGAGGAAAGTCTCCCCGGTGCCAAAGTAGGCCTGCCGGTTCCCGCGCTCGTCTTTCTGGTTGCGCTCAAACCATCGCGTCGAGCAGTACGCGCCGAACACCTGAATTTGGGCGAAGAGGTTGGTTAGTCGACGACCTCGTTTGTGAGTTTACGCTGCCTGTGGGTAACCACAAAACATCAGGGACGCGCTGGCTGGGACATAGTCTGTTTGTTTTTTTATCACGTTGACATATTATTATCTAATACAAAACAAAGGCTGTCGATGTCTGTGTGTTGCTAGTAAATAACCCCATTGTACTTCCAAGTTAAAATTGTGTGTGCAACGTAGGTGTTTTTTTAGACTTCACTCTTATGAGCAATTTTATTCAATTTTATTAAACAGAACAGCGATACATGCATTCCTTGCCTTGAACAGAGATAAATGGAAAGCGTTTGCATCAGCCCCAAACGCCAGGGAGGCGTAAAGGGACCAAAGAAGAGGTGGGTAACAGCTTACTAATTCTGTATTCATATTTATTTGTTCAGTTTAGATAAAAACATCGTCAAATACTTTAAAAAATACAAGATCTAAGCAGATGCTTGGCTTAACATAAAAATATTGTGACACTCGTATAATTAGTCTCATAATAAAAAAAAATTAAATCAATAATAATAATCCATCATATCAAGCTCTGCGAATCGGAGCGAAACCTGGTCGGACTCGTCCGATAAAAATAAGCGTAAGTTAATCCAGAACATATTTAAAAAAAAAAAAAAAAAAAAAAAAAAAAAACTCACGCCCGTTATCCCCGAAGGGGTAGGCAGAGGCACCAGTCTCTAGAACTGGACCCACGTTTTGCCGAGTTTATTAGGTCCCAAACGTGACAAGTGGCAAGCCTGTCGCCGTTATCCGTCATCTATATAAATATAATTCAAAGTCCTGACTGACTGATTCATTCACTCATCAACGCCCAGCCCAAGCCGTCGGACCTAGGAAGCAGAAATTTTGCACAGAGGGTCTATATATAATGTAGGCAAGGCGGGATTTTTTGAAATTCAACCCCTAAGGGGGTGAAAAGCCTTGCCAAAATTTGTATGGGAGGTATAAAGAATGTTGTCTAATTTTCTTGAAACTTAAAATAAATACTCTTCAACACAATTGATTGAATACGGGTTTCGCCGTTTTTCTAAATGTAACCCTTAAGGGAGTGAACGGTGTTGCAAAATTTTGAACTAAAGTCCACGCGGACGGAGTCGCGGGCGAAAGCTAGTAATACATAATTGATAAATAAATGTAATGTAACATTAATTAATTTTACCCCTGATTTCTCATACATTGACAAAATGTTAATCTACTTTAATATCTTCTGGTCCCTACCTAACCTTGTTGCAGTACCTACAACATTTCAAACTCATCTGGTCACTAACCTCGTTGCTGCAGATCTTGTTAAAGAGCAGAATGGCCCGATGGTGAAAGAGCACGCGTGTCGTCATCAGTCACAGTCAGACAGTCAGTCAGTCAGTCGTGTACAGGAGGACGGGATCTATTACACAGACTTTATACTGCCTCGTCAAACCAATATCTGTAACCTCATTTCACGCTTCTTTTCTACACTTTGCTAACCTCAAAGTAACCTCGTCTGGACACTAACCTCGTTGTTGCAGGTCTTGATCATGAGCAGAATGGGCTCGTGTTTAACCCGCATTTAGAAGGTCGTGAGCAAGCATCCGTGCTCCTCAGTCGTGTACAGGAGGACGGGATGGTACATCGTGCTCCGGACCAGACATGGCCGCCGGCCACTTACCTCAATAAGTAACCTCTGGATAGTTTTCTCCATTTATTATACAAACTTTACACTGCCTTGTCAAACCAATATCTCTAACCTCATTTCACACGTCTTCTTATGTAAACTAACCTATACTTTGTTAACCTCGTCGCAGCCAAACCTCATGGCAACCTCGTCTGGGCACTAACCTCGTTGTTGCAGGTCTTAATCATGAGCAGAGTGGGCTCGTGGTGTTCGACCCGCACGTAGAAGGTCGTGAGCGAGCACCCGTGCTCCTCAGTCGTGTACAAGAGGACCGGCTGGTACATAGTGATCCGGACCGGCAGCCACGACCATAGGGTGAATAGCTGCAAGCGTTTAACGGTCGTCTTAGTAATTAGGAGTTGGTGTATATGTTTGGGAGTCGTACACTGTGTTATAACTTGTGCCTTTAAGGGTGTTCGAGCGGCAATTATCATAGAAAAGTACTAGTAGTTTGGATTTGATTTACAAACGATATTGCAGGATCGCAATGAAACTTTACCAATTTGTTAAGAAGGCACATCTCGATGTTTGATCAATTTGATCATACATATAATTTAGAAATAAATAAAAAAGCCATTTCGGCCAAAGCCAGTATGCATTTCGTAATGGTTTTGTGTGTGTGTGTTTTGTTTTGAGTATTGTGTCGTCAAATAAATAAATTTTCTTTCTTTCCATTTCCCAGAAACTTCTCACACTGCCTACAATTTTTTTGTCAATTTTATCCTGTGAACATTTCTATTTTTTCCTTCTTTGTATCTGCCGTCAACCGTTGTTTGGCTATAATAAGATGGTTTCTAGGTAGATATGCCGTTGAGATGATAGTCTGTTCAATTGTAACTATAATATTACTCGTAATTGTCTACATTATGTTTCTGTGAGGTCTATGCTTATAGTGACAAGTTTAAAGGCTGCTTACACTCTGATGATTTTATTTACTTGTGGAGCCCCTGGCTCTACAAGTAAATCAAATCATCAACGACCTCTAAACAAGTCGGTAAAACTTTATTGCGATCCGACATGTCGTATGTAAACTAAATCCAACTTAAGTTTGTTTGCGAACCGCCTTCTGAGGACAAAGAAACTATTAAAATAAACCGCCAAACGACGCGCCCTCTTGCTCTTCGCGATATAATTAACACGAGCGAACACGATGCTTGTCGGCTTATTTCAGACTTTCTTTAAAGGCACAGGTTATATACCCTAAAGCCCGATTAACACCTTCAATAAGAACAGTAGCATTCTGACACAGAAACGGCTAATAAAAAAAACAGCAAGTTAACTCGCCAAACTGACTGAAGTGTAAATCGGGCTTAACTGCCGACTTCTACAAAATAATCTGGTGACACAAGACTAATGACAATTAATATTTGACAGTTAATTATGTCAAAACGCAACGGTCATTAGGCTTGCCGCTCCGATTATAAGAAGCCAGCAAAAGGGGTAGACGTTAAATCTGTTTAATGTATTTTGCAACGTGCAATGTAAATTGACTAGGGCTTTGCAGTAATTATTACACCAGACTGCGTTAGTATAAACGAAAAGTAATGGCTGTAGGAGTGTCATGTCTATTGGTAGTCTCGGAAGGAATGTGTGAAATATTTACATTTACAGATCATTTTCGCTTCATCGACATTCATTAGTCGTTGCATGCACGCACGTAAGTTTCGTGGCAGGTGGCAGTCCCTGGTCTCTGCCTACCCCTCTGGTATACAGGCGTGTACAATACATACAGGCGTTATGTATGTATTGTAATCCTAAACTGTAGATTACACTGATGGGAATGTAAACCCTATAGGTAAACCGATGGGGTATTACCCCATGTGTTTAACACTGACGCAGTCTTATGTAAAAATATTTTATTTTAACAATACAAAGTTTTTTTTGTTGCTTAATGTATGTAGACTTTAATCACCGTTTCATTGGAAATAGTAAAGGTATATTAATAAAATTAATATTTATCTGAAACACTCCTTAGATGCACTCTAAATAATCTGTGATTAGTTTTACTCTTTAACAGACTATTTAGACTGCTGAGGAGTGTCAAGGAATTGTGTGGTTTTAAATATAAAACCGTAAATAGTTTGTGAGTAGATTTCTTTCAACCAACATCCAAGACGTCACAGCTGTTAGTCTCCTATACCAATTAGTCTCAGTTAGGACGTCCACAAGTGCGTCAGTGCTGTGCATTGTGCAATGCATGTACCTACAGGAACACCTCCTTCCTACTATGTACATCTACGGCAACTATTATTAAAACAAAACTGGACTACACAAAACGCATGCAACATTTAGAGCTAAGAAATACATTTACAAAACGTAGAAAAAAAATTTGTTTACAATGTTAAAAAATCGTTAATAACTAGCTAGACCATTGAATTGAAACGAATCATTAATCTAAACTAGCGTATCGCTACCGTGTACGTATACAATATACAAATCTACTGTCAAAGTTCCATGTATTTCATCAGCAACCCATTATGTCTCCACCGAGGGGCACGGGTCTCTTCCCTGAGAAAGGTATAAGCCATATTCTACCACGGGGGCCAAGTCCGGATTGGTGGAGGCTTGTAAGACTAGTGGCTGGTCTTACTGTCAGAAGTTTTCAAGCCGCCCTACGGCCTCTGACTCGGCTTAACGACTGCCATCTATAGACGAACATGGTGGAACCATGCACTGAACTTATCCATGGTGACCCATCCATGTAATTATTTATTTTAATTATGTCGTAATTGTATAATATTTCCCCTCTGTATTATTATTATTATTATTATTATTATTATATATTTTTGTTTATACACCTAGGCCAAAATAAGTAAATAGTATATTTAATATGCCTATTGTATGTACGTATATTTATTCAATAAAGAATTTTAATAATAATAAACTATAAAATCTAACTATACAATGTTGCCTAGAAAAGAACCATGGAAAGTTACTTCGGTATCAGACTAATTACTTTTTCTATTTTACACCCTTCGAATACAATTATTTCTTTAATATTACGGTATATAATATTATGTTTAAAGATTTTTTTTAATGGGGCGGAAACAAAAAGCTCTCAACAAGTCCCATTTGTTTCCACCTTTCAGAACTAGTTAGTTATTCTAATCAATGGTGGAATCAGCCTCATCAGGGTACCAATAATTATATCTTAAGATTCCCCCACACTAGCCCCCACTTCACTAAGCAAGCGCCATAATTACACCTGATTGTTCTTAACCGCCAAAATACCGATCACTACGTGCTGTCTCATCTGGCGATTTACAGTAACAGACCAAATCTAGAGTTTCCTAGGGAAACGTTCATTTATTTATTTAAAAGAAAGTTTCCTACGTGAACGTTGCATGCAATGTATCCCAGGAATCTAAGCCATTTTTTTTGTGAATAATACGAATTCTTTATTCAAAGGAAACCTTAGATTCGCCTGCAAACTAAACTGTTCAGCCTTGTGCACACAGCTTTATAATAGTTGGTAGAAGATAAGATCAAATTAGAATAGAATAGAATACTTTTTATGGTATGTACACTAGGAATTAGTGGTCTTACCAGTTAAAAAAAATAATGAGAGCAAAAGTTACTCTATGTTTTTGCGGCCAAAGTTCAAAAGAATCTAAAGTCTGATTTTTAATTCCGTAGAATTCTGACAGTTATAATTTTTTGACATGTCAGAGATTAGAAACCTTTTATGCCCGGGCACATTTTTCAATTTCAATACGAGTGTGAACATCTGAGTCTACACATTTAATTTGTTAGTGAACGTATCCATTTTATAAAGTGTGAAGCTCCAAATTAAAAGAGAATTTAAGGCGAGTGACAATTGTGTCCCCTTTCATCACACAAACAGTAAAAAACTACAAGTACAGAAAACACTATTTTTATTAAAATATCTAATCATCATTAATACTAATATCACCTAATATCACTATCTTCATCATCATCATCATCGCTGACTTGAATTATTACTTCACTTTTCTAAAAAGGTTTACGAAACCTTGAATTGGTAGGCAGTGATGCCAGCTAAAGAATAAAATTAAGTAATGTTAATTTGATGTATTTTTCGTGATATTGAAATATTTGTTATTTTTGTATTAGGTCACTTGAGTAAGTAAATATTTAGAGTAACCTTTTCGTAGGTAAAACATAAAAAATACGTAGCATTTTATTTTTTATTGCCATCAAATGGGTCAAATTTGTCCCTTTTTCGGTGGATAACTTTTTCAGTAGCAAGCAACACTTATGAAATGTCAGAATTCTACGGAATAAAAAATCAGACTGTAGGCTCCAAATTAAATATTGCTATAGCGTGGTAAGATAGTGTTTCTACAGCCGACTCCCACATCCAGCCTTTGGCCCGACAGAACATCAGCGTTACAATACAACTGATCTCTCGGGCCCATTTTGGGGTCTCAATACTTAAAGCTTTCCGATATTTTATTATTATTGTTTGTCTTCGTGTTACTTGTATTTCTGCCGCCACCCACTTTTCGGTGTCCGTATAGTTGGCTTTCACATGGTCGATTTCAGTAATTTCGAATATACCACATAACTGTGTATTAATAGTGCCTAATAGTGCTACAAGGCACAATTAGCTAGGAAAAAAATTTCAGGAGATATTAAGGCGACTCACTGAGGCAGCCAACGAGACGTCTACTTAGCAGACACATCACGAACGGCTGTATATAGAGTTATGATTTGTATGCCAGATAATTGTGCGCTAATAGTGCTCCCTACATGCCAAGTTTCCAGAATTGTGCTTCAATACAAGCTGAGAAAACATACCCTATTGTTGAGGCAGCCAACTAGACGCTTTTTCTTACCATGATTTCTTCGTAACGGCGTAGAGTTTTAAAACAAAACCTATACCAAAAAACTGTGCGTTAATAGTGCCTCTTAATTAAACACAAATGCACCCGAATCACCTATGCGTTTAGCCAAAAAATTAATGTGAACACAGTTATGTGGCATAGTTGAAATTACTGAAATCGACCACGTGAAAGCCAACTATACGGACACACTTTTCGGCTGATTTTGAGTTTTCTGTCGATTATTATTTCTATTTTGTGGCGTGATTTTGTTTTTTAGTATTGTGTCGTCAAATAAATATATTTTTCTATCTTTCTTTTCTTTCAATCCTGCCTATAAAAAGAGTTTCGTCGCCGTTCAACCAAACATTTAAAAACACATTTTTTCCGAACGTTCCAGCTGTGCACACTAAGCCAAACGTTAGCCTCTGAATCCACCAGACGGGTTGACACCCCTACGATCCCCTCAAAATACCAATGGGACCTCGAACCTTCTGTCTGAGATCGGACGAATGCCGCTCCTGGTCCCTGAACACGGCGTTTGGGAATGGGAACCACAGGGCGCGGTGGGAGGTGCGGGGACTCTGCAAGGGCTCAAGGGTTAAGGGGGTCCATAGGTCGAAAACCCCCGGTTTCTCGAACCAGTCTGTTAACATATTGTTAAGTGTAAATATATTGTTAGAAAAAGTGCATACAAAAAAGCAACTGACAGCAGTTAACAGTAGATTAACAGACTGTTCGCGTTTGAGAAACCGGGGGTATGTCACGTAGTCGGCTCAGCGGTAAGTCTGTTGGAAATATTACAGGAGCTAAAGGGGGCATAAGGTCACGTTATGATGCACCTTTATCTAAAGGGGCCACATGAAAGCTCAGCGGTAAGTCTGTCACAAGCCCTCCGAAATAAAAGGTAAACGGGACATTGTCATGTGGAGAGACAGCCTGACCGTTCTAGGTGTTTAGTTCGGGCAGTGTTAAGTCTATTACAGGCTCCCCGTAGCAAGAGCTGAAGGAGCAGGCTGCCTCGTCACGTGACTTATCACGTGACGAGGCAGCCTGAGCATTTTAGGCGTTTAGTTAGCTCAGCGGTAAGTCTGTTACAAAGCCCCATAACAGGAGCTATAGGGGGCATAAAGTCACGTAATGAAGCACCCTGGCCGTTGAACCCTTTATTGTACACACCAGAAAAACAAACAAATACATAAGGAGCCTTACATATCTAAGTTTTGTCGTATACAGTTAGCTCAGCGGTAAGTCTGCTACAAATTTTCCGTAACCAGCGCTAAGGAGTAAACGGGGGTCAATACGTCGCGTGACGCATGATGCGAAAACCGTGATAGATGTCGAATCCAGGAGACTCAGGTAGGTACTTACATGAATCTGCAATGGTCAAAGTGAAACGGTTCCCATAAAACCCTCTATTCCACGGTAACTATTGTGAACTGACTTGTCTATTGTTGTTATAAGTAATATTACAAAAAAAAAACAAAATATTGCTTAGTATTAAAACTAGTGGCCCTAACGACACAAACAACAACAATTTAGTACAGAACGACACATAAATAGAGAGGGAAAGATGTAAATACAACTAGCAACCATGCGCAACTTAATCGTCAATAGCCGACGAATACTTACCATAGACAACGCAAACAAAGAATAAAAATAACAAGCGACGACGGTTTAATTTTTAATCTGGCTGGAAAAGTCCTTTTGAAGCTCTATAAAAAGAAAGACACTCTTCAAAAGGACAATTTTGAAAAAGGAACACCTATGTTTGCAAGCGGTGCATCTAACATCGATAGTAAAATAGCCGCGCATATAGTCGTTGCTCTGGTTTTGGTCCCAGCTACGGTGATCAAGAATATTTTTTTTACAACAAATATACTTTCTTTACTCAAAGACCTCAACGGTATTTATTGTACACTGCGGCGATTGTCTCAGCCTTCGTTGAGAACAAAAGTAATCAGTAACCATTGAAATTAATTTCGAGAAAAAATACAGGACCAAAATCAGGCTTAGGCAAGGCAAAGACAAGAGCTTGCGCTCTACAAATATGCGGGCTCCGATAAAAAAAGAAACGTTCTCTTTACTAGAGTTGAACTGAACCTTACTTCGCTTTGGTCAAGTATCTGCGACTTGATCGTCTGTATGGGATATACGCCCATCGACAACGCACGGGGGCCAGGTGAATGAGCGCCCTGAAGTCGACAAAAGAAAACATCGAAAACACTCAGTTAGCACTGCACTCCACACGGAAACACAATCGAGACGAGGAAAGGAAGAGCTGGCACAATCGATCGACTGACATGCTTCGTTATCCATCACTATAAGGTTTTTTAATGGCCAGTCTACCTGCACCACAGGATGGGACGAGGAGACATTGAAACAATTCTGGTACGAATATGACTGCATGTGTGTCGCCTCGTCTCATCTAGGGGAGCTAAGGGCCAGCACTTTGTATAATGTATGTATCCAGTACGTAAGTATCATTTATGCTAACATAACCTTGTAATAAAATAATCATTTTGACAGCTGATTGAAAGTGCACATGTTTAGGTACTATGGGTTAATCGTTGTCCTCCTGTACAGTTGCTTTCGTCGAGGTATGTGATCATTGTCACCCACACACATGCTCTTCAGTCTTATTAATTAAAAAACAAAACAAGATAGGGGAAGAGTAAAAACACCACATTTAAAACATCTGACATTCAAAGCCAAAATGGAATGATCTGATTCTTTTAATAACGATACTTCTATTCTGATTTACGATTCTGTAAAAAATACGTTAGAGAGGCGAATGATACAACGCTTGACAACATAATAATGACAAAAGTAATATCATTCCACAAGACCCTTAGCTACACTGACTTAAAAAAACATAACCTATTTACTGGAAATGAGGAAGAGAAATCTGACAACTATAACTCGGCTGCATCAACATCTGAAGAAGCAAATGACAACCGGCTGCCGATGATCTAGAATTCAGCATCGACGTCATTTCCGCTTCCGAGGATGTTGGTCTGACCGAGTTACATAGAAAAACGGACGCACACGAGAAGTTTTCTTTTTAACACTATCATACAGAGGAAGGAAAAAACATGAGAGAGAAAATCGAGAAAGTCGTGTGTCGAATGGATCGATTGATAAATCGACAAGTTAGTCGTGTTAAGGAAATAAAACTCGAGTAATGGATCGATGATGGTATAAACAACTCTAAAAAAGCAAAGCCACTCCTAATCTTGCGAGTTACTATACCATTTGTTTGCACGCTTCCTCAGACATTCTCTGCAAACCAAGAATACCTTGATGCATTATCAAATCATCCTACAATTTCACAGTTGGAACACTTCCCACAACTGCTGTGGCGTTTACACGATATGCTCAAACATTTCTTAACAAATTATTAACTTTATTCCTGATAAACTTACTTGCCTTTTTTCGGAAGAGTCTCGAGCTTCGACTCCGCTCACCATGATTTAACTCTGCGAATCAGGACTCATCCGACAAAAAGTCAAGTAAGTGTGTCCGAAATGAATTTAATAATTTCGCTAAAGAAAGTTCAAAAACTTCTTAACGAGTAATCCTTTGCAGTGCTTGTGCGGAATTGGAGTTATTAGGACATCAAAGCATACCTTTACATGAGAATTTGATCAATTTATCCGTCCATTAAAATATTACAGTTATTCCGCAATGAAGGCTCCGCCAGCTACCTATAAACGGTCTCTTGTATATTTTCCCAATTCCGTCAGGGCAATATGTAAACTTTAAATTAAAAAAGACCAAGGACAGTAAGCCTGAAGGATTCACAGGCCCTAAGTAGGTTCTTGTTTACTTTAGAGGTATCACTTCACGTATCACTAGAACAGTCGCGTCTCTGCCAATGCCCTGAGGTATTTACTAGAGGTCACTTGCTAAACAAGATGTGTGTCGCTAAAGCTGCAGCAATGGGCTGCAAGACATTTAGTCTATGACTTCACAGTACATGCCCTATGTCAATTTTGAATACTGTTCGAAATATATGAAACAAAATATAATGGCGTCAGTCTGTTTTCGTTCATCAAAGTTCTGTAAAATGTTAATTCTGCGACACACAAGTCGTTTCCTAATGCATAACACCTCATCGATCTCCAGCAGCCACATTAGACCTGCATGTACAGTCTGACGGTCTGGGCAGGCGGACTGCATTTCATCTGCATTCCGACAGCAAAATTCCTGTTCAGATACCTACTGTGGAATGCCCTTGGTACGGCTATAAAACTGCCAACCAAGCTAACAGGGATTTGCATGCCAACTGCAGTGGGACAGCTCGGTGTTTGACAGTTTCATTGCATTATAAATTGTTCTCCGGATGCACTTACTTGAATTTTGTTTCGACCAGGTTTCGTCTCACTCAGACAGAGACGAGCAATGATTAAGCTCTGCGAATCAGAGCGAAACCTGGTAAGACTGATAAGAGCAACCGACGACGCGAAGTCCTTCTCATCTCAGCTCACCATGATTAAGCTCTCCGAATCAGAGCGAAATCTGGTCGAACTCTTCCGGCAAAATTCAAGTATGTAAATGTATTCTTAGAACAATTTATAATGTGCTTACGAAAGCTTTAGTTCAAAAGAAGTTTCATTACAGTCTGCATCTGAACAGCAATTTTACAGTTGAAATGTCTGTATGAACCCTTATTCTCTAACTACATTCTCAGTAACAAAGCTATTTCTCACCTCGCGTATGGTCAGCGTGTGCGACATCATCTGAATGTTGACCTGCGATTGACTCGTGGGCAGGTTGTCGGAGGAACGCGATCGCACAAGCCTCGAGCCAGTGATCACTTGCTTCGACTTGAGCGTCATCTCAGTCTTTATGAACACCCGGGATATGTATTGTGAGCTGCGGGCAGAAGAGGTGAAGTTAGCTTCTAAGTGGCTAAAGACGACGCTCGCCATCTCATCATTATCATCATTCAGACACAAGAAATCCCCTGCTGGACATAGGCCTCCTCTATGAATTTCCAAAAAGACCGGTTGGAAGCGGCTTCCATCCAGGGTCTTCCTGCCTGGATGAGATCGTCTCTCCATCTTGCCATCAATTCTGCGTTCTGTCTCCCGCCCACTGCCACTTCAACTTACTCATCCGCTGGGCTATGTCGACGACTTTCGCTATCTATTGGTCATACGAGTATTATATGTAAAGTTCACGCCATAAATGTGAAAACTGTAACATAACGCTAATTGATTTGTATCAATTTAAACAGGTGGCGCGACTTCCCGATGTTTTTTTTTTTTACTATGCTCACTCTCTGTATCATGGGAAAAAATGTCTGTACAATAAAACTCAGAGTGGAGGTTTTTTCGCTGCCTTTTTCTCCACTACATTTGGCCTCAAGGCAGCGGCTAACATTATAAGTACATTGGCATTCAACAAACAGAAATAAATTTCTGATTCCCGATTTCTATCTAGTTTGACTTAGACCTCACCTCAGTGCCCGTATACTGAACGCAGTCCTGAGCAGTTTGGTGGGTGATGCGGGCATATTCTTGCAGAACTTGTCTATGGCGTGGTCGACCCCGTTCTTTGTCGCTTCGGCGTACCACTCCGAACTCTGGTTCGACGAATGCTTATGGAACAGGATGAGGATCGCAAGCGCCACCCGGTAGAACACCTGGAATTGATGTAGAGCTTCTATTATTGGCTTGGTGTGCTCGAGTTGATTAGACCTGCTAATATAAGCTTTCGGCTCGATCTTGGTAGCTGTCAGGTTTTTGGAGTTTAGTCGCTGATACGTGTCAGGTCTTTGCAGATTAGAGGTAGGTAAGGCATTTAGGGTCACTGCCATCACTTTGATCGCCTCACGGAAGACAGTGAGGGTAAGTAAAGTCATCCTCCTAACCTTGAATCCTTCATGGCAAGAAGTAGCAACCTGACGAGATTCGGGTAAAGTCACCAGTAACCACCACTACAGAAACATTAATCTATTTACTTAAACAACAAAAGTAAATTAATCTCGAGGTCTGACTGATGCTTCGCTGGGTCACCGCTATCACTTTGATCACAGGAGAAACAGTGAGGGTGACTGAAGTTATCACCATCACTATCAATCCTTCATAACCACCTTCAATAACATAACCACCGCTGCCACCTAAATCTGTTCTCTTTTTTTTACCATTACTTTATTTACAAGACAGTAGGTGTAAGTCAAGTCATTGTTCTCACCTTGATCCCCTCATGAAAGAAGCAGTCGAGCACCCGGACGAGGTGCGGGAAGGGTAAGGCAGCCAGAATCCACCACTGCCAGTCGGCGTAGATGCGCTCAGGCCCGATGGCGCCCGACAGTCTTGTGAGGTGCTGCGCGGCCGACTTCTGCAAACAAGGGCGGCGGTTAAGGAAACCGTTTGGTAATCAGCAGGGACGGTAATATATATGTCGCAGTAAAGTAGTTAAATCAGAGAGTCAACTGAATCTCTAGACAGTCAATCAAAGATCGATATTCAATCAAGTCGCTAGCATTTTGATTTAAATAAAGCAGCGTCGAGAACGTTTAACTATCTAACTGACCGAAAGCCAGCATGTTGATTAATAATGTAAAACAAGATGGCGGTCACGACAACAGCTGATTACTTTGATTACCAGCTGAGTCTTTCTTTTGGCAAACGTTGTGCAACGTTCGTTTGTTGTGTGAGTGGTGTTTTGTTTCAACTTGTGGTCTTTGGTGAAATTTTAAACATGTTGTCGACTCCGCCACGATTATTTCATTTGTTATTGTTATTCCGGTGTCATCGTGAAGAAATTCCGTGTTTTGTTTTGTAAATGGTTACTCAGCAAAATTAAGAAGAAGAGTCTTGTTTTCGTAGTGAGTTTCCAATCAAATATCTTGGTCACCCTACCAAAGTTGAAATACCTAAGAACGTTTAGGAAACTCGTTGAACGTTTCGTTCACTCACTTGTCTGACGGAACTTTAGCGACTTGATTGGATATCGATTTTTGATTGACTGTCTAGAGATTCAATTGACTCTCTGATTTAACTACTTTACTGCGACAGATGTATGGACTCCATACGCGCGAGCGATATGGTGACACGTCATTATGTCGCACTGCTGGGTAAAGGCCTCCCCTGTAGACTTCCATTCCTCCTTGTCATTGGTCAACTGTTGCGACCCAGGCGAATATTTGGTGAAGTCGTCACATCATCTGCGCCTCCAGATAGGTTGCTTACATAGGTATATTGTAAGCAACCTATATACGTTCCACTGTAGGGCACAAGCCTTCTTTCAGACAGAGAGTACGGGTTTAATCACCCTACCCACCGCGGATTGGCGATTTCAAGTGCTGAGGTATGTCGACCATAGTAAGGCTAAGATGAGAAGGAGATGAGCAACCGACGACGAGAGCTCCGTCTCTGCTCACCAAGACTTAACTCTGCGAATCAGATAAAAACCTGGTCGGACTCTTCCGACTAAAAGTCAAGTAAGTGTATCCGGAATAAAGTTAATAATGTCTAGTGCTTACGAAAGACTTAGTTCCTAAACAGATGAATAAGTTCAGACACGACTATTCAAGAGAATTTGAAGTGTTGAAACGTACCGCATTTGTAGTGTACTGACTTGTACTCAGTGGAGTGATCTCGCAACTTGAGATACAATTCCCAACTTTGACGCTAATCTCTACGCTGACTTACCTACTATATACCGACCGTTCTTTAAGATTCTCAGAGTTTTTTGAACACGCCTAGTTATATCATGCTGACACGGAGGTAAATAAACAAGTCCAATACACACGGACTAATATTGGCGGAGATAATAGTTAGTACCTATATTCAATTCGATGTCGGATGTTTACTTTAGCGAGTTTCTGAGACGAACGCGTGCACCGATTTAGATTTCTGGGTAAACTTTTTTTTTCGAGCAGTTACTGTGGCTTTCAGGTTGAAGATTGAGAAGGCTAAAAAATTCAAATTCAAATATTTTATTCATAATACAGACAAAATGTTTACTTCATGAACGTCAAAGTTGTTAGTTTCACAATTAGCAGACTACATGGAGAAGAACTACTCTTTTCAAAACAGTTTTTGCGTCATTAACAAACTTTCAAACTTGAAAAGTATTACCCCTGGATGTGTTGAACACAAGACACAGTTATCTTCTGTTTAATTTAATTTTAAACTACTGTTTAACACGAGACATCCTTATCTTCCAAGTAATAGATTGATTTTATAATAAGCTTTTTTGCACAGAGTGTGCTTCTTAAGCCGCATCGGAGGTAACTCTAATATATCTTGGGTTATCTTATTGTAGAACTTAACCAATGGCGTAGCTGCGGAAATGTTTGCTTAATAATTAGGAAAAGTTTAGGTCTTTTAAACGAGTTTTATGGTGTGCGGTGGCGTGAAATGGGAGAGGCCTATGTCCAGGACAAGCGTAGGCCGATGATGATGATGGCGTCTGGTGTCCACTCTTACTTACAATTCACCTGCATAATATCCGGAGCACAAGTCAATTTCCTAAGTTGCCTACAGGGATACACGGGTGAGTTTATGTATGTAGGTCCAGAGTGCTTAGTGCAAGTTTTTTAACCACTCGATCGCGTTAACGTAAACTCATATTCTATAGGAATGACAAAGCGCGCGAGCTTGTTGTCTCTTTGTCACTCCTATACAAAATGACAAAACTCAGTATAAGCACACAGGGCCCTTAGTGCGAGTTTTTTCATTCACTTTCGATAACGAGAACGTTTGCGATTTGTATAGGAGTGACAAAGCGCGCTAGCTAGTTGTCTCTTTGTCACTCCTATGCAAATCGCAAACGCTCTCGCTATCGAAAGTGAATGAAAAAACTCAGTATAAGCACTCAGTATACGCACTCTGATGTCAAGACAAGAGACCAAACGTACATGTTTGACGTAATTTATAATATGATGGAACAAGGTTTGTAGGTCGCCGTATCGATTTTTTACATTATAAGAACTAAGGCTGTTCTTTTAATAGGCCTTTTAATTCTAGATTTATTTACAATGTACGCTGAATATACCTGGGTGAGTACATTGACATTCAGCAAACAGAATGTAAATTGTTTACACATGTAAGTTATTGATTTCTGATGCTAGGACAGACAATTATGCCTCCAGCATCAAAGGCCTATTTCATAAAAGTACAATTTATTGTTTAAAAATTTAATGAGGACCTCTGCCTACCATGCGAAAGGTCCCAGGTTCGAATCCCGGCTGGGGACAAAAAAAACCCCAGGTCTTGGATGTTTACACGTCTTTGATGTCGCTTTTTCTGTTTCCCACGACACCGGGTATCCTAGTGTGGGGCCAGAAGCAATGTTGTGCCTCTATGTAAATGCTTATATTTCATGTACATTGCAACAAAGTCGATTAATCCACAAGTTATCAAGTAGACTCTGTTACGCAATGATTGTCATAATAAACTACGCCGTGCATTTTTATGAACCTCGACCCGGCTGAACAAACCACCCCATATCAGATAGTCCACAATATTTAAAACCAAATCAAATTAAAGTACTGGTTAAGAAATGAGTATTAAGAAATGTTATTTCGAATAATATTAGTCTAAAAAATTATATTTACTACGTAGAATCAAACATAAAATTGTAAGTATTGCAATAATATGTTTACAAATGCTTTGTGATGCTATATGTAACGTAGTTAAATATAGTGTTTTATCAATAAACTATTTGAATTTTACTTTAACTTATCAAATGAAAATCAAATCAAATAAAAACAAAATGTTTACTTTATGAACGTCAAAGTCGTTAGTTTCACAATTTATAGATTATGTGGTGAAGATGCTAACACAGAAACTCTTTATTATTTTCAAAGCAGTTTTAGCTTAATTAAATCAACTTATAAATTATTACTCATTAATGTGTTGAACACTAGACACAATTGACTACAGAATACCTTTAATATTAATGGACTGTTTAATAACACATATTGTTGGCGATAGAATTTGTATTCTTTTTTTTTATACAATGTGTAAATAAAGTTTTTTTTTATTGTCATTTTTAAATTGTTTTTTTCATACCATTAACGTCTGGATTGCTCAATTTCAGTGCGCGCGTAGACTTGAAGCGACAGTGAAACTAAATTGCCATGTTCATGCAGTTGTCATCGCGCTGCAATGCATTTGTGGAATCTAGGCCCTGGACGATTCTATCACGGTATACATATATTTACAAATTGTATATTGTTACATGTAGATTATATTAACTAAAATAAGCTTACACCTACTTATGTTTATGTAATAGTCTATTATCTAATTACGTATATATAAAATAGTATATTATGTATGTGTACTAAATAATATTATTATTAATATATGTTTATTTTATATTAAATAAAGGATTTGAGCCATAATAGTTTGCTGTGTGCACGTTTATTTTTATTTTATTACTGTACAAACATTATAATTGTGATAATTATATTTAAGTTCACCCTGAATGGATCACTGAGCCCCAAGATACAATTTAATTTAGTTTGGGGTTCAGAGTTACTTTATATATTGTTAAGTTTTGTACTGCTCAATAAAACAATTTTGAAATTTTGAAAATTTAGTTTTGTATTCTTGGCAGTATAGTCTATATCCATGTGTCATAAATACCACAAAATAACAAAATAATTTAATTTTCTTCGCCGATAGCGAGTGACATTGCTACAATAAATCCACAAATGTACTTAACTTAGAACTTAGAGAACCTAGACATTGGTTTGACACATGAGAAAACCCCGGTGTAAAAGGCACACTTCAGTCCACTCCAAATACTCGCATCATCATCAACCCATGATGTCCCCACCGAGGGGCACAGATCTCTTCCCTGAGGAAGGTCTATACCTTCCTCAGGGAAGAGACCTGAGCCCCTCGGCCATACCCCACCAAGAGAGCCAAGTCCGGATTGGTGAAGGCTTGTAAGACTAGTGGCTGGTCTTACTGTCAGAAGTTTTCATGCCGCTCTAAGGCCTCTGACTTGGCTTAGCGACTGCCATCTATCGACGGCAGCCGACACCAACTGCATGAACCGCTCGGAAAAAATGCCACTAGCGTTAGTCATAGACGGTCACCCATCCATGCACTGAATGCGCCCTATGTTGCTTAACCTTCGTGATCGTTTAAGATCACTCAGGCCGCCCGGGCTACGAGCGATTCAATAATAAGCGCAGACGGTCCGTTTCATAGGGCAGGGCAATGGGCTACTGAAGGCGCACACGGACGTTTTTCTTTGGGGGCTCGTCTCTTGGAACGGAGTATAACCGCTGTGGAGCTACTGTCTCACACCTCCGTTTGCTAGTCACTTGATGGTGTTTTTATTGGGATATTTCACTTGATTGAAACAACCCTACAAATACGCCGTCACGACTGCAACGTGTCTTCGGCCGATAACTCTTAGCTGTGTGGTATATCACAATTTTGTTGATTACTGGGGTTTGTTGATCTACGCTCACTGTTTCTAATTGAGTCATTAGGCTAAGAACTATCCACATTAAGCTAGAATCCAGTTAGCCCCTAACACCTATTATCTCTACATTGTAAATTAAATAGTGTTATTTTGGATTGTCTGTCTTTATTTAATTGTTTTTGTGTTTGTATCCAACTGCGAGGCAAAGGCCTCCACCATGATCTTGCGCGCTTTCCTTTCTTTGAAGGCTCCAGGGGGCAACTTTACGTCGCCGAGAAAAACGGTTTTTCTTTTTTACAGATTGAATTTGCAAAAGGGTCTGTAAAATCTCTCAATCGAGTTGACGGTCATTTTTAGGACCCACGACAATGAACCGAGGATCACGAACCTGGGACAATATAGTATTTATGCCATAAACGGGCATTTTTGACGTTAATCCTATCTAAAGGTTTTTTGCCTTAGGGATTGCGCGCACTACGAAATTCACTCGTTGCGATTTTTGAAGCGCGAAATAAAATCGCAAACGACAATAGTTCCTACGCGCACTTTGATTTACTAAAAATAGCGGAGGCCGTCGAAACAGGGATTTACAAAATAAAAAAGTCACAAAAGAGTCATAGGGTACGATTTCGCATATGAGACTTTAAATCGCAAACAATTAATTTTCGCAGTGCGCGGATTGCAGTGTATTTCTGTTGTTCGCAGAGTTGCGATATTTTTCCGCAACGATTTTTTATCGGGGTGCGCGCTTAGCCTTAGATTCACGGCCATGGTTCTTTGACATCATTGTAAAAATTATATTGTTCAAGAACGATCTGTAAAAATTATATTTTTTTCCTGAGTGGCGCTAGTGAACCGGATGGAGCCGGATTAAGCCAACCTCTCCCATCCGGACAAAATGGCTAACAGATTGTTGTGCCATATCCTTGTCCGACCACGTCTGCGACATCCATCACGTGGAACTCATAAGTTTACTGAATTTATTTATAACTAGCTGTCCCGGCAAACTTCGTATTTTCCATTTTTTTCACCATTTAAACCTATCCTGGAATTCTAGAAATATAAAAACCAAAAATCAGCCAAAGCGGTCTAGCCGTTCTCGAGTTTTATTGAGACTAACGAACAGCAATCCTTTTTTATATATTTATAATACTGCCGTCATAAGAAGAAAGGCCATAACTTCAATATTTACTAGTGAGAAAAAGTAAACTGTATTTGAATTAAAATAACACTTAAATTTAAGCAAATAGCTTATGAAATATGTAAAAAATTTCTTGTGTTTTTCAAATAGTAATCATCGACGACAAGTTAGCCAGACATGCTTGAAATTTAGTTTTTCACTAATTTGCTCGGAATCACGTTATGGCCTTTTTTATTATGACGGCAGAATAATATAATCTATAAATCTCGTGTCAAGCAGTTTTTGTTCTACTTATTGCAAACGAAATATTCGACAGAATAATACATAAGAAATGCATGTAGTCGACAGCACGTCAACCTTCACATTTTAGTTGTGAAGTCGCAGGTAATGCAACGGAGTAGAGTGCATGGGTGTATAGGATGAGGATTTGGTGGGTCTGAGAGTAGGTCGTAGGCTAATCAATATGGCTAAACTACGTTTGCCGTTAGTTAGTAATAAATAAATGTATTTCGAAACATATATACATATATCATCATCATCATCATCATTAACCCATTATGCCCCCATCGAGGGGCACGGGTCTCTTCCCTGAGGAAGGCATCGGCCATACTCGACCACGGGGGACTAGCCCGTATTGGTGGAGGCTTGTAAAACTAGTGGCTGTCAGAAGTTTTCAAGCCGCTCTAAGGCCTCTGACTTGGCTTAACGACTGCCATCTATCGCCGGCTGCCGGCACCACCACTTCTAACGTGCCTTGCGAAGCACGGAACCGCTCGGAAAAATGCCACTATAGCGTTAGTCATAGACGTTCACCCATCCATGCACTGAACGCACCCTATGCTGCTAAGCTTCGTGATCGTTTAAGAACACCCAGGCAGCCGGGGCTACGAGCGATTCATCCATCCATATACATCCATAATAAACAAAAATAACGTCCACACAATACAACCAATTGTGCTCGTTCCGTGGAAACGAGAAAACCCTAAGCTATGGTAACCAGGCAAATACATGAGAAACATCGAAACACAAACGATACTGAGTCCATTTTTACCAATGTACGACGGTGCACAGTGGGGATCAAACCCATGACCTCCGGCATGAAAATCAGACGTGAAACCGCTAGACCAACGAGGCAATCAACAACGAGGCCTACCCTGACATGAACTGTCAATTTGACAGTAAAAATAAAACCGCGACGAATCCTGTATTTTTTAAATAAACCAATCAACGAGCCATATATATTGTTATTAACTCTAATTGTATCCTCAGATCATAATGTTGATGAGAGCCGATATCTATCTATATACCAGAAACAGTCTTAGATAATAACTTTAACATTTCTTGGAAACCTAAGCATGACAATGTATTTTCACCAATACTTATTTTAAATTTAATAAAACCCGTGTAAAGGTATTTTCCGCCAATAAATTTAAATTGATTGAAGATGAAGGAAGAAAGACTGACGAAGCAAATATATCGAGCAAAGGTGAGTGGCCGGTAAGGGACGCCACAGGCGCACTTACTTCCGTACTTCGACCAAATCGGGGATGTATTAAGTCAGCTTCCCACGGTCCGCGATATCGCGGACGGACGCGGACCAGCTCGCACGACACACCGTGGGAAGGGTATCGTTCCGCGGTAGCACAGACGTCTGTGGCGGTGCGCCGTACCGGTCGTGGGTACGTGGTCGTATCGATGTCCGCAGAATCGCGCACCGTGGGAAGAGCCTCGTGCGTGGTGCATGACTGTCCATGGTCGTCGGCAGAATCGCGCACCATGGGAAGCCAGCTTTAAAAAAGGGCAAGATAGATCAAAGTACCCGAAACCGATGTTTATGCATGCAACAAATGTCGATGACGCGAAAGTGATTTTACAGGTTCGTGGCAGGTGGCAGTCCCTGGTCTCTGCCTACCCCTCTGGGATACAGGAGTGAGCTTATGTATGTATGATTAAATTTATTTCAGTCTATAATAGTCCGCGACTTACGGCATGCTTCTTGGCGATCTGCATGACGGTCTTCCAGGTGACCTCGTTCAGGAGCTTGGTCTGTGTGATGAACATCTTCTCTTTGGAGGCCACCAGCGACGCCATGCAGTGGTAACACTCCTCCTCTGTAACCAACAAAACACAGCATTCAATACACGCTGAAATCTGGGCGGTTTGAAAGCGGCAGTTATATAATCAGTAATTAAAAAATGCGTCTACTTTTAGACTATTACTTAAGAGTATCGCTCGTAGCCTGGGCTGCCTGAGTGATCTTAAACGATCACTAAGGTTAAGCAACATACGCCGCGTTCAGGCCATGGATGGGTCACTGTCTATGACTGACGCCAGTGGCATTTTTCCGAGCGGTTCCGTGCTTCGCAAGGCACGTTAAGCAGTTGGTGCCGGCTGCCGCCGATAGATGGTAGTCGCTAAGCCAAGTCAGAGGCCTTAGGGCGGCTTGAAAACTTCTGACAGTAAGACCAGCAACTAGTCTTACAAGCCTCCACTAATCCGGACTTGGCCCCCGTGGTGGAGTATGGCCTATACCTTCCTCAGGGAAGAGACCCGTGCCACTCGGTGGGGACATAATGGGTTGATGTAACACTTAAGAGTAATTTGTGAATTGAGAATTTCACTAAGTAAATACTTAAGTAACGTTCTGTTACGCTCTTTTCTGAGAAAGGGTTTGAAGATTTTGGCATACTTGTCAGCCGCCATTTTTATTTTATTTTTCGAAATGGCGGCGCACAATAATACCTATGTTGTACATCGACTGGGGACACTTCTACAAACAAAAATACTAAGGTCATTATATCCGAAAACGTCACGTTGCAGAGTTAATTGCAGAAAAGAAAATCTTTTTCAACTTGATTTATTTACAATAAAACCAATAATTACTTTCAGGATCATTGTTTATTGGTCAATATAACATGCATTTATGAAAATAAATGCTCTGTTCCTGGAAACCCAGGTGGATGGACGTAGTGAAGAGTGACCTCATAGAGTGCGATGCTTGTGAAGAAGACACCGGGAATAGGGCGAAGTGGAGGGAGAAGATAAGAAAGGGAAGACCCCACCATCATATGGGATTAAGAGCCAGGAAGAGAGAGGGAGACAATATAGGAGCCCTAACGTAAGGCTACCCATTAGGACTTGTCCAATTCCATACTAATTGCTACCGCAAGCGTCAGGATTCGGTCCCAACAGGGTCTGGTGCGTAGTTGGCTGATTCAGACTAGGGTTACAAGATTACAGGATTTTTCCTGACATGTCCAGAATTTCAGCCAATTGTCAGGAAAACAGGGAAAGTTATACAATGACAGGATTTATTAATGGAAAGACAAAAATACACAGGTACAAGTCTTAATACATATCTATTGGAAAAATTACAAAAAAGTGAATAAATCAAAGCTTAATAAACCACTACATGTGAATAATTTAATATTTGTTGTTACTCGATACTGCTTTTAATAACTGTTGATCATTTATTATAATTTTATGAAATTCTTCACATGCAGTGTTTTGAAATGAAAGTGTGCTAAAAGAAGAGCTCTAACAGATGCTACCGTTAGAAGATTTGGCTTTTTGGTCTACTTATAATGTCAGGAATTTTATTGCAAAAATCAGGAATTATTTCAGGAAATCAAATTTCAGAATCTGGTAAGCCTAATCCCGACCCAATTCCTCCAGCAACCTCGTCAAGCGACCGGCACGCCGCCAACAATGCAACCCAATTGTCTGACGTCACACCTGTCATCGACGTCGCTCAACAGGCCCTGATTAACGCCAAAATGCCTGGAATAATAGGCTGATGGTACGCGTGCAATTATGTTGCGTTGATTGTTTTAATAGGTTGCAGAGCTTCATGATAAATTTATCCACTATCCATTTTCAAGTTGTATTGAATTCAATAGAATCCACGTTCCGGACGGGTGATTGTTAATTAGGTGGCTGGCTGAAAAGGCGCGACGTTAAGCTACTGAATATTTGGATGAGAATGCTACTGATTCAGAGTGATCTTCGTTGGGAGATCTAATACAATTGTTCTTTATCGTATTTCAAACGTTTAAGATAAAATGGAAACGGTACAAGTTCCATTATTACTAAAAAAAAAACAATTTATCAGACTACCCTCAGGCCTAGAACACTTTTTCTTTGTCAGCCAAGTTAGTTATTCACAGAGTAATATTTGAAATTTATCACAGTTTTTAAAGAAGAAAACATGCTCATACAACTGTGGTCTACATCATTTTCAAAATTCGATTCAAAGTGCAGTTGCAAGACCGACCCGCCGGCCAGTCTACGGGCCTTACAGAATGCGCCGTAGTTTACATCGGACCCGCCGGTGGGTCCCTGGGGTTTGAGGGGTTAAGATTCTGATTAAAACTTTATCTACTGTCCACAAACCAAAGGTTAACTAGTACAAAAAGCACTGATGGTACGTTTAGTATGGTAGCTAGTGGTCCTTATAGGTTCTGAACTGGAGATCAAAGAGTGACATAGGGGTAAGGTAGTCAAGAAAATAATTAGATTGGCCTAAAACCAAGTGCCAGTGAAACAAAATTCCAAATCCTTCCCACTCATGAGACGAAAGTGATTCCAATTGCTTTCGACATTAGCAATCAAAAAGCCAAAACGTACACCAGAAGCACTTAGCCCCGTCCTCTCACTATACACGGGAACAATACAGCTATTGAATAAAGCGAAAGCTTTCAGGAACAATATTCCGGGCGATAATGGCATTACCGCCTTGCCAAAGCGCCTTGAGTGGGATATAGGCTATTCGCCTTGGGTTCCATGTTTCGATCCCAATTGACTCTAGCCCGAGAATTTATAAGTGGTACCTACCTACGGTTTTGTAAGAACTTAGAACAACTGGACATGATCGATGTCCGGTCCGGTTGCGTGGTGAGAGTTAACGTGGATGAAACCGATAACAATTAGTTAATTTAGAAGTTGAACGCAGAAGGAAATTATTATAAACAAAGAATAAGCAAAGAGAGAACGGCAAAACTGACGAGGCCGTTTCAAACTTTAATAAAACATAATAATATATCAATCCATACTCCACACGTACACATGTATTGTCAACAGTGAATAGCTGATCTGTAGTAAAGGGTCCGAAATGGACAATGATTTAAGTTTATTTCAATATTTAGATAGATAGATAGAGAACACTTTAATGTACATAAAATTGGTTCGTATTAACGGGTTAACTTTTTCGGATGTATATTAAGATTATCTTAAACCCGCTCATTAGGGGAGGGCTATGTCCAGCAGTGGTCTAATATAGCCTGATGATGATTATGATGATGACGTTAAACCCAGTACATATAAAAGAGTGAGCCGTTAGAATGCTCTTTGAACAGCACTATGAGATCGTGTCATCGTAATAAATTGAGAAAAAACATGTTGGTGTAAGCAGAAACCACCGGAGGAAATTAGAACGACCCGTTTTCCTTCACCATCATATAGAGGGTTGAGTTGAGTGTTGAAAGGGGAATTGGACGTGAATGAATAGGACGAGTATTGACGGAAATTGGCTGTAAAGTTGGTCTAGAAGATTATGGTTTCCATAAGACAAGTCTTTGTGATTGTGGAAGGGCTGATCTGGGCGCTGACAAACTTCTGGGCTAAGAAAAATCAGAAATCAATAATTTACATTGTGTTTGTTCAATGTCAATGTGCAATGTTAGCCGCTGCCTTAGAGTCAATCGTCATCATTTATGTACATGCATGCACTTGATGTACTGAATGGAAGAAAGGTGTGACGTAGCGCGCACGGAGACACGTGGGGAACTACATAGTTTTTTTTACCATAGTAATAATAATCGACATAAAAAAAGGTGTGTGTATCTCAGTCAATTTGCAGCTAATTTTGCTTATGTCGATTCAAGATCGTAACCTAATGAATTATGATATTCTCCTTGTTATTACTACGTTAAAAAAAAGACATTGAACAGTCTTATCTCATTATTTTTTTATTAAGTGAAAAACTTATCAAGAAACATAGTATACAAAAATATGCGTAAGTATAGTGAACAGTTCAGAATCATAAGAAACTGTATTATTGAATGTTCTATTCGTGGATGCGAAACAATCGATTAAGCGCCACTAAGGACTAGTTTAGTAGGTAACTTAGAATTTAATACTTTTCAAAGGTTTGAAGATTGTTTCAACAACATTCCATTTAACGATATAATACAAGCGGCGAAGTATCTTGGCGTTGATTGAACTAGTTCAACCAAGAAACTTTGGTACACTTCTTAAAGTTTCACAGCCAGATCAGTCAATAAACAACATCAACAAAGGAAGAACTTTTAAATCCAAATCATACTCCTGCTCAGACTATTTACCTAACGGATTTCGCTTGACTATGGTCCGGTTTCTGAATTGACATTTTCACTTAAGTAAATACTGAAGTAACGTTCCATCACGCTCTTTTCGGAGAAATTTGGCGAGGCAGCACTACCGTTACTTACCCTTGGGCCGCACTCATCGCGATAACCCGAAGATTCGGGCTATCGTGATGTGTGTAGCCAAGTATTCGCGTATACTTTGGAGCTTCGTCAAAACTTCGCGTAGCTGTCAGTAAACTTTACAGATCAAAGAGTTTATCGCGATGAACTTCGCTTGAGCGGCTACACTTCAGTCAGCGTGCACCTGTCAAACGTAGCGGACGTGTTATTTCACAGAGTAGGTGCATAAGCTGAAGCGTAACATGGATTGGAGTAATGATAAAATTTTTGAATTTATTGCAAACTACAAATAAATAAATAATAACTACGACATAAATGTAAAAAAAAATTATTTGCTGCCATAAAATACAGAGCCAACCGCGGCGTCCATTTTGTTTTTTTTGCATTTGACATCGCTTGCACATCGCGATAAACTTTAAATCGCACATTGTGTGGCCGCGAGGATTCACCGTAGACCGAAGACGAAGTTTATCGCCCGAATGTTATCGCGATGAGTGCGGCCCAGGCATTAGCGAGATTCCCAATTCAGAAACTGGCCCTATCGAATGTTGTAGTTTTAAGTTGGAGTTTTATTTAAGTGAACAAAGAGGATTATTGTCTTCAATTCGACTACAATGTTATTGCGTTGCAAAGTAAGCAAAAACTGGGTTACGTATACGATACAATATTGGGAAGATTTCTCTTTCATCAGAAATCAATCATTTATTTCAATTGAACGTAAAGAATTTACATTCTGTCTGCTGAATCATCATCATCAACCCATTATGTCCCCACCGAGGGGCACGGGTCTCTTCCCTGAGGAAGGTATAGGCCATACTCCACCACGGGGGCCAAGTCCGGATTGGTGGAGGCTTGTAAGACTAGTGGCTGGTCTTACTGTCAGAAGTTTTCAAGCCGCCCTAAGGCCTCTGACTTGGCTTAACGACTGCCATCTATCGACGGCAGCCGGCACCAACTGCTTAACGTACCTTGCGAAGCACGGAATCGCTCGGAAAAATGCCACTAGCGTTAGTCGTAGACGGTGACCCATCCATGGACTGAACGCGCCGTATGTTGCTTAACGTTAGTGATCGTTTAAGATCACTCGGGCAGCCCAGGCTACGAGCGATTCTGCCGCAGTCTGCAGAATGCCAATGTGTAATGTTAGCCGCTGCCTTCGGGCCGGGGCCTGAATTAGGCTTTTTACATCCAATGGTTTCTTTATTTACTAAAGAGATGATACAACTATTTAAAAAAATCAAATTAGTTGCCTAACTCCATGGCAATTTCTTGGCAAATTAATAGCGTGCATGAAAATTAAAATATTGTCTATGTACCTACACGTAAAAAAAATTAAGTTTTTGAACTAAAACTTTCGTAAGCACAACACATTTTAAACATTCAATCCGGATCAACTTACGATCAGTTTGAGACGAGCAACCGACGACGCGAGCTTCGTCTCTACTCACCATGACTAAGCTCTGCGAATCGGAGCGAAACCTGGTCGGACTCGTCCGATAAAACAACACCCGTAAGTTGATCCGGATTAAATGTTTAAAAAATTAAGTTGCTTAAGGGCCGTTTCTGAATTGAGAATTACGCTAAGTACTGCTATCTCGTCAAATTTCTCAGAAAAGAGCGTGACAGAATTTCTCAATTCAGAAACCGGGCCTTAATTTCGAAATACGTGCTCAGCATACTCCGCGCCGGTTACACTAGCTTTATACTATTTGCAAGCAGTTTAAAGTAGCATTTAGTTACGTCACCCTAGAAAAAAATCGCATCTAATAAACAAACATTTACATACAGGCACATACATTGATTCTGGCCCCACACTAGGATACCCTGTGTCGTGGGAACCAGAAACAGCGACGTCACAAACATGTAAACATCCAAGACCTGGGGTTTTTTTTCTCCCCAGCCGGGGATCGAACCCGGGACCTCTCGCATGGTAAGCAGATGCACTAACCGTTACGCCACAGAGGTCGCCATAATAGGTACACAAAGCACGTGTAAACAGGGCACAAGGCACTGTAAAAGTCGGACGGATCAATGACCTGCGTTACGGAGGGTTGGTTACATAAAACTTTCAGTAGAGGTGAACGGTCTGACCGAACGGGCGGCCTCATCGGGTAATGCAATTCAGTTTAGCTTACCTAGTTTGGACATGAAGTAGGTACGAGACAAATACATTGGTAAAAAAAAATCTATCGAATAGGATCGTGGTAGCTGGCAGTCCATGGTCTCTGCCTAGCACTCTGGGATACAGGGGTGAGCTTATGTATGTATGTACATTGGTCATAAGAACATCAGAGTGTCGGTCAATACTACCTCAGCACAGGTACGAACTAGTCTCTCTATTTCTTTTCCTAAGAGCAGTACGTTGTGAGAGAGACAATGTTTAAGCTGACATGTTATGAACAGATACACAGTTAAAAAACTTACAGCCAAATATATGAAAAAAAAAATGTATATTGTATCTCAACATAGAGGGCGGGTTTCCTCTAAAATACGCAATTCCTGAAACATTTCGGTAGAGCCTGTAAATTACACGAACTTCTGTTACTATCTACTAAATAATATTTTCTGTCAGTCCTGTCCATCCAAAATTTGACAGGAAGATCAAGAACCAACATATGATTTGCGAGAAAATGTAGCTCCAGCCCCGCTGAAATTAAACCATTTCGAATCTCATACACACACTTAATTTAGACTGCAACTTTGACCCAATTAAATACACTCGTAAGAATAATTTATCTTAAGGCTCTAACTTGGATAAGAGCGTGACGTCACGTCACACTAACTTATGCAAAACAAGGCAGACAACATTGCATTATGCCGCGCTATTATTAAGTATTCTTGTTTTCACATTGTTTAATTAACATGTCCGTGTGTGTTTTTAGCTTACTCGGTTAAGTTAGCACACTCCGTATACATTAATGAGGTACGTGCCGCATAGGATTTTCCTAGATGAAAATATCCACTAATGCGTCCAGGACAGGAGACTTCCCTCAGAGAGAGAAACCATGTAATAAATGTTTTTCACTTTCACTTTCACTAATTATTTGTGTACACAACACACTAATAATTGTAATCTTTAAGGAAGAACCAGGAATCCTTATTATAATCGTATTATTAATTAAGATGATTTGAGAAAAGATGGTCAGGTGTATTTAATAAAGTCGTTTTACTTGCCTTTTTCTCCGATAGAAAAAAAAAACGATAACTAATACCTAGTCTTGAATCATGAATGTAAAAGAACATTGTTAACTGGTGCGTTCCTTCGGGTCGATTGATAGGACGAGTGATTGTTTTGTGTGCAAGTCATTACTATTATTATTTGTTGCCTAGAAATAGTCAGCGAAAAAAATCTTCACGCTAGTTCTAACGCAACGAAATTTCGTAGTGTTAGAACTAGTGTGAGATTATTTGTACTATCCAGTTTTCTGAGATAGAGATCTATTCATAATCTAATGATGGATGGTCTAGGATATTTTTGCTTGACGAGAATAGGATACACTCTCTTTGAGAGAAGGCATCTGGTCTGCCGTGGAACTATGTAGGCTGATTTACGTACGTATAGGTATGTGGGGGCTTAGGCGGGGCTCCCCATAAAGTCCCCAACTGTTTTATGCCGTACTGGATGGTGGCAAATGGACAATTCAGCGCCCAATGGAATTTTATTGTTCTCCGCTTATATGCATTGTTACTTAGGCTGTGTACTTTATAGGTTTGCCCTTTGACAGGTCGATGTGTCTCGAATAAGCAGCGTGTAATCTGAATTGAGAATTTCGCTAAGTAAATAACTGATGTGCTGTCCCGTCGAATTACTCAGAAAAGAGCGTGACAGAGTATTATGTTACTAAAGTATTATGTATAATATGTATAGTAGTACAGGGTAGTACTGTACAGTACAGGGAGGCCCTGCCCACCTGCGACGTCCGGTCCGCAGTCGCCAGGTCTGATCTTTCCGCCCTAACGGCGGAGTTCCCCGAGTTCTCAGTTCTCCGAGCTATATGCTAAAGTATTTAAATACTAAAGTATTTGAAGTAAATCACCATGGACATAGGAGAATAATTTGTCTTGCCTGGAAAACTCCGAAAATGCCCGACTACGGCAGAGCCCGTGAGCCTGAGCGCGGTGCTGGAAACAGAGAGTTGCCAGGTCAATACAAATTCTCTTGAACAAAACGTGTCACGGAGATGTGAGCTGAAATTGTTGTCGCGACAAGTCTAGACGACTTCATAATTGTGTGAGAGGGTGGAACATTATTAACTACGCATTCTTTAGCGAATTATTCATTCTACAGCACAGCAGTTTATAGAGTTCTTTAGCATTATGTGCTTATATATACGCGGCCCAATCGCTCAGTGGACGGTCGCTGTCGTCGGACACGACTAGGAGGCCATCGTCATAAGGTCCTTTACACAAATCAAGCACGGTAGCCTCCAATGGGACTAGAAGCCACTGCTGTTTTGATAGTAAGCCGTGGTAAAAACGAGGCAGTTAAATTTCTGTCAGTTAGATTTCTAGTGCTCAACATTTTGTATGCTGGCTACGAAATATTTCGTAGTCACTTTTAAAGCATAGCGCCAGCTACGAGCTACGTCGTAGTACTTTTCAGTGGATACTTCGTAGTATGCAATTTCTATTAAAATCTCCAGGCCTTCGTCTATAAACATGTTGACCTTCGCATGTACTGAAATTATTTATACAGCGTCCAGGGCCTCGATCTGTTAGTGCATAATAGTACAATGATAGATACGTAGAATGTAGTTCCAGTAGCACCTTCTGGGTCTAATAGACTTTTTATATTTCATATTTAAATTGATTTTTGTTTCGTTTATGTTTAATCGATCACCATCTATTAGTCGACTGTTTTAAGCCCTCTTTACCTTACTCCCGCACAACACCACAGGGAGAAGGCAGTGGCTGAAAACCAGCGCTACCCGCGGCTGTCCGGGGTAGCACCAGCTGAGCCACTACCTTTTGCCTTATTGTAAACCTAGTTTAGTACCTACTTAATTTGTTAAAATGTTATTTTGATGAGGCAATAAATACTTTTTATTATTATTATTATTATTATTATAAAATTGTTTCCTCATCGACACGCCAAGAAAATGAGAAATCAAAGGAAATACGACCCTATCTTTGTTGTGATACAGATCAAGTACGATTAGGTGTTCTTTGTATAGGAGAACCAAACTATGTACTGGCAATATGAGAAGCGTACGTGACGTCTAACACGATAGCAATGAGCGTTTGTTGTCATTTGGTACATGTTCATATTCTATTCATAAACCACTATTCATAAAACAGGAGTTTTATGAATAGTCAAAGGGGAACTGATGGCTGCCGTTAAATTAGCTACCTAAGTGATCATAAAGAAAATAATCACTACATGCGTGGTGTTACTTTGAATGACAGGATACGCAAAAGTGTGATTAGAGAACGTTGTGGACCGAAAGAGGATGTAGTGACTAGAATTGAGAAAGGAATGTTGCGTTGGTTTGGACATGTGGAGAGGATTAAGGAAGAAAGACTGACGAAACAAATATATCGACCGAATGTGAGTGGAAGGGTCTGTAAGGGCCCCAGGCGGACATACTTATAACATAACATTTACATACAGGCGCATACATTGCTTCTGGCCCCACACTAGGATACCCTGTGTCGTGGGAACCAGAAACAGCGACGTCAGAAACATGTAAACCTCCAAGACCTGGAGTTTTTTTTCCTCCCCATCCGGGGATCGAACCCGGGACCTCTCGCATGGTAAGCAGATGCGCTAACCACTACGCCACAGAGGTCGTCAAATACTTCGAACAATTAGGGGATCTGTAAAGGGCAAGGTAAAAGTACCTGAAACCGGCGTGCATGCAATGACTAATGCATGTCGATGAAGCGAAAGACTGCCACTTGCCATAAAGTTACAATTTTAAAAAGTAAAAGTAAAGGGCGGACTTTAAAATTATAAAATGTTGTACATAATATTTTTTTTCTACTACATTCTTTTTATACATCGTTGTACGTTAGGCTACAGACTGTATACCAAGTATATTCTGTATAATGTAATAACTCACGCCCGTCATCCCCGAGGGGGTAGGCAGAGGCACCAATCACAAGAACTGGGCCCACGTTTTGCCGAGTTTATTAGGTCCCAAACGTGACAAGTAGCAAGCCTGTCGCCGTTATCCGGGCACAATTTATCAGCGAATAGTGTTGCTGTACAAACAAACAAATGTACGTAACTAAAAGTCATTGGTACATGCGTGGTTCGAACCCAGACCCTCATGATCGAGAAGCAAGGGTCAACCCCACTACGCCACCACCGCTTTACTGTACACCAAGGAAATTTTGAATCGTGCCACGTGACATGGTCAAAATTTGCCGGTAACCTGACACCAACTAGACAATGGCCCGTGACGTGAAACTACTTGACACAAGTCTTCCAATGGGGTCTTGACTGACTATGAAGAATAACAATGAATGCAGACTGATTTGTGAAGAAAAATTAAACAATTTTTTACTACCATTACAATCCAATAATAATAAATCCTCAAAGCTCACCTAGGGCTGAAAAAATTGTTAAAGGAAAATATCGGGTAAGAATAGACGCTTACGAATTGATATCAGTTTGCACTTTCGACACGAGTTTTGAAAAAAATATAACATTCACTAGAATCTATGTAAGGCAGCGGCGATTTTTATTATTGGATTAAGATTCCTGGTACTTCATTCAATTATATTTAAAAATGTGATTTTTCGCGAAAATAAATATGTATTTAAAAAAAATCTTTATCGTTAACTCCTGTATTTTTTTTAAAACTAATCTGCTGTCAAGAGTCCTATCACGCGATGTACAGTACAAGTTCGGGAGCTATCTTATTACCCAATCATCAATCAATTCATCATTCATGAACCGGACTTCTATTAGGGCGTGCCGTCGACCTCACAATTACAATCGTTCTTGGAAGCTAAAGGTGGAACCCACATATTTTTCGGGGAACAATCATGAGTTAGCAATCCTTCGTGTGTAAACGAGCCTCATTATCATCAACCCATTATGTCCCCACCAAGGGGCACGGGTCTCTCAGTCTTCAAGCCGCCCTAAAGGTTAGCCCACTTACACGACTCTGCTCCCACCCAGCAAAAATAATATCATTCAAATATGGGCCTTAAATATTACTCTTAAGATATATTTTACATTGGCATCAATGACAGCAGATAGCTCGCTGTCAGCTAATTTATGATGCCAATGTAAAATATATCTAAACAGCAATATTTAAAGCCCATATATGAATGATGTTATTTTTGCCGGGTGGTAGCAGAGTAGTGTAAGTGGGCTATGACCTTTAGGGGCGGCTTGAAGACTGAGAGACCCGTGCCCCTTGGTGGAGACATAATGGGGTCATAGCCCACTTACACGACTCTGCTCCCACCCAGCAAAAATAATATCATTAAAATATGGGCTTTAAATATTACTCTTAAGATATATTTTACATTGGCATCAATGACAGCAGATAGCTCGCTGTAGCAGAGTAGTGTAAGTGGGCTATGACCTTACGGCCTCTGACTTGGCTTAACGACTACCATCTATCGACAGCAGCCGGCACCAACTGCTTAACGTGCCTTGCGAAGCACGGAACCGCTGCAGCGTAGCAAGCGAAGCAGCGTTTGTCATAGACAGAGACCCATCCATGGACTGAACGCGGCGTATGTTGCTTAACCTTAGTGATCGTTTAAGATCACTCAGGCAGCCCAGGCTACGAGCGATTCAAAGAGACCGCGCTCGAAATAATCTTGGTTTCTGTCACATATTTAACGTATTCTTTACAATACTAGTGTTATTGAACGTTTAAAGTTACCAAAGAAACTATAGTCCGGGTGTATTTCCATGTTTGAATGTCCTTGCATTGAATAGTTACCATAGCACACAAAGTATCCTAGTTTGAACCAGTCAAGCGATTGCACAGCATAGGGTATCCTAGTCTGTCAAGTGTTTGTTTTGTGTGGAAGTTATTATTTTATGTTGTAACGTTACTTGATTAGAAATTAATTCACCGCCATATTTAGTGTTCCATAGTCGATAAGAAATACAAAAAAAAACTTTGCCTTTTTCATCTATGTAATGTGATGATTTATGAAGCATCCAGTGGCATCCTCAGTCACACTAGAAGGGTGAAACGACGACTCAAATGCTGCAGTGCCTGGGAGGCAGTCTTGCCCAGCACCGGAAAGAAAAGTCAAGACGTGCAGAGTCAACTAACGCGGGTTTCCTCACAATGTTTTCCTACACACTTAGCCTGTGGTGCTGCAACTACAAAACCGCAGATGTACGTAACTTTGAAAGTAAACTAATTTATAGGTACATGCCCGCACTGGGAAGCGAACCTGGGAATAGACTCGACAAGGAATACGTACATAGGAATACTCTGTCCGCGGCCTAGCTCAGAGACAATTAGTACTAGAAAGCTTGGCATAAAGTCAAAGTCAAAGTCAAATATTTTATTCATAATACAAATAGAACATTTACTTTATGAACGTCAAAGTTGTTAGTTTCACAATTAATAGGTTACATGGAGAAGAAACTAACAAAGAAACTCCACATTTATTCTTTTCAAAACAGTTTTAGCCTAAATTACAAACTTCCAAACTTAGAAAAGAATATCTTGGATGTGTTGAACACTAGACACATTTATCCTCTAATTTTAATATTAAACTAGTATTTAATGCCAGACGTCCTTGAGGGTCCTTGTCTTCTAAATAATCGTTGATTTTATAATAAGCTTTTTTGCAAAGAGTGTGCTTAACACATTTCTTAAATCGCGTTGGAGGTAACTCTAATATATTTTGGGGTATCTTGTTGTAGAACCTTATACAGTGCCCCATAAAGGAAGTATTAACTTTTGCAAGTCTAGATCGTGGAAATGACATACATATAGACTACATATCAATTAAGATAGAAAAAAACTTTATTACAGTCTTAGTACAACTTTATTACATCATTGCTTTTTTGCATTCCATGTAATGGGCAATGTATAGACCACCAAATGGACGACAATGGCTGGACATCACATGCGGAAATAATGTTGCCAGATGTCCATCTGAAGCCTTGTCTGGCCTTTCCGCCTTTTCTTAGGCTTCGTCCGAAGACGAGCGACGAACAACAACGGTATATCAGTGCCAAATAAAGAAATTAAAGTAAAAATCCGCGTGTCAAGGCTAAATGTCCGGCTGAATGTAGACTCGAGTACGGCTTTTTTAAATTTTCGAATCTGTCAACCTTATGCGGAAAGCATATAAATCGTACGGTAGTTACCTCAGACCCTCACGCATAGTCTTTTATACCACAGGTAACGATTTCCGGACACTGATAGCCACTAAACTTCAGGATCACATTTGGTTAAATTACCACGGAAATGTTTATGCAAAAGTTCTGAACGACGACAATCTGTTGACCTTTACGACATCATAAAAGGACTCGTGTATGGCCATTCCGCTAACAATATCGGACATTTAAGGGGGGAATGAGGCACAATGGCAAACAACCATTTTATGTCATGTTTCGGTGGGTGCTTGCTGTTATTGCGGTTGCAGGTGAGCTCCTAAGTCCAGGATCTAGATTCTCTTAATGAATTGTAGTACAATGACACCTGCACGAGCATGGCGATATAGTTTCATTGCCGCTTCAAGTCTACGCGCGTATACATATCTAACTATGTAGTACGAAAAAACACATCACGTGGCTCGACCGTGTATCGAGTGTTGGTGGGTGGGCTGTTAAGGGACGCCCCAGACGGTCATATTTCGACCAAACAGGGGATGTATTAGTAACGGGCAAGATAAAAAGTACAAGAACCCGGCGTGCGTGCATGCAACGACAAATGAATGTCGATGATGCGAAACTCCATGGTGTCTGCCTATCCCTCTGAGAGCTGTTTTTAGGGTTCCGTAGCCAAACGGCAAAAAACGGAACTGATACGGAACGGATTCGTCATGTCTGTCTGTTTCCGAAACTACGTGTTTCAATAGTATAGTTCTTATACTAAGTATAAGAACTATACTATTGAAACTTAGCAAGTAGATGTATTATGTGACCCGCATTAAGATTTTCACACAAAAATAGAAAAAAAAAACAATATATTTTTAGGGTTCCCCATACTTAGAACTAAAACTCAAATTTTTTTTTCATCAAACCTAACCTAACAAACATAATTTTTTTTCTAAACTGAATGTGTAAACCCCCCCCCCCCTATAACTTCTAAAATAAGAGAATCATCATCATCATCATCAACCCATTATGTCCCCACTGAGGGGCACGGGTCTCTTCCCTGAGGAAGGTATAGGCCATACTCCACAACGGGGGCCAAGTCCGGATAAGAATAAGAGAATAATAAAACTATTATTACCATGCATTAGCATGCAAACTTCCACCGAAAATTCGTTTGAACGAGATCTAGTAAGTAGTTTTTTTTTAATACGTCATACATCGTAAGCCGCAATTTACCTTTAATTTAATCAAGTCAAATTAAAAATTTTAAAAAACCACTTGCTGCTACGGAACCCTTCATGGGCGAGTCCGACTCGCACTTGGCCGCTTTTTTGTTAATCCGTAACGTGGAGACCCATAAAGGTAGGTCGCTACTTTTATTGAGAGTTCCTGCGCTGCCATAACTGTAGCAATCAAATATAATTGCGCGCTGAACAATAAAACGGTATTTATTAGCGCTCAGAAAGTCCTTGCACTATTGCCAGTTCAGCATTGCGAGGTCGACCACCGGTTCTCTATTCTACGCATAGTGTTAAGGTGGGCTTACACTGGCTACGGAAATTTATAGCAGCTTCCTTCTGCACATATAGCACTAAAAGTCGGAAGTAGCAACTTTCAGCACCACGAAACATCTGCATGTAAAAGTACTCGTGTTTATAAAAAAAAAAACCAAACATTTACGTCTAGCATTGCTTGTGGCCCCACAATAGGATACCCATGGGAACCAGAAACAGCGTCATTACAAACATGTAAACGAAGGCCTGGGGTTGCCCAGCTGTGAAAAAGCCCGTCTCTGAATACCAATCCTCTTCAAAAGGGTACCTCATCCATCACGTACTTTTATGCCCGGTCCCTATAATCTATCTATACAGATCTACAGATAGATTATAGGACTGACAGTTAGCTGTCAACGTGTTTCTATTGAGTGGTCTATCACCGGCGTTGACAGCTGCAGCAGTTCTCTGTAGATAGGTTATTGGGACCGGCATTAGTTACTTGCTAAGATAATAACTGTTCCGAGAGTGACAGCAAGCTTAAAGCGAAGCTTCCAACTGCTGTAGTCTACGTATCACTCAAATAGTGGCACGACTTGTGAATCATAACTGCACTCATGTTTATATTTATGCAAAGGTCACATTCGCTTATTATGCTAATAAGATTTGTGGGCGACCGAGTGGGCAAATGGAGTCATTTGAGACACCTTGCCTTCGTACAAAAGATACTACCTTCAGAAATGTATGTTCACACATATAGTACTTGTCCTATAGGTTCCCAGCTTCGAAAAATGAAGGTCCATAACCACACCATAGAAGTTATAACCTATATAATTTTCTAAACTTAACGCCGGCCTCTCATCATTCATCATCATCATCATCATCAGGCTATATTAGTCCACTGCTGGACATAGCCCTCCCCTAATGAGCGCCATAGCGCCCTGTCTTCAGCTTGCCGCATCCAGCATCTGCCTGCAGTTTTTCGCAGATCGTCATCCCACCGTCGGAGGGCGTCCTACACTACGTTTGCCGAGTCGCGGTCTCCACTAAAAAACGTGTGAAATTACCAATCCACGCATGGTTATTTAGCCCATACTGCGTAGAGTGCGGGGAAGCTCTAACAGCATCCTGAGTGTGGTTGTTAACAGGATTGACTGCCACATTTTCAGGCACTGGATCTGCACGCATGTGCTTAACCCTTCTAATGGCGGTAATTAGCATAACAATAGTTAAACAATGGCCGCCTGCCCGCTGCGGGCGTTTGCCAAGCGAAGGGCTAAAGTAATAATTTTTATATGGATCTATTCATAATACTCTCTCTATGCCTCTCTGAGAGAAGGCCTGCGCCCTGCGGTGGGACGTATATAATGCGTAGAGGCGAGTAGGTACACGCGATTTAGCATCGCCGATCATCTAGAGCTGATTGTGCTTCCGATTCAGATTAACCGACGATCTTGAGCCGATTGAGCGTCACCGACCAACTGTAGCCGATTCTTATATCTGACTAGCTTTCGCCCGCGACTCCGTCCGCGTGGACTTTAGTTCAAAATTTTGCAACCCCGTTCACTCCCTTAAGAGTTGAATTTAGAAAAACAGCGAAAGACGTGTTCACTCAATTTTGTTGAAGAATATTTATTTTAAGTTTCAAGAAAATTACACAACATTCTTTTTACCTCCCATACAAATTTTGGCAACCCTTTTCGCCCCCTTAGGGGTTGAATTTAAAAAAATCTGGTTTTATTTCTTGCCTACATTATTCCTACATAGACCCTCTGTGCAAAATTTCAGCTTCCTAGGTCCAACGGCTTTCCGTGTGGAGTTTCTGGTCTTCCATCGGACGCGTCCCCCGGGTGGCGGATAGGGGAACGCCCTCCAGATATGGGGGGTACCGGCTTCGGCCGGCGCGGACCAAAACCAGAGGGAGGGGGACGTCCAGTGGCTTGCGCTGCTGGATGTCCCGCGGGGTCCACTATGGGCCCCGCACCCGTAACCCCACACTGAGTGGGGCCGGGGGCCTTCGGGCTGCGAGGAGACAACCTCTATAAAAAACACACGGTGGGAGCCCTCCTCTATCCCTCTGCTCAGCAGAGGGCATAGAGGAGGTTGAGGGAGGGTCACAGACGGCAGGTTGGGGGACCTGCCATCCTACATCGTGACGGGAGAAGGGGGTGGGGGGCCCTTGCCCCTTCTCCAGTGAGGGTGGGCCCGACTCCTTGCGAGTCGGGTCGACGTAGCCGGGGCGCCGCTGTCGCATTCGCGTTGTGGTTCACACCACTTGCGAGATCCGGCGGCGCCCCATTGCACGAGCGACAGGACGGCCCCCGGGGTGTTTTAGGAGGTATGACTCTCCTATTATTAGGAGAGGAGAGTTCGACACACGGCCGTCGCCCTCACCCAAGGGTGGCGGTTATGGTGCACAAAGCATTTCACCCCGTTAACAAAAAAAAAAAGGTCCAACGGCTTGCGCTGGGCGTTGATGAGTGAGTCAGTCAGGACTTTGAATTTTATTTATATAGATCAGCGTCACCAGCCCGAGCGTGATGGCCAGATTCGTTCACCGAAAAGTACTTATTAGAAGTTTCAAAAAGGAACCTTAACAACAGAGAGAATTTTAATATATGCCCACGAAACTACATTCTCCTTGAAACAATGAGGTGTTCACCTTCGGGCCGAAAATTGTATAATATTGTCAACAAAAAACAAGGAATATTCATGAAAAATACATGTTTTATTTATAGATTAAGAGCTAGACCTACTTTACAGTACTCAGTTCTAATTCTAATGCATGTAAATTCTTCCATCATAGGCGTCATTACCATATTTTTTAGAGCATTCCGCTTTCCGAACTAACGTAAGAATCGTTATTTCTGAAAACAGATATGTACTGCCTCGTCGGTCTAGCGGACGTTTGACTACGAAAACAGTGGTTATGTGTTCGATTCCCGCTAGAGGCCGCCGTACTTGATTTATACAAATGACTTTAGTTGTATTTCCATGTTTGTGATGTCCTTGCCCGGTTACCATAAAACAAGTTATCCTACCTAGTTTGTGACCAGCCAATTAATGTAACTGTCCACTGTGTTGGATTTGACCTATCTTAACGTTTTCAAAGTGTCAAAATATGAATTACTGACAGCAGGAGTATCTCTAAAACTCACAAAACAGAGGTCACTTATCCCAGTGGAGACTTAAGTTTTTGAAGCACTGGAGAAATGACTCCGCAGAGTGGAAGTTTCAGTTACTGAATGAAATCTAAAAAAGCTGCAGGGCCCTTCCAGAGCGCTCTCTAGTAAAACACACAATAGTCGTGGGCGAGAGATATTGGCAAAACAACCGCCTCGTTATGAATGGACGTGACACGGCAAAGATAATTACTTCGGGCAGGACGCGTGGTACAGTCGACAGCCGATGGCCCTCTACGGTTTTGTTGCAAAGTTGCTCCTAACGTAATATAAGATTTATTTAACCTCTCCAGTCCTGTGCTTGAAAATAACAATAGTTTTTATTTTGTCGACACGGGACTGAGGAGGTTAAAGCACCTGTCGCCCAAACTTTTAGCAACAATGGTTCTTATTACTGTATGTACAGTTCTGTAACAATTTTAATTTTTCGGCCTCAGTGGTTCCTCAGAAGAAAGTATCGTACATGTGTGTAAAGGTTGGTGAGCGGTCGATGTATATAACGTTGTAGACTTGAAAGAGTCAAAGCTGAAACTTAATAGATTATTTGTATAGATCTGCCGATCCGATCGCCTATCCGTCTAATTGACAAATTTATCGACAACGATACAAAACTTAGATCGTTCATTAGTTCGAAATGTTTAAATTATATGTACACTCTTATAAAATTATATGTACAATTATATACACACTTACGTAATCGACATCCTATTTTCTCGAAAGTTATCGCTCTAAGGGTCGACAGTCGATTCAACGAAAATTACTTGCAATGTGTGAATTAAGATTGATTCATTTATCAATGATGCGTAGAATATTCTCCTCACCGTATATTTCAACTACAGAAAAACTGCAGACAGAAATCCTACATTGGCAGATAATGGACAGCAGACTGCAGACCCAATTCACATACAAATATTCAGTGCACTACAGAACAGAAACACTCCGTCGTAAAGCTGACACGACTTTGATGTATTGCAAACAACCGAAGTTTATTTGTCTGACGCGGTTTAAGAATTACACCCGTTGCTGTGGAAGCTTTGCTCAACGGTTTTTCTGCTTTCCGTGTGTTATACATTTATAATTTATAATGCCCTATCCGTTGTATAAAAATCCGACTTTCATAAAAAAAATTGTTAATTTTACTGAACTCCAAAAAGTTTAAGGTCCGAAAAATGAGACCCGAAATGAGTAAAAAATGCAAAGTCAAAGTCATTTGTTAAGGAAAATACTGGATTATTAAAAAAGTAGGTAACGTCACGTATATGTATAGACAAAGATAGAAGAATATCCAGAGATAACGGCCAAACACTGCATAATAGAGAAGCACTGAAAGAAAAAAACAAATAATTCAGACATTTCAGGCCAAACCACGAACAAACACGAGTACAATTTACTGCCGAACATAACTCGTGTTGAGTTTTATAGAAACAAAGAAGTGTGCCATCACAACAACAATAAACCAAGAGATAACAAACTCTGCAATCCAAGCGATTGTAAAATTCTAGTTCAAACAACATAAACATTTACATACAGGCACATACATTGTTTCTGGCCCCACACCCCTATGTCGTGGGAACTAGAAACAGCGACATCAAAAACATGTAAACATCCAAGACCTGGGGTGTTTTTAACCCTAGCTGTGGTTCAGACCCAGGACCTCGCGCATGGTAGGCAGATGCGCTAAACAGAGGTCGTCAAATTAATTCAGTCGTCCATTCTCTAGGGAGTTGTGTGCGGCGTATAAGACGCCCCATTGCAAAAGTTTCAAGCTAAACTCAATCTTCCGGGATACAGGAGTTTATTTTATATTTTATTAAATCCTGAGCGAAAAACCTTCAAACTAATGTCCCGGCACGTTTTTACTCAAGTAATCCTTTAAACCCCTTTCTATCTTCCAGTGCAACTTGTCCCACATAATCCCAGAGGATGCTCGTCTAAAATGCAGCGCGTCCGAAGCTGCTAAAAGCGTTTTAAGCAGAAAATATAGCACAAGTCCCTCTCTACGTGCACGTGCACTTAGCTTCACACTGCTACGCGTCTACGATCCGTTCCAAACGCGCACTTATGCCGAGCGCAGTAAGATCCACTGCGGGGTATCCAGTCACGCTGATTGTACTTAAGATTAGATGAGGTCACGACCTACATTTCTGTAGCAGACGACGCCCCAGGGGCGAATACGGGCTCCCGGGTGATCGTAAAGTGAAACGAGAGAGGCGACAAATCCCTTTAAGCCACGTTTTCCCGTTGAAACTCTGTAATGCCCGGTCCCAATAACCTATCAACCAGCTACCACCAGTTAAAATTGTATCTTTAGTTGCTTACTGCTGTTTCTATAAGCAAAGATAAAGTACCAAAGTTAGAGAGTATTATCTATTTTTTACCTGTGGTAGGGGCATTCAAATAATATTTTTATGGAAACAGAAGTAACAGTTAAGTAAAATTTAACTGCTTACCTTCTCTTACTACAATCTGTAGATTGTTATCTGTAGATAGGTTATTGGGACTGGGACTATAAATAATAATAAAAAAACGCACTAAAAGTAGAGTTCGATGATTTTTTTATGGACCTCATCAACAGATCTTGATCAAAGGAGACGGGGGGATCTCTGGGCCCAATTGTAAATAAGCTGAAATATGGTTTAAAAAATGCGGTATTTTTTTTGTTTCAAAATATAAAAAATCTGCTCAATTCACAATCTGGGAGACGAGAAATCTCAAAAACAAGTTTATTGCACTGATGAAATAGAGTATCGATTACTATAATCGATTACTGTATGATTTCAACAATTATATTGAACTTAAAAACACTTGCACAGGATGGTGGATTCAATCAAAGTGAACAAAATATGCTACGAAATAAATAATTATATTGTCAATAATTTAAAATAAAACAGAATATGGACTTTAAAATCGATTCTCGTAGATTCTCGTTTACAGATCGATTTATTACTTATGTTTGTCAAATGTATTTAATATGTGCTGACAGTGACAGCTCCCGGACTTTCAATCTATGATGATCATTGATCACCGGATTATAGGTACTCGTCTTGTATCGGATAGTTTGCGTATTTCAATTATATTCCTCGACCAGTGCTTTCTCTCTACGGACTTCTAGTATATTGTTTAACTTGTACGACTGTGGCATAGCGACTAATCGATGTAATACACTGGGCCGACAAGTTTTAGATGATGAAATGACACAAATCCTGGTCTTCCCTATCTTTTAATCCATTTGTAAGTTTCGTTACATTCACCCACTCAATAAAGTACAATAAAAACTACAATTAATGTAGTAGTTAATTGTCTCATCATCATCAACCCATTATGCCCCCATCAAGTGGCACGGGTCTCTTCCCTGAGGAAGGTATAGGCCTTACTCCACCACGGGAGCCAAGTCCGGATTGGTGGAGGCTTGTTAGGACTAGTGGCTGGTCTTACTGTCAGAAGTTCTCAAGCCGCCTTAAGGCCTCTGACTTGGCTTAACGACTGCCATCTATCGACGGCAGCCGGCACCAACTGCTTAAAGTGCCTTGCGAAGCACGGAACCGCTCGGAAAAATGCCACTAGCGTTAGTCATAGACGGCGACCCATCCATGGACTGCACGCGCCGTATGTTGCTTAACATTAGTGATCGTTTAATTGTCTATTACAACAAAATAGCAAACATAGTATTAAAAAATCAGGTGTTGAGTATATGTTGTTGTCAATTTGTTGCATAACCTCACTTTTACTAAAACTCTTTTGCTCTCAGATTGCCAAAATCCGCAAAATCTTCAAACTTGGTTTGACAATATATAAGCTGTTAATTGACACCACTCTCATCTTTTTACAACTGGGCCCAAGAATGTATGAAAGCGTATCCGTCTCCTTTATATACAATCACCGCTGAAGTAGGTGCCAAAAAACTAAACTAAGTCGAACTAAAAAAAAACGAATGAAATCTCGCACCCGCAAACTGCTATTTTGTATGGCCTGTTGATTTGATTGAGCTTATTGTTGTTTGATTGAGCTTATTGTTGTTACTATTTTTTTTGTATTTTTTGTTCTATATCTGTGTGCGTGTGTGTAGATGCAAATTGATGATGATGAATGATGCAACTGTTTGCTTTATTAGTATTCTAACAAGAAATTGCTCTTCAAAGCTCAATATTACGGAAATGTATTCCTAAATCAAAAATTATTTACTTACATTAACCAAAAATTCAACAGATTCCATTGCCTGTGCCTCACGGGCCCCATACAATGATCTAACTAGTACGTCTGCGATTTAGGATCCTCCGTGGGCGTACTCCCGGGCACAAAAGAGCACTCATTGAGCCAAGTACCGCGGGGCGGAGGCCTCTGCATGGCTTGTCATTTAGATTGATGAGACGACAACTGCGCCACGGAGTGTATCATTTTGTTGCATCGTTCAAATCAAATATTTTTAATCATAATAAAAACAAAATATTTACTTCATGAACCTAAAAGTTTTTATTTTCACAAGTAATAGATTATGCGGAGAAGAATCTAACAAGACATCTCCACATTTACTCTTTTAAAAACAGTTTTAGCTTAATAAAGAAAGTTTTAATTTAAAAATTTATTCTCATAAAAGTGTTCAACTTCAGACAGCATTGTCCTCTGAACACCTTTTTTTTTTTAATTCTTTGTTGCACAAAAAATATTGTAGAAAAGGTGGACTTAATGCTAATTGTATTTTCTACCAGTCAACCCGCAGGAAGTACAGGAGAGAACTTTAATCTTAATCTACTGTTTAACACCAGACATCTTTGTCTTCTAAATAATCGATGATTTTATAAAATAAGCTTATTTGCACAGAGTATGCTTAACACAGTTCTTAAGCCGCGTCGGAGGTAACTCTAATATATCTTGGGGAATCTTGTTGTAGAACCTTACACAGTGCTCCATAAAGGACGTAGGGTAGAAGGAAACTGGTATTATACCAGTTTCCTTCTGTTAATTAAATAAAACTGCACGGAGCCCCTTGATCCAGAAGACACAAAACGGTCATTACGTGCCCAGCCAACTAAACTAAGTATTAGAAGAAGTACAAATCTAACTTAACAACACTGTCTAAATCTAAATCATACAGTGACAAAGTGACATCACGCACGACATACCGCTAGCCTAGGCGCACACTAGCGACACGCGACAGGCGCAGCTCGGCGACGAGACGCGACGACAGGCTACGGCCGTCAATTTTCATATAATATTTTGTTCGAATCTCCGCACACTTGGCGTCAGAGTCGACGACAAGACGCCAGAAGCAAATGACAACGTCGTGTCTGATGCGGCGACTTGACGCGGCGACAAGTCGCCCTGTTTGCGATGGCTCTTAGTGTCTCTGGTACCTTTGTAAGGGCGGCCACATACAGTCGGAATCCCGTTGCGAAATATCGATTCGGAATTGTATACATCACACACATAGTTACGGTCTATTCGGAGCAGCAAATCTCAGTTGAGAGCTCTAGCTAGTTGAGTTCAGACCTTTTTCAGCGACAATTTTCTCATTGCGATTGCACTCTTGCTGTATCTTGCTAAGAAGAAGATGCGGGTTGCTACTAACGCCTAACGCACAGGCTACTGTGCGTTAGGCGTTAGTAGCAACCCGAAACTCCGAATCCGAATACAGCGAAATTCCGAATCGGAAAAAACATCGAACGAGCGTTGGTGAGTTCAGACCTCTTTGCAACGAATTTCTGATTGTGATTGCAGTGTCGCTGTATCTTGCTAAGAAGAAGAAAACGTTGTGAGTTGCATTCGGATCAGCTTTACTTCGTACGGGATTCCGACCGCACAGGGTACTATGCGGAGTTCCGAATCGGAGAAAATGTCGAACAGAAACCTACTGTATGTATGTAGGTAGGTAGGTCCATAGAATTTTATGAATTTACTGAATTCGGAATGCCGAATCGAAGTTCCGAAACGGAATTCCGAACGTATGTGGCCGGCCTAAGGCGGCGCGGAACGAATCCGCTCAAGGACGAGCGTGTCTTTGACTCTTTCATTTACTGTCGAACAAAGTAGGAAGGCACCTACACGTAACATCTCACAAGCCACGTGTCTAGCTGAAGACTCAAAGGCTGTGATTGTGTCAGAAACCATAATAATATGTTGTTGTAAATTCCAAAAATACATTGACGAAATTTTGCGTTTTTTTTTAACCTCGAAGTTAAATTGAAAAAACTAAAAACACGTTGGAAAATAGAAAATGTACCTCTTAAGACGAAGAAAATTACGTGCAATTGCAATTTCAGACCGCCTCATCTGGCAACACTTACATACACATCTGGTGCGTTGGACATGGACATTCATTTACTCGCGTTTAGAGTGCACACCGCAGATTAGCTTAAAGAAGTAAGTTTAGGGGACATTTAACGAGACTTTAGTTACGGAGGCCTCTAACATGAAGATTTAACTTTATAAATTAGTTAAGATATGTCTTAAGACCGAAACCTCACTAAATGCCGTTTTAGTGGAATATTTTTTTATAAATAAGACCGGTTTTATAGCACGATTAATTTCAGAAAGCGACTGTATAACTACGTGCCTTTCGCTCACTTGTAGACAAAAAAATGGATTTGAAGATCTACTTCTCTGTTCAAAGTCGGATTGAAGTTGGATTTATCTGTGCTTTATTTATAGGAATATTAAAGATCACATACCTATTTGCGATCAATCTGTCTGAAGAAGAAGAAGAAGAAGGAAAATTTATTATAAAAACAGTACACACGCCACAATAATACAACAAACCCAAAAAATAAAACAAAAAATAGTGCAAAACAGAAAAACAGAAGAGAACAGAAAGAAAATAAAGGTCACGGCGTGTCAATGCTGTTATAAATGGCAGCTGACTCAGCATTATGCTGATGGACAAGCCTTCAGCGCTGATTTTTAGTCAGTGTCTGTAGGGTTTATACTGTGTACGACTCTTTACTTCGTCTAATATATTTGTATTATATATTCGAGTGGCCCGTTGGTCAAGCCGTTTGCGCTTAGCTGCCAACAAAGAGGTCGTGGGTTCAATTCCTGCTGGTGACCGCCGTATATTTGTACAAAATATGGCTTCAGTCTGGGTGTTTTGGATGTATATAATGTCTTTGTTACTATAGCACAGGGTATCTTGAGAGATTACAAACGTGCGAACCGTGTCATAAAAGTGCGAGCGAGAGTTCCGATATGCCTGATATGATTCCTGTACGTGTGAGAGAGAGGTCTGATACAAATGTTTATGACTCAGTTCGCACGTTTGTAATGGCTCAAGTATAGTTTGCGATCAGGTCAAGAGACTGTGTAGTGTGCAAGTTATTATTATCATTAATAATGTCACAACAGCAACTTAGTCATCTATTCTGTTATCTTCAGTGAAATTAAGGGCATGCTTATCTCATAATTTCGCTAAGAGATAAAGGCTGAGATGCTCTTTTCGGAGTTTAGGTCAAAAAACATGTTTGCTACGTTAACCAACAAAAGAAAAGAACACCGAAAACATCACACTAATATTATAAACGTGAAAGTTTGTGTGTGTGTTTATATGTTTGTCAGTCTTTAGCGCTGAAACGGCTGGACGGATTTTAATAAAATTTGGTATGGAGTTAGCCGATACCCTGGATTAAAACATAGGCTACGTTTTACCGCGGGGAAATATCTTATTCCTACGGGAAAATCGATGAACCGCGGGTAACACCGCGGGGCACAGCTAGTACTTTATATACCTAATATAGACAATGCAAAATGTTAATGGTCTATGTAAATGGTAACCTAATTTACCTTTGACATACTAAAATTTCTAGGCTGGCTGGAAGAAATTTCTTAAGAAATAAGTCCGCCTTTGCACTTATTTTTATCATAAACGTTTTATTTAAGTTATAAATAATAATAATAATATATCTTTATTACTTTAAAAACTTTACAACTAGTGGTTTGTTTACATTTTAAAAGGTACCTATTACATTCAATATTTAAGGCAAAGCTGGATAATGGACATTATTATAAACAATTCTCTTCTGTGCCTGAACTAGGTTCTAGACCTGTATCTCAGGCAACAGTGCTCTTCATCGTCAATACCGTGTTTATAAAGCTTAGACATGTGTGTAAGTTTAAATATATACCTAGTACTCGGACATCATAGATAATAATTAATCGGACATTACAGAATTATATGATGTATTGTTTTTTTCATTGTGCAATAAAGTGTAACAACAATAACAACAGCAACATCTCGAGCCATAAACACCAACTCCCCAAAACTCCCAATACGTGGAAGCCAATTCAGTATCGGCGAGACTCAGCACGACTTATAATACTGTTACAGAGACCGACAATCGATACACGCAAAGTCTACGAACAGGGGAGGCAGTCACGCGAGTTAAGCATCTAATTTAATAGTTCTGCATACCAACGGAGGGAGAATGTATACAAGTCTGTGCTCTGTTATAAATCGGAGTTTCTGAACAGAGCCTAATTGACCAAGCCAAATTTTAGACTGTGACAGAAATCTCAAAACCATTTCGAGAATTATGCTTTCACTGCAATTTTTTTTATCAGATTTGTAATTTTTTTTAAGATATTAAATAAAAACTCTTGAGATTAAATGACTTTTCAAACACAGTATGAGAATGAATACTTAGAATAGCCTCACTAAAAAAAAAGACAAATGATTTTTTTTTTTGTATGTAGGCAAAGACTATCTCTTTAATCGTGCTCGGATGACGTCACAAACACCAAAATTTTAGAAAAATATTAAAAGTAGATATAATTGAAAATTAAAATAAAATATAGTTGACCATTTTCAAAATAAATTACAAAAACGGAGTACCGAGTCCAGAGCCATTTCAATTTATTTCAATAATGTCAGCTACATTACAGATCGGAATAGCTCAGTTATATTACGCATTACGTATTAATATAATACTCATATCTAACGCGCTAAAAGATAAACATAATCATTTACATACAGGCACATACATAGCTTCTGGCCCCACACTAGGATACCCTGTATCTTGGAAGCAGAAACAGCGACATAACAAACATGTAAACATCCAAGACCTGAGTTTTTTATGTCCCCTGCTGGGATTCGAACCAGAGACCTATCGCATGGTAGGCAGATGCGTTAACCGCTGCGCCACAGAGGTCGTGCAACTGTGCAACTGTAAAATTCTATACTGGGCATAACATTTAGGCCCTTGATTTCTTAACCCTAATGGATCAGCTAAACCACTTCCTTCCGCTGATACTAACTTCTTGTTCTTGGCCAGTCGCGTCAGATTTATTAAATGCTTTAAGGGGAAAACTGCGAGACAAATCGGCCAATTTCCCTCTAAGATAAATATCAGCGAAAATACAACAACACGTTTCTGGTAGGTACAGTCACGAACAATATATATGTCGCAGTAAAGTAGTTAAATCAGAGAGTCAATTGAATCTCTAGACAGTCAATCAAAGATCGATATTCAATCAAGTCGCTAGCATTTTGATTTAAATAAAGCAACATTTGACTATCTGACTGACCGAAAGCCAGCATGTTGATTATAATGTAAAACAAGATGGCGGTCACGACAACAGCTGATTACTTTTAGAGTCTTTCTTTTGTTTCTTTTTTTGGGGTCTTTAATGAAATTGTAAACATGTTGTCGACTTCGCCACGATTACTTGATTTGTTATTGTTGTTTTGGTGTCATCGTGAAGCACTGAGAGCCTGGAAATTCCGTGTTTTGTTTTATTGTAAATGGTTACTCAGCAAAATTAAAAAGAAGAGTCTTGTTTTTGTAGTGAGTTCTTGTTGCAAAGATTTTGGAAGATGATGAGCGACATCAAGGTAAGTTTGTGGTTTTTTTTTTTCATTTTCCTAAATAATGAAATATTTTGGTCCCCTTTAAAAGCTAAATTCTTACGACGACGCCTAAGATGGACGAGATGTCTCGTCATGAAATACCTAGGAACGTTTAGGAAACTCGTTAAACGTTTCGTTCACTCGCTTGTCTGACGGAACTTTAGCGACTTGATTGAATATCAATCTTTGATTGACTGTCTAGAGATTCGATTGACTCTCTGATTTAACTACTTTACTGCGACATATACACTGTCACTGTCACATTTTGTATCACGCACACATTTTGTTTTGTACTGCCCATGTGCACGACAATTTTTCCTATATTGTCTAACCATTGGTTACATAATTTAGGACAAATTGTCGCACACTTCTTTCTACATTGTTTTAAATTAAGATTTTTAGAAAATGTAACAGTGTATATCATTATTGCTTGTGACTGTACACTGAATAAAAATACCTTCAGACAGTTTTCCTCAACCTGCTAGTTCGGGAAAACGTAATGGCGACGGGCACAACAAATATAACAACCACAAAGTAAAGTTATCGTTAATATTGACAGTGTACTTTGAATAAAAGATGACGTGGAGGATCGAAGAGAAAGTTAAGTCGCTACGCGCTCCCTTGGCAAAGCTCCAATAGGGAGATGACTAAGAAAAAATCTACGTAAGCTAAATTGAAAAGGATACCCCCCAGTTTCTCGTTCACCAATAAGCTGTAAATCGGCTGTTACAACTGTCAGTTGTTTTTTTAGGGTTCCGTGGACCTCAAAGGAAAGCACAAACTCTTACAGGATCACTTTGTTGTTCATACGTCCGTCCGTCTGTTTATTTGTCTATCAAAATCCTTTACCTCTAGAATGCGTAAAAGCGCGCAGGTAGAGTTGAAATTAAAATCAGGTACTCAAATCTAAAGAGATGAAGCTGTGACAAAAGCAACCTTCTAAGATAACTTAAACATATAAATTATGGCTGTTTATGTCGCAAAAAAACGTATACATATTTTGATACTCAAGGAAATCAAAATTTATAAAGTTCCGTTGACCTAGAGCTATGAAATTTGGCAATTAATATAGTCTTATACTACAAGAGCGTGCAGAGAACAATCTGAAGACTATACATTTGCAATGGAATTATTAAAAAAATTACTTTGATGTCCAGAAAAAGCGTAGATAAGACTGCGAGACTCGATTGCTGAAATATTTATAATATTACGTATTGTACATTTGGACAATAAATACTTACATACATGCACATAGTTACATTCCTACTGGCCACTAGGATACCCTGTGTGTTGAGAACTAGAAACAGCGACATCACAAACATCATCATAACATTAGCTGCAATGCCCCAGACGGAATCATAATATTCCGACACGTAGGTATCAATTTTGCACGCGAAGACACGGCGAACATGGACAAATCCAGACTGGGGTTCACCAAGTCTCCCTCTACATGTACCCAGATTCTGGTTCTGATTCTTGATTCTTTGATTCTTAAACGCGCGCAGGAGACAAAGACTCGCGCTACCCCGCTCTCATCTGCTACGAAAGCACCGGATGGGTGATACTCTCTATTTTCTTGCGCGCGTAATACGGGCTGGACTATCGAGGCTTATTCTTTAAGGCTGCCACTAGATACAGTAGTACTATGTTCGAACCACAGTTTTAAACACGCCCTTGTATCAAGTAAACACAAACCAAAGGAGTTGTTTAATCACGACACCTTTTGTAGCTTCGAGCGGAACAAGGAAACGAGAAACAGATCGGTCGGGCTCCAGCGACCGCGGAAGACGAGAACAGTACATGTGACGTTTCAATCGGATGGTTTTTATCGAGCTTTTTGCATTGTTTCGTGCTCCAAATGTTTGTTCCGAAATTGGAAAATAAAACAACTTAACTTACACCGTCTTCTAACTGTGATTGGTAAGAGTTAGCATTTTTTGTTCGGAAAAGTAACGAGAACCTGCGGGTAATCACCAGTGAACACAAGTTTACATAGTTCATTAGATGTCGTGATAGATACTTTTGTGGAATCAGAACAAAATGTGAGTTAAATGAGAACCCGAATAATGTATCTAGTTACAGTAATCTGTGATAATATTGTTGTTAGTTCCAAGTCCACGAGTGAAGAACTATAGAAATACCAGATGAGTAGACAACGATCTCAACTACAAGCGATGCACCAACCAGAAAACAAGACTAGAAAGCAAACCATCAACAAACACATAAGATAACGCACAACAACACGCCGATAAACAAACGCTCGGCATCAGGGTACAAATTCCGTGACGGTCACGTTTTGCCCTGCTCGAAGACACAACGCTGCCAACAACTGCCGACATCCACCTAGATCAATACACGCAGAGGGCCGCTGGCACCGCGCCAGACACTAAAACGATCGGATACTAAACCGCCTGTTTAAAAACAAATCGTTACTGGCTGCTTTTTCACGCAAACACCAGGAGGCGTAGGAAAAAAAGCCAATCGCGACGATACCTATACATCATTACATCCCACTGACAAAGAATTCATAGCCAGTGTAAAGTCGATAAAAAAAAAATGCGCTGGCCCTCGTAGATGCATGGTGTGGTAGTCCTAGCCCTAACAAGATACCTGAAGTTAATATCGGACGCTTTAATCAGTTATGACCTTGACAAGAAAAGTTAAAAAGCATTGTTGTGGTGAGCCGATCGGCCCAAACAATAATTCTACAGGGTAAGTTTGAACACGAGTAAAGTATCGCAGATTCTCTACAATAATATAGTGTTGTTACAAAATACCGGCTAAACTAAACTAGATGGGGCTCAAAAGACAGCAGACTGATGTAGCTAAGCAACAACCAAAAATACTTCCTGTGTTAGTTTAGCTACTTGAACAAAATTGCGAGAACGCTTGATATACTCAACGAAGACGGGTATATAAGACAACAGTAAGGCTCAATTCAAACTGGCACAGAGTCGAAGCGTCGCGTCGCGAAGCGAAGCGTCACGTTTTTCAACTGTTCTAAATTCATCTCTATTTCTCTATCAATACGGTACGAATTTGTGTTGGGAAAAATTGAAAATAGTCAGCGACGCGCGTCTGCGCTGAATTTAGAACAGTATTCGCCTGCAAGGGTTGCTCGGATTCGCGCATTCGCGCGAATTATTTCGCGTCGCATCGCTTCGCTTCGCTTCCACTCTGCGCCAGTGTGAATTGAGCGTTACTACTATCGTCAAAAAATAAAACCAGATGGTAGAGAAACAGATTCGGCTGGTGCACAAAACAGTGCAGACATTGTTTAAGCCTCATCTATGTGACAAAGCTTCGCTCGTAGCCCCCGGCCGCCTGACTTTTCTTAAACGATCACGAAGGTTAAGCAACATAGGGCTCGTTCAGTGCACAGATGGGTGACCGTCTATGTCTAACGCTAGTGGCATTTTTCCTAGCTATTCCGTGCTTCGCAAGGCACCTTGAGCAGTTGGTGCCGGCTGCCGTCGATAGGTGGCAGTCGTTAAGCCTAATAGTGAGAGGCGTTAGGGCGGCTTGAAAACTTCTGACAGTAAGACCAGCCACTAGTCTTACAAGCCTCCACCAATCCGGACTTGGCCGCCGTGGTAGTGTATGGCATGTACCTTCCTTAGGGAAGAGACCAGTGCCCCTCGGTGGGGACCTTATGGGTTGATGATGATGGTGTGATAAAGACATGCGGAGGCGAGTCACGAAACATAGTCTGATCGCAACATAGTATCGCTAAAAATCAGTTTATCGGTATTGACATTGACACACAAACAAAACAATATTTGGTTGCGTGGATAACAAATCGGGTTAATTAAGCATTACGAGGGTTTCATACAGTAGATTACGAGAGTGGAGTAAATATTTAGATAATAATGTTGATTAAAATACCAACTCGCAAAACAAATACGCTGATAGAAAGTGGGATAACAAAAAAAAGAAAGAAAAAGATAAAGATATAACAAGCCTCACTTCCGAAAAAAATAGGAAGTTTGCCGCCATCGGATGTCTGAGTGTGTATGCAGCCTATACATGTACCACTATAGGGCACAGCCCTTCTCTCAGAGAGAGATTATGGGCTTTAATTATAACGCGTGCCCACCGCGGATTGGTGATTTCAAGCGCCGAGGTATTATTGAATAGCTCAGATATTCTTACGATGATTTACATCAGCTAGTGATATTGCTACTATAACTTCACAAATGCACATGAGGACACCAATTCAATTCTTGATAAGAGGGCGAATACTGTTAGAGCGTCCCCGCTATATTGTTAGGCCTAAATTTAATACGTATTATAGTATCGATTTTTAGAAATAGAACACAGTATAATTTTTGTAACCTAAATGGGTAAATCCATTATTGGCTGCATTTACAATTTATTAAGAAACTATTCATTACTTGTAATCAGGGTTAGGCCATACTCTACCACGGGGGCCAAGACCGGATTGGTGGAGGCTTGTAAGACTTTTTTTTTTTTTTTTTTTTTTCACGCTGGGAAAAATGCGTTACGCATCTCCTCCCGTCGGGGGACGGAAGGAGTATGTGGGACTCCCCGGGAAAGTGGTTCCCGGTATACTCACTAAACAACCCAGCGGCACTCCCTCTTCGCCTTGGTGGCGGGGTTCTGGGAATCTGGCACTTCTTCCAGTCCCCCGCCGGTGATTGCCCGCCTAGACACGGCGGGCCCCTCGCGCCCCTCCCTTCACGGGGAGGGGCCCGGGGACGACCGGGAGTGCTCGGTCGTCCCCATACGGCGCGGTGATGAGCAGTGCAATGCGGACGAGGGCGCCCCCGCACCTGTCGCCCGCTGCTCATCACCATGGGGCGAGAGGGGGCGGTTGCGAATCCGCCCTCTCCTGCCCCTCCTTCGTTGGCGGAGCGGCGGCGCGAGAGGATCGTTCTCCCGCGCGCGCTCCGCCTCCTCCTTCTGTGCCATCACGTCCTCACAGAAGGAGGCGACCGCCGTCCACGCCTCCTTGCTCCCCAGCATGGCATTTACCACGCCGGGAAGCGAGAGGTCCGGCCCAACCACGGCGACAAGACCGCGGCGCCGCTCGGACAGCGACGGGCACACCTCAAGGGTGTGCTGCGCCGTGTCGTCAGCCGCGCCGCAGCCGTGGCACCCCGGGTTCTCCTCTCTCCCGATCCGGTGCAGGTACGATCCGAAGCATCCGTGCCCGGACAGCACCTGCACCAGTCTGAAAGAGAGGAAACCGTGCGAGCGCTCGAGCCAGTCTTGCAGGACCGGCCCGAGCGCGTCCAGGGTTCGGCGGCCGAAGGCTGCGGTGGCGAGGTCCGCCGTCCAGTGATGGACTATTGCCTCCCTCGCCTCCCGCCGAACGGCCGCCCGTACCTCAGGGGTGGGGCGCTCCCCGAGCGCCTTTCGCCCCGCCGTCCATTCGTACACTCTGGCGAGCACCCACGCCTCTAGCTCCCTAGGCGGGGTGCCCGCCAGAGCGCACGCGGCCGCGAACCCAACCGTCCGGTAGGTTCGCGCCACCCTCTGGGAGGCTTGTAAGACTAGTCAAAGGTTTTCAAGCCGCCCTAAGGCCTCAGACTTGGCTTAACGACTGCCATCTATCGACGGCAGCCGGCACCAACTGCTTAACGTGCCTTGCGAAGCACGGAACCGCTCGGAAAAATGCCACTAGCGTTAGACATAGACGGTCACCCAGGTATGCACTTAACGAGCCCCATGTTGCTTAACCTTCGTGATCGTTTAACCTCTTCAGTCTTGACCTTGAAAATAACAATAGAAAAACATTGTCATTTTCAAGGTCAGGACTGAGGAGGTTAAGATCACTCAGGCAGCCGGGGCTACGAGCCATTCATACATAAATAAAATAAAATAGATCTGGGGAGAATTATGTTGATCTCGAGACGGACGTTTAGTGTCAACATCACACGCTTAATGTGTGGGAAAAAGTGCCTGCCAATTCTGCCTAGCAAGTGCTTCATAGAATCATCAACAAAACACTCAGTACCCAACAAACTAAAACAGACAACTATAACAAACGAGCTAGCGCAGGTGGACAGATAAGCGATTGCATCCGATTAGCCAATCCCAGAGGAAATGGCAGCCACAAGCGACTAACTAGCTGGAAACTGTGTGATTGCGGTGGCTATTGTTTAGTTGTACTGCGTCGCTAACGTGATTATTATATCAGGGCTGGTCGTCTCTAGTTTCTTTGTATAGCAGCAACTGTGGATGTAAATAGACGATATTCCTGTTAGATAACTGGTTGCTTAGAATTAGAGTTACTGTTGTACTCATAAAATAATGTGAACTCAAAGTTCAAAGTTGACTGCCCCGTGGGTCGAGTCGTGCAAAGAAAGAGGTCGTGGCTTCGATTTCCACTGGGAGCCGCCGTACATTTGTAGAAATGGCGTCAGTTTGAGTGTTTTCGATGTTTGTAATGTCCTTGCCTGATTACCTTAGTCCAGGGTATCCTGAACGGTGTATTGGGACTAGGTCAAGTGATTGTGTTCTGTGGAAGTTAATATTATTTTAAACTTGTCAGATGATGGACCATCCATTTTTCGTGTTCTGCGTGTCCTAACACCTGCACAGGAAGACCTAATGATTTCAACTGATAACGCAGTCAGAGCGTCGCAAGAAGCCGCAGCTCTTTAAAAAAGACTCGATAAAACTTGTTTTGCTATCGACACGCCAAGTAGACAGGTCAAAGTACACTGTCACGATAAAGTCATGCACGAAGAAAATCTTCAGTAATTTACAGCAGACTTGAGCTAGATACACAAACCAGGAACGTTTTTGTATCTACCAAATCAGGAGCCACGAATAGACGAGTTCCGGCTACGGTAATTGTCACTTTCCGTGCGTCCCACCAGTCTCACCCCCGTCCTGGCACGGGCGAATTGTGCCCATTCAGCAGATCTACAGCAGTGGTAGCGCAGAACGCTGGCCTCACATCCGAGCATAGGTCATAGGTTCGATGGACTAAAAACAGTTACGTTAAAGGTTACTTTGTGGGAAAAAAATAAAAGATGCTGTGGATTGTAGCAATGACTTCATACCAAAAATTTTGAACAGTGATACCACTCGACAACTGTGAAAAGCTGTGTCTAGATGTGAAGAATAAGTGAATAAGCCAATGCTAGAGAGTATTAGTCCCTGCGAGTATTATATATCTGCAAGATAACGTATAAAGGCTGCTAAATAATTGGCCCTAATATACAAGGCTGGGTACGGTATACACCCAGTCCTTATGATACACCCAGCCGTGATCTTTATATCGTAGGGAATACGTGCGCGCCCTCCTCGGCCTCGAGGGGGGTCGCTCATGATGTAGGTTTAGGGGTCCTTAGGACCAAACCAGCACCAAGGTGGTGTTTAGTGGGTAGGCGCACTCTGCGAGTCCCACATTGGCAGCACGGCCGGGCCCGTGCTGTTATGCATGAGCATTCACCACCTCCCTCCCCCGTGTCTTCCGGAGGGTGCCCTTTATAGAACTAAAAATTAAAAAAAAAAAAAAAAGGAATACGTGCGGCAGGCGAATGAAAACGTTAACGTTATCGTTGCCGTAGTGTCTAGGTATTGATCGATGACCTCTTATTTCGGTAGACTTTCAATTACGAGAAGCTAAGAAACTTATGCAGTTCATGGTCATTGAAAGCGAAAACCTTCGTCCCAGTAAGGGATATAATATGTGTAGGGATTAAATATGTGGCGTTACACTAGGGGGGGGGACTCCCGTCGTCCCAAATGTGACCAGCTGGGTCGAAGATTTTCCCACATCTTCGTCACAGCTGGTCACATTTGAAAGACACCCACCCTCCATAGTGTGACCAAAAATAATGAAATTCCCTAATAAGCCCGCAAAGCCCCTCACGTAACGTGAGACTGTTTCCCTTGATTAAATTGCTAATCCGTTCATGTCGCTCAAATAAATTTGCATAGGCGTCTTTTTTCTCACATTCCGAAGCAATTATATCAGAACCCGCAGAGAGAGGAAATGGAACGGTATGGAATTGACAGCCACTGCGGACGCAATGCAAATCTGCCGGCGCAGACAGGCGAGACAAGCCAGACTCTATTACCACCGATGGAGAGTCCAATTTAGATTCCGATAACGACGATCAAGGATGCGACGGAGCCGCAGAGGATTTAGAGCCCAACGTCGAAGAGACAGACGCTACAGTTGTTTGTGAAATCGCAGGCAGGAATGGAGATGTATTCCTCTCGGGCAATTTGCCTATTGCCGAGCCCAATTATCGCCCCCCGCACTTATTACTGAATTAGCGTGGTCGCGACGTAAATTTCGTGACGCCTCTGCGCTGAATTGAGAGGATGTCTTGTTTGTTGTGGAGCCGGTTGTTACCTGAATGTGTTGTGACGGAGTGGAAGGTTGCGAATGTAGTTAGAGTTGAACGATCGTGTCGATCTGTCTTACAGAGGCTTTTATGTTGGTGGAAATGAATAATGTACAAGGCGATTTCTCATAATACGCACACAGTATTTTTAAACACAATAAAGACAAAAAAAACGCCTTCGCTAATGTCAACACTAGGCGGCGCTGACGGTACTTTATATCGCACGGTATGGTTGTGTAATGAAAGGCTGAAAATGCCTTCTTCTAACTCTTTAAATGCAGTAAAAAAATATTTATTTAAACCACTTTACACAAAGTTACAAAAGTTACAAAGAGCATGAGAAAGTTGAAAATTAATTGGTCTATGTTAAGAATAAAACGAAAATGTTTACCGGCAGCCCCCACACTAGACTTATAGTCTGTATAATAGTGGGGGACTGGTCGAGTAACTTGACATTTTAACATTAGGTGACGGCTAGGAAACAGTCCCATTTTTTTTTGTATTTGATTAAGTCCATAAATTAAAACTTTTGTAAGCACTAGAGATTATTAACTTTATTCCAGATACTTGAGTTTTGTCGGACGAGTCCGACCAGGTTTCCGCAGAGCTTAATCATTGTGAGCAGAGACGGAACTCGCGATCGTCGGTTGCTCGTCTCGTCAAGTAAGTGTATCCGGAATAAAGTTATGCGCATAAATGTTTAAAGGTATAATAACAAGTTTATATTTTACCCTAAACTAAATCATATAAGAGTTTACGGCGGCCAGGTGATGAAAGCTTCAATAAATGTTACGAAAGCAACAGTGTAAGATAATTTGAAAGTCATAAACAGGTTACAGGAATAATGACAGCCAATAAAGCTGCGGTTGGCGGCGCGGTGAATGTTATTCATAACATGTGCACTACCGCCGCTATAAAATTAATAGACCAATTACGAGTACGTACTGAGATGGTGAAATTTTGAGACAAGGCGTTTTTAAGACATTAACCACGATATTACCCAATCACAAGCCTCGATTTAAGGACATACGTAAATTGAAATTGGTTTTTTGATATAAGATTAATTCACAATCAGATCACATCATAACATAACAGTATAACATCAATTTGACAAGTATTCAGTTAACAATTAAACATTGAATTATAGTGAATTTAAATCAATTGAGTAGACTCTGAAGCCTGGGTAGATAAAAATCTGTGATACAGGCATTAGTGCCCTATGTAAATGTTTCAAAAAATAATTCATAATAACAATCAATAGATACATCTATATAAATTGCTTTATTCAACGAATAATAATATATTTGAATAATTATTTTTATGCTCAGTGACATTTACAGCAAAATGTTTACTGGAGAAATTTTAACAATAAACCGAGACAATAAATTATGTGCAATAAACCAAACTTAATTTAACATGCGCGTGTGTGTGTTTGTATGTGTTAGCGTGATGGAAAGAAATATAGATAAACGTTTGTATGTAGGAATTTTTATGAGAGTTCGAATACGTAATTATGTTTCTGTAACACATGTATGAAGTTATCCTCCCTATTTAACAGTAGGTACCTATAATAGCTATGTGAATTTATCAAGTTTCAGTAATTCCTCCGTTTGGTCAAATGTAAGTCTCATTAAATATCTTTTAGTATAATTTCTAATTTCAATTTCTACACTCGTAATTATTGAGAGATTGAAAATTTAGCATTTTATTGAGCTTAAATTCCAGCATATTAATTTTAAACATTCTAAGGACACACACTTTTTATTTAGCGCTTACCGTACTATCTCCTCTGTACGATATTAAGGGGACTATAGCTAACACCACCGGAAAAAAATCTTATCTTTTTATCAGATCAATTTGAAAAAAGTGTCTACCTCTCAATCATGTTAGCAGTGATTTTAGGACCCATAGGGCCGATTTCTCAATTGAGAATTTACACTAAGTAAATACTTAAGTAACGATCTGTCACGCTCTTTTCTAACGAAATTTGACGAGACAGTACCTACTACAGTTGAGTAATTTACTTAGCGAAATTCTCAATTCAGAAATCAGGCCATAGCCATAGCTTTACGTGCATTGAGGGCTTTACAAAATCACTTAAAGGCTATTGGTACAGTTATCAATTCAACAAATTGCCTAACTAGGTAGTCCTAGTTAGGTTATTATGTACTTAATGTTAAATAAATCCATCTATCTATGTCTATTTATCTATATATATAAAATTCAAAGTCCTGACTGACTGACTCACTCATCAACGCCCAGCCCAAGCCGTTTAACCTAGGAAGCTGAAATTTTGCACGGAGGATCTATATATAATGTAGGCAAGGAATAAGAACGGATTTTTTTAAATTCAACCCCTAAGGGGGCGAAAAGGGTTGCCAAAATTTGTATGGGAGGTATAAAAAATGTTGTCTGATTTTCTTGAAACTTGAAATAAATACTCTTCAACACAATTGATTAAACACGTGTTTCACCGTTTTTTCGAAATTTAACCCTTAAGGGAGTGAACGGGGTTGCAAAATTTTGAAGTAAAGTCCACGCGGACGGAGTCGCGGGCGAAAACTAGTTAGTGATATGATGGCAAATCGTAAATGTACAAATCGGCCGTTTCTGGCATAACTGACTAAACCCTTCGGCTGCAACGCCACTTAAACTTCAGCGCGTATTTACATTTTCAAATCGATGCACATGTTTGATCGGCAATAAAATATCCATCTAAAGACGCTTGGCTGGCCGGGGCCGTGTCTGGCATCATTTAAGCAGTGTGATGGGCAATGCCAAGTCTGCCAACGGAACAATCCGCGCACGTGTTTACATATTCATACTAAAAACTTCCACACAACACAATCACGCGCCCTGGTCCCAAACTAGGATGCCTTGTGCTTAGGCAACTACGGCCCCATTACATAGGACTACAATACATGATTTACTATGATTCACTTATACTCCACCACGGGGGCCAAGTCCGGATTGGTGGAGGCGTGTAAGACGAGTGGCTGGTCTCACTGTCAGAAGTTCCCAAGCCACCCTAATGGTTCTGACTTGGCTTAAAGACTGCCATCTATCGACGGCAGCTGGCACCAACTGCTTAACGTGCCTCGCGAAGCACGGAACCGCTTGGAAAAATGCCACTAGCGTTAGTCATAGACGGTTACCCATCCATGCACTGAACGCGCAATGGGATATTGCTTAGACAGAGTAGGCTTGCCCATCACTTATACCATCCTGACAGCTCAGTCTGCTTAGCCCACAGGGGAGAATCCCAACCAGCAAAAACCAGTCTTAAAACAGTCTCAAGACTACTATTTTTTCGCTCTAATATTGATCCTAAATCATCGTATAAGCCTGCATTTGGGCACGATTATAAGCGTACTTGATTTAATATCATTCTAATATCAATCTTATTGAATGCTGTTCACCATTATAGTAATCTAGCCAAAACTAATTTAAGCTGCTTTAGGCTAATATCGCTTTTAGCTAAGTATCTTTTAAGACTACATAGGCTAAAATTGGTCTTACTTAAGAAGATTCTTAGTATCATCAATCTTATTTTAGTTTGACGTAAGACCAGAAAGTCTTCGCGAAACAATTCATTGTAATGGGTGCTTGTGTGATAAATGCAGCGTGACAATAAACGTAGCAAATAATAAAACTGTCTTTATCGTCTGGTGTTTGTTTATATTTAATAGTAAATAATCTCGTGGGAATAATTATTTACTGTAAACTAGACCCTGTTTTACGCTTCAAATTTCGTGCGCCTTATCAAATATTACATTTTGTATATTATTTTCTTTTTTTATTATACTGATATTTGCGTCCTTCTATATTTGCATTATCCTAGAGCACTATTAGACTACATTTGCATTCTGAATACCAATGGTACGGCCATGTTGTATTAATTTTGGTTCCTTAGGTACTCGTAATAATAAAACCTTAAATTGTTTTTTTTTTTGCAACTTAAGTAAATGTATTTTTATTTAAGCGACAAGGTTACTGATGTCAATGGGGATGAGGATAGGTATGAGTATGGGGATGGAGATGGGGATGAGTATGGAGATGAGAATGGGGACGGGGACGGGGACGGGGACGGGGACGGGGACGGGGACGGGTACGGGGACGGTGACGGTGACGGGGAAGGGGACGGGGACGGGGACGGTGACGGGGACGGGATAGGGGACGGGGACGGGGACGGGGACACGGGGACGGGGACACGGGGACGGGGACACGGGGACGGGGACGGGGATGGGGACGGGGACAGGGATGGGGCTCGGGGTGGGGGTGGTTGCCTGTTTTAAATAAATAGCTATTCATTTTCACTAAGATCAGTTATGTGCAGACCCTTACCTGCAGAACCCTCACTAATATTTTTGTCCCCACATGCTTGTCCTGGCAGCAACAGAACATTTGAATTATTTATCATTTCGTACTTCTTCTGAACTTGCCACCGATACCCACAAGGACTTGTGCGTTTTTTTCCAATTTTTGTAACAAAATTGAAAATTACACTTTCACTTGACCAAATAAATCTAGCTCTTACAATTGTGTTTCCAGGATCGATGTAAGATTAAACCATCTTATATTGATCTTGTGTATTGTATTGTAAATGTATTGATCCAATATCACTCTTATATCTTACTAAACAAGTGATGTTAATCTTATTATAGGATTCTTTAAGATCAAAAACAATCATACTAACAATACTGCCGCCGTACGGAGAAAGGCCGTAACTTAGTTGAAACTAGTTTTGAGTAAATTAAAATCTTGTTTGAATTGAAGTTTGAAACATTAATATTAACTTTAAGCCTATGATAGTAGTTTTAAAATTTATAGAAAAATATGTTACATTTTTATGGTTTGTGTTTTGTTTCCGTATAGACTAGCCTTTCTAATAATTTGCAGATTTCCCTTTCACTTAAGTAAAAAAAATATTTTAAGTAATATAATGTTAAGCAAGAAAGAGATAATTAGAAAGTTAAGGCTTTTCTTGTTAAATTTATCAAGTCATCAGTAATATAATTTTGGATATTTCTTCAGTTGAAAAAGCCCTAATTTCATTTTTTCCAAAGAAAACTATCTATTAAGAAAACTATCTATTAATTATGGCATGAAATTTAATTTTATGGAAAAAAGGTATCAAAATTAAAACAAAAATGATCGAAATTAACGCTATGAACCATAAAAAAAGATTTAATTATTGCCAGTTATTCGAATGTTTGTTTTTATTGTATGTTATAAGCAAGGAGGTTATTTTAATCTTTGTACTTTAATCAATTGTTTATTTTAATCAAATAGGCTATTTGCCAGTGTGAAAAAAACTGTATTATTTATACGTATTCGTAAAACCGCCTTAAGCCATTTTAACTAAAAAAATATTATTTATAAAATAGACACAGGATAAGTAAACTTTTAGTCCAGATCAACTTACGGGTTTTTTTTTTATCGGACGAGTCCAACCAGGTTTCGCTCCGATTTGCAGTACGAAGCACCCGTAAGTTGATCCGGACTAAAAGTTTACAATGTGTTGGCTTACGAAAGTTTTAGGATAAAATTTGATAATTTTACGTATCTGCAACTATTGTATCGAAAACGGCCTGGATTGGCCGATTCTATGATGACGTCACTGTTCAGTAAAAATGGAGTCTGTCGTTCATACGTTCATTGGTTTGTTTACTGGTATGTGACGTCATAATTCCTGTGCGATGCCATATTGCCGAAGATACCGTTTTGGCGGGTTGTTTCAAACGTAAATTATTGTTCGCCTTTTTTACAAGAAATCCACGAAAGAATCTAAAATGACCACTTTCTGAGGACCCCATGAACACCGACAAAAAATATGAGATGGTGTTCAGAAATCTGTCAAATAGCCTATTGTGTTGTGATCGATACATTTTCCTATAATTTCCTTAAGTGTGTAGATGATTTAGTAATGTTAAAGTTAAAGATACTCATTATTATTACTATTGAAATTACTGAATTATAGTTATAAGATTTTTTTTTTTGCTTAAAAAAATATATCTTATAATTTTATAAAGTTTAAGATATCAGATATGAAAATAACATGAAAAGCCGCAACTTGGAAATTACGGCTTTTCACGTTAAGGTTTGTTGTTATTTAAAAATATTTGGATTCAATTACGGCCTTTCATACTAGTCAAACGTGATTTATAATGTGAAAAGCCATAACAATCAAAATGCGGCCTTTCATTTTAAAATTCAAGCGATTTTTGTTGGAGGATGGCTTTTACGCCCTGTTATTTTCGCCTAGGTAGGAGTTAGACCTTATTTACATAGACCGAACAATAGATTTTTCTTTGCTGATTCCAAATTAGTACTTAACTAAATTTTGCCAAAAACTTGAGTTACGGCCTTTCTCCGTACGGCGGCAGAATACTCTTATGCAATGCTGATATTAATCATCTAGCTCTTACAGTTGTGTTCCCAGGATCGATGATTATACCATCTTATATTGTTCTCGTGTATTGTATTGTAAATGTATTGATCCAATACTCTTATGCAATGCTGATATTAGACATGAAAATTTTATAACATCATTCGTCAAGTCCATTATAAGATCAAATGAGCTAGAGGCTTAAAATAGTTTTATAAAATGCTCTTATATATGTATATAAGAGCAATCAATAAGACTGAGTGTTCTTGAGTATGTAGTGACTTGTTCTAGACTGATATAAGAACGAAGACATTTTACAAAACAATTATAAGAGCGCTTTAAGCCTACCACTCTTATAAAGTGCGCACCCTGAGACTATTTTGCTGGTTGGGTTGTCAATGTGCGGAGTCAACCAAGCCGCGGGTTCCCTCACGATGGAAGTGAACACTCTTCGTTTTAATAAGAATTAGATTACTGCGAAATCCATGGTCGTTATATATAACAATGGATAAACGAGATGAAGATAACGAAAATCAATGACGTAAAAAGATCTGACTACAGGGTGACTTTTTTTAAACATTTTATTTCACCGTTTTGTCTGCATGGTGCCAAATTTCAGCTTTATAGTACTTGGCGTCTCTATGGTAAGCCACGGAGAGACAGACGGACGATAGGACGGGGAAACTGTGAGGATTGTTTGTTATATTAGTACCTAAGAAAAGATATAAACATAAACATAAACATTTACATACAGGCACACACATTGCTTCTGGCCCCACACTAGGATATGGTCGTGGGAACCAGAAACAGCGACGTCACTAACATGTAAACATACAATCCAATCCAAAATGATATGAATCTGTATTACTCGCCAAATTTTAACATTATCAATAGGATAGAGAAACTATAAGGATTCCTTGTTATATTAGTAGCTAAGTAAAGATATGAATCTGTATTAGGGACTTCACACACGACTGCTATAATATACATTACATCCCGGGAGGTATAGCTTTACATTATATTAAAGTATCACACACGGAACAGGTAACGTAATGTATATTTCGCTTCATTTCGTTGACATACGTCTCGACCGACACACGTTCCGGCTGCTAAGGTGTTATACAGGGTGTTATGGATCTGTCGACTTACTACTAGATTTAATAGATAGGTAGTTCATCAGAAGATGATTGAGATTTTGATGCGCGTATGCGTCGGCACATGTGCCAAAAATAGAACGATGTGCATTGAACATCATATAAAGTAAGGAAAATTCCGAAGAGTTTAAATTATATGCGGAATTATCAGACATCGCCAGCAAGTGGACAGGCATGATATTATTACAAAATTGATGACCACTGTGTTGCAACACTTTTTTTTCTTTTCTTGAGGTAGATTGATTTTTGTTACTATCCTTCATGTTAAAGGCAACGTTAATGTTATATTCCATCACTATATACAAGTTGTAACTTCCTATGTTATTTCTATAAAATCATAGGTCATCAATTATTATTATTATTATACGTTTTCTTTAAATTTTCACTCTTTTAACAGAGGTACAAGTTGGCACGGGCCGAGGCCAAGTGCATTAATTATTAACATTTTTAGAGTTCATTCTCTTTGCCGAAGAACTTTCGTACTATACGACATGTGTTAAGTATAGTGGCTTTTTGCAGTAGTTGGTAAGTTGATCGGTGTTGTCTAGTGTTTTTAGGGCGGTGTGCAGAGTGTAAGGTATGACTCCTGTAGAAGAAAGGATTATTGGAATCGTTTTGACGGTTTGCACTTGCCATTGAGTTTTAATTTCTATGGCAAGATCAATGTATTTTGTAATTTTTTGTGTATGTGTCGCTGTGAGATTATGTGTATTTGGTACGGCAATGTCTATTAGGTATACTGTCTTATTGATTTTGTCATGTAGTGTTATGTCTGGTCTGTTGTAAGGTATGGTTTTGTCAGTAATGATGGTTCTATCCCAGTAAAGTTTGTATTATTATTATTAATACGTTTATTGCACATAAGTAAAAATTACAATGGCAACGCGGCGGACTTAATGCTACAAGCATTTTCTACCAGTCAACCGCAGGAGGTGTATCAATCGACTGAATCGAAGAATTGCTCGCAGCCCTGGCCGCCTGAGTGATCTTAAACGATCACGAACGTTACGCAACATAGGGCGCGTTCAGTGCGCGGATGGGTGACCGTTTATGATTAACGCTAATGGCATTTTTCCAAGCGGTTCCATGCTTCGCAAGGCATGTTAAGCAGTTGGTGCTGGCTGCCGTCGATAGATGGCAGTCGTTAAGCCAAGTCAGAGGCCATAGAGCAAGACCAGCCACTAGTCTTACAAGCCTCCATCAATCCGGACTTGGGCCCCCGTGGCGGAGTATGGCATATACCTTCCTCAGGCTTACGAAACGTAGCTTACGGCCGATTTCTGAATTGAGAATTTCGCTAAGTAACTACTTAACTCTAGTTGTGTCTCGTCAAGTTTCTCAGAAAAGAGCGTGACAGAACGTTATTTAAATATTTAAGTGAAATTCTCAATTCTGAAACCGGCCTTTAGCGCGACTATATGGAGCAAATTTATGTGGAGCAAATGATTTTTTTGAGATAGGACTCTGAATACCTATGTCGTTTAGCGACATAAGACTCCTAGTGGAGTTTTTTGAATCACCAAGAAACTTTTTGAACACCCTTTACGAAGGAAGATATATCGTAATATACGGAAAGGTATTGGGAGGTATTGAAAGGTATCGAAAGGTAAATATACATCTTCGTATCGCTCAGTACCTTTAAGCGTAAGGATGTATATTATAGCTGTCGTGTGTGGTCTCCTGACGATTTCTATGGAAAGATGTAATGAGATATATCGTGCTATAATATACATCCTTACCTTATAGCCGTCGTGTGTGGAGTCCCTTAGTCGCCACATTTTAACACTGCCAATTCATGACAACCAGGTCCTCACAATACAGATTACCATCTAGTGTGGAGAACGGTAAACGCTTGTTTGTCAATATTAACCGTGTTCTATACCAATACTTAAGCTAATCATACTTTCATGTAATAGGGAAAAAAGTATATTTTGTTAGTAAGTGATTTAAATACTTTTTTATCTGTTTATCTTTATCTTAACCATATTAGCTTAAAAACCCATAGAACGAAATAACCTTAATTACTCCGCCCGACCTGAACGCACTGGTTAACATTGTACATAAAAATTCAACGAACCCAGAATTGATGGTTTCGTTGAATTTTTATGTACAATATTACGTTGACATTAATTTCTGATTTAATTTGAAAAAGTGTCGTGCTCTACGACACTTCTACTTCTGTTCTACGTAACTACGTGGCGTGTTCAGAAAATGTGCATTTTACAGGTAACCCTGTATAAGATAAGATTTATGTATTAACAAACAATAATGTAGATGCCACATAAGCTTTACCACGATAAGATAAATTCTTGCATTAGTCTCTGAAAATTGTGTAATCTGCATCATGAATCATAAATGCAATGGGATTAAATTAGCTAATACAAGATAAACGATGAGATAGTATTGAAAAAGTATGCCAAGAAAAAGGGTGTAGTGTCCTTAGTATTAATTAAGGTACGGATGATTGATACCGAAAAAATAAAACCAGCTCAGAGACTATATAATTGATTATAACAGTTATAGAGATCCAAATGTTCCCAAAAAAATCCCCCACGTATTTAATCTATGACAAGGCAGAGGCAAAGAGTAATATAAAAACCGGCCAAATGCGCAATAAGGGTTCCGTACCGTTATCTACACATTTGAATATTTCAAGCGTCTACCTGTTGTCGTTATTGTCGAGAAAAAAACGGTAAAAAATCACGTTTATTGTATGGGAGTTCCCTTAAATATCTATTTTGTTTTAATACAGTAGTATATTCTCTTCAAAAAATAATTAATTATTACATTTACTGTAAATATTTTCAGCGTAATTAACCTGTTGCCGGAAAACGGTACAAAATCACCAAAATCACAATTTGTTTTTGTATGCGAGCCCCCTTTAATATTTATTTCATTCTGTTTTTGGTATTTGTTGTTATAGCGGCAACAGAAATACATCATCTGTGAAAATTTCACTGTCTAGCATCACGGTTCATGAGATACAGCCTGGTGAGTACAGCCAGCCAGATTCGGGGACGGAACCGTAACAACTACGAGTCGGAACTTTCGTGACTTTCTAACATAAAATAAGTTTTAAGACCACAATGAAATAACAATAAAAACAGTAAGTAGCCTACTATTAAAAAATGTCCAAATGTGTCTCCAAATAACCATATCACGCGGTTTTTAAAAGAGCTTAGGTCTTTGGGCTCTAATTTACTGAGAAGATTTCTGTACAAAAAAGCATTATCAGACCAAGTAGTGTGTTGGCGACATCCAATCAATTAATCATTCATTCAATCAAACACCAAAGAAAGCTTATTTGGGATAAAAGATAGAATTATACTTATTTGTGAAACACGAGTATGAATAGATGGTACAATAATACCTACACATTGTAGTTCTCGTGTTTTGTCATTGAAGACATACAAATTATAGGAGAGCGTACCGTTAATATCATTATTAATGGTCAATAATCAAGCACAATAAAAATATTCGTTATTATTTCAAAACAAAAAAAAACAAAGTCACATCTCAGAAAATATAAAATTGTCAATAATTAAAATCAATGTCCAACTTAGTAAACTTGATAAAAGCTGTTTAGTCCAACGAGATAGATGAAAGTAAATCAAAGCATTTGGGTACGAAGTGAGGAGTAAGAATATCAATAAAATTACGAGTGACACAATGAAAAACTTTCCTGGAAAGTTCGTCGAAACTACTGCGCAGGTAATAAACTTGAAAACAAGAAACTCAATATTCATAAAACTGAACGTAAAAGCTTGCTGCGAAGTTTAACAATTTCTTCGCCGTTCAGGAGTCAGGGCAATCTCAAAGTTGATTAAAATTACATGATAAATAGCTTGGCGCAGTTTCTAATATGCAATACGATAAATCACGTAAGAGTTGTAATGTAAAATGATTACGATACAAGCGCAGTTCAGAATCTAAGAGCGGGTACACACTAGGCGTTTTGAAGCGCGCGCTTTTGTAACGCGCGTTGTAAGAACTTACTGTAAGCGCTTACTAAGCGTTTGCATGTGTACACTTCAATCAGACCTCATAGTTCTTACAACGCGCGTTACAAAAGCGCGCGCTTCAAAACGCCTAGTGTGTACCCGCTCTTAGAGTTGCGTTTCACTCAACCTGTGCTAGATATGTATTTTTTCCTTATTTTCCGCCCTACCACAACAAGCGGTCTATACAATGACTTCAAGACAAACCCATACGTAAACTAATTAGGACATAGAGCGGCGTCCTAACGATCTAACATAACCCTAGAGAGGTTCATCTACATTGAACCGTTGAGGTTCGAAAGGCAGCCTGCTCTAATATGAAGATGTCAAAACCCACACTATGAAAGCTAACGATAAAGAATTCGAATCTGTTATAGGGTTATAAACATGAAAATTTTAACATGATCCTCAACAAGAAATGAAAGAAAGAAACCTTACGGCTAACGTTATTCGCGCAAATTGGCAACCGAGTCAAAGGGTTGCCTACTAACATAAGCCATAATAAAGAGATACTTAGTTTGATTCCAGTCAGCCTGAAAGTGTTTCATAATACATATTCATGAAGGCATGAAGATCTGATCTGCAGAGCCAGTCAAATGACAACGCTTGATACCTAACCCTACAAGAGTTATCACCCAGTAACATTCGCAAGAGTTCTAACCAAACCTCATCCATAGCCAGAAACGAGAAAGTCACTCACCAGGCATGAAGTGCAGCAACGCAGCAGTGATGGGATAGAGCGAGGGACTGTAGGTGATGTCGGGACAGGCGTAGCCCAGCACCGAGACCACACGATCGGCCACGGCGCGCCCCTTGCGAGTCAGGTGGTAGCCGAGGCAGTGTGTCGCCTCCACGAAGGGCGGGAGCATGATGGGCTTGTCCGGGAGCTCCACCGTGCCGAAGACCTGGAGGTAGACAATAAATTTGGCATTATGCTGATGATTTGTTGAACTGAATAAATAAATAAATAAACAGATGAGAAGACGAGAAGGAGTCGCTCGCAGCAATAGCAGGTATTTTATAAAGAAATCTTACTTGTCAGGGACATAGATAGGCCATGATGAGGGACATATTTTTCATCATATTTTTAATGCCTCGCGATGCTCACATACAGTTGTATAATAATACATAATATATAATCGCCATTAAACCCGTTTAACATATGACTAACAGGATAGAGTACGATGCCTATGTTTTCCTAAGACAAGTCATGGGGGAAATGTAGACGTAAACGTAGGTTTAGGACGAAGAAATGCCGTCAACTAAAGACCGACTCATCTCAAAGTTCATGATTTTTTTACCCCCCCTCCTTACCACAGCTGGTCACATTTGTGAGACCCCCCCCCCCCCCTACCCTAGTATGACGTAACATATTTTGAAATTATTGAATCAAAACAGCAGTTTCAATTCTGATAGAGTTGCAAATAGAGTTAGGAACAAAAAGAGTTAAAGAATATTTTTTTAAATGTGATGTCACATGTAGTACGCCTCCCACTCCCTTGTGACACAATATCACAATTCGTCGACCCCTTCCCACCCCTAACGTGTGACGTAATTTATAGCTCGCCCTTCATGACATGCATGATGGGTTGAAGAAAGAGATAGTACTGTAACTAACGCAAGTGCTTGCACGCTATATTTTTTTTAGGAAGCAGAAGGACATCGTATCAGTGACTTCAATGTTTACTATAAAATATCGCTGTTAATGAGCCGTTCAATACAAGTTCGTGTTATTACGAAACATTATGTTTCAGATCAGACTGGATCCGTAAAATATCGTCTACGCAAGACGCAAATTGATTTAGCAAACACATCACAAGTTTTGTTATTCAATCTCCGCCGACTTCATTCCCGACTATCCGTGATTATCCACTTTGCGCGCAAGGCCGTCTCCGGCCTAAGTCATAGTGTGGGTATCGTAAATATCTTCGGAGTGTATGTTTTACCGACCACTCTTGCGTTATTTTTCATTTTTATATGGTGTAACTCAAAGATGATACGTTGGAGAATACGGTTATTGCTTCTTATCTATTGCAGGTTGTGTTATGTTGTTGCTGGACTCTGTAGCAGGGGTTGGAAACCGGTCAAAAGACATGCCCATTTCCCATACAAGCTGGGGCATGACGTTACAGCTTTGAAAATTGGCCAGCACTTCAACCATTCATTAAAACTTATACTCGTAGATACCAAGTTTCAAGTCACTTGTTAGTTTGTAATTTGTTACGCATAAAAAATGAGGTTTTTTTTTGGTACTTTATTCAAACTTTTGTAACCGGTATTATGAAAACGGTTTTTCGTAATTTCCGATCTTATATGTAGAGCGTTACTAACCGGTTAATTTCAGTTTTGTTTCACGCAATTAATACAACGCCCCATCTATATGAAATAGAAATATAAATAGAAAATGTTTATTTGTCTTCAAACAAGGCATTAATAATAAATCGCTTATCAGAACTAATATGGCAACATTATCATTACAAATATTTTTGACGAGTACGAAGACAAAAAGGTCTGTGCCTCGGCTTGTAACTTATGTACACCAGAGTGCAATAAGTTGCCGATTTTCAGGCAAGGCCTTTACTTAACCTAACTTATACCTAGATAAAGGTATTTACAAAGGTATTTATCTAGATATAACTACAACTAAGACAATAAAGAACACACGTGCAGGATAGCAGATCGAAATCGAGAACCTTTGTGAAACCCCTACAGCTGACAGACTACACCAGAGGTCAAGGATTGCTTGTACAGCAGCCATTTTCGGCATTTGGTTCGAAATGTTGGAAGAGTCCGAGCAGCACGCACGGGCGGCGGCAGGTCATTCCAACATTTCGATGCTGCAATCTTAAAGCACCCCTGGTACTGCTCAGGGAGTGTTTTGGTAGCAGTAGCAGTGCACTTCGTGCCCTGAGTGACCAGTCTAACTTTTTATACAGGTATGGTGGTGTTCGAGTCCTGGAAATGTCAAAGAAAAAGCAAGACAATTTTAATGTCCTGGTGTTCGACATATTCAAGACTCCTTTGCCAGAAGATGAGGGGAAATATGGTCTCTCATAGGGATTTGGTAACAATATCGCATGCAAGCATTCTGTACGCGTTGTATAGCACGCTGTGTTTTTTTAAAAATACAGGGTCCGTAGACTATGTCGCAATAGCCCAACTGTGATAAAACCAAGCCATTACAAAGCTGATATCTGATCTCATTAGTTAGAAATGGTCTAATTTTATAAAATGTTTTGAGAGAACCAAAGCATTTACCAATTTTTTGTTGAACATGAGATTCGAATCGTAGGGATTCATCCATTGTAAGACCTAGGTTACGGACGGAATCATGAATAGGTAATGTACCACCTCCAATTCTTATTTTGGGATCTAATAATTTCAATGATTGAACCTGGTGTTTTGTCCCACCAATAATAGCAACGCTTTTGTTTGGGTTTAGGATGAGACTGTGTTTCATAGACCACAGTGCGATGGCTTCCAAATCCGAATTGAGGCGATGGATCGAGTCTGCTAAAATGGACACGGTTGCTGGTGTATGTATGTACATCTGGGTATCATCGGCATACATGTGATATCTAGCATGTTGGATGGATCGACATATGCCAGATGTATACAAGGAGAATAAGGTGGGGCCCAGAATTGATCCCTGGATTACACCTCGCGTCACGGCAAGCGGCTTCTATATATATATATATATATATATACAGGGTTACAGAGAAAGTCGTACACAATATTAAAGGAGGTCAATATTTAGGTCATTTCTGATGAATTTTATTCTATTATATAGGATCCGAAAATTAACCGTTATGGAGATATGATAAAGCTTTTTTAAAAATATCAATTTTTTTTGGCTTTTTGATTGATTTTTTCTCAGAATAGAGCTCGTAAAGTGATTTTTTTAATGTATTTAGTTAAAAGGCATGTCAATTAATAAAAAAATATCAGCAAAAGCTGCACCTACTACTAACAGCTTTAAAAAACTGCTCGGCAACGGTTAGAATTAAATATTTTTTCTCTAAATAATTTCCACATTGAAGCTCTTAAAAAAAAATTACGTATGTGACTTATTCTGCAAATAATTTTATAAACTTCTACGACTCTTTAACTATTCAAAAAGGTATAACATTTAATAGGTATGTGCATGAAATTTTAAAATAATGTTACTTGAGTAGGCTCTAGTGGTAGTACCGACATAACTGAACTTCGATACAAAAAAAAAACTTTTTACTTCCTGGCACCTTTAAACTATGTAAAAAGGTCAGATAGGCTTTTTTGTGCTCTGGAGACATGCCGTCTCAGGTGTTCCGGTACCTACCTATTTCAGTATTTCTTTTTTTAGAATATTCTATCTATCTATTATTTTTGTGTTAGTCTGCTCGTGTGATTCTTCCGTGGTAGATGTGTTCAAATAGGGACATGATACTTCTGTCTCTCCCGCATTCTTTAAGTTCCATCACAGATATAATCAATAGATCAATTTTAACGTCAACCTTCCCCGACCAATGGAAAGTCGCGAACGTCAACCCACTCCCCAAAGTCAGCAACCCTTCTGACTTTAATGATCTTAGGCCCATAAGTATACTGCCGTACCTCTCTAAGATACTCGAAAAAGTGGTTTTTAATCAGTTGACACAATATTGTGAAGATAATGACATTTTACCTGAGCGCCAATCCGGTTTCCGTAAACATCACAGTACGTCTTCTGCGCTACTTGATGTTATAGACAATATACTTGTAGACCAGGATGAGGGCAAAGGTACTATATTGGGCTTGTTGGATTTTTCTAAGGCATTTGACTCTCTGAACCTGGATCTGCTGCTTTCTAAACTAACTTATTACGGGTTTAGACGTGAAACAGTTGGTTGGTTTCGAAGCTACTTGTTTAATCGTCATCAACAGGTACTTGTACGCAAGTCTGACGGATCAGTCATCAAATCTAAGCTACGTGAGGTGAAGAGAGGTGTTCCTCAGGGCTCGATCCTGGGTCCGCTCCTTTTCACCATATACTCAGCGGACATAGTTAAATGCATCAAACACTGCAAGTACCATCTCTATGCGGATGACCTACAGATCTACATTTCTTCAGATATTAATAGTGTCGCAGCATCTGTAAGCGCCTTAAATGAAGACCTAGAACGTATTTCTGGTTGGTGCATAAACAATGGCTTACTTCTCAACCAAACGAAATCAAAAGTCATGATCCTGGGCTCAAAAGTGCAGAAACAAAAAATTACGGCTTCAAATCCATCTATGGTTATAAGGGGTGATCGCTTGGAGTTTGTTGATGAAGCGCGCAATCTGGGCGTAATAATGGATAGCTCTTTAAAATTTGAAAATCACGTAAAATTGTTCGTAATTGCTTTTTTAGACTAAAAATCTTGTACAGACTAAGAAAATATCTAAGTGTCAACGCTAGAACCCTTCTCTGCGATACTCTAATAATGTCTAGAATTAATTATGCAATTACTGCCTATGGTCCTTGCCTTTCTGCGAAAAGTCAAAAGCTATTACAGCGCGTTCAAAACGCCTGTGCTAGTTTTTGCTTTGATATACCTGCTCGAGCTCACGTTACACCTTTCATTAATAGTGCAAACTTACTGAAAATGGAGAATAGATTAAAGCTCTTCATAGCAAATCTAATGTTCGGTATCGTCAAATATAAGAAGCCCGCTTATTTATTTAATAAACTCATTTGGCGTTGGGATGCACATGGCAACCGCAACAGGGCTAGGGCTTGTTCAGACCAGCTTGGTGTGCCGCGACACCGCTCTGCTGCTTTCCGTGGCAGTTTTCGGTTCCAGGCCACCAAATGCTGGAATGACATTCCCCCACCCGTTAGGCAGCTTAAGTCTAAAACATCATTTAAGCAAAAGTATAAAATGTTTTTGCTTGACGAGCAAAAGTTGGCTCCCTAACACCCGGGGCTAACCCATAACACCTCTGGACTTCCCTTGACATTCGTGTATATCTATATCAATTTAATTTAATTTAATTCAATTTATTTAATACACAATCTTTGACATCCCAAAATTATTTATGATTTTATGATTACTCAATTTTTTATTTTTGTTATATAGTTTAGTTCATTTGCCATTTCTATTCACTTCACTTGATCGAAGTATGGAAAATGCGCATTATTAGTATTCTATTTACACGACATTTTTCTTTTCCATTTATGAATCAATTTCATTCATTATTTACCCAAATTTGACATGATCACACAAATTTATTTTACTATTATTCAATCAATCAGATTATTTATACAATTTTAATTAACAATTTATAATATTACTGCATGTTTTACTTATATTTAATAATACATTTCCGCGCTATGGATATATCTCGCCGAACCCTGCAAGCCGCCTTCAGTAATTAAGTACCTGGTACTGACATAATACCAGCGCTGGAGTAGCTCGCTTCTTCAGCACATGCTGAGTCAGTACCATTTTGCATTTGCCGCACCCACAGCAATATTATGTGATACTTGATGTAGGTACATAATACCGTACCTTGCATCCTTGAACGTAATGTTATGTTCGATTTGTTATGTTTGTGTCTTTATTGTGTTTCACCTACCAACTGTACTCCTTTTATGCTATTTCGTTATCCTTTTGTGTACATTTAGTGTGTGTGTGCAAGTGTAAATAAATTATTTATCTATCTATCTATCTATCTATCTTAATACGTGCTCTTTGATAATTTCCCGTAAAACGCGACTTAGTTTGGATTTTGGTATTAATTCATCTTCATTGTGTGACTTGGCTTGAATTTTGAACTGATTCATCTTCGTTTTTAACATGGTTGCCTCTATTTCTAATACAAATTCTCATTCTTTTTTTTTAATTACTCTTCACTACAGAAGTTCGCAGGTTTCTCCTTATTTCCACAGCGGTTTCCGCAAATATTCTCTGGCTCAAAATTTCGACATTTTCAATTGGCGTCATTTTGTTTTTAATTATGCTTTTAATATGATCTCATACATAAAAATCGATTGGCGTTAGATCAGGGCTCCTAGCCGGCCATGCAATGGGACCGTCTTTTCTAATACATTTGTTTGGGAAGTTCTCGTCCAACCATGCTTCCGTGGTGCGCTGGGTAGCCGTCATGTAGAAAGAACATTGTCTCGTCTCAATGCAATAGAAATGTCGTCCATCAACAAGGGTAACTCCTCCCTCAAAAAGTTTTCATATGTGTCTCGCCATTCAAGTCACAGAATGAAAATGAATTAGTTCAAAATCCAAGCCAAGTCTCAGTATGAAGATGAATCAGTTCAAAATCCAAGTCAAGTCACAGAATGAAGATGAATTAATACAAAAATTCAAATTAAATCGCGTTTTACGGGAAATTATCAAAGAGCACGTATTTACCTTGAACAAAAAATTTACCGTTTGCGATCTTAATTGACACTTGGCTAACGTTTTTTCGATGTAATAGCAAGTGATATACGTTTTTTAATACCTAAAGAGACGTAGAAGTTTCTAAAACGCAAATTATTTGCAGAGCACGTATTAAGATAGATAGATAGATAGATAGATAAATAATTTATTTACACTTGCACACACACACTAAATGTACACAAAAGGATAACGAAATAGCATAAAAAGAGTACAGTTGGTAGGTGAAACACAATAAAGACACAAACATAATAACACATAAGAATCACATGAGCAGACTAACACAAAAATAATAGATAGATAGAATATTCTAAAAAAAAATACTGAAATAGGTAGGTACCTGAACAAAGCTTATCTGACCTTTTTACATAGTTTAAAGGTGCCAGGAAGTAAAAAGTTTTTTTTGTATCGAAGTTCAGTTATGTCGGTACTACCACTAGAGCCTACTCAAATAACATTATTTTAAAATTTCATGCACATACCTATTAAATGTTACACCTTTTTGAATAGTTAAAGAGTCGTAGAAGTTTTTAAAATTATTTGCATAATAAGTTACACACGTAAATTTTTTTTAAGAGCTTCAATGTGAAAAATATTTAGAGAAAAAATATTTAATTCTAACCGTTGCCGAGCAGTTTTTTGAAGCTGTTAGTAGTAGGTGCAGCTTTTGCTGATATTTTTTTATCAATTGATATGCCTTTTAACTAAATACATTAAAAAAAACACTTTACGAGCTCTATTCTGAGAAAAACTCAATCAAAAAGCCAAAAAATTTTGATATTTTTTAAAAATCTTCAACAGTCAATATCTCCATAACGGTTAATTTTCGGACCCTATATAATAGGATAAAATTCATCAGAAATGGCCTAAATAATGACCTCCTTTGATATTGTGTACGACTTTCCCTGTAACATCATAAAATTCAGTCATGACTGACTGACTCACCTAGGTCCTGCGCCCAGACCAAGCCGTTGGACCTAGGAAGCTGAAATTTGTAAGTAATGTAAGCAAGGAATAAGACCGGATTTTTTTTAAATTCAACCCCTAAGGGGGTGGAAAGGGTTGCCAAAATTTGTATGGGAGGTATAAAGAATGTTGTCTAATTTTCTTGAAACTTAAAATAAATACTCTTCAACACAATTGATTGAACACGTGTTTCGCCGTTTTTCTAAATTTAACCCCTAAGGGAGAGAACGGGGTTGCAATATTTTGAACCAAAGTCCATGCGGACGGAGTCGCGGGCGAAAGCTAGTCTCTCGATAAAGGTAACGAAAGCGTGTGCCAGAAAAAAATAGCATGACACGACGGCAACGCATCTGAGCAAAAGCGGTTACCAAAATGATTTCGGTTTAGTTGAAACCGTTCCCAATCGGTTAATCAATTACCGTAATAACGACATGGACCGGGTTTTTAAAACCGGGTCTCGAAATTGCTCTCTAGTACATAGAATACAGTGGAATATATTTATTATACGCCAGAAATACAAAAAGAAGTAGTAGGATTTCTCCACAAGGTTGTAAGATAATCAAATACTTGTTCTTCTGTTTGAGTGCTATCTCCAATTAATTGTAGGAGACCATTTCGTCGATATATCTAGTCACATTCTTCTGAAACATTTATGGTATTGTTTATAAAAACACCACTGTTCTAAGACACTCCTCAGAGACAATTAGTCTGTGGTGAAGAAAAAGACTGAAAAACTACATTTGATAAGTGTTTTAGAAAGATCGTGTTTTTTATAGATAATACCGATTAACTAGTTTATTTAAGTAGTTTCTTCAAAATTACCAATAGAACTAAATCTCTTGTTTGCAATTACTAACAAAAGTTACACCCTGTATCAATGTAGTAAGAAGAAATTTCACTGTACCTATCTAGTTCTAAATAAATGCACGAGTAAAGTTGCTGCAGAAATATTTCTCTTGAAATATTTGCTTTTGTATCTTTTATCGCAAAATTCTTGGCTCGCTATTCTCTGACATAACATTACTACATGAATTCATATACGTATAGGTCAGTTAAGTAAAGCTGGCACGTTGAACACATTTACACGTTGCGCTTGTGTAGTGTCTGTGAATAGCGCGCGGCGTGATGTGTACTGCATGCGCATCATGAAAAGTCTGCCCGTCTCTCTTGCGCGCGGTCTAGCTTATGAGTGTGAAGGGGACAGTTATAGTTTTACTTTTACTACTGTTTATATATACAGCGTGATCTTTTTGGTATTCAACCGTATGTGCGTTTCAATGAGGGATTTTTCTGACAGCTAAGAAAAGTAGTTCCAAATGAGCCGCTTTCGTAAGAACTAAAAAAAAAACGAATGGCTGTCAAAGGAATGCAATTTTGGACCTCAGTCCAATAGCCATGTGTGATACATCATCGAATAGGTCTCAGCGAGCTCGCAGGGCGGCTGGCAAGAGCTGGATGAGAATAGCCGAGGACCGTGCTCAGTGGCGTGCAATGGGAGAGGCCTATGTCCAGCAGTGGACAACCGTAGGCCGATGATGATGATGAGCTGAATAAAAGTTACTATGACGTCAACAGCCAAATGTTTGTCCTTTCGGAGTTATATTGTATTGAAAAAAACCTAACATTATCAATTTCAAAAAAATAACATGTATCACACATGGCTATTGGGCTGAGGTCCAAAACTGCATTCCTTTGACAGCCATTCGTTTTTTTTTCTTCTGAAAACGGCTCATTAGTCAGTAGATGGCATTTTTAAGAGAGGGTTTTTGTTTTTCTAATGGGAATTGCCAGTTTATTCTGTGGTCTTTCCTCTTTTTTTTTGGCTCTTGCATTTGATTGTGATTGGACTTCGAACAACTGCTACTGGTGCTAAAATCATGGAAAAAACGTTGAAGAAAAAGAAGAAGAATAGGAGACCAGAACATTCGCGTAACCACAATAGAAACCGAATGATGTTGCTCAGTTGATCACAGATTCCTTCCAGTTGATGAAATTACAGAACAGTAATAAAGTTTTTATCTGTGGCAAGCAATTAGAAAAAAGGTCATCCAGTAACTGACCACTGAGCGTCCGTTACCCTTTGTTACATAATTAAATTATAATTAAATTGTTGAGGATTTCTGGGATAATTATTTTCTGTTTTGGTAAAGATTTTCTTAGGTGAAATTATTTTTGTTCATGTGAAAATTTATTGAAATTTAAAACTATTTTGTAACCATTGATTCCACCTTGTTTTTAATACTTTTCGCTTGAATTTGCTAAAAATATATTATAACAAGTAACACATTTATGTATATTTGTTTTTATTTATCTACAACGCACCCATCTTACTGAAACCTAACTCTAGTCTACACTTAAACTAGAGTCGCATTTTGAATCAAAATCATTTATTTTTAAACATCCTGTATAGTGAAATTGCATAAGTGTGAGTACTGTGAACGTGCCAGCTTTAGATAACAGACCTATATGAAGGTGCAACCAAATTTGCCACATTGTTCAAATCTTTCTGTGACAAAAATTTGAAACGGTCTCGAAGTCTATGCACCGAAATTATTTAAACACGCTTTGTCAATATTATTTTCGAGACCTAAGATGACATAGCGTGATGACTAGAGGAATAATCTGCCTTTGTATCTTGTTGTTGACAAACAAGATTTTAATAGTAAATAGAAACCAATTATTAACTGTATTCCGAATACACTTACTTGACTTATTGTCGGAAGAGTCCGAGCAGGTATAGAATAGAATAGAATATTCTTTATTGTACTCATAAATAACAGGTATCACTCTGATTCGCAAGAGAAGAGCAACGGAATCGCCTCTGCTCACCATGATTAAACTCTGCGAATCAGAGCGAAACCTGTTCGGACTCTTCCGACAAAAATTCAAGTAAGTGTATCCGGAATAAACTTAATCATGTCTAAAGTTTTAGTTCAAAAAAAGAAAGCAAAACAAAGTCACGGAAGAATAATAGTTATCGTAAATAATTACTGAACGCAATTGGCCTGTTACTTGAGTTTTCGAAGAAAACTTGAAAACTTAAGTACAAAATGGGAACCTAGTTGATAGATAACTAAACGTAATATCGTAAAGCGATCGTATAGCTAACACAGCCAGTTCTAAAGATGGTAAATTGCGTAAAAAATGGGAGCAACGACCCGCGAGTATTCGTGTACCGAGCGAATGATAAAGAACGCACAAAAACGTCCAATAAAAGTTTGTCATGAGGCCAGTATCGGTCGGTTACCACTTCAGCAGTACGAAAGGCAGCTGCCAGGTCCATTCTATATTTAGTCGTCAACACAGCTCCCGAGATTCGCGGCTTTAATAAGCGAACGTCTACAAGAAACAATTTTGTATGAAAAATCGTGAATTCGTGACGTCCGGCATGTAATATTTGCTTAGACGATAAAAATTGCGGTATCTGCCACGTCTGATAAGATTTACTGATGTGATAAACAGGCAGTCGGTTATATTTGTGAAGTTTTAATAATCCTATATTTCACATAGCAGCTACAGCTTGTTTTGGAATATCCCTGCACTTGGTAGCAGAGTTTTATTATAGGATCTAGGAGTCGGAAGATTCCACTAAGATCTGACATCTTTTGACTCTGTGTTCCTGTAATAAATTAGCATGCATGTTTTTCACTACCCACACTTCATAAATAGTTAATGGCTCGTTCTGTTTGGTGTTTGTTTTTCTGGTTTCTGGCATTGTTACCGTGTTATTTCCATTATATTATACGGGGTGTCCCAAAAATGACACGTCACAGTGACACCGGAGGTAGACCTGCTCAAAAGGCATCGAACCCACCTAACAAGACCTCAGTAAAAGTTGCACGATTTTTTAGATACGTGAGCGGTTGACCAAAAAAGGACCTCAAGGGAAAATAATTGATTTCGAGAAAATCGCGTTTGAAGTTTCGTGTATAAGACAGATTTCGACTCGGCTCGGCTCACACAAATAATCATAAAAAAATAACTACGGCACCTAAAAATATTCTGATTAGAGCAAAACAAAGCTAAAATACTACTGATTACAAAATTCAAATAAAAAAAATAACGGTTTCCAATCCCTCCAAGTCTCTTTTTGGTCAACCACTCACATATGATGACCAATTTAAACTTGTTCAAAATTTTCACTTTTTTTAACAACTTTAGTGCTAAGTTAGTAAGTTCGTGACCGACTAAAAATAAAAAAACCAAATAGAAATAGAAAAATAGAAATAGAAAATGTTTATTTGTCTTCAAACAAGGCATTAACAATAAATCGCTTATCAGAACTAATATGGCAACATTAACATTACAAATATTTTTTTGACGAGTACGAAGACAAAAAGGTCTGTGCCTCGGCTTGTAACTTATGAACACCAGAGTGCAATAAGTTGCCGATTTACAGGCAAGGCCTTTGCTTAACCTAACTTATACTTAGATAAAGGTATAATTATAATACAACTAAGACAATATAGAACACACGTGCAGGATAGCAGATCGAAATCGAGAACCTTTGTGAAACCCCTACAGCTGACACACTACACCCGAGGCCAAGGATTGCTTGTACAGCAGCCATTTTCGGCATTTGGTTCGAAATGTTGGAGAGAATAGGAGAGCTATCTAACTTAATGCTAGCACTAAACTTGTTAAAAAAAGTGAAAATTTAGAACAAGTTTAAATTGGCCATATCTCAAGAACCGTGCCACTTTTACTGAGGTCATGTTAGGTTGGTTCGACGCCTCTTGAGTAGGTCTACCTCCAGTGTCACGTGTCATTTTTGGGACACATTGTATGTACTGTTAATTCGGAATTGTAAATATACCGTGTATTGTATGTATCGTTAAAGACTGTTTATGGTAATGTGACGTTTTCCAAGGTTATTTATCATGCATGAGTAAACAGTTACACTTATGGCTCAGAATTCGTTACGTTTATTTATAGCTTCATTATATAATTTAATAATTCTTCTTGAACAGGACTGTTTTCATGAAAAGCGTGTACATTTATTGTTTTTGCACGATTTGCAATAACTTCATGGACTTATAACATAACATAACATTTACATACAAGCACATACATTGCTTCTGGCCCCACACTAGGATACCCTGTGTCATGGGGACCTGGTTTTCTTTTTTATTTTGTCCCCAGCCGGGATTAGAACCCGGGATCTCTCGCATGGTATGCAGATGCGCTAACAGTGCGCCACAGAGGACGTCAATTATTAACTTCATTCCGGATACACTTATGTACTTGAATTTTTCCCTCCGTATCAGAAGGTCTATCGATAGGGAAGTTGGTCTATCGCAGGAGATAGGAAAGTTAACTTCACCGGCTGAACGACGTACTAGTAAAACGTCGACAAGTTGAAATTTTGTCGGAAGAGTCCGACCAGGTTTCTTTCGCTCTTATTAGCAGTCAGTCTCTGATAGTCAGAGACGAGCAACCGACGACGCGAGCTCCGTCTCTGCTCACCATGATAACTGGTCGGACTCTTGCGAAAAAAACTCAAGTAAGTGTATCCGCAATAAAGTCAATATGTCTAGTGCTTTAGTGGCCGATGGGGCCGAAAAGTTCTCGAATGGAGACCACATATCGGCAAGCGCAGCGTAGGACGACCAGCCACAAGATGGACAGACGATCTCATCCAAGTGGCGGGAAGACGCTGGATGCAAGCCGCTTCCGACCGGTCTTTTTGGAAATTCATGGAGGAGGCCTATGTCCAGCAGTGGACTTCTTGTGGCTGAATGATGATGATTATGATGATGTCTAGTGCTTACGAAACTTTCAGTACAAAAAAACCGTGATAGTTACGAAGTGAGTTTGAGAACCTTTGTTCATAAACGTTCATTTATTTATTCCACGTACACGCATCCTTCATGAATAATTAGTGATACGCCAGTTTTCAGCGAAGTGGGGACTTTTTTGTGGGCTCGCCTCATATGTTCTATACAACAGGTGTGGCTTGTACATCTACTTAGACATTGGTACTTATTATTTAAATACCTGCCAATTTACGCTTCGTCATAGGTGAATATTTCCGAGTTTGCCAACAGTGTTACAAACAATACAATACAAGCACAAGTGGCTCCACGGCACGACTGCCACGTTGGCTCAGCTATGTACGAGTATCACATCTTATTACGATGCCAGAGGTTGTGTTCGATTCTCTTTGGGGGCGCTGGATTTGTACAAATGGCCTCAGTCTGGGTGTATTTCTATGTTTGTGATGTCTTTGCATGGTTACGATAGCATAGAATATCCTAGTTTGGAATCAGGGCCTAGATTCTGCTAATGCATTGTAGTACGGCAATGAAACTAAATCGCATGAACATGGCGATTTAGTTTCATTGCCGCTTCTAGTCAACGGGATGACGTGTATCAATAATTCTAGGCGTCAATGGTATGTAAAAATATACCACGTGACCCAACCGTGCAACTTTCATCGTACTATAGCACCAGCGGAATCGAGGTGCAGGACAAGTGATTGTGTTGTGTGGAAGTTATATCTTCTATTATCGGTTGGATAATTTAATTAGTAAACAATTTTTAAAACTGTTGAAACGTTAAAAAAACAAAACTAGTCTCAGAACACTGTTTGAAACATGCCCACCATGAAAGATTGACTAATAAATACCAAGTCACGCGGGAGCAACGCGCTGCTAATTCAAATACACAAAGCATCCAGTTTTCCATCAGCAAGAAGCGTGTGAGGACGAAAAAAGTTAGAGAAAAAAAGATGGCGCGCGCTCGGCCATGTGATGCCTCGCGTGGCGCACGCGCGACCACGCCCCCTGCGCGCGCGCAACAACCGGGCGTCCTTCGCACTGTCAAGGCCGCCCACGCTCGAGTCTGTCGACAACAACAAAGCTAAAACCTGCTTCTAAAACAGGCTTAGGCCTAATCCGTACTCGTTGCCAGACATGTGACTGGCTGCATGTAGTTTTCATTTTAAGTAATGTACTCGTATGCTAATGTATCGCATGCAAGCGTGTTTAGTATTGTAATGAATTCTGTTACGGTAGACGGGAAAGGAAAAACAGTAGCGTTAGTTTATGCATAACTATTTACTTTTGCAAAACAAACTACGGACGTCGCTTTATCAGTCTTAAAAATTAAATAAGCGGATGAGAACATAATGTTGATGCGTTTACTATAGTAACACTGTTAATTAGATTTTATTTAAAGGCACAATGTACACTTTTATGCACAATTAAATCCAAGTTGAAGAAGGTTGCTCTATTTATTACGAAGAATGAGGAGGGGAGGTGAGTTGAGGTGATTTGAGAAAAAATGGTTGAAACTGGAGTTTTTTTTTTCGCTGGCTTTCTCTACGTTTCCACTAAATTCGGCCCCAAGGAAGCGGCTAACATTATAAGTACATTGACATTCAACAAACATAACATAAATTTTGAAATTCTGATGGTACTTTGAAGGATAATAGACGTATTTACATGCAAAGTAAAATATATTTGGCAAAACCATGACAATATGTTAAAAGGATGAACTAGAAAACTATGTTTAATAACTTTATCTTAATCTGTTTCTGGTTCCCACGACACAGGATATCCTAGTGTGGGGCCAGAAGCAATGTATGTGCATGTATGTAAATGTTATGTTATGTTATGTTATGTTATGTTAAGTTACGTTACGTTACGTTACGTTACGTTACGTTACGTTACGTTACGTTACGTTACGTTACGTTATGTTATGTTATGTTATGTTATGTTATGTTATGTTATGTTATGTTATGTTATGTTATGTTATGTTATGTTATGTTATGTTATGTTATAAAAGGATAAGATTTCTTTATGAGCATTAAAAATCTCAACTTGTCACCATAGGTACATATTTGATAAGTTTCTTGTTAAAATAAAAAAAAAACAGATAAGTGCGCGCTTGTCTTTACAGTGAAAATTACATTCTTTCATCAAGTTTGAAAAATTTAAAAAACAATTAAATTTCCAAGAACTTGGTTCTTGCGACTGAAAAATCAAAAAAATATTTTTTGGAGGTGGAAACGGCCTGTTTCTTCTAACCCGTCCTCCCATGTATCTATGAATGGAAACGTGAAATCAATAACAATTTCAATTTAATTAAAACGGAGATTAGTATGAAAACGATCTAGATCTTGAAATGGACGCATGTTCAACTTATAACGTGCATTAAGAGCCGATTTCTGAATTGAGAATTTACACTAAGTAAATACTTAAGTAACATCTGTCCCCCTCTTTTCTGAGAAATTTTACGAGACAGCACTTCAGTTAAGTAATTGCTTACCGAAAATTCTCAAATCAGAAATCGGCCCTAAGTCAGTTACTATGCTTCTTTGAATTAAAACAGTTGACGTTATCACCTATTAACGACGTAGGACTTTTTTGAACTAAAACTTTCTTAAGCACAACACATTGAAAACTTTTAGTCCGGATTTACGACGCGAGCTCCGTCTCTGCTCACCATGATTAAGCTCTGCGAATCGGAGCGAAACCTGGTCGGACTCTTCCGATATAACAACACCCGTAAGTAAATCCGGACTAAAAGTTTACGACGTAGGACTTGTTTCCAAATTGAAAATTTCGGTAAGTAATTACTTAACTCTAGCGCAGGGCCGATTTCTGAATTGAGAATTTCGCTAAGTAACTACTTAAATCTATTACTGTCTCGTCAAATTTCTCAGAAAAGAGCGTGACAGAACGTTACTTAAGTATTTACTTACGTGAAATTCTCAATTCAGAAATTGGCCCTCAATTTCTCCGAAAAAAACGTGACGGAGCATTAGTTAAGTATTTACTTAGTGAAATTCTCTATTTAGATATCTGCCCAAAATTACTTATTTTATCAGTTACATACATGAGAAGTTACTAAAGTACTGTTAAAAACAGTAGTTGCACTGAGATAACATATTGAATTACCCGTTGGAGCCCACGCACGATTTGTATTTCTGTTGAGGAGACCCGACATAACACTTTCACTTCTCTTGGCCACATTATAAGATGCTTGTGTTATTTGACACTAAGAAAGGACAAAAGAAACATGAAATACATGTACAGGGCGGGCCGCTATATGACTTTAATCGCTACGCCATTAACTGGAGTCATACAGGTGATGTGGTGAACATGACCAATGGCTATGGCAATTTTTGATATTTATTTTGAAAATATTGACCAATTTAAAAAACTGATTTCGGTATTTTTGAGTTTTATTCATCATGTCTATTTTTAATATTTTTCTAAAATGTTGGTGTTTGTGGCGTCATCAGAGCATGATTAAAAAGATAGTCTGTCTACATATTAGCCTCCATAACAAAACATTAACATTTACATTAACATTTACATACAGGCACATACATTGCTTCTGGCCCCACACTAGGATACCCTGTGTCGTGGGAACCAGAAACAGCGACGTCACAAACATGTAAACATCCAAGACCTGGAGTTTTTTTTTTTCTTTCTCCAGCCGGGGATCGAACCCGGGACCTCTCGCACAGTAAGCGCGCTAAGATGCGCTAACCACTACGCCACAGAGGTCGTCAAAAAAACAAATGACATTTGTAATTTTTTTTTAATCAAGGCAAAGCATTCATTCTCATACTGTGTTTGCAGACGTCATAGAAAAGTCAATTAAGGTCAGGCTTTTATTGAATATCTTAAAAAATATAGACTTATTTACAAATCTGATAAATATAAATTGTACTGAAAGCATAATTATCGCATTTGCTTTGAGAATTCCGTTCATGTTTAAAAATTTAGCATGGCCAATTAAATAAACTCCATTTCTCTCGTATGAGGTGGTTTCAATATGTAATTGGGTTAGTGGAAACCAAATGTTAGTTAGTTATTAGTTATTCACATACAGGCACATACACCGCTTCCGGCCACACACTAGGATACCCTGTGTCGTGGGAACCAGAAACAGCGACGTCACAATCATGTAAACATCCAAGACCTGGAGTTTTTTTTTCTCCCCAGCCGGGAATCGAACCCGGGACCTCTCGCATGGTTAGCTGATGCGCTAACCGCTACGCCACAGAGGTCGTCAATGTTTTCAAATAGTTCAAATTCTAGATTAAAGAGCAAACGAACCACAAACGGACAAATCCACCAATGGTGCTAGTAAAACACTTGTTTTTGATACAATAAATTATCATGATGTCCCCTCTGATAACCTAGTTCCGGGGCGTGATAATTTTACTAAGTATTTACTCGAGTACTTTTGATTGATAATTTGAATCGTAGCAACAAGCAGACAATGAAGCCACTGAGTGTGTCAATTATTTATGACTCAGCATCTCCGAGCAATGAAGCAGGTTGGAGTCTAAAAGTAGCACACAATAGGGATAAATCACGTGTTGTGTTGATGACAGGAATGAATAAAGACTATTATGCACTGGTCGCGAAGTTCCTAATACGGATGGAAACACAAAATTTTATAACATATTGGGAAACATAAATTTGTGGAAAATGTTTTAACTTGAAACAATGTTTATTATAATGAAAAAATCATATTTTCAGTAGTGGATAAGCAAATTTGAGGATGAAGAAGTTGACACCCTTTCAGGGCCTCAATTTTGCTAGAGCATTGTAGTTCAATTATAGATATCATTGGATAGCAAAATTGAGACCGAGCCGAGTATCTACTCGATCGGATTATGTGATATGTTTTTTAAAACATTGACGCCTAGAGGATTTGGTACGTATGCGCGCGTAGATCAAAAGATTAAATCGCCACGTTCACGCCGTTGTCATGTACCAAATGCCTTAACAGAATCTAGATCCTGAATGATCTAGCTAATCTCACTGGCTCTTGGAAAACTAACGCTGTTTTTCTTTGCGTGATAAGTATCAGAACCATAAGCACCTTGCACTGGATGCAACATTGTTGTGCGATTTGTGTAAAGCAGAGGCTTTCGATACCATAGAAATAAATCCTGCAGTGGGCAAGAGACTTAAAAGCACGTGGGCGATGATGGTACTAATTAAAGGCGAGTCAACCCTAACGCGACCTCTGTCTCACACAATAGATGTTAATTAGATAAAGTGGCCCAGCGAAATCCTAATTGCGAATTTGATGCGCATCGTTAGAACGGTGCCGCTGTTAGAGATACTTGATTTTAGAATGGATTATGTTGAGATGATAACGAGTATGTACCTCAGCTCATTTCCCGGACAATAAAGAAGATGTGCATAAAAACGAAAATCAAAAAAAGCAAGAAAAGCAAATTGTTGTATATATTTTACCTGCTGAGAATCTACGGAAACATTTCCAACTTAGGACATTCTAAAACATGTAAAGCCATGGAAGAAGTAAAATTATGTAACATACATAGATAAGCTCACGCCTGTATCCCAGAGGGGTAGGCCTGTACCACGGACTGCCACCTGCCACGATCCTGACAAATCACTTTCGCTTCATCCACATTCATTCAGTTGTATAAAGCCAAGGTCTTTTTGGTATTTAGCCCTTTTTGGGCTAAAGAGATATTTATCCGAAAATGTGGGACCAGACCACCACTATCGACAAACGCTAGCAAGCCCTTTAGGAAAACCAGAAAACGATAACATAAACAAACCTATGACTTTCATGAAAATTGTATATGCTAATGAAAAACGAAAAGAAAGACCTTTTATTACTTGTTGAGAAATACATGCACATAAGCCTGTTCGTGCACCGCGAATAAGATCGATGGTGCTATTTTTGGCAACGCAAATTCACAAGGTGGATTCCTTCGGAAATAGCTTTCAGCGATCTTCCATTGGTGTTGATCTGTTTTTCAGAGAGTATTACGTATGTTCGTGAAGCGACCCTAATTCAAAGCACGTGATTAATGAGGCAAGAAGAAGAAGCATAGAATTAGTTAATTGAGACGATAAGATGAACAAAAGATACAGTGAATGGGACAAGAGACAACAAATTACGGGTTGAGACTTGAGAGGCATCATGCGCTTTAAGCATTGTAGCGACATTTCAATGCAAATATGGATGAAGAAGTTGGACATTATTGAATAGAATATTTACATGAGAACACTAGGATTGGCAGACTTTTGTATATCTAGAAATATACACTTATACAATAGTTTCAGTTCAGTCTCGGTAACAGCTAGAACAAAATACAAATACATATATTTATTTTCTCCAGTATACAATGCACTTAAAACTTATAATACCTCTTAACATTAGCATGTTACATTATGTAGTAAGAGACAGGAGTCCAAAATAGGTTTTACCCGTGCTATGGATCTCCTGGCCTTAGAACGAGCGGATCTTATTCTTGGTGTCACATAGGTTATAGGAGATTGGTGATTAATTTGACTATGTCGTCGTTCCAATTTGCGGAAGACACAAAGGGTTCTTTACAAATTGTGACAGATTGCCAGAAAATATTAGCAGGACAAAAGACAGAAAGTAGTTGCTATGTTCAAAGCACTGAAATTGACTGCAACATTCGGTAAGTAAAAGTAGCCACTTGAAGCTGAAAAGAGGAACAGTGATTGCAGCCACGAGCGTTGATACAGTTGCTAAACACTTGAATGCGCAGAGCGTTGCGTAAGAAATAACCAGAGGTATGTCGGCAAACAGTGCGTAAATGAACACTGGTGTGTCTATTGAGAAAGCCGGTACTGATCTAGTTAATAAGTATGGTAATACGTACAAGATAACACAAGAGAATATCGAAATGGGAAATAACAAAGAAATTCTTGGGCAAAGGCACATATCGAACGGACTTGTAATGAAGATGCAGCTGTCGCAGATAAATTTAACAACTGTGTGGATAAAAACAAACTAGAAGAGGCTAATTGTATTGCGCCTAGGTGATTCAGCTGAATAGTCTAGAAAACTAATGTTGCATCGAAGACGAACAGTTTCCGTAATATCGCCCCAGTCAGATTCGAGTAAACAGCGTTGAACCCAACTGATAACCCACAGAACATTGTTTATACATCACCTCGCTTGATTCATGTGCATAGGCGCGAATCAACGCATGAGGTTATCACACTTTCAAATGAGCGTTGATACGAAATCTGGTGCGTTTGCGCTGCATTTATTAAACGACTTCAAAAAAAGAAGTTCCGAAAATTCGTTGAATTGAATTTGATTCATTAATTTGACGACACAATTGATTTAATTGCTTAATTGAATTTAGGTAATTCTTTTTTGTTAAAGGGCTGTGATGATGCACGGTTTATAACTTGATCAAAAACACCTTAGTTTGGTTTTAATTCTTTCAAGCGTCTCAGTCATTTGGTCAAATTATTATTCCCGAAAGGCAGTCATATCATCATCGTTGTAATCATGAATCATCGTAAAATCTTCGTTTCCCATTTTGGTGCGTATTTTGAAGTAGATTTTAATTTCTGATAATTTTTTTATATCGTGATCGTTTATAGGTCATGATTTTGAAGACGATCTATGAACAGAATCAGATAGATACAACTAATATGCTAGCACCCGAAAGATTGTTAATTAATTAGGAAAATCGAAAATTATTACTTGCCCCTAAAGAGAATCTATTCGAGACCGCATTTCCGATTTACGATTCAAGTCGTGTTTTGTTCTCCACCTTAATTGCTCAAGTGAAATGATAGTTTATTATCGGTTTAGAAACTAAACGGCGGTTTTATAGCCCCACCCGGAATTATATTATAAATATTGGCAATGGCGACCGCGATAACGTCCAGGAATAGCAACGACCCAATAAGAGGAAACTACTTGGGACTGTGTTACGCAATAAATATTTGTTCGGACCGAGCGGAGAGATCATTGGGCGGGCCAATGCATTAATTTACGCACTTATTTGCTTCGTACACGATTTATCGTTTTGCCTTTTGTACCTTTACTAAAGCTTACTTGAATTGAATCTGTTTATTTGATAACAAGATGCAGCGTAGTGTGAACCTCAGCTCCTCCAGAACAAAGGACTCGAATGTCATTCGCAGCATCATTAATATTGCTTATCAGGAACCATTATCGACAGGTACTTTCGCAAAGTTCACAGACCCCGAGGACTGGCCGATGTAATAAATTATGAATTAAGTAACAGAAAGCAGTAAATATACCGTTGTCAACAAACCGATTGATATACTCTGAGACTTCGTAACAAAAGTGGAAGATAACACTATTGTGACGCGATTGATTGTTTTCCTACTCATCGATAACATATGCGGCGTCTTTATTTTCATAAATATTTACACGGAGAATTATAGCTAGTTAAAAATTTATTGTGTTACTATTGCTACATCGCAGTGGCGCATGCACTTAAAACGCACTTGTATAATGTACATGCATTTTACGATCAAGAAATAACATCGACAACAAGATAAGCCGTTCAGCATGTGATATTGAAGGTCAACTCGTTAGGAAAAAAATACAGTATTGAGTCAGGTCGGCAAATGGCCACTGCATTTTATAAATAGAGAGTAATTATTATATTGCTTTTTATAGCAAACGAACTTAAAAGAGTCAGCTAGCGTGCGCTTATATGGCTTCTTGAAATGGCAATGTTTGGTTTGGCCACCAATTAGCGATAAGTCCACAAATGGCGTTTATACATATAATAAACAAATTAAAGGAATACTAGATTAATGGGTTAATTAGTAGTTTGTTTTTCGGAACTTATGAAACCAATGCCAATAAACTTTACAATTGTCAACTGGAGATAAATATCAAGTAAATTCTGACCATCTTCACATTATACCACGGTCGTCGTCAGAGTCACATGACTGTAACACATTAAAATAACTTTTCTATGGGGTCTTAACAGTTTTCATGCTAAAATGCAATTAAGACTGACGATAACAGAATACGACTTGGTGGATATTTTAATTAAGTAATTAACGAACAACATTAAGAGACCATTGAGAGCTCGCTCAACGAAGCAGGTGAAGTAAACCCATTCTAGAAAGCCACGACATAATATTTTTTATAGACACACTTTCATACTGTCGTTATAACAACTTCAAAAAGGTAGAAGGCTCTCTTACATCTATTTAAAGAAGGCAAAGAGACCAAACACATCGATGTCATTATGATGACTAATTTCAGAGTTGTTAACGCTGTTGTCAATTATATTACTGTTCCCGGTAGCTGTAGCAACTGGCACTCAGTATTTTCTTCTTTCCTATACTACAACGTAATGTGAGAACATGTTTTACTTTACCCAGAGCCCATATTAGTGTCCTAAAATCAGGAAAAAGAATCGCGGCAAGCTGTGTTGATTTTTCATCCCGTGCCGCGACTTTGGTCTCGAGCCGGTGTTGTTTAATTGGTCAATTGCGTAAAGTCGATTATTGAGCGCCATCACGAGCATTCGCCACGCAAGGCCTGCTAATGACCCTCCTGCACGAGCCTCTTTGCTGTCGACGCAAAGAATTACAATATCTACAGCTATAGAGTTAAGGACTTCGGTGACGGCAAGAAGGTGTATATTATGTTATTCGCGATCAGTTAGTCTTGTTATAATGGTGTCTTTTGAACTTGCAATTTTATTATCAATAGTTTCATCATTGAACACATTTAAGTCTCAATTTAATTTAGGTAGTTTTATTAAAAGTTTTTATTAAAGAGCACCTTGTTTAATTATTCTCATAGCAACACGCCCTGTGATCAATTGAATTAAAAACGCATTAGTCATACGAACCTACGTTGGCATCGAGGCGAAGCGAACCAGAAAAGCGGTTTAGATCAGCTGACTTACACCGGCTGTTAGCAATTACAAGGACACGTGAAGTCATGCGCGAAGTGTGGTGTTAAGCGTGGACTTTTTTGCATTACTCGCTACAAACGGATCTGAATGAGTAGTTGGTATAGATCCTACGTGAGTCAAAACACATAGGCTGTATAATATACCTGCTTAAGATTTATACGACGGCCTTAGCGAGATCAATATGAATATGGCTGAAATTGAAATACTGACTAGGTACCTACGTTATTGTAAGAGAAGCCAAACTAGCGATGACTATCAGTGGCGCTTTCTCTATAATATAATTCTGTTAACCAGAGAGGTAGTGGACGAGATTGCCAAAATACCGTGTAGGTTGGCGTATTTCCCACGTTGAGCTTTAATAGATATGAATTGGTTCATCAACAAAAGCCTAGAGTAGGAAAATATTAACGTGTAAGTAGAAGTAGAAACTGACCAAATAGACGCTTACTTAACACATGTCAGCAACAAAATCAATTTACAATGGTAATGAAAACAAACTACACAACAATATTTCCGAATTCTAAACGCACGTGACCGTACGATGCATGGAGGTGAAAAAATATCGCAGTTCACTTGTGATGTATACTCTATTCTGGGCTTTGGCAGCCCGCCACACATGTCTACCTATGTAAGTCCATCAATTACCGTTCCTCATAAGTTTTATAATCCGGCGAGCGCGCAAACGAAATCGCCGTTCGGCGCATAAAGGGTTGGGGACAAATGAGAGTACTTAATTAGCAAGATAATGTTGACTCTCGAATGATTGAATTGATTTAGATGGATTAGGGCACCATCGAAGGTGACATGTATGATGCCGATGCGCAATTATAGCTCGAATCGCAATGTACCTAAAGAGCTATCGAATTTAGTAAGAAGACTAGAACTCCACTCATCTAATAAGAACATCTAATACTGCACATAACTCAATTCATATTAAACTAGATAAATAGTCAAAAATAGATCAAAGATAATCAAAGAACTCGATGGTATACATTTTTTTATCAACACTAGACAATCTACATATTACAAATACTAATCTAACATACCACGTGTAATCTGTATGTCCGATAATAAAGTACAGGATACACGTGGAAGTAGCCTAAATCTGTAAAAGTGAAGTCGAAGATTCGACGTGAATTTTTGAAAATCGAGATATCAATCTGCTACCTTAAAATCTTTATTATTTATGGAGAAGTAGATAGAATATTTCTGAGCAAAGCATCACAAGAATTTAGCGGCGCCAGAAAAAAAAAAATAGTTGCACAGGACTGAGAGTCTGGATATTGCTAAAAGTTTGGATATTTTGATGATAATAATTTATATAATTTGCACTAGTTTATCCTTATTCAATTAGTTTTACGGGCAGCATACACCATATCGCGCATACTTTCGTCCTTTGGAGATGTCGATTTTTTATACCTTATGTGCGATTTGGTAGGATGTGGTCAGTTTTCTTCTGCAGCGACGTAGCCACTAGTCAGGCTGCGTATTCGATTAAACGAAACCAGACCACCACGACGGGCCAGCCGCAAAGCCAAGACCGTGCACCTGGCCCATGATACATGACCGTTAAGCCCGACCAAGCGTCGCGCAATGAGCGAGCAATTTCACGGACCATCGGTCGAGTCACTCGATAATGCGGAGCCAAACGGATTGGGTGGCGATTCGCTCCTCTTATTGACCCTTAGGTTATGTTGTTGTTTACCTTCAGAGGTATTTTGCGTGCATATTTCGCGTATCTAACCGATAATGTTATGCAGTCTATTACTTGCTTTGGGGCCGTCCATTAATCACGTGAGGCTTGGAAGGGGGGGGGGGGAGGGGTTTGATAAAAATCACGAAATGTCACAAGGGGAGAGGGGGGTGTAGTAAGATATCACGTGTATTTATTTTTTCATTATTTTTTCAAACGCGCACGCGTTCAACACGCGCGCTTGCGCGCGCAAGACAATTCTAGTTCTAAAAAATTTAAGATTTTTTGTAGATACGAAAAATACACGTGATGTTGGGTGGGGGGTGGGGGGTAGTCTTAAACCTCACCATGTATCACCAAGGGGGAAGGGGGGGTTGAAAAATGCTTAAAAAAAGATCACGTGATTAATGGACGGTCCCTTTATCTGCAGCGATTGTGTAGCGCTTTGGTAATCTGCATCAGCCCATCAGCGGGTTGGCAAGAAAGAGCGAATATGTTCACGTTCAGAAAGGAAGGACTCTATTTTGATAGACTCATGGATGGAATGGGAAGATGTCCACCCCAAGATGTTTGGTTGCAGACCGATGTGGCAAAACCTGTACAATTAATTTATTTTATTTAACATTAATTTTCTTCTCTACTATGACCCAAATATATGACAAAAAGACGTATACCTCCAACACCAACTTCATACAATACGTCAAAAAATATTCCTAATTATTTAAGGCCGTCTGCCATAAAGCTAAATGTGATCATATAAAAAATAAAATCCTACAATCACCGAATAAAATTAAAACAATTTGGACAATAATAAATAGAGAAACGGGTAAAGCAAAATTAGGAGAACGAGATATTTCGCTTAAGATTAATGACAAAATAATAACAACAAAGGAAGATATCGCTGCAGCTTTCGAACAGTTCTTCACTAATATACCAATTGCAACCACAGCTCTGTCGAACTCGTCACCTGATCGTGCAGCAACGTCATTACAAGATCATGTCCCCGCGTGCGAACACGATTTCACATTTAATTACATTAAGCCTCATAACATAGTTAAAATTTTTAAATTATTTAATCTCAAAAAACTGAGGACTTATGGGGTATGTCAGTAAAAATTGTTAGTTCAGTGATACATATTCTAGCATCGCCGTTAACAGAGATATTCAATAAATGCGTAGATGAAGGAGTATTTCCAGACCTCATGAAATACAGTAGGCTAGTACCTTTATTTAAAAGCGGTGATAAACAAGATCCAACCAATTTTAGACCCGTCTCAGTCTTACCAGTGCTAAGTAAAATATTTGAGAGAATTATCTTGGATCAATTACTTTTGCATTTCAATAATTACAAACTCCTTCATAGTCAGCAGTTCGGTTTTACTAAAGGGCGGAATACAACAGACGCTGGAGTCATGTTACTTAAACATATTTTCAGTGCGTGGGAGGATCATAGGGATGCTGTAAGAATATTTTGTGATTTGTCAAAGGCATTCGATTGTGTAGACCACAAAACACTACTCTGAAAGTTAAAACATTACGGAATAAAAAATGCAGGATTAGATCTTTTAAAATCGTATTTAGAAGGAAGGGTTCTAAAAGCAGACATAAATCGTATTAAATCGTCGGGTTCACTTGTAAAAATGGGAGTCCCACAGGGATCTATCTTAGGGCCGTTCCTTTTCCTGGTCTATGTTAATGATTTACCGTTTATGGTACAAAAAATGTGCGAGATAGTGCTATTTGCTGATGACACGTCACTTATTTTTAAAATAAGGAGACAGGAAAATAATCTTGACGAAGCAAATAATGCTCTCTCGCACGTACTAGATTGGTTTACTGCAAATAATCTATTGTTAAATTCAAAAAAGACAAAATGTATGAAGTTTACCCTACCTAACGTAAAATTAGTTGAAAATAACATTGTGATTGGAAATGAAAAACTAGAATTTGTTGAAGATACTGTATTTTTGGGCATCACAATCGATGCCAAACTACAATGGGGTCCACATATTGTAAAATTAGCACATAGACTTAGCTCCGCAACATATGCTGTAAAAAGAATCCGAGAACTTACTGACGTTGCAACTGCTAGGCTTGTTTATTTTAGTTACTTCCATAGTATTATGTCCTATGGTATACTACTGTGGGGCCGGGCAGCAGACATTGAGACTATCTTCATCTTGCAGAAGGGAGCGATCCGATTTATTTACAAGCTAGGTAGTAGGGACTCCCTAAGAGACTTTTTCAAAGAAACTAACGTCCTAACAGTTGCAAGCCAATATAAATATATGAAAATATTATGTACGTTAGGAAAAATATTACAGAATTCGAAACACTTGGTAGCCATCATAACGTTAATACTAGGAATAAACATAAATTGTCATTTCCACGATTTAGACTTGCAAAAGTTAATACTTCCTTTATGGGGCACTGTATAAGGTTCTACAACAAGATACCCCAAGATATATTAGAGTTACCTCCAACGCGATTTAAGAATTGTGTTAAGCACACTCTTTGCAAAAAAGCTTATTATAAAATCAACGATTATTTAGAAGACAAGGACGTATGGCATTAAATAGTATTTTAATATTAAATTTAATCAGAGGATAAATGTGTCTAGTGTTCAACACATCCAAGATATTATTTTGTAGGTTTGATTTGTATTAGCTTTAAGGTGATTTGAGAAAAGATGGTCAGAGTGGAGTTTTTTTTCGCTGCCTTTTTCTCCACTACAGACGGCCCCAAGGCAGCGGCTAACATTATACATAACTGTATGTACATTGACATTCAACAAGCAGAATGTAAATTCTTTACGTTGAAATAAATTTTTGAATTTTTTTATAAAAGCCCCAGCCTTTGCCTACTGGACGAGAACAAATTAAATTTCCCATCGAATTAGGCTATAACATTTTTCAGGCAGAATTTCAAGATGTTGTTTGTTGGTAGCTGGGCCTGCCTCTGCGCATGAGCGAGGCGGTACGCTTACGGATGATTGCATAAAAATCATCATCGTACGCCTCAGCAAACGTGATAATATACAGGGTTACAGGTTAAGTCAACCTATTCCCTTTAAGGGCGTGTAGTTTACATCGTTTCCGACTAATTTCACTATGAAATACCCTATCCTAAATCTAACCGTTTTTGAGATATTTCAATTTAATTGTTTTTTATGAAAAAATCCCGATTTTCGGCTGTCAGATTAGATATTTTGAAATGTTTACGTCCTATTATTACTATAATTGAATTTTAACCTTTCAAATAAGATGCTTTAGGATCTCAGTGATCATTATTGTACGTTAATAAAATAAATAAGTCGCCATAGACGATTAAAACTGAAAAAAAAAAAATTACATTTAGAAAGTTTATTTTTCTTTCAAGGATATCTAAAAAAAATACTATGGGGCCTGATTTCCGGATGTGCTTAATAATATCTACGTTTCATCAGCTGTCCAACGAGGTATAACAATCTAGGGTTTTATTAATAAAATTGTAGAAAATACTTAGTTTCATAGGCTACAGGGGATTCAAAAAAAGCTAAATAAAACAATAGGCGAGTAAAAGATACCAAATTTACTAAACTTTCATGTTCCAACAAAACATCTTAAAATCTAAAGTTCATGTTCAACATGTCCGCCACCATTTTGTACACATTTTCGCATCCTTGTACGAAGTCCACTTTTTACTACACCAGTAGTTAGAGCCCTTCTTACTTCATTCGCCGCATAAATTATTCTGTTTTTCAATATTTCTATTGATGAAATTGGGTTGGGATCATCGTACACAATACTTTTCATGTGCCCCCATACATAAAAATCCATTGGGGTGATGTCCGGACTCCTGGCTGGCCAGTGTAAAGGCCCACCTCGCCCAATCCATTTGTTCGGATAATTTGTGTCCAGCCAATCTCGGACGCTTCTTCTGAAATGTGCAGGGCAGCCATCATGCTGAAACCACATGTCTTGGACCAGATTGAGCGGCAAATCATCTAAGAGGTCACTGAGGTCTCATCTCAGGAAATTTTCATAGTGTTCCCCATTTAAATTGTCGGGGAGAAAGTAAGGCCCAATCAAGTGATTACAAATAATGCCCATCCACACATTCACACTAAATCTTCGTTGTGACCCCTTTACTCTCTTCTTGTTAGGATTTCTTAATTCTTTCGTGGCCCAATAATGAGCGTTATGGTAGTTGGTGATCCCGTCTTTATCAAATTTTGACTCATCTGTCCACAAGATTTTTTTAAGGAAAGTCGGGTCTTCGGCATCAGGGTTTAGCATAAATCTGCAGAAATCTAATCTCCTCACAGGATCTCCTTCTTCGATAACGTGTACCGGCGTGTAATGGTATGGGTATAGGCCTGCCGTATGAATGGTGAACCATACTTTCCATTGCGTGAGTCCTAGTTCACGGGCAACAATATTAGTGGAAGTGGTTGGATCCAATCGAAATCGTTCCACTATCTCATTGTTCTGTTCTTCGTCATCATCAGTTACACGTGGTCTTCCCATGTCTGTACGTCGTCTTGAAACGGAGCCAGTTTCTCGAAGTCTTCTGTAAGCTGCGTCGAACACGCTGACATCCGGCACTCGACGGCCGGGATACCGTGTTATGTACTCATTGCGAGCATGTGCGGATACACAATTGCAGTATCCGTAGCAAATTAACATGTCCGCATATTCCTCATTCGTGTAGGTTGACATCTTGAATAGTTCTTTATCACAAGCACAAATCAGAGTCCAGTTGGCACAGCACAGCAGTTACGGGATCAGAAGAAACAGTCCAAGAACACAGCCAAGTCTAGTAGGGAACAGCACAAATCAGAGTCCAGTTTTCACAGCACAGCAGTTACGAATCAGAAGAAACAGTCCAGAAACATAGCCAAGTCGAGTAGGGAACTGAGAACAAAATAATATCCCATCTACCACGGACGAATCACGTAAGCAAACTAACAATAACAAGCTAAACACAAAACGTGTGGTATTCCCAAACCGGCGTCCGCACATTATTTTTCTCACTCACACCTGCATAAATCGTTAGGTGTCACGCTCGCACGCACCACATTGTCCTTCAAGGACAATGGCGAGGGACAGTTAGAAATGCTACCTGGGGGATGTCAACTAAGTTTTTACATGTTTTTTTTTATTAAAACCCTAGATTGTTATACCTCGTTGGACAGCTGATGAACCGTAGATATTATTAAGCACATCCGCAAATCAGGCCCAATAGTATTTTTTTTTATATCCTTGAAAGAAAAATAAACTTTCTAAATGTTAATTTTTTTTTTCAGTTTTAATCGTCTATGGCGACTTATTTATTTTATTAACGCACAATATTGATTACTGAGATCCTAAAGCATCTTATTTGAAAGGTAAAAATTCAATAATAGTAATAATAGGACGTCAACATTTCAAAATATCTAAGCTGACAGCCAAAAATCGGGATTTTTTCATAGAAAACAATTAAATTGAAATATCTCAAAAACGGTTAGATTTGGGATATGGTGTTTCATAGTCAAATTGGTCAGAAACGATGTAAACTACACGCCCTTAACGGGAATAGGTCGACTTAACCTGTAACCCTGTATATCAGCTAGTAAAATAGATCTCTCTATAGATACGCTAATGAAGTTTAGGGTGGTATTTTTTTTTCAACCAGCTAACGTGAAATCACTTGGCAAATATCCATGGTGAAGAATTTTTTCTCCTTTTTTGCTTGGCTGACGTAACAGGTCACGTTTAGGCCTTGAAGATGGTCGATCATTTTTTGGGCTTTCTGGGCTTTGGGCTCAGCGGTCTATGAGGGAGGGCAATAACGTTTACAAACTCAACTCAGAGAAATACAGTTCTTTATATTTAATCAGCCCATATGCATTACATGCTTGTTAGTAGGAGCATAGGTCTGTTCTCTTTTACGCCATTGAAGTTCATCCCCTATATTAAGGCGATTGGAATAGTTTAGGAACACAAGATTTTTCAGTAGCGATTTTGTCTCGCTATTACCCGTCTGCTTTAAAACAGTTTGGTTTAAAATTAGAAAAGGTATATTAAAATATTCGGTGAGTGGTCGTGGGCAGTCTAGAGTAAATTTCGGTTCAGATAACAAAGGTTTCTAAGAATAGAAGCGGACCAAAAGGTAGTAAAGTGGCAAAGCCTAAGTAGGTGGCGCAAGTGAGGACAGTCTTATCAATTTATAAAAAAAACTTTCATTACGGTAGTCCTAGTTCAAAATAACCCAACGATTCAGTAAATTTATGTGATTCACACTAGTCCAGTGACTTTCGCACAGAACCCTTGGATACCGCAGAACTAACTTAAGGAATATTAGAAATTCCAGGCGGAGGAGTCGTGAAAAAAGCATTTACCACGATATTCCAGCGTCCTTCACTGAAAAAATCTAGCCGGGATCAGAGCAAACCAGCTGGGAATCCCCAGCCGCAAGTCAGCCTAATCGGCTTTGCCGTTTTTAATGAGATTAAGGGATTGCGCGGTCTGTGGCCGCTCCGACATTATTACGTTGCGTCTCTTTGATATTTGACGTTGGTCCTCATTTAAACTGAATATTACATTATGAGAACAGATTGGATGGAAAGCCGGCTTAGATGATGATAACGCAAGAGATAGGGACCGGACCAATAGCAAAATGAAAACAGTCAGCGATGAAAACTTCATGATAAAACTGTCGCGAAACTAACATGACTACTGAACGTTGGTCCTCACATAAACTGAATATTACATTATGGGAGTAGATTGGATGGAAAGCCGGCTTAGATGATGATGACGCAAGAGATAGGGACCGGACCGATAGCGAAACGAAAACAGTTAGCGATGAAAACTTCAAGATAAAACTATCTCGAAACAAACATGACTACTGAATCAGATACCAATAACATGAAAAAAAATACCTACAAAAAACTCAGGCCAATCTCAAAACATCGCTAATGAAATATCTTTCTTTGAAAGAACAATTAATTACATTGTAATAAAACACAGGTTTGGCATCATAGAAGCGAGAACTTGGAAGCATTTCTCCTTGGGGGGGTTGTTCTAAGAACAGAGACAATTGAATTAGGTCATGAAAAGACAGTGTTTTTAAAAGCGGGAGTTTTTTGATCTATACTATGAAGAACATAAAATTGAAACTTTGTTTGCTTTAAAGAAGTAGGTACTCAACCGATCCTAATAGGAAAACTTTTTGATTTTGCAGTATTCTTACATTAGACGGGTCTAATCCATCCCAATTGTTTATTAGGTCAACCTAATAGGTAATTAACTGAAGACGTACAAGTTTGGATCACTAAATGTGAGTGGTTGACCAAAAAGGGACCTCAAGGGAAAATAATTTATTTCAAGAAAATCGCGTTTGAAGTTTCGTGTTTCTATAGGTGTCGACTCGTGCTCGCCTCACAAAAAAAAATCATAAAAAAATAACTACGGCACCTAAAAATATTCTGGTTAGACAAAAACAAAGCTAAAATACCACAGATTCAAAAATTCAAATAAAAAAAATAACGGTTATAATCCCTTCAGGTCCCTTTTTGGTCAACCACTCACAAATAAACAATACATATTAAACATATCGCCAAAATGGCAATATGACATATTTCGACAGACGTGGTAACTGTACAGGCCAATCATATACCTCTCAGGGAGGATGGCAGGAGGAAGCAGTTTGACGATCTCTGTGGCGCAGCAGTTAACGCATCTGCCTACCATGCGAGAGGTCCCGGGTTCGAACCGCGGCTGGGGACGAAAAAACCCAGGTCTTGGATGTTTACATGTTTGTGACGTCGCTGTTTCTGTTTCCCACGACACAGGGTACCCTAGTGTGGGGCCAAAAGCAATGTATGTGCCTGTATGTAAATGTGTATGTTTTATGTTTATATAAATAATCTAATATATACAGGGTGGTTCATTTAGATCGGTCAGTAGGTATGGGAAAGTCTGAAACTATAAGACATACAAAGATCTGTTCTTAGGATCGATTTTCGTAACAAAGAAAATTGAATTCATTTAAAAAAAAAACTGTACTCCGCTCCGAAATCGTAACGTTTTGAAAATTAAAACTAACACTATTTCCATTTATGTTACTGTGAAACATGATGCCTAAAATGAATAAAATTAATTGTTTTAAATTTTTTAAAAGGGTTCACCGATTTTTAGGAATTTTTTGTGTACATTTCGTAGGTCTGAGAATAAGTCGTAGGCGAATGAATATATAGCAAAAAAAAAACATTTGGTCAGCTAGTTGTTTAATAAAAACATAAAGGAATTAAACTTTATAGTAGGTGAGAAAGAGATGGGCGAGGTCAAGGCGCAGATGTCGTTGGCACCGCGTCAACAGACAATCGGTCACGCCTTGGAACCCTATACGTAATGGGCGTGTGCCACTTCTAACAATGGTGATGCGGCAAAGATGAGCAGAGAGAACCGTGGGATCAATGAAGAAAGAACACATCGTCAAACAGGCATTCTGATAATGTACTACAAACTTTAAGCCCACGGACGTAATCCATTCTGACATGCGGTGGCAAATCAGTTACACCACGGAACAGTAAACAAGAGGGATACAAATAAATGCAATGCTTGTTTAGAGACCGATGTGCTTCAAGAGACGTAAAAACGAATACAGGAAGAAAAGTGGAAATCCAAATCTAGGTCAGTAGACTTAGAAGGTAGAGCAGAAATCCAATGATTGACAACAAAGAACGCTCCACAAATTAAGACGACATTAAATACCGGTTAATCAAATTATTCATGATAAAATTCTTAGAAAGAAATTCTTTCACTTGGCACAAACAGGGCAACGATCAAACAGAAGCTAAAGCTCTGAGAGTGTTTGGATAATTGATCACACTTCCGAGAACCGGCAGATAAGTTTCAAAGAATCTAACCTTGGCGACATCTCGTGGTACATACTGACTCACGTGTTTAAATGTCAAGATGTGAACTGTGGAATCCCTCGGTCACCGGCCAAATTGGTACCGGAATCACAAAGGGGAAACTGCTACCTCAACTGAGTACACTGAGCGGCTCTTATTGTAAGGTACATAAAAGAGACATTCAATGAAACGGATATAAGCGGAAGTCGAGTGTACATCCGAAATTCTCTTTGGATGATACAATCCTTGGCAGTTTCATTTAAGAGGAAGTTGAATGTCACTCAGAATTTATACAGGACAGAGCAATAATAAGTATGACCCATAGTAACATGTGTGTAATTCTTGAAAGTATCTCATAACTTAAGGAATGTCATTAAAGGAAATTCCATTCACTCAAAATGTTTCAGATGGATTAATTTCTGTAGAAAGACGAGCGTCAGAAAGAAATCTTTGATGCGTCAGAAGACCCTCAGGATATGTTCGCAAAGATCATGTTATCCACAGAATAGCAGTCCCGGTAATGAAAGATCGAGACTAAAGCTAGCATAATGCGCGTGAGTTAGCCATAATGCAAGTCGTGTGGACGCGAAGGTGAGCGGGCCGACCCGACCGCTTTGAAGCCGTGCCAATATTAGAACACCACATATATTAGACATGCATTTTATACTGAGCAACAATCTTTGCAAAAACTTGCTAAAAGCCGATTTATGTGCTGATGAAGTAACAGACAAGCTAAGACAGTCCTGTTTTTAAGTGCTAAACGTTGTAATAGATGCAATAAAGTGTAACAACCAAACAAAACGCATGATAGTTGAAATCTAAAACCATGAAAAACAACCAACAAGTATGAATTTTAGAATGCAACTGTGATTTCACCATCTTCATGTATTTTTGGAGCTTCACTCAGTTTGTGGCTTATCGTCGGGCACATAGAGAAATGATCAAAACAGTTTAAATGTGAATAACTAAGAAAAAACAGTAGAATAGAAATGGCTAAGGTGACGCCAACGAAACCAGAAAAGAATGTAAACAATCTGACCGTTACTAAGTTACAATGCGAAAGCCATCTGTCATTATATCTGTCCTTCCTTACCTCTATAGTTCGTAATAATGTCACCAGTTTGTCGACGACGGCAGTCATTACCTGATTCTTGGAACAGGAACGCTACCATGCCAGGACAAATGACAGAAACATTTGGGCAGCCCGATTTTGTGTATAATGAACAAGTGCATTTCTACCAGCCCATAATATTCACAAAATCATGGCTTTGCTATACATAAAAAAAAGTTAAAGCCATAGGTTACTAGTGCGGCGGAGTATTATTTTTAAGTTCAATAGGTTTTTTTTAACTCTGTAGCTTAACAAATTACAGACAACGCACGACAATAAAACAGTTAATCTCTTCAGTATTCTTTACAAATAAAAAGAAATAATTTAGCTAATTGTTAGGGTGTGTGAATATTATCTTTTGGAGTAACTCACCGAAACGGCTGATTGATTTAAAAAAAAAAACTGCTTGCCTGTACTTTGACAATTCGGGTAAAAAGCGAACGTGGGTCCAGTTGACGAAAACATAAAAACTAATTTAATGTAATCAGTTCTTCTCAGATCTTGAAAATATCAATTAAAGACTATTGTTAGGGGAGCTGATGGGCGCACCAAAAATTCAACAGGTTAAGTTTCTCTATGTGGAGACGCGTAAAAATCTTGGCGAGTCAATAAATATGACTTCATAATAGGGTTGATGAGGATTCCAATTCCTAAAAAGGGGGAATTTCCTCATATTTTTGAGGTTCCTCATCCTCTTCCTGTTCCTCAAAATTGATTTTTAAAATATCCTCTTCCTCACGAGGAATTTAAGAAGAAGGAGAGTTCTAAGTTTTGTTGAAACGAAATGTGTTTGAGAGAGAGAGAAGTCTCGCCGTATTAAAAAGTTAAAGGAAGACAGAGATGGAAACATGTAAGTGTAGGTAAAGAAGTTCAATACGAAGCGTAATCTACGTAATGTTATTTTGTTCTTCGTCTTTAGCATCCTCTTCCTCTTAGTCTGCCAGATTCCTCATGCTCATCCTCTTCCTCAAAATCGACTTTAAAAAATTCCTCTTCCTCATCCTCTTCCTCATAACAAGTTCTTCAACAACCCTACTTCAGATAGGGTTCAGAAACGAAATAAGTGATATCACTTATTTCGTTTCACCACACATGTATCCAGTCTCTTGTGTCGAGTTGGTAAACAACTCTCTTTATCTAGTACAGACAACGACAATTTAGAACAGGAGTAAAAAATTGTAACCATATAATTTCTTCAAACAAAAATATTTTGAATAAAAAGTGAAGAAGAGAGAATCTATTTTACACAAAATGTGACAAATGTCGTTGTCAATAAGGAAAACCTAATTACTTTAATTCCCGACGCTATTCTATTCCACCATTGTACTCGTAATGTACCTACAGTCGCCCCGTTGTGGTTTGTTGCAATTGCAACGTATGCCAAGTAGAGAATGGGACGTGCGTAGCAAAAGGCAGGAAACGGAAACGCTGTATTCAAACTTCTGTCTTTATGGTTTGCTGGCATAAAGGCATGGGCATAAAGTTGTAACACACGCGCAGTGGACGTCATCGGCAGGTATAACCCTTTTTGTTAAAAATCGACGCAATACGGTATTTGACACTATCAACAATAAATTATTTGAGATGCTCGATTAAAACTAAAATTACAAAATGATTCGGAAAATGTATTTCTTTTAGTCATTTACTAGTTATTACAATTTTTAAATAGATGAAACATAAAAAGAGTGCTCTGAAATGTGACGTCACAAGCAAGTATTTTCATACAAAATTCCGTTTTAAAACTCACTTGACATCCTGTCAACCCAAGCCAATAATCATGGCGCACGGTGGGCTGGAAATCGGCTTTCAAAGACTTAGGGATTTCAATTTGTAATTACTGGATTTTGTGCCGGATATAGCTACTATTAGTTGTGACTAATACAAAAATGATACCCGAGTTCGGAACTTAATTCTGAACAAAAACGAAGAAAATATAAATGTTGCTGTTTCTGGTTCCTATGACACGATACCCTGTGTCGTGGGAACCAGAAACGGCGACATCACAAACACGTAAGTACATCCAAGACGTGGGGGGTTTTTAGTGTCATTGAAACGGCCCTTGACGTAATAATAACTCTGTATTGAACAATAAGGCTTTATTATCCTTATTCTGGATACACCTAACTTTACTTTTTGTCGGAAGAGTCCGACCAGGGCCCCTATTCTGTTAGTGCATTATAGTTCAACAGTTACATTAACTCTCGGGTCACGTGACATGTTTTTTTGATTCCATTGAGACGCCTATAATTACGAATATGCGTGTATGCATCGATTTGAAGCGGCAATGAAAAAAAATCGACGCAGTCATGCAACTCTCATAGTACTACAATGCATTAGCAGAATCAAGGCTCTGGTTAAGATAATGTGTAGTGAGTGCTTTAGTTCAAGTTTTAGTTCAAAAGTACGTCTTTAAGAGACGCGACCCCCTGTTATCATAGCGCTATCCGCAGCTGACAGCGATGATAATTGGCCATCCATTGTTAGCGGGTCGGCTGCTAATTGTGATGCGAAAGGCGTCACAGTGACTTGCCACCGCTGTCTATTAAATAGACTAGAAAAAGGACCGACTGCCTGTCGAAAGATGAAGCGAGGAGACGAACAAAACATACAGACACAATCCCGGGAACCTTTCAAGTTAGAGTATGTAAGCAGCCTACAGGGCGACCCATGGCTATGCCACATCGAGGGAAAGTAAAGTCTGTTCGCTATCATAGTGTCACTTTGATATTTACCGCCTCAGCACGTGGCGGCTTTTCAAAAAAAGAAATTAAAGGAAGCCGACGCGGCGCAAACACGCCAGTGAATTTGGCTCGCAGCTCGTCTCATTCTACTAATATGTAGATCACGCAATTAAAGAAGTAAATCAATCATTATTTTAGAACGGATTTATAACGAGACGATCCTGCACCACTTAGGTAGGTACCTATTCTAAATACCGGTGGAGATGAATATTCTGAGGAGTATCATGTTTTTTTTTAATTTAAAGTATTTTTGCCATCTAAGTTGTATTATTGAATTAAATGTCTTTTTAACAAAACCAAGATTGCCTTCGTGTGTACCGACACTATCGAAGCGAACGGACTATACCTTGAATATTGTAGATGGAACATTTCACTGAAAGAAGACATTATTTTAATTTAAAAAACAGTTTAAACTGCATTCGCAGATTTGTAAATAATTACAAAGTAATTTCTTCCAGCCAACCATTGACGAGAAAAAAAAGTGAAGCAAATACTTGCCTACGCAATATTAAAGAAGATATTTCTATATCTAGTGAATACGTAAGATACTAATAGACCGAGAGATATTGACACAAATTACTTGGTCATTAGTAACAGTATGGCGGTTCTTCAGGGGTCTTAGTACGTTACAATCCGGGATGTTTTTTTGTAGGTAGAATTGCATCCAAACAAACAGAATATAATGATCCCATGCTGTAAAAAAATATTCTACGTATTGTACAGTTGTATTTTTGAAACGTGTCGAATAAATAAGTTTTTCAAGTATGGCAGCACTTTTTCCCCCTACTAGAAGTATGGCAAATATAATAACGGTCACATTTTATCAAATACTTTCCAAAAATCCAAATGCAATACTGTTACAAATCGTTTGGCGAAAAAAAATAATTTACAGATTGTCGGCGGTATGGCGACCATTTGGAACCGTCCGAAAAGTATGGCATGGTGATTTTCGTAAATGGCTGCACGACGATAATGAATTGCCAAAATTAGCCTGGTACAAATAGTTGAATTTTATTTTTATAATTAACGCATTCGCGTCGGTATGGCGGGCTGTAAGTCACACCGGAGAAGTATGGCATGACACTACCGCCTACTTTGTTTTTTATGGACTATCGGAAAATACTAAATTTTTTCTGGTCCAAATCGTTTGACACTCGTAATTTATCCGACGAGTTCGACTAACGCGCACGCGATTGGGCCGCCCGTGCCAGCGCTATGACCATCATTTTATTTTTGTCATTGCGTACTAAGACCCCTGTAGAACCGCCATACTGTTACTAATGACCAAGTAATTTGTGTCACTATCTCTCGGTCTATAAGGTTTCCTACGCAATTAGCGAGTGGTATAACTATTAAAGCTTTACAAATGTATAATCCATTTATCTATACCTGACATTTTTTCCAAACACTACTAAATCAAAAACCTTTTAATTTATAAACTGTTTCGAGTTTTCTACCGCTAAAAGTTTTTGATTTAGTGTCGTTTAAAGTCTGAAAAAAATCTCAAGTATAGGTAGATGGAGTGTAGCTATATAGGGTAGAAAACAAAGTCATTAGTATATGCCGGGTTCGAACCCACGACCTCCCAAATGAGAACCCGACTTTCTAACACTCTGCTGCCGCCGCTGTTTATGTAACGTGTAAAATTTGCTACTAAAATTATTATTTCAGTAGCTTTTTTCTATTTTAACTTATCTCAAGCAAATATTCAATGTGGAACGAGTTTAGAATAAAAAAAATCTGGATTAAAAATATTAAGTCAAAAATGTTACAACGCCAAGGACATGGCGGAGAATCTAGAGCAGCCTTAAACTCCGGTATTTTATACAGTGTGGCCCTGGATAAAGTGCAATCCCGAAAGGGGATGAAACTAGACCATGAATCATTGACTAGAAAAATATAAAAAAAAATTATAAAAAATTATTGTAGGATTTATTGGTATTTTAAGATTGTCATGTTTCATTAAGGACTCTATGTACAAAAGTATTGATTTCTTCCAAAATAATGGGTCTATTTCTTTGAAATAAAAAAAACAGTATGCCTAATACCTGGCGATGACCATGAAATAATAAATAGTCCGCAAAAAAGTAACTATCTTGGGTAAAAAAATGTATTTTTATGAAAAAAATGATTTTTTTAGACGTTTATTTTAAAAAACTTCAAATTACTAAAAAAATGTGCCCTATAACTATGTAATTTTATAGCTTACTTTTATTCTTTACCATTTTAGCTTCCAAATAAAAAAAAAACAATGTTCTAACTAAAAAAACACGCTATCTACGAACTTTTAAAGTGGAGCCTAATCGTGTTACCGTGCAGATAGAGACCGTTTTTTCCATTGTTTCCGTCCTACTCTGTGCCCTTCGGCAGTCGCAGTCCTTTTGTTCTACACTCAGGTAGAGGGAAGGCGAGGGGAGGGGAGGCAGGGGGTTCGAAACAGGACTTACACAGTCGCTCCGATATTCTCGCCGCTGCTACTACTGTTCTCGTTCTCGCATTGTGTTCTCGTTGATTTGTTATTAAGTTTTTGTTACATTGTTGACTGTTACGTTTTCTACTGTTCGTTACGTTTGGACTGTTCCTGTTCTGCTATTAAGTGTTGACGAAATGCCGCGATTGACAGAGTTCTCACCTCGAGATATAGCCGACATGCATTATTATTATGGCATGTCACATGGTCGCACAACAGTCGCTCGGACTGCATACATAAATGCTTTCCCGGGCAGACTCATACCCTCAGCTCGAAATTTTCAAGAGATTCATAGGAGGCTCTCCAACATTGGACTTGGTTTGGCACGAGATCGCCGTGAGCAACCAGCTATCGTTATTGACAATGCGATAGAAGAGGCCATTTTAAACGATCTGTTTGCTGACCCTACAACAAGCATATGACGATTAGCGTTGCGTCATGGCATATCGAAGACGTCTGTCTGGCGAATTTTGAAAAAGGAGGGATTGCATCCTTTCCATTACCAACGAGTACAACATTTACACGAAAATGTAGATAATCCTCCAAGATGCGTAATGCTGTGTGGTGTCGGCCTAGAGAATAGCACCAACCCAACTCTTCCCGCGGGTGTCGTAAAAGGCGACTAAGGGACACAAAACCGGGGGGTGGGCAGCAGCGCCTCCTGCAGTATAACTCTACCGCACTGCGATCCCCAACCCGCATGCCCAGCGTGGGGATTATGGGCATTACCCCATGATGGCACAACCCAGGAAACGGCCCCCAGTTCCCGGCCGCCTCGCTATTCCTGGCCATCGTGGCAGCGGCCATGGTAACGGCGGGGTAGGGGGTGCTAAGAATCACCGGGCTACCTCAGGCTGCCACAAACATCTGACCCTGGCAACGTTCAACGGACGCACTCTGAGGCTTGACCATCATCTAGCGCAGTTGGAAGTGGAGTTAGAGAACATTAAATGGCATGTTCTGGGGTTATGTGAAGTCCGTAGAGAGGGGGAGGACACCGTAACCCTAGACTCGGGCCATCTTCTCTACTTTCGCGAGGGTGATAAAACATCCCAGGGTGGCGTAGGTTTCCTCGTCAATAAGGCCCTCTCTAACAACGTTGAAGAAATCTCTAGTGTGTCGACCAGGGTAGCGTACCTGATCCTTCGGCTGTCCAAGCGTTACAGCATGAAGGTCATTCAGGTTTACGCACCGACCTCGGCACACTCGGATGATGAAGTTGAGGATATGTACGAAGACATATCCAAAGCCTTACATAACACCACGAAGGCTCACTTCAGCGTTGTTATGGGGGACTTTAACGGCAAGGTGGGAACCCAGAGTGGCAACGAGTCCCGAATAGGCCCGCATGGTTATGGAGTCAGGAATCACAGGGGGCAAATGCTTGTCAACTTCCTTGAGAAAGAGGAACTATTCTTGATGAACTCTTTCTTCAAGAAACAGCCTCAAAGGAAGTGGACATGGCAAAGCCCCGACACTGTGACCAAAAATGAGATCGACTTCATCATGACGGATAGCAAGCATATATTCAGAGATGTCTCAGTGATCAACAGGTTTAATACCGGATCTGATCACCGACTTCTCCGAGGCTCTCTGAATATCAACTTGAAGCTTGAGAGAAACCGTCTGATGAAGTCCACACTCCGACCAAACCCAATCCAAATCATGGCGGGCACCGAGAAGTTCCAGCAGCTTCTCGGGAATAGATTTGTTGCCTTGGAGCCCACCGACGACGCTGACGAGACCCTACACAATCTGGTCGTAACTCTTAGGGACGAGGGCATCAAGTTCTGCAAAACGCAGCGGACAGGCAAGAAATCCAAACTCTCGGCTGAGACTCTCCGGTTGCTGACAAAAAGACGGGAAACCACCCAAGCGACTTCGTCAGAGAGGTCAAACCTGAACAAGCAAATTGCGAAGATGGTACGGCGCGACCTTCGGAGCTCCAACACACGCCTCATTGAAGAGGCAATAGAGCAAAACCGAGGGTCCAAAGTATTCACTCAGCAGCTTGGCAGGAGCCACCTGACGAAGCTTACAACGCACGACGGGAGGACCGTATTGTCGAAGCCGGAGATCTCCGCCGAGATAGAGGATTTCTATGGCCGATTATACGCTGCACATGCCCCTTATTCTCAACGAGACGACCAAGATTCTAGAGCCACCCTGACGCGCCACTACACCGACGAACTGCCTGACATCAGTCAAGACGAGATCGTGCTAGCTTTGAGGCAGCTTAAAAATGGAAAAGCCCCCGGTGAGGACGGAATAACATCAGAGCTCTTGAAAGCTGGAGGAGCCCCTGTTATACAGGAACTACAAAAGCTCTTCAACGCCGTCCTTCACAGTGGGAGAACTCCAAAGGCATGGAGCGGGAGTTTGGTGGTGCTCTTTTTTAAGAAGGGTGACAAGACTCTTCTTAAAAATTACAGACCCATCTCGCTCCTGAGCCATGTCTATAAGCTGTTTTCACGAGTGATCACGAATCGTCTCGCCAGAAGACTCGACGAGTTCCAGCCGCCGGAACAGGCCGGGTTTCGCGGAGGATATGGCACCATAGACCACATTCACACAGTGAGGCAGATTATACAGAAGACCGAGGAATATAATCAGCCCCTGTGTCTTGCTTTTGTGGACTATGAGAAGGCCTTTGACTCTGTCGAAACCTGGGCTGTTCTGGAATCCTTACAGCGATGCCAAGTAGACTATCCTTATGTCGAGGTGTTGAGATGTCTGTACGAAGCCGCCACCATGAGTGTCCAAGTACAGGGCCAGCAGTCTAAACCTATCCAACTGTGCAGAGGAGTAAGACAGGGGGATGTTATATCCCCGAAACTGTTTACAAGCGCGTTGGAAGACATGTTTAAGACGCTGGACTGGAAAGAAAAGGGCATTAACATAAACGGCGACTACATCTCACACCTGCGATTCGCAGATGACATAGTCTTAATGGCGGAGTCGCTGGAGGAGCTGAACCACATGCTGGCCAGCCTAGCATCAGCCTCGCGACGCATCGGTCTTGGTATGAATTTGGATAAAACCAAAGTCATGATCAATGGTCACATTGATCCAATACCGGTCGTCGTACAGGGTCACCTACTCGAAATCGTTTCCGAATACACTTACCTCGGGCAGATTCTGCAGTTAGGTAAAAACAATTTCGAGAAGGAGGCCAAGAGGAGGATCCAGCTGGGCTGGGCAGCGTTTGGGAAACTACGCCGGGTCTTCTCGTCATCCATACCGCAATGCTTGAAAACGAAAGTTTTCAATCAGTGTGTCCTACCTGTTATGACCTACGGAGCCGAGACATGGACACTCACGAAAGGGTTGGTCCACCAGTTTAAAGTTGCTCAGCGAGCTATGGAGAGAGCTATGCTCGGAGTTTCTCTGAAGGATAGGATTCGTAACGAGTACATCCGACAGAGAACCAAAGTTATCGACATAGCTCAGAGAATTAGCAAGCTGAAGTGGCAGTGGGCTGGCCATATTTCGCGAAGAACCGACAACCGCTGGGGTAAACGTGTTCTTGAGTGGAGACCGCGACTCGGCAAACGTAGTGTAGGACGCCCTCTAACCAGGTGGGATGACGATCTGCGAAGGACTGCAGGCAGATGCTGGATGCGGCAAGCTGAAGACAGGGCGCTATGGCGCTCATTAGGGGAGGGCTATGTCCAGCAGTGGACTAATATAGCCTGATGATGATGATGACATTTTTTTAGTAATTTGAAGTTTTTTAAAATAAACGTCTAAGAAAATCATTTTTGTCATAAAAATACATTTTTTTACCCAAGATAGTTACTTTTTTGCGGACTATTTATTATTTCATGGTCATTGCCAGGTATTAGGCATACTGTTTTTTTTATTTCAAAGAAATAGACCCATTATTTTGGAAGAAATCAATACTTTTGTACATAGAGTCCTTAATGAAACATGAAAATCTTAAAATACCAATAAATCCTACAATAATTTTTTATAATTTTTTTTTATATTTTTCTAGTCAATGATTCATGGTCTAGTTTCATCCCCTTTCGGGATTGCACTTTATCCAGGGCCACACTGTATAATAAATTACATAGATACTTATTGCATTTTACTATTTGATATTTTCATTACACCAACACGCATTCACTTCCTAAGAATAAATTCAAAACGCACAAAAGTTAAGCTCAAGGACTCCCGTTGATGTCTTTTGGGAGACCTCCCCCGTCCCTTTTTCAGTTTTCCAGAATCGCTCAAACTTCTCTCACAAAAAAGCTCTGCTGGGCGCTGGGCGTTGCGAAATAGACCTTCTTTAGGAAGTAAGAAAACTATTTAAGGCTAGTTAGAACATTTGAAATTAAACAAAGGCCACTGTTACCACCCAATAATATTCGCAAGACCACTCATCTCTCACAAGCAAAGCAATTTACCTAAGAAAAACAATAGGTCTAGCTAGCTGCTAGCGTATCTAAGTGTATCAGCCATCACGTGACGCCGGCGCATCTACGTCAACGGCCGATAATGCGAATGGTTTTAATACGCCGGGCGACCATTGGCGATGCAGCCAGTGTGGAGTCGTGTGTACGACCTTGGGGGGGGAGGCGTAAGACTTTCTTATCGCGACCTAACGCGTTTGGGCTTGGTCTCGGAGGCAGGTAAACACGCGTGACCTTGAGAGGCACTCGCGGTGTTTTTTTGTCAAGTTTTCTACACAAATAACTCTAATAAAGCTGTACCAACCTTAATATACACCTCAATATCCTTACTTTTGAAAACATCAACGTTTCGGGTTGGTAAACATTGGGCATGAGCGGTGGCCTATTAGGTACGTGATTCGACTGCCAATAGTGTTGATCTAGGTTCGTAACCCAGTTGCACCTTGTATTCACGGCATTATAGGTATGTTGATAGCACACGAAATTGATCCTAAAACAAATTGTTTGTGGAGAAATTACTAGATGATGTCATCGTTATTGCTTGGGAGTAGCTAGTGACGCTAGAGCGCGACCGAGGGTCAATTAACTTAATAAGAAAATAGGACTCACCTGCGTGACCATGTCCCAATAGAATCCGTCGAGCATGGACTTGCCATGCTGGTGCTGCCGGCAGAGGCCTGGCCATAGCGAGGCGCGGACCGGGCTGTTGATTGGCCAGGAATTCTCTCTGATGGCGAGCTTCAGCTCCCTCTTCCGTCCTTGCTGGAGTAGGGGCTGCACCTCGTCGTAGGTCTTGAGCGGGGCCTTTTTCCCTGCGAAGAGCGGCGAGGGTAAGCACTGTGTCCAGATGGCGTCGGGGGAGGGCTGCGCGAGGGATTCCGCGCTGGGCGCGCGCAAAGCCGCCGGCTCAATATACATCGCGCGTCCGGTCAGGCGCACATGCTTTCTGTGCGCGCGCGACGGCGGCACTGACGCCGCGCGCGCGCCAGCCTCCGGAAAGTATCGAGATAGCGCGACATCGATTGTTTATCTATCTGTAACCGTGGGCCGCGTGGCGGGCGCGCTGGGCCGCGCGCGTTTTGGATCGGTGCTTTGCCGTGTTATGGTACTTTTGGCTATTGTTTGTTTAAACAGCCAAGACTACTTATTATTGGTTTTGTTTCTGAAGTTCAGTCGAACCTTTGTATCTATGCACTCAGTTCTGTGACGGGCGGCTTCGCAACAAAAGGGGCGTCCACAAATCAGTGAATGGGGGGGACTGGCCAACCCTCATTTAGAGTCACGCTAGGGGGCATGTATTAAGAATTTACTTCTGGACGGTAACTATAATTTATGTAAAGGTTGATATAATGTCGACTGTCATAAGTTGTGAGGAGACAAAACGGTCATCAATTAATTATAGAACAAATTATTCGCCAAACATTGTCTTTATTTTGAGACCTATCGAGGACTGAGTTGGAAAGTATTTCAGAATCAGCAATGACAACATTATATCCAAGCATTTGTAATTCACAATAAAAATAGAGCAACATAATCAGATCGCGCGCACGGAAAAACGCAGCGAATTTGGGCGGGCGCCAATTGTTTGCGCCGAGATGCACGCAAGGTAAAGTTGGACTTCCGAGTGGCGCTACTTCCAACTTGCGACTTTGCGGATTGAGTTGCTACTCAAATGTTCAATGAGCAACCGCATAATCGTGCGTTCGAAAACTATTTTTATTACTAGGTATGTCTCAATCAGTCAATATGTGAATACAATTTATAGATCAATATGAGATCGAAAATCTCAAGCCTAATCGTTATGAACTGATGTAAAAAACTGCGTAAACGCAAATTTATTCATCGTCCTTTGATAAACATTGGCCTCTTCCGAGAAACAGAATTTCTCTACTCGAATGTTATCCTAAACCACCACTTGCAATTTAATCTACCTTCGACTATTGGGGCGTCCCACTGAAGAAACTTCCGACTGCGGAAGTTTCTACTTAAGAAGATTTTTATCTCATAGATTATGGGGCAAAACTCTTTACATTGATCCTTTTTCTGACGTAATTTAGATTTATGGATAAACCTTAAAAAAATTAAATAATAATAACTCCTAACCAACACAATCACTTATCCTGGTCCGAAACACTGTTCTATGGTAACCAGGCAAGGACATTATAGACATCGAAAAACACCCAGACTGAGGCCATTTGTACAAATGTACGGCGGCCCCCAGTGGATATTGCAATTATTAATTTTCCAGTGTGCAATAAAGAATATTCTTATCCTATCTTATGTTTATGTCATATTATACTTTTTAGGTAGTGAATGGTGATCTTCTTCTTCGGTCCTTTAACTCCTAGCCTTACCCACAGATTTCCACTTCTTAGGGTCGTTAGCGGCAGCTTCCAATTCAGGTCAGCTAGGGCCGATCGACTTGACCTCTTGGGCTAGAGATCTTTTCCCGGTGGTCCTTGGGCATCCCCTCTTTGGATGGATTCGTCCCCCTTTTCATGAATCGTGATAGATAATTTATAATAGAGTGATGCATAATAAAGAACAATTTTAGAGTGCTCAGTAAAGACGGTGCGTCGGTCGCGACTGCGACTACAGTCGCAAATCGCGCCGCACGGAAGCGAACCCTTTTTGGACGTTGCATTGTTGTGTTAAATATTGCAAATACGTCGTACAGGCACTCGTTGCGTAGATTAATTGGGCTACGCGGTGTCTTAGAGGGGATTCTAATGTCAAATGCTGGCTTAAAGAGAGATGATACACCAAGCGATTTTCCTTTTGGGAAAGTGCTGTCAGGAGAAGATAGAGAAACCACAGCTGATTTTAGAATTTGGATTGTCGAGTTCAATAAACAAACAATGTTATAATAAAAGCAGTACTCAAATTCTTGGCTGATCAAAGACGATCCAATCAGCAACTTTTATCACCAAGTACATACAGTATCAGATTATGTTGTGTAAGTAGTAGCTCAAGAAAAATATTAAAATTCCACGTATTCTATGTAATTTGAACGCTCGATGGGCGTTGCAGTAGATTAAACACGCCAACTCCATGTAAAACCAGAACTAAGTTAGTACCAACGCTATTTACCTTGCCCTAGGTCGTTCATAAGTCCATAACAATGACTCGACCAATCGATAAGTGCCACAGTGCAACGGCTTACCACTAAAATAGAGTAGTTCTAAGCAAAAGGCGCATTTTTAGAGAACCTTGAAAAAATTGTGGATGTTTTTTTGAGAATATGAAAAATCATCTCAAAATCGCGGTGAAAGAGTTCATGAAGTGGAGTAACAAACACCCGCTTTTGAATGAATTTCTAAAGCATTACCAATTCATTAAGTTATTCTTAATTTTAGACGACATTTATTTCGACACATCTAAAACTATAATTATATCCTAGTGTGGGGCCAGAAGCAATGTATGTGCCTGTATATAAATGTTGAACAAGCTAAAACTGTTTTAAAAGAATAAATAGTTTCTTTGTTAGCTTCTTCTCTACATAATCTGTTAATTGCGAAACTAACAACTTTGACGTTCATAAAGTGAACATTTTATTTTTATTATGAATAAAATATTTGAATTTGACAACTTGAGCCAGTACAAAACAGTTGCGTCACATGGTTTGATCATTATTATTCTTTGAAAAAAATGTACGTTTGTTTAAAAATTTAAAAAGTGAGATGATGGTCTTCAACAAATATGCAGACTCATCAAACCATCTGCAACCTCTTTAGTTTACGGCAAGGTTGAATATTCAATGCCAATCGATAAGTCCTATGTTATTCATGGACGTTATTGTTTAAGTTTTCAATGGAAGTTAAAACTGAAAGATTCATAGTTATTGCCAAACTGATATTTAGACGACTATACGGCAGTCAGGTTGGGTATTTTGGTGACGCCCATCTCTTGTAATAATCATAGGGACAAACCAAAACCGATTTGTCTCTTGAATACATCTTCGTATCTATAAAAGAAGATGGGCCATAAACTATCTATACTCATCTCTGTTTTATCCTAAACAGGACTTCTACGGTGGCTACGTCCGTAAGCTCCCTGATATTTTTGAGCAGAACTTCCCTGTGCCACCGACACAGAGATAGTTTCGAGAATTCTCTCATTGCTCGAATAACTCATTCTTTTTGTTAATATCTTTCCACGGTATAAAAGGCGGCGAAATGTGGGAGGCATGATTTAATATTCTTCAATACTTATGAAATCTGAGACAAGTTCAAGTGCAAAAAAATGCGGTTCCCGTGACGTCCTCGTCGACCGCCAGCGGCAGGGTGCCTGGGCTTTTTTGTGTATGTATTTTAGTCTCTAATCATTTAAGTATTAATGTTTATTTTAGTCTGTAACGCTGAGCTCGTACGTCGCCGGCGCATTGTAACTTCGATATTAGTAAGTAAAGGAAAAACAGAAAAAAGGTTAATTTTCCAATAAAAAAAAGTTAACAAGACTGTACCAAATTTCTCTTACTAGTTAAGGGACGATTCAAATTATCTTAAGTCTGGAGCATATTTTTTGTTGAAGCATCTTTGCAATTCAAACGTAAAGAAAGATACGTCCATAAGTGCATATGCAATATTCCACGATATTAGCGCCTTAATACAATGCTACAAAGTGGATGATTTATATTTTATCGCTATGTAAACACAGCGCCAGTGGCTCTATTTGAAGGCATTAAGTGCTCAAAGGAAGTCTGTTGAATGAATAGTTTAGCGTCCGCTGCGGCGGTCATTTGTCCCTTTGTTCTGCGGTTTAGTTACTGAAGTAACGAGGCTTAGCTAGTTAATAACGTTTAGTTAAAGGCTAGTCATGTAATGCCGGCTACACACGTAACGATATATCGTAGCGATTAAACTACGCAAGCCGATTTGCGCAGATTTATCAATCGTCTGTATGACGAAAATCTGCAACGATTTGTCATACACACGATGGATAAATCTGCGCAAATCGGCTTGCGCAGTTTAATCGCTACGATATATCGTTACGTGTGTAGCCGGCATAAAGGGGATTAATTGCAGACCTTGAATATGCTAATGTTTATATATAAAAAAGGATTGCTGTTGGCTGATTTTTTATATTTCTAGAATTCCAGGGAAGTTTTAAATGGTGACAGAATATGGAAAAATTACGAAAACATTGGCGGTACGAAGTTTGCCGGGACAGCTAGTGAGTTATAAAAAGAACAGATTCTTTTAAACACTTCCAAATAGCTACTACAATAGCCTTGGGTAAAGAGAATGACCATTGTAACTGAATTGATTCAAAGCAATCGTGATTCAAGTGTAAAACCTTGCACTCTGCCTAGCTTGTAACTTGTGGATACACTTACTTGATGTTTCGTCGGAAGAGTCCGACTAGGTTTCACTCTGACTGGTCGGACTCTTCCGACGAAACACCAAGTAAGTGTATCCGGAATAAAGTTATTAAAAAATAAAATAAATAAACTCACGCCCGTTATCCCCGAGGGGATAAAGTTAATAATGTGTCTATTACCTTATATTTTACTTTTGAATACTTTACTGATAACACAAAGCAGTAAGCTCAGTCGAAAAATCACGTGGGTCCCGTAGACCCCAACCCGCGTCTAAGTGTTGAAAGTAGGTATACTTGGCGGCACATCGTGGCCGTCAACTGAGAGGTGTGATAGCGTTTAGCCGTTATCAGTCAGTCGACCGACCAGCCGGCTTTTTTAAGGTTCGGAATTGTTGATCGTTCCTAACAAGTAAAAAAAAGTTATTTCGTAGTTTTTATTTTCAAAATTCACATTTCGTTTTTATGGCTGAAATAGTACAAATATTCTATTGTTTTTGAACTGACAATTTCGAAAGCACTCGACATTCCGGAATCAGCGAATCCGACAAAAAGTCAAGTAAGTGTATCCGGAATAAAGTAAGTAATAGTGTGAAGAGATGTTTCCTCCACCAAGTATAACGTAAAAGTCAGCCTCCTCGCACTTCTATCGTCCCCAATTCACCGAGGCTCCCCGCCATATTATTTCGCAATGTTACCATCATAGCGAACGGTTACTTTTGAATAGTGACATCGACATTTCCGATTTTGGACGTATGTATTTTAATGAATACTTTTTATCTCATGTCACTAATATCAAACCAAACCGATGGTGGAATAGTCAAACACAATCTCTGATTTAACTAAAATTGGTCAAAATCATGACAATAGTAATTGTTGGCATACTTCAAAAAATGAAACTTCTGACTTAATTAAATACTTAAGCTAATCATACTTTTATGTAATGGGAAATGTATAATTTGTTACTAAATGGTTTAAATTTTTTTTTCTAATTAGCTGTTTGCTGTGCCTCATTAAGGTTTCTAACTTTTCGGTTACTTTGACATTCAAAAGATAATTTTCATTAAAGGCTATCGTTTTTAGGGTTCCGTAACCAAAGGGTAAAATGGACCCTATTACTGAGACTCCGCTGTTCGTCCGTCTGTCACCAGGCTGTATCTCATGAACCGTGATAGTTAGACAGTAGGAATTATCACAGATTATGTATTTCTGTTGCCGCTATAGCAACATAATACTAACAGAATTAAATAAATATTTAAGGTGGCTCCCACACTACAAACGTGAATTCTCGCTGGTTTTTGCTTGATATTGATAACGGCAACAGGTAGACGTTTGAAATATTCACAGAATATTTAGTTATATATTTCACCTTGAAAGTAAATAATTTAATTTAAATAAAAGAGATATTTCGGTCCTGGGCCACCTCAGACCACTCCGGCAGGTGTTGGTCTGGTTTGGACTGAACTGGGGGAGGCCTTTGCCCTGCAGTGGAACACAAAAATGGAGGCTACGTAAAAAAAAAGATATATTTAATGCTGGCTCTCATACAACACATAATGTTTTGCCGTTTTTATAGATAATGGTACGGAACCCTTCGTCCGCGAGTCCGACTCGCACTTGGCCGGCTTTTTCTTTTCATGAAACTGCCGTGAAAATTTTCTTTGCTTTTATGGTCAGGTAACATTTTACGCCCGGTTGGTCTACAAACGGACGCACGTAAAATATATAAATAAATACCTAGCAAATTCATACTAACACTAGCTGTTACCAGTATGTCCAGTAGTGAATGAATACTGGATGATTGATTGACATAATAAAGGTGAAAATAGACAATGCTCATTCCGTATCAGACAATTAGAAACATTTATTTCTACGTTAAGAATTTACATTCTGCTTTCTGAACGTCAATGAACAATGTATGCCGATGACTTTGGGCAGTATAAATTCGGAGTGGAGAAAAAGGCAGGGAAAACAAAGTCACTATGACCACCTTTTACTAGGTTCTCTAGTGAGAATTTTCTTGGGCAGCGCGTTCTGCACTCTAAACGACTGCAGCTTGAAGGAGTCACCGCAAGTTATGCCGTGATGAGTCAGCGTTTTATACGCGTTGTGAGTCAGTTAAACGCAACCATAGGGTTTTGGGATTTATTACTAAACTTTGTGAAATGTGATGCAAGTACATTGCAACACATTTCACAAAGTGGATTAAGTAGTGGGTATTACATTTGCAATGTTTGATTAAGTCTGATTTACGTACCTACTGTACTACAATGTGCTACTGTTTTTAATCGCAAATAAATAAAATAAAGTACATAATTATGCAGCCTCGTTTATTAAAAATTACGTAGGTACAGGAAAACAAAAATATAATTAAAACTTGCTATGCCCCGCGGTGTTACCCGCGGTTCATCGATTTTCCCGTAGCAATAAGATATTTCCCCGCGGTAAAACGTAGCCTATGTTTTAATCCAGGGTATCGGCTAACTCCATACCAAATTTTATTAAAATCCGTCCAGCCGTTTCAGCGCTAAAGACTGACAAACATATAAACACACACACAAACTTTCACGTTTATAATATTAGTGTGATGTGATATCCGTAATTTAATTATGCACCATTATAAAAAGCTTACTCATTTTATTACAATGACTAAAAAAATTTAATTGAGCGAGCGAGACGGCATACTCTGTGTAAAATCAGCCTTAAGTGTGATAAAGGATTAACGACTTTATTTCACATTTTGGTTAATTATGACAGTTCTGTTCAGTTTTATAATTAACGCTAGTGGCTTTTTCCGAGCGGCTCCGAGCTTTGCAACAAGGCACGTTAAGCAGTTGGTGCCGGCTGCCGTCGATAGATGGCAGTCGTTAAGCCAAGTCAGAGGCCTTAGGGGGCGGCTTGAAAAGTTCTGACAGTAAGACCAGCCACTAGTCTTACAAGTCTCCACCAATCCGGACTAGGATCCCGTGGTAGAGTATGGACAGTATGGCCTATCTATACCGTCCTCAGGGAAGAAGACCCGTGCCCCTCGGTGGGGGGGGGGGACATAATGGGTTGATGGTGACTATGACGGTTCTATCATTATTTCATACTATAATTTTATTTATTTTTTAAATAACTTCGTTTTGGACTTTTGGAGTGCATAAGGACAAATGTTCTAAATAACTAAATAATAACAATCGTGTTTTGTTTGTTACGGCCCTCACTCAATAAATTTCTCCCAAACTGAAGATGAAGTATTCAATAAGTGAAGCAATTTGTTACCAAAATACATTTTTGCTGAGGAGTCTGGCACTGAACTACATTGAACAAGATCGAAGTGATCAATCAGCAACAAAGTATCATATTCTAGATTCTAGAGCGCATATCATTCAAGGCGATCCCGGATTTTCTATACTAGCATCGGCAAGGTCGGTTAGGGATGTCCAATAATTCAATATCAAAATTAGGAACATTGTTCGTGGAGAATCTATGTTATGTTCGTTAAATGTCAAGCTACAGTGGAACCCAACGGTGGCGTCGTATCTGGAGTAGAGAAGAAGTTCGCGATGACCCTCCATTCTCACCATAAAATATTTTCTCTTCTTTCTTTCTTTAATAATAACTTAACGCAATCATTTGACCTGGTCCTAAACTAGTCTGGGTGTTTTTCGATGTTTATAATGTCCTTGCTTGGTTACCACAGCACAGGGTATCCTTGTTTGGGATCAGCTCAAGTGATTGTGTTGTGTTCTGTGGTAGTTATTATAGTTAGTTCAACTTAATTTTAATATTTCTTTCACTACACTGCTTTAGAAGCATACTCTGCAGGAAGAAATACCAGAAAAAAGAACTCCAAACAACCTTTCACGCCCGTTCTGGGTACTTTTCAAAGCATATCTCTCATCATCAACCCATTATGTCCCCACCGAGGGGAACGGCTCTCTTCCATGAGGATGGTATAGGCCATACTCCACCACGGGGGCCAAGTCCGGATTGGTGGACGCTTGTAAGACTAGTAGCTAGTCATGCGGTCAGAAGTTTTCAAGCCGCCCTAAGGCCTCTGACTTGGCTTAACGACTGCCATCTATCAACGGCAGCCGGCACCAACTGCTTAACTTGCCTTGCGAAGCACGGAACCGCTCGGAAAAGCATATCTCTATCAAATTATTATCGATAGGTCTTAAAAAAGGTATCGATACTTTGTGGCAGCACTAGACTCCTAGGCCAAAGACAAATTTATCGCGAAGGAGAATAACTAAGTTGAGGTGCATTCGTCTTTTGATACGCCAGTATCTGGTACCTATGCTAGTTTCTGAAGTAGATTCGTAAAGTGGCAGTGAAGTGTGATTTAATTTGATGGCAAAACGGATAATATTTATGAAAAGATACTAGGTAGTTATCAGCATTAAAATATTGATATCGGAGTATGGTATTTTCTAATATAAATCTAGTAAAGTCAGATTTTTAGGGTTTCATACTTCAAAACGAAAAAACGGAACCCTTTGTTGTCCTTCCGTTTCGTCTGTTACCTCATGAAAGCGCGGAGGTATAGAGTTAAAATTAAATAAAACCAAATGCTGAAGTCTAAGGTCCCTCGAAAATTAAAACAATGGTATCGTACTTCTTTTTTTAATTTTGATCCGTACCTTTTTTTTACGTCAATTTGGAAGTGATTCAAATTAACGTAAAAAAAAAGGCAAGCAAAAAACTTCAATTTCGACACTCAAGGAAATCAAAATTCATAAGTACATATAATCATCAACATCACATAAAAATTAACATACAGGCACATACATGGCTTCTGGCCCCACACTAGGATACCCTGAGCCGTGGGAACCAGAAACAGCGACCTCACAAACACACGTAAACATCCAAGACCTCGGGTTTTTTTGTCCCCAGCTGGGGTTTCGAGCTAGGGACCTCTCGCAAGGTAGGCAGATGCGCGAACCGCTGCGCCATTCAAATAACTTTGAATTCGAAACTTGCTGCAACATCCAATTAAGAATTCAGAGAGTTATGTTTGCTTTAGTAATTATACGTGCGTCTTATTCAATAAATTATTTTGCTTGACGTAAATAAGACCACTCTCTCTGAGAGAAGTCCTGTGCACTGCAGTAGAACGTGATAAGTCGCATAAAAACATCGTGTCCTCAGTTTGATGACACGATGACGAACTCCAGTGACGTTGCATGTTTTACAACAGCGACAAATTAATGCTCACCCATAAATCTATGACAATGTGCATACATATGACTTATACCTGTGGGTGCGTGTCACTGTATTCGATCCAATACATCCGTTGAAATATCTCATTGTAAAAGTATTTTTGATAAGCCAAATTATCAACTCACTAAGCTAAGCAAATGATCATTGTTTTACAATAACCTGCTTATTTTATTTGGCTAAGGCGATTGGCCTTAATAACAACGTCATTAAGTCTTAAAGCTTTTTTTTCCATAGTAAGGTAAAAAATTAAAATAAAATATAATATGAATTGCTCGTAGCCTGCCTGAGTGATCTTAAAAACGATCACGATGATTAAACAAAATAGGGCGCGTTCAGTGCATGTATGGGGGACCGTCTGTGGCTAACGCTAGTGTCATTATTTTTCCGAGCGGTTCCGTGCTTCGCAAGGCACGATAAGCAGCTGGTGCCGGCTGCCGTCGATAGATGGCAGTCGTTAAGCCAAGTCAGAGGCCTTAGGGCGGCTTGAAAACTTCTGACAGTAAGACCAGCCACTAGTCTTACAAGCCTCCACCAATCCGGGCTAAGCCCCGTGGTGGAGTATGGCCTAACATACCTTCCTCAGGGAAGAGACCCGTGCTTATCGGTGGGGACATAATGGGCTGATGATGATTTGGCTACGGCCAATCATATAACAACGTTATTAGTTTTAAAGCGGTTGGTTTTCCATACAAAGGTAAAAAATAAAAATAAAATATTTATACTCCACTCCACGAAACGAGCTCCCAAAGAGGATATTCCTTGTGTATTAGTTAATGCACGTGACCTTCTGGGCTGCGCTGAAAATCAGCGCTGTTTTAGGATAGATCTATCCAACAGCATTATGCTGAGCGTATGTCCGATTGTCATGCATTACGACTGATAGGACTTTGTGTAAACCATTTTAAGTTTGTTATAGTCGAGTCCTGTGTACGAGCTGTAATATAATCACTGTATTTCTTGCATGACAATAAATTACTTTTCTTTCTTTCTTTCTTTTTTTCTTTCCTTCAATAGCCACTGCCCAAGCCGCGCGCATTGACCAATGAGATGCAAGTGTGGTACCCCAGGATATCGTCCCGTGGAACGGAGTAAACTTAGTTAGCTATTTTGTAATGTGTTATTTTCAACCATCGAACAGTCAAGCACTCAGTTCCCAATACTGTAAAACAATAAAGACATAAGCATCTGTGGTAATTTTATCGACCGTAACTCGTATTTTAATGGTCTTTTGTTCATTCATATTCACTGCATTTATAAATATTGATATTTTAGTACCATTATTATAAACATAATCTCCCTGAAATAGATTCGGCTAAGATTTGTCTCGAATATTAAATTTAAAGGAAATTAAACCTTTAGATACCTACGTAGTACGCTTGTCCGCTCCCAGTCCAGTTTAAATAATCTTATCTATTTAGTCAACAAAAACTTCCTTTCTCACAAGTCAGTGACGGCTTACAATTTATTAGTTATCTATTTATTTAACGAAAACTTACAAAAACACGATTTCTCTCAAAGGCAGTTTAAAAGTAAGTGGTAAAGGGAAAGAACAAGTAACTTCAACTGCATTGGAAGATGTGCGAGTCATTTAGAAAATTAGATTCCACTAAAACACTCTTAAGACGGAACTAAACTCGGTTTATGACTTATCTTACCTTATGATTTCCCAGGATTCCCTGTTATAAACCAGCTTAAAATCCGTCTTAAAATACTCTTATATTTCAGTGGTAGATTTTTATAAGTAAGGCCTGGTTTACATTTGCTTAATTTTCATGAATTCCATAGAGAAAGAATAAAATAGAGACGGCAAAAACGTATGCCAAATCATAGTTTTTGTTACGCACCATATATATAAAAGTACTTTCAAAAAATCCTAAATACATAGTATACAACCAACCATTACTGATTTCCTATTTGCTTATGTACTTACAAAAGGAATTGGCGTCTCTATTCTATTCTAGGTCTATGGAAAGCATGCTAAAAAAGCATGAAAATGAAGCAAATGTAAACCAGACCTACGATTGTACATTGTCGGAAGATTCCGACAAAATTCAGGTATTCATAGTGCTTACGAAAGTTTTAGCCCAAAAATAAGTAATACTATCTGTTTAAACTATACTATTTGCCCTCACCTTTAACTTATATAATAGTATTTAGTGAGATATGTTCTGGATGCATGCCTAGCACATAAATTTAGCACTTAACTTTAATATAAGTGGCATGTCTCTGTGTTGTCTCCGAAATAAATAAATAAATAAATAAACAGTAATTTTACTCGTGCAATATTGGTGGAATTAAAGAAAGTTTAAACGGCTGCTGCGTCGAAAGTAATTACAATGTAGTATGCGATTTGACAGCTAGATATTAGAAATCCTTCAGAATTTGGTCCTCTTAGCAACCTATTTTTCCAAGCCCTCCGCAGCGAAAGTGAGAAGCGCGCACGTGTGTAAAGGTTGATGTACTGTCGAATGTACACGAGAAAGAGACAAGAAGACACTCATTAGGCTCACTCCGCTCCTTCATTCATGACCACATTATGAGCACATCTATTCGCGTGACGTCAAACGCCTTTCGCCGAGAGTGGCGCGAATGGTGAGACGCTTGTCATTGGGCGGTGCAAGATCGTACGATAAAATCGCTAAGTTGCAAATTTCCGGTGCACACTTACACCTTGGGCTGTGCCTTGGGGCTCGGATAACTTGAAAGGAAATGCTAGCAGAAAATTTTGAAGTACATCGACTGGAATCGTTGAGGATTTGGTGACAGAAAACATTTATTAAAATTGTCAAAGAAGCACGATGTCGATCAGTAACGTAACAAAAAGAATACACAAAACATAAATATTTATATACAGGCACATACACTGTTTCTGACCCAGAACGTAATTATACAGGTATTAATAAATAATGTTTTTTTTAAAAACAATTGGGTTATTGTAGTGTTTCCTCAAGTATTTCGCTTTCCAAAAGGGTTCCGTCACCAAAAAAGTGGAGTAAGGGCCGATTTCTGAATTGAGAATTTACACTAAATAAATACTTAAATAACGTGCTGTCACGCTCTCTCTTAAATAAATTGGCGTAGTGGTTAAATAAACAGCACTACAGTAAAGTAATTATTTAGGAAAATTCTTAGTTCAGAAATCGGCCCTAAGGGAATTACACAAAGAAGCGCCCCGCCTTAGTTGCCCGCGAGGACAACAAAATATAAATCTCATACAAATCGAATGGTGAATAGAGAAACTACTTTAAAACACTCGTACATTACCTAAGTTTAATAATTCTAATTAACACAATGACAGCCTTTATCTATCGATAGAATACCTAAATTTTGTTCCTTAATAAACAAACTCCTCACACTACCTGCCCCGATAAATGTGTGCCGGGCAGAGCGCATAACGATTAGAATAATTCCATATTGCATCCAGTGCTTAGATTAAATTTAATTTAATGTAATTTTATTTGTTTATTGTAATTTAGCTTACGATTTCATAATAAAAAAACTATCAATAGTAACCTATCGTTGTTATAACACAATCCTGCCTACAATACAAGTGACAATTATACACAGCGACTGCCTTGTTGGTCTAGCCGTTGGGAGTTTAACTAATAAAGACAAAGATCGTGCGCTCCATTCCCACTGCCGTTCATCATCATCAACCCATTATGTCCCCACCGAGGGGCACGGGTCTCTTCCCTGAGGAAGGTACAGGCCATACTCCACCACGGGGGCCAAGTCCGGATTGGTGGCCCACTGCCGTACTTTTTTACAAATGGCCTCAGTCTGGGTGTATTTTGCATATTTGTACCTAATATCCTTGCCTGGTTACCATAGCACAGGGTATCCTAGTCTGGAACCAAGTCAAGTGATTGTGTTGTGTGGAAGTTTTTATTATTTTCATTGTCCCTTCAGGGGTGTTTTTAGGCGTGTATTTTGGATACTTTTCTTCGGGTAGATTCACAATTCTAGGACGAACTTGCAGTTCATCGGACTTAATAGCGGATTTGGACAAATCATTATTTTATTTAGGTCGGTAAACAGCGATGGACCAGATACATCTGTTTATGTTTCGTGTGTTGATGATTTTTATTTGTTAGTTCTACATTGATAATTATCAAAATTAACAAAACATAACACTATTATGATAGTAACTATATTAATTTATCATGCAGCTGGTGTTCGGTCAATGGCAAACATACATACACATACATAAGCTCACGCCTGTATCCCAGAGGGGTAGGCCGAGACCAGGGACTGCCACTTGCCATGATCCTGAAAAAACACTTTCGCTTCATCGACCTGTCGTCGTTGCAAGCACGCACGCTGGTTTTATCATGCCCTATTTGGTCGCAGTATGTCCGTCTGGGGCGTCCCTTAACGGCCCTTCCACTCACATTCGCTCGATATAATAGTAATTCGATGGGCACTATTCGCTTTGGGGCATATCTCATGCAACGGATGTCCTTGGCCGTGCAACGTGGTAAACGACTAAACTGTTGCTTTTTTTTATTAGTTCTTTATCGTTTAAGTTATTTATATTGGACTGTTATAAAGTGACCTATTTAATTTCTTGACGTTGCCCACGGTGAATTATAGTAATGAGCTGGTGTTCGGTCAATGTAAAACTAGTGATATATTGGATACTGTGTCATCGTCATGCAAATTCGATATAATTTTAAATGTAGAGTCACAGAGTTTCCGGTGTAAGACCGAGAACATAATTATATAAAAAAATCTCTTGTTTTTGTGATATTTTTATTTCTCAGACCACATTTAACACGTTTTTAGGGTTCCGTACCCCAAGGGACAATCAGAAATTAAAAAAGTATTTCAACGTCAGGAATTCACACTCCATTTGTTGAATGTTAGTGTTAGCCGCTGCCTTGGGGCCGAACATAGTGGAGAAAAAGGCAGCTAAAAAAACTCCACTCTTACCATATTTTCTCAAAGGTAAGGGGTAAGGTACTTACTATTACTAAGACTCCACGGTCTGTCTGTCTGTTACAAGGCTGTATCTCATGAACCTAAAGCTAGAAAGTACAAAAAAAATCACAGACTATTTATTTCTCTTGCCGCTGTAACAACAACTAAAAACAAATTAAAATAAATATTTCAGGGGTGTTTTTGCTCGATATTAATAAAGACAAAAGGCAGACGCTAGGAATATTCACAGAATAACTATTATTTAACCTCTTCAGTCCTGACCTTGAAAATAACAATAGTTTTCTATTGTTATTTTGTCGACATGGTACTGAGGAGGTTAAGGTGGGCTCCCATACAACAAACGTGTTTTTTTGCCCGATATTACTAATAGCAACAGGTAGACGCATGAAATATGTATTCAAATGTTGTATCGATAATGGTACGGTACCCCTCGTGCGCGAGTCAGACACGCACTTGGCCGGTTTTAAAAGTGTAATTAAGAATGTTGCCTAGTGTGGGGCCAGAGGCAATGTATGTGCCTGTATGTAAATGTTATGTTATGTTGGAATATGCGAGTGAGATAGCAGATCAGACATAACCTCAACAGCATTTAGCTATTCATGGGAAAACAAGAGAATGCCATTCTGTCGAGTGCTTTGTTTTGACAAGACGCGCTTCCTTCCATTCAGTTGACTTGAAGTATCCATTCGGTATTATCTTCAAGATGTATGTACAATCTATTTACTGAAGCGAACGACTAAAGGTAAACAAAGACACAGCATCTCTCAAACTTACATGTCACTCAAACTAGCTCATGCACGCAGCTTTGCTTGCATCGTATACCCACATAAGTTTAGGTAGGTACTGTTTAAGGAAAACAGACAGACAACCAAACAAGACAAGACAAACACTAAAGAAAATAAAATAGTTTAGAGAAGTTGCACTCGCATAAACAACGCCAATCGTGAGTAAATATGGCGTCGGGGTGGCTATCTTACTTTTTTTTGCCTTTAATTAAAAAAGAGGTTAGTAGTCAGCTCTCCATACATCTTCCCACACTTCGCGTAGCGCATTAGCATAAAATAATCGATTATAATCGGACTTTAAACAAAAGTCCTACATCTTTGCTAGTTGCGAACATATTGGCAGCAGTAGGATCGCTTTTATTTGAGGACCACTGAAATTTTAGGTATTTTTTGGGGCATAGATCCCTTAAGCAAATGGTATTTTCATGATAAAATAAAATTTAGTTAAATAAACTGCGAGTGAGGGATAAATCAGTTAGTAACAGTGTTAATATGTTTATTGCTTATTGGCATTTATTAGCCATATCGTTTTGTATAACTTTGCTAAATATTATGCAGTGTTATAAATGTGACATATTGAAAAACCAAATTTTTGACATGTTGACACTTACTCGTTCGCTTCAGTAAATAGGGTGTAGATAAATAATTGCGCTCTCGAATCGGACTTTTTAGTCACTCGAAAAAGTGTAAAGCACTGCTTGAATCGTCCGCTCCGTAACGGATTCTTTACTGAGTAACGTGAAAAGCCATGTGTTGCCGACTGTACGTCATATCTGGTGTTTTGGTTTACAATTTATCAGTCGTATCTGGTGTTCATCATCATCAATAGGCCTTTGCGTCCGCTACGGACGATTTAAGCAGTGCCTGAGACTGACACTTTTTCAAGTGATTAAAAAGTCCGATTCGAGAGCGGCAGGCCCTACCGCATGTAGGACATATAAAGAGAAGGTCCGGAGTCGGGTCAGTACGGATTTGGTGCCTCCTGGCTCTTTTGTCCACCAGTGCCGAGCGCCATACTTCGTCGCAGGTCTTGCGGCCCTCCCGAACCTTCACTCGTCACGTGACGTGTTTTTTCATACCATTGACGCCTAGATTGTTTGATAATTATGTTTGCAGGCGTAGATTTGAAGCCGCAATTAAACTAAACCGCCATGTTCGTATATACCTCGGGCTCTAGAGTAGGCTTCGGTTTTCGCCGAAAGCACACGAGTGTAATACTACTTCCTGCTCTGTATAAGTGAAATTAAGTGTCATATTAGTTCCGATATTTCTATTACACGAATACATCCGATTCTATCCGATAGTACCCGAGGTATTCAAAAAGCTCACAGACTGTACTGCAATGGATTAACAGAATCTATGCCCTGGTATTATGGTTTAAAAAGAAAACATTTCTCACTCTTACTGTACCTACGTAGATACAAAAGTCTATTTATAAATGCCTAAGAAGGGCTGTGCATAATAACTGGTTATCATGTTGTCCTGAGATTGCTGCTTAGATAGCAGTGATAAACTGATAAGAAACACTCGCACTAGTTCACTTACTAATAATAAAAGATGGAACTATGGGTTGGATGAAAGTAGGTAATAATCGATATTGATGGCCCTCTGCACAAAATAAGATGAGATTAGAATATTTTTATTGAACAACAATACGACACAAAAGTACAAATAAGTTACGTTTCGGGTTTGATAGCCAACAATTTGATCGCAGTGACGACCTCTGTGGCGCAACGGTTAGCGCATCTGCCAACCATGCGAAAGGTCCCGGGTTCGAATCCCGGCTAAGGACCAAAAAAAAAACCCCTGGTCTTGGATGTTTACATGTTTGTGACGTCACTGTTTCTGGTTCCCACGACACAGGGTATCCTAGTGTAGGGCCAGAAGCAATGTATGCATCGCAATGCATATTGATGCACTGGCGAAATTTAAGGTCTAAAAATTAAATAGTTACCTAAAGATCTTTCTCTTTTTATATTGCCCATAGCTATAGATCCTCCATTTGGTCTAAGTATGAGCGGCTCTTTATTTTTATCGGATTCTCCTCATTTGTTGTGCTGTAGGTGCAGCACAATACACTCAGTTGTGTGTCGAACCCACACTCAACTCAAACTGAAGGAAAGAAGATTAGAAAACAAAGTATCATGTTACACAAACCATTATGTGGAGGTGCTAAAGGAGGTGCCATATTACGCGGCCAAGCGCGAGTCCGACTTCAGTTTGGGCAACTGAAGTTCAAAAAACCACGTAATAAAAAATCATTGCCTAAAAATTGCCTTGGGTCAGATGAACTGGGCCTCGATTATATTAGTGCATTATAGTTCAATAGGGAATGGATGAAAATATCAGAAGTGCTTGATATTTTTTTCGGTGATAGGAATAACCTTCCTTAACGCGAGAAAAAAGTTTCAATTTTTTTGGCTTCCTAGTTAATTTTTATATAATCTTAATATTTTTCCATTCGTAGTTCTGGGCTCAGTACGGCTTAACAGACATATTCCTTGGTCCGCTACGTATTAAAAAAAAATTCTGTGGTGACATTGACAGCTTTTCAAGGTGGATTTTTTTTCATACGTAGCGGACTAAGGAATATGTCTGATATGCCGTACTAAGCCCAGAACGACGAATGGAAAAATATTAAGTATACTTAAAAATTAACTACAGGGCCAAAAAAAATTAAACTTTTTTCCCGCGTTAAGGAAGGTTATTCCTATCACCAAAAAAAATATCAAGCACTTCTGATATTTTCATCCATTCCCTATTACAGTTACATGGTCGGGTCACGTGACATGTTTTTTACCTCCATTGCCACGTAGAATAACGAATACGCGTGCCCGCGCTGATTTGAAGCGGCAATGATATGACGATGACGACCTCTGTGGCGCAGCGGTTAGCGCATCTGACTACCATGCGAGAGGTCCCGGGTCCGAATCCCGGCTGGGGACAAAAAAAACCCAGGTCTTGGATGTTTACATGTTTGTGACGTCGCTGTTTCTGGTTCCCTCGACACAGGGTATCCTAGGTCAGAAGCAATGTATGTGCCTGTATGTAAATGTTATGTTATATGAAATCGACGCAGTCATGCAACTGTCATTGTAGTACAATGCATGTAACATAGCAGAATCTAGGCCCAGGGGCCTGGATCAAGTCGCGGGAGAAATACTAGTCTTGTAATAGTTTAGTTGGGATCTTTGTTCAGATTATGGTGATATGCCTGACCTACTTTGCTGTGGAAATTAATGAGTGTGTCACGTTTTATCGCAGAGGAGGCCTCTATTGTTTGTTCTAAAGTCTGATTTTTAATTCCGTAGAATTCTGACAGTTTCTATTTTTTGACATATCAGCGATTAGAAACCTTTTTTGGCCGGCCACATTTTTCAATTTCAATACGAGTGTGAACATCTTAGTCTACACTTTTAATTTGTTAGTAAATGTATCTATTTTATAAAGTGTGGAACTCCAAATTAATAGAGAATTTCAGGCGAGTGACAATTGTGTCCATTTTCACCACACAAACAGTAAAAAAGTACAAGTAAAGAAAACATATTTTTATTAAAATATCTAATCATGATTAATACTAACTAGACGAAAACCCGGCTTCGCTCGGGTAAAATGTAGACGCAAAATAATATTCCACTATGTTTTTTTATATGGTGACGCCTCTGTATTTATCAACCACCAGTAGATATAAATATCTTAATACATTCAGATACATAAGCTCACACCTGTATCCCAGAGGAGTAGGCAGAGACCACGGACTGTCACCTGCCACTATCCTGACAAATCACTTTCGCTTCATCGACATCCATTAGTCGTTGCATGTACCCACATCGGTTTCGGGTACTTTTCATCTTGCCCTTTGCTAATACATCCCCTATTTGGTCGAAGTATGTCCAACTGGGGCGTCCCTTTACCGGCCCTTCCACTCACATTCGCCCGATATATTTGCTTTGTCAGTCTTTCTTCGTTCATGCTCTCCACATCTACAAACCAACGCAACATTCCTTTTTTCAATTCTAGTCACTCACTACATCCTCTTTTTCTACATCCTCGGTCTCTGATCACACTATTGCGTATTCTGTCATTCAAAGTAACACCACACATATTTCTTAAGGATCTCATTTGTACTGCACTAATCCTACTTTCATGATTCTTCTGACTTCTGCCATACCCAAATCTCGCTACCATGCTTACATCAGTATTGGAACCAGCACACTATTACGGATAGCCAATCTTGCTCTTTTGGACATGTTCTGGCTACTCACGAAGGAATGCAAGGCGAAAATCGGATACTTATCATAACTTTGTCATGGGTACCTCATCACAAATTACTAAATGAGCTTCCTTCATAAACTTAACAGCATTGAATTTAGTTAACAGCTAGTGAATCTAATGACGTATGAGACGTAGAATCCACTTGGCTAATCAACTAAAAACAGCTCCCTCTCTATGGCTTTACAGCTTTTAGTTTTGTATTGACCACATGTCTTTCTTCATCATTTTAATTTTTGGTATTTTTCTTATCTAGTGGCTTTCTCATTTCAATAAGTTTATTGGTACCTAACTAAGCAGAACAATAAAGATCAATTTATGACTTTGATTTCCTTCTTCAATTATTTTTCAGACCCTTCCAAAACTCAATGTCAAATTATTGTCTTCCCTCCCGCCCTCAGAAGAAGGACCTTCTTCTGAGCTCCCGCCAATGAAAAAAACCACAGATTACTTACTACACCTTCTCAGTTGGCACAGATTATATACCGGTTTAGATTATCTTATTATTATTATTATTAAATTCTTTATTGCACAAAAACACAGGTTTGGTACAAAGGCGTACTTAATGCTAAGTAGCATTTTCTACCAGTCAACCTTTGGTTTGTGGATCGTGGCTGGATGGGTAGTGCAAAAAAAACAGGAATACTAAAAGTAGAGAAGCAATACTTATTTGTATAAATAGACTATAGACATACATAACATATACATAATAATTTATAATACATACACATTAATATCTTAGTGTTTAGGAGAGTGCTTTACTTTACACTCTGTTGCAACATTATGCTGAATCGGGCCCATTTTGGGGGCTCAACCTTTAACGACCTCTGTGGCGTAGTGGTTAGCGCATCTGACTACCATGGTCCGGAGGTCCCGGGTTCGAATCCCGGCTGGGGACAAAAAACAAATCCCAGGTCTTGGATGTTTACATGTTTGTGACGTCGCTGTTTCTGGTTCCCACGACACAGGGTATCCTAGTGTGAGGCCAGAAGCAATGTATGTGCCTGTATGTAAATGTAAATATGTAAATGTAAATTATTATTTTCATGTTGTACAGTTTATTTTTTTTTACGCTTTTTATGCTTTCTGTGTTATTTTTTTATTATTGTACGCATTCTGTGTGTGTGTTTTTTTGTTTTGTTTTGAGTATCAAATAAATAAATTTTCTTTCTTTCTTTCTTACTTTCTTTCTTTCTTTCTTTCTTTCTTTCTTTCTTAAGGAGAGTGCTTTTGTAGAAACGTGTAAGCGCCACTTGCTTTAGTACGTTTTACAGTATAGTACGGTTCTAGTTGCCTTTCAATTAGAATCAAAATAGAATTGGTTTCTATTGTTCTATCCAGTAACACCTGAGCGCGTTACTATCCTCGTTACTTATCTGTGTATAAACTAAAAATTTAGTGAGAACTTTAGGAGAGTGCGCAAGTGACTCATGACGGGTGCGTGTTGTTTTCATTAACTCGAATTATCAAACTTACTTATGTGTTCCATTAAAACTCATAGTATTTTGAGTAGGATAGCGCATATTTCGCGACGTCGACGAAGTGACACTCTACTGGAAGAAATATAAACGTTCACTCGAACGTCTAGTAATGTACTAATGCACTTGCCTCTCTAATTGTATTATAGCACTCTCCTAAACACTAAAATAATGTAAACCGGCCATAACAGTTCACAATGAAAACTTGTGACACTAACACAACAATGATGACATTGACATGTTTACTTAGCAACGCCATTGTTGAATTTAATAATTTTTATATTGATGCTGCTCGATAATACGAATTTTCCGCCCATATGTTGTCGACTCAGATCAACTATTTTTTTACGCTCTTTCATTTGGTGTGCATATCGTTCGAGTCTACCGTAGACCCGAACGAAATCATTAATATAGATATCACTATCTTCATCATCATCATGATCGCTGACATGAATTATTAAGAGAGCTAACAGCGGCATACTTCACTTTTCTAAAAAGGTTTACGAAACCTTGAATTCGTAGGCAGTGATCCCAGCTAAAGTATAAAAAAAGTAATTAAAGTTAATTCGATATATTGTTCGTGATACTGAAATATTTGTTATTTTTGTATTAGGTCACTTGAATAAGTAAATGTTTAGATTAACCTTTTTGTAGGTAAAAAATAAAAAATACGTAGCATTTTATTTTTTATTGCCCTCAAATGGGTCAAATTTGTCCCTTTTTCGGTGGAGAACTTTTTCAGTAGCATCACTTATGAAATGTCAGAATTCTCTGGAATAAAAAATCAGAGTATAGGGCGAGTGACTAGGTTCTTGCTCTCTCCCTCTCTCTCTTCTCTCTCTCTCTCTCCCTCTGAGAGAATATGTGCCCTGCAGAGAGCCGTAAAACTGCAGAACGCTTGTTTATTGTTGTTACACTTCAATGTACTGTAGTATAGTGTGCAATCGCTCGTAGCCCCGGCTGCCCGAGTGATCTTAAGCGATCACGAAGTTAAGCCACACAGGGCGCGTTCAGTGCATGGATGGGGGACCGTTTATGACAAACGCTAGTGGCATTTTTCCGAGCGCTTCCGTGCTTCGCAAGGCACGTTGAGCAGTTGGTGCCGGCTGCCGCCGATAGACGGCACTCGTTAAGCCAAGTCGGCTTAGGACGGCTTGAAACTTCTGACAGTAAGACCAGCCACTAGCCTTAAGCCTCCACCAACCCGGACTAGGCCCCCGTGGTGGAGTATGGCCTATACCTTCCGCAGGGGAGAGACCCGTGCCCCGTGATGGGGATGTATGGGTTGATGATAACAATCTATCTATATATATAAAATTCAAAGTCCTGACTGACTGACTGACTCACTCATCAACGCCCAGCCCAAGTCGTTTGACCTAGGAAGCTAAAATTTTGCACAGAATACCTATATATAATGTAGGCAAGGAATATTAACGGATTTTTTTAAATTCAACCCCTAAGGGGCGAAAAGGGTTGCCAAAATTTGTATGGGAGGTATAAAAAATGTTGTGTGATTTTCTTGAAACTTGATTTCAAGTTATTTAAATACTCTTCAACACAATTGATTGAACACGTGTTTCGCCGTTTTTCTAAATTTAACTCTTAAGAGAGTGAACGGGGTCGCAAAATTTTAAACTAAATTCCACGCGGACGGAGTCGCCGGCGAAAGCTAGTATACAATATAACTTAAATAACATGGTTGTGATAAAAATTACGTGCAAAGGCGGACTTATTTCTAATGAAATCTCTTCCAGCCAGCCTAGAAATTTTGCAATGTTAAAAACAAGAGTGGTTATCTTATGCGTATGCCTTAGTTACTCAGGCTCGCCGGAGTTCAAATAGACTTAATGCTGAAGTTTTAGCATTCCGTGATTTGCTAGCTCAGTCTATTTCAAAGACTAAGGAAATACTTCTTTGTTAACACAGGTGACGTCATAGGACTCAACAATGCACGTCTATCTGTTTCTGCTACTCAGCCAAATTGAGGTTTATGGGTGAAGAGAATTAATACATCAGCATATTAGGTAATGTCACGGCAAGAAAGTAAGAAGAATAGGTTCGTGAATTGATAATTTACCCGCCTATTGTTATGTATTCTATTGAGTTAACCGTTTTTAGAGTTCCGTACCCAAAGGGAAAACGGACCCTAAAAATTATATTATTACTGAGACTCCACTGTCCGTACGTCCGTCCGTTACCAGGCTGTAACTCATGAACCTTGATAGTTACAGAGATATGACTTTCACAGATGATGTATTTCTGTTGCCGCTATTACAAAAAATACTAAAAAACAGAATAAATAAATATTTAAGGGGGCTCTCAAGTCAAGACGGTGTCAAGTCAAAGACTGACTTGACATCGTCTTGGTGCACTATTGCATACAGACTTTTCGTGTCAGATGGCTGGTGGTGGCTGAACGTGAGCAGATTGATTGTATAAAAAGAGGCACATTCTGCCGGTGTCGCTGATAAAATAAATTGCAAAATAATCGGAGAGAAAGTATGCAGATGTATTATAGTGATTATGTTACTAAGAGGTGTAATGAGTTGTCTGTAGCAAATTTTGTTTGTAATTAATTAATAGTGTGCTTCGCTTTCTCTAGTAGAAAGGCAATTCATTTTGGTGCGCAAGAAAAATTGGCGTAAGGGTCAGCCCATACTGGTCTGCGTAAGATTGACCGTTTCGATGCGCTTTAGTATGAGCTGACCCTTAAACAAATTATTTTGTAATTTTTACATTTCCTTTTCTACAACCCTATTGCACTATAATTAAGTTATCAAGAGTAGAATTACGAATATGTGTGCGCGGGTTGCTTTGAGGCGGCAATGAAATGAAATCTATGCAGTCATGCAACTGTCATTGTGCTATAATGCTTTAGCAGAATATAGGCCCCGGGCCGGTACTTACTCCCTTTCCGAAGTTGCTAATTAGGTTAAAACAATTTTGAAAGGAACAAATGCGGAGCTTCTGTGTTAGTTTCTCATGTAATCTAGTAATTGTGAAACTAACAACTTTGACGTTTATAAAGTAAACATTTTGTTTGTACTATGAATAAAATATTTGACAGACTTTTTCCACACGCTGATTTGGCGAGGTTGGTCATTGCGGACGCGTGGCGTACAAAGGATAAGCTAGAGTGTTTCTAAGCATACAAACTCAAGCCTCCAGACCTCACGCGGCGCCGCGTATGTGGGCACTAGCTTGCTATCCTAGCTTGAAAAACTAGCCTCCTGTAACTCGGGCACCAGCGTGGTTCTAGCTTGACACTCCAGTTAAAAAAGCGTCCCTCCATGCCTCGGGAAGTGACACTGATTCTGGGATCTTTGAAAGAACCCGTATTCTTATTAAAATTTAGTTGATTTTCACAAATGTAGGAGTTATTTGCTCGGCATTAATAGCTGGCAACACTTGGGCAACGTGGAATCTCCATTAAAAATACCCAACCCTATTGTTTCATTAAAAGCAACCTGTGTTTGGACAACAGGTGTCCCCGTTTCACAAACAACGCCTCGCTAGCGCGTATAGATTCGAAGAAATATCTTGAAATTGTATCGTGGCGGTATTTTGTACAATAGTCTTTCAGCACACCCTTATAGATTAATGGTCTGTATTATGGGGCTGATAAGATAAGAAGATAAGAATTATAATATATTTAACTATTTTTAGACAAATATTATAAGTTTAAAAAAACCGCGTGCGGGAGTGGCAAAGCAATATTTTTTCTCAATTTACAATAATAACAACAACACCTTACAATAAAAGTAAGGTAAAATAATCTATGTCGCGAACAAGTTTGGTAGGAGGTGGAAACAGCAGACCAACATGGATGGACGCACGTCAGCGTCGTAATAAATTATGGCACATTCTTGTACTTATAACGTGCACTTTTTTTTTTTGTTAATAGGTAGGTACGCCAATGGCCCTCTTATAAAACACTTATGCTTAATTAAAATTACACGCTCGCGCACGAAGGGTTCCGTATCATTATCTTTACAACATTTGAATGTAAGAGTCTACCTGCTGCCGGCAAAACCGGCAAAAAAAATCACGTTTGTTGTGTGGGAGCCCCCCTTAATTATTTATTTTTAAAGTGGAAATACAAATGTTTTGTGAATATCGCAAACGTGTTGCTGTTATTAATGACTAGCAAAGGACGGCAAAAAATCGTGTTTTGTGTATTAAAATACACCTCAAGATAAAGTAACATTTTATATAAAATTTTTATAGTTTTTATTTTAAAGATACGTAAGATTTATATAGTTTAAAAATACGAAAAGCAATAACATCCATAAATTTATTTGATTATATAATTTATACTAAGTCATTCATTCAGCCCCTATAAGGGAAAGATAAGGTAAGTAAGGTAAGGTCCAATCTAAGATTCCTAATGTATTTTTTTGTTTTCTGCTGTGTACATGTACAATAAAGAGTTCTAATCTAATCTAACCCTATAATTAATTTCTTTAGTGCTTAAGAGAATGTTGTTTAGACCTAGGACAAAACTAACTGAACCAAAACTAAATAATATATCTAGTAAAATTAATCTAACTTTGTAACTGACTAGGTATACAGAAAAACAGCTGTGACGTGATAATAGGCTAGTTTCCTAAAAAAATGTAATTAGTCCATCTCTTAGATTATAAAAAAATATTGGCTGCATTTTGTAGCACTGAGTGACGTCACACGTAACTTCAATGGGCTATATCTTCGTAATTTTTGTTTAATCGAAAAAAGAAAAAATACGTATCCAATATTTTTTTATAATCTAAAATACGGACTAAATAGAATTAAATTATTTTGACCCTGGAAACTACCCTATTACGAAAATATGAAGTACACTGGTTTCTTAAACTATAGAATTTTTCGTGAGCTGATCGGCTCACCAGAACAGTGGTTCCTAATTTGTTCTCTTCAACTGATTAAGTACTGCGTTCTTTTGTCTTTAGACATTAATTAAAGACAAAACTGCTAAGAGACAACATGCTGTTAATATCTAAACTAAACAGTATTCAAGTTGTATAGGTAGGTAATAAGCATCTATTATCTCATCCTTGTGATTAATAGTGTTAGAGCACAAGAAACTGAGGGATAATAATTTAAGCTCAGCTAAAACAATAAGGCCGACTTGCACCACTGACTAAAATCTATTTAACTTTAGTTAAACAGAATTTTACAGTTCCGCCATACACTATCTTTCAAAATTCTATTTAATTTAACTCTAAATGGATTTTAGTCGGTGGTGCAAGTCGGCCTAAAGTAGTTAAATCTGTCAGAAATAAAAAAAAATTATCACCAACATTAGTAATAAGATAGTTTAAGATTTATATAGACATTCTCAAATTTTTATATGGAAAAAATGTCAGAAAGACAAACTCTGACGTTTTCCTGGTAAGTATGTAAACCATCTATTGAGAAACAATAGATTTTGCAACGGCGATTCATGTTTCTCAAATTAGCATGGTACTGCTAAAAGGGGTTTTTTTTATTTGGCACACCACTTGGAGACATGTTCTAGAAAACAATTTACAAAGATAAATTAACCATGATAAGATTATTACAAAAGTTGTTGATAAATTTGGGTAGGCATTTAATATAAGGTACCAACGCCTCATAATGATAAGCATATAAATTCCAGATATTTACTAAGTAAGCGCTATGGCGCTCATTAGGGGAGGGCTATGTCCAGCAGTGGACTAATATAGCCTGATGACGATGATGACTAAGTAATCTATCAAACCGTCAAACTATAAAAACCTTACTAAAACTTTATTTTGAATCTGTAATAAATTCCAACAGTCTCTGCAAATTTATCACACCAAGATCCTGTTTGAATACAACCACTAGTCCTAGTATTTATTGTGGGGAAATAGTTTTTCACCAACAATTCCCCAAAGTTAGGTAAACTACGGTAAACTTATGTGGGGACATAATATTCTACAGTTTAACTGGTACAGGTAAAGGGGCATTATGGGATTAAAATATCAAAATAGTATTGGTATTGAAACTTATTGTAAAACAGTCTAAATGAAAATTTAACGACAATGCTTTGGACTCACCTGGAGGGCTATCTGAGAAGATGGTGATGCCGGTGGGGTCCACATGTGGAGGGAACGCCTCATACAGGTCTGGTTCCTCTTCTAGCACTGCCGACAACATTGCGGAGGGCATGCCGGGCCTTACACACACACACACACACCAAACTATGACTAGACACACTCACACACTGTCACAGTATTAGCTCCTTAGAGCTCACGCCTGCGAGCCACTAAGAGCCATCACCCGTAACACTTGTGCAATGTCCGTCCACCACGCCTAAGTCAAATCTTGCTGCACCATTTTTAAATCTGAAAATTAAACAAATTTCATTCACTGGGTGCAAACACCGGGTATTAAATGAATAATCTTATTCACACGATAAACAAGACTGTCTTATCAATGTAAGCGACCAAATCGAAATGTGATTGCTCAAAGGATTCTCACACCGATAACGCGCGAAGATAGCACAACACAGATGGAATTAATTACCCTGATAGGATAAAATTAGTCTTAAGATCAGCTGATCTCGTGCCAGTAGGCTACGAGTCAGTCTTGACATTTTATTGCTATTTTAAGAACTGTGCAGCTGATAGGAAAACATCTCCAATGTCAGACGCGTTACACGCCCATCGCGAGTTTCGTGTGTGAAAGCAGATTGCTAGCGGCGGTCGACTCACCGTCATCTCGTCGGCAAATGATGGGTTGCAGGATCCTCGCCTCCGTAGTTACTGCCTTGAAGTCCGCGGGCGACTAAACTCGCTTGTTCCCGTTCCCGGCGCGCTTGCAGCGGGCGGATAGGATAATATCCTCCAATAGAGCCCCCACAGCTTTGTCACTTAAACAAATCACTTGGTACATCACAAAGATACATTCATTACTGACCATACGCACGGGGACATAGCGGGTGATATATTACGACGAGATTGCCTCGTACAGTCCACACTAATTTAATTTGTTGCTTTATTCGTTGCCCGTAGTTGAATCAGGACGTTGCGAGTATTTCGTTCTGACGGGATCTCGTGAAATTTTACGGGTTTTTTTGTGTTAAACCCACCCGTCAAACAAAATCGACTTTCGTTCGAAATCGAATTCGTACCTACTTTCTTTCTTTTCATTCACGCACGGCGGGCGATCGCGATTTTATTTGCAATAATTTACATCGTATTGCGATTGCAGGTTGTTGCGGGAACGGAGCGCGAACGAACGAAAACGAAACAACAAATCGGTCAAAGAGTAAATATTGAAAAAGAAGAGAGAAAGGTGAAAGAAATGTAAGGCTCAATTCACACTGGGGCGCAGAGTCGAAGCGAAGCGAAGCGACGCGACGCGAAATAATTCGCGCGAATGCGCGCGTCTGCGCGCATCGACGCCCGAACCCGTCGACCCTTGCAGGTGAAGACGCGCGAATCCGAGCAACCCTTGCAGGCGAAGACGCGCGCATTCGCGCGCATGCGTGCGCAGACGCGCGTCGCCGAATATTTTCAAATTTTCGCAACACAAATTCGTACCTTATTCATAGAGAAATAGAGATGAATTTAGAACAGTTGAAAAACGTGACGCTTCGCTTCGCGACGCCACGCTTCGTCTCTGTGCCAGTTTGAATTGAGCCTAAGCTATGTAGTACATATTTAGGTAAAAACGCCTTTTAATTATTTACCTACATACAATATGATTAGTAGACATGTAGGTGAACTAAATCTTCCTTATTATAATCACGTTGACTAGGTACTGTACTGTACTATAGGATAGATTGAAACCTATTTACCTATTTGATTTACGTTGGATAGTCTTTGAGCTTTACACTTTTTTGGCTTGTCGATGGCTTAAAATGTTGCCATGAAAGATTTAGCTGCAAATGTGATTTCGAGAATCATACTGAATCAATGAGGAAGGAAGTTAGTAGGTCTGTGTACTGAATCGAAACTCGTCGAAATAGACTTACGTCGGAAAACAATCATTATTATATTAAAATAAAAGTTTTTATTATTAGGCACTAATTTCGCGTCACTCGCTGCATCCAATGCGAATTATTTATTAGTTGTGGCAACATTCAATCATTGGGGAAAAAAATGTTCCGTTTTTATTATCATTGCCACAATACTCGCACTCACGTAATTTAGAAGATTAATTAAATTTAATTATTAAATACAACACATTTAATTTGTACTTCAATAAAAATATTAAAAATGCCTTATATTTGAGTCACCAGGATATTGTTTTATTTCGAATAAAAAAAAGAGCGTTTACTGATTCCTCAATAGCAAGTATTCTACAGGTTCTAGCGGAACGGATTCTGCAGACAACTGTCAAACAAAATGTCAACTATTGTCATTAATTTGTCCATAATTGAGTCATATAATAACAAAGGCGGCAATGTCCATTTCGTTGGATTTTGTGTAAAGTGATAAAAACGTATATTGTGAAGTTTATTCATCCCTTAGCTTAAATTATTATTTGTATATGAAATGTACAATGAGAATGATCATTTTACTCTTTTTTTTTAAACAGATATGGCCTTTTTAAAGCAGAATTCACAAATAACCGTTGGAGATTGCCGACTTTGTTTGAAACGTTCGGATATTGCCGAGTTTGTTTTAAACAGGCATGGATATTACCATGTTTGTTACCGATGATCTTTATAGTCCGTCTGGTCACCACAATCTTGATACTTGAAGTAAAAATTTGAAATAATATTCGTGATTATAATCAAACTCTTTTTTATTGCTTATCAATACTCAGTCTCACAAATAATCACAAATAATAAGTTGGATGGCACATTTCGTAAAACTAAGAAAATCAACACTCGTACAGTTCAAAAGAAAATAAGTAAATATTGTTCTTTTAAAATCAAAATTATTATCCTTAGGTACCATTAAACTATCAGAAAATCAACATTCGTAAAAATGCTATCTTATCTAGTTACTCTTACACTAAAAGCAATTTTCTTCTACTTGCCGTTCGCAAGTAACTTCTTGTGATGCATCTTCCTCGCCTTCTAGGCTTGATCTTTGAGATAAAATACTTTTGTAAAATTCAAATCCCTCCTCATTTTCCCATTCATTTCCAAAATGAGTGGTTAATAGTTTTTTTACATCTACCAATTTAGCAGGTTTAATTCTCACGGCATGTTGACTGATCACTTCAGGGTTCAAATCCGAGGCCTTTTTATTTTTACGTGTGACTTTCTTAAATACACCCATATTATTACTATAGTGTACTTCGCCTTGAATAACAACATTACCAATTTCTTTGGATCGCCGTATAATAAACCTTTTGCAATTCTTAAATTGGAAGTGCCAAGAGCCGACATCCTTTATAACTGAACTGATTCCATCCTTGTAATTTAGGACGTCACAATCAGAACCCAAACGAACTACTGTGCTGTAAGTTCCTATGATCTCAAGATAATCCTCCGGTCTTATTATGCACTCCAACTTTCTCATATCCTTTTCCACGTGAGCAAATACGCGGTCCGGTGGAATGAAAGAGTGTCCTACAATGGGGAACACTACCTCAACTCTTTGGACGTGTTCAGGTGCCGAACAACTTAACCACTTTGAACACATCGCTATCATTATTGAGTTTTTGTTTTGCCCTGGACATCCATCTGCTATCAATCTGATCGTACTTATATCTGTCAAATTCGTGTTCATCAGTCTGTGATATACTATGGAAGCTATCGTATTAGCTCCTTTGGCATATTGGTCTTCCGTCCAACAGTAGGCGAATACATTTTGCGTTGTGAGAGGAGCCTTCGATGAACCTTCCACAATGGTACAGTTATGTAGATAAAGCTGTCTGGAATAATACGTTATCTGATCCGGTGTTTTAGGTAGCGGTAGATTTTTTTCACAATCAAATGAGAGTATTTTTAAATCGGGTCTTTCTTCTTTCACTAAATTAAAAAATGCTTTAGCTTTTAGTTTGTGAACCCTATGTTCTACCATAAGTTGTTGCTTTTGTCCCTCATCTGATGCTCTTTTTATTTTTTCTAGAAGTAGAATACACGTGGAGCATACATCTGTTCAGCCTAGGTTATAGTTGTGATTGAAAATTTTCCTGAATAGACCTTTTTTAACTTTTAAATTGGTTTCAAGATTTCGCTGTTTGTTGTACATCTTCCACATCTTATTAATTGAAAGTTCTGCCGCTAAATATCTCCGTTCAGAATGTCCCCTGCAGTAATGTGCTTCGTCAACGTGAAACATGTTGATAAAAAGCATTACAGCATTTTTCTTAGCTGTGAATAAATGGGACTTGTGGTCACCGCCTCTTTTCTCTTTTACCGCTTGTCCACCAGATTCCAAAGACTTTTTTACAACATACTGCACTCGATGTTTAGTTATGTTTAAAATTCCGAGAAATGCTTTCTGGCATATCGTTATTTTTTTTTCTGTGAGATACTGTAAATGCTGTAATTTGTATGAATTGTTTTCGGGAGATGTTTCTTATTTTTGGGTCTTTTTCTTTTTGGGATTGAAGGAACGCAGTATTTTAGCAAAAAAGCATCTTGCGTTTCCTTGTTAGGATGTTTATAAAATGCTGCATGAAAATTCATCACATCTCGCATAGTTATTGACTCGCATTTATAAACACCCTTCCGAGGTGTTGACAACTGGGCCTATTTGGACTTTGCTTAGAGGAATACCTGTAACAAAAGCATATAAAAATAGATAACTCGGCATGACTTGGCACAATGTGGTACAACTTGCCACTATTTGGCTCAACTTGGCACTTATTGGCACAATTGGCATAACTCGCTACACTCGTTATTTATATTTAGATTATTATCGCTATCTCGGAATTTCAAATCGGCACTCGCACTAAAAAGATATTCGATCTGTACCAAATAACTGTTGGAACAAAACTCTACAACAAAAAGAAAATTTCTGGCCACAAAACTTTTGAACGCACCGAAATTCCATACAAATTTGCTGGCGCTTATTCGAATATCGTGGCAAGGCCAGCTTTACTCACTGAAAATAGCTTTATAAAATAAAGATAAAAATATCAAGTATCAAATTTGTGCCATCTGTGTGTACTTACCGCTGCCGTTTTGCAATGTTTTGTTACCAGTTTTCTGGATGAGCCGTACGTTTTCTGGTCTTCCCCGATATGCTCGGCGATGCCAGGCACTCCATGATTGCAGTTTCAACCAAGTTTTTTGTGAGAATCAGCAGTATTCTTTTAAAAACAATAAAAACACCGACACTATTTCACGAGCATTAACCGTCTCGACGCTAATGAAATTCTGTGCTCTGATTGGTCAATATGGATGTTGCCATCTTTGATTTGGACGGTACAGGATAATGCCGGGTTTGTTACGAACTCCAAACTTTGAGCTCCATTTTCTATGGGATAATGCCATATAAATTTGATACGTAATGTAGATCTCCATAAAAACCTACGTTCATAGACAATAAACCTACATTCATAGATAAGTTTTGACTTTGGGTGGATATTGCCGCCTTTGTTATTATATGACTCAATTGTCAACCAAACAAGGTTGTTGTTTTTTGAATCTATTGAGAGATTGGCTGTTTGGGCGGGAAACAGCAAAGATACGAAAACTTTTTCCAAAATTTTAAAATTATTAGTTATTTGTTTTAAACTAAGTGCAAACTATTAATAGGTGGTCAAAGCGACACGAAACTATGGATGATGATGAGGGGCCGGGGGAAAAGCCCCCGGACCCCAAGACTCCTCGTATAGTGAGGAATTTAAAGAGACCTGCTTCAGCGGTGGCGGGAGATAGGTATTTAGGTGAAGACTGTTATGTGCCATATTTTAAACCTAATTATAAAAGACTATACCCGGAAAATAGCCCCAACCTGACATTCAAAGTGTTCGTTGAAAGTGTTAAACCCTGCGGAAAAATCGGGAACAAAAGCCCGGTTTATCTAAACAACATCTTCTCTAGCGAAGTGAAAGGTGTACAGTCCCTGCAAAGAGTCAATGCCAATAAGATAAGTATAACTTTCAAACTGGCCAATAATGCTAATAACTTCTTACTAAATACCAACTTCCTCACCAAGCACGAACTGAAAGCTTATATACCAGCAACACAAATCGAAAAAACCGGAGTGATCCGTTTTGTACCTACAAATATCTCTAATGAAGAATTATATACAAAATTATCATCCATCTATGAAATAATAACAGTCAGAAGATTCACAAAAAAGGTGGGAGACGAGAGAATACCTTTACAAACAATAAGCCTTACATTTTTATCCAATAATTTACCAGAAATCGTGCAGTACGACTTGTTCTCATACAGAGTATTTGAATATGTCCCTCCTCTACAACAATGTTTCAAATGTTTCAAATTCAACCATTCTGCTAAAGTCTGTAATAGTTCAGTTCAGAAGTGTAGTATATGTTCAGGTGAACATTCTTATAGAGAATGTGACAGGCCAAACGATCTTTGCTGTGTTAACTGCAGTGGACCTCACTTGGCAATATCAAAATTATGTCCTATTAAAATGAAAAAAATGATGGAAAAGAAAAATAAAATAAGTTACTCTTCTGTATTGAACACAAAATCTATGACTGAATTCCCTGCTCTGACTGAAACCTCCCGGCCTAGTCCCTCTTTTGTAAAAAAGAATGTAAATAAAATTGTAAACAAATCTGTAAATAGTTCTGTACATAATGTAAATACTAACAGTGATGACATAAAATCACAAATAATTGGAAGCAGTGATGTACTGTCGGCCCTGGTACAGACACTGATCCAGCTTGCCAACAACCCTGAGGGCAGCTCTATAACAACGGCTGCTATCAAAGATATGCTTATTAAAAACTTAAAATAATGGATAGTAATTGCACAAGTTGCAGCTCTCACATACGCATTGCACAATTTAACATTCAAAGTGCTAATAGTAAAAAGGCATTATTAATTAGATTTCTTAATAAACAAAGTATTGACATATGCTTATTAAATGAAACATGGTTCAAAAATAATGATAGCATTAAATTTCCAGGTTACAATGTATTCAATCGCAACTCTAAGAATGCTCATAATGGAGTAGCAATTGTTATTAGGAAAACACTTAAGTATAAAATCTTAGATACCAATTTTTATGAAGATATACAAACTGTCGCTTTATCCCTTTCTACAGATAATGGTAACCTGACTGTTTTATGTGTCTACTGCCCCCCTACTAGTGGGCACATTAGAATAAATAAATTGCGCCATGTTGTAAGAGATTTGCCTAAGCCAATATTTGTATCTGGTGATTTCAATGCGCATCATGTTGCCTTTGGATGTGTATCAACCAAAGGCAGAGGGCATGAACTTTATAATTTAATTGATGAGAATGATTTATGCATATTAAACAATGGTAATTATACTACTGTCAATAGACCTACACAAAATCCATCTGCAATTGACATCACTTTTGTAAGCCCATGCATAGCCCCCTTATGTGAATGGTCAGTACACGATGATAGCATGGGTAGTTACCATTACCCTACCATCACTCAAATCCAGCTGCGCATTGAAAAATACCAGACAAATGAGCCAATTGACAAGTTTTTGTATAAAAAGACTGATTGGTTACATTATAAAAATTTATCTCAGCAATTATACCAAAACATGGAAATAAATCAATACAATCCTATAAATTCATACAATGAATTCTGTAATAAACTTGAAATGCTTAAACAACAATGTATACCAAAGTTCACTAAATCAAGTAAATACCGTAGTAGACCTCCATGCCCATGGTGGAATGATATTTGCGAACAAAGTGTAATTAAATCCTATGAATCACTAAAACACTATAGAGCCAATCCGACCATGGACAATTATATTAATTACAAAAAGGCAGACGCACTCAAAAAAAGAACATTAGCTGAACAAAAACATTACAGCTGGGATAATTTGTGTAACACATTTAATAGAACTACGCCAATCAGTCGTATATGGAACTTAATAAAAATGTTTAATGGTGCAAAATCCAAAAGTAAGACCTATAATGATGAATTCATTCCCCAGTTCCTGAATAAGCTATCAGATAACAGTAATCTTATCACTGAAAATTTGCAATCCTTCTTTTCAAAACATAATAATGATAGTAACTCTAAGTTTTTGATAGAACCATTCACTTGGCACGAGTTCATCATGAGCCTAAATTCAAGGCGGGACACTGCTCCCGGCTTGGATGACTTTCCTTATCTTCTAATCAAGAATTTAGATGAAGGAGCCCAAAAATTATTTCTTGCAATTTTAAATAACCTGTGGTCCAATATGTTGATTCCAGACTCATGGAAAACACAATGTGTTATTCCCATTCTAAAACCAGATAAATCTCCTGATTGTGCAGATTCCTATCGTCCTATATCCCTTTCTTCCTGTTTGGGTAAAATTTTTGAAGCAATGATTAAGGTTCGTCTCGATTGGCATATTGAAGCCAATAAAATAATTCCTGATATTCAATATGGCTTTCGAAGAGGTAGAAGCTGCGCAGACAGTTTCCTTTCATTAATATCAGACCTGAAAAAGTGTAAAGATAACGGATTAAGTACAGTGTGCACATTTTTAGATATCCAAGCTGCATTTGATAGCATTGACCCAGGAATTCTAGTTAAAGTACTCTCAAATTTAAGGATACCTGGCATATTATGCCAATGGATATATAACTTTCTTAATAATCGAATTTTGTATGTCAAACACAACAATATATTATATGGTCCTCGCACTGTAAGTAAAGGTACAATGCAAGGATCTATTTTATCACCATTACTGTTTAACCTGTATGTATGTGAAATCCTGCATTATGTAAATACTGATAGTGTAAATATATTACAGTTTGCTGATGACATTATTTTATACAGCTCAAATTATTCTATAGATACTGCCATAAATAATATTAATAATTCTCTCAATAAACTAAATTTCTATTATGCCAATAGGCTCCATCTTAAGGTCAATACTAACAAGAGTCATACTATGTTATTTAGTAAAGATGAACCACTTGTTCAAGTTAAATATGATGGCACTCCAATTCCAATCGTTCAAACACATAAATTTTTGGGCATAATATTAGACAGAAAATTAACATTTGAACAGCATATCAAACATATAATAGCAAAATCACTAGCAGGTTTAAATATTATGAGATGCATGGCTGGTGTTTCATGGGGAGCCGACCCAAAAACTCTGGCCATGCTATATAAGGCTATAGTTAGAAGTCATTTTGACTATAGCACTCTAGCTTATGTAAATAGTGTACATGTAAATAAATTAGATATAGTCCAGAACAAAGCTCTGCGAATTATCTCTGGCGCTATGTGTTCAACTCCCATAAGGGCCATGGAAGTTGAAACCAAAATAATGCCTCTACAGTATAGAAGGCTTAAATTAATTAAAAGATATATTCTAAAATTGCTCTCATCTGATAATCCTATAATAAATAAAATCATACCTAATTTAACTTACCATCAAAATTCCGAATTTCCAATGTTCCGTGAGACAATATCCAATAGTTTAATTGAAGGCATGAAGAAATTTTCACATATTTATAAACAAGGCTCTTGTTGGTCTTGTTTTGCTCATCCATATAAGAATACAGTATATCCAGTATCTGTAATTGATAAAATTATTTCTGATAATAAAAACTTTCTATACTTTTTATCAGATTATGGAGATGTTTATAAAATATATACGGATGGCAGTAAGGGAGAATGTTACTGCCGATCTGCTATATATGACTCACAAACGGGCAATTCGCAGAGTTTTACTTTACACAGTAGTTGTTCAATTTTTACAGCAGAAGCATATGCAATTTTTGAGGCATTAAAACTTCTCAAAGTTGTTAAACCTAACCTTAAAAGAATCTTAATCTTAACAGATTCATTAAGTGTCATTCAAGCACTAAAGAATTTAAAATTTAACTACAAAACTAACTATATCCTATATGCTATTAAATCCCTCTTAATATCCAATGAAGCTTTAGGAATGCAGATATCTCTAATGTGGATACCTTCACACAGAGGTATAACTGGGAATGAAATAGCTGATAAAGTTGCGTATGAAGGTACAAATTGTTTAGATGTAAGACGCGCTTTTTGGGTCCCTATGACCGACTATTACAGTGTAATAAATTTAGAAATATTAAACTCTTGGGAAGCATTCTGGAAGAGTAATCAAGAGAAAGAAGGCAAAGGACTTTGGTACGGAAGCATCCAAGAAAAAATACCTGACTCACCTTGGTACGAATCGAAACTGGCTATCGCTAGCCGCAGCTTCATAACCACAATAAATAGATTGCGTTTTGGCCATAACTGTGCACCATCACACCTTTCAAGAATCAACATTGGAACTAATATCTGTGAACACTGTAAAAATGCTGTTGGAAACGTTGAACATTTAATTTACGACTGTCCGGATTGTTCAAGATTGGCTGTTTGGGCGGGAAACAGCAAAGATACGAAAACTTTTTCCAAAATTTTAAAATTATTAGTTATTTGTTTTAAACTAAGTGCAAACTATTAATAGGTGGTCAAAGCGACACGAAACTATGGATGATGATGAGGGGCCGGGGGAAAAGCCCCCGGACCCCAAGACTCCTCGTATAGTGAGGAATTTAAAGAGACCTGCTTCAGCGGTGGCGGGAGATAGGTATTTAGGTGAAGACTGTTATGTGCCATATTTTAAACCTAATTATAAAAGACTATACCCGGAAAATAGCCCCAACCTGACATTCAAAGTGTTCGTTGAAAGTGTGAAACCCTGCGGAAAAATCGGGAACAAAAGCCCGGTTTATCTAAACAACATCTTCTCTAGCGAAGTGAAAGGTGTACAGTCCCTGCAAAGAGTCAATGCCAATAAGATAAGTATAACTTTCAAACTGGCCAATAATGCTAATAACTTCTTACTAAATACCAACTTCCTCACCAAGCATGAACTGAAAGCTTATATACCAGCAACACAAATCGAAAAAACCGGAGTGATCCGTTTTGTACCTACAAATATCTCTAATGAAGAATTATATACAAAATTATCATCCATCTATGAAATAATAACAGTCAGAAGATTCACAAAAAAGGTGGGAGACGAGAGAATACCTTTACAGACAATAAGCCTTACATTTTTATCCAATAATTTACCAGAAATCGTGCAGTACGACTTGTTCTCATACAGAGTATTTGAATATGTCCCTCCTCTACAACAATGTTTCAAATGTTTCAAATTCAACCATTCTGCTAAAGTCTGTAATAGTTCAGTTCAGAAGTGTAGTATATGTTCAGGTGAACATTCTTATAGAGAATGTGACAGGCCAAACGATCTTTGCTGTTCTAACTGCAGTGGACCTCACTTGGCAATATCAAAATTATGTCCTATTAAAATGAAAAAAATGATGGAAAAGAAAAATAAAATAAGTTACTCTTCTGTACTGAACACAAAATCTATGACTGAATTCCCTGCTCTGACTGAAACCTCCCGGCCTAGTCCCTCTTTTGTAAAAAAGAATGTAAATAAAATTGTAAACAAATCTGTAAATAGTTCTGTACATAATGTAAATACTAACAGTGATGACATAAAATCACAAATAATTGGAAGCAGTGATGTACTGTCGGCCCTGGTACAGACACTGATCCAGCTTGCCAACAACCCTGAGGGCAGCTCTATAACAACGGCTGCTATCAAAGATATGCTTATTAAAAACTTAAAATAATGGATAGTAATTGCACAGGTAACAGCTCTCACATACGCATTGCACAATTTAACATTCAAAGCGCTAATAGTAAAAAGGCATTATTAATTAGATTTCTTAATAAACAAAGTATTGACATATGCTTATTAAATGAAACATGGTTCAAAAATAATGATAGCATTAAATTTCCAGGTTACAATGTATTCAATCGCAACTCTAAGAATGCTCATAATGGAGTAGCAATTGTTATTAGGAAAACACTTAAGTATAAAATCTTAGATACCAATTTTTATGAAGATATACAAACTGTCGCTTTATCCCTTTCTACAGATAATGGTAACCTGACTGTTTTATGTGTCTACTGCCCCCCTACTAGTGGGCACATTAGAATAAATAAATTGCGCCATGTTGTAAGAGATTTGCCTAAGCCAATATTTGTATCTGGTGATTTCAATGCGCATCATGTTGCCTTTGGATGTGTATCAACCAAAGGCAGAGGGCATGAACTTTATAATTTAATTGATGAGAATGATTTATGCATATTAAACAATGGCAATTATACTACTGTCAATAGACCTACACAAAATCCATCTGCAATTGACATCACTTTTGTAAGCCCATGCATAGCCCCCTTATGTGAATGGTCAGTACACGATGATAGCATGGGTAGTTACCATTACCCTACCATCACTCAAATCCAGCTGCGCATTGAAAAATACCAGACAAATGAGCCAATTGACAAGTTTTTGTATAAAAAGACTGATTGGTTACATTATAAAAATTTATCTCAGCAATTATACCAAAACATGGAAATAAATCAATACAATCCTATAAATTCATACAATGAATTCTGTAATAAACTTGAAATGCTTAAACAACAATGTATACCAAAGTTCACTAAATCAAGTAAATACCGTAGTAGACCTCCATGCCCATGGTGGAATGATATTTGCGAACAAAGTGTAATTAAATCCTATGAGTCACTAAAACACTATAGAGCCAATCCGACCATGGACAATTATATTAATTACAAAAAGGCAGACGCACTCAAAAAAAGAACATTAGCTGAACAAAAACATTACAGCTGGGATAATTTGTGTAACACATTTAATAGAACTACGCCAATCAGTCGTATATGGAACTTAATTAAAATGTTTAATGGTGCAAAATCCAAAAGTAAGACCTATAATGATGAATTCATTCCCCAGTTCCTGAATAAGCTATCAGATAACAGTAATCTTATCACTGAAAATTTGCAATCCTTCTTTTCAAAACATAATAATGATAGTAACTCTAAGTTTTTGATAGAACCATTCACTTGGCACGAATTCATCATGAGCCTAAATTCAAGGCGGGACACTGCTCCCGGCTTGGATGACTTTCCTTATCTTCTAATCAAGAATTTAGATGAAGGAGCCCAAAAATTATTTCTTGCAATTTTAAATAACCTGTGGTCCAATATGTCGATTCCAGACTCATGGAAAACACAATGTGTTATTCCCATTCTAAAACCAGATAAATCTCCTGATTGTGCAGATTCCTATCGTCCTATATCCCTTTCTTCCTGTTTGGGTAAAATTTTTGAAGCAATGATTAAGGTTCGTCTCGATTGGCATATTGAAGCCAATAAAATAATTCCTGATATTCAATATGGCTTTCGAAGAGGTAGAAGCTGCGCAGACAGTTTCCTTTCATTAATATCAGACCTGAAAAAGTGTAAAGATAACGGATTAAGTACAGTGTGCACATTTTTAGATATCCAAGCTGCATTTGATAGCATTGACCCAGGAATTCTAGTTAAAGTACTCTCAAATTTAAGGATACCTGGCATATTATGCCAATGGATATATAACTTTCTTAATAATCGAATTTTGTATGTCAAACACAACAATATATTATATGGTCCTCGCCCTGTAAGTAAAGGTACAATGCAAGGATCTATTTTATCACCATTACTGTTTAACCTGTATGTATGTGAAATCCTGCATTATGTAAATACTGATAGTGTAAATATATTACAGTTTGCTGATGACATTATTTTATACAGCTCAAATTATTCTATAGATACTGCCATAAATAACATTAATAATTCTCTCAATAAACTAAATTTCTATTATGCCAATAGGCTCCATCTTAAGGTCAATACTAACAAGAGTCATACTATGTTATTTAGTAAAGATGAACCACATGTTCAAGTTAAATATGATGGCACTCCAATTCCAATCGTTCAAACACATAAATTTTTGGGCATAATATTAGATAGAAAATTAACATTTGAACAGCATATCAAACATATAATAGCCAAGTCACTAGCAGGTTTAAATATTATGAGATGCATGGCTGGTGTTTCATGGGGAGCCGACCCAAAAACTCTGGCCATGCTATATAAGGCTATAGTTAGAAGTCATTTTGACTATAGCACTCTAGCTTATGTAAATAGTGTACATGTAAATAAATTAGATATAGTCCAGAACAAAGCTCTGCGAATTATCTCTGGCGCTATGTGTTCAACTCCCATAAGGGCCATGGAAGTTGAAACCAAAATAATGCCTCTACAGTATAGAAGGCTTAAATTAATTAAAAGATATATTCTAAAATTGCTCTCATCTGATAATCCTATAATAAATAAAATCATACCTAATTTAACTTACCATCAAAATTCCGAATTTCCAATGTTCCGTGAGACAATATCCAATAGTTTAATTGAAGGCATGAAGAAATTTTCACATATTTATAAACAAGGCTCTTGTTGGTCTTGTTTTGCTCATCCATATAAGAATACAGTATATCCAGTATCTGTAATTGATAAAATTATTTCTGATAATAAAAACTTTCTATACTTTTTATCAGATTATGGAGATGTTTATAAAATATATACGGATGGCAGTAAGGGAGAATGTTACTGCCGATCTGCTATATATGACTCACAAACGGGCAATTCGCAGAGTTTTACTTTACACAGTAGTTGTTCAATTTTTACAGCAGAAGCATATGCAATTTTTGAGGCATTAAAACTTCTCAAAGTTGTTAAACCTAACCTTAAAAGAATCTTAATCTTAACAGATTCATTAAGTGTCATTCAAGCACTAAAGAATTTAAAATTTAACTACAAAACTAACTATATCCTATATGCTATTAAATCCCTCTTAATATCCAATGAAGCTTTAGGAATGCAGATATCTCTAATGTGGATACCTTCACACAGAGGTATATCTGGGAATGAAATAGCTGATAAAGTTGCGTATGAAGGTACAAATTGTTTAGATGTAAGGCGCGCTTTTTGGGTCCCTATGACCGACTATTACAGTGTAATAAATTTAGAAATATTAAACTCTTGGGAAACATTCTGGAAGAGTAATCAAGAGAAAGAAGGCAAAGGACTTTGGTACGGAAGCATCCAAGAAAAAATACCTAACTCACCTTGGTACGAATCGAAACTGGCTATCGCTAGCCGCAGCTTCATAACCACAATAAATAGATTGCGTTTTGGCCATAACTGTGCACCATCACACCTTTCAAGAATCAACATTGGAACAAATATCTGTGAACACTGTAAAAATGCCGTTGGAAACGTTGAACATTTAATTTATGACTGTCCATCTTTCAATGTACAAAGACTGATTTTCGCGAGTGATTTGTTAGAAATAGGCAAAAGTGACTTTTTCTCCCGCCACCACCTCAAAGACTTGCTTAAAACTCCTGAATGCTATCCTATCGTGTATAAATTTGTGAAAAATACAGTGTCTAAAATATAACTGTAAATAGAAAAAGTTTAACTATTTGTATTAAAATGTGAAGTGCATTATGACTTTATAAAAATAAGATATGGCTTAAAGGTCTTGAAACCAAGCCAAAACTCTTTAAAAAAAAAAAAAAAAAAATTTACGACTGTCCATCTTTCAATGTACAAAGACTGATTTTCGCGAGTGATTTGTTAGAAATAGGCAAAAGTGACTTTTTCTCCCGCCACCACCTCAAAGACTTGCTTAAAACTCCTGAATGCTATCCTATTGTGTATAAATTTGTGAAAAATACAGTGTCTAAAATATAAGTGTAAATAGAAAAAGTTTAACTATTTGTATTAAAATGTGAACTTTATAAAATAAGATATGGCTTAAAGGTCTTGAAACCAAGCCAAAACTCTTCTTAAAAAAAAAAAATCAACCAAACAATAGTTATTAGTTTGGTTTGTCATTTTCATGGTCGTCAGGTCGTTTAAAAAACACCGTGTAATATTTTCGGAAACATCATTATATTTGTATAAATGCTCAAAGATGACGTCGCAAGACTCCGGGCAGTTCAAGGGTAAGTATTACCCTGAAAATTAACTGAAACACAATGACAAGTGCTTTGTTATGGCTTCTCTTTAATATTTTTTTAGGGTACGGCACAATAGAGGTGTTAATAGCAGCTGGCGGTGATAAGGAGGAGTCTGTAAACAGCGCAGTTATCAAATCGCTCACGAGACTCGCATCTGTTTACCCCAACCAAGTGATCAAACACTTTTGCGAGTTCTACAAGAATCAAGTCAAAGTGAATCCTGTTCAGTTAGGGAACGTAATCAAGTAAGTTGAGAAAGTGTAGACAATTCTAGGAAACCGGGTACATCTGTAATCGTAATATTAATTTGACATATTAAACTACTGAACATTTTCTATAAACTTTATGGGAGAATGCAGCTGACACCTGTGAAAGAAGTATTCTTTATGTTTACGTCTAGAAACGTAAATTCTCTATCTATGTAAAGTTATATACATCATTAGGTAACTTTCAATTCAACTTCAGCTGTGATTATTGGCAAAGCTGCTGTGGTGAATTTATTTTAATAATGGTGGATTGATAAAAATCACCCATTGAAGTTGAGCCTTCTCTCGACCCATATCTGAATCTATCCTCTGCCCCTGTGTAGTTTCTATATGTACTGACAAGTTGCACACTGAAAACATAAATGGCACTAAACAAAAATTTTACTGAAAACATAAATGGCATATGGGTGAATATACGGTATTTGATTTTTTTGTGTCCCAGAAGGAAATGTAATCTGTTCCATTCAATATAGATAATTTCTCTATTTGACACAATTTTTAAATGTTTAATGATGAGGGCCAGAAGATTTTTCCATTTTTTTTAAATTTCATAAGCACGAGAGGAAAATGTGTTACCAGAGAACTGACACTATGGCAGAGTAGTCACAAATTAAAGTAGGGAAGTGAGAGGCCATTGATTATAGCTAAAAAAGGGGACACATATTAAATACGTGATGAGGAGTGACGCCAGAGGAGTGACAAATTCGCACAAAACCTACTAAAACATATCACTCGCTTTTCTGAACACCGTTTAACGTAATACATGACATCTACACACAATAAACATTGCATTGTGCAAATATACAATTTCGTAACTATAAAATACAAAAACATAGACTTGCCAGAGGAAATACTCCAACAACCGAGGAGGCCAGAGGAGTATACATTTAGAACCATTTTTAACGATTAATGTCTTAAATTAAACAATTATCGTGAATAGACTATGTGGGCCAAATAAAAGACCATATTCTTTAAGGCCGTAAGCATACGGACGCAATAATATAATAAGTTTAACATAATATTTCTCCATGGACCATAGAAATTCAAATAGCGTATATTGACCAATTAAACAAAAATCTTCATTTTACAGTATGGCCGTTTTAAGATTTTTTAAATGTTCTGGTGGGCGATGTGGAACCGTAAAAGTGGTCAGTAAAGGTTTGTGGCTAATCCACAAAGCTTTACTGACAACTTTTACGGATTTTTGTTTAATGCCATTTATGTTTTCAGTGTGCAAAGTATGTAAGCATCATAAATATTACCTGTCTTCTATCTCCCTCAGAGTTCTAGAACAAACATGTGTGAACCATATGAAGGCTGTTCACACGGATGTGGCCACCGATCTTGTCAGCGCCATGCTGCGAGCGATGACACAGCACAGCGATTACCAGCCCTCTGTACAGCTTGGTGCGTCTGCTGTTTTGGTGGCTATAGGACATGTGCATTTGGATTTGGTGAGTCATTATGAGCAGGAGCTATACATTACTCAGAAGCCTACTTTGAAGAAAGCTATGTATAGACAATGGCCGTTGTTAAGCCAAGTAAGAGGCCTTAGGGCGGGCGGCTTGAAAACTTCTGACATTAAGACCAGCCACTAGTCTTCAAGCCTCCACCAATCTGGACTAGGCCCCTGTAGTGGAGTGTGGCCTATACCTTCGTCAGGGAAGAGACCCGTGTCCCTCGGTGGGGTCATAATGGGTTGATGATGATGATGTATAGACATAGATGGGCCCAGGCATTCCTGTAAAGCAGTTCCTTAACCTCTCAAGCCCTGAGGACCCGCCGGTGAAGGAAAACATCATTAGGAAAGCAGAGTGTCTGAGATGTTCACATACCTCAGTGCTTGAAATTGCCAATCCGCAGTGGGCATGCACGGTGCTTATTCTCATACTCTCGGAGAGAAGTCCTGTGCCCTACAGTGTAACATAATATAGGCTGCATTATTATATAAAGTACAAAAGAATCCAAAACGGGTGAGGTATACTGATGAAGCAAAAGAAGTCAGTTTTGTAGCAAATGGCAAAACTGATCTCTGCCTAGTAGTCGCTTCTGAGATACATCCAAAAGTTTACATTGTACGATGTTTACATAAGTTTACATAACACTGGGGCTGGTAATTGCAATTCAGTTTCATATCAAGCAATAGCTAAATTGAGTCCAACAAATCCATAAATAAACAGATGCCAGTTTACTTATCATGTTACACATAATGTGCTCAGGGACGTAAATAATAAATTGTGCCTACAATTTTTACTTGATGTTGCATCTGTTTGGTGGCATGTTAATTGTCCAATCACAAAATTATTTATTTGTTGTGTAACATTACATTGTTTCGAAGTTCACCCCCTGTCTGGAGCAGTCACTCTCAGAGTGTGATAGCTTATGAACTGTGATCTAGCTTTTTAGGTTTCTGCAGTCAAGGAGATGCCTACAAAGTAGTTTAACTTATGAATGGTTTAAGGTTAAATAAATCCCTTGCAAGAACAACGTGATATTTCGAAGAAGACCATTTTTTATTCATAGAAATTATTTCTTTTTAACGCCATTTATTTACTCCGAAAAAGCCGGAATAATGAGAAAAAGAGACATTGAATCACGTTATAGCGCTATCTCTTTCGGCCATTACTATGAAACCTTAAAAAAATGCTCTCATGTAACGTAAGGGTTTCGAAATAACACGTTGTTCTTGCAAGTGTGCGAAATGTACAATCTGCAGCTGTTTCTTCAGACTACTGAGCTAAAATTAGGCATAGTCTTTAAATAAACATTTGAGTTGCCTATTTTATTTTTTCATCTGACTCGTACTTGGACAATTTTTAAATACTCTCAAACCATATGCGCCCACTAATTTGCATTATCTCGACGTCCTGAAGCGCCATTTCCGTACATATACTTGTTTTTGTACAAAAACTTTCCTAAGCACTACACATTTTAATTTGATCTCTGGATACACTGTCAGAGACGAGCAACCTACGACGAGAGCTCCGTCTCTGCTCACCATTATTAAGTTCTGTGAATCAGAGCGAAACCTGGTCTCTGATTTCTGATTTGCTTTTGATGAGACTTGATAAATATTAAGCTTAAATTTATTTTAAAAAAGATGGTCAGAGTGGAGTTTCTTTCCCGCTGCCTTTTTCTCCACTACAAATACGGCCCGAAGGCAGCGGCTAACATAGTACATTGAAATTCAGCAAATATAATGTAAATTCTTTACGATGAAATAAATTACTTTCATTTATTTATTTATTTATTGGATTTTAGGAAAACCATCGACTAATACAGCGAAATGGAGGGTACATTTTTTATTTGATTCATTTTAATATATTTTTTAACCTTCTATCCTAGTAATTCCATGCTAACTATAGCGAGGTTTTTGTTGGACACGCGTGACTCGCACAATATTTTTAAACGAACAACCTGACGATACACTCTATGGTGTAGGCGAGAATAAATATTGTACTATAAATTTTGGGTAGAAATAATTTTTTTTTTTAAACTTGACTGTTTTGTCGGCCGTTTACGTTTGCCAACTTTAAGCTTTCTAGTACGAATCGTCTCTGAGATAGGCCACGGACAGACAGGCGGATGGTCATGGCGAGCGGTACCATTCAAATTCAAATTTGTTTATTCACGGAAAACAATTTTATCAAGCTGTGCGAGTTTTAAATACAATTCATCTATCTATATATATATAAAATTCAAAGTCCTGACTGATTCATTCACTCATCAACGCCCAGCCCAAGCCGTTTGACCTAGGGAGCTGAAATTTTGCACAGAGGATCTATATGTAATGTAAGCAAGGAATAAGAACGGATTCTTTTAAATTCTACCCCTAAGGGGGCGAAAGGGGTTGCCAAAATTTGTATGGGAGGTATAAAAAATGTTGTTTGATTTTCTTGAAACTTGAAATAAATACTCTTCAACACAATTGATTGAACACGTGTTTCACCGTTTTTCTAAATTTAACCCTTAACGGGAGTTACGGGAGTGAACGGGGTTGCAACATTTTGAACTAAAGTCCACGCGGACGGAGTCGCGGTAAAATTCAAAGTCCTGACTGATTCATTCACTCATCAACGCCCAGCCCAAGCCGTTTGACCTAGGGAGCTGAAATTTTGCACGGAGGATCTATATGTAATGTAAGCAAGGAATAAGAACGGATTCTTTTAAATTCAACCCCTAAGGGGGCTAAAGGGGTTGCCAAAATTTGTATGGGAGGTATAAAAAATGTTGTTTGATTTTCTTGAAACTTGAAATAAATACTCTTCAACACAATTGATTGAACACGTGTTTCACCGTTTTTCTAAATTTAACCCTTAACGGGAGTTACGGGAGTGAACGGGGTTGCAACATTTTGAACTAAAGTCCACGCGGACGGAGTCGCGGGCGAAAGCTAGTCTACTTATATCAATCCAATCTATGACAAGACGACCCCCGAAACACTCACAAAACGAAGTCGAAGCTGGCTTCTATCAGAAAAACTTGCTCAAAACGGTCCAAAGAGTGCTCCAGCGGAATCGACTTCTCAAAAACTTAGTTCACATCTATCCATTTCCTGCACGCATCAGTATATATTGTAATTTAAAAAAAATGTTTTTTTTAAATTACAATATATTTTTTTAAATTATTAATTCAAGTAATTTCACAAACTAATTAAAACTAAAATTAAATTTAAATATGGGCAATTTTTTAAGTATTTTTTTTTTTAAAAGTCTCCTTTTCTACCAAGCTGGAGCAGCTGGTTTTGAAATTTTGTTAACAGTTTAAAAATATTGGAAAAGTAAAGATTTTGTGGCAACAGGATTTTTAATATTACTTTTAAATGCCTATAATTTGGTATACATTCAATTTTTATTTTTTTTCTATTTTTCTGATAACCAATATGACTTGCCTTTTCACCCGGTACCGGCTTATCGTTGAGTTTCGGGACACCCTGTATACCCTTAGTACCACCTCTTTCTCTCTCCTCTCCCGACCACCCTCCAAGATGTAACTAAACAACGTCCTTAACCTTCCAGGTCCTCCAGTCAATAATCCAGCAGATCACCATAGCCAGCGTCCCGCACTACACAATCCCACACACCTTGGGCACTCTAGCCGCCGTCAACACGCAGGATATAGTGCCGTTTATTAAGGACATTCTGGGCAAAATGCTGCCTCTCCTTACCCTGGTGAAGGCCGAAGGGACAAAGCAGGCGTTTGCTTATGGTAAGGATAAGGTAGTTTTTCTCTACGAATTTTGTTCTTGAAACTTGTCGGCTTGAAGCTTTTGTTAGATTTATATTTTGTAGTGCACCGACAAAAGGCTTGTTTGCGTGCAAAAAATGCTATGCGATTTCGAGGCTTTTCTAATAGAAGATCCCATCATCCATTTGACGACCTCTGTGCCGCAGTGGTTAGCGCATCTGCCTACCATGCGGTTCGAATCCCGGCTGAGGACAAAAAAAAACCCCAGGTCTTGGATGTTTGCATGTTTGTGATGTCGCTGCTTCTGGTTCCCACGACACAGGGTATCTTTCTTAGTGTGGGCCAGAAGCAATGTATGTCCCTGTGTGTAAATGTTTATGCCGTGCGATTTCGAGGCTTTCCTCATAGAAGACAGCACGCCTCCTTTTTTCGGATTTATATGGTGATTTTGTCGCATGTAAGAATTTAAGCCAAGCTTGTATGCCAGTCATGTAAGCCTTATTAAAAAAACTGTTTCGTCCTTTCACAGCCTTCGGACATTTCGCAGTCGCCGTTTCCGAGCACATCGGCGACAGTGTCGCGAGCGACAACATAACAACTATCAAGGACAATTTTGTCGTGGAATTCTCTATAATATTCGACGTACTATACAACCAATGGCTCCACTCCTACGAGTCTAAGGTCTCGGAATCGGTGCTCGAGGCTTTAGGACCGATAACCAGGCTTATATCAGAGAGGAAGTTCGATGAGACTGTTAACAAGTTTGTGCTTTCACTCCTGGCTTTGTACAGGAAGCAAACGATCAACTCCTACTTTGTAAGTCAATGCATATCGTACTTACTGACTCCGTCGCCTCTGAACCCTAAATTGGCGCTCAGTGACAACGTGATCACGTCTGCAAACCACACCCTGTTTAATTTTGTGGTTTTAGAGCCGGATTACGACCAGCCGCAGACTGTTAAGAACCACTTTGAGGTCCTGAGGTGCTTCGACCACATGGCGGGACAGTTCCCCGACCAAACGATAGAAGGACTCTTGCATCAGTGCAAAAGCAACCAAGAAAAAGACAGGATGAAAGCAGTCATCATACTTACACATCTGACGACCTCGTCGACGATTTTCGTTGAAAAGTACGCGGCGAAGTTCGTAGGCATTTTGAAAGTCATGACTGCAATGGAGCATGGATTGAAAATGAAGAAGTTGCTTGTGAAAGCGATTGTCGGTTTGGTGTACCGAAATTGCATATGCGGCGAGGAAGATTTCACTATGGTCGAGTTCATTATAAAGCACTGCAGCTGTGAGACGCCGAACGTGTCGAAAGAGGACTTAAACGATCTCGAGGACACGTGCAAAAGTTCCTTGATATTGCTTTGCAACTCTGCAACCAACGTGAGAAGTCAGCTTCACGATTTGCTGCTGAAAACATTGACTATCGATGATTTCACTCAGTCAATGTCCACGGTATGTCTGTGTCTGTCGTCGCTGCTTCAAAATAACTCTGAAACGTTGGGAGACGAAAACGAAACCGTTCCACAGTTCAAAGTATCGCCGGATCTCATTTTCATACGTTGCCTGACACATTTGGCAGAGCCCGACAACATTGAAAGGAACAAAACCATCCTTATGTTCTTGGATGAATACTCAGGGGACATACACAATAATCTTAAGACGACTTGGGCTGTGGAGGTGCAACGGATGCTGAAATTCGTAATGAAAGATGAACCAAGCGAAGCGTGGCACACTATGCTTATAGACTTGCTAGTGGCGGCCATAGAACAAGTGAACAATGATAAATGGGTGGAGAATATAGCCAACCTGCTAACGCAGCAAATTCTGCACACGAAACAACCCCCACTAATCAAGGCCGTGTCCTTACAATTCTTAGCTACTCTATCCTGTCACATGGCGAACGCTGCTACAGTGGAAAAAGTGCTGAAAATTATCCTGCTGGCTTTGAAATCTATACCAATGGAGAGCGTAGACTATGTGAGCAAGGCGGTCGGTATAGCCTCAAGTAGACATGGCGAGTACATACTGAATGAACTAGACGCCTTCTGCAAGGAGATCGAAGGGAAACGGGGTCTCAAAATACTTAACTTCATGACGAGAAACTCCAAGAACGAAGCTGAATATAATGTCTCTAAATACGCTGCGATCGTGTGCTACGGGAAAGTGGCAAAGGAATGCTTAGACGGCCACGTCTTAGGTCGCCTAGGTGAGAATGTTACCGCGATCCTTTTGGAAATCCTCAAGACGAATCCACCTTTTGATCTTTGCAAGGCAACCGTCACAGCGCTCTACGAGATCGGCATGTCTTTTCAAACGTCACCAAACGTTCCCGTTACCATACGGAACAGGTGGCAGTTACAGCACGCAGTATTGGAGCAAATATTCAACCCGAATTTGGATAAACGAAACGTGGAGCTCTACCCTATTATTGTGAAGGCGTCGAAGGCGTTGGCCAAGTTGCAAAACTCGATTTTGCCTGAAGCGAGAAACACAATTTTGAGGGTGCTGTTTAATAACATATTCGGGGAACTGTCGTCGTTCAAAAAGAAGTACGAGATCGAAGGTAACGGCGATAAGAACGACCTCCTAGCAAAAACTTTAAACGATAGCTTGACGCTGCTCCACGATTTGATCAGAGAACTGATCATTCAATCTACTTGCCTCAGCACAATCGACGATCTAGTCAGCTTGTTAATAGAGTGGCTTAGGCACTACAACGATGAGATCCGGACAGCATCGGTCCTCATAATGCAGGTAATACTGGACGCGTTTATTAAAAACGTCAAGATCAACTACGAAACTCCGAGCAAGTTCGGTCAGATGGGGTACCTCCTTGGTTTAATCATTCCGGGCATAGCTGATACCAACTTCCCCGTTCGCCTGACAACGGTCGATTGCATAAAACTCATCATACAAATTCAGTGTCTCTACGAGGGCCACACTTTAGAAGCTGACGACGAATGCATGGAGCAACTGACGGTTTTACATAACAGTGTATTGACAAATGACCATGAAATGATTTCGGAGTATTGTAAAGAGTTGTGCGACGCGATTTGCGATAAAATCCCTCATGAGCATACGATGCAGTTCTTGGAAAGTTTGATGGAAAGTTATGACGATGAGGAGTTTCGTTCGACGGGTATCAGCGCAGTTCTGAGCGCGTTGTTCGCTAGAAAGGGTCAGGATTTGTTCCAGAATATTGAGCGTATAGTGGATATCTTGCTGGTGACGATGGACCGTGTGGGGGATGCCGCGAAGGGAAAGCTATTGAGGCCTCTGATGTCGCTAGCGAGGCACCACGCCAATGCTGTCACCGCGGTTCTGTTGGCTCAGAAGATTCCCTTGAAATCGTGAGTTTTATTGTTTCTTTTGTAGAATTTTGTATTGTTAGATAGGGGGTGGAATTACGTAAGTCCTTCACTGTGTGGAGTTGTCTAATAACCTATTCTGAACTGTCAAATACATACATATTTTGACGCTTAGGAGTTAACTAAACGCTTAACCCGATAAAGTGGTAAACTAAGTAATACAAGAGCTGTTTTTTTTTTAATTATTATAAATTTAAAACATAGTTTTTTTTTATTTATACTTATTATGCATATCGGAAAAAGTGTTATTTATTCCATTGTATGTCAATCGAACAAACATAAAGTTTTTAGTTTTTCTTATAACCATTCATAACAAAGGTCACTGAAACACTAAAAAATGCAACTCGCTGCCTGCCATTTGCAATTTTTGACCCCTCGGTTTTTTTTTCTGGTGGTTTCTTTTTTATATTTTCACAATAGGTACAATCATTTTAATACTCCAAATCGTAACAAAAGAAAACTACTCTACTATTTTGGAAATGGAAATGCTTAATTGCGCGAAAGAGACTTGTCAGGATAGGGCAAGTGGCCAACCCTGGTCTCTGCACCCCTCCGGTATAAAAGCGTGAGTTTTTTGCGGTTCCAGGAGCGTAGTATCCGCTTGGCGCCACCTAGCCAAGGACCCGTCGTTGGCCGCCGCCATTGTGGACAACTTCCTGCGACTGATGAACTCTTCGGACCTCTACGAAGATACCAGCCACGCCACCGACCACCAAATCGCTGCGTTGCAGCCGCTCACTGTGAGTTCTGCATTATGTTTTTATAACTATCTGGGCCGGACTTAAACATATACCCAGAGGCACATTCTTTGCTTCTGACTCCACACTAGGATACCCTGTGTCGTGGGGACCAGACAGCGACATCAAAAACATGTAAATATCCAAGACCTGACACTTCATATCGTTTATTAAATGTAAAATATTTCCAACTCACAATAAGATTAGATTATATTAGTCTATTGTACACTCTAAAAAAACGAAAACTTCAAAAAGCTTACATATTAGTAAGTATTTTAGGTTTAGGTTTTGAGAAAAACCTTTTTTATGTTTAATATATAATTTGAACCTGTTGAACATGTTGGAAAAGGCTGACTCTTTAAATCAAGTAAGTCATGTAAGTGAATCCGGAATAAAGTTAATTCACGTTCAGACGTTTTTTTGTGTTATCGTAATTATTCATATAAAACTTTTTATAAAAAAACAATGAGAGACTTAAATTTTTTTTTTCTCAAGTTACTTATTGTGGTTGTGAATGATTCTGCATAATACAGTCCAAGTCTTATTTTTTTATGACAATTCAAGGCACATACATTGGTTTTGGCCCACACTAGGATACCATGTGTCGGGGGAACCAGAAACAGCGACGTCACAAACATGTAAACATCCAAGACCTGGGTTTCTTTTTTTTGGCCCTAGCCAGGATGCGCCGCAGAAGTCGTCGGCAATTGACAATTCAATGTACATTGTACAAATTAAATTAACCCATTCCCAGCTCATCAGCGCCCTAGGCGAGATGCTAACAGAGCCAGCTATGGCGGACATCAGCGGGGCGAAGTTTCCGGAACTGTTCGCTGTTCTGTACACTACAGCGGCTTGCTATATGGGAGCCGAACCCCCCGCCTACTGTGTGCCCGGCACTCGTCCGCAGGAGCGACTCGGCTTCGTCCCTAACAGGTGGGTGGGAAGGCTCAAAGTCCAATGGTAAAAAAAATTAATCCAATCAGATGTGGGATCCATTGGGCTTTGGGAATGCACGAAGTCCAATGGCCCATCAAAAGAAAATCAATTCGATCAGAAGTGGGATCATCCATTGGGGTTTGGGAAGGCACGAGGTCCAATGGCCGATGGAAAGAAAATTAAACCAATCAGAAGTAGGATTGGTCCATTGGACTTTATAAAGGCTCAAAGTCAAATGGCCAATAAAAAAAATAATTTATCAGAAGTGGGATCTGGAGAGACAGCCATGACATAGGACTTTTAGAAAATGTTAGGTTTGTTGAAGTGGGAGGAGTCTATGCAAAATTGTAAAGATTGTACTAATTATTTTCTTTTAGTGGTTGTTTTATACTTTTATATGTACTAATACTTTTTCATCAATATTATCTCTTTTAACAACCAAATATGTACTTATAAAAAAAAAATTGTAAAACCTGATTGTTACGTGTTTTTCTGAAATCTTATATCGTAGGTATCGTAGCACCTTTTTTGGGTGCTGCTGCTGGCAAAGCGATTTCTAGTGGGTTTGTTTAAAGCCAAATACCTATATCTTTATCAATTGTAATTTGGGACCAGGTCAAGCGATTGTGTTGTGTGGAAGTTATTATTATTGTTTTATTTCAGGGAAGCTATAAGATTGTCGCCTGCGAGGATAGCGATGGGGACGTTCTGCGCGTTTCTGGACCGAGCCGGGTGTCAGAAGGTGTGTAAATGCATAGATATTAGTTTTTAATTTATGTAATTTTATAATTAACGTTGCCTTCTCGCCTTAACTCCTGCTCTAAATATCAGCGTAAGAGCTGGGGTTACCACTTGGTGGTAAGCGACATGTTAGCTGAGCACTCTCCAATTACCAAAATGGTTTGACATAGTCTAAAAAAAAGAATGACTTTAAACCTCATATTATGCTTTTTCAAGTCTGTTGTGTAAAATTGTGTTTTGGTAATAAACTATTTCTATTCAATTTTATTCTAAATCGCCCTCAATTCTTATTAAAAATCTTTTGTTCATAGTAAATCTTAGGTTTATGACATGAGTGATAACAAATACAAAAAAAAAATAAAACTTTATTTTACTTTTATTTGCTATTTCACGCATGCATGCGTGGATACGCACGTCCCTCCCATTTGAGGGAGGCGTGCTCATTCTGCCTGAGCTAGCGCCGGCGCTGTCAGCAGCGGGATTTTCTTTTTGTGTCTCGCTTTTTTCTCCTTCTTTCTCTCTCTCTATATCTCTCGTTTTTTCCCTCTCTCTTCTTCTGAAACACACGCACAAGAGTCCCCCGCTCCCAGGTGACAAAGCGTACACATTCTGCCTGAGCTAGCGCCGGCGCTGTCGGCAGCGGGATTTTCTATTAGTGTCTCTTTTTACTCCTCTCTTATTTCTGTCCCTCTTTCTCTCTTCCCCTCTCTCTTCTTTCTGTCTCTCTCTTTCTCTTTTCCCCCCTCTCTCTCATTTCTGTCTCTCTCTCTCTTATTTCTGTCTTTTCTAGAGAGAAGAGAGAGAGAAATCAGATAGAGACAGAGACTGGAGAGAGAGCTCTCTCTTTCTCTCTCTTCCCCTTCCTCTCCTTTCTGTCTCTTTTTCTGTCCTCCCCCCTTTCTCCGACCCACTTGTACAAGCCCCCCCGCCCCCAGGTGCGGGAGGCGTGCACACTCTGCCTTAGCATCGAGCACGGCGACAGCGCGGCCACGCTCCGCTCCCTAGCGCCGGCGCTGGGCGGCGCGCTGGCCGGCGGGGGGGCGGGGGCGGGGGCGGGGGCGGGGGCGGGGGCGGGGGCGCGGCTGGTGCCGGCGCTGGCGGCGCTGGCCCGCGCGCCGCTGCCGCCGCGCCGTGCCGCCGCGCTCGCCCTGCTACACCATTTGCTGGACTGCCGGTGAGCGTTCCTGCATCGCGCAAGCTAAGAGCGTACGAAGCGCGCGATTTTGTAACGCGCGTTGTAAGAACTAGTCCAGTCATTATAGACATTCGAAATCGAATATTTAGATTGGTTGCAAATTTAATACGTGATGTATTTAACACCACTCCAACTTTGCAGAACTTTTGGAATTTTGGTCTCAAGAACTGAGCAGATTATCATTTATTGCATTTTTAACAACGTTCCGGACCGCAGAACAGGTTGCAAAATTTTATAGTTTGTTTTAATACCATTCCCGACCTTACATCAAAATTTGAAAACTTTTGGAATTATAATGAATTGATTGTCTTGACTGACTGGACTAAACTATGAGGTCCCATTGAAGAAGTCCCATTACTGCGCATTTGCATGTGTACACTTCAATGGGACCTCATAGTTCTTACAACGCGCGTTACAAAAGCGCGCGCTTCAAAACGCCTAGTGTGTACCCGCTCTAAGTGGCACGCGTGGCGTTATACAGGGTGTTGATTTGTAGAGTTAGACCGGAATACGGGTGGATAGGTTTACGTATCGCTTGTGACTAAAAAAGTTTTTAAATTTTTCCCCGCATAATTTTGACTCGCAAAAGACCGTGTTCAATTAGTCTTGAATTAATCATAACGTGTGAACGTCCGCGGTTGGTCCACAACCTACTACGCTACGGTAGCGGTGACACAGAATAGGATTGCTTGATCGTAAAAACTAAATGGTGGGCATAATAGGCACTTGTTTGATTCGCCTGTCCCTTCATACTTTTGGGAGCTTAGGACATGATTTTATGATTTTTAGGTCATTTTCACTAAAAAAATAAAATTATTTTTAATAATTATAAAGTGTAAAAAAATGTTTACACTTTATTTTGCTTTAGTATCATGTAAATAACCACCCTGAGTCTCCTATGCCCCCACCGAGGGGCACGGGTCTCTTCCCTGAGAAAGGTATAGGCGTACTCCACCACGGGAGCCAAGTCCGGATTGGTGGAGGCTTGTAAGACTAGTGGCTGGTCTTACTTTCAGAAGTTTTCAAGCCGCCCTAAGGCCTCGGACTTGTCTTAACGACTGCCATCGGCAAATCAATATCCTGTATAAATGACTATCGCTGAATGACAGTCGGTTTCCCTTTTAGTTGAAGAGCATTAGCAATCACCTGTTTTTACCATTTTTCGGCTAATGATTTTATTATTAATGCTAATAATTCGTTCGTAATGTTACGGGCTAGGGTTCTGGATTTGGATGTAAAACGCCAATGACAACTTCTTAGGATTTATTCACGCAGGGTCCGGTCTGCAGGTCTTCAAATCACGACACGAAGTCCACACGTAGAATCTAATCGAAGTCCAATAGTATCGCTGAGGTCGTAGGTCCTATCGCTCGTATCGCAGGTATGTTCGCTCGAAGTTCACTCTTCGCTATTCCAAACGGAACTGACTGCGCGCCGCGGCGGCCGCTATTTATATCCGGCAGCAAGGGCTCTAGAACATTCCCGTACCTACGTGCCTACTCGAGGCAACGTCGCTCGAACGGTAACCCATTCAAAGAGTTTTGAACCTTACGCTAGTGGACATACGAGTCATTATTGCTTGCAGCGTTTATTGTTTATTAAAACGCAGCATGCGGCGACTATTCGATAGGCTTCTAGAAGGCTCTATTCTAGATGGTTCGGGATAGGACCGCGACAGTAAGAACCCTGAGTCGGGCGTTACTTCGAGAACCATCACCTCGCAAATCTTCGCCCCGACGTCTAACCCTCGCTTCCCCCCAGCTGCAACGACAACGAGGTCCTCATAGAGACGGTACTGGCCACTCTGAGCACGGGCTGGAAGGACGCCGTCCCCAGCGTGCGGGCTTGCAGCCTGCGCGGCGCCGCCGCCGTGGCAGCGCTGCACGCGCCGCAGCGGGACCGCGCGCTGCCTGCAGCGCTGCACGCGCTCAGTCGCGGCCTGGACGCGCCCACGATGCCGTGAGTGTGTAGTGTAGCTCGCAGTGTGTGTAGCGACGCTCGCCGCCGTGGCAGCGCTGCACGCGCCGCAGCGGGACCGCGCGCTGCCTGCAGCGCTGCACGCGCTCAGTCGCGGCCTGGACGCGCCCACGATGCCGTGAGTGTGTAGTGTAGCTCGCAGTGTGTGTAGCGACGCTCGCCGCCGTGGCAGCGCTGCACGCGCCGCAGCGGGACCGCGCGCTGCCTGCAGCGCTGCACGCGCTCAGTCGCGGCCTGGACGCGCCCACGATGCCGTGAGTTTGTAGTGTAGCTCGCAGTGAGTGGGGTGTGGGGCGCAGTGTGTTCAGTGTAGCTCGCCGGCAGTGGCAGCGCTGCACGCGCTCAGCCGCGGCCTGGACGCGCCCACGATGCCGTGAGTTTGTAGTGTAGCTCGCAGTGTGTGTAGTGTAGCCCGCAGTGTAACTATGTAGCGCGTCCGCAGTGTCAGCTCTGCACGCGCCAACGATGCCGTGAGTTTGTAGTGTAGCTCGCAGTGTGTGTAGTGAGAGAGAGAAATAATTTATTCAACGGCACATACTCAAAACATAACAAAACAACAAAATACATGTTTATACTGTAGATTAAATTTAAAATACATAAAAAAGAAAAAAAAAAGAAAAGAAAAACTAGACACCATAAACAAAAACTTTCTTATTTTTTTAAATTTAAACAAATAGAACAAACTGAGAAAAAAGTGAAGCTCGCAGTATGTGTAGTGTAGCTCGTAGTGTGTGTAGTGTAGCTCACAGTGTGTGTAGTGTAGCTCGCAGTGTGTGTAGTGTAGCTCGCAGTGTGTGTATTGTAGCGCGCAGTGTGTGTAGTGTAGCTCTCAGCGAGTGTGTATTTGTAGCTCGCAGCCGGTGTGTAGTGTAGCTTGCAGGCAGTGTGTAGTGTAGTTTTCAGTGTGTGTAGTGTAGCTTTCAGTATGTAGTGTAGCTCGCAGTGACTGTGTAGTTTAGCTCGAAGCGTGTGTAGTGTATCTCGCAGCTAGTGTGTAGTGTAGTTCGCAGCGAGTGGTAGTGTAGCTCGCAGTGTGTGTGTAGTATAGCTCGCAGTGTGTGTAGTGTTGCTTGCAGTGTGTGTAGTGTAGCGCGTTGGCAGTGTCAGCGCTGCACTGCGGCCTGAGGATCTAAAGTAGATTTAAAAATCGTCACGAAAGCAGCATTGCCATAGCGAAACTGCCTACTATAGAACCAAGTAAAGTATCACCAACCCATTTTGTCCCCACCAAGGGGCACGGGTCTCTTCCCTGAGGAAGGTATAGGCCATACTCCCCCACGGGGGCCAAGTCCAGATTGGTGGTGGCTTGCAAGACTAGTGGCTGGTCTTACTGTCAGAAGTTTTCAAGCCGCCCCTAAGGCCTCTGACTTGGGCTTAACGACTGCCATCTATCGATGGCAGCCGGCTCCAACTGCTTAACGTGCCTTGCGAAGCACGGAACCGCTCGGAAAAATGCCACTAGCGTTAGTCATAGACGACCGTCCATCCGACCGACCCATCCATGGACTGAACGCGCCGTATGTTGCCTAACCTTAGTGATCGTTTAAGATCACTCAGGCAGCACAGGCTACGAGTGTTTCAGTAAAGTATTTACATTATTTCAATTAGCTGACGTGTAACTTCATCTACTCGTATTTAACAGAAAAACGACTAACATGCCCTGGGCCCTTAGTGCGAGTTTTTTCATTCACTTTCGATAGCGAGAGCGTTTGCAATTTGTATAGGAGTGACAAAGAGACAACTAGGTGGCGCGCTTTGTCACTCCTATAGAATATGAGTTTACGTTAACGCGATCGAGAAGTTAAAAAAACTCGCAGTGCGTATACTGAGTTTTGTCATTCACTTTCGATAGCGAGAGCGTATGCGATTTGCATAGGAGTGACAAAGCGCGCCATCTAGTTGTCTCTTTGTCACTCCTATGCAAATCGCAAACGCTCTCACTATCGAGAGTGAATGAAAAAACTCAGTATACGCACTCAGAACACATTCCCCGCCAGATCTCCGGCGGACAACGTGCCGCTAGCCGCGATGGAAGGGCTGGCCCGTTTGCTGGCGAGCTTGGAGCCCCGGGAGGCGCGCCAGCACGAGCGGGAACTCCTCGCCGTCGCGCACAAGACGCGCCCCTTTATCAATACGGAGTGCGCGCTGCTGAGGGAACACTCCGTGCGGCTCTTTGGTGAGATACTGAGGGGTAGTGGCTCTCTTCCTCTAGTGACCTTCTAGCGATACACACCGACTCTCTTCCTCTAGTTACGTTCTCGCGAAACACACTGACTCCCTTCCTCTAGTAACGTTCTAGAGACTCATACAGACTCTCCTCCTCTAGTTACCTTCTAGCGACACACACCGACTCTCTTCCTCTAGTGACGTTCTCGCGAAACACACTGATTCTCTTCCTCTAGTGACGTTCTCGCGAAACACACTGACTCCCTTCCTCTAGTAACGTTCTAGAGACTCATACAGACTCTCCTCCTCTAGTTACCTTCTAGCGACACACACCGACTCTCTTCCTCTAGTGACGTTCTCGCGAAACACACTGATTCTCTTCCTCTAGTGACGTTCTCGCGAAACACACTGACTCCCTTCCTCTAGTAACGTTCTAGAGACTCATACAGACTCTCCTCCTCTAGTTACCTTCTAGCGACACACACCGAGACATGGACACTCACGAAAGGGTTGGTCCACCAGTTTAAAGTCGCTCAGCGAGCTATGGAGAGAGCTATGCTCGGAGTTTCTCTGAAGGATAGGATTCGTAACGAATACATCCGACAGAGAACCAAAGTTATCGACATAGCTCAGAGAATTAGCAAGCTGAAGTGGCAGTGGGCTGGCCATATTTCGCGAAGAACCGACAACCGCTGGGGTAAACGTGTTCTTGAGTGGAGACCGCGACTCGGCAAACGTAGTGTAGGACGCCCTCTAACCAGGTGGGATGACGATCTGCGAAGGACTGCAGGCAGATGCTGGATGCGGCAAGCCGAAGACAGGGCGCTATGGCGCTCATTAGGGGAGGGCTATGTCCAGCAGTGGACTAATATAGCCTGATGATGATGATGATGATGACACACACCGACTCTCTTCCTCTAGTGACGTTCTCTCGAAACACACTGATTCTCTTCCTCTAGTGACGTTCTCGCGAAACACACTGACTCCCTTCCTCTAGTAACGTTCTAGAGACTCATACAGACTCTCTTCCTCTAGTTACCTTCTAGCGATACACACAGACTCTCTTCCTCTAGTGACGTTCTCGTGAAGCACACTGATTCTCTTCCTCTAGTGACTTTCTAACGACACCACAGACTCTCTTCCTCTGCTGGCCTTTTAGCACAAGACGCGCCGCTTTATCAATACGGAGTGCGCGCTGCTGAGGGAACACTCCGTGCGGCTCTTTGGTGAGATAATGTGAAACAGTGGCAGTCGATGGGGCTTGTTTGTCTGTAGAGGATGGGAGGGTCGGTGTGTGGCGCCACAATCTCACTAGAGAGAGAGAGAGAGAGAGAGAGCAAAGAGTGCACAAGACGCGCCCCTTTATCAATACGGAGTGCGCGCTGCTGAGGGAACATTCCGTGCGGCTCTTTGGTGAGATACTGAGGGATACACTATAGTAGCAGTGGGTGGTGTTAGGTTGTCGGTAGAGGAAGGGAGAGTCAGTGTGTGTCGCTAGAAGATCACTAGTAGAAGAGAGTCGGTGTGTGTCGCAAGACCGTCACTAGAGCAAGAGAGTCGGTCTTTGTCAGACAACTAGAGGAAGAGAATTGGTATGAATCGCTAGAACGTCACTAGAGGAAGAAAGCCAGAGTGTGTCGCAAGAACGTCACTAGAGGAAGAGATTCTCTGTGTGGCGCTAAAATGACATCAGATAAAGAAAGTCGGTGTGTGGCGCTAGAATTTTACTAGAGTAAAAAAGAGTTGGTCAATTGAATTCGTTGGAAGAATATTACGGAGTAATTAACACAAAATGTTGTTCTAGGCCTAATCGCCAGTAAAGTGCAGTCTGAGAACCTAGTCGACCAAGCCATATCTTCGCTGCCTTGCTTCCTGCTGCATCTCTGTGATAACAACCCGGCCGTCGTACGCGTGAGTAAACTTGGAATTAAATATCTTCCATTAGACCAAAAAATATGTTAGTATATTTTTTGAGGATCTAAAAGCAACAAAAACATTATTTTAAAACGTTGCTTTGCTAAACAGCCAAAAACGCGGTCCGCCATTTTTGTCTATGGTTTGAAGTCCTCTACGTTTGTAAACACAGTTTGACATTCAACATAGGTAGAGTTCGTGCCACGAAAGAAGTATGAGTCACAATAGAACCTACGCACGCACGACTGACAGATGTTTGTTTACAACCAAAGGTGCTTTCAAGATGGCGGATAGTGTTTTCACCGTTCCGATTTAAAAGCAAAAAATATTTTTTTATATGCAAATTTTGCAGCCATCCTGCATATTTACTTAGCAAAGTCAATATATTTCGGTTTCTTACGTTAGATACTACAGGAAATATCCATTTATCGCGTCAAATTTGATACGAGGCAAGTAGCGTATTGTTGTTACTGTCATAATAAATTATGAAGTGTTTCTTTTAGATAAGACGTGTTTCTTTTAGATAACGTAGAAATGTAACCAGCTGGCTACGTCTCTACGTTTCTAAAAGAAACACTTCATGCAGGTCAACAGATCAATGTTTTGTTTTGGCGTAAGATGAAAGTCTTAGATTAGGCTAGCGACAACGTTAAATTGAAGTAGTTCATGTACAATAGGCTATTTGACAGTGTGAAAATGACCGTATTATTTATATACATATATTAGTAGAAATTACGAGTCTTTAAAGCATTTGAACTAAAAATAATGGATCATTTATGTATTCAAAAAACCAAGATAGAGTTTGATAATATGGCATCTGTCATTCATTGGCGTTCTTACGTTCATTGGTTCTGTTTACTGACCAGTGACGTCACTCATACCTGTGCGACGCCATATTGCCCAAGATTTTGGCGGCTAATTTTAAAACTAAAGTTTTATTCACTTTTTTATAAGAAATACACGAAACTACTTTCTGAGCACTCAATGAACAACCACAAAAAAATTAGAGATGATTTTCAGAAACATGTCAAATAGCCTATTAGTAGAATATTCAACAAAATACATGTCGTCAGTTAAGTTCTAACAGTGCGAAAGTCATTTTTGGCCGTTTCGACCGTTTGATGCCATTTGATGAAGAAAAGTGGCGCTTCTTTCGACCGACCAATTTTTCATCTTCAATATGTTGATTTTAAATACTTTTCCCAAATAATGTACACCTCTATTGTAGCTAATTGAAATTTTACAGTTTTTTCGCTCTCCAATTCCGCTCAATGTGAAGTTGACAATTTTTTACTTACGCACTGTTAGAACTTAACTGACGATGTACAATAATTGTTACAGGCCAGCAAATTCACCCTGAAACAGGTGTTCAAGAAACTGAACGCACCGCGATCCAACGACCTAGTGCAGACGCACTTGGTGGACGAAGGGCGGCTGTTACTTGAGGATTTCCTCACGGCGCTTTTGCGCAGCCTGGCGCGGGAACGGCCGGACAGCGTAGCGCGGTGCTTGCAGGCCGCTGTCTACTACCTCAACGGTGCCAGAGAGGATTTGGAGCCATATCCGCCATTGTTGATAGGTAAGATAGATAGACAAAAAACATAAACATTTACATACAGGCACATACATTGCTTCTGGCACTAGGATACCCTGTGTCGTGGGAACCAGGAACAGGGATATCACAAATATGCGAACATACATTGTATATAACACATGTGGTTTAAAACGACGAAAATAGCTTCGTGATAATAATCACTTTAAATTGACCAGAAAATGGTCTAGCTATTAAGAGTTAAGAGTGTGTCTGTGAAGGAGAGATAGGCTACTTTTATCTGGCACTTCGCTAATACACACTAACGGTGTTATTTGTAAGTACACAATTCCTCTAAAACACTCCTCAGAGGCAGTTCAACTAATCTGTGGTTACATTTCTCCCTTTACCACAAACTGCCTCTGGGATGTGTTTTGGAATCGTGTTGTATATCCATTTCAAGTAACCAGGGACTGCCACTTTCCGCTTCCATGGCAAGTGGCAGTCCCTTGTCTCTGCCTAGCCCTCTGGGGCACAGGCGTGAGTTTATGTATGTGTATGTAATATGATGTTTGGTCGGGAGATCTGATCAGCACTACAATCCAGAACGGAATGGCCTCCCGCAGCCAGCATGCGACCTGAAACCATTTGTAAACACCTCTTTAGTGTAAGTTTCCTTTTCCAACTACCCTTCAATATTTTTAATATTCAATGCTTGTCAATGTAATGTTTACATATCCCACAATCCATGACTCTCTAATCACATGTTGACGGATGCGACTATTATTATGATGGTACATACCTACTTCAAAAGATAATAGATATATTTACGTAGAAAATTATGTCATATTTGACGACGTTAGAACCAGAATGATGTATTTGTACATATTTGTACTAATAACGAGGATATTACACAAATGGCACAAAAAAAAATCACTTCCTGCACGCCAGATTAATCTAAGTGCTCCTCAGTGCTGACTCCATTGAGTGATCATAACATCTCACTATAGAATTAGTGCGGTCTGCAAAGTAAAGGCTTGCTAGACCGATCTAAGTAATCCGATGCACTTAGATCACTGTTGTGCTCTAGATCACTCTGGTTCTAACGTCGTCATTTATTGTCAATACGGTATTTGACACTATCAACAATAAATTATTTGAGATGCTCGATCAAAACAAAAATTACAAAATAATTTACTAGTTATTACAATTTTTAAATAGATGAAACATAAAAAGAGTGCTCTGAATTGTGACGTCACAAGCAAGTATTTTCATACAAAATTCCGTTTTAAAAGTAACTCATTTGACTTCCTGTCAAATACCCAATTCACCAGGCAAACTATACACGGAGCTCTACAACCTGCGCGAGACGCATCCCGACCACGCCACAGTGGACGATGACGTCACGAGACTGGCGCGTACGCGTCTCCAGCAACTGATCAAGGATCCGAAGCCCCTAGTGAGACAGCACTCTGCCTTGGCGCTCACTTACATCTGTTTGCTAGAGGAGGGTGACCACGCGTGACGAGTTTTCTACACTGTAAGAAACAGCACACTTATTGGTCGACGGTTCTATGTACACTTCCATGGAACAAAGATGGCGGCGAGGTTAACTGGAATTTGACTGATAAAATAAATAATAATGCAGACTATGTACGTTCCACTGTAGGATACAGGCCTTTCAGAGAATATGGGCTTAATCATAACGCGTGGCCACCGCGGATTTAACTCTTGGCAAATAAGATAACTCTGCGATAGAGTCATTTTAATTCCGTGACCATAACGTAGATAGAAAGTCTGGATCTTTTATTGCTGTAAAAAAATCCATATAAGTTTACATGTGTATTTTGGTAACTATTTATTTATTTGCGTCTGGTGTGCAGCAGGTTAAAATACGAAAGAGAGGCCATCATAAATCCACTCGGTCAGTTTGGTGAACTTTCCAAATGCCTCCTTTTATGGACCATAGCAGACAGTGGTCGACAATGTGGCACATAGTTTGCACCTCTCCGCCACTGCAGGTGGGGGCAGACCCTCCACTTCCAGAGGTCGGCGCATCTACCCTGCGAGGTAATATGCTAGTTTCCCAAAAAAATGTAATTAGTCCGTCTTTTAGATTATTAAAAAATAAGGGACACGTATTTTTTTATTTGTAAATTAGACCAAAAATGACAAAGATATAGCCCATTCAAGTTACGTGTCACGTCACGCCGTGCTGCATTTTGTAGCACTGAGTGACGTCACATGTAACTTCAATGGGCTATATCTTTGTTATTTTTTGTTTAATCGAAAAAAGAAAAAATACGTATCCAATATTTTTTTATAATCTAAAATACGGACTAAATAGAATTAAATTATTTTGACCCTGGAAACTACCCTATTGTAACTTGTTCTATGTTTTTCTCCGCTTTGAACTTTCAAATTACTCTGTGAATTAAAAGTAAGATCTGTGGTCTGTCTTATGCGCACCATATCCTGAGCGTCTAAGTGTCAAATTAATATGGACTTTGACAGTTGGACGATTGGAAAAACTCTGGACTTAAAGCCAGTTTCTGAATTGAGAATTTCTCTAAGTAACTACTTAACTGTGGTGCTGTGCTGTCTCGTCGAATTTGTCAGAAAAGAGCGATGGAACGTTACTTAAGTATTTACTTTACGAAATTCTCAATTCAGAAACCGACCCTTAGTATGCGCAATTGGGCCGCTGTTGAACTGACGACAGTTTAAATAAAAATATTAATATTATACCAAAATTATTTATACCTTTTTCAAATTTAAATATGTGGTAGTTTGTTATATATCTTAAATTTCTTAACGTGCCTATGCTCGTGTGCCATTTATTGGGGTTTTCGCGAATTCTAAGATTCACGAAATGTTACTAGTAGGATAGAATCTTACCTAATGAACTTACACTACGTATATATTGGAAGATATAAATCTGTAGCTCAGAGGTAAAGAATAATAAGTCCATTATTTTTGAAAATCTATTTTTGGATTTCGATTATTGAATGTATGTATACTTCTTGACGTGGTTAAAAGTATTAAGTCCTATCGGCAATACTTTTGAATATATTCAGAATCAAATAGTATGAAGTCACCTGAAGCTCTAGAGGAAAATAATAATACTATCCCTCATAATAGTTTACCTACCTCTGAAACCATGACAAAACTCGATGCAGTCGGTCGGTAACAAGTCCAAGCGCGCTTTCCACAGTGGCACTCAATCCCGATTTACGGCCTGGCCACGGGGGAAGCTAGTCGCTAGTCGCAGCCGCGACTGAAACAAACTCGAATTTTTGCGCGGGCGATTTCCCCCGTGGCCAGGCCGTTATTATTATTGACCCCGCGTCGATCAAGGCGAGTACTAAATCTCAAAAATCCCGCCGCAGACCTTTAAATGCTCGTCGTGAAAAGTTTTGAATTTGGCGGTTCTTCTTTTTTACCTAACAGTACAGAAATTTTATTCGATATTCGCCTTTATGCCGCAAGTGATAAGAGCTAAATCAGCTCTGCTTAGCATTTCTCAACTATGCCTATCATTTTGGACCTTGAGAAATAATAAAAGTTATGCATAATTAAAATAAGTAGATATATGTATATTTGTATCAATCAATTAGAATTTAAAGATAAGAAATTCGGATGCATTTGTACGGTTTTCGACCAGGACTGAGTAGAAAAGTGATGTAACGAAATTTAATCCTATGTTTTATTTTTCAGTCAAGATTATAATTATATTATGTAGTATTCTTAGTTATTATTGTTAAATAGGTATAATAAGTGATAATTACTAACTTAGCGGTTGACGAAAACTGTGACGATTTTTATTATTAGAATAAAATGAAATTTAACTAATCAATGTTGATTCTAAATAAATTTTAATGGATTTGGAATTGATTTTTTCGTTATATTTTCAAATGTGGAATCCCGGACGCCGCTGTCTCCATGACATTTTCTTGAGAAAGGAATAACAGGAATAAGTATGTTAGGGCTGCTTTTACGTACTGGAGCATACTGTATCGCTCACACAATTTTTTTGTGATCCTAATAAAATGAGTAAGCTGTTGGTCTGAATGAATCTGAATCAGACCAACCTGAGGGTTTGATGAAATAAATATATTTATTATACCAACAAGACACATGACAGAAACAAAATAAACAGACAAGTAACATAATATGGTAACATAACAGACAAAAAAAATTATTAAAACATAACCAGGATAGTCTGCGGTAGGTATATCCCGGATGGATGTTGGATGTTTGCATGTTGGCACTGTTTCTGGTTTAAAAATGTTACATTATGTCAGGGTTGCCACAAGAGACATTCTCAGACTCGGCGATTTTCAGTGCCCACGTGCCCAGTGATGCATAATTAAATATTACGGACATTTTAAATATATTTTTTTGAGGCAAATTTCAGTTATCCCGTAATAAGTTTTTGGATTGAGAAAGGTTTGATAGATAGATGGCGAACATTTTATTGTAAAAGCGGGACAAATTATTCATAATAGGCAACGTGGGCGTCCAGACGGCATACTTAAAGTGGTGCTGGGCTTGTCATATCAGCCGAATGAACTCTGATAGGTGTGTTCACAACGTCCTTACGAAAATATCTAAGAAGTTTGAAGTAAATTTAATTACAAAGAAATATTAGGTACTTAAAAAACACAGACATATTTGACTCATAGGCATAGACGTACATCCATACATAAACAAAAAATCTTCAACCAAACAATATTACTTCACCGTCTTCCCCTTACCCCTATGCAACCAGAAGTGCTCAGTGGAGTCGCAGTAAATTCTTCGCTGCCGACTGTCCCACGTCACGCTGTCCTTTCTCCACTCTGGAGAGACGTACGCCGCCGGTTGCACGACTAGCCGTGGTATCTGCAAGGCATAGTGGTAGCAATCAAGGAGTTTTAGCGCAGAGAGACGCCATTTTGTTTTCAAGACTGCGCCTGCGCCTGTTGCGGCTGTCGATGGCGATCGATGGTAAAGCGCAGATAAAGAGTAACCGTCGGTTTCCAAAATATGTGATATTCCCATACAGACAACCTGTTAGATTCCTAGATGTCACTATCATCGCGATCGCTAGTTCTTTAGAAAACCGACAGAGAGCGTTTCGAATTTTCTCTCGGCTATGCCAATCTAAAGCTATCGAGCGTTAATCTAGAGAACTAGCTGGTTACCAAAATACCATATTTTTAGAACCATAAGGGTGACCTTGCTTCGTATTATTGTAGTTTGATGAGGAGGGGACCAGACTGAATATTATCGAGTGAGGGGGGAGGAAAATGCGCCGTGTGTGTCAGCGCTTCATGTGGTCTCAATGTTGTTCGTAGACTCAAGAAGTTTGCTTAAATGTCAGTCTGTCTCTTCATATTTCTCAAAAACAATATGACAATTATACTTAATAAAAGTATACTGAAAACTGCTGGTAAGGCAATCATGACAAAGCCTCCGGTAAGCCTCGATATCGACAATACCTACGTACGTCACGAAATGTGTACACGTGCCTAACTTGTCTGGCAGTCATTTATTCTGCACTAATCTTAAGGGGTAACTAAACGCCTAAGATTTTGGTGGTGCTTTAGATGAAAAATAAAATAATAATGTAAGTAAATGTAAGTAAAGTTTATTTCTCACCATAAAAAAACAAAAACAACAAACAGCGTATTACGAGCCTTGAGGGCTTTACAAAATCGCTTAAAGGCTATTGGTACAGTTATCAATTCAGCTAATTGCCAAACTAGGTGGTCCTGTATTTTGGCAATTAGTGATATAATGTACTTAATGTACAGATGGATTACAGGTTTCATGATTTATTATTGTGCGTCTCAAATTTTACAAATACAGGTGAGTATAGTAATTTAAAAGGTAATAGATAGTAGAGAGGTGTGTTCGTGTGCATGTGTGTGTGTGTGTGTGTGTGTGTGTGTGTGTGTGTGTGAGGGTGCGTGTGTGTGAGTGTGTGTGTGTGTGTGTGTGTGTGTGTGTGTGTGTGTGTGTGTGTGATTTCCCGAGTAAAGTATGAATTTCTGTGGTTATGAATGTGGAGTGTGCGTACGAATGTGTATGTTGCAGCATATCGAGTAGATGACTGTGAGAGAGTGGTAAGTGTAGTAACTTCGTATAATAATTTTATTTAAGAGTAATAAGAAATTACTCACAGGTTGAGCTGGTCCCGGCAAGCCCTGATAATGCGGACACAGAATCGATGGGTTAACAGGCGAGCAAATATTCGAATTACGTCCCTTAACGGCTTCCTGGAAAAAATAAGTAACTAAGTAGAACTTTATGACAAAAGCTGCAGATCAAAAACGTTTACTTGGCATAAACGAATCTAAACCTTAGTTTGTCGTAAATAGATCTACCTATTGTTAACAGCTGTTATCAGTTAGACAAAGTGCACGCAAAACAAAACAACTGTCACCTGTTAACAGTTAATTAACAGCGGTCAATAATCGCGGCTGTTGCTTAAATCCCGACTCGCTTCGAGTAATTTTCTTCCGATATGGAGTTTGGCACTCACTATTTAGGTTCAAGTTAATGTTTCTAAATGAAGTCATATACTTAGAGAACAATACCTAGGTAGGTAGGTACCAAGGATGTTTTACTTTTAGTGCCCTGCCTCACTAGGACGCCATGGCGATGTCGCCAGCGACCGTATCCAATCAGTTAATATAGAAATGTATGATGCCTAACTCACTCAATACAAACTGTTTGGATACGTAGCTGGCGACGTCGCGACATTTAGGTAAAACGTTCTTGCCAGGCACCTTTAAAGTTATGTGAATGGACAAAAACCGACAACGCTGGGCTCGGGCCGAGGCACACTCGCCTGTTGCCTCGGCGAGGCACCTACATACATACCTACTCAACTAACCGAGGATTTGCCTAGCGAGGCTGCTCACTCAGTACCCTGCTATAGCCGCTAACATATTAACAGAAATTGTAGCAAATACCACTGTCGCCATTTGCGAGGACTTGTAAATGCTGTCTACGATGACGTCACGCGCCCCCTCCGGCACATCGTCCATGGAGACAGCTGGGGCGAACGTGCGGATACGCGGGCGCGTGCGCACAGCTTGCTTGAGCTGCTCGTCGCGTTGCTTCGTCTGGAGGCGGAGAATTTAGTTTGACAGTATGCAAATCTTTTCTGTTAGGTACCAAAACATAAGATAAAGTTTTTGTAGCTTACTTTTAGCTTTTGATACGCAAGGAGGAGTTACCTACTGAGAATTTAGTTTGACAGTACGCAAATCTTTTCTGTTAGGTACCAAAACATAAGATAAAGTTTTTGTAGTTTACTTTTAGCTTTTGATACGCAAGGAGGAGTTACCTACTGCCTAAAAATGTATTAGGTAGGTACAGGCACTTAGAAGCAAAATAGCACTTTCCAGCTAGTCTTGCACCTGGTGGTTAAAACTATCATGTCCCTCAAGAATTCTTGTAGAGAATACCTTCCAAGAAGGCGCGTCTTACAATATACCTAGCTAAAGTTAAAGAGAAAAGACACACTTTGGCTCACTGAAATTGTCTTTCCAATTCACTTTAGTGGAAAATGTACTGAAGGGACGGAACGAAACCCTTCCTTAGAGCTCTGACACAATAATAAATTATTATCCATATATTAACTGTAGTACTTGTCCACTATAACATATCCAAACACACACACACACACAAAAGTGTATCACAAATACAAAAGAATTAAATCTGTATTAGATTATAACTAGCCTCCCTTATTAAATACTCAAGAAGGAATGTAATAAAACAATTAGTCAACGAAACATTTAGTGGATTCTGTGCATGTTTATAGTTTTTAGGAATATTTGTACTGAATTGAATTGAATGTGAAATAAATAATGTGTAATCACTGGTGTAGATACAAAAAAAAAAGTAATTTAAAAAAAATAAAAATAGCTACTTCTTGCGGAAGGAAGACGCTGCTGTCTGTCACAGTTTTTATAACAAGTACAGACACCATCGTTCAAATCCTATAACTAATTTAATGAAATTACTTTCTTCACAAATGTTAAAATAGGATAAATACTTGTTAAATTTTTTCTGTAATAAATAAATTTCAATTTCAATTTCTTTGCTGTTAAGTCAAACTTTAGCCATACTTACAAAAGCCTTCTGGACCTCCCATGGATTCGTATTCACAATCTCTTTCCGTTTCAAGTACAAAGCGAAGTGGGCTGGCCTTTTCCACTGCTCCAAGGTTTGCTGGTACCTCAGGCAACTTGGGCGGAACATCCTAGCAAACGTACGTTTCGGTATGTCTATAGGACCATGCGATTTATTAGGTTCTCCCGTGAAGTCCTCCCTGGCTGTTGTGGTCAGCACTGAGTCGAAGATCATGGAGTCCAGGGATCTCTGGCAATAGGACGACATGCCCGGTGGAGATACAAAATAATTAAAGATTATTAGAAAACTCTAAAATTATTGTGGGAAATGCAGGAAAATGTTAGTAAACATGTCAACGGAAGTGATCAAAATATTGGCATTGACATTTATTTCTTTTTTTTTTTGTAATATCTCTGATATCGACCTCTGACTCTGACGACGACGACAAGTCTCCTTCACTTTTCTCTTCAGCTTCATCTTTTTTCCGCTTTCTCCTTGTTCGCTCCTTCCCCGTGATTGGCTTTTTTATTTGTGTCTCCAGACGCCTTTTATTTCTAAAAACCCCTATTGATACACGAATAATCGATGAAATTAATAAAAACTTCGAAAATCCCGCCTGGTTGTTTCAATGGTTTCCCGCGCTTTTCTTTTCTTTTTTTTTTAGTTCTTCTGAAAACGGCTCATTTGCGTTTTATTTTTAGTATGTACCTATATTCTATTTACTGAAGCGAACGACTAAAGGTAAACAAAGACACAGCATCTCTCAAACTTACATCTAAGAAGAAGATCTGTGGCCCAAAAAATACCTAAAATTTCAGTGGTCCTCAAAATAAATGCGATCCTACTGCTGCCAAATATGTTCGCAAAATCGCAACTAGCAAAGATGACGGAATTTTGTTTAAAGGCCGATAATGATCGATTATTTTATGCTAATGCGCTACGCGATGTGTAGGAAGAAGTATGGAGAGCTGACTACGAACCTCTTTTTTAATGAGGCGTTTTCAAAAAAAAAAAAACTAGTTCCACAACACTTACTAGATGGCGTGAAAGTCAGAAAAATATATCTGTCAAATCCACCCGACAAAACATTTTATGTAAAAAGGATGCCAAGACACAAGCTCATGATGTGATATGTATTCGAACAGTTAAAAAGTTATCAGAACTCATGCATGACTATCTGTTACATAAATTTATTATCATTTTATTTATTACCTTAGCTTAAGGCTTGGCCGTTACTTCTTAACTAAGGAAAGAAATTGGGTATTGTAAAACGGCCAAGCCCTTTTCTTTACCATGATGATTGTATGATTGGTAAAATTAGGGCTTGTTTTGTCATCCTTTTTATGAAATGTTTTTTTTGTAGGATGGTTTATTTATTCGGGCTGTGTTTTTATTCCATACAAAAGTTTTCGTCGCTTTCTGACTTTTCTAGTAATCTGACCTAATTTGGCCCCATACACTTTCTATCCCTATCAACAGCAAAATTAGATGGTATGATGTAGGATTGGTACTTAATCTACGAAACACTTCAAGAAGAGGTAGGTGGGTGAATCTACTCAAATTGACGGCGTCATTGTCCTTGGAAGTGTCACACTTATATTTTGTCAGTGCAACAGGATGTTAAAGATATTTTTATTTCTATATTAGTTGGAGTTGACTGACAATCTTACATACTGTAACGACAATAACTGTATACTTATTATATTTCTGTTGTGCTGAGAACTGTGAGAGATTAATGACAACAATGACGAATTAGCGACAATTCGAGGAGATTCACCCAGGTAGGTAGTGCACTATCCATCTTCTCGCGTCTTGGCGAGGGCGCTCCCGTGCACCTAGAAGACTGCACAGACTAAGTAGGAAATACTGTAATTTTGTTACACTGCTGTATGTAAGTTTTTACTTACTTTACTTTTAGTTTTGGTTTCGATACCTTGTAAATTAGGAACTTTCTTTGAGTATACAAAAATGCGTACCTGTGCCGTTGTGACGTGCAAAAATACAGGAATTCATACATTCCCCAGTACCAATGAAACCCTGAAGCGACAATGGATCAAAGCAACCAGAGTCGATGTAAATCGAAAAATTGGATGGAACATGCGTAAACATTCATGAATTTGTTCGGATCATTTCACCCCAAATAAAATATTAGTGAAGTAGATGTAAAATATTATTATTCAATTTTGCTTTCCTCTGTTTTTAGGTGGCAAACTAAGAATACTAAAGAAAACAGCTGTACCATCCATTTTTCCTTGGACGGCAATGGCTTCGACTTCATCGAGTGATATTGCCGAACCGAGAGATTCGGAACGGTCGACCTAACCAACACCCAGTACATTAACTGCCAAATTCTCGCGACTTTTGGCGTTGTCGCGCGCGACTCGTGTCCTCGTACAGTGCCACCATCTTATCTGTTTAGTTGATAGCGGCGCTAGTGGAGAATTTAGTAGTAAAATTTGAGGAATTTACCTAGACAAATGAGAATATTTTAACCTGTCTTTAAATTTTAATGAAAATATATCTATAAATCTTAGTGACTGAATAAATAAAACCAAAAATGGGGAACAGGATTTACAATTTACATGTTAGTTACAATTTTGCCCACCTGAACAGATAACTTGGTGGCGCTGCACTACCTTTGCTGCGTCAAGAAGCGAGCGGTCACAACCACAGATTAAATAAAAAATGCTACGTTAATGACAGAACTATTTTCGCCAACTGAGCGCCATCTATTGAGTTTTTGTGTTATTAACTTTTTTTTTCTGAAAACGGCTCATTAGAGGCAAAAAAAGTAGTATAGCCACCCCGACGCCATATTTTTACTCACGATTGACGTTGTTAATGCGAGTGCAACTTCTCTAAGCTATTTTATTTTCTTTTGTATTTGTTTTGTCTTGTTTGGTTGTCTGTCTGTTTTCCTTAAACAGTAGGTAGGTACCTACCTTAACCTATGTGGGTATACGATGCAAGCAAAGCTGCGTGCATGAGCTATTTTGAATGACATGTAAGTTTGAGAGATGCTGTGTCTTTGTTTACCTTTAGTCGTTCGCTTCAAAAAATAGAATATAGTTGCGAACATATTTGGCAGCAGTAGGATCGCTTTTATTTGAGGACCACTGAAATTTTAGGTATTTTTTGGGGCACAGATCTCTTAAGCAAATGGTATTTTCGTGATAAAATAAAATATTAGTTAAATAAACTGCAAGTGGGGGATAAAATCAGTTAATAGCAGTGTTATTGGGTTAATTGCTTAATGGTATTTATTAGGCATATCGTTTTGTATAACTTTGCTAAATATTATGCAGTTTTATAAATGTGGCATATTGAAAAACCAAATTTTTGACATGTTGACACTTAGTCGTTCGCTTAAAAAAATAGACTGTACATAATTATTATAGTACGCTAACGCGCATATTTTTAGGGACGCAGCAACAGCTACTTCGACGTCCATCATTCAAAGTTGCGAACCTAACTGTGAAAATACCGCGAACCATTGCGAATGTAGAGTCGTTGTCGAATTCGTGGCAAGTTCGCGCCGTGATCCGCGGACTAACAGCCTAGCCACGGAGAACGGCGGCGCGAACGGCGGTGCGGCAAGCGGGACGAAAATTCGCGCGGCGCGGTTTGCCGGCCACGGGCAGGCGCGTTTGCCGCCGCGACTAGTAGGGCTGAGTAGGGCAGGCCGGTCAAGAGCGAAATGTCTTTATCTCAAAGTAATATTTTTTCTTGTTCAATACATAATATTTGGGAGAGCGTAATCTACTCCATAGATTTGAATAGGAATCGAGGTATACTATGGAGAATTCCACATTTTTCCACCGAAACATTTTTCGAGTCTACTAGAATTATTGCCGAATTATATTCTTCAGGATTGGAAAAAAAGTCAATGCAGCTAGAGTTTTAAGTGCCGCTGAAAAATTGATCTAATACATAGGTGCCATTTAATTAAGCTGACCATATTTTGGAGAATGATAGTAGGTATCAATGAATTTTTTTCATAACTACATTTTTTCAGAAATATCGCTGCTAAAATATGGTCAGTTAATTAAATGTTACTCTGTATTTAATGTTTCATGAAATTAAATAACTTTTAGGTAATTATGTTCTTTATCAAAGTAACAAATATACCCCATTTTGTTAGTATTTCAGCAATAACAGTCTCGGTATTTATTATTCGAGGCGAGAACAACTAAACTTGTGATCACTACACTAGTCGCCGCGATTGCCGCTCGACGCCGTGGCTAGCGCCGTACTGGTTCATGTGTTTGTTTCACTCGCCGGCCGCGCCGCCCAGTCGCCGCCAGTCGCCGCTCGGTACATTTCGCCAGTCGCGCCGCCGTTCGCCGCTCCGCGTGGCTTGCTCCGTACATTTCTATGGGTTTGTTTCAGTTTGCCGTCCCGCCCGCCGCACCGCCATTCGCGCCGTCGTTCCCCGTGGCTAGGCCGTAAGTGTAGATCGGACTTTAGCGTTCGCGCCCTTTCGCAGCCATCGCACGCGATCCGCGGGCTAAGTGTAGAGCGGGCTTTACACAAATATATCAGCCAATGAGAAGAAGGTTACACATACACAATACAACTTTAGGCATGTAACAAATTAGTCGACAATAGAAAAAGAACGATTATTCTAAAACAAAATCGATTTATTATGATTCTATTAAAAAACTTCGATTATAAAAAAATGTACATTATTGATTGATTGATTGACTTGATCACACGTGACTAATTTTTTCCTTTTAGTTCAGCAATAATGTCTTCCAGCTGCCCTATTTTCTTGCGATAACGACTGGCTTTTCTTTGGAGACTTTTTATTTGTGTCCTTTGTTTTTTCATCAGTTGCTGACATTGTTCAATTTTTTTTGCGTAATTTTTTTTTCGTGGTGACTCTTCAATAGACACAAATCTACCAGTTTCGGAGCCTTCGGGAACTTGTTGCTGCATCTACAATTAAAAAAAGTATGCATTTGAAAGAAAATCTAACATGTTTTTCTAAAAACAAGGCCATTTTTAATATGCGAAATTCCTGAAATACCTCTCTAAAAGTAAGTCATTTAAAACAACGTTTGTTTTATGACTTTTGAAAATATGACGTATATTTTCAACTTTTATTCATAATCTTTTAATGTGTCTTTCGATTTTTCGGCTCTGTGGTAGTGCTGTTTGATCGATAATGCCTATAACTATAAATTGTGTTCAATTGAATGGAGATTCCTATATTTTTGGCAATTATTTACGGGGCTCTTTGACATCCGTAGCACGCGCAAAGCCCCACTTTAATAAAATTATGTACATATACTCTGATATCTCGAAAAATATCAAGAAAAAAAACTCATAACTACAACAAAAAAGTTTCCGAACTTTAATTGAGGTGTTTCAGGAATTTCGCAAATGAGACCTGGTCTGTACAATATTAATATTACCTGGTTGTCTGTTATTACTTCGGGAACGCATTTTTCGACGGAAAAAAAATCCGTTACTTCCAAGGGATCCTATAATAGAAATATTTTTTTAAAATATTAAAAACACTGCATTTATTTTATTTAAATTGATCACATCAGTTTTTAAGATTAGGCTCATAAATGATTAAATAAAAATAATTAAACTCCACCACAATTACCTGGTCACCAGTTATTTCTTCAGGAACGCATGTTTCAACAGTAATGATATTCCAAACTTCCAAGGGGACCTAAATTGGTAAATAAATTATGAAAATATTGAAAATACTTTCTTTAATTTTTTTTCATTAATCGAATTTCATTTCTAACATTAGGCTCATAAAAGAGTAAGCATATAAGAATATGATATGTAAGTGGATTAAATTAAATAAATAAATGATTTAGTACCACAACAACATCACCTGATTTGTTTCTTTAGGAACACTTTCTTTTGGAGAGTTATGCGTCGTTGCCTCCATTTTCACCTGAAATGGAGATTTAGAATAAAGTGACAATTGAATATTTCAAAGCATTTACAATTTTGTCGTGATTTCAAATATACTGGTACCTCAATATTTGTGGAATTCGTTATTACTGGTATTTTCAAAGTAGGAACTGCCCACGGAAATATTTTTTTTCCCCTCTTTAGCATCTGGAAACACTTCTCTGTAAAATGGATGGAGCAAATGGTACTTGATTTGAGAGGAAACCAGTTAGGCCCTCTCCCTGTAGTTTCGATCCATTTTTCCTTCGTATTAGGGTCTTTGGGAAATCTGAAATTAAATTTATTATCTTATTTATATCTTTATTAGAAACTCTTTGAAATACGTGATCGAAGCTAGGCCTGTTTTTATTCCACGAAGTTCACGCGGACGGAGTCGCGGGTAATGGATACCTAGATTAACTAGTCTTAACAATAATTGGTTCTAGTAATTTTGGAAGTCAGGACGAACGATTATAAATGCGTCAATAGTATCGATACTTAATCAGTCCGAAAAGAAAGCAACTACCCCATCACTATGTCTCCAGCTGACACACTGGTGAATTTGAAATTTCACGGCACGGGCAAATACATGCGGCCATACCTCGAAACATCGCACAGAACAATAATCAGTTTTGCGTGACGGTCCACTGCGGGCTTGCTTTTCCTAGTTAGAAAACCTCCACGAAAATCCTATATAAAAACAGCAGTGGAGTAAGTCGTACTAAATACGTCTCATTTATGTTCATAGTAATGGGATCCATATTGCACATAAAAAATATTATAATTTTAATTCGTAGTTTACACGATGAATACCGATAGTAAGTAAAATAGGCTTACCGGTGAAAAGACACTCCACTGTTATTTGAATAGCATGTATCACTGCGATTTCTGCAGGTAATCACTGCGCAATTAGGCATTTTTCTTATATAATGTTATTACTACGACGGCAGGCGCGAAGCGATTGACGGCCATATTTAAAAGTTTCGGAAAGGTTAGCCCAACCGGGCTAACGTTGAGCGACAACAGTGCCACGCCCAGGCACACACTGGAACGATCCCTAGAAGCGCCCGGACATGGGAGGCTTGGATTAAAAAAACTTCCGAAATTGAAATTAAAGTATGCCAATGACTTTTAATCAAGATCACCTTTAAAAAGTACCTTTTGGTAATTTTGCGTTAAACTTATGCTTACGGAGTAATTCAAGATTTTTTTGTATGGGAGCCAAGACATTTTACGAAATTACTCTTATGGTTCACCTAGCTTCACTTTTTGGTTTTAAGAAATTAAGTACATAAGGATATTATTTACTACATTTCGTGCAAACATACTATACAGTGTGTCCCTGGATAAAGTGCAATCCCGAAAGGGGTTGAAACTAGACCATGAATCATTGACTAGAAAAATATTAAAAAAAATTATAAAAAATTATTGTAGGATTTATTGGTATTTTAAGATTTTCATGTTTCATTAAGGACTCTATGTACAAAAGTATTGATATCTTCCAAAATAATGGGTCTATTTCTTTGAAATAAAAAAAAACAGTATGCCTAATACCTGGCGATGACCATGAAATAATAAATAGTCCGCAAAAAAGTAACTATCTTGGGTAAAAAAATGTATTTTTATGAAAAAAAATATTTTTTAGACGTTTATTTTAAAAAACTTCAAATTACTAAAAAAATGTGCCCTATAACTATGTAATTTTATAGCTTACTTTTATTCTTTACCATTTTAGCTTCCAAATAAAAAAAAAACAATGTTCTAACTAAAAAAACACGCTATCTACGAATTTTTAAAGTGGAGCCTAATCGTGTTACCGTGCAGGTAGAGACCGTTTTTTCCATTGTTTCCGTCCTACTCTGTGCCCTTCGGCAGTCGCAGTCCTTTTGTTCTACACTCAGGTAGAGGGAAGGCGAGGGGAGGGGAGGCAGGGGGTTCGAAACAGGACTTACACAGTCGCTCCGATATTCTCGCCGCTGCTACTACTGTTCTCGTTCTCGCATTGTGTTCTCGTTGATTTGTTATTAAGTTTTTGTTACATTGTTGACTGTTACGTTTTCTACTGTTCGTTACGTTTGGACTGTTCCTGTTCTGCTGTTAAGTGTTGACGAAATGCCGCGATTGACAGAGTTCTCACCTCGAGAAATAGCCGACATGCATTATTATTATGGCATGTCACATGGTCGCACAACAGTCGCTCGGACTGCATACATAAATGCTTTCCCGGGCAGACTCATACCCTCAGCTCGAAATTTTCAAGAGATTCATAGGAGGCTCTCCAACATTGGACTTGGTTTGGCACGAGATCGCCGTGAGCAACCAGCTGTCGTTATTGACAATGCGATAGAAGAGGCCATTTTAAACGATCTGTTTGCTGACCCTACAACAAGCATAAGACGATTAGCGTTGCGTCATGGCATATCGAAGACGTCTGTCTGGCGAATTTTGAAAAAGGAGGGATTGCATCCTTTCCATTACCAACGAGTACAACATTTACACGAAAATGTAGATAATCGTCCAAGATGCGTAATGTCGACGTGGATTCTAAGAAAAATTAGAGCTGACCCAAATTTTCCCAAACGCATTTTTTGGATGGACGAAGCGACATTTACCCGAGACGGCATTACAAACTGCAGAAATTTGCACCAGTGGTCTCACGAAAATCCACGATTGAAGCGGGCATCTACTTTTCAAGTAAAATTTTCAATAAACGTATGGGCAGTCTTAATCGACGACATTTTAATTGGTCCAGTCATTTTACCCAGAACCCTAAATGCTGAACGTTTTTTAGAATTATTTTACTACAAAATTTACCCATGTTGATGGAAGATGTTCCCCTGGCTACGAGACGGCGTGGGCGTATGTATCTCCAAATGGATGGATGTCCTGCACATTATGGGCGGGAGGTGCGGCGATTTTTGAACGAAAATTACCCGAACCGGTGGATTGGCCGAGGAGGGCCAGTAGGCTACCCAGCGCGTTCACCTGATCTGACACCCCTAGATTATTTTTTATGGGGTGTCATGAAGCAAAGAGTATACAGCACGCCAATAAATACCGAGGCACAGTTGCACGACCGAATAATTCAGTGCGCAAATGACATTAAAAATGATCCAGGAATGATTCGCAGAGCCACTAACCAAATTAATATTCGTGCAGTAATGTGCTTGCAAAATCGAGGAGGCCATTTTGAACATTTAATGCATTAAATAAAAATGCAAAATAGTAAATTACGGATAATTTTATTAATAAAGTTATTGTGATTAAAGTCTGACTTTTATTACCTACTAAAATGTAAATAACTCCTACCTAGCCAATTTTTTAGTTAGAACATTGTTTTTTTTTTATTTGGAAGCTAAAATGGTAAAGAATAAAAGTAAGCTATAAAATTACATAGTTATAGGGCACATTTTTTTAGTAATTTGAAGTTTTTTAAAATAAACGTCTAAAAAAATCATTTTTTTCATAAAAATACATTTTTTTACCCAAGATAGTTACTTTTTTGCGGACTATTTATTATTTCATGGTCATCGCCAGGTATTAGGCATACTGTTTTTTTTTATTTCAAAGAAATAGACCCATTATTTTGGAAGAAATCAATACTTTTGTACATAGAGTCCTTAATGAAACATGAAAATCTTAAAATACCAATAAATCCTACAATATTTTTTTATAATTTTTTTTTATATTTTTCTAGACAATGATTCATGGTCTAGTTTCATCCCCTTTCGGGATTGCACTTTATCCAGGGACACACTGTATACCGCAAACGACCGCAAAGTACCTCAATCGAATAAAAAATGACAAATAACTATTTTTATTAATTATTTGTCCGTAAAACTCCTTTTTTAACTTGTGTTATGAAAATAATTCGTTGCTACCCAGAATTTCAATGAGAATAGACAAATTAAACATTTTTCTATAAAAGAAACGCGTTAATTTGTTTATTATCGTGACCGAAATCTAATATTGAAATCTAGTTAGTAGGTAATAAAAAAGTTATAATTAAGTTACATAATTGCAATTACCTTAATTAGATCAGTCGCTTACTGATGATTCTTTCCTGACATCGACATATTTTACTTCGCCCTTACGAATTATAAGTTCAAGAACTTCTTTAAAAATAGGCTTGGATCTTTTTTGCTCAATTTTTGGCAAAATATTTGAAATTACAGGATCATACGAAATAAGTAGATTGTGAAGGATGTCTTCATTACAAGTGACTTTACTTATCTTTCTTGAATGCCCCTAATGCTGCGGCCACACTTGAAGGCGAAGATTCGTGTTCGCGTTGTCGCGACAAAATTTCGTGTTCGCTCTACGGCGAAGAGATTGGCCACATCAAATAAACCTTCGCTACGTCGCGACAATCTAGAACGTTGCTAAATTCATTCTGCCCTTTGATGTGCGGTATTTTACCGACAGCAGCCCGAAGGGTGTTTGTATTCGCGATGATGATTCGCGATAACACGAATTTTTTGGCCAGACATGTCGCGACAACGCAAATCTTCGCGTTATCGCGATAGTGTGGCCGTACCATAAATGCTTTATTCCTCGCCTCAGATGCTTCTTCGGAAAGAAATCCAATGTTTTTTTATTGTTTTTTATGTTCTGTGGGGGCAACACTGTGCGGCATTGCGGCTTGCCACAAGTAGTCCAGTCATTATAGACATTCGAAATCGAAAATTTAATTATAATTCCAAAAGTTTCCAAACTTCGGTCAAGTGAATGGTACATTGGAACGACAATAAATCTCATTTTGCAACCTTGTCCGCAGTCCGGAACATTGTTAAAATTGCAATTAAATTAATCTTTGCTGTATTGTCTTGACTGACTGGACTAAAGGCCGCATGCTACAAAGGTGCGGCAGAAGAATAAGAAGAAGAAGCTGCGACAGTTTGCCACATGACGCAAGGTGTTGCCATGCCACAAGGTTCTTGCCACAATGTGCGACGTTGTAGCATGCGGCCTTGTGGCATACCGCAATGCCACACAGTGTTGCCCCGGTGGTATACAGGCTTTATGCACATCTTGCGACAAAGAATCACGTTTGAAAACTGGTAAACATTTTTAGACCCCGACCGTACCTACCTCCCTACAGTGCCACCATCTTATCTGTTCAATTGATAGCGGCGCTAGTGGAGAATTTAGTAGTAACATTTAAGAAATTTACCTAGAAAAATAAGAATAGTTTAACCCGTCTTTCAATTTTAATGAAAATATATCTATAAATCTTAGTAATTGAATAAATAAAACAAAAAATGAGGAACAGGATTTACAATTAATTAGTTAGTTACAATTTTGTCCACCTGAACAGATAACTTGGTGGCGCTGCAGGTAGGTACCTACCTACCTATGACAAAAAGTCAAAGAATTCAAAGCGTTGTAAGAATTTTGGACGCCTGAAAACCTTTACCTCTACCAAAGGCACCAGTTCAAAGCCCATTTTCTGAACTAGTGGAACCCCAAAACCCGTGCAAAAATGCCGCGATTCGACAACCTCACCTACGACGAAGAGCAATACATCAATTCCATGGTGTTCAACCTAGGCACGCAGAACCTCACGGATTTCCCCGTGTACGATTTGAAAGACGGGCCTGTGCATGAGTTCAAGAGTCGCGTGAGGACTGAAAAGCCGCGGTCACCGGCCGTCTTAGTCGATATAAACAGCTTGCAGCCTTTCAAGAAGGTTATTCCATTCAATCTCCTGCATAAACCGAAGGAGATTATACGCCAACTGCCGTGTGAGAAGCAGGAGAAGTTTGTGAGCTTATTTTGTATTCTGCTTAATATCTCTATCGTATCCACGTATTGATAATTCAAACTGCCTCGTTCGTCTAGCCGTTAAGGCGTTTAACTACAAAGACAGAGGTCGGGGGTTCCATTCCGACTGGGGGCCTCGTACGTTTGTACAAATGGCTTCAGTCTGGGTGTATTGTAGTGTCGTTGCCTGGTTACCATAGCACAGGGTATCCTAGTTTGCGACCTGGTCAAGTGATTGTGTTGTGTGGAAGAGCTTTACCTATTTTTTAAAACAGTAAAAATTATATTGTCAACAATTTATAGGCTTCAGAAAGAGAGCGGAAAACAATCCTATAATACAATTTTATCTAGCCCACTCAACTTCATACCCCGATACACCTTAAAGTATTTAATTCAACCTAATCAACTCAATTTAATTAGCATCAATCAAACAGCCTTCGCTCGCAGAATCGCTCGTAGCCTGGGCTGCCTGAGTGATCTTAAACGATCACTAAGGTTAAGCAACATACGGCGCGTTCAGTCCATGAATGGGACACCGTCTATGACTAACGCAAGTGGCATTTTTCCGAACGGTTCCGTGCTTCGCAAGGCACGTTAAGCAGTTGGTGCCGGCTGCCGTCGATAGATGGCAGTCGTTAAGCCAAGTCAGAGGCCTTAGGGCGGCTCGAAAACTTCTGACAGTAAGACCAGCCAGTAGTCTTACAAGCCTCCACCAATCTGGACTTGGCCCCGGTGGTGGAGTATGGCCTATAGCTTACTCAGGGAAGAGACCCGTGCCCTTCGGTGGGGAGATAATGGGTTGATGATGACTCGCATAATGGGTTTGATTTTAAATGAATTTTTTGAGTTTAAATTTTGATTTGACCTTCATCGCCCTTGGTTTGCGGGCGCGTGTTTCCATCCGCGGTTGGAGCGCATGGATTACATCCGTCTAGCCGGCGGATTTCAACAGAACCAAACCAAACCTAACCCGACGTAAGCGTAACCTTCCCACACCACACGCCAGGAGCGAGTGATTGACTACGACCGAGAAGAAGTCCAGAAGTCGCGTCCGCGTCTCATAATGACGCCTCAGTTGAGCATGGACGACATCGAGGACCAGAGGGTCCGCGCGCTGCTCTGCAACGACGTGTACTCCTCGACTTACATGAGGCAGTGTCGCGACATCCCGGTGCCCAAAGTCAAGGTTGCGGCGCCCTTACAGGACCTTCCTTCTCCTGGACAACCGGTGAGGAGGAGAGTTTTCTTGCTGCGTGAACTTGCTTAAACAAAATAATGTCTGCATGCATGATTTTATGTTCGTCTGTCTGGAAATTTAGGACCTACAGGACCTGGCCAACCAGAACCTGGACTTACCAACACAAAATCACGCCTGTATCGACGTAGGTAATGATTTTACATTTGTGACATTAACCCCTACAATGTGAGTATGAATCCATTTTTTGGCAGGTCTTTATGAATCCCAGACAGTTCCCACTTCTGATAGTCAAATTCTGCTGTAGAAGCGCCAAACGACATTTAGTTACCTAATTTAGATAGATAGGATATTGCTTATTGTACACAGAAATTACATTTTTTACAAATTAAAGTACCTACAATTAGGGACCTGATTGCTGTACGCAATTTCTTTTCGACAACCATGACGGAGACGAGAAAGAAAATAGAGACTAAATAGACATACATACATGGTAGACATGGTTACATGGTAGGTACTTACAGATCTTTAAAGTCGATCACTCCGAGAATTCGGCATTATCTACCTAATGCAAGTCATCGATCACTAACGGCCGATTTATGAATTGAGAATTTCGCTAAGTAATAACTTAACTGTAGTAGCTACTGTCTCGTCAAATTTCTTAGAAAAGAGCGTGACAGCACGTTACTTAAGTACCTACTTAGTGAAATTCTCTATTCAGAAACCGGCCCTATGTAGGTATAATGGGCATCACTAAGTAGGTCAACTTATTGTCTCATTACGTGCTCTAATTAGACCTCAACAATATTTTTTTACCATTTCTGCCGGTAGTACTTTAGCTTAGGTCACCCACCAGCTCGCTGACCCGACGATCTGAGGTAGGATGCCTGGCAGCAGGTGGACGAGAATGGCAGACGGCAGAAGTTAGTGGCGTGCCTTGGGGGTGGCCAATATATCCAGTAACGGACGAATATGGGCTGGGCTGATGGATTTTTTGTGCCGGTAGATATGCCTGCCCACGCTGCGACCTCCAGAGCTGCCGCAGGCATGGCGTGAGCGCGCGTTGTCGTGGGACAACGGTCAGCTCAGGTTCACACTGGATCTGGAGAAGAGGTTCTGGACCGAGAGCAACATTTATGCCAAGTATGTGTCTCGTTTATTAAACTTATGCTGTGGGTTTTGCCAACAAATTAAGTGAAATATTTATAATAGCGCCAAGTTCGATGATTGCGTTTTCAGCTTGCCAAGAAAGATTGAAAGCAATTGAGAGGCTAGGTACTAACGGCTGTGCCTCTGTTGGGTATCGATAAATAAATGTCGCGACGTGCGCTTAGACCAACAGCTGTAATGCAACTAAATTCACAGGGTTCACACAACCAAAGCCAGAACAGTCTTAACTATAACAGAAATATAACGCCCAAATCCATGATTTTTTTGGTTAAATAATTAGCATCTACATTCACTTACGAGTTTTAAATTTTTTTCCTCATCTCCATTGTTATTTTACCATAAACGGTTTTTCAAATTAGTTTTAGCATTTTTTGACTGGCGATGCTCATACATACTTTAATACATAACTATGAACTTGTTTTGTTTTCCAGATGCACTGCTTGCAAGCAAACGGCCCAAGCCAAAAAGAGAAACAGTATGTTGAACAATCACATGACCTAGACGATAGTATCTCTATTAAAAACGTTTCCCTTTTTTTTTACTTGAACACATATTCTAATATTTTTGAGGCAATTTTCAATGTGAAACCGTTTGATTTGCCGCCATTGCTGTTGACAATGCGATACCATGTTATGATTTTTAATTTTAATTTAACGTATAAATCAACTTATTACGGACGTGCAAATTACAAAAGTTATCTTACTATTTATTTCTCTTTTTCTTTACTGCCATTTTGTCTTATTTATTAAATTTTTTTTGCCGAGGTGTTAATTTCCGTCTATTTAGTTTATATATCCTCGTAAGGCCCGACCTTGAAAATAACAATTGATTTTGTGATCACTTGAAGACATTGGGCCTCACGAGGATATAGTTAATAAAGTAAACGATAACAATTAAACTAAATATGTTTAAAACATCTTGTTTTTATTTGCCAACGACTTTACACAAATTTCCTCTATTTACAGTAACATTAAAAATATTTGGGTACACTAATTTAAAAAATAAGATGAAATTATAATGTTATATCACAAAAGAAGTAGGTACATTAAAGCATTTATTAAAAAAAGAAACATTTAATTTACACATCTATGTATAGTAACTTCCTTTGGAATAATGCGCTTTAGCGATAAATTATGTAAACACTATTTGCACTCAAGCGAAGGTAACTCAATTTCTTGGAGTATTTCATTTAAAACAGGTTATTTACAACACGAACCACGCATGTACCAATGACTTTTAGTTATGTACATTTGTTTGTACAGCAACACCATTCGCTGATAAATTGTGCCCGGATAACGGCGACAGGCTTGCCACTTGTCACGTTTGGGACCTAATAAACTCGGCAAAACGTGGGTCCAGTTCTAGAGACTGGTGCCTCTGCCTACCCCTTCGGGGATAACGGGCGTGAGTTTATTATTATTATTATTTACAACATTAGTCCTTATTAAAATGTATAAAGCAGGGCATAAAGTAAAATTTCGCAAGATGCCATACCAATTCACCCTTGGGTGCATTGCAATGTGCACCCATGGACATTGACAATCAAGTTTTGCACACGTTTTCCTCTCCAATCAACTGAAACGGATCAACATTTTTTTGTTCAAAGGGACTCAACAATTTAGTTGATGTTCCTATGTTCCTATGAACATTAAAATTTATTATGCTCCTTGTTCATTCCTATCTACACAAACTTAACCGAGTGATTTAAAACCTTTTTAAAAGCATTGACATTGTAATAGAAAATATTATAAACCAAATCTATAAAAATTAGACTTGTGTAAGTAATGTACGTAACGTTACAAAAGCAATACCAACAATCATGGCATATCATATTGAATATTACACTAGAGGAAAAAGCATTACACATCACACAGATATTACGAACCAAATATCACACAGAACAGCTTTGAACCCTTGTTCGCATTGATATAAGATAAGGTATAATATCCATGGTGCTCTGATAAAATTGTGATGTTCATTTTATTTTATCATTCATCACATGGACATAAAAATGAGATGTAATATAATCATCTTATTCTGATAGTGATGTTTGATGTGATTGTGATATCATTTTATGATATCTCAATTCCTCGAATGTGATATTTCATTTTGATGTAATATTTTGCGCGTCTAATAAAAATCTCCTGTCAGTGTTCTTCATCGAAATCCTCGTAAACGGCTTTACCGATTTATGATTTATTTACGTGTATAATTTATTACATTTATCTTGGGTTTACTATTTAAAATAAACATTGCTTTGAAAGGAACATAATATGCCTGAATCGACTTCCACTCTGATCAACTGGTTGTTTCGTTTCGTTGATCGAAGTGGAAAACGGAGTCTTGAAAAACTTGATGCAAATCAAGCAATTTTCAACCTAAACTGTTTATCCTTAGATTTCATTATACACTCACGAGATCACTTCATAATACCATGGCAAAAATGGTTAATAAAACGTGTTGTTTAAATTCATCACAAAACTAATAGCGCTTAAACGATTATTAAAACATTGAATTAGAACAAATCATTTACTTAAATTGTAAGGAAGAAAATACTTAATTGATTACCCGGAAAGAAAGATCAGGTACGCGGTTACAATAATGATTACATGAAAACGATGTTGGAAAGATCTCATAATTATAAAAATACCCAAAAAATAACTAGAAACAGTGTCAAAAATCTATCCTAAACAATAAATAAGGTATAGTTAGCACTAGACGATGCAAAATAGGTTGAAATAGAGAAATACTTAAATTTTACTAAGTTACTTTTCAGCCCTCACCTAGCTAGATGACTGCCAAGAAAAATACAGGGTGTCTCGGAAAGGTAGAGTGAACATTGAGGGGATTATTCTGCGGATCAATAAGGACCACTTTTAGTATGTGGGTAAGTCCGAAGTATTAAAAAAAGCATAGCTGTTTCCACCATCCAATCAATCAAACGTAGAAAAATGTATGGAGCAGGAGATATTTTCTTTCGATGTTTTAGAGACACCCTACATTTTTCTTGGCTTGAATCGTATTTTTCAGGTTGACAACTTCATATGGTGCAGGGTGTGTGTAAAAAGATAGGTTCACCTGCCATAGCGTCGTTATATTTTCCAAAGTTCAGAATCACAGACCTATTTCAAAAGCTACCATTCAAAGCATGCTATGACGATTCGATGTCCATTACAAAGTCGATTAACTCGTAGACTAAAATAGTAATAATATAACGGATTTGATTTGTACAGTTAAATCCGACTGAGGGGTGGTTATTTACATGATACTGAAGCAAAAAAAAAATATATATATTTTATTTTTTATGTACCTAAATAACCACCCCTGAGTCGGATTTATGTATTATGAACTAAAATTTTCGAAAGCACAACAAATTGTTAACTTTATTATTCCGGATACACTTATTAGATATTTCGTAGGAAGAGTCCGCCGAGTTTCGCTCTGATTGGCAGAGTTTAATCATGGTGAGTCGAGTCGAAGCTCGCGTCGTCGGTTGCTCGTCTTTGATTTTGAGACGAGCAACCGACGACCGAATAACTATGAATTGTAGTTTTAACAAACGCGGCCCAGCACCTATATTATGCGCACCAAATCCTGAACGATCCCAATCGTCTAACTGTCAATCGCTCAGGATTTGGTCACAGCCTTCTGCCACTGGTCCGTACCAGTGTCACATAAAAGACCAGAACAGACTTAAGATCTTGCATAATTTCGTTACGATCTGTGACAAAACAATAGCAGGTACTTTATTACCAATCCGCAACTGGATCGCTGTAGTTCACATTGATAACCAATCAGAATCAAGATAAAATACGGGGACAATCGAATCCGCATTTGTTGAATTCGATCACAGATCACAATCGCATTGAATTTGTACGACAATAATTCTGCCGTCATAATTAAAAAGGCCATAACTATCATGAACTTGATTTCGACCAAATTGAAGGTTAGTGAAAAATTTCAAGCATGTCGGTCTTGTCGTCGGTGATTCCTATTTGAAAAACACAAGAAGAATGTACATATTTCATTATTTCATAAGCTATTGTCTTAAATTTAATTGTTATTTATTTAAATACAGTTTACTCTTTCTCACTAGTAAAAATTGAAGTTATGACCTTACTTCTTACGACGGCAGAATTAATCTAACATTGGACAAAGGGATTATGGAATCTGGTCAGACATTGTATAATAAGACAAGGTTAAACTATAAAAAAATATCCTGTAATGTTGTTATTCGCGTCTATCTATTTACGACCTACTAGGATATTTATTATCAGCTTTTTTCATGGATACACTTACTCGACTTTTTTTCGGAAGAGTCCGAACAGGTTTCGCTCTGATTCATGGAGCTGTTATCCGGAATAAAGTTAATAATGTCTAGTGCTAACGAAAGTTTTAGGTCGAAAATACTAGGATATTGCTACCGAAATTGGAAGGCGGCCAACGATCACCTGGAAAAGATCTATAGCCCAAGAAGCCTGTACGTGGCCAGTGCAGATTTGACTGGCCAAGTCTACAGCAAGCACAGGTTGACACTTATCGGTTCGGCACTAGCCGAATAGGCTATTTGACAGTGTGAAAAAAACAGTATTATTCATACGTATTCGTATAAATTTAATGATGTGTCTTAAAACCGCTTTAAGCCATTTTAACTAAAAAAACAATTAAGATTTGTAAAAAAACACAAGGTAAAATTTGATTCTGCCGCTATTGTATCGAAAACGGCCTGGATTGGCCGATTCTGTGATGACGTCACATGGCAGTAAAAATGGCTTCTATCATTCATTCTTTCTTACGTTCATTGAATGGTTTACCGGGAAGTGACGTCATAACTCCTGTGCGACGCCATATTCTCTAAGATAGCGTTTTGGCGGCTTATTTGAAAAGTAAATTTTCGTTTGCCTTTTTTAGAAGAAATACATGAAAGAATTTAAAATTACCACTTTCTGAGGACTCAAGAACATCAACAAACAATATGATACGGCTTTCAGAAATCGGTCAAATAGCTTATTGGCCTGAATTGGAAGTTGCCGAAATCTGTGGTTGTGCCCTATGCCCCACTAGGGCTTAAAGGACCGAAGACGAAGAAAGGAATTGGTACAAATAACTACTTCACTAATCGCATCACAATATCTAAACCGTATCTAATCTCTCACTCAGTTCTGATATGCATGCATATTGCTCTTTCTAGAACATCCAGTCGATTTTAACAAAGAAGAACTGGGGTAAACATTATGATTAAAGTGCAACTGACGAAGTTAGAACCAGTTGTTACACAATGGCATAGAAAAATCATAAATCTGTCATGCCAATCTTAATCTAAGTGCTCCTCAGTGCTACTAACTTCATTGAGAGATCACAACATCTTACCTGATTGGTGGGGTCTGCATCAAGACCGATCAAGGGACCAGGGGTGTAATTACGTAAGACTACACCGTATGGAATTGTCTGATTTAGCCCTTTTGTTCCCGGTATGTCACACACCACCTTATGTGACACTGTTACATTCTGGGACTTTTTTCCCAGTAGGTATTTCATACTCCTACTCCGAACTGTCATATACATTCTTATTTTGACTCTTTTGAGTTGTCCAAATGCTTAACCCGATAGAGTGGGAAGTTACGTAATATAAGGGCTGGCCAAATGATTGTGTTGTGTGGAAGTCATTATTATTATCTAAGTAACGCGATGCACTTAGATCACTGCGAGCAGTGCCCTGGAGCATTCTGGCTCTATCGTCGTCAACTTTGCCTCCCCAAGAATCGTATACATACAGCTCCTGATGCGAGGTCGGCATCTCAATTTAGAACACTGTTCATTCTAAAACCTCCAGTGACACTTTGACATAATGGCGATAAAAACAGACAGGAAATACGCGAAACTAGTGTCCAAAAACCCTAGACAAAGTAACTAGAATACAACATATGCAGGATCACGATAAACAGACATTGCAGTAAGATAAACACAGTTGTCGGGACACCGTATACCTTCAATCTCTTTCGTCAGTCTGGTACGTTGAATTCGGCCCATATGGGGCAGTATGGAGAGGCGGGGCCGCCCCAAGACCATCCTCTCGGTATGGCTAGGTGGCTCAAACCTGATTTGATGACGCCACTGTGGCCGTTGAAAGAGGTCTTCTCAGTCTGGCTAAGGCACAATATACTACTCTGTCCAGGGGCGTTGGAGTCCAGTTTGCTTTGCAACACGTCGCTTAGCAACGTTTGGAAGTCCGACTGCAGAGCTGGGGAGGAGAAGGGTTTATGTTAGAGATGTGCTGGTTTCCTCAATATCGCTACCTGAAGTGAAGAAGAATCTCTTCTGCATCATCATCATCAACCCATTATGTCCCCGCCGAGGGGCACGGGTCTCTTCCCTAAGGAAGATTTAGGCCATACTTCACTCCTTTTTTGAGTGTTTTAAGGAATTGAGTTTTTATAAATAAAATAGTGAACATTTAGCGGTTTAAAAAAAAAAATCCATGATCATTTTGTAACAAGTGCACAGGCCTTCTGTCAAAGGATGACTTATTTACTGCAAGAATAATAATTTATTGAATGAGACGCACGTAAAATTATTGAAGCAAACATCACTTTCCGAATCCTTAATTAGATGTTGCAGCAAGTTTCGAATTCAAAGTAATTTAAATGGCGCAGCGGTTAGTGCATCTGCCTACCATGCGAAAGGTCACGGGTTCGAACCCCGGCTGGGGACAAAAAAGCCCCAGGTCTTGGCTGTGCATGTTTGTGATGTGTAGTTCCCACGACACAGGGTATCCTAGTGTGGGGCCAGAAGCAATATATGTATGTGCCTGTATGTAAATGTTTAAGTTTATTTCTTGAGTATGGATAAAAATATGAACCTTTCTTTTCCGGCATTAAATGCTACTCGCTCCAATACTATCCTTCTCTTACACAATAGGCTATTTGACATTGTGAAAAAAACATTATGAGTCTTAAAACCGCTTCATCATCAACCCATTATGTCCCCACCGAGGGGCACGGGTCTCTTCCCTGAGGAAGGTATAGGCCATACTCCACCACGGGGGCCAAGTCCGGATTGGTGGAGGCTTGTAAGACTAGTGGCTGGTCTTACTGTCAGCCGCCCTAAGGCCTCTGACTTGGCTTAACGACTGCCATCTATCGACGGCAGCCGGCACCAACTGCTTAACGTGCCTTGCGAAGCACGGAACCGCTCGGAAAAATGCCACTAGCGTTAGTCATAGATGGTGACCCATCCATGGACTGAACGCGCCGTATGTTGCTTAACCTTAGTGATCGTTTAAGATCACTCAGGCAGCCCAGGCTACGAGCGATTCGTAGCGTATTCGAACCGCTTTAAGCCATTTAAACTAAATAAACAATTTATGATTTCTAAAAAAACACAAGATTAAATTTGATAATTATGTATCTGCAGCCAGTGTATCGAAAACGGCCTGGATTGGCCGATTCTATGATGACGTCACAATGCCTGTGCGAGGCCATATTGCCCAAAATAGCGTTTTGGCGGCTTATTTTAAAGGGAATTTTCGTTTGCCTTTGTTAAAAGAAATATACGAAAGAATTTAAAAAGACCACTTTCTAAGGACTCCATGAACACCAACAAAAAATATGAGACGGTTTCCGGAAATCGGTCAAATTGCCTATTCGAGTTCAAGTTTTAGTAGATATGTATTAAATGTATGCAGATGATGAACAAAAAATGTATGTAAATATTTATGCTTATGTTTAAGTGGCATTAAAACTAGATCTTTGTTACTAATCTATTCGTACACTGTTTACGTTACACATATCCACAGTGCCCCAGAGCATCTTTGTTGGGAAACAAAGCTGAACCTTCGACCTCACTTTACTCATTCGCTCTAATATATTCCCCTTTGTCTGCCGGCAGTGAGTCGTAACACAAGATAAACATTACATGTACGCAAGATCACTAGGGCACTGATTGAATACAAAATAACTAAGCAGTTCATAAAATCAAAGCTTCTCTGACTTGGCTTAACGACTGCCATTTATCGACGGCAGCCGGCACCAACTGCTTAACGTGCCTTGCGAAGCACGGAACCGCTCGGAAAAATGCCACTAGCGTTAGTCATAGATGGTGACCCATCCATGGACTGAACGCGCCGTATGTTGCTTAACCTTAGTGATCGTTTAAGATCACTCAGGCAGCCCAGGCTACGAGCGATTCGTAGCGTATTCGAACCGCTTTAAGCCATTTAAACTAAATAAACAATTTATGATTTCTAAAAAAACACAAGATTAAATTTGATAATTATGTATCTGCAGCCAGTGTATCGAAAACGGCCTGGATTGGCCGATTCTATGATGACGTCACAATGCCTGTGCGAGGCCATATTGCCCAAAATAGCGTTTTGGCGGCTTATTTTAAAGGGAATTTTCGTTTGCCTTTGTTAAAAGAAATATACGAAAGAATTTAAAAAGACCACTTTCTAAGGACTCCATGAACACCAACAAAAAATATGAGACGGTTTCCGGAAATCGGTCAAATTGCCTATTCGAGTTCAAGTTTTAGTAGATATGTATTAAATGTATGCAGATGATGAACAAAAAATGTATGTAAATATTTATGCTTATGTTTAAGTGGCATTAAAACTAGATCTTTGTTACTAATCTATTCGTACACTGTTTACGTTACACATATCAACATTGCCCCAGAGCATCTTTGTTGGGAAACAAAGCTGAACCTTCGACCTCACTTTACTCATTCGCTCTAATATATTCCCCTTTGTCTGCCGGCAGTGAGTCGTAACACAAGATAAACATTACATGTACGCAAGATCACTAGGGCACTGATTGAATACAAAATAACTAAGCAGTTCATAAAATCAAAGCTTTATTTTGTTCCAAAACAAGGGCATAGTGACCTTGCAGATACAAACTCAATAGAGAGTCTATCTGATACAATAGCGCTATAAAAAATGAAGAATCGCAAAGTCACTTAAAATTAAATTAAAATTTTGTGTCTACAAGGCGTATGCCTTTTTGCCAAAATTTTACTCTATTTCGGCAAAAAAATCAAACACGTATTTTTTTTAACAATGGTAGCGACTCCTGGACCTACATTCTATTACTGCGTTGTAGAACAATCCGCCAATCCGGACTTGGCCCTCCTGGACCTACATTCTATTACTGCATTGTAGAACAATCCGCCAATCCGGACTTGGCCCACCTGGACCTACATTCTATTACTGCATTGTAGAACAATCCGCCAATCCGGACTTGGCCCACCTGGACCTACATTCTATTACTGCATTGTAGAACAATCCGCCAATCCAGACTTGGCCCACCTGGACCTACATTCTATTACTGCATTGTAGAACAATCCGCCAATCCGGACTTGGCCCACCTGGACCTACATTCTATTACTGCATTGTAGAACAATCCGCCAATCTGGACTTGGCCCACCTGGACCTACATTCTATTACTGCATTGTAGAACAATCCGCCAATCCGGACTTGGCCCTCCTGGACCTACATTCTATTACTGCATTGTAGAACAATCCGCCAATCCGGACTTGGCGGAGAGGATAAATGTGTCTAGTGTTCAACACATCCAAGATATTATTTTGTAGGTTTGATTTGTATTAGCTTTAAGGTGATTTGAGAAAAGATGGTCAGAGTGGAGTTTTTTTTCGCTGCCTTTTTCTCCACTACAGACGGCCCCAAGGCAGCGGCTAACATTATACATAACTGTATGTACATTGACATTCAACAAGCAGAATGTAAATTCTTTACGTTGAAATAAATTTTTGAATTTGAATTTGAATTTGGCCCTCCTGGACCTACATTCTATTATTGCATTGTAGAACAATCCGCCAATCCGGACTTGGCCCCTATGTTGGAGTGTGGCCTGTACCTTCCTCAGGGAAGAGACCCGTGCCCCTTGGTGGGGACATAATGGGTTGATGAAGATTGTAGAACAAAGACAACTGCATGAATGCGGCGATTTAGTTTCATCGCCGCTTCAAGTCGACGCGCGCACACATATCGTACTTTCTAGGCGTCAACCAGTGCGTCCTACCCGTCATGACATACGGTGCCGAAACGTGGACACTCACGGTGGGGCTGATCCACAAATTTAAAGTCGCTCAGCGTGCTATGGAAAGGGCTATGCTCGGGGTTTCTCTGAAAGATCGAATTCGAAACGAAGTCATCCGACAGAGAACCAAAGTCACCGACATAGCCCACCGAATTAGCATGCTGAAGTGGGAGTGGGCCGGCCATATCACCCGAAGAACTGATAACCGATGGGGTAGAAGAGTTCTTGAGTGGAGACCGCGGATCGGTAAACGTAGTGTAGGACGTCCTCAGACTCGGTGGAGCGATGATCTTCGCAGGGCGGCTGGCAAGAGCTGGATGAGAGTAGCCGAGGACCGTGCTCAGTGGCGTGCAATGGGAGAGGCCTATGCCCAGCAGTGGACAACCGTAGGCCGATGATGATGATGATGATGAGGCGTCAATGGTATGAGAAAAACATGTCACAAGACCCGGCCGTGCATCTGTCATCGTACTGTAATGCACAAACAGAACTGGGCCCCGGTTCTGTTAGTGCATTATAGTTCTATGACAGAAACACGGTCGGGTCGCGTGACGTGTTTTTTCATAACATTGACGCCTAGATACATAAAATTCTCGTGTCAGTGTTAGTGCGTATACTCCTCCGAAACGGCTTGATCGATTTTGATAAAATTTTATACGTATATTTGGTAGGTCTGAGAACAGGTTGTTATCTATTTTTCATACCCATCTCTGGCAAAACAACGTTTGCCGAGTCACCTAGTACTATTCTAAAAGTTTGGTGTTGTGACGTCATCGCCCGGCTCGCGGCTCGTCGTCATGCTAATTTTTTACTCGGCCCGCCATGCAAAACCTCCTTCAGACTAGGAACAAGACATGTTTGCGACTGTTTTGCTCGCTAGTGGATCAGCGCCAACGAGCCGCGAGCCAAGTTCGTCGGTATTTAAAACCGCGGTCTTACTCGCCCGTCGATCACCCACTTTAGAAAACTTAGACTTGTTTACAAATCTGATTAAGAGAAATTGTACTGAAAGCAAAGTTCTCGAAATGGTTTTAAGATTTCCGTTCATGTTTAAAAATGTTGCCTACAATTAACAGACAATAAAACGATAGACTTCTGTTTTATTTTCATTAAGAGTTTCACAAACACATCCTCGACCGGCGTAGATAACGGTGCACGTGAACTGATATAGTGCGGTTTAGAGCAAAAGACTGATAGCAGACGTCCTTGACTAATTCAAGAGTAGATTGACTGGCATCGAGTGTTTTCAATCTCGAATACAGCAGTCCAATCTGAAGGGCATTTGATAGACTCGATACATACATACTTAAGCTCACGCCTGTATCCTAGAGAGGCAGGCAGAGACCAGGTACTGCCACTTGTCACGATCCTGACAAATCACTTTCGGTTCATTCATTTAAAAATCTTCAAATTCAAATGTATTAGTCGTTGCGTGCAGGTACGCCGGTTTCGGGTAGTTTTGATCCTCCCCTTTACTAATACGTCCCCTATTTGCTCGAAATATATCCGGCCGGGGCGTCCCTTACCAGCCCTTCCATTCACATTTGTTTCGTCAGCCTTTCTTTGTTCATCATCCCCACATGTCCAGCGCAACATTCCTTTCTGAATTCTTGTCACTAAATCCTCTTTCAGTCCACATCGTTTTCTAATGGAACTATGGCGTATTCAGTCATTCAAAGTAACATTAATTCTACTTTCATGAATCTTCTGTCACACCCAAGTCTCGCTACCATACATCAGTGTTGGGACCAGCACATTATGGCTAGACATTCGTCTCCTTTACTGTCGGAATACTTTCGTTTATGTTAGCAATTAGAATGGAATATGACAGTTAGACGATTTAAATCGTAAAGCATTTGGTATGCGTTATACAGGGACAGGTCCCAAATTACACTATGACATGGAAAACGTGGAAAAGAAATCCAGACCATACCCTATCTGAGCCCATATGTACTAGATACAGAGATATATAAATCATCCATTTGCACTCCTCGACACACACACACACACACACACACACACACCCTCACACACACACACACACGCACACACACACACACACACACACACACACACAAACCCTATTCAAACACATACACTCAATGCCCTTCTGATTTTGAAGCATTAGACCAACATGAGGCAGTCCAGAAGCCTATAAATACGTGTGCCAAATCCTGACCAATTCAAGTGTCAAATTCTATACTTATCTGACATTTATACGATTTAATTTTTCAGGATTTGGTGCGCTTAATATAGAAGCATAATGCCGATAAAAATAATACAACTCTTGGCAACAGCGATAAAAATAACACGAACCTTGATAAAATTAACCACGAATTGAGGTTTGACTTAAGACGATTGTACGATTTACGATTGCTTGGATTATTTTATTGATTTCAACATTGTTGCATGTCATTAGCAAAGTAACTTGTCGAAAAAAATACTTGAAAGAGAAAATGACCTAAAAACCCGATTACTAATCATTAACTTCTAAGTTAATGCTTACCATTGTTATGGTACACATGTACCCAGGGTCTTAAGAGGTTAAAAAAATATAGATAGTATCCTAAAAACGTTTTCCTGTATCTATAACGGTTAAGGTACCCTTACCGTCTCGTCTCAAAAGTTCACCCTGCATAAGGAAAAGTTACGTGATGTATGTACGTGTATATTTCAAACTCACTATAAACGTTCTCCCAGCTCCAAAAGTCCCCAGTCAGCGCCACCTGGAGGCCCGCGGCGTGAGCCGAGGAGCTGATGCTGCTCAGCGAAGCCGCCGCCTTCTCGCCCAGTCGCTCACGGCATTGGACGTTGATGAGGAGCAGCGGCCGGCTGCAGATGAGGAACGCTGGAAAAACCAGACTTTGGGTGATGACACCTGAATGGTTTAGACTAAGGGTCTGTTTCGCAATCTGCAGACAACATTCCTGATAAGCTATCCGCAACCAGGGCTGCCGTTGGTTCTAAATTTGAAGCCCGCAATATAGGAAAATTCATTTCTGTAAATTTAGAAAAAACGGCAGCCATGGTTGCGGATAACTTATCTGGAACTTTATTTGAACATTGTGAAACAGGGGCTAAGTAAGACACGCAAGACAAGACAATTTTTTGACAAAAGTAAGCAGATTTCTACTGATTGTTAACTTCATTACTTGAATTGACGTCGAAAGAGTCCGACCAGATTTCGCTCGTAATGGTAGAGCTATTCAAGGAAGTGATTAAGGAATTCAGTTAATAACACAAGCAGGACAATACGGACTAAGATGACAGGTGGCTTTCTCATACATCATCTGTGAAAATTGGCCTGGTGACCACCGCGCCGGACGGACGGCGGAGTCTCAGTAACAGGTTTGAACCTTAAAAATAACAGTGAGTGGAAATGCCATAATTTGTATTTAATTTTTGTTCTGAAGGCAAATACGCCGACGGGTATCCCTCTGGGATTGAAGTTAAGGCGTGGAAGTTGTGTTATGTTGATTAAAACCTAGAACGTTCGACCTAGCGTGCGGTTACACTTTCCGTGCAAAGTTGTTTTTAAACATTCCCCATACAATGTCGTTTAGCACAATACCGGCTGCTAGTAATTGTTATGGAAGGCGTTTGGGCATAAAGCATAGGTATTGGATCGTAACAAGCAATAAAATTGTTTTATTTTATACGAGGGCGACCTGCGGTGTTTTTAAACTAATACTATCGAGTATTAAAGTCCTAATTCACCTACACCTTTATTTATACTAGCGACCCGCCCCGGCTTCAGACGGGTGGCACAAACGTTTCCGTGGAAATAGCTAAATTAGTTCCGTGGGAAATTCCCGTGGTAGTAATTTTTTTACACCTTAGGTTACATTATTAGAGATTTTGTGCAGAACCCTAAACTATAAATGTTTATGTTTATATTTATTACCTATCCGAAAATAAATTTATGAATAAGATGCCTAGGGTTAACGAAATCACTTAAGGATTACATAAAAAGTGCGTAAGACAGCAAAAAATTATGAAATAAATTGATTTACCAAAGTTATAATTTAAATAAGGGCTCAATTTTTTCTCGTTGACTTTTATAAGCAGTTAGGCCGCTGTGGCTAAGGGTAAGGATCAGTGCACGGATGGGTGACCGTCTATGACTAACGCTAGTGGCACTTTTCCGAGCGGTTTTGTGCTTCGCAAGTAGGGTTGATGAGGATTCCTCTTCCTCTTCCTCAAAATGAGGAATTTCCTCATAATTTTGAGGTTCCTCATCCTCTTCCTCTTCCTCAAAATTGATTTTAAAAAATCCTCTTCCTCTTCCTCATGAGGAATTTAAAAGGAAGGAGAGTTATGAGTTTTTTTGAAACGAAATATATTTGAGAGAGAGAGAGACAGAGAAGTCTCGCCGTATTAAAAAGCTAAAGGAAGACAGAGATGGAAACATGTAGGTAAATAAGTTTAATACAAGCGTAATCTACGTAATGTTATTTTGTTCTTCGTCTTTAGCATCCTCTTCCTCTTCGTTTGCCAGATTCCTCATCCTCATCCTCTTCCTCAAAATCGACTTGGAAAAATTCCTCTTCCTCGTAACAAGTTCCTCAACAACCCTGTTCGCAAGGCACGTTAAGCAGTTGGTGCAGTTGTTGAGGCCTTAGGGCGGCTTAAAAACTTCTGACAGCAAGACCAGCCACTAGTCTTACAAGCCTCCACCAATCCGGACTTGGCGACGATAATGGTAGGGAACCCTTCGTGCGCTAGTCCGACTATTTATTATTTTCGTTCCCTCGTCTCTTGGCTTTATGTACCTAGTTGTTTATTTAAACAGTCCGACAGCCTATTTTAATTTGCAGACACATTATCTCGATTCAACAAAGATTCCGCTTATTCAAAGTCTGGCAAAAATCTAAAAATACGAGAAGAACCGTTACGAGAAAGATATCAGGTATGTTTGCACACGGAATAATATTAATTTACTCAACACAGCAATTATACAGGGTGTTTGTGATATGCTCCTTATTTTGAGCCTTTTTATTTTTATGTATTTATTTATTAATACTTTCATTGAACTTACATTTGAAAAAAAAAAAACATTTATAATATTATATTTCCTATTCTTATATCCTCCACTTTCTATGACTTCAACTTCCTACATTTTCCACTGCCCTATTTCATTCACTTCTGAAATAGTTCGTACCCATAATTTTTCGTTACTTAAGATATTTTTATATCAAGCTAAAAAAGATTGAAAAGATTGCTCAAGTGAACAAAGATAATATTTATTCATTAATTGTTTATCTAAGACATACTAACTACGGACATATTTCGAGATAATACACATAATTGACGTCATTATTACCCGACTGCGGCAGTAGGACTAGCAGGAGGGACCAATGTTACAGTCAGTGAAATTAAGGCATGAACAATTTTGAACTGTAACTTTCGTAAACACTACACACATTAAGCTCTGGGAATCATAGCGAAACCTAGCCGGATTCTTCCGACGAAAAATCAAGTAAATGCATCCGGAATAATGTTAAAAATTTCATAAAAATTTTCTTTACAGTTTAGTGGTTTGCAAAAATATAATACGAAAGGTCAATTTTTGTCGGCACACCCTGTATAATAACTCTACACATGAAACAGCACTTATTAGGCCGTTGACTTTCACAGACGTGCTTTAATTAGAAAGAAATACAAATGTTTATTTTATTGACTTAATGCAGGCAAACATTTATTTTACCAACATAATGCAATGTGACACACACAGTAGGGAGTCAGGGACCACTCTCATGGTAGGCAGATGCGCTAACCGTTGCGCCACGAAGGTCGTCCTATCGTATCGTAAAATCCTTAAAGCCATATCTGCTGGTAAGGACCTTGATAGGAGGAGGAATGTCATTCCAGCATTTTGCGGCAAGTCCCGGGTTCGAACCCCGGCTGGGGACAAAAAAATCAACAAAAAAACATTTCCCTAATCGCAAAGGCATATATGTAGTTGATTTCAGTCTGTCAATGTGAAGATCGATGCTGTCCGCGTGTACTGTCGACAACAAATCAAACTTTTAGATGCGTGCACGCAACTCACTTACGTTACAGGCGATCCTTCAACTGAAATGTAAAGTTTACACCGCCGTCGACTGTACGAGGTACTTCCATATTTTTAATAGCTCTTATTTATTCCGCCAAGCTTGGAAACCCGCCCAACGACCTTCGCCTTGACAAAATGAACATTTTCTAGCGAACTAAAAGTTGTCACAACGCGTTTTCGGTACATATAAACACGGTGAAAGCTTCCCATTAGTGTTACTGCGCCAAAGGATGCATTATTTGTGATAGACAGTTTAAGGCTGGCCGCATATACATTCATTTTCCGTTTTCGTTTTCCTAATGCGGAATACAGATTCGTATACCCGTGAGCCTAGCGCAGACGTTAGTTTTTCTTCATTAAGAAAATTTTCCGTACGGGAAAAAGACGTATTTATGCGGATAGAGCAATGAGCCTATTTTACAACTCGATTGAAACCTTTCCCCATGTTTCTCGTACAGCAACAAGCTGTTAATTTACTGTTAACAGCTGTCAGTTGGTCAAAGTGCATACGAAAAAAACGTTTGACAGCTGTTCTGCCCTCGTAAGGAAGAACGCAGTAATAGCCATTACTGCGTTTTTACTTTGGATGCAAAATTGGGCTCCCTGGTAGTATATCTATAGGTGAAAAAATAATGGTGGCTGTAGGTCTACTAGAAACCTGAAATTTCAGTAAGAAAATATGCAGTAATGTATGAAATCCTTCTAATCCTAAGAAATAAATAGCTATTTACTCAAAACTGCGTTTTTACGATTACTGCGTTCTTCCTTACGAGGGCAGTGTTAACAGTAGATTAACAGATTGTTAGCGTACGAGAAACCGGGGGTTAGTCTCCTTTCAATTCACGTTATTATTATTAATTTTTGTGTTTGGCCTATACCTTCCTCAGGGAAGAGACACGTGCCCCTCGGTGGGGACATGATGGGTTGATGATGACCCAAAGATATGCGATAGGCACGTTAAATGATCAAAGAACTAGTTTTAATTGTAATTGTGTTTAATAAGTCACAGTTTATGTATTACTTTGCATAATAAAAATACAGTCTGTTAGGTTTTAGAATATACCTCGGGCTCTAGAGTAGGCTTCGGTTTTCGCCGAAAGCACATGAATGTAATAAGTTTATAAGTGTTCTGATTTCGAAATTGTCATATTAGTTCAGATTTCGAAATTAAGTGTCATATTAGTTCCGATATTTTAATTAAACGAATATATCAGATTCTATCCGATAGTAGCCGAGGTATATTCTAAAATCTAACACACTGTAAATAGGTACCTATCTGCATAGAGGTATTTTGTCCTTAATCAAACCGCTTACTGAGTCTGAGAAGAAATCACCTGGTTACCTTGTACCTCGCCTTTAATTATAATGACAAAGGCGTCTTATTACTTCGCCAATTAGTTTTCAAAAGAGAAATATCACTGTACGCTACTTGCCTTCAATGCCGTACATTCAGTAACATATTGTGGTCGTTTTAAACACGATTGTATTCGCATCAAGACTTTGTAAAACGTGTAAAATTTCCTTTGTCTTTTGTGACTACAATGTCTGCCAACGTTATCAGATTCTTCAGAATACCTAGAGGGAACTACTCTTGGTTTATTCGTCATCAACCCATTATGTCCCCACCGAGAGGCACGGGTCTCTTCCCTGAGGAAGGTATAGGCCATACTCCACCACGGGGGCCAAGTCCGGATTGGTGGAGGCTTGTAAGACTAGTGGCTGGTCTTACTGTCAGAAGTTTTCAAGCCGCCCTAAGGCCTCTGACTTGGCTTAACGACTGCCATCTATCGACGGCAGCCGGCACCAACTGCTTAACGTACCTTGCGAAGCACGGAATCGCTCGGAAAAAATGCCACTAGCGTTAGTCATAGACGGTGACCCATCCATGGACTGAACGTGCCGTATGTTGCTTAACCTTAGTGATCGTTTAAGATCACTCAGGCAGCCCAGGCTACGAGCGGTTTATAGTTACATACATAAGCTCACGCCTGTATCCTAATGGGTTAGGCAGGGGCCAGGGCCTAGATTCTGATAATGCATTGTTGTAAAATAACAGTTGTACAATAGCATGAACGCGTCGATATTTTTTTTAAGTTAACGCGAGCACGTGTATTTTTATTCTAGGTTTTAATGGAATTAAAAAAAAACATATCATCAGGAATCCTCTTAAAAACCGGCTTTAAGTCCGTCTTAAGAGTACTTTAGGGGAATGGACATTTTATAAAATAAGGCCGAGTTTACTTAATATTCTAAAACCTGGAAGTAATGCATTGAACCGGCTTTAATCCCAGACTTCTTTGTGATCTAAGCAATGACTGTGATGTAATTATTAACTTTACTAGCTGTCCCGGCAAACTTCCTACCGCCAAAGTTTTCGTAATTTTTCCATATTATCTCAACATTTAAACCTTCCTTGGAATTCCTCAAAAGTAAATATTAAAAAAAAAAAAACAAAAATGAGCGGTCCACCCGTTCCCGAGTTTTAGTAAAGTAAAGTTTATTTCTCACCATAAAAACAAAAGCAACAAACAGCGTATTACGAGCCTTGAGGGCTTTACAAAATCACTTAAAGGCTTCGGTAGTTGACACGACTAACAATAAATTATTTGATATGCTCAATTAAAACAAAAATTACAAAATATTTCGGACAATGCATCTCTTTTAGTAAATTACTAGTTATTACAATTTTAAATAGATGAAACATAAGAAGAGTGCTCTGAAATATGACGTCACAATTCGGTATTTTCATACAAAGATCCGTTTTAAAAGTAACTTATTTGACATTTTGTCAACTACCCAATTGCCAAACTAGGTGGTCCTGTATTTTGGCAATTAGTGATATAATGTACTTAATTTGCAGATGGATTACAGATTTCATTATTCTAATATTATTGTGCGTATCAAATTTTACAAATATTGTAAAAAAATTTAGTGAAGTCTCACTAACGAACAGTAATCCATCTAAAATAAAATTCTCGTGTCACAGTGTTAGTGCCCATACTCCTCTAAAACGGCTTGACCGATTTTGACGAAATAATTTGTATATTCGGTAGGTGGTTATCCCTAAGTGGTATTGGTGGTCCACCACATTTTTTTTAAACTATAATCCCTACAAATAACTACAAAACAACGTTTGCCGGGCCAGCTAGTTTTCTTTATAAGATTCCTGAATCACTTACAAGAAGAGAGTGACATAGATGAAAAAGTAAGGCTAAGTGAAATTCCGAATAGTGCAATCGGGTGTATTTTAACGAAATTGTGGTTATTTAATGACTCTCAATAGCGGTTACGAAATCAATACAACTGCATGCGCGGATTGAATTTTCTATTTTTACCGAAGCTATTCATAGGTAATGATCTAAATTTTCTAGGAAACAGGAAAAATGATCTGCGGTGCGGTATATAAAAATAGCCTCAAATGACTGATGAAAGCGATATGGATATAAACAATAGAAAATGGACCGTGTGGACATAAGTAAAGAATACAATTAAGAATGTTCTACCTATCTAAAATCTAATTAACTAATGGTTAAGCTATTAGATAACTCCGCTGCGAACATACAAGTACGGTAAAGTTTTTTGTATTTACTTCAGTTTAATTAATATCTAATGACGAATTAATGCAATCAGCCGTTCGTCTGTGGAACGCCCTCCCTGAAAACACCCGTAAAGCCCCCTCTCGGAATTATTTCAAAGCCCTTGTCCGGAAACACTTCCTTGAGAAGTGTTACCTGAACCTCCCCTAGCCACTTTCCATGATAAGGATCTTTCAGTTGTATGTTCCTTTCCTTATGTTCTGTATCTTTTTAAACATAGATTTATGGTAAATTATATGTTTCCTAGGTTTCTCATAGTGTGTAGATATATTATGTATTTTATTGTAATATTTAGACTCATTATATTTTAGTACATATTTTATTATATATGTAAGTATATATAATTGTGTATGTTTATTCAATACATGTATGTTTTCAGATTTATTTAATTACTTTTGCACGCCTACTAACTCTTTCGTGTGTGTATTATCAAAGTGTATTAAGAGTGCTATCTGCTATATGCTTCGGGATTCATCATCATCATCATCGGCCTACGGTTGTCCACTGCTGGACATAGGCCTCTCCCATTGCACGCCACTGAGCACGGTCCTCGGCTACTCTCATCCAGCTCTTGCCAGCCGCCCTGCGAAGATCATCGCTCCACCGAGTCTGAGGACGTCCTACAGTACGTCCTACGATCCGGATTGAAAAATTACAAGAGATCTTGCGGGATACCGATATAGGGAATCGGGATTGCATTTCCTAAAAGTGGTCCTATGAGCGTTCTGTTTTCTCCTTTTAAGGTAAGCAACCCTAAAAACAATTGTTCTTGGAAGTTTCTCAAAAAAGTGAAAAACTCAAATAATAAAATAATAATAAATAATAAAAAATCCTTTCATCATCAACCCATAATGTCCCCACCGAGGGGCACGGGTCTCTTCCCTGAGGAAAGTATAGGCCATACTCCACCACGGGGGCCAAGTCCGGATTGGTGGAGGCTTGTAAGACTAGTGGCTGGTCTTACTGTCAGAAGTTTTCAAGCCGCCCTAAGGCCTCTGACTTGGCAAAAATCCTTTAATTAAAAGTAATTACAATTTTATTATGATCAACTGCAACTCCCACACTAGGCACAGCCTGTGTCGTGGCAGTCGGGTAGATCTCAATAACATTAAAAGCTATCTTTAGACCCTCGCGTCAATTACCTAGGAATGTAATCGATATCCGCTAAGGGTAAAAATAAGTTAAGGGTAGGCCCTTAGCGTTTTTTCCACGCTTTGTTGGCATGTCTAGGGTGAGTAAAAATCCGCTGGCGGAAAGTATAAATTAGGGATACTTCTCAATTTAGTCAAGGTCATCATAATATTATCACGCTCGCTCGTATTGGCTTCTGTCCAAAATCCGTTTAGTTATTATTTTGTTTTGCTATTATTTCATTGTGATGCTTTGATGCCTGGTTACAGTGATAAGATGAAAAATATAAAAAAAGCCAAATCTCTACTCATTTTCAAAAAAACTACTTAGAAATAACATTAGAAAGGACTCTTCAATAAACACATCACACTAATGACGACCTCTGTGGCGTAGTGGTTAGTGCATCTGCTTACCATGGGAGAGGTCCCGGGTTCGATCCCCGGCTGGGGAGACAAAAAAAAACTCCAGGTCTTGGATGTTTACATGTTTGTGACGTCGCTGTTTCTGGTTCCCACGACACAGGGTATCCTAGTGTGGGGCCAGAAGCAATGTATGTGCCTGTATGTAAATGTTAAAAAAAATGTTAAAAATAATATTATAAAGGCGAAAGTTTGTAACTGTGTGAGTGTGTATGTTTGTTACTTCTTTATGTGTAAACAAACGCTGGAACGATTTTCATAAAATTTGGTATGGAGTTAGCTGACACCCTGGATTAACACATAGGCTACGTTTTACTGCGGGAAAATATCTTGTTCCCGTGGGAAAATTGCTATAAATGTGAATAGTTATTATTTTTACGATTAATACACAATTTATTTTCCCTAACAAACCGCGGGTAACACCGCGGTGTACAGCCAGTTGCATATCGTCGTTGTCATTTCAAAAAAGTCGTATGTTAGATTTTTGTGTCGCATTGTTACTAAAATCTACGACGCAGCTTGAATTTAGTTACAATAACATCTTCTATATATATAAAATTCAAAGTCCTGACTGACTGATTCATTCACTCATCAACGCCCAGCCCAAGCCGTTTGACCTAGGAAGCTGAAATTTTGCACAGAGGATCTGTATATAATGTAGGCAAGGAATAAGAACGGATTTTTTTAACTTCAACCCCTAAGGGGGCGAAAAGGGTTGACAAAATTTGTTTGGGAGGCATAAAAAATGTAGTCTGATTTTCTTGAAACTTGAAATAAATATTCTTAAACACAATTGATTGAACACGTCTTTCGCTGTTTTTCTAAATTTAAGCCTTAAGGGAGTGAACGGGGTTGCAAAATTTTGAACTAAAGTCCACGCGGACGGAGTCGCGGGCGAAAGCTAGTCATACATAAATAGATACAGGAAAAAGAAAGCTAATCCCATAAAAAATGTTTTCCTAGGTCCAAAAGTCACAGAAAAAAATATTTTTTTGTGTTTTCTGAAAACAGTCTGTTTTCACATACGACTTTTTGAAATGACAGCGACGATATGTAGCACCTCCATATTATGTCGCTGTAACCAACCCCTACGATGATACAACAGTTATTAATTCGTTTGTCGAGCGTGACCCTTTGTCACGTTTACCTACTTTTCTATGTTTACCGTCACCCTAGCAACGTCACATCACTGGTGGCCTTCGTCTTCGTGCTGTTATTGAGCGATGGCGGCTCACCAGACACGCTGCAGATTGGCGTGACATCCATTAGGGAATATGGAGAAGCTGGTGTTGTTTGTGTACGGTTTAGTGGTGAGCTTTGTGACTCGTTTAGCTGTGTGGAAGTGTAGGCCGCCAATGAATGGTTAGGTTAGATACAAAGGCTCGGACAAAGTATGTACCTACTAAGTTTAGCAGAAAACATAGAAACCCTAATTTGCGAATCTCGTGTTATTTTATTGCAATATAAAATTTTTTTCACAGTGCGAAATACCATAATGGAAGAGTGGAAGTGCCGGCGAGGGATGCCGGAGGCGGACAGACTTAAACCAAATAGCAAGGGGCAAGATAAAAAGTCCCCCAAACCGGCGTGCCTGCATGCAACTACTAATGAATGTCGATGAATCGAAAGTGATCTGTCAGGATCGTAGCATGTGGCAGTCCCTGGTCTCTGCGTAACCCACTGGGATACAGGCGTGAGCTTATGTATGTATGTGAGATAGCATAAATTCCATTGAAGCTATTATCTTTACAGTGGCTTACATTTCTGTCACGATCGTGGCAAGTGGCAGTCCCTGGTCTCGCCTACCCCTCTGGGACACAGGTGTGAGTTTATGTATGCATGACTTCCATTATATTAAATGAGAGTTGACAAACAAGATCGAATGAAAGGAGCGAGGGTAAGAGCTGCTTCATAATCCAATAGCCGATACTCGCATTTACATACATAATTAACTCGACTGTGGACAATAGCTGCATACATTTACGCTAGTTGAGAGCAGTGAGCTTGGTACGTGCAACGTTATATAACGTATAAATACTTCATACCAGATGCAACAACCGTAGTTGTCAACAAACGATTATTTGAAACCTAACGATAAAAAATATGTTTTTAAATTAGAGATTCATTCATTACTCATTTAAAGTAAATCGTGTGGTCTTATAGGTCCAAATTATTTATTGCAATTGAAAGAATACGCAAATTACATAGGCGAACTCCATACTAATAGAATTATCTTCCAGTGAAACTTGGTTTTGTGGAAATCAATACAATATTTGTACACCACACACCATGACGCCCATCTGTATAAAAATTGTACAATCAAGAGCAGTAAAAATACGATGAACCATTTTTAGTGATTACATACTTAAATTTGAGCCGATTTCGTGTTATATGGTTGTATTGTGGAGATTTGGTTGATTTACAAAATAGAAAACGATAGGAATTTTTAGTAATAATATGAGCAAAAAGGACAATACAACATATTTGCAAAAAAAAATAATTTTTTTTTTTGTATTTTTTTTGAGTTCAGATTTATATTTCTTCCATACACCATTTTGTTTCTGTTTACTAAATGGTAGTATGTCGCAGGTAGGAACTGTCTGCGTTCTCGCAAACCTAATCTAAAATATAAATTCTAGTGTCATAGGTGGGCGAGACTTGCCACCGAGTGGGTGCCACAAAGCTGTCGTCGCAGGCGAAGTAGGCCAAGAAGACGTTGACGAGACGATCTCGACCGACACATGCAGGAGTGGTCTGAGGTGGCACAAGACAGAAACATCTGGTCTGAGTTGGGGGAGGACTTTGAATGAATGAATGAATGAATGAAAAATTCTTTATTGCACAATAAACAGTATTCTGTATAAGGGCGAGCTTAATACTATCAAGTATTTTCAACCAGTTAACCTAACCATTGCCCAGCAGTGGGACACAATCGAGGCTACATAAAAAAAAAGTGTCATAGTGTTAGTGGGCATACTCCTCCGAAACGGCTTGACCGATCCTGCTGGAATTTTAACTAGGTATATTAGGTAGGTTTAAGAATAGATTGTACTTTCTATCTATCATAGCCCTAACTGAAAAAAAAATATATGGCGAAACAAAGATTGCCGGGTCAGCTAGTATGTATATCGGGATGTCCCAAAACTCAACGTCAAGCCGGAATCGGGTGACAAGGCAAGTCAGATTGGTTAACAGAAAAATACAAAAAAAATGTATACAAAATTTTGACGTTGAGTTTTGGGACACCCTGTATAAATATTTCACGTCACAGCGTTTGTTATCGAACTCCTCCGAAACGGCTTCACCGCTTTTTATGATTTTTTTGTGAATATTTGGTAAGTCTGAGAGTAGGTTAGGTCGTATGCTGATTAATATGATCAAACAGCTAGTTTAGTTATAACCTGTGAAGGGTTCGAATGGGTTATTGTGCCCTAATTTTTATAACAACCTTGTAATAGCTGCCTTTCTACCTGGAACCTAGAAAAATATAATAAAATCTACTTAAAACGTTTTCACCGTGAATGTACCTGCAAATCGCAATTATTATGTCGTTTTCACGCAAGGCCGTCTCGCCTGCAGTGAATGACGGTGCTCTTATCAAGAATAGATGCTCTCACCGTATAATCCTACTGGTGACATCACGACAATCGTAAACCAACGTTTTACAGACGACATAATATGTATCTTACAGCACTTAGAGCTCTTCGCATGTTCTAAGGATGTGCTTTCATATTTCTTTATTTTTTAATTTTGTATTAGCAGAATGATTTATTTTTAATTTAGTTATTTTGTACCGCCGAATTTTTAGGTAATCGGGTAAATGTTCTTTCATCCCCCACGTGACAGGCCTTGCCTAGTGTGGGGGTCAGATTATAAGTGAAACTATACATTTTTATGGCAATAAATACTATCTACTTTATTATACTTCTTAAGTAGTTTAAAAATTTATTACCTTTGATTAGCATGTTCTAAGACTGTATTTTCGTACGTTTTTAACTATTATTTATTTATAGCGACTAACTATTGCGAGATATTCAAGCCATTATTGTAGCTAAACTGAGCTATCATTGTTTATTTTGTAACGACGAAGGTATCTTCTTCGTTATTGTTCAAAAACGACTAAGAATAATTTAGCCGATTTTGTGATGTTGGCTAAAAACTATTCGTACTTATTACATAAGCTCACGCCTGTATCCCAGAGGGGTAACGCGATCCTGCCAGGTCAGGTTTAGCTTCCTCGACAGTCTTGGCATACAAGCAGGTGGATTTCAATAACTGACTATACGAGGGCTGCTACTTATGTATGCGGAATAGAAAAAATAAACAAATGTATATGGCTAAATATGCTTTTATTGTTTTTCAAAGTATTCTCCACTATGATCGATGCACTTTTGCATTCGATGAAACCAATTTGTAAAACACTTTTTCCACTCTGATTGAGGTATCTCCAAAACGTGCTGTTTGAACGCATCTACGGCATCTTCACGGGTCGAAAATCGTTGACCACGTAATTTATTCTTTACATTTGGGAATAAATAGAAATCATTGGGAGCCAAATTAGGGCTGTACGGTGGATGACCCATCAATTCTATTTTTTGACCATCCAAAAATGTAGTTGTTTCCTGAGATGTATGACAGCTGGCATTGTCATGGTGAAGTATGATTCTGCATCGCTGGTTGTTTTGGCGTATTTCTTCAAATACTTCCGGCAAACAAATGGTCGTGTACCACTCCGAATTAACCGTTCTGCGATTCTCCAGTGGTATTGTAGCCACATGGCCATTAATACCAAAAAAGCAGGCCACCATTTGCTTCACAGTACTTTACAACTTCGTCCGTGAGCTTACTGCGCCCGCGATTAAACTCACTAAACCAGACACAGTCGTTTTTGATGGAGCTTCACCACCAAATGTCGAAGTTAATAGATCTACGCACTGTTGTTGCGTTAAACCACGTCGAAAATCGTAATAAATCATAGCACGAATATTTTCACGAGTTGCATTTTTTCAGCGATATGACATTTTAAACCCAACAAAAACAAAACACTAACGTATATAAGAGAAAAATATTAGCGGCCAGTATTTAAAAAAAGAACTAATTTGACCATGGAAGGTCAGACATTGCGTTTAAAATTATTGGAATCCCAGATTCCGCATACATAAGTAGCAGCCTATGTATCGTAAAAAAAGCTATATTAGTTCCGTGGGAAATTCTCGGGGTAGTAATTTTTTTATACCTTGGGTTACATTATTCGAGATTTCGTACGGAACCATAAAATTTTTGAAAATCCAATATAGCCTATGTTACTCACGAAGAATGTAGCTCTCTAATGGAGTAAACAATTTTTAAAATCGGCCCAGTAGTTTCCGAGCCTATTCATTGCAACCATACACCAAAAATACAAATCTTTCCTCTTTATAGTATTAGTATAGAGTATAGATAAGGATCAATCAATAAAAGAAAGAAATAAATAAAGAAAAAAACATTTATAATAACAACACCACCACGAAAACAAATAAGCAGACAAGTGAATAAAGCATATAAACCTGTGAACGCAGTTGTTAACGACCTTTGGGCAAAAAAATATTGACCTTTTTATAGCTGAGGAATTTACTAAATTTTACAGCAATAACTTTTTACTATTCTAGTTAATCAAACCAACTAAAAAGGACCGCGTAGCAAGGAATTTTTGTGCTACATCATACATATTATTATAGCAAGCATGGCATAGTGATGTTTTTCGCAATATTTTTTTATTGGTATTCACAGAGCAGACATTTATTACTTAAGGAGCACGCACATCTATCCGGCGCGAACGAATCGACCACACCGAAGCCATCGGGAGATTTCCCAACAGTCAAACCCTGACTTTTCCAAATTCGCCCGATGCGGGCGCAGGTCGGTAAACGAGGTTCAAAATCAAAATATTTTTATTCAAAATAATGCAGATATTGTGAGTTAGAAGTTAAAGTAGGCGTACAAATCAATATCTAGATAATTTTAGAGAAAAAAAAAACGAACTCATAACTTAGTCTTTTCAATGATTTTTGGTCCTTAATTAACAGAGTGCGTATGTAACGCATGCATTCGAATGGTTTTAATTGTAGACATTTTTGTCATCTTAATAACCATTATTGAAGTTGTGTTTGTAGTAAGTAAATACGCTTTACACATTTTTTTAATGTTCTTTCTGGCAACCTTTTTATATCGTCGGAGGTCTTATTGTAAAATCTTATGCAATGGACGTTTTAATCTTTACAAGCCTATCTTCGGATTCTTCGATGTATAGAATGAATGCATGGTTGGATGTTTCGTTCGTCTCATTCGACGCGCTCGCCTCGCTTAGGTATGCATTCACCTTTAAAGTCAGTCTGAAATCAGTCTCAATTGAACTCTTTAATTATCTTAATTCACATGGCACTAACGTCGAGAATGTTTAGTCGAGATTTGAGCGTCTGGAGTTTTGCTTTCAGATGTTTTACGTGATGTGATTCAACATAAACCCAGAATATTCTGAATGTTATTCCGGATTATGAATGTTAGTGCGACTGCTACCTACGTAGCATGACGACGCGACTCGTTAGAATAATGTTAGAATTTGATAATAATGTACTGAAAAGTGAGCGCACTAAAAATAATTACTTAATTAATTATCAATAAGGCCGGACTTGGCTCCCGGGGTGGAGTATGGCCTGTACCTTCCTCAGGGAAGAGACCCGTGCCCCTCGGTGGGGATATAATGGGTTAATGATGAAGGCCGCCAATTGTATTTTATATTTGTAAATGTTTTTTGTCTTTTTCCTGGTACAATAAAGAATATTCTTATCTTCTACAGGTGTACTTTGCATTTCCGCACCAAATCCGTAACGATTCCATTCGCCTGTGAAATTCCTTACTAATCGCTATCGCAAAAGTCATGGTTCCGACAGTATTTGGTGCGCATAGTTGGGCCCCTGATGAAGCATGGCTTAGTCAAGGATTGAAGACGGAATCCGTGTCGGTAGAGTATCACTGACACAAAAAATAATATTTCTATTATGCAGTGCTCACGAAACATTTAGTTTGAAGAGCATTAAAATGTGAAAATAATTATCACATAAAAAAATCTATTACTTTTTCTTTATCTTGTGAGCCTGAGGATGCCTCGTGTTAGAGGCGAAAAGCGTCGCATCACACAAGTTTTGGTGTCGGTGGTGGTGCGTTCATGTCTTGCTTCTGCTTGAAAAAGTGGGAGGGAGGGCGGTGCATTAACTAACCGCATGGTGCTTGTGGGATTTTTGCGGAATTTAGCAAAGAAATTTTAATGTCTTTGATGTGATAAGGAATTTGGTCACACGAGTCTTCTATTTACGGTAAAAAAATCTACCGAGTAAACCTATACAGGGCGTCCCACGGCTATGCCACATGGAGGGAAAGTACCTTTAATATTGTAGATGGAACATTTTACTGAAAGAAGACATTATTTTAATTTCAAAAATAATCTAAACTGCATTCATAGATTTTTAAATAATTACACGGTTGAACCGGGAATCAAACCCGCTACACGAGAAAAAAATTTACCCTGTAGCTTTATCACACCGATCGGAAGGCTTCATCATAAGGATTATTTTTTTCTAAATAACATACTATCAGAAATAAAAGGAAAACCATGAATTTTAACATTTTTAATACAAAATTAATCAATTTATCAAATGCTCAAAATGAGTCCCCTTCTGTTGAATACAAAGTCGCACTCTTTTGATTATTTCACTCCCTGTCGATCTTTTGATCTTGTTGTGGTGGATATTCAGAATAATACGTCTAAGTTCTGTTTGTAGCTAAACTAAACTTTTTACATAACCCCATAAAAAAATATCTAACAGGGTTAGATCTGGATCTTGGCGGCCATTTTATTTTTCCATTTGTCCCGATCCACTTCAAAAGTTAAAATTCATGGTCTTCCTTTTATTTCTGATAGTATGTTATTTAGCAAAAAATAATCCTTATGATGAAGCCTTCCGATCGGTGTGATAAAGCTACAGGGTAATTTTTTTTCTCGTGTAGCGGGTTCGATTCCCGGTTCAACCGTGTTATTATTTGAAAATCTATGAATGCAGTTTAGATTGTTTTTAAAATTAAAATAATGTCTTCTTTTAGTAAAATGTTCCATCTACAATATTAAAGGTACTTTCCCTCCATGTGGCATAGCCGTGGGACGCCCTGTATATTATAGAGCGGTAATAACGCGTCATTTTTTTTTGCATCGACTTAAAAAACGAACTTACCTTGAACCAGCGTATTCAGCGTCTCCACACCACGTAGTCTTCCCAGGGCGTTTGCAAGTTGTTCTCCGCTAACACGTTCTTCTAGAAGATGCTGCAGTTGACTCAGAGACACGTCTTCTATCTGGATGGACTTGTTCGATGAGTCGAAGATGAAGCCGAGGCTGTGGGATAGAAAAATAGACTTAAAAACTTAGGCATTAAGCTTTAGATTGAAGTGATCGAATGATAGGAAGGAGAATTAAACATTAACAGAAGTAGAAATGAGTAGGGTCTACAGGGTGCTAAAAAACTCCCAAGATTTGAAAGCTAGGGATACTGGACACCTCAAAATAAGCAACCTGCATTATAAATAATTTTATTATGCTAAAATCAATAAAAAAGTTGCGTTATTAAATTATCTCTCGTGTATCTCGTTTTGTTTCCTACTTTATTTTGTCAATTTGTCTAGTAATTGCGTATGTGTTGAAAGTTATTTTTCAGTATGTAATTTAAAAACCATTTGTGTTCGTTGAAGAAAACAGCCAGTAAGTACACGTTAATGTTTTAAAAATACATATTAACGGCTACACGCGAAGCTGAAATGGCTCCAATAAATCGATACTTAATTGCGGGAATAACACCGCCATTCAACTTTTGATATTACATATTTTATAATACACATGCGTTACTACAAAGTAGTACGCGACAGCGGACCCATAAATATTTGATTTGATTTTATATTGTTTCCACATGAAATATATTGTAACTATATATTGTGAAATATAAATACATTGTAACATTGGAATCGCTCGCAGCCCCGGCTACCTGAGTGAACTTAAACGATCACGAAGGTTAAGCAACATAGGGCGCGTTCAGTGTATGGATGGGTGACTGTCTATGACTAACGCTAGTGGCATTTTTCCGAGAGAACCTCAGACCCTGCTCTTCCTCTTTATGTTTTCCTTAACAATTAGCTAGTGGTATTGCTACCCATTGCTTAGAAACTAGCTAAAAGGCCAAATTGATGAAGTCACCTCGGAATCAAAACACAATTACTTTACCCATTTGTCGGAACGAAAACACGCTTTAAAAGTCTAACTTCATTAGCGAAATTGGCATTCCGTTCGTACCTACATACAGCTTGCTGTAAACGGTTTGTTTTAGAAACTCTAGGCCAGAGATGGCGAACCAATGGCACGTGAAATAATATTTCGATCATGGCATATGCCATGCTGACCCGCGAACCTTAAAGGAACACGCCGTGAGGAAACCCAAAAGCTATAGGCACAGGTTTTTATGCTTGAATCATACATTATGTATAATGTTAGGAAATAAGGGGTGTATTCATCATCATCATCATCGACCCATTATTTCCCCACCGAGGGGCATGGGTCTCTTCCCTGAGGAAGGTATATAGGCCATAATCCACCACGGGGGCCAAGTCTGGATTGGTGGAGGCTTGTAAGACTAGTGGCTGGTCTTACTGTCTGAAGTTTTCAAGCCGCCCTAAGGCCTCTGACTTGGCTTAACGACTGCCATCTATCGACTATGCTGAGCGGCGGCCATTTTGGTACCATTTATGTCTTATTTAATTTTATGGCAGTAAGTACTCTATGTAGAACCTAAGTTACCTACACGCTAAACCATTATTGTTTTTATTTCGATCCTGTTGGTACCAAATAAACGTTTTCTATTCTATTACATTCTATTCAATTTCAGATTTCAAAATGAAATGGAAAAAAATTCGAAACAAGAAAAGGAAACACAAAGAAAATGCATGAAATTGCCAGTACCAAAATTATGGAAGGTGGAGTTTAACCCCCGGTTTCTCGTACGCTAACAGTCTGTTAATCTACTGTTAACAGCTGCTTTTTTTCGTATGCACTTTGGCGAACTGACAGCTGTTAACAGTAAATTAACAGCTTGTAAATCTGGTATGTCTGCCTCAATTTCTTATGGTTAAGAAAAGCTGCTACTTCTGGCTAAACTTCGGTCAAAGTGGGCACGTGACTAGGTACATACACTTTTGTTCTAAAAATTGGCACGTGGGAGTACGGTTCGCCATCCCTGCTCTAGGGTAATAACATTGATTTTCACTGCGCAGGGCGAGCCAGGCAGTGCATAAAATATGAAAGGAACATTTTATTGTTGCGGTCCCAGAGTGGGTGGGTTCCTTGGCATGACACGAAAACATTAAGCATGTAAATTAATGTTAGGTTAGGTTACAGAACGTCCTTTGGGAAAACCGATGGTATTTTAGATGATACAGGCTTGATGTCTGCTTCTGAGAGCATAGAGAAAGTTGCTTTAGGTTTTGTGGCAGCCTCCAATGGGAATCGAACTCACGACCTCCGGCATGGTAATCAGACGTGATATCGCTGGATCAACGAGGCAGTCTAACGAGCAAGGAGAGGGGAGTCCAGTAGTAGAAAGTTTCCCGTCAATTTTACTAATATTTTTTTTACATTTTAGGTATAACCAATATTTTTTTCCAGCAAAATTTTACGGATAAAGTACGGGCAGCTTTCGGGACTGGCGGTAGTTTTTTAACCCTGTATACAGGGTGTCCTAGAAGTGAACGTCAAGCCGGAACCGGGTGAAAAGGCAAGTCATACTGGTTATCAGACACATATAAAAAAATATTGAATGTATACAAAATTATAGGCATTTAAAAAAAATGGAAAAATCCTGTTGCCACAAATCTTTATTTTTCCACTTTTTTGTTTTGTTTTGTAACTCTGAATAATGCTTCTCTAAACTGTTAAGCTTGAAAGAAAAGGAGACTTTAAAAAAAATAACTTAAAAATTGCCCATTTTTTATTTCAATATTAATTTTAATTACTTTTGTGAAATTTATTGAATAAATAATTTTTAAAAAAAAGTAGGTACTTTTTTTAAATATTTTTCTGATAATCAGTATGACTTGCCTTTTCACCCCGGTTCCGGCTTGACGTTGACTTTTGGGACACTTGGGACAATATTGCTGGAAAAATTTTTTTGTTATAAAATCTAAAAAATATTAGTACGCAATGGACGAGAAACTAAAAAAAAAACTTTCTACTACTAACTCCTGGTCCAGCGATATCACGTCTGATTACCATGCCGGAGGTCGTGAGTTCGATTCCCATTGGAAGCTGTAGTACATTTGTACAAAGGGTACATACCCATATTCGTCATGTCTTTGGTTAGTTACCAGAGCATATAAGTTGGGAGTGTTGTGAAAATAATAATTATTCAAAATGTCAAAATATGCGAGCGCGATAGATTGCCGACGTCATTAACTCTATGATGATGATACAATATTTTATCTTCAACGTATTTCATTCTCTTCTGTAGTTGACAGCTGACCCATAAATATTCATTGTAAAGAATACTGCAAGAGGTTCATTCCTTGTTCCGTGACTACTGTTAACGATTGCGGCAACCACAGTGGGTATGTAGTTGTAAAGACTAAAATACCATGTCATTTGTAAATCAGCTGAAAATTTATTGACATTCCTTACATAAACACTCCACTCAGTTGACGAAAGGAGAACGCTCAAAATACAATTTCAGCTGCAGATCAGCTGAAAATTAGTAGACATTCCTTGCTTAATTCACTCCACTCGACCCCCTAAAGGTGAACGTGCTCCAGCGAATGAATCAATTGGTGCGATCGATGTCTTTGAGACCAATGTTTCCAGACTTTCAAATTTCGAATGAACTGAGTCAGTTCCAGTTGTTGTTTAGCTTAAGATAAAATAAGAATATTCTTTATTGCATCATAGAAAAAACAAAAAAAAACACAAAATATTTATATACAAAGGTTCATGTTACAATTGGCGGCCTTAATCACTAGTTTATTTGACTTTTATATCCTCGTAAGGCCCGACCTTGAAAAGAACAATTGATTTTGTGATCATATAATAATAAATAATAATAATAATAAACTCACGCCCGTTATCCCCGAAGGGGTAGGCAGAGGCACCAGTCTCTAGAACTGGACCCACGTTTTGCCAAGTTTATTAGGTCCCAAACGTGACAAGTGGCAAGCCTGTCGCCGTTATCCGGGCACAATTTATCAGCGAATGGTGTTGCTGTACAAACAAATATACGTAACTAAAAGTCATTGGTACATGTGTGGTTCGAACCCAGACCCTCATGATCGAGAAGCAAGGGTCAACCCCACTACGCCACCACCGCTCGGATTTTTTGTATGCGATTTTTAGTACTTTTAATCCCTCGTTTGCGTCACTCGATACAGTTGTAAGCGACCTATTTTAGCGGATAATAAAAGTCCGCGGAGAAAAGTCCGTCGTCTGCGCAGGTCATAATACTGTTTTCGGCCAGGCGTTATAGAAGCCTTAAAAATGTTTGGGGCAAGGTCAGCTCGTGTCAATAAGGCTGTAGATATGCAGTCGTAAAAATTCAGTGGGGTAGGCCGACAGTTAGTGGCAATAAAGGCTGAAATGGATGAAGGGGTGAACTCCTTGGATGTTTGCTGGGCGTTTATACAGGAGTACTTTTCATAGCTCACAATGCTCGAACTTAGTTTTACGTACACATTTTACGGGTCTAATTGTGATTGTTTGTTACGTAAACGAAATAAAGCAATTAACTTTTTACGGTAAGTTTATCTGGTTAACAATCGCATTTGGTACCGGAAATATACCTACAGTTGAGAATTTCACTAAGTAAATATTTAAGTAACGTTCTGCCACGCTTTTTTCTAAGAATCACTACAGTTAAGTAGTTACTTAGCGAAATTCTCAATTCAGAAACCGGCCCTTAGTCGTTGAAAAGTCATCATCATCATCAACCCATTATGTCCCCACCGAGGGGCTCGGCACGGGTCTCTTCCCTGAGGAATGTAGAGTAGAGTAATAATCTTAGTAATAACCAGTATATCAATTCGATCGAGCGTATAATATTTATTTTATGTGACAAGTGTTAAAGTGTTGATATAATGTCCGGCCGATAGCTGGAACAAAAACCCCCGCTGTCGTGATAAGGTTGCGATGGACACATAAGAGCATTTTTTTTATTACTTGTTTTAATTTGGCAAAGTTAAAATGCAAGTATGTAATTGGGCGATTCTCAGAACTGCATAATTTCTTTGGCGCATTTTTTTTTTCATATTAACTCAATAAAAAGTAACATAATATTGTAGTAGTCGCCACCAAAACCTACAAATACGTTGCAATACAATCTTCAGGGCCAATAAACCTACAACATAATGTTGCATTTTATTGAGTTAATATGAAAAAAAAATGCGCCAAAGAAATTATGCAATTTGAGCTGAGAACACCCAATTTTAAATTACATCCAGCGTCCACCGAAGTCAAATTTATTTTCTGAAGTTATTTGCCTTTATACAATAACCTCAGCGGAAAGGGGTTGACCAGGGAAGGGTGCCCTTGAGAACAAAAGAGACATTCCTAATATAACATAAATCGATGTGGCCTCCCGGCCTCGTGGTAGAGCCAATGGAAGTACCAGACTAAAAATAGATAGACCGGGATTCAAGCAAGTGAGGGTGGAGACTTCTACTGTCTGTTGAATGGTCAATTTTACAGTCTAGAAAGAGACTAGTAGCGTCATAAAGAGTCGATTCCACTAAAACAGTCTTCATACGTGCTTTTGTATTTTAGCCGGGCTAAAACCTAAAACTTTCGTAAGCAAAACACATTGTAAATATCCGTAAGGTCCGGACGAAATGTTTACAATGGGTTAAAACCTATCTCTATCAGTGATGTAAAATCTCCATGTTATTGTTGAATGCTATTAAGTTCTCAACAACGTTGTATAATTATAATAATTTTAATAAAAATTAAAAGCATTTTATGGTTCTACAACAAAATTGCCAGATTTTAGAGTTACCTCGGACGCGGTTCAAGAAATGTGTTAAGCACACTCTGTGCAAAAAAGCTTATTATAAAATCAACGATTATTTAGAAGACAACGATGGCTGGTGTTAAACAGCAGCATTGAATTTAGAAGGAAATTCAATGACAGCAGATCAATATTAAATGTATTCAGAGGAGAATTGTGTCTAGTGTTCAACACGTCCATGAGTATTAATTGAGACATATAGAAGCATAGTCAGCAACATCCACTTTAACTGAAAAGCGTACATAAGATATTTTTACTTACAATTATAATGTAGTAGCTTCTAGTTAATATGAGTTATATACAGTAATGTACTAAAAATACCTGTATAAAAAAGTCCTGAAAAAAGTCTGATTATTTCGTAAAATAGCTAATACTTTTGGATGTGAAAAAAGTGGATGTTGCTGACTATGCATCTACATATATGACTCAATTGTTAAGTTTGAAAGATTTTTAATTACGCTAAAACTGTTTTGAAAATAATAAAATATGTAGCTTCCTTGTTAGCTTCTTCTCCACGTAATCTATAAATTTGTGAAACTAAAATCTATGACGTTGATAAAGTAAATAAACGAATGGGGGAATGCTGCGATCATCTTGGGGACTTTCCCCAACAGCAGCCGTCTAGAGACAATTCGTCATTAGAACTTAGCATTGTAAATATATCCGTACATTGCTTATCTGCTTATTTTGTTTCTGTGATTCGTTTTGCCGTTATAGTATTTCCTTTAACCTCTTCAGTCCTGCTGACCTTGAAAATAACAATAGTTTTCTGTTGTTATTTTGTCGACACGGGACTGAGGAGGTTAAACATTACGATTAATTTAATTAGTGACGCACAAAGATTTTATGCTGCTTGCCTCGTTGGTTTAACGGTATCGCGCCCGATCACCATGCCGGAAACGTGGGTACTATTCCCACTGGAGGCCACCGTACTTGATTTGTGCAAATGGACTCTGGCTGAGTGAGTATCCTAGCCTGGTCCTAGCACAGGGTTTATTAGTTTGGGATCAGGACACGTGATAATGTTGTGAGGAAGTTATACGTAGCCTCTTTTGTGTCTCTCTGTTGGGCAAAGGCCTCCCCTCCTGCTTCTCCCTGCTTTCTGACGATCTCTGTGGTGCAGCGGTTAGCCCATCCGTCTACCATGCGAGAGGTCCCGGGTTCGAACCCCGGCTGGGGAAAAAACCCCAGGTCTTGAATGTTTACATATTTGTGATGTCGCCGTTTCTGGTTACCACGACACAGGGTATCCTAGAGTGGGGTCAGAAGCAGTGTATGTAAATCTCTAAATCTATCTACCTGTGACTAATAATATTTCTCGTGTTATCACTCACCGTGTTAGTGCGCATACTACTTCGAAACGGTTTGACCGATTTTGATGAAATTTTATATGTATGTTCAGTAGGTCTGAGAATAGGAGAAAAAAAATGGCGAAACAACGTTTGCCGCGGCCGCTGGTGTTTATGTAAAAGCTTCCATCTGTCTCCAGCCACCTCGCGCTATCCCGGCAAGAATGCATTGGTGAGGAAGTTTGTTTTAAAAAAATCTCGTGGCGTCTCTGTGCCTTCCTTACTCTGCGCGCCTTATCAAACTCAATGTCAAGTGAACGCGGTCTGGATTAGTCCACGCGTCGAGCGTTTCACGGTCAAAGTCGTTCGTTATAGTTGACGTTGGGTATTTCAGTTCACGCTTATACTTTTTTATACCGAAGAGAGATAAAAAAATAATATTGACACAAAATAATTATTACAATCCATACTTATGTTTGCACAGTGACCTATGAGCCTGAATCGTGGTAGTCGGGGAGACAGTTGTTAAAATGATTTTTATTGTACTGATAGATAAGAATGAGCCTTCTGAGAGTGGCCGATCCCAAACCAGAGGACTTTAGACACCTATCCCTGTGAACTACCTCGTAGAGTACATCTTCGATCAGGCTTAGGTGTAAGGTCATGGGGCAGACAAAACAGATCCAACTGGGTCGAAGTGTCGCCTATCTTATCTTATCTAAAGATAAGATGCCGAAGAGATAGGCAGAGACTAGGTTTTTATTTTAGAGGTCCATCGGCCAGTAACGTGCGGGCGAAAGGATACAAACTAAAACAATCCTTAAATACTTGGAATTACATTATAATTTTATTCAACACTGGAACCAATGCACCGACTGCCTCGTTGGTCTGGCCGTTAGGGCGCTTTACTACCAAGACAGAGGTCGTCGGTTCGATTCATTCGTGCATTTGTACAAAAAGGCTTCAGTCTGGGCGTATTTATATGTTTGTGATCTCCTTGTCTGGTCACCATAGCACCAGGGTAAGTAAAGTAAAGTTTATTTCTCACCATAAAAACAAAAACAACAAACAGCGTATTATGAGCCTTGAGGGCTTTACAAAATCACAGGCTATTGGTACAGTTATCAAGTGGACTAATATAGCCTGATGATGATGATGATGATGGTACAGTTATCAATTCAGCTAATTGCCAAACAAGGCTTCCTGTATTTTGGCAATTAGTGATATAATGTGCTTAATGTACAGATGGATTACAGATTTCATGATTCTAATATTATAGCACAGGGTATCCTAGTTTGGAAACAGGTCAAGTGATCGTGTTGTGTGGAAGTTATTATTATTATAAGAGTAAGATTACAAAGACATTGAGTCAATCTCGACTCTATTACTTTACGATAAGAATTGTCCAAAGATCGAAAACGTAACGACAAAGCTGAGGTGCTAGGCCGGTTTTAGACTCACGCTGACAGTCGGCGCTGACAGGACAATATGTATTACGTCCTAAGGAGCGTTTTAGAAAAACGCCGCACGTTCAGCGCTGACCCGCCATATACAGTGTGAGTCTTCATAAAGTGCACATATCAAAATCAGGGAAACTACACCCCATTTCATCGACAGAAAAAATAAAGTAAAAAATAAAAATAAATATTTGTAAAAAAGGTGATAAACAATGGTGTGTAGCAAAACGATGCGCATGGGCTTTTTTCAAACGGTAATAAAAACTGTTGTTTTTGAGTAATAAACGTGCAGTTTTTACTTTTAGAAAGCTAATGCCATGTAAAATAAGCTAGAATGAAAAAAAAGTAGGGTCAATAGCATGATTTTAGGAGAAATTGTAAAACAAATGCAAAAATGATGAAAAAAAATACAGATTTTCTTCAAGTTTCACTTAATTGTAAATTTATAGGGTTAGTTTTCTTGGATATTTTTACTTTATGGGTACGGCTTATTATTAGACATCATCACAAAATTTATTTCACTGCGATAACGCACTTAGTTTAAACATTATGACGATTTATCTAAATAGGGTCAACAGGTGCAACTCATAATTTTTAAAAAATCATCGTAAATACAATTTTTTTTTATTGAATTTTTTATTTTTTCCGTCGATGAAATGGGGTGTAGTTTCCCTGATTTTGATATGTGCACTTTATGAAGACTCGCACTGTATTTTGTCTATCAGCGTTGACGGTCAGCGCGTGGTCAGCGTGGCTCTAAAACCAGCCTTAGGTCCACAGCACATACCTTTACAATGAGGCAAATTTCGATTCTAATACTTTACAATAGGAGCTAAGCAAAGTCCAAAAATGCAAGTATTCACATTCATACGAAGCACACACGCCTCACCGGTTTCGGCAACTAATACGGCCTTGGCTGTGAACTTTAGAGACAGACAGGCGCGCGAATACTTTGCAATACAAATTAAGTGGGTACTCTACTTGGGAATGCGATCAGCGGGCCAACCGGCGCTTTGTTTACGGAATGCTCTATATTTGGTATAGCACCTGGTTGGTGGTATACGCGAAAAGTTATAAATTCAGATCTATTTCCCTCGCGAATTCCTCGTCTTTAGCAAACATATTTTCAGTCATTATCGCAAGCTTTCGGTGTATTCGAGTACGTGAGCAATGTTTTACGTCCTAATGCAGAGCACCCGGCCTCCCAGAGAGACTGACATTACAAGGTATCCCAGTTTGAAACCGAGGCAAACAAGGCAAGTGATTGCGATCTTTTTTTCTTAAATAGACAGGGCCGACCGTAGGTTAGGGGGCCCTGGGATAATGGTAGGTACTTAGGGGCCCACCTAATTACTCAATAGAAAAAAATTACACAAAAATATTTGACTTATACATTGTGCCAAAAAACTATCGGGAATGGACGATTTTTTTGTGGTTCCAAATTAAATTTTTGTGTTTTATTCTTCTTTATATTAGCACAACCATTCTGCGCTTTCCTTTGGCAAATTCTAGGTTATTCGTAAAATTAACATATAGACGTGAAATAAATGAATTGGTAGGGTTTGATTAATCGCAGGATTAGCAGGGCTGCAAACCTTACGATCTGTCTGATTTAATAACGTTATGGATTTTTTCGCAATATCGTCTATTTTTAAATTTGACTTGACTTAGTTGGGGGGCTTGAATCCACGGGGCCCTGCACTGAAGCCTAAAAAGCCATATGGTAGATCCGGCCCTGTAAATGGAGGCTCCCAGTAGGTACTGTTAATATCAAACGTATCATAACCTCCCCAGTCCCGTGTCGACAAAATAACAATAGAAAACTATTGTTATTTTCAAGGTCAGGACTGAAGAGGTTAAGTTTTTGAAATAAACATTGTATTAAAAAAAAACTCACGCCCGCTATCCCAGAGGCACAATTTTTTTTACATTGTATTTATGTATTTCTTTTAATTTATTTTTATTATATCTCTTTTTACTTAGGTGACCATTCCGTCACAAGATGGTGTGGAAGAAATTGCTGTTAATCGCCGTAAGGCCGCCCATTACGCTTGTTTTATAGTAACTTTTATTTACGACTCTTGTTTGTTGTATGGGATAAAGAATATTCTTATCTTATCTTAGGTATCTGTCTAAAGCTATCTAATCAGCACATAAATACATCCCACGGTTGGGCGTAAGTATATTCTCCTTCACGCCAACCCAATCAGTGCTTTGCTAGAATTAGAATTTAGAATATTTCTATTCCTTCTAATATGGTTGAGACTGGCGATGGCTGACCCCTGCGTTATGCTCGTGAACGGGTGCTGTCCGTGTGTCTGGCCGCAGCATGGGTGTTATCTATCATACTTGTTTAAGAAAATCAATCGATGTTTGATATGGCGAGTATTGATTGCACTCATGGGTTTTTAATTTTGACCTTTTTAAGTAGATGGACATTTGTACCAAATATTGGAGTTTTTTTTTTGCTGCCTTTTTCTCCACTACATTCGGCCCCAAGGCAGCGGCTAACATTATCATTTTAGGTACATTGACATTCAACAAGCAGAATGTTAAATTCTTTACGTTGAAATAAATTTCTGATTTCTGACAATCATTGACACTAGAATTAGTGAAGTTGACTTTGATAATTTACTTAAGACATACTTACACGTACATAAGCAAAGCACACATCTGGATCCCAGAGGGGTAGGCAAAGACCAGAGACTTCCAATTGCCCCGATTCCGACAGATATTGTCGCCAACTTATTTACGAGTTACACCATACATAAGAGAACTCACAAATCTTACCTTAGTAGGGCAGATAACTAAATGAGAAATCGATAAGTCAGCAATCTAGTCTCCATTACATTACGATTCAAAGGCAATTTATATGCAAGTCCGCGTCTGCACTCAAGCGCCATTCTAACCCACTTTCAGCTTCCTTTGTTTCGTCGGAAGTATAAAATAATACATTATAACAATATGTATTATTTATTATGTTTAGTTGGTTTGGACATGTAGAGAGGGCGAAGGATGAAAGACAAAACAAATACATATATCGAGCGACTGTGAGTGGAAGGCCGGGTAAGGGACGCCCCAGGCCTTCGACGGATGTTCGACCAAACAGGAGATGTATTAGCAAAGGGTGATATAAAAAGTACCCGAAGCTGCGGTTCTATGAGCCGAAGTTAAAGAACACGAGTTGCGAGCGGCCCGCGCCAAAAAATACTGGTATTTATGCATTGGTATTTAGTATTAGGGCATAAAGCAACAAACGCAGTTCAACCACGAAGTGAAAGACTGAATAAATGTGGAGTGAGGATGGCTAGCATTCTTGTACCTACCCTCCTCTCGCAGCCGCTATTGCGGGAGCCTTCTCAAGATGCATTCGCGAGAGTGTGGAGCTACGTTTATATCATAAAGTAAACGTTCTATTTGTACTATGAATAAAATATTTGACTTTGACTTTCTCCTACAAATATCTCATCGAAGAAGCAATAGGCTATTTGACAGATTTCTAAAAACCATCTCATATTTTTTGTTGGTGTTCATGGAGTGCTCAGAAAGTGGTCATTTTAAACTCTTTCGTGTATTTCTTTTAAAAAAGGAACACGAAAATTTATTTTTGTAATAAGCCGCCAAAATGCTGTCTTGGACAATATGGCGTCGCACAGGAATTATGACGTCACTTCCCAGTAAACCAACCAATGAACGTAAGAAATAATGAATGACAGACGCCATTTTTACTGACATATGACGTCATCATAGAATCGGCCAATCCAGGCCGTTTTCGATACAATGGCTGCAGATACACAACTTTCAAATTTTATTAATCAATAAGAATACGTATAAATAATACTGTGTTTTTTACACTGTCAAATAGCCTATTTTCTTGCAGGCATATTGGCGTACCTGTCGTCTTTCTCCGACACGCAGTACTCCCACAGCTGGCTGTTGCACTTCCACTCGCGTACTCGTCTCAGGTGCGGCGAGTTGAGCTCCTCGCAAATTATCCGCAGCGCTTCACCCTCTATTATGTCTTGAATTGCAATCAGTGATAGCCTGAAAGAAGGATTTTGAGTGAGAAAGTGGTAATATTTCCCCAAAGTGGTAATATTGCATCAAAGTCCCCACCGAGGGGCTCGGGTCTCTTCCCTGATTGGTAGAGGCTTGTAGGACTAGTGGCTGGTCCTAGCCCAATTATTGGAATTTAATTTCACATACCCGTGAATGTATAATATATATGAAATCATAATAATTTATTTCAGCATAAGGATGTAAATTCTTTCTGTTCTGTTTGCTAAATGTGAAAGTACTATGTTGTGTTTGAGCCGTATTTGTAGTGGAGAAAAATGCAGCAGAAAAGAAACATCACTCTGACCATCTTATGTATGTATTATTCAAGGAAAAAATGGTCCAATATGGTCACAGTGGCAATCAATACAAAATACTACTGCCGTAAACAAAATGTTTCAACCACCGCTGGCACCGTGACCGCTTTGGTTTGTTTTGTCCCAAATATGACATAATAATAGTGGTTTAATTTTATTACCTTCAGGGATATAGGCAGATTAGAAGACAGACATAAGCAGATTAGCTTACGATTTTAGATTTACTTATGGTTACCATTCTAGTACCTACTCATTAAAGTGATTGCTGGTATGACTGATAAACACTTGTTCTTATCTACCTTACGAGGGTTGCTTAGTAGATAAAAGGTGTATTAAGAATTATGACACAAAATGAAGGAACGTAAGAAATTCTTCATGCAGTATTTCTTGCCAGAAATGTAACCAATTGTTGCTGAATAGTGTTGACCGTTACAGATCAGATATGTTATGTAATTTTTTTTCTACACATTCACATAATGACAGCTATGCTGAGACATGTGTATTCATATGCGGATATGTAGCTCACTTTTATACGATTATGCAGCTTTGATTTATATATGTGTGTTGTGTACAAGTAAAACTTGGTTGGTACTTAGAATAGAACAAACACATTTATATAATATACTAGCTTTCGCCCGCGACTCCGTCCGCGTGGACTTAAGTTTAAAATTTTGCAACCCCGTTCACTCTTCGCTCTTAAGGGTTAAATTTAGAAAAACGGCGAAACACGTGTTCAATCAATTGTGTTGAAGAGTATTGACCTTAAGTTTCAAGAAAATTAGACAACATTCCTTATACCTCCCATATAAATTTTGGCAACCCTTTTCGCACCCTTATGAATTGAATTTCAAACAATCCGGTCTTATTCCTTGCCTACATTATATATAGACCCTCTGTGCAAAATTTCAGCATCCTAGGTCCAACGGCTTGGGCTGGGTTGATGAGTGAATGAATCAGTCAGTCAGGACTTTGAATTTTATTTATAAAATATAAATTATAGATTACACACAAAACATACAAGAATTTAAAAACAATGTTATATCTATTATCTAATCTCTTTAAACGAGCAATTCTTGTATATATATTTATATATAATCAGAATCTCGGAAACGGCTCCAACGATTTTCACGAAATTTTGTAGGCAGATGCTTTCGGGGGCGTTTAATTGATCTAACTAGGTTACATTTTTAGAAAACGTTGTTTTATCCGTGTTTTAAGGCAATTGAAATTTGCTATAATAACATACAGAGGTACGCGTCTGCTTGCAAGGTTGGGATAGTTCTGACGGGAAAACGGGCGACCCGTTTCGGGCCGATTTCAAGAGACCCGATTCGAGACATGATTTTTTTTCCAAGTTCTTTTTTTGTTGAAAAAGGATTATTTAAATTTTATATTACATATTTTATATTACAAAAAAGTACCGAGCAAAGCTCGGTCACCCAGGTACTATGGTATAATATGTGGTACTGATGATACTGTGTCTGATCAACACACAGACACACACACAGAAAGTGCCTTAAGATTTATTGAAGTTATCATAATCATAAAAAACCTCAGGTCTTGAATGTTTATATGTTTGTGATGTCGCTGTTTCTGGTTCCCACAACACAGGGAATCTTAGTGTGGGGCCAGAAGCACTGTATGTGCCTGTGTGTGAATGTTTATTATGTTTATGTTTATCTCAATGTCCGAAGTCATTGATCGGATTTATGATTTTTATACTTTACAGGAGAGTGAGTTAACAAGATCCTATAAGCAAACATAACATCATCATCAACCCATCATGTCCCCACCGAGGGGCACGGGTCTCTTCCCTGAGGAAGGTATAGGCCATACTCCACCACGGGGGCCAAGTCCGGATTGGTGGAGGCTTGTAAGACTAGTGGCTGATCTTACTGTCAGAAGTTTTCAAGCCGCCCTGAGGCCTCTGACTTGGCTTAATGACTGCCATCTATCGACAGTAGCCGGTACCAACTGCTTAATGTGCCTTGCGAAGCACGGAATCGCTCAGAAAAATGCCACTAGCGTTAGTCATAGACGGTGACCCATCCATGGACTGAACGCGCCGTATGTTGCTTAACCTTGGTGATCGTTTAAGATCACTTAGGCAGCCCAGGCTACTACATACATACAGCAACATAACATATTATGGTCAAAAAATGTAAAGATACTCACTTATTCTCCAAAATTGTTCTACAGACCACTTCCCTCACTCCTGGGTTGCTTATCTTATCTATGGTCAGCTCACAAAGATTCCAGGAAGCAAGACGGCAACACCGTTGCCCGTCTCTTTCGAACTGAAAGTCTTCTTCTATAATTGGTCTATGAGAGTAGGCTGATAGTAAATCTAGTATATCATTTACTGGTGCTGTGGCAAAACCATTTGGTAACGTCACTGGGAATCTCGTGGGCATTGATAAACTTTTCTTATGTGATGTCTTCGGTGTGCTCGATAACCCATCCAGTATTGACCCATTGAAAGAAGACCATCCATTGACATGACCATTTGTTAGCTGTTGCACACTCTCACATTTTCTAGGTTCTAAGCTCAAGTGATGTTTGACAGTGCTCAGTCTAACTATGTCCATCCCACGAACTTTAATTAAGTCATCTAAAGATTTGAATGGTCCTCTTTTGTTTCTGTGGTCAACAATATTAGCTGCTATTTCCTGGTTCAGGCCTGGAACGCATTGTAGTTGGAAGACACTTGACGAGTTCACTGAACATAGTTTGGTCTCAGTATTAACTCTTACACTATCTAAGGATTGTGTACATGAAGAAGCTCTTGATAAAGCCTTTTTGATATTTACACAAATTTCAGGCCTCAAAACATCCAACTTCTCAGCGCCGATACCTAAAATACAATTACTGAGTTAGCAAGTCATTTAACACACACTTTGCATATAATTACAAGGCAATTACATGCAGCATCTCGAATGTGCCTTTGTGGGAATTCTGTTTTTTTTTTTTTTTAGTCAATTATCATTGTTTTACTTTGACATGCCGTGTGCATTCAAGAGTAACTGCTACCAAACTGCAGTTTTATATTTTATATAAACAACAGGTTGAAAAACGAGTAAGAAACGCGATCTAGCCTTCAAGAACATTCAACAGGCTTCGCAAAAAAGGTAACGGAGTGTAGGGCTCACCTGAGACTAGGGCAAGGTCGTCCACGCGTTTGAATCTGCCTATCATCTGTCTGTGGCACACGATGGCCCGCGCGAGCTGCCTGCTCACGCCAGGCAGCGTCATCAACTGCTCCTCCGTCGCGAAATTTATATTCATCAGCTCCGGATACTCGTCCGAAGGCGGCAAACTGAACGTATGGCTCAAACTAGACTTGTTGAGCTTATTCCGCCGTACGAACCCGCGGAAAGACCGCTGTCTCCCGCTCTTGCTCCTAACGGAGCTCGGACTTTGCCCCATGCTGTTGCCCGCCACTGCAGCGATCAAATCAGACCATAGCGACGTAATTTTCACTGCACAAATGAATAGCGAAAACGAACTAGACTTTTAAATCCAGTTTAAAAACTTAAGGCAATGACACGGCACAGGCACGAGTAATCAAATTAATTTTACACTTATCTTGCCGATAACGCACACCTACCTAAAGATTATTTTCGAATTGAAAAGTTGATTATTTAACAATTTTACAAAAAAATGCAAACGTTCGCTCGCCCTCCCGTCCACTTCCGATGTGACAAACTGTGTTTCAAAATCTGTTTACCATTGACGTTTACATTCTTCTTGACGTCATTCATCGCTGGCTGATGATTTTTATATTCTACTTTCATAAAATATGATTAAAATCCACGGAGAGGATGATTACAAAACATTTAAAAATATACGTAACGAATCATAATACAATACTACCAATGTTACAAGTGACAGGTAACGAATCATAGCGAAAAAACGCGTTCTTACGGAGGCATGATTTTGAGCCGCGGCTTTTGACAGCAATTTTTTTTAAATAAACGAGGCAACAGCTTCTGCTTATACTGCCATTCGACAAAACCGACTTTCACGACTCATAGTATATTGGCTTAATCACGCGAGCCAATCCAGCGCTCTGGCTTCATAGAATTATCTGCTAATGATCATTCCAAAGAGTTATTCGAAGTGGTGTCGGGTAGTTTTAAAAGATTTTTAAATTGCGCCATCTAAAAAGCAAGGACAATAGAGTAGGATTCAGTGAATGGGCTACGCTCAGAAGAAGGAGTACCATAGAAGGAGGAATAAAATAAAAAGTAACAGTTGTATAGCTGTCCATGTTACTCTTACGTTAAATCTCTGCGCCAGAAAGAGACAGCTGTAGTGTACTCATGCACTAAAAATGTTACAATCGTACACGGTTGCCACAGATTACTGAACAAAGCCAAAATCGATAGGGCAGGGACAAACACCATAAAGATGTCGATATTATTTATTCCGATCTACATAATCTGTGTATTTTTTAAAATTAATGTTGGTAATTAAATATTAATATCAAATGATAAAAAAATCATAGCTCTTTTACACAATTTGCAAAAAGTATCTTTTCAATCCCATCACCATGTTTAATAGTGATTTTTCGGACCCATACCCATGGCTGTGTACCAAAAAACCTACGACTAAATTTCATTATTCCAATTCCAATTAATTTAAATTACAGTCATGGGCCCATGATAATCACTATTATCTATCTATCTAATTATCAATGTATTTATCTCTAAAAAAATATCATTTTTCCCTTGGTGGTGCTAGTGAACCAGCTGGAACCCCTTACGGTTATGTTATTATGTGCTGAGTGTGGTACATACCATATAAGTTACAATAAATATTCATAAGTAACAGTAAGTAATTCTACATCAGGTTTTCAATACTATAAATGGGACTAATAGGGCTATAGCGAATCGAAGAAAGATTTTACCGAGTTATGTGGTAACATGGCAAAATGTATATGTACGGCGAATATAGAACCTTTTTTTTTAATATGTTTGCAAATCATCAATAATCACCATATACAGCGCCACCAAGTTATCTGTTCAGGTGGGTAAAATTGTAACTAAGTAATTAATTGTAAATCCTGTTCCCCATTTTTTGTTTTATTTATTAATTTACTAAGATTTAAAATATATGTTCATTAAAATTGAAAGATGGGTTAAAATATTCTCATTTTTCTAGGTAAATTTCTCAAATGTTACTACTAAATTCTCCACTAGCGCCGCTATCAACTGAACAGATGAGATGGTGGCACTGTAAGAAAGTATAATGAATAAAACAACACCAAAATAGGAAAAACTATTTAATAACATAACATAACATAACATTTACACACAGGCACATAGATTGCTTCTGGCCCCACACTAGGATACCGTGTGTCGTGTTAATAGATTACGTATTTGTTTCCAATAAATACCTACCACCTAGCATAGTTACTCAAGGCACCCGTTGTAATAACATCATCAGTCCAGGTTCGATGGAATAAAATAAAAATTAAAAACCAAACGATTTATTGGTACAAGATTATTTGGCATCAAATAAAGTACGTAGTTTCAAGCTTTTCACATAAAAAGTGGCAGGCTGCAGCTCAATAGAGAAGAAACCAACACGTATTACTATAATGTATATGTTTTTTATCCCTGACTTCTGTTTTACAAGTACCTATTAACGTTTTTTTTTTTCACAAAAATGTGTCAGCCACAATGTAAAAGATAATATAATATTTTATGAAATTCAAATGAAATCAGCTTGGTTGCAGCTCACGAACGTTGTCCATTTCCGCGGAGGGCGCAACCTGAAAATTGTTTTTATTTAAGTACTTCACGTTGATAACTTCCACATAAAAAATAATAAAAATCACTTGCACCAGAATCAGACTATGATAGTATTAAACTAGTTATGACCTTTAACTGCTAAACGTTGTCCAGGATAGAAAAAAACACCCAGTCAGGCAATAATCAGGGAAAAATTCTACAAGTGATATACGGCGCCTTGCAGGTTGGAACTGACAACCTGTTTTATTATCCAAGTGGAGTAACCACTCGACCAACGAGACAGTCGGGTCTCATGTGAAATTCCTGATGTACATACATACAACAAAACGTGCACCTCAGTCGACATAATTGTGCAGTATGTAGACTTTATTTTGTTTTAAGTATCATTATAATGTATAATTATAACCTTACCAATGATCTGCGGGCTAAGGAAAAGCGTAACGTAGGTACGGCACTTGTTTCCAACCTACGCCACTTGCTATTGTTTATGAAACAGTCGCATGCTGCAAATGCAGTGTAAATTTTTCCAAGACTACTTTGTACGTGATACTGCGTCATCGACATTTGTTATTTTGTGCTGTCTTCCGGTAACCTGCAATAGATAATTAACAATTAAAACAACTATACGAACGCAAGAAATAACTAAATATGCTCTACGAACTATCGATACTTTTTTTCACTGAGAAAGTGGGAAAGTCCCATCCCTATTCCCCTACAACAAACAACAAACTTGTATTATGATTTATATCGAAAATATCACAATAATCATGATGAAAACACCATTCTCTAATAGCTAATTTGCAATTCTAGTAGCCCATAGTTGAAATCTTAGAGAAAATACCCTTTTAGGTACACAAAATTGAGACTTACCGGTGGAAGCTGATGAATGTTGTTTCATTATCTTCTCGGGAAGAATGAGATATACATTCTAACACAACACACGCCATGCCGATGGTTACTTATACTATATACCATGAGAATCCACTATAATTCACTTCAAATGGTGCTTTAGTAAATATAAAATACACAAGCTTCTTGAAAACGGCGCACTCCCAAATCTCTTGTCAAACACACTGCCAAACACAGAACACCCTCTGCCAAATCAATGTCATTGGGCGGCACATTGCATGCCGTCATTTTCTGAGCCGTTCTAATTTGGTCGCGTAATGGTAACCAAAGGTAACCAACTGACGTTTAAGGGTTGTACGCTCGAAAAAAGCAACAAAGACACGACTATATTTTTCTCTTTCTAACACGTAGCTTGCGGCTATTTAGATTGACGAAACAGACTATGTGGCACGTTTTCATTTTTTAACGCTCCTTCTATGGTACTCCTTCTTCTGAGGGGCTACGTCAGGTATTCGAAAGAGCAGAGACACACTTTATGAATTATATGACAAAAAGACTTATACATATGACGCCAAATTCATACAGTACGTAAAAAACATATTCAAAATTATTTAAGGCCGTCTGCCATAAAGCTAAATGCGATCATATAAAAGGTAAAATCCTACAATCACCGAATAAAGTAAAAACAATTTGGACCATAATAAATAGAGAAACGGGTAAAACAAAGTTAGGAGACCGAGATATTTCACTTAAGATTGATGACAAAATAATAACATCAAATGAAGGTATCGCTGCAGCTTTCGAACAGTTCTTCACTAATGTCCCAATCATAACTACAGCTCCGTTAGACTCGTCACCTGATCGTGCGGCGATATTATTAAGGGACAATGTCCCCGCATGCGAACACGATTTTACGTTTAATAACATTGAGCCCCATGACATTGTTAAGAATTTTAAATTATTTCATCTTAAAAAAACCGAGGACTTATGGGGTATGTCAGTAACAATTTTCTCAACAGCACAGATTTTCAATAAATGCGTAGTTGAAGGAGTATTTCCAGACCTCATGAAATATAGTAGGTTAGTACCCTTATTTAAAAGCGGTGATAAACAAGATCCAACAAATTTTAGACCCGTTTCAGTCCTACCAGTATTAAGTAAAATATTTGAAAGAATTATCTTAGATCAATTACTTATTCATTTCAATAATTACGAACTCCTCCATAGTCAGCAGTTCGGTTTCATTAAAGGGCGGAATACAACAGACGCTGAAGTCATGTTAGTTAAACATATTTTCAGTGCGTGGGAGCATCATAATGATGCGATAGGAGTATTTTGTGATCTGACAAAGGCATTCGATTGTGTAGACCACAAAACATTACTCTCAAAGTTAAAACACTATGGAATAAAAAAATTAAGTCTAGATCTTTTAAAATCATATTTAGAAGGAAGGGTTCAAAAAGCAGAAATAAATCGTATTAAATCGTCAGGCTCACTTGTAAAAATGGGAGTCCCGCAGTGATCTATCTTAGGGCCGTTCCTTTTCCTAGTCTATGTAAATGATTTACCGTTTTTGGTACAAAAAATGTGTGAGATAGTGCTATATGCTGATGACACGTCACTTGTTTTTAAAATAAAGAGACAGGAAAATAATCTTGACGAAGCAAATAATGCTCTCTCGCACGTTCTAGATTGGTTTACAGTAAATAATCTATTGTTAAATTAAAAAAAGACAAAATGTATGAAATTTACCCTAGTTACCTAACGTAAAATTAGTTGAAAACCACATTGTAATTGAAAATGATAAACTAGAATTTGTTGAAGATACTGTAGTTTTGGGCATCACAATCGATGCCAGACTACAATGAGATCCACATATTATAAAATTGGCACATAGACTAAGCTCCGCAGCATATGCCGTGAAAAGAATTCGAGAACTTACTGACGTTGCAACTGCTAGGCTTGTTTATTTTAGTTACTTCCATAGTATTATGTCCTATGGTATAATACTATGGGGCCGGGGAGCAGACATTGAGACTATCTTCATCTTGCAGAAGAGAGCGATCCGATTTTTTTACAAGCTAGGTAGTAGGGACTCGCTAAGAGAGTTTTTCAAAGAAACTAACATCTTAACAGTTGCAAGCCAATACATTTATGAAAATATTATGTACGTTCGGAAAAATAAGCGGGTGGAGGGCTGGCTTTGAAAAATAAAAAGGTTTTATTCAAGGCCAATACAAAGCCAGTACCTACGCGCTGCCAGCGATGGCTTCGTATAAGCAAGGCATTGCAACTAAAATGTAAAGCTGCCTTTGAGAACTTCATGAGCACCGTCTGTAGCAGAACTATAACGAAGTGGTGCCCGATCCATAATGCTGAATCAGCACTAAGTACACGCTAGCCCAGTTTAAATCCAGTCGGGATACGTACTTTCTGAATTCAATAGAAGTATTTTGCAGTCTTCTATTGATACTATGGGTTGACAGTAGCAGAACAATAGCCCTTTCGGGTGCAATTACGTAAGTCATCTACTGTATGGAGTGGTCGGATATACCTTCTTCCATTGAATTTAGATACAAACTTGTTCAAACTGTCATATACTAAAATAAAAGATTGCGATACTGGAGCTGTTGAAATGCTTAAGGGGGGTTAGGCGGTCAGCGAAAATTTAGATAAATAGGCAGCTACAATAACATGAGTTTGTATGATAAACATTCAGTCCGCAAAAAAAACTACTTGATCAGCAAAATTTAATTATTGATCAGCAGAGAAAACATAATTGCATTTAAAACATGTTGAGCAAAATAATAGGATTGCATTTTTGTTAAAAAAAACAGCAATGTACGTTCAAAGTGGGCGGACCAAGAGCGTATAATTTTCCCTTTATCTTTATTTTAAGCTATATCTTTATGACGAATAAAAATATAACTTAAGTACTTAGTTACCTACTTAACTGTTTTATATTTTTTTATTTATCTCAATTATAATTAATTTACGCTTCTATAAATAATACATATCCAAACAAACACATCACATCAAACACTCTGAGAATAAATAAATTAAATAACCTTTCACTAAATTTTTTTATTACCTACCCTAAATGCTTACCAGAATTTTATTGAACAAAATAGCTCATTGCACCTTATACAGGGTGTTGACTTGTACAGTTTCGTCCGCTCAGGGGTGGTTATTTACGTGATACTAAAGAAAAAAAATATGAAAAAACTTTCTTTTTTTTAGTGAAAATCACCTAAAGTCGCCGGTTTTGCGGCGCCGGCAGCGAGCGCGCAGGCGCACTCTCCCGCTTCACTCCCCAAGCCCCCGCCGGACCTGTCAAGTGCAAACGATAGAAGCTAATCCATATAACTTCATGATATTTAGGTGATTTTCACAAAAAAAATATTTTTGTACTTTTTTTTTTGCTTCAGTATTATGTGAATCCACCCCCGAGTCAGACGAAACTGGACAAATCAACACCCTGTATGATTAATATGCTGTAGAAAAATAATAGCTGATTGATTTTGAAATGTTTGCTGGCAATGAGTTGCTGATCAATTAGCTATTTCTGCTCACAAAAATACCTATACTATGCTAACTATTTAAATAACACCCATTTAATAATGGCAAAAAATTGAGCATATGAAAATGACAATGCTTAAAATAGATTCTGATTTACTTACGTGCTTTCATCACAGTGTATTTAATTGCTTTGTAAATTTCTGATACTTTTACATTATATTTCTAAGTGTGTGCTTGCTACATTCCCCAATGAGCCGTTTTCAGAACTAAAAAAAAAAATCTAACGGCTGTCAAAGGAATGCAATTTTGGACCTCAGTCTAATACAACCTGCTTCGTCTTCTATAGACGAGTCTTTGCTCTTGCATACATGCACAGTATTGTAAATGTGTTAGTTGCTAATTAATACCAGTAAAAAAAAAGCTTCTCAAATGTTGAAGTAGCTGGTCACACTGAGTCGGACAAGAACTTTATTCTGTGAAGAAGTGCCCGCCATTGCAAAAGCGAAGTGCAAAACTGTGAATTGAAGTTTTCGTTGGTTTTTGTTTTGTTCTTTACCACGGAATTTCTGATAAAAATAGTATAGAGTGGTATTTCATTGGACTATTTAGATTTCCGTCTAATTAAGAAAAAGTTGTTGGACTTCGTTACGACAGGACGTTTTATTTTTGTGTGTAAGTTAGAAGTTAAGTGTAAAATAGGTATAGTTTACAGAGTGGCGGACATTTTTACGACAGAACGTTTATTTTTAGTTAGTGAGCTCGTGTTTAAAGTTAGTTGTTTGAGCTTTTGGTTTAGAATAATGTCTGCGAGCAACCACAGAAAATGTGCCAAGTGCGGTAGAACTCGTGCTGAAGACCATGACGGTGACCTATCATAGGTTTCCTGTTCCAGCTAAGACTGATGCGACCAAGTACGTGAATAAAATAATTTATTACTAAGAGTCTAAGAGTTCATGTACTGTACACTGGCTCATGTATTCCAATTTTTTCAGAGCTCGAGCTTGGGCCACCTACTGTTGGCCAAGCAAAGACTGGACTTCTGTAGAAGCTTTACAAGCACTCCATCTTGCAAATAAAGTTTTATGCGGAAGACACTTTGCTTCAACTCAATTTTACGACAACAACAGACAAAAATTGAGCAAATTTGCTGTTCCACAGTCAAGTGAAACAGAGTAAGTGCTGAGTGAAGATATTATGAACCAGGTATATCAAAAGAATTAATTGTTTATTGTATACATAAGGTATAGTTGAGAGAATTTGTGAATAGATAATTTGAAGTGGATAATAATTTAAACCATAATTTACAGAATATAAAACGAGCAGATGCAGCAGAACAGCAACGCTCACAAGTCCCATTTTTACAATTTGGCAATATGCAGACTGATGTTTTTGTTGAACCATCTACAAAAGGAGTAAGACAAGACAGGCAGCAAGGAACTGAAAATGAGCAGGTATTTATATTTAATCAACTAAGAAGATGTTTAATAGATCTTATTGACTGTGGTTTAGTGTAAAACACTGGGGTCTGGCGGACAGTTTTCCTGCGAAATAGGTTTTTATTTGAACGTAAATTTGTTATGTCTCTTATTTACAGAATATAAAACCAGACAATGAAGAAAGGCAGCCAAACCAGCCAGCCCAGTTTCACAACCGAGAATAGACGACACACTCTGCTACATCTGCTAAAAGCCGTGGAATCCTTGGTTCACTCAACATCGAAAGAAAGGAAAATAAAGATCTTGAAAAATAAATGAGTTTGTAAATACTGATTGGTGGTTTCAATTAAGTCATAACTATAAAATATAAATAATATCAGCATGCAGGGGGTTCATAATTGTATGGGGTTTATCATTAAACTCCATACATTTATGAACTCTCTTCATGCTGTATTTTAAATAATAATTATGTTCTCCATTTCGAATTTTCCCGCCTCTTAGTTTTCTTGCTATTCCGCAATGGCGCTAGTGCGTGTTTGTGTGTAGCTCTGTGGTTGCATTTTTTTTCTATTGAGTTACCGTTCTTCTCCCGTAGGGAGTAGTATATTCTTTGGTCTAATAGCTATGTGTGATACATCATCAAATAGGTCTCAGGGAGATGAATAAAAGTTACTATGACGCCAACAGCCAAATTTTTGTCCTTTCGGAGTTATATTGTATTGAAAATGTTAGTTTTTTTTTCAATACAATATAACTCCGAAAGGAGTTTTTGTACAGCTTGCTGAGACCTATTCGATGATGTGTTATTGACACACATGGCTATTGGGCCGAGGTCCAAAATTGCATTCCTTTGACAGCCATTAGATTTTTTTTTAGTTCTTCTGAAATCGGCTGATTCAGTTAAGATTTTCTGTAACCAAGTCATTGATAAATGGGTAAATTGTGCAATGAGCGTTTTTCTTCTCTTTTTTTTTAGTTCTATGAGATAATCTAGATGGCATCATTCGTTTCTACATACAAATTTGTGATTGGTGGCAGTCAATGTCAATGTCAGTTCACGGATTACTAAAAAAGAGAAGGAACCGGGTTTGCCATTCGTACGAAGTTTCTCGTAATGAAAAATAAAAACCCACAATCCACAGCAGACTCCAAAATATCTAAATAGGACGTAGGAGCACTTATCACCTAGCTAAAGCATATTTTTTTAGGTAAAAGGTAATCAAACATCGACACACCTCGAGTTATCTCAACTTTACGCATTGCTTTACACACACACACACACACACACACACACAGACAGGCACACACTCGCATATTCAGATACTCATACTCATACACACATACATAGCGACACTCATCCATGTATAAGACAGTACTTAAGCAAGAAAATTAATTTAAAGACAACATAATTATAAAAATCTAAAACCTCAATTTGTATTAGGTTCACACCTTAAGGTGTCAACTTGTTGCGTCGGCTGGATCGCTTAATCAGCCTTACTTTCTAAGTAAATATTGATTGAGTGATTTAACTGCAATGCAACACTGAACACTTAGGCGAAGTTCGAAAGTTTAGTGGTTGTTTTAAACGTATCTTGTTAATGCGCTCATCGCGTAACGCGTCAAGATACCTACCCACATTTTGTTTCCTATATTAGTTGTACACTCGGGAGTGAGGCTGGTATTCACAACACAGGTTTACTGCCTACCGTGAATACCATTCTACACTAACTACCTATGAACTAATAATAACTATGTACCGACCTATTAATGTAACATGTATCTTGTTAAATTGGATCAATAAATATCTTATCTTAACCATCACAAATTTCACAGACCCATAATAGTTTTTTGCTTTGACGTTTATTACTAAGGTACGGCAGCGCCACCTATTGAATCTTTTAAAACTAAATTTGACATAAGGAAAACGCTCATTAGGGTAAAAAGCTAAAATCTAGTTATATTTCGAGGAATTATGTAATTGGAGTATACTAAGATGATACGGACGTAGTTTGATCGCATAGGTTAAATCCCCCTGGTATGTCCGTTGTTGGTGCATTTACCCTGTTGTTATAAAACCAAAAAAATATGAATAAGTACGCAGCTAGATAGCTACACCTAGCTATGTTTCAAAAATACGAGACCCGAAATAGGGCATTTTACCCTATTTTTCAACAAGCCTAAAAATATATCGTATAGGTAATAGTGTTAACGCCTATGAAGGTGCAAACATTTTACCCTATTTTTCAACAAGCCTAAAAATATATTGTATAGGTAATAGTGTTAACGCCTATGAAGGTGCAAAACGAAAACGGTGCCGGCGCGGGCGCCGCGGGTGAGCAGTCGGTCTCAGGGTCAGGTACTGTCCGTATATTACACAGCACACCAGGAGTGCCAGGTTTAAAACTACCCACGATACACTTACCTGTCTTTTCGGGACGCTATCAAGATTGGCTTGAGTTTCATGATACATTCAATTCGTTAATTCATTCAAATGAAACCATTCCAAAAATCAACAAATTTCATTACTTGCGAGCTTCACTGAAAGACTGCGCCGCTCAAATCATTTGTGCGTTAGATTTCTCAGCGGACAATTACGACGTTGCCTGGCAGTTGCCAAGTCGGTCGCAAAGTAGTTACTTTGCGACCGTTATTATAACAACAGGTTACTCATTAATAACCACATTCACGCATTGTTCAACATTGAACCCATACAAAAAGAATCATCCAGGGCCTTACGAAACATTCTAGACACATTAAACAAAAATCTGAGGGCATTAAAAACATTAAAACTCCCAACAGATCACTGGGATGTGCTTATCATTTACATGGTTGTCAACAAACTTGATTCAGCGTCGGTTAGAGATTGGGAATCACATCGAAACCTCTTGAGTGGCGTTCCTTCGCTTACTGATTTCAATAAATTCATGAAAAACAGAGCTGATTTGTTGGAAACCATGGAAGAAGCTCACCCCAAGCGACGACACAGTGATATTACACACGCTCGACCAAAATCATTCGTTGTAAATCCACAAACACAATCGCATACAATTCAACGCTCGTCAAGCTATACATGTCCTTTGTGTAAAGGCAATCATGCAATTTATCAATGTGGAACATTTAAATCACTTTCTGTAGAGGTGGAGACATTTAAACCTTCGCATAAATTGTTTACGTCGGGGACATGAACAGCGAGATTGTAGACTTGGCCCGTGCACTGTGTGTAGCAAACCACATAATACAATGTTGCACAGAGATGAGTCATTCGATTCACGTGATTCACAAGTAGACAACAAGTCGTGCGTCGTCTTGTCCGCCCAATCACATTCCCCGTCAGGGAACATTCAAGTACCTACAATACATAAACAAAGTGTCGAAAACGAAAATATCGCACTTTCATCCACTACACAAAATAGCTCAGTGCTGCTATCCACTGCCCTCATCTCCGTCACTGGTCATGATGGTCAAAAACACGTTATCCGTGCATTATTAGATAACGGCAGCACATCCAGCTTTATTATTATTATTATTAAATTATTTATTGTACATACCAGTAAAAATTGTACAATTGGCGGGCTTAATACTAAATAGTATTTTATTCTAGCCAACCAACAGGTGACGTGGAGAAGGTGGGGGTAGTGCCAAACAGTGGAGTGATATTTTAATGTTTTATTAAATAATATATAGTATTATCGTAAAGATACATAAAACATATATAAGTAGTACATATATACATACACCTACAAAGATAAATAGTACATACATACATACGTGTTATGAAATAAATAAATAAATAATAAGCAGAAATAGACATAAATATAATATACTTATATACCTACGTACGGATAGGATTACAAATTATTGTTCTGAAGATGGAGATAGTGTGCCTGAACTCTACTCTTAAAAATGTCGACTGATGGTGCCTGACGAATGTATAGCGGTAGCGCGTTCCACAGACGCACTGCTGTCACGGTAAAAGAACCCGAATAGCCTGCCGTATTATGCTCTGGGATTTCAAGAAGTAAATCTTTGCATGGACGCTGAAGGCGACCATGCGCGCCACGTGGGGCGAAACGTTCGCGTAGATAATGGGGAGAGGAGGGGTCGTGAAGGACGCCATAAAGGAGCGTCAAGATATGGGCATTCCTGCGGTGGCGGATGTTTAGCCACTTCAACTTGGATCGGTATTGGGAAATGTGGTCAAATTTGCGGAGACCGAAGATATAACGTATACAAACATTAAGAAGGCGATCCAACTTGTCGAGAAGATTTTCAGTGAGGTCGGGGTAGCACACATCTGCATAGTCAATGTGGATGGTTTAAAGAGAGGGATGGAAACGCATACCTGGTTCACGTAGCGTGGCAATCCAAATGGTGTAGGGTGGCGTGCCTTGGCGACTGTCTTCCCTTCAAACCTTCCACTACGTGTGTTTTCCTTGATGATGGCCTTTATTGTGAGGCGCCGGGTGGAGTTGGCGCGGGCGCGAGGATCGTGATCACGAATATGCAGTTGACGGGACCAGTATAAGGAGCTGATCGACCGAACCGTCCGTGCAACGCCACGATCTTCTTGACACTCCCTTTGACAGCTTGTCATCGGTGGGTTTTTCTTCATGTACCCGCGTTTCCAAAAGGATCGGAGGTTGGGGGTAGGATGGGGAAATTTATGGACGGCCCCACATGGCGCTAAAATTTAAAACCTAACATAATCGCCCCCCAAAGAGCTACCCAGCTCTTTCATGAAAAATCGCAACATGGCACCTTTGAACAAGCTGCACAAGTTGAAGTTGATGTTCTAATTGTTAAATCTAATTGAAACCCTTAAGTTGATTAACCCCTTTTTTTTTCTTAAGTTGCTTAACCTACCTTAACCTAATCTCTACAAAAAAAAAAACTTTTTTGTTTAAAGTTAAGCTTCTGTGTCACTCCTAGGGAGAGGACACACCTTAGAAACAGAACGGAGGCAGAACCCAGCGCTAGTTTTAAGCTTAACAACCCGAACTACACCATCGCTGCCGGGGTGGAGCTCGGACACTCGACCTGAGCGCCATTGCAGGGGAGGCAAGTTATCCTCTTTAATGAGAACTAAATCTCCGACCTCTAAATTAGGGATGCCTTTAATCCACTTAGCCCTCTGCTGCAATAGGGTCAAGTATTCCTGCTGCCACCTGCGCCAGAAATGCTGCGATATCTGCCGAACAAGTTGCCAACGATTGAGGCGAGATATTGGTGTATGCTCGAAACAAAATTCAGCAGGAGAAACCAACGGTTGCCCGATCAAAAAATGCCCGGGTGTGAGAGGATCTAGACTGGTAAGATCATCGGACAAACCACACAAGGGTCGCGAGTTAAGCACCGCTTCAATTCTCGTAAAGATTGTGGTGAGTTCCTCGAAGGACAGAATCTGGTCACCGATGGTCCGCTTAAATAATTGTTTGGCCGATTTTACGGCGCTTTCCCAGATTCCTCCCATGTGGGGACTATAAGGCGGGTTCATGTGCCAGGAAACGTTGAGGTTCCTTAGCCCTGCACTGAGATCCGTACTGTTTTGCCGCATGAAAGTTTCGGCTTCCGAAAGATAGCGTTTACCCCCCTGGAAATTCTTCCCACAGTCCGTGTAGACATCAGACACGGTACCTCGCCTGGAAACAAATCTCTGAAAGCAAGCCAGGAAAGCTTCTGTGGACAAATCTGAAGTGACCTCGATATGTATTGCCTTGACGACGAGACACACGAAGAGACAGACATAGGCCTTCCTGACCTTTGCATTGCGAACTGTCGAAACCTTTATGTTAAAAGGTCCCGCAAAATCTATGCCCACTTTCAAGAACGGACGAGCCTGACGCACACGGGCTGGCGGGAGATTGCCCATGATGGGCTCCAGGGGTTTAGCCTTGAGTTGACTACATCGTCTACACTGGAAGATTCTGTGCCGTACCACCCGACGAGCTGAAACGATCCAAAATATTTGCCGCAAAATCGTGGTAAGACACGAAGCCCCAGCATGTAGATGCAATTTGTGATGATAGTCAATGATAAGATTTGTTAGATGATGTGCCTTAGGGAGCAAAATTGGATGCTTAACCTGGAAGGGCAAATTGGAATGCTTAAGTCGGCCGCCTACCCTTAATAAACCTTCAGAATCGATAAATGGTTGTAGGCGAGCCATGGAGACATCCTTCAAGGCGCGTTTATCCCTGAGTGCCTGAAGATGTCCATGGAAAACCTCCTCTTGCACCAACTTTATAGCTCTATGTAGAGCACCCTCAAGTTCATCTACCGATAGATAACTTTGTCTTCTCTGTTGTGTTTGGTGGCGAGCGTTGAAAACAAAACGCAACGACCACGCTATGACGTATTGTAATTTTGTCAGCGAGCTGTAACGCGCAATGACTGGACATGGAGCCGTTTCTTCTTGTTTTATGCTAACGCTTAGAGTCGTTCCAGCATCAGCAACCGTGAGCTCTTGATTTTCTGCCTCCACAACCAAGTTTTCGGGCCAAGCGTCGGGATCCTCCTTTAGCCAGTCAGGAGACCACCACAGGTTGTGCTCTACCATTTCCTTTGGCAACAAACCTCTGCTGGCACAGTCGGCCGGATTGAGAGCGGTGGGTACGTACCGCCAGCTGACATAGGACCCTAGACCTTGAATCTGAGAGACCCTGTTTCCTTCAAACGTCTTAAGCTTATGAGGAGGCGTGCGAAGCCAATGTAAGACGACCGTAGAGTCACACCAAGCAAAGGTACCATCAATTTTGATTCTACGCTGCAGAATGTCCCGGACGCGACCGATGAGGCCGACCAGTAGAACTGCACCGCAGAGCTCTAATTGAGGAATGGTACGCCGCTGTCTAGTCGGAGCAACTCTAGTTTTTGCTAGAAGTAGATGTACTCCAACTTCTCCGCTACGATCCTCTACGCGAAGATAAACCACAGCTCCAAACACTCGCTCGGATGCATCGCTAAATCCCAAAATGTCAACTCGTGCAGGATCTTTGCTGAAAATAAACCTTGGAAGATGTGGACGACGTAAAATGTCGAATCCAGCTGCGAAAGGATCCCACGAATCAGACAGCTCTTGGGGCAGCATATCATCCCACGAAAGATCTGTGCGCAGCCACAACTGCTGCATGATAAGTTTTGCGTATAGAACCACTGGAGCTAAATAGCCACAAGGATCGTACACCTGTGCGATATTAGACAGAATTTGTCTTTTAGTGGAGCATGGACTGAGTGTCCCGGTGCGAAACATGAGATTGTCACACTCAGCATTCCACCCTACCCCCAATACCTTAAATACCTTGTCCCCTGATTCATTGAATCGAAAGGGCACCTCAAGATGATCTGATGGATAGTCCTTTAAAATTTCCTTCTTGTTGCTGACCCATTTACGTACAGCTAACCCTCCCTGTCCTAGCACCTCTACAATTTGGAGTTGTAGATCCCTAGCCGACTCTACATCAGAACTACCAGTGACCACGTCATCCACGAAAGTATCCTCCTTGAGGGCACGAGCACCGTCTGGATGTGTGGCTTCATTGAGCACAGCCAGCTCGTGCACGACGCGCATCGCGAGATAAGCTGAGCTTGAAACTCCGTAAGTGACAGTGGTAAGCTCGAACTGCTGTAGCGGCTTGTTGGGGGAATCGCGCCAAAAAATGGTCTGGTATTTACAGTCATCCTCGTGAACACGGATCTGCCGATACATCTGCTTAATGTCACAGGTGAAGACGACAGCATGCGCACGAAAGCGCAACACAATATCCTCGATGTTATGCTGAAGTTTAGGACCTGGCATCAACACCTGGTTGAGAGAGACACCCGAGCTGCTTGGGGCAGATGCATCGAAGACTGCACGGAGCTTTGTGGAACTGCTACTTTCATTTAATACCCCATGGTGAGGTATGTAGTACCTTCCTTCAGATGAGTCACTAGACACTGGTCTCATATGGCCTGACTCTAGATAGTCAGCCATGAACGCTGTATACCTTTCCCTAAGCTGCTCTGACTTGAGAAGCTTGCGCTCAAGATTGTAAAATCGCTTGAGAGCAGACGCTTGAGTGTTCCCCAATGGCTTACGGATAGGTCTAAAAGGTAGCCTAACTATGAAGCGACCAGTGTCGTCCCTTGAATGAGTATCCACAAAATGCCTTTCGCACAATAGGTCCTCAGGATCTTTTATAGTTGGTGAGGGTGGCTCCTCGGTTTCCCAGAAACGAGTAAGCATGCCGTCCAAATCAACTGCACTGTGTAGAGAGACATCTCTACGTGACAACCCTTGTTGCTCCACTGGCGCTCTACCCAACAACACCCAACCGAATAGGGAGGAGTGGGCAGTAGGTAATCCTTGTCCCAGACTTTGCCGTTTACCATCAAAAATTTCATTATAGAGATCGACTCCGATAAGTAAGTCGATGGGACTGGGTACCGAGAACTTGTCGTCAGCCAGTGGGAGTAAAATGTCTCTACACTTCTCTTGGACAGCCGATGAAACCATAATACTGGGAAGAAAACCAGTAATACGCTTGACCACTACAGCTGAAGTGATAAGAGGAATGTGACTGCTATCATGAAGCGATTTGATGACACACTGGACTTTACCATTTGTCCGTTGACTGTTGGAACCTCCCAAACCAAATAAAGCACCAGAATTTGAACGAGTCAATCGCAATTTCTGGGCGAGGTTCTCCGTCATTATGCTAACCTGTGAACCACTATCTAGTAGAGCCCGAGCTGTGTGAAAATATCCGTTAATGTCCTGGACTCCTACCAAGGCCGTACCTAATAGCATACTGGACTCAAGATGAGCACTATGTTCACTGAGAGACTGGACTGTGGACCCAAATGTCGACACAGCAGTCCCAGAGACCTGGGGAGCAGGATTACCTATCCCTTGCTGTTGTTGTTGTTCAATATGAAGCTTAGTGTGGTGCCTACCTTGACATATTGAACACCGACTCTTTGATAAACACTTTTTTACGAAGTGTGGCCTTAGACAATTGAAACATAGCCCACTATTTATGACAAGCTCCCTGCGTTGACCCGGTGTCATCGCATTGAACTTCTCACAATTATAGACCCTATGTTCCCCTTTACAAATACAGCAGACGAAAGTACTGACTGTTAGTGTTGATCTTGTTGGGCTAACCCAACAATTAGTGGAAGTAATTAGTGTAACAACAGTTAGTGGCAGTCCCACTAGAACCGCTGACTCCCTTTGATACGCCGACAGTTTCCCACACCCTGAGCTGATTTTCCAAAAAACTGAGCAAAGTGTCAAAGCTAGGAATGTCCTGAGGTGAACCACTGAGGCTAAGTTCAAACCTACTGCGTAACTCTGAGGGAAGTTTCCTTGAGATGATGTGCAACATTACAAAACTCCATGACTTGACATCAAATCCTAAAGCCACAAGAGCCTGCATGTTCTCCTTAAGTGTGTTAACAAGTTTACGAAGACCATTTGTGTTTTGATGAGCTAATGTAGAAATGTTCAATATGCTTTCCAAATGTTTGTCGGCTATAAGCCTTTTGTTCTCATACCTTTCCCTTAAAAGTGTCCGAGCAACCTTATAATTTTGTTCCGAGAGTGATAAATGTTTGACGAGATTCAATGGTTCCTTTTCAAGGATGCTCAGTAAATAGTGCATCTTTTGAATATTGTTCAAGTCCTGATTTTGATGAACAAGACTATCAAACAAAGCTATGAAGTTAGGCCATTCTGTATAAACCCCTGAGAATGTACCCAAGTTTATTTTCGGAAGACAAAACTGAGTAGTTTTAGGTTTACTAGTCTCCGACACCTGTGCTGTTTGTTCCATGATACTATCCCGCATAACTTCGATAGAGTAGTACACTTCATTATATTTGTTAAACCTAGCGTTGGTCTCATCCTGCTGCCTTTCGTCAGAGCACTCCGATATAAATGAATTGAAAGCCTGGTGGTACCGATCGCGGAACAACTGTGCATCCTTGTAACGGGCTTTGAATGATGCAAGACGCGCTGGGTCCAACTCCGTTAAGTTCATGTACAATTCTTCAGCTATCTTATACAAACCACTGATATAAGTTTCATACGATGTCATGGCTACGGCATGACCACTTCGTAAGACTCCTTTTTTAAGTTGTTGCTCTTCCCTATCCTTAGACATGGTTGCTTTATTACGAGAAATTAGCAAGAAGCAGACGAAATAACAAATCAAAACAATACAACTTCAACTTGTATCACAGACTATGTTGATTATCACTTTGACGTTTAGGTGTTGCCAGTAATTTATATTGCGTTTCAATATCAATTCACAATTAGTGATGTACAAAAACCGGTAAATAAAAGTGAATGAATGATTTAGTACCATAGACAAAATTTGTTTTACAGGAAATGAGAACACTAAAAATTCAAAATGGTGACACGAATGGTGAAACAAAATTACCCCCAAATGTATGAAATTAGAAAAAAAAAATACTTTTTTAGGTTTTTAGTTAGGAAATAAGATGATTGCCTTGAAAATAAGATGATTATCCGGGTGGAAGGACCAATTTCATGGATGGTTTAAAGAGAGGGATGGAAACGCATACCTGGTTCACGTAGCGTGGCAATCCAAATGGTGTTGGGTGGCGTGCCTTGGCGACTGTCTTCCCTTCAAACCTTCCACTACGTGTGTTTTCCTTGATGATGGCCTTTATTGTGAGGCGCCGGGTGGAGTTGGCGCGGGCGCGAGGATCGTGATCACGAATATGCAGTTGACGGGACCAGTATAAGGAGCTGATCGACCGAACCGTCCGTGCAACGCCACGATCTTCTTGACACTCCCTTTGACAGCTTGTCATCGGTGGGTTTTTCTTCATGTACCCGCGTTTCCAAAAGGATCGGAGGTTGGGGGTAGGATGGGGAAATTTATGGACGGCCCCACATGGCGCTAAAATTTAAAACCTAACACAATGACTGGGAGCAACAAAGCGTTGACTAACGTAACTTTGGCGGAATACGGCAGGAACTTCTGCATACGTTTAAGCGAGTGCATGGATGAGAAGATTTTCCTACTTATCTCCGAGACATGTTTGTCCCAAGATAGGTTACCCTGTATGTGGAGGCCTAGGTTCTTTACCTCACTACAGTACGGTAACGGAGTGCCATTATATGTAATTGAGGATAAAGATGTCAAGTCAATCCTAGCCAGCAACGCCCTGCCACCCACAATCATCACCTGAGTCTTTGCAGGGTTTACAAGTAAACCGTACTGCTCAGTCCACGAGTTGATTGCTGTTAGATCGCAGTTCATTTTCTCTATAGCAACAGGAAGCAAGTCAAGTTTAGACGGCAAATAGATCTGAAGATCGTCTGCGTATAGGTGATAGGAACTGAAGTCTATTACTGAGGCAAGAGTGTTAATAAACACTGAGAAAAGTAAAGGAGAGAGTACGCCACCTTGAGGGACGCCAGCAGGCACCAGTCGGAGAACTTGTCATCCGTACGGATGCGCTGCTGGCGCCCATGAAGATATGAATGAAACCAGCCGGTCGCTGACTCCGATATGTAGAGGGAGCGAAGGATGGCAAGCAGAATATCGTAGTCGACGCAATTGAATGCACTACTGAAATCCAATAGGGCGATAAGTGTAACTTGCCGATTATCCATGGCCGAACGGAAATCATCTGTAATCTTGATGAGGGCTGAACTGGTGCTGTGCGAGGACCGGAATCCTGACTGGAAAGGGTTTAGGAGTTGGTTGGTGTGGAGAAAAGCCATGAGCTGACGATTCACCACACGTTCCAGGACTTTGGATAGGAAGGGAAGGATCGAGATGGGCCGGTAGTGATTAAATTCGGTGGGGAGTGAAGTTTTTGGTATAGGCACCATGTAAGCCATTTTCCATTGAGAGGGAAAGGAGCAAGAGGACAGCGAGTAGTTTATGATATGGGTAAGGACGGGAAGGATTGGCGGGAGTATCGGCAATAATAGGTCACGACCCACAGAGTCATGGCCTACAGCCTTGGTATGGATGGAGAGGATAACTTTTTCAACAACAGAGTCAGCAACCGGGGTGAAAAGGAAACTATTAGGGGAAGCTACGGGAGATGTTACGAGAGACTTTATAGTCAAAGCTTTTAGCAGCGGATCAATAGAGTGAGGGGGAGATGAAAAGTACCGGTTCAGACCATTCACGTCAAGAGACGGGTTTAGGTCCTGCCGACACTTTCCAAATCCCAGAGTACGCAGGAATTGCCAGATGTTGTTGGGGGAACATTTTTCTATAGAGGAGTGGATGTGGCGGCGCTTTGCGTTCCTAATCACCTGATTACAACGATTTCTGGCCGTCTTGAAGAGATTCCAGTTATCTTCTGTAGGAGTCTTTTTATGTTTCCTACGAAGCTTATCCCTCTTTGCCATCAGTGCACGGATTTCATCAGTAATCCACGGTGCTGGCGGACGTTTCATTTTGACAGGACGTAGCGGAGCATGGATATCGTACAGTCCAATTATTTCATTGTTAAAGAGGTCAATCTTCTCATCCACCGTACCCAGGCGTAACAACCGCGACCAGTCTATGCTCTCAGCATCTGCTTTGAGCTTAGCCAGGTCCATCCTAGCAAAGTTACGTTGAAAGATTATTTTAGGTTTAATTTTAGGGATTTTAAGTTTATATGAAGCAAAGATGAGGTCATGATTGGAGAAGCCGGGCGCAGTAAATTGGCCATGGGCAGTGATACGGTCGGGCTTAGAGGAGAAAATAAGGTCAAGTAAAGTGTGAGAGTCATTTACATGATAAGTGGGCCCTAAGTCAAGAGAACTAAGATTGACAGAAGAAGTTAACGAAAGAAGTTGACGGGCACGCACATTATCAGAGAGGAGGTTTGTGTTGAAGTCACCCATAATGACAACATGGTCGTAATTTGGCAGATGTGTGGCCAGCAATCCATCCAGCGCGTCAAAATAGTCGGTACCTGGTGGTGCATACACAGTCCCTAGAAGGAATTTAGTGGTGCTGAAGTTTAATTCGAGAAACAGATATTCCATAGAGCCAGTGTAAGTTGATTGAGATTGGGAAACTATATGGTATTTAATTTCAGACTTTAGGTAGATCGCAACCCCACCACCCCGTTTACCTATTCGGTCGTTCCTGACAAGGACGTAACCGGGTAGACAATAGTTTGAAGAGGGTAGTGAGGGTTTGAGCCAGGATTCGGAGACTAGACACGCTTGGATGTGATTGCTGGTAAAGGTGGCGAGAAGGTCGGAATGGTGCGCAGGAATGCTTTGAGCATTAATATGACAGAAATTCAGATTCTTATGATGCGGAGAGAATGTGTTGTGAAGCAGGTCGCTGAGCGGAACGGGCACCCCAGAGACATCCAGAGCATCCCTGAACGAGTCAGACGAGTCGAAGGAGTGGAACAGCTCAGAATTAACAGATAAATCCATTTTATATAGTTAAATACATAAATATCTATACAGTAAATAATTAATATAATAATGAAATTAAATAAATAAGATCGATACACCTAATTTTAAATATTTACAGTAATAATATAGAACCGAGCAAAGCGGAAGAGTATTGGCAACGCGCAATCACACGTCAACTACCGGTTCACCAGACAGTTTATAACAGCAACGTTATAACACAAATAAAATTATTGACAAACGAATTAAATAAAGAATTTTAAGTTTTAGAACGCAGCCGAATGTATGCTCTGTGGTAACTGTCAGAAGAAAATGACAGCAAACATAGACAGTTATTCTGTGGTGGTGGTGACAAGAAGAGATTTTTATGCGGTACAATAGAAAAAATATCGGCAGAAACAAGACGTTGTCTATCACAAGAGACTTTCAGCTTATTTTCAGCAATGAGGGACATACTTGGCAAGAAACTAAGGTTAGAGTAAACACAAAGTGTTACGCTAACAACATCGATGGAACAATTTGTTTTGTTCGTCAACTGAACACTTCCCGTCTATTTCCTTACAGGCTGAGTGCGTCTGGTGGATCTAGTGGAGGTCTTATGGGCTTTCGAAGCAGCAGGTACAGGTGGCACAGTCTTTGGTGACTCGGTAGCTGCAGACTCTGTAGCTGTTTGGTCCAGCTGGTCCAATTGCTGTAGAGTATCAAGCCGGATCTTGTTTCCATCTGGAAGCTTCACATATACGACCCCATCTAGTGACCAACACCTATGGATGCCATGTCGACGCCTAGCCTTCGAGGAACAGCTCTCTACGCCTTGGGGTCAGAAATTCGGTCACCGTGATGCCACTACCTTTTAGAGCCTTCTTACTTTGCCACACTTGGGAACGAACTGAGATGTTGTGGTATCTTACCAAGATGGGTCGTGGTCGAGTTTGGTTCTTGGATGGCTTACCAAGCCGATAACATGACTTTATGTCAGCTGCTGTGAAACTCTCCAGTTTGAGCTTCTGCTTAACCACATCGGTCACTCGGGTGCAAAGGTCCTCGTCGTCAGCCTCGTCAACGCCCAGCAGACAAAGAAACTTCTTTCGCCCCGAGTTATCAATGTCATCAAGCTGTATGGAGAAGGCCGTCAACTGTCCCCGGAGCAGCTCGATCGCCTCCAGCATGCACAACTTAAAGATAGCAAACTCGCTGGCCAGCTGCTCCATAGTTGTGGAAGAGGGTGGTGTCACGGACATTCTGGATTCAAATGATGCCATGCTTGCTGTGAATCTCTTCTCCAGACTGGTTAGGGCAGCCATTGTCTCCAAATTGTTGTTTGGCATAGTGCAACTGTTGGGACTGTTATGAAGTGAGGTTATGGTGATTTGGCAGTTTAGTGTAAGGGTTTTACATAACCTTTGAACTGTTAAACTGTGTGCTACCAATTAAGCATTACTTCACACTTAATAAAGTAAGTAAATATATTTTTATTTAATTAAAACGTGGGAGCAAATTACTTTTGGTCTTTCTTAATTCGAAGCTCTTTATGACCGAAAGTTTGTGTGAAAAATTAAAACTTCCGGTCCAATCAACTTCGACTTCCGTTGAAGGCTTAAATAGGCAGCTATCACGCATTACGAAACGTTGCAACATTCAGATCGATTCACTCACTGAAACATACACTACACACAACACTTGCTTTGTTGTTCCTCAAATAACACAGTTATTACCAACCACACACATTGATATTTCTCCGTTAAAAATTCCCAGGGATATCCGTTTGGCCGACCCCACCTTTTATCAGCCATCAGAAATTGATATGTTGCTCAGTGCCGATATATTTTGGAAAATATTGGGCACCAAACGAATTTTCCTCGGAAAGGGAAAGCCAATACTCAACAAAACGAAATTAGGTTGGCTAGTTTCAGGTTCAATCAGCACACACACAAACAATTCATATCATTTACACACCCACACAAATACAGTCCACTGTCATTTCTCAAACGACATCAAATTAAACAACAAGCTTGACCAGTTTTCTATGAAACAATCACCAAAACATTAGGCCTACTTTGGGCATGTAAAACAGACACAACTACTTTTCTCAATTGACATAAATACACAACTACAAAAAATGAATTACAATGGCTTAAATATCCAGTAAAGATTAAACCGGAAGAGTTACCGGAAACGAAAATAATTTGTCACACTTTGACACAAGACAATACATTACATTTCATATACACATTTTCAGACTTCAGTAAATTACAACGCGTAACTGCATTTACGTTACGTTTCATTCACAATTGTCGCAATCCGACACATAAACAAACAAATCACTTATCAGTTGCAGAAATAAATGCATCTACCCTCCTTGTATGCAAAATTGTGCAAAGGGAAATCTATTCACAAGAATACACCACTTTACAAAAAGAAAAAACATTATCCACAAAAACCAAGCTACTGAGTTTGAATCCATTCATAGACCGTGACGGTGTCATGAGAGTCGGAGGCAGATTAAGTAATTCAATTTATGATTACGACACAAAACACCCAATCATTCTCGACTCATCACATTTTCTAACACAATTAATTTTTCAACATTATCATAAAATCCTCATGCATGCTGATCCACAACTCTTGTTAGCCAGCATTAGACATAAATATTGGGCAATCGGTGGTCGTAACCTCGCTAGAAAAACAACACACAATTGCGTAACTTGTCGCTTCTCAGGCAAATCACCTCAGCCGGTAATGGGTCATTTACCTGCGGAACGGGTTCACGCGGAATTCGTTTTTGCTAACACAGCTGCTGATTACGCAGGGCCAATTTTGATAGCCGACAGGAAAGGCAGAGATTGCAGGTTAATTAAATCATACATATGTGTATCCGTGTGCTTGGCAGTACGGGCAGTACACATAGAACTTGTAACCGACTTATCCACTCAGGCTTTCATTGCCGCTTTAAATCGATTCATTGCCCGCAGAGGAAAACCGGCCAACATATTTTCGGACAATGGCACGAATTTTGTTGGTGCATTTAACGACTTTTCTAAGTTTCTTAAATCCAATTGTAAAGACATTAGTTCTTATGCCTCAGAGCAGTTAATTAACTTTAAATTTTCCCCCGCATACAGTCCTCACTTTAACGGCTTAGCCGAAAGTTCTGTAAAATCCATCAAACATCATTTAAAACGAGTCTTATCACTCGCTCACCTTACTTATGAGGAGATGAATACAGTGATAGTGCAGATCGAAGGGATACTCAATTCAAGGCCTTTAACTCCCTTATCCACTCATCCTACCGATCTCATTCCTCTCACCCCCGCTCACTTCCTCATCGGACGAACTTTAACGATGTTGCCTTCTCCACAGATCGACGAAAAAGCACAGATTTGCTCACTGTCACGATACCAGCGAGTCAAATCACTCGTTGCCCATTTCTGGAGTCGATATTATAAAGAATACATTACAGAACTGAAAAAACGCAACAAATGGCGCAAGGATGGAGGACAACTACACCAAGATGACATGGTGCTAGTGAAAGACGACCGCCTGCCCCCCAACAGATGGCTGCTCGGCCGCGTCTCCAGCCTGCACCCCGGCGCCGACGGAGTGAGCCGCGTCGCCGACGTCTACACATCTTCGGGTACGCTGAGAAGAGCATACAATCGCCTCTGCGTGCTGCCTCAATCCAGATCATCAGAACTTTATATTACATTAGAACAGAATGTTCTAACGGCGGGAGCCTGTTAACGCCTATGAAGGTGCAAAACGAAAACGTAAAGGATGGCAACCCCGCCACGCCTTCCAGACGCCAACGTCAAATCGAACCCGCGCTCTCTGCTTCACGCGCCGCCGCACCGATCGGTTGTGCACACATAATATTGTAATTTAACGTCTTTAACCAATAAATGTTAAACGTATTTGCAATAAAGTTCCTCATTGAAGAGACCCCTGCAGTCCTCAAGACCTAGCCCATCCAAATAGACATAACTAATCGTAATATTTATTAGCCCCCCAGTTTAAAATTTTGTTTGGTTACCATGCATCGTCGTTTTCTGAAATAATTGGGTAGCTAGATAGAAAAAAAAAAATTAAAAAAATAAACTCACGCCCGTTATCCCCGAGGGGGTAGGCAGAGGCACCAATCACTAAGAACTGCGCCCACGTTTTGCCGAGTTTAAATAGAAGTATGTAGTTATATAAAGCATCAATCAAGTAACTATACTTGAGCCATTACAAACGTGCGAACTAAGTCATAAGCATTTGTATCAGACCATTCAGACTTCTCCCTCACACATATAGGAGGTATATCAGGCAATTCAGGCATATCCGATATATGAACTCTCGCTCGCACTTTTGTGACTCGGTTCGCACGTTTGTAATGGCTCAAGTATAGTACTTATTGCAGGTATACACCCATGCACTCTACTCCGTTGGCTTAAGGGCGACTTTGCAACTAAAATGTGAAGATTGACGTGCTGTCGACTGTACTTACTATTATGTAAGTCAATAGGCAGCGTAGGTATATACCATAGCAACTCATTTATAGCTTTACGCGACCTTTTTCTGTAAGTACTCAATTTTAAATTAGCTGTGTACTCGTGTTTTGGGATCGTAATTTTTGCGGGTGCAGAGTGACAAGCGACACAACCCCCACGTGCGAATGCCGAAGCGAGTAGCCTTGGGTAACTCAGGAGCCAGATATGATAGGACACATATCTCCCCAGTCGTCAAGTGTGTCCCTGTTATATCTCGGAGATTTCAATTATATCTGGCTCCCTCTCCTACTAAGCTCCTGCTACTTTATCCAGCTCATACACAGTGCGCGAGAGCGAGATCGAGATCGGCTGTCATCGGATACATTCGGCCGCATTTCTCGTCGTAGTAAAAAACGAGCGACGAGAGAAAGATCACCAGATTCTTACAAATGTATTGACTTGGTGACCTTTTTGATCGCTATTGGTACGCCTGGCTTGTTCGGCTAACATCGTGCATTCGGGCGCAATACTCGTATTAATGAGACGAACGGTTAAGAAGGTAATCATATATGTTTGTCACGCTTTAATTACCGATTTGTGAAACGGAGGTCACCAGTTCATACTAAATATATCGTTTTGGTGATCTTTTCGATATCTTACTTTGGTGCATAGCACGGGAAAGTCAAAACTAGTCTTTATGTAGGTCACAGACGGTAAAGTTAAAAAAGCAATTAAAATTAGGCACAAATGCGAATGCATTGTTTACGTAAATACTTGTTTTGAGTTAGTTTGCAATTGAAGGTCATCAAGCGATCTGATTTGACGTGATTTTTAATCATTGTATATTTTCAACTACAGGGTGTCCAGGGGAGGTAGGGGGGGTGTGAAACCGCCATAACTTTGCAACGGTGCGGGATGCGGGGGCGGGGGTTACACTGTGACGTGCGGCACGTCTCGGAGATTTAGTAACAATGGAGTCGTATTCGGGAGCGCATCGCGCTTTTTGCGTGCGCGCATATTACCAAAACGCTAATTCTATCGTTACTGCGCAACGTTTATATCGACATAACTATCGAACACGCCGTGCCCCAGGTGAGAGCAGCATAAGAAGATGGATAGACATGTTTGAAAATACCGGTGCAACAATTCAGATCCCTAACAGAAACAATTTACGCACTGTACGAGATGAAGAAACCATCGAAGAAGTGAGGCTATCAATTCGTCAAAATCCTTCACTTTCAGTGAGAAAACGTTCTCAACAGCTACAGATTAAAAAATCAAGTTTACACGTGATTTTGAAGAAGGACTTACGTCTCAAGGCATACAAGATTCAACTAGTGCAAGAACTGAAACCTACTGACTACTTAAATCGGGTAACCTTTGTCCAGGAAATGATGAATCGCTTCAGGAACTTTAACAACATCCTCTTTAGTGATGAGGCCAACTTCCACTTAAACGGTCACGTAAACAAACAGAATTGTCGATATTGGGCCCCAGATAATCCTAAATTAAAGCATCAAAGGCCACTACATAGCCCTAAACTAATCGTATGGGCTGCCATGTCCGCTCGAGGACTAATTGGACCTTATTTTTTCGAAGATGAAAAGGAAACGTTCAGTAACTGTAAACAGTGATCGCTATTGCCACATGTTGAGGGACTTTTTGGCCTCCAGGCTGCAAGAATTTGATGGCTTCAATTCAAGGACTTGGTTCCAACAAGATGGAGCCACTTGCCACACATCGAACGAGTCAATGGCGGCTGTGACTGAATTGTTCGCCAATAAAGTGATTTCTCGAAGGGGCACCATTGAATGGCCTCCCAGGAGTCCAGATTTGAGTCCATTAGACTATTACTTGTGGGGCTACCTAAAGAGTGTTGTTTATGAAAATAAACCAACAACATTGATGGCATTAAAGCAAAACATCACCACAGAAATGGCGGCTATCTCAAGAGCCACGTGCCAAGGAGTAATTAACAATTTGCGTTCACGGTTCGAGGAGTGCTTGCAGCGCGAGGGACGCCATTTAGACAACATAATTTTTAAGAAATAACTCTCCAATTATTACTGTTCTAAAATATTAACATTAATTTTGAAAATTATTGAAAGTGTTTTTTTTACTGATGATTTTGACCCCCCCTACCTCCCCTGGACACCCTGTATTAAATATGCCCACCTCAACATGTTTCACAGTCTAATTTGTTCGTATATTTGCTACTAAAGTGATACATTCATATTAAATCTGTTCAGGTTGTCAGTCCTAAGTTTGTAAAGTATGAAGAAAATTTGAAAATAAATATAGTAGGTACAATCTGTCGTGATTATGAAAGAAATTGTGAGCTGGATATAATAGGAAATAGGTAGACTAGACTCATCACTTGTGTCGCACGGCTCTTATCTCCACTCACACTCTGTTGTACGTCTTATGAGCTAGGATACAACGGTGAGTAAGATATGATTGGGATATAATGTGTCCCGGTGATCAAAGATATGAGATATAACAACTCCCTCTAAGGACACACTTTGCGCAAGTCTAGAAGCGAGACTGGGCCTCGCGGAGGTGCGGTGCGCCGTTCGGGGTGGACGTTTAGTATGGAATCAGCGAGTTCGAAACTAAACATCGTAAGCGCCATCCACATATTTGGCAAAAGTTAATAGAAATGCCTTGTTTTTTGGAAATCTAAAACAGTCAAGAAATCGAAAAGGTAAATACTTATCTGTTTGTGATTTTACAGGAATTCGTATTGTAAAACACGTCCGTAATGAGCATTTACATAAAATTTTAGGAGCGACTTCTGGATTTTTTTCTATCGAGCAAAGTTTTTCCAATCGCGTTTTGGAAACAGTCATCCCCTCACACATACGGTCTGTAATACACATTCCAAATTTCAATGCGAAAAATCGTAAAGTTTTTGAATAACAGCTAATAGAAAACATCGAATTTCGGCATATTCACTTACTAAGGGCCCTTAACTCGATAGAGTGGGAAGTTACGTAATATAAGGGCCAACCAGCTGAGCGGATTTTGATGAAACTTCTGAACTAAACAGGAAGTTACTCTCTAATTTCTTAGTTCCTTGAGACAATCTAGATGGCGCTATTCGTTTCTACATAGATTCGTAGCAATCAATGTCAAAGATAGTCCACAGATCACTAAACCAGAAAAGGAGCCAGGGTTGCTATTCGGACGAGGTTTCTCGTAATAAAAAATAGAATTCAAACCCACAATCCACAGCAAAGACTCTAAAATATCCAAATAACTAGTAAGTAAGCGTACTTATCACCAAACGACAACAGCATATTTTTTAGGTAATCAACAATCAATCACAAATTCCACAGAACCATAGTATTCTTTTTGCTTTGACGATTATTACTACGGGACGGCAGCGCCACCTAGGGAATCTTTTAAAACTAAATTTGACATAAGGAAAAACGCTCATTCTGACATTTCATAAGTGTGGCTACTGAAAAAGTTCTCCACCGAAAAAGGGACAAATTTGACCCATTTGAGGGCAATAAAAATAGAATGCTACGTATTTTTTATGTTTTACCTGCAAAAAGGTTAATCTAAATATTTACTTACTCAAGTAACCTAATACAAAACTAAAAAATATTTCAATATCACGAACAATATATCGAATTAGCTTTATTTCTTTATTTTATTCTTTAGCTGTCATCACTGCCTACGAATTCAAGGTTTCGTAAACCTTTTTAGAAAAGTGAAGTATGCCGCTGTTAGCTCTCTTAATAATTCATGTCAGCGATGATGATGATGATGATGAAGATAGTGATATTAGTATTAATGATGAATACATATTTTAATAAAAATATCCTTTTTTTACTTGTGCTTTTTTACAGTTTGTGTGATGAAAAGGGACACAATAGGGAATGGATGAAAATATCAGTTTCAATTTTTTTGGCTTCGTAGTTAATTTTTAAATAATCTTAATATTTTTCCATTCGTAGTTCTGGGCTCAGTACGGCTTATCAGACATATACCTTGGTCCGCTACGTATGAAAAAAAAATATCTGGTGACAATGACAGCTTTTCAAGGTGGATTTTTTTTAATACGTAGCGGACTAAGGAATATGTCTGATATGCCGTACTAAGCCCAGAACTACGAATGGAAAAATATTAAGTATATTTAAAAATCAACTACGGGGCCAAAAAAATTGAATTTTTTTTATCGCGTTAAGGAAGGTTATTCCTATCACCAAAAAAAATCAAGCACTTCTGATATTTTCATCCATTCCCTATTGTTACTCGCCTTAAATTCTCTTTTAATTTGGAGCTCCACACTTTATAAAATGGATACATTCACTAACAAATTAAATGTGTAGACTCAGATGTTTACACTCGTATTGAAATTGAAAAATGTGCCCGGCCAAAAAAGGTTTCTAATCTCTGACATGTCAAAAAATGATAACTGTCAGAATTCTACGGAATTAAAAATCAGACTTTAGTGTAGGTCTGTTTGTTAGAAAGTACGTCACTACTATGAAGGTACTATGCCTTATTAATTTTATTAATAATTAATTTTTAATATTATTATTTTATTTATTTTATTAATTTTTTTAATAGTAATAATAATAAAAATACAGATATTGTACGTAAAAATATATGTACTTTTAACAATACAAGTATAACAAAAGCCATTAAAATTAGGTGCAAATATTGTGGCACTTTTATTAGCAAATATCATATTTTAGAGGATAATTTACACTGAGTTAAAGACAGATCTGAAAATTGGAAACTAATAATAATCTAACTGTACTACAATTATTGTAGCTACAGAGAATAGATAAAATTATAATACAAACAGAAATGAATGCATAATTCTGCAGATACATACAATACAAATATGTATCGCATTTTATAGGGTCAGTTTCTGAATTAAGAATTTCGCTAAGTAAAGATTTAACCGTAGTGCTGTCTCGTCATGTACTTAACTTAATGAAAATCTCAAATCAGAATACTGCCCCGAGTCTTTTTCTTTTAAAACAATATCGCGGCAAGCAAATGAAAAATAGGTATCTATAATTTTTTGTGACTCAATTAAATGTAATATAAAAATGTCGTGTCACAGTGTTTGTTATCGATCTCCTGCGAAACGGCTTCAACAATTTCTATGATTTTTTGAGTATATTTAGTAGGTCTGAAAATAAGTAATATGGCAATACAACGTCTGCCGGTACAGCTAGTAGGTACATAACAAGGTGTTATTGAATGAAACTAAGTGCCCTGCCTCACTAGGACGCCATGGCCATCCAAGAAGTTAATATTGAAATGTATGGTGCCTAACTCACTTGGCGACGGTTTGGCAACGTTGCCATTCAATACAAACTGCTTGGATACGTAGCTGGCGACATCGCTATGGCGTCCTAGTGAGGCAGGGCATTTAATGTAATTGAAACCAAACGTAAAAAGTAAAGCTCTCTGTAGTGCTACCTATCGCTTCCTAATTCCCTTATTTACAATAAGCGTATCTATACAAACGCGCTGCGGCAATGTAGATGCGTGCAGCATTGGTCATGACTCACCCTGATTAAGCTTTGCGAAACAGAGCGAAAAGTGGGGTACAATACGGTAGTTGACACGACCAACAATAAATTATTTGATATGCTGGATTAAAACAAAAATTACAAATATATTTCGGAAAATGTATCCCTTTTAGTCAATTACTAGTAATTACAATTTTTTAAATAGATGAAACATAAAAAGAGTGCTCTGAAATATGACGTCATAAACCGGTATTTTCATACAAAGTTCTGTTTTAAAAGTAACTTATTTGACATGTTGTCAACTACCCAATTACGTAAGACTCCACTGTATTGAGTTGTCTGATTTAGCCCTTTTGTTCCCGGTATAACACACCATCTTATATCACACTGTTACATTCTGGGACTTTTTTTCCCAGTAGGTATCTCATACTCCTGCTCCGAACTGTCATATACATTCTTATTTTGACTCTTTCGTGTTGTCTAAATGCTTAACCCGATAGAGTGGGAAGTTGCGTATTGTAAGGGCTGGTCGGGCTCTTCCGACAAAAAGTCAAGTAAGTGTGTCCGGAATGAAGTTAGTGGTGTCTACTGCTTGCGAAAGTTTTAACAAGTCTGTGTGCAAGTTACCCTCGAAAGCATTTCCTCCCAAACCGAGTCGTGAGGGCGGAATAAACTTCCTGACTATATCGTTAGTGCAGACTCAGTGAACTATTTTAAAACTACACTAGATAATTATATAAAAACCAAAAACATACACGCATCAGCTTTAAGCTGCTAGAGTGTATAAAATAATATCCCTTAACTTACTTCTAACAACGCCTCAGACCACATCTGTCAAAATAAATCTTAGTTTTTACATTTTACAATTAAAAATGTTGCCATATATTATGAGCGATAGGGATACCAGGCTCCATTTTATAAAACTACCAGTATTACAATAAAAATAACACACAGATAGCAGGAAGAGGCACTAATATCGATTTTTATAACAATTATCTATGAATGGTGGTTGTTTGAAATGCGGCGCTAATCCAGAAGCAACGTTAAGGATTACTTAGTGCGTAATTAGGGCATATTTCATACAAAATACAATTCCTGGTTTACTATAACATTTTTATGTACATTGAAGTCGACTACACCACTGATTAACAAGTAGAATGTAATAAAATAATAAAAACCGGACCAAGTGAGAGCCGGACTCAGCCACCGAGGGTTGCGTACAGTACATAATTATTTTTAATCGATCAGGAATCGAGTCTCGCAGTTTCTTCAGAGTTTCAGAGACTAATTTTATTACGACTTAATAACAAATGTATAGTTTGCCGATTTTTTTTCCTGTATTTGTAGTGTAAGACGATACTAAATGCCTTTCCTCGTTCTAGGTCAACGAAAACTAACGGAAACGTTTTTTGGCGGTATAAACTGCTCGCAGCTTCAAGGGGTCATAGATCTGACGATATAGTTTTAATTTCAATTCGATACCTGCACACGTTCTCGTGATAGAGGAGAGAGTTTAATTGTTTCCTATTGAGGTACGGATGCCTAAAAAAACCAAATTTATTTTGTTAATCCAAAATGGCACAGAAACTGCGACTTAATTAACGTTACAAGATCAACTCGGAGTTCATTTCAAAATCAAGATCAATTAGGAGAAATAATGAGCGGAGCACATCGAAATATCGTAACAAACTAGCCTCCGGTTTCTCAAACGCTAACATCTGTTAACCCTTAGCCAGGCGGAGGTCTAATAGGTACCACTTTAAATTGAACCTTATCACTTTGAAATAAAGTCCAAAACCAATGAAAAATTCTTACTACCCATGCCTGGCTAAGGGTTAAACTACTGTTAACAGCTGTCAGTCGCTTCTTTTGTACAGCGCCACCAAGTTATCTGTTCAGGTGGGCAAAATTGTAACTAAGTAATTAATTGTAAATCCTGTTCCCCATTTTTTGTTTTATTTATTCACTTACTAAGATTTATACATATATTTTCATTAAAATTTAAAGACAGGTTAAAATATTCTCATATTTCTAGGTAAATTTCTTACATGTTACTACTAAATTCTCTACTAGCGCCGCTATCAACTGAACAGATAAGATGGTGGCACTGTACGCACTTTTTCCAACTGACAGGTGCTTACCACAGATTAGCAGACTGTTACCGTTCGAGAGACCAATTTTTTTTTCTGAATTTTGGCAGCACTGTATCCCAGGTAACGCCCCAAATGAGGTACGAGTATCAATCTCCGTTTCAGTTGTCGATGACGAGCCACCGGTGCGTGGTGTTGGCGAACTGTTGCTGCGTGATTGGGGTGCGCACACGGAGTTTTACCTCCAGCGAGCCGCCGGCCGCCCGCCGCCCGTCCATTAGCTGGGGAGACACGGGGTGACGTTTTAGAAAGTGCTTCTCCGGATATCGCTCGTAGCCTTGGCTGCCTGAGTGATCTTAAACGATCACGAAGGTTAAGCAACATAGGACGCGTTTGGGGACCTTGCACTATTTTTGTACACTTTTATGACAAGAAAGTTTTTTTGTATTTGTATTTCTTCAGTGGATGGGTGACCGTCTACGACTAACGCTAGTGGAATTATTCCGAGCGGTTCCGTGCTTCGCAAGGCACGTTAAGCAGTTGGTCCCGGCTGCCGTCGATAGATGGCAGTCGTTAAACCAAGTCAAACGCCTTAGGGCGGCTTGAAAACTGCTGACAGTAAGACCAGCCACTAGACTTACAAGCCTGCACTAATCCGGACTTGGCCCCCATGGTGGAGAATGGCCTATACCTTCCTCCCGTGCCCCTCGGTGGGGACATAATGGATTGATGAATTTCGGATACCAGAAACTAGTTCCCACGACACAAGCTATCCTAGTGCGGGACCGGAAGCAATGTTAGTACCTGTATGTAAATATTTATTTATTTCAACGTAACGAATTTACGCTCTATTTGTTGAATGCCAAAGTACCAACTTATAATGTTAGCAGCGGCCTTGGGACGGACGTTTTTTTTTTCTATTTTCTTTCTTTCTTTCTCACTTGGAATGAGTCGTATCTGCGTCTCTAGCGATCCCAGCTTAAGGGTGGCGGAGCAGAGGAGCTGGTCTTTGGAGAAAGGCATTCTCATGCCGATATTCTAACGACCCACGGGATTTTACCGATTATAGTTTGTACGCTTGTACAAAGGCCTTCGCTCACCTGGAATGAGTCGTGAAGCGTGAACTGCGTCTCCAGCGGTGCCAACTTGATGATGGCACAGCCAAGGAGCTGATCTTTGGAGAAAGTCGCTACCCTGCTGAGAATCTAACGACCCACCTCGTACGCCAAAGACGTTTGCTCACCTGGAATGAGTCATGAAGCGAGACCTGCGTCTCCAGGGGTGCCAACTTGATGATGGCACAGCTAAGGAGCTGATCTTTGGAGAAAGTACTTACCATACCGATTTTTTAACGTCTCCAGCGGTGCCAGCCTGACAGTGGCGCAGCCGAGGCGTTGGTCTTTGGAGAAAGTCATTGCCATACCGATATTCTAATGACCCAGCGGATTAATGCAAAAGTTAATACTTCCTTCATGGGGCACTGTATAAGGTTCTACATACAACAAGATACCCCAAGATATATTAGAGTTACCCCCAACGCGATTTAAGAATTGTGTTAAGCACACTCTTTGCGAAAAAGCTTATTATAAAATCAACGATTATTTAGAAGACAAGGACGTATGGCATTAAATAGTAGTTTAATATTAAATTAAATCAGAGGATACATGTGTCTAGTGTTCAACACATCCAAGATATTATTTTGTATGTTTTATTTGTATTAGCTTTAAGGTGATTTGAGAAAAGATGGTCAGAGTGGAGTTTTTTTTTTCGCTGCCTTTTTCTCCACTACAGACGGCCCCAAGGCAGCGGCTAACATTATACATAACTGTATGTACATTGACATTCAACAAGCAGAATGTAAATTCTTTACGTTGAAATTCTTGATTTTGATTTTACCGATTGCGGTTGGTACGCTTACAAGGGCTATCACTCACCTGGAATGAGTCGTGAAGGTGTCAACTTGATGGTGGCGAAGCCTAGAGGCTGGTCTTTGGAGAATAACATTAGTACGCCCGTAGAGGGCGCTGGCCGTCCTGTCGCTTGTGCAATGGGGCGCCGCTGGATCTCGCAAGTGGTGTGACCACAACGCGAATGCGACAGCGGCGCCCCGGCGACGTCGGCCTGACCGAAGCCGGGCCCCTTCCCTGGAGGAGGGGTGGCGCTGACTCACCTGGAATGAGTCGTGAAGCGTGACCTGCGTCTCCAGTGGTGCCAACTTGACGGTGGCGGAGCCGAGGAGCTGGTCCTTGGAGAACCAGCCGCTGCAACAGAGCAGCGCGTCAAACGCGCACGCGCAGCCGCAACAGCTGCGCGCGCGGTCGCTATACTAACTCTACTTTGAAACCCGTTTGCGAAAGACCGTTAATCTTTTTGGCGGTTCGGTAATAAAATATCACATCAGAGTGCTTATACTGAGTTTCTTCATTTCACTTTCGATAGCGAGAGCGTATGCAATTTGTATAGGAGTGACAAAGAGACAACTAGGTGGCGCGCTTTCACACTCCTATACAAATTGCAAACGCTCTCGCTATCGAAAGCGAATGAAAATACTCAGAATAAGCACTCGGAAGATAGTAAAGGCGTTTTGTGGCTGAGAAAATCACATGCTATTAATAATTTTCCCGAATTTTTTTATAAATGAACTTTTTCATAAATGCCCACTATGGTTAAATAGTGGGCGTATTGCAAGGAGTATTACTTGAAGAAACTCAAATAGAGCCAATTTTCTTGGCTTCGACAGTATTTCAACAACTGTTGGGTTTATTAAAAAAAAACACGATTCCTTAAAACACTCCTCGGAGGGAGTTTAACCTCCTGGGTCCTGACCTTGAAAATAACAATGGTTTTCAATTGTTCTTTTCAAGGTCAAGATGGAGGACCTTAAATAGAATGGGGCTTAGGGAAAGACGTAACCACACATTATTTGGACTGCCTCTGAGTAATGTTTTAAAGGAATCTTGTTTTTATAAATAACAGTGTTAGTTTGTAGTTGATTAAAATGAAATATAACCTATTTAATTGTATGGAATCAGGCGTTACTTTGGAAGATCACGTACTGGACAACAATGAAATAGGTTAAAATGTGAAACTTACTTTGCTAAATTCCACCATACGCTTAGTTAATAATGCACCGCCCTCCCTCCCACTTTTTCAAACAGAAGCAAGACAAGATTCTCAGGCTCACAAGACTTGTGAGCCTGATGATGCCTGGTGCTAGAGGCGAAACGCGTCGCATTTTCTCACAAAAGTGTTGGTGTCGATGGTGATGCGTTCGTGTCGTGCTTCTGCTTGAAAAATGACCTAAACTTTTGGCCAAAAAACCGCATGGTGCTTGTGGGATTTTGGCGGAATTTAGAAAAGTCATTTTCACATTTTAACCTATTTAATTGTTGTCCAGTACGTGCGCTTATTGTAATCAGTTGCGTTATGAATCCATTGTTATGGTGAGCCGATAGGCACACCAAAAACTTTACAGGTAACCGTGTTTTTTTTTTTTATCTTCCGAAATAATATTATTTATATTATTGTGATTTATGGGATTTATAACATGTTTTCCGCCGCTCATAACTATAATATTTTAACGGTGTTTTCTCGCCCAGCAAAAAGATATACGGCCACTATGCACATATTAATCGACCAACTTCTCAGTAAACCCGCAGCAAAGGGAAGAAAAGAATTTTCAAAACGATTAAATTGAAATTGAATGAAATTGGAATTCAAAATGGTGTACTTGAGACAGTCTACCGATAAGTTGGTTGTTGTATGCTTACACACACTACTATAAGCTACATAACAAACATAACATGAGGTATGAAATTATGACAAAAGAATTTCATGCAATAAATTCCCAATGTTTTATGAACTGATGAGTCAAAACCAAAAATGTGTGTGGATAGATGAAAAATGAAAAGAGATAGTGAACCATGAATTGTGACACCAGCTTGGATAGAGATGGAAGAAGATAGGTTGCCCAGGGTAATAAGTTATTATATTAGATGTAGGCTTATTCCAGAGTATCCTAGCTGAACCAGATAGCTAGAGTGTTTTACATTTTTTTTTGTAATTTATAGACTTTAGTAATATAGATAAGCAGAATTTAGTATATGGTATAAGGAATGAATCAGAATTACATTAGTTATTTGTCATTTCTTCGCCTACAGTTACATAAGCGGCCAGGGACGGTCAAAGAAAAAAGTCTGCGTCCTTTCGGATCTTAGATTCTTGTTATGTGTATCTTAGGCAAAAGTATGAGCCATTTTTGAACTAAAACTTTGTAAGCAACATTATTGACTTAATCAAGTAAGTGTAGGAATAAAAATAGTAAAGTTTAGGTCACGTCTAAAGTTTACATTGCAATCGTAATTGGCAGTTATAATCGAGTTTTATAAACCAATGGGATTCCAATTTGGCTACTTTAGCGTTTTCTCTAGCCATACGAAGGGTTTTTTTTAATTCTCGTATAAGGAACGATATGATTGACATCGTCTCTTAAAGTGTACAAACGTCCCTAATAAAGATTTAAAAAATGCTAACACCCTCTATGAGATGAAGGATAGGAAGGAGTCTAAAATAGATCCAATACTTATGACATTACAAACACTACAAGACTAACTTAGACTACGGAGCAATAAGATAGCACATTGTCTTTGTATTGCACAATACACATGCAACATTGTTCCCAACGTATTAAGAAATTGAAATAACCCATGAATTTGAAAACCAAACACTCTCAAACAAACTTACGTTTGTTGTAAAATTCTGTGCAACTCGTCCTGACGATACCGCGGGGAACGTATCTACAGTAACTTTCATACTAGCGGGCTTGTGAATTTATAGAAGAAAAAAAAAACCTATCACTACATACAGTACTGGTACTTTATATCGTCATCAACCCATTATGTCCCCACCGAGAGGCACGGGTCTCTTCCCTGAGGAAGGTATAGGCCATACTCCACCACGGGGGCCAAGTCCGGATTGGTGGAGGCTTGTAAGACTAGTGGCTGGTCTTACTGTCAGAAGTTTTCAAGCCGCCCTAAGGCCTCTGACTTGGCTTAACGACTGCCATCTATCGACGGCAGCCGGCACCAACTGCTTAACGTACCTTGCGAAGCACGGAATCGCTCGGAAAAAATGCCACTAGCGTTAGTCATAGACGGTGACCCATCCATGGACTGAACGTGCCGTATGTTGCTTAACCTTAGTGATCGTTTAAGATCACTCAGGCAGCCGGGGCTACGGGCGATTCTTTATATGACACTTTCTTATTTTATTTATTTTTATTATTTTACACAAAACCGCGGTAAATCTTTGTCTTATAGACTTGATTTCTGGAATCAAGTGTCATATGTTTGCAGTCTGTACATAAGAGATCGATTGCGTGTTATGAATAGTAATAAAATTAAAAATAATAAAAGTTATAAACAGTAAAAAAAGCTTATCTTCTTTCTAACATCGTGTACCTAGATCCTCTATCAACAGTTCAGTTCAGTATCAAAATTCTTTATTTAATAGTCAGATCCTTTTAACAGTAGGTAATGCTGCCAGTGTCTTGGGTACCTTTGGATCGGATGTGTCTCGGGCGGTCTATTTGATTGACTGACTTAATTTCACTTTGACTTTGTGGACGAAACTTTTAATGTGAATTTTGCTGTATGACTACATTTTTATATCGTCGGCGAAAGTCGCACACCTCTTAACTGCATTTTTTTTTCAAAATTTAAGAGATTTGTTATAAGATGCGTCCAGAATATACTTTCTAAAGATGAAAAAAATTTTTTTTTTTAAATTTGTGCTAAGAGGTTATAATTTTTTCAATGGAATTAATTAAACTGTAATTATGAGAAATAAGTGTTTTCTCTGATAACAAATGTTAAAATGTCAACCTACTAGACCAGTCCCCCACTTCACAGACTATAGTCTAGTGTGGGGTTCACCGGTAAACACTGTCATATTATTCTTAACAAAAAAAAAAAGATTAAAAAAATATACATTAAATTATGTACTGTTTTGACACGAATATCTGTATCATAGTGTGGAGCCAAAAGGCGACTCACCCTCTGGAGTAGACCTCAAACTTGATCCCGTGTCGCTTGAAGAGCCTCTGGCAAGGCCGGTCGGCGCGGTTTATGACGAGCGGGAACACCGCGTTGTACTGCGGACTGTTTGTGTCTTTGACTAGAGGCGTACGGTCCGTAAGCGGGGCGTCCTAGGCAAGAGGTTTAAGGCTTAAAAAGAATCTTTGAGCAGGCAGGAGGGCAGTCAAATATCTACCAATACTAGTTATTATCATGATTGCTATGTTATCTACCAATACTAGTTATTATCGTACTTGACTATTCTTTCATATTCTATTTATTTAATTTATTTTGAACTGGTTCGCACTTCGTACAATCTTTCCGAGCCCTGCACGCCGCCTCAAGGGTACTGACGGAAGATCAGCGCTGGAGTACCATTCCTCCAGCTTATGCTGAGTCAGAGCCCTTTTGCATTTGCCACACCCACACTGGATAACGGATCTCTCTTTCCATGCCTCCCTTGTTAATGTTTTTGTTTTGTTAATTGTTTCATTGTGTTTTGTATGTGTTGTTTGCTTTTCTTACTACTGTATTGCCAGCTTGATATTGTATTTATTACGTGTGTGTGTAAATGCAAATAAATGATTTATCTATCTATCTATCTATCAAATATACAACTTAGAGCCATCGCAAACAGGGCGACTTGTTGATTAGAACAAAATGTATGAAAATTGACGACCATAGGGTGTCGTCGCGTCTAGACGCCGAACTGTCGCTATCGCGTGTCGCCTTATGTGCGCATAGGCTTAAGACTTGCGCTGTCTGTCAGATATAATTTGTATTGTACAAAAATTATTTTATTAAAATATTTTATTTTTATTTTTGCAGAGGATTTCCCGTGCAGTGCAGGGAGGTAACGCTGCAAGCGTAATGGGTACCTTTGCGTCAGATATGTCTCGGGGCGGCTTATTTTCTTAGTGTTTCTATTATGTAATGTGTGTGTGTCCTTTCTGTTGTGCGTTATTACACAATAGGCCTGTGTCCACTAAGAACGATTGGAAGAAATATATATTTCTAGGCATAAATTACTATCGACGAATTACAAATAACAGCATTATATTACAAATAAATTAAACATAAATTAAATAAATTAAAAAGCGGTGGTGGCGTAGTGGGGTTGACCCTTGCTTCTCGATCATGAGGGTCTGGGTTCGAACCACGCATGTACCAATGACTTTTAGTTACGTACATTTGTTTGTACAGCAACACCATTCGCTGATAAATTGTGCCCGGATGACGGCGACAGGCTTGCCACTTGTCACGTTTGGGACCTAATAAACTCGGCAAAATGTGGGTCCAGTTCTAGAGACTGGTGCCTCTGCCTACCCCTTCGGGGATAACGGGCGTGAGTTTATTTATTTTTTATTTTATAAATTAAACATTATTCTTATTTTCATAAAATAAAATTGTAAAAATTAGAGACTGTCACGTGAAGCGGAACGCCAATCAGAATGTTTTACGTCACACCGTTGCAATCATTGTTGTTGTTGTTGACGTTTTCATAGGAAAACATATCTTCATCGACATTTCTCTCAGTTTTATGCAATCGTGGATATTATTAATTTTTAGATCGTACAATACTAACACCTCTTCACCTCACCTCATCATGGAACCTGGATTTTGTAAAGCGAACAGTAGTAATTTACCCAAAATCGACAGTATTATGCTCGGCCGATTTTTCGCAACAAACACGGACTTTTGCTCGTCGGAATTCCGAAATATTAAAGCTTCGATGTAAGTACAATTTGACCATGTTGTTAATTAACTTGTTTACTATTTTTTAAGGCATATCCGAGAAGAACAGTAATTACGTTAGTTACATAGAAAAGTATATTACTTTAATAACAATATAGGTACTTACATCGAAATGATCTTCACAGAAATACATTCTCGTTTTTGTTGATAAACAATGAGCGTCACTTCTCCTTGCTAGTTTAAGCCACATTCTTCGTATGTTCTCGTTATTTGGAACATAAATAAACAGCTTATTTGGGGTCTTTATAGTTGTGCTTGTACACACGGGTACTATGTAGTTCTTGTAAAACAGTGGCTCCATATTTATTAAAGAAATTACAAATCTGCTCTACCGCGCGTACGACTGTTTATCACGTTGTGACGTCACGCGGACGCCATGACAGTTTCGAGCGTTTAGGAGGTAAATAAAAAGTATTTATTTTAAACCTGAAATACGTGTTATAAATATTAATATTATGATGAAATAGTATATTTTTGGGTTAAAATAAATACTAAAGTAACGATATAAGTCAATTTTAAAATTTACGACACAGGCCTATTATGTTTGATGAAGCTTTTTGCCAATGTATTGTAGTTCTGTATTTCTGTACATTTTTTATTTATTATTAATTCGCAAACAAACTGCCACGCAGTTTGGCGAATGAGTTGTTAATTTAAACCATCATGGTCGAGCAGCTAAGCCGCTTAGCCACCACCTCCATTACTACTTGTCTGCATTGTTTGTTTCTTCTTTCAATAACAAAGTTCAACAAAGTTCGTGGATTCCCGCTGGGGGTCGCCATACATCTTCGCAAATGGCCTCAGTCCGGGTGTTTTTCGATGTTTGTAATATCCTTGCCTGGTTACCATAACAAAGGGGTTAGTTAGTCCTAGTTTAAGGCCAACCCTTATATTACGTAACTTTCTACACTATCGGGTTAACCATTTAATCAACTCGAAAGAGTCAAAATAAGAATATATATGACAGTACGGAGTAGGAGTATGAGATACCTACTGGGAAAAAAGTCCCAGAATGTAACAGTGTGACATAAGGTGGTGTGACATACCGGGAACAAAAGGGCTAAATCAGACAACTCCATACAGTGGAGTTTTACGTAATTGCGCCCCTGGTTGAGCGAGTATGTTACCTTGTATGTATGCGGAAGTTACCTTGCCCTTCGTTGTTTTATTCATTACCTGAGGATAAGGGAACTCGAACTTCACGTAAGTGTCGATCTCTTTCGGGTTGGGGACGGTGTAGGCGATGCCGCGGACGATTGTGAGCTCTAAGTCGTTCTCGTTGAGGTCGGTATTGCATTGCACCACGGAGAACTGTCGCGACTCGTAGTGGAACTTGGGCGGGTCTTGGCTTCGTCTGGAAAAAGGTTATAACAGGATTTTACTTCAGGTTGTTGAAATGTAATAATTTAATAAAATGAGTATACTTTTGATAAATGTGCTCTGAGGGTTTAAACAACTTTTTTTTTTACATATAAGCACATACATCGGGGCCCACACTAGGATACCCTGTGTCGTGGGAACCAGAAACAGAAACATCCAAGACCTGGGTTTTTTTGGCCCAGCCAGGGTTCGAACCCGGAACCTCTCGCATGGTAGACAGAGGCGTTAACCGCTGCGCCACGGAAGTCGTCTGACCCTATAATGTACATATAATGGTCAATAAAATTGCGAACATTCAAGGCACGTGTTTCTTATCCTGCACAAAGTTTTTGATTAAGAAATTTCGATTACGAAATTGATGATTTTCGAAACAACTTATTAAAAAGTAAGTCTAGGAAATCAAAATTGTATTTAAAACATCCGTAGTTGAATCATGCATCAATTCTCAAACCACGTTAAACATAATTTAAGGGTTATTTGTTATGTACCCGAAAAACCTGAACCCTCATTTTATTTTCCAGCATTATGTGCTACCTTTTCTCTTTGTCCTGCCCCTACACAACTGGAGATCCCCTTGTATATTGTGTACTCTTTGTTTTGTGTTGTACGTTAGTGTATTGTATTGTATTGTATTGTATTGTTGTTTTGTTGGTATTTGTCTGCCTCGATGGATCGCTCCGTGGGTCACTTGATCTGGCCCTGGCAGAAAATCAGTGCTGTGGGTGACTAACCTGCAGCATATACTGAGCCTGAGGCCGTTTTACCGCCGCATGGACATAGCCCGTGCCCATTTCTAGTTTTTAGTTTTTGTCTTGTATTTTTGCCCTGTCTGTTTTTTCTTTCTTTTTTGTGTCTTTTCATGTCTGTGTGGCGATAAATAAATATACTTCTTTCCTTCTTTCTTTCTTTCTAATTTCTCTCATATTGTTACAATATTACAAATGTTATGTTCTAATTTTAAATTGTGCGAACTAGACAGCATTAGAATCGCATTTTTATCGAGATTTTGGGAGTGGTTTAATTTGCCAATCGATAACGAACCTTAATAGCAACGAAATAAGATCCCAGCTGACCAGCAAACACAGCTTGAGCTAGGAGTGGCACGTGCCAATGGATAACCAACCTTATTACAAACAAAATAAGATCGAAGCTCACCTCCTAGCTACAGAACTAAATACAAATCCTGCTTCACACTGACAGCTTCATGCTCGAAGCGATTCATCTCGGAATTCTCCATCGCCTGGCAATGGTCTCTCTTCGCCAAACACAGCCTGTGCTAGGAGTTAAATGTACCAATGAATAACCAACCTTATTTCCAACGAAATAAGATCGTATCTCACCTTCTAGCCACAGTTACTAAGTCCAAATCCTCCTTCACACTGACAACTAGATGCTCGAAGCAATTCTTCTCGGAATTCCCCATCGCCTGATAATGGTCTCTCGTCGCCAAATACAGGTTGAGCTAGGAGTTAAATTTGCCAACAAATAAGCAACCTTAATGCAAATAAAATAAGACCGAAGCTTACCTCCTAGCTACAGTAACTAACTCCAAATCCTGCTTCAGACTGACAACTAGATGCTCACAGCGTTTCTTCTCGGCGACATTCCCCATCGCCTGGTAATGGTCTCTCTTCGACAAACACAGATTGAGTTAGGAGTTAAATTTGGCAACAAATAAGCAACCTTAATGCAAACAAAATAAGATCGAAGCTTACCTCCTAGCTACAGTAACTAAGTCCAAATCCTGCTTCACACTGACGGCTAGATGCTCGAAGCGATTCTTCTCGGCGACGTTCCCCATCGCCTGATAATGGTCTCTGTTCGCCAAACACAGCTTTAGCTGGGAGCTGAGTTGTGAATGTAGACGGGTCAGAACATCTTCGTCGTCGAGGTTGATGAGTGGACCGGCGTCGTCTGGGGGTTCACAGTCTTCGGCCGATACCACGTCGAAGCTGGAACGAAGAGGGAATGTTAGTGTACGGCCGACGAAAGTGTTTGAGATCACGTGTTCTTCAAGTGCGTCGAGCGGGAAGGAGAGCCACATAAGCTTATGTGTTCATAAGCTGCGTTGGGCGGAAGGGAGAACGATATAAGCTTACATGTTCTCCAGGTGCGTCGGGCGAAAGGTAGAGCGACTTATGCTTACGTATTCTCCAATAGGCTATTTGACCGATTTCAGAAAGCCATCTCATATTGTCTGTTGGTGTTCATGGAGTCCTCAGAAAGTGATCATTTTAAATTCATTCGTGTATTTCTTCTAGAAATGGCAAACGAAAGTTTACTTTTCAAATAAGCCGCCAAAACGCTGTCTTAGGCAATATGGCGTCGCTCAGGAATTATGACGTCACTTCCCGGAAAACCAACCAATGAACTTAAGAAAGAATGAATAACAGACGCCATTTTTACTGCCATGTGACGTCATCATAGAATCGGTCAATCCAGGCCGTTTTCGATACAATGGCGGCAGATACAAATTATCTAATTTTATCGTGTTTTTTACAAATCATAATTGTTTTTTAGTTAAAATGCCTTAAAGCGGTTTTTAGAAATAATTTATACGAATACGTAGAAATATTACTGTTTTTTTCACCCTGTCAAATAGCCTATTGAGTCATGACGCCGGACAGATGGGGCAGCGACATAAAGTTATTTGTTCTCCAACGGCATCAGGCCAATGAGGACTTATCTAATCCCCGGTTTCTTTCACACTTACGGTCTGTTAATAGCTGTCAGTTGGTCAGTTTGTCTTGCTGTATGCATTTTCACTGCGTGTTAAACCTTACGTGTTCTCCAATTGAGTCTTAGCGCCGATAGTATCTAGATAGACGACACTCTTATACAAAAAGGGGAAATTAGACTCTACATCTTCTGTATGGACTTAAGTCTACTGACGGCTGTTTAACTGTGAAGCTTACGTGTTCTCCAATTGAGTCTTAACGCCGGGCGTATATAGTTAGATAACAATACAAAAAATTAAATTGTTAAATATACAGATTTTTATCTTCTGTATGCACTAAAGTCTACTGACAGCTGTCAAACTGTCAAGCTTACGTGTTCTCCAGTCGAGTCTTAGAGCCGGTCGCATCTAAATAGACGACACTCTTATACAAAAAAAGAAAATCAGATTTTAAATCTACTGTATGGACTTAAGTCTACTGACAGCTGTCAAACTGTCAAGCTTACGTGTTCTCCAATTGAGTCTTAGCGCCGGGCGTATCTAGATAGACGATACTCTTGTACAAGAAAGGAAATTAGACTTTACATCTTCAGTATGGACTTAAATCTACTGACAGCTGTCAAACTGTGAAGCTTACGTGTTCTCCAACTGAGTCTTAGCGCCGGGAGGGAGAGGGAGCGACTTGAGGTCGACCGCCAGTCCGCCACGGGCCGCCTCCAGTACGCTGTCGAACCCCTTCGCAGCGCGGAGGTACTCCTTGGCTTGGGTTATGTTGCCTGGCAACCGGACGTTTAAAATTCAAAGCTCAATAGTAATAATAAACAATTCATTCATTCATACCTTTCATAAGATCCCACTTTTTTTAATCAGTTTTTATTTCAAACAGAATTAAGTTATAACTAAACATAAACATTCGCTCGTAGCCCCGGCTGCCTGAATGATCTTAAACGATCACGAAGGTTAGGCAACATTGGGCGAGTTCAGTGCATGGATGGGTGAACGTATATAACTAACGCTAGTGGCATTTTTCCGAGCGGTTCCGTGCTTCGCAAGGCACGTGAAGCAGTTGGCGCCGGCTGCCGTCGATAGATGGCAATCGTTAAGCCAAGTCAAGGCCTTAGGGCGGCTTGAAAACTTCTGACAGTAAGACCAGCCACTAGTCTTACAAGCCTCCACCAATCCGGACTTGGCACCCGTGGTGGAGTATGGCATACCTTCCTAGGGGAAGAGACCCGTGCCCCTCGGTGGGGAGATAATGGATTGATGATGATAGCCGTGAACCTAGGAGCCTAGTAAAATTTATGCCAAAAACGGCCGTTTTCCAAAACTCCTATCGGGCCTCAGATTTGTGATCATAATTTATTTGTAGTGGGTCCAAAAAATTAAATTGAAAATTGAAATTGAAAATGACTGGATTGAAAGAATCTGTTGAATCTACAATCTGATTGCATCAGCACTATATCGTCGTCTGAAGTAGCAAACCTCGTAACTCCATTTTTTTTTTCAAAATTTAAGAGTTTTGCTATAAGATGCGTCCAGAAATTTACTTTCAAAGGTTGCAAAAAAAAAATGGAGTTCTTAACTCGGTTTACGATATGTAATACGAAATGTAAATCTAAGGGCGAAAATAACTCTTCCCACTCCTCAGACATACCGTTCCTTTTAGCCTCGAGTGCAGCCTCTTTGAACTCCTTCTGCCGCAGCAATAAGAACGCTAATTGCTTGTCGGCCCGCGTGGCTTGCCGGGCCACGGCGGGGGCGGGGCGGGGCGCGGGGCGGGGGGTCGGCCCGGCCTGCGGGGAGGGGGGTCTTTAGGCCCTTTTATCCATGGTTCCCTAGTGTGGAGCCAGAAGCAATGTACAGTCGGGGTCTGAAAATGTTTACCACCTTAAGGTTCATAATAGGGTAGATTCCAGGGTCAAAATAATTTAATTCTATTTAGTCCGTATTTTAGATTATAAAAAAATATTGGATACGTATTTTTTCTTTACAAACGTGTGACGTCACTCAGTGCTACAAAATGCAGCACTGAGTGACGTCACACGTAACTTCAATGGGCTATATCTTTGTTATTTTTTGTTTAATCGAAAAAAGAAAAAATACGTATCCAATATTTTTTTATAATCTAAAAGACGGACTAATTACATTTTTTTAGGAAACTAGCCTATTGTAGAGACAATTATACGACACAAGGTCGATATTTGTACCCATTGATTTGATTAGATAAAGCATAAAGCTCAGAATAAAGAGTACCAACCTCTCTAAGTTTAGAGCGAACCTTCTTCGCTCCCTCAAGGAGATTTTATTTTATTTTGTAAAAATAGTATTCAATATATTTTCAAACTTTCTATATTGACCAAGGATTACGTCCATGATATTGACAGAGTTTTGATCTGTGTCATTTTAACAAATGCAATAATTATAAATTAGGAAATTAGTTTAGATACTTGTTAGAATCGAGGCTTCGGAACTTTGAAAGGTAATAAGTACATTGTTAAAGCATTATAAACTATAATTCACATCTTGCGACAAAGAATCAAGTTTGAAAACTGGTAAACATTTTTAGACCCCGACCGTATGTGCCTGTATTTAAAGGCTTATGTCTATAGAGATTTGCAAAAGTTGTCGTGCTGACGAATTAAAGTAAAATAAATTCAAAGCCATACTCGCCATCCTGACGTCTTTAAAACCATGGTTATAACCTTCTAGAGTAATAATAATTGTTGATGTAAATAAATGAAATGTTGGTATGCGGCTTCAAAGAACTCTGATTTTACTTCGGTAAGTAACAAAAACAGAGAGAAACAATTAAAAATGTAATTAGCAAGCAGAATATTATCAGTTCATGGTGACAACAATTACAGGTGAAGTAGGAATTAATGTCAAATGAAATCTAGAAATGAGTGACAAATTTAAAAAAAAATGTGCCTGTATGTGCATCATCATCAACCCATTATGTCCCCACCGAGGGGCACGGGTCTCTTCCCTGAGGAAGGTATAGGCCATACTCCACCACGGGGGCCAAGTCCAGACTGGTGTGCCTGCAACCTACTAGTTTCGCATCGACGGCAGACAAAAACGTTTTTCCCGTTGTTGACGCTCAATACAGCTACCGTTCCTTAAAGCCGCTCCAGTTGCAGCTGGTTTTGTATGAGAAGTCCACATAACATAACAACATAACATTTACATACAGGCACATACTTACATTGCTTCTGGCCCCACACTAGGATACAAAACCAGTTGCAACTGAAACGGCTTTTGCAACTAGTTTTTATTTTAAAAAAAAAAAACACTTTCCTTTCGTTGGCCGTTAAGTCGCCAACAACTGACCTGTAATAACAGGTTTCGTGTGAAATTTTCACGTGATGCAGATTACAAATGTATTAAGCCCCTTACCCCAGTGGGGATGGGCGCGAGCCCCGGCGGGGTCGGCAGCTAGTCGACAGGCATGAGCCGGCAACGACAACCAACCAGACAACAATTTAAAATTCTTCAATTTTATAAGGGTTTTCAAAATCAAATTCAAAAATCAAACATTTTTATTTCAACGTAAAGAATTTACATTCTGCTTGTTGAATGTCAATGTACATACAGTTATGTATGTTAGCCGCTGCCTTGGGGCCGTCTGTAGTGGAGAAAAAGGCAGCGAAAAAAAACTCCACTCTGACCATAATATTTCGTATGAAAGTTCCGTACAAGTAATGTAAAAGCCTCGTATGGAACCTTTTCTGAAACTCCGGTTCTGTAGACGGCCGAAGCGATTCACGTGACACAGATTACAAATGTATTCTGGACCCCTGAAGAACCACCATACTGTTACGGGTGACCAAGTACTTTGTGTCGCTATCTCCCGGTCTATAATGTTTACCTCTAGAGTGGTACCCACGATACAGGCTTGCCTAGTGTGGGGCCGCAGTGAAAATTGTATCGCTAAATATTGCTTACCTACTGTTCTACAATTGTCAACTATAGATACATTAATGTGTCACTTATGGTTAAGTACCTGGGTGACCGAGCTTTGCTCGGTACTTTTTTTGTAATATAAAATTAAAATAATCCTTTTTCCACAAAAAAAAGAAATTGGAAAAAACATCATGACTCGAACCGGGTCTCTTGAAATCGGCCCGAAACGGGTCGCACGTTTTCCCGTCAGGACTATCCCAACCTTTCAGAGGGACGCGAAATTTACCTCTGTATGTTATTATAGCAAATTTCAATTGCCTTAAAACACGGATAAAACACCGTTTTCTAAAAATTTAACCTAGTTAGATCAATTAAACGCCCCCGATAGCATCTGCCTACAAAATTTCGTGAAAATCGTTGGAGCCGTTTCCGAGATTCTGATTATATATAAATATATATACAAGAATTGCTCGTTTAAAGAGATTAGATAGATAGATAAAGATTTATTATTATTATTTTTATTTGTTCTTTGTCTCTTTTTATTTTTATAAAAAGGTATTTAATAAAGAGCACGGGCCTAAGCCAAGTGCAGTTTATGTCTTAGTTCAAATCTGTGGAAAGGAATTTTCGTACTATGCGGCAGGTATTTAGAACTACCGCTTTCTGTAAGTATGTAACTATGCTGCTGGGAATATTTAATGTACTGAGGCTATTGAAGAGTGTTTTTGGGATTATGGCCGTAGCCGAAAAAACTATTGGGACTATTTTTACTGCATTGACTCGCCATTGCGTTTTTAGCTCTATTGCCAGTTCTGTGTACTTGCTGAGTTTGTCAGTGATAGTAGACTGAATGTTGTGAGTGTTCGGTATGGCAATGTCTATTAAGTACGCGATTTTGTTACCTTTATCGTGAATTGTGATATCTGGTCTATTGTAGTGAATTGTCTTGTCCGTTATTATTGTGTTATTATTAAGTCCATGATCATGAGGGTCTGGGTTCGAACCACGCATGTACCAATGACTTTTAGTTACGTACATTTGTTTGTACAGCAACACCATTCGCTGATAAATTGTGCCCGGATAACGGCGACAGGCTTGCCACTTGTCACGTTTGGGACCTAATAAACTCGGCAAAACGTGGGTCCAGTTCTAGAGACTGGTGCCTCTGCCCCTTCGGGGATAACGGGCGTGAGTTTATTATCTTTTATTATTAAGTCCCTTACCCCAACGGGGATGGGCGCGAACCCTGGCGGGGTGGGCAGCTCGTCTAGGGGCGCGGGGCGGCCGGCCTTGTGTAGCTGTAAGGCGTCCCGGTACTGCTTCACGATACGGCCCATGCGCCGTTGCTTCGACGAGTTGCCTTGCTGCTTCGCGTTGGCTTCCTGCTCCTGTGGGAACGAGGGAATAATAGTAGATTAGTAGCCAAGGGCTGTAAGCCATCAATTGCAGCCCGAGATAGTTATATATTACCCTATAGTTCGAGGGTGCAATTGATGCTTACACCCGAGCTAACTACTCTGCTTTACATCTCGATTGTGAGGTAAGTAGAAAAAAATCGACATTACAAGAATAAAACATTTACTCGTTCTTCTTTTCGCCACTTCATGACTCGTCGTAAATTTTCAAATATCTCTCTTTCAGGCAAAATATTGTTAATTGCTGCTTCAGCTTCCATTTTCATTGAATCGGGAGTGCAGTTATCTTCATGATGAGAGATGTAAATAATTTTGCATCTCTCATATTCGGTAAGTAGGTCCTTATTACCCCCAAATGGGGCTTGTAGGTGACCAATTAGCGCTCTAGGGTAATAACGTAGCTAGAAAAGCCCTAGGGCGGTAAGTAATTTAATAAAAAAAACTCTTCACTCTTTCAAAAAGTTCGCGTACATCTAACCATCATACTGACAATAGACATCGTGCATTCAGCCCAATGACAAAAGAGGTCGCTTCGCTATTCAGCCTTGTCTTCGTATGAGTATAATAGTCATCAATTTTAAATATCGAACGGCGAAGCTCAATTTCGTTCTTGAAAAAAATAATTAAAAAAAAATGAAAAAAGGCGGGAATAGAAAACTTTTACTTTAAATATTGTTTGTTTTTGTTTTTCTTTATAATTACGTGCAAAATAAAACATGGGTTCTGCAAGTGATGAAGATTTATATACTATTAGCTGCACTCCCGATTCGATGAAAATGGAAGCTGAAGCAGCAATTAACAATATTTTGCCTGAAAGTTCTAAAGAGAGATATTTGAAAACTTACGACGAGTTCATGAAGTGGCGAAAAGAAAAACGAGTAAATGTTTTATTCTTGTAATGCCGGTTTTTTTCTACTTAACTCACAATCGAGATGTAAAGCAGAGTAGTTAGCTCGGGTGTAAGCACCAATTGCACCCTCGAACTATAGGCGCACGAGCGCAGCGAGGGAACTACTTACTGAACTTCCAAACTCTTTGCTGCAAAAATTTTAAGTAGTCTGTAAGTGAGAAGTCTTCTTAACACCAGAATAATATAAAACGACAGTTATATTTGAGTGGTATCATGGTAGGATGGTAGTGAAAAGCAGAGTGTTCAACACTGGCGCAAATCATTTTTGGTCTCCCTAGTGTTGAATCCCTCGCTCCTTCAGCGATTCTCAGTTTCACAGATTCTCAATTTCACAACCTCTACCCTAAACATTTTGTTTGCGCCCTCTGTGAACAATCTACTATTTATAAACCTCTTTCTTGGAAGCTAAGTGCCTTGCCTTACCATGAATCGCTCGTAGCCCCGGCTGCCTGAGTGATCTTAAACGATCACGAAGGTTAAGCAACATAGGGCGCGTTCAGTGCATGGATGGGTCACCGTCTATGACTAACGCTAGTGGCATTGTTCCCAGCGGTTCTGTGCTTTGCAAGGCACATTAAGCAGTTGGTGTCGGCTGTCGTGGATAGATGGCAGTCGTTAAGCCAAATCGGAGGCCTTAGGGCGGCTTGAAAAATTCTGTCGGTAAGGCCAGCCGCTAGTCTTACAAGCCTCCACCAATCCGGACTTGGCCCCCGTGGTGGAGTATGGCCTATACCTTCCTCAGGGAAGAGACCCGTGTCCCTCGGTGGGGACATAACGGGTTGATGATGAAAAGCCTTACCGGCACCGCTAGACCAAGGAGGCAGTCGTAAACATTAAAATTAAAAAATGATTAAGTGCAGCACAGTTTTGGAAGCTAGAACCAACATAACGAAGTTCCTTCTCGCACAAGATTACTTAAGTAAAGAGCAGTTCACAAACTATTCATATATTTTTAAACATTTTAAGTAAACGTACACTTTATTTTCTGGCCCCGAAGCGTTCTTTTTTGTTTATATATACAGGAATATTTTTTCACCAGTATAATAAATCAACATACGTATTACTAAGTCCAAAATACAAATACCGACATTTTTTTGTTACTACCCCGTTGGTACAAAAAAACAAAAATACCAATGTCTGAACTTATCCGCAAATCTTAAAGAAATGTGGACATCGTGTTGCGCGCGTAATTTTCGACTGCAGAAAGTGCGGAAACGGCGCACGTGCACTCACCTAGGTCAATGCGCGCGGACTGACCGGCCAAATCATGCGCCGGCCAGCCCGCCGCCCGCTCACTCACCCCACCCCGCCGCCCTCTGCCTCGCACCGCGATGACGCCTTGTAATGGGTGTCCATGAGTTACAAATTGGATGAAGGATAAATTAATGAAAATGAAAAAAATATATATGGTAATTTTATTCGATAAATGTAATCTATTATCGATACCAATGATATGGTAAAATTTATTGTACCGGTGAAAATTTCACCCGTATATTAAGTATGTTACAGATTTTTCTTTTTAATTTTTACTGGCTCCGCAAGATACAGGTTTTGCCTAGTTTGGGGGCCCCTGGAATTTATTTTGTATATTTACCTAAGCTACGCACCGTAACTTAAAATAAGTAATCACTGTCAATGTATTATTATGTTTGTGCAATAAATAAATACTTTACTTTACTTTACCTCATAAACGGCCAGCCTCTGCTTCAAAGCCTCTTCCACGGACGACGCTGTTATCAGCCCGGCCTCTCCGCTCACGGTAGGCGCTGGGGACGGCTCTGGAAACATACAGGAAAATACGATATTTTTATCGATCAATCAAAAAATGCCCTTTTCCTCCAAAGCAGTTTTCAGTCCTGGCAGAAAACTCACGGAATAGGTCGAGTATAAATGCTTGCCGTTAGCGAGGACACAACATGCTATGGCGAGCACAACTCTGCACGCGCACATTCCGCACTCCAACATTCCTGAATCGCGCAATCAAAATGTTACACATGACATAAATACAAACATCTAACAAACAACATCCAGCGGGCGCACCGTATTGTTCGCATCGATGGTGATGTGACTTTTGAGTAGCGGTGCGTGATGCGCGGAGCGGAAACGTTCATGAGCGGAGCGGTCTTCGCCAAGTATTGTTACCCTACAATGCAAATGCGTTTTTTTACCCTACTTATTATTATTATTCTTTATTGCACCAATAATGTACAAGGGCGTGCTTAATGCAAGAAGCATTAGAATAGAATATAATAGAATAGAATAGTATAGAATAGACGTTTATTAGCTTTCTTGTTGTACATAAGATCTTAGATTACTATTTATAGGAACATAACAAGAACCCTGCTAGGGCGCTGTTAACTTAAGATTTATACAATATAAGTTAAATTCTCTTCTAGCAAAACTTCGTTTGCTGGAAGAGACTTACACCCTACTGTAGGTCACAGGCTTTTTCTCAGAGAGTAGAGTAGCTTATTTTTGTCCGCATACCCAGTCTACGCATCCCACGAATCCCGTGTGGTATTTGTATAAGAATATGACGACCAAAAATCATTGCTTGGGTGTCATAAAAAGCGACAAAGGTAAATCCGAATCACTCGTAGCCCGGGCTGCCTGAGTGATCTTAAACGATCACGAAGGTTAAGCAACATAGGGCGCGTTCAGTGCATGGATGACGGTCACCCGTCACTAACGCTAGTGGAATTTTTCCGAGCGGTTCCGTGCTTCGCAAGGCACGTTAAGCAGTTGGTGCCGTCGATAGATGGCAGTCGTTATGCAGAGGCCTTAGGGCGGCTTGAAAACCTGTGACAGTACGACCAGCCACTAGTCTTACAAGCCTCCACCAATCCGGACTTGGCCCCCGTGGTGGAGTATGGCCAATACCTTCCTCAGGGCAGACCCGTGCCCCTCGGTGGGGACATAATGGGTTGATGATGAAGGTAAATCCTGGAGGTGAAACCTCACGTGTACTAGAGGAAACTTCTACTGTGATCAGTGCTCGGGTTGGTGATCACTGATCACCATCCCATCTGCCACCATGGCGGGATATTTTACTATGCCGGCATACCCAACCCGCCATGGTCATCATGTGTTTGGGGTGTGTCATTGGGTAAGCCTATATCCATCAGTGAATGATTCCATGGTCAATCATCAGCCGTTCGCCAGAACATCAGATGATGATTGACCATGATTAGAGGCCACTGGCTGGGCATAGGACTCTCCCTTGTGACGCCAACACCCCTGTGCCTAGATTCTGCTAGTTTATTGTAGTACAATGACAGTTCCATGAACCCGTCGATTTAATTTCATTCCCGCTTTAAAACAAAGCGCACAAGCGAAAACCTTATTTCCACGCGTCAATGGAATCAAAAACCATGTCACGTGAACTGTCATTGAACTGTAATGCACTAACAAAATCGAGGCCCTGGTTTCCTGCCAGTACTAAATTAATTAACCTAGTACTTTTATTAACTCCATGTTATGTTTACTCGCCAACTGTAGGGATTTATACTCAGCCTATTCCGATCATTTATTATTATCACCATGTATAAGCTGGTTTTACCTAATACAGGGTGATATTTTCACCGGTACAATAAATCAACATACGTAATACTAAGTCCAAAATACAAATAAGTACCAAAATTTTTTGTTACTACCCCGTTGGTACAAAAAAACAAAAATACCAATGTCTGAACTTATCCGCAAATCTTAAAGAAATATGGACTCATTACGCATGAGCACAACTAAACGCACGAACTGGCAACTGCGCGCGGCTTGCGGGAAGGAAAAGAAGCGGCGGCGGCGGCGCAGCCAGTAGGTATGACTTATGTATGACGTAGCAAAAAAAATCTTACTTGATTTCAATTCTTCCTTCATACTTGCACGGGCTTAGGACCGTCACCGGCGTGGAATGCTTGCACTGGTTGGTAGTGGTATGAATTTCCACACCACGTACTGGCTAACGCCGAAGTGCGCCGTGCGTGCGTGCTCGTCGTTGGTGCTCCTTCTGGGGTCTTCCTCGAAGAACGCGAATATCTGTTCCTCGATCTCCACGGCCAAGGGAGGTCTCCCTCCTCGGCCTTGAGCGAGCGCTGGTGCAGCGAACTGTCCGTAGTCTAGCAAATGCTGCGTCACTCTCATGAATGTCCTGGTGTTGAGTATTACTTCAGCGTATACCCGCCGAGCTGCACTGTATTTTCAACACTGAGAAAGTAACTAAGAACCATTTCGTAATACTCGCGGCTTGTAAACATCGTGCGCGCGTCATTTTCGACTGCAGGAAGTGCGGAAACGGCGCACGTGCACTCACCTAGGTCAATGCGCGCGGACTGAATGAATGACCGGCCAAATCGTGCGCCGGCCAGCCCGCCGGGATACCGCCGTTTAGCCAAAGTATTTTTCGCCAAATTTTACTTCCCAATAAACTTATGGCATCAGTTTCATTTCCCAAATGAAACTTTAGCAAGTTTTCATTTCGCATTTTATTCATTTGGTCAAATTATCATTTCGCATAATTTTACTGCGTCAAGTTTTATTATGTAAGACAAACGTTTATTATGCTAACGTTTTATTTTGGCAAGTCAACAAAAATATAGGTGCGACGTCGCGCGTAGCGAAGCGGAGCGCGTCGGAGCGTTAGGTTCTCTATATAAGATCGAAAACAGAAACGATACTTTTGACTGAATAATGCTTGGTAAAATGAATTTTGACCAAGTATTTATTTGGTAAACAATAACTTGCCATAATAACTTTTGCTAACTGTTTATTTGCTTTAAGTTGTTTTGAGAAATGTTTTTTTGCCAAGTGATAATTTGCGGAAAATAGTTTGGGAAGTAATACTTTGGGAAACGATTTGTGGCAATACATTAGTAAACCCAGCCCGCCGCCCGCTCACTCACCCCACCCCGCCGCCCTCTGCCTCGCACCGCGATGACACCTTGTAAAGCCGGGTCCGCTGCGCCATGTTACGCGTGTTACAATAAACGTAACACGTAAATATAATAAAAACGGGGCGTGGTATAACACGTTACGTGTTACATAACGTTACGTTACGTGTTAAGTAACACGTAAAAAATTAATACCACTCCCCATTTTTGTTTTAATAACGTGTTACATTTTTTGTAACACGCGTAACATGGCGCAGCGGACCCGGCTTAATGGGTGTCCATGAGTTACAAATTGGATGAATGATAAATAAATGAAAATGAAAAAAAAAAATATATGGTAATTTCATTCGATAAATGTATTCTATTATCGATACCAATGATATGGTAAAATTTATTGTACCGGTGAAAAAATCAGGCTGTATGTATGTATTATACATGTTAAAATGTGAGAACCTGGACACAACTAACTTAATTCATAGTCATATTTTCACATCCTTTGTCTAAATGTTGAAATCTTTTGAAAAAATTTGAAATTTGCCAATCGCCAACCAAACGCTGGCGTTTACGCGCGACGTGACCGCAGGATCTCGCGATTTCCGTCTAGAGAAAAGCTTTTCTTGACTCGTCTATTCTAGACTCAAAGGGCCTAAGATTTTTTCCCTCTTTCTGTCAATACCTCTATCTCTTTCTTTCACCAGCTCCACTCCTGTCGAGCGTTCCCTCTTCTCTGCGTAGACACGAGCCGCGATGGCCTCAGTTTTGAACCTCAGTCAAGCTCTCTTCGCTATAAAGGTCATGTGTGTTGATATAAAAGACCAGTTTGAGAGATACTCGAGGCTTTATTACTAAAGGCACAAGAAAAATTCGCTACATAAAACACAGGCGCGGATGCGTACAATAGGGAATCGTACTATCAATCAATCAAATCAATCATAAATCATCAAATATAAAGCTATTATTATTTTACGCGGATACTTAAGCAGATAATATCTTAGTTTGTTATTTCACTTTAATTTTATTTCTTCCTAGCCTTTTTTTATATCTTACCAGCTTGACACTCTCTTACCTTCTAGACACTCTCACTTGCTAGTCACTAGCTAAACACTTTCTTACCTTCTTGACAGTCACTATCTAGTCACTTTCTCACTATATAAACACTCCCTTACCTTCTTGACTCTCTCAACGGATAATCACTACCTCACCAGCTAAACACTCTCTTACCTTCTAGACACTCTCACTAGCTCACTAGCTCAAGACTCAACCAGCTAGACACTCTCACCAGCAACACTCTCCTGATGAGACTCCTCGCCTATCTGCTGAGACTTGAAGGCGGCCGTGATAGCCTCGGGTGTTGGAAGCTCGGTCAGGTCCATTTCTTGGCCCGCCTTATACGCGTCCACCACCATATCGAATTGTTTCACCACCTGCAAGAAAAGAGGAAAGGTAGATTCTAAGATAGACAGTCTGACAATCGGTCGTACGCTTTTAGCGATAAGACCGCCAATTGTATACGGCAAAACTTAATAATGTATTTGTTTGTTTTTCTGGTGTGTACAATAAAGAGTTCTAATCTAATCTAATCTAATTGAGGCCATGAGAGCCAGAGTGGCCTATAATTTTTTCATTACCTATCGGAAAATAAACTAATGAAAAAGAAGCCTAGGGTTAACAAAATCACTTAAAGATTACATAAAAAGTGCGTAAAACAGCAAAAAATTATGAAATAAATTGATTTACAAAAGTTGCGACTTAAATTAGGGCTCAATTTTTTCTCGTTGACTTTTATAAGCAGTTAGGCCGCTCTGGCTCTCATGGCCTCAATTAATATGGCAAAACAACGTTTGCCGGGTCAGCAAGTAATAAATATTATTCTTATCTTATCTTACCTTCAGAAGCTCAAGCGCGAGAGGCTTGTCGCCGGCTTGCTTGCTGGCTAAGGCTGCCACCTTAAACTCCTCTTTGCGCTCTGCGGAGAATGTTTGGTCGTGAGACAGGCAAAAAACAATGAATGAATCCTCTACTCTCAGTAGTTCAATTAACAGTTCAATTGATTGAAGTAGTGAAATTTTCCAGTATTAGCAGTTCAATGATTTTCTTTGATTGAACTGCTAATACTGGAATGTTTCACTAGTTCAATTGTTTTTCAATTAACTACAACATACCTCGTGTGAAACCAACTTACTTTATTGCACAACACAACATAAACATAACTAGTGAAACATTCCAGTATTAGCAGTTCAATCAAAGAAAATCATGGAACTGCTAATACTGGAAAGTTACACTAGTTCAATCAATTGAACTATTGAGAGTAGAGGGAATGAATGGGCTTGAAAATTAAATAAAAGACACTGTGTTACATTTAAGGATATAACTAAGTCGCAATTTGCAATAAAACATGTTTGAACTAAAACTATTTATTGTAAGCACAACACATTGTAAATTTTTGGTCCGGATCAACTTACTTGGCTTAAGCTCCGCGAATCGGAGCGTAACCTGGTCGTCCAATAAGAAGCCAAGAAAGTTGATCCGGACCAAAAATTTAAAACATGTTTGATTTGATTTGTTTTGATTATTTCGTGCATAACTCGTTTGACTTCCAAAACTGAGTTTCCCGCTAGAGGCTGCCCATTACCACTGGAGCTGCAATGCAATACCAGATTTCTAGAAGTGACCACAGTAATTGGCCTAAATGTGATTGGTGCCTAAGTTGATGTGATTTAGGGCGCTATGGCGCTCATTAGGGGAGGGCTATGTCAGCAGTGGACGAATATAGCCTGATGATGATGATGATGATGTTATTTATTGTTTGTGATGCCCTTGCCCGATGACCACAGCACACCAGTGCTACTCAATAGAAAAGTGTAAGTTTATTTATTTATTTAAGTATAGGGAAATCAACAGCGATATCAGAACAAAATACTTGACACTTAGAATAATAACATGGCTAATTACAGGTTTCAATGCACAACTTAGAAAACCTATGTAACCATGAGTTAAAAATAAACAGAACACTCACTCAATATAACCTGCAAACCGGCCGCCTTCTCCGGTGGTACATCGCTGGCCGGGGCATCTGAACTCTCTAGTCCCGGTGGACTCTCCTCCGGTGCCGGCGGCTCCTCTGCAGGGGTCACCAGGTCGGATGGCGGCTGCGAGGGAGGCGGGGGGGATTTGCGGCCAGTGCTCACTGGAGGGGGGATATCCTCTTCGCTGATTGGTCGGCCCGCCTTCGCCTGTTTCAACAGGTCGTTTAGGGTCTTCAGGCCGCGCGCGAATCTGTTGAGGTGGGAGGCTGGTATAGTGTTAATATAGCTTTGTCGCAGGAGGGTTGAGAGTGCGGTCGGAACAATAAAAGTAGGGTATCCAGAGGCAATGAAGTATAAATGGTTTATTTATAAGGTATTGAAAAGGTACATTAATTCTATTAATGTGCCTTTCGAATATTGTTGTTAGTCATAATATTGGAGAAAAGAGCAATCAGGTGACAGACGTGTTGTAATAAAAATGATAATAAAGGTAGAATGATTTACGAAACGTTTACGTCCACTTAGTTCGGAGGCTGAGGAATATCTGGAGCAAATACGTCCGAACACTGTGGTGAATGTCATATACTAATTAAATTTAGAATAATTATAGGCCGAAAATGATTTAAAAGCAAGGAGGCGGCGATCACCTCGTTACAGCTTTAGATCTTGAATCAGTTCTCAGGCTACGGTCACATTTAATGTCCATATTCATAAATCAGAAATTTATGTCAACGTAAATAATTTACATTCTGTTTGTTGAATGTCAACTAGTACTTGTAATGTTAATGTTAGCCGCTGCCTTGGGGCCGAATTTAGTGGAGAAAAAGGCAGCGGAAAAAAACTCCACTCTGACCGTCTTTTCTCAAAACAAAAGAAGAGACCCATGAGTGCCACCAACACTTGCAATATCAAACATTATTTAATGTTCTCACAAAAGTAAGAAAACACCAATGCTGCGGCCAGACACGGACGGCACCCGTTCACGAGCACAACGCAGGGGTCAGCCATCGCCAGTCTCAACCATATTAGAGGGAGATAGGCGGAAGTTCTTGTCAGTTATCTATAATAATAGCATAGCTTTTGGTATTTATGTATGTACACTGTACAGTCCAGGGGGTGCTACTATGTAAGTCCTCCACTGTATGGTTTGACCGATTTAACCTACTCAAGCTGTCAAATATATACATATTTTGACACTTAGGGGTCGTAACCCGATAGATAAGTCGTTATATCCGGATTGTGCACCAAACGACTCTTTGTACAATCGATTAAAATCAGTTAACAATTCGGCCAACTTCGGTAATTGTCGTGAATCCCTCGTCTCTCACATAGAGTTATGAGTTTACAGACATGACCTTTAATTATATTAGGTACTCGTTGTCTTAATGAATACAATACAAGAACGATATGAGCAACAAAACCTCCTATGTAGCTCAAAACTAACACAACCTTTATATTGAAATAATATTAATAATAATTGACTATTTTGACAGTCTGTCTTCTTCGAGTCAATAAAATAAAAACAGTTTGTCGTATATGATAAATTTATGTTTATGAACGCTAATTTCATTCGTGAAAATATTCGATTCTATCAAATTTTATCACAATTAACTTACAATAGTTATATCATGGCTTCAACAAATTTAAAGCGTGGTAAAAAATCTTGTGACATTGTAAACAATGTACCTATATAACTATTTTAGAAAAGAAGCTAATTTATTTAAAAAAGAGAAAAGTAAATATCATCAAAAAAATTTGGACAGGGTTTGTGAAGCAACCGCAGTTTCGAAAAGCACCGTGTTAATTTTTTTTAAGGAAAACGACAAGTTCTCAGATCTGTCAAATTCATGTCGCTTTTGTATAATAAATTTCTTAGGTCTACCGGTTAGTAATGTCATCTTGGCTGGTGCTATACACTGCGTTTATGATACTTCAAATTGAATGCTACCTAAAATAAATCGAGGTAATGTATTTCGTGTCATTTCCGTCTCCGGTTAAGTGATTTTAATCGTATTCTACATTTCTCAAGTATTTTTTTCATTTTACAGTGTTTGTTCAAAGTTGTTTTACTTTACGGTTTTGGTACTTGGTATTTCATTCCTCATTTTGTTCTGAGTTCCGAATGTAGTGAACATTTCGAGCGAAATTTCAACGCGATGTACATAATTTAGAACACTCGACTGCACACGAAAATACCATACGAGAAAAATTATATATTAGACATTTTATTTAATAGAGCAATAAAGTTATAACCCTGTATCAGTCTCGAGTATAAATCAACTCTAATTTGCGGTTTCCTTGTCTACGAGAGGCTCGAAGGATGCTTTGCGTCATCTTGTAATAGGACGGTTAGACTACGACAATATCCTCTAAAGGACGTACAGTTAAAATTTAGAGCAGTATTTTCATATAAAGGGTCGAGTTAAGCCACGAACTGCTTTATTTGGTGGGTCAATGCAATTTAATTCAACCTAAATACATTAATTTGTTTAAAACACCTGAATTAATGTCAACAAGCATTGCTTACTTCTGGTTCTGATGTGGCTCAGAACGATTTATTTGATTTTTTTTATTACAAGCTTTCGCCCGCGTCTCCGTCCGCGTGGACTTTAGTTCAAAATTTTGCAACCCCGTTCACTCCCTTAAGGGTTAAATTTAGAAAAACGGCGAAACACGTGTTCAATCAATTGGTTTGAAGAGTATTTATTTTAAGTTTCAAGAAAATTAGACAACATTCTTTATACCTCCCATACAAATTTTGGCAACCCTTTTCGCCCCCTTCGGGAATGAATTTAAAAAAATAGCGGCTTGGGCTGGGCGTTGATGAGTGAGTCAGTCAGTCAGGACTTAGAATTTTATTTATATAGATAATTTTTTTAATTTATGTTTACCTATGATAATTTTGAATTTAACCTTAACATCATGTAAAAAAAAAAAATATTTTACTAAGTCAAAGTTGGCAAAATATGAATTTTACAATTCAAGGGATTTTTTTAGTAACCTGTATGTCGCTAAGGGAACGTGTGAGATGGCATTTGGAGAACAGGGTATAGATTAGCAGTGGGCAGCGGTGGACTGATGATGAAGAAGTAGACTCAAGCTCTGTTCAAGTGGCTTGCACTCCTACAATCTCTCCCAAAAGACACAGAGAGACTTACCTTCTAGCCCTGCTAGTCTCTCCGTTCGCCTTGGCGTTGGCCTCCGCCGTCACATAGTTGGAGATCCTCTCCTGGAGTAGACTAACGGTGCTATTCTGTTCACCGGGCGGGGGAGGGGCGCTTCTCATGGTCCTCTGCGGGACGGGGGGCGGGGCGTCCGAGTCTTCAACAGCCAGCTCTTGTAACTCGCTGAGGAGGTCCGGGTCATCCTCGTCACCTGGTAGAAAGATAAGATAAAAATCTTCTTTATTGTCCACTAGAGCACATGACATGAAATGTCGAAGTATGTGTTATTCAAGTAGTGAATTTTAAATTTTTTATTTCAAATTAAAATTAAAATGTTTATTGTTAGTTTTGTTTGTTTTTGGTTTTTAATTATTACTATTTGATAATGATAGCAGCTTAGAGCTGATGCGTGTAGGTATGTCTTGATTGTTTTTGCTTTTCATATATAATTATATAGTGTTAGAAACTAGTACGAGCTAAACTAAAAAAAGTAGTAAGGCAGGCATCGTGGCCGGCCTTGAAGACGTCAGAGGGCGTGTCGTTCGGGCGGCGTGGCGGGGATAGCGGCCAGCGGCTTGGAGCTCACTTTTTCGCCTTTACTCGACGCAGACGGTCGCCTACCTAGCTCTGTTGCATTTTGTAAATTTAGTTCGTTGATTTTTGTGTAATATTTAATTATCTCTAAAAATAAAGTTTGTGTTACTCAGTTTTTTTTTTAAATAACTTCACTTCTGATTTTTAAAACTAGTCCATTTTAACCTCTTCAGTCCTGACCTTGAAAATAACAATAGTTTTTTATTGTTATTTTGTCGACACGGGACTGAGGAGGTTAAAACAGTTCACTGAGTCTGCACTAACGATAGAGTCAGGAAGTTTGTTCCACTTGCGCACGACACGGCTTGGAAGGAAATGCTTTCGAGGGTTACTTCCACACAGAGATTGTTTAGTTTAAGTTGGTGGCCTCTTAGGTGGACATTCTGGTTCATAATGTAAAGGATAATTGAGCCACTTTAAAAGATTAAAAATAGTTTTAAAAACAAAAAAATAATAAATATCTTACAGAAAACCACTTCTTAATTGACTGTGTAGAAATGTCTTATTTCCAAAAAAATATTGTAGATATTGTAAATGCTTTGAGATTTTTTTTATGAAAGTAGTTCAATTTATTATATACTGACAAAACTATTCCGGTTTTGCATCTTTTCAGAGGCATATTGATACTACAGATTTATTTTAGCTAATAGAGATGTAAAGTTGAAGTATAAAACATTTAAATGTTCAGAAAATATTTGGCTTTGTATTAAAGCGAATTGAAATGTTAAGAAAACTGTATTTAGGTATAGAAATAAAATAAATAAATAGAAAAATTTATGTATGTTCAAATAAATATTAAAGACTTCGAAACTATTAGTACCTAGGCATCCTAACTTTCTAGTTAATACTAGAAATAAACATAAATTGATTTTGTAGAAATGATTCTACAATTTAGACTTGCAATAGTTAATACTTCTAGAAGACAAAGATATCTGGTGTTAAAGGATATTATTATTAAATTTGTTTGGGCATGCGAATATTTATCTGTAATTTGCCCTTTAAATTGTATTATAAGAATATTATTGCAATAAAAAGCTCGTGTGGTTTATTTGACACAGGTGACACTGAATTTATTTTTCAAGAGACAGATTATGAAAGAAATAGGTACATCAATCCAAAAAGTTGTATATCTAACCGAACATGCCGCCCACCAAAAGGACCTTAGGGCCTTTTCGTTTACAATCAAGCCCTGACTTATACTCTCAAACCTATCTTCTTTCCTGTTCAGATCAAATCATTTGCCTTGCTTTTAATTTTAATTCTCAGTGATTTCAGCGTTTCTCAAGCTACCGCCCACCCTGAGCTTGTTGCTCTCACAGCTTTGATTTCTTTGAGTATTCTGATCTCATCTGTAAATTCTTCTTGTTGTGCTTTATCGGTAGACATCGAGAGTCTCATCTATCTTGACTCTCCTTTCAGAATTAAACATGTTTTGCAAGTTTCTGTAAGTTATATTTGTCTAATCTTAAACCCTTTTCTTCGTGTTACTGAACATTAGCATAGTTAAGTATGTACTTCTTTTCCAACTATGTGGTAAGATTCGATGATTCATTATGTTATGGATTCTTGTAACATTTGGTTCTGGTTCTCTTCTTCCTTTCATGCCATTTTTCTAATGTCTTTACTTCTTTTTCAGGATTTTTCATGGCTGTTTCTCTTGAATTGCCATCTGGTGACATGAGATCTTTATAGCGAATTGGAAGCTTCACGATGTATCGACCTTTATTGTTTCTTGTATACTCCTCCTCACAGATCTTTTCGCATTGTTGTTCTTCCTTTGTATCTTTCCTCTTTGTATGTCGTTCAACTTCCCAGAGCGTTTGATGATGCATAACAACAATAGATTCTGTTTGCTGTTTATCTTGTACCTCGCCAAACAAAATCCAACCCAGGTTTGTTTTATGAGCACATGGGGAACCTGGTGGACCTTTGATGAGTTGATTGTGTATGATATGAGCATACACGTCGATACCCAGAAGTAAATCGACGGACCCTGGCTGGTTATAATTCGGATCAGCCAGCACTAGCCTTTCCAAGTGTGGCCAGTCTCTTGCATTGATCGTGCGGGTTGGTATTTTGGTAGTCAGTTTGGACATGACATATGTATCTACTTCCACTGTGAAGGCTTCACATTGTGATTGTAACTTGACCTGAACTACCTGCTTGATATTTTCTCTTGTTGAGCCCACACCGACCACTGTGCCTTTGATTGAGTACCTCTTAGCCTTGATAAGTTGCGCAGCTCGTTCACTTATGAAGCTTGCCTGTGATCCTGGGTCGATTAAAGCTCTCAAAGTAACGATGTTACTGCCTTCACCGGTGACTTGTACGAGAGCGGTTGCTAGTAACGCTGTGCTTTTTCCAGTAGAAACGTGAGACGCCAGCATTGTTATGTCGTTTTTCTCTTCATTCTCCTCCACGTCTGTATTTAGTGCCACATCGGGTTGTTTATTTTGCTCGAAGTCGCCCGTTGTGTTACTTGTGGTATCCTTATTCTTATTTTCGTGAAGCAGAGTATGATGGCGCCTTCTACATATGTGACAGCTCGTTGGTACTCGAGATTGCCTTACCGAGTGTCCTGGTGCAAGGCAATTGTAGCACATGTTGTTTGTTTTGCTGTATTCACTATGTTGAGTAAAGCTTTACAATGGCTGATTGTATGATCCTTATTACACATGAGGCATTTCTTCGTGATGTCAACATTGGTAGCGATGTGAAACAACTTTTCTCTTACAAAAATTGGATTTGCATTTTGTCTGGTTGGTTCTATGAGCTCCAGTGTACGGAAACGATTCTCCAGGAACTTGCGTAGCATTTCAAGTGAAGGAAGACTCTCAGGATCCTGAATGCTGCTGCTTACATATTCTTCCCAATCTTTGTGTGTCGGAGTCAAGTTAATCAGCGGATCCCAACCTTCAGTGTTGACTTTCAAATTGCTCAAATGATGTAAACATTCCGCAGTTGTGTCGAATAAATGCTTAATTTGACTTGACGTATTTACTGTCATTTTCTTAGGAGCAAAGAACCTCTTCATGATTGCATTGATTGTCAATCTTTTGTTGCCATACCGCGCTCTAAGGAGATCCCAAGCTTGCACGTAATTCACGTAATTCGAATCTGTCACATGTATGTGTTTCAAGATTGAGGCAGCTTCTCCCGCAAGGCTTGTCTTCAAATGTTGTTGCATGTTGTTCAAGCGACATGTTGTTGTGAACCAATGATGTAAAAAGATCATGAAACGACAACCAATCTTCATATTATTATGCTCCACTGAATACTGGGATCTGTATTTTCGGTAAAACCATATGGACTTGATGTTGAGAACCACTGGCTGTTGGTACTGGAGGTAGAGATGTTAACAAATCTAAAGTTAAAATTTTAAGCGAAACGTACTGCTCCTCGTGTTTGTAAAACTTCTCCTCCGCAATCTATGGCACTTTATCCCTTTCATCTCGTGCAATTAGCCGTATTATTACGCCGTAGGCTTCTTTGTATTCGATCCAGAAATCTTCTACACATTTCAGGCGCGCTTCGACGTAATTCCGTGTCAATCTAGCTTTCGGACACTTTTTCAAGTTCACATGCGTTTTACGAAGGTTTACAGCGATGTTCTCCACGACATTTAACGCTTTATCCAATTCCGTAGGGTCGTTGACTTCCGTGGCCATTTTAGCTTGACGAAACTACGAGATAGAATTTTGATTCCCACAAACGACTTAAATAGGGTAGTTTCCAGGGTCAAAATAATTTAATTCTATTTAGTCCGTATTTTAGATTATAAAAAAATATTGGATACGTATTTTTTTTTCTTTTCGATTAAACAAAAAATAACAAAGATATAGCCCATTGAAGTTACGTGTGACGTCACTCAGTGCTACAAAATGCAGCACGGCGTGACGTCACACGTAACTTTAATGGGCTATATCTTTGTCATTTTTGGTCTAATTTACAAATAAAAAAATACGTGTCCCTTATTTTTGAATAATCTAAAAGACGGACTAATTACATTTTTTTGGGAAACTAGCCAATTGCAATAATTGTTTCTGGCTACTTCTATCCGGCTCGAAGGACCAAAATGTTTGGGCATGCGAATATTTATCTGTAATTTGCCCTTTAAATTGTATTATAATAATATTATTGCAATAAAAAGCTCGTGTGGTTTGTTTGACACAGGTGACACTGAATTTATTTTTAAAGAGACAGATTATGAAAGAAATAGGTACATCAATCCAAAAAGTTGTATATCTAACCGAACAAAATTTATCTAGTGTCCAACACATCCATGAGTAATATTTTTTAAGATTGAAAGTTAATTAATTAAAAAACTTTAAAGCTAAAACTATTTTAAAAAGAATAAATGTGGAGTTTCTTTGTTAGTTTCTTCTCCACATAATCTATTAATTGTGAAACTAACAATTTTGACATTCATAAAGTAAACATTTTGTTTTTATTTTGAGATATTCGAATTTGAATTAGTCACCCTAACAAATTATGAACTTTTAATTATCTAAAATAAATAAGTTATACATTTTATTTTATTTTACAACACATGACATACTTACTTCTTCTATAGGGAAGAGCGGGTGATCATGCTCTTCCACTATAAAGGGAAATTTCCCGCCAGGCAGATCGTATGCCTGGGGACGGCCGGTCCAACTGTAATCCGTTGGACGTTGTATTTATGGTATGTCAATGGGTAAACTTTGATTGCGCGATGCAGGAATGTTGGAGATTATAGTGCGCGCGCAGAGTTGACATGTGCTCGCCACATCACTCCCCTTCAAGACCGTGGCTACGCATAGCTAGGTCTGATAGGATTCGAAGTCTGTGCTCTAAAGCTTGCAAGTGCCAGGAGACGCTGTGTCAGTGAGTCGACTAGCGGTTGAGGGGCGTGCGGCGGCTAACAGTCACTTCAACGGCGACAATACCTATGGAGACCGCGCACGTGGTAGGAACCGGTGAAGGCTGCTGTACCACTGGCAGCGCATGCTGCTGTGTGGCTGCCGTGCCGAGGGGTAGGGAGAGATCACCATCAGAACCAGCAGTCGGTGCGTTGACTGTAGTGGAACTGATGAAGTGAGAGGGAAGAGGAAGAATGTACAAGTATGTACATGCTGGCTTGCATGAGACTTATTGTATGTGGAGTGAGCTGCGAGAGCGAAGGAAGGTTGACAGTGTTCTGTCAGGGGTCACCACTATAGGGAAGAGCGGGTGATCATGCTCTTCCACTATAAAGGGAAATTTCCCGCCAGGCAGATCGTATGCCTGGGGACGGCCGGTCCAACTGTAATCCGTTGGACGTTGTATTTATGGTATGTCAATGGGTAAACTTTGATTGCGCGATGCAGGAACGTCGGAGTTTATAGTGCACGCGCAGAGTTGACATGTGCTCGCCACACTTCCATAAATATTGACAGTGAACCAAGCCATACCTGATCCAACATCATCATCAGACGGCACATCCTTCAAACTGGCAGCGATCATAGCGTCAAGATTTGGTGCTGGCTCCACTTTCTTCTTCGGCCGATTCCTGGCACCCCTGCTGCCGCTAATAGCTGCCAGCTCCGCCTCCAAGTCAATGTCATCATCAGACAGGTCCATGTCATCGTCTTCTGGAGCGTCCAGGTCTGGTATGTCTATGAGGCCATACTAGAAATGGAAATAATGTTTATAGTAATGGAAATTACCTTATATGTATTTAAGTTTTATAAGTGCTTAGGCCCACGTCAAATTACAGAAGAAGAATACTGTTGTAACAATAAAATCAAAGAGATTCTATCTATCTATCAACATAATCTCTTTGTTAATCATACAAGATCATAATAACCTTGGAGAAACCCTCAAACTCATTCTTACAATTCAAAGGATGCTGGCCTTTTTGTGAAATGTACAGGCAAAGTCACTTTTTAACTGAATACTGCGACTCACTGAAAGTCACTCATCCTACAGCCCGTGTTACATTGTATGTTATTTATCTTTATAGAAAAGTAGCGACCCACCCCGGCTTCGCACGGGTGGCCAAAACATTTCAGTGGAATACCTATATTAGTTCCATGGAAAATTCTCAGGGTAGTAATTTTTTTTATACCTTGGGTTACATTATTCGAGATTTCGTACGGAACAATAAATTTTTTGAAAATCCAATATAGCCTATGTTACTTACGAAGAATGTAGCTTTCTAATGGTGAAAGAATTTTTAAAATCGGCCCAGTTCTGAGCCTATTCATTACAAATATACACACAAAAATACAAATCTTTCCTAAAGAGGAAAGATAATATTAGTACAGATAAAAGGGACAGAAAATATACAATTAATATGTATTTGGTTATTAATAATTCAATTCAATTCAATTCTGTCTTATGGACTCAATGCACTGATTGTCCAGTACAACGTCGCCAATATCCTGTGTTAGACAAGACTATAGCCAATCACATGCAATTCAAATGCAAGAGCAAACCAAAGAAATAATGGTGAAAATTGAAGAAAAATTAGAACCATTAGTGAAAGAGATTGGAAGTCTTAAAGTAGAAAATAAAATATTACAAAATAAAATTGAAACTATTGAAAGAACGAACAGAAAATATAACGTTATAATTTTTGGATTCGAAGAAACGGAGAAGTCTAATATGGATCTGCTAGAAAAAATTACAGAAATTCTTCAAAATAGCGCAAAACAAGTAGAAATAAACAAGAACGATATTAATATGATTCGCCGCTTAGGACGAAAAAGTAATGAAAGCGAGAAACCGAGACCTATCCTCGTATCGTTTGTTAACTTGTGGAGGAAGGAAGAAGTTACAAAGAGCAAAAAGACTTTTTCGGATATTTACATAACAGAAGACTATCCAAAGGAAGTTCTAATAAAAAGACAAGAGTTAAAACAACAAATGCATGAGGAAAGAAACAAAGGAAATTACGCTATCATAAAATATGATAAGTTGATTGTGAAAAGTAACAGCTACAATAAAGAAAAAAGAAAACGTGAAACAACGGTATCGCCTAACAACCGAAATAACGAGAACAATCAGCCGCGAAAACAGTTTGCCTCCAATGTGAAACCCAATAGGGCAAATGCCTTTGACATACTAAGAGGAAAGAACAGTTCCTTCGGTGGTACCCCATCAACTTCAAAAAACGTGTAGAAAAGCCCATTGTCAGCCAGAAAACTTTAATCAATAACGATGATAAAAACCACAAAGAACAACAACAAAAAACATTCCCCAAGCCGGCCGGTCACCGTGGGGAATTAGACCAATACCCTCCACTAAAAGAAACAAAATTAATAAATTTAAGAAAATGTAGAAAAACAGAAACTCCTCTGTATATCGGGACACTAAATGTCAGATCATTAGTTGGCGTTGGTCGCCAAGAAGAATTAGATCATGCCTTGAAGAATCTTAAATGGGACATAATAGGCCTATCAGAAGTTAAAAAAGAAGGAACACATATTTTAGAATACGAAAATTATATTTTCATGTACATGGGCAAGAAAAGCGGAAGAAACGGAATTGGTTTTATAGTTAAGAAAGAACTTAAAACAAACATCATAAATTTCACAGCAATCTCTTATAGAGCTGCTCGGCTAGACTTGACTATAGGAGAGCAACCTTTAAGCATTGTACAAGTATATGCACCTACTGAGAAAGCTAAACTAGAAGAATTAGAATGTTTCTATGATGAAGTCCGGAATGCCATAGACATCGAACACTCAAATGTTTTTATATTAGGAGACTTTAATGCCAAAATTGGCGACAGAACACCCGTAGAAAGGGCCGTCATGGGTCCCTGGGGGTATGGCAATAGAAACGAAAGAGGCAAAGTGTTATTAGAATTCTGCACGGAGAATGAGATGTTTGTTATGAACACTTATTACAAGAAAAAACCTAAACAAAGGTGGACATGGCGCTCACCAGATGGTAACACCTATAATGAAATAGACTTCTGTTTAGTGAAGAAAAATAAAATAAATAATATACAAAATGTTGAAATTATTAAAACAACCTTCCCAACTGATCATAGATTGGTGCGAATAACATACATTATGAGCAGTCAAGAAAGAAAATCAAGATACACATTCAGAAGGCAATCTGGTCTAACACCATTAGAACGCGATTCTCTAACTAATATTTTTAAAAGCTATGATAAGCCTCAAGAAAACCTAAACATCCAAGATAACTATGCAACCATCATCGACAACATCAAGAAAAGTGTCACAATGTTACCTAAAGTACCCGAAATTAAGAAACTTGATGTGATAATTACAGAAAAAGTTAAACAAATGATACTTGAACGAACAAACCTAAAAGAAAAAACAATTAAGACTTATTCCGAGAAGATACGGCTTAAAAACCTATACCAGAAGATACGTACAAACATAAAGAGAAACAAACAGAGACACCAATCTAAAATAATTGAGGAAGAACTAGAGAAAAGAGGATCTGTGAAAAGAGGCACAAAGCGTCTTTGCGACATGCTATGGATACCAGCATTAACTACTATATCTGGTACAATTTCTACTAACAGAAAGGACATCTTAGGTACGGCCACGGAATACTATGAAAAATTGTATAAATCTATATGTACGAATAACAAAGCGACCAACCACTTACCTAGGTCGAAAAGCGAAGAAGTAGCTCCTTTTATAGAGTGTGAAATAAATAAGGCAATATTGTCACTAAAAAACATGAAAAGCCCCGGAGAAGATGGTGTAACCAATGATATTATTAAAGCCATGATAGAGCCTCTAACCCCAATATTTAATAGCCTGTTTAACAAAATATTAGAACATGAAACAATACCTAAAGAATGGGAAACTTCAATCATAACATTGCTTTACAAAAAGGGTGACCCACTGAACATAAATAATTACCGTCCAATTTCAATGTTGCAATCGATATACAAGCTATTTACAAATGTTGTTTTGAACAGATTAAAGAAAACTCTTGACTTTGAGCAACCAAAGGAACAGGCTGGTTTCAGAAACAATTACTCCACACTGGATCACATCTTTACTATGACTCAGTTAATAGAAAGATATAAAGAATATGGAAAGACTCTTTACATAGCGTTTGTCGATTATTCTAAAGCTTTCGATACTATATCTCACGAAGCTCTCTGGATTGCACTTTTAGAGCAAGGCGTTAACATAAAATACATTAACATACTTAAGGAAATATACAGCAAGAGCAAATCTAAAGTTAAGCTTCAAAGAAAAGGAAAACCTTTTAAGATCCAACGAGGGGTGAGACAAGGAGACCCTATATCTCCTCCTTTATTCACTGCTTTGCTAGAATATATCTTTCGACAGCTAGATTGGTCTGGAAAGGGAGTGAATGTGAATGGAGAATTCTTAAATCACTTGCGTTTTGCGGATGACATTGTCATTATCACCGAGAAACACGAAGACCTCGTCAATATGTTAACTACGCTAGATTCTGAAAGCAAAAAATGTGGCCTCGAGATGAACCCAAATAAAACTTGTGTAATGACCAATGGAGAACAATTTTTTACCGAAATAAACTCTCAAAAAATTGAATATGTCCAAGAATATGTGTATCTGGGACAAAACCTTTCATTCACAAAGCCACCAATCGCCGAAGTAGAGAGAAGAATAAAAAAGGCCTGGGCAGCTTACTGGACCCTCAAGCACATTTTTAAATCAAAGATGGACATAAAACTTAAAAAGAAGGCATTCGATTCAGTCGTAACACCAACTCTGCTCTACGGGTGTCAAACATGGCCACTAACAGTTGAAATCACTGCAAAACTGAAGGTATTTCAGCAAACTGCAGAAAGAAGTATGCTGGGATTGAGATTGAAAGACAAAATACGCTTGGATGTCATACGAAAGAAAACTAAATTAATAGATGTCGCTAAACAAGCATGCCGTCTAATATGGAGATGGGCCGGTCATCTAGCGAGGACCTGTGACGGGCGTTGGAGTGAGAAGATGTTACAATGGTACCCACGCGAGTCGCACCGCCCCCCGGGAAGGCCGCGACGTCGCTGGCGAGACGATATAGTGGCTTGGACTAGCATCACCTGGACAAGGCTAACAACAGATAGACATGCATGGAGCGAGATGGAGGAGGCCTATGCTCGACATACGAGCAAACCAATTTGCATGAAAAAGTAAAATACCTAAATAAAGGAATATAATTAAAACTAAATTAATTAAATTATCAAAATAAATACTATAAATCAATGTCAATAATTTGTTAATTTGATAAGTAATTTAAATGTACTCGTATAATAATAATTTATTTTTGTAGAAGGAATGATATAATTTATAAATGTAACTATAATAAGCATGCAAAAAGGAAATAAATGGCTATATTATTATTATTATAGCCAATCACAAGCGAACAAGGCTCGGTCAGAATTTTGAGTAAATCAGAACTGTTCTTTTTTTTATATTTTTATTTAATCTATAGTTTGATATTGTTGTCTGAAAGGAATTTAGCTAAAATGTAAACAAGAGGGGAATTTGCCTGGGAGAGGATAAGTTTAAGATTAGTAGGCCGGATAATGTTGTCAGGCAGGACATCCATAAGTGAAAACCGGAGATTGGGGCAACTGAAAAGCAGATGTTCTGCAGAGCCGTCGTCCAAACCACACTCACAAAGGGAGCTGTCTCTCACTCGGATCTTAGCCAGGTGGACCGGTGTGCAGGCATGCCCTAAGCGTAAACGACAAATGGTTGAGGTCACACGTTTATCCAAGTCACGAAACTTAAAAAACCATGGTTTCGGCGGGATGACAGGCTGAATTTCAGCAAAATGTTTGCCTTTAATAGTTTGCGAGATCTTCCAGTCATTATCCCAGGATTTTTTCATCCGTGAGCCGGCCAAGGGGGCCAAGTCATGAGCAGCTAATTCATAATGAGGGGTTTCCCCAATTTGAGTTGCAGTTTTAGCATGGGCATCGGCGATATCATTGCCAATAATGCCACAGTGTCCTGGAATCCATGCAATGGTTATGTTAATATTTGATTTTGCCAAAACTTCTCTAATTTGGAGTATTACAGGGAATTTTTGTTTACTTTTGAAGGGGTTTGCTTGTAAAGCATATAGGGTACTAAGAGAGTCCGTGAGGATGATGCATCTCTCTACATTATGGTTTTCAGCGTACTGGATTGCTTCTAGGATTGCAATAGCTTCTCCTGTGAAGACTGATGATAATGGAGGCAGTCTGAAACTGAGAACTATCTTAGCTCTGGGAACCCATACCGCAGCTCCCACGTCACCTTCCTCTGAGAGTTTGGAAGCGTCTGTAAATATAGGAAGCCAATCTTTCCATAATACTTCTGTATTGTTTCTCCGCAAATATAATTATTAATAATAATAATTGGCATTACAACAAATGATTGTGATATACAAATTATACCTACAATACGATTAAAATCAGTTAACAATTCGGCCAACCTCGGTAATTGTCGTGAATCCCTCGTCTCTCCCATAGAGTTATCAATTTACAGATATGACCTGTAATTATATTACTCGTTGTCTTATTGAATACTCGTACAATACAAGAACGATATTAGCAACAAAACCTCCTTTGTAGCTCAAAAGTAACACAACCTTTATATTGAAATAAAAAAAAAATTGAATATTTTGACAGTTAGCATTCTTAATGTCAATAAAAACAGTTTGACGTAGGTTTATGATACATTTATGTTTATAAGCACTAATTTCATTCGTGAAAATATTCGATCCTATAAAATTTTATCACAATTAACTTACAATAGTTATGTATCATGGCTTCAACAAATTTAAAGCGTGGTAAAAAAAATTGTTGCTCAATCTCGTGAAATGGTAAATAATGTTACCTATAACTCTTTTAGAAGAGAAGCTAATTTATTTAAAAAAGAAGAAAGTAAATATCAACAAAAATCGGTTGAAGTCGGTTTTAAAATTTTTTAATTTGGTGATTATTATCAATAATTAATCCGACGTAATATCGTACTGTTACTCACATCAAACAGTAAAATATTGACTTTGTATACAAGAATAGCTTCAATAAATAATGAATTTTCAAATTCATGTCGCTTCTGCATAATACATTTCTTAGGTCTACCGGTTAGTAATGTCATCTTGGCAGGTGCTATACATTGCGTATATGATCCTTCAAATTGAATGCTACCTAAAAGAAATCGGGGTAATGTATTTCGTGTCATTTCCGTCTCCGGATTTAGGCGATGATATCCGAGAAAAGCCGAATTGTTAACTGATTTTAATCGTATTGTACCTCTCTGATATCATTATGAACAGCTACTTTTTTCACTGGTAATCCAGTTCAACTAAATGTTGTCTGGAACTTAAAATGACAAGGAGAAGCGCCTAGAAGGTGGTTTGTGTCGTGCAGTGGGTGTGACTTGGATGATGGTGATGATGAAGTGACAAGGTTTGGCGTGCAATAAAGTGTTCTGTACTATATTCTATAAGTCGATAAAGCCTCTTTAAAGCTGATGTTTGAATGCCTGAAACATTACTCGAACAAGTTATAGCATTGACTTGAGCAGAACCATAATCTTTTCTATTCATCCACGATGGTTTGCAACTCCACACAGAAGAGATGGCGCCCGTTGCCGCTGTATCTATGTACAAAACAAGGACTAATATTTCCTTTGTTTACAACATGAGATCAGCTGATAAGGTGACCAAAATCGGAAAAGTGAGCAGAATTTGTAACGATTAAAAGGTTTGATGACCAGATACATTATATTATGTCTATTAGACATGGATTATTGGAAATGGAAGTTCTAAACAAATAAGAATGACTCACTTGGGAAAGACTTGATTTCTTAGCAGACGGATTTGGCCGCCGCGCCATGATAGCAGCTGTGCTGGGTACTAAAATCACTACACCACACAACACGGTTCCTTGAACAAATAATTCTAAGACTGAACTAAATAGCTACGAGCTCAATGTGATATTTTTATTCCTTTTGAAATGGATTTCCGATCAGAGCTGTGTAGTTCGCGAATGAATGCTTCGATTGAATGCATTCGTTTTGTGAAACCATGCATTCATTCATTCGATACAAATCTTAACATATCTCCTTCACTCTAATAGTCCACGTAGTAGTTCACTCTTCAAGAAACATTCTTATATCTACCACACTAAGAACCAAAATTCTGTAACTCGTTGTGTCTTACCAGTTCGTTGTCGTTCTCATCTTGCGCTAGCAGTTGTAAAAAGGGCACTTACGACATATTCGATTATGTTGGATACACCTACATCCACATCCATTGTGACATACATAACATTCAATTCAAAACTCTTTTGTCATTCGCGGACTGCCGTGAGTCAAAAGATACGTGAAAGAACTACTGAGCTGTGAACTACGAATGAGCTATGAACTATGAATGAGCTATGAACTATGAATGAGCTACGAACTGTGAATGAGCTATGATGAACTATGAATGAACTCTGAACTATGAATGAGCTATGAACTATAAAGTGGACTATTAGTGAACTATGAACTAATAGAATGAAGTAGTTCAGATAAGGAAATGAAGTATATCACTCTTTTCTTTTCAGTGAAGCGTTTCGCGCACCTCTATTTCCGATACTTCTGACATTGAATTTTTTTGACAGATGTGACATGACAGACAGCACTAGCAGTTTGGTGTTGGCATATTCCGGATTCCGTTTTCAGCCATCATGGCGTAAAGTTCGATTTTTTTGTAACAATGTTTCCCGAACATCAGTTAGGGCTAAAGTTTCGTACAGGCCCTGTAAAATAAAGATTTAATAATAATAAAAATAAAAAATTGGCATATTCCAATACATAAATAACTCTAACATAAAATGTTTTTTAAAGAAGATGCAATTAAAAAAGCAAATTTTTATATACTTTTAAAAACAATATATATGTATAATATATATTAAATATTTTGATGAACTGTGTTGTTGGCTGATTGATTGGTGAGTCAACGCATTACTTTTCGAAAACAAAACTTTTGTTTTTTTTTTTAATGTGTTGCTATTCTGAAACTTATACCCTGATTCAATGGAATAAAAACATTACTTTTACCATTTTTAAACATCTCCGACAGCCGGGTTATGAGATTTATGACTTTGTTAAATATCAAAGAAAAAAAAATGCTATTTTTTCAAACTAAAATTAAATTTCTTTAGATTTATTGTTTTGTTTAACCGGCATACTTTTAAGGAAAATCTGTAAAATGTTAGAAATAAAGACATAACAAAAGATATGATCAAAAAACATTTGGTACATTTATTTTCTCCTAGGGCTCTATTAACTGCTGCCATATGGTTCTTCATGGAACAGATTGGAGAAACATCTTGTGGTGTTATAACTCGTCTTTTCAGCTCATCCCATAATTAATGTTCATATCCGGACTTCTTGCTGGCTAGCCCATAATCGTAATACCGTCTTCACTCAGACATGTATTCATTTAAATGCCTGCGGTATGAGCCTTGGCATTGATCTGCATAAAAATGAAATCTGTAGCAATAAAATGTGCGTAGGGTACCACGTTAGGATACATACGCTCTTTGATGAACTTCGACTCATTTAATAAAGCGAGGTCCATGTTATACAAAAGCTTATTATTGTTCTGTTTTTTCGTCAGCGCTTATGCCTCTCCAAACCGTCCATGAACCGCCAACGTAGCTTGCTCTTTCTTCAACGCTTTCTTCGAAACGCCTTCATTCTTTCGTCGTTACTGAATTACAAAACAGCACAGCATACGGGTGAATATACGGTATTTGATTTTTTTGTGTCCCAGAAGGAAATGTAATCTGTTCCATTCAATATTGATAATTTCTCTATTTGACACAATTTTTAAATGTTTAATGATGAGGGCCAGAAGATTATTCCATTTTTTTTAATTTCATAAGCACGAGAGGAAAATGTGTTACCAGAGGACTGACACTATTGGCAGAGTAGTCACAAATTAAAGCAGGGAAGTGAGAGGCCATTGATTATAGCTAAGACAGGGGACACGTATTAAATACGAATTAAAATAAAACATGAAATATGCCAGAGGAGTGACGCCAGAGGAGTGACAAAATCGCACAAAACCTACAAAAACATATCACTCGCTTTTCTGATCACCGTTTAACGTAATACATGACATCTACACACAATAAACATTGCATTGTGCAAATATACAATTTCGTAACTATAAAATACAAAATCATAGACTTGCCAGAGGAAATACTCCAACGACCGGGGAGGCCAGAGGAGTATACATTTACAACCATTTTTAACGATTAATGTCTTAAATTAAACAATTATCGTGAATAGACTATGTGGGCCAAATAAAAGACCATATTCTTTAATGCTTAAGCATACGGACGCAATAATATAATAAGTTTAACATAATATTTCTCCATGGACCATAGAAATTCAAATAGCATATATTGACCCATACAGCATTATCTTACTCTTATCAGAAAAGATAACTTCGGTTCATTGAAGGTATGACCAATTTAAGTGCTCACGACCAAGTTAAGGCATTCTCTTCGGTGGTCTACCGGCCATTTTGTGCTATTAGCTGCTTTATGCTAGGTTTTAGGCCACCCCTCGCCAATCTTCTTCAAATGGTAGAATTGATCGCAGTCAGTCCTTGAACCTCACGAAGCTGCTACTGCTGTTGAATAAAGTTCAGATGACGATTTATTAAAGAAACTGACCTACCTAGCGGTCATCTTGACGTTATCCTGATATCAACCAGCAAAGGTATATGAGGACGTGAGTCGCGCGCGACAACGTCAAAAGTCGCGAGAATTTGACAGTTAATGTACTGGAAAGTCGCGACTTTTGACGCTGTCGCGCGCGACCCGCATCCTCATACTACCTTTGCAGTCTCCTGATTACGCTGATACAGTTTATGGACAGCAGAGAGGCTAAGATGCAATCGTGCTGCCACAACACGCTTACTATACCCAGACTACTGCAACGCCATGACTTTGTAACGAGGTATAATAGGGTAGTTTCCAGGGTCAAATTACTTTAATACATCCATGCAACTAGCCCATTCGCTTCCTGGCTTTCTATTATTTTGGGCCATTATCAATTCTAAATTTAATCATTTTTTGACATTTGCCACAGTAGTTAGACGTGCGGTAGAACTGCGAGAAACTTATGCTTTAAAGCCCATTACACAATGAAAAAAAAAGGTATAAGAATAAGGAATAAGAAATAAGGAGCCAGGAATAAGGAATAGCACAGAAATCGATTGTTTTCCCTAATCTTGAATTGTGTCTTGCTCAACGGTGCTGCCATTGCTGGATTCCACTATTCCTTATTCCTTATTTCTTATTCCTTATTCTTATACCTTATTTTTTTTTCATTGTGTAATGGACTTAACTCATCTTTTTATCTCGTGTTATAAACTTTCTTAAAACGAATAAACAAATTAAAAAATAAATAAGTAGATACAGTTAACAACAAATCTTCCTATATACCCATGCATTCTACTCCGTTGCTTTACGGGCGACTTTGCAACAAAAATGTAGGTAAATGTTGACGTGCTGTCGACTTTACGTCTTTATGTCCAACATTTTACACATTCTTCATATAAGCTACAAATATACCTGTTGAACAAAACACGATAGGAATCTAAAGAATTTTAATTTGAGGCAATTATAATCGTTTAGCATCATCCGTAATTAAATAGCATTATTTTTCTTTTCCAGGAGTTTCGATTTTTCTAATGAGAAGTGTATTTTATAGGTATTTTTTTTAATGTGAATGACAGTAACTTTTCATAATAAATTTGACATAAACGTGCTAACAAAGTTATTATACTCTGATTTTTTATTCCGTAGAATTCTGATTTTATTACAATATATTCTATTTTTACAGGGCCTGTACGAAACTTTAGCCCTAACGGATGTTCGGAAAACATTTGTTACAAAAAATTGAACTTTACGCCATGATGGCTGAAAACGGAATCGTAGAATTCTGACATTTCATAAGTGTTGCTACTGAAAAAGTTCTCCACCGAAAAAGGGACAAATTTGACCCATTTGAGGGCAATAAAAAATAAAATACTACGTTTTTTTATGTTTTACCTATAAAAAGGTTAATCTGAATATTTACTTACTCAAGTGACCTAATAGAAAAATAACAAATATTTCAATATCACGAACAATATATCGAATTAACTTTAATGAGCGTTTTTCCTTATGTCAAATTTAGTTCTAAAAGAATCCCTAGGTGGCGCTGCCGTACCGTAATAATAAACGTCAAACCAAAAAATAATACTATGGTTCTGTGGATTTTGTGATGGTTGATAACGGAAAAACAAAAATGCTGTTGTCGTTTGGTGATAAGTGCGATTTTGGATATTTTGGAGTCTTTGCTGTGGATTGTGGGTTTGAATTTTTATTTTTATTACGAGAAACCTCGTCTGAATAGCAACCCTGGTTCCTTTTCTTGTTTAGTAATCTGTGGACTAACTTTGACATTGACTGCTACGAATCACAATTTTGTATGTAGAAACGAATAACGCCATCTGGATTATCTCAAGGAACTAAGAAAAAAAAAGAAAGGAAAAACGCTCATTACTTTTTTTTATTCTTTAGCTGGGATCACTGCCTACGAATTCAAGGTTTCGTAAACCTTTTTAGAAAAGTGAAGTACGCCGCTGTTAGCTCTCTTAATAATTCATGTCAGCGATGATGATGATGATGAAGATAGTGATATTAGTATTATTGATGATTAGATATTTTAATAAAAATATATTTTCTTTACTTGTACTTTTTTACTGTTTGTGTAGTGAAAATGGACACAATTGTCACTCGCCTTAAATTCTCTTCTAATTTGGAGCTCCACACTTTATAAAATAGATACATTTACACACAAATTAAAAGTGTAGACTCAGATGTTCACACTCGTATTGAAATTAAAAAATGGCCGGCCAAAAAAGGTTTCTAATCGCTGATATGTCAAAAAATTATAACTGTCAGAATTCTACGGAATTAAAAATCAGATTTTAGAAAAGAATCGGGACATTATTTTTTAACCTCAGTCGCTAATGGGTGACATTGAAACTCTACTACTGGCAACATTTTCCATCTCGCGAGTGACGTATGAACGGCCGAAAACGAAAAGCCTCTCTGTGCCGTTGTTATCTTCTAAGATTTCCGAAGAATGGAGACAAACGGCCAGGCAAATGGGCTTAAATCTAAAAAGAAAGACAACGCCGACACAAAGGACAACCTATGGTAACGGTCCCTTGTTATTTTTTCCACTAACGTGCATTGCCCGTATAGGGTACTTCGAATGTGTCACACCTTCCGTGCTGTCACCGCATCATACCTGAGAAATATGTGACCTAGCTGCAACGTCTTACCTTTGTTTGTTAGCTATTCCCACTAGACATTAACATTCACCGCTTTCCACAAGCTTACTGCGAACTGCAGACGTAAAAATCTCAACACATTCGTCATAAGCCTTGTTGATGTTGTATTGATGCTTCATTGCAGGTCCGCTATATTGGAGGAGGTACAGAATCAAGGAAACACAAAGCTACCTTCGAATAAGAATGTTCTAGTACTTGGTGATAATGAAACTGGAAAGACTACACTCATAGCCAAATTACAAGGAGTCGAAGACCCTAAGAAGGGCTCAGCTCTAGAATATGCATACATAGATGTTAGAGATGAATACCGTGACGGTAAGTTGGACAATGTGTATGTATTAAATTGTGGGAGGGAGCTCTACTCCTAAGAGCTAGCAGTTTCTGAATTGTGAATTTTCCTAGGTAACTACTTTACTATAGTTCTGTCTTGTCAAATTTCTCAGAAAAGAGCATGACTGAAGTAGGGTTGATGAGGATTCCTCTTCCTCTTCCTCAAAATAAGGAATTTCCTCATAATGTTGAGGTTTCTCATCCTCTTCCTCTTCCTCAAAATTGATTTAAAAAAAATCCTCTTCCTCATGAGGAATTTAAGAGGAAGGAGAGTTATAAGTTTTGTTGAAACGAAATGTGTTTGAGAGAGCGAGAGAGAGAGAGAGAGAGAGAAGTCTCGCTGTATTAAAAAGTTAAAGGAAGACAGAGATGGAAACATGTAGGTAAAGAAGTTCAATATGAGTACTAGCGTGATCTACGTAATGTTATTTTGTTCTTCGTCTTTAGCATCCTCTTCCTCATCCTCATCCTCTTCCTCTTAGTCTGCCAGATTCCTCATCCTCTTCCTCAAAATCGACTTTAGAAAATTCCTCTTCCTCATCCTCTTCCTCATAACAAGTTCCTCAACAACCCTAGACTGAAGTTACTTTTAAGTATTACTTAGTGAAATTCTCAAATCAGAAACTGGCCCTTAGTTAGCATAATTAACATTTGCATATAAACCCACTTTAATTTTATTCTCATTAAACTCCTACAGTCAGTTTCCTATGAGTGTTGTTAATTGTTTATTGAGCAATGTTGTGCTGATAGTATAATAGAAATATTTAGATGAGTTAACAACATTTTTCATTCTTGACCAATACAAGTAAGTAAAAAATATATATCATCATCGGCCTATGGTTGTCCACTGCTGGACATAGGACTCTCTCATTGCACGCCACTGAGCACGGTCCTCGGCTACTCTCATCCAGCTCTTGCCAGCCGCCCTGTGAAAAAATATATATTAATCTTTAAAATCTTTAAAGAAAAAGATATTGTAACCACATGATGCATCACATGAACTAGAAAGTAATCAAATATTCATTTTTGTTGTAACCTAAATATATATAATTTTACTATTGTTAATCACTTATAATTTTTACTATTTGTGGCTAGAGTATTCAGAACTAAAGTACCTATGTCTAGGAATTTTAAGTCCTAACTTGTTTTGTCTAATATATAAAAAATCTCTTGTCACAGTTTGTTATTGAACTCCTCAAAAACAGCATTTTTTTATAAATTTTTTGCACCAAATTTTATGAAATTTGTTGTGTATATTTGGTAGGTCTGAGTAGGTCATAGGCAAATTTATATTTGCCAAGTAAACTAGTTTGTACCAAAAAGTCTATAATTGTTAAAATTAATATATAGACCTCAGTACCTGGTCACAGTACAATATGTTGTGTTGAGACTCAACCAAATTGAACTTTAGCCCTTTGGGGCTAATCACGAGTTTGTTTTGCTTGTAGAGACTGTTTTAATCTCGTACATTCTTTGTTGTTATTACAATAAGTTTTAACTAATAGAGATTAATAATTTAAATTATAATGCAGTGCAGTTGTTCTTGTAGCTAATTACAGTGCTGCTTGTTCTTGTAGATAGATAAGTAGGTATTTAGATTTATCTCATGATGGGTTTATATCCAGACCATTTTTAAAGTGAAGCATTGGTAATGGAGGGGGGCCTCCACTAAGGCATTTCAGTTCTTGGCGGCGTTCTATGATGACGTCGCATATCAGTAAAAATGATGTCTGTCATTAATTCTTACTATGTTCATTGGTAAAGTGACGTCGCCAGTAAACCAACTGGCAAGTGACGTCATAATTCCTGTGCGGGAAAGATAGTGTTTTGGTGGCTTATTTCAAAAGTAATTTTTCGTTTGCCTTTTTTAGAAGAAATACACGAAAGAATTTAAAATGACCACTTTCTGGGGACTCCATGAACACCAACAAAAAATATGAGATGGTTTTCAGAAATCGGTCAAATAGCCTATTGTATCTTTCATTCATGGACCATTGTAAATATTTTGTGTTTTTTTCCAATGTGCAATAAAGAATATTGTTATCCTATTCCCCATTGCACTGAAGACCGTAACTCCATTTCTCCGCAGACCACACACGCCTCAGCGTATGGGTCCTCGATGGTGACCCAGGGCATGCAAACCTTCTCAAGTTTGCTCTGAACGAGGAGACATTCCCTCACACGCTGGTGATGCTCACAGTTGCCATGACCACGCCATGGGGCGTCCTGGATCAACTCCAAAGCTGGGGAGCAGCCCTCGGCGACCACATAGACAAATTGGATCTCACACCTGGTAGGATTTTAATTCAAGTTTTTATTTTTGATGATGTACTCGGCCACTGTCTCGTTCACTTCATGGTAAAGCGAGGATATAATAAATACATTTAAAAAAACCTACGAAGTTTCCGCTTGTTCTGATACGACTGCCGGTGTCCCGCAAGGTGGCGTGTTGTCTCCTCTTCTGTTTGCCATCTTCATCAATAGTATCTCTCAAAACCTTTCTTCTTCCTACCACCTTTATGCAGATGATCTCCAGATTTACGCGCATACCCCTGTAGATAGTCTGCCCTTGGCAATTGCTAACACCAACACTGATCTAAATAGTATTTCAGTGTGGAGTATGTCTTATGGCTTGAGGGTCAATCCCGGTAGTCCTAGGATGATATCGAGGGTCAATTGGGAACAGCTGCCACGCGTGGTGTTTGACGGTATATTAATTCCGTTCAGTGAGAAGGTTAAGAACCTGGGGGTTATTATTGATTAGTATGTCTTGGTCACCACAGCTGGCGGAAGTGAGCCGGAAAATATTCGCTTCAGCGGCCTCTCTGAGAAGGTTAAGGAACTTCCTTCCGACTGTAACCAAAACTGCGCTTGCGCAATCTCTGTTGCTCCCTATCCTTCTACGCTGATGCCAGCTATCTTGACTTGACCGAAAAGCAACTAAATAAACTTGAGCGCCTACAAAATCTCGCAATCGGGTTCATATTTGGACTACGCAAATACGACCTGACCATGTCTCCGATTACCGCACTAAGCTCAAGTGGCTCCCTATCCGCCTTCGCAGGAATGCTCACATAACTTCTCTTCTCTACTCATTGCTGTTCAATCCAGCCACCCCTTTATATCTTAAAGAGTGTTTTGTCTACCTCAGTGACTCCCACAGCCGGGCACTTCGGTCTGACAGGAATCTGATGCTCAAGATGCCAAGACGAGGTTCTTTGGCAACTCATTTGCTGTTAGGGCCGCCGGACAGTGGAACGATCCGCCGGTTTCGATAAGGCGCTCTCCTTCCCTAGCTATCTTTAAAAGCAAGGTTTATGATTTTTATTTATCTTTGTAATTTATTAAATAATTTTATTATTATGGTTTTCCTGAATGTAGGGAACTAGGTATGTCTTTTCTTTTATCCTATGGTAGAACTTTATGTTATATTATGTAACTTTATGTATGTTTATAATTATTATATGTATAGAATGTAAATGTTTATGTATGTATATTAGTATTAAGTATACGTATTTATTCTATGTTCTTATTTGCACCGACTACCCGTCTCTCTCTTTTCCGTCAGCAACTTTCCATCGTCGGTTGCCTGGAAGAAATTGCTTTAAGCAATAAGGCCGCCTCTTGTACTGCATCTTATTGTTAATGTTCTGTAATTATTTTTCCTGGTACAATAAAGAATATTCTTATCTTAAAATACATGTGCAAAAAAAGCCCGTTCCCGTACCATGCTCGTGGCCGCACGTGCCCGGGCTTATGCGCTAGCATTTTAGGCTAACCGTTAAAGTATTTAAGGTTTAGTCTTGCTTGTTACGTTGAGCCCACATTTCGCTAGACATTACATCACGTCTGAACGCGACAGAGGGCTCGGCGGCATGATTTTGCCTGATGGGTTATTATGACGCGCGTTCTAGGCCTGCCACCAGTGAAGCGTCTGGTTTGGGCGTCATGTGTAGAGTAACAAGACTGATTGCGATTACGTTCAACATTCTAAAAGTGTATTAATTTTCTTCGGTGTTTATTATTATTAATACTTTAGTTGCAACTTGACAGTGGGTATGCGGCGGACTTAATGCTAGAAGCATTTTCTACCCGTCAACCGCGACCGCTTTTACTCTTGTTCACGTGCTTACGCTGAAGGATAATTTTGTTGGTATATTTATATAATAATATATTTCGTTTCATTCACCTTTGGTGTGGGTGTAAACAAAAACGTTAGCAATACTATCAAAGTCGTGAAACTGATAATAGGGGTTGATGTTTCTTGAATTAATGAGATGAATGACATAGAAAAATGTGGTATGTGTAATTGTGTGTGCTACCCACCATGTATTTCTGTATTTTTGACAAGGATATCGATTTTCTTCTTGTAGAATGACGTTGTTACGCTTTTGTAACATCTTTTCTTTTTTGTCCTTTAAAAGATTTGGGAATCTTGGCTGTCACATTAAAATTTTTGAAAATATGAATTCTCAAACGTAACCTCTAAACAATATTTTACAATTTTAACTTTATTTGTATCTGTAATAAAATTAATAATGTGTAGTGCTTACGAAAGTTTTTGTTCAAAAATATTTCACACATAAACAAACACGAATGTCGTCGTATTTATGGCTAATCCCAACGCGGCATTCGAATCGCCTCATCAGTATGCAAAAACCGACATAAAGAGACCTCCGTTAAGTTTATTTTCCAACCGTGACTCATCGTTTGTATTACGTCAGGGAATCGCGTAATATTTAATCAATGCCAGATGAGTGCTTGATACGAAATGACTGAGGGTCGTATTCTCAAAAAGGAATGTAAATCAGAATTATTTATTCATGAATACATAAATACAATTTTCAATTAAACGAAAAATAACAAAGATATAGCCCATTGAAGTTACGTGTGACGTCACTCCGTGCTAAAAATGCAGCACGGCGTGACGTCACACGTAACTTTAATGGGCCATATCCACAGAACAGAAAAAAAGAGTAGAAATCTTAAGTGGGTGGTGCCCGCGTGCCTCACATTAGCAATGTATTGCCTATGCGTAGTCTATCACAGTTTTTCTTACCTCAGTTGCCGTGCGCTTCTAGTAAAGAAAACAATCGTGAAAACTCTACTAAAATGCCTTATTATGCTGTGTTAGAGTGCAAAAATAAAAGTTGGGGACCAAAATGTACCGATCATGCCGTAACATTCCATCGGTAAGTAGTATTTCCATTGTCTTTAATTTAATAGAAATTAAATTTGTAATGACATGAACAAGGAAAGCAATCCGAAAGTGAGAAAGTAAAACCACCTTTATTTACTGGCATATAATGTTCAATTTTCGTCGAAGTCTGTGTACTTTTTCTACAAATTTCTGTCAACATTTGAATGCTACTCAAATGAGTAGCAATTGCAGCTGGGACACAACATTATAAAAATCTATCGATAATATTTTGTCTATGACTTAGCAGTAATAAATAATTATCGGTACGTTAGGTAGAGTACCTGCGTCTAATTAGGTACTTTGGGAAAATAATTGTCGTTATTTTATTTTAATTGAAGACCTCTGTGGCGCAGTGGTTAGTGCATCTGACTACCATGTGAGAGATCCCGGGTTCGAATCCCGGCTGGGAGCACAAAAAAAATTTCCCAGGTCTTGTATGTTTACATGTTTGTGACGTCGTTGTTTCTGGTGCCCACGACACAGGGTATCCCAGGGTGGGGCCAGAGGCAATGTATGTGCCTGTATGTAAGTGTTTATTATCATAACACATTTTTAGTTGCAATTATTTTTGATACTGCGCAAAATTTATTGTTCATGTTCCTTGACGCTGTTTAGTTCCTTTGCGAAAATGTGGTCCTGACTGCAGTATCATGTCATTTTTGTAAACTTTTAATCCGGATCAACTTACCCATCCCATTTTGAGACGAGCAACCGAACGACGCAAGTTCCGTCTCTGCTCACCACCCACTCACTGCTCTGCGTATCGGAGCGAAACCTAGTCGGACTCGTCCGATAAAACAACACCCGTAAGTAGATCCGGACTAAATGTTTACAATGTGTTGTGCCGAAAGTTTTAGTTAAAAAAAGAAGTCATTTTTATTAGTATAGATTGGCGTATTGTCATCAAAACTAAACCAGCATGCATAATTTCAAAGTTAGATGATTTTATGTGCTCGTGTAGTAAAATCATCTGGGGGGGTCTAGATAATTTAATCAACGCTTACTCCTTATATGTATGGGGAAGTCTCGTGACTTTCGTTGGCAAATGTCATCTCCATAATATAAGTGAAGCACAAACGTTGATGGATAACGACATTTTAAATAAATAAATAAAAAATTAAACAAACTATACATACGATAAGTTTGCTGGGCCTCGTTTCAAAAGCGACTATGGTTAGTTTCATATGAGAATTCCATATACGTTGCGTAGCCGATCATCCAGAAGGTAGGTTAATATACTAACCGGCTGCGTAATTTACATCGAATTGTAATTGAATTAAATATCAACTGTCGCTGTACGAAACAATTCTATAATTTGTCGATAGGCCATCCATAGCTGAGAAGCACCTTTGCAGATACTTGTTTTTTAATTTTCGACTTTATGGTCTATCACATAAAACTTCTCGACGGTCACTACGAAACAAAGATCTAATGTCAAACTTAATTTCATCATTATCATTTGATTTTGATCGTTGTTTATATCATCAAAAGTTTCATATGTTACGTGGAACTTTTATGATGTAGACCTTTTCGGCATTGCCTTTATTTACCAATGGCAGCTTGGCATTCATAGTGTGGGTTTTGGCTTATGTGTGAGTTTGGTCACACTGGTTTTCCTGCTAATAGGTCATGTCACTCCTTCTACTCTTTTTTTCTGTTCTGTGGACACAATCGAGGCTACGTAAAAAAAAGAATATTCCTTATTGCACACAAGAAGCAAGAGACAAATAAAAGTTACAGTTAAAAAAAAAATATACAATAGGCTTTCTTATTCTCTATAAATTGTACACGATAGGTTTGCTGGGTTTCGTTTCGTAAAGCGACTATGGTTAGATTATGAGAATTCCATTATAGGTACATTGCGTAGCCAATCATCCAGAAGGACAGTTAATATGGTAGCCGGCTGCGTAATTTACATCGAACTGTGGTACAGTTTGGCAGAAGGGAATACATTATGTTACTTTGTCAATGTAGGTACTAAAAAAATAAATGATTAAGAAACATTGTCATAACAAATTCATTTTCAACTGTCGCTTTATGAAACAGTTCTATAATTTGTCGATATGGCAATATGTCCCATCCTTAGCCTGAGTAGCAACATAGCAGATAGTTATTTTTCAATATTCGACTTTATGGCATAGAACTTAAAGCTTCTCGACGATCACACGCGGCTGTAGTTCCATCTAATGTAGAATAGCGGTACTACAAAGCAAAGATCGTATGTCAAACTTAATTTCATAATTATCATTTGATTTTGATCATTGTTTATATGATTGAAAAGGTTCATATTTTACTTGGAACTTTTGTGATGTAGACCTTTTCAGAATTGCCTTTATTTGCCAATGGCAGCTTGGCATTCACAGTGTGCTTTTGATTTGTGTGTGTGAGTTTGGTCACACTGGTTTTCCTACTGATAGGTCATGTCACTATTTCTACTCTTTTTTTTTGTTCTGTGGCCATATCTTTGTCATTTTTGGTCTAATTTACAAATAAAAAAATACGTGTCCCTTATTTTTGAATAATCTAAAAGACGGTCTAATTAAATTTTTTAGGGCAACTAGCCCATTAGGTGCGTTGATAATAGGGCTCCTAATAATAGTTTTTCACACAAAAAAGGAGCTTGAACAAAAAAGAGAACCAAAGAAGTCTCGAACCAGGGTCTTTTGTTTAAGGTATCGTCCTATTTCCCACCTGGGCTACGACAACCTTACTGATTAATGCGAAATTTACGTTCTTATAGGGTAGCAGTTATTTCTTTGCCCAGAAACACGGTTAAAACGACGTTTTCTTAAAATGAAACCTAGCTGGATCAATTAATCGCCCCCGAAACCCTCTGTTTACAAAATTTCATGAAAATCGTTGGAGCCGTTTCAGAGATTCTGATTATAAACAGGGTTACAGGGAAAGTCGTCCACAATATTAAAGGATGTCATTATTTAGGTCATTTCTGATGGATCTATTATATAGGATCCGAAAATTACCCGTTATGGAGATATTGACTGTTAAAGATTTAAAAAAAATATCAAATCTTTTTGGCTTTTTGATTGATTTTTTCTCAGAATAGAGCTCATAAAGTGTTTTTTTAATGTATTTAGTTAAAAGGCATGTCAATTGATAAAAAAATATCAGCAAAAGCTGCACCTACTACTAACAGCTTTAAAAAACTGTTCGGCAACGGTTAGAATAAAATATTTTTTCTCTAAATATTTTTCACATTGAAGCTCTTAAAAAACATTTACGTATGGAACTTATTCTGCAAATAATTTTAAAAACTTCTGCGACTCTTTAACTATTCAAAAAGGTACAATATTTAATAGGTATGTGCATGAAATTTTAAAATAATGTTTTTTGAGTAGGCTCTAGTGGTAGTACCGACATAACTGAACTTCGATAAAAAAAATATCTTTTTACTTCCTGGCACCTTTAAACTATGTAAAAAGGTCATATAGGCTTTTTTGTGCTCTGGAGACATGCTGTCTCAAGTGTTCAGGTACCTACCTATTTCAGTATTTCTTTTTTAGAATATTCTATCTATCTATTATTTTTGTGTTAGTCTGCTCGTGTGATTCTTCCGTGGTAAATGTGTTAATACGTGCTGCAAATGATTTGCGTTTTAGAAACTTCTACGTCTCTTTAGGTATTAAAAACGTATATCACTTGCTATTACATCGAAAAAACGTTAGCCAAGTGTCACTTAAGATGGCAAACGGTAAAGTTTTAGTTGAGGTAAATACGTGCTCTTTGACAATTTCCCGTAAAACGCGATTTAGTTTGGATTTTTGTATTAATTCATCTTCATTCTGTGACTTGGCTTGGATTTTGGACTGATTGAATGGCGAGACACATATGAAAAGTTTTTGAGGGAGGAGTTACCCTTGTTGATGGACGACATTTCTATTGCATTGAGACGAGACAAAAGTTCAGTTATGTCGGTACAACCACTAGGAGCCTACTCAAATAACATTATTTTAAAATTTCATGCAGATACCTATTAAATGTTATACCTTTTTGAATAGTTTTTTTTTAAGAGCTTCAATGTGAAAAATAAATTTTGCATACCTGGACAGGTGAAATGTGTAGATCGATATTTATTATCCTGACCACCAATTGTACGACATTTCAGACAAATAAACTATTTCATTTCATTTCAATATTTAGAGAAAAAATATTTAATTCTAACCGTTGCCGAGCAGTTTTTTTTAAAGCTGTTAGTAGTAGGTGCAGCTTTTGCTGATATTTTTTTATCAATTGACATGCCTTTTAACTAAATACATTAAAAAAACACTTAATGAGCTCTATTCTGAGAAAAAATCAATCAAAAAGCAAAAAAAAATTGAATTTTTTTTTAAATCTTTAACAGTCAATATCTCCATAACGGTTAATTTTCGGACCCTATATAATAGAATAAAATCCATCAGAAATTACCTCAATAATGACCTCCTTTGATATTGTGTACGACTTTCCCTGTAACCCTGTATATAAATATATACAAGAATTGCTCGTTTAAAGGTACAAATATAAAGTCTCAAATATGTATTTAAATACAGTTCATTCCATGTTCTACCCATTGAGGGCATAATTATGAATATTCATGCACGCTTGCAATAAGTGATGTGATGTGCCAAATGTGATTATGACTTTTCATTGCTTGCATGCTTAGTGTGCTCATGATTGGATCTGATACAGAGCGATACGAATCACGCCATGCGCCATCCACATTTCACTTCGAACGCAGGTGACAAGCAAACAGTCATACGAAGCCAGTACGCCGGCGCAGGTTCTACAGACGAGGCTCCGCTGGCTTGTGTTGTTTAGTGGAAGCCAGTCAGCCTGCATCTTTCTTGTGGTGTGCATGCAGTCATGCGTCTTCATGTGTTCGCAACGTTGGCGGGGGTTTGAGAGGTTAGCGTCGTCGACGTCGTGTTGTTCTTCAAAAAGTTTGATAAAACCCTTCTGAAGAACTACAGACCCATTTCACTCTTGAGCCACGTCTACTAGCTGTTTTCAAGAGTCGTCATGAACCATCTTGCGGGAAGACTCGATGAGTTTCAGCCATTTGAGCAGGCTGGCTTTCGATCGGATTACGGCACCATAGACCACATTCACAAAAAAAAACCTCAGGTCTTGGATGTTTAAATGTCTGTGACCTCGCTCTTTCTGGTTCCCACAACACAGGGTATCCTAGTGTGGGGCCAGAAGCGATGAGTGTGCCTGTATGTAAATGTTTATGTAATACCAAGCCAGTGCTAGTTGCCAGTAATACTGGCAGCCAGCGATGGCTTCGTATAAACCTGGCTTTACTGTAGCTTTGTAAGCAGTTTTTATTTACCTTTTATTTACATGTAGCTAGGAATAAATAATTAAGATTTTATTTGTTAAGGAAATCACCGATAAAACTCTCATATAATTCAGTTTATTATTTGAGCAACGTACGAAAGTTCTTTTTGGTATAAAAAGCGCTTTATTTACATCGCCTCCTTTAAGACCGTTTTCACATTATCCGATATCGTTTAAGATTACTCAGGCAGCCGGGGCTGCAAGCGATTATAATTGGACGTAGTTTAGCAAAACGGTTCCAACCCATCCAAAGTAAGTTTTGAGATATTTGACTTTTAGGTTTAAGCTGATTTATGCACTCCATACATGTGGGTTGGACTACGATGTTCCATAACATTGCACATACTCATCAGATCGCTATGAAAGTCTGATTCTTAAAATATAGAGCATAGTGATCATTTTGGTATATTAAACTCAAAAATTACCATATTGTGGGTTGGAACTGAACTGATGGCCGATGGGGCCGAAAGGTTCTTGAATGGAGACCACACATCGGCAAGCGCAGCGTAGGACGACCAGCCACAAGATGGACAGACGATCTCATACAAGTGGCACGCTGGACGCAAGCCGCTTCCAACCGGTCTTTTTGGAAATCCATGGAGGAGCCCTATGGCCAACAGTGAACTTCTTGTGGCTGAATGATGATGATGATGTAGGTTGGAACCTTTTTGCTAAACTAACGTCCGTTTTTTAATTAGATGCAAAAAAAAAGACGCGGTGTTACCGTTATAAAATATATATAGGTTTACTCGGTAGATTTTTTTTACCGTGAATAGAAGACTTGTGTGACTTAATAAACTCGGCAAAACGTGGGCCCAATTCTAGTGATTGGTGCCTGTGCCTACCCCCTCGGGGATAACGGGCGTGAGTTTTTTTTTTTATAAGACTTGTGTGACCAACATCCTTATCACATCAAAGACACTAAAGTTTAATTCCTCATAAGAGCAAAGTCAAAAAAAAAACACCTACGTAGCACAAACAATTTTTACTTGGAAGTAAAATGGGGTAATTTGGTTTTTGAGTACTAGCAACATTCAGACATTGGATTGTATTGAGATGTCAACGTGACTGTTTTATTTTTTTGTATTGAACTAAAAAAAAGTCTTCACGTCCAAATAATTCCAGAACAAAGGTTACAAAGCAAGCAGACGCAGCAGCAGAAGTGGCAACGGTACACGGAGCCTGGCGACGAGATGGAGGCGAGCGCCGCCTCCCCTATGAAGCGGTCCTCGCGGAATCTCTCCGACGAGTTCGCGGACGACGACGACGATAGTCCACTGCCGGAGGGCGTCCTCACTGCCAATCTGGGCCTGGATATTGTCGTCGTTGTTACTAAGGTGAGAGAGAGAGAGATATGGCAAATGTTTATTTGATCAAGTAATGATTCATCATCATCATCAACCCATTATGTCGCCACCGAGGGCCACGGGTTTCTTCCCTGAGGAAGGTATAGGCCGTACTCCACCACAGGGGCCTATTCCGGATTGGATTGGATTGAAGTAATGATTTTCCGCAAACAATTTTCCGCACAATCTTTGAGACTATGTAATAAAATCAACAGGCAAATCAACACTTTGTATAATTATAATTATTACGAATGTAAACATAACATAAACAAAAATTTACATAGAGGTACTCACATACGTATTGCTTCTGGCCCCTCACTAGGATAGTCTGTGTCGTTGGAACCAGACACAGCGACATCACAAACATGTAAACATCCAAGACCTGGGGTTTTTTTTTCCCCAGCCGGGGTTCGAACCCGGGACCTCGCGCATGGTAGGCTGATGCGCTAACCGTTGCGCCGCGTAAAAAAGCTCTGTCATATTGGCTGAAACTTAACTTTTCCTAGAAAGACAAATTACTCAAATAATCTAAAATGCTTACATGTTTATTGGGTACCTCCTCGTTTGTCTTCTTAATTTATTATTAGTGTCCAAATCTGACACTGGGGTCGAGTTGCGCCACTTTTTGGTTTTTACTTAAGTTGCCATTCGAATTTACTTTTGTAATAAGAATGTTTGTTAAATGCTGTTCAGGTCACACTTTGGAAAGTGGTGCCAGTGTGCCTAAATCCTGGTTGTATTAAGTTAACAATCACTTTTTATTAGCTCACATTTTTAATGTAACACAGGTCAAAATATATAGGGTGTTCGGGGTATGGACCGTCAAAATTTTTCGGGGTACTGTAGGGTGGGGTCATTTACTATGTTAAAATAAAAAAACCAAACATGACTAAAGAAGTTATGGATACTGAATTATAGGAAATTTAAAAAAATTGTATCTTAGCGGGAGAGTCCGAACCCCTGTAAAATGCATCCTGTTCATAAAAAAAAATAAAAAAATGTATTTTTTTCTAACGTACACGACGGCATATTAATGCAAAACTACATTGCATTAATATGCCGTCGTCAACTTTCCGTTTGCTGGCTGCGCTGAAATGTCTCCAATTTCTCACTAAACGCTTCGCCTTTGCAGACGGACTACATGACAACGCTGGAGAAGGAGCACGACTACCGCGACGAGCATTTCGACTTCATGCAGCAATGGGTGCGCCGTTTCTGCCTCCAGTACGGCGCTGCGTTGTTCTATACGAGCGCCAAGGAGGACAAGAACTGCGACCTCCTCTATAAGTACCTCACGCACCGGATATACCAGCTGCCTTTCCGCACGCCCGCGCTTATCGTCGAAAAGGATGCGGTACTCATGTGAGTGCTGTTGCATTTTTAGCTTATAGTTAATGTACGACCGGTGATAGTTAAAAACATTTAGGTATGTCTAACTAGCGCTAAATAATAGCTCCACATTCAGTTGTGGTGAGGAGGACCCCTGTCCGCCTATAATTCGCTAACCAATCAGTGCAAATGGCCTGCGTCATTTGAGACGCAGCTTTTTGTATCATCATCAGCCGATTATATATCTTGTATCATCATCCCCACCGAGGGGAACGGGTCTCGTCCCTGAGGAAGGTATAGGCCATACTCCACCACGGGGGCCAAGTCTGGATTGGTAGATGCTTGTAAAACTAGTGGCTGGTCTTACTGTCAGAAGTTTTCAAGCCATCCTAAGGGCTCTGATTTTGCTTAGCGACTGCCATCTATCGACGGCAGCCGGCACCAACTGCTTAACGTGACTTGCGAAACCCGGAACCGCTCGGAAAAAATGGCACTAGCGTTAGTCATAGACCATCACGGTCACCCATCCATTAGACAAAGTTCTATTCATCATCAACCCATTTTGTCCCCACCAAGGGGCACGGGTCTCTTCCCTGAGGAAGGTACAGGCCATACTCCACCATGGGGGCCAAGTCCGGATTGGTGGAGGCTTGTAAGACTAGTGGCTGGTCTTACCGTCAGAGTTTTCAAGCCGCCCTAAGGCCTCTGACTTGGCTTAACGACTGTCATCTATCGACGGCAGCCGGCACCAACTGGTTAACGTGCCCAAGCACGGAACCGCTCGGAAAAAATGCCACTAGCGTTAGTCATACATGGTTACCCATCCATTAGACGAAGGTCTATTGATATGCATTTATTATTTTTTATTCTTAAAAATTTCAGACCAGCAGGTTGGGACAGCATGAAGAAAATTAGCATATTATACGAGAACATGCAGACTTGCAAGCCCGATGATTACTACAGAGATGTCATCTCACAACCGGCCACAAGAAAAGTAAGTGTGTAAAATACTACAAAAAAATACTGTAAAATAATACGCATGTACATATATCTACTAGCTGACCCCGCAAACGTTGATTTAACGCCGTTTTAAAGTAGCTTACTACTTATTCTCAGACCTAACTTAAGAACAAGAGAACTGATAGAAATCAATACAAATTAGTTCACAAGTAAATTGATGAAAATGTTTTTGAACTAAATCTTTCGTAAGCACAACTTTATTGTAAACTTTTAGCCCATAAGTACATAGATCCGGACTAAAAGTTGACGAAGAAAATGTTATCTGAAAAATGTTATTTGTACACTAGTGGAATATCTGTCTGAAAGATTGTAGTTCTTCTGACGCATTAAATACTTGACATACCTGGTACTAAGTTGTACATTATATTTCTGAGAATCGTGATTGTAATTTTTTTTTTTTTTTTGGTAAATCATCATCATTATCATCATCAGCTCACATTTGCCCACTGTAATGTTGGGTATAGGTCTTTTTCCCATCACGCCACATCTCGCGGTCTCTCGCCATTCGCATCCACCAGAGTGCTTAGTGCAAGATTTTAACTACTCGATCGCGTTAACGTAAACTCATATTCTATAGGAGTGACAAAGCGCGCCAGCTAGTTGTCTCTTTGTCACTCCTATGCAAATCGCAAACGCTCTCGCTATCGAAAGTGAATGAAAAAACTCGCACTAAGGGCCCTGGTCACATCTTTTTGAAATAATAACGAATATTTTTATTGTGATTACTGACCGTATAATGAAATTAACGGTAGGTACTCTCTCCTATAGTTTGTATGGCTACATTTACAAAACATGCAGAACTAACATGTATTATTTGTAAATATTCACAAACAAATATATTTTTTTTCCTTTTTTTTACCACAAAAAAAATTTGAAAATTTGGTGTAGCCGTGCTGGAAGGAGTTCGATTACAAACACTGACACGATATTTTTATATACATATTTGATAAAAACGCATATACCGAAACAAAGACGTAAAGGACAAGGCATTTGATTAAACGGGAACGCGGACGTTGGGCAACCATAGAGTAGCTAAGAAAGGGTTGACAGTCGGTGGGCAGACCCCCAGCCCAATGAATGAATGAATGAATGAATATTCTTTGAAATCAGAAATCAAAAATTTATTTCAACGTAAAGAATTTACATTAATGAATTTAATGTACATACAGTTATGTATAATGTTAGCCGCTGCCTTGGGGCCGTCTGTAGCCGCTGCCTTGGGGCCGGCCGTCTGTAGTCTGTACACCAGGAATGGGTCGACAACTTTGTCAAGTCGGTTAAACAGAGATGGGGATGGTTTAGTGAATGTCGTTTCGTTCCCAACAGAGCGGCGGCAACCGCGAGGCGGAGGTCCAAGCGGAGGACGAGCAGGCTTTCCTGCAGAGGCAACTCGCCGCGCTGCAGGCCGGCTCGCCCGCGCCGCGGGCCGACTCGCCCCTCCGCGCCGCGCGCGCCTCGCCGCAGGTAACTGGTGTCACTGCAGACTAGCCCGGCCCAGGTAATTGGCAGCCCTACGGTGACGGCTCGCCCGCGCTGTGGGCCGACTCGCCCCTCCGCGCCGCAGGTAACTGGCGTCACTGCAGGCTAGCTCGGTCCAGATAACTAGCATCCTTCCGGTGGCGGCTCGCCCGCGCTGTGGGCCGACTCGCCCCTCCGCGCCGCGCGCGCCTCGCCGCAGGTAACTGGTGTCACTGCAGACTAGCCCGGCCCAGGTAATTGGCAGCCCTACGGTGACGGCTCGCCCGCGCTGTGGGCCGACTCGCCCCTCCGCGCCGCGCGCGCCTCGCCGCAGGTAACTGGTGTCACTGCAGACTAGCCCGGCCCAGGTAATTGGCAGCCCTACGGTGACGGCTCGCCCGCGCTGTGGGCCGACTCGCCCCTCCGCGCCGCAGGTAACTGGCGTCACTGCAGGCTAGCTCGGTCCAGATAACTAGCATCCTTCCGGTGGCGGCTCGCCCGCGCTGTGGGCCGACTCGCCCTTCCGTGCTGCGCGCGCCTTGTCGCAGGTAACTGGTGTCACTGCAGGCTGGCTCAGTCCAGGTAACTGGCTGCCCTACGGTGGCGGTTCGCCCGCGCTGTGGGCCGACTCGCCCCTCCGCGTCGCGCGCGCCTCGCCGCAGGTAACTGACTTCCGAACCCCGATCTTGTTTTTAAAATAAAGAGACAGGAAAATAATCTTGACGAAGCAAATAATGCTCTCTCGCACGTTCTAGATTGGTTTACAGTAAATAATCTATTGTTAAATGAAAAAAAGACAAAATGTATGAAATTTACCCTACCTAACGTAAAATTAGTTGAAAACAACATTGTAATTGAAAATAATAGACTAGAATTTGTTGAAGATACTGTATTTTTGGGCATCACAATCGATGCCAAACTACAATGGGGTCCACATATTATAAAATTGGCAGATAGACTAAGCTCCGCAGCATATGCCGTGAAAAGAATTCGAGAACTTACTGAACTGACTCGCCCCTCCGCGTCGCGCGCGCCTCGCCGCAGGTAACTGGCTTCACTGCAGACTAGCCCGGCCCAGGTAACTGGCAGCCCAGTCCGTTATGCAGAGCATGCATGGACGCCGAAGAAACAGCCGCACACGTGCTGATATAATGCGTGGGGCTGGCGGTACAACGGACGGCCCTCCTTGGGAGCCCGGGGACGATGCGGGAGGCGTGCAGCGACACTCGCAGGCTTCTGGCTTTCCTGGAGGAGCTGGGATGGCGGGATTAAACTCCCCCTACGGTTTCGACCTTCCTTTACGCAAAAAAGGCTCATTTGTAGACTCGACTACCCGCGGAAACCCGAACCGTCACCTATACCAAATACGCATTGTATCGCATTGCATTACAGTGCAGTGCAGTGCAGTACCATACAGTACAATGAAGAAAGCATAAACATTTACATACAGGCACATACATAGCGCTTACTAGAAACAGCGTCATCACAAACATGTAAACATCCAAGACCTGGGGTGTTTTGGTGTTTCCAGGCGGGGCTCGAACCCGGCAGCTTTCGCATGGTAGGCGTATACGTTAACTGGTCCGCCACAGACATTGTCACTGCAAGGCAATGCAGTGCAGTGCAGTACCGTACAATTGAAAACAATGCAATGGAATGCGATGCAACGCAACGCCATATAACACAGTGCCTTTCTTTGTCAAATATGGCTGTTTACAAGCAGTTGTATAAGACTAAACCCGTCCATCACCAAACCGTCTCCCTCCCGCAGCTGGACGGCGCGAAGATAATGGGCCCCAGCGCGTCCCCCGGCAACGAGGGCGTCCTCGCCAACTTCTTCAACTCGCTGCTGTACAAGAAGACGGGTGCGGGCGGCGGACGCGCGGCGGACGCGTCCCCGGGCGCGGCGGTCGCGCGCTCGGACGCGGCGGCCGAGTTGGAGCGGCTCACGCGGGCCAAGAGCCGCCCGCCGCCGGCGCCGCCGCTAGACCTTAACTCCAGCGAGTGCTAAGCGCTTCTAGGTGAGTGTTTAATTATAATTCACAAAATTAATATTAGCTTACGATAAAATTGTTACACAAACTCACTAGATGGCGCTGGTAGTATTCTAAATCGCGGTAGGGTTTGGTCTCAATGTGTTGTATATAAGCCGAACGTGGCTTCGTACCTCCAGGTTCTTCAATCCATTAAAACTGAAGTCAATTACAAAGTGTGAGTGTTTTATTTAATCAGTGAGAGATGTGATTTTACTGTTTGTATCTCTCTAGGCTTTAGACACTTTCGCAGCCGAAAGTAGACTCGAATAGAGACAATTTAGCGCCGTAGGCCGTCTACCACTGGAAATGTTCCAGCGCCGCAGGCCTACTCTCTTTAGTGACATTCTAGCGCCGCAGGCCGACTCTCTTTAGGGGCATTCTGGCGCCGCAGGCCGACTCTCTTTAGGGGCATTCTGGCGCCGCAGGCCGACTCTCTTTAGGGGCATTCTGGCGCCGCAGGCCGACTCTCTTTAGGGGCATTCTGGCGCCGCAGGCCGACTCTCTTTAGAGGCATTCTGGCGCCGCAGGCCGACTCTCTTTAGTGGACATTCTAGCGCCGCGGGCAGGCACTTTCTAGAGACATTCTATCGCCGCAGACCGACACCTTTTAGAGACGATCCCGCTGTGTGGGCTGACTCTTTCTAGAGACATTCGAGCGCCGCATTGTAGGGTTATTAACCGTCGTAACTCGGAGGCAATCTCGATCGGACCATAGCTACCCGCAACTCGCTGCTGTAAAAGAAGACGGGCGCGGGCGGCGGACGCGTCTACATATCGATCACTTTTAGTGATAAGGCCGCCGGCTGTAGTCTCAGGTTAACAACTATCTGTGTATAATATAACAAGTGTTTGTTTGTTTGTTTGTTTGTTACGCTTTATTGCACAAAAGAAATAATACAGAAAAAATAACTTAAATAACAAATGATGATGTACAAAGGCGGACTTATTTCAAAAGAAATTTCTTCTGAAATAAGTTCTGAAAGAAGTGTCTATGTACAATAAAGTGTTCTCTATCTATATCTCTTTCTAACCGACCCGTCCCTCCCTTCCAGGTACACAGTGAGGCGGCGCGCGCAATCGCGCCGTTCCCGCGCCGGCGCGCGCGCAATCCCGACGGTAAGCGCGCGGCGGGCCGGCACAGCCGAGACACTCTTCCACACACTCGCACAGCGTTCTCTTTCCGCGGGGGGGCTAAAGGCCGGCTACACTGTGCAGTTTAGCTCGTGAGACGTAAAAAAAAAGAAATGTTAAAGTTGGCGCCCGAACTGGGGCACTGAAATGTTCTTGGAAACAGGTTGATTGTAAGAAGTGACTATGATTTCAATAACCGAATCTATTGTACGTTCTGTCATTGAATGTGATGTCGTGCGCCTCTATTCTGTAAGTTTCCGCTGGGTTGGATGTCGTTTTTGCTTTTTTTTACGCTACTCCAGCTGTCAAAATTATACTTACATATTTAACACTTAGTCAATTTCAAGATGGATGCCAACACAATGGTCGGTTACATAATAGGGGGACTCAAAACCTGAATTGCACGTTGGGTATAACTCTTAGGTGTTATCAAAAGAACGCAATCGACACGCGAGCTCGATACGGTGATTTCATCTCGCTATACTTAGTTAGAAATCGAGTGTGAAACGGTCCCAAACACAAAAAGAGGGCATTTGTTTATGACTTGTAACACCCGGAACCGACTATAAGTTATTTAGCGTCACCAATATCATGACAGTTTTGTTCACTGTTCAGAAAAAGCCGAAAGAAGTTTTCACTTGCGGAAAATTAAGCTTCGTGTGTTTGAGTGCTAATATAAAACTCCTAAATGTAAAAAAAAATTACTCATAGAGATGGACGCTGCGAGTTTCGAGGTCTGCGAGATGCTTCCCTTGCGTCGCTTACGAATGTCTGTTTCAAGTTCAAGGCTGATGGCGTTAAACGTGTATTTATATTTAAATCGGGAGCGAAGTGTGATTAAACTAATGCGGTATTTGTTTATAATTAAAGTCTAGATTTGTATTGTAACGATAAAATAATATTATTTAACAGAAAATTAAATGAAGTTTATAAAAACTAGATAAAAACTTAAACTTTCCATCTGAAAATTAAACTGCTACCTACTAAAAGTAATTTAATTAATTGTTCTCGCAACTCTGCCACATGGTATCAGTCTATTCGTGAATAAATATAATTTTTAACTCCTGGTTAGGCTGATAAAAAAATATTTTGTTTTTGTCTGGAGGCTGGAAAACCTGTATGAGATTTTACTAAATACTGCTAAGGACTGATCGAACGCGCTAATGTCAAAGCAATTTGTGCATTCGAAGGCTTCGTGATATTCTATGAGGCTATTGACATTGAAACAAGCCTGCCACATGGGTCACAGAGCGTCAAAATGAATTTTTTTGAGTTAAAAGCTGCGACAGCTGTAAGTCTATGTGGATTCGGGGGAGCTTGTGCCGTAGGGGTTTAGACATGTCGGGTATCACAAGCGTGGCCAACAATGCGCCAAAGCCGTGATATCGGGATGATATGGAGACATTTCTACTGGTTGGCAAGATATGGTCACGAGCAAAGAGCAGTGCAGAGTTGAAATTGGGTCCTTTGACCGTCAGTGGGGTACAATTGAGACCACAATCGCATTAGTCTGTGGCAGGTATTTTGGTTCCCATTTACGTGTGAATGTACACTATGATTGATACCAAGAAGCTTATTGGATATTCGGCAGTGGAGCTCTTATAGTGTGGCTTTATAACGACGTGTAACACTATTTGTATACTGTTTCTAATAACTGAGCATATTTTCACAAGATATTCCATACAACGAAGTGACACATACAAGTTTTTGTTCACATTAAATACAAAATGTTTACTTTATGAACGTCAAAGTTGTTAGTTTCACAATTAATAGATTATGAGAAGAAACTAACAAAGAGACTCCACATTTATTATTTTCAAAACAAATTTAGCTTCATTGACAAACTTTCAACCTTAAAAATGATTACTCATGGATGTGTTGAACACGACTCAATTCTCCTCTGAATACAATTAATATTTATGTCTGAACTTTACTGTGAAGAATCAGTGTTTATATTATTAACTTTATTTCAGATTCACTTACTTGATTTTTCGTCGCAAGAGTTCGACCAGGTTTCGCTCCGATTCGCAGGGGTTATTGAAAACGAAACCGAGTGCTTATACTGAGTTTTTTCATTCACTTTCGATAGCGAGAGCGTTTGCAATTTGTATAGGAGTGACAAAGCGCGCCACCTAGTTGTCTCTTTGTCACTCCTATACAAATTCCAAACGCTCTCGCTATCGAAAGTGAATGGGAAAACTCAGTATAAGCACTCTGACCGTGCTATACCTGGTCGCAGTCTTCCGACGAAAAGTCAAGTAAAAATCTATTAAGTGTATCCGGAATAAAGTCAATAATTAGTGGTGCTTACGAAAGTTTTAGTTCAGTGTAATAGTCAGTACAGTGTTATAGTGTTAGAGTCTGGCATTTAAAAATCGAATGAAAGCAGCTGTTTCAATAATGTCAAACGCCTTCAGTAAGTACACGAATTGTCTTCTTGACAACGACCCTAAGCGTTCACACTTTTCACGTTTGCGTCAGTAAAACGTTTCACACAATCTCAAAATCTGATAAAAGGTTGAAATCAGTTAGGTGTTATTGGTCTTTCAAAAAAATGTTATGTTAACTGCACAATCGCTACTTGTACAAACCATCTTCTTATTGTAAAGTTCGACTAGAAGCTATATAGTTTTAGGGGGTGATTGTACTTAAAAATATAGAACTGAATAATACTGCAAACCTTTGCGTCCAAAGCCCTGGATCTCTGTCCACATTACTATAGTCCGTTTTTTAATTCGATGCAAAAAAAAATGACGCGGTGTTACCGCTATAAAAGCTATAGGTCAACTCGGTAGATTTTTTTTACCGTGAATAGAAGACTCATGTGACCGAAATCCTTATCACATCAAAGACATTAAAATTGAATTACTCGTAAAGGCAAATTCTAAAAAAAAAACTCCTGCGTAGTATACACAATTTAACTTGGAAGTAAAATGGGGTTATTTGGTTTTTACGTACTAGCAACATTCAGACATTGACAGCCTAAGAATTGTATGGAGATGTCAATTTGACATTATTTTTTGTTTGCATTGAATGAAAAAACAGACTGTACGAGCCGACGATGTGCGGGCGCATCTATACAGACTAAAATAAACCAAGAAGTATTAGTACTCCCTAGTAAACCAAGGAATATTAATACTCCTTCGTTTAATTAAGTCGTATCGACTAACGATATCGAAACCAAGGTGTTTTTATAACCCTCAGTAAACCAAGGAGTATTAATACTCATTGGTAAAACCTTGAGAATACTAGCGCAAAAAAAGCCGACGAGTACGACACGGAAACGCTTTTTCTGCAATTGTAGTCTCTAACGTAGTTAGTATTTAAGGACTATTTTACTTTGAAATCACGCCACCCGCACGTCGCCGGCTGATTTCGTTCCTGGCGGATTCCAGTAACAGACCCTAGTGTGCATTGGAGCTAATACATATCTTAAAGTTATTATTCTTTAACACAGTTTGAGATTCGCAAACATTTCGTAACGCATCACACTTTGTCACACTGAGTTGACTTCAATCAGTTATTGCTTTCATATCGCTGGTATTAAGGCCTAATATGCTTGTATATGATAGTAAGTCACCTCCTAAAGACTACTACGTATAGTATGTATATATTTTGTATATCTCAATCATATAACGCGACTCTATGTAAATGCTGGTTGTATATTTTTTTGTAATGATTAATAGTTGCTGTAATAGTGACCTTTTTGTATCGATTTTATTTTTGGCTTAACTCCTTTGAATTACTTAATTTATTATGACAAAATAAACAAATGCATAATATGTGTGATTGAAACTGCTATTTTCTGTTTATGTTATTTTGAATTAGTAGGCCTGAGGAGATATTTGAAAAATGATTTTTTTATGAGTGTGGTTGTACTATTTTTGTTCTAATAGAAATTATACATATTTAAATTATCATTATAGTTATCTCGATAAATTTTAAAGTTCGATGTATAATGGTGCAATACGGAACATTCCAAACGTTGTTTGGTGCTTTTTGATTAGTAAAAGTTTTACAATATTCAAAGAAACCATTTACACGCAGTTTTATTTCTCTACCAACCTTGCGATAACTCTCTGAGACAACGTAAAGTTAAAAGGTCACTATTATAGTTTAAAATAAGTAAAAGATAAATAAATAACGGAGTGAAATGGTTAAATAATATATCGCAAGCTTAATGAAATATTGACCCATTAGTAGATAGGTCATTTGAGTTACGTACGGATTTTTTTTTACTCAGATCTCATCAATAGTTTATCATACGTTCAAAATACAAGCATTCGTATTTAATTAATAGATCAGTTTTAATTTTATGCTTCAACAAGTAGGAACAGGTCCGTCGTAGCAAGTGCGTAACTCAAATGACCTATCTACTGATGGGTCAATGTTGGAACATTGACCCATCAGTAGATAGGTCATTAAGCATGCTTATGTAATTTTTGTGCTAGGTGAAAATCTTAAATTGCCTTAAAAAAATAACTGTTTCAAGTAAGCCTGTTTTGAAAATTCTTGCTTCAGCAATCCGAAATGTTAAAATAATTTAATCAATCAATGATGTCAGTATTATGAACGCAGATTATATTGCTCATTAGAGGTACCGTCACTCGTCTCTGCTTTGAGGTAAATTGAACTTGTATATAATTCGCTTATCGGTCGAAATAAAAATTCTATCTAAGGTACTTAAGTAATGGATTACACAATCGTTTGAAAAATAAAATATACTTAAAAATTGAAACAAAACACGTTAAAAGTCAGTTTAGTCAGAAACGTCGCTGTTTGTGACGAACATACCCTTATCATTAAAGGTAAATAAATTATAATTATAAAATAATTTTAATAACATTATGATTATTTGAGATTAGCTTAACTTATTCGACCTGTGGGCCAGTTTCTGAATCGATAATTTAGCTAAGTAACTACTTAAATGTAGTGCTGTCTCGTCTCTTAAAATATCTCAGAGAAGAGCGTGACAAAACTTTACTTTAGTGAAATTCTCAATTTAGAAACTGGCCCTGTTTATCGGGAAAGTATAAATGAGTTTGTCAGATTTTAGTGTTAGACTATTTAAGTATGTTAAAGGCAGCATAGCTATAGTTGTACGATTTTTATAGAAAAGGGCAGATTCTGTCTATTTTTGTAACGAAAGACAATGCTAGGTGGCTAAAATGCACACGGTAATTTAATATCTATCGTAGTGTAATGTCATGTCGAATATAGGTACTCTACTTATCTAGGACTAGTCTTATGCAATGCTATTATTCTTATCCTAAAAGAAATATCGGATATATGTTAACGAATACATTTCGGATGGACTGACTATCATCACAAACCATTATAAGAGTTGTGGCTCGTGGTACACCTCGTCAGCTTACTACTTTTGTTGTTGTTTCATTCATGACATTCTTCTTGGTTCACCTGTGAAAAATCTATAAGTTACAACAAGGCATAGTACTGGGAACTATCGTGTAATAGGACTGTGCCTCCTTTTCTTTAAACAATATTAAAGTGTATATATGTATACAATTCATTTATATTTAAAAAACATATTTCAACTTGTTTACAACATATAATATGTTTTTTTACTAGCCATTATTATTAGATACAAAGATAACATATGCAGCTAATTAAAGAAAAATCACTCGTAACCCGTAAAGTGAACTATGAACAAAAAAATTTGTTGGGTGGATCACCTAGGTGAACAAAGGTGGCCCACGAACACCTGTGTGAACTCACGAGGTGTAGCACGACCAATAACCGCATTATAACAGCACGTATTATTTATTGCATGATTCCGTGCTGCAATGATTTTTAGTCAGTAAAAATCGGCTTCCCTATTCATTTCATAGTTTGATTCCTATTATTATGCGATGTTATTGTTTTGGCCACTATTCGAAATTCACTGCAAGAGCTAGTCATGTAAGGTAAAGCACTCACACTTCCTTTTCACCATCTCTTTCTGTGATATCATTTAGTAAAATGAACAAAATATTCTCGGCGTTTTCTATTTTTTTTAAAATAATAAACATAAACATTTACATACAAACGTTGCTTCTGGCCCCACACTAGGATACCTTGTGTCGTGGGAACCAGAAACAGCGACATCAGAAATATGTAAACATCCAAGACCCGAGTTTTTTTAAATACGTATTTTATCTGCGCCTTATCTCCTGTTTATCCAAATGAGATCAAAAGGTCAAATTCTCGACTTTTAGGTACCGTACAACGAGGTGATTAGAAAGTGCACTATGAATAGAAACCAAAAGTCGAAAACGGTTTTGCTACAGTCTCTTACAGCTTACAGTCTCTGGACAGATACGATCAGCCGTTGTATTATGTAAGTTTCCACTCTGTCACTTTAAGCGTTTAGACAACGCCAAAGTGTCAAAGTGTGTATGTATTTGACAGTTCGGAGTAGGCTAAATTAGACCACTCCATACAGTGGATGACTTGTGTAATTGCACCCCTGATGTAAAGACACGTCGCTGTAGTTGTAAGTTCATAGGGAATCGTTGTCAAACAACGATTTTCCACCTCTCGTTTCTATTCATGATCCAGTTTCTCACCTCGTTTCACTGTAGGTACTTACTTTACCTCTTCTCTGTTTATAAAACTACCAAAAGACCAGAAAAAGTATCATCCTCAACATTATCAGCCAAAATGCTCAATTGGGAATGGATGAAAATATCAGAAGTGCTTGATTTTTTTTGGTGATAGGAATAACCTTCCTTAACGCGAGAAAAACGCCGCCTTAACGCCGAAGGCTAACCTAACCTAACCTAACCTAACCAATCAGAAAATAGCTTCAACAAGATGGCGGTTTAATTAGTCAATCAGAGGTTTATTTTGCTAAGACGTCATGTTCTATCTTATTTTAGTAGTGTTTTGTTAACTCGTTTGATCAACCAATGCAACTGAATCGAGTGTGATTTTAAAAGTTGGAAAGCGGTTATGTCTAGCCTAAAGGGAGTGTGTCATACACGTTTGGAAATTAACGGTTTTGTTAAGGCATAGTGATTTAATTTAATTATTGTAAAGAAATACGAAGCAAAATATAAGCTGAAGTTGGTTAGTTTTCTTTGCTGAAATCAGGCTATACTTTTTGTTATGCTTGTGTTTTGTAAGTATTGTCGATTCGTACGGTCCTATTTATATAAACACGATCTCTTAAAACACCACTCAAATGCAGCTTAAGGAGTCTTGCGTCGACGGAAAGAGGTAAAAATTCTACAGGTTAATGAGTCTAGCGTCAATGGAAGGACCATTTAAACTTCACTTCAGGGGCGTTTTAAGGAACCATGTTTTTAAAAAAGTAACTTCTATTCTCTAGATTCCAGTAACATAGGTATAAGTATGAACGGTTTAGCTGTTAAATTCTTTTTTATGGTGAATTATTTATATTTAACTACGTGTATGTTTAATAACAATCTGCTAAAGTCTAATGTAGTTTCATACGAAATCGATCCGCGAACGACATTTGGGTGGAAACAATAACATAAGAAAGTGTATATGATACCGACGGAAGATGGATGAAGTTTTAGAATAGCATTTTATATTGGCGGTGACTGTACGAGCCTTAACCGATATTTGATAATGTAGTGAAGAAAAATAAATTATTTATGAAATGATGAAAAAATGAAAATGTCAGGCAGGTTAATATGTATTTAACATTTTGGCTCAACTCTGCAAATGATAAGTTGCCTTGGGACAAGGGACTTTAGAACGACGGTTAATGAATATAAGGTTTAATTTCGCTTCCGAGTACCCGCTACCAAGTTTGGTAGCTGCCGAGCCAGCGGGTTAATCAGTTTCGTTACCTTGAAAATAACGTTAAAAATATCGTTATGGTGAGCCCATCATCCCACCAGGTTATGGTTAATTTCTGTGTCCCGCTGTGTTATTTGCAATGAAAAAGCTTGGCTTTCCGTTTCAGTCCTATTGAATCACTCGCCTCTGTAAATAGTGTTTTTTACAGCAGTATGAAAGTGTAGTTATTTATGGTGACAAACACAAGCCTAATGATATGTAACGGTATTTGTAACGCTTCAAAGGCATTATAATTGTACAGATTATATTATGATATTGAAATAAATAGCACTGCAACTGTTCTGATCAAATCTTGGAGTTTTTGTTCTTGTTCTACTTATAGTTAAGATAAAGATAAAAGATATTTATTTGTGGAACATGGGTATGAATGGATGGTACAATAATACATGTTAGTTTTGCATGTTTTGTCATTGTAGACATACAAAATTATAGGAGCGAGTTAATTAATTTCATCATACCCAATGATCTGTAATCACAATGAAGTATTCGCTATTAAATATTTCAAAACAATAGAATAAAAAAAATTACAATCACAATTCCCAGAAAATATAAATTGTCAATCGTTAAAACTAATGTCAAACTTAGTACCTTTGTACTTAGTTAAGATTGTTTTTTGTACAAACTAAAGTTAACATGAATAAGAGGTTGTACAAACACTTTATGCAAAAACGATCTGTAAAAGATTTTTTTTCATTGATGGCGCTAGTTAGCCCACAGGATCCCCTTCAGGATTTGGGACTATTATCCTAGTCCTAGGTTTTTTGGGGCTCAAGGGGGTAACACCAGCGTCACTGTGTCAAGCATCAATCACTTCATACAAAAGGTATACTATAGACAAAGATTTTTAAAGAAGATCGCGTTCCGGTCGGGGTTCGGCCGGTTCGGTCGCGATACGGTGCCCCGGACTATGGGCGGAAATCGGGGTTTTCTTTCGGAGGATTTTTTTAAAAACTAACGTTAGACGGCGCGAATGTTTACTGTCACTGTGTGCCATAACAGTTGGCAGTTGGGTAAAGTGCATAAAAAAAAACAACTGATTAGTATGCAAAAGGCCGTGACAGCTTAATCTCGGAAGTGACACATTCCGAAAATATACCTTGTTGTCAACTACGGTATAAACCGTCTTAGACGCCAGCAAAGTGCAAATATTCAACGCCAATAAAATCACCGGAACTCGCGGATGAAAACCGGTAAAAACTAGTTGAACACTCTAGAAGTTGCACCTGACTATTCAAGTTCAAAACACAGACGCATGGCCGTCTTGTTTGCCACCTCTCGAGCTAGATGGCGTTGCGATCCGCGTAGCTGGCAGCTTTCGTTCAGAGTTTGGATACACACAGTACATAATGCCCTTCGGTCAGCGTATGAGTGTAGTTTTTCTCAGTAATTTTAATTACGTCTGACTACGAAATAAGTTGAACTGAATCGGTTTTCACTGCTTTATCAAATAGGTAGGTACTGCTCGGTATAATACACGGTGTTAAGAATTAAAAAAAAAGTCATTGCAAGGAGTATTAAAATATAAAAAATTAAAATTAAAACACATTTGCTTACCACCTTACCTAATTTACCATAATGATTAACCAAAAACGTAGTTGATCGTGTCAGTTACATCAGTAACCTACTACTCCACGTGTGAAATTTCGTAAATCAAGGCCATTTAGAATATTTTGCGACTACGTACGACGTAACTCGTCTCTCAGTCTTTTTTACTGGCTTACGCCGGTTTTAGCTGTCGGTTAGGAAGTCAGTGGTCACCAAGGTTAATACGGTATTTGACGCTGTCAACAATAAATTATTTGAGATGCTCGATCAAAACAAAAATTACAAAATGATTCGGAAAATGTATTTCCTTTAATCATTTAGTAGTTACTACAATTTTTAAATAGATGTAACATAAAAAGAGTGCTCTGAAATGTGACGTCACAAGCAAGTATTTTCATACAAAATTCCGTTTTAAAAGTAACTCATTTGACATCCTGTCAAATACCCAATTGTTAATTTTAGACCTGTGTAACAGATTTCGCGGGATTTCCAACGTTATTTGCTAGGGGATAAGGCTGGGAATGCGATCGCCCTTTTGTAGAAGAAAAATGAAGTGTTTTTAGGTGGATATTTGTACTACAGAGGATTTATCGAAATGTTCGTTCAATGTAACAGAACTAAGTTTAGAAAATAAAAAAAAATAATGTGTGGCCCATGAGGGGATCGAACCCGCGACCTTCGCGTTATTAGCACGACGCTCTAACCAACTGAGCTAATGGGCCGATAGAATATTGTGTGAAAATATCAGTTCTATTCTCTAGATAAAAGGAGTGGCACTTGCAATAAAAAAGATTTCGTTACATACGCATACTTCTTGTGTAGTTTATTCGTGTTCGTTCGTTCTACCAAGGAGAATTTCTCCTTGGTTCTACTCTCTTCTCGACAATCGACACACACAAAAACATTTTTCGGCCTTGACGTGGTGCGAGGAGGGGCGTGGGGCATTGGTGCGGATGACGCTGCGTTCTTTGAACTAACTTTTCGTACATTCTACAAAATTTACTGAAGGGATGGGAAATAGCCCATAAAGATCAGACGCGGCGAGAGTGATAGGGTGTCCCAAAACTCGACGTCAAGCTGGAACCGGGTGAAAAGGCAAGTCATACCTACTGGCTATCAGAAAAATATAAAAAAAACTAGGTCATTACAAACATGGAAATACACCCAGGGCCTTTTCTACAAAATGTTCGACGGCCCGCAGTGGGAATCGAACCCACGACCTCTCTCTTAGTAGTTAAACAGTTCGCTTTAACGGCTTGACCAATGAGGCAGTTCTAACATTGAATTCATTTGTGGCGCATTCTGCAACACGATCACGCTAAAAATAGAGGGTCTGATGAAAAGGAAATTTTCCCTGTTGACATCACGAAGCTTCGGAACTAGCCAAGTCGTACGTCAGCCCAAATCAATACGGCAGGTAGCTATGTTATCTCGCTAATAAATAACTCGTTTCTGGGTAGACTCCAAATACTCATTAGCTTGGTGAGTAAATTAAATTATTAATAGGTAATTTATTATAACTTATTGCCCGGTAAGATTCGTCAATACTTCGGCTAAGCACGGGATGTTAGCAAAGGGCAAGATAAAATGTACCCGGAACCGGCGTGCGTGTGACAGAATATTGATCAAATCACTGATCCATAAATACTTACTTTAATTTAAAATGTATGCATTTTTTTTGCTTTCCATCTCTCGCTGTCTCCAGCCACCTCGCACCATCGCGTATGCATTTATTTAATGTCATTATCATTATTAAATATTTATATAGTTAACGAATCGCACGTAGCCCCGGCCACCTGAATCTAATCTATCTATCTATCTAATCTCTCTAAACGAGCAATTCTTGTATATATATTTATATATAATCAGAATCTCGGAAACGGCTCCAACGATTTTCACGAAATTTTGTAGGCAGATGCTTTCGGGGGCGTTTAATTGATCTAACTAGGTTACATTTTTAGAAAACGTGGTTTTATCCGTGTTTTAAGCCAATTGAAATTTGCTATAATTACATACAGAGGTAAATTTCGCATTCTTCTGCAAGGTTGGGATAGTTCTGACCGGAAAACGGGCGACCCATTTCGGGCCGTTTTCAAGAGACCCGGTCCGAGTCCGGATGTTTATTTTCCAAGTTCTTTTTTTGTTGAAAAAGGATTATTTTAATTTTATATTATATTTTATATTACAAAAAAAAGTACCGAGCAAAGCTCGGTCACCCAGGTACCGATCTTAAACGATCACGAAGGTCAACCAACATAGGGCGCGTTCAGTGCATGGATGGGTGACCGTTCTGTGACTGACGCTAGTGACATTTTTCCGAGCTGTCTCGTGCTTCGCAAGGCACGTTAAGCAGTTGGTGCCGGCTGCCGTCGATAGATGGCATTCGTTAAGCCAAGTCAGAGGCCTTAGGGCGGCTTGAAAACTTTGACAGTAAGACCAGCCACTAGTCTTACAAGCCTCCACCAATACGGACTTGGCCCCCGTGGTGGAGTATGGCCTGTACCCAGTGGCGGATTTGCAGTCTTGGCCGCTCTAGGCCCCAGGCCATGTGCCGCCCCTTTCTCAGCACAGCACGCAGCACCTATCATATAGACTAGGTACACAACGAATTTAGTGGCGCATACCTATAAAAATTGCTATTCGTTGCAGTGCAGCGCGGCCCGCCATAATTATGCACAGCCTTTGAAATATGAGTTATTTCTTGCTATCATCAGTGATTTTTTTGTCACGATTTGCCGCCCCTAATATCTGCCGCTCTAGGCTCGGGCCTTAGGGTAAATCCGCCACTGCCTATACCTTCCTCAGGGAAGAGACCCGAGCCCCTCGGTGGGGACATAATGGGTTGATGATGATGAAATGTAATTTATGTCTACAATAAAGAATATTCGGTTCATCTATCTATTCTTTGTAAAACATGGGTAACCGCGAGAGTGCCGAGCTGGATGCATAGGTAAACGATTTTCATGGCGATGGACCACGTTAATTTTCTTCTCTACATTCTTAATCTCTTTGGTCTCCTCATGGAGATCTTTTATAACAAAATGACCCTTAAAGCAACTTCGTTTTGTTTACTTTTCCTCCACGCCAATCCACCTGTCACGCGGCACTCCCCGCGTGACTTACCTATGACGTCAAACGACCCCCGCGGGCGTTCCAGTGGGGGGGTCAGGGGGGCGATTTGGGGGTTCGGCTTCTTGTCTCGTCTTTGAATGTCTCTTGAGGAAGTGAGGGAAGTGTGTCGGGCATAATCTAGCAGGCATTTGCTCAGTGGGCGTAGGGCTTTATTAATGCCTTGTACATGTTTCGTCTTTGTGTGCCAATTTCTATCGGAGGGTTGTCAACCAACAACCAACCGGCTATCTTGCTGTTCGAAGCTGTTTCCTACTGTGGGGCCAGAAGCTATGTACTTGCCTGTATGTAAAGGAATTATTTTGTTTCGTTCGAACGCTCGGAGAAATACGGTATTTGACACTATCAACAATAAATTATTTGAGATGCTCGATTAAAACAAAAATTACAAAATGATTCGGAAAATGTATTTCTTTTAATCATTTACTAGTTATTACAATTTTTAAATAGATGAAACATAAAAAGAGTGCTCTGAAATGTGACGTCACAAGCAAGTTTTTTCATACAAAATTTCGTTTTAAAAGTAACTCATTTGACATCCTGTCAAATACCCAATTGTTACAAAACTACGATAATGCCCCCTAGGGATCCGTTTAGTAGTAATATATTACTACTACTACTTTAAATATTCAGCTGTGGTATACCACAGCTGAATATTTAAAGCGTCTACCTGTTGCCGTTATTAATGTCAAGCAAAAATGGCAAAATTCACGTTTATCGTATGAACTATGAACGCCAACTTAGACAATAACTTTATTCTGTTTTTTGTATTAGTCGTAGCGGCAACAAAAATAACATAACATAACTTTTAACGTTACATTACATAACATTCATTATTTGGTGCCTGACAGCTTTGCCAGCCTAGTGATAGACACACAGACGGACGTATGGACGGAAGAACAGACACACATACCGACGGGCGGACCCGAAGTACCCTATGAGGTACGTAAACCTAATTAGTTATAGCAGCAATACCTCTCACTATCTGTGAAGTAAAACATCGCGTCGGAGCTATTCAATACCGCCAAGCTTGAAATCGCCAATCGCGGTGATAAGTCCCCATACTCTCTCTGAGAGGCCTGTGCCCTATAGTGGGACGTATAGGTACCACAGGCTGCTTACATAAATAGTAGAGAAGTAAAATTGGACGTAGTTTAGCAAAAAGTTTCCAACCCACAACATGGTCATTTTTTATTTAAGTACACCAAAATGATCACTATGATCTGCTTTAAGAATCAAAGACTTGAATAGCGATCCGATGAGTGTATGACAAGTTTGCCACATGGTAGTCAACCCACATGTATGGAGGGAGAGCGTAGGTAAATCAGCTTAAACCTATAAACTCAAATATCTCAATACTCACTTTGTACGAGTTGGAACCTTTTCTTTAACTACGTCCAATGGGCTAGTGGCCCTAAAAAATGTAATTAGTCCGTCTTTTAGATTATTCAAAAATAAGGGACACGTATTTTTTTATTTGTAAATTAGACCAAAAATGACAAAGATATAGCCCATTAAAGTTACGTGTGACGTCACGCCGTGCTGCATTTTTTAGCACGGAGTGACGTCACACGTAACTTTAATAGGCTATATTTTTGTTATTTTTTGTATAATCGAAAAAAGAAAAAATACGTGTCCAATATTTTTTTATAATCTAAAATACGGACTAAATAGAATTTAATTATTTTGACCCTGGAAACTACCCTATTAGACGTGAAAGAAGGTTTCCTTTTTCTTTTTTTTAAGTTTGTCCAGTTGCATTTTTTCTTCTTCTGTAGTCGGTTTATCAAAGCGTTGACAGTATTATACAAAATTAGCAGTTCTAAGTAGTTGCCAGTATTATTTTCAATGGCGCCACCTTACTCTTGGTTCTTTAGAAAAACCGGTATAGTCTGGTCCACACTGGCTGAATGCCAGAGAATCCGTTACGCCTTTCGATGCTGTGATTTTGAAGTTCTAAGGTAAGTAGGTGCCAATTCTGCTGCGGGATCCATTTCAGTTATTATAACGCCTGTTAATGAGTGAGATGAGGTGAGGAGATAGTTGTTCTATCTAAAGACTAGCTATGTCTGCGGCTTCGCATGCTGAATTAAACCCCTCGTTTATTTTAACAAAAGAACAACCGCAGACGACCGGGCTGCGTAAAAACATATACCTAAATAATACAGAAGATTCGATTTCGTTTTTCTGTGTAAAAATGTTGAGATGTACTTTTGTATCGAATTAAATTCATCAGATTTTGTTGCTGGACTGAACTTATGAAATTCGAAATTTATTTCAACGTATGGAATTTAGATTTTGTTTGTTGAATGTCGATGTACTTATAATGTTAATGTTAGCCGCTGCCTTGGGGCCGAACGAAGCGGAGAAAAAGGAAGAAAAAAAAATTATTTGAATGAAATTCCAATTTTTTTTTATTGACATGTAAATTTTTTTTAAACTACCAGCGATTTCAAAGTAAAAGTCATTTTTAAAGTGTAAATATTAAGCTTTACATGTATATGTAAAGCTTAATATTTACACTTTAAAAATGACTTTAAAATGAGTTTAAATAGTCGAGTTCATAAATATATGAACACTTCCGTGGCTTCAAAAATATGTGTGCAAATAAGGTTACAAAAATATCTAGCATTTTATGCAATCAAAAATATATCAACGTTTTACTGGTCATAAATATCAACACAAGGCTTCACAAATATATAAACAACTGAAAATTTATAAATATATGCACAAAATATTGTCATATGTATGTCAACAACTTTAGTTACATAAATATCTATACATTAATTGGTCATTTTTATGAGGACAAGCTGACCTACAAATATATCTACACAAATGTCAGCCATATTTATGTGAACATGTGATTTGACAATTCACGAAAACAGTGCAGCCTTGTCAGTGCATATGTCTGTCTCACTCATATAGATTTTCTGATTTTCTGTATCTGTATGCGTATAAACTTCTTACGCACCACATGGCAACGTCGTCATCGCTCGCAAATTTTTCATTTCATGAAGAATACGGGCAAACAGAGCGGAGACAGTGCTATTTTGTTTTATCCGTTGACAATTTTAGAACCTAGTAGTAAATGACGCAGTGGCCTAGGGCTATCTGTACGCAACTTCTGTTTAGTGATGGCGTGAGTTTTTTGGAATTTTTACATCCCTAGTTTTTCAATCGCAAAGGGGCATCCTGGTCTGGTCTAATACAAATGACATGGCTAGATTGGGAGGTATATCCTCGTGAGGCCCAATGTCTTCAAGTGATCACAAAATCAATTGTTCTTTTCAAGGTCGGGCCTTACGAGGTTAAAGTCAAACATTTGGGTGCGTTTACCCTTTACCACGGTTGAAACGTACATTTCAGTACTTTTTGATATTGTTATATCTTCCTCACATACTATCAGTTTGCTATTTTTTATCCTGCTGTCCCAGAACTACTACCTATAGGTGATGCAGTAGATATAGTATATGAATAAAAAAAATAACGTATAACTATTAAGTATCATCATCAACCCATTATGTCCATACCAAGGGGCACGACTCTTCCCTGAGGAAGGTATAGGCCATACCAGTGGCGGATTAACACATTTGCCGCCAGTAGGCTATTCAAATTTTGCCGCCCCTCCCTTCTGACCTCTGCATTTCGACAAAAGAAGGCGAAATAAAAATATTTTAGAATTAAAAGACTAAAAAAATTTTCATAACCTGTATCTTATGAAAAATTAAGAACTGATTAGGTTAATTCATTAAATTATTTAATTTTCTAAACTAATAATATGTATCGTAATCCAGTTTAGTAAATTTCCTGAGCTTCGAAATAACGTAATCCATGAAATCAATAAATACGCACGTACAGGCAGCATACGAATTTCTAGTAAGCAAGATACTGATATATAACACCTCAAAAGGCTCAATCATGTACCTATTGCATAATCACACTAATATTATATTAAAGGCGAATGTTTGTGAGTGTGTATGTTTGTTACTTCTTCACATCTACACAACGGCTGGAGCGATTTTAATAAAGTTTGGTATGGAGTTAGCTGACACCCTGGATTAACACCTAGGCTACGTTTTACCGCGGGAAAATATCTTATTCCCATGGGAAAATCGATGACCGCGGGTAACACCACGGGGCACAGCTAGTTATATTATAATGCTGCATATATTATTAAGATACTTTGTTCAGTTATATTTCTAGTGGACGTGGATGTGTAAACCCAATTTTTTTTTTCGTAGACGCTTTATTACTGAGCTCATAGCTTTTAAAAATTTACTAAGTATAATAAGATTATAATATAATATAAGAGAAATATATATTAAGATTCTTATAGTAAAAAAGTTGAAGTTTTTAATTTTTTAACTTTAATTAAAGCTTTAAATGTAATTCTTCACAAAAAAATTAAAACATGATCGATAATAGTTTAAGACTTAGAGCACATAGAGTACATACACATAGCTACGAGCACTTTCTAAGCAATCTGGTTTTTGCGCTAACATGCTGAAATACTACGCTATTAATATTTTATTCCTTCGTTTATACATAAAAAAAAAAACATAAAAATAAAAGATTTCTTTAATTCTTCACAAAAAAAATTAAAACGTAATCGCCAATAGTTTGACTTAAAGCGGTTTAATTAATTGAGATTGAAACAGTATTAATGAAAATAGAGAGATTTATTTTGTAATTTTTACAATTTTACTATTTGCACTAGCACTTATTCCCTTTACACATAAGCCCTCGTTGATGGGAAGAAAAGCTTGCCGAAAATATAAGAAAAGAAAATAAGAAATTATAGTTTTGTCGTACAACAGTTTAGTAGTTTTGTCGTGCTGCCCTATTATTTCATTGGTATAATTTATTATAAATATAGTATCATCATCATGGTTTCAGATGATGAATTAAAGCAAGATACTAACACACTCTACGCTTTTAAAAAAATACACTGCACCATCACCTTGATGAGCATAGAATTGCGGTTTTTGTCATGAAATACATCACAGACGAGGCTCCCCAACATTTTAAGAGTAGGTTCTGTGAACCTATTTTACGAAAAACAAGATTTTATGAAAGACGCACAGTTAGGTACACTTCCATACCACCGGTCATGGATAAGGGCCATGGTCTTGGGAGAAACCTGAAACGTTTGGCAACCCGTGCAAGTTTACAGTCTACGAATAACGTTATCACTACATAACATTATATGAATGGGCCAAGTCATCATTGACTGAGACTTCTATTTACTAATGCTTGAAAGAAAGTATCTATTCAACAAGAGCGAGATTTCCTACGAGTCCGTTTCGCGTCCACTATCACCGTTTCAGGAACTAAACAACTGAATACTTTTGTTCCAACCAACGAGGGCTTATGTGTAAAGAGAATTTTATTAGTGCTAGTACAAATATTAAAATTGTAAAAACTACAAAATAAATCTTGCGGTTAATTAATACTGTTTCAATCTCAATTAATAAAACCGCTCTAAGTCAAACTATTGGTGATCACGTTTTAATTTTTTTTGTGAGTATTTAGTGAATAAAAAGCTTTAATTCAAGTTAAGAAAAAAATATCCAAACTTAACCAAGTTTGGATAAACTGATGTCGCAACTATTCCGGCCAGATACTCTTAGCGAACGACCATGCCATTTGTTTCCGCACCGCGCGCCGCCATCAAAATAACTAATATGTAATATAAAGAAGTATATGAAGTATTTTTTAGCAGATTGGCAAACGTCAAATTTCCCACTTTTCAGAGTTTTCAGGTTAAGTTAAATGGTGAAATCTACTAACATTCAGGTATGTCGTTTTTGTATTTCTGTTAGACAAAATAACTATTTTTGGGGCAATATAATTTGCCGCCCCCTAAAACTACCTACGCAAATATGTAATATAAAATGTATCTATTAGCAGATTGGCAAACGTCAAATTTCCCAATTTTCAGGTTAAATTAAATGGCGAAATCTAATAACATTCAGGTACCTATTATATTTTTTTCTATTTCTGTAAGACAAATAATATTTTGGGGCAAATTTGCCGCCCCCTAAATCCACCTATGCAAATATGTAATATAAAAAAGTATGTATTAGCAGATTGGCTAACGTCTAATTTCCCACTTTTCAGTTAAATGGTGAAATCGAATAACATTCAGATATATTTTTATTTTTTATTTCTGTAAGACAAAAAAATAAAATTTTGGGGCAAATTTGCCGCCCCCTAAAATCTGCCGCCCTAGGCTCCAGCCTACTCAGCCTATTGGTAAATCCACCGCTGGGCCATACTCCACCACGGGGCCAACTCCGGATTGGTGGAGGCTTGTAAGACTAGTGGCTGGTCTTACTGTCAGAAGTTTTCAAGCCGGCTTAACGACTGCCATCTATCGACGGCAGCCGGCACCAACTGCCACTAGCGTTAGTCATAGATGGTGACCCATCCATGGACTGAACGCGCCGTATGTTGCTTAACCTTAATGATCGTTTAAGATCACTTAGGCAGCCCAGGCTACGAGCGATTTTGTAGCATCGCAATCTTGCACCATCTAACCCCATAGATTTTCTATGGGGTTAAGATCGGGGCTTTTTGGGTGCATTTTAATTAATTTTAGTTCCTCTCGATTTTCCATCTCGGATATCCACAATTGTACTTATAAGTTATGTTTCATAAATCTTTTCATTTAGATAAATAAGTGGCCATCAAGAAGTCATAAATATACAACCTCTTTAAACGATTGTCATGGAGTTCGTACCTATAAGTTGTTCACATAAATATGGCTGACATTTGTATAGATATATTTGTAGGTCAGCTTGTCCTAATAAAAATGACCAATTAATGTATAGATATTTATGAAACTATAGTTGTTGACAATATTTTGTGCAGATATTTATAAATTTTCAGTTGTTTATATATTTGTGAAGCCTTGTGTTGATATTTATGACCAGTAAAACGTTGATATATTTTTGATTGCATAACATGCTAGATATTTTTGTAACCTTATTTGCACACATATTTTTGAAGCCGCGGAAGTGTTCATATATTTATGAACTCGACTGTACACATTAAAGAATTTAAATTTCGTAAGGTATATTTTTTTAGGCGAGTTACTCATTAGATATTTTTGCAACAAACGCTATCTCTGAGAGCGGTACACTCTACGCTCAGTAGCTGGCTTTCTGTTTCCATCTAGTACAAGCAGGCAGTCCCCTGCAGTGACGTCATTCGCGCTCGCGGGGTGTGGGAGTGGGTTGGGTCGCCCGCTCGGCTAAGGTCGGGGTTCGAGGCCAGCCAAGATCACGACTACTATGTATTTAAGTCCGTGTATTTTTAAAGACGATAGAGATGGAGCTAAAGCGGCACGCACTGGTACCTTAGAAACGGTAACAGAGATAGGGACTCAGATGGAGGAGGTCTACATTTGTTTATGGGTATGTACAGTCGACAGCACATATCATCCTATATACCCAATACACTCTACTCCATTGCATTATGGGCGACTTCGCAACTAAAAGGTGGACGTTGACTGTACTCTCAATTTGATAAGTGTATAAATTAGTATTAGAAATTTGTGAACTAATATCGTAGCTCTAAGAAATTAATATAGGTACCTACTAAATTTTAAAAACAAAATTACTTAAGAGAGTGTAACAAAATAAGAGAGGGCGTAAAAGTATTTCGCGACGTCTCGGGTTCGAATCCCGGCTGGGGACAAAAAAAAACCCCAAGTCTTGGATGTTTACATGTTTGTGATGCTGCTGTTTCTGGTTTCCACGACACAGGGTATCTAGTGTGGGGCCAGACGCAATGTATGTGCCTGTATGTAAATGTTTATGTGTTTGTTTGTTTTTTGTATTTTAGATAGATAGATAAAACATTTGTTTAACGACACAATACTCAAAACATGACATAAACATTTTATACATAAAAGATAAACAATTTCAAGACGCTAAGTGAGTTCGAACTGGTGCCGGTAGAGTAGGTGTGTCAAAGATGGCCGCCTTTGGCTGTAATCAGGCTGAGGCTATACAAATTACAGCTATTGGCAGTTGCCCGACAGTTAAGTAACTAGAGTTAGGGACTTCACACACGGCAGCTATAATATACATACATTACGTCCCAGGATGTATAGCTTAGAGACCGCTCAGTACCTTTAAGATACGAAAATGTAAAGATGTATATTATAGCTGTCGTGTGTGGTATCCTGACGATTTCTATGGAAAGATGTAATGAGATATAGCGTGCTATAATATACATCTTTACCTTATAGTCCGCCGTGTGTGGAGTCCCTAAGGGTGGCTTGCACCAAAATCGTTAAACGGGTTTTGTTGCTAATTTTATTTAAATTTTACGTGTTTGTATAATTTGACGTCTGACCTAAATACGTTTAGCCGCTAAACCTATTTAACAATCGTGGTGCAGGCCGCCGTAAATGTTTTTGACTTCGCTAAGCCTTAATTCGGGTGTGAGGCGGAGTTTTGTTCGAGACAAAAATGTGTTAAGAATCGTGGGTGACATTTCGCAAAAACTTTATTTTCCTGAACAATGCCTTCCTATGTTCCTATTTTTGTTCTTTTGCGGTTGGATTTTAGCACAGATAATGTAGCTTTATAGTGTGGTCCGAATTCGATGCTTGGGGCTAGGGCGGCCGGCCGTCTGCTCAGCTAAGGTCGGGGTCCGAGGCTAGGGGGCAAGTATCTATCTTATAATATCTTGACGACCTCTGTGGCGTAGTGGTTAGCGCATCTGCGTACCATGCGAGAGGTCCCGGGTTCGAATACCGGCTGGGCACAAAAAAAAAAAGAAACCCAGGTCTTGGATGTTTACATGTTTGTGACGTCACTGTTTCTGGTTCCCACGACACAGGGTATCCTAGGTATCCTAGTGTGAGACCAGAAGTAATGTATGTGCCTGTATGTAAATGTAAATGTATCTAAGCAAGTTCTTCAAGACATATTAGTATGACCACCAGGAAACGGGGTAAACTTTTAGTCCGGATCTACCTACGGGTGTTGTTTTATCGGACGAGTCCGACCAGGTTTCGCTCCGATTCGATCCGGACTAAAAGTTTACAATGTGTTGTGCTTACGAAAGTTTTAGTTCAAAAATACACAGGCCTTTACTTAACAGTGGGCGACAACGAGTTAATGATGATACATGGGTTTTATTTGTGTTAGGACGCCTACACAAAACTGTCCCTTACAATCTATTTTTATACCTTAACTTGTACATTAAAGCCTTTATCTAACACGTTCTTTTTAGAAATTGTTACCTAAGGGCCTGTTTTTGAGTAGAGAATTTTGCTAAGTAACTGTAGTGCTGTCTCGTCAAATTTCTCAGGAAAGAGAGTGATAGAACGTTACTTAAGTATTTACTTAGCGAAATTTTCAATTCAGATACCGGCCCCTAGTCTTGATAGTTCTTACGTAAGTTTCAGAATTTCGGTACAGTCTGTTAGCTTAGAATATAATTATGTACCTCAACTGAGCAATCAGAAACCGATTACTGCAATAAGGTATGGTTTATTTTGTATTGTTATTTATAACTTTACAGAACTTTTCAAAATAGTGAAGAAAAGTTTTATACAGAGCAGGAAGTAGTATTACACTCGTGTGCTTTCGGCGAAAACCGAAGCCTACTCTAGAGCCCGAGGTATATTCTAAAAGCTAACAGACTGTAAGTAACTACTTAACTAGTGCTGTCTCGTCAAATTTCTCAGAAAAGAGCGTGACAGAACGTTATTCAAGTATTAACTTAGTGAAATTCTCAATTCAAAAAGCGGCCCTCAGTGCTTCCGAATTTAAGAGCCAAACAACCGCGCCCCTGCGCATGCCCCCGACCCCCCGCGAGTACTGACGTCACGCGGTCGGAGCAACCTCGCCATTGAGACCTAGGGCTTCGATGGCCCCGCCGAAGGTCGCTCGGGACAGCCAAGCTGCCTAGACAGCCAGGGGAACGCAGACAAGTTCCTAACCAAATACAGTAGAAACTCAGACCAGCCAAACACCCTACATGGTCAGAATTTACTTTTTTTTTGTAAGTGTGGAGTTTTCTTTAAATATGGCATGTTGGATTTGTTAATAGTAGTAGATTAGTAGCCAAAGGCTGTAAGGCTGTAAGAAAAAAATTACTCGTTTTTCTTTTCGCCACTTCATGAACTCGTCGTAAGTTTTCAAATATCTCTCTTTAGAACTTTCAGGCAAAATATTGTTCATTGCTGCTTCAGCTTCCATTTTCATTGAATCGGGAGTGCAGCTTGTATCTTCATCACTTGCAGAACTCATGTTTTTTCCTAATTAGCACGTAATTATAAAAAAATCCCAAAAACAAACAATATTTAAAGTAAAAGTTTATTCCCGCCTTTTTCATCTTTCTTTTTTTTTTATATTTTTTCTTTTTTATTTTTTTTTCAAGAACGAAATTGAGCTTCGCCGTTCGATATTTAAAATTGATGACTATTACTCATACGAAGACAAGGCTGAATAGCGAAGCGACCTCTTTTGTCATTGGGCTGAATGCATGATGTCTATTGCCAGTATGGTTGGAGTACGCGAACTTTTTGGAAGAATGTAGAGTTTTTTTTTTTATTACTTACCGCCCTAGGGCTTTTCTAGCTGCATTATTACCCTAGAGCGCTAATTGGTCACCTACAAGCCCCATTTGGATGTAATAAGGACATACTTACCGAATATGAGAGATGTAAAAGTTTTTTTTTTGACTCATTACACTTACCAATCAGTATCACAGTCCAGAATCGTGAGCATTAACAAGGCTATAACCTACATAGAAGGATAAGTTATACGAGTGCATTGTAGGTAGGTGCCTTTTTGGAATCTGCCATAAACTTATTATAAAGGGCTATAACTGGATCCCGTGACTTGGTGCTTCAGCAAAAAATAAAAAACGCCAGAAGGTTAAAAAAATAGAATAATATTTTATGTGTGACTGCAATAATACATTTCATTTAATTTGGTCGTGTGAATATAATATGGGTTTTTGTTCATTTAATACGAATATTACAAGTGCATATTTCATCCGCGCAATATTTTCGCTGACTCAATATTACGCCCTGCCTCTGCTCCCTGCACATTTGTCACTTTTGTAATTCCATTGCGGCTTCAAGTCCGCAGGCATAGACGCATTATATTCTTCAACGCGTCAATGCAATAAAAACATCAACGAACAATCCGGCTTTATTTCTATTCAGAGACGTCACCCCTTGGATCTTAGCCCCTACCCACACCCCTCGAGTTGCTGACGTCACACGGGCGCGGCCTCGCCATTGGGTTATGAAATTCTGTAGGCTGTATCCCTGACGGAGGTCGATGTTTGAAGGTAACATTTTACAAGGATTCCCTTCCCAAGTTCACGGCGTGTTCGAAGGTAACGTGATGTTGAAGTGCCTTACTAAGGTCACTGTAGATTTGTAGGTAAAATTGGATATGGAGGTTTTGGATTCAAGGTCGTCTGGATAGTTGGGAGTAGCGATTAGGAGGGAAGATAATTCATAGTTTTCTCTGGATTTAAGTACTAATAATAAGAACCTCCAACATCAAAAACCTGTTCTAGTCCCAAACTAGTGAATGATGACCACGCGGTTGGTTGACTAAGGTTTTGCCGAACTTTGCTAACTAACTGCTGTGCTGTTAGAGTGAAGTGTCTGATTGTCATGCGGAGCTTTATCTGACAGACTATCTACGTGTTTATTTATGTGTAAGCTCTATTCGGTATCTCTCAGAAGAGGTTCTTCTGAGCGGTATCTACATACCTAAGTCCAAAAAGGTCTTGGTCCATAACGTTTGCAGAGATCTATATACCTACCAGGCTGTCCCAAAAAATTGTGTCAAGCGGAAGTCTAGAGAGAGATAGAGCATGTATGCTCCGCGATTTTTTGGAGTTATCGAGTTATAATTTTTTTTTTCGTATCTTTTTTTCCACCTTGACCTACAAGATATTCTTGGCCACAGAGCCATAAATGTCTACAAGGCACTATACACTTATTTAAAAAAAAATAATTAAAAACTTATCTTTTTTTATTTTTTTATTCAAGTACCCCAGGGGTGCTCTATCTCTGGACTTCCGCTTGCCACTATTTTTTGGGTCAGCCTATATAAATAAATTATATTTGACAGCCCTCTCAATTGACTTATACTTACATTGCTATAATAGATTCTTGGATGCCAGATACTGGCGCAGATTGTATCAAATTTTACCGTGTATAAAAATAAACATGAAAAATGAGGATGCGGTAGAATTTAACAGATTTTTGTTACGTAATTTATTCTAACCAATGTTTAATAAGCCACTTTGTATCTCGTGAAGGTTTCCCTTCTGAGTACGGAATTTACCAGGGCGTGGGAAGCGTCGATCCCCTGAAAACCGGGGGCGTATTGTGATGTATTTATTCTGTGGGCGGATTTGAGGAGTACCTTCATATTGTTCGTGGTCAATCAATCAATCAATCAATCAAATAACTTTATTTGCGTAAACACGAGTATTTACAACATGCAGATGTTACATAATAATGAGTTCCATCGTGTTTTGCCATTTCGGCGTACAAATTTAAAATATGCTTATTAAATACTAGATAGTGGATCGGTCACAATTTTCACGCATCATAAAAAAAAAAAATCTATTTTAAGTATTTTCATCACATTCTGAGTATCAAGATTCCAAAATTTATACTAGTCTTAAATTAATCATACATTTAATTTCTGTAATGTCCAAATATATAATGTCAAATGTATAATGTCAATATTATTAATGTAATGTCAAGTAATAAAGATTAAAGTTTGTCACCCAAAAAATCGTTCACTGTGTAGTAACATTTCTCTATCAGCAGATCCTTAAGTTTCTTCTTAAAGATTGTAAAATCAAGATTTTTAATTGACGATGGGAGTTTATTAAATATTTTCGGCGCCATGCAAAAGACACTTTTTCTTAAAAGTGCTGTGTGTCTGGAACTTAGACATAGCCGGGTCTTATCACGCTGATTTCGACCATTTGCTCGTTTGATCATTTGCATTTGCACCATGTGGTCTTGATTAAAGTGGTAGTCAGGGCCGAATTCAGGAAAACCTACTGTCTACTATAGTATATAATATAATGAATGACAGTCTGTACTTTTCTACGGCAATCTTCAATACTAAGTAACAAAGTTTCGGATGGGTGGGATTGAAAGGGCATGATTTTGGGGAATTTTGGGCAAAATATTTTTATGTAGCCTATTTATACGCCCCACTGCACAGCACAGATCTTCTCTCAGAGAGAGAGAGTGGTTAATTACACGCCTGCCCACCGTGGATTGGCAATTTCAACGCTGACGTATGTAATCTCATGCACTCGGGTGCCTTCACAGTACGTAGCGGAATACACAATACCTAATTATTTTTTCTTCAATGCACCTATCAATCAACCCATTATGTCCCCACCGAGGGGCACGGGTCTCTTCCCTGAGGAAGGTATAGCCCATACTTCATTACGGGGGCCAAGTCCGGATCGATGGAGGTCTTACTGTCAGAAGTTTTCAAACCGCCCTAAGGCCTCTGACTTGGCTTAATGACTGCCATCTATCGACGGCAGCCGGCACCTATACCTTATTTTACATTCATCAGACAAGTGCCAAGTGTCCCGTTATGCCAGGTCACTTAGGCAAGTAAGTACCTATCATAAGTTGGTGGTCTTAGCACAGCGGGAATTGAACCGGAGACGTGAACTGTAAAACCAACAGCTACCACCACGAGCCCATACAAACACACAACAGTAAACAAGATCCAACGCCTCCTTCCCCATTCACGCCGCGCCATGAACGTAAACAGGGCGGGGGCGGCAATCGATACAGCCTGCGAATGTCAAGTTGAAGACCAGCCGGGGCCCGGGGGGTGGGGGGGCGGTGCTGACGTCATACGCCCACTGTGGGGATCGGCGAGGAGACAGTGCTCGTGAATTTTGGAACGTTAGGAGGTTGGGAATATAATATTAATACGTTACTGCCCTCAGATTGCCCTTGGCTGGAAGCATGAAGATGGCAGAAGACCAGCCCTTGTAGCAGGTAACTTTGTACTCTATCGGCCTTACTAATAAAGGTTATGAGCTGTGTATACTGCCAAACTGGTTATTTGTACGCTAAATGCGATTAAACCGTGATTAAACCAGTATAAATTGATATACGTCAATAGAAATTCAGAGTGTATAACTCATATAATAGTAAGGCCGTATCAAGGTAAGTATTTGCGACCTCTTTGGTGCGGTTAGCTCATCTGACTACCATGCCACAGGTCTCGGGTTCGAGCCCCGGCTGCGGACAAAAATAAACCCCTTTGTGATGTCGCTGTTTCTGGTGCCTACGACACAGGGTATTACTTTTTGTTGCCGCTATAAAACCAATAGTAAAAAACAGAATTTTAAAGTAAATATTTGAGGGGGCTCCCATATAACAAACGTAATTTATTTGCTCGTTTTTGCTCTATCCCAGTGGGTCTACCAGGGGAGACACGGCTCTGAAGTCATATCATTGAAAACCGCATCAGGTAGATGCTTGAAATATTCACAGAATAATATATAACATACATATGTTCACTTTAAAAATAAAGTACCTGGGTGACCGAGCTTTGCTCGGTACTTTTTTGTAATATAAAATATGTAATATAAAATTAAAATAATCCTTTTTCAACAAAATAAGAACTTGGACAAAAAAACATCATGACTCGAGCCGGGTCTCTTGAAATAGGCCCGAAATGGGTCGCCCGTTTTCCCGTCAGAACTATCCTAACCTTGCAGATAGACGCGAAATTTACCTCTGTATGTTATCATAGCAAATTTCAATTGGCTTAAAACACGGATAAAACAACGTTTTCTAAAAATGTAACCTAGTTAAATCAATTAAACGCCCCCGAAAGCATCTGCCTACAAAATTTCGTGAAAATCGTTGGAGCCGTTTCCGAGATTCTGATTATATATAAATATATATACAAGAATTGCTCGTTTAAAGAGATTAGATATAATAAATATTTAAGGGGGGCTACAACAGACATAGAAATGGTACGGAAACCTTCTTGCGCGGGTCCGACTCGTACTTGGCCGGTTTTTAGACAATTCGACGGGCGTGACGCAGCAGAGTAGGTATTCTTTTTAACCTGTAGAATTTTTAGTGGGCTGATCGGTCTTGAGAATATCCTGAGATGTTAGAATATCCTGACAAAATTCTTAACAAGAATTTTGAAATATTGAAGAAGACAAAACTTCCGCCAGTCTATTTCCTCAGATTTCTTAAGCCGATTTCTGAATTGCGAATTTCGCTAAGTAACTAATGAACTGTAAATAAATAAAATAAATGAATAAAATAAAATTTATTTGTAGGCAAACATGGTAAGTACAATAAGTTCTTAGAAGTTTATGGTATACATAATTTCTCAGAAGAGAGCGTGCCAGAACTTAAGTGTTTACTTAGTGATATTCTGAATTCAGAAACCGGCCTTATGGCATGAATCAGTCAGTTCTCAATGTAATGGGTTCATAAAGAAGAATTGCATTGAACCAGACTGGACGATACTTAAGTATAACCAAGCGAAACGAATTCTGAAACTCTAGGTTGATAATTTAACATTACGTATTTCCCAGTACGTATTAAGGCTTGTGATCAGTCAGAAATCAGAAATCGGACATTTATTTCACCGTAAAGAGTTTACATTCTGTTTGTTGAATATCAGTGTACACACTTATTTAATAATATTAGGCGCTGCCTTGGGGCCGAATGTGGTGGAGAAAAAGGCAGTGAAAAAAAAAACTCCACTCTGACCATCTTTTCTCAAATTACCTTAAATCTAATACATAAGTTCGTATGAAACTCTATATAATCTAAGTAGCTCATGACCCACGCTATGCCAAAACAATAATAGCACAGTTTTTGTTGTCCAGTCACAGAGTCTGCATATTTTTTTGAAAAACTTATCTTAATTAATCTTAATCTATACTTGATCCCTATATCCCTAAAAAGGAACAATTAAAAACCATTGTTGTGGTGACCCAATCGGTCCACCAAAAACTCTATAGTCATACAATACTTTAGACCGTACATGTGCATTAACAAAAGCCTGAAAATATTCGAAATATATTTTGCAGTAGAAGTACGTATTAATGCTTATAATTTAGCTTCTGCGCCGTATCCCTGAAATGGCGTGTAGCGCAAACACTAACGGTTTTACTTATAAAGCGCTATAGAAAACTCGAAGACGCCGATTACAAAAAGTTGGTTTTGAACTAAAACCCTCCCAAGCACTAGACATTATGAGCTTTATTCCGGATACACTTACTTGACTTGTTTAACGGAAGAGTCCGTCCAGGTTTCACTATGATTCGCAGAGCTACCGACGACGAGCCCCGTCTCTGCGATGATTAAACTCTGCGAATCAGAGCGAAACCTGGTCGGACTCTTTCGTTAAAAAAGTCAAGTAAGTGTATCTGGAATAAAGTTAATAACAAGTAAAGCCCATTTATTATCATCAACTCGTTGTCGCCCACTGTCAAGTAAAGGCCTGGTCACCTAGGCGGATTGGTATGGTGGCTTGCGTCCAACATTTATTCTGTTACGTACGAAGTATCCTTCGGCGCCAGTGACAAGTCATTTTTACAGGAAATCCTAAATAGGGTTAAAGATTGACCTAATATCGTCCTAATCCCACATTTAAGTCTAATTCGGAATATGCAGGTAGGTACTCCGCTTTGAATAACCGCCGATGAATGTCCTAAAATAGGCTCCATTATATTGAGCCTGAAAAATTAACCGCCATCCGCTTACCTTTAGGCCACACCGCGCCGTGGGATAGCGACGCAGGCTGCGCAACTGGCAAGGGTTGCTCTCATCTGATGCTTAAATGGCAACCAGTCTATGGGTCGGTGTCTGAGTTGAGAATGTCCACTACGTAAATACTTAAGTTATCCATGGATTTCCAAAAGACCGGTTAGAAGCGGCTTGCATCCAGCGTCTTCCTGCCACTTGGATGAGATCGTCTGTCCATCTTGTGGCTGGTCGTCCTACGCTGCGCTTGCCGATGTGTGGTCTCCATTCCAGAACTTTTCGACCCCATCGGCCGTCAGTTCTGCGTGCTATGTGCCCCGCCCACTGCCACTTCAACTTGCTGATCCGGTGGGCTATGTCGACGACATTCGTTTGTCTACGGACCTCATCATTTCTGATTCGGTCTCGTAGAGAAATTCCGAGCATAGCCCTTTCCGAGACAGATAAAGAGAGATTTTTTCCGAGATCCGAGTTTTTTTGTGTGTTCAGGTATATTATATATTTATTTTTATATAATATATTGTGTTAGTACGATATTACTATATAATATTTAGCTATTATAATTGTAGTTTTAAATATATATTTATGCGTATGTATTCATGTGTACTTATGTTTTCTATTGGATTAAACGCTGTCTGTAAGTCAGTTAGTCTATGTACTTATCCCATCACTGTATTTCATGTACATTTACCTACCTTCTCTCTATTTTTTTCTTTCTATCCATCCCAAGGTTGTCTGGAAGAGATCGCTCTTAGCGATAAGACCGCCAATTGTATACGACAAATTTTAGATGTAAGGTTTCAAATGTATATATATCTCTTTCTGGTGTGTACAATAAAGAGTTCTAATCTAATCTAATCTAATCTAATCTAATAAAGGGCTTATAATACCACGCCCACCGCGGATTGGTGATTTCAAACGCCGGTATGTGAATCACGAGGACACTCAGGTGTCGTCACAGTTTACGATGATTAAATGAAAATCCCGAAAGCTGTACGAAATCTAAGTAATTTGGTTTATTATTCGTTTATTTCATTTCATTGAAGTTAGAAGTATTCTTAATACTACGGCAGTTTTTCCATACAAACGTAGTCCCCTGTTTCCTCCCTGGATAATGCCAGTAGAGCAATTCTTTTTTTCCATAAAATCTACGACTACTACGAGGGCTGCTACTTATGTATGCGGAATAGAAAAAATAAACAAATGTATATAGCTAAATATGCTTTTATTGTTTTTCAAAGTATTCTCCACTATGATCGATGCACTTTTGCATCCGACGAAACCAATTTGTAAAACACTTTTTCCACTCTGATTGAGGTATCTCCAAAACGTGCTGTTTGAACGCATCTACGGCATCTTCACGGGTCGAAAATCGTTGACCACGTAATTTATTCTTTATATTTGGGAATAAATAGAAATCATTGGGAGCCAAATCAGGGCTGTACGGTGGATGACCCATCAATTCTATTTTTTGACCATCCAAAAATGTAGTTGTTTCCTGAGATGTATGACAGCTGGCATTGTCATGGTGAAGTATGATTCTGCGTCGCTGGTTGTTTTGGCGTATTTCTTCAAATACTTCCGGCAAACAAATGGTCGTGTACCACTCCGAATTAACCGTTCTGCGATTCTCCAGTGGTTTTGTAGCCACATGGCTATTAATACCAATAAAGGAGGCCACCATTTGCTTTACAGTGCTTTTTGCACGAGCCACTTTCGTAGGGTTCGGCTCATTTTGAAACACCCAAACTGTTGATTGTTGTTTAGTTTCGGGATCGTACGCGTAGATCCAGGATTCGTCACCTGTGTAGATAATTATTATAAACAGATTTTGAGTCGCCTCCGTTGAATTTTTTTAAGGTTTTCTTGCACCATTCGACGCGAGCATCTTTTTGATCCTTAGAGAGTTAAGTTGTGCGCGAACAATATTTTTTTTACAGACAAATGTTCATGTAATATCCTATGAATGCTCGTCATACATATGCCCAGAATAGCCTCTATCTCGCGATACGTAACATGGCGGTCTTGCATTATTAGTTTTCGCACAGCTTCAATATTTTGTGGCATAACCACCGATTTCGGGCGACCTTCTTTAACTTCGTCCGTGAGCTTACTGCGCCCGCGATTAAACTCACTAAACCAGTGATACACAGTCGTTTTTGATGGAGCTTCACCACCAAAAGTCGAAGTTAATTGATCTATGCACTGTTGTTGCGTTAAACCACGTCGAAATTCGTAATAAATCATAGCACGAATATTTTCACGAGTGAGTTGCATTTTTTCAGCGATATGACATTTTAAACCCAACAAAACCAAAACACTAACGTATATAAGAGAAAAATATTAGCGGCCAGTATTTAAAAAAAGAACGAATTTGACCATGGAGGTCAGACATTGCGTTTAAAATTATTGGAATCCCAGATTCCGCATACATAAGTAGTAGCCTATGTATATACGCCTGTCCCTATGTTTTCATTTTTTTCATAAATTTATTATTAAAAGAGATATGAACATTCAAAAACCTAAAAAATTGGCCCGATTTTCCGCTGTATTCAAAAAATCAGAAAAGCAATTTTACTAGATTATATAAAAAATGGAAAACATAGGAACACGGCCAAAGCCTTTCTTTAATTATTTATGAAAAAAGTAGTTAAATTGGTTAAGTTTTGGAGAAGAAATCAGGGGACTACGAATCGTTGATTTTGTGTATTTTTTATTGGTATTTTCGGTCCAAGCTGCAGTTGTCTCTATCGCGCTCTGCGGGGGGAGGCTTGAGGTTGGGGAGGCCCGGACTACGTATACATACACTAGTGACGTGACACGTAGTCGATAATTTTATCGATACTTTAGTGTTGTTCATTGATATCGATATTTCTAGTTAGAGTATTTTACGTGAAGTGCATTTAGCAGATTATTGTGTTGTTCGATTGTTGGAAAATAATAAGTAGGTTATAAACCTTTTATATTATTTATTGAAATGCTCAAAGCACACTAATATCAATACTGCCGCGCTAACAGTAAGAGCAATAAGTCGATTTTTATCAAAAAAAATAGTTAAGTACATATCCTGAATTGCCGCGTCATGTTCTAAAAACTGGTCTAATCCCCGTTTTTCTAGCTTCACTGGAACCTAAAAATACCATGAAGAATAACAGCAGTAAGTCAATGAAATGATTTTGTTTTCTTAGCGTAAAAGCAGGAAATATACTTACTTAACGTTAATTACTGTACATCCGAAATCTATGTTCTATTTTGCTAATAATATAAACTGTCTGTAAGTGAACATTATTGTTGTGTAAATGAGCTTAATCAAAAAATTTTAACTTCGAATGTCAGCACTAATCACATTTACTGCTTTTATCTCAAATCAACTGAAAATTTCAATTGTCTAACTATCACGGTTCATGAGATACAGCCTGGTGATAGACGGACGGACAGATGGACGGACCAACAGCGCAGTCTCAGTAATAGGGTCCGTTTTACCCTTTGGGTACAGAACTTTAAAAAGGAAACTCAAGAAGTACCTACCTAGTAATATGGATGGATAATTGTTGCGCCCAAAACAAAAATTTCGCTGTTTTCAGTTTTTTGGTGTACATTATTAAAAGCCACCATTTACATGCGATAAAAATTAAAATACTTTGAGCCTAGTCACTCTTTTAAATCAGTCGACAGCTTCCTACACCAGGTTGAACAAGCTATGCACAGAAAACAAAAACGTATAATTTTTCAGATTTTATCGATTCAGTGCGGCAAGCAAATTCTAAAAGGGTTATTCTCAGAAAATGGTTTAAATTGCATAATTTCTTTGGCACATTTTTTTTCATATTAACTCAATAAAAAGTAACAAATATTGTAGGTGTAATGGCTCCTGAAGATTGAATTGTAGCATATTTGTAGGTTGCGTTAAATTAAACGGTATTTACTTTAATTACGTACTTCAGAGCCTTCTAGAAAAAAAACTTTAGGTAATTTACTACATTTCAAGGTTTGTAAGTATAGATGTCTCACTATATTATCTTTTAAATTGTGATTACTGCTTATTAGATAACATCTTAGTTTTTTTGTACCCTAAAGTGACACGTAATTTTATACAAAATATAGATATCGAATGTATGGAATACTTAGTATTAAAGCAGTAACTGGGGTACTTACTGCGGTTATTCTAAGCAATCAGTACAAATAGATTTAACTCGTACTAGAAATATTATGAGTTTTCGTCAATTAAATAATATACATATTATAATAACTAAATAGTAATTTAGGTATTATAATTAAGCATGTATCATGAAAGAACTCCATTTAAGCTACATATTGAAAAAATCACACCTACAAAAACTTATAAGCTAAAGTAGAAGTAAATAAAAATGTAATACAAAACTTTGTCCTCCATTTTCTCAACTTTGAAATTTCCGACTTACTGCTCTTACCTTAGCACGGCAGAATAATGTTGAAAGTATATCTAAAGTTAGGTATAAAAAAACTATTCAGTGGTCAAACCGTTTCTCTCTCTCTCTGATCTATAAAAAACTTGTACCTATCTAATGGTCCGTGCTAAATTTCGTGGTAGGTATACGACCGTCGCGGGAATGGGAAAATGGGGATTGGTTGAAACGGATATTGAATGAAATGGGAATCAGATCAATAATGAACTTGGATCTATAAAAAACGAGCGGATTATTTTTCGATCTGGTAACAGACAATATAAAAAGTTTCTAATATCGCATCGATTTTCTGCCAAAATACATCGTCTCTTTTAATTTTTTCGTAAAGTAAGCATGAGCTCCACAAAATAAAATGTCCAGTAAGTAATAGCCAGAGTCAAACAAAGAGGAGGTAGGTAAAACAATAAGACGAAACAACACTCCGCACACGCCGCGCCGAACGAAATCAACTTGCAGACTAGCAGCGGCGGCGGCGTGTGCGGCGCGGCGGGCGTACCACGCACACATTGACAGTCCCATTCACACATTGATAGCTCGCTTCTTCGGGCATCGCGCGACAGCAATAGATTTTACAAATACCTATTTTTCAATTCTCTAGCCCGTGATGTTCCCTCTTAAAGGCAACAAACACATCAATATACAGTGTGAGTCTTCATAAAGTGCACATATCAAAATTAGGGAAACTACACCCCATTTCATCGACGGAAAATATAAAAAAAAAATTAAAGAAAATATTTGTATTTTTTATGATTTTTTAAAAATTATGAGTTGCACCTGTTGACCCTATTTAGATAAATCGTCATAATTTTTAAACTAAGTGTGTTATCGCAGTGAAATAAATTTTGTGATGATGTCTAATAATAAGCCGTACCCATTAAGTAAAAATATCCAAGAAAACTAACCCTATAAATTTATAATTAAGTGAAACTTGAAGAAAATCTGTATTTTTCTTTCATCATTTTTGCTTTTGTTTTAGAATTTCTCCTAAAATCATGCTATTGACCCTACTTTTTTTTCATTCTAGCTTATTTTACATGGCATTAGCTTTCTAAAAGTAAAAATTGCACGTTTATTACTCAAAAGGGTCAACAGGTGCAACTCATAATTTTAAAAAAATCATAAAAAATACAATTTTTTTTTTTATTATTTTTTCCGTCGATGAAATGGGGTGTGGTTTCTCTGATTTTGATATGTGCACTTTATGAAGACTCACACTGTATACGTTAAATCACATTGTTACTATCACAGGAACGGACCTATTCATAATTATTGACCCTTTCAAACGGTTAACATTTTGACGTGTTAACAGTATGAAACGATAACCCGGAACTCGGTTAACCCATTTCTAAGGTTAACAGATTTCAAATTCAATATGTCATTATGATTTCGGTTAACCTCGCCGAAGTGAATAATTGCCTCTTTCTCTCACACTCAACCAGATAGACAAAAAATATAGCAATTCGTTATATTGAGTAACTGTAACAGAAATGATTATGTTAACAGACCATTTGTTAACAGAGACGTGTCTGTTAACCGAAATGATTTGATAACATAATATATGGGTTAACACAAAAAAAAAGGGTTAATAACAGATTTGTTTCGGTTATTAACCGTAGCCGTCCGTTCACTGTTTCAGACCTATGACATTCTACAAAGTAAACTTACATTAACTCACGCCTGTATCCTAGAGAGGTAGGCAGAGATCAGGGACTGCCGCTTGCCACGATCCTGACAGATCATTTTCGCTTCATCGACATTCATTTTTAATGAATATATGAACGAATTTTTTTTTGTTTGGAATAAAATATAACATTAGTGCAACTTCGTACATTCCAAATATATATGTAAGTGGTTGACCAAAAAGGGACCTCAAGGGAAAATAATTGATTTCGAGAAAACCGCGTTTGAAGTTTCGTGTATAAACAGTGCCAATACTGCCTCGGCTCACAAAAAAATCGTAAAAAAATAACTACGGCACCTAAAAATATTCTGGTTAGACCAAAACAAAGCTAAAATACCACAGATTAAAAAATTCAAATAAATAAAATAACGGTTTCCAATCCCTTCAGGTCCCTTTTTGGTCAACCACTCACATGTTTTTTTAGTTAGAACTGACAATCGTAGCTGAACTGGAGTAGCCCATCCCCTAAACGGAGTCCCCTATCGATCGGCGCAAGCATGAATGGCGCGCTGACGTCACGAGGCGGGCCCCACGGCGGCGGGCCCCACGACTGCGGGGTCCGGCCGCGGGGCGGGCGGGGGCACCCTTGAACTTGCATCGATTATACAATGCGTCATTGGCTGCAGTGGGGACTTTTGAAAAGGCAAGAAGCCGTAGCCACTCTGAGCGATAATCGTAACTGCTCACGTGGTTAGACGTGGTCCACCAATTAGGAGATTTATGCTTAGACCAGCAGAAGTGTAAGATTTAATTGTATTGTATTTATTTATTTCAGGCAATGGCCATACAATGTTCGTAACAATGGTGCTTATACTATGTTAGTAATAACATACCTAAACTAGCTTTCGCCCGCGACTCCGTCCGCGTGGACTTTAGTTCAAAATGTTGCAACCCCGTTCACTCCCGTTAAGGGTTAAATTTAGAAAAACCGTGAAACACGTGTTCAATCAATTGTGTTGAAGAGTATTTATTTAAAGTTTCAAGAAAATCTGACAACATTTTTTTATACCTCCATACAAACTTTAACACCGCCGTTTACCCCTTTAGAGGGTGAGTTTCAAAAAATCCTTTCTTAGTGCTCCCCTAGGCTCCCTAAGGAACTCCCATGCCAAATTTCAACCCCCTAGGTTCAGTAGTTTGGGCTCTGCGTTGATTCTAAGTCAGTCAGTCAGTTACTTCTTTTATATATTTAGAAGATTGTACCATTCAATTTACATTTACATTGTTCAGTCCCAGCCAGCTCCACCGCTTGTCGGCATTACGTGCATCTATATATCTATCTACGTGCATCGACACCCAGTGGCGCTTTATAGGGCTGTCCATCCTGTCTGCCAATACCTTCAGAAGGCCGCAGGAACTACTCGTCACCCTGCATGTCAGGGATGCAACCCGCTTCCGAATAATTGCATGGAATCCATCCGTTTGCGCATCGGCAAACATTCCCGATGCACTGCAGTATCGAGGCAGCACCAGCAGCATCCTAAAGGCATAGTTATAATGTACCGCAGGGCGCTATAGGATTTTCTGTATAGTCGGTCCACAGACTTCAAGTATAAAATGATTGGCAGAAGGCCTTAAATAAAGTTATCTTGACCGCCCCCGAAGAACGAACAATTTTCGGGCCAACATATTGCACCGGAACGACAGCGCCCTGCGTTCCCTTTCAATGTCAGTTGATGAAACGGAATGAATGTTGATGAAACGGAAGAGTTCTCTGTCTACTCCTCCGGGATTCAGGCGTGACTATATGTATGTATGTATCAAAAGCGAAGCCCCAGGTCTTGGACGTTTACATTTGTGACGTCGCTGTTTCTGGTTCCCACGACACAGGGTATCCTAGTGTGGGGCCAGAAGCAATGTATGTGCCTGTATGTAAATGTCTATGTTTATGTTGACGTAAACTTATGTCTATATCCCGAAGGGGTGAGCAGAGATCAGGATCTGTCACCTGCTACGATCCTGACTGAATAGTGAACACTCGCTTCATCAACATTTCTCAGTCTGTAAATTTTTGGTCCGGATCAACTTATGTGGAAATATTTTTCTAATTATATAAACTTACATAAACCATACATAAATATTTTAATAAATAAACATTATATAGTCATCATCATCATCAACCCATTATGCCCCCACCGACGGGTCTCTTCCCTGAGGAAGGTATAGGCCATACTCCACCACGGGGGCCAAGTCCGGATTGGTGGAGGCTTGTAAGACTAGTGTCTGGTCTTACTGTCAGAAGTTTTCAAGCCGTCCTAAGGCCTCTGACTTGGCTTAACGGCTGCCATCTATCGACGGCAGCAGGCACCAACTGCTTAACGTGCCTTGCGAAGCACGGAACCGCTCGGAAAAATGCCACTAGCGTTAGTCTTAGACGGTGATCCATCCATGGACTGAACGCACCGTATGTTGCTTAGCCGTACATACATAGTAATAAGTCTAAAATAATATACCTACATAGTATTTGATAGGTACCTAGATCAAATCCTGCATTATCTATGCAGTGGACAGGCAATATTCTTTCACCTTTTTTTTTTAAACACAGCTGGTGAAGGGGACTGTCTTACCGCTAATGTATGTATGTAAATAAGACCATAATCAGCTTTATTCCGGATACACTTACTTGAGTTTTTGTCGGAAGAGTCCGACCAGGTTTCGCTCTGATTCGCAGAGCTTAATCGTGGTGAGCAGAGACGGAGCTCGTGTCGTCTGTAGCTCGTGTCTATATATCTATACGCTGTCTCAGAAGTTTTAGAACATCTGCAATACATACTCAATCTTTGGTTATCGCTAATCGCGACATTCCCCCAATACAATATTATCGTGTGACTAACTGATAGTACACGTATTACGTTCTTATTTGCACCGACTACCCCGTCTCACTTTTCTTTCTGTAACTCTCCATCGTCGGTTGTCTGGAAGAAATTGCTTTAAGCAATAAGACCGCCAATTGTACTGTATCTTTGTAAATGTTTTGTTTGTGTTTTTCCGGATGTATGTACATACAAATGCATACATAAGCTCACGCCTGTATGCCAGAGGGGTACACAGAGACCAGAGACTGCCACCTGCCAAGATCCTGACAAATCACTTTCGCTTCATCGCTTTCGATCGCTTTTTCATTTTCCTGATATAATAAAGAACATTCATATCTTCACCCTGAATGGATCACTGAGCCAAGATACAATTCAATTTAGTTTTGGGTTCAAAATTACTTTATAGTTATATTGTAAAGTTTTGTTCAGCTAAAAGAAACATTTTTTGTTTTTTTTTTTTAACTGCTTTTGAGGAGTGTTTTAGTGACTATTAGAATAAGAGAGGAAGCAACTGCTACGCGAGCTACGCACTACGCGCTACGTGACCTGCACCGCGTAGTCTCGATATTATCTGCGCAAGCGCCGGTCGCAAGGCTGTTTTTGCGCGTAAATCGCGTGATCGTTAAAAATTACATCACGATATAAAGACATAAACATAGACATAGATGAGGGCAAGCAGTGAGTTCACGTTTAAAATAAAATAAAAAAAAACATATCTAGTAATTTTTTTATGATTGTCGTTTTGTTTAATGAAGTCTTTGCATTAATATTATTTTTATGGTTTTAGGTTTTTGATTGACATGTGTGATTAGATTATTTACATTTGTATTTGTATAATTTTATTGATTTTTATTTATTTATTTGTGTAATGTAGTTTGTAATTTTAATAGTTTATCATCATCAACCCATTATGTCCCCACTGAGGAGCACGGCTCTCTTCCCTGAGGAAGGTAGCCATATTCCACCACGGGACCAAGTTCGGATCGGTGGAGGCTTGTAAGACTAGTGGCTGGTCTTACTATCAGAAGTTTTCATGCCGCCCTAAGGCCTCTGACTTGGCTTAACGACTGCTATCTATCGACGGCAGCCGGCACCAACTGCTTAACGTTCCTTGCGTAGCACGGAAGCGCTCGGAAAAATGCCACTAGCGTTAGTCATGGAATAGTCATCCATCCATGCACTGAACGCGCCCTATGTTGCTTAACCTTCGTGATCGATTAAGGTGACTCAGGCGGCCGGGGCTACGAGCGATTTTTTCTCCCCCAATACCCTACAATGTAGGGTATTGGTTGGATTGGTCGTTCAAAAATATTTTATTTATTTTGTGGGTACTTGTGGATAAGTAGTAAATTTTTCGATTTAGGGTTCCGTTTGTGAAATATTAAGCTTTCCCCGCAAGCCCCGAGGACCCGCCGGCGGGTCCGATGTAAACTACGGCGCATTGCGTTAGGCTCAGTATACTGGCCAGCGGTCGGTCTTGCAACGGCACTTGGAATCGAATTTTGAAGATGATAATAATATATATCGCAGTTGTATGAGCATGTTTTATTCTTTGAAAACTGTGATAAATTTCAAATATTACTCCGTGAATAACTAACTTAGCTGTGAAAGAAAAAGTGTTCTAGGCCTGACGGGTTAAAGTACAAATATTTGACCAAGAGGGGCTTTTGGTTCGGGGCTTTGACCAGGTTTCGCTCTGATTCGCAGAGTGTCTACACCCAGAGAGATAAGATAAGATAAGAGAGGTGTAGTACGCAGAGCGACCCACAAGCTTTGCCTGCTGCCAAGGAACCCTAATTAGCAAGGCGTTAAGAGAGTATCACGAGGGCGGAGGGCCCGCAAACGTCATCGAGCGGACATCCATCGAGCATATTCGAAATATGACAGCGGCGATACGTGCTGTCTTCCTGTTGTAAATTATTTAAACCACTAATTAAATAGATCTTTTTCATCAAGTCTCGGTTCCTCATTCACCATCTTCTTTTCATCATCTTTGGCCGAGACACAGAGCTTAATCTTCTATATAAATAAAATTCAAAGTCCTGACTGACTGGGCATTTCTCCACGGGGTCCGAATTTGACGGCCCGGCGCATAACATGTCCAGATTATCAAAATATACCCCTGTAAAAAATACTACAGTGTCCTCTAGGTTCTCGCCTACCTGGAGAACATGCAAACTTCGCTGAAAACCGTTTGCAACTCACAGAAAAAAAAAACTGAAATGGCTGAAAATGACCTTCGGTGGCTTGTCCCCAACCCTAAACTTAACAAATTTATAATTATTTCTAAAAAACTCAGACTGTTTTCCGGGAATCTATTTATGTTCACATATTGTCAGATAGTTAAAGTACCTCTAATTTAAATATCATAAGAATCTAATCAATAGTTCGCCTACAATAGCAAGATGTTTGAGTGTCCCTTGCCTCTGAATGAATTCGGTGGCACCTATGAACCAAGCGTTTCTTCGGTCGTAGATTACTCTAGAAATTCACGGTGTGGACGAGCCATTATGTCAGTCACCCCGCAGCGCCCGAGGTCAACGGACGGGTGATTGAATGAAAGTCTTGGGAAATATCAGGGTAAGTAATTCAATCTTTTCTGATTTCGGTGTGCTTGATTTCGGAGGCTTTTTGAGCACCGAAGTCAGAAAAACTTCCACCGAAGTCTAATTTGCCTGATTTCAGTGTATTTCGTTCGACTTTAGAGAACCGAGGTCAGATTCCTAACTTGTAAGTTTCAAGTAGGATATGCGCATTTGTTTTTTGGAAAAGTAATCGCTTACTGTGAAAGAAAACATAGTGTGAAAACCTACGAATAGTTTTACACGTGTAGATATTTTCTTTACTGTTAATAATACGACAAAAATATGTTGTTTCTGTCATAATTGATTTCAGTCAGATTAAAAACTGCTGCAGCAGCAACTACGTGCCTACGTTAACTTGAAAATGTGAAACATGTGTACCTATTCGTGTGTACATTTTTTCATGTGCATGTGTGTGTTTATTATGTCTGTGTTTGTGAATTATGTGAATGTGTCAACAATGGGAAGTTTAAAGTACCTACAAGAAAGAAAGTGCGTGTATATTTCTTTAACATAGAGTTTTCTTATAGTTTGTGGTCAGTCGGTGTGTACGTTTATGTAGGTACTAGCTTTCGCCCGCGACTCCGTCCGCGTGGACTTTAGTTCAAAATGTTGCAACCCCGTTCACTCCCGTTAAGGGTTAAATTTAGAAAAACCGTGAAACACGTGTTCAATCAATTGTGTTGAAGAGTATTTATTTCAAGTTTCAAGAAAATCTGACAACATTTTTTTATACCTCCATACAAACTTTAACACCGCCGTTTACCCCTTTAGAGGGTGAGTTTCAAAAAATCCTTTCTTAGTGCTCCTCTAGGCTCCCTAAGGAACTCCCATGCCAAATTTCAACCCCCTAGGTTCAGTAGTTTGGGCTCTGCGTTGATTCTAAGTCAGTCAGTCAGCTTCTCCTTTTATATATATATATATATATATAGAAGATGTACAGTAGGCTCTACATCAACCTACTCTATCTACCATTCTATTCTCTTTGACAAGAGGTTTAGTAACGGACCAGGTTCCGTACATGTGCTCACGATCGATAATATAATCTGAATTGTTTTTTTGTCGAGAGGTTTTCGAATGGAAGTTAGGAGGAACCGAGACATAGCTTAGTTTATTTACTTTTCCTAAATAAAATACAGCTAGTTATATTTTGTTCTTTCATTAACAGTATTTGGTTGTGTTTAAATGGTGCAATAAAAATTTGGGGATGATAATTGGGGTTTGGTAACAACATCTAGTGACAAGGAGGCACATACACTTAATAAATATTGATTGTTGGAAACTCGCCAACTATCGCTAAATCGCGACACAACAGTTCACCACAATGTGCATACCTAGATGGCCCACTAGGTTGAGGCTAGGAAGGCTAGCTATTTATATATATGTACTTAAATCTCTAAAATCACACTCGAAAACTTCCCATACTTTTAATTGACTGTTAGGTGCAAATATTTACTTTTGTTGTTCGAACTAGAAGTTTTTTATGTCCCCCGCGCACATACTTAACTAGAAGAAATAATAAAATTTTACGACCCATCATCATACGATCCGTTCCACATACTTAGAAATGTCACTCTTTTCTTTATTGAAATAAGAACGAAAATAGATTGTTAGGGCTTTGTTTTGGTTTTGGTTTGACCTTGTGTGAAGCTAGCAAAAAAAAGAGTTCCCAGGAGCAAGTGTTGCCATTATAGAATTATTATTATTTTGTTTTGACGACCTCTGTGGCGTAGTGGTTGGCGCCTCTGCTTACCATGGGAGAGATCCCGGGTTCGATCCCCGGCTGGGAAGAAGGAAAGGAAAGACTCCGGGTCTTGGATGTTTGCATAGACAGGAGACAGTCTGTATGTAAGTGTTTAACTATAGTACAATGCGGCAATACGTAAAGGGAAGCGTGCGTGCCATAGTAATGAAATAAATTCAAAAACAGATTCCAGTGAATTATGGTCTGATGTCGATGCTTACAATCTGATTTCGGTGTTAGTTTTTCTGATTTCGGTGCTGGTAGTCTGATTCCGGTGTACAGTTTTCTGATTTCGGTGTAGTCTGATTTCGGTGATTTAAATATTTCGTTATATAACCGACAATCTGGGTACCCAAAATATATCACGTTTTACAGTTTTTAGCCCTTTATCCAAAACAATCGATAAAATTCCCGAAAGACGAAAAAAAAAACGACCACCGAAGTCAGCCATTTTTGAATCTTCTGGAGAAATGCCCGACTGATTCATTTACTCATCAACGCCCAGCCCAAGCCGTTGGACCTAGGAAGCTGAAATTTTGCACAGATTGTCTATATATAATGTAGGCAAGGAGCAATACCGGATTTTTTTAAATTCAACCCCGAAGGGGGCGAAAAGGGTTGCCAAAATTTGTATGGGAGGTATAAAAATGTAGTCTAATTTTCTTGAAACTTAAAATAAATACTCTTCAACACAATTGATTGGTCGTGTTTCGCCGTTTTTCTAAATTTAACCCTTAACGGGAGTGAACGGGATTGCAAAATTTTGAACTAAAGTCCACGCGGACGGAGTCGCAGGCGAAAGCTAGTCCGGAATAAAGTTAATAATGTGCACAGCTTATGTAAGCGAGTGTTATATTTCCCCGTTATCACAACGAGCAGTGAACCGTACGGCCGGCCACAAACAGGGCTTCACCAGTGTGGTAAGCCTCACTAGAGGCCAGGGTCACTCTTATGGCGTAGAGAATAAGGACGAGTTTGGCTCGACAGGAGATAGTTAGGTATGCTCTATGGTACAGTTGAGAGGGTATCAAAGTTTATGTACGTTCGGCCATACATTTTATATTTTATTTGGGATAACAAAAGCTTATATACTTTGAGGGATCACAGGATATAGACAAAAGTCATGCCAAATACATCATCCACGATATCATCTACAATAGTACATTACTATACAGTACATACTTGGAGCGTCCCTTACCGGCCCTTCCACTCACCTTCGCGCGATATATTTGTTTCGTCAGTCTTTCTTCCTTCATCCTCTCCACATGTCCAAACCAACGCAACATTCCTTTCTCAATTCTAGTCATTCTCTTTCAGTCCACAACGTTCTCTAAACAAACTATAGCGTAATAATTATGTCATCATCATCATCATCAGCCCACCTGCCCACGGCTGGGTATAGGCATTTCCCCCAAACGCCATTTCACACGGTCTCTCGCCATTCGCATCCACGGACCTTCCGCCGACTCAACGACATCGTCCGACCATCGGGCCACAGGAGTCTGCCCACTGATCGGTCGTCCTGTTCACGGCCACCACTCTGTGATTGGCTTGGTCTTCCCGCCTTGCCAGGTGCCAGTAATAATTATATACTATCATTCAAAGTGCTCCGAATCCTACTTTCATGATTCTTCTGCTATACCCAAGCCTTGCTACCATACATGAGTGTTGGGATACACCATTGTGGATAGCCAATCTTGCTCATCATTTAGATACCTACGTGTTCCTAGAGGCATAGAGCACGTTATTCAAATTAAAAAATATTTATATTTTTGGTTATGTAAACAAAAAAAAAAATATTCGTTGGGTCTCTCCATTTAAGTATTAAAACCTGTATTAGGAGAGCCCCGCTCTTTCTATTGATTCACAATTCACATTGTATGTAAACTTGTATGTAAACAGAACTTAGAAAAGGCTCAACTCAAAATAGATTATTATATTTCATTGTTAAAACTTAATCTGGTTTAACCTAAACGAATGTAGTATTGTTCTATGTTAGTACTGTACTATGTTATTGACAATTTCATATGTAATTCCTGCCTGACAACTGCATGAACCGCGGCGATTCAATTTCATTACCGTTTTTAATCTACGCGCGCACACAATATCGTACCTTCTAGGCGTCAAACGTATAAAAAATTATGTTACGTGACCAGTATCTATTACTGAACTATAATGCACTGGCAGAATTGACGCGCTGGTGTACATACAATAAAGTTTAGTACAGGTCAGTTAAGTAAAGCTGGCACGTTCAACACATTTACACGTTGCGCTTGTGTAGTGTCTGTGAATAAGCGCGCGGCGTGACGTGTACTGCATGCGCATCATGAAAAGTCTGCCCGTCTCTCTTGCGCGCGGTCTAGCTTATGAGTGTGAAGGGGACAGTTATAGTTTAACTTTTGCTACTGTTTATAAATACAGCGTGATCTTTTTGGTATTCAACCGTATGTGCGTTTCAATGAGGGATTTTTCTGACAGCTAAGAAAAGTAGTTCAAAATGAGCCGTTTTCAGAAGAACTAAAAAAAAACGAATGGCTGTCAAAGGAACCAATGCAATTTTTGACCTCAGCCCAATAGCCATGTGTGATACATCATAAAATAGGTATCAGCGAGCTGAACAAAAGTTACTAGCTATGCCGCCAACAGCCAAATGTTAGTTTTTTTTTCAATACAATATAACTCCGAAAGGACAAACATTTGGCTGTAGGCGTCATCATGACTTTTGTTCAGCTCGCTGAGACCTATTTGATGATGTATCACACATGGCTATTAGGCTGAGGTCCAAAATTGCATTCCTTTGACAGCCATTAGATTTTTTTTTAGTTCATCTGAAAACGGCTCATTCATCCAGTAACTGACCACTGAGCGTCCGTGACCCTTTGTTATAATTAAATCATAATTAAATTGTTGAGGATTTCTGGGATAATTATTTTCTGTTTTGGTAAAGATTTTCTTAGGTGAAATTATTTTTGTTCATGTGAAAATTTATTTAAAATTAAAACTATTTTGTGACCATTGATTCCACCTGATTTTTAATACTTTTCGCTCGAATTTGCTAAAAATATATTATAACAAGTAACACATATGTATATTTGTATTTATTTATCTACAACGCACCCATCTTACTAAAACCTAACTCTAGTCTACACTTAAACTAGAGTCGCATTTTGAATCAAAATCATTTATTTTTAAACATACTGTATAGTGAAATTGCATAAGTGTGAGTACTGTGAACGTGCCAGCCTTAGATAACTGACCTGTAAGCATGCTTGTTCTATTTGTGTGTGTGTGTGTGTGTGCGCGTTAGCATAAAATAATAGTTACCATACAATATTGTGTGTTGTTTGCACCAGAAGCGCACTTTACTATAGGGGAGCAATTGATGGGTCGGGGTCGCGTAAGCTCAGATAACTAACCGGTTCTGATCGGTTCTATTTATCAGCTGAGCTAGAGTTCTAGTTGAGATTCTAGCTGACTTTGTATTGTGGAAGCGTCGGAGCAATTCTAACCTACATGTTAATCGTTTGGGCACGAGTTTCGGCGTGAAATGATATTTGGGCTACATCGATTTACGTGACTTATCACTTAAGCGACTTTGACTAGGCCGCTTGATACTAGTTATTTCAGGTACTTAGTTATTATGTACTTAAAATATTGTGAGATTTCGATTTAGGGATTCGTAAGTCGAAAAATGGTATCAAAAACATTTTCAAATTTTATTTGCCGCATCTATTAATTACCCTTATGACATTTATTATTAAAAAAAACACAATTTTCTTGTGAAATCGACTCCACCAAATTGGCCATGCTTCTTATTGTGTAATATATTATACTAGACGAAAACCCGGCTTCGCTCGGGTAAAATGTAGACGCAAAATAATATTCCACTATGTTTTTTTTATATGGTGACGCCTCTGTATTTATCAACCACCAGTAGATATAAATCTCTTAATACATTCAGATACATAAGCTCACACCTGTATCCCAGAGGGGTAGGCAGAGACCACGGACTGTCACCTGCCACTATCCTGACAAATCACTTTCGCTTCATCGACATCCATTAGTCGTTGCATGTACCCACATCGGTTTCGGGTACTTTTAATCTTGCCCTTTGCTAATACATCCCCTATTTGGTCGAAGTATGGCCAACTGGGGCGTCCCTTACCGGCCCTTCCACTCACATTCGCCCGATATATTTGCTTTGTCAGACTTTCTTCGTTCATCCTCTCCACATCTCCAAACCAGCGCAACATTCCTTTTTTCAATTCTATTCACTCACTACATCCTCTTTCTCTACATCCTCGGTCTCTGATCACTATTGCGTATTCTGTCATTCAAAGTAACACCACACATATTTCTTAAGGATCTCATTTGTACTGCACTAATCCTACTTTCATGATTCTTCTGCCATACCCAAATCTCGCTACCATGCTTACATCAGTATTGTAACCAGCACACTATTACGGATAGCCAATCTTGCTCTTTTGGACATGTTCTGGCTACTCACGAAGGAATGCAAGGCGAAAATCGGATACTTATCATAACTTTGTCATGGGTACCTCATCACAAATTACTAACTAAATGAGCTTCCTCCATAAACTTAACAGCTAATGAATCTAATGACGTATTCAATGAGATGTAGAATCCACTTGGCTAATCAACTAAAAACACCTCCCCATCTTTGGCTTTACAGCTTTTAGTTTTGTATTGACCACATGTTTTTCTTCATCATTTTAATTTTTGGTAATTTTCTTATCTAGTGGCCTTTTCATTTCAACAAGTTTATTGGTACCTACCTATAACTAAGCAAAACAATAAAGATCAATTTACGACTTTGATTTCCTTTTTCAATTATTTTTCAGACCCTTCCAAAACTCAATGTCAATTATTGTCTTCCCGCCAATGAAAAACACCACAGATTACTTACTACACCTTCTCAGTTGGCACAGATTATAATAACCTTCTTGGATGCCACGGTATTCCACACACCATGGAGTTAACAAATTAGATCAAAGGGCCGGTTTAGATTATCTTAGTGTTTAGGAGAGTGCTTTACTTTACACTCTGTTGCAACATTATGCTGAATCGGGCCCATTTTGGGGGCTCAACCTTTAATGTATTTTATTATTATTTTCATGTTGTACAGTTTATTTATTTTTACGTTTTTTATGCTTTCTGTGTTATTTTTTTTATTATTGTACGCACTCTGTGTGTGTGTGTTTTTTTGTTTTGTTTTGAGTATCAAATAAATAAATTTTCTTTTTTTCTTTATTTCTTTCTTAATTTCTTTCTTTCTTAAGGAGAGTGCTTTTGTAGAAACGTGTAAGCGCCACTTGCTTTAGTACGTGTTACGGTATAGTACGGTTCTAGTTGCCTTTCAATTAGAATCAAAATAGAATTGGTTTCTATTGTTCTATCCAGTAACACCTGAGCGCGTTACTATCCTCGTTACTTATCTGTGTATAAACTAAAAATTTAGTGAGAACTTTAGGAGAGTGCGCAAGTGACCCGTGACGGGTGCGTGTTGTTTTCAATAACTCGAATTATCAAACTTACTTATGTGTTCCATTAAAACTTATAGTATTTTGAGTAGGATAGCGCATATTTCGCGACGTCGACGAAGTGACACTCTACTGGAAGAAATATAAACGTTCACTCGAACGTCTAGTAATGTACTAATGCACTTGCCTCTCTAATTGTATTATAGCACTCTCCTAAACACTAAAATAATGTAAACCGGCCATAACAGTTCACAATGAAAACTTGTGACACTAACACAACAATGATGACATTGACATGTTTACTTAGCAACGCCATTGTTGAATTTAATAATTTTTATATTGATGCTGCTCCATAATACGAATTTTCCGCCCATATGTTGTCGACTCAGATCAACTATTTTTTTACGCTCTTTCATTTGGTGTGCATATCGTTCGAGTCTACCGTAGACCCGAACAAAATTATTAATATAGATTAATGTTTTTTATAATTTATTTTGAACATATTGACCATTTTAAGAAAATATTTCCTCATTTTTGAGTTTTATTCATTATGCCTACTAATAAAAAATCACAAGTGTACAATCGAGGACATCTTATCGTATACCCCTATGCACTCTACTCCGTTGCATTACGGGCGACTTTGCGACTAAAATTTGAAGGTTGTCGTGCTGTTGACTGTACATAACTGAAAATATTCATAGGTAGCTGGGATTCGATTCCACTCACACGCAGATTTTATTGTTGTTATATTTTCATAGAGTGGTACATACACACATACATAATATGATCACGCCTGTATACCAAATCGGTAGGCAGAGACCAGGGACTGCTATTTGCCATGATCATGACAAATCACTGATAGAATAGTAAATATGAAAATCGATCATGCCAGTTTGAGTATTGAAGTATTTATGGACTCTAGTCAACAAAATAAATTGTCAGGATTAACTTCTTTAACTTTTATAATATTATTATTATTACTTTTTTCCAATCAGCCACAGAAACATTGTGTGAAAATTTAAATCAGCCAAATATTACGGTTTAAGAGATTCAGTCCGTTTTAGGTCAGAAAGGCAATAGTAGGCTTAGAATTCGTAACAAGGATGGAACCCTTAGGGTACGGAACTTTGAAACCTTCAAAATAAACAAAAATACATTAAAATAATATTATGTTCAGCAACAAAAAGACAAAAAGAGAACGTGGCCCATGAGGGGATCGAACCCGCGACCTTCGCGTTATTAGCACGACGCTCTAACCAACTGAGCTAATGGGCCGATATGAAGTTGGTTGAAATAAGACTTACCTTGTTATTTACACTACTCTAATGACTCTGATTCAGAAGTTACCTATTCAATGCCTACATACTTCAATAGCAAGGAGAATTAAATAGTGATGTTTTATTTCATAATGCAATAAGTTGACAAATTCAGTTCGACTCAAAAGGAAAATCGATTGCAACGTGATCGAAAAGTTGACGATATTTGATATTGGGCAGCAAGGAAAGCTGGACTTTCGTAGCACTGGTAAACGCTCTTAGGAGACTAAAATGTATCTTTTACAGCCATTTACATACTGCGTTTATATCTTTATTAAAAAAAAATGAAATAAAAACAATCAAAACAAAACAATCTGTAATCAAATCATCGAAATCGGTTGGCGTGATATTTGAAAAAAATGTTATCAGTGATAAAAAAATGTTTTAAATCTGTAAAACTATGGTCGGATTCTAAAATAACACATGTATTGCATCAGTAATATTACGTCTCCATCGGGAATTAATCAAGCGGATAATAAACATGAAAAGTTAAGATATAATATACCTATCGAAGTGATGATTGTCGTATCGAGTTGTTTTTTGAAGCACGCCTCTTAGTAGAGCGATATAAAGCCCGACAAAAAATGTAAATGTTTATGTTTAATGTGACATAAGTAGGATTATTACTGTAACTTGAGAAGTCAAATCTATTTATTAAGAAACATTTCCTATTCTTTAGTAATTCCGTGAAAATCTGTAATTGGCCTTACTATGGATACTTTATAAGTAGAAATATGTTTAGTTTCGCTGTTGATTTTCTTATTAATAAATAAATAAAAAAAATGGTGATCAGATTACTGATATTAGTAAGTTACAAAAAAATGCTCAGTTTTTTTTTCTTTCTTGTTGTTTTTAGTTTATTTATTGTATTACACAACAGATAAGTAATATTGCATGTTATAATATCATGGTGAATCTTATAATCTAAAGTATGGACGAGACCTGAAACACATCAAACAAAACACATATATTTAAATACAACAATTCAGCATAGTTTATCGTATCGGAGTTTTGTAACGATTTGGTGTTTACTGATAAGCTACGAGAACTTTGTAAATCGTCTTCTTTTCTTATATAAAAAAGGATTGCTGTTCGTTAGTCTCGCTAAAACTCGAGAACGGCTGGACCGATTTGGCTGATTTTTGGTTTTTTATATTTCTAGAATTCCAGGGAAGGTTTAAATGGTGAGAAAATATGGAAAAATTACGAAAACTTTGGCGGTAAGAAGACTGGTCTCAGAAATGTCAAAATCACGTACTTAGAAACATTTCGTATTCAGAATCGAATCTTAGCAATTTTAGTATGAAATGGTGCTTAGCTAAGTGTAAGTAGTCAATATCGGTGACTTTACGTGAACTTAGAACTGTCACTTCTAAGCCTTTTGTTCACAGACTACTCCAAACGTCATTTCACTGATATTCTACGAGCATTATCTGTGGGATTTTTTTATTCACTCTGACATATATAAAATTGTATGATGTTGTCCTGCTCTCGTGTAGCAAGGTCAAATTTAAAAAACCGGTAAGAACTACATCACTAAAAAATTATAGACAATATAGATGACTTTCTTAAGTACTGTAAATACGAAAATTACGGCGCTTTACTAAGTACGACTTTAGTTTACTTTGCTCAGACTGATCTAAGCGTGAACTTAGGATTCGTCTCTGAATGTCAGCCTTACTTGAGTTTTTGTCAAGTAAGTGATTAAGCTCTGCGAATCAGAGCGAAACGTGGTCGGACTCTTCCGACAAAAAGTCAAGGATGTGCATATTGTGCATGTGATTATCTTAGTTTCGGGGCATGTACTGGTAACTATATTAATACAATGGCAGATAAAACGTAGATCGAGACGAGCTCAAGGCCCGACCAAAACACTACGACTTCGTCGGAGGGGTGCTAACGTGCAGCGAATGTGGACGCATATTCTCCGCCAAAATTGGCTATATCAGACACTCGAGAGCACATGAGCGTCACTCTCCACAGCTGTTGGATCCCAGTCGCTGTGGCCGAATGCGGTCGGGATAATATTGTTAGTTGAAAAAATATATTTGCATCTTTAAGGCCGTTTTTATGACAAAACTGTTCAGACTCTATACAGAATCCACTAAATCTTTTAGTTAAGGTATTTTTATTAGCAAAACGTGCTTGTTTGCAATTCTTAATGAAAGTGCTATCTAAATACGTGGTATGTAAGGACTATTAAACGAGAAAAAATATAAATAATATTTTAAAAAAACACATCATTCGAGTAAGTTTTTTCTCGTCTTGTGGCTCAATCTCCTATCTGAGGTCGGCTATCATTGTGGCCACCGTGACCCGCATGGCGCGGCACGGAACAAACCGATGCATGGGGCCTATCTGAAACCTACGCAAGTTTTGGAGCCAGTGAATTCTTCGAAGACCAGCTCTTATATAACGTAACTTTCCACTCTATCGGGTTAAATATCTAGACAACTCGAAAGAGTCAAAATAAGAATGTATTTGACAGTTCGGAGTAGGAGTGTGAGATACCTACTGGGGAAAAAAGTTCCAGAATGTAACAGTGCGCCATAGGTGGGACCGGGAACAAAAAGGGCTACATTAGACAACTCCATACAGTGGAGTATTACGTAATTGCACCCCCGGACTTCAAAAGCCTTGTTTTGTTTTTCGGATCAATAGTTGGAGATCGTATTCATAACTTCACATTATTTATTGCAGTCATCAGTTGTTTTCACACGGACTTTTATTCTATCGCCAATACTCGGTGGGTACGCGTGGTGAGTAAACCCATACTCTCTCTTTGAGTGAAAGCCTGTGCCCTGCAAATTGACGTCTATAGGCTGCTTGTTTAATATATTCTATGAGTTTCAGGTTATACCTATAGCCTTTAAAAAAAAATCATTGTTAAAGTTCATACGAGTGCGCTCTACACTGTGCGGCAGCATCGGATAATGATTGTGTTAGATAGGAAAATTTCATACAGATAGAGTAGTATTCGTTAAGTTGAAATAAATCACTGTATCTCTATTCGGATTGGGTGCGGTTATAAAGACTCAGGTTTCCCGGTAGGACTTTGCCAGACTTACAGATCAGTACTGATACGTACCAACAAATCTCTTTCACACACACACCCTACTCAGGCAAAGACTTCAACCGGTATGATCAATGCAGGTAATCCGTACCTATACGTAGCGACAAGTATTAACCTGCATCTTTTATAAACGGGCACATTAGAGCGCTATGCATTATCCATTAAGTACTTACAGGGCATGATATAGCTACAATCACGTCGACAAGGAGGTTAGCTACACTACAGTATTTATAAATCATTAATGATATAACCATAAAAAGCGAGTAATAAATTCCGATTTAGTTTCGGAAACCAGAAATAGTCGTTCCAGCACAATCCACCATGCTAGCAACTGTAGGCAGATTCGCATCGGCAATTAATAATAATAACTCTAGGTCACAATAACAAGTTAAAATTATCGCTCCACAATACAACTAAGCAACCGGCACAGACACTGTTTACTTACCTTTTTATCAGTATTTACTTACATTTTTATCAGTTATTTACTTACATTTTCGCCAATCTCGCGCCGAAGTTGCGCTTTTGCGTAAGCGGCTATCGGTAGTGTTATCTTACGACCAGTTGTCTTGACCCCCACCTCCAGTGGTGTTCCATTAATTGTCTGCAAACGTGGTAAGTGTAAGAGGTCATGTAGACTGGTGGGTGTTATCGTGAACGGAGCTGTGATGGGGGGTTTGCAGGAGTTGAGGCTTCAGTCGGCGGCGGACTGTCGTCGACTTCAGAAGTGTAAGGGAAAACTGTTCGATTTTTATTAGGCAAATGTTGTGGAGAATGTATGTAGAGACCAAGGAATAAGTTTTAGAAATGTCATAGGTAGAGGCGGTCTTAATCACTTCCGCTATAACCTAGGAAAGAAAAATTAACCCTTAACCAGGCACAGTAAGAATTTTTCATTAGTTTTGGGCTTTATTCCAAAATGATAAGATTCAATTTAAAGTGGTCCCTATCATTATAAAATATGGCCCGGACTCACTCACTCGGTTTTTTATCGGTTGAGTCCAACCATGTTTCGCTCCGATACGTCCGAATGGTCCTATTAGACCCTTGCCTAGTTAAGGGTTAAAAAGACTGTTCTGGTGAAGCGCTCGCTAGCAAAAAACCCTTGCTAGCATAGCAACTGGCCAGGCTTTTCTAAACAGACTTTACGTGTACAATTCTTTTTTATTAGAAGTTTCTGTGTCCCCTGCTGGACAAAGGTCTCCTCTTTAGATATCCACTCCTCCCTGTCTCTGGCCAAGTCATCCCACCGAGGTAAATATTTGGTCAGGTCGTCGCACCATCTTCGCCACGGTCTTCCGCGTCACCGGCAGCCATCGCACTGCACCCGATCAGTGACAATCTTTGCCCACCTTTCCGAGTATTACGTCTGACATGGCCAGCTTCACTTGAGTTTATCGGTCGGTAACTCCAACGCCAGTGATTTTGGTTTTGGCACGCAACGCGGTGTTCCGGAGTTAGCCTATGCATCTGACAGTTATGTACAGTTGACAACACGTCAACCTTTACATTTTAGTTGCAAAGTCGCTCGTAATGCAACGGAATAGAGTGCATGGGTGTATAGGATGATGTACTGCCGACTGTACATTAGCGACGACAGCGCTTTAGGGGAGTCTTGCAAATAAGGCAAGTTTAGAATGTGCAGCTAGGTTTGAAACCACACACACAACATTATGCCAATAGATTCTGATACTGTCAACACATACACAACTATGTAGAGTGAGCACGATACCTACGCATGATAAGGTTTAGGTAACTCTACAGATAGTGCTGGGAACGATAACAACGCCATACTTTATTACAACAACAAAACCCTCATCGCAGTAATTCCTGCTCTTGTAATTTCAGGAGGACATCATTTGGTGACGTCATCGGGGCACAGGCCTCTCAGAGAGAGAAAGAGGGAGTGAGGATGGCGAGAGTTGTAGAGAGTACCTTTTCGAGATACCTACCGATTAGCAAACTTTTCAATATGAGGTTGCCTGCACCGCCTATTGTATGTTTTTAATAATTGTAAATTAACTCTGGTTTCTTGTGTGCAATAATAGTACATTGTTCACCGAGAGGAGAAAGTGACCGATTACCGTCGAGGGTGTCGTTTGAAGCCCGAGCCGTAGGCGAGGGCTTTAAAACACCTGAGATCGGGAATCGCAGTTTCTCTCGAGTGATACATCGTGCTTTATACTACACCTACAAGGAAAATAAAAAAAGAAAACTTTACTAATTGAAATTTATATTGAAATTGTTGCTAGTGGCCAGTGTCATTTTGCGAACTTGGAGATAAAAACTCACTGTAAAAACTTTTTGGCTTTTGATATTTAGGTTACCGGCGCATAGTCTTACCCAAAATTAAAAAAGAAAAACCTCGTAAGAAATGGATTTTCATACACTTTTCTCTCCCGCTCAGATGCGTTTTCTCCCCGCATATTTGTTCGATATGCAATGACGTACTTTCTACCGTAAATTTGATAAAGTATCAAGGTACTTTCCAAGCAGGTGTAGTATAAAGAATATTCTTATCTTATCTTATTTTATTCTTGCCTGGAGAACATTGCTATCAGCAATAAGGGCATCCATTGTACTCTTTACCTATGTAAACACTTCGGACGATCATGTCTCCCCACGGTGCTTTACGTCACAATAGGCGAGCGTTGCAATTACAAACTACAAATGTGCGTAACAAATGTACTAATAATTTAAAAGGACTAAAGGGAGTTTGTGTATCAGAAGTGTAAACTTGTATATTGTTGTAAATTGCCGTTAAGGCAAATCAGAGGCCTTAGAGCGGCTTGAAAAGTTCTGACAGTAAGACCAGCCACTAGGCTTACAAGCCTCCACCAATCCGGACTAGGCCCCCGTGGTAGAGTATGGTCTATACCTTCCTCAGGGAAGAAACCCGTGCCCCTCGGTGGGTACATAATGGGTTGATGATAACGATGATTGTAAATTTTGGTGATGACTGGAGACGGGGTATGCAATTCAGCGTTACTGGCTAACTGGAGCCGAGTAGGTATACACGACTCAGCGTCTCTGACCCGAGGGTGACAGTTCAGTTTAGTGAACCGTTCAGAAAAAACCGAAATACAATAGTGACGCTTAGTAGTCAATGCTCATTTTGGTTGTTGTTTATTTTAACTTCATCATAAACCCATTATGTCCCCACCGAGGGGCACGGCCGGGTCTCTTTCCTAAGGAAGGTATAGGCCATACTTCTCCACGGGGGCCAATCCAGATTTGTGGAGGCTTGTAAGACTAGTGGCTGGTCTTATTGTCAGAAGTTTTCAAGCCGCCCTAAGGCCTCTTACTCGGCTTAACGACTGCCATCTATCGACGGCAGCCGGTACCAACTGCTCAAGGTGCCTTGCGAAGCACGGAACCGCTCGGAAAAATGCCACTAATATTAGTCGTAGACGGTCACCCATCTGTCCATTATTTTAACTTAAAGTATTAGTATTTTCTTTTTGTTTGAGATATTTTACCTTTTTTTTATAATAGCTTATCATCTCGCGCAAACAGGACGAATTGATGGAGATCTTATTTGTCAAAATCCGATCTTTTTTTAAGGAGTTAAGAGGGAAATCAGCATCGGACATACTTACATACACCCTTAAGAGCCACCAAACTCAATACCCTCATTTTGGCCTCCGTCGCAGTGGGGAAAAACACTTCCAGAATCCAGAACGCACGGCGTTCCCTCTTGCAACCGTAAGTCGTGAACTCTCAAAGCCTAGGACCCACGACAGTAGCACGAAAGCTACCTAATCAGGCACGCATAGCTACAGACAAGACAGATAAGATAGAAATGTCGAGCACGATGCTAATAAGTGCTTCACCATCCACGGTTCCTCGTCTCGTAATTTACACTGCCGCCCGTATCTTGAGCAAAACATTACCACGCGGCTAACGCGTGGCGGGCGCGCGCCTTTATAAATAGAACGGTGTCATTGGCGCGCAAAACTCGACTAATCCTCTTAGATCCGTGGAGTCACAGCGGCTGCAGGAGAACTGGGGTCAAACTGAAGTGGTTTTGAGAAAAAAGGTCTCGCTCTATGTGTTTTTAACTCGACCAACCACGCCCTGCCGCGATGATGTTTTTTTTTTGGTGCGTCACACGCCAAACGCGCTCTTTAAAATGTTCTTGATTTTTTTTTTCTTCCGTGGCGTCATCTAGCCAGTATCGTAGTTTTTTAAAATAGTTCCTGATGTGCAGTTGATAGAATATGTAGTCTAAACTTTATGCGTGGGCTCTATTTTATTTAATGCAACTAAAATTTGAGGTTGACGAACTGTGGACTGTTTTTAACCAAAAAGGTCACGTCTCCCTTCATTACCTACTACTTCCCGATACCTTAGCGACCCGACAGGCCGTTTATCGCTAGTTGATTTTTTGACATTAATTATAGAAATACCAAAGAAGCTCAATTAAAATTACGAGTGATAACCCTCGCTATCGGGAGAGTGATGTTTTTTAGTTCATGCACACTATTATAGTAATGTTCTAAATAAGTCAAAGTCACTAGTACCGCCAGGCCCTATTTATTATACTCGTAATTCTTTACTGCACTAATTACAAAGTAAATGTACAAGGGCGTGCTTAATGCAAGAAGCATTCTATTCCAGCAAACGTTAAAAAAACCCCAGGTTTTGGATGCTTAGGTACATGTTTGTGATGTCGCTGTTTCTGGTTCCCACGACATAGGGTATCCTATTGTGAGGCTAGAAGCAATGTATGTGCTTGTATGTAAATGTTTATGTTATGGTTACTGAAGTGAAATTTTCGATTCAATTTTACAATTAACTACTTGATTCACATAAAAAATATTAAAAAAATATTTTATCTTGTTAGATGAATTTTTTTTTTATAAATATGAAATATTTTTAGAACTAAGCTCTAACTCTCTCTTTATTTTGTAGACTAACAACAAAAATACTAATAACCAACAAAGTAGAAGTGGATGAGGTCCTGAAGTGAACGAATTAAAACACAGTTTTGCTAAATAATTCAAGCAAATATATTACTTATTTATTACGTATGAAAAATATTCTTATCTTACATTGAAAAAACAATGGTGTGCGGTATTAGTTAAACTATCGTGACAACGCAAACATTGTCTACAGTCGACAGCGCGTTAACTATTACTACGGGGGCACCGTATGCAGTTACATTACGGGTAACTATCCAACAAAAATGTAAAATTCAACCTGCCACCATCTGTACTCGTTAGTTGGCGAGCTGGCCACGTATGTGCGTGAATCACGCCTTGTGCAGGGCCTTTGTTTGATTGTCTTGAACAGGAGCTGTGTTGAAACAACTGTGTAACACGTACCATTCAGAGTTTGAGAATAACATTGATAAGAAAACCCCGAAAGTGCCTTAACCTGCAGTATCTCATAATTACTAATAATCTCTTAATCTACTGTTGACGACTGTCAATTGGAAAAGTACATTAAAAATTACAACTGACAGATAGACGTTCATCAGACGCTTAAAGGTACAGTTGGTCAAAGTGCATACGAAAATAACAACTTACAGATCTTAACAGTAATAGTTAAACAAACTATACTAGAGCAGGTTTTTTAATTGAGAATTTCACTGCGTAAATACTTAAGTAACGTATTAACGGTCGCACTTAATTCGTATTAACAACGCACGCTTTTTTATGAGAAATACGAGGCAGCGCTACAGTTAAATAGGTACTAAGTGAAATTCTCAATTCAGAAACCGGTCTTTAGCGTACGAAAAACCGGGCGTCAGCAATTTGTAAATAAGTCCAATCGCCGGTTACGTGGTGGTGGTCGGAAAGTTCCAAATTACGTGCTACATACAACGGTTCAAAAGTAAAAAAATAAGAACGGTAGAGTTTAAAAAACGCAATTGCCTACTCTGAACAATCACACGCAACACAGACCTAGCAACCGAATGTTTGGAGTGCCAGCTTAGGTTTACTTACATTGTAAGATAACGTTTCGGTTGCCAGCATTGTTCATAACAGGATATTTATGCTAAGAATGTAGTTTAAAATATTCCGTGAGATATATTCTGAGTACATACATACAAGTAATATTTACTATAATAATATGTACATAATGCATAAAAAGAGTTTTAGTTCTCAAAAAATTAAGATACTGGCTGGCGTATTTATTTATTTTGTATTAGCAGCCAAAAACTCAAAAATAAAAAAAAACTGCCAAACATTGCGTCATGAACAACCTGTGAAAAATAAAACAATATTTTTTACTAATGACAGTGTACCGATGCGATGCGATGACGCCGCGCCAAACAGCCAGTTCGAAAATCCCGTAGGCCCGTCATTCGCGCCCAGCCACGCGATCACGCCGTGGTCGCGTGTCGCGTGACGTCATCGCGCATCATGGTCGTCGACGAAAACACACCTCAAACGAGCTTTGAGGAAGAACGATCTTTAAGACCGTCTTACGAAGGGCTACGATGGCGTGCGGGCGAAACGGATGCATGATCGTAGTTTTCCGTTCTGTAATTTCGATTTGCGTAAGTGCAATTTGGTTTTATCTTTAACCCAGCAGCAAGTAGGTACGTGTGTAGGACTTATGCAACTACATTTAATTTTGTACAAATGGCCTCAGTATTTGTGTATTTCCATGTTTCTCATTGCCTGCTTACCATAGCATAGGGTATCCTTTTTATGATCAGAGCAAGAGTGATTGTGTGGAAGTTGTTACATGTGCCGCTGTTGATGTGAGAAAAAAATGACTCACGTCACGTCTAACTCTAGAGAGTATGCAAGTACCTATGACTAATACTGTGTTACTACACCCAATTTACTCAAGCGAACGAGTAAGTGTCAACATTTCAAAAATTTGGTTTTTCAATATGCCACATTTATAACACTGCATATTATTAAGCAAAGTTATACAAAACGATATGGCTAATAAATGCCAATAAGCAATAAACACAATAACACTGTTATTACCTGATTTATCCCTCACTCGCAGTTTATTTAACTAAATATTTTATTTTATCATGAATTATAAAATTTGCTTAAGAGATCTATGCCCCAAAAAATACCTAAAGTTTCAGTGGTCCTCAAATAAAAGCGATCCTACTGCTGCCAAATGTTCGCAACCAGCAAAGATGTAGGAATTTTGTTTAAAGGCAGATTATGATCGATTATTTTATGCTAATGCGCTACGCGTAATGTAGGAAGAAGTATGGAGAGCTGACTACGAACCTCTTTTTTAATTAAAGGCAAAAAAGGAAGATAGCCACCCCGACGCCATATTTACTCACGATTGACGTTGTTGATGGGAGTGCAACTTCTCAAACTATTTTATTTTCTTTAATGTCTGTGTTGTCTTGTTTGGTTGTCTGTCTGTTTTCCTTTAACAATACCTACCTAAACCTATGTGGGAATACGATGCAAGCAAAGCTGCGTGCATGAGTTATTTTGAGTGACATATAAGTTTGAGAGATGCTGTGTCTTTGTTTACCTTTAGTCGTTCGCTTCAGTAAATAGATTGTACGTAGGTAAGAAAAAGGAAATGGATACTGACTATAATATGTATTATAGTATGTTTAAGTTATGGAACGTAGGTGGCCATTTTGTATCAAAGGATTTGGGAGCTATTTTGTGGAAATATAGATGGGTATTCTTCTATGTATAGGACGTACGGAAGTCTGTAAGTTGCGTGTGACATCGGTATAAATTTTATGTAAAATTATATGAATCCAAAAAATAAAGACTGAGAAGAAAGGCAAAAACAAAAGTGGTTGTAAAACTTTTGTGCACATTAAATCTATATTTTTTATTATTACACTCGCACCTTACGAACTCTACCAACGTCGCAGCACCCTCCGATGAATCATTTTCCTACACAGGATGTCTACAATGCCCATTCACCGAGTTAGTAACAATAAGTTTTTAAGCATTTTCTATCACATAGCGTTTGATAAAACAATCAAATTGAGCATAACATAAGAAATTAATTAGGATGATGTGCTATCGACTGTACATGAAACTAATGAGCTGTAGTTTTATATGAAATGAAAAATATAAAACTAAATGAAAATCTAAGTAGTCGGTTTTAGAGGGTAATCCTCACAATAACTGTGTGTGTGTGTGTGTGTGTGTGTGCGTACATGAATATAATTACATAGGTATATTGACCAGTTCATTGTTCGGTACAGGCTGTTGCATATCGTTGGCCGTTAACATAAAATCTTGTAAGCTTTCTCTACCGCGAAAATTTATTGGTTGATTATAATATAACAAATAATAGTTGTTTATGAGCAGAATTACCTTCTTAAGTTTCTTAAGAAGGTTATTCTTTGTTAAGTGTGTTATTGGTGTTTGTAACAACATAATCATAAAGCTTCCAGTTGTACAGTCGACAGCACATCATCCTATACACCGATGCGCTCTACACCGTTGCATTACGCGCGACTTTGCAACTAAAATGTGTAGGTCGACGTGCTGTCAACTGTACCTACTATGCATGAGTTCCCTAAGCCTAAATTAATTATCCCTACTAAAGTACCCACCCTATATAATTCCTTCTCGAGTCTTCTTTCTTTTTCGAGTTCCACAGCAGTTTCTAGTAAGCGCTCTACCGAACCTACACGGCAAGAATTTAAATGGTGATCTCCACTTTTATACGGCTTAGCTAACCCGAGAGACCACCAACGGAGTCACTGGTACTAAGTACGGCTGCACTGTTATCAGTGCGGTACCGAGGGTATAAAAGCCAGCGACGCCATACAACGCTGCCCAGTGCGGATCGTACGGGCATACTGAAAACCTCTCAAATGAAAAAGGAATAATTGGAAAAAAAAATCATACTCTAGATGGTTTCATACACTAGTCCAAGCGTGACGTGTGAAATTGTAACAAAGCTATGAATAAAATTTATCTATCAACCTGAATGGGGAGTCGGTGAATCAGCAACAGGGATTGCCCGGATTGCAATAGACTGTAGCAGACACAGTAATAGTAAATAATAATTATCTGAAACTCTAAAGGGGTATCCCGAGGAATTTCTCATATCAGCTGAAGATTATCAAGATTATCAATCACATATTGAGTCAGTAGTATTCACTGGAATAAACACAGAGAGGGTTATATTTAAAAGTAACATTGCTGATATGCGTCACTTAGTTTGTCATTTAGAGCAAATTTTTTATTTTTTTTTCCTTTTTTTAATAAATCCATTTTCCATAGCAGTACAGTTGACCGCACATCGTCCTATACACCCATGCACTCTATTCCGTTGCGTTGAAGGCGACTTTGCAACTAAAATTTGAAGGTTGACGTGCTGTCGACTGTACATAAGTGCAAGATGCATAAGCTAGTAAGTAATGCAAAAAATACTGATGTTTTTTACAATTTACATAGTTGTTTTTACAATCGCTTTATCAGTCAGTAACGGTTGCTGCAAAAATATAATTAGTGTCACTGTACTTTTTGAAATGACTTAGGGCCACTACACTAGTCCCTAGATAGGATCCTAGGTGATATCCGTTGCTGGTGTTGAAACGTGTCTTGGTACTTAGGTATTGACTAAAAGCAGCAATGTACATCACCTGTGATCAAGGTTCTATGAAAATGTAATATGGGCCAAACAGTTCTTTCATATCACGAATGTTTGGCTTCAATCGTGTGCGTAGATCATCATCAACCCATTATGTCCCCACCGAGGGGCACGGATCTCTTCCGTGAGGAAAGTATAGCCATACTCCAACAAGGGGGCCAAGTTCGGATTAATGGAGGCTTGTAAGGCTAGTGCCTGGTCTTACTGTCAGACGTTTTCAAGCCGCCCTAAGGCCTCTAACTTGGCTTAACGACTGCCAACTATCGACGGCAGCCGGCACCAACTGCCTAACGTCCCTTGCGAAGCACGGAATTGCTCGCAAAAAGCTACCTACTAGCGTTAGTCATAGAAAGGTCACCCACCCATGCGCTGAACGCACCCTATGTTGCTTAGCCTTCGTGATCGTTTAAGATCACTCAGGCAGCCGGGGCAACGAGCGTACATACTCTTGCACATTGTTGCTGTGTGCGTAAGCTTTGGATCCAAAGGACTGCCTGCAGTTCTAGTTCTAATTAGACCTGAGTTTTCTACACTTAGGACCAGTTTCTGAATTGAGAATTTAGCTGAGTAACTACTTAACCGTAGTGCTGTCTCGGCGAGACAGAATGTTACTTAAGTATTTACTTAGTGAAATTCTCATTTCAGAAACCTGCCCTTAGCCTCATAGTTAGGTCTTTGTACTTATGGGTAAAGGTATGTAAATATTTCAGATACTATTATTTTCTTTCACTTTGGTTTTGCTATATAACTTTAAAAATGTACGTAACTTACGTAACTTGGAAAACAAAGCCATTGAAACATGTCAGGATTCGAACTCACGACATCCCGAAAAAGAAGCCTGCATTCCACCGCACCGCTACCAGCGATGCTGCTGTATTGAGCGCGAGCTCTGTTAGGACCGATTTTACAGAACAGAAGTTGCTTAATATTTTTACCTAGACATACAAATCTCGTGAGTGTTTGTTATCAACCTTATCTAAAACGGCCTCACATACTTTCATGATTTTTTATGTATATTTGGGAAATTTCTACATGTGGAGAGGATGAAGGAAGAAAGACTGACGAAGCAAATATATCGACCGAATGTGAGTAGAAGGGCCGGTAACGGTTCACCAAATAGGGGATGTATTAGCAAAGAGCAAGATAAAAAGTACCCGAAACCAACGTGCGTGTATGCAACGACTAATGAATGTCGATGAAGCGAAAGTCATTTGTGAGGATCTTGGCAGGTCGTAGTCCCTGGTCTCTGCCTACCCCTCTGGGATACAGGGGTGAGCCTATGTATTTATGTATGTTGGAAAGCTGAGAATAGGTCGCAGTCTGATTGATATGGCAAAAACAATGTTTGCGGGGCCACCCAATATAGGTATAGCTTTGTTTGAGCATGGTGAGTCGCTGAGAAATACGAAAAACTACACTGTTAAATTATTTTCTCCGTGGAATTATTTTTTTCCGAGCAGTTCCGTGCTTCGAAAGGCACGTTAAGCAGTTGGTGCCGAGTGCCGTCGATAGATGGCAGTCGTTAAGCCAAGTCAGAGGTCTTAGAGCGGCTTGAAAACTTCTGACAGTAAGACCAGCCACTAGTCTTAAAGCCTCCACCAATCCGGACTTGCCCCCCGTGGTGGAGTATGGCCTATACCTTCCTCGGGGAAGTAATGGTGACATAATGGGTTGATGATGATGATGGAATTCAAAACCAGCCAAGTGCGAGTCAGACTCACGTACGAAGGGTTCCGTTCCATTATCTATAAAAGCGGCAAAAAAATCATGTCTGTTGTAGGGACTAGGGAGCCCCTTTAAATATTTATTTTACTCTGTTTTTTAGTATTTGTTGTTATAGCGGTAGCAGAAATACACCATCTGTGAAAATTTCAATTGTCTAACTATCACGGTTTCTTAAAATACACCCTGATAGACGGACTAACGTACAGCAGAGTCTTAGTTATAGGTAGGGTTTTTGAGGAACTTGTTATGAGGAAGAGGATGAGGAAGAGGATTTTTTTAAAGTCGATTTTAAGGGAGAGGGTGAGGATGAGGAATCTGGCAGACTAAGAGGAAGAGGATGAGGATGAAGAAGAGGATGCTGAAGAGGAAGAGAAGAACAAATAACATTACGTAGATTACGCTAGTATTGAACTTCTTTGCTAGTATTGAACCTACATGTTTCCGTCCCTGTCTTCCTTTAACTTTTGAATACGGCGAGACTTCTCTCTCTCTCTGTCTCTCTCAAACACATTTCGTTTCAACCAAAATTATAACTCTCCTTCCTATTAAATTCCTCTTAAAATAATGAGGAAGAGGAAGAGGAGGAGGAACCTCAAAAATATGAGGAAATTCCTCATTTTGAGGAAGAGGAATCCTCATCAACCCTAGTTATAGCAGTCGCCGGCGCAGTCAGGTGACGTACACTGTTCACGCGGAGACCGCGTGCGCTCACGCCCACCGACCTTCCCATATATCGTTCTTGATAGTATAGTCATCTGGTCCTGTTTTATGCACACAAAATCATGAACACTTCAACATCGAAACGCCATACTGTCAAATTTCCACTGCCAAAAGAATTTGGTTAGCACAATCAGGGCCTCTGATCAACTGTTATACATATTTAGATAGATAAAACATTTATTTGTGCACACACATAAAGCATTACATACATATAAAAATGTATTACAATAGTTTAGGCACAAGTACAGAATAGATTTAACCTACATCTACAACAAACTAATTTGGAAGCGGCTTGCATCCAGCGTCTTCCTGCCACTTGGATGAGATCGTCTGTCCATCTCGTGGCTGGTCGTCCTACGCTGCGCTTGCCGATGTGTGGTCTCCAATCCAGAACTTTTCGGCCCCATTGGCCATCAATTCTGCGTGCTATGTGCCCCGCCCACTGCCATTTCAACTTACTCATCCATGGAGGAGGCCTATGTCCAGCAGTGGACTTCTTGTGGCTGAATGATGATGATGATGGCTGAGTGATGTGCCCACTTGTAATTGGCTGGCATACTAAAATAGTTCCTATTTTAAACTTTAATGTAATACTTGTATGTTAAATGTTGGTGTGCCTTAAATAAATAAATGATGCAACTTACTTATATGTACAAACATTGTAGAAATTAGGCATTGTAGTTATTAATATTTAGGCCATGTGTGGGTGTGCCACCAAAGCTCAAAAAGACCGTATCCCCGTATTATAAATATCCTTTTTAAATAAATAGATACTTTACTGATTTCGCTACAACCATTAAATGAATATTTGACTGTCGGTTGATCTAGCGGTGTCACATTTGAGTGCTACAGAGGAGAGTTTACAAATATTTACTGCACACACCAGAGTATCAAATACATCGCACCCTTGCAAGAACAACGTCATATTTCGGAGAAAAACATTTTTTATTCATAGAAAATTCTTTTTTAATGCGATTTTACTTACTCCGAAAACGCCGGAAGAATGAGCAAAAGAGACACTGCATCACGTTATAACGCTATCTCTTTCGGCCAATACTTTGAAACCTTAAAAAAAATGCTCTCATGTAAATGTAACGTAAGGGTTCCGAAATAACACGTTGTTCTTGCAAGTGTGCGACATTAGAAGGGTTGCATATATCTATATCTAATAATACAATAAAATATATAAATCTAAGTTATGCCATATACAGCATAAAGCTGACAATACTTAGTGATCTGTTCATCGTAAAAAGACGGCAGTCGAAGTCTCGAACATTGCACGGTGCCTTTGAACAGTGCTCGTCTTTTTGCGGCCATCTTATTGCGTCCGTCTAATGACGCCACCGCTTTTGGAGGAAACCAGAGCTTTAGTCATCATAAACCACTATGGTCGGTTTTGTTAGTCAGCAGGTAGAGAGGCAAGCGCGGCAGGTGTGGTCGCTGACGTCACGCGGCCACGCGCCCGCTGCGTGCGCGCACGCCCACCGCACCGGGCGCCGGCGCACGCGTATTGAGCTGGTAACACACTCTCGGATGTGATCTATAATCCATTTATCTATACTTGGCTTTTTTTCAGACTTTAAACGACACTAAATCAAAAACCTTATGTTTAAATATACTTAAGTAAGAGTCATACTTACTGAAACGATACTGATTACGACAGTTCATGAAAATGAAAAAAAAAGTAAAATATGTTGAAAAGTATTATTATTCTGTAAATAGATGTATTGATTACATATGAACTTTTGTTTTAAAAACGCTCAATGACTCAGCCTGCCGAAGGTGCAGATGGAGGCTGTTCTACAAGCAAACCGCAATCGTAGTGAATAAGTTACAAGAATCACGTCCGATAGTAGGTATAACCCCAGCTTTAGAATGGTAATGAGGACAGCTGGCGGCACTGCGCGGCAGTCTGGCCCAGGGGACTAAGAGTCAAGGCTCTTGCTAATTTTGCGTTTCACTGAATGGGGTTTCAGCAACAATAGAATATTTTGAACGATAAATCGACAGATCCTATCCTTTCCTACTTCCTACTAATATTATAAACGCGAAAGTTTGTAAGTATGGATGGATGGATGGGTGGATTTTTGTTATTCTTTCACGTTAAAACTACTGAATAGATTTTAATGAAAGTTTACAATTGTACAATAGTATATATAGCTTATACATGAGAATAGGCTACAATTTATAATGGTATTGTTTTTTTTTTTCCAAATTATGATGATAAGCGTCAAGAAAGTAGGAAAAATCTACCATCTGCGAGCTATTCTGGCGTGTGCTGCCAAAACCGCTAGTTACACAATGTAATTTATGATATTATCTTATAGTAGCTTACTACTCGAAATACTAATCCTGCGCAGACGAAGTCGCGGGCACCAGGTAGGTAATAAAGCGAACAAAAATCAGGGAATCTCAGCTGGGTAATGGTACTGACACACGTGCTCATTAGTAGCACGAAAGCATGCTTATATTGAGCAAGTGCTTTACTCCCAAGATTTTCTGTATGTAGGCACATTGACATTCAACAAACAGAATGTAAATTCTTTACGTTGAAATAAGTTTATGATATCTTAAGACAGTCTTAGGTTATCAAACCTCAAAAAAAGGAAGACGGATAGATTAAACATCGAATACAAAAATACAGAAAAGATTGGGAGTAAAGCACTTGCTCAATATAAGCATGCTTTCGTGCTACTAATGAGCATGTGTGTCAGTACCATAACAAATTTCGAATAGGTCTAGCCAAGTTATAAGGGACTGGCGACGTGTAGGTAGCATATCTAAAAAAAAATTAAGAAATATAAAAAAGTAAAGAAATAAATAAATTGTGACAATAGTTACAGGTGTTTTCTAAAGAAAGTCAGTTTCTTTTCCTTAAATTGAATGTTTTTGTATGGACGCCAAGTACTGCTTTAATTAACTTAAATGTATTAATGTGGTCCCTACATATTTTAAAAAGTTGCAATATTTTAGAAAATATAACTATGTTTACTTACTAAAACTTTCGTAATCTCTAGGCATTATTAACTTTATTTATTTAGGTATACACTTACTTGAAACCTGGTCGGACTCTTCTGACAAAACGTGATGCAAATGTATCCAAAAGTTAATAATGACCAGAGCTTTAATTTTAGAAATGATGATAAATTATGACATGTCCCTCTCCCCTCTCGGTTTTAGAATTTCAGTCATTTATGTCACAATAGTATGTATCCGTTGCGGATTGCCCAACCACAAATCTTCTCACCAGAGGTTACTAGAAGAAACTGCTATTAATCATTAAGTACGCCTTTGTCCGATAATATCGACGACCTCTGTGGCGTAGCGGTTAGCTCATCTGCTTACCATGCGAGGGTCCCGGGTTCGATCCCCGGCTGGAAAAAAGAAACTCCAGGTCTTGGATGTTTACATGTTTGTGACGTCGATGTTTCTGGTTCCCACGACATAGGGTATCCTAGTGTGGGGCTAGAAGCAATGTATGTGCCTGTATATAAATGTTTATGTTTCTAATGTTTTTGATCCAATAAACAATTTAATAATAAATAGAAGAGAGTTACTTAAAAATTTATCAATCAAGCTGTAAAGAGCAAATGCTAAAGAAATTCGAATTATGTACAGTAATTTAAAAGAAAACTCGTCTCCAACCAAATATTTTAACTTTTTGATACACATCACGAGGGGAAAGTGGATATTAGTGATGTGCATCAATATACATAGACAGAACAAAGGTTCTCTACTATGTATATTTGGTGAAAATATCATTGAGATAATGTGCATTGTTCAAGCACGTGAATTACAGTTTTATTGGATTCCATACTTGTAAACAATACTGCCAGGATGCGATAGCGCATTATCGCAATGAAATAACAGTGGGGATATTTGTAGGTTTAATTGTAACGCAGTTTTCACTGCAGGTTTTCTAGAATGATAACTTACGTTTTCATATTCTATAACTCTTTCTGCCTGTTTCTTCCTCTTTCTATATCTACGAGAGAAGCCATTCATTATACACGTGAATGAATGAAGGAATGAATGAATGAATTAATTTATTGTGTCAAAAACATAGGTTATAACTTTATAAGGTCGTCAGCGCAGAAGTGACCTAACCCATAATTTTTCATATGTGAGTGGTTGACCAAAAAGGGACCTCAAGGGAAAATAATTGAATTCGAGAAAATCGCGTTTGAAGTGTCGTGTTTCTATAGGTTTCGACTCGTGCTCGGCTCACAAAAAAAATCATAAAAAATAACTACGGCACCCAAACATATTCTGGTTAGACCAAAACAAAGCTAAAATATCACACATTAATTTGAAATAAAAAAAATAACGGTTTCCAATCCCTCCAGGTCCCTTTTTGGTCAACCACTCACATATTTGTACTTATCTATTGCCATTTATTTAAAACATAATATGATGCAAAACCGGCCTGTCCCTAGTTTCACCCATGGAGAACAGAATCTGTTATCGTGAAACTTCCTAGTTTAGGCCATAGGTCGGATTTGCATCAAAATTTATTATGTTGTAATTATTTACAACATAATAGATTGCAATAGATATAACTACGTTATGGTTGTAGTTGCTAACATCTAGATCTCCATGTTCTACCTTTTCAGTTCATGTTCCTATCTGATGGGTATGTATAGGTACAGGACGTCCCAAAGTTATGGGACATGAAGGGAAAGTACCTTAAATATCGTAAATAGGGTATTTTGCTGAAAGAAGACTTTATGTTATTTTTAAGAGATAGTAATTCTGCATTCAAAGATTTTCTAAAAAAAACTTGCCTCGTGTGGGAATAGAACCGACTTAAATGTAAAAAAACACCCCCACTTTTATGATGCCAATCGAAAGAATGGCCAATAAATAATAACTCTTCTTAAGTAACATAGTATTATAAAAGAAAGTAAGAGGGTGAAATGAATTATTTTAATCAAATTAAAAACATAATTGAAACTGCCGTAATCAATTAAGTGGGTATTTTTTTGTAAATTAGTTAATTAATTGCTCGAAATGTGATTCCTGCTATCTTACGCTAAGAAATACAAATAATAATTACAAAAAAATACCCACTTCGGCAGTTTCATGTATGTTTTTAATTTGATTAAAATAATTAATTTCAGGCTGTTACTTTGTTTTAAAATACCATGTTACTTAAAAAGAGTTATTATTTTTTGACCATTCTTTCGATTGGCATCATAAAAGTGAGGTTTTTTTTTACATCTAAGTCGGTTCGATTCCCAGACGAAGCAAGTAATTTTTAGGAAATCTTTGAATGCAGTATTACTAACTTTTAAAAATAACATAAAGTCTCCTTTCAGCAAAATACCCTACCTACGAAATTTAAGGTACTTTCCCTTCATGTCCCATAACTTTGGAACGCCCTGTATACTACCCATACTTCTTCCAATACGCACTAAAATCTTACATTGTTGAAGTAATTCTCCGGTCGCTGGAAAGGTCAACAAATACTTGCAAACCAATCACTCCGATAACATGAACTATATTCCCTAAAGAGAGAACGTATGTGTATATTACAAGGTTATTTATTAATAAAGTAAATAAATTCCCCGGACCGCTGCCTGAGTGATCTTAAGCGATCACGAAGGTTAAGGAACATAGGGCGCGTTCAGTGCATGGAGGGGTGACCGTCTATGACTAACACGCTTGTGGCATTTTTCCCAGCGGTTCCGTGCTGCGCGAGGCATGTTAAGAATTTGGTGCCATCTGCCGTCGATAGATGGCAGTCGTTAAGCCAAGTCAGAGGCCTTAGGGCGGCTTGAAAACTTGTGACAGTAAGACCAGCCACTAGTCTTATAAGCCTCCACCAATCCGGACTTGGGCCACGTGGTAGAGTATGGCCTATACCTTCCTCAAGGAAGAGACCCGTGCCCCTCGGTGGGGGCGTAATGTGTTGATGATGATGAAATAAATTCCCTTTCATGGACTATGGCCACTACAAAATCGTCTGAGCACCTTTGCGTGAAGGATTCTCAAGTGTGCCAATTAGCGACTTCTCGTCTCAGGAGAAAATACTCACTTCGTTGTTGTTACACTTTATTGCACAATAGAAAAATAACAGAATGTAATGTATCGAATCAGGCGTTACCTACTCTGCGGAAATCCACTATAATAGAGAAAATGCATTTTCTCTGTCAGTTGTATTTTTTTTGTAAGGCATAGGATTCATACCGCCGGATGCATACCACAGTACCACCATCTTATCTGTTCTATCTGTTCATATTTTAACCCGTCTTTCAATTTTATTGAAAACTAGCTGTTGCCCGCGACTACGTCCGCGTGGGCTTTAGTTGAGTAAAGTCTTTGCAAATAAGATAGGGATACTTTTAGCGCATGCGAAAGAGCTTTCATACTAACTTCGCAACCCCCTCTTACCCCCTTAAGGGATGATTTTCGAAAGACTACTTTACACGTCTTTCATGACTTTCAATGAAGGACATTCAGGCTGAATTTCATTCGAATAACTTCAAAAATGGCTAAGTTTCATACTAACATTGCACCCCCCTTTTATCCCCTTAAGAGATGATTTTTGAAAAAGTATTTTACATGTGTTTCAAGACATTCAATGAAGGACCTTCATTCTGAATTTCATTTGAATAACTTAATAAACGGCAAAGTTTCATACTAACTTTGCACTCCTCTTTTACCCCCTTAAGGGATGATTTTCGAAAAACTACTTTACACGTCCTTCATGACTTTCAATAAAGAACCTTCATGCTGAATTTCATTCGAATAACTTCAAAAACGGCAAAGTTTCATACTAAGTTTGCACCCCTCTTTTTCCCCCTTAAGGGATGTTTTATAAAAAACTATTTTACTCGTGTTTCATAATTATAAATGAAGAACCTTCGTACCGAATTTCATTCAAATAACTTCAAAAACGGCAAAGTTTCATACTAACTTTGAACCCCCATTTTATCCCCTTAGGGGATGAATTTTCAAAAATCCTTCCTTAGTGCTCCCCTAAGTTACAAAAGAAACTCCTGTGCAAAATATCAAGTTTCTAACCCTTATAATTTAGGCCCTGCGTTGATATGTCAGTCAGTCAGCTTCTCTTTTTATATATATAGATAATATCTATAAATCTTAGTAAGTGAATAAATAAAACCAAAAAATGGGGAACAGGATTTACAATTAATTAGTTCGTTACAATTTTAAAAATATAGTGTCAAACAAATCTGATAAAAAGAAATTGTGCTGAATACTCGAAATAATTCTCGAAATCGTTTTGAGATTTCCGTTCATGTCAAAAAATGTAGCATACTGCAAACCCATACCCAATTAAATCTAGGCGTTGCCTATAACACAGCGAGGTAGCTCCTCTACATACGAGTAAAAAGGACTTGAAATCGAAGCTACGGTATTTACGCTCTAGTGAAAATATGTCGGAGTGGGCACTAGATCATCAAGGCTGGGCATAACCCACCCAGCTCCCTCCTAACTACGCTAAAAAGAATAGGTAAGGTATACATACACATACATACATATATAAGCTCACGCTTGTATCCTAAAGCGGTAGGCAGAGACCAGGGACTGCCACGATCCTGACAAATCACTTTCGCTTCATCGACATTCATTAGTCGTTGCATACACGCACGTCGGTTCGGGTACTTTTTATCTTGCCCTTTGCATCAGTCTTCGTCAGTCTTCTTTCATCATTCGCCACTCTTTCTTCCTTCATCCTCTCCACAATGTTCAAGCAAACGCAACATTCCAGAATAGGTACCTTGCACTATAACTCACTGTATCACTATAATATAGGTATCTTGTGAAATACTTGTTCATTAGTGCGTCTTTAGTCACGCTTCTACTTGCGATTAACCTAAGACTCGAACTAAGAGGCAGGGTTTTTTCCTTTGGAAAAAAAATTTCCTAGACAGCTTGGACGAATTTGATAGTTCATTTTCATTGTTCTTGAGGCATTTTCGAAAAATAATAGAGACCGTTACAGCGAAAATGAATGAGAGAGTAATATGTGTGGAATATTGAGAATATTTTTATATACATATTTAAACCCCCATCAGCTCAGCCGACCCTCCAAGGGAGGGTCCCTTGGAACAAAATGTGTAAGATACATTAAGATTATAGAGATCATAATATATCTGTTTCAGACAGCCGATATATATCATATTCAACCCATTATGTCCCCACCGAGGGGCATGCACGAGTCTCTTCTCTGAGGAAGGTATAGGCTATACTCCACTACGGGGGTGGATTGGTGTAGGCTTGTATGACTAGAGGGTGGTCTTACTGTCAGAAGTTTTTCAAGCCGCTCTAAGGCCTCTGACTTGGCTTAACGACTGCCATCTATCGGCGGCAGCTACCTAACGTACCTTGCGAAGCACGGAACCGCTAGGAAAAATGCCATTAGCGTTAGTCATAGAATGGTCACCCATCCATGCATTGAACGCGCCCTATGTTGCTTAACCTTCGTGATCGATGATAGATATATAATAATACTTTACATAATACATAATTACATAATTCATAACGAGACTAACCTACACATTAGGCTGCAATCTTACACGCAAATAACTTGTGCTTCAACATTCACGCCATAAATATTATTAAATTACACCAGTGTAAAGGAGTGCTGATGGTAGAGTTTTTACCTCATCTCATCTAATTTAAAATAAAGTGTGACCTGAGAAACTCCAATCTTCAACTTCATACTTCAACCGAGTTCAACCACTTGCCAGCAACAGCGAGCGAGTATGTCCAACTCGGATGTTTACAGCGCATCGCGCAGTGCGCTTGCGTCATACGTGCGGAGGGCGTGCGCCCGCGCCGATGCCACGCATTGGATGCGTGCGCGCCGCAGACTATTCTCGAAACGACGGAAAAAGTCACGCGGATCGATCACACACTCGCTTGGAAAAATCGTAGACTTCGGAATGCAGCTTCGAGAATAGGGCACTTCCGTTTGCATGCGCAGAGTGCTTGGGCACTATTCTCAGTGATATCGGTGCAAACTCGTGAGGCTTTTTCTGGTATTGTTAATTCAAAAGTATGGTGGGTGTTGGAGGATGGATTTAGGTACACACGTATAGGCCCCTACACTCTGCATGTTTCGCGAACTTAAGTTCGTTGCGGTTTCGAAGGTGTGGTTAGAATCTGGGACGAGAAAAGTCATGCGCTTCTGTGTCTCGATAAGGATGGCGTTTAGTGGAGCCTTATGGCTAACATTGTTTCTAAACTATTACAAAACCTTTAAAATAAAATAGACGCAGTCTCAATGTGTCGTATAAGCTACGATAAAAAATTTAGTAATTTATTATAGTTTTAGTTCTTATTATTGTTAATATGTCTAACACCGTCTGATGCTTTAGCATAATGTCAAAACCTCAAAATGTATTATCAACAGTATTAAAAAAAAACAAACAAGATATTGTTGCCCCACCTTTAATTGGCTAACGTACTAGAATTGATCCTGTTATATAAGCTTTAAGGTAATACTTGTATGTTACCTGATGGTGTGCCTTAAGTAAATAAATAAACAGATACTGCTTTGTCTTGGATGTTTACATGTTTGTGACGTCGCTGTTTCTGGTTCCATGTCCTAGTGTGGGGCCAGAAGCAATGTATGTGCCTGTATGTAAATGTTTCTGTTTCTTTTTGTTACATTGAGCCCAAAAATGGCTCTAATAAAGAGATAGCTTTCTAATGCCCCCTAGGTAGAGACGGGCAACGGATGACGACGCGAGCTCTGTTGTTTCTGCGCTCATCATGATTAACCTCTGCGAATCAAAGGGAAACCCTGGTCTGGTTTCTCCAACAAAAAGTCAAGTAAGTGTATCAGGAATAAAGTTAACAAAATCCCCTACGTAATTAACTCCTTACAGTAAGAACAGCCACTAGTCTTAAAAGTCTCCACCAATCCGGACTAGGTCTCCGTGGTGGAGTATGGCCTATACCTTCCTCAGGGAAGAGAGAGACCCATGCCCCTGAGTGGGGACATAATGGGTTGATGATGAATTAATTTTATTAATGAATCATCATCATCATCATCATCATCAACCCACCGAGGGGCACGGGGCTCTTCCCTTAATGAATGACGTGAACTTATATAAAACAAAAGCAGTGTAATGTGATGCTGGTCTCTTTAAAGACAATAACCATTTATTTGCTCAAAACCAACATGAAATTCTACTAAAATCTATATCGGGCGATAACCCTACTATTGAAACACCAAAATACCAATAGACAATGTCAGCTGACTTAAAAATCATTCCCTATTTGATAATAGCACTTACTCTGTACGCCTTAAGAGTTACTATGGGTTAGCCCTATTACTGCCCTAATAGTTCTCTGGCTGCTCAGACGCATCGTCGGAATTAGCATTATCGATGATGCTAATGGCGATTCCTAAGTGTCTCTCATGGTGATTTTGAGGTCACGTATTCTACACTCGGACTTAAAATACCTATATTAAAAAAAAACATAAACATTAACATTTACATACAGGCACATACATTACTTCTGGCCCCACACTAGGATACCCACAGCGACATCACAAACATGTAAACAGACCTGGCGTTTTTTTTCATGGATACCGAGAAATATTTACAAACATTTGTCTCTGTTATTGTCGTATTATTACCAATTGTAGATTATTTTCCGAGTACCTTTTTTAGAGTTTCGTAAGCATTTTAAGATTTTATGTTAATTTAATTACAAACCACAAATTGGTCACACTACATTTTTGAACATGAACAGAAATCTGAAAACCATTCGAGAAGTTATTTTATTATGCTTTCAGTACAATTTCTGTATATCAGCTATCTCTTTAATCATGCTTTGTTGACGTCGCAAACACCAACATTTTAGAAAAATATCAAATATATAAAACTCAAAAATACCGAAATTAGTTTCGGTATTTTCGGATTCGGATATATTCGGATTAAGGTGCATTGCGTAGTGGAGTCTATTTGTTAATCTGTGCGTTGGTAGACTTTGCAATGGATGTCGAATTGTCTTAATACACCAAGAATTCTAGTTTGAAACAGACCCAGCCATCACAAGTCTCCTGAAGATTATAGAAGCGCGAGATCTATTTGGGATGATTATATTTACACGGCATCGTGGACTTTGGTAGCCGGCGCCCGTGCTATTCTCAGCTCAAAACACATGGTTGCTGGTACACTTGGCGGCAAGACAAAAAATCTACTTGAAATACAATTAAAAACTATTTATAAAAATACAGAGAGTCGCTGGATCCAAGCCGCTTACAACCGGTCTTTTTGGAAATCCATGGATGAGGCCTATGTCCAGCAGTGGACTTCTTGTGGCTGAATGATGATGATGACAAAAATACCGTCGAATTGCGAGCCTCCGCCTTTCTTGAAGTCGGTTAAAAATATGAAGGGGCAGAGATTTTCCATGATTCTGGTATATGTACGGCAAACATTGTTTTCAGACTGCCTAGGCCTGCCTGCCTATATTTTATGTTTGCTTGTTCCTGGTGTACAGTAAATAATACATATTCGTATCGCTGTTAATTTTTTTTGAGAATATGTTTGTACCTCTATTTTTCCTTTCTTTGGAATAATTTTATAAATAAATATTTGTATCTCTATTTTTTTTTTTTTGAGAATACATGTCATGTTTGTACCTCTATTTTTCCTTTTTCTTAGAATAAATATGTGTATCTGTATTTCTTTATTTCGTTGGAATACATATTCATATCTCCATGTCTTTCTTTCTTTAGAATACATATTTGTATCTGTATTTCTTTGTTTCTGTAGAACACAATGTTCGTATAGCTATTTAATATTTTTTACGTACATTTATTTTTTATTTTAATTTATGTTTTGAAACTCCCAGCACTTGCATAATTATAATGTATTCATATTTATATTTATTGTGTGTTTAGGCAGATAAGTGTTCTTAACACCACTATTTGACGTTTTATTTGTGAATACGCCATTACTTAAACATCCGATTAACGCTGTATAAAATTGTCTGCTGAAAATTCTACATTCAAATACGTTCACTGTTTTCCAGGAGTGTACTAGAGAAGTCGTGGTTTAGTAAAAGGGACCTTTTTTTTTTTTAAATTTTCAGTTTTTATTTGACACAAATGGACACACTGTGTGTGTTTTGGCATGTAAATAAAATCATTATCTAACTGTATATCTGTCTATCTATTCTTATCTACCCCTGCCAGATAATAATAATTTCCACATAATACAAAAAAGTATGATAAACGGCTGATAGAATTCGTAGGTCTCGAAATAGGCCTGTATCTAAATTCAATGCAATAGGCTATTTGACAGTGTGAAAAAATCAGTGTTATTTATACGTATTCGTATAAATTATGTGTCTCAAAACAGCTTTAAGGCATTTTAACTAAAAAAAAAACCAATTATGATTTGTAAAAAAACACAAGATAAAATTTGATAATTAGTATCTGCCGCCATTGTATCGAAAACGGCCTGGATTGCCCGATCCTATGATGACGTTACATGGCAGTAAAAATGGCGTCTGTCATATGAATGACAGAAGAATTATGAATGACTGTCGTAAGAATGAATGCTGAGAATGATCTCAGCATTCATTCTTTCTTACTTTCATTGGTTGGTTTACCCATGGACGTAATACGGTCCTTGGGCTTACCGGGAAGTGACTTCATAATTCCTGTGCGACGCCATATTGCCTAAGTAGCGGATTGGCGGCTTATTTGAAAAGTAAATATTCGTTTGCCTTTTTTGGAAGAAATACACGAAAGAATTTAAAATGACCACTTTCTGAGGATTCCATGAACACCAACAAACAATATGAGATCGCTTTCAGATACCGGTCACATAACTAGCTACTAACAAAATGAATTTGGGGTAGAGACTCTGGGGCCATGGGGCCCGAAGGCGCGGAGATCTCGTCGCGCCTAGTTGACGCCTCTGGGGATAAGAGGGCTGGTGCCTAAATTGGCCAAAGGCTGTGGCTGGGCGTGGCCTCGCCGTACAGCGAGGCAACGCCGCCAGCCTTCCTGTAGTTACCTAATTATTTTCTCCTGCATTTTCAAGGTTAGGAAATAGATGAAACTTCCAACGTCAGCCGGTCGGAGATTCCTTGTTGCCATGGTTTTCATTTTTTTCAGCATTGGTTTCCTGATAAGTAGAGTAGCTTTAAGGCAGTCTATAAGGGCTAATTTAGCTCAAACTGCGCAGTGTCACATGGCGCCAGTTAGCGTCAATATTCAAAAGGATGTAAGTAATGGCTACTCTGTTGTACTCAAAGATATAAATGTAAAAGAATTGCACACGATGCGTTGTTACAAAGTTACAGCACTCGCCGAGGCGACATGCTTTCGTTGCACGCGGTTTTGGCAAGTGCTAATTACCTACTACCAAATTGATAACATAACATTTACATACAGACACATACATTGCTTCTGGCCCCACACTAGGATACCCTGTGTCGTGGGAACCAGAAACAGCGACATCACAAACACAAACACCCAAGACCTGGGTTTTTTTTTTTTGCACCCAGCCGGGATTCGAACCCGGGACCTCTCGCATGGTAGGTAGATGCGCTAACCACTGCGCCACAGAGGTCGTCATTGATAACTTCACGATTAGATAGACATCATGTAATTCATACATAACTCTATTGCGACCATCATCATCAACCCATTATGTGCCCACCGAGGGTCACGGGTCTCTTCCCTGAGGTAGGTATAGGCCATACTCCACCACGGGGGCCAAGTCCGGATTGGTGGATGCGACCATGTGGTACAGGAATTCAGATTAGTCTGTGATCCAGGCTCTTTTTTAGCAACTTTAAAAAGCATTGATTTCCATTAGAAACGATTGCGGTTGAATTTTGGAATTGAATTTGATTTCGTTTTGAAAATAATAAAATATGGAGTTTCTTTGCTAGTTTCTACTCCACATATTTTTGTAAAACTGTCAACTTTGACGTTCTTAAAATGAACAATTTGTTTTTGTTATTTTGATTTGATTTAATTAGTATTTTACAAAAAATCAACAATAAATAGAGTACAAACAATATTTTCATGAATTAACCTAGAATCTACGTACAATTTATGTAAATAACATAACATAACATAACATTTACATACAGGCACATACATTGCTTCTGGCCCTACACTAAGATACCCAGTGCCGTGGGAACCAGAAACAACGACGTCACAAACATGTAAACATCCAAGACCTGGGTTTCTTTTTTTTTGTCCCCACGGGCATCATTTTGTATTAATAATTAATAACCAACCACACCTACCATTTCAATTAGTTTAGAGTCTCTAAAGTTTGATCACTCTGACTCCAAGCGGTCAATACCTAAGACAAGACAGTATGTCTGAAGCAAGACTCCGCTTCTCTTGTTCATAGCCACATGTCATGGCTATGCATCATCTCCTTGTCCATAATTTTAGTCGCTGCACGCATGCTCAAAAAATAACCCAGGTCTTGGATGTTTACATGTTTGTGATCTTAATTAGGTGCTGTTCCGCAGTCTTTATTAGCTGTAAGCAGTAGCATTGAACTTAAGTAATTTCTCGTGTAGGTACCGTGTATTGATTTTTCACAAGTATTTTAATGTTAACCTATTATTGGGCCTTATATCGCAACTTTTTCATGTACTGTTTAGTTTTTTACCGTGCCTGTTGGTATCCTAGTAAATAAAATTAAAAAAAAAAAATGTCGCTGTTTCTGGTTCCTACGACGCAGGATATCCTAGCGTGAGAAGCATTGTATGTGCCTGTATGTAAATGTACATGCGTCTACCTGCGGCTACCGACAAGTCTAAGTAAGCGAATGCTACCTAGTCGCTGAAATCTAATCAGTACTTCGATAAGCACTTTTCACGCGATTTTCGCCCGCGGATGTCACACCGGCATCGTCACATGACGCTGGGGGGCTTAGCGGCGGAATTTTCGTCTACGATGACGTCAGCGGCACGTTTGCCGCTCGTGTGCGCGGTGTGGACGTCGCGTGAATGCCCCCGCGTTTGTTGCGGCTATCACCGAAGTCGATCGATTGGCCGATGTAGCCGGAACATCACCAAAACAAGTTTAACCCCTCAGGTCTAGAACACTTTTTCTTTCACAGCTAAGTTAGTTATTCACAGCGTGATATTTGAAATTTATCAGTTTTCAGAGAATAAAACATGCTCGTACAAATGTGGTCTATATCATCTTCAAAATTCGATTCAAAGTGCCGCTGGCAAGACCGACCCGCCGGCCGGTCTAGGCCTAACATTATCATCATCATCAACCCATTATGTCCCCACCAAGGGGACATCATCATCACTGATCCCCATCCAAGACCCGTGCCCCTAGGCCTAACATTTAATTTTAATAAACATAAGCATTTAGGGCCAATTTCTGAATTGAAAATTTACGCTAAGGAACTACTTAACTGTAGTGCTGTCTCGCCAACGTTCTCAAAAAAGAGCGTGACAGAACGATACTTAAGTATGTACTTAGTGGAAATTCACATTTAATAATAAACATCCAAGGGCTGGGGTTTTTTAAACAACTTTTTTGACTTAAAATTACTCAGCTGTGGGGCAGTCGCAACTTTGCCTAGGACCTTGCACACCTCGGGGTCCTATGCCACATGTGGAGAATTATTCGATACAAGACTTTTTAAGCGATTCGACTATATAATTGTATTATTTTTAATGACTACTCTACTACTAACTGGCATTACATAAAATAAGAACGGAACTCCTATCTAAAGGAGATGCCTATAGATAGGAGTTTGGTAAACTGTAATACTGTTTAGGTAGGGATAGGTATTAATTATTAATAAGTAATCATTCCATCAAAATTTTTCATTGTTATCGGAATCTTTCATTGTCACTGAACATTGTTCGCCGTAAACTTCAATCAGTTTTGTTCTCAGTGGGATACTCTAAGGGATGTGTTAATTTACTTTATTAATTTGTGTACTTTACTATAAGACTATTTTTATGTGGAACTCATCCTGTTGTAACCCCAACAAATAAAATAAAAAAAAATAAAAAAATACTCTATTAAATATCCGACATTTTTTGTTATTTATTAGTGAATGGACTACCTAATTTTGACAATTTTCTAAACGTGTTGACTATTTAATTACATAATTTTTAATTACAAATTATATTTGACATATCTTAACATTTTTTTAAACAACATTGTAAACTTGGACATTTTCAGAATTTATTCATATTAGTTTGAAATTATGCCCTAAAAATATTTGTATGCCCTGTGGGTAAAGCATGGAGATCTAAATGACCCTCAAGACCTGTACTCAATACCTTATGACAAATAAATGTTTTGATTTGATTTGATTTGGTAATAGCGTAGTTACTGTACTTAGAATCACCGAAATAATATTATGAACATCCTCGAGACGCAGCTTTTGATTTTAATTCATAATTTTAATTATCTTAACCCCTCATGAGCTACGCATTCCGAGGCCCTGTAGATCAGCCGGTGCGAGTTGGTCTTGCAACTGCACTATGAATCGAATTCCTATATTTGTAGTAAAACACAATATTACTTGAGAGTGCTTCAAAATTATAAACGTGATTTTTTTTCCGTTTGTCTGGTAATATAGTGTCTAATAAACATAAACATTTATATACAGTCACATACATTGCTTCTGGCCCCACACTAGGATACCGGTGTCGTGGGAACCAGAAAAAGCGACGTCACAAACATGTAAACACCCAAGACCTGAAGTTTTTTTTCTCCTCAGCCGGGGATCGAACCCAGGACCTCTCGCATGGTAAGCAGATGCACTAACCGTTACGCCACAGAGGTCGTCCTCTCGCCACAGAGAGTGTCTAAAATGCTGTATAGATAATAGTACGGAACCCTTCGTCCGCAAGTGCGACTCGCACTTGGCCGGTTTATTTGTTGTACCATTTGACTAGACATTTTTCGCAGGTATCCTAGTGTGGTGCCAGAAGCAACGTATGTGTCTGTATGTAAATGTTTACATTTATGTAGAAAAAGAGAGCAAATATATCGAGTGAATGTGAGTGTAAGGGCCGGGAAGGGACGCCCCAAGCGGACATACTTCGACCAAATAGGGGATGTATTAGCAAAGGGCAAGATAAAATGTACCCGAAACCGACGTGCGTGTGTGCTACGACTAATGAATGTCGATGAAGCGAAAGTTGTTTGTCAGGATCGTGGCAGGTGGCAGTCCCTGGTCTCTGCCTACACCTGTGGGATACAGGCGTGAGCTTATGTCTCTATGTAGAGAGCAAATACAATTTTGGCCAACCGGGCGTATTGTACATAGCAACCACGTGCAGAGAAGGGCATAGAGTAAGTAGGCCATGAATTGAAGGTTACTCGGTAGAGTTCGTTTCACGAAAGAAGTCCCATGAGTTAATGAATTTTGGCTTTTATTGTTATATTATTAAGGATCTTACCGTGGGACTTGTTTGGTGAAACGATCTCTACTTTGGGGTCGATTCGTGTTGTTAAACGGTTCCTCGGTTTCCTGCTTTGCGATGATGCAATATTCGGTCGAATTACTTATAAACTCACGCCTCTGTGCCAAAGGGGTCGACAGTGACTTGAGTAATCCGTGGATACAATATGGAGCCACTAGCTTAGTATTTTGAACATAAACATTTACATACCTGCACATACGTTGCTTCTGGCCCTACACTAGGATACCATGTATCGTGGGAACAAAAACGGCGACGCCACAAACGTGTACATATCCAAGCCCTGGGTTTTTTTTGTCCCCAGCCGGGGTTTGAACACGGGACCTCTGGCATAGTAGGCAGATGCGGTAGCCGCTGTGCCACAGAGGTCACGGTCGGGTCACGTGTCGTGTTTTTTCGTACTATTGACGCCTAGATGGTTTGATATGACTGTGTCCGCGCGTAGACTTGAAGCGGCAATGAAACTAAATCGCCATGGTCATGCAGTTGTCATTGTGCTACAATGCATTAGCAGAATCAAGGTCCTGGTAAACGCTGCGTTGGACGCCCACCTGCTCGGTGGCCCGACGATCTCATTTAGTATAGGTACAGTCGAAAGCACATCAACCTTCACAATTTAGTTTAGCTCTTAATACAACGGCGCAGAGTGCATAGGGGTATAGGATGACGTGCTGCCGTCTCTACGTTTATCTTACATATAAATGTATTTTGTTTCTTTCTTGTGTTATCTCTGCTGTAGATTTATTTATCTTCATGCTGTGTTTTCTGTTTTGTGCACTAAATGTTTTCATCCATCAGATCTAAGATTCTCCCTGAATTTTCAGTTTTCAGCCACTGCGACATGACAATCATATGCTTAAATGAAACCCAGGTCTTGGATGTTTACATGTTTGTGACGTCGCTGTTTCTGGTTCCCACGACACAGGGTATCCTAGTGTGGGGCCAGAAGCAATGTATGGGCCCGTATGTAAATGTTATGTTATTTTAAATAAAGACGATCTAAGAAATCGTCCATTGCGTGATATCGATGCTGATAAGGCCCCGTGCTCCAGTGGCGGCCTTATCAGGCGGGGGGCTCGACTCGGAGCGCGGGCGCTCCGCAGTCGCCCCGGGGGCTTCTCTGGCGGCCCTGTGCACCTACTATAGGTGTTCGCTCTAAATCCCCATACACGTATTAAAGGATTAGTTGGTGGACGTTACAACCAGAGTGATCCAAGTGGCGGCGACAGGCTTGCCATGTCACGTTGGGACCTTAAACTCTGCAAAACGTGGGCCTAGTACTAGTGATTGGTACCTCTGCCTACCCCCTCGGGGATAACGGGCGTGAGTTTATTTATTTTATTTTTTGACCCAAGTGACATTTTTACTAATAAAGCGGTTGTTACACAATGGCAAAGAAAAATCTAAATGCACTTTAGTGCTGACCCCATTCAGAGATCACGGGCTTCAAAAGACGTGCCAGACTGACTGATCTGAGTAACGCGATGCACTTAGATCACCGTTGTGTGGTCTAACATCGTCAGGTTAATCCCTGTATACGTACATAAGACCCCAAAAATTATTTAATGGCATAACGGAAAATGTTTTGGCTAGTTTGGAAATCAATGTTTATTGTATTATTGTGAAGTTTAGTTCCTCGGATTGCAGTGTGGGAAAGTGACTATTAAAAACTTATTATGGATTGGTAATTAATACAAAGAGGTAAAGTTATTAAGTGAAAAAGTCTCAACACGTAATTCTGTTTAGATAAAAATAGGGCAGTGACCCTACTGTCAGTGGGAGGATAGTAGTGAAAGAAGTGTCGTAAATTGTATAAAATCTTTTTTATTATCATCATCATTATTACTTTAGTCAGTTATTGAAACATATCTTTTAACAGACATAGCAGCGTGCAAACATAACGTCCACAAACTTAAAAACTAGAGGAAACCACTTAAGTAGTAGGACAGTCTTTGAGATGAGTCGAAACGTAACAATTTCACCTTTACCGCGCGGAGTTAACAACGGCTCGCCCGCGGCAAGGATTGAGATCTGAATCACAGTACACGAGTCCTGCCGTTCACTGGCTGACCGGGACTTGAAGAGGCATCAAAGGCGTGGAAGGTAGGAGCCTCACGACGGGTGGAGAGACTCTTTCCTTCGCGTGTCTCTTCACATGCTTAGCCAAGTGGTCGGACCTCATAAAGCGGCGGGTGCAGAACCGGCAGACGAACTTCTTCTCGCCCGTGTGCGTCCGTTTGTGGCGGGAGAGCTCGTCGCTGCGGGAGAACTGCCTCTCGCAGCCGGGCCAGACGCAGCGGAAGGGCTTCTCGCCGGTGTGCGTGCGAGCGTGCGCCTTCAGGTGGGAGGATTTAAAGTAGTTTTTCCCGCAGCCGGGGTGGAGGCACTCGTAGAGGCGCCGGCGGGCCTGGGCCGGCGCGGGGGTGACGAACCAGAGCGCTGTCGTCGGGAGCAACGCGCCGGGGACTAGCACCGCTGGGGTCGGCCGCGGGGCCAGAGGGACCCAACCGGGCGTGGACGCAGCGGACTGCGGCACGCGCTGCTCGTCCTTCGGCGCGGGCTTGAACGTACACTCCGCGTGCGGCGAAGGAACCCTCGCCTCTTCAACCAAGTCGATCACAGGCGTCGTCGGACTGACTGGAGACTCCGGCGGCGGACTGTGCATCTGGCTCGCGACATATTTCACGTACGAGTACGACTGGTCGCGGTTCATTTTGAACTTCAACGTCTTCAGGATGTTCAGGTCCTTGGGCGGTGGCGGCAGAGGCTCGGGGCTGCAGGTGCCGTCTTTGTGCGCCCTCATGATGACAGAGGGTCGCGACTCGGGCGGAGGTGTGGTGAGGAGCAGGCGGGCTAGTTCGCAGCGGGCGCGCTTGTTGCATTCCTCTTCGCCCTCGGAGTCGGAAGGTTGAGGGGTCACGAGACCCGCCGGTGGGTGCGCGCGCTTCACAGCGACTTTCTTCAACACGACCTGGGGGACAAAGACGGTTGCACATGAGCGAGCGGGTCGGTGGCACGCGCGCTTCGCGTGATCGGGCCGTGCTTGCCGAGTGGCCGCACTTTCGATTGCGAAGTCGACGTTTTAACTTTTTTTTTTAGTTCGATTTATGACTGGGGAAATTCTAGTAGTAGTAGTTACAGTGACTCTGAGACTATTTTTTTATTGGGGGAAAACTTTGCGCTGAAAAAAATAACAACAAACAAATGGTACTTACATTGTTATCGTGCAGCGGCGGCGTCGAGGGAGGCGAGAGGGGCTCACAGACTTCCATTAAACTGGACATCTTCAACTTTTAAACATAAAACTTCAGGCGAAACTTTCCTTTTAATTCACAAAACTTCTCTCTACTTGTTAGCGCTTCAGCTGCTGGCAGCCGTGCAATTCGCTCGACGTCGGGCCGAGGAATGAGCCGCTTCGCGTGCGTTCGCAGGCCGAGGTGCGTTTGTTTCGAAACCGGTCAGCCAATGAGGTGCGGCGGCGCGGCCGGGCCGACCAATCCGGGCGGGGCTATCACGCAGCCGCGGCGTGATCGCGCGTGCTGTTCACGTGAACACCGAGTGACGCGCCGAGGTCGGGTGACGTCAGAATGGGGGCGCGCCGTGTGACGTCGCAAGGTCGGCGTGCATCCAGTGAATGAATGACAGATAGTATTTCGTCTATTTACGCGGTGCGGGTGGCGATTTGAGGGTTGCGATGTAGTTTAGGCGTAGTCTAGTGGTCGGTCGGTTGTCTGTCGGCGCAAAGGATGTGGTTCCGGTTCGCAGAGGTAGCAACACGATTTATGCTACGTACGACGAATTATTTATTTTCGTGGTTTTCCTTATTTTTGTTGTTCTATTTTTGTTAATTAGCACGGTCTTTCCTGTATAATTATGCTAGATGATAACAAAACGTCTTGTAGCAACTTCTTCCTACGATGGATGGATGAAGTGGCCACTTAGACGTTGTATGTCGTTGTATATTTTATGACGTAGTACCCTATATCGACCGCTATTCTAAGTCGTCTTAATCCTAAGGAGAGACAATGTCAATACGTACCTACGCAGCCAACCAGGCAAGGACGTTACAAACACGAAAATACATCCAGACTGCGACCATTTGTACAAATGCACGGCGGCCTATAGTGGGTATCAAACCCGCGACCTCTGTCTTGGTAGGTAAGTGTCTGTCCGTTGGGCTAGCAGTAATGGCAGTCGATAAACCTAACGAGGCAATCAAAGATAAATCGACTCTACTTAAAAACTACAGAATTACAGAAATGGAACTTTAAAAATATTCACACAAAAATTGTTAGCAGAGTTCTCTTCAATAAAAAATAAACAGTAATAAACTTGGCAAAACGTCTGCCCAGCTCTAGTGATTGGTGCGTCTGCCTACCCCCTCGGGTATAACGGGCGTGAGTTTATTTGGGGTGAGTTTATTTTACATGAGGTTATTACTTCAACTCCCTGGCGGATTTTTTTTCTGCCAGTTCTAGCCTATTTAGTCTTGCAGAGTCAGATCTGATTAATTCAGAAAAAGTCTCTTAGAAGAGTCTAAAAATTTGTAAGAATGCAGTCTTCAAACCGCTTAGTAAGATTAACGTAGATCTTTTTATACTTTTTCAGAATGCTTCAGATTTTTTTAGAATTACTCATTCTTCTAGAGGTGTTTTTCAGATCACTACAAGACTAAATAACTAGACTATTGGCAGAAACTTTTTCCACCAGGGCTGTAAGGTTTGCTGGAAAAGCGTTTCCAAATCCAAGTCATAGGAAGGTAGGCACACGCCGGTAACTGGGAACATCCGCTGGGAGCCCACGACCTCACGCATGTGAGTAACGGTTTTTTCTATGCGGTACCATACTCCGGAACCAGGACAAGTAAATGTTATTGTTGATAAAAAACATAAACATTCACATAAACTATAAACTTGAACATTTACATAGAGGCACATAGGTACATTGCTTCCCAGATAGCAATTTAAACTTGCTTCAAGCTTGCAGTAAATTTGAAATATCAAATGTGAAAACTTGCATAAAGTTTGACGAGGCAAATGACAAACTTGAGGCAAGTTTCTATCAAACTTATATCAAATGTCTAATTTCCGCCAATCAAACTTGTCAATTCTTTGTTATTACAAAATACTTACAAGTACCTGGGTGACCGAGCTTTGCATGGTACTTTTTTTGCAATATAAAATATGTAATATAAAATTAAAATAGTCATTTTTCAACAAAAAAAAGAATTTGGAAAAAAAGCATCAGGGACTCGAACCGCGTCTCTTGAAATCGGCCCAAAACGGGTCGCCCGCTTTCCTGTCAGAACTAAACGACCTTGCAAATAGATGCGAAATTTACCTGTGCATGTTATTATAGCAAATTTCAATTGCCTTAAAACACGAAAACAACTAAAAATGTAACCTAGTTAGATCAATTAAACGCCCCCGAAAGCATCTGCCTACAAAATTTCGTGAAAATTGTTGGAGCCGTTTCCGAGATTTTGATTATATATAAATATATACAAGAATTGCTCGTTTAAAGAGATTAGATAGATATTGTCACATACTCGCACATCAAACAAACCATTTCTCTGTGGATGATTGTGGTAATGGACGATATTATGAATTAAGTAGATAATAAAGGTACCTGAAGGCAGAACTCTTACTAGGCCGGATTTCATCATCATCATCATCATCATCATCATGGTTCATCCAAGGGTTCATCTGTCATTTGTAATTTGATGGTTGAGCGAAAACATGTCACGCTGTCGTGACAACTTTATAGTAGTATTGGATCAAACTTGACAGATCATGCTTATCCTATCAAGATTGCAACAGTATTGAAAGAAACTTGTCTTAACATTTTTTGCGACAAGCTTACAACTAAATATCAAATAAAAAACAAACTTGCAGCAAATTTAAATGCTATCTGGGTTCTGGCCCCCCACCAGGATACCCTGTGTCGTGGGAACCAGAAACAGGGACGTCACAAACATGTAAACATCCAAGACCGATCCAAGAAGATGATGTTTTGAACCGTGCCTGTTTACTTGTTGTTTTTTAATCAGTTTGGAGTATGATGTAACCAGCCGATTTAACCGTACGAGCCTTTCCAAGGTAACTCGAGGCTTGCTTGATACGTTCACCTCCCACTCTAAAGTTGGCAGAACGGAGAAGGAAACTTCGAGAGAACTCGAGATGAAAATGTCACGTACAGGGTGAATTAAATAACTATTTCATTGCCGCTTTTAATCTACGCGCGCACACGTACCAATCCTTCTAGGCGTCAATGGTATAAAAATCATCCCGACCGAGTACATGTTATTGAACTATAATGCACTAACAGAATTGAGGCCCAGGTTCTTGATTCTCTTAGTGCATTACAGTTCGATTACAGTGACATGGTCCAGTAAGTGCCATGTTTTTAATTCCTTTGACGCCTAGAATTACGAATACGCGTGCGCGCGCTTATTTGAAGCGGCTATGATATGAAATCGACGCAGTCATGCAACTGTCATTGTAATACAATCCATTAGCAGCATCTGGGCCCTGATTTGCTCAGCGAATCAGTCTATCGTCGGACTCTCCCGACGAAAGATGAAGTAAGTGTGTTCCGGACAGTTAATAAAGTGAATAATTTTAGTTTTGTGAAACAGGTCCAAATGTTGTAAAGTACGACCATGTCCTAGGTGAATACACGTAAAACTAGTACGTGAAAAACATTGCAAAATACCCAAACATTCCTTATCGGATTATCTTAATCCACTGCAAGGTTTTATTCTGTAATTAGATGTCCTATAATCCTTGGCAAATTCACTCTACTGACTATTTTGTGTGAACATTCTGAAACCGTACGTAGATACCTGTTCCATTTCTGAATTACAGGGCAACACGTAGTAGAAGTAAGTACATAACATAACATTTACATACAGGCACATACATTGCTCCTGCCCCCTCACTAGGATACCCTGTGTCGTGGGAACCAGAAACAACGACGTCACAAACATGTAAACATTCAAGACCTGAGTTTTTTGTTTGTCCCCAGCCGGGATTCGAACCCGGGACCTCTCGCATGGTAGGCAGATGCGCTAACCACTGCGCCACAGAGGTCGTAGTATTTAGTAGTTTTTAAGTAGAGTCATAGTTTTTAAGTAGAGTCGATTTCCGTTTAGTTTTCAGTTTCAAAAGTTCATTATTTAATTGAGTAACAGTACGAGTATGCTTACAACACACATAATATCTGGGCAAAACTAGCATTAAACTTAGGGAAGAGCGGGTGATCGTGCTCTACCATTCTCTCTCTCTCTTTCTCTCTCTCTCTATTTGTGTCTAGTGTTCAACACATCCATGAGTAATATTCTTAAGTTTGAAAATGTAACTAAGAGTGTTTTGAAAAGAATTAATGTTGTAAAGAATTAAGGTTTGCTGGAAGAGAATGCCTCCTGCATTAAGCACGCTCTTGTACAAATATTGGTGCAATAAACAATTTTAATAATAATAATAATAATAATGTGGAGTTTCTTTGTTAGTTTCTTCTCCACGTAATCTATTAATTGTGAAACTAACAACTTGTACATTCACAAAGTAAACATTTTGTTTGAATTTTGAATACAAACTCTTGAATTTGAGTTTAATTAGTTTTTGTTAAACATTATATCTGCCCTCCTAACGAGAAACACAGTTATTTTTTTACTGCAAATAATGCCATCAAGTAGCTTATTTTTGCATTCAAACTAAAAACGCAGTACATAATGGCTATTGCTGTATTTCTCGTTACGGGCAGGGCAGATATCGCACCTCCAGAACTAAAGTGACTCAAAATTTACAACTTTTGGGAAATGAAGAAAATGTATTCGGCGCTCGTGCGAGTTGCTCAAAAAAAACAGACCGAAACATGCCTCCATCTCTCTCTGATCAAATAAAGACGGTTTTTTAATATAGGCATGAAAGAGTATACCTTTTTAAGTCATTCTGAGTGTTTAACTCATTTTACCCAAATTTTGAGTTAGGTCACTTTAGTTCTGGAGGTGCGATATGAGGATTTTAGTAATCTCTTGTCAACGTTTGGATTGTTCCTTCCTTCTTTCTGTCCCTTTCTCTCTATTCCTCTCTCTTTCTTCCTTTCAATCAATCAATCAATCAAAACATTTATTTGTCATAAGCATAGGTATTGAGTACAGGTCTTGAGGGTCATTTAGATCTCCATGCTTTACCCACAGGGCATACAAATATTTTCAGGGCATAATTTCAAATTAATATCAATAAATTCTGAAAATGTCTAAGTTTACAATGTTGTTTAAAAAAATGTTACGATATGTCAAATAGAATTTGTAATTAAAAATTATTTAATTAAATAGTCAACACGTTTAGAAAATTGTCAAGATTAAGTTGTCCAATAAATAATAAAAAATGTCGGATATTCAATAGAGTAGTCATTAAAAATAATACAATTATATAGTCAAATCGCTTAAAATAGCTTTCTGGGCTAGGCCGACTAATCTACCAGGGTGGCATAGGCGCTGGACAAGCCGCCATCTAAGCCAGCTGCATAACCGTAGTGGGTAAACGCCTGCGGTGAATGGCCTTGTCGATGACACACAGATACAACTGTGTGTCCAATGTCCGGTTTGTTTGTCACGCTTCGATTGCGTGGAGACATTTTCATCTGCGTGCGTCGTAAAAAGCGGTGGTCATGGGTTTGAATCCCGGCATGTAAGTATAAGTAACTAAGGGCTGGTTTTTAATAGTCAAATAACTTTTATCTGAGGAATAAAAATGGCGGTTTGACATAACTTTCATACAAAGCTGTCAAACCACAATTTTTATTCCTCAGATAAAAGTTATTTGACTATTGAAAAACCAGCCCTAAAGTGAAAATGCGTTTATTGGCACCAACAACTTAATATATAAAGAAATAAAAAAATATGTAGAAAGTTTCAGTATCTTATTAAAGGCGGTCTAAGCCCTGAACAATTTATTTATTTATTTTATTAAGGAAGAGACCTACCTACGAACAAATTAAACAAACTGCCTCTGAAGAGCGTCTTAATGAATCCTGTTTTTATAAATAAGACTATAAGTGGTGACATAATAATATGATCCGAATCCATTTCATCATAATATAAACAATCTTTCCTACCGGCGAACCTATGGCAACCCGCCTCCTATAAAAAGGCGCAAGTCACCTTTTACTCTCCCCCCACGACTAACCCTCGTTACATGGTGCGCAGGCCCAGGAACGTTCTAGTCGACCCACCCGATAAGCTCTCATCCGACCTAGACCTCCTCCTGGAGGCCCAGGCCCAGTCAGATGTAGCCCCCGCTCCCAACAGTGTCCCCGGGGACACTACTCTCACTTAAATTTTTCTTTTTGTCACTATGTGACGAATCCCCCTAAGCGGTAGCTCTAGTGAGCTCCGCTGTGCGCCCTCCTCGGCCTCGAGGGGGGTCGCTCATGATGTAGGTTTAGGGGTCCTTAGGACCAAACCAGCCCCAAGGTGGTGTTTAGTGGGTAGGCGCACTCTGCGAGTCCCACATTGGCAGCACGGCCGGGCCCGTGCTGTTATGCATGAGCATTCACCACCTCCCTCCCCCGTATCCTCCGGAGGGTGCCCTTTATAGGGCTAAAAAAAAAAAAAAAAGAACTCGTTTCCATTCGATCGCGAGCGCTTCGGGAAGTAACATCTGCACTTAGTCTGCGTCATTGGTAACGAGCCCTGGTCACGTGAGCTACTTATTTTCATTACTTTTTTTATTTATTTCTGATTTTGTGATTATTTTGTGTGCATTTTGGACATAATGTGGATTTGTTCTTTTTGGTGATTTAATTTGAAAATTGTAATCGAAATAAAGGTTAGGTTTTTGTGATTTGTATTTTTTTATTTCTCGACTACTCTTGATGCTAAAATCAGAAGTGGGATAAAGAACTACTTAATTAATTACTAGAACAAGCCCACTTTACAGAAAGAACAAATCTAACCACATTTTTCTAACGATTTTTTTTTTGTTTTGTAACGGTTTTTCTGTTGATTGATTTCAGATCGTTAGCACTTGAAACTTCATAGGTAAGTTTTCTACCTGTCTTAGTTGCACTATGACCCGTAGCCGGTCCCGTGACACGGCTAGAAGTCGTTTACGAAGTGGCTCACGTGCCCGTTTGCGCTCGCGTTCGCGAAACGCGTCTCGCGGTCGAAGGCGGTTGCGTTCAGGATCTCATTTCCGTAACAGGTGTCGGTCTCGAACTCGAGGTACTGTCCGTGATCGTCATAGATTCCATGATGCTGATTTGCGGAGCTGTAGCTCGAACTCGAGCAATTACCACTGTACTGACGGCCGATCTTCTCACCGTCATTATAAGCGCCAACGAACTTCTAATTGACCGTCTCCCGAGCCAGCAGCACGGAAAACGAACGACAATAGTGCAGTTTTAAGCGTTCAGCCCGGAGTGAAGGAGATTTTGCGCCCCGTTTCAGAGCATTCTTTCACTCCAACTCCAAATGTACCCTCGTTAGCTCCAGTAGTGGATTGTACAACCCATAAGAATCGTGGTCCCTCTATCACATCAGTCGCACAGCACTCCGAGGCATCTACTATCGCGCAGGCTATAGTTGAAGCTATAAAATCCGCTCAACCCATGAGGTCGCTTAATTATTTTGTCTCAAACTTCGACCCTAATGTCAATAACATCGAATTGTGGTGTGAGGAAGTTGATCGTGCTAAAAATGTAAATGGCTGGAGTGACCACGAGTGTTTGTCTCGCGTAGCGTTGTGTCTCAAAGGTGACGCTAAAGTGTGGTTATCAGAGTGGGTCACGAACGATAGGACATGGTCTAATTTCAAAACTGAATTCAAGCCACTATGCCCAAGCAAATTAGACTTCGCCAATATTTTATTTGATGCCATGAAAAAACACATCTGATAACTACCCTACATATGCGGAGTACGCGCGTCGCACGCTTCTGCGTTTAAGAATAGTGCAGGGCCTTAGTGACGAGCTGAGAACGTTAATTGTCATTCGCGGAATTGACAGCCCCCAAGACCGCGCTGCTGCTGCCAATGCGTCCCTCACTCCTGAGAGCATTGTCTCATTTCTCTCGATTTATAATAAACCAAGTCAAGCCAGACCAGATACACGTTCTCGGCCCCCGCTAAAAAGACGGCTCCCGCCAAATTCGTCTGGTAGCCGCGATGAAATAAAATGTTTTGTTTGCACTCAAAGGGGTCATTTAGGTCGTGACTGTCCTACAAGGCTTAACAAAACTTCTGACGTATCAAGACCTAATATAAATGTAAGTGTTTGTCTGTTTTGTAAGAAACCGGGCCACACAGAGGCCACATGCTTTAGTAAGGCGCGTTCAGAGACCCGAAAACCAAATAACGTTAACTGATGTACCGATCGAAGAACAGTGACGTCATTACAGCGGTTCTTATTCTTATTATAGACGTTCTTATTGATAGCGGAACTCTGAACGTATCGCTGATTTCCTCTGCCGTCATAAAATAGCTCTCATGTCAACTCAAATCGAGAATTTGCACGCTTAAAGGTATTAGTGGCAAGTAAGTTGTAGCCCTGTCCTACGTCACAGTTGTTTTGGAGTTTAGTGACATCTCGATTGAGGCGAACCTAGTCGTACTGTCTTCCTGTATGAGCACACCAGTTATTATTTTGATGTACGTAATCGTGATGGAGTAATGTATTTTCGTACAAAACATAGGCATTATCACTCATTCCGCGAAATATCCTCGCATATTACTTCATACAGTCGAAGCGCGCAGTTACCTTTAGGTAAATTCACCACTTGTGAACGATGAACGTCAATTAGTTTTCTCAATTTTTTATTTTTGGTCACTTGCTACAACTGTAAAAACAGGTGCTATGGAGATTGAGCTTAGCGGATAATAAATTACACCTTGCAGAATTTTATTGATACAGCTTATTCCGAGCTAGTTACTGAGTTACTGTTACTGAGGGCATTAAATTGTTACGAAGCGTATTGCAGACTCTTACACAGGCCGGGTTTTCTGTCATCGTGAAAACGTGCAACTTCTTGTCAACTCAAGTTGAGTACCTGGGTAAAGTTGTTAGTAAAAGTCAGGTTAGGCCAAGCCGGGGAAAAGCAGAAGCTCTCGCTAATTTTAGTCCACGGGAGGAAATAAATCAGGTGCACCGGTTCCTTGGCCTGGCCGGCTACTTCTGTCGGTACGACAGGTAAACCAAGTTTCCAGAGCTCACAGATTGCTCAGGTAGCAGACGACGAGATGGAAGGCCTTCTACAGAAACTGCACGATGGCTACCTCGACTCAGCCCGGTACGTCGTGCGACACGACGCGTTGTACCTACAAGTGCACTCATATCCAGGAATTCCTCACCCAGGAACCAAAACTGTTCTGTTATGACCCCAAAGGGCATCGGTTCTCTCTCACAGCCTCCTCAGAGTGTTTAACGACGAGTATGAGCACAATGCAACCGACAACACTGGATCTCATCCTTAAAAGTTTTTGGTTCCTGGGTCAACAAATGCATCGATCTTTGTCTGGTGTGAATTTCTAAGAGGCGTGTGCCGCGAGCGTCGGCAGAGATAAGCTCCCCGTGACTACCAACTTAATTTTTTTATGTTTGTGGTTAAATATTCCCAGTGACCGACCAGGATAGTTGAACCCTGGGATGCGCGGTTTATACAAGGTGGTGAGGATCCTGCCGAGTGGCCGTTACGAGATCCAGCTACTCAGTGGAGGTTGCGGCAAGACCACGCAGGCTGCGGCGCAGTACATGGTGCCGTGGCGAGGAGAGTGGTGCCCCGAGACCTGTGTCGCGTTTTTCGCTGATGAGTGGGGGCCACGACCCTCTTTGTCCAATAAAAGCGTTGCTGTATGGCTCGTCGTTATTCTCAACTCATATTTCTTAATTCATATAGCTTAATTATCTACCTCTCTACTGTCATAAATCTAATGCGCTGCAGCTTGTCGCTTAATGCTAAATATCGCTTAAATCAGAAATAAAACTAAGAAAACTTTTTTAAGCTAAACTAAGAAAAATTAACCGATAACGTTAGGCATAGAAGGGCGGCGAACGGTACAGTGCGTATTGGATAAGGTGTGAGTCTATGTGTGTGGGACACCCGGATTGGGACGTTGACGTGTGTCGTCCGTCCAGAGGTTGACGTGTGTCGTCCGTCCAGGCGTTGACGTGTGTCGTCCGCCCCAGCGTTGACGTGTGTCGTCCGCACAAGCATTGACGTGTGTCGTCTGCACAAGCATTGACGTGTGTCGTCTGCACAAGCATTGACGTGTGTCGTCTGCACAAGCGTTGACGTGTGTCGTCCGCCCCCGTATCGACGTGTGTCGTCCGCCACGCAGGTGACTGATGTTACCAGCGAGGAGCGCTGTGGCCCTGTCTACTGGCTTCCGGGTCGGAAGACTGAGATGCGAAGACGAAGAACGAAGTTGGTAAAGAGGGCCCTGTTTGATTGTCTTTTTAGCTGTATGAGACGTCTCGATAGGAGGAGATTATTATGATCGTAATTATGATGACGATGAGTAACTGATGAAGTATGAATTAAGTGAATGGTTTTGAAAGAGAACATGTGGTGACGAATGGAAAGTTAAGTGAAAAGTGTCTCTTCTAATGCAGGTTCTGCTTCCAGATGACGATGATTCTGATGGTAGATCATCAACACCTGCGGCTGGTCCTTCAACTGCGCCATCAATGCCCGTGCTCGTAGTCATCACGGGGCTAAGCGGCACCACTGCTGCAGAAGCTCGGGTCGAGGACAACCCTTAGTCAGGAGAGGCCGTATAAGCAATCTTTCCTACCGGCGAACCTATGGCAACCCGCCGCCTATAAAAAGGCGCACGTCACCAGAACTCGTTTCCATTCGATCGCGAGCGCTCCGGCGGCGCTGCACTTAGTCTGCGTCATTGGTAACGAGCCCTGGTCACGTGAGCTACTTATTTTCATTACCTTTTTGATTTATTTCTGATTTTGTGATTATTTTGTGTGCATTTTAGAGATAATGTGGATTTGTTCTTTTTGGTGATTTAATTTGAAAATTGTAATCGAAATAAAGGTTAGGTATTTGTGATTTGTATTTTTTTTTCTCGACTACTCCTGATGCTAAAAATAACATAACATAACATTTACATACAGGCACATACATTGCTTCTGGCCCCACACTAGTATACCCTGTGTCGTGGGAACCAGAAACAGCGACGTCACAAACATGTAAACATGGATTCGAACCCGGGACCTTTCGTATGGTAGTCAGATGCACTAACCGCTGCGCCACAGAGGTCGTCATTAACCCATTATGTACCCACCGAGGGGCACCAGGTCTCTTCCCTGAGGAAGGTATAGGCCATGGAAGAATGCCACTAGTCATAGACGGTCACGCATCTATGCCCTATATTGTTTAACCTTTGTGATAGCTTAAGATCACTCAGGCAGCCGGGGCTAGTCCAGTGGAATATGGCCTATACCTTCCTCAGGGAAGAGACCCGCGCCCCTCGGTGGGGACATAATGGGTTGATGATGATGATGAAGTATATTTATATTTTACTTAGCGATTTCAACAGCTAAGGTGACCGTTCGAGGTCACAAGCCCTAGAACACGTCTAATCTTTTAGAGAAGGGTTATGTAATGTCTTGTGAAGTGGCAAGTAGATAAAGCAGGTAGCTAGTTGCCTATAATACATATAATAGGATGTATTAGAAACTTCCACTTTAGAATCGCTAGAATTTACTTAGAAGTACTTTAGAATCGCTCGTAGCCTGGGCTGCCTGAGTGATCTTAAACGATCACTAAGGTTGAGCAACATACGGCGCGTTCAGTCCATGGATGGGTCACCGTTCTATGACTAACGCTAGTGGCATTTTTCTGAGCGGTTCCGTGCTTCGCAAGGCACGTTAACCCTTAACTTGGTAGCGTACACCCCAATGTACATAGTTTTTAGGGGAAAAAAGTAGTGTCCAAAATAATAGTAGATGGTTTTCTTTTACAAAAGAAATATTGTATAGCAACTCAAAAATGATAGAAAAAATTATTTACTCTTGCGACACAAAAAAACAATTGTCAAATTCAAAATTTCTTCGCGCCGACAAGGTGTCCGTGCGACTTGGGTAAGCTTTTTATAATTTTCGACAACTTATAGCATGAGATGTGGTGTTTTTTTGCTTTTCTTATAAACTTTATTATGCAAACTATCTGTCACAACCATTCGCACATCAGTAACTTCCATAAAAGTAACGTAACTGGTTCAAAAGTTGGTATGTACAGTAGGGTGGCCCACGCTTGTATGGGAAAAACATTTTTTTCTTCCACGCTTTACGCCACCCCTTTTTATCGTTATGCAGATCAATGCCAATATACATGACAAGTTTCAAGTTCCTAACATAAGAGGAAGACTGTGCTCAACCGGATTGAAATTAGAAAATTTTAAGAAAAAACGCTTTTAATGTGTGACTTCGGAGTACAATAAAAAATTATAATGTTACATGATTTACTATTTATTTGACCCAAGAAAACGATGAATTTTAATTATGCAAGTTGTTTGTAGACGGTACTGTTATAAAAATATATGTATTTTAATCCATAACGACTGTAATTAGACCTTTTTTTGTCGTCTGTGTTGGTACTATTTTTCTGTTCTTCTCGACTACCTGTAGCAGAAATTGCTTTTCCTCCTCATCTTTAGTAAGTGCCCTATTAAATTCTTCAAACATCTTTACGCCTCTTTCTGCTGTATCATTTACAACTCGCAACTTTTTCACTCTATCTTGACCATGGAGGTAATCCCCGTTATCTTTCCAGATGTCAGGAGGCAGCAATAAAAATGAATCTTCAATATCCAACACAGTGAGCATCCGTAGTGTTCTTTTAGATGCAAAGTCTCCTAATGTCGTATTAGTAGTCAAAATGGCAGGATTCCCTCTTACTCGACGAGAGATAGGTTCAGTGTTGATTTGACTGACAATGTTCATTTTTTCAGTAGGAGTCACTCGATCTGAAAATAAAGCAAAGCCCACGAGCTCATCGGACAAATACCACAGGTGGCGCTCCAGTACTGTTCTTGCAGCAATGCCGATTTCGGAATCAATAGACTCATAAGCTTTGAGGTTTCGCCACAATTGCAGATCTCCACCCGGTGCTTCTGCTGTTAGAGGTGCTTCAATCCACGCTTTAGTATAAATAAGGGCCCCAAACTGGACAAACCGGCCAAGTTGTGTCTCTTCTCTTCTGGTTAGTTTTACAACCTCCTGACTTTTAAATAAAAATATTTTCATGGCATATAATAATTTTGCCATCCAGCGAGCGTGATGGATAGGACCTGGAGCCCTCCAATGAATTTTCTCGGGAGGTTTATTTATAATAGTCATTGTCAGCTCCATAAGCTCTTGATAGTCATCCCTGCTTTGTTTCTCTGTGCTTAGAGCCTTGTAAATAGATTCTAGAGTACTTTTAACATATTCCTCTTTATCGGAAGTTAAGTCGAGCCCTTCGTAGTTATCGTGAGAAATTTCATCCCAAACAATTTTAATTTTTTTTAATAATGGTATCTCGGGTGAACTTGACGGCCCAAAGCATAGTGTGAAGACTTTTGCAAGAACAATTTCCATCATATGATGTCGACAGGCAAGCCATAGAAGTTCACGAGACATCATACCTTCAATAAGAGTACATGCTCCTTTTTTTTGACCCGTATTTGCGGATGTTGTATCAAAACTCAGCGCTCGAACTTGCTCTTTAACATTCCAATCCTCCAACAACTTAAAAACAGCACTAGCTGCTTGTTCTCCAGTTCCTGATGTCAGTTTTGGTACACCAAGGAGCTTTTCCTCACCATCTCCAGAAACTAAGACCGGAAGGCGATCCACTTTCTTTTTATCCAGTATATCGGGCAAGATCTTACCATCCCAGTGTACTACTAATGGATAATCCGGCGCAAATGTACCCCTCACTTCGTTATTTAGCTCCAATCTTGCTCTTTTTCGTGTTCGCTGGATAGAACTCCGTGAAATCGGAAGTTTAGATGGGTCATAACCGAGTGCTGCAGTGAGGGGAATCATCAATCGCACTGCTTCTCTATCCGTTATTTTATTGCGATCTAGAGCGCTGGTAACATGTTTTGTGAAAACAGAGCTGACTGGAGTTGGAGTAGCGCTCGCAGGAGTTAAGACAGAGCTCTTTGTGTCTACATTTTGTTGACGCTGAGTTAGTTTGAAGTCTTGAGTTTCATCATCCTCTTCAGTGGAGCTGCTACTGCTTAAACTTAGCTGTACAGATGAAGTTGAGGTAAAAGCATTGCTCTTGGTAACCTTTTGCTTGTGTTGTTCTGCCCTTAATTTACGTTTTGAGTGCGCTCTTGCTGCTTAGCAAACTTTTTATCAACAGAAGCTATAAACATCTTACGCCCTCCTCTTTGGTCCAAAAGAAAGTCACGATCTTCTGATTTTTTTATTAATTGAAGAGCATCTGCGTGCGAGATGTCGAAAAGATGATCTAGGTCAGAAACAAATAATTCTTCTCTTTGCTTCTGAGCTTGAGAAGCTCGTCCTTTGTTTTTCTTTAAAAGCAGCCATTTGTTATGTATCTTTTCAAGTTTTGTGATACAATGTTTCTGTTGTTGTGTTGGTACGCAAGCTTTATTCCAAAGTTCTGTTAACTCCTCTATAAGCAAATGTGAAGCAGTTCTTACGCTCTTTTTCTCGCTCAAGTATACGTGAAAACGCAGCAAAACTTGCCTTACTGTAGGCAGCTGACTGAGGCGAGATATCGACTCTAAGTCCCGTAAGCCGATGAGGAAATTTTCGTGTTTTTGACGTGTAGAAGTAGCCATTTTAAAATACCTTTGCACTCACTCACAGCAGTTTAAAGCCTAGTTTATAGTTATTTTAGCTTACTTGTACTTGTTTTGCACTATTAAAAGTTCTCAAAATTAATTGTCTGCATGTCACAAGCAAATATCGATACGTCAATTTTCACAAAAAAAATGAACTTAATGTGTCGTTGAGCACTGCCTTCTACTAACACTAGGAAGATAAAATTTTACCGTTCCAATACTGTGGGTAGGTGTAACAAAAAAATGAAGTGGCGCGATCGAAAACTAAAAAAATTTTTTTTTGGGCCACCCTAATGTACAGTGTAATTACCGTTGCCAAGTGGCCAGTAAAGTACCATTTGGTAACTACGGTAGCCATAGTGTACATTGCCAGGTTTGCGGAAAAAAAGGTTTTGGTTTTTTGTGCTATTTTTCCTCCATTTTTCTTGCATTTAAGCCTTTGTTTTTTGGTCAATTGGGTTCTCTTTCTATATTTCCTGCAGAACTTAAAACTATCAGGCGCGCACAATATTTTCGCTTTGGTTCATGAACAAAATGCATGTTTTGAAGAAAGCTCTATGTCTGACGATGAAAAATCTTTTTTCCAACCGCCTTCTTCTGTGGAAACATCTGATCCGCCTTCCTTAGATTCTTCACTAGAACGGCTTAATTTACTGAACAGTTCGTCAGAAAGCAACATAGAGAATGATACTCTTCAAACTGTACCACTTACACCAATATTTCAAGTAATATTCCCATCTCCATGTACAAGTTATTACAATGCAGTACCCACGCTGAATTCTATACAGTCATTGCCAACACCGACAGCTGAAGAACAGAATTTGTCTAATCAGCTCAGACAAGGCTCAGCTGAAGGGAATGATTAGTTCGTTTGTAGATTCACACCTAATAGAACCATAAAACGATACTGCAAAGAAAAAAAGAAGAAGGTTGATTTCGAGTGCCCCAAAGTCGTCAAGGAAGTCAAAGGTACAAGTTTATGGGTGGCGTGGATTTATCGGACATGCTGATTTCTCTTTATTGCACCCCACTCAAAAGCCATCGGTGGTATTTGGGCATATTCTCACAGTTGATTGACATGTACATAATCTTGTACATGTCATGATTGTCTACAATTGGGACGTTGTTGAGGATTTCGGGTAGGAAATTTTTGAAGGATTGTCTACATCTGGGATAATAGCTAGGAATCAAGATATAATTGAAGAACTAAACTTTAAAAACCCGTAGAAGTTCATTCAACAGATAGGATTCGCTATTATGATAAAAGACATTTTACAGAAGGTGGTGATGAAACATCGAGCTACAAATATTGCAAAAGTGGACGAACCACTGTATGGACTGGTAGGAAAGCAAAAACGCTTGTTTCTGCATTTTCCACACAAAATAAAAATAATTCCATGTGAAATAGCTAAAACAATTGCAGTATTGCGAATTAAGATTATAAGTGTAATTCTGACGTTGTTTACCGCTTAGTTGGCATTGTACACTGTGGTGTTCGTAGGTTTTCTCGAAAAATTTCTAAAAATATTTTTTTTTTTCATTTTTCCCATGTCTTTTATTGTGATATAAACTAATGCAACTCAACTAATATGCATATTTTTGAAAACAGAATTCTTGCCAAGTTAAGGGTTAAACAGTTGGTGCCGGCTGCCGTCGATAGATGGCAGTCGTTAAACCAATTCAGAGGCCTTAGGGCGGCTTGCAAACTTTTGACAGTAAGAATAGCCAATAGTCTTACAAGCCTCAACAATCCGAACTTGGCCCCCGTGGTGGAGTATGGCCTATACCTTCCTCAGGGAAGAGACCTGTGCCCCTTGGTGGGGACATAATGGGTTGATGATGATGAGAAACTTCCACATCAATAAAGATAAATTTAAATCATATCAAAAATAAAAATAAAAAAAATAAAATAAAATAAATACGGGTACCTTCAACGTCGAAATGACCGAAATTGAAAGTTACGCCCCCCATTTTCCGCTTATGGGGCAACAATTCATACGTTTAACTTTTCTAAACAACTTTTTCTAAACAGTCTTTTTGTCCGTTTTTTTTTTGTTCAAAATGATGTAGATTTTGAACGGACATTAGTGTTACCTAGTCTTGTGCAGTTTCCGTCTTGAGTAGAATTTTTTGTTTGAATTTTCCAATTTGTATATTTCCAAAATAAAGCCAGGTGTTCCGCCCGGCGCCGGCCCACGCTGTCAATATCAATCAATCAATCAATCAAAAGGTTGTCTGGAAGAGACCGCTCTAAGCGATAAGACCGCCAATTGTATACCGTTACTTAGACATAAGAAAATTATAATTACTCTGTATCCTGGTTGAGCAATAAAGTGTCATCTATGTATCTATCTATCAATCTATCAATAAATCACTGTTTTTCCTTTGCTACTCCGAGGCTACTCCAAATGTTTTGCGCGTGGAGTTAGATTGTTCAGCCCTTATATTACATAACTTTCCAAAAGAGTGAAAATAAAAATGTTTAAGACAGTTCGGAGTATGAGACACCTACTGGGAAAAAAGTCCCAGAATGTATCAGTATGACATTTATGTCTAGTATGACTTTTTTTTCGGGTATGTCACTCCACCTCATAAGGTGGTGTGACATACCGGGAACAAAAGGGCTAAATCAGACAACTCCATACAGTGGAGTCTTACGTAATTGCACCACAGGTCGGGAGACCCCCCATCTGTTGCGGGGACTGCCCAGTGCCCACACTGTCAATATCGATCAATCAAATTATAACACGTTTTTCCTTTGCTACTCCGAGGATACAATTTTTTTGCGCGGAGTTAAATTGTTCTGAACGTAGGTTATTTGGCAATAGCCGCGCCTTAATACAGAAAGAGGCACACCCACAACGTGGCTACCCAACGTTTCGACGTCAAAGTGAGCCAAGGAAAGAAACTGTACATAATTCCGCCATTACGGTATAAATCGTTGCGTAGAAAAAAACACGTTTCTTGTTTTTTTTGTTCGCGTGCGGTGTCCGAATGCAGGCGCGTTGTGAAAGTGATGCCTCGTTTGCATTACTTGTTGTATTGTTGCTAGAAGTCATAGTCCTTAGAGTGATGTGAAGTTGACCAAGTGTGAAACTAGAATATCAATTTGTAGTAGTAAGTTATTCATTAAACGGGTCTAATCGCCATTATTTACTAGCTTAATTACGCTAATTCCTAAAAATTAGGCAAAGTTACAATTAATTACCGTGGTGACTGAAATTGAAGAAATGGAAAGAAGAAAAAACATTTATTTAACACCACAAAGACATAAAATATATGTGACATGTGATTAAAAACAAGTAAAACAAATAAACAATAACAAAATAATTTCAAAACAATAAGGAACGCAGATTATGACTATGCAGCGATAAAGTTGCAATTACTGTAAATCACTGCGCTGGGTCTACCCTCAAGTTCATAACAATTCACAAAGAAGACCTAGGTCTTAATCTGATGCTAAACAATCAACAACTTGAAGCAAGAAATTAAATGCGAAACAAATAGAGCAATTCAAACAAGGTTACAAAAATCCAACATAAATAGCTAATAAAGCTAATAAAGGCAACAATTTTAGTCACTTTACGTGATGCAAAAGTCCCCATACTGCTGGCTGCATTACCATATTGAACGGTCAGGGAGATCCGTTGCATGTGATATCCAAGACGCAGTCCCTCAAGCATCGTCCTAACTCCCGATAGAAGGCCTTGCCATGGGCACCCCATGCTCTGATAGTCTCAACTGCCAGTGGTAAAAAAATAACTTCTCATGAACTGCCTACATTTTTTTAAGTCAATGCCAAAAGTTTAAGATATTATTATGTTCCTTTAAACATTAATAAAAATATTATTAATAATAGTTATTTATTACAATGGAGATCAAGTCTACAGTTATTAAGTTTTATTGGGTAAATTGACAGCAGTGACCTCCTGCGTACGTTAAAAAATAGTTCGGTCCAAGTTTCCATTTACGTACAATATCAATGGTCAACCCGCCGCCGGCCACAATAGTGCTAGGATATGAGGCCTCGTCAAGATTCTGCTATATTATTTTAGCACCTATGGAGTTTCAAGTAAACCAAAAGGTTGTATTAAAGCTTCCACTATTGTAGAATATTAGGAACTTTATACTCTGTAAACCACTAACAATTTCAAACTGTTCTGAAGTATTTTGTTTCGCAAAAAATAAATAAACACATTACTTCAAACAAACGTAGGTACTCTCCGGATGTAAGATTTTTATTTTTAGTCAATAAAAATCAATCGCGGAGAATATTTTCGGCAATCGTCATTGCAAAATGAACCGCGTGTAAACACCCAACTTCATAACTATCTTCCAAAGAGTGGGCGTGCGATTATGCGTTTTGCTTCGCGTTGCGTGAGACGAAACAGACGCGAACTCAGGTGACCGAGCGTTTCACACAGCGTGAAATACAAAAAGGACCACCAGTAAATGGAAGCTGAGTCATCGGTAGTCTGGAAAGGTGTTGGGGTTGGGGGCTGGCCTTGGCTTTGTTCATTGGGAATACCGCGTGGACAATGTAGAACTTGTTTTGTAAGGCACTGAGTGGAACGATGAGGTATAATCGCGAGATACTGTGAGAAAATAACGTTGAAGTGGTGATTTTATGAGATGCTATTGTAGCTACGACATGATCATCATCAACCCATTATGTCCCCACTGAGGGGCACGGGTCTCTTCCCTGAGGAAGGTATAGGCTATACTCCACCACGGGGGCCATGTCCGGATTGGTGGAGGCTTGTAAGGCTAGTGGCTGGTCCTACTGTTAGAAGTTTTCAAGCCGCTCTAAGGCCCCTGACTTGGCTTAACGACTGCCATCTATCGACGGCAGCCGGCACCAACTGCTTAACGTGCCTCGCGAAGCACGGAACCGCTCGGAATAATGCCACTAGCGTTAGTCATAGACGGTCACCCATCCATGCACTGAACGCGCCGTTCAGTTGACTGTCTAGTATAGACAACGGTGTCGGCGCGGCGAGCGGTGACCGTTGGATGCGCCAGCGCATGTTCGACTGCTATCAAAGGAATGTAGACCTTATTTCAGCGGAGGGAAGATTATTTTGGTGTGCATCGAAAAGTTGTACATTTCTTAGCCGCTTTTTATAGACACACATGGCTATGTGTGTCTATAAAAAGACACGAACTCTGTCCGCGTGGACTTTAGTTCAAAATGTTGCAACCCCGTTCACTCCCGTTAAGGGTTAAATTTAGAAAAACCGTGAATCACGTGTTCAATCAATTGTGTTGAAGAGTATTTATTTCAAGTTTCAAGAAAATCTGACAACATTTTTTTATACCTCCATACAAACTTTAACACCGCCGTTTACCCCTTTAGAGGGTGAGTTTCAAAAAATCCTTTCTTAGTGCTCCCCTAGGCTCCCTAAGGAACTCCCATGCCAAATTTCAACCCCCTAGGTTCAGTAGTTTGGGCTCTGCGTTGATTCTAAGTCAGTCAGTCAGTCAGTTTCTTCTTTTATATATATAATATATATAGATAGATTGCTCATGCTCATGCCATAACTTTGTAGTGTGACTTATCAACTAGTATTAAATGGTTAGATACCTTCTAACCAGGAGCCATACATAAATTACGTCACACAAATTTCATGATTATTGACCCCTCCCCCCGTCCTTGTCACAGCTGGGCCCTTAATGCGAGTTTTTTCATTCACTTTCGATAGCGAGAGCGTTTGAAATTTGTATAGGAGTGACAGAGAGACAACTAGGTGGCGCGCTTTGTCACTCCTATAGAATATGAGTTTACGTTAACGCGATCGAGTAGTTTAAAAAACTCGCACTAAGCGCACAGGTCACTTTTGAGACTCCCTCTCACTAGTGTGACGTCACATATTTTTCAATTTTACGTATAGAAATTATTGAATTAAATCAGTACTCCCGAAATTAGTTTTATTTCCGATAGAGTTCATAATAGCGTCAGGTACAGAGAGACTTGCAAATGTTTTGTTTGAGTCCTTCATTAATAGTTCATCAAAGTTCGTGTTTTAACATCAACATTAATGTCTCTACCTACCTTCCCCCTGAACGTGTGACCTAATTTCTGTATAGCCACCTATCGCACTACAACACAATTTTTTTTATCTTTAAAAAATAAGCAATTATGCCCCTGTTTCACAATGTTCAAATAAAGTTCTAGATAAGCTATCCGCAACCAGGGTTGCCGTTTGTTTTAAATTTAAAGATGTGATCCTAAGATGCGTGCGTCCGTTTATGGCTTCAAATTTAGAACAAACGGCAGTCGTGGTTGCGGATAGCTTATCCGGAATTTTATCAGCAGATTGTGAAACAGACCCTTAAAGTTTTTATATTTTTCAACCCAATTTGTTTATGCTTTTAATTTAGACAAGTTGATCCTTTTTCAAATTTTTAAAAACAGTTTCATGCTCAACCGCTAGAGGCCACTGCTTAGTAACTCTACATCGCGCCATAGAGATGTTTTCTGTGCCACACATATACTTTGAGAACTCAATTCATTGTTACTCTGGTTTCCCTTCAATACGTATAAATCTTTCGCCTTTTACTAAAGATTTCCGTGGAGGGGAACACTCAAATGAGTCTATTTATATTTTTTATAGTCCAATTTCGGTTGGACTTTTTAAGAGGCTAAATAATGAATTACTTACATTCAGTTGTGTAGGGAGTGTACGATAATTGTTATTATTACAGTAAAATATCTCCTCATTTATCATTCGAGGAATTTGACCATCATCACATTGAGAGCACGATGTTTATAATATGCTGCTAGGTATATTATTATTATATCTCATTGTGATGTCACTGATGTCCCCGAGATAAATGATAAAATTACATTTATCACAGCTTAATAATAGATGAAATAAGCCTTTTTTTTCTAGTGGCGAACCTTTTGCGCCATTTGGCGCTATGCACACGAGTGTGCCCGATTCATCATCTGTCATCATCATCATTAATGAAACAGTCAAAAACATTTCCATTCTATCTGTTCCTAACGCTATTATGAACTCTTTCAGAAATGAAACTAAGTTTTGAACAGATGCTTTAATTCAACAATTTCTAGAGATATAGAAATGATTGAATTAAAACATCAGTTCAAACAGATGTTTTAATTCAACAATTTCTAGAGATATAGAAATGATTGAATTAAAACATCAGTTCAAACAGATGTTTTAATTCAACAATTTCTAGAGATATAGAAATGATTGAATTAAAACATCAGTTCAAACAGATGTTTTAATTCAACAATTTCTAGAGATATAAAATGATTGAATTAAAACATCAGTTCAAAACAGTTGTGACGATACTAGTGTGACGTCACATATTTCCAATGTTATATCTCTAGAAATTATTGAATTCAGTCAGTTCATCAGTTCAAAAATTAGTTATATTTCCGATAGAGTTCATAATAGCGTTAGGAACCGATAGAGTTGCAAATGTTTTGTTTGAGTGTCTCGTTCATAGTTCAAAGTTCGTGTTTTAACATTTACATTAATGTCTCTACCTACCCTCCCCTGAACGTGTGACGTAATTTCTGTATGGCCAGCTATCGCACTACAAAACAATAATTTTTTTTGATCTCACCTTTTCGTATATAATAAAAGCCACCTGTTGTGATCGGTACACCTCTTGATGCCAAGAGCAGTTTCTATTCGACGACTTCGAAATTATTTCAGACATTCAGTGGCGTAACTGAGCCAAAATGCCCGAGTTTGTAAGTCGTAATACTCTGATGACATGCCGCTATTTAATATTCTTCGTCGTAGCCTGTAGCTCGGATTATCTAAAAAAATACATCGTAACAAAAATAATGTCGTATTTTACGACATAAACACATCTACGATACGACACATCAACGAGTATAAACTCGTAATATTATTATCTATTTGATAAATTAATACTTTTAGTCTCGTTAAGAATTTACTATTATTAAATGAAGTGTTACCATACAATTATGTATTGCATTGTTTGTTCAAATAATAATAGATAGTACAAAAAAGAGTGAGAAAAAACTTACCATGTTAAAATGTCAAGTCATCTCATCATTAAGCCACAAGAAGTCCACTGCTGGACATAGACCTCCTCCATGGATTTCCAAAAAGATCCGTTGGAAGCGGCTTGCATCCGTCAGAGTCAAGTGAAATAAAATGATCTAATTTACAAAAATTTCGCGTCAGTGTTTCAATCACGTTTGAAAACGGTTTCACAGATTTGTATGATTTTTTTGTGTTAATTTGGTAGGTCTGAGAATACCTCGTGGGTTAACTAGGGTTGGCAGACATAAGTCAAATTCTTGTTAAATTATTGTTTTACATCACACTAATATTATAAACGTGAAAGTTTGTGTGTGTGTTTATATGTTTGTCAGTCTTTAGCGCTGAAACGGCTGGACGGATTTTAATAAAATTTGGTATGGAGTTAGCCGATACCCTGGATTAAAACATAGGCTACGTTTTACCGCGGGGAAATATCTTATTCCTACGGGAAAATCGATGAACCGCGGGTAACACCGCGGGGCACAGCTAGTAATACCATAATTTTGGCTGTCCATACAATGCGCAATGTGGGTTGGACTACCATGCCCCATAACTTTGCACATACTCATCGGATGGCTACGAAAATCTTTGATTCTTAAAATATAGACCATAGTGATCATTTTCGTATATTTATCTCAAGAATGACCATGTTTTTTTTGTTGGAACCTTTTTGATAAACTACGTCCATCTTATCTTATCGTATCCAATTTGAGGTTCAATTTTTTTTCTCGAAATTTTAAATAGCAATTTGGTTTGTTTTTGTAAAAAAAAAACACGTAAATACAGTTTTTTGTTTTGTTAAGGTCATGCGTTAATTAAATAACGATAAACTTGACCTTGATTAAAAAATGTTAATTATGTGTTTTTGACTGCCTTAAAAGTTTGTGTTTTGAACTTATATGGTTTTGATCCTGTGACAAAACATATTTGCCGGGTCAGCTAGTAAATTATAAGTAGGCTATTTATGCCTATGTAAGCCTTTACCAAGCGTTTCAAAGAACATCCATAAGTAGTAACACAACGTGTAATCGAAATAACGATAATCGATGTGAACCACCTTTTAGAATCGTTAGTTAATTTTTGTAGAGAAAAAAAATTGCACCGCGTGTGCTCTATGAAAATTAATTGATAATTATAAACACATCACATCAACGGAAATCACCGTTATCGCATCGCGCTATTATTAGAGCGGCGAGTAATATTAGAGCGTAATGATGACATTAAACTATAATTTAGTAAACTTCTGCAAATGATGCGCGTAAAATTACAAATGCAATATCAAACAGTCAAGGTATATCAAATCAAATATCACAGTAGAGGTAGAAGCATTTAAAAACACACGGAACTTACACTTCAAACGTAGCACCAAACAACTGAACCATGATCCGCATACGACTCGCTTATATCTCAGGGCTCAATTTACCTGGTATAATATCTAAATATCCAACCATCCAATGGTGGGTGATCCCTGATAATGCGGTTTACTGAATTAATCGGGCACACTCGTATGCATAGCGCCAAAGGTTTGAAAGTCGTCGCCACCACCACTAGATGAAAAAAAATGTTTGATGCTTACTGCTTACTAAAATTTCATCAAAGCATTAATCCATTATGCTGTGATAAATTTGTTTTTATCATTCATCTCGGGGACACGGACATCACAATGAGATATAATAATATTATATCATAACATCGTACTCTCAATTTGATGATCAATTGTAATGTAATACATAATTGAATACGTGAGTGGATGAAGGTGATAAGAGCATTTTTTTGATATTGTGAGCAAATTGAACTATTGAAGTTGAATTTAAAGTTAAACTAAAATTTTCTACAATATTTTTCCAATCCAAAAACACATACATCACGTCAAGTTCAAATTATCGGCCGATCAGAGGCTCAGAGCAGAGCTATTCGTAGGTTCGATTTATCTTATATTACTTTGCTTTTTAGTCTTATATAAGCCCAACCGAAATTGGGCTTTAAAAAATTGAGTTAGACTCATTTGAGTGTTCCCCTCCACGGAAATCTTTAGTAAAAGGCGAAAGATTTATACGTATTGAAGGGAAACCAGAGTAACAAGTACTTGGGTCTTCTAACTATATGTATGGCACAGAAAACATCTCTATTGCGCGATGTAGAGTTTCAAAACAGTGGCCTCTAGCGGTTACGCATGAAACTATTTTTGAAATTTTGAAAACGTTTCAACTTGTCCAAATTAAAAGCTTAAACAAGTTGGGGCGAAAAATGTAAAAAGTTTAAGTAAGTTGTGCAACAATTTCTTATAAAAATTTACTTATTTATTTTCTTAACTGTTTGCCATCTGTTGTTCTTTCTAAGAACTAATATTAGAGTTAGGCACTGCGTCACTTGTAGTACCTACTCGTCACTCGAGAATGCGGTATCAACGCCACATAGCATGGCGGAGTTGTTTACAGCGCAGTACAAGTAATCGAATAGAGATGGCGCTAGTATTGGATGAAAAACAAACTACAATTTTTTCAGGACATCAAATTACGTGGAAGATTATAATACAATCTAACAGGTAAAAATCCTGCAAGCAATTTTATTTGGTCAGTAAACATTGAATGAATTATTTTTACCAAAGTACAGTTCCCATCGAAATTCAGTTGCGTTTGGCTCGGGTCGCGCCTAATAGTGTCTGCACCGATAACGATGTACCGCGACTCAGCGACCTAGATTCGTACACCACCAGCAAGCGGGCCGATACCATCGTGGTATGCGAGCTTCTCGCCTTCGTGGGGTTAGCTTCACCGAGGCTGCGATCAGGGCGGTCAAGAGTATGCTCTTGGAACTACGAATATACTATAGGAAGCCGCCATTACCGCCGTACTCCTGGGAAAGACGGCAACGAGACTGGCCCGGACGACCTTGTTTGATCGCATCGATGTCACTAAGCTGTTAAGGGAGATCGCGCTTTTGAGGTACGATATCAACATCTGAGCCAAATTGGAGGTCTCGGAAAGCATGGTGCGTTTGCAGACCTCCAATTTCTAACCTCCAATTCGAGACACCGAGTTGTGACGCGAGCTGACGTCACTACGAGGAGCCGACGCACGCCGTGACGCTACACGCCACGTTTGCGGAAGGTGACGACTTAGCACGACAGTCGGCAACCCAATATCTACTCAGTACAACGGCGGTTATTTCGACTGATCCTTTTTCGAGAGAAAAATAGCCCTTCGTCACTACCTATAACTGTGGCATGTACCTAACGTCACCGTTCCACTACGATCTGCAGCAGCCAATGCATCCGCATCGATCCTATACAAAAAATTGGGTTGATGTATTTGAAGATAAAGGATCAACTAGTTCGTTAATGTTTAATTTTAATAAAAGTTTAATAAAATGTGATTTAAATAAAAGTTACAGGAGCTGGGTATTTTTCAAGCTTTTTAGAAAAAAACATAAAGTATTTTTAATAACAAAACAATGGTTGGTGTGGCGAGAGCGGCAATTGGGTGGACTGTATTTGCGACCAAATTTTCAACACCAGGAAGGTGCTCGTTGGAAAACCGGGAGGGACGTACCTTGGTTTAACGCCCCGCGGACGACGAAGGACGATCGCGGCAGCGTAGGTGGGCGCCGGATGGTCCTGGCCTCTGGTAGTCCAAAAGGGTGGTGCACAGCGTAGAATATCTTGGATAAATGCGGCGGAAAAACTGAATGTGACTTTCGTGTTCAATTCCCAAAAAACGTCTGTCTTGAATTTTAAAAACATGTCATGATTGTCACTGTCACTTCAAATTCAGTTGATTTTCGGCCAGGAGTCCAGCGCAAGTGCTGGCTGGATAGACCCGCGGAATCCACGAAGGGAGAAACCAAGGTTTGCATCCACTCCTAAGCCTCCACGAGCCCCTCTCAATGTTTACCATATGATCGCAACCAACAGCCCGTGCCAGTTACCGCTCAGGCGTAAACAATGGTTTTCTATTCTTATTTTCAAGGTCAGGACTTATGAGTATATAACGTCCTAACAAATCAAGCGCAAATATTTTAAGGGCCAATAGAGTAAAAGATAAATAACAATTTAAAATGTTCAATACATCAATTAAACAATTATTATTAGAAATGTCAAGCAAAAAATCTATCATCTATACTAAATAAACACCCTTTAAAAATGTACACGCACACATACGCACACCGCCGCACTAATACTTCAATCGTGTGTGTGTGTGTGTGCATGAAAACAGGATGATATAAAATGAATTGGTTTGGAAGTTTTATTTTTTGTTGTAGAAAAAAATTAAGCAAATCCTTTAATATTCTTATATTTTTTTGCTCAAAGGTATATTAATACACTATATATGACTACCCCTTAAAATATTTGCGCTTGATTTGTTAGGACCTTATATACAAGATGTTAATTTGCAAGCGTGCCATATTTTAGGACGTGATTATACTGCTGATTATAAACAAAAATCAATCATAAAAGAAGAGTCGATTTTTTTTCTTTTGTTCTCTGACGTCACATTTTTTATCGATAAAGAGAACGCCCAGCTCTAATATCGAATTATCTCGCACATCCCTAAACTTTCGTGTACTCGCAGAAGAATAAAAGGACGGCGGTTTGGCAACCACGCGCATCCACACAAACCGACGGAGACAACTTTGTCTTCATTGAAATAAGAACGAAAATGTCTTAACTCATCGGCATTCAGTGGTGGCGCGGACTTTAGAACAAACACGCCGCGCGAGCGCACCCCCACCCCCAATTAGCCTAGCCACTCAGTGACCGGACATCCTTTGTGACGTGCGCACGTGCCGATATCGCACGCTCTTTCATTAGTACCTAATGTGCGCGTGCCGCCACCGCCGTGCGCCGTTTCGTAAAGACAATGACGGATAACTACACAAATATTGAGTTAGTGGAAATGGTGCGACTGTACGCCGTGAGTGGCGATAGTTTGCGGCAAGCTGTCGAAATGTTCCCGAATCGGCCGAGACCATCTCGCCAAGTAATGCTAGCCGCTACTCAACGGCTCCGAGATTACCGCCAGTTCGACGTGCCCAACCATGCCCAAGGTCGAGGCGGAGTAGGACTCAGAGTGGAGCTGCAAGAACAAATTCTTGCCTACTTTGAAAACGAACCCCGTGCCAGCACTCGGGAGGCAGGGCCCGGATCTTACTCCCCTAGACTTTTATTTGTGGGGAGAAGTTAAAAGACTAGTGTATGCTGAAGAAGTAAACAATGCGGCTGTGTTGCGTGAAAGGATTATTTCTGCCTTCCAAACTGTTAGGCAAAATGTGTTTGTGTTGCAAAATTTAAAAAGTAATTTGTGTCGTCGTGCGAGACTTTGCATAGCGCAGAACGGTGGCCACTTCGAACAATTGCTCCGTACAACTTAATCATTGTAAGTACCCTGTAAATAACGTCTCAATTAGTGTAAATAATGGTGATTTCAGACTTTTAACTACGCCGGATCAACGATTTATTTGAAGGTAGGTTAGTACTTGAGTAAGTTATCAACTTCGTACTTTTTTTATACTAACTTGTAAATAAACTAATTTGCGCAATATTTTAATACCTACTAACCTCCTAGCAAAGAAATTGGTTGTTTTGTCGGTCCTAAGCCCGTGAGAGTAGGAAGGGAAATCTGAAATCATATGTTTCTTGTTGTTATTGCTGTTTCTTTCACTCGGTGCCAACTTGGCAACGGGGCGGGGTCTCGGTCTTTTCCCATTACGTGCATGTCGCAGCACCTTCCATCTTAGGTTATTCCTATTCAAACCCTAAAAATAAGTATTATTTTTATCGACGGCTTCCTTGAATATGGGAGACTGTTAGTAGACTGCATTAACTGGTAACATTAATTACTATTTTTTCTTTAAATATGGCACGCTTGCAAATTAACACCCTGTATAATAATCGTAATAATATAAGTCTAATAATGTATTTGTTTATTTTTCTGGTGTGTACAATAAAGAGTTCTAATGTAATCTAATCATTAAATATATTTACTTACATCAGTAGCACAATCAAAACAAACAGTGATATTCATACTTCTGAGGAGGCCTGTGCCCTATATCCGTGTGGAGTTTCTGGTCTTCCATCGGACGCGTCCCCCGGGTGGCGGATAGGGGAACGCCCTCCAGATATGGGGGGTACCGGCTTCAGCCGGCGCGGACCAAAACCAGAGGGAGGGGGATGTCCAGTGGCTTGCGCTGCTGGATGTCCCGCGGGGTCCACTATGGGCCCCGCACCCGTAACCCCACATTGAGTGGGGCCGGGGTCCTTCGGGCTGCGAGGAGACAACCTCTATAAAAAACACACGGTGGGGGCCCTCCTCTATGTCCCTCTGTTCAGCAGAGGGCATAGAGGAGGTTGAGGGAGGGTCACAGACGGCAGGTTGGGGGACCTGCCGTCCGACATCGTGACGGGAGAAGGGGGTGGGGGGCCCATGCCCCTTCTTCAGTGAGGGTGGGCCCGGCTCCTTTGCGAGTCGGGTCGACGTCGCCGGGGCGCCGCTGTAGCATTTGCACTGTGGTGTACCACTTGCGAGATCCGGCGGTGCCCCATTGCACGAGCGACAGGACGGCCCCCGGGGTGTTTTAGGAGGTATGCCTCTCCTATTATTAGGAGAGGAGAGTCCGACACATGGCCGTCGCCCTCCCCCAAGGGTGGCGGTTATGGTGCACAAAGCATTTCACCCCGTTAACAAAAAAAAAAGGCCTGTGCCCTATAGTGGGACGTATAAAGGCTGCGCATATATTCTAAACGTAATAATAACGTACAGAACCATGCATAAAAAGTATTGGAATGACATTTTAAGGCCCTTTACTATTAAAATAAATATTACGTTGCAATGTTTACTTACCAAACGCGGAAGGCACATTAAAAGTGGGCGCGCCCGTTGAAGTCTTTTCCACTTTGCTTAGTACGCCGTAGCCCGTAGCAGGGTGTAGGGTTACCGGATATGAGGCGGTTCGGGGTTGCTACGCCGTAGTCCGTAGCAGAGTGTAGTGTAGGGGTGCTTTTTGGTCCGGATCTCAAAAAGACAAGATGTAACTTCTGGTTGCGTAAAAAACTGGGTGAATGTTTGTCATTCTATTACGGAAAACGGCTGAACAGATCTGAATAAATTTAAGTTTTTTACTAATTATGGGCCAACTGTACTCAGAGAGCGTTCAGCGTTTTTCGCGTACAATATAACAATATCTTTAGGATGCTTAGGCTTCGCTGGGCTAAAATGTAGTCTCAAACGATATAACATATTCCACATTGTATCCACCATTCAGTCATTAGTTAGTCCATATATTCGACCATTTGTTCTGCGTTTTAATTTCTGGTGTTGGATGTTCACACTGGACTTCTGTGACATCTGTGACATCTGTGACGTGACACCAAACGGAACATTGGTGACATTGACATGTTTACTTCGCAACGCTATTATACAGAAAGATCATTTTCACATTGACAATACTCGATGATACGAATTTTTCGCTCATAAATTGTCGACTCGGATTGACTAACTTTTTACCCTCTTCAATTTGATGTGCATTTCGTTCGAGTCTATAGTAGACCGGTACGAAATTATTAATATAGATGTGCAAGCATGCGGCGTCAGGTCCCTGCTAGGCCGCGTCTGAGGCACTAGCAACGACCTTCTCCAGGAAATGAGGGACAAGCCCGACTGTCTAATATAAACATTTGGACAGCTTAAAAAGTAAAAATATTTTAAAAGGAAAAAAAACTTACATTTACATTTTTTTTTATTAACAATATCATCAAATTATATTACAAAATTATAAATTATAAACGTTATCAAATTATATTACAAAATTGAGTCGAAGCCTAAGCTAAAGCCTGTGTTATGCCGCCTCTACACATAGGCCAGCGCATTCGCCAACGCGCTGGCGGTGCGCTTGCCAACGCGCTTGTAGTTAATCCACACATTGGAAGGTCGTTCAGTATGGTTTGCTTCGGGCCAATGTGCGGACGGATTCAAAATGGATGTTGAGTCGCTAACAGCTGCAGCTGTATATTTATTCACAGCTTATAATTACTTGTAAATGTGTACAAGAAAAGGGTGATAAAAAAGAAATGGCAAAAAAGAAGGGGGTGGATTATTTACTTAGCACTTTTAATACTTAAATCATTTTTATTTTTATGGTAGGTACTTATTTTTTGCGTTCCACAGGCAGTTTTCACTCTAATAGAGTTCGATAAATTTAAATGTTTCCTCGTTACTCATGTTCGCCATTTCGTCAAGTTAGGTGTTAATTCGCCGCAAGAAGAGACGTGCACTCTTGATCGCTGCTCCGGGCAAACTGATCGCGCGGCCTATGTGTGGATGGTGCGCCAAGCTTGCGACGGTGTCCTTTGAAGTTCCCGACACCGCGCGGCAAGCTCGCAAGCGCGCCAGCCAAAGTTCAAATACCTAATTCTCTCATCGCTGTACCACACCGCGGTCTGTGACGCTCGCGGAGTATCATTTGGCACTGACTGAAAATCAGCACTGAAGGTTGGTCCTTCAGCATAATGCTGAGTCAGCTGCCATTTATAACAGCAGTGACACGCCGTGATCTTTATTTTCCTCCTGTTTTCTTCTGATTCTTTGTTTTGTACTAATTTTATGGTTTAATTTTTGGATTTATTTTGTTATGTGGCGTGTGTTTTGTTGTTATAATAAATTTTTCTTCTTCTTCTTCTTCTTCTTCTACCTACCGCGAATGCGCCAACGCCCGTTCTACACATTGGGCCAGTGGCTGAGTCAGCGCGCTTGCCAACGCGTTGCTCAATGTGTAGAGGCGGCTTTACAGTAGCGCGCCGCTCCTCATCTGATTTTCGTTTTCTGAAGTTATTTCATGAAAAAAGTTTAATGTAAACAACATGCATACATGTTGAATGAAAGGAGTTAAAATAGCAATAGATTCCAGAAAAAAGTTTTCAATTGGCCATGCAACCTTTTTTGAATATGAACAGAAACCTCAAAACTATTTCGAGGATGCTTTCAGTAATCGCTCGTAGCCTGGGCTGCCTGAGTGATCTTAAACGATCACTAAGGTTAAGCTACATACGGCGCGTTCAGTCCATGGGTGGGTCACCGTCTATGAATAACGCTAGTGGCATTTTTCCGAGCGGTTCCGTGCTTCGCAAGGCAACTTAAGCAGTTGGTGCTGGCTGCCGTCGATAGATGGCAGTCGTTAAGACAAGTCAGAGGCCTCAGGGCGGCTTGAAAACTTCTGACAGTAAGACAAGCCACTAGTCTTACAAGCCGCCACCAATCCGGACTTGGCCCCGGTGGTGGATTATGGCCTATACCTTCCTCAGGGAGACCCGTGCCCCTCGGTGGGGACATAATGGGTTGATGATGATGCTTTCAGTACCTTTTCTTTTTATCAGATTTGTAAATGACACTATATTTTTTAAGATATTCAATAAAAAGCCTTGACCTTAAATAACTTTTCTATGACGTCAGCAAAGATAGTATGAGTATTAATCCTTTTCTTACAAAAAAAAAAAGCCAAATTAACTGCCTTTACGTGTTTTAATGCAATAAAGAGTTTACTAATTATAATTTAAAAAATAAATTATCAAACACATATCAAAAATAGGTAGCAAAGCCCTTTCAAGATGTAAAAAAAAACATTACAGAGTAATAATGTGAGTAATAGCCGGTTTTTCTGAAATACTTGTTCTTCTTATTTGTTATTATTCCGTCAAAGGGTTGTCTGGAAGAAATTATTTTTAACCATGAGGCCAAATTGTACTGTGTATTTTTTTAATTTGTTTTTATGTCATGTGAATATTGTCATCTTATCCTATCTTACTATTATTAGTCAAAACCTTGCTACGACAATATTATGAAATATCTATTACTACAAAGTTAAAAAAAGGACTTTCTGCAGAATTGATATTCAAAACTGCTAATAGACGGCGCTAGTAGTAGTTTAGTAGCTAGTAGTTTTTATCAGTTTTTTTTTTCATGATTTGTGATTGGCTTTTTTTATTATTTTTATTTGAGGTTTTTATTAATGTTCAAGTGTCAACGTTTGGAATTGGGATTAACTAGAAATCAAGTTAACTGGCCCTCACGATACAGGCTCTGCTTAGTGTGAGGACCAACGCCTAGCTTTTAAGCATAACTAATTGTGTAATAGCACTATTAAGGAATGAAATGTAAATTATGTTATTAATAATAAACTTATCTTATCTTATTCATAAACGTGATTTTTTGTTGTCGTTTGATGTAATTTAATCTTGATCTTGTAATAGTAGTTTGTTTAAAATGTAATACTGATATCAATCGAACCACAATGACGAATCGATTGACTCCTTATTCAACAAATTCGGATTTGTAGTTTAAGCGCTACGATGGGACACACATACAGTCGGGGTCTGAAAATGTTTACCATCAGGTTCATAATTGAGGAGGTTAGGAACAAAAGGTGTCATTTACACTTGACATGTTTCTGAGTAAATCCAGAAAATAAATATTTATCCTGATCTATGCATTTACTTTGTAATTTTATCTTCTAAATATATAAAAGAAGAAACTGACTGACTGACTTAGAATCAACGCAGAGCCCAAACTACTGAACATAGGGGGTTGAAATTTGGCATGGGAGTTCCTTAGGGAGCCCAGGGGAGCACTAAGAAAGGATTTTTTGAAACTCACCCTCTAAAGGGGTAAACGGTGGTGTTAAAGTTTGTATGGAGGTATAAAAAAATGTTGTCAGATTTTCTTGAAACTTGAAATAAATACTCTTCAACACAATTGATTGAACACGTGTTTCACGGTTTTTCTAAATTTAACCCTTAACGGGAGTGAACGGGGTTGCAACATTTTGAACTAAAGTCCACGCGGACGGAGTCGCGGGCGAAAGCTAGTTATACATATATGTGTCAGTTAGTAGCTAGACTATAAGGTATTTAAAAGTAATTATGTAGACGTTAAAATAAAGCCAATATTTAATAAAGTATTTATGAAATGATACCTTTTGATCATAGCCATATGATAAAGTAGTGTAAATGTTACCATTTGATTCAATACAGTTGTAAAATAAAATACAAAATCGACAAATCTTGTCAGCAAATGTACCCATTTTGATACGACTTTAGCAACGTCGGATGTATTTAGTAAGAAAATGTCACTTTTAGATAATGAAGTCTTGATCACTGCTATGGTTGAATAAAAATGTCACTTTTTGTACCGGAAGGAGCTATTGAGGTTGATTTTTCTACGAAATTAGTCGCCTTTTGAAGTTGATCATTGCATATTGTATACCTAATGATAGAATTCAGGGTTTTGAGTCGGATAGTAAAACAAAACGCGTTATGCCGAATACGTAAATGTCACCTTTCGTTCCTAACCTCCTCAATTGTACAGGCAATTATACGACACAAGGTCGATATTTGTATTGATTTGATTAGATAAAGCTCAGAATAAAGAGTAGAGTACCAACCTGTCAAAGTTGAGAGCAAACCTTGTTACCTACTAAAAATAAAAAATAGGAAGAAAATCAAATTATAAGATAGATAAGAAACAATTAAAAGTAATAAGAATTAGAAAGTCCTTATTAAAAATAAACAAAAAAAGCTATCAAAAATATTTGTTTAACCAGCTTTCGCCCGCGACTCCGTCCGCGTGGACTTTAGTTCAAAATTTTGCAACCCCGTTCACTCCCTTAAGGGTTAAATTTAGAAAAAACAGTGAAACACGTGTTCAATCAATGTGTTGAAGAGTATTTATTTTACTTTTTCGCCCCCATCGTTGAATTTGAAAAAATCCCGTGTTATTCCTTGCCTATATTATATATAGACCCTACGTGCAAAATTTCAGCTTCCTAGGTCCAACGGCTTGGGCTGGGCGTTGATGAGTGAATGAATCAGTCAGTCAGGACTTTGAATTTTATTTATATAGATAACGGTGTAGCCTCCATCAGCAGCTATGACGGCACGTAATCTCGTATTGACGCAACAAGGCGCGCGCGTAAATCAGTCTCCTTGATGTCATCCCATTCCGAGCACAGTGGGATCTAAGAGCTTGAGGGTCTCTTTCACTATGACAGTCATTGCAACAACTGTATCGAAAACGGCCTGGATTGGCCGATTCTATGATGACGTCACTGCTCAGTAAAAATGGAGTCTGTCATTCATGTCGTTCTTACGTTCATCGGTTTGTTTACTGATCAGTGAGGCCATAATTCCTGTGCGACGCCATATATCCCTAGATAGCGTTTTGGCAGCTTATTTCAAAAGTAAATTTTCGTTTGCCTTTTTTAGAAGAAATACACGAAATTATTAGAATTAGAATTAAAAATTAGAAAAAAATCACTTTCTGGGATCCCATGAACACCAACAAAAAATATGAGATGGTTTTCACAAATCTGTCAAATAGCCTATTGCGGTTTGATAATTTGTTCTAGTAGAACTTAACAATAATATTAAGTAGATTTTTTTTTTCAGTCATTACTGCAAGTCTTCCGAGCGAAGTCTCGAGTTAACTCTTGCTGATGGTACATACATATATCTAAGTATCCATATACTCGTAGAACTTGAGACCTTAAAGGTACAGTTGTTGTAGGTATAATAAATTTCCTCTTTGACGGTTGTTATCAGCACAGTTGTGAGCTTTTCTCTTCTATGAGCAAGGGTAAGACATATTGTGTCTTTGTTCCATAGAAAACGCTGCTGGTTCTACAATTGCTAATATTATATAGCTGCAATCCGGTCTAACATTTAACCATATCGCACCTGAAAGACTATCTCTATCTCTAGAAAACTGTCATATCACAAAAAACAAAAATATATAGAAAAATACAAATTAAGTGATTTCGGTCTTATATTTATTGCCATTGTAGTAAATATTATATTTACCACAATGTAATATTATAATAAATTTACCACAATGGAAAAAAATATAAGACCGAAATCACTTAATTGCCTTTTTCTCAAAACTATGTTTTTTGTGTTATGACAGTTTTCTAGAGAAGGTGCGATATTGTATTTTTTTTTGTTTTCTTGCAGTAAATAAAAAAAAATGTGGATAACGTAAATACTTTAGAAATTGTTTACAGTAACAAAATTGAACTGCCTTTTAAGTAAAGAAACAAACATAAACATTTACATATACAGATACAGGCACAGACATTGCTTCTGGCCCCACACTAGGATACCCTGTGTCATGGGAACCAGAAACAGCGACATCACAAACATGTAAACATCCAAGACCTGGGGTTATGGAAAGACCTGTATCTTGAAGCACCGCACTTCCACACTTAACACTTTCCCGGACAGTGGATGCTATAGCATCCGATAACAATAAAATAACAATAGATCACCTATGACTGTCCGGGAAAGTGTTAAAACGTAATAATGATTGTCGAATTCAGTTGCGTTGTGACCTTAGAAATAACAATAAAAAAATATCGTTATTGCGGCCGACCAGCCCACCAAAAATTGTACAAGTTAAACATAATTTATTTGACAGGAATGGACATTATTAGCTTTATGTCAAATAAATTATATTCTACTTGCAAGATCAACTAGAACTAGCTAGTATACGTTTAAGTATAGATATTTTTTATTGCACACGAGTAAGTAACTGGGATAACGGATACAGTCGACAACACGTCATCCTATACACCCATGCACTCTACTCATGCACGCATGCACGCCCTTATGGTAAAGACGGTAATGCCTATACTCAACAGTGGGAGAACGGGGGCTGATGATGATGATATGTTATGTTTTTAGTATTGTGCCGTTAAATAATTGTGTTAATACACACGCACACCTTATATTGTTTTTTAGACTTGCTAATGAAAATATCGTTTTTAGGGTTCGGTACCCAAAGGGTAAAACGGACCCTATTACTGAGACTCCGCTGTCCGTGCGTCCATCTGTCACCAGGCTGAATCTCATGTACTGTGATAGTTAAACAGTTGACATTTCCACGGATAATGTATTTTTGTTGCCGCTACAACGTAAAATACTAAAAAACAGAATAAAATAAATATTTAAAGGGACTCCCATATAACAGACGTGACTTTTTTGCTCGTTTTAGCTATTGATATTTACAGAATATTTAGTTATAATTTATTCACTTTAAAAAGAAATAATTAAATTAAAATAAAACTAATGTTTTAGGGGACTCCCACACAAAAAACACGATTTTTTCCAATATTATAATGGTACGGAACCGTTCGTACGCGATTTCAACTCGCACTTGGCCGTTTTTTATAAGTCCGATCCTTTATTTTTGCTTGATTGACACTCAACTGCATTTCATCGTGCTGTGATTTGAGTGAGTTTCATCACTTGTATAAAACTATAGCATACCATGTGAACCCTTCACACACAGGGGAAAAAGGATCAAAGTCAGTATTTTTCCAAAACTTAGTTGACAATGCCACTTGGTAGTGAATTGAGAAAACTATCGAATGCTAAAACAAAAAAACGTTAAAAGAAATCACAGTCAACATGAGACTCAAAAGAACTTACTATGGTTGCAGGAAAATAAATTCAAATTCAAAAATTTATTTCAACGTAAAGAATTTACATTCTGCTTGTTGAATGTCAATGTACTAATAGTTATGTATAATGTTAGCCGCTGCCTTGGAGCCGTCTGTAGTGGAGAAAAAGGCAGCGAAAAAAAACTCCACTCTGACCATCTTTCTTTAATCACCTTAAAGCTAATACAAATCAAACCTACAAAATAATATCTTGGATGTGTTGAACACTAGACACATTTATCCTGTGATTAAATTTGATATTAAACTACTATTTAATGCCATACGTCCTTGATTTTATAATAAGCTTTTTTGCAAAGAGTGTGCTTAATACAATTCTTAAATCGCGTTGGAGGTAACTCTAATATATCTTGGGGTATCTTGTTGTAGAACCTTATACAGTGCCCCATAAAGGAAGTATTAACTTTTGCAAGTCTAAATCGTGGAAATGACAATTTATGTTTATTCCTAGTATTAACGTTATGATGGCTACCAAGTGTTTCGAAGTCTGTAATATTTTTCCTAACGTACATAATATTTTCATATATATATTGGCTTGCAACTGTTAGGATGTTAGTTTCTTTGAAAAAGTCTCTTAGCGAGTTCCTACTACCTAGCTTGTAAATAAATCGGATCGCTCTCTTCTGCAAGATGAAGATAGTCTCAATGTCTGCTGCCCGGCCCCACAGTAGTATACCATAGGACATAATACTATGGAAGTAACTAAAATAAACAAGCCTAGCAGTTGCAACGTCAGTAAGTTCTCGAATTCTTTTTACAGCATATGTTGCGGAGCTAAGTCTATGTGCTAATTTTACAATATGTGGACCCCATTGTAGTTTGGCATCGATTGTGATGCCCAAAAATACAGTATCTTCAACAAATTCTAGTTTTTCATTTCCAATCGCAATGTTATTTTCAACTAATTTTACGTTAGGTAGGGTAAACTTCATACATTTAGTCTTTTTTGAATTTAACAATTTGGCAAACAAACAAACAACCATTTAATTATGGTGTTTTGTTTGTTTGCCAAATTGTTTTAATTTTATTCGGTGATTGTAGGATTTTATTTTTTATATGATCACATTTAGCTTTATGGCAGACGGCCTTAAATAATTTGGAATATTTTTTGACGTATTGTATGAAGTTGGTGTCGGAGGTATACGTCGTTTTGTCATATAGTTCATAGAGTGTGTCTCTGCTCTTTCGGATACCTGACGTTGCCCATTCACTAAATCCTACTTTATTGTCGTTGCTTTTTAGCTGGCGCAATTTAAAGTTTTTTTTAAAACTACCTGAGACTACTTCGAATAACTCAATATAATGAGCATTAGCATTTTGATAACTTTCTTGAGTCTTTATGCTACTTTCTAGGTCTGATTTAAACGAAATTAATTTTTTACTTGTTACGGGCCGGCATAGGATAACCGGTTCTGCATTTTTCGTATCTATTTCAAAATTAACAACTTGACCGCTGTGGTCTGACTTTAAACAATTTACTGTAGAATAATCTGAAAAATCGCAGTCGCAGTAAACATTATCTAGGCAGGTGGCAGTAGTTTCAGTTATCCTAGAAGGCTCCGAAAAAATATTTACTAGATTAAAAGATTTGAAGATAATTGTCAATTTTGTATTTAAAGCGGAGTCTGCCATCAAGTCGATATTGAAGTCACCACAGACTATGACTTTTTTATTGCTGCTAGAGGCTACCTTCAAAACATCCTCCAATACTGTTTCAAACAAACTATAATCGCTGGTAGGGGGTCTGTATATGGCTACTACAATGTGTCTAGACAGTTCAACACATGATATTTCAATTACTTTTTCAACAGAAAGTCTGCAAATATATTTCCGTTCTTTAAATTTCAAATGATTTTTTGTAAGTATCAGGGATCCCCCGTGCCTTGCAGACTTTCTATTGAAGCAACTGGCTATTTGATAGTTATTTACAGAAAAAACCATTTGAGTCTCCTGTAGCCAGTGTTCTGTGACGCAAAGCACATCTACTCTATATTGTCCTAAAAACAACTCTAATTCTAATAACTTTCCAGAAAAACCACCCTGTATGTTCTGGTTAACTAAAATTAAGTTTTTTAAGGGGGACTTTTCTTTGGTCTGCGCTGGCAGTTTAAATCTGCGGTCAAATTTAACCTAGCACTAGTTCTTTTAACAACCTCTGAGTACAGAGGCTGGCAAGTGTCACCTAACTTACAATTTGTAATATTTAGAGGTCCCTGTGCTATTGTCTTAACAATAATAGGGTCATAAACATTGAATGCAAACAATTTAGCAATAAGTCGTTTAGAAGAGTGGGGCACATGCATTGTGTCCCTGGTTAAAATAAAATTTCGAATAAATTTATTCGTATCATAAAAAAGTACTTGGTAAATAGATCATAGTCAATGTGAGTATGATCTTTTTAGAGAGTTTTTGATTACCTACTCAATAAAGTTCTAACAGGTATTAATTACTGATATGTAATCAGAATAGCAAAAAAACATGTAAATCACAATGTCTAATTTGTAGATATTTTTAGATAAAAAAAAAAAATTAACCACATGAAAAAGTTCATAGTTTAGTGACTCTAAACTTTCTTCTAAGTATTTTAATAGAACATTTACGTTTTTTTTAACTTTGGTGGCAAAAAACATGTATTATATTTTTTTTATTAAGTAAAGCATTAGGATAATACTGTCTTTTCTAGAAGTTAGTACTTTAGTGTTGTAAAAACATAGATTTTAAGAGAAAAGACGTTTTTTGTTGTTATCTCCAAATACGTAATTTTTGACTGTGATCCTTCTTTCCCTGTACCCTTCATGTGCGATTGCAAAACCGTACAAATTGTTTTATCTAGCTACGTACTTTTATTTTTGCAATCTTTCGTTACTTAATTTTGCTTTTACATTATTAACATAATATATAAGTTATCGTTCGTAGCCTGGGCTGCCTGAGTGATCTTAAACGATCAATAAGGTTAAGCAACATAAGGCGCGTTCAGTGCATGGATGGGTGACCATTCTATGACTAAAACGCTAGTGGCATTTTCCTAGCGGTTTCGTGCTTCGCAAGGCACGTTAAGCAGTTGGTGCCGGCTGCCGTCGATAGATGGCCGTCGTTAAGCCAAGTCAGAGGCCTTAGAGAGCGGCTCGAAAACTTCTGTCAGTAAGACCAGCCACTAGTCTTACAAGCCTCCACCAATGCGGACTAGGTCCCCGTGGTGGAGTATGGCCTATACCTTCCTCAGGGAGGAGACCCGTGCCCCTCGGTGGGGACATAATTGGTTGATGATGATAAGTTACAAAAATAAATAACTTTCACACAAGTGATTGTATACTTGACCTGGTCCCAAACTAGGATACCCTGTGCTGTGGTAACAAGGCAAGGACGTTACACACATGGAAATACACAGACTTAGTTTGTAGAAATGACTCACGACCTCTGTATTGCAGGGTAAGACCAACGAGGCAGTCAAATGTGTCACAATGTTAATAAAATTTAATCCCCTACCGACTTTATTCTTCCTAAAATATCCTCAATCTGCAGGGTGTCTGGAAGAGAGCGCTCTAAGCCTAGGCGCACACTAGCGACACGCGACAGGTGATAGCTCGGCGACTAGACGCGACGACAGGCTATGGCCGTCAATTTTCATTGTTCGAATCTCCGCACACTTGGCGTCAGAGTCGCGGAGTCGCGACGACAAGACGCCAGAAACGAATGACAACGTCGCGTCTTACGCGGCGACTTGACGCGGCTTGTTTTTTTTTTAGTAAAAATACCTTATGGCGGTTTTATGACACATAATTTACACATTGTTATTATTCCAACTGTCAAATAGCCTATTGTAATGATTTTATGCGTTTGTATTTGTATGTGGATCCCTATGCCTGAAATGAATAACTCTTTAGTATCTATTAATTACGTGATGATTTATTGTATTATTGGATAGATTTATTGTACTCATAAATTACATGAACAGAAATCATCATCATCATCATTCAGGCACAAGAAGTCCACTGCAGGACATACGGCTCTTCTATGGATTTCCGGAAACGGCTTGCATCCAGCGTCAAATCAAATCAAATTAAATCAAATATATTTATTGCCGACTCAGTGTAGGTACAGAGGTCTTACTTAAGATTAGGACTTAAAACTTAGTCACCTTTTGCAGGTGTTGCAATTTCGTAATCTAGGGTTAAACTAATTTATACTATATTTGGCAGGTACGTACTCCTTTAATGTCTTCCTGCCACTTGGATGAGATCGTCTGTCCATCTTGTGGCTGGCCGTCCTACGCTGCGTTTGCCGATATGTGGTCTCCATTCGAGCACTTTTCGGCCCCATCTGCCATCAGTTAATTCTGCGTGCTATGTACCCCGCCCACTGCCATTTCAACTTACTCATCCGCTGGCCTTTGTCTAAGACTTTCGTTCATCTACGTACCTCATCATTTCTGATTCGGTCTCGTAGAGAAATTCCGAGCATAGCCCTCTACAGAGCTCGTTGCGTAACCTTGAGTTTTGTTATGAGGACCATAGTAAGAGACCATGCACGTTTCAGTGCCATAAATAATCACTGGTAACACACACTGGTTGTATAATTTTGTTTTAAAGGATTGAGGTGTACTGGAGGAAAAGATTTTCCTAAGTTTCCCAAATACTGCCCAGCCGAGTTCCATGACTTACCTCTTTCATAGTCACGAACATTTGGACAGAAATAAATATAAGTAACTTACAAATAATAAACTAATGCTAATATACAAATCTTAAAGTCTATATTCACACTAGCTTTTGCCCGCGACTTGGCCAGCGTGGCCTACAAAATTAGGGGTGGACCATCCTTGTCATTTAGGGCTATGAAAAATAGATATCAACCTATTCCCATACCTACCGAATATACATATAAAATTTCAACGAAATCGGTCAAGCCATTTCACAGGATTATGCGCAATAACACAGTGACACGTGCATTTTATACATTAGAAGAAAATATTATACATAATTATGAAAATAAAGTAATAAAACACCTGCCCCAGGTCACTGTCCCGCGGCAACGAGCCGGCTATTTATTTATTTCTATGAAATAGACGAAACGGAGCACTTTTCGAAGGCACTGGCTACGCGCTACGCGGTCTGCAGCCTCCGTAGCGGGAGGCTGGCAGGGGGCGGGCCCGGCCTTCCTTCGCCGCCAAGCAACGCCTTCCGCGGCCGCGCGCCAGTCCGCACAGGCCGCCCGCCGCGCGCACACGCCGCTCCCGACCGCCGCCGCGACGATCGAGTGCCAAACCCCAGTTGAAAAAAGTTTCTCGTTGTTTCCTACTTGTTTTCACAGTGTTGTGTGGTGATGGTGCGCCAGGGAGGAGGTTAGGACATGTCGCGCCGCAAGCAGAGCAACCCTAAGCCGCTGAAACGTAAGTTTTTTTCGGGAGTTTATGTTTTTTTTTTTGGAGATTCGCGGTCTCGTGTTGAAAAGTTGCGGCGTTTGTTTTTGCTTTTTTTTTAGATGTTTAAGTTTGGTTTCCACTGGCCAGTATTTGTTATTATTCAACTTTTTTTTTTTAATGTCTTAACGATGCTTACGATAATGTGTTGCAAGTACCTACCTACCGAGATAAGTACCTATATTAAATGGGTCTACATAAAATACAATAAACAAAGCACCTCCTGCTTAAACATAAACTATGACATTTCCCGTTTCCACAGTTAACAAGTTTTGTTCTGTAAGAAGCAAAATGCGAATATTATTTAGCGCATTTAAAACCAATTGTTTCTTTATAAATATGTTCCTCTTAGTACCATACTTTTATCGTTGTAGGTAGTTGAGAAGTATTTAATTTTTTGCACTAGTTTTTTTTTCTACGTAAAACCCGATTGACATTTCAACAACTGTAGTAGCAACTCGCCAAAGACGCAAGTTAACTCGTTACTGTACTTGTTGAAGTGTAAATCGGGCTTAAGTGATGATTTAAGCAGTGGCACCTTCACTCACACTAGTTGGGTGAAGGACCACTCGGACGCTATAGTGCCTGGGAGATTGTTTTAAGACAGGGTAGGCCAGACCAGCACCTAAAACAAATATGTACTGACAATTAGGCGACCAAGCCCATAGGAAAGATATTTTGGTTATAATGTTACCCGTAACTTGGATGTACCTTTACATTATACTCTGTTACTTTTACTTTGCACATATTGTCTACTGTACCTACATGTTTTCTTAGCAGTCATCATCTGACAGTACTAATTAGATGCCAGATACGTGGCAAAAAGTTATGTTTTTTAAGTAAATGATAACAACTATATAGGTACTTGATAATATAATTGTAAGTTGTACCAGAACTATTTTATCAAACGGCAATTGTTATTATAGTACCACATGATAATTTATTCTAGAGGAGCTGACACCTGTATTACAGATTCTCATCTATGAAAGGTGTTAGAGTCGAACAATCATTCAATAGTCAATCATCATAGTAATTAAAGTTTGTTGTATCAAGTGTACTAACTTAGTAGCTGTCCTGTCTAACGTTATTTTGCCATATTAATTAGGCCACGACCTATTCTCAAACCTTTTAAATATACATAAAAAAAATCATAAAAATCGGTAAAGTCATTTCGGAGCATTTTCATGACAAATAATGACATGTGCAACGACATTTTTAAACAAAGTTGGCTTAGATACATAAACTATGGTTTTTGATTTGACATTGGCTCTGCCCATTTTCTGATATCAGTAAACGTTGAAAAACACAAACTCCACCAATCTGGACTTGGACCCGTGGTGGAGTACGGCCTATACCTTCCTCAGGGAAGAGACCCGTGCACCTCGGTGGGGACATAATGGGTTGATGATGATGTAATATTTTCCCAATCGGCGCTGTCGGTCAAGCGGCCACCAATAACTTTATTTCTCTCGAGGGTTATTTTTACTTGCCAACGCCAAAGTGCTCCCAAGTTCGTTCAACCCACTATCAGAAAAGTTAATGTATTCTTTGATTGTTTGTGTATCACGGTCGCAACTGATAGCTGACGGATACAGTTATAATTGTTGATATACTTAAGTGTGTACTTAAGTATTGTGGAGATACAAGAATGATCTAGAAGGGGCTGGGTGATAATACATATCTGTTACAAGAAAATGTACAAAGATAAAAGCAGATCTTGTGAAATATTTCATTAGGCTTTTTATTACAATTTTCTTAATTATCTTATCTGGGTATCTGAAATAAGAGGAAGGTCAAAGGTAGCTTATTTTTACTATATATTACTAGCTGACTCGGCAAACGTTGTTTTGTTTTATTAATTAATCTCCGAGCTATTACCACGTACCAAATAATGTCATCAATCAACCCAACCCATTATTACCCCACCGAGGGGCAAGGATCTCTTCCCTGAGGAAGGTATAGGCCATACTCCGCCACGGGGGCCAAGTCCGGATTGGTGGAGGCTTGTAAGACTAGTGGCTGGTCTTACTGTCAGAAGTTTTCAAGCCGCCCGAAGGCCTCTGACTTGGCTTAAGGACTGACATCTGTCAACGGCAGCCGGCACCAACTGCTTAACGTGCCTTCCCGAAGCACGGAACCGCTCGTAAAAATGCCACTAGCGTTAATCATAGACGGTGACCCATCCATGGACTGAACGCGCCTGGCGGCTGAGTGAGCGTTTGAGATCACTCAGGCCGCCGGGGCTACGAGCGATTCCTCATACTCATACGTCTATATTAAACTATTTTTTTTACTCTCAGCACAATCAGCCAGTATCAGAGGTAAAGGGGTGAAAGTGTCCTTAGCATTGAATCACGCTGTAAACAATATAATCAACTCCATTGTGTTATTGATTCGTCACTTGTTGATTCCAATTAAACAACTGACCTTTCTCTATGATAGATAGTGGCTTTATCACGGAAAATATTCTGCTGATTGGCAGGTTATTTTGAGATGATGTTTTTCTTTGAATCGCTCGTAGCTCGTCCGCCTGAGTGATCTTCAACGATCACGAAGGTTAAGCAAAATAGGGGTGCGTGGATGGGTGAATGACTAACGCTAGTGGGATTTTGTCGAGCGGTTCCGTGCTGCGCAAGGCACGTTAAGCAGTTGGCGCCGGCTGCACTTTTAAATAATAAAAAACGTCTTTAAAGTTTGGGTAAAGTTTCCAAAAAAACTGACTACAGAACCGTTTTTCCCCATCCATCCCAAGGTTGTCTGGAAGAGATCGCTTTAAGCGATAATACCGCCAATTGTATACTACAAAACTTAGATATTATTATGTAAGGTTACCAAAGTATTTGTTTGTTTTCTGGTGTGTAGAATAAAGAGTTCCAATCTAATCTAACCCTGGGTAGGCGAACCCGCCTCTCTTTTTTTCGGACATCCCTTTCTGGCCCTTCCACCCACATAACTAATACGAGTACTACAAATAATTTCTATTACTTTTTTGGAATGCCCTAAGCTGACATACTTTGACCAAATAGAAGATATATTAGCAAAGGGCAAGATCAGAACCTGAAACAAGCGTGCATGCGTGCAACGACTAATGAATGTCGATGAAGCGAACGTAATCGGACATGATCATGGAAATTAGCAGTCCCTGGACTCTGCCTACCGCTCTGGGACATAAGGCGTGAGGTTATGTATACATGAATGTTTTTATTTACTTTTATATTGTGGACGAAACTTTTGTGAATGTGTTATTGTCGTTTATTTATTTAATTTAACAAACTTAAATTAACACAAAAAATTCAATAGTTAAGCTTACAACAAGGAACCAGCACAAGCAATACCTCTGTATTCTGCTTTTTTATCTATCTATATAAATAAAATTCAACGTCCTGACTGACTGACTGACTCACTCATCAACGCCCAGCCGAAGCTGTTGGACCTAGGAAGCTGAAATTTTGTACAGATGGTCTTTAAATAATATATGGCAAGGAATATGACCGGATTTTTTGAAACTCAACCCCTAAGGGGGCGAAAAGGGTTGCCAAAATTTGTATAGGAAATATAAAGAATGTTGTCTAATTTTCTTGAAACTTAAAATTAATACTCTTCAACACAGTTGATTGAACAGGTGTTTCGCCGTTTTTCTAAATGTAACCCTTCAGGGAGTGAACGGGGTTGCAAAATTTTGTTCCGCATGCTGAATAACGAAAGTCCACACGGACGGAGTCGCGGGCAAAAGCTAGTATACAATAAAAGGCTACATCAGTCACATAAAAGCACATGGATGAAGTTCTCCCAAGCCGTAACGGTCGCAGTGACTGAACATCATCATTGTTATAATAATATTTATATTTACTAGCTGCCCCCGCAAACGTTGTTTTGCCAGATAGGGCTATGAAAAATGGATAACAACATTTTCTCAGACCTACCGATTGTATGTATAAAATTTCATCGAAATGGGCCAAGCCGTTTCGGAGGAGTATGCGCACTAAAATTGAGACACGAGAATTCTATATATTAGATTTGTCTTCTCTCAATGAAGACTTTTTCTTCTTTCTTCTTTTGATTACGTAAGTTCCTGTGTAGATATTCAAATAACATTTTGTAACAGATTTCAGTTATAATTAAATACATGACAAGCGCTGTTCTTATCGTACAGTATTTCATTGCTTATTATATGTAGATAAACAGAGCTTGTTGTAATTTCTTCGGAGATAAAGATATCATTTCACGCTAACGTGTCTCTAATCTTCAAGTATTCTCTTGCTATCTTTTGGGGTGATAGTTCATCATTTCGTTAGTCCGTTTCATTTGAGTAAAAGGTGGCTATCACTTCCTATTGATAAGATCACGTTATGTGAATGTCTTACCTCAATATAAATGTATGTGATTGGTTCATTTTTAAAATTCCGTACATAACTTACCCCTGGTTTCTCGAACGCTAACAGTCTGTTAATCTATTGTTGTCAAAAGCGCATACAAAAAAAACTTAACTGACAGCTGTTTACAGTAGATTAACAGATACAGATATAAAATTATCAACGTAAAACCTGTTTTTTTGGATAAATAAACTATTTTTTTAGTTAAAATGCCTAAAAGCGGGTTTAAGACTCACAATTTAAACGAATATTATTTAGTTATTGGCCTTGTGAATTGTATCTTTATTATTGTGTTAATATTATTTGAATCATGTGTTGCTAAAACAACACAAATCCATTGAACCAAATTTTTGGGGAAGAGGAAAAAAGGATTTGCGATTCAAAATCCTGCTGTATTTTTACTTTTTTTGTCGCTAAACCGTTCACGTAACTACCATTTACAATTTTGAGTCACATTTTGTAAAAATATTTTAGTGTGAATGTTTGTTTTTGAGCATTTTATGAACTGGATATGTGTTGTTTTGCAAACACACTACTTATGATTGAAAGAAAAGGTCACAAATTGATTAATAGAAACTATAACTTATGAAATAATAATAATAATAAAACCAAGTATCTGGACCTGGCGCACGAGGTTACCGACATGTGGGGGGTGGTGTCGACCGAAATCGTTCCTATAGTCCTGTCCGCGAATGGGTTAGTTCCAACCAGTCTCGCGAACCATCTGAGGCGGTTGGAACTCCGTGTGGGCATGCTTCCGGCTATCATGCAGAAGGCGGTGCTGCTTGATACAGCCAGGATAGTCCGGCGTTTTCTCTCGCTGTCGCCCTGACCATGCAACACGTTTCTACTATGAAAACCTGAAGAGCAACACGTTTCTACTATGAAAACCCCATAGGATTTGTGTGATATTTGCAGCAAATGTGGCTTTATGGTCATACAATCGAATACCCTTGAAAAGTGAAATTTGAAAAAATGGTTGTCTGTGTTGTTTTAGCAACACATGATTCATTTGTTTTCGCTCTTGATGTCCCTGATAAAATAAAAATAAAATAAATAAATATCTATACAGGGTTACAGGGAAAGTCGTACACAATATTAAAGGAGGTTATTATTTAGGTCATTTCTGATGGATTTTATTCTATTATATAGGGTCCGAAAATTAACCGTTATGGAGATATTGAACGTTCAAGATTTTTAAAAAAATTCACATTTTTTTTGGCTTTTTCATTGATTTTTACTCTGGATAGAGCTCCTCAAGTAGTTTTTTCAATGTATTTAGTTAAAAGGCATGTCAATTGATAAAAAGATGTCAGCAAAAGCTGCACCTACTACTAACAGCTTTAAAAAACTGCTCGGCAACGGTTAGAATTAAATATTTTTTCTCTAAATATTTTTCACATTGAAGCTCTTAAAAAAAATTACGTATGGAACTTATTCTGCAAATAATTTTAAAAACTTCTGCAACTTTTTAGCTATTCGAAAAGGTATAACATTTAATAGGTATGTGCATGAAATTTTAAAATAATGTTATTTGAGTAGGCTCTAGTGGTAGTACCGATATAACAGAACTTCGATACAAAAAATCTTTTTACTTCCTGGCACCTTTAAACTATGTGAAAAGGTCAGATAGGCTTTTTTGTGCTCTGGAGACATGCTGTCTCAGGTGTTCAGGTACCTACCCATTTCAGTATTTCTTTTTTAGAATATCCTATCTATCTATTAGTTTTGTGTTAGTCTGCTCATGTGATTCTTCCGTGGTAGATGTGTTAATACGTGCTCTGCAAATGATTTGCGTTTTAGAAACTTCTACGTCTCTTTAGGTATTAAAAAACGTATATCACTTGCTATTACATCGAAAAAACGTTAGCCAAGTGTCACTTAAGATGGCGAACGGTAAATTTTTAGTTGATATAAATACGTGCTCTTTGATAATTTCCCGTAAAACGCGACTTAGTTTGGATTTTTGTATTTATTCATCTTCATTCTGTGACTTGGCTTGGATTTTGAACTGATTCATTTTCATTCTGTGACTTGAATGGCGAGACAGGGAGGAGTTACCCTTGTTGATGGACGACATTTCTATTGCATTGAGACGACACAATGTTCTTTCTACATGACGGCCGCCCAGCGCACCACGGAAGCATGGTTGGACGAGAACTTCCCAAACAAATGGATTAGAAAAGACGGTCCCATTGCATGGCCGACTAGGAGCCCTGATCTAACGCCAATGGATTTTTATGTATGAGATCATATTAAAAGCTTAATTTAAAAAAAAATGACCCCAATTGAAAATGTCGAAATTTTGAGACAGAGAATATTTGCGAAAACGGCTGTGAAAATGAGGAGAAACCTGCGAACTTCTGTAGTGAAGAGTAATTGAAAAAAAAAAGAGAATTTGTATTAGAAATAGAGGCAACCATGTCAAAAACGAAGATGAATCAATTCAAAATCCAAGCCAAGTCACAGAATGAGGATGAATAAATACAAAAATCCAACCTGAGTCGCGTTTTACGGGAAATTATCAAAGAGCACGTATTTATCTCAACTAAAAATTTACCGTTCGCCATCTTAAGTGACACTTGGCTAACGTTTTTTCGATGTAATAGCAAGTGATATACGTTTTTTAATACCTAAAGTGACGTAGAAGTTTCTAAGACGCAAATCATTTGCAGAGCACGTATTAACACATCTACCACGGAAGAATCACACGAGCAGACTAACACAAAAATAATAGATAGATAGAATATTCTAAAAAAGAAATACTGAAATAGGTAGGTACCTGAACACCTGAGACAGCATGTCTCCAGAGCACAAAAAAGCCTATCTGACCTTTATCTATAGTTTAAAGGTGCCAGGAAGAGAGATTTTTTTTGTATCGAAGTTCAGTTATATCGGTACTACCACTAGAGCCTACTCAAATAACATTATTTTAAAATTTCATGCACATACCTGTTAAATGTTATACCTTTTCGAATAGCTAAAGAGTTGTAAAAGTTTTTAAAATTATTTGCAGAATAAGTTCCGTACGTAAATTTTTTTTAAGAGCTTCAATGTGAAAAATATTTAGAGAAAAAATATTTAATTCTAACCGTTGCCGTGCAGTTTTTTAAAGCTGTTAGTAGTAGGTGCAGCTTTTGCTGATATTTTTTTATCAATTGACATGATTTTTAACTAAATACATTGAAAAAACCAATTTAAGAGCTCTATTCTGAGAAAAAATCAATGAAAAACTCAAAAAAATCTGATATTTTTTTAAAATCTTGAATATTCAATATCTCCATAACCGTTATATTTCGGACCCTATAATGGTCCCGACCGATTTCGGTCACGGCGACTACTTCAGCTCCTGTTTTGGTATCGTCCTCCTTTAATATTGTGTACGACTTTCCCTGTAACCCTGTATAAATAAAATTCAAAGTCCTGACTGACTGACTGACTCACCCATCAACGCCCAGCCCAAGCCGTTGGACCTTGAAGATGAAATTTTGCACAGAGGGTCTATATATAATGTAAGCAAGGAATAAGACCAGATTTTTAGAAAATCAACCCCTAAGAGGGCGAAAAGGGTTGCCAAAATTTGTATGGGAGGTATAAAGAATGTTGTCTAATTTTCTTGAAACTTAAAATAAATACTCTTCAACAAAATTTATTGAACACGTGCTTCGTTGTTTTTCTAAATTTAACCCTTAAGAGAGTGAACGGGGTTGCATAATTTTGAACTAAAGTCCACGCGGACGGAGTCGCGGGCGAAAGCTAGTGTATAAATAATACTATTATTTTCACACTGTTAAATATCCTATTGCGGCGAGCCCGCTGCGCGATCACCTCGCTTTAGTGCCCAGCCTCACTAGGACGCCATGAAGACGTCGCCAGCTACGTACCCAAGCAGTTTGTATTTAATGGCGACGTTGCCAGACCGTTGCCAAGTGAGTCGGTCGCTGGCGACGTCGCCATGGCGTCCTAGTGAGGCAGGGCACTAACAGTCACTAGCAAATCGCTAGTGTGATAGAGGTGTAAAAATAAACGAAACTCTTATAGGATCACTGTTTCGTTCGTCGATATCTGTCCACAGTATAAAATCATAAGCTTTACTTCCGTTGAATTTATTCACGGTCGATGGATGTTCTTATAAAATATCCTGCCACAGTTCACGAAATGTAGAGGCCACATCTACTAAGTTATCGCTTATCATACTTTGTTTCACCGATAATTTCCCTCCAAGTTCAACATTTGGCTGTCAGTGGAGACATAACTGCGCATTATATGGTTAATTAACAAACAAAATATTGCGATAGCGATAAATGTAGAAAAACTCTTGATAAAGTTGAATGGAACTCGTCTTGGTAACAGTGATGTCATTCAGTAACTAACCCTTTGTTTCTATTAAATTAATATCTGTTAATCATCAATCGCTTTTAGCCCCGGCTGCCTGAGTGATCTTAAACGATCACGAATGTTAAGCAGCATAGAGCGCTTTCAGTGCATGGATGGGTGACCATTCTATGACTAACGCTAGTGGCATTTTTCCAAGCGGTTCCGTGCTTCGCAAAGCACGTTAAGCAGTTGGTGCCGGCTGCCGTCAGTAGATGGCAGTCGTTAAGGCAAGGCCTTGGGGCGGCTTGAAAACTTCTGACAGTAAGAACAGCCACTAGTCTTACAAGCCTCCACCAATCTGGACTTGGCCCCCGTGGTGGAGTATGGCCTATACCTTCCTCAGGGTAGAGACCCGTGCCCCTCGGTGGGGAAATAATGGGTAGATGATGATTAGCTGACTTATAGTTGTTTCGCCATACAACTTATTCGCAACGGTTATAATTTTTTTTAAATTGGTGTTGACCACCCTTTTCTCTTAGGGCTATCAAAAATAGATATCAACCTACTCAAACCTATCGAATATATATACATTAAAGCTTAACAAGGCAAACGTTGCTTTTGCCAGATATGGGTATCAAAAATAGATAAAAACCTATTCTCAAACCTACCGAATACACATATAAAATTTCATCAAAATTGGTCAGGCTGTTTTGGAGAAGTATGCGCACTAACACGGTTTATTTTATTTTATTTATAAGAATGAAGACTAGCTTTTGCCCGCGACTCCGTCCGCGTGGACTTTAGTTCAAAATTTTGCAACCCCGTTCACTCCCTTAAGGGTTTCATTTAGACAAACGGCGAAACACGTGTTCAATCAATTGTGTTGAAGAGTATTTATTTTAAGTTTAAAAAAAATTAGACAACATTCTTTATACCTCCCATACAAATTTTGGTAACCCTTTTCGCCCCCTTAGGGGTTGAATTTCAAAAAACCCGGTCTTAGTCCTGGCCTACATTATAATAGACCCTCTGTGGAAAATTTCAGCTTCCTAGGTCAACGGCTTGGGCTGGGCGATGATGAGTGAGTCAGTTAGTCAGGACTTTGAATTTTATTTATATATATTAAATTATAACGTCAAACGAACCGGTTTAAAAAGGGGCATTTTTCACTTTTCGTGAAATTCTCGTACTAATCTCACCCGCCACTTGTCTCAATATTGCATAAACGCTGAGATTATCGTCAACAAAATATCGCCCATACTTTATCCACAGCGGACCACCCTGTCACTTTTCATGTATATCTGCGCATCCAACCAAACTGTACAATCGCGTACACAAATCGATAATACACAGCAAAAATAATGTTTTTAGGGTTCCGCACCCGAAGGCTAAAAACGGGACCTTATTGCCAAGATTCCGCTGTACTGTCACCAGGCCGTATCTCATGACGTGTGATAGCGAAACTTTTGAAATTTTCACGAATTATGTATTTATGTTGCCGGTGTAACAACAAATACTAAAAAAAATACTAAAAACAGATTTAAGTTAATATTTAAGGGGCCTCAACAACAAACAAGATAAATATGCCGTATTTTGCTCGATACCAATAACGCCAACATGTAGACGCTTGTACATTACACGAATATTACAGAATATTTCGTTCTATATTAAGTTAAAAAATATATAATTAAAATAAACATTACATAAACTTAAACATTTACATACAGGCTCATACATTGCTTCTGGCCCCACACGAGGATAGCCTGTGTCGTGTGAACCAGAAACAGCGACGTCACAAAGATGTAAACATCCAAGACCTGGATTTTTTTTCTCCCCAGCCGGGGATCGAAGCCTTTTATCGAGGAATTCAATAAAATAAAATAAGGAAGGCTCCTATACAACGCACATAATGTTTGCCGTTTTTAATAACGAAAACAGGTGATATAGTGTTTAGTGTTGTGTAGAAATTGGTACGGAACCCTGAATAAGCGAGTCTGACTCGAACTTGGCAGGTTTTTTTTGTGACATACTGTCTTTGTTACAAATAGATTCTGAGACAAGTGATTGTATCGTGATCGTGTATCTTGCGTCATACAGCGTACATCTGCTGTACCCAGGCTTGCTTTTTGTCACTGTTGCTTCAAATTCCTTCTACATTTATCCTATATGTGCTATATATTTCTGTATTTACTTTTCCTGTAAATTATGCATGTCTATGTGGCGGTAAATAAAAGTTTTCCTTCAATAAATGTTTTTCTTCAAAACAGCGATCGTAGTTTCGTTTTTGGAACCAAAAATTTCGTAAGCATGAGTAGTGCTTACGAAATTTTTGGTATTTTATTGATTGTTTTATGGATATACTCAAGTAAATGTACCCGTAAAACCATCTATAATGTGTAGTTTCGATAGGAGAAATAGGGGATCCAAAATAGGGGATGGACTAGCAAAGGGAAAGATAAAAGTTACCGAAACCGACGTGCGCGCATGCAACGACTAATGAATGTCGATCAATCGAAAGTGATTTGTCAGGATCGTGGCAGGTAGCAGTCCCTGGTCTCTGCCTACCCCTCTGGGATACAGACGTGAGCTTATGTATGTAGTTTTTTTTGGGCTGCTATGGCACACGCACATAATTATGGCCCGGCAGAGGCAGCGCTCACATTAAGTGATTTATTGTGATGGAAAGTATTATGGAGAATTTTATTTATATAAATTGGTTTTTTATGTCATTCTAGAATTAATATTATTTTAATTAATTATCATGATTGCATCTGAATGTAATTTTATAATTTTATTTGTATTTATTATTACGATTTAATCCTGTGTAATTTGTGTGATTTGATGATTCTATATATGTATTTTTTTCATGGTTATGATTTATTTTACATTCTGAATTGTTATGATGATCATTGCGGTAAGCTTTATGTGTGTGTGTCTCAAAGCGCAAATAAATGTCTTATTTATCTATCTACCTGGTTTCGATTCTTTAAGAGGCCGCAATGGGCTAGTTGCCCTAAAAAATGTAATTAGTCCGTCTTTTAGATTATTCAAAAATAAGGGACACGTATTTTTTTATTTGTAAATTAGACCAAAAATTACAAAGATATAGCCCATTAAAGTTACGTGTGACGTCACGCCGTGCTACATTTTTTAGCACGGAATGACGTCACACGTAACTTTAACGGGCTATATCTTTGTTACTTTTTGTTTAATCGAAAAAAGAAAAAATACGTGTCCAATATTTTTTTTATAATCCGTCCGATAAGTCCGTATCTAAAATACGGACTAAATAGAATTTAATTATTTTGACCCTGGAAACTACCCCAATAGGGTAGTTTCCAGGGTCAAAATAATTAAATTCGAGAAACACAGAAGGGCCACTTCGACAGCCGGGCTGAAAACTTGGCTTCACGGCCGACCAGCACATTTCCCTCCGACTATCCGACAGCGGCGAAGTCAAAGGCATATTGTGGGCTCTGCCGGCCACATTAAATCCTTGTTTGTAAGCAAATGACGGCGGTACAAGTGGACATATGCTACTATTGTACGCGCCCGCGCCTTTTGCCTGTCGCTGCACTAGATGATTATTTATTGGAGATGCGATATCGGCTGTGGGCTGTATGATTGCGCGGTGAGTTGGTAAATTTTTGGGAAAGCAGCCAAAAGTTATTCTTTAACAATGTTCGGAACATCGATGAGATATTTTACCTAAACTCAGGCCTGTGTCTTCGAGGGGTAGGTTTAGACCAGCGCATCTAGTTTCCACGATATGCATAACATAGAGACTTTATGATTTTTAGCTGAACCCGTGACCGAGGTATCCAATACCATGCTTAAATGGTTTTGTTTAATTGGCCCAGCTACTTATTTTTGAATGTTTTCTATAATTTATTTTGAAAATATTGAACACTTTAAGAAACGAATTTCAGTAATTTTTAGTTTTATGCATTTTGTCTATTATTACTTTTTTCTAAAATTTGGGTGTTTGTGACGTCATCAGAGCATGATTAAAGAGATTTCTTTGCGTAGGTACAAAAAAAACATATGTCACTTGTATTTTTTTTTGTAAGTATGGTTTGGTATGGTAAAGGATTCGTACTCATGCTGCGTTTGCTGACGTCATAGAAAAGTCATTAAAGGTCAAGGCTTTTAACTGAATATCTTAAAAAATATAGACTTTTTTACAAATGTGATAAAAAATTGTACTGAAAGCACAATAAAATTCTCGACATGGTTTTGAGATTTCCGTTCATGTTCAAAAATTTAGCGTGGCTATTTTTGAAAGGGGCGTTTTCTAAGCAATTAAATTAACTAACGGTGCCTATTTTTAAAGTGATTTGAAAAAAAAAATGGTCAGAGAATGAAGACCTCCAGAAAAATGGAGGCCTTTTACTCTGCCTTTTTCTCCACTGCATTCGGCCCCAAGGCAGCGGCTAACATTACAATACATTATAAATATACATTAACAAACATTGACATTAAGCAAACAGAATGTTTGTAAATATGAATATGAATATTTGTAAATATTGTAAATATATTAAGCTAATGTATTTATCAAGGTACCAGAATAGTTTTATATTTAAGTTATATTTTTATTTATTTTTTGTTAGTTAATTATTAATATTATTTAATTAATGTTATCTGTATAAGTCAGTTCGAAAAACTTAAATTATATAAATGTAAATAAATTATAAACCATAAATATAGAAAACTATTGTTATTTTCAAGGCCAGGACTGAAGAGGTTAAACAGCATTATTTCTCGACGTCAGAAACATTTGATTGTACAGTCTGTTTGCTTTTAGAATATACCTCGGGCTCTAGAGTAGGCTTCGGTTTTCGCCGAAAGCATACGAGTGTAATACTGCTTTCTGCTCTGTATAAAACATTTCTTCACTATTTTGAAAAGTTATGTAAAGTAATAACAATACAAAATAAACCTTACCTTATTGCAATATAATCGGTTTTTGATTGCTCTTGAGGTATATTCTAAAAGCGTTAGCTTTTGTTTGATTAGCTGAATGTTTGATTCCGACGAAAATGACTTTTTATACCTCCAATCTCAGCTCGTCGAGCTCGTTCTAACCATCTGAGAAACATATTTCTTCATCTTCATCAACAACCCATTATGTCCATGTTGCTTAACCTTCGTGATCGTTTAAGATCACTCGGGCAGAGACGGGGCACGGGGATACGAGCGATTAACCCCGTATTAATAAGAGTGTTTGTGGTATTTACTTTTTGTAAATAAGACTGACATATTTGATCGTGTTTTGCAATCGGTTAGCAAGTGATTATCGAGTTTATTCTTCAGATAGGGATGTTATCGTTATCATTAGGAAATTATCAGGCGACTGACTGTGTCAGATGGATTAGCTACCGAGCGATCGAGTTAGATATAGATTATTAAAACGGTATTATGCCACATCTGAGTTCGACGAGACGAGTTCTTGAGTGGAGACCGCGGATCGGTAAACGCAGTGTACATAGGACGTCCTCAGACTCGGTGGAGCGATGGTCTTCGCAGGGCGGCTGGCAAGAGCTGGATGAGAGTAGCCGAGGACCGTGCTCAGTGGCGTGCAATGGGAGAGGCCTATGTCTAGCAGTGGACTACCATTGGCCGATGATGATGATGATGATGATGATGATGATGCCACATCTGGAGTATTCATTATTGTTAGCGCCAAGCCACTGTGGCTTCAATAGGAATAAGAAGCAGTTACCAATCTTTATACAAACGTTCGGATCGCGCCAATAGATATAATATACATAATTAAGAAACGCGAGATCTCTGTGAGCTTCAGGTCACTTGTATTCCGGTGTTCACCGCGCGTGAATGTATACGGGGGACCGTTTCGGATCGGCTAGCTAGACATAAATGATAATGTATTACAAACTTCGTATTTCTGTTACATTGTGAGTATAAACTATATCACCCATACATGCACTGAACGTGCCCTGTGTTGCTTAACATTCGTGATCATTTAAGATCATCTCCACTCTCCACTTCCCAATTGCGCTCTCCTAAATCATCCCCGCTAACTAGGGTGACCCCGCATTCACTCACGGAACAATACGAAGTGTCGAATGTATTCAAAGAGTCAAACTGGCACGCGTCTGCCGTGGGAACTAAGCGCCCCACTGACAATACAGAGCCCCCACTTGACCCAGCAGTTGATACGTTTGTGCTGAAGATAAGGGTCGCCAGAAGGGTCCCTAAAGTGGCTAGAGTTTACGCCACGAAGGGTGGACACCCCAGCGGGATAGTAACAATATGGTTAGTGTAATACTATAAAGGTCAGAATGGTAAGTGATCGATGAGTGATAGTACAGTGAATATGATTTTAGAGGCACGGGTCTCTTCCCTGAGGAAGGTATGGGCCATACTCCACCATGGGGGCCAAGTCCGGATTAGTGGAGGCTTGTAAGACTAACATAACTTATCATGTAACTTTAAAATAAATGAAATGCTTCTGTATTATCTCCGAATTAAATAAAGTAATATTTCGTAGGAGCTAAGTCAAGTATTTTAATGTAAAGTAAGAGAGCGAGGTACCGACAAACTGTATTTACAGTTGGGTATTGTGAAAATGGTTTTATAAATGTGAATAAATAAAGTATAGAGAAAAAAAATGCAATGGTGATTTTAGACTTAATCACCATAGAGTTGAATTGAGACTCTCTCTTTAAAATGTCAATGTGCTATCCACATTTTTTATTTCACAGGTGATAAATGTCTTTCAGGAGGAGATGAAATAAAATTTTTGTTTCCTATTGCTATATTACTTCCATATCGTGTATTTTCTATAGATTAGATAGTTAGATATAATATTCTTTATTATACTCATAAATACTCGTCGTATATTTGTACTCAATATCAAACTTAAATATATACAATAAAAATAAATAAACTCACGCCCGTTGTCAAACTTATTATAATAAACTAGCTTTCGCCCGCGACTCCGTCCGCGTGGACTTTAGTTAAAATGTTGCAACCCCGTTCACTCCCTTAAAGGTTAAATTTAGAAAAAACGGCGAAACACGTGTTCAATTAATTGTGTTGAAGAGTATTTATTTCAAGTTTCAAGAAAATCAGACAACATTTTTTATACCTCCCATACAAATTTTGGCAACCCTTTTCGCCCCCTTAGGGGTTGAATTTAAAAAAATCCGTTCTTTTTCCTTGCCTACATTATATATAGATCCTCTGTGCAAATTTTCAGCTTCCTAGGTCAAACGGCTTGGGCTGGGCGTTGATGAGTGAGTGAGTCAGTCAGGACTTTGAATTTTATATACCTAGTCTTGCCATAAATACTGTAACAAACAAAAATGATTTTTTTTCTTTTGCAAATAACATTTATTACTTTTACAGTCTGTTAGTTTAATACATAAATATAAAACAATTTAAAATATAAAAAGCTTATTCGAAGTGGTTGCCATTGGCTGCAATACAGTCCTTTAAACGTTGAGGCCAGATATCAATAGAAGCACGCACTCTTTCCATGGGAAAATTCTTCACTGCCAATCGTATGGATTGTTTTAGGGACTCCAAATTATCATGGCGCTTAGAGCAAGCCGTACTCTCTAAAACGGACCATAAATCATAATCCAGCGGATTAAGATCGGGACTAGACGACGGCCAGTCTTCAGCTCTGATGAAGTCCGAAACGTTCGTTTCCAACCAGGATTGCGTAGACCGAGCTTTATGACCCGGCGCCGAGTCTTGCTGGAAGGACCATTCTTGGTTATTGAACATGGTGTTGTTAAGGGGCTTCACTACCTTCTCAAGAATGGTATCTTGATACACTTGCGCCGATGTTTTGATACCTTTTTCACAAAAGTATGGCTCAGTCACTCCTTCATAGCTAACACCCCACCAAACCATCACAGAAGTCGGATAATGCCCACGTTGCACTCTGTCGACTAATTGGGAAGCTTCCTTAGAGCTGTGAGCATAAATACGGTCATTTTGTTTGTTAAAATGTTGCTCAATTGTAAAAAAATTCTCATCCGTAAACAAAATTTTTCTATGACCTCCCTTTGCGTACCGCTTCAGTAGTTGTTTCGACTTTACCACCCTATTCTTTTTTAAATGATCAGTTAAGAAATGACTAGTACGTCTCTTATAGGCTGCAAGTCCTAAGTCACCTTTTAAAATACGCGACATGGTTCTAGGTGCTATCTTCATCTCTCGAGATAAAATCTTTTGCTTTCGGACAGGATTTCTTCGAATTCTTTCCCTTACTGCTTTGACCACCTTTTTCGTACGAACACTACGTGGACGGCCAGATCTTTTTCTGTCACAGACAGAGGAGGTCTCATTGTACCTATTAATAGCCCGGTATACAAACATTTTACTAATACCAAGCGTATGGAGAGTTTTAAAAATTGCATTTGGCTCCATACCTACTTTGTGTAAGGCAATCACAGCGATTCGGTTCTCTTTATCACCCCACTCCATTTTAATATCGCAAAATATTGTACAATATATTGGCGCCAAAATGAGAAAACACAATGAACAATCATATAAAAGTGACAGATTCCAAATTCAAATGTAATATTTTGTTTATTTTTAATTGTAACAGTATTTATGGCCAGACTAAGTATATATATATCTTCTATCCGCCGTCACCTTTAACTTTCCTACAATACGAGTATAGTATTTGGTGACATAGGTATGTTTTTGGATGCATCCTTAGTACATAATTTTATCATCATAATCATCATCATCATGAATCCATTATGTCCCTACCGAGGGCACGGGTCTCTTCCCTGAGGAAGGTATGGGCCATACTCCACCATGGGGGCCAAGTCCGGATTAGTGGAGGCTTGTAAGACTAACATAACTTATCATGTAACTTTAAAATAAATGACATGCTTCTGTATTATCTCCGAATTAAATAAAGTAATATTTCGTATGAGCTAAGTCAAGTATTTTAATGTAAAGTAAGAGAGTGAGGTACCGACAAACTGTATTTACAGTTGGGTATTGTGAAAATTGTTTTATAAATGTGAATAAATAAAGTATAGAGAAAAAAAATGCAACTTGTAATAACGAGAATTGTCTGTCTCTACTTTGTCTATATATAAGTGGCTATGGAATAAAGTCAAAGTTTGACGATGGTTACTTGGGATTACCGCGATGCTAAAATAACAGGATACCGCTATCATTCCGTGCCTTTCCTCAACGCTTAATTAACATGATTAATGGTTTATCGGCTAACTTTCAAACAATGTTTTTAGGTTTGTGAAGTAGGTAGTCAACGAAAACCCGACTGTTAAGAACTTACCGGATATCCTAGTGTGGGGCCAGAAGCAATGTATGTGCCTGTATGTAAATTTATTTATTTATTTACATATCACTCACTACCATTACAGGCTTGCCTAATTCGATAGTGTAGCGAACATGAAATCACAATAGCTCAATTTATCATTACTAAAATTTTAAATTTACACTACTAATTAACACTTAGTACCTACATCAATACAACTTATTGCTAATAAAAATATTAATATAAGTACCTATTTAACGTTATATAAAACTATGTTTACTATAGCTACACAAATGTACATAACTTAGAAAACAAAGTCAAAGGTACATACCCGCACTGGGAATCGAACCCGGGTCTCCCGTTTCCGATTCAATTATTGTTCTACCTGTTCGGGTTTGTTGCAACGGTCAAGCCCGAAGAATTGCTAGATTGAATGCAGGAGAGGGATTTGTCAAAATAATAATGCACCGATGTGTCAGGCGGTCTATAATGCACTAAAAATTATTATGACATATATAAATTAACAGAGTTGAAGTAAATAGGTCGCGCGTGTAAGCGCTGTCAGCAGAAAAGTTTAAGAATGCTTACACACTACCCACTAGACTACCACTACCTCACACCACTCGCACCCCGGTGTAAGCAGCCCTTAATCGTGATACCAACAACCTCATGTGTCATGCAATATACGCCCTTGTAGCTATGATATATCGCGATAGAATCGCTGCGAGACAAAAGACTGTGGGTGGTACGTAGCGGGTGTCGTGCGTCATACACGACTTGGCTGACTTGAATGCTGTAGGTAAACCAAAGGCAATGTTTTAGTCTCAAGCAGCGGTTTTTACGGTTTACTAAGCAAAAAAGCATGTAAAAGCACCTCTACATTCACATTGTGCACTCTGCTCAATTAATTTAAGAATGTCATTCGTCCTCAATAACATACTCAAACACACACAAAACGCCCCGAGAAGTACCTATGTGCAAAACTTTCCGTAATAAATAAATTTCTATGTCATTTCTATAAAAATATAACGGATGTTCAGCTGTTGACTATTCAATCCAATCAATCGCTCCTTCAATGCTGAAGATCATGACTACTACAACGGGGATCGATGTAGAGTACGCTTTATCTGGATCTGTCGTTCGCTGTGTGGACCTCCTGATATAACTTATACTCCATTCTACAATTCGAGCTCCCAAAGTACATAGTCCATGTGCGCCCATTGGTTGCTGCGCGTGACCTTCGATAGCCACTGCCCTACCGTATGAAGCGGATCGTCTTTGCTTCATCATTAATCCATTATGTCCCCACCGAGTAGCACGAGTCTCTTCCATGAGGCATTCCTCAGGGAATACCTTTATCATCGTCAACCCATTATGTCCCCACAGAGGGGCACGGGTCTCTTCCCTGAGGAGGGTATAGGCCACACTCCACCACGGGGGCCTTTGCATTGCTTCAGCAAAAAATATGCTTTACTGCAGCGCGTTTGAATCGCTCCACAAAAATGTTGCAATACGCGATTCAAAAGCCGTCGTGGGCGACCGCTGTGAATCATTAACATCGTCATCATATTGAAATACAGTCCAAAATAAATGGGAAAGTTTTACGTATATGACATGTCAATAAATGGTTTTACATTTTCATTGTAAGGTCATCCGTAGAGTTTGTAACTGAATGGACTAAAGTTAATAAAAACGTGTTATTGACTTACCTATAATGGAAAATTTGTGTAAGACTCTGATATTAATTAAATAAATAAGTATTCATCATTATCATCATCAACCCATTATGTCCCCACTGAGGGGCACGGGTCTCTTCCCTGAGGACGGTCTAGGCCATACTTCACCTAGTCTAGTCCGGATTGGTGGAGGCTTGTAAGACTAGTGGCTGGTAGTGCTAAACAGTAGTGCATAAGTAAACAAACGGGTCTAACTATCAGAAGTATTCAAGCCGCCCCAAGGCTTAGGTTAAAGACTGCCATCTATCGACGATTAACGTGCCTTGCGAAACAGGGAACCGCTAGGTAAAATGCCACTAGCGTTAGTCATAGCCGATCACCCATCCATGCACTGAACGCGCCCTAATGTTGCTTAACCTACGTGATCGTTTAAGATCACTCAGGCAGCCGGGCTACGAGCGATACGAGCGATACTAAGTATTAGACTTAATTATTTGTATTGGTCAGAGACATTGAAATTAACAATACCGGGTATTAGATATTGACCGCTCAATGTTGATTACTGTTTTACGAAAGGGAATCGGAAAATAAACCAACGAGCAACTCACTCACCCAAGAAACACTTGTACGGCGAAGTGCGTGAGCATAAATCCACCCACACACCGATAACATCATACGAACGCACACATACATAAATTACCGCTATCTATTGCCATCTGAGTCGTGACCGTACTGGGCGATCTTTTAATTGGGATCACGTGATTTCGTATATATTTGCCATACTATGCACGGGGATGCGGCGAATGTGCCTAAAACCACCTAAAACTATCGCAGGTAGGCTATTTATATACAGGTTTGCGAAAACCATTTCATATTTTTTGTTGATGTTCATTGAGTCCTCAGAAAGTGATAATTTTAAATTCTTTCGTGTATTACTTCTACCTCTAAAAAAAGCAAGCGAAAATTTACTTTTAAAATAAGTCGCCATAACGCTATCTTGGGCAACATGGCGTCATGACGTCATAGGTCAGTAAACAAAACCAATAAATCCTATCATATCAAAAGGTTTGTTTTTTTTGTAAGTACGGCAAAGAATTCATACTCATACTGTCTTTTCTGACGTCATAGAAAAGTCATTTAGGGTCAAGGCTTTTTAATGAATATTTTAAATAATATAGAGTTATTTACAAAGACAAATAAAAATAGTTCTGAAAGCATAATTCTCGAAAAGGTTTTGAGATTTCCGTTTATGTTAAAAAATGTGGCGTAGCCAATTCCACCCTTTCCTTATGGTGCCTTGTACCCTGTACTGGATGTATTTTCTTGTGTGGTATCTTTACCGGGTGGTAAAGAAATAGTATACATCCAGACTGAAGTCAACTGTACAAGTCATGTACGACGCCTGCCCCACCTGGCACTTCAGGTTTCCGACGTCGTCGTCGGCGTCTTAGGTACTATGGATTCGATGTTTCAGGCAATTGCTCTACAGAGCCAGGCCTACATAAAAAATAACCCAAGATAGCCAATAACGTTGGCTGATTTTAAGAAAATATGGCCAGAGTGGAGTATTCTTTTTCGCTGCCTTTTTCTTCAACCCTAACGTGGTACGTAGACATTCAACAAATATTCCAGACATTACACCGTCGAGTGACTCCACTGCTCTACTGTAGATAGCAGTCGCCACTAGACGCTGTAAAAAGCCTACGTTTTATTAGTAGCTACTACACTCAAACATTATTTATAACCCGCGTAGCAGAAACGAGCGATTACCGATGGATCATGGATTAAAATCGATGGAATTACGGACTCGATACGGATCTGCCGATAACAGCGCTCCCGATAGCTAGATAGTGAATGACGGCTACACACGGCAGCACATTTGGATCAAGCTAAAAATATTGCGTATCGGTTACGTTTGTTTGTTTGCTGCGCTTTATTGCACAATAAAAATATGTGCCTAATCGACGCATTGGAAGACCAGAGGGCGGCGCAAACTTCAAATGAAGTAGGAAGGTCAAAGTCAAATTCAGGTCTCTAACGCCCTATCTGCAATAACAATTTTGAGAAAATATAAACAAAAAATAAAAACCTGGTGTAATTACAGCACTAAAAACCAAGAAATCTTTTTTATTTGATATGAATTTTTGATTTTTTTGTGAATCCATCAAATTATGTTATCTGAAAACAAATGTCAATAAGTAACAATATACCTTGCCTGGTTACCATAGCACAGGGTATTCTAGTTTGGGACTAGGTCAAATGATTGTCTTGTGTAGAAGTTTATATTATCTTATATAACAATGTTAAAATAATCCAAATCGTTTCCCTCTGTTTCTGCATAATCCCAGCATCAGATCCTGACTTTGTGTCTCAGGTCACACTTTTAAACGAAAAATGATTTTTTCGAATCGATCCACACGTTTTCAAGTAATTAAAGGCAACATTTCGATGAATTTAGAACCTCCTTCTATTTTTAGAAATCGGCTTAAAAGAATAAAACAATCCCAGTACCTACTACTAACATATCGAAATTCTCGGTAAACCACCAACCTCTACCTCCAAGAGAGCTTGCAGGTGTACGCTTACGTCATCAATGGAAAAACGTCCGAAATAGATGTAATTTTGATCGGTATCGACAGTTTATAATGGAATTGGAGCCAGGGATTTGCCGATTACGTTTTGATCGATGATTGATCGATAACCTGGACTGATATGCGATGCTTATCGCGAGGAAGGTTGATTTTGTATGTCTTGTATTTAAACTTTATACAATAATTCACTCATGGTACCTACCATGAAACTTATCACTATAAAAAAAGGATGTAGAAATAAAATTTCACCAAATTTCTGATACAAGTAAAACCATATGGTTTTCATATGAAACAGCTGATATGGAAAGAAAAACATTACACTCTTGCCAACTAAGCTGGAGGCACGGGTTTTAATGGCGATTTGACATACAATCTATACAAGTACAGATACTTATTAAATCAGTAACATAATAATATTATTATGACTCAAGTCAAAAATCAATAAAAATACATTACTTCCACATCATTACTAATTTGCTATTGGTAGCAATTGTGTCAAAAAGCTCCATAAACATATGTAATTTTAATCATCCATCTTGATAAGGGTACATCAATATTTCGGCTGAATTTTTCTGAAGCAATTCTGTTTACTGAAGTGAATTTTCTATTTTTTATTAAGAATAGCGGAACTATACAACCCAAACTGCCTTGTTGGTCTAGCGGCATCAGTTCTGATTACCTTACAAGGAGGTTGTGGGTGCGATTCCCACTAGGGGCCGCCGTATATTTGTTCAAACGCGAGGATGTAGAGGATATAAACACACGAATATATAAAGGCGAAAGTTTGTGAGTGTATATTTGTTACTTCCTCACGTATGAACGGCTTTAGCGATGGTATGGAGTTAACTAACACCCTGGATTAAGACATAGGCTACTTTTTGAACCACGGGTAACACCGCGGGGCACAGCTAATTAAAATATATTTCTAACATGATTTTACCTACTATTGCGATCGCTAATAAGTAATAAATGAATTATTTTTATTTTTATTTTATTTATTGCATCACACAACAGATAAGTAACATTGCATGTTATAACATCGTGATAGATCTTATGGTCTAGTTACTTATCCTTTAACGAGTGACGACAGCATGTTAAAGTATAGACGAGTATTAAAGATTGATCAAGCCACATATATTTAAGTAACAATATTTCAGCATAATAATATGGTGTTGTCGTTTATTAGTTAATTAGGCACCAGAGCTGACAAAACGCGCTATCAGCTTATAATTAAACAGCTAACCAAAGCTAAAACTCTTTGTCATGTTCACCAGTTCATTGAAGGAAAACCACTGGTTTTGACTGAAGGAACCCGAATGAGAAAAAAGAGTTTTCCACGCTTATGTCTGTATGTAAGTAGGTAAAGTTTTGACGTAAGCTAAGGTATAAGGTGTTTTTTCTCATCATCATCAACCCATTATGTCCCCACCGAGGGGCACGCGTCTCTTCCCTGAGGAACTACGGGGGCCAAGTCCGGATTGGTGGCGGCTTGTAAGACTAGTGGCTGGTCTTAGTGTCAGAAGTTTTCAAGCCGCCTCTGACTTGGCTTAACGACTGCCATCTATCGACGGCGGCCAGCACCAACTGCTTACCGTGCTGGGGACAAAAAAACCCCAGGTCTTAGGATGTTTACATGTTTGTGATGTCACTCTGTTTCTGGTTCCCACGACACAGGGTATCCTAGTGTGGGAGCCATCGGCCAAAAGCAATGTACGTACCTGTATGTAAATGTTTATTTATGTCCGTCAGTCTTTTTTGTGCAACACCGATATGCCAGTTGTCAAGAGCTAGTTAGTAGATAGTGGCGTCGAATGAAGCACAATACTGAAACAATGCCGTTAGCTACGGAATAACACTCAAATTACTAAGGAACGGTAAAGCATAAACATAAACATTTACAAACAGGCACATACATTGCTTCTGGCCCCACACTAGGATACCCTGTGTCGTGGGAACCAGAAACAGCGACGTCACAAACATGTAAACATCCAAGACCTGGGTTTCTTTTTTTTTTCGCTAACCGCTGCTCCACAGAGGTCGTCAAAAATAGTAACGAGATATTAAAGTTTTGGGTAGCGCTTCTAACTAGCGCCTTCAAATTTATTATGTCAAAAGCGAAAATCAGAAATGTCCATAACTAATTAACAATAATTCTGGTACCTAAATTTCAAGTGTTTTCGACATTTTTTCAAGCAAACTGAACGAGTTGTTGAATGAATGAAATTCATGAGAGAGTGGTTATTGATGAGGTCAATTTTGTTGCTAGTTGACATAAATAGATGGCGACACGAGTAGATTTTAATACTTGCGAACAAATGCTTAGTAAAGTACTGCCCTCGTAAGGAAGAACGCAGTAATGGCTATTACTGCGTTTTTACTTTGGATGCAAAATTGAGCTCCCTGGTGGTACATCTATAGGTGAAAAAATTATGGTAGGTCTACTAGAAACCTGAAATTTCAGTAAGAAAATATGCAGTTTAGTCATGAAATGATATCTTTGTGATATGTTTTTCGCTATTTACTCAAAACTGCGTTTTTACGATTACTGCGTTCTTCCTTACGAGGGCAGAGTACCTAGCTAGTTATTTCTATATCCTATGACTTATAATCTTGGGCTAGCAGTATAGAGCATTTTATACAAAAATAACCGTTTCGAGCGGAAATTGATTTAAAATATGTTATAGGCTTTAGGCTCTAACATTGCCCTTACCAATATGGAGATTTGTGATTAAAAATTTTTGGAAATAGGCAAGTATTGTGAAGAAAGTTTTGCTTTTTATTCAATTAGGTACGCTATAGTCAATACACCGGATAGTCCATTAAGCATTAACCTTCACCTATCTCCTCATCATCATCAAGTCATTATGTCCTCACCGAGGGGCACTAGAAAGGGGGGCTAGAAAATAAATTCAAATGCATAACGCTCAAAACAAGCGATTACTTCAACAAACGGAAAAAGGAATTTTATTAAAAAAATATTCCACTTAATCAGATAACGCTGAGCTATCTCTACACAATACATAATAATATGTATTGCTATGTATATTTACGCTGGAACACATGTACAACATCATGATAGCCACCTCACGATAAGAAAGTTTATCGGTGCCGATAACAGCAAAATACCACAAGACTTAATACACATTATGCCTCCGATATGGCTTCTAGATGGATATCGTAATTACTGTTGTAATTTCGGTATAATAAGTTGTACATGGTGATGTTTTTTGGCATTTTACAGTCCGATGGATTCTGTGGACTGTTAGATCCGTGATCATTACAACTACGAGTACAAAATAGATTAGATTAGAAACATCTTTCTTGCACAATATACTTTGTAGTAAACATAAACATTTACGTAAAGTACACACTTTGCTTCTGGCCCCACACTAGGATACCCTGTGTCGTGGGAACCAGAAACAGCGACAGCACAAACATGTAAACATCCAATACCTGTGTTTTTTTTGTCCCCAGCTGGAATTCGAACCCGGGACCTTTCGCACGGTAGGCAGATGCGCTAACTGCTGCGCAGAGGTCGTCATATAGGAGCATAGCATAAGGAGATTTTGTAGCGTAGCGGCAGAACGCCAGCATCTCATTCCGAAGACCGAAATTATAGTAGCAATACCACTTGCTAACTGTGAAAGAAAACGTTGTGAGGAAACCCGAGTGTCTGAGCTATTCACATACCTCAGCGCTCAATTGCCAATCCGCGGTGGGCACGCGTGGCGATTAAGCCCATACCTACTTTTTCTCTGAGAGAAGGTCTGTGCCCTAGAGTGGGACGTATATAGGGTGCATCTTTAATTATTTTTTGACACTGTTACCAGGTTGCAAATTTTTGCTCCGGATCAACTTACTTGGCTTTCGCAGAGCTTAATCATGGTGGGCAGAGACGGAACTCTCGTGACAACATTAAGTTGATAAGGACCAAAAATTTACAATTTAGGTAGTGCTTACGAAAGCTTTACTTCAAAAAATGTTATTAGGCTATCGGTTGTTTTTACGTATTCCCTTTGTATCACTGACAGTTGTTAAGAGTAGATTTAGGGTAGGTAATTATTGTTAAGGTACAAGAAAGGGTATAGCCACACTGACGAAAGCCAATAGAAAGCGGATCATTACTCTTTGCAACTCTACTCTCTAACACGACTTTTGCTATTTTCCTCTACTGCATGTTTACCTAACCCCGGCCGCAGTAACTCTTGACAATCTCCCGATCGCTTATAGATTCTAATCTAGACGCACCATGACCCAGAATCGAACCGCATCCGATACTCAATCCTGCGCCAGCGACGTGAGAAGCCGTTTATCAGCGCGCGCGCATCCCGCACGCCATTATTCAAAGATAAGGCACGAATATTAGTTAAAGCTGAAATCTGATGCTGATGGCGCGATAGCCGCCATTTTGGACCGAGCTTAGGCCTTCTGTGCTACGACTTAGAGTCGGGAATCGAGTGGCGGGAGCTAGCGACATCTGGTGGCAGGGTGCTTTGAGGTCACGGGTGTTCCTGCGTTGTGTTTAATTAATTCGGTAAATGGTAATGGTTTGAGAAAAAGTGATACCTAGTTTCACACAGTTTGTGGGTTTTTGTTTACGTCGCCTCAACAATCACTTGTCCGTTTTTAATACGATGCAAAAAAAAAATGACGCTGTGTTACCGCTATAAAATATGTATATAGGTTTACTTGGTGGATTTTGTATCACTTAAGGCTATGAAAAATAGATAACAACCTATTCTCAGACCCACCGAATATACATATAAAATTTCAACAAAATCGGCCAAGCCGTTTCGGAGGAGTATGCGCACTAACACAGTGACACGAGAATTTTATATAAACTAGAAAGAATATAAAATAAATAATATAATAGCATATAATAGCATGACATTATTATGAAAATATAGGTACCACAACTGAAGTCTGGTTTTCACGGGCACAGTAGCTGGCGGTCAGGGAAGAAAGAAGAAAGAAAGAAAGAAAAAATAAATTCATTTGACGACACAATACTCAAAAACACAAAATCACGCAACATAATACAACAATCAGCAGAAAACACAAACGGATAGTTACTGTCTGGCAGCTACTGGGTCCGTGAAAACAAAGTCGAGCCAGTACTGACCGATCAGTTGCTGGCTTGTTGTTGTTGCAAGCCAGGCTTTATGCAGACCTAGTAGTAAGAACACGTCGGGAAAGTGACAGTACTGTGTAGACAGCAGAATGTACAGTTGCTGTCTACTGGGTTGTCAGTACCTGGGCCTGTGAAAACCAGGCTTTACAGCAATCTGGCAAGGTAATCAGACGTGTTCCCACTAGACGTCAGAAAGAAGACAAAGAGCTTTGAAGAACACGTGAATGCTTCTGTCATCGAGTGAACAACTACTGGGCTAAATTGTGTTATTACGCAATTGTTTAATTAACTATCTCATCGATCGAAATCATAGCACGTGTCCATCACGACCCATTAATTCACAATCAGTCAGTTCCTTCTTATCGATGCTGTTGTCAGCTCTCAGATGCTGGTTAACGGTTCTGTCGGGTTAACTTGTGTAAGTACTTCAGTGGAGTATGGCCTTTACCTTCCTCAGGGAAGAGACCCGTGCCCCTCAATGGGGACATAATGGGTTGATGATGATCATCCAAGAATAATACTCGCTGTTCAAGTGTCAGAAAGAGAACCGAAATGATGTTCGAAATGGTGACTTTTATGAGGGACTGAGTGATATTGTTCAAGAAATCCTTGTACGAATCGATGGAATGGTTTGTTTACATGTAAGGAGTCTCACCCAGCGAGTTATAGTTCAGACTTATTAAAAGTGTTTTTAAAAAACTACAATTAGGTACGTCCAGATATCGCTTATCAATCGCTGGCCGGTCATATCGCAGCATCCGCTTGCTTATCGCGACGAAATGGATAGAACAGAGGACCGGCTCTGCAGGTATGTATCATATAAGCATAAGCTTTATAATACAGGCACACACATTGCTTCTGGCCCCACACTAGGATACCCTGTGTCGTGGGAACCAGAAACAGCGACATCATCATCAACCAATTATGTCCCCACCGAGGGGCACGGGTCTCTTCCCTGAGGAAGGTATAGGCCATACTCCACCACGGGGGCCATGTCCGGATTGGCGGACGCTTGTAGGACTAGTGGCTGGTCTTACTGTCAGGAGTTTTCAAGCCGCCCTAAGGCCTCTGACTTGGATTAACGACTGCCATCTATCGACTCCAGCCGGCACCAACAGCTAAACGTGCCTTGCGAAGCACGGAACCGTTAGGAAATATGCCACTAGCGTCAGTCATAGAACGGTCACCAATCCATGGACTGACGCGCTCTATGTTGCTTACCTTCGTGATCGTTTGATCACTCAGGCGGCCGGGGCTACGAGCGATTCTACGAGCATCGCTAGAAAAATAATATAGTAGTAACTAGCTGACCCGTCAAACGTTGTTTCGCCATATAATATTTTTTTCACTTAAGGCTGAAAAATAGATAACAACCTATTCTCAGACCTTCCGATTTTAAATATGAAATTTCATTAAAATCGGCCAAGCTGTTTTGGAGGAGTATTCGCACTAATACGATGACATGAGATTTTTATACTTTAGAAGAGAAGAAAGATAATTGATAACAACATTTAATAAATAAAGTAAAATAAAATAAAATTCATTTGATAGTTTTGTGTCTTGATGGTTTGTGTTTATCGGCAGTGATAAAATGTCCATCTGCCAGTGAATGAGCGATTCGAATTAATCGGGACGTTCTATTTACGAATGTTTAAGCATTTGTAGAACGAACTGTGGGTTTCATATAAGAGTCTTTTCACACTATCCGATGCGATATCGCTGCCGCCGGTCCGATATCGGGCTAAGTAAAATGTTTTGAATCGTTCGTAGCCCCGAACGCCTGAGTTATCTTAAAAGATCACGAAGCTTAAGCAACACAAGGCGCGTTCAGTGCATGGATGAGTGATCGTTCTATGACTAACGCTAGTGGCTAGTGGGAGATTAGAGCTAATATGTGAAGATATAGGGAATCGCTCGTAGCCCCGGCAAGCAAAATAGGGCGCATTCAGTGCATGGATGGGTGACCGTCTATAACTAACGCTGTATTATAGTGGAATTTTTTTCCGAGCGGTTCTGTGCCTCGCAAGGCACGTTAAGCGGTTGGTGCCGGCTGACGCCGATAGATGGCAGTCGTTAAGGCAAGTCAGGGGCCTTAGGGCGGCTTGAAAACTTCTGACAGTAAGAGCAGCCACTAGTCTTACAAGCCTCTACCAATCCGGAATATGCATCCGTGGTGGAGTATGGCCTATACCTTCCTCAGGAAGAGACCTGGGCTCGTCTGTGAGGACATAATGGGTTCATGATGATAATGTTGTCTCTGTGTGCAAAGAGCCCGATACGCGGCGGCTATTTTGAAAATGGCCGTATCGGAACGATTTTGTCCGAAATATGTTAAAACAGCTCATGGTGTCGGCTATGGGAAGTTGGCTATCGTCGTTAGATACCGATATCGGATCAGACAATGTGAAAACTGATGAAAGAAAGACTGGCGAAACAAATATATCGAGCGAATGTGGTTGGAAGGGCCAGTAACGCCCCAAGCGGACATATTTTGACCAAACAGGGGACGTATTAGCGAAGCGCAAGATAAAAAGTATCCGAAACCGGCGTGCGTCCATGCAACGAGTAATAAATGTCGATGAAGTGATAGTGATCTGTCAGCATCGTGGCAGGTGGCAGTCCCTGGTCTCTGCCTACCCCTCTGGGATACACAGCGGGCCACAGGCCCGGTACAGGCTTGAGTTTATGTATGTATGTATGTACCCGTGTCACTAAATAAAATGAAAACAATCCGATAAACTGCTGTTTCTCGTTATGATTGGAATGAGAGTACACGATGTTTAGCACCAAATTTAATAAAATATCGTTTTCTTTAGAAAAGGTTGTGATGGTGTAAACCCTTTCACATATCATCATCAACCCATTATGTCTCCACCGAGGGGTAGGTCTCTTCCCTGAGGAAGGTATAGGCCATACTCCACCAAGGGGCCCAAGTCCGGATTGGTGGAGGCTTGTAAGACTAGTGGCTCATCTTACTATTAGAAGTTTTCAAGACACCCTAAGGCCTCCGACCTGGCTTTACGACTGCCATTCGTCAACGGCAGCCGGCACCACCTTTTACAATATATATTTAATTTTATGTCATTTTGTCTATTATTTTTAAGTAAAATTTAAAATTATGTCACCCATTTCTAGATTTCATTTGACATTCATTCCTACTTCACCTGTGATTATTATTGTCGTCATCATGAACTGATAATATTCTACTTGCTAATTACACTTTTAATTGTTACTCTCTGTTTTTATCACTTACCGAAATAAAATCAGAGTTCTTTGAAACCGAATACCAATATTTCATTTATTTACATCAACAATTACTCTACAAGGTTATAACCATGCTTTCAAAGACGTCAGGATGCCAAATATAGCATTTAATTGATTTGAATTTATTTTACTTTAATTCGGCAGCACAATGACAAATTTTGAAAATCTCTATCTAATAGATATAAGCCTTTAAATATAGGCACATACATTGATTCTGGCCCCACACTAGGATAGCCTGTGTCGTGGGCACCAGAAACAGGGACAACACAAACATGTAAACAAGACCTGAGGTTTTTTTTTCACCACCTTTTATGGTTTAAATGTTTAGATATGGAGTAGATACCTGTATGTAAGAGTATATGTTTGTTTATATATCAATATAATTTTAACTCGGACGGACGGACGGATACACAGCAAAGTGATTCTTGTGTGAACCAAATAAGTGCCGAAATGCCCTAAAGAATACTTTTGGAGGTGATTAAAATGTACTTGAACTTGTAACAAAGAGTAACTAACCTCACAGATAAACCTACACAGGTTTGAGTGACGGTTTTTTGTATTATAACATGTATTTTTGTGAAATTTCTTGAATAAATAAGTAAAAGAAAAAAGATCCCGTAAGGGTTCTATTTTTTTCCTTTCAGATACGGAACCCGAAAAGTTCTCCCAATGAAGTGTTGATCAAAATCAATGAACCTACTTAATTATACAATGCCCTTGTTTACACAATCCTGCAGTGACCGTTATCAATCGGTTGTCATCGCTCATTTTATTTACGCCACCGCCTGTGCGGTTACCGGAGTATACTTTGATCGCTCGGACTATCGCTATCATTCGCCGAGTATGTGACTTGAGATACCTACTGAGGGGATGATACACAGATTTGTTGGATCAGGGTCTTGATTCTGCTAATGCATTGTAGTGCAATGTCAGTTGCATTCGTCGATTTTTTGTTATTGCCGTTTCACGTCAATCGTAATTGAACAGGGTGACATTTTCACCGGTACAATAAAACAACATACGTAATACTAATTCCAAAATACAAATACCAACATTTTTTGTTACTACCCCGTTGGTACAAAAAAACAAAAATACCAATGTCTGAACTTATCCGCAAATCTTAGAGAAATATGGACTCATTACGCATGAGCACACCTAAACGCCCGAACTGGCAACTGCGCGCGGCTTGCGGGAAGGAAAAGAAGCGGCGGCGGCGGCGCAGCCAGTAGGTATGACGTAGCAATAAAAATCTTACTTGATTTCAACTCTTCCTTCATACTTGCACGGGCTTAGGACCGTCACCGGCGTGGAAAGCGTGCACTGGTTGGTAGTGGTATGAATTTCCACACGGCGCACTGCATAGAAGTCTCCACTGGACTACATAGAATTGGTATTATTCTAAACATATATTAAGTCATCATTAACCCATTATGTCCCCACCGAGGGGCACGTGTCTCTTTCCTGAGGAAGGTATAGGGCGCAACCCACAACGGGGGCCTAGTCCGGATTGGTGGAAGCTTGTAAGTCTAGTGCCTGGCCTTACTGTCAGAAGTTTTCGACTGACATCTACCGACGGCAGCCGGCACCGAAATATTAAGTGATGTTAATTAAAAAAATAATGGTTTTCCCTGAAAATATATAATTTAGACAGTTAAATTTTAAGGGAATAAAGGGAACCAGTGTCAAAGAAACCGGAAGTAAGTAATGCACGGAAAAACGTCATCAACTGAGACCATACAAACAAACACAAACATCTATTCAAACTGTTGCGTTTGTAATAGGTAGGTATTAGTAATGTATTAAGGATATAAAGACGACCTCTGTGGCGCAGCAGTAAGCGTGTCTGCCTACCATGGGAGAGGTCCCGGGTTTGAATCCCGGCTGAGGACAAAAAAAACCCAGATCTTGGATGTTTACATGTTTGTGACGTCGCTGTTTCTGGTTCCCACGATACAGGGTATTTAATGAGGGGCCAGAAGCAATGTATGTGCCTGTTTGTAAATGTTTATGTTTATAAAAATGTTGATAAAAAATATCAGCACAGGTATCACGAGTTACCCGCCATCCGCAACTGATATCTGAGTAGACTTCGAGAGTAGAAGGCTAGTTCTTACTCTAGAATCGATTGAATGTGGTCGATTTTTCTAAGCATCGAGATAACTACTTTGTACACTGCAGAAGTACATCCATTGCTTGCTCGGTATCACAATTATTATCTAAAACGGGGCATGTGTTGCACGAGACGTGTCTTATCGTTAAACACACAGCTGGCAATTGGATTTCATTGTTAAGAGTTACATTATTTTCTAGCCGATTTAAGATAAGTAAACGCTTACCTATACGTTGGTTCATAATATGAACCGATTATTATAGGGACGATTTCTGAATTGAGAATTTACACTACTCAAATAGGTACTTAAGTATCGTTCTGTCACGCTCTTTTCTAAAGAAATTTGACGAGACAGGACTACAGTTAGGTAATTACAGTTAGGAAATCAACCGAGAGTCACTAGGCGGTAGTCACAAAACGTCTTGAGACCAGCCACTAGTCTTACAAGCCTTCACCAAACCGGACTTGGCCTCCGTGGTGGAGTGTGGCCTATACCTTCCTCAGGGAAGAGACCTTTTTGTTTTGTTTTTGTTGACGGGGGGGAAATCTTCAAAAAGATACCCGACTTCCTGGGGGGAAAGTCGAGTTATGTGGGGTTTTTACCCACTAAAACCCCCCCGGTGGCATTCATCCGTGCTTTGTGGGGAGCACCGGGTACTGACTAGAACACTTCCAGTGCGGGGAAGGGTGGACGCACGGTGCAGGGGACTGCACCGTGCGTGCACCCTTCTCTGGGCTGGCTGGGCCATCCCAAGTGCTATCCTACGGCAAAAAGGAACCACTCCAGGTTGCCGCCTTCCCGGAGTCGCTTGATGGACGGATCGAGCCCCCACTCTCACCGGCCACGACTCCGAGGTCCCCTTTTAGTCGCCTCTTACGACAGGCAGGGGCTACCGTAGTCCAATTCGTCACCCGGAACTACAGGGTTTCAGGGAAGAGACCTGTGCCACTCAGTGGGGATATAATGGGTTACAAACATTCATTCAACATAGTAAAGATTTTGTTTTATTTTTACATAGCCTTCTTGTGTACCACTGCTGGGCTAAGGCTTCCCCTCCTCTCTTCTTGGTCTATGCCTACCCTTCTAGGGTATAGGCGTGAGTTCGTGTTTCGTTCGGTTCCAAAAGCCTCGTTTAGTGCCGAACCAGTCCCGGATTCGTGATAATCATCATTCATTTGTCTATCTCACTTAAATACACATCTCCCGGACCTACCTACAGATAAATACTACTTAAATGTTCTAGCAATTATGTTGTCATTATTATTGATCGCGAGCTAATATTTTATTATGAGTTTTATGCCTCTTGTAATAAGGTCGAAAAGGCGGAGTGATTTTACGTCTCATCTTCGGTAGATAAGGTTTCCTGATAAGGGGTTGGAACACCACTATTTGATTTCAAGTGCTGACTGCAAAGTGTTGATATTTCATATTTTGTACTAATTTTGTCAATATATTATTGTCATATACCTATGATTGGATAAAGGAGCCGGGGATCTCTGGGCCCAATTGTAATAAGCTGAAATATGGTTTAAAAAAAGCGGTATTTTTTCTGTTTCAAAATATAAAAAATCTGCTCAATTCACAATCTGGGAGACGAGAAATCTTAAAAACAAGTTTATTGCTCTGATGAAATAGAGTTTCGATTACTATAATCGATTACTGTGAATGATTTCAAGAATTATTATTGAACATAAAATCACTCTCATCGAATGATGGATTCAATCAAAGTGAACAAAATCTACGGAATAAATTATTATATTGTCAATAGTTTACAATAAAACAGAATATTAACTTTAAAATCGATTCTCGTAGATTCTCGTTTACAGATCGATTTATTACTTTTTATGTTTGTCAAATGTATTTAATCTGTGCTGACAGTGACAGCTCCCGGATTTTCAATCTATGATCAGCAAAGGTAGTATGAGGACGCGAGTCGCGCGCGACAACGTCAAAAGTCGCGACTTTCCAGTACATTAACTGTCAAATTCTCGCGACTTTTGACGTTGTCGCGCGCGACTCACGTCCTCGCGCGACTCACGTCCTCATACTACCTTTGCATGATGGGTCACTATATTGCACGGACCGAGAATTTACGGCACGAGAATGTACAACCCGGGAATTCGTGCCCAAAAAATTACCATCTATAACTAACGCTAGTGGGATTTTTCCGAGCGGTTCCGTGCTTCGCAAGGCAAGTTAAGCAGTTGATGCCAGCTGCCGTCAATAGATGGAAGTCGTGAAGCCAAGTCAGAGGCCTTAGGGCAGCTTGAAAACTTCCGACATTAAGACCAGCCACTAGTCTTACAAGGCTCCACCTATCCGGACTAGGCCCCCGTGGTGGAGTATGCCCTATAAGTATAGGACCGAGGGGCACGGGCTTTTCGCTGAGAAAGGTTCCTCAGGGAAAAGCCCCGTGCCCCTCAGTGGGTTTATAATGGGTTGATGCATCGCTCCTCTACATCTAAACTCTGATCATTTGGATTGACTTGTCTAGTGTAAGATCCAGCCAGATCAGGACGTCAATCTATTGCGACTCATAGCCTCGATAATGTCACGCACTAGATCGAGCGTGTAATGGCTGCGAATTGAATGATTTACGCTCCATAGAAACGAGGCACCACTCTGTCGTGTCTATGGCTGTACACGGATTCTCGCCCGTACCAATTTTATGCAGCCTGATATGATAACGCACGACCCGAGAACGTACGGACGGGAATCCGTGTACATGTGCACGGATTCCGTGGCTGTACAGTACCGGGGCGTACTTTCTCAGGATGTGCATTCGCGGTACGTACATTATCGTCACCCATCATGATCACCGGACTACCTACCTACTCGTCTTGTATCGGTAATCTTGTATTTTAATTATATTCCTCGACCAGTGCTTTCGCTCTACGGACTTCTAGTATATTTTTTACCTTGTACGACTGTGGCATACCGACTTATCGATGTAATACACTGGACCGACGAGTTTTAGAGGATAAAATGACACAAATCCTTGTCTTGTCCTGTCTTTTAATCTATTTGTGAGTTTCGTTACATTTTCCCACTCAATACAATAAGAACTACAACTAATGGAATAAATAACTGTCTATCATATGATCATAGTTATAAAATCAGCTGTTAAGTAGGTACCCATAGGTTATTGTCAATTTGTTGCATAGCCTCACTTTTACTAAATCTCTTTTAACTTTGCTCTCAGATTGCTAAATTCCGCAAAATTTTCAAAGATGGTTTGACAAATATATAAGCTGTTTATTGACACCACTCTCGTCTTTTTACATCTGGGCCCAAGAATGTATGGAAGCGTTTCCGTCTCCTTTCTTTAGCATGTGAACTGAACTATTGAAATAAGTGAAAAATTAAGTTTAATTCTTAACCCCTAGGTATTCAAAGAATAAAACATGCTCATACAACTGTGGTTTTCCAATTTCTAATTTATTTATTGCAAGAAAAATAATTACATTACACTTAAAACTATTGCGTAATTAATTGCATTAAACTTTATACATTATTGACATTACAAATCATCATCATCATCATCATTCAGCCACAAGAAGTCCACTGCTATGGATTTCCAAAAAGACCGGTCGGAAGCGGCTTGCATCTAGCGTCTTCCCGCCTTGGATGAGATCGTCTGTCCATTACATGTCTGTCTGTACATTATAGATATTACATTTTAAATTAAAAAAAAATTAGAATGTTAAAATTAAATACATATGAACAATTTACTCTAGATTTAATGTAAAAATAAAATTAATTCAGAAACAAAATTTAAACTACAAATCATTCATATCACAATAAATTAATTCGATCAAAATAATAATAAAATTTTGTCACAAAATTATCAATGAAAAGTCAATCTAATTAGAGTCGAAATTTAAAAGGCGTTACAAACATGGAAAACACCCAGACTGAGGCCATTTGTACAAATGTACGGCGGCCCCCAGTGGGAATCTAACCCATGACCTTGCCTTGACGAGGGATCTGTAAAAAAGTTATGATTTTTTCTTCCGTGGCTCTAGTGTCAAGCCGCCCTAAGGCCTCTGACGTGGCTTAACGACTGCCATCTATTGACAACAGCCGGCACGAACTGCTTAACGTGCCTTGCGAAGCACGGAACCGCTCGGAAAAATGTCACTAGAGCGTTAGTCATAGAACGGTCACCCATCCATGCACTGAAATCGCCCTATGTTGCTTAACCTTCGTGATCGTTTAAGATCACTCAGGTGGCCGGGGCTACAAGCGTTCGTATAATTAGAATAGAATAGAATAACACTAACTTTTACACAGACTGCTCTCTTGATTAAATAGTTACTTAAGTCGTGAATACCCGCAATTCGTTTTTTAAGTGTGAAGTTATTGATCCAAGTATTTTAATAATAATAATAGTAATAAATACATTATTTGCAATAATTTCTAAAGTAAATATTAAACTAAAAACTACCTAAATATAAAAAATCGAATCTAAGCTGCTGCCGTTGGGGAGAGTTCCCAAGACACTGGCAGCATTCCCCCTCTGAATGGCCAGGCTGATGCGCTGACCGAGGTAGCTGCCAGCTCTAGGATCGCCTGACGAGTCGATGAGGCGCGTTGATACTTCTTTGAAAAGTTTACGCGCCTCAGGGCCCCACGGGCCCATCGTCTCGACCCCAAACGGCGCAAATAAGTAGCTGTCGCCAAGGACAGCGTATTTGCACCGTTTGAGACTTTCTGCCATAGACGCTGCCGCGCCCGCGGCCCTGCTGGTGTGCGTGAAATGGGAAGGCACCAAATTGTTGTACTGGTAGGTTTCCCTAATAAATAAAATAAAATAAAAGACTTTTATTTGGTGTCAACAGAATTAAATAAAAACAATCATGGTTTAGTGTGTAACTTAGGTTCTAACCAAAGAATAAGACTTAAATAAATGGCACCAAAATGGCCGCCGCTCAGCAGTTTGCCATGATCGTTGAAGACCATGACGCTGATTTTCAGCGGTCGCCAAAAACAACAATAATAATAATCACACACAATAATAATACGAGTAATAATAAAATTCAATTCATAAACAATTTTTATTAAATCTTTAATAAAACTATCACTGGACTAATTCGTACTTGAATAATCCCAGCAATAGAAAAAGATAGAAATATGTTTCTCAGAGAGTTAGAAAGATGTCGACGAGCTGAGATTGGAGGTATATTGCAATAATGTAAGGGTTATTTTGTATTGTTATTTATAACTAAGCGCGCCACCTAGTTGTCTCTTTGTCACTCCTATACAAATTGAAAACGCTCTCGCTATCGAAAGTGAATGAAAAAACTCAGTACAAGCACTCAGAGCAGGAAGGCACACACTCGTTTGCTTTCGGCGAAAACCGAAGCCTACTCTAGAGGCCGAGGTATATTCTAAAAGCTAACAGACTGTATATCATATGGTTCTGACGTCGAGTGTTAGCTCAACGCAGCGGTTAAAAGCAGCGATAGAGTTAACCGTGATATCAACTCGTTAATGGGCATTTCGTAGTCTACCTGATAAGATAAACTAATGAATCTGCTCTGGCACAGAGAGATCATTGTTTTTCTTTCGACACAAACATGTTTGTTTTTTTCTTATGAAATAAGGTTTTTACACTTACATTGGCGGTCACGAGCGGTAACTAGCTAATAGCTGGGCGTAATGACTGAAATAGCGACATGATTTATCAGTGATCGCATTTTAGTAAGTAATTAACCTTTGTTCACCTCACACTCACCCTATAATTATTTTCTGTGGGGAAAGCGCTGCTTGCTGAAATACAGGTTCTAGTATTACCTAGTACGGCAGCGATGGCCAGCTCGTTATTTTTGTAATCTTTAGAGCGACTGTAGCGGTTAATCCCCCGAAATTAATCTTCTCTAGTATTTTAACTTCCATTCCTTTTTTTCCCCATTTTTTCTTTTTAGCTCTTTCTTTTTAGCTTTTTTTCTTTATAGCTAAATGGGCAGTTACGAGTGGGCAGTTGACAAATCGGAATTAGTCGGTAAGAAATATCAATAGGTGTAGCTTCTTACATGTTCAACCTAACACGCTCCTACGCACTCCACTACGCTACGCGCTTCGTCACACTTATATGTTTGTTGTTACAGATTGAAATTATTAAAATCGATTCGGATTCGGGTGTCTCCGTTCCCTGCAAACTGCCGAATTATTACCTCGGGAACGCGCGAGTGTCTACGCGCGAGGGTACTCGCGCGTAGACACTCGCTCGAAAAACTCGACGCGCTCGAAAAACGTGTCGTCTGGACAGGCTCTTAGAGCCGGTTTCTGAGTTGAGAATTTTAACTAAGTAAATGCTTAACTGTAGTGCTGTCTCGTCAAATTTCTCAGTAAAGAGCGTGACAGAACGTTACTTAAGTATTTACTTAGTGAAAATTCTCAACTCAGAAACCGGTCATTAGCCTAGTAAAACTGTAATTTTGACTGTACCTACGAGTATACCTTCTTTAAAATAAATTAAATTATTCTCTTATTCTATTCTTGTATCCGTAGACGAACGAAAGTCGTCGACATAGCCCAGCGGATTAGTAAGTTGAAGTGGCAGTGGGCGGGGCACATAGCACGTAGAACTGATGGCCGATGGGGCCGAAAAGTTCTCGAATGGAGACCACATATCGGCAAGCGCAGCGTAGGACGACCAGCCACAAGATGGACAGACGATCTCATCCAAGTGGCAGGGAGACGCTGGATGCAAGCCGCTTCCGACCGGTCTTTTTGTAAATCCATGGAGGAGGCCTATGTCCACCAGTGGACTTCTTGTGGCTGAATGATGATGATGATTCTTGTATCTACGGTGATAGCCTAGTGGGTAGAACACTGGACTCGGAAGCGGGACACCCAGGTTCGATTTTCAGTACAGGCAGTCCCATTGTGTGGAAATGTTGGCATAATGTTCGATAAATTTTAGCTTTTAATAGGTGCTGCTAAACATGGCTTTGCCTCGTTTGCTCCGTCCGCGTTAATTCTTCAATGAGCCGTTTTCAGAAGAATTAACAAAAAAAAATATCTAATGGCTGTCGAAGGAATGCAATTTTGGACCTCAGCCCAATAGCCATGTGTGATACATCATATAATAGGTCTTAGCGAGCTGAACAAAAGTTACTATGACGCCAACAGCCAAATGTTTGTCCTTTTGGAGTTATAATTTATTGAAAATGTTAGTTTTTTTTCAATACAATATAACTCCGAAAGGACAAACTTTCTGGTGTTGGCGTCATAGTAACTTTTGTTCAGCTCGCTGAGGCCTATTTTATGATGTATCACACATGGCTATTGGGCTGAGGTCCAAAATTGCATTCCTTTGACAGCCGGTAGATTTTTTTTTAGTTCTTCTGAAAACGGCTCATTCAAATTCAAATATTTTCAATACTCAATACTTTATTGCAGCCATAACTTTGTTAGGGTTTTAAATAACAGCTAATTCAAAATAAAAAAAAAAATACTTCATGAACGTCAAAGCTGTTAGTTTAATAATTAATAGATTATGTGGAGAAGAAACTAACAAAGACTAAGAAACTCCACATATTATTTTCAAAATAGTTTTAGCTTAATTAACACAATTTCGAATTTAAAAATCCTAAAGTTAATTCAAGCTAAGGTAACTAAGGCGGTGGTCTCGCAGCACTCAATTACTAACCCTAATAAATTCACGAGAACTCCCCAACCAAGTCCAATTTGGTGGGAAAATTCCTGTCTCCATTGTTAAGCACTACACGATATTTTCACTGACGTCTTTCATTTTACTGGCTGTTCAAAGACCGACCAGTCAACTGTACTAAAGCAAGCGTACCACAGTTCATGTAATCACTTAAAAAAATTCTTTTCTTCTGAGAGAAGAACTTAGAATGCTCTATCTCTCTTTAAACATATCTCTGTCTCTTCCTTTCAAGTGTTTTACGTTGTATGGCCCTCTCTCTCTCTTTTACAAGACATTCTTTCAAGACAGGAACGCATGATGATCTTATAAATACAATATAACGTTTAATAGTTGTCTGCAAGAAATTATTTTCAGTAATAAGACCGCCAATTGTACTGTACTAGTTACTGTCAAATCTCATGTGCAATATTCCTGGTAATTATAATAAAGAATATTTTAACTGTATCATCATCTTTAACCCATTATGTCCCCACCGAGGGGCACGGGTCTCTTCCCTGGGGAAGGTATTATAGGCCATACTCCACCACGGGGGCCAAGTCCGAATTGGTGGAGTTTTAACTGTATAGTTTTATTTAAAATTTGCTTTATTTCTCATAAAATTTGTATCTAGACTCGCGCTAGCGAGTCCAGCCAAGTTCGGGAAAAAAGGAACTGGCGACGCAGCAGCCGTGTGTAATATTACAGGAATCACTTCGAGCTACTTTTGACACCTTCACAACTCTACAACTATTTAACCTACGTACATATATAGAATTTGACACATTTCTTAAAGTCCATTAGCTTGCCTAGAATCCAAAGTTTCATCAATGTTGCTCAAACAGTTATAGATATATTAACGTTTAAAAACCGGCATTTTTATGACTGACTGACTGACTCACTTATAGATCAAAAACATAACCCACTTCTAGATGACCTAGAAACTTGATATTTGGCATCAAGGTAGACTATTGGGCATATACAAAGGAAGAAATCTAAAAACTGAAAATTATTGATATTAATACCCTCATAGTATTTAGTTCCAAATTCTGCCAATAGATGGCGCTTTTTAGTTCTATATCGCGGTATGGTTTGGTCTCAACCGATACTATACAGGGTGGAATTTTGTAATGCCACCTGAAGGGGAAGTACTCTTAATACTGTAGATAGAAAATTTTACTCAAAGGAAACATTCCTTTATTTTTGAAAAGAAAGAAAACTGCATTCCAAGATACCTACTAAAGTCTGTGAAAGTTGCACCCTGTACTTTTATTGCAGCGATCGTTAGGGTCAATTATAAGAATTAAATCTCTCTAACAATAAAAGTACAGGGTGCAACTTTCACAGATTTTAGTAGGTTCGATTACCGGGTGCGGCAAGCGAATTTTTGAAAATCTTTGAATGCAGTTTTCTTTCTTTTCAAAAATAAAGGAATGTTTCCTTTGAGTAAAATTTTCTATCTACAGTATTAAGAGTACTTCCCCTTCAGGTGGCATTACAAAATTCCACCCTGTATGATATCTGTATAATAGCTATCAACTGAACAGATAAGATGGTGGCACTGTAACGATGTATTTATTAGTGATCAATACCAATAATCTCTGTACAAAAAGCAGTGATATCCCATCAAAAACATAAATGTGAATGATAGAAGAGCCAAGTTCGGTAGGTATTAAGAACAGACGTCGTTATCGACTTCGCCGACAAAAGAATTGAGATCTATATAGGTGCTGCCAAGTTCTCTGAAGAAAATCATGAAATTTTAGTTACAAGATCACTAGAGATGTAAATTGTTATTCAAGTTTAAGATTTGACTTGGCTAGTTTTCACGTACGTTGACGCAAACGTAGTTGCGGGCACTGCTAGAACCTAGATAAATTTAAATTAATGTTCTTCTTATTTTATCATCATCATCATCATATCAGCCATTTGCATCACCCTTAACAGGACATAGGCCTCCCTCATGATTTTCCAAGCTTCCCAGTCATCCTATTTTATCAAACACAAAATTTCCAACAGTCCGTACAACGCCTAACCAAGACGACATTACTCTTTCCCCCCCAAAACAAAAAGCGTCCAGCGAAAACGGCCGCCTCCCGCGCGATCGCATCTCGCCTTCTATTAACCGGCCGCGATTAAACAATGGGCCTGTAATCGAAAAAAATAATTCGCCTAATTTGTCCACTAGACACCAGCGACTGACCAATTTGTCCAGCCGATTACAGATGCTTAGCCGCGGGGCGACGCAGAAGGACGGTTCCGCCTGCTTAAAGTCGCCCCTTGCGAGAACAACGCGACTTTTCAACAAAAACATTTTTGTCAATTCATCATCATCAACTGGTTATGTCCCCACCGAGAAGCAGGGTGTCTCTTCCCTGAGGAAGGTATAGACCATACTCCACCGCGGTGGCCTAGTCCGGATTGGTGGCTTTTAATTTTATTCATAATTTCTTAGAACCACTGCAATTAGCTCTTTCTGCATTAAAAACGTGACATCTAAACCATTGGAGTGTCAAGTGCGAGTCGAACTCGCTCAGCGAGGGTTCCGTGCAAACCTGTACATAGCGTAGCGAACACTATGCGAGAGGTCCCAGGTTCGAATCCCGTCTGGGGATAAAAAAAACCCCAGTCCTTGGATGTTTATGTTTGTGATGTTACCGTTTCTGGTTCCCACGACACAGGGTATCCTAGAGTGGGGCCAGAAGCGATGTATGTGATTGTGTCTGTATGTGTGAAGGGACGGACAACAAAGTGACCCTATAAGGGTTCCGTTTTTTCCTTTTGAGGTACGGAACCCTAAAAAGAAACGTAATTTATGATTTCGACACAATTATTATGTTCATTTATTTCTTTGAAGGGCTGGCCGTTTATGCAACAAAAAATAATGAATAGCGGACACCATTATTTATTATGGTATTTTACTCTAAATTGGCTAGAGCCAGTAAATTTAAATAAAGATTATTCACGCTTTCTCGTCACGTGGAAACATTGTCCCTCACTTTTGAAGTCATATTAGAATACGAAATCTTTATTTGGTAATACTTATACAGTAGGTTATTAATGTAAAACTGAAATTAAAACAATCTTACCAAAAAGATTTCCACTCAGCTTAATCCCGTAGCCGAGATAAGACACTGATTTTCCGCGGATGCCTGAAAGCTCACTTAAACTTAACCAAAAGATCCCACGGTCCGATTCACAAAATATTAACGAGTTGATTTGTACCAGAGTAGCAGTGAATCTTCTGGACTTTTATCAACTTTTGACTTAACTCTTCCTCACTAATTAGTACTATTTGTTTCGTCTCTATCTGACTCCCGATCGAACTTTTACCGCCCCGGACAATGGACTAGAGAAGTGATTGCTCTTTTGTGGCCCGCCGGCGATTTGGGCTGATTGGCTGATTCAATTTGTTTGTTTAATTACTCAACCTTTTTAATTGAATTTTTACATTCATTCCCTCGTTTGGTCGGTGGGTAGAACAATGGACTCGCAAGCGGGAGACCCAGCTTCGATTCCCAGTGCGGGCCTGTATTTATGACTTTGTTTTTTAAGTTATACTAGGTGTTGATTTGTACAGTTTCGTCCGACTCAGGGGTGGTTATTTACATGATACTGAAGCGAAAAAATATATATAAAAAAATTTTTTTTTTTTTGTGAAATAACCGACTCAGGGGTGGTTATCATGTAAATAGCCACCCCTGAGTCGGACGAAACTGTGCAAATCAACACCCTGTATACATTTGTGAGGTTATAGTATCAATTCCAGTCGCTAACGGACGAAAACATCGTCAGGAAATCGGAGTGTCTGAGCTATTCATTACCTCAGTGCTTGAAATCGCCTATCCCCGGTGGGCACGCGTGGTAGAGGTCATAAGATAAGATAAGATCATCATCATCAACCCATTATGTCCCCACCGAGGGGCACGGGTCCCTTCCCTGAGGAAGGTATAGGCCATACTCCACCATGGGGCCAAGTCCGGATTGGTGGTAGATATAATGACCGACAAATGACTGATTCACATACACGTGTCTCGTTTCGCAGTGGAGAGGGTCATGGGATGTGTGTGGCATACAGTTCTATTGTCATTATTATTTACTTTATTGCAGATGAATCAATTAACAGAATAATGCATAAGAATTATTTAATTACGTTACATTAATAATTTCACTTTTTATTTATATTATATTCATTATTTTAATTTAGTTAAATAAACAGATCGATTTGATTTGTGAATCATTATATTGTTAACTAAAAAGCCAGATTAATAATAACTTTTCCAAAACACGATCACTTGTTCTGGTAATATTTGCTTAACCAGTCAAGGATATTCATATCATATAATGTGGAAATAATCACAGATATTTAGTATGAAACAACTCTTTATTTTTGCAGTTTTAGATTTCTATAGGACATCGACGAAGGAAATTGACTATTCACAAATGAACGACCCACGGTCCGGAATATGCAAAACATAATTATGCAATTGTTCCGGGAATTGAAACTAGCTTTTGATTGAACAATCAACGGTCTACTCCCAGTGATGAAACTGCCATCGTCTACATCATTTACTGCTTATCTATTGAGAAACAATATGAAATTGTATCGTTTGGATCGGCAAAAGCTATCGAGTTACAAATCGAGAGAGGAATGTTCCACGTATACCGACACGGGTGGTCACTCACCATTAGGAAGCATAAATTTTGAAAAATGGACTCTATTGCTTCGAGATTGATGTGCTTTTGCTTCTAAGACTGTTGCTGGCAGTGTTCATACTTAACTGCATATTGAGAAATAATCGGATGTGATAGGCGGTAGCAGCTTTTTTATTGGTTTTGCGGTTTTTCCTCGCTTATCAATCTGGTATCTTGCGATACGTCGAACTCACAACGCTTCAAAGTTGGGTATTTAAGGCTTTAAAAAATGAATTTATTACGAATGAAGTATTATTTACTACGCAATAGAGGCGATATTTCAAACAACTTTTGTGTCGCAAAATCACGATTTTGTAGCAGGTACTCGCAGCAAGACAAATTTTATTTTTGTTGCAAAATCTGCTGTGTCCTGTCCTGTGACTAACGTAAGTTAATTGATCACATTTGTAAGAGTTAATATACCGTTGAAGGTAGAGTCGACAGCACATCACCCTATACACCCATGCACTCTACCCCGTTGCATTACGGGCTTGTTTGCAACAAAAACGTGAAAACGAAGAAACGAGAAACGTGAAGGTTGACGTGCTGTCGACTATACATTGATATTTGTTACTTGTCCAACCCTTTTTAAAAGATGAAAGCATCGAAATGCGAAACCGTCAAAATATTTCCGCATAAAAAGTAGTTCCTCCAAAAATGTCGCCCCACCTTCAATCCTAATTCTCAGAATGCATACGCAACACATTCTCGACTTGTTACGGGCGTGACATTCACAACAGCAACATGTAGTGTCGATGTCGAGACGAAAAAAGACGAAAAACGAATCGAATCGGATCGAGTTCCGAGCGCAATCTCCACTCGAAATCTTGTCCGACGCCATTGTTCTTTTTCAGCTAGCAACACCTGCCGTCACATGCACAGATATCAACTTTGCCGCTAACGAAACAAGAGCTGAATCAGCTTGTTAAGTGGCTTTATCAACGACCTAAAGGTTCAAACTGAGATCCATTTCATCTCGTCCAAACATAAAGTACAATGCAGGCGTCAATGCGTCTATTCATTCGATTTTCACCTCTATTCTGAAGTGTCGGAATCGATTCGTAAGATCGAGTTTAACGTATTTGTTGCTTGAGGTGTTTAGCTTACTGAATAAGTTCCTAAAGGCGTAGGCACACTAGCGATTGAGTTTTAATATTTGGATTTATTTTGCACAATTTGCATTTTAAATTTAAGTCGGTGAAATCTGGAAAAAGGCGGGTTTCTGGTCCGTACCAGAAACCTTAATCCGTCCGTTCCAATGGGGAAAGTATTTGTTAAGGAGATAGAGTGACGTCTCAAGAACCGTGGCTTTGACTACCGCTCAGGAGCATTTCTGATGCAAAGGTTTCCCTCGCTGTGCAGCGCGGTAATGCTGCCAGTATTATGGGTACCTTTGGGTCGGATGTGTCTCGGGGCGGTTTTTCGATTGACTAGCTTTGCGATATTTTTTTAGCATAAATTTTTCTTTGACATTGTGGACGATACTTTTGTGAATTTGTTGTGTGACTATAATATTTAGTTAAGTTTTTAATTTACATATTTCACACCGAACTTAATTAAACAATTTTATTCAAATAGCAAAGTTCACATTATCTATTCCTAATAACAATTTTATGTTATAAATGTGTCTCTTCTTTTTGGTAGCCTATATATGTCCTACTTTAGGACACAGACCTCTCAGAGAGAGTGTATGGTAAACACCACAGAAACTCGGATTTCCTCACGTAACGTTCTGTCACCATCTTTTCTGAGAAATTTGAAGAGACAGTACTACAGTTAACTAGTTACTTAGCGAAATTTTCAATTCAGAAACTGGCCCTGAGTTACGAAAAAGTGGCAGCTCTAGGGATGGCAACACAAGTTTACAAGTTTTTTTTTAATTAAAAAAAAGTTAACTGTTAAGCTATTACCTATGACAAAAGACAATACATTTTGAACCATCATGGAACCATCCAACTCGCAGACAAGTCAAAAACAACTTTGACACGTCACCTTACACTTTTCTTTTTTTTAATTTAAATTCTCATTCCCAATAAGACAACTCGCCATCGTGTTTTGACAGCAGCGAACGGGTGTTCGATGTGACGAAGCGATTGCATTCGACCGTTTTAGATGCCACGATAGCGGGGGTTTTACTTTTCACTTTGGGTTTGTATCCGAGGTGTGTCTCGTAGAAAGCCCACTCTGCTCTTACCTCAGGCTAACGGGGAAGTTAACCCGCCAATTTTTGAGCTTACATGACCTTTAATATTGCTAATTAGTAATTATATTCTACAATATAATTATATGTACTAAGGCTAAATATTAAATTAAATTAAATTAAAATTTTATTGTTCACGAAAAGAAAACTACAATTTTTTCTTACTTATTAAGTTATTACAAACTATGTTATTGTATCCATTTTAAATTACACTTTGACATCACATATATGTATAAAGTTTGAATGCAGTAATTAATTCAATCAATTTGCAATAGCAATAGCAATGCAATAGCAAAAAATATGCTACTACCCTCCGTACTACTGAAAAACTGTATGACGGCAAGGTATGTTCTCGTTCTTGGTGTGACAGGATGTGCAAACAGGAGCTCCTATAAAGCCATATTCGAATATATTATATAGTCTTGTATAGATTAAATACTTACCTATCACGTCGTGTATAAATTAAGTATAACATTACTAGGACGACATGATAGTTTTTCTTTTGTGTATCAAGTTGTTTTAAAAAAGATAAAAAAAAAGAAAAAAAAAGTTTAAATTGATGACTTCTTTTTTCTTTTTTTTTCAAGCGAGGTTTGCCCTTTCTCCCATATACTATCTACATCTACATGTGTTTGTCCACTGTTGGACGTATGTTCAAAGATAAGGTCCCAATAGAGGAAATAATTCCATGAAAAAGTCTTAAGTTTGGTGTCTTCGATGACACCGACTCGCGTTTAAGCTACGATTATTTAAAACAAAATCCTATCAGTTTTCACTTTAATCTGTGGTCGTCCGCACACCTTCTAGTGCTTCTGTTCCTACGCCATTTGTCTGTTAGTCGCTTTTAGGTATGTCCGGGGCTTTTTTGTTGTGCTCTGTTAATGGGTTGATCGGGAGATTAGATTACAGCCAGCAGTGGTCTATTAACTGGAGACCTTTCATTGGGAGCGCGCGATGGGAAATCTCGGATCGCCGACTGGTGAATCGATCGAGGTTGCAGTATACACGATGTTTTAGTTAATTACAATGTGTTTGTGTTGTTACGAGGCTCTATTGAATGTTCGGAATCCGAAGGTGTGGCTGGCCTGTCGACAATTGGGTTTCCATTGCACCTCTCTTGTGTACCTATTTGACTTCTTTCGGTTAGTTCGTGATAATTGGAAGGAGGCGTAATTCTTGACCGTGCACTGTAATGGAAAACCATTAGGAAAGTCCAAGTTCTGCAGTGACCGTCGATGCAATGACGATGATGATGATGTTTGCGCAATCACTGTTCTTCTAGCGTGTTATTTGATTTTTAATTCAGAAGCCTTAAGTTGAATTCTTTCCGTATTTTGATTTCATCATCATCATCATTCAGCCACAAGAAGTCAACTGCTGGACATAGGCCTCCTCCATGGATTTCCAAAAATACCGGTTAGAAGCGGCTTGCATCCAGCGTCTTCCTGCTACTTGGATGAGATCGTCTGTCCATCTTGTGGCTGGTCGTCCTACGCTGCGCTTGCCGATCTGTGGCCTCCATTCCAGAACTTTTCGGCCTCATCGGCGGTCATTTCTGCGTGCTATGTGCCCCGCCCACTGCCACTTCAACTTGCTCATCCGGTGGTATTTTGATTTGTTCATACATAAATATACAAACTTTTGCCTGTATCTCAGAGGGGTAGGCAGAGACCAGGGACTCCCACCTGCCACGATCCTGACAGATCACTTTCGCTACATCGACATTCATCAGTCGTTGCATGCCGGTTTCGGGTATTGAAAAAACGGCGTGATTTGTTTATTACTACCAATTTTTTACAATATTTTAACATATTTATACCGTATACCTACCATAAGGGTAAGCAGAGACTAAACGTTCCAATTTATTTATTTTGATTAGATGGCGACGAATCAAATGCGAGGGCACCTCATGACGCAGAGGTGAAGAATCCCGAGTGTTTTTTTTATTTAATAGGTACGTTAAAGGCCCTTTTATATAACACTTATATACTTAATTATAATTAAACAGTTTTACCATTATAAGGTTGCCAATTATAGGCTCACACAGCATTCTTATTTAATTCGAGTGAGTAAAATATTAAACATAACAAAAACTAAACAGGTCTACCTTCTAGACTTATAAGACTTGGGCCCTGTTTCACAATGTTCAAATAAAGTTTCAGATAAGACATCCACAACCAGGGCTGCCGTTTCTTCTAAATTTGAATAAATTTTCCTATATTGCGTGTGTTCGTGTTTTGCTTCAAATTTAGAACAAACGGCAGCCCTGGTTGCGGATAGCTTAACCGGAACTTTATCTGCAGATTGTGAAACAGACCCTTAGAAATATATTTTTAAGTGTTTTAACATTAAAAACAATGTTCAATAATTAAAAAAAAGTGTTTGAAGTTTTCGCGAATAGGTGTTCACGCAAGCATTTGAAATCTCTTTTGAGAGCAGCCATTGCAGTGGAACGAGAATATTTCCTCTACAAGATCGGCCCAAAAGGCTCGAGTAAGTAGTTACAGAGCGTTTTGTTCCACCTCCTACTGCAGATGCTAATCGGCAAGGAACAAGCAGTCGATATCCTGAGACAATGGGTGCGTGGGCGCAGCGTAGATTATTGACGCACTAGCGATTGCCTTCGGCTCCGCTCGGCTTGGTTGGAAGGGGTAGGTTGAGGCACGTTGGCGTTTCTAGGCTTTCTAGGGCTATTATTGGCTGCCTTGTTTGTCTAACAGTAATGCTCTTGAGTATCAAAATAGAGGTCAATAGAAAGTAAAGTCGAGGTATTTAACTGTTAGGTTTTAGCATTTTTTGTTCATACAGGCAGGCCTGTTTCGATTCGCGTGTCGGTATCGAACTGTATCGAATCTGGAATAATTATTTACAAAAAAGTATTGGTATTTTACATCGCCGAAACTGTGTGTAAGCTACATTTCCACTGTATTAAAAGTTGAAGAGCACTGTTGTCTGAGGTAGGTACATTTTAATTTTCTTTGTCGCAGACATGCTTACAGAATAATATAATAATTATTATATTACATACAGCTTGTGACAAAGATGCTATTTCAGTGTTTGCTGTTTCTATTCGAAATAGTGCTGATTTTTTAATAGCACCTTCACACCATTATAAAAAACACACTTAAGGCTAAAAAAAAACTTTAAACTATAAATAAAATTAATAAATCAATACATTTGTTCCAATTGCGAATATTATAAAATTATAAACAACAGGCTATGTCATATTGTTTAACACTGACTGTAATAATATTAACATGAATAGTAGCACCACAATAGTCAATCATTAATAAATCAATAAAAATCAATACATAATAATATACAGTAGGTCTAGAATCTAGCACAGCTGGCACAGAAGAGAATTGCTTAATGCTGCTTTGCATTAAATATTGAAAGTATAGCTTTTAAAAATGTAAGCAAACCACTGTTTGTAAGATTTTAAAGTAATAAATATAATTATGGTAGTATTAATGTAATGAAGGTACTAGAGTAAATCCGTATCATGCGATTTGATTTATTTACTTCATTTTTCAACTTTCTACTTAACAAAAAACCATTCCATTTCTTCCTGATCTATCTCATCTCGACTATTCAAACAAACATACAGACGGACAGACGTACGTTTTAATGGCGCCGATAATGATCATCGCTGAACAACGTGCGACATTATGACAGGTCACTTTGTTCCTCGCCGTTGGACAACGTCGGAGAGAACTGCTTCTAAATTACGCGCCCCAAATACTAAACTATTCCAATCGCCTATCTGTGAAATTAGTATGCTAATGTCTGTTCGCTATCATAGTGTCACTTTGATATTTACCGCCTCGGCACATGGCGACTTTTGACAAAAGAAATTAAAGGAAGACGCGGCGCAAACACGCCAGTGAATTTCGCTCGTCTCATTCTACTATTATGTAGATCACGCAATTAAAGAAGTAAATCAATCAGTATTTTATAATGGATTATATATATAGATTTATAACAAAACGATCCTGCATCACTTAGGTAGGTACCTATTCTAAATAACGATGGAGATGAATATTCTGAGGACACTTCGAGTGAAGAGTAGTGTTTTATTTTGTGCTTCATTAGGTATATTGTTTACCATGTTTTTTTTCTATTTAAAGTGTTTTGGCAGTCTAAGTTGTATTATTTGTATAAATGTTTTTTTACTAAAACCAAGATTGCCTTCGTGTGTACTGACACTATCTAAGCGAACGGACTTTACTTGACAGTCTGGTCAAATACCATACTAATAGGAAAGAAAATGCTATTTGATTGGAATCGCTCAGGATTTTGTACGCATAATTAGGCCCCTGATGTCGAGACTAGTCTACGCTGTGCATGAGAGAATTTGTATTTGAAAAAAGTTAGTACCTACCAATTATCCCAGTCTAGGTGACTGCCATGCAACGAAACGTTTATTGACTGGAGGTGGAAGGAGGTGTACGCGAGAGCTTATCTGGTCAGTCAGGCTATTTGGGTGGCTGATGCTTAAATACTTTTGTAAAAAGAAAAAAAAAACTGGTTTCGTACACTCCTACTACTAGTACTACTAACGTAATTCATGTGTGCAATAAAGAATATTTATTAACTACAACTTACTGAATGACCGCGAGTAGAATTTTTGGGGCTATGTCCTTCCCGAGTTTGTCAATGTTGTTATCATTCTATCATCTACGGTTACTAACTATGTAGTACTAATCTGGGTAACGATTCACACAAATTTGATCACTATTGCCTATGTAATAAACATTATAAAGGTAGTTTAAAGGATAGCAGATATGATTTTAAGGTGGCATCCGGCGTAAGAGCAGCAGTGTGACGGTTGTAGGCTTTAGAATAGTTTTGTTGTATTTGAATTTAACCTTTATATACTAATTCATAAGGCCTCAATAGATGGGGAAGTTTACAAGTGTTGGTAGTAGTTGATTATTGGATAATTTCAGTACGATTAGGATCTTTTTGACAGATGATTTATGTGAAATCTATGTTTAGATATGTGTGATGCTTTTTGTTAGTTTGAAGATAAGGTGCGCAAGCGCAACTGTGTTGTTGATGGGCAGATGATTGTGCAGGAAATAATAGTTTATGACAATAGTTTACATTGTTTGTGACACGTTTGAGGCAAGCATAAATCATACTTAATAAACGACACCAAAATAGCGATAAATTATCAAACATAGCACTTTGAATTACATATACCTACCTCTCTCAGCTGGAACAATATTTAACAGGCAACCTTTTTCTCTATTTATTTAACACAAAGCTTATTCCTTCGGTAGAGTTTCAGCAAGATTATTTTAAAAGCGCAGTTTTTGCTCCTCTAACAATTTGATTACCTACAGAATTTAAGTAGGAGGTTTGAGAGTTTGGTGCAAAAAAAAATTGCTCCCACTTCTTGGTAAATCGTTGCAAAAGTAAGTAAACTTAATAAACTGTAAGACAACAAAGTCATGCACTTGAATGGAATGCCAAAAAGTAAAAAAGCAATATTAGCTGAACCGTGGTTCAAATAAAACATTCGCAAGCGCCACACATTATAAACTTTATTCCGAATACACTTATTCGATTTTTCGTCGGAAGAGTCCGACCAGGTTTCGCTCTGATTCGCAGTTTCAAAATGGTCAGTAGAGACTTGATACAGCTTGATAAGGCCAACTTTACTATGAACTTTGAAAGTATTTTGTGGTTTTCTTTCCGGTGTGAAATAAAGAATGATCTTATCCTACAACTCTGGGAATGAGAGCAAAACCTGGTCGGACACCTCCGACAAAAAAATCCAGTAAGTGTACCCGGAATAAAGTTATAATAATAAATCTGATTTGTTGTGCATACCAATTACCAACTCTAATGCCCTGTTCCAAGCTCATAATCAAAATAACCCCGTCTCCTTATTTCACTATTACGAACACTATTATTTCGCTATTAGAAGTCTCTACATGACAAGAACCTAGGTATACTATAATTCGACTCATAAAATTACGAAACTTCTTTCTAATAATCTCGTTTCTTGCATTGGCAGTCTGGCCGTAAATCCGTCCGTGAGTATTTGATCAAGTTGCGCATGATTCAAGACCGAGACCAGACCACTGAACAAGTATCGTACAGAAGTATAAAGTATCGAGTTCCGTTTGGTGCACTTTTTTAAGAAATCGGGGTTTTTCAGCAAAATTATTAAGATATTGAATGGAATCGTTACTTGGCGTTACTTTGTGGAAATCCATAATACCTAGCATTAAAATGTGAAAATTACCTTGCTGAATTCCGCCGAAATCCCACAAGCACCATGTGGTTAGTTAATGCACCGCCCTCCCACTTTTTCAAGCAGAATTTAGCAAGGTAATTATTAAGCAAACTTTCTGATTATTTAACTTAATGATGTACCTATTTATTGATAGTTTGTATAATACTTTGTAAAAGGGCATGTATAATTTATACATATATCTCAGCAGTGATTATTTTACTTATTTTGTACATCACAAACATCACTTGTTTTGTACATGGAAGAAATTGCTGTTAGCAATAAGACCGCCTATTGTATATATTTCCTTAATTGTAACTCTTATTTGTCTCTTGTTTCTTATGTGCAATAAAGAATATTCTTAACTTATCTTATCCAATTTTTGCTCCAGTCCATTCAAAGGTTGTAAGAGATCACTTTTAGTGATAAGGCCACTGTCTGCATTTTTATATTAAAAACTAGCTGTCCCGGCAAACTTCCTACCGCCAAAATTTTTGTAATTTTTCCATATTTGCCCACCATTTAAACGTTCCCTGGAATTCTAGAAATATAATATAAAACACCAAAAATCAGCCAAATCTGTCCAGCCGTTCTCGAGTTTTAGTGAGACTAACGAACAGCAATCCTTTTTTATATACCGGGTGTCCCAAAACTCGACGTCAACCCGAAGCCGGGTGAAAAGGCAAGTCAAGCTGGTTGTCAGAAAAATATAAAAAAAAATCTAAGTTGTATGATTTCAAAATTATAGGCATTTTTTTAAAAATCGCAAAGTTACACACCCTGTGACAGTCTTTTTACTCCTGTTGCCACAAATCTTTACTTTTTCCAATTTTTTTTTTTGCTGTGTAACCCTGAATAATGCTTCTCTAAACTGTAATCAAAATTTTGAAACCAGCTGCTTTAGCTTGCATAAAAAATAGGACTTATTTCCTAGAAAAACTTTCAAAATAAAAAATTGCCTAGTTTTAACTGACTGTATTGAAAAAAAAATCATACAACTTAGATTTTTTTATATATTTTTCTGACAACCAGCTTGACTTGCCTTTTCACCCGGCTCCGGGTTGACGTCGAGTTTTGGGACACCCGGTATGAGAAGATACCTGTGCAATCTCCTTTTTCATTCACAATAAATTGTTGCCTATTTATCTATCTATCTAATTTCATACTTGAAGGGACTTGACTTGCCAGAAACAATGTACATATGTTCCTGTATGTAAATGTTTAATATTTGTTTCAGAACTTTAATACAGATAACATTAAATAATATTAATAATGAACTACCAAAAATAAATACAAATATTTGTTCAATGTTTAATTTAACAAAGTGGGCGTTCTGTTCCCCCCCCGGTGCTACGTGGCGAGAGGTCGTGCGATCGTGTGAGGGATACGGCACTAACCCTGCGCCGCGGCGCGCTCTATAATTGTTTACGCTCTATCGCCTGAGTTATGACGACTCCGAGTTTGTTTTCGAAACGAAAAGGAGGCGGGATCTAGGCCCGATGTTTGACCCAAGGATGTTACTGATTCTCTCTCAAATGCTTTCAAGAGCCACACTAATCGCATAAAACTTTTCACTGTAGCCCACCACGATCTTTCAGCTTTCTCTGAAACAGTTCTGTAAATTGGCTGAAAACGTATGTGCCAAACAGAAATATAACATAACATAACATTTACATACAGGCACATAAATCTTTACATGTTGATTGGTTACCAACTTGTTCTAAATCTTAATTAATTATTTGTGTCCCAAAACTGAAACAGGGTTCGACTTGCACCACTTCTTGGTGTTCACTTAAGTTGCCATTGGAATCGACTTTTGTATTAAGAATGTTAGTTAGTATTAAAGAATCCTTTAGAATTAGAATCCTATTTGTATTAAATTAACATAAAATTATTATTAGCACACACCTTTAATGTAACACAGAACCAAACATACTATAATTATTCGTTGAAGAGCGGGCTTCTCCGAATACATTTTTTTCTTATCATGAGTCAAATGCATGATGTCTATGAAATAATGACGTTTTATATTTTTAGGCTCATAGTGCTAGAAAAAAATTAATAAATTTGAATTTGCTCTCTCTAATTTATAGTGGCGTTGCGAAGTACACTTGTCAATGTCACAAGTGTCCATTGTGAACTCTAAGGGACTAGTCATAGCGCGCGCCCGGAACGCTGCGCTTTGGGAGCGCGTCGAGCGAGCGTTGGACGCCTATCGTACGCTCGTCAATTATGCTAGGATGACAACACTTTTCTAATCCGCGAAGGAGGGGCGCGAATCGTACGCGCGTATGACGCGCGCACCACGGACGCGGACGCTTGATGTAATCCGTTGCATAGAACTTCATACAATTTTAAAGAGCGTCCGATACGCAGCGTAACGTAGATCTAATTTGTTGAAATAAAAAGCGAATGGATATGAAAAATACCAAAAATTAAATGCTGAACAAAAATATGTGGTCGATGCAATGTCGAATACGATTATGAGACTACTTAAAAGCCGAGCAAAGCCCAGTTTTTATCTAGTCATCATCATTCAGCCACAAGAAGTCCACTGCTGGACACAGACCTCCTCCATGGATTTCCAAAAAGACCGGTTGGAAGCGGCTTGCATCCAGCGTCTCCCTGCCACTTGGATGAGATCCTCTGTCCATCTTGTGGCTGGTCGTCCGACGCTGCGCTTGCCGATAGGTGGTATCCATTCAATCATTACGTTAAAATGGTAGTAATGGTAGACTAAAGTATCGAAAATAATTGCCTCTAGGTCTTGAGCTGAAAAAAGCCACGGAAAAGTTTCTCTAGCTAAGTAGTACAGGAACAGATTGTCAAATCATGTTAAAATTACCAGCTTATTTCACGGCATTTCCTTGCGCCTTAATCCAGTCTTTAAAGCGTATACTAATAAGAATAATACGAGATTACCTGTTGGCAAATACACCGATACACGGCGGTACAATCGCTGCAATCGCTCCATCGGCAATTTGGTAATAAAATGAAAATACCTCTGCCACTTATCTACCATCCTCACCCTGTATAAACATATTATGTGCGCTTCTATATATATTAAACAATCGATGCCTCCAATGATGGAATACGGGTCTAACTATCCAATAGTTACCATTACATTTCCACACTTACTGCTCTGTCTTTAAACCTCTTGAATAAGCTTCTCAACTTCGCTAACCATAAGGTTGCAAGTCTGTTGGAAACTTAACTCAGCCTTCAAAGTATTGTGCATGTACTTTCGAGTGAATTTCCCTTACCAGTGCATTTAATTTTCTTTAATAAGGACTTGCTCGATGCTTCAAAGCGTTCTCGACTCTGTAGCGTCTGTGTTGGATTTGTTTTAGCTCGCTTTCGGCTGTGGTGTGGTGAGGCATGTATCTAGATAGCGCCCGTGTTTCATCGGGAGAGATGCGTTCCTCGATACAGACCCCGCCCATGCTTTTTTCGAGGTCTCACCAGCAACAACAATGGGTTGATCTGCTAACTAAATATCGGGGTATAACTTAACCCTTGAGAGCGGTGTGGTGAGATGGTAAAGTTGGCTGCGTTCGGACGTGGCGTGGCCTCGTCAGAGTCGCGAGATGCCTTGCTTGATTAACAAGGTTCGTTTGTAATCGGAACGGTGGATCTATTTGAATTTGGAATACCGGCGCTATGTTTTTGTTTTTTATCAAATCAAAAGAGGATTTTGGATCAATAACTTTTTGATCAAATATATATTAGGGAAAAGTGTGGAAGTGGAAATTGGAACCTAAGTAATATTTTTTTGTGTGTTGCCTTACTTACTTATTATGTTACTTTTTTGTTTATTTTGTTCCTATGATGTGTTTTGTTGGTGTAATAAACGTTTTTTTTTTCTTTCTTTCTATCAATTTTACATCTTTTTTACCACTAGCACAGGTTTTTCAACGATATTATGTTTATTTTAATTAAGTTTAAGAAAATAACATAAGACACTGTGCAAAAGGACGTTTTTTTTTTAGCAACACTCTTCAAATGAAAGTTAAATAGTCGGCAGTAGGTAAATGAAAAATGACACAAAAAATTATTAAAGAAGCCTTTTTTATTTCGGGATTTTCTAAGGTAATCTTTTTATCTCGATTTTCCATCGAAAATGAAAAAAGAAATAGTTGAAGTGAAGTCACCCTTTACGCCCATCGCCGAATATTTTTGTACTTTGCGACTTATCTTTTAACCTGTGGAATTTCTGGTTGGCCGATTGGCTGATCATAACAATAGTTTTCAGAACGATTTTCAAGGACATAACGCAACTGGTTAAATTGCTTTTCGATATCATAATCATCATCATTCAGCCACAAGAAGTCCACTGCTGGACATACGGCTCCTCCATGGATTTCCAAAAAGACCGGTTGGAAGCGGCTTGCATCCAGTGTTTTCCTGCCACCAGCCTCGATTCTGTTAGTGCATTGTAGTACAGTGACAAATACACGGTTGGGTCATGTGACGTGTTTTTTCATACCATTGACGCCTCGATGGTTTGATATGTGTGCGCGAGTAGACTTGAAGCCGCAATGAAACTAAATCGCCATGTTCATGCAGTTGTCATTGTATTACAATGCATTAACAGAATCTAGGCCATATCATGATAAATCTAAATATTTTTCGCAAGTTCTCCTTTTGTTCTGTGCAACAGATCAAAAACTGCGTGAACGAAAACAACATACTGCTCGACTTTTGAAAATGCTACAGTTTTTTTTTATTTATTTTACAAAAACAAAAACCTTATTCAATTACACAATTACGCCAAACTGCAAAATAGTTTGTTGGCGAAGCGCTCTATTAACTTATTTAATACGTATATTATTTGTATACATAAACAACATCATACATATCAATGATTCGTTTCAAGTACATTATTATGTTTTGTATGTGTTTTCCTGGCACAATAAAGAATATTCTTATCTTATCTTACATAGGTGTAGTTTTATTTTATCATTAGTTCTTTAAGTTTATATTTAAGCGTGGCTTTACATACTTTGGTTTCATCAAGCAAAAGAGGATAGCTATTACAAATTCTAGGTGTCAAATAATCTCTTGTTCGTTCTCCATAGTAATTATTTGCAGGCGGTTGTATTAACTTATGTTTACTAATTGTTCTTGTAAAGTGACTGTGCATTATTGGGAATTTATGATTTTCTGTATAATATGACTCTATTGCTATTAAGTATTTTACTTTAGTATGAACTGGAATAATTTTACAGACTTCAAATAGCTTATTATAATCGTTTTTATATTTAATCTTTAAATTTTTGTCTACCACATATATTATCAGTCTTAGTTGTAGTTAGTAACGTACCTGCTGCGATTGCATCGTTGGTCGAGCCGGTGAAGCGCTTAGCGACCAAGAAAGAGGTCGTGGGTTCGATTCCCACTTGGGGCCGCCGTAAACTTGTACGACTGGCTTCAGTCTGGCTGTTTTTCGATGCCTTGATGTTTTTCAATTTCCTTGTCTGTTTACCACAACACAGGCTATCCTTATAGTTTTAGGCCAGGTCAAGGGATTGTGTTATGTGGAAATTGTTATTATTAGTACCTTATCTGTATACGGAGCCAATTAAATTGATTCTATACCAGGAACTAACATCACAATTAAGTTGGTTAAGCTAGATAAAAACGGTTGCAGGACAAAACAATGATTTTGATGATGTTATTTGCGCTTTTCGGTTTTCCTCCTGGCTTATCAGGAGCTTGTTAGCCTCAAAACATAATTAACTAACGTTTATCGTTCGTTTTACATGCGCGACTGTTATTTCTAAATCGCAGTTCCATTGTTTCGCCTTTATCTTGTCCAGAGAATGACTAAACTATCAGCTAGTCATTGCACAAATGAAAAAGCATTTAATTTTAACGCAAATCAATTTCATTTTCACTTTGCCGGACAGTCATATGTGATCTATTGTTAATTTTATTGTTATAGACTGCTATAGCCGTCCCTGTCCACGAATGTGTTAACAGTATCCTAACTTTGATTATGGACTTGTAAATAACTAGTCGTTCGCACGAATCGCCTGTAGCCCCGGCTGCCTGAGTGATCTTAAACGATCACGAAGGGTTAGCAATATAGGGCGCGTTCAGTGCATGGACGGGTGACCGTCTATGACTAACGCTAGTGGCATTTTTCCGAGCGGTTCCGTGCTTCGCAAGGCACGTTAAGCAGTTGGTGCCGGCTGCCGTCTATAGATGGCAGTCGTTAAGCCAAATCAGAGGCCTTAGGGCGGCTTCAAAACTTCTGACAATAAGACCAGCCACTAGTCTTACAAGCCTCCACCAAACCGGACTAGGCCCCCGTGGTGGAGTATGGCCTATACCTTCCTCAGCGAAAATACCCGTGCACCTCGGTGGGTACATAATGGGTTGATGATGAAATAACTAGTCAGTAACTAATATTAGAGCGGTGGTAGCTTTGTGGGTAGAAAAATGGACTCGGAACCGGGAGGTTCGATTCCTAGTGCAGACATGTACATGTACTTACAGTCTGTTAGCTTTTAGAATATACCTCGGGCTCTAGAGTAGGCTCCGGTTTTCGCCGAAAGCACACGAGTGTAATAGGTAATACTTCCTGCTCTGTATAAAAGAGTAGTTAGTTTTTCTTAGTTCTGATTTCGAAATTAAGTGTCATATTCGTTCCGATATTTCTCAGCGATATTTCTATTACACGAATATATCCGATTCTATCCGATAGTAGCCGAGGTATATTCTAAAAGCTAACAGACTAGGTACCTATGACTTTTTTTTCTAAGTTTTGTACATTTGTGAAGTTGTAGTAATAATACCACTCGCTAATTGTGAAGGAAGACATTGTGAGGAAACCTGAGTGTCTGATTACATCACAGAAACAAAATAAACAAACAAGTAACTAATTGGGATTTGCACAATAACAGTAGAAAAGTAAAAAGATAACAGCAAAAACAAATAAATAAAACTAATCTCTAGATGTAGTCTGCAACCAAAAGTTTAATTTATGAACGTTAAAATTGTTAGTTTCACAATTAATTAATATTTGGAGAAGAAGCTAACAAAGAAACTCCACATTTATTCTTTTCAAAACAGTTTTAGTTTAGTTAACTAAAATTAAGGTTAAAATTATTACTCCTTGATGTATTGAACAGCCTGAATACCTACTTTTAATATTAATCTAGGTACTGTTTAACACTAGACATTATGTGTCTTATAAATAAAAATACTAAGCTTTTTTGCACTTAATGCGTGCGCTGTGTGTTAACTGTGAAATGTGAAAAAAATGTGTTGACACATTTCTTAAGCCGCGTCTTAGGTAACTGTAATATAGGTAGGTATGTATCTTGGGAAATCTTGTTGTAGAACCCTAAACAGTGATCTAATAGCCCTAATGGCAAATATTATACGTAATTTGTTCAAGTCATGCTCTTGTCAATCTAACTAGAGATGAGGGGGCGAGACGTTTGACGGGCAATAATGTTGCATTAACACTCTCGCCGGAGAAAAATGAAGGACCGTGGTAGAGCGCGCAAATGCGTAATTTATATGCAACGGAGCGCCCGCGGGGCCAGGGCTGTCGACAGTTGGTTGCTGGATGAAAATTTATAAGAAAAAAAGAAAAGATTTTTAATAAAAAAGGTTAAAAGGAGAATCATTTGCTCTGTGGTCACCACGCTAAGATGAGTCTGTGCTGAGGAGGCCTTCTTTAAAAAAAAAAAAGTTTTATTAATTTCATCGATTATTCGTGTATCAATAGGGGTTTTTACAAATAAAAGGCGTGTGGAGACACAAACAAAAAAAGCCAATCATGGGGAAGGAGCGAACAAGGAGAAAGTGGAAAAAAGATGAAGCTGAAGAGAAAAGGGTCGAAAGCACAGATAAGTACAAACCTTATCTGGTAACAGATTATAAGAGACGATACCCTGAGGATTCCGGTGCTGCAGAATTTGTAGTATTCGTAGAGTCTTCCAATGTGGATATACCTATAGGAACCCGAGATCTTATGTCCATATCTAGCTGTATCAAAAGGTTTAATAAAGGAATCAAATACCTTAGGACAATGAACAAGTTCAAAATTGCCTTATACTTCGAAAAAGCCAGCCTTGCTAATGCCTTCTTGAACAATGCTACATTTTTAAAAGACTGTCAATTTAAGGCCAATATACCTGCTTCAAGCACTGAAATTACTGGTATAATTAAAAATGTACCCACCAACTTGACAAAAAAAAAGATATTCACAATGCTATCAAGTTACAAGAAAATAATATCTGTTCGAAGATTCATAAAAAGGATCAAAGTTGATGATAACTTCATTCAACAGCCGCTGCAGACAGTAGCCATCACCTTCGCGACGTCAGTTCTTCCAGACTACGTGGATTTGGTTGGTTGGCAGCATGACATCTCAGCGTATGTCCACCAGTCAAACAATGTTTCCGGTGTCTCAGGTATAGCCATTTAGCAAAGTTTTGCAAGAACTCCGAACGCTGCTCCATCTGTAAAGAAGATCACTCATATAAAGTTTGTACAACTCCGATCGAACAGGCCAAATGCGTCCATTGTGATGGCAATCACGTTAGCATTTCAGCTCAGTGTCCAATTAAGCAAAAGAAAATACAAGAAAACAGACAAAAAGTTCAGACACCATCATTCGCTGACGTATTCAAAAATGGAAATTTCCTAAGAAGCCTCTTGATCTTTTGACATTATTAAAATCAAATGACAAGGCACTGAATCTCTTAGTGCAAAGCATTATAAAAATTATAACATTAAATAAGACACAAGATACCCCAATATCCTCTAAAAATGTGTTAGATGTTTTAAGCGATTTTTTCAAATCCAGTGACACCAAGAACATTAATACAAATTCACAGACAAATTAAAGATAGTACAGTGGAATGCTCAAAGTCTGTTATGTAATCGTCATATTTTTACTCAATTTTTGTATGAAAATAATATTGACATAGCTTTAGTTTGCGAAACTTGGCTCAAGCCTACACAACGTTTAAATATTAAAGGATACTCGATAGAACGCAATGATTGTGGCAATAAACTCTATGGTGTTGCCATAGTCATTCGTAACAACATACAATACAGTAGAATCAAAACATTTTGTGATGATTCACTTCAGAATATCGCTATCAAAATAAAATATAATAACAGTTCATTATCAATGGCCAGTCTTTATATCCCGACAAATTGTAGTCCTACTTTTAGAAAAACAAAATTTGTTAATTTTATTAATACCTTACCACAACCATGCTTATTAGCAGGTGATTTCAACGCACATCACGCCATGTGGGGTTGCCAATCTGTCAGTCCTCGTGGAAGAGATGTCCGGAAGAGATGTAAGGAAGCTTTTACAGCGAAGGTACCGTAAGAATTCGTAACGAGTTAAAGTAAGGCGAGCAACTATCTGTTGTTTTGATGCCACACATGGCTCTTATGCAACGCTTTTGAGCTTTAAATATGGTTTCCCTTTCTGTACAGTTTCCCCAAAAAATTATACCGTAACGTAGAGTGGATGCCACAAAGCCATGGTATGCTGACAAAACCGTATTTGTACAAACTACATATCTCAGCCTATATAAAGCGAAAGCAGATTTGCTTAGTTTCTTACATATTTCTGCCGCTTGTTTTTTCCAATCTAGTTTATCAGCAATTATTAGACCCAGAAACTTCGTCTCTTGGAGTTCTTCGATAATTTTGTTCTGATACCGTATTATTAATTTTTGTGGTTTGAGTCTTTGTCGGAAATGCATTATATATGTTTTATCCAAGTTGATCAGTAGGTTATTATTTTCAAGCCATTTTATTACATTACTTATTGAATTATTAATGTCATGTTCATAATTTTCAAATAAATCACATTTAATTATTAAAGTACTGTCGTCAGCAAAAAGGATCATAGGGTGTTCGATGTGCATCGGCAGGTCATTTATATAGATTAGAAATAGGAGCGGCCCTAGAACGCTTCCTTGAGGAACACCATGCATTACTTTACGTGGCCTTGACAAATACTTAATTTCAGTTTTCTTTAATTCACAGATTCTACAAATTTCAGTGTATCCTGTCAAGAATATTTAGTTGCCAGATTCAGATTGCAAAACCGACATTAGAACGAATATTAAACATCAATGGATGCTTTATTGGAAAGAAACGACACAAATAAAAGGAAAATGGTACAGCTATATTAATTCGGACATTAAGAGGCCATGGTTTATCGTCGGAAAATATCTTCATAGATACTTTCACACCACAATTTGTCGTTTGAGAATTGGACATGGCAGATTTAATGAACATTTGCATAGATTGAAAATGATTCCTTCCCCAAATTGTACATTTTGTAATTCTGAAAACCAATCTTTAAATCATATATTTTTTGAAAATCCTCAATTCAATATACAAAGACTAGTATTTATTGATAGCTTATTGAACATTTACAAAGAAACCCTGGATATCCCGCGCTCTATTCAGGATATCCTTAAGAATATAGAAGCATTTTACCCTATTTATAAATTTATCAAGAATACCATTGGAGATATTTGAAAAATAATAATACACCGGAATAGACCTATTTTACCTGATTTGACAACACGGATTGACCTAAACATACTGGATTATGAAGTAAAAGAATAAATACGTTAGACAAGGCTATGTGCCTCGAATATTATAATAAAGACTGAAGAAAATACCTACGGAAAGACAAGGCTTTTAGCCTCAATCAATATGAAGAGAAGAAGAAACTAAAATAAGACCAGGCGGTATGGGCTTAAGCTTTTTCCTTAAAGGAAAAAATATTACAAAAAAAAAATACAAAAGACTAAAGAAAAATTCGGACTCGTCCTATAAAAAACCAAGTTAAACCGAGCCATATTTTACAATTACTACCAGTATTAACTACTAGCAGATATTTTACCATTACTATATTAACTACTAGCTGTACCCGCGACTACGCTTGTGAGGTAAACTAAACGGATTAGTCTATGGCCTACGTCCATCCTTAAGGTCCGTTCTAAATAATGGTGAAAGATTTTTTATAATTTTCTTCTTCATAATATTAGTGTAGACTAGTATCACACGTGACTTATTTAGGTAAGTCCTAAGGTTTTGGGTTTATTCGGAGTCGACTTCGGATTGTTTTGTATCTAAATTTGTAGAAAGCTAATTTTTTTCTGAGATTATAACATTGAGGTTTGATACAGCATGCCAGATAGTAATTTCTCTTGATTTTAGTTCCGTTATGCTTTAACAAGAACCATTATAAACCTTTGTTACGGTGAGCCGTTGGGCCACCAAAAGTTCTAAAGGTTAAACATTTTTCTGCACCGCTCCGTAGAGCTGATGATATTGGTTATTTTTTAATTTACCTATAATATAAAAGCGATTGGCAGCCCTGTAATCTTCCCGCCCAATTTATTTCTTAATGATGGCCGCCGTCAAAGCTTTCGCGCTAATTTGTTTGTTTGTTTGCGATCAAGCCGCGACTGATCGAAGGACCGGATGTGACGTCACGGTTTAAGGAAACGGTTAGTCGATATTTTTTCAAGGAGAAATCTATTTCCGTATTTCTTAACTAAAATGTCTTTATACATTATACTAATTACATACATATAGGTATAAAGTCACGCCTGTATCCCAGAGGTCTCTGTAATCATCATATACTAGAGAATGCCACTTGCCATGAGCCGGAAATATCTATTTATACTAATTATAACGTATATAGTCAACAAACACCTATAGACATATGATTATGCCTGTGGTTACCTTCTTCACTTAAGCAACATTTTTTTATCCCTCGCCGCAGTCAAAACTTTTTACGATCTCTTGTCAAGATTCTCAATTTAAAATTGGCGGTGATTCCTCCCGCGCGATTTGTAAACATGACGTCGGTTCCGGTGAGGCCGCGACGGAAATTCGTCCCCGCCCCTCACAGCCCCCTTGCGAAACCGTTCATAAATTGGTATCACACCTCTTTTGGGCGAAGAAGAAAAATAACAACTCATGTAGCTGCGTGGCTGGACTTTTATTTGAGGAATAGAAACATAATTTCATACTGGCAGCTTTAGAAAGTAAAAAAAAATTATGAAAATTTTTTTTCTTTTTAGTTTTTCGTGTCGAAAACTATAATTTTCGTGGCCAGCACGCGATTATAAATGAAAAATAAACATGTGTATGTACAGTAACCTTAAATTATTATGCTATAGAGACAGAATTGGCCACAAAAATGTAAAGGTTACTGGCTACTGACGATTGTTGTACTTAAAGTTGTCACTTCTCCCTCCTCTAGTTACACACAGAGTAACTTGAGAGCAGCTTGTGTTTTATTATTCATTAAAAAAAGTAGGAAGTATGTAGGTTGGTAGAAAAAAAAACAAAGAAATTACACTAACAGCGGCATTTAGATCTTAAGGAGCCCATTAAGGCATGGTCAACTGCGTTCAGGTGAAAAAATATAATTAAGCTAATTGGAAAAATGTCGTCGCGCCACCTATAATTCACTTTTAACTTCTTTCGCCATTTCTGTTAATGTTTCCTACTTGAAACTGAAAAAAACCACTGTAATTAAAAACAAATTTTCTGTTTCACGCTGTAGGGGATGGTTTTTATTTTACAGATTTCGATTTTATTTATTTATTTACAAGTTATTTCGTTTTTCAAACGTGGGTCCAGTTCTAGAGACTGGTGCCTCTGCCTACCCCTTCGGGGATAACGGGCGTGAGTTTATTATAATTTTTATTTATTATTATTATTATTTCTTTTTTACAGGTAAGTATACCAGACAACTACCTACAGAAAGAAGGATTTTCTTATAAAGGTTAAAAAAAATCGTGAAAGAGGTAAGATCCTATTTAGTAAATAACGATACTGTCTAGATTAATTTTCTAGTTTTATACTCTATCAATCGATCAACTGTCTATCAAAAAATCTCTTAAAATATACAGTTGGAAAACCGAATGTGAAACATTACCTAATTTAATTTTACCAAAACTCAGACCTTATGTGACTTTTTTGTCAGAATTACTCCGGTAAGTGTTAAAAAGTACACAAAAAAGTAAGATAAGATTGTAAGTATCCGGATTCATTACCGTGTAGTAAATAGTGCTTAAAAAAAGTTGTTCACAAAAAATATGCATTTGAAAAAATAATTAAAAACTATTGTTATGATGAGCCGAGTAGCCTACATAAAATTCTACAGGTTATTGCAAAAATATTAGTGCTATTTTCAATTTCTATTCTATCTATTTCTATTCTTTGACTTTCATAAAGTAACACTTTGTTTGTTATGTTTGTTGAATAAAATATTTGAACTTGAACTTGAACTATCTTTACTCATAAAACGTCAAGCAAGTGTATCCGGAATAAAATTCATAATATTTTCTCTTTATTATAATTATTGCATCTGCTAACTGTCTACCGCCCAGTTTATCATCCACTACAACAATCAGTTAATCTACATCTGCCAGCTATAACTGTAAACAGTATGTTATCATATCAGCAACTCGAGTTTTATAATAATATATGTATCTAAAAACATTTTGCCATCAAAATTCCAAAAGGCCGCCGAAAAGAAGTGTCCAAACTCCGATGGCTCCATCTCCCTGCATCATCACGCCGGCCTCTTGCGAGTCGGATCACGCGCGCCGCTTCATTTCCTGCGGACGGAGCTGAGAAAGATCGATGGACGGCCGTGGCTGAACGGGTGAAGACTGGGGTCATGCGTTTGTTGCGATTAGGCCACGCTTAGGTTTTATGTGATCAGTATACATAATCTTTAATATAAAAATCACAAAATTATTTATTTCCGAAAAGATATTTGTACATAGTGGATTGACATAGCGCAGGATGCCTTATTACAATAAGAGTAATTCATTCGTACATACTATAAATTTTATAGTTTTCCTGTGGCCCCACACTAAGCAAGTTTGTATCGTGGGTACCAAAAATAGATTTACAGATCAATTATTTCGCGATGGTAAGGCAGACTGAATGAATCGCTGAATGTCTTGCTAAGCCAAAATCTCGAAAACAGCTCAACCGATTTCGTTAATTCTTTTTTTAGAATATTTCTTGAAGCACGAGGATGGTTCTTACGGAGAGAAAATATGGAAAACAAAAACTTTGGCGGTGCGAAGTTTGCCGGGACAGCTAGTATTTTATAAGATACGATTAGAATGTTCTTCATTGCATTCAAGAAATAAAAAGCACGGTAGTAAAAGTTGTAACGAAAAACGTACAACGGAAATTTTACCTTATGGCTATTGTATGTTAGGTGTACCTTTGCTATGAGCATTGTTATACCTTCGCCATTAGCAATAATCTATAATGGCGCCGCCCAATAAACTTCATTGCACACAAGAAAAGATGTAAGTAACAAATAAAAAGACTAATTAAAAAAAATCACATGGTGAGTATATTTCAGTAGAAATCACTACGCGAAAACATCATGGGATGTAGCGACACCAACATACACTCGCGCTTGTATCACGGAGGCGTAAGCACCGACCAACTTTGCCACTTACAACGATCCTGAAAAACTTTTTATTTTAATAATATCTGAGCAACATGAGCCTCTTGCGACCGACAAAATTATTGACTCATAGGTATACAAAATCGCAATTTGTTTTTTGTTTAGAAAATTAAATTAATTGAATCTATTAAGTCGTTATAGGACGGCACGGAAATGTTTGAACCCTGCTATCTGAAAGGTCTCCGTTAGACAAAAAAAGACGCACGAGCGGGATCAACTGGAACTTTCGACATAAATGTAGACGAGGGACCATAACGAGGTTATGATACCTCGACTACAAACTTGTTTATTAGTTTTATATTTTGGCTATTTACTTTTAAATCTTTCGATTCCGTTTTCAGATTCTAATTATTTATCTTTTGTTCGTAGTTCACTTTATTTGTCATGGCATCGCCTGGGTCATTTTCAATCTTAAGTCTTTGAAGAGACAGCACGCCCAGTGCCTTAGTTTTGCTACATATTTTTATTACTACTTAAAGTGAATTAGTGAAGCAGTGCAAGTAAAATTCAGTATGAATGTTATCATCTAATTCTGAAGGTTCTGTACTCCAAAACCTTATCTTCAACGAGGCACAATCGTAAGTGTTGCGTGTTATTTTTTACGTAATTCTCTGATAGCGCTTGTGTTAATTTTGTTTTAAGAATGTGCCTTTTGTCAGAAATCAGTAATTTATTTCAACGTAAAGAATTTACATTCTGTTTGTTGAATGTCAATGTACATACACTTATGTATAGTGTTAGCCCCTGCCTTAGGTCATCAGGTGCCTCTACTTTTTAATAATAAAAGAAGTCCTAACACCCAACAAAGTATCCTTATTTCTCCATCCGCTTAGCTCCCTGGGCTTGTTACGTGACACCATTAATTTGTAATACGTATTGAACACTTACACAAAAAATCAACTTATTGGGAATTAAAACAAACTGGAATGCCTATTTCGTCTGGTCTAATAAATATGAATCCCCACCCCACCGCCGTCTTCATCCCAGGGCGTCTATCACAGACAATCACGGAGTGTTTACAAACATCGCAGTCGTCTGTAGGTGTTCGCAGATAAGAGCTTTCTCCCGTTATCTGTGTAACAACATGTTTATCGCGGACAATGCACTTATCGGGAGCGGGTGCGTTGGGCATCTGTGCTTGCAGGGTTGCCACCGACGATAATATGTTGCAAAAATAACTTAGAATCACTCAAATTACAGCCAAATCATAATTTTTCGCAATAAGCTCTCACAGTACTCAGCATAAGAGACGTTGCAGTTATGATATGCAATATGTATAAATCTCATATGATAGGTAGTGTTTGTTTGACTTCCGCGAGTATTATGGAATTTTTGGGTATACCTACTTAGTAGGTCGTAGGATAGGACGTAGGACCAGTTTCTGAATTAAGAATTTCTCTAAGTAACAACTTAAATGTAGTGCTGTCTCGTAAAATTTCTCAGAAAAGAACGTGACAGAACGTTACTGAAGTAACATAACATAACATTTACATACCATTTACATACAGGCACATACATTGCTTCTGGCCCCACACTAGGATACCCTGTGCCGTGGCACCCAGAAACAGCGACGTCAAAAACATGTAAACATCCAAGACCTGGGTTTCTTTTTTTTTTTTTTTTGTCCCCAGCCGGGATTCTAACCCGGGACCTCTCGCATGGTAGGCAGATGCGCTAACCACTCCGCCACAGAGGTCCTCAACGTATTTACTTAGTGAAATTCTCAATTCAGAAACCTGCCATAGACTGATTATTATGGCAAAACGACGTTCGTCTAGTCAGCTAGTGATAATATATGCGTAAATAAAATCCAACTAATACAGAAAATAAACATTTTTTACAAGTATTGCGTTGTCAATGACCAGGGACTGCCAATGCCACCTGTCGCGATCTTTACAAATCACAGTAAAGATCGTGACATTCCTTCCCACTCAAACGTCCAGGCGCGCGAGCGACTTACCCGTCCACGAGTCAAAGGTCACTTTTTTCGCGCTTTTTTTCGCACTTTCACCCGCGACCTTGATGACAAAAAACATTGTAGCTAAAAGACTACTATAGCTGCACTAAAACAAAAAATACCTGCAAAAAGTTAAAAAAGTGCACAATTTTATAAAATTACATAAAAAATACTTAGTCTAATTTGAAATCTAGAAAAAAATGTACAATTTGCTTATTTCCATAAAAAAGTTTGAGTCTACATTATTTTGAACTTTACCATATGATTTACAGTTTTCACTGATATTTATCTTATTAGGAACCAACTAGATAATCTAACGATTAAAATAATATTAGTATCGTAACATAAATATATTGCTTTCTATCAAAATAAATCGAAAGTATCTACGCACTCCTCATTACGTATCTGGGAACAAGTTGTTTTTTTTGCGGTGACCTTCAATAATTCCGGCTCTTTTCAAATGTAAATGTATATGAATATCATAACAATAAAATAATCTCGTATATTTCACAAAAAACAATGGATAATATAAAAGAAATAATAATGATTCAACACTGAATCGTCGAACGAAAACCGTGAGGCGATACTTTAGCGTTTCAAGTAGGATTACTCAATTTGTACGTCCTAATACAAACCGTGACTAAACACATCCGTAAAGCAAATATTTTCACGATTATTTTGATATACAATGATCGCATAAATAAGTCCTATTAATGTTTTATTTACCACATTATATTTACCTCATTTACGTAAAAAATCAATGTAAACAAAGAATGGCGGACCGCCAACTTCAAATTTTTTTGTTAAATCTGTTTGTTGCCATATCGAGAAAATAAAAGCTTCTATGGATAGATTATTTAACACAGAACCATGTAAAAGTTACCGGTAAAACTAATATAAGCTATACTCTGTGCAAATCGATCTAAACTGAACGCGGCCCTAGCGAAGCCGGGCTGGTGACTGTAGTCACCATGGACGTTTGACGATATTTTTCGTTTGGTGACGGTAGTCACCATGGACGACATTCCTTAGGCCCGCTTGCACCACCGACTAAAATCCATTTAACCCTGAGTTAAAGAGAATTTTGACAGTTCCGCCATACTTTATCTGTCAAAATTATCGAAATAACCCGCTAACAAATGAGCTAACCCGGGCTGACGGCTCCTGACGGGGCACGGCGGCTTTCGAGCGTACCTCCACAGGTTCAAGCTCGCGGGGAGTCCGTCCTGCATCTGTGATGACGTGACTCCCGAAACGCTGGAGCACCTGCTGGAGGAGTGCCCCCGTTTCGGAGCTGCAAGGGCCGATTGCGAGATACTCCTGGGAGAGGCGGTGAGGTGCGAGGCATTCGCCGCCTTTATGGCCGACTCCAAGAGTCGAGATGCCTTCCTGGCCTTCGCCCTGGGCGTGACGCGCGCGGCCTCAAAGGCGAACGGGAGCCGGGTTTAACCCGGGCGACCCAAATACCATTCTACAAAAATTGCACAAATGTATCTTGGCCGAGCGAGAGGGTTAGATTAAGTTGCCACCCATTATAGGACCCCGGCGCCTTGCTTGTGACTACTCGATGGAGTAGACAGAGATAAGGCGCCGGGGAACACACCCAATTTTAACAATATTTTAACATTAAGACAATTCTATTTTATTTTAATTTTAATTTTATTTTATGCAATTTAATTCTAATTTTAATTTAATCTTTATTTTATTCTATATGAATTCAATTTTAATTGAAATCAAATTTAAGTTTTAACTATATTGACATTTTAATTTTGTAACGCCCCGGCGCCTTGCTTGTGACTACTCGATTGAGTAGACAGAGATAAGGCGCCGGGGAATACACTTAAATTTAAGCGAATGACATTTTATATTGTACTAATATTGTAAAGTGAGGTTATTATAATTAGATGACATAGAATTATATCTATAGAACATTATGTTAAAGATATTTAATTAATTGTAATAAATAATCTTTGTAAATGGGTTGGAAAAAAGAAAAAAAAAACACATACATATATATCTATAATAACAATAAAAAGAAAACAGAAAATAAGACAAAGGAAAAAGAAAGAGAACGAAAGAAAGAGAAAAGACACACATAAACATGTATAACCCATTATAATAAGACAAATAATCATACAATGCTCATTAAAGTTATTTCAACAAATAAAGACTAAAGGTTGCCACGCAATAAATGGTGGCAGATCCTTGCAAAAAAAAAAAAAAAAACCCGGGCTGACGCAAGTAGGCCTAAGTCGTTGGATGCACACGCGCCGGTTTCGAGTTATTTTTTCTTGATCTTTGCATTGTTACATCCCCTATTTGGTATAGATAGATAGATAGAATATTCTTTATTTTACGTACACCAGGAATCACACGTGAAATTATTATGTTTTTAATTAGCCTCCCACAGCCCTAGGTTATCTTGCGAAAGTGCAGTTTCACAGCGTATCGCACAATGTGACTCGTATGATATTTCGCAACGGTATGGCAGACCTCACAATTAGATAGCTTTACATGAGTACCAAGGGTTAAATATGCTAATAACCCTCTGGATTAAGCTGTACAGCAAAAAAAAACTACATCATCATCATCATCAACCCATTATGTCCCCATCGAGGGGCACGGGTCTCTTCCATGAGGAAGCTATAGGCCATACTCCACCACCGGGGCCAAGTGCGGATTGGTGGACGCTTGTAAGAGTAGTGGTTTTTTTTTTTTTATTGTAAGATTAGTGGCTGATTTTACTGTCAGGAGTTTTCAAGCCGCCCTACGGCCTCTGACTTGGCTTAACGACTGCCATATGTCGACGGCAGCCGGCACCAACTAGTTAACGTGCCTTGCGAATTTTGCGAAGCACGAAACCGCTCGGTAAAATGCCCCTAGCGTTAGTCATAGACGGTGACCCACCCATAGACTGAACGTGCCGTATTTTGCTTAACCGTAGTGATCGTGATGCAAAATATAAGTTTAGGAAAAAAAAGTAGGCACGAATAATGCGTGAGAAAACCACAATTCACAAGTACGAATCTCGATAGTCCCAACTAGCCAATACAATAAAACCGAACGTGGAAACTGGAGCGAATCACAAAAGGCTATCCCCGTGCTCTGAACCGCCCGCGAAGGAAATGCAAATTTTTAATCTACCCTCATACGGCGCAGCGCATTATGCCAGCTCAAACAAAGCCCAGGCGGGCTTAAAGCGCAAAGTAGTCTATCTCAGTCGAAGGCTTATTGTTTGCTCAATGTACGGGAAAAGTTTCCTCGGGGGAAGCGAGGCGTACTGGTAAAAATGGCTGATGTGTTTTGCTCATAAGCATGTTTTTATGTTGAATGGAAAGTTAGCTGCTTTTCGCGGCTTGGTTGTGAAGCGATTGGGTTTCATTGGTTTTGAGGTGGTTGGGTCAGTTTGAGCTACAAATATGTTGCAAATACAAGTGCGAAGAATTTTAAGCTACCGGATGGACCGGATAATGAAACCGTAAATAAAAAAAAACTGTGACGGTTTTATCTGCTTACTTAAAACCCTTCGTAGTCTACGAGTTAACGGTGACTTAACTACGAGTATGCAGTTAAGTCAAGGTTTAGTCAACGTAATCTCAAATTGTTGCTTTGCTTAATTAGTTTTTTATGCTCGACTTTAAAAAATAATAAAAAAAATAAAATAAAAAAGAAAATAAAAAAAAATTAGAAAATATTTTTATTTTTAGTTTTATTAGTTTATCAGTATCCGTATTTTGTTTCCTTACTAAATAATTGTTTTTAGTCAATTTACAAATATTTAAACATTATTTTGTTTTGCTCCTGCCTGCCCCTCTGAGTGAAGTCAAAGTCATTCTAGTAATTTGTGCTATAGAGCATCATTATAAAGTGTATAACCATGTGTTGCCCATTTTATCTATTCACACTCGGCTTGATATACGACACGATTTTTCCTTTTCGATTAACAATCACCTGCAGATAGACGATCGAAAAATTTAAAATCCTGCCCCATTTGGATGATGGAAACTGTTGTAATATCGAGTTATGATCAGTTAAGTCGCGGAATGAGTGTAATGGCTTATAAATCAGACGGTATCACTGCTTCAGGACCCCTGTGTCAATAGGTCGAGGTAGGCTGGCAGGGAAAGAAGATTGTGAAGGCCGAAACGTTATTCAGGAATTACCAGTCTGTAAAAAAAAGTTTCCAAAAAAGTGTGCTGTGTGGGAGCCCCATTTAAATATTAATTGCATTAAATTGAGTAAATTACTTTGCTAAATTCCGCCAATATCCCACAAGCACCATGCGGTTAGTTAATGCACCGCCCTCCCTCCCACTTTTTCAAGCAGAAGCAAGACACGAACACACCACCACCGAAAACAAATACTTGTGTGAGACAATGCGCGACGCGTTTCGCCTCAAAAATTAATTTATATTAAATTAATTTTTTTCGCCAAATATTAATTTTATTTTGTTTTAGTCCTCCTACATAGTTTGTGAAAAATTCAACTGTCTAGCTATCACGGTTCATGAAATACAGCCTGGTGACAGACAGCCGGACAGTAGTCTTAATAACAGGGTCCCGTTTTTACCCTTTGGGCACGGAACTCTAAGGCTGAGATTCAGAGACGAAAACTAAGCAAAGACTGGTCTCAGAAATGTCAAAATCACGTACTTAGAAACATTTCGTATTCAGAATCGAATCTTATGAAGTTTAGTATGAAATGGTGCTTAGCTAAGTGTAAGTAGTCAATATCGGTGACTTTACGTGAACTTAGAAATGTCACTTCTAAGCCTTTTGTTCACAGACTACTCCAAACGTCACTTCACTGATGTTCTACGAGCATTAGCTGTGGGATTTTTTTATTCACTCTGACATATATAAAATTGTATGATGTTGTCCTGCTCTCGTGTAGCAATGTCAAATTTAAAAAAACCGGTAAGAACTACATCACTAAAAAATGGTAGACAATATAGATGACTTTCTTAAGTACTGTGATTCGAAAATTACGGCGCTTTACTAAGTACTACTTTAGTTTACTTTGCTAAGACTGATCTAAGCGTGAACTTAGGATTCGTCTCTGAATGTCAGCCTTAGAATCATGTTTGAAATTGGAGTTCCCGCTATTCATTAGCAGATTCATTAGCATTAGCAGAATCAAGGCCCTAACGATGATTACTTTTGTCCCACATCAGAGGCTCTGAGTGCGTATACTGAGTTTTTTCATTCACTCTCGATAGTGAGAGCGTTTGCGATTTGCATAGGAGTGACAAAGAGACAACTAGATGGCGCGCTTTGTCACTCCTATGCAAATCGTAAACGCTCTCGCCATCGTAAGTGAATGACAAAACTCAGTATACGCACTCAGAAACTGATTTCCAAGCCAGACTGTTTTATGCCTCCAATTTAAATTCGTCCACATTTGTTACATATTTGATTTAGGATTGATGGCTCCAGAAATTTTTACCAACTAGTTAGATTTCAAATCATCATCAGTCCACCATTGCCCGCTGCTGGGTATAGGCCTTGATTGCAAATACTTCACACGAACTTTTAATATGAAGGGTGAATTCCAATCTTCAACAGTACGTTTTGTCTGATACGCCATTCGAGGTATTAAGCAAAATGGCTCCGATAAGAGATTATAATTTGCAATAAATAAGAGAATGGACGAGTTTTTTTAATCTGATTCGTTGAAATTTTTTAATCGAAACTGTGAAAGCAAAGCAAACCTTTTCTTAGGTACTAAGGCTTAGATATTATTCCACCAATCATTAATTCAGCCTGCAGAATTTTTGATGGGCCGATCGGCTCACCGTGACAATGGTTTTTAACTGTTCCTTTAAGGTCATAACGCAACTGATTTACGACTTACGATTTTTACGACCTCTGTGGCGCAGCGGTTAGCGCTTCTGCCCATGCGAGGGGTCCCGGGTTCGAATCCCGGCTGGGAACAACAAAATAAAACCCAGGTCTTGGATGTTTACATGCTTTAAACGTCGCTGTTTCTGGTTCTTACGACACAGGGTACCCTATTGTGGGGCCAGAAGCACTTTATGTGCCTGTATGTAAATGTTATGTTATTTAGAGCTATTTATATTTTATTGTTAAAAAATCTAACAAGACGCGCCTTCTCTCTTTCGTTTGCAGACTGCATCACCTTTGATTTCTAAACAGAATCCTATCTGACAACACTGTAACAGCTTAGTTGCGTGTAAACTGTAACCCAATAGTGAGATTAGTTAGCAAAGCGTTGTGGGTGGTAGATAAGGCACGCGTTTTGTGCTAACTGTGTTTCGACTACTCATCACAGCTGATAGGCAGGTGTTGCTCAATAGATAGCGTTTGGAGACGTTGCATAATGGTTGCTGTTTACTTATGTTGCATTCTAGCCCCTCAAGCACTGAGGACCGGCCGGCGGATCCAATGTAAACTATATACGGCGCATTCCGTCAGACCCCATAGACCCGCTGGCGGGTAGATCTGCACGGCACTTTGAATCGAATCTTGAAGATCACAGGTCCCCAAAGTGGTTCAGGTGGACCCCCAGGAGTCCATATTAGACCACACGGGGGGCTGCGTAGACGTGAGAAGAAAACAGGGGTTCACAAACTGTAAGTGGGAGTCCACGAAAGAACAATTGGCTTTGATTTACCTATCAACGACAATAATTGTTGATTGTTTGTAATAAAATAATAAATGTTTATAATTTTGTATAACCATTTATCGTACTTTTTGTTTTTTCTTACCAACCCTTAGGGACTTCACACACGACGGCTATAATATACATTACATCCCGGGATGTATAGCTTTACATTATATTAAAGTATCACACACGCAACAGGTAACGTAATGTATATTTCGCTTCATTTCGTTGACATACGCCTCGATCGACACACGTTGCGGCTGCTAAGGCGTCATACAGGGTGTTGTTATGGATCTGTCGACTTACTTACTACTAGATTTAATAGATAGGTAGTTCAGCAGAAGAAGATTGAGATTTTGATGCTCGTATGCGTTGGCACATGTGCCAAAAATAGAACGATGTGCATTGAACATAATTTATAGTAAGGAAAATTCCGAAGAGTTTAAATTATATGCGGAATTATCAGATATCGCCACCTAGTGGACAGGCATGATATTATTACAAAATTGGTGACCACTGTGTTGCTACACTTTTTTTTCTTTTCTTGAGGTAGATTGATTTTTATTACTATCCTTCATGTTTTCAGGCAACTTTAAAACCCTATGTTATATCTATAAAATCATAGGTCATCAATCGACTGAATCGAAGAATTACTCGCAGCCCTGGCCGCCTGAGTGATCTCAAACGATCACGAAGGTTAAGCAACATAGGACGCGTTCAGTGCGCGGATGGGTGACCGTTTATGATTTACGCTAATGGCCTTTTTTCGAGCGGTTCCATGCTTCGCAAGGCATGTTAAGCAGTTGGTGCTGGCTGCCGTCGATAGATAGCAGTCGTTAAGCCAAGTCAGAGACCATAGAGTAAGACCAGCCACTACTCTTACAAGCCTCCACCAATCCGGACTTGGCCCCCCGTGGCGGAGTATGGCCTATACCTTCCTCAGGCTTACGAAACGTAGCTTACGGCCGATTTCTGAATTGAGAATTTCGCTAAGTAACTACTTAACTCTAGTGTTGTCTCGTCAAATTTCTCAGAAAAGAGCGTGACAGAACGTTATTTAAATATTTACTTAAGTGAAATTCTCAACTCGGAAACCGGCCTTTAGCGAGACTATTTAGTGACTACAAGTGATGTGGAGCAAATTAATTTTTTGAGACAGGACTCTGAATACCTACGTATGTCGTTTAGCGACATAAGACTCCTAGTGGAGTTTTTGAATAACCAAGAAACTTTTTGAACACCTTGTTCGAAGAAAGATGTATCGTAATATACGAAAAGGTATTGAGATATATTAAGATGTATCGACAGGTAAATAAATATACATCTTCGTATCGCTCAGTACCTTTAAGGTAGGAAGATGTAAAGATGTATATTATAGCTGTCGTGTGTGGTCTCCTGACGATTTCTATGGAAAGATGTAATGAGATATATCGTGCTATAATATACATCTTTACCTTATAGCCGCCGTGTGTGGAGTCCCTTATTTAGGGTGACATTGCTTAGGAGTTTTGGGAATACAGTAAAAATGTAGCAGCAGGGGGTCTACCGAAAATAGTAAAAATTTGAAAGTGGTCCAAAAGAAAAAAAAAGTTTGTAAACCTCTGTTGAAGATTATACATACCACAGTTGTTTGAGCACGTTTTATTCTTTGAAAACTGTGATAGATTTCAAATACCTGTGGATAACTAGCTAATAACTAGGCTAAGGTTTTTTTTTTTTTTTTAAATCTTTATTGAAGGGTTTGGTCACATAGTGATCATGTCACCCTAATTGGACACATGGTGATACTAACAGAACAACATAATTAATTAATATTACACTACAATGTTTCTTCTTATTTTAAGGGCGATCTTAACTAAATTAAGTACGGACTTAGCCTCAGTTGACATTGGGGTGGCCAAGCGATTTTACAGCCACCTACTTCTTCGAGAGCGAGACGTGTCAGTACTTACCTGTACCGAAAAATCCGTACCGGGAAACCGGATTCTTTTTATCCGCACCCTTATAATGGCTTAGAATTATGTGATTTGATTTAAGAAAATTGGATTTTTATGAGTTTTGTATCATTTATGTATGTTAAGCAGTTGGTGCCGGCTGCCGTCGATAGATGGCAGTCGTTAAGCCAAGTCAGAGGCCTTAGGGCGGCTTGAAAACTTCTGACAGTAAGACCAGCCACTAGTCTTACAAGCCTCCACCAATCCGGACTTGGCCCCCGTGGTGGAGTATGGCCTATACCTTCCTCAGGGAAGAGACCCGTGCCCCTCGGTGGGGACATAATGGGTTGATGACATACATCGTCGATGACGATGTATGTTTTGAGGTCTGGTACTTTTATCTTGGGATTTTTTATATTAGAAAACAAGTCATTATAACGAACTGGGATTCAAACCCATGGCCTAACGAATGTGAAGCCGGCGCTCTACCGCTCGCTACCACACCGTATTTTTGGTATACTCAGGTATCTTTTTCCATGTAAATTATATTATTTTCTAGTTCCACTATGCTACTACCCCTACCTGTGATTCAAGATGTAATCTAGGGCTATCCGGTATTAATCCCCCTGAACTAGATGTAATAGTCTGCGATTGAGGTTGGCTCCACTATCTGTGGTCCAGTCAAGTGTAATTGTCCATAGCGTAGTAGTAGATCCAGCTAAATTGCTTACTGTAAGCGTAAGCAAAGCGTGGCGTTGGCCCGTGTTTCAGCTAAAGCCTGTTTGTTTAATTTAATGAAAAAAAAAAACTGTCACGTTGACATATCAATAAAATAAGATAAGGTAAGAATATTCTTTATTGCACATAAGAAACAAAAGACTTAAATAAAAGTTACAATTAAAGAAATATATGCAATAGGCGGTCTTATTGCTAACAGCAATTCCTTCCAGACAACCTTGTGACGGAAAGGTTGCCGAAGGAAAAAGAGACGGGCAGTTTGTGCAAATACGAATAATACATACCTACTTATCAATATGATTTGTTCCGGACTTGTGTTCCAGATTTATCTTACTCGATTCCAGATATCGATTTGTCGAATTCCAGATCTGTCGTTCTCCAGACTATAACTTCACAAACATAGCCTTTTAGTACGCTGTTTTATTGATTATTCATATGATTTGAGAGCGTTAAGCACGTATTTATTGAAATTTTTGAAATCATTATAGTTACGCCGAAAAATAGAAAAGTCTGCCAAAAAGCTAAACGAATTAACTCCAATTGGCGTAGTTCAAGAATTACGCACATTTGAATTAACCCTGTAGTCTTTTGTACTATAAACTTTCTAAGCTCTAGACATTATTATCTTTATTTCGGATACAATTAGGTACTTTACTTTTTGTCGGAAGAGTCCGAAAAGGTTTCGCTCGGTTCCGGTTTGAATCATCAACCCATTATGTCCCCGACGAGTGGTACGGGCCTCTTCCCTGAGGAAGGTATAGGCCATACTCCACCACGGGGGCTTAATCCGGATTGCTGGAGGCTTGTAAGACTAGTGGCAGGTCTTACTGTCAGAAATTTTCAAGCCGCCCTGAGGCCTCTGACTTGGCTTAACGACAGCCATCTTTCGGTTTGAACAAAATCTGCGAATCATAACGAAACCCAGTCGGACTCTTCAAACAAAAAGTCAAGTAAGTGTATCCGGAATATAGTTAATAACCCTATAGTCCTCGATCCAGCCAGATTATAATGCAGCCATCGACGTAACGCAATGCGTGGCCTCACCTCGTCTGTATCGCAGGGTTAATGGTGCGAGAATGCCTGATAAGCTGCCCCCGCCCCCGTCGGGGTCACTCCCGTTCGTATCATTGAGTTTGGACTGGCTGACTGCAGTGCGTGCCCGAAACAGTCCAACCCACAATAAGACAAAAATGATTTTTAATGTATAAAATCGTTTTTTTTCGTGTTATTGTTAATCAAACACATCTGGGCCTAGATTCTGCTAATGCATTGCAGCACAATGACAATTGCATGGCAGTTGACAGGGGCACGGGTTTCTTCCCTGAGGAATGTATAGGCCGTACGCCACCACAGGTTCCAAGTCCGGATTGGTGGAGGCTTGTAAGACTAGTGGCTGGTCTTACTGTCAGAAGTTTTCAAGCCGCCCTAAGGCCTCTGACTTAGCTTAATGACTGCCATCTATCGACGGCAGCCGGCACCAACTGCTTAACGTGCCTAGCGAAGCACGGAACCGCTCGGGAAAATGCCACTAGCCACTGGCGTTAGTCATAGAACCCTTCTGAAACGCTGAATACAAACACAGCAACGCAAGTGCCCCCCTGTATCGGCGGGCTCAGGCGAACAAACAATGTATGGACAGGGGTGCTATCGCGTAACTTTGCGATCCACATCTCTGGGCATTGGCGACGCGTTTAAAACTCAGTCTCTACTCTTCACGTCGATACTAGGTATTAGATAGTTAGATTATCGTCTATCTAATGCTAGTATCGACATCAAGAGTAGAGACTACAGATCTACTAACATTAGCTCGATACCAGCTTTAGATAGATAGATAAGATAATCTATCTAATGCTGGTATCGACATCAAGAGTAGCTTCTACAGATCTACTAACATTACCTCGATACCAGCCTTAGCTAGATAGATACCTATTGACGTCATGAGTAGACTACAAATAAATCTGTCTGATCAATAATTTATTTGTGCTGCGAGACAAGGTTGCTTGAAAATTGAGGAGCAAACATTCAAAAAGTGACAATCACACAGACAGAATGGCAGCTGCAATGCTCTCATTCGTTGCATAGACAAATAATTTTATGAATGAATCAGACCTTTGGAGAAAACACTGTTTTAAACAGTAGATTTCAATATCGTCAAAGCATAAAAGAATGTTTTGAACGAAATTGAAATGAAAAATTGGTGTCGCCAGCTCATTTTCACAGAAAATGTGACAAATCACTGTTTGAATGTTTGCTCCTCAAATAGTTTTGAATGTTTGCTCCTCAAATAGTTTTGATTGGAAGAGTAAAAAAAATTTAAGCGAAAAACAAAAACGTAAGCACTAGACTTATCCTTTAAGACTTCCAAGTCTTTCATATTTTTTCTTAGGTACAAAATATTTTCATAAATGCACTGACTTGCAACTGTTAAGATGTTGGTTTCTTTACAGAAATCTCTTAGCGAATCCCTACGACCTAGCTTGTAAAGATACCGCCAGACCAACTACGCACTAGAATATGTAGGTAACTAATAGGTCACCTTCAGGAGTGAAAAACCGTCCTGCCACCCCCTCCACCCGTAGGTATGTTCGCACACTGCTGATAGCGTCAATCTCCCCCCGATCAATCTACCGCGGTCCGCAGTCCCTTCTCAGAGTAATCTCGCATACAATATTTCTTGCTCGTTCAGGTATGCCCCGATAGACGTCGGAGGAGATGTGCGAAGGCGTAGATGCGGTTATTACGGAGACCTTTGTGACGATGTAAATCTTCTTACATAGTTTTTAAAAGTTCTTTCCATTCTGTCTATCATTCTTAAATCAAAATTTTTAATTACGTCACACATTTTTATATTTTTTTTGACATTCATTCAGACTTCGTCTTTTGACGAGATCAATAACTGACAACTTTTTGTTGTTAATAATTTTTCTCCTGTTTCCTTGTATTTTATTTACTTTTCTGTTGATTGGTGAAAAAAATCAGGGTTTAAGGTGTACGGCAAAAGACCTTTTTAATCTTATTTAATCCCGCACCATTGATTAGTGGGGTGAAACTACTCAATGACTGACTTTTACTATTGTCGCTATCATTATTATCATCGTGATTTTCATATTTCATCAATGGCGGCGAAAAAGGTGTTAAAAAAAGTTTTTTTTTATGTTAATTGTATTTGCTTGACACTTATTGTTACAAAAAAACTTTATATTTAGTAAATTATGCTGAAACCCGTGAAAGCTTATTTGAGGTAAATGATGAATTGACAATAAATATAACATACAGCCTGATTTTTTCACCGGTACAATAAATTTTACCATATCATTGGTATCGATAATAGATTAAATTTATCGAATAAAATTACGATATATATTTTTTCATTTTCATTAATTTATCATTAATCCAATTTGTAACTCATGGACACCCATTACAAGGTGTCATCGCGGAGCGAGGCAGAGGGCGGCGGGGGTGGCGTGAGTGAGCGGGCGGCGGGCTGGCCGGCGCACGATTTGGCCGGTAATTCAGCCCGCGCGCATTGTCCTAGGTGAGTGCACGTGCGCCGTTTCCGCACTTCCTGCAGTCGAAAATTACGCGCGCACGATGTTTACAAACCGCGAGTATTACGAGATGGTTCGTAGTTACTTTCTCAGTGGGGAAAATACAATGCAGCTCGGCAGGTATACGCTGAAGAAAGTTTGCCCCGCCTGATAAATGCCGGTTTTATTTAACCTCAAATACTCAACACCAGGACATTCATGAGAGTGACGCAGCATTTGCTAGACTACGGACAGTTCACTGCACCAGCGCACGTTAAGGCCGAGGAGGGAGACCTCCCTTGGCCGTGGAGATCGAGGAACAGATATTCACGTTCATCGAGGAAGACCCCAGAAGGAGCACCAACGACGCGGTACGCACGGTGCACTTCGGCGTTAGCCAGTAAGTGGTGTGGAAATTCATACCACTACAAACCAGTGCAAGCATTCCACGCCGGTGACAGTCCTAAGCCCATGCAAGTATGAAGGAAGAATTGAAATCAAGTAAGATTTTTTTTGCTACGTCATACATAAGTTATACCTAATGGCTGCGCCGCCGCCGCCGCTTCTTTTCCTTCTCGCAAGCCGCGCGCAGTTGCCAGTTCGTGCGTTTAGTTGTGCTCATGCGTAATGGAGTCCACATTTCTTTAAGATTTGCGGATAAGTTCAGACATTGGTATTTTTGTTTTTTTCTACCAACGGGGTAGTAATAATAATAATAATAATAATAATAAACGTTTATTTCGGATAAAACAGTGATCCTTATTGATGTTAGTAGCCTTAAAAACTAAAACTAAACTAAAAGTAAAAACTATGTTAGTAACAAAAAATTTTGGTATTTGTATTTTGGACTTAGTATTAGGCATGTTGATTTATTGTACCGGTGAAAATATCACCCTGTATATATTTTTGAATGTCTGTCATTCTTTACCACTTTATTTTTCACTATAGATTTAATAGCTAAAATAGTTTTGTTAGTGAAGTATATTTTTATGTTGAAAACAATTCTGATTATAAATCTTTATTTGCGTCAAATAAAAATATTAAAATCCCCTTAGGACAGACTTGTGGAACCTGAATTATTTCATAAACAAATCAAAAGACATGAGCACAAATTTTCTGGAACCGTCCGAAGTGAAGACCTACTTAATTTCCGTTTTGCCTTCTCCATTCTTTTACAAGGCGGCGGGAGAAGATAAATAATTTATGATGATCCGCGCGATAATGGCTGATCCGTGAGAACAAAAGACGCGCGCGCGCTATCGCCACCCGATGGCGCCCGAGGAGAGCCGAAGATTGCCGACCGTCGCCGCCCTCGCGATTTTCTTGGGCGGCGTTTGATACAAGAGAGGGTGCCTTTTGCTGAGTGTCACTTGATAATTACTAGTAGATATTAAATTAAATACCTTATCTCTGTAAATATAATTAATGGTGTGCAATAGACAGTTAAATATAAATAGGTAAACAGCTTTTTCGTGAAATCACTAATACGAGTAATAATCGGATCGAATCGCTCGTAGCCAGGCAGCTTAGGCAGCCGGCTGCCTAAGTGCTCTTAAACTATCACGAAGGCTAAGCAACATAGGTCGCGGTCAGTGCATGGATGGGTGACCGTCTATTACTAACGCTAGTGACATTTTTCTGAGCGGTTCCCTGCTTTGCAAGGCACGTTAAGCAGTTGGTGCCGGCTGCCGTCCATAGATGGTAGACGTTAAGGCAGGTCAGTAAGATCAGGCACTAGTCTTACAAGCCTCCACCAATCCGGACTTGGCCCCCGTGGTGTAGTATGGCCTATACCTTCCTCAGCGAAGAGAACACGGTGGGGACATAATGGGTTGATGATGATGAAGATTGCAAAATGATATTAAAACCTACGAATACATTCATTATCTAATTAAGGTGTGGTGTAGCCCTCTTTGATTTACAGGTTGAAAAGTAATGGGTTCTACAGTCCTGCCCTCGTAAGGAAGAACGCAGTAATAGCCATTACTGCGTTTTTACTTTGGATGCTATATTTTTGCGTTTTTACTTTGTAATTTTTGCACTGTGAAAACTCCGTACTTACTGCCATCGAATAGTGTGCAGTAAGTACGGAGTTTCCACAGTGCAAATATTCTGTGAAAAATTCAAAACTTCATGGACGCAAATGTCCATGATAGCTGTCGCGGAGCTCAAGCTATATTTTACAGACTATAGCAAATTATATTTGGTTGAAGTATGTCCGCTTGAATGTCCCTTACCGGCCCTTGCACCCATATTCATTCTCTTCCTGAGTGTCATTTGGTAATTATAGTGTTATCTGGGTGCATTTCGATTTCCATAGATCGTTGCCCACATCATGAAATGCGACCACATCATGAAATGATCAAGCATTTCATTAAGTGGGCAAATCCACGATATGGCTACGGCAGATGCACATTGGCCAAAGAGGGGATATTTTATCGACTAATGGGCGTTGTATTGATAGAGTTCTGGATCCCTAAAAGATTGCATACATGCATGAAATTAATTGCCGTTAAAGCGCTTCCCTGCCAAAGCAGACGTTATGGGTTTGATTTCTCTCGGAGCCGCCGTACACTTACAAATCGTCTCCATCTGGATGTTTTCCCATGTTTGTTTGGGACCAGTTACCTGAATACAAATTGTTTGTTCACTTTCGAACGCACGTACGAACAGACTTACAGAATAGCAGGGCTGATCAAGTGATTATGTTGTGTGGAAGTTATTATTGTGATTCATAAAAACGAAAATAGTAGTAGTGCTGAAATGGCTACGGGCCTAAACTCATGATCTGTTTTTCTCTCTCTCTCTCTCTGCCACTCTCTTACTTCAAAAAACACTCAAATGTCTAGTTTGGAAATTGCCTGAACATATCCAGGTTGCAAACAGCCGTGCTAATCTCTGTGCTCCCATCATAAACTCTTTCACGTGATAAACTTATTAGAGGCATCGGTATCTGCACGATGGAGTCGCGGCCATTTTTTCCGTCACCATTACGGTCTATCAGGAGTGCCATTACGCCTCTCCATGGACACGCCTCAGTGATTTTAAAAACACTCAGTGGTGAGGTGTGTCTCCGCTTCTGGGGGCTGTTCGCGGAGTTCACTCTAAGATCAGCTCAGTTTAGGTTGCGAGACTATTGACCCAGCACCTTGCTCGTTCGTTCACAGTAGTTCACCTGGTCAGTTCTACTATCGGACTAGTGGGATTTTTTTTCTCAGTAGTTCTACTTTTTCCCGAAACTAAAATAGTAAAACTAGTGAGACATTTTTATTGTATTTTTTTATTTTATTTTATTAGGGACATCAACAGCGAAAACAAATAATTTTAACACAATAATAAAGATACAATTCACAAGGCCAATAACAGACATCCACAAATAGACATTTCATAATTACAGAAAATAAACCACAATAACGCTCAGCAATATAAAATACATGCATTTTCATTGAAAATATTATTTACAATAATATAAACCATTCAAACAAGCAAGAATTGCCACCTTATGTGTGTGTGTGTGTGTGTGTGTGTGTGTGTGTGTGTGTGTGTGTGTGTGTGTGTGTGTGTGTGTGTGTGTGTGTGTGTGTGTGTGTGTGGGTGTGTATGTGGGTGTGTATGTAAAAAGGGAAGGGGGGGTTTCTTCCAGAAATTACGAATAATCATTGAGTATAGTTAAAATACTGTGCTTAAAAGAAGCCTTGGAACCCAGAAATAGGTCGGCCGAACAAAAACTTTTGTCAAGCTAGACGTATCAGGGTCGAGTTTTGGGCATAGTTTGTATTCACAGACGAAGCATGAAACATCTTGTTACAAGTATGGCGAGTTCGACGAGAAGGTACAGATAGGGACAATTCCGAAACTAACTCGGAACAGTCAAGTTTACCTGACAAGAGATCATGCAGTAGCGACATGTCTAGTAGCTTGCGGCGATTTTCGAGGCTCATTAAACGATGATATCTGCAAGACGATTCGTAATCGTAATTATAGCATTTACTTCTAAAATTTAAATGTTAGACATCTGTTGAAAATCAGAGTTCCCAGTAGTTCAACTACAGTTCTACTGTTGGACTAGTGGGAATCTTTTTTTCTCACGTGCGGTAATTTGAAATTGTAAAGTTTCTGCAGTTTGCATGAGATATATAAAGAAAATATTAATTTCCATCTACATACACGCACTCCGGTACCTGTAGAACGTATAAAAATAGCACAAAGTAAAATTGTACAACAAGTATACATGAAAAGTACGTAATAAACGTACATAAAAAGAACAGCGAAAAGTTTTTATCTAGTTTTCTAGTTTTTATTCTTTGTCTTCTATTTTGCCTTGTCGGTTTTTTGCTTTTTTTATGTCTTTTCTTGTATGTGTGGCGATAAATAAATATACTTCTTTCTTTTTTTCTTTCTTTCAATATAGAAGAGAGCACTTTGGGTGTGCAATGGGTCACTGTTTTAAAACCATTGGGGTATTTTTTTTTTGTTCAATTCCCATAGAGAACCATAGTGGACAAGCAATGAAAGAAAGAACGCGTGAGGTAAATACCTAGCACAAATAAAAAAAAAGAAGAAGATAATTACTTAGTCACTTCTTTCTTTCTTTCTTCTTCTTTCTTCTCACTTTCTCTTAAAAGAACAATTAAAAAACCTTGTTTAAGCCGTTGGTGAGCCGATGGGCCCAGCAAAAACTCAAAGGCATTAAACCCAGGGACGTTAAATTCAATGTCATCGCCCATAGTCTAATTTCCAATAGGTACCATAATGTAGGACACCACCCAGCCACCGAGTGCTTTCCACGACCGTCCCCGGCAAGATAGTAACAAAGCGCTATCGCGCCTCACGCGCAATTGGGCGCGTCGTCGCGGCGCCCTAACGACGGCCCTATCCGATGTAGATGCCGCCTCAATGAAGCTTGCCTGCCACACACTTACCTAGTCTTTCGGGAGGAATTGTCTATTAAGTAAGCAGGAAGTGTGGAAAGCTTTTTGAGAAGAGAAATCACATTCAGGGGCTGAAAGCGGGTGTGGAAACACCGGAAGGTTTTACCGTAAATCAACGTTTGGTTGTAGTTCCGTTCATCATCATCATCAACCCATTATTCCCCACCAAGGGGCACGGGTCTCTTCCCTGAGGAAGGTATAGGCCCCACTCCACCACGGGGGCCAAGTCCGGATTGGTGGAGGCTTGTAAGACTAGTGGCTGGTTTCAAGCCGCCCTAAGGCCTCTAGGTAGTTCCGTTAATTTCAGTCAATTCAGCTATATGCTGTATCAACATGACTATTGCATGATCCATGTGTCAACATAGGCTATTGGTGTAGTACTCACATACGTGAGACCATCAATGCCTAGTTGTGGCCAAGGTCTGTATGATTTTTCTCAAATAATGCGTGGAAATTAAATCTACGTAGTACTAAGGCAGACTTTTTATTTGAAAATTTTCTTTCGATTTTGGCGGTAACAAGTTTTCTATTACGGCTCTTGCCGCCTCTTGAATTTCTGGTGGCGTTAAAATAAGTTCATCGCAGTCATTTTCATCATTAAAACTCATTCTGTTAAATTATAACCTTTCAAAATCAGACGAACCACGAACGAACAACAATAATTTTTGCCGCGTTAAAGTGTTCTTTTTTTTCAATAGGTATATCCAGCTTTCTATCGCAAGCTAGTTCGAAATTTAAATAAAACCTCTGATATGTTACCTCCTTGGTTGTCATTGTTCGGAGTAAAAGATCGTTCCATTTTTAACTAACACGACAGATATGAGTACAGTGCCACCATCTTATCTGTTCAGTTGATAGCGGCGCTAGTGCAGAATTTCGTTGCAACATTTAAGAAATTTACCTAGAAAAATGAGAATATTTTAATCCGTCTTTTAATCTTAATGAAAATATATTTATAATTCTTAGTAAGTGAATAAATAAAACAAAAAAATGGGGAACAGGATTTAAAATTAATTTGTTAGTAACAATTTTGCCCACCTGAACAGATAACTTGGTGGCGCTGTATGTAATTTATTTGGCCGCAAAACACGACAGTTCTGAATTTTCATAGAACTTTTTCCGGCCGCTGCTCGCGTGTAATTCGCCAGTACAGCAATTTCGCTTTATCTCAAAGAAGGTTGTAGAAATAATGCTCAAATTTCCAGGCATGTTTGAGAAAAGTAGTTTTTTTTGTATCTAAATCGGGGCTTACGGTGAAAAACAAAACAGAACCTTATTATGACGTCTGTCTATTTGACAGACGTCGTAATAATCTTCAGGTAAGGAACCTTAAAAATACTATTTAAGTATACGAATTCCTTTTGCTCGTTCGTATATATGATACGTGCGATTAATTATTTAGTTTATTTTCATTCCTTATTGCACTAATTACAAAGTAAATGTACGAGGGCGTGCTTACTGCAAGAAGCATTCTCTTCCAGCAAACCTTTGTTGTTGAAGAGACTGGCGACAGGTAGTGCAAGAAAAAGGTGAGATTTATAATAAACTTACATATTAAGCATAAGGAAATACCTTAGCTTAGACCTATAGGAGAGGATAGGGGAGGGGGGGATTAACAGTAAATATGATAAACATACATAAATGTGAGTGGTTGACCAAAAAGGGACCTCAAGGGAAATAATTGATTTTGAGAAAATCGTGTTTGAAATTTCGTGTTTCTATAGGTTTCGACTCGTGGTCAGCTCACAAAAAATCATAAAAAAATAACTACGGCACCTAAAAATATTCTGGTTGGACCAAAACAAAGCTAAAATACCACAGATTGAAAAATTCAAATAAAAAAAATAACTATTTCCAACCCCTTTTTGGTCAACCACTCACAAATGATAATAAACAAAGAAAGAATTAAGCCCACGTCAGAATTGAAATCAACTATCTATTCTTTATTTGTTTGTTTTTTTTCTGTCTGTTGTCTGTCTGCCCTACTTTATTATGTTACTTGTCTGTTTATTTTTTTTCTGTGATGTGTGTTGTTGGTATAATAAACGTTTTTTCTTTCTTTCTTTTTTTATTTATACAAGTGCCTCATTTACATACGCAAATGTTTATGTTTCTTTGATTAAAAAACTTTCAGACCAATTAACCATCCTCCCATCTTACAAAAAACGCCACCAATATCCCACTCAAAATTACAATCACCAATTTCCACGTCTACCGCTGAAACAAATCTCATTCCTCCCCCGTTCACCTTAGCATCTAAATTCCCTCGAAGCCTTCGATGCAGCCTGTTGCTTGTCCGCCGGATATAAGGCGTTTATCAGCGCCTCTTTAGGTGCCTGTTAGTAGGTTGTAGCGATGTAATTCAGCGCTTAAACCGGTGGTGATCGATTCTTTGTAATTATCTTTGAATGGGTATACAACTTGCTATAAAATGGGCATTGTTCGGCTTTCTTTATTTTTTAGATTATGTTTCGTTAGATACAGTTATGCAAATACAGTGGTAGGGTTACATCATCATTTTCAGCTATTTGAAGCCCACTGTTCGATATAGGCCTCCTCATAGTTTTCCATGAATCGCTCGTAGTCCCGGCTGCCTGAGTGATCTTAAACGATCGCGAAGGTCAAGCAACATAGGGCGTTCAGTGCATAGATGGGTGACCGTTCTATGACTAACGCTAGTGGCATTTTTCCGAGCGGTTCCGTGCTTCGCAAGGCGCGTTAAGCAGCTGGTGCCGGCTGCCGTCGATAGATAAGCGGCTTGAAAACTTCTGACAGTACGACCAGCCACTAGTCTTACAAGCCTCCACCAATCCGGGCTTGGCCTCCGTGGTGGATTATGGCCTATACCTTCCGCAGGAAGAGATCCGCGCCACTCGATGGGGACATAATAAGTTGATGATGATGATCATCTACAAGACAGTGAGCCTGTTGCTGTGTAGTCTCCTTTTTATGTACCTACAACAAAATGTTCTCTATCTATCTTAGTAACTCAAGGCATAGTCTGCTTGATCCAAGAACAAAATAAAGGGTGTTGAAACAACAGCCTTATCACACCTAAAGGCAAGGCCTCGCCTGCAACGGCACTAGGAAGTGTGCCTCGACCTTGCCTGAATGAGACGCTGCTTATCGGAGTGTAGACAAGCCTTTTTAATTGTGATGGTAATTTGGCTTTGTTTCCGCGGTACCAGCATTGTCCTGGTCGGTGATAACAGAACCTTCATGGCGTAACATAGTAATAGATATTACTGAGTAATTACTATTGCTAACCGTGCCTAGTTAGTTAGTTTGGCTTAGGGTTTCCGCACTTGGCCTCATAGTTGGGCCATTGTACGTAGCAGGGCTGTGAGCTTACTCCAGCCAGCCTATCTCTTTCCAGAAGGCCAGCAGTGCTCTGATGTCACTGCAGGCCTCCTGAAGGGTTCCCAGCTTCCCAATGGTGGCAGTCCGTTGTTTCTCCACGCCTTCGCAGTAGATGGTCACGTGGGCGGATGTTTAACCGTGCCTATTCATGGAAAGAATTGAGTCAAATTAGATTTTAAATGCAGAATAAAATTAATATTTAAGGGGGCTCCCATACTATAAACTTTTTTTTTTCAATTTTGTAATGATGCGGGAATCTTCGCGCGCGAGTTCGACTCGAACTTGGCCGTATTTTTAAATCTAATGTATGTTTGTGGCATTTTTTGTCGGATGTCGAATAATCAGAAATTTTTTTTTTTTCAAAATTAATTCACCACTAGCAACAATTTATAATTTTTCTTCGGGTAGCCAAGCTCAATCTCCACTTGATCTTGATGAGGGTTTTATGAAACGCAAACAGTGTTATTTTTGTCATCGCACTCTGTGTACAATAACAAAATTAATTACTGTACTGCGTGCTATCTTTCCACGAAAAGGTGCGTGCTTGGACGTGTGCTGATAAGGGGCGTTTTTAGGGGATTTACGGCTGAAAAATTTGGTTACGCTAAGTAATTGATGTAGGTAGTTATGATAGTAGATATTTCATAATGTAATTAAAATTTATTTATTCCGATTCACGAACTAAAACTGTCGAAGAGGATACAGAAAGGCTTTTAAAAGTTATTATTGTATTGCTTACGGACTGCCTTCAGAAATGAGAAATTTCAACGTAAAGAATTTTCATTCCGTTTGTTGAATGTCAATTTATAATGTTAGCCGCTGCCTTGTGGCCGAATGTAGTGGAGCAAAAAGTGCAGTAAACAATATATAACCAACGTTTAGATAATTTAGGACAATTAAATATATTATAGTACACTTTTTTTTAGTGTGGCAGTATATATACAGGTTATATTGATTTGTACAGTTTCGTCCGACTCAGGGGTGATTATTTACATGATACTGAAGGAAAAAAATATATAAAAAAATATTATTTTGTGAAAATCCCCTGAAAAAATTATAAAGTTATATGGCTTAGCTTCTATCGCTTACACTTGACAGGTCCGGCGGGGGTTTCGCGGGGCGGGGCGGCGGAGTGCGCCCGTGCGCCCTCCGCCGACGCAAATATTTTTATGATTTTTATGTGATTTTCACTAAACAAAAATATTTTGCTTTTAAATATTTTTTTGTTTCAGTATCCTGTAAATAACCACCCCCGAGTCGGACGAAACTGTATAAATCAACACCCTGCATATTATTGCTCATGACTGTACACTGTATGTACGTCCCCATATCAGTTTGGCGATTTCAAAAGTAGAGGTACTTATTCTGAAACGCTGTAAATTCTACTTATCTCTTTCCACCGAGCAGGTCTTAAACGACTGAACCTATTATTCACTACAGTTTAACATTAAAATTTATCAACCCCTTCAACCTATGAGATACGATCAACCTTCACACACACAAGCGCAAATCTCTATCTCTTGTCAAAGTGTGAGGGTATAGACGATAAGAATATTGTTCGCAGAAGACTCCTCGGCTCCTGATCAGAGTGCTGGTTTCTTTCTTGAAGAAACCTGTATCTCTTGGAGATTTCTAAGTAGCGATGTTGAACCCCGGCTGGGGACAAAAAAACCCAGGTCTTGGATGCTTAGGTACATGTTTGTAATGTCGCTGTTTCTGGTTCCCACGACACAGGTTAACCTAGTGTGGGACCAGAAGCAATGTATAGTAGGTATATCCCTGTCTGTAAATGTTTATGTTTAAGCTGGTTTCTTAAACAATCATGTATCTCTCGGAGATCTCTAAGGTATCAAGCCAGCCTCTTGTAACCTCTTTAGTATGTATGATAAATATCCAGCTAAATCACGTCTATATAATGTATGCTTAGATCGTGAAACCACTTTGTGAAGTTTTTTCGCTTTATCAAAATTCATTAGTCGCTATCCTACTTTGTATGAAATGAAATGAAATACGAGTATTTTTTATTGCAAAATCTAAAATACATGCAACAGTTCCTGGGGCTTTTCTATCGACTCATTCCTTCATATTTCCTTCTTTATGGCTCATGTCCAACCAACGAATTTTTCCTATCGAACTACTTGATTCTGTCAATAATATTCTATTATCCTGTCAGTCAAAGAGTAGTGCGACGTTAGGTACTTTGACTGATAGGATACAGAACAAAAATAAAGGATTTGTGATGACGAAACCTTGATTGAAATCTACCATATAAAGGATTGGTAACATACATACAGTCTGTTAGCTTTTAGAATATACCTCGGGCTCTAGCTTTTAGGCTTCGGTTTTTGCCGAAAGCACACGAGTGTAATACTACTTCCTGCTCTGTATAAAACTTTTCTTCACTATTTTGAAAAGTTATGTAAAGTTATAAATAACAATACAAAATAAACCTTCCTTATTGCAATATAATCATTAGAGGTTTATTCGAGGTATATTCTAAAAGCTAACAGACTGTAAGTGTAGGGACCAGCACTGGATCATGGATAGCCCAGTATTTTTAACAATAATTTAACTCTAATTTTACTTAATCAAATTTTAAAAGCCTTTCTGTATCTTCCTCTTTTGTAGTGTCAGGCGAGCGTGTATGTGTGTGTGTGCCCGGGCGTCGCGGGGCGATAAGGATGTATTAGCACATTCCGGGGGAACGCCACTGTATTTATTCTTATCCGGAATAAGTCAGGTTACACCCCTAGTGAAGGCCATGGTGCGTTGTCGATAGTTAGCTTTCCTTTCTCTGTATTGACATACTGGCTGGTTAATTGTGGCCTATTTTGAAATTCGAACTTTGTGTCATGTGTGTGAGTAAAGCGAAGTTATTTTTTTCATCGCAAATACTGGCTGTTATTGTTAACTTAGAACTGCTAAATATGAAACTCGTGTTAGGACCCAATGCTCAGCTGTGAGCCCTATTTACTGGTATGGGTTTTGGAGTTTCCTCACTTTAAAGACAAAGGTGTAAGCATATGAAAAGATTCGTCGGGTTCGTAAGGATTCGTAACGAATACATCCGACAGAGAACCAAAGTTATCGACATAGCTCAGAGAATTAGCAAGCTGAAGTGGCAGTGGGCTGGCCATATTTCGCGAAGAACCGATAACCGCTGGTTTAAAAGTGTTCTTGAGTGGAGACCGCGACTCGGCAAACGTAGTGTAGGACGCCCTCTAACCAGGTGGGATGACGATCTGCGAAAAACTGCAAGCAGATGCTGGATGCGGCAAGCTGAAGACAGGGCGCTATGGCGCTCATTAGGGGAGGGCTATGTCCAGCAGTGGACTAATATAGCCTGATGATGATGATGATGATGATATGAAAAGAAGAAGAAACAACAGTTGAGTTCTCAGAGAACCCGTTAGAATAAACTGTCGTCACCGAGATGAATCTTAGTTTTTCCTTATGTTGACTACGGTACTAAGAGTACCCAGTTCATCTTCTATTTAAATTTTGAAGAAATGCAAATTACTTGGATATGTTACATTATGGATTCTGGGAATTATTAAAAGAAAATTTACCTGCTAGACTTACCTGAAGACGAATATTATCATATACGCAAACTTACATAATATAATTTCATGCTTGTATCCCAGATGGGTAGGCAGAGGCCAAGATTTGTCACTTGCTACTTTTCGTAATGATGAAGCTTTTTTCGACCCATCAACAGTAGTACAAGTACGTTTGGATCTTTACAAAACAATTGTTCAAAAATTGTTTTTATTTCATCGGTCAAGATCGTCTCGCCAACATCTTGAAAGGCAGAAGACAGAAACATCTGGTCTAGGTTGGGTGAGGCCTTGCACAGCAGTGGGACACAATCGAGGCTACCTAAAAAAAACTATATTGAGTGGATGGAGTGGATTTTATTGTTTAAAAACTGTTATTAAGTCCGTATAACGTATACGTTTTAAATATTTTTTATCCTGGTTTCATAAATATATGAAAAAAATATCGATATTTACTCACACACATTAAATTTTAAAAGAAAACCAGAATTATAAGGTACAGTAAAAGAATCATCGACAACTCCCCCAAATCAACAAGTGCGGGCCCATCCCTAGCGGGCGCGAAGGGGGTAGGGTGGCAGGCGACGCTTGCCGCCGCGCGATAAGGCGATACCATCGCCTGCCAGCCCTGATACGGGAGTAATAATAATTGTGAGCCATACAGGGCCAGGGTTGCCACCTAGCACGTTCCCCAACGAGAGCGATATTTACTTTACTTAGGCTCCACGTTGTGAATGGGAGATTTCCGACGTAGCTTAGGAATTAAAGGGTTCATCATCAACCCATTATGTCCCCACCGAGGGGCACGGGTCTCTTCCCTGAGGAAGGTATAGGCCATACTCCACCACGGGGCCCAAGTCCGGATTGGTGGAGGCTTTAAGACTAGTGGCTGGTCTTACTGTCAGAAGTTTTCAAGCCGCCCCTAAAGGCCTCTGACTTGGCTTAACGACTGCCATCTATCGACGGCAGCCGGCACCAACTGCTTAACGTACCTTGCGAAGCACGGAATCGCTCGGAAAAAATGCCACTAGCGTTAGTCATAGACGGTGACCCATCCATGGACTGAACGCACCGTATGTTGCTTAACCTTAGTGATCGTTCAAGATCACTGAGGCAGCCCAGGCTACGAGAGATTCTATTACGAGGAATTAAAGGGTTGGATGTAAGGAAGTGCAATTTTCTTAACGGTATTTTGGTATTTTTTAATTTAGTCGTGGCCATAGTTTTTATGTGTTTGGATTAATAGTGGTCACTGCTGTGAAAGTCTTTACCTAATATATGGAATCACTCGTAGCCCCCGCCGCCTGAGTGATCTTAAACGATCGCGAAGGTTAAGCAACATTGGGCGCGTTCAGTGCATGGATGGGTGACCGTTCTATGACTAACGCTAGTGGAATTTTTCCGAGTAGTTCCGTGTTTCGCAAGGCACGATAAGGAATTGGTGCCGGCTGCAGTCGATAGATGGCAGTCGTTCAGCCAAGTCAGGGGCCTTAGGGCGGCTTGAAAACTTCTGACAGTAAGACCAGCCACTAAACTTACAAGCCTCCACCAATCCGGACTAGGCCCCCGTGGTGGAGTATGGCCTATACCTTCCTCAGGGAAGAGACCCGTGCCCCTCGGTGGGCACATAATGGGTTGATGATGATGATGATAGTTTTTATTAGTTTGAACTGATTTTTTGACGATTGTATGACTATTGTCGCATCACCCGTGCGAGTCAGTCGCATGCGATCGATTGGCCGAAAGTCTAACTGGGCCTCAATTCTGTTAGTGGATTATAGTTCAATTACAGTTGCATGGTCATGTGACATTTTTTTTAATTCCATTGACGCCTAGTATAACGAATACGCATGCGCGGCAATGAAAGAAAATCGAAGCAGTCATTCAACTGTCATTGTACTACAATCATTGTAGTACAATGACAGTTGAATGACTGCTTAATGGGTTAAAAAAACTTAGGCCCTGTACAGTGTATCGACACGGAACGTAGGGGCAAATAACCAATGCATTGCTATCGTCTCATTAACTGATACTTATTCGCTATGGCGGCTATGCCATGCAGTCGATAGTGGATGACAATGAGCTTTAAACAGCTATCTACATATACATAATCAGCCAGTAGGTACCTACAAGGTTGCAAAGAAAATAATAATATCATCAATTTTATTTTGATTTCTTTGTTTTCCTATTTCACATCTAAAAGTTAACCCGACCCTGACTTTTTTTTATTCTTTTTTATTTTTATTCAGTGATAAAATATTTTGATTTTTCACAATTTTTTTACAATGGGTATTTTTAATTATCCAAGTATAAAATTAATTCCTAAACTAAATATAAAATAATAAACTAAATATTAAATTGCAAACACCATAACTTCTTTGATTGTAATCAATTAACCGCTCAAATATAATTACAAGATTCCAAGTCGCTCGAAAAGAATTCAAGGTGCGTATCCCCATCATCTATTTATGAACAACCAATGTAGAACGAATGCAGGTGAAAGGGCCCCTCTTAATAGAATAGTCAAAACATATAACACTTACTTTAATACTACAGGGTGTTGATTTGTACAGTTGACTCCGACTCAGGGATGGTTATTTACATGATACTGAAGCAAAAAAAATTTTTTTTAGTGAAAATCACCTAAAAATTACAAATTTATATGGCTTAACTTCTATCGTTTGCACTTGACGGGTGCGGGCGGGGGTTTCGCGGGGCAAGGCTGGAGAGTGCGCCCGCACGCTCGCCTCCGGCCCCGCAAAACCGGGGATTTTAGGTGATTTTCACTAAATTAAAATTTTCTGTATATATATTTTTTTGCTTCAGTATCATGTAAATAACCAACCCTGAGTCGGAGTAAACTGTACAAATCAACACCCTGTATAGATATATTTTCACTTACCCATGAGTCGTTTAGGGCACTGGCTCTTAAAATTATTAAAGGTTTAGATTTAAAATTTGAGGGTGGATGTTTTCTTGTGAAGTCATAAATGTTTTTTTTTGTTGTTGTTTTTCTCCTTTTTTTCCATGGATTTTTATTGGACAATCCTTGGTCTAAGCCTGTGGCGTTTGTTTGATTCCTTCGTGTAACGGAAACATATAGTAAAATGTGGATAACGGAGCTGGATGTACAATTGAATAAGCTGTTAATTTTTAAGTTATGTGTTCAAAATACATTGTACCTCTGTTTGTTGTCCCCAATAAAGAAAATAAAATAAAAAACTAAATATTAAACTAAAAACTACAATAGGGTAGTTTCCAGGGTCAATATAATTTAATTCTATTTAGTCCGTATTTCAGATTATAAAAAAATATTGGATACGTATTTTTTCTTTTTTCGATTAAACAAAAAATAACAAAGATATAGCCCATTGAAGTTACGTGTGACGTCACTCAGTGCTACAAAATGCAGCACGGCGTGACGTCACACGTAACTTGAATGGGCTATATCTTTGTCATTTTTGGTCTAATTTACAAATAAAAAAATACGTGTCCCTTATTTTTGAATAATCTAAAAGACGGACTAATTACATTTTTTTGGGAAACTAGCCTATTAGTCTTTTTTTTTCGTCCAATTACCCTTTGAGCTTTATTTGCCATCTCCCGCTCTTTGTTTTATGTTTTATGTTCCAGTGAGCCAAAGAATGGTCTTTGGCTCACTGGAAGATTTCTTTTTTAAATAAGTCCGCCTTTGTACATCGACACTTACCAGTTACTTAAGTTTTAATGCATTATTTTATTTCTTTTGTGCAATAGGTAAAGCTTAATAAGCAAACTAACTAGTTCATCCGGAAAACGTTGTTATACCATATTAAATTAGCTTAACACGTATACTTAAGAGCGAAGTTGGGTTGACCCTTGCTTCTCGATCATGAGGGCCTGGGTTCGAACCACGCATGTACCAATGACTTTTAGTTACGTACATTTGTTTGTACACATCATTCGCTGATAAATTGTGCCCGGATAACGGCGACAGGCTTGCCACTTGTCACGTTTGGGACCTAATAAACTCGGCAAAACGTGGGCCCAGTTCTGGTGATTGGTGCCTCTGCCTACCCCCTCGGGGATAACGGGCGTGAGTATATATTTTTTTTTTACTTAGACCTCCTAAATATACACAATATCTATCTTTCATCTTCTCTAATATGTAAAATTCTCGTGTCATACTCGTAGTGTTCAATTTAAGTATGTTGATCACATTACATAACATAAGACATAACATTTACATACAGGCATACATTGCTTCTGGCCCCACACTAGGATACCCTCTGTCGTGGGAACCAGAAACAGCGACGTCACAAATATGTAAAGATCCAAGACCTAGGTTTCTTTTTTTTCCCCAGCCGGGATTCGAACCCGGGACCTCTCGCATGGTAGGCAGATGCGCTAACCACTGCGCCACAAAGGTCGTCAGTGTTAGTGAGCATACTCCTCCAAAACGGCTTGACCGAGATTCGGTAGGTCTGAGAATAGGTTGCAATCTATTTTTCATCAGTTCAATACAGAATTATTGATGTGTTCTTATATCTCATTGTTTGTAACCCATTACGTTTATATCTCATTAATAGTAGACAATTAAAGACAAGGCGCTGTAAGGGCAAGATTAAAAGTACCCGAAACCGACGTGCGTGCATGCAACGTCTAATGAATATCGATAAGCGAAAGTGATTTGTCAGGATCGTCGCAGGTCGCAGTCCCTAGTCTTTGCCTACACCACTGGGATACAGGCGTGAGCTTATGTATGTAGTAATATTTATGTATGTAATCTACTATTGACGGTCTTATCGTTTAGAGCGATCTCTTCCAGACAACATTTGGATAGAGAGAATAGGCTAGTTCCCCTAAAAAATGTAATTAGTCCGTTTTTTAGATTATTCAAAAATAAGGGACACGTATTTTTTTATTTGTAAATTGACCAAAAAATGTCAAAGATATAGCCCATTAAAGTTACGTGTGACGTCACGCCGTGCTGCATTTTTTAGCACGGAGTGACGTCACACGTAACTTTAATGGGCTATATCTATGTTATTTTTTGTTTAATCGAAAAAAGAAAAAAATACGTGTCCAATATTTTTTTATAATCTAAAATACGGACTAAATAGAATTTAATTATTTTGACCCTGGAAACTACCCTATTAGAATATAAAGTTAATGTACTACAAGCGTCTTTTGTAAATCATCCCCAGTACTAAAACAACATTCCAACGGTTTCCAGTCAAAATCCTGCTCCGAAATGACCGCTGCGTAGTTTGAAATAAAACTCAAGCCCCCCGGCGCCCGGTTAGCCCCCGGGGGGTGGCCTGTCTTATCTCCGCGTTGCAGATTGAATATATTTCATGTGTGGGCCTTCATGCGAGTCTGAAGCCCTCACAGACGCAAGTTGACGTTTTTATTGAACTCACTCGGGGGGGCGTTGAAGAGAGGTGAGGTTTAACTGGGATATAATACATAACTTTCTGTCACTTTCGGTAATTATGGTAACATTATCTTAGTTTTTCTGTCTGGTAGGTGCTTCCTACTAGGAGCTGAAATTTGCTGATGGTTTAGTTCTCGCTTTTATGTAAGTACAACTGGTTCCCCACGTCACTAGCCTAGCCTAGTGTGGGGATACCTGGAATTTCTCCTCACATAAGTTTTATTATGCACCTTATTCTTATATAAAAGTGGTGGTGGCGTAGTGGGGTTGACCCTTGCTTCTCGATTATGAGGGTCTGGGTTCGAACCACGCATGTACCAATGACTTTTAGTTACGTACATTTGTTTGTATAGCAATACCACTTGTCACGTTTGGGACCTAATAAACTCGGCAAAACGTGGGCCTATTTTTATTCTTATATTTATTTTGTACATGTACAAGAAATACTGCTTTTATTACAATTTTTTGGTTTCGCGGTGCAATTAATCATTTTTTATGTTATCTTTTACCTCATAACATAAACTCACACCTCTATCCCGGTAGAATAGGCAGAGATTAGGGTCTGTCACAGGCCAAGGTCTTGGTAGATCTCTTTCGCTTCATCAACATAAACATTAACATTTACATACAAGGACCTACATTGCTTCTGGTCCCGCACTAGACCCTGTCTCGTGGGAACCAGAAACAGCGACATCACAAACATGTAAACATCCAAGACCTGGGTTTTTATGTCCCCAGCCGGGGTTCGCACTCTGGACCTCTCGAATAGTAGGTTGATTCACTAATCACTGCGCCACACAGGTCGTCATTTTACTGTCGATCTTAGCCAGAATCTTGAGATATTAGTTATTTTATAATCTAGTTAAAGCGTAAATATTTTATTTTTATTTACATTTCAATGTCACGACATTTTTATTTATTTATTGATACTTTTATTGCACTTAAAAAAAAAATATCTATGCGGCCGACTTAATGCTTCATTCAAAATAAACAATGGTTTTAGGCACGCGCCATAGGTTATCGGGCGGCCCGATGGTCGGACGATGTCGTTGATTCGGCGGAAGGTCCGTGGATGCGAATGGCGAGAGACCGTGTGAAATGGCATTTGGGGGAAAATGCCTATACCCAGCAGTGGGCAGCGGTGGGCTGATGATGATGATGATGATGATGGGTTAAGTGAGTGAATAGCTATTGCCACAGTGGTTCAGGGCTCGAAGCCGGTCGGTGCATAGCCACGCGTAGCGCTGCGTGACCTATAGTTGGTAGGGGCGATTTTTTTTAGGGTTGTCACAGAAGTGTCGATAAGTGTTTGTTTGTGAGTGTGTGTGGCCTCACAACACATTTAGGTACTTTTATCACTTTTTTGCACGCCTCAACTACCAACAAAGGGGTAGTGGGTTCGATTCCCGCTGGGGGCTTCCGTAAATTTGTACAAATATACAAACCAAAACGGGTGTGTTGTAATGTTTATTATATCCAAGCCCAAGTCCCTGGTTACCATAGACGGGGTATCCTAGTTCGGGACCAAGTCAAGTTATTGTGCTGTGTTGAAGACAATTCCTGCACCTTTTGCGGTTTCACTGATGGAAGATTCCCGAAGTCCACCTTTTGTACACTAACTTTTGTAGAATAAAGAATCCGCTACTTGACTCTTTTTTCAAGTATGTCTTAAATGCTAAATATCTCTTCCATTAGACCAAAAAATATTTTAGTATATTTTTTGAGGACCTAAAAGCAACAAAAACATTATTTTAAAACGTTGCTTTGCTAAACAGGCAAAAACGCGGTCCGCCATTTTGGTCTATGGTTTGAAGTACTCTACGTTTGTAAACAAAGTTTGACATTCAACATAGATAGAGTTCGTGCCACGAAAGAAGTATGAGTCACAATAGAACCTACGCACGCACGACTGACAGATGTTTGTTTACAACCAAAGGTGCTTTCAAGATGGCGGATAGTGTTTTCACCGTTCCGATTTAAAAGCGAAAAATATTTTTTTTATTTGCAAATTTTGCAGCCATCCTGCATATTTATTTAGCAAAGTCAATATATTTCGGTTTCTTACGTTAGATACTACAGGGAATATCCATTTATCGCGTCCAATTTGATACGAGTCAAGTAGCGTATTAGTTTAATAAATAAAAACCTCGTGTCACAATGTTTGTTACCGAACTGGTCCTAAACGGCTTCACCGATTTTTGTGATTTTTTTTGTGCACATTTAGTAGGTCTGAGAATAGTCTTAGATCAATTAACCCCTCAGGCCTACAACACATTTTCTTTTACAGCTAAATTAGTTATTCACAGAGTAATATTTGAAATTTATCACAGTTTTCAAAGAATAAAACATGCTCATACATACAACTGTGGTATATTAGATATAATCTTCAAAATTCGATTCAAAGTGCAGTTGCAAGACAGACCCGCCCCAGTCGGGCTACGGGGCCTGACCGAATGCGCCGTAGCTTACATCGGACCCGCCGGCGGGTCCTCGGAGCTTTAGGGGTTAATATGGCAAAACAACATTTTCCCACTAACCTACTATAATAATAATACAAAAAACTATTGACTTAATTCCGGACGATTCGGTTAGCGTGGTCACAGGTATCTTAGAGTAAAGTGGTGAGTACAGCCAACAGCACACCAATCCTTATCAGTGTTGCCAGTGGCAGATAGTCAAATATAACACGAGGCAGATCAAAAAGTAACATTTTCTCGAGAAAAGTAACATAACCTTTTTATATTGTAGAAACCGACACAATACTTTATTACGGCATTGGCAGTTTATTACACAAAAAGTAAAATAAGTTTCTTGTCCCGTTCGAAAAAATCTTAATAAATTGTTGATCGAATAATCGACTGGCGATGTTGAAAAAGGTACAACATACAATTAATGATGTTTGTCTAATATAGGTACCAACCAATTTAAGAATGTCTTGCAATATTATAACCTGCTTTGTCATCAACGAATATAAAAAAACGCCATCATAATATAATGGAGATGAAGTAACACAAAAGTAACATATTGGGTCGTGTAGCATGGAGGTAGGTAACATGAGAGGGCCAAAAGTAACGTAAAATGTTTCTTTTGTAACATTCTGGCAGATCTGAATCCTTATACAATACACATTTATTTGAATCAGTCAAGTTAAGGGCGACATTGCAACAAAATATAAAGTGACCGATACTTACTATGTAGGGGTGATTTTTTGTTAGGGTTGTCACAGAAATGTCGATAATAAACTTAACATACATCTGTATCCTGTAGGTAGAGACATAAAAAACAAAAAATAACCTGCTGTCAACTGTATAGTCAATTATAGTCAATCGCGATAAGATCTGTTAAACTTTACTTTACTATTTTTTTTATATTTCTTTCCGTCCGTCTAACATTTTTCGAAACAAAATTTAAAATTTCACCCATTTCTAGATTTGGTTCGAAATCTACATGTTCCTATTTCACCATTTCACTAGATCATTAACTAACTGACAACTTCTACTTACTAATTATATTTTATTTTGTTTCTTTATATTTTTATCACTCGAAATACAACCACAGCTCTTCCAAGCTGTACACGTTTTATTAATCTACATCAAGAACCCTAGTCGTCATTGGCCGAAATAGTCATCCAAGAAAAGACCTATTCAAGTTGAAATTAAGGAGAAAAAAAACTTAAAAAACTACAGTCTGTTAGCTTTTAGAATATACCTCGGGCTCTAGAGTAGGCTTCGGTCTTCAGCAAAGCAAATTCAGGTCGAAAGTAAACGAGTTTAATACTACTTCCTGCTCTGTATAAAACTTTTATTCACTATTTTGAAAAGTTATAAATAACAATGCGAAATAAACCTTACCTTATTGCAATATAAATCGGTTTTTGATTGCTCAGTTGAGGTATACCTAGTCCCAAAGCTAACAGACTGTAGACTTCTGCGCAAACTGCTTACCGAATGACCGACAACCCTATCGTCCGCGCGCCAGCCGGGGGCTTATCTCGGTCACTTTTCACGTTTTTCCGAGATCGCCGCCCGCCGGAATAGGGCCCCGCGCCAAACCGCCGCGATACACCAGAGTTATCGACGCGGGGCTTAAAAACGTACGCTCTGTGCATACAACAGTTCCCCTATTCTTTTAATGCATCATAAATAGATAGATGGAGAAAACTTTATCATCACTAACACTATCATCACTACGTAGTATCTAGGACCGTGGGCTTGGCTGCCGCTCTGGGGCGATATATAAATTATCTCAAATATAGGAAGGTGTAGATTTGCAGGAAGTTTGTACTCGTATTGTCCCTGCTGCGTGTTGGGCTTTCTTAGTAAGGGACTCGAGGTTGAGTATGAAGATATAAAGTCCGTTTTATAATTCGGTGGAAAAAAATGACGCGGTGTTACGGTTATAAAGTATATAGGTTTAGGTACTCGGTAGGTTTTTTTTTACCGTGAATAGAAGACTCGTGTGACCAAAATCCTTATCATATCAAAGACATTAAAGTTTAATCTATATAATATAAAAGGAGAAGCTGAAGTCCGCTCGTGTATGGAATACTGCTGTCACCTCTGGGACGGCTCGGCCAAATATCAGTTAGCTGCTTTGGACTCCGTAGAGCGTCGAGCGCGCAAGCTAATTGGTGATGCTCCCTTGGTTGAGGCCAAACTGCAAAGCCTCGAACACCGACGGAAGGTAGCCTGTTTGGCGGTATTCTACAGGATACATTTTGGAGAGTGCGCACGGGAATTACACGATCTTATCCCGCCATCTCCTTTCCATCACCGGACATCCAGGAGAGGGGAGCGACTTCATCCTTATGTTGTGCAGACACCCAAAGCGTTTCGCCTCGTCGTTTCTAATGCGCACCGCTAAGGAATGGAATTCGCTCCCTTCCTCTGTTTTTCCGGAAAGGTACAATTTGGGTGCGTTTAAGGCTAGAGTGAATAGGCTCTTACTGAACCAACGAGGAACATCGTCGGCTCCATCTTCACTTACCATCAGGTGAGATCGGGGTCAATCGTTGGTCAGTTTTTAATAAAAAAAAAAAAAGACTGACTGACTGACTGACTGACTGACTGACTGACATATCAACGCAGGGCCTAAACTATAAGGGTTAGAATCTTGAAATTTTGCACAGGGGTTCCTTTTGTAACGTAGGGGAGCACTAAGAAAGGATTTTTGAAAATTCATCCCCTAAGGGGGTAAAATGGAGGTTCAAAATTAGTATGAAACTTTGCCGTTTTTGAAGCTATTCGAATGAAATTTGGCACAAAGGTTTTTCATTTAAAATTATGAAACACGTGTAAAATGGTTTTCCAAAAATCATCCCTTAAGGGGGAAAAACGGGGGTGCAAACTTATTATGAAACTTTGCCGTTTTTTAAGTTATTCGAATGAGATTCAATATGAAGGTCCTTCATTAAAAGTTATGAAAAACATGTGATTTTTTTTTCGAAAATCATCCCTTAAGGAGATAAAAAGGGGGGGTGCAAAGTTAGTATGAAACTTTGCCGTTTTTGAAGTTATTCGAATGTTCCTCATTGGATGTCATGAAACACGTTTAAAATATTTTTCCGAAAATCATCCTTAAGGGGTTAAAAGGGGGGTGCAAAGTTAGACGTTCTGTGATTTTCAAAGTTATCTCAATAAAAAGTGGTATTTGGGTTATAAGTTCCTAATAATGATTATTTCCGATTTCTTTTTTTATGAATTCACCCACTAAGGGGGTAAAAAGGGGGTGCAAAGTTAGTATGTAACTTTTCCGTTTGTGAAGTTATTGAATGAAACTTAGTATGAAGGTTCTTCATTGAAAGTCATGAAACACGTGTAAAATATTTTTCCGAAAATCATCCCTTGAGGGGGTAAAAGGGGGGTACAAAGTTAGTATGAAACTTTGCCGTTGTGAAGTTATTCGAATGAAACTCGGTATGAATGTTCCTCATTAAAAGTCATGAAACAGGTGTAAAATATTTTTCCGAAAATCATCCCTTAAGGGGGTAAAAGGGGGTGCAAAGTTAATATGTAAGTTCTCTGATTTTTTAAATTATTTCAATAAAATGTAAATTACTGTAGATTACTAAAATTAAATGTATGATTACACAATTTTTTTGTTTTATTTATTTCACATGCGCTAAAAGTATACGTGACTTATATGCAAATACTTTTTCCAACTAAAGCCCACGCGGACGAAGTCGCGGGCAACAGCTAGTTCCTCATAAGAGCAAAGTCTAAAAAAAAACACCTACGTAGCACAAAAAATTTTTACTTGGGAGTAAAATGGGGCAATTTGATTAATGCGTATTAGCAACTTTCAGACATTGGATTGTATTGAGATGTCAACGTGACTGTTTTATTTTTTTGCATTGAACTAAAAAACAGACTTTAAGTCATTTTAAAGTCATTATGGCCGATTTTAGGAAACATTTCTTTCTTTGAATTTAATTGGTGAAATTGATGAGATTGTCATTTTATTAATTTTATTAAACTTAGCAACAAATCAGAAATATGATGAGATGGACTCATACCCCTCATAAATTTCCTAGTAAGCAACGCTGGTTGTACAATTACTTAAAATACTTTATTGTTACTTAATGCTGCTGTAGCCACGTATTCTACAACGGTTTGTTGACCCATAAAAGAATGAAATAGTGTTAGAATGCTGGGACAGCTATTCGTATAACTACAAGATGGGCTTTTGCCAGTAATTAATAGAGCGTGGGCACTATAGCATTATTACGGGGTTCCTAGCGTCCTCATACCACCCTCGATAATTATTCCAAAGCCACATAAGTGAGTACCTTTACCCAGTAAAAATACTTGCGAGATCCGCATCTATAGGTCCCGCGGAAGTAGTTGTCGCTGTGTAGTGACCATTATGGCAAGAAAATTTAACTTGTAAACAAAATACTATTAGTAATAATCTCAAACTCATATAAAAATTGTATTTTTTTCTGTTCCTTTGTTTTTATTCAATAGAGAAGTCATACATTTCTTTTAGTTTGAGGAAAACTTTGCTCTTGTGCTAGCTTACCACCGCTTTTTTTTACAACTCTTATAGAAGCAGAGTCAGCACGAGTCATTATAAAATACTAAAGCTTAAAAAAATCATGAGATATATTTTTATGTATGCTCGAAGATAATTAAATTAATTATTTGTTTGACTAAATTTAATATGGGACCACCCTCAAGCGGTACCTTGATCAAGATGAGAAAAATGAGAAAATCGTCAAAGTTTTTTTCTTTTTAATTCAATTCTTGAGTGAAAACAAAAAGTAGAAAACAGTTTATGTCACGGATTCCCTAAATAATTTACATTCTGTTGCTGAATGTCAACGTATTATGTTAGCCGCTGCCTTCAGGCTGTATTTGTTATTAGATAATATCAAAGTAGTAAAATAGTAATGCCATCCTCTCCTTACATCTTGGCTCGTATTTACTAAGAGACGTCATATAGTTAGAAATCCAATAGGAAATTGGTGTTAAAAAAACAAGTTTTCTCTATTTGTTTCTATTCATACTCCAGTTTCTATCGATGTACTTGTTTTTCTTTAGAAATTTATTTTATTTATTAGGAATATTATTATTTGAAGCTCCAATCTGTCACAATGGAGCGGCCAAATACATCCGCGAGGGTTGTCGCATGGCAGCACGGCGTGTGTGCCTTGATCCAATGATAGGAACGTATTTGCATAACGCCTGGTTTCTTCAGGAAAAAACTGGTCAAGAATGCGCCGCAAACGCGCCCCTCAAGGGTTTTGTAGAAGTTGCAAAGTATGTCAACTTTATAAAGGTCTAACCACACTATACGGGCCGGGGCTGTGGGTATTGCAACGATGTCGATCTAAAATAATACCTACTTTACTAAGAGACTGTAAAAACGAAAGAAAAATGGCTGTTGTGTGGAAGAGAGAGAGTGATAGTTGAAACAGCCATAGATATAGCTTCATGCGTCTTAGTTTTAAAAACACGTTATTAATTAAAACAAAGAGTGGCAAAAGAAAACTAACTTGTTAAGTTTCCTAAAAACCAAATACTTATTGAAGAAAAAAATTTGGAATAGTACGGTGTAGGGCATGATAAATAGAAATAAAAGACTTACTTTGGAGTTAATTTGTACCGAAAAATTGTTATAAATGTCGCTTAATTTTCGTTTTGTAAAGTTTTTTGGTAAAATAATCAATATTGACGTAGTAAAACCTTGGCTCAATAAGCATTGTGTTAGAATTACGGTTCGTTTAGAACGGAACAAAAATCCTCCTTCCCCTTCACTTCACTACACAAATGGTTAATGGAAATGTGTTTTATAATGTGAATGAGTACTTCGCTTTAAATAAAATAAATATACACTAAGAAATAATGTTGACATATCACATAACATAAAATAATAATTATAAGATAATCTGTTTTGTAAATAAGACCAGACTATTTTATAGTACTAGACATAAATTTAGCATACCTGGACAGGTGAAATGTGTAGATCGATATTTATTATTCTGACCACCAATTGTACGACATTTCAGGCAAATCAACTATTTTATTTCATTTCATTTCCTCGACCCGATCGAGTCGAGACGGGCTTCGACGTAGTCTCTAATAATATGTGTAGCAAGGATTACTCTAGTTTGACATCATTGCGGCCCCAACCCGGCACAGTGTGGGAAGTTCTTCTGAACCTTTGATTATTTGTCACGCAAGTACAGTTTTACGGCTTACAGGATTTGAATGAAATTACTCGTTGTAATACGCAGCGTAATAGTATCAAATACAACGCAATCACTAGTCCAGAGTGCGAGTTTTTTCATTTCACTTTCGATAGCGAGAGCGTTTGCAATTTGTATAGGAGTGACAAAGAGACAACTAGGTGGCGCGCTTTGTCACTCCTATACAAATTGCAAACGCTCTCGCTATCGAAAGTGAATGAAAAAACTCAGTATAAGCACTCTGGGCCCTTAGTGCGAGTTTTTTCATTCACTTTCGATAGCGAGAGCGTTTGCAATTTGTATAGGAGTAACAGAGAGACAACTAGGTGGCGCGCTTTGTCACTCCTATAGAATATGAGTTTACGTTAACGCGTTCGAGTAGTTAAAAAAACTCGCACTAAGCACACAGGTCCCAAACCAGGATACCCTGAGCTATGTTAAGCAGGCAAGGACATCACAAACATGAAACTCATTTAAACAAACGCACGGCGCCCCTCAGTGGCCCGGCGTGGTAATCAGACATGATACCGTAAGACCAATCAGACAGGCTGGTTTATGGCACCCTTTTTTTCAATCCTATTTTGTTATTGTTTCTTTTCGCGCTGTACCGTATATTAACTTTTCATCATCAATCCATTATGTCCCCAGCGAGGGGCACGGGTCGCTTCCCTGAGGAAGGTATAGGCCATACTCCACCACGGGTGCTTAGTCCGGATTGGCGGAGGCTTTTAAGACTAGTGGCTGGTCTTACTGTCAGAAGTTTTCTAGAAAACAACACAAAAGCATTATGAGTATGTTAAAAGTTATGTTTATGATGTTTTCCTTCACAATTAACATAACATAACAGTTACATACATGCATATAGATTGCTTCGTGCCCCACACTAGGATACCCTGTGTCGTGGGAACCAGAAACAGCGACGTCACAAACATGTAAACACCCAAGACCTGGGTTTCTTTTTTTGTGTCCCCAGCCGGGATTCGAACCTTTGACCTCTGGCATGGTAGACAGATGCGCTAACCACTGCGCCACAGAGGTCGTCAATTATTGGCGAGAAATCAAGAAACCACTCCGTCATAATCTAATGTAAATGTTTTATTGGTCAAATCGGCGTAACCTGCAATTCCAACCATTTACGAGCATTTGCGCCTGTATACCACCGACCCTACCTGCAATTTCCTTTATTTTTCCCCCATTTTTAATCGAATCGTTTCTCCTTTGCTTTGCAGGTAAGTTTACCAGAAGCGATTACCTGATTCGGCGATAGCTTTTTGTAAAGTAAGTAGTTTAGCATTCTGCGATGGTTATCGACCGGGTTGAAAATATACTTCGGCACGTGATGAAGAAATTCGTGCTATACCTATAGTTCTCGATGTCAGAAGCCTATGGGCGTATGTTCGATTCCGATGAAAATTACCTTTGACCATCAATTTCAGCTCGTCGAGATCTTTTAACCATCTGAGAAACATATTTCTACCTTATTCTATTCCTGAGATAATTCAGGTCCATAAACTCATATGCACGCTTATGCTCGCTCTCCTGACCTTATATTACGTAACTTTCCACTCTATCGGGTTGAGCATTTAGACAACTCGAAAGAGTCAAAGTAAGAATGTATATGACGGTTCGGAGTAGGAGTATGAATACATAGGAGTGGGAAAACAAGTCCCAGAATCTAAAAGTGTGACATAAGGTGGTGTGATATACTGCGAACAAAAGGACTAAACCAGACAACTCCATACAGTGGCGACTTACGTAATGCTACGCTTTGGACGTCAAGAGTTAAAGTGACTGAAATAATTGTATAATTCCTGGTAATTCTTAAATTACTTCTGCTTTTACTTCTGCATATTGGCAAAGATGACACTGATTGAAAACTCGAACGAAATGCACATCAAATTTAGAGCTTAAAAAAATTATCGATCCGAGTCGTCGATCGACGGACGTTATAGGCGAAAAATTTGGATTATCGAGTAGTTTTAATGCAAAAATGATCGTTGCGAAGTAAACATGTCAATGTCACCAATGTTGCGTTGGGGTGTCACGCCATCACGTGTCACAGGTGTCCAATGTGAACTCTAAGGTCTAATATATTGAAATTAAAAAGCAAAAATGGATATGAAAAATATGTAAAAGAAAGAAAGAATAGTAATTTATTGCCATGCAAGGATTACAGTGATTTTATATTACAGCTCGTAGACAGGACTCGACTATTCATCATCAACCCATTTATGTCCCCACCGAGGGGCACGGGTCTATTCCCTGAGGAAGTTATAGGCCATACAATGTGGTCGATCCAATTTTTTAATTTTATTTTATTCAGGACACATACAGTCACACAGAAAAATGGTAAAAGTGTGTTATACAAAAATAGACCTGGAGGTCTTTTAAGTAGACAAGAAAAATAATTATTAAGTAAGCCTGCATTCCTAACCAGTTAAACAGCATTGTTTAAATAAATATACATAGTAAATATGACACATTTCAATTTAATTGTACTTAAGCAGTAGGCTACCCGCCTCTTTTTTATACAATGTAGAATATTATTATGAAAGTACATTTTGGCCGAGCGAAGCTGGTTTTTCATCTACTAAGAATCGCTCGTAGCCTGGGCTGCCTGAGTGATCTTGAACGATCACTAAGGTTAAGCAACATTCGGCGCGTTCAGTCCATGGATGGGTCACCGTCTATGACTAACGCTAGTGGCATTTTTTCCGAGCGATTCCGTGCTTCGCAAGGTACGTTAAGCAGTTGGTGCCGGCTGCCGTCGATAGATAGCAGTCGTTAAGCCAAGTCAGAGGCCTTTAGGGGCGGCTTGAAAACTTCTGACAGTAAGACCAGCCACTAGTCTTACAAGCCTCCACCAATCCGGACCAATCCCGTGGTGGAGTATGGCCTATACCTTCCTCAGGGAAGAGACCCGTGCCCCTCGGTGGGGACAAAATGGGTTGATGATGATGATACAGTCCACTCCCAACACACTACTCACCTCCAAAACTTCCACGCACACTAGAAAAGCCACACAAATCATCTCCAAAAATTCACACTCCGCGAGCGTATCGGGCGTTCTCCGAGCTGAAAACTGCGATACGTATCGCGTCCAATTTATACGGGGCGGGCGATAAGGCGGGGGCGGGCGGCACGATAAGGCGGGCGGGCGGACTGATAAGGCGGCCCGCGGCGCTGATAACGGCCGCCCGCCCCCGCCCGATGCTATCTATGATTAAATAGCGTGCTATCGCTCGCGTCGGAGAAACGCATAGAGTAGTGGTCGGTAGAGCGGGGCCCCTGTTTTTTTAACAATACGGTAGACGGCTCAAAGATTGGGATGAAATTGTCTTTTTGTATGTACTATAAAGTCAGTAAAAACGCACATAAAAGTTGAAAGTACACTCAACTTTTGTGTTAGTTTTGCAAAAAACATACTACTTTCTGTTCTATAAAGAAAAATCTCGTAGTTATATCTGCAGTAGGTCTTTGCCCAGAAGTAAATCAAAATCAAAGCTTAATAAAAAAAAGAGGACATTTAGTAAAATTGTCACAGAAGCACGATGTACGTTAAGTACAAACAATATACACGAAAGTCAACAAAACAAAAAATTGAAAAGAAAACAATCGTGGAAAGAACATGTGAGACATCAAAGGAAGCCGGGTTCCATGCAGTAAAGTAGCGTATGGCGCCCAGCCATAGCCGACTCTAAACGCCTCAGGTGCTTCTGCGACATCAATAAAAACCCTGAAACGTATTTATGCACCTAGAAAATTGAAGAAAACGCGCACGTAACCTTGAGGAATCTTTTAATTCCGGTTTTCTGTCTGAATCGCATTGACAAAGTGATTATTCTATTTTATAATTAGACATATCGCAAAAAAGGAAAAGATATAAAAACATTTAAAAAGGTGCATTGGTCGGTCGGCAACAGGCCCCAGCTCAGCACACTTTACTGGTGTGTGCTATGGGTATCATAACATCAGCAAAACTGATTTTCAGTTGAGACCGTAATATTTTTTTTTTATAAAACTTCGTGTAAGAAATCAGAAATCAGGAATTTATTTCAACGTTAAGAATTTACATTCTTGTTAAATGTCAATGTACTTATAATGCTAATGTTAGTATGTAAGACTTAGTGCCCTGCCTCACTAGGACGCCATGGCGACGTCCCCAGCGACCGTATCCAAGCAGTTAATATTGAAATGACATGTATGGTGCCTAACTCTCTTGGCGACGGTCTGGCAATGTCGCCATTCAATACAAACTGCTTGGATACGGTCGCTGGCGACGTCGCCATGGCGTCCTAGTGAGGCAGGGTACTTAGGACGTTCCATATCTCAGCCGTGTCTAGCCTCTCGGCAGCTCTATGTGCGAAATATGAATACGCGCGCTTGTCAGAGAGAAATCCGTCAAACGGGAGATGCGATAAGAGAAATGTGAACTTTTGCTGTGTCTGTAGCCCCCCTCCCTGGAGCCTCCCCCGCCCCGTGGCCGCCCGCTGTCTTGGAAATTGTGGCCGATGTTTCAGAGTTATGTTATGATTACAAAATCGCGGAAGCTCGTGTAATCTGCCTGCTCTGTGCTGGTAAGTGCGTTTTAGGAGTATTGACAGGCAAAGTTTAGCATACTTACATACAAAACTCACGCCTGTATCCCAGAGGGGTAGGCAGAATCTTACCAATTGCTACTTGCCATCCAGACAAATCACTTTTGCTTCATCGACATTCATTAGTCGTTGCATGTACGTACGCAGGTTTGGGGTACTCGTACGTTTTACATTGTCCTTTGCTTAGGGTTATATTTCAGATTTTACATTTTTTACATTTTTTTACATTTACATACAGGCACATACATTGCTTCTGGCCCCACACTAGGATACCCTGTGTAGTGGGAACCAGAAACAGCGACGTCACAAACATGTAAACATCCAAGACCTGGAGTTTTTTTTTTCTCCAGCCGGGGATCGAACCCGAGACCTCTCGCATGGTAGTCAGATGCGCTAATTTGTAACTGATAACTTGTAAGGTAAAAGGAATTTGAACGAGATTGTATAGACACATAATAAGTTTAAAAGTAGTTTTAATTATGTAAAATTGATATCCCGGGGTGTACAGAAGCAAAAGCTTTTATTTGTCGATAGCTCAGTTACCTTTCACCGCAGTCCTCAAATACAGCGACAAATATGAGTTGTTATTCGACCTTCGACTCTGTTTGTCGGTTACTCCGACTCATAAACGCTAATCTGGATCAGGAATCTCTTGGGTAGAGATAGCGGGCTTTAGTACTTTTGCTGGGCGAATGTAACTTTGGTAGACTACAAACATATCTGCCAATGTTTTTATACGTAGATGCCAGTTATTTTAAATTTAGGTACCTAACTAGTAGCTATAAATATAAAACAAAATATTCTTTATTATAAAACTTTTACAATTTATAAAAGGGTAGAGACCCCCGTACTAGGTAAAAACCTGTGTTACGGAAAGTCCTGCTCGTTCGATTTCCATGATGAAGACAATTTCTTAAAATAGTAGGATACGTTCAATATAACTTTTCAACAAAAGCTCGAAAGCTATCATGAGCTATTAGCCATCATAACGATAGTAGCTTTCAAGGTGTTGATGATGAATAAAATTATCATTTTAATTCTTTATTTGACTGCCTCGTCGGTCAAGCCGCTAGCCAAGAAAGCCGTACATTTATACAAATGGCCTCAGTCTGGGTGTTTTGCAATGTTTGTAATGACCTTGCTTGTTCACCATTGAACACTTTGAACAGAGTATCCTATTGGGACCAGGGGAGCAATTACGGGGAGTAAAACTCCACTGTATCGAGTTGTATGATTGAGCCCTTTTGTTCCCGGTATATCACATCACCTTATGTCACACTGTTACATTTTGGGACTATTTTTCCAAGTAGGTATCTCATACTCCTACTGTGAACTGTCATATACTTTCTTATTTTGACTCTTTCAAGTTGTTTAAATGCTTAACCCGATAGGGTGGAAAGTTATTTAATATAAGGGTAGGTCAAGTGATTGTGTTGTGTGGAAAGTATTATTATTATTATTATTTACTGTACTAATTAGAAAATAAAATATACAAAGACGTGCTTAATGTGACGAGGATTCTCTTCCAGCAAACCTTTCTGGTTGGAGAGACTGGCGACAGGTAGTACAAAAAAAAAGGATCAATATAATAAATTTACATATGCACCTCTCCCAACCGCTTCTATTAGTCTAAGTTAAGGTGTTACTTAGACTAATAGAAGCGGTCGGGAGACGGGGGATTGTTGGAAAATATAATAAACCTACATAAATAATGATAATACAAAAAAACACAAAACCACTCGTGATAATTTACTGCCTATAACTATTCTGAAGACTATAATAGTAGTTAAAAACATCTTTTAGAAAATCTCTATCTCGGGTCTAAAGCCTGACGAACGTCCACCGGCAGGCTGTTCCACAAGCGAATCGCAGTCACTGTAAAAGAGTTAGAATATCCCGCCGCATTATGCTCTTGGGGTGCGGAGTTGACGAATTTGCGGTGTGAAATTCACCTTTCGAACTGAAAAAAATATCTACGAGCTTCCGCCTTGTAGAGAGGCGTGGAATTTACAAATTGGCTAAGTGCCAAAAACATCCAAATCTACTTTTTGCCTTTCAATGGTGCTAAGTTCGGTAGCCATTCCATTTCAAAAGTGCAAAGTGCCTAAAAACTAAGTTTTTTAAATTACTAAGCTTGTGACAAAATACCCTAATAAATGGTGATTCAGAAACAAATCCATTTTTCATCATCAACCCATTTTGTCCCCACCAAGGAGCACGGGTCCCTTCCCTGAGGAAGGTATAGGCCATACTCCACCACGGGGGCCAAGTCCGGATTGGTGGAGGCTTGTAAGACTAGTGGCTGGTCTTACTGTCAGAAGTTTGCAAGCCGCCCTAAGGCCTCTGACTTGGCTTAACGACTGCCATCTATCGACGGCAGCCGGCACCAACTGCTTAACGTGCCTAGCGAAGCACGGAACCGCTCGGAAAAATGCCACTAGCGTTAGTCATAGACGGTCACCCATCCATGGACTGAACGCGCCGTATGTTGCTTAATATTAGTAATCGTTTTTAAGATCACTCAGGCAGCCTAGGCTACGAGCGATACATTTTTATTTCATTTGAAAATAATTCTGATTTGGCACTTAGCCCATTTGTAAATTCCACACCTGTTACAAATGCACAGCAGCCCATTGGGAGTCGAGTCCACTTCGAGTCAGTCAAGAGTTCCATGTTTCGTTGTTTCATAGATCTTATTAAATAATAAACTAGCCCGCGACTCCGTCCGCGTGGACTTTAGTTCAAAATTTTTCAACCCCGTTCACTCCCTTAAGGGTTAAATTTAGAGAAAAACGGCGAAACACGTGTTCAATTAATTGTGTTGAAGAGTATTTATTTTTTAAGTTTCAAGAAAATCAGACAACATTTTTTGTACCTCCCATACAAATTTCGGCAACCCTTTTCGCCCCCTTAGGGGTTGAATTTAAAAAAATCCGTTCTTATTCCTTGCCTACATTATATATAGATCCTCTGTGAAAATTTTCATCTTTCTAGGTCAAACGGCTTGGGCTGGGCGTTGATGAGTGAGTTAGTCAGTCAGGACTTTGAATTTTATATTTTGCAAAGTGCCTATGCCTAAGCTATCATTCACTAAGCGCCACTACCTTTTTCTCGGTCCTTCCCTGTATAATAAACTAAATAGAAACCATTACGTATATCCCCTGTGCACATCCCAATGCAAAATTATTACAACTAAAATTCTAAAACGTCTTTCCTATGATGAAACCGAAAACCTTTTGACCTCCACTAATCCCTTCCCGTTACAATGAGTCGTATATCATAATAACATTAACTGTTATATATATATATATATATCACGTCAATTTAAATTAAATAATCCAATAATATCCTCTAAATGATGGCAAAGTCTATCCCTCACGCATATACTCACACACGCACTAACTCACTCACCTATTCACACAAACACACACACACACACACACACACACACACACACACACACACACACACACACACACACACACACACACACACACACACACACACACACACACACACACAAACACTAACGTCACGCGCGCATGCGATGTTCTGCGTGCGTGCTTATTGCATGTTAGTTTATAATTTATTTTGTTTTATTTCACACCACCTCTGTAAATTTCTTAATAAGACAGACTCGCAATGAGGAACGGGCCTGTGTGTTATAAATACAGGTTAGATGATAACCTAGCTATAGCACCAGATACCAACTAATATCATTTGGGTTCTTCTATTCACACCGAATGGTTGAACTCTATGTTATTTCTATTTTTGTAACCACTACTTTGAAATAAAGAATTTATTTATTTATTATTATTATTTATATAAATATATATAAGAATATATTTTGTTGAATGAAGCGGATGTGGGTGGAACGGCCGGTAAGTGACGTCTCGGGTGGACATATGTCGAGTAAAGGATGCAAATGAGTAGGGAAATACAAAAAGTACTCAAAGTATTGTGTGCAATGTGCAAATTTAAATGAAAAATAAAAAATAAATAAAATTATAATAATAAATGTAGTAAAGTGGCTCAGTGGCTCGGTAAAGTTATTTGCAGAATTCCTTGTCATTTAAATAATAAATTAAATCATAGTAAATAAAATTAAAAGGTTTGTCAGGGTCGTGGCAGGATGTGCACTTTGGTCTCTGTACGTACATCGTACACCCCTCTGGGACATAGGCGTGAGTTAATACAGGCATGGATCCTACAGAAAAAAAAGACAGCTATCAACAAGCTTGCGATTTCTTCGTAACGATGATGAATAAAATTACCATCGTCCTGAATAATCTAACGTTTCCCGTCTGTTTCATCTTTCTGTGAATTTTGTTCGAATCATTCTTGGGTACGTCATCTCCAGTAGGTATTATGGGTAGTACAAACCTTCCAAGAGTAGTTAAATATTCGGAGGCAACTTGTAAGCAGTATTCAAAGTAACGCCACACATATTTCTCAAGCACCTCATTTCTACTGCATTAATCCTACTTTCATGATTCTTCTGCCGAACCCAAGTCTCGCTATCATACATCAGTGTTGGGACCAGAACACTATTATGGATAGCCAGTCTTGCTGTTTCGAGATGTTTTGGCTACTCACGAAGGAGTGCATTAAGAGTGCCTTCAATTCGTTATCGCACAAAGTAACACGAACAGCTTGTGGATTTAATGTTAATTCTATGTTAACACAGGTATTCACATAGTCCGTGTGGAGTTTCTGGTCTTCCATCGGACGCGTCCCCCGGGTGGCGGATAGGGGAACGCCCTCCAGATATGGGGGGTACCGGCTTCGGCCGGCGCGGAACAAAACCAGAGGGAGGGGGACGTCCAGTGGCTTGCGCTGCTGGATGTCCCGCGGGGTCCACCATGGGCCCGCACCCGTAACCCCGCATTGAGTGGGGCCGGAGGCCTTCGGGCCGCGAGGAGACAACCTCTATAAAAAACACACGGTGGGGGCCCTCCTCTATGTCCCTCTGTTCAGCAGAGGGCACAGAGGAGGGTGAGGGAGGGTCACAGACGGCAGGTTGGGGGACCTGCCGTCCGACATCGTGACGGGAGAAGGGGGTGGGAGGCCCATGCCCCTTCTCCAGTGAGGGTGGACCCGACTCCTTGCGAGTCGGGTCGACGTCGCCGGGGCGCCGCTGTAGCATTCGCAACGTAGTCCACCACAAGCAAGATCCGGCGGCGCCCCATTGCACGAGCGACAGGACGGCCCCCGGGGTGTTTTAGGAGGTATGCTTCTCCTATTATTAGGAGAGGAGAGTCCGACACACGGCCGTCGCCCTCCCCCAAGGGTGGCGGTTATGGTGCACAAAGCATTTCACCCCGTTAACAAAAAAAAAAGGTATTCACATAGCTATGCGCTTGAAATCGCCAATCCACGGTGGACATGTTTAGGCATTAAGCCCATCTCTCTCTCTCTCTCTCTCTCTCTCTCTAAGACGTCTATGCCTGTCCGTGGGACATATAACATAAACATAAACATTTACATACAGGTACATACATGACTTTTGGCCCCACACTAGGATACCCTGTGTCGTGGGAACCAGAAACAGCGACGTCACAAACATGTAAACATCCAAGACCTAGGTTTTTTTGTCCCCAGCCGGGGATCGAACCCGGGACCTCTCGCATGGTAGTCAGATGCGCTAACCGCTGCGCCACAGAGGTCGTCAAATATAGACTACATCGTAAACGTAAAACAAAGGCTCACGTACCGATAAGACTTTGCTTATAAATAATTGGTACGATAACTCTAATTAGAGCACCACGCACCACGATGGTATCAACCGCCGCCGCCGTATCTCTCGGCGAGTCCTTGGCACCAGGGCGTAAGGCTGATAATGGCCTGGCAAATTGATTATTATGTATCGAGGGTAGGTAGATGGATACGGTGCGTCTTTGCCTAATGATATAGTTTTTGTTTTAATTACTTTGGCAGCACATTAAATGCAGGCTAGCGTGTGTGTTAGGTTTGCTGGTTTGACTAAATTTTATTTTTTTACCCAGTACCATATTTTTTCGATCGGTACTATTATTACTAATACTTTACTGCACAAACAATAATGTACTAAGGTCTTACATACGAATAAGATCAGAATATTCTTTGCACACAAGAATAAGAAGACAAATAAAAGGCACCATTTAAAAAAACAAATACAATAGCCGGTCTTATTTTTATCGCCCATTATTTGTTCTTTAAATTCTCATTTATGTAGCATTAAAATGAGAAAATTAATTTTCACATTTTAATGCATTTTAAATAACTTTCACAGCTTGATTCCATACTATATCGTATTTGTTACTTTTTCTCTGTTTCTTTTTCTTGTTTGTCTTGCTTTTTGTATAGCAGTGTAAACTTTGTGTATTTCTTAATTTTTTGTTATGTTTTGAGTACTGTGCCGTTGAAGACATTATTTCTCTTTCTCTCTCTCTCTCTCTTATTGCTAACATCAATTTCTTCCAGACAACCTTGTGAAAGGTTGCCGAAGGAAAAAGAGAGACGGTTAGGTACGTACCTAATGCAAATGGTGGATTTTATTTTTAAATTAGCCTGTAAAAATTTATGCCCATTGAAAATTGTTTTATTTATTGACTGAAGTGACCATAATTTGGTTAAGCTTCCATTGAAATATCAAAAAATCTTTTTTTAAATTCGTTGTAGGCATGTCGTTGCATACGTACATAAATCGACTCCTGCGCATATCAGCTCGATAGGGCCGGCGCCAGCGCATCCAAAGGTCCCCGAAGATAACGCCTTAAGGGCCTAAGATAAGATCTGATAAGAGCCTCCGACGAAATGGATGTCACTGGGTGATACCCACAGAAGGTTCATTCAACTGTCATTTTTATTGTTATCGTCATCACCTACATCCCATTACCGATAACAAACATCATCATCATCAGCCCATTACGCCCCTACCGAGGGGCACAGGTCTCTTCCCTGAGGAAGGTAAGGCCATACTCCACCACGGGGGCCTAGTCCGGATTGTTAGAGGCTTGTAAGACTAGTGACTGGTCTTACTGTCATAAGTTTTCAAGCCGCCCTAAGGCTTCTGACTTGGCTTAACGACTGCCGTCTATCGACGGCAGCCGGCACCAACTGCTTCACGTGCCTTGCGAAGCACGGAACCGCTCGGAAAAATCTAGTGGCATTTTTCCGAGTGGTTCCGTGCAAATAGAAATAGAACAGCCACCCATCCATTCTCTGAGCGCGCCTCATGTTGCTTAACCTTCGTGATCGCTTAAGATCAAAGAGCTCACTTCAATTAACTTAAGGCCTCGTTTACATTGGCTTTTTTTCACGCTTCTTAAGCATGCTTTCCAAAGAGCTAGAATAGAATAGAGGCGCTAATTCCTTTTAGAAGTACATAATAGATCAGTAATGGTTGGTTGTATACAATGTATTTCGGATTTTTGAAAGTACTTTTATAATTACTAGCGACCCGCACCAGCTTCGCACGGTTGGCAAAAACGTTTCCGTGGAAATAGCTATATTAGTTTCGTGGAAAATTCCCGGGGTAGTAATTTTTTACACCTTGGGTTACATTATTCGAGATTTCGTACGGAACCCTAAACTTTTTGAAAATCCAATATAGCCTATGTTACTCACAAAAATGTAGCTTTCTAAGGGTGACAGCATTTTTCAAATCGGCCTAGTAGTTTCCGAGCCTATTCATTACAAACATACACAAAAATCTTTCAAATAAAAAATTCATATCTTTCCTCTTTATAATATTAGTATAGATAGTACAGAAGTATAGATCAGCATAGATGGTGCGTAATAAAAACTATGCCGATTCATATTTCATATTCATCACATTTTTGCGGCATCTATTTTATTCAACCTCTATGGAAACCATCCTAAAAAAAACATGAAAATAAAGCAAATTTAAACCAGGCCCAAGTCGGTTATTGATTTGTGACCAAGTGGCCAATAATCGCTAAAAGCAGTCTCTTCGCGACAGTGTATTGCTGTTCCATCGATATAAGGGTCATTCTCAGTTAAGAGGTAATCTGTTGTATGAAGTGACGGCATGGGATTTTTTTATATATTTTCACTTAAGTATACATTTATTGTATGTAAACTTTTAAGTTGAACACGTTTACAAAGTGGCCAGTCAATTTGTTGGTTTTATCTCGATTTATAAGTGACCAGGGTAAATACTCAGTACAGGGTAGAGACCAAATGCACAGGGGAGGATACTTTATGGACAGGGAAGAGAGAAAGACATATTAAAAGGAGGATTATCTTTTAGAATCAACTTAATTTACTTATTTTTATTTTTATTATGAATTATTCATAATCAGACTTGTCATTTCTTACCAATCTTTATTTATAAAATTAAATGTTTCGTAAGCGCTATGTACAAAACATAAAAAGGTTCTCACTAAGCATTTCCGTCAAAACAAAAATATCTGTAATTTTACTATCAATAGTCAACAATGAAATAATAAAAAAAAACTTCTGTGAGTAACAGTATTAAATTTTTCTTGTATGTACTTAAACTCTAAAAACATTTTAATTAAAAAGTAACAAAAACAAACTTTTTCTAAAACCCGCGTTCAAAGACATCAATAGATTCATGAAATACATGAAAAATACGCTGCCGTCTCATTTTTACGTCAGAGAAGTGTAGTTTTTTTTTAAATCCCAGGTGATGAAAGAAATGTCGTCAACATTGATTCTGAAAGTTTTTCCAGTTTCATCACAGATTTTACGAGATATAAATTGAAGTTCATCATCTTCTTCAACACTTGTGTACATTGCAACATAACGTTACTCTGTTTTTTAATCTTGAAGTTTAACCAGCACAAATTCCCCTTTGCAGAATGTTTTCTTTCCAGATGTTGAGGGCTTTGAATCATCTCTGTTCAGTTTGGTTTTAATACGGCCAGTACAGAATGCTGTAGTGTTTCTTGAGGCTTCTTGCTGTGTTCTTGAGATGTGAAATTGATTAGTGATTCATCTTCTGAATCGCTAGCTCCGTATATATCATCAACACGTAGACTAAATTTACTATGTCTTTGTAAATAATCCAAAGTATCCAATTGAAAATTACGACATAGCTCTGAGTCACAGAACATGAGTCATTTGCTGAAGTGTCTTAACCTTAAACTGTCTGAAACCTTTTCTTTCTTTTCATAATTTTCCCTTTCCTTGATTTTTTGTTGAGCGTAGGTACTTATTTTTGTTATTTTCAATTCTTTGGTATCTTATTTGTTCTGCTATCGTTTTTTTTCGAGCCGTTTTTCGCGCGTCATTTTATTTCTAGATCCCATTTTTTCTGTAAAAAAGTCATATTAAATTATAAAGCTAAGATGTACATAATGCCAATTAAAGGTTCAGAGAAAAATGTAGAAGTATTTATGAAAACGCATACAAATTCATCTCCCCTGGACATTAAATATCTCCCCTGCCATCAAAAGAGCCAGGGGAAATACGCCAGGGGAGATATATTTTCGATGGATATCTAAAATAGCCGTAAAAGTGTTTCTCGTACGCAATTCACAGTCAAAAGTAACAATGTTTGTACTATTTATAGTTAATATTTAAGTCTATATTAGTATTTTAACAAATAATTGCTAAATAAAACTTACCAGAGGAAAGACTGCATTCACCCAACACTTCTACAGCTAGCGAGCGGCGTAACTGAAATGGCCGCTAAAATGCCTGCGCAGTCGCCTTAAGCGCCGGTAGCTGCTAGCTTCACGTTACATCCTATGCACTTAAGGTCGCAACTTCCACAAACTAGCAAAATAAAACTGATTTTGAAACGAAAACAAAAAGCCAGGGGACGAGACACGAAACACGGAGGACAAATTTCGGCGTTGATATTATTTGTGAAAAATTTACATATAAGTAATTTTACTTATACGACAGTGTGATTAAGTTATTGTTCTGAATAAAATTAACGATGATAAAGTAATTATAGAATTTTAATACATTCATAATAACTGGTTTACAAATAAACTCCGTTTGGGGACAGACCAGGGGAGAGACTTTTTTCTTCTATTAGAACTTATTGTGACTAAACTACGAACATTTCTGTCATAAATTTAAGTGACCATGAAGAAAACATTTAGTTTTAAGTAATAAATAGGTTAATTTGGAAGTTAGCATTAAAAAAAAGTATTTTTTTGTCCTGGCCATGGAAAGTACCTCTTAACTTAGAATGACCCATAAGCCATCAAAAGGGAATCCCCTTTTAAGTTAACACGGTATTTTGTGTTTCACAAGTCAATAAGGACACGCCGCCGACAGTGACTCTTAACGCCACCTAAATAAAAGCGAGTGTAGAACAAGCAATATTCTTCTGGCTGTCTCCTGTACTCCAAGAGTCCGATAAGATAATCTTATCTCCTGAAGTAAATAAAGATAGAAATTAATGGTGCAGACGTCTTAATGTCCTCCGTTTTGATTGCATTGGCGACATTGTAAGGGGAGGTAGGAACCACATTACACGGGTCGACTTTGACGACCTCTGTGGCGCATTGGTAGCGCATCTGTCTACCATGCGAGAGGTCCCGGGTGCGAGTCTTGGATGTTTACAAGTTTGTGATGTTGTTGTTTCTGTTTCCCATGACAAGGGTGTCAGACTGGGGCCAGAAGCAATGTATGTGCCTGATAGCTTGCGCAGACGAGGGTTTTTTTATCCGCTAAAATAGATCGCTTACAACTGAATCGAGTAACGCAAACGAGGTATTAAAAAAAGTACCGCGTACAAAAAGTCCGCCGAATAACCCAGGACATGCAAGAGTGGACCGGACGAAAGTACGGGGGAGTCCCCGAAAAAAATAGAACTCGTGTGACTAGGCGAAGCAACGCACATGGCGGACTTTAGTACGCGTTGAAATATCCATTTGTTACAAGCGGATGAACCCAGTATTTCGCACACCGTTTGCGTTGAGTTCGCGGTAAATCCGCGGCGGACTATTTAGAATAGAATAGAATAGAAAAAACATTTATTTGCATTTGCTTACCCATTATTATTTATTCGTGGAGCGTACTTTATTCTCCGCCGCGGAGAAAAGTCCGTCGTCTGTGCTTAAACTTAAAGTTTCATGACCCTTTCCGAAACAGATGACTCACCACTGCCACCAAAATGCAAAAACGTCAAAGCAGTTTCTTTCTGCATGGCTACCATACTTAAGTTATTCTATTTCCCAGACAAACTGTGCTATTTCTCAACGCCAGCCCAACATTTTGGCTGCAACTCGCCAAAAGAAAAATCACCAGAGTGCAGTAAAATTGGGGGCCCACCCGCCAACGTCGTCAATTCTACAAAGCTGCAGTTTTAAGCGAAAATATCGCCCATAAAAATGTTAATACGCTAATGCCTCGGCATTACACACACACGTATGTGTGTGTTGTGTGTAATTTGCCACGTTTTAAAACGCAAAAATGTTACAGTTCACGAAACGGCCGGGCCATCGCGCGGACCGTCGTAGTGTTGTGCCACGGTAACGGCGGGTAGCGGCAAAAACATTTAACGGCCCTTCAAAGCGTAAAAGCTAACAGGTTTATTTACAAAAATACTCAGAAATACCTCGACCGCAGCTTAAATAGTCTTTGGTCAAGAAAAAAAAACGATTTGGGCTGCATTTGCGGAGTGACCTAGAAGAATTTATGCTGTTGCAAATACCACCGTTTTGATTTAATGATGATGATTATTATACTTAATTATTTATTTTACTATGATTTATTCAAATTCAAACTCAAATATTTTATTCAAAATCCAAATAGAATATTTGCTTTATGAACGTCAATGTTGTTAGTTTCAGAATTAATAGATTACATGGAGAAGAAACTAACAAAGAAACTCCACATTTATCCTTTTCAAAACCATTTTAGCCTAAATTACAAACTAAAAAAAAAAATACTCTTGGATATGTTGAACACTAGACACATTTATCATCTGATTAAATTTAACCCTTAACTACTCGCATAAAGAAAATCACATAACTGCTCGCATGGGGTCCTCAGTGACCCCAATTTGGTTTTGTGAATTTATCTCGATTCTCCGTATCATGCACCTCCAAAAGTCGTTTAATTATGAATATTGGGGTTGCGGCTATATTCAATCGATGCTTCTAACGATCTTCAACTAGCTCCAGGCCAAGTTGTCGCAAGAAATGCTGTGTCACATGGGTGAAAAATATAATAATAACTACACTGAAAATGGATTCAATTAACTATATTGATAACATAAGTACGAAAATGAAAGAAAACCGTTATAATAAGTTCTATTTGAAAATACCGTAAATAACAAAAATACTCTCACTCACTTCGGTCGGAAAAGTTACGTAACTGCTCGCATGGGGTCACACTCAAAAGAGCAGCGACGCCTGCGAATGCTCCAAAGTCCCGTCGAACACTAAAATGACATCTTTGGCATCTTCATCTTCTTTCATCTTTAAATGTACGCAAAAACACAACAAAATTATATTTTTTTAGAAGATTAATAAAAATTGTATTTTTTTAAATAAAACCAAAAATATGTTTATTGATTTGCCCAAAAGTGCAAATAAAGTTATTACCCAATATGGCATTATTCGTTGAAAATTTAAATTGAAAATTTCACCTTGGTTCTACTAAATGACAACCTGCATAGGAACTTTGTAATTTCTCTCATGCACTACTCTAGAAAAAAATACTACTCATGAACTCAGAGCTTTTGGCCGCTTATGAAAGCGCGCATCTCTCGTTCCGTGGCATTCGCATAAAGAAAATAGGACTGCATAGAAATGAACGCGTCGCCCGAGCATGGGCCAACATAAATATCCCTTCAGCTTAGCGTGGCTAGCACAAGACGTATCGATGCTGTTGCCAAAAAATCCGGCTGTTTGTTACAGTGATTGCATTTTTCGAATCCTAGACTGTATTCATGGAACGCTTTTGTTGGATCCATGGAGGATCCAGGTTGACTTACTAAGTCTCACTTAAGGAGGCATTTAAATATTTTATTTTAATCTAACCTAATCTAGTCAAACATTTAAATCTAAATCTAAATAATGTAATAACTTTTTTTTTCCCCGTTTCATTAATTTGATTGATTGACTAGTAATTTAATTATTGTTATTTATAAATAAACATATTATTAAAGAATTTTAGTGTAAACTAATCTAGTCAAATATTCTAATCTAAATGTAAATAATTTTATCTTATTATAATTTTATTCCTCGTTTCATTAATTTGATTGATTTATTAGTTAATTTCATGATTGTTTATTTATTTATATTCATTTCTCTGATTGGTTTATTGAATTGAATTGTTTAATTTAATCAAACTAATTAATTATAGCTAGAACTTAAGCATTTACTAACAAAGGTTAATGCATTTCATCTGCGTACTAACCTCACATAATGATTCTTTGCTACTTGAAATTAATAAATAAAAATAAAAATTAAATTAAATTATATTTATGTAGTATACGTAAATGAACTTCTACAACAATATTGTTTTATTGAGTAGCCAGCCTACAGTTGCTTTCTTGTCTACATCTATGGTAGTCTAGAAGAGATGTCTTTTAGTAATAAGGCCGCAAGGCAAGTAGTGTGGTACATCTAAAACTCAACAATAATTTCCTTAAGTCTGATGCTAAGGTAAGGTCCACGATTGCTGTTACTAACTGTTATAATTGACGGTATAAGGGTGAGGTTGGCCCGACTACGTGTATGTTTGCATGTCGATCAACATTTGACCTTTACCATCAGCATATGGCCTCCATATTGCCGCACGATCGCCTATAGACTCTATCGATAAAAGCATATCACGCTTCTAAAGCTTTTTGTGGTATTAAATTTATAAATCATTAACTTACATTGATTTTATCGATAGGTAGAGTGATATGACCGCGATAACTTTTGTTGTCGATATTCAATAGGCGTGACTTGGTAGAGCCTATTTTTAAAGTTTATATTTTACTCTATAAAAAAATCATCGGACTACAAAATGATTGTTTAATTAATTGGTAATTTATATGAATCGCTCGTAGCCTCGGCCGCCTGAGTGATCTTAAACGATCACGAAGGACGCGTTCAGAGCTTGGATGGGTGAACGTGCCTAATGCTTGGCTGACTAATGCTAGCGGAAAAAGAAATCCAGTTCTTAGATGTTTACATGTTTGTGACGTCGCTGTTTTCGGTTCCCATGACACAGGGTGTCCTAGTGTGAGGACAGAAGCAATGTCTGTCTCTGTATGTACATGTTATGTTATTTTTCTGAGCGGCTCCGTGCTTCACAAGGCACACTAAGCAGTTGGTGCCGGATGCCATCAATAGATGGCAGTCGTTAAGCCACGTCAGAGGCCTAAGGAGGGGCTTAAAAACTTCAGACAGTAAGACCAGCCACTAGTCTTACAGGCCTCCACCAATCCAGACTAGGCCCCCGTGGTAGTGTATGGCCTATACCTTCCTCAGGGAATAGACCCGTGCCCCCGGTGGGGACATAATGGCTTGATGATGAATTTATATTGTTGGCTACATAAAAAGTGACTGTTTTGTGAGCAAATTTTCTTAGGTTACTAACATCGTCATTAATCAATAAACTATGAAACAGATGGATTTCATTATGAAGGAAAACTTCAATGCCCTGCAAAGAGAAAGTTGCCTTGATGCGATTGAAGTCTCAAGTCTTGGTAGCCCAGGGGTGTGGTATCAAGATCCCGAGAAGGAAGATCCAGGTTCGATACTAACTTTCATTTTAACCTGTAGATTTTTTGGTTGACACGTCGGCTCACCATAACAGTGGTTTTTAATTGTTCCTTTCGAAGTACGAAGGGATTTTGTAGAAGGTACTACTTAATAGTGTAGCTTTTAGTTAAAAACTCTGTTACATACATACATAGGCTCACGCCTGCATCCCAGAGGAGTAGGCAGAGACCAGGGATTGCAAGCTGCCATGATCCACGAAAACTCTGTTAATTACGTACAAACTTGATAAAAAAATTAAATGTGGATTTTTTTTGTTAGCTTCTTCTCCATCATAATGTATTAATTGCGAAATTAAAAGCTTTGACATTTATTAAGAAAACATTTTGTTTTTATACATGACTTTCGAGTTTGTTCCACCCTTTATAAATCAACATTTACATACAGGCACATACATTGCTTCTGTGTCCCTGATACCCTGTGTCATGGGAACCATAAACAGCGACATCACAGACATGTAAACATCCAAGACCGGATTTCTGAGTTTTTTTGGTCCCTAGCCGGTATTCAAACCCGGGACCTCTCGCTTGGTAGGCAGATGCGGTCGCAGAGGTCGTCAAGTCGGTCGTATAAATAAGTAAAAGATTACTTAGCCCCGATGTAATTTGAATACACACAAAAATATCCACGGACTGGTTACTGTAAAGGTTTTGTAACACACAGATGGTCTGTTTAGTAGCACAGATCGTTAATTTGACAGCTCACGGTGGCGCACAACAATATCTCCACGCCGAACACTAAACGATTATCATCTGTAACAAATACAAGGCTTAACAAAAGAAACCCAACACCACCTCCTGTTAGAGATCCGTAGCAATTCTTCAGTCATTCCTTTATACAGAATACTTGACGAGAACAGCTGTTGTACATTTTCACTGGTTGACACTAGTATTTTATTTCCAATCTTCTTCATTCTTCATTCTCAATATTATTATTAATAAATTAGTTTAACTTGAGTTAAACAACACTAACTAATTACTATTCTGTTACTGTACTACTGGCTAAAACATTGTCTATCACTGGCAAACAATCCCAAGCCTTTCAACCAAGGACTTTTTCTGAAATCTACTAAACCCCCTCGCGAATAACTATATTTTTATTATTTAACGTTCTTCCACAAAAACGTTTAACAGAATAATACATAAGAAATAGGCAGAGGTACAAACTTACAAAGGCGAGCTTATCTCTGTGAGAGATTACATCATTATTGTAAACTCATTATTATTGTAACTTTTATTTACGTCTCTTGTTATGCGAGTGCAATAAAGATGGAATATTCTTATTTTATCTTTTCTTATACTATTATCTCCATACTGTTAAAAAATATGCACTGTCAATTAACTCAGTAAAACAGAGTCCACCCAAATACGTGTAGAATCCTCTGCTTACAATAGCTGTTGGCTCACCCTGCTCTGTGCCGTAATAAATGTGTTAAACTCTTTATATGGATAAACACTGGCCCATTGTACCGGCGCGCGATTCCGATCGCGGGCTGGACAAAGGTGTAGCGTATCGTGGTAGCCGTGGGTACTTGACAAATGGCCTGGAGGGCGGGCCACCCAACGTGTTCGGTACTATATGAGCTCCTAGAACTTAACGGGGTCCTAGTACTTACCAAAGCGGTGGCAACGAGGTAGTAAGCTTGTCTCACAGAAGAGGTCGAGGTTTCAAGACATCGGTACATGGTAACCCTTGCATCAATGATTTCTGAGTAACTTAATTCTGAATAGAATAAAAAAACGTTATTCCAAAGACAAAATACATATTATTATGACACAACAATAGTACGATTTTCAATTCTGGTGCTTTAAATAGGAAACCCAACATTTTGTGAATTAAAACTAAATTAAACATTTAGAGACACTATTACTCACTTACTAGAAAAGTGGGTGGATGTGACGATGTCTCATAGCCTTGAAAAAGGAGTCTGAAACGCTAGTCTTCCGACAGACGTTAAGAATACACTTACTTGTGTATACTAATATATATTATTTTTATATTAATTGAAAAGTTAAACCTATTGAACTGTTTCCTACTATTTTAAGAAATTGTCTTCATCATGGAAATCGAAAGAGCAGGACTTTCCGTAACACAGGTTTTTACCTAGTAGGTACCCTTTTATAAAATTGTAAAAATTTTATAAAAAATAATATTTTATTTATTTACAGCATAAAACTTTCGTAAGCACTAGACACTATGAATTTTAATTATTCCGGATACAGTTAATTCACTTTTTTCGGAAGAGTCCGACATGATTCGCGCTAATTCGCAGAGCTTAATCACGGTGAGCAAAGACGGAGCTCGCGTCGTTGGTTGCTTGACAAGTCAAGTGTATCCGAAATTAAGTAAATACAGTCTGTTAGCTTTTAGAATATACCTCGGCTACTATCGGATAGAATCGGATATATTCGTGTAATAGAAATATCGGAACTAATATGACACTTAACTTTACATAACTTTTCAAAATAGTGAAAAAAAGTTTTATACAGAGCAAGAAATAGTATTACACTCGTGTGCTTTCGGCGAAAACCGAAGCCTACTATAGAGCCCGAGGTATATTCTAAAAGTTAATAAAGTTAATAAGTTAAGTTAAAGTAAAAGTTATGTGTAGTGCCTTGCAAAAATCTTGCCTTTTAAGTCACGTACATTCTAAATATCACGTTCTGTGTTCTGTTTTGTACGCCGATTGATAAAACATAGAGGACAAGTAGTATAAAACTAAGATATGGCTGCAGTAAAGTAAGCCAAATACCTACGATTGGACAAATAAATGTATTTGATTTGATTCTATTTGAATTGTGTAACTGTACATTTATACAATTTATTTGTTTTCATTGAACGGGCTGACCCCAAAACGAGGAAAGCTTCTCATGAAATCGTCCCATCTGGAGGAAAACTGTACTAAAAAACAACTAGCATCGTGATTCATCATCAAAAAGAGCCTATACTAGTGTGGAACCCTATCAGTTGACCACAGGACGTGGATGGGATCATTATTTGAGTGAATCACTGATACAGAGGGCGGTGACGTGATGGACGCGATTGCCGATGATGTGGGTTGTTCCCCTTTGCGAACAATATTCTGGATCCCCCTGGTTAGGTAGTCAATATTTTTTCCCGTCAACTTTTAAATGAGGTTTTGCTTTTAAATTTTTGTGTATTACATGTGTAATGAACTAATGAACTATAACATTGCATTCTGTTACTTCTGTATCGCTAATTAAACACTACCAAAATAAGCAAAAGATAAAACTCTTAGGCCGACTTGCACCACCGACTGAAATCCATTAAACTAAGTTAAACAGAATTTTAACAGTTCACCATTTAATTTAACGCTAAATGGATTTTAGTCTGTGGTGCAAGTCGGCCTTAATGTTGTTTTTTTTTTGACTGCCTCAATGGTCTAGCCGGTAAGGCGCTTAAATACCAATACAGAGGTCGCGGATTCGATATATATTGACATCATCTAGCAGTTTTACGGTTGTATGAAGTACCTGTAAAAAACAGCTTTTGCTCTTTTCAGGCTTTGCGTTATTTCAATATGAAGCTTTTCGCTCGAAAATATTTAAATCCATATGTGTTAAATAGAAAAAACACTCTTACAAGTATTAAAAAGATTTACGTAATAATAATATTTATGTAATAATGTAAATCTGACAAAAAAATTACATAACTGATATTATTACAAAATTCAAACACAAAGAGGGTGTATCAGGAATAACGCATTTTTAAGGTTACCCTATATTAACAATTAGAATCCATAGGTGCCCTAACGAACCTAGCTACTATAAGATTGGAATATACTTATTAAATATTACGCCAGTTAACAAAACCTTGCTCTGCCCACCGTACCTACCAAGGTATTGCGTTTGGGCTGCCACGATGGCAGCCGCGATAATCGCGCGATCAAATTACCACCCGGCGGCACGGGTTCCAGCCTCGGAGCCCGCAGAACCTCGGGTACCTATTGACAAGAGGGCATGACGTGATGCCGGCGTCAATGCTTCGATGAGGTGTGAATGTGGCTGTGGCGCCACACACCGTCTTACTGACTAATAATAAAAACAACCTAAACACAACACAATCACTTGACCTGGTCCCAAACTAGGATACCCTGGGCTATGGTAACCAGGCAAGGACATTACAAACATGGAAAAACACCCAGACTGATTTAAATCGGCAATGAAATTAAATCGAAGTTGCATGACAGCGTCGATTTAATTTCATTGTCGATTTAAATTAACGCGCGCATGCGTAACCGTAATGCTACGCGTCAATGGAATTTAAAAATGTGTCACATGATCAGATCATGTTACTGTAATTGAACTATAATGCACTAACAGAATCGAGACCGCGTTCAATACTTTTCGAGGTTCTCCCCACAGTAGAAGATGTTCCTGTTGACGAGTAGGACCACTATTCTCTAACCCTATTGGATGTATATAAGGAAACCTAGCCCCATTGGGGATTTGTTACACTCTCTACGACAACGAGCAATGAACACCGACACAGCCAGCTCCACCGTAGCTCCCAAAAGTTTCAGTCAGTGCCATCGTGCCATCATACACACGAGATCTCCGAGACGGCCATATTGCATTGTAAGGCTAATTGGATTGAGATCCTAATCGCGGCCCGCCGATAAAATGGAATAGATAACATTCTGTAGTGACTTATTAAGGCCGTTCCCAGAATAATATTAGATGGCGCGATACGCGGCCGCGGACCGTGTGTGGAGGTAGCGTCGGCAACACGGGCGTAGAGAGAACCGAAAACGGCTGTGTACAAAAATAACAGAAAAAATAATCAGACGGACTCGCGTTTCGAGGGTCCTCTAGGTAGGTACTACTATCGATATATTACTAACTGTTTCATGATAGTCCAGATATTCCTAACTTAAGACGGATACCGGTAATACTTTGATAAGATTATTAACGCAACGTTTTCATGGAAAAATATTTATTGAAAATAAAATCTGTGTAAATAAAACAACAATTATTAGCCCGAAATACACAACCCTCTGTGCACTCACTTTTAATAGGAAATATAACAAAAAATAAAATAGAAACATGACCGACGTCTGACAGACATCGATACCCAGAAGCAGAGTCAATCAGTCTATAGGGAAGAGCGGGTGATCGTGCTCTTCCTCTATAAAGGGAAATTCCTCGCCAGGCAGATATGCCTGGGGATGGCGATGGCGGGTCGGATTTGTATTTATGCTATGTCATTCAATTGCGCGATGCAGTAATATTGGAGTTTACAGTGCGCGCGCAGTGTTGATATGTGCTCGCCACAAGTCTTTGAAAGCTAACCTTTTACTTCTTACAGAATACGATTGGCATTTTACAGCCCTCTCATAATTAGAATGAACCCACTGTGACGATCATGCTGCCATCATGCGGCTATCATAGCACCATAGTTATCTATTAAACCGGACTAATCTATACTTTTTGAGCGATGTAGCCGGAACATTAGGGCTGTACACAGTAAAGACTCACACTCACCTATATACATACACAATACACATATTCATGCACACACACACACACACACACACACAAACTAACACACATGCACACATACCACACACTGTGAGACAAACTTCTATTTCTTTTTTCTGATTTGGAATAAGGTTTATTTAAACACTAAAATAATTTAAGTTAATTGATACAATGTAACAATGTCATACTATAGGATAAGATAAGAAAAAACCAAATTTATAAGTAATTTCGTGGAAATCTGTAATTGGCCATATTATTAATTTAGATGTTAAGTATTTTGTTCTGATGTCGCTGTCGATTTCCCTAACATTAAATAAATAAATAAATAAATAAATAAATCTCCAAGAGACCGCGCCTGTTCACTTAGCAGGACACGGTACCCACTATATCAATCTACAATTTTCTGATCATACTGCCATCATTGAACCATAGTTGTACCTATATTAAACAGGTCTAATGGGTATCATTTATGAGGTAAAAAATATTAATATTTTAATTCCCGACAGTTTAGAAAAGCTGCAGCTGCCTTGGCCCTTTTTAAAAACCAACCGAACGACTACTAGACTCATCCAACCCCCTGCTAACCCTACCGCGCTATCGGCGATCTGTACAACGTATCGCGTTGTGTGTAGTTTTTGCGAAATTGGTCGCCCCCGATCAGCCGCCATGTACTCTCCGTTTCACTGAAATCTCCAGCGAACAATCGAAACACTTGCGGGTTAGTATGCGATGCTTGGGAGGCTTTATACCGGCTCCTTTCCGGGCTGAAGCGTTGCATCTGGGATTCTTGAAAAGCGTGTTGAATCATAAGCCGTCCTCGAAATAAAGATTTGAATTGAAATAAGGATGTGAGTGTTGGTAGCCTAGAGCGTAGAAAAGTGGGCTTGAAAGAGGGACACGCAGGTTCGATTCCCAGTGCAGGCATGTACCTATCTATGACTTTGTTTCTAAGTTGAGAACATTTATGAAATAATTTCACCACAATATAATTTAATAATTACCCATAATTATTATAGGAGGAAAAATAATATTGCATCATATTAATGCGATTGCATAAACAGGATGAAATTAGAAATTTATTTCAACGTAAAGAATTTACATTCTGTTTGTTGAATGTCAATGAAGGTACTTATAATATTTTAGAGCTATTTCTTTCAGACAACCACGATGGAGGAAAAGCTGAAGGAAAAGCGAGACGGGTATGTGCCTTTATCAAAGGCATTCCTTCATCATCAACCCATTACGTCCCCACCGAGGGGCACGGGTCTCTTCCCTGGGGAAGGTGTTGGCCGTACTCCACCACGGGGTTCAAGTTCGGATTGATGAAGGCTTGTAAGACTGGCTGGTCTTACTGTCAGAAGTTTTCAATCCGCCCTAAGGCCTCCGACTTGGCTTAACCAACTGCTTCCTTCCGAAGCACGGAACCGCTCAGAAAAATGCCACTGGGGCGTTAGTCATAGAACAGCCACCCATCCATGCACTGAACGCGCCCTATGTTTCTTAACCTTCGTGAGACATACCTTAGCAAAGGACATATTATGATTCCAGTTATCAAAGCGGATATCGGTTCGCGTAATGCAGAGCTAACCTGCCTCGTTAACTTGGCGGACGTGAGGGGTTTGAGTGAAATTTATGACAGCCAAACCTCCTCACTTGATTAAAACGCAGTTTTTTGCATAAGACAGTTTGTGATGCGACGATTATGATTAATATTCTATCAGGGCTCTCGTAGATTTCAGACAGTCGAGAGCACACCAACCTTTACATCCATGCACTCTACTCCTCTAAGTTACGGGTGACTTTGCAACTAAAATGTACGGCTTGATGGGCTTTTGACTGTACATTTACTAGTTTGTTGCAAAATCACCCGTCATCACTTCTCTCAAGCCACAGCACCATCACCATCCTAAAGTGCGACTTAACATACGGTCAACTGTACAGTCTGTTAGCTTTTAGAATATACCTTGGGCTCTAGAGTAGGCTTAGATTTTCGCCGAAAGCACACGAGTGTAATACTACTTCCTGCTCTGTATAAAACTTTTCTTCACTATTTTGAAAAGTTATGTAAAGTTACAAATAACAATACAAAATAAACCCTACCTTATTGCAATATAATCGGTTTATCTGATAGTAGCCGAGGTATATTCTAAAAGCTAACAGATAGCAACTATCTAAATAAAAAAGTGATCAAGTAAACACGAAGACAAAAATCTCAAAATTATTGTAAATTTTTCATCGTTATGAGCATTCATTACGAATTAATTAGACGACCTGCTATCCAATTAGCATTACAACAGACGCGCTATAACGATTAATGGCGATAACGCCGCTGCCGTCGTTAAACGGTTCGTTAATAACGCAGGCGCCATATTTACGCCGCGCCGTGCGATGCGCCTACGCAGTCGAGAGAATTATAAGCTAAATTGTTAATATTGAGGTATTTGAACTACTTTTTAAAAACTAACTGACAGAAAACGCGTGGTTTAGAATATATAATATTGATTTTACTCAAATAAGCAAATAACTAAATCAGTGGATGTATTTGTAACCCGGTTCTAATAATACTTCTACTCGGTTGCAATTATACATACTTTTAAGTATAATAATTATATCTACGAGAGGTATAGGCAGTTAGTTATTCAATCAGTAGGTATTAATTTATGACTTCATCAATTATTCTTTTGCATATAATTACAAATAATTTCACAATAATTACTTTTATTAGGACGAGTTTGATTGTTCCGTTGATTGATAGTTTTTAGCTGTCACCACTGCCATGTAATACTGGCTTCTCACGGTCCGCGATATCGCGGACGGACGCGGACCAGATCGCACGACACACGTTGGGAAGAGTCTCGGTCCGCGGTACCACAGACAGACGACACAGGTCAGTTGGATTGGAAGAGCCTCTCGAGGTGCGTGGATGTCCGTGGTCGTCGGCTGTCCGCGTCCGTCCGCGATATCGCAGACCGTGGGAAGCCAGCTTTATATTCTTGCTGCCCTGCTGTTTCCACTATATTTGTCGTGAGTCCTAAAAATCAAACATGATTGGGAGATTGTCTATACAGACATTTTTCTAAAATTTTATGTGTAAAAAGGTGTCACTTTTATTCCTCGTTGTCGCCAGTGTTACTGTACTTGACCTGGTACCAAACTAGGATACCCTGTGCTATGGTAACCAGGCAAAGACATTACAAACATGGAAAAACACCCAAACCGAGGCCATTTGTACAAATATACGGCGTCCCTCAGTGGGAATCGAACCCAATGGGCTCTAGAGTATGTTTATAGTCATTGCTAATCTCCTATCGGGTACACGGCCAGTAGCTACTGTAAAAATCACACATAGTCACGCAAGACATATAAAATAACTTGACTACATCCTCTCCTCACAGTACAAGGTGACGTTTGTTTCGTCGCATTAAGAGTCCATTAAGTGCGAGTGCCGATATGCTTTGGAGAGCAACTGATTAATTCCTTTTATTATCACCGATGCCGGCCTGCTCTGGACTGATCCAAAATTATGACCGCACGCCTTTCGGTAACGAAATTAATAGTGGTAATACGCGACGTCCGACGACGTGCGTGCATGCAACGACTAATAAATGTCGATGAAGCGAATTTAATCTTATGTATTGGTGCCATGCATAGTATCATGATAAGATAAGAATATTATTTATCGTACACCAGGTCAAACGACAAAAACAATGGTAAAGATCCTACGGATTGTAAAGATACCATCAGTGTTTCGAATCCGAAGCCGATTCTGGTCCGAGTATATAAATAGAATTCGAAGTAACTACCTAAATGCGGCACTGTTTTTTTTTATTTTTGAACTATAGGTTTATTGCCAAAGTTGCCGAATGCGGCACATTTAGTGCGCTTCAAGTTCGAGAATCTAAATCAGAAATAAAATATATTATTTTTATATATTTATTTCTTAATTTAAGATTGTTACAAATCTGGATTATGAACATTAATTTCGAGTATTATAAAGTCTTTATCGAACAAATCTTGAGTAATCAAATCCCATCATATGAAAGGCCCGATTTCTGACATAAGAATTTCGCTAAGTAATTACTTAACTGTATTACTGTCACGTCAAATTTCTTTAGAAAAGAGCGTGACAGCAAGTTTTTAAGTATATATTTACTTAGTGTAAATTCTCAATTCAGAAATCGGCCCTAAACTTGATTCAAGATTCTTATGTAACCTATTAGTTCCTAACCAACCTGTTCCTTTAACATTATACTTAGTTGATTCAGCGCCGATAGTGGACTGTTCGCGGGCCAACTGGGAAGCGCCCGGAGGCCTGGGTATTATCAACTCTTTGAGTACTTTTCGGTTGATTTATACAGAATGTTATCTGTCTTAGATGGCCGGTCGGCGCCGCGGCCGTATCTGAGCAGCTTCTTTTTGAATTTGAAGTATGCCCCACGTCTGGCCATATCTGGTAAACGAACAGCACAGGGTTGGATCTGCCTAGGTTCTCTGAGGCTTTGAGAAAGAGCACTTCTTTTTATTAAAACAAAAAAATATACATATGTAGATATTTTAATGATAGATATTTTTGAAGCGGTCGATAAGTAATTGAGATTTTGAAATTATTATTCTTATAAGTAGAAACGGGGATGGATTTACTAAGGGTTAGAGAATGGGCACCTTTGTTCAGGAATTTTAATTCTAATCGTAAATTTATAATTTCTAAATCATAAGTTGATCCGGACCAAAAATTTAGAATATAAAATATATTTTCAGCACTTTTTACACGGAAATTCCATCTAGGATCCGGGGATGAGAAATTTCGGTTTTAAAAAAATATGTCGTAAAAGATTTGTTAAACCAATTGCCACGTACCAAAAATAAATAAAATATTTGGTACTTAGTAGGTTATATTCAGATACTTAACGATATTTTTAGTCGGTGTTTTCCAAATAACAAATTGTTGTTAATTTATTTCATCATCATCATCATTATCATTCAGCCACAAGAAGTCTACTGCTGGACATAGGCCTCCTCCATGGATTTTCAAAAAAAATTATTAATTTATTTATTTAATGTTAACTATTTGTTTGTTGACTCAGTTGAGTCGACCTTTAAATTATGATTTATTTTAAGTTACAAGCTTTATATTTCCCGGTATGGCAGATTTAAAAAAAATACCTACCTGCTAAAGGTACCTAAAGTAAAGTTGCCAAATGTAAAGTCATATAAGGGCTAAAAGGTATTTGGCGCATGCCTAGGTCCGTCGCTGTCGCAAACATGCCAACATACTCTTTCAGCCCTGACATTTGTTCTTCCACAAGTAATTAGAATTTTCCTGCTATCTTGATGACGTTTCAAGTCTTTATCAAGCGAGGACCAGTTTTGAGTAAATTATTACAGTAGCCGACAGAAAGTTTAACGTCACTCTCTTTCTGTTAAAGCGATGGTATGTCTTAGCGGATAATTAGTCTCTTTACTTTGAAGGCACTGCTGAAATTTTTATTTTTTGTTGCATTTTTCATCATGCTCATTTTTACACTATGTAAGAGATGTCTAGTAGACTGTGTTTTAATTTTGGGAACACACCATAATTATATCTATAATCCATTTATCTATACATGGCATTTTTTTTGGACTTTAAACGACACTGAATTAAAAACCTTTACCGGTAGAAAATTCGATACCGTTTGCCAATTTAGTACTAGCTAACACTAAATTTGTAAACTGTTTCGAGTTTTCTACCGCTAAAGGTTTTTGATTTAGTGTCGTTTAAAGTCTGAAAAAAATGCCAAGTATAGATAAATGGATTAAAATTCAATCCATCACTTACGTTAGAAAACAAAGTCTCGAGGAGTCAAGAATCGAGGACCTCTCTAATGTGAAGCCACTGCTCTACCGATCGGCTAATGCGACTCCTAACCGAACCCTTTTACCAATAACGCCAACGTAACTATTCACTACTGTAGATGGCCACAGCAAGCGCGCAGGAATGGTTGCACGCAGACAGATAGCATACAGAAAATGATTAATTGCTAACAGATAAGGTTGTAAAAAAATAATAGTTTAATGTAAATGAGCCTCGCGGAGAACGCACGGCGATGGAGCGATAGTCCCGTATCGGCCTCTGCGATCGCCCCTATGAGTTGGGCTAGCCTTGTGAGATCTCACACTTTGTCGCCCCAACTGGGCTGCGTAGAAAGAGAGCGAGATAGAGTCGCTATCCTGTTCGCTGTATCGCTAAAACTACGCATAGTGGGCATAAAAAAACCGTGCAATTTTGTTGAGAATCATTTTAAAAAAAATATTAACTGCGTGTCACGCCACGCGCGGTTTAGAGTTTCATTGTAATTGGAGGTTTATCTACTGTGCAGAACTAACACCTTCACTAAAGTAATTTTCAATGGATTTTGTACGATAAGTTGGTCGCCTATTACTTGTTAACTTGTAGAGTCTACCAGTGATAGTTTTCTAATTCAGGTGTAGGAGTACCCAAAAAAAATTTTCTTTAAAGATTTCATTCTACCGTTGTGTCGGCGTGATCAATATACATGTCTATGCTAAACGGACAGACATGGCCACCTATTAAATAAATAAATAATAATTAAAATAAAATAAAATAAGTACGCAATCATAAAAAAGGGATTATTAATAAATACATAGGATCTCAACTGATTAAAGCCGCAGGCTTAAGCGTGGAACGATATCACCTTAAGTAGTTGTATTGAATTTGAAATAAAGTTGCTCAGCGAGCAGATACAGGTTCTAAGTTTATTGTCAGTACATATTGTATTGCTCCACCAATCCGGACTAGGCCCCCGTGGTGGAGTATGGCCTATACCTTCCTCAGGGAAGAGACCCGTGCCCTTCGGTGGGGACATAACGAGTTGATGATGATTGTCAGTATTATTATTTCATTAGAGCTCAAACTAGGCATTCTGAACGTCCTAGATGACAGATACCGAACACGTGACTTACGCAATCGATATAAATATACGATCGCGTGCGATAAATGAAACAATGGCTTCGAAACTACAGCCCAGATAGATGGATAAGATAAGCCTAGGCAATGATAGGATCTCAATTGTCCCACCTACTGTCCTAATTGGCAAAAATATACACAACCAATCTAAACATAAACATTTACATACACGCCCATACATTGCTTCACTATCACTAATGACCGGGTGAAAATGTAGAGACTGCAAAGTTCAAGGGCTTTCAAGTTCAAAGTTCAACGCGACACTTGCAAAAGAGCTAGATATTCCAGTTAGGACAGCGCCTCAGAGTTGCCGAGCACCTGCCTCAGCTATCAGCGCCATCATAACCTTGCTCGCCAGCGAATCTCGGCCGAAAGCGCTCTAAGACGTAGACGCTTATGGCTCGTCGCTTTTTATTTGACATTTTCCACTACAAGTTTATTCAGACGGGCAGGCACATCGCATCTGCGACGTTATCTTTCAATGCAGCGTTACCGCGGGCTGGCTGCCGATACCATCGGGCCAGCCATTGCTAGTTAAACCTGGCTGGTGATAAGGGATCGGCCGCTTCTGTGTGCGTGCGTGTCGGTGCACGGCGCCGCGGTGTGTGTGGAGGGGCGCGCGCTCCGCTGCCGCCAGTCACTCACACTGAACCGCAAAAGAATGACGGCTCCTGCTCTACGGAGAGCGTTCGTAATTCAAAATGCCAGTGCTTAGCCCGTGACACAGTGCGCCAAGGATTTTGTGATGTTGATGTGGTTGCAGTACCTCAAACAGCTCGAGTTGGCCGTGGCGAACGCCGCCGACTCGCCCCCGCCAGGTGGCGCCCCTGTCGTCAAAACAATGTGTGAGTTGAAAACTTTTTTAGGCCGCAAAGGTTGTGACTCAGGCTTTATAAATATCACTGAAAGGATAGCATTATCGAACGATGAGTGCCACAGTCAGTTACTCCTTCAAACGGTCGGGAGCGATAAAAAACTCGTTAAGATTGTTCGTGTTTTTATCTTGTTTGTTTGTCTCCGATATCGCGAACAGCAGTTCCAAGTAAATACTGGCATTTTATTGGTGGTCTGACCGCTCTTATCGGAGCCTGACCGGCGCGAATATTTGCGTGACAGCGAAACGTCAAATTCGAATGCCGAACGTGTGTCTGGCCGTCAGTAATTTTGACGGGAACTGTCAGATCGCGTTCCTATTCGAAATTCAAACTCAGACGTGTGTGTGTGAGATAATCTGACGTCTTTTGTTTTTAAGTTCTTCGCCAGCTATAACGTAATGGAGAGATTCTTCTTGAAGCCCAGCAGGTCTTTCTGCCCTTGACATAAGGGCGAGAATCGGGTGAAAAACACTGCATTTTCGTGGCAGTTGCCGCTACACACATGTCGGGGAATAAGAATGAGTGAGCAGCCAAGCAGTGCCTGATCGTCTGCCGTGATAAGCGGTAGAAAAAACTTATCTGCCCTGAGATTTCACGTTCATTATCAGTGTAGCTATCAGCTCGGTTCTGCGATTGCGTGCGCCAGCTAGCTGGTTTCTGGTTTAATGTCAAAAGTGGAGATAAATCTTAGTTGTGTTTGATGCATGAGGACTTGTAAAGATGTGATTACAATTTTATGGTATAATAAAAAGTACTTAATAACTTTATTGCGTTTATACACTTACTAATAATGTGCTTACGAAAGTTTTAGAACTTAATACGTAGGTAAATAAGTAAAACTTTTCACTTTGACAAAGTTTGTTCAAACACACAGTGTGTTTGAGGTTGGCTGAAACATAAGTAATTCTTAAAAATAATTTCGTCTTTGGAACAAAGGTCATGTTGTGATTTTTCGAATCTATGTTGTGACGTAGACTTCACTTCAAGAATATACAATCGGTAGCTTATTAAGCTGTATATTTCGGACTTCGAACCATCGATAGAGGTTTATGTACCTTATCTTACCTCCCCTTTGGGTGCATTCTAGATCTACCCTATTAAGCTCTCTCTGTATGTTATATAAATTGTTTGTTACCTGTTTTACACTCCAATAAACAAATGAAATTGAATTATTAACGAACTTGTACTGTAGACAGCACACTAAGTTGGCAATCGAATATCCTTATTTTTCATTATCCTTATTTGTCATTTGGAAGAGTTCATTATGTTTCCCGTCTGTTCGACGTCTGGGTGGGTATACTGAGTTTTGTAATTCACTCTCGATAGTGAGAGCGTTTGCGATTTGCATAGGAGTGACAAAGAGACAACTAGATGGCGCGCTTTGTCACTCCTATGCAAAACGCAAACGCTCTCGCTATCGAAAGTGAATTACAAAACTCAGTATACGCACTCTGTTCTCCGCCTCACCCTGCTCTCCTACCTTTCTGTTTGTCTCTATAAGCATCACTTTTCTACTGAAAAGTTAACTAAAAACCCACAATTGTTACATTTAAGAAGCAGCTGCAAGAGCATTATCTACCTCTATCATAATTTTGAGCTATATATTTATTTTTGTATTGTTTATTATGTATTCTATTCATTTCTACAGGTCTATGTAGTGTATTTGTTTTCTGCATAAAGTAGGAAATTGTGTAGGATTTTTGTAGTTTATTTAGTCTATTTTGTACACGTATATCGACCAGTTTTTTACCGTGCTCCGACTTGCTAAGGTTTGCTGGAAGTAATCTCTCACAGAGATAAGCTCGCCTTTGTACTTGTGTTTTCTTATGCAATGTTCTGCTTCGTGTGTGTGAGTGTGTTTCGTGTCCAATAAAGTATTTGTGTTTTTAACTAAATCAAACTGAACGCTCTGTATGAGCGTAACCGTGTAGGTATGATTTTAGTAACGAATTTGATAAAAAAAAGTTAGGCAACTGATTACGCTGTAATTCAAGCTGCGATAGCCTGTATGATAAAACGTTTCACTCGTGTAGTATTGGGCAATTAACATGCTTATTAAAATTGTTAAACATTTGAGTCTCAATGTTAACGATCAACAATTTTGCTTGCTAACTGCCTTTGCTCTTTGTGGCAACCTAAACTCAACACAGACTACATGTATGGTTTTGTTTTAATTTATTTGTTTGTTTATTGTCTGTTGCGTTGCGTTACATATAGTATAGTAATATAGTAGTACAGTAGTTTATGCCCGGTTCTCATTATTCCAGTCCAGCGCTGGAATGCTACTGGAATAGTGTGAACCTGCACTGGAATTTACTGGAACGAACTGGACTGAATTAGTCACTGGAATGGTACATTCCAGTGCAGGTTCACATTATTCCAGTAGCATTCCAGCGCTGGACTGGAATGCTGGACTGGAATAATGTGAACCTGCACTGGAATGTACTGGAATGAACTGAACCGGACTGATCACTGGAATGGTACATTCCAGTGCAGGTTCACATTATTCCAGTAGCATTCCAGCGCTGGACTGGAATGCTGGTTTCCGTGGTGTGTCTTGTTAGTACTTGAAATATGATTTCCGTTGCTACTAAGCAACTATGCAACGATGAATGTCGATGAAGCGAAAGCGGTCTGTTAGGATCGTGGCAGGTGGCAATCCCTGGGGTCTGCCTACCCCCCTGGGATACAGGCGTGCGCTAATGTATGTATTGTTACAGCATTTTTACAGTTGAAATTGACGAATTTGCTAATGCATTTATTACAGTTCTTGTAATAAATTAATTAAGCAAAATCTTGGTCCCCTCGCGAAAGATTTACGTTTCAAGCATTCTGAGCTCAAAAGCGAGCGCCGAAGTTTTGTTAGAAAAATAGACGTATCTACCTCTCTATCTCGTATAATCCATTTGTCTATACTTGGCATTTTTTCAGACTTTAAACAACACTAAATGAAAAACCTTTAGCGGTAGAGTGCTCGAAACAGTTTGCAATTTAGTGCTAGCTAGTACTAAATTTGCAAGCGGTATCGAGTTTTCTGACGCTAAAGGTTTTTGATTCAGTTTCGTTTGAAGTACAAAAAAATTCCATGTATGGATAAATAGATTATACCTACCTACCCCTCTGGGATACATACGTGAGCTTATGTAAGTATGTTTGTAGCGGACTAAAAGTCTTTGCGGGCCTTGGCACATTCTGTCGGACCCCAAAAACTACACTAAAGCTAACAGTCTATTTTTGGTGGGCCGTTTGGATCACTATAACAATTCTTTTTAATGAAATAGATTAGAACTCATTGTACACACCAAAAAAATTAATACGTTAGGAACCTCACATATTTACATTTACACACAGACCAGGTACATACATAACTTCTGGTCCCACACCAGGATACCCTGTGTCTTGGGAAACAGAAACAGCGACGACACAAACATGTAAACATCCAAGACCTGGGTTTTTTTTTTGTCCCAGCCGGAATTCGAACCCGGGACCTCTACATGGTAGGCAGATGCACTATCTAAGTTAATTGTTCTTTTCAAAGTCCCAACGCAACTGATTAATCAAGAAGAGCGTTGTTATTGTTGCCAGTTTCCCTTTTGTAGAGATAAGACTCTAGGAATAGCGTATCTCGATCGTCTACCGCGAAATGTTGATGTAATCATGCTTGTTCTTGTATAATAATTTTTAACCGGCTTGAAAAAATCAGGACGTTCTCAGTTTGGCTATATTTGTTTGTATGTATGTACAGCGATAGTTCCTTTTCACATTTATAAAACAATTTTCACAATCTGATAGTGCCAAACTGTCACTACAGGTTGTCGGTACGTTGCTTTCTTACTTTACGTTAAAATATGCTTATGCTATAAAAAATACTTTGTCAGATTTCAGTGATGATTTTTTTGTTAAAAAGGCGGTGCCTAAGAGATTGGTCAAGAGCTGTTGAAGCCATCTACGAAATCATCATCTAAATCGTCAATTTGCGTAGACATACATTCCTAAGCTCACGCCTGTATCCCAGAGGGATAGGCAGAGCCCAGGGTGACTTGCCACGATGACTTTCACCCCTAATTGGTCGAAGCAAAAATGTTAAAGTTTTGCAAAGGCATCTTCACGGCATTATGGACACAACCGTACCGCGATATTAAAGACTGTCAACGCCACCTAGTGTTTAAGTTAGAGAACTATTTCTATGGCGGTTTAATCGTCTTTATCTACTTGTTTTGGGCTAATAAAGGGTGATAAAAATTCTTCCGAAAATATTTGGTGCGCCACCCAACTTTTGCACTGTTTACTTTATGAACGCCAAAGTTGTTAGTTTCGCAATCAATAGATTACACGGAGAAGAAATTAACAAAGAAACTCCACATGTATTCTTTTGACACATTTTGGGGTCATCACGAAATGTAAGAGTCATGGGATAGCAAAAGCAACTTGCAAAAAATTACATTATCATACAAATGAATAATTACAAAGAAGAGAATATAAACCTTATCAAAAAACACGCTAATTGGAATAAAAGCATACTGGGGTTACTCTGAAACAATTTTAACCGAATGTTAGTGGAAGCACGGAAGCGTGAAAGCCAAGTCAGAGGCCTTAGGGCGGCTTGAAAACTTCTGACAGTAAGACCAGCCACTAGTCTTACAAGCCTCCATCAATCCGGACTGGGCCCCCGTGGTGGAGTATGCTTATACTTATCCTTAGAGCAGAGACCCGTGCCCCGCGGTTCGGACATAATGGGTTGATGAGGATGTGAGTGGAAGGGCCGGTAAGGGACGCCCCAGGCGGTCATACTTCGACCAACTAGGGAATGTCTTCGGCTGCCTCGTTGGTCTACCCGTTAAGGTCCTTACCTACCAAGACAGAGATAGTGTGTTCGATTTCCATTAGGGGCCGCCGAACATTTGGCCGAAAGGGACTCACCGACATGGATATCCTTATCTGGCTACGGTAGCACAGAGTATCCTAGTTTGGGATCAGGATAAGTGAGTTATGTAATGTGGAAGTTATTATTATTATTATAAGTAAGTTAGTTAATGTAATTGTATATTTAATTGTATACCTATTTAATGTCATCGGGTTTTTAACTTTTTTTGTGATGTTAATTTTATTTAACCTGCTCTATTGGGTGGAAAACCTGTAAGGGCGGGGTCTTGTACGCAATAAAATAAATAAATAAGTATGAAACACTGTTCTTAGCAATAATGGTTATTCATTCGCAAATGGCAAAATAAAAAGTACCAGAAACCGGCATGCGGGCATGCAACGACTAACGTATGACAATTAAGCATTACGGAATAAAAAATGCAGGATTAGATCTTTTAAAATCGTATTTAGAAGGAAGGGTTCAAAAAGCAGACATAAATCGTATTAAATCGTCGGGTTCACTTGTAAAAATGGGAGTCCCACAGGGATCTATCCTAGGGCCGTTCCTTTTCCTGGTCTATGTAAATGATTTACCGTTTATGGTACAAAAAATGTGCGAGATAGTGCTATTTGCTGATGACACGTCACTTATTTTTAAAATAAGGAGACAGGAAAATAATCTTGACGAAGCAAATAATGCTCTCTCGCACGTTCTAGATTGGTTTACTGCAAATAATCTATTGTTAAATTCAAAAAAGACGAAATGTATGAAGTTTACCCTACCTAACGTAAAATTAGTTGAAAATAACATTGTGATTGGAAATGAAAAACTAGAATTTGTTAAAGATACTGTATTTTTGGGCATCACAATCGATGCCAAACTACAATGGGGTCCACATATTGTAAAATTAGCACATAGACTTAGCTCCGCAACATATGCTGTAAAAAGAATCCGAGAACTTACTGACGTTGCAACTGCTAGGCTTGTTTATTTTAGTTACTTCCATAGTATTATGTCCTATGGTATACTACTGTGGGGCCGGGCAGCAGACATTGAGACTATCTTCATCTTGCAGAAAAGAGCGATCCGATTTATTTACAAGCTAGGTAGTAGGGACTCGCTAAGAGACTTTTTCAAAGAAACTAACATCCTAACAGTTGCAAGCCAATATATATATGAAAATATTATGTACGTTAGGAAAAATATTACAGACTTCGAAACACTTGGTAGCCATCATAACGTTAATACTAGGAATAAACATAAATTGTCATTTCCACGATTTAGACTTGCAAAAGTTAATACTTCCTTTATGGGGCACTGTATAAGGTTCTACAACAAGATACCCCAAGATATATTAGAGTTACCTCCAACGCGATTTAAGAATTGTGTTAAGCACACTCTTTGCAAAAAAGCTTATTATAAAATCAACGATTATTTAGAAGACAAGGACGTATGGCATTAAATAGTATTTTAATATTAAATTTAATCAGAGGATAAATGTGTCTAGTGTTCAACACATCCAAGACATTATTTTGTAGGTTTGATTTGTATTAGCTTTAAGGTGATTTGAGAAAAGATGGTCAGAGTGGAGTTTTTTTTTCGCTGCCTTTTTCTCCACTACAGACGGCCCTAAGGCAGCGGCTAACATTATACATAACTGTATGTACATTGAGATTCAACAAGCAGAATGTAAATTCTTTACGTTGAAATAAATTTTTGAATTTGAATTTGAATTTGAATTTGAAGCGAAAGTGAATTGTCAGGATCGTGGCAAGTGGCCCTAGGCTCTGCCTACCCCTCTGGGATACAAGGGGCTTTTGCAAGTATTGCTCTCAATCATTAGAAAGTGTTATAAACCACTACGTCTCACTATAGCCTGGCCTTAGGGTGTTGAAGGGACAGTTAATTTATACCCTTGAACTTACGGCAAGCTATTTTATTTATTACTAGCTGTTGCCCGCGACTACGTCCGCGTGGGCTTTAGTTGATTAAAGTGTTTGCAAATAAAATAAGGATACTTTTAGCGCATGCGAAAGAGCTTTCATACTAACTTCGCAAACCCCTCTTACCCCCTTCAGGGATGATTTTCGAAAAACTATTTCACATGTGTTTAATGACTTTCAATGAAGGACCTTCATATTGAATCTCATTCGAATAACTTCAAAAACGGCAAAGTTTCATACTAAGTTTGCACCCCCCTTTTTCCCCCTTTAAGGGATGATTTTTAAAATACTATTTTACACGTATTTCATAATTTTAAATGAAGAACCTTCTTATTAAATTTCATTTAAATAACTTCAAAAACGGCAAAGTTTCATACTAACTTTAAACGCCCATTTTACCCCCTTAGGGGATGAATTTTCAAAAATCCTTTCTTAGTTCCCCTACGTTACAAAAGGAACCCTTGTGCAAAATTTCAAGTTTCTAACCCTTATCGTTTAGGCTCTGCGTTGATATGTCAGTCAGTCAGTCAGTCAGTCAGTCAGTCAGCTTCTCCTTTTATATATATAGATAAAATAGACGATCTGTCTTACACATGTACGTAGCACAATTACCCAAGGTAGAGGGGGGAGAGGTGAGGTGACGGTGTTGCCGTCCTTAATAGGCAGAATATCCTACAGAAAGTACCTACAGAAACAGCCGATTCAGAGTAACAGCCCGATAGCGGATCGTTTACTGAAACAGTATCGGGGGAAGTCGGAATCTACACCGGATTCCGATAACTGGCGTTTTGACCTTAATTCCAGCGACCCGATTAGGCATGGGTTTTTGCAAGTAGGTTTTACTAAGTGACTATTTAACAAGGTGGTTTTCGGCGACATTATTATTGAAAGAAATTTGGACCCATTATAACATAAAATAACACAAACATTTACATAGAGGCACATACATTACTTATGGGCCCACACTAGGATACCCTGTGCCGTGGGAACCAGAAACAGTGACGTCACAAGCATGTAAACATCCAAGACCTGAAGTTTTTTTTCTCCCCAGCCGGGAATCGAACCCGGGACCTCTCGCATGGTAAGCAGATGCTCTAACCATTATGTCACAGAAGTCGTCGAAAGAAAGTATTTAATTCATCTGGACCGGACTAAAACTTTCCTAAGCACTAGTTTTTTTTAAACCACAGTAAACATAGATCAATATCTGAGAATAAAATCATAGAACCTGAAAGGAATAGGACCTGGGTCTCCCACCTGTGAGTCCATTGGGCTACCACGGGTTCACTGTTATCTGGGCTACATTGCGTACCCGATTAGTACAATAAGATAAGGTAATATAATTTTTACTCCCAAGTACACTGAAAAAAATGTCATTTTGGCGTAATCTTAAAATATCATGACATAAGTACCTATAAAATAGGTGCATTCTCCTAAAATAAAGATATAATAGGTTACTATTACGCTATCATTGAAATGTGTAAGATGGAATCGAATTATTTGGGTAAATAACGAAGTATTATGATACTCATCATCTTAAAAATTAATCACATAAAATAATAGTTTCCTTTTTCAAATAATGACATTATTGAATAGAAAATGGTTCACTGTCCTATAATCTCTAATGTATTCTCTTCTATAATGTATTCTCGTCCTCTTAAAGTCGGTGACACGTCATCCTATATGCCGTTATCATCAGAAACCGTTTTATCATAGTAATTTTGGTGATACCACTATACTCCGTACTCAAAGTGAATTCATCATACTTTAATCTGAATTCAGGTTATTTATGATTAACAGTTTTCTCGGTGTATACAACAAAAGATAATCAGAATTGGTTCTTTACAGAATTTTTACTAAAACAGCAACAAAAATACATATAAAATGGTCACCAAACGCACAAAAACGACCAGCAAAGCCACGGCAATACGCTAGTCGGACTATAAACAACACAGTTGTTAAGCAAAGAAACTTAATTCCCTCAAAAAAATTGTTCCAAGCGTTATCAGCAAAAGAGATCTGAGTGAACGTGGAATCAGAGTCCTATCAGAGCGTTACATCAAATCCACTGGAGTCTTAGGCTTATCAGTGGATCTCGACGGTTACTACGCGAACGGTGCGCCTGATATAATCATAACATAGGAAAACATAAAATAGTACTCACCGTCCTCTGCTATTCTCATCCAGCTGCCACCGGTCATCTGCTTCAGATGGGTTTGATAACTCAAACTCTGTTTATTAATTTAACTAATTAAAGACCTCCCCTACCCCTCTGGAACACATGCGTGAGTGTATGTATGTATTCTACTAGACCTAAAAGCTCAAAGTATTAGTAAAGTATATTAATACTGTGCGAGTCAGACTCGGTTAGTTGGTTTTTTTAATACTGCAAACCATCATAGTACAGTTAAAATTTTATAAACTGATAAATTGAAATATTTTTGTTGAAAATTCACGTAAACGTAACTAGTATGCGCTTGCATCAAAGCAAAGTTTGATGTGTTGTCGATTGTACTTGGAAAAATACTAATACTTAATTTCTTGCTTCAGTTAAAAATTAAATTTATTATAACGATCGACTGAAGCCATCACTATTTTAGCTTGACAGTTCTACTTGTTATTTTAGGTACCTACTGATTCGAAATAATTATGAAATTGAGTATGAGTATAAAATGCGCGTATTTAGACCTACTTGCGTCTTAAGTGTTATCAGTGTAGATCTCTGGTTTTTATAGGCTTTTTTATAGAGGGTGGCAAAAAGGTAAGGCTATGCGCTGTGTTATTTGAGTCGGTATAGAACATTATTTTGAAGGTAACTCTAAAATAAATAGCTCGAACATTTGTACGTCGTAATGGCAAATTGAGACGAGACGAGACTAATTTTAAGTAAAGTAAAGTAAAAGTAAAAAAGATTTTATTGCCACCAACAACAAATAAACTTAGGTAAATATATCTACGAGCTAATCTTAGCGTAATAACAATTTACAGTCTCATTGGCACTTTCTATAAGGTATAAGTATATAAAAAAAAAACAGTGACCAATGAGATCAGCCTGCTATACAGTTGGCAGCAAAAGGTATAGTGCTCAGCGCGGGCCGTCAGACCGGCGTGATTTCACGCCCTCTAACGGCGCTGATTTTCAGCATTCACCTAACTTAAAACTAAACCTAATTAAAATAAGGGTAGATGGTATAAACATCATCTACGCGTGGGTTGGCAAAAAATATCTAATACAAACCAAGATAAGACAGCACAGAAGGATCACTGTTGTATAAATAAAAATTAACAAAAAAAGAAAAAAATAAATAACATTTAAGCTCATTGTACAGTTTGGTCCTTAGTGCGTGTGTGTGTGTGTGTGTGTGTGTGTGTGTGTGTGTGTGTGTGTGAGAGAGAGAGTGTGTGTATGTGTGTGTGTGATATGTGTGCTAGTATGAGTATGGTTGGGCCTTAGGTACACAGTAAGAAAAACAGTAATTTTGTTTGTGGTTGTGTTAGTCCGCATACAATTTTGGTTTTGGGCGTTTCTTAGATGTTTTAATAATGTACGTGTTTTTGGTATGAGCAACTTGTTTCTCCGTTAGAATATTTTTTAATTTATATTTAAACGTTTTACTTGGTCAATTTACTGGTCATTTTAATACTCGTACTAGTGTTTTTGCAAATAAACTGACATGATTTATTAGAGGCTAGTTTTCAAAATAATCTTATTAAGCAGCTTTTTTAACTAAACTATTAACTTTATTCCGGATACAGTTACTTGACTTTGTCAGTGTCACTATTTGAGCAACATAGGGCGCGATCAGTGCATGGATGGGTGACCGTTCTATGACTAACGGTAGTGGCATTTTTCTGAGCGGTTCCGTGCTTCGCAAGGCACGCTAAGCGGCTGCAGTTGGTAGATGGCAGTCGTCAAGCCAAGTCAGAGGCTTTAGGGCGGCTTGAAAACTTCTGAGACCAGCAACTAGTCTTACAAGCCTCCACCAATCCGGACTAGGTCCCCGTGGTGACGTATGGCCTATATTTTCCTCATGGAAGAGACCCGTGCCCCTCGGTGAGGACATAAGGGGTTGATGATGATCGCTACTACAATTTCGCAGATGTACGAGGAAAACGCAGTAAGGAAACCGGTTTGGTTGGCTCCGCACGTATTGACTTGACTTTCCTGTGGGCTAGGCCGACTGATGGAAGCTGTCAGGATGGTATAGGTGCTGGGAAAACCTATTCAATCTAAACAATACATAGGTACATGTCCGCACTGGGAAGCGAACCTGAGTCTCCCACTTACAAGTTTCTTGTTCTACCCACCAGGCTACCACTGACGCGACTTGATCGGTAGTAAATATATACTTAAATGTTCCAAAAATAATCCTTGTTGCTTATGGTATAAGTGCGGTTATCAATCGAAAGGGGTATCCCTAGGTGTCTCCGAGTGGCTATCGCCATCGCATCGCGACTGAAATACAACCGGGCGACTATCGCGCCCACATTGTACCTTATCGGCCGTGCCTCTGTTTCCTTGGGAAAATACAGCGTCAGTACTGAGAACAGTCTACTTTTATATGTTACGCAAGGTCGAGCGGGCTTAAGAATCCGGCTAACAATTATGTAGAAACTAATTTATTTATTTATTTAACCATTTAACCATCCAACCAAGCCAAGCGGTGGTGGCGTAGTGGGGTTAACCCTTGCTTTTCGATCATGAGGGTCTGGGTTCGAACCACGCATGTACCAATGACTTTTAGTTACGTACATTTGTTTGTTTGTACAGCAACACTATTCGCTGATAAATTGTGCCCGGATAACGGCGACAGGCTTGCCACTTGTCACGTTTGGGACCTAATAAACTCGGCAAAACGTGGGCACAGTTCTAGTGATTGGTGCCTCTGCCTACCCCCTCGGGGATAACGGGCGTGAGTTTATTATTATTATTATTATTATTTACAACCATCTTTACAGGCTGCGCCTAATACGACAGAGTAGCATCTTAAAACATACATTAACAATTAATTTTTTTCTCTCATCTTATCATACATTAAGAACTCACGCCTGCACCCCGGGAGGAGGCAGGGACCATAGCTGAATTAAGGTCACAAAGGATAGCTTAATGCCTGTCTGTCTTATCATACTATTTCCTTTTTTGTTTACAATAAAGTGTTCTCTATCTATCTATCTATTGTAGAGAATTAACGTCTTCTTTTTTCTATAAAACAAAAATTTCTATTAAGAATTAAGAAATTTCTATTAGAAAAATTATATTTCAATATATTTTTTCTATAAAACGGCTAAGCCAATCTGGGTTAAATTTGGATTAAATTAAAAAAGACCGCCTCGTTGGTCTGGCCGTTAACGCGCTTAACTACCAAGACGAAGGTCATGAGTTCGATTCCCAGTGGGGCCGCCGTACATTCGTACCAATAGCCTCAGTCTGGGTGCTTTTCCGCGTTTGTAACGTCCTTCCCTGGTTACCATAGCACAGGGTATCCTAGTTTGGGACCAAGGCGTAGATCCTGCTAACGCATTGTAGCACAATGACAAACTGCATGCACATGGCGATTCAGTTTCATTGCTGCTTCAAGTCAGTAATTCTAGGCATCAATGGAATTAAAAAACATGTCACGTGACCCGGCCATGTAACTCTCATTGAACTATAATGAACTAAGAGAATCGAGGCCCAGTTCAGAACACAATCTGTTCTGTGGAATAGAATATGATTGTGCGTAGCTATAATAATCGCAGACGGTAACCTATAGTTTTATACATGTCACAAAGTTCACTCACGTCACAGCACAGATAGTGTTGTCTGGAATTTAAAATTTCCACTACGGCGAAGTCGCAGGCTACTCTGTTACTTTATTTAAAACAGTAGGGTTGGTAGCACTATATTTCTCTTCCACTGGGCAAAGGATCGAACTCCAGCTCCGGATCGCTATCGCAAGCCAGCCGATAGCGTACGCCGATAGCGACTGGGGTGCGGACGCTAGCGATAGCCGTCGCTCCGCCGAACTAAAAGCGTTTTGAAGCATTGTGTTGACCAAGGCTTTTTCGACCGGCTTTGCACCTTAATTATGTTGGGCTACGCGACTGTAGAATCTAGAATCTCGTAGCCTCGGCCGTCAGAGTGACCTTAAAAGATCACGAAGGTAAGGAACATAGAGCGCCTTCAGTGAGTATATGGATGACGGTCTATGACTAACGCTAGTGGCATTGTTCAGAGCGGCTCCGTGCTTCGCAAGGCACGGTAAGAAGTTGGTGCCCGCTGCCGTCGATAGATGGCAGTCGTTAAGCCAAGTCAGAAGCCTTAGCCTCGTAAGGCCCGACCTTGAAAAGAACAATTGATTTTGTGATCACTTAAAGACCCGAGGAGAAGAGGCCCAATCCTCACGAGGTTATGGCGGCTTGAAAACTTCTGACAGTAAGACCAGCCACTAGTCTTACAAGCCTCGACCAATCCGGACTGGGCCCCCGTGGTGGATTATGGCCTACACCTTCCTCAGGGAAGATACCCGTGCCCCTCGGTGGGGACATAATGGGTTGATGATGACGCAACTGTATCCCGTTTTTTTTTTTCCGAACCAAGGTAAAATCTTAACCTTCTCAGTCCCGTGTCGACAAAATAACAATAGAAAACTATTGTTATTTTCAAGGTCGGGACTGAAGAGGTTAATACTGGCGCGAAATCGAAATTAGTAACGTCAATATTCAATTCACTCACTCATCGTTGTAGAAGTTGATGTAGTTTATAGTTGAAGTTTAAATATTGGGTGCGCAACATATTGACCCTTCAACTAATTAATTACCTTTAAGCAGAAAAACTGTCGCGATTCCTCTAGCACTACCAATGTCGCGTTTACGTGCTGGTACGTGAGACGTGTCACCGAGGTCTTGAATGTACTTTCGACAGCATGCTGACCTTTACAAACAAAAAACACAACATTTACTATTTTACCATACACACTGCAGACACCCTGGCATAAGCTTTGTTGAAATCAGAAATTTATTTCAACATAAAGAATTTACATTCTGTTTTCAATTCTATTTTTTTTTATAAAAAAATAACAAGTTAAAAAAACATAGAACAAAAGGTTTCAAAACATTAACGTTATACGGGTGATAATGCAACAAAAGTTTAAAAATCTAATCACCGGCGAACTGTACTATAGGGGGTAGGGCCCCCTCCTCGCCACCTCGCCAGTCTAGTGGAGCCTTATCGGCCGAAAACGCGCACGATCTCTCGCGATCCATTCCCGCGATAGCGGATCGAGATCCCGGCGATACGCCGCCGCTCCCTCCAGAATACACCCCTCGCCAGAGTGGAACGGTACCAGAAGCACGGATCCCCTTTCACGAGCAAAAGTTTGCCAAGGTATAGGTGTCAAAGTCAATGTTTGGAGGGTAATTCTCGAACACAAGTTTTTTTTTTCTAAAACCTAATCAAAGTCACCATATAATCATAAGTAATTAAAAATCAATTCATTCACAAAAACTTCATCATCATCATCATAATCAGCCCGTTGCCCACTGCTGGGTATAAGTATTTTCCCCCAAATGCTATCATCTCACATGGTCTCTCGTCATTCGCATCCACGGCCCTTCCGTTAACATCATCCGACCGATGAGGTCACAGGTTTGCGCAAATGCGCACTGACCGTCCTGTTCTCGCCGCCACCACTCTGTGACTGCCTTGGTCCACCTGCCGTCTTCCCGCCTCGCCAGGTGTCCACTTGTCCAGCCCATTTTCATCCACAAAAAGCTTCGTCAAACATAATTACGAAAACTAATACCAGTAACGCACAACAGATAGGAACAAACAAGTGTACCCTGAGACAGTTTGACACTATTCAGAGAGCATATTTCACTGGGTATTTTTATCTGTAATATTTATATTTCTATTCATGTATTGTTTTGAGCGAAGACTGTATGTTGCTCATAGAGACGGAGAATTAATAATGAAAACTATGATCTGGACGACAAACATTATAAACAAATAAACCCACACATCCGTCCTGCAGGTTTGAAGTTACATTTTTTTTCAATGTGCATGTGTGCTAACAATTGTAACGTGCGTGTACAATTTCTTATAATCCAAGGTTTCAGCACGTGTGGCCATAGAAAAATAAAACGATTATTGCGATTATTAGTAAAATAGAATTAGATGATAGGATCTGACGACCTGGTTTCGGTGGCGCGGAGTCGCTGGATGCGGGAAATTGGGATGGAAATTGGAAATCCATGAAGGAGACTTATGTCCGTAGACTCCATAACCTCTTAGTTGACAAGCTCTCGGCCACTAGGTTTGCGCGACAATCACGGTCCCTCTATGCATTGTTATCTCGAGCGCCAGCACACCCCTCAACAGAATAGGATGCTTTATGAAGATCGATAGTGAGGATAAGATAACACTGTATTTTTGTTTGTTGCTTTTTAAGGCCGATGATGAGGTTGCTTTTTATCGACCGTACCTACGGTTATTGTGTCTTCTAAGTATTTGACAAAAGAAATGTTTTTCTAATCTAAGTTTGTCCTTAATTTCAATCTTCTTAACGCGTCGATATCGAGTCAAATTTTACAAATTACCTCTACAATTTTTGGTGGGGCCATCTAATCCGCGGTGGGCACGAGTGGTGATTTAGCCCTTACTTTCTTTCCAAATATAGGTATATATATAATTATATATCCCTATTCTATATGAAAGGCGACACCCCGCCTATATACGTACATGGACATTCGTACCAAACTTTGTATTAGATTTATGGTGATTTGAGAAAAGATGGTCAGATTGGAGTTTTTTCTCCACTACATTCGGCCCCAAGGCAGCGGCTAACATTATCATTTTAAGTACATTGACATTCAACAAGCAGAATGTAAATTCTTTACGTTGAAATAAATTTCTGATTTTTGATATACATCCTAATTCCGAGCACAAGACCTCGCTTAGAGAGTATCATAATTAGAATAGAATAGACATTTATTAGCTTTCCTGTTGTAAATAAGATCTTAGTTTACTATTTATAGGAACAATACAAGAACCCTGCTAGGGCGCTGCTAATTAAGATCTAAACATAATAAAAATAAAAATAAATAAACTCACGCCCGTTATCGCCGAAGGGGTAGGCAGAGGCACCAGTTTCTAGAACTGGACCCACGTTTTGCCGAGTTTATTAGGTCCCAAACGTGACAAGTGGCAAGCCTGTCGCCGTTATCCGGGCACAATTTATCCGCGAATGGTGTTGCTGTGCAAACAAATGTACGTAACTAAAAGTCATTGGTACATGCGTGGTTCGAACCCAGACCCTCATGATCGAGAAGCAAAGGTCAACCCCACTACGCCACCACCGCTTCTAAAGATCTAAACAATGTAAGTTAAATTCTTACTTACTAGCTAGCCTTATTTAATTTCTAATTTAGTGCTTAGTTATTCTAATTATGATGATGGTGGCGCCCTTATGATCTTCGTTGACGCGGATTGGCGATTTCAAGCGCTGAGGTGAACACCGGTTTATGCAACAGTCATTTTCATCACCATATCATTGGTAGATGGTATTGCAACTACAATTTCACATAAGTTATTTTGTCAATGTTAGCGTTAAAAGCTCTGTAATTACTTTTATCTAAGCCGCGACAATTCGCATGCGGGCGATACCGCTCTGCTATCGCGCAGTCGTTGCAGATACTACAGCACCATTTTTACATTACTTTCTTCTTCCATGACTTCGAAGCGCCTAACTCAAGAAATGAATGTATTTAAAAACACTATATACGTACATTTTTCACTATATAACATCAAACAAGGAAATCACAATTTTGTATATTGTCAACTCTGCACGACATATGTAAGTTTTTGCCGAAAGCACACGAGTGTAATACTACTTCCTGCTCTGTATAAATGAAATTAAGTGTAATATTAGTTCCGATTTCGAAATTAAGTGTCATATTAGTTCCGATTTTTCTATTACACGAATATATCCGATTCTATCCGATAGCAGCCGAGGTATATTCTAGAAGCTAACATACTGTACTATAGGTACCTTCTTAGTATGATCATTACTTGTATATAGCAGACGCATAATTTTATTTAATAAAATTACAGTTTAAAACAGTTTAACCCATAGATATATAAGAATTGCATGCAGTCTTGGATCTAGGCTCTAGATCTAGAGTTGGAATAAAAAATGTCCCTTGAGTATTCAAGTGGATCACTGAGGATGTTAATTTGTTTCAATTTCACTCTTAAATAGATGAAGATTGGTACCAAAGCATTCAAAAAAACATTTAATTGGGTAGATATTCTAATACAGTGTAGAGCTGGGCATTTATGCTGTTTAAGCCCATATAATGAGTCCTACAGAAGTCCTATTTTAATCTAAGAACAATATTATCAAGCATCCTGCTAGGCGCAAGAGCCCATCAGCCGAAACGCCAGTCAACGAACCCCGACCTTTCGTCGGCGCTGGCGCAGATCGGAATCAATTAGGTGTTGCGCGTGAGTGGCGCAGCCCACTGGCTGCGGATCGATAGAGGAGATGTGGGGTGGGGTGCGCGCTTCGGCTGAATGATGTGCGTTTCGTTAGCATTGCTGTAAAGCTCTCGGGTCAGTGTGGATATAGTCTTATATCATATACATACTCACAGACAATACACACTCACACACATTCCAAAAATCACACTGTCATATGCACACACTTATCTACATATGAATTATAAACTACCACACTCACCAGCATCCGTAAACTTTGAGACGCACAATAATATTAGAATCATGAATTACAGATATTCATCTGTACATTAAGTACATAATAACACTACTTGCTAAAATACAGTACGTACCACCTAGTTTGGCAATTAGTTGAATTGATAACTGTACCAATAGCCTTTAACTGATTTTGTTAAGCCCTCAAGGGTCGTAATACGCTGTTTGTCGTTTTATGTTGAGAAATAAATGGACTGGGAGCTAAAAGAGAGTCAACATGATTCCGTAATCCATGTTCATCAGAAATCAGAAATTTATTTTAATGTAAACGTAACGTAACGTTTACGTTCCGCTTGTTGAATATTCATGTACTTAAAATATAAGCCGCTGCTTTGGGCGAAATATAGTGGAGAAAATTGCAGCGAAAAAAAAACTCCACTCTAACCATCTATTCTCAAATCACTTTAAATCTAATACTTAAGTTGGTACGAATATCTATCTACCTAAGAAGCTCAAGATCATCTATTACTATATGGCTCTCGCAGTGACCCCAAACTGTATGAAGTTTTAATGTCATAGCTCGCACCTCATCCGGTCGAGCGTCCGAGGGGGCGCACCCCGTCTATCGTCGAGATGGCGGATAACGCGAAGTAGGTCTCTCGTTTCGACACGTGAATTATCGATGTAACCGTGATAGGCCCGCAAGTGCCACGGCGAGAAACTTGCGGTTTTTGCCCTGTCTTAGGCCTATTTTCCATAGTCTGTCTACCATGCCAGAGGTCCCGCGTTCGAACCCCGGCTGGGGATACATAAAAAATAACAGGTCTTGAATGTTTACATATTTGTGATGTCACTGTTTCTGGTTCCCACGACACAGGGTATCCTAGTGTGGGGCCAGAAGCAATAAATGTGTGCCTGTATGTAAATGCTTATTAATATGTTTTTATATTCCACTACTAAACAGCAGGGTGATCCCGATTTCGCTCACCGTTTTTAGACGGGACATACCAACCATGCTTTATTTTAAAAAACCTTGTGCTAGTCTTGAAAAAATGGCGAGTCAATATTTTACTAACTTTATTCCGAATAAACTAACTTGATTTTTTGCCGACCTGTCAGTTCATTATATAATTTTCACAACGGATATTCATACGTCTAAAAAAGTCATGTATGCCACTACGCTGATAAATTTTAACCGGCATTACAGATAAGTGATGCTATATGGGATAAGGACAGTGGAAATTGTCTAGGGTCTAAAACGATGTCGATAACTGTACGTATGTACACTCTCGCCGGATTCACATAAAAAATCATCTGGCACGTGTGGCCCGACGAGAGTGTGCAAATATACCTAGAAAAAAAAAAAACACTACTTGTCCAGGTTTCGCTTTGATTCGCAAGCTTCATGGTGAGTAGTATTATGTGTGTTATTTTTAAGTGACTGCGCCTGTACGAGGGCTACGATTTGTGTGTTTACTCTACTAAAGACCGAAGAATTCCAAAACCCAAACTCGTCCAAAGTCAAAGCCAAATGATCAAGTCATCTAATGCGCATTGTACTGTAGCAGTTTAATTTGAATTGGCGCCTCAATCAAATGTAGGAAATACTTTTATTGAAAGACTACTTATTAGACAAAAATACTTTTATTTTATCTTCTTCGTCGAGCATCCTCTAGCCTAGCTAGAGCTCGACCGATACTTAACAAAAACGTAGCGATTCTCATCAAAAAATTCAAAATCCGGCTGTACCGGCCAGCTACTATAAAAAGAAATCGCTTCAGTACTTCTCACTTTCCAGCTTAATTCCGACTTATTCCCCGCCAACGATTCAATAGCTAGATCTGGCTAATCAATTGAAACATACCCTGTTCACACGGCGTGCCTGGCGTGACCAGTAATTGGCCGCTCGTGCCGACCTGTCAACGGTTTACAATACGACGCCTATCCTTGGGCGTACGTTACAATACCAGCTGGCCTGATGAAGACGGCGAGGATATGTAGATGGTTGCAGTTAGCAACAGTTGCGGCTATCACATGACGTCTCCTCGTTCAACATACCTTGAATACGTCCGCGTGAATAGCAATGCTATGCTGTGTCTAGAACACACAATCATCACACCCACGTTAAAGTAAACATTATTCTACTTATATAGGTAACTACTTTTCTAGGTATAAGTAAGCAATGGTGTTTGAGTGTTTAAATGTTTGGTTTCAATCCACGATGTTTTGGATTTCTTAACTTCACACTCGCCAAAATGTGATTCCTACTTTTTGGGCTGAAAGAAAAATTCTGTCTGGGCTGTCATTGACGCATCACTCTAGTAGGTACAATTTAAACGAAAAAGGAACCACAAGATTATTTCACAACAGGAGAATACTAGTCGGGGCTGAGTCAGAATCGAATCGCGAGCTTAGAGGGGTGTAAGTAAATCTCAACCCTGCTAAAACTACTTACTGTCCTGGCTCAGCGGCCTGAAGTGGGCCTTGGCCTCTGACACAAGAAGTCGCCACTAGTTTCTGTCCTGCCATATCGCCCGCCTGGAGCCCACAAAATAGAAAAAAATAGGTCCCTAATATTTTCCCATAGACTCCTCTTCCCACGAAACAGATAGAGCTAACAAGCGAGCGAAGTGACGATGCGATCGGGTACCAATTTGTACGCACGTCCGCGGCGCGAATTTATTGGGCACGCGAGCCGGCGTCTGACAAACTGCACTCACGCTTTCTGCTGAGAGGATGCCGGATTCCGGATAAGAGAACGGCTGGAATCGAAGCGCAATTGCTGATGCAGAGACTGTTTGAATGTGTATAGTGTCTGCAGTAAGAATGTTTATTAATTGTGTTGTTGTTGCACTCTATTGTACAATAAAAAATATAACAGAATATAATTTAAATAACATGTTAGTGATAAAATGTGTAGATAAGATGAAGATAAAAAACAGTTAGTTATTAATATTTATTGCTCAAGAGTCAATACGAATCGTGTAGCACGCAAGTTTGATGAGTTCCGGCCTCCAGAACAAGCCGGTTTCCCAAAGGCTTTAGTACATTGAACCACATACTGCTGCTGCAGATTATACAGAAGACCGAGGAGTATAATCTTACACTATGGTTAAGTTTGTGAACTACGCAAAAGCCTTCGATTCGATCGAGATATGGTACTTGAATTTCTCCAGCGGTGCCAAATCGACTATGGCTACATTGAAGTGCTGAAGTGTGTACAAAAACGCCATAATGTCAGTTCGACTATAGAATCAGAATACGAATCCTATTCGACACAGAGATGCAATATCTCTGAAACTCTGTACAGCTGCACTTGATTACGTATTCAAACATTTGCCCTGGGAAGGATCTGGTATCAAGATAAATGGCGAGTACATGACTCACCTACGATTTGCCGATGACATAGTGATTATGGTTGAAACCTCGAACGAAGAAACGTTTGCGTCAAATTGAGAGCCTTCTCCTTATTTGAAATCACTTAAAATGAAAAAAAAAAATCTAGTGTATTGAAAAGTATAACACTAGAACCTAACAACAAAGTCCCTAATTCAATTCCGTTTCGTTCCAAGACGCTAGCTTAACAGAATAGGGCGGAAGTGCAGCCGCTCCGATAGAGGCAGTGCGTCTTAGATCAGCCGAGGTGAGGTTTTCAATTAAAACTTGGCATCGCCACGCTTCTCCGCTCATTTTGTCGGTATAAACGCGGGAAAGTTGTTTCCTCCTTGTTACAAAGGAGGTTTTATTTAGAAGTGACTACGGGCCAGTTTCTGAATTGAGAATTTCACTAAGTAGGTAAATACTTAAGTAATGTTCTGTCACGCTCTTTTCTGAGAAATTTGGCGAGACAGCACTACAATTAAGTACTCTGTTACTTAGCGAAATTCTCGAACCAGAAACTTGCCCTATAGCTAAAATTGTACCTTGACATTCAACAAACATAATGTGAGTTGTGTACGTTGAAATATAGTTCGTATTTCTGATGGAGACAAAAGTTTAAAACTGTTTGTCTTATTACTGCGACGATAAAGATTAATAGGGATGTGAGAGAAGTAATCATATCGATAGGGTTTTAAAATTAAAGCAGGTTACCAAATACAGCACCTTAATTCATTGACAGAGTGTAAACTAGCGCTGTATTATTTTACGTAGCAAGTACGGCTAGAGGTTGGGACTCTACCGTTAGGTAGAGTATCTCAATGTTATTTTCTCCACCTTTTTATGAGACGAAGAAAAACAAATTAAAAAAAAAATCCGGATCGGTCCGATCAACTCAGTAAAGGTAGCTGAGCGATGGTTGTCTAGATGACATTACTTGTAGTAATAAGGCCGCTTATTGTACTTTATTATTTTTTAAGTCTCGTGTTTAATTCCTGATCTACTTTATCCTCGTGAGGCCCAATGTCTTCAAGTGATCACAAAATCAATTGTTCTTTTCAAGGTCGGGCCTTACGAGGATATGTAAAGCATATTCTTTATATGCGAGATTTCGCATATAAAGAATCGGATAGATAGATTTATCTATCCGAAAAAGGGACTGAAAGCTTTCTACCAAAAAAAGCGAAGTCAACACACATTATTTGTATTGTATTAGCTGCCTTAAAGTAAAAGCTGCGATCAGTCGCTACAGTTAACGACCGAATAAGTTTCTGGTCTGGTCTGGCTTAGGTCTTCGATTGTGGATTATATCAAAGCTCCATCCTTAAAATAATTTCGTGTGATCAAAGTCTACATACGACATTATGCACTGCATTATTTCAGCAATAGAATTTAATAAGATAGATAATTATGTTACTCAGATGGTTAGAAAGAGCTCGCCGAGCTGAAATAGAAGGTATAAAAAATTAAGTTTAGTCGGAATCGAACAACCGACTATTTGCTTCTGAGGTCGAGAAATATGCTTTGTTATTATCTCAGTAGACAAAATATACTACAAACCAGAGTCCCATCCCTTTCCCCAGTGGACAGTATCGCCAATTAAACCCGGGCCGGGAACAACCGTCGCGCTCACGCCTCGCCCCACGGGAATGTAAACGTTAATGCTCTAGCTGCGCCTGAGTTGACGACGCGCGGGTCTGGAGCTTCTCGACGAGAAATTATTTATTTATTTATTTAATTTTATAGAAGACTAACAGCACAATAAACAGAATAACAGAAAAATAGGAAATAGAAGGCCAATTACAAGTCTCCACTTGATTTGATTGTTCCGACCGATTTCGGCAATGGCGACCACTTTGACGCTTATGTAGCCTATCTTCACGGCGAAACTCCGTGCACACTGAGGGCACATGAGAATGCCGTTCTCATAATAGAACATACATAAAAATAAACACAATCACGCCTGTATTCCAGAGGGTAAACAGAAACCAGGGACTGCCACCTGCCGCTATCCTGACAAATCTCGCTTCATCACATTCGTTAGTCGTTGCATGCACGCACGCAGGTTTCGGGTACTTTTTATCTTACCCTTTGCTAATACATTCCCTATTTGGTCGTATTTAACGTAACATCCGCTAATTATCCAACACTGCCTCTCAATTTTCGATTTAAGAACTACAAATCGATACGAAAGCTGCTTACATTATTAGATTGTAAATTGACATACAACAAACAAAATGAAAATAATATTCGTTCAAATAAATTTCTGATGTCTGGAAGGTAAAAGGAAGGATATAGAACGCTGCCTCACAATACCTGATTTAAGGAAAAGAAGAGGTTTATCGCTGCCTTATTTTCCACTACAAATCAAACTGAAGGCAGCCTACATTAATTTACATTGTATCAGATCAACAAAGATGGACGTTCAACAAAGAGGATGTAAATATTTTAGATTGAAATACATTTCAGATTTTTAGAAGTTAAATGTAAACCCGTTTTCCTAAGGAACCGGGATAAAAAAAATTTTTTATTTTTTTATTTTATTAGGTCTACCAACACTTTTTATATCTGTGCATTCTTAACAGTAACAGGAACAGTAACTTATATCTAGACTAAATCTTGATACAAAAAATAATTATAGGTAAACGCCACATGCATTACTTTTCTAAAACTTAAAATTACCGTCAAACATCAAAGATACGATCATTTCATAGTGCTAGGGAGCTCCAATCAATGGTTGCTAAATATTTCTTTCTTTAGTTTCCAAATTTTGTCATTAAATAGATCAATACTACCGCTATAATGATTTGCCAGTTTGCAGAGTCTAGGAATGGCAGAGTTTGCTCCGAGAACCGAACGTCGCAAGGGAGGGCATAGAGGAGTTATGGGATTTCGGGGGTTGTTTCGGGGTACCCGGAGGTGGAATTTTTCGAGTAAGAGAGGGCAGTCTATTTTATTATTTAAGATATTATGTAGGAACTTAAGATCAAGGTAGTCTAACCTTTTAGAGATTGGCGATATGCCAAAATGCTCTAACCTTTGATGATAGTCTTTTAATTTCTTACCTAAACCTACAGAGTAGACTAGGTGCCATATAAACCTCTTTTGTAACCTCTCTATTCGAAGCATATGTACTGCATAATGCGATAATACCATACTCCAGTATGCTCCGCACTAAACAGTTGTAAAGGAGAATTTTTTTTTTTGTATTCCTAAATACCTTACCGTTACTTGTCACGAAACCCAACATTCGTGATGCTTTTTTAACTAAATTGTCAATCTGTGGTACAAATGATTATTTACTGTCAAACAGAACTCCTAGATCCCTGATTACGGCAGTCTTTTGTAGCTCAATACCATCTATGGAGTACTGATATAGCGTCATGTTCTCCTTGCGCGTAAATGTGACTTGTGAGCACTTTTTGGGGTTAAGTTGCATACCATTAATCTTACACCATTTGCTTAGACTAACCAAATCATCTTGTAGTAAATCAGCATCGTTACCAGATTGTATCACGCGTAATATTTTTAAGTCGTCGGCATACAAGAAGGGAGAAGAATTATTGAAGCAATTTGGAATGTCATTTATGTACAAATTAAAAAAGATTGGACCCAAGTGGGAACTGTGGTACGCCTGAAACAATAATATGTTCATCAGATTCGTAACCATTGACTACTACGTAAAAAGATCTATTTCTTAGGTATGATTCTATCCATTTCAGCATTGAACCCGTAAAGCCAAAGGAGGACAGTTTCTGTATTAGTACACAGTGTAGAACCTTGTCAAATGCTTTACAAAAATCGGTATATATTACATCCGCTTGACATTTTAGATCTAAGGCTTCAACCACTGTGTTTTCGAAGGTAACAAGGTTGGTTAGTGTTGACCTTGCAGACAGAAAACCATGCTGATGGTTACTAAATATGTGCTTGCAATATGATTGCAGGTAGGGGCAGATCAATGATTCAAACACTTTTCCAAAAATGCACAGTAATGATATTGGTCTGTAATTACTGACCATATTTGACTCTCCACTTTTAGGAATTGGTACGACTCTTGCAGTCTTCCATTGCGATGGGAATATTCCAGTTCTTAATGATTTATTAAAAATTAGCGCTAAGGGGTCCACCAGGCTCTCCGCGCATAGTTTAACAAACAGTGGCGGAAAATCGTCAGGACCAGGTCCCTTACTGTCATCGAGAAGCTTTAGTTTTTTTAATATTTGTTCACGACTGAGTCTGAGACCGGCAAAACTATCGTGGTATGTATAAACAGGAGGTATCTGGTTAAGTTTGTCAGACTCCACTTTAGTGTCACTATAGACAGAGGCAAAGTATGATGCAAATAACTGACATATCTCCCCTCCACTTGTTGCTGTATGAGTACCATTGGTGATCATATTGGGAAATGTGCTCCGGCCATTTCGTTTTCCTTTTATAAATGACCAGAAGAGTTTCGGGTTCTTTCCTAGGTGATCTTCTATGCCCCTAATGTATCGCCTATAGCACAATGTCTCGAGTGTTTTGCATCTATTCTTAAGTAAATTTAGTTAAATTTTATCCATTGGATTTTCATATTTGTTGAACCGTCTTCTGATGTTGTTTTTTTCACGTAGCAGATTAATGAGTTGTGTTGTGAACCAAGGGGGATACTTCTGTTTTGCCTGATTTTTTAATGGCACGTTTTTCTTTATAACAGTCCTTATTTTTTGTTCCAAAACGTTAACATGATTACTCACGCTATCTTCAGACCTAAATATATCTGTCCAGCTAAATTCACCAAGATCTCTGTTGATTGCCTCATAGTCGGCTCTATAAAAATTATACCTTGGTTTATCTTTATTGTAAACGAGATTTTTTCTAAAAATATTAGAGATTTTAAAGATTAGGGGTGGATGAGGGGAGTCAATTTTAGATAAAACGTCACTCGCGAGCTGAGTCTGACCATTTGGAGCATTTGTAAGTACCAAATCCAAAATATTTCCGCTAGTGTTTACAATGTTGTTAGCCTGACTAAGGTCATTAAGTATAAGAAAATCATTTAGCATTACTGCCATCCTAGACTCGGCAGAACAATTTTCGAGAGTAGAACCCCTATTCAACCAATTTATTTTACCAAGATTAAAGTCCCCCACAATATAATTTAAACTTTTCTTTTTGTGGGATTCAAAGGTTTGGTTACAGTTCGTCAAAAAGCTATCTAACAATGAGAGAGTCACCGGTGGTGGGAGATAAACTGCACATATATTTATCTGTTTGACTGATCTAGAACACGGAATTTCAATGCATACCCAAAGGTCTTCACAATCACTTTCAAATTGTTTTGTCCTTTTGGAGTTATACTTACTTAGTACAGAAATGAATACTCCCCCACCATCAGATTTTCTGCTTGTTGTTTTGTTTCTGTCACGCCTGTAGACTATATATCTATTATCAAATAACTCCTGACTAAACATATTTTCATTAAGCCATGTTTCGGTTAATACTATGACGTCGTATGAATTTAAAGAAATATTTCTATACAAATCGTGACTTTTTATTCTAAAGCGAACATTTTGGTAGTATATATTTAGAGAACTGAATTTTAATATTATAATAATACAAAATTAAACATGCAAATATTCGCATAATGTGCTTACATATGCGAGACATAATGTATATATGCACTACTTAGGATTATTTAGAGTGTCCATATCCCAGATCTTCACATAGGCTGATCCGTCCGTTTTACGCATGAGAATTTTGCCATTTCTAACCCACACATGCCTGTATCCCAAGTCCCTGCTCTTCAGGTTATCTCAACCGGGATAACACAGTAAACAACGATAACACTAACTCCAGGAAACGTCCGTCATCCACTGAAAAAACTACATTTTGTCGTCTAAAAGTGTTAAGCTGCTAACTCCAAAAGTACAAATTTTCAGGAGACTAATTAAACCATCCTATTTTTACATCAGGCAATGAAATGAAATCCTGAAAATACCGTTTTCCATAAAATTCGATGAAAATTACATCGAAAACGGTATTTTCAGTTTTTTTCAGTGTACGAAGTACCTACATTTTACATTTCAAAAGCACAAAGTTTCAGGAGACTAATAAAACCACCATATTTTTACATCGGGTAATGAAATGAAAAACTGAAAATACCGTTTTCGATGAAATTTTCATCGGATTTTATCAAAAATGGTATTTTGGAGTTAGCAGCTTTTAACACTTTTCGACGACGATTTGCTTTCCAATCAACCGTTGTGCGATTTTACGTGCGGTTAAGAATATTCTCGACGTAACCGCCAAATGCCCTGAAGTTAAGCCAGATACATAACAGTCTCTCTATCATTGTTTATCTCTCTAATATGTTTACTTCCAATTGAAAAACTGTTTATACAGCTTCTGACGCAACTTCTACAGACCCCGAACGATGCAGGTGTAGACTATGCTTTTGTCTACGCTTACCCTACTAAAAAAATAATACCTCTGCGGCAAGTGCAGACGAAATGCCTGCCATGTTGAGATCTCTTCATGTCATTTAAAAACCATAAATTGTATTCTCGGAAAATTTCGCGTCGACACTGGTTGCACCCGCGGCGCACGAGTGACCAATCGGCGCATTGCGATCGACGCCTGCGCAATATCATTATTAAACCCCCAACAGATAAGGCTAACACATCCCCGGTTTTAAAATGTAAATGAGACGTGCGGGAAAGAAAGGGAGATTATCTCACTATTAGGTGTAAATGGGCGCGGACCCTAATGACCGATTGGCTTGCCCCTGTGACCCTACATTATGTTATTTGTTATTTTGCTATGGTCATACGACCATATGGTAGCGGATAATATAAAATTGGCGGTCTAATTGCTTAGAGCGATTTTTTTCAGGCACCTCTTGGATAGAGAGAATAACCCCTAAATATCCATACCATATAATTATTTAGTATGTACAAAAATAAAATAATTAAGTTACTTAAAGAACATAAGTATTTACGTAATATTTAGATTGTTTTACGGATTTACATACGATTTATTGACGGAGCCGTCCGTCTCTGCTCACCATGATTAAGCTCTGTGAATCAGAGGGAAACCTGGTCGGTCTCTTCCGACAAAATTCAAGTAAATGAATCAGTAAAACAATCTATAATGTATAGTGCTTACGAAAGGTTTAGTTCAAAAGTTGTCAGTCTCTATGTAATGTATGACTATATTGATAATAAAATATTTATCATGATGATGATGATGACGTCGAGACCACTGTAGCCACTGTGTTTGTTTTTGGAATAAAAATACTTATTTCAGTTTTACAGTTTAAGAATAATGTAGCGAAGTGATTTCACCAGCAGATTTGTTAGCTATAATTAGGGCCTTTTATTTGTCAGTTCCCATCAGGACTTGGCCCCCGTGGTGGAGTATGCCCTTTACCTTCCTTAGGGAATAGACCCGTGCCCCTCGGAGGGGACATAATGTCTTGATGATGATCTGTCAGACAGAAGTGTTAGGCCAGCACCTCCAGGGCCGGTGGGTCCCAGCCCGTTAAGGTATAAATTAAGGTTCAGGGTGTGGAATGAGGAATGCGCGGGAACAATTATATTGTCACGAAGGCGTCGATCGCGCGCGCAGGTGCCTCCTTATCTCCCGTAACCGATCGGGGACGCTCGCACGCGAATCGCTGGGAGTCTGGAATTGTTGCGCCATGTTGGCTATGGGTTTGGGACTTGGTATGGCAATTTCAGCCCGATGGTCGGACGGTGTGGCCAGGTTGGCGGGGGTCCCTGGATGCCAATGAGGGGCGCGGTGTACTTTGCGCGAATGGCTTCAGTCTGGGTGTTTTTCGATGTTTGTGGTGTTACCATGTGTAGTTACTGGTTACCATAGCACAGGGTAGGTATCCTACTTTTCCGTGTGGAGTTTCTGGTCTTACATCGGACGCGTCCCCCGGGTGGCGGATAGGGGAACGCCCTCCAGATATGGGGGGTACCGGCTTCAGCCGGCGCGGACCAAAACCAGAGGGAGGGGGACGTCCAGTGGCTGGCGCTGCTGGATGTCCCGCGGGGTCCACTATGGGCCCCGCACCCGTAACCCCACACTGAGTGGGGCCGGGGGCCTACGGGCCGCGAGGAGACAACCTCTATAAAAAACACACGGTGGGGGCCCTCCTCTATGTCCCTGCCGTCCGACATCGTGACGGAAGAAGGGGGTGGGGGCCCGTGAGGGTGGGCCCGACTCCTTGCGAGTCGGGTCGACGTCGCCGGGGCGCCGCTGTCGCATTCGCGTTATGGTTTCACACCACTTGCGAGATCTGGCGGCGCCCCATTGCACGAGCGACAGGACGGCCCCCGGGGTGTTTTAGGAGGTATGCATCTCCTATTATTAGGAGAGGAGAGTCCGACACACGGCTGTCGCCCTCCCCCAAGGGTGGCGGTTATGGTGCGTAAAGCATTTCACCCCGTTAACAAAAAAAAAACAAAAGGTATCCTACTTTGGGTCCACATCAAGATTGTGTCGTGTGGATGTTATTATTGGTATTTACGGTACAAATCAAAAATCGACTCTACAAGTAATAAAGAGTTATCTAGATAGATAGAATATTCTTTATTGCACACTAGAAAAAAACAAAAAAAAAGCACAATATATTTACAAAAGTTCATGGTACAATTGGCGGCCTTATTACTAAAAGCAACATCTATCTCTAACACTAATCGTTCTCTAATTGTTCCATATTATTTTCTGTTTCTCGCAAAACAAAACAAGCCTTCAATGCTGGCTATATCATTCTTCCAGTGACCCAGAACCCGGGCATGTTGAAGATTGAATTGAAGATGAAGACACATTTTGAAATATACCTACACTACATCCCTACCACATGGTATGCATGTCTACATACCCCTCCAAAACCCAGGTCTTGGATGTTTACATGTTTGTGACGTCGCTGCCTCTGGTTCCCACGACACTGGGTATCCTACTGTGGGGCTAGAAGCAATGATGTGCCTGTATGTAAATGTTATGTTATGTTATTATCACCAGTACCTACCTACATTATGCGTCGGTTACCTCTACAGTAAGCCATCACAATCGCGTTATCGTGCAACTATCGCTAGTTATCGCTCCGGCGACGTTCCGGCTGGCTACCGTGAAATGGGCCACAGATTAGCGTCGACAATGCGACATGGCGACGGATGTGGTTGGAAAACTATTAAATTGCGATAATGAGGCGTTGTAAAATACCCACTCTTTAGGTACGCGTATTTTTCTACCTTTGCCATTTTTGGTGAATCGAACGGCTCACCGTCATCATCAACCCATTATGTCCCCACCAAGGGGCACGGGTCTCTTCCCTGAGGAAGGTATAGGCCATACTCCACCACGGGGGCCAAGTCCGGATTGGCGGAGGCTTGTAAGACTAGTGGCTCGTCTTACTGTCAGAAGTTTTCAAGCCGCCCGCCCTAAGGCCTCTGACTTGGCTTAACGACTGTCATCTATCGACGGCAGCCGGCGGTACGTGCCTTGCGAAGCACTGACCCGCTTGGAAAAACGCCACTAGCGTTAGCTGTAGAACGGTCACCCATCCATGCACTGAACGCCCCCTATGTTGCTTAACCTTCGTGATCGTTTAAGATCACTCAGGCAGCCGGGGCTACGAGCGATTCACCATAACAATTTTTTTATTTAATTTAACTTGTAGGTGTGTAAAACAGGTAACATACTATCTATAACATACAGAGAGAGCTTAATAGATGTTTACATACCTCATTACGAACATTTTCCATTAGATATCTTCCGGCACTACCCCATCCATTATCCCCAACGCCAAAGGTTAGCTGGAAGAAAATACTTATTAATTAGTATTAAGCTCGCCTACGTTCAAATGTTTTTATTGTGCAATAAAGAATTTTGAAACAATTAATATAATATATTAATATCTAGAAAGCATATAGATATTATGTACATTGTACATGCGTGAGTTCAGGAAAATGTAAACAACTTACGAAACCAAACGACGATTTCAACGAATCTAGTCTAAGATATTAACAAATTTAATTATTGATTTTAATACTTTAGTTTTTAATTGTTCTTTTCAAGGTCATACATAACGCAACTGATTATAAAAACACCATGGCTTAAAAAACCCCTACGAGTAGGCTACGAGGCACTTGAAATAGCCTGTTGGGAGACGTAACCACAGATTATTTGAAAGCCTTTTAGAGTACATACATACATAACACTACATACTTCCTGTAACACTATTGTACTATGTTTTGTATGTATGCTGTTGGTGTGCCTAATAAAATAAAATAAAATAAAATAAGTCACGCCTGCATCCCAGAGCGGTAGGCAGAGACCAGAGACTGCCACCTGCCACTATACTGATAAATCACTTTCGCAAAGGTTACATAAAAAGTTCCCGAAACCGACATGCATGCAACGAATAATGAATTTCGATGAAACGCAAGTGACTTGTCAAGACCGAGGCCAGTAGCACTCTGCATACCCCTCTAGGAAACAGACGTGAGTTTATGTCTGTAAAACAGTAGAAGTGCCTAGGTTGCCAAAGACAAAGGAAGGCTCACCCCAAACATGGCGCGGACCATAAACAATTTTAATGCAAATACCAACAACTTTACTTACAGGGAATTAATCAACATTTTTTCCATTTAAAAAACAAAAAAAAAAAAACATGCAAACAGCAAAAGCAAGGCGCGTCGTAAAGGAAGGACAACACGGACCTCGTTCCGTTAGCGATCAAAGATTCTATCTCACCTTCAATATTGTACATTCGATGCACGCGTTGGTTTGCAACTCGTCCGTCCGCAGAACGAAACGCAGCTACCACCCAACGAGATCACTCGGAAATAAACCTTAAAATTGTCAACACAGAATCTGAATTACAAAAGATTCTGTCCAGTTTTTCCCGCAGTCAAAAAACGTCTCTCAAACACGAGCTAATAAAACTCACATTTAAATCCAAGATGGCGACTTCTGACGTTTGCATAACAAGATGGCGGCCGATACTTGCAGCGAACACTGCACGCACTGCGCACGAGACGATAGCCTTACAGAGCCTTGCAAAGTTACCTCTTATGGTATCTCAACCAATTTCGAGTCATGTGGTGTCGTTTTAAGGGCCATAATGGCAGAAAGGAGAAGTTGGTGAAGGGCTAGACTTCGCACAGACGCTACGTGCGCGGATGTGACGTCAAGGAATGCGATGTGACCTGATCTGTGGTCATCGGTGTCTGTCATGCATGATAAAAGCGATTTTCATTGTGGAGAATATACATTGCTGGTTTACATGTGTAACTACACGCCTGTCTCCGAGAAGGGTAGGCAAAGTCTGACTCCCTATTTTATACATATAGCCATGTATGTGGAAGAGACCCGTGCCCCTCGGTGGGGATATAATGGGTTGATGATGATGATGCGGCCTATAGCGCACAGGCGTTCTCTCAGAGAGAGAGAGTATGGGTTTAATCCCTGGAGCTTTCAAGCGCGAGTTATGTCAATAGACACGTATATCTTGTCGTGACAAGAAAGCGGTGGTATCCTAATGGGTATATCAATGGGCTTGGAAGCGGGAGACCCAGGTTCGATTGCTAGTTCGGGCATGTATCTACCCATGACTTATTTTTCTCGGTTATGTACATTTGTCAAGTTGTAGTAACAATCGCACTCGGTAACTGTGAAGGAAAACTTTGTGAATGAACCCGAGTGTCTGGGCTATTCGATACCACAGCAGTTGAGGTCGCCAATCCGCGGTGGGCACGCGTGGTGATTAAAGCCCATACTCTCTCACTGAGAGAAGGCCTGTGCCCTATGGTCTGACATTATAATATGGCTTACAGTCTGTTCGCTTTTAAAATACATACCTCGGGCTCTAGAGTAGGCTTCGGTTTTCGCAGTATATATTTTATATCGTACTGATGATCGAGTTCTGATTACGAAATTAAGTATAACAATAACAACATGACATTTACATACAGGCACATACATTGCTTCGGCCCCACACTAGGATACCCTGTGTCTTGGTAACCAGAAACAGCGACGTCACAAACATGTAAACATCCCAGACCTGGAGTTTTTTTTTTCTCCAGCCGGGGATCGAACCCGGGACCTCTCGCATGGTAAGCAGATGCGCTGACCACTATGCCACAGAGGTCGCCAAGTGTCATATTAGTTCCGATTTCGAAATAAGTGTCATATTAGTTCCGATAACACGATTCTATCCGATAGTAGCCGAGGTATATTCTAAAAGCTAACAATAAATATGTCTTAAGTGACCGGTGACTCACGTTGCAATTGATTCACTCAACCGTATTGTAGGCATTGATCAGCGGTATGTGCTAGTCTTATCTTTAGCAAAGTTCAAAGTCCCTTGATTGTGGGTCACAGAATCAAAGTTAAGGACTCGATCGTGCAAATGTTTGATCATTTATGTCCCTATGAAGTGACACAAATATTCTCCACCTTTAAGGTTGTCTGAGCGTGCGAATTGATGTTGTCCCCAATGGTATAGCTGTGGTTAATCTGCAAGACTAATGTCCTAATATCCTATGAAGTGATTCTAACACTTATATGGATGCCTATGCGTGTAATGAGATTTATCGTATCAACGTAATGAGATAATTGATCAAAGGAAAAAAAAATTGGAAAAATATTGAGCAGAACAAAACTTAATAATATAATAAAGTAACTCTGAACCCAAAACTAAATTAAATTGTATCTTGGGGCTCAGTAATCCATTCAAGGAGGACTTAAATATATTATATCACAACATAATAAGTACAGTAATAAAATGTAAATAAAAATTTATACTGAGTGATTTTTACAGTGGCATCTCCACTCGCACTATTAATGGGTAAAAAAACCATTGAATAGGCATGTAATTAGCCCTGATTGACGATGTTACCACTGCGATACATAGGTAGAGTTCATGACGCGAAAGAAGTCCCATGAGTTAATTAATTTTGGCTTTTATTGTTACAGTCTTAAAAGCGGTGGTGGCGTAGTGGGGTTGACCCTTGCTTCTCGATCATGAGGGTCTGGGTTTGAACCACGCATGTACCAATGACTTTTAGTTACGTTAATTTGTTTGTACAGCAACACCATTCGCTGATAAATTGTGCCCGGATAACGGCGACAGGCTTGCCACTTGTCACGTTTGGGACCTAATAAACTCGGCAAAACGTGGGTCCAGTCAGTTCTAGAGACTGGTGCTTCTGCCTACCCCTTCGGGGATAACGGGCGTGAGTTTTTTTTTTTTTTTCTTAAGGATCTTACCACGGGACTTGTTTGGTGAAACGATCTTTAGTGTCCTAGAGCAGGGGTCATTGTTAAAATAACGGCCAAGTGCGAGTTGGACTCGCTCACGTAGGATTCCATACCGTTATCTATACAATATTTGAATATGTCAAGCCTCTACCGGTTTCCATAATTAATATTGAGCAAATACGGAAAAAATCTCGTTTGTTATATGGGAGCCTCCCTTAAACATTTATTTTTAGCTATTTTTAGTAGATATTTGTGGTTTTAGCGGCAATAGAAATACATCATCTGTAAAAATCTCAACTGTTTAGCTATTAATATTAATTATTTATTACACAAAAAAATAGTGTGCAGAGGGTAGAGAAATGCTAATGGCATTTTTTAGGGACTGCCACCTGCCACGATCCTGACAAATCACTTTCGCTTCATAGACATTCATTAGTCGTTGCATGCACGCAACCCGTTTTCGGGTACTTTTTATCTTTTCCTTAGCTTCAGTGACCGCAAAATAAAAATAATGATGTGTTTACACACTTCTTTATCCCCCGCGCGGATAATACCACATTCAAGACTCACCCTACATGCAAATCCAAAGGGAACATTGTCCGGCCGCCCGCCCCGAGGTCAGATATTTCAATTCTCGGTCGGATATTGGGGGGTCTCGTGACGTCGCATACATCTGGGATCGCCTTCCCATGTGTCGTCGGCCTTATCGGGTATTGAATCGTCGCCCGCCCTAACGGGTTGGTTGGGGTGTTGTTTGGCCCGAGCGTTTATTATATTTTTGACTTTATTTTTTTCTGCGATTTGGCGCGTCATTATTTCGCAACCGGCCAGTACGCAACACAGATTAAAAAGACAAAACCCTAGCTGTTTGTGTAGTTTTTTTTTTCTTTGAGATTTGCGGCATCTTTATTGGTATTCAGCCAGTATCACGCAAACTCTTTGCTGCTGCTCAGGTTTTTTTCACCGAGTAGGTTCATAAGATACGACCTCATTTAGCCAGTTTGGATGGTTGAAACCTCAATATAAATCCTCTTTTCGATATTCACTTAATATATAACCTTAATCAACTACCTTCTTTTTTATCGTCGATAAAAAATCACCATCTCAACGTTGTTTTGTTAACGGTAATTACTAAACAAGGAAAACAGCGGCTTAATTTAACTAACATCGAGTTTTCCGAAGCGACCATGCGTTAACGATTAAGCAGCCATATTTAAATTCAATATACAAGAAGGTGTTACTCGGATCCACTGAAGCGCGGGTGATACCGACTTAAGGGCCATGCACACTTGCCTGAACTTTTCCACAACAAAGTGAGCAACTTTTTTTTGGCTTCTTTTTTATAGCATACATCTAATTAGCACATTCTAACATTTTAATTTTTCCGGTAATCAAGTGCTTGCTTGCAGCGACTAATGAATGTTAATGAAGAGAAAGAGATTTGTCAGGATCGTGGCAGCTGAGAATTCTTAGTCTCTGCTTGACTCTCCGGGATACAGGCATGAGCATATAAGTATGGAAATGTATGCAATAGACAAATGTTGTCATAGCGGCATTAGAAAAAAACTAGAAAAAAATGCATGTTTTGAATTGACGACGTAGAACCACAGTGATCTAGGGCACAACAGTGATCTAAGTGCATCGCATTACTTAAATTGGTTTGGCATGCCTTCACTTTGCAGACCGCACCAATTGGGTAATTGACAAAATGTCAAATAAGTTACTTTTAAAACGGAACTTAGTATGAAAATACCTAATTATGACGTCATATTTCAGAGCGCTCTTATTATGTTTAATCTATATATAAATTGTAATAACTACGAATTGACTAAAATAAATATTTTGTCATTTTTGTTTTAATCGAGCATATCAAATAATTTATTATTGGTCGTGTAAACTACCGAATTCGTTATTTCGTATTAATATGATTTCGTTATTTTCTCTCAAAGGAATTAGCACTGAGGAGTACTTAGATTAGTGTGGCATGAAGATTTATGTTTTTTCTATGCCATTGCGTAACAACCTCATTACTGTTAAAAATATTACTGAGCTCACTCTAGTTCTAACGTCGTCAATCAACGAGTAGTACCTCCCAATCGGAAAGATTTCAGATAGATTTAGTTACCCTGTATTATCTATGCAAGTGCTTAGCAAGCTACGTCAATACCCAGTCGCTAGTGGTACCATGATTTGTAGCCTCATTCAGCGGCCAGACGAAACCAATATGCAATCCCCTTTACTTGTAACGAGACGCTACAAAACAAACGGGTACCGTACCCCATCTCTTTCAGGAAATTAGCATCGCATCCTGCTGGATTATTCGCAAATAAGATATTGTTTAGTGAATTCGTTCTCTGTTTTAAGTTATTCTGGGCTTGTATCGGCCTTTGAGTGATGATGCCTTTGTGTAGTAACGTAATGGGTTTGGCTGTTACTTGATTGCGTTCGATGAAATGTTGAGAGCTTGTTCTGGAAATTTATAATGGAATTTAGTTTTCAAATTGGGATTTTTAGTCTTGTTCCTTGTTTTTGGCAACTTTATGATTCTAGATCGTACTTTGAAAGTGATAGTGACGTTTATTGCCAAAACATAAATTATACATACATAAGCTTACGACCGTATCCCGTATACCGGAGAGGGGTAGGCAGAAACAAGGGACCACCACTTGCCACGATACTGACAGATGAAAGTGATCTTCAAAGTGAGCTTTACTTTAATTCAATCGTTACGCACATTGATTTCGGGTACGCATTTCCTTGCTCTGTGCACCCTCTATTTATTTTATTTCATTAGAAGGTGACGAAACAGGTTTCCGAAGTTTGTCTGCCATATAGTGGAAATTCCTTCGAAGATTAAAATCATAATAGTAGCTGTAACAGACTTTTTATATAAAAGAAGAACAATATAAAAGACAACAGAGAAAGAGAGCGAACGAGAATTATTTATTGTAGACATAATATAATTTCAGGCAGCTTGTACCCCACAAATATATTGATGGATCGATCAAGATACTTTATTTAGAGGTCACAAGAACCTATTCCATCAGACAACCCAAGAAGGGTATGTGCAAATATACCACCACGAGAACTTTGGACCTAAAGTTTAAGAGTGTGTTTTAGCAAGAAGACCATTTGAAAGAGTCTGCTACCTTTCTGTTATATTTTTGACGAGTTAATATTATGTTGTAAGAATGAAAAATCAACCGGTCCATTTATTTTTCCAACATATCACTCATCATCATCATCAACCCATTATGTCCCCACCGAGGGGTACGGGTCTCTTCCCTGAGGAAGGTACAGGCCATACTCCACCACGGGGGCCAAGTCAGAATTGGTGGAGGCTTGTAAAACGAGTGGCTGGTCTCACTGTCAGAAGTTTTCAAGCCGCCCTAATGCCTCTGACTTGGCTTAACGACTGCCATCATATCAACCTTACAAGCCTCCGCCAATCCGGACTTGGCCCCCGTGGTGGAGTGTGGCCTATACCTACCTTCCTCAGGGAAAAGACCCGTGCCCTTCGGTGGGGAAATAATGGGTTGATGATGATGATGAGTGATATGTAGGAAAAATAAATGGACCGGTTGATTTTGGTGGAGGCGTGATGGACAGCGTGTAAATAAAAAAAATTTCAACGTAAAGAATTTACCTAAAGTCTGTTTGCTGAATGTTAGTCAATCTGTTTTTTTTAAACTTCCAGCTTAAGGACTTTAAATAGAGCTCCTACCTCCGAGATTTTTCTTGAAAGAGAGAAAATAGGAGCGCTTTTTTAATCCTGTCCTTAGAAACCTGATGCGGGAACCACCATCTACCTAGCCCATCCACGTTCATCTGACCTTACCTCGATGCACATGTTTGTGGCGAGGGTCCTCAAGCCCACCGACACTTTCTGACAGGTCCGCAGGCACACTCCCGGGGGTGGCGATATAAAATATGCGCATATGACAGCCTGACGGACGCCGCAGGAAATTGGAAACTCCGTCGAAGATGCCGGGAAGATTGCCGTGTGACGTGGCGCGATGGTCAGCGCGATTGCCGGGGCTTATTGAAACCGAGATGTTGGCTACGGGCTGGAAGTTTGACAGATATTGCGACGCACAGGAATTTTGTGACAGTAGCGTTTTTTTTTTTTTCAGATGTACCATTACGGTATTTGACACTATCAACAATAAATTATTTGAGATGCTGAGATTAAAACGAAAATTACATAATGTTTCGGAAAATGTATTTCTTTTAATCATTTACTAGTTATTACAATTTTTAAATAGATGAAACATTAAATAAGTGCTCTGAAATGTGACGTCACAAGCAAGTATTTTCATACAAAATTCCGTTTTAAAAGTAGCTCATTTGACATTTTGTCACACACCTTATACATAGAACAATTTATACATAGATACAAACAAAAGATTTACATAGTGCAGTTGGCGGCGTAATTACTAAAAGCGATTTCTTCTAGACAACATTACGATGGAGAATTACTGAGAGAAATTTGTAAGACGGGTAGCTAGTGCTAATTTGAATGATTTTTGAACTAAAACTTTCGTAAGCACTACACATTGTAAAGTTTTGGTCCGGATTAACTTACGTTTATTTTTATCAGACGAGTCCGACCAGGTTTCGCTCCGATTCGCAGAGCTTAATCATGGTGAGGAACGTAAGTTAATCAGGACCAAAAATTTACAATTTGAATGTTATGCTAAGCTCACGCCTGCATCCCAGAGGGGTAGGCAGAAACCAGGGACTGCCTTCGCTTCATCGACATTCATTAGCCGTTGTATGCAGGCCTGTTTCGGGTACTTCTTATTTGCCCTGGCGAACACATTTCCTATTTGGTCGAACCATGTCCGCGTGGGGTGTCTACGTTTCTACACTACGTTCACTCGGTATATTTGTTTCGTCATTCTTTTTTGCTTCTTACTGTTCACATGTCTAAACTAACGCAACATTCCCTTCTCAAATCTAGTCACTAGATCCTCTTTCAGTCTACAACGTTCTCTAATCAAACTATTACATATTCTGTCATTCAAAATAACAACACCATTTATAATAATGTAATTGTAATGTCTTGTATTGACCAATAAATTAGGTCTATCTCTATGTCTTGTCTTGGATGTTTACATGTTTGTGACGTCGCGCTGTTTCTGGTTCCCACGACACAGGGTATCCTAGTGTGGGGCCAGAAGCAATGTATGTGCCTGTATGTAAATGTTATTAATGCTATGTCTATATGTATAAATCAGTTATAAATTGTGCCTTTTTATTGTTATTTTTTTATTTTAAAGCGCCCACTAATGTTAAATAGAGGCATTACTTGTTTTTTTTTCATAAATTAGACCGTAATACTTCAGCTTCTCTTTATCAGCAAATTTTCACAAGTAATCCGGCGGTTCCATGAAGTGTAGTTGCTAGTAGCTTATCGCGGCCGCCTTGCGACAGGATGCGGGTCGGTAATCGTACCTTGTTATGTTGTGAAGCACATGTCTCGCCTTGCACTCGTAAAGGCTGCTTGGCGGGATGGGATGATCAAATAAATAAAGCAGTAAAAAAATGTTTTATACTTTTTTTTATTTATTTTTTTATTAAAAAGGTGCTAGCTAAAAAGGCCTATCACACAATAGACGACTTTATGAATGATGCTTAAGCCCTTGGCAGCAAAACCATTCCACAACGAGCTAGTCATTGGTATTTCGTAGATATGAATTATAGGGTTTAATAAATAAATGTTCAGACGCTGTGTTTGCATACCAAAAACTATGCTATTATTATAGATAACTGACAAGAACTTGATCACACAAGTTGGCCAAAGGCCATGCGAATGGTGGCGCGGTGGCTGGGTCGCCTATCTCCCTCTAATATTATGGTTGAGACTTGAGACTGACGATGGCCCTGCATTGTGCTCGTGAAAAGGTGCATGCCGTCTGTGTATCTGGCCTATCTAAGTGTTTAATGTATTAAATAAATATTAAATAAATGTTTGACATTGGAAGTAGGTATTGCACTCATGGGTCTTCAGCTTCTTAGGTAGAGGGACGTTCATACCAACTTTGTATTAGATTTAAGGTAATGGTTAGAGTGGAGGTTTTTTCGCTGCCTTTTCCTCCACTACATTCGGCCCCAAGGCAGTGGCTAACATTAACATTAAAAGTACATTGACATTAGTATACCAAGTATAAATAAAATAATTGATACCTATTTTAAAATTGTCAGAAATTAATTTGTCCTTTTGTCCTTTTTCAGGTAAGTCCCAACCAAAAATGCCGATGACATTTCGTCGTGATTAGCTCCGATTTAACTTGTAAGTAAACAATGGCTATGTAACTTTTTGAAAGAGAAGAAGAGATTATTTTAAAAATTTCTGTATTTATTTTAAAAATAATTATGTAATTAAGTTTTTTTTTAATTATCTCGTAATACCACAAGTAAGAGACAATGATACTAACAACTTAGTAAAGGTTGTCTTTGACTATCCGAATAGAATACCTATTTATTTGTTACTTTCTGTACCAATGCACATCTTATAGTATTTAAGTAAATATTTTAGTACTATTAAGTATTTAAGACTGAATCGCTCGTAGCCTGGGCTTCCTGAGTGATCTTGAACGATCACTAAGGTTAAGCAACATACGGCGCGTTCAGTCCATGGATGGGTCACCGTCTATGACTAACGCTAGTGGCATTTTTTCCGAGCGATTCCGTGCTTCGTAAGGCACGTTAAGCAGTTGGTGCCGGCTGCCGTCGATAGATGGCAGTCGTTAAGCCAAGTCAGAGGCCTTAGGGCGGCTTGAAAACTTCCGACGGTAAGACCAGCCACTAGTCTTACAAGCCTCCACCAATCCGGACTTGGCCCCGTGGTGGAGTATGGCTTATACCTTCCTCAGGGAAGAGACCCGTGCCCCTCGTTGGGGACATAATGGGTTGATGATGATGATGAAGTATTTAAGTAAACCCGACTGAAAATCAGCCTTGCAACTGATCTCTCAGAAGTGTAAAAAGGGCAAATTATGACATTTCACACAAAAAGGACACGTCGCCGATAGATCGGTAAAGAAAAGCTCTTTTTGCCGTTCCCGAGTGCGCTGAGGGGCCGGCCGAGTGATGATAGATTAGCCGTCTACTCCTTACTCCTCGTGAATTACGCTGGGTACAGTTGGAAGTGAAAGTCCTGGATGGGCATAAAAGGAGAATTTTCCTACAACAAATTGTCAAGTTTTGGCTGGCGCTTTATTTCCAACGTTTTATTTTTTAACTAAAACTAAAATAGCACTACACATTATGGTGCCAGAGACGAGCAAGCGACGTCGCGAGTTCCGCCTCGACTCACCATGATAAGGCTCTACGAATCAGAGCGAAACCGTGTCAGTCTTCCGACGTAAACACCGAATACGGTATTTGACACTATCAACAATAAATTATTTGAGATGCTTGATTAAAACAAAAATAACAAAATGTATTTCTTTTAATCATTTACTAGTTATTACAATTTTTAAATAGATAAAACATAAAAAGAGTGCTCTGAAATGTGACGTCACAAGCAAGTATTTCTATATAAAATTACGTTCAGAATCAAATCAGAATCAAGAATTTATTTCAACGTAAAGAATTTACATTCTGCTTGTTGAATGTCAATGTACATACAGTTATGTATAACGTTACGTTTTAAAAGTAACTCATTTGACATTTTGCCAGTACCCAATTGTCAATCAATAGGTCGCGAGTTCGAATGTACCAATGATTTTGTTATATAAATTACTAAGTTATGGTAGCTATACCGTATTTCATTTTATCTAATTAATAGGGTGATTCTCAGAACTGCATAATTTCTTTTGCGCATTTTTTTTCATATTAGAAAAAGTAACATAATATATTGTTGTAGTTGCCACCAAAACCTACAAATACGTTACAATACAATCTTCATGGGCCAATAAACCTACAGTATAATGTTACTTTTTGTTCATTTTTTTTTTAATTTTACGCAAATTCTACGCCAAAATTGGCTATATCAGCCACTTGAGAGCACATGCGCGTCACTCTGAATAGTCAGATCCCAGTCGCTGTGGCCGAATACGGTCGGTATTCATATGATATGATATGATGAAAAAAGTGCGCCAAAGAAATTATGCAATTCGTATAGGCAAAAAAAATAATTCGTACCTAATTTTATTATTTTTGTAGCTCACAAGAAACATCATTATTTCTTCGTTAACAGTGTTCATTGAGCTTTTAATTTTCAGTCGTACTTTTAAATTTTTTGCTCACAAACCAAACTTCAAAGTCCGAAACGCGTAACGGCAAAAGGAGCTCGTCCGGGTATCACTATCAGCCCTCGAGAGGGGCTGGCAAGAGAGCAAGCTGCCGATAGCATCTCTCGAGGGTCGCTGGAGAAGTGGAGAGGCGGAGTCGCGGCCAATCTTGGTCGGCCTGCCGATCGGCTGGAGTGGCTGTTAGGCCTGGAGAGGGGCCGCCGGATCATGTGCCGGCTTAGGCATAGTTCACCAGCGGGCTGGGAACAAGAAAAAGTTGTTTTGTTAAAGTATGGATAAGAAAAACTTTTGTCACTTATTTACATACATACTAGGGTAGACAGAGACCAGGGACTGGCACCTGCCACTATCCTGACAAATCACTTTCGCTTCATCGACATTCATCAGTCGTTGCATGCACGCACGTCGGTTTCGGGTACTTTTTATATTGACACTTATTAGTAGTTAATTAAGTAATCCACTGCTGACAAAAAAAAACCTAATGTCAGTTATTTTTCTCAATTCAATTTATTTATTATTTTTCATTATCATTGAAAATTCAATGTAATTATTTTTTATTAAACGTGGACCCAGTTCTAGTGATTGGTGCCTCTGCCTACCCCCTCGGGAATAACGGGCGTGAGTTTTTTTTTAAGTGAAGTTATACCTTAGATTTTTTTTTTGACTGAGGTAAAGCCGGTTTATTGCAGAAACTCGGCCAAACGTGGGGCCAGTTCTAGTGATTGGTGCCTCTGCCTACCCCGTTATTTATTTTTATTTATGCTGGGCAAAGGCCTCTCCTCCTGCTTTCCATCTCTCTCTGTCTCCAGCCACCTCGTACCATCATGCCGCCATCTTCTATCTTTATCTTATCTAGGATTAATAAACAGTACCTGGGTGACCGAGCTTTGCTCGGTACTTTTTTTGTAATATAAAATTAAAATAATCTTTTTTCAACAAAAAAGAACTTGGAAAAAAAACATCATGACTCGAACCGGGTCTCTTGAAATCAGCCCGAAACGGGTCGCCCGTTTTCCCGTCAGAACTATCCCAACCTTGCAAGTAGACGCGAAATTTACCTCTGTATGTTATTATAGCAAATTTCATTTTTTTAAAGTTTTAAATTATAATTCTGACATTTTTGATTTCTGACATTTATTTTTATTATTTTATTCTAACTATTGTATCAAGTAATTTTATTATGTTGACATTAAATAGTGAATTGTATTTTTAAAATTAAATGTAATTAATATATTAGCACAGCACTCGGTAGCTCCATAATTTCTGACATTTAATTTTTATTGTTTTATTCTAATAAGGTATTGTATCAATTAATTTTATTATGTTGACATTAAATTATGAATTGTATTTTTAAATTAAATGTAATTAATATATTAGCACAGCACGCGTTAGCTCCATAATTTCTGACATTTAATTTTTATTGTTTTATTCTAATTAGGTATTGTATCAATTAATTTTATTATGTTGACATTATATTATGAATTGTATTTTTAAATTAAATGTAATTAATATATTTGCACACCAAACGGTAGACCATGAAGGATCTTAACTATATTTTAAGAACTTAATGTACCCATGTTCAGGCAAATAAACGATTTTTACTTTACTTTACTTTACTTTTAGATCAATTAAATGCCCCCGAAAGCATCTGCCTACAAAATTTCGTGAAAATCGTTGGAGCCGTTTCCGAGATTCTGATTATATATAAATATATATATACAAGAATTGCTTGTTTAAAGAGATTAGATAGATAGATAGATAGATGTAATCCACTACAGTCTATTTACTGAAGCGAACGACAAAAGGTAAACAAAGACACAGCATCTCTCAAACTTACATGTCACTCAAAATAGCTCATGCACGCAGCTTTGCTTGCCTCGTATACCCACATAGGTTTAGGAAGGTACTGTTTAAGGAAAACAGACAACCAAACAAGACAAGACAAACACTAAAGAAAATAAAATAGTTTAGAGAAGTTGCACTCACATCAACAACATCGATCGTGAGTAAATATGGCGTCGGGGTGGCTATCTTACTTTTTTTTGCTTTTTTACTTACTTCTTCCTACACTTCGCGTAGCGCATTAGCATAAAATAATCGATCATAATCGGCCTTTAAACAAAAGTCCTACATCTTTGCTAGTTGCGAACATATTTGGCAGCAGTAGGATCGCTTTTATTTGAGGACCACTGAAATTTTAGGTATTTTTTGGGGCATAGATCTCTTAAGCAAATGGTATTTTCATGATAAAATAAAATAGGGGAGAGTGGGTAGGATTCGTACACCGGGAGCATTCGTACAACGGCCATAATTTGAATACGAAAAATAGTGGTGCCTTCGTATCTGTGTATGTGATGCCCACTCACACGCATAATCTAACCGCGGAGTGGCTCGCCCGTGCGGCCGCCGAATTCGATGTGATAGGACGTTACGTGTTTTAGCTTCGCGTAAATAATTTTTCGATGCAACTTTAAACGTGTTTTTCTTCTATTAGTTTTGCTGCCATTGTTAAACTGATTATTTGTGGTGTTTGAGTACATATTTCAGTTTATTATTTCGACATCTACTTGAAGATAATCTCAGCAGTTATTTTTATTTTCAATATATTAGTAAAATTTCTTGGTTGGGGTAGCTTCGTACAGGTCTGAACGGGGTGGATTCGTACTGTACGAATGTACCCCACGTATGATATACAATCTTTATTGTCGTAGCTGATTGAGCTTGATTTGCCATCGACATCTGCTCAAGGATTAGTAACGCCAGAAATGATCCAACCCTACCCTAAAGTGGCTAGAAATGTGACCAAAAAGTCCAAAAAAGGTAAACAGCAGATACTCCCGAAAAAAAATTGGCTAGACGAAATAGAAAAACCAAAACAGTTGAAGAAGCAAGAGCAAGAGATAAAACAAAGAGCTAAAGAGATGAAGAGAGCATTAAATTTGATATCGAGTAAAGGTATATTAAATAAACAAAAAAAAGAAAGAGGCAAAGTTTCTGTTCTCCCATTGAAGAGATTGCTGAAGGATCTGATGTGGAGAACGAAACTCCAGTTTTAACTGAATTCGTGAAAGAGAAAAGCTTTATTCTAGTGAAGTTCAAGAAGAAAAAATCTGTCAAATACTATATTGGTCAGGTGATAACAAAATATAGTCCCACAGGGTAAAAAGTTTTATTTTTAAGAAAGAAATCCGGCGCCTGAAAATTTGTTTTTCCCAATAACATAGACGAAGGGACTGTTTACATATCAGACATCGTATATTATATTGCCGGAACCCAAATCTGCTTCTACAGCAAGAAGAGGTAACATTTACCTTTCATAAAGATCTGTCTATGTACAATGTGCATTAAGTAGATTCATAAAAATATTATGACTCTTGTTACCCTAATGGTAAATATTATTGTTGGTTCATTTCTATAGGACATAAGAAGTTAAGTAATATTAAAACAAAAAGGTTAACTAATTATTGTATTTAAAACTATTTTATAATTAAGTACTTAGGCACCCAAGGCTGATTCTGTGAAATTTTGATGTCAAAAAACGTTAAATTTTCTATAAATAGCATTATTAATCATGATGTACGGAGGTACCCCACCATGTACGAAGGTACCCCAACACATGTACGAAGCTACCCCGTGAGTGGGGTACAGCCACACTTCTTTCTATGAACAAGTCGTCTAAGGGAATATTGTAGGCAAATATATAAGCAATCTAGCATTGCTCAAATTGTTTTCAAATAGCGTTTAGTTTTTCTGCCATAGGGCTCGAAGTGAAAAGTGTACGAATCCTACCCACTCTCCCCTATTTAGTTAAATAAACTGCGAGTGAGTGATTTATCCAAATAAGGTTATAACAGTGTTATTGTGTTTATTGCTTATTGTGATTTATTAGCCATATCATTTTGTATAACTTTACTAAATATACTAAACTTTATATGCATAAATATTATGTTGACACTTACTCGTTCGCTTCAGTAAATAGGGTGTACGTCATCCACAGTTTCTTCAAAGGCAAGTTGTGAATTAAATGATAAATTTTCTCCTATAATGAGAAGTGCATGTTTGCACGGGGAAATCTCACCAAGATTTTACCAGACCCTTTCCGCGCGAGGTGAGTTGTCTAGAATTTATTACCGGGCCAGATTTACGCGGCACACGAGTTATAACAGTTCATAAAATTAACACTTCCACTGGAAACAATCGCTGCATCGGACGGGCAGACAGTTTGAACGGCTGCGGGGAATAGGGATGGCAGAAGTTCGACTGTTTATGAAAAATATACCCCAAGATATACAAGCGGTGGTGGCGTAGTGGGGTTGACCCTTGCTTCTCGATCATGAGGGTCTGGGTTCGAACCACGCATGTACCAATGACTTTTAGTTACGTACATTTGTTTGTACAGCAACACCATTCGCTGATAAATTGTGCCCGGATAACGGCGACAGGCTTGCCACTTGTCACGTTTGGGACCTAATAAACTCGGCAAAACGTGGGTCCAGTTCTAGAGACTGGTGCCTCTGCCTACCCCTTCGGGGATAACGGGCGTGAGTTTATTATTATTATTATTATATACAAGATAACGTGCCTCGTAAGGCCCAATATACTAAAAAAAGTATTAAAACAATTGTTATTTCAAGGTCGGGCGTTACGAGGCTAGAGTTACCTCCAACGCGGTTTAATAATTGTGTTAAGCACACTCTTTCCAAAAAAGCTTTTATAAAAGCTTATCAACGATTATTTAGAAGACAAGGACGTCTGGCATTAAACAGTAGTTTAATCAGAGGATAACTGTGTCTAGTGTTTAACACATCCAAGAGTAATATCTTTTAAGTTTGAAAGTTTGTTAAGCTAAAACTGTTTTGAAAAGAATAAATGTGGAGTTTCTTTGTTAGTTTCTTCTCCACGTAATCTATTAATTGTGAAACTACAACTTTGACTTACTTTGTTTGTACTATGAACACTTTGTAAGCACTTTGTTTCTACTATGAATAAATATTTGAGTTTGAGTTTGAAATAACTAAAGACGATCCGTGGTTTGATGCCGCACACTTGTTCAGACGTGAGGTTATTACAGCTCTTCGATTACGGTCTGCGCACTTGCCTTTAAATAAACTTAAACATTTACATACAGTCACATACATGCTTTTGGCCCCACACTGGGATACCCTGTGTCGTGGGAACCAGAAACAGCGACAACAGTCGGGGTTCGAACCCGGGACCTCTCGCATCGTAGGCAGATGCGCTAAATGCTGCGCCACAGAGATCGTCATAGACTCATAGCTTAATTGTAAGCAGTCATGCAAGATGTTTTAGGTCTTATCCACTGTATAGATATATATAGAGCTATCAGTTAGCGATAGCTAATAATAATAGTCTTAGGACTTAATAGTCCTAAGTAGAATTATTAGTAGAACCGGGAAATAGATGGTAGTAATAGATAATCTCTTTGCTCACCATGATTAGGCTTTGCGAATGAGAGCGACACCTGGTCGAGCTCATCCGAGAAAAAGTCAGGTAAGTGTATTCGGAATAAATTTAATATAGTAAACCCAACCAGAAGTTCTTCTAGGTGATTATGACAAAATATATGTCTAAGGATACTAAAATTCCTTGGTATTGATGTTGAGCTTCGGTATATTATTATTCTGTGATTTAGAGCGTAGAAATGAACGATAGGCTCTCGATAACAAGGTGGGTGTAAAGGCTAGGATATTCTCACACGCTCGCGCCTAAATGCAGATCGATGATAGCAAACTGTAAGCAGCCTATGTCCGTCCCACTATGGTCACAGGCCTTCTCTCAAAGAGAGAGTATGGGCTTTAATCACAACGCGTTATTTCCAATAACCAGACGAACGAAACACGTTCTCCAGATAGAAAAACTAGTCTAAAAACGGTATTTTAGTGACTGGTTTTCTTTTATGCAATTTCCGTCTATATTGTATGGAGTAAGGTACGAGTACATCACAGATTGAGTCATTGTAAATGTAAATAAAAAACCGATTTTTAGGACCTATGGCAAAGAACCTAGGACTAGGATCACGAACCTGGCATTAGATAGAATGTACGACAGTAACGGTCGTTTATCTCCCTATCTATAGCCTATACATTTGGGTCTTGGTCAAAATGTAAACAACATTTCAGTACTCTATTAGATACTATTTTCATAGTCAAAAAATGTTATTTCGGTTTCTACACTAATTTTAAAGTAAATTAGATGTTATACCTAATCTATTTTACTTATTTCTTGGTGTAAAAACCGAAATAAAATTTTTTGACAATGAAAATAGTCTAAAGAGTACTGAACTGTTTTTTACATTTTGTCTAAGACCTAAATGAATATGGTATAGTCCTAGGTTTACTGCCATAGGTTCACGGCCATGGATCTGAAAAATCACTATGATTTAGACATTGTACACACTCTCTTACGAATTCGTCCGCACAATAATACTTATTTGCTCTACTATTGACAGATTCTGCTTTGGACATCATATTCTACTACGGGCAGACTCTACCTTTGACATCGTTCTTTTTATTGTCATCTGCCAAATTACTGAAGAAAGCAAGGGTGTGTTTGTACAAAGGTACATTTGTGGTTTCTTATGTAATGTTTTGTTTTACTTACAGACCGATTTCTTAACTGTTTGTACAATCTCGAGCTCTCTGTAAGAGAATGCTTCAAGCAAACCTTGGAGACTCGAAGCATAGGAAGCATCAATACGTTTTATTAAACTACATCAAGAACTCTAGAAACTTAGTCAAATAAACTCGACTGCAGCAGCGCTATCTAGCCATCGCCGCCATTGATCTTGTTGCAATCGGCGACTAAATTATCTCTATAGTTAGAAACAGCGCTGGCGCTGCAGCAAGTTGACAAACTGCACTACGTGATATTGCAGCCATTACTCCCTGTGATCCTAGTAAACATGAACCAGTGGTTCAACTGTCTCTTCTCTTCTTCAACCTATAGCCACCCAGTGTAGGCCACTTCTAATGCACGCCTTTAATATCTTAAGATAAGATCAGAATTATACATTCTTCGACCAAATGGGGGATGTATGCAAATGGCATGATAAAAGTTGCCCAAACCGGCCGTGCGTGCATGCAACGAAAGAATGACGATGAAGCGAAAGTGATTTGTCAAGATCGTGGCAGGTGGCAGTACGTCGTCTCTGCCTACACCTCTGGGATGCAGGCGCACTTTTAATGAATCGCAGTGCTAGTTAGGTATGAATGAATAACTGTGTGAAAAACTAAATAAAAAACCCAATTGAAAAATAAAAACTAAGGCCGTATTGCACCAATTTATTAAATTAGGATTACATGGAATTTTACGAAAAATCTTCATATGAAAGTCATTTTAAGTAGGCAGCTTATTAAATGAAACAATATTCAGCAAACAGTCAACAAATGAAAATAACTGACTATTTTCATGGCGAAAAATGTATTTTTCTTCCCCGGCATTACGTAGTACTACATCTACGATCAGCTAGACCATCATTGGCTGTATGGCTTATTCAGCACTCCTGCGACGGTAACTTACTAGAGTTCCTTTACCAGACTGTGATTCATATCGTTGAGGGGGGGTCCATCCCCCCAAAGACTTGCCCCGAGCCTTCCTTCCCTTTCGCACAGATAACACGCCGCACGTTTGTCCAGATATACCTATTAAGGATGCAAAGCAAAGCTCAACACAATAAATAATGCCAAACTTGTACATTCACGAACTTCGGCGCCCGTATTGTTCGCTATATTGAACTTTGTTTCGCCTGTATTTGGCCGAGTACACAGATAACGGACGGCGAACGGTGCGCGGCGAAAAAAGAAAAACACTTAATGTCAAATTGACAGTTCGAAAGCGCGCCAAAACTAGCGCGCGCTCTTTTTTTTCAGGGAAACAAAGGCCGCTCAGAAACAATCAACAAATTCGGATCATACAATGGGATCGGACATTTATTGTTCGCTATCGCAGCATTCCACCTCTCTTGTTTATAACACAGACGACCAATTTGCTCGGGAGACTTTTTATCTTGCGGTTTTTCCCTACTTTTTCACCGATATGACAGGACAGCAGCAACAGTCGACAAAAATCAAGCAATCAAGCAAAAACAGAGGAGCACAGCTGGGCGCATCGAAAAAAGAATCGAGTTGGAATCGAGCGATATTGGGAAAAAATAGAAGGAGCAATGCAAAATCGAGCAATCGCGTTTGAACAGAAGGTAGGGCTCTGTGGCCTACTCAAAATCGACGAAGACGGAAGAATCCAGTCATGAGATTCTTGAAAGCTCGCGGCAATATTGTATCACATAAGTACCTATTTTTCTCAATTCGATTGTTTGATGGTCTTCACACAGTTAAAGCTGTCTTAGCCTTTTGGTTGGTGAAGACCGTCTGATAGGGCTTCATTTTTTCATCTCCATTTCACACAATACGATGAAATCGACTAAGATATGGTAGTTCTATCTTGCTCTACATAGCAGATACAAAGAGAGAGTGAAGACTTCTTCTTGATATCATTGTTACTACAGGGGTAAGTTTCTGAGGAAATAAAAATAACAATAATAGCGATTTTACCACAGACACAGATGTTGCTTTAGGGGATCCAGATGGCTCCCCTTAAGACAAGAGAAAAGATAAGAGAAAAGAAAAATACCTTTTTTACAGATAGAATTTGCAAAAACTTTCTGTACAGTCTCACAATTATGTTAATGATGATTCTTAGGACCGCGGCCAAGAACTTAGCATTCATGCCAAAAACGACAGATTTCGGTGTTAATGCTATCTAGTCCTAGATTTTGTGCCTTAGGATCACAGTCATGGGTTCTAAAAATCACTGACTGTGGTAAAGTCGCTAATTAATGTATAGACACTTTGCAAAGTCGACAAAGCAAGCAAGCAAAAAATATATGTTTTTATCCCTTGGAGGCGCTAGTGAACCGGATGCAGCCCCTATAAGAACTTACTTAACTCGTTAGAAATTGTGATTTATTTATAAATGTCGCCAGAAAAGATGTAATTGCGCGAAGGAGAGGCATCCGTTCACAAACTGTCGTTATGCTTGTCGAGAACATTGTCGCGGGTCGGAGTAGAGGCCCTACTGACTGGATTGGGAGGCGGTGACCCATGACAATTGCAACTGCAGACACCATGTTGGATTATAACGGCTCTCTATTTCGATTACGTGTATCGATGGATTCGTTTTTGGTAGCAACGTCTATTTTTCGCAAATTTTTCGACGATATTTTTCAAGGATTTTTAATAGAATAAATAATGTTAGCAATACAATAAGCAATAGCAGTTGTACTTAATGAAAATTCACTAACAACTCAACACGTAATGCAAATTTTTATTGACAATTTAATTTTGGAAAAGCAGTTAACTGTATCTATTTGAGTAACCTTTTCCCCAGCACCAACAAAACCTGTTCGGTATGTGATATTTCATCTCCATATCCACGTTTCCAACAAAAATTTCAATGCAACAATCTTATTCGATTTAACACTGCATCACCAAACATGTATTCAGCAAACATTACCTACCGTCCGAAAACCTGAAATACCCTATCTTAGAGTGGAAAAACTATAATCCATTTATCTATTCACCTGCCTCAAAAAGACGTTGCCAAAAAGGTCCATCCTCGGCGCGGCCCGCACAATGCACACAGAAAGCTGTTTAGTATTCTTATTTTAATCGAATAGGTGTATCGAAGGCGAGTGTCAGAGGCACCCGTGTGGAAGCGAGATAGGGACGGACGACGGACCTGCCCGATACGTGTGTCGACACCAGCAAAAATCCTATTCAATTCATATTTTTCGCGTCCAATTTTTAAATGTCGTCGACTTTTGACAAGGCATACTTTAGAAGGTAATATTTTCCCTCAGTATTTTATGAAAAATTGTAATTGTGCGAGACGTCCAAGTTTCGATTGGAGCCAATCCGTTTCAATTCCATATTTCACTTCAGGAAGGCTTCCGAGCTCCAGCGACCAACCGCGACGTCAATCAAACAAGTCAACCGAACTTTGGGACAGTTTTAAAAACGCGGAAGCAATCGGAATCTCGATTTGACGTCTGCCTCCGCGGGAAGAGACGTCAGGTGTCAGATTCGAAAATTAAAATCGCGTGTTAGTCGGCGGGAATGACGGCTGTCGCGCTCACCGCGTGTTCAGTGTTGCCAGTTCGATTTCAGGCTTGTTCTAAATATGTCAACATTTCTTTGTTATCTGTGGGACGGGCGCGCGGAAATGAAAGTCCATCCACACGACTACATTATCGACATATCCCTCCATTAATACGTAATAACGCGTGATTTGTTTTGGTTAACCGTCGATAAGCCGCGCTAAAACACAGAGGCTGTTTTTTTCCGAATTGTGAAAAAAGAAAACAATTTTAACTTTTTTATTAGACGTCATCATGTGGGACGCGCGGAAGAAAACTCGCATTCATGAGTGACGTATCTCGAAGGCGCAGACTTTGACTTCTCGAATTTTCGTGATATCCCAGCATTTACCTGCCAGTGTGTCGCTCACTCGTCAACGCCAGCTAAGCCGTTCTGAGACTATTCGGCTTTGCCGTAGTCGGAAAAAGTTTTCCAGCTGCGTTCTACCGATAGCGCAACATTATTCCAGCGGCACATGTGTGACTGAAGGAAACTGTGAACAGAATTAAAAAGTCTGTGTGGGCTAAATAAACATACTTACCGCTGATTTCTGGCTAGCGAATTTCACTGAGTAAATACTTAGGGCACCATGGAGAATAAAAAAAAACATTCTTTTGAAGTCCTAGATCTTTAAGCGACTTCAAAAAAGACGAGGCTCTCAAGTTGACGCGCAAGGTTGTTTTGCTGTGTTTTCTGATAACTTTGTAAATCTTAACCGATTTCAAAAATTCTATACCTAAATTTTTTTAAGATTGGTCTCATTTTAATTTTGCTGACAAAACACTTCAACGGACAGCAGCAGATTAACCCTAATTGAAACAATTTTTGGTGTTTTGTGCTTGGTGCACGTAATTGCCTAATTTCTTTGGCGCATTTTTTTATTATAATGTAGGTTTATTGGCCCTGAAGATTGTATTGTAACATATTTGTAGGTTTTGGTGGCATCTACTACAATATAATATGTTACTTTTTATTGAGTTAATATGAAAAAAAATGCGCCAAAGAAATTATTCAATTCTGATAATCACCCAATTGGTGTATTCTCTTATCAGACTTTAACTCCAAAAATGACGGATTTGAAATCTCTTTAACGATGACAAAACAATGTACCTACGCTGTAAAACAAACTATTGATAGTCTTACATCAAGGCTAGAATGATAAGAGAAAATTACAACAAGATTATGAGACGCATGTAAAAGGAAAAATACTTATTTTCTAGCGATGGTTATCGTGGCATGTAATCCAGCGTGTCGTTTTGATATCTAAATCGTAAAAATCGCTGCCTGATTAAATGCTTATCGGAGTTCCGATAACGGTTTTTTAATGTTGTTTCTTTTGCTACGACGCGAATGGATGCCATTTCCGCGGAGCGTTTTATTTTTTTCGATTTGGAATTTAGAAAACGAAAATAGATTGTTATTTTTATTCAACTTTTTTTTTTATTTCTCGACTCAGGTGAAAATTCAAGTTTAAATCGAAAAAGCCAATCTTTTTTGTAGATTTTCGCGCGTTGCACATGCGATAAGAACGATTTCCTCCTTATCAGCGGCCCCTCCGCTGCTACCGTTGCCTCACCCCCTCTCTCGCCAGTTATCAACCAAACCGTGTGTTATGTTAAACAATCAATGGGTGATCATGTAACTGCATGGTCGTGTTTCTGAACGGAGTGGTTCCAACTTTTCGTGTTGTTTCTTTTTTGTTTAAAAACATTTTGTGCCTGTGTTACTTTTTGGCGGAAGAGCTGTGGCATCGAGGTACCTACCTACATCTTAAACTTTCTTACTTTTGAACCATTACAAAAGATCTAATTTGAATCTTACTCTGTATGTTAATATTGAAGCGATTTAAAAATTAAATTTCAGATTCAAATTCAAATCATTTATTTGCGAATACATAATATTACAGTTGCACAGATTTTAATCGCAACGAAGTAGATGTATTCTACCACATAGCAGCAGTATGTAAAAAAATTTTTTACAGGTATATTACAGCTTAACTACATAGCAATGTTACATAGCATGCAATATTTATTTACAACAATACCTACAGAAAAAAATATAAATTATAATGTCAGTTATCATGTCCAATTTGTAAACAGTAATGTCATACTATTAGATTAAATAAGTTTACATTTGTGTCTTAATAATATAAATTTCCAAGTCATTGTCAGCTAGATCATTAACAGTGTAGTAGGCCTTGTCTCTCAATAATAGTTTTATCATATTTTTAAATAAATATAGTTCGTTAATATTTCTAATACATTTTGGAAGGCGATTGTATCGTCTTTAAGTGTTAAGCGTCCTTATCGTGTTAAGGACGTTTTTATTTACAATGTTGTTACTGCTTACGATACAATACAGGTAGATACCGAACACCAGCTCTAGAAAAGTGAAAAGATTTAAAAGATTAAAAAGTCGACATTCAACCAGAAGATTTTTTTTTACAAATTTGGGTACAAAACTAATAAATGCTATTTCAATAATTACTTTCATATTATCTGATAAATAAGTTTGATTATTTTAATTCGAAGAGAAGGCACGTAAGTAATTGTATTACAGCACGTTGGTGTGCAATCGACTTAACAATATAGAACCAAACTAGTTTAGGGGGTAGCGTACCTCTTTAATTAAGTGAAAACTTTTTAGGCGCACTTTGCGAGAAAAAAACTCAACCATCACGCCCGGATCGGTGACGTGAACCGCATGGGCAATGCGCATTATACTCTTCTGCAGTCGATCGGACGGTGACGCTGAACCGCATAATTACATATAGCATTAAAATAATTAATGGACACCTTAAGTTATAAGAGCGCAACGCCAAAAAACTGCTGTAAAGGTTTGTTTTCTATTAATAAATTAAAAAATAAGAAATATTTATTTTGTACATCCCTTCTCCAATATTTTGCTCCAGTTGTCCTATCGCCTGAAAATCACCTTTAATATGATGACAGACACATCAGACAGACAGTACAGACACGTTTTGCAAATTGGATCAGTAAAAAAATATTTTGCCTTGGTGGCGCCAGTGTTACCCTCAGAAGCCCCATACTCAGAAGACATCACCACTGCATTGGGACGTCTGTAAGCTACATAAAACACATATTCCCTAAACAAAATAAATTTTAATTTCTACTCAAAATCCAAATATTACTGTAAACATCTGAATATGAATGCACCTAGTTTAATTTAATAGCAGACCAATTTTCTGTTAAAATGTTAACATTTAGTGGACGCATAATTACAAAATTATCGATTCACTAATTACGATGAAACAGTGTTTTCTAATCGGTAACGATGTCGCCCGATGTCGATAAGTAATTTGATTTTAATCTCCTGACAATTTTCATCCATGTTGTATATTATGTTTATCGCCTTTTCCTTAACCGACTTCAACAAAGGAAGAGGTTCTCAGTTCGTCGGGATATTTTTTTATGTACGGTCGGGGTCTAAAAATGTTAACAAGTTTTCAAACTTGATTCTTTGTCGCAAGATGTGCATTATAGTCTATAATGCTTTACCAATGTACTTATTACCTTTCAAATTTCCAAAGCCTCGATTGTAACAAGTATCTAAATTCATTTCTTATTTTAAAATTATTGCATTTGTTTAAATGACACAGATCAAAACTCTGTTAAAAAATAGAAAGTTTGGAAATATATTGAATACTATTTTTACAAAATAAATAAAATAAAACCTCCTTGAGGGAGCGAAGAAGGTTTGCTCTAAACTTTGACAGGTTGGTACTCAACTCTTTATTCTGAGCTTTATGCTTTAACTAATCAAATCAATACAAATATCGACCTTAATAATTTTATTCATTTTATTTTATTTTATTTTTGTCTTTAATAATTGTTAATTAATTGTCTTTACAATTATGAACCGTAAGGTGGTAAACATTTTCAGACCCGACTGTATTTTTATACATAAAAATATACTTCACACTTGATGTGATTTGGGTGATTTTATAGTGACTCACTCATTTGCTACGAGAAAACACAATTTGACGGAGAGCGATGTTCACAAAAATCGCAAAACATTTTTTTTTTATGAAAAATAAAAACCGACTTCAAATCGCTGGGCGTAGACTCCAAAATATATTTGCACAATACCTACATCAAAAGGGCGTATTCGTCAAAATTATTTCTCTATTTTTAGTTCCAAAGTGTTTTGAAGTCGGTTTTTATTTTTTATTTCCTTATCTATTTGTTCTACTATAGGTACTGTTGAAATTATTGTCATGTATTTATCGTGTCTTACAATCAAATTATTGAGTAAATACATAGTGCAATGTCCTTGGAGGTCGAATGACGTCAAATCTTGTGGTATCTGTCTAGGTTAATTTAACTAGGTTACTTCATGCGAGGGATAAAACCACCATTTTATTCTCGCTCAATCGTGAGAGATGTCTTCGAGAGATCTTTCTTTCTTGAACATAAACATAAAACATAAACATTTACTATATAGGATATTATAGTACTATAGTTATCCCAGATACTATAGGATATCCCAGAATTGAAACCACTGAATCTCCACCAAACTTATATTTTCAAAACTTATTTAACAGATCAAAACTTATTGCGGCAACCAAACTTATTACGGTATCAAAACTTCGTATATAGAATAACGGTTTTAACAAATAGCTGCTATTCGCCACTAAACTTCACTAAAAGCGACCGTTCGCATCAAACGATCAAAAAAGAATGCCCCCACCCGCCAAGTCACCTTAGTTTTATTTTCTTGATCTTAGTGTTGCCAGTGTGATAAAATTAAAATTGCGAAATATTGCGTATGAAATTAAACAAAACCTTACATTACATACGATCACATGCATTGCTTCTGGCCCTACACTAGGATACCCTGTTCGTGGGAACCAGAAAGAGCGATATCACAAACATGTAAACATCTAAGACCTGGGGCTTTTTTTTGTCCCCAGCCGGGGTTTGAACCAGGGACCTTTCGCATGATAGGCAGATGCTCTAACCGCTGCGCCACAGAGGTCATCGACGCTTATCCAGTAAAATAACCTATAATGTATTTAATACCTAAAATAAAATAGTAATAGCAATAATTATTCACATACATCAGCATTTGAAATCGCCAATCCGCGGTGGGCACGCGTGGTGATTAAGCCCATACTCTCTCACTGAGAGAAGGCCTGTGCCCTACAATAGCACATCATCATCAAGCCATTATGTCCCCACCGAGGGGCACGGGCCTCTTCCCTGAGGAAGGAATAGGCCATACTCCACCACGGGGCCAAGTCCGGATTGGTGGAGCCATGTAAGACTAGTGGCTGGTCTTAGTGTCAGAAGTTTTCAAGGCCTCTGACTTGGCTTAACGACTGCAATCCATCGACGGCAGCCGGCACCAACTGCTTAACGTGCCTTGTGAAGCACGGAGCCGCCCGGAAAAATGCCACTAGCGTTAGTCCGTTAGTCATAGACGGTGACCCATCCATGGACTGAACGCGCCGTATGTTGCTTAACCTGGCACATAGACGTAGACATTTATAGAGACTTACGTCACAAAATTGATATTTTTTCCTAAAGTTTTAATAAAAAGCGTATTGAAATAAAGCCAAAATTAAAGTATATTACTTACTACACAATATCATCAAGATAAGGATCAGAAATCGTAAGCCCAACGTGAGACATCGAAGTGCCAATATCTTTACATCTGAACGGTCGTCTCTTGACGGTTATTGCAGTTTCAGAACTTAATCTCTAACACCTGATATGTTTAAATATCTATTGAGATTTTATCTTCGTTTTATTTCTGTATGTTACTTACTTGATTATTTTTATTTGGCTTTATCTGGTTATGTGATATTGGTGTGATTTTTTTGGGCGATAACTTTCTATTTTTTCTGCGTGGTGGTACGTATGAGGGACCACATAAATTAACATTACACACAGGCACATACATTAATTCTGACCCCACACTAGGATACCCTGTGTCGTGGGAACCAGAAACAGCGACATCACAATTATGTAAACGTTTAAAGCCGGGTCCAGACGAGTATAACGTGTAATGTAATCCACCGTGTAATGTAAAGCGAATTCTACGTGTGGACGGCACTACAAGCATTACATGTAACTCTCGTAGTGCCGTCCACACGTAGAATTCGTGTTACATTACACGGTGGATTACATTACACGTTACACTCGTCTGGACCCGGCTTAAGACCTGAGGTTTTCTTTTTTGTCCCCTACGAGGATGTCCCCACTATGGGCTTCCGTACATTTGTACAAATGGCATCAGTCTGGGTGTTTTTAATGGTTATCATAGCACAGGGTATCCTAGTTTGTGTCGTGTGGAATTTATTATTATATATTTTTTAAATAGCGGCGTTTGTAGCAGATATAATTTTATCGACATTAAAAATCGACTCTACAAGTAATACAGAGTTACCTACCTCTAACATGAATCATTCTCTCAATCGCTCGTAGCCTCGGCCTACTGAGCGATCTTAAACGATCACGAAGGTTAAGCAACATAGGGTGCGTTCAGTGCATGGATGGGTGACCGTTTATGACTAACGCTAGTGCAATTTTTTCCAAGCCGTTCCGTGCTTCGCAAGGCACGTTAAGCATTTGGTGCCGGCTGCCGTCGATAGATGGCAGTCGTTAAGCCAAGTCGGAGGAGGCCTTAGGGGCCTTGAAAACTTCTGACAGTAAGACCAGCCAGTAGTCATACAAGCCTCCACCAATCCGGACTAGGCCCCCGTGGTGGACTATGGCCTACACCTCAGGGAAGAGACCCGTGCCCCTCTGTCGGGACATAATGGGCTGATGAATCATTGTTCAATGTTATTCTCTGTTCTTGCAAAACAAAACACGTTTTCAATGCTGGGTGTATCATTCTTCCTAAATGAACAGCATCCTTTTTCTATTTTTAGAAGGGTGCTCACTCAATCCACACGCACACATCTTGGTGATAGTTTGTGACCAGATGAAATGATTATGCCGTGTGGAAGTTATAATTATAAAAACGTGTGTTCCAATTTTAAACCAATATTGTTACCAACCTTATTTTGTTTTAAAAAGAAAAATATATTTGTGGCCATTAGTTCTTTTTAGTCATCAAATTACTTTCATCGTCCACCAATTCGTTGACAACCGTGAACACTTTTATGTGACCACTATATCAAGTTACAGAATTAAATTCAACTGTGCCATTTCATTACCATACTAATCGATGCCAAATGAATCTTTATAGATTGGTAGGTAGGATATAGTTGCGTATGTTAATGTTATGCACCTGTAGATTGAGAACCTTGATTTTATAGTTTATTGAAACAAACGTTTTAGATAGGTATACAAATACATCTCGCACACAAATATAATAAATTAGAAGGACTGATGACCGCAATGGACAATGCGACAAAAAAATGCTTGCCTTTTTTAAAATAATTTTTTAGTAGAGGGGAAAAAAGAAAAGACCCGTATCTCTTCGATTTCTTCCTTAACACATATTTAATAAGATAAATATTATTTTAGAAAAAATATTTTTTTAACCGGAAGTGACGTAGCTCTGAGACCTATATGAATATTGTGTCAATGCCTCACTTTGCCAAGTTAAAAAAAACTATGACTGATTGGTCATCTGTCAAACAGACACTGACGAGCTAAGGAAACTTGCATATTGTGGTCGAGCTGTGACGTCACACATAATTTTTCGAATTAAATTTTCTTTCTCCATAATTATTGAAGTAAGAATTTACAAACTATTTTTCTTATTTTTAACTTTTTTAATTTAGAAACGGCATTTTTTATTTCAACATATTTTTTGTCGTATTGTTCATTGAATTAAATCCGATGCGAATATTGAAAAAATGCACAGCCAACAGCGAGCCTTAATATTTCTGCCCTCGTAACGAGAAACACAGTTATACCCATTACTGCATTTTTAGTTAGAATGCAAAAATAAGCTACTTGGAGGCATTTTTTCCAGTAAAAAAGTAATGGTGGCTGTAAATCTACAGGCTTAACGTTCTGTCTGTTCTGTCAGCACCTTTGATTCTACGGACTCAATCCTATCAACACACAATACTGGGTGTTGATTTGTATGATTTCGTCCGACTCAGGGATAAAAAATATTTTTTTTAGTGAAAATCACCTAAAAAACATAAAGTTGTATTATTTTCACTTGACGCATCTGGTGGGGGTTTCGCAGGGCGGGGCGGGAGAGTGAAGAAAATTATTTTTTTATATATATTTTTTTGCTTCAGTATCATGTAAATAACCACCCCTGCGTCGGACGAAACTGTACAAATCAACACCCTGTATAATCTTGCTTAGATATATTTTACGTTTATGTTTTAGCGTTAATAAGTAATGTTCTTCTGTAATAGTTGTAAATTTATAGATAGCAATCAGAAGGAACATTAAAATGATTGTAATTACCTCCAGCTATTTCGCATTGGTGATTCGATCACGATTGGCTTGGTTATTTACATTGCACGATACGATATCGTTATATCTAAAGCAAATACACTATAATAAATACACTTAACTAAAGTCTGTCTGTTAAAGTATAGGTCTACTTTGGTATTTATTTTAATATCGATTTAATGTCATTGAACCACAAACAGTTTTACTTGAAAATTGTCTGTTACATAGTATCTACTACTTAGTTTAAGCCGGGTTTTCACGGTCTTATTGCGCTCGGACCGAGTGCGCCATCCGAGTAAACTAATGCTTCTGATTGGACGGTTTTTCGTCGCGACACTAAAATGGCCAATCAGAAGCATGAGTTTACTCGGATGGCGCACTCGGTCCGAGCGCACTAAGACTTAAGTAATTATATACTATTCGTTTACAAGTAGAGATGTTAGCCACTGAAATGATCGTACGTCATGTCTAGGATTAGAAATATCTATTTTAAGGAAAACATAGCCCATCTACCTGTTATCATATCGATTTAGAGTCGAAAACGGTTCTAGAAGTATAATTAACACGAAGAAGATATCGGTTTTTATCTCGGCTTTGTGAAATTAGTTTCCGTACATAGTAAATAGATACAAAAAAACTTGGGTATGGCAGAATAATCATAAGTAAGATTAATGCTGTAGAAATGAGGTCTTTGAGAAATATGTGTGGTGTCTGGTGTTACTTTGAATGACAGAATACGCAATAGTTTGATTAGAGAACATTGTGGAATGAAAGAGGATGTAGTGACTAGAATTGAGAAAGGAATGATGCGTTGGTTTGGAAATGTAGAGACATGAACGAAGAAAGACTGACGAAACAAATATTATTATATTGAGCTAATGTGAGTGGAAGGGCCGGTAAGGGACGCACTAGGCGAACATACTTCGACCGAATAGGGGATGTATTAGCAAAGGGCAAGATAAAAAGTACCCGAAACCGACTTGCCTGCATGCAACGACTAATGAATGTCGATGAAGCGAAAGTGGTTTGTCAGGATCGTGTCAAGTAGCAGTATAGGCAGTAAAGGTTGGTGTGATGTCAATTCTATATCTACCCTTTGCGTTTTAAGCTTTCAATAAGGTCAAATATTTAACTTTAGAAAGCTTGATACGGTTGCCTACACACATTGAGAATTAGATACCGAATCAATTTCAAATAGGTATCGTATCGAACGTTCCGATCGAAAATTCGTATTTCGAATATTTTCGAAGCGATTTATTCATAAATATTTGGGTGGCCTGCGACTTACAAATCAGTGGCCAGTGACACAAATTGGCCTCCGAGGAGTTATTAGAGATGTAATGGGAAGATATCTTTTTAAAACTCCTTTTCAGATATCTTTGATTGAAGCTACTGTATTTAATATGGAGTAAAGAAATACTGTTTTGACGACCTCTGTAGCGCAGCGGTTAGGGCATCTGCCTTCCATGCGTGAGGGCCCGCGTTCGGACCCCGGCTGGGGACAAAAAAAGCCTAGGTCTTGGATGTTTACATGTTTTTGATGTCGCTGTTTCTGGTTCCCACGACACAGGGTATCCTAGTGTAGGGCCAGAAGCAATGTATGTGCCTGTATGTAGATGTATGTATGCATATTCAGGTAATATAAATCGGTTAGTAAGCATTGCAACAGATAAAATTGTATTTAGGGGTGATCCTGCCAGTCTTTTAGCTGCCAGCCCTTTTGGCGATAAAAAGTACCTATACAATTTTCAAGCAGGAAGTTTGACGGAGGCCGTAGAGTGGCGGCGCGTGCGCCTGTTGACAAATATCGAACCATTTTGAGAGGTTCAAGTGAGGATGCACCTCTCTTATGAAAAAAAAAGTCCACGAGAATCTAAAAATTTAAAAATGGATAACATTGAGCCAATATTTATTTTCTCAAAGCTATATGGGCAGTCTTTAGGTGGAGTATTGCCTATACCTTCCTCAGGGATGAGACCCGTGCCCCTCGGTGGGGACATAATGAGTTGATGATGTGATGATGATATTTGTGGAAGTGCAGCGAAATGCTCAAGGGATTGTATTTTTTTTGTCAATTTAATATAAAACCTCTTGAAATGCAAAGTATCATGATAGCCAAATGAAATATGTCCTCTTTTGTTGCAGGTAAGTCACGCTGAAGTTAAAAACCCATCAAGCCACATTAGCAACGATTCGACCGGGTGTGCAAATCGGAAACAAGCCACATATTTCTTACGTTTGGGGGTAAATTGATTACCCATAGGTGATCATACCTATACTCAAATGGAGGTTGCGTTGATGTAAACAGAATTACTTTGCTCTGTGGACCTTTCAAGCGATAACCAGACGGATATTTTTTGTGTGGTTACAATTGTGTGGCTTCGTGTGATCTCAAAGTATATACGCTTGGGCTTCTCTTGAAGGAAAGTACATATTAATTAATTTTCATTTAATTTTTACTGGGTTACAAGTATGACCGTAAGACAGTAAGACCAGCCACCAGTCTTACAAGTCTCCACCAATCCGGACTAGGCCCCCGTGTTGGAGTATGGCCTATACCTTCCTCAGGGAAGAGACCCATGCCCCTCGGTGGGGACATAATGGGTTGATGATGATGATGATGATGATGACAAGTATTATTTACAGAGTTTTATGTCAGCAATTTGGCTACAACCTGAAATAACATATCTTGTAGAGAGTCCTGTAAATGAATTAAACAAAATGGAGATTTACTCTTCAGTACGTGGTCTAATAGCTGAAATGCAATATGTAGATGGCAGTCAAAAGGACGTATTTATAGAATGTGTGAAGAGATTTTATAGCTCGCACTGTCTCGATACGATTTTGTTCATTTCATCCACTCACCCTCAGAATGCTAGTTGCGGGTGGATAAATTGATAACTAATTTAAGGCATGTCTCGGTAAGTGTAATTATTTATACCATATATTTTCTTTAGCATAAATCTAATAATTGTAAAATACTTCTTTTAAAAGAATACAACGAAGAGCCAATCCTTTTCCAATATTTCAGTCTGGGAAAAATTTAGAGGGTTTCAGTCTTAAGCCTTTAAGTGGTGAATTTTAAACCTGTCCAATCCTTTCTCTGGTGCCGTTCGAAATGCGCCCTTAGGTCAAGGCGGTAGGGTTGTATTGGTGTTCCTTTCTGTGTGTAGTTCTCAAGAAAGAACGGGAGTGGAAATATTAAAATGTATGTAAAGCCGGGCATCGATAAAGTCAATAAATCGTGGTGGATCGCCCGCCGCCGTATCGGTCGTCATTAGCACCTTCCCATGGAGGTGGGAACGCGGTACGAGCTTTGTAAGGGGTTGTATTAAGATTAAGGCCGGCTTGCACCATCGACTAAAATCCATTTAACTTTAAGCTAAACAGAATTTTGACAGTTCCGCCAAAATCGTATTTCATTTAACGTTAAATGGATTTTAGTCGGTGGTGCAAGCCGACCTATACTTCATATGTTTAGGTACTTAACTAAAGGTAAACAATCTTGATACGCCTTTTTATTGGAATTTACACTTATAAACCATAATCCTTACACAGTTCAACTCAGGCAGCCGGGGCTACGAGCGATTCAGGTAAGAGTATGGGGACGCTGAATTGAAACTTACCCAAAGATTGAAATCACCCCTAAAGGGTATTTTTTTTAAGGCTGCTTTTTATCTTATCTTATCATCGCGTCCCGAGCCCCCCTGTTTGTACCAAAACCATAACCTTTTCTATTTTTTATGTAATAGAGGGAACCTTGGTATTAAAAAAACTACTCGGACACTGTTATTGGAGAAAAAAGGACGGAATTTTAATCTGTAGAAAAAAGTAAAAAAAGATCTCGGAAGTATGTACTTAGTATGAAAGCGTGAAACCAATTTTAATTAAAACTTTCGTAAGTACAAGACAATTATAAACTGTATTCCGGATATACTTACTTAACGTTTTGTCGGAAGAGTCCGACCATTTTTCAGGTGAGCAGAGCTCGTCCCGACTAAAAGTCAAGTAACTGTGTCCGTAATAAAGTTAATTATAATTATTAACTCTTCGTGCCAATCGCGAACCACGAAAAAAAATATATAGACAAGACAAACCCGAACAGCCATTCCATGGCGGGGCAATCTGAAACCATAAAAAGTGAAGCTAATTTTCCGACAGCCCGGAGTCGCAAACTTTAAACGGTCTAAACTCCGTTTAACGTATTAACCTCATTCTGCGACGGGTGACTTATCGCGCGTCCATTTATCTGCTGACGCGACTCGCGTCGGCGAAGAAAAAAAGTTAATGCAAAAAAGTTTAATAAAGTCAGCCGCGCCCCGGGACACGTGGAGAGATTAGATTATTGTTGCGGGTCCAGGGGCGGTGCGTGGCGGTTTACGGGGAAGGAATCGTTGTTAATAGTTAACGTCAAAATACAATTTGACAGCCCTTAGTGCCCTGCGACGCCATGGCGACGTCGCCAGGTACGTATCCAAGCAGTTTGTATTGAATGGCGACGTTGCCAGACTGTCGCCAAGCGAGTTAGGCACAATACATTTCAATATTAACTGCTTGGATACGGTCGCTGGCGACGTTGCCATGGCGTCCTAGTGAGGCAGGGTACTTAGTTTGAAGTGTTCTTTTGTTCTCATACGCGATTTGTACCTACTTTGTTACGAACGTCATCTACGAGTCTATTCCTGCAAAATTACACGCTCACTCATTTAGGATCCAAACTGATCAACGCATGTTTTCTCCGTCTCTTTCACTCATTCCATTTTTATATTTCTCGTCTTTCTTTTTTATATCAATATTAGATCCAAAAGGATAAAAATCGCAGATTTTTCGCTATATTTGTCGTTGAAGAGTTGTGTAGGCATTATCATGACAAAGTTTTACACGGACGATTTGATAAATTATTTAAAAAAAAATCTTGACTGCAAAAATGTTTACAAATTCCGCCAATGTAGTCTTAGAGTGAGAAAAAACATGTGTCTATGTGTGTTAAGCATGTAGTTTGCTATAAAAAGTAAAGTTTTAATCATGATTAATCTTTTTTTTTTAACTAAAACTTTCGTAAGCACAACACATTGTAAACTTTTAGTCCGGATTTACTTACGGGTGTTGTTATATCGGAAGAGTCCGACCTGGTCCGACCTGGTCGGAAGAGTCCGACCTGGTCCGACCTGGTCGGACTCTTCCGATATAACAACACCCGTAAGTAAATCCGGACTAAAAGTTTACAATGATTATAATAATAATAAATAATAATAATAAACTCACGCCCGTTATCCCCGAAGGGGTAGGCAGAGGCACCAGTCTCTAGAACTGGACCCACGTTTTGCCGAGTTTATTAGGTCCCAAACGTGACAAGTGGCAAGCCTGTCGCCGTTATCCGGGCACAATTTATCAGCGAATGGTGTTGCTGTACAAACAAATGTACGTAACTAAAAGTCATTGGTACATGCGTGGTTCGAACCCAGACCCTCATGATCGAGAAGCACAATGATTAATCATACTTTAGTATACGTTCCACGCGAATCTAGACTTGATTCACTGCACAAAAAAGCGCTCTAGCCCGGAGGCAAAACTCCAAACTCATTTCTAAACAGCGTCTCCAGCCCTCGGAGGGCAATTACCAAAGTTCTCTCTTAATACGCCAACTCGGGTGACAAATATCTAGTCTACATTATGTCTCTACATTAACAAATACGCCGCGCGATTTTTCTCCGGCGCGCTATCTCGCCGCCCCAGGGTTGTCCGTGCCCCGATACACACAATTTTTTACATAAGAGCGGCGCTTTATTCCGAGTTAAGTCTTTAAAAATTTTATCGCGGCAAAAGTTGCTCGCACCTCGCGACGGTGGGAATGAAAAATCGGAACGCATTAATCTTGCCCGGGGGGTTTGTTAGGTGACGCTTAGTGGAGTTCGGTGACGTGCAGCTCTACGGTACACGATGCATTTTCAGGTTTGATTAGGTATTTACAGGTCAACTTTAAATCAGGTCATAATATTTGGTTGTCATTTAACAGCGATCGTATGAAATGAGGTTAAAAGCGGCCCTATCTATTAGTATAAATAATTATATAAACTCACGCCTACATCCCATAGGTATAGGCAATAGGTCTCCGGTCCGTAACGACTAAATGTCAAAATGCGATGATTTCATTGTAACTGAATTTCAATTCACCTTAGTCCCATAATGCCTGAAATCTCAAATGACTTCATTTCAATTTGTCCAAATTTCAATTCGCCTTAATCCCAAAATGCCTGAAATCCAAAATGGCTTTATACTACAATGAAGCCGGAGACTGGGGACAAAAAAAAACCCAGTTCTTGCATGTTTACATGTTTGTGACGTCGCTGTTTCTGGTTCCCACGACACAGGGTATCCTAATGTGGGGCCAGAAGCAATGTATGTGCCTGTGTGTAAATGTTATGTTATGTTATTGATAAAAAAGTCGAATCTTGTCAAGGGATCCAGGATATCAGATTAAAGTTTCTGTATATAAAAATAAAATCCTGGGAAATCGTCACAGAAAGCACGATGACCATGCTTTCGTACACCGTAATACAGACGCCGGCAAACATATATCTTAAACAATGCGTTGTAATGGTTTTTTTGTCGAGGTTAAATTCAAAATCATAATATAATGTCAAATCAATATCATATAATAAAGTACTCTAATTACACTGGACTGACCTGGGGGAGGCCTTTGCCCAGCAGTAGGACACAATAATATAATTTTAGTGTAATAAATAAATAAATAAAAATAAAAAATAAGTTTATAAATTGTATAAGTCGATTCGTTGATGAATCGGTCTCTGCACCTCACATCTTTTGCTCAAAATGTTTGCCAACATCTGTACTATCACAAAGTCGTGCCTCAAAGCCAGCCTTCCGGGAACCCTTCCATCCAGCTTTAGCATTTACTCTTGAAACAAATCAATACAGCTCTTAATTTCTAGAGAGTACAGTCTAAAACGACCGCAAGAATATTCCAATGTATCTGCTCTCTTGAAGATCGTTCTACAAGAGAAAACAGAGTTTATATTCCAGTTAATACAGAAAAATAGCATATTTTTGGAGGCAAATTATGTACATCATTGAGACTTTGTTTATAACTTCATCTTGGTAGTAGAAATGAGAATCTGCAGAATCCTAACAAAATTTAGCGGTCCTACCCCGTCCCAGGGGTATGGTCAGATGGGGAAAATTTAAAAAATGCCGTACGGTCTCATTCGAACTAGCGCAAAAAAATACATAGAAAATGATACTTTTATCGCCTAGTTTGTTTTTTAAAATTTCCTTCCTACCCGGGAAGGGGTGGGAAACCCTAAATTTTGTTAGGACTCTGCCACTACCCAGATGAAGTTATAAACAGAGTTTAATTGATGTACATAATTCGCCTCCAAACTGGAATTTTTAGGCTTACTTTAACTGTACTAAGTAATAAGCGTCACTTTATGCACAAATTTTTTTGTGATACCCTCTGATAGCACCAACGTATTTCCCTCAACTTGAGATGTTCTAAAATCATTCCTTTGCGATCGCTCGTCTATTTTAAATACCCATACTTATCAATGAAAGTAAATTATTATAAAAACACAATTAGCACTTTAGCTACCCGGGATGTTAGGTATAAGGATTCAATAAACACCGCATCCTTCTAAATCACTTCGAAAATTACGACGAAGTTATGGATTCCTCCATGTTTCTAATAAATTCGTAAAGAAACAGGTAAACATAATAGACATACTCTGTATTATTTCCCATTCGTGTAAAAAGATATTTGAAGTACCTACACAGAAACGCGCGATTGTAGTCTCTACAGCTTAAGCCGGGTCCAGACGGGTGTAGCATGTAATGTAATCCACCGTGTAATGTTACTCTTGTAGTGCCGTCCACACGTAGAATTCGTGTTACATTACACGGTGGATTACATTACACGTTACACTCGTCTGGAGCCGGCTTTACACGATACACAGCGTAGGAACAGCATAGCAACAAAGCGGGGTGTTATCCCGAAATCGCCGCGCAGGGTGGCCGAGTCTCGCGATCGCTAGAGAGAGATAGCGCGCGACTCGCGCGATATTTCGCGAAATGACACGACTGAGATGCGCTCGCGCAGTGATTAGCCGTCCCTCTCTGCGGAGTTGTCGTGGGACGCTGATGGAGATTTCAGACGAGACTCGGGATGTTGTTGTAGCGATTTGTTGCTGGGAATGGGCTGATATTGGCTGCGTGGTGGCGCAAAATACATACAAAATAATGAAAAACATAAAAAATAAATGCTTCCATTAACCTAACTGTTTTTCAAAATCTTAGGTATTTCCAACCTCGAATCAATATTATCATAATAAAATAATTGTTAAAATAATTTCAATTCGTGCGTAGAAAATAAGGTGTTTCTGATCGTTATTATTATAAAAAAAACACAGATCTCGATTTCATCATTTTGCTTTCTAAACTTTATTGACACCTTCATAGAGGGAACAGTAATTGAAAATTTTCTTTTTATTTCAAAAAAATGTTAAACCTTTGCATTTTTTTATCATCGTTGCAGCCTCCGCTAAATTATTGTTCTACGTAGAAATGTAAATTATATTAGACAAGCATTATCAGACAGCGCCACAGAGGAAAAAAAACTTTGGCCTTTTCATCTACGTATAATGAAATTATTTATTTAGCGTCTAGTGGCACCTTCACTCACACTAAATGGACGAATGGACCACTCGGACGCAGTAGGGCTGGGACGTTGTTTTGATGGAGTAGGCATGTCCAGCACCTATACCATCCTGACAGGAAAACCACAGAAATAAAAAATCTATTAATAACAAAAAAAACCGCAGAACAAAAGTTGCCGTAAATAACACGCAAGCAAATGACTCCACACAGAGATAAAGATATAGATTTATTTTTAAGAGAAGACACGCCCTCTACGCCTTTATTTTTTTATATTGCAACATAAACATAAAATGGACACGCTTAAAACTAGCAGATAACAAAAAATTACAGATTTATTTTCAAATCTGGCGACACAGCTGAGCGCGCTTCCTACTGCCAAAAAAAACCATGATTTTTAAAATCTAGTTTATGTTAAGTATTTCCATGTTTTACACGCAATTTTGGCAATAAACCTTTTATTCTATGACAAATTCTAAGTGATGTATTTCAGAAACTGTTCAATACAGCGATGACCATTCATAAGAATGTCCAGCAGACTTTCTTAGCGGCCAGTACCTCGTGGGGTCCTATCGAAAAGCCCTAAATCCGTCGGCGCGACGTTACCCGATCGCGCGATACGCGATGACGGACGGCTGGCGATAGCGCCTAGCCTGCGCGCGCGCAGTGAGGGTGGCCGCCTTTGTCTGGGCCGTGGTGTTATGTAAATTATCCGTGGCTTTTGGATTTTACGCTGCTTCTGCACATGAGTCGTCCCCGGTTTCTCGAACGAACTACACTTGGCACAATTTAGGTGATTTCATTTAACTCCGATTTCATGAACGCTAACTGTCAGTTTTCACTCCAATTGAGCATCCTTGCAAGAACAACGTGATATTTCGAAGAAAACCATTTATTCATATTTTATTTTATTATTTTATTCATAGATTTTTTTTGACGCCATTTTATTTACTCCGAAAACGCCGGAATAATGAGCAAAAGAGACACTGCATCACGTTATAGCGCTATCTCTTTCGACCATTACATTGAAACCTTAAAAAATGCACCCATGTAACAACGCAAGGGTTCCGAAATAACACGTTGTTCTTGCAAGTGTGCGAATTATTGTTTAATTTAGTAGTATAGGCGCATGTCCCACAATAGGCTTCCCTCAGAAAAATATTATAGGTTTAGGGCCGATTTCTGAATTGAGAATTTCGCTAAGTAACTACTTAACTGAAGTGATGTCTAATTTCCCAGAAGAGCGTGACAGAACGTAATTTGAGTATTTGAGACGCTCTTTTCTGAGAAATTTGAAACTGAAATTGACCCATAGGGCCCATAGAGTTTCGCTTAGTAACTAACCGGCTCTATGGACCGGTTTCTGAATTGATAATTTCACAAAGTAAACACTTAAGTTCTGTCACGCTCTTTTCTGAGAAATTTTACGAGACAGCATTACGTTAAGTAATTAGGTACTTAGCGAAATTCTCAATTCAAAAATTTCTGAGTTGAGAATTTTCACTTGAGTAAATACTTAAGTAACGTTCTGTCACGCTCTTTTCTGAGAAATTTGACGAGACAGCACTACAGCTGTTAAGTATTTACTTAGTGAAAATTATCAATTCAGAAATCGGCCCTTAGTCAAAAAACGTGACCACTACTTTAAGCACTGAGGTATGTGTTATAGCGAATGATATTGCTGCAACAAATTTACAAAGTTGATGAAACGATTGAGGTTTGTCAAGATCGTTGTAAATGCAATGCAAAGGCGTGAGTTTATTTTGTAAACTTAATATTTATGTAAATTCACAAATGGGCGTGAGAAAACAATACCATATAGAAAAGTAAGGCGACCCCCAACTAATATTCATAAAACATACACATCATTTTTTTTATAATATCTGCTTGTAAACTTGCTGCGAATTTGAATCCAAGCTTCCTCTCGTCACACTGAATGCTATTTGGCATTATTACATTATACATATACGTACACTCCATTTATCTCGAGGTATACTTGACATTTTTTCAGACTTTAAACTACACTAAATCAAAACCCTTTAGCGGTAGAAAACTCGAAACAGTTTGCAAATTTAGTACTAGCTATCACTAAATTTGTAAACTGTTTCGAGTTTTCTACCGCTAAATGTTTTTGATTTAGTGTCGTTTTAAGTTTGGAAAAAAAGTCAAGTATAGATAAATGGATTATAAGTTAAAAAATGGAACCGAATACGCGCATACGTGTGAGCCAACGATTCCACAGTCACGCTATTACAATATTATAAAATAGTGGCTATTGCTACTACATATTATTCGCAAATATACGACGTCGCCACTCTCAGACTCTATCGTTAGTCACCTAGTCTACAACCTCGACTAACGCTTTTTCAACCAAAAAGCCGTTTTACAAGCAGCGCTCACACGCTCTCGCGTCGCGTCGCGTCGCGGAACAATGACGCGATAACCTCCGCCAATATATTGCAATCGATGTTTTTATGAATCGATAATTTGTTCGCGGCCGACTCGCCGCGGAGCGATCGCTATCGGCTCTGTCACCGCCGCCCTGCCAAGAAAAGCACAGCTGTTGTCTTCAATAAGACAATATGGGTTTTACAGCCATGGTAAGAAATGCTTAGTGTCTATGCTCCAGAATCAATCGGTTTTATAAATGAAACACGATTCCTAAACACTTTTATAGAAAATACGCCTAGGATACACACTGCCAACGCGTCACCGCGCGCGATTTCCGTCAAATCACGCGGAAGTGCGGCTTAAGTGCGGCTTGTCGCGGGGTATAAGAGCCTAATCACACTGCGTATTTTATACGCGCAGAAAACGTGCGTTTCGCGGTTATTTCCATGCACAAAGGGCGGTAGATTTATAGATCTGTATCGTAAATAGTCTTCTAATTTGAGTAGGTATATAAAAACCAAGTTGATAAAATAACTGAAGTATTGTGAAATAGTTTGGTATTAACCCTTTTCCACGATTATCGACTGTGAAGTGAGTATTTGCCGCAGGGTCGTCATACACCGCCACTCCGCGCGTAGAAGCGGATCAAACCGCTACGTGACGGGAATTCACGTTTCCATCGCCGCGCGCATTATTCGCCGATCCACGCACAGTGATGGGACGCATTGCCAGTGGGAAAATCCTCTGAATTTAATTCGAAGTACGTTAGGTGAAAGTCAAATGCCTTTTCATATTCAGGGTCGCCTCTGGAATACCCGCTTCTACTTAACTCAGTGACAGTTCATTTTATCATCCGATGTCGTAGCTTCAGAGCTGTTCTCATCAGAGTCAGCAGTGTCACCGCCGCTTTGTTTCGGTGATGTTCCTCATGAAATGTATTTCTTGCTAGCGATCCCTATCTGTCCTTCTCATACATACGGCGTGCAGTTTCGATGCCTCGATCCCTGTCCCTCTTACCCATGCATGCCTCGAATGCTTCGGCATCGCTCTTCAGGTGTTCCTGATCGTTAAAATTTGATACTTTCTTGTCTCCGTGCGCCGTCGCGAAGTTAGTTTTGATTCTCGTTAGAGTTTTTGCTTTTGGGTTGCTAGGGGGAAACTTCGAGGCATAATTATCGTCTTTTGGGAATTTGAACAACAAGTGTTCGCCACTGAGCCACTGTCGTGGCATGGAGACTCAGTCTACATGGGAAAGCCCAAAGCTTCTTCAAACCATGTGCGACTAGCTGACTAGCGCAGCTTTGAAACGACGATGACGCCTTCAACATATGTACCTATGAAGAATATTACTCTAGCCACTTCGGATTTGGTTTTTATTAATAAGGGCCTTGATTTTGTTAGTGCATAATAGTTCAATGACAGTTACATAGTCAGGTCACATGATATGTTTCTTAATTTCATTGACGTCTACAATTAATTATCAATATACCGCGCGTGCGCGCGTTGTATATTGAAGCAGCGATGAAATGAAATCGACGCGTGCATGCAACTACTACTGTACTACAATAAATTAGCAGAATTCAAGCACAGGTCACCTAATCCTCAAGCTAGTCGTAGTATTTTCTCACGGAAAAGCACCGACTGCCAATAAGTTTCAGGAAATGGAGTCGGGAATATTCCAGGCACCAACAACTTATGCTAGAAAGAGTGGACCATCGGTGTCACCTAGCAACGCGCCCGACCGCCTTACGCCGAAAAAGAGAGGAATCCAATCATAACATTTCCAGCGATACGCATCGCGAGCGCACAATCCCTAGACAAAAGGCTGAGTCTAAAACCACCGAGCTTTGACCAAATTCGGCGTTCCTCAGAACGCGATAACGATCGGGCGTTTTTATTTATTGCCATCAGAGCCACGTGATTCGGCTGTCCGTATCTATCTAGCGTCGGCATAAATATAGTTTATCGTCGATCGGCGAGATGCGAGATTGGGGGATATTTATTTGCCGAGTGTACTCGCCCACGGTGTGTGACGGCGACGTGGCAAGCCGAGGCGTTGGTGTCAGCATCGTAGTCATTTTGCGATGAAATATGTCGTTTACGTAACCGCGGGAAATCTAAGAGCCTAAGCACAGTGCGTATTTTATACGCGCAGACGCCGCGCTCGCTTTCGGCGCCGTAGATACAGATTGTTGCGTTTGTATTTATTGAAACGCACGTTTAACGCGATACAAACGCACGGGTGGAAGAAAGGGAAGAGGGGCGCGCACTAAATGGGTCTATTCAATAGATTCGCTTATTTTATGTTTTTTTTTTTCTTTTTAAAAGGAGTAAGCAATGTAGTCTCAGCCGATACTATTGTTTAACTCAAGAGGAGTCTCTGATCAGAACGTAAAGTTACGAGCGATCACAGCGCGTTTCTATCACGTTATCTGCGCGCGTAACGCGCAGTAGAGGCGCGTTTCACGATCTACCTGTGTGCTTAGGTTACAAAGTTGCGTTCGAATCTCGTTTGAAGCGCGTATACGCAAGTCATCTGCGCGTCGTCTGCGCGTTTAAAATACGTAGTGTGCTTAGGCTCTTACGTAGCCAAATAGTCCTATTTGTTAAAGCGGGATTACTTAGAACACTCTCCAAATGCAGTTTAAGCTTTCACATAATTCCACTATTCTGAAGAGGTGAGAAGAGTATCACGCCTGTATCCCAGAGGGTTAGGCAGAGACCAGGGACTGCCATCTTACACGATAGCGATTTTCTATACAGCCTGATTTTTTCACCGGTGCAATAAATTTTACCATATCAGAGGCAGAGGGTGGCGGGGTGGGGTGAGTGAGCGGGCGGCGGGCTGGCCGGCGCACGATTTGGCCGGTCATTCATTCAGTCCGCGCGCATTGACCTAGGTAAGTGCACGTGCGCCGTTTCCGCACTTCCTGCAGTCGAAAATTACGCGCGCGCGATGTTTACAAACCGCGAGTATTACGAAATGGTTCGTAGTTACTTTCTCAGTGGGGAAAATACAGTGCAGCTCGGCGGGTATACGCTGAAGAAAGTTTGCCCCGCCTGATAAATGCCGGTTTTATTTAACCTCAAATACTCAACACCAGGACATTCATGAGAGTGACGCAGCATTTGATAGACTACGGACAGTTCACTGCACCAGCGCACGCTCAATGCCGAGGAGGGAGACCTCCCTTGGCCGTGGAGATCGAGGAACAGATATTCGCATTCTTCGAGGAAGACCTCAGAAGGAGCACCAACGACGTGGTACGCACGGCGCACTTCGGCGTTAGCCAGTACGTGGTGTGGAAATTCATACCACTACCAACCAGTGCAAGCATTCCACGCCGGTGACGGTCCTAAGCCCGTGCAAGTATGAAGGAAGAATTGAAATCAAGTAAGATTTTTTTTGCTACGTCATACATAAGTCATACCTACTGGCTGCGCCGCCACCGCCGCTTCTTTTCCTTCCCGCAAGCCGCGCGCAGTTGCCAGCTCGTGCGTTTAGTTGTGCTCATATTTCTTTAAGATTTGCGAATAAGTTCAGACATTGGTATTTTTGTTTTTTTTGTACCAACGGGGTAGTAACAAAAAATGTTGGTGTTTGTATTTTGGACTTAGTATAACGTATCATGTTGATTTATTGTACCGGTGAAAATATCACCCTGTATTTTAATTATGTACACGTTGTATACCTATAGTCCACTTTGCCATAAATTGTGATGTAGATCTATACAATGTTATGTAATTTCCTCTTCCCATATATAATTTTACTATTACTATCTATGTATGTTTGTTTATTGAAATATGTATATTGTATGTATGATTTAAGTAAGTTTATATAATTATAAAAATATTTGATAACATCATAATTTCACGACTCCCCGACTCTAATTTCTTTCTTGTCTCCGTCTATGGTTGGCTGGAAGAAATTGCTTATAGTAATAAGACCAATTGTACTTCGACTTATAATAAATCTGCAAATGTAATTTATGTGTACAATAAAGAATATTCTATCTATCTATATCAAGAGTCTATTATGATTCTAAATGTCAATTGCCATATGGCGAAGAAAACTCTAAACAATCAGTTAACTAAATATGGACAGCAATACCCACAAAAACCATCGGCGCTTATCAACAAATCAGTTTATTTATTTGTATCGATGCGGAGTGCATTGTAGTTAGAGATGTTTGTTCTCGATACGCCTACTAGCACTTTTCGCCGGATATTGTTGTCTTTATCGGGCGATCGTTCGATATATTGCTATTATCGCTTTTAAGGTTCAATGATCACCCTATTTTGTGTGTGTTTTAAGAGGCGATTGTAAACAAAACGCTCGTATTGACGCTTCCTTTTTGACAGAGTTGGAAAGTAATTACTTTTTTTTAGCTTCAATTATCGATACGTAATTGAGTTTGAGGAAAGGGGGACGATATTTTTTTTTATCCTTTTTTCAAAAGGATAAATTCTCCTTGGTCTAGAATTTGAACGGGAAATGTTCGTCAAATGTACCATATTACTGTCACTTTACCACTTTACCGTCGTCAATTTCGCAGTGCCAACTTCTAGAGGAGTTTTTAATAGCTAAACATAATCTTTACCCTAAACTGATGTAGGAGCCTGGATTGTCTCCTACGACGGCATTCCTCAACAATAGGGACTCGTTAAGAGATTTCTTCAAAGAAACCAACATCTTAACTGTTGCAAGCAAGTACATTTATGAAAGTATTATGTACGTTCGAAAAAATATTAAAGACGAAAATATTATTAGCCATCGTAATTTTAATACTAGAGAGAAACATAAATTGACATTATCAAGATTTAGATTTGCAAAAGTTAATTCATCTTTTATGGGGCACTATATAAGGTTCTACATTAAGATTACCCAAAATATATTACAGTTATCCCCGACACGGCTTAAGAAATGTGTTAATCACACTGTGCAAAAAAGCTTATTATAATAACATAAAATCAACGATTATTTAGAATACCAAGATGTCTGGTGTTAAAAAGCAGATTAATATTAAATGTATTCAGAGGAGAATTATGTCTAGTGTTCAACACATCCATGAGTAATAATTTTTAAGTTTGAAAGTTTGTCAATAAAGCAAAAAAAGTTTTGAAAAGAATAAATGTCGAATTTCTGTATCAGCTCCTTCTCCACAAAATCTATTAATTGCGAAACTAACAACTTTGACGTTCATAAAGTAAACATTTTGTTTCTATTGTGAATAAAACTATTTGAATTTGGTTAGTAGCATGGACATAAAACTTCGCAAGCCAAACAAGTTTTTCTACCGTACGTATAGTGCATTTTACCAATAAAAATGTGTTCTTAGTTTCTTTAACTACAATTTATTACATACAACGTTATAAAATATGACCCATATTTTCGTATAGGGTAAACACACTCCACTAACAAGCCCCAGCACTGCAATGCGCATCCTCATCACGAGGCTCCATTAGGGGGTAGGCAGCGCAATGAGAGCTGATAGCGGCAAATGTCCATATTAACACTACGATAGCACGACCGCTCACCTCGGCCAACAGGTGCACTTACGGAGGGTTTTTCTGTGGAAATTATTAGTTTTAAAGTATGAAAGTGTAAGAGAGTAAAGCGAGGAGAGAAAAAAGTCACTGTAACTCTAGAAAACAGCGTGATGAAACCTGCGCTCCAGGACTATCCCAACAAACATGTAAACAATTAAGACCTGGAGGTTTTTTCCCTGGCAGGTTCAATCCCCAGCCGGGGTTTGAACCTGCGACCTCTCGCATAGTAGGTATAATGTATCGTCATCAACCCATCATGTCCCCACCGAGGGGCACGGGTCTCTTCCCTGAGGAAGGTATAGGCCATACTCCACCACGGGGGCCAAGTCCGGATTGGCGGAGGCTTGTAAGACTAGTGGCTGGTCTTACTGTCAGAAGTTTTCAAGCCGCCCTAAGGCCTCTGACGTGGCTTTACGACTGCCATCTATCGACGGTAGCCGGCACCAACTGCTTAACGTGCCTTGCGAAGCACGGAATCGCTCGGAAAAATGCCACTAGCGTTAGTCATAGACGGTGACCCATCCATGGACTGAACGCGCCGTATGTTGCTTAACCTTAGTGATCGTTTAAGATCACTCGGGTAGCCCAGGCTACGAGCGATTCGTATAATGTATATGGCCCGCTATTTTTTATTTATTTATTTAATATTATTTATTTTAACAATATATGTACTTATTTCAATATAAATAATGTACATTTTGTTCGTTGAATGTGAATATACTCGTACTTATAATGTTACTATTCAAGAGAGGGCCCCATCCGCATATAGATAGATAGATAGAAAACACTTTAATGTACATAAAAAAGGAGATTACATACCATACCACACCATACCGTACCATACCATATACCATATACGTATAAAATAAATAATGAAAGGCTCACAAAACCAATATTTCGTTTGCCTGTGGAGACAATACACACAGTCAAACATGTATGTAAGTAGGCACTTAGAAAAATACTGTCCATTTCAAACTTCAAACCGTAAAAAACTTAACTGTCACAACACTTACCTATTTGAATGTTTATCATCTCGGCTCCACGTCACCATAACTTCCCGCCCGCCCTGGCTGCAGCGTTATCAGGCCACAGGGCGGGTGTGCGGCACTGATAACGCCCGCCCGTCCAGACGCGATACACAAGAGACCCGCGGTATAGGTATTGAGAGGTCACTATAATCCATTGACTATACTTGTCATTTTTTTTGGACTTTAAACGACAATGAATTAAAAACCTTTAGCGGTAGAAAGTTTGATAATGTTTGCAAATTTAGTACTAGCTAGCACTAAATTTGTAAACGGTTTCGAGTTTTCTACCGCTAAAGGTTTTTGATGTAGTGTCGAGATAAATGGATTATAATCTTTAGAAAGATAGAGGACACTTTACTTCAGAACAAGACAAAAGATAAGAACAACGATTTATATATTTTTGAACTAATACTTTCGTAAGCACTCGGATCAGAGCGAAACCTGGTCGGACTCTTTCCGCAAAAAGTCAAATTATCCGGAATAAACGTGAAATTGAAAGTGAAATGGTTTATTTATAATAGAAAAACACATACGGGCATTACACTAGGCGTAAAACCTGTATGTATAGTGGTGACCGAAGGAAAGTAAGTCTGACAAAACTTTGACATGGCGTATGAAAAACAACATCACAATAATATTATAATACCAATTACATTTGCATCAATGAAATTTAAAATTAAAATTAGTATAACATTTTAAAATTTAAAAACATTAAAATTACAAAATGAATAAAAATTACTTCTACGTAATTCAATTTTGGGGATACCGCCGTTTAGCCAAAGTATTTTTCGCCAAATTTTACTTCCCAATAAACTTATGGCATCAGTTTCATTTCCCAAATGAAACTTTAGCAAGTTTTCATTTCGCATTTTATTCATTTGGTCAAATTATCATTTCGCATAATTTTACTGCGTCAAGTTTTATTAAGACAAACGTTTATTATGCTAACGTTTTATTTTGGCAAGTGTTATTTTCAAATAATGGAACGGGGGGTCAGCGATGTTCTTTACATCGCCGACCCCCCGTTCCATTATTAATACGTGACAACAGAAATATAGGTGCGACGACGCGCGTAGCGAAGCGGAGCGCGTCGGAGCGTTAGGTTCTCTATGTAAGATCGAAAACAGACTCGACTTTGATGCGTTCTTACCTTGCCTCTTGTTGCCTCTTTGGTAAAATGAATTTTGACCAAGTATTTATTTGGTAAACAATAACTTGCCATAATAACTTTTGCTAACTGTTTATTTGCTTTAAGTTGTTTTGAGAAATGTTTTTTTGCCAAGTGATAATTTGCGGAAAATAGTTTGGGAAGTAATACTTTGGGAAACGATTTTTGGCAATACATTAGTAAACCTCAATTTTGACATAACATAAACATTTACTTACAGGCAGATGCATTGCTTCTGGCCCCACACTAAAGTTAATTATTAGGTGTTAGTACATAACTAATTGACCTGCAAACGTTGTTTGTTGCGAACGTTGTTGAATCGCTCGTAGCCCAGGCTCCCTGTGTGGTCTTAAACGATCACGAAGGTTAAGCGACATAGGGCGCGTTCAGTGCATGGACGGGTGACCGTATATGAGTAACGCTAGTGGCATTTTTCCGAGCGGTTCCATGCTTCGCAAGGCACGTTAAGCAGTTGGTGCCGGTTGCCGTCGATATACGAGCCGTTAAGCCAAGCCTTACGGCGGCTTGAAAACTTCTGTCAGTAAGACCAGCCACTAGACTCACAAGCCTCCACCAATCCGGACTTGGCCCCCGTGGTAGAGTAGACCTGTACCTTCCTCAGGGAAAAGACCCGTGCCCCTCGGTGGGGATAAAATGGGTTGACGATGAAACGTTGTTTTGCCATATTGACTAGCCTATGACCTCTTCTCAAAACCACCAAATGTACACAAAATAGTTCCAAAACATTTTTGAAACCATTTTGGGGGAGTTCGATAAGATCGATAAAAAATTATTTGCCACACCAAAAACATACACAACACATAATTATGAGACAACGATAACAAACATTGTGACACGACATTTTTATATATTAGAAGATATCGTAAATTTACATCGCCCAAAATGGACTTAATTCAAAGAGGTTAATTAATATAAATATAGATACAAATTATCCTAAACAAGCGTGCGTGCTTGCATAGCTAAAAATAAACGGGTATGCCCAAGTAGATTTATTTGTTTTAATTTGTTTGAAATGTTTTTATGCCAAACTTTTGTCTTCTTAAGCCAAACTGATGGATGATCTCAGGTAGATAATGGTCTCAAACATTGAGGTAGGTATGGACCTAAATAATAATAATAATAATAACTGTCACACAACACTATCACTTGACATGGCCCCAACCAAGGCTACCCTGTGCTATAGTAACCAGTCAAGGACATTACAAACATGGAAAAACGCCCAGACTGAGGCCAAATGTATGTAGCCTGTAAACTCTCAGGTCTTCTCACGATGTTTTTCGTACAACCGCTGCTACTGCGTCCCATGGACCAAACGCCTTCCCGGCGACGACTAATAAAACTATGTAACATGCCTTCCGCGGCAGCGCGGAGATCGTAAACCGAACGGGGTGAATCGCGACGATTATCGAAACGCTGGTATCGCGGGCCGGCTTGCACCACCGACTAAAATCCATTTAACTTTAAGCTAAACAGAATTTTTACAGTTCCGCTATACACTGGTGGTGCAAGCCGGCCACAGTATATGATTGACTTAATTTGGTGGAGATAAAAGTTCTGTTGCTACACTTAGAGGAGGAGGAACATTGGTGTTTTTTTACTTTTATAAGGGTATTGAACAATGTTTGACATGGCAACTGTTCATTGCACTCATGTCTATTGATTTTCTTCGGAGAGTCGGTCGGTATAGAGTCCATCTACCTAGATGGACACTATACCGACTCTTGTAATACATTTAAGGTGATTTGAGAAAAGATGGTCAGAGTGAAGTTTTTTTTTTTCGCTGCATTTTTCTCCACTACATTCGGCCTCAAAGCAGCAGCTATCATTAACATTATAAGTACATTGAATTGCCATCCAACAAACAGAATACAACGAAAAGAAATATTAAAAAAATGCCGTAAGAGATTTCTCTCAGAAAACTTCGAACTGCAAACATAAAACCAGAATTTCTATGATACTCAAGCACAAACATTTATCTACAGAAGATATTTCCACCAATTCAGAGCTTTATTTAAAGTAAAACGAGCTTAAATTCCAAACTGCAATGAATCAATTATTGCGAGCACCCGCTACGAAAGCAATACAAATTCATTGCCGCGGCTATTAGACCAATATCACTACTTCTCAGGTCGGCGGGCGGTTATGTGACGTTTTATTTTTATCACATTGAATCATACCGGGCGACGCTGCACTCGCGGGGCGGGCGGGGTCGGGCGGCTCCCAAGCCACCCGGGGCTGTGAGTGAAGTGGAAAATTACTAAAAAAAATCTCTGTAAAGTTTCCTCTTAACGACCTCGTTAACAATTGAACACGCGGCTTGATGCTAAAGATCTGGCAAAACACTCAACACGCTTTTTTTTATGTAGAGTATTTAATGTTGTATGTGTTTGTCAATAAAATAAGAAATGAGAAATAAGAAATGTATTGTGTAACGGACGACTGTACACAAAAAAAAACATCTCACTGTTTAAAACTTAACAGGTAATCGCTAAATTGTAACATTATGATTTCATATCAAAACCATACTAGGCTAGTCTGTATCATGGCTGTTGACGCCTCTCATCGACTCTTACTATTACATTATATAATAAATAGCTTAATGACGTATGTATAATTTTTTGGTTTTTCCTTCTTAATAAAATAAAATAAATGGGACAGGTTTATACAATTTTGTATAAACCTGTCCCATTTATTTTATTTTATCAAGAAGGAAAAACCAAATCAACAAAATTACTTAAATAGGAAATTCTTAATTCAGAAACCGGCCCTTTGCCTAATACAATCTTTTTGCCAAATCCAATAAATTATTATACATTTTGATACTAATATCATGGACTGACAAATAGATCGGAGAAAAGAAGTAGATTTCTTCAAATTTGCCAATCCGGACCATCCAAATTTTGTCTGGAAGAAGACACAAAGGCTTCGTCTGTACTCTTAGACATATCTGTGTCGTTTCCTTTCTTGTGTATCTACAGTAAAGCGTTATATTTTTATCTTTGAGACGGCTTCGCCTCGGTCCTCATGCCCGCTATATCCGTGAGAGTCACAACCGGTCGCCACAAATGAGTCGGCTGGGAGTCCACCCGGGTCCCTTATCGCGCGCCAGCAGCCACCTTATCGGGGCCCAGCGTTTTATACCCAGGCGGGCACCCGCCCGGGCATGGCGGCGGGGCACAGAAGCCTCATCCCGCCCGTGCTTTGGAAATATAACCTACCTAACATGAGAGCGTAACCGTCAAGCCAAATTGGAGGACTTAGGGGCGGCTTGAAAACTTCTGACAGTAAGACCAGTTACTAGTCTTGCAACCCTCCACCAATCCTGACTTCGCCCCCGTGGTGGAATATGACCTATATACCTTCCTCAGGGAAGAGACCCGCTGCCCGATTTTTTTTTATATATTTATTTATTTTCACAAACCTAAGCTATCCTTACAGGAGACCCTATTGCGATAGCGAAGAACAATATTACTTATATGTACCTAGTCACATTAAATTCAAATAAACAATAAAATAAATCATTAAAAAATCAAATAATTAAAAACATGTTCAAAAAAATAATACTATATAAAATAAATTAAATTCAATTCAATTATTAATAAAAAACGATTCAAAGGGATTAAAACACATATCAAAAGAATACTTAAAAAGAATAGTAGATGTCAGTCATAAATAAAGCTTGACGAAAGTCTATGTAAATAATTTATGCCCACTTAATAAAATACTTTTTTATCAATGTATTAAATAAATTGATTTTTCAAATTCGAGTTATAACATTGTTTAGGGTTTTAAATACGTTCCAGCATGAGCCTATATTTTTTCTCACTTGGCCTCCAGATGACCGAGTTACATTCGAGGTGACTTTTTACAATGGCTTCGTAAAGGGCGCGTATGGCTGATATGTTCGTAAAGTTAAACATCTTAAACGATCACTAAGGTTAAGCAACATACGGCGCGTTCAGTCCATGGATGGGTCACCGTCTATGACTAACGCTAGTGGCATTTTTCCGAGCGATTCCGTGCTTCGCAAGGCACGTTAAGCAGTTGGTGCCGGCTGCCATCGATAGATGGCAGTCGTTAAGCCAAGTCAGAGGCCTTAGGGGGCGGCTTGAAAACTTCTGACAGTAAGACCAGCCACTAGTCTTACAAGCCTCCACCAATCCGGACTTGGCCCCCATGGAGTATGGCCTATACCTTCCTCAGGGAAGAGACCCGTGCCCCTTGGTGGGGTCATAATGGGTTGATGATGACGGTTATTTTGTCTCGCTAGTCTATGACCGGGCACACCCGGGTATCGGCGCGGCGCCACGACACACATTGTCTTTTTGTGTTTACAGTACACCTTCTATCAGTAAGTTGGCTCCTTCGCCGTTGTAGCGACGGTTTTTAAGTTTCATACTTCGGTTTTTAAGTTTGAGGAAACGGTGGTAGGCTAGGCCCCTAGGGGGTAAAATAATGGCTCGGAAGCGGGAGGCACAGGTTCGATTCCCAGTACGGGCATGTACCTATGTCGCAATAGAGGGTTCGGGGAGTGCGGACGGTACAAGTAAAAGTAGGGTATCCAGAGACAGATAAGTTTTTGATTGATTTATATGGTAAAAGAAAGGCACCTGAGGACAATGAAATAAAGAATTCTTAACTAAGGTAAAAGTAAATATAAAATTACATTAGGATTATAAAAGAAAGCAGGAACACTTACATAAATAATTAAGTGCCCTTTGAATATTGTAATATGATGTGGTCATCATAGATAATAATTATATAATATGCTGAGTAAAGCAATCCGGGTAGTGATAAAATAGTAATGACGTTTACGTCCACTCAGTTTGGAGGCTGAGGGTTATCTGGCTCAGCTACGTCCGACCACGGTGGCAAAAAATGTCAAAAAATGATTAAATTTGGAATAGTTAAAAGCCAAAAAATGATAAAAAGCAACGAGGCGAATTGCACCTCGTTACACCTATAGCATTGTTTTCTAAGTTATGAAAACATCGCAAGGAAACCTGAGTGTCTGAGCTGTTACATACCTCAGCGCTTGAAATCGCCAATCCGCGGTGGGCACGCGTGGTGATTTTAAAGCCCATACTCTCTCTCTCTGAGAGAAGGCCTGTGCCCTATGGTTGTAAACAAGTTATCCAAAATGATCAAACCCGATAGAGTGGAAAGTTACGTAATATAAGAGCTGGACCGAGTTTTATAAAGCTTCAATACGTAGTTTATTATGACGATTCATTATCTGCCTTCTTGGTCTAGCCGTTAACGCGCTTGACTACCGAGACAGAGGTTTATTGAGCATAGTAAACAACACAGTGGCAATGCGGCGGACTTAATGCTAAAAGCATTTTCTACCATTCAAGTGCAGGAGGTGGATGACAATAACTGGTATTATCAAATTAATGTTCTTATTTGCACCGACTACCCGTCTCGCTTTTCCTTCATCAACTCTCCATCGTCTTTTGTCTGGAAGAAATTGCAATTAATTAATTAATTAAGCAATAAGGCCGCCAACTGTACTGTATCTTTGTGAATGTTTTGTCTCTGTTTTTCTTGGTACGATATTTTTTTACCCCACTTATTTTCATACACCTGCAATCGCCTGAGAGAAAATTGTTGTTGTTTGGCTGTAGCATTTTCTCCGCCCTCTTTCCATAGTAAAGATAACTTGCGCGATAAACGTATACCAGAAATGAAAACTAAAACTAGAGATAGTACATTCCCCTATCAGTCTACCTACGCAAACACACGCGGCAAAAGTAAACATCATAACGCGGCACCGCGCAGACTTTAAAACGGCTCCCAGGGCGGGCGGCGCGGGCGCGGGCGGGCGGCGATAGCGCGTGCGATAGGGCGGCTGCTGGGCGCCGATAGCGGGCGGGCGGGCGGTGACTGATGCAGTGTGTCACAGCCGTTATCGCCGCCTCGCAGCCCTACTACACTATTGCATTGCTACGAATTCTAAATGACTAGTTTTGGCTTTCGTCAATACGTATAAATATGGTATAGTCACTACTAAGTTAAGATTAACAACTAACTAACTATAAAAATCAAAAATAAAAAATAAAAATCTTCCATAGATTAACGTCAGATAACTGAAAAAAAAATCGCCCAGCCAGGATGTGTTTGAGATGGTCATGGATGAGATGATGAACATCATATCAACGATTACAATGTGTACATTCTCCTCGGTTACGTTTTGGGTGAAAAAATTACAAAAGTCTTTATAAATAAAAAATAAAATAAATAAACTTACGCCCGTTATCCCCGAGGGGGTAGGCAGAGGCACCAATCACTAGAACTGGGCCCAAGTTTTTCCGAGTTTATTAGGTCTCAACGTGACAAGTGGCAAGCCTGTCGCCGTTATCCGGGCACAATTTATCAGCGAATGAAACAAAAATGTACGTAACTAAAAGTTATTGGTACATGCGTGGTTCGAACCCAGACCCTCATGTTCGAGAAGCAAGGGTCAACCCCACTACGGCACCACCTTTATTTTTTCTTCAAATTCTTTATTTTTTTACTAAAACTTTACTTTGTTTGTTGAGGGTGATCTCACGCCATGGCGTGAGATGGCACGCCATCGAACTTTTGGCGAGTTTTAATATACTGCATCACCTGTATTCTTGTGTTTTAAATAAATAATAAAAAATAGGGATTCTAGTCGTCAATTCGAGCTATTGAAGCAATGTATGTGCCTGTATGTAAATGTGTATGTTATGTTATGTTTATGTTTATTACATACAAGAATGCAGTATAGTCGACACCAGGGCAACCTCCACATTTTTGCTGCAAAGTCGACTTTACTGTGACTGATTAGAGTGCACCCAGATAAAGGTAGATAGATGTGCCGTCGACTGTTCCCAACGCGGACCCAGAGAAACAATCTCGCACACAGCATCTGTATTGCAGACAAACGGGCGAGTTTAGTTACTCGAGCGATCTCATCGAAGCATTCGTGCGGGCCTTATTATAAACAACAATCCAGCAATCGGGCTTACATCTCAATCCAAAAACAATGCCCGCTCAGCGCCTCGGCTCTCGAGAGCTGCAGTGCTGAATGAGGAAGAATATGCTAAGATGAGAAAGTGTTATGACAGAATGGGGATACTATGAAGGTTCTTGCCGTCATGGAATTACTAGTGTTTTAATAAAGAGGTCTCCCGGGACATATTGGTGATTTCGGGTACGAATCCCGGCTGGGGACAAAAAAACCCCAGGTCTTGGATGTTTACATGTTTTTGACGTTGTTATTTCTGGTTGCCACGACACAGGTTGTCCTAGTGTGGAGCCAGAAGCAATGTATGTGCCTGTTTATAAATGTTTGTTTTTGTTTGCTTATATCTTATAATTTAACAAATAAGAAAAAAATGGTTTCACTTTTAAATTTACATAATTATATTTGGCAATGTTTCACTTTTAAAAGTCGCACCAGACTTTCACGCTATATGCAGTTTTGATAAATAACGAAAATTGTGCCTTTTAAAATTACACATATAATCCTTGGCAGGTCTTCTGGATATGAAATAGCATATAATGAAAAGTTTCCAAATATGGTCGGTAAATTCAAAATTTAACTTAATATTATCGCGTATTTTTTGGGACCAAAAGTTTGTCAAAAGTTTTTGCACAAATGCAAGGCAAGCTTTTGGTGACTTATCATTTATTCTAATAATTAAATTGTGTAAGATTTTTTTTCTAGTAATTTCCAGGGATTAGGCAGCGGTAAAAGGTGTGATTTTCAGCGCTCAAATAGAAGCGATGGTGTTGTAAGCAATGCAGTCTAGAAAGCAACTTTTGCAATACACCCCTCTTCACATTCCTCGCCCAATCCACCTGCCACAGACAATTGTAAACTAACCTTTTAACAAAGCCTTTTGGAATCATAATAGATTAACTCCCAAAGCCTGTTAGGACGTTTCCAAGTATATTGAATCGTCTACCCCAAAGCGAACTAAGTAACCAGTTACAGTCAAAGCAATTAAGTTCTTAAGACGAAGGAGAATGGATGAGATTCGTGTTTAATCAGTTGCGTATCGTTATGGGGTGTGAGTAACAAAGTACGCCCTTTCAAACGGTCAATGTATGCACTCTACAAACTGGTAAGAAGTGAAAAGTCAATTTATAATTTAAACTTGTCAATTTGTAGTTTTTAAAGTTTTGGTGAAATGAAATGAAATTTATTTGGCAAAGAGAAACCTGTGACATAGTATTTAGGCCTTAATATAAGACCTTTTAATATTTTAATCTTTAAAATATCCACAAAACCAAGGGTTAACTGGAAGATAATGCTTTTAGCATTAAGTTCGCCCTTTGTTTTTTTTATTTCTATAAAATTGTGCAATAAAGTATTTTAATAATAATAATAATAAAAGATAAGATACATAATGTAGTTTAGGTTTCAGTATTAGGGTTTCAACTGTTATTTAAGCTAGACTGGGTCTGTAATATAGATATCAGCTTCCATCGAAATTATGGTCTGAGCCTACATTATTGTAAAATTTAAGAGAACCCGAAGGGCGCATTAAATGGTTTATTTTTATTAATAAGTTTACTTTGTAAATATTCTGTGTTTATAAATCCTTTACATACATTTACGATTGACATAAATACAGCTCGTTTGGAAAGTATTGCGTATAGAGATATATTTTCATGACAAACAATGGTGCTCTGTTTAAAATATTTCGTAAGTCCCGATGGGCGAAACATGTACAAGACGTATTTCAATGCAGCAACCTTATATCTTAAGTTTGACAAATGAACAATCTTTATCTTTATCTTGCGCATAATACGGATTCATTAAATCTAGGTAGGTTATTCCGCCTATGTAAGCTTTTTTTTAATTGTCGGATATAGGTAAATTAAAGTTTGTACCTAAATGTAGGAAAATAGCTAGGAAAGATGTTATAGAAAACATTCGTTTTCTAACGTACCTAACGTTTAACTTCCGATGCATTCACATAATTAAAAGCAGCTAAGGCCTTCCGTGTTTTTTTTGTCTTAACGTACAGGACACTAAAAAACATGTATTTTTGTATTAAAATTAAAAAAGGTTAATTTAATGACTAGATGTATATTTTTAACATATTTACACAATTTTTGGTTTGCCGATGGTCTTACCATAACAATGGCTTTTAATCGTTCTTTTCAAGGTCGTAACGCAATTTATTACAAAAACTGGTACATCGGGGGGCGTTATTTTTATCATCATCATCATCATTCAGCCACAAGAAGTCCACTGCTGGACATAGGCCTCCTCCATAGATTTCAAAGAAGACCAGTTAGAAGCGGTTATTTTTATAGTACATTCAAAATGGAATGGACTTTCTGTACCTTTTTGAGTATTTGGGATGATACTTAACGCTCTATCAGTTTCTGCATAGCCCGGAGGTGTTTGTAGAGATTCTGTGTGGGCTTTTGTTTTGACAAGATTGGTCGTAGCTATCAATTTTTATTTTATTAAAAAACAACAACAACAACACTATAAGAAATATACAAGAAATATAAGATAAGATAAGAATATTCTTTATTGCACATAAGAAACCAGAGACAAATAAAATTTACAACGCAACAAACAAAACGAAACAATAAAACAAAACCATAGATGACGCCTTTGGGCGACTTGAAAACTTGTGGCAGTAAGAGCAGCCACTAGTCTTACAAGCCTCCACCAATCCGGACTTGGCCCCCGTGGTGGAGTATGGCCTATAACTTCCTCAGGGAAGAGACCCGTGCCTCTCGGTGGGGACATAATGGGTTGATGATGATAGATCTATGGTTTTGTTGGCCGACTCAGCGTCAGCTCAGCGTTGTTCTGGGGGTGTGAACCCTCAGCGCTGATTTCAGTCAGTGCCAACGGTAACTCATAGTTGTACTCCGGAGGACGTGTAGTGTTTTATTTATATACACACTCTCGCTGAGGTAACAGAGAGGTAAGTAGAGAGGTAATTAATTCGGAACTAAAATCACACCTAAATAATGACGACCTCTGTGGCGTAACGGTTAGCGCATCTGCTTACCATGCGAGAGGTCCCGGGTTCGATCCCCGGCTGGGGAGAAAAAAAAACTCCAGGTCTTGGATGTTGGACGACACAGGGTATCCTAGTGAGGGGCCAGAAGCAATGTATGTGCCTGTGTAATGTTTATGTTATGTTTATGTTAAGGTAAAATTGCTACAACACCAACCCGATACCCGAACGCTGCAATCAAAGTGTTATCGCTGGATCCAGCGGGCGACCAAACTCAGCACCAACTATACCGGGTGACGTTAGCGGCTAAACAAACGCTGATTATGATGTTAGGCAGCGCGCGTTGAGACGCGGAGCGGTAACTTGGTGTTGGGGATATTCTGGTGGAAGATGTTCTAGATCCGATTTTATTCATATATCACAAACCAGCAGTGTACTTTTTAACAGATGTTAAATACGGTCCAAAGGCAGCGGCTACCATTGCATGTTACAATATCACGGTGAAAATTCATAATCTAGTTACAATATTGTATAACTTGTGATGACAGCATGCTATAAGGACACTGTAATATGGACGAGAACCAAAATATAAAGTATCGTAGATACTGCACGGTCTACCACGGCACACATTGTGTTTTGCTGCGTTAGCGCTTTACACTATAAGATAATATGTATCTCTATTGTCTAGCTATAATCTTAGAGTAGCCAGCACGTATCATTGTGAAAGTGTCTAAAAACAAATAACTACATTGCTCATCTTTAACTAAAGCTCCAAACACTATTACTGCAACTAACTAACTACAACTTTACTGAATGGGCCTAAAACCCCATTGAGACACCCTTCGTCGTACGGTCGCACTCGGACATAACTGTGGCTAAGATTATTATGCTCAGATTCTATGATTTTCTTACAAAAATAGAAAAACGTTAATGCTGCGTCTAGACACCCGTTCACGACCGTAACGCAGGTGTCAGCCATAACCATAACCAGTGTTAATCATTTTAGAGGGAGGCCACCACTTACTCATGCATGCATGCATCTCCGGGCGGCATATCGCTGAGCTTGGGTCCATTTGTCAAAACTGTTAATATAAGTTTGTTAATGATGACTAACAACTCCTTTATGTTATGTTTTTTGGAATCTAATATTTGTTTTAATTAATCTGTGTTTTGACAATAAATGTGGTTCACTTTCGGTTTCACTTTCACTCCACGATTCGGATGACCTTTAGCTCACCTGCTGTATTAGTTCTAACCTAACTAGGTCCTCCCACCCGGCACCGCTTGTCGCACCGCTCGTCGCTCCGCCAGCCACCCAGCGCGCACCCGCGCCTCGCTAAATAAATCGTTATGCGGCGCCCGCGCCCCGCGCCGCGATAGGGCACGCGCGGGCTCGCAAACACTAACGCAACGAATTATTACGTGTTTTTCGGATTGCCGCATGCCGGCTGCCAGCCGACAGATTATGCGTGTGTTTCAGGGCCTCAATGAGGGAATAGACTTACCCCCGGTTTCTCTAACGCTAACAGTCTGTTAATTTATTGTTAACAGCTGTCAGTTGTCAAAAGTGCATATGTGCAATAGGTGCAATAAGTGCAATTGAAACGTCCAACGTCCAAACAGCAGTTTAATACTCACACACACCCACACACACACACACACACACACACACACACACACACACACACACACACACACACACACACACACACACACACACACACACACACACAAACACACATTCTTGGTTTTTTTTTATTTGTATAAAACTACTTTGAATTTAATTTAGGTTTTTGTTTAACTTTAAAATTTCTCTGTGCTTACTATATTTACACAGTGATTTATTGTCAGTTTGACCTTCAACATGTAAAATGTTTTTCGGAAGAGCACTGCTTATCCTAAGCCACAGGTTCTTACCTTTTTTGGGGAGCAGGGTACCACGCCGTAGTCATAAGGTCAATTGTTTTCTTGAATAAAATATCTTTATCTATCTTATACAAAAAACAACTGACAGCTGTTAACAGTAGATTAACAGACTTAGCGTTCGAGAAACCGGTGGTTAGACTGTCTTCGCGTTGTTTCTCATAAATTAACAGGATGTAAGAACTTACAGGTAGTTTCGGAGGGGTTAATGTGGTACTCTCGACCACGTTTTGGAGGGGCTAATGTGGACGACCTCTGTGGCGTAGGGGTTAGCGCATCTGCTTACCATGCGAGAGTCCCCGGGTTCGATCCCCGGCTGGGGAGAAAAAAAAACTCCGGGTCTTGGATGTTTACATGTTTGTGACGTCGCTGTTTCTGGTTCCCACGACACAGGGTATCCTAGTGTGGGGCCAGAAGCAATGTATGTGCCTGCATGTAAATATAAATGTATGTACTTAGAAATTTAGAATAAGTTAGCTTTACACATTTTTTTTTCTTTCAAACTACCACCTTATTTTCTTTTTTGAAAACTAAATTTGTGAACGTATTCAGTTGCGTTATGATGTTGAAAAGAATAATTTTATTAAAACCATTGTTTTGGAGAACCGATCGGTCCACCAAAATTACTTACGAATTTAGTCAAACTCGTAAAAGATCACTATCTAAAGCAACTCTCCCGTACACTTCTTTATTTTCTTTTAAATTACCTCCTTATTACCTCCTTTAGAACTTAATTTCTTGTCGTACACATTACCTACGAATTTAGTCAACCAAGTTACCGTTCACTCTTCAACCCTTTCATCGGTGCCTTTTTTTCTTTCTTTCAAATTACCACCTTGTTTGCGTCTTCAAAACCTCAATTTCTCGCCGCAACTGTTCAGCTTATAAGCCCCTCGACAGATTAATAAGCGATCGCTCCGCCGTATTATGCTATTAGCGAAGCCTTTATTTTTACGAGGCGATGAATAAGAAGAGCCTTTAAGGCTGGGGTCACACCGGATTAAAAAGTTAGGTAACTTTCTCTTATCAAAAATGAGGCTTTTCTGCTTCAAATAGTCATTCCGTCTCACTCATGCTGGAAAATATCGTAAGTTTGTTTATATACCGTAGGCCGTCGGTTGATAAAACTACATCTAAAATATATCTTCCAAGCATGTATCCAAATCACAAATACATCGCCCCACTTATACATAACAATTTTCGGAACCAATATTTTCTAGGGTTGAATAATAAATTTAAAAAAAGCAAATTAATTAAAATTAAATTTAAAAAAAACATTATCTTATATTACATTATATTAAAACAAAAAATATTAACTTCAGCAAACCAATTTTTACAACACAATATTTTACTAGCCACATATACATACGTACTTACCTCTTTGTAATCTTTGCAGAATACAAACTTTTTTGCTTTGTTATCCAGCCAGTAAAATAATCACTTTCCTCTTTACTACCTCTTCTTTTTTTACTGAACAAAACTTCTTATTCGCATCCTTTCCAGCCAGCAAAGGCTGTACATCCAGCCAGCAACTTCGCGATAAAAACAAGAGTGAATCTAAATTGAGCACATTTAGCTTTCGAGTGACTTGAGAGATCAGAGGCGCGCATGTTAATAAGCCAGAGCCCTTTTATGCTAAACCTAACCGGGAGGTGATAGCTGGCACGCAAAAAGTGTGTGCTCGTAGGATTAAAGTTGAGTTCGTATAGAATTTGCAGTGAGTTTCGGTTGATGTTCCTTTTTCCTCTGACACGCCGGCAATAGGCTAGTTTCCCAAAAAAATGTAATTAGTCCGTCTTTTAGATTATTCAAAAATAAGGGACACGTATTTTTTTATTTGTAAATTAGAACAAAAATTACAAAGATATAGCCCATTAAAGTTACGTGTGACGTCACGCCGTGCTGCATTTTGTAGCACTGAGTGACGTCACACGTAACTTCAATGGGCTATATCTTTGTTATTTTTTGTTTAATCAAAAAAAGAAAAAATACGTATCCAATATTTTTTTATAATCTAAAATACGGACTAAATAGAATTAAATTATTTTGACCCTGGAAACTACCCTATTACCGGTACCTAGTATTTTTAAGTAACTAGTTAAGAAAATAATTAAATCCAATTGAATTAATTGAACGAGAACTGTTAATAGATAATAAATATTGAAATATGATGAAATTGATTGATATTTAATTATTCTAAATTGATCATTTAAAATTATGTATGTTATTGATAAAAACTGTTATTGTATGTGCCTTTATGTTATGTTATGTTTACGTTATTATTTATTTTATAATGCATGAATATTTTATAACGTGAAATTTATTTTGTGTGAGAAAATAAATGAATAAAATAATCCCTAGTTTAGTGGAAGAACATTTTTTCTCTAGTTCATTTTATTTTTTATTTCGCCATTTTTTCATTTACGTCCACGCTAATACCTTATAGACACTTATCTCGCGAACTATATAAGTGCCAAAAACCCCAGCGTCTGAGCGGTCACTTAACATTAAGCAAAAGAAAATTTCGCCTTTGTGCACCTCCCTCGCCTCTCACAAAACATTCGGAGGCGTGAAAAGGCTTTTATATCTCGACGCTTTTGGGGTGAAAGAATCAGATCTGGAGGTGCCAGAACGAGTTTCGCCCGCGGCAGTGGGTCACTCAGTTCTGTGCGATGCACTCTTCGTCATTCGGTGATGTGGTTTGACATGTTACGTAGTGGCACGATGAAATTGGACAGCAAAAGAGAGGATATTTTATCCGTTGCATTTTGACCTTGAAAAGAAAAATCGACGACCTCTGTGGCGCAGTGGTTAGCGCATCTGCTTACCATGCGAGAGGTCCCGGGTTCGATCCCCGGCTGGGGAGGAAAAAAAACGCCGGGTCTTGGATGTTTACATGTTTGTGACGTCGCTGTTTCTGGTTCCCACACAGGGTATCCTAGTGTGGGGCCAGAAGCAATGTATGTGCCTGTTTGTAAATGTAAAAAAAAAGTTAATAAAAATTGTATAATTTTGATACTTAGGTATAGTCTGAAGCTTTGCTTAAAAGTAAGATTACAGATATTTAGATAATTCAATTTTTTTCTTTTTTCATTCACTGTTAACATTTTTGACCAGTCATTTGAAAATTGAATAAAAAAACACAAACGTTTACAATCACCAGCCGGTGCGTGCAATAATCGTAACGGGCTTCCCCTGGCCATCAAGCAAAACGTCCCAAACAGCGTAAAACTCCAAAGACACGTCATTAAAACCGAGCGATAAGGAATCAGGGAAACACATCGCGGCGTTATAAATAAGTGCAGGTTGGGCGGATGCATTAAGGCTGCTGGGCGGGCGGTCGCCAGGTGGTCTTCCGCCCGCCCTGTATCGCGTCGATAACGGCGCTAACGCCGCGTTAGCGGCCTTAACGACGCCGTTAGGGCGGACGCTTCTTACCTCATTGTCGCGACCGATACAGCCAGACAAGGCTTCTAAGGCGGCGCCCACACTGTGTAAGGAACATAAATTGTAAGGCGGCGCAGATCGGAAGGCTGTGTATGTAATGCGCCGATAAATGGTCTAAACTGCTGCGCTGTGACGTCACCCTGGCCAGCGGGCCGTGGTTTATGGGGCCATTGGAAATTGTTTAGTGGATCGGCTTTCGGAAAATGATGGGTGAGTTAGACGTTCTCCGGGATTTATTTTGATATTGACATTTGTCAAGGGTATTTTAATCAATAACTTCGCATGTAGAAGCAACGTTTTTGTAATTGGGTTTCGTCCATATTTTCTTCATAGATCGCAGTTTGTGTGCTACTTTGGATCAAAGCTAACATTATACATAAATGTACATTGACATTCAACAAGCAGAATGTAAATTCTTTACGGTGAAATAAAAAATTTTGATTTGATTTGATTTGAAAGATTTTGACGTTACTTAAGAAAAACTTTCTAAAACTTTGTACGGCAACGTAAATTTTATCGATCGTTTCTTGGATGTTAATCATGGTGAGCAGAAACGGAGCTCGCAACGCCAGTTGCTCGTCTCTGTCTCACCAAGATTACGCTCTGCGAATCAGAGTGCTTTGCTTGTACTGAGTTTTTTCATTTCCCTGCAATTTGTATAGGAGTGACAAAGCGCCACCTAGTTGTCTCTTTGTCACTCCTATACAAATTGAAAACGCTCTCGCTATCGGAAGTGAAATGAAAAAACTCAGTATAAGCACTCTGAGCGAAACCTAGTCGAACTCTTCCGAAAAAAAAATCTAGTAAAGTGTATCCGGAATATAGTTAATAATGTGTAATGCTTACGAAAGTTATGGTTCAAAAATAGTATATTAAAAGTAACATTAAGTTGGTCATCTATAGACCATTGCTTTGCCCCAATTTCCATCGTAATCTCGCAACTAAAAACCGAAGTATCATCCGCCGCGCCTATCAGCGTATCACACAGCACTACTCTAGACTCGTATATCATTAAGCTATTACTGTAACGTGTATCAAACAGTTATTTATAGGATTTGTATCGGGAGTTTTTAATATCCTCTTTGAGGATAGAGTGGCTACTTGAAACATACAGAAGTACATATTGTTGAACAGACACCCGTAATTTAACCAAGCAAAGTTCATGCGGATAGAGATTGATATACATTTAATGTTTTCTTACTTTTGTGAGAATAGTAAATAATGTTTGAACTAAAACTTTCGTAAGCACAAAACATTGTAAACTTTTAGTCCGGATCTACTTACGGGTGAGCTCCGTCTCTGCTCACCATGATTAAGCTCTGCGAATCGGAGCGAAACCTGGTCGGACTCTACCGATATAACAACACCCGTAAGTAGATCCGGACTAATAGTTTACAGTAAATAATGTTTTGACATTGCAAGTATTTATTGCACTCATGGGTCTTGAGCTTCTTAGATAGATGGACATTCATACCATGTTATTAGATCTAAGGTGATTTGGGAAAAGGTGGTCGGAGAGGAGTTTTTTTTCGCTGCCTTTTTCTCCACTACATTCGGTCCCAAGGCACATTCAACAGACGGTTGACATTCAACAAACAGAATGTAAATTCTTTACGTTGAAATAAACTTCGGATTTCCGAATGAGAGGCGCGAAGTTGTGTAATAATATCAAGAACATTTATTTTGGATAAACAAACTTATAAAAAAATCTCCAATCCTTTTGTGTCCATCTGTTATAATAAAAACTAATAACGGCGGCATTGAGCTGCTATTGGGGGCTATGAAATTAGTTTTCCGTATAGTTTACTACTCTATTGGGTACTTTATTGAGCTTCAGCGCCAAATGTACGTTATTTATTAATGATTTCGGATCGGTTTTCGATTCGGATACGTTTTTAGGGTTCGGTAGTCGACAAGGAAGCCTTATACTTGTAGTTACATGTGCGACCGTCTTTCTCTCCCTCTCTGTCTGTCTGTTTGTCTGTCTGTCTGTCCGCGGCCAAATTCAGAGACAATTTTAGTACAAGAAAGCTGAAATTTGACATAGACAGACATACATATTAATCACGCTGACAAAACTATGGAATATGTTTTTTTAGAGTACTCCCTTACCCGTAAATTAAGGATACATTTTTTTCTCGTCTATATCATAATGTAAGGTATCGTTGGATTGTTCGTTCAAAAATATTGTGAGTGTAAGTAGATCATTTTTCGATTTAGGGTTCCGTTTGGAAAATCTTAAGCTTTGCAGCACAAATTTTTGACCGAGTAGGTTCGTCCCCCCTTCTTTTGTCTAAACTGTTGATTGTAGAAACGTGAAAATATTCAGGGCAACAGTACATATTAAACTTGGAAGGAAACTATCACGGCTAAGTAAATTTTACAAGTTAAGAGTAATAAGCGTCCATGATAACATAAGAATATTCAACCGACCAACAAAACGAAAACTTCGTACAAAATTCATTGAAAATCACTTTGATGAAGTTTTAGTTCTGTAAAGCAGATAAAACCCCCTCCGTCTACGGAACCCTACATTGCACGCGACGCGCACTTGTACGGTTTTAATACTCGTATAGATAAATATTGACAATTCGGAAGATGATTGTATATCTAACAAAATGTTTGTGGATATGTGTCTCTTCTTAACCGAATTGGAACAAAACGATGAGGCATCCAGTTTGCCTATTTTTATCTACTTATGACTTTGTTCAACACATCCAGGAGTAATAATTATGAACTTTCAAAGTTTGTTAATTAGGTTAAAACTGTTTTGAAAAGAATACAGGTGGAGTTTCTTTGTTAGTTTCTTCTCCATGTCTATTACTTGTGAAACTAACTTTGACGTTCATAAAGTAAACGTTTCGTTGTTTATTATGAAACAAAAATGTTTTAACTTGAATTTGTTTTGTAACCCCCGGTTTCTCGAACGCTATCAGTCTGTTAATCTACTGTTAACAACTGCCAGCTGTTAACATTAGATTAACAGACTGTTAGCGTTCGAGAAGCAAGCGGTTAGTTACATACCTTTTGTGAAGTTATAGTAGTAATACCACTCGCTGACTGTGAACGAAAACATTGCGAGGAAACCTGAATTCAATTCCTCAGCGCTTGTAATCGCCAATCCGCGGTGGGCACGTGTGGTGATTAAGCCAAAACTCTCTCTCTCTCTCTCTCTCTCTCTGAGAGAAGGCCTGTGCCTATAGTATAGTGGAACGTATAAAGACTGTTTACAATACAATACAATTTCTTCTTGGAGGTACACAAAACAGTTTAAGTGTGCTAAAGTTACATCTAACATCAACGCATAGTTGGTATAGCCTGTAGCAATGGATACGATTCTGGTATTCAATTAGAGGCTGCTATCTAACGAGGATGTGGTCTGATAGCGAGATACGTTATATTATTGGAGGTAACTTTGGATTGCATATCGGCAATTGTTGAATATGTATGTAACGTTTGCCCAGTGATACAGATTGCATACAAATACAATTACAAATTAAACTAAACTATGTGCCGACCGAATTGCTTTGAGCCCAGGCTGCCTGAGTGATCTTAAACGATCACGAAGGTTAAGCAACATAAGGCGCGTTCAGTGCATTAGTGGCATTTTTCCGAGCGGTTCCGTGCTTTGCAAGGCATGTTAAGCAGTTGGTGCCGGCTGCCGTCGATAGATGGCAGTCGTTAAGCCGAGTCAAGCCTTAGGGAGGTAAGCCTTAGGGAGGCTTGAAAACTTCTGACAGTAATACCAGCCGCTAGTCTTAGAAGCCTCCACCAATCCGGACTAGGCCCCTGTGGTAGAGTATGGCCTACACTTTCCTCAGGGAAGAGACCCGCGCCCCTCGGTGGGGGCATGATGGGTTGACGGTGAAATTAAAATATATCTAATAGAAAAAATCTCGTGTCATCGTGTTAGTGCACAGACTCCTCCAAAACGGCTTGGCCGATTTTAATTAAATTAATATTCAGGTCCTGATACTAGCTATCGCGATTTTTTCGTATCGTATTCTGTAAATATAAGTTAACTCAAGCCTCTGTCCTGAATCACGTATAGTCCGTCCTGTATAGCCTGAATACCGGAGTGGTGGCAAAAAGGACTGATTGCCACTTACCACAATGCCGAGAAACCTTCAGTTCACCAACATTCACACTGTCACTGCATGCGCGCTCACGGATAAAATGAGCGTGAACTCGTGTTGTAAATCAATTAACCGCACACTTGGTAATATTACCTCCCTAACATGTTGGGCGGGCGGCTAGGGCGGGCGGAGATGCTATCGCGCCCGGCAGACCGGAAGGACGTGGTGTTAGCACTCTATTGTCCGACCGATGGCTTATAAGCACCTGCGCCGTTTGAGATTATTCAATTTTCTCTGATAAGGCGCGCTTTCTAGCCTCTCTGTAGGGTGGTGATTATTTTGGAGGCTTAAGCCGGCTTCCCACGATCCGCGAAATTGCGAACGGACGCGGACCAGCTCGGACGACACACCGTGGGAAGGGTCTCGGTCCGTGGTAGCACAGACGTCTGTGGCGGTGCGCCGTACCGGTCGTGTGGTCGTATCAATATCCGCAGAATCGCGCACCGTGGGAAGAGCCGCGTGCGTGGTGCATGGCTGTCCGTGGTCGTCGGCCGTCCGCGTCCGTCCGCGATATCGTGGACCGTGGGAAGCCAGCTTTAGGATTTATGTATCTCAAAGCCGGTGAAAAAAAATTCGTGCTATTATTTTGTGCAATATGACTGCCTCGTTGGTCTAGTCGTTAAGGCGGTTTCATACCAAAACAGACGTCGTGGGTTCGATTCCCACTGGGGGCCGCCGTAAGTTTGTACAAATGGCCTAAGTCTGGGTGGTTTTCCATGTTTGTTATGTGCTTACCTGGTTACTATAGCACAGGGTGTCTTACTTTGGGACTAGGTCAAGTAATTGAGATGTGGGGACGTAATTTTTGTTACCTCGCGGTGTAAGAAATTATAAACGTTACCAGTAGGGAACCCTCTATGACCCGTGATGACGTGACGCCAACGCAACATTGGTGACAGTGACATGTTTACTTCGCAACGTCAATATAGAAAAATCATTTTTCTTCGATAATCCAATTTTTCCGCTTATAAGTTATTGACTCGGATCGACTATTTTATTACGCGCTTCAATTTGGTGTTCGTTTCATTCGAGTCTACCGTAGACCGGTACGAAATATTAATACAGGGTGTTGATTTGTACAGTTGACTCCGACTCAGGGGTGGTTATTTACATGATACTGAAGCAAAAAAAATATATAAAAAAATATTTTTTTTAGTGAAAATCACCGTATCGTTTGCACTTGACGGGTCCGGCAGGGGTTTCGCGGGGCGGGGCTGGAAAGTGCGCCCGCGCGCTCGCCTCCGGCCGCGGCCCCGCAAAACCGGGGATTTTAGCCACTAGTCTTACAAACCTCCACCAATCCGGACTTGGCCCCCGTGGTGGAGTATGGCCTATACCTTCCTCAGGGAAGAGACCCGTGCCCCTTGGTGGGGACATAATGGGTTGATGATGATGATGATGATATTTTTTTTTGCTTCAGTATCATGTAAATAACCAACCCTTAGTCGGAGTAAACTGTACAAATCAATACCCTGTATATAACTTCTACAAAATGTATCCCTTATCTCGGTCTTAAACTAGGATACCCTGTGCTACGATAACCGGGCAAGGACACCACAAACATAAAAATAAACCCTAACATGTCATTTGTACAAACATACGGCGGACTTAAAAGACTAATACCTACATTGACTGCCAAGCAACGAAGCAGTCAATGTACGTCTCTTTTCTCGCTCTCCGTAAAGCATACTTTCCACGATGCGATAAGATACTACCAGCCCGCAGGAATCCAGCTATATCAAACAGGGAATCGAACCCCAGCCATCACAGCCGGCCATTAGCGCCGGCTATCATCCGATAACCGTTTTAAACACAAATGCATCACTCCGCTCGCCATTATGGCTTATAGGAATAAAAGTCGATTCACCTTCAGCAGATAGGGCGGAGTGCTTTCCGAGATAGCGGCCGGTCACGTGGGAGATGTGTGAGTGAGGTTGTGATTTAAATAATCTTGCTTATTGATTGAATCGCTCGTAGCCCCGGCCGCCTGAGTGATCTTAAACGATCACGAAGGTTGAGCACCATAGGGCGCGTTCAGTGCATGGATGGGTGACCGTTCTATGACTAACGCTCTGGCATTTTTTCCGAGTGGTTCCGTGCTTCGCAAGGCACGCTAAGCAGTTGGTGCCGGCTGCCGCCGATAGATGGTAGTCGTTAAGCCAAGTCAGAGGCCTTAGGGCGGCTTGAAAACTTCTGACAGTAAGACCAGCCACTAGTCTTACAAGCCTCCACCAATCCGGACTTAGCCCCCGTGATGGAGTATGGATTATACCTTCCTCAGGGAAGATACCCGTGCCCCTCGGTGGGGACATAAATGGGTGGATGATAATGATGATTGATTGAGCCGCGTGGCAGCTGGGGGCCATCAAGCCAGAGGATTTCGCGCGCTTAATCCAGAGATAATCTATTACTGAACTATGTATGACGACCTCTGTGGCGACCCCGGCTGGGAACAACAAAAAACAACTCCAGGTCTTGGATGTTTACATGTTTGTGATGTCGCTGTTTCTGGTTCCCAAGACACAGGGTATCCTAGTGTGGGGGCAGAAGCAATGTATATGCCTGTATGTAAATGCTTATGTTTATATGTGCTTACGAAAGTTTTAGTAAAAAAAATACATTCATAAATACATTCATCAAAGCGGTGGTGGCGTAGTGGGGTTGACCCTTGCTTCTCGATCATGAGGGTCTGGGTTCGAACCACGCATGTACCAATGACTTTTAGTTACGTACATTTGTTTGTACAGCAACACCATTCGCTGATAAATTGTGCCCGGATAACGGCGACAGGCTTGCCACTTGTCACGTTTGGGACCTAATAAACTCGGCAAAACGTGGGTCCAGTTCTAGAGACTGGTGCCTCTGCCTACCCCTTCGGGGATAACGGGCGTGAGTTTATTATATTTTTTATATATTTTATTCATAAATAGAATTTAAACTTAGCATATTTTACTTATACATGGAAGCACATCGACCCAAAAGACCCCCTTTAAAACATAGCCAGTTTAAACAACACTATATCACAAAGAGAGCTCCAAAGATCCCATATCGCTCGGAAGGCTAGGAAGCGAAACAAGCTGAACTCAAGGCGAACTTAGGTACGCTCGGTTAAATCTCGAGATCATCACTTTTGACTCAAAAGTCAAACCTATGCTCTATAGAATAAGAGCTACAGTAGGCAAGACCTGACTGTACCAACTACTTTTGGGAAGGTCCTAACTGGAAACCTTAACGGAATGTGAAGCTACTCCTTAGACAAAGATGTCTGGTGTTAAAGATCATTAATATTAAAGTTATTCAGAAGACAATAATAGGCTATTTGACAGTGTGAAGAAAGAAGTCTTATTCATATGTACACGTATAAATTATGAGTTTTAAAACCGTTTTAAGGCATTCTAAGTTAAAAAAATAATTAATTATCCTAAAAAACGTGTGGTGCTCTGCCGCAGAGCCATTATCTTAGAAACTGAACATTTATATCTTAAAAGGATGTACGTCAAATGAACATAACGTATGTATTCCGTTATCGGCTGTACGTGCCTTAGGTAATGATAAAATAGACATTGATTGTGGCTCTGCTGCGGAGCATACTCTCTAGCAGAGCCACAAAGAATATGTACTCAGGAAAAATAAACGCTCCTGTTTTTGGATTAAAACTGTTGTATAAGTTTATTGTGTTTATTGCGTACGAGTTAAAAAATATCATTATCAGATAGCGGTTTTATTTATTTTACGTTTACCAACATTTTCTTCGAAAGCGCCTGGTTATTATTATGTAAGCAATTTTTTTCTATACTGTCTTTTTCTACCTTGTCACCATTTAGGACGGCGAGTTAGGTACGAGCTGCGCTCCACTCGATCTAGATGGGGCCCGGGCAAAGATCTCGCCTATCCGTGTAAAATTTTAAACTCCGAAACTAAACTCCGGAGTGCCGGGGCCAGCATTTTTCAACTGAACTTAAGGTCTGATAAGGAAAACTAGTTCTATCTCGCGCTTAGTTGTAGTAACCTGGTTTTTGAAAGCACACCCTGAGGTGAAACAAGGAAACACAGGAGTTGGGGTTTTACCTGACCTTACGTGGGTTTTGACGACCTCTCTGGCGTAACGGTTAGCGCATCTGCTTACCATACGAAAGGTCCCGGGTTCGATCCCCGACTGGGGAGAAAAAAAAACTTCAGATCTTGGATATTTACATGTTTCTGACGTCGCTGTTTCTGATTCCCACGACACAGGGTATCCTAGTGTGGGGCCAGAAGCAATGTATGTGCATGTATGTAAATGTTATGTTATGTTATACTTGTCTTCCTATTCTTCGGAAGAAATTCATGATCAAGGTTTTCTTCATTCATGTGTAGAGGATGAAGGAAGAAAGGTAGACTGAACAAATATATCGAGCGAATGTGCGTGGAAGGCCCGTAAGAGACGCCCCAGGCGGACATACTTCGACCAAATAGGGGAAGTATTAGCTAAGGGCAAGATAAAAAGTAGATAGAATATTCTTTATTGCACACTAGAAAAAAACAAAAAGAAACACAAAATATTTACAGTCATACAGTTTTTCACTAGTACGGAGGGTAGTAGTATCTTTTTTGGCTGTTGCTAGCATAGTGGATTGAATAATTAATTACTGTATCAAACTTTTCAAAGTGTAATTCAAAATTGATACAATAACATCATTTGGAAAAGTCGATTCCGCTGGTGCACGCTGGGAAGGTTTTGTGGCCGGTCTATACCTAATAATAATATGCAAGATTTTCTGATACATAGGCTGCTACTTAAGTATGCGGAATCTGGGATTCCAATAATTTTAAACGCAATGTCTGACCTCCATGTTCAAATAAGTTCTTTTTTTAAATACTGGCCGCTAATATTTTTCTCTTATATACGTTAGTGTTTTGTTTTTGTTGGGTTTAAAATGTCATATCGCTGAAAAAATGGAACTCACTCGTGAAAATATTCGTGCTATGATTTATTACGATTTCCGACGTGGTTTAACGCAACAACAGTGCGTAGATCAATTAACTTCGACTTTTGGTAGTGAAGCTCCATCAAAAACGACCGTGTATCACTGGTTTAGTGAGTTTAATCGCGGGCGCAGTAAGCTCACGGACGAAGTTAAAGAAGGTCGCCCGAAATCGGTGGTTGTGCCACAAAATATTGAAGCTGTGCGAAAACTAATAATGCAAGACCGCCATGTTACGTATCGCGAGATAGAGGCTATTCTGGGCATATGTATGACGAGCATTCATAGGATATTACATGAACAGTTGTCTGTAAAAAAAAATTGTTGGCGTTGGATCCCGCACAACTTAACTCAGGATCAAAAAGATGCTCGCGTCGAATGGTCCAAGAAAACCTTAAAAAAATTCAACGGAGGCGACTCAAAATCTGTTTATAATATCTACACAGGTGACGAATCCTGGATCTACGCGTACGATCCCGAAACTAAACAACAATCAACAGTTTGGGTGTTTCAAAATGAGCCGAACCCTACGAAAGTGGCTCGTGCAAAAAGCACTGTAAAGCAAATGGTGGCCTGCTTTTTTGGTATTAATGGCCATGTGGCTACAATACCACTGGAGAATCGCAGAACGGTTAATTCGGAGTGGTACACGACCATCTGTTTGCCGGAAATATTTGAAAAAATACGCCAAAACAACCAGCGACGCAGAATCATACTTCACCATGACAATGCCAGCTGTCATACATCTCAGGAAACAACTACATTTTTGGATGGTCAAAAAATAGAATTGATGGGTCATCCACCGTACAGCCCTGATTTGGCTCCCAATGATTTCTATTTATTCCCAAATGTAAAGAACGTGGTCAACGAATTTCGACCCGTGAAGATGCCGTAGATGCGTTCAAACAGCACGTTTTGGAGATACCTCAATCAGAGTGGAAAAAGTGTTTTAAAAATTGGTTTCATCGAATGCAAAAGTGCATCGATCATAGTGGAGAATACTTTGAAAAACAATAAAAGCATATTTAGCCATATACATTTGTTTATTTTTTGTATTCCGCATACATAAGTAGCAGCCCTCGTAGAAGCCGGCTTCTACTTTCTTTTGTGAGTGTTTCGGGGGACGTCTTTGTAATGATTGGATTCGTGTGAGTAGATTAATTGTATTTTGGATTTACACAGCTTATAATTGTTTTCAGTGAATAAACAAATTTGATTTGATTTGATTTGATTTACAAAGGTACGTACGTGAAACCGGCGTGGATAGAGGATTGAGACTGGCCACTGACTGCGTTGCCCTTGTCTATAAAGGAGACGAAAGCTGCAAAACAATTTAAATCCTCCCGAAGTAAACTTTCGTAAGCACTACACTACACTACACGATAAACTTGCTTGATTTTTTGTTGGAAGAGTCCGACCAGCCCTTATATTACGTACCTTTCCACTCTATCGGGTTAAGCATTTAGACAACTCGAAAGAGTCAAAATAAGAATGTAAATGACAGTTCGGAGTAGGAGTATGAGATACCTACTGGGAAAAAAGTCCCAGAATGTAACAGTGTGACATAAGGTGGTGTGACATACCGGGAACAAAAGGAATAAATCAGACAACTCCTTACAGTGGAGTCTTAAGTGTTTCTGCCGTCTTAATAAAAAAGGCCATAACTTGATTTCGAGCAAATTAGTGAAAAACTAAATTTGTCTGGCTAACTTGTCGTCGATGATTACTATTTGAAAAACACAAGATTTTTTTTTACATATTTCATAAGATATTTGCTTAAATTTAAGTGTTATTTTTATTCAAATACAGTTTACTTTTTCTCACTAGTTAATATTGAAGCTATGGCCTTTCTTCTTATGACGGCAGAATTGCACCCCCGATTTTGCTATAATTCGCAGAGCTTAGTCATGGTGAGCAAAGATGGAGCTCGTGTCGTCGGTCTACCTGGTCGGACTCTTCCGACGAAAACTCAAGTAAGTGTATCCGGAATAAAGTTAATAATCTTTCGAAGTGGTTATACTATACTCGTATACCCAGGAGTTGGATACCTGAGTAAGTTTATATAATGCACCTTATATAAGTAAGTTTTTATATTTGTTTAATTACTTTCGCACGCCTACCATCACTTTCCTTTACCTCCTGTGGTTGACTGGTAGAAAATGCTTATAGCATTTAGTCCGCCGCATTGTACTATATTTTTATTTTTAATTTCAGTGCAAGAAAAGTATTAATAATAATAATAATAATAATAATAATAGAATAACAATTTTACACAATTAACCTGCATGAAAAGAATCCTACAGAAATCGACACATGCAAGCTAATTTTCATAGCACCCCGTTGCAAAGTAACACACGTAATAAACCGAACAGGGAGGGAGAGGCAAGTCAAGATAGCAACTTCCAAAGATACTCAATACATGCACAAACTCGAACCAAAACTTGGCGGTCGTCGTGCCGAACTAATACGGCGTTAGATGCACTTCTAATTAAACTGTTATGTTCGTCTTAGGGCTGAGTGCGCCAGACTAGGGTTAAGACTCAACTGACAGCTAATACACGATTCAAGCCTGAATTTGAATTAAGAACGAGGGAAAATGACATGTTGAATTTCGATAACAAGTAGGTATGCGTGCGTGCATGCAACGACTAACGAATGTCAAATCGAAAGTGATCTGTCAGGATCGTGGCTAATGTGGCAGTCCCTAGTCGACGCCTGTATCCCATAGGGGTAGGCAGAGGCCTACCCCTATGGGATACAGGCGTCAGTTTATGTACATAATCTAGTTTGAATGTAATATGATATGAGGGACTTACATTTGTATAAACACCAAAAGCCGGTCTGAAATCACAAATATAAAATATTTTTCTTGTGATGATAAAAAATATCAGTGTCCAAAAGCGGGTCGGACCACAGGAGTTAGGTATAATAACAATAGAATATAGAGTCAATGTAAGATAAGATAAGATAAGAATATTCTTTATTGTACACGATTCTCTTCGTAAACATAAAATATTTACAAGGTAACAGTACAATTGGCGGCCTTATTGCTAAAAGCAATTTCTTCCAGACAACCCTATGATGGGAAAAAATATAAATGTAAAAGTGTAGTCCTGTAAGTAGTGTGTATTATAACATAACATAACATAACATACACACAGGCACATATATTACTTCTGGCCCCACACTAGGATACCCTGTGTCGTGGGAACCAGAAACAGCGACGTCACAAACATGTAAACATCCAAGACCTGGGTTTCTTTTTCTTTTGTGCCCAGCCGGTAAGTATTAAATAAGTATTAAATTATTCTTGTTTTTGTGTGTGTGCTTCACTAATGTATTAAGACTATATCCTGTTAAAATAGTAAGCTTTTAGAAATAAATAAATAAAATAATTATGTATCTAGCTATAATAAGTATAAATTGACTGGCAGAAATAACTTTTAGTCACGAAGCCTCCATACGCATATTCTTGAGAAATATCTACAATCTACATACGTAATTTTTCACAGTAATAAAGTATATAAAAGTATAAGTAACAAAGTATACTCTAAATAACGGTATCTAGCAAATAAGTAGAGCCCACCATATGTAACTATAGACCTCTCCCCCCCTGCCTCAACCTATCTAAATAAAGATCAATTATTACAACAATCTCTACTCGGAACCCTGGTCTTAGCACTCTCCTGTGCAAGTAGCTCCTAACACAGTGCCCCCAAGTAAGCGCTTGAAGCGCTAATATGGCACTCTTGAACGTGTGATAACATTGTCTTAAGACGTTTCTGGTACAATGAGCGGCACAACGGCACTCTACAGTCGCTCCTATTGCTCTAGATATTAGAGCGAGGCTTGGAGGCAACCGCTTAGTTTGTAGATGTCCCCGAATGTAGTTGCCGCGAAATTGCGCCACAATTGTTTGTATTATGCGCTTTAATGTCTGTCTGTGTGTTGTGGGAATTTTGATATTCGACGCTCGTAAGGCGGGAGATAAAACTTTAGTGGATTGGAACTAGCGCCTTGTGTTGGGAGGAGTTCGGATACGTTTTAGCTCAGAATTAGGAAATAACTCATTAGTTTTGAGGTAGTGTTTCGGAAACAGACGTACGTTTCTTAGAGACTGAGGCAAGGAATGAACGAAATTGGCCGGGGCCAATTGAACTCGTGAGAAGATATATCAGATATATCAGGATCCAATAAAGTAGAGTGTGAATCTTCTGATATACAAAATTCTCGCGTCACCACCCACCGTGTTAGTGCGCATACTCTTCCGAAACGGCTTGACCGATTTAGATGTTATTGTATATTCGGTAGGTATGAGAATAGGATGTTACCTATTTTTCATACCCCTATCTGGCAAAACAACGTTTGCCGGGTCAGCTAGTAAACAATAAAAACATTAACTTCCACAGAACACAATCACTTGACCTGGTTCCGGACTAGGATACCCTGTGCTGTGGAACCAAACCAAGCAAGGATGTTTACAAACATAGAAAAACACCCAGACTGAGACCATTTGTACAAATGTACGGCGGCCCCCAGTGGGAATCGAACCCACGACGTCTGTCTTGGTATGAAACCGCCCTAACGGTTAGACCAACGAGTCAGTTAAAATATGACCTTGTTTCCTTAAAATACCTACTCCAAAAACGCTTATCAAAATAGTCTCGAAATTTATTATAGCACCAACTAGGCAGTCATATTATAATTTGTATGTGCACTTAAAGTTTTATTTTAAAAACAATATAATCTACAAAACTCTCTATCAGTGCGTTCGAGTCCCATTTTACCGATTTTTATTCCACAAAGACGTCACAGCGAAGATTTTATCGCCGTATAACTGCGCTGCGTGGCCGCTACGAGCGTTATCAAATCCTTTTCAAAGCGCCGCGTTAATGTATAATAATATAAAGTTGTTATCCGGCCGTGTTTACCTTATGACCGCATGTCGGCGCCGTTATCAGCGCCCGGCATCCATCACTGGGCGGCTATCGGCCTCCGCCAGCCGCCCGCCCTGTCGCCCGCCCGCCCAACGCTGTTTCAGGTCTAGCTCTTTTTGGCGGCCGAGTTGCGACTAGGACTGGAAATGTTAAGTTGAACTGGTATAGTGTACCTAACTAAAACTGTTATAAAAAGAATAAATGTGGAGTTTCTTTCTTAGCTTTGAATCTTCTAACTTTGACTGCATTAACTTTGACCGTTCCAGGCTCGCCTTCTATGGCTTCCAGAGCGAAACTCTCAAATGGTTTGAGAGCTATTTGTACGGCAGGCTCCAGCAGGTTGTTCTGCGAAAGGCTGATGGATCAATTAAAATTTCCACACGGTGCACAGTGGGCCGGGGAGTTCCGCAGAGTTCCATCCTTGGTCCTCTCCTTTTCACGATTTTCTCGGCAGACATTATCAAGTGTATAAGGCATTGTAACTACCATCTGTATGCAGATGATCTGCAGCTTCAAATCCCATGTGATATGAGTGACATTACTGCAACTGCTGCTAAACTAAACGAAGACCTCGATCGTATTTACATATGGTGTGTAAATAACTGCCTCTTACTGAACCACTCAAAATCAAAAATTATGATTATGGGCTCTAAAATGCAGAGGGAGGCCATTACGTCCTTGAATCCCGTAATCCGCATAAACAGCACCAGATTGGAGTTTGTTGAAGAGGCCCGAAACTTGGGCGTTGTAATGGACAGTGGCTTACGCTTCGAAAAACATGTCGTGGAAGTTGTACGTAACTGCTTTTTTCGATTGAAAGTGCTATATCAGCTGAGAAGATTTTTGAGTGTGAATATTAGGGTCCTTCTTTGTGACTCTTTAATACTGTCAAGGTTAAATTATGCTTTGACTGCCTACGGCCCATGCACCTTAGCAAAAACTCAGAAGTTACTCCAACGAGTTCAAAACGCGTGCGCTCGATTTTGTTTCTCTATTCCTGCTAGATCCCACGTAACACCTTACATAAACTTTTCATGGCAGTTTTAATGTTTGGTTACTACACCAAGACGAAAAAGCCAGCTTATTTATTTCATCAACTCATCTGGAGGAGAGCAATGGGAGGTTGCGCCCGGTCGTCTTCGAATCCACTTTGTGTGCCGCATCATCGAACTGCCGCTTTTCGTGGCAGTTTCCGGTTTCAGGCCACAAAGTGTTGGAATGATGTACCCCCACCTCTCCGCAACTTCAATCTAGGGCCACTTTCAGGGTGTACTTCAAAAGGTTTCTCCTGGACCAGCAGAAATCGCTGCCCTAACAAAGTTGTTTCAGAATGAGTTTATGGGACATAGTTATGCGATTCTAGTTTCCTACGGACTTTCAATGTTTGCTCGACTCTAATTTTATTATTATTATTATTCTTTATTAAAATCTAATTATTTATTAATAATTATTAATTTATGCAAAATCTTATATTGCCTGGACATCTTTTTATTTATTAATTTTTACTTAAATTTTATGCTACAATTCATTTTCACAATACAATTTTAAAATCTATTCTAGCTGGACATTTATTTATTTACATTTAAATTAATAATTGCATTTTTATTACTACGGGTGACTTTGTGTATGCAAAGCTTGCTTATTATAATTATTTTTCTTTTTTAATGCGTTCGATTAATTTTTAAATCGTACCAGCCGGACACGGGCTCACTCAATACCTAAATTTTGACCTTTTAACTTTAGCCTACTCACTTCTCTGGGCTCGGCACGCCGTTCCCAATGGTTATCGGCAGAATACCAGCGCTGGAGTTTACTTTTTAAGCTCTCAGCACATGCTGAGTCGAAACCCGTTTGCATTTGCCACACACACGCTGCCATGTTTTTATTATTGTTGTTAATATTGTTTCTCTTCTCTTTCCATACTGTCAAACTGTGTTTGTACCTATGCCTTGTGTATGTTTCTGTATTGTCTATGTTTGTTATGTGCTTTTGATGTTCAATATGTGATGATATGTGTACGTGTGTGAGTCTTATGGAAATAAATGTTTTATCTATCTATTTTTAACATTATATTTTTCGTTCACTTATTATCATTTTGTACAGAATACTAGCTGTACCCGCGACTTCGTTGGCGTAGCTAGTAAACAGATTATATTTACCTATAGCATACGTCCACTCTGAAGATTAGAACTAGTTCGTAGTGAAAGAATTTTGAAATCGCATAATGGTAGGGGAGCCCAAGAGGGGATTTCGGGAGTTACTAAAGCGCGGCAGATTAACATACAAGGAGATACCTTGTACCAAGTAAAGTACCTCTACCAAATATGAGCCCCATATATATGGTCGCCTGTCAAGGATAAAGGATCAGATTTGAAAAAAAAAATTGATCATCAGAAATTCTCGAGCGCGTCAGATTAAGGTAGGGTGAGTTAATTACATGCTAAAAAGTGTATATTCCACTAATCTGACAATTTTCGCGTGACGTAGAGAAGTAAGAGGGTTACAAACTTGTAAAAAAAAACGTTATCTCGGCTTTCTCGAGCGTGGCTAATTTTTTTTTTATTTTGAAGAAAATAATTCAAGGATAATGAAAAATATAAAATCTGACGATTTCCATAAGCCGAAGCAAGAAAAATAATAAGTAAAGTTTAATGCGTGCAGCTATGGGGAGGATGAGGATGGAATCGAGCCAGAGGACGAATATGATTCTACCGATAAAGAAGATTATGATTAAAAAAAAACTACGCAAAAAAATTTAATTTTTTATAATTATTTTCTTATAAATACAAGCATTATACTGAAAAAACCTGTACTTTTTTATTTGCATGCTATTTCTTCAGCTTTTCAATTAATTAACTTCAATGATTTGAAAAAATATTTAAAAAAAAATTTTTAATGGTCACATTAGGCGAATCCCTCTAGATAATCGTCAGATTATGAGACAGCGCGTCTAGGGCATTAAGAAGAACCATATATATCTTAATCTGACGCGCTCGAGTATTTCAAAATGGCGAATTTTTTTGCACATTCTAATAATGGCCGCGAGTTTGCGTTACATCCAAATCGTCAGATTATTATATATGAGCTTTTTTTTAGGTGCAAATAACATCCCCTTAGAAAATCTGACGCGCTCGATGAAATTTTTTTATTTTTTATTTTCAACCCTTACGTACGACCACCCCCATCATTGAAACAATCAGATTAACATACGTACATTTTCAAAAATACACAGGATATAGATGCTATCAATATCTGACGCGCTCGGGTATGTCCATGCAACAGTTTTTTTTTTACATTTTTGAAAATCTATAGTCGCTTCCCCCACCGATGAAAAGGTATATATTATATGACATTTTTGTCTTCTTATCTTCTAAACTTCACAATCAAATAGGTCTCTATGACGCTCGAGTAAATCCCGATTTAGCATCATGGGCTCCCCTACTATAAATACTTTCGGAGATCTCCTTACATACAAACTCACAAAATATTCCTCTTTATAAGACTGGTTTACAAAGATAAAAGCTTAAACGACTGCCTCGCTGGTCTATTTGTTAAGGCGCTTACATGCCAAAACAGAGGTTGTGGTTCGATTCCCACTGGGGGCCCCCGTACATTTGTACAAATGGCCTCAGCCTGGGTGTTTTTCCGTATTAGTTATATCCTAGTCTGGTTACCATAGCACAGGATATGCTAATTCGGGACCGGGTCCAGTGATTCTATTGTATGGAAGTTAAGTTATTTATAGTTATAAACATAGAATATCACAATATCAAAGAAAGAAAGAAAGAAAGAAAGAAAGAAGATTTTTATTAGAATTGTCACAGCAACACAAGGAAGACACAAGTACGTAATAAACAAAATACACAAAAGTCCACAACTAATTACTAGCTGGCCCCGCAAACGTTGTTTTGCAAGATAAAATATTTCTATTGGACCACCCTTAACATTTAGGGGTAAGAAAAATATAACAATCTATTCTCAACACCAAAAAATATACCATCATATAAAATATCATCAAAATCGGAGTAGGTTTCGGAGGAGTATGCACACTAACACTGACAAGAGAATTTTATTTATCAGAAAAGTCAAAGATTTGCGCAAAAAAGCCAATGCAAAGAGGACAAATAGGGAATAATTTTAATACAAACAAGATCTACGTTTCGACGCAAAAAAAACAGTATCTCTAGCCTAAGCGACAACACTAACACCTACTTAGAAGAATAGCGCCCACAACCAAGCGAAATGGCTCGGCGGGAATATTTACAAAAGAGCCCAAGCGGGCATACATAACATACACGGTGTAAAATAAACGAGAGAGTCGCCGCGGCCGCTGCGGCGGGCTGATAACGCGCCCGCCCGCCCTGCCGCCCTATGGGCCTGGAAGTTTGGCCCCTATTATTTTCAAAGCAGCCTATATGCGTCCCTTCCAATCTTTCGCCGCAACTACAGACAAAATCTGTAATCGCATAGTGGAACTGTACAATACTGTATATTTTTCTCTGTATATTTCTATGTATTTTGGTGTCTTATTAATTATAGTACCTGCCTGGGTGAACGAGCTTTGCTCGGTACTTTTTTGTAATATAAAATATGTAATGTAAAATTAAAATAGTTAATCCTTTTTCAACAAAAAAAGAACTTGGAAAAAAAACATCATGACTCGAACCGGGTCTCTTGAAATCGGCCCGAAACGGGTCGCCCGTTTTCCCGTCAGGACTATCCTAACCTTGCAGGTGGACGCGAAAACCTCTGTACAGGTCAGTTATCTAAAGCTGGCACGTTCAACACATTTACACGTTGCGCTTGTGTAGTGTCTGTGAATAAGCGCGCGGCGTGACGTGTACTGCATGCGCATCAAGAATAGTCTGCCCGTCTCTCTTGCGCGCGGTCTAGCTTATGAGTGTGAAGGGGACAGTTATTGTTTTACTTCTGCTACTGTTTAAACATACAGCGTGATCTTTTTGGTATTCAACCGTATGTGCGTTTCAATGAGGGATTTTTCTGACAGCTAAGAAAAGTAGTTCCAAATTAGCCGTTTTCAGAAGAACTAAAAAAAACACGAATGGCTGCCACGGAATGCAATTTTTGACCTCAGCCCAATAGCCATGTGTGATACATCATCGAATAGGTCTCAGCGAGCTGAATAAAAGTTACTATGAAGTCAACAGCCAAATGTTAGTTTTTTTTTTTCAATACAATATAACTCCGAAAGGACAAACATTTGGCTGTTGGCGTCATAGTAACTTTTGTCAGCTCGCTGAGACCTATTTGATGATGTATCACACATGGCTATTGGGCTGAGGTCCAAAATTGCATTCCTTTGACAGCCATTAGATTTTTTTTTAGTTCATCTGAAAACGGCTCATTCATACAGTAACTGACCACTGAGCGTCCGTGACCCTTTGTTATATAATTAAATTATAATTAAATTTTTGAGGATTTCTGGGATAAATATTTTCTGTTTTGGTAAAGGTTTTCTTAGGTGAAATTATTTTTGTTCATGTGAAAATTTATTGAAAATTAAAACTATTTTGTTATCATTGATTCCACCTTATTTTTAATACTTTTCGCTCGAATTTGCTAAAAATATATTATAACAAGTAACACATATATATACCAATCCGGACTTGGCCACCAATCCGGACTTGGCCCCCGTGGTGGAGTATGGCCTATACCTTCCTCAGGGAAGAGACCCGTGCCCCTCGGTGGGGACATGATGGGTTGATGATGATGAACACATATATTTGTATTTATTTATCTACAACGCACCCATCTTACTAAAACCTAACTCTAGTCTACACTTAAACTAGAGTCGCATATTGAATCAAAATCATTTATTTTTAAACATACTGTATAGTGAAATTGCATAAGTGTGAGTACTGTGAACGTGCCAGCTTTAGATAACTGACCTGTATGTTATTACAGCAAATTTCAATTGCCCTGAAACACGGATAAAACAACGTTTTCTAAAAATGTAACCTAGTTAGATCAATTAAACGCCCCCGAAAGCATCTGCCTACAACATTTCGTGAAAATCGTTGGAGCCGTTTCCGAGATTCTGATTATATATAAATATATATATACAAGAATTGCTCGTTTAAAGAGATTAGATTTAATCGTATGTATTTTTTGTTGTATTAATTAATTTATCCATAATAGTATTGTTTCTTTCGTCGTATCAAACTATTTAAAGTATTTATTCCATTCTGTATATACCTATTAAGTTCCTTATATTCCATTCCTTCATAGTTGTAACACACCGCGGCCTGTTACGTTCGCGGGGTATCTCTTGGCACTGAGTGAAAATCAGCGCTGAAGGTTTGTCCATCAGCACAATGCCGAGTCAGCAGCCATTTATAACAGCAGTGACACGCCGTGACCTTTATTTTCTTTCTGTTCTCTTCTGATTTTCTGTTTTGCACTATTTTTTGTTTTATTTTTTGGGTTTGTTGTATTATTGTGGCGTGTGTACTGTTTTTATATTAAAATTTTCTTCTTCTTCACTATAGGGCCCTTCTCTTAGAGAGAGTGTATGGGGTTCAATCACTATGCGTGCCCACCGCGAATTGCTGAGCGTATTGCTCAAGCGCTGAGGTATTGAAAAGCTCAGACATTCAGGTTGTTTGGCGAAGTTTTCCTTCAAAGTTAGAAAATGGTATTGGTACTATAACTTCACAAATGTACTTTAGTTCGAAAACAACGTAATTGCTACATACCGGATTTCAAATCCACGACCTCTCGAATGAGAAGCCGGCGTTCTATCGCTGTGCTATCACGGGTCTTTACCAATGACTTTATTTTATAAGTTGGGTACATTTGTAAAGCTATAGTAACAATACAACTACAAAATAGGCCACTGGCTTATATAAATATAGCAAACCAACTTTCTAGGGTCAGCTAGTAATATGTAAATATGTACCTACAAATTAGTACAGGACGACGACGCATTTGTCAATCTGGAATTTGGAAACCAGAAATTTATTTCAACTTATTAATACAGGCTACTTAGTATAGCCTAGCTATAGTACCAGACACCTACTTGTTTCATTCATGTCTTCTCTTTTAATAGAAATAGTTTAAACTGAATGTAAATTTAACCATTTAAACTTTCCATACAGATTTATTATTATTATATTTCAACTTAAAAAAATCATTCTGTTTGTTGAATATCAATGTATTTATAATGTAAATGTTAGCGGTAGTGAAAATCACAACCGTCTTAACAGTTAGTCATCCCTAAAACCCGCCCAACCTTAGCGGTAGCGCGGGTCTCCCGCCCGCCCTCCGATCCGGCCATCGATAGCCGCCCTTTGACTCCCGCCAGCGAGATAACACCTGGACTGGGCGCCCCGGATGGATTGATGGCACCGCCGTATGTTACTTGTCATTGTTGACACTCTTAGGCTTAGAAATACACGTTTTAGATGCAATATGTTTACTATCCATTGCAGATTCCAACTGACTCCACATTACAACGCGCTGGGAATCTCCCGCATAGGTACAAACTGAAATAAACCTTAAATACTTTTGAAGTTGGACACTATGACAAGGGGCCGGGCGTGTATAGCACTTGTATTGTAGTCTTTAACTTTATTAGGTTTAAGGACTCATCATCAACCCATCATGTCCCCACCGAGGGGCACGGGTCTCTTCCCTGAGGAAGGTATAGGCCATACTCCACCACAGGGGCCAAGTCCAGACTGGTGAAGGCTTGTAAGACTAGTGGCTGGTCTTACTGTCAGAAGTTTTCAAGCCGCCCTAAGGCCTCTGACTTGGCTTCACGACTGCCATCTATCGACAGCAGCCGGCACCAACTGCTTAACGTGCCTTGCGAAGCACGGAACCGCTCGGAAAAATGCCACTAGCGTTAGTCATTGACGGTGACCCATCCATGGACTGAACGCGCCGTATGTTGCTTAACCTTAGTGATCGTTAAGATCACTCAGGCAGCCCAGGCTACGAGCGATTCTAAGGTTTAAGGACTATTTAAAATGAAATCGCACCTCCTGCGCGTTGAAACCGCTACGACAGTAGTGTTTCCTCAAAAGGTAGAGTAGCAATGACAATCCAAAACAAAATCTAGAGTGGGTGGCGTAATTTTAAATTTTGAGTTTAAAAATGACAGGACAGAATGAGAGAAATTCTTTAATACTATATTTAATACTTTAATATTATATTAAATAGACCATAATAGTGTTATCAACTTTATTCCGGATACACTTACTTGACTTTTTGTCGGAAGAGTCCGACCAGGTTTCGCTCTGATTCGTAAAGCTTGAGCTTGTAATAGTCTTATTGCAGTCTACTTATCAAATAGCTTTTACGAAATAAAGCCACGTAGATAGTTAGCAAATAAAAAGCGCACATTGAGCTGCCGATCTCAGAGATCTTTATTATAATTGCAGCCATCAAAACCGAGATGCAGAAAAGTGGTCCATTAATCACTGCGCCATTATAATCCTTACTTTTATACGATATCCTTACTTCGGTGACCCTCCTCTCCGAACAATTCGTCCGCCAGAGAGGGGACCAGAGTCACGGCACAGCAAAGATAAGTTTACGAAGCCATTAGCGTTAAATCGACGATAGGTATCTTATCAATTAAACTATAACAAAAACAGGTTTCAGAATGGATGGCTCTTGCAATAAATCTTCGATTGTAACAATATTTATGATTAAGTGATTAATTAACTGTACAAAACTGCAAAAAAAGTAATCGCAATAGACTTAACATAAGCACATACAGGGTGATACAAGATTTCCATAATAATACAGCCTGTATACAGTGCCACTGTATGGCACAGGCCTTCTCAGAGATGGTATGAACTTTATCATCACACGTGCCCACCCTCAGATCATATGATCTGAGTGCCCAACTCATTCAGTTAGCGAGTGATATATCTACAAGTTCACAAATACGCTTAATTAGAAAACAATGTCCTCAGTATAATATACAAGAATCGAACTCAAGACTTTTTGAATGTGAATCGTTCCACCGACTACGCTACCATTGCCTAAAGGTATACGGTAAGCTTCACTCTATCATAGAAGTACCTGGTTATAGTCCGATACCCATCGACCAATCATTCCTTACATTCACACACTCTGCACCTATAAAACAAAGCAATGTAAACTCTAATCATACACTCTTTACGTCGTTTCGTACTGGACATCAAATGTGTAAGCAATATCTAATACTCGTGTAGTGCTTTTAACCCAGATGGTGGTGATACAAACTTAAGCAATTCAGTTGACTCATTGCAAATACAACTTGAAAGCGGAACAAATAAGGTATGCAAGTTCCAAATGAAAAGTTTTCGTAAGATTGTAAGCTCTCACAGGCTTTTAGGAGAACGGCTAAGAGATACGAATGATGCATTTTGTGAGAACTATCGCAAGTACTTATTGATAAATGTGCCATAAATAACTCAAACTGTTGTGCGCTGAAGCAGTTTTCCTTACAATCCTATAACAAGATTACTTGAAGAAAGCGAACGAAAAACTATTTGATGACTTGACGACCCCTTGACGACCTCTATGTCGCAGCGGTTAGCCCATCTGCCTACCATGCGAGAGGTCCCGGGTTCGAACCCCGGCTGAAGATTATAAAAAATCCCCGGGTGTTGATGAATATTTTGTGTAACCGTTTCCCATTGATTAAGGGCCAGTTTCTGAATTGGGAATTTCGCTAAGTAAATAGGTACTTAAGCAACGTTCCGTCACGCTCTTTTCTGAGAAATTTTACGAGACAGCACCTAAATATAAGAACAGTTATTAGTTATATTTAGCGAAATTCTCAATTCGGAAACAAGCCCTAAATAAATTCTCGTAGAATAGAATAAAAAAGCTTTATTCCAAAGACAAAACAACAGTACAGTCGACAGCACGTCAACCTTCACATTTTAGTTGCAAAGTCGCCCGTAATGCAACGGAGTAGTGTGCGTGGGTGTATAGAAAGATGTGCTGTCGACTGTACCTACGATAAAAAAAAAACAAAGGACGTAGCTACATCTGTTTTCGTCGTTCTTCTTCAATCTTACAGTGAATGTGACACACTCCCCAATCTAGCTGAGAATCAAATCTGCTAACAAAACCTAACACACCGCCAATTCATCGACCATTAGAGGTGCAAACTAGCGCACTAAATTAAGACATCGCGCCACGTAGTATGCGCCGATAGTTCACCATAAATCTGCGCTATCAGCCAATGGGCGATCGGATCTGGAGCCCCTACTCCTGAATGCAGGGGCATCCAGGAAAAAAAAAACAAAATAAGAGACAGTCTGTAATATCTACAGTAAAATATAAGCCCAGTTCGATTCAGTTTGGCATTTATTTTTCACTCTTACGTTTTTTCATTTAAAAAAAAAGCGCCAATACTCGTAATTACAAGCACGCATATCCGAAGTAGTGTTTTATTATGTGTGGAACTTCCGCTAAATTTTCTTGTTTCTTTCTTTCCAAATTGTAGTGAGCAGATTACAAAGGGAATAAGCGATCCAGTCAACGAAAGTTCTAGAGACATTTGCATGATCTCTTATCTTGCGCGCGAGAAGTAGAAAAAGAATCGCCCCATTTTGTACTCATAGCGGGCGAGAACAGGATGGATGTCGCGAGTCTTTGTCTATCTCGCGCGCGGCAGAGATCATGCTAAGAGGGCTAATGAAGACACGCAACACCTAACCATCTCACAGCGGTCACGATCCTCAAGATTGTTGACTTTATTTCGGATACACTTACTTGACTTTTTGTCGGAAGAGGTCCTACCAGGTTTTGTTTTGATTCGCAGAGCTTAATCATGGTGAGCAGAGACGGAACTTGCGTCGTCGTCGGTTGATCGTCTCGTACAATCTGTATATCATATCGTCTGTATGTGTATGTTTGTAATAAATAGGCTCAGAAACTACTGGGCTGATTGTGAAAATTCTTTCACCATTAGCAAGCTACAGTCTTCGTGAGTAACCTAGGCTATATTGGATTTTATATTGGATTTTCAAAACGTTTAAAGTTCCGTATGAAATTTCGAATAATGTAAAAAGGTGTAAAAAAAATACTACCCGGGGATTTCCCACGGAAGTAAAATATAAATATAATGTAGCTATTTCCACGGAAACGTTTTTGCCACCCGTGCGAAGCCTGGGTGGATCGCTAGTCAGGAATAAATTCAAAAATATCTAGTGCTTACGAAAGTTCTAGTTCAAAAATGCTCAACATTGCAATACAAACTAATGAGTTGCGGAAATCATTAACTCACAGACGCTTTTTATTGTTCGAGAACGTTTATACCTCGCTTTACATCGAACACTACTCTACACCTAATTGAATAAAAGTCTTATGCTAACATTTTTTTTTAGATTTCCCGCCTAGGTGCAGCATAGCCAGAGTAGCAGCCCCATCCGCCCCCCGCCCCCGCGCGATGCAACTAATGGCCCAGGGAATAACTGTGCTGGATTGGGGCCCAAAGTGATAACGGTGGCCTGCGATGGAAGCTGCACCGTAATCTCTTGTTATTTGGGTAGCTTGGCCCTCAGGGATTCGGCTTGAGGTCCAGGTGACGAGGCAGGGATTTAATAAAGAGATTAGATTAACGACTCGGCAGATACAGATTGTCAACTTCTGCGAGCGTAATCAATAAACTCAAATAAGCTGGCGCTACGTAGTCTTCAAAGGTTTCTATTCAACTAAATAAGACAGTCCCTAGTCTATGCTATATAGGATACTAGCTGTTGCCCGCGACTACGTCCGCGTGGGCTTTAGTTGAGTAAAGTATTTGCAAATAAGATAGGGATACTTTTAGCGCATGCGAAAGAGCTTTCATACTAACTTCGCAACCCCCTCTTACCCCCTTAAGGTATGATTTTCGAAAACTACTTTACACGTCTTTCATGACTTTCAATGAAGGACCTTCATGCTAAACTTCATTCGAATAACTTCAAAAATGGCTAAGTTTCATACTAAGTTTGCACCCCCCCCTTTTTCCCCTTAAGGGATGATTTTCAAAAAACTATTTTACACGTGTTTCATGATTTTCAATTAAGGACCTTCATATTGAATCTCATTCGAATAACTTTAAAAACGGCAAAGTTTCATACTAAGTTTGTACCCCCCTTTTTCCCCTTAAGGGATGATTTTCAAAAAACAATTTTACACGTGTTTCATAATTTTAAATGAAGAACCTTCGTACCAAATTTCATTCGAATAACTTGAAAAACGGCAAAATTTCATACTAAATTTGAACCCCCATTTTACCCCCTTAGGGGATGAATTTTCAAAAATCCTTTCTTAGTGCTACCCTACGTTACAAAAGGAACCCCTGTGGAAAATTTCAATTTTCTAACCCTTATAGTTTAGGCCCTGCGTTGATATGTCAGTCAGTCAGCTTCTCCTTTTATATAGTATCTGGGTGACCGAGCTTTGCTCGGTACTTTTTTTGTAATATAAAATAAGTAATATAAAATAAAAATAACCCTTTTTCAACAAAAAAAGAACTTGGAAAAAAAACATCATGACTCGAACCGGGTCTCTTGAAATCGGCCCGAAACAGTCGCCCGTTTTCCCGTCAGAACTATTCCAACTTTGCAGATGCAAGCGAAATTTACCTCTGTATTGTTATCATAGCAAATTTCAATTGCCTGTGTTTTAAACACGGATAAAACAACGTTTTCTAAAAATGTAACCTAGTTAGATCAATTAAATGCCCCCGAAAGCATCTGCCTACAAAATTTCGTGAAAATCGTTGGAGCCGTTTCCGAGATTCTGACTATATATAAATATATATACAAGAATTGCTCGTTTAAAGAGATCAGATAGATAGCCAGGCTTGAGTTTATGTAAATTAATTATTTATTTTTTTTTTTATTTCATAAGGGTCTATTTCACAATCTGCAGATAAAATACCGGATAAGTTATCCGCAACCAGGGCTGCCGTTTGTTCTAAACTTGAAGCCATAAACGAACACATGCAATATAGGAACAAACGGCAGCCCTGGTTGTGGATAGCTTGTCTGGAACTTTATTTGAACTTTGTGAAACAGGGGCTAAATCTTTAAATCTTTGTTGCAATTTAAATTTATCTACGGTGTTACTCAAAACTAAATGTCACTATTTAAAATGAGACTTTTTTTTTTTTTTTTGCTCCATCGCGCGGTACATTGGCTAAAATTTTGGGAAAGGAAACAAGGGTTTTGTTTTAAAATCGGAAGTGTGTACGGTCGACGTCACAGGCATACTTAGTTGTACATTTATATGGTGTATGCGGAATAAATTTGATTAGTATTAAATATAGTTTAAAAAAAGCAATTTGGCAAGATAAAATACCCGAAACCGACGTGCGTGCATGCAACGACTCATGAATGACGTTGAAGCGAAAGTGTTTTGTCATTACCGTAGCAGGTGGCAGTCCCTGGTCTCTGCCCACCCCCTCTGGGATACAGGCGTGAGGTTATGTATGTATGTGTACGTCAAGGTTCCGAAAGGACTTACTGCACAAAACTAGGACTTACATCTTGATGAGTGGAAAACATTCGAAAGTTGCCCTACTTCTACAAGACCCTCCCGCTTTTCAGGGTGTATAGCCAATAAAATATCACCTGTCACTCCGGGGCGCGGGTCACCCACTCGTACGCCGTTATGACATGCGTGACATGATGACACGGCACGGAGCAGCGGTGGCGAAGACTGATCGCTATCAGTAGCCGCACGCACAGGGCGCGGCGTTGTCAATCGCAGTTTTGAGGTTAGGCTTATGGTGTACCGTACGTTCCAAATTTACTTTTTTTGTGACGCATGTTATGTATAGCCTAGTTGGGGTCTTAGGGCGGCTTGAAAACTTCTGACAGTAAGGCCAGCCACTAGTCTTACAAGCCTCCGCCAAACCGGACTTGGCCCCCGTGGTGGAGTATGGCTTATACCTTCCTCTGGGAGGAGACCCGTGCCCCTCGGTGGGGACATAATGGGTTGATGATGATGTTATGTATGGAACAGCCCTGTTTCCCTCAGTGAAGTGAATCACAGTGGTATTGCGAAATTCAGTGTCCGAGAACCATCGACACGAAGCCAATATACTCGTAGCCATTAGTATTCCTTCCGATTTCACTTGGAGCTTTGTGACAATTAACTTAGTCACTCCACAGGCCTTATCTATGGTTTTATTTTTATTTATTTCTTTTTTGTCGGTAGCGTTACATACAGGGTGTCCCAAAAAATAGTGTCAAGCGGAAGTCCAGATAATACGGTAGTTGACAAAATGTCAAATGAGTTATTTTTAAAACGGATTTTTGTATGAAAATACCGGTTTATGACGTCATATTTCAGAGCACTCTTTTTATGTTTCATCTATTTAAAAATTTTAATAACTAGTTATTGACTAAAAGAGGTACATTTTTCGAAATATTTTGTGATTTTTGTTTTAATCGAGCATATCAAATAATTTATTGTTGGTCGTGTCAACAACCGAATTCATGGCTGTGTGGCCAATGATGTCTTGTAGGTCAAGGTGGGACAAAATATACGAAAAAAAAATTATTATTCGAAAACTACAAAAAATCGCAGAACACACATGGTACCCCTCTAGTGCTTTATCTCTTTACTTCCGCTTGACACAATTTTTTGGGACGTCCTGTATATTATGTTCCTTTCTGTTTATTTCGTTTTTGTGACGTGTCTTGTTTATTTAATAAACGTTCTTCTTCTTCATGTAAAAACTTTTCCGGAAAACCTCCTATCGAAACGAAAGCTTTCCCACGGCTCCACTCCTGCGCATATCTAATTTGTAGATTCTGAAAACAGCCGCGCGCGCAACGGTACTGATTGTGCGCGGCCTGTAACGTGAACGTTATCGGGTTGTTATCTAGCGAGCTGTTATTGGCTAAAAGGTTACTGTGTAAGAACCAATGGTACATACACTTTATAAGAGCTTACCAAACCTGTAAAAGAAGACCGGACATATTATTGTCCTTTATACCAACAATGACTTATTTTGTAGACTTATACCAGAATAGTTACAAATCACTGTGTGGAAAAAGTTATGGAGAATTTCTTATTTCCATTTTTGTGTCATGATTTGTGTTATTTAAAAGGGTGTTTTTTTTGGTTTATTTCAGACATATTCAAATATAAAATTACAAATATTAAAGACATTGCATTCGACTGACACAAAACACAAAAATTACATTTACAAAACGTTTACATTATTACGCTTCACAAACTCACAAAAAAATCATAAATTTAAAATACATCTTTAATTACATATTTCACGTTTTTTTTTCTGTTTCTCGCATTAGATTTTTTCCGACGGTTTGATGAACATGTTGTCTAAAATATAAGTATACGCACGAACTTTTTTTACAAAAAAACAGGTGGGCTGTCTCCCCTAAAACGATTTGCCTTCGCGCCGGCTGTGCAACACACAAATCGACGATTTATTTACGCAATACCGTGCCGCAGGAAACGGAAACGCAATCGTAAACAAATCGAGAATCTTCGCGATTATCGATATCGATTGTTGATGTGAATGGGAATTGGAGACTTTTTGACTACCTCTGTGGCGCAGCGGTTAGCATCTGCTTACCAAGTGAGAGGTCCCGGGTTCGAATCCCGGCTGGGGACAAAAAGAAAGAAACCCAAGTCTTGGATGTTTACATGTTTGTGACGTCGCTGTTTCTGGTTCCCACGACACAGGGTATCCTAGTGTGATACAGTGTATGTGCCTGTATGTAAACAAATGTTTATGTGTTACTTTGTAAAAAAATTCAATATCGGCTAACATTTTTATTATAACAACAGTGAAAGTTTTGTTTGGACAAGACCGAAACAACAGCATTGAATCAAAATGGTCCTTGAAGAGAAGACCTAGTCGCTGTAATATATCAAAGGGTAATTATGTCACTTTCTTTTAAAGAAGGCAATTTATTACGTTTTATATATTTGATTGGATTTCAAAATTCTTTATTGCACAAGAAAAGATCTGCACAAAGACGAGCTTAGTACTAAAAAGTATCCTCTTACTACTATATAATTAATAATTAGTTAATCAAAAAGAAATTAGTAATTATTTCTTCTTCTTCTAATACGGGGTGTCCCAAAAATGACACGTCACAGTGACACCAGACATAGACCTGCTCAAAAGGCATCGAACCAACCTAGCATGACCGCAGTAAAAGTTGCACGGTTTTTGAGTTATGGGCAATTTAAACTTGTTCTAAATTTTCACTTTTTGCACTTACGCTAAGTTAGTAAGTTCGTGACCGGGTAAAAATAAAAAACAAACACGAGAGCTATCTAACTTAATGCTAGCACTAAAATTGTTAAAAAAAGTGAAAATTTAGAACAAGTTTAAATATTTAGGTTGGTTCGACGCCTCTTGAGCAGGCCTCCAGTGTCACTGTGACGTGTCATTTTTGGGACACGCTGTATATCAAAACAGTAGATTAACAGCTTGTTAGTGTACGTAAAATCGGGGGTATTAAAGTGTCAGCAATAATAATACCGCAGTAACCTCCACAAAAAGTAGACAAACATTCCTTTCGAACCAACCTCAAAAGCCCGTTTTTCTTTTGTTTTTGACAAAACATACATACCTACATACCCACACATCCCACCATGGCGTTTTGCGTCGCGTGCCGCTGGTACTAAAGCGTTATCAAGTGGACTATCAGTTTGTCATCACACGCCACTGGGGTTCCAGCGTTCCGTATTATCATATGCGTATCGTATGGCGCATGATAACGCACTTTTTCAAGTATCTGGGCGTATATGAATAAAAAAATAATATTGGTCTGAGGTGGCACAAGACAGAAACATCTGGTCTGCGTTGGGGGAGGCCTTTGCCCAGCAGTGGGACACAATCGAGGCTACGTAAAAAAAATATTAGAATATTTAGAATTTTTCAGATGATCGCTGAAAATGCAGTGTGATATTTTAACATACATAAGCTCACGCTTGTATCGCAGAGGGGTAGGCAGAGCCAGGGACTGCCACCTGCCACGACCCTGACAAATCACTTTCGCTTCATCGACATTCATTAGTCGTTGCATGCACGCACGTCGGTTTCGTGACATTTTTCATCACTGATTGCTGAAAATGCAATGTGATATTATATTTATATCTTTTCTCAAATTATGTTCGCGATGTCACCGTACGTAGCCAATTTCAAACGCCAGCGTACACAGGTTACATAACGTCATAACTATGTCTTGTCTATACCATCATTACAAACATACATAAGCTCACGCCTGTACACCAGTGGGCAGGCAGTGACCAGGGTCTGCCAATAGCCATGATCCTGACAGATCACTGAGATTACGTTTCTAACCATGTATTTTTCTTTTTTGCAGGTAAGTTTCCCGGCCCCAAAAAGCAATACAGGCTCTTCATAAAAATCTAAGTATTTATTTATTTAAAAAATATTGACCATAGAAGCTAAATTCGGTATTTATGGATTTATTCAGTCTATTCTTAATATTTTTCTAAAATTTTGGTGTTTATGAAGTCATCAGAGTATGATTAAAGAGATAGAAGACGTCATAGAAATTTGAATACAAAAAAAACAAATGTCATTTGTATTTTGTTTTTTTGTAAGTAAGGAAAGGATTCATACTCATACTGTGTTTGCTGACGTCATAGAAAAGTAATTTAGGGTCGAGGCTTTGTATTGAATATCTTAAAAAATATAGACTTATTTACAGATCACCCTCTGATGACGTCACAAATACCCAAACTTTAGAAATATAATGAAATAATGTATAAAACTCAAAAATACCGTAATTCGTTTCTTAAAATGGTAAATATTTTCAAAATAAATTTTAAAAAATATAAGTAGCATGGCCTATTGCGACTTATTGAGTAAGTATTCGAGACCATTTCAAGCAGAAGTCTTCAACTGTTATTTAGTAGCAAGTCCAACATAGATCACGCTTCAATATTTTCAATGCTCGCGGCTCCATTTTATTCTGTCGCCGAGTTAACGACGTCGAACTAAATGCGTTTTAAATCCCTGAGCTGACCGCTCAATGGCGCACAATATTTCATGCCTCTAAGGGATAATGCAACATTAATCCTTTTTGTATTGAGTTATGCCTTTTTGACGCAAAAGACCTCTCCCCCGACCCTCCTCCTCCTCGTCCTCCTCTTCTTTCGACCTCTTGAAAGTCATCATTATTTAGATTTATATTACCCCATACACGCACAAACTAAATATATCATACACGCTAGTATGAAAAATCTGGCAAAAGTTGTTTTGCCATAATAGGTAATAAGCCTACAATCTATTCTCGGACTTTTCAAATATACATAAAATAATCATAAAAATTCGTGAAGCCGTGTTGGGGACTTCGATAACAGACACTTATATATTAGATTAGATACAATGTATATCTTTGTAAAATATGGCCCGGATTAACTTACTTGGTATGTATCTTTCACTAAATAATTGTAATAATTGCAAATTGTAAAATCGTTTTTATTTTATCATTGTGTGTTTTTCTTTGAAATAAAGTTTTTCTATTCTATTCTAAATATCTAATCACTCCGGCCCTGTGGTTTGTTTGCGGAGAGAAAGCATCGAAAAAACTGCTTGGTCTATCTTTTTGAACAACTTGATTGAATAAATCTAAGCGGTTATATAATGCTATACATCCTTAATTTGCTAGATTTTTTGCTTAGGCGAGCAATTCTCAGATTTTCGAAGATTTTCACAAAAAGGACTAAGCAGTCGGACGTTGGCTGACAAACCAAGTTTAAAAGTTTACTGACTAGTAAAAGTATCTTAATCAAACGGTTGCAGAGTCGTGACATTCGGGGGTGTTGGCGTGACGGAGAAGAGGTCTTAGAAGTTCAAAACCTGCACATTTCAAAAAACTTGAACCTTTATGTTTCCGACAAAGCGCTAATTGTAGCGCATACCTTTCGGCATCCGACGAGACTGTGGTACTTATACTACACAGACCCTCAGGCGTCCACGCAATTTTTATAGCCCAAAGAAGAGCAGTGGACATGTTTGTTAACGGCCTTATTATGTCCGAAACAAGATCCGAACACGCAAGAACATGCTATATATAATAGGGCTTTGAAATCATAACCCTTCCTTCGGGTTTCGATGTAAAAAAGACCAAAGATAAGAAAACACGCCGAAATAAATATCAAATTCATAACACAATGGGATTGGGTGCACACCTATCCAGCTTGCAAGCGATTCCATGGACATTTTCAACCGCTGAATCCCCATCCAAGATTTCTGGTTGGGAATGCAGATCTCCGAGTAAACACGGCCTGAAAGTAGTTTCTACATTTTTGACTCCGTATTTTTCATTCCCAACCGGAATTTTTAAAACTTATTCTACCTATTTCATCAAAGATAAGTCAAAAGTTAAACTTGCCGTCACTTGGCCTTGCCGGACGTTTTGCACTTTACCCATAATTAAAGTGATTCTGCAGGCGAGTCGGTAGCAGTAAGGTCTTACTTAAAACTTGGATGGTCATCCAAGTGATTATTCCAAGTTTTACTTTTAGAAGGCCAAAACTCTCTCTTTCTCGGGATGGAGCTTCATGACCTGATAGGCTGATAGGTTATCATCATCTTTCTCCATTCGGTCAGCATAAACAGAGCTTTTGACCAATTACACCCTTCCACCTTCAGCTATTTCAGCGTCTCCCCACTAGCTGTTCAGCGCTGCACCCAGCGCTGCGCCCACAACCCGAATACCGCAAAAAGTGTAAGGGCGGCCACACATCGCGTATCGAGCCGGTAGATCGCGCGGCTGTCGCGCCATTGTCAACCGCCCTATCGCTGCGCGATCGCGCGGCGGGCAGCGACGGCGCGCGTCGTTTATGGCTTCGCGACATCATAGAGAGACACAAAGGGTCAGGGTTGAAGCATCAGGAATTCGGATTGAACTTCATACATTGGAATCCTTTGCGACAGCCTCGTCCCTCCTCCTCATCATTGCACAAAGTATGGAGTTTGCATCAATGGCTGTTTGAGCATTTCTTTAGTAATAGTTAGAATGCACTAAATGACAATCTCGCATCGCACAAGCAAAGATTTTTTCCAAACTTTTATAGAATTGTGTAAAGATATACTCGTCGATTAGGTTCAAATCAAACTTTATTTACCATAATATTTTGTATTCATACCAAAGTAAGTTGATAATTGACCGTGACCAAAACCCATTTAATCTATGAAGGGTTGATAAGACCACAACACAGTAGCCATTCTGTAGCATGCTACTCGTATTTTGTGCATTCACAATGCGCTGCACGGATCATTTGTTTGTAGGCAAAGATAACGAGATCCTTTGGTCTTTTTGGTATTTTTATAGCCAACGGCTTTAGGTTTTTGGTTCCTTTGTGGTTGTAGACTTGCGAGCATCAAAACGATGACAGAAATGTGACGGATAGCGCAGAGCGGCGTGTTATGAGGGCGGGAGACGAGCATGCCTGTGGTATGCTGTCAGTGTCTCTTTTTGCAATATTCACGATAGTGTCAGCGGTCAAAGAAACTGGTAAATATGTATGCGTTCCTTAATTGGGAGATATTTTCTCCGCATAAGAATTAAGTAGGTAGGTAGGTACTTAAAACAATCTTAGTACAATCATATGGGTTGTTAGAATGAACAATCGTAGTAAATATTAAGTATTCTAATATATTTCACAAATTCCAGCACGAATTCAGTGTGACCTATATGGTCACTGATCAAAAAACAGATTTTGAAGATAACTCGTACAAATTTGTGAACCTTCAAATGTGTCCAGGTCTTCAAATCGATTTCCACCGAAATGGTTCAAAATTATTTTGCATGACAGATACATGGAAGTGGTGCTGCTCTCTTATGAAATTAACAATTGTATTAGCTAATTTACATTTTGATGGCATATGAGTCAGGACGACTCATTAGCCCAACTCAACTAGAACCAACTAGTCATAGACCTCTCTTATGGTTTAAGCCAATAGAACTCTTAAACACTTGTGCCCCTTGAAACTCCGGACTCTTCCGCAGTATGCGAAAAAAATCCTCCAAAACCCCTGCGCCGGCCGCGAGCCGGGTGGCGCATACAGTGAAAAGCAACAAAGGCGGCTGCGACACTGCGCAGGATAAATTGGCCACCGATATCCACTCGCTATTAATTCAACATGGACGTGCACCTAATTGCACCGCGAAATATCGACTGACAATCCTGCAAAACGAACCTGATGCGCGAAAGTGGCGCGTAAAGTTGAGGCGCTAAGGTTGGTGGTCACGGCAAGGTTTGGGTTGTAAGTCGGTATTGATGCGGCGTTTCAGTGAATTTATGAGATGCTCCTGTATGGATGTGGTGCGGTTCCAGATACGATTGTTTTGCGCTGAAGTATGTAAACGCGTCGTAGGAATGTTGTGGTTTTGTGTGGTTTTGCATCGGAACTTCTTTTGGATTATTTAGTGTTTTCGCCAGTTTCAAGACTACTATTTTTCTTCTGTCTGCATTGTGGCGCCCGACGACGGAAAATAAACCTGCATTGGTTGGTGCAGAAACCTACATACCTACTATGAAGTGCCTCAGAACTACGTTTAGCACGTTGGCTTCGTGATAACCCTAGGCCAGATTGCTTTACTTTCGTGCCTTTAAGCATGACTTCCATAGAGGTAGCAAAAAATAGAGAAGACAAAAAAGTATGCCGATTAATAGTTTTTTTATTGCGCACCATGTATTATAAAAGTACTTAAAATAATCAACCAACCATTATCGTATATATATATATATATATATTACTTATATATATATATATATACTTATATATATATATATATAAGTATTTATTTATTAATGTGTATATATTATAAATTATTATGTATATGTTATGTATGTCCATAGTCTATTTATACAAATAAGTATTGCTTCTCTACTTTTAGTATTCCTGTTTTTTTTGCACTACCCACCCAGCCACGATCCACAAACCAAAGGTTGACTGGTAGAAAATGCTACTTAGCATTAAGTACGCCTTTGTACCAAACCTGTGTTTTTGTGCAATAAAGAATTTAATAATAATAATTACTGATTTATTATTTGCTTACAGGCTTATAATTAGGCATCGGCGTCTCTATTCTATTCTACCTCTACGTAAAGCATGCTTAAGAAGCATGAAAAATAAAGCAAATGTAAATCAGGCTTTACGATATAAATGCAAAAATAATTCCCAAAGCTGTTTCGTCTCCAAATCCTTAAGTGTCATTAATTTAAAAGTTATCATTGTAACTTTGTCCAAGCATTCCAGTCACATCACCACATCCATCCTTTTCTTTGTCTGGTCAAAATTGCTTCTAGTTAAACTACCTCTGCCTCTCTTTCCTTCTATCCAAGAATGCCTCATTAGTGAGTCGTGACAAAACAAACGCTTCCCAGATGACGGCTCACTCGGCAATTCGCACGCGGCAGCAGCGCCCGCGCAGCCATTACTCAGAAGAGGCGCAAAAGTGCCGCGGGCCTGCTAACGTGATTATTCCGCCCGTGTCGATTGTTAACGGATGACTGGGTTTTGTTTTAACTCTGCGAGATGGAGATCGACCGTTTATTGATCGAGAAATCGTGTATATTACGCAACTATTTCATACGTAAACAGGCTATATACCTTCTTTCTGAGTGAGCGTATGGCCTTATGGTGATGGGACTATTTCCAGTACTATTTCTCTCCCTATATCTCGCCCTAGCTTTTATCCTACAATATGGGATAAACCGTTTAGATGTATCCACAGTGGGGCTAGGCTTTGTTATTTTCTCTTCACTTTGTCTTTTTTTTACATTATTTTTTTAAGAAAAGAGTTTTTTTACCACGTCTTTTTTAAATGCAGCGCTTTACTGTCAATGTATCAAGAGAATCCAGGAGGTTGAGAAAACGATTTACTTACCGACCTAAAATCGGAAGTCCGAATTTAGGGAATGTTTTTTCGTCATAATCCTTTAATTATTTTCACAACTAGTTTTTCAAAACTGCCCAATTGGGTACCTACCGGAAATATGGTCAATACCTCGAAACATTCTCGAAATGTTTATTTACGTCGTGGCAAGTGGCAGCCTCTGGTATCAACCTACCCCTACGGGACACAGGTGTGAGTTTAAGTTACGTTTAACTACAAGTGTACCAGAACTAAGGGCCGATTTTTGAATTGAGAATTTCACTAAATAAATACCTAAGTAACTTTCTGTCACGCTCTTTCTGAGAAACTTCACGAAACATCACTACAGTTAAGTAGTTACTTAGCGAAATTCTTAATTCAGAAACGGGAAAAGCAGAAAAGCCTTTAATTAGTCCCCACACAAGGCCTTCTAATTTACTGTCAACGAGATCTGATTAAATCAATCGACGTGAGAAGCTGACAATCGCTGCCGAAATGTCAATCAGAAAATCAAAGGTGAGCCACTTGTAAGGTCGATCTGACAACAGAATGTCAGATGTCGGTCGTGACAATTAATTAGCAGTCACCTATAAAGATAGGCACCAGGCTCAAGGCGAGCAAGGACTCGAGACTTATGAAACCTTAAGTACTACATCATCGGTAAGGGTTTTCACTTGAAATCCTATAGATTACTTTTTAGCTTCCTAGATTGCGAATGAGATAAAGATCTAAGGATATGGTAGAGGTAATCTGTGGCTACATAGTTGGCGTTCAGATTTTTAAACGACCTCAAAAAAGGATAAGGTTCTCAATTCAAATGTACCTATTTTTTATTTTTTTTGGGTTTGTTACCTCTGATTTTTCGACTAGATCAACCGATTTTGATGATCGATTTTCATGTGGAAGCTGGTGTTTAGTGTGCCGTTGGAAAACCATTTCAATTTGGCCCAGTTCTGACAATGGTATCTATAAGAATACAATTTAAGTCTTAACCCTCTAACGGGCAGAACTAGTATAAATTTTTCATTGGTTTTGAACTTTATCTCATAGTGATGAGGTTCAATTTAAGGTGGCAACTATGGGCCTGGCAAAGGGTTAAATTTGCATTACTATCGAATAAATTATTTTCACGTCATTTCTCTACTCGATACATTTTTTTTAATTTTTGCACTGCGGCCTGACCAAACGCTCTATCAATTTCCACTTCAGTTCCGTACCCGGGCAATTCTGCTATAAATAGTGGAGGTATGTATTTTGTGGCTAACCCCATGAACCGTGGTTGTACCGCGCGTATCTCGACAAGGCTGGCTAATGAGACCACTACCATTGTTTCGAGATCCGATCGCCAGCTCCCGGGTTTATCTCGATATTTTTGCCCGGTAGCCGTGTTTCACTTATCTTTTCTGCATTCGGATGGACCACGATTGTTTTCTTTGCGGGCCGTTTTCGTCATCGGTACGCGTACAGTTACAATCGCCTCTCTTTCGTCTGAGAAAACTGCTCGGGAGTAAACGGTTCTAGGACAGAAATACAGGTCTAAGGGAGACTGGTTTGCCACGTGCGGCGGCTCCAGCAGGGATCGAGTCTACGGCTTCCGGATTTTGGTAGTCAAAAATGTGAATGCCGTACCAAGGAGGTAGCTTTAATAGAATAGAATAGAATATATAGAATATAATATTTTCGTTTATTGTGCAAAAATATAAGTACAAAGCGTATTACCATAAAAATTAACTTATAAATAAAAATTATAAAAATTAACTAATAATAGTGATTATAAGGTTACAGGAAATATTGCATTAACAAGATGCTGAGATATAGGTATGTATATTTATATCTTCTAGTCGTAAATAATAGATAAAAAGATAACGCCATTAACTTTCACCGAACTTTTCCGCAAAAGCCTGTGTAACACCAAAATAGTATTATCTTGAAATATTTATGTATGATTTAAGAAAGGTTTACATAATTATAAAAATATTTCTTGATTGTACGACTACCTGTCTCTAATTTCTTTTTTTTCTACGTCTAGAATCAAAGATACAGTACAATTGGCGACCTTATTGCTCGAGGTCTTCCCATCCCAATCTCAGTGTGTCACATAGAGAAGACCTTTCCTCAGAAAGATCCAGCAATTAGACCAAACATCATCATCGTTTTCCTCGTCAAGAACAGAGAGGTAGCCCATTTCTTATATTGCAATATAAACATAAAATGGACACGCTGAAAACCAGCGGCACTAGTTTTTTTGTTTTTTTTTTCTTTTTTGGCAATAAACCTTTTAAATTCTTCTTTATTCTATTCTAATCACAGGATTAGGAATCTGATTCTGTTGTACTTGTTTTGTGGTGTTTGTTTGCTATTACGCGATTGTCGGCGATGGTGTTTAGATCTGTATCGGGTTTGTAGTAATTGTGAGGCGATACGTCATGCTACGTTTCTTTTGCCGGTACTTGGGTTTCTTAATTGTGAATAATTTTATTAGGGCCATTGCGATAGGCATCTCGGAGTTAAATGGTACTTTCGCTTATTCAATTTGGTTTGCGGGGAACTTATACTGCTAGCCGCTGCCTTGGAGTCGAGCGTAGTGGAGAAAAAGCCAGCGGAAAATAAATAAAATGGTACGAATATTTATCTACCTAAGAAGCTCAATACCCATGAGTCGAAATTGAAAAAATACAAGTCCTATAAAAATCCGCTTCTGCCCCTCTTTCGATTATTCAAATTCATACACCATGCAACAAACAGGTGCAGAATAGCCCTGCAAATACTACATCATGTATCAAATTAGGCGACGCGCGATCGGCCGATAGGCGCGACAGCTCGCGGCGAGACGCGACGACATCGCGACAATCGCACGTCAATCGCGCGTAACGAACTGTATTGTATGCAAAGTGAATGGACCCACTGTGCATTCATTGAATGACGTTTTGGCCATAATTTTTGGTTAAGCGCGCGCGGAATATTTACTTTCATATTTTTGTCAAAGAATACACAACATTAAGCTAGAAATTATCCCATGAAACAAGTGCAAAACACCCTTGTGAGTCACACAGGCTTACCAAAATAGTAAATGATATCAAATAGATACGCCAACATCCTCAAAACAATACCGTTAGCTGGCCGCCTGAAAGGATTACTCTCTTTAAAGGATTTTGATTTTGATTTTGATTTTTAGAATGTTTACGCCATTGGCAAACGCAAACATCTCACCAATTTTCCACAATTATTCCTAGCAATAAGCCCTATTGTGTACTCGCGATAGCCTGGAGGCTCAGCTCCAACTGATCCTTTCCTAAACCGTCTTCGTCTTCTCGATTTCCTTCGCACAACTTTGAAAACTCAACCTTCGGTTACCCGAAATTAAAATTCAATTTTCTCTACACTGCCCCAGTTCTCTACGTCATTTTACACGCTGAAAGGTTGGGTAACTTGTGCGTAAACACGTATAGACCCCAATCGACAGTCGCCCTTGCGTTACAGACACATAAAGTCCTTTATGAATTGTGGGCCGGATCGTTTTGTCGGGTTTTTGTCTGGCGCTATCGACATCACCTTAATGATGTCTCGATGCGAACGGCCATTGTGTTGGATGTAAATTTGTTGCCGTCGGCGCGGGTAATGATGTGAGAAGAAACTGAGATTGTGATAGCCCGATCCGGATCGCGACGAGCCCACTGTGCGGGCGGTTTTTCCGAGCTCGCTTTTCTTTTGAGGGCGACTCTGTTGTTTGGCTTTGTTGCTTCTGTGTCACAGGAAACGTTGCTGCATTTCCTGGACAAAGCGGTCTTAAGAAATCTGCTGGTAAGTTTACCTACCTACACAATTTCAGTTTAAGAAAGCTATATTCAACTGTAATTGTTACACAAAAGTTTTATCTATTTGAAATCTGTTTACAACCACGAGTGTTCTAATATCAAGGTACGTTGAATAATTTGCACTTATGGTCCCTTTTTAATGTAATGCAAACTCTATGATACCTATACATATTTTATAACGTACAACTCTACATTTCCAATCCAATCGACATTGAAAATCGAAACGATATTTATCAACTGAAAAAAAAGGACTAACGCATCGAATTGAAAACCTCATCTTATTGAATTCGAATAAAGACCGATTAATTTCTACAGTAGCATAGTAGTACCAGCCAGTAGTATCTGTGCCACAAGAAATAAAAATTAATTTGATTTGTTGAATATATGCGGATTAAAGGATGATTCTACTGAATGCGAACTTCCACTCTCTCGGGTTAAGCATTTAGACAACTCCAAAGTATCGAAATATGTTATGAATTTGACAGATCGGAGTAGGCTAATTCAAACAACTCCATACAGTGGGGGACTTGCGTAATTGCACCTCAGGTCGTCTTTTGTTGGTAGTTTGCTTAACACTACCACATTTTGATATTACCTAACACCTCAGCCACTCAGGTTTCCTCAGGATGTTAATCTTCATGTTGACTATGTACATTAATGTGTTGCATAAATATGGCCCTTAACCCTTTCACTGAACATAGAAAACTGATATCAAAAACAGCGCCTTTTATTCCAAACGATAAATATGCAGTCATCTCACCCCATTAGCACCTTTTCAAACCCGCTCACGCACGCGACTAGTTTACATTTCCACGTCAACGCAAAAACGTCACGAATCCTTATTAAATGGCGGCGGCAAACAAAATGGCCGCCGACAGATGACGTCATTAGCAGCGCTATCGCACTATTTTGCAGAATAGACGAAATTTCCATCCTTTCAGCGTGCGTTGGGCTAATGAGCGAGTTTTAATGTAAACAAGCAGTGTTCAGACGAAGCTGTAGCGATAAATAATAGCCCCGTCAAACGTTTCAGCTGACTTCGTTTTGAGCGGAAAATTTGGACGCCATTTTTGGTTGGATTTCCTCCCTCCAGAGTTTCAACTGAAACTTTCTATGACAAACAATCGAATCAAAAACAAGTGTGTTTTCGACATTTTTGTTATAGGTACACTAAAATTTTCACCGATTGACATTATGCTTAGTTTACCTACGTGTAGGGAAAAATGTGCAATCGTTAGATTGGTGACAAAATAATGCAATCTGCTTAAACATAAAAAATAAACAAAGAAAACTATTTAAAAAATTCCAAAAGTCTATGAAGTACCTCTTCTTTGGTTTGAATATCTTACGACAAAAAGTCAAAGGAATGAGGCGTCGACATTTCCAACTCTACAAAAGCAATCCAAACAAATCTTTGGCTATTCCCATCATGACGACCTCTGTGGCGTAACGGTTAGCGCATCTGCTTACCATGCGAGAGGTCCCGGGTTCGATCCCCGGCTGGGGAGAAGAAAAAAACTCCAGGTCTTGGATGTTTACATGTTTGTGACGTCGCTGTTTCTGGTTCCCACGACACAGGGTATCCTAGTGTGGGGCCAGAAGCAATGTATGTGCCTGTATGTAAATGTTATGTTATGATTAAGCCTTATTATTCTTATTTCCAGTCAGAATTCCGACAATAATACAAACACAACTTTATCAATCTGCCCACGTTGTGTTTTGTTTTTTGGCCCTCTCCCCATAAGCGCTATCGCGCGTGGCGCCCAAGCGCATCTATTTTATCGTCTCGAGTCTCGTTTTATCGACTACTAATGCACTATGCCTGATAAAGTCGACTCGGGAGCAGATAATCGTCTGTGTGGCCGTGTAAAAATAGTCTACTTACAAATAAGGACGGCTGTTCGAATGGAGTGTCCGTTTTATAACGTTGTAAAAAGGCCGAGATGGATGTCGAGTTTAAAGGAATGTGTTCCGTTTATGGACGGAATTGATGGTAAAGCGTCTTTACGCCATGGCTGTCACTGTAGGTGGCCTACAAACAGCGCTTTCATTTAGTCGTTTTTAATGAACGGGGACCCTATACCTTTATCAATTAGGGTAGGTAGTAACCTAGTAAGTAACCACTTAGATACTTAATATACCTAATTAAAAGCTAAAACATAAACATTTACATACCGGCACATACATTGCTTCTGGCCCCACACTAGGATACCCTGTGTCGTGGGAACCAGAAACAGTGACGTCACAAACATGTAAACATCCAAGACCTGGAGTTTTTTTTCCCCCGGGATCGAACCCAGGACCTCTCGCATGGTAAGCAGATGCGCTAACCGTTACGCCACAGAGGTCGTCATAGAGGTTAAAAATAAGAGCCATACATGTAGGTATACACAAGGTCCCGCCTGTATCCCAGAGGGGTAGGCAGAGACCAGGGACTGCCACTTGCCACGATCCTGACATATCACTTCGCTTCATCGACATTCATTAGTCGATGCATGGATGCACGCCGGTTTTGGCTACTAAAACTAAATATATAAAGTTTCCACATATGGTAAGTTCAAGTACGAATTCAACTTTGAATGAAAATCCAAACATGCCCATGACATATTATTATCTCCGCACCACACAGGCTCGAAAAGCGAATCCGTCTTCCTTATTTAAATTGTCATTACCGAACTCTTTCATGCGCCGTTTATCGCGCGCGGCCGGCGTCGAAGAGATGGCAATAATAAAAATTATCTATACAAATGGGCCGGATTACTCCACCGACATAAATTCGGCTCCGGCCCAATGAACGCGCTCTGGAGGAGAGAAGATAAAGGGGTCAACGGTTTTTAGAAGAGACGCGCGTTCGGTTTCTCGCCTAGTTTTTTGATTGCGCGCGATTTTTCTTCGCGTGATCTGATTACTTAGGCGGCAAATGTGCTGGCGCCCTAATAGAGCTTCAGGTGGCAGATAAGGGAGAATTAGCAGATGGATTTATTTTAACGTTAATGTCTGCTGGCGTGCTTCTATATTTCAAAAGTCTTCTATCCTTGAAATAACCCAACCTTGTTTAACCTAACCTTGACAAAAATATTAACTTTATTCCGGATTTAGGTACTTACTTCATTTTTCGTCGGAAGACTTCGGGTAAATTAGCGGCTAACATTATACATAACTGTAAGTACATTGACATTCAACAAGCAGAATGTAAATTCTTTACGTTGAAATAAATTTTTGATTTCTGATTTCGCTCTGATTCGCAGAGCTTAATAATAATGAGACGGGTTGGAGCTCCCGACGGTTGCGCGTGTAGACAAAACAACATAACACTTAGGAAATTTTTATCTATGTCTATGAGCCGCCAATACAAACATTTGAGGCGGAAGTATCTACCTTAAACAATAGGTATATCGACAGTGCGGGTCACTTAGGTATTTTATGCATTTGCGATATCTCATAAACTGCAGCTGTGATACAAGTCGATCCTGTAAAAAATGCCTGAATCTCCGCTCGGCCAGCCCCGGTATCGGAAGCTCGGCGAGACACAGTCGCAGAGTTATTCGACAAAAATGCTAATTCTCAAATCTCGAACGCGCTTGCCCGCCGCAATCCAATCCTCTTTTTTGGAGCGAAAATCCTAACATTTTATTCCTCGATTCGTGCTTGTAAAATGCCATCTACAACTTTTTAAACGGGTGTTTTAACTCTTTTTAGGGTACCTCAAACGGAAAAATGGAACCCTCATTATGTCACTTTGTTGTCCGTCCGTCTGTCTGTCAAGACATGAGTGCTTAGTGCGAGTTTTTTTAACTACTCGATCGCGTTAACGTAAACTCATATTCTATAGGAGTGACAAAGCGCGCCACCTAGTTGTCTCTTTGTCACTCCTATACAAATTGCAAACGCTCTCGCTATCGAAAGTGAATGAAAAAACTCGCACTAAGCACTCTTGTTTATCTCGGGAACGCGTGAAGGTATCGAGTTAAAATTTCAAACAAATACCTACGGAAGTCTACGGTCGCTTGAAGCTGTGAAAAAATCAAACTTCTAACTTAACAAAAACAAATACGGCTATTTTTGCCGCAGAAAAACGTAAATTTCGACATTTAAGGGAATGAAAATTGATAGGGTAGATTCTTCCCGTTGACCTAGAACTATGAAATATGACAAATGACAAGTAGTATCGTCATAAACTAAAATACTTGGCAAAACCTGAGACGAATACATTTGTAAAAATGACTTCAAAATTCGGCTAAAGTTTGGAAAAACAGCGTTAACGGCAGCATCCTCGGTGAGCGAGCCCGACTTGCTCTTGACCGGGTTATTTCTTTTAAAACAACATGTTCCAAACCAATATCGAGTGCGGCGCGATAACACGACGTCCATTACTTGATTACCATCAGAGGCCGATCCCAATCGCTGCAGTTTTCTTTAATTATAACAATTTACATTGTGAAGGAGTGCACGTATCGCCGCCATCTTGCGCCCGCGCTAGCAATTTTTCAAGATGGCGGACACCGATTGGCGGATAAATGTGAATTTATTAAAAATAAATACCTACCTCGTGTCGACTTCGACTGCCGAGTATTCTCGCCACATTTTATGTTGCACTATAAAAAATATTATGTCGCATTGATAACGGAGGCGAGCTCGGTTTATGCGATTTATTCATGGATTCAATTGATTTCTTTGGTTGTAATCAGTGCGATCAGTTATTGTCTTTGGACGCTCTTTACAACTCTTGGCGCTACAGTGTCGGGTGTAATAAAAACCATTTGTAGTTCATGAAATTGTAATGACTATCTGCGGGAGTAGATAGTAGCTGTGCTCCCTATTAGATCACCCGACGATTCATCAAACACTCGTTAACACATCCTCGATAAGCATAGACAATCTAGTTTTTTTTTCTAAAACCCGTCAAGCTAGTGCGGGACTCGTCCTATGTCGGAATAGAGCCTCTACTCCCGATTTGTGTTTATCTGTTCCAATAAAATATCTTTTAAATTAATTTCTTTTTCCCGATATTTTTTTCTGGAAAATTTTCAAGAAGGTATTTAGAACTCTGAGGTATTAAAACTTAATCAATATTATTGTTTTCAAGGTTTTCCTATGTTTCATAAGCGTGCTCTTTTGTTTCGCATACTTTTTATTTATAATGACATTTGCTAATACATAAAAATTAAATGTCAAACACAAGTCCGCATGAGACGTCCATCATATTTATTTTGTCTCCTTTGCTTCCTTTATCTTCTGCACCATGCAATTCATTTCATATAATCTTCAGACCACAAATTTCTCTAATCACGTTATTGCGTATCTGTTTACCGAGGACCCCATATTTCTAAAAAATCACAATTGGTAGAACCTGTGGGCTCTGCCTACTACCCCTCCGGGATATAGGCGTGAGCTTATGTATTTATGAAGAAATCTAAAAAACAAACATCCTGTTCGTTGAATGACAATGAACAATGTTAGCCGCTGCCTTCGGGTCAAGTTTGTAGCTGATAAAAGTCAGCATAAAAAATACGCTCGGGCGATTCATAAATCTACAATAATGCATGGTTGACTATGAAAATTCGATGTTCATTGCAAAATCAAACAAGCCATAGATGAACAATAAGACTGCTACTATATGTACCTCAAATTGTCATAATAAATTACGAGTTGTAGTTTTATGAAACCCGGCTCTGTCCCTATCATCTAACTGTCAAATTAGTATGTTTTTGACAGTTTATCTATTGTAATCGCTCAGAATTTGGTGCACGTAATTCCGTCCATCTTAATTCTTCTTTCATTCGCCCTCTAGGTGCCCGAGTAGGGGCCGTAAGTAGGAGTCGGTAGTAATTGGTCCAAGAAGTAGCCGTTGTAAACACGATGTTAGGCGATCACTCGAGTTAATTATTTCTTCCTCGGCACCCCACGTGGGCGTAGTCCGAGTCGAGATGATCATCTCTCGCAGAGATATTGGATTATCGATTCGATGAGTGTTGCTGAGTTGTTTTGAAAAAATGCTGATGGTTTTTGGAGGTTCCTTAACCTGTAGAATTTTTGGTGAGCCGATTGGCTCACTTGGCCAATGGTTTTAAATTGTTCTTTTCAAGGTTATAACGCAACTGATTAAAATTCAAATCAAACTACGTGTAATCACACGTAGTTTGATTTGAATGTAGGTACATACCTACTTACTTCTATTTATGTACTTAATATACTTTATTGCACACGAAATAATTAACAGAATAATACCTAAGACATAGCATGTATAAAGGCGAGCTTATCTCTGTTAGAGATTTCTTCCACTAAACCTTGGAGAGTCGGAAAACCAGTAAAAAACGGAACTATAAACATGTACGAAATAAACTTATAATCGTTAATAAGCTGTAACAGGAAAAAAAATGCCTGAAGAACATGAGTAGGTACACATAATATATAAGTCCGCCGCGTTGCCATTGTAATTTTTACTTATGTGCAATAAACGTATTAATAATAATAATAATAAGTTAAGAACAAACATAGTTAATAATACATAGATAAATATATAGCTCAAAGTTATTGCAAGACACTTAAAAGTGGCTATCGTGGGACTGGCACATATTTTCATAATGTTTGTAGCTGAGGCATTATTTATCACAATAATCTAACGATCACATCAGCGCTTGAAATTACTAACCCCCGGTGGGCACGCGTGATCATTTCTTAATTATTCAGACAGACAGAAGTTCTGTGCCGTGCAGAGTGACGTAATAATATAATCCAAGTATAAATAAAAAATACATGCGTTTCGGTGCCAAATCTAATTCGCGGAACCCCGCTAGTTTTCCACGGAACCCAGTTTAGGAATCGCTGAGCTAGACAGCAATAAGGAGTGGCGCAGGCGCCGGGGGCGTGTGCCGTGATAAACAGCTGAACGGACCAATCGGATTGTTTCCACTTTCAATCGCACAGAATCGTAAGATCGACGTATCGCCCAAACTTAAAAACACCTGGGTCTCGATTCTGTTAGTGTATTGTAGTTCAATTACAGTTACATGGTAGGTGCATGTGATATTGTGTTTTAATTCCATTGACGCCTACAATTACAGATGCGCGTGCGCGCGTTGTTTTGAAGCGGCAATGAAATTAAATCGATGCAGCCATGCAACTGCTATGTACTACATTGCATTAGCAGAATCTAAGGCCTGATGACCGCGTGGCCGTCGTTTTTTACCTGGACAAGTTCGTGACCTTGGATAAGATTTAAATTATTTATTGTACACCAGAGGAGGTATTCCAGTTTGAGCACCCGCCTAAATAGCACCTGCACGAATGGCACCTGGCCTAGTCCAGATACAGCACCTATTGATATTTAGTGGCAGAATAAATAAGTTTGAATTCACTAACAGCACCTGCCAAAAATATCAATAGATGCTGAATCTGGACTAGGCCAGGTGCTATTCGTGCAGGTGCTATTTAGGCGGGTGCTCAACCTGGACTACCTCCACCAGAGCACAAAGACCTACGAGTCGAATTGAGGACCTCCTAAGTTTTTGAAGTCGGTTTAAAATTATAGATCGTATTGATATGTCGATTGCATAGTGATGAATGGCGGCGGTCTTTTGAATCGTTTTAAAATTCGAACGCGTATCGCTTTGCGGAAGCCGCGAAATTCGGCGAATTCGATACAACTGACCACACATAAATTGGAGGGGTCCCCTAGCGTTTTCGAGAAGCTAGTAAGATCTAATTTCCCTCTAATGCCCGGTCCCTATAATCTATCAACCAGTTACCACCAGTTAAAATGTTAACTAGTGATAGGCCACTCAATAGAAAATAAAAACGGAACATTTCAATATCGCGTAGACAGCTAATTGTCAGTTATCTGTAGATAGGTTATTGGTACCGGGCATAAATGTTCCATGGGCCCGACTGCCGTCACGGATGAAAAAAAATCGTCTTTCACGGATCGTTTTGCGAAAAGTTTCAGATCGATCTCACAGTCATGTCAATGGTGATTTTTTGGACTATGGCCGTGAACTGAAAAAATGTATAAGTACTAGATATAATTGACGTTGTGGACTGAAAGAGGAAGCAGTGACTAGAATGTGGAGAAGATGAAGGAAGAAAGACTGACAAAGCAAATATATCAAGCAAATGTGAGTGGAAGGGCCAGTAAGGGGCGCCCTAGGCGGACATACTTTGACCAAATAGGAGATTTATTAGCAAAAGGCGAGATAAAAAGTACCCGAAAGTAATGAATATCGATGAAGCGAGAGTGATTTGTCAGGATCGTGGCAGATGGCATTCCCTGGTCTCTGCCTACGCCTCTAGGATACAGGCGTGAGCTTGTGTAGGTATATAATTGACGCTGAAAGCGGATATCTAGTCCCAGAATCCTGACCCCAGTTTCGCTAACAGTCGCTACTAACATGATTGCGAGATCGATCTGACATTTACTGCGAAAAGGATTGTAAATAAGATCCACACGATTTTCTTTTATTGGTAGAGATTATGAATCGAACAGAGCCAAATTAACCGATTCTGACCACCCATCCCATTAGTGCATAGTACTACCATAACATTGACATAAATGAATTAAAAGGATTAGAATTTACTTAATTTAAGCATTGACATGTCGATAGATAGCAGTCGTTATGCCAAGTCAGAGGCCTTGGCGGCTTAAAAACTTCTAACAGTAAGACCAGCCACTAGTCTTACAAGCCTCCACCAATCCGGACTTGGCCTCCGTGGTGGGCCGGGGCCTGTGCCTTCCTCGGGGATGGACCCATGCCCCTCGGTGGGGACATAGTGGGTTGATGATGATGATAATGTTTGTAAGGTCTGTACCCCGAGGGGTAAGGAACCCTATTACTAAGAGTTCACTGTCTGTCCATCCGTCCATCTATGTGTCTCTCATCATCTCATCATCAACCCATTATGTCCCCACAGAGGGGCACGGGTCTCTTCCCTGAGGAAGGTATAGGCCATACTCCGCCACGGGGGCCAAGTCCGGATTGGTGGAGGCTTGTAAGACTAATGGCTGGTCTTACTGCCTATCTGTCTGTCTATGCCTAAACAGTTGAAATTTTCACAGATGACAGACTAAAATAAGAAAAATAGAATAAAATATTTAAGGGGTCAGCAATGCATGCATGTACGTAAATGTATATTTCTAGGTTTATACAACATACGTGATTTTTTGCTCGATATTAATAAGAACATCCAGACGCTTCAAATATACAAAGAATATTAAGTTGTATATTCACTTTGAAAATAAATATATTTTTTTTTGAAGAAATAATAATAATAATAATAAACTCACGCCCGTTATCCCCGAAGGGGTAGGCAGAGGCACCAGTCTCTAGAACTGGACCCACGTTTTGTCGAGTTTATTAGGTCCCAAACGTGACAAGTGGCAAGCCTGTCGCCGTTATCCGGGCACAATTTATCAGCGAATGGTGTTGCTGTACAAACAAATAAATATAAAAATGTAAAATAATAATATAATGTAATGTTGGAATATAAAAGTTTTATTTTAACAATAACAAATACAATATCATAAAAACTTAATTAACAATCTATTAAACTAATCTACTATAAATTAAATCATTTAAATAATACTTAACTAATAAAACTAATACAAACAAATTTCAAATTTTAAATAATTAATTAAATTCATTTAAAATAAAATGTAAGAGGGTTTTTTGGTCGATATTAATAACGCCAATCGGGAGACGCTTGAAATATTATAAAGGTTGTACCTGTATTATAATAGATAATGGTATGGAACCCTTCATGCACGAGTCAGACTCATACTTGGCCTACATACATACATACATACTCCATATTCCAGAGCTTAATTTAAATATTTATTCACCCACTTTTATGACAAGGCTCCTCGATAGGCCTTCCAGCAAATCTGCGCTAAACATGCCCGTATGCAAATGTAATTTTAATCACGTCTTTCATAATCCGTGGTTATTAATCAAAGTGGCACACTACATGAGAGGCTAAGGGCGGGGGGGGGGGTTGCGGGGGTGGGGTCGCATGTGTTTTGTTTTTTCATGCGAACCGTCGGTGTTGGCTGGAGGATCTGGTGGGGATCGCTCTGGTGCTTTTTTAAAATTCTGTTAGCGAAAATATGCGAAAACTACATTAGGGTGCCCCAAAACAACTGAAATAGTTTTTAGGGTTCCGTACCCAAAAGGGTAAGGCGAAGGTAAGGGTCTCTATTACTAAGACTCCACTGTCCGTCCGCCTGAGGCGGTATCTCATGAATCGTGGTGGCTAGACAGTTGAAATTTTCACAGATGATGTTTTCCTGACGCAGCCTTTTGTTAAAATATGAACGATGGAAACGTAGGCACGTTTCGCTTGAACTCCGTACAGTAAAAGGAGTTCTTCATTTATTCTTTCTCCTTAAATTTAATAAAGTAACAAATACAAAATTTTGAAAAACGTTCATTTTATACGTTTTTGGTACATTTTTTTTGTACTTAGGTTTTGGTAGTTTTTTCCTGAAAATATTGAATAACACTCAAAAACTTAACTGTCTAAAATTTACGTAGTAGACTACTGCTAATTAGTGTTTTTTTGTAATCAAATTCTCTCAATACTAGTATTTTTTTGGCGTACTCCGCCCGCACCGGGGCGAAGCGCACCGCGACGTACTCGTGAGCTCGTGTGGCGGCATATCGTCGCGTTTTGCATAGATTTAAAAAGTCGATAGTGATGCAAATGTCCCGCGACCGGTGTTTACCCGTTGGTGACTTACGGGGCGCGCGGTAATGCGGCCCGATAGAGAATTAGGTCTTGTGATTTGTTTCTGGAATTTTTGCAGCCATTTCTTCAATAAGTCAGATGAGCGACATCGCAGTGCTCTGCCAGTTCACCAGACCTTTACTAAATCACCCGTATTGTGTCAGACAGCGCAGGTACCTGTGTAAAGATTCATATGTTGACAGGACAGAGAGCTATTACAAGTTTGATCTATCTATCAAACTTAAACAGGCGTGATGTCCCACCCTAAGGAGTCTGCCACTATCACTTTGATTCCGGAACCACTTACTTGAATCCAAGGAATTCAACTTAATAAAGTGTAGTGGTTAGGAAAGTTTTAGTTCAAAACGTCAGTGACTTAATTTAGATACTCAGCAGCTTAGAGCAAGAGAGAGTCTAACCTCTCCGTTAGTCCGCTCTGCTGGACTTTAGTGGGCTCTATTCATAAACTGGACACAGATAAAACAATTCTTCGTCAACCTAGTGATCCAACGCCGAGGGTAAAGTAGATCTTCCAATGCACAGCATTCATCGTCAGTTTTCTCGTTGTTTGTTTGCCCTTCAGAGGCCCCCCTCTGGTCTCCCGACTTCTGTACACCCAACCTATGGTCTCATCTGACTGCGACATATTTGACCTGCCATTTTTGCTCCTTCGGTCAGTTTAGTTAGTCCTCCTTTCGATATCCATGTTTCTGATCCGATCTCAGAGTGAGATACCCAAAATATTTCCGTGGTTCTCTGTTTCACCCGCAGCTTGTGGGCAGTTTATTTGGTGATCATCTATGACTCGGCTTCATAAACTATGACACATTGGTCGTACACCTGACGGAGAATATTGACGTCCAGAACAGATACTACTTAACAACAACCTGGGAAAGGAATACAACCCTTAACTCAGAAACTTACTGTCTGTGTCTGTCAGAGACGAGCAACCGACAAGCTCCGTCGCTACTCGCCATATATTTTTTCATTTTTTTTACATAACAAAAGCAGTTTGTTGGTGAAACGCTCTATCTCTATACCTATTACCAACTTATAAAATACGTATAATATTATTAGTATACATAAACAACATATACTTATATATGATTGGTTTCAAGTACACAGGTGTAGTTATTTTATTTTATCATTAGTTCTTTACGTTTATATTTAAGTGTGGCTTTGCAAACTTTGGTTTTATCAAGCAAAAGAGGATAGCTATTACAAATTCTATGTCAAATAATCCCTACAATAATCTTAAATTTAGATCTGCGAATCAGAGTGGAACAGTCGGACTCCCCCGACAAAAAAATTACTAACTGAATCCAGAATTAAGTGAATAACCCATAACACATTGTAACATGTTTTCATTGTTAAAACCCTGGCCTGGCTATGCTTGAGAAATGTCTACAGTAAACCACAAAAGTAATGAGTCCATGGTGTTTTAATTGCTCCAGTTATCGTGACCCGAAGGGCGGTCAATTCAAGTTTTTTCTCCTCAAACAGGGTCAATCGTATGCACTTGGAATTGCTTTTTCCGCGGTTACGTGCCGGTTAGTTGAACCATACTTTAGTTGAGATTGTTTAAGCACGATGCAAAATATTTTGCCGGCAAAAATAAAGGCTTCGTTTTGTGGCGCAGTTAAATGCATTTCTTACTTAAGGATTGGTGTTGTTCGGTGATTCTGATTCACAGTCACGTGACATGTTTTTTGATTCTATTGTTGCTTAAATGGATTCTCTCGTACGCTTGAAGGGGTAATGCTCAAATCTCATCGTTTCCAGGGTCAAAATAATTAAATTCTATTTAGTCCGTATTTTAGATTATAAAAAAATATTGGACACGTATTTTTTCTTTTTTCGATTAAGCAAAAAATAACAAAGATAATAATATAGCCCATTAAAGTTACGTGTGACGTCACTCCGTGCTAAAAAATGCAGCACGGCATGACGTCACACGTAACTTTAATGGGCTATATCTTTGTCATTTTTGGTCTAATTTACGAATAAAAAAATACGTGTCCCTTATTTTTGAATAATCTAAAAGACGGACTAATTACATTTTTTAGGGCAACTAGCCCATTAATTAAACTACGGTTTCTAAATTGAGAATTTCAAGTAAATACTTCAGTAACCTTCTGTCGCGCTCTTAGCTGATAAATTTGACGAGACAGCACAGTTAAGTAGTTACTTAGCGAAATTCTACAGTAGAAATTAAGATTTAGATATGTTACAGTAGCAATACCACTCGGTAAAGTGTAAAGTGAAGGAAAACATCGTGAGGAAACCTGTATTCTTTATTGTACGACCTCTTTGGCGTAGTGGTTAGCGCATTTCTGCCTACCATGCGAGAGGTCCCGGGTTCGAATCAAAAGGGGACATAAAAAAAACCAGGTCTTGGATGTTTACATGTTTGTGACGTCGCTGTTTCTGGTGCCCACGACACAGGGTACCCTAGTGTGAGGCCAGAAGCAATGTATGTGCCTGTATGTAAATGTTATAAAAAAAAATGTTATGTAGGTACACCAGAAATTGCTTATGAGATTTGACATAGTCATAGACAATACCATAGTCAATTGGCGGGCTTATTACTAAAAGTAATTTCTTCCAGGCAACCGTTGACGCAAGCAAAAACAGAGAAGCTAGATGACGGGTAGTCGGTGCAACTAGACCATATTAAACAAGATATTCACATACCTCAGGGCTTGAAATCGCCGATCCACGGTGGGCACGCATGTTGGTTAAGCCCATACTTTCTCTTAGGCCGGTTTAGAGTCACGCTGACACTCGGCGTTGACAGGCCAATATTATGTACTACGTCCTAAGGAGCGTTTTAGAAAAACGCCGACCGTTCAGCGCTGGCCAGCCATACATTTTGTCTATTAGCGCTGACGGTCAGCGCGTGGTCAGCTTGACTCTAAAGGTGGGTACTGACCAACGTTTTATTACGGCGAATTCTACGATCAACGACGTACTGACTGCACGAATGCTCGATGTGTAACATGTTACATTTGATTACACCGCGTAACGTTGGTCAGTACCCAGCTTAAAACCCGCCTGGAGGCCTGTGCCCTCCAGTGGGACGTGAATGTATACCTTACAGCCGGTATCCGTTGGTGCAGGCTTCCGTCCTGTTGCTAAAAGATCGCCAAATCAAAAAGCCCAGCTGTAAATCAAAGCCAAGCCTTGTAAGTAGCAGGTCAACATGATTTGTGCCTTGTAATAATAATTAAGCACTCTCTATGTTAATGTAAGGCCACGCCTCGCGGGGGCTGCGTTTTGTGGAATCATTGGATGTGTGTGCACGATATATAGGTAATACGGTTAGTTAAAGAAAGGGACTGGACAACTATTTGTGTCTCATTATGAACTTTATTCCGCATATAACTACTTACTTGATTGCTCGTCGGAAGAGTCCGACCAAGCTGGCTTGTTGGTTGGTTGGTTTATTTGGCTCTCGCTCACACAATGTGGGTTGTGTGAGTAAGAGGCTAATAGCTATTCCAGCGTGTTGCAATTTTTTTTTTTAATTTAACTTCGACTTTTATAAAAACGTCGCAAACATCAATTCTCTTTTAGGAATTCAAACAAGAAAGTGTTTCTGACAAAATCGCGACTACCTAAGAATGAATTTATTAAACGCTTAATATGCCATTTGAAAAAAAAACAACAATGTTTTAACTCGATCTTTTTATGAATCAAGAAAACTTAAAAAAAACACTAATGTTAAATAGAGTTTTGCTTAAAAAGAGGCTCTACTTCTTCACTTACTTCACTTTTTTAGAGCTCCGTACCCAAACCCGACCCGACGCCGGACCTTCTCTTTATATGTCCCACATGCGGTAGGGGCTGCCGCTCTCAAATTGGACTTTTCAGTCACTCAAAAAAGTGTCGAAGTCCCACAGGATACTGCTTGAATCGTCCGTAATGGACGCGAAGGCCTATGATGACCCAAAGGGAAAAACGGACCCTGTTGATGAGACTCCGCTGTCCGTCGTCCGTCTGTCACCAGGCTGAATCTCATGAAACGTGATAGTTAGACAATTTTATTGAAATTTTCACAGATGATAATGTATATTTATGTTACCGCTATAACAACAAATACTAAAAAACTGAATAAAATAAATATTTCATTTTATAGTGGTACGGAGGCTTGTAAGACTGGTGGCTGGTAACTGGTGTCACTGTCAGAAGTTTGGCTTCTTAACGGCTCTGACTTGGCTTAACGACTGCCATCTATCGACAGCAACCGGCACCAACTGCTTAACGTGCCTTGCGAAGCTAGGAACCGCTTGGAAAAATGCCACTAGCGTTAATCATAGACGATCACCCATCCATGCACGACCATCCGAACTAGTCCCCGTGGTGCAGTATGGCCTATACCTTCCTCAGGGAAAAGACCCGTACCCCTAGGTGGGGACATGATGGGTTGATGATGATAATAGTACGGAACCCTTCGTGCGCGGGTCCACCTAGCACTTGCCCGTTTTTATAACTAAGACAACAATTTATGGTTTACTTTGTCAATTCAATGTATTTAGATAGATAGGTAACACTTTATAATAATAAAAAAGAGATTACATAAGTATTTAAAAATTGATGAAGATCATGATGATAACGAGGTTTTTTGATGCACATTGCAAAGTCGATTAGCTTACAGATTAACAAGTAGATTTCGAATTCTCTAATTCTAGTTTTTTAAAACTCGGCTTAGGCGAAGTCTTCAGAGATTGAATGAATTAGGTATTTATGCCTTTAGCTCAATACGAATATAGTATGATTCCTCTCCTTTTTTGCCTTAAGCCCACTAAACTACATTTTAATTACATAAAGTTCGAATGTTGCCTTAAGTTCGAATGTGTGCTACGTAGGTTTTTTTTAGACTTAAATTACGGACTCTACTATTAATTTCGTTCAAGCAGAACTTATCGTAGGAAATCTAATGAGTTATTTTTAATTGTTACTTTATTACATACGACAGCTACATACCTACTTAGGTACACACTAATACAATGGTATTGCTCTTACATTGATGTACGAAGAAAAACCACGTTTAATCAGAACCTACCTAGACTTAGATACACTTTTAGTCTGGATCCACTTACGGGTATGATTGATTGATTTTAAAAATTCTTTATTTAGCATAAACATAAGTGGTAAAAACCAAAACACGGTCATGGTTTATACATTGCCTTACACTAATATACATTTTCACGCTAAAAAATTAAAAACACCTATCTAAACTTTTTGCATAAAATGAGGAAAAAATGTAACGGCAATTATGTATTTCTATACTTACATGAATGGTTTTTGTATGTTAACTTTAGGTACCTAGTTCACATTTCTTGCCATAACATAACATATACTCACAAGTATACTGACATAACATATACTCACAAGTATACTTATATACGGGTATAATCTATTTATCATTAAACGAACTTCTCTTCAATCTTGATGTCCAAGACAAGTTTGAGTAAAACACTTGAGTCTTCATTTTCAAGGCTTGTCTGAAAGACTTAAGTCTTGATCACCAAGACTTAGGTACCTGGAAGACTTGAGTTTTGATTTGCAAGACTTTTCTATGATCCAGTTTTTTGGTTTAACACATTTCATTTTTAAGTATACTTACCTACTTTAGTTTACTTAATTCCATGTCTACTGATCTATCTGTCACATTTTATATTGATCTACTATTATTAGGGTGAACACTTGAACAGAGATGACCATTTATCTACAAGAATGCTCAGATTTCTCAACCTGTTATAGGATTATGAACAGAATTTTCCACCGTCTACTAAGATCAACAGAGAAACAGAGTTTCTCGACTGACTTGTTAGGTTAACCAAGTTCCCCAGCCACCTACTAGCACCTAAAGCTGATTTTTTAATACAATGCAAAAAAAAACTGTCACGTTGACATATCAAAGTCATAGCCAAAGGCTGTCAATGTCTGAGTGTTGTTATTACGTAAAACCCTAATAACCCCATTTTACTTCCATCCAAGTAAAAATTGTGTGTGCTACGTAGGTTTTTTTTAGACTTTGCTCTGAGTAATTATGCCTTAATGTCTTTGATGTTATACCTAAGTATTTTGGTCACCTAAGACGGTAAAAAAAATCTACCGAGTAAACCTATATATTTTATAGCGGTAACACCACGTCATTTTTTTTTTGCATCGAATTAAAAAAACGGTCTCTAGTAACTACAGTGCTACATGGATCTTTTTGCACGTGGCGGAAATCAGAACTAAGACATTTTGACCAATGAGCGTTCCGTTACGGGTTACCCGACCAATCACAACAAATTGAACGCCCTCATGTCAATGTCATCCACGTTCAAAAAGATCCATGTAGCACTGTATGATAGAGAGTTCTTTACTCTTCCGTCGCAGATCTACCGCCTCCATCCTTCGCACATCCAACCCTTGTGCTTCACATTACCACCTCATGCATATTAATTTGCAGGTCACATCAATCACAGCGTAGAGCGCAAGATTTCACCACACGATTGCGGGAGGCGGCTTGTCGGAAAGGGTTGCGTTTGTCCACTTAGCTTTGAGTACGGAGATGGGAGAGGTACGAACCTCACTTCGTATCCATGGAAAAAACTGGCCATTGACGTAGTAACAGAATTACCGAGTGGCGATGGCGGATGGTGGACTTCTTGTGGCTGAATGATGATGATGATGATGATGGTGGCCGAGAACAGTGCCACGATTCTATTAGATCTACCCTTATATTACGTAACTTTCCACTCTATCGGGTTAAGCATTTAGACAACTCCAAAGAGTCAAAATAAGAATCTATATGACAGTTTGTAATAAGAGTATGAGATACCTACCTACTGGGAAAAAAGTCCCAGAATGTAACAGTGTGACATAGTTGGTGTGCCATACCGGGAACCAAAGGGCTAAATCAGACAACTCCATATACTGGAGTCTTACATAATTGCACTGCTTGTTCTGTAAATCTTGTTAAATCTGTTTCCTCGATTCTGTTAGATCTGCTTATATCTTGTTTTTTATACGCAGGTATTTGACGATGTTGTTACCTGCCTTAAATGAGTATGAATATTTCAGAGTCGGTCTCATAACAAAAGTTGTTTGTTCAGACGACAGATGATTAACAGCAGGATAGACTACTGCCAGACCTTTTAGCATCGCCCAACAAAGACCGAATGAGACGAAATAGCTCGTCCAATAACTGTCAAGTGTGAAATCGCTCCTGGGATTATAAACGCAGCGTTAACTCTGGCCCACCTATACCGGGTCCCCGGCAAAAAGACCGGCCGGCGCGCGATAAAAGGCCCCCGTAGCGACATCCTGTCTCGCGCGCATGACTTAGTGAATCTTGATGACGCGCTGTCTCCTTTGCAGTTTCTGTCTTACCGGCATCGAATGAGGACTGAGGAGGCCGTCACATAATTCGATAGATGGAGAGACGGTGCGAAGATTAGATAGGAATAACGCTGTGAGAAACTGGCTAACATATCACCACAAATCGCTTACCTATAGGTACTATAAATGCATATAGGTACGTGTACTTCTACCATGTGCGGGGTGGAAAGTCCGAAAGATATTAATGTTCATCATCAACCCATTTATGTCCCACCGAGGCGCACGAGTCTCTTCCCTGAGGAAGGTATAGGCCATACTTCACCACGGGGGCCAAATCCGGATTAGTGGAGGCTTGAAAGACTAGTGGCTGGTCTTATTGTCCGAAGTTTCAAGCCGACCTAAGGCCTCTGACTTGGGTTAACGACTGCCATCTATCGACGGCAGCCGGCACCAACTGCTTAACGTGCCTTGCGCAGCACGGAACCGCTCGGAAAAATGCCACTAGCGTAAGTCATAGAACGGTCACCCATCCATGCACAGAATGCGCCCTATGTTGCTTATACTTCGTGATCGTTTAAGATCACTCAGGCAGCCGGGGCTACGAGCGATTCGTACTTAATATTACTGTTAGTTTCCCAAAAACAAAATAAGGTAAGAATATTCTTTATTGTACACGAGGAAATACACAAACATAGAATATGTATTTACAAATATTCAGGACGATTTTTTAACTAAAACTTTCGTTAGCATTTTTCGCCGGAAGAACTCTGCGAATCAGAGCGAAATCTGGTCGGATTCTTCCGACGAAAAATGAAGTAGATACGTGTATCCGGACTTAAGTTAATAATACAGTACCCTTGGCGGCATTATTGATAAAAGCAATCAAGATATCGCACACTTGCAAGAATAACGTGACATATCGAAGAAAACCATTTTTTATTCATAGAAATTTATTTATCTTAACGCGATTTTATTTACTCCTAAAACGCCGGAATAATGAGCAAAAGATCACGTTATAGCGCTACCTCTTTCGGCCATTACTTTGAAAACCTTAAAAAAATGCTCTCATGTAACGTATGGGTTCCGAAATAACACGTTGAGCGATAAGTCTCAATAGAAATATCGCACACTTGCAAGAACAACCTCTAAAATCAATATTTTAGACGTAAGTTGATTGGAACTGACAAAGTTCAAATTTCAGTAGCCATTTATCGTATCGTTAGAAAACGGTCATTAGACAATAATTATGTACACCTCAATTAGGTACAATAACATTTTTGAATCAAGAAAAACCTTTACAATTATCTCCGAATCTCGTCATTGGTAGAGGGGATTGAATTGACAATAATTAATTACAAAACTGTTGCGAAGCTATGGTAGCAATACCACTCGCTAACTGCGAGGAAAAACATTGTGAGGCAACCTAAGTGTCTGAGCTTGAAATCGCCAAACCGCGGTGGGCACGCGTGATGATTAGAGCCCATACTCTCTCTCTCTCTCTCTCTCTCTCTGTGTGAGAAAAGGCCTGTGCCCTATAATAGTGGGAAGTATACAAATTACAAAACGACGCAAATAGTTCGACAAAATACCTAATGAACAAGGAAAACAGGCTAACACTGTACAGTAACTTAGGAGAAGACAAGTTTAATCTACACATCTAACCATCATCATCATTCAGCCACAAGAAGTTCACTGCTGGGCATAACTAGGCCTCCTCCATGGATTTCCAAAAAGACCGGTTGGAAGCGGCTTGCATCCAGCGTCTCCCTGCCACTTGGATGAGATCGTCTGTCCATCTTGTGGCTGGTCGTCCTACGCTGCGCTTGTCGATGTGTGGTCTCCATTCAAGAACCTTTCGGCCCCATCGGCCACCAGTTCTTCGTGTTATGTGCCCCGCCCACTGCCACTTCAACTTACTCATCCGGTGGGCTACGTCGACGACTTTCGTTTGCCTGCGGACCTCATCATTTCTGATTCGGTCTCGTAGAGAAATTCCGCACACACACACACACACTAATAATATAATCTTCACATAATATTCACATAGTTAGTCACATAATATTTGTCACGAAACACATCTAATAGATTTATTTTATTTTTATTTATTTATTCACCAAAAATAATGCAAGATCACAATAACATTAGGTTGCCAAACTGCTAATGCAATTTATCGGCAAGCTCTTGGTAACAATTCTTATTCACTAAGGGACTCCACACACGACGGCTATAAGGTAAAGATGTATATTATAGCACGATATATCTCATTACATCTTTCCATAGAATTTCCATCGTCAGGAGACCACACACGACAGCTATAATATACATCTTTACATCTTCGTACCTTAAAGGTACTGAGCGATACGAAGATGTATATTTACCTGTCGATACATCTTAATATATCTCAATACCTTTTCGTATATTACGATACATCTTTCTTCGAACAGGGTGTTCAAAAAGTTTCTTGGTGATTCAAAAACTCCACTAGGAGTCTTATGTCGCTAAACGACATAGGTATTCAGAGTCCTATCTCAAAAAAAACATTTGCTCCACATAAATTTGCTCCATATAAACAGTCTCGCTAAAGGCCGGTTTCCGAATTGAGAATTTCACTTAAATATTTAAATAACGTTCTGTCACGCTCTTTTTTGAGAAACTTGACGAGACAACACTAGAGTTAAGTAGTTACTTAGCGAAATTCTCAATTCAGAAATCGGTTGTAAGCTACGTTTCGTAAGCCTGAGGAAGGTATAGGCCATACTCCGCCACGGGGGGCCAAGTCCGGATTGATGGAGGCTTGTAAGACTAGTGGCTGGTCTTGCTCTATGGCCTCTGACTTGGCTTAACGACTGCCATCTATCGACGGCAGCCAGCACCAACTTCTTAACATGCCTTGCGAAGCATGGAACCGCTCGGAGAAATGCCATTAGCGTTAATCATAAACGGTTACCCATCCACGCACTGAACGCGCCCTATGTTGCTTAACCTTCGTGATCGCTTAAGATCACTCAGGCGGCCAGGGCTGCGAGCAATTCTTCGATTCAGTCGATTGATGACCTATGATTTTATAGATATAACATAGGAAGTTACAACTTGTATATAGTGATGGAATATAACATTAAAGTTGCCTTTAACATGAAGGATAGTAACAAAAATCAATCTACCTCAAGAAAAGAAAAAAAAGTGTAGCAACACAGTGGTCATTCATTTTGTAATAATATCATGCCTGTCCACTAGCTGGCGATGTCTGATAATTCCGCATATAATTTAAACTCTTCGGAATTTTCCTTACTTTATATGATGTTCAATGCACATCGTTCTATTTTTGGCACATGTGCCAACGCATACGCGCATCAAAATCTCAATCATCTTCTGATGAACCTATCTATTAAATCTAGTAGTAAGTAAGTCGACAGATCCATAACAACACCCTGTATAACGCCTTAGCAGCCGGAACGTGTGTCGGTCGAGACGTATGTCAACGAAATGAAGCGAAATATACATTACGTTACCTGTTGCGTGTGTGATACTTTAATATAATGTGAAGCTATACCTCCCGGGATGTAATGTATATTATAGCCGTCGTGTGTGAAGTCCCTAACACAATCTACACAACTAAAAGGATGATGTGCAAAATGGGCCCACCTCCAATAAAAATGGCTTGTTTATTAAATTAAAGGTCTAGATACATACGTTCATTGTCAGGTAAGTACATACCAGAATTCGCTGTGTGGCTGGAGTTTTTCGATTTAGAAAAAGTTGATATTTTTGGTTATAAATAGAAGTTTAAAACCATTTTTTTGCTAGCATTAAACCACTTAATGCTACATCATTTACTAGTAGATGGTCCCCTCCGGCCGTTTTCGCAAATGACCAACCCATTTCAGCCTATAGATGTCTTAAGAGGTGACTTACGGCCATTTAGACCTTAGCGCAGACTACATTGCATACATGACCTAAGACACATCTGGTTGCCCTTCTGGGTTGTCTAGCAATCGCGTCATGTAAAAAACAATCATCATATTGTTGCCCTATTCCCATTATTTGGAGTCGGCGCAGTATGTCATTCTCTTCCATGCGTCCCTATCACTCGCCATCTCTGCATTCACATTCTTATTAACATATCATCAGGCACACAATCCAACCACCTTTTCCTCGGTCTTTCTCTTCCAGCATATCCATTTGACCATATAAAAATTAGTACCTATTTTCACCATAAAACATAGTGTAGTTGGCGCACTAGAAAATTGGGATAACGCTAGGATGAGGACGTTAAGAAGAATCTGATAATTGCGTTAGGTACTTGCAGATCGGCACCAAACCGATCATTAATTTTAATTCTCGTGAAGCGTGCTAGATGAGTGCGCGTGAGGCGATGCTACTGTGAAGACTTCTCCGCCACACATGCCACGGATACAGATAATTATTGGTCTGTTATAATTATATTATTTTCATTCTATAAACCAAAAACTTTTATTTTCCTGCCCTAAAAATCTCAACTTATTATCTTATACAGGATGTATCATTAGGTGGTTTACATGTAAGCAAAAAAAAGGTTTTATAAACCAAAAACTTCTATTTATAACCAAAAACATCAACTTTTTCTAAATAAAAAAAACTCCAGACACACAGCGAATTCTGGCATGCGCCTGCCTGATAATGAACGTATGTATGTAGACCTTTAATTTAATAAACAAGCCATTTTTATTGGAGTTGGGCCCACGCTTCATACATTTTTGCCCATCATCCTTTATCGATAATACTTTCGGAGTCTTAAGCATAATCGTTATCTAAGATTTATAACAATATCAGGTTGGTTCTCTCTCTGACAGAAGCTGTGGGACTTTTATAGGCTGCTTACGACGTTGTACCAACATCACGATGTCCTTTTACCGATTGCACAGGTACAAAAAAACTACTAAAAGTACTCTATTCAAAGCCTTTGAAAGATACAATCGCCCACTTCACAACAGATGCTGGGAAGAAAACAATGGACATCTTAGCAGCTCCAAGAATTCGTGTTAACCAAGCCCAAACACTGCCACTACATCAATCACCGTAACTCGGCCCATCGGATCTTCGGTTCAGCTACCTACTAGAGAACATGGAGTTATTTTAATCATTTGTGGTCAGCTCCGATGGCTTTTAGAGCGCTTGAGACGGGCACAGCCAATTCCACACTTTTGAGACACGTGGAGGCACTCGAAAAGGTAGCTATTGGGTCGGACATGACAGTGCTATCCAAACTCTAGCTCTTGCATGGTGAATTGAAGGTCCAAGTGTGCAGTGGTTTAACTAAACCTATTTTACTTTATTTTAGGCAGTTGCCTATCAAAACAATAACGTCATTGACCATACTGCGTCAAATGTTCTTTTTATTTTTATTTTATCTTAATAATTTACTATGTTAATTAATCCCGTTTCTAATCTTGCACTGTTTATTTATTGACATTTTATTTTACATTATTAACATTAAAAACTAATGCTGCTCGCGTTGGGTTCGCCTACAATGACAGCTATGATAATAAATAAATACACTTTCCCGAAAGGACCATTCGAGATTTTTCTGGAATCTTTTGAGAAAAGTTGTCATCAAATTACTTAACCAACCATTAATTACTTTTAACCAACCATTTTAGCCATCTCAGTGATCGTAATTAGACGGAGAACTTTTACATAGCTAGGTACCTACATAAACTTACGCCTGTATCTCAGAGGGATAGGCTGCTGCCATTAAAATTAGAAATAGGGTATTATAATAGCCAAACTGAAGAATACGCCCATAGACACGATGTCTTAGGTACTTATCGGTTCTAAGTAAATTCTGTATAATTATGCTGACCGTGCATCACATCACTTTGGCAAAATGTTTTATTTTATTCGCGCCCAAACTCTTTCAAGCCTCAAGCCTGCGCAAATGCGAGACCAAATCAATTAATCCAAAATCTTTCAGAGACCTGCTGATTTACCTTTAGACTTTAGAGCATTACTTTCTCGGAGTGCTGATGGGCGCTAATGTCTCAAGCGCTAAAACGTCATTCCGGTGGCAACGCCGAGCATTATCACTGATCTGTATCGCGAGGACATTTGAGAGCTAGTGCCTTTTGTTTTTTTGCCCCGTCTAAGCTCAAGGTGTCTCGGTAAACATTGGCCGCTATCGATCGGATTGGGAACGGGTGATCGGTCATAGACGTCACACGTGCGTTGGTGCTATGAACGGAGCGGGGTAGCAGCGCTTGAGATCACACACTTGATAGGTATGTATGCCCCTCACGAATTTGACTGTCTCTGTAAAACATGCAGGCGCCAAACAGACAAATTTAAGACTTATTATGGTTTTCTCATGGATGTCATGTCAAAGCTGGACCAAATCGAAAGGGGAGCACACTGGAAGCACCAGCTTTCAAATAAAAAAAGAATCATCTAAATCGGTCTACCTGCCATACGATGACGCGAGTCACGCGTTTTGTGGCGCTAAAATGTCAAAATTTGACAGTTAATGTACTGGAAAGTCACGACTTTTTGACGTTATGACGCGTGACTCGCATCGTCGTACTACCTAGAGGCTGGTCAAAAGTTTTGAAGTAACAAACATAAAAAACAGTCGAATTGAGAACCTCCTCCTTTTTTGAAGTCGGTTAAAAAGAAAGATTGATTACTTTGATGTAGATTGAATAGCACACGCATGAAAAATAACACAAGCCTATAAATTGTACATTAACATTCAACAAACAGAACATAAATACATTACTTACGTTAAAATAGGTACATTTCAGATTTCTCGATTAGTTTTCACCCGCTCCGCTACCCGCTTCCATCCACGCAGGTCTCTGGCACCGAATCACAGATAGTAATCATTTGAATTGTGACGCGGCCGATGCACGACTATTTTAATTGGCTCGATCTTGATTCGGATAAATAACAACCGATAACACAGCTCGTTCTGGGATTGTTTTTGTTAACAGCACGTGTATTTGTCGTCGGCTTGTACCTATGTCGGAATTTGACTCTATGGGGTAGAATATCTTCTTTAGTTAGGTCTACAACATGTCCGCACTGCAAAGCTTCTGTTTCGAAATTGCAGCGTTATCAAGGGTTAATGAAAATCCAGAGTTTGTACCAAGCATTTAGGTAATTTGACCCTACACAAGAATTTCTAAGTATGAACATTCAGCAGTAAACAAGAGTGGAATTACCCCACCTTTAAGGTGTTTTCGTTTGTTTCCACCTTTGATAGGACACCCCTACCGCTTAAAGCAGCTCAAAGGGGCCATGATTGTGTTACCGACGTAAGTTGACAAAGCTTCCTAGTGTGTCAAAACTACCGAAGGGATGCGGGCAAATTTATCTAAAAGCCACCAAACTAGGTAAAGGTGTTCTGTGCGGAGCTGGATGAATTCAGCCGCAGACTTTAATACGAAACGAACTGAGTTGCCGAGTTGAGTATAACCTCCAAGTTTTCCGATGCATATCGTCAATTCGGAATATTTTAATGGTAGCGATCTGCAGTCAGGTACAGAAAGACTCCATAAACGACACCCAGTCACGCCACCGAAACGTGAAACCCTTACCGATCGCGACACAACAATCGGACCTTTATAACTTATTTAGCGAATAAACCAGAAGCTCGAACTAACGAGGAGATAAGGGTTGGTATGACGCCAAGCGAGCCCGTGGCGATTTGAGAAAGTTTCCGTGAATACTCCAATCGGGTGTCAATGCGGGATCGGGAGGGCCAATCGCAGCGCGCCACTAGGATAGCGTGACCCGACCGCGGCAATCCGATTCGGCTCGCATTCGTTACCGCTGATCGGGCGCGCTCGCGCACCAATCGTCGCGTCCATCTCGCTGTCGTGTCCATATAATGATCTCTGCGCGCACACTGAGCCTGAATGAAGTTGAGGGCCTCATTAATTGGCGTTTTTGAGCCGAGATCGCTGCGCGGAAGATAAGTTAATTCCTCGCGCAGCTAAAGATCGTTGTCGCGCCAAAAAGGAAGGTGAGCGTGCGGTTTCTGGAAATCAGATCCAATTACACGAGAGCCCGTTAACGTTTTTGTTCTGTTTGGCCCGCGGGCCTGATAGTCGGCTCACGCCCGCGATCCATAAGATCAATACACTGACGGACGAGCTGAGACCGGTTCGCTCCTAATCTCGTTGACGGTCCATTCCACACTTAAATGTCTCTGTATCGTTGAGTTATCCATTTCGCTTTGCGTGGCGTTTCTCGCATTTGTTATAGCAAATAGGCGCGCCCCACCCACGCGGGCTGAGCCCGGATTAACATAGAGCGAGCACGTCTCAATTAGGAGCGCTAATGTATGCCTCGACTGGCCCTCGGCTGGCTGACAGACACCGTCGGACGATAGCGAGAAACGTGACGGGTGACGGCTATCGCTCCGCTCGACCGAACCGCTTGACGATCTAAGTAGAGTATGCAGCCAGTACCGCCGACATCCCACCTTATGCCAGCTTCACTACCACCAACTTGACCGGATTGAAGAAGGTATAAGGTTTGATATCGGCGTAGGTACCTAATAGACTGCTTGAGAGCAGCCATTTAACATCGCGGGAACGAGTTATCGGGAATATAAAATCAGGAGCTAACTATGAGAGGAGAGAAGACTCCATTGCAACGATTTATCCTGGAAAATCGTGAGCTAGTGTGTCTGGAGTTTGAGGACTCTACACTACGAGTACATGCTGATATGAATGTTAGGCCGCTTCCATTAACCCAACTCGACCTACCTACCCAAATTTCCTTTCGTACCAAATAGCTAGAATTATTTAGGTATTAGGTCTTCGTCCAAAAGATAAGAGCACTGAGACCCAGATCAACCCGTAATCAAGATGTAATTCGTTTTTTTTTTCCTTCCTTTCAGGTGAAGGCGAGGAATGGGGAAGCGAGAGCGAGGCGATGTCGGGAGAACCTCGCACGCCGAGCTCAGCGGGCGATCGCCCCCCCTCCAGCGAGGCATCTCCGCTGTCCGGGTCACCTCCGTCGAGCCCCCCAAGACTACGGCTCAACGCTAAACTAGCCACCGATCCTGCATTAGCGCCACAAGCGGCTGCCATCAAGCATGAAGCGCCGTCCCCGTCCCCACCTCCCCCACCACCCCCTCCAGCGCCGCCAACCACCAGAGACTATCTCGCTTTAACAGCATCTATACTACCAAACCTTTTCCCCGCGGCGAACGTGCCACCGTACATTTGCAAGCCTTGCGGAATTAGATACTCCTCCCTAAGCACGCTCCAAGCGCATCAAGAGCATTACTGCTCGAATAGAATACCTAAGGAACCCGTAAGAGATGGGTCCGTAGATGCTACAGGAGACGAGTCGAGTGGTGACTCGAAGACTCCTAGACCACCGGCTACAGGGAGGCAGTACGCGTGCACGCTTTGTTCGTACAGTTCCGATAAGAAAGTCAGTGTCAACAAACACATGAGAATACACGCGACCTCACCTGGGAGCACCGGGACGCCCGTGCCGACGTCGCAGTCAAATGGCGAGGCGGCAGAATCGCCGCCGCAAACAGACAGATACTGCGCAGACTGTGATATCCGCTTCAGCTCAATTAAAACGTTTAGGGCGCATAAAGCGCATTACTGCAACACTAGACAGGTGGTGAAGCAAGTGTTGCAAGCGGCGAGAGGGAACTCTGCCACTTCTGGGTCAGCACCACCGTCTCCAGGGGCCACGCCCCCAGCTCAGTCTCAAAACCAGTACGCTCTAGCGTTGCCCACAAATCCTATTCTCATCGTACCGTACTCAATACTTCGAAGCGCAAGCACGTTACCTGGTACAACACTGCCAGACCCTGATACTCCGTGCTTTTTGTTACCAAATGGAACATTCCAACCGCTCAGTCGAGCGTTGCCTCCTCCTAACTCAGAAGGAAAGGAACCCGAGGTTCTGAAATCAGCAAACCGACCTAGAGAACCACCTAGAGATGGGACAACCCCTTTGGATTTGAGTATGCGTCGAACACCAGAGTCGATGACAACCGACGAACATGAAAAGGAAAACAGGATTAGATCTGCCACTCCAGAGCAAATCGTCTGCGCGCCATCGCTGCCTGGCTCCCCAGTCACCCCTTCGCCATCCCGAAGGTCTTCGTCGCCAGGCGGAGAGAGTTCTCCCAAGCGGAGAAGACGAGACTCTCGGGGTACAACGCCCAAACCACCCAGCGTTTCGCCGCCAAACGAAATATACTCTCAAGTAAGCCCACAGTTACTCCCGCCTGGTCTAGCATTGCGTCTGGCGTCAGAGCTGCCGAAGTCTGGTGCGATGCCCCAAGTGTTAGTCAAGCAAGGCGTTTCCAAGTGCAAAGAGTGCAACATCGTGTTCTGTCAGTACGAGAATTACAAAATTCACAAACAGCACTATTGTTCGGCCGGAGGGGGCGAAGAACGAGTCAGTCCGGCGCCAGAGGCAGGTCCTCCGCCGCAGTACCGCCAGCTCATCTGCCTCGCTTGCGGCATACACTTCAGTTCCCTCGACAACCTGGCGACCCACCAGTCGTACTACTGCACGAAGCGCGACACTCGGTCCCCGAGAAACGTGGAGATTGTGCGGCCAGCGTCGACGAGCGAGACTGGGTGGAAGTGCCCTTGCTGTGACGTGGTGTCCCCGACTGCGCAGGCGGCGCAACGCCATATGGAAGCGCACGGCGGGGTGAAGGCGTTTAGGTGTACGATTTGCCGGTACCGCGGCAACACGCTTCGCGGGATGCGGACCCACATAAGGGTACACTTTCCCAAGAAGCCTGCCGATCTGCAGGTGAGTTGATGTATCTAATGGGTGTTTTCCTAATTCTTTAAAAAAGTCTTTGCGATGAAGATTCTGTTTTAGCTAAGGTTAAGCAACATACGGCGCGTTCAGTCCATGGATGGGTCACCGTCTATGACTAACGCTAGTGGCATTTTTCCGAGCGATTCCGTGCTTCGCAAGGCACGTTAAGCAGTTGGTGCCGGCTGCCGTCGATAGATGGCAGTCGTTAAGCCAAGTCAGAGGCCTTAGGGCGGCTTGAAAACTTCTGACAGTAAGACCAGCCACTAGTCTTACAAGCCTCCACCAATCCGGACTTGGCCCCCGTGGTGGAGTATGGCCTATACCTTCCTCAGGGAAGAGACCCGTGCCCCTCGGTGGGGACATGATGGGCTGATGATGAAGGCACGCCACATTTCGGTCCTCGCCCTGCCGATGTATTCCTCTGTACCTACCTATCACCTGACCCTGAACTGAATTAAGTTGGAAAAAAGTCCGCGTCCTAAGGTAGAATTATATGAATTTCCAAGTACTTACTTATAATATCCGTTCTATTTCCAGGAAGAAACCTACATATCCTGCGTGATCGAGGACGAAAGTCGCGAGAGCGTCTCGCCGAGCGCTGCGCCCGCGACGCCCGGCGCGGACAAGCTGCACCGCTGCCACTCCTGCGCATACACCTCCACTTACCGCGGCAACGTCGTCAGACACGCCAACCTTGTCCACAAGACCGACGACGTCGAGCCGGAGGAAACCACGCCCCCGCCACCATCAGCCCCAACCCCAACCCCGACCCCAGATATAAAAAAGGAGCCAGACTTAGAAGCCGAGGAGACCCCAAACTATTGCAAATCGTGCGACATATCCTTCAAGTATGTCAACACGTACAAGGCTCATAAAAAGTTCTATTGCACGGCGAACAGTCAAGACGCGAGCGCCAACAACAATGTTCCACCGGCTAGGGTCACCGACACGCCTGTATTGTGAATTCATAGACTAGGGTTGTCAACAATGGGCATTCCATTTCATGTTTACAGTTCAGTATGAAAAATAATGGAAAGACAAACATTATACTGCTAAATACTGGTCTTATAGTTGGTTAGTTAAGTCAACCAAGTAAAAGGAGCGGTGTAAAAAAAGTACGAGCCAGAGGCAAGGCGGTGGTCCAAATTTAAGAGTCGAGTCAGGAAACGATGCAGGACAAATAAAAAAAAAATTTTTTTTTTGTTGCAAACAATTTTTATTTGCGTTTAATTGTTATCCAGAAAAGTAAGTTTTTTTTTTAGTAATAATTAAAAAAAAGAGACTAATTATTAGGGATGGACAGTTAATTATTAGGTCGACTTTCCTGTCAAAATTTATTGGTAATACTTTTTTTTCATATTTTTCTTGTATTCTAAACTCGATGGTCAACCACCACCTTGAATTTGGCTCGTACTTTTTTTTACACCCGGTATGTGTAGTAATATAATTAACTATTATTACGTATGTTAAAAACTAGATACACGTTTTGTGCAATAAAAGTAAATTAGGTACTTATTTACATTGTTCTGCATATCATAACCAAATTAGTTGGTTTGAAAATCGACGTAGAGTCTAAATTGTAAGGGCATTCGTTTTCTGTTCGTAATCCTTCTAATAGCTAGAAACTTTGATATTATCGGAGCATAGGATTTCAAAAGCACCTTTAGAATATTTTAATTATGATAAAAACCAAAATTGGCTAAAATATTAGTAATTATGTACTGTAAATAAGTATGCTACTATGAACTATTATCCGGAAACACTTACTTGACTTTTTGACGGAAGAGTCCGACCAGGTTTCGCTCTGATTCGCAGAGCTTAATCATGGTGAGCAGAGACTGAGCTCGCGTTGTCAGTTGCTCGTCTCAATCTCTGCTCACCATGATTAAGCTCTGCGAATCAGAGCGAAACCTGGTCGGTCTCTTCCGACAAAAAGTCAAGCAAGTGAATCCGGAAAATAGTTTACAATGTAAATATGCTCTCAATTCCTGTTAAGGATTTTGTTAATAACTTGTTACTGTAAAACATTTTTAACTAGATACATTTATCCGCAGTCTTCTTTTTAAAGCAGTCATCGAAGCGAAATAAAAATAATCTTGTTTTGGTGTTCACTTTGAATACATTCGCTGCAGACTGTTAATTTGTATCTAACAAACTGTAAATAACTTGTAAAGATATTATTACTACGTATTGTAACTTGTAATATTCTATTACCATTCGTTCAGTAAGATTGTTTCCTCCATTTTGATTGTTATTTTTTTATTACTAAGTAATTATTATATTATTATTCTAAGATATTATTACTTCTTATGTATTATAATCAGGGTACCTAGCAAGGATAGAGTTTGAAGTTGACGTGGAATGCCAAAGAGAGTAAGTGATTAAAAAAAAAATTTTGGAGCACCAGAAGAATAGAATAGAATCGGATTATTCTCGCTCAGTTATAAGAGTAGGAAGAAAGTTATAGGAAGAAAGAAAGACAAGTGTTTACCTCCCGCTCATACACTGTTGCTGTCTGTATTGTGTGAGCGAGAGGCCAATGGTTAACCAGTCCCTTTCTTTAATTAACCTAGCTATACTGGAAATATAGTGCTCGTTCGGAAATCTACATTTTTTGGCACTCCACTCAACTAACGGCGGGTCTCAAAATTCTCATTCTACAATGAACTGAGTTATAGGTGTGTCTGTTTCAACTTACCAGGGTTCCATCTCATTGATCCACCATCTATGGTTCTACTATGACAATTCAATGTGAATGGCATAGCCGATTAACTTTTAAAATGGGACTAATTTTTATTGCACTAATCGACCGCGCAATACACATCCATAATGTCACTATGACAATTTGTTAAATGACACTATGACAAATTATCAAATTGTCATAGTGAAATTTTATGAATTGCAGTTTTATGAAACTCGGCTCATACGGGTTTTCATTCTTTGTTAGAATGAAATGTATAAAGTGTTATTTTTTAAACAGCGACTCCTCTTAGGCACTGCCAAAATGTAGTTGTACTCGTAAAAGGCCAAGAGAAAGACCAAAAATGCATTTTAGGCGTGTTATAGAGGAATCTAAATTTTACAAAATAATACTGTAAATCTTCATTGAAAGAATACTTATTAACGTATGTATTATCAATTTTTTAATAATATTGTTAGGAGCAACAGGTCAGTTGTGATGACGCCAATCCTGCCAGTATAAAGTTTAGGACTGGTGGAAAATCGGCCGAGTCTGAACCATTCCCCGCCTTATACCTTAAAACATTATAGCTTTCACTTGTAACTTAGTCCTTCTGAAGTCCTGTGTAGACAGATTATAAACAATCTTAGTAATACTTGTAAAAATGTTAAAGTACCATGTTTTGTCCATGCCAAAGCATCGCTAGAGGTAAAATCATAATTTGCATTTATAAGTATCTCAGTAATGTTATGTAATTGCCTAGTACATAAGCGGAAACAAGACTTATTCCTTAGGTAATATTGACTACGTGTAATACTGTGTTTTGTCCAAGCTTTGAGAGCGGAGTCTCGGTTGATCAGATCCAAAATGGCTGCCAATCAAATATGGCGGAGCACTCGAAATAGAGATAAGAAATAAACTTAATGCTGAGTTCACATTAGCGAGCTTCCTTCTTGTTACTGACCACAGCTCAAACGAGGAAATTACATTATTATGACGTGAATAGATTTGCAAGCCTCGCCAGTGTGAACTTAGCATAGCATTACAAGTTTAGTCCTGGTACGTAATAATTGTTTCAAAGGCAATGTGTGAATTCGTATCAACCCAAATAATGGGGCGACGTTACGTGTTATCTCTGGAAAAAGGTGACAAACAAAGAAGGATAATAGGTACGAGTAGTTCGAACTAAGGAGTATTAATATTTCGTTCGTTAAATGGCTCGGCATAACAGTTTGTATCCAACTTAGTCAGCAAAAAATACAACAGCAAGCAGCGTAGTTTAGCAAGAAGGTTTCAACCCACATAAAGTAAGTTTTGAGATATTTGAGTTTTTAGGTTTATGCTGATTTAAGCTCTCCAATGTGGGTAGACTACCATGTGCCATAAATTTGCACATACTCATCGGATCGCTATGCAAGTCTTTGATTCTTAAAGTATAGAGCATAGTGATCATATTGGTATATTTAACTCAAAAATGACCATGTTGTGAGTTGGAACATTTTTAGCTAAACTATATCCAATTATGTTTACCTATCGCCTTCTTCAAGTCGGCGCTTCTCATGTCGCTATAGACTATTCGGAGCCAACTGATCGATGAGCCAAGTGTTCCATTTAATGCGAGAGGTTTAGGGATTAGAAAACTCATGTGAAATGTCAGTTAACTATGCTTTAGGAAAACAATATGAATGATACAAATAACTCTATCAAAGTCCCACATAAACATAGAGATGAGGACTTTTTATTATGAAATAATAACAGTCCTCAATTTAGGATAAAACACACCAATGCGGTCGCGGTCGCAGTGGTGCTCTATGCCAAATACTACTCTGTTAGTGACGTATGTATGGATCCACAACGCGATCGCGTTGGTGTGTGTCATCCTTTACAAATGCAACAATACGGGTCACAGAGGCCACAATGATATTGAATCCTACCACAAGGAAATGAATTCTATCACCTATAGAAGATCCTTTACAATTGACTATAGTAAATTATAACAACTTCAAAATGAACCTAACTCAGCAAAATTTGAGGTGCACCTTTATCACCACCAATGCACCTTTCTTCCAAATCTGTTTGTGTCATATTTAACTGATTTTAACAAAAAAAAGTGTAATTAATTAATTTAAGTACAGTCGACAGCACATCATGGTATACACCCATGTACTCTACTCCGTTGCATTACGGGCGACTTTGCAACTAAAATGTGAAGATTGACGTGCTGTCGACTGCACTTATTGATTGAAAGTCTATCGCCCGGTTTCTGAATTGAGAATTAAAAACACTAAGGGCCGTTTTCTGAATTGAGAATTTTCACTAAGTAAATACTTAACTGTAGTGCTGTCTCGTCAAATTTCTTAGAAAAGAGCGTGACAGCATGTTACTTAAGTATTCACTATTCTCAATTCAGAAATCGGCCCTTAGCCATTATTCACTTCATTAATTTAAGAAATTGGTAATTTAGTTCAGTGTATCAATTTCTCATCTTTGACGATGTTAGAAAAAATATATTTGTTAACACCACACGAAAAAGCCGAAGGAAATGTAGATACCTACCTAAAATCACTGCACAACTTGCCACTACTTTTCCAAAGTTGCATGATGTTTTATCCCGCCCCGGAAAGTACCTACCCAAAAGATTGGAATGTGAAACGACAATGTATGAACATGACAGTAAAATATTCGTAACTTCGAGAAGCATCTGACTCGATCGTGCCATAAAAAAGTTTCGTTAGAAGACGTTAAGGTTCTGATGAAGTGAAATCTCGAATAGATAATTAATACATTGAGTTAGTAAAGGAATTGTTTAAAGAAAAGTCCAGGTTTTCATGTAAAAACTAATAAATTATTGAACCTGTGGATTCAAGCTTGAATCATTTCTAAACATCCCACTTAACTTCCATGGTTCAATACGGAATCAAGTGTAATCCATCATTAGCATTAAATTGTTGATTAAAGTGATAATAATAATAATATGTAAAAATTACCTGTCTTCTTAAAATAGACACGCAATGATATTGTAAAAATACGCCAGACAATAAATTATTTATCACATGTACGAAAAGTAACGCATTTTGATTTTCGTTACCATCCCGACCTCGTAAAACGTACCAGCCAAGTGGGAGAAACACTCTCGTAACGAGGGTTCCGTAAGACTTTATATTCATTAAAAAAACGGACTTTATTTGGTGGACCGGAATTATTCATCCGGACTTCGGACCTCACATTTGGCCGGTAGCATTTGTTATAAACTGAAGAGAAAATTGACACGACCGCGGTCAAGTCGCAAATCCTTGTCTCTGCCTACCCCTCTGGGATACAGGCGTGAGTTTATGTAATAGGGTTTGAAAGAAAAGCCTTTAAAGATTATCAGGTAACTTCATTAGTACATTTTTTAAGCCCCAACAAACAAACATAACCTAATCTCACACCAGTATGGTGAACGGGAAATGCCTTTGCCACGATCCCGACTGACCTCTTTCATTCATCATCATCAACCCATCATGTCCCCACTGAGGGGCACGGGTCTCTTACCTGAGGAAGGCATAGGCCACACTCCACCACGGGGGCCAAGTCCGGATTGGTAGAGGCTTGTAAGACTAGCCGCCCTAAGGCCTCTAACTTGGCTTAACGACTGCCATCAATCGACGGCAGCCGGCACGTACTGCTTAACATGCCTTGGGAACCGCAGAATCAGAATCAGAATCAGAAATTTATTTCAACGTAAAGAATTTACATTCTGCTTGTTGAATGTCAATGTACATACAGTTATGTATAATGTTAGCCGCTGCCTTGGGGCCGTCTGTAGTGGAGAAAAAGGCAGCGAAAAAAAAACTCCACTCTGACCATCTTTTCTCAAATCAACTTAAAGCTAATACAAATAAAACTTACAAAACAATATCTTGGATGTGTTGAACACTAGACACATTTATCCTCTGATTAAATTTAATATTAAACTACTATTTAAAGCCATACGTCCTTGTCTTCTAAATAATCGTTGATTTTATAATAAGCTTTTTTGCAAAGAGTGTGCTTAACACAATTCTTAAATCGCGTTGGAGGTAACTCTAATATATCTTGGGGTATCTTGTTGTAGAACCGCTCGGAAAAAAGCCACTAGCGTTAGTCATAGACGGTGACCCATCCATAGACTGAACGCGCCGTATGTTGCTTAACCTTAGTGATCGTTTAAGATCACTCAGGCGGCCCAGCCTCCACAAATCCGGACTTGGACCCCGTGGTGGAGTATGGCCTATACCTTCCTCAGGGAAGAAACCCGTGCCCCTCGGTGGGGACATAATGGGTTGATGATGATGATGATGATGATGATGATGAGGCGGCCCAGGCCACGAGCTATTCTAAATCGAAATCTCGAAAAAACACACCATAGTGTCTTCATTATAACCTCTTTAATGCTGTTATAAATGCTGATATATTGCTTTTCAGTGAATACATACAGCAATTTCGCCATATATAAAAATGTTGCTATTGACTAGTTAATAATGTTACAGGTGGTATAAAAATGCTACAAGTGTGGGCCCAAGTTGCACATTATTCTTTAAGCAATTTTTTGAGATAGGTAGCAAATATTGCATTTGGGTTCCAGCCTAGTTCTAGACTGATTTGTTAATAGTTTTAATGCCTCTTTGGTTGTTACCTGTAAGTTTACCTTTAATAAATAAATAAATAAATAATTGAAAAAAAAAATTTAAACAATTTGATAGCAATTCTTGGCTATACCCTCACAGACAAAATCGCCAGGCAACCAGCCATTCTGACACTTACTAAGGATGTTTTCGAACTAAAACTGTCATAAGCACTTTATTCAGGATAAATCGACAGACTCTTCCGACAAAAAGTCAAGTGTATCCAGAATAAAGTTAATAAACATGGGATGTACCTACCTATCAGCAAAAGGCAAGATAAAATGCACCCGAAATTTCTGTATTCATAAAATATCACTTTTATTTTTCGTAACTTACAATTTGCAACAACAACATGTAACGATGGACTCAATATTACAAAGTTCCTCCTTGAAAGTACTCACAATTTAATCTGGATCACTCATGGAGCCTTCTCTATCGGGGTTTTCCCCATAATTCTTCTCATCATCATCACCGTAATAGAACCCTCCATCGCTGTCACTCTTGTACCCATCCACAGACTCCTCGTCCACGTCCATGTCTTTGACAGTCGTGTTACAGTGGACCAAGTTGCCCTCTGGTAGTTCAGAAAGAACCTTGGCTTTGTATTTGGCGTATGCCGATCCGTATCGGGTGATGTCTTCAGAAAACTTGTAAGGGTCGTCGTAGATTTGTCTTTCGTCGTCCGAGGACAGGTCACTTTCTGTTGAAGATAACAATGCACTCTAATAAATTAATGTGTTAATTTCTTTCTTCTACAACTTATCAAGTCATCATCAACCCATTATGTCCCCACCGATGGGCACGGGTCTCTTCCCCTGAAGGAAGGTACAGGATATACTCCTACACGGGCGCCAAATCCGGATTGGTGGAGGCTTGTAAGACTAGTTGCTGGTCTTACTGTCAGAAGATTTCAAGCCGCCCTACGTCCTCTGACTTGGCTTAACGACTGCCATCTATCGACGGCAGCCGGCACCAAATGCTTAATGTGCCTTGTGAAGCACGGAACAGCTCAGAAAACTGCCACTAGCATTAGTCAAATCACGAGGAATGGGTTACCCTACTGGATGACAATACAACGCTCTTTTTCGCGACGCCGCACACACGGCAAATAAGACCATCTAGCGCGACAAAATTAAGAAAATACTTTTTAATTCTTATTAATGATAGACCGCTTCACCAAATACTGACTATGATTAATTTTTCTTGAGGGTAGGTAAAGCGTAAGCGAGCGCGAAAAGAGAAGATTTTACCGCACAAATATTTCTGTTCGCTTACGACCCAAAGTCCGGTGAAGTAATAGTGGTTTATTTCTTATCTAAACTGTACATAGAACAAAGTTTAGTGATGAATGTTGGAGCGTCAGGTATGTACTATAAATTGATACTATTTTACATACGTTTCTTCCATATTTCGAGTCCAGAATACGTGACAAACGATACTCAGACTTTTTTCTTACTTTTGGTTAAAGGCTTTGAAAGGATTATAGCAGTGTACTTGTTTATGGTAGTGAGCATAGAAGTATCACCATGGATAGTTTTTATTTTCTTAAATTTTTTTGGGGTGGTCGTATGAGCTAGATTGTGTCGCAACGCGGTTGTGTGTTTCGGAACTAAGTTCCCTATAAGTAACACGCATGTTGGGATGGGAAATGACTTACAGTGTCTCCAACAACAAATTAGGAAAACATATGCTTACCAATACCACACCTCTCCACGGCCCTGACCAGATCTTCCTCATTTACACTACTATGATCACTATCTGGGTAATCATTCCTCCAGTTGTTTTCATCGTTGGAGTCATCGGAATGCTCTGAGCCAGTTGAGTGTGGCCCGCCATCCCCGTGTGTGTAGTACAACCTTAACTCTTCATCTTTGATATTCTCTATGCTGTAATCATACCAAGCATGAAGATGTAGTTAATGTTGAAGGTGTCCAACAACTTTATAACCCCTGTAGTGCCTGTAACCCCTGTACACGAGTGGATACTGGATGAGGGTGTACCCTATGGTATACAGTGGCGTAGTGTGGGTATCAGCCCTCTTATTAGTCCAGTGAGACTAAATAGAAACAAATTCAGAAATCCTATATAAAGGCATAAAACCTATTTTTTCTATGAATAAAAATTGTCTCCAGGAAATTTTATTTTTATTAATTACCATTATCACTAGTGTGTTTGTGATATTACTTTGAATTTCATCATCGCCATCTCGTATAGAATACCCCCCATTTCTGTAAGTGCGATAAAAACATTTTATTTATTGTCAAATTTTGCCACCCCTCGAAATGTTGCCCGTCTTGCAAAACTAAAGTCAAAGAAAGTACTAACCTGACTAGGTTATCCTGATCAAATACGTCAAAGTACTGCCTTGCGGCTGTGTACAAATCGTAAGTGTATTGAGCTTTATCATTTTCTGTTGTGGTTCTAGCTTCCAAGTCTACAAGGTCGTAAATCTCTTCCATTTCTGTGTTTTGGTCTGCCAGCCCTCTGATGCAATTCACGATCGCATACCGGCATTCTGAAGCAGCTTCCTGGCGTTCTTTTCTCAATTTCTTAACAATATCTTCAACTTTGCGATCGGCTTTTAATTTCATATCGCTAATTGGGATTATGCTTTTCACACAATTGTTTTCCTGCAATAACGTTGAAAAATTTCACGTCTTAGAGCGATGAATTTTATGTGAATAATGTAGAGGCGGTGAAATTACCTGATTTTCTACTGTCCCACAGAAGACGAAAAGCGAGGCGGAGAGATCAGCGTCTGAATCGGTCTTCTTTCGTTTGCACATGAGAACCAACGCATCCTCGGGGTTGTCTTCAAGTCTGCGTTTCACACGCAAAACGGTTGAAGAAGACATGGCAACAGAAAGAGTTTTTTTCTTCCACAACTTTAAAACACAACACTCAACAGTAGGATGGTATTAATCGGTAAATGTAAAACAAACAAACCGTCATAATCTGTGGTCGCACGCGCGGCCTGTGACAAGCTGTCATGTAATAACCAACAGGAAATTATTTTGAAACGCACCCACACGTTTGGTGTTATGCTCAGACGCAAATGATTATGCTCAGACGCAAATGATTACTCGAAGCTACGTATGTACTTAATTGCCTGTGTAGTACTTAGTACAGTCGACAGAACGTCAACCTTCACATTTTAGAAGCAAAGTCGCCCGTAATGCAACGGAGTAGAGTGCATGGTTGGGTGTATACGATGATGTGCTGTCGACGGGATACCGCCGTTTAGCCAAAGTATTTTTCGCCAAATTTTACTTCCCAATAAACTTATGGCATCAGTTTCATTTCCCAAATGAAACTTTAGCAAGTTTTCATTTCGCATTTTATTCATTTGGTCAAATTATCATTTCGCATAATTTTACTGCGTCAAGTTTTATTAAGACAAACGTTTATTATGCTAACGTTTTATTTTGGCTTTTATTCATTTGCTCAAATTATTATTTGGCATAAATATAGTTGACGATTAGGTACTAATTATTATTGAACGGGGGGTCGGCGATGTAAAGAATACGTAGCAACAGAAATATAGGTGCGACGCGACGCGTAGCGAAGCGGAGCGCGTCGGAGCGTTAGGTTCTCTATGTAAGATCGAAAACAGACTCGACTTTGTTGTGTCATTTACACACATTGCCGCAGCGTATTCGGTATTGTATGGAAAGGTACTTTTTGCCAAACGATACTTTTGACTGAATAATGCTTGGTAAAATGAATTTTGACCAAGTATTTATTTGGTAAACAATAACTTGCCATAATAACTTTTGCTAACTGTTTATTTGCTTTAAGTTGTTTTGAGAAATGTTTTTTTGCCAAGTGATAATTTGCGGAAAATAGTTTGGGAAGTAATACTTTGGGAAACGATTTTTGGCAATACATTAGTAAACCTCCCCACCGAGGGGCAAGGGTCTCTTCCCTGAGGAAGGTACAAATAGGCCATACTCCACCACGGGGGCAAAGTCCGGATTGGTGGCGGCTTGTAAGACTAGTGGCTGGTCCTACTGTCAGAAGTTTTTAAGCCGCCCTAACTTAGGGCCCCTAAGGCCTCTGACTTGGCTTATTGGTTTTTCGTTCCGGGATTTCCTGGTGATCGATAATCTAGTGGACTATAATGAAGAGTGTCAAGGCTTTCAAATAATATCATAATTAAAATGACTATCATCGGCATCATAATTATCGTGTCAAGTAATAATTTATGTCTGATCGCACCTATTTCCTGAATGCGTTGGGTTGTCTGTGGAAGGTGAGGAGTGATTTTGAAACGCAAGTTAATTTGGCATTTGGCCAATGTTCTCTTTTAGTCTGTGTAATAACTCTTCTATCTTCTTCATGCTATGTTGTCTTCCATACAAATAGGAGTTTCAGTCGATAGCGCCATCTATCCCCCAACACCGGAACTAGTATGAGCTATTATTATATATTTATTTTTACAGGGCCTGTACGAAACTTTAGCCCTAACGGATGTTCGGAAAACATTTGTTACAAAAAATTGAACTTTACGCCATGATGGATGAAAACGGAATCCAATTATTATTATTATTATTATTATTATTATTATTATGAGCTATGTTTATCCAGTCTTGCCCGTAAAAGTAACTACTTGCAAGTTATGGAAAAACTTTGCTCACCAATTTTTAAACTTTCTTCAAATAATCAATCAAAGTATTAACTAAGACTTCACAAAAACAAGCTCATTTCTCATAAAATTTCATAAAATAATCCCTACTAATATTATAAATGTCCCTACTAATATTATAAATGTGAAAGTCCGTTTGTTTCTTACGCTTTCACGCGAAAACTACTCAAGTTCAACCCATCATCATGAATCTTTGTACACATATTCATGGAGGTATCAGAAGTAACATAGGATACTTTTTATTAAAAAAAAATATTTTTTACGAAAAATAAAAAAATTGTATGTCAATAAATATCAAAATCTAGCTGCTTCAACGCCATCTAGCATTCCAGCAATGATGTTCAAACCTTGAGTACTATAATACCCTCGCACTATATTACTGAGTCACGTTCAATCACGTCAACATCCAATCCAATAGTCATCTATATGTTTTCTCGGAAACGGTAGGTGCTACGTAAAAAAAATTATGAGAAAGTTGTACGGGAGGTGCAATATACAGCCATCCTATGAAGCCGATTTTTTAATTTCGAATTCATTCTCCCATACTAATAAGCTATCTTTCTTGTTTACCGACCGATTTGGATCAAATTTTGAAAGAATATTTTTTAAACCATCCGATTGAAAAAATTTTTTTTTTGGAATCGCTCGTAGCCTGGGCTGCCTGAGTGATCTTAAACGATCACTAAGGTTAAGCAACATACGGCGGGTTCAGTCCGTGAATGGGTCACCGTCTATGACTAACGCTAGTGGCATTTTTCCGAGGGGTTCCGTGCTTTGCAAGGCACGTTAAGCAGTTGGTGCCGGCTGCCGTCAATAGATGGCAGTCGTTAAGCCAAGAGGCCTTAGGGTGGCTTGAAAACTTCTGACAGTAAGACCAGCCACTAGTCTTACAAGGCTCCACCAATCCGGACTTGGCCCCCGTGGTGGGGTATGGCCTACCTTCCTCAGGGAAGAGACCCGTGCCCCTCGGTGGGGACATAATGTGTTGATTATGATTATGTTTATGACATATATCTGTACCCGACGGAAAAACTTATAATATAGTCTACAAAAATATCCTAGGTTAATATTCTGCATCTTATCTTTTTAAGTTGTTAGAATAAAAAGTTATTTATTTTCCTTAGAGTGAAATGTATTTGAACAATATTTGTTGTTGTATTTTTGTATGTTGTTGTATTTGTATGTTGTTGTATTTGTAATTTTGAAAAATTGATAATCCTAGCCAAGCAATAAAATATATTTATCATATTGATTCATTTTTACTGTAATGATCTCTGATATTTATAAGATGACTTCAACGCGGGCGAAGCCGCGGGCAAAAGCTAGTATCTAATAAACGCACGATAATTTAGAGCGCATGGATTATGGATATTATTTTTATAATCCTAATTTCTCAAGAAGGTGGCTAATTAAATGTCAAAACTGGCAACACAACATTTTCACACAATATCTTTTCTTCTCAGAAGAGGTACTCCTTCTTCTGAGCTTTTCTTCAACGGGTTTTGTTCTGTTTTTGTTTTGTGAAAAAGTATTTTAAATGCTTACTTATCTTGTATTTTGTATACTTCCAGCTTCGAATTGATTCCTAAGTTTGATAAAGAAACTCTTAAAATGTGGCTTGATGTGAGAAATTGACTGGACGAAAGTGTTTTTGTGTTTTGAGACTGATTCTTTGCGGTTCTTTTGTGGTACTTTTTGTGAGAAATTGAAAAACAAAGAAGCGAGTCAGTGAGTCAGGTGTTAAAATAAATGTTTAATTTTGTGTTAAACTAATAAACAGTTTTATTTCTCAATTGCAAGTATTTCTTTTCCTAAAGAAAAGTTTGTTTCGGTGAACAAGGATACTTAGGACGTAACGAACGTTTTTGATTTTTTATATCATTCCGTGCATTAGTAAAGTTCCTTTTTCATTGAAACAAACTTTAAAACCACAATAAATATCAATATACCTACGTACGATACTAGCAGATATATATTTATAGGTATGTATATATACGCGCTGTACCATGCACGGTGCGATAGTAGTTCTGAGGTTAGAAACTAGATGGCAGCACTCTGTGGCCATCTATACGCTAGTAAATATACTTATCTATGATCTTCTTAATCTGTCTGTGGTGTATTTGGCATAGTGGTGGATGGAGCTCCGCGCCTTCGCCTTTGCCTTTCCGTATTTATTTGTATTTATTGGCATTTTATCCATTTCACTAAGTTAATAATATAAAGGTAGCTTTTCGAAACCATCAGCAACATGGATAATCTAAATCAGTTCAAGACAATGGGTGCAGAAGAGAATAACTGGCGAACGCAGGGTTTTCGCCAGAATGTTGTGACAAAGATGTAAGTTAAATTCAAAAGCATTGTCAAACTCTTCGTTAATACATTGTTTCACCAAATTTCACAGTTCCACTGCAGTATCTTCCATGGCTTACATGTATTTTTCTGTCACTTGGAATTTTTATGACTGAGGAAAAAAACCTTATTTATTTTTAGTGAAGAAGCTATCCAGCGTTCCGGCATGCAGGTGGCCCGCAACAGCAATGAGATGGAGAACCATGTGTTTATGAAAGCTAAAACCCGAGAGGAGTACATGAACATGGTCGCAAAGCTTATTCTTCATGTCCGGGAAATGTGTAAGTGTCGCTCAACAACATCTATGTAGTGATGTAATATGACATATTGTTCATGTCACCTCTACTAAGTCTAATTCCGATTCCAGCACAAACAAAACAAAATCAAGGCGGTCCGAATATGCAAGGTCCCAACCAAAACCAACCTGGTCAAGGGCCACAGGTCCAGAACCAGCAAGGGCAATCTCAGCAGGGCCCAGGAGGACCCCAACAGGGAATGGCGCCGGACCCTATTGGGGCCCTACAAAGCTTGGCCTCCCAAGGGACCAGGAATCAAATGATCAACATGGGTCCAGGACAGATGCAGCAGCAAGGAGTCATGGGACCTAATCCGGGCATGGCCGGTCTCCAAGGTCAAATGGGCCAACAGGGGCCGATAAACAGCCAGGGTGGGCAGCCACAAACAGCCACCACTCTCCTCCAAACATTGGGCCAACGGCCTAACCTGAACATGCAGCAGTTACAGAACAAACTTGGTCCTCCAATGGGCATGGGGAACCAAAACCAAATGATGAACATGGGACCTATGAACAGTCAGCTTCAGAACCAGCTAGCAGGCCCCGGCATGCAAGGCCAAATGATGCCCAACATGTCGATGCCTGGAAATATGCAGGTCAATATGGGTAACAATATGGGCCAGATGCCGTGCAACCAAGTTGGCATGGGCGGACAGATGGCGCCCAATCCCATGCAAGGACAAATGCCTGGACAAATGGGTAAGTTATTTGTTATTATTTTCAAGCCACCTTATGAGTTTCTTATCTGCTAGTAACGTAATTAGTCAAACAGTGGAGCTATGACCTTGGAAGTAACTGATAAAGGCTAATTAATTACAAGAAAGAATATTTATAACTGAATGTGATAAGTAGATGACGCTTTTCATGACATAAATTCGTCGGTGCGCCGTCCGAGTCTGATATGTGCATGTGCTCAACTAAAAGCCAGATACGCAATTGTACACATAACAACTTTTTCAGCTTTCGATATGCACATAGTTGTGTTGGCTGTTTGTGAAGTAAGCATCATCTACACATAGGGGTTTTTTTGACACATAGACTAAATATTGAAAAACAATGAGATCAAGTAAAGAAGAAATACTCAAAAAATGCACATAGCAGATTTGGTCGGCGCACCAACGAAATGTTGTTTTACAAAATAAGTTTTACAGGGTTGTGGCAAAGTCTGGTCTCTGCCTGTGTTCTGAGATTCAGGGTTGAGTTTATTATGATTAAACGCTGTTTAGGATAAAAAACCGTTTTTGCTAAATAGAGCTGGTATTGCTAAAAAGCCACTTACTAAAGGAAGTTTCTTATTCCAATATTAGATGACCAGTTTTTATCTGATTTCCATGAGTTTGAAAATTTTCTCAACATCTCCCCTGTCAAAGTACATTTTGCAAATCACAAATGTCCACAATTAGAATGTTTTAAAATTTTCTCATCATCTCCCCTGTCAAAGTACATTTTGCAAATCACAAATGTCCACAATTAGAATGTTTTATTTCCGAGATGTGTTGCAAATGAGTAATATGTGACTCATGAACTTATTCCAATACTCTCCTCTGAGTCATGTACAACCCATTAGACAGGGAAGTTGTTACAATACGATTAAAATCAGTTAACACTTCGGCCAACCTCGGTAATAGGCTAGTTTCCTAAAAAAATGTAATTAGTACGTCTTTTAGATTATAAAAAAATATTGGATACGTATTTTTTCTTTTTTCGATTAAACAAAAAATAACAAAGATATAGCCCATTGAAGTTACGTGTGACGTCACTCAGTGCTGCATTTTGTAGCACTGAGTGACGTCGAAAAAAGAAAAAATACGTATCCAATATTTTTTTATATTCTAAAATACGGACTAAATAGAATTAAATTATTTTGACCCTGGAGACTACCCTATTGTCGTGAATCCGTCGTCTTTCACATAGAGTTATCAATTCACAGATATGAACTTTAATTATATAACTCGTTGTCTCATTGAATACAATACAAGAACGATATGAGCAACAAAACCTATGGAGCTCAAAACGAACACCAACCTTTTTATTGAAATTAGTAAAATAATTGACTATTGTGACAGTCTGCCTTCTTAGTGTCAATAAAAACAGTTTGACGTATCTGATACATTTATGTTTATGAACGCTAATTTCGTTCGTGAAAATATTCGATTCTATCAAATTTTATAACAATTAACTTACAATAGTTATGTATCATGGCTTCAACAAAAGCGTGGTAAAAAAATTGTTGCTCAATCTCGTGAAATTGTAAATAATGTATATAACTATTTTAGAAAAGAAGTTAATATATTTAAAAAAGAGAAAGTAAATATCATAAAAAAATTTTGGACAGGATTTCTGAAGCAACCGGAGTTTCGAAAAGCAGCGTGTTAAAAATTTTGAAGGAAAACGACAAGCTCTCAGATCAGTCAAATTCATGTCTCTTCTGCATAATAAATTTCGTAAGTCTACCGGTTAGTAATGTCATCTTAGCAGGTGCTATACATTGCGTTTATGATACTTCAAATTGAATGCTACCGAAAAGAAATTGCGGTAATGTATTTCGTGTCATTTCCGTCTCCGGATTTAGGCGATGATATCCGAGAAAAGCCGAAGTGTTAACTGATTTTAATCGTATTGTACTATAAATTTGGTTCAACTGTTAGCTGTCAGGCCCACCAAGGGACAAGGGACTTTAGAATGATGGTTAATGAATATAAGGTTTAATTTCGCTTCAGAGTACCCGCTACAAAATTTGGTAACCACCGAGCCAGCGTGTTAACATTAATGTAAACCACTGACAACCTGGCTTTCGTGGCAGGGACAAAGGCAGGAAAGCGAGAGGGCCCGGGTTCGAACCCCAGCTGGGGACAAAAAAACCCCGAGGTCTTCGATGTTTACGATGTTTGTGATGTCCCTGTTCCTGGTTCACACGACACAGGGTATCCTAGTATGGCGCCAGAAGCAATGTATGTGCCTGTATGTACATGCTTGTAACGAGGTGCAATCCACCTCGTTGCTTTTTATAATTTTTGGTCTTTAACTATTCCAAATTTAGTCAGTTTTTGACATTGGCCACCGTAGTCGGATGTAGCTGAGCCAGATAACCCTCAGCTTCCAAATTGAGTGGACGTGAACGTCATTCTACTTTATTATGACCGATCTAATTTATTATTACGACGATTGTCTCATGCTCAATATTAATTATCTATGATCATAAAATATTTTTAAGGCTCAATTATGTGCCTTTCTTTTTACCTCAAAATATAACTTTTCTGCCTCTGGATACCCCCTTTTCATTCTACCGATCGCATTCCCAAATCCTCAATCTGCAACTTGCTTAATATGCTATGTTTATTAACCCTCAATAATATTTGACTTTGCAAGTATTGATTGCACTCATGGGTCTTGAGGTTCTTGGTAGATGGACATTCATACCAGTATTAGATTTAAGGTGATTTGAGAAAAGATGGTCAGAGTGGAGTTTTTTTTTCGCTGCCTTTTTCTCCACTATATTCGGCCCCAAGGCAGCGGCTAACAATAACATTATAAGCACATTGACATTCAACAAACAGAATGTAAATTCTTTACGTTGAAATAAATTTCTGATTTCAATCCTAGTTGGCGGCATGGCAGGCAATCAGATGGTGAACCTGAACCTGATGCACATGCAAGGTCGGGTGGGCGGCAAGGAAGTGGGCATGATGGGCGGGGGCTACGCCCCACGTGGGCCTCCGCCCAGCCAGTTCCTGCGGCAGAGCCCCTCGCCCTCCGCCCCTAGCCCCATGGGAGGTCCGAGTCCCGTCTCTATGGGTAAGAGCTTAGTGTAAAGAAATAACATTTGACAAATGGACCGGATTAATTTGAAGGAAAGTTGAATTTCGCCACAATTGTACAAAGGAGCCTCTGCTGATCTTGTGTCCAGTAGGAAGATTCTGGGCAAATTTAGTGGCTGTAAAAATCTTTAATTAGCTAAAAATTGTTTGTATACTCATTTAATGCTTCTGGTCACACCTCATTTAGAGTCAAACGAGTGTCACCAAGGCGAGCAAGGCATATTTCAGAGACAGTTTAATTTCCAGACCCAAATCTATCTCCAGCGAGATAGCGGTCTCGCCCAATGATTCCCAGCCACTTTTGCAACCTAACAGTCTAACTAAATTACTCCAAGTATAGTAAAGTATTCCAAGACGTTCCTTAAGCCTCGACTCCACTCTTCCTTGACTAAGGCAAACGGTACTATAAAACGTAATTGATTTCCTCCACTTGAGAAAATTTCTCATTCGAGTCGATGTATCAACTGTCAAAGATAAGCTACCTCAGGACCTAACTTGAAACATACTGTAGAAAGAAAATTGGCCTTTTACTTGTAGGAGTCATCATTTTAATGGTTATTTGTACTATTTTCAAAGAGCCTCTTTTATGGGTCTCTTTTATAATCATGACACCGTTGCCAACCTAAAAATCCAAATTCTCTCAAGGACACTCAAAATACTGACTGACAATACAACCTCAAGGAAATCCCTGCACTCTCTCCTGGACTTTACCTCCCTTAAGTATTGAGTCTAGGAGACTCTGAGGAATGTCTTGGAGGATGTCAGACATGCAAAAAAAAGCTCAACCTTCAACTCGAGTGTCATGTCCCCAGGTGTGATGGGCGGTGCGATGTCGTCCCCGATGGGCGGGCCGGGTAACTTCCCCGGTGGCGTGGGCAGCCCATCGCCCTCCGGCCCGCCCCACATGCACCACGTCCAGCAATCCAGGTAAACCACCGCCGTTTTTTCGTGTTAAACATAAACATTTTACTACAGGCTGCAAATTGCTTCTGGCCCAACACTAGGATACCCTGTGCCGTGGGAACCAGAAACGGCGACATCACAAACATGTAAACATTCGTCGTTGTTAGTAAATTTGTGATTTCTGAAATAAAAGGTATTGCCTGATCGCCGCAGGAACCCCCAAATGAGCATGGTGGCGTCGCCGTCGTCGTCTCTTAATACGCCGGTCGGCGCGGGCGCAGGCGTCGCATCGCCCGGCGGCGAGGAGGCGGCCTATCGCGAGAAGGTAACGTAAAGTAAAACACTCCCCTTGTACATGGGGCATATTAAAGAAAGAAAGAAAGAAAGAAAGAAAACAAGAAAGAAAAAGAAAAAATAAAGAAAGGAAGGAAGGGAGGGAGGGAGGAGGCAGGAAGGAAGGAACATATTGTAGCAACAAGACACTTCACAGAAACAAAATAAACAGACAAGAAGCACATTAAACTAACACAATAGACAAAAATAAAACAAATAAGTTAAGACATAACTAAAAATGTAGTCTGTGGTATGTCGGGGTTGCCACAAAAGGGATATTCTAAAAGCTACCAGACTGTATCTTTGTCCTCGTCTACCCTCTCGAGTGTAAATATCGTTAAAGTAAAATTGCGTACGTTTGTTCACTAAAGGTGCGTCAGCTTAGCAAGTACATCGAGCCGCTGCGCCGGATGGTGCATCGGATGGTCACGGAGGGGGAGAGTGAGTGCCGTTTATTTTTATTTATTTCTCTAATTTTTATTGCCTCCGTCTCTGGTTGCCTGAAAAAAGTAGCTTCGACATTTGTACTTTTATTTATAAAAAAATCTGTATTGTTTTTTAAATAAGATATTTATTGATCCAATTTAACAAGATACATGTTACATTAATTGGTCGGTACATAGTTATTATTAGTTCATAGTTGGTGTAGAATGGTATTCACGGTATGTAATATTGCACGGTATTACAATTACCCATAATGTAATTGTAATAAAACACAATGTTTTTTAATTCCATCGAAAACATGATATCAAAATATGGTCATAGGTACAACAAAATTCACATTTAGTTAGTTTCGTCAACAATGTCAAAGTAAAATAGAAATATAATCCTAAATAATTATTAAAAAAATAATTGTAATTTATGTGTATAATAAAGTGTATTCTATCTAACTATACCTGGCGAACGGCATTTTGCCATATTAATTAGCTATTCTACCTATTCTTAGACCTAAAAAATAACTATTGTTAGGCCGCTGGGAATTTACGATCCTGACACATATGACTAGTGATGGGAGAAAATCAACGTTATCATTCCTTACGTTATTCTTAACTAGCTTTTGCTACTGACTCACGATTAAGTAGTTTTGTTTTTTAGACGACCTTCACTCAGTCATCTCTTGTGCCATTTTCGCAGGCATTTTAGAAGGGTCATCATCTTTTTTGTGCCGAATGGCGGTGAAGTGTTGTGGCGAGCTGTGCGACTTTTTATTTGAGCCCAGATCAGCTCAATCGCTTTGTACGGCAGTGGTGCGGAGAGATTCTGAGAACGCGATGATCATTTTCTAAAGCCTGTTCATCAACTTCGTATCGCTAAAGGGACCGTTATTATTTTCGTTATTTTTGGTACGTCACTACAAAAAAATACGGTTGACATAACTTTGTGACAGCTTAGTACGGATTTTACGCACGAACATTAAATATTGATTTCTTCTTATTTCACATTTAAATCACTGTGCAAAATATAACATTGATTGTAAGTTTACACAATGATATAGTTTCAATGACAATTATTTGCTAGTAGGATAAGGCCCGGTTTCATCAAACTCTGTTTGTTAGTGGTAAACGCGGCATTTATAAATCAGCCGTCAAAACTAACAAGGATGTTAAAGCAATGTTAAAATGTCCATGTCCTATGAGTTAAATTTAACACACCATTAGTAAATCAAGCATTACGTGAATGAAACGCAAACCAGTCATTCAAATTCCTGTCAAACGTTAAACATTTGCGTCTGTGGTTCAACGCTTTTGAGGTTGTGAAAAGATTTTTCTGGTTTGTTTTGTTGTGATTTTGTTAAATTCGTGCGTTTTCTAAATTAAATTACAAGGGATGTCTAAGAAAACACGATAACCCAATTTTTCTGCTAACGAAAAGGATATCCTCACCCATTTAGTGTCAAAGAACAAAGATGTAGTGGAAAATAAAAAAAAACAGACGCCGTTACGACTTCTATGAAACACGAAGGGTGGCTGCAGAAGTCCAGGGCCTAGATTCTGTTAATGCATTGTAGTACAATGACAACTGAATGAACGTGGCGATTTAGTTTCATTGCCGCTTCAAGTCTACGCGCAAACTCAAATCAAGCAATGTAGGCGTCAATCGTATGGAAAAAGAAGTCGCGTGACCCGACCGTGGATCTGTCATCGAACTATAATGCACCAACAGAATTGAGGCCCAGGTCGTCGTATTCGTCAAAGTAGTCACGCTGTGTTTTGAAAATCTTAGGACGGCGTATAACGTGCTCCAAATTATCCAAATTTTCTAAAACATCTTCATTTTCAAAAATAATATTGTAGGCAGCGTCCATTTTGACAGTTTTGACGGAACTAAATCGACTGTTAATGTTTTAACGGACCTCCAATGCCAGGATTAGATTTGATGCTTTGTTAAAGAAGTTAACGGTCCATTAGAGCGTGGTGGGACACTCGACAGCATTTAACAGTCCGTCAGAAGATGTAACAGACTGTTAGACCATTAACAGAGCTTGGAGAAACTGGGCCTAAATAGGACATAAAAATATTTTAATCGAAAATTTACCGCCACTTCAAGGTTACGTCGTCCGTTCTAACATGACCTGTCAGGATCGTAAACTCCCAGCGGCCGGACGGTACCTATACACGAACACCAACACGATTTTTATAATATACTAGCTGACCCGGCAAACGTTGTTTCGCCGTTAGTTTTTTTCTCTCTTAGAGCTATGAAAAATATATAATAACCTATTCTCAAACTTACCCAATATACATGTAAAATTTCATCAAAATCGGTCAAGCCATTTCAAAGGAGTTCCGTAGGAAATACTGTGACGCCTGATTTTGAAATACATATATAATAATACTAGCTGTGCCCCGCGGTAAAACGTAGCCTATGTTTTAATCCAGGGTATCGGCTAACTCCATACCAAATTTTATTAAAATCCGTCTAGCCGTTTCAGCGCTAAAGACTGACAAACATAAACACACACACAAACTTTCACGTTTATAATATTAGTGTGATTTTAAAAAAATCTGATTTTGTCTTTGTCTAATAAATTATATTTGTTTCATTCTGTTTCTCTGTGTCACGCAAATACCACTGAACGGAATTAAGTCAAACGCACCATGATAATAACTTAAGTTCCCATGTAACATTCAGGCTAACTAATTATTAATACTTTCATTGGACTTAATCTAAATGTACAAAACGCCGGACTTAAGGCCATAATCACTTTCTACCAGTCAACCGCACGTTCTCGTTTAATTAGATTTATCTACTTATTTTGACCGAAAAGGGGATGTATTAGCGAATGGCAGGATTAGCTAACTGAACTCTAATCTCTGCATATCCCTTGGGTATACCGGCGTGAGTTTATGTACAATGTATGTAGCTGCTTTCTTATACAATATGTTATTGAAATAAGGCATAAATTCAGTTAATAATCTGAAATTTCAATCATAACGTCTCTTATAAGAGCTCGCTTTTGTACATATTCTTTTGTTAATAATATTCTGTTCGGAATTTCGTGTGCAGTACTATTATTATCTTTGTAAAAGAAAAAGTTAACATTTTCAATATCTAATATCAAGATTATGTATGAACAATAAAAATAGCTAATTTTGACCTTCGGCGTAAATTCTAAGACCACTAATGCGCCCTTGTGACTCCCCAGACGTGGAGAAGCTGACCAAAATGAAGAACCTACTAGACATCCTGTCCAACCCCAACAAGCGGATGCCGCTTGAGACCCTCATGAAGTGTGAGGTGGTACTCGAGAAACTGGACTTCAAGCGCAGCGAGGCTGGCTTCATGCCTATGCAATCCTCAGGGAAGGTACGATTAGTCAGATATTCAGTCAGTTGGTCAAACCCCCAACAAACATAGGCCACTGAGACCCTCATGAAGTGCGAGGTGGTACTCGAGAAACTGGACTTCAAGCGCAGCGAGGCTGGCTTCATGCCTATACAATCCTCAGGGAAGGTACGATTAGTCAGATATTCAGTCAGTTGGTCAAACCCCCAACAAACATAGGCCACTGAGACCCTCATGAAGTGTGAGGTGGTACTCGAGAAACTGGACTTCAAGCGCAGCGAGGCTGGCTTCATGCCTATGCAATCCTCAGGGAAGGTACGATTAGTCAGATATGATGATCGATGCAAAAAAGCTTATTATAAAATCAACGATTATTTAGAAGACAAGGACGTATGGCTTTAAATAGTAATTTAATATTAAATTTAATCAGAGGATAAATGTGTCTAGTGTTCAACACATCCAAGATATTGTTTTGTGAGTTTTATTTGTATTAGCTTTAATTTGATTTGAGAAAAGATGGTCAGAGTGGAGTTTTTTTTTTTTTAGGTGAAAATTTTGAGTTCACCAATTTGAAATTAAATGTATGTAAGATAATAATAATAAGATAAGATAAGATAATAATAAATTCAGTACAATATGAAAATTGTACCAAGCGACAGAAAAACAATTTTACTATTTTTCAACGTTTATGAATGAATCAGATAATATAAGAATATCAGCATTGTTTAGTAACAGTTCCGAATCATCATCATCATCGGCCTACGCTTGTCCACAGCTGAACAAGCCTAGGCGTGCCTCTCCAATTGCACGCCACCTAGCACGGTCCTCGGCTACTCTCATCCAGCTCATACAGTTCCGAAGACCAATCGTGTACACAGAACTCTTATTTTTCTAAGATCAGCTTATACTTTATAAACAAAAATCCAAATTTTCGCAGGAGCAAATATTCAACCCACTCCTTGAAGTGGTAAACAACTGTCTGGTGCAGTCACCGCTGGCCAATCACACGCTCAAGCGGACCTTCGGCTCCACTCTGGACGCACTCAACGGGCCTGAGATCAAGTAAGACTAACATCACTCGTCTAGACTGCCACCACTCCATCAATCAAGAATTACATCCATATATTACTCATTTAGTCAGTCAGTCACTTAATCAGCCACTCAGTCACTCACTCAGTAAGTTAGTCACTCACTAAGTCAGTTAGTAAAGCATTCACTCTCTCATTCATTCAATTACTCACCCGGTCAGTTACTCACATTATCAGTCAGCCAGGCAGTTAGTCATCACTCACTCAGTCAGATAGTCAGGCATTCACACACTCACTCACTTAGCCAGTTACTCGCTCACAAACTCAGATACTCAACGCTTAAACAAAACTAGCTTTCACCCGCGACTCTGTCCGCGTGGACTTTAGTTCAAAATTTTGCAACCCCGTTCACTCCCTTAAGGGTTAAATTTAGAAAAACGGCGAAACACGTGTTCAATCAATTGTGTTGAAGAGTATTTGTTTCGAGAAAGTTAGACAACATTCTTTATACCTCCCATACAAATTTTGGGAACCCTTTTCGCCCCCTTAGGGGGTGAATTTAAAAAATTCCGGTCTTATTCCTTGCCTACATTATATATAGCCCCTTTGTGCAAAATTTCAGCTTCCTAGGTCCAACGGCTTGGGCTGGGCGTTGATGAGTGAATGAATCAGTCAGTCAGGACTTTGAATTTTATTTATGTAGATATTTGTTTTTATTTATATAGATTATTTGTTCGTCCCACTGGTGAATGGCGGTCGAAACAATTCGCATTACTTTCTGAGTAGTTTCTCAGGATTGTGGCAAATGACAAAACTTCGCCTCTGTCTGATTTAGGCGTGATTTTATGTAATCTTTCTGAGCAGCCAGAGATTGACACCGCGCTCACAGATTTCGGTCGAAATATCATTATTTTTATTTTTTTTCTTTATTAGGGACAACAAACAGAGGTACAAATTTTGAACACATAACTTAAAAATTAACAGCTTATTCAATTGTACATCCACATTTTACAATATGTTTCCATTACACTAAGTATGAAAACATATCATAACGAAAGAAATGTGATCTTTCAGGAATCTCCCGACGCCAATGAAAATGCCGAAGTTGGACGAGCCAGTCATGGAAATACCAGATGTGCTGCAAGGTGAAATAGCCCGACTGGACTCCCGGTTTAAGGTACACTTTCCTTTACACATCCATCCCTCTTGATCGTTACGTGATCGCGTGCGTGAGTGCGTGAATCTTGGGTCTAACTAGATCTAGACTGGTCCATGTTTTTCTTCAACCCGTTGTGCTATTTAGAAGTACTAAGAGGGCATCCATAAATTACAAACACATTATGGGGAAGGGAGGGGGTCGACGAAGTGTAATATTGTGTGACAATAGCGTGGTAGGGGTCCTAAATTTCGTGACGTCACATTTCAAAATCTTTGAAATGTTCACAACTTTGAACTATTAACGAAACACTCAAAACATTTGCGACTCTCCAACATCTGTTCATATGTGTTCCTAACTCTATCTAAAATAAAGCTAATTTCGGGACTGCTGTTTTACCAACTGTGACAAGGACGGGGGACGGGTAAAAAAATCAAGAAATTCGTGTGACTTAATTTATCGATGGGCCCTTATAATTTGCTACGTACAATGGCCCAACATCAACGGTAGTTAAGCCTAGTCAGAGGCCTTAGGGCCGCTTAAAAACTTCTGACAGTAGACCAGCCACTCGTCTTACAAGCCTCCATCAATCCGGACTTGACCTCCGTGGTGGAGTATGGCCTATACCTTCCTCAGGGAAGAGACCTGTGCCCCTCGGTGGGGACATAATGGGTTGATGATGAATGGCCCAACTCTATGTCTAACTTCAAATCTCGGGTCTAACTAGAACTACACTAGTCCGTTTTGTCATTTAACCCCTTAACCGCTTAGCGTACACCCGTGTGTACGTTAACTTTTTGTGCCCCAACTGTTTAGCGTACACACGGGTGTACGCTAAGCGAGAGACTGGATTTGACTTCGATTTCTGCCGTGTTTTTATTGTCTATGGCCAATATCCGGTTTTCTCTTGACCAATGGTTACTAAGGATTACTTTTGTCAACCAACTTCATGCCATTCCAAAGAAAAAAATAAAGTTCTCATCGAAAAACAAGTGAACCGCGTCTGACAGACGCCTTTTTGTGTTTTCGTCGCGAGTTGCTCCGCCCGCTCGAGGTTTTTAGATAATTTAATAGGGACGGGTTAATAGTACTAAGAGATTCACCTATTCCAGGTGTCACTGGACACGATGCAGCTTTCGGGCGGGGACGGTGCAATCTCGCTCTTCGCACAGCTCGACGAAGCGCGGCTGCCGTGCGTGCCCCCACTACAAGTGTCCGTCCCGCGCGCTTACCCGCGCGCCGCCCCGTCGGCACTGCTACGGCCAAAGGGGGCCAAAGAGTCGCCCCCTGACTCCTTCCTGGCGAGGCTGGAGAAAGCAATGGAGGCGCGATGCGCTAGGTGAGTACGTCACTCTCTGAGAGTTTCTGTCAGTCAACAGTGGTGCCATATCGTTAGTTAAACGAGGAGTGCCCACACTACAAGTGTCCGTCCCGCGCGCTTACCCTCGCGCCGCCCCCTCGGCACTGCTACGGCCAAAGGGGGCCAAACAGTCACCCCCTAATTCTTTCCTGGCGAGGCTGGAGAACGCAATGGAGGCGCGATGCGCTAGGTGAGAAAACTTACATTTCTCTCTGAGAGTTTGTCTCTACGCATCTCCCTTTCTGTGAGTTTATCAGTGGACAGTGGTGCCATCTCGGTTGGTTAGACGAGGCGTGTCCCCACTACAAGTTTCAGTCCCGCGTTTACCCTCGCGCTGCCCCCTAAGCACTGGTACGGCCAAAGGGATCTCTAAACAGTCACTGTCTGGTTCTTTCCTGGTGGGCTTGTTAATAAAAGTAATTTTGAGTCATTCCTTATTACTAGTAATTTTTAGTTCATCTATCTTTCTTTCTGGCGTGCCCCCACTACAAGTGAAAGTCCCGCGCGCCGACCCCTTTGCTTTGTTATGACCAAAAGGGGCTCAAAATTCACCGCCTGTTTCTTTCCTGACCTTTACAAACTTTTCCGTCCAGACTCTACTCTATTATTATAACACCATGACACCATTTGCAACGCCAAATTCATTCTGACACATATTACACATTCCTTTACCCTACAGTACTGAAACACTGTTTCTTGTATTTCAGACTACCAAAGAGCTGCTCAGTGGGGCAATTACTAGATGCGTGGGAGATGAGCGTGCGGCAAGCGTGCGCGCCGACGCCTACGAATTACACGCCCGTTCCGGCGCTCGGCATGTAAAGAGACACACTTTGAGTCAAGTAACAAAGCAAGATATTATGTTTTGGTGACCGTAGGAAATCCTACACGTTCAATCCGGATAGCGATCGCAATTAAAATTGGTCTGTCACAGTTAATGATCCATAGTAAATTAGGATCATTGGATTTGAGCGAGGATTATTGTAGGATTGACTATTTGAATGCGAAGGGGGTAGATAAATAAATTCTTCTTCTTAAATGTTAAATTAAATCTTCGTCTTCTGAGCCCTGATTTGCTGTGTTCACAAGGGCGAGCTCTCCGACGTAAGTGACGTCATTGTAGTATGCTTTGCAGATCTTCGTTCCATCACGTTGAAAGGCTTCAATGTGAACATACCATTGAAACAGAGCAACGTTGATCACACATTACATTTGTTATATGTGTTGGCATGAATTTTATCACCTATGAGGAAAAAATATTGAATCCTCCTTTCATTCCACTTGGTACTATGAAATTTTAGTCTATTGTACAAACTCTTAAAAAAAGGCATGATTATATGATTATTTTAAGTGACAAGATAATTTATTTTCAACAAGATTTATTACTGAAGAATTGCATTCTATGTAATTGATTTTATTTTAGGATAAGCATAGTTATAGTAACTTTTGTAGTACATTGTAATTTTAAGTTGAAATTTTTTAATTTTCGTGGTCGGGAAGTGATTTTTTTGTTAAATTCTGTATATTATTTAATTATGTAGTTGCATGGTCGTGAATTGATGTTAATATATTAAGGGGATCTCGTTTCTTCCAGCATTGGATTCAATTAGAGAATTATTATGGAGTTAGTTTACAACACACATGTTTTTACTTTACAGATGTGATATTAATCTGTGATAAGTTGAGATAGAGGTGATTAATTAAATCGAATCACTTGATTAATAGTTGCGTTAGGTTAAGCTGAGGGCCAGTTTCTGAACTGAGAATTTCGGTAAGTAACTACCTAACTGTAGTGCTGTCTCGTCAAATTTCTCAGAAAAGAGCGTGACGTGAAATTAACTTAAGTATTTAGTGAAAATCTCAATGCAGAAACCGGCCTCAAGCGAACTTTTTTGAAGTAATTCTCGAGCGCTGAAATCTTTTAAAAAATGCTATAGCTAGTATTGTAATGCAATACGGTGATTAGGGTAGTTTCCAGGGTCAAATTAATTAAATTCTATTTAGTTCGTATTTTAGATTTTAAAAAAATATTGGACACGTATTTTTTCTTTTTTCGATTAAACAAAAAATAACAAAGATATAGCCCATTAAAGTTACGTGTGACGTCACTCCGTGCTAAAAAATGCAGCACGGCGTTACGTCACACGTAACTTTAATGGGCTATATCTTTATCATTTTTGGTTTAATTTACAAATAAAAAAACACGTGTCCCTTATTTTTGAATAATCTAAAAGACGGACTAATTACATTTTTTAGGGCAACTAGCCCATTATTGAGTTTGTCCGGCTGTCCGACGTTGAACATCCAACCGACACCCCATGGTGTCGGTTGGATGTTCAACGTCGGAGCTTACTTCATAGGTGCAATTTATGATTTCCTACGTTAATTCAATGTACTTTGCACACTCAATCCACCTACAGATTAGCTAGTAAGACGACTCGGCTGTTGCTTGTATCCAATTATTATTGTATTGACCTACGTATTGCTATCATCATTCAGCCACGAGAAGTCCACTGCTGGACATAGGCCTCCTCCATGGATTTCCAAAAAGACCGGTCGGAAGCGGCTTGCATCCAGCGTCTTCCCTACGTATTGTAGTCATATTTAATTTTATTGTATTCTGGCAACTAAAGCCATTTGTGTTAATAACAGATGTTTGAAAATGTTGGTAAAATACCAATTATTATTTTATTTCATTATCATCATGATCATCAGTCATTTGACGCCCTCTGCAGGATATAGACTTCCCTGATGGTTTTCCAAGCTGCCCGGTGTAGTGTCGCTCGCATCCAGCTACTCCCCACCACCGTAACTACGTGAATGCATGATTGTTAAAACCCACCTCAGACCTGTTGCATTGGTCTGAGGTGGGTTTTAACAATCATGCATTCACGTATACGTCGCCAGACCATCTTGTGGTGGGGGGGCCTGCCCACTGTATTTTATTTGCATTGGGGTGATTCTCAGAAAGTGGCTCAACTTGCATAATGTCTTTGACGCTTTTTTTTTCATAATTACTTAATAAAAAGTAACATACATGGTGTCCCGTTATGAGTGGTCCAAACGATAATCGGTGACGGCTTGGACCATCCTCTATCAGAAAAACAAAAAATAGGTTTAGAAAAAGTGTCATGGTTTTCGAGATATTTGAGATCAAAGATTTTTTTTTAAATTTTATTTATGAGAATTTTGAAAAAGTATGATTTGCGTCTATTAGTACGTAAAGTCAGAAATGTTCACAAAAAAATAAAATTAAAGAAACCGTTCATTTGAAAATTTTACATGAAAAAGTAATATGCAAAGAAAATTCATTGATAACAAATATCTCGAAAACCATGACACTTTTACTAAACCAATTTTTTGTTTTTCAGATAGAGGATAGGCCAAGTCTTCACCAATTACCGTTTGGACCACTCATAACGGGACACCCTGTATATTGTAGGTTTATTGGCCCCAAAGATTGTACTGTAACATATGTATTTGTAGTTTTTGGTGGCATCTACTACAATATATTTATTGAGTTAATAGGAAAAAAAAATGCGCCAAAGAAATATGCAATTCTGATAATCACCCACTGAAATAGTTTGACTTTAAAAAATAACTAATATTCTATCCTAATTGAAATTCAAATTCTATCAATAATGTTAAAAAGGAAACAATCACATATTTTTTAAATTTTAGTAGCTCGATTCACTTGTGGAATAGGTCCAACCACAGAACATAAGTGGGTCCAACTGTTACATTTTTGTTACAGTCACCCATACTGTAAGTAATTAAACTGTAATTTCTGCTTACTGAATAAAGATTTTATTATTATTATTATTTATTATTATTAAAGTGCAAGTATGTAGTTGATGAGCTGTCCACCGTTGTGAACTTTTTATGTCAATTTAAAAAACGGGCTTTAATTGATTTGTAACCTATGTAATTGATTTAATATCCTACGAGTATTTACAAAAATACGACTCCTCAAAACACGCCTTAGAGGCAGTTTGAACAAAGGGACAGACGCAGATTATTTGAAGTGCCTATGAGGAGTACTTAAGAGGAGTCGTGGTCTTATAATTAAGATCGTTAATATGAAATTACCATTACCAATTACAAATTAATCGAGACAAGTTATTAGTCAAATACTAGTGACGGGAACAAATTTAATTATACAGGGTGTCCCAAAACTCAACGTCAAGCCGGAACCAGGTGAAAGAGCAAGTCATACTGGTTATTACTTAACTTAAATTATTCTCTACTTAAATTATTTTGTAGGACTTATGACTTTATCTGTTTTTATACATGATGTTAACTTTATTTTAGATGTCATAATATTTGCAATATTGCAAGGAATAAGGGGAAGTGTTAAATTGATAGATTGATCGTGTGTATTCCTTGAATATGCCATTCAACTTATGCTTGGTGTTCAACATCATCATTCGCAAGTGCTTTCAAAGTCTCCAGCGGCAGCTGGTTGGAAGGGACTTTTTTGATCCACTGGCCAAAGTCGATATTCATGAATACAAGCTCCAGGTGTGGCCTGGGTACAAAACAACCATTAACCAGTATGAAGACAGGCTGTTAATGGTAGTAGAAATAGCACACAAGGTGCTCCGCCTTGACACAGTGCTCCAGACGTTAACTGAGTACTCTTCTTCTAAAGATTTAAATTACAAGAAAATCTTCTTGGAAGATATTGTGGACAATATTGTGATGACAGACTATAACAAGAAGACGTTATTCCTGTTATATATTTCTGATAACCAGTATGACTTGCCTTTTCACCCGGAACCGGCTTGACGTTGAGTTTTGGGAAATGTTTATTATGAACTTTTAACAGTAATTTATTAATCGAGAGGTCCCTTTTGATGACTTTGTAAATAAATGTGGTTTTAATGAAAATGGACATGTAAGCAATAAAATGTAAAATTTGTATGAGTGTAATAAATTGTCGTACCTACAACAAAATTATTTTTTTTTTATTTTGAAAACTAGCTGTCCCGGCAAACTTCGTACCGCCAGATTTTTGTAATTTTACCGTATTTTTTATACTGTTACCATCATTACCCTTGAATTCCACAAATATAAAAACTAAAAGTTTGCCAAATCGGTCCAGCCGTTCTCGAGCTATAGCGGGACTAACGAACAACAATTCATCTTCTAATAAATAAAATTCTCTTGTTAGTAACATACCACTGTTAGTGCGTATACGCCTCCGAAACGGCTGGACCGATTTCGATGAAATTTTGTATGTAGGTATATTCGTTTGGTCTGAGAATAGGCTGTTACTAAGGGACTTCACACACGGCAGCTATATTATTCATTACATCCCAGGATATATAGCTTAGAGACCGCTCAGTACCTATATCAGTACCGATATAGCCGCCGTGTGTGGAGTCCCTATGTTTCATACCCCTAAATTATAAGGGTGGTCCACTAGAAATATTTTATCGGGCAAACCACGTTTGCCGGGTCAGCTAGTTTTTGTACATACCTAAGATTGTTACCTGTGAGGAAATCCTTTCCGAAATAAAACTGCTATAAAACGTGTAATTTAATGCTTTATTTGTAATTAACGAACATCAATGTTACAGAAAAAAAGTACCTCAAACCGGCGTGCGTGCTTGCAACGACTAACGAATGTCGATGAAGAGAAAGTGATCTGTCAGGATCGTGGCAAGTAGCAATCCCTCTCTGCCTACCTATCTGGGCTACAGGCGTGAGCTTATGTATGTCTGTACTTTTACCTCATTTTTACAGTAGTAATTGGTGAATTGACTTCAGTTCTTGATCTCCTAGTGAAATATTTACATTTCAAGCAATCTGCGCTCGTCAGCGAGCGCCGTATGTTTGTTAGAAAAATAGACGGATGATTATACTAACTGGGACAAATTTTAGGATGCCCATATAAATATCTATTAAGTATTTATTTATTTTTCTTTTATTTTTCCAAATTTATTCCTTATAGATTCATTTCAATTCAACTTTTTTCATTTTCCACCAAAAAATCCCTCTGGTATGAACCACCGGAGTTTTAAACTTGAAAATAAAAACATATTATTATGTAGAGTCTGGCAAAGCTAACTTTGCAATGGAATTAAGTGGCAACCCCACAGAAAGACTACTGTAGCAACACTCGTTTTGTACTGTAGCAACACTCGCATAAACAGTTTTAATACTATGAATGTTCATTAAATATAAATTCTTATCGAACCCCGATCAAGTATCAATACTATACTTAATTGGGGTTATAAACATATGGATACCATACCCCTTTTTTTAAATCTAACATAATTTATATAATAGGGAATGGATGAAAATATCAGAAGTGTTTGATATTTTTTTTGGTGATAGGAATAACCTTCCTTAACGCGGGAAAAAAGTTTAATTTTTTTTGGCCCCGTAGTTAATTTTTAAATATACTTAATATTTTTCCATTCGTCGTTCTGGGCTTAGTAAGGCATATCAGACATATTCCTTAGCCGCTACGTATGAAAAAAAAATCCACCTTGAAAAGCTGTCAATGTCACCACAGATATTTTTTTTAATACGTAGCGGACCAAGGAATATGTCTGTTAAGCCGTATTCCTATCACCGAAAAAAATATCAAGCACTTCTGATATTTTCATCCATTCCCTATTGCAAAGTTAGCTTTGCCAGACAGTTATTTTCAAGAGACCTAAGGAGGTTATTTAAAATCAAACTATACATTTTATGCAACGCTCTGAAGACAGTTAAAGTTACGTACTGAGTGCTTACTCTGACTTTTTTCATTCACTTTCGATAGCGAGAGCGTTTGCAATTTGTTTAAGAGTGACAAAGAGACAACTAGGTGGCGCGCTTTGTCCTTTGTCACCTCTCGCTATCGAAAGTGAAATGAAAAAACTCAGTATAAGCACTCTGAGTGCTTGCGATTTGCATAGGAGTGACAAAGAGACAACTATGTGGCACGCTTTGTCACTCCTATACAAACTGCAAACGCTCTCGCTATCGAAAGTGAATGAAAAAACTCAGTATAAGCACTCCGAGGTAGTCTGAGCCAGCTAAACCTTGAGTTCCCTGTCCTAAGCCTTATGAGGTGTGAAACTGGCTGTGGGCTATGATTATGACGCAGCATAACTGCGTCAACTTAAGTTGTGGGTTTCCTCACGATGCGTTCTAGTCTTGCTGCGAGATCTGCCCCTGAGCGATTCCAATAACTTAATTAATACTTAATCTGACGACCTCTGTGGCATAGTGGTTATAGCGCATCTGCTTGCCATGCGAGAGGTCCCGGGTTCGATCCCCGGCTGGGGAGAAAAAAAAACTCCAGGTCTTGGATGTTTACATGTTTGTGACGTCGCTGTTTCTGGTACCCACGACACAGGGTATCCTAGTGTGGGGCCAGAAACAAAGTATGTGCATGTAAAATAAAAAAAATAAATCTAATATATTGGTGTGTAAAACAGGTGACAAACAATCTATAACATACAAGGAGAGCTTATTATAGAGTAGATTTAGAATGTCACCCAAAACATACACACACGTGAGATCAGGAAAATGAAAACAAGCTTACATAACCGAATTAGCAAGTGCTGTCAAATTATTATGGAATTTGACAAACGATTACGTTCGCTCAGGATTTAGTGCGTATAATTAGGCCCCATGTAAGAGTGTGACTAACGCTAGTGGCATTTTGCCGAACGGTTCCGTGCTCGCAGTTGGTGCCGGCTGCCACCGATAGATCGCAGTCTTAGGGCGGCTTGAAAATTTCTGACAGTAAGACCAGCCTTACAAGCTTCCACCAATCCGGACTTGGCCCCCGTGGTGGAGTATGGCCTATACCTTCCTCAGGGAAGAGACCCGTGCCCCTCGGTGGCGACATAATGCGTTGATTAAGGCTGCGACTCGGTACAGGAAAACGCCTCCCAACTTCGCATATTAAGCCGCCCGGTCTCGAAGACGTTTTCTAGACTCTTATTGAATACTGGGTGAGACCAGCTCCGGATTAAATAAAGATAAAGATTATTTATTTGTCAAACATGAGATTTAAGGTTGTTACACTGAATTACGTCCTGTATATGTTTCGCCCATCGGACACCTCAGACACCTCTTCGCCGACCAAGCCGCGGGTTTCCTGACGACGTCATCTGAATCGGTAGTTTCAGAAAGAACATTAGTCCAAATGTTGTGTGTTTGACTTATTGTTGTCTATGGTATCCTTGAGGGTAGATCTACAGATCCCTATAGAAAGTACATTAGTCCAATGAATATCAGTTGAACCACGTGTACGTACTACGTCTCAGTAGACGCAGAAACAACGTTAGTCCCACTGAGGGGTCAGTTTTTTATGTCTCCTGAAAAGAAAGCAGATTGTGACTAATGTGGAGTTTTTTTTCGCTGCCTTTTTCTCCACTACAGACGGCTCCAAGGCAGCTAACATTATACATAACAACAACCTTCCTTCTGTGCTCGTTGATCAATCAGTATTGAACGCATGTGACTATTTGGTTTTAGCGGATAAAAATTTTATTACTCCCGGACCAATAGATTTACTTTTAGGTATCGACCTGTATGACCAGATCTTTGATGGTAGAAGGTACAGTCTAGGTGAAAACATGCCTACTGCCTATTCTTCTATTTTCGGATGGGTCATCATGGGCAAAGCTCCCGCAGCATCTCGTTACGGCAACAGCTGTACCACGTCGATGGCCTGCACCGCCACTCTCGCTTGCTCTCAATAGGTTTTGGGAGGTTGAAGAGCCGCCTAAACTGCTCATCCAAGATCCCGAGAATGTTCAGTGTGAGAAACATTTTTCTGACACACATACTAGAGACGAGTCTGGTAGATTCATACTTCGTCTACCATTCAAGGTCGATCACAAACCTTTGGGTGATACACACGTCAACGCAACTAAGCGATTTTACAATCTGGAACGTCGGCTGCTCCGTGAGCCGGCACTGCGCGAGTTTTATATCGCCTTCATGCGCGACTATCTCGAGGCTGGTCACATGCGCGAGGTCAACTCCCTTGCCTCCCATGATCGCTACTTTATACCTCACCACGGCGTCCTCAAGGAGCACAGCAGTACGACCAAACTCCGCGCAGTCTTCGATGCCACGTTTCCCAGTTCATCCGGAGTGTCACTCAACCAGGTTCTTTTATCAGGTCCCAAATTGCAGAAAAATATCGAGGATATTATCCTACGCTTTAGGCTACACGTAGTAGTGTTCACATGCGCCATAAAACAGATGTACAGCCAAGTTCGCATAGCTGATGAAGACTGCAAGTATCAGACTATTCTTTGGCGCGAATCTCCTGATGAGCCGCTTAAACAGTTTGAGCTAACCACCGTCACCTATGGGGTTACGAGTTCGGAGTATCAGGCGATTCGTGTAGTACATGAACTGGCCTACCTCAACTCGGAGAAACATCCTGAGGCTTCCAGAGCCCTTCTGGAAGATTCTTTCGTCGACGACGTCGTCAGTGGTGCTGCCAGCCTCTCCTCTGTGAAAGATCTGCAGCAGCAACTTATTGGTGTCCTCTCCCAAGGCGGATTTCTATTGCGCAAATGGTCCAGCAACTCTCAGGAGTTCTTAGAGTCCGTTCCGACCGACCATTGCGAATCTCCCTTCCGGTTTGAACCCGAGGGAGATAACGTCTTCAAAGTCTTGGGCATCCAGTGGAACGCCAACACTGACAGTTTCGTCTATCACGTCTCCGAGATGAGTAGTGTCATGACTAAGCGTGGCATTTTGTCGAACATCGCTAGACTCTACGACCCTTGTGGTTTTTTGGCTCCCGTTACATTCTATGCCAAGCACATCATGCAAAGGCTTTGGTCCATCGAATGTGGCTGGGACGATCCTCTCCCTGCCGATATTCTGCAATGTTGGTCGACATTTGTCTCTGACTTCTGCCAACTCAACAATGTTTGCATTTCACGTCGAGTGCTCACTGATCAACCTGTAGATTGTCAGCTGCATGGTTTCAGTGATGCATCTGAGCGAGGGTACGCAGCATGCGTCTACCTTCGCACTGTAGATTCCAGCGGTCACACCTTGGTGCAACTCCTTTTGGCCAAGTCCCGTGTGGCACCGCTAAAACAGAAGCTTACTGTTCCCAAGCTGGAACTAAACGGTGCGCTCATGTTAGCCCGTTTGCTTGAGCATGTTCTCGATGTGCTAAGCCCCAAAACAAACATTAATTCTGTATCAGCCTGGTGTGATTCCAGCATTGTTTTGTCGTGGCTTGCCACATCTCCGCATAAACTGCAAACTTTTGAAGGAAATCGAGTGTCCCAAGTTCAGTCCTCGATTCCGTCTGCCACTTGGAGGCACGTACCTTCGCTGTCTAACCCCGCTGATTCAGCGAGTCGAGGTTGCACTCCGTCTGAATTAGTCGATAATCATCTTTGGTGGTCTCCAGCATGGCTTGAAGGTGATTCTTCGACATGGCCTGGAGAATTTCAAGTGGTGAGTGAAGCAAACTTACCAGGTATCAAACCCACTCCATTGACCTCAAACATCGCTCAGGTTCAAGATCCTGAAGAATTTGTAATCCTAGAAAAGTTCAGCACATTTTCCAAGCTTCAATCCGTAATAGGATGGTGCAAACGATTTGTCCATAATTGCAAGCAACATGATCCTGCATCTCGACTTTCCGGCCCATTGTCCGTGGCTGAACTCGATGCAAGTTTACATACCATCGTTGGCATGGTCCAATCTGTGGCGTTTCCTGATGCTGTCAAATCGCTGCACGCAGGAACACCTGTTAAAGGAAGCTTAATGCGCTTGAATCCCTTCCTTGATCCTAAAGGACTTTTACGAGTCGGCGGAAGGCTTGTTAAGTCTAGCCTGGACTATTCCGTGAGGCATTCACTGCTGCTTCCGAAGTCTCATCACGTTACAAGGCTTATTATTGAGCATCATCATCGCATTTATCTGCATCCAGGATTGAGCACCTTGCTCAATTTATTGCAACGAAAATTCTGGATCATGTCCGCGCGTAGGGTGATTCGACACGTCATATTCCAGTGTCATCGCTGCTATCGCCTGCGTCCAAGGTCTGTTGCTCCCTTCATGGGGGATTTGCCCGTCGATAGAGTCACGCCGTGCCGACCCTATCAAAAGGTTGGTGTCGATTTTGCTGGCCCTTTTCTGCTGAAAACTTCTCATCTTCGCAACGCTAAGTCAGTCAAGGCTTATCTCTGCATCTACGTTTGCTTCACGACAAAGGCCGTTCATTTAGAGATAGTCTCAGAGTTGTCGACTGACGCATTCTTGGCTTGCTTCGATCGTTTCGTGTCTCGTAGAGGTCTTCCGAGCGATATTTTTGGCGACTGTGGCACCAATTTTGTAGGCGCACGCGCACGCCTAAAGGAAGTTTCTGAATTTGTAAGAAACTCTAGTGACGAAATCCACCAGCACATGAGAGCTCAACAGGTCATTTGGCATTTCAATCCTCCGGCAAGTCCACATATGGGCGGCTTGTGGGAGAGCGCAGTTCGCTCTGCGAAACTCATCTTGGCCCGTGTTGCGAGTTTTTTTAACTACTCGATCGCGTTAACGTAAACTCATATTCTCTAGGAGTGACAAAGCGCGCCACCTAGTTGTCTCTTTGTCACTCCTACACAAATTGCAAACGCTCTCGCTATCGAAAGTGAATGTCAAAACTCAGAGGGCTTATACTGAGTTTTGTCATTCACTTTCGTTAGCGAGAGCGTTTCCGATTTGCATAGGAGTGACAAAGCGCGCCATCTAGTTGTCTCTTTGTCACTCCTATGCAAATCGCAAACGCTCTCACTATCGAGAGTAAATGACAAAACTCAGTATACGCACTCAGAACACAGATGAATCGGTAGTTTCAGAAAGAACAAGAATCAAGAATCAAGAATTTATTTCAACGTAAAGAATTTACATTCTGCTTGTTGAATGTCAATGTACATACAGTTATGTATAATGTTAGCCGCTGCCTTGGGGCCGTCTGTAGTGGAGCAAAAGGCAGCGAAAAAAAAACTCCACATTTTTCACAATCTGCTTTCTTTTCAGGAGACATAAAACATAAACATAAACATTTACATACAAGCACATACATTGCCTCTGGCCCCACACTAGGATACCCTGTGTCGTGGGAACCAGAAACAGCGACGTCACAAACATGTAAACATCCAAGAACATAAAAAACTCAGTATACGCACTCAGAGCGAGAATTGGTACGTGTGGGACTGGGTCCGAGTGCAGACGCCGCGACGGGCCGTGCTTCCGCAGCACGACCAGTGCTTGCCGCCCGGGTGGCCGGGGTGCCCGTGGCCGCAACCTGGGAAAATGGACCTTGTGTCAAGCTAAATTCAAAATTCAAAAATTTTTATTTCAACATTATTATTATTATTTTAAAAAAAGCGGTGGTGGCGTAGTGGGGTTGACCCTTGCTTCTCGATCATGAGGGTCTGGGTTCGAACCACGCATGTACCAATGACTTTTAGTTACGTACATTTGTTTGTACAGCAACACCATTCGCTGATAAATTGTGCCCGGATAACGGCGACAGGCTTGCCACTTGTCACGTTTGGGACCTAATAAACTCGGCAAAACGTGGGTCCAGTTCTAGAGACTGGTGCCTCTGCCTACCCCTTCGGGGATAACGGGCGTGAGTTTATTATTTATTTTTATTTATTTATTTTATTTCAACATACAGAATTTACATTCTGCTTGTTGAATGTCAATGTACATACAGTTATGTATAATGTTAGCCGCTGCCTTAGGGCCGTAGGCGAGTAGGCAAAGAGCTTGTTTCTAAATTGAGAATTTCGCTACTCAAAAGTAAGGGGCCATCCATTACGAGTATTGGCTGACAGGCCAGACTGCCCTATGTGGCGTCATTTTGAGAAGATGCATATTGGTTGATTGGTTGGGTGATTGATTAAGTAACTAGTATATATTCAGCTGATCAGTCGACTAACCAACCAATCAATTATGTTTTTCAATTAAATTTTCAATTGTCTCATCGATATTTTTAAGGCTAGGTTAAGTTATATGGATTCTATGGTCCGAAATAAACGTTTTCATTACGTCACACGCTAAGGGGGAGGGAGGGGGTCGACGGAGTGTGACATTGTGTGACAAGGGAAGGGAGGGGGTCTTACATTATGTGACGTCACATTTAAAAATCTATTTTAATCTTAGTGTTAAAACACGAACTTAGAACTACCAACGAAAAATACAAAAACTTTTGCAACTCTATCTATTACTAAGTCTATCGGAAATAAAACTAACTTCGGAACTGCTGTTTTAATCTAATAGAAATCTACATGTAATATTGCAAAATATGTGACGTCACACTAGGGAGGGGGAGTCTCACAAATGTGACCATCTGTGACAAGGACGGGGGAGGGGTCAAAAAATCATGATATTCGTTTGACGTAACTTATGGATGGTTGCGTAGTTGGCAGTTGCGTAGATAGGTACCCTAACTAGGTAGGTACCTATCTACGCAACTGCAGGGCCGTCTTAACCGATGCTGGGGCCCTTGGGCACAGAGGAGCTCTTTTCGCAAGCAAACGGGGCCCTTTTCGAAAGTAAATTGATACACCTACTAAAATTGCCCTTCTATTCATTATAGTCTCTAGCATTGGCATGTGCAGACCATCTAGTTTCCGAAAGAGAATTCAAAGTTTGGTCGAAGCCGAGAAAAAAATAAACAATAGGGAATGGATGAAAATATCAGAAGTGCTTGGTATTTTTTTTGGTGATAGGAATAACCTTCCTTAGCGCGAGAAAAAAGTTTCAATTTTTTTGGCTTCGTAGTTAATTTTTAAGTAATCTTAATATTTTTCCATTCGTAGTTCTGGGCTCAGTACGGCATATCAGACATATTCCTTGGTCCGCTACGTATGAAAAAAAAATAACTGGTGACAATGACAGCTTTTCACGGTGGATTTTTTTTTATACGTAGCGGACTAAGGAATATGTCTGATATGCCGTATTAAGCCCAGAACTACGAATGGAAAAATATTAAGTATATTTAAAAATTAACTACGGGGCCAAAAAAATTGAAACTTTTTTCCCGCGTTAAGGAAGGTTATTCCTATCACCAAAAAAAATATCAAGCACTTCTGATATTTTCATCCATTCCCTATTGTTTTTGTAAACACATACAACAACATGAACACTCATTAAATTTGGCGAATGTAGGTACAGTCGACAGCACATCATGGTATACACCCATGCACTCTACTCCGTTGCATTACGGGCGACTTTGCAACTAAAATGTGAAGATTGACGTGCTGTCGACTGTACCTACTTGAAACGTAAACGTAAAACAACACACGTAAATGCTGTGTGAGCCTTTAAATAGCAACCTTATGAGGCTGCCAATTAAAGTGTTTTAAAAATAAAAAAAATAAATAAATATTTTTTTATTATTTTTATTCTTGTATCTTTTTGTTTGAAGATACTTATTATATAGATTTGTGTTGAAGTCTTAAATATACTTTATATTATTATAAATATTAATAAATGTATGCAAAGAAAAAAAATATTATAAGCAACCATCATAATCATAATCAACCCATTATGTCCCCACCGAGGGGCACGGGTCTCTTCCCTGAGGAAGGTATAGGCCATACTCCACCACGGGGGCCAAGTCCGGATTGGTGGAGGCTTGTAAGACTAGTGGCTGGTCTTACTGTCAGAAGTTTTCAAGCCGCCCTAGGGCCTCCGACTTGGCTTAACGACTGCCATCTATCGACGGCAGCCGGCACCAACTGCTTAACGTGCCTTGCGAAGCACGGAATCGTTCGGAAAAATGCCACTAGCGCTAGTCATAGACGGTGACCCATCCATGGACTGAACGCGCCGTATGTTGCTTAACCTTAGTGATCGTTTAAGATCACTCAGGCAGCCCAGGCTACGAGCGATTCGATTATAAACAATATTCTTATCTTATTTTATATTATATACAAGACACCCAGTGTGGTGGTGGTGGCGGTGGTGGCGTAGTGGGGTTGACCCTTGCTTCTCGATCATGAGGGTCTGGGTTCGAACCACGCATGTACCAATGGCTTTTAGTTACGTACATTTGTTTGTACAGCAACACCATTCGCTGATAAATTGTGCCCGGATGACGGCGACAGGCTTGCCACTTGTCACGTTTGGGACCTAATAAACTCGGCAAAACGTGGGTCCAGTTCTAGAGACTGGTGCCTCTGCCTACCCCTTAGGGGATAACGGGCGTGAGTTTATTATTTTTATTATTTCATTACACCCAGTGCCAAACCTTTGTATCCGCCCCCCATTTTGGAGCCGCAACCGCACGCCGCGTCCTTCTTCCCTCCCGAAGAACAAAAGGAGCAGCAGTGGTACTGGCCGGTGTGCGCCCGCGCAACGCGCACCGCGCACGGGAACGGACTGCCCTGAGGACCATAGACATAGACAGGTTGTCTGTTATAAGTTTTTTTTTTAGAAGATTTTTTCTTATGTAGCCTGTGTTCCTCCCACTGCAGAGCACATGCCTTCTCTTAGAGAGACGGAGAGAGAAAGAGAGAGTATAGACTTAATTAACGCAACGCGCACCGCGCACGGGAACGGACTGCCCTGAGGACCATAGACATAGACAGGTTGTCTGTTATAAGTTTGTTTTTTAGAAGATTTTTTCTTATGTAGCCTGTGTTCCTCCCACTGCAGAGCACATGCCTTCTCTTAGAGAGACGGAGAGAGAAAGAGAGAGTATAGACTTAATTAACGCAACGCGCACCGCGCACGGGAACGGACTGCCCTGAGGACCATAGACATAGACAGGTTGTCTGTTATAAGTTTTTTTTTAGAAGATTTTTTCTTATGTAGCCTGTGTTCCTCCCACTGCAGAGCACATGCCTTCTCTTAGAGAGACGGAGAGAGAAAGAGAGAGTATAGACTTAATTAACGCAACGCGCACCGCGCACGGGAACGGACTGCCCTGAGGACCATAGACATAGACAGGTTGTCTGTTATAAGTTTTTTTTTTAGAAGATTTTTTCTTATGTAGCCTGTGTTCCTCCCACTGCAGAGCACATGCCTTCTCTTAGAGAGACGGAGAGAGAAAGAGAGAGTATAGACTTAATTAACGCAACGCGCACCGCGCACGGGAACGGACTGCCCTGAGGACCATAGACATAGACAGGTTGTCTGTTATAAGTTTTTTTTTAGAAGATTTTTTCTTATGTAGCCTGTGTTCCTCCCACTGCAGAGCACATGCCTTCTCTTAGAGAGACGGAGAGAGAAAGAGAGAGTATAGACTTAATTACCACACCGGAGAATGGCAATTTCAACAGGTTGCCTCTCATGATGTTGAAGAAAATTGGTATATACAAAAAAAAAACTAAAAAAGTAACAATCACTATTTCTTATTTTAACGTCAAAAAACCAACTGTCTATTGTTATCAGATTAATGCCCGGTCCCAATGAGCCGTTTACAGAAGACCTAAAAAAAAAAAATATTACGGCTGTCAAAGGAATGCAATTTTGGACCTCAGCCCAATATCCATGTGTGATACATCATCAAATAGGTCTCAAATGTTTGTCCTTCCGGAGTTATATTGTATTGAAAAAAAACTAAAATTTTCAATAAAATATAACTCCGAAACGACAAACATTTGGCCGTTGGCGTCATAGTAACTTTTGTTCAGCTCGCTGAGACCTATTTTATGATGTATCACACATGGCTATTGGGCTGAGGTCCAAAATTGCATTCCTTTCACAGCCGTAATTTTTTTTTTAGTTCCTCTGAAAACGGCTCATAGACAGGTTGTCAACGCGACATTTAAATGTTCCGTTTTCCTTTTATATTGAGTGGTCTATCACTAGTTAATATTTTAACTGGTGGTAGCTGGTTGGCAGCTTACTGAGAATGGGCATTAACCAACGAGAAATCGGAGGTTTATGTCGCGTTCGTACTTTTTACAGTGGCCTCTAAACCATGGATATTTTTTTCTGTTCATTTTGGGTACCTACTTAATCGAACGTCCCGCCATCTTGTTTTACGTAGTGAAATAAATAAAGATGGTGGTAGGACAATAAAAAGCATTGCTAAAAATCGAGCTGTTTTCCAAATTTTTGCAAGAAATACCTATAGATATATCAGTGTTGGCAACGTCCACCCAAAGAAGACTACATACGACATCACCATATCTTTTACAAACCTACCTTTATTGGCTTGTTATTTAGCGTGACAGCAAACAGGTACGCTCCGGGGCTGACCGGACAGATGGCCAGGGTGTAACTCCCGTCATTCCTATCCGTGACCTTGGCGAAGGCCGGGGTGGCACTGGAGTCCTGTCTCCGGAAGTACCCGGCCACTTGCTCCCCACCGGTCCAAATGCGCTCACCGCTGCTGTCGCGGAGTTCCAGGATTATTGTGTGGGGGGTGTCCACGCGGAGGTCTTGGAGACCTGGGGGGGAACGGAAGGGGTGGTGACTACGCCAGAACAGGCAAGTGTCGCCTGTATTACCTACAGACTGTCCATAAAGTCTAGAAAACGGAAGTGAAGTGTAACTAAATAGTGTACGAACTATTCAGGCCATCTTCTATTCTAATATAATCACAATCATTGTAACTGAGACCAACGTTAATTCTCCTTGCTGAGACTAGTCTTTTAGTAGTTTTGGGTATGGAAAATAAAAGTATTAGTAAAATCGCACCCTTTAATGTCTACTCTTTCTGGTCAAACAATACAAGAAGAGGACCCTTCCCCTCGAGAGACACGGTGCACCGATCAGGGTCAGGCCACCGAGTCAGCAGCCGGCCAACCAGGCTGCCGCAGCCTGGTCGGACCGTAACTCGGCGTGGAGTAAAGAAAAAAAACACTTACCCTGAAGAGTCACGGTGCACAGATCAGGGTCAGGCGAACGAGTCAGCAGCCGCCCCACCAGGCTGCCGCAGCCGGGTCGAACCGTAACTCGGCGTGGAGTAAAGAAACACTTGCCCTCAAGAGACACAGTGCACCGATCAGGGTCAGCCGGCCGGGTCAGTAGCCTCCCCATAAGGCTGCCCACAGCCGTGGAGTAAAGAAACACTTACCCTCAAGAGATACAGTGCACCGATCAGGGTCAGAAGGCCGGGTCAGTAGCCTCCCCATAAGGCTGCCCGCAGCCGTGGAGTAAAGAAACACTTACCCTCAAGAGACACAGTGCACCGATCAGGGTCAGCCGGCCGGGTCAGTAGCCTCCCCATAAGGCTGCCCACAGCCGTGGAGTAAAGAAACACTTACCCTCAAGAGATACAGTGCACCGATCAGGGTCAGAAGGCCGGGTCAGTAGCCTCCCCATAAGGCTGCCCGCAGCCGTGGAGTAAAGAAACACTTACCCTCAAGAGATACAGTGCACCGATCAGGGTCAGAAGGCCGGGTCAGTAGCCTCCCCATAAGGCTGCCCGCAGCCGTGGAGTAAAGAAACACTTACCCTCAAGAGACACAGTGCACCGATCAGGGTCAGCCGACCGGGTCAGTAGCCTCCCGAACAGGCTATCCGCATTCGGGTCAGATCGTAACTCGGCGTGGAGTAAAAACACTTACCCTCAAGAGACACGGTGCATCGATCAGGGTCAGGCGACCGGGTCAGTAGCCTCCCCACCAAACTGCCAGCCGCCGGGGCGGTCGCCGCGAACCGTAACTCGCACCTCGGCGCCTGAGCCAACGTGTTGGTCTCACAGAGGCGCTCCAGCCGTCTTAATACGGGCCCGCTGAGGGATAACAGCTCGTCCTCCTTGGCTTCGGATAACACCTGTGGTTTGAAAGATTACTTATGTATTAGATAACACTAATATTATAAACGTGAAAGTTTGTGTGTGTGTTTATATGTTTGTCAGTCTTTAGCGCTGAAACGGCTGGACGGATTTTAATAAAATTTGGTATGGAGTTAGCCGATACCCTGGATAAAAACATAGGCTACGTTTTACCGCGGGGAAATATCTTATTCCTACGGGAAAATCGATGAACCGCGGGTAACACCGCGGGGCACAGCTAGTTAATCATAAACATTTACATACTTACAGGCACATACAATACGTTCCTTCCGGTTCCCATGATTCCAAGATACCCTATGTCGTGGGAACCAGAAACAGCGACACCACAGATATGTAAACATCCAAAACCTGGGTTAGCCGGGGTTCAAACCCATGCATGGTATGGTAGATACCCTAACCGCTGCGCCACAGAAGTGATCGATTGAAGATGATATGAGGAAAAATGGTGAGAGTGGATTTTTTCGTCGCTGTCTTTTTCCCCGCTACAACTCGAACTGAAGACAGCGATATCTAACATTCTACCATTGAATATTCAAAAAAGTCTGAATACCCTGTAATAGTGATCAATCTCGAAATTTTAACAATTGGACGAGTCACAAGGCAATATACAATTTGACTTCGGCATTTCAAAACAGAGAGCGCTTATAAACGGACGACGCCGTTTGTAAACTGCGGAATCCTACAATTTGCCTGTGATATAAACATTGAAATAAATTTCTGATTTCTTTAAATATTACGTTCGGGGCGGAGGGGCGGGGAGGTTTGTTAGTTCGCAACCTAATATGCGGTTTCGTGGAATTAAATCGTGCAATTTCTCTACAAACCTCTTCAGCGAACTTCACAGCCTCAGTGGCATGTATGACCCTGGCGTCCAATTCCCGGTTCTGTTCAGCAAACTGCTGCCTGTATCTCGCCCTGGCGCGGGCTGCTGCAGTCAGCAACGACCGTCCGTGTGCCTCGACAGCCCGTCTGTACTGCTCGGTGAAGGTAGCCACTTCTGCTTCGACTTTTGAAGCTTGGGCCTGTGGATATTAAGAAATTATTTCTGTGGCTGCAAGGAAAAGGGGCATGAGTCACATTTTTACTCAAAATGTCAACAATGCACATCCGAAAATATTCATAGTTCTCGTTAAGGAAAAAGGGCACAAGTGTCGACAGCTCAGTACATTCAAAATAACAAAGCAAAACAAAAATGAGGCATGAGTTTAGCCTGTGGTAACAAAAAAAAGCAGAAGTCGCCGATGTGACTCATGCCCCTTTTCCTTGCAGCCACAGATTTTGTGACTGACAGTGGCCGCTTGTAATTTTGATACGCGGGCCTAAAATAAAATTTACCCATACCTACAATACAATACCCTAACTCCAACCCCAACACCCAGAGGGGTAGACAGAGACCTACAGTCCCTGGATGCACGCACGTTGGTTCAAATATTGATAATTTGATAGAAAATTCTTTATGTGTTATTTGTGTTACAGCAATTTCTGGCCTCAAAAGAACTGATAGCTGCAAACCATGTTTTATTCACCATAAACTATTGACATTGCACTCACTTGAGTATACCTATATTTTGAAATTGCTGTCTTTGACAGATTGAATCCGCAATATTTTGTTAAGGCCTCCACAGTTCGTTCCAAAGACGTACGCTTGCACCACAGACGTAGGCTTTGTTTGCAAAGATCCAGCACAGCTCTGATGAGCAAAATCGTTTTCTGTATAATATACCTACAATAAAATTCCTAAATTCCCAAGCCAAGCGAAGCCGGGTTTTCATCTAGTAATTTAATAACTCTGACTCTGTTGTTCAGAGTGCGTATACTGAGTTTTTTTATTCACTCTCGATAGTGAGAGCGTTTGCGATTTGCATAGGAGTGACAAAGAGCCAACTAGATGGCGCGCTTTGTCACTCCTATGCAAATAGCAAACGCTCTCGCTATCGAAAGTGAATGACAAAACTCAGTATACGCACTCAGACACCTTTTGTGCGCACGAAGCGTTTCGCCTCGTCGTTTCTAATGCGCACCGCTATGGAATGGAATTCGCTCCCTTCCTCTGTTTTTCCGGAAAGGTACAATTTGGGTGCCTTTAAGGCACCTAATAGGCTCTACTGAACCAACGAGGAACATCGTCGGCTCCATTTTGTATATTACCATCAGGTGAGATCGGGGTCAAACATAAAAGTGTAGACAAACCGTATAATAAGTGCATGGTTGAACACTGTCTCCCGAAATACAGGCTTACACCTAGTTTAGGAGACAGAGTCAATTTTTGTAACTCCTTACAACCATGCAACCACCACAAGTGTTATTGCTACATAGTAATACAGCCTACATATGGTGTGGTTAGAAAAAAGAATCGTCGGTCAGTTTAAAAAAAAAAACCACCAAAACTCACGTCAACTTCCATGGCCTGCATGTTGAGTGCCCTGGTCGCCCGGTCCACGTGTTCGGCGACGTACTTGGCCCGCTCGCAAGCGTCTTTCAGCAACCGAGCCCGCTCGGCCGCCGCCCGCGAAGCGTTGGCCAGCGCGTGCCCCGAATGGGCAAGCAGAGTGCAGTCTCGGCAGACCACCTGGAAAGCGTCGTCACAGCTTTTTCTAAATTCAAATTCAAATATATTTATTGCCGACTAAGTGTAGGTACATAGGTCTTACTTAAGATTAGGACTTAAAACTTAGTCACCTTTTGCAGGTGTTGCAATTTCGTAATCTAGGGTTAAACTAATTTATACTACATTTGGCAGGTACTCCTTTAATGAGTAAAAGCATTTTTCTGTTAGGAATTCTTGCAGTTTTCTTTTAAAAGTGTTGAAATCCTTTTGCAATTTTATATGCGGTGGGAGTTTGTTATAAATTTTTACACACATATAATATGGACTACAATTTAACATTTTAATTCTTGAGGATGGTAACACTAGTCTATTTTTATGTCTGGTATTGATTCCATGAATATTAGTGTAGTTCCGAAATAGGTTAGGATTTTTAAAAACAAATATACATATGTCCTGGATGTAAATGGAAGGCAAAGTTAAAATTTTATATAATGCGTCTATCGACGGTAGTTCGAATGACGACCTCTGTGGCGCAGTGGTTGGCGCATCTGACTACCATGCGAGAGGTCCCGGGTTCGAATCCCGGCTGGGGACAAAAAAAACCCAGGTCTTGGATGTTTACATGTTTGTGACGTCGCTGTTTCTGGTTCCCACGAACAGGGTATCCTAGTGTGGGGCCAGAAGCAATGTATGTGCATGTGTGTAAATGTAAATGTAATGTAATGTAATGGCTTTCTCTCTTTCGACTACTCCGTCGAATAGTCCGAAAAGAAAGTCGTAGTTGGGTTTCATCTGTTCTAGGATGTTAGTTCCTGGCTTTTTTAGTTATGTTCTTGATTTGATTTGACTGTATTATGTCCATCACAGTTCGCCCATTTCCCCTTTAAGTCATATTTCCGAGTCATATTTACGCTTTATTTATCGCCACAAAGACATTATATAGAAGACATCTGGAAAAAAACTTTCATCATCATCAACCCATTATGTCCCCACCGAGGGGCACGGATCTCGTCCCTGAGGAAAGTAGGTATAGGCCATACTCCACCACGGGGGCCAAGTCCGGATTGGTGGAGGCTTGTAAGACTAGTGGCTGGTCTGTCAGAAGTTTTCAAGCCGCCTTAAGGCCTCTGACTTGGCTTAACGACTGCCATCTATCGATGGCAGCCGGCAACAACTGCTTAACGTGGCTTGCGAAGCACGGAACCGCTCGGAAAAATGCCACTAGCGTTAGTCATAGACAGTGACCCATCCATGGACTGAACGCGCCGTATGTTGCTTAACCTTAGTGATCGTTTCTAAGATCACTCAGGCAGCCCAGGCTACGAGCGAAAAAACTTTATGTTTGCTAGAACCTGACCTCTTAACATTATTTCTCATAATTATATAATATCAAACTCTGCTTGGTTTTGTCCTGTATGGTTTTATCTGTAGTCTATACGCAATTTTAATATTTCATCCCTCCAGTGATAGGTACTTGTGAAGACCATTTCTCTTTTATTTGGATCTCACCTGCTGACAAGTAGCGCAGTAGACGCACAGCTCTGCGCTAGGGTGCTGAGTACAGAAACGCACAGGTGAAGTTTGCAGCGGCCGAAGGGAATGCCTGGAGGTGGCCTTCTGCCTGCCGTGAGCTTCACCGCAGGCGCTGCAGATGCTTACCAGGCATTGGCTGCACCGGATTTCAGCCTGGAACCAGTTAATCCTAAGATTTCGTACCAAAGCTTTGAAACTACTACAGACAAACTCTGGGCGATCGAAAGTTATGCTTCTCTTTTCTAAAACATTCTGGAAGTAGTTAATCCTATGATTTCGTACCAAAGCTCTAAAACTACTACAGAAAAACTCTTTAGCTCATACTGGGAGCAGCTAATCCTGACACTTTGTACCAAAGCTGTGAAACTACTTTAGGCAGAAATTCTCTTTACACGGGAACGCCCTTCCTCAAGCAGAAGCTCTCAGGCGTCCAGCGAGAGCATGGAATTTCTAGAAGAGACCTGGTGACGAACTTATTCTTGGCCACAGTCACTACAGACACTTGGGTACCAGACAATGGCTGCGCCGTTTCTTGCCCTAGAACTACGCCAGCCTGTGTTTTTGCCTTGAAAGCGGAAGTTCCTGTTCTCAAAAGGGACTTTCTAATTCCTATACTACCTAATGAAACTTTGAAAGGGAGAGTGTCTGAAATTTCTAGATCTAAATTTCTGTCCTTCTCCATAATCTCCATGCTGGAAATATTTGCAAAATATTTGCTACAATACTTGTGGTTTGCTATTAATTAATTAAAGCAAACGAAAGGTAGTAATTTCATTATTTGTTACTAATTTCTTTGCAAATTATTTTTCTAAGATTTTGGTCAGATAAATTGTGTTTTTTTTATTTAACAGCACAATTTTGTTTTATTATTATTGTATCTATCTACTTTATTGTAAACGAAACATTTAACAGGACATTATATAAGAAATAACATGTACAGTCGAGAGCACCTCAATTTAGTTGCAAAGTCGCCCGTAAACTCAAACTCGGCAAAACGTGGGCCCAGTTCTAGTGATTGGTGCCTCTGCCTACCCCCTCGGGGACAACGGGCATGAGTTTATTATTATTATTATTATGATGAAAAAAAAAAAGGTTATTGTCTCGTCTGACCAAAGTGGCCAGACGGACGCCCTCCGGCTGAGGAGTCCAAGCGGCCGGAGGTCAGGGCGACAGCGAGAGAAAACGCCGGACTATCCCGGCTGTATCAAGCAGCACCGCCTTCTGCATTATTATTATAATGTGGGGAAAAAAAAAAAGTTAATAGTCTCGTCTGACCAAAGTGGCCAGACGGACGCCCTCCGGCTGAGGAGTCCAAGCGGCCGGAGGTCAGGGCGACAGCGAGAGAAAACGCCGGACTATCCGGGCTGTATCAAGCAGCACCGCCTTCTGCATGATAGCCGGAAGCATGCCCACACGGAGTTCCAACCGCCTCAGATGGTTAGCGAGACTGGTTGGAACTAACCCATTTGCGGAAAGGACTATAGGAACGATTTCGGCCGACACCACCCCCCACATGTCGACAACCTCGTGCGCCAGGTCCAGATACTTGGTTTTCTTATCTGTTTCGGCTTTCACGAGGTTTTCATCATACGGAACAGTGATGTCGACCAGAAACGCCCTATTCTGCGCCCGGTCCACCACCACAATATCAGGCTTATTCGCAAGAATAGTCCTGTCAGTGATAATGGGCCGGTCCCAGTAGTGCTTGGCGCGGTCGTTTTCGAGCACGGCTTCCGGTGCGTACTTGTAATACGGTAGTCCCTGTGCGACGAGGCCATATTTCAGAGCGAGCGCCTGATGAAGAATCCTGGCTACGAGATTGTGTCTATGCAGATACTCAGTGTTAGCAAGCGCCGAACAACCGGATATAACATGCCTGAGTGACTCACCGGGATGGCGACACGCCCGACAAATATCGGCAGTGCCATCCTTCAGGATGTATCTCCTGTAGTTGTTGGTCTTGATAACCTGATCTTGTATTGCACAGACAAAACCCTCGGTTTCCCCAAACAGGTCACCGAATCGTAGCCAGTGTAGTGATGCCTTCGTGTCCACGTGGGGCTCGTGTAGAGCCTTGAAGAACCTCCCATGCAGCTCCTTCTCCTTCCATATGCCCTCGCACCCAGAGACAGTCAGTACCACCGGGTCTTGCCATTGCTCGTTGGCTAAGGCCAGAGGGGAGAGTCCTTTATCACATCCCATGACATCTCTATGCATCGGACTGTCCGTCATCGTCAGGAAGTAATTACGGAGGTTGCTTACCTCGCGATTGTGCATGGTCTGGACATTCAATAACCCACGCCCACCATGCTTTCGCGGCAAGTACAACCTCATCACTGACGACTTCGGGTGATGCATTCTATGGAGAGTCATGGTTGTGCGGACTCTCCTATCCAGGGCTTGTAGCTCAGTCTGATTCCACCTGAGTATGCCGAACGTATACATGATGGTGGGCATGACCCAGCCGTTATAAGCGCGTATCTTGTTCACGCCTGACAAATAGGACGTAAGCACTTTTGTCAGACGTGAGAAGAATACGCTGCAAACAGACTGTTTCATGTCCGCCTCCGCGACGCTGATACTCTGCGACATACCCAGGTAACGGTATGTTTCAGCCTCGGAGAGGGTTCTTAAGTTTACGGGCATAGAGGGTTCTACGCCCTCAGACTGCGTTATCCTCCCCCTTTCCACATGCATAACTGCACACTTCTCAACCCCTAGCTCCATCCTAATGGATTCACCAAAGTCACATGTGATTTTTAGTAGATCCATCAGGCGAGCCCGTGTTGGGGCGAGAAGCTTGAGGTCATCCATGTAGAAGAGGTGAGGAACTTTTGTACCTCCTCTCCCAAACTGAAAGCCCGTTCCCGATTTCTCCAGCAAAGTGCTTAGAGGATTCAGGGACAGGCAGAACCATAGTGGACTCAGACAATCGCCCTGGAATATACCCCTCTGTATCCTTATTCGGTCTTCAGCAGCAGCCATCAGCCGCTCACCTGGAAGACACAGAATCGTACTCCATTGTCCCATACAGGTTTCGAGGAAGTCTCTCACTGTAACATCTATTTTGTATAGTTCGAGGACCCTCTTCAGCCATGTATGTGGGACGGAGTCGAATGCTTTTCTGTAGTCTATCCAAGCAGCAGAGAAATTTCGACGGTTCCGCTTCACCAATTTGCCAGCAACCGCGTCAATGAGGAGGAGTTCCTTTGTACCGCGACCACCCGCCCGACATCCATTCTGAGCTCTGAACATTACCTGATGTTCCTCAAGGTGTTGTGATATCTTGGAGCTCAAAATGGATGTAAGTGTCTTGTAGATGGTGGGAAGACACGTAATCGGGCGGTAGTTGGACGGGTCAGCGGTATTATCTGATTTAGGAACTAGGTGAGTGACACCGGTGGTGAAGAGGTTCGGGAGCGCCTTCCGCTCGAGGCTATCCTGGAACTGGCGAGCAAGAGTAGCGTGACAGCTCGTGAACCCCTTTAGCCAGTAATGGTGCAGTCCGTCTGGCCCCGGACTTTTCCAGTTCGGGGCTTTACGAACTGCACCGGCTACATCGTCATCGCTGATGATAACGGGGTTCATCGGAGCTGTCTCTTCGCATGCTTCCTCTACAGCGCCTATCCAGGAACCCTCCACATGACTAACGGGCTGAGACCACAGGCCGCGCCAGAAATTAACTGATGCGGTCCTGTCCGGTCCTTGGCCCGCCACACGTACTTCAGGCTGCTCCATAGATCTATAGAACCTCTTCTGGTCACTCTGGAAGAGGCGATTTTGATTGTACCGCTTTGACCTCTCTGTATATCGCCGGATTCGCTTCCCCCAAGCAGCGACTTTCTGCTTCAGATTATTATTATTATTATTATTATTATTATTACTACTACTACTACTACTACTACTATTATTATTATTATTATTATTATTATTATTATTATTATTATTATTATTATTATTATTATTATTATTATTGTTATTATTATTATTATTATAGTCGCCCGTAATGCAACGGAGTAGAGTGCATGGGTGTATAGGATGATGTGCGATGTGTGATGTGTTGACTGTACCTGCAAAGGTGAGCTTTTGTTTTTGTAATAACTTCTGAACCCTCTTTACAGTTACTAAAATTTCAGAAATTCACAGATGTATACGAAGTTCCGAGTGTGAAATACCTACTTCAGGCATCGCAACCCTTAATTAAATCCAGCTGCGCATACGAAAGTGAATTGACTATTTAAAGCCCTGTTTAACTAAAAGCAGGAGCTAATTGACAAGGCGAAAAACATCCAAAAACCTCAAGTGGCGAGTGATATCCAGACAGACAGTTGTACCTACAGACTTTGGGTGTATTTTAAGAAATCCTTTTCAAGTCTTCATGGTGTGTGGTATACTCAAATACGGTAAATTCTAGTGAGACTGACTGACTGACACTTTCCTATCCTATTCTTTAGTTGGAGAATCCAAACTAGTGACTCTCGTACCACATTCCAAACAGAATTTATATATACATTTACCAAAATTAATAGTTCGTCGTAGGAGAACGCCATATTTCTTTCTACCTTCTGTCTTACACGTGCATAGCAACTCGTGCGCAACGCGTTCCTTTTACGCAATTCACGTGCGATTGGTTAAAAATCCCATTTGTTCGATACGCCAACTTTGAAATTAGTTTGTTTCATTTGTTTCTACGGATCCCGTCTTGGATTTAACTCTCATTAATTAATGCTGGAACAGTTCGTATAGGTAAGTCTAGAGATTCCGAGTACCTAAGTACCAAGGACAAAGAAGACGAGAAAGTTTTTACTACCTAAAATCCTAAATAGTATTGAATTTTTAGAAGAAGATTGTCAAAGTAAACCTGAATAAGTTGTTGAAAGTTGAAAAGGAAAAAGTTGAACGCCTGGATAAGTTTGATTTAGAACTCAGCTCAAATTCAAATATTAGATAGGTACCTATTTATAAGCAAGCGTCAGGACCCCTGGACCAAATGTGATATTTGATGTTTGAAAAACATTACATTATAGTACCTTTTTGGTACTATTTAGTACCTCAATTGAAATATTTAGTACCTCGATAAACACACTTCTGGCGCCAGAATGTCTGGCCACTTTCTTTACACGTTTTATCGCTTTTTATCTCGGTACTAAATATTTCAATTGAGGTACTAAATAGTACCAAAAAGGTACAATAATGTAATGTTTTTCAAACATCAAATATTGCATTTGGTCCAGGGCGCAGGGGTCCTGACGCTTATCTACTATTTATAATGGTGCAGTGGTCTGACGCATAGTCACTCGTAATGTGACCGAATACAGAGGATACATGTAGGGATGGGTTCGCTGTCGACTGTACCTTAACAATAACTTCATAATTATCTAGTCCACTATCTTAAAAATGTGAAAAGAGTGCATTAATTCGCCAACAAACTGCCACGCAGTACCTATATTTGCCAAATATTGATAAAATTTAAAGCTCTGCAGAAAAAGTAGCACCAAACATTATAATGTTATTTTAATAATGAATAGGTATGATTCTAAATTCATAAAATCAAATCAAAAATTGGTTTATTGCACAGAAAAAAAGATACCTACATAAATTGTCGCTAATCAAATATTAACAAGCATCAAAGTCCCTTAGCCAAACCATTGAATAAAACTCAATGGCCAAACAATAATTGCTTCACTAAATAACGCCCGTACCGAGGTTCTATTTCAATTTATACATTAGTCAAGTCGTAATGATGCCGAATGTTTAAGTCCGCTGGCAGATGGCCAGCTCGGTGGGGTTACTATGGCTGATCCAGTGATAGATATATAGAGAATTTATTGTGAATGAAAAAGGAGATTATATACAGGTATTTCTTTATCTAAGAGTACAGACGGCGGCCTTAGGTATCACTAAAAGTGATATCTTAGTGATGTCATTATTCAAAAATCACTGGTCCACATAAATGCAAAAAATACTGGTGCAAAGCACAAATTATTTATTTTTATTTATTTATTTCGGAGACAAGACAACACAGAGACATGCCACTTATATTAAACTTAAGTGCTAACATTATGTGCTAGGCATGCATCTAGAACATATCTCACTAAATAGGTACTATTATATTTATAAGTTAAAGGTGAGGGCGGGCATTGAGTACCTAACCTATGAAAGTACACAATTTGGTTCATAGTAATTAAATAGGGCAAAAAATTGATACACTACCTCGGTGTATAATCGTAAGAAAAGTTATATTTTTGGAGGATTTGGAAGTTTTTTGTTCCAAATAGGTAATTACGTTACGCTATACCAGGCCATTCCACAATTTTGAATCGGTGACCCTTCCTTATCTTCAGGTGCTTACCCTAGACACTCTGTCTACATAATGTCAATGAACATTTTTTTCTTCTTCTGTTCTGTATAAAATAAAACGGTTCGATACTATCCTATAATAATTACTCGTATAACAAAATTTCATAATATGGTCTTAGTTTGGGACTAGCCCATAAATTACGTAACATTCCACTCTATCGGGTTATGCATTTAGACAACTCTAAAGAGTCAAAATAAGAATGTATATGACAGTCTGTTCGGAGTAGGAGTATTAGATACCTACCGGGAAAAAAGTCCCAGAATGTAACAATGTGACATAAAGTGGTGTGACATACCGGGAACAAAAGGGCTAAATCCAACCACTCCATTTGATTGTAATTGTAGAATGCATTATGTGAAAGTTATTATTATTATGTATATTAGATGCTTAGAGGAATTTCTAAAGAAGTCTTGCACAGGGTTGGCTTGGCAACTCTTGGAAAGTCTATTGGAAATACCAGTTTCAATTAATTATCTCATTAGAATTCTTTGCATTCCATTGAAGAACTAGAATAATATTCCAGATATGTCATCGAACCCTAATCTACAATTATCAATATATTGTGATGTTAAAAAAATATGTGTTAGGTAAAATATTTTGCATCCACAATAATCCAGCCAATCCACGAAGTTTGGGCCCAATGTCATGTGTTTTGAACGATCGGGATGAATCACCGTTAGTTGTGAAATATCGGTGTTTTATTTAGTTTTTAAGAGGTCACGTCGAATATTTTATTGGTTGTCTTTCACAATGCCACCTGGCCTTCAGGAGAACGACGTGTGAACCAATTAAGTAAACTCAGATAGATTCTATTTTTCTCAACCCATTAAAAATTAATTTTCCGGATAGGGGCGGAGCGCGATTTGCTGAAATAAAGGTTCACGCCTAGTTTAGCAACAGCTGCTAATATTTGTTTTTTGATAAATGTAGCTACCTAGCTTTGTATGATTTTCGGAGACAAATAAAGTTATTCTCATTCTTATAGTCTGATAGCTTTTAGAATATACCTCGGCTACTATAGGATAGAACCGATTATATTGCACTAGGGTAAGGTTTATTTTGCATTGTTATTTAAAACTTTACATAACTTTTCAAAATAGTGAAGAAAAGTTTTATACAGAGCAGGAAGTAGTATTACACTCGTGTGCTTTCGGCTAAGCCGAAGCCTACTCTAGAGCCCGAGGTGTATTCTAAAAGCTAACAGACTGTACCTTATTATCACTGCTACACAGATCGCACAGAACGCTGGTCCGATCCTCGTCCTGGCTGGCCATCATTCTGCGCAGGAGCACGTAGTTGAGCGGCAGGGCAGCGATGCCGCCCAAAGGGAGGGGCGTCTCGTGCCCACACGTTGGGCAGAGGAGGAACTGGATGTTCTTGCCGGATATCTATAACGTGATGATATATGTTTGATGATATATGTCCGACCGGTCTTTTTGGAAATCCATGGAGGAGGCCTATGTCCAGCAGTGGACTTCTTGTGGCTGAATGATGATGATGATGATGATGATATGTTTGTTAATCTGCCGTCACTAGCAGTCTTTCATGTACTTTTATAAGAACTATAACTTCCAAACGATCACTTGTCTTGGTCCCAAACTAGGGAGAGTTTACTACCATCTGACTACCATGCGAGAGGTCCCGGGTTCGGATCCCGGCTGGGGACAAAAAAAACCCAGGTCTTGGATGTTTACATGTTTGTGACGTCGCTGTTTCTGATTCTCACGACACAGGGCATCCTAGTGTTTGGCCAGAAACAATGTAAGTGCCTGTATGTAAATGTTGTGGTGTGTTGTTATGCTATGCTATGATAACCTGGTTACGCATTTACATCCGAAACATCCGGGAATTGACCCAGACTGAGGCCATTTGGACAAACGCGCGGCAGCCCCCAATGGAAATAGAATCCACGTGGTACCACTAGACCAGGGATCCCCAAACTATTTTGGACAAGTGACCCCTTTTCCATAATGAACTGTTACCTTTGACCCCCATGGCCAAATTACCTACTTTTAAGATCAACCCCCTTATTCATAATGGTCCGCTAACTTAAAGCAGCTGCTACGGAGTGTTATTTTTCATTCTGACTTTGGTCAATAGAAGAAGACAGAGTGAGAATTGGCAATGCTTTCAGTTAGCAGACTATTATGAATAAGAGGGCCTATCTTTAGTTTTTTCCTATTAATACAAAATACCTAGGTACTAAGGTACCAATTGGAAAACTTTGCACTTGGTTAAGTGAGTAAAGTTTAAAGTTTTTCATCTTGTACGAACTTGAGACTTTACATTACTACAACAATGCTATTTCCTACAAAAATATTAATTATTCTTAGTACTCGTAACACAACATAAACAATACAGTACCTACCTACCTATCTCGAAAGTTTTAAATAAGAACTTGTGTTAATTTAATAGGGGTCGATTTTTAGACCTCGTCGACCCCCAAAATCAGTTTTCGTTTATGTCGACCCCTAGGAAACCGATATCGACCACTTTGGGAATCCCTGCACTAGACCAAGCCAAGACTAGACTAGATTAAGCCAAGTCAGAGACCTTAGGGCCTTTCTCCACTGCTCCGGTCCGGTAAACGTTAATTACCGATCCGATTTAGAAACACACAAGAATACTAATAAGCTTCTCCACTACTCCGGTATCCGGTTTTTAACGGTCCGATAATTTGCTAGATCGGAACGGTTTTTTACCGGTCCGAAGTGATCGACGTACAAAAACAATACACGTTATTGCACAGCGCATAGAACCCAAAAATGTTCCAATACTATTTTATTTACATTAATAGAATGTGTTGAAAACGTCCCCTGCCTCCATGAGAAAAACCTAGGAATTTTAATAAAGCACTGCGTCATGACCATTGCCGATTATAGTCGGATGAAGTGGACAAGCATAATCCGGCATCCGATATTTTTCTCATGACTGATTCCGGTTCCGACGCCGGACCGGAGCAGTGGAGAAAGGGCCTTAGGGTGGCTTGAACACTTCTGTCAGTAAGACCAGCCACTAGTATCACAAGCCTGCACCGATCCGGACTTGGCCTCCGTCCGTGGTGGAGTATGGCCTACTCCTTCCACAGGGAAGATACTCGTGCCCCTCGGTGGGGACATAATGGGTTGATAATGAACCACTAGACCAACAAAGCAGTCAACGAGACTTTGGCCAGTGGTGTGGATGTTTTTTTGTTGACGTTGATCAACAGATTGCTGTTACCCATAGAATGAAAAGTACTCGAAACTGACGTACGTGCATGCAACGACTAAAATGAATGTCGATGAAGCGAAAGTGATTTGTCAGGATCGTGGCGCAGGTGGCAGTCCCTGGTCCCTGCCTACCCCTCTGGGATACAGGCGTGAGCTTATGTATGTATGTAAAAATTTAACACATAAACAGGGTTCCTGTCTTCATTCACCTTCCTAGTGAATATTCCATATTTATGCGGCTTCTCCTGGTCCCAACTGGTGTCGGACCCTGAATTTTCCCTCAGCTCGCTCTCATACCCGGAGCCCGCCGATCCGGCCCCGGACCCTGACCGGGAGCTGCCCGGTTCCAGCTGGATCGAACCTAAAAGATAAAAGATAAACGTTGAAGGGTTTTGGGGGAAGGAGCGCCGGCTGAAGAAGAATGTTGTGGCTCACATTTAAGAAGTGTTTAAATGGCTGGAACTCTCAAGGACCTCCATGGATGGTAACGCTGAGAATCACCAAGAAGGTAAAGGTAGGAAATCATTGAACGTCAATCTTATCTGTTCAGTTGAAGTGCAGAATTTACCTAGAAAAATGAGAATATTGTAATCCGTCTTTCAATTTTAATAAAAATATATTTATAATTCTTAGTAAGTGAATAAATTAAACAAAAAAATGGGGAACAGGATTTACAATTAATTTGTTAGTTACAATTTTGGCCACCTGCACAGATTAACTTGGTGGCGCTGTACTTATAATGTTAACCGCTGCCTTAGGGCTGAATCTAGTGGAGAAAAACAAAAAGACAGACAACGGACGGTACGCGAGCGTAACGCAGAGTTCAGCCATTGCCAGTATCGTAGCCATAACCAAACCCTAATAGAGGAGATAGGCGTACAGTCGACAGTACATCAATCTTCACATTTTAGTTGCAAAGTCACCCGTAATGCAACGGAGTAGAGTGCATGGGTGTATACCATGATGTGCTGTCGACTGTACCAGCCACCACGCCGCGCCATTCGCATGGGTTTCGATAAACTTGTGTGGTCAAATTCTTGTCTGTAATATTAGCATAGTTTTTGGTATGCATGCAGTCACAGCGTCTATAAAGGAAATAATGGTAAAAAGTTGGATAATAGTAAAACGGACTAGAACTTTCATTGAGGTCTGTTTCGTTCTGTTGTAGGGGGTTGGGACTTTCCCTTTTTAAAAAAAACACTTTTGATTAAAACTAGAACTTATATTGGAAAACAAAGGATATAGAAACGGATGTAGAATATGGGTGTCTATTATGAGACCGACGGAAAAAGACTGACTTCCAAATGATTGTGTCAGAGCGTCTCGGGTCTAAAGTGCTGATGGAGCACCTTCATCAGGTGTTTCTCTTACATAGAGAGGGTATAACAACCCCCTGCTTAAGATGAAACTTACGGTTTTTCAGGTAAGTTTCAGGTAAAAATTTAATCAATGCGAAGTCGCGGTCCAGGAGTACATTCATCTGTTATCTCAGCTCCTGGGTTTTCGGGGTTACTTTGAGCTTTTGAAATTATAGATAGACACTCATATTTTTTACAAATATAAAAGATTATAAAGCTAACACAAAAAAATGGAAAATATACTGAAAACCGGAAAACTGATATGATTTACAAGTTGTTCTGATGTTTTAACTGCTTTTAGTTTTTCCACATTTTGATCAGAAAGTAATTTTAGATATTTGAGGTTATCGAGGTTGATATTAGAAATTCTCTGATTTGAAGTATTTAGGTTTAAATCTTGAAACTTTTTGATATTACAGCATATGTCATCACTTATACTATATTCAAGTCTTATATTAGTTACAGACACCTTAGGGTTGGATTTACTTATCAGTTTATTACTTCTACAATACGCTATACATTCGGGTTCAATATTCAGTACACCTGCACCGGATATTGTTAGTTCAGTGAGTTTGTTGTTACAATCTATTGAAAGTTTTGTGGACTCAGATTGGGCAAAAATCCATCTGTTATTACTTAATCTATGCCAAATATCTATGTATCCGAACAGAAACTTGTGGTTACACTGTATAGGCATATAGGTAATAGCCTTTGTTATAATTTCAGTTTCACAGGAGGGATACCCGATAACACTGTAGATTTCTATTTCATCACACATAAGTTTATCATGAAAAATGGTTTTACAACTTTTGAAGGTTTTCTAGAGTAACGTATAAGGTTTTATCTTTACTTAAGGCAATGAATGTTTTCTCAGGTAAAATCATTGAGTATGTATTTGATTTGTTAACATTCAACGGTGTAGGTATAGGTATACTTTTAAATAGATCAAATTCTGTAAGTATAACTAAAGGAATCTTAAAAATTAACTTATTATCGAAAGAGTAGGATATCAATTTTGAAAGACTCATCAATAAATGTATGTTACTCAGATGTAATTCAACAGGGAAATCCTTATATTTAGGCATTATACTCATTTCATTTTCATTTTTTCATTTTTCATACTAACATGTTTTAAAATATCGCTATAAAGTTGTTTAGGAGTTATTATTGAAGGATGCAATGTATTCGTTTTTGCGAATAGTACAGAATTAACAATATCTTCAACCTTGAAAGAGCTTTATCAATTTGGTTTTCAAATGCAAGTTCACTCATCATTTTAGAAACATTATGCATAGAATGGGTCAAATTCTCGATTGTGGCGTCCAATATATGTAGCTTCATTTCTATTTAGTTCATACAGGGATCGATTAAGATTTGAAATTGCCGATTGGGATACAATAATGCTGCTCTTTAAGGAATCTGAAAGAGTTTTATCATTTTCATAAAGTACTTGAATAGCATTATTATATTTTTCAGCATCTTCCTCACTTAGGGTGCCAAAAATGTGTTTAAATGTAGTTCCAACGCCAGAAAACCAAGCTGACCTCTTCGTTGGACCGCTTGAGGTAAGATGGGATATAGAGCTATGGTCTCGTAGAATATCGCTGTAAAGGGAGTCAAGTGGTTGCATCATGTTGTGACATTGGCCTTTAACAGCTTCATTCTGCTGACATAGAAATCTGATAGTACTAAAAGTTTCACGAATATTATCCAGATGATGTTTAACGAAAGAGTAACTCGTAATGTACCAATCGGGTCAAAAAGTATTCCGGGGCTCTTTGCAGTTGAAAAGCCATTTTAATGGACGATGATCGGTCACAATTTTAAAATGGCGGCCGTAGAGGTATGGCCGGTAGGCTTTAGTACCGAATAGAATAGCCAAGCATTCCTTCTCGGTAACGGTCTAGTTGCATTCGGCTTTATTCAGGGTCCGAGATGCATAGGCAATGGGACGGTCTTTGCCAATGGGGCCTTGAGACAGGATGGCTGAGATCGCATAATTTGAAGCGTCGCAGGTGAGGACAAAAGGTTTGGAAAAGTCGGGGAATGCCAACAAAGGGGCTGAGGTTAATGAGTTTTGTAAAGTCTCGAAGGATAATTGGTGTTCATGTTGCCAGTTGAATGGATTGTCTTTTTTAAGGAGTGAAGTTAAGGGTTTGGCAACTTTGGATAAATCCGGGATAAATCTCCGGTAATAGGACACAAGTCCAAGAAATGATTTAATGTCCTTAGGACATTTGGGTACAGGAAATTCCTGAACAGCTCTGATTTTTTCTGGATTTGGCCTGACACCTTGATCTGTTATAACATGACCAAGATAAGATACTTCATTGCGAAGGAATTCGAACTTATCTGGTTGTAGCTTTAGGTTGAAGTCACGAAGTCTTTAGAAAATGTCAGAAAGGTTTTTGATGTGAGTTTCCAAATCATAGGAATAAATAACGATGTCGTCTAGATATACGAAACATTCTATTCCTTGAAGGCCAGAGAGAGCTGAATTCATTAGCCTCTGAAAGGTAGACGGGGCGTTTTTAAGGCCAAATGGCATTCTCGTGAATTCCAAATGTCCTTGAGGGACTGAGAAGGCGGTCTTAGGAGCATCGTTTACAGCCATTTGGATCTGATGGAAGCCGGAAGCAAGATCAAGAGTGCTGAAGTATTTGCATTTCCCTAATTGGTCAAGAATTTCAGAGATATTTGGAATCGGATAGGAATCTCCGATAGTGATGTCGTTAAGTTTGCGGTAGTCAATGACGACTCGCCACTTACGTTCACCAGAAGCATCGAGTTTTTTTTAAACAACCCAGATTGGGGAAGACCATGGGGATGTAGAAGGTTTTATTATGCCTTGACGAAGCATTTTGTTAATTTGAGATTGAACTTCTTGTTTATGTATCTCCGGGAATCTATAAGACTTCGTATTTATGGGAACTGAGGAGGACGTAGTTATTTCGTGTTTCAGGACATCTGTCGTGGTTAAATTATCATTGGGTAAGTGAAAAATGAAGTGAAAAATTAGTACAGAGTTCATTTAGACATTCTTTTTCTTCTTTTTTCAAATGGGATACTCGTAATTGGTTTAATACTTCAGAAGTGCGGTCAACCGCAGGCATTTGTGTTTCAGTGGAAATATGATTAATTTCATGATGGTTACTGTAAATTTCATCCAATGGAGTTATTTGAAGTTTTAGATCAGAGTTCACGACTATTGGGGATTCAGAGACATTAACGACAGATATGTTTATTCGAGAGTTATTTTTAAGTATCTACTGAAAGTACTTTTACTATGCAATTCGCAATTAGTAAGGAGCCGATTGGATTTTGGTCTAACACAAAACCTTCTTTTATTTCCGGATTTTGTACTGAACACTCAATTGCCATCCGTGTTCGTGGAGGAATTGTATATTTTGTCAATTGTGAGAGTTTGTCTGGCATAGTATATCCTTGTGAGGCCCAATGTCTTCAGGTGATCACAAAATCAATTGTTCTTTTCAAGGTCGGGCCTCACGAGGCTATTTTACATTCTGATTCTGTAAAAAGGTCGTTGCCTAAAATACCGTCATACAGTATTGTGATTCCAGATGCGACATAGAACTGGTGAGTTAGTGAATTGAACTCGATCGAGATTCGACCTTGAGAAGACCAGTGGCTTTTCAGTTTCTCCTATTCCTGAAAACATTATGTTATCTTTAACAAATTCGGGCATTTTGTCAACGGAGCTTTCTTTGATCAGGCTTATGGAGGCACCACTGTCAACTAAAAATGACAAGGGTCTGGCAGAAACGGAGGTAAGTATCTCAATATATGGTAAGTACTTTTTCGTTGGATTCGTATTAATTTGGTATATTTTTTCAGGAGCCACTGCTGGGCGTGTGGATTCAGAGGATTTAGAAGCCGCTGCTGGGCGTATGGACTCAGAGGATTTAGAAGAATTGTCTTTCCTATGGGGCTGGTTACCCGGCGGCGTAGACATTTGATTGAGAGGATTCAGAGAATTGTCTTTCCTATGGGGCTGGTTACCCGGTGGCGTAGACGCTTGATTCAGAGGATTCAGAGGACTGTCTTTCCTATGGGGCTGGTTACCCGGCGGCATAGACATTTGATTCAGAGGATTCAGAGATAAGTTAGTATCGGCTTTAGACGGTTCATTTCCCGTGCGATACTCTACGGGAAATCTTCTACGTTTAAATTATCGACTTCGTCGACCCCTTCGTCTTCTTGTTCTGACGAGGGTGAGACAACATGGTGTACAGGGTGATTACGTTGGCCCTGAATTTGAGAGTTGCCGAATCGTTTATTATTGTATTCGCGTTTGCGGCAATTCTCAATGAGATGTCCCTCAAAATTGCAATAGCTACAAACAGGACGAGGATTGGAATTATTTTGTCTGCTATCGTTAGTGACGTGTATCCCTGCACGAAATGGAAATTCTCGGTTTTGAGGGCGCTGTGCCTGAAATGACTGTTGTGGTCGTTTCTGAGGATTAGTAGGCTGTTGAGAGCGATTCTGGAAATTAGGTGTTTGCTGGGGACGATTCTGATAACTGGCACCGCTATGTGAGTTTAGATTTTTCCTAAACGATGCCTGCATGATTTTTTCTTCAGACGAGGCAAAACTTATTGATTCATTGAGAGTGGCGGGGTCGCGACAACGGATAACGGTTGACAATCTTGGATTTAACCCAGTCACAAATGTGTGTAAAGCTAGGTCTTGCATAGCAGCGACGCGGCCAGTCAGTTCTCCCTTTAGTCTTGTTGGTATAGATATATTTATTTCCGTTAGTAATTTTCCTAGACAAGACTCTACGCGGAGGCCAAACTGATTAACCGTTTCGTTACTGAATTCAATAAAGACAATCTTGCAGCTCGGATAATAAGGCTGCATAATGCTTTTTCTCGCCGAATTGGTTTTTCAGGAAATCTTCTAACTGCTCGAATGAGTCAAATTCTTTTACGGAGCACGCAATTTCCGCGCGTCCTTCGAGTTGGCTTATATTTGAACAATACATCTTGTTGAGACGGCGAAGCCAGGTCAATTGCATTCTGACAATTATTAAGAAATGGTTTCAATTTATCGCGATCACCATTGAATTTGTTAATGAACTTTAATAATATTCCTAAGTCTATGGAACTGTCTCTAGTTGGCTTAGACGGACCTGCTTCGTCTTTATCTTTGCCCATTGTAGATGCGTGGGCGACACTCAGTCAAAACAATTACAATGTTGCGATAAGAATGAGACAATATGTGACCTCGGTCAATTTAGAGTTAGTTATTTGAATGTCTATGAATAAAACTTTTACGGAACACTTATGCACTTTCACTTTAAACTGGAATGTACTCACATGAGAAGGCAGATAAGAGTTTGCATGATGATAACGTTTGTGACGAAATCCTTAGGGCTGGAATACTTTACTTCAGGACTGGTCCTTGGCTCAGGACGACGTAGGGCTGGAACTAGAACTGGAATACGTGCTGGAACTTGACTGGAATTCCTATCGAACTGGAACTGGTACTGGGACTGGAATCTTGGAGTTGACGTCGAGTTGAAGAAAGTAACACGCTGCTGACGTTATTCTTCTGTTCGTGTAGTGGAACAGAGTGGAATCCGTGATTGCTTGATTTTATTGAAATAGCACTTATGGACACTTTTTAGATTTTTGCACTAACACTTTATTGACGGAGACGTCCGAGGACCTTTTAAGATCCCTTATCGCTGCCACCAAATGTTGTAGGGGGTTGGGATTTTCCCTTATTAAAAAAAACACTTTTGATTAAAACTAGAACTTATATTGGAAAACAAAGGATATAGAAACGGATGTAGAATATGGGTGTCTATTATGAGACCGACGGAAAGAGACTGACTTCCAAATGACTGCGTCAGAGCGTCTCGGGTCTAAAGTGCTGATGGAGCACCTTCATCAGGTGTTTCTCTTACATAGAGAGGGTATAACAGTTCGATGGATAAGACAAGACGAGGCCTATAAAAGTATTATTTAACTAAAACACCTAAATATGTGTCCACACGATTCATTTCCTGGTTCCATTGTGCCCTTAGCTGTTATGAAAATGACGTGGCAGTTTGCACTTGTTTCGGCAAGTACTTACGCGATCAGACCGTGTTTATGTTTTTTATCCGCCTGGATGGTAATTTTAGAGTTTTATGATACTGCTGTGAAATATGTTTAGGCACCTACATCAAATAAAATAAATTATTTTGCATGCTTCATACTTATAAATATCTTTACGCTCGAATCGCTCGTAGCCTGGGCTGCCTGAGTGATCTTAAACGATCACTAAGGTTAAGCAACATACGGCGCGTTCAGTCCATGGATGGGTTTCTGTCTATGACTAACGCTAGTGGCATTTTTCCGAGCGATTCCGTGCTTCGCAAGGCACGTTAAGCAGTTGGTGCCGGCTGCCGTCGATAGATGGCAGTCGTTAAGCCAAGTCAGAGGCCTTAGGGGGCGGCTTGAAAACTTCAGACGTAAGACCAGCCACTAGTCTTACAAGCCTCCACCAATCCTGACTTGGCCCCCGTGGTGGAGTACGGCCTATACCTTCCTCAGGGAAGAGACCCGTGCCCCTTGGTGGGGACATAATGGGTTGATGATGAAAAAAAAACGCACGACTTCTTAGCAAAACGCCTACAGTCTCTTGCTTGTCAGTCAGTCGCTTGCAGTTTAGTATATCTAAATTCAATGGTATAGGTATGTACCTACATTGGTTTTTCTGTCATGTGGATTTAGTTCTCATTAAATTTTAGCTCAAAAATCCTCGTAACATGCCAGCCAAGACGTCAAAAATAATAAGGAAATGAAAAGAAAATGTATTGTAAAACGGTTACAACACTGTCATCATCATTCTTAAAAACTTCACTTTTAATGAAATTAGATTAATTTACAATTTGTTTGTTATTATGCAGCTGTTTCCGAACTAAAAATCGCACCAAGCAGAGTCGATCTCTTCGGAATTCCCCAAAAAAAAAGAAACAAATATGAAAGACCCAAACTGCAACGGCTTCCTGTGGAAACCGTACGCACTACTTCAACATCGCTTACAAGCTGATTAAGGCTGCGGTTCCACTGAGGCGGAGTGGAGCGGTGCGGAGCGGGGCTGAGCTGTGAAAAGAGGTAGGTGTTTGCAGCGTTGCAAAACCTACCGATTTTTCGGTAGATCTCCCGATATTAGCCCTCGTTTACCGAAATACCGATTACGAAGGCATGTCTACCGATTTTTTAGTTTGCCGCTGGTTTTTACGAGAAAAAAACTAAATACTTTATTATTTGTAGCAACACTACACTATTTTACTCTATGAACATGCTATGAACCCTGCCCATAGTCCATCTCAATCACACTTATTAACGAAATTATTAAGCTATCCTTTTCTCGCGCATATTCTGATCTTATCGTCTCGCTCGATGCCAAGGGGAAGAACCTTGTTTGGCCGTATGCTCCAAATACTATAAATAAAAATGGACTCTATAGAATACGTATTAAGATTCATAATACTAGAAGGATTTGATAGGATACAGTAAGGGAAATCCCCTGTAAACATGAAATGACTTCTTTTTTGAAAACATTTCATATTCGATTCATTCTTTCTCGTAGAGCTCGTCAGCTCGTACGTATTCATTTTCTTAGTGCGAAGTTAACTTTATAATGTCTGAGGAAAGTTCAGATTCTGATTCTGGTGCTGGCGCATCGACCAGTACAGGTGTCAAGCGAAAGAAATATCAACAAAAATATAAAAAAGAGTGGGAGTTACGACAGGAATTATCTGCATGGTTGTCTCCACATTTATCAAAACCTACTTTTGTAATGTGCAAATCTTGTAATAAGGAGATAAATATATCTTCGGGATACGACGCTCTCAAAAAACATGCCAGTTCTAAACTTCACGAAAAGAGTGTTAAGAGCTTAGCTGTTCAACCAAAATTGTCAGACTTCGTTAGTAAAGAAGTTACCCAGTTTAAATATCAAGTGAAAGAAGGTAAGTAAGTTATCAAATTCTTTGCGCCGCACCGTTAGCAATGTAAAATAGAGTCTGTATAATGAATTGTTAAATCAACAATTTCATTCATTTCAGGTGAAATCCGGATTGCTGGGTTTGTGGCTGAGCATAATCTTCCATATAATATTACTGATCATCTTTCTAAATTAGTTGTACAGATTTGTCCAGACTCTAAAGTTGCAAAAAGTTTAAAATGCTCACGTCCAAGAGTGCAGTCTATCGTGGAAAATGTAATTGGTGCAGAGAGTTTCGCAGAACTTTGTGAAGATTTACGTAATGTTAAATTTTCGTTGGTTATTGATGAATCAACAGACCTATCAACGACAAAACATCTTTGCATGGTGGCAAGGTATGTCAAAAATAATCAAGTACGTGATTCTTTTCTCGCCCTGATTCCCCTTTCTTCAGCAGATGCCACCACACTTTGTGAAAGCATTGTAAAGTTTTTCATGGACAACAATATTCCTTATAAAGATAATTTGATTGGATTTGCATCCGATGGTGCAAATGTAATGATGGGACAAAGACATTCAGAGATGGTTTTATTAAAATCAGAAATCCCAAATTTATTCATCATGAAATGTATATGCCATTCTTTTCATTTATGCGCATCTTATGCTGGCGAGAAAATTCCTCGATTTATAATTACTTCGGTTCAAGTCCGAAAAGACCAAAAGAGTATGAAGAGTTTCAAATATTTTGCCAATTAAAAATTCACAAGATTTTACACCCTTGCCAGACGAGATGGCTGTCGGTACATGCAGCTGTTAGTCGGATTCTAGAGCAATATCCTGCTCTAAAATTATATTTCATCGATGCTGCCGCCTCACAAAACGAGTTGCTAATGGCCTCAAATATTTTAAATAAATTGAACGATCCGGTATCTCTTTTATTCCTTCAATTTTTAGATTTTGTCTTGCCAATTTTTAACCAGCTGAACAAAGAAATGCAAGCGGAGGGTGCTAGAATTCACATTTTATACTCGCACGTGTGTGCATCCTTGAAAACTCTGTTAGACTGCTTTTTAAAGAGGTCTTACTTGAATGCAACTAACATTGAAGATTTGAACTTTAAAAATCCTCATAACTTTTTGGATATACATGAGATGTACTTTGGAGCAAAAGTTATGGATACTTTACTGAATAATAACAGTTTGACTGCAGATCAGTTGAATTTATTTCGAACAAGATGTCTACAGTTTTATATTGAAGCTTCTGAGCAAATTATTCAAAGATTTCCCCTAAGAAACAACCCACTGAAAGACTTAAATGTTTTGGCTCCAGAAAATGTAAAAAAAGGAATTCACCCAAGTCTAATCCCACTCTGCAGAGCATTTCCCGGACTCGTTGATGCGAAAGACTACCAGGACATAGATACACAGTGGCGCCTGCTTAGGAACACTCAAGAAATTAATATGTTTAAAGATGATGCCGAAGATTTCTGGGCAAATGTGGCTCAAATGAAAGGCGGTGACGGAACACCTTTATTCGGATTAGTGACTACATTAGTTTTTCATATTTTATCTTTACCGCACTCATCTGCAAACGTAATAAAAACTAAAAACCGCAACCGCCTGTCAACCGATGCCTTAGTTGGGCGTTTGCATGCGAAGAGACACATAGGCGATAAAAACTGCTATGATTTTAATATACCTAAAGCCATGTTCAGTAAAATTTCGTCTCAAGGATGGTATAAATAATAATTTGTCAAAATTGATACAAATAAAAATCTACCGAAAACTACCGATTTTTTATTGGCAACCCTACCGAATTTATAATTCTTGGTTTTGCAACGCTTTTGCACTGAAGCGGAGCTGGGTAGAGCGGAGCTGCTTTGTTTATTCGCATCGCCTGGTGCGTGAGTGCCCAGTGACACGCGTTTTCTCAGTCAGATCACATGTCAGTCATGTTGTCAATAAATTTTTCAACCATTTTTTACTGTTGATGACGTCAAGACGCTAACTAAAACCTAACGCTAATGATCTCCTTTTTATGTACATTAAAGTCTTCTCTATCTCTATCTATCTATCTAAAATGAATAAATATGGGCGTGAGTGAGCCGCCCCGCTCCCCACTGCCCCGCCCCACCCCTCTCCGCTCGTCTCTCGCGGCGCTAGTCTAATCTAGCCTTTTTTCCCGATATTTTAAACAATTTCCGCTCCTCTCCGCCAATGCGGAGTGGAAAAGAGATGTGGATTTCAAGCCATGTGATTGGCGAATCACAGCACAGCTCGATAGCTCGTCTCCGCTCTGCTCCGCTTCGCCTCAGTGAAACCGCAGCCTAAGGTGTTAGCGTTGGGCCAACAAGGCAGACTCGTGGCCTGGATAGATGTGGAATAAAACCGTGATTAAATTAGCATGCTTTGTCCCTAGGCAGTGATCTAGATACGTTGGCAATCGTCTCAGAATAGTAACAAGAAGTTGGCTATGTAAATGTGTCAGTTCAGTGAAGGTGGAACATGGGTCAACATCACTTTAACTATTCTTTTGTTATTACTAGACGAAAACTACCACTATGTTTTTTTATATGGTGACGCCTCTGTATTTATCAACCACCAGTAGATATAAATATCTTAATACATTCAGATACATAAGCTCACACCTGTATCCCAGAGGGGTAGGCAGAGACCACGGACTGTCACCTGCCACTATCCTGACAAATCACTTCCGCTTCATCGACATCCATTAGTCGTTGCATGTACCCACATCGGTTTCGGGTACTTTTCATCTTGCCCTTTGCTAATACATCCCCTATTTGGTCGAAGTATGTCCAACTGGGGCGTCCCTTACCGGCCCGTCCACTCACATTCGCCCGATATATTTGCTTTGTCAGTCTTTCTTCGTTCATCCTCCCCACATCTCCAAACCAACGCAACATTCCTTTTTTCAATTCTAGTCACTCACTACATCCTCTTTCTCTACATCCTCGGTCTCTGATCACACTATTGCGTATTCTGTCATTCAAAGTAACACCACACATATTTCTTAAGGATCTCATTTGTACTGCACTAATCCTACTTTCATGATTCTTCTGACACCTGCCATACCCAAAACTCGCTACCATGCTTACATCAGTATTAGAACCAGCACACTATTACGGATAGCCAATCTTGCTCTTTTGGACATGTTCTGGCTACTCACGAAGGAATGCAAGGCGAAAATCGGATACTTATCATAACTTTGTCATGGGTACCTCATCACAAATTACTAACTAAATGAGCTTCCTTCATAAACTTAACAGCTAGTGAATCTAATGACGTATTCAATGAGACGTAGAATCCACTTGGCTAATCAACTAAAAACAGCTCCCCCTCTTTGGCTTTACAGCTTTTAGTTTTGTATTGACCACATGTTTTTCTTCATCATTTTAATTTTTGGTATTTTACTTATCTAGTGGCTTTTTCATTTCAATAAGTTTATTGGTACCTATAACTAAGCAAAACAATAAAGATCAATTTATGACTTTGATTTCCTTTTTCAATTTTTCAGACCCTTCCAAAACTCAATGTCAATTATTGTCTTCCCGCCAATGAAAAACACCACAGATTACTTACTACTAACTTTGTCATGGGTACCTCATCACAAATTACTAAATGAGCTTCCTTCATAAACTTAACAGCATTGAATTTAGTTAATAGCTAGTGAATCTAATGACGCATGAGACGTAGAATCCACTTGGCTAATGAACTAAAAACAGCTCCCTCTCTTTGGCCTTACAGCTTTTAGTTTTGTATTGACCACATGTTTTTCTTCATCATTTTAATTTTTGGTATTTTTCTTATCTAGTGGCTTTTTCATTTCAATAAGTTTATTGGTACCTAACTAAGCAAAACAATAAAGATCAATTTATGACTTTGATTTCCTTTTTCAATTATTTTTCAGACCCTTCCAAAACTCAATGTCAAATTATTGTCTTCCCTCCCGCCCTCAGAAGAAGGACCTTCTTCTCCCGCCAATGAAAAACACCACAGATTACTTACTATACACCTTCTCAGTTGGCACAGATTATAATAACCTTTTTGGATGCCACGGTATTCCACACACCATGAAGTTAACAAATTAGATCAAAGGGCCGGTTTAGATTATCTTAGTGTTTAGGAGAGTGCATTATGCTGAATGGGGCCCATTTTGGGGGCTCAACCTTTAACGACCTCAGTGGCGTAGTGGCTAGCGCATCTGACTACCATGCAAGAGGTCCCGGGTTCGAATCCCGGCTGGGGACAAAAAAAAAATCCCAGGTCTTGGATGTTTACATGTTTGTGACGTCGCTGTTTCTGGTTCCCACGACACAGGGTATCATAGTGTGGGGCCAGAAGCAATGTATGTGCCTGTATGTAAATGTAAATATGTAAATGTAAATGATTATTTTCATGCTGTACAGTTTATTTTTTTTTACGCTTTTTATGCTTTCTGTGTTATTTTTTTATTATTGTACGCATTCTGTGTGTGTTTTTTTGTTTTGTTTTGAGTATCAAATAAATAAATTTTCTTTCTTTCTTTCTTTCTTTCTTTCTTTCTTTCTTTCTTTCTTTCTTTCTTTCTTTCTTTCTTTCTTTCTTTCTTTCTTTCTTTCTTTCTTTCTGTCTTTCTTTCTTTCTTTCTTTCTTTCAGAATCAAAATAGAATTGGTTTCTATTGTTCTATCCAGTGACACCTGAGCGCGTTACTATCCTCGTTACTTATCTGTGTATAAACTAAAAATTAATGAGAACTTTAGAAGAGTGCGCAAATGACTCGTGACGGGTGCGTGTTGTTTTCATTAACTCGAATTATCAAACTTACTTATGTGTTCCATTAAAACTCATAGTATTTTGAGTAGGATAGCGCATATTTCGCGACGTCGACGAAGTGACACTCTACTGAAAGAAATATAAACGTTCACTCGAACGTCTAGTAATGTACTAATGCACTTGCCTCTCTAATTGTATTATAGCACTCTCCTAAACACTAAAATAATGTAAACCGGCCATAACAGTTCACAATGAAAACTTGTGACACTAACACAACAATGATGACATTGACATGTTTACTTAGCAACGCCATTGTTGAATTTAATAATTTTTATATTGATGCGTCTCGATAATACGAATTTTCCGCCCATATGTTGTCGACTCAGATCAACTATTTTTTTTCGCTCTTTCATTTGGTGTGCATATCGTTCGAGTCTACCGTAGACCCGAACGAAATTATTAATATAGATTGCATGTATATGCTCACAAAGCAAAAATATTATTATGCACCGAATTAAAGTAGCTCAAAGAGCAATGGAGCGAGCCATGTTAGGTCTTTACGAGTAGATCGAGTACCTAATGTCGTCATCCGTCGCCGGACGAATTTATAAGACCGTAAATAATTTTTCGTATATTTTTTCCAACAAAACCTGAATCTGCCTTATCTGGCGCATTTACCTCAGCTCTGAGATAGCTGCCAGTATCCGGGCAATATTTAGCCAGCGGAAGAGTGACGGAAATAGTCTAAACACTCATTCACCTCGCTCGGATGTAGTGCGAATGTTTCAACGTCGTAACCTTGAGTAAACCAGCGCGGTTTTATTTTTGCTATGATGATGACTCCGCGGGAGCCGCGAATAGCTTAGGTTGACAATAAACAGTCAGCAAAGTGCAGAATCATACTTTTAAGTCAGATTCCCTCACGACGGGGGGGGGGAGGGTAGTTGAGTTTTTCGTTAATAGTTCAGTTCGGGTTTTAACACTTGACTTGAAATGTGACGTCACGAAATTTAGGACCCCTCCCACCCCTTGTAACATCACAATATCACACTTCGTCGACCCCTCCCTCCCCCATAACGTGTGACGTCATTAATGGATGGCCCCTCTAGGAGCCTTTATAGAAAGAGAAAGAGAGAATGAGAGGGAGAGAGAGAGAGAGAGGGAGATAGTAGGTATAGGTTTAATCACGGTAACCCACCGCGGATTGGGGATTTCAAGGGTGAGGTATGTGAATAGCTCAGACACTCAGGTTTCCTCACGACGTGTTCCTTTTTCTTCACAGTTAGCGAGTGGTATTGCTCTATAACTTCACAAATGTACATAACTTAAAAAACAAGCTGTGAAACTTCGAACTCAATGTATGAAATCTCGGAATTCAACAGTCACGCTTATTTAAAACTCGGAAAAATAATTTGATGAAGGAGCGCTTTGTTACATGAATAAATCAAGCTCGGTTTTATGATTCATGGAATCCTCCTTTAATTCAGAAACATGTGCGGTCTGTTTAGTGTTAGCACTTTTGAATGTTGTTAAAATTGAATCGGTTATTTAAGAAAGGGAACAAGTCAGGTTTTTTTGCAAATGGCGATTTTGACGTAAGTATGATTTTTCAAATCATACTTACGACTATAGAAAAAAATAAAAAATTGGAAAATAACATAATACATTGTAATTAAATATGATACTGTAAAAAAAAATCTTAATTTATTATTTATCTTAAAATTATTTAGTTTTTTTCGTCTCATGAAAAATTGTGGTTCCGTGACTTGTTCCACTCCTAAAATAACCGATTCAATTACTTTTTATTTCCGCACTCAATCTTTAAACTTCTTAGGTACTATGTAGGCACAGAGTGTCCAAAGTGTCCATTACCTAGACTCCGCAGAATTTGAAAAAGTTATTGAAATTCCCGTATCGCTCGTAGCCTGGGCTGCCTGAGTGATCTTAAACGATCACTAAGGTTAAGCAACATACGGCGCGTTCAGTTCATGGATGGGTCACCGTCTATGACTAACGCTAGTGGCATTTTTCCGAGCGATTCCGTGCTTCGCAAGGCACGTTAAGCAGTTGGTGCCGGCTGCCGTCGATAGATGGCAGTCGTTAAGCCAAGTCAGAGGCCATAGGGCGGCTTGAAAACTTCTGACAGTAAGACCAGCCACTAGTCTTACAAGCCTCCACCAATCCGGACTTGGCCCCCGTGGTGGAGTATGGCCTATACCTTCCTCAGGGAAGAGACCCGTGCCCCTCGGTGGGGACATAATGGGTTGATGATGATGATGATGATGAATTCCCTAACCTAATTTGAAATTAATTTAAATGAATTGGAAAATTCATTTCAAAAATTCTTTATTTAAATTCATTGAAATGAATGAATTTATATTAACGGCTTCTTGTGTGACAAAAATATTTACTGAATTTTAGAAAATTATTAACAGGGGCCCAGTTCTAGTGATTGGTGCCTCTGCCTACACCCTCGGGAATAACGGGCGTGCGTCTATTTATTTTATTTTTATTAACATCGTTAGGTGATATTTAACTTTATTGTTGACTCCTGTGAACTTGAAATAAGTACTTATTATTGTAATTACGGTTATTATTGCATGTTTACATGAAAATTCATACGCTCTCAAAAAGTCGCACATAGAATGAACTAGTTTAAGTCCTACGACCTTTTTTATATATTACCTATGTTCATGAATAATGAATGATTCTGATTCTAAAAAACCTAATCATTTTATTGCTATCGGAAAAAAATTTGTTAGACTTTAACATTTAAAGAGTCCGAATATTTTGCAATAATTTGAACTGTTAGAATGAGCGTGATGCCAAAGGGGAAAGCAGCCTTAGGGGCGGTTTCTGAATTGAGAATTTAACTAAGTAAATAATTAAGTAACTTTGAGCCGATTTCTGAATTCACACTTAGTAAATAGTTAAGCAACGTCCTGTCACGCTCTTTTCTGAGAAATTTGACGAGACAGCGCTACAGTTAGCTAGTTACTTAGTGAAAATTCTCAACTCAGAACGCCCATTATTTTCTGAGAAATTTGACGAGATAGTATTTAATTAGCGAAATTCTTAATACAGAAACTGGCCCTTAAACAGAACATAATTCTAGGAGTCTTTTAGAAAACTCAAAAATCTCCAAAACCATCTTGATCTTGTTCACCTATGTTTAATTTTTTTGCGTTATGATGAAAAAAAAACTATATTTTTACTTTTTTTTAAAAAACTATATTTTTACTTTTTTCTTTCATCTATACAGGAACTCACTAGGCATCTCAGTCGGACAGGCCAATGATTTCTCAAAGCATTCGTCTCAGCGCCCCCAGTTTTTACGACAGATCACAGTATGATCGTTTGTTTGTGTATCTGTCATTTCGACGCAGCGTGCGCCTTGCTGCAGGGTGGCATGGAGACGTGGTACAAAGGGCAGGGGTATCTTCCAGCCAGAGTGACACTACACAAACGTGATAAAATTTAATGAAGATTTTTTTTTATCAAGTACGGGGCAAACTGTGCATACAAAGATTGATATAAAAACAGAAGAAAACGCAACATAGGACGCCCGGCAGAATAACGTAACATTTACATACAGCCACATACATTACTTCTGGCCCCACACTAGGATACCCTGTGTCGTGGGAACCAGAAACAGCGACGTCACAAACATGTAAACATCCAAGACCTGTGTTACTTTTTGTCCTCAGCCGGGATTCGGACCCGGGACCTCTCGCATGGTAGGCAGATGCGCAAACCACTGCGCCACTGCAATTAGTGGCCGCACTATTGACAACTAAAAAAAACTGTTGCATAAATGTCGATCGCTTGAGCGCTCGTTCGGCAACCTACGAGTATAAAACAATACCGGCCATATGTGGCCATACCCAAAATGTTTAGCTACATAACATATCATAACATTTACATACAGGCACATACATTGCTTCTGGCCCCACACTAGGATACCCTGTGTCGTGGGAACCGGAAACAGCGACGTCACAAACATGTAAACATCCAAGACCTGGGGTTTGTTCGTTGCTATGTTCGAAAAAATACAAAATGCTGGAAAAAAACACCTCCTATTCCTACACCACACATGGCACACAAATAGACAAACCATTAGCAAGGTTCCGGTGTGCAATGCGCCTGCGCATATTGACTTCTCTAATGCTAGATTTACGCTGTATTTGTTTATATTGCACCTGAATCTTTGGGAGGTTTTGTTTTAGGTCAGAGTACAGAGATCTAAATAGATACAATATCGTTTCTTTAAACTAGGATACCCTATGCTTATAGTAACCAGGCAAAGATATTACAAACATAGAAAACACCCAGACTGAGACCATTGTACAAATGTACTGCCCCCAATGGGAATCGAACCCACGACCTCCGTCTTGGTGGGTAAACGGGTATTTTAGTCGGTTGACGACTGTGTCACAGATACGGTACGGTACCGGTGACGGTATCGAGTTATCGAATGAACGAAGGTACATAGTAAATTATGAGGGTTTTTGCTGCAAATATCTGAGCTTTTGATATCTTGAGCGGTATTAAAGGAGCGGTAGACCTGCGCGTGGTCGAAGGCTATCCCGGCTACATGCTGGTCCAATGACTTGACTAAAGTCCGTTTTTTTAATCTGAAGCAAAAAAAAAATACGAGGTGTTACCGCTATTTGTCGCTATGTAATACCTGTATAGGTATTACATAGCGGTAACTCGGTAGATTTTTTTACCGTGAATAGAAGACTCATGTGTGTAACCAAAATCCTTATCACATCAAAGACATTAAATTTAATTACTCATAATAAGAGCAAAACCTAAAAAAACACCTACGTAGCACACAATTTTAACTTGGAAAAATGGGGTTATTTGGTTTTTACGCACTAGCAACACTCGCACATTGACAGCCTTTGGCTTGTATTGAGACGTCAACGTGACAGTTTTATTTTTTTAGGGGTCCCAAAGGGATCGTAGCCCCGGGTGCCTGAGTGATCAGCGTTGCCAGAATGTTAGAAAAGTAACATTTTACGTCACTTTTGGCCCTCCTATGTTACCTCCATGTTACACGACCCAATATGTTACTTTTGTGTTACTTCATCTCCATTAATATACTATGATGGCGTTTTTTCATATTCATTGATGACTAACCAGGTTATAGTATTGAAAGACATTCTTAAATTGGTTGGACAAACATCATTGATTGTATGTTGTGTTTTTTTCTTTTTCAACATCGCCAGTCTTTCCATCAACAAATTATTAAGATTTTGAGAAACAAGAAACTTATTTTACTTTTTGTGTATTAAACTGCCGTAGTAAAGTATTGTATCGGTTTCTACAATAAAAAAAAGGTTATGTTATTTTTCTCGAGAAAATGTTACTTTTGATCTGCCTCGTGTTATATTTGACTATCTGCCACTGGCAACACTGTGAGTGATCTTAAACGATCACGAATGTTAAGCAACATAGGGGGCGTTCAATGCATGGATGTGTGACTGTGTCACAGATGACTGCATCGTTGGTATAGCGGTGTCACATCCAAGGATGTTCTTGGTCACATCTGATTACCAAGCCAGACTTCGAGGGTTCGATTCTCACTGAGGGCCGGCGTACATTTGAACAAATGTGTAAGTCAATAAGACTAGCACTGGACCGGATGGGTTGGCGTGAAAGAAAAGAGGCCTATGCCCAACAATGGGCTCTATTTATGGGCTGATTAGATAGATAGATCGGGATTTCGTACAGCCAAATTTTCCCATATTTTTTTCATATTTTATCACCTTTTAAACCTTCCCTGGAATTCCACAGATATAAAATGATTGCCTCTGCCTACCCCCTCGGGGATAACGAGCGGGAGTTTATTTATTTATTTTTTATAAGATTATATAGGGAACGAGGCCGCGCCGTGAACGCCCTGCAACACCATTTCCCGATACAGTTTACTTAAGTTTCGTTTGATAAAGTACTTACGCGATCGATTGCCCCGGCTAGGTCAAAGGTACGTCGCGGTTAGTAAGGCTTCATACTGACCGCAATGTCGTGTAGATTATCGAGCAACCTACTTAGGATACCGTACCGGGCGGGGCGAATTTCGCTAAGTCATACCCCACTGGCACCTCAAGTGCGGATTATCTCTAGAAAGGTAATAGGTTGTGACGTCAATTTGAACCCGGAACAAACGTAGACGCTCCTAGTTGAACAATTGATCATGAATCATGAAGGCCAGAGTGGCCTATATTTTTTTCAATATCTGTCCAAAAATAAATTATTGAATAAGATGCCTAGGCTTAACAAAATCACTTAAAGATTACATAAAAAGTGCGTAAGACAGCAAAAAATTATGAAATAAATTGATTTACAAAAGTTACAATTTAGGTAAATTGAATTGGAAAAACGGTCTGTGCCTTCTTGGCAGTAAAGCGGTGTTTTATTTTAACGGTGTAAACCACAGAACAAAAAAAAAAGAGTAGAAATCGTAAGTGGGCGGTGCCCGCGTGCCTCAAATTAGCAATGTATTGCCTAAGCGTAGTCTATGACAGTTTTTCTTACCTCAGTTGCCGTGCGCTTCTAGTAAAGAAAACAATTGTGAAAACTCTACTAAAATGCCTTATTGTGCTGTGTTAGAGTGCAAAAATAAAAGTTGGGGACCAAAATGTACCGATCATGCCGTAACATTCCATCGGTAAGTAGTATTTCCATCGTATTTAATTTAATAGAAATTAAATTTGCAATGACATGAACAAGGAAAGCAATCCGAAAGTGAGAAAGTAAAACCACCTTTATTTACTGGAATATAAATACTGGTTCAATTTTCGTCGAAGTCTGTGTACTTTTTCTACAAATTTCTGTCAACATTTGAATGCTACTCAATTCAGCTGGGACACAACATTATAAAAATCTATCGATAATATTTTGTCTATGACTTAGCAGTAATAAATAATTATCGGTACTTTAGGTAGAGTATGACTAGTAGAGTATAGTAGAGGCTTTCTTATTCTCTATAAATTGTACACGATAAGTTTGCTCGGCTTTGTTTCATGAAGCGACTATGGTTAGATTATGAGAATTCCATTATAGGTACATTGCGTAGCCAATCATCCAGAAGGACAGTTAATATGGTAGCCGGCTGCGTAATTTACATCGAACTGTGGTACAGTTTGGCAGAAGGGAATACATTATGTTACTTTGTCAATGTAGGTACTAAAAAAATAAATGATTAAGAAACATTGACATAACAAATTCATTTTCAACTGTCGCTTTTTGAAACAGTTCTATAATTTGTCGATATGGCAATATGTCCCATCCTTAGCCTGAGTAGCAACATAGCAGATAGTTATTTTTCAATATTCGACTTTATGGCATAAAACTTAAAGCTTCTCGACGATCACACGCGGCGGTAGTTCCATCTAATGTAGAGTAGCGGTACTACAAAGCAAAGATCGTATGTCAAACTTAATTTCATAATTATCATTTGATTTTGATCATTGTTTATATGATTGAAAAGGTTCATATTTTACTTGGAACTTTTGTGATATAGACCTTTTCAGAATTGCCTTTATTTGCCAATGACAGCTTGGCATTCACAGTGTGCTTTTGATTTTTGTGTGTGAGTTTGGTCACACTGGTTTTCCTACTGATAGGTCATGTCACTATTTCTACTCTTTTTTTTGTTCTGTGGTGTAAACGGTCCGTGTTTGGATCGCTCACTCCTAAACCATGGTGTCTTGCACTTTTGCAGTAATACGACCTCTGTGGCGCAGTGGTTAGCGCATCTGCCTACCATGCAAGAGGTCCCGGGGTCGAATCTCGGCTGGGGGCAAAAAAAAAGACACCCAGGTCTTGGATATTTACATGTTTGTGACGTCGCTGTTTCTGGATCCCACGACACAGGGTATCCTAGTGTGGGGCCAGAAGCAATGTATGTGCCTGTATGTAAATGTTATGTTAAGCTAAATTAGGGCTCATTTTTTTCATGTTGACTTTTATAAACAGTTAGGCCGCTCTGGCTCTCATAGCCTCAATTCATTCAGTTTTATTGCAAGGTTTGTTTGTTTGTTGGTTTGTTTGCTTGACTGTGATTGGCGAGGGGCCCATGGATGAGAATGGCGAGAGATCGTGAGATGTGGCTTAATGGGGAAAAGGCCGATACCCAACAGTGGGGAGAGGTGGGCTGACGATGATGATGATGCTTGGATGAACACCACGATGCCTTCCAAAACCTAAGTCGCTGATGTTGGAACTGCGTCCGCAAAGTTCAATGGAATTGGGCGGGCCACGTGTCGTAAAGGCCCTGATAATTGGGCTATTTGACAGGTTTCTAATAACCATTTCAGATTTCTTTTTTGTGTTCATTGTGTGCTCAGAAACTGGAAAAATATTCACTTTGAAAATAAGCCGCCGTAACGCTATCTTGGTCTGTATGGCGTTGCACAGGAATCAGTGACGTCAATAGTCAGTAACTAAACAAACACTTAGGAACGACATGAATGACTGTTGCTACATTTACTGACCTGTGACGTCATCACGTCACAGATTCGGCCAATTCAGCTCGTGTTCAATAAAATGGCTATAAATGCTACATTATCAATTATTATCCTGGGTTTTTTGAGTAAAAGATTCGTTTCTTTCAGAAAAAAGTACTATTAAATAGGTATTATTGCTAATAATTTCATCATCAACCCATCATGTCCCCACCGAGGGGCACGGGTCTCTTCCCTGAGGAAGGTATAGGCCATACTCCACCACGGGGGCCAAGTCCGGATTGGTGGAGGCTTGTAAGACTAGTGGCTGGTCTTACTGTCAGAAGTTTTCAAGCCGCCCTAAGGCCTCTGACTTGGCTTAACGACTGCCATCTATCGACGGCAGCCGGCACCAACTGCTTAACGTGCCTTGCGAAGCACGGAATCGCTCGGAAAAATGCCACTAGCGTTAGTCATAGACGGTGACCCATCCATGGACTAAACGCGCCGTATGTTGCTTAACATTAGTGATCGTTTAAGATCACTCAGGCAGCCCAGGCTACGAGCGATTCTTTAAGATCACTCAGGCAGCCCAGGCTACGAGCGATTCTAATAATTTACACGAATATATTTATATTATAATTAATAGTCTTTTTTTCACACAGACATTTTCTCTGTCAATTATATGCCTTGTGTACCAGGGAATGACAGATCTCCTATCATCTATGTTAGAGAGGAGTGGAGAGCCAAAAGGTAGGGCTTAGCCCAGCAATGCGTCAATAAATGGGCCGATTAAAAATAATGTTTGAATCGTCAGTTATTGTACTAGTGTTAAGAATATTTTTGCAACAAAAAAACTGCGTACCTTTGGTAAGAACAATAACTGGGTGTACCTTCCTACTTGCAAGTTTGTTCGTTTATAAACGAACTTGCCGGCTGTGACCTACTGAATAGCGTCGTAACAATAATAATAAAGTCGTTAATAGCCCAAACAGATGCTGTGAAACTACCAAGCCACATACTCAGCTTTTGGGAAATATGTTACCCTTAAAACTCTGCTGGCCAGCTTACTCTGACCTCCAAACAAGACGAATTTGCTGTCGACGGAATTCAGGTTACGCTGGCCATTCAAAGTATCATAATGCCTGATTTCTCAACTGAAAGCCGCATGGCGTACAGTAGTGGGAATTTCACTAAAGTTAAGTTAAAATGCTAACCACAGCTTCGTTCAGGATCTGACTGCCCGGGATCAACACAGTCGCCGTGAGTTCAGAAATGTACACAAATGGCGTCAGTTTGTGTCACAGGTTACAAGAACATTTATGAATTTAGCTTAGGTATTTTTATTAGTAGGTAGTGCTTCTGTGTTATTCAGTAAAGTGCTACGTAAATACGTGGTAAAACTAAATACGTATTATAAACGAAACTGCTTCCACCAATGTAACTTGTTCATTTTCCCTGAGGAAGATTTATGCTCTCCACCACGGGGGCTTAGTCTGGATTGTCATGCATGGATGGGTTACCGTCTATGACTAATGCTAGTGGCATTTGTTCCGAGCGGGTCCGTTGGTGCCGGCTGCCGCCGATAGATGGCAGTCGTTAAGCCAAGTCAGAAGCCTTAGGGCGGCTTGAAAACTTCTGACAGTAAGACCAGCTTATAAAGTCTTACAAGCCTCCGCCAATCCGGACTAGGCCCCCGTGGTGGAGTATGGCCTATACCTTCCTCAGGGAAGAGACCCGTGCCCCTCGGTGGAGACATGATGGGTTAATGATGATAACATTGGCAAAGTTGTCGGCACTTTAGCATCATCAATCCAGAGCCTCCACCACCCCGCCGACTTACCATCGACGTCGCTCCACATCTCCCCCTCGCCCTCCTGATGAAGACCCTGGAGACATCTGGTGCAGAAGCTGTGAAGGCACCCCAGCAGTCTTGGTTCCACCAGCTCTTTCCTGCAGAGGCCGCACTCCCATCCCTTGACCGGACTTCTCGTCTCGTAGGCTGAGGTCCTGGTGAAAAAAGTTGTCCATTCATTGCCATGCTAGATAATTTAAACAGCTTCTAATGGCAGTTTCTACCTAGGTACTGTACATAAGATAGGTGAAGTGACTTCCATTGACCATGAAACAGGTCAAGTGATTGTGTTAACATTACCTAAGCTCACGCCTGTATCCCAGAGGCGAAGGCAGAGACCAGTGTCTGCCACTTATCATGGACGCACGCCGGTTTCAGTATTTTATATCTTTTGGACCTTTATTTTCATCCCTATTTCAGGCTTAAAATAAAAACAAGGATGTTAATTCCAGTGAAGGCTTCAAAGCCATGATATCTATAACGACCCCTGTGGCGCAGCGGTTAGCGCATCTGCCTACCATGCGAGAGGTCTCGGGTTCGAATCCCAGTTGGGGGACAAAAAAACTCCAGGTCTTGGATGTTTAAATGTTTGTGATGTCGCTGTTTCTGGTTGTGCGGTGTGGGGCCAGAAGCAATGTATGTGCCTGTATGTAAATGTTTACCTTACGTTTGGCAATATTCATTCTTCACATGGCCTCCAAAGGTGCGTGAAAGGCAGGTGACGATGCAAAGACCTTTGCTTTTCTCCTGCGTTTGGAATAAAAAAGAAAGGAAATTCTCGCCCTTAGCAGGTCTCTTTTAAGTAGGAAGCAGAAGTAGGAAACAACTCTCTGTACGTGAAGCTCTTTACCACCCTTTACATGAGTATAATATTTAAAACATAATATTTTCCAAATAGTACAATCACTTGAACTTGTCCCAAACTAGGATACCCTGTGCTATTGGTAACCAGGCAAGGACATTACAAACATCGGAAAACATCCAGACTGAGGCGATTTGCACAAATGTTCTTCGGCCCCAGTGGGAATCGAACCCACGACCTCTTTCTTAGTAGTTATACGCCTTAACGGCTCGCCTTATTTTGCCTCATACATGTCATCATCATAAACCCATTATGTCCCCACCGAGGGGCACGGGTCCCTTCCCTGAGGAAGGTATAGGCCATACTCCACCACGGGGGCCGATTGGTGGAGGCTTATAAGACTAGTGGCTGGTCTTACTGTCAGAAGTTTTCAAGCCGCCTTAAGGCCTCTGACTTGGCTTAACGAATGCCATCTATCGACGGCAGCCGGCACCAACTGCTTAACGTGCCTTGCGAAGCACGGAATCGCTCGGAAAAATGCCACTATCGTTAGTCAGAGACGGTGACCCATCCATGGACTCATGCATGTGTTATGAAATAAATAAATCTTTATCTGAAGTCCAAATTTTTTTTATATAACAGAAACCTTATTCAATTACACAATTTCGCCAAACTGCAAAGCAGTTTGTTGGCGAAGCGCTCTATCTTTATATATTACTAACTTATAATACTTAATGTAAGTATACATAAACAAAATTCTATACATTATGATTGGTTTCAAGTACATAGGTGTAGTTATTTTATTTTATCATTAGTTCTTTAAGTTTGTATTAAGTGTGGCTTTACAAACTTTGGTTTTATCAAGCAAAAGAGGCCAGCTATTACAAATTCTAGGTGTCACATAGTCTCTTGTTCGTTCTCCATAGCAATTTATTATTTGCAGGCGATTGTATTAACTTATGTTTACTAATTGTAACATAGCATTTACATACAGGCACATACATTGCTTCTGGCCCCACACTAGGATACCTTGTGTCGTGGGAACCAGAAACAGCGACGTCACAAACATGTAAACAACCAAGACCTGGGTTTTTTGTCCCCAGCCGGGATTCGAACCCGGGACCTTGTAAAATGAATTAATCTCACCTCAGAGGTATGTCCAAAGTCACAGGATGTGAGTTCCGATGGTGCAGCGGGCTGCTCCCAGCGCTCAGCGACTGGTTCTGCTGCAGAGACTTCCGTTTATCCTTCTTCCTGGTGAAGCTTCCGAAAATGTAGAGCAAGCGATCCACTTCCATTTCCTTTGTGTTAGTGTACTTAACTATCGCTCGATAGAGTTCGAGCCTTACTACTCGGCAATATGAGAGCACAAATCTACCCCAGTCTACCCCTTAGGAAATATTGTGTGAGGTGTTCGTTGCTTTGTATTGTTAGGTGTATTTTAAACACTATTGAAACTTTAGGGTAGGCATAGGTAGAATTTAGTTTTTTTAAATACAATTGCTAAATCACAAGGATCATCATAATCATTGATAGATAACTAAAATCTGATGTTGCTTATTCAGACTACAGAAAGTTAGATCCGCACTCATTTGTACTCCTAAGCACTTTCAGGTGCCTTCCAAAGTTGATGTAACGTATTGATTACATACTCTTTGGTTGATGTTAACGCCCATGACACTATTTATCTAAACTATTCACCTCGCCACACTCTAAAAGACGAATTCACTCAAAACTTTTCCGAAACCGCGATCGCGAACTCAACCAATAAATAGAGAGCATGAGACGTTGTCTTCTCCCGAGGGATCGCTTCAACTGACACAAGCTGCGTGGAAATAAAAATACAGGGCGGCATCGCTGAACTAGCATGGATTCGACAAAGCTGTAAAAATCGCGCCATTTCACATCTGCAGTTAGAAAGAGTGAGACAGAGTCCATATCGTAGACCTGGTTGAGTCTACACTGTAATGTTTTGCAGTCGCGGTGCTTCAGAGTGAAACTAATTGTATTTGTCGGCGTTTCAAGCGGTTTCTGGAAAAGTTCTGGCTGCCGACCGCCCCTTGTAGTTTCCACGCGAATTTGGCCAACTTGCATTGCGATTGAGTTGTTCCATGATTTAGCCGTAAATTGACGTTTATAAAGTAAACAAAGTACATTCATAGCTATGTACGAGTACCTACTTTTAAAATTAATAGATTAAGTTTAGCTTAATAAAAAAAAACTTAATAGCTTGCGCAGTATTTTGTTGTGTTTTCTTTCGCGTATTAAGTTTAATAGTCTAATAATAGTAAATATTATTCGATTAATAAAATGGATGAAGTATTCGAAAAAGGGCAATCGGATAATAATACATTGATTTATTGCAAACTAGCTTCCGCCAGCAGCTTCGCCCCCGTTTTCCTCGGGAACTGTACATTTTCCCAGGATTAAAAGTACCTAGCCTATGTGTTATTCCAGACTTCGTCCAGATCTGTTTAGTAGTTTTTTCGTGAATTTATAATATTAGTAGGGAGTAGGATAGGTACTTAGGCTGTACCTAGATGTAGTGGGTTGAACGTTGCAGATGTAAGTATAAACCTTTTTTCTATTTGTATTTTTTTACTTACAAAATACGTAAGGCCATTTATTTTTATTTGAAACTTATTTCATGTCGGCAAGAGACAGCTATGGCGATGATCACAGACATCTTTACTATTCAGATATCTATGGCGATGATGCTATAATTGGTTTTGCTCAAGTAAAAAGAGTAGGTGATGTATGTACGGTTAAATGTAGAATCATGTCAGAACACCGCGTACGTACCATACCTTATCATTGCAGTTTAGAATGCAATGAAAAGGATCAAGAAGTTTCAAACGTAACCTGCGAAGATTGCGACACAGGGTAGACATCCTAGTGTGGGGCCAGAAGCAATGTATGTGCCTGTATGTAAATGTTATGTTATGTTATCGTGCCGCCAGCAGAGGTGGCATATTACTGTAAACAAACTAGGTATAGCATTTTTAATGTGACTACATCGTCGAAGCAAGGAGCCTTCAACTACTGCTACCAAGTGTTATTGGAAAAAATCTAAGCTTTCAGGTATTGGTACCAAACTGAAAATAATTAAAGCTAAAGATTTAGGTACAAGTTGTATAACACTTCTATCTAATCTAATCTATCTATCTAATCTAACCTTTTCATAGCTTTTATCCATTTTATTCGCATTTTAACGTCTTTTGGAACTATAAAAAACAACTTTTCCGGCGAATTGGTAGTTGTATTTTTACATTTAGGCACAACACATGCTTTCCTGGTATTTGGATTGGACATTTTTAAAAGTATTTGGGTATAATTTCGACGGCACGGGGCGCGTGACTGCGAGCGGACTAGTGAGCCACAGAGAATATAATCACTGTAGTGAGCCAGACTGAGCGTGTTGTGCGATGACGTCACACCGTACGTAACCGGCGGCGGGCGGCCCGCGTCGTACGGTTACAACTTGTTTTACTTCTAAATCGGAAACTAATTGACGTATCGAAGTAATTCTAAATATGGAGTGCTAATAATCAAAATTAGTTAACATTCTTCATTATCCTCTGAGTAGGTACATTTAAGATTAATCTAGTGTTTAACACCAGACGTCTTCGTCTTCTAAATTGTTGATTTTATAATAAGCTTTTTTGCACAGAGTGCGCTTGAAACATTTCTTAAACCGCGTCGTAGGTAACCCTAACACGGATAGGATATAATAATAAGTATATAATTAACTATACCTATAATAATAGGATACCCTGTGTCGTGGGTACCAGAAACAGCGACGACATCACAAACATGTAAACATCCAAGGCCCAAGTTGTTTTTGTCTCTAGCCGGGCGGGATCAAACCCCAGACCTCTCGCATGGTAGGCTGATGCGCTAACCGCTGCGCCGCAGAGGTCGTGAATTGTAAATGTTGACTAACTGTCGATGGTACAGTGAACAGCACATCATCCTATATACCAATGCACTATACTACGTTGCATTACGGGCGACTTTGCAACTAAACTGTGAAGGTTGACGCGCTATCCACTGTACCTAACTTAGAAGCTGATTATAGGTAATTTTCAATACAACCTACCCGCGTGACTTTAAATTATTTGAGAGCATTCCTCATTTCAGTCTCGATGAAAAATGACGAGGGTGCATAGACCAAAATAGATGCAGTAACGGAATTCTCATTACTGTTGAGAATCATCCCTCAAATGCAAGGAAATTGGACGTGACATCATGTCTCACTTTGATTAAGTAAACGGTTGTGAGGGGATGATGTAACTGAGTGTAAAAATAGTTATGTAAGTATGTAGTTAAAAAGAATGCGTTACTGGCAGTTAGCTACATTAGTCTCAGCCATCCTTGTCGCTTGGATGACAAATGAAAGAGAAGAAAGAAAAAAATAATGCAAAACATCATAGGAAAATAAAAATAAGACAAAAGTCTAGAAGTTGTTACAAGTAAAAAAATAAAACAATAGGTAATGTTTTCAGTAGTTACATACATATATTATGACGATAGATTTCGGTTTATTTTATCTAAATAAAATATGCAATGAATAACTCAGTACATACAAAGGTCAGCTACGGAATATGAGGACCGAGACCCTTGGTACGATCTAATAAGTATTTCATACATATGCAAGGTGTCCCGTAAATCGACGTCAAGCCGGAACCAGGTGAAAAGGCAAGTCATACTGGTTATCAGAAAAATATAAAAATTTTTTTAATATTTATTCAACATACATAATGAAAACTAAAGTTAAAATTAAAAATGTTTAATTATTTAACTTATTTTTGTTTTTAAAGTCTCCTTTTCTTCCAAGCTGGAGCAGCTGGTATTGAAATTTTGTTAAAAGGTAAAAATCATGAAATTCGTGTGACGTAGGTAATTTATGGATGGCCCCTTATGCGTGTTCGTAATCGTAATTCCTGCCAATCGAATTATGTACCTTCTAGGGACCGTTTTTAAACAAACATGGTCATGCTGGTTTGAAAACGGAAGTAATTCGTCTGCTTCTGCACGTTTCTGAATATCGTGAAAGTAAAATCCCAACTTTTTTCATTCATATGTATTATTTTAGAATATATTATTTAGGTACCTACCATAGAAACGGCATCACTCCCGAAAACCCAGCAGTAAATATTTCCAGCCGAAAGTAATACTTTTAAGTATGTAGGTAGTACTTTAATACTTTTTAAAGTAAAATAATTTTAGTAATGGGGCTCGCGTTGCGTTGACCTAAATTTTGGCGGCAAAACTACTGCAGTGCTACTGCTAAATGTCACCGCTATTTTTCGCGCGGTACCTACGGGTATAAATCGCGGAAACCGTTCGGAAACTGAATGAATACTCGGACGGACGATCGCCAATAGAAAAATATTGTTTTGAGCCATGAACTGTAACTAATCAACAATGACAGCAATTGTAATTTGCGTTACGTATTTCGTTCCAAAGTTGCAACGGATTGATTTATTCCGCCATACAACCTATTGTCCCCAATTTTTTTGCGGAAATTGGTGGGACAAACCAAATCTAAAGTTTGGATCATCAGATTCATCAGTCATCACATTCGCATCGGTAGCTTTAATAGTAGGTAGATTGTTAACCAAGGGCTGTATGCTCAGAAGAAGGAATACCATAGAAGGAGCGTTAAAAAATTAACACGTGCCACATAGTCTGTTTCGTTAATTTAAATAGCCGCAAGCTACGTGTTAGAAAGGAAAAATATAGTCGTGTCTTTGTTGCTTTTTTCGAGCGTACAACCCTTAAACGTCAGTTGGTTACCTTTGGTTACCATTACGCTACCAAATTAGAACGGCTCAGAAAATGACGGCATGCAATGTGCCGCCCAATGACATTGATTTGGCAGAGGGTGTTCTGTGTTTGGCAGTGTGTTTGACAAGAGGTTTGGGAGTGCGCCGTTTTCAAGAAACTTGTGTATTTTATATTTACTAAAGCACCATTTCAAGTGAATTTTAGTGGATTCTCATGGTATATAGTATAAGTAACCATCGGCATGGCGTGTGTTGTCCAAGAATGTATATCTCATTCTTCCCGAGAAGATAAGGAAACAACATTCATCAGCTTCCACCAGTAAGTCTCAATTTTGTGTAGGTACCTAAAAGGGTATTTTCTCTAAGATTTCAACTATGGGCTACTAGAAATTGCAAATTAGCTATTAGAGAATGGTGTTCTCATTCATCATGATTATTGTGATATTTTCGATATAAATCATAATACAAGTTTTACTTTTTTTATATTGTGGCACTGCACGGTTTGTGCTTTTGCCAGTGTCGAGTAAGGTAGGGAAACTATACAGTATTTACAAAAGAATATTGGATGCGCGAAATTTTGAAAGGAATTAAAATCAGTTCGAGAATTTAATTTTATTAACTAAATGGGTATATACATACTTGAATACTTATTATACAAAGATGGAAATAATATCTTACACGAATAAATAAATAGAAATATTAAATTTTAACACTGTTTGTACATAAGAAATCCACTATACATTTATAAATTTTTACATTAAAGTCAAATAAAAGGCATGACACAGATGAAGGGAAAGGAAAATAATACAAGTTTGTTGTTTTGTTTGTTGTAGGGGAATAGGGATGGGACTTTCCCACTTTCTCAGTGAAAAAAAGTATCGATAGTTCGTAGAGCATATTTAGTTATTTCTTGCGTTCGTATAGTTGTTTTAATGGTTAATTATCTATTGCAGGTTACCCGAAGACAGCACAAAATAACAAATATCGATGACGCAGTATCACGTACAAAGTAGTCTTGGACAAAATTACACCGCATTTGCAACAAGCGACTGTTTCATAAAGAATAGCAAGTGGCGTAGGTTGGAAACAAGTGCCGTACCTACTTTACGCTTTTCCTTAGCCCGCAGATCATTGGTAAGGTTATAATTATACATTATAATGATACTAAAAACAAAATAAAGTCTACATACTGCACAATTATGTCAACTGATGTGCACGTTTTGCTGTATGTATGTATATCAAGAATTTCACATGAGACCCGACTGTCTCGTTGGTCTAGTGGTTACTCCACTTGGATAATAAAACAGGTTGTCAGTTCCAACCTGCAAGGCGCCGTATATCACTTGTAGAATTTTTCCCTGATTATTGCCTGAATGGGTGTGTTTTTCTATCCTGGACAACGTTTAGCAGTTAAAGGTCATAACTAGTTTAATACTATCATAGTCTGATTCTGGTGCAAGTGATTTTTATTATTTTTTATGTGGAAGCTATCAACGTGAAGTACTTAAATAAAAACAATTTTCAGGTTGCGACCTCCGCGGAAATTTAATTTCATAAAATATTATCTTTTACATTATGTCTGACACATTTTTGTGAAAAAAAAAACGTCAATAGGTACTTGTAAAACAGAAGTCAGGGATAAAAAACATATACTTTTGTAGCAAGAAATCTAAACAAACTTCCTCCGATAAGTTTTGACTATATTGACGTGACGTCTTTTCTTAAAGATTTGGCGGTCATAAAAAATGACATTGCAGACTAATGGACCACCAGAAACCATTCGGACAACGTGAGTGAGCCCTTAGCTTCATTAAAAAACGAGTTGGACCAGGTCAATAAAATGCTGAAAGATGTGCTGAATAAGGATAATAGCCCGCCTCTCATGTCTTATCATCAAGAAAAGAATAAAAGACGGCGGACTGGGAAGGGCATGGGAATCGCGCCCTTATCTAACCCGACCAGCGCATGCGACGGCGGAGGTGAGAGCGCGCCAACGCACGACCACTACGCAGCGTCCGGAGATCGGAATGATGACGTAATAAATATTAACGCTGAACAGCTGACAAATAACTCCGTTATCAGCGGATCCCAGATAGTGGCCCAGACACTTTCATACCGGGACATAGCGGTGACCAATACACAAAAAAATGCTGACAGTGATGGTTTTACGTTGGTCACTAGAAGGAAACCCTCTATGTACAGAAATTCAAGAGGTACATTGCTGAATACCAACAGAATACAGGCTGTGGAATCATCGGCGGACATTTATGTTTCTAGAGCAAAAAAAAAACACATCACAGAGGAGGACATCAGAGCACACATTCAGGACTTAGGAGAGGAGGCCCTTAGTGTAGAACTAATGAAACAGAAAAAGGAGACAAATTTTAACTCGTTTAAAATTACTGTCGCCTTAAGTAAAGTTAATACTTTTTTGCAAAAAGACTTCTGGCCTGAAGGATTGGTGTTTCGTCGGTTTAAAACCAGGACCCACGCCCCATCGCCGCTTTCAATAAAATCACACTATGGATAGTACAAACAACAACAACAACAACGATATAAAACTGGTTTCTTTTAACTGTAAGTCCTTGAAACGATCCATAGAACACGTAAGAGTGTTATGCAAAGATTATCAGGTTATAGCCCTGCAGAAGACCTGGCTGTATCCCCATGATCTCGATTTACTGAATACTATAAATAAGGACTTTGGAGCGATCGGCGAATCAGCGATGGATACTTCTAAAGATCTAATACGCGGAAGGCCATACGGCGGAGTAGCGTTGCTATGGGGTAAGCAGACATTCCCTAAGGCTGATGTCATACCGTGCCATAACGAGCGAATGGTTGCTGTGCGACTTCATGGCTGTGGTCGTGATATCTTGGTCCTGAGCGTATATATGCCTACTAACAGCTCTGATAACCTACCGGAATTTACTCAGTGCTTGGCAAATATAAGTGCTATTATTGAAAGCTCCAATACCGAGTGTGCGTTTGTATTAGGTGACTACAACGCCCATCCCGGCACCTTGTTTTGGAACGAACTGTGTGATTTTTGTAAGGAACAGTCATTTAGATGTGTTGACGTGGACGCGCTTGGTGTTGGCTCTGATACCTACACGTTCGTGAGTGATGCAAACGGCGCGCGGCGCTGGCTTGACCACTGCGTGGTGACGGTGGCCGTGGCGAGTGCATGTGTACCTGATAGACTGTACGTATTGCAAGATGTTTTTTGGTCTGACCATTTCCCCCTGGTCATTCAATGTAGTATAGATAAAATTATTCGTAAAACTGTACGTAATTCTAGCTTGAATCTTAATAATAATAATAAATTTATCTGGGGTAATAGAGATAGCAATCAGTAAAAAAAATATACAGATTTATGCAATGTTGAATTTAGTAGGATAGTTAATTTGAAATATGACAATAAGACTGATAATATTAAGGACTCAATTAACAAATTATATTCTGACATAATTAATACTATGCAAACTGCTGCAGAAAAAAGTTTAAATATTAGCGATAAAAATGTAAAAAAAAAGTTGTTGGTTGGAACTTTCATGTAAAAAAGTTTCACTGTTTGCACGGCAAAGTTTATTCAATGGATGACTGTTGGTCGGCCGCGCTCGGGATATTACTACCAGGAGATGGCTGAGGCGCGCACCGGTTTTAAAAACGCATTAAAATATGTTCAAAATAACCAAGAAAAAATTAAAATGGAAGTATTAGCATATCACAGGTCTAATAAAAACTTTGTACAATTTTGGAAGGAAACTAGCAAGCTTAACCCGAAAAACAGTTTACCTTTAAGCATAGAAGGCGAACAAAATACAAAAAAAATTGCAAACATCTTTATGTCTCACTTCACGGACGTACCTATCAGCAATGTTAACTGTAACGATGTACAGGACTTGGGTGGCCGTGGCCCGGCGATGACCCGGGTTCTGTCTGACGATATTGTGAAGATATTGAAGAGCATGAAGCGGGGAAAGTCGCCGGGCCACGACGGCCTTAGCATAGAACACATACAACATGCTGGTGCGTACGTCTGTGAAGTTCTCGCGCGATTGTTTAACCTGTGCGCGTGTTATTCATACCTACCTAATGATTTGTTACGAACAATTGTTGTCCCAATTGTAAAAAACAAAACAGGTAATGTCTCGAGTGCGGCTAACTACAGGCCTATCTCACTAGCCACGGTTGTGGCCAAGATATTTGATAATGTAGTAAATAGTAAGATAAAACCTCTTTTACAAATTAATGACGGTCAATTTGGATTTAGGCCCAATGTCTCAACAGATATGGCGATATTCTCTTTAAAACAAGTTGTAAAGTATTATGTCAACAATCGAACCTCAGTCTACGCATGTTTTCTGGACCTCAGCAAGGCCTTCGATACTATTCACCATGGGCTACTCTTTGCGAAGCTGAGGGATTCAGGAGTCCCTTCTGACGTGGCTAAACTGTTAGAATATTGGTATTCAAATCAGGACAACAACGTCAGGTGGGACAATACGTCCGTGCGGAGTTTCTGGTCTTCCATCGGACGCGTCCCCCGGGTGGCGGATAGGGGAACGCCCTCCAGATATGGGGGGTACCGGCTTCGGCCGGCGCGGACCAAAACCAGAGGGAGGGGGACGTCCAGTGGCTTGCGCTGCTGGATGTCCCACGGGGTCCACCATCGGCCCCGCACCCGTAACCCCACATTGAGCGGGGCCGGGGGCCTTCGGGCCGCGAGGAGACAACCTCTATAAAAAACACACGGTGGGGGCCCTCTCTGTGTCCCTCTGTCCAGCAGAGGGCATGGAAGAGGGCTGGAGGGGCGGGGAGGGGCGCGAGATCCACAAGCCGGGCCTGGGAGGGACATTGCGGGAGGTAAGCCAGGGACCAGGGACTGGGCACCCCATATGGTCTCTGGCCGAGGGGTGTTTTGTTGGTAGGGCATTTGATGGGCCGAGGATCCGGGCAGAGGGCCACAACGGGTCCTCGGTAGTTGGAGGCTTGTGGAACTCGCGCCTCTCCGCCGGGAGAGCCGGTGGCGCGGGGGACGCTGCGCGGACCTTGCGCCGCCGGTTGAGGGAGGGTCACAGACGGCAGGTTGGGGGACCTGCCGTCCGATATCGTGACGGGAGAAGGGGGTGGGGGGCCCATGCCCCTTCTCCAGTGAGGGTGGGCCCGACTCCTTGCGAGTCGGGTCGACGTCACCGGGGCGCCGCTGTCGCATTCGCGTTGTGGTTTTACACCACTTGCGAGATCCGGCGGCGCCCCATTGCACGAGCGACAGGACGGCCCCCGGGGTGTTTTAGGAGGTATGCCTCTCCTATTATTAGGAGAGGAGAGTCCGACACACGGCCGTCGCCCTCCCCCAAGGGTGGCGGTTATGGTGCACAAAGCATTTCACCCCGTTAACAAAAAAAAAAAAAAGGTGGGACAATACGCTGTCTGACAGCTACCGCCTTGGCTGTGGTGTTAGGCAGAGGGGTCTGACCTCCCCCGACCTGTTTAATCTCTATGTAAATGATCTGATTGGGGAGCTGAGCAGCACTGAGGTTGGACTCAGGCTGGGTGACAGGTACGTCAACAACCTGAGCTACGCCGATGATATGGTGCTGCTCAGCCCCTCTATCAAGGGATTGAGAAAGCTAATATCAATATGTGAAAGGTATGCTACAGCGCATGGCCTGATATATAATGTTAAAAAGACAGAGATGGTGATATTCAGGTCGGGGAGAGGTCCAGACTTGGTGCCGGAGGTCTTGCTGAGGGGTCAACCTATAAAAGTTGTAGAAACTTTCAAATATCTTGGCCACAACCTAGAATCGTCGCTGAAAGACGACGCTGATATGGAACGTCAGCGTCGTGCTTTGTCAATTTTAGGAAATATGTTAGCACGACGTTTTTATAAAGCGAATAATAGTGTTAAAATGTTGTTATTTAAAACTTTTTGTCAGAGTTTCTACACGTGCCAACTCTGGTCAAATTACACGAGGAGGACTCACGATGGCATTCGCGTTCAGTACAACAATGTATTTAGACATCTGATGGGGCTGAAGAGATACTGTAGTGCCTCAACCATGTTTTCTGAAGCGCGTGTTAACACGTTTAATGCCATCGTTAGACTCCGCGTTGCCTCATTTATGGACAGGGTTGCCACGTGTGGAAACTCAATAATAAGAGAGCTGTCTGACAGGCTCTTTTTGACTGATACGTACAAGTGTTGGATAAAAGTATCTTGTAATCTTGGTACTAATGTACCCTCTGACCCTACTTTGTTATACAAGTAGTCCTAAAAAATATAGTTTTTAATTTTTTTGTCCCGCTTGCTTATATGGATTTAGTCTGAAATAAAGTTCTATTATTATTATTATTATTATTATTATTATTATTATTATATACATTATAGTAATACGTGTCGGTTTCTTCTCCATTGAGCTGCAACCTGCCTTGGTCTTGTTTTATTCATTATACTTTCTTACAGTGCCACCATCTCATCTGTTCAGTTGATAGCGGCGCTAGTGGAGAATTTAGTAGTAACATTTAAGAAATTTACCTAGAAAAATGAGAATATTTAAATCCGTCTTCAAATTTTAGTGAACATACATATATCTATAAATCTTAGTAAGTGAATAAATAAAACAAAAAATGGGGAACAGGATTTACAATTAATTACTTAGATACAATTTTACCCACCTGAACAGATAACTTGGTGGCGCTGTATATGGTGATTATTGATGATTTGCAAACATATTAAAAAAAAGGTTCTATATTCGCCGTACATATACTTTTTGCCATGTTACCACATAACTCGGTAAAATCTTTCTTCGATTCGCTATAGCCCTATTAGTCCCATTTATATCATTGAAAACCTGATGTAGAATTACTTACTGTTACTTATGAATATTTATTGTAACTTATACGGTATGTACCACATTTAGCACATAATAACATAACCGTAAGGGGTTCCAGCTGGTTGACTAGCACGTCCAAGGGAAAAATGATATTTTTTTAGAGATAAATACATTGATAATTAGATAGATAGATAGTGATTTTATGGGCCCATGACTGTAATTTGAATTAATTGGAATGAGCCGTTTTCAGAAGCACTAAAGAAAAAAAATATTACGGCTGCCAAAGTAATGCTATTTTGGACCTCAGTCCAATAGCCATGTGTGATATATCATAAAATAGGTCTCAGCGAGCTGAACAAAAGTTACTATGACGCCAACAGCCAAATGTTTGTCGTTTCGGAGTTATATTATATTGAATTTTTTTATATTTTTTTTCAATACAATATAATTCCGAAAGGACAAACATTTGGCGATTGGCGTCATAGTAACTTTTGTTCAGCTCGCTGAGACCTATTTTATGGTGTATCAGTTGTATCACACATGGCTATTGGGCTGAGGTCCAAAATTGCATTCTTTTGACAGCCATAATATTTTTTTTTTAGTTCTTCTGAAAACGGCTCATTGGAATAATGGAATTTAGTCGTAGGTTTTTGGTACACAGTCATGGGTCCGAAAAATCACTATTAAACATAGTGATGGGATTTAAAAGATACTTTTTGCAAATTGTGAAAAAGAGGTATGATTTTTTTATCATTTAATATTAATACATAATTACCAACATTAATTTAAAAAAATACACAGATTATGTAGATCGGAATAAATAGTATCGACATCTTTATGGTGTTTGTCCCAGCCCTATCGATTTTGGCTTTGTTCTGTAATCTGTGGCAACCGTGTACGATTGTAAGATTTTGAGTGCAGCAAAGGTAGTATGAGGACACGAGTCGCGCGCGACAACGCCAAAAGTCGCGACTTTCCAGTACATTAACTGTCAAATTCTCGCGACTTTTGACGTTGTCGCGCGCGACTCACGTCCTCATACTACCTTTGCATAAGTACACTACAGAGTGCTTAGTGCGAGTTTTTTTAACTACTCGATCGCGTTAACGTAAACTCATATTCTGTAGGAGTGACAAAGCGCGCCACATAGTCTCTTCGTCACTCCTATACAAAATGCAAACGATCACGCTATCGAAAGTGAATGAAAAAACTCGCACTAAGCACTCAGCTGTCTATTTCTGGCACAGAGATTTATCGTAGGAGTAACAAGGACAGCTATACATTAACTACATCAAAACCAACATTTCCACTCCACCAAAAACAGCGATAATAAAGATGCACCACATAAACTTATAAACATTTATTAATGCTGAACCATAATCAAAATCTGATTCATATCTTTTTTCTCAACATCTTTGAGTTCTGTGACTAAGTCTTCGATCTGACGTTTAAAATTTTCGTCATCCGACAGACCTTACAACAAGAAATAATTCATGTTTGCTTTAAAACATTATTACTCGTATGTACATACTAAAACATAGGTAAAATTATGTTTAATAGAAACAAAAGTTTTTTTCTTGTTTAAATCTAGGACGAGTATCAAACTGTTTGGGCTGTACTACTTGCAGCTGAAATACCTAAGTTTGACAGTCAGAGTGTGGCCATATGAAGAATTCGAAATAAATCCCGTCCCAGCAAAGGTAGTATGAGTACGTGAGTCGCGCGCGACAACGTCAAAAGTCGCGAGAATTTGACAGTTAATGTACTGGAAAGTCGCGACTTTTGACGTTGTCGCGCGCGACTCGCGTCCTCATACTACGTAGACAGGACTCGCTTGTCAGACTCTACGTACAAAATTGTGATTCGTAGCAATCAATGTCAAAGTAAGTCCACAGATTACTAAACAAGAGAAGGAACCAGGGTTGCTATTCGGACGAGGTTTCTCGTAATAAAAATATAAATTCAAACCCACAATCCACAGCAAAGACTTCAAAATATCCAAAATCGCACTTATCACCAAACGACAACAGCATTTTGGTTTTTCCGTAATCAACCATCACAAATTCCACAGAACCATTTTTTGCTTCGACGTTTATTATTACGCTACGGCAGCGCCACCTAGGGATTCTTTTAGAACTAAATTTGAGCGTTTTTCCTTTCTTTTTTTTTCTTAGTTCCTTGAGACAATCTAGATGGCGCTATTCGTTTCTACGTACAAAATTGTGATTCGTAGCAATCAATGTCAAAGTAAGTCCACAGATAACTAAACCAGAGAAGGAGTCAGGGTTGCTATTCGGACGAGGTTTCTCGTAATAAATAATAGAATTCAAACCCACAATCCACAGCAGACTCCAAAATATCCAAATAGTAAGTAAGCGCACTTATCACCAAACGACAACAGCATTTTTTTTTAGGTAATCAACCATCAATTACAAATTCCACAGAACCATAGTATTCTTCTTTGCTTTGACGATTTTTACTACGGTACGGCAGCGCCTAGGGAATCTTTTAGAACTAAATTTGACATAAGGAAAAACGCTCATTGGAACAAATCTGTTGACGTTTGTATTTTAAGATATTAATGAATTATCCATCTATGCATAGGATTAAAAAATATTGGAGTAATTAAGCATAGTAATTTTATAATAATTATTTAAAATAAAGTGTCTTTTTTCTATCAAATATATTTTGAGATATTAAGTTTAGTGATTGAGGCTCTTCAATATTAATTTTGAGTAATGTCATTTTGACGCAGTCATTATAGTGGCTGTATCATAATAGAAAAAAATCTAATTGATGGGGTCGTTTAGAATGAAACAGTCACAAAACTGATTGAGTCACTAGGTTTGCAAGTAAAGTCAGAAAGAAACAAGCACAAAGTGAAGTGAGGCTCTAAATAACTTACCAAATCGAAGGCAAACGTACCTTTCTATCAGAGTAAAACAATCTGAATTGGCTTTCCGGTACTTTTATATTGTTTTTTTTAACTTGTTTAATATAAAATAATAAAAAAATGTCTTTGAAGTTTGGTTAAAGTTCGGAAAAAACTGAGACTACGGAAGCTTCGGTGGGCAAGCCCGCCCGACTCGCTCTTGTCCTATTTTGTAAATCCGCGCGCGTTTCTGAAGCACTGCTGTGCTACCCCATTTTCAATCTCGCGATCTGGCAACACTGATTTGACAATTTTTTTTTATGCAGTTTGCGTTTGCTTCAGAAGTGAGTGAGTGTGTTTCGCGTTGAATTCTAATGAAATTCAATTAAATAAGTATGTTTATAGTAAACAGTGTCTTATAAAACTGGATCAGTGTATAGTCTGAGGCGTTAGGATCGACTAGCGCCTAGAAATGTTGAACATTTACAAGATATGGCTACTGTCTTGCGTCTCAGTTATTGCTATCATAGTTCTGTACTTTCAATCCGAAATAGCTCGTCTAGAGGAATCGTACTACAAACTAGGTCAGTGTACTATTACTAAAACTTATAAAGTGCCTCCCCGACCCGATTTTAACTCCCTATCACCTTATTGTCTTTCAGAATTCAAACTTTCCCAAACACACACGGAGTCTCGTCAGTTCTTCCCGAGACCGCTGGAAAAAGCTGACGATGATTTGGTGGTGATCTATAACAGGGTCCCGAAGACCGGCTCGACGAGTTTCGTCGGGGTAGCATACGATTTGTGCAAGAAAAATCACTTCAAAGTGCTGCATATCAACATCACTGCTAACATGCATGTGATGACCATTGCAAACCAATATAAGTTCGCGCAAAACGTCACCAAGTGGGAAGATATGAAGCCAGCACTCTATCATGGGCATATGGCCTTTCTTAACTTTGAACGGTGAGTATGTTAATAATATATTACACTAGTACACTAGCTTAATTCGGGATTCACTAACTATGTTCTTGATTTCTCTTTTTTTTGTCTTGTGGACTCTCACAATAAATAAAGTAAGTGAATCCAAAACTAAGCTATAATGTTGTCTATCGGAGACAGTACTGGAACAATTCAAAATTTACTATACTCGAGTAATTGTCAATCAAAGTTTTGATTTTTTAGGATTGTAATGGTTTTAGTAATTAAAAAATAAATAAAGTGAGTTTTCGAGATATTCATATACTGCACTAGATTGCAGCGGTCTAGAGCAGTTATTTTGAAACCGTTGGTGTAAAAAACTGGATTTTCATAATTCTGGATTTATGTTCCAGTACTGTCTCCGATAGAAGATGTGTAGTGCTTACAAACATTTTATTTCGAAAATAATAACTTTCATACTACCCAATCATTTATTCTGGTCCCAATCTATGATGCCTTGTGCTATGGTAAACAAACAAGGACCTCAGAAACATGGAAATACGTACACACCATTTGTACATAATTATGTATGGCATCACCCAGTGAGAATTACTCCTGAAGCTCATCGTAATCAAATGTGATACCCCTAGACCAATGAGGCACAATGGTTGTCAAATAGGCAGTTTGTTTGTTTGTTTGGCAAAACAAGCGTTTGTTCAAGCAGCAACTGATTTATTGTTGATAAAGTGTAAAAAGTTTGTCAGAATTATAATAGGTATATGGGAAACTCTGGCTACTTGGATACATTTTAAATATTTTTTATTAAAGTAACAATGAAACTGTGACTTATTTAATGTTAAGTAAAACAAGTATTTATTAAAAGTGTTCAAACAAAAACCCCACATCTTGGATGTTTGTGATGTCACTGTTTCTGGTTCCCCCAACACAGGGTATCCTAGTGTGGGAACAGAAGCAATGTATGTGCTTGTATGTAAAATGTTTATGTTTTATGTTTTCAAATATGATCCATAATTGTTGTTATTGTTAATTAGTTTCTGTATAATTATTCTAAATCCATCAATCAATCATCAATCCAAATGTACTAATGCATTTAACTGGCTCTAATTCCAAACATCTTTGTCATCCAAATAATCCTTAATGCTGTAGTAGCCCTTTTGACACAAATTATACAAATTTAATATTTTTAAATCATTTATTTAAAAAAATTCACAAAAGTATTTTGTGAAATTTTTATAATATGTATAGGTATATTGTATACGAAAAAACCCTCACTGAAACCTGTGAGGTGAGTTACTCTTATCTTTCAATTAACTCAAGCAGTGTTGTTTTAGGGAATTTCCACACTAATTAGGTTCACACAAGATTTTTTTTCAACATGTTCTGAGTGGTTAACGCTGTTTCATTGTAGTAACAAAAGTATAGTGTTATTATAAATCATGATGTCATTCCTTAACACAATGACAATAAGAATTATAAATAGGTACCTAGCAACTGATGGTACTCGTAGTAAATAATTGAATTGCCATAATGTCACTTATTACATTGAGTGAGCCTAATGATAGCATTAGTTATTTTGCAATAGGTATTTCCTTGTATTTAAAAATCTAATGGCTCCACCAATTTATAATAATAATAAAAATAATAATAAATTTATTAGGTTATGTAAATTCCGTAACCTATTATTGCATTTCATTGTTGAGTAGTTATTCTTCAAATTCTAGGCATTCATGCAAAATGGTACTATCCTATACTTACTTCTGCACCTACTGGATGTAACCTCTACAATACATCTGAAAATGGGTTATTTTATCATATGAAGTCATCTACTCATACTCACCAATATGAAGTGTGAAGAACATTTTGAACATGTAATAAAAAAAACTGAGTTGGGCTCGCTCACCGAAGCTTCCATGTTCGCAGTTTTTTCTGGACTTCAGAGACATTTTTTTGAGGATTAAATATTTAATACAGGGTTTTAAATTATAATTAGAATGCTCCGTTACTGTTTTGCTAACTGCTGTTTACCCTGTACACTTGTACATTCCTGTAAATTTACCTATATTTCTCGACGTCAGAAGCAAATGGTTGCATGTTCTTCTAAAGTATTTTTTTATACCTTCAGTCTCAGCTCGTCGAGCGCGTTGTGACTATCTGAGAAACTTATTTCTTTTTCTATTTCTGGGATAATTCATGTGCAAAGGGTTGTATGTAGGCTTATGGTATCTTCTGGGATCACTCTGTAAAGCTTAAAAATCCTGTCACTCTGACAGAGAGTTGTTGGGAAAACGCGGGATCGGGAGCATGCAAGTGTTTATAAGTGATTGTAAATGACTGTGATTGTTTGAATAAAACATGTAATTTATAGTATTCAAGACCTTTTGTTTGAGTTGCATCTCACTTCGAGATTTACTTTGTAACAATCATTATGGGCCGGTTTCTGATTTGAGAATTTCACTAAGTAAATACTTAGGTAACGATCTGTCACGCTCTTTTATGAAAAATTTTTCAAGACAGCACTACAGTTAAGTAGTTACTTAGCGAAATTCTCAATTCAGACACCAGCCCCTAAGTCACCGTTTCTGTGATAATTTGAATCTATCCATCTGTCTATCAGCCCGTAAATAGAGCCCACTGTTGGGCATAGGCCTCTTCTCTTTCCCGCCCAACCAAATGTCCCGCCCATCTCCACGAAGCGGGCCATGTTACGCCTTACGTCGATATTCGACAAAAAACCAAAGCCGAAGATGTAAGTCGACCGCACATCATCATATACACCCATGCACTCTACTCCGTTGCATTACGAGCGACTTTCAACTAAATTGTGAAGGTTTATGTGCTGTCAACTGTACGCACGCGCAAAATATTTTGAATAAAAAGACTAATTTTGTTTTGACTTTTTTAAACGTAAGAGTAATTAAATACATTTTCAGGCTGGGAACGGCCATGCGGCCCGTATACATTAACCTGATAAGGAAGCCGCTGGACCGGCTCGTCTCATACTACTACTTCCTGCGGCATGGAGACAACTTCCGGCCGCACCTCGTGAGGAAGAAGCATGGGGATAAAATGGTAAATAGCACATTTCATTTTTAACCACTTGTCTTTCACTCACTCAACTTTTATTAGGTACCTCAAAGGTGGTCCCATATAAATACGTCAAAATCTGTTGTTCAATCAGAAAGTCATCAAACTCTTCAATTTTTAAACATATGTTCACGGCATTGTGTACTGAACCGTACTGATATCCCCGAGTGAATCACTGATCGCGATGTAAAATACCGTCAGCGCCATCTAGTGTTAAAATGAGCTAAATATAGTTTCTGCTTAATATTCTCTATATACCGTACATACGGTATATAGAGAAGAGCGAGTTATCGTGCTCTTCCTCTATAAAGGAAAATTTTCAGGCAGGCAGATGGTATGGCTGGGGACGGCCGGTCCGACTGGTGTTTGTTGGACGTTGTATTTATGGTATGCTATCTGTGACACTTTGATTGCGCGATGCAAGAATGTCCGAGTGTATAGCGGGCGCGTAGAGTTAACATGTGCTCGCCACACGTATTTTGTTACGTGCTCTGCATGATATGGGAGTCCCACCGCAGGGCCGAGACCCGTCGCCTCTTCGGACTGACTTTTTCAATCATTAGTCGTCTTTGACCACTCCGTCAGTCCTTTAAGATCATCGCGGTCATCGCCATCATCTTCACGTCCAGTCACGTTTGCGATCGCCGCCGCGAGTGTGCGCGGTTTAGAGTCTTGCACGACTATCCGGTCCCGAATACCAGGCCCTGTGCCTCAAGAGACACAAACTATTTTTTATGGGTATAAGAGTTCATATTGAATGGTCGAGCGATGTGTTGATGTCGGCAGAAGGATCGAGGATGTGAGGAAAAACAATAGTACCTAAAATCTTTCGTTACTTGTTGTAAGGCGATACTCTAGGGAAAGCTGGAAACGCCTTGCAACTTCCACTGAAATATATCCGTTCTTGGCAATAAATGGTTATTGATACATTCTCGTCATCCATACCGCAATGCTTGAAAACGAAAGTTTTCAATCAGTGTGTCCTACCTGTTATGACCTACGGAGCCGAGACATGGACACTCACGTAAGGGCTGGTCCACCAGTTTAAAGTCGTTCAGTGAGCTATGGAGAGAGCTATGCTCGGAGTTTCTCTGAAGGATAGGATTCGTAACGAATACATCCGACAGAGAACCAAAGTTATCGACGTAGCTCAGAGAATTAGTAAGCTGAAGTGGCAGTGGGCTGGCCATATTTCGCGAAGAACCGACAACCGCTGGGGTAAACGTGTTCTTGAGTGGAGACCGCGACTCGGCAAACGTAAGGTTCATTTGTCTATACTTGAGTATTGCGGTAAACAAACCTCACTCGAGCACAAATCACAACATTCCGAAGACATCACACATCGTAGATAACCACAATAAGTTTTAAACACTAGTTTAAACACTAACGCATCTAATTAATCAGAAAACTGCTCAAAAATATCTTTAAATATGACTTTTTTAACCAAAATTGCAATTCAGTATAAAATCAGGACACAGGTTAGCAAAACACACAGATTAGTTTTGATATTTTGTTGTAGGGATGGGTGCAAGTGAATGAAAGAACAATTTGAAGTGAATGAAAAAGCGTATGTAAAAGCGATGATTGCTATCAACGCTTTTTAACGTTTATGGGTTAATAACTCATCATAATAGTTATAACAACTCTTTAAACCCTTTTTAAGCTTTTTTAACATTAGAAGGACCACATTTAAAATATTTTTTAGAGAGTTATTAATAAGACCGTTAGTGTTCTTCGTCTCTTTATGCGCTCATAAATCATGACTTGAAATTCAAAAAAACACAAAAAAGAATATACAGGGTGTCCCGTAAATCGACGTCAAGCCGGAACCAGGTGAAAAGGCAAGTCATAGTGGTTATCAGAAAAAAAATAAAAAAAATTGCACGAAAAAAGTTATAGGCATTTTTAAAAAAAATTCAAAATCCTGTTGCCACCACTCTTTCCTTTTCCATTTTTTTTTGTTTTGTAACTTTGAATAATGCTTCTTCAAACTGTTAACAAAATTTCAAAACCAGCTGCTCCAGCTTGGAAGAAAATGAGACTTTAAAAAAAATAACTTAAAAAATTGCCCATTTTTAATTTTAATTTTAGTTTTCATTATGTTTGTGAAATTTCTTGAAAATTTTTTTTTACTTTTTTTTATATTTTTCTGATAACCACTATGACTTGCCTTTTCACCTGGTTCCGGCTTGACGTTGATTTACGGGACACCTTGTATTATGCTGCAGCAAAGATATCCGTTGAATAAATGTCTACCATATTTTTTCACAGATAACTTTTTTCTCGCGCCATCTATTTTGTAATTTGATATGGCAATACTAACCTGCCCACGCACACGCACATCTGACACAGACTTTTAGGTCCTACCGAAAACCTAGGGCCAAGGACTTGGGACTAGCATTCATGCCAAAAACTCCGGTTTTTAGAGGAATTGCTGTCTAGTTATGACTAGACTCGTGATTTGGCCCCATTTCCGGTTAAGAGCCCTAAAAATCACTATCGGGATGATGAAGAGATTTAAAAATCACTTTGTAAAAATGTCTAAGAAAAGAAGGAATAATTTTATTTTCACTTACATCGCCACTGAGCCTTGTGAACCTCTTTAACTTCGTAACTTTGTTAAATAGGACTAGACTAGAAAATTGGCCTCTTAGTATTGAGAATCTCCACTGTGTCAAATTGGCGACTGACTGAATCGACTGGCACAGAAGTGCACCTCCTAATAGGGTTTTTTTTTGTATACTGAGTAGTATCGGGTCAAAAGTCGCTAATTTTATTAATTTGTAAACAAAATTTGAAATAATATTTAATATGTTACTTTTACATTTTTTATTTCACTATGGAATATGGTGGTGTTCATTACCTTTGAAGTTGTAGTAGGTATTTCAAATTGTGGGTAATTTTTATGTTATTTCTGCTAATAGCAAGCTAAAGATTGATTTTTTTATTAACATAATAATCTATCATGTATCTCCAAGTAACAATCATCACATTCATGAACATTTCTAAAACTCAATTCATTCATTCACCAATAAATATTGCTAATCTCAAATAGCTCATTCACTGTTTCCCAACCCCGTAAGTGTCAAATTTTATTGGTACGCCATTGTTGTTTACCGCAATACTCAAGTATAGACAAATGCACCTTAGTGTAGGACGCCCTCTAACCAGGTGGGATGACGATCTGCGAAGGACTGCAGGCAGATGCTGGATGCGGCAAGCTGAAGACAGGGCGCTATGGCGCTCATTAGGGGAGGGCTATGTCCAGCAGTGGACTAATATAGCCTGATGATGATGATGATACATTCTAAGTAGACAGGACGAACCTTAGGAGTTACATTAGTAAGTTATAATTTACAATTTTACTATCCCGCATTATTGGGTGTCCTGTAGATTTAGGGCATTCGTCTACGTAGGTAGATGAAGATTCATCGGAAAGACGCATCTATGACGAACTCTGTGGCTTAGTGGTTAGGGCATCTGCGTACCATGCGACATGTCCCGGGTTCGAATCCCGGCTGGGCACAAAACAAAAAAGAAACCCAGGTCTTGGATGTTTACATGTTTGTGACGTCGCTGTTTCTGGTTCCCACGACACAGGTTATCCTAGTGTGGGGCCAGAAGCAATGTATGTGCCTGTATGTAAATGTTATGTTATTATTGAAGCGTCTTCGGTACAAATAGTGGAATAAATCGGCGTTCGGATAATCGGCGTTCTTTTGTAAATAAATACATACCTAAGTAGATAAGTACACAGCAATGATGTCATTATATGCGCAGGAAATAAATCTAATAAATGTTAGGTGCTCGTCATGAGGCATTTGCGCACAAAATGTGCATTACGGAGTACTGAGTAACCTACATTGATACGGCTGAGTACCTACAGATGACAGCGGATCAGTCTTGAGACTTCAATCGCAAAACAACTTTTTTTCGAGGTGGGCCCATGCTTCATACGTTTTGCCCATCATCCAAAATATTTAAATATACATATGTATAGTGTACTTTGTACCCGACCAAAGTCTACCGCAAAAGGAGGGTAATGTGCTTCGTATTAATGTATGAATGTATGTAACAATTCCCGATTCTATGTTTTCTCATATTATATCCTTAACTAATAGTCAGATTTCGACAAATGAGATATCAATCGATTTATCGTGTTAGCGGAAATCATTTGATCAAGTCAGGTTAAGACAAGTTTTTAGCACTTGAAAAAATAATAACGGAGTGAAATTTTTGGTAACCGACCTTTGATGCGGCAAACGGCGACAGGGCGCTATGGCGCTCATATATTTTCGATTTTCTTATTTATGTACATCCTAAAAATTCATACCGACTATGTTCTTACTGCAATTCTCTCCATCCAAAGGTTGTCTGGAAGAGATCGCTCTAAGCGATAAGACCGCCAATTGTATACACTTACTTAGACATAAGGAAATTACAATAACTCTATTGTTCGTATTGTCGTGTATCCTGGTTCAGCAATAAAGTGTTATCTATCCATCTCATATCACCTGATGATGATGATGACGATGATGATGACCAAATAGTGGTCTCTGCCTACCTCTCCGGGATACACGCGTGGGTTTATGTTATGTTATATATTTTTAAATTCTCAAAGGGTTGAGAATTTCTCTCAAAATTCTCAAAAGAACTCAAAATTCTGGCGGTGGATGAAATAAGTTTGAGAACCTGTGTTCTAGGCCCTGTAGGGGTGGTGAGGGCCGGTTGGAGCTCAAGTAGGTTTTACCGCTATAATCATGGGTAACCATTTGTAAAAGTTCTTTGTCTGGGCATGTGTTTTCATAGCAGGTGTGAAATTATCAGTAAATGAATCACTTGGTTCATATTCCAAACGATTCAGTACAATGTACAATTTTATATGCCAGCTTCACTGGCGGTTTATTATTTTTTCAATACTTTATTGAAATACCTGACCATGACTTATAATTTATTTTAATTTTCATTTTATTTATTCAGTTGAAAATAAGTAAGCTAACAGATTTACATCCAAATCACTTACATGCTCTGCCCTCGTAAGGAAGAACGCAGTTTTGAGTAAATAGCTATTTATTTCTTAGGATTAGAAGGATTTCATACATTACTGCATATTTTCTTACTGAAATTTCAGGTTTCTAGTAGACTTAAAGCCACCATTATTTTTTCACCTACCACCAGGGAGCCCAATTTTGCATCCCAAGTAAAAACGCAGTAATGGCTATTACTGCGTTCTTCATTACGAGGGCAGAGCTAACGTGCTACTACATAAAGAGGATAAAATAGAATTATGATTTTAGATTGCCGTACGTGGCTTAAATAAAGTAATTGTAAGAAAATTTGCGGCTGCTTTTTTAAATTTATCCACGGGATCAGCGAAAAGATCAGATTGTGGCGAGTATCTGAGCATGGCATTAAGGAGCGCAAAAACATTTAAAATTTAAAACAGCAGGAACAGAGCATTTAAAACAAGGACTCCAGGGATAGCGAGGAAAAGAAATGATATCGTTTTTCTATTTACAAAAAGTCAGTACAATCCCGTATCGTAAATATCGTATTTTTAGCAAATTCGAGCTAAAGGTATTAAAAACAAATCAATAGTCACAAAATAGTTTTAATTCTCAACAAATATTCACATGAACAAAAATAATTTCATACGGAAATCTTTAGCAAAACAGAAAATAACTAGCACAGAAATCTTCAAACAATTTAGCAAACAATTAGCAAAAACTAATAAGAAACAAAGTAACGCAAAATAATAATATCGGATGGATGTTACATCGACGGCGCGCGGCGGTTCGGAGCGGAATAAGGGGCGCGCGCTTTTTTTTTTTTTTTTTTTTTTTTTTTTAGCCCTATAAAGGGCACCCTCCGGAGGACACGGGGGAGGGAGGTGGTGAATGCTCATGCATGCACAGCACGGGCCCGGCCGTGCTGCCAATGTGGGACTCGCAGAGTGCGCCTACCCACTAAACACCACCTTGGTGCTGGTTTGGTCCTAAGGACCCCTAAACCTACATCATGAGCGACCCCCCTCGAGGCCGAGGAGGGCGCACAGCGGAGCTCACTAGAGCTACCGCTTAGGGGGATTCTTCGTCACATAGTGACAGAAACAGAAAGAAAGAAAAAATTTAAGTGAGAGTAGTGTCCCCGGGGACACTGTTGGGAGCGGGGGCTACATCTGACTGGGCCTGGGCCTCCAGGAGGAGGTCGAGGTCGGATGAGAGCTTATCGGGTGGGTCGACTAGAACGTTCCTGGGCCTGCGCACCAGGTAACGAGGATTAGTCGTGGGGGGAGGGTAAACTGCTGATTCGCGGATCAGGGGGTTAGAGTGTTCTTCAGCGCGGCTGAAGAACGACTCTGAGAGGGATCTAATAAACTGTTGGATAGTTGGAATCTCCATATCCCGATGGAGATCGGCATTTCTGACGCACCAGTGTGCGTTCAGAGCCCTACGTAAGAAATTATTCTGGACTATCTGAAGTTGATACATGAGATTGGGGGCCGCGTGTGCGAAAACGGGAGCCGCGTAGGTCATCACGGGACGAATGCAAACTTTAAAGAGCGTGCGCTTGTTTCTGGCTGTCATTTTACTTTGTCTGCCTACCATGGAAGATAGGCGGCCAAGGTAAAAACGAGCGGTCCGGGTTACCTTCCGGATGTGTGTCCTAAAGGTAAGTCTGTTGTCTAAGGTAACTCCTAAGTACTTGGCTGATGTTCGCCAGGGGACTGGGGTACCTAACATGCGGATGGGGGGGTCGCTTAGACCCCTCCTGCGTTTGTGGTCGAAACGCACTGCTGTGCTCTTTTCTGGGTTGACCTCAATGCGCCACAGCCTGAACCAGGCTCCTAGCTCATCGACCGCGGATTGTAGCCTTTTATGGATGTATGTCATGTTGCGACTTCTGAAATAGAGTGCGGTGTCGTCGGCGAAAAGTGACAGTTGGACCCCATTGCCTGGGAGGGGCGCGCGCCAGAGCGCGATGCCTTTTATACCGTCTAACCACGTGCAGGTCTAATCTTCATTTACGAAAATGAATTTTCTCCTACAGTATCGTATCAAAATGGTGATGGCCGCCAATTAATTATTTATTGTACTGTTACCTTGTAAATATTTTATGTTTGTATTTTTTTTCAAATACAAAGATGTTGATGTTGTCCCCTCTTCCGCTTGCCCGAGGGCGTGTATGTGAGGGCTTGTCTGGTCCGGGATCACTTACTTAGAACTAGAAAAATTATAAGATAAGATAAGAATATTCTTTATTACACAATAGAAAAAACAGAAAACACAAAATGATTTTCACAAAATGAAAAAGGATCATGGTACGAGTACAATACGGAAAGGTTTAACAATTATAGTGGGTGTGACGATGTATCTCATGATATTCTACACACATACTAATATGTGCACGGTCCATATTTCACAAACTTTCTCCAAACTAAACAATTCCTTACCCACCATATCTGAAGCCACAACAACCGGCAACTCCATTTAAATGCGTTTTCTTTATCTGTTTTCTCTGCAGACATTCGACGAATGCGTCGAGACCGGCCAAGCGGATTGCGACCCTAGCAACATGTGGCTGCAGGTGCCATTTTTCTGTGGCCACTCCGCCCAGTGCTGGTAAATATGATCGGGTGCTATATTTAACTCGGAATTGATATATGTAATAACGTTGTAATGAGATGGCTCTTGAGGAAGGGCCAAGTGGTTGGAACTGAATGTCGGATGCAGATGTTGGTTGCGAGGTTGAAATATTATTACAGAGCGTAAACATCAGTGTATGGAAAATTCATTTTGTAAAATTATACTTCCGGCTGCCTGAGTGATCTTAAACGATCACGAAGGTTAAGCAACATAGGGCGCGTTCAGTGCATGGATGGGTGACCGTCTATGACTAACGCTAGTGGCATTTTTCCGAGCGGTTCTGTGCTTCGCAAGGCACGTTAAGCAGTTGGTGCCGGCTGCCGTCGATGGATGGCAGTCGTTAAGCCAAGTCGGAGGGCTTAGGGCGGCTTGAAAACTTCTGACAGTAAGACCAGCCACTAGTCTTACAACCCTCCACCAATGAGGACTTGGCCCCCGTGGTGGAGTCTGGCCTATACCTTCCTGAGGAAAGAGACCCGTGCCCCTCGGTGGGGACATAATGGGTTGATTGTTGGGTTGAAATTAGGGATGTGTTAGTAAAGGGCGAGATAAAAAAAAGTACTTACCCGAAACCTGCGTGGGGACAACGACTCTAACTTCATCAATTAATCTTTAGACCCCACTCTCTGCCTACCCCTCTGGGATACAGTCGCGAGCTTATGTTATGCTCACATTGAAAACAATGAGGAAAATTCTCAAAAAAAAAAACACAAAAGTGATCGAAGACATCAAACAACTCTTAACGCTCGGACTTTATAAAACGTGCATTTCTTTATCAAACCTGTGTATACTTAATGCAATAGGGTTCATTATTCAACGGGCTTCTTCCGCTCTTCCCCCAGGAAACCCGGCAGCAGGTGGGCGCTGGAGCAAGCGAAACAGAACCTAGTCAACCACTACTTACTCGTCGGCGTCACGGAAGAGATGCTCGACTTCATAACGGTCCTCGAAGCGGCCTTACCGCGCCTCTTCAAGGGAGCCACGGATTACTACTTAAACAGCAACAAATCCCACCTGAGACAAACTAGTTCCAAGCTAGAACCTTCCAGAAAGACGGTTGAGACTATACAACAGTCCGCCGTGTGGAAAATGGAGAACGAACTGTACGAGTTTGCGTTGGAGCAGTTCAAGTTTGTCAAGAGAAAAGTTCTGCTGAGGGAACAGAATAGTGTCGCGCAGATATTCTTCTACGAGAAGGTGCGGCCGAAATGAAGCCTTATCTCGGTGGAGTAAGGTAGTTATCGAATTACTTATTTCATAGTTTCACGATCATTCCATTTAGAGTTCGCGCTTCAAGTGTTATTTATTTTTTAGTTTAGTTGGCGGTCTTTTTTTTAAATCGCTGTCAAGCCAGTATGAACCCTAAAGGGTAGTGATTTAAGAGTCACGTTGGGATCGAATAACAAGGCTCTATTTGTGTCTTGTCCTGTTCGTTAGCTCACAAATATGACGAGGAAGTACATAGTAATTTTTCCATTGATTAGCTGGCAATCTAACGTTGCCTATGCTGGCAAGATGAGCTATTTTCAAACACAGACATTTTCTCTCGGGGAGAGACAGGAAGGGGTTGTTAAAGAAATATTTGGGAACGTACATTGTGTACATGTGAAGTCGGGTCTTCAGCGGCGCTATTACTTAAGTCCTCCACTGTATAGAGTTGTCTAATTTATCCTACTCCCAACTGTCAAATACTTAGATATTTGACTTTATAGTTGTCTAAATGCTAAACCCGATAAAGTGGATAGTTACGTGATACAATGTCTGGGCGGCGTATAATAAAACTGCCATTCAAAGTTTATTTTTACAGTTCGATGTACATTGCGTAGCAGTGTTCCTATGGATTCGTCTGTGAGTTGATCGACTAAGCAATGTACATCGAATCGTTACAGTAAACCATGGTTGATGGTCCTTGTTGCATCAGTTGCATCAAAGATTGCAAAAAAACAATACGTTTTCAATACGCACTGCATACGGCACAAAAAAATATTCGTACAAAGGCAAGCTTACCAGCACGAATTTCCTTCCAGCTAACCTATCAAGCTTTTTGCGTATTGAATTTAGTTTGTTTTTTTGCAGGCAACGTAATTTTCGAACATTTTGTATCTTGCTACGTTCAAGTTAAAACAAAATTACTTAAAATACTCAACTACAAAAGCTTGAGAGCTCATACGTCTCCATTGTAGGTTTTTTACTAATTGTACTTGAATGAAACATGCAGTGTAACTTGTGCTAGTTATCCCATATGTCCCAAACAAACACTGATGCTTATTTTGGGGATAAATACAACTTGTAATGTAATAAACGCAAAACCTGCATACAGTTTCTTCAGCATAATGATTGATTTAAAAAATAATAATAATAATAATAAACTCACGCCCGTTATCCCCGAGGGGGTAGGCAGAGGCACCAATTGATTTTTATTTCTCAATAATTAACGGTTTTCGTTAGAAAAACACGATTAAGTAAAACATCGATTTCAATCAAATCAAATCAAAATAATTTATTTCAACGTAAAGAATTTACATTCTGTTTGCTGAATGTTAATGTACTATGTTCGGAATACAAAAAATGGTCTGTGGTGGAGATAAAAAAAAGTAACCACAGATTAAATAAACTGCATCAAAGGAGTTCGTTAGAGGTGTTTTTGTGAAAAGGCCCATTTAACTCGAAGCTAATGCAGTGATGAATGACAAAAAATAACCAAGGATAATTTGAAGCTGTCAAAAAACAGCTTCGAAAAAAACCCATAGTTATGCAGTAAAAAAAAAAACACTTATTAATGTAAAATATTGTTCTAGGAAATCAGGAATCAAAAATGCATTTCCAAATAAAAAACTTATATTCTATTTGTCGAATGTCAATGTACAATGTTAGCCGCTGCCTTAGGATCGAGTTTGAGCAGAGAAAAAAAGGCAGGATTTGCGTTTATTCTTTAAAGTAGAATTAAACAGACATTATATATCTCAAGTTAATCATGCCATATTAGCCATATTTGGCCAGCACCAAACCCTCACCCCCGTATCCAATGGCACCAGAAAATGTTTGAGGATATGCTTTGTAAGGCTGGCGTGCGCTAACGCTATCTGACAGGACTATTTCTTTATCCAGGGGGTAAGCTTCATCCATAGTCTATGAATAGCTATACAATCTGTGAACCATAGATAAGTTTTTCGAGAGACAAATCTGTCAATGAACTATTTATATGTTTATTCCTGGATAAGTATTTATGTATCTACTTTTAGCCATTGACTTCGTGCGAGTCGCCCCTAGTGACTTAAGTTAAATCTGTGAACCATAGATAAGTTTTTCGAGAGACAAATCTGTCAATGAACTATTTATATGTTTATTCCTGGATAAGTATTTATGTATCTACTTTTAGCCATTGACTTCGTGCGAGTCGCCCCTAGTGACTTAAGTTAAATCTGTGAACCATAGATAAGTTTTTCGAGAGACAAATCTGTCAATGAACTATTTATATGTTTATTCCTGGATAAGTATTTATGTATCTACTTTTAGCCATTGACTTCGTGCGAGTCGCCCCTAGTGACTTAAGTTAAATCTGTGAACCATAGATAAGTTTTTCGAGAGACAAATCTGTCAATGAACTATTTATATGTTTATTCCTGGATAAGTATTTATGTATCTACTTTTAGCCATTGACTTCGTGCGAGTCGCCCCTAGTGACTTAAGTTAAATCTGTGAACCATAGATAAGTTTTTCGAGAGACAAATCTGTCAATGAACTATTTATATGTTTATTCCTGGATAAGTATTTATGTATCTACTTTTAGCCATTGACTTCGTGCGAGTCGCCCCTAGTGACTTAAGTTAAATCTGTGAACCATAGATAAGTTTTTCGAGAGACAAATCTGTCAATGAACTATTTATATGTTTATTCCTGGATAAGTATTTATGTATCTACTTTTAGCCATTGACTTCGTGCGAGTCGCCCCTAGTGACTTAAGTTAAATCTGTGAACCATAGATAAGTTTTTCGAGAGACAAATCTGTCAATGAACTATTTATATGTTTATTCCTGGATAAGTATTTATGTATCTACTTTTAGCCATTGACTTCGTGCGAGTCGCCCCTAGTGACTTAAGTTAAATCTGTGAACCATAGATAAGTTTTTCGAGAGACAAATCTGTCAATGAACTATTTATATGTTTATTCCTGGATAAGTATTTATGTATCTACTTTTAGCCATTGACTTCGTGCGAGTCGCCCCTAGTGACTTAAGTTACGCTTAGGTAAATTTACTTAAACTCTAATGTGATATTTTTTTAATCCATCCAACGATTTGTTGACTTATTTTGTATTCTTTTGTTTGACGTATCCAATACTAGACCTTATACTAATATTATGTAAGACCTATTGTAGCATTTCGTTACGTTTGGACATCATTAACCAGGTGAGCGCTTCAGACCCTTAACGCATCAATTATTTTAAAGCTAACGACTCAAAGCCCTAGGATTATAATGACAAGGTTCTAACTTCTAAAATGAGTATCGCCGGGGTTTCTCGAACGTTTTTTATCTGTTAACAAGCTGTTCCGGTGTATATTTAGTTCTTTGAGAATAAAACGGGTCAAGTGCGAGTAGGACCCTACCTTTTCGTAGTAATAAACGTTTTCAATCTTAACTTTCCAGTCGTAAAATTTTTCTCAACTACGAATTAATATATATTCGGGAGATTTTTCTTCGATAGTGCTATGCATATGCCCAAATATTACAATTATATAGATCAACAGGAAGTACCCTATGTACTCTTAAAAAAAAAGTATAGGGTAATACCCGTTGACGCTACAAAACAACGGACAAATTGTCTAGAGTTTGTTAACACATTGTTAACGTTTGAGAAATTCGGAGTATGAGTTATATTTTTATACCGATACTAAGCAGTATCATTTATGATAACACATTGTTAACGTTTGAGAAATTCGGAGTATGAGTTATATTTTTATACCGATACTAAGCAGTATCATTTATGATTGTCCGCAGCTGTTCTGACTTTGTTTATATCAATTACTAGCTTTCGCCCGCGACTCCGTCCGCGTGGGCTTTAGTTAAAAATTTTGCAACCCCGTCCACTCCCTTAAGGGTTAAATTTCGAAAAAATGGCGAAACACGTGTTCAATTAATTGTGTTGAAGAGTATTTATTTCAAGTTTCAAGAAAATCAGACAACATTTTTTATACCTCTCATACAAATGTTGGCAACCCTTTTTGCCCCCTTAGGGGTTGAATTTAAAAAAATCCGTTCTTATTCCTTGCCTACATTATATATAGATCCTCTGTGCAAAATTTCAGCTTCCTAGGTCAAACGGCGTGGGCTGGGCGTTGATGAGTGAGTCAGTCAGTCAGGACTTTGAATTATATATATATATAGATTATATTTAGCAATGAATGTACATCAATTAAGTAACTTCATACATAAAATATACTTTATATAAATATATTTTTGTGTATGTATATGATTGAACAATTAATCGAACATATTATGTTGAATGAATATTAAAAGACGATATAAAATTTAATTCAATAAATGACAACTATAATTTAGTTACGTGAATCTGGACTTAAGTGACATAAATTTAAATTGTATATTATGTACTGTTTATGTAGGAAATTGTATTGTAGGCGACAAACTAAAAACGACTTAAAAATAATGTAAATAAGATACTGTTCGCATTTATTAGTCTTAGTCTAAGGCAACTGATCTTCCAAGTAGCTTTTAAGGTATGAAAATACTGTTTTTGGCACTCGCATGTAAAATTAGGCTTATATTTGGACGGTTTAGCAAAAAGGTTCCAAAACCACAATATGGTCATTTTTAGTTAAATATACCACAATGAACTATATGCTCCATATTTTTTAAGAATCAAAGACTTTCATGGCGATCCGATGAGTATATGCATAGTTATAGCATATACTCATCGGATCGCTATGAAAGAAACCTACATGTACGGGGAGCGTAAATCTCAGCTTAAACCTAAAAACTCGCTTTGTGTCGGTTGGAACTTTTTTGCTAAACTAAATCCATTTTATTTCATTCTGCTTTAGTCAGCTTGTAAAATCTTTAGTATACGCAAAGGTAATAAATAAGAAAGTTCTTAATTTAGACTCTGAGAAAAGCCGAATGGGATGAAATATACGGTTAGTTTAATTAGTCTGTGTTAAAGGGGAAGACGTAACCACAGATTACTCAAAGTACCTCTCAGATGATTGTTTTAGGGGAATCGTGTGTTTGTTTATAAACAACGATGAAAAACTATGCATATTAGTGTTTTCGTATATTTCAACGATTAATTACGGCTGGTGCTCTCTCGCTCGCACAATTTAACATTTGTAGTGGTTGTAATAAAATAGGGTAGTTTCCAGGGTCAAAATAATTTAATTCTATTTAGTCCGTATTTTAGATTATAAAAAAATATTGGATACGTATTTTTTCTTTTTTCGATTAAAGGAAAAAATACGTATCCAATATTTTTTTATAATCTAAAAGACGGACTAATTACATTTTTTTAGGAAACTAGCCTATTGGTATATTCTTTATGAATTTGGTCTGAAGGTTTGATGTATAATTAAATTGCGGGTATTTATATTACAGTATAAGAAAAATATGCCTTGATTAGATAGATAGATCGTAACACTTTTTTGCTCAGCCACGATACAATAATACAAATACTATTTCACTATTTAACAATATTTTTTGTTCAAAAATTTATTATTTAAAAAAATTTTTCTTTATTTTAAGTTACCTATAAGCTATGAATAACAAAAACATAACATAAATGTAAACATTTACATACAGGCGCATATATTGCTTCTGGCCCCACACTAGGATACCCTATGTCGTGGGAACCAGAAACAGCGACAACACAAACATGACAGATTTTTTTTAAATGCTCTTAATTTTATTATGCATAATTTAATTATAACCCTCAGACTACATATAGGTATCAAAACTTTACTCATTTTACTAAAAAGAATAAAAGTGCTAAATTGTGTGAGGTAGACAGCATGCTTCGCCCAAAAACAGTAACATTTGTATTCCAATAAAGGTGGAAGCACATTATTGCAACGCGACGCGACCCGACGCAACGTGACCCGTGTTGAGTCAAATCAAATGTACTATTTTCTATAATCAGAATCACATTAGGCATCGCGTATTGGTAATGTGCACGATACACATCGGGTGTCGATGCGTGGTGTCGCGTCGCGTTTCAATAGTCTTTTTCCGCCTTTATAGGGCTCCCTTGGGTCCACTCGATGACGCCACCAAGAGAAAAAAAAACATCTTTTTTATAAATCATTTTGGTAAAAAGTGTCGCTTCCAACCGGTTTTTTTGAAAATCCATGGAGGAGGCCTATGTCCAGCAGGGGACTTCTCGTGGCTGAATGATGATGATGATAATCTCTCAATCATGTTTATAGTAATTCTTCGGACCCACGACCGTGAACCTAGATAGCATTAAACCAAAAACATTAAGCGGCCGTTTTTAGGCTTCAGTACTCAAAGGGTGAAACGGACCCTATTACTGAGACTCCGCTGTCCTTTCGTCAGTCCGTCTGTCACGAGGCTGTATCCCATGAACCTTAGTAGATAGACAGTTGAAACTCTCACAGATAATGTATTTCTGTTGCCGCTATAACAACAAATACTAAAAAACAGAAAAAAATAAATATTTAAGGGGGCTCCCATACAACAGACATGATATTTTGGCCGTTTTTGTAGATAATGGTACGGAACCCGTCGTGCACGAGTCCGACTCGCACTTGGTCGGTTTTTAACATAAATGCTGTCTATTCCGAAGTCCGCGATACTAGATCGGGCCAGAAGCAATGTATGTGCCTGTATGTTTATATTTATTTATTGAGACACTTTTATCAGAGTCGATCTGTGAAGAAGATATAAGATAACATAAAAATATTCTTTATTGTACACGAGGAGAAACACAAACATAAAATAAGAAACATAAGTCATGTCTTGTTTCCCCTGTGGAGCTAAAGACCCGGATGGAATCCGTTAATACCGTTACTTTGCTACGCAAAGGTACATGGTTTAATGTTTTGTACATGCAACATTAATTTGTATATAACCGCCTATTTCATAATTTTTAGTACTTTAACATACAGGGTGTAAAATCCCAAATGAACTCAATATTATACTCAACCTTATCTATGGGGAATACTTTGAAATCGTGGGAAAAATACAGCTGTATATTACATTTTTAAGCAGCGGTAGGTAGTTATTTTACAATGCCATAGTTTCCCCTACATAAATGTAAACGCTGGATTTGAAAGCACTAACCAGTCTACCCTTAAGTTGTTGTATTCCAATAAAGTCGGAAACACATTATTGAAACGCGACGCGGCCCGACGCAACGTGACGCGCGTTGAGTCAAATTAAATCCACTATTTTCTATGATCAGAATCATATAAGGCATCGGAGTGCTTATACTGAGTTTTTTCATTTCACTTTCGATAGCGAGAGCGTTTGCAATTTGTATAGGAGTGACAAAGCGCGCCACCTAGTTGTCTCTTTGTGACTTTGTCTCTAAGTGAAATGAAAAAACTCAGTATACGCACTCAGGTGTCATAGTGTGCACAATGCACATCAGAGTGCTTATACTGAGTTTTTTCTCGATAAGCACTCGGGTGTCGATGCGTGGTGTCGCGTCGCGTTTCAATTGTCTGTTTCCGCTTTAAGTATTGTAGCGATTCCTCATATCCGGCACAGCCGTCTAGGATGATTTTAAATGACTGAAAGGGAATCGCTACGTTTTTGTTGAAATGTCAGTCCGTGACTAGCTAGGCTAGGTGATTCCTCAGAAGAAGGAGTACCATAGAAGGAGGAATAAAATAAAAAGTAACAGTTGTATAGCTGTCCATGTTACTCTTACGATAAATCTCTGCGCCAGAAAGAGACAGCTGTAGTGTACTCATGCACTAAAAATGTTACAATCGTACACGGTTGCCACAGATTACTGAACAAAGCCAAAATCGATAGGGCTGGGACAAACACCATAAAGATGTCGATATTATTTATTCCGATCTACATAATCTGTGTAAGTATTAATATTAAATGATAAAAAAATCACAGCTATTTTACACAATTTGCAAAAAGTATCTTTTCAATCCCATCACCATGTTTAATAGTGATTTTTCGGACCCATGGCTGTGTACCAAAAAACCTACGACTAAATTCCATTATTCCAATTCCAATTAATTTAAATTACAGTCATGGGCCCATGATAATCACTATTATCACCATTATCTATCTATCTAATTATCAATGTATTTATCTCTAAAAAAATATCATTTTTCCCTTGGTGGTGCTAGTGAACCAGCTGGAACCCCTTACGGTTATGTTATTATGTGCTAAGTGTGGTACATACCATATAAGTTACAATAAATATTCATAAGTAACAGTAAGTAATTCTACATCAGGTTTTCAATAATATAAATGGGACTAATAGGGCTATAGCGAATCGAAGAAAGATTTTACCGAGTTATGTGGTAACATGGCAAAATGTATATGTACGGCGAATATAGAAACTTTTTTTTAATATATTTGCAAATCATCAATTATCACCATATACAGCGCCACCAAGTTATCTGTCAGGTGGGTAAAATTGTAACTAAGTAATTAATTGTAAATCCTGTTCCCCATTTTTTGTTTTATTTATTCATTTACTAAGATTTATAGATATATGTTCATTAAAATTGAAAGATGGGTTAAAATATTCTCATTCTTCTAGGTAAATTTCTCAAATGTTACTACTAAATTCTCCACCAGCGCCGCTATCAACTGAACAGATGAGATGGTGGCACTGTAAGAAAGTATAATGAATAAAACAAGACCAAAATAGGAAAAACTATTTAATAACATAACATTTACACACAGGCACATAGATTGCTTCTGGCCCCACACTAGGATACCCTGTGTCGTGTTAATAGATTACGTATTTGTTTCCAATAAATACCTACCACCTAGCATGGTTACTCAGGGCACCCGTTGTAATAACATCATCAGTCCAGGTTCGATGGAATAAAATAAAAATTAAAAACCAAACGATTTATTGGTACAAGATTATTTGGCATCAAATAAAGTACGTAGTTTCAAGCTTTTCACATAAAAAGTGGCAGGCTGCAGCTCAATAGAGAAGAAACCAACACGTATTACTATAATGTATATGTTTTTTATCCCTGACTTCTGTTTTACAAGTACCTATTAACGTTTTTTTTTCACAAAAATGTGTCAGCCATAATGTAAAAGATAATATAATATTTTATGAAATTCAAATGAAATCAGCTTGGTTGCAGCTCACGAACGTTGTCCATTTCCGCGGAGGGCGCAACCTGAAATTTGTTTTTATTTAAGTACTTCACGTTTGCAAGTGATTTTTATTATTTTTTATGTGGAAGTTATTCCACATAAAAAATAATAAAAATCACTTGCACCAGAATCAGACTATGATAGTATTAAACTAGTTATGACCTTTAACTGCTAAACGTTGTCCAGGATAGAAAAAAACATCCGGTCAGGCAATAATCAGGGAAAAATTCTACAAGTGATATACGGCGCCTTGCAGGTTGGAACTGACAACCTATTTTATTATCCAAGTGGAGTAACCACTAGACCAACGAGACAGTCGGGTCTCATGTGAAATTCCTGATGTACATACATACAGCAAAACTTGCACCTCAGTCGACATAATTGTGCAGTATGTAGACTTTATTTTGTTTTAAGTATCATTATAATGTATAATTATAACCATACCAATGATCTGCGGGCTAAGGAAAAGCGTACGGCACTTGTTTCCAACCTACGCCACATGCTATTGTTTATGAAACAGTCGCTTGCTGCAAATGCGGTGTAAATTTTTCCAAGACTACTTTGTACGTGATACTGCGTCATCGACATTTGTTATTTTGTGCTGTCTTCGGGTAACCTGCAATAGATAATTAACAATTAAAACAACTATAAGAACGCAAGAAATAACTAAATATGCTCTACGAACTATCGATACTTTTTTCACTGAGAAAGTGGGAAAGTCCCATCCCTATTCCCCTACAACAAACAACAAACTTGTATTATGATTTATATCGAAAATATCACAATAATCATGATGAAAACACCATTCTCTAATAGCTAATTTGCAATTCTAGTAGCCCATAGTTGAAATCTTCGAGAAAATACCCTTTTAGGTACACAAAATTGAGACTTACCGGTGGAAGCTGATGAATGTTGTTTCATTATCTTCTCGGGAAGAATGAGATATACATTCTAACACAACACACGCCATGCCGATGGTTACTTATACTATATACCATGAGAATCCACTATAATTCACTTCAAATGGTGCTTTAGTAAATATAAAATACACAAGCTTCTTGAAAACGGCGCACTCCCAAACCTCTTGTCAAACACACTGCCAAACACAGAACACCCTCTGCCAAATCAATGTCATTGGGCGGCACATTGCATGCCGTCATTTTCTGAGCCGTTCTAATTTGGTCGCGTAATGGTAACCAAAGGTAACCAACTGACGTTTAAGGGTTGTACGCTCGAAAAAAGCAACAAAGACACGACTATATGTTTCTCTTTCTAACACGTAGCTTGCGGCTATTTAGATTGACGAAACAGACTATGTGGCACGTTTTCATTTTTTAACGCTCCTTCTATGGTACTCCTTCTTCTGAGGGTGATTCTCGATAAAAAGATAAACATAAATAGTATCATTGCAAAATAGTACCTTTTAATAAAAGTAGTTTGCTACAGTATCTACTTATGTCAGAAATAACGACTCATTATAGTTTTGTATAATACCAAAATATTGACTACATACGAGAGTACCGGGGTCGAATCCCGGCTGGGAACAAAAAAAAACCCCAGTTCTTGGACATTTACATGTTTGTGATGTCGCTGTTTCTGGTTCCCACGACACAGGGTATCCTAGTGTGGGGCCAGAAGCAATGTATGTGCCTGTATGTAAATGTTTATGATTATATTTATAAAAAATGGGATGTGTTTCTCCTATTTGTTTTAAATATACACGTATATACTATCAGGAGAGCGATATAGGCTATTTTTTAAACAGAACTCATGTGAACGAAGTTGCATAGTACTTACAACGCAGGCGAATTAAAATTACACCTCGATTTGAGTTCCTCTTGAGTTACTAATTAAGTGTCGCCCGAGTCTGGTGCCATGTTAATTCGCCGGGGTTGTAAATAACAACATAATATTCTTAGGGCCAATTTCTTAATTGAGAATATGAACTTAACTGTAGTGCTGTCTCGTCAAATTTCTCAGAAAAGGGCGTGCCAGAACGTTACTTAAGTATTTACTTTGTGAAAATTCTCAACTCAAAAACCGGCCCTTAGCAGTGAGACAGCTATAGAAGTTTTGAAATGTGGTACACCTACTAAAAATTTAACGGAATTATTTTTCTAAATACATACAGTAGAAATGGGTAGTCCGACGCCAGTCGCGCGTTTTAAATGACAAAAGTCGCGACTTTTTAGCATACCTACTAACTGTCAAACTTAGACAAAAACGCGTGACTGGTCGTAATACCCATGGTGAACTTATAGGTATCTATCGATATTTAAGTCTGGCTGTGCCAGTGTAACAAGTAAACTTGCTATGAATTTTGTGATACATTATGTACCTTGCTTAATATTCTTTCTAGTTAATTCTAGGCTAATTATTTCGTCCTAAATTTGCTTTCTAGGCATTTGAAGCGCTGGACAATTTTGTAGGGCGAAATTTGTTAAAAAGGCTAACTACAGTGCTACTTTTTAAATTAGTTTTACAATTTTATTGTTTATACTTATTGAATCTCCTTAAAACTCATGCACTAGTTGTTTGTGCAATATAATAGATACGATAAAAAATAAAAATAAGTTTTTAACATTGTCTTTTCTTCTTTGGTCCTTCGAGCCGGAAATTCAAATTATGTACATATTTATTTCATATTGTAAATAGTTTCTAACGTCAACATTTTTAAACGTTCTTGGAACCCAACATGTGTCAACTTCGTACACATTTAACAGACACTCAATAAAATCAACAGTGATTCAGCCAACATTATGGCCGACATTGGCACCAATTATGGTTCCAAGAAACCGACGGCTGGCTATCAATTAACAATAGTTCGGAGCACTATCGCTGAATAAACCATTGCGTCCTCTAACTGCTTGACTTCGCTTAAAAATTAATGCCAACTTTCGGGGGATGGCTCGACTCCGATAGGCTTGTGGCCATGGTTATGACGGGGCCGATCTGAATATTGCAAGCCGCGTCGAGCCAGTGTTTACTAGAACACATTAGCAGCAACATACCCTGTAATTGAAACGTTAGTAGGCGTCACTTGCAACACTTTCTTGCACTACAGACAGTTCTCACGTTCTCCATTCAACGGGGACACGCTTCAAATATTTAGCCCTCTCTCACCTACTTTACCGCACTGGAGCGGAGCAGACAAGGACGGGCATAGCTCCGCCAAGGTCGCGCCGAAGGCTGTGGTGTGAGGGTGGAGTGTTGTTAAATGGTCAGTGGTGCGTGAGGGCTCAGAGAAGGCGATCGGGCCGCCATGCCAGCTCGGAACACGCTGGTCAAAGTGATATCGCGGCGACATTACTTCAGAATAACCACGCTCAGTTGAGATGAATCAGTCCGCACTGGCATCGCATCCGTACCGAAAAGAGCAACAGTGGCGGTCGCGCCATCGATTGGTTACCGATTAAGAGTGCTAACCTCGGGTGTCCGAGTTGTATACAGCCGCTGGACGGCCCGTAAACAACTATAAACTATACATATGTGTATTTTTTTATTATACTAGTATTTTAGCCGTTCATTAGTGCCAATTCGTAACGTAGGGTTTTCGTTTCCTTTTTTTTTGGAAAAGTTTTCGTACTCAAAGTTTGCGATCGAGAGAAAATAAATTAATCGTATTCTTCATGGAATATGGGCATCTGCTTAGACACAGGTAAGCCGCGTTTGGAATATTTATCATCCGTTTTTGGTTCTACGCTTTGGTCCCAAGTTGGGCGCCAAAATTACGATACATTTTAGTTGGCGCCCGACCGTGGGGCTATATAATCCTTCAATCAACGTCTAACCAAACTGACAACAAAGTTTCCTTGACCGATTGCCTTTAGCGTAATGTAAAATAACATCTAAGCTTAATTTCAGCTGTAGGTACATTTGTCTAATTCGAGTTTTTACGCTTGTCCATTTATCCAATTTTCAGTAATAAAACCTGTTTAAAATCACACTTATGTGATTAATCGCGATTTCGTTGTTATGGTTAAGTGTCATTTTTAGGATTCCGTACCTAAAGGGTAAAACGGACCCTATTACGGACAGACGGACAGCGCGTCCGAATGTTCGTTCGTCTGTCACCAAGCTGTATCTCATGAACCGTGATAGTTAGTTGAAATTTTCACAGATGATGTATTTCTGCTGCCGCTAAAACAAAGAATACTAAAATCAGTAAAATAAATATTTAAGGCGTCCATACAACAAACGTGTTTTTTTTTTGCTCGTGACAACAACAGGTAGACGCTTGAAATATTCACAGAATATTGAGTTACATTATTCACTGGAAAAATAAATAAATAAAAATAAAATAAATATTGAAGGGGGTCAGTAACAAAAGCGACTTTTGAAAAAAAGGTCTTTATAGGTCGGAAAAAACTGCGAGTACGGAACCCTCGGTAGGTACCCTTCCTTATTTTACAGTTGATGAGTAGGTACTTCGTTTTAGATTTATGTAACGCTATAATTTCTTTACTTATTGACACGCCTGTCTAGACTTTCTTTTACGCCCACGCTTTCACGTCGAAATTAAGACCGAGACCTCCATGTTTTTCTATTTTAATAATTTTTTCTCAAACATCCTTGAAAATTTGAGCATTATTTCGACAACCTTCTTCGAGATAAATTGAAATTGCTGTACTGGCCAATTACACGCGAGCAGCGGCCGGAAAAAGTTCTATGAAAATTCATAACTGTCGTGTTTTGCGGCCAACTCTGATTTTAAAAGTTTATTGAATTTAGCCCTTAATCGGGCATGGGTAGTACCTATGATTTTTCATTGGTTTTGGACCTTATTTCAAGTTGATAAGGTTCAGTTTAATGTGGGAGCTATTCTCCCACGGTTTGATTAAGGGTTAACAGAATGCGTTCATAGTTTTAATTTCCACGCATTATTTGAGAAAAATCATATACATGCCTTGGCCACAACTAGGCATTGATGGACTCACGTATATGTGCCTCGGTATCGCCTCGGCCCGCATTTCCACGTTCGTCCATCAATGCCTCTTTTGCTGGCCGCTGCAGTAAGGTAGGTACTATATCGCTTCAGATTTTAATCAGCTTTACACTAAGGGCCAGTTCCTGAGTTGAGAATTTTCACTAAGTAAATACTCAAGTAACGTTCTGTCACGCTCTTTTCTGAGAGATTTGACGAGACAGCACTACAGTTCCGTGGTTAGCGAAAATTCTCAATTCAGAAATCGGCCCTAAATCGTCCACCACTACCTACCTACCCTACTTAACTGTAGTGCTGTCTCGTCAAATTACTCAGAAAAGAGCGTGACAGAACGTTACTTAAGTATCTACCTGTTTACTTAGTGAAATTCTGAAGTCTGGAACCCTTACATACTATGGATCTTTTAGCCTATTTTGCCATACAATTTTATATTTTTTTATTACTTCATACACCTCAGCGCTTGAAATCGCCAATCCGCGGTGGGCCCGTGTGATGATTACTTCCATACACTCTGAGAAAAGGCCGGTGCCCTGCATAGGCTGATTACTTTTAGGTATTGTGGCCTCCACGTGTGGAGAGGCACTTCGTCTTACTTCGTCCAACCTCGAGAATGTAGCGCCGTACTTCCGTCAACTTCGCGAGTACCTAGTATCATTATCATCAACCCATTATGTCCCTACCGAGGGGCACGGGTCTCTTCCCTGAGGGAGGATAGGCCATACTCCACCACGGGGGCCAAGTCCGGATTGGTGGAGGCTTGTAAGACTAGTGGCTGGCCTTACCTACTGTCAGAAGTTTTCAAGCCGCCCTAAGGCATCTGACTTGGTTTGACGACTGCCATCTATCGAGGGCAGTCGGCACCAACTGCTTAACGTACCTTGCGAAGCGCTAGTCACAGACGGTCACCGCTAAAAAGCACTAAACGCGCCCAATATTGCTTAACCTTCGTGATCGTTTAAGATCACTCAGGCAAGGCAGCCGGGGCTACGAGCGAGTAGTTTGGAGGAGGCATATGACTTAATGTTTTTCTTCCTATCTACCCTAGAACATAACAATGAAGAGGCCGAGACGTCGACGGCGGGCCAGCAGACGCGCGGAGCAAGCGCCTGGGCAGGCCGCGCCACGCCGCCCACCGCCGCCTTCCCCATGCAAAACACCAGTCATGTCAAGTTCGAGCCACCCAGCGTCCCTGTCATATTTATACTTGGTGAGTGCTTCTTCAGGCCTTCAATTCCCAGAGGAACATAAGTGCTTGCTTGGACAACAATCCTTAACAGTTGCAAGCCAAAGCCAATACATTAATGAAAATATTATGTAGTGTAGGTACTTTCGAAAAAATATAGACTTCGAAACTCTTGGTAACCATCCATCATACCGTTAATTTAATACTAGAAATAAACATAAATTGTCATAGTTAATACTTATTTTATGGGGCACTGTATAATAGGTACAACAAGACTCCCCAAGATTATATTAGAGTTACCTCCGCCGCGGTTTAAGAAATGTCTCAAGCACACTCTGTGCAAAAAAGCTTAGTATAAAATCAACGATTATTTGGAAGACAAGGATGTCTGGTGTTAAATAGTAAATTAATATTAAAGGTATATACTAGAGTAGATTTTGAAATTATAAAATTAATATTGATAATTGTGTCTAGTGTTCAACACATCCATGAGTAATATTTTTAAGTTAGATAGTTTGTTAATTAAACTAAGACTGTTTTGAAAAGAATAAATGTGGAGTATCTTTGCTAGTTTCTTCTCCACATACTCTATGAATTGTGAAACTAACAACTTTGACGTTCATAAAGTAAACGTTTTATTTGAACTTTGAAAAAAAAAACCTCACTCCTGTTATCCCCGAGGGGGTAGGCAGAGGCACCAATCACTAGAACTGGACCCAAGTTTTGCCGAGTTTATTAGGTCCCAACGTGACAAGTGGCAAGCCTGTCGCCGTTATCCGGACACAATTTATCAGCGAATGGTGTTGCTGTACAAACAAACAAATGTACGTAACTAAAAGTCATTGGTACCTACATGCGTGGTTCGAACCCAGACCCTCATGATGAAAAATTTGATTTTGACAAAATTGTGCTCAATCGCCAGTAGGTCTACCTGGGTAATGCCACGCCGCCTTTCCTAATAACTAAACCCCTTAAATGAACTTCCTGTTACTTTAACCCTTAACCAGGTTATGGTGTAATAGATCCCACTTGAACCACATTGTACCTTATCACCTTGAAATAAAGTCCAAAACCAATGGAAAACTCTTACTCCCCATGGCTCGTTAAGGGTTAAGATATTTGAGAATTCCTTTAAGAAAAATGTTACAGAATTTAGTTGGGTCATGGAGGATGAAGCAATCTATGTCATCATCATCAACCTATCATGTCCCCACCAAGGGGCACGGGTCTCTTCCCTGAGGAAGGTATAGGTATACTCCACCACGGGGGCCAAGTCCGGATTGGCGGAGGCTTTTAAGTCTAGTGGCTGGTCTTACTGTCAGAAGTTTTCAAGCCGCCCTAAGGCATCTGACTTGGCTTAACGACTGCCATCTATCGACGGCAGCCGGCACCAACTGCTTAACGTGCCTTGCGAAGCACGGAACCGCTCGGAAAACTGCCACTTGCGTTAGTCATAGACGGTGACCCATCCATGGACTGAAGGCGCCGTATGTTGCTTAACCTTAGTGATCGTTTAAGATTACTCAGGCAGCCCAGGCTACGAGCGACTCTATGTGTATGTAAGTATTTGTATTTTTTTTATGTTTTATGTTATCCAAAGCTCCACTTGCCCACAGGCGGCCCTGGCAGCGGTAAGGTGACCCACTGCGACAACCTGATGCAGGAGCGCCGGGGGGTCGTCCACATCAACATGACGGACCTCCTGCAGCAGTACGCCATCGGGAACGGTACTGCCCCCCGTCGTTACACCGGTTTGCACACTAGATTCCACCCTAGATACACCCCTGCTCTATTCAAAAATTGTCCCTGGCACTGCAGCGTACTAGCAGTCACTACGCCTTCTTGCTCTTATATAAGACACCACCAAAACCTGAATGAGGCCAATCGTCTGTCAAATCCCATTATAAACGTAAACGTCAGCCTCAATGTTTATCAATTTGTTAACAAGCAGTATTTAAAAACCATAAAATAAGGTGCCAAGGTTGTGTGGAAGAGATCGCTTTTAGCGATAAGACCGCCAATCGTATACGACAAACCTTAGGTATGTAAGGTTTCTTTAATGAAAAAAGATAGATAGTGAACACTTTATTGTACATAAAAAAGGAAATTACACAGGTATTTTCTTAACTTAAAGTACAGACGGCGGCCTTATCACTAAAATTGATCTTGAAAATTGAAAATTGAGTAAAATATTGGAGAAGGAAGTAGATGTACAAAATCAGTGAAATAATAATTTATTTCTGAAAATAATTCAATTAGTGATTTTGACCACTGACCCACGACTTAGAACCTGGCCTAGACTAGAATAGACAACATAAAATTTATAACATTTACATACTGGCACATACATTGCTTCTGGCTCCACACTAGGATACCCTCGTGGGAACCAGAAACAGCGACGTCACAAACATGTAAACATCCAAGACCTGGGGGTTTCTTTTTTTTTGTCCCCAGCCGGGATTCGAAACTGGGACCACATGGTAGGCAGATACGCTAACCACTGCGCCACAGAGGTCGTCACATAGCATTAATAATGCCAATAATGGCCCAATTTTTTCTAGACAGCGGGCCCACACATGGCGAAACTATAAGGGTTCCTTGTCTACCAAAGAACCCTAAAAACGGAACATCTTGCACACCCGTTAGTGTATCCACCCTGTTCCTCACTGTTAAGTGAGCGACTGTTTTTCTACTGACATGTTTGTTTGTACAGCAACACCGTACGCTGATAAATTGTGTGCCCAGATAACGGCGACAGGCTTGCCACTTGTCACGTTTGGGACCTAATTAACTCGGCAAATCGTGGGCCCAGTTCTAGTGATTGGTGCCTCTGCCTACCCCCTCGGGGATAACGGGCGTGAGTTTATTTATTTTTTTATTTTATGTTTAACGTAGAGCCTCAACCAGTAGGAGGCTCGAGACACAAAAGGGTCGGTCGCGGGGCGCGCGCAATTTCTATGCAGCGCGTCGCATCTTTTAGTAGTCAAGAGAAGATTTCGGGATTTACTACAGCGTGGCAAATTAATATACAGGTGGATACCTTGCACCCGGCTAAGTACACCTACCAAATATGAGACCCATATTATTATGTATGGCCGCCCGTCAAGGATAAAGGATCGCATTAGGAAAAAAGAAATGAATGAATGAATGAAAAATTCTTTATTGCACAATAAACAGTGTTCTGTACAAGGGCGAGCTTAATACTATAAAGTATTTTCTACCAGCTAACCATGGGTGATGTGGAAAGAGTAAAGGGTAGTGCTATAGAGGTCATAAGAAACAATAAAAAAGATAAATTACCTACTTGCAAATTCGCAAACTTCTAATACGTATACTACACACTATATTATAATACTTCATAAATATGTACCATTATTTTATGCATACCTACCTACTATAAATACATAAATAAATAAAAAGATATATAAATAAATACTTTATATACATAAATTATGTCGGATTGCTCTGAAGTCCAAAGTAATGTTAGAAAGTATTCATCTGAAAATTTTGAGCGTGTTAGTTACATGCTAAAAAGTATATATTCCACTAATCTGACAAAGAGTGAGTGAAAGAAGGGTAAAGTAAAGTTCCTAAGTACAAAGTTGTAAAAATCCCTCTGTGTTGCCATTTCATAGAAGGAAATATTCGGTAGAGGGACGCCATTTTACTACAATGCACTAATAACATCGGGGCGCTGAAAATCCCTAGCCCAAGTAATTTGCAACGCCCGTAGGCACCAAAGAATTTTCTATTAAACGATTGAACAAAATTCATGTACCTAAATGAATCCGCAAATCCAAAAAATTATATGTGTATTGCTTACGAAAGGTTTGGTTCAAAAACTATAGGCTTTTGAACATTCACTTCAGTGCAGCGATCAACGATAAGACCGGAACGTGTGTCCAAATAGACCTTTTCCATGTAGCGCTACAATAATCATTACACTGTCAGTCTGGTTTGTTAGCCATCAGCGTATTTCCGTAACCCTGAATCAATTCAGGGTGGGACTGTTGAGCTAGTTACCCTGACATAGATAGGACTATGTTTACAACCATTCGGGTGCCTACTACGAGTTTAATTAAAAGTCTAGTCTGTTGTGAACGAAGAAAACAATTTACCTATACGCTTAGAAATTATTTTTAAAGCGGTGGTGGTCTAGTGGGTAGAACTGTGGACTCTGAAGCGGAAGGCCCAGGTGCGGGCATGTACCTATGACTTTTTTCTAAATTATGTACATTTGTGAAGTTATAGTTGCAATACCACTCGCTAATCGTGAAGGTTAAAATCGTGAGGAAATCTGAGTGTTTGAGCCTCAGTGCTTGAAGTCGCCAATCTGCGGTGTGCACGCGGAGTGATTAAAGTCCATACTCTCTCTCTCTGAGAGAATGTCTGTACCCAATTTCGTTTCGATGGGTCTGTCCGACTAGTTATACTATTTGTTATACGATATAACAAAACGGACAAAATAAATCCGATTAGTTATACTGTGTAGTATAACTAATCAGATTCGAATTAATTAGGTGAGCTATGTCCAAGTAGTTATACCTACTAAATGAGCTGTTGTAGCATGTTAGCTATACATGGAGTTCGAATGTCGAAGCTCATTTCAGACCCACGGTACCCCTGGTCATGTACCCCTGGTCATGTATCCCTGGTGGTACATTGGGTCTTTAAAGTTAAACTGTACCACCGAGTGTAAGTCACTAGTGGATGAGCATTCCGTCTGTTGTCCGTTTGCCAATGTGCCTAGCCTTCTTCCGCTTTAGTTAGACCGTACTAGATGACTTCATCATGGTTTGACTCTTGACCTGGGGATGTCATGAAAGACATGACAGAAAATACCTATTTTATTGCACAAAGAAACATTACCTAGGAAAAAAGTTTCTTCAAAATCCTGCCAATGAGACGGAAACTAGGATTAATTAACAAAGACACTTTCCAGACGCTCTGTCTATACAGGGTGTTGATTTGTACAGTTTACTCCGACTCAGGGGTGGTTATTTACATGATACTGAAGCAAAAAATATAAGAAAAAAAATTTTTTTTTTAGTGAAACTCACCTTAGAATCATAAAGTTATATGGCTTAGCTTCTATCGTTTGCACTTGACGGGTCCGGCAGGGGTCTCGCGGGGCGGGGCGGGAGAGTCCCGCCGCGCCGCAAAACCGGGGATGTTAGGTGATTTTTGAAAAAAAATTGTACATTTTTTTTGCTTCAGTATCATGTAAATAACCACCCCTGAGTCGGATTAAACTGTACAAATCAACACCCTGTATATTCTAAAGACGCGAGTTTATTTTCAGTGACAAATTATGCGGTAATAATATCATTGAATTTAGATCTAAACAGGGAATCATTACTCCCAAATCGTGAACAGATACCCAAAACTCGGAAGTATATTATTTATCGGGTACCTACAAACAAATGTCTGCAAACAAAGCAGATATAATCCTACGAAGAATTCAGTAAAAAAAAAAAGTTACGTGCAACATTCACCTTTCAACCAGTCGATTTCTTTGTCCATTTCAATCGGTCTTCGTCTAGGCAGTCCAGGCCGAGTTTCAATGTCGTAGCTCTAGGCAAATTAATTCTTCCATTCAAGTACTCGACAGAATCTTTTACCAAACTCCAACGTCGCCTGCTTATCTCAATAGACCTTCGCCAGTGGATTAATTATTGTTAGATAAAAGGGCACGAAAACCTTTAAAAAAAATGGCCCTGTCAAAATCGACCACCACTGACTTTAACAGATGTTGATTGATTGATTGATTGATTGAAAATTCTTTATTGCCCATGAACCAATATCTGTACAATAGCGAGCTTAATACTATAAAGTATGATTTTTTTATAAATATAGGTAACATTGCTGCTACAAAATCTTCGCGTGTTTGTACAAGCGATGTTGAAGCTGAAATGCAATAAACATCTGTGAGTTCGATTGAATAGAGAGCTTAAGTCAACGCAGTGATCTCGGCAGCGCTGATTTTCAGCCACTACCCATGAAAAACTAAACTTGAATGTAGCAGAAAGGTAACAAACTTACAAAGTCGGTGTCTTAACCAAGATAAGATAAGAATACTTATTGATTATTGCACACAGAAACATGAGATAGAAATAAAAATTACAATTTAAAAAGTACAATGGGCTGCCTTATTGCTAACAGAAATTTCTTCCAGACAACCTTGTGACAGACAGGTTGCCGAAGGAAAAAGCGAGACGGGTAGTCGGTGCATATACGGATAATACATACTAATAGTTAATAATAAACTTATATAAATCTTACTTAAATAGTTGCAATAAACAGTAACTACTACATAAATAAGTTCTAATACCAAGAAGAGGGTAGAGTGATAACGATAACATACCTGCATAAAAAGGAAACTAAAAATGCAATAAATACTTAGTTTAGAGGGAAATATACAGTTCTTTTCCCAATTTTCGAAGATAGCTGAAGAACGGGTGCTCCTTATTGAGACCGGCAGATCATTCCACAACCGCTCTGCCTGTCCGTACAGTGAAAGAATGACCTATTAAATGGTGTCTTGTACTTTTGCACTTACAACATCTAAGCAATGGTCGGCTATAGCTCAGGCCTTAGTAGCCTCGATGTCATCACATTCTCGCCACGAGAATGTGATGACATCGAGTTCTGAGAGATGACGCCAAAATAGTTTCTCCCAACGTGTTCCCGTGATGAGCCGTTCTTTACCAGTCGAGCACCCGCGTAGCGATTCAATAATGCATTGTAGTAGAGCTGTATCGATTTAGTTCAACCGCCGCACAGCAGACAACGACAGGTAATGAGGCGACATTGACTGATGACAGTGACCCCATTATGACCATCCATACCTTGCAAAAGTCAAAGCGGCGGACTTCTTTGCGAGTAGTAGTTTGTTTTAGAGAGCCAGGTGGGCTATGTCGAGATTTATCAATACAAGACCGTGGGTCTAATACCCCTACGGCCTTACTGATAAATAAGTTATACACTCTGAATAACTATTTGACGTAGGGTAAACTATACATTGATTGGCACCTTAAGCAAAACCTTGACTTAATTTGCTTCCTAAGCATTCAATTTCATATTCAATCACTATTAACCATTTTTATTAGTTAGAATATGAGTATAGGTTGGAAATAAAAATTAATTCTTGCTTGTTGTCATAGTTTTATTTAAGAAAAAGAATAATAATTTGAAAATGTCTCCAAGACTACAGTCATTGGCATTACAGGTACAAACATTGTCACTAATAATATCAGTCATTGGCACTTATAATTTGTATGTTTGTTTTGTACTTAAAAATGCTAATTATAAAAAACTACCAAAATGCCCTTTAAGCAATTTTAATTCTTAATATTTGTGTTTAAAACTCACTGTGCCAATGACTAGGTGGGTGCCAACAATACTATAGTTTACCCTATATCAATTTATTCTGGTTTAATCGAATTTAGCGTACAAATAACCAGTTTGTCAGACCTGGCATAACGGCTGTATACACAGCTCATAACCTTTATTAGTAAGGCCGCTAGAGTCCAGGTCTTCCTGGAAAATAATATAAACATAGAGCATGGATCTCTAGTAGCCCCGGCCGCCTAAGTGATCTTAAACTATCACGAAGGTTAAGCAACATAGGGCGCGTTCAGTGCATGGATGGGTGACCGTTCTATGACTAACGCTAGTGGCATTTTTCCGAGCGGTTCCGTGCTTCGCAAGGCACGTTAAGCACTTGGTGCGGGCTGCCGTCAATATAGATGGCAGTCGTTAAACCAAGTCAGAGGTCTTAGGGCGGCAGCCACTAGTCTTACAAGCCTCCACCAATTCGAACTTGGTCCCCGTGGTGGAGTATGGCCTATACCTTCCTCAGGGGAGAGACCCGTGCCCCTCGGTGGGGACAAAATCGATGGTTGATGAATAAATATAAAAATATCGGTAAATTTAATCTCTGTGTGCATGAAAGAATATTCTATGTATCGATCTATATTGGCAAGCGAAACACAAAGTACATAAATGGGGGTCCGGTCACACTCTGTATACGTTATAGCTGTGATGTTACGGTAAATTATAAATATTCTGAATGATAACTGCTTATTAGGTGGCTATCATCCGTGGGAACCGACACTGCGTCCGACTTTCTGTACCAAGGTGTGTTTCCGTTATTAGTGGACAATCAACATCGTAACTTCCAATAGCACAATCACTTTTCCTGGTCCCAAACTTTTACCGTTTTTAACGTTTTAATTTAATTTCACCTTCTCCTGAGATACAGGTTTTTCGCCTAGTTTAGGAGACACGATGCAACGACAAGTATATTGAAGATAGGCACCAAACGGTGGTCGTCATTTTCACATGTAATTTTCGGTTTTCAAAATAAAAAAATTGAATTTGAAAAAAAATAGGATACCCCGTCAAATCAAATAATTAATTTACTCTGTTTTCAGTATTTGTTGTTAGTAGGGCTGCCATCCGTCCGGATTTCCCCGGGTTTGTCCTAGTTTGAAGGACGTCCGGGGGCCGTCCGGCAGGGGTTTCTAAAAGTGTCCAGTTATAACCCGGACACTTTTGTTGTCAGGGGAAATTCATTTTAGTTGCAAAAAATACTTTTTCAGAGGTGTCCGGGGAAAAAACATATTTTGCCCCAATGTCCGGGATTTTTGCCGTGTTTAGCCGGCGTCGGCAATTTAGGTGATGGCAGCCCTAGTTGTTAGGTATAGCGACAACAGAAATGAATCATCTGTGAAAATTTAAACTGTCAAGTTATCGCGGTTCATGAGATACCTGGTGATAGACAGGCAGACGGACATTCAGACAGTAGTCGGTGGAGTGTTAGTAATAGGGTACGGAATCTTTCGGTACGGAATCCTAAAAATAGTTGGAATTAGACTGTTCACGTGCTGCCTAGTTACGTTCGTTACTGTCATATTTCTCACTTACGTTGCATGTAAACATTTGAAGCCTGTAGCTGGCTTAACATATTTAGAAAATATGGCTTTAATTGCATACAGTGGCCCGCACGTGATAGTCTGCTTGCCATTGATTTTTCTACACGTTTGTACCTAATTTAACCCCTATTTCACTGGTAGCTTTTATTGTTTGTCCATTTTGGCCAATGTCACGTTATTGTTATTCACTTACTGTAGACGTCAATTGACGTGTACACTAATTACAAGCGATTGGACCTGCATTGATTGTAAATCAGCGACGAGGGTTCACGCTAGGGTTGAAAATGGCATGTAAAATAAATCTTTCAAAAAAATCTTTCAAACAACCGCTGTATCTTCTATATTAATAATTTCGTACCGGTCTACTGTAGACTCAAACGTAATATCGATCCGAGTCGACAACTTACAGGCGAAAAATTCGGATTATCGAATATTCTCAATATAAAAATTAGTTAATTGCTATATACACCGATATATTTTTAATTGTAACTTTTACTTGTCTTTCGTTTCTTGTGTGCAATAAAGAATATTTTCATCTTAAAACAAGCAAAGAATGACTCGTTAACCCATTCTTTGCTAGATTCGTCCAACCTCGTACGGCTCCAACGGTGAGCCCGTATTTTTTTTATTCATGAAAGCTGACATTTAACACTAGAAGGGCCATCGTTCCATTTTTGTCCCACTCGCAGGTTTCATCGTCTCTAACTTTTTATTTTTTCTACGCAAGACCGTGGAAGTTTTTGACTTTTTATAATTTATGATATTTATTTAATTCAGTATGTATTCTATGTGATAAAAACAAAAGTAAATAAAATAATTTGCGATTTACCTAGAATTGCCGCCGGGTCATTTTTGTCCCGCCAAGATTCTAAGCAATAATTCATCGTAAAGTCTTTTCTCCTGGCTAGTTGTGCTGATGGAGGTTCGACTAAATAGTTTAGCATTGTTTCTATTCACTTCTTCGCCTGATGACGAGCGTTTAGGTAACTGGCTGGTAAATAAACTGATGGATCCTTACATCGACAAAGGTAGGAATGTTACTTGTGACAACTTTTTTACTTCACTTTTACTAGCGAGATATTTGAAGTCTGAAAACACTAGTATTGTATCGTAGGCACTTTAAATGGATTTCGAAGAGAAATGCCTATTTCCGTAAAAACTAATTATAAAGAAGAATTATAAAGACAAGACGTCTCTCCTAAAAACTGGTGACACAACTTTGGCTGTTTATCAGGCTAAGCCAAATAAAAATGTTCTAATGCTCAGCACTATGCATCAAGATATAACAATAATTTCTAGTTCCAGGAGAAAACCAGAAACAATACTATTCTACAACAGCACGAAGTATGGAATAGATGTTATCGTTTCGATGAGCAGGAAATATACAGTGAAGGCGGCTTCTAGACGTTGGCCACTTCATACATTTTATAATATGTTAGATTTGGCGGCTATAAACGCATGGGTATTATATAAAATTATCAACAATAGCAAAATTAAATTAGAAACTTTTTATTGCAACTGAGAGAAGAGATGGGATCACAGTACATGAATAATAGAAAAACAGCCACTCCTACAGAAATTTCAGAAAACCTACCAGAAAGTTATGAAAAACGTACAAGGCTCAGAAGATCTGAGGTACAAGGTGTCAGGTCAAGTCAAAATGTCATATGAAATGTCACATGTGTAAAAAAATCTGTCTCTAATAAATGCACTATAAAGAATGATATTTGCTATTCTGATAATAAATAGTTTGGAGAGTTGTGGTTGTTGTTAACACGATAGAGTGGAAAGTTACGTGATATAAGGACTGGTCATATTATGACTCATCTTTCATTTGAAAAGTGCTCTGCCGTTTAATGCCCTTCAGCCGGATTTACATTTTCTTTATTTCCACGCTCTTTAAGCATGCTTTACATAGAGGTAGAATAGAATAGAGACTTCTAAAGTTTACACCCGTAAGGGGCAGCAAATTTTTGGGGTTGCCTTATGAATAAAATAAAAATCCAGTTATCACTGGATTATGATTTCATCATCTTTCATCGTGGTGGTCTTGTCAAAAATCATCCCAAAGGGGTAGGCAAAGACCACTTATTATCTATACATCATAGTGGTAAATCATCATCGAGCTGTAATTACGTAAGACTCTAAGGAGAGTCTCGCTCTATGGAGCTGTCTGATTTAGCCCTTTTGTTCCCGGTATGTCACACTATCTTATGTGACACTGTTACATTCTGGGACTTTTTTCCTAGTAAGTACCTATCTCATACTCCTACTCCGAACTGTCATACCTATACATTCTGATTTTGATTCTTTCAAGTTGTCTAAGTGGAAAGTTATGTACGTATAAAGAGCTGGACACATCGTCCCTTATTATTTCATCACACCGAATTGGTATTTGTGAATTATCGACCCCACAAATTACCAACGCCAACGTTATCAACTTAGGGACTGTTTGTTTGAGGCTTTATACGTTCGTGTACTTGCTATTTTATGATAATATTGTACAACGTTGCGCAATACAATGTACAAATACAAATGTTTTGCATGTGTTTTTTCTGGTCCAACAAAGAATATTCTTATCGACAGCGGCTGACATTTAGGTACTCAAACTAAGACATATTTCGTTCAATCGGATAGGAAACAGTCGAAAGAGCAATAACTACTAGTTAAAAACTGTCTTGCGGCAGGAGTAGGAATCGTTGTTTACATGTCCAGTTTCCTGACCCGTGCAGTATTAATAGTAGTTGATGAGGAGAGTAAAGTTAGGGTATCATTTAAGCTATCACCAATTTAATTAGTTTTGTGTTTCTTAAATAATAGGGTTTGTCCTCAAAATAGTAGATCTGTCACCAAAATGTAGTCACCAAACAATGCAAAATCAGTTCCACAATAAATCACCTAAAATCCTGAGATATAAGGTCTAGTACCAAATAAATGTTTTTGTATGTATTATAATAGGTGTGTCCTAATAAGTATTTAAGCAAACTAATTTAAAGAGATCACCAATAAATCATATTATGTTAAAGAGGCAACAAGAGGCAAGGTAAGAACGCATCAAAGTCGAGTCTGTTTTCGATCTTACATAGAGAACCTAACGCTCCGACGCGCTCCGCTTCGCTACGCGCGTCGTCGCACCTATATTTCTGTTGTCACGTATTCTTTACACGATTTATTTGGTGACAGATCTACCATTCTGAGCACAGAGCTATTATTTAAGTAACAAAACTGTTATTATAAGAACGAAGTTTATATTCATGTAATGCAATATAATTTTATTGGTTATCGATCTCTTATTTTACACATATATTAACATTAATTTGATAATTTATACCTGGGAACAATTTTTGTTTATCTGAGAACGAAAATATTTCGTGGCGATAGATCTATTTATTAGGTGATACAACTTGATGACAAATATAAATTTTGGTGATAGAAAATATAGATGCCGTAAAGTTATAGACAATGCCAATTCCTGCCCCAATAATACTTACCCAAAAATACTTTAATTTACAGACTTAAAGTATGCATAAATGATTTTATTAAAAATAGTAAAAAATAACTATAAATATAATAACTATAAAAGACCTATAAAAGCAGCAAATACTATTTTTTTAAATTCAAAATACCGACTTTATAACCTACGAATCTGTTAAAAAGATATATTAGTTTTTTAAGGGTATCTATTGTACCTATTATCTTCAGTCACCCTTTTGTAGCATAAAAAAATGCTTTCCATACGAAACCGTTATGATAAAATAGGGTTATTGTAATTTTACAAAAAGCTTTTGTTATGGTACGTTTGTACCCTTATAACTTAGCAGTCTGAACTTTACGATAGTTCATGTTCTATAATTTCCAGAGTACAAATTATAACCTATCAACTGATATATAATTCATTTGTGTAACTGAAAAAAATCTGGTGGGCATGACGTCATAGAAATCTTGGCATTCTCATTTCTGATTTCTTTCCCGCAGATATGCAAGACTTCGGCTCGCTGTCCAGCAAGACGGTGACAGAAGTCCTGATGCTGGAGATGAAGATGGCGCCCACGGCCAAGACATATCTGGTCTCCGGCTACCCTAGGTCCATGAGGGACGTGGCTGAGTACTCCGACAAGGTGATTTCTTTTACATTTACGTACAGGCTTACATTGCTTCTGGCCCCACACTAGGATACCCTGTGTCGTGGGAACCAGAAACAGCGACGTCACAAACATGTAAACATCCAAGACCTGGAGTTTTTTTTTTCTCCCCAGCCGGGGATCGAACCCGGGACCTCTCGCATGGTAAGCAGATGCGCTAACCACTACGCCACAGAGGTCGTTTTACATTAGCCTATAATAACTTCCACCCACCCATGCACTGAACGCGCCGTATGTTGCTTAACCTTAGTGATCGTTTAAGATCACTCAGGCAGCCGGGGCTACGGGCGATTCACCGTCTATGCCTAACGCTAGTGGCATTTTTCCGAGCGGTTCCGTGCTTCGCAAGGCAGTTGCAGACTAGAAGCAGTTGGTGCCGGCTGCCGTCGATAGATGGCAGTCGTTAAGCCAAGTCAATGTCCTTAGGGCGGCTTGAAAACTTCTAACAGTAAGACCAGCCACTAGTCTTACAAGCCTCCACCAATCCGGACTTGGCCCTCGTGGTGGAGTATGGCCTATACCTTCCTCAGGGAAGAGACCCGTGCCCCTCGGTGGGGACATAATGGGTTGATGATGAATAGCTTCCACACAACACCATCACTTGACGTGGTCCCAAACTAGGATACCCTGTGCTATGGTAACCAGGCAAGACACACATGGAAAAACACCCAAACTAAGGCCATTTGTACAAATGTACGGCGGCCCCCAGTGGGCATCGAACCCACGACCCCTGTCTTGGTAGGTAAGCGACTTAACGGCTAGACCTACGAGTCAGTAAAATCTAGGTAGTCCACTGCTTCTCTAAGACAGAGAGAGAGAGAGAGAGAGGGTAGAGTGCGACAAGTGAGTCGTGGCTCAAGCTTTTGGCGGGAAATTTAAAAATCTTTTAGTTTATAACCCTGCATATCGTCTGAATAAACCATCTTGATACTTTTGCTTAACTTGATTATTTGTTTAATTAGTTTGGAGTCTCCAATGAATTTTGTCCAAACATAAATAAATATAAACAAAACGAAAACATTAACTACATCAAAACCAACATTTCCACTCCACCAAAAACATAGGTAATAAAGATGCACCGCATAAACTTATAAACATTTATTAATGCTGAACCATAATCAAAATCTGATTCATATCTTTTTTCTCAACATCTTTGAGTTCTTTGACTAAGTCTTCGATCTGACGTTTAACATTTTCGTCATCCGACAGACCTTACGACAAGAAATAATTCATGTTTGCTATAAAACATTATTACTCGTATGTACATACTAAAACATAGGTAAAATTATGTTGAATAGAAACAATAGTTTTTTCTTGTTTAAATCTGGGACGAGTATCAAACTGTTTGGGCTGTACTACTTGCAGCTGACATACCTAAGTTTGACAGTCAGAGTGTGGCCATATGAAGAATTCGAAATAAATAGCGTCCCAGGACTCGCTTGTCAGACTCTATGGGATTAATTTCACACGCATGGTGTTGCCCATTCTCTCCCAGAGGAAAACCAGCTGATTAGGGACGTGAAAGTAACGTAATGTAATAGGCCATTTGACAGTGTGAAAAAACCAGTATTATTTATACGTATTCGTATAAATGATGTGTCTTAAAACCGCTTTAAGGCATTTTTACTAAAAAAAAACAATTATGATTTGTAAAAAAAAACACAACATAAAATTTTAAAAATTTGTATCTGCCGCCATTGTATCGGAAACGGCCTGGATTGGCCGATTCTATGATGAGGTCACATGGCAGTAAAAATGGCGTCTGTCATTCATTCTTTCTTACGTTCACTAGTTGTTTTACCGGGAAGTGACGTCATAATTCCTGTGCGACGCCATATTACATTAAGCCTTTTTGGTGGCTTATTTGAAAAGTAAATTTTCGTTTGCATTTTTGAGAAGAAATACACGAAAGAATTAAAAATGTCCACTTTCTGAGGACTCCATGAACACCAACAAACAATATCAGATGGCTTTCAGAAATTGGTCAAATAGCCTATTAATACGAGGGCTGCTACTTATGTATGCGGAATAGAAAAAATAAACAAATGTATATGGCTAAATATGCTTTTATTGTTTTTCCAAGTATTCTCCACTATGATCGATGCACTTTTGCATTCGATGAAACCAATTTGTAAAACACTTTTTCCACTCTGATTGAGGTATTTCCAAAACGTGCTGTTTGAACGCATCTACGGCATCTTCACGGGTCGAAAATCGTTGACCACGTAATTTATTCTTTACATTTGGGAATAAATAGAAATCATTGGGAGCCAAATCAGGGCTGTACGGTGGATGACCCATCAATTCTATTTTCTGACCATCCAAAAAGGTAGTTGTTTCCTGAGATGTATGACAGCTGGCATTGTCATGGTGAAGTATGATTCTGCGTCGCTGGTTGTTATGGCGTATTTCTTCAAATACTTCCGGCAAACAAATGGTCGTGTACCACTCCGAATTAACTGTTCTGCGATTCTCCAGTGGTATTGTAGCCACATGGCCATTAATACCAAAAAAGCAGGCCACCATTTGCTTTACAGTGCTTTTTGCACGAGCCACTTTCGTAGGGTTCGGCTCATTTTGAAACACCCAAACTGTTGATTGTTGTTTAGTTTAGAGATCGTACGCGTAGATCCAGGATTCGTCACCTGTGTAGATATTATAAACAGATTTTGAGTCGCCTCCGTTGAATTTTTTTAAGGTTTTCTTGCACCATTCGACGCGAGCATCTTTTTGATCCTGAGTTAAGTTGTGCGGGATCCAACGCGAACAAATTTTTTTTACAGACAAATGTTCATGTAATATCCTATGAATGCTCGTCATACACATACATCATACATACATATGCCCAGAATAGCCTCTATCTCGCGATACGTAACATGGCGGTCTTGCATTATTAGTTTTCGCACAGCTTCAATATTTTGTGGCACAACCACCGATTTCGGGCGACCTTCTTTAACTTCGTCCGTGAGCTTACTGCGCCCGCGATCAAACTCACTAAACCAGTGATACACAGTCGTTTTTGATGGAGCTTCACCACCAAAAGTCGAAGTTAATTGATCTACGCACTGTTGTTGCGTTAAACTACGTCGAAAATCGTAATAAATCATAGCACGATTATTTTCACGAGTGAGTTCCATTTTTTCAGCGATATGACATTTTAAACCCAACAAAAACAAAACACTAACGTAGCTATCTAAGAGAAAAATATTAGCGGCCAGTATTTAAAAAAAGAACGAATTTGACCATGGAGGTCAGACATTGCGTTTAAAATTATTGGAATCCCAGATTCCGCATACATAAGTAGCAGCCTATGTATAACATACATAATATAACGACATACGTAAGCTCACACATGTATCCCAGAGGGGTAGGCAGATACCGGGACTGCCACCTGCCACGATCCTTACAAATCACTTTCGCTTCATCAGCATCCGTTAGTCGCTCGCTGCATTCACGCACTACAGGTTTCGGGTACCTACTTTTTGTCTGTTCCCATCTTTACAAAAAGCAGTAGGTACACAAGTCCTAGGCCATGTTTGCATGTCCACAACTAAAAGGTTCATTTATTTGACGACCTCTGTGGCGCAGTGGTTAGCCGAGCGCATCTGCCTACCATGCGAGAGGTCCCGGGTTCGAATCCCGGCTGGTGACAAAAAAACACCCAGTTCTTGGATGTTTACATGTTTGTGACGTCGCTGTTTCTGGTTCCCACGACACAGGGTACCCTAGTGTGGGGCCAGAAGCAATGTATGTGCCTGTATGTAAATGTTATTGTTATGTTATGTTATTGTACACACGAGTTTGCATGCACAACTAAAAGGTTCATTTATTTGTACACACGAGTCTGCATGTGTGCCGGGCAGTCACGCAAAGTGATAATAGAGTGGAGGCAATCGCCAGGGCGTCGGTTTAATGAAAATTGTGAAATCCCATCGGTGTTCGCTACATGAGTAAAGCTGCCTGCCTACTTGCGCCTTTACTTGGGGCTAGTGCGATTGGGGGGGTGTTATTGCGACGACCTCTGTGGCGTAGCGGTTAGCGCATCTGCTTACCATGCGAGAGGTCCCGGGTTCGATCCCCGGCTGGAGAGATTAAAAAAAACTCCAGGTCTTGGATGTTTACATGTTTGTGACGTCGCTGTTTCTGGTTCCCACGACACAGGGTATCCTAGTGTGAGGCCAGAAGCACTGTATGTGCCTGTGTGTAAATGTTTATGTTTATGTTAATGACAGTCCTGTAGAGTGTACAAACACAAATCCTGAACAGAGAGCTACAGAGAGTGATACAGCAATTGTAATTTAGCAGAAGGATTCCAAATTTCCAACCCACACAAAGTGAGTTTTTAGATATTTAGGTTTTTAGGTTTAAGCTGATTTACGCTCTCCATACATGTGGGTTGACTACCATGTGCATTGAATTGTGTCATAACTTTGCATATACTCATCGGATCGCTATGCAAGTCTTTGATTCTTAAAGTATAGATCAAAGTGATCATTTTGGTGTCCTTAACTCAAAAATATCCATGTTGTGGGTTGCAACCTTTTTGCTTAACTACCTTGGCGGCCTTATTAGGTGTGGTTTTTAAATAAATACATATATTTTTCTTTTACTCAATGTATTTTCGAGAGCTATTATGTCGCTGATGCAAGTGAAGATACAGCTTTAAAAGGTGTCTGTTAGGCACTCGTTCATTTCGATGACTGTAGTCGGGGTTACTGGCAAGTGATTGGTAATTTCCATTGTGCTTTATGGTATGAGTATGGGTATGAGTCATGGCGATAGGTCGTTGAGTCTTCGCGGAGGCGCTAGGCGTATGACGTAGTTAATGAAAAACGTTGGACCTTTTCCTGGTAATGGAGATGCTTTGTGCAAGTTTTTGAAGCAACTCGCCTCGTCACCTTACACGTAGGGTTGCCAACTTTTTTTCTAACAAATATAGTATTTTCGAAGCTATTACCTCTAAAATTATAGTAGATGGCAAAATAATAGTAAAAAAATTGTATGTGGTTAAATACGAGTATTTTTTTTTTTGTTTGACTTTATTTGACGAGAAGAGGGAGCTTTAGAAAAAGATTAAGGCTGGGTTCCGCTTTACGCAAAATATAGTGGTTTCGCCTACTATACTACCTATATTTTTTTTAGAAATACAGTATTGGAGCCCCTAATACAGGGTGTCCAAAACTCAACGACAAGCCGGAACCGGGTGAAAAGGCAAGTCATAATGGTTATCAGAAAAATAAAAAATAAGTATAGTAGGATACTATATTATATATTAGGGTTGGCAACCCTACTTACACGTGACCTCCGGATCGGATGATGGAGATCCACTGAGTAACAGTAGCACCTCCTTCTATTTTTTTTTTCCGATCGAATTTGCAAAGTGTCTGCAAAATCACTCAATAATTTCAATAGTCATTTTTAGACGTGGCCGTGAACATAAAGCAAAAAATCTAGGACTAGACAGCGTTGACGCCGAAAACGGCACAAATGATTTTTAGTCCTATTTAATAAAAAACTGTTGCCATCACGTTGCCATATTATCTGAGAGATTACACAGACGCAGATATGAAAAAAAGATAAGATATTTTTTTTCTATTGGTGGGAATAGTTACTCCTTTGAATTCCCTTAATTAAGTAAGCCCTCACGAAGTACTTGACTTCCACGCGGCACAATCACTTGACCCGTCCCAGACTAGGATACCCTGTGCTATGGTAACCAGGCAAGGACATTCATCATCAACCGTTAGAACCAGAGTGATCTAAGTGACATTTTTACCAATAACGTTTTATACCTAAATCAGCTCTGTAGGATGCCCAACATCTGTCAGCACGGCGACAGTCCTATTGCCAAGCTGTTTCACTTTAGATCTTGGTTAAAATTGTATGTTATTAATTTTAGTTTATAATAAGTTATTACTTTAAGTATGAAACATATCTGTTCTTGGCAATAAATGGTTATTCATTCATTCATTCATAAATCTTTCATGCCACACAAACTCCCTAACTTTATGCTAACTCCATTGAGAGACCACAATATCTCGCTATCGCTAATGAATTGGTGCGGTCTGCAATGTGAAGGCATGCCAATGCACTTAGATCACTGTTGTGCCCTAGATCACTCTGGTTCTAATCGTCAATTCGACATCTGAAAAATCAAATATTTTATTCATAACTAGTACCTACAGACGAAATGTTTGCTTTATGAACGTCAAAGGGTTTACTAATGTATTGCCAAAAATCGTTTCCCAAAGTATTACTTCCCAAACTATTTTCCGCAAATTATCACTTGGCAAAAAAACATTTCTCAAAACAACTTAAAGCAAATAAACAGTTAGCAAAAGTTATTATGGCAAGTTATTGTTTACCAAATAAATACTTGGTCAAAATTCATTTTACCAAAGAGGCAACAAGAGGCAAGGTAAGAACGCATCAAAGTCGAGTCTGTTTTCGATCTTACATAGAGAACCTAACGCTCCGACGCGCTCCGCTTCGCTACGCGCGTCGTCGCACCTATATTTCTGTTGTTACGTATTCTTTACATCGCCGACCCCCCGTTCCATTATTTGAAAATAACACTTGCCAAAATAAAACGTTAGCATAATAAACGTTTGTCTTAATAAAACTTGACGCAGTAAAATTATGCGAAATGATAATTTGACCAAATGAATAAAATGCGAAATGAAAACTTGCTAAAGTTTCATTTGGGAAATGAAACTGATGCCATAAGTTTATTGGGAAGTAAAATTTGGCGAAAAATACTTTGGCTAAACGGCGGTTTTCCAACGTCAAAAATTTTTTCCTACTATCGTTGTAAACAACACGTTTAAGTCGCTGCTACTACTGTAAAAGGTATAATAACAGTTGTAAAACGTTTTTTACACGACTCTCTACTTACTGTGCCTCTAACGATACGCATTTTCTTCAAAATCAAGTTTTCGGCCTGTGCTACGGTAGACCTACATTGTTTTGATGGCATGTTGATGTCCCGTAGTGCGTACGTGTAAACAAGGAAAGTCATTGATCAGTTTTACATCGGACGGCCACCGTAACTTCACAAATTAATCTTTTTTCTGCCTAGTAAAGTCTACGAACGTTACCACGATCTGGCCCTGCACACGAAGCTAGGAAAATCAGCATCTCTGCATACTTCAAACTCTACAATTGACATGAGAGACCCGTGGAACTCGGTTCACCATGTTAATTTATGAGTGCCAGTCAAAAATACTACTAGTCACCTGGTAGATAAAAATGTAGATTATTTCAATATTAAGATAAAAAGTATAGGTATCTCCGGACCTTTTTCTTTAATACCAGTGGATGGCCTTACTGCCAGAAGTTTTCAAGCCACCTTAAGGCTTCTGACTTGGCTTAACGATTGCCTTCTATCGACGGCAGCCGGCACCAACTGCTTAACGTGCCTTGTGAAGCACGGAACCGCTCGGAAAAATGCCACTAGCGTTAGTCATAGACGGTTACCCATCCATGCACTGAACGCGCTCTATGTTGCTTAACCTTCGTGATCATTTAAGATCACTCAAGGGGACGAGGCTGCGAGTGACTCGATTTTAATACCTATTTTGACGTAATTATTTTAATTTGGCAAATAATTACGATATACCGGGTGTCCCAAAACTCGACGTCAACCCGGAGCCGGGTGAAAAGGCAAGTCAAGCTGGTTGTCAGAAAAATATAAAAAAATCTAAGTTGTATGATTTTTTTTTTCAATACAGTCAGTTAAAACTAGGCAATTTTTTATTTTGAAAGTTTTTCTTGGAAATAAGTCCTATTTTTTGCAAGCTAGAGCAGCTGGTTTCAAAATTTTGATTACAGTTTAGAGAAGCATTATTCAGGGTTACACAGCAAAAAAAATAATTGGAAAAAGTAAAGATTTGTGGCAACAGGAGTAAAAAGACTGTCACAGGGTGTGTAATTTTGCGATTTAAAAAAAAATGCCTATAATTTTGAAATGATACAACTTAGACTTTTTTTTTTTTCTGACAACCAGCTTGACTTGTCTTTTCACCCGGCTTCGGGTTGACGTCGAGTTTTGGGACACCCGGTATATACACAAAGTGCATGTCGTGCAGGTACGGTATCGTTGAATGTGACACCGGTCATTGTTATGACCATTTGCGCCAGGTTATTTATTTACGCGACCCTAACGTCGCCATCGTTATGGCGATGGATGGCGTGTCGCATTGGTGTAAAATAAAAGGTTTGATTGAGTACAGCCGACAGCTTAAAAACCTTTACGGATGCTCTCTACTCCGTTGTGTTAAAAAGTTGTAATAAAGTTAAAAAGTTGATCTATACAAACGACTGTCGTTGTGGGGAAAATTTAGAAATGTATTTTATTTTATTCAACATAAACATTTACATAAACATAAACGTCTTTTTGGAAATCCATGGAGGAGGCCTATTTCCAGCAGTGTACTTCTTGTGGCTGAATGATGATGATGATGATGAAACATTTACATACAGGCATACACATTGCTTCTGGCCCCACACTAGGATACCCTGTGTCGTGGGAACCAGAAACGGCAACATCACAAACATGTAAACATGCAAGACCTGGGGTTTCTTTTTGTTTTTTGTGGATTAAGAACATCACAGCGAAAACAAATATTTGTTTTCGCTGTGATGTTCTTGTTTACATGTTTGTGATGTTAAAAATATTTTTATAACAATAATAAAGATACAGTTCACAAGGCCAATAACAGACATACACAAATAGGTATTTCAAAATTACTAACAATACCAAGATAACGCTCAACATCATGTAAGTACATACTCGTACATGCATTTAAATAATTATATTGTACAATAAAGAATATATTTATCTATATTATGTGTATGTTATAATATTGATTTGTTAATTTAAATGAAAAAATAAATTAATAAAAAAAAGTTCACGTCGTCCGATCGGTAGGACGAATCGGAATTACAATTCCTTGTAGTCCGATTAATCGGACCAACTGGAAAAAGTTTATGTCGTCCAATTGGTAGGACAGAGGCGGTAGGACAGAGGCAGTCGGACCAGGCCACAGGGGACTTAACGGATATTGGTCTAGCCGTTAATGCGCTTACCTATCAAGACAGAGGTCGTGGATTCGATTCCCACTGCGGGCCGCCGTACATTTGTACAAATGGCCTCAGTCTGGGTGTGTTCCATGTTTGTAATGTCCTTCCCTGGTTGTCACAGCACCAGATTGATCCTAGATTGACACCAGGTCAATGGATTGAGTTGTATTGAAGATACTATTATCAAGATTTGCCACCTTTATGTGTGAGGGTGTGCGTTACCTTTGTATGTGTGATCTATGAGTGCGAAAAAAGAAAGGAATGTCGTCAGTCTGATTTTCTTGTATCCATTTGTACGAATTAGTTTAGGGAAGAGCGGGTGATCATGCTCTTTCCACTATAAAGGAAAATTTCCCGCCAGGGCAGATCGTATGCCTGGGGACGGCCGGTCTAAATGTTGTTTGTTGGACGTTGTATTTATGGTTTGTCATGTGTAAACTTTGATTGCGCGATGCAGAAATGTGGAGTTTATAGTGCGCGCAGAGTTGACCATGTGCTAGCCACAAATGTATTACGGCGGCGGTCCCCGTTGTGAATCTAACACATAATAGCATCTCCAAGAAATGAGCAACCGACGACGCGAGCTCCGTCTCTGCTTCTCACCATGATTAAGCTCTGTGAATCAGAGCGAAACCTGTGGTGCAATTACGCAAGTACTCCACTGTATGGAGTTGTCTGATTTGGCCCTTTTGTTCCCGGTATGTCACACCACCTTATGTCACACTGTTACATTCTGGGACATTTTTCCCAGTAGGTATCTCATACTCCTACTCCGAACTGTCAATACATTCTTATTTTGACTCTTTCGAGTTGTCTAAATGCTTAACCCGATGGAGTGGAAACTTACGTAATATAAGTTCTGCCCTGTAACACTCTAACAACTCCATACAGTGAAGTCGTACGTAATTGCACCCCGGGTCGCACTCTTCCCATAGACTTCAAGTATCTAAGTGTATTCGTAAAACAATCTATAACAGAGGTTCTCAAACTTTTTTGGTGACGGAACCCTTTTGGAAAGCGAAATACTTGAAGGAACCCTACAATAAAACAATTGGTTTTAAATATGTATTCTTTATTAAAAAGCATAATAATAGTACAATGAAACAGTTACTACTAATAATTGTTGTACTAATAATTAAGTACTAATAATTGTTGGCTGTGCCTCGTGATACGCCGCGTCAAAACGTTCGACCAGACAGAAGTGTCTTGATTTTTTTTCTAAATTCTTGCGGAATTCCCACAGGGAACCCCTAGGGATCCACGGAACACACTTCGGGTACGGCTGATCTATAATAATAATAATTGACGACCTCTGTGGCGCAGCGGTTAGCGCATCTGACTACCATGCGCGAGGTCCCGGGTTCGAATCCCGGCTGGGGTAAAAAAAAAACCCATGTCTTGGATGTTCACATGTTAGTGACGTCGCTGTTTCTGGTTCCCACGACACAGGGTATCCTAGTGTGGGGCCAGGAGCAATGTATGTGCCTGTATGTAAATGTTATGTTATGTTATAACTCCGCGGGGATGTGCCGTCTCCCTTCACTGACCCCGAGCTTTCCTCCCCAGATCCAGACCATCAGCGGCGTAGTGCTGGTGAGCTGGCGGCAGCGCGTGCTAGAGCGTCAGATCGAGTACGGGGCTCGCTTGGGCCACGTGGTGCTAGGTCTGGCGAGGATGGAGCTGGCCAACTTCTACCGCAGCGTGATGCCGGTGGCTGAGTACTTCGATCAGAGCCACATGCTGGTCGCGGTGAGTAATCTATCAATCAATCAATTTTATTAACATGGTACATTCGACAACACATCATGGTATACAACCCATATTAGGTCGCAGCGTGACAAGTGGCAAGCCTGTCCCCGCTCTCCGGGCACAATTTATCAGCGAATGGTGTTGCTATACAAACATAATAAAAATACCTACTAGTATAGTAATATAGATTTTTTTTTATTTTTTAAGTTACTCTAGGCTTTTGATTTTACAAAAATTATAACTTCATAGAAAATACATACCTGTAGCCGTTCACATTTAAAATTTTCCAAATATCTCTATGTTAAGCGGTGGTGGCGTAGTGGGGTTGACCCTTGCTTCTCGATCATGGGGGTCTGGGTTCGAACCACGCATGTACCAATGACTTTTAGTTACGTACATTTGTTTGTACAGCAACACCATTCGCTGATAAATTGTGCCCGGATAACGACGACAGGCTTGCCACTTGTCACGTTTGGGACCTAATAAACTCGGCAAAACGTGGGTCCAGTTCTAGAGACTGGTGCCTCTGCCTAACCCTTCGGGGATAACGGGCGTGAGTTTATTATTTATTTTATTTATTTATCTCTATATATTTAAACGTGACAGGTAAAAGAAGAAAAACTATAAAACTATCGGCGCTTTTTTCTCGAAACTTACCATCGTGCAAATGCGTCTCTTATGGTTAGTACGGCAGCTATGCCCTACACATGTCGATGTGTAAATTTCTTATATATACATAGTATATTCTTCTTACAAACTACATAACTGTCATCAACATCAATCCATTATGTCCCCACCGAGGGGCACGGGTCTATTCCTTGAGGAAGGTAATAGGCCATACTCTACCACGGGGGCCAAGTCCGGATTGGTGTAGGCTTGTAAGACTAGACGCTGGTCTTACTGTCAGACGTTTCCAAGCCGCCCTAAGGCATCTTGACTTGGCTTGACGACTGCCATCCATCAACGGCAGCCGGCACCAACTGCTTAACGTGCCTTGCGAAGCACGGAACCGCTCGGGATAAAATGCCACTAGCGTTAGTCATAGACGGTCACCCATTCATGCACTGAAGGGGCCCTATGTTGATTAACCTTCGTGATCGTTTAAGATCACTCAGGCAGCGGGGCTACGAGCGGTTCTCATAACTGTTATGCCATGCATTATCTAAATAATTATGTAATATACTATTTGATGATGCTATGTTTCAGTGTTCACGTTGATTGCCTGTGGTTAAACTAGACGATTTCTTCGAGAAACTCCCTTGTTTTGTAGTAAGATTTGAAAATCAGAAATTTAAGTAAGTCACTTTAAAAAAAATAGATGTCATAGAGTTCTCTCAGAGACTTAGATAGTCTCTCTTCACACTTACTTAAAAGGTTTTGGACTAGGTAAAACACTGAAATGTACCCGCAGAACAGAAATCTATCAGGGCTCTAAATTATTGACTCCGTTAGTGCATTTAGTTTCAACTGCGCGTTATTCGCATACCAGCATAGCCGTCGGTAGATGACGACTCTACGGATTGAATTTATCATTATACCAATAGGATTTTTTTTTTCAAACCAGTTGTAAACAGATATACAATGGTCGCTGATTACGTCCGGCTTATCTTAGCAACCTTTCTTTGATTGAACCATTAACGCCCGAACCTAATAACCAATCCCCAATCCAAGATTGAAATCAATCCCAGATTATCCCTATCCAAGGATCGATCTCCTATCTGCGTCCTAATAACAAAAAAAAGAGACCCAATCTTTTTTCGGGCATGGATTGCACGGCAATCTTTTCCCTCCCGTACGTTCCTTTCTACGAAAAACTAATATCAATAGTAAGATTTATTTTAATACTTTTAAGCCAAATATATATGTATATAGTTAAATACGATAATGATGAACTACCCTAAACGGAAGATAATAAGGCTGTTTGGCATTTTGTCACGTCCATAATCATTTTTATTCAGATTATTTGGAAAGCGCAAATTGTTTGACTGAACGGAATGGAACGGAACGTTACTGACATTACTTGTGACACTAACACAACAATGATGACATTGACATGTTTACTTAGCAACGCCATCATTGAATTTAATAATTTTTATATTGATGCTGCTCGATAATACGAATTTTCCGCCCATATGTTGTCGACTCAGATCAACTATTTTTTTACGCTCTTTCATTTGGTGTGCATATCGTTCGAGTCTACCGTAGACACGAACGAAATTATTAATATAGATTACCCGTAATCCCAAAATATTTACTGTGATCCTAGAAAGTCGAGGGATTGGTATTTCGGATTGTTTCGTCGATCGATCGAAACGTCAAAATCGACGGATAGGTTATTGGGACGCACAAAATGCGATTCACGTACAGAGGGCAATCCGTAATCTGTGATCGGCCCTCCGAAAGATAGATTGAATTCTAAGATTGAAGTTTCTATCCACGGATATGTTATTGGGACGCATAAACTGAAAAATGGATTAATTTCTCAATCTGAGATAGGCAAAAATGGATCGGGATTGGTTATTAGGTTCGCGCGTAAGTGGAGACGTCACAGAACCGTATCGCTATTTTCGCATGTGACATCACCGGCCCATTAGCTCAGTTGGTTAGAGCGTCGTGCTAATAACGCGAAGGTCGCGGGTTCGATCCCCTCATGGGCCACACGATTTCTTTTTGTTTTTTTTTCGCCTATATTTCTCAACACCGATTGCATAACAATGAATGTCTAAGAATTTTAAATTAACCTTCGTTTTTTGCTTTTTAAAAACGGTACGGAAATGTGAATTAATATGTGCGTAAGCATTTCATTTCATTCGGCTTTTGTCTGGCTGTGAACATTTTTTTTAACTAACAAAGCAAATAAATAAAATTGAAAACTATAGTCGCAATTTCTTGAACTAATGACCTAGAACTACAAACAGCTTGATAGACGTTATTGTCTTCCGTTCCTTTAACGATTTCATCAACAATGTGTTCACATGTAAACTGTTTGTAGCCCGTTAGTCGAGGGTAATTTCCAGATACCTAGTTTGCCTTTGGAAACGAACAGAAACTTTGCCGAGGACACGAATGTCAATGACAAGTCAAACAGACATGGTTATTGGAACCGGCCATTTTAGCATTAAATATGCAATACTTAGGGCGGACTCTATCACAGAGCCGGTGAGCAAAACAAAATTACGGAACCCCTTTGTTCAATTGTCGTCTTTATTTCAAGGCCCTTAAGAGCTTGATTTGTGCTGCGGTCGCGCGGTGACTACCCTATACTTATGTAAAAAGCTACGCTCTGTAAGGGACACCATTTAGGTATTTACTATTAAAATAGTCTTCACTTATTCTTGTGGCTTTGTAGTATAAAAGCTAGTGCGACACCAAAATATAGGTTTGCCTTTTGCTCAGTGAATTTTTCAGTAGCCAACCACCTTCGTGAAAGCCGGTTTGTTAAAAACTGTTTTCTTAATGGCGTAATACATAATCACTGCTACTATTATCCTGAAAATTCATTTTCGCTTTATTAGTAGCTGGGGGATCGAGCTTCGTGTAATTATACGTATTTTCGTAAAAGACTTAGGTACGTATTTAGATACACTCTACATATTTGTATTGATTAACAGAAATGCTATAAAGCTTCTGTCCTCTTACAGTGCCACCATCATAACTGTTCAGTTGATGGCGGCGCTAGTGGAAAATTTAGTAGTAACATTTAGGAAATTTACCTAGAAAAATGAGAATATTTAACCCGTCTTTTGATTGCAATGAAAATATATCTATAAATCTTAGTAAGTGAATAAATAAAACAAAAAATAGAGAATAGAATTTACAATTCGTTAGTTAGTTACATTTTTGCCCACCTGAACAGGTAACTTGGTGGCGCTGTACGATAATTTACTGTCATCTAGCGCATCTGTTTGAGAACTTTGGAACTACATGAAACGTACAATATTTATTTTCTTTTAGTGCACTTACATATAAAAAAAATGGTACAATGCGGTGGACTATAATTACTATTCTTTCTATTTAATTTTTCCATTTAAATGACATCAAATCAAAAATATTTTATACAAAATAGGGCAGAAACTGCGACGTAATGTAAAAAAAAAAACTCACGCCCGTTATACCCGAGGGGGTAGGCAGAGGCACCAATCACTAGAACTGGGCCCACCTTTTGCCGAGTTTATTAGGTCCCAACCGTGACAAGTGGCAACCCTGTTAATTATTACCTGGGCACAATTTGTCAGGTTCAAGTTCAATCGTTTATTGCTTCATGTGGTACATATTTGGTCTTATTAAATAAAAAGTATCGTCCTTAACATGAGCCATGTTAGGGCACTGCAATAGAAGGAAAGAAAGAAAGAAGGATTTTATTAGAATTGTCACAGAAACACAGAAACAAACAAACAAACAAACAAACAAACAAACAAACAAGCAAGCAAGCAAGCAAGCAAGCAAGCAAGCAAGCAAGCAAGCAAGCAAGCAAGCAAGCAAGCAAGCAAGCAAGCAAACAAACAAACAAACAAACAAACAATCAATCAAGCGAGCGAGCGAGCGAGCGAGCGAGCAAACAAACAAACAAACAAACAAACAAACAAACCAACAAACAAACAAACAAACAAACAAACAAACAAACAAACAAACAAACAAGCAAGCAAGCAAGCAAACAAACAAACAAACAAGCAAGCAAGCAAGCAAGCAAGCAAGCAAGCAAGCAAGCAAGCAAGCAAGCAAGCAAGCAAGCAAACAAACAAACAAACAAACTATATAAACTCGGGCTTTTCCAAGCTTCCCGGACGTGTGGTGCAGTTACGTAAGAGTCCACTGTATGGAGTTGTCTGATTTAGCCCTTTTGTTCCCGGTATAACACACTGTCAGATTGTTACATTCCGGACTTTCCTTCCCAGTAGGTAAGTATCTCATACTCCTACTCCGAACTGTCATAGACATTCTTATTTTGACTCTTTCGAGTTGTCTAAATGATTAACCCGATAGAGTGTAAAGCTACGTAATATCGACGCCTTACTGCTAAAACTGACTTGTAATTACAAGTTTTAATATAGTTACGACATACTTGTAATTACAAATTTTAATATAGTTACGTCATCCAAAACTTAAACGCGCGAGTTTTCTCGAAACAACATTTCATGCAGATAGTCGGTTTTAGCAGTAAGGCGTCGATATAAGGGCTGGTCCAATCCGCTAGTGTGTAGCCAGCTTAAAAACAACCAGTTAATGCGTAACATTATTTTCAGTTTTCCGATATATTTTTTTCCACATAATTATATGATACGTGTTTGACAATGCGGCGTTTTCTGTGTCGTAATTTCTGTCAAATGCTTCATTATTCTTGGTGTCATTAATATGTACCTACCTTGGCAGACAGTCTTGCGTGAAGTCAGACAGTCGGATTTACTTAACATAGTTTTCTTCACATCAACGGGTGTATCAGTAATCTAAGATAGAGAAAATCGTCTAAAGTAAACATAAACATTTACATACAGGCACATACATTTCTTCTGGCCCCACATTAGTATACCCTGTGTCGTGGGAACCAGAACAGCGACGTCACAAGCTCGGAAGTATTTTTTTTTCTCCCCAGCCGGGAATCGAACCCGGGACCTCTCGCATGGTAAGCAGATGCGTTAACCGTTACGCCACAGAGGTCGTCAAAAGTCATACAGCACTGACGATTTATGGGCAGAGATAGAAATCCATAGAAAATTACTTTGATGAAGTTGTTAGTTCTGTAAAGCATATAAAGCCCTCTTTTTCTACGGAACTCTGCGCGTGACCCAACACGCACTTGGCCAACATTAACTCTTTGTTTCTGTGACAATTTGTTAAAATAAACACATTTACATACAGGCACATAATTACATTGCTTCTGGCCCCACACTAGGATACCCTGTGTCGTGGGAACCAGAAACAGCGACCTCCATAAACATGTAAACATCCAAGACCTGGGGTTTTGTCTCCTTTCTTTAACCTCCTCAGTGATGACCTTGAAAATAACAATTGAAAACCATTGTTATGGTGCACATGTGTGTACCCAGGGTATTATGCCCGGTTCACATTATTCCAGTAGCATTCCAGTCCAGCGCTGGAATGCTTGTGGAATAATGTGAACGTGCACTGGAATGTACCATTCCAGTGATCAATCCAGTCCAGTTAATTCCAGTACCTGCATTCCAGTGCAGGTTCACATTATTCCAGTAGCATTCCAGCGCTGCGCTAGTATGCTACTGGAATAATGTGAACCGGGCATTAAGAGGTTTATGCGCACACTAGGCGACACGCGACAGCGACAGTTCGGCGACTAGACGCGACGACAGGCTACGGCCGTCAATTTTCATATCTTTTGTTCGAATCTCCGCACACTTGGCGTCAGAATCGCGGAGTCGCGACGGCAAGACGTCAGAAGCAAATGACAACGACGCGTCTGACGCGGCGACAAATCGCCCTGTTTGCGATGGCTCTAAGCGACACGTAAAACCGTCGAAAAAATCGAGCCTCCGCGAAGCGGCCGGCGCCGGTTGACGAATCGATGCATCATTAATTAATCATCCGGCCGTTTTGTCGTACAGTACTCGGATCGATCCGTGAATAATCACGCGCGGTCAACGTACAATGTCAGCACATCGATCCGGATGGAAGGATTGGTTCAGGGTAGCGCTGTGAGGGTTGAAGTTCGAGAGCTCCCTGTTCGATTCGGGAGTCGACGGCAGCTATTAAAATGTGACGATCTTGTGCCGAGGTCAGGCATCATCATCAGCCCATTATGTCGCACCGAGGGGCACGGGTCTCTTCCCTGAGGAAGTTATAGGCCATACCCCACCACGGGGGCCAAGTCCGGATTGGTGGAGGCTTGTAAGAATAGTGGCTGGTCTTACTGTCAGAAGTTTTCAAGACCCCCTAAGTCCTCTGACTTAGCTTAACGACTGCCATCTATCGATGGCAGCCGGCACCAACTGCTTAACGTGCCTTGCGATGCACGGAACCGCTCGGAAAAATGCCACTAGCGTTAGTCGTAGACGGTCACCCAGGTCAGGCACAGAGTGCAAATCGATGTATTGTGTCGTCTGCACACGGCTGACCTCTGTGGCGCAGCGGTTAGCGCATCTACCTACCATACGAGAGGTCCCGGGTTCGAACCCCGGCTGGAGAAAAAAAAATCCAGGTCTTGGATGTTTACATGTTTGTGATGTCGCTGTTTCTGTTTCCCACGACACAGGTTGTCCTAGTGTGGGGTTAGAAGCAATGTATGTGCCTGTATGTAAATCTAATATACAAAATTCTCGTGTCACAATGTTAGTGCGCAAACTCCACCGAAACGGCGTGACCGATATTGAAGATTTTTTTGTGTATATTTGGTATGTCTGGAAATAGGTTATCTATTTTTCCTACTCCTATCTGGCAAAACGACGTTAGCGGGGTCAGCTAGTAATTGTATACGATGATCAATAGACAAGTACTAGACTTGATTGAGTACCTCTACGTTTCTCTTACCAGTCTCCTTTTTAATGAACTTACAATAGGTACGAAGAAAATAATTCGATAATTTTTCATGTAAACATTCAGAGATAATATTAATAAATTACACTACTTCCAGCGAGCTATGGATATAAGCAATTTGTTCTGTCGCACAGCTCACCAAGCTACAATCACGTTACGTCGTCAACATTAGGCAGTTCCATGCGACTAATTTCTAAATCAATAACTGAATAGCCTTTTGTTTGAGGTTCGATTCGAATAAATACAATATTTTAAGTGTTACCGAAATCGATTCTGTTGAATTAATGCTTTTCACGTGGACAGAATAATTTCCACTGTTGCTTAAAGCCCTCCCTTCTCCTTATCTTTAAGGAAAAAATAGATAGATAGATAGAGAACACTTTATCTATGTTTATTAATAACTAGCGACTCGCCCCGGCTCCGCACGGGTGGCAAAAACGTTTTTGTTGAAATAGTTATATTAGTTCCGTGGAAAATTCTTAATTCGTGGAAATTGAAAAAAATTGGTAATTATTTACACCTTGGGTTACATTATTCGAGATTTCGTACGGAACCCTACACTTTTTAAAAATCCAATATAGCGTATGTTACTCACAAATAATGTAGCTTTCTAATGATGAAAGAATTTTTAAAATCGGCCCAGTAGTTTCTGAGCCTATTCATTACAAACATACACACAAAAATACAAATCTTTCCTCTTATTCCTATTTATTCCTCTTAGTCTTATTAATATTTATAATATTAGTATAGTGTATAGAAGTATCTATAGATTTCGTACCGGTCTACGGTAGACTCGAACGAAATGCACGTCAAATTGAAGAGCGTAAAAAATTTGTCGATCGGAGTCGATAAGTTACACGCGGAAAATTCGGATTATCATGTATTTTCAACATAAACATGAATTATTTAATTGCTATCCTCAATGTCACGTTGGTGTTACGTCATCACGGGTCACAGGCGTCACAGGTTTGTATTCTGTTATCTATTGTGACCCCTAAGTTCTAAGTTGGTTGATTTTGAGACACAGACATGAATAAAAAATATTTGGGTAAATAACATTAAGCCTAGGCGCACACTAGGCGACACGCGACAGCGACAGCTTGGCGACTAGACGCGACGACAGGCTACGGCCGACAATTTTCATATATTTTGTTCGAAGATCCGCACACTTGGCGTCAGAGTCGCGGAGTCGCGACGACAAGACGCCAGATGCAAACGATAACGCCGCGTCTGACGCGGCGACAAGTCGCCCTGTTTGCGATGGCTCTTAAGAGAAATATCTACTGATGAAATATAGATATATATATATATAGGTTAGCTCTGAAATATATATATATATATATATATATATATAGGTCAGGTCAAGTGTTTGTGATAATATTAAGGTTGGGAATGTATGTCAGAATTTTCTATCTTTCTATTTATCTACATTTTTCCCGAGCGAAGCCGAGTTTTCGTCTAGTTGTACATAAAAAAGGAGATGTACCAAAAATACAGTGTGGTCATAAACATGACATACAGGCACATACATTGCTTCTGGCCCCACACGTGCACACTAATAAACCCTGTGTCGTGGGAACCAGATACAGCGACATCACAAACATGTAAACATCCAATACCTGTTTTTGTTTGTGCCATAGTTACGTGGATTTGCGTGTACCGTCAAGATAGCTTACGTCATCCACACTCGGGCACACCAACAAAGCCTGCAAAGGTAGTACGAGGACGCGAGTCGCGCGCGACAACGTCAAAAGTCGTCAGAATTTGTCAGTTAATGTACTGGAAAGTCGCGACTTTTGACGTTGTCGCGCGCGACTCGCGTCCTCGTACTACGAGGGCTGCTACTTATGTATGCGGAATAGAAAAAATAAACAAATGTATATGGCTAAATATGCTTTTATTGTTTTTCAAAGTGTTCTCCACTATGATCGATGCACTTTTGCATTCGATGAAACCAATTTGTAAAACACTTTTTCCACTCTGATTGAGGTATCTCCAAAACGTGCTGTTTGAACGCATCTACGGCATCTTCACGGGTCGAAAATCGTTGACCACGTAATTTATTCTTTACATTTGGGAATAAATAGAAATCATTGGGAGCCAAATCAGGGCTGTACGGTGGATGACCCATCAATTCTATTTTTTGACCATCCAAAAATGTACTTGTTTCCTGAGATGTATGACAGCTGGCATTGTCATGGTGAAGTATGATTCTGCGTCGCTGGTTGTTTTGGCGTATTTCTTCAAATACTTCCGGCAAACAAATGGTCGTGTACCACTCCGAATTAACCGTTCTGCGATTCTCCAGTGGTATTGTAGCCACATGGCCATTAATACCAAAAAAGCAGGCCACCATTTGCTTTACAGTGCTTTTTGCACGAGCCACTTTCGTAGGGTTCGGCTCATTTTGAAACACCCAAACTGTTGATTGTTGTTTAGTTTCGGGATCGTACGCGTAGATCCAGGATTCGTCACCTGTGTAGATATTATAAACAGATTTTGAGTCGCCTCCGTTGAATTTTTTTAAGGTTTTCTTGGACCATTCGACGCGAGCATCTTTTTGATCCTGAGTTAAGTTGTGCGGGATCCAACGCGAACAAGTTTTTTTTACAGACAAATGTTCATGTAATATCCTATGAATGCTCGTCATACATATGCCCAGAATAGTCTCTATCTCGCGATACGTAACATGGCGGTCTTGCATTATTAGTTTTCGCACAGCTTCATTATTTTGTGGCGCAACCACCGATTTCGGGCGACCTTCTTTAACTTCGTCCGTGAGCTTACTGCGCCCGCGATTAAACTCACTAAACCAGTGATACACAGTCGTTTTTGATGGAGCTTCACCACCAAAAGTCGAAGTTAATTGATCTACGCACTGTTGTTGCGTTAAACCACGTCGAAAATCGTAATAAATCATAACACGAATATTTTCACGAGTGAGTTCCATTTTTTCAGCGATATGACATTTTAAACCCAACAAAAACAAAACACTAACGTATATAAGAGAAAAATATTAGCGGCCAGTATTTAAAAAAAGAACGAATTTGACCATGGAGGTCAGACATTGCGTTTAAAATTATTGGAATCCCAGATTCCGCATACATAAGTAGCAGCCTATGTACCTTCGCTGATGAACCACCAATAGTCGCCACAGCCGCAGCGGCATGGATGAAGTCATATGTAGAGCCTAGCTAAAGTCCGTTTTTTATCCCTCCTTCCGTTTATCCTAGTGTGGGGCCAGAAGCAATGTACTTATGTGCCTGTATGTAAATGTAAATTCGATGCAAAAAAAAAGATGGAGTGTTACCGCTATAAAATATACTTATAGGTTTGCCGTGGAGTGTCGGTTAAGAATAGCACTCCCCCATATCTTCTCGTGGGTGTCGTAAAAGGCGACTAAGAGAATACCCGTGCATATTATTACCCAGCACATACGGGTCGTACCGGTGTCGGGCAGCAGCGACATCGGTACGTATACGGTCTGCGATTGCCAACCCGCCTGCTCAGCGTGGCAATTACGAGCAAATCCTTCCATGGAAAGCCAAAACGGACCACGGCCCCCAGTTCCCGGTCGCCCTGCTATTCCTGATCAAGGCGGCGATCACGGTAACGGCAGGGTAGGGGGTGCGAAGAATCCCCGGGTTACGAAAGCTGCCAAAAACAACTGATCTTGGCGACGTATAATGGACGCACATTACGGCTGGACGAGCACCTGGCACCACTGGAAGTCGAACTCGAGAAGGTAAAGTGGGATGTTCTTGGGTTATCTGAAGTCCGAAGAGAGGGGGAGGACACCGTAACCCTTGAATCAGGCCACCTGCTATACTTTCGAGAGGGAGACCAGCTATCTCATGGTGGCGTAGGGTTTCTGGTAAATAGAGCTCTCCGTGACAACGTTGTAGAAGTGTCAAGTGTGTCGAGTTGCGTACCTTGTCATTAAGCTAACCGAGAGGTATAACCTCAAGGTTGTGCAGGTTTACGCACCGACCTTGACGCACTCGGACGATGAAGTGGAGAATATATTCGATGACATATAAAAGGCCTTACACTCCACCACCAAGGCCCACTACAACGTTGTCATGGGGGATTTCAACGCCAAAGTGGGAGTACAGAATTGCAGCGAATCGGTAGTAGGATCCCATGGTTATGGAAACAGGAATCATAGGGGGCAAATGCTAGTCAACTTCCTCGAAAGGGAGGGGTTATTCTTGATGAATTCATTCTTTAAGAAAAAGCCCCAAAGGAAGTGGACATGGCAGAGCCCCGACACTATGACAAAAAATAAGATCGATTTTATCATAACGGACAAAAAGCGTATATTCAGAGACGTCTCAGTGATCAATAGGTTTAATACCGGAAGCGATCACCGACTTGTGCGAGGCTCTCTGAATATCAATGTTAAGCTCGAACGTGTCCGTTTGATGAAATCCAGGCTCCGACCAACCCTGCACCAAACTATAGTGGGATCTGAAAAGTTCCAGTCTAACCTGGAGAACCGATTCGCTGCCGTGGAAACCACAAATGACGTTGACATCGACCAGGCCCTCGAGAATGTAGTCGGAATCCTCAGGGAGGAAGGTGTGAGATTTTGCGCAATGCGGCATAAAGGGACGCAGTCGAAACTTTCGGAAGAAACACTCAAGCTTATGGAGGAACGACGTGAACGCCGACCAGTCACTGCGTCAGAAAGGCATGCTCTGAACAGGAGAATTGGCAAACTAATTCGACGCGATCTCCGACGCTCCAACACTCGTTCAATAGAACGAGCAATCGAGCAAAATCGGGGATCGAAAGTGTTTGTCCAATCTCTTGGGAGAAGCCATCTGACAAAGTTGACCACCACGGATGGAGTGGTTGTTTCCTCCATACCAGAGGTTCTTTCGGAAGTTGAAAACTTCTACGGCCAGCTGTACGCTGCGCATGCATCTTGGCCTGATCCCGAAAATAAGGATTCCAGAGCTACATTGACACGCCACTATACTGAAGACTTGCCAGAAGTCAGCCTAGACGAAATCGGGATGGCTCTTAAACAGCTTAAAAATCGAAAAGCCCCTGAAGAGGACGGTATTACTACTGAGCTCTTGAAGTCCGGCGGTAAACCCGTAATGAAGGAGCTCCAGAAGATCTTTAATGCTGTCCTCTTTGATGGGAGAACTCCGGAGGCGTGGAGTAAGTGTGTTGTCGTGTTGTTCTTCAAAAAGGGTGATAAAACCCTCCTGAAGAACTACCGACCCATTTCACTCGTAAGCCACGTCTACAAGCTGTTTTCAAGAGTCATCACGAACCGTCTTGCGGGGAGACTCGATGAGTTTCAGCCACCTGAGCAGGCCGGCTTTCGGTCGGGTTACAGCACCATAGACCACATTCACACAGTGCGGCAGATTATACAGAAGACCGAAGAGTATAATCGGCCCCTGTGCTTAGCGTTTGTGGACTATGAAAAGGCCTTTGACTCGGTCGAAACCTGGTCTGTTCTGGAATCTTTGCAGCGATGCCAAGTCGACTGGCGATACATCCAAGTGTTGAAAGGTCTATACAACGCCGCTACTATGGCCGTCCAAATCCAGAACCGGCAGTCTGAACCTATCCCCATACATCGTGGTGTGAGACAAGGGGATGTTATTTCCCCCAAATTGTTCACAAATGCTATGGAGGATATGTTTAAGACGCTGGACTGGAAGGGGTACGGCATTAATGTTAGCGGCGAGTACCTTTCACACTTGCGATTTGCAGACGATATTGTCATCATGGCGGAAACGCTGCAAGATTCACAACATGTGCTGAGTAGCCTAGCTGATTCTTCCCAACGCATTGGTCTCCGGATGAACTTGGATAAAACCAAGATTATGTTCAATGAACACGTAAATCCGGAGCCAATTGCAGTTCAAGGCAGTACTCTCGAAGTTGTAAAGGAGTATGTTTACCTCGGGCAAACCATGCAGTTAGGTAAAAACAACTTCGAGAAAGAGGCCAATAGAAGAATTCAGCTGGGCTGGGCAGCTTATGGGAAACTACGTCGAGTCTTCACATCACCAATCCCACAGAGTCTAAAGACGAAAGTCTTCAATCAGTGCGTCCTACCCGTCATGACATACGGTGCCGAAACGTGGACACTCACGGTGGGGCTGATCCACAAATTTAAAGTCGCTCAGCGTGCTATGGAAAGGGCTATGCTCGGGGTTTCTCTGAAAGATCGAATTCGAAACGAAGTCATCCGACAGAGAACCAAAGTCACCGACATAGCCCACCGAATTAGCATGCTGAAGTGGCAGTGGGCCGGCCATATCACCCGAAGAACTGATAACCGATGGGGTAGAAGAGTTCTTGAGTGGAGACCGCGGATCGGTAAACGTAGTGTAGGACGTCCTCAGACTCGGTGGAGCGATGATCTTCGCAGGGCGGCTGGCAAGAGCTGGATGAGAGTAGCCGAGGACCGTGTTCAGTGGCGTGCAATGGGAGAGGCCTATGTTCAGCAGTGGACAACCATAGGCCGATGATGATGATGATGATAGGTTTACTCGGTAGATTTTTTTTACCGTGAATAGAAGACTCATATTATCACATCAAAGACATAAAAAGGAGAATGATCAATCTACTATAGGAGTTCGTCTATTTTTGCATCTTCTTGCGCATTGATGAAACCAGCGGTAAACTATAAGAAATTAGCTCTGGATTATGCAGGGAAAATATTATGAAAATATTAGATGGGAGTTTCGAGAAATCTTAATTTTGAACCCATGTTTTGAGGTTATGACAACTTTGGTGGTTTGGTGTTATTTGGCATCATGATATAAAGTTCTTGGTTGGCATTGGCACCTTGGAAGGTTGTGCTTTATGCCACAGATTATTTATGCTTTTAGCCAATGACATGTTAGGTGTTTACATACTGCGACTTTTTGAAGATAGCGAGTGTGTGTAACGGTGTATAATTGCGAGTGTATCCATGCACTACCAAATCGTCTAAATCACGACTATAATTATCGTTGCAAAAAGTCGCAGTGTTTAAGGAGCCTAATGGGGGACAAAGAGATAATTTCTGATAAATAAGCATAAACAGTCTTAGGTCCTGCGCACAATTGATACAAGACTATCTTAAGCCCACAATGGCGGTTTATTTTAGTTATTTTATTCCACATATTGTTCATACATCATCATCATTTCAGCCATTGGACGTCCACTGCTGGACATAAGCCGCCCCCAACGATTCGGAGGGCCGGTTGGATTGTTCATACACATAGTCATTTTAACAATAAACTACACTAATTAAACAGTATAAAATACACTGGAATCAATTTTCAAAAATAAAACCGTAATAAAACCGCTCGTTTGATTTCTCGTCAAAACACTCCTCATTTGCAGTTTGCACTTTCGCATTTTATGTATGTACTGTACATGATTTGCGATTTTTGCAATAATTCAATGTAATCTGTATTTGTAATCTGTATTGACTGACAGGCTCCAAAGGACTAGTATCCAATAAAATCTTAAATCTTATATTTAAAAAAAAGTATTGAATGACTGCAGTTTTTTAGTAATAAATCAATACAAATATTTTTTATTTATTACTTTTAATCCCCTGATTCTTTTATTTTATCAAATAAAACTATGAAATCATTTTTCAAAAGAAACATTTTGAGATATAAATGCTTAAAGCGCAACGCAAAAGCAACATAGACTGTTTTTGGTCATTCTCCTTTAATTACTCTTATGAGCAAAGTCTAAAAAAAAAACGGTACGTAGAACACACAACGCACCCCCGGTGCTAGACTATCACTTTTGCAAAAATGCAATTATTCAGGAGAAGGTTTGAAAGCTTTGATAGCTCACATATTAATGATATTTCAAGATTTAAACAACATGAATAGCTTTTACAACAACATGAACTTTTAACTTTCTTTCTTTTATCGCACCAAGTAAAGGGGTGCCTTAGGATAGTTATTACATACCTATTTAACTCATTTTTGCAATTTTAGCAAAAGTGACAGTCTAGCACCGGGGGTGCGACAAGGTTTACTTGGAATTAAAATGGGGTTATTTGGTTTTCACGTACTAGCAACACTCAGGCATTGACAGCCTTTGGATTTTTTTGTTTTTTTTTTTGTAACAAATGTTTCCCGAACATCAGTTAGGGCTAAAGTTTCGTACAGGCCCTGTAAAATAAAGATTTAATTAAAAAATTACAGCCTTTGGGGATTCCGTTTTCAGCCATCATGGCGTAAAGTTCGATTTTTTTGTAACAATGTTTCCCGAACATCAGTTAGGGCTAAAGTTTCGTACAGGCCCTGTAAAATAAAGATTTAATAATAAATAAACAGCCTTTGGCCAGGCCTGTTTCACTACGCGTGCCGGTATCGAACGCGTACGTGCGGCGCGGCGACCACTCCGGAGTGGCAAATAGGTAGGAATTCAGGCGCCTGAAGAGGTAAGAGTTACGCGGTAGAAAGAGAGGCAACATGTAGGTGAATATAACGTAGCTTTTTTAGCGCCGTGCGATCTGAATTGCAACTAATTGTATCGCTGGTAGAGTCCCCTTTTCTTTAATTGATTTTGCTGAGTGAATCTTCTGTGCCTGTACTATTACTCTTCTGTACCTGTATCCACGTGACAGTTTTTTTTTTGCATTGAATTGAAAAACACTAGAAATGTAGGAAATTAGGTATTTCAATATCTTTTCAGTGGTTGCCTTAATAATTTTTTCAGCGGCCCACCGCCGGTTGTCGTCGGTCAGCTGCGCGTTTCTCACGGTGAACTATTACACTTTAATCGGTGACACACTTTGATGTTTGACTGTTCAAATATGCATGGCTCTTACTTACTTGGTTTTTGTGCCAGTCATATTGACTTCTTGAATATTGTTTTTCGTTTTAATCAATGCGGTACCAGTAGAGGAGACGTCGCACAAGAGTATTGTGTCTCAAAAGTAGCATCCGATAGGCTATTTGACAGATTTCCGAAAGCCATCTCATATATTTTGTTGGTGTTCATATGTAGAGTCTTCAGAAAGTGGTCATTTTAAATTCTTTCGTGTATTTTTGGAAAAAAGGCAAACGAAAATTTACTTTTAAGATAAGCCGCCAAAACGCTATCTTGGGCAATGTGACGTTGCACAGGAATTATGACGTCACATCCGAATAAACCAACCAATGAGCGTAAGAACGAATGAATGACAGACGCCATTTTTACTGACATGTGACGTCATCATAGAATCAGCCGGGCCGTTTTCGATACCAAGGCGGCAGATACAAAACTATGAATTTAGGTGTTCGAGCCTTTGCTTGAACCACAGTTGAGATTACACTCTGAAATTCGCTGTCAATCTATCTAATTCACTCATCAAAACATAGATGGCGTTGTATGTCGTACCAGTGTGAAGTTGTCTCTTGAAGTTGCAGCGCGTGCAGCAGCCATTTTGTTCTGTCAGTACGCTTTTGAAATTCGCGCAGTTAAGAAGTTTAACGAAGAAGGAAAATACCTTTAACAAGTGAGTATACTACATTAAAGTAAAGATGGTTTCCGCTCGACGCCCTTGTGCTCAGCGACGCGCCTGACCTAGGTCGGCAACAGTTAAAACTGAAATACCATCTCGGGCTGACTCGACAGTCAATGCTCGACACGACGCCACATGTCGCATCGTATGTCGACACGTCGCCTGATTTGAGACGACAACTTTATTCGACGCCAACGTCGCGTCGAACTATTGATACGTCGTATCGCATGATGTTTCGACGCAGGGTCGGTTGGTTTTATTCGACGTGATACATTGCATCAACTTACTATGCAATAATCTCTGACTCAAGTACCCATTTCTAAGGAGGTTATGCTTGAATTGCAGATCATGGCGATAGTTACGCTTGGCGAACTGGCAGAAGTGGAAGTGGCCGAAAAGGATAAAGAAGCTCTTCGCTACATTATTCGGTCACTGGATTCGCACTACCCTGCTGATTGGCGTTCATGGGAAGTTCAAAATTTCTCATTCGAAGAACTGTTTGGTGCGGAACTCGACCAAAAAACCGACGCAAAACTCAGATTTGCGGTGCCTACGATCGACATAGCACACGCTTTCGACCCCAAAGCACATTCTCTTTCGGAAAGACGATGTAGGAGCATCAAAGCCAAGTTGATCCAGTGGCCCCTCAGTCGGGCACTGTTATACGCACCTCATAGTATAATGGAGAGGATCCAATCAAAGAACTACCGGAAATTCATTGAGACGGTTAGACTTTTAAAGCCAAAACTGCTGAACAGACAGGCAGCGTCAACACTGTTAGAAGAACCTCGGGCGAAAAACACAGCTGTCATGGAACGATCTTCTATTTCACGAAATAGCAGCATCTACGTTCCGGATAACGCATCGAGAGTGGAGAAGTCATCGTTTTTTTCAGAGTGAAACTGGTAACCAACAACAAAACGTCCTTGCAAAGTTGTTCGAAAAACAAACAGAAATGTTCAACAAACTCCTGGCGGTATCACATGAGCAAAATCAGAATATAAAGCACTTGATTGCCAGGCAGGACTCTGGTTCCACTCAAAATGCAAACGACCTCAATGAATCATTTGGATAATTACCGGACAGTACACAATCTGACGAGGAACCTGCAGTTGAACAAACGAACCCTGGTCAATCGAGATCCTTTACAAGCACTCGGGAGGCAGAACTCAAAGAACAAATATGTAGAGCCCAAAGGGAATTAGTGGCTTTGAATAGTACAAATGAGCAAGATCATGCCAATAACTTTGATTTTAAGCCGCATACGATAGAAGCAGAGCCCAAGTTAACCAAAACGACCGCAGAATTCCTGAGCCAGGGCATTGAATGTCAGCGATTTAATCAAGATGGATGTTCTTCCATAAGATATGCGGATACACAAAAAATATTTCAAGCTACACCGGCTTTTTGTGCGCTTAAAAGCAATAATATTTTAGCAGGGGTCACTAACTCATGGAAGTCCACAGAAATTCTAGAAAGGGCTGACTTAACAATAGGGGCGATCACTCATGGATTGCTACAACAGCGAAAGATTTTCCAAGATCTTCTCGACGGGCTCCCGCAAGAAGTCAAAAACCAAGTTGGAAAGAAGTTTTTGGCAGCAGACTCAAAATTCAAAAAGACCTCAAACGACTTGCTCCAATATGTCTGTGGCCGACGGGCAGAAATTATTCAAGAACGACGCAAGATGTTTAGGCCGTCAAACAAGGTTCTGCAAGATATATTGTCTGCCATTTCACCGTCTGAGACACATCTCTTCTCGGAGACAACCCTTTCGGAAGCAGTCAAGGAACAGGCCGGATTGTACAAATTTTTTCCTACCAAGAAGAGACCGTTTCAAAACAAAACAGATCCGAGGAACCTAAAAGATAGAATACCAAACCAGACCACCAAAACTACAAGAGGAGAAGACTCTACGATAACGGGCAGCCAAATTCGAATCGACAAATCCAACACCGATATGAGCAAAATAAAACCGGAGCCAAGACGAACAACAGAGGAGGCCCCCTTCAACCTAACAAAAAGTGGGGAAACAACAACAGAAAGTGACGCATTCGAAGCAGGCTGTTTAAGACAATTCTCAAACTTATGGAGCAATGCTCCAAACTCTATACAAAAGATTATTCAGGGTTACAGCATTCCCTTTTGGAAAAAACCCCCTATAAGAAAACTATCCAACGAAGACCTTGGCAACTTTATGACGGAAGAAAGCCCAGAAATGACAATAGAAATAAAGAAAATGATCTCATGCAAAGCAATTCGGTCCAGCTTTCTGAGAAGGGGATTCTTGTCAAAAATGTTCCTGCGAACGAAACCAGATGGCTCCAACCGACCAATATTCAACCTAAAGAGGCTGAATACATACGTCCAGACACCGAAGTTCCGTCTCTTAAACCACATGAAAGTGCCTTCATTAATAGACAGGAAAGATCACATGATGAAAATAGACCTTTCCCAGGCCTATTTTCATGTTCCAGTGACAAGCAGTCATCGCAGATTCCTCATGTTAGCTTATCAGGGTCAGACTTACGAGATGACGTGCCTACCTTTTGGCCTTGCAAGTGCACCAGCGGCTTTCGCGAAGATAACAAACTGGGTGGCACACCAGTTACGCTTGAAGGGAATCAAAATTGTGGTCTATTTAGACGACTTTTTGCTTGTGCACCAAAATTAACACGTTAGTACAGCAGGCTCAATATGTCAAAGAGTTTTTGAAGAATCAAGGTTGGCAGATAAACCTACAGAAATCATCCAGAATACCAACAACGGAGCTGGAATATTTAGGTATAGTCTGCGATACAATGAAAAACGAGAAGCGCCTAGCCAAGCAGAAAGTAAAAAATCTTATTTCAGACATAGAATATTTACTGAAAATGCAACGATGGAGTTGGATGGATGCGAAGATCATACTAGGCAAATTGAGTTTCGCATCATTTGTCGTTCCTCTCGGCAGATTGCATTGCCGAGTTCTCCAAAGAGAATCCAATCTGCTTTCAAGGGAGAGGCGACACACAAGGAAGCCAATATCGCGGAGGGCGCTTCAAGAACTCAACTGGTGGCGCAAAAACAACCATTGGAAAACCCCAATTCACATTCTGGACCCGGCTGTTTTTATAACAACGGATGCTTCATATCAGGGTTGGGGCGCAATAGTGAATGGTCAAAAACTCTGGGGCAAGTGGACGACAGAGCAAAAAGCTTGGCACAGCAACCAGCAGGAACTATGGACATTGTACGAGGCTTTAAGACGATCGAAGTCGGTCCTGAAAATGAAGTCGCTTATGTGGCAAACCGACAATCGAACGAGTGTGGCATACATAACCAAACAGAGGGGCACAAAGTCTGTACGACTCCTGAAAACCACCACAATGATACTAGAGTTTTGTCGGGGGATGGGATGCCACCTAATTGCTCGCTATATTCCAGGGAATTGCAACGGTCTGGCCGATCGCTTATCCAGAGCGAGGGCAATGCCAGAATGGCATCTCAAACAAAATATAGTTTCATGGATTTTTCGACAACTGGGAAGGGCCCAACTAGACTTGTTCGCATCAGCGAGATCAGCAGTTCTACCAATCTATGTGAGCGAGGATGCGAAAGACAAGAACAGCCTGTTTACGGACGCCTTCAGCAGGAGTTGGGACTACAGATTGGGCTGGATTTTTCCCCCTCCTGCACTCATACCCCGGGTTCTACGACACCTGAAAACGTCCAAAGGCCTTTATCTACTCGTGACACCAAGATGGGAGAAAGCATTCTGGGACAGAGAAATAAAGAGTCGAGCTGTTTGCTCCCCATTATCCATCCCGGATTTGAAGAACAACCTAATCGACCTTCAAACGAACCTGCCGCCACCAGGAGTCGAACTGCTCAATTTAGTGGTTTGGAAGGTACGGGCTGGACAAGTCAGCTAACAGGATGGAATGAAGCTGAGAAACATATTTTAGAGTCTTCTTGGAGAACATCAACAATGAAAACTTATAGGCCCGCTTGGAACCGTTGGCGAGAATATTCATTAGTGAATAACATAGAGTCAGATAATCCAAATCCTGCAGATATAGCTAAATATCTTTGTCATCTCTTCAACGTTGTAGGTCTAGCTCCCAAAACTATTGCCCTTCATAAATCAGTCATTACAACCCTTGCTAATCCGGCTAGATCAGAAGAATTGGGGTCACACCCTTTGGTTCGACACACCCTCAAGGGCATCTTGCTAAAAAATCCACCCAAAAATAAAGTTATGTCATGGCTAATAGAAGATTTAATTTCTTTTCTAGATAATTACAACATTAATATGAATAGTTTGTTTGAAGTTTCGAGGCATACCTGTGTTCTTTTGTTACTGGCATCAGGAAGACGAGTCCATGACCTCACGCTCTTAAGTTTAGATGACTGGTCATATGAGGATGACGGAACTCAAATAACCCTATGGCCAAAGTTTGGGTCTAAGACTGATTCTGTCACTCACAGGCAATCGGGATGGTGTTTCAAATCACTTCCAGCAAATGAAAGCCAAAAGAGAAATCCGGTGTTTTGGATAAGACAATTTGTTTCACTATCTATGGCTAGGAGGGGAACAGTTAAAAACCTTTTTATATCGACCAGAGGAAAGGTAAAACCTGCATCCCGATCTGTAATAGCAGGTTGGATTAGAACCTTGTTTCGTGAAGCCGGTATCTCTGCCTCGGCTGGTAGTTTTAGGGCCGCAGTTTCATCAACAAACTTTATCAGTAATCACTATGACATTGACGAAGTTTTAAAGCGGATGGAAATCAAAACACACCTTTTTCCGCTACTATTTCAAAGAATTGCCAGATCCCAGAGTTCCTGGGGGAAACCCTATTTCCGAATCTTACTCCATTGGATTAAACAATTGTCCTAATAATATGAGTGATTAAAATTTGATTATTAATTATGGTGATGGATTAAGAAATAATTCTTGTTACCTGGTTTTATAACAAAATCAGTGTATGGTTAATTATATTCAGAATACATTATTTCGTTGAAATCAGGTATTTGTTTCACTTCCTTAGTTGGGAAAATATTCCTACACCATAGGTTTAATAAATTATAACAATTAGAGTTCACAGTACGCTCAGGCAGCGCCAGCAGAATTTAAACACTTCTCAACTGTGGTTCAAGCAGAGGCTCGAACACCTAAATAGACCCGTTTTTCCCCCGAAGGGTAAAAAACGGATATTTAGGTTTCAGCCGAAGCTTGAACCACACCTTAATAGCCTTGCTGGCTATAGTTGGTACTGACAGAACAAAATGGCTGCTGCACGCGCTGCAACTTCAAGAGACAACTTCACACTGGTACGACATACAACGCCATCTATGTTTTGATGAGTGAATTAGATAGATTGACAGCGAATTTCAGAGTGTAATCTCAACTGTGGTTCAAGCTTCGGCTGAAACCTAAATATCCGTTTTTTACCCTTCGGGGGAAAAACGGGTCTATTTTTATCTTGGGTTTTTTTGCAAATAATAATTGTTTTTTTATTTAAAATGCCTTAAAGCGGTTTTAAGACTCATAATTTATAGGAATACGTATAAATACCTAATACTGTTTTTTTCGCACTGACAAATAGCCTATCGGCCGTGTTACATTTTTGAACATGAACGGATATCATGACCACTTTCTGTACCATTTCTATTTATCAGATTTGAAAGAAAGTCTATATTTTTTTAAGATATTCAATAAACAGCCTTGACCTCAATGCTCTTACGTGTCGTCACAAACGCCTTATAAATACAACATTTTAGAAAAATATGAAGAATAGACATAATTAATAAAACTCAAAAATACCGATATTAGTTTCTTAAACTGGTATTTTTTTTTTTAATTTATAATCTATAAATAAATATAGATATCATAAATAAGTGGCGCATGGCCAATTAACTATTCTATGAGCGCTTGTCGTGACGGTGTATGTAATTGAACAAAAATAAAACAGTGTCTTTTTTAATACACCAGGGGCTAAAATAGCAATCTCAATATCTTCTAAGTTCAGGAATAGATAGATATATAAAAAAATATTCACACATATACACACTCTGTATACGTCTGGATACGTCTGCCTGGCGAGTCTTGCACACAATATTGCAACATGAATTCGGCTATGTTCTAATCTATCTATATCTATAGATTAGATTAGATTAGAACTCTTTATTGTACACACCAGAAAGAGATATACATTGGAAACCTTACATACCTAAAATTTGTCGTATAAAATTGGCGGTCTTATCGCTAAAAGCGATCTCTTCCAGATAACCTTGGGATGGGTAGAAAGATCTACTATACTAGACTATACTATCTATACTAATATTATAAAGAGGAAAGATTTGTATTTTTGTGTGTATGCTTGTAATGAATAAATAGACTCAAAAACTACTGGTCCGATTTTGAAAATTCTTTCACCATTACAAAGCTACATTCTTCGCGAGTAAAATAGGCTGTATTGGATTTTCAAAAAGTTTAGGGTTCCGTACGAAATCTCGATTAATGTAACCCAAGGTGTAGGTACACTCTACTACCACTGCCTCATGTCAAGAATACAATCTAAGTAATCCGCGCTCATAGCACGAAATTCAAAGAGCAGGTGCTCTACAACATTTCAACTACAGAAGAAACTCTTTGCAAAACAACAAGAAGTTGATTATTATTATTTTCATTTATAAATAAAATTCAAGTCAAGGATTTTTTTATTTTCTTCAGTAGACATCTTGGACCTAGATTCTGCTAATGAATTGTAATACAATGACAGTTTCATGACTGCGTCGATTTAATTTTATCTCTCAAAATCAACGCACCCACGCGTATTCGTAATTCATGTAATTGTAATTGAACTATATTGCACTAAAAGAATCAAGGGCCTGCTAGAGTGACTTTTCTAAAGAACGTTGAAGAAACTTCTTAGTACTAAGTACATGCGGCGGCCACTCCAGAGTGGCTGATAAGTAGGGACTCACGCACGAGCGAGCAGTGACGCGCGCGGGAGTTACGCGGTAGAAAGAGAGGCAACATGTAGGTGAATATTATTAAAGTAACTGTAGCATTTTTGGCGCCGTGGGATCTGCATTGCACCTAATTGTGTCGCTGCTAGAGTCTCTTTTTCTTTAATCGATTTTGCGGAGTAAATCTTCTGTACCTGTACTATTAGGTATTCTGTGTTAGTACTAAAAAATCTCTAAGGTTCCCTCGCAAGCCTCACTTAACTTGCTCATTAAAAACTTAAAAAGTTAGCAGCCTCAAGCCATTTGCTGCATGCATTACAGGAGCCTTAGTCGGTCATCGATACCGAATATTTTCGGGTCGCCGGAACATTTATAATGGATACGACCCAATTTACCGACTGGCATTTGAGCAAAATAACAGGTGTAAGGAAGGTAACACATCGTAACTAATTCATGTTCACATTCTTGAAGAAAAACGCCTGCTTGGAGACAAAATTTTGTCAGTGCATTTTAAATAATAAGTAGTAGATATTAAATATCCTGTATTATGGTGAATCGCTCGTAGCCCCGGCTGCCTGAGTGATCTTAAACTATCACGAAGGTTAAACAACATAGGGCGCGTTCAGTGCATGACTAATGCTAGTGGTATTTTCCCGAGCGGTTCCGTGCTTCGCAAGGCACGTTAAGCAGTTGGTGCCGGCTGCTGTCGATAGATAGCAATCGTTAAGCCAAGTCAGAGGCCTTAGGGGGCTTGAAAACTTCTGACAGTAAGACCAGCCTTACTAGCACTAGTCTCACAAGCCTCCACCAATCCGGACTAGGCCCCCGTGGTGGAGTATGGCCTATACCTTCCTTAGGGCAAGAGACCCTTGCCCGTCTGTGGGAACATAATGGGTTGATGATGATTATGGTGCACTTCCAAGTCCAATATTATGTTAATGATTACGCGTATAATCCTTGTGTAGAGAATCCGTTGCGTTAAATAATGGATAAATAAAATAAAATTCCTTTATTTTTCCTAAGAACCTACACCAAAATAACCAAAAATAATCGTATTTAAAAAAGTCTTAAATCTAAGGTATTTAAGGATCTCGTAAAGGTATAGGCCTCCTCCAGTCTCTTCCAGCTATCTCTATCTTGTGCAAGGTATTGCCAGTCTTTTTTTGCCGCCTGTTCTATGCCGTCTGCCCAGCGAGTGCAAGGTCTATCTCTTCCTCGTTTGCCTGGCGGTTCTTTCAACAACGTTGATCTCTTTGTGCATTTGTCTTCATGCATAGCAATATGTCCTGCCCTGTTGCATAAATACCAACCGGCCAAAATATCCTTACATTGCAATCCTGCATAATGTTAGTTGATTTACCATGAGGAGACAATTTTTGCGGCTCTGAAACTGCTAAAAGCCATGCTGATCCTAATTCTCCAGCAGGCTTTAAGTGTACCGGTGTATTAAAAGAAAAAAAAAACATTTTTAATTTTGATGTGTACAGTCCTTAATACTGGTAATAAATTAAAACAAAAACTGTCTGATTTATAAAAATAACTATTCCACTAAAAAGGCCCTGTAGACGTCCTGTTGAACAAGCAATGCACTGAGTCTCTTTGAAGGATCTCATCAAAAATGAGGCGATTCGCCAAAGAACCACACCTTGGTTCTATAACATAGCCTATAAGATTATGGAGGAGGCCTATGTCCAGCAGTGGACTTCTTGTGGCTGAATGATGATAAGATTGTTATTACAGTATTATTGAAGAAGGCCTATGTCCTGCAGTGGACGCCAAATGCCTCATGATTATGATGGAGACCAAACTAGCCAATGCAATGTGAGACACCCACCAGCTCGCTGGACAGACAGATTTTGTTCCGCGAACAGAAAACTAGATTGACAAGCTCTTCACTTGTGGATACAACCTTCTTGAACTAGATCGTCAACATGACGTGGCCACGTGCCAGTTTTATGAATTATGAAGAATCCATAGACGGTAAAAAAGCCAAATCGATAAGTAACGATTAACTATTAAGATTGCTTTGTACTTTTCTAGTTAGCTTCATTGTATGTTCATTGATTACTCACTTTTTAACCGACTTCCGAAAAGAAGGAGGTTCTCAATTCGACTGTTTTTTTATGTTTGTTACCTCAAAACTTTTAACCAGATGGACCAACCAACAAGTTGGTTAAAAGTCAACTTACAGAAGACAAACCCATAACTATTGCAGTTGACCGCTTTAGTTTCACAGCAACTAAAATAATAAGAACAAAAATTAGAAAACTTTAATGCATGTAAAAGTGTTACATTTTGTGTCCTGGCTCCCAAACTAGGATTCCCTGTGCTGTGGGTTGCCAGGCTACAAGGCTTACCAGGCTTACAAGATCCACAAATACAACGCTTAGTACACATTTTAATTTTTCGTTGTGTTGTGGGTACCTATTTAATTAGCAAGTCGCACGACGACGCGCCGCTGTCGAACTCAGTGGGCACCTTCGGTTCGTAGCTGTGCTTTTGAAAGTAATCAAAGCTACTGTACTGTTCTACAGGTAAATGGCGAGAGGAACCCCGAAGAGGTGTACAAGGACTTCCGCGCCGCCATCTTGCAGATTCTGGGCGCCGTGGAGGACCAGAACCGGAACGGCGTGGGTGTGTCCGGCGGGATACCGGGCGAGATAGTTGGCGTCGAACCCGCTCCAACCCCTGCGGTGAGACTAATAAAGGATCGACGGATCTTACTTTTCACCCGTCGAGGGTCAGAACCGGAACGGCGTGGGTGTGTCCGGCGGGATACCGGGCGAGATCGTCGGCGTCGGGCCCGCGCTGACCGCTGCAGTGAGTCAAATGATAGATCGGCAGATCGTATTCGTAGACCGTGGAGGATCAGAACCGGAAGAGCCTGGGTGTTTCCGGCGGGATACCGGGCGAGATCGTCGGCGTCGAACCTGCACATACCGCAGCGGTGAGTCTAATAATATATCGGCAGATCCTACTTTCAGGCCGTGGAGGATCAGAACCGGAAGAGCCTGGGTGTTTCCGGCGGGATACCGGGCGAGATCGTCGGCGTCGAACCTGCACATACCGCAGCGATGAGTCTAATCATGGACCGACGGATCCTACGTGGAGGCCGTGGATGACCAGAACCGGAAAACCGTGGGTGTGTCCGGCGGGATACCGGGCGAGTTCGTCGGCGTCGGGCCCGCGCCGACCGCTGCGGTGAGTCAAATGATAGATCGGCAGATCCTACTTTTAGGCCGTGGAGGATCAGAACCGGAAGAGCCTGGGTGTCTCCGGCGGGATACCGGGCGAGATCGTCGGCGTCAAACCTGCACATACCGCAGCGGTGAGTCTAATGATGGACCGACGGATCCGACGTGGAGGCCGTGGATGACCTGAACCGGAACGGCGTGGGTGTGTCTGGCGGGATACCGGGCGAGATCGTCGGCGTCGAGCCCGCGCCGACCGCTGCGGTAAGTCTAATGATGGATCGACGGATCCTATGTGGAGGAAGTGGATGACCAGAACCGGAACGGTGTGGGTGTGACCGGCGAGATACCAAGCGAGAAAGTCGGCGTCGAGCCCGCACGAACCGCGGTGAGTCTAATGAAGGACCGACGGATCCTATGTGGAGGCCGTGAGGTTCAGAACTCGAACGGCGTGCAATATTGTCGGTGTGGGTAGGCTCAACTGAAGGCAGTGGTGAGACCGTGAGACTACTATGATGATATAAACAGGAAGTAAAATATCGTGGGGGAAACCAGGTTGTCTGAGGTGGTCACTCACATGACTCATCAGCGATTGAAATTGGCAATCCGCGGTAGGCACGTGTCGTCATAAAGACTTTTTTTTCTGAGAAAAGACCTGCAGATAAACGCAGTTAATTGGTAAACGACATTTGGGTCTCTTAGAAACTTTCCTCGCCAAAAAATAAAACACAATAACATAACATTTACATACAGGCACATACATTGGTTCTGGCCCCACACTAGGATACCCTGTGTCGTGTGAACCAGAAACAGCGACGTCACAAACATGTAAATATCCAAGACCTGGGTTTCTTTTTTTTTTGTTGCCAGCCGGGTTTCGAACCCGGGACCTCTCGCATGGTAGTCAGATGCGCTAACCGCTGCGCCACAGAGGGCGTCGAGGTAATTTACTTTAGTATAGGTTGTTCTATCTGCTATTATCGAAGTGGCGGGCGAAGATAATTTATTGAATGCATGGATTAACTCGAACTAAATTAAATTGACTTCGTTCAGCACCCAGTAAAGCGATAAAATGGCTATTGAATTAGCGTAACCCCCGTGACCATTAATATTATTGAAAATACTGCGTCGAGGTCGTATCGCTAGATGTCTTGATAACATTGTGTCCATACTTCGGCACCTAGACTGTTGGGTGTGGTTAAAGGTTGTCGAGAAACTAAAAACTATACTTTAGCCTACATTCCATACATTCCTTAAAAGAGTTCAGAAATTTCAGAGATATTAAGAAGTCATTTGACTGCCTCGTTGGTCGAACCGTTAAGGCGCTTAGCTACCAATAAAGAGGACGTGGGTCCGATTCCCACAGGGGGCCGACACAGTCAGGATATAACATAACAACATAACATTTACATACAGGCACATACATTGCTTCTGGCCCCACACTAGGATACCCTGTGTCGTGGGAACCAGAAATAGCGACGTCACAAACATGTAAACATCCAAGACCTGGAGTTTTTTTTTTCTTCCCAGCCGGGGATCGAACCCGGGACCTCTCGCATGGTAAGCAGATGCGCTAACCACTACGCCACAGAGATCGTCGATATTCTTATCTTATGTTTCGTCGTCTCGTCATACTCCAGGTGACGAGGAATCGGCAAGAAGAACCGAGCGTGCTGCCGGTGCCCATAGCGGAGCCGGTGGCGCTGCCGCCGCCCGAAACCATCATGAACCTGACGCCTGCGCCCAAGCCAGTCACGCCCAAGGTACGCGCCTCCTAAGTATCCGATCTAAGGCTCCGTAAACAATTCCTGGTTGCTTCCTCATACGTACATAAGCTCACGCCTGTATCCCAGAGGAGTAGGCAGGGGTTAAAAAAGTACCCGAAACCGGCGTGCGTACATACAACGCATTCATGCATTAAAAATTTTTTCGTCTTTATATAAGCTGTCCGTGGCGTCCTCAGAGCGCCCTGAGTGAATGAATATTATGTAGTAAATTAATAAAATTAAACATAAATTTAGTTAGGATTAATCCAAATCACAAGTAATCTAAATGCATGCTAGGTTCACAAGTTTAGTTTTAGAGGGTAGATGATTGTGATCTACAGTGTATCTATGTAAAATTGCGAAAATGTGTCTGTATCCTGTTTTGTGTGCTAAATAAATGATAAATAAATAAACTCACGCCCGTTATCCCCGACGGGGTAGGCAGATGCTAGAGGCTAGAGGAAATAAAATAAAATAAAACGACTAATGAATGTCGGTGAACCTGGTACTGAAAACGTGGCAAAGACTTAAAGCTATTCAGGCTACGAAATGACGTCATCACGAATAATACTTTAAAAAATAATTTAAAAAAAACCGTTACTTGGAAAATAAAAAGCTTCAAATTAGTGGCTTAAAATTAAATGTTTTATGAAATAAAAATATAAAAATAATACCTGAAAAATACTTTACATACCGAATTCTTTTGTCTATCGATCGGTCTAATCCTTTTTTCGATAAGATGACGCTAAGTTGACTTTTATCATTTCCTAAAATCTCTAACTCCTGTCAAATGAGTTCAGTATGTCACTAAATCCAAATTATGGAAATAAAGACCTAAGTCCAGTGATTTTAATTTGAAAATCACTAAATCCATGCATCCGGCCTACTAATACTGGTCGTGGTCACCCAAGTGGTCGTATGAAAAGAATGAAAAGATTGATTATGAAAACAATTTGCCACGACCGGTAACTAATGTTTCGATAGAATATTATTTGCGGCAACTGTGGCTACAAAATTTTGGAATCCACAATTTTTCTGACAATACAGCTTCGTTGTATGTATATACAGAAAACTACGGTCTAAAAGGACCTCACGAAGTCATTACAGCTTTGGCAGACTACATTGACCACAAAAAACTGCCAGAGCATACAGAATTGGAGCTTTTTTGTGACAATTGTTTTAGCCAAAACAAAAATTGTTACCTGTTTGTTCACTTTTCTGGACCAATTATGTGCCAATAACGTATTTCAGAAAATTACAGTTTCTTACCCGATTCCTGGCCACAGTATGATGCCCATAGACAGAGACTTTGCGCTCATAGAGAGAAAGCGTATCAAAATGGAAAAGTATATACACCTGACTATTACATTGATCTTATCGAAAACGCACGAAATACACAACAATTCGAAGTGATATTTTTTCAAAAAAAGTATTATTATTATTATTATTATTATTTATTAGCTACTCCAACAGTATTTTCACATTTCATTTAAAGACTACATTCTAATGTATAATTCCGTGTGAAACACCTTTACAGGAGTATACATCTTTCAAAATTGTGTGTTCGGTAAAAATTTAAATTAGTTCATGAAATTAATTAATTATTTACACATTTTGATTAAAATAAATTAATACTTTAGTATAAATTAGCATTTAGAATAAAATTAATCAGATTATATTAAATTACATTACATTGCTGATTTTTTTAACCTAAATTTAATTAGGTTAGCAATAGGTTAAATTAACAATTCAATTAGATTTTAAATTTGAATATTATTAGTTAGGAAATTAATTTTTTAGTTAGGTTCACTAAGGCATTAAAATGTAACTTTTCATCAATTTTTCCCTTAATAGATAGAATGGCATTCCGAAAATGTCAAGATCGGCTGGCATTGGCGAGGTTGCCTGAAGATTATTATAAGTCAGCATTGCTCTATTGAGAGGAGAGAATTTACCCACATTCGTTCTATATGGATGTACAGAAAATGACCGGGTGAGAGGATTACGTGGAGGAGCTCTTGGGACCGTTAATGCTACCTTACTCAAAAGATCAGGTGCATCTAGCACTCCATTCACCAGTTTATGTAGTGACATCAGATCAATATTCGTTCTTCGCTTCTCTAATGTCTGTAGATTGTCTAGAAGTATCTCAGAACAGAGGCAAAGCCCGACGATCGAGTGATAAAAATTAAGAAATACAAATCCCTGTACGAGGTGCATATCAAACAGTCAATAAGTGGAATCTCGACATGCCCAAAAGTTTTATTTCAAAGATTCCACCAGCCGGAATTTAGTAGCTCGATGACTGGACAAAACTATAAAAAAATTACGTTATATCGTGTTGGCATGGATGGCAGGATAGCCTCCGAAATTGAGGACTGTTATCACGGGACCATACCACTAAAACTAGCAAAGCTTAATGATATAATTAAACTTCTTGAATATGTACCTATTGAAAAACGTACATTTTATGACGACTTACTATCAGCTACTCCTTCAAAAATAGAGCAAGAAAATGAAAACGATGAAGCACAGGAAGAAATTTATGAGTAGATTGTATTTCAAATCTGATTGACACTAAGTAGTACAACATTAAGTAGTAGTGATTTAATTTAATCTCGATTTTGATGATTAAGAGTTTATTTGTGTTAGAAGTGAACATTTATGTTAAGTTAAGTTTATGTTAGAAGAATAACCTGTTTTGTTTTACTGATAAATGTGTCTAACTCCAAAGAATTTCGTTAATAAATCTCTAAGTCCACCAATTTTGTGCTAAGTCCTAAATATTATGCAGCTCATACTGCGCACAATAAATGTGGTATGACTGTTTAAAAAACATATTTTTAAAGCTCACCTAATAAATTACAATCCAAATTATTTTTGTTTTGTTTTCAACCAACCATTCCTTTTACATATTTTTTTTTTGCACTTCAAACTGCCATATCTCAAAACAAAGAAAATGGAGTTAGGGACTTTTAGAACTAAGGCATCCTTGATTAGAGTTCACAATGGGCACCTGCAACACGTGATGACGTGACACCAACCCAACATTGGTGACATTGACATGTTTACTTCGCAACGCCATTACATAGAAAGATCATTTATACATTGAAAATACTCAGTAATCCCAATTTTCCGACTATAATTTGTCGACTCGGATCGACAATTTTTTACGCTCTTTGATTTGATGTGCATTTCGTTTGAGTCTACCGTAGACCGGTACGAAATAATTACAGTCTGTAAAACATAGCTTGAGCTCCACGACAGCTGTCACACTGACAGGGCTAGGTTACGATATTGCTTAGACATCGAATAGTGTGCAGTAAGTATGGAGTTTTCACAGTGCAAATGTTCTGTGAAAAAATTCAAAACTTCATGGACGCAAATGTCCATGACAGCTGTCGCGGAGCTCAAGCTATATTTTACAGACTATAATCATTGGTTTCACCTCAAGATTCAGTTTAGCCTCCCAGTCTTTGCTAAGTTGGACGATGAGTATACGAGTATCACAGTCGTTTGAACGCCCCGACAGAAATCAAATCCTCAATGGGTCAAGGCGTGTGCGCGATTTTAACCACAATTCCTATTGAATACTATACAAAGTATTTTGCTTTTGTTAAATTCTTTTTTCCTTTCTGCTGTTTCATGCCATGTCATTGGCTCGTAATAGAAAAGACAGCATGGTTGGATGTAAAATGACGGAATAAAACTTAACTGTTATCTACAGTCTCTTAGCTTTTAGAATATACCTCAACTGAACAATCAAAAACCGATTATATTGCAATAAGGTAAGGTTTATTTTGCATTGTTATTTATAACTTTTCAAAATAGCGAAGAAAAGTTTTATTTGCAATATTATTTTATGTATTATAGTAGATAAAGTAGTGTATGACCCTGTACATAACTTGGTCTTATAACACTCGTGTGATACTATAAAAAACTCGCCCACGGCTCGTTTTTTTTAAACACACTCGTGTTATAAGAACCCTTATTATGCTTGCAACAGTATCATAAACTACTATTATTCCGGATACAAAATCTGCACTCAAACTATGAACCGATGAGTTAAACGTGTCAAGCTCGTTCTAAACAGTTATATAACAGTTATATAAATTAAAGGCCCAGACTCGAATCGAGCCATGAATGTATGCTAAGTAATTTTTGTAGCAATACCACTCAAGGTTTTAAAAACGTATTTTAGTTGACTTCGTTTTCCAGGCGGAAGTGATACGGGTCCGCGGCGCGCCGACGGCCACGCCGATCGTGTTCGTGATCGGCGGCCCAGGCAGCAACAAGGCGACGCTGTGCCAAAGGGCGGTCATGCAGAGGCAGGGCTGGACCCACTTCAGGTGAGCAAGCCAACAAATGACACGGCACTAATAAACGTAAACATTTACATCCAGGTACACACATTGGTTCTGACCCCACACTAGGATACCCTGTGTCGTTGCGACCAGAAACAGCGACATCACAAACATGTGAACATCCAAGACCTGGGGTTTTCTTTGGCTCGAGCCGCCGAGACCTCTCACATGGTAGGCAGATGCGCCAACCGCTGCGCCATAGAGGTCGTCTTGATTGATGACCCTGTATTGCATAAAGACATCAGTGTTTACTAGGGTTGATGAGGATTCCTCTTCCTCTTCCTCAAAATGAGGAATCTCCTCATATTTTTGAGGTTCCTCATCCTCTTCCTCTTCCTCAAAGTTGATTAAAAAAAAATCCTCTTCCTCTCATATTTTAAGAGGAATTTAAGAGGATGGAGAGTTAAATTTTTTGTTGAAACGAAATGTGTTTGAGAGCGAGAGAGAGAGAGAGAGGTAGAGAGAGAGAGAGAGAGTCTCGCCGTATTAAAAAGTTAAAGGAAGACAGAGATAGAAACATGTAGGTAAAGAAGATCTATAGGTAGATATACCTAAGTGCCGTACCAAGCGCTTTTCATCATCCTTCATCATGCGCACTGCTAAGGTGTGGAACTCTTTCCCAGCCACATATAACCTCGACTCCTTCAAAACGAGAGTAAATAGGCACCTTATGAGTAAGCTCGCTCCACCGTCGACCTCAACTACGCTTACCATCAGGCGAGTTTGAGGTCAAGAGCTCACTCATCACATCACATCACACTAATATTATAAACGTGAAAGTTTGTGTGTGTGTTTATATGTTTGTCAGTCTTTAGCGCTGAAACGGCTGGACGGATTTTAATAAAATTTGGTATGGAGTTAGCCGATACCCTGGATTAAAACATAGGCTACGTTTTACCGCGGGGAAATATCTTATTCCTACGGGAAAATCGATGAACCGCGGGTAACACCGCGGGGCACAGCTAGTCACACATAAAAAAATAAAAAAAAATACTACCGTAATCTACGTAATGTTATTTCATCTTCTCTTCCTCATCCTCACCCTCTTCCTCAAACTCGACTTTAAAAAAATCCTCTTCCTCATAATAAGTTCCTCAGCAGCCCTAGTGTTTACATGATCCCTCCTTCGCAGCCTGGGGCAGCGCCTCCGCGCGCTCGCGGTCGCGGGCGGCGGGCCGGCGACGGACGGGGCTCTGGCTCGGGCGGCGGTCTCCAATGGGGAGCCGGCGCCCCACGAGCTCGCGGCCAAGCTGGTGCAGGCGGCCGCGGCGGCGGCGGCGCGCGCGGGCCACGGGCTCGTGCTCGACGGGTACCCCCGGGACCTGGACCAGCTGCAGCGGTTCCAGAGAGAGGTGAGTCCGCAACGGCTGCCCGCAGCACCTGGATTAGTTACGAAAGTGCAAAAGAAACCCTTAGAGCCGAGTCCGCAGTTTTCAGAGTGAGACTCGTGAAGCGGTGGTGGCGTAGTGGGGTTGACCCTTGCTTCTCGATCATGAGGGTCTGGGTTCGAACCACGCATGTACCAATGACTTTTAGTTACGTACGTTTGTTTGTACAGCAACACCATTCGCTGATAAATTGTGCCCGGATAACGGCGACAGGCTTGCCACTTGTCACGTTTGGGACCTAATAAACTCGGCAAAACGTGGGTGCAGTTCTAGAGACTGGTGCCTCCGCTTACCCCTTCGGGGATAACGGGCGTGAGTTTATATTTTTTATTTACTCGTGAACCTTGACCAGAGACAGGTTGGGGTTGATGATGATAATAATAACATAATTTGATGGTATAAAAAAAAATGTCAAAATGCATGATATTCTTTCTTTCTTTCTGTATTATTATTTTTTACAAAATTCTGTATCTATCTAGGTAGAAGGCCGTCCCTCACGCAAATCATCGGTGAGATTAGTGCTGCCACATTTAAACTCATTAACTACTCGTAGTTGTAAACACTGGCACGAGATGGGGCTTCATCGTAATAGGCCAATCCAATAGGTCTGTGGGCCAATCGTACTCTATCATAACTTTGTAGGTCTTTCAAACTTTTAGTTTGACCCTCGTATATTAGAATGATTGAAGGCTTTCTTGGATGCTTACAGTTTGTAATTTGTTTATTTATTTATGTGATGTCGCTGTTTCTGTTTCCCACTATACAGCGTATCCTAGTGTGGGGCCAGACGCAATAATGTGCCTGTATGTAATATGTTTACGTATAAGCAGCTTCTGTTGATGGATCAAGTAACCAAATCAATCAAATTCTCCCTCCCAAGTTCCGTATGGAGCCGCGAATGGTGCTCCTGGATTGCTCCAAGCTGCAGCTGGGCCGCGGCCGCCGCGACGACTCCGTGGGCGCCTTCCGTCGCCGCCTCGAGGTCTTCCGCGAACTCTCGCTGCCCATGCTTAAGACCCTCGACCCGAGTCATCGGCTGATCATTGTAAGTTTTGAGTAGTGATGGGACTCGAATCAAAAATGACGATTCAAATCGATTCGAATCACCCTTAAGATGATTCGAATCATGATTCGAATCAATATGCTGATTCGAATCAATATGTTGATTCGAATCATTATGCTGATTCGAATCAATATGTTGATTCGAATCAATATTACGATTCGGATCGATACGATGATTTGAATCAATACGGATACATCATATGCATTGAAAATACTGACAAAATGTACCTATAAAAAATAATAATTTTCAATGTAAATGTTTCAATACGGTATTTGACATTATTATTATTATTATTTATTATTATTTATTAGCTACTCCAACAGTATTTTCACATTTCATTTAAAGACTACATTCTAATGTATAATTCCGTGTGAAACACCTTTACAGGAGTATACATCTTTCAAAATTGTGTGTTCGGTAAAAATTTAAATTAGTTCATGAAATTAATTAATTATTTACACATTTTGATTAAAATAAATTAATACTTTAGTATAAATTAGCATTTAGAATAAAATTAATCAGATTATATTAAATTACATTACATTGCTGATTTTTTTAACCTAAATTTAATTAGGTTAGCAATAGGTTAAATTAACAATTCAATTAGATTTTAAATTTGAATATAATTAGTTAGGAAATTAATTTTTTAGTTAGGTTCACTAAGGCATTAAAATTTAACTTTTCATCAATTTTTCCCTTAATAGATAGAATGGCATTCCGAAAATGTCAAGATCGGCTGGCATTGGCGAGGTTGCCTGAAGATTATTATCAACAATAAATTATTTGTGATGCTCGATTAAAACAAAAATTACAAAACGATTCGGAAAATGTATTTCTTTTAATCATTTACTAGTTATTACAATTTTTAAATAGATGAAACACAAAAAGAATGCACTGAAATGTGACGTCACAAGCAAGTATTTTCATACAAAATTCCGTTTTAAAAGTAACTCATTTGACATCCTGTCAAATACCCAATAATTTTTCCGTGTTTTCATCAAAATTTAGTTATTATTTTAATAAGTAAAGGTATGTGTCCATGATATGAAATTAATTAATTTATTTATTTATTTGTTCTAATAGCATAGGTAAATAAATTCCAGTTATATGAAATTGACTGGTGTTATAGTTTGAAACATCGCTTAGTTAGTTACCGACTTCAAAGTATTCTAGCTGTTAAAGTTCTTTTATGAATGTGACTATTTTAGTGAAGGTGGTTTTGATATTTTTTTTAACTCGCATTGAGTAAAACTTTTGAGTCATCTACGACCGGCCGCCTGAGTGATTTTAAACGATCATTATTTTTATTTTATTTACTTAGGACATCCAGTAGCTTGTACACTAATACATCTTAATTATCTATCTATCTATCTATATATATAAAATTCAAAGTCCTGACTCACTGACTCACTCATCAACGCCCAGCCCAAGCCGTTTGACCTAGGAAATTAATATGCAACGATCGTGAAGGAAGCAAAATAAGGCGCGTTCAGTGCATGGACGGATGACCGTTTTATGAATAACGATAGTGGCATTTTTCCGAGCGGTTCCGTGCTTCGCAAGGCACGTTAAGTAATGGGTGCCTGCTGCCGTCGATAGATGGCAGTCGTTAAGCCAAGTCAGAGGCCTTAGGGCGGCTTGAAAAGTTTTAACAGTAAGACAAGCCACTAGTCTTAAATCAACACGGACTAGGCCCCCGTGGTGGAGGCCTATACCTTCCTCAGGGAAGAGACCCGTGCCCCTGGGTGGGGACATAATGGGTTGATGATGATAGAGAAAAAAGATTACTTATCTTACTTTGTCTTGTCTTATCTTCCCGCAGGTGGACGGAGACACGGATACTCCAGAAGTGCAGGCCGAGTTCACCGCGGTACTGCTGGAGGAAATGGAAAAGGCGGAGGCGATCGCCATGATGCCGCCCCCGAAGCTCGGCGAGCCGCGGTCAGGTATGTAGTGAGGTGAGCCTCGTACCACCATCGACCTTCCTACTTTAATTTCCTTCCTTCTACGTAATGAGATCATTTTTGAACTAAAACCTTCGTAAGCACTACACAGATCTTTCCACAGGAGCACAGCTGTGATAATGAAGGAATTGCTGAAGAACCTTGTCGAATGACTTGGTGTCTTCAGCAATCTATTCTGAGCGGATCGCAAAGTGCGACTGTGGTGTCACTCAAAAATTCAAAGCGACAGCGATCATTGGCACTCACATTAGATGGAACATCATCATCATCATCAGGCTATATTAGTCTACTGCTGGACATAGCCCTCCCCTAATGAGCGCCATAGCGCCCTGTCTTCAGCTTGCCGCGACCAGCATCTGCCTGCAGTTTTTCGCAGATCGTCATCCCACCTGGTCGGTGGGCGTCCTACACTACGTTTGCCGAGTCGCGGTCTCCACTCAAGAACACGTTTACCCCAGCGGTTGTCGGTTCTTCACGAAATATGGCCAGCCCACTGCCACTTCAGCTTGCTAATTCTCTGAGCTATATCGATAACTTTAGTAGATGGATGAAGGGATCAATCGAACGCAGAGGGGCCTCGGACATTAAGTTTAGGTGGTTTTGTAGGCTTGCCCAGCACCTATATTTTCATTATTAACTTTATTCCGTAGCCACTTACTTGACTTTTTGTCGGAAGAGTCCAGTCAGGTTTCGCTCTGATTAAGCACCGCTTAATCAATGGTGAGCAGAGACGGAGGACGGATCTTGTGACGGACCCATACTCCGGATATGAAATGAGCGTGTATTTCCAGATATGACGTCGATGCAGCAATTCGCCCATGCCATGTCCCGGATGGGCGGCGGGATGCTAAACGGAAACCTCCGGAACGGAACTCTGGCCAACGGGAACCTCGCCAACGGGACCCTCGGGAACGGGGTTGGGCTGAAAGGGAGTAATCAGGTTAGTAGTGACTGATGCCTCGCTGGTCTAGCCCAAAGGTTCCCAAAACTTTTTTTCTCGTGGACCACTTTCAAAGTTTTAATTTTTTCGGTACACCCTCTGCTGCTACATTTCTGCTGTATTCCCAAAACTCCTAAAATATATCACCCTAAATAGGGGGTGTTAAGAAAAAAAAATTAGCACATTTTCTTGCACATATTACAAACAATCAACAATTGACGTTGATATAATGAATCCAAGCCAAAATTTTTGTTTTTTTATTATGAAAACCAGAAAATGTTTCATGGACCTCCAATTACAACTTGTCATTGATCAGATAAAACCAACTTTGACAAACAATGGAGCATTAAAAGCAACACAAATAAATAGACAAAATCAATCAATGTTTATGAAACCCGCTAGGCCGGATGATGTTAAGAACATAATAATGTCCCTTAAAAATGTGTATAGCGTAGGATATGATGGTATACACACTAAAGTCCTTAAACATGTTAGTGATGTAATAGCAACACCCGTTTGCCATATAATAAACTCCTGTATTGTAGCTGGTGTATACCCAAAAAATCTGAAGCCGGTGATCATAAAGCCACTGTTTAAAAAGGAAAATAGAGAACTAATGAAATTCTATAGGCCAGTAGCTCTAGTACCGATACTCTCAAAAGTTTTTGAAAAGTATTTGTATAATGCAATTGTATCATACTTAGAAAAGTTTTCTATATTAACTGAAGAACAAAAAGGATTTCGCAAAGGCAAAACTAAATATGGCTGTGTATGATCTTTTAAAATACGTGACTACTAATATGGATAAAAGAAAGCCTATCATTGCCTTTTACATGGATATGACTAAAGCTTTTGATTACGTGGATCACAAGATATTAATTCAGAAACTCCAAGCTTATGGTATTAGAGGCAATATACTAGATCTGATTCATTCATACCTAAGCGATAGGAGCCAATCAACTGAAATATGTAGAATTGATGCAATATCGAAAATTGAATCAAATTATCTATCAAAAGCGAGGCTGGTAAAATATGGAGTCCCACAAGAAGCGTCTTAGGGCCGCTACTTTTCATTATCTACATATATTAATGATCTCCCCAAACATATATCTAGTCCAATGACCTTATTTGCGGACGACAGTACAGTAATTATAGAATGCAATGAATTTGACGATAATGAAAATAAAATAAATAACATATTTGAAGATATAATTAATTGGATGCATAATAATAATCTAGTAGTAAATTTAGAAAATACATATTTAATGAATTTCTATCAGCGTAGATGTAAACTTAACGATATGAATATTCAATACAAAGGGACGTCTATCGTAAATACTGAGTTGACTAAGTTTCTAGGACTCATCATAGATTACAAATTATCATGGAAGTCACAAGTCAAAGCAATGAGCGAAAAGCTCAACAAATCTGCGTTTTTGTTACATAAGCTTTCCAAAATCCTAAGCTCAGAAAATTGTCTCACATCCTACCATGGATTTGTAGCATCTACTTTGCGCTATGGTATAATTTTTTGGGGCAACTCCACAAATAAGGACATTATTTTTAAAGCACAGAAACGATGCGTCAGGGCGATGTGTGGTCTTAAAAGAACGGATAGTTGCAAACCTTATTTTTATAAAATACAAGCTGCTGACACTTCCTTCTCTATATATTTACGAGATAGCTGTCTTTGTAAGAATGAATCCAGTATGAGTATTTTGTTAAGGCCTCCACAGTTCGTTCTAGATATATACGTATGCAGCACAGACATAGACTTTGTTTACAAAAATTCAGTACTGCTCTTATAGATAGATAGATAGATAGATAAAACATTTATTTGCGCTTTGAAACAGATGAGAAACTTATGAGAAAAAGTGTCTTCTGTATGGCACCATTGATATTTAACAAAATTCCTAATAGTATTAAAGACCTAGAGCTAAGACAATTTAAAAGTAATTTAACATTACTATTAATTGAAAAATTTTATTATAGTATTAACGACTTTCTTTGTGATAAAACATTTTAGTACTAAATTTAGTAATCGCAATAGTAATTTATTTTAGTAATTATAAAATTTTGTTTGCTTTCTCAACTGAAACATTAAAGTCATTGCATGCATGCATGAATATTCATACGCCCATAATGGGTAGAACATGGAATGAACTATAATATTTTTTTAAGACTTATAATATTTTTTTATATTTGTACCTATGTTTATGAATAAATGATTCTGATTCCGATTCTGAACCCCGGTTTTCTTTTCACGTTTACGTGGACCCCTAGGGGTCCTATGGACTCCTATGGACCTCTTTGGGAACCTATGGTCTAGCCGTGAAGGCGCCTAGCTACTAAATCAGAGTGGATTCTTCATTCCCACTAGAGGGCGTCGTTTTATTCCTAAGGCGTCAGTCAGGGGGGTATTTCCAAAAGGGTCCGCTACGTAGTTTCGATAGCTGTTGTTGCGACAAACGTAATAAGCGTGAGGCAGTGCGTGTGAGCGTATGAGGCAGTGAAAATGTTTTTTTTTAAGTAATGGTGGCTGTAGATCTACTGTAGATTGTCTTTCTTTGACTTGTCGTAGTCCTACATTTCTAACATCTCAGACCATGTTTGTCGTATTTTGGCGAGGGGTGAATCTGTATTTTACAGCTCTGTTTACTGTTATATGAAGACTAATAGCTGTAATAATACAGAGCTAACACAAATATCATGAATAGAACTATTGAGATACAGCTAATCAAACTTATGTGGCTAGCAACTGGTGTTTTATGTTTAACATAATTTGAAAAAAGAGTCTGAGGACTGTCTCTCTGTTTATTTTTTTCACATGTACAACTGTTTCACTCAATGTAAATTATTTTGAAATGAAAAAAAAATATTGATCAAAAACTGTTCACAAATAAAAAAAACATAATGAATGAAGCAAAAGTGATTTGTCAGGATCGTGGCAGGTGGCAGTCCCTGGTCTCTGCCTACCCCTCTGGGATACAGGCATGAACTGATGTATGTATGTCTTCACAAAAAGTTACGTAACTTAGCGTTATAATATAAGTAGATGGTGAGTAAATAATAAACAAACGACAAACATTTACAAACAGGCATATTTCATACATTGCTTCTGGCCCCACACTAGGATACCCTGTGTCGTGGGAACCAGAAAGAGCAACATCACAAACATGTACAAACATCCAAGACCTGGGGATTTTTTTAAAATAATATTCGCTATATAAACTTTTGTCCATTCGCAGATCAAACCGTTGCAGAATACCATGTCGAAAATACCCACCGTATCCCAGATGACCCACGAAGACATAAGGCGGATGTACGAACAGAGCTCAGGCGAAGTGGCCATGAACACTCATATGTAACGGATTCTAAACAAAGACCTTTTAGACTTAACAAACGTGGTATTACCTAAAAATGTGCCTTTGTACTAGGAGCTCTGTCTCATTCCTTCTAACTGACTTAGAGCGAGATGGCGTGAAACTCGATTGTCTTTTAGCAGATCGATTTGCTCGTCTGTAGATAGAAAGTGAGACAAAACCCCTCAAGGCATGTGCGAATTTTTGGTGAAATAAAACAGTGAAAAGTGCCGAAATAATTTGGTAAGTAAACATAATTTAAATTAAACCTTTAGATTAGGGGAAGAAGAGCGATTTCTAAATATCTGAATTTTAAACCTAGTTTCACTATTACACTGTAGAAGAAACTTTAGTGTTAAAAGCATAATTAATACAAATATAGTTTAATACTTACTTCTAGATGTAGGTGCAATGTAAATATTTTAATACGTCTCTATAAATATAGTTTGCCTACCTCATATTCAGTGGGTATGCACCTTTTTATAGTATCATAGTCCTCCTAGTGCATACACTTTTAGTTGTAACAAAATACAATTTTCTTAAAGGTAGCTTTAAAAAGCGGTAAGCGGTGGTGGCGTAGTGGGGTTGACCCTTGCTTCTCGATCATGAGGGTCTGGGTTCGAACCACGCATGTACCAATGACTTTTAGTTACGTACATTTGTTTGTACAGCAACACCATTCGCTGATAAATTGTGCCCGGATAACGGCGACAGGCTTGCCACTTGTCACGTTTGGGACCTAATAAACTCGGCAAAAAGTGGGTCTAGTTCTAGAGACTGGTGCCTCTGCCTACCCCTTCGGGGATAACGGGCGTGAGTTTATTTATTTTATTTTATTTATTTTAGCTGTAAAAACAAATTGTAAAGATCATGTCGATGACTTATAGATGATGTAGGTATCTTAAAATTGGCCATGCTAGTTATTTTTTTATATATCTTTTTTTATAATTTATTTTGAAAATATTGACCATTTTAAGAAACTAATTTCGTTATTAGAAGTTTTATTCATTATGTCTATTTTTAATATTTTTCTAAAGTTTTGGTGCTTGTGACGTCATCAGATGATGACAGGAGACAGTCTTTGTCTACATACAAAAAAAACAAATGTCATTAATGTCAGTTAATTTGGTTTGGTATTTTTTTAAGTAGGTAAGGCAAAGGATTAATACTCTTACTATCTTTACTGACGTCATAAAAAAGTCATTTTAGGTCAAGGCTTTTTATTCAATATCTTAAAAAATATAGACTTATTTGCAAATCCGATAAATAGAAATTTTACTGAAATGGTTTTGAGATTTCTGTTCATGTTCAAAAACGTAGCATGGCCAATTTAAATAAGAAATATCGAAAAACTATGATGAATGAACTCCAAACGTATGGAATTTGGTGCGTGATTTGGTAATTTTAGTCGGTAGAGTTATGTTAGATATATTATGAATGGATAACTAAGTTATAAACTATTTAAGTAAGAACCTATCATACGATGAATAAGACAAATGCCACAAAGTGACGCACATTAGATATACGTAGTTTTAAATCCTCGGCGAAAATTACTATTATTTAGGTACTGTGCCTTTGAACACATAATTAGAAGAACCATTGAATTTTATGTTTGGATGTGCAATACTCATGACTATAATATTTGTTACTCAACGCTAGAGGCTATGAAATTCTAATGAACTGAAGAGCCATCTTGCTGTTTTGAAGAAAGCTCTCTTCACATGTTTTCGCTTATCTTCGTCTTTTTAGTGGCGCCCTCTAGAATCTGTTCGCTTATTTGTCGCCTTGAAGAAATAAAAAAAATATTAAGTTCTTTTTCTTATTTTTTTCACAAAAATACAATATATCTGATCTGTGATTATTATATTACATTTTATGTTTGTGCTTTTCATCGTGTAAGAATAGTTATTCTTAATTATTAATTTATGACTAAAGCGCTATATTTGCAAACTTGACTTAGTTAAATTTAGAACAGTGCTCATCGTGTTGTATGAGTTTCTATCCCTACTTAAAATTCAATGTAGTAACGTAAAAATAAGAAATTTTCATATGAAAGTAATTAGGTACATATAATTTAAATATTATTCTACTAGGTACTCATTGTGAACAAGTTTGGTTTTGAAACTACGAATATTTATATTTGTAATATATTTTTTTAAATAAAAATGTTCAAGAAACAAACTGCTAATATGTGAGATGACGGCATGTAATTAAATGGCTAAAGGCCACGGTTGAACGAAACGTTCGATTACCTATCAGAAGATGGGTAGCCAAGTGGTTTTTACTATTGAGACGGTCGTCAACTATGCTAGGGTGACCATTATTGAATTTTAATGTGGGACAAAATTGACATGGTTATCTCGTATTTTCAGTTTATTTATTTAAATCAAATTAGTTAGAGATTAAAATTGGCTGCGACCTTTGTTTACTAACCTACTGTTTATTTTAATTCCCGAATGCGTGTTGGTCAACTAAAAATGAATATTTAACTAATTATTGCCGAAAAAGAAACAAATTTTGACCTTTGATTTAAGTTTAAATGTACAAAACGGTATGTTATAAAATTACACGTAAGTAAAATAAAATTTTAGCTCTCAAATAGTGTAAGTAGATACCTAATTAGTTAGTAACAATCACAAAGTCATGGGGCCAATTTAGAGTTAGAGAGACCTTTAGAAAAAATAGTAAACGAGCATACAGTTGACATAGGCATTTTGCAAAAATAAAATTTGCACTAATTTTGTATAATTACTTGAATATTTACTTAGTTATTTACTATAAATGTATGTTTATTACGTAAGTACCTAATAATATTTGATCGCTCTATCTAAAAGCTGTGACAAAATAGATTATCTTACTGCAGCATCAATAAAAATGTTTTGTTAAATTCATAGACCAGTAATTGAACAGTAGTGAACGCACTGTGGCGGTAAACTAATCATTAATTTATTACATAAAATATTACCCGTTTTCACAAATAGTTTTTTTATTGTATAACATTCACAAAGGTAGGTATTTGTTACGATCTGTATTACTTACAAAATATTTGTTTCAAATATACGAGCACTTTTATAAAATATTTTACTGTTCTTATTTTGAACTCACGGGAAACCTTTCAAATAGTCAATGAAATCAAAATAATTTATTTCAACGAATTTACATTGATAGAAGTCATGTTACCCACTGCTTTCGGGCCGTATTTGTAGTGGAGAAAAAGGCAGCGGGAAAATAAACCTCTACTCTGACCATCTTGATATTTATGAAGTATATTTAAATCAGATTCCATCATTGCCATCAATAACTTCAAAAATCAAAACGTTATAAATTTTCTTTCAAAACTAGGAATTTAAAAACGTTGTTAATCAAGGTTTAATTAAACTAATTTTTTTTAACGTAATTTATTTCCATCATCGACATGTAACTGTGTCGTTGACGTTGTGTATGTCTTAGATGGAAATAAATTATAGGCTGTCTATTTTTGAAAATAAATTTTATTTGTTCTCGCCACTGCAGTAATATATGGTTTTTGTTGTAAAAGAGGCAAAAAGTACATAGTTCGATTATCCGAATAACCCGTTTTTCATAATCGATGTTCGCGCTTCCTGCAGACACAAGTAAAAGTAATGTATGAGGCATGGAAAAAAAAGGAATGAACATTAATGTACATACGGCAAGTTATTAGTCCGAAAGTGTTTCAAGATATAAAGTACCTAGCTCTGAAAATTGGAAAACTCAGGAATAAAAAATATGCTATCAATGAATGCTATCAAACGAAATAACTCGAAGTCGTTGCATCACAGTCAAAACAGCAAGAAAATAATCTTGGCAATAGAACAAATTAACTTTGAACGCGCCGCGCGCAACATCTGTCAGATTTTCCCGCGTTCCCGCTGCGAAGCTTTCCGCGCTTTCAGCCAGTAGGTTACCGGCGGCTTGGCACAGTTACCGCGGCCTTGACCGCCTGAAAAAAAACCGCAGTCGATTCGTTTACAGGGCGAAGGAAAGACGTGGGTGGATCGGTTGTCTGCCTTTATTTTTTTATTTCAATTTCGGTGTTTAGAGTTTGCCTTTCAATTAGAAGAAAATGGTAAGTGGTTATCGATTTGTTTAGGTACTTTGTTAGTAGGCACTTATTATGTAGTGATAAACTCGCCTCAGTTGAGCCTTTCCTCTAAATAAGATTTTAGTGGTACCTAATCACTGCGGGTAACGCTTTTCATTTGTTATCTACTATTGTGCTTTGCTTTCTTAAACAAGCTTTTGTCGTGGGATAGCCGATAATTCGACGTACATACTTATATACAATACGACCTACGTACGTTACGTACATCAGGAACCTTTAGTATAACAAAGTATACCTCTATAAATCCGTGACGTACATTGTATATATACCTAAATGTCAGAGCGACTCAAATTTATCTCAATTCCGCTAATTAAAGCCTTTAAAAGTAATCTTTTCCACATTTTCTTCTTTACGCGAATTTCCCGCGCTTTTCGACGTCAATTTGTGTTTGTTTTTCGCGCCCTTTGTAACGGGACAGACATTGTGCAATGGATGCTCTATTTCTGCAGTACCTATGCAACTTTATCAAACACTGCATTGCTCTGGGCATTATTAATGGTACCTATTACATAATCACAGATTATTGTCGTTGATAAGTTCGCAAGTCACCTAGCAACAGTGCGCATGTCTAAACGGAATCGAATCGGCTAAACATAGCTATTGTTGGAGTTCTTAATATTGAGCTATATTAAGATCGTCTCAAGGTGCATTCAAGCATTGTAGTACTCGTAAGTATACAGGGCGTCCCAAAGTTATGGGACATGAAGGGAAAGTACCTTAAATATAGTAGATAGGGTATTTTGCTGAAAGAAGACTTGAAGTTATTTTTTAAAGTTAGTAATTGTGCATTCAAAGATTTTCTAAAAATTACTTGCCTCGTCTGGGAATCGAACCGACTTAAATGTAAAAAAAACACCCCTACTTTTATGATGCCAATCGAAAGATTGGCAAAAAATAATAACTCATCTTAAGTATGTAACACAGTATTTTAAAAGAAAGGTACAGCGTGTAATTAATAATTTTAATCAAATTAAAAACAACATAAACTGACGTAGTTAGTCATAATTATTAATTATTAACCGAAGCGACTAAACAATTATTTTGTGTGCGTGTATGTGTTTAGACATTATTTATGTTTTTAGTCTTGTTTTCTAAATATCGCAAAATAATCGTAAAGAAACGTGTTTATTTTTGACTCAAATACAAAGTCGTTTACCTTGCAAAGCTTGCCAATAAACCGCCCACACATAAAAGACTATAAAAATCATACAATAAACAAATTCAGACTTATTTGCATCCAAAAATAAACCTAACCTTTGAAATTCTTCAGAGAAAATTCAGTAGAAATCCAGAGAGAGATGTGAACGGCCGTGAAAACTCCGACCATATCTTGGCAGACTTTGCAATACATATTTTCATTTACAAATAGCAAGTGACTATTTCAGTACTAAAAATCACAAAAGTCGGATGTAAACATAGTACCTATGATATAGGTACTCGTGGCCAGTAAAAACTGAACTTTTTCTTCTTGTTTGTGAAAAATAAAACAGAAATCAATAATATTGTAAAAAGCGAGCTTCTCTAACTCTGCTAAGTGAAATATTTCTCAGGGATATTAAATGAAAACACTTGTACTAGAGCACAGCGGACCTAAAAGTGTGTGCGTGTATGTTTGTTTGTTGTTCGCTGTATGGATCGAAGTTGCGACCCATGCGCGAAGGATTGTACCAGGAACTATCATGGTAGGTAAATGTTATGCCCATTCTTATGAATAAACTGCAGCATACTTGTAACAAAGTCAACTCCAAAGTTCCCTCCCTCTAACTCTACATGGAGGGTTCCAACGACTATTTCAAGCTTACTCGAAGTCTCAATTCGAAACCCATGATGAACTAGGTACACCGTAATAAAGTAAACTAGTCTAACCCCTGATTTCTCGAACGCTACATAACAGTCTGATAATCTAAAACCGGGGATAAGTTAACTTGGAGGGGAAGGGGGGTGGAAGATTATGGGGAGGTCTTTTCCCAGCAGTAGGACACAAAAACAGCTAGGTAACTAAATTAAAAAGTAATTACCTACCTAAACTAGGTTTCATAGATCATAGTTTTAATTTTATTTTCTGGTTGCGAAAAAAGGGGCCTTCATCTACCTAATATTCTCAGTCAATCAAAAAGAGGAATTGAACCCCCCCCAGCACTTATGCTTGTCGTTTGTCGGCTATGTCGTGTGAATGAGACACAAATGGGAGCGCGTCTCATATTCTACGTAGGTAGGTATTTATCTCCTCGTTCCGACCGCCAAATTTACAGTAAAGCAAGGTCTGAACACCCTGCCAAAGATACCAGCTGAAATTCATTAGTTTCAAATCAACAGCGAATAAATGCCCTTACTCTGTAGCCCGCAGAAACCGAAACTTTTTTATAACCTACTCGCAGGTCTGAGCTAGGGAAGAAGAGCTTCGTGAGCAGGAGACTCGGTAATTAGGTAGAGTCGACAAGGTAGAGTAGAGTCGCAACGCTTATTTGAGATCCCAATATTTTGGATAAACAGTGCGATGAAATTTATTGGTTTCCTGAGCTAAGGCTTACGAATTAATTTTCTATAATTTTGCTGCAGATGCTTGCAAACAAAATGTTCGCTACATTGACTTCAATAATATGCAAAAAAGCCCGATTTTAACACGATACCTGTTCACTCCCAAATATATCCCAGACAAGATGATTTTAGTAAATAACGTGTGTTTCGGGACGGATCTTTGTAAATACCAACCGATAATAAAGGTGGTTCAATTTCATCTGGTGACTGTCCTATACCAACAGCTTGTTGTGTATTTAATTTAATGTCCGGACGCTTCGGTGTAGGACACAGTTCTATTTTGGATGCGCACGCGCTGGATAGATCATTGACAGTGACCGTCCGTCTAGCGAGGTGACAAACAGACTGATGGACCGTTACTCTAGGTACCTAATTGTATCTAGTACCTAATCAAGTTTCATTTCACGAAAGTTGTAGGGAACGAAAAAAAGAAAAACTTTTTTCCCCAAAGTCCCACGTGGGACTTGGCCCAAATCACAGCCAAATGGATGTTCAGGGGTGCAATTACGTAAGTCCTCCACTGTATCGAGTTGTCTGATTGGGCCTACTCTAAACTATCAAAAACGTAGGTACATATTATGACACTTTAGAGTTGCCTAAATGCTTAACCCGATTAAGATTCCATAGAGTGGAAACTGGTCAATTGAACTATGTATGTAGCTACTTCGAAAAACCATAATTATTTCAACACGTTTTGACACAAGTAATCAAACTTATTTTTTAAATATAGCAGATGACGATACCTCTCTGAGTACCTGAGAGATAGCCTTCGGCTCGGGATCATAGGAAGTGGCATGTTGAACGATTCCTTCCGCACTTGTGATGATCGTCAAACTTGTGTATGTACCTAAGTTTTCTGCTGCTTCCTTTCCTCGTGGGCGAGAAACCTGAACCTCACCACTGCTATAAAAACGGCTTGGACACTAGCCCTTTGGAAGTAGCACGCGGACGCAACATTAGTGATTGCTGGATTGAGCTGGCCCAAATCATGGGAATGTTTCCTCTAATCCTTCTCCCTTTCATACGGCCTGTGTTAGCAAATAGCATACCGAAATTAAACAAGCTAAAAGGTCCTGCAGTTTAGGCCTACGCAGAGTGGCAACGGTACACCCTGAGGTGAGGTGGTTGCCCCTATCACACTAATATTTTATAGTGTGTATGTTTGTTACTTCTTCACGTCTAAGCGGCTGGAGCGATTTTAATAAAATTTGGTATGGAGTTAGCTGACACCCTGGATTAACACATAGGCTACGTTTTACTGCGGGAAAATATCTTATTCCCGTGGGAAAATCGATGAAAATTAATTCGCGGATAATCTATGAGGAACTTTGTACATAACTCTTTCAAAAAATTGTTTATGTATACTGTTAGACAATTTATTTTCCCTAATAAGCCGCGGGTAAAACCGCGAGGTACAACTAGTGATAATACATATAATAAGTCGTGGCCGAATGACGATAGGTAGCAAAGCTTCAGACAGAATAAACGTACAATCGTTTAGTACAATGCATGAATAAACTGGATATCTAAATCACACAATGCAGTTTACCTAATTAACATACACAATGGAAATAAACATCCCACGACTATAAACTTGAACACCCATTGTATGTGTCCTTCACGTACCAAGTAGTTAAGTACCTAGTAGGTACCAACATAATATTATAAGGAGGTAAGAGAGTTTTAACCTCCTTGAAATACCATTACCGACCTCCTTTGTCGTGGAGTATGTACCTATAGTTGACATGACATGATATTCCAGCGAATAAAAAATGTCAAAATATGTAAAAACTACAAGTGCAAAATTCAATAGAATATCACATCTTTATTACAATGCATTTATAATATCAGCAAAAAATGTACTTCGATGATGAATGCCAACCCTCTGTTAGAAAGCCTTCGAAGCCGCCATGTCCGCTGGATTGCAGGCAACGCCAATGCCAGGCCTATAAGGTTGGCCTCATCATCAACCCATTATGTCCCCACCGAGGCACGGGCCATACTCCACCACGGGGGACAAGACCGGATTGGTGGTGGCTTGTAAGACTGGTGGCAATTAGGTAGAGTCGACAAGGTAGAGTAGAGTCGCAACGCTTATTTGAGATCCCAATATTTTGGATAAACAGTGCGATGAAATTTATTGGTTTCCTGAGCTAAGGCTTACGAATTAATTTTCTATAATTTTGCTGCAGATGCTTGCAAACAAAATGTTCGCTACATTGACTTCAATAATATGCAAAAAAGCCCGATTTTAACACGATACCTGTTCACTCCCAAAGATATCCCAGACAAGATGATTTTAGTAAATACGTGTGTTTCGGGACGGATCTTTGTAAATACCAACCGATAATAAAGGTGGTTCAATTTCATCTGGTGACTGTCCTATACCAACAGCTTGTTGTGTATTTAATTTAATGTCCGGACGCTTCGGTGTAGGACACAGTTCTATTTTGGATGCGCACGCGCTGGATAGATCATTGACAGTGACCGTCCGTCTAGCGAGGTGACAAACAGACTGATGGACCGTCACTCTAGGTACCTAATTGTATCTAGTACCTAATCAAGTTTCATTTCACGAAAGTTGTAGGGAACGAAAAAAAGAAAACTTTCTTCCCCAAAGTCCCACGTGGGACTTGGCCCAAATCACAGCCAAATGGATGTTCAGGGGTGCAATTACGTAAGTCCTCCACTGTATCGAGTTGTCTGATTGGGCCTACTCTAAACTATCAAAAACGTAGGTACATATTATGACACTTTAGAGTTGCCTAAATGCTTAACCCGATTAAGATTCCATAGAGTGGAAACTGGTCAATTGAACTATGTATGTAGCTACTTCGAAAAACCATAATTATTTCAACACGTTTTGACACAAGTAATCAAACTTATTTTTTAAATATAGCAGATGACGATACCTCTCTGAGTACCTGAGAGATAGCCTTCGGCTCGGGATCATACGAAGTGGCATGTTGAACGATTCCTTCCGCACTTGTGATGATCGTCAAACTTGTGTATGTACCTAAGTTTTCTGCTGCTTCCTTTTCTCGTGGGCGAGAAACCTGAACCTCACCACTGCTATAAAAACGGCTTGGACACTAGCCCTTTGGAAGTAGCACGCGGACGCAACATTAGTGATTGCTGGATTGAGCTGGCCCAAATCATGGGAATGTTTCCTCTAATCCTTCTCCCTTTCATACGGCCTGTGTTAGCAAATAGCATACCGAAATTAAACAAGCTAAAAGGTCCTCCAGTTTAGGCCTACGCAGAGTGGCAACGGTACACCCTGAGGTGAGGTGGTTGCCCCTATCACACTAATATTTTATAGTGTGTATGTTTGTTACTTCTTCACGTCTAAGCGGCTGGAGCGAATTTAATAAAATTTGGTATGGAGTTAGCTGACACCCTGGATTAACACATAGGCTACGTTTTACTGCGGGAAAATATCTTATTCCCGTGGGAAAATCGATGAAAATTAATTCGCGGATAATCTATGAGGAACTTTGTACATAACTCTTTCAAAAAATTGTTTATGTATACTGTTAGACAATTTATTTTCCCTAATAAGCCGCGGGTAAAACCGCGAGGTACAACTAGTAATAATACATATAATAAGTCGTGGCCGAATGACGATAGGTAGCAAAGCTTCAGACAGAATAAACGTACAATCGTTTAGTACAATGCATGAATAAACTGGATATCTAAATCACACAATGCAGTTTACCTAATTAACATACACAATGGAAATAAACATCCCACGACTATAAACTTGAACACCCATTGTATGTGTCCTTCAAGTACCAAGTAGATAGATAGAGAACACTTTATTGTACATAAAAAAGGAAAGGAAAGGAAGTAGTTAAGTACCTAGGTACCAACATAATATTATAAGGAGGTAAGAGAGTTTTAACCTCCTTGAAATACCATTACCGACCTCCTTTGTCGTGGAGTATGTACCTATAGTTGACATGACATGATATTCCAGCGAATAAAAAACGTCAAAATATGTAAAAACTACAAATGCAAAATTCAATAGAATATCACATCTTTATTACAATGCATTTATAATATCAGCAAAAAATGTACTTCGATGATGAATGCCAACCCTCTGCTAGAAAGCCTTCGAAGCCGCCATGTCCGCTGGATTGCAGGCAACGCCAATGCCAGGCCTATAAGGTTGGCCTCATCATCAACCCATTATGTCCCCACCGGGGCACGGGTCTCTTCCCTAAGGAAAGTGTAGGCCATACTCCACCACGGGGGGCAAGTCCGGATTGGTGGTGGCTTGTAAGACTGGTGGCTGGTCTTAATGTCAGAAGTTTTCAAGCCGCCCTAAGGCCTGACTTGGCTTAACGACTGCCATCTGTTGACGCGAGCCGCCACCAACTGCTTAACGTGCCTTGCGAAGCACGGAATCGCTCGGAAAAATTCCACTAGCGTTAGTCAATCGCTCGTACCCGCTACATGTTAGAAGTTCATGTAATTTATGACATCCGAAGAAAAACAATCGGATTGGCCGTCTCCAGGCATACAAGCCGCCTGCTGGGAAATCATTTCACCCTGGTACCGAGTATTGACTCAGTTGAACAACGCTAACCTACTTTGGAACTACGCGAACTCTGGGGAATCTTCGAAAATATAAACTATTAAAAGCTGAAGTTGCCACTTGTCATTGAAACATTATACATGGACAAATAGCACCACGGGTAAATGTACATTTACATTAAAGGTACTTTTACATCAACCCTTGATAATTCCAACAGGCTCCAAACGCGGTGGACCCCGTGAAGACGCCCATCATCTGGGTGCTGGGCGGGCCTGGGTCCGGCAAGGGCACCCAGTGTGAGCGCATCATCGCCAAGTACGGCTTCACGCACCTGTCCACCGGCGACCTTCTTCGGGCGGAGGTGCAGAGCGGCTCGGATCGAGCCAAATGTCTCACCACCATCATGGAAAAAGGTAAGGACTGATTCTCGAACACGATCAGTATACCTATCCCGAAAAGGATACATTTCTTGCCGACTAAACTAAACTTTTTTAAATGTAAGTGCAATAAAAGTATTAACAATAATAATAATAAACTAATCCGGGAGTCCCTGGAACCAAAATAAAGCGATTCTGGTTGAGAAGAACGGCTTTAAGCAGTTCTCTACCTGGGATCAGCTGCGGGCGCCGAGTTGGGGAATGGCGCGGACACAGTTAAATAAAAAGCAGTTACCAATCTTCCTACAAACGTCCGAAATGCGCCTATATAACTACGAAACGCGAGATCTCAGTGAGCTTCGGGTCACTCGCAGTCCGGTGTTCACCGCGCGTGAGTGCAGACAGGCGGCGCGTTACATTGACTGGCTAGACGAAAATAAGAATGTAGGTATTCTCCAGCGACCTCCTGCGGGACGGGAGGTGAGGAGTGGTTCGACCTACGTACCTCTCCACCATCTTGGAAGAGGGTTAGGACAGATCAGAGGCAGTCAACTAGGGCCGGGCCAGATATTATGAGCGCCCAAGCAGTTCCCAATAAGTAGAATAACCTGTTATATGGCAACCAGGCAAGGAAGACAGACTGAGGCTGTTTGTACAAATGAAGTTTATTAGATATTCATTCACTTAACTAGGTAAATAATACTGTAATGGTGTTATAAAAACACCATTCATGTGAAATTGAAATGGTTTCAGGTAACAGATGTACAGAATTTTTCTTTACAATGGATTATTTAAGCAACCTTTATGTACGAAGACTTTACCGTAAGCGGTGTGTTTGTATTAAAAAATGCAATTTCAGAGCAGCCTCTTAAAACCTACCATATCTTATTTTGTAACAAAATAGTAGGAGTTAGAGTAAACTACGCTCTACCTGCATCTTCCGTCATGTTAAATTACCTATTCATAATTGAAAAGTGTGCCTAGACCATCTCCATGTGGCAATTTGAGTTCGTGGGTATTTTACAGTTTGATCATCAATTTGACGACCTCTGTGGCGCAGTGGTTAGCGCATCTGCCTACCGTGCGAGAGGTCCCGGGTTCTAATCCCGGCTGGGGACAAAAAAAAGAAACCCAGGTCTTGGATGTTTCCATGTTTGTGACGTCGCTGTTTTCTAGTTCCCACGACACAGGGTATCCTAGTGTGGGGCCAGAAGCATTGTATGTGCCTGTATGTAAATGTTCTACCTTCCAGGTGAGTTGGTCCCCAACCAGACTGTGCTGGATCTGCTGAAGGAGGCCATCCTGCGTGAACTGCCCACGTCTAAGGGCTTCCTCATCGACGGCTACCCACGGGAGCAGTCGCAAGGCATCGCCTTCGAGCAATCGATCGCACCGGCTGCTGTGAGTATAATTTTATTATATTATACAAGGAGGGAAAGTGCCTTGAATATTGTAGATGGATCATTTTACTGAATGAAGACCTTATTTTAATTTTAAAAAAAAATGAAACTGCATTAATTAAATTGATGAAGTTTGGATTAAAACTGTTAAAATTAATATAATGAAGTTTTCAAGCCGCCCTTAGGGCTCTGACTTGGCTTAACGCCTGCCATCTATCGACGGGAGCCGGCGCCAACTGCTTAACGTGCCTTGCGAAGCACGGAACCGCTCGGAAAAATGCCACTAGCGTTAGTCATAGACGGTGACCCATCCATGGACCGAACGCTTAACCTTGCTGAACCTTAAGCCTAGTGTGGGGACACCATAATACTAATATTATTCTTTCTGTTTGGTACAATAATGCCTACAACTTAATTTGCAGTGATGATTTTAATTTTTATTTAGATTTTTGGTGATTTTGATTTTGAAAGCGGAACTACGCCCATCTTCTCATCCTGGTGGATACTGTTTCCAGGTGATTCTCTATTTCGAGGCGTCCTTCGACACGTTAACCCAGCGGCTGCTTGGCCGGGCTAAGGACTCCGGGCGGGCGGACGACAACGAGGCCACAATCAAGCTCCGGCTTAAGACCTTCCAGGAGAACAACGACCAGGTACTACATCAGTACCCGCAGAAGTTGCAGAGGGTGAGTGACCGAATAGGCTAGTTGCCCTAAAAAATGTAATTAGTCCGTCTTTTAGATTATTCAAAAATAAGGGACACGTATTTTTTTATTTGTAAATTAGACCAAAAATGACAAAGATATAGCCCTTTAAAGTTACGTGTGACGTCACGCCGTGCTGCATTTTTTAGCACGGAGTGACGTCACACGTAACTTTAATGGGCTATATCTTTGTTATTTTTTGTTTCATCGAAAAAAGAAAAAATACGAGTCCAATATTTTTTTATAATCTAAAATACGGACTAAATAGAATGTAATTATTTTGACCCTGGAAACTACCCTATTATAATAATATTTAATAACTTGCCCTGCCCCCTTATATTACTTACTCACACCAAATCCTGAGCGATTCCAGTCGCCTGTCAAATTCGTATGGACTTTGTATGGACAGTTAGGACAAGTTGCGTAGGCTTTGGTGCGCATTATTAGGTCAGTGGTCCCAAACTAGGATCTCCTGTGCTATGGTAACTGCAAAATATCACAATTATAGACGTACAGTCGACAGCACATCATCCTATACACCCATGCACTCTACCCAGTTGCATTACGGGCGATTTTGCAACTAAAATGTGAAGGTTGACGTGTTGTCACCTGTACGTCCAGACTGAAGCACGTACTCCACTGCTAGACGTAGTTAGTACCTACGCCTCGCTCTAGGCGTCACTTCCTTGTGTTCACGGCCATTCTTATCCATCCAATGCCAGTAATATAGGACTTTATAATGAGCCCCAAATCCTGTACCTACCTACTATACCAATTTGACAGTTATAATATTGGACATTGGAATTATTGGATCGTTCAGGATTTATAGGGGCTGATCGCCCTCAGTGAAAACCCCTTAATCCCGTTCTGATTGGGTGAATCAAAATACAAAAATTGTTCACCGTTCTTTCAGATAAACGCCGAGCGGCCTGTGGACGATGTCTTCGCCGAGGTGGTCGCAATCCTTGACCCTATCGCCAAGAAGGCAGAGGAGGTCCGGTGTCTCAAGTGTACATAATAGTTTAACAAATAATCACCAAATCTCAGCCGGTGTCGAAGAACAACTCAAGTGCTGTCTGTGATTTCTGTTCACGACGCTACATAGGCTGTGTTAAATCTGGAATTCACTCGGCTTGACGACGTGAATAGTGACAATTCGTTTACTTTAAATATACTTCTCAGCATTTGAGGACTGATCTGATATACCTACTGGCCTAAGTGTCTAAACTACGGATTCCCTTGTGAACTAAAATCTGGGTTTTCCGCCTATGGTCATGGGTGCGATTCGTCAAAAAACCCTGTTGGTCAAAGGTGCCTTTGGTCAAATGAAGTTTGTCAAAAGCGCGATTCGTCGAAATATCCTTTTTGTCAAAGACGGCTTTGGTCAAATTTCGTTTGTCAAAAGTGCGGTTAGTGAAAACACCCTGCCGACCTATGCCGACTTGCCGATCGACCATGAGACATAGCTACGTCATTTTATAGTGTCTCAAATTTTAATAGTGGCTATAAGATCATCAACCTCTGTTAATGTTGAAGTCAAATGCCATTTTAAATAGAAATAAAACAAGGCTCTCCATTTTCCTTAAAAAGGGTATTTTAGAGAATCGCGTCTTTGGCAAAGCTTTGGTCAAAGGTGTGACCAAAAGCATCTTTGACGAAAACGTTTTGACGAATCGCGACTCTGGCAAACCCCACGTTGGACCAAAGGAGCGTTTGACAAAAAACGTATTTTGACGAATCGCACCTTTGACCAAAGGCGGAAAACCCGTTTCGTCTTAATAACTACCAATCCGGAATTGGCCCCTGTGGTGGAGTACGGCCTATACCTTCCTCAGAGTGGAGACACCATGATTTGTAGTTTTATGAAACAGGCCCCCGAAAGTTAAATAACGTCTGATTTGAATCCGTAATTTTGATAATAGACATAATTTTCTATTTCGCACAGAAAATTGACAGGACTTTATAAAGAGTGCGCTTCATTTCTTAAGACTTGTTTATACGTAGCCATCGCTGGCTCGGTATTGGCCTTGTACAAAAAGTTTTTCATGCCAAGCCAGCGCTGGCAAGCATAGGGCGCCAGTCTTTTTTCCAAGCCGGTGATCTCGACCCGCTAGCCTCAACATCGTGTGCACACCACAAAAAAAAGCCTGCATTTTTATCCCAGGGCCTCAAGTCTATTAGTGCGCTGTAGTACGATGACATAATAATATACACGGTCGGGTCACGTGACGTGTTTTTTCCTACCATTGACTGCAAGAATTATTGATACGTGTTCGCGTTGACTAGAAGCGGCAATGAAACTGAATCGCCACGTTCATTAAGTTGTCATTGTACTACAATGCATTAGCAGAATCTAGGCACTGATCAGCAAATAAATGAAGGCTAGTTTCATCTGAAGTAGGTACAAGACTCAAGCCAGCGGTGGCTTGACTGTAGAACTGGCGCCAGCACACTGGCTTCGTATAAACCATACTGTATAGTGCACCAATTTCTTGCGGAATGTAACTAAATTATTGTACTTTGTTTCGGCTGTTAATAATTACAAGATTCGTTATTGTTTTCCAATTTGTAGTTTTATTTTGTGGCGTCCAAAATATTAAGATCTTCAGTCATCATATCACTGTCACTATTTGGGATCTAGGTATTTCGGTATATTGTCAACTCGATTTTGTGCCTTAGAATTTTTTCCTGAATAGTAAGGGCCGGTTTCTGAATTGATAATTTCACTAATCAGATCCCGATCAGAGCGTTGCCACTTTAGCCACTTTTTAGCTAGATCTGGCCACATTTACGAACAAGTTAGCTGTGATAAAAATTTTGGTATAGAAAAATATAGTGAAGTTCAAATAATTTCGTTCGGGACATATGAATATACCCGAAAAATCTCTTTTCATCTTCTACTAAATCATAATGTATGAAATTCTCCGAAAATAGGTCTTTTTGAGTTTATTTTATGAAACCACATCTTTCGTTTTCTTTTGTTTTTCTTCTCCTCAGCTGACAACAAACAACTAAATGAAAAAAATATCCTCGTCACTATCCTCCATTGCGAATACCTACACGTGCACAGGCGAACTAGATTGCTTTGAAAATACCGATATTGCCGACGGAAAATCCGAATGCAGTGGACGCACCCTTTCGGTATTTTGTAAATGTCGACGCCTCGTACGATGCGTACGCTCCGACTCCGATCCAGTGGACGCTTAGCTTAAGGCTGTTCTTAAGAGAAGCAATCTGTCTCGCTCGAACAATTTAAGTGACATCTATCGACTCTATTTTTTCTGAAGTAGGTAATGAAAATGGGTAAACTCTTCGTAAATATGGTCTGAGGGTTTGACGCATAATTAAATTAGAGACATATTAGTAATTAAAAGTGGTTTCCAACATTAATAATATTAGAATTAAAAAATTTCAACCATAAATATCTTGAATGTCCGCAATTTCATTATCCATCAAACCCTCAGACCCCATTCATCAAAATGAATACTAAATCTACAAAAATACGTAGTTAAGTGTGATATAAAAATGTAAGTAAGTATGATATAACTGAATGCGCCAATTGCCTACAAAAGCGATCATAAAAATGAAACAAAGTAAATTCAAATCGACGCATTTAATGCAATTCTTTGCTTCGTCTCCAAACCGCATACAAACGGACTAGTAACTCACGCGCATTCCTTCACAAGTTTACCGTCTTGTCATACACACTCAAAACTTTCAAATTCCCGTATATTATATCGCACTCTCAAACATTCGACTCAACATAACCGCAACAGCAACATTACAATGGCTACTTTTAGGCTTCCTATTATTATCACAATTGGCACCTATTTATTGAGGTCTAACATTAACAATACATAACATTAAGTTACACAATAATTTAAAAATAATTCATACACGAATATTTAGTTACACGATTTAGCGAATTGAAATAAATTACAACAGCGTAATAGTTAATTAAACGTAATCTCCAAAGTCTTCACTGCAGTTATACGACATAGCACTATTTTCATTTCAAAATTGTTTTATTTAACACGTCCAACACTAGAACACTTTTTTGAAGATATTCTTCAAGCCTTTCTTCTTCTTTTGTCTGACAGTGTCATCGAAGCCATTTACTTGCGATATCTCTGTCGACTCCGACCAAAGGCTGGATGTCGGGGACTCCGACAGTGCCTTCTTGTCTTTACCATTGAATATTGGCTCCAAAGGTTTGGCCACAGTGCCAGGCGTGCTTCTACTGCTCTGCCTGCTAAACGTCCTTAGGAAAGCTGGCGAGGATAGCCGTCTGCTCTTAAGCGTCTTGGATTTCAGGTTGTTAAAGAGCGATCCGTTGGTCTTCGCCGCGTCCTTCTTTGGCTCCAACGGCGGTATCGCGATGAATTCTTTGGGCTCCGACACCGGAGCCAAGAATTCGTCATCGTCTAATGGTATGGGGTTCTCTAGCAGTAGTCCGATGCTGTCCTGCCGACCCCACGTGGCTTTGTCCTCCAGGTTTCTGTGTAGGATGGACGTTTTTCTCCGGCGATTCTTTCTCGCCACTTGCCACTCGCCGTCTAAATCCTCCCGCTCAGTTTCCTCAGTGGACTGTCGCGCGATGGCTAGAGCCTCCTCACTCGGTCTTCTCTTCTTGGCAGCCGGCGTGGCATGGCCGCTGACGCCTTCCACAGATTTTCTTCTAAGTTTCTCCTTGTTTTTCTTCACTTTTCGCGGCACTGGGACTAGGATCGGCTCCACGCGGCGCCGTTTAGTTATGTAGTAGATCACGCCTGCTACTATTACGGTTTGTAGGACGAGGAACTTGAAGAATGTGACGTTTCCGAACCAGGATTCCCGTTCCTCCATTAGGATGGCCATGGCTGTGGCCATGTGGGCTAGTTGGTCCTGCAAGATGGTCATTTGGTCGAGGTACCTCTGTTCGCGCTCGTTGCTCTTCCGACGCTCCTCTGTCATCTGGAGGACGGTTTTTTCGAACGACTTCTGCATCTCCTCGACCTGTTTTTTGTAGCGTCGGCTCAGCTCCTCTAGGTATTGGGCCGAGAGAGACATGTTACGCTCGAGGGTCTGGAATTGTGATGGGAACAGGTTAATAACTAATTCATTAACAATTTTAATAACTTATTTTAAAGAATGCCAGTTTTTACAGGTATCACTGGTAGAAACTTCTGATAAATAATTATTAATTAATAAGACACATTTTTTATCTTTATCTAACATACAGATTATTTCAGATAGATTTTGTGAGAGAAAATTTAACGATCTCTATTTCTTTCAATGCCACTCCTTTTCTAAGAATGCTCATTGTCTGCAGTATAATGAATATACAAGCGGTTGAGTAATACAGTTACTAAAAATTCCGTAATTAAAAATAAAAATAGGATATGAAATCTCACTTTTACTCGATTGGAAAGCCGCAAGAAAACAGACTCCTTCTGAATAGTCTGGGCTTGGTTCTGGTTACTCTGCGATGGTTGCGTGCCGGGCGGTGCCGGATCAATTGTCAACTGGTCGAGTTCGGATAGAAAACTGTCATTTTCTATCAAAATCTGGTCGGTGGCTTCGTCGCCACCACCGTTGGTTTCCTTTGGTTTTTCTATAGTAATGTCTACTTTAGAAGTAGTATCTTTTTGCTCTGTATCTGGTTTTTGTATTTCAGTTACTTTTTCACCTTCGAGCAGAATTTTAGGTTCCTCCGGCTCGAATTTTTCAGGAACTTGTTTATCGTCTACTGTGGGAGTAGTATCCACTTTTTGGTCTTCGCTACTTTCGGTTTTAGTGACGTCCTCGTCAGAAATTACGTCTTCAACTACCTGTTCTGGTGTCAACGGTTTGACATCAAAGTCTATAGATTCATTTGTTTTATTATCGTCGTTAGTCGACGCATTGTCTTTGGGAGGAACTAGTTTCACGTCTTTTACGGGGTTCACCTCGTTATTGACTGTAGTTGGCACTTCATTATCGGTAATATTCGTGGTAACATTTTCGGTTTCAAAACTAGTATTCAGAACCACCTTTTTCTCTTTGATAGCTAAGATGTTGCACAAAGCCGCGAGATATTTTGACGGAAACAGAGCATTCATATAGGCTACTCTTTCTTCACGGAATTCCACGGTTTTTGTACTCTTGAAATCTAATCCATACTGGTTGCAAATGTTCGTGCACTTGAATGTTTCGTAGAGAAACACCTGACGAACTAAATTGCTCAGTTTGTCGGAGTCACAACTGATTAGTTCATACACCTCATTGTAAAGCGATTCACTGCAATTATCACATACGATTATATGGCTGGGCGAGCAGCAGCGTTTGTACATTAATTTGTCTGTCGAAGTGTCGTTGTGAACACTGGACACGTTTTTCGGAGCTTCCGTTTTTACTAAAACTTGAGCAGCTTTCTTCATGATGGACATGACGGCGTCTCTCGCAGATCCGAACAAGTTTTTCGACGCTTCAGATTCCACAGTCGGTATGTCGGGCACGTCAATGATTTCATCATCTTCGTCATCGTCAATATGGGCCGCGTGTTGGGAGCTCTCCTTCTCCAGGACCTCAAACTCTGATGTTCCGTATACTTTAAACAGGGAAATTGGACAATAATGTTCCGAACCATGATGCGAGATCAATTCCACTTTGATAAACTTCCCAAACAAGTGAGGGAATAAGTCAAAACTCTGCACTTCTCTCATATCGTTGGCTGTGAACTGTCCCACACTAGCCCATTCTCTAGTCGGAAACCGATCACTGAAGTAAACAGCGAATTCTTTCGGAGTCGAAGAAAAGAGTTCGAAGTTTGCTATCTCTATCTTTTGAGCTTGCACTGCCTCGCACAGTTCCACCACGAACCAAATTCTACTGTTGCACGTGTTGAGCATGTACTCATCTCTGTTAGGAGATAGGATGGAGCTGGCGGAGCCAGCTTCAGGATTCACCGCGACTATCTTCGCACCACAGGCGGGGGACGCGTAGTTTTTTGATCTGACTTTCGCATTTTTACTGCTAAAATTTGTATTGCTATGACTAGATTGGGTCGAGTGATTCAGGACCGTGTCTTTTTTCTCCGCTTCCGCCAGCTGTTTCTGCGCCCATTCAGAGAAGGAGGGAATGTCTTCCTGCGGCGTCTCTGGTTTTGGTGGAATGTCTGTGGTTTCTGCAACTTCAGAGTCTGTTTGAGATTCGACTATTGATTCTACTTCTGTAGGAGGGATCGGTGTGGGTTGAAATGCATCTTCTACTTGCCTCGTTTCGTGCATAGGCTTGGCTTTTACTACTAACGTCTCTTGTTCTTTCTCTGCTTTGGTCTCGACCCCTGTGTCTTCTTTGCCATCAATAATGATGAAGGTCTTGGTATCGTTGTGTTGTTCGGACTCATTTGAGTAAAGTAGCTCATCAGCTGCTCTTAGATCCAGCTTAGCGTTGTCGGCCAATGAGATAAGTATCGGCGGCTGTCCCGTATCAGGTAACCTGGAATTAAAGAGAAGAGATATTGTTAGCAGCACACTTTATAACCAGAAAGCTTTTTTCATCATTTTATGTAGGTAGAGAAAGGAACTAATCTAATCTATCTCATAGACATTGTTACACTTCGTATTAAATTACAATGGATTAACAACGGGAAATTACTCTTATCAGGTAAACTACGTACTAGAAACGTACGTTATTTACAGAGACAGAGAAATCGTCATTCCAACTAAAATAGGAAATGTATTCATGTGGGAAAATTGTTTTGATTCTAACGATAAAAGGCGATGAAGTGTCTTCACACGTTGTATGCGGGTGGTTCAACTCTGCGAGAAATGAAGACTCAATTGGTCGATCATTGTCACTGGTTCAATTACAATAAATCCTATTTAAGCCAATCAGTATGTGCAAACAAACTAGCCCTAGAGTCTGTATCTGTACAAGCACAAGTTTTAATTGGTGTTTTTTTTTTTTGTTGTTTCTGAGATTTCGGAACCTTGATATTCAAAGTAAGAGCTTGTATCATAGGAAATAATACGATTAAAAATATTTGATGATACTCATAAATACAAACAAGTACGGGAAAAATTTCAAAATCGCAAAAAAAAACAACTCTGTATTTCTCGACAATTTATTTGCCTTTTAAAACAGTATGGTAACTCTGTAACTCTGTATCTATACATTATCGAGGAGCTAAATGCGGAGAAGGGATAGCGTGCGGAGGAAGTCAGTATTATTCCACGGTTGGCGCTGTGATAGCGTTTTTTTGTTGTTCGTTCGTCAATTTTAAACTTTTAATAAAAAAAATGGTGCCAGCAAGAGGCAGTGTTCATGAACATTTTAGAATAGTCAAGGAAGGTCATAAGGAAAAGACTTTATGTAAATACTGTGACGCAGTATGGAGTAAAAAATGCAACAAAATTCGCGCGCCATCTTGTAAAATGCAAGAAAGCCTCGTTAGTGATTAAACAATCATTTGAAAAAACAGACACTAACGCTGCAAGCAGTGGAGCTGCAGCAAAACAAAATGTGGAAAAATTAAACAAATTTATTTTTTGCGGGTTTAATAGTCACTAACGGAGAGACTGTTTTCAGAAATTGTTTTATTTACCAAACATACCGTAGAGATAGGAAATTTTAATGGCAAATAACGTGGTAAAATATAGCTGTAATTAGAAATTAAACTTGTGGTTAAAAAAAAGTACGCATAAGGAAATAACTAAAGTAACTTCTGGCAAAAAATATGCTAAATAAATGAATGATGATTTCCCAATAAACATGTGTCAAAATTACAAAATTTGTAAATATTTCGAAAGTTTTCTTTAAATACAACAATAACAGTATTAAAAAATGAAAGAATAAATGATTTTAGAAAAAAATAAATGTCAAAATAATTCCTTAAAATGACTCCGTTATAAAATAAACATTGAGATTGATAAGATTTTTAAGAAAACAAAAGTACAAAATACCGGAATCGGCCATATTAACTGAAACAGCAATCAAAGTGAATGACGTCACGACTAGCTACAACGGCCGTGTTGTTTGACTTTTTGTTGTGACTACGCCTTCCGATTAATTTTCGCATAATTTAATTAGTGGATGTTATTGTTTATTCGTGGCTCAATATCGTGGTTCATAATCAACAATAGAACAATATTTTATTGAGGCAAATCAGCTCTAGTTTACCCAGAGTTGACTTGTTGATATTGACCGAGTTTCTCGCATCAAATAAACACTTTTGCTCATCTGAATACCAAAATGTGAAAAGTTCTTTCATCATCATCATCGTTAGCCTACTGCTGCCCACTGTTGGGTATAGGCATTTTTCCCCAAATGCCATTTCACTCGGTCTCTCACCACCCGCATCCACGGACCTTCCGCCGACTCAACGACATCGTCCGACCATTGTAACATTATTTATTTTAACCTCATTTCTAAATTGTACCTACTTGTTCTTGGCCATTATTTAGACGCTCTGTGAATGAGTGATTGCCTATGGTAATCGCTCATTCAATACGTTCATTTAAATATTCTTCCATTCACTCATCTCGGCTCTCGCAGATCACTGAAAATGTGACCACGGACGGAGATGGGTGTGCGCTCTATTACGCCGCCTCTCTCCAACTGCTCTAACGGTCATATTTTCATGTCCAGTTCTTCTTAAAAGAACTGTTACAATATAATCTGCGACCTATGCCCCTGCTTTTGGGTGAGTGTGAACAAATATTTAGTTTCTAATACTGCCAATTGTACTGTTTGCTACATCTTTTATTTCTTGTAATTATCTGTGTAAATATCTAACGGTGAATGGGCTCTGCATGTTTGTTATATCAAATTTTCTATTACCATTAACTTCCACCGTTCTGCCTAGTTTAGTGTACCGCCACCTTCAAACTCCCTTCTGGTGCTTTCCGGTTTGGGTGGCGATGCACGGCAGACGTCTTTTGGTTTAATTTTAATGCTGGACACGGTTTCCAGGCTTCCAGGTCCAGATTGGACACTTCTAGATCCAGATTTGACGACGTCAAGATCCAGATTGGATATTTCTACGACATTTCTTCGTACAAATTGAAGACATTCAAGATATTTTGGCCGAGCTCTACCTTTCCCTCCGTCACCCTTCATCCACGGGATTCCTGAAAGGATCGTCGCCGGCCTCCAGCGTCCTTACAGAGACGACACGGCGCGTCATCCTTTTTTTTTTTGTTAACGGGGTGAAATGCTTTGTGCACCATAACCGCCACCCTTGGGGGAGGGCGACGGCCGTGTGTCGGACTCCTCTCCTAATAATAGGAGAGGCATACCTCCTAAAACACCCCGGGGGCCGTCCTGTCGCTCGTGCAATGGGGCGCCGCCGGATCTCGCTTGTGGTAAACCACAGTGCGAATGCTACAGCGGCGCCCCGGCGACGTCGACCCGACTCGCAAGGAGTCAGGCCCACCCTCACTGGAGAAGGGGCATGGGCCCCCCACCCCCTTCTCCTGTCACGATGTCGGACGGCAGGTCCCCCAACCTGCCGTCTGTGACCCTCCCTCAACCTCCTCTATGCCCTCTGCTGAACAGAGGGACATAGAGGAAAGCCCCCACCGTGTGTTTTTTATAGAGGATGTCTCCTCGCGGCCCGAAGGCCCCCGGCCCCACTCAGTGTGGGGTTACGGGTGCGGGGCAAATAGTGGACCCCGCGGGACATCCAGCAGCGCAAGCCACTGGACGTCCCCCTCCCTCTGGTCCCCCTCCCTCCGGCCGAAGCCGGTACCCTCCATATCTGGAGGGCGTTCCCCTATCCGCCACCCGGGGGACGCGTCCGATGGAAGACCAGAAACTCCACACGGACGGCGCGTCATCCTGCCCAATCTAGGGGAGTACCTCTCGGCAGCAATTCCGGACTGAACCAAACTAACATGGTGTAGGGCACGAACCCAATCCTTGTTACTGACCCATTTCTTTTACCGAGCCTACTGTATATATTTTTGTAAATAAACTGTTGTATAGAATACGTTTCCCCCTACATCATTTTGTCACCGGCGACACCATCGGGCCGCAGGTCTGCCTACTGACCGTCGTCCTGTTCTCGGCCACCACTCTGTGATTGCCTTGGTCCACCTGCGGTCTTCCCGCCTCGCCAGGTGTCCCGCCCATTTCCACTTCAGTCTTGAGAATCTTTCGCCAATGCAATCAAACCTTGTCCGGCGACGGATGACGACATTGGGTACTCGAGCTACGAGTCTAAGACCTAGCATGGCTCGCTTCATTGCTCTTTGTGCTACTTTAATTCGGTGCATATTCTGCTTTGTGAAGTTTCGGCTCCATATGTGAGAATGGCTAGAACACACTGGTCATATGTCTTGGTTTTTAGACATTGCGGAATCTTTGATTTGAAAACATCGGCAAGATTCCCGAAAGCAGCCCAACCAAGCTGAATCCGCCTCATGATCTCCTTGACCTGGGCATCTCGGTGAAAAGATAAAAAATGTCCATGGTAGATATACTCATCGACAACTTCTATCGGGCAATTACCGACAGTGATGTTCGGCATAGTCACCAGATGGTTAGCCATGACTTTTGTTTTGGACATGTTCATCTTGAGACCGACCTCCAGGGACGCTTCGTGCAAGTTTGCGAGCATACACTGAAGATCCGTGGCATTTTCTGCCAAGATGATGATGTCATCGGCAAAACGCAAGTACGACACATAAACGCCGTTAATATTGACACCCTTCTCACCCCAGTCTAGAGTCTTACGTCTTCTAAGACGTTGGTGAAGAGCTTAGGCGAGATGGTGTCACCTTAGCGTACACCCCTGTTGATATTGACAGGGTTAGTAAGCTCATTTTGGCTTCACTTTTAGATAGTTTAGCTCTAGTTGTTATAATGGAGGCCGTACTAATAGCACTCCCATATTGCGTAAAGCCAGCAAATGCTTTATAAAGTCACAGTTTATCTCTATCTATAATAACTTTATCTCTCATTATTTTCTTGTTTCGAACATAAACAAACAGTTTGTTCGGTGCTGCTGTTGATGTGTTTTTGCACAGAGAGACGTTTTGTTCACTTTCTTAATTCAGCAAAGATATAATGCCGTATCTACATAGTCATTACGTCATAAGCGACGCCATGATATTTTGGAGCGTTTCCGCGCGTATTTCAAATTGAATAGCAAAAAATATCATAAATTTGTACGAAAACTAAGTTTCTTTGTTGATTTTTTTTTTTCGAAAATAGTAGCCGTCTACCTACTAGACATAATAGAAGGAAAATTCAAAATCTGTCATTATGCCTATTATTGTAACTCCCTTAAAAAATATTAATGAATTCAAGTTTTTAAATTTTATTTTTTTTTCACTTTTCACACAAACTCGAAACTTGCTACGGCAAATTTTTATGAACAGTAATAAAATAAATTTGACTTTCAGAATTTTTCGGTATTTTTCAAAAGTCAGTAATCTCTAACAGAGAAATTTCCCTCCAACATTCGGAATTTAGGAGATCCCAAGGGGATTTTGTTTCATATTGAATATCATGCTTCATATGAATCACTAATTAACTATTCCCAAGAACTCTATCTTAGTTAACACTTGAACTAATGCATTGTTCCCAATAAATCCCACCTCTTGGGATCGTTGCCGATAATTCCCACTTCTGGGATCGTTCCCGGGAACGGCACATCGCTATCCCTACCCCATTTCAGACCCAAAGTGTTTTACACCCTTGGTGTATTAACGAATTTTCCCATTTTTCCATCGAATCCCAGCACTACTAACGGTGGTGGTTCCGTCCCACACTACCCCCAGGAGTATGGCTAGGGGTCCGTCTAGTGGGTCCGGAGGGGATTAACAGCTTGTTAGTGTACGAGAAACCGGATGTTAATCTTCTTTCTTCTAATATATAAAATTCTTGTGTCAGTGTCACCGTTTTAGTGCGCATACTTCTCCAAAACGGCTTGACCGACCGATTTGTATATTCGGTAGGTCTGGGAATAGGTTGTTATCTATTTTTCACACCCCTATCTGGCAAAACAACGTTTGCCGGGTTAGCTAGTATACATAGATAATATACTTTTAGGTTCGTGTTCCACTGCTGGGCAATGCGCTGGCTTTAGGACTTTCGATAAAGCATGGTGACTGTGTGTAATGCACTTGACGAGGTGAATGGAAAAAAGTAAGAAATGAAATAAGTATTAATTTAAAATATATATATGTATATATAAAAGGAGACGAGACGAGCAACCAACGACGCGAGTTCCGTCTCTGCTCAGGAAGATTAAGCTCCGCGAATCAGAGCGAAACCTGGTCGGACTCTTCCGACAAAAAGTCAAGTGGGTGTTTCTTAGAAAATGGCTCAAATTGCATAATTTTTTAGCGCATTTTTTTCATATTAACTCAATAAAAAGTAATATAATATATTGTAGGTTTATTGGCCCCTGAAGATTGTATTGTAACGTTTGTGTAGGTTTCGGTGGCATCTACTACAATATATGTTACTTTTAAAATTGATTCTGTTTGATAACCGCAAGTGCTCAGCAAGTTGGTTGGATCCTGGTTCAACACCTAATGCCCAATGCCCTAAACGAAAACTACCCCTAGAAAATTGATGGTCACTGTTTGGTAGTCTAGCGCCGGTGTGATTCATTACAGCTTCTTACCAAACGGGGTGAGCATTACTGCAGATGTGTACTGTGAACAACTGAACACAATGATGGAGAAGCTGGCACATCTCCAACCAGCATTGGTCAATCGCTCGTCTCCGCTGCTCCTGCACGACAACGCGCGACCTCATACTGCACAGCAGACGGTCTCCAAGTTGCAAGAACTGGGGTTGGAATCTCTCCGTCATCCGCCCTACTCACTAGACCTTGCGCCTACAGACTACTACTTTTTTCAGAATTTGCATAACTTCTTGGCGGGAAAAAAATTCAATACCCGAGAGGCAGTACAAAATGCCTTTGAAGAATTTGTTGCCTCCCGTCCAGCTGATTTCTTTAAGAAGGGCATCAATAAACTGCCACTGCGTTGGCAAAGATGCATTGATTGCATGGGTGATTACTTCGATTAATACAATAAAAAATACATGAAAAAAATTCGTTTAAATTTTTTCATACAAAACGGCAATTTCATAGGTAAAGACCTAATATACATATGTGTTACTTGTTATAATATATTTTTAGCAAATTCGAGCGAAAAGTATTAAAAATAAGGTGGAATCAATGGTCACAAAATTGTTATAATTTTCAATAAATTTTCACATGAACAAAAATAATTTCACCTAAGAAAATCTTTACCAAAACAGAAAACAATTATCCCAGAAATCCTTAACAATTTCATTATAATTTAATTATGTAACAAAGGGTCACGGACGCTCAGTGGTCAGTTACTGGATGAATGAGCCGTTTTCAGATGAACTAAAAAAAAATCTAATGGCTGTCAAAAGAATGCAATTTTGGACCTCAGCCCAATAGCCATGTATGATACATCATCAAATAGGTCTCAGCGAGCTGAATAAAAGTTACTATAACGCCAACAGCCAAATGTTTGTCCTTTCGGAGTTATATTGTATTGAAAATCTCCGAAAGGACAAACATTTGGCTGTTGACTTCATAGTAACTTTTATTCAGCTCGCTGAATTCGCTGAGCTCGCTGCAGACCTATTCGATGATGTATCACACATGGCTATTGGGCTGAGGTCAAAAATTGCATTCCTTTGACAGCCATTCGTTTTTTTTTAGTTCTTCTGAAAACGGCGTATTTGGAACTACTTTTCTTAGCTGTCAGAAAAATCCCTCATTGAAACGCACATACGGTTGAATACCAAAAAGATCACGCTGTATTTATAAACAGTAGCAAAAGTAAAACTATAACTGTAACTATAATATAAATGGATTATAGAGCCCGAGGTATATTCTAAAAGCTAACAGACTGTAAGTGTATCCGGAATGAAGTTAATAATGTCTACGAATTACCGCGAATTATCACAGGCAGCCATGAATGGTAATTCAACGGAATATTGCTCAGGTATCCCTTCAGTGAAGAATATTCCGCTCAGTTAATTTCGTAACGCTGACACACTAATTGTCCTAACTGTTTACGTTCTAGCCTCGTCAAAGGAAATTGCAGAAAAACCTGTTGACTTATGAATGGCGTATCCTCAGAAATAATTTGGTGCCCGTGTTTACCTTTGAAGACACCCGTGAGGATGGGCGTGCGTGACCGCCGCCGGTCATTAAGCAGTTTGTATTCGCCGGTCATTTGCCGCACGAGCCAGTTAACCGGATAACTGTACGACGCGTTACCAATAACCGCAGTCAGCGGTTATAAATTTATTGGCGTAATTTGCGGTGCAATATTGAATCCCGATTATGTATATTACGTTGCCGAACATAACTTAGTGTATGCAGCAACAGCAATCAATTATGTTAGTCGTGACATGTAGGTACAGTCGACAGCACGTCAACCTTCACATTTTAGTTGCAAAGTCGCCAGTAATGCAAGGGAGTAGAGAGCATGGGTTTATAGGATGACGTGCTGTCGACTGTACATAGATGATTTCTAAGGTTCTAAGCTCTCGATGCTCAGCTATGATGGCGTATGGAAAGACTTGAGGGCCGGTGTCTGAATTGAACATTTCTGAACTAACGTTTTGTAACGCTTTACACTTTTTCACTTATCGAAATACTCTTTTCAGAATTGTATTGAGCATATGAGTTATCCACATCCACAATCGATATCCACAATATGAGCGATATTACATCCAGTTGATATTGCATAGGGCGTAACTATACATCATCGCTAGCTTTCTTTGAGATTAATTTCCGACCAATTAATACATTTCTAAAAGATTCCGATAAAGAATAAACATAATATAAAGTTCCTTGGGAAGAATCTCTAGAGTATGCAATAAAAATATGAATTTGAACCTATATCGAGAAAATATCGTAGATAGATACATAGAATATTCTTATGTACACCAGGAACTGCATAGGAGAGACAGTAACAAAAAATTACGCAGATAAAACTTAACTTTTTTGTGCGTGCAACATGAATTCAAATATTTCAACTATTCTTATTCTTAATAAAAAGGGAGCTTTCAGAAGGGCGTTGTTAATCATTTACACTGCACAGGCTCGCACTGCCTTCACGGCGGACAGTAGACGTTACATTATATTCTGACGGAATGCAGGAAAGATCGATCTTACGCGTAGAAGCAGCCGGCGAGCGGATGGTGTCCGCCTGGTGGCAGCAGCAGCGCCGCCAGGAGCGCCACCAGAAGCGCCCGCGGCGGCGACATGACGCCTCCGCCGCGCCACCATCGGCGGGCCAAGGGGGGGCCGATCGCGTTCACACGCCCTCCGACCACGCCCGACAAGCGCAGAGGCGAGGCGGGTAAATGCGCCCCTTGGTAGAGCGTTCAGACTCACTGCTAGATCGCAGTCGGCGAGGTGGGTATACGTTCTACTTAGGTAGAATTGAATGCACTTTTTGACACTTCATTCACTGAGTTCGCAAGGGTTTTCACTGAACTATCAAAGCTGTTTTCGTTTCTACCGTTCGTTGGACGCGTCTTTAAAACATTCGAATGGCGGTATGTATTGCAGGGAAGAAGCTAAAATGTAAATTACTTTGTGAATAATGCCTCGGCTTTAAATTACAATGTTTCGAGCATCAAAATGTGACGTTACAAAACTTACAGGCAACAAAACAACAACAACTAGCAACGAAGACAAAGACTAGAGCTGAAAGCGTATCCCCAAACAAATAATTCCACAAACGTGGTACGGCGCAAAACTAGGACATAACACAACGCACGCTCTGAAAGTGAAACTGACAGTTCGTGTCTAGACAAAGAACACCACGAGCTGAGCAATAATGAACTACCTACTCCACTTGCAAAGTCTACTTCAAAATCCATTGTAAATGTTTAATAATAGACATACAATTTACAGTAACGAGACGAGAGTCTCTTTAGTGAATGAAAACCGGTTAGAATAGGTTGCGTGGTGCCCGATTACTTTTTCAAGTTCATTATTATCGGCTAATGAATGTTTATGAAGCAAAAGTGATCTGTCATCGCAGCGAGTAGTAAACCGTGGTCTCTGCCTACCCCTCCGCGATACCGGCGTGAGTTTACGACGACTGGCTCGTTGGTCTAGCCCTTAGGGCGCTTCATTACCAAGATATAGGTTGTGGGTTAATGTTCATGCAGTTGTCTTTGTAGTACAATGCATTAACAGAATCTTGTTCCAGGTCTTGTGCCGCTCGCCCCTATGTATGTATTATTATTACAGTTCTTTATCTCATAACGGTCAGTATAAAATGAATAGTAACGGTTAAGGATCAGCGCTTCGATTCTGCTAATGCAATCTGATAGTACAAGGAAAGTTGCTTTTCAATGGCGATTCATATCAACGCGCGCAAGCGTATTCAAACTTCTAAGCGTCAATGGAATTAAAAATACATGTCCCGTGACCCGTCCATATGTAACTGTAATTAAACTACAATGCACTAACGGAATCGAGGTCCTGTTCACGTAACAATGTGGATAGGCCACACGGATAGAACTTAATACAATGTGAGCTTATAACAAAAATAAGTCGACGCTTGTAAACTTGTCTAATCCGAACATGATATCGTTATATCGTGGGAATCACTGTGCATGCGCCGTGATGCAATGAGTGTCGTCGATTGGCCTGTGTTTGTATGACCCTTACAACTGAGTAGATAGTATTGATATATGAGCCAATAAACACGTGCTAATTTACGTTATTATACTGCAATATTGTTTGCGGGTAATAGGGTTTGCGCACACTACGAATTCATTATATAACAACAAACTTGAGATTTTTTTACTTTTGCTCTTTGGAAGAAGAAAGACAGAAAGAAGACTTTTGTTTGTTTGTTACGCTTTATTGCACAAAAGAAATAAAACAATACATAAAACCTTAAATAACATGTATGTGTCGATGTACAAAGGCGGACTTATTTCAAAAGAAATTTCTTCCAGCAAGCCTAAGAAAGGTTTTGAACAATAAAACAGAGAGCGGGAGATGGCAAATAAAGCTCAAAATAAAGTACAAAAAGAAAAAAAAGAATAGAAAAAAAAAAGAATTGAAAGACTTTTATTAGATTTGTTTAATTAATTATTTGTTTGATTAATTGAATTGTTTAAGCGGTTTAATTTATCGATTCCAACACGTTTTATATTCACGGGTGATTATGTAAGGCGCGTAAAGACAACATATGTAGACAATCCACACAATGTTCTTTGCTCTGACAACGTGGAAGGAAAAAATCCAACAGTATCAACTTAAAAAAAAACAACAAGTGACAGTAGCAGAGTCATTGAACTCTATAAAGAGCACTGCATACCCCGGATGAAGAATTAAGAACGAAACTATCGATGTCTCTTTAATTTTCTCACAAAATAGAACTCGACAAACGTTTAATTACTTAGTGAAGTTCATCATCAACCCATTATGTCCCCACCGAGGGGCACGGGTCTCTTCCCTGAGGAAGGTATAGGCCGTACTCCACCTTGGGGGTCTCACTGTCAAACGTTTTCAAGCTACCCTAAGGCCTCTGACTTAACGACAGCTATCTATCGACGGCAGCCGGCACCAACTGCTTAACGTGCCTTGCGAAGCACGGAAGCGCTCGGAAAAATGCCAATAGCGTCAGTCATAGACGGTGATCCATCCATGCACTGAACGCGCCTTATGTTGCTTAACCTTCATGATCGTTAAAGTTCACTCAGGCAGCCGTAGCCGGGGCTACGAGTGATTCGTAGTGAAATTAGAGAAGATATCAATACAGATTAGCACGGGTTAGTGTTTAATTAAACTTAAGTACTACGAATATGAAAGTGATTGATTGAATTAGATTAACAAAACAACTGACTGAAAACGACTTGGTGTTTATAGACTGCGCGAATCTAATTTGAAAGTGATAGACGGAGTCAAAGTCAATGCACAGATTAAGTAATAGGTCAATGTACCGAGAGCAGACAAAAGGAATTCCTTGTCTAATCTTAGACCGGTCTCAGGACTAAACCAATGCTATATATCGTAGTGGTGAAGAGAGCTATTCCACATTTGAGTGGCTCTGAGATAGAGCCGATTACAAAAAATAAGTGACTGCAAAAAAAAAAAATTTTGTTGTATCTCCTCTATAAATGGATCCGCGTGAAAATTTAGAACAAGTTTAAATTGGCCATATCTCAAAAACCGTGCAACTTTTACTGAGGTCATGTTCGGTTGGTTCGATGCCTTTTGGGCAGGTCTACCTCCGGTGGCACTGTGACGTGTCATTTTTGGGACACCCCTTATGTTGAGAATTCCACATTAATTGTAGTATTTGTATGATACCAATAAGTCGTGCAGTACCATATTAATACCAATTTTATGCAGCTAAAATTAAAATACCTAACCAGTAGATTTTGCTTCTCTTTTCATTTAACTCCTTTCACGTTTGAATGAACAAACTGCTAGTTGAGCTATCACTTAGATCTCTTCACCACTAGAATCTCCGTTTAACGCCGAGTACGGTGGTATTCATAATTCGATCCGGTCAAAAGTATGGCTTAGCTCTCTTCACCACTAAGGTGACGATAAGGTGATTTCAGAGTGGAGTTTTTTTTCGCTGCCTTTTTCTTCACTACACACCAAGCCCCAAGACAGCGTCTAACATTATACATAAATGTATGTAATACAAACAGAACGTAAATTCTTTACGTTGAAATAAATTTCTGATTTCTGATATGTAGTATTTGGTGGAGAATCGTTACCCCCTAGCGACATACCTACTCATATACTTGTTCGACGTTGATAACATAATAACAAAGATGAGGAATTCGAATCGACTATCCATTCTTATTCTTAATATCTTTCGGAAGACGACATGTGTGGCGCAGCAGTAGTGGATCTGCCTACCATGCGAGAGGTCCCGGGTTCGATTCCTGGCTGGAGACAAAAAACCCCAGGTCTTGGATGTTTACATTTGTGATGTCGCTGTTTCTGGTTACCACAACACAGGGTATACTAGTGTGGGGCCAGAAGCACTGTATATGTCTGTATGTTAATGTTTATGTTTACATAATTATATATTTTCAATCTTAGATATAAATGATAGAAGTAAAAGGTTTTACAAAATATCTTTTATCATTAAATATAACATAAAAGTTATGTACGAATTTGTAAACTTAAAAAAGCGATACAGCGATACTTGTAAGGTCTCTAGCGAGTAACTCTACGAGGAATAAGTATTTATAAGACTCTTAGGTCTCCTGGTTCGCCATACAAGAAGTACCCAATGTAAGGTCACCACTAGCTAAGGTGTCTGGTGCTTGTCGTTGAGAGGTCACTGAACGGCAGTGGGCAGGTCTGGTTCTGCATAAGTGCTTGCAATGATATGCAGTGCGGGACCTAATATGCAGTGTGTATTGGATACCGGGATTTGCCCATTAACTTGTTGAGAAAGTATAAAATTGAAAAACAAATCGAAATGACGAATCTACTTAAAATTATAAGAAAGAGAAAGGATAAAAATTGTATCCGGATGCCATCCTTTCTCTTCACGTGTAGAAAATAGCATCGACTCTAATGTACCGTAATAGTGTTAATGGTTTGGTTAATGACAAAACGAAGTAAAACTTTTGTAAGTATTTTATAATATTATGTTTCAAGTTATGAATTTGTTGGTTTTTTCGCAGTACATTTGAGGTCCACGAATCAGAGCGAACCCTTGGCGACGCCGTTCCGTATAGTATAAAACCGCAGTTTATTATATCATTTCGATGCACACTGCGTAACTAAGTCTCCTTATTTAATCCGTTGGTTAAGCTACTTTGCCATACACATGAATTGCAATTTTATGAAATAGAGCCCTGGTCGGATCTTGCGATAAAAATCTTGTAAATCTAGCACGAACTTTTGTTTCTCGCGCAAGGAAGTTACGTGCTCTTTTGGAGTATGTAACCTCCTTGCCTGAGAAACAGAAGTGCTCCGTACTCCAAAAGAGTACGTAACCTCCTTGCTACTTCAAATTATTCTTTTTTATTAACACTTACTTGACTTTAACCTTTTTGGTGTAAGGTAGTGTTTTTTTTTAAAAATAAATGCGCAATAATTCGATTCTGTTAAAAAAGTAGTTGTTTTTTTAATGCAAGGATTTGCAGAGGGGATAAATATTTTCAACTCCATAACAATAAATCAATAAGCAATACTCCTCCGTGCAGTTTAGGAGTTTTCAAAGAGAAGCGTTCATATTTCAAACTCTCATAAAATAAATTAATACCGAATAATTACCATGCACTCATAAATGTCAGTGTGTTACAAAAGAACACGTAAAGTTTTGTATACAATTTGTGTCACAGAGTTGACTCCAACGACACGTTTGACACAAGTTGGTGCCAACACTTGAGCAATTAATTGGACAAAACAATAAACAAACGAACCCACCATTACGAATGCAACTGCGAGAGGCGTAACTAATCAAACTTGTGCCTTGGGCCAACCATAAGAACACCCACGCGATACACTCAACTACCAGTAAAGCCTGTATTACACCGGGGCAACACTGTGCGGCATTGCGGCATGCCACAAGGACGCATGCTACAAAGGTGCGCCAGAAGAAGAAGAAGAAGGTGCGACAGTTTTCCACATGACGCAGGTGTTGCCATGCCACACGGTTCTTGCCACAATGTGCGACGTTGTAGCTTGCTGCCTTGTGGCATGCCTCAATGCCGCACAGTGTTGCCCCGGTGTAATACAGGCTTTAAGTTTTAGCATGTGAAATATGAATGTTGCTGAACTGATTTCACACCGGTTTTGATTAGATTTTTACAGGTAATACTGTAACGAGGTGATCGCCTCGTTGCTTTTTAATAATTTTCGGCCTTTAACTATTCTAAATTCAATTAGTAATTGACATTCGCCACAGTGTTCGGACGTATCTGGTTCAGATTATCCTCAGCTTCCGTACAAGGTGGACTAAAACGTCATTCTTTTCTGTTTTTCACGACCCGGATTGCTCTATTCTCCATAGATAAATCATCATAAAATATTTAAAAGGCACAATTATGTAAGTGTTCTGCTTTTTTATATTACAAATTGTATTTTTATAGTTTTTTAGACCTTAGTTAACACTCTCTATTTGCATTGTTCCCAGGTGCTTTACCTCATAAACATATTATAGTATTGCCTCTGGATACCCCTCTTTTACTACGGATCGCGCCTTATTTACCTAACTGCGACAATACATTGCTTCTGGCCCCACACAAGGATATCATTAATATAATTTTTTTTTCTGTTTTTTGTTTTTAGAAATCTACACACCAAAACACACCATTACACATTTGTGTGAAATGTGTAATTGTGTAAAAAAGAACTAAAAAAGACGAAAAACAGAATATTTACAAAAAAAAACCAGATAAAACCTTAAATGCGGCAATGTGAGTCTTGGCTATAAAACGGTGTCTTGAATCAGCATGAGCTACGGTTTCAGAAGTAGGGTTACAGCTGTTATCTAAGGTAAACTGGGTGTGATCTGAAGTACTTACAGGTATCAGCTTTTGTCAATATTATGGTCGGAGACTACAATATGGTAGAGGAATGTAAAGGGCACATTAAATGGTTTACTTTTATTGATTAATGAGTTTACTTTGTAAATACTTTGTGTTTATATTTTTTTCTGATGTACAATGTCAATGTTCAATGACAGCTGTCTTCGACTCGAGTGTATAAATGAGAAAGGCTGCAAATAAACTTTAATCTGACCATCTCTTTCCAAATCATATGAAATCAGAAATTTAATTTACGTTACATTTGTTGAATGTCAGTGTCCTTATAATGTTAACGCTAGCCGCCCTTGGGGCCAAATGTAGTGGAGAAAAAGGCAGCGAAAAAAACTCCGCTCTGACCATCTTTACTCAAATCACCTTAAACCGTCATATATAATAATCCGATGAGAGCCATCAACTTATTGCAAGTTGTTTCAGCCGAGTTACCTCAGTTGTTGACGCTCAAGTTTCAACTCGGCTTCGAGTTCAGAGTTCGCTTAACGCGTAGTTGTTCTAAAGTATGATGGAAAAGGCTGGTACTTCATTTTGTAGTCTACTAAACTATGGAATTGCAATGTAATGGAAAATGTATAAAGTGAGCGAATAACCATAGTATTCTTCAATTAGAATGCTATTGGTTATTCCGAGGGGTGGCTATCCATTTCGCGCAAATGTGATCGCATCACGCGAGGCTCGAGTTATATAAACCATTGTAATGCGATTAGTTACTAGACTACTCTGATTAAAACATCCATTGTACCTCTATTTAACATTATGCATCTGGAGACATGTCCCCGGTTTGTTTCCACGATTAATAAGATATCATAAGATTAAATCTAAGGTCGGCGGAGTAAAACTCAAATTGTCATTAAATTATTGTTCTTCATAAACTAATAATTGAAGTAGTACTTTGCTTCATTTTTGTACAAAAAAGTATTCCTTCAACACAGCACAACCACTTGAATTGGCCCCAAACTAAGATACCCTGTGCTATGGTTTATATTATAGTCGTATGTATCCCGACCGTATTCGGCCACAGCGACTGTTGAGAATGACGCTCATGTGCTCTCAAGTGACTGCAACACCCAATTTTGGCGGAGAATGTGCGTCCACATTCGCTGCACGCTAGCACCTCTCTGACGTAGTTAGTGTATGGCTGCAGGTGGTCAGGCCTTGAGCTCGTCTCGCTTAGCGTCGAGCTGTGATCTGCGTTTCTCTTCAAAAAGATTGATCTTAGAGCTCACGGTATGCCTCCACCCTGCCCGGTCGGCTACCAATGTCTCCCACTGTGCTGGATCCAGGTCACAGGATTTCAAGTGATGCTTAAGCACTGCATCTTTGTACCTCAAGAGCTTTGACCGCCTTGCGTCCGCTTGCCAACCTGCAGCTCTGAGTAGAAGATGCACTTTCCCACTCTGTCATCAGGCGTTGGCAGGGGGCCCGAGGATGCAAATGGCTAGTGACCGCGAGTTACGGCACGATTGGGAAAGTCCTATACCCAACAGTGGGCAGAGGTGGGCTGATGATGATGATGAGGCTTTTTTCACTGTCAGAACAAAATCTGTTTTGGACTTGCTTTCTTTTGCTTAGTTCTTTTAAAACGATACTTTCCAGGGTTGGCGGTCTAAAGCAGGCACTTTAGACCGCCCCACCCTGGAAACTATCTTTTATTGACGCCGATCTCCGACGGCCACGCGTGGTAATCAAGCTTGCACTCTCTTTCTATCTCCGAGACGGCCTCCGCCCTGCACTGGGTCGACTATCCGAGGCTGCTTGTGAAAGCAAAGACATTCGCAGCCCACTGCACCGCCCACGACTCCTCCTAAACCGGCGACAATGTAGGCGAGACATAATAAGCGGTCCTTTGCCAATCCCCGGTGAATGTAGACCCCATTCTAATGATCTCGCCCGCAGTGATTTATGTCGACCCTTAAGTTGCAGATTAGAAAGTACGTATAATTCTCCGGGCTGTCACAAATGTTGGACGTTGCCTTTCGAGGTGTGGGATATTTATGTTTCGGTTGTCCGCTCGGAGCGGACTGTCCCTCACTCTCTCAATAGTCCTAACGATGCGGATTGAACCAATTATTTTACCTATAAACAGTCTCCAGTTGCACTGGCTCCGTACCAGTGCAATAGCACATTGTACTCAAGGCATGGTTGTTTATTTTTACTCGACTATGGACTTGTGGAGGAGTATGGCCTAAAACTTCCTCAGGGAAGAGACCCGTGGCACGTAATGGGTTGATGATGATGATGATGGATGAGTACTTTTACGTCGGATGTGTCTCGGGGCGGGTTATTTTCTATTTTCTTAGTGTTATTATGTTGTGCCATTTTTTGTGTAATTTTAACATTATTCCATCCTCAGGGAAGAGACCTGCCCTTCGGTGAGGCCATAATGGGTTGATGATGATGGTATTATTGATATTACTGCCATGTCTGCCGTATGAGCGTAGATAGGTGGGCCGAAACTGCAACCGACTGGGTTCCGCAAATGGACACCGACGTCGCGGCAGACCAAGGAGAAGATGGCGGGACGACCTAATGCATTCTTGCCGGGATGGTGCGAGGTGGCTGGAGACAGAGAGAGTTGGACGAAAGAAGGGGAGGCCTTTGCCCAGCAGTGGGACACAGAGGAGGCTGTGAAAAAGATTGTATGTATATAACAACAATAATAAAGTAAACAATTTTTATCACCATTGCAAAAATGTTAAATGGTGTGAGTGAAACACCATGTTCCACGTGAGAGCAGCTTTTGCTCGACATTCTGGTTGCCGCTGACTATTAGATCAAGTACAAGGCTCGTGACGCTGGTTTTAGGTTAAAAATGTCATTAAAAATATTGGCAAAGTCGAGCGGTATGCTGCCCCAGTTTCTGAAACGTGCGGGAATTACTGGAAATCATAAATAGTGACGTTAGTATATTTTTCACAACGTAACATAAAGTGAAGCTTTTATCCCGGAGGGGTACGCAGAGACTAGAATCTGCTACTCGCTACGATCCTGACAGATTGGTAATAAGTTCCGGTTCCCGTCACCATAACAATACTTTTAAATACAATATCAAGCATCATCAGGTCAATCAATATGAATTTATGAGTTCGTTAATTATTATTTTCCATAATAATTTAGAAATAATTTCACAACGATTACTTTTATTACGATGAATTGATTGTTCCGTTGATTGATTGATTTCACTTGTCACCAGTTGTCGCGAGTAAAAGGTAGGGACAGACTGTTAAAGGTTTCATAATATTGTTGGGTTGACCTAATAAAAGATAACTGATCTACTTGCCGTAGTCTTGCCGCACAGTTTTTAAATATTTTGTTTCTTTATTAAATGTGTAATAACGAACGTTCGGCTAACGGCTAACGTTCCTACCGTATGCAATAAGTACACTTAGTATTATGTAAAGTTAAGTTGTAATAAGTACACTTATGTAATGTAAAGTTGTCAAAAAAAAGTTTATTCTTATTCTTATTCTTAATTTTATTGTACAATAAACTAGACAAAGACTAGTAATGTTGGACAACATGATAAATAATTACATAAAAAAAAATTGCAGTTCTCCTGCTGTTTCAAGATCTCTTTAGCTTCATCAACGATCATTATTCGTAGCTTGCACGCACGCCGGTTTAGGGTATTTATTTTCTTCATCATCAACCCATTATGTCCCCACCGAGGGGCACGGGTCTCTTCCCTGAGGAAGGTATAGGCCATACTCCACCACGGGGGCTAAGTCCGGATTGGTGGAGGCTTGTAAGACTAGAGGTTTTTGTCTTGGCCTTTGTTAATTTATTGTAATCATCAATTCAAACGTGGAGTATATATTCAACATACTATTTATTTTAATTCTTAATTTGTATTATTTCGAGAAAGAGAAGAGGCCTATGCCCAACAGTGGGCTCTATTTACGGGCTGATTAGATAGATAGATAGACAGATAGATTATTTCGAGACATTAATTTACCTAAATTCCAATGTCAAAATGTATAAATCAAATTAATTAGAGAATGATTATTGTAGTGTCAGTCATTGTACGCTAAAGTCTCAGATGTACTGAAGGAAGAAACTGACTCCTAAGATACAGGATTCCCTAGTTTAGGAGTCAGGGACTTAACTAGTTATGTAAATAAATTGTAACTTTGTAAGTACCTAAAGAACTGTAATTAACTTGGTCAATAAATTTATTTATTATTATGCAGAAAAATAAAAGGTAATAGTCTCGTCTATTATTATTATTCATAATCCAAGCACTAGAGTGAACTCAATATCGCAAAGCAATAAAAACAGAAGTCGTAACCTTATTAGATTTACCTAAATACCGTTTAAGGCATGCATCTTGCATGACATGAGCCTCAGTCAGCCTAGAAATCAGCAATTTCGAGAGGAATCTAGAATATTTTCCCGCGTCTCATTGCGTAATGTAAAGTAATTAAGACAACTGGTCAAGGACTTTCGATAAATTTATCTTGTATCGAACCCTGGGACTAGATTCTACTAATGCATTGTAGTACAATGACAACTGTATGAACATTGCGATTTACAGTCTGTTAGCTTTTAGAATATACCTCGGCTACTATTGGATAGAATCGGATATATTCGTGTAATAGAAATATCGGAACTAATATGACACTTAATTTCAAAATCGGAACTAATATGACACTTAATTTATGTAAATTAGGAAATACGCAGGAAGTAGTATTACACTCGTGTGCTTTCGGCGATAACCGAAGCCTACTCCGAGAGCCCGAAGTATATTCTAAAAGCTAACAGACTGTAGTTTCATTGCCGCTTCATGTCGACGGGTGCACGTACATATATCAATAATTTTATAGGCGTCAATAGTATGAAAAACCCCGTCACGTGGCCCGACCGAGTATTTGTCATCGTAGAATAATGCACTAACAGAATCGAGGCCTTGTTGTCATAGTGTTTGTTATCGAACGAACCTACGAAGCGGTTTCGCCGATTTCTATGATTTTTTACTGTATTTGGTAGGTCGGAGAATAGGTAAAAAAAATATCATAATTCGGCGCAACCGAGGAAAAAAATCATAACTTGTTTTATTTGAATTTGCAAAAAGTGTCCGTACAATCTCTCCACCATATGATTCAGAAGCCTTGGCGGCTTGAAAACTTCTGACAGTAAGACCAGGCACTACTCTTACAAGCCTCCACCAATCCGGACTTGGCCTCCGTGGCCTATACCTTCCTCATGCAAGGCATCCGTGCCCCTCGGTGGGGACATAATGGGTTGATGATGATGATGATGATGATGATGATGATTTTAAGGACCTACGGCATAGAACCTAGGATCACGAACTTGGCACTAAATAAACATATTATTATACCTGTTATTTAAGTTTCAAGTTTAATTATTTTTTGATAATGCCCATTATCCGTGAGTATTGAGACCCGCAGTGAGGAGTATTTAAAAAGCATTATTAAACAATGCATGTTGTTTATTTCTAATAGCCATTAGTTTCCTTTTGTCATGGCAGCATTCTCCTAATGCATAATTACGAGTTAAACACTAAACTTCAATTAACCCAGTTAGTGAACCGCAGCACTTTGCTAATTGCTAAAATAACAGTTGTCATGCTGCTGGCAAATTGCTATATTATAATTATGCGAATTTTAACCCATATTTACAGGCGGCACCACAAAGGACCCAAAGAATAGGCTATAGGACAGTGTGAAAAAAAAGTATTAGGTATGTATTAGCGCTTCTGCTTACCATGCGAGAGGTCCCGGGTTCGATCCCCGGCTGGAGAGAAAAAAAAAACACCAGGTCTTGAATGTTTACATGTTTGTGACGTCGCTGTTTCTGGTTCCCACGACACAGGGTATCCTAGTGTGGGGCCAGAAGCAATGTATGTGCCTGTGTGTAGATGTTTATGTTTATGTTTATTATTATATTATTACCAGCTGACCCCGCAAACGTCGTTTTGCCAGATAGGGGTATGAACTCGTTCCACATCTTCGTCGATGGTGTAGCACACACTTGCAGTTTTGTGGATTACATTTGCAGGAACTAATGTTGAATGAAAATCGGGATCTACTATTTTTAGACTGTACTAGCTGACCCGGCAAATATTGTTTCACCGTATAAATTATTTGTAGGGATTATAATTTAAAAAATTGGGGTGGACCACCCTTATCACTTAGGGCTATAAAAAATAGATAACAACCTATTCTCAGACCTACCGAATATACACATAAAGTTTCATCAAAATCGGTCGAGCCGTTTCGGAGGAGTATGCGCACTAACACTGTGTCTCGAGAATTTTATATATTAGAAAGAAAAGAAAGAAAGACTAGCTGACCCTGTGTGGTGCCAGAAGCAATGTATGTGCCTGTGTATCTAATCTCTTTAAACGAGCAATTCTGGTGTATATATATATAATCAGAATCTCGGAAACGGCTCCAACGATTTTCATGAAATTTTGTATACAGGGGGTTTTGGGGGCGATTAATTGATCCAACTAGGTTTCATTTTTATAAAACGTCGTTTTAACCGTGTTTTAAGGCAAAGAAATAACTGCTACACTACAAGAAGGAAATTTTCGCAACCATCTGTAAGGTTGTCATAGCTCAAGTGGGAAACAGGACGACACCGCAAACAGAAGACCCCGGTTCGAGACCCCATAATAATTTTTCTTTTTTTTTTCAAGTTCCTTCTTTTGTGTGAAAACCTACATACCGAACAAAGCTCGGTCATCCAGGTACTAAATGTTTATGTGAAACATTAAAGACAATAAACGGCTATTCATTGAAATTATTCATTCATTCAATGTTTGATTTAGAATCGCAGTATAGTCGATACACACGTGGCAGATTAGAAACAGCACACGTCAGACATAACCATAACTGAATGATGCAACAGAACGTCTAGTTTGCAGCACAGACCTCCAACTCTCTAGCTAGCCCATAGGTTCCCAAAGTGGTCCAGGTGGACCCCCAGGGGTTCATAGGGGGTCCAAGTAGTCGTGAAAAGAAAACAGGGGTCACAAGTTGTAAGTGGGGGTCCAAGAAATTTTTTCTAGTTTTCATAATAAAGAACCAAAATTTTGGCTTGGATTTACCTTTAAACGTCAATTGTTGATTGTTCGTAATAATAAATTTTTATAATTTTGTATAACCACAAGTGTTATTTAATAAATAGGACGCAAGAAAATGTGCTATTTTTTTTTCTTCTTAACAACCCCAATTCAGGCTGATATTTTTAGGAGTTTGGGAATACAGTAGAAACGTAGCAGCAGGGGGAATACCGAAAATTATAAAACTTTGAAAGTGGTCCAAGAGAAAAAAAAGTTTGGGAACCTCTGCTCTAGCCGTTACACGAGAAAGCTAAGAAAGCTTGGTGAAAAGTGCTAACACCAGGCTCTTGAACTCGGCCATATCGCACCAGATACATTGGGGAAACTTACGCCCTGTACCAAATTAATTCAAAGTAATTTAATAAACCTAGATTAAGTTTGATACCGAAAATAAACATTTTTTTTAACTCTTAGGTACGGTTTACATTTGCTCTAAATTCATACTTTTTAAGCATGCTTTCCATAGAGGTAGAATAGAATAGATACGCCAATTCTCTAAGTACGTAAGCAAATAATAAATCTGTAATGGTTGATGGTATACCTACTAGGTATTTAAGATTTTTTAAAAGTGCTTTTGTAATGTATGGTGCGTAATAAAAACTATGAATCGGCATACGTTTTTGCCGTCTCTATTTTTAGAGGTACCTCTATGGAAAGCATGAAAATAAAGCAAATGTAAACCACCAAAAATTCTACGGTTAAGAAAATTTCAGATAGGTTCTCACAATTTGCAAAAAAAATCTTTAAAAGTTGTTTCAATTGTACTGTTTCTATATTAAACAATATTGTAACATTTATAATGTGTCTTTACAAGGAGGGTGTTGAGAATAATGGCAAATCTGCAAAACGGGAAATGGAAATCTGTTTACACAACAATGTGCAAGCTGATGTGCCAGAAGTTTAAAACTCTTCTCAGAGGCTGTTTAGATATTCTATGGTAAAGAGATTAAATTTAACCACAGATTATTAAAACTGGGAAACTGTTTTAGATGAATCGTGTTTTTTCACATAACAACGTTTAAATTTTCTACTTGTCAAATGTGTGTAATGTACCTGTTTCTTCACCTTTTTATAAAATAAAAATAAAATAAGTTTTAACTGTACCCCTTTTTTCTGGAAGACTACAATTTTGGCCCTTGGCTTTAATGAGATTATTTATTACAACGTCCATTGTCACCTTCACTCACACTAGATGGATGAAGGGACCACTCGGACGCCGGAGTAGGCTTGTAGTCGTCTTGTCTAACTGTAATTCTGCAAGTTTTATATTTTAAAGTAGGTCCCATGACATGGGTGTCCCACAGAACAGATGGGCAAAGGCTTCCCCCCTTTTGGACCAAGATTTTCAGTCATTCGCTACTACTGCGGCAAAATCTTGTCAAGATGAACCACTTTTAAATATGTATTTTAAAATAAATATCATTTAGCAAGAGTGTGAAAATTGACCCTCGCGGTAGTAACAGCAAAATTATTAACACATCACCACGTGTAAGACGTAGATTCTTTATACTTCAGTATAACTAGAATTTTATGAAAATATTGGCTTTGAGAAAAAGGCGTAACCAACTTATCGCGTCTTTTAAGTACTAAGCATAAGTTAATTGTTTATCAAACATCGATTTGTCAGAGTTCAGTTTGCATAAGTTATCGGCAGACATTGTGGACGTAAGTAAAAATGATTATAATATGAATCACCCATACCCATGTATTTACAAACCCTTTCTAGAAGTAACCACGACCATATCAAAATTGCAAAAAAAATTAAACCACAACAAAAGAGGCCTAACTATTTAACCATATTCCTAAATGATCCCGAAAGTCAATTCCATATTACCTAATTGATATCATAAGCGCAAAGATTCCAAAGTCATTTGGTGCGCTCAAGATACAAATAAACAGAAATAAAGACGACAATAACAAAAATAATTCAATCGACTAAGCGCACTATAGCCTTATTAACAATGCATCGAATCCAATAGCGAATCAACATTGTCAAGCACGCACAGGAACCCGCAACGGACTTTCCCACACAAACACACGGAATCAATAACAGCTCATTTCAAAACACTAGATTAAAAGCCGAAGCATTACACACTTTATTAACACTGGCTGATAACAAAACGAATGTTGAATTCTTGCGATCACGAAATCGTAACACAGATTTATCACGAGTGGTAGAGATACGAGTCGCCCGCGCGGTGTCTTACGTCTAACTGGCTTATTCTGCGCTTGCTGTGACGTTTTCCACGAGGCCGAACGAAGCCTCCGTAGAGTTCGTAGAGAGCGAAATTGATTTTCGAACGCCAAATGTTTTCATAAAACGGTCAGTCCACCGGCCAGTCGCAGAGCTCAATTTATGTTTGCCCGCTTTTCATTTTTTCTGCAAACAAGTCTGACACGAGAAATCAGCTGACTGCCAGGAAGTAGCACGGTTGTAACTAGCCGACTGATGAATTAACACGCTAATGTTTTTTCTTCTTTCGTGGCCAGTCAACACAATGTGTGCGGTAACCTTGAAGAATTTAAATGCTAGGGCGATGAGTGGGTCAATAATATTCGTAATGTTGCCCTTCAAATAAAACAAAACGCGGCAAAACAAAAATATGCAAGAAACATCCTGATGACAATGTCAACAAGTAAACGCATTTTTACTGGCGCTTCAATTTGTTACGCGTATTCGCGCATTTGCGAGCGATTCATAATTATGAATTAATGCGCCGCAGGTTTTATAAAATTTGCAGGAAAGATACCTACTCTATTGGATTAAATATTATCTGTAAGTCAGTTAGTTTATGTCCAGGTCTCGGATGTTTACATGTTTGTGACGTCGCTGTTTCTGGTTCCCACGATACAGGGTATCCTAGTGTGGAGCCAGAAGCAATGTATATGCCTGTATGTACATAAATGTTATGTTATGTACGTCCCATCAATAAATTTCATGTACACTATCTACCACTATCTACCGGAGCGGGGGTCACAGCTAGGGTTACCATATCTCAGGATTTGTCCTGAGATTTCCGGATTTTTCGACTTTTCTCAGGATTGCGGCGGGATTTTGCTAATCTCGTGAAATCTCAGGACTTTTCCATGGAAATCAGGCCTTTTCTCCGGTCTTTTGATTTTTTCATCTGGTAACCCTAGGCGTAATGGGGAAAAACCCAACAGTAGGCAGAGGTGGGTTGCTGATGATGATCTGCCTTCTCTCTACATATTTTCTATGCATCCCAAGGTTGTTAGAGATAGCTTTTAGCGATAATACTCTTACAGCCAATTGTATAGGACAAAACTTAGATATGTAAGGTTCCTAATGTTTTTTTTTTCTCGTGTGTACAATAGATAGTAAAGTCCTATGTGATGGTCAATATTTGCCAAATACGAGGTGGCCAGTGTGCCGCTTTTAACTAATAAATCACGATGGCGGATAACTAGTCTTTAAGAGGATTACAGTAATATGGTAAATACTTTTGCATTACTTCCTAGTTGCCTGAATATTTTGAGAAAGTAACTTTACATTGTAAAATATTATGATCATTAGTTCTTGTTATATTAACGCGTATATTAGGCCCTTTACACAAGGCGACTTTTAGCATAGATGGAGTCGCGACGGAGATGCAGTCGCAAATGGTCAACCTTTACACACTTGCGGTGTACTATAATCGATTTATCTATACTTGGCATTTTTTTCAGACTTTAAACGACACTAAATCAAAAACCTTTAGCGGTAGAAAACTCGAAACAGTTTACAAATTTAGTGCTAGCTAGTACTAAATTTGCAAACGGTATCGAATTTTCTACCGCTAAAGGTTTTTAATTCAGTGTCGTTTGAAGTCCAAAAAAAATGCCAAGTATAGATAAATGGATTATAGGTGGACCATTTGCGACTGCATCGATGCTGCATCGCGACTGCATCGATGCTAAAAGTCTCAGTGTGTCTTACTTTCAATAGTTTCGATCCCTTGCAACCATCGAGGCCAAGAGACCCATATAGGCCTCTCAATATTTCAACAGATACCTATCTGAAAATAAATTAACGAATAAGATGCCTAGGGTTAATAAAATCACTAAAAGATTACATAAAAAGAGAGTAAGATAGCAAAATACAATAATACATAATTACATATTTTAATTAATTATAATTACTTATTTCTACATATTTTATTTCTTTCTTATTTCTTATATTGTTACCAAAGTACGAAAGCTACTGTAACGCTCAGCCCAGTCCAGTGCCATGTCAAGCCAGCCATAGCCAAGCCAGCCATAGCCAAGCCAGCCATAGCCAAGCCAGCCATAGCCAAGCCAGCCATAGCGAAGCCAAACATAGCCAAGCCAGCCATAGCCAAGCCAGCCCTGGCCAAGCCAGCCATAGCCAAGCCAGAGTAGCCGTGACGTCAGCATATGTCACCGCCGCGCGCCGCGCCTCGCGCCACGCCGCGCCTCGCGCCACGCCGCGCCTCGCGCCACGCCGCGCCTCGCGCCGCGCCGCGCGCCGCCCGTTTGCCCCACTTCGCTCGCACCGGCCGGTTGCGAGGGTGGGAGAAACAACGCCTGCCTATTTAAGCCGTTGCAAATGTTGGATCGACACTTTTCCTGTTGTAATTATTTTATAGGGCGAAGCTCTGCCCAAATAAATTTCTATTTGATTAACTTTGTTGTTTGAGTCCCTGCCCTTCTTTACACTACAATTATTTGAAATCTGGGCTAAGTTTCTTCTCGTCCACTTTTGTTGAAATTATGCCGCTCTCATGGCCACAATTTAACACAATAATTAACATTAACCTATTATTATTAACATTAGCATAAATTCCATATCTCGTGTCGCAGGATATATCTACGTGGTCCAAAGTTACACAATTACCGAAAACGGATGCAAAAATGTATCTGACCTTGCCTGATTCAGTTCGATAGACCTTATACTGTCAGACGGGATGTGATCCCGTCAGAAACGATTCCCGATCAGAAACTTACTAGAGAACCATTTCTGTTCTATTTGCTACTACGTACTTATTTAATTGTTTTCGTCATTGATTCTGACGTCACTGTAAAATCAAACATCAGAAGCATCTATCATACATAATAAACCTTTGTTACCGCTGTTTGCAGACGGGTGGCCCTGAATGGTGCAATTAAAACTATAACAATAGACCATATTATTATATTGAACAGAAGAATGTCTAAAAAAACGCCTTTATGCCTTGCGCAATAAGGACGAGAAATGCTACCGATGTCTTTTAGACATATCAAATAACAACACGTCAATTGATATGAAAGATAAACATGGAATTTGTACATATTTAAGAAATTTCGAGAATTTTCTTTCCAATTCCGTTCACGGTCAAGAAATCGTTGGCAATCGATTAATTTCTTTATCTGAATTATTGAGAAAGTTAATTTACTGGCGAATTAAAACTTGATAAAGCGTTCATAAACAGTGGCATGCAATTTCAACACCTTTGATACGCCTGGGGCAAACCGCCCTTATCATGAGATATGAATAGCTTCAAGCAGAGGCGGCAATAGCATCGGTGGAACGGCCTTCCATTCGAGAGATCGTGGGATCGATTCTAGTAAAAGTTTGTGTTCTCAGTAAGACTAACTTCCACACTAAACTAACTAACCGAACTGACTGTTTTTATCACTGTTTTTTTGTTTTTTGTGTGATTTGAGAATTAAACATTTTTATCTCTCTCTCTTTCTCTCTCTCTCTCTCTCTCTCTCTAAAATTTAACTTGTGGTACTCCCAAACTAGGATATCCTGTGTTGTGATCCGGGCAAGGAAGTTATGAACATGGAAATACAGGTGTACAGGTACTACCGAAACCATTTGTACAAATAAAGTAGCGCGACCTGTCTGCCTGCCATGCGAGAGGGCCCGGGTTCGATCCCCGGCTGGGGACAAGAAAAAAAAACCCCAGGTCTTGGATGTCTACACGTTTGTGATGTCGCTGTTTCTGGTTCCCACGACACAGGGTATCCTAGTGTGGGCCCAGACACAAAGTATGTGCCTGTATGTAAATGTTTAAATGGGGATCGAATCCCACGACCTGGTAGACAGTCAAGTTGTAAATTACAAACAGTATATTATTGAATTTCTAAAAGCAACCTCACTTGCTAACGGCGATGCAAGAAGGCGTTCATAATGGACCTCAGCCCAAAACAAACTTACAATAAGTTCAACGCCCTTGCAGATGTTTCAAATTGCTTAACCTTAACCCTTAAATGGGCATGGCTAGTATAAATTTTTCATTGGTTTTGGACTTTATCTCAAGGCGATAAGGTTCCATTTAAGGTGGTAACTATTATCCCTATGGCCATTTAAGGGTTAACTATAAAGTTTAGGCCTTACTTAGGTCTATTTAGTAGTTGAGATTTTTGTTTTATATATAAATAACATGGCAGGCGTTAAGCCAAGTCCGAGGCCTTAGGGCGGCTTGAAAACTTCTGACAGTAAGACCAGCCACTAGTCTTACAAGCCTCCATCCACCAATACGGACCAGGCCCCCGTGGTGGAGTATGGCCTAATCTTCCTCACGGAAGAGACCCGTGCCCCTCGGTGGGGACATAATGGGTAGTTAATTTTTGATTAACTACACTAATTTATTAGGCTTCGTGTACAGCCGATAAGTACAAAGATTGTCTGTGTCATAGCTTTCAATGGGCATCAGGTAGCTCATCAACCATATATGAGTGATATAAAAACTGTTTTCTCTTGTTACTAATCTGACCTTTCGTTGTCCATGAATATGATTTTTCTCACGTAATTTCAGCGTCAAAACACAGGCCAGACGTTCCCGAATAAACGTAGCGTATAATTCTGTCCAAGACGACGCCTTCGTGACAAAAGACTGACGTGGGCGTCGTAAGTGTTCGTGGAAATTTATTTATGACGTAAAAGCGTGCTTCTTTTTGTTTCCATCAAATCGTCTGGATTATTTGTTTTTTGGAATTGCTGGAAAACCGATTGCGACAATACGCGGTTGAAAGAAATTTAAATGGTCGTCAATTTGTGCTATTTTGGTGTAAAACCACCGCTCTACCAAGCCACACAAGCCTACTTCTTCTAAACAATGTCCCAGGCACAGCAGTTTCCAAGTGAAGGAATGAAGTACATCTATTGCCAAAACACAAATTATACGTACATTTTATAGACATTAGTTCACATAATAAAAACCATAACTTAAATGTGTTGTTTTTTTTAACATGCGCCATAAAGAATATTTTAATTTTATTTTAAAAGTTTACATAGATCAAATTAGAAATAAATTTCTAAAATTAAATAATACAATCGAGGCTACGTAAAAAATAATAATAATAATAATACGGATGCATTGCACACTATGCATAATATTAATTGAAAAATTCCGCTATCCACTTCTGGATTTAGGTAACATCACATCAGCTCGATGACATGCCCTCCAAAATACATACATTTGATAGATAGATAAAGATTGTATTTACAAACCAAAACAAACATTTATTATACATTTGGGTAAAATTAAAACAAACAAAAATCAGTTCCTTCTGAACTACAAAAGCACGATTCCTCAGTACAATCCTCGAAGGCAGTTACGTATCTGCTTGTAAAGTCTACCATAGACATTATAGACAAGCAGCGTTTTTTTTTTTGTAAAATTTGTGGTCGATAGATAGATAGAATAATAATATTCTTTATTTTAAGTACACCAGGAATTACACGTAAGATTTGACGAAACATAGTTCAGTACATTGGCGGCCTTATTACTAAAAGTAATTTCTTCCAGAAAACCATTGACGGAAAATATTTTTTTTTTTGCATGATATAGTCACATTTTAACAAATGGACACACTGAAAGTTTCCTTCATGAAAAGACTTGAGTGCCAAGAACAAAATTAATAATGAAAATTATTATTAACTCCAACATAGTGACTCACAGTTTTTCAGTTCCACACAAGTGAAGCTAAAAAAGCGTATAAAATAGACCGTAAAATGCGGCTTTGTACACATTCAAAGCCGCATTGTGTATCGATTTTATTACAAAATGTAGCTGAGACAATGCTTGGATTATCATATAGGGGTTACCAGGTTTGACCTTACAGAGGTAAACAAACTATTCAGGGGTAAAACCGAATGGGACTCATATGTAGTAACAGGTTACCTTCGCGGTCTTTATAGGAAGACGTGCATGTATGTAAATGTGTATATTTGTTTATCTAGAGTTAAGCCAAGTCAGAGGCCTTAGGGCGGCTTGAAAACGTCTGACACTAAGACCAGCCACTAGTCTTACAAGCCTCCACCAATCCGGACTTGGCCCCCGTGGTGGATTATGGCCTATACCTTCCTCAGGGTAGAGACCCGTGGCCCTCGGTGGGGACATAATGGGTTGATGGTTCACAGATTTTGGAAAAAATGTACAATCAGCAAGAATATGGTCATTTTACACAAAAACTTTTTTTGATACCGATCAATCCGGTTTCTTAAGTTTGTTATGTACTGGACCAACTGATGTTTGAGCCTTTAATGTCCCGTCTCAAAAATTCACCCAGTCTAGAAGGAGAGAGACGTGAAAGAATTTAGAGTTGCCGAAGGAAACAAATTTCTCGGACAAGCAGAAATTAAGCATTGAAGGAACTACACATAATGACGTAAATGGGCCCAAGCGAAGAGTTTGGTCGACAGCCAAGTGGGTTAAAAGTATAACGCCCGACCTTTTCCCATTCCGAATGCCCTTAAGTTTGTTATGTACTGGACCAACTGATGTTTGAGCCTTTAATGTCCCGTCTCAAAAACTCACCCAGTCTAGAAGGAGAGAGACGTGAAAGAATTTAGAGTTGCCGAAGGAAACAAATTTCTCGGACAAGCAGAAATTAAGCATTGAAGGAACTACACATAATGACGTAACTGGGCCCAAGCGAAGAGTTTGGTCGACAGCCAAGTGGGTTAAAAGTATAACGCCCGACCTTTTCCCATTCCGAATGCCCATGTTCTATTATTACCTGTTTAATGCCAATGAACTGTCACGTTTTATGATGAATGCTTGAAGAGCTACAGAGTGTGTGAGGTTACATTGAATGGGGATATGAATGGGACTGCTGCCAGCAGACTTCTGGAAATAGCTCCGTAGTGTCGATGGCGAGCGACGACTGCGTTATCACTTGCAGTCATAAGCTGTATAAAAACGATTGAGGGTTTTTAGATATGCACAAGCTTCATCATCGATCACCATCAGCTGCCCTCTTCCATCCTCGTTGTGTGGAAGAATTATTAAATTATTATTATGTTAAGCGGTGGTAGTGGAGCGGTAGAGGGCCGGCTTCTCATTCGGGAGATCATAGGTTCGTTTGTGTGAAAGTCAAGTAAGTGTTTCGGGACTAAAGTTGGCTTGTAACTTGTAATATTTCTCTTTTTTAAGTAGCATTCTACCTGCGACCTGTCTTTCTCATTATCCTCTAACTTGGATAACATAAAAAAAATATGACATATTAATAATACTGGATGGATGAATGTGAGTAATGTACCCTGTAATGTTGACGTAACATTCGATGATTTTATTTTAAACAGCAACTGTTAGTGCTTAATGTGTAACCCATGTCTGAGCTCACAATAAACATTCTTGATTCTTGTTTTTCACTTCTTTGATGAGACAATACAATAATTTTTGCATTAATGTTTTTCTTTATTTTTTAGTATCTGACCCGGCAAACGTTGTTTCGCCATAAATTATTTTTAGGGCTTAGGGCTATCAAAAATAGATAACAACCTATTGTCAAACCTACCGTATATACATACAAAATTTCCCTGAAATCGGCCAAGCCGTTTCGGAGGAGTATGCGCACTTATACTGTGATTTTATATATTAGAAGAAAGAAAGGATAGATGTTCTGGTGGTTTACTAATGTATTGCCAAAAATCGTTTCCCAAAGTATTACTTCCCAAACTATTTTCCGCAAATTATCACTTGGCAAAAAAACATTTCTCAAAACAACTTAAAGCAAATAAACAGTTAGCAAAAGTTATTATGGCAAGTTATTGTTTACCAAATAAATACTTGGTCAAAATTCATTTTACCAAAGAGGCAACAAGAGGCAAGGTAAGAACGCATCAAAGTCGAGTGTTTTCGATCTTACATAGAGAACCTAACGCTCCGACGCGCTCCGCTTCGCTACGCGCGTCGTCGCACCTATATTTCTGTTGTCACGTATTCTTTACATCGCCGACCCCCCGTTCCATTATTTGAAAATAACACTTGCCAAAATAAAACGTTAGCGTAATAAACGTTTGTCTTAATAAAACTTGACGCAGTAAAATTATGCGAAATGATAATTTGACCAAATGAATAAAATGCGAAATGAAAACTTGCTAAAGTTTCATTTGGGAAATGAAACTGATGCCATAAGTTTATTGGGAAGTAAAATTTGGCGAAAAATACTTTGGCTAAACGGCGGTATCCCTGTTCTGGTAGGTACATCTGAGAGTATGTTGCCACATTTTGTTGCGAAATATGTCCCATTTCCACCGGCATGAAAAAATAGGGTCTACCCGCCAAGATTTGGGACCCACAGTAATTTAGTGTCGTTTGAAAGCATAATATCACACCTACGCGATCAAACGTAGACCTATCTCAAGAATAGATAGAAATAAAATTGTCATTTCCACGATTTAGACTTTCAAAAGGTACCTAATACGTCCTTTACGGGGCACTGTATAAGGTTCTACAACAAGATTCTCCAAGATATATTAAGAGTTACCTCCGACGCGGTTTAAGAAATGTGTTAAGTTAAGCAGACTCTGTGCAAAAACGTTTATTATAAAACCAACGATTATTTAGAAGACAAAGATGTCTGGTGTTAAACAGTAGATTAATATTTTTAGGTAGTTTATTTCTTTTACAATAAAGACGTAAACGTCACAAGAAGTGTCTTGACTTAGGTGTCAAGTCAACCCCTGAGACTACAGTATGTGGAATCAAATCAGTTTAACAGCATTACATAGGTACGTGTCGATGTCAATTTTATAGCTGCCACCCCGTCTCATTAGAAAAGTTTGAGGGTTGAGATCACCAGAACATTACACACGTGTCTAGAGTAAAGCGGCAGGTTCCAGCTGAAAGGGTGACAGACACGTGGTGAGACATGTGACTACATAATATGCCACGCGATGTGAGGGTGTCTGTACAACGTGAGGGAAAAGAGAAATCACGTAAGAACTTGATTAAAGGAATACTTTAAACTAAGCAGAAGCCTAGTGAGGGGGCAGTCATAAATTACGACACACGTTAGGGGGGGAGGGGGTCAACGAAATGTGGTATTGTGTGACAAGTGGGCGGAAGGAGTCCTACATTTCTTGACGACACTTTTCAAAATCTATTATAATCTAATCGCAGTCCCTGGTCTCCGCCTGCCCCACTGGGATACAGACGTGAGCTTATGTATGTATTTAAGATCTTAGTGTTAAGACATGAACTTTGAACTGTTAAGAAAAAAATAAAAAACGTCAAAAAAGTCAAGATGGCAATGAGACTAAGTCGCCAAGTTCATGCAGTCAGTCGTGTTGACATTTTAATACAATGCATTATCAGAATCTAGGCTCTGGTCAGAAAGAACTAAGTGAGTGTACCGGAAGTAAAGTTCATAACTTATTTGTCACATGGATTTGTGATATCACGTGACATAACTGTTCTTGGAACACTTGCTCACTAACGGCGTATTGCTTACCCGGTGGAATGGCATCGTAAAAATATGCAATCTGTGTGTCGTCGCTCTATATTTAGAGCAGATAACTTCGCTTATCTTTTGTTTTTTAATGGTCGGCTTCCGTGAACGGGTTTTAATAAGAGCACACTTGCACATTTGACGCTTAAGATTGGAAATCACGCTTATCGGTCAAAGCCACAGACTCGCAGCTAATCTGAATGCAACTTTAGCACCTTTGTTGCTAATCTTCTTTGCCTTCTTACTCTTCTTCTTATTGAATTAAGTTGAATGGTGAACTCAGGATGAATCCAGGATGATAGCTTCCACACCACAAAATCCATGAGCTACCAAAGGCCGTGCTGAAAATCGGTGCTGTGGGTAAAAAAAACCGCAGCGTCCCGGTCTGATCCCGAGACCATTTTATCGCTGCATAGACATACCCTGCGTTCCTTAATATTTTGAGATCGTTTTTCTTGTTAAATTGTTTTGTTTGTTTTAAATCACATGTCATTGTATGTCTTTATGGTGTTAATTAAATGTTTTTTTATTTCTTCTTTCAATCAATTGCCCTGCCCTTATATTACGTAACTTTGGGGAGCACGGGTCTCTTTCCTGAGGAAGGTATAGGCCATACTCCACCACGGGGGCCAAGTCGAGATTGGTGTTGGCCCCCATATTTAGAAAAAAAGTTCCAGAAAGTAATAGTGTGACATAAGCTGGTGTGACACACCGGGAACGACAGGGCTAAATCAGACAACTCCATACAGTAGAGTCTTACGTAATTGCACCCCAGGACTCAAATTATGATACCAACTAAGCACATTTATAGCATATTTTTAAATTTTGAAAAAATTCAAAGTCACCCTATTTAGAATACACTCGAGTTGCCGCTTTACCTTCTTCGGTCCTAAAGGGCCCTCAACCATTGATTTCTACTTCTAACGGTCGTAGTCGTTCGCTGCTTTATAGACACTATAAATCTAGCAAAGGCTAAATAAATACAAACGTCTTACTACTATACTCAAAACCGCGCTTCAAGGTAGAGGAGGCAAGTGGGTTGCAGATAAACCGGCCGGCTTAGTCTGCCCAGTGAATATGGATGTCGCAAAGGCCGACCTAAATTTCTAGAACCACACGGAGGCGACGCAAGGTAAATTAGTTTTGCCACGAAGCGGCTGCTCCAAATCTAATTTGCTGAGAGCAAGATCAGTTTTGGGTAGCCGAATCGGCGAGATCAAAAGACTGAATTAATTAACGCAAACTGTGAACGATACGAGATTTTGAAATCTTATTGATTTTGTCCAGTTACTGAAGTGAAGACTAAAGCAGTACATAATATAGGCTGCATTTATCTTCAATCCAACGATTCAACGAGGAGGGTAGATGACAGTTGGAGAGTTAAAAAGAACAAGGAAATTGAAGACCTCATTGACCTCAGACCTCAACCCAACATCATCGGACAAACGAAATCCCACCGAATCCGTTGGTTCGGTCACGTAGAAAGGATGAAGGAGGATCGAGTGGGGTAGAGAGCATACTCGAGGCTTTCAAGCGGCCAAAGACCAGTTGGTTGTCCCAGACATTCTCGTAGCTGGAAGGACGAAGTCGCCAAGAAACTGAAGTCGGCAAGAGACCGCGCAGGACAGACAAGTGGCGACTTCTTGTATCGGAGATCTTGGATCTTGGATCTGAGCCTGCGCAGTAGGTAGTATCTTCAATCGCCATTTTAAATATCCATAAAACGTCAGCTGTGTTAGACTAACCATCGACTACACGTCATCCCACCTGGTCGGTGACGGCGTCCTACGCTACACACATGACACACCTCAACACTGTATGTCTCTCTGGGTGTAATATACAACGCAGCGCATTCAAGCAACGCATTGCGCATGTTAGCTGGCCAATGGAGTTTTAAAACTATCTCTCGTCTGAAAGACGTGTGGAAGTTAATAAATAATGCATCTACCAGATATCGAGCGGCTGTGCTATCTACGATTCTACAGTGGTAGGCAGATATCCTGAGAACATATGACTAGCAACTCGCCCCGGCTACGCACGGGTGGCACAAACGTTTCCGTGAAATTAGCTATGTCAGTTCCGTGGAAAATTATCGGGGTACTAATTTTTTTACACCTTGGGTTATATTATTTGAGATTTCGTACGGAACCCTAAACTTTTTAAAAACCCAATATAGCCTATGTTACTCACGAAGAATGTAGCTTTCTAATGGTGAAAGAATAATTAAAATCGGCCCAGTAGTTTCTGAGCCTATTCATTACAAACATACACATAAAAATACAAAATACAAATCTCTTTATAATATTAGTATAGATAGTATAGATTAGTATAAATATAGATATAGATGAATTTTGAAAAGAACACACGTCATTGATGACAAATCTACTGAGGATATATTTAATAGTCAAAATCAAAATGAATATCATCCTAACGCCAGATCTACCTAGAAATCATCTGAATATAGCCAAACTAGGGCTGATGGCAGAACAAAAAAAAAGTCCCAATTTTTACACCACAGACTGTAGAGGCATTGCGAACACGTATCTTGAAGCGTCAGACCGGACATTTGACGGGCCTAAGACGCGTGACGCGTTCGCAACCACCCGGAGCAAAATAAACAGCCGTTCTCCCAACATTACACTTTCATGGATTTCACGGTCTTGGTCTTTTGTGAGCTCTTTTTCGGTTTTGCTTAGAAAAAGCGACGTACGCTTCGCAGAGGTCACACGCGTACTCTATTGTCTAACCCATTCCGTTCGGTAAAGTGTGGCTTACCGCTGAGTGTGGTTTCCATTGAGTTTACTTAGTCAATATTTTCAATCCCCTTTCCACAAAGAGGATTGAAAATATTTTGTCGAGAGCCTGGGATGGTGCCAAGCAGATGCACTGCGTCGCCATTTCGGAAATTTATTAGTTTTCCAAAATGGCGGCGCAATAATAAAATGCTAAGTGTATTGATTGATTGGGAAAATTTAGGGATCCTTTACTGAAAATAACTTTGTATTCTGTAATATTTCAAGTTGGTAAGAGATATACCTGAGGTACCTTAGCTTGGACAGTTGAGTAATCTCTACTCGAGTGACTCTGTCTCGAGTGGAGATTGAAATCTTTGAAGTTTCATAATACAGTTTTGAAACGTCAGGTTTCTCGATTTTCTCGATTAACCTGATTTTTCAAAACCTTACTCGTGTAAGAGTGGAATCAAAGGAGACTTTTACGAACGTCTTGGAATACCACCCGTAAACCATGACTAGACTATTTTTTTATTACACTTTTTGTTTTATTCATGTTGCATAATATTAGGCGTTCTGGACTCAAGAGCGGTTGACATTTGGCTGTCTGCCAGAGCTGTATCGACCGCGCCTCTAGAGGTGACCTCCGGAGTTCGGAGTTGACTGTCTCATTGGTCTAACCGTTAAGTCGTTTCAAGGCAGAGGTCTTGGGTTCCATCCCCACTGGGGCCGCCGTACGTTTGTGCAAAATGTTTGTCTGGGTGCTTTCCCATGTTTGTAATGTTGTTTGGTTACCATAGCACAGGGCATCCTAGTTTGGGACCATGTCAAGTGATTGTGTTCTGTGAAAGTTATTTATTTCAAGAAGTATTAGAGAGGTAATCCAATTGAGCACCCGCCTAAATAGCACCTGCACAAATAGCACCTGGCCTAGTCCAGATTCAGCACCTATTGATATTTTTAGCAGAAGAAATACATTTGAATTCACTAACAGCACCTGTCAACAACAATATCAGTAGGTGCTGAATATGGACTAGGCCAGGAACTATTTGTGCAGGTGCTATTGAGCCGGGTGCTTAATGTGGATTACCTCGTATTACAGATGTATCATGGTTCATGTTTGGGGAAACCCCGTGATTTTTTTTAATACATTTTGCGTTTATTGTGTTTAGCACCTGGAACGGCACTCGTGGGACAATACCATACTGGTACAGATAAAAAGACAGACGTCTTAGTAGACATAATAATAGACAAAGATATGTTTTCGGTAATAGTTTATTAGAATAGTAAACATTTATATTTTTGTTGCAACGTCGTCCTTAACTGATTAGAGTGCATGTATGTAAGGAATGATGTGATGTGCAAGTATTGATTGCACTCATGGATCTTGAGATTCTTGGTATACGAACACTCACACTTAATTTGTATCACACTTAAGGTGATTTGAGAAAAGATGGTCAGAGTGGAGTTTTTTTCGCTGCCTTTTTCTCCACTACAGACGGCCCCAAGGCAGCGGCTAACATTATACATAGCTGTATGTACATTGACATTCAACAAACAGAATGTAAATTCTTCACGTTGAAATAAATTTTTGATTTCTGATTTCTGATGCCGACTGTACCCTGCGACAAAGTCATCAAATGTGTAATTTCAGGCTCTCATTATCAGAGATACGTGAGTGAGGAGGACTAATGAACATCTTATCTAACAAACATTCTTGACTGACTGATAACTTCCAGCTGGTTCCAGTTACATCGCACCCAAAGTGCGATAAAATCTACCTCGTATCGTACAAAGGGGCCATCCATAAATTACGTCACACGCTAAGGGGGAGGGAGGAGGTCTACGAAGTGTGACATTGTGTGACAAGGGGGTGAGAGGGGGTCTTACATTTTGTGACGTCACATTTAAAAATCTATTTTGTGTTAAAACACGAACTTAAAACTATCAACGAAAAATACAAAAACTTTTGCAACTCTATCTATTCCTAACCCTATCGGAAATAAAACTAACTTCGAAACTGCTGTTTTAATCCAATAGAAATCTACATGTAAAATTGCAAAATATGTGACGTCACACTAGGGTGAAGTCTCACAAATGTGACCAGCTGTGACAGGGGGGGAGGGGTCAAAAAATCAACAAATTCGGGTGACGTAATTTATGGATGGTCCCAAAGTATCGTGTCGGAAGAAACAGTATAAAAACGGTCTATACAAGGACTAACAAAAATTGTTAATGGAATATTACGGGGTGTTTATCATAATTATACAATTTGTGATAAAGACTTCATTTATGAAATATCACGAAAAAATAATAAAGTTTTTTCACTTATTATTGCGACTGTTTTACTTTTAATAGCTTTTGGGGTTCCGCACCTTAAAACAAAAACTGCACAAGTGCGAGTGGAAATCGCCCACCGAGGGTTTCGAACAAATTTGAAATTTACATACAATACAATATATTATGTAATTTGGAATCGAGTCTCGGAGTTTTTTCTAGGTATATTATTTAGTAGCTGTATTATATTCTCCTTGCAATGTTCCAAATCAGTCTCAAATGATTATTACGTATGATTTGAGTCAAATCATACGTGATAATCATTAGTACGTACGATTACACGTCTAGCATTCCTCAGAGGATTCTGATACGACTAAGCGAGCGACCGCTTGGAATGTTCGTCTACTAATGCCTACACACGGGGTGAGATAAGTATGACTAATTTATTATTGATTTTCAAAAAAAATCATAAGTTATACAGCACAGTGTTCATTGTATTATGATTATCAGGTATGGTTTGAGACCGGTTTTTATATAGACTTTGGTCAACTGACAAATGTTAGCAGATGAAATCAAATGCACTTATAAAAAAAATGTTCCATTGATCTTGTGAAATCTATTAACATTTTCGCCTTATGAATTTAAGTTTAGGTATATAATTAATTAAGCTGCTGATACCACTATGATAAAAAATAAAATAAACTGATCAATGGATCGTTGTGTACGAGGAACCGATAAAGCTGGCGTATGCGCCGGCGCCGATGAAAGCAACACCACTCCGATTTGTCATTCGGTTGGCATCGGCCCGCCCATTGGCTTAGCGCCACGGCGCCCGGCGACATTAGAATGTAATATTTGTCAAATGTTAATGTAATAATGTTCTTGTTACTTTAGCAATGCGAGACGAAGGAATTGATATGAAAGCAAGAAGTTGAGAGAAAGCGGCCGGAATTAATCAACAGAAGGGGTGTGGTTTTTCATCATGATAATGCTAGAGCTCACACATCGTTAACAACTCAACAAAAATTAAGAGAGTTTGGCTGGGAGGTGTTAATGCATCCGCCGTAGGTATAGTCCTGACCTTGCACCTTCAGATTTCCACCTGTTTCGGTCTTTTCAGAATTCTTTAGGCAGTGTCAGGTTAAGATCACGAGAAGACTGCCAAAACTACTTGACGCAGTTTTTTGATCGAAAGCCCCAAAATTTATATAGCAATGGGATCATGCCCCTACATACAAGATGGCAAAAAGTTATCGAACAAAATGGTACCTACATACTTTAGTTAAATGTAAATAAACTATATTAAAAAATGTTTTCAATTTTCATATAAAATGCGAAGAAACTTTCTTCCCAACCTAATATATTATTATCATCGTAAAATCAAATGTAGTCCAAGAACTACAACGTTTAAACTTGCGGAGTAAGCTGATGAGCGTATTTTCTCACACTAATATGACACCGAATTAGTACGACTATTTTTACTACTATACTACATACATATAAGTACGACGAACGCAGACAACTGTTGATTAAGGTCACACCACGAGATAAAGTTACATATCGGTATTATCGTCTATACAGCGGCTTCCTGACGCTGTAAATTGGCTGACCCCACCTGAGTAACAGGTCACTTGTACACAGGTGAAAGTACTGTTACAGTAAACAATAAAATTACTTTTACTTTTAGCTGTACAATGCAGTGTTAGAAAGATGACTAGTTCACTTCAGACTCGGATAAAGTTAATTGAAAGTCACTTTATTGCCCATCTCCACGCGAAAAATATCACGCCAAGACGTCAATCAAGAGATCTTACCCAATCTTAGTACACTGGACACAAGCAACCGACGACGCGACCTCCGATCTCGGTCTCTATCTACACACCGAATCAGAGCGAAACCGGTCGGACCCACGAAAAATAATAACAATAACTCCCACACAACACAATCACTTGACCTGGTCCCAAACTAGGATACCCTGTGCTATGGTAACCAGGCAAGGACAAATAAGACAATAATCAAGTAAGTGAACCTGTACTTTATAATTAGCGTCTAATTAGGTCAAAATCATCTCGGCAATGCCGCACTGCTACAGGTTATACTCGTAGACAAGTCTCGGTCGCGGTCGCCATACTGTGACGTCGAAACATCTCGTGCTCGACAGAGAAATAGTCTTTTTTTGGATAGAGAAGAGCTACCCTCGAACGTGGCCTAAGCGGGCAGGAGTTACGTTAATGGGCCAATTTTAGAATTGAATCGATGATTGTATAAACACACCACATCAACCCTCCTTCCTATTAAAATGATAGCTGCTTAAAATGGTTGAGTGTAAAAGCACACCAAATGTTTATACCAGACAGGTTTTTTGCATTTCCCACAAGATTTGTAATAATGGTGGGTTTTTACAATCATCGATTCAATTGAGAATTTAACTAAGTAGCACTTAACTTAAGTAGCTACTGTCTCGTCAAATTTCTCAGAAAAGAGCGTGATAGAACAATACTTAAGTATTTACTTAGTGAAAATTCTCAACTCGGAAACCTGCCCAATGTGTAGGGCTTACGAAAATTAGTGCACTCCTATCTTTGTTTTCTATTCTACTGTATTTTACTTGTGACAGCAGACCGGATGTTATCGCAAAACAAAAATTCTCACAAAAAGTTTGCCACTTGACACTATCCTATCAAGTCATTATAGTATGATAAATTGTCCTGATAAACCATTATGGAATAATTCGACGGTTGGTTGTACGCGTCGTAGGTCAGTTTACATTCCTTCTGCCAACATTCAATCGGTTGAAAGTATACAAGCAGTCCAGAGAAAGGAAAAATCAAGATCGTAACAGCAACAATGCAGATGACGATCGCAGTTTGAGTTCCGCGAGTCAAAAGAGCATAATGTCGTGAGACAGGAACCCAAGGCGCCTTGTGTGAGACAAGTGGCGAATTGGCGATATTGTTGTTCGCTACAGAATGTCAACTAGGTAGACGTGGCCCTGCGGGGCGGTTTACATTACTAAAACGCGAAGTGAAGTGCGAACGGTCATATTAGTTCTACTCTTCGTCTTATCAAATTTTAATCAATTTTTATGTGAGTTTAAATTCCGCGTCAGGATAATTACATTTACAAAACACGTTTTCTTTTTTATTTTAAAGTTTATAGAAGTTTGTTTATACTATAGAGTGGCAATTATTTTAAATATTACTATTTCCTGCAATTACAAAAATGGAGTAAACCATTCAGTTTAGTTGGATAAAGTTCAAATTGAAATATTTCCCAAACTTAAAAGAGATTAAAATGTAGAGTAGATAATACGTAAACTACATAAGAGAAAAGGCCTTTGCCTTATAATGGGCCCTTATTATAATGTTGAGTAATACAACTATTACACAAACTCTCTCTATATAATAGACATGACTCTCAGCTAACGTTCTATTCTACTGAATTAAACGAGAGAAACGAAAGCAATATTGTCAGAGTTCAGCGCTCCATTTCACAGAGACACAAAGCATTGTTCGACGAGAGGAAACATCTCAACTATCTGATGATAGTGAGAATAATATCACGAATCTAATAAATTAAATTCGACAAATCTGAAAATTCGCTCTTTTTCTGATGTATAGGTTTTTCTACAGGACAATAACCTCTACTACTGTGATTCAGCAGTAGTCATCTTGCTCCTTATGTTACAAATCTTTATTAGAATTTTAGTGCACTGAATTACTTATTGTAATACATTATTATTTTAAGTTCCATCGTACTAAATTACACATCCGTTTTAGATGAATGAGGTGTTTTTTTTATATTAATCTTGTAAAAAGAAATTCTTTCGTAGTCGGGTTTTACATTAAAATTTAACTCTTTCCAAAAAGTTGTTGTTCAATTTCTGTAATCTCGTTATTTCTACATGGACTCAGAGTCATAATTTGACAACACTATACATAGTCGACGCCATGGAAAAAGTAAGAATATCTACCTTGGTTAACTCTAGATAGATAGAATATTCTTCATTCTTCATTGTATTCTTCTTCATTCAACCAAGAGACTATATATCGACTATAGAGTCTGAAAGAAGATTAAAAATAAATTAAAAATCTAGTTGCGAAAGCAATCACTGGAATAATGAAATTGCTTTCATAATAAAATGAAATTAATTACCTTCCAAGCTTGGGATACTGGGCATAGAGAAAATAAATACCTCTTCGGGTAACACCGTGAAACTTCGTCAAAGCCGGTCGATGGCTTTGACGAAGTGTGTTGATTCGTTTGAATTTGGACCAATGGCGTAATGAGAATTTAAAACCACGTAATTACTAAGTACAGGCTCCAACTGGAGTATTAGCAGAATAATTTCTCGATTTCTTCTAGGTAAATTGAAAATATTCAGATTAACCCATTTACATAACGATATATGGATGAACTGGGTAGATTACTTTTACCTGCTAAGCTTAACAGTTTTCATAACGCATTAGATAAATTACTCTTTACCACGATGATTAATATTTGTAGCCAAGTGTCGAGCCTGACGTTTCAAAGCAGGAAGAAATTACGAGAAAAAACTCGATACAAAAATAAAACACCGACTGCAAAAAAGTCTTAACCAGCTATAAATGAGTCTTCAATTTTCAACCTAAGTAGAACCACTCATCACTAAATAATTGTTGACTTGATACTAAGCTTTTTTGCACAGAGTATGCTTAACACATTTCTTACACCGCGTCGGAGGAAACTCTAATGTATTTTGAGGAAACTTGTTACAGAACCTCATATATACAGTGTCCCATAAAGGATGTATTAACTTTTACGAGTCAAAAGCGTGGAAATGACAAATTTATGTTTATTTCAAGTGTTAACATTATGATGGCCACTAATATTTTCGGAATCTTTAATATTTTTTCTCACGTACATAATATTTTCATAACGTACATACATACATACGTACGTACATACAAAAAGTATAATCCCCTATTCTTTCGAAGTCGAATAAAAAACGGTAACTCCCAGACGTCCGCATCGCTCCTTGCCAATATGAAAGAACTAGTAAATCTATTACCAGCCATTACGCGAACCCAATCATTATCGACTTAGAGTGAAGTGTAATTATGAAATCGATTAGCGGGAATGTCGGCTTATAGCTTTGAGAGTGAAAGTCAATCAGATCAGATGATCAGATGCGATGGCGGGGTTTTTATGTGACAATACTTGGACACTTGCTTATCCATCTAGCATCAAGTTTATGTAATTTCAGGCTCTAGAGCGAACTTTTAGAGTTTTCTAGAGACAGATGGACTATGAAGACTTAGAGCCATCGCAAACAGGGCGACTTGTCGCCGCGTCAAGCCGGGTCCGCTGCGCCATGTTACGCGTGTTACAAAAAACGTAACACGTAAATATAATAAAAATGGGGCGTGGTATAACACGTTACGTGTTACATAACGTTACGTTACGTGTTAAGTAACACGTAAAAAATTAATACCACTCCCCATTTTTTGTTTTAATAACGTGTTACATTTTTTGTAACACGCGTAACATGGCGCAGCGGACCCGGCTTCAGACGCGACGTTGTCATTTGCTTCTGGCGTCTTGTCGTCGCGACTCCACGACTCTGACGCCAAGTGTGCGGAGATTCGAACAAAATAATTATATGAAAATTGACGGCCGTAGCCTGTCGTCGCGTCTAGTCGCCGAGCTGTCCCGTGTCGCGTGTCGCTAGTGTGCGCGATAGGCTTAATCAATTGTGATCTTCAGAACACGTTGACATTTGAGAAAAAAATAAGAACAAACGAAGAAAATTGTTCAAACTTTACTTGTAACAAGCAATTCTTTCACCCAAAATAAATGAATGAATGAATGATTTATTGCCACAGATATGCTTACAGAATAATAATGTGGATGCTATTTCAGCGTTTGATTTTTCTATTCGAGAATGTATTTACTACGTGATTATATACAGGGCTACAGGGAAAGTCGTACTGAATATTAAAGGAGGTTATTATAGGTTATTTCTGATGGATTTTATCCTATTATAATTAGGGTCCGAAAGTTAACCGTTACGGAGATATTGAATGTTAAAGATTTTACAAAATATCAAATTTTATTGGCTTTTCAATAGATCTTTTCTCAGAATAGAGCTCCTAAAGTGGTTTTTTTATTGTATTTAGTTAAAAGGCATGTCAATTGATAAAAAAAATATCAGCAAAAGCTGCATCTACTACTAACAGCTTAAAAAACTGCTCGGCCACGGTTAGAATTAAATAATTTTCTCGCAATATTTTTCACTTTGAAGCTCTTTAAAAAAAATAACGTACGGAACTTATTCTGCAAATCATTTTAGAAACTTCTACGTCTCTTTAGGTATTAAAAAACGTATATCGCTTGCTATTACATTGGAAAAACAAATACTCGGTAGCATTATAGTACAATGACTGCATGAACACGGCAGTACCATTCCAATGCCGCTTTTAATCTACGCGCGCAAACGTACCAATCCTTCTAGGCGTCAATGGTACAAAATTTCACGTTTTCAAAATTTCATTGAACTGTAATGCGCTAGCAGAATAGGGAATGGATGAAAATATCAGAAGTGCTTGATATTTTTTTTGGTGATAGAAATAACCTTCCTTAACGCGGGAAAAAAGTTTAATTTTTTTTGGCCCCGTAGTTAATTTTTAAATATACTTAATATTTTTCCATTCGTCGTTCTGGGCTTAGTACGGCATATCAGACATATTCCTTAGTCCGCTACGTATGAAAAAAAATCCACCTTGAAAAGCTGTCAATGTCACCACAGAATTTTTTTTTAATACGTAGCGGACCAAGGAATATGTCTGTTAAGCCGTACTGAGCCCAGAACTACGAATGGAAAAATATTAAGATTATTTAAAAATTAACTACGAAGCCAAAAAAATTGAAACTTTTTTCTCGCGTTAAGGAAGGTTATTCCTATCACCGAAAAAAATATCAAGCACTTCTGACATTTTCATCCATTCCCTATTGAGGCCTGAGGCCAGTACAGTACTGGTCACAAAATGTCAGACGGGAAAATAGCCAGCATTGGAGCTTCCCAGAGTCCCAGACGGTTAAAACCTTAGATGTCGACGTCAACAATCGATCATCGTAAGCCGATGGCGAGTGATTTAATACCATTAGATCATTAGGTGTCCGCTGCCTAGAAAGCTGATTTGCGCAATAGTGCAAGACTCTCGCACATATTTTTTCACTATACTCTTAATTAGCGTTTGACGGTGCTGATATTGTAGGTGTTATGATGATGAGAGATTTGTAAGTATCGTGGGAAACTTTGGTCACTGTCTTCATGATACAGGAGTTGGTTTATGTATGTATTGCTTTTCTGGTGAACTTACTACATAGTTCTGCTTAACATATGTATCTACAACACTTCTAAAAGGGTCAGAAGTTCCACGTAATACATTCAGAAAAGTACATTCAAATATTACTTTGAGGATTAGTATCGTTATTGGCGACGAAGGCGACGACGAAGGAAAAAGGCAGCAGGCAACCGATCTATTTTGCACAAGATATTCATTTGTCTATGTTCTTAGTTCCGAGACAACTAGGTTCTAAGTGATATTGTTGATTTACTGTAGCTGTCGCTTTTCGCATTTTCACTTTCTGTATCGAGTCGGAACGGGTAAAGGCGCAGGTACATTACGCTTTGCGAGAAACGTGGAAGTTATTTATGTCTTCATCAAAAATATCGTCACCATCATCATCAACCCATTATGTCCCCACCGCGGGGCACGGGTCTCTTCCCCGAGGAAGGTATAGGCCATACTCCACCACGGGGGCCTAGTCATAAAAAATATGTATGAAAACAATTCAAAGCAAATCAGGAAAGTATGCCAAACTAAATCTAATATATAAAAATGTCTTGTCACGGTGTGGGTTATGGAACTGCTCCGAAACGGCTTCACCAATGAAGATGACAGAGTTAATGTTTATTTTTTATATTTGATCATTTAAGATTAGACCGTAGGCTATACGGCAAAACAACGCTTGCCGAGTCAGCTAGTAATTTTTTGTATGTAAATTTCGCAAAACGCCTGCATCCGGAAAAGGTGCGCCTGTCACGATCCTGAAAGATCACTTTCGCTTCATCCATTCATTAGTAGTTGCATGAAGGTACTTTTTTCATAGTTTTTAATAACGTTGAGCTGTCGAAACTTTTCAATTTCTTCCTGAAGCTTTTTTGTTGTTCCGGTACACCAGGACTATTCTAAACATAGCCTAAGCTAGGAAACGGACTGGATACTTACGTAAAGTGACACTAAGCCATCGCTAATGCCCAAGTGGCACCTAAGGGCATTAATCCACATGCTTAGTACCCAGCTTTCGCTGCAGCGATGTGGCGATGTAAATAGCAGCAATTAAGGTAGAGCGGCTGTGTAAATGTTAATAACATTAAAATACGCGTGGAGTGTTCAACAGACAAACATTGGACAAACAACGATGAGAAAACGTCATTTGTGATCGCCGGGCAAGAACATCTGCGAATGTAGATTCAACTGTTGCGTTCCACAACAAATTTTATACATGGGGGATTTTTTGAAGTCTCGCCATACTGATACAGAGACAATATTTCACGGGTCATATCGATATTTATGAGGAAATTCCCTCTTTTACACAATTAATAATCGCAATCAGATACGTCAAACAGATAATTTATATAGGCTGCAAGCAAATCCTCCAATACGTCTGAAATAGGGTTCTACTCGTCCAACCCAACAACTTTTCCAATAAGAAAATCTTTAAAACCTGCGCCACTTAAATGTATGACACAACTGTTATTTATTTTGCGATTTTGATGTTTTCCTCACACTAAATAGTCTTTAGTATTACAATAAACCTTAATCTTCGGATGTACCGAGGTTTTTTTTAGTTCAATATAAATTAATAGCTGATCACCCAAAGTTTGTCCTCGGCGCATAAATGATACAGAGGACGTTTTTCTTGGAATCGACACTAATCTAATAATGAGTGTATAGTTCAGGGCTTCGGTTCTGAGTGCGTATACTGAGTTTTTTCATTCACTTTCGATAGCGAGAGCGTTTGCGATTTACATAGGAGTGACAAAGAGACAACTATATGGCGCGCTTTGTCACTCCTATACAAATTGCAAACGCTCTCGCTATCGAAAGTAAATGAACAAACTCAGTATAAGCACTCTGTTAGTGGATTTTAGAACGATGATAGATTCACGGTCGGGTCACGTTACGCGTCTTTCATAACATTGACGCCTAGAATTATTGATACACGTGCTCGCGTTGACATGAAGCGGAACTAAATCGCCATGTTCATGGGACTGTCATTGTACTACAATGCATTAGCAGAATCTAGGCCCTGGTCTTCGACAAATATTATCATCATCAACCCATTATGTCCCCACCGAGGGGCACGGGTCTCTTCCATGAGGAAGGTATAGGCCATACTCCACCACGGGGGCCAAGTCCGGGTTGGTGGAGGCTTGTAAGACTAGTTGCTGGTCTTACTGTCAGAAGTTTTCAAGCCGCCCTAAGGCCTCTGACTTGGCTTTAACGACTGCCATCTATCGACGGCAGCCGGCACCAACTGCTTAACGTGCCTTGCGAAGCACGGAACCGCTCGGAAAAATGCCACTAGCGTTAGTCATTGACGGTGACCCATCCATGGACTGAACGCGCCGTATGTTGCTTAACATTAGTGATCGTTTAAGATCACTCAGGCAACCCAGGCTACAAGCGATTCTACAAATATATCTATTATTAATTAGCCGACCCAGTAAACTTTTGTTTCGCCATATTAATTACCCTACGATCCAAACAAAAAATACATAAAAATCGGTGAACCCGTTTCGTGAGAGCTCCAAAACAAACACGTTATTTTTAAATATTTAGAACAATAATAACTGTTTGTTTGTCAAGCGATTCCCAAGAGACTGGATTTCTACACGCGAACGGCAGAGCTAATACAATTTTAAGAGTGACATGACAGTGTTGCCCAAAGTGATTGGCAAGGGAATCCCATATAATGCTGGCTGGCTAACAGCTGATATGATTACAAGCTTTTTTTTTACAAAGTGGCTTGGTGGCATTCTTAATCTTTCGCCTATCTGTTTTCGGTTCGTCGACTATTTGGGTCAGACATAAACAGACACATATTATACGACCATAAGTGTCTGTTTATGTTTAAGACATTGACCTCAGGCTGTTACATTTTAGGGGATTTTTGCCTTGTTGGATATAAATCAATCGAAATCCTTTTTAATCTCAACTCAGAAAACGGCCCCAAGTCTCTTATACATCGTAAAAAGAAAATCCCAATACAACTAACTTCAAACAAAAGTATGCACTCATCATCAACCCATTATGTAAAAATCGTTTATTGCCATATAAAAATTATTACAGGATATGGTGTACGGACCCCCACACTAGGCGTTGCCTGTCCCGTGGAGGATTGAATTCATTGTCCCCACAGAGGCGCACGGGTCTCTTCCCTAAGGAGTGTATAGGCCATACTCCACCACGGGGGCCAAGTTCGGATTGGTGGAGGCTTGAAAGACTAATGGCTGAGCTTACTGTCAGAATTTTGTCATGCACTACCGATCAGCTTAAATAACTTTTGTAAGACCTCACCTATCGTATCATGGGAAGGCTAGCGTATATTCCTATTTTATTTATTTCCCAAGAACTGAAGTTTACCTAGTAGCTAGTAAATACGGTAGCAAGGCGGGGTGCCGCAAAAACTCGGCTGGCGAGCCGGCCAAGTCACTTTTCCCGGTTTCTACCATTATGTCTCGCCTCGAACCACACCTAGCTGTGTTTTATGCTGGGTACAGACCAACCGAACTTATACGAATGAACTATTCAGTGAGTCAGTCAACTTAAAGCACCGAATCCTGATGGATTCCAGATGTTAGTAATCCTAATCATCAAGGAATTGACAGTTAAAGGATCAGTAATAACATAATAGGTAGCAAATACATCGAGCGAATGTGAGTGGAAGGGCCGGAAAGGGACGCCCCAGGCTTGGACCAAATAGGGGATGTATAAAAAGTACCCGAAACCCACGATGCGACCAATGAATGTTGATGTAGCGAAAGTTATTTGTCAGGATCGCGGCAGGTGGCAGTAATTGGTCTCTGCATACCCATCTGGGATACAGGCGTGAGTTTATGTACTGTATGTATGTAATATCATGTGATGTCCGCTTGTATTACAAATACTTTTTATTTTTTTTATTTTTTTATTGATTATTATTAATTTCAATTACTATTATTAGGTACCGTATTGTCTCATCATGAGTTTTATGATGTTACGTATCGTTATCGTATCGTATTTCAGTTATTGCACATTTTCTCGATAACAAACACTTTGACACCAGATTTTTATATACAAAATATGTGAAAGATATTATTATTGGTCGAAATAAATGATAAAATGTTGGAATAGTTCAGGATTTAGTGCGGTGCGCCGCGGGGCAGCGAGATTTCACGCATGACGAGACATTGTAAATTTATTAAAATGATGTCTTCATTCAATTTAATTCGCTCAGTTATCCAGTGTCACTGTTATCCACAAATCCGAGTTTTCTGTACCTACTATTTCGATAAATCACACTTTTACCGATTTTACCGACAGACTCATTCGTCCATGCGTTCGCTTCGGTATGTACTCGTAATACTCGTAGTTTTGTTCCATTCCGTGGTCTGAACCCACCGTTTTGCGAAGTAAATTAATTTGTCTACGTCAGTCATAAACTTTCTTCAATAGCTTAGTAAGAGCAATAAATTAAAAGTGATCCCTTAGATCGATGGTAATTGCACTTTTGTCCGTACAATCGACATTTGATCAACCTCTTAATAGTAGGTAGATACTTATTAGTTATAGTTCACGAAGGATCGAGCAAATAAGTCCTCTTGGGCAAGCCAATGCATCCATATTCCAGTATCAACTCACCGAAAAAAAAATGGCGACGAGACGAGACCAGAGTCAAAGTTTGAAATTCGAACAATACCGATTCTTGCCAGTGAGATTGACCACTGACCTCGACGAAACGCCGAGTTTAACGACTGATTGCTAAAGCATCTGCGGACTAGCCGCAATAAAAAAGAAAAACAGACGTTTTTTCTTTTGTAGTTTCGCTAGAGTCTGACAAGCGAGTCCTGGGACACGATTTATTTCGAATTCTTCATATGGCCACACACTGACTGTCAAACTTAGGTATTTCAGCTGCAAGTAGTACAGCCCAAACAGTTTGATACTCGTCCTAGATTTAAACAAGAAAAAACTTTTGTTTCTATTCAACATAATTTTACCCATGTTTTAGTATGTACATACGAGTAATAATGTTTTAAAGCAAACATGAATTATTTCTTGTTGTAAGGACTGTCGGATGACGAAAATGTTAAACGTCAGATCGAAGACTTAGTCAAAGAACTCAAAGATGTTGAGAAAAAAATATGAATCAGATTTTGATTAGGGTTCAGCATTAATAAATGTTTATAAGTTTATGTGGTGCATCTTTATTATCCCTGTTTTTGGTGGATTGGAAATGTTGGTTTTGATGTAGTTAATGTTTTCGTTTTGTTTATATTTATTTATGTTTGGACAAAATTAATAAGAGACTCCAAACTAATTAAACAAATAATCAAGTTAAGCAAAAGTATCAAGATGGTTTATTCAGACGATATGCAGGGTTATCGACTAAAAGATTTTTAAATTTTCCGCCAAAGGCTTGAGCCACGACTCACTTGTCGCACTCTATTCCAAACTTTTTCCTTCGTAGAGTTTATAGTTTTAGATTTTCACCTGCCCCTGAACATGATTGCTAGAATTTTGACGCGCGACGTTCTCTAGAGTGCAAAAGGTATTTTCGTGCGTGATATTTACGTGCATTCGGCACACCTGCTTTAGCATGCAAGGATGTCTGGAACGCACACGAGTCATGTGGTTGTTTTTGTGGATTTAAGAGCGAAACTGCATAACTATGTTAGAAGATGTTACAGATACCAGTGTGTAACCTTCTTTTGCGCGTGATAAAACGATGAATAAACCATAGATGTGTCCCAGGCGGGATTCGAACCCGGGACCTCTCGCATGGTAGGTAGATGCACTACCGCTGCGCCGCCGCCGCAGAGGTCGTCGTATTTTCTATACAATGTATCATATTTTATAATTATCTTTTTCTGGTTGCGCAATTAAGTATTTTCTACTCTATACTGTACCTTACAGTCGAAGGCAGGCTTCACAATTTTCGTTGCAAAATCGTTCCCACCGTATCTAATTAAAGTGCACTTATTTAATTTTGCAACATTCATCATCAACCCATTATGTCCCCACCGAGGGGCACGACTTTCTTCCCTGAGGAAGGTATACTCCACCACAGGGGCCTAGGCCGGATTGGTGGAGGTTTGCAAGACTAGCGCCCGGTCTTAGGGTCAGAAGTTTTGAAGCCGGCCTAAGGCCTCTGACTTAGCTTAACGACTGCCATCTATCGACGGCAGCCGGCACCAACTAAATTAAAACATAACCGTAGATATTTAAAGGTTGACTTGTTGTCGATTGTACTCACACACATAAGAAAGTATGTATTCAATAATTACTTCGCAATTCGCAGCGTATAGTTCAACAAAGCCAACATCAAACAAAGCTAAATAATACTATAAGCCAACTGTCTCACTATCTTTATGAGAAAATCTGATAGCTTCCACTGATTAGACATTGTTTTATGCTAGGAACTGATTAACGTGATTTTAAACTGATATTTCCTACTTTTACATTCAATGGAATTGTACGCAATACTTCGGAATACAAAGTCTCACTGTGAAAGCTGCGGGTAGTGGTATCGTTGCCTAGCTACCATGACGGGAAACATCAGGACTGGAAAATCCTGATGTCTCCCACAAGGGATTGACCAGGGGATCCACGAGTATTTGAAATATAATTCTAAGCCTAGCACCGATGTCTCCCTCAGCAATGGGATCTACCAGGGGAGACACGGGTGCCACGCCTTCGTTAGGCACCAGAAGTGTGTTGTGTGAGCAGTTGTAATTCGGCAGTTATAATTGATTACAGTATACAAAAAAACTATTTTACTGTCCAAAATAGATAAATGTATACGAAATTCACGTACGTTTGGAACGACGGAACTTGTAGTTACCACTGACTGAGGGTCTGACAAACCCAGGGTTGTAAATTGTTTATCTATCTATCTATCTATCTAATGATCAAATCATCAAATATTACAGTCTGTTAGCTTTTAGAATATACCCCGGGCTCTAGAGTAGGCTTCGGTTTTCGTCGAAAGCACACGAGTGTAATACTTCTTCCTGCTCTATATAAAACGTTTCTTCACTATTTTGAAAAGTTATGTAAAGTTATAAATAACAATACAAAATAAACCTTACCTTCTATATTAATAATTTCGTTCGGGTCTACGGTAGACTCGAACGATATGCACACCAAATGAAAGAGCGTAAAAAAATTGTTGATCTGAGTCGACAACATATGGACGGAAAATTCGTACTATCGAGCAGCATCAATATAAAAATTATTAAATTCTACAATGGCGTTGCTAAGTAAACATGTCAATGTCATCATTGTTGTGTTAGTGTCACAAGTTTTCATTGTGAACTGTTATGGCCGGTTTACATTATTTTAGTGTTTAGGAGAGTGCTATAATACAATTAGAGAGGCAAGTGCATTAGTACATTACTAGACGTTCGAGTGAACGTTTATATTTCTTCCAGTAGAGTGTCACTTCGTCGACGTCGCGAAATATGCGCTATCCTACTCAAAATACTTTGAGTTTTAATGGAACACATAAGTAAGTTTGATAATTTGAGTTAATGAAAACAACACGCACCCGTCACGAGTCACTTGCGCACTCTCCTAAAGTTCTCACTAAATTTTTAGTTTATACACAGATAAGTAACGAGGATAGTAACGCGCTCAGGTGTTACTGGATAGAACAATAGAAACCAATTCTATTTTGATTCTAATTGAAAGGCAACTAGAACCGTACTATACCGTAAAACGTACTAAAGCAAGTGGCGCTTACACGTTTCTACAAAAGCACTCTCCTTAAGGAAGAAAGAAAGAAAGAAAATTTATTTATTTGATACTCAAAACAAAACAAAAAAACACACACACAGAATGCGTACAGTAATAAAAAAATAACACAGAAAGCATAAAAAGCGTAAAAAAAAATAAACTGTACAACATGAAAATAATAATTTACATTTACATATTTACATTTACATACAGGCACATACATTGCTTCTGGCCCCACACTAGGATACCCTGTGTCGTGGGAACCAGAAACAGCGACGTCACAAACATGTAAACATCCAAGACCTGGGATTTTTTTTTTTGTCCCCAGCCGGGATTCGAACCCGGGACCTCTCGCATGGTAGTCAGATGCGCTAACCACTACGCCACAGAGGTCGTTGAAGGTTGAGCCCCCAAAATGGGCCCGATTCAGCATAATGTTGCAACAGAGTGTAAAGTAAAGCACTCTCCTAAACACTAAGATAATCTAAACCGGCCCTTTGATCTAATTTGTTAACTTCATGGCATCCAAAAAGGTTATTATAATCTGTGCCAACTGTGGTGTTTTTCCCGTCATTAGATTCACTAGCTGTTAACTAAATTCAATGCTGTTAAGTTTATGAAGGAAGCTCATTTAGTAATTTGTGATGAGTGACCCATGACAAAGTTATGATAAGTATCCGATTTTCGCCTTGCATTCCTTCGTGAGTAGCCAGAACATGTCCAAAAGAGCAAGATTGGCTATCCGTAATAGTGTGCTGGTTCCAATACTGATGTAAGCATGGTATCGAAATTTGGGTATGGCAGAAGTCAGAAGAATCATGAAAGTAGGATTAGTGCAGTACAAATGAGATCCTTAAGAAATATGTGTGGTGTTACTTTGAATGACAGAATACGCAATAGTGTGATCAGAGACCGAGGATGTAGAGAAAGAGGATGTAGTGAGTGACTAGAATTGAAAAAAGGAATGTTGCGTTGGTTTGGAGATGTGGAGAGGATGAACGAAGAAAGACTGACAAAGCAAATATATCGGGCGAATGTGAGTGGAAGGGCCGGTAAAGGACGCCCCAGTTGGACATACTTCGACCAAATAGGGGATGTATTAGCAAAGGACAAGATGAAAAGTACCCGAAACCGATGTGGGTACATGCAACGTCTAATGGATGTCGATGAAGCGAAAGTGATTTGTCAGGATAGTGGCAGGTGACAGTCCGTGGTCTCTGCCTACCCCTCTGGGATACAGGTGTGAGCTTACGTATCTGAATGTATTAAGATATTTATATCTACTGGTGGTTGATAAATACAGAGGCGTCACCATATAAAAAAACATAGTGGAATATTATTTTGCGTCTACATTTTACCCGAGCGAAGCCGGGTTTTCGTCTAGTATTGCAATATAATCAGTTCTATCCGATACTAGCCGAGGTATATTCTAAAAGCTAACAGACTGTACAGAATTAGTAGCAATGATGAAAAAAACATTGAGCGGTAAAAAATAAAAGAAAATATTACAATATCTTGATACAGATAACGCCTTTCAATGTCAACATCACATATCTTCTATGTCAATACATAGAGACATCGCCATTAAATGTATGGTACGTAGTAAACGAGAATTTATGAGATAAAGATTATTTATTTGTTAAACATGAGATACCTACAAGGTTGTCGTCCATATCGGGACTGATAGGATGGAGGCTTTTTTAAAAATAATATGAATAATATAGTGTAAATATACATCATGAATATATTTAAAATTATTTACAGCTTTTCCACCAATCCGGAATAGGCCACCGTGGTGAAGTATGGCCTATACCTTCCTCAGGGAAGAGACCCGTGCCCCTCAGTGGGGACATAATGGGTTGATGATGATGAAAGCTGTTTTTGTCTGAGCTTTTTCAAGCCTGTGCCCTATGATGAGATGTATAGCTGTGTGAAGTACAATGCAAAATACTCGTAGTTCGTAGCTTTTTGCAAAAAAGTGTTTTAAAAAATTATATGATAAATTGGCGCCAGTTAGAACCGGGTAACCTCTTTGTGAGCCTCAGCTCTATTCGTTCCTGAGATAGAGGTTTCGGACGGACAATTTTTCCATTTATTCCGGTTCCATTTATTCCTTTTGAACCCTAAATAACCAGACAAGAGCATGGGTTCCGTACTCGCAGTTTTTTAATGATTTAATTACAAATGTATAGGTTTCTCATCCTAGTGGCAGGGAGACGCTTGATGCAAGCCGCTTCCAATCGGCCATTTTGGAAATCCATCTGGCTGGATGATGATGTAATTGTAAGCTGTTGTTGTTGCCAAATTTCATAGTTCTAATTCAACAGAAAAAACCCTATTAATTTAAGGGAATAAATTTTTACAACTGTTATTTAAACAATACAGAAGTTATCATGAGCAGTTGAAAAATTTAATGGGCAGTCATTTAATTTTTCGGCGGTTAGTAAATTTGTGAGCCAGTAAAACATAAGCAGTAAGTAATAAAAATATTGGTCTGTTATTTCATCATTCAATGTCAGTGCAAAAATTACTCAAGTAGCTTAATAAATGAATGAGCAGTAAAACGGTTGGAATGGGCAGTTCACAGTGGGCGGTAGCATCCGAACGTCACTTTGAATGAAAAGAAGTTAGGTTATGTTGGAAAAAATGTAAAATAGGTTAGGTTAGGTTGGAAACAATAACCCTATAGGTTAGGTTAGAACTGTGATCAACACACTAGGAAAATTCTATCCATTTCACTAGGAATACATTTTACCGTCTAATAGTTTATAGAACTGCTTAAAATAAAATTTATTAGTAACCAATTACGATTTGTTAACTGTACGCGCCTAATCGCCCAGTTCAACTATTCCACTGCTCAGTATTTATTGAACTGCCCGTTTAAATTATTTTATGACTCATTTATATTTAGTTTACTGCTCAGTTTTTACTGCTAAACTAGTTTGCAAACATGCGTTTTTTTATTTTTTTATACCTACCATAAATCAAACATTGAACTGCCGCTTTAATTCTATGCCTTAATTTAATTCCCTTGGGTGTCAAATTTTTTTTTTGCGTGAAAACGGCTATATTTTTTTACGTTAACTTAGAAGGTTTTTTGTTTTTTCACAGCAGCAAGGCACTGTAGATCTGTACATAATTATGGTTTTAATTTCAACTCGATACCTCTACTCGTTCTCGAGATAAAGGGTCTTGACAGACACACATACAGACTGACGAACGGACAAACGGTACGGACAAGAAAGTGATCCAATAAGGGTTCCGTTTCTTTCTTTTGAGGTGCGGAACCCTAAAAACGGCCACTCACTTCAGCTTAGCAATTCAAAAGCCTTTGCTCAAATCTAATCAACTTTTAGGGAGTGTTTTGGGGTATTGTGTGTGTTTTGTGAATGGCGGCTTTTTGAATTGCGCTCGTTGTGAATGATGATTTTTATTTTTGTAAACGCCATTGTTTTGTAACTTTTATACTTTTCTTGTCTTGTAGTATAATAAGGATGTTCCAATTGTTCCTTTTAGTCTTGGTTTTTGTTGTAAGCATATTGTAGCTGTGTAGTCTTTGTCTCATATTTGTTGTGTGTGTTATTGGTATGGCAAATAAACTTTTTTCTATCTATCTATTAGCCAGCTCCACTCAGTAAGCTAATCATCCTATCTTTATTCTATGGAGTGACTTTCAATTTCACGCGGCTTGACGCTGGGCGTATTTTTTTAGTACTCGAGGTCGCCCGCTCAATTCCACTTAAAATAAACGTGCAACTTTCCTTTTTCGGTAGCAGATTGTATTGGCGATTTCGAGTAGGTGAACGACCTACATTGACAGTAGGTAAGTTGGCTATTCTGTTTCTTATTTTATGGCTCGGAAGGTGCATTGTCAGACGGCTGCAGTAGATAAAGAAGAGAGATAGAGCGAGAGGGAAAAGAGTAAGAAAAAAATTTAGATAGATATGACTACATCTGAACTGCTGCTGAAGTGGCAGTGGGCCGGCCATATCACCCGAAGAACTTATAACCGATGGGGTAGACGAGTTCTTGAGTGGAGACTGCGGGTCGGTAAACGTAGTGTAGGACGTCCTCAGACTCGGTGGATCGATGATCTTCGCAGGGCGGCTGGCAAGAGCTGGATGAGAGTAGCCGAGGACCGCGCTCAGTGGCGTGCAATGGGAGAGGCCTATTTCCAGCAGTTGACAACCATAGGCCGATGATGATGATGATGATGACTATACAGAGATAGATGCTAGTTATATAGAGATAGATGCGACCGCCTCGTTGGTCTAGCCGTTAAGGCGCTTACCTACCAAGAGAGATCGTGGGTTCGAAACCACCTGCCACGATCCTGACAATTCATTTTCGCTTCATCGACATTCATTAGTCGTTGCATGCACGCACGTCGGTTTCGGATACTTTTTATTTGCCTTTCGCTAATACATCCCTATTTGGTCGAATTACGTCCGCCTGGGGCGTCCCTTACCGGCCCTTCCACTCACATTCGCTCGATATATTTGCTTCGTCAGTCTTTCTTCCTTCATCCTCTCCACATGTCCAAACCAACGCAACATTCCGCATGAAGCATTGCCTCAGCAAAAAGTTGTAGAGTCTAAGCAAGTTACTTCTTTGACTTATGCCCGGTTCCTATAATATACGCCTACCGGCTACGATCCGTTTTCCATATAATTTATTGACGGTTCGTAGGAATTTCGTAGGAATTGTAACCGATAGTAAGCAAAAACGAAGCGTTTTGTGGACATTGGAACCGGGCATTAGACAACAAAATGATATCTCGACATGTGGTTACTATTGGGAAAAGACAACTAGATCGCAGGTGTCCTCAATCACGACGTTCTCGATTATCATTGGCAAATCGTTCAACTACGAAAGCTAAATAGAGGCATACTACTGTGTCCCAAAAGTACCCAGAAATCATACTAGTCACAGTCACATATTATAAAGGCGAAAGTTTGTGAGTCTGTGAGTGTGTATGTTTGTTACTTCTTCATGTCTAAACGGCTGGAGCGATTTTAATAAAAATTGGCGTGGAGTTAGCTGACACCCTGGATTAACACATAGACTAATGTTTTATTGCGGGAAAATATCTTATTCCCGTGAAAATTAAATTTTGTAAATTGATCTTTCCGAAGCTCAAATTTAATTTATTTTGCTTCTAAAAATGGGAATAGTTATTATTTTTACTGGTAATACAATAAACCGCGGGTAATACCGCGGAGAACAGCTAGTTGTAAATAAAACACAAACAAAGTTTGTCCGTATAGTTGGCTTTCGCGTGGTCGAATTTAGTAATTTCAAGTATGCCACCGAACTGTGTATTAATAGTGCCTAATAGTGCTACAAGGCACAATTAGCTAGGACAAGTATTTCCGGAGATATTAAGGCGACTCACTGAGGCAGCCAACTAGACGTCTACTTAGCCAACACATCACGAACGGCTGTTTATAGAGTTATGATTTGTATGCCAGATAATTGTGCGCTAATAGTGCTCCCTACATGCCAAGTTTCCAGAATAGTGCTTCAATACAAGCTGAGAAAACATACCCTATTGTTGAGGCAGCCAACTAGACGCTTTTTCTTACCATGATTTCTTCGTAACTGCGTAGAGTTTTAAAACAAAAACTATACCAAATAACTGTGCTTTAATAGTGCCTCTTAGTGAAACACAAATGTCCTCGAAACACCTATGCGTTTCGCCAAGAAATTAATGCGAACTGCTACGTACTAAACAATAATTTTGGAAACAATAAAAATGAAGTCTTATGAAAACGCAATTAGGGTGAAAATTGTTTGCAACAATTATATGATACCGTCAAGCAGAAAAGTTATTATTACACTCACTGCCATCCACTTAGTGGCTAGTTGCTCCAAAGCAGGCTGCGCTGCTTACACTGCGTGTCTTGGGCATTGGTGGTCAATAGTGGGCTAATGATGAACAAGACACGGTATTCGTTTACGTTCTCCCTCACAAATTGTGTACGACTGCGGTGGCGAAGCTCAAAAGGAGAATAATATTTCAAATGTTGTACCGTATGTCCAGATGACCCGCTTTAGTGGGATGTTCCTAGTTTTAGGGTGTAGTTCCCAGGGTGCCTATCGAGGCTCTTTTACATACTCTGCCTTCACTGTATGTCTTTCCCTATCCAACCTTTGAAGGGCTGTAACTTAGCAGTAACCAGTCGAAATTTTCACAGAATAGGTATGTTATGTTATGGCTGATTACCTAAAAAAAATAAAATATATTTTTTTATTTGAAGATTAAGTTCTTTTAGGTAGGTATATCTTGTAGTTTCTGAGATATAATACTTTTTTAACTAGGCGTGCGATGGCGCGAGCTCTTCGGCGTAATGTTGTACTAGTTAGTGTCGAAGGCTTCGTTCGTTCGTTTTTCTGTAATTCTAACTCTAATTTCGAAGAGTCTACCCATAGCGTCCTACACTCTTAAATGCTTAGTTTTAAAAATGTTCCCTAAGAGATGGGAAAAATTGACGAACCGACAAGCTTTGATTAAGGAAGGTATAAAAAAATAAAACAATAAAAGAGAGTAAGTAAAGAGGAAACTTCCTTTTTGTGGACTTTGCATGCAAGACGTACACAAGATGTGTGAAGAATACAATAAAGTATGATTAGGTATTTTCAGTAACATACAACATTTTACACAGTATTTACAGGATGGCAGATGGCCACGCTATATTTTTGAAAATGAACGGATATCTCAAAAAACCGGGTGTGCAGTGTCCCAATACGCAACAGGCAAATTACCGAGACCACCCTCTTGCTAACTTTTTTAAAAGCGTTGAACCAACTCCGGATACTTTAGTCCTTGCCATATTTGCTCATTGATACTATTTTTTCACTTTTGTCCTTACATGTACCAGAACCGTAATGTATGTAAAAGTTTGCATTAATTTCTTGGCTAAACGTATAGGTGATTCGGGGGCATTTGTGTTTCATTAAGAGGCACTATTAACGCACAGTTTTTTGGTATAGGTTTTGTTTTAAAACTCTACGCCGTTACGAAGAAATCATGGTAAGAAAAAGCGTCTAGTTGGCTGCCTCAACAATAGGGTATGTTTTCTTATCTTGTATTGAAGCACTATTCTGGAAACTTGGCATGTAGGGAGCACTATTAGCGCACAATTATCTCGCATACAAATCATAACTCTATATACAGCCGTTCGTGATGTGTCTGCTAACTAGACGTCTAGTTGGCTGCCTCAGTGAGTCGCCTTAATATCTCGGGAAATATTTTTCCTAGCTAATTGTGCCATGTAGCACTATTAAGCACTATTAATACACAGTTCTGTGACATACTAGAAATTACTGAAATCGACCATGTGAAAGCCAACTATACGGATACACCAAAGTAACTTCCATTGGAGGCAATGTAGACTTATGCCAGCGCTTCAACTAGTCCTCGAAACACTTTTACGGTACTGATACTACAAAATGTACGTAAGAAAACATGCATTATATAATAAATTCGAATGTGTGGGTAAAATATAGAAAGTGCTATAAAAATACGCACGAAACAGGAACTATATATACCTAGTTCCTGTTTCGTGCGTATTTTTATAGATTCAGTAGACCTACAACCACCATTACTTTTTTACTGCAAAAAATGCCTCCAAGTAGCATATTTTTGCATTCGAACTAAAAACGCAGTAATGGCTATACGAGGGCAGTATAGTTATCTAATTTCAACACAAGATGGCTCTAGCGTTATTCTACGAGTACATCGCGTTATGGTTGTATCAGCGAAGATTCCTTTCAGTTAATATTTTTACGACTAAGCTGGGATTTTTCAATCCTCCCAAATCCTCTCGCATGTGACAACAAGGGTAAGGACCCTTCGCTCTACGAATATTTGTAAAATTCTATATTCGAATATCCCAATAATAGGGTTAATTATTAATCTGAAATTTTTGGAATGATAAAAATGAGCTAACATTGGAATAGAAAAACAAAATAAGAGTATATTACAAGTCCTAGTCCGTACATAATATCACCGCAAGAGAATTGGTGGAAAAAATGGAATATTCGCTGCAATGTGAATCAACAAGAAACCAGACTACAGCGTAAACAGGACCGTGTTTGTCGCAGTAGTGTTTTTCAACTGCGTCGTTGAAATCCAAGCAGCATGCAGTCTAGAAAAGTATCACACGAATAGCTCTTATTGAGATTGTAATAAAGATAGGACTCGAATGTAAGGCTTGTTGCAGTGTCGTGTCGTGGAGACACCAAGGACATCTCATAGATTTTGAGTAGAGGTGTGAACAGGTATGTAAGCGAGCCTAAATAGGTATATTAGCATGAACTGACAATATTTTCCAACACGTGACAAAAAACAACTGATATTTGAAGCCTCACGACAAGCTTTTTATCAACTATATTAATAATTTCGTTCGGGTCTACGGTAGACTCGAACGATATGCACACCAAATGAAAGAGCGTAAAAAAATTGTTGATCTGAGTCGACAACATATGGGCGGAAAATTCGTATTATCGAGCAGCATCAATATTAAAATTATTAAATTCAACAATGGCGTTGCTAAGTAAACATGTCAATGTCATCATTGTTGTGTTAGTGTCACAAGTTTTCATTGTGAACTGTTATGGCCGGTTTACATTATTTTAGTGTTTAGGAGAGTGCTATAATACAATTAGAGAGGCAAGTGCATTAGTACATTACTAGACGTTCGAGTGAACGTTTATATTTCTTCCAGTAGAGTGTCACTTCGTCGACGTCGCGAAATATGCGCTATCCTACTCAAAATACTATGAGTTTTAATGGAACACATAAGTAAGTTTGATAATTCGAGTTCATGAAAACAACACGCACCCATCACGAGTCACTTGCGCACTCTCCTAAAGTTCTCACTAAATTTTTAGTTTATACACAGATAAGTAACGGGGACAGTAACGCGCTCAGGTGTTACTGGATAGAACAATAGAAACCAATTCTATTTTGATTCTAATTGAAAGGCAACTAGAACCGTACTATACCGTAAAACGTACTAAAGCAAGTGGCGCTTACACGTTTCTACAAAAGCACTCTCCTTAAGGAAGAAAGAAAGAAAGAAAATTTATTTATTTGATACTCAAAACAAAACAAAAAAACACACACACAGAATGCGTACAGTAATAAAAAAATAACACAGAAAGCATAAAAAGCGTAAAAAAAAATAAACTGTACAACATGAAAATAATAATTTACATTTACATATTTACATTTACATACAGGCACATACATTGCTTCTGGCCCCACACTAGGATACCCTGTGTCGTGGGAACCAGAAACAGCGACGTCACAAACATGTAAACATCCAAGACCTGGGATTTTTTTTTTTGTCCCCAGCCGGGATTCGAACCCGGGACCTCTCGCATGGTAGTCAGATGCGCTAACCACTACGCCACAGAGGTCGTTGAAGGTTGAGCCCCCAAAATGGGCCCGATTCAGCATAATGTTGCAACAGAGTGTAAAGTAAAGCACTCTCCTAAACACTAAGATAATCTAAACCGGCCCTTTGATCTAATTTGTTAACTTCATGGCATCCAAAAAGGTTATTATAATCTGTGCCAACTGTGGTGTTTTTCCCGTCATTAGATTCACTAGCTGTTAACTAAATTCAATGCTGTTAAGTTTATGAAGGAAGCTCATTTAGTAATTTGTGATGAGTGACCCATGACAAAGTTATGATAAGTATCCGATTTTCGCCTTGCATTCCTTCGTGAGTAGCCAGAACATGTCCAAAAGAGCAAGATTGGCTATCCGTAATAGTGTGCTGGTTCCAATACTGATGTAAGCATGGTATCGAAATTTGGGTATGGCAGAAGTCAGAAGAATCATGAAAGTAGGATTAGTGCAGTACAAATGAGATCCTTAAGAAATATGTGTGGTGTTACTTTGAATGACAGAATACGCAATAGTGTGATCAGAGACCGAGGATGTAGAGAAAGAGGATGTAGTGAGTGACTAGAATTGAAAAAAGGAATGTTGCGTTGGTTTGGAGATGTGGAGAGGATGAACGAAGAAAGACTGACAAAGCAAATATATCGGGCGAATGTGAGTGGAAGGGCCGGTAAAGGACGCCCCAGTTGGACATACTTCGACCAAATAGGGGATGTATTAGCAAAGGACAAGATGAAAAGTACCCGAAACCGATGTGGGTACATGCAACGTCTAATGGATGTCGATGAAGCGAAAGTGATTTGTCAGGATAGTGGCAGGTGACAGTCCGTGGTCTCTGCCTACCCCTCTGGGATACAGGTGTGAGCTTACGTATCTGAATGTATTAAGATATTTATATCTACTGGTGGTTGATAAATACAGAGGCGTCACCATATAAAAAAACATAGTGGAATATTATTTTGCGTCTACATTTTACCCGAGCGAAGCCGGGTTTTCGTCTAGTATTGCAATATAATCAGTTCTATCCGATACTAGCCGAGGTATATTCTAAAAGCTAACAGACTGTACAGAATTAGTAGCAATGATGAAAAAAACATTGAGCGGTAAAAAATAAAAGAAAATATTACAATATCTTGATACAGATAACGCCTTTCAATGTCAACATCACATATCTTCTATGTCAATACATAGAGACATCGCCATTAAATGTATGGTACGTAGTAAACGAGAATTTATGAGATAAAGATTATTTATTTGTTAAACATGAGATACCTACAAGGTTGTCGTCCATATCGGGACTGATAGGATGGAGGCTTTTTTAAAAATAATATGAATAATATAGTGTAAATATACATCATGAATATATTTAAAATTATTTACAGCTTTTCCACCAATCCGGAATAGGCCACCGTGGTGAAGTATGGCCTATACCTTCCTCAGGGAAGAGACCCGTGCCCCTCAGTGGGGACATAATGGGTTGATGATGATGAAAGCTGTTTTTGTCTGAGCTTTTTCAAGCCTGTGCCCTATGATGAGATGTATAGCTGTGTGAAGTACAATGCAAAATACTCGTAGTTCGTAGCTTTTTGCAAAAAAGTGTTTTAAAAAATTATATGATAAATTGGCGCCAGTTAGAACCGGGTAACCTCTTTGTGAGCCTCAGCTCTATTCGTTCCTGAGATAGAGGTTTCGGACGGACAATTTTTCCATTTATTCCGGTTCCATTTATTCCTTTTGAACCCTAAATAACCAGACAAGAGCATGGGTTCCGTACTCGCAGTTTTTTAATGATTTAATTACAAATGTATAGGTTTCTCATCCTAGTGGCAGGGAGACGCTTGATGCAAGCCGCTTCCAATCGGCCATTTTGGAAATCCATCTGGCTGGATGATGATGTAATTGTAAGCTGTTGTTGTTGCCAAATTTCATAGTTCTAATTCAACAGAAAAAACCCTATTAATTTAAGGGAATAAATTTTTACAACTGTTATTTAAACAATACAGAAGTTATCATGAGCAGTTGAAAAATTTAATGGGCAGTCATTTAATTTTTCGGCGGTTAGTAAATTTGTGAGCCAGTAAAACATAAGCAGTAAGTAATAAAAATATTGGTCTGTTATTTCATCATTCAATGTCAGTGCAAAAATTACTCAAGTAGCTTAATAAATGAATGAGCAGTAAAACGGTTGGAATGGGCAGTTCACAGTGGGCGGTAGCATCCGAACGTCACTTTGAATGAAAAGAAGTTAGGTTATGTTGGAAAAAATGTAAAATAGGTTAGGTTAGGTTGGAAACAATAACCCTATAGGTTAGGTTAGAACTGTGATCAACACACTAGGAAAATTCTATCCATTTCACTAGGAATACATTTTACCGTCTAATAGTTTATAGAACTGCTTAAAATAAAATTTATTAGTAACCAATTACGATTTGTTAACTGTACGCGCCTAATCGCCCAGTTCAACTATTCCACTGCTCAGTATTTATTGAACTGCCCGTTTAAATTATTTTATGACTCATTTATATTTAGTTTACTGCTCAGTTTTTACTGCTAAACTAGTTTGCAAACATGCGTTTTTTTATTTTTTTATACCTACCATAAATCAAACATTGAACTGCCGCTTTAATTCTATGCCTTAATTTAATTCCCTTGGGTGTCAAATTTTTTTTTGCGTGAAAACGGCTATATTTTTTTACGTTAACTTAGAAGGTTTTTTGTTTTTTCACAGCAGCAAGGCACTGTAGATCTGTACATAATTATGGTTTTAATTTCAACTCGATACCTCTACTCGTTCTCGAGATAAAGGGTCTTGACAGACACACATACAGACTGACGAACGGACAAACGGTACGGACAAGAAAGTGATCCAATAAGGGTTCCGTTTCTTTCTTTTGAGGTGCGGAACCCTAAAAACGGCCACTCACTTCAGCTTAGCAATTCAAAAGCCTTTGCTCAAATCTAATCAACTTTTAGGGAGTGTTTTGGGGTATTGTGTGTGTTTTGTGAATGGCGGCTTTTTGAATTGCGCTCGTTGTGAATGATGATTTTTATTTTTGTAAACGCCATTGTTTTGTAACTTTTATACTTTTCTTGTCTTGTAGTATAATAAGGATGTTCCAATTGTTCCTTTTAGTCTTGGTTTTTGTTGTAAGCATATTGTAGCTGTGTAGTCTTTGTCTCATATTTGTTGTGTGTGTTATTGGTATGGCAAATAAACTTTTTTCTATCTATCTATTAGCCAGCTCCACTCAGTAAGCTAATCATCCTATCTTTATTCTATGGAGTGACTTTCAATTTCACGCGGCTTGACGCTGGGCGTATTTTTTTAGTACTCGAGGTCGCCCGCTCAATTCCACTTAAAATAAACGTGCAACTTTCCTTTTTCGGTAGCAGATTGTATTGGCGATTTCGAGTAGGTGAACGACCTACATTGACAGTAGGTAAGTTGGCTATTCTGTTTCTTATTTTATGGCTCGGAAGGTGCATTGTCAGACGGCTGCAGTAGATAAAGAAGAGAGATAGAGCGAGAGGGAAAAGAGTAAGAAAAAAATTTAGATAGATATGACTACATCTGAACTGCTGCTGAAGTGGCAGTGGGCCGGCCATATCACCCGAAGAACTTATAACCGATGGGGTAGACGAGTTCTTGAGTGGAGACTGCGGGTCGGTAAACGTAGTGTAGGACGTCCTCAGACTCGGTGGATCGATGATCTTCGCAGGGCGGCTGGCAAGAGCTGGATGAGAGTAGCCGAGGACCGCGCTCAGTGGCGTGCAATGGGAGAGGCCTATTTCCAGCAGTTGACAACCATAGGCCGATGATGATGATGATGATGACTATACAGAGATAGATGCTAGTTATATAGAGATAGATGCAACCGCCTCGTTGGTCTAGCCGTTAAGGCGCTTACCTACCAAGAGAGATCGTGGGTTCGAAACCACCTGCCACGATCCTGACAATTCATTTTCGCTTCATCGACATTCATTAGTCGTTGCATGCACGCACGTCGGTTTCGGATACTTTTTATTTGCCTTTCGCTAATACATCCCTATTTGGTCGAATTACGTCCGCCTGGGGCGTCCCTTACCGGCCCTTCCACTCACATTCGCTCGATATATTTGCTTCGTCAGTCTTTCTTCCTTCATCCTCTCCACATGTCCAAACCAACGCAACATTCCGCATGAAGCATTGCCTCAGCAAAAAGTTGTAGAGTCTAAGCAAGTTACTTCTTTGACTTATGCCCGGTTCCTATAATATACGCCTACCGGCTACGATCCGTTTTCCATATAATTTATTGACGGTTCGTAGGAATTTCGTAGGAATTGTAACCGATAGTAAGCAAAAACGAAGCGTTTTGTGGACATTGGAACCGGGCATTAGACAACAAAATGATATCTCGACATGTGGTTACTATTGGGAAAAGACAACTAGATCGCAGGTGTCCTCAATCACGACGTTCTCGATTATCATTGGCAAATCGTTCAACTACGAAAGCTAAATAGAGGCATACTACTGTGTCCCAAAAGTACCCAGAAATCATACTAGTCACAGTCACATATTATAAAGGCGAAAGTTTGTGAGTCTGTGAGTGTGTATGTTTGTTACTTCTTCATGTCTAAACGGCTGGAGCGATTTTAATAAAAATTGGCGTGGAGTTAGCTGACACCCTGGATTAACACATAGACTAATGTTTTATTGCGGGAAAATATCTTATTCCCGTGAAAATTAAATTTTGTAAATTGATCTTTCCGAAGCTCAAATTTAATTTATTTTGCTTCTAAAAATGGGAATAGTTATTATTTTTACTGGTAATACAATAAACCGCGGGTAATACCGCGGAGAACAGCTAGTTGTAAATAAAACACAAACAAAGTTTGTCCGTATAGTTGGCTTTCGCGTGGTCGAATTTAGTAATTTCAAGTATGCCACCGAACTGTGTATTAATAGTGCCTAATAGTGCTACAAGGCACAATTAGCTAGGACAAGTATTTCCGGAGATATTAAGGCGACTCACTGAGGCAGCCAACTAGACGTCTACTTAGCCAACACATCACGAACGGCTGTTTATAGAGTTATGATTTGTATGCCAGATAATTGTGCGCTAATAGTGCTCCCTACATGCCAAGTTTCCAGAATAGTGCTTCAATACAAGCTGAGAAAACATACCCTATTGTTGAGGCAGCCAACTAGACGCTTTTTCTTACCATGATTTCTTCGTAACTGCGTAGAGTTTTAAAACAAAAACTATACCAAATAACTGTGCTTTAATAGTGCCTCTTAGTGAAACACAAATGTCCTCGAAACACCTATGCGTTTCGCCAAGAAATTAATGCGAACTGCTACGTACTAAACAATAATTTTGGAAACAATAAAAATGAAGTCTTATGAAAACGCAATTAGGGTGAAAATTGTTTGCAACAATTATATGATACCGTCAAGCAGAAAAGTTATTATTACACTCACTGCCATCCACTTAGTGGCTAGTTGCTCCAAAGCAGGCTGCGCTGCTTACACTGCGTGTCTTGGGCATTGGTGGTCAATAGTGGGCTAATGATGAACAAGACACGGTATTCGTTTACGTTCTCCCTCACAAATTGTGTACGACTGCGGTGGCGAAGCTCAAAAGGAGAATAATATTTCAAATGTTGTACCGTATGTCCAGATGACCCGCTTTAGTGGGATGTTCCTAGTTTTAGGGTGTAGTTCCCAGGGTGCCTATCGAGACTCTTTTACATACTCTGCCTTCACTGTATGTCTTTCCCTATCCAACCTTTGAAGGGCTGTAACTTAGCAGTAACCAGTCGAAATTTTCACAGAATAGGTATGTTATGTTATGGCTGATTACCTAAAAAAAATAAAATATATTTTTTTATTTGAAGATTAAGTTCTTTTAGGTAGGTATATCTTGTAGTTTCTGAGATATAATACTTTTTTAACTAGGCGTGCGATGGCGCGAGCTCTTCGGCGTAATGTTGTACTAGTTAGTGTCGAAGGCTTCGTTCGTTCGTTTTTCTGTAATTCTAACTCTAATTTCGAAGAGTCTACCCATAGCGTCCTACACTCTTAAATGCTTAGTTTTAAAAATGTTCCCTAAGAGATGGGAAAAATTGACGAACCGACAAGCTTTGATTAAGGAAGGTATAAAAAAATAAAACAATAAAAGAGAGTAAGTAAAGAGGAAACTTCCTTTTTGTGGACTTTGCATGCAAGACGTACACAAGATGTGTGAAGAATACAATAAAGTATGATTAGGTATTTTCAGTAACATACAACATTTTACACAGTATTTACAGGATGGCAGATGGCCACGCTATATTTTTGAAAATGAACGGATATCTCAAAAAACCGGGTGTGCAGTGTCCCAATACGCAACAGGCAAATTACCGAGACCACCCTCTTGCTAACTTTTTTAAAAGCGTTGAACCAACTCCGGATACTTTAGTCCTTGCCATATTTGCTCATTGATACTATTTTTTCACTTTTGTCCTTACATGTACCAGAACCGTAATGTATGTAAAAGTTTGCATTAATTTCTTGGCTAAACGTATAGGTGATTCGGGGGCATTTGTGTTTCATTAAGAGGCACTATTAACGCACAGTTTTTTGGTATAGGTTTTGTTTTAAAACTCTACGCCGTTACGAAGAAATCATGGTAAGAAAAAGCGTCTAGTTGGCTGCCTCAACAATAGGGTATGTTTTCTTATCTTGTATTGAAGCACTATTCTGGAAACTTGGCATGTAGGGAGCACTATTAGCGCACAATTATCTCGCATACAAATCATAACTCTATATACAGCCGTTCGTGATGTGTCTGCTAACTAGACGTCTAGTTGGCTGCCTCAGTGAGTCGCCTTAATATCTCGGGAAATATTTTTCCTAGCTAATTGTGCCATGTAGCACTATTAAGCACTATTAATACACAGTTCTGTGACATACTAGAAATTACTGAAATCGACCATGTGAAAGCCAACTATACGGATACACCAAAGTAACTTCCATTGGAGGCAATGTAGACTTATGCCAGCGCTTCAACTAGTCCTCGAAACACTTTTACGGTACTGATACTACAAAATGTACGTAAGAAAACATGCATTATATAATAAATTCGAATGTGTGGGTAAAATATAGAAAGTGCTATAAAAATACGCACGAAACAGGAACTATATATACCTAGTTCCTGTTTCGTGCGTATTTTTATAGATTCAGTAGACCTACAACCACCATTACTTTTTTACTGCAAAAAATGCCTCCAAGTAGCATATTTTTGCATTCGAACTAAAAACGCAGTAATGGCTATACGAGGGCAGTATAGTTATCTAATTTCAACACAAGATGGCTCTAGCGTTATTCTACGAGTACATCGCGTTATGGTTGTATCAGCGAAGATTCCTTTCAGTTAATATTTTTACGACTAAGCTGGGATTTTTCAATCCTCCCAAATCCTCTCGCATGTGACAACAAGGGTAAGGACCCTTCGCTCTACGAATATTTGTAAAATTCTATATTCGAATATCCCAATAATAGGGTTAATTATTAATCTGAAATTTTTGGAATGATAAAAATGAGCTAACATTGGAATAGAAAAACAAAATAAGAGTATATTACAAGTCCTAGTCCGTACATAATATCACCGCAAGAGAATTGGTGGAAAAAATGGAATATTCGCTGCAATGTGAATCAACAAGAAACCAGACTACAGCGTAAACAGGACCGTGTTTGTCGCAGTAGTGTTTTTCAACTGCGTCGTTGAAATCCAAGCAGCATGCAGTCTAGAAAAGTATCACACGAATAGCTCTTATTGAGATTGTAATAAAGATAGGACTCGAATGTAAGGCTTGTTGCAGTGTCGTGTCGTGGAGACACCAAGGACATCTCATAGATTTTGAGTAGAGGTGTGAACAGGTATGTAAGCGAGCCTAAATAGGTATATTAGCATGAACTGACAATATTTTCCAACACGTGACAAAAAACAACTGATATTTGAAGCCTCACGACAAGCTTTTTATCAACTATATTAATAATTTCGTTCGGGTCTACGGTAGACTCGAACGATATGCACACCAAATGAAAGAGCGTAAAAAAATTGTTGATCTGAGTCGACAACATATGGGCGGAAAATTCGTATTATCGAGCAGCATCAATATTAAAATTATTAAATTCAACAATGGCGTTGCTAAGTAAACATGTCAATGTCATCATTGTTGTGTTAGTGTCACAAGTTTTCATTGTGAACTGTTATGGCCGGTTTACATTATTTTAGTGTTTAGGAGAGTGCTATAATACAATTAGAGAGGCAAGTGCATTAGTACATTACTAGACGTTCGAGTGAACGTTTATATTTCTTCCAGTAGAGTGTCACTTCGTCGACGTCGCGAAATATGCGCTATCCTACTCAAAATACTATGAGTTTTAATGGAACACATAAGTAAGTTTGATAATTCGAGTTCATGAAAACAACACGCACCCATCACGAGTCACTTGCGCACTCTCCTAAAGTTCTCACTAAATTTTTAGTTTATACACAGATAAGTAACGGGGACAGTAACGCGCTCAGGTGTTACTGGATAGAACAATAGAAACCAATTCTATTTTGATTCTAATTTAAAGGCAACTAGAACCGTACTATACCGTAAAACGTACTAAAGCAAGTGGCGCTTACACGTTTCTACAAAAGCACTCTCCTTAAGAAAGAAAGAAAGAAAGAAAAAAAGAAAGAAAGAAACAAAATTTATTTATTTGATACTCAAAACAAAACAAAAAAACACACACAGAATGCGTACAATAATAAAAAAATAACACAGAAAGCATAAAAAGCGTAAAAAAAAATAAACTGTACAACATGAAAATAATAATTTAAATTTACATATTTACATTTACATACAGGCACATACATTGCTTCTGGCCCCACACTAGGATACCCTGTGTCGTGGGAACCAGAAACAGCGACGTCACAAACATGTAAACATCCAAGACCTGGGATTTTTTTTGTCCTTAGCCGGGATTCGAACCCGGGACCTCTCGCATGGTAGTCAGATGCGCTAACCACTACGCCACAGAGGTCGTTAAAGGTTGAGCCCCCAAAATGGGCCCAATTCAGCATAATGTTACAACAGAGTGTAAAGTAAAGCACTCTCCTAAACACTAAGATAATCTAAACCGGCCCTTTGATCTAATTTGTTAACTTCATGGTGTGTGGAATACCGTGGCAACCAAAAAGGTTATTATAATCTGTGCCAACTGAGAAGGTGTAGTAAGTAATCTGTGGTGTTTTTCATTGGCGGGAGCTCAGAAGAAGGTCCTTCTTCTGAGGGCGGGAGGGAAGACATAATTTGACATTGAGTTTTGAAGGGTCTGAAAAATAATTGAAAAAGGAAATCAAAGTCATAAATTGATCTTTATTGTTTTGCTTAGTTAGGTACCAATAAACTTATTGAAATGAAAAAGCCACTAGATAAGAAAAATACCAAAAATTAAAATGATGAAGAAAAACATGTGGTCAATACAAAACTAAAAGCTGTAAAGCCAAAGAGAAGGAGCTGTTTTTAGTTGATTAGCCCAGTGGATTCTACGTCTCATACGTCATTAGATTCACTAGCTGTTAACTAAATTCCATGCTGTTAAGTTTATGAAGGAAGCTCATTTAGTAATTTGTGATGAGGTACCCATGACAAAGTTATGATAAGTATCCGATTTTCGCCTTGCATTCCTTCGTGAGTAGCCAGAACATGTGCAAAAGAGCAAGATTGGCTATCCGTAATAGTGTGCTGGTTCCAATACTGATGTAAGCATGGTAGCGAGATTTGGGTATGGCAGGTGTCAGAAGAATCATGAAAGTAGGATTAGTGCAGTACAAATGAGATCCTTAAGAAATATGTGTGGTTTTACTTTGAATGACAGAATACGCAATAGTGTGATCAGAGACCGAGGATGTAGAGAAAGAGGAATCAGAATCAGAATCAAGAATTTATTTCAACGTAAAGAATTTACATTCTGCTTGTTGAATGTCAATGTACATACAGTTATGTATAACGTTAGCCGCTGCCTTGGGGCCGTCTGTAGTGGAGAAAAAGGCAGCGAAAAAAAAACTCCACTCTGACCATCTTTTCTCAAATCACCTTAAAGCTAATACAAATAAAACATACAAAATAATATCTTGGATGTGTTGAACACTAGACACATTTATCCTCTGATTTAATTTAATATTAAACTACTATTTAATGCCATATGTCCTTGTCTTCTAAATAATCGTTCATTTTATAATAAGCTCTTTTGCAAAGAGTGTGCTTAACACAATTCTTAAATCGCGTTGGGGGTAACTCTAATATATCTTGGGGTATCTTGTTGTAGAACCTTATACAGTGCCCCATAAAGGAAGTATTAACTTTTGCAAGTCTAAATCGTGGAAATGACAATTTATGTTTATTCCTAGTATTAACGTTATGATGGCTACCAAGAGTTTCGAAGTCCTTAATATTTTTCCGAACGTACATAATATTTTCATAAATGTATTGGCTTGCAACTGTTAAGATGTTAGTTTCTTTGAAAAAATCTCTTAGCGAGTCCCTACTACCTAGCTTGTAAATAAATCGGATCGCTCTCTTCTGCAAGATGAAGATAGTCTCAATGTCTGCTGCCCGGCCCCATAGTATTATACCATAGGACATAATACTATGGAAGTAACTAAAATATACAAGCCTAGCAGTTGCAACGTCAGTAAGTTCTCGGATTCTTTTCACGGCATATGCTGCGGAGCTTAGTCTATGTGCCAATTTTATAATATGTGGACCCCATTGTAGTTTGGCATCGATTGTGATGCCCAAAAATACAGTATCTTCAACAAATTCTAGCTTATTATTTTCAATTACAATGTTCTTTTCAACTAATTTTACGTTAGGTAGGGCAAATTTCACACATTTTGTCTTTTTTGAATTTAACAATAGATTATTTACTGTAAACCAATCTAGAACGTGCGAGAGAGCATTATTTGCTTCGGCAAGATTACTTTCCTGTCTCTTTATTTTAAAAACAAGTGACGTGTCATCAGCATATAGCACTATCTCACACATTTTTTGTACCAAAAACGGTAAATCATTTACATAGACTAGGAAAAGGAACGGCCCTAAGATAGATCCCTGCGGGACTCCCATTTTTACAAGTGAGCCTGACGATTTAATACGATTTATTTCTGCTTTTTGAACCCTTCCTTCTAAATATGATTTTAAAAGATCTAGACTTAATTTTTTTATTCCATAGTGTTTTAACTTTGAGAGTAATGTTTTGTGGTCTACACAATCGAATGCCTTTGACAGATCACAAAATACTCCTATCGCATCATTATGATCCTCCCACGCACTGAAAATATGTTTAACTAACATGACTCCAGCGTCTGTTGTATTCCGCCCTTTAATGAAACCGAACTGCTGACTATGGAGGAGTTCGTAATTATTGAAATGAGTAAGTAATTGATCTAAGATAATTCTTTCAAATATTTTACTTAATACTGGTAGGACTGAAACGGGTCTAAAATTTGTTGGATCTTGTTTATCACCGCTTTTAAATAAGGGTACTAACCTACTATATTTCATGAGGTCTGGAAATACTCCTTCATCTACGCATTTATTGAAAATCTGTGCTAACGGCAAAGCTAGGATATTTATCACTGAACTAACTATTGTTACTGACATACCCCATAAGTCCTCGGTTTTTTTAAGATTTAATAATTTAAAATTCTTAACAATGTCATGGGGCTCTATGTAATTAAACGTAAAATCATGTTCGCATGCGGGGACATTGTCCCTTAATAATGTCGCCGCACGATCAGGTGACGAGTCTAACGGAGCTGTAGTTATGATTGGGACATTAGTGAAGAACTGTTCGAAAGCTGCAGCGATACCTTCATTTGATGTTATTATTTTGTCATCAATCTTAAGTGAAATATCTCGGTCTCCTAACTTTGCTTTACCCGTTTCTCTATTTATTATGGTCCAAATTGTTTTTACTTTATTCGGTGATTGTAGGATTTTACCTTTTATATGATCGCATTTAGCTTTATGGCAGACGGCCTTAAATAATTTTGAATATTTTTTTACGTACTGTATGAAGTTGGCGTCATATGTATAAGTCTTTTTGTCATATAATTCATAAAGTGTGTCTCTGCTCTTTCGAATACCTGACGTAGCCCATTCACTGAATCCTACTCTATTGTCCTTGCTTTTTAGATGGCGCAATTTAAAAATCTTTTTAAAAACTACCCGACACCACTTCGAATAACTCTTTGTAATGATCATTAGCATTTTCATAATTGAGGATGTAGTGAGTGACTAGAATTGAAAAAAGGAATGTTGCGTTGGTTTGGAGATGTGGAGAGGATGACTGACAAAGCAAATATATCGGGCGAATGTGAGTGGAAGGGCCGGTAAGGGACGCCCCAGTTGGACATACTTCGACCAAATAGGGGATGTATTAGCAAAGGGCAAGATGAAAAGTACCCGAAACCGATGTGGGTACATGCAAGGACTAATGGATGTCGATGAAGCGAAAGTGATTTGTCAGGATAGTGGCAGGTGACAGTCCGTGGAGTCTGCCTACTCCTCTGGGATACAGGTGTGAGCTTATGTATCTGAATGTATTAAGATATTTATATCTACTGGTGGTTGATAAATACAGAGGCGTCACCATATAAAAAAACATAGTGGAATATTATTTTGCGTCTACATTTTACCCGAGCGAAGCCGGGTTTTCGTCTAGTATTTAATAAAGAGATTCCACACAAGACAATCACATGCCCAGGGGGCCCCGATTCTGTTAGAGCATTGCAGTACGATGACAGATACACGGTCAGGTCCCGTGACGCTTCTTTTCAGACCATTGACGCCTAGATTGTTTGATATGTGCGCGCGCGTAGACTTGAAGCGGCAATGAAACTAGATCACCTTGTTCATGCAGTTGTGATTGTGCTACAATGCATTGACATAATCTAGGTCCTGGTCCCAGACTAGGATACGCAGTGCTATGGTAATCAGGCAAGGACGTCACAAACATGGAAATACACCCTGAGGCTGAGGTAGAAAGAGGCTATTTGTAAAAATGTCCGTCTGCTCCATCCAATATATAAAATTCTCGGGTTTGCTATCGAACTGCCCCGAAGAGGCTTCGCCGATTTTTATCCAGTTTTTTATAAGGGAAAATAATGTTTTCAGCTAGTTTCCATGTAAAAACTAACTAACAATAGGTTGTTATCTATTTTCCATATGGTAAACGTTATTTTATTGTTGCGATCTATCTTCAGTAAAAGTGAAATTTTAGCAAATTTTCAACAAACTTTTTCAATATGCTTTCAATATCCCTAGATTTCCAACTAGAATCAACTAACACCTCAAATAAAATGTAATGATTCCCCTTCAATCATAAAAATCTAACCAGATAGCTGTGGCAGCCATCTACTTTTAAGATAATAATATATACAATAAACTAAGAGTAAGTAGTGCTACATAAACATAAACACACGGGTTAAATTTAGAAAAACACTGAAACACGTGTTCAATCAATAGGCTATTTGACAGTGTGAAAAAAACAGTATTATTTATACGTATTCGTATAAATGATGTGTTTAAGAACCGCTTTAAGGCATTTTAATTAAAAAAACAATTATGATTTGTAATAAAACATAAGGTAAAATTTGATAATTTGTATCTGCCGCCATTGTATCGAAAACGGCCTGGATTGGCCAATTATATGATGACGTCACAATTCAATAAAAATGGCGTCGTTGGGCGTCGTCGGTTGGTTGGTTTATTGCGAAGTGACGTCATAATACCAGTGCGGCGCCATATTGCCCAAGATAGCGTTTTGGCGGCTTATTTAATAAGTCAATTTTCTGTTAGCCTTTTTTAGAAGAAATACACGAAAGAATTTAAAATGACCACTTTCTGAGGACTTCATGAACACCAACAAACAATATGAGATGGCTTTCAGAAATCGGTCAAATAGCCTATTGTGTTGAAGAGTATTTATTTCAAGTTTCAAGAAAATCAGACAATATTTTTTATACCTCCCATACAAATTTTGGCAACCCTTTTCGCTCCCTTAGGGGTTGAATTTAAAAGAATTCGTTCTTATTCCTTGCCTACATTACATATAGATCCTCTGTGCAAAATTTCAGCTTCCTAGGTCGAACGGCTTGGGCTGGGCGTTGATGAGTGAGTCAGTCAGTCAGGACTTTGAATTTTATATATATAGATTGCTAGAGAACAAACATCAAACCACAATAAATTTCGGAAAAGTAATTTTAGTCAAATATGTAGTCATACAGCAAAATTCACATTTAAAAGTTTCTTCCAAAATGTCAATAAGATTTTCTTTACAATTTTTTTTTATCAACTTTACATTGTGGATGAAACTTAGAAGTATTTTTTTTATGTCTCATCTGCAACATGATGAGCAATGATGTAAAGAAATTTTGTCTTTACTTAGTGGGTGGGTGAAGCCTGTGTTTTTTTTGTTGTATAGGAAAGAAATAAAAAATTTATTTGTTGAAACTCAAATGATTACTCAGAGTGTCATAGTAATAGATCAAATCATTTTAAGCCACGTGTTTCTGACATTATCATCATGTCAATAGTTATCTAGCATCAACATATCATGCATGTGATATTAACATTTTTTTTCTATAAAACATGATTATTGTGATATTTTAGCCGTGTGTCACATGTAAAAACTTATTGAATAAAATTTTCTTTTCGTTTTTTGGCACTTTTGTAGAACTTAATGTTATGTTAAATTGTAATGTAATCTGTGTGGTTATGAACTAAGGAAGAAAAAGTCTAAACTCTCTCTAACAACTACAATACAATAAGTGTGATCTAATAGACAATTGTAAACAGCCTATAAACATTCCAATATAGGGTGCACGCCTTCTCTCAGAGAGAGTACAGGATTAATCACCATGCGAACTTACCGCAGATTGGAAATTTCAAGAACTGAGATAAAGAAAGAAACATATTTATTGTAGCAACAAGACACATCACAAAAACAAAATGAACAGACAAGTAGCACAATATAGTAACAACAGACAAAAATAACACAAATAAATTAAAACAAAACTAAAAAATACAGTCTGTGGTATGTCGGGGTTGCCACAAAGGACAACTGACTCAGCATTGTGCTGATTTTCAGTCAGTGAAAACAGGCTTCTCAGACACTCAGGTTTCCTCACAAAGATTTCCTTCACTTCAGCGAATGTTATTGCTACTGTTATTTCACAAATGTACATAACTTAGAAAACAAAGTCATAGGTACATGCCAGCACTGGGAATCGAACTTGAGTCTCACACTTCAGAGTCCAATGTTCTACCCACTGGGCTACCACCGAATTGTCACAGATAATGCCATGAAAAAACAGTAACTGTATCACACAATAGTGTTGCACAATCTGTACACAATAGTATCAACGGAAGTAGCAATTGAAGGCCAACAAATTATAATCAACTAATTGCCATTCACTTTCATTTCCCGAAACTTCTAACACAAAATTAGTCCAGGAGAATCCATTAAGTTCTGTGGTAACTAAGAAGATAATAATATCTTAAGAATGTCTATGAAAATGTCCATCATAAGTACCCACTAACTTTGAAAGGGATTAAAGGCTTTACAACATAAAACAATGAAAGTATTCAATGTTACTTACCCATCAGTTGTCACCGAATTCAAGGACAGTGAGTCAGCAAATATCAGCTCATTGGCCTCGGGGAGGCTTGGTGGTTCAGGTACTTCTTTTTGGAGCTCTGATGAAGTGGCATCTGGCTCCACAACCTCATCTTTGATGGCGGAGAGTTGACTAAAGTTGTGCAGCCCTGACGCGTCGACTGCCGGGCCTTCGACACCCTCAGCCTGATGCACCTCTGATACCACCAAGAGGAACAGGGCACAGCTGATGGAAACAACCACAGGTCATACAGATTCACTCCAAGAATTATGTAAGGACGTTTTAAATAAAATAACTCACCTGGAGAGCACGGAAATCGTGAGCAGAGATGTGTAAATAATACACAGTCCACCCTTCATCGTAGAATCATTAAAACAGACACTGTCCAGTACATTTTTGTGTAAAAATCTACAACATTGCTACGACGCGGACATAGAATCAACACCAAAACTGCACAATTCACAGAAACTTAACACGACATAGGTTTAATTCATTGTAAAATGTAAAAGTTTAATTCCACGTGTAATAAAAGGAGGACAATCACCAATTTATTGCAATCGCGACGTCGAATAATTTTGACATTTGACCATGGATGTAACATCCTTGCATTTGACCAAATTCTTTCATTTCATTCAACTCTGCAACGGACGGTTTATTTTCAGTCATTCGACGATGACCCCGTTTCTGATTGGTCGGAATAGATAACAGTCCATCGATTGACTTGATTTGGCCAATAAGATTAGGACATATAAATGCAAGGTCTATTCTTATTGGTTAATGAATTGAAACACTTTGCCACGTTTCAGTGCACGCATTTATTTTCGACTCAATAATTTTAAAGTGAAATCAGCTCAATTTGTATCCGACAATTTCTTTAGCGAATATGAAATGATATAAAATTAGATCAAGACTAAATAATTGCATAATATGTATATAACTATTTTTCAAATGTACTGGTAACTGTACAAATAAATCAATTGTTAATATCAAATATTTTGCTGGTTATGGAACGTAATGGAAACTGTCATGTCAATGTCATGATTTGATCCGTCGACGTTACCAATTTTTCTGTTTCCGATTTGTTTTTTGTGATTTGCTATTAAAATGGAAGCTCTCTACGCATTACCGTTCACCGTTCTCGAAGTGCCGAACATAAAGATCAAGAAACCATCATGGCTACAAGCGCCTTCGGCCATGACCACCTTTTCTTTGGTGCTACTATCTTACTTTTTGGTTACCGGAGGTTAGCGGCGTCACTATTTTGCAAAACCCTGTATAATGTCTCAATATTTTCATTTGAGGATTTCTAACATCCTTTCTCTACTTCCAGGTATAATCTACGATGTAATCGTGGAGCCGCCGAGCGTAGGATCGACCACAGACGAGCATGGCCACAGTAGACCTGTAGCATTTATGCCCAACCGTGTCAATGGCCAGTATATCATGGAGGGCTTGGCCTCTAGTTTCCTGTTTTCTCTAGGTGGCATAGGGTTCATAATTCTGGATCGTACACACAACCCATCAACCCCAAAGTTGAATAGGATCTTGCTCATCTCCGTTGCATTTCTATGTATTTTGGTTTCATTCTTTACAACTTGGATCTTCATGAGGATGAAGCTCCCAGGGTATCTTCAGAATTAAGTATCACAAAATTGTATTTTGTATAGGTCTAAGTAAAGTTTCTTTTATACAAGGATTGTCTTTGATGTATGATTTGATTAAATCTTTTATACTATACTTGAGTTATCACTTGACTACCTACTTTAGGAATAGATGCATAAAATAAAACATGATTTTAATTTACATTCACAACACAATAGAAAATTTAATATAAGGTACAGATTCACAACAATAATAATTCATCACTATAAAATATATTAGCTAAGATCATAAATGAGATTAAAATTCAAATGGAGGTAACTTATTACAAATAGAAAAAAATACAGGAAGACAACAATTTACATTAAAATTAAATCTATCACATTTACACATACTATTTCAGTACAAAATGAGGTTTCAATATACACAGTACACTTAAGCTAAGAGTCACATTTCAGTATCTTGAGCTGTAGCGCACCACCTTGTCTATTTATAACCTTATTCGGAATGCACTGTGAAGAGAAGAAAAAATCACTATTAATCTCACCATAGCTTCGAATATTATTCTTTCATGGGGTACTTCCAATGTTTAAACTATCATCTCTTTAATAACAGAATGATTTGTTTGTAGTTTTGTAGTTTGGTGTAAATGGGCTGACCCAAACACCCTGAGGTTTTACGAGAACAGATTTCTTGAATACATATTCTAATCATGGACGGTAAATGTTACTGGAAAAATAAGTTGGTGTCACTGCTACCTGTCTGATATCTTTATGATTTGAGAGTATGCAGTAGTTATTTGTCATTCATTATTCACAAATATGCAGTGGGATTTCGAAATAAGCTTTTTCTTAATATTGATAGTTATACCTATCTTTATATTGACTGAGTTGAGGTTTCACTGTGCAGTTAGAGCTTGCCAACAGTTTCAGGATTTAGAATTCACAAATTTAAGAATTGGTCTGACTTGTTTAATTCAGATATCACAAGTGAAATACTCAAATTGTATTTAGTTTCTAAAATTCTCAATTTATAAAAAGCTGGTAGTTAGCAGACCTCTGTTATGAAAAAGTACTCACTGGCAAAAATCTGAGCTTTTATCAATGATATGCTCAAACTCTGCAAAAGAAAGAGCACCGTCATCATCTAAATCTGCTTCTTCTAAAACATTTTGCACAATCTGCTGAATCTCTGCTTCAGAGAGCTTCAGTTCTGGGCCACAGAGTCTTTCAATTATTTCCCGCAAGTCGGACACGCCTATCATATCATCGCCATCAAAATCTGAAAGTATGAAACTTATTAACATTCCTTCCTAACCAATCACTTCCACATCCATAGGAACATTTGAATTTTAAGATGCAGATTTTATTTTATCAAGGATCACCAACCATAGTTACACAAAAATTACATAGTACAAAAGTTTAAAATAGAAAGAAAGAAAGAAAGTGTTTATTATTGACATTGCCACAAAAGCACACTTAAAAAAACAGATACATGTACACAATGACAACAAAAAAAAAATAACAATAGGACAAACATACAAATCTTACAAGTTCATGTGCACTCTTACTTATAGGTAACCACAACATGCATTACTAATAAAGTAACAACATAAGACTAAAGTGAGTAATCCTACATTATAAAAATTATGATAATAATTTGCAATAGCAATAGCAAGTATGGTTTATTCTTTAGATTTATTATTTAAGATGACAGCTAGAGATTATTCTAATAGAAGTCTTGATTCAGATTTAAAATACCTAGAGCACTGTAATTATGGAAAGACAGATAAGTCTTGACACAGTCAGTTTAGCCAGAGCAGTACAATTGGCAGAACACTAATTGTGTTCAATTTCATTTATTTTTCAGGCAATGCCTGAGTTAATCACTAATAAACCTGTTTTATTTTATTGAACCATGTATCAAATTCAAGATTATTATTTCAAAGACAAGCTTCTGAAGGTACTGGCACTGTCCCACTGCTATAATTCAAAATAATATCACAAAAAAGATCATTGCAAATAATATAATCCATACCAAATATCCTGAAAGCATGTTCAGCTTTCACAGCTTTTGGCGCGCTATCACTAAACACCGACATCATGTCCAGAAAGTCTTCAAATGTACAGTCTCCGTCATTACTTGAGCTGAAGACTGTGCAGATGCGGTCCCTGAATGGGTTTACACGAAGTTCCGGGTACTGAAGGATCTTGACCATCGGAAGTTTTGCATTCTTGTTATGGCCCACTTTTTCAGGAGCGAGGGCTTTGAATTTCTGGTGGGCACTGCAAATAAATTATTTAAATTCTCTGCTTACCAGTCCGGAATACAGGCGCATGTTTATGTTTGTATGAAAATGCAATTCCAGAGGTTTATTTTCGTAAGCAAAGCATAAATATTGTGATCTGCGTGGATGCAAAATAATAGTTTAGAGACTGATAAATTTTACTTACTATAGCACTTCTTTTTTTGTGAAATAGGTTAGGTCCTGGAAAGAAAGACACGAGTTATGAAATGTGTGTATTTGGATCAGGGCTTGGCTGATTTTGTTCATGATTCACACTAAAGTATAAATGAGAGAAAATGGTTGACAATATACTTTACCTCGTAGTCTTGTAACTCTTCCTCCGTGAATTGGCTCTTACCCTGGCCCATTCTTTTACGGGTAATTTTGCACAACTAATTAATGATTTTTGTTTTTTTTATGTTTTTGTGAGATGTAAACAAATAATTTGTTGGTGAACTCCGTGAACTGAATGAATGACTTTAGTCAATGACAGCGTCACAGACAGCTTTATTGAATTGAACGAATGAAATGTGATTTGACAGTTATTGAGTTTTGTTACTTGTACAAGCAAAATGTCAGGTAAAACAGATTGCAAAAACAAAACGAAATAATAAAGATGTATTGCGTTATTTCCCACAGATGGCAGCACATACAATTCGTAACATTTTTCAGTTTTGAAACTCTTCAAGCCTTCAGCGTCAGCCGTCTCCATTATTACTTGGTTGCGATTCCGGGATAGTGTCTGTAATGCAAATAAGTAAAGTAATAGTGGGCTTTTATGAAGGGATCTAGTCTTAACTTCTTGCAGTACTTGGAATATAATCACCATTTCGCTTCGTAGATTTGAATATCGTGCCGCGTCTCCTATACGGCCCGCTTGGCGTCAGCTCACACAGCGACGCCATCTTCGTCTTGCAGGGGACTGTAACCCAGGTCTTAGTCCTGGTGATTGCCATGCAACCGTAGATATTTCGGCGGCGCTTCGGGTGGCCCGGCGCCCAGGCGCGATAGGACGTACAGTCGAAGGTGTCCCCTGCATGGTGGAGTCGTCCCAATCACGAATCAATCTCATGAAGTGGTTGACATAAAGTACCTATTGGGTAAAGGTAAAAGCAAGGGTAAAAGAGACTGATGGGTGGGATGAAATAAGACAGCATGGGTTTGTAGAACCAATGATTGTACCGACGTCTATGGTTGTACTTTGTACTGTTTGTAGGTACCTCTTAGGTAGGCACGGTTGAGGTCAGGACGTTAGAGCCTTACAGCAAGAGCATTACTCGCTTACCTATTTAGGGCGCAGATTACCACTACCTAATGTGTAAAGGTTGATCAAAGATCGAGATACAAAGCTTCTCGAAGATCAAAGTCAGAACCTAACTGACTTGCAAAGTTGTAATGCACATTCTGAAAATACATGTCAAAACCGACCTGCACACAGAGACTAACTCTAACTCTACTACTATCACTAACTCTTCCTTATTCAAACTCCATTAATTTACTTCGAATCGTTCGTAGTCAGTCCCAGCCTGAGTGATCTTAAACGATCACGAAGGTTAAGCAACATAGAGCGCGTTCAGTGCATGGATGGCTGACCATCTATGACTAACGCTACGTAACTAGTGGAATATTTCCGAACGGTTCTGTGCTTCGCAAAGCACGTTGAGCAGTTGGTGTTGGCTGTCTTCGATAGATGGCAGTCGTTAAGCCAAGTCAGAGGCCTTTAGGGCAGCTTGAAAACTTCTGACAGAGACCAGCCACTAGTCTCATAAGCCTCCACCAATCCGGACTTGGCCCCCGTGGTGGAGTATGGCCTATACCTTCCTCAGGGAGGAGACCCGTGCCCCTCGGTGTGACATAATGGTTTGATGATGAAAGTTAGTACGATTATGCAACGAAAATTGTGAAGCCTGGCTTTCAACTGTAGAGGGGTAATGGGTTAATGGGATGACACAGAGACTCACCAGCAACACTCACAAACTCGCTCCCATTATCGCTGCTGACGCCTACAAAGGCCAACTGAACGCTCGCACCGCTCAGCACCTGAGCGTACGCATCCGTCCGCGCCTCGCTCAATACGTCAGCCAGCACGCCGGACATGTTGCGGCATTCGGACGCCGCGTCCGAATAGTTGAGCCGCTTGGTTTGGAGGAAGGACATGCCGACGGCTGGGATGCAGGTGGCGTTGAGGTGCGCTGGAGGGACATACCGAGAGAACTAGAGCCTGTGCAGCACTGTCTACCAACCTCCAATGATGGAGAGGACTTTAGGAAAAGGAAAACGTAGATTTTTGAGTGTCATCTTGTAGAAACACCTAAACCGTCCTAATGGCACCGCGTAATCGCATTGTCTGTGTAATGAGCGTCAAGTCCGACGGATATTGAATCTGGGAACCAAGCTATACGATCAAAGATCAGGCACAAGCTTTTTGTGACAGGCTTGCACATGTCCCCTCTCTCATCAGGAACTAGATTCTGTTAATGTACTGTAGTACAATGGCAACTAAATTAACATGCCGATTTAGTTTCATTCCCGCTCGAAGTCTACGCGTGCACACATATCAAACAACCTAGACGTCAATGGCATGTAAAAACACGTCGCGTGACCCGACCATGTAACTGTCATCGTCCTCTAATGCACTAACACAATCTAGCCTCTGATATTGGTAGGTACGCCAAGCTAAACCTAACATGTCAGGTAGGTGCTAGCCAAAGAGATGACATCCGAAGGGATGTCAGGTGAATTTATTAGGTAGGCACACTCAGTATGTATGTAGAAGTAGGACCAGACGTTTTCCTCTGTGGTAAGACTAGGATACAGGGGCAAAGGGCCGGTTTCTGAGACAGCAATACCAAAATTCTCAATTCAGAAACCTGCCCTTTGCGTACTCACGCAAATGCTTAGCATAGATACTGTAGTAATCATATTTTGTGTCATTCACAAGGGAGACTCCGCCGTCCGCCTCCGCACACTTCAGCACTTCACAAGTATACTCCACTGTAACACCTTTCTCCAGGTCTTTCATAGCCTCAGGAGGGCTGAAGTTCAGAGCCAGCGCTTTCTTCTCGATTCCGAAGCGCTGGCAACTGCTCAGAGACGTGAAGTTAGCTCTAGACACGATGCCAAGGGTCGAGCGGTGGCATTTCTCCATGAGGTGGTACTCGGGGAGTTTTGGGGGGAGCTCGTTCGTGCATCTTCGGTTTGCCGTGGATGTGAATGGACCCAGCAGTAGAAGTATTTTTGTTAGTAGGAACGCCACAGGAGTTTCTTTAGACATTTGATATGTCTAAGTCTTAAAACCAAAGAATAGTGTCTCGAGTACAAATAACCTACTATTAATGGTAGGTATTAATTTGTCACTTGGTCTTATTAACAAGTTTCCTAATTTTCACGGTACCGACAAATGAATATTTTGTTCAGTTATATGGAGAGCGATATTATCGCAGTGATTAAAGCTGAACCACTGAGGACTGGTAGGATGTTCCATGCGTTCTCTTGACATGATAATGATCTCATTAGCTCAGCCTTGGTCCACTTTGGATCACAAAAGGCAAAAGAAGGTCAGATATAAGTATTTCAAACCTATTTGGTAGATATGTACAAACTGGCCTCAACGTTTTTAACACCCCTAGACTGGCAGGTCTTATTTCAAAATACTGTCAAATAGTTTGGAGATGTCATTTTTCTGTGCAGCGTTTTTTCAGTGAATATAAATAATTACTTTACGAGTGATACATTTACAGAGATTTACTTAGGATTGTTAGTTTGTAGTTAATTGTACTTAGCTCTGTTCAGAGGCAATGGGCTGTTGGTTTTCTAGAAGCGGCGATGGGGTAAGTGTACCTGTGTACCTACCATCTGTCACACCTTCGTATGAACTGAAGGATGCCCTTCAGTTTGAACATTATAATATGACTACCACACAACACAATCACTTGTCCTGGTCCCAAACTAAGATACCCAAGTAATATACAAGATATGTATAAACCATGTTAGCAAACAAGCTTTATAAAATATATTACAGAATATAAAAACGCGATAGTTTTTATGCATTGATTATGTACGTAAGCTAATTAAATGTATAAAAATAAAAATATATGTAATACAATAACATAAGACAGAATACACATAAGATAGGAAACTGATGCTAGGTGTATTGAATCTGAAGTACATGTTCATGTGCCAAAGATACAATATATGCAAAAAGAAAAATACTGTAAAAAAAAAACCACCGGAAAATAAATAAATAACTGTAATAACATAGCGAAGTCGTTGTTCTATCTCAAGTACATTGGATACCTAAGATAGAATATCAAAGCCCATAAGAATATATATATAATGTAAAAAAGAAAAAAAACAATATGAGAAAAAAAAATCTATTAAGAAATAAGTAACATAATTAAAAACTTACCTTTCGTCAATGTAATTAATCTAAGAAATATTATAACTAAATAAACATGCACACATAACACCAGGACACACAATACCAGCAGTACCTACTCAAATAGAACTATAATAAAAAACATACTTACACATTGCAGGCGTAATTTACCAATGTAAACATACGCAAAAAACATTAAAAAAAGAAACTAAGATACCCTGTGCTATGGTAACCAGGGCAGGACATCACAGACATAAAAACGCACGTAGACTGAGGCCATTTTTACAAATCGCAGTGGGAATCGGATCCCGGTTGGTGGGTAAAGTTGGGGGCGGGAGGCAATAAAAATTATTGAGCAATATCTAAGCAACTCGGTTGGTGGGTAAAGTTGGGGGGCCTCTTCACTTATTATCTACTTGGTTTTTTGTCGGAAGAGTCCGACCGGTAAGTGTATCTGGAATAAAGTTAATGTGTAGTGCTTACGAAAGTTTTACCTCTTCAGTTGTACTAATGTCGAACGCCATCGAAGAGCATCTGTAATGCGGCATTCACACGGGCGACTAGGGCTAAACAATCCCCTTCAGACTCATGTCTCCTACCCTAGGGGACCCATCAGGATTTTCTTAGTCCTCGTGTCTCCCTCACGTGGGGAGACATCAGACCTTGCTTTTTAATAAATATTTTAGGTATTCGTGTCTCCCCTGTCAAGCACCACGCATTATTGGCACCATTATCTAGAGCTGATTTATAGTTGCGATCTATCGAAGATCTTTCTATAGAAAAAAATGAGACAATAGTCTGAAGTGGAACAATCGAAGTCTGTGGTTAGATAATGTCTTTCTGGGCCCTTTTATGAATTGAGAATTTCGCTAAAGTATTACTTAACTATAGTCAGCCCGCAAATAGAGCCCATTGTTGGCCCATAGGCCTCTTCTCTTTCACGCCAATCCATCCGGTCCAGTGCTAGTCTCGTCCAATGTTTCCCAGCCGCTTCCGCAATGTCGTCGGCCCATCGGGCTGGTGGTCTGCCCACGGACCATCGACCGAGTACAATGACAGTGGCGTAGTTGCATAGATTTCATTTCATTGCCGCTCCAAATCAACGCGCGCACGCGTTCTCGTAATTCTACGCGTCAATCGACCGATTTCCCTAACGAAACCTCTTCCGTCATCCCCCCAAACTCCCACTGTTTCTACAGCCAGTGGAACGAACAAATAATTTAAATTATTGAATTAAAACAGCAGTTCCGAAATTAGTTTTATTTCCGATAAAGGGAACTCTATCTGTTCCTGACTCTACTTGCAATTGCAAATGGTCTTGAGATTTTAGTTAGGTAATAGTTCAAAGTTCGTGTTTTAACACTCGGATTACATAATAAATTTTGAAATGTGACGTCACGAAATATAAGACCCCTCCCACCCCCTTGTCACACAATATCACACTACGTCGACCCCCTCCCTCCCCCTTAACGTGTGATGTAATTATAGATGGCCCCTTATATAAATACCAGTAAGACAAAGTTCAAAATCCTCGACCAGGAGGACTCATACGACATGACACCAATCCGGCACTTGCCGGTGGTATTCGTGAACGGGGTGCCCGGCGCCGGGAACCAGACGGTGGCCCAGACCATCTCCAGCATCACCGGCTACACCATGATCAGGCCCGGCGAGCTGGTGAGGGAGGAGGCCAATCAAGACACGCCGAGGGGCAGGCTCGTGGCTGAGAAACTTCAGGCGCTCGAGGACGTGCCGGAGGTACTCAATACTTTATTGCATTCCACAAGTTCTTAATCGATCAATCGTTTAATCGATCACCCAGTATTAGTCGACTGTTTTAAGCCCTCTTTACCTTACTCCCGCACATCTCAGGGAGAAGGCAGTGGCTGAAAACCAGCGCTACCCGCGGCTGTCCGGGGTAGCACCAGGGGCACCAGCTGAGCCCCTACCTTTTTCATTATTGTAAACCTAGTTTAGTCCTTAATTTCTTAATTTGTTAAAATTTCATTTTTGATGAGGCAATAAATACTTTTTTATCTTATCTTAATCTAAGAGTAGGTACAGACGGCGACCTTATCACTAAGTGATCTCTTCCAGACAACCTTTGGATGGACTAGAGCTAAACATTGGAGAAGGAATTAGATGTACAAAATAAGTAAAATAATAATTTCTGAGATAAGTTGCCTAACTAACCAAATTACATTGTGTATATTTAAAAACTATCAATAGATACCTACAAATAATATACACAAATAAATATAATGTAAAAAATATATAGAATTAATACATAGAATTATATATCATACACACAGGACACAAATAAAACAACAGCATATACCTAGTGACCCCTTAACCGAGGCTACGTAAAAAAATCATTTTGGTTTGTTCCAGCAACTAACGGTAGACCTGATAAAGGAGGCCATGCTAGCGGAGAAGGATGCGACCGGCTTCATCCTGGTGGGCTTCCCGAAGACGAATCGGCTGTCCACCATATTCCACAAGCAGGTCAAATGGCCGGAGAAGATCGTCGCGCTCGAGGTCGACAAAGAGGTTTGTGAAAAGGATGTTGTTCGCACGAAAGAGGCCTCAAGCTCAGTATTATTGAGGGTTTGCACTAGGGTTGCCAACTTTTTTCTAACAAATACAGTATTTTCGAAATATAGTAGGTAACTAGGTGGCAAAATAAATAATAAAATAAATATGTTTAAATATTTTCTTTAATTTTTTTTTTGTTTGACTTTATTTGACTTGAGAACTTCTGAACTTCTCTCTGCGAGATCGAGTCAGAAATGATGAGGTCCGTAGACGAACAAAAGTCGTCGACATAGCCCAGCGGATTAGTAAGTTGAAGTGGCAGTGGGCGTCGCGGGGCACATAGCACGAAGAACTGATGGCCGATGGGGCCGAAAAGTTCTCGAATGGAGACCACATATCGGCAAGCGCAGCGTAGGACGACCAGCCATTGGACAGACGATCTCATCCAAGTGGCGGGAAGACGCTGGATGCAAGCCGCTTCCGACCGGTCTTTTTGGAAATCCATGGACGAGGCCTAATGTCCAGCAGTGGACTTCTTGTGGCTGAACGATGATTTGACTTGAAAACCGAGCTTTAGAAAAAGATTAGGGCTGGGTTCCGCCTTACGCAAAATGTAGTACCTAGTTTCGCCTGTTATATAATTATTTTTCTTAGAAATATAGTATTTGATCCCCTAATATAGTAGAATACTATATTTTATAGTAGGGTTGGCACCCACAGCACTGTGGGTGCAAACCCTCAGTGCTAGTTTTTTCAGCTATGGCCTTTAGACACAAACATTTTTTGAGATTTCGTTTAGGAAAGGGGAGGGAGTCTTGTTCGAATGAATGAACGATGGCTCTTGAATATGGTTAGGTTAGGAAACTTATTCCAGTGGAGCTTGGACAGTGAAGGAGGTACTGGAAGGGTTGACTCTTGACTACACTCTTCAGACACTCTTGTGTTACATCTTGCCTTGGTCTAGCCCACAAAGAAAGGAAAAAAGTTGAAACGGGAGCGAAGTTACTCAGGACAGGGAGGACATTAAGACTTTTTCTCAAACATCTCAAACTGCCTCGGCCCACATTTCCACGTTCGTCCATCAATGCCTCGTTTGCTGGCCGCTGCAGTAATGTACTATTATACAGTTTATATTACTAAATCCTCAGTTGGCGGCAACAAGGCTACAGACGAAGCTCTCCGAGCTTGGCCGACCGGAGTCGGAGATCAACGCGGCGCGCCAGGTCGTCAAGTCGGCGGCGCACAGACAGAAATACGTGTTGAGAAGATTTGCGCGGAATGTAGTCACGGTTAGAGACTAAACGTATCCCTGTATCCCAGAGGGGTAGTGTACGGTGCAACCGCACATCTTTTGACCTGTCAGCATTTCCATCAATTCACCTAACTAGCGCAGAAACAGATTTTAGTTCGCAACTGCCAATCAGCCGCGCCGCGCGTTCTCATCATTCATTTCTATCGTTATTCAGTTTAATATAGCGATAGTTAATTAGTTAATTATAATATATAAGTTATAATTAATTTGACAATAGCTAATCTCGTAATCAACCGTAAGAGCTGCCTACCTGTAGGTAGGCAGAAACTTCTTAGAGACACTATCTCAAGGTTGATCGCACCAACGCTAACAGACAGCACTGTCTATGGATTTACATCGGGGGACACGGCTAGAGGGGACTGATGGGAATAATCGGTTTTGAGATTTCCGTTCATGTTCAAAAATGTAACATGGCAAATTGTAGAGTGAACGCAGATTCAAGTAAACATTCCTCTCATAATTATCCTCAGGTGGACAGTAGCGGAAACCCTAAAGCCTTAGCTTCGGCCCTAAAAGAGATCCTCTCTGACACCATGGAGCTGTCCCACAAGCGAGACCACCTCCAGCCACCGTCAGCAGCATCAGCGCCTTGCATGGTGCCCAAAACCTGCCCAGTTAGGCCCACAACCTGCCCAGTTAAGCCCACAACCTGCCCATTCATAGACCAATGCCCCGTCCCGAAGTCTAACCCGGAAGTGAACGAAGTGGCTGGGTGTTGAAGTCGTTTGTTATGTAGTTGTGATGAGTTTTGTTGGCTTTTTGCTGTGTATTACTTGGTAACTGATAATTAAATGCTACTTTTGTCGCCTAGTTTTAGAGTTGCGGTTTTTGTTTTGTAGCTTTCTTTAGTTAATAATAATCATCATAACGACGACCCCTGTGGCGCAGCGGTTAGCACATCTGACTACCATGCGAGAGGTCCCGGGTTCGAATCCCGGCTGGGGACAAAAAAAAAGAAACCCAGGTCTTGGATGTTTACATGTTTGTGACGTCGCTGTTTCTGGTTCCCACGACACAGGGTATCCGAGTGAGGGGCCAGAAGCAATGTATGTGCCTGAATGTAAATGTTATGTTATAATAATAACTCTACAAAACACAATCGCTTAATCTGGTCCCAAACTAGGATACCCTGTGCTATAGTAACCAGGCAAGGACATTACAAACACCCAGACTGAGGCTATTTGTACAAATCCTAGGTGTCTCCCAGTGGGAATCGAACCCACGACCGAGATGGCTTGAATCAACTAGTTGTTTTTTTTTTTATTATTTATTTAAGACATCATTTTGTACAGAGTGGGTTACAAAAATACATGCGATATATTTTTACTAAAATTTCTGAATTCTTCCACGTAGTCAAACTATTTTGTCAAACTGATTTGACCACGTGGAAAATTCGTTCCTCGTGATCAAATTAATGTAATGATCCTTCCTGTTTATGATTCTAAATGCCAAGTACAGTCAAACTATGTTCAAATTCAAAAATTTATTTCAACGTAAAGAATTTACATTCTGCTTGTTGAATGTCAATGTACATATAGTTATGTATAATGTTAGCCGCTGCCTTGGGGCCGTCTGTAGTGGAGAAAATGACTACGTGGAATTATCTTTCCCCATAGTCAAAATAGTAAAATGATCCATATTATAACAAAAAATTCTTCCCTTTTCCTATCGACTCAATTTTGAACGACTAATGCATACTGAAGAAACAAACCTGTAGCACTAATAGCACGCTCTGCGCTTCCCAGAAATCGCACAACAGTCGTTTTTACGCAAACTTTTAACTGGGACCCCAGTATTTCTTACATCCGCAGTTTGTTACAGTATGAAATACTGGAAAAAAAGTCCCAGTATGTAGTGTGTGACATAAGGTGGTGTGACATACCGGGAACGAAGGCTCAATATTAGCAATTAAGTACAATTGATCAAAATTAGCATGCTAGTAATGAGCAAGAGTAATTCATTTAATTCAGGATATTAGTAATATAATAATATCATATTATCACAGTAAAAGACATGAATAATTGATTACTTTATATTTAACATAATTACTCCAATAAACATACAAAACTCACGCTCGTTTCCCAATGGGATGGGCGGAAACCGCAAAAGATATTATGCTTATTAAACATATTTTTTACGGTTTATCATACAGGACAGACGATCTCGTCCAAGTGGCAGGGATACGCTGGATGCAAGCCGCTTCCAACCGGTCTTTTTGGAAATCCATGGAGGATGCCTATGTCCAGCAGTGAACTTCTTGAGGCTGAATGATGATGATGATCATTGATCATACAGGAAGTTGGAAGCCAAGAAATTTTCCAGGTACTTGGAGCACCAATATCGAAATATTGCTTCGACACGAATCTACCTAGCACTTGATACAGAACCCCGAAGGTGTAGCAATAGTTTAATAAAAAAATAAAGGGTTTTATTTCCTCTTGTTTCATAAAGCCAACATTTCAATATAAACAAACATTTACATACAGGCACATACATCGCTTCTGGCCCTACACTAGGATACACTGTGTCGCGGGAACCAGAAACAGAGACATCACGAACAATTCAATATAAATACTAATCTAGAATCGAAAAAAAAATTATCACGGCTCCATGAAGTGGATAGAATCTTTTCGGAAGATTCCCCACGAAATAAGTAAAAAGAATACTTTAAAATTTCTCCCATAAGGTCACGGTTTTAAAAAAACACGATTACTCTAAGACAGTCCTTAAATGCAGTACAGTACCACCATCTTATCTGTTCAGTTGATAGCGGCGCTAGTGGAGAATTTAGTAGTAACATTAATGTTATGTTAGAAATTTACCTAGAAAAATGAGAATATTTTAACCCGTCTTTCAATTTTAATGAAAATATAAAATATCTATAAATCGTAGTAAGTGAATAAATAAAACCAAAAAATGGGGAACAGGATTTACAATTAACTAGTTCGTTACAATTTTGCCCACCTGAACAGATAACTTGGTGGCGCTGTATATATAAACTGTGGTAAAGTATATCATTACCACAGATTAACATAATTCCCCGCCTTTTTGTGTGGCGCATGCCATAGGCTTGAAACTTCTCGAGGAAGTCCCCGCTCCCTCGCTACCCTCGCGATCGGTGGCACCTTCAATAGCCCCGAGCTAAGGCCATAATTTTTGGCTTGAGTCTCGCGATCAGCTAGAGGAAGTTACAGGCGGATTTTTTTTTAAGTATCGCTTCACCGTTTACCACAGATTATGTCCCTTCATCACAGATTATGTTAATGTGTGGTAAAATATCCCTTCACCACTATGGAGGACTGTTTCAAACAATCGTGGTTTTATAACCAAAAATGTTACTTTATAATTTTTTTACCATCTTATTTACAACAACACTATTTCTCTATAAGGCTCCTCAGATGATTTTTACCTTTACTTTACTACAGACAACTTAAACTGCCCCGGAGTGTTTTTATGAATGAGACCTTCAGTATTTTTAGAGCAACCCCAAATAATACAAGACATTTATCATTCTACCCTCATAAAAATCATTCATTCGCAGTAGTACAATATCCGAGTTCCATGATGGAAATACTGCGAATTCATTTTCGCATTAGAACCCAAACGATGGAACTACTGCGAATACTAAAACTTTGAATTTGCGCTTTTTTTTTGATTGATTTTTTTTTTAATTTTTTGAGATACCTAAAGCAAATTATATAAAAATTGCACTCACTGCTACGACAATATGGTAGCAGATTGCAAAAACTCCTTTATATCTACGCACCGAATTTTCACCAAATTCCGTTCTCTTGCTAGGCCATTTAGACCCTTCACACTTTCCTCTAGTCTCTCCATGGAGTAGGGCACACTCGCGTTGCTGGCGAAGATTATCTCGTTGACTTCCTCAAAGAGTTTGTCTGTCACCATGATGTGCCGGAAGTGACTCCTGAGGGTTGTGATGATAGAGTCGTGGAGCTGGGTGTCGCGGCAGACGAGATTCAGGATGAAGTGGCCTGGAATTTAAAGGATGGTCCTGTTTAGAGCATCCTGCTCGGTAATTGGAGGCATGGTCAGAGTGGAGTTCTCTCTCAAAATTTAGCAGAATTGTACAAATGGCGCATCGCTCGTAGCCCCGGCTGCCTGAGTGATTTTAAACGATCACGAACGTTAAGCAACATACGGCGCGTTCATGCATGGATGGGTGACCGTCTATGACTAACGCTAGTGGAATTTTTCCGAGCGGTTCCGTGCTTCGCAAGGCACGTTAAGCAGTTTATGCCGGCTGCTGTTGATAGACGGCAGTCGTTAAGCCATGTCAGAGGCCTTAGGGCGGCTTGAAAACTTCTGACAGTAAGACCAGCCACTAGTCTTACAAGCCTCCACCAATCCGGACTTGGCCCCCGCGGTGGAGTATGGCCTATACCTTCCTCAGGGAAGAGACCCGTGCCCCTCGGTGGGGACATAATGAGTTGATAATGATGATGTACAAATGGCCTCAGTTTTCCATGTTTGTGATGTCTTTACCTAGTTACCATAGCATAGTTTCCTATTTTGGGACAAATGACTGCCTGTTTGGTCCAGCGGTATGACTTTTGATTAACATACCAGGCATCATGGGTTCAATTCCCAATACCGATTTTAAAAGAAAAAAGAAACGCATTCACCTCTGTGGTGCAGCGGTTAGCGCATCGTGCCTACCACGCGAGAAGTCCCGGTTCTAATCCCGGCTGGTGACAAAAAAACTCTCTTGGATGTTTACCTGTTTGTGATGGCGCTGTTTCTGGTTCCCACGACACAGGGTATCCTAGTGTAGGGCCAATAGCAATGTATGTGCCAGTATGTAAATGTTTATGTTTTATATTTATGTATATCGGGTGTCCACGTTCATGGCACGTACCTTCGTTGCCGAGGATCTTCTTCACGTCAGCGAGTGCCTCGTCATCCAGGAACTGTTTGGGCGGGCAGGAGAGCCCCAGCGTTCGGTCTTTGCTGTCCACGTCGTATAGGATCGCAGAGTAGTTTTGTCCTGGAAATATTGTGGATCGTAACGTTAAGTGGATGTGACCTGAAGTGAACAATGAATTTATTGGTCATGCTACTTATTTTTTGTACAATATATTTTTTATAATTTATTTTGAACATATTATTGATAATTTTAAGTCTAATTAATTTTATTTTTTTCATTACTACATATCTTATTAATATTTTTTCTAAAATTTTTGGTGTTTGTGACGTCAAATTCAAATTCATATTTACTTTATGAACGTCAAAGTTGTTGTCATCAGAGCATGATTAAAAAGATAGTCTTTGCCATAGAAAATAAACACAAATAAGCTATTTAACAAATTTCTAGAAACAATCTCATATATTTTTATGGTTTCCATGGAGTCTTCAGAGAGTGGTAATTTTAAATTCTTTGTATTTCTTCTAAAAAAGGCAAACGAAAATTTACTTTTGAAATAAGCCGCAAAATTTTTTTGTTTATTCTTTTGTCTTCTGTGGTATAAAATAAATTTCACTTGAATCTAACTTCGACGCAAGTTCTCACAAGACGCATGTCCAGTCCCTTTCCTTAACAATCAGTTTTATACGCAAATACTGCTGGCAACGGCTGGATAGGACGACCAAGAATAGTAAGAAGTCCAGCAGTGGATCAATACGGGCTTATGGATCGATATCCCGATTTAAATCTAAGGCTGCGTCCCCAGTAGGCAAACTGTTCGCTGCCGCCTGAGTGAACCGCAAATTTGTAGCCAACAGAAATTCGACTTAGATAGATAGATAGAGAACACTTTATTGTACATAAAAAAGGAAATTACACAGGTACTCAAAGCGAACAAAACTATTTCGCCGCCGAGTGGAACAGGCTTTTCTGTGAGTCAGCCGCCCACTGAGATAGTCAGCGCGCGTAACGCTGCAAATTGCTTAGATTGAGCGCAAAACTAGCAAACTGTGAACACTGCATTTAAAGTATATGGAAGGGCATACTAAACCGATACGCCGCTAACTCAGTCAGCAGCAAACTGTTTGCCTACTGGGGACGCAGCCTTAGGCGGCCTCTAGACCTACAATATAATTGCGCAGTACTTAATATTGCACAATAAAATTGAAAGGCGCTTTGAATCCAAACGATCAATTATTATATTGTGCAATAACAAGTATTGCGCAATGTTTTCGTGTTCAGTCGGAGGTTCACCGTCACCGTCCGGAAACATGTCCGATCAAGATTTAGCTGCAGCTGTAGTGTAGGAGAGTAGGCCTAAAATCATGTAATCTGATAAATTAGGAGACTTTGCAGCACGCAATTAGAAAATATTGCGCAATAAAAATTAAACTCTCTCAATGATTGCACAATTTTCAATATTAACCCTATACGGTCAATTATATTGCACAATTCAGAATATTGCGCAATTTAATTGATCATTTAGGGGCTGCCTTACACTCACCGCTCTCAGCAGTCTCCCTCAAGAAGTCCAACCCGTCCTTGATCTGTACCTCCATGTGATCGTCGAGCCGCAGCTCAAAGTGCTGCTTTGCCACTTCCAGCATGGCGGGGTCGATATCCACTGCTGTCACCTGGAGAAATGTGGTGGATGAGTGTTTTTTCCCAGGTTTAGCATTGAATTTGTTCGGTGGAAGGTTTGTTCGTACTTTAATCAACATTTTATATTGTGAATAGGACTTTTGATAGTGTTAAAAAACTGTATTATTTGTACATATTCGTATAAATTATGAGTCTTCAAACCGCTGGCATTTTGACCAAAGAAAAAATTAGTATTTATCCAACAAAACCAGTATAAAATTTAATAATTATGTATCAGCAGCAATTTTATCGAAAACGGCCTGGATTGGCCAAATCTATAATGACGTCACAGGCCAGTAAATATGGCGAACATCATTCATGTCGTTCTTACGTTCATTGGTTTTGTTTACTGACCAGTGACGTCATAATTCCAGTGTGACGCCATATTGCCCAAGATAGCGTTTTAACGAAATAAAGGCTAGAATATAAAATTACCACTTTCTGAGGACTCAATGAACACCAACAAAATGAGATAGTTTTCAGAAACCTGTTTTGTACTTGATTTTTCGGATGAGTCTGACAAGGTTAACATTATAATTTTATGGACATTGACATTCAACAAGCAGAATGTAAATTCTTTACGTTGAAATAAATTTCTCATTTCTCATTTCAGGTTACTTTGTTCTTGTAGTCCCGTTGTCCCCGTAAGTCTTGTCCCCATGACGGGGACAACGGGACGTCATTATATTTTCGCTCCGTTGTCCCCTTAGCGGGCATATAGTGAACGGGAACAACGGGCCGTCAAAATTTTACATGTCGTTGTCCCTTCTGAATTCCGTTAGCACGAAAAGAACAAAATAAAATATTACATGATCGTCTTATTCAAATAAAAAAATAAAATAATGACATAATCATTATTTCAATTTCAATCCTTTTACATAATCATCAAACACATATAAAATAATATACATAATAACGAATATAGGTAGGTATTTAGTAGGTTCTAAATGTACTTACATGCACTTCTAACGATTTTATCAATGAATATTAATGAATATAAAATTCAAGAAATAAGAAACATACTTGTGTTTTTCTAAAGTTTATTTTGAGAACGGGGACAACGGATCTAATTTTTTATTTTATTATTAAGTATCGCTGTCCCCGTTGAGGAACTCACGTCCAACGGGGACAACGGGCCTGATTTTTATTTATTTTCTTAAAGTACCGCTGTCTCCGCTTAACGCGGACAAGACTTACGGGGACAACGGGACTACAGGACTTTGTTCACAGGGTTTACTTTGATTGGTTAAATCGAATGTTTGTATTGAATTATTCAACATCCCATCAATTCCACCTCAAAACGCATCACGTACCTTCATTTCCCCGAAGCATTTTCTCAGGAACATACACAAGCTTCCTCCGCCGAGCCCCAGAACCGCCACTCGGCCGGTCGGCTCGCACAGATTGACACCGACACACATGAACGAGTGATACAATGCTATCTGACCGTAGTCGACGACTTTCTTCGTCTTGTTCTTTGTTTTTACTGAAAGGGGAGTTTCACTGTTATGTATTTTTATTTTATTTATTAAGAAAAACAAACAGTACTACAATGAGAATGTAACATTGTAAAAAAAAAAAAATTATAGTCCCAACTGAAAATCAGTTTTACTGGTGTTGTGCTATCCATAGCACACACCAGTGAAGTATGCTGAGTTGGAGCCCTTTTTTATTGTCACAGGAGCACCTGAGGCGTTTGGAGTTGGGGCTGGCTGGGCACCATACACTACTGTGTGGAGCCCTGCTGCCGTAGATTTAAAAACTGTTGTTTGTTTTCCTTTGTCTCTATTTTATTTTTCTTGTTTTTTTGACTCTTGTGTATTTTGTCTATTATGTACTTTTGTCTTCATTGTGTTTCTGTGACAATACTAATAAAATCTTTCTTTCTTTCTTTTCTTTCTAACATAATTACTCAATTATTTAAAGTGTTACATAATTGTACCACCAGCTTACGCAACCACCAGTTAACGTAACCACCAGCAACCACCAGTTAACGTAACCACAGATTAAATTAATTGGAGAAACAAAACAGAAAACTTAACTTGTGCTTTTTGGACTTTAACTTAAACCGTGCATTGCTCGCATTCAAACCGTTTTGGCTGATAATAATAAGTAATAGATAATATTAATAATAAGTCCCACAAACTAGGAGACCCTGTGTTATGGTAACCCGGCAAGGACATTAAAAACATGGAAGGGTCTCGGTCCGCGGCCGTCCGCGTCCGTCCGCGATATCGCGGACCGAGGGAAGCCAGCTTAAGATATTAGTGTACGACAAGCCAGGATTTATTAAGACAGAGTTTAATCTCATCATCATTAGCCATATGACGCCCACTACTGACCCTCAAGTTTTCCGGTTTTCAGTTAAATCAGTTGCGATCATCATCATCATCATCATCGGCCTATGGTTGTCCACTGCTGGACTGCGGTCCTCGGCTACTCTCATCCAGCTCTTGCCAGCCGCCCTGCGAAGATCATCGCTCCACCGAGTCTGAGCACGTCCTACACTCCGTTGCAATATGTTGTTACAGTTGCCATATGACTTTGAAGATAACAATTGAACACCACTGTTATAGAAAGAAAGAAAGAAGGATTTTATTAGAATTGCTCACTATAATTGAATCAATTATAGTGAGCCTAACGACTAACAAAACAAACAATTAATTATATAAAATTATTATTTTCTATTTTTTTTATTGTGTATTCTTTTGTCTTTGTTATTTTTATTTCTTATTTGCAAAGAGTGATCATTCAATATTAACTTATCTCGTCTATTTATAAAATATTTTATTATAAATATCTATGTAATATGTATTAGTATGTACTTATTTTATATTAAGTATTAGTGTGTATTGTATTATATTATTGTTATGTATGTGCTCGCACCTTACTTTCAAGTAACTATCTATTTTATCTTTCTTTTTTGCACGCCCACCTCAATTTTTGCCTCTCCTGGACCTCCTGTGGGTTGACTGGTAGAAAATGCCATTAGCATTAAGTCCACCTTTTGTACACTATTGTTTGTGCAATAAAGAATTAATAATAATAATAACGACCCACCAAAAGTTGTACAGGTTAAACTCACTGGTTTTCAACAAAGCCTCGGACTGCACAAGAAACTGGTTGTCCATGAAGACCAGCCGGCGGCGTGCCGCGCCGTCCACCTCCACGTCTTCGATGACGAAGTCGCCGGACAGCTTAGAGGTGCCCTCGTGGACGCGCACGCGCCGACCCACGTCGCTGCCCAGCGAGAGGAAGGGGATCTGTTGAAAGGGAGTGTACGATTGTAGCTAATCATCATCTTCAACCCGTTATGTCGCCACCGAGGGGCACGGGTCTCTTCCCTGAGGAAGGTATAGGCCATACTCCACCACGGGGCCTAGTCCGGATTGGTGGAGGCTTGTAAGACTAGTGCTTGTTCTTACTGTCCGAAGTTTTCAAGCCGCCCTAAGGCCTTAACGACAGCTATCTATCGACGGCAACCGGCACCGATGGCTTAACGTGCCTTGCGAAGCACGGAACCGCTCGGAAAAATGCCACTAGCGTTAGTCATAGAACGGTCACCCATGAACATGACTGAACGCGCCCTATGTTGCTTAACCTTCGTGATCGGTTAAGATCACTCAGGCAGCCGGGGCTACAAGCGATTGTAGCTAGTCCTCGTTTTATTTTTAAGTTTTTGTCTCCTTAAGTTTCATGCATATAAAAAAATACAACTATAATTTGCATTGGGTATCTTATTGCCTTTTCTCTACTATAAATTCGACCCACAGGCAGTTGTACAGTCACGAGCAATAATATGTATACACTGTCACATTTTGAACGACGTACATCTTTTGTTTTGTACTGGACATGTGTACAACAATTTGTCCTAAATTATCTAACCATTGGTTACATAATTTAGGACAAATTGTCGTACACTTCTTTCTTGATAGTTTTAAGTTAAGATTTTTAGAAAATGTGATAGTGGATATGTCGCAGTAAAGTAGTTAAATCAGAGAGTCAATTGAATCTCTAGACAGTCAATCAAATATCGATATTCAATCAAGTCGCTAAAGTTCCGTCAGACAAGTGAGTGAACGAAACGTTCAACGAGTTTCCTAAACGTTCCTAGGTATTTCAACTTTGGTAGGGTGACCAAGATATTTGATTGGAAACTCACTACGAAAACAAGACTCTTCTTCTTAATTTTACTGAGTAATCATTTACAACAAAACAAAACACGGAATTTCTTCACGATGACACCGAAATAACAATAACAAATGAAATAATCGTGGCGGAGTCGACAACATGTTTACAATTTCACCAAAGACCACAATTTGAAACAAAACACCACTCACACAACAAACGAACGTTGCACAACGTTTGCCAAAAGAAAGACTCAAGTAATCAGCTGTTGTCGTGACCACCATCTTGGTTTACATTATTAATCAACATGCTGGCTTTCGGTCAGTTAGATAGTTAAGCGTTTTCGACGCTGCTTTATTTGAATCAAAATGCTAGCAACTTGATTGAATATCGATCTTTCATTGACTGTCTAGAGATTCAGTTGACTCTCTGATTTAACTACTTTACTGCGACATAATACATATTATTGCTCGTGACTGTACATTGACCTTCAACAGAATGTAAATTCTTTACATTCAAATATATTTTTCATTCCTGATTTGTAACCATTTAGGTGAGTTTAACTAATCAGGTTCCTTCTAGATTATGCGACATTAAAGGTTACGTTAGGTGATTTTATTGTTTTACTTGACACAAATGTAATATCGAACGCAACGCTCGTTTATTTTGCAATGCTGGCATATCCTACCAAGACATTATTTTATAAACAAAAGTTTAAGGACAATAATAATAGACACAAACATTTGAAAGACACAAACATTTCCAACATTCAAATGGAGATACAAGTAACTCTGTAAAGATCGGATTTAGCTAAACATAAAATCAATGTTTCCTCTATGATTACCATAATACTTTATAAATAAAATGTGCTGTGGACTTTATTGAATAGAACGGAATAGAATAGAGTTTAATAGAAAATAACAAAATATTTTTCTAATATAGTAATACTCTATTAATATAGGTATCTCAGAAATTATTATTTTACTTATTTTGTGCATCTACATCCTTCTCCAATATTTTGCTCCAGTCCATCCAAAGGTTGTCCGGAAGAGATCACTTTTAGTGATAATGCTGTCTGTACTCTTAGATTAAGAAATACCTGTGTAATCTCTAATAGAATAGAAGAAAGCAACTCACCTGCCCGTTGAACCCAGGCGGAGTAAGCATCTTGGCAGCGTCAGCGAGCTCCTCCTTGACCGAGTCGAGGCTGTCGAACTGGTGGCCCCTCCTGAGTATCACCACAACCACACGCCCGAACTTGGCAGACTCCTGAAGGTGGCGGCGACCAGGCCGCGTCCCGAAGAGCCACTCGGTTTCTCTGGCGGAGATAGGATCCGTGGTGTAAATGCTAGCAAGTAAGAAGAGTAGTACGGAGTATCCTAGTTTGGGATAGGACACGTGATTATTATGAGTGGATGTTAAATTGTGCTATGCTATACTATACTGCGTTACACCTTGTCACGCTATGTTACGCCACGTCGTGGTGCGTTACAAAACTTTAAGTTATCGTCACGCCACGTAACGTTATTTTTTTAGCAAGAAAAACATTTACATTTTATCTTTAACAAATCGCCAAACAGCTGCGGAGTTTGTTGGCGATGTTAGGTCACGTAAATTACGTTCACATCACGCCACATTACGTCACGTCATGGTACGTTAGGTTAAGAAACATTAAATAAATTTTTTGTTCAAATAAAAAATAATAAAAAAAAAAAACTCACGCCCGTTCTCCCCGAGGGGATAAAAAAAATCATAATAAAAACAAAATGTTTACTTTATGTACATCAAAGTTGTTAGTTTCACAATTAATAGATTACATGGAGAAGAAACTAACAAAGAAACTCCACATTTATTCTTTTCAAAACAGCTAAAGCACATTCAGGAGTTATAATTTTTAAGTTTCAAAGTTTTTTAATCGCGAACTATCTTTCTCAGAGTAATGTAATAAAATGTATATTATGTACCAAATTAGAAAGTAAAACTTTACAATTTCGACATTTTTAAATATAATCAGGGTTACTGACATTTTTACAAAATGCTTAGGTACATAAAACTTAAAAATAAATATAGTAGAAGTAATCACTGCATACAAAACAATATACTATATTTTATATCTTGCTAGGTTATTGGTGTTCAGTTTATCCGTACTAAATGTTTTATTTTATTTATGTAATCCAAAATATACCAATGGCATCACAACTTTTCACCACTATCACTTTGAAGAGTTGAATTCAGGTTGCCAGTAGAACTACCAGTAGGCGCGAATGTTATTAATGACCAGCCATCCGTCTTCTTAAGATTAAGGGCGTGTTCAAAACAAACGTATAGTCAGCCGCCGAATGTGAGTTATTACGCCAAAACGTAATAACGTTTTGTCGGTTAGATGTGAACGAAAAAGTGCATATGTATGGAAATACAATAAACTGCGTAACGCTCGCTCACTTTCGGCGTCTGACAGTCAGTTTGGTGTGAACTCAGCCTTACATCTGATGTTCATCCATCACTATTATAAATCACACAAATTAAGTGGGTGGCTGCCAGTGGATGCGCATAAAATATGGAACTATTTGGCGCTAGAGGTGTGTGAAGATCGCACGAAATTACAACCTAACTTTGCCTTATCCTTCGAGTTACAGACATAAAGTGTAATATATGTATATATAAAAACACAATCATCGCGGCTTGCGTTTTGTTTCTTCTCGATCAGATACCGTTCCTCCGGTTTCTTGCAAAATTAAGAATCTGTTACTTTACTTTACATAAACTGAGGCCTGTATCTCGGAGGGGTAGGCAGAGTCCTCTATTTGCCATTTGTTTGGGAATGTTGGAATGTACGTTAAATAATGATGTTTAAAAACTTAAATAAAAAAAAATGCAGTTACAGATGCAAAAAAATACGAGCCTAAATAGGTAATAACCTACCGATGATGAAAAATAACACCGTAGATTTTTACAACTTTGATAAAAATAATATCTATTGAAATAATAAAATAACAAAACACTCTGAATTCAATTCATGTTACGCTAGATGCTCACCTTAATAAAAAAATAACTTTCGAAAACTTTTTTATACTTGAACAATGTTACATAGAAAAACTATGACAAAAATACTTATTTATATTTTTACCGAAACGGAGTATTTTTTTATCCACTACTGAATACGTCTCTTTCCTGCGCTTACCGCAAGCACTGTGTTTATATCCACTGTTTACCACGTCACTAACGGGCAGGGAACTTACTCTGAAGCGTCGAACACTGTGCAAAAGTCGTCCTTGATTGCAATACGGTATTTCACACCATCAACAATAAATTATTTGAGATGCTCGATTAAAACAAAAATTACAAAATGATTCGGAAAATGTATTTCTTTTAATCATTTACTAGTTATTACAATTTTTAAATAGATGAAACATAAAAAGAGTGCTCTGAAATGTGACGTCACAAGCAAGTATTTTCATACAAAATTCCGTTTTAAAGTAACTTATTTGACATCCTGTGAAATACCCAATTGGGTAGTTGACAAAATGTCAAATAAGTTACTTTCAAAACGGAATTTTGTATGAAAATACCGAATCCGCTACTTGACTCTTTTTTCAAGTATGTCTCTCTTCCATTAGACCAAAAAATATTTTAGTATATTTTTGAGGACCTAAAAGCAACAAAAACATTATTTTAAAACGTTGCTTTGCTAAACAGCCAAAAACGCAGTCCGCCATTTTTGGCTACGGTTTGAAGTCCTTTATTTTTGTAAACAAAGTTTGACATTCAACATAGGTAGAGTTCGTGCCACGAAAGAAGTATGAGTTAATGAATTTTGGCTTTTATTGTTATGGCCTTATGGATTTTACCGTGGGACTTGTTTGGTGAAACGATCTTTACCTAGTCCTAAAATCTGTTAGTGATCTGTGAGCATAGTGAAATAACAACAACGCATTCATGATTTCATCGAGTTTACATGCAAAATATATCAATTATCATTATGAAACTTGGGTGTATTTATGTGAAGATCACTTTAATGTAAGTCATGTAATATCAATGTACACAGAAACTGTTTTTAACTGTAATAATGCTTGATTTGATTTGGTTTGGTTTTGGCAAATTGGTACTATCAGCTTCCACGAATCCAGCGTCAATGATTGCGTTTATCAATAAAATGATAAGACACTAACTGCACAAGAAGAGTTTTTGCAAAAACACTAAATCCAATCCAAATCACAATAGAACCTACGCACGCACGACTGACAGATGTTTGTTTACAACCAAAGGTGCTTTCAAGATGGCGGATAGTGTTTTCACCGTTCCGATTTAAAAGCGAAAAAGATTTTTTTAATTTGCAAATTTTGCAGCCATCCTGCATATTTACTTAGCAAAGTCAATATATTTCGGTTTCTTACGTTAGATACTACAGGAAATATCCATTTATCGCGTCAAATTTGATACGAGTCAAGTAGCGTATTGTGACTTCATATTTCAGAGCACTCTTTTTATGTTTCAACTATTTAAAAATTATAACAACTAGTAATTGACTAAAAGAGATACATTTTCCGAAATATTTTGTAGTTTTTGTTTTAATCGAGCATATCAAATAATTTATTGTTGGTCATGTCAACTACCGAAATAAACATAAACATTTACATAAAGGCACATACATTGCTCCTCACAAGGATACGGTTTGTCGTGGGAACCAAAAACAGCACAAACATTTAAGCAACCAAAATCAAAAAAAAGGAAATTCCATAAAAGCAGGAATTACGTTGTTCGTGTCGCGGTCGTCACATTTATTTTGAGCAGAGCGATGACATGCAAAAATAACGAGAAGTTCGAGATGTTTTTTCAATGCAGTTTTTAACGCTGCAGAACCATCGCCCGAGTTGTTTACTTTTTCTTACAACTTGGACCAACGCCCTCCACCCACGGAACACGCGCGAACAAGCTATTTTGTACTGGCCGCGCCCCCCTAGGGGTCTTCCTCTGAAAATATAAGAGCCGGCGCACGCGCATACTGTAATTCTATGTGACAGGATTTGTGGTTAGCGTTAGTTGTTAATTTGGGTGAAAGTAACTTATTTAGTCCCGAGACCGAACTCGAGGGACCAAATAATTCTTTAACCCGAGGCAAACACTGCGCTTTTCATTAATATAAAGGAAGCAAAATGCTAATGGAAGTAAATCTCTGCTATACGGAAGTATAAACAAAACTCTACCTCGGTCTGTTAAAAAAAGGTCAGTAATGCCGTAGTAGTAGTAATGAATTTCTTTAAGTAAAACCCTATTTAACCGTTTTAAATTTTCTTGATTTATACAAAGTTTCAAAAATTTATACCAATCCGGACTTGGCCCCCGTGGTGGAGTATGGCCTATACCTGCCTCGGGTAAGAGACCCGTGCCCCTTGGTGGGGACATAATGGGTTGATGATGAATGAATACAAAGTTCGAGCAAAAAGCAGTTGTTTTAAAAAAATGACAAATTACGTATTTCATTCATTCTTATGTAGTCTGTGGTTGTGTTAAAGCGATGTTGATATATAATACTTTTTGCAAATTTATAACAGTCTTATTTATAAAAAACACGATTCCTTAAAACACTCCTGTGAGGTTATTTAAATAGTCTGTGGTAAAGGGAAAAACGGAACCACAGACCAGAGTGACCACAAATGTAAATACAGTGGCACCATCTTATCTGTTCAGTTGATAGCGGCGACAGTGGAGAGTTTAGTAGTAACTTTTAAGAAATTTACCTAGAAAAATGAGAATATTTTAACCCGTCTTTCAATTTTAATGAAAATATATCTATAAATCTTAGTAAGTGAATAAATAAAACATAAAATGGGAACAAGATTTGCAATTACTTAGTTACAATTTTGCCCACCTGAACAGATAACTTGGTGGCGCTGTAAACTGCTTCTGAGCGAAAGTTCGCGAAATGAAAAACGTCAAGATATTGACATCTCGGCATTCGTTAAAAAAACTACTACCTATATTCTGTTCGAAATATTCCCCCCAGTCTCCCAAAATTGCCAATTTTCTCGAAAAATTAAACAAAACATAGTTTTTTTAGACAATGCCAATTCTAAAATACTTTTCCCAAAAACGTATTTTATAATAAGTTTAAAAGACATGACGTTGTTTTTTATTGGTAGCGCTCGTAAACACAGTGCCGAAATAACAAAGTTTGTTTTCCTTCTAGCGGAAAACTCATATTACAACCCAAACTACTCCCAACTTTATTTTTACACACGGATTGAGGTAAACAAATTCATAACTGCGCCTTACTACAGGTTGATGGCCACCAGTAAAAATAAATGCCGCGAATCTGTGTTGTGTAGGTGTGGCTTGAGTGCATTTTATTTAAAAATAGTCTCAACTCTCAAGTATTTTGTGCTCGACACATAATTTGTCAGTCTTCCTAGCCCGCACAGGTTTTCATATTTAGCAATCACGCAGGATTAATGGGGCTGCCATAATATTCTCTCATGCTCAGGGTATTAAGATATCCCTATACAGGATGGCTCATTCAGATCGGTCAGTATGGGAAAGTTTGAAACTATAAGAAATACGAGGATAATATAACATAAATGTTTTATAATCGCAATTATTATTGATATTTTCGTATATTTTTTTCTTTGTTTCAAAACAAATTTAATTTCAAACATTGCTGATTGTAAGAGTTTTTTGTGTAAAATTGAAAATACGTAAACGTGATTTTATTATACAGGGTGGCCGGGGGAATGACGTCAAAAAAAAAAATTAGGTCCCTCGTGTCATGGGGTATCCGAATCACCCCCATGTATGTTCCGCGATTTTTCATAGTTTCGGAGTTATGATTTTTATTCTGAATTTTTATTTATTTTCGCCTTATCAATTTTGAAAATTTCTAAAAAAAAAACTAGAAACTTTTTTCAATTACTTTTTTTTGTAACTGAATCTTCACAAGTTGTTCTTCTATGCATAAAATAATCAGCTTCGTAACTTTGATAAAAGTTATTAAAGTGTTGGTCCAAAGTCAAAAATTTACGTTCGGTAAATTATGACTTGAATTTTCAAAAATAAATTAAAAATCCAAACAGATGTTTTAATGGTTTCTTAGTTAGCCTCAGAAATGCGCAAGACTCTCAGATTTCATAATCATTAAAAAAAAGTACTGCTTAACGAGCTACTTTGTGTACATTCGGCCTTCGAAGACAGCGAGGTGAAGAATTATTAAAATTAACATATATTTTTTTCTGCCATTTCGTCTTTTCTTAGATTATTAATGAACGAGTCGTCATCATCATGATGAATAAAAGTGATTTTGTCAATAAAACACAGATTAAAAAATTTGGAGGCATTTTCCGTTTTACAGTAATTAATTTTGCGCGGTCCGTTCTCGTGGGTCATGGGTTGTAAATGCAGACGCAACTTTTTACCTGTAATAACAATAGTCTTTGAGGATAGGAGGCCGCCGAACTATTGCTATCTCTCTCACTCTCAGCGGTAAGAGTGAGAGGGGCAGCGCAGCAGAAGCGAACACAAAACAAGTTTGTACCTCAGTCGTTCTCACTTTGTGTTTACTGCTACACGTGTCTTCATTTTGTTTTACCTCACTGTCTCGCTTTGTCCGCGGATTCCGCTGCCTACTTATTTGACTACTTTGCTCGTTAATTGGACTGTGTCTTGCATACTGATTTGGACTTTGTTTACTTGGAAGTGTAAAAGATGAGTTACACGTTAAGTGAATACGCAGAAATGCACTATTTTTATGGAGTTGCACAAGGAAACGGCCTTGAAGCAGCGCGACTGTATCGCGAACAACTTCAACGTCGTGGTGGGCCGCAACCTGAGCATTATCCCGACCATCGCGTTTTTATTAACACGCACAATACCTTAATGGCAGGCCGCATTCCTGGATAACGAGGCGATAGGGAAGGAATCCCTAGAGTTGACCCGGATCGCAGAGAAGTTGTGCTCGAAGAAGTTCAACGAAATCCTTCCACGAGTACCAGAGCTATGGCTCGTACTCTGAACATCCCAAGAACTTCTATCCAAGACATACTTCACGATGAAGGATATCATGCGTTCCATATCCGACGAGTCCAAGCTTTACTGCCTACAGACTACCAATTGCGCATTGATTTCTGCCAAACAATGCTACAAAAAGAACAACAAGATCCTGGATTTTTCAATAAAGTTTTATGGTCAGATGAGTCACGTTTTGAGCGCACTGGAATTTTCAATATTCATAATTACCACACGTGGGCGGTTGAAAATCCACGAAATGAGAGCGTCGACGTTTCAACATCGTTTCAGCGTTAACTCGTGGTCTGGTATTCTCAATGGCGAACTGATTGGTCCATTTGAATTGCCGTCCAGATTAAATGGAGAAAGATACCGACACATTCTGGAACATGAACTTCCATTGTTGCTAGAAGACGTGAATATTGAACTAAGACGAACCATGGTTCTTCAAAATGACGGCGCTCCATGTCACTACGCAACGCAAGTCCGAAATTATTTAAATGAGGCGTACCCCAATAGATGGATCGGACGCGGCGGACCAATATCGTGGCCTCCACGCTCACCTGACCTCAACCCCATGGATTTTTTTTATTTGGGGCTATTTTAAGGAAATAGCATACGCCAGAGAAAGTGGGAGTGAACAAGAGCTGAGGCAGAAATTAACAGAAGCCGAACGTGTTGTAAAGGAAAACAGAGCAGCTTTTAGACGATTAAAAGATAATTTCCTACGTAGGTGTAGAATGTGTATTGCTGCTGGAGGTGGCAACTTTGAAAAACTATTATAATAAACATTTTTTTTACATTTTAATCAGTGTTTTATTGACAAAATCACTTTTATTCATCATGATGATGACGACTCGTTCATTAATAAACTAAGAAAAGACGAAATGGCAGAAAAAAAATTTGTTAATTTTAATAATTCTTCACCTCGCTGTCTTCGAAGGCCGAATGTACACAAAGTAGCTCGTTAAGCAGTACTTTTTTTAATGATTATGAAATCTGAGAGTCTTGCGCATTTCTGAGGCTAACTAAGAAACCATTAAAACATCTGTTTGGATTTTTAATTTATTTTTGAAAATTCAAGTCATAATTTACCGAACGTAAATTTTTGACTTTAGACCAACACTTCGTAACTCCGAAACTATGAAAAATCGCGGAACATACATGGGGGTGATTCGGATACCCCATGACAAGAGACCTAATTTTTTTTTTTGACGTCAATCCCCCGGCCACCCTGTATAATAATGGATTGCTGTTCGTTAGTCTCACTAAAACTCCAGAACGGCTGGACCGATTTGGGTGATTTTTGGCTTTTTATATTTGTGAAATTCCAGGGAAGGTTTAAATGGTTTAAATATGGAAAAATTACGAAAACTTTGGCGGTGCTAAGTTTGCTGGGACGGCTAGTAATGCAATAAAATAAAAAATCAGAATTCTGACAGCATACATACGGTGCGCGCGGTTCGTCGGATCCTGTGACGTATAACGTTAGTTCGCGGTTTTGGAACCAGCGTAATAAAATAGCTGTAACTTAGTAACTTCTTATCCGATTTCGATATTTTATTACAGAATTATATATTATTGTTTTTGGTGTCTCTACAAAACTGCATACTTGTTTCAAAACATCAATGATCCTCATTAGAAGGCCTCTGATCTTTGATTAGTCTCGCATCAAGGTCTCACCTGCCTTGAGGCACGATGAAGACAGCATATTTGTTCACCGGCTGCGTCCGGCCGTGCTCCACCACATACAACGTGTACCGCGGTGCGTCCACACCCGGCTGCATCAGGTCCAGCGTCACCTGGACAGAACATTCACAGAAATCAGAATCTCCTGTTCGTCGGAGGCATCTTCCCTTTGTAAGAGCGGCAGTAGCGGAGAGGTACCACGCTTGCCTCGAATCCGTGGCTCCGAATCCTGGTACATACCAATCATATTTTTCTAAGTAATATACAGGGCGTCCCAAAGTTATGGGACATGAAGGGAAAGTACCTTAAATATCGTAGATAGGGTATTTTGCTGAAAGAAGACATTATGTTATTTTTAAAAGTTAGTAATTCTGCATTCAAATATTTTCTAAAAATTACTTGCCTCGTCTGGGAATCGAACCAACTTAAATGTAAAAAAAAACACCCCTACTTTTATGATGCCATTCGAAAGAATGGCCTAAAAATAAAAACTGTTCTTAAGTAACATAGTATTTTAAAAGAAAGGAACAGCGTGAAATTAATAATTTTAATCAAATTAAAAACATACATAAACTGACATAGTCAATTAAGTTGAAAATTAAAAATGAAAATTAACAGGCAGCGGACTCATTAAAAGATTGGCGATTTGCGTAAGACGAGAGGGATCACATTTTGAGCATTTAATTAATTAATTTACAAAAAAATAACCCACTTAATTGACTAGGTACGGCAGTTTCATGTATGTTTTTAATTTGATTAAAATGATTAATTTCACGTTGTTCCATTCTTTTAAAATACTATGTTACTTAAGAACAGTTTTTATTTTTAGGCCTTAGGGTATCTGTGTCTTAAGTTATTATTTTGTGGCCAATCTGGACTAGGCCTCTGTGGTGAAGTATGGCCTATATACAGCCTGATTTTTTCACCAGTACAATAAATCAACATACGTAATACTAAGTCCAAAATACAAATACCAACATCTTTTGTTACTACCCCGTTGGTAAAAAAAAAACAAAAATACTAATGTCTGAACTTATCCGCAAATCTTAAAGAAATATGGACTCATTACGCATGAGCACAACTAAACGCACGAACTGGCAACTGCGCGCGGCTTGCGGGAAGGAAAAGAAGCGGCGGCGGCGGCGGCGCAGCCAGTAGGTATGTGACGTAGCAAAAAAAATCTTACTTGATTTCAATTCTTTCTTCATACTTGCACGGGCTTAGGACCGTCACCGGCGTGGAATGCTTGCACTGGTTGGTAGTGGTATGAATTTCCACACCAAGTACTGGCTAACGCCGAAGTGCGCCGTGCGTACCGCGTCGTTGGTGCCCCTTCTGGGGTCTTCCTCGAAGAACGCGAATATCTGTTCCTCGATCTCCACGGCCAAGGGAGGTCTCCCTCCTCGCCCTTGAGCGTGCCCTGGTGCAGTGAATTGTCCGTAGTCTAGCAAATGCTTGTAATGGGTGTCCATGAGCATCCATGAGTTACAAATTGGATGAATGATAAATTAATGAAATTGAAAAAAAATATATGGTAATTTTATTCGATAAATGTAATCTATTATAGATACCAATGATATGGTAAAATTTATTGTACCGGTGAAAAAATCAGTTTGTATATACCTTCCTCAAGGAAGAAGACCCGTACCCCTCGGTGGGGACATAATGGTTTGATGATGGTGATGAGTAGCAATATTACTTGTTAAGTGAAGGAAAACATCGGACTATCTCTTTAAACACACTCTGCTGATGTCACAAATTTTACAAAAATATTAAAGAAGACAGTGAATACAGCTCAAAAATACCGAAATTAGTTTCTTAAAATGGTAAATATTTTCAAAATATATTATAAAAGACATAAATATCAGAAACTAGCTTTTAGCCCGCGACTCCGACTGCGTAGACTTTACTTCAAAATTTTACAACCCCGTTCACTCCCGGTTAAATTTAGAAAAAACGGCGAAACACGTGTTCAATCAATTGTGTTGAAGAGTATTTATTTTAAGTTTCAAGAAAATCAGACAACATTTTTTATACCTCCCATACAAATTTTGGCAACCCTTTAGGGGTTGAATTTCAAAAAATCCGTTCTTATTCCTTGCCTACATTATATACAGATCCTCTGTGCAAAATTTCAGCTTCCTAGGTCAAACGGCTTGGGCTGGGCGTTGATGAGTGAGTCAGTCAGTCAGGACTTTGAATTTTATATCTAAAAAAAATATCAGAAATAAGAAGCATGGCCAACTGAAGTTCAACCAGTGGTTTCAAGCAAGATTAGGAGCATTATCATGATTGAAGACATTTGATTGTTGACATTTTTCTTTTTAATTCTACCATTTTTAGGAACTATCCTAAATGGATAGAAGGTTTCTTCATTACTTTCATATTCATATTTACCTCTTCATCCTGGTCATCCAAGTTGGTCTTGGTCAGGCCGTTGGTGATGAAGGCAGTGTCCTGTGCTGACTTGATGGCATCTCTCAGCTCCTCTGGTGACTTTAGGCGTATCATTTTGTCTCCTGCCAGGCACACTTCTAGCAGCTAGAAACATATTGAAAATGTAATCAGTCTATATAGAGTATATTGTGTCTCAGTGCAATTCTCAACTCTTTTAATAATCCCTTTATATGTGGACAGTGGATTCAGTTGTAGACTTAATAAATAATGTTGAAAGTTCAATTTTAAATTTAATTTACTTGTAAAATTCTTTATTTAACTATAAATGCATAGATACAATACACGAAGATCTTATTCTAAGGGTATGCTAAGATTTTTCAATCTGTTGATCAGGTTAAAGTACCTTTTTGAACACTTAAATTAACGAACGAAATTGCGAACATAAACAATAAAATTATATTTAATACTGTGTGAGGTTTAGAGATACTCCTCATCACAAAAAGTGACGAATACCCGTAATTATTATGTACATTTTATGAACAACTAGAAAATAATTGCTACAGAAACAACTACATAGTTGTTTCAATTTTGAATTAAAAATGTCAAAAATAGGTAAAGTCACAGTTACCAGGGGACGAGTGGGTACCTAAAACATGATCTGTGATTTTGGTGACATTATACTTTCGTAAGCACTACACAATATTAACTTTATTCCGCATACAATTACTTGATTTTTTATCACAAGAGATCAACCAGGTTCAAGTTTATGAATCAGCTCAAAACCTGGACAGACTCTTCGACTCTACAAAAATTCAAGTAAGTGTATGCATAATAGAGGTAATAATAGGCCTGTACTATTTAAAAGATGCAACACAGTTATGGGATAGAAACAAACTAATTTATTTGTCATAGAGAATCAACACTACCCTCAACCATTTTCAATCAATACATAATATACCTTTCCATCACAATCATTAGGAACAAATCAAATTAAATCATATCTCATAGAATAGTTACAAAAGAGATCATAATCGAAAATCACGAATCCATACAATATAACATGTCTAGTAACCTAATATTACATAGACAGTCTTTGGGATGCCAATAATATCAGGCCACATATTAGGGGGTGGTATCACAATAGGTAGTTCAGACGAGGAGTCAGACCTGGGAGTACGACCATATGTTCTGACTGGTACCAGTGCGTCATTGCGTGGTGCGCTCACAGTTGGTGCCAACAGCTGGCCAGCGTGACGCCGATTATGTAACTCGCCATCTTCCGTCCTCACCATAATTATACTAGCTGGGTCCTTTCATCATCTCCACCACGGCTGATGACTCTGTTGCTCCACAATAAACATTCTTTATCGTGTGAAAGAGCCTCTCTGCGAGTCCAAAATGGCTGTATAGCGGGGTCAGTGTTAGTGCGTGGCCAGCCGTGAAGAACATGAAACTGTACTTTCTGCAGTATTGGATCCTTTTTAGTTTCTGCTGCTATTCTTGATGCCATCATCACAGGTCTCTCTGACCCGTCATCCATCCCTGCGAGTGCTGACGACATCACTCTCTGGAATATTCCAGGCGCCGCATTCACACCAAAGGTTAATTGGTTCATTCTCATCAAGCCCAATGGCGTATTTAGCGTTAAAAGCATGGCCGTATCCTCATCACCTTTCAGCTGCATGTACGCGAGCTTGAGGTCCAACTTGCTGAAGACTCTTGCCCCGCTGAGCTCTGCGAAGGCTTCTACTGCCTCAGGAAGTGGATAGGTATCCACATCGATCGCTATGTTTACCGTCGATCGGTAATCGCCGCACACACGTAGCAATCCGTCTTCTCTTTTTACAATTCTCAGTGGTGTGGCCCACTTGGAATACCTTACAGGCGTCAGTACACCAACCTCGACCATTCGGGTCAGTTCTTTCTCGACTTGTTTCGTTGCATCTGCTCTAACATGCAAGTTAACGGCTGGGCCTTTATACTCGCCAAGCTCCTCTTGAAACAAGTCCGGAAATTCATTGCTCACGAAGTTCTTTACCCTGTCATCAATCCAGCACACACCGGACACTTCCAATCCTAGGGACTGGAACCAGTTCCTTCCAAGTAAACTGGGGCCTTTACCAGACACCACCACGAGTTCACATTGTGCTTCTTTATTGCCGAGCACCACTAGCACGTCAGTTACACCCATAACTTTCAAAAGGTCCCGAGACCATATCACAAGTTTTACATCAGTAGACCGCAGAGGTGGTGGAGACAGCCACAGTCATCGGTAGGTAGCTTCAGAGATGATCGAGCGCGATGCGCCCGAGTCCACTTCCATAGACAGCCTGGCGCCATCCATTGTCAGGTCCGCTGTTATCGGCGAACGGAAGTTTTCCGTGCACACATAGACACCCATCATCATGTCCGCCTCCGAGTTAACTCCAGAACTGCTTTCCTCGCCGCTCACCACCTGATGCACCTTGACAGGTTTCTTCGAACAAGCAGAAGAGATGTGCCCGAATTTCTTGCAGTAAAAGCATCTCGCCTTCGCAAAGGGACAACGCTCATTCTCCTTGTGCTGTCGTGCACAATGTCGACACTCAATCGACATGATTCTACCAATGTCCATACGTTCATGTACGTTGACATCGGACGGAGTTTGTTTCGGCCCGCTAGAATCGGGGTTCATCTCCTGGAACGTCGCCTGGTAGTTGAGACATAACTGTAAGGCCATCTCATATGTGAGATTCTCAGTTTTCAACAAATCACGACGCAGGCGCTCGTCACGCACGCCCAACACTAGTCTGTCCCGCAACTGGCGTTTTAGATCCGTAAAGTTACACTTAGCAGCCAGTAGACTTATGGCCGCTATAAAGTCTTGCACGCTTTCACTTTGTAATTGTAGGCGTTCGTAAAACTTCCCGGCTTGCAGTATTTCGTTCACTTCAGGTTCATAGAACTTGTCCAAAACTGCTAGAATTTCCCTAAATCCGACACTGGTTGGTCGAGTCGGCACCAAAAGTGACACTATTAGCGAATAAGTCTCTTTTCCACATTGAGAAAGGAACAATGAACGAGCTCTGTCGACATCGACATCGGTGATGCCCGACGCGTCTAATGCACACAGTAACCGCTCCTTGTATTCATTCCACTTATCACTTTAAGGGTCAAATTGTCCAGGAAACACGATATTCGTTATATTACACGCCATTTTCCAACAATAAACAATAATTTTCCACAGTCGCCAATAAAAGATGCAACACAGTTGTGGGATCGAAACAAACTAATTTATTTGTCATAGAGAATCAACACTACCCTCAACCATTTTCAATCAATACATCTTACCATTTGAGGCATCTCCTTGAACTTGGTAGCAATAACGACAAACACTGGCAACGTCGTCCCATCCCCATTTTCTGCATTCTTTTGCTCAGCTTCATGGCAACGGACTATTCGGACCATCCAGGTGCGGTCGCAGCATGTCTCTAGCAACTTTGTTAAGATATGGCCTTGTAGAAGCGAGACGCAGATAAACCTACCACCAAGCTTCAACACTCGCTTAATCTCGGCAAAATATTTGTCAATGATTTCAATTGTTTCTGGTGCATCATCTGGCATCAATGCGTCTAGCGTTCCTTTGTCCAACACAACATTAAATTCCTCATTGTTAAAGGTCATTTTAAGAGCATCCATGCAGAGGAATTTCATATCTGTCCTATGCGCGTTAACCCTTTGCATTTGCTTTATAACGACTTCGGAAACGTCTATATTGTTGATGTTAGTGTAACCAACATCATATAAATCGGCGCTTAGGCTAGAGTTACCACATCCAGTAATTAATATGGAATCCTTTGGCCGCATATATTTGTGCAGATGAGTGCACAGCTCCAGGTATTCGCCGTACCTTGAAAAAGAAAGAAAAATACGGATTTAAAGTAAGATTTTATACTTTTTGAGGTTGTAAGCAAGACTTACTTACCATTCAAAAGCCTTGTTTCCGCGCTTTTTGAAAAACTTATTCCAGTAGTCTTTCTCGCCGAATTCCTTGTGGCTTTTAGGCAGAAGATTCATGTCCGAGGAGAAGAAAATTAGCTGTGTAAAACAAACTCGTGATCAGTTTTGTTTTGGTTTTTTGACAGTCTGGAGACAGTTTTTTTTTTTGTAAATGAATGTACATACCAATAGAAACCAAAGACGTGACAGCATGGTCTACGACCTTAGACGGTTCCTTGCGGGACGAACTAAAAAAAAAAAAAAAAGTACATACCAATAGGTCTGTGGTACATACGTACGCTCAGAAGATCTGAGTACGTACGATTCAGATTCAGCTGTTGAATGAGTGAAACTGAGGAACGGCGCCAGCCGTTCAACGGCTCACCAACAACGGCCTCAATCCCCTGTCTACGGATAATATTATTAGAAGTTAGAGGGCATGGAGAGGCGTGGACGTAATATACTAATTAATAAATTAATAATGCTATGAGCTCATTCCTTCCACCAAAAAAAATATCAAGCACTTCTGATATTTTCATCCATTCCCTTTTCGGTATACACCCAGTGACGTACAAACACAGATCAATGAAGGGCTCTCAGCGGTATTTAAAAAAAAACTACATACGTTGATACCATCGCCATCTAGTAACTAGATTGGAACCATTTTTTAAGAGCTGTCAGAAAATCCCTCATTTCTTTCGTTATTATTGATTTTCGAGCCGCTGTATAATGGAATACTGTATTTTAATTAAATATGCTATTTAGTGACAAACATCACTATGCAGTTCATCTTTTTCTTGTGGCACACAAGTGTGATCAATCCAAGAACATCAAATTCTTAATGGATTATAGTGGTTTTTATAGTGTTTTAAAGTAATAAACAGTTTTATTTATTATAATTAGCTTTATTTACAAGCCGTTACCCCTTAGCATTACTAAACAGGTAGCAGTTACATACCTTGCAATAGAGAAAAATTATAGGAAAACGGTTTTAAGTGACAGACCATAATAGCTAGTCTTGCACTGAACTGGTAATTGCGCGGGTTTTTTGAATGATGACAGCTCAAGGCTAAGTTTGTTATCTATCCTCTTTCACTGGCAATACACCGTAATGAGTGTAAAAGGGATAGATGTACGTTTGTCTGCTTTATTAAACATATTAGAAAATGTGACCAACGATGTCCAAATCGGGCTTCGCCACAGATGCGGCATGTTGACAAAATGTCAAATACGGGCCGCGCCCAATGAGGAAGTAGGTCTGTGGCCTCGCCACCAAGGATGATACATCCATGCTCGCCACTGACGAGTGGCTATAGCAAGGATGTTATAATCAAAGAGGATAGAGCACTAAGAAAAACCTTCGATAGAAAACTAAACTCTTTGTCTTCTCAAATAAAACATAAAATCGTATAAGTAAGCAAAGTAAAGTAAAGTGTCCAGAGCGAGAGCCACAAACTGAAGGAGTGTGTCTTACTCTTACTCATTTATGTGGAATACTATGACCATGATGTTGTAAAATGTAAGCCATGTGTTTGATTACCCAATGGTCTCTTTTCAGTTTTACTAAAAACGAAAGCTTACGTTTAAAATGGATGGATGCTATATGAGGCTCTGGTTCGACATCACAAAATCCTGCATTTTGTGAAGCCTGCAAAAGCCGGTATTTTAGAAAATAAGATTTTAAGCCTACGGTCTTACCTAGGTTGAAGGAAGATCCTGTACCATTTGTAGTGGTGAGTAAAAGGCTTCAAACCTCTGTAGCATACCTAAAGTTTGTACGTTTGTACATGAAAAGTTGCCGTTTGGTGTACATTATGCCAATCAATAGAAAAAATAATTATCACAAACAACAAATACTCTTTGACAAAATGTCCCCAATTTATTACTATTTGTAACGCAAAATACTTTAAAATGATGATAATGGACAATGAGCCGTTTTCAGAAGCACAAAAAAAAAAAATATTACGGCTGTCAAAGTAATGCAATTTTGGACCTCAACCCAATGGCCATGTGTGATACATCATAAAATAGGTTTCAGCGAGCTGAACAAAAGTTACTATGACGCCAACAGCCTAATGTTTGTCGTTTCGGAGTTATATTTTACTAGCTGTGCCCCGCGGTGTTACCCGCGGTTCATCGATTTTCCCGTAGGAATAAGATATTTAATAACGTAGCCTATGTTTTAATCCAGGGTATCGGCTAACTCCATACCAAATTTTATTAAAATCCGTCCAGCCGTTTCAGCGCTAAAGACTGACAAACATATAAACACACACACAAACTTTCACGTTTATAATATTAGTGTGATAGTGTGATGAAAATTTTAGTTTTTTTTTTCAATACAATATAACTCCGAAAGGACAAACATTTGGCTATTGGCGTCATAGTAACTTTTGTTCAGCTCGCTGAGACCTATTTTATGATGTATCACACATGGCTATTGGGCTGAGGTCCAAAATTGCATTCTTTTGACAGCCGTAATATTTTTTTTTTAGTTCTTCTGAAAACGGCTCATTGAATGAATTAAATATTTTTTTTTATGTTTTATATTTTCAAACGGGAATAACTCAGAAAGTATCACTTAGTTTACTTTTTATTGACGTGCTTACCAACCCCTTTAGGTACGTTGCACAGGACTTTTCTGTTACCTTTGTGTTATGTTTGCTAAGAAGTTTATTAGAAAGTAGGTAAGTAATAAATAAATATTTACAGCCTGTGGCGAAAAAAGTAATGGTACTAAGCGACGGAAGAAAATGTTGAACTGGAAGAACTACCAACGAAGCAACCACAGCTCGATGCAGGTGCCCAAACTGACTGAATGCATTCCCCAAAAGAAGAAGCTTTGAATATTATGTTTGAATAGAAAAATTGACAGGAGGTATAATAGAATATTTAATTTTATACTTAATAATTCTATTCTATTTTGTAATGTATATTAGCTTTTATATTTTAAATGTAAAAAAAAACATTCAAATGTTTGTCATCAATCTAGCTAGCTACATGAATTTTATTCGTATTGGCAAGTTAGATTTTATTATCTGAATTTACAATTTGTACACTAAAATTTTTAATTTTTAATTTAACCCTTGTCGAGACCAAGAGTACCATAATGATATAAAGTTCTAAATTGGTTCACTGAAAATAATTTGTAAACTTATGTAGATCAAAATATGATTAAGTTAATTCCGCAGAATGAGTGCGATTTCCGCGATAAAAAGTAGCCTACTGTAACTGATGATAAGAAATGTAAGAAAAGTTCACTATTAATAACTGTGAATATAAGTAAAGTTCACTATCTTGCATGTATCCATGTATCCATGCAAGATAGTGAACTTTACTTATTCTCAAATTAAAGGCCCAGACTCGAATCGAGCCATGAATGTATGCTAAGTAATTTTTGTAGCAATACCACTCAAGGTTTTAAAAACTTATTTTAACATGGTCGAAGTTGAGTTTTATCTTTACTCTTCTCTCTACTCTTCTTTTCCACTACAAACCTTATTTGAGGGCAGTATCTAATGTACTGTATATTAACACTCAATAAGCAAGTTGTAAATTCTATACATTTAAATGAGTTATTTCTTTGTGTTTATTTTTTGATTAAAGCTAATTTTATGACTTGATTTTGGCTTTCATTTTATAATGTTAAAACTTCGTTGAATGCAAATATAAGTATAATTAAAGTTCTTCAGTCAATGAATATACCTACCACTAGGTACTGTGTCGCCCATTATGGAAGTAAATGCCCAAGTTACTCCTAAAGAGAGAACTTCGCTCGTTCCTTCCGGCTGGCTTCTCTTATGTTTCGTCCGGTTTTCATTGACATCAAGGTCACCCTACTTAGAAAGAGATGACATTCACTAGTTCGAGCCTCCTTGTCAGGACATTTTTTTGTCAGAGTACTCAATCCTCTTTGATTATTACATCCATGGGCTATAGTCTATTGTGTCTAGTGTTGCCAGCCCTACGGTTATAGCAGTTATTTATTCATTTTACACTTCGCACACTGAAAACATAATGGCATGTGGATGTGGAGCAATGTGGATTAGTCACAATTCATAAAGCTTTACTGACAACTTTTACGGTTCCACATCGCCCACCTTTAAAAAATCTTAAAACGGCCATACTGTAAAATGAAGATTTTTGTTTAATGCCATTTAATGTTTTCAGTGTGCGACTTGTTATTAAATCAGTGGAAAATGCTCAGGGGCGGGCGTTTCTCTACTGTGTGGAGTTGTACGATTTAGCCTACTCCAAACTGGCAAATAAATACGGTTAGTTATGTGATAGTAGAAGTTGACACTTGACTCCAGTCATGATGCCTGATGGTAAACGAACACAGGGTCTGATCTTATGTGCTTACATATCTAATGCAGGTTAACTCTAGTTTTGAAAACACCTCGGGTAGCAAAAATGGAGCGTCGGCTTGATTAATAATGTATTTCTATGTCAAATTTCAGTGTCTGTATAGTTATTGTACTTAGACAGTACTTTTGTGGCACACCCTGGATGGACAGAGAACGGACGGACACGGCAAACCTATACAATTTCCTTGTTGACTACAAAATCTTAGATATAAAAAGGTAATGTACGTGCTTATCGAACTAAGAAGAAAAATGGTAAAATGCACAAGATGTTTTTTGTTAATTATGCAGCATATTATTATTTCTTCCTCAGGGAAGAGACCCGTGCCCCTCGGTGGGGACATGATGGGTTGATGATGATGATGATATTATTATTTATAACTTTATAATACCATCCAAAGACATCCCCTAAAACATCCTAAGGAATCATCGAATGGGCATTGTCCTAAATTTTGGCAATAGTTACAAAAAATGTCTATAGTCAGTGAATAATGCCACAATTATAGAATATAATAATAATCACTTATTTCTTGTATTTTTTTGGACGAGTTTTTTGTAAATAAAAATAAAACTACTTGCCTATATCATTTTGCATGTGAATTAACTTTTTATAATTTCGAATGAACAATGCCAAAATATTTACATCTTGGTATTTCACCCAAAAAACCTCTTTGTTCCCGATACGTCACACCACCTTATATTACACTGTTACATACTGGGACTTTTTTCTCAGTATGTCAAACTGTAACATAACGGGAATTTTCAAAAAATGAAGTCCCAGTTTGTGACACTGTTATTTACTGGGAATCCACTTTAAAAATAATTCCCAGTTTGTTGCAGTAAAATGACATATTTTAATCTTTTCTAAATTTGGATGACCACTGGATGAACTAACAGTTAATTTTGGATGACCACTGGATGAACTAGCAGATGGTTCAGACATATTTAAAAGTTGAACAGACACTGAACAAACGGATACCGATAAGATAACCGGTTTCGTTTATTTCTCGCCACTGCCAACTGAGCACAATTGTCAAGTGTTCAGTTAGAATATTAGTTGAAAAAAACATTGGTTTATAAAGTTGTAAAATTTCTGTTTGCGTTTGGTTTTCGCGCTTTTGTTTGTAACTCTGCTTAAAGCTCTTTTTTACTAATTATTATTTAACGATGATTAAAACAAATTATTTTTTGGGTATTTATTGTAGTAAGTAAAATCTGTAACTAATTGATAATCAATATTTTATATATTTCCGCCAAATCAATATTCCTGTAGCTACCAAAAAAAAGGTTTACAAAATGGGATAAATATAACAGCGATTAGTAACACGGTTACTAACTGAGAATTATTTTTAAATTAAATACCCATTTTGTAATAGTGTGAAACAAAGGGTGTAACATACCGGGATTCTATTCTTTTTAAATCCCAGTAGGTTACAGTATCACAGCTGTGTGACATACTAGGAAAAAAAGTATGTAACAGTGTACCATAAGGTGGTGTGACATATCGGGAACAAAGGAAAAAAACAAATATAATGTTTATTTTTCTCTATCTTGTACAAATTACGAGACTCTGTAGTTTACTTTATTCAAGAAGTAATTGCCTCGAGCCTTGGCATTAGGTACTAAAAATTGACAGCTTTAGCTGTGGACGTTTGTCCGTGCTACTAACTTCTGATTTTGTAGACTCGGGCTCCTATTTTGCGCTTTGAAAATTGGTTGAAGCAGCCTAAATCGAAATATTCAGTCCAGGCTCTCAAAATTACTTATTTTCCGAAATATGTCTAAAAACAGACCTATTTTTTTTAGACTATAATGTTTCCAATCATTTATTTAACTTTTGACAGCTGAGTACTAGTGCAAATAGTGATACCCTAAAGTATTACCGATTCGATTTTATTCATGAACAAGTTTTAATTTGACGACCTCTGTGGCGTAGCGGTTAGCGCATCTGCCTACATGCCTACTGGTCCCGGGTTGAAAGCCCGGCTTGTAAGACTAGTGGCAGGTCTTACTGTCAGAAGTTTTCAAGCCGCCCCACATACGGCAAAATAGCAACTTTAGGAGGCCAAAAAGCACTTTATTCATAGTGCCTTAAAGTTCAAAATCATTTGGTTATTGGCAGTACATTAACCGATGTACCCCCCACTGAAACGTTTTTATTGTATTGGCGATAACAAAAGAATCCGAGCAAGCGCAGGTAAAAAGGTCCGAGGGACCGTTAGTTGTCCCAAGAAATTGGAAGCATTTCAACGCGTGTTTTTGTGGTGATGATAAACAACTGTTGCAAACAAAACTATGGATTGTGGAGAGACAAGTACGTACTTGAATATTTAGTTTACATTTTTTTTTATCATACGTATTTAAGAGATATATATGCATGTTTGTAAAAACGTCTATTTTTCTATAACTTTTTTCCTTTTACGAGACGTACAAAAAAAGTTCCACTGAGTACCTCGATAATTTCATATGTAAAATATTTATTCGTTCAATTACTATTAACATTGCCAAATCTAGCACCCCAAGTTAATCCATTTCTAATTGAGACCCCTTTATTCACAGGTAGTGCTAAGGAGCCAACAACGACGGGACTTACCGTTACGAAGAAAGAACTGTTTTTAGTGTTACGTAGTGATAACTTTTATAAACTGACATCGTCAAAGTGCAATGAACGATTAATTAGTTATATATTAGATACGTTTAGTTATTCAAAAGACATTGAAATGAAAATTAAAGATGTGATAAAAGTGTTTGTATCAAAACTGTTGAACAAGTGGAAGAATGCGAAACAAAACGAACAGAGGTTTTGTAAGAAGAACTCTGCTTGGCTGGAAAGTGAGTTAAATTTACCCGGACCCTTCCCGGATGCTGAACCTGCTGCTGCACCTAGCACCAGTCTTGAAACTCAAAAACCGAAAGGTAGACCAAAAAAGCCTTTCTCAGAATGTGCCCAAAGAACGAAACGAAGAAATGTACGATCGACTGTGACGAAAATAAGTCCCGAGGAATTATGTTCTGCCACAAGAACAAGCTTGGTAAAAACTGGAAAGAGAACAGCCGCACAAATGGTCAATCTTGCGCTAACAACGACACCACGAAGATTTAAGAGAATAAAACGTATTCACGATTCACCAACTTCCTCAATGATCAAATCCTATTCTCCTGAAGAAGCGCTGGCTCTTATTGTAGACACGGGCTTGGGCAAAGATGACTACATACAAATACAAACAGGGGCAAAGGCAAAAGGAGCCAATATTTATCCTCCATACAGCGCAATTGCTGATGCTAAAAAACTTTGCTACCCTCCAAACATGGCTATTACGGAGACCGAAGTTCGGGTGCCTCTTCAGGATATTTTGGATCTGACAATCACAAAGTTAGCCCATGTCCAACAGGAGGTATTACTGTACCATAACATGGAGCAAACAATTGAAGTCACATACAAATGGGGCATTGATGGCAGTGGAGGACATAGCATTTATAAACAAAACTTCGCCAACAACTCCCAATATGCGGACTCCAATATATTATTGTCCACTATTGTTCCGCTTGAGATGTCGAACAAAAATTGTGATGGAATAAAAATATATTTGAGAAACCCCAGTCCTTCCTCGCCTAAGTATAGCAGACTTATCAGACTTCTCATAGCAAGAGAAACAAAAGACTCAGTAAAATCTCTATACCAGGCAATCGAAGAAGAAATTTCGAATTTACAACCGACCATAGTTACACTAGGTGACTTTCATGCATACTGCTGTTTGTACCATGATGGACGGAAAAACCTGTAATGTTTTGACTGATACTGCCTCTTCACAGGCATGCAATGTCTGTCATGCCACACCAAAAGAGATGAACCAATTAGATATTGTGATAAAGAAACCATGTTCCGTAGCCACCTACTAATTCGGAATTTCAATACTGCACTCCTATCTCAGATGTTTTGAATATTTATTGCACATTGCTTACAAAATGGACATAAAACAATGGCAGGCGAGAGGTGAGGACGCCAAGGAAAATGTGAAGAGAAGAAAATAAATAATTACCACATCTTTTTACCAAGAGATGGGCCTGGTCGTAGATCAACCCAAACAAGGCGGAGGAAACTCTAATGATGGCAATACTGCCCGGAATTTTTTTGGTGATCCAGCTAAATCATCTGAAATCACTGGAATAGATAAAGCTGTCATTGAAAAATTTTCAAGTATTTTGAGTGTGATTTCTTGTGGTCACAACGTCAATATACCAAAATTTAAGGAATATTGCTTTGAGACAGCACAATTGTGTGTTCGCTTATATGACTGGTATAAGATGAGTGCCTCAGTCCATAAGCTATTGATACATGGGGCTGATATCATTGAGTCTTTACCTTTACCAGTAGGTCAATTTTCCGAGGACGTTTTGGAAGCAAATCAAAAAGATTATAAGAGTTTGCGACTAGGCCATGCAAGAAAAACGTCTCGAATTGATACTAACACCGACATAGTACACTGGATGCTGGTGGCTTCAGATCCAGTTATTGTATCTCACAGACGGACAATAAAAAAAAAAGAAATCCATACACAAAAGTGGTTACTGATATGCTAATTTCTGCGTCCTTGGAACATCCCCTTGATGAAAATGAGATACACGAAAATGAGATAGCGAATAAATTTAAGTTACGTCCATAAATCATCTGTACATAACATAAATTATTCTCTGTTAATGTGTAATTAACGTTGAATAAATCCTTGTATAATGTCTAAAAGTATTTTACTAACTTTTAAGAGTAACGATGTGTAACCTGTGTGTCGAAATACCCAGCTAGTAACATAAAGGAAACTTCATTTTGTGTGTAAATTAACAAACATTTGCCTGGATTAACCATAAAATACTTTTTGAAAATAATATCTAAGTAAAGCTATTTCTGGCCTCCTAAAGTGGCTATTAGTATAAAGGCTTAAACTAACCAACTTTAGTAAGTTTAAACAATTATTTTGGATTTATTAATTTGCAGCGAATAAATTCAATCCCATCACTTGGTACAGTCGAGAAAACGTCAACCTATACATTTTAGTTGCAAAGTCGCCCGTAACGTAACGGAATAGAGTGCATGGGTGTATAGGTTGATGTGATCTCGACTGTACGATAGAATAGAACGTAATTTTCACTGCATAAACAAATAGTTAATCTATAAAATCGATTTATTTCAAAACGGTTTTTAAATATTACGGGTGTCAAAGTAATGCAATTTTGGACCTCAGCCCAATAGCCATGTGTGATACGTCATAAAATAGGTCTCAGCGAACTGAACAAAAGTCACTATGACGCCAACAGCAAAATGTTTGTCGTTTCGGAGTTATATTTTATTGAAAATTTTAGTTTTTTTTCAATACAATATAACTCCGAAAGGACAAATATTTGGCTATTGGCGTCATAGTGACTTTTGTTCAGCTCGCTGAGACCTATTTTATGACGTATCACACATGACTATTGGGCTGAGGTCCAAAATTTCATTACATTACAAAATTTCTTTTTTTAGTGCTTCTGAAAACGGCTCTTAAGTGTGGCCAACACACCTGTGTTGGCCACACTTAAGAGCCGTTTTCAGAAGCACTAAAAAAATGGCCACCTGGCCATAGTTCCTAAAAAGAAACAACCGCTCTAGTTCTGTTCAGCTCCCTGAGACCTATTTTATGATGTATCACACACACACTATTGGGCTGAGGTCCAAAATTACATTACTTTGACAGCCGTAATATTTTTTTTTAGCTCTTCTGAAAACGGCTCATTGTCTATAGCAGGGTTGGATTTCGTACTATAATTATAGTATTTATACTCTAATTTCATGCTTCGTACTATATACTATCCGTAACTGGGGAGAGTACAACGAAATACTATAATTTTAGAACAATCTATAATAGCCGTTTTCCATCATTTTTCGTACAAAACGCCTCTTGTTTTTTTTCTTTCGATACTTTCCTTTTATTTATTATTCTGTTGGTACGATTTTGCATAAAGTAGTCTCGTCGTGAGTGCATTTTTTTGTGTGAGTGCATTAATTTTTTCATTTTCATTCGAATCGAAATTGAAACGAATGGTTGGTGGGTAAAGTTGGGGGCAGGGATGAAAATGACGAAATACCGAGAGAATCCAGGCCTAGGAAAAAACGTCTGAAGAGAGGCGATATGGTCGAAAAACAAAAATACTATAATTTTGTACAAAATACTTGAAAATACTATCTTTTTTGTTTTTTTGTGCTCTCCCTTTCAACGTACCTAAATCCAACCCTGGTCTATAGACTATTGGTTAATAAATTCAATATGGCCGTTGTGTCATTGATGAACTTGTGAGTTAATTTTGGTTTGTTGTTATTTGTTATTTTCTAGTTTTTCTACAGCTATTTCTCGTAAATCGACCTAAAATGTATTTTATCAACGAAATGTGCCCTCATAAAAGCTTTAATGGTTTTTTGTGACGATGGTGCTTAAAAAATATATCGTCAAAATTAAAATTCATGGAAAGTCAGAAAAGAAGTCATGGAAAAGTTAAAAAAAGATAAATGGGATGCCCTTGCAACAATAAAATCTTTCGACTTGGGTAAGGAATTTGCTTTTTTTCACATTATGTTAATCTAAAGAAACTGGAAAAGAACAACAAAGAAAAACATGAATTGAAACATGAATTCTCATGAATACACTTAGCATACGACGCAGTTATCTTGGTCTTTACATAGAAATCTGGCGAATGGAAGTACCTATGTAAAACTATGGAAACTATTGATCCATGAATGATGGAGCTTTTGTATAAGATTACTGTTGCATTGAAATTGTAATGAGGGCTATAAATAGGCTCTAACCTGCCATACCTCGCTTTCAAATATAAGTTTGATTTGAGGACATGTAATGGTACAAAATTTGTAATCTTTTTTCATACCTACTTATTTTGATTGATTCTTTGTGATTCATGACTTTTATTTACATAGGTACCTACATCAAGCTTAAAAAAAGATTGGCAAAAATCTGAAGTACAGAATTGCCCTTCAGAAGGTGTTTCCATGTTGGTCTTTATGCTGAAGTGAAAATGACAGGACTATTTCTGAGCTTAGGCTATAATCACCTTTGACAGGATTCCATGTGGTGGAGATTACAAATGTAGCCCACTACAGAGATCTCTTCTCAATTTCAGGCATCACCCGAGACAGTCACCATGAGTCTGTCTTCCACGAGCACCAGATTGAGATCATCAACTCCACTGCTACTACCCCCATCAGTCTACTTGTCCAGTCTTTGGTTCAGCAACTATGCTCCCTTCTTGAAAAAGACCCACTTAGAGCGGAGCAGCTTTACAAGACCATCTGTGAGAAGTTACATGACATGAACTTGATAGATAACTCTTATGCCATGGGAGAGTTTGAAGTCATGAGAAGCCAGTATCAAAGAGCACTGTATCAGCTTGTCACTGTCGCGAATGGTGCAGAAATACCTATAACACTGCCAGCTATGTGGCCTATAGTTCAACCATCGGGACTGGAATGGTCACGATATCACAGAGAATTCGAAGAGCTGTTTTTCATAGCTGGTGGTGGGTTTGGTAGTGTTTTTAAAGCAAGGCATCGTTTGGACGGAGTGGAATATGCAGTCAAAAAGGTTTACATAAGATCTGCTGATGTAAATTCGATTATGACACATTTGGCTGAAGTCAAAACAATAGCCAGTCTGAATCATCCAAATATTGTCAATTATAAAGCAGCATGGCTAGAACCAATGATAGAAAGCACAGTTAAGAAGACAAAACACAAATACAGAATGGAAATGGACAGCGATGAATTCTCAGCGTTTAATAACCCATCTGCAACATACCCGGGTATTGTGACCTCATTCAAAACTCATAACTCTAAGGAACTTACTAAGAACAATAACAGTGTGTCAGATTTTGTGATATCTTTCAGAAACTCCTCTGCAAATAGCCAAGAAGACGATAAAGAATTTACTGACAGCTCTGAAAGCTCAGAATCTGAAGAAGACACGCCGGAAATAGACGATCATGCTGTTTGCAAATACTTGAACATCAAAGAGTATGAAAACTGCTCACGAGTCAATTTAAAGTGGGCTACACTTTACATACAAATGTCATTCTGCCAACAAACTTTAAAAGAGTGGCTTGACAATCGTAACATGAACTTGACCAGAAAGAGTTCGGTTGACTCGGGCCTCCAACACAGCGAATCTACAGACTCTACATGCCTTGACTGTCCTGCAGGCTCTGATATGAATTACCCAGTCTCATGGACTCATATTGACGTCCTGATTGACATGTTCACTCAGCTGGTTAGCGGTCTTCATTACATACACTCCAGAGGGATTATTCATCATGACATCAAGCCTAGTAATGTTTTTGTGGCCCAAACACAAAGCGGTGTACAGGTTCAACTTGGGGACTTTGGATTGTCATGTCCACTGCAGCAATCGCACAGTGGCCTGGCCTTGGGAACGCACATGTATGCAGCTCCGGAACAGTTGGACGGCCAGTGCAATCCTAAGGTACATTTTGTTTTGTTCTCTCTTATTGTTTCTGCAGTTGGCACAAAATGCATAAGCAGCACTCAATCAAGTACAAAAAAAAATAGTCCTGTTCCCACTTGCAGTGCTCATAATGAGTTTATTTAATAACACTTATTTAAGTACTGACATACCTATTGACATCAGATAATGAATGTACTTCATACGTATCTACTTGCCTGCAAGAAAAAAAAAATCGTTTTGATTTTCGTTATTTTGGTTTTTTATTGAATGTTATTTATTGACCAGTTGGAGTTTTCTTTGTCGAGTTTTTGTTAAATTGTGTGTGCCTTTTGTGGATTAAATATCTGTGGTTTCTCAGTGCGTATTGTCTCAACAAAACTGGTCAGTGTAGGTTTCCTTTGTTTAATTGATCAGACGGTTAGTTTCAGCTATTACAACTCGAGTACATACTTATAATTTAAAACATAATGTGATGGAGCTCACATCTGAATAACTGACAAGCTTCTTTCTTCATAGGTCATCTCACTGTTCTGTTCAAATTTACCTATTTAACAAGAACAAACATTTTAATCATATCATATCGAAAAATCTACTTAGGTGGATGGTCTAGGTACCATTTTATTTCCCAGTTCTCTGACGTGAGTTCTCTATTTTTCACAGAGCGACATGTTCAGCCTCGGCATCATTCTACTTGAAATGTTTGTCCCTGTCAGCACCAATATGGAACGCGCTAAGATCATCGAAGACGCCGGTCGCAAGGGTCAGATTCCAGCGCACCTCACTGCCAATTACCCTAAGATAGCGCATATAATCGGGAAACTGGTCCAGAGGAAGCCTAGCAGGAGGTTGGATACCACACAGCTTCTGGAGGAGCTCAAAAGTATGGCGGACAGTAAAGATGATACAATCAAATCGCTTAAGGAGGAATTGGCGGCTAAAGAGGATGAGATTCAAAAGCTGAAAATGATGCTGGCTCAATTCAGTCACAATAAATGACAAAGTGTACTTAAGATTTTCGTTGGCAAATGTTGGTACTTCACTTGGCTGTTCCTATTCGTGAATCTACTGATGTGCATTGCAGGTTTTTACAAAATCACTCCTAAAAGTCAACAATGGACAACATTTTTGTCAAATTAATATTTTACATACGAGTGGCCAAGTGCAAGTGAGATGCCGGCATTAGCAGTGTGGCGAGAAATTATGTCAAGAGATTTTTTTAAATTTAGATTTTTAAATTAATGGTAAAATTGATTTAAAAAAATATTAATTTCCCGCCATTCTACTGACAGCCTTAATTTTTCTGTGTGTTTGTGTGTGTGTGTGTATCGGTATTTAATTAGTTTTAATAAACTTTGCCTTAACTAATTAGTTCTTGTTTTTATTTTATTTTGTTTGTAAACTGGAATGAAAAACGGAGGTTTATTAAAAACTTTATTTACAAAAAAAAAACACTAACACGCGCGTATAAATTATACTAACTCTACAGTATTTAAAAATATATTTACACAGTTATCTAATTTTAAGAGATGAACAGAGTATTTTCAAGGCAGACCGAGGACAAAACCGTAGCCAAAGGTTTATTTTTTTTTGCGGTAGGCAGAGTGATGTAAAATCTAAGCTTCACTGAAGCTATTTTGGCGGGTAACGAATAAAAATAAATGCAGTGGCGTACGCCCTTGAAGCTGGCCGCTTAGAGGATGTTGTCTATGGCGTGGATCACGCCATTCGTTGCCGGGATGTTGTGCGTGATCACCTGCGCGTTGTTCACCTTGATGCGGCCTGAGGACAGGAGGAAAAACGCTTAGTTTTTCATAAGATGTCTACAAAAGAAAACTAAACTGTTAGTTAAGAAAGAGAAAATCTTTGAACTGCTTGCGATCGCAAACGACAATTTCAGTGACAGGTCAAGTGTCACTTACCGAAGAGAACACCAAATCTCAATGCCACGATAGACGTGAACCTAAAATTCAGGAAATATGGGTAAAAGATTATCCTGCACGTATGTAGGTATCCAAAGGGGAAAAAGGGTGATACCAATGGCGTTCCATACATACGTCTTTATAGATATGGAATTTGGATGAATTAACTTTCCGGCCCATATAAAATACCTGTACACGATCGCATGTTTTGTTTGTCTAAGAAAGGACCAACAAATTAAGATTTAAATTTATCCACTCTGTAATGCAACTGGAAAGCAGAGCTTTTATTTATTGCCTACATCACGTCATCTTCTTTCCTCAAACTAAATCTCCTCAAATCAAAGTAGGTATTTTTATTCAAAACAAAAACTGACTTAATAAGCGTTGTACGAGTTAAATTAGGTGTCGATTTTAAAACGGACAAAAAATTTCAATTCATTAATTACTTCGTATAACTTGATTCAAACCTTGGCCTCGCCAACTTACCAGCATTCTTCTGCAGTGTCAACGGCTTGGCATCCTCCATAGAGTTTCTCAGCTGGTAGTACCTCATGCCGGCACTGTATAGGGTGCCGGGCAGGATATGTCTCGCCACTAGCGCCTTCGCAGCTGACCTGTCCGCGTACTTGGCCAGTTCAGCTGGGGGGAGCCGCGCAAAAGCCGCGTCGGTTGGCGCGAATACAGAGTAGGTTTTGCTTTCTGGAAAGGCAAACACAGTTTAGCTAGAAAAGCAGAGGAGACGGAATTTTGACAAAGTAGTTACCTACCTAAGTTTTATTGTGTTTTAAAAGGATGTTGTCCAAAGCAATAACGAAAAACTAAAACTCGAATTATCACCTCGAACGTGTGGGTGATGTCCTGAAGATCCTACGGACTTACTCAGAAACTGCGACGGACTGTTTCATTATTAGGAGCGCTTAGCGCATCGGTTTAACCCGTAACTTTACTGACTGTTATTCTTTACAATTATATTTGTATCATAGATATAATATTATAATGATAAACCTAATTTCTCTTCACGTTAATACGCTGTCGAAACTTAATCAATCTCTCTATCAGGTGCAGTTCATTGTTTTGATCTCGTCTCGCGGTCCAGCGGTCGCTTGACTAGCTAGGTAAGTGGAGGTCATTGGTCCGATTTCCGCCGTACCTACTTGTGTGATGTGAAGATGACATTCCACTCAAAATACACCCTATTTCAATGATTTTGTCGTTTTTCCCTGTTTGTGATTGATTGATTGTGTTTTGTGGAGGTCATTTTGGTTTGTGATATACCTACTAGGGTGGTTGTCATTCCTTCATATCACGGGGTGTACCTAACTTAGGACCAGAACCAGACGGTCCTAAAGGCCGCTTTACCTGCTAAAGTCTCCGCGAACCCACTGGCGAAGATGGCCTTCAAGAAAGTGGTGAACCGACGGTCTCTGTCGGCTTGGAGAGTCTGTACCAAGTCTCCGACTGGTAGAGGGAACATCACGCGGTCTACTGCGTGAGCGATGCCCTGGAAAATGAAGAATGGCGCTGATTGACAATTTTGCTTTAGTAGGTAGCTAGGTAGGTAGTTCGGAATTGAGTATATAATTGTTAGATTTTTTTGTGGGATGCTAAAGTTGTCTTTATAATATGCGACAACGTCGACCAAGTAGGCGAGGTATTATCGAGGGGCAAGATATGAAGTATGTATTTATAGGTATTAGGTTTATTATTATTTTATATTTATTAGGTATCCGAAACCGGCGCGCGGCGTATGCGCAATGCGCATGCAGCGAATAAAATTATGTTGATGAAGCAAAAGAGGTTTGTCAGAATTAATACAGTGGCGTGTGGAAAGGTCTCCCTCCCTCCCATAACCCTTTTGGGATACAGGCATGATGAGGCTTGATTTGCAAAGACTCTTGGCACTTTCTACTGATACCTATTGACGATATAGATTTAGATTGAGACTGATATAGATTTGAAGACCTCTGTGGGGCGCAGCGGTTAGGGTATCTAACTACCATGCGAGAGGTCCCGGGTTCGAATCCTGGCTGTTTGTGACGTCGCAGTTTCTATTTCCCACGACACAGGGTATCCTAGTGTGGGGCCAGAAGCAATGTATGTAAATTGATCAGATACGAAAAACTTTTACCGTGGGACCAACTCTAAAAAGTCTTAAAAAATAAATCAGCTGTTCCATGCATTTTGTTCAGAGGTATCGAATTCTAGTTATAGTGGTTTTTCGCGATTCCAAGTTTCGACCCCATAGTAAAAGTTGCGACTTGATGAGTAGAATAGGTACCCTGAATCGGGGGTTCTTTTACAAATCAACAGCCTCTATTTTTCACAACTTTTAATAATAGCTTCTGTGCTTCTGATTATCCCTTCAAAAACTCACCTGAGGAATATGGATATCCTTCTTGTCATCCAGGACTCTGGCTCCGTTTATCGTCGTCACCTTGACCTCGTTCCATTCGACGTCGTGCATGTCGTACTGATTGACCCTGAGCTGGGTGCCGGCCAGGGATACTCCAGTCATCTCGTCCTGGAGAGAGGCGATGTCGAAAGCGCCAGGGATGACGTGGTGAAGGAGCAACTGTGGAAGAATGTCGGGTTGACTTCAAAATGAAAAAAAGTGTTAGCGGTAACTTTCAGACAAATATCTTATCCTGATCAAAGTGTGTTTTGCTATATGCTAAGTACCTAAGGTCATCACAAACATGCATTTACGTCCAGACTAAAACCATATGTTCATTTCAAATACAGTGGTGTGCAGTGGGCATCGAACCCGCAACGTCTACGAGGCAGTCGAACTTTCTTAAGGGGCATAGCATTTAACAGCATTTGTTTTGGTAGCTTCTCTTGGTATTAGTTGCATTCTAGTTTGGTGAGATTGTAGGGGACCATCTACATACCTAAGTGGCCTGATCACAGAACCCTTATAGAGCTCATTATGAGGGCCATTATTGTTTGTTAAGACGTATGTTATTTTGTACCACATGAAGCAATAAACGATTTTGAACTTGAACAGGTCAACATCGACGGATTCAACGTGACACATGTTATTTTCTTGTATTGAGGGTGTGATTTTCAATTATCCCAGCGTGATGTTGGTACAGTATGTTGTGCAGTTCAATAATTGTCTTAGACAATACTTATATGGGGGGGCGAGACATTTCAACATTTCCTTTATCCAATCGCCCGCCCGGGGTATATCTACATTTACAAATATACCTGTTTTATTTTCTCCAGTACACATTGCACTTAAAACTTATAGAACGTCTTAGCATTAGCATGTTACATTATGTAGTAGAAGACAGGAGTCCAAAATAGGTTTTCCCCGTGCTATGGATCTCCTAGATTGATCTGCATCAACACTAGGTTCCACGTCATTTGCCGTAACTAGGTAGTTATTACGGAAGTGTGTCCTTGGAATGTAAATCATCATATAACATTGCACAATCTATAAGCTTTCTCCTCATCAATGCCTCGTTAGTGATCTCAGTATTACAAAATTATGAAAGTGCAAAACCGCTTACCAAATTAAATACTTACACCACTAAGAAGTCTCGGGTTGTCGCGGAACTTTTCCTCAGCTTTGTCGGGACCTCCCAATTGCACCAGCAATGTCCTAAACGCCTTGTCTGTGGGCGCGAAGATAGTGTAAGGGCCTGTTTCATTCAGAATCGTGTCTAGGCCAGACTGGCGCAAGTATTTCGCTGTAGCGAAGAGACCGCTCTCCTTCAAGATGTCAACTAAGCCCGGATTGGCCTGTCTTCCGAAGCTTGAGTGACCCTGAGAAGTTTCCAGTTGGCTTGGGTTGATTGTGCTTGAGCCGATCACAACTAGGTCATCATTGTAACTCGTGGATCTGTATGTGGGTGTAGTGCTGACGATTGGAGAACTGGGGCTGTAAAGGCCTTGATTCCTTGTGGTTTGGATGTTGTTGTTCCTGTCTTGTGTATACGTTTGTTGTGTCGATTTGACTGTGTATCTTTCAGTGGTTGGGCTGTATGATCGAGTTGTAGCCGAGTAAGGCTTAGCGGTTTTGGCTGTATGGGCAGTTGAGCTTTGCCTATAAATGGTACTCGGTGACGGGGTGGTATGTATTACGGGGTTGGTGTGCCCTGAAGTACCCAGATTGGTTGTGGTCACGAAGCTAGAATAGCTGGATGGATGGTAGGATGAAGCAGCGACGTATTCTGATTCAGTAACAGGGCTAGAAGTGGAACTGCTTATAGAGTTTGAGATCTTAGTAGAGCCAGGGAGTTGAATTTCTCCACGCTTGATTTTATTTAAAATGCTCTCTACCTCGGGGCCTTCTTCAGTCTGCTGTCCGTTGGCTTTGACTCCCTTGACTTTATAAGACCCGTCATCTTGTTCTTCCAAAAATACGAATGTTACTTTCTTCTTGTTATGTAAAGAGTTGTGTAGATTTTTAGACACTTCCTCTAGTTTGCCATCCTCGGCTTGCTTGATTAATTCAAAATTGGCGCCTGGTGGCAGTACTCCCTTAGTCAAATCTTCAAAGGAGATTCGGTTTTCCTTCTGCGGTGACGCAGTAACTACTTGGGAAAGGCTAGATCCGTCCGCGGTGATTGCAGCTGCGCCTTTGGGGATTAAATTGGGATTGTTAGTCCGAATTACTTCGAATTTTTGGCCGTTGAGTGATATTTCCCGGGATGAGAAGTTCTTGGAACTGAAATCTTCAGGGTTTTCAGCTAATGCTACTCTCAACTGCTTGAGGATGTCAGGCTTTTGTAGTAAAGCTATGCTCTTTGCTCTTAGACTGTCATCGAAACCTTTAGTTTCGCTTTCTTCGAGTAAGTTCTTGATTTCACTGTAGAGTTTTTGCTTATTTTTGTCTTGTGGTGGTGTTCTAGGCTTCATCGTAGCTCGAGCCCTGAATCTGGTTGTCGGTCGAGGCGTGGTGGTGGTCGTGGTCGTTGTGGTCGTGGTGGTGGTAGTAGGATGAGCCTTCTCGTAAGCCTCTACCGCTTTCCTGAATAAGTCTGTTTCATGGGGTTGGATAGGTCTGCGCTTCTCCTGGTTTCTGAACTGTTCTTCATAGTTTTCTGTCGTGGAATAAGTGGGGATGATTTTCGTGGCTTGCTTACTCACAAATTCTTCGTGCAACTTATCAACTTTTTCTTGCTGTTTCTGCTGTTGTTTTTGAACAAACTCCTGGTGCTTTTGGATGATCCTCTGACGCTCTTGCAGTTCTTTTAGTTTTTCCAAGTTCTCCTTCGACTGTTGCTCAAAGAAGTTTTGGATTTGCGAAGTCTGGCTGTTACCAAATAGAGGAGCTTGTCCAAGAGTGGTTTGGAAAGCGATTTGATGGGCATCGTTCAAGTTGGGGTTTAGAAGTGCTAGGTTAGGAGCAGGCTGGACCGATATTGGACTTGGTTGACTGATGGGCTGGAATGACTGCTGCTGCGGAGGGATGGTAGGCAAGAAGGCAGGTTGTGTCGGTCGCTGTTGTCCGATATTAACCGTTGGATTGGGATTGAATTGTGGCACATTTTGTTGGAACTGATTGTTCTGGAACGTCGGCACTGTAGGCAGAGGCTGGCTTGGCAGTAAGTTTGGAGTTTGCTGACGCAACTGCGGTTGCAAGCTTGGCTGAGGGAATTGGTTTTGCAGAATAGGTTGCACGTTCTGTTGTTGATTGTACTGGAATGGAATGTTACTGGGAAGAGGAATGCTGTTTTGAATCTGAACATTGTTCGGTATTGGGTTTTGGTTGAGTAGGTTGTGGCCGTTGAATTGTGGCACATAGGGTTGCTGAATTGGTTGTTGCTGGCTGAAGAGTGGCTGTTGGAAGAAAGACTGTTGCGTTGGATTCTGGATCAAGACAGGCTGAGGCTGAGGTTGGAAATTCTGCAGTGGTGAGTTGACGCCAAATCGCGTTTGGTGCTCATTGAAGCCAGGGTGGCCCAACTGCACCTGTCTTCGTCTGTCATACTCGTTGTCTATCTGGAAAGAGAGAGAAAAGAGGCGTTACATAAGAAGTCAACTGAGTAGGAAGATAGATACATACTATGATACGGTGATTTAGTCGTAGATCATTCGCAGGCTGACAAACTTTATGTCAGTAATTACTACCTAATGATGATTGTCGATTATAGCAGTTTTATCCAGCGTCTACAAAGTTATGGGAACGCGGTTGTTCATCGCTCAGAAGTGCCTGTTACATTACAATGTTAGTGGGTGAGTAAAACAATCTGTCTTGCAACAAAACACCTCGGCAAGAGTTCTCATCATAACCGCAGAAGATAATCGTGTTGACGTAATGCCATCAGCAAGCGGCGACAGAAAATAAATCGAAATTATTTTGTGCTGAGCGTTGATGCAACTCAATCACGAAATTTTAGGAAACGCACAGTAAACGTCTTATGTTTTCGAAGATTTTCTCAAACCCTTCACAATGTATTTCCCTTAATTGTGAAATGAACCTTATGGCAGTCAACGGCTGAGTAGACTAAGGTTCTTTACCATACAGTGAAAAACCTGAACCCTTAAAAATGGGCTTATTATGTTGTCTGTCCGTCCGTCGTTCTTCAGAACAAAATACTATAATTATCAATATATTAGTATTAAGCTCGCCTTTGTGCAGATCTTTTCTTGTGCAATAAAGAATTTTTCATTCATTCATCAATACAAAGTAAGTAAGTAGCTATAAAATAATATGGTCCGAAGTCCAAAGCAAGCATCACTAGCCGATATACATATTATGTTTCTAGTCTAGCGGAAGATTAAGTGCCACGGTCCGGCGCTTGCGCAGCCAAGAAAGTGCATTCCAGTGCGGGAGCGCATCTCACGTTGCGCCCGAGGCGACAACAGGCGCTTTCCGCTTGCACTTTGTTAATTCAATGGTCGGTACTTAATCCTTATCATCATTCTTAGGATATCTGGATGATATTTTTACGAATGTTTCGGTTGTTTGCCCCGCAATGAGTCAGTTTATATATTCTTAACACTTCAAGACGACAACTAACTTTGTTGTATGCCAGCAGGCCTAAAGGTAATACGCTCGCCTATTGAATAACTTTCAATTAGGATGATTATACCAATAAATAAACTTACAATTATTATAATTTAACCTAGTTAGTAGGAACTGAACCTAGCTACTAGGAATAAGCCCTGTCTGAATACTTTGTCAGTGACAATATGCTGAGACAGCGGCCTTTTAATAATCGCAACACACATTGCCATCAACCTAAAAATTTTAGTCAAAAATTTAGTTAGTTATAATTTGGGTGTGTGCATGTTAATTTGTAAGAGAAGTTTTCAATTTATGCATGTATTTTTAAAGTGTGCCATTTAGGTACTGTTGCATTTAATATTGTTACAATGTACGTAAGTGTGTCAAATGGTGTTATGGTTTATCAATAAAACATTTCACTAGTTATAGGAGATAGCGTAGATATATTTGCAATTAAACGTAGGTAGGTAAGGTGTAATAAGCTAAGTGCTTCATTTAAATATTTCGTGGAATCGCACACATGCTCGTGCTGAAAACGGGGCTATTTCCGTAAAGTGACCTCTTAATTAAACAAGCTGATAAAATATTTTTGTTTCGATGTTTTTTTCTCACTTTTCGGGTTTCCCCACTGATTGGGTTTTGTACTCATAATTAATTTAAAAAAACATGGTCAGCTTGTAATTAAATAGCATTTTTTGGGGTACCGGAATACTTAAAGTCCATACGTCACCAAAGGTTCATAGCTGTTTTACTTGTAATATAATGTAATTAATTCGTTTATTAGCTAGGCAAACGATGACTATGTTACTGGTATTAATGACAATGGATTGTTAACTAGACGTGCAATAAAGACATTTGCTCTACACTCGTAGAAATTTTGCTCGAGTACATATTTCACGACTTGACAATGCAATTTGTCTCACTGGTCAGTTATTAAGTTACAATCACCGAAAGCTGCAATTAACTTGCAAGAAATCGCGGTAAATCAATAGAATAGGCCGAATAAATCAAATTCGTCGGACGTTAACGATCAACGCCACACTGTGATTGTGACACGAATGACACGGGTATCTAGTCAACGAGAGATACGGCTTTTGAGATCCTCTAATACTGTCGTTAAAATTTAAATCATTTGCGTTATGACCTTGAAAAAAACAATAATAAAAAATAATTGTTATGGCGAGACGATCGGCCGGTCAAAAATTCTACAGGCGGTCTAGTTTATCCATATACTTAGGTCTCCAAAACAACTCATCATTAGCCCATTATGTCCCCACCGAGACCCTCTACCACGGGGCCCAAGTCCGGATTGGTGGAGGCTTGTAAGACTAGTGGCTGGTTTTACTGTCAGATGTTTTCCAGCCGCCCTAAGGGCTCTTACTTGGCTTAACGACTGCCATCTATCGACGACAGCTTAACCAACTGCTTAACGTGACTTGCGAAGCACGGAACCGCTTGGAAAAAATACCATTAGCGTTTGTCATAGACGGTGACCCATCCATGGACTGAACGTGGCTTAACCTTAGTGATCGTTTAAGATCACTCAGGCAGCCTAGGCTACGAGCGACTAATATTAACAGGCCTATAAAATAATACCTATCTGTAACATGTGAAGGTCGACGTAATGCTCTTATTGTGATTAAAAAAGTTATGTTTTACTGCGAAAAGGTTTCATTAACAAAATATAGAAAGCTAGATACATGAAACATAAACATTTACATACAGGCATATACATTGCTTCTGGCCCCACACTAGGATACCCTGTGTCGTGAGAACCAGAAACAGCGACGTCACAAATATGTAAACATCCAAGACCTGTGTTTTTTGTTCCCAGTCGAGGTTCGAGCCCGGATCCTCTCGCAAGGTAGGCAGATGCGCTAGCCGCTGCACCATAGTAGTCCACTGTACAGTCGACAGCACATCATTGTATACACCCATGCACTCTACCCCGTTGTATTACGGGCGACTTTGCAACTAAAATGTGAAGGTTGATGTGCTGTCGACTGTACTTACACATACGAATAAGCTTATTAACAAAACATAGAAAGCTAGATACGATTGGTTAGGTTCCTATGCTTATAAAGATGGAGCAATTACGTTGATAATCGTCACGAATCGAACAACGTGAGCACGTTTTGGTTTCACTTTTCGTTTTATTAATTTGAGAGAAACGAATTGTTGGTACTTTTACATTCCGTTGTATCGCAATTAGAATCTTAATGGAGATTTCGGTGATTGATAGATGAAATTCGATTTATGGTTTTAGTGTGAATGAGGGTACGGTGGGAAATCTGCATGATTATATTTTGTGAGTAGGTTCTGAAAGTTTTACTGCAATTATTTAGACCCCCTAGATCATGTGATAAAGAAAAAATAAGCGCAAGAGCCTAAAGGCAAGAAAATCGAAGAAGTAAATGACGCAATCTGTGGCGCAAAGGTTAGAGCATCTGACTACCATGCGAGAGGTCCCGGGTTTGAATCCCGGCTTGGGACAAAAAAACAAAACATTGATATGATTGTATGTCGCTGTTTCTGGTTCCCACGACACAGGGTATCTTAGTGTGGGGTCTGAAGCAATGTATGTGCCTGTATACGTAAATGTTTATGCATAAGTAGTTATTTAATCTGCAACAATGCAAGGAGGACATGTTTCGAAAAGCAATTTAACACATACGTACATACATAAGCTCGCGCCTGTATCCCAGGGACTGCCCCTTGCCACGATCCTGACAGATCACTTTCGCTTCATCGACATTCATTAGTCGTTGCATGCACGTACGCCGGTTTCGGGTACTTTCAATCTTGCCCTTTGCTTTGCTTTTGCCCCTTACTCCCACTCGATATATTTCCTTGTTCAGTCTTTCTTACTTTATCCTCTCCACATGTCCAATTTAGCACATTAAGAATACGCTATTACGATGTATTCTTATTCTTACTATACACGAATAAAACGGCAGCAAAACTCATATCAAGTCTCTTTTATTAATTCTTTAGTTAGTATTATTACAAAGTAGATTAGTTCGGACGAATTGGAAAAAAAATGTGGCGCCCAATGTGGGGCTTTTTTTCTTAATTTCATTGGAAAACTTCTCCTATTAAGCGCTCGTCAAGTTCATTTAATTTCTCTTCATTTTGTTTTCAAAGGCTCAAGGGTCAATGCTCTATCAAGGTCAAATTGCTGAAGCACTGACCTGTGTATTAAATATACTCGTAGTAGGGTTACCAACCCTACTACGAGTATATTAGGGGCTCAAATACTATATTTCTAAATAAATATTAGTCGGGGAAACTACTATATTTTGCGTAAAGCTGGGTTCCCAGCATAAGTCAAAGTCAAAGTCAAATATTTTATTCATAGTACAAACAAAATGTTTACTTAATGAACGTCAAAGTTGTTAGTTTCACAATTAATAGATTACATGGAGAAGAAACTAACAGCCTTAATCTTTTACTAAAGCTCGTTCTTCAATACAAATTAAACACAAAGAAAATTTTTAACCACATAAGATAAGATAAGATAAGAATATTCTTTATTGTACCAGGAAAAACATTAATACAGAACATTAACAATAAGATGCAGTACAAGAGGCGGCCTTATTGCTTAAAGCAATTTCTTCCAGGCAACCGACGATGGAAAGATGCTGACGGAAAAGAGAGACATACATACTATTTTTTTACTATTATTTTGCCATCTATTATATTTTTCGAGGTATAGCTTCCAAAATACTATATTTGTTAGAAAAAAAGTTGGCAACCCTACGTGTAAGTTTAATGAGCTTCAATGCTTCATTACAATCGGATCACATCTCGCACGACTCTCGAGCAATGTTAATTAAACACCAAGGATTGATAACATACGATGTGCAGTAATAATTAGTTCGTTGAAAAATGTCTGTTGTATTCTATAAGTCGTAATTAGGGAAAAAACGGCCGAGCACGCTAGACTGATCGTGATCGGTAAACAAATGAGTTTGTGTCAGACTCAGGCTGGGAAACGATTTATGACTCTGTCTATCCTCAAGCTATTATACGTTGAAGTGAGGTGAGGCAGACTGTAATAAAAATAAAGGTACATACTTTTCTCTGCAATGATAAGAATCGCGATATTTTCGCTGCATAATAAAACTTCGACTGAAAGTAGCTTTTATCAGGCTGTCTATATTTGCGTTTGTTAATTTTTGCAACAATGCCTCTCGCTAACGTGATGAAAAACGTCGTGAAGATACCCTAGCTTTTCCTTTAAGTCGTCTGAAATCTCCTGAACCAGACACTGCAGCGGGAGTTTTGGATTTGATTTGAAAAATTATTTATTGCACAAGAAATCTTCTGCACAAAAGCGAGCTTAAAACTAGTATTTTTCGTGATCTTAAACGATCACGAAGGTTAAGCAACATAGGGCGTGTGTGGCGCGTTCAGTGCATGGATGCGTGACCGTTCTATGACTAACGCTAGTGGCATTTTTCCGAGCGGTTCCTTGCTTCGCAAGGCACGTTAAGCAGTCGGTGTTGGCTGCCGTCGATAGATGGTAGTCGTTAAGCCAAGTCAAAGCCTTAGGGCGGATTGAAAACCGCCCCCAACTTTACCCACCATCCCTAGGAGTTAAAGGACCGAAGAAGAAGAACCATGGGTGATGTGGAAAGAGTAAGGAATTAATTGCCACTAGACGCGATAGAAATCACCTAACATGCATGTAAATCCTTTAATCCGACCCGGCGACGGGTCCGATTAAACTACGGCGCATTCCGTCAGGCCCCGTAGACCCGCCGGCCAGGTCGGTTTTGCGACGGCACTTTGAATCGTATTTTGAAGATAATACAGACTACAGTTGTATGAACATGTTTTAATCTTTGAAAAACTGATAAATTTAAAATATTAATCTGTGAAAATGTTCTACGTCGCCATACCGAATCAAGTTGAGGAGAGAGATTTCGCTGCATCTTGAGTGCATTGTCTACTCGTTCTTTTACAAAGAATAGAGTTCTCTCTTCTCTGTAATGTGGTCAGTCAAAAGACGCCTTGAATAATAAGTACTCCGACTCTGCACTTGTGTAATGTGCATTGTGTCTCAACGCTTTCCGCAAATAGATGAAAGTGAACAACTTTCGATTCGTCTTCTCCAGCTGCATTTTAATGGGAGTTCCTAGGAATGCACCGAAGGAAATTACTGCGGATTACGTTATGGTGCGGGCTTTAGGGACGGTTTCTGAATTGAGAATTACGCTAAGTAACTACTTAACTGTAGTGCCGTCTCATCAAATTTCTCAGAGAAGTGACAGAACCGTACCTAAGTATTTACTTAGTGAAATTCTCAATTCAGAAATCGGCCGTTAGGATGGGAGATGGTCGCTTTGAGATAGGTAACTTTATGATGAGGTGTTGGTAAATGAACCAAAAATAAAGATAAAATCTCTAAAATTGCAATGTTTAACTTAGTTTTTTTTATTTATTACATATAGGGTCTGTTTCACAATCTGCAGCTAAAAGTTCTGGATAAGCTATCCGCAACCAGGGCTGCCGTTTGTTCTAAATTTGAAGCCATAAACGAACAAAGGCAATATAGGAAAATTTGTTCAAATTTAGAACAAACGGCAGCCCTGGTTGCGGATAGCTTATCTGGAAATTTATTTGAACACTAGCTGTTGCACGCGACTACGTCCGCGTGGGCTTTAGTTGAGTAAAGTGTAAAGGGATACTTGTAGCGCATGCAAAAGAGCTTTCATACTAACTTCGCAACCCCCCTTTACCCCCTTAAGGGATGATTTTCGAAAAATTACTTTACACATCTTTCATGACTTTCAATGAAGGACCTTCATGCTGAATTTCATTCGAATAACTTCATAAACGGCAAAGTTTCATACTAACTTTGCAGCCCCTTTTACCCCCTTAAGGGATGATTTTCGAAAAACTATTTTACATGTGTTTCATGACTTTTAATGAAGGAACTTCATATTGAATTTAATTCGAATAACTTCAAAAACTGCAAAGTATTATACTAATTTTGCACCCCCCTTTTTCCCCCTTAAGGGATGATTTTAAAAAACTATTTTGCACGTGTTTCATAATTTTTAATGAAGAACCTTCGTACCAAATTTAATTTGAATAACTTTAAAACCGGAAAAGTTTCATACTAACTTTGAACCCCCATTTTACCCACTTAGGGGATAAATTTTCCAAAATCCTTCCTTAGTGCTCCCCTACGTTACAAAAGGAACCTTGCAAGTTTCTAACCCTTATAGTTTAGGCCCTGCGTTGATATGTCAGTCAGTCAGTCAGTCAGCTTCTCCTTTTATATATACAGGGTGGAATTTTGTAATGCCCCCTGAAGGGGAAGTACTCTTAATACTGTAGATAGAAAATTTTACTCAAAGAAAACATTCTTTTGTTTTTGAAAAGAAAGAAAACTGCGTTCAAAGATTTTTAAAAATTCACTTGCCTCACCCGGTATCGAACCTACTAAAATCTGTGAAGTTGCACCCTGTACTTTTATTGCATCGATCGTTAGGGTCAATTATAAGGATGAAATCTCTCTAGCAAACTTCATAAATTAAATGAAAGGAAAACAATGAAATCTTAAATTATTAATTCAATGGGTCAAGATAAAGCACTTTTGCTCAAAGATCCGTTTCTTTATGTTACTTATGTTATTAATTAATAATTATCATTGACGTCATTTATTAATTAAAATGACGAATTACTATTTAGATAAGACGATTGCAATTTGTACGTGTTTGTAATGTAGACTCCTTTCTTAGATGCGACATAACTTAGATATGTAAAAAATCAAATTTACATTAAATCTTATGAGAATGTAAACGAGTTGAGAGTTGAACTTCAGAATACGATTTATAACATTCACCACAACACGTTATTAAAGGTTACTAGAAATGAATTCGTTAGAAGAATAAAGTGTATACAAGAAAATGGAGCCCATTTCGAGCAATTAATTAGTTAGTTTACCAGTAAATAATTAAAACTATTTAAGATTTCATTATTTTCCTTTCATTTAATTTGTGAAGTTTGTTAAAGAGATTTCATCCTTATAATTGACCCTAACGATCGAAGCAACAAAAGTACAGGGTGCAACATTCACAGATTTTAGTAGGTTCGATTACCGAGTGAGGCAAGCGAATTTTTAAAAATCTTTGAATGCAGTTTTCTTTCTTTTCGAAAATAAAGGAATGGTTTTTTTGAGTAAGTTTTTCTATCTACAGTATTAAGAGTACTTCCCCTTCAGGTGGCATTACAAAATTCCACCCTGTATAGATTGTGAGACAGGGGTTTATATTAAAAAATAAATGCCGCCTTTCCCACCAGTCACTAGTCTAACAAGCTTCCACCAATCCGGACTTTTCCTCCGTAGTGGAGTACCTATACCTTCCTCAGGGAAAAGACCCTTGCCCCTCGGTGGGGACTTAATGGGTTGATAATAAAGTAAAAAATTGGCTGGTGACTGTGCCAAGTAATTCCGCTAAAAGTAAGTCCGTATGCATTCTCATCTAATTACTTTATGTGATAAAAACTATACCAACTTCCTAACCTATTTAGACTGGCGGACTGACCTCTATACCAAATCAAGGCAAATGTAACAAAAAACAATGCAAGTTTAATGAACTATGACGTCACCGGGGTCCAAGACCATTACGACAGAGAAATACCTCGCATTATACAAGTCGTAACATTCGGAAATGAAACCGAAAGCTCGCATTACCGGTTTACCTTTCCACCAACAAGAAACACCTTGGGATGAGCAGCTTTTTATTATCGGTGAAAGTAGCGACGTGGTAGCTCTCGACTCGATCAAGTGTTGTGTTGCGATTACGACAGCCATACTCTAGTATGTTTCGCGGAAGCCAGGGTTCCCCTGTAGAGCAAGAAGTTAGAAAAAAAATCAAAACAATTCTGCCTGATCTGATCGAACGCTTTGACGCGGCGTATCACGAGGCGCAGCCGAACTTAGGGCCCTGCCTCACCGGGACGCCATGGCCACGTCGCTAGCAGTATTCAAGCAGTTAGTATTGAAATGTATGGTGCCTACCTCACTTGGCGACTGTTGGCGACGTCGCCATTCAATACAAACTGCCTGGATACGTGGCTGGCGACGTCGCCATGGTGTCCCAGTGAGGCAGGGCACTTAGTCGCCACTCACAACAGTACAATTATTAGTAGTAACTGTTTCATTGTACTTTTATTATGCTTATCAATAATGAATACATTTTTAAAACCAATTTTTTATTGTTCCGTCAAGTATTTCGCTTTCCAAAAAGGTTCAGTCACCCAAAAAGTTTGAGAACCGCTGGATTACGATGTGTATTCGACATGAGGAAGATAGCCTGCTATCCATGTGACAAATTAGTATGATCGATCGGATCGGATTTGGATTCATCGAAGCCCGTCTAAACCTTCTCTAAGTCGGCTAATGTAGTTTTAATCTGAAAATAAGTATGTATACTTAGTTATGTTGGCATTTTTTGTAAGTCAAACGCAAGTTGCCTTATTGACAGTGTATTGCATAAGGCATGGCTGTTACTTTTACCGGCTCCGTATTTTTCGATGTGTGGTGTGATACAGTATACTTACGCGACGTGTGTCACCGTAAAACGACACTAGAAATCGGTAATTAAGTTTTTATTCAATTCAAATAGTTTATTTCGGACCATGAAATCCATTTAAATTAACCTAACCTTAAAAATATCGATGAAACATAATTGAAAACATAATTGATTAGTTGGGTAGTCGATTGATCAACTGAATATTATAGTCAGTTACTCAATGAACCAATCAATCAAACAAGTAATATGCATCTTCTCAAAATGATCCCACATAGTGCAATCTGGCCTATCAACCAATACCCGTATAATCCATTTATCTATGTATACTTGGCTTTTTTTTTGGACTTTAAACGACACTGAATTAAAAAACTTTAGCGGTAGACAATTCGATACCGTTTGCAAATTTAGTACTAGCTAGCACTAAATTTGTAAACTGTTTCGAGTTTTCTACAGCTAAAGGTTTTTGATTTAGTGTCGTTTAAAGTCTGAAAAAAATGCCAAGTATAGATAAATGGATTATAGGATACCACTGGCGCTGCCGCGGACGCGGTACTCGTTTGCGCATTATGTCCCTTGCCTTGACTCCACAGCCTTTCCACTGACTCGATATTCTTTCAGAATAGCTTTATTCAATTGACCGAGATCCCAACAAAATTATACAAATAAAACTAAGACACAAATCACTAAACAAATAATAATAATAACTCCCACACAACACAATCACTTGACCTGGGACCCGATTCTGTTAGTGCATTATAGTTCATTTACAGTTAAATGGTCGGGTCACGTGACATGATTTTTAATTCCATTGACGCCTAGAATTACGAATACGCGTGCGCGCTTTGAATCGAAGCGGTACTGAAATTAAATCCACCTAGTCGTGCAACTGTCATTGTACTACAATGCATTAGCAGAATCTAGGCCCTGGTCCTAAGCTATGATAGGCTGTGCAACGGTAACCAGGCACCGACATTACAAACATCGCAAACACCCAGACAAAGGCCATTAGTACAAATATACGGCGGCTTCGAGTGGGAATCGACCCTACGACCTCTTTCTTGATAGCTAAGCGCTGTAACGGCTCGACTAACAAGGCAGTCAATCCCGGTAATCTTCATAAATAACAACCTATACAACAAGTGCCCTACAGAGAACCCGACACCGCAAGCCCGGCGTCCCACGACGCAACCACTGAACCGTAATCGCTTCCTCATGACAAATACCTTCATAACATTAACATAAAACCGCATCTTGGTTCCATCAGTGCGTATCAAAGTATATTACGACAGAAACGAGAGAACGGAGCCAGCAGTAGTAATCGAATCGTTTCGTAATGCCGGAATCGAATTTACAAGTTATTTGAAACGTGGTACGGTGTCCTTACAAGGCATATGCAGAGGTCTCTTATCTAATGTTAAGACCTATTGTGCATACATTATCTTCTAATATATAAAATTCTCGTGTCAGTGTTAGTGCGCATACTTCTCCGAAACGGCGTGGCCGATTTTGATGAAATTGTATATTTATCATCGGTGGGTCTGAGAACAGGTTGTTATCTAATTTTCATAGATAACAACATCATTTATATTTTTAGTATAATGTAATAATTACATTTCTCAATAAAAGCAATCTGAATAATCAATCAGCAATCACGATATTTAATTCGAAATTCTAAATTTGCACCGAAAATTGCCAACAATTCTTAACAAATTTAAGATCAATTAAGCTTGCATCAAAGATAAATGAGCACAAAATTGATTGCATTCAAATCTTAAAATCAATACGCAAATTGAAACAAATTAATGCGTTTCCAAACGGAGTTAACAAACGATCGATTCTAATCTAAATCGGTCAGTCGAATCGGCATTAAATATTTTTTTTATGTTATTATTATTATCAATTTTCACGCTACCTATCGAAACTATGCCAATAGTTGATTTCGATCCGTGGTTTTTTTTCAGTAATTTAGTTAACGTTACGAAGTATTCATGACTTTTTGGGAAATCGAACCTAAGCTTATTTGTCAACGATTTATTGTAGAAGCTAAATCTGGCAGAAGCTCAAAGCTTCCTTCGTATGCCATGTGGAATAACTTTATTTTTCTGTAATTATTAACTTTAGATAAGATAAGATCATCTCATCATAATCATCAACCCTGTTATGTCCGCACCGAGGGGCACGGGTCTCTTCCATGAGGAAGGTTAGAACTCTATTCAGGACAAACTTTTCAAACTTTATTCAGGATACACTTACTTGATTTTTTGGCGGAAGAGTCCGACCAATAATTGTCAAATAATGAACAATTATTGTTCAAGTTATTTTGTGGACAAATAAATCTATTCACACTTCAAAAGAAATGCATCAGAATTCTAGCACAAAAGAAAACAATCTATAAGCCATTTTTCACATCGTATAAAATTTTAACTTTGCCTTCCATTTACATCCAGGACATAATTAATATGTATAGGTATTTGTTTTAAAAAGTCAATATCAGACATAAAGATAGAGTAGTGTTACAATCTTCAAGAAAAAATTAAATGATGAATTGTAGTCCATATTATATTATCTGTAAAAATTTATAACAAACTCCCACCTCATATACAATTGCAAAAGGATTTGACCACTTTCAAAAGGAAACTCCAAGAATTCCTTATATAGAAAAATGCTTTTACTCAATAAAGGAGTAACTACCTAATGTAGTATAAATTAGTATAACCTTAGATTAGGAAAAATTGCAACACCTGCAAAAGGTTTTACGTTCTAATCTTAAGTAAGACCTATGTACCTACACTTAGTCGGCAATAAATTGATTCGATTTGATTTGATTCATTTGGAGTCTAACACCAACGTAGATTTAACATTAAATTTGGTAGGTATATTTTTAAATCTTTGTAGATGTAAATTGTTTATTGTTCTACTGTTGTCAAGGGGCTATCCAGAGCTAACAATAACAAATACCGGGCTTATTCGGCAACCATTTCGGCTCTGGGTTCTAGTTTTTCTCTGTGGACTTTTTTTTTTAGGGTTTAGGTCCTGAAAGAACTCCTAACATTTATGAGTTTTTTAAGTTAATTGTTTAATTGGCAGCGCCTTAGTTACGCTCCGGCTCGCCATTCGTTTTTTCATAATTTACCCAGTGCTCGAGATATGAAAGCTGTTTTTTAACTAATTTTTCTCGAGCGCTAATATCGCTGACATGACAGATATTGGTTACAATATGCGTGCAACCGTAAGATATTCCAGTGCGACACGTTTTACAGGTGTGATTTCATTCGACAATGCATTCGTAAGTAATGTCTATTAACTAGCAAGATCACGCGCATTTCATTCATGCGCACGCGTGTATTTTAACTTGCTGCGCCAACGAATTTGATCGCTCGGCTACCCTCCACCAATCCGGACTTGGCCCCCGTGGTGGAGTATGGCCTATACCTTCCTCAGGGAGAGACCCGTGCCCCGCGGTGGGGACATAATGGGTTGATGATGATGAACAAGAGTAACACAGAAATTACGTAGCTTATAAGCTTAAAATCTAAACGGCCATGTGCACTCTTACTTATTGGTAACCACAACATGCCTAATAAAGTAACATCATAAAAGACTATACAGTCAGCAGTCCTAAAAAATAAAAATTACGAGTAAGGTGTATTCTATGAATTCATAGCTAGAGCTGTACTAATGAGATTTGTGACTCTTGCTTGAGGTCATAAAGTAGGAACATACATTATTATAGAATTTATAAACAGAATTATATCTAATGTTTGGTATTATACAGTAGATTAATATTTAATCGTACTCAGAGCACAATTGTGTCAAGTATTCAACACATTTATGAGCAATAATTATTAAGATAACATAACAATATTCTTTATGGCACACAAGAAACAAGAGACAAAAAAAAATTTACCATTAAAAACATGAATTAAGTTTGTTCATTAAGCTAAAACTGTTTTCAAAAGAATAAATGTGGAGTTTCTTTGTTAGATTCTTCCCCACTTCTCCGCCACTGTCTTTCCTGTGCATTAATATGGTACAAAAAAATTGGTACCCAGTGGCCTCTCGCATTTGAGACGAGAGTTTTACCGATACGCTACCACAGCTGATATATTCATCATCATCATCGGCCTATGGTTGTCCACTGCTGGACATAGGCCCTCCCATTGCACGCCACGGAGCTGAAATATTACTTCAATAACACAAGTCATACCGAACCTAACAAAGTGTCATCAGATGTGCACCTCCGTAAAGACGGGTGTAGAGAAAGTCACGACCGAGAAGAATTATTTATCAGTTGCAATATGACATCTGATGTCAAAGGCGTAAGGGTCTCCGTGACACTTGGTGTGCGTGCAACGCGTGGCCATCGTGTGGCTCAAATGATATGGTTGTTTCACGCTACTTATTATACGCACCATTAAGATGTTTGTGTCAGTATACTCGGATCTTAATGGGCTTTTGGATTATTGTACATTTCACGGTCTTTCCGCTTTCTCTGTCAACTTCACATGCATAGTCTTTCGATTTTTTTGGTTTCTGCGACTTCTTTCGTCACATTCAGATGTGGTTTATTTATTTATAACATTGTAGAGTTCATTCGTTCATTGGTATCACTAACTCTGGATACATTGCGTAGCACTGTTTAGCATATAATTATTATACTTCAAAAAGTGATTGTGAAACGTATATTAAATATTATGAGATCAAGAAATAGGCGCGCAATAACGGAACTCACTGATAAAAATATATTTTGGTATAGAAAAGTCTCAAGGCCAACCTCCAGTTGGTTGGAAATGTTAATGTTATAGAGTTATCCGTGATTCTGGGATCCCGGTTGTGGGTCCTAAATGAGAGAATCGAAATACACTTCAAAAACCATCAGTTACCTACTTCACTACCCCAATTAAAGATGACGGTGAGATTAAATTCGTTTTAAGTAAGATTAACTTTCGAACCCATAATCTCTCTGAGAGAGTACGCCATGCCAGTGTCCCATAGTGGGTTGCTTACATGCAAGATTAGTTTGTTAGCATCTGTTAGTTATTGTGACGTTTCTTTCAGGTTTTCTGCAATAAAATGACTGTTGCCGTCGATTCAGTAATAAACCTTGTTTCGCGAACATAACCTCTACAAAAGCGTGCGAAGCTTGTTATGTACGCCCCATTGTTCGCTCCCTTACTCATGTTTGTGTTTTCCTGATGTTTATCTTTCTTTATTCAACAATTTAATTGAACTTTCACTCTCGGAGGCACGCTTTAAGTTCTTTTAATTGATGACGTTATCTTTTATGACTTGATAGTTGCATTTGAGGTATTTTTGGGAGATTTTTCAAGTGATTATATCAGTTTTATCACGTTGAATGACTCTACTTTGGTTTTGATGACGGTTAAAGCGTTACGGTTGGAAGCGATAGCGATACGACCGACAATTTGTGATGGAAACTTATTTCTTAGCTAAGTATTTTATATGCTATACTTTATTTATCTATATATATAAAAGGAGAAGCTGACTGACTGACTGACTGACTGACATATCAACGCAGGGCCCAAACTATAAGGGTTAGAAACTTGAAATGTTGCATAGGGGTTCCTTTTATAATGTAAGGGAGCACTAAGAAAGGATTTTTGAAAATTCATCCCCTAAGGGGGTAAAATGGGGGTGCAAAGTTAGTATGAAACTTTGCCGTTTTTGAAGTTATTTGAATGAAACTCAATATGAAGGGTCTTCATTAAAATTCATGAAACACGTGTAAAATATTTTTCCGAAAATCATCCCTTAAAGGGGTGCATAGTTAGTATGAAAGTTCTCTGATTTTCAAAGTTATCTCAATAAAAAGTGGTATTTGGGTTATAAGTTTCTAATGATGATTATATCCGATATCCCTTTTTGTGAATTCACCCACTAAGTGGGTAAAAAAGGGTTGCAAAGTTAGTAAGAAACTTGAAGTTATTTGAATGAAACTCTGTATGAAAGGTCTTCATTGAAAGTCCTGAAACACGTGTAAAATATTTATCCGAAAATCATCCCTTAAGGGGGTAAAAGGGGGATGCAAAGTTAGTATGAAAGTTCCCTGATTTTCAAAGTTATCTCAATAAAAAGTGGTATTTGGATTATAAGTTTCTAATGTTGATTATATCCGATATCCCTTTTTGTGAATTCACCCACTAAGGGGGTAAAAAGGGGGTGCAAAGTTAGTATGAAACTTGAAATTATTTGAATGAAACTCAGTATGAAGGGTCTTCATTAAAATTCATGAAACACGTGTAAAATATTTTTCTAAAAATCATGCCTTAAGGGGGGTAAAGGGGGTGCAAATCAAGTTTTTTTTAAATTAAATGTTGTATTTGGTTTATAAGTTCCTAATAATAATTATTCCGACACCCTTTTTTTTAATTAAATCCCTAAGGGGGTAAAAAAGGGATACACATTTAGAAGGGAGAAGTAGACTAACTTATTTACTGACATATCAGCGCAGGGTCTGAACTATAATGGTAAGAAACTTGAAATTTTGCACAGTGGTTCCTTTTTAATGTAAATTCACCCCCTACGGGGCTAGAACGGGGGCGCAAAGTTAGTTATACGTTTGCCGTTATTGAAGTTATTCGAATGAAATCCAGTATGAAGGTTCTTCATTGAAAGTCATGAAACTCGAGTAAAATATTTTTTGATAATCATTCCTCAAGGGGGTAAAAGGGGGTGCAACGTTAGGATAATAGTTCTCTGATTTTCAAAATGATTTCCTTAAAATGTAAATTATGTAATAGATATGTGCTCATTAAGAGCACACAATTTTTTTGTTTTAATTATTTCACATGCGCTAAAAGTATCCGTGACTTATTTGAAAACACTTTTTTGAACTAAAGCCCACGCGGACGAAGTCGCGGGCAACAGCTAGTTTTATATATGAATCAATCATCCTTGGCCACTGACTGACAATAGACATTTTTTTTTATTTGATGTTAGGAAAATCTATGAAAGTGAAAATATTTTTTTGATTACAGTAGAAATCTATTTATCTAGACACGTACAGCATAATATACAAGTAATCAAGTTACAGTACTACTATGTCTGTACTGTAATTACTGCTTTGCGCACCGGATACGTCCATCTTTCTTTTACTTATGGTTAAAACGATACAGCCCACTTGCCATCTTAATTCGCCAATTATTTATAAAGATTACGAGACGTGTGTGCGCCTGCAATGGATGATTTCGCTTCGAGATCGCAGCTTCAGCTGCGCGGGCGCATCGGCTAGGTGCGAAGCCAAAAGGTCTACTTTGTGCCACTTTCAAATTTTTCAGATGAATTCTCGCCCTGCTCTTAAGTAGGTTAGCTATGAACATAGTCTTCTTTTGCCTTATGTTACAAGGTACGCCCTCTTAGCTTTGTACTGCCGGTTGCTGAATTGAGATTTATATAAATAGATAGAATAACTTTATTGTACACAGAAATTAAACTAACTTAATTAGACCTGAAGCAAGAAACTTCGTAAGTGTCTCATGCTTTTTTGGAAAATCAGAAGCCGACAAGTGATTAAGTACTAAGAGAAAGTTTCTTTCTTTTCGGAAACGAACGGAAGGAGCGGACGTAAGGCTGAAATGGCTGTAAGTTATTGTCCAATGTGAAACCATCTATTATTGTCAACCGTGTAACAATAGAGTGTACCTTAGCTTTAACTCTGAACATCCGGGTGTTGAGTTTACAGAAAGTGCTCATACTTTCGAAAGGCGACTCAGAAACTATGAACTATGAGCTTTTACGTCCTAATATTCCAATTGATATGGTTGAACCATCTGCCATTTCACATCCAGCAACTCGCATGACTTCGCGTGGCGGGCGGCGCATTTCATCTTGCTTTCCACCACATTTGTGAAATATACGCCCGGTGGAGCCGAGGCAAATTATTTGTTTGCGACGCTTTCTTTTTGTTTAGTATATTGTTTTGCCATCTACGCTCTTCTGCTGTATAGTTTCTGTTATGGGTTACACAAGGTGTTGAAGCTCTTTGTAATTATAAGTAGCCTCTTTTGGGAGCCTTGCGTGTATCAAAAAAAGTGAAATATCTCTTATGCATTTTGATAATTTTTAAAAATTTATTACACCTTTTTATATTTAACTAACACCATATTAATTTCAGGTTATAGTTTTTATGAAACAAATATAAAATAAATACGAGTACATACCCTAGGTCCGGTAATGGCGCAGACCGTATGCGCCAACAGCAAAAGTCGGCAAATCATCCCCCTCATACTGCACTCTCAACTTCTAGAGCGGCAGAGTACCATCACACACAACACAACCCTCCGAACGCACAGTCCGCTGGACACTGGCCGAAAATTCACAAACGAAAAAAAAATCTCAAAAATATTAAAACACTGGCACCTCACTTGTTTATATATTTATTTCTATTAAAAAAATAAAAAGGCGCGAAGTGTCAAAATTGACGCAAAACTGTGCAACGTACGTGTGCGCGCCAAAATGCTCCGCGAGATAGTAAAGAGACTGGAGAATGTTGGAGTGTTTTACCACCCCTACCTCTTTGGCCGTCCGCTCTTTCGAAAGGATCCGAGCTCGAGATGAGAACTGTCGCTGTAGTACTTGTCTTAATTACATGGTGTTAATAGAACGTTGCATAAATGGCTTCTCTGGTAGCTTCAATTGAAAGGTGTAAGGGAATCTCGGAAAGGTGTGGTTGACGGTTGTGCAATCTTTATGCAAAGAAATAGCGTCAAAGAACCTCTTGCGTAATAAGTTCGTACCTTCTTCATAAATAAATAGGTCAAACTCGTACCTGTGTTAATTTGGCCATGTTTCAATCAATTAAGTAGGTAAGTGGGTATGTATAATTAACAATTTAGTAAATTCCTTCTTAAACCTGTAGGTAACGGGCTTATATAGAACTAGCTGTTGCCCGCGACTACGTCCGCGTGGGCTTTAGTTGAGTAAAGAGCTTGAAAATAAGATAGGGATACTTTTAACGCATGCGAAAGAGCTTTCATACTAACTTCGCAACCCCCTCTTACACCCTTAAGGGATGATTTTTGAAAATATATTTTACCTGTGTTGCATGACTTTCAATGAAGGACCTTATGCTGAATTTCATTCGAATAACTTCAAAAATGGCTAAGTTTCACACTAAGTTTGCACCCCCCTTTTTCCCCCTTAAGGGATGATTTTTAAAAAACTATTTTACACGTGTTTCATAATTTTAAATGAAGAACCTTCGTACCAAATTTCATTCGAATAACTTCAAAAACGGCAAAGTTTCATACTAAGTTTAAACCCCCATTTTACCCCTTTAGGGGATGAATTTTCAAAAATCCTTTCTTAGTGCTCCCCTAGGCTCCCTAAGGAACTCCCATGCCAAATTTCAACCCCCTAGGTTCAGTAGTTTGGGCTCTGCGTTGATTCTAAGTCAGTCAGTCAGCTTCTCGTTTTATATATATAGATTAAAACACTAATAGAAGGAGCATAATGATACCATCAAGAGACTTCCAAAAGCTTGCGGTCTCATTCTCAGTTTCCGAGGTACTAGGCAATGGCACAATATTATTATGACTGCCTTGATGGTAGAGCCGTTAAAGCGCTTAGCTATCAAGAAAGAGGTCGTGGGTTCGATTCCCACTAGGGGCTGCCGTTAATTTGTACAAATGGCCTCAGTCTAGGTGTTTTTCAAAGTTTAATGTCCTTGTCTGGTTACCATAGCACAGGGTATCCTAGTTTGAGACCATTTCAAGTACCTAAATGGGTATTTGACAGGATGTCAAATGAGTTACTTTTAAAACGGAATTTTGTATGAAAATACTTGCTTGTGTTGTTTCAGAGCAATCTTTTTATGTTTCATCTATTTAAAAATTGTAATAACTAGTATATGATTAAAATAAAAATATTTTCCGAATCATTTTGTAATTTTGGTTTTAATCGAGCATATCAATTAATTTATTGTTGGTAGTGTCAAATACCGTTATTATTATGGTGAACGAATCATTTAAGTAGCCACCATGCGTGATGACCTAACCTTACACGCATTGTAGCCAACATCAAATAATATTGTCGATGATCTTAGACAAACTTCTTTTTCTTCTTCTTCGGTCCTTTAACTCCTAGGGGAACCTAGGGCCTCAACCACAGATTTCCATTTCTGACGGTGGTTCGCGGCAGCTTCAAATTCGGGCCAGCTAGTGCCGATCGACTTGACCTCTTGATCTCAAACAAACAAATGAGTCGTAAAATGTAGAGCGCAACATCGCTTTAATCGGTTGCTACAATCATTAGGCAAATAAGATTTAAAATTATTAAAATTGGTTCAACAAAAGATAAAACAAGCAACCATTACAATTGGATAAAGGCCGACCAATTAGACGCAATTAGCCCCAGGCCCCGAATTGAGATCACAGTTAATTAGCAAAAACTCCAAAATATTGTCTAAACGTTTGCCAACTCGAAATCTAGATGACCCCGGGTGACCTGGGTTTCACAATAATCGTGAAATATTGCAGCCGCTGTGAAAGCCTATCAAAAAGGTTCCAATACCACTCGATATGTATTACAAAACTACCACCGCTAACTGACATCCCAGACAGACAAAGTATCTCCTTGCGGTACTCAGCATTCAAAATATAAGTAGTTGATGAAGGTAAGTAAACATACATGTTGCCAATAACCCCAAAATGCCCACGCGCAAAAGCACAGGCCCTCTACTACCGACGTTGTGTTCAAAATTGCGACACAATTAAATGCAATATGTCAGTAATAACCACAAAGTAAATGTTTTACATATTTTGGAAACGTTATTCGAAACATCCAAAATTGATATTGATGATAGGAATTCATCTAGTGGTATTGCTACCGCTTACAGCGTGATTTTGAAAGCAATATCTTGGGAGAATGTTCTTTTCATTGTGATAAACACCATTATTAATGATTTAACAGTAGAGGTAAAAAAAATTGTAAATATTCGTGATTTTCGATGTTAGGTTTAAAACTGTAAATCCAAAATCAAGTTTTAGTAAATATTGAAGTGTCGACATTATATCTTCTAGACGCTCGAACCATAGCAATTTTTCGATTTTTTTATAAACATTTCGACTAGCTTATGTTTGTATGAACTACCAAAAAAAATTCAATGCACACTTTTTTTTTAACCTAGCACCCTTAAAAAACGTCGAACTTGAAGTCATGTAGAAATTCACAAATGCCTGGAATTTAGAATCCAAATCATAATATGAGGCCACATAGGAGAAAAGATGATTAGAGTAGAGTTTCTTTTTCTACTGCTTTTTCTCTACTACATTTTGCCCAAAGGCAGCGGCTGACATTATAAGTACCTATATTGATATTCAACAAACAGAATGTAAATTAGATAGATAGATAGAATATTCTTTATTGTATGTACACCAGGAATTATTAATTATTTACATTGAAATTTATTTCAGATTTCTACGCTTACGTTAACGTCCTGCTAATGTCTTTATTAGAATTCAGACGCCAAAATCTTCCGAACTCAACCCATTCCACGCCAAAATCTCGCGAATTTCGACACCGACCACGCTGTCTTCATTCAAATTAGTCGGAAATCTTTATGGTAAAATCGTTAATCAACCAAGCGTCTGTTGCTAAACCACAATTAGTGCGTCCGGAGTACAATAGGCAGAACTTTAAGGCGATTGTGTCACTGCAGGCATACTGCAGGTGAAAAGAAACGTGGAATATGTGTTATAGAAGCCCTAATTGGCACAAGAACAATCGTTTTACAACATTTAAGAGAGCTGTGGGATAGTTTGTGATACAGAAGTTCGACACTAGAGTAGAAAAAATTATATAATTACGAAAAAAAAAAATTTCTACTTTAGTGGCAAACTATGGTCTTTGCCTTGGCCTCCAGGATAAATGCGTGAGTTTATTACGTACAGTCGACAACACATCAACCTTCACATTTTAGTTGCAAAGTCATCCGTAATGCAACGGGGTAGAGTGCATGGGTGTATAGGATGATGTGATTTCGACTGTACCTATGTCAAATAATAATCCTGGTAACAGTTAGATGAAATACACTGGCCTGCAAAACTAAGTATCACACTCTTAAAATTGCAATAACTTTTTAAGTACACAAGTTGAATACACAGTTGGATTTCGTCTTAAAAATCATTTCTATTTACCGATGACGCTTTTTTTTGACTAGTTTGTTGATCCTTTTAATGTATGTTCCTCGACTACTCAAAGACGATTGGACCGATTCGGAAAATTCTTGTTTTGTTTGAAAAGGTATTATTATAGACTTCACAGGTGGTCACCATCAAGTCAGGACCTGATCATAGTATCCTGAAGAAGTGAGAACTTTTAGATTTTAAACACACACTTGAATCGTCTCGGGTGTTTTTTATCGTGACTCGTGCGTTTGGAGACTTAGTAGTGAAATATTCGCTAATATCGTGAAATATTTTTTTAATTAAATCCGACTTCGAAACACTACAGCATTAAAATAAGAGACATAATTAAAACGAAAACGACCTTTAACTTGTTTCGAAGTTTTTATTTTTATATTGTACCTTTAGCGTGCCTAGAAGACATGAAATATAATTGCGTAATAAACCTGAGCGCGTTTCAAACACCCCCATTTCAATCATCATCAACCCATTATGTCCCCACCGAGGGGCACGGGTCTCTTTCCTGAGGAAGGTATTAGGCCATACTGCACCACGGGGGTCTAGTCCGGATAGGTTTTTCATGTTTCCCATTTCAATAATCTACATAAAAAAATCAAGTGGTCATGTTTTACATTTTTGTACTGTAAGGCGATGATGATGATGATGATGATGAAGCCCCGTTCTTCTGTCGCATTAATATCGCGTGGCTCAGGAACGCTATAGCGCATTTTGTAACAATAAACTCTGGCTGATGATATCTTGTACGTGCGGTATTGTTCTGGGCTTGCGTTAGTCTGCGCATGTTTTTTTCACTTTACCCGACTTCGTTTGCAGCAGGATAAAGTCGTGCTGAATTATTACACCTTGCATTAGAATGGTGTGAAAATTTCCTATAATCTGTAAAATATAGCTTGAGCTCCGCGACAGCTGTCATGGACATTTGCGTCCATGAAGTTTTGAATTTTTCACAGAATATTTGCACTGTGAAAACTCACTGCATACTATTCGATGGCAGATTCTAGCTTATAATACGAGTAGGTACCTAGGTAATAAGGACAGTGGAACAGTAATTAAGATTTTTCCTTGACAATCTCAATATAGTGAGTTCCTAGTAAGGTAAAATAAATCTATTTCATTGAAAATCTTATAATAATAGTACACTATTTTGCCCGTGATTGCTGCCTTGTTTGAGAAGCGCTAGGACTCTTCCGTGGCATATGGAGCCGATATGAGGATTTTTCAGTGCAGAGCCGAGTTTTAGGGCCCTCGCCCACGGCGGCTTTTTGTAGCGCGTTTATGAAACGCGGGACGGCATCGCTACTAACGCGCGTAGGTCGCTTTTGCAACGTGCGACCGTAGCGCGGCTGTAGCGCTGCTAACGCGCCACCGTCGCGCGGCCGTAGCGCTACAAAAAGCCGCCGTGGGCGAGGGCCCTTAGGATTACTCAGGCAGCCGAGGCTACGTGACGTCGCTGTCGTTGTCGGCGCTTCGGCTGCTTACGTAAAAGCAGCACCAAAGACAACGTGACTAATGTTGCCTCAACTGAGTCCATCTTGCAACTGTGGCGATTGGAAGCGCGACGGTAGCGCGTTTGCATTGCGACAGAAGCGCTAAGGCCGCGCGACGGTGGCGCGTTCGAAGCGCTACGGCCGCGCGACGGTGGCGCGTTCGCATCGCGACAGAAGCGTGGTTACGTGGGCGAGGGCACACAGCTAGCGACCGCATCGCGGCTGTAGCGCGGCGAACGCGCCACCGTCGCGCGGCCGTAGCGCTACAAAAAGCCGCCGTGGGCGAGGGCCCTTAGAGGCTATAATTCGTAGTTTACCTATTATGGTAGCAAGCGCTCCTGTCTATCACACGCTCGAGATTTAAGTTAGAGCACGCACCGTTTGACGACAAAAGTGACTTGAAACTCGTCGACGACGCTAGTTAATTCGCTAACGTAAGTACTTGTTGAAGTGTAAAACGGGCTTTACCTGACGTAAGTGTAGCTGATAACAGTGATGCGGACTGACTACTGGACCTAGATTCTGTTAATGCATTGTAGTACAATGACAACTGAATGAACGTGGCGATTTAGTTTCATCGCTTCAAATCTACGCGCTCGCACATATCAAACAATCTAGGCCTCAATGGTACGAAAAAACATGCCACGTGACCCGACCGTGTATCTGTCATCGTACTATAATGCACTAATAGAATCGAGGCCGTGGTCTATTTGTCTTGCAAGTAAGACCAGTAGGTACTCTTCTTCTTTGCCTGAGGACGGACCATTTCCGTGTCTAGGTTTGTGTTCCGGGTTCTGCTGAGCCTTTCTCTACTAGGCTTCCAGCCACATTTGCAATGCAACTTAACGCATTTCCTTGGTGTGCACATGGCTGGGTTTGATCCCACTGCAACTATTTGATACCGCATAACTACTCGTATAGACAATGAGGCAGAGATGTAACTAAAAAGTTTGATCTGAAATTCCCGCCATTTATATCCACAAATTCAAAATACCTAGACCAATCAAGCTCACTAACTTGACTTATCTAATAGATACATAGATGTTTCTTCATGATGTAACGAGTGGTTTAATAATACTACGAATTCACATCTTAGATGGCAATGTCATTACGGGCGAGAATTCGAAACCAAACCACTAAAGTAATTTTTTTACAACGATGCAAAAAAAAAATTACGCAGTGTTACCGCTGTAAAATATATAGGTAGATTTTTTTTACCGTGAATAGAAGACTCATGTGACTAAAATCCTTATCAAATCAAATTTAATGACTCATAAGAGCAAAGTCTAAAAAAAACATCTACGTAGCACACACTATATTGGAAATAAAATTAAAATGTAAAAACCAATATTTGGTTTTTACGTACTAGCAACACTCAGACATTCACAACCTTTGGTTTTTTTGCATTGAATTATAAAACAGACCGGCTACCACCACTACGTCAATGACCGAATCGTAGTACCTATATCGATGGACAGAGTATTGAAGTAAACGCTTTTTAGACCAGCCTCTCCAGCAGTAACGTACTTTCTAAAAGCAATCCTAATATGTACAGTGAGTTACTAGTGACCTTCGCCAATCGATGATCTCGTGAAAGCCCCGACCTGTCGCTACTCTTGATTGCGTTACTATCGGTCCTCCAGCTGATTTTTTATATTCACATCTTTCACACATGAGTGGGACTCCATATTTTTGCCGTTCAACTACACTGCAATAAATATGACCTTTTCCAGCCAGGCAGAAGCGAACGGTCACTGCTAGCCGTGCTTATTGCATGTCGCTCGCTACTCGAGCTTTCACGAGACCATCGCTCGTCGAAGGTCACTCGGACGTTCGAACCATTACAGCCTCATTCTGTGGAACCTCATTTTAGATTTGTATCTGAACGAGGTAACAGACCATAAACAAGACGAGAATAAGAATAAAGGAGAGGTTGACGAAAAAAAAAGACTTAAATTTGATACTTGCCGCAAACGACATCGTAGACCACAGAAAACCTATGTAGATAAACAATTGAAAATAAGACCTAATAATATTTATTTCTAAATTTCTAGTAATTAATAAAGAATCTACTAGATTAATTTATTCATTTAAACTTATAGGCTAAGTTATAGGTACTAAGACACAGGCCCGGCCTAGTTTAGACGCCAGTGTTCACAACTTTGTATCGTGTAAGTACCTTATAAATAACAAAATTTGTAGATACTTCTGTAAATTTTAAAGTGTGCAAATAAACTTTTTTATTATTATTATTATTATTATTATAGGTCTATTAATACCTATTATGGCCGCCTCAATACATTCAGTTACCTATCTCGAAAACTACATTATTTTACGAGAAAGGTAACTGAGATAATAAATATTTTAATAAGTGTTACTTAAAATAAAACTGCCGAACTAAGTTGAACATTTGAGGGTTTTGAGGGATGGATAGAATAGACCCCTGACCTATCTCCTTTAATTTTGTTAGTTTTTTTTTGTGGTTGAGTGGTGATGTATGTACGTGACATTTTTCTACTACAAGGCTACTTTTTTGTTATTTTTTAGCAATTTTTTGTGCAACATAATTTGTTAGGTACCCTTCGTTTGTCAAAATCAAAATCACTCAAATTAGTCGATTACCTCAATAAGTTAAATAACAACAAAAAAAGTCTTCCAGATAATCACCGATTGTATTAGCATATTATTGGGCGGTTCCATATTTGACCATTTTTCCCATGGTCCGATTATAACTTGTAAACTTTTGGTGGTTTTCCTTTCCTACTCAGACAACAATGTGAGACTCGGTAGTCCCCATAATCATCCTGGCCTTCTTTTCCACGACTGGCAACTAGGCTGCGTTCACTTCTAACCCACAGTTAAGTGAGTTGTAAACTACTGCAATGGATTGTAGTTTAAGTCCGTGGCCAATTTAGTCTCACTCGGGTAATTGGCGGACATAGAAACGTAATTTGTACCCTGCTACAAGACAGTCCTAGGCTGTGTCCCAGAGGGGTAGGCAGAGACCAAGGACTGCCACCTGCCACGATCCTGATAATTAACTTTCGCTTCATCGGCGCACGTCGGTTTCGGTTACTTTTTTTTTATTTAAAAAAATAACATACTCGTATTTTTATTGTTCGCTCGAATTTCGCTTGAATCGCTCGTAGCCTGGGCTGCCTGAGTGATCTTAAACGATCACTAAGGTTAAGCAACATACGGCGCGTTCAGTCCATGGATGGGTCACTGTCTACGACTAACGCTAGTGGCATTTTTCCGAGCGATTCCGTGCTTCGCAAGGTACGTTAAGCAGTTGGTGCCGGCTGCCGTCAATAGATGGCAGTCGTTAAGCCAAGTCAGAGGCCTTAGGGCGGCTTACAGCCTTACAAGCCTCCATCAATCCGGACTTGGCCCCCGTGGTGGAGTATGGCCTATACCTTCCTCAGGGAAAAGACCCGTGCCCCTCGGTGGAGACATAAAGGGTTGATGATGATGATTTTTATTGTAAGCTACATACTTCCGTTAATAACTAACAGAGCATTAATGACTTGAAAAATTGATAGTCTAAAAACGATAAGACATTGATTATACGGTATACCCGTGCCTAGTTGCAAATCCGCGGTGGGTATGCGTGGCGAGGTATCAATGAAGGAAACTAGCACGCGCCGGGAAAAAATCATATCTTTTTTACAGATCGACTTTGTAAAACTACAAATTACTCCATACACTCCATACCCTCACTCTCTCTCGAGAGAGAGTATGGAGCTTTACGAGGATTAACTGAGGGAAACTAGCACCACCTAGAAAAAAAATCGTATCTTTTTTACAAATCGAATTTGCAAAAAGCGTTTGAGTACAATTTCTATCATGTAGGCAGTGAGCTCCGTACAGCAGGGAGGGGCTTCTGGGTTTGTCCCGAACGTTAAAGTTCACTTATTTTTGTACTTGTAGTTACTAATAAGACGATATTACTCGTCAAATTACAAAAAGTTCTTGATGGACGGGCGGACGGATGATCGCCAAAGCAATCATATAGGTAAGGGTTCCGTGCAATAAAAGGAAAAAACTAAACACTCATAGGATCACTTTGTGGTCCATCGTCCCGTCCGTAGTTTATGCCGCAAAAAGAGTACATTTTGACACTCATCATCATCAACTCATTATGCCCTCACCGAGGGGCACGGGTCTCTTTCCTGAGGAAAGTATAGGATTGTCCACCACGGGGGCCAAGTCCGGATTGGTGGAGGATTGTAAGACTAATGTCAGAAGATTTCAAACCGCCCTAAGGCCTCGGACTTTGCCTAACGACTGCTATCTATCGACGGCAGCCGGCACCAACTGAGTAACGTGCTTTGCGAAGCACGGAACCGCTCGGAAAAATGCCACTAGCGTTAGTCATAGAACGGTCACCAATCCATGCACTGAACGCGCCCTATGTTGCTTAACCTTTGTGATCGCTTAAGATCACTCAGGCAGCCAGGGTACGAGCGATCCTTTGACACTCAAAGGAATCAAAATTCGTAGAACAAACAAACAGAATGTAAAGAATTTACATTCTGTTTGTTAAATGTCTATTTGCCTACATACAGAAAAGATTGGGAGTAATGCTACTGACACACGTGCTCATTAGGAGCACGAAAGCATGCTTATATTGAGCAAGTGCTTTACTCCCAATCTTTTTTGTATTTTTGTATTCGATGTTTTAATCTATCCCTCTTCCTTTTTTTGAGGTTTGATAACCTAAGACTGCATTTTTGTTGTCAGTGTTACTGTCTTAAGAATTCATAAAATTATTTCAACGTAAGGAATTTACATTCTGTTTGTTGAATGTCTTCTGTGCCTACATACAAAAGATTGGGAGTAAAGCACTTGCTCAATATAAGCATGCTTTCGTGCTACTAATGAGCACGTGTGTCAGAACCATTAAGCACTTGCTCAATTTAAGCATGCTTTCGTGCTACTAATGAGCACGTGTGTCATTACCATGACGAATATATCTATAACCTTGACACGTAACATGTTCATTCCGATGAATGGAAACACCATTAAACCACCAAATGGCGTTGAACTTATTTTTCTTTTCATACTTCAAAAGCATGGTTTTAGCTCAAGGCTGGATGCAAGAAACATTCCACTTTTTGCTGTTTACGAGATGTTTTCGTAATTTTTACTTTGCAATAACGTCCTACTGAGTTATATAATTACGTAACAATTACGTATTGCTATCAATCCCTAAAGTTAAGGGAGGTTTGCACCTAAATCGTTAAACAGTATTTAGTAGCTAACGTGTTTGTATAGCCGCTACCCTTTAGCCGCTAAACATATTTAACAATCGTGACGCAAGCCGCCCTAACGGCCTGGCCACGGGACGGGACATCAACATCTTGAGTTGGAAAGAGATACATAGATTTTTGTGATTGTCTCGTCAAATTAGGTTAATAGCGACAAAAAAAACATGTCGGGTGTTTTCGATCCGATACGGCCAGGAAGCAAATTTTTTTCACTGGGTGCGGCTATCGGGTCGAAAGGACCCGACACCCGATGACCCGATATCCGCACTGTATGACGAGTCACTTTTCTTAGTGTTGTCATCGAGTAACGTCGTATTTCGATATAAATATGAAGCGTTCTCGAAGAGCATTATTGCTTCGCCCAGAAAACGATGAAGGTTCTACCGAAATCGAGAATGAAAACCAAAGAGGAAAAAAAATATTTCGGAAAGTTTTTCAACGTCAAAATGTCATAAGTCTTTCTATTTTTACGAGGCAAATTCTACAAAACGTCACTCCTGTACAAGAGACGTCACCAAGAAACATACATATTGAAATTCGGAAAGCCATGTTCCTAGTATTTTTAATAAGTACCTAAATAATTTTGTTAAATTGTGTTGAATCTCTAAAAATTGTGGTTTGACCAATATTTTATTGTTACCTTTATGCATCTAAGTAATTGTCTACCAACTAAAATAAACAAATATTTACGTTGGTTTCACGATGTTTTCAATAAAACTAGTTTTTGGTCGATAAATGTTCCGTTGAGTGCTGCTATCGGGTCGCAATGACCCTATAAATCTTAACACTTATTTTGATACCTTGTAACTGTCAGAATTAGGGACGAACTTAGCTTTACACTAAGTATGTATTTAAAAATGCGCCTACCTTATAAAATGTGCATAAAACATAAACAATGATTAGATATTACACTTCAAAGTGAAAAAGGCGAACAGGTCCTTTCAACCCGATAACGTCCTGCAGCAAAGTCTACCAACAGGTCTAAGTGACCCGATATAGCACCAACTGAAAGTAAGCAAAATAGGCCGCCGCACGGAACGTGTTAAAAAAAAATACGCTACGACTTCTAAATTTTTTTTAGTAACTAAGCAAAGTACTCTATTATTAACTTTATTCCGGAAACACTTACTTGATTTTTTGTGGGAAGAGTCCGACCAGGTTCTGCTCACCATGACTCTTCCGACAAAAATAAAGTAAGGCTGGCTTGCATAACCAACTGAAATTCATTTACAACTCTAGGTTAAATAGAATTTTGACAGATAAAGTATGGCGGAACTGTCAAAATTCTGTTTAACTTGGGTTTTAATGGATTTTAGTCGGTGGTGCAAGCGGGCTTAAGGGTACCAGAAATTAAGTTAATAATGTTTAGTGCTTACGAAAGTTTTACTTTGCTAATTAGCTACCGTGATATATTTACACGAAAATTATGAACCGAGCTATGTAGCGGTTAATATAAGTTTGTTAAGTCGAAATAAACAATTAAAAAGTTATAAAAGAGTCGTCTGTTTTGTGTCAACCGGGTTCAAAAATAATATTGTGGTGCTCAGATGATTGTTTTCTGTGGTATTAAAAAATGTGTGTGGGAGGAGGGGCGAGCTGAATGCCTGGCGTTTTAGTTAGGTATTTAATTCTTTCCTTTCTTTCTAACAAAAACTGTAAAAGATACCTTAAGTACTAACCAACAGAATTTGATTGAATATTGGATTTGATTTTACATTACAATTTCTAATATAGAACATTTTCTACCTTTTAAACATATTGTGCAATTGTTTGTTTTCTATCAATAAAAATAAAAAAGCTGTTCGTTTTCCTCATAAGCTAAGAATAAATTGAAAAAATAAATTAAATCCCTGTAATAATTAACTATAAATAAAAATAAATATAACTTAAATATAAAACTATACTCCCTGTTATACTAGACAGTATAACAAAGTAACGACCGTAACCAATATTTTAACAATCACCATGTTTACCAGTAAGTGTTCACGACAAATGTGATGTGGCATGATCCACGTAACTTACTTCGAACTTTGATTGCAGGTTACGATAAGATTGCATGTGAAATGAAAACTATAGAAAGGCTATAATTAAAGCTGACGGAACTATAAAAAGTGTGCCTTTCTGTGCAACCAATCCATATTTTATCAGGGCAAAAACCTCGTGGAAAATTGTTAATGGCACAAATTAGATGGAGATACAAAGACAGTATTATTAATCTAATCAGACGATCTCGATGTATGTTCCCGGATCTCATTAAAATAATCTACGTCCGCTCGATGAAGAGGTCAATCAATCATTAAAGTCAATCAGCCTATGTAGGTATGAAATCCTCCTCAAAATAGCAATGTACAGGTGTCGATCACTTACTTTCTAACTAGCATTCCAATATTGCCAATACTGGAATCCTATTCTTTGCAAAACGCTCTTCATATTAGTATGTAACGCGGTCAACAAGCGATTTGCCACTCAAAAGACAGATACAAAAGGTGCACTTTAGGAAATACTCGTGAATGTATATTTATGTAATAAACTGTTCTGATGAAAAGTAATGGCCAGGGTGATATTTTTCGATCTTATCCGGATTCGGTGCTTTGTGGCTCTCATGTACATGGGCTCTACTAATACTACTGCTAATATTTCAGTGTTGATTACACGGAATGAATCGGGGCATTTTCGGGCGAAAAGACGAAACTTGTAATTTTAGAAAAATGGAACAAGTTCTTGTGAAGTTAATTCATATACCTAATTATATTGACAATAATACATGGACATTAATAAATTATTTATTATCATAAGTCACATAACACATTGAAATGTAATGTAATTTCTTAGACATACTTAAGCTCAAACATTTGTATGCCGAAATGGCAAAATTTGAAGATCTTTATTTTATTGTACTATCTCCAAATAATATGCAATAATCGCGTTGTACAAATAAATTGAATCTAATAACTCAAGAGGATCTTCTGACTCATATATCACGTCTCGTGAGAGGCGACGTGCTCTAAGTCATACATCATTACGCCGGGTTACGTAATGTGTGTGACGTTACCATTACTACGAGCCACCACTTGCCAAGATAGCGACACAAAGTATATTCATTATAGGATATAGGTTCTAAAATTGCGGCAACATTTTAAACGATAAAGATTGTAAAAAAATATATCATAATGTGTAGTAATATTTTCATGGTATTTTTGGAAATACCCGTGAACTAATGAACTGTAGTTATTAATCTGCTGAAAAGCAGATATTATCTGTTAAGGTGAAAAGGTTAAGCAGTAGAAATTATTTTATTAACTATACCAACACGACGGATCACACAAAGAAAATAAACGAGTGGAGAACTTGAACTGGTTTTTTTAATTAGCCGTTTCTGTGTCCCACTGCTGGGCAAAGGCCTCTCTTTAGATATCTACTTCTCCCTGTTTCCGGCCAACTCTTCCCACCCCGGTAAATATTTCGTCAGGCCGTCGCACCGTCTTCGCCTCGGTCTTCTGCGTTAGCCATCGCACGATACTCGCTCCACTGCTCATGCTTTGTATGCCGCGTTAGTATTGGATTATACATCTACCGAGTTAAACTTCTGCCATATCGGTTTTCTTGAACGATTCGTAGCAGGCGGGTCGTGAGAAAGCGTTTCTTTCGAATGTGTCGAGGAGGTTGTACTAAAACGCAGTTCTACATACGCGTATTGTACATCGAAGTGCGTAGGTAGTTGTTGGGCATATTTGAATCCCACACGCCGGTTGTGAGAACACGGTGAAATTCTAGACGTCTTGTTGAGCTAATGGAGTTTTTCGCTATGCACTCGGGCCGGTGTCTGTATTGAGAATTTCACTAAGTAACTACTTAAAGTAACGTTCTGTCACGCTCTTTTCTGAGACATTTGACGAGACAGCACTACAGTTAAGTAGTTAGTTAGCTAAATTCTCAATTCAGGAACCGGCCCTCAGTGTACGCTAATGTTTCCAACTCAAACTAAGGCTAAGGGCCGATTTCTGAATTGAGAATTTCGCTAAGTAATTACTTAACTGTAGCGCTGTCTCGTCAAATTTATTTAGAAAAGAGCGTGACAGAACGATACTTAAATACAAAATTTACTTAGCGTAAATTCTCAATTCAGAAATCGGGCCTAAGGCACTCTTCTCTTGTAATACTTACCTTTCTATTGGGTGTTGTTTTGGACTTCTGGCATTATTTCCAGCACGTAACATTTTAGGTCTTGTGTTCACCTACCATCACGTGAGTGACGTTAGCGTTAGGGGAGCCTATTTTGCGTAAAAAAACGACAGGCTTTATTGAGGTCGTCTGAAAGAGATCCCTTTTTAGCGATGAGAGCGTCTCTGATAAAATTGTCGGCTCGAATCGTGTCACCGTGATAGTGCGCATAGGTACTCCTCCGAAACGACATGGCCCATTTTGATGAAATTTTATATACAATAATCGGTAGGCCTGTGAATAGGTTATTATCTATTTTTCATACCTTTATCTGGCAAAACAACGTTTGCGGGGTCAACTAGTGCGTCTGTAAATATTCCCTGTAAAAATCCCTCCGTAAATAGGGATTTTCCGCTTATTCGAAAATGATAGTCGCGGTTGAAACAGTCAGGTCTCAGTTCAATGTGCTTGCAAGACATTTACACGTTCTATTATCGACTCTAACCCATCGTACGTGTTTAGATAACCATTTGAAGATATTTTACACACGGTTTCCGCGCTGCACGATGCCGGAAAGAAGAAATAGCCTAAGGGCAACACACCGATGCGTCGGTTGACCTCTTGACGTCTGTCTGTTTATGGACGTTTTCCGTGTACAACAAGATTTCCCAACGGGTATCATTTTGACTCGCAGTTTGGCACCCTCGTCGTCACTTCCATCGTCGATTTCGTCAGTTCGTCAAAGTGCATACGAAAAAAACATCTGACAGCTTTTAACGGTAGATCAAGAGATGGTTAGGTATCGTACGAGAAATCGGGGGTAGTTCTCTAAGTTCTGTAATCGATTCAACTAAATTCTGTTTTATGAACTCAGTGCACTGATTGTCCAGTACAACTTCGCCAATGTCCCGTGTCAGACAAGACTATATAGCCAACCACAAGCGAACGAGGCTTGGTCAGAATTTTTAGTCAATCAGAACTGTTCGTCGGAAGGTTATGGAAAGCGTACTGTTTTTAGGTCGTATTTTTTAACTATAAATCAGAATTTTATTTCAACGTAAAGAATTTACTTTCTGTGTGTTGAATGTCAATGTACATTATATTGTCAATGTTAGCCGCTGCCGTGGGGCCGAATGTAGTGGAGAAAAAGGCAGCGAAAAAAAAACTCCACTCTGACCATCTTTTCTCAAATCACCTTAAATCTAATACAGTATGAATATCTAAGATGGATTTTTATGTTGTCTGAAAGGAATTTACCTATCATGTAATCAAAAGGGGAATTTGCCTGGTAGAGGATAAGTTTAAGATTAGTAGTTCAGGCAATGTTATCAGGGATGACATCCTTAAGAGAAAACCGAAGATTGATTGGGGCAACAAAAAGCAGATCTTCTGCAGGGGTATCATTTCAACGCATATAATTTTCTATCAGCAATAAAAGTATTTTGAGCAGCAACTTGATAGTTGAGGACTAAAATGAAACAGTAGAAAATTTCAAAATATCAAAATTTAGTTTTGATTAGTGATTAGTAATCTAGTAACCTTAGCACAGGGTATACTGATTTGGGAGAAATGAGAGTCTTAATGCTTTGGAAGATCTTTAATTATTATGAATCGATTCAAACGAATGCTTCACAACATAATTATGAAATACGTAGATAATATATAGCTAAATATACATATTTATTTTTAAAATTTCAAATATAAGTATGTTATGTACGAGAAACAGACAATTTTACATTTAAATACAACCACATTCTAAACTGTAGTTTTTAAATCACAAACACATATTTTTTTATTACGACTCGGCCTGATAACAAACTTGGCCACACTTTCAAATATTAGTAGGTATTAAGTAAGTACCTACCTACTAATAATTAAGTATGTTAGTAGCTTTATATTTGAGTGGCCCGCAAAAAAATGCCACAAAAACTACTTTCATTGGAATAATATCTAAATAAATATACTTAGTACCCATTACGTAATTATTTTTTCGCCAGGCCTACATTTTATCTAGAACAATTAAATAAATATATGTACATTATATTACACATGATTTTTTCTAACATATACCCTTTTTCCTATCAGTAACAAACTCTACACTACCGTTTCTCTAGTGATTATGCGATATACCGCTTTGTCTTTGTCTAGTAAGTAATACTTAGTTAAGTAATATTAAATCCTATCTAAAATACTATCCCACACAGCGGCTACAAATTCTCGCGTCAGTAGAAGATAAGTTTTCGTTAGATTAGACATTAGAAAATTTAAGCTATTGACTAGCCCCGAGGAAAGTATATTAATTGCCTTAAATCTAGTTACCTAGAGTTAAGTTTCTACTTAAATACTCAATAGAAACATTGGCACTAAAAAGGATAAAAACGAGATAAAAAAAAACAACAAAAGCTTTTAAAACTATCACATTGCTAAAGTCGTTTTTATATGTACATCCTAATATCGCCAATACAAACAAGACTTCTAAAATGAAAATTCAACATCGCTCTTCTAATGAAAATTGAAGTGTGACCTAAAAAGAAGTTGGGTTCGCCCAACGAGGGTTTCGTACTTGCAGTTTTTCACGACCACATTTCCAAGAACTTCAAAGACAAATTACTTATGATTTAATTACAAATGTATCATTTTCATATTTCCCCTTGTATTAGTATTCCGTGCTTCGCAAGGCACGTTAAGCAGTTGGTGTCGGCTGCCGTCGATAGATGGGAGTCGTTAAGCCAAGTCAGAGGCCTTAGGGCGGCTTGGGAACTTCTGACAGTAATACCAGCCACTAGTCTTACAAGCCTGCACCAATCCGGACTGGCCCCCGTGGTGGAGTATGGCCTATACCTTCCTCAGGGAAGAGACCCGTCTCCCTCGGTGACGACATAATGGGTAGATCATGATGATCCATTCGAGATAATAATATATATAGATAGAGATACCTACACTGCATTCGAAGAGTGTTTGAGTGAAATCGTGTATTTATGAACACCATTAGAAAATACGATAAAGTACTTATCCTAAGAGAAATACGAGATCTATATACCTAATAATAATAACTAATAAATACTTCTTAGGTACTTTAATTTAACACATTCGTTTTGAGGCCAGTTTCACAAGGTTTGGAAATATTAATCCTCACAAACAAGAAATCTAAGTGAGACCTACATAATTAGCATTAAAATATTAATTCAACACGCAAAATTCTAAACGTTACATCACATTGACTAGAATGTATTATAATGACCATAGTAAAGAACTAGGTAGATACATAGTTAAGCAGCAAACAAAATGTGGATGGATTCGTGACCGACCGATATTGCAAGTCGTATTTGATTCGCGAGCTCCGCTCTGGTCAAGGAAATAGTCGGAACATGTAGGATATATAGGACTTAAATGTATATAAATAAAATTCAAAGTCCTGACTGACTCACTCATCAACGCCCAGGCCACGCCGTTGGACCTAGGAAGCTGAAATTTTGCACAGAGGGTCTTATACATAACTAGCTGTGCCCCGCGGTTTTACCCGCGGTTCATCGATTTTCCCGTAGGAATAAGATATTTCCCCGCGGTAAAACGTAGCCTATGTTTTAATCCAGGGTATCGGCTAACTCCATACCAAATTTTATTAAAATCCGTCCAGCCGTTTCAGCGCTAAAGACTGACAAACATATAAACACACACACAAACTTTCACGTTTATAATATTAGTGTGATAGTGTGATGTAGGCAAGAAATAAAAACGGATTTTTTTAAATTCAACCCCTAAGGGGGCGAAAAGGGTTGCCAAAATTTGTATGGGAGGTATAAAGAATGTTGTCTAATTTTCTTGAAACTTAAAATAAATACTCTTCAACACAATTGATTGAACATGTGTTTCGCCGTTTTTCTAAATTTAACCCTTAAGAGCGGGGTTGCAAAATTTTGAACTAAAGTCCACGCGGACGGAGTTGCAGGCGAAAGCTAGTTAATAATAAGATGTCAAAAGGGTTTCCTTTTCGGGTTTTGCATTCAACAAGGAACTCTTATAATTTTGTACACTAAACAATGATAAAGTGTCGCCTAAGTTTTTTTTTTCTTGATATTGTCGATGTTTCTTTTGGTCTTTCATAGAAGCATCCAGGGCATCGATTCTGCTAGTGCATTATAGTACGATTACAGATACACGATCAGGTCACTTGACCTGTTTTTTTTCATACATTGAATTTCTAGAAGGTCTGAGATGTGTGCGCGTATAGTCATGAAGCGGCAATGAAGCTAAATCGCCACGGTTAATGCAGTTGTCATTTTAATACAATGCATTAACAGAATCTAAGTCCTGAACTTCGAAACTCATACCGTTTCCACTAAGAGAGTGTACTATCACTAAGAGACTGCGTCACAATAATAATTCAATATGTCAAAATTTACGACTCGGTAACAAATAGCATTAAAGCTATTGAAAGATTAGAGAGCACATCGGAATGTGAAGCTAAATTTTGGCTATATTATTAAATAAACACACTACAAGTCTATAGCTAAATTAGCGTCAGGTGGGCTCGCATATTAAGATAATATATTTGTTTATTTTATGAAATATATATTGTTATACCTATTATATTGATAGCTAGATTGATCTCAGTGGTAAGTGGTCTATTTACACGTCCAAAACTATTTGGGCCGCCTAACTATTTCAAAATGATATGGCATGTAGGATTACTAAAGTTCCGTATACGCGATTGTACTTTATTTCAGTCACAAACATCTGAAACATATCGCCAAAGTGACAAAAACTCCGATCAGCTAAAAATAAAGTTTTTATGTCAAACCCAAGATTTCTACAATTTGGCACTCTGCTCTTTGCAGATACCTATAAATTCTCCGACAATTTCGACCTGTATTACATTTAACTATGCAGTCTTACCAAGTCCTGAAACCTAGAATATAATACTAGATTTACCGAAACTCTACGAACTCTACATTACGAAGAAGACATTATTCTTGACATGCATACAATACATCAAATGGCGTTCTAACATTCTGAGGTTTTTACAAGCTGTTATATCAGCCATCATCTGTACTAACATTCATGATAATCCGTCTGTTTCTAAATAATCAATTTACCACACTGTAAAAGCGCACAAAGATTCTATCCAGTGTTTCATGCCTTGGACCTCACAAATCTATCTAAAACTACAGCTGACATCATCCAGATAGTACGTATACCGAGCATTACGTAGGTACATTGGCTCGGTCACGCACACTCCGGAAACGACCGTCCGGCCTCCTGTCCAATGATCGACTGACACATCTCTTCTTAGTCTGTGGACCGACCGGGACGCATGGGACAGCGTATTTGTATCTACCCACATATGTATATTTGTAATAACCTTACCTTATCTCAGTTATCGAAATGTATAAGGAGTCGTCGTTTTATAAGCCCACGCGTCTATAAATCCACACTATTAATCCTTTCCTTCAGGTATACAAAATGGACACCCCAAGCATTCCACTCTTGTTCCCAATATCTTTCAATTTAAAGTCACGTTTAAAGTTTAAATCCATCAAAAACCGTGAATTTTTGGTCTTAGAGTTCATATAGTGTACTGAAATCTGCAGAGTATAAACCGAATACTAATACCTACAATTTACGTCAGTAAATGCGTATTTTACTCGTCGCAAACTAATTAAATTAATGTATGTATCTGTGGCCCAATAACCAGTTTTACAGCCACAGTAGCAAACCAGGCGTGATCAGCAGAAAAACTTTATAGTGAAATAGCTGAAAGGTTTCGAATGATACCCCAATTTAGCCTTTTAAAAATTTGAAAATCCCACCGCCCTACGAGCCACATCATTAACCCTACAACCGGGACGGTACTCAAAGGTGCGTGTGACGTCACGCGCGCCCCAACATGGCCGCCACGTCGCCGGCCGACTGGGAGTGCAGCAGCGCCCCCCGCGCGCGCACCCCCGCGTTCGTCCGCGTCGGGTTGCCCATCACGGAGTTCGACGAGCCTAGTGGGCAGCCGGTGATGAACTCGTGCCTTGAGGCCTCGGTGGGTGTGATGCGCCGTTTTGGGTCCCATCTGGGGGCAGAGACAGGGAAGCGTTAAAAGGGAAAGAGAACGAGATCCTCTTGTCAGCTAGTAAGCATCCATTTTTTTTTTAATTAACCGTTTCTATGTCCTACTGAATCGCTCGTAGCCTGGGCTGCCTGAGTGATCTTAAACGATCACTGAGGTTAAGCAACATACGGCGCGTTCAGTCCATGGATGGGCCACCGTCAATGACTAACGCTAGTGGCATTTTTCCGAGCGGTTCCGTGCTTCGCAAGGCACGTTAAGCAGTTGGTGCCGGCTGCCGTCGATAGATGGCAGCCGTGAAGCTAAGTCAGAGGCCTTAGGGCGGCTTGAAAACTTCTGACAGTAAGACCAGCCACTAGTCTTACAAGCCTCCACCAATCCGGACTTGGCCCCCGTGGTGGAGTATGGCCTATACCTTCCTCAGGGAAGAGACCCGTGCCCCTCGGTGGGACATGATGGGTTGATGATGATGTCCTACTGCTGAGCAAAGGCCTCCCCTTTTCCCACCCCGGTAAATATTTTGTCAGGTCGACCAACTTCGCCTCAGTCTTCCGCGTCGCCGCCGGTAGCCATCGCACGGCACCCAATCGGTGACAATTTTTGCCCACCTTTCCGGGTTCATCATACGTCTAACATGGCTAGCTAGCCCAGCTCCATTTGAGTTTTGCAGTCGCAACTCCAACGTCAGTGATTTTTGTTCTGGCGCGCAACGCGGTGTCCCAGATTTTGTCAATCCTTTATGGATTCAATTATTCAAAATCAAATAATACGATGATTGTTAAACTATATAGTAATCGTCAATTCGTAATCTTTAAAGGTACGGTAAATTTCTTCTGAGAATAATGCTAGACGAAATAATTTCTCAAGTCAGAATTTTATTCCGAATAATTTACTCTGCCGCTTCCAGCCGTTCTTTTTGGAAACCCATGGAGGAGGCCTAAGTCCAGAAGTGGACTTTTTGTGGCTGAATTTGGTAATTGTCAATCTAAAATTTAACCTGCCTTCGATTAAGGTCTGACCATATTTTCTTAAAACAATAAATCTAACACAACATTAATTACAACAATATTCTTTTCTCGTTTTGACAGCTCCTTCATTGACTACCTAAGATCTCGTAGATTAGTGTTATTTTTCAAAGCCATCAACCTAAGCTATTATTCACAACGTACGTTAAATTAACTACACGCATAAAAATAACTCACAATCACGGTCAATCACTCGCTGTGTTGAACAATACACAATTAAGCACTTTTTGTCTGACAGCTTTGATGTCCTTTACAATACAATGCTCAACTTTGTAGCCGATTAGTTTTTCTTGTTGTGATTAGCCTTATTTGGCTAATTAACGTGAGAATACAATTCATTAGTACAAAATTGTGATGTCCCTATCGCTTTAATAAATTAGTTTAGAGCTAGCCTTCAGGATTTATAAAAAAAAATATCTACAAGTACAACCCGGCAATATAATATATTTTTTTAAACATTTACATACAGACAAATACATTGCTTCTGGCCCCAGACTAGGAAACCCTGTGTCGTGGGTACTAGAAACAGCGTCATCATAAACATGTAAACATCCAAGACCTGGGGTTTTCCAATTTTCCGTTTCTAATGGTATTTCAGTACCTACGCTTAGCATGCCATGCTCGAGAAATGCCCTTCTCGATCAAAAACCGACAATTTTCCTGTCGAGCCCGAAATGTCTCTACGTTAGCATGGCGACCGCGACCGACATGGAGACGACCGAGACTTGTCTATAACCAGTGGCATTGTTTTGATAAGTTGCTTGCGTAGTAAAATGACCATTTCCTTGATGACTACAGTTTTTCCAAAATCTGTGAATGCAGTTCTGAATATCTTAAAAAAATAGGTAACTATGTTTAGTCTACTAATTACGATTTCCTGAAACATGTATATATTAAATTTGTTATAATACAGGGTGATTTGTTTTCACTTTGTACATATCCACGTAGATCTTAATTACTTTATAAAGACAAAAGTTTATAGTTATTAGTCAGATAAAATGCAATCTGCTACCTAGACCTGCTACTCCCTTGACTAATTAGTGAACGAACATCAGCCTCAACCATCAAAATAGGCAAAGCCAACCAAGCACTAAAATTACCACACAAGGCTTTATCCGTTCGAATATCGGTCAACTAATTACTGCACATGTATGGCAGCAACTCTTATAAATATTCACGAATCAAACTAGAGCATGTGAGACTGTGGATTACGCGCAGATAATATTCATGACGTATATACACATTTTATACTCCAGTTCACCAATTCGGTCTTGGCCCCCGTGGAGTATGGCCTATACCTTCCTCAGGGAAGAGACCCGTGCCCCTCGGTTGGGTTGATGATGATGAACACATTTTTTATACATGAAACTATACTGAGGTACAAGTTCACCTGAAAAATGCCAACATCCTGCAATTTTTAATGTTTGAAACAACTTTGGTTATTTTCTTCTGTTTTAAGGGTTCCGTAGTCAACAAGGTATCCTTTAGTCCAGTCCAAGTACAGTCCGTCGTATCCTTTGCACTGTCTATCGACATTATTGTCGGTCTGTTGACATTTTGGAGTGACCCATTCAAATAGAAAATTACAGAATAGGGGGCTGAACGTACTTCACTGAAATCCACTGGTTAATTGCTTCCTACGCACTTTACAACGAATGACGCATCCGCTTCGCAAAATGGTTATTTACCTATTTATTACGATTTGTGTATAAATTATAACTGTGAGTGTGGTTATGACCGTGAAAGAATGGCTTTGTGTGTGAGTGCGTGCGTAGTTGTTTCGGCTTAAGACTCCCAGAGTCACCTAAAGGCCCTTGCTGAAAATCTGTGCTATGGGTTCAAACCTTCAACTCATACTGAGCATGAGGTCTTTTTTCAGCTGCATCGGCATACAGCGTGCACCTACTGTAAGTTTAATTCTCACTTTTCTTCTGCTTTTGTTACTTGTGTTTCAGCCTTTTTCTTTATTTCCTATTTCTATATTTGTGGCGTCAAATAAATTAAGCAGATATGATTTGAGTGATACCTTCTCCAGCTTAAGGACCCGATCTAGACCAAGGCAAGCGGACTGTCACCAGACATCCTGTGCGGATTAAGATATACCCACTTGATTGATTAAGGTCTGGCAGGGCTTAATCACCCAGACTCAGGCCATTCGTACAAATGCGCCGCGGGCCCCTTTGGGAATCGAAACCACGACCTTTCTTGGTATGGCTAAGCGCATTAACGTTGTTGTTGTTACACTTTATTGCACAATAAAAAAAACATAATATAGGTAACTTAAATAGCATGGTTGAAAATTAAAATTAAATTAATTAAAATTAATAAACTCACGCCCGATATCCCCGAATAGCATGGTTGTGTTAAAAAATACGTGCAAAGGCAGACTTATATCTAAAGAAATTTCTTCCAGCCAGCCTAGACATTTTGGAACGTTAAAAAAGAGAGTGGAGTAGGGCAGATAAAGTATAAAAACAACTCATTCCATCTATATATAAGTACTTAGGTATAAAAAAAATTAAAAATTAACTACTTACTAATATACATATAACTTACATAAATGCCTACATCGATATAAGAACGCCAGAAATACATATCTAATTTAAACAAAAATATATAAATAGTAAACTAAACAACAATAAATACGAATATATTATACATACAACTAATATAACGACCGATGAGGGAGTCGATTTAATAAACTGTCTTGGTTCTAGTATCTCACTTCTGATGGCGATAAGCGCCTTACCAGCTAGACCAACGGTTAGTTAGGGGGTATCGAAATTGTTGGCGAAGCCTATTGTACCTGAATAGAGTCTCCACTTACGAGCCGCCTAGCTAGCTAACTAATGCCTCATGCCTTTCGGGCAACACGTACCATAAACAAGATAAATCATCCACAGTTACGACGGAGGAAAATTATCATTGTTATCTTAACGAGTCCCGTGTCGCAGGGCAAGATGGAAACGTGTCGTAGGTACCCTGCAAATGAGAGAATGGAAAACGATATGTCAATGTCATGTCTGAAGCATTCTCGCTAAAGCCTTACGGGCTTATTTATGAAAAAACGATTTCACTAAAACGGCACTTAGCGAGGCTTATATCGGTCTTAAGACAGATCTTAACTAAATTATGATTTCATCATAAACCCATTATATCCCCACCGAGGGGCACGGGTCTCTTCCTTAAGGAAGGTAGAGGCCATAATCCACCACGGGGCCTATCCGGATTGGTGGAAGCTTGTAAGACTAGTGGCTGGTCTTACTTTCAGAAGCTTCGAGCCGCCCTAAGGCCCCTGACTTGGCTTAACGACTGCCATCTATCGACGGCAGCCGGCACCAATTGCTTAACGTGCCTTGCGAAGCACGGAACCGCCGGAATTATGATTAAGAAAGTCAAATCTCCACGTTAGAGCCCTTCGCAGCTTAAGTCTCTTTAAATGTCCCTCAAAGGTTTGAGACTAGGTAGTCTACACTACCAAAACGTCATTGACACTACCACGCGAGTGAATGAATGTCAAACACAATCAGCTATCGGTGGTGCCAAATGAAGCGATTATGGCGGCCAAAAATTGCAAATGCACAGTACATTTTTGATTTTCCATGGTGTTTTTAAGTTTTTATTATAACTTCGAGTTTTAAAAAGAGCGTCGAAAAATTTCGTCTATTTTATTTTAGGAATTTACAAAGACAAATCGTTTCTGATAAAAGCACAGGTTACATTAAGAATGAATGAAATGCGTATTGGCGTTTTAGTTCGAACTTTTAATAAATAAATTAAACTTAAACTAAGGTTCAAAAGAGTTTTACTTAGTGAGATTCTAAGAGAGGCATTACTTCACTCTTTATAAATAAGACCGTTATTCAACACTTCGCACCGAATTTTATGTCTACATTCAGAACTATCTGAATGTAGACAATTCACAAGTAATGAAAACTTGTTGCAAGCAATTTTACTTCTTTCATTGTTACAGATTCTTTTTCTGGAGAAGAGTTTGCCACTTGCCACGATCCTTTGGCTTTCTCAACATTAATTAGCCACTGCATGCACTCACGCTGTTTTTGCCCTTGAAGTAACTAGCAATCATTTATCTTGTTTCTTGTCGAGATTTTTTTTGTCTCGTGATGTTGTGTCAAAAGTCGCAATTATGGTCATTTGCAAACGATCCTACTGTACTAACCATTTTGACACCACTCCGAATACAATGCTGCCAAAATTACCGAAACGTTGTAAGATATTTCCTCAGCAGACAATTTTTTCCTAATATACTACTTGTGAATAATGATTGTAGGTGATACTTTTGTTGCCAATAGACGTAGAATGGCGCAACCCAATAAGATTTAGTATCTGAGTCCATAATAGTTCTGTATTATTATCGTATTTCACACTCTTTTTTTCTGATACAAGATCCTGGTTAGCCATAGAAAAGATGTTTGCTCCGAAATTGATGGCAACATTAAGACGCGAACACACAAGCTTTTTCTAGCTTTATAAGGTTCTGCAAAGAGATTCCCCAATATATATTAGAGTTACCTCCGATACGGAAGGCTAAGAAATGTGCTAAGCACACTCGTAAAAAAGCGTAATAAGCTCCTCAGTCCTGACCTTGAAAATAACAATTAATTGAAAACCATTGTTATGGTGCACATAATTAAGTGTACCCCGGGTCTTAAGAGGTTATAAAATCAACGATTATTTAGAAGACAAAGATGTCTGGTGTTAAACAGTAGATTAATTGAATGAGGAGAATTGTGTCTACTTTTTAACACATCCATGAGTAATAATTTTTAAGTTTTAATAGTTAAGCTAAAATAGTTTTGTAAACTATCTTTCTTTGGTTTCTTTGGTAGCTTCTTCTCTAAATAATCTAATAATTGAGAGACCAACAATTTTTTCGTGCATGTAGTAAAAAAATGTTTTTTTTAAAATAAAATATTTGAATTTTAATATTTTTTAATTTAGCGCCACCGAGAAAAAAAAACTTTTTTTACAGAATGAATTTGCAAAAAGTGTCTGTACAATCTGTCCATCATGTTAAGTGACTAGGCAGTAAGCCGAATGCAAAAAAACCTAGGACTGTGCTGCTGTGCATGTGTACTCAGCCTTACAAAATTGCATAACCCCTTATTTAACTTGGATGTCCATTTTGAGCCCAAAAAGGCTAACCCAGTCTCCATAAAAGTCTATCCTTAACTGTAATGATGCAAGAGCAGTTTAGAGAGTATCGCAAACCTAGCTTAGTAAGGTCCTCATACAAAACGAAGTGATTCTTTGAATTTTGCTCTAGTAAAACGGCAGTATCCCCTCTGGGGTAGAGGCGTGAGCTTATGTACATGTGTGTAAAAACGGCAGTTAGACAAATGTCAAACTTGGTGCGATCATAATGCAGTCTCTATAAATAAACAATAAATAATAAAAATCGGTCAGGTAATATGATGATATACGACATCTCATATACAACAAGAAAGCTCAATAAATATCTTATCTTATCCTAATCCTAAAATACCTAGTTTACGAAATTTGAGACTAAAATGCATGCAGCTTTTTTTGCGCTAGTATTTTAGTCCCTAACCAAAAAACATTTAGTTTTATTTCAGGTTGTATCGTTGCGCCCGAATGTCGCCGGCCCGTTGTATTATGAATGTCATTTACATTCATGACATTTACTTTATGAACATTGACGTTCATAAAGTAAATGTTCTATTTGGATTATGAATAAAAATATTTGAATTTGAATTTGTGAAAATGTCCCGAACTGAACGACAGAAAACACATAGAAATACGTAATATGCTTTAAGATGATACAGAACCCTCGGTACGCGAGTCTGACTCATATTTGCCCGGTTTTTTTTCAAATGAAGCCCCGAGCACTCCATTCGGCACGCACTCCTCAAGAGTAGTACATTTTTGAAATTTATAAGTTTTTAGTTTTGTAGAGATTCTAATTTTTGAGTTTCCAGTTCCTTAAAAGAATAGAAAATTAGCGCATTCTATGATAGAAAGAAAGAAAGAAAGAAGAATTTTATTAGAATTGTCACAGAGACACAATGTAGACACAACGTAGGTAACAGGCAAAATACACAAAAGGCAACAAAACAGGGAAAACAAAACAAAACATATAATGATGATGATAATAATGATATGTTTTAGTCTCAAAGACAAAGGTCTTTCAGATTACGGCGTGAGTCCCAACCAGTCCGGAAAATGGTGATCAAAATCTAAATTCTAAGCCCTCCGTTTCCCTCGCCAAGCCTCAAACATAAACAAACAGGCAGAGTGGTCTCCGATCGTGCCTCGAACCAAGTCACCGCCACAGGCTGCGCCTGCTCCGCTTACGTCACCGCAACCTTTCACTCGCGCGGTCGTGTCGTGCGTCTCGGATGCTTGTTCTGTGCGTACGCGATGGCCGCCCGGTCATCGGTCATGTCGGGAGGGGAAGACGGTGTATGCTCTTGCTCTTGTGTAGAGTGACACTGAAGTTCGAATCGGAGTGGAGTTTTTTCCACTACGGCCGGAGTCAGAAGACAGCGGCTCACATTTTACATTGACATTTAGCTAACAGAATATAAATTATAAACGAGATTTATGATTTGATTTGAATAAAAAGTTTTAGTTTTGAATAATTCTATGTGCACATTTTTTAAGTATTCATATATTATATTTTTTCATTCAGACCTGTTGACAGTTGACTCTAGTCACGTCTGGTGGTAAATTGTAAAATTTTAATTGATTTTAAATAAAGTTATCCGAAGACACTACACTGTGGTGAAGGGCAATATTGTCATAAAATTTCGAAGGAGGTTGGAGGTTTTTACACGAAAACGAGAGGTTTTGTGATTGTTATTGCACGTAGGTACCGTAAATAACTATGACTGATATTAAAAGAAAAGACACTTGCAAGGTTCCTTAGGATATTGATTTTGCAAAAACAAATAAACATCTTGCAAAGACATGATTTTTTCTATCGGTGGCCCCAGTTAGTATTGGGTTGTGCGTCAAATGTTAGTCACCGGAAGAAAATACCGTATTCCTTTACACCGGAGGGTCAAATTTGGAATGTAGCACAGGTGATGGCTCTTTCGGAGATTTTGGAGTGAATGACATAAGAAGATAAGTGGGTTGATTACGCGAATTCTATTAGAATATGTTTTACAATAATATTTTAGGTGGCTTTAAAATGCCATGTGGGTGATACGGAAATTATCCTCTTTGATTGGATAATAAACTCGCATTCATGGATATCATTGATCTTTTCTACAATTTATTTCAGTCTAACGTAAGACAGAATATTTTTTATTGTAATTAAGAAACAAAACACACATAAAAGTTACTATCAAAATAGCACAATGGGCGACCTTGTATCTATTAGCATTTTCGTCCAGAAAACGTTTAGAGTGAACGTTTTATTAAGATGGATTTATATGTATTTTATACATACATACATACATACATAATCTCACGCTTGTATCCCAGAAGGGTACTCAGAGACCAGGGCAGCCACTTGCCACGATCCTGACATAACTTTCGCTTCATCGATATTCATTAGTTGTTGCATGCAGGCACGCCGGTTCCGGATACTTTTTATCTTGTCCTTGTTAATACATCTCTTATTTGGTCGAAGTATGTCAGCCTGGGGCGTCTGTTACCGGCCCATCCACTCCATTCACTCCTTAAAGTTGCTTCGTCAGTCTTTCGTTCTTCATCCTCTCCACGTGTCCAAGCCAACACAACATTCTAAATACTTAGGTTATTACAATAGTCTAGTTTCCCAAAAAAATGTAATTAGTCCGTCTTTTAGATTATTCAAAAATAAGGGACACGTATTTTTTTATTTGTAAATTAGACCAAAAATGACAAAGATATAGCCCATTAAAGTTACGTGTGACGTCACGCCGTGCTGCATTTTGTAGCACTGAGTGACGTCACACGTACTTCAATGGGCTATATCTTTGTTATTTTTTGTTTAATCGAAAAAAGAAAAAAATACGTATCCAATATTTTTTTATAATCTAAAATACGGACAAAATAGAATTAAATTATTTTGACCCTGGAAACTACCCTATTGTAATATGGCATATAATTAGCAATAAATACAATTCTACTCTACTCTATTGCTTTTTCTTTCCTCTTACAATAAATTCACAACGTTCACAAGTTATCTACGATTCGTTTTTTTATACTGTCTTTAATTCTCCTTGGTAGTACTGAGTTAACCTACTTAAGTATAAGATACAAAATAGTCACCACAGACATCTGAAGTAAATAGTCACTAATTCAAGAATGAATACCAAAAGTTATATATGTATATACTACACAATTTAGTAATTATACAATTTTACCGTTCGACGTTCGTAATTTGAATTTGATTACTTATATTTATTATTCATTAAGATTATTATTATAGTGTGTAATACATATTACATACGAATCATGACCATTTATAATCGCGAATGAGAGACGAAAGGTCAACGAAAATGGCCTAAATATTCTCGTGACGCAAAGGTGCATGGGCCTAATAGAAACTTGAAGTTATGATTGCCAAAAACCAATTTTAGTAAAACCGTCTGACAAGGGCTAAGATTCTGGTAATACATCCAATTTAGAACTCAGAAACCAGTGGAGGTAAGAAAAATCAAGTCACGAAACTCGATCTTAACAATTAAATAGGATGTAAATTCTTTACGGTGAAATATAAATGTTTGTACCAACTGCCGTCGATAGATGGCAGTCGTTAAGCTAAGTCAGAGGCATTAGGGCGGCTTGAAAACTTCTGACAGTGACAGTGTTACGAGCCTCCACCAATCCGGACTTGGCCCCCGTGATGGAGTATGGCATACCTTCCTCAGGGAAGAGACCCGTGCCCCTCGATGGGGACATAGGTATTGGGTTGATGATGATGATGATGATGATGACATACATGTTGGAATCAATCGCATGACCTATTGTGAGTCAAGCGTTCTACCGATGCGTGTCATCCGAAGATGAAATATTTTGAGGATGATTCGTCCTAACTCAACCGTTATTTATACTTGTATCTTGCCGTCTCGTTGACTAGTACTGACAGTATCTATCGACTTATAGCACATAGGCCAACTTGACCAAAAACTCGTACAGTCAGGATGAGTTTGCAATGGACAGCTAGGAATAGTTTTTTATTTAATATCATCGTGAATTTGACTAAACTAAAGTTCGGAGATTTGAAGACTTCACAAGCTTAGAACCCGCGTCTCTGATAGTAGGTTAGACCCGAAATCTGGATATCCAAAGCTATTCAGTCAAGTTAATTTGTGAGGTTAAATTAATAATGTAATTAATCATGTTAAATATTCCAAATGTGTTTTATTTATTTCACCAATAAACAGAAAAGTTGATAAAAATAGAAGGAAACAGAATAAAATATAATTTTAAAGTAGAATGTTGTCAGTTATTGATCTAGTGAAAAGATGAAGAAGCAATGGATGTTAAACGAAATCTGGAAAAAGGTCACGTAGTAATTTTAAAAATTTTGATTTAAAAATATCAATGTAATGAGAGAAATGTAAAAAGAACTTGTGTAAATAGGTTTACACCGTGTACACGCGCGAATATTTAAATCTACTCGTGGCGCCATCTGTCCATGACAACCAAAAACTAACATTGACCGAATGACATTCAAGAACAAATCATTCGAGCATATCTTTCATTCAACGATAGGTACATATTCATTCACTCGTTCTAACGACCTCTGTGGCGTAGTGGTTAGCGCATCTGACTACCATGCGAGAGGTCCCGGGTTCGAATCCCGGCTGGGGACAAAAAAAAAACCCAGGTCTTGCATGTTTACATGTTTGTGACGTCGCTGTTTCTGGTTCCCACGACACAGGGTATCCTAGTGTGGGGCCAGAAGCAATGTATGTGCCTGTATGTAAATGTAAAATGTAATTCGCTTGAGTAAAAATGACAACTTTTGCACAAGAAAAATTGTTATCAAGAAATAAACCTCTGCTTAAACTAGTATCATTTGGTCTTAAAGCTAGAAAAGTGTGGATATATAAATACTTTGTTGATAAGGTGTAAGTAATTAATTAATAAGCATAATTTGGGTGACATGGTCACGTAGTGTACCACACCTTACATAAAGATTAAAAAAAAACCTAAGAAGTACGTGAAATCCACTAGCATAGTATTATTATCTATCGTCATCGTAAAATGAAGTCTGTAATAGGCCCACACGAGCGGGCAATGGCGGAAAAGGTCGTGCCGATGTCGGTGTGGTCACCCTACAGGCTGCACTTTCACCTTTCGCTTTCCGGAGGCAACGCCGCTACTCAGATAAGCGCTACAGTGCTGAAAAATGTTCCCTTGTTAAGACTGCTTTAACGTGGAGCTGATTTTGGTTATGATGATGAGTACAAATTTTTGTTTTCCTATAAAAAGAATTCGATAAAGAAAAGCCGATTTCAAAATTATTAATTTTGGAATCAATTCGTTCTCATAGACGAGCATCCGATGTATGATGCGAGCTGCGTCTCGGCTCACCATGACTAAGCTGTGCGAATCAGAGCGAATCCTGGTCCGACAAAATGTCAAATTCCGAATGAATTCCGACAAAAAGTCAAATAAGAGCATCTGGAGAACAATTTACAAATTGTAGTGGTTAGTTCAATTGTTCTCAATCAAAACATTTATCTATATTTCAAAGTTCAAAGTCCTGACTGACTGACTGACTCACTCATCAACGCCGGACCTAGGAAGCTGAAATTTTGCACAGAGGGTCTATGTAAAACATAATGTAGGGAAGGAATAAACCGGATTTTTTTAAACTCAACCCCTAAGCGTTGAGGCAAAAGGGTTGCCAAAATTTGTATGGGAGGTATAAATAATGTTTTCTAATTTCCTTGAAATACTCTTCAACACAATTGATTGAACACGTGTTTCGCTGTTTTTCTAAATTTAACTCTTAAGGGAGTGAACGGGGTTGCAAAATATTGAACTAAAGTCCACGCGGACGGAGTCGCGGGCGAAAGCTAGTTATTAAAGAAACTTACAATTCAAAGTGACTGAACTTCTTACTGAACTTCTGAACTACCCGCCAAGTTACGGATGCTGACGCCACGATTGGTAAACCGGGGAATTTTGGTTACCTTTGGCTCATCTGACCCCGATACTCACGAAAGCTTCGTCATACATAATACCTACTCGTAAACGTGATGTCACACAGTCTGGTTTATACCATACACCCGGTTTCTGAATTGAGAAGTTCACTAAGTATATTTACTTAGTGAACTTAGGTATTCCTAAGTAACGTTCTGTCACGCTCGTTTCGGAGAAATTTGACGAGACAGCACTACAGTTAAGTACCTACATAGTTACTTAGCGAAATTCAGAAACGGGCGCAAAGATTGGTTACATTACTCGTGTAATGTGTAATTGAATAAATGGTAAAACCGTTTTCTTGGTATAATTTAATTAAATCTAGCTTCTGACCTAGAAAATAATAATTAAAAACCATTCTCATGAAAGTCCGATCGGACCTTCCCAAAGCTATAATAGTAATAAGTGTAATATCGAATCGCTCGTAGCCCCGACCGCCTGAGTGATCTTAAACGATTACGAAGGTTAAGCAACATAGGGTGCGTTCAGTGCATGGATGGGTGACCGTTCTATGGCTAACGCTAGTGGAATTTTTCCGAGCGGTTCCGTGTTTTGCAAGGCACGTTAAGCTGTTGGTATCGGCTGCCGTCGGATGATGGCAGTTTTCAGTGCGTATTGCACCACTTCCTTTGTCCTCTGCAATAATTTATCGTTACACTAAACATAAAAGTCCCACTTTATTCCCAAAGTGTGGTCAAACTAAAACTTGTTTTTCATTTTAGTTACGATCACTTTACATATTGAAGATGTCACGTCGCCGAGTAGGTATATTTCATTGTCATGTCATAAACATCTCCATGCGACATCTAAAAGCCTGGTCAGCCTACATGTCATTTTCATCCAAATGATGCATGGCCACTTGACATTTTTGTATTGCGCAGTATGAAGTCATAGAACAGCTGTCGCTCAAAATATTGAAAGCGCAGCCTTCCCACAATTGCTACTTCAATCCGGGTGATAAGATAAGATAACATAATGATTTATTTTTCTGTCACAAATTACATTCGTATACAAAATAACATTGGATAAATGATACAATACAACAGAATGCACTATTTGTGGAAAGACTGGACGCTAAACTAGATCAAAAGAAATCTTTTGATCTAGTTTACAAATGTATCTTAGGTTTCCAGGCCTCCCGATCTACAAAAGAACGGTATCATATTCGAAACGTCATCAGCATAAGGTATACAATACAATATTATACGTTAGTATCAAAAATGGCAGATGTTTGCAAAACTTATATAAAAGAAAATAAGATATGTGTATGTAAGTGTGCGTATGTATATTTGTGTGTGTGTGTGTCTGCTCAGCCCTGCGACCGGAGTCTTGGGTTCGGGTTTCAACCACTGAGCAGAGGGTGTGTGAAAAGGTGTGGTGAGTGTGAATTTGTGAATGATGGTAGTGATGTGTGTGGTAAGTGGTACATACAGGAAACTATCATGGGAGGTGAGAAAGTCAGGAGTTATATGCGTATATCATTCCGTAGGTAAAATGAGCTGGTATTACACATCAATTTCAAAAAGTTTTTCTGTTTGATCATAAGAGAGGCTGTTTAAGTATGCTGTTAATTTCTGTCTGAGTTCATATTTGGTAAGATCAAATATATTTAGGCTCTTGTTTAGTGTGTTGTACATTCTACTAGCACGAAAACAGTAAAATCGTTGTGCGAAAGACGTTTTCACTGGCTTACTTTCACAAACAGTGTAAAATCTTCTGGCATTGCTATTATTTGTGCGATTTTGATTGTTGGTCAGAGAATGTTTATTAATTACAGTACACAGTATGTAAAGTTGTCTGACCGTTAAGACCTTGGTTTCAGCGTATAAACTCACTAAACTCATTGTTCGATACTCGATCACTTGACGTAATATATCAACATACATACATACATACATACCTATAATCCATTTATCTATACTTGACATTTTTTTCAGACACTAAATCAAAAACCTTTAGCGGTAGAAAACTCGAAACAATTTACAAATTTAGTGCTGGCTAGAACTAAATTTTCAAACGGTATCGAATTTTCTACGATTTAGTGTCGTTTTAAGTCTGAAAAAAACGCCAAGTATAGATGAATGGACCATACATAAGATACATAAGCTCACGCCTGCATCCCAGAGTGGTAGGCAGAGACCAGACACTGCCACCTGCTACGATCCTGACAAATCACTTTCGCTTCATCGTGATTCATTAGTCGCTGCATGCACGGACCCCGGTTTCGAGTTTTTTTTATCTTATACAATATATAAACAAACTAAACATTTTATTAATTACTAGCATTCGCCCGCGACTCCGTCCGCGTGGACTTTAGTTCAAAATGTTGCAACCCCGTTCACTCCCGTTAAGGGTTAAATTTAGAAAAACCGTGAAACACGTGTTCAATCAATTGTGTTGAAGAGTATTTATTTCAAGTTTCAAGAAAATCTGACAACATTTTTTTATACCTCCATACAAACTTTAACACCGCCGTTTACCCCTTTAGAGGGTGAGTTTCAAAAAATCCTTTCTTAGTGCTCCCCTAGGCTCCCTAAGGAACTCCCATGTCAAATTTCAACCCCCTAGGTTCAGTAGTTTGGGCTCTGCGTTGATTCTAAGTCAGTCAGTCAGCTTCTCGTTTTATATATAAAGATAGACTTCATGAACGTGAAATTATCGCAGGTATGCATTTCCAGCAAGATCTACGTTCATAAGGAGAAAAAAAAATACAAAATGTTTCTCGTTTCATTGAATTTTTATTGGAATTGTAAAATCCACGATCTCTAAACTGATATTAAACCCATATTAAGTTTAAAAAAACCCCAGGTCTTGCATGTTTAAGTTTGTGATGTCGCTGTTTCCGGTTCCCACGACACAGGGTACCCTTGTGTGGGGCTAGAAGCAATGTATGTGCCTGTATGTAAATGTTTATGTTTATTAACATAAGCAACTGTCCCACAACATCTAAAAGGTTGGTCAGCCTCCCACGGCACTTTCTTCTGCTCTCACCGTGACCACGCTTGAGGTCACGGCGACGCGACCGATACGAAAATGTCTCACGACTTTACATTTTAGTCCTTACCTAATTGCAATAGCAAAGTTTGTTTTTCGTGCGTATGCGTGTAAGTATGCATGTAAGGTTATCTATTCTATGACAAACAAACGGTTTGACTGATCTTGACAAATAGGATGTTAAATTAAAGGTATCGATAACTTAGTTGTTACTGACTGTGATATCACAAAAAAAACAAAATTCTAAATCAAAATACATAAAAAATGGTACCACCGAAAAAAGTAATGTTCCTTCACCAAAATACTCATTCCATTTCTAGTGCCTTGTTTGAAATTGTTTGGTGAACGGAACGTAATTGGTAACCACTTATACCGTCTTATTATAATCAGATTTTTCTGATATTTTAAGTTGCCTGTAAATTAAATAACTACATTACACCTTTGTCAATTTTGATGTGATTTTAAATACAAAACGAATTTCTATAGATAAACACGTTTACATACAAGCACATAGATGTCTCTGGCCCCATACTAGGATACCTTGTGTGGTGGGAACCAGAAACAGCAACATCACAAATATGTAAAAATCAGACCTGGGGTTTTTTTTCGTCCCCAGCCGGGGTCCGAACCCGGGACGTCTCGCATCATAGGCAGTTGCGCTAACCACTGCGCCACAGAGGTCATCAACCAACCAAACCAACCAGATGACCCACTCTAACCGAAATGTTTCTGGAATGAGGCTGTTTTGGGAATAACCATGATTCCCTGTAAGCCTTAGTAAATCATGCGACCGAACCCTTGCTAAAAAAAGACGCTGTTTTCGAATTATGCCCGGTTTACATTATTCCAGTAGCACTGGACTGGCCAGCGCTGGAATGCTACTGGAATAATGTGAACATGTAATGTACCATTCTAGTGATCCATCCAGTCCAGTTCATTCCAGTGCAGGTTCACATTATTCCAGTAGCATTCCAGCGCAGGACTGGAATGCTACTGGAATAATGTGAACCGGGCATTAAGAATATCGTAAGCATACATGATTAGCTTAATTACGACAAAAATATAAAGTAAATAAATACGGAATTAATGTAATCATCATCAATCCATCATGTCCCCACCGAGGGGCACGGGTCTCTTCCCTGAGGAAGGTATAAGCCATACTCCACCACGGGGGCCAAGTCCGGAGTGGTGGAGGCTTGTGAGACTAGTGGCTGGTCTTACTGTCAGAAGTTTCCAAGCCGCCCCTAAGGCCTCTGACTTATTAATGTAATAAAAGACGCTATCTCTATAGTCGCTATCTTCATCGGGTCACCTCTGTCGGTATGTATGTCATTATGTTTCTAGCGTACCCCAGTTCGTACAAAAACATATGCATTCAGTTGCAAGAGATTTCGCAAGGCAGAAAAGTCGGCGATTTTTATCGATGTCACATGTGGAGTGTTTCGCAATGTCTGCAATTTGCATCGATGTTAGGGCCGGAACGCACTTGCGGCTACCTTGCATGCGGTCGAATGTCCGCCTTTATGGAATGTACGAAAATGTACTCTCGCGCACTTGCGGTACGATTGATTATTGTGGGTAAGTACCCGCAAGTGCGTTCAGTCCCTAAGGGTGGGGTTATAAAGTTGTATTCTAAAACGCAAACTATATGTGGCTATCAACAATTTTTGATAGCCACATATAGTTTTGAATGCAAAGCATTGTCCAGCGCGTACTCTGTGCTAGCGCGTATATTGTATTATTTTATTGGTAAACTGTGAACAACTGTTATTGGCCTTATTTTTAGCTATTAGTTAATTAGTAATTTATTACCTGTTACGCTGCTGTTGTTCCTAATAAAGTAAAATAAAATAAGTAAAATAAAGAAACAGGTAAGGCAAGTCCGTACGAATCCGTACTAATCGGTATTGATATGACGGTCCCAACTATTTTCTATACCTATGCCCGTTTATAGAAGATGAAGGTTAACACTAGTCGGTACGTTACCTGCGTTGATCATACTGCTTGAAGTCTTTGCCTGAGTAGGGTGTGTATGTGTGAAAGATAAGTTTGCCGGTACAGGTCAGTACTGTTACGTACCGGCAAACACGTACCGGGAAATCTGATTCTTTATGAACGCACCCTTACGCGTGACATTTCTTCTCACAGTTCAGGCTGTCAAGTATGTCGTGATGTCTTGTATGTTTAATAGCTTTTAATAATAGTCGTCAAAGACTTTCCGCCAAATGTCAGTATTTACAACTGTGTTTTTAATTCCAGAAAGAGATTTCATAGTTTGCGTTAGTATATGTCCTATTAAAGAAGGCAGGGTCGAGCCGTTTCATGTTTAGTCTAAGTTTACGTTAAGTATACTATCAGTTTAAAAAGATAAACCTGTTATTGGCCTTACTTAACATACATTACCTTAAGTTTAAAAATCTGTAACGCTGTTGGTTTTTTAATAAAATAAAATAAAAAATATATGCCCATCTCTAATATAAAATTCTCGTGTCACCGTGTTACAGCGCATACTCCTCCGAAGCGGCTTGACCGATTTTGATGAACTTTTATTTGTATATTCGGTAGGTCTGAGAAGTTGTTATCTATCTATTTTTTATACGCCTATTTGGTTTGGCTAAACAACGTTTGTCGGGTCAGCTAGTATAATAATAAAAAAATGTTGTCTGTACTGACTACAAAATCAATCCATCACCGAACGAAGATCTCATGTTCGATTTGAACGGAACAATCGGTTATTAAACTTCTATTAAGCTGTAACTAAAGGCATACATTTGACAACCATACACGACAGTCAAGAGGCTTATCTTGTAAATCTTATTGCCCAAGCTCTAAGGTCGAATGTTCAACAGGAAAATGAAGTCTAGACAGAAATTAACGTCGCATCGCGAAACAAAATACTTTCTCCGTACAAGTTCACACCTTTTTATGTGACGGGAAGCGGAAGAAGCGATAGCATTGTTACGTCATTATTGTCACTAAGTCGCAGAAGCACCGAGCTGGACGTTTTAAAATAAAAATAAAAAATGCGCAAATTACTACAGCACTAAAGACAAAGAAAATAATAAATTAAAATAAAGACATGTTTAAAAAAAATTACCTTTGAAATCGATGAAAATATATTTTGTTGCCCAAAATGTATGTGCTGTTCTTATAACTTTGCAACAGCTCCGAATTACATTTCTACAAAAACTACATCGAATTTTATTCTTTTAAATTATGCTGTAGTGTTTAGAAGTCGGTTTTAATTTTTTAATTTTTTTCTTAAATTCAATACTTTAGTCAATATTCCTTTGTTCGAAAGCAAATGCAGGAGTCACTATAAAAACAACCAAATTGCTTCAAATATGCCTTCGAAAATTGTTGAGTTCAGCACTTTTAACTTGTTGTAAAACTCCTTTATAACAGAGAGGTAGGGAATCAAAGATTTGCTGATATTTGTAATACTGTGTTTTTTAATATTGTTTGTTTCATATTTTACGATCTCTGTTATCCATTTTTAGCTAAAATTGTGTTTTGTTGTGCGAATTAATATTTTGATTATTGTGTCGACAAATAAATTGTACCTACTTATTTAGTATAAATAGTACCTATTTATACAGTGTGTCACTGGATAAAGTGCAATCCCGAAAGGGGATGAAACTAGACCATGAATCATTGACTAGAAAAACGTAAAAAAAAATTATAAAAAATTATTGTAGGATTTATTGGTATTTTAAGATTTTCATGTTTCATTAAGGACTCTATGTACAAAAGTATTGATTTCTTCCAAAATAATGGGTCTATTTCTTTGAAATAAAAAAAAAACAGTATGCCTAATACCTGGCGATGACCATGAAATAATAAATAGTCCGCAAAAAAGTAACTATCTTGGGTAAAAAAATGTATTTTTATGAAAAAAATGATTTTTTTAGACGTTTATTTTAAAAAACTTCAAATTACTAAAAAAATGTGCCCTATAACTATGTAATTTTATAGCTTACTTTTATTCTTTACCATTTTAGCTTCCAAATAAAAAAAAACAATGTTCTAACTAAAAAAACACGCTATCTACGAAATTTTAAAGTGGAGCCTAATCGTGTTACCGTGCAGGTAGAGACCGTTTTTTCCATTGTTTCCGTCCTACTCTGTGCCCTTCGGCAGTCGCAGTCCTTTTGTTCTACACTCAGGTAGAGGGAAGGCGAGGGGAGGGGAGGCAGGGGGTTCGAAACAGGACTTACACAGTCGCTCCGATATTCTCGCCGCTGCTACTACTGTTCTCGTTCTCGCATTGTGTTCTCGTTGATTTGTTATTAAGTTTTTGTTACATTGTTGACTGTTACGTTTTCTACTGTTCGTTACGTTTGGACTGTTCCTGTTCTGCTGTTAAGTGTTGACGAAATGCCGCGATTGACAGAGTTCTCACCTCGAGAAATAGCCGACATGCATTATTATTATGGCATGTCACATGGTCGCACAACAGTCGCTCGGACTGCATACATAAATGCTTTCCCGGGCAGACTCATACCCTCAGCTCGAAATTTTCAAGAGATTCATAGGAGGCTCTCCAACATTGGACTTGGTTTGGCACGAGATCGCCGTGAGCAACCAGCTGTCGTTATAGACAATGCGATAGAAGAGGCCATTTTAAACGATCTGTTTGCTGACCCTACAACAAGCATAAGACGATTAGCGTTGCGTCATGGCATATCGAAGACGTCTCTCTGGCGAATTTTGAAAAAGGAGGGATTGCATCCTTTCCATTACCAACGAGTACAACATTTACACGAAAATGTAGATAATCGTCCAAGATGCGTAATGTCGACGTGGATTCTAAGAAAAATTAGAGCTGACCCAAATTTTCCCAAACGCATTTTTTGGATGGACGAAGCGACATTTACCCGAGACGGCATTACAAACTGCAGAAATTTGCACCAGTGGTCTCACGAAAATCCACGATTGAAGCGGGCATCTACTTTTCAAGTAAAATTTTAAATAAACGTATGGGCAGTCTTAATCGACGACATTTTAATTGGTCCAGTCATTTTACCCAGAACCCTAAATGCTGAACGTTTTTTAGAATTACTACAAAATTTACCCATGTTGATGGAAGATGTTCCCCTGGCTACGAGACGGCGTGGGCGTATGTATCTCCAAATGGATGGATGTCCTGCACATTATGGGCGGGAGGTGCGGCGATTTTTGAACGAAAATTACCCGAACCGGTGGATTGGCCGAGGAGGGCCAGTAGGCTGGCCAGCGCGTTCACCTGATCTGACACCCCTAGATTATTTTTTATGGGGTGTCATGAAGCAAAGAGTATACAGCACGCCAATAAATACCGAGGCACAGTTGCACGACCGAATAATTCAGTGCGCAAATGACATTAAAAATGATCCAGGAATGATTCGCAGAGCCACTAACCAAATTAATATTCGTGCAGTAATGTGCTTGCAAAATCGAGGAGGCCATTTTGAACATTTAATGCATTAAATAAAAATGCAAAATTGTAAATTACGGATAATTTTATTAATAAAGTTATTGTGATTAAAGTCTGACTTTTATTACCTACTAAAATGTAAATAACTCCTACCTAGCCAATTTTTTAGTTAGAACATTGTTTTTTTTTTATTTGGAAGCTAAAATGGTAAAGAATAAAAGTAAGCTATAAAATTACATAGTTATAGGGCACATTTTTTTAGTAATTTGAAGTTTTTAAAAATAAACGTCTAAAAAAATCATTTTTTTCATAAAAATACATTTTTGTACCCAAGATAGTTACTTTTTTGCGGACTATTTATTATTTCATGGTCATCGCCAGGTATTAGGCATACTGTTTTTTTTTATTTCAAAGAAATAGACCCATTATTTTGGAAGAAATCAATACTTTTGTACATAGAGTCCTTAATGAAACATGAAAATCTTAAAATACCAATAAATCCTACAATAATTTTTTATAATTTTTTTTTATATTTTTCTAGTCAATGATTCATGGTCTAGTTTCATCCCCTTTCGGGATTGCACTTTATCCAGGGACACACTGTATAATAAATAAGTAGTACCTACGTACTTTCTTTCTTTTTCCTAGATGAACAACTTTGACGTTCATAAAGAAAACAATTTGTTTTTATTGTGAATATAATATTTTACGCATGTACCAATGACTTAGCTACGTACATTTGTTTGTTTGTACAGCAACAACTTTGTACAGCAGCAATTTTGCCCGGATAACGGCGACAGGCTTGCCACTTGTCACGTTTGGGACCTAATAAACACGGCAAAACGTGGGCCCAGATTTTTAATTTCTGTTTAGTATAAGAAGTCATGCTGGATCCTGACCGCAAATAAATTTTATAGTCATTCTTGTTTCAGGAATTGAAAGAACGTACGACACAGACTGCGCGATCCTTCTGCGTATGACCAATCTACGTGAGTTTATTTGTAAAACACTCCAACATGGGTAACTCCTTTTCCACGCTCAGTGTCGAGGCGGTTGCAAATAACACCGTGACCGGAGTATTAGTTACGTAAGCAGACTACAAGCGGGCCACTGCAGGGCTTAGGCCTCAGAATAAGAACTAAAGGCTTAGGCCTTCTCACAGAATCTCTTATCCAGGTTCGCTCTGCGATATGAAATTGTTTAAAAAAAAACAAAACACGATCTATACAAAAAAAGTTTGTAATAGCAAGGAGGTTGCGTACTTTTTGGCAAGCGCAGAGATTCTGAGAGGTCTGTAGTTCGTATTTAGGCTGCTTGCTTAGGTCTCATACATATGAACCCGGACGGGTACCCAAGTCTTGGACGACATGTTTGTGATGTCGCTGTTTCTGGTTCCCGCGACACAGGGTATCTTAGTGTGGGGCCGGAAGCCATTTATGTGCCTGTATGTAAAAGTCTACGTTTGTTTATTCCACTTTACAATATATATTTTGATATAGCCAAAAGGCAATCGGAGATAAATATCTCGCCACACCCTACAACTTTCAAATAGTTTATCAACATAACAGTCACAAAATACGCAAATGTAATCCGAAAAGCGCCGAGCCTTTGCGAAAAATTACTCGATTAACTTATCTCGTAACCCGTGACCCAACGATGTATTATGTTAATTCAATTCTTAACGATCGTGTGAATTAACAATGAATAATTCAATTCCAGTATTGGGTAACACCTAACGGGTCGATAAAACACTTCGCATTCTGGAGATCGTGGGTTTGAATTCCGGCATGCTCTGACCGAAGACTTTGTTGTCTAACGGCCGATTTCTGAATTGAGAATTTCGCTAAATATCTTCTTAACTGTAGATAGATAGATAGATAGATAACACTTTATTGTACATAAAAAAGGAAATTACACAGGTATTTCTTAATCTAAGAGTACAGACGGCGGCCTTATCACTAAAAGTGATCTCATCCAGACAACCTTTGGGTAGACTGGAGCAAAATATTGGAGAAGGAAGCAGCTGTACAAAATAAGTAAAATAATCAATTTTATTATACATGCCTAGGCAACCAAACTGTTATAGTTATAAATATAATATAAATACTATATAATATAAATATGAACTATCAATAGATACATACAAATAATATTACACAAATAAATAATAATGTAAAAATATATATTATATAAATAGGTACATAAATTTATTAACCATAGGACATAAATAAAATACCAACAACAGCAACAGTCTTACAGTAAACCAGCGAGATAGTGACCCTTCACCATAGTTTTAAAAATTGGGAGCGAGTTGGCTTTCCGCACCTCTACCGGTAGGTCATTCGAGAGGCGGACTGCTTGCACTGTGAAGGAGCAGCTGTAGAAAGTGGTGCGATGGGATGGGATTTTTAGGAGAAGGTTTTGGGAGGAACGAAGACTAAGGACATGAGAAGAGTGAAGGAATTCAAAGCGCTCTTTTAGATAGGAAGGAGTTCTTGGGTTAAACAGTATGCAATAGAGAAGAGAGAGTATGTGCGTATTCCGGCGGAGGCGGATTGGGAGCCACTTGAGCTGTGAACGAAATTCGGAGATGTGATCATATTTGCGCAGACCAAATATAAACCGGATGCAGAAGTTTTGAAGACGCTCAAGTTTATTTAGTTGCTCCTCGGTGAGGTCGAGATATATAACATGTATCAGCGTAGTCGAGACAAGGAAGAAGGAGTGATTGTGCTAACGCAACTTTGGTAGCGTTTGGTAGTGCGTGACAGCATGTTCGTGACAGCATGTTACTTAAGTATTTACTTAGCGTAAATTCTCAATTCAGAAATCGGCCGTAAGTTACTTACATTTGACAATTTGTAGAGATTCTACCAATCGCTTACCGTGAAGGAAAACATCGTGAAGAAACTCCCAGAAAAAATCCTTCTGAGAATTTACATTTTGTTTGGCTTTGGCAATCAGCTACCAACAGAGAGTACCAAGAGTTACAGCACACATGCGAATCAAGGGTACTTGAATTCGCCAATACTCAGTTTAGTTTATATGTTGCCTATCTGCTGTGGGATGCAATAATAAAATAAAATAAACATGTCTCTCTCTCTCTCATCTTCTCTGTCCCTCTCTCTCTGTCTCCTGCAGTGATGCGACAGGCTGCCTAAGTAACATATTGACAGTTGCGGTAGACGGTACCTCGCCAACAAACCTCTCATTATTCATGCTCGGTGCAGGAAACGCGATCCTGTATTCCTTGAAACTGTTCCCCGGGGATTCTGATTTGACCTGACCTTGACTAACTTCATACTCAAGGATGGCTCATTTGATGGATCATTTTATTTCAGCCCGCCCGTGTGTCTTAAGTCCTTGTTTACCTATCACAGAACGAACACGGACGCTTTTTATTCCCAATTTAATAAACGTAAGCAGAAACATTTACATGCAGGTGCATACATTGCTTCTGGCTCACACTTCTAAAATATAAAAAGCAAGCGATGAAAAGGAGCTACTTACTCGAGGCAGCGATGCAGGAAGTGTAGGAAGGCTGGGTCGTCCGCTCGCACGGCCGTGGCTATCGTCTTGGACCCAGGCCTGCGCTTGCGCCCCTTAGAGTTCGTCACGCTGCGTGGCGAGCCTTTTGAGTCTGCCGGGGAGGTTTCCATTGTAACAACTGATCATCATCTGCATCAACACATCGCGTCCCCACCGCGGGTCACGGGACACGGGTTTTGAGGAAGATAAAGGCCATACATCCTCCACCACGGGGGCCAAGTCCGGATTGGTAGAGGCTTGTAAGACTAGTTAGTGGATGGTCTTACTGTCCGAAGTTTTCAAGCCTTGGCTTAAAAATAATAGTAACAAAACCCGACTTCAAACGAAAAACTAATCCAAACAAAGTATGTGTTGCACTAAAAAGTTGGAAACAATAACGTATTATTACTTACTTGCGTTACAATTATTACTAGTTTTGAAGTCGGGGTCAGCCAAGGAAATACTACAAAAATACCTAACCATAAACACACCGACACCAAAACTAACAATAATTGTAGTAAGTAAGAATGCAATTATTTTCTACAATTTGTTTTGGAATATATCGTTTTTTGTTTAAAGTTCTTTGTTTATTTAAAAAAATAGTTGAATTACGCCTCCTCCTTTTTTGAAGTCGGTTATAAAAGAAATTATTTTAACTAAAAAGGTATTTTAATGTAGAAGTTTATTTTATATTAAGTTAATTGTTTATTAGGTGTCACTTGGACATGAAGTTCAGTTTTAACTTTAAGTTAAGGTGAGGGTCGTTTCGTAGTACAACTAGAACCCCTATTTTAGGTATTAAAGAGTCTGTTAGATGAAGGTCAGTTTTACCATAGTCTCCCCCGGTTTCCCGTACACTAACAAACTGTTGCTCAAACATCCAATCTAAACACTGGTGAAATAATTTTTGAAATCGGATAAGACGGACTCTTCCTCTTTATAATTTAGTATAAACTCTCTAACAGTACAGAGAAATCGGTGAAAAAATCCGCAGTTGACTTGAGTTCCGGCTTGGCAAGCAATCTCGTTCACTTACCGAAAAATAACCGTTTCCTCGTAGCTTGCAGTAGCAGGTCAGGCGGAGGCGGTCCCAGGAGCTCCATGATACAGGCCAGCTGCTCCGCCTCGTTTTCTCCCGGGAAAAGGGGGTAGCCCGTGTGCAGTTCCGCCAGAATGCAGCCTGAGGATCGGACAAGAGTTCTAGAACCAGGTATGCCACTTTTATCGACCACAAAAATAAAAGTACAGGTACTAACGAATTATATAAAATAAACTTTAGATCTTTGGATGGACCGGAGTATGTCGACGAGTACATCTTCTTGGGTTAGTTAGTAAGATTCGACTTTTCAAAGGCAGGGCAAAACATCTACCGGAGTGATCTGAGAAGGCTCAGAACCGAAAACTCTCAAATGCTTCCCCCAGACGCAATAATAGAGCCTACGTAAAAAAATACTTTAGATATCTACTTTAGAAATAAACATTATAGGCACAATCGTTAAAAATCATTTGAATTGGCGGTAGGTATCAACTTATTTTCCGTCGAGGGTCTCGTTATTAATCACTTTCGCACAAAACATTTCATGTTTTAGTTCCTCGGATTTTCATAGATTTCCTGGATTACTATGATAGTTCAATGTACTTTGCATATCCAATTATACCACTGATTAGTATGTAGGAATGAAAAAGTGTGCTAATAGGCTACGCAATGTAAATCTATTTTTTATAATAAACGTATGAAGCGCAGCCCTCCTGTCCAGTATCAGTAACTTTTCTTCTCCTTTTCTTTCAAAGTCTATAATTTATTTACCTAAAATCAAAACATGTTCTGTGTTAAAAAGACCACTGTATTTGTGTGACCACTAATGTCAACATTTATACGCTTGCACGCTACATTGTCTTTTTTTTTTAACTTCCACACAACAAAATCGATTGACCTGACCAAACTAGGATACCCTGAGCTCTGGTAACCAGGCACATTACAAACATGTAAATACACGCAGATTGAGGCCATTTTTACAAACGTACGTCGGCCCCAGTGGGAGTCAAACCCACGACCTGTGTCGTGGTAGTTAACCGCCTTAACGACTAGACCAGCGAGGCAGTCATTACGTTGCGAGCGCTTTTGCAATAAAAATGTAAAAGTTAATTGGTGTAGGAGGTATCATAAATTCATAACCAACTAAAATGTTAAGTAACAACAAAGCTTTCAGATTTAATTTAAGCCCCTCGAAAATACCCTCCTAAGCCGCTTATGTTCAGCTATGATGAAATGGCGGCGAGCGTAAAACTGGCCATCCACTCAGTTTCTCATACATTTAGCTAATCCAAATTATAATGAGGAAACGCTCGTCTCTAAAATGGAATATTGGAAAGGAACACACACAGAACAGAACACAAGTACGTTGCGAAAACTTATGAAACTGATTCAACATAACGCGCGAGATACTTCGAAACATAATATTTTTTTGCCTATGAAATAATAGAATGTCTACTTAGTTCTGATTAGGAAACCGTTTATAGAATTTCTTACCCAGGTGTCATGTCATGAATAACGACTGGGGTCCATAGCTTGCCTAACATAATATTTTATTTAGATTAATTGTCTGACATACTTTTGACCAAATATCCTCTATTTTAGCAAAGGGCGAGATAAAAGTACCTTGCGTGCGCGCAACGACTAATGAATGTCGATGAAGCGAAAGTGATCTTCAGGGTCGTAGCAAGTGGCAGTCGCTGGTCTCTACCTACCTCTCTGGGATACAGGCGTGAGCTTATGTATGAATCTTTAACTCTGAGAGAAGACCTGTGCTCTGCAGACGTATTAGGTTACATAAAAAAGTAGACACTAAAGTTTTATTAAGCAATATTCGATGATTTATTTAAAGAATAAAAATAAATAAACTCACGCCCGTTATCCCTGAGGGGGTAGGCAGAGGCACCAAAGAATAAAACGTACCTAAAAATTATTGATAGAGTAAAGCATACACGAATTCGTAAAACTAATTAAAACGTAAAATACGTAAAACTAATGTTTAAGTTCCCCATTTTAAGGCACCTTCAAAATAATGCAATTTACCTTTACGCTGCTCAGAAGCATTTGCAGACAGATCTGAATGCAGAACTTGCCCAAAAAAATCTCGTTGATCAAACCATATTTTATATTCTACGACTAAACGAGTATGTATTGTTGGTGGCAATAAAATCTTTTTTACTTTTACTTACTTTTAATACTTTACTTAATGTAACCTTTTTTGTATTACGTAACTAGTATAATAGACGTGATTCTTGTTACGTGGTAGAAAAAATGCGCCATACAAACCGGGATCAAACTATAACGTCAGATGGTGCACTTAGCGCCTTATACGTATGTATTAAGCTTTTATCAATATTTGAGTCGGGTTATACAACAATGTTTTTGTGATTATACACGCTAAGCAAAGGTATAGAATTCAATGAAGTTTTTTTTTATTGAAGCAATAATTTTTTATACTTTTTGAGGCCTAAAAACCCTGAAAGAATGTTTTAATAATTTAAAAAAAAATGGTCGGACTCTTCCGATATAACAACACCCGTAAGCAAATCCGGACTAAAAGTTTATAAAAAAATGTTTCCTGAATGCCTACTTCTTGTGTGGTATAAAACCAATGCCACTCTAATCTAAGATCACGCAAGTTCCCTATTACCATTCTCATTGATTGATCTGTGTTTATCGTTTCTTCTCTGTTGTGTAACATTTAACTTAACGTAATACATTGATTGCTTCAATCTGTAAACGTAAAGCGATCATCTTTTGATGGCCCAATGCCATAGTTTTGGGGACCAATCTATTGGAGCTACCCAATTACGTATCTTCACATAATTGGCGTTTATTTTCTTCGGATTAATTAGATGAAATAACTTCTACCTATTGCTACTTGAGAGGTAAGGCCATTAGCTTGTGAAGTAAAAACTAACAAATTGCAAGTCATAAGCTGGTTAGCTTACCACGCAATCTAACATAACAGTATATTAATATAATAAATAATTAAAATGTTTATTTCATCAACTTACGGACAGTGTTTGAAGCCTCCTTAAAAGCAAAAAGATGCCTGTGTTAGGAAACTCTTAAAAAATATAGATAAATGGCTTTATACTTATTGCATGGCGCTATCAATTCATATTGAGTATGCTAGGCCTACCAAGTACTACTTAAATACAAACCCTATGGTTACCTAAAAAGGTTCAATTACTGAAACACTAATCGGAGTTGGTCATTAACCTTAACTAAGTCGAATTTCATCAGTCGTGGAAGGCACGCACGACGGTTTCGGAACATAAAACAAACTGAAAGAATCTCTCAAATCGGAGGATTTCTGGAATTACATCGCATGCCGACAGCCGCATGACATTATTATACTCGCATGATGCATTAATTTTAGTACGTTGATCGAGTTCGAATATCGGTGGCCGGCGCGCGCGCGATTCATTCCCTCCGCACCTCACTTTCTACGTGCTACTGACACACGGTGTTACATAAACTGGCTAATATTATTATTTGATGGGTCACTGCTCTACACTTGGAGCCGAGGATATGAGCTCACGGCGAAGCGAGATAAAAAAAATCACCGTCTCTGCCCACCACGATTAAGCTCTGCGAATCAGAGCGAAACCTGGACGGACACTTCGGACAATAAATCAAGTATGTGTATCCGGATAACAGTCTATAATGTGAAGTGCTTACGACAGTTTTAGTTCAAAAATACAAATATAGAAATATTATGTAACCAATAGTTTAATAAATCTTATTTACTTTTTTTAGACACCCTAACTGAAAGGGAAATACTAGATATTTAATAATAATGTTTAGCAGGGGAATAAGTAATTTGTAAGTATAAAATGTAGCACTACCGCTAAAATCGACAGTTTTTATTAATTAAACGTACATGATAGATTATTAGTTAGTCGCTGATTAAATTAATGACTTATAAATGTTTTCTTACTTCTTCTTTCCCGAATTGAATAAATCCTAGGTGCTAGTTAGTTTATGATTTTTACCTCGATATGTGGTTATTAAGCTTTGTAAGACATGGTTCAGACAGCCAACCGTAATTAGTAAAATGGAACGAGTAGGGAAAGATATTGTTCTTATGATAGCAGATAAACCTTTATTTTAATTGCAGTCATTTGTAACCTAGACGGTTAGAGAGCTACGTTGACGTGCCGACGACTCTTCAGAAAGGAAAAAAATCCATAGAGATTTATCCATTTTAGGCATTTATTGGTATCCTAGACAACAGTACAAAATTTGTTATATTTCGTTTTTTAATATAACCTAATTCAAAAAGCGTGTAATCATCATAAAATTGACATGAAATAGCCATTACATGACCTGTAATAGGTAAGTAAGTAGGTAGGTATGTACCTAATTTATGTTTTTCTTCTTAAAACTTCTCTAGCACTTTTCTGGTCTTTCCACATCACCCATAGTTTGCTAGAAGAAAATACTTTTTAGTATTAAGCGTTTGTAAAGACCTTTTTTTGTGCAACAAAGAATGTTCAAATCAAATGAAACAAAGAAAGAAGGAACGCAGTAGTGCGCCTTGTGAGAGAACGTATACAGCAATGGATAATTGGATAAATACGGGCATATTGCTTGTCATCATCATCGTTCGTATTGCCTCTTTCATATCATTGTAGCTACGTCGCCCACTGTATTGCTCGCAACTGTAAAGTGTGTAGGTATTACTAATTTGTTTGACTTTTACAGCTTGACATGCACCCGACTTGTAGCATTCTCAACTGGGACTGTCAATTCCACGTAACGACCATTTCACGACTGGTTTACGCAATTTCGGAAGTGGCTTGCACTTTTGGGACAAACAAAGACTCATTAGTGCAAATAGGGCATCTACATATATTGATTCGGTAAAGTAGATACGTGACCGGAATATGTGGATGACACTGCACTAACAGAGTTGATGCGCCCGATGAACCAAATTCATCCGATGTTATCCGAACAAACCATTACTACCGCGTCGTGCATCTCGCTCACTCATAGGGAGTACATGTGAGCCAGATAAAAAAGTAGGAGCGAGATGCCTTGCCACAGAGTGTGTGACTGGGTGAGGGAGGATTTCCGTGCGGAGTTTCTGGTCTTCCATCGGACGCGTCCCCCGGGTGGCGGATAGGGGAGCGCCCTCCAGATATGGGGGGTACCGGCTTCGGCCGGCGCGGACCAAAACCAGAGGGAGGGGGACGTACAGTGGCTTGCGCTGCTGGATGTCCCGCGGGGTCCACTATGGGCCCCGCACCCGTAACCCCACATTGAGCGGGGCCGGGGGCCTTCGGGCCGCGAGGAGACAACCTCTATAAAAAACACACGGTGGGGGCCCTCTCTATGTCCAGCAGAGGGCATGGAAGAGGGCTGGAGGGGCGGGGAGGGGCGTGGGCTCCGCAAGCTGGGCGTGGGCTCCGCAAGCCGGGCTTGGGAGGGAGGGGTTTTGAGGGAGGTAAGCCAGGGACCAGGGACTGCTCACCCCATATGGTCTCTGGCCGAGGGGTCTTTTTATGGGAGGGAATTTGGATGTGCCGAGGATCCGGGCAGAGGGCCACAACGGGTCCTCGGTAACTTGAGGCTTGGGGAGCTCGCGCCTCTCTGCCGGGAGAGCCGGTGGCGCGGGGGACGCCGCGCGGACCTTGCGCCGCCGGTTGAGTGAGGGTCACAGACGGCAGGTTGGGGGACCTGCCGTCCGATATCGTGACGGGAGGAGGGGGTGGGGGGCCCATGCCCCTTCTCCAGAGAGGGTGGGCCCGACTCCTTGCGAGTCGGGTCGACGTCGCCGGGGCGCCGCTGTCGCATTCGCGTTGTGGTTCACCACTTGCGAGATCCGGCGGCGCCCCATTGCACGAGCGACAAGACGGCCCCCGGGGGGTTTTAGGAGGTATGCCTCTCCTATTATTAGGAGAGGAGAGTCCGACACACGGCCGTCGTCCTCCCCCAAGGGTGGCGGTTATGGTGCACAAAGCATTTCACCCCGTTAACAAAAAAAAAAAGGGAGGATTGCCTTGATATTCGTGGGACATAACACAGGCACAAATGTACACATGGCATTAACATGACTATTCTACAGTCCCCAGCTGAGTGTGCCATCATCATCATCATCATCAGCCCACTGTAGCCCACTGCTGGGTATAGGCATTTTCTTCAAAATGCCATTTTACACGGTCTCTCGTCATTCGCATCCTGTGAACCCTCCGCGCGCCGACTCAACGACATCGTCCGACCATCGGACCGCCAATAACGTCCAATAGTATGTCTATCATAACGTTACCTGATGAAGTACCATTATAAATATTTTCATTTCGTCCTGTTTGATTACTTCATTAATTCTTTCATTTTTCATACGTTAATTCATTAAATCAAGGTGTCACATCACATCTCGCGCCCGAGTTACGTAAGTCCATCCCTATGTTTTTCGTACAATATCATGCATCAATCTACTCACAGATATAGTGAATCTACTGTTAATAGCTGTCCGGAGACCAAAGTCCAGACAAGAATAAAACTGACAGCTATTGACAGCACAAACAGATTTCGAACCCCTTTCTGAATTGTGAATTTCGCTAAGTAACTACTTAACTGTAGTGCTGCTCGTCAAATTTCTCAGAAAAGAGCGTGACAGCACCTTGCCTAAGTAGATATTTATGTACTTAGTGAAATTTTCAATTCAAAAATCGGCCCTTAGTTTAGGAAAAATGATGAAAAGGAAATGTTATACAGGGTTAGGATACCGAGAAGAAGAAGAAGAAGGGGCAAGAAGCAATGTAGATGTGGATGAACTGAGGATTAATCTAGCATCTCCACTTACCCATGCTCCACATATCAATGGCGGTCCCGTACTGCAGGCCCAGTATGACCTCAGGGCTGCGGTAGAAGCGCGACTGGATGTACGTGTAGACGCGCGCGTGGGTGTAGCATGAGCTGCCGAAGTCGATCACCTTGATTGAGCTGCTCCCCCGCGCCTTCAGCAGGATGTTCTCCTGTCGAGAGGGAGGGAAACGAATAATGTAGAAGTAGAAAGGCTTTATTTGGTACTGAAACAATTATTATTGACAACACTTCAATACATGTAAATTCTTTCAATACGTTAAAATAACCAAGACGGAATTTTGTAATGCCACCTGAAGGGAATTAAAATATGTACCTACGTACCTATTTTAATTAGCACCTAAGACTATTGTAGAACTTAAATAAAGCTTTTATTAAAATAAATCGTTTTTTAAAACGTCCTCCGCTGCCGCTCACACATAATTCGCATGATATGCACATACCGCCGCCCGGCCGCGTCGGATCGGCTAGGTAGACGAAAATGAGAATGTATTACAAACTTCCTCTTTCTGTTACATTGTGACTTGTGAGTAGAAACTAGACATAATATAAATAACAACCTTAACTCTCGAAATACTGGTAAATTAGACGACAATATTTAAATGTGGCAGTATCGAATTCGAAACGACCGACCTCTGTGGCGTAGGTAGTGGTATGCGTACCATGCGAGAGGCCCGGGTTCGAATCCCGGCTGGGCACAAAAAAGAAGGGTTATTCACCAACTGGACACACATGACTGGACGCACCTGTGTCGAGTTGGTTAAACTCAAATTAGTATGTATCATTTATTCTTTCGTCAACTGGACACACCAAGATTTTTACGCGTGTCCAGATGGTGAAACGTATTTAATTCATGTTTTCGTCAACTGGATACACTTTCGAATTTTATCCGAATTTATGACGAAGTACAGTTATGCGCAGAATGTTTTCTGTCACAATCATCATCGGCCATCAAACGTTCCACTGCTGGAAACGGGTAATTTTACAATAATTTTACAGTAAATAGTACAAAAGTACTAGGGTAGCAGAAGTATGTCAGAGATTGCGGCTAAAATAAAATCTCATGAAAAACATGCGGCTTAGTTCATGGTGTTGCTTAATACTACGCAGTATTAAACAGGGTTGTTTATACTACTACTACCTACTAACTTTTGTTACCCTAGTACTTTTAACCGCTCTGGGCTATACCATAAGTGCGACGGGGCGTACTGCAAACCACTTTCAAGCAAGGAGCAAAGTACTGGGAATTGAAGTAAAACGCAAAGCGACATTATGGGAATCGAGATTCAGGGAATAAAACTTATGGTGAAGGTCCTACAGCAAGAAAAAAATTGAAACTATCAGTATGAACACTATGATCGCGACAACTGTTAGAGGTCAATAATTCAATGAGCGAGGCGATTGTTAACCTGACTGTACCCTTTTTCTGCAAAAAATCAGGGTGTGTCCAGTTGGCGAAAACATAAAAATTATTATTTCAGCTTTCACCATCTGGACACACGTAAAAATCTTGGTGTGTCCAGATGACGAAAGAATAAATTATACTAATTTGAGTTTAACCAACTTGACACAGGTGTGTCCAGTCATGTGTGTCCAGTTGGTGAATAACCCAAAAAGAAGAAACCCAGGTCTTGGATGTTTACATGTTTGTGACGTCGCTGTTTCTGGTTCTCACGACACAGGGTATCCTAGTGTGGGGCCAGAAGCAATGTATGTGCTTGTATGTAAATATTATGTTATGTTAACTACGAAAAAAAAAAACACAAGTGCGTCAACCCTGCCGCGCCTTCTCCGATCGAGAGAGCGTAGGTAGTGAAATCCAGCGGACGGCCAACATCAACAATGGCTGACAGGACAGGAGTGCACCTTCGTCAAGTTGCTATCCAGCTATCCTATCAGCAGCAAACAGCTTAGCAACAATGTAAAACCACTGACTTAATCACTTAATAAGTTAGTATCTACGAGCAAACTTCAAACAGGAACGGAATAAAACAAGTAGGTATGATCGAAACTTTCCGAATTGCGTTGAAAGTTCTACGGCGAAGTAAAGTTAGCATAGAAGTCGGAAATTTTCAAGATTAATTTATTTCTACGATCGCTCAAGTTTTAATACTTTCCGGGAGTAAATAATAATTATAATCGTGGACTGTACAACTCCAACTGTGTTTGATTTAAAAAATAAACAGAAAAGTTGATACAAATAGACGTAACAGAATAAAATATAGGAAGTAGAAAGCTGTCATGTTCATGATCTCGTCTAAGAGTAAAGTAGGAATGAAAGTCAAATGAAATCTGGAAATGGGTGACGTAGTTTTAAATATTGAGTTTTAATTATAGACAGAATGTAAACTTTCTTCTCGTTCAATAAATCATGAAAACATCGTGAAAAATTACGTCCAACTAAACACAAGAAAAATCCATACTAACGCGGTTCGCAGCTTTGCTGACGCTACTATAAGCGGAGCGGCTCGCGCTTAGTAACAAAAGTTCGGATCCCAATTTAATTGTGACAAATTCTTCCTTCACACTGGCTTGATGCACCTCAGGCGCTTACAGATTTAAGAACCTGAGTATACGTTTCCGAAACGTATACCTACATAAGTTCAAATAATTATTCAAACGTGACTATCGGTAAAGTCTTAAAAAGCAAACGGGATCAGCGTCAAATAAACTTTAGCTTAGATGCAAGGGCGATACTTTTTGCTCTGATAAATTCTGCAGGGTAGAGGCCACCAGCAGCAGCGTGCTGCTGTGGATTATTCGAACTAAGGTCCGAGGAAGTATTAGCCGCTGTGTATGGTATTGTGTTTTTTGGGTATCCTAGTGTGGGGCCAGAAGCAATGTATGTGCCTGTATGTAAATGTTTGTGTTTGTTTATGTTTATGGTATTACCTAAGCGTGGCAGCCGCAGTCAATTCAAAAGCGATAATTTTCGATAATAGGCTATTTGACAGATTTCTGAAAACCTACCCAGATTTTTGTTGGTATTCATTAAGTGGTGAAAAAGAAGTAATTTTAAATTCTTTCGTGAATTCCTTCTAAAAAACGTCAGTGGCCAGTAAACAAAAGCAAGAAACGTAAGAACGGCATGAATGACAGACGCCATATTTACTGCCTGGGACGTCACCATAACTTTGTCTAATCCAGGCCGTTTTCGTTAAAAAAGCCGCACATACATTATTATCAAATTTAACTCCGTTTAGTTGATAAATGATTTTTTTTGTTTTACTTAAAATGCCGTAAAGCTGTTAGACGCATAATTTTGACGAAAAAACCAAAACCGACGTGCGTGCATGCAAGGACTAATGTCGATGAAGCGAAAGTGATTTGTTAGTATTGTGGCAGGTGGCAGTTCCTGATCTCGGCTTACCCCTCTGGGATATAGGCGTGAGATTATGTATGGATGTATGTATGTTATTTATACGAATAGTTAGGTTAAAAGTTAAAGTTAATAGTTTTTTTTATTATCAGTAGATTGGTTTAGCAATAGATACCAAATAACATTTTGATCACAAAATTCATAATCTTAATATTTTAATGAATAGCTTTATTGCTTTCTTACCCTAACCACAGAATAAATAACTTGCACACTAGGATTCCATGTGTCGTGCAAGCTAGTCTCTTCCAAGAAGGAACAGAAGACATTTTAAGATCATAACTAAACTATAAAATTATACAATACTCAATTTGAATCCAATTCAATTCATCTGCTTTACGCTCGGCAAAGTATTATAAAAATCAAGCAATACATGGCCATACAAATAAGACATACTGACATATTATAAGTTTAAAAATGAGATTTAAAATAAAGTAAAAAATTTATATATGGAAAAAAAAGTATTCTTATCTTATCTTATGAACAATACTTTTTTTTACATTGTCAAATAGCCAATTCGGTAGCACTTACCGGCTTCAAGTCGCAGTGTATGATGTTCTCTGACTCCAGTAGCCTGAGGCAGCGCAGCAGTGAACTGGCGAATCGCCTGATGAGGCTCAGACTGAAGCCTTGGTAGTTGTTCTTCTTTATCAGCTCATACAGGTTGATGCTGGAAAGAAGACGGACGAAGTTCCAGATCTTCATCAACCCATTATGTCCCCACCGAGAGGCACGGGGTCTCTTTCCTGAGGAAGGTATAGGCCTCCACGACGAGGGCCAAGTCCGGATTGGTAAACGCTTGTGAGACTAGTGGCTGGTCTCACTGTCAGAAGTTTTCAAGCCGCCCTAAGGCCTCTGACTTGGCTTAACGACTGCCATCTTTCGACGGCAGCCGGCACCAACTGCTTAACGTGCCTTGCGAAGCACGGAACCGCTCGGAAAAATGCCACTAGCGTTAGTCATAGACGGTCACCCATGCATGCACTGAACGCGCCCTTTGTTGCTTAACCTTCGGGATCGTTTAAGATCACTCAGGTGGCCGGGGCTACGAGGGATTTTGAATATTCAGAATAGTGAATGAAAAACTCTCAGGACTCACCTCATCAACTCAAAACTTATGCACAAGTGGTTCCTAAAGTAGAAATAGTCCAGCATGTGAATGACATTGTGCATTTGTTCTTTGTCCTTAAGCCTCAGATGGTCCAAGACCCTGACTTCCACCAGGGCCTGGTGATGGAACCTCTTCTTGTTCCTGATGATCTTGATGGCCACTTGGTTCCCCGTGCGGTGGTCCAGTGCCCTGATGACTTGACCGAAGGAGCCTTTGCCAATGACTTGCAGGATCTCGTACCGGTATGCTATGTGGTCGTGCATTTGCTGCGGACAGAAGGGTTTGTGTAAGTGAAGTTATTTGTAAAGTGATGAACACGATGTGGGTATGTAGAGGATGAAGGAAGAAAGACTGATCTAACAAATATATCGAACGAATGTGGTCGAAGGGCTGGTAAGGGGCGCCCCACGCGGATATACTTCAACCAAATATTTGCAGAGGGCAAGATAAATAGTACTTAAAACCGGCGTGCGTGCATGCAACGACTAATGTAGGTATGTCGATGAATCCGTGTGGAGTTTCTGGTCTTACATCGGACGCGTCCCCCGGGTGGCGGATAGGGGAACGCCCTCCAGATATGGGGGGTACCGGCTTCGGCCGGCGCGGACCTAAACCAGAGGGATGGGGATATCCAGTGGCTTGCGCTGCTGGATGTCCCGCGGGGTCCACTATGGGCCCCGCACCCGTAACCCCACACTGAGTGGGGCCGGGGGCCTTCGGGCCCCGAGGAGACAACCTCTATAAAAAACACACGGTGGGGGCCCTCCTCTATGTCCCTCTGTTCAGCAGAGGGCATAGAGGAGGTTGAGGGAGGGTCACCGACGGCAGTTTGGGGGACCTGCCGTCCGACATCGTGACGGGAGAAGGGGGTGGGGGGCCCATGCCCCTTCTCCAGTGAGGGTGGGCCCGACTCGCCGGGTCGCCGGCTCGCCGAGTCGGGTCGACGTCGCCGGGGCGCCGCTGTCGCATTCGCGTTGTGGTTTTACACCACTTGCGAGATCCGGCGGCGCCCCATTGCACGAGCGACAGGACGGCCCCCGGGGTGTTTTAGGAGGGATGCCTCTCCTATTATTAGGAGAGGAGAGTCCGACACACGGCCGTCGCCCTCCCCCAAGGGTGGCGGTTATGGCGCACAAAACATATCACCCCGTTGACAAAAAACAAAAAAAAAGGTGTGTCGATGAAACGAAAGTGATTGCACAGGATCTGCCTATCCCTCTGGGATACAGGCGTGAGCTTATGTATGTACCTAGGTATTTAGGAACACGACAGGATGATACTCGTAATAATTTCTGTATTAACAAAGAGCTCTTCCTTCTGATACTGCTCCTGAGTGTGTGACTGTGTTTCAAATTGATAGATAGATAAATCACGTGTTTGCATTTACACACACACACGCAATAAAAACAATATTAAGCAGACAATCCAGTGGTAAGAAAAGCAAACAACACACACAAAACACAGTGAAATAATTAACAAAACAAAAACATTAAGAAAAGAGACAAGAAAAAAGAGATGCTTTATCCAGTGTGAGTACTGTGGGAGGGCTCTGGGCTTTGCACTCTTGTATTGAACCAATTTGTATCCAAGAGCAATCTTAGAGGTTATCTTAACTTAAACTTAAACGAAATTTCGCGAAAATAATCAAAACCAAATTTAAAATTAAGACTGGGCAATTTTTTCAGTTCAATTTTTTTTAAAGTCTTCTTTTCTTCCAAGCTGAAGCAGCTTGTTTTGATTATAAGTTTAGAGAAGCATTAGTCAGAGTTGCAAAACAGAAAAAAATGGATTGAGTAAAGATTGTGGCAACAGGATTTTTTTTAAACGCCTATAATTTTGTATGTACTTGCAATTTTGATATATTTTTTTATTTTTCTTATAACCAGTATGACTTTCCTTTTCACCCGATTCCGGCTTGACGTCGAGTTTTGGGACACCCTGTATGTATATGCAAAGATAAGATAAGATAAGATAAGAATATTCTTTATTGTACCAGGAAAAACATTAATACAGAACATTAACAATAAGATGCAGTACAAGAGGCGGCCTTATTGCTTAAAGCAATTTCTTCCAGGCAACCGACGATGGAAAGATGCTGACGGAAAAGAGAGAGACGGGTAGTCGGTGCAAATAAGAACATAGAATAAATACTTATACTTAATACTAATATACATACATAAACCTTTACATTCTATACGTATAATAATAATTATAAACATACATAAAGTTACATAATATAACATAAAGTTCTACCATAGGATAAAAGAAAAGACATACCTACCTACATTCAGGAAAACCATAATAAAATTATTTAATAAATTACAAAGATAAATAAAAGTCATAAACCTTGCTTTTAAAAATAGCTGGGGAAGGAGAGCGCCTTATCGAAACCGGCAGATCGTTCCACAGTCGGGCGGCCCTGACAGCAAATGAGTTGCCAAAGAACCTCGTCGAATGACTTGGAATCTTCAGCATCAGATTCCTGTCAGACCGAAGTGCTCGGCTGTGGGAGTCACTGAGGTAGACAAAACACTCTTTTAGGTATAAAGGGGTGGCTGGATTGAACAGCAATGAGTAGAGAAGAGAAGTTATGTGAGCATTCCTGCGAAGACGGATGGGGAGCCACTTGAGCTTAGTGCGGTAATCGGAGACATGGTCATATTTGCGCAAACACACACACACCCTTATACAAAATTCAAAAAAAATCAAAATTCAAAAATTTTTATTTCAACGTAAAGAATTTACATTCTGCTTGTTGAATGTCAATGTACATACAGTTATGTATAATGTTAGCCGCTGCCTTAGGGCCGTCTGTAGTGGAGAAAAAGGCAGCAAAAAAACTCCACTCTGACCATCTTTTCTCAAATCAACTTAAAGCTAATAAAAATTAGGTATGAGTGTTTGTATACCAAGAATCTCAAGATCCATGAGTGCAATCAATACTTGCAAAGTCAAACATCATTTAATATGCTTTAAAGGTAATAAAACACCAATGCTGCGGCCAGACACACGTCCTTAAATGTAATTGTACGTCATACATACCTATATGTTTTATTAATAACTACTTTATTAATAACTAACTAACTCGACTTTGCCAGAAAACATTTGCCAGAAGACTTTGGAAGAAAAAAAAAATGAAAAGAAAGAAAAAAAAATGATGAAAAAATGACAAGAAACAAACAATTGAAACCCATTAGAATAAGACTTATATAATAGCACTATGTTGATATGAATTAAATAAAATATATTTTTGAAATAAACGAACAAAAATTGCCACAAAATAAATAGTGGCACTGCATTACTGTAAAATAAAAAAAAATAAACACTCGACTTTGCCACGTGGAATTCACCGATTATATCTAGCGGTTACACGTTTGTCTGCAAATACAGAGGTCGTTAGATTCCCACTGGAGACATCGTACTTAATTTGTGCAAATGGAATTATTATATGTATTTACTAAACAACTAGCGAAAGGGTTATCTAACTTCTCAGAGCATTAAATACTAGAGAAATGACAAGCCACCGCGTAGCGTATGGCTGCTGTAGGCCTACCGGGCCTACCGTCCATACGGACGTGTATGCCCATATGTATACATAAATGTTGCAGGACGGTTTGATAAGTCGATTTTTCGCCAAAATCCTAGGTGTATCGCGAAAACCAGGATTATTAGACAATGGCTTTGACATTTCTAAATCCAACTGAAAAAAGATTGGGCTTTTGCAAAAACGCGAGTTCTTTTAGTAAGATTGAATATCTTGAACTCTGATTGGTTTGACTAAGGCCAACTCTTGTTGTGATGGGTCCTTAGTTTTCCTTGTTGGTTTCAGGTATTCTGTCATCCGTGTGGAGTTTCTGGTCTTCCATCGGACGCGTCCCCCGGGTGGCGGATAGGGGAACGCCCTCCAGATATGGGGGGTACCGGCTTCGGCCGGCGCGGACCAAAACCAGAGGGAGGGGGACGTCCAGTGGCTTGCGCTGCTGGATGTCCCGCGGGGTCCACTATGGGCCCCGCACCCGTAACCCCACACTGAGTGGGGCCGGGGGCCTTCGGGCCGCGAGGAGACAACCTCTATAAAAAACACACGGTGGGGGCCCTCCTCTATGTCCCTCTGTTCAGCAGAGGGCATAGAGGAGGTTGAGGGAGGGTCACAGACGGCAGGTTGGGGGACCTGCCGTCCGACATCGTGACGGGAGAAGGGGGTGGGGGGCCCATGCCCCTTCTCCAGTGAGGGTGGGCCCGGCTTCTTTGCGAGTCGGGTCGACGTCGCCGGGGCGCCGCTGTAGCATTCGCACTGTGGTCTACCACTTGCGAGATCCGGCGGCGCCCCATTGCACGAGCGACAGGACGGCCCCCGGGGTGTTTTAGGAGGTATGCCTCTCCTATTATTAGGAGAGGAGAGTCCGACACACGGCCGTCGCCCTCCCCCAAGGGTGGCGGTTATGGTGCACAAAGCATTTCACCCCGTTAACAAAAAAAAAAAAAAGGTATTCTGTCATAGAGTTATAAAGACTAAGTAAAGTCAATCGAAACTATAGGATCTTTACTGAAGGACAAAATGTATGCTTCTTTCTTGTGCTTATTTAATGGCGCTTATGTGCATGAATTATACTTGCGCCAGTCAAACTCCATACAGATTAGACAGTTTGTCCCATCTGGACATAGCCCTCCCCTAATGGGATCCCCGCGATATTGATATATCTGTGTCTAACCTTATGATAAGAGCCATTTTCGTCATCAAACCCGCAGTTGTTAGGTATATTGGGGCGCGCGTTGATCTTGCTCGAGTCGAGGCCGAGGAACCAGATTTCTGGATACTTCCTGATCTCGGTCCTCTCCCACTCGGAGAGACGTTCGATGTACAGCTTGAGGGCTTCTGTAGAAGAGAAAGGCAGACAGATACTTCATTTGTCAAGCAAAGGTATACAATACAAAACAATACTATAGGGAAGAGCGGGTGATCATGCTCTTCCACTATAAAGGGAGATACCTGGGTGACCGAGCTTTGCTCGGTACTTTTTTTGTAATATAAAATATGTAATATAAAATTAAAATAATCCTTTTTCAACAAAAAAAGAACTTGGAAAAAAAACATCATGACTCAAACCGGGTCTCTTGAAATCAGCCCGAAACGGGTCGCCCGTTTTCCCGTCGGAACTATCCTAACCTTGCAGATGGACGCGAAATTTACCTCTGTATGTTATTATAGCAAATTTCAATTGCCTTAAAACACGGATAAAACAACGTTTTCTAAAAATGTTACCTAGTTAGATTAATTAAACGCCCCCGAAAGCATCTGCCTACAAAATTTCGTGAAAATCGTTGGAGCCGTTTCCGAGATTCTGATTATATATAAATATGAATTGCTGGTTTAAAGAGATTAGATTTCCCGCCAGGCAGATCGTATGCCTGGGGACGGCCGGTCCAACTGTTATCTGTTGTATTTATAGTAAGTAATGTCACAGAATACATAATAGTACAAGTAGTAATGTGTAATACTTTGCTTGCGCGATGCAGAAATGTTGGAGTTTATAGTGCGCGCGCAGAGTTGACTTGTGCTCGCCACAATACCATACGGGACAGAATTCATGGGTTGACCTGTCTGGATGTATTTTTATGTTTAGCCTTTTCACATTCACACAATGTTTGACCAATAATCGTTGGACTTAAAAAATAGTATAATACTACATAATCCAGAACTCCTATTGCTTCCAGGATCATCTCCCTCCACGTGTCAGCTGTCCTTCCCCTCAGAAGAGGCTTGTCGGTCGCACCGCTCGCTCGCCGCGCAGATGACGCGCGAAGAGTTGGTGCAAGTTCTAGAATACGCACTGAAGAAATTGCTCAACGAATGTCGGGACAAAGAGACGCAGACTGCTATCAATATGACAATATTCTATCAGGTCAGTGGACTCTTACTGGTTTTTCAATCAGTTATATGATTGTGGTTTTCAGACAGGGGTGCAATTACGTAAGACTCCACTGTACGGAGTTGTCTGATTTAGCCCTTTTGTTCCCGGTATTTCACACCACCTTATGTCACACTGTTAATTTCTGGGACTTTTTTCCCAGTAGGTATCTCACACTCCTACTCCGAACTATACATTCTTATTTTGACTCTTCGAGTTATCTAAATGCTTAACCCGATAGACTGGAAAGTTACGTAATATAAGGGCTTGTCCTTGCCTGGTTACCATAGCACAGGGTTTTTTTAACATGTACAATACAGGCTACACTAGGATACCCTGTGTCGTGGGAACCAGAAACAGCAACGTCACAAACATCCTAGACCAGAGGGATTTTTTGTCCCCAGCTGGGATTCGAACTCGGGACCTCTCGCATAGTAGTTAGATACATTAACCGCTGTGCCGCAGAGGTCGTATCCTTTTACTGTTAAGTGGTTTCAATTCACGTTCATGAATATGTGCCTATCACGGATGTTAAAAAAAGACGGATGCCTTCTTTCATTGAAACTGTGTGAAGCATAGTTACTTCTACACTTTTCGTGTGCATACTCGAGCTAAAACAATCACACAGATATACCAAGTCGGACAATCGCCGCCATTCCGCCAATTACGCTCACGTATGGCACGCACACATCAATAGACGGCGGCCATTTGTATGCTTCACTCGTGGTTAGAGGAGGTTCCATCCGTCTTTTTTTACATCCGTGGTGCCTATGCTCTGCTCTTCAAACAGACGCTAGACGATGTTTATGAAGAAAATGAAGATGTAGGTATATTAGGTATACACTAAGTAATAGGCTAATTGATATGTATCAAAGAAACAGTTGCAACAATCAACACATCAATGAGTAATGTAATTTAGAATATTTTTTAAGTTTGAAAGTTTGCTAATTAAGCTAAACTGTTTTGAAAAGAATACAATGTGGAGTTTCGTTGTAAGTTTATTCTCCACGTACCTAATCTAGTAAATTTTGACAACTTTGACGTACATAAAATAAACATTTTATTTTTACTGTGAATAAAATATTTTAATTCGATTTTTTTAATTTGCCTGCATTTTCGGATTCATTTGGGATATTTTTACACCCTGTATAATAATATCGTCCTCGCCCTTCAAGTGTAGAAGCGCTAAATTGGCGCCTAACCGAGACCCAACAAGGGCCAACAACCGGCTACCCGCCACTTCTCATTTTAGCCCGTCCGAGGTCAAGGTCGTGGAAGGGTCCCCGGGGATACGTACCTTCAACCTAGACTGGCTTATTTTAGCGAATTTTTTCCCGGCTTGAATTTTAAGAATTCGTACTGATAGGATAAAATGTCAGAACAGTAAAATAGAAAAGAAGAAGAAAAAAAAACATAAAATTTATTATAGCAACAGGAAACAAAACATATAGTAACGCAACAGAAAATAGAAACAGAAAATATTATTTCTAACTTTTGTTTACTTTCCAAACAACTTAATTTAGCAGAAATTCATTAGTACATACGAAAACACGTCAAAAATCACAATTTGGGAATTAGTTTTTTTTATTAAAGTCATTAAAACAGCAATGATTATCGTGTTTATTAGTTGTTACGAGTTCTTTTTCTTAAATTTGTTATAATAAAGTAAAATAATAGTTTTTTTAAATAATTTTGGAAATTCGTGAATTATCACCTTTTTACCTTTAACAGTCACGTTCGGCGCAAAATGTCCCCATGGTGCTATTTTTTCTTTATTATTTCGAAAGTCTAATATCTTGCAAAGTTTTCAAGGAACTGAACCAGGCAAAACTATTTTATTTTGAAAGTGTTGGTCTCCCGACGAAAAACAGTGATTTAAAACTTTGGGGCCAAAATGTACTTAATTATTGTTCGGATGTACAGGTTTTCTTTATTGGATATGATAATGAAAATAAATACTGATTATAATTACAGAAAAAATAAAAGCCGAAAAACATTTTTGTTTTGTTTTTGGCGATTTCATGGAAAATCTCTAAATTAAAAAAAAACATCATAACTCGAAAACTATCAATAATCGCTGAGCATACATGGGGGTGTTTTGGATATGTCTCGGTACGGGCTATCTACAAAAAAAAAATAACGTCACCCGATTGGCCACCCTGTATAAGAGAGCACACATACACATAAAAATACACAGATAAATCCGGGTCTAGTTTTTATTTCACTTCATAGGTAGGTACTTTTTTTATTTTATTGGGGATAATAAACAGTTACACAATATCAAGGTACATAATTATGCCACATTACAATCATAAACTCGCGCGCCTACAGGCAGCGTTAAAAACTGGTAAAATGTTGAATACTTTAAATAGTCATCATCAACCCATTATGTCCCCACTGAGGGGCACGGGTCTCTTCCCTGAGGTAGGTATTTAAATAGTTCTATGATATAAACACCACCACCCGACCACTCTCCTTTCTAATTATAGGACAAAATTGCCTGTTGGGACAACCTGGCAACGTCACACGGACGGAAAGAGTGCTCTCAACTATGAAAACGGGTCGTCCCTGCGCGAAATGAGACTTATTAATAGTATAATAAAAATACACACAATGAACGTGAATAAAGAACGAGAATGCCATTCTCTCTGAGAAAATTCAGGGCTGTATCTGGTGAGTGAACTTAAAACGAAAACTATCATGGCTGGTGGCTATCCTTGGTCTCTACTTACCCCTCTGGGACACAGGCGTGAGCTTGTATATGTATGTACCATGAATAAATAGACTTTAGAAGTGAACGAGTAATTGGGACCAAATGATAAAAGGAAAACTTCGTGCGAAATTCATTGAAAATTGACGATCTCTGTAGCGCAGCGGTTAGCGTATCTGCCTACCATGAGAGAGAGCCCGGGTTCGAACCCCGGCTGGGGCCAAAATAGAACCCTAGGTCTAATGTTTACATGTTTGAGATGTCGCTGTTTCTGGTTCCCACGACACAGGATATCCTAGTGTGGGGCCAGAAAGAATGTATGTGCCTATCACATACATTCACATTTAATATGTTTGTGTTTAATTACGTTGATGAAGTTAGTTCTGTAAAGCTGAGAAAACCTACATTGAAAGTGTATCGATTAATTTATAAATCAATATATAATTTTTTTATAATTTACGCAAGCATATAATTAATTCCTAAACTAAATATAAAATAATAAACTAAATATTAAATTATAAACTAAATATGAAACTAAAAACTGCCTAATATAAAAAATCGAATCTAAGCCGCTGCCGTTGGGGAGAGTTCCCAAGATACTGGCAGCATTCCCCCTCTGAATGGCCAGGCTGATGCGCTGGCCGAGGTAGCTGCCAGCTCTAGGATCGCCTGACGAGTCGATGAGGCGCGTTGATATTTCTTTGAAAAGTTTACGCGCCTCAGGGCCCCACGGGCCCATCGTCTCGACCCCAAACGGCGCAAATAAGTAGCTGTCGCCAAGGACAGCGTATTTGCGCCGTATTTATAATAGAAGTACGAGCAATTTCAAATATCTATTTAGACCGTAAGAAAATCTGCGTGTCTGATCTATTCAATACCTCAGCATTCTCCCTCTCTCTGGACCGTCGACGAATAGACGTTCGCAGAATACAAGGCCGCGTTAATACACCATCGTAAATCCACCGTTATCGATTGCCAAATAAAGCATTATCAGTTTTCAGTCGCTAAGTGCACGTTCGCCAAATGAAGAAATGTCCCTTCTGCGAAACCTCGCATTAAAATACGACGACTTTCAAAAATAGAATCAATAGTTTTTAATGACGAAGCGTGTTGCTCGCGCAAATATTTTTACACAGGAAAAAACAAAACACGATCTATACAAAAAAGAATAAGTTTGAAGTAGCAAGGAGGTTGCGTACTTTTTGGCAGACGCAAACACTCTGAGAGATTTATAGTGGTACGTATTTAGGCCGCCTAAGTACATATTTAGATAGATAGTTACTAAACATATGGCGACCTCTGTGGCGCAGCGGTTAGCGCGTCTGCCTACCATGCGAGAGGTCCCGGGTTCGATCCCCGGCTGGGGACAAAAACCCCCACGACTTCGATATTTACATGTTTGTGATGTCGCTGTTTCTGGTAAATGTTTACATACTTAGATAGTTACTGCACATATATATACAATTGGGAATAAATAATCCAGGTTCGCACTGTGATAGGAAAACGAGGACATGCAAAGTTCACTACTAGGTGCAATTCGAATGAGCCATCCTTTAGTAGGTCAATGTCAGGTCAATCGGAATCCCCGGGGAACAGTTTCAGGGAATACAGGATCGCGTTTCCTGCACCAAGCATGAATAATGAGAGGTTTTTTGGCGAGTTACCGTCTCTCTGAATTGTCAATATGTTGTTGATGCAAGCAATCTATACAGGGTGGAATTTTGTAATGCCACCTGAAGGGGATGTACTCTTAATACTGTAGATAGAAAATTTTACTCAAAGAAAACATTCCTTTATTTTTGAAAAGAAAGAAAACTGCATTCAAAGATTTTTAAAATTTCGCTTGCCTCACCCGGTAGTCGAACCTACTAAAATCTGTGAAAGTTGCACCCTGTACTTTTATTGCATCGATCGTAAGGGTCAATTATAAGGATGAAATCTCTCTAGCAAACTTCATAAATTAAATTAAAGGAAAACAATGAAATCTTAAATTGTTTTAATTATTTACAAAAAACTAACTGTAAACTAACTAATTAATTGCTCGAAATGGGCTCCATTTTCTTGGATACACAAATTTATTCTTCTAACGAATTCATTTCTAGTACCCTTTAATAACGTGTTGTGGTGAATGTTATAAATCGTATTCTGAACTTCAACTCTCAACTCGTTTACATTCTCATAAGATTTAATGTAAATTTATATCTATATATCTAAGTTATGTCGCATCTAAGGGCTTGGCTCCATCACCACGGTGTGGCGCCGCCACCGTTCAAGGGAACGGCGTCGCCACACCGTGGCGCCGCGGACGGTGCGCCGCACGCCCATATTGTCAGTCAATATTTCACAGTTGGTCTGCTCGGCTCGGACTTGTCTGAATGAATCACGAAAAAGTTATTATCATGTTGTTACTACGACGACGAAAGAAAAAAAAACAGAAACATAGAAACTGTTGGGTAAATCGACTGAGAATTTAACGCACCGTGACACGGCACCGCGCTCCAACACGGCGCCGTACCGTGTCACGGCGGCGGCGACGCCGTGCCGTTGAACGGTGGCGGCGCCGCGCCGTGGTGATGGGGTCGGTCTGCATTACAAACACGTGCAAATTGCAATCGTCTTATCTAAATAGTAATTCGTCATTTTAATGGATAAATGACGTCAATGATAATTATTAATTAACAACATAAGTAAACATAAAGAAACGGATCTTTGAGTAAAAGTGCTTTAACTTGACCCATTGAATTAATAATTTAAGATTTCATTGTTTTCCTTTCATTTAATTTATGATGTTTGTTAGAGAGATTTCATCCTTATAATTGACCCTAACGATCGATGCAATAAAAGTACAGGGTGCAACTTTCACAGATTTTAGTATGTTCGATTACCGGGTGAGGCCAGCGAAATTTTAAAAATCTTTGAATGCAGTTTTCTTTCTTTTCAAAAATAAAGGAATGTTTTCTTTGAGTAAAATTTTCTATCTACAGTATTAAGAGTACTTCCCCTTCAGGTGGCATTACAAAATTCCACTCTGTATACTTCCCACTGTAGGGCACAGGCTTTCTGTGTGAGAGAGAATAATTTTGGGTTGAATTACCACGCGTGCCCATCGTTGATTGGCGATTTCAAGCGCCAATTTAAATTCCTCAGACACTTGTATTTCCACTTGTATGTTCTTCTTCAACTTTTTTTTAGCGAGTATTATTGCTACTATATTTTTAAGTTACAATCACCAATCCGGATTAGGCCCCCGAGGTGGAGTTTGGCCTATACCTTCCTCAAGGAAGAGGCCCGTGCCCCTCGGTGGGGGTCATAGTGGGTTGATGATGATGATTTCTAAGTTTTGTCACTAATAATAGGTGTAAATAAAGTACAATATTACAAAAAACACAAATACCTACATTTCAGCGCTTATAAGTACTCGATGCGCCATCTATTAGCACTTTAGAATACGATTTTTTTTTCTTTTGTAGCCTTGTCACACGAGCGAGCTTCGAGCCATCTTGAATCTAGTAAAAAAAAAAAATTACTGTACTGGTAGTCGGGTTTTCGTTTTTAAGCGTTTGCTTGTTATGTAACATAATTAACATCGACGCGCCCTTAAAACAAAGAGGGCTACAGTCGGTTGGGCGGCTACAATCAGAGTCGCTAATTGCTGTATTTCAGTTGACAACAGGTCAGCTGGAACAGCTGCATTTCAAAGGATCTAATGGGCCGCGCTTAATTGCTCTGCGCTGATGGATGAAAGGTCAAAGGCAAGGGCAGTGCCGGGTTAAGCCAGCGCCGAGCCTGCAGCGAATAGGGAATGTATGAAAATATCAGAAGTGCTTGATATTTTTTTTGGTGATAGGAATAACCTTCCTTAACGCGGGAAAAAAGTTTCAATTTTTTTAGCCCCGTAGTTAGTTTTTAAATATACTTAATATTTTTCCATTCGTAGTTCTGGGCTTAGTACGGCATATCAGCCATATTCCTTAGTCCGCTACGTATAAAAAAAATACACCTTGAAAAGCTGTCATTGTCACCAGATTTTTTTTTTTCACCAAAAAAAATATCAAGCACTTCTGATATTTTCATCCATTCCCTATTGTACCAAGGGACCCTTGTTTTGCTTTCGCGCTGCCAAAAAGTATGCAACCTCCTTGCTATAGTTTTTCAATAAATGTTATTTACCTTTACTTTTTTATAATTTTAAAACTAATAACTTTGACGTTCATAGGTAGAGATTTTGTTTTATTTTTAACATGAAAAAAAGTTACTTTGCTTTTTTTATTTATGCATGATTCCATGTAGACTACGTAAGCATAATAAGCAGCAACAGCAGATTGACCGACTTTTTGGTAAACTTATTAAGAGCAAACTTGTTTAATTTTGTGCAAACTATCAGAAGTTGAATACGAGTCCATCAAGTCCTAAGAATTTTCACTAGAATGTCCATTCTTTCACTAGTATTAAGAATGGATCTTCGCCTCGGGGTGGATATAATCCAATAACCACGCGAACGTATCGCGGGCACTGCTAGTCTAAAGGCCAGTTTCTGAATTGAGAATTTCACAAAGTAAATTCTTAAGTAACGTTCTGTCACGCTTTTTTCTGAGAAATTTGACGAGACAGCACTACGCTGAAGTAGCGCTGTCTCGTCAAATTTCTTTCCAAGTCACTTAGCAAAATTCTCCATTCAGAAACTGACCCTTAGGCCGACTTGCACCACCGACTAAAATCCATTTAACCTTAAGTTAAACAGAATTTTGACAGTTTCGCCATACACTACCGTCCGGCCGCTGGGAGTATACGATCCTGACAGGTCATGTTAGAACGGACGACGTAACCTTGAAGTGGCTTTAAATTTTCGATTAAAATATTTTTATGTCCTATTTATCCTACTAGCAAATAATTGTCATTGAAACTATCATCATCATCATCATCATCATCAGGCTATATTAGTCCACTGCTGAACATAGCCCTCCTCTATTGAGCGCCATAGCGCCCTGTCCTCAGCTTGCCGCAAACTTGAAACTATATAATTGTGTAAACTTACAATTAATGTTATATTTTGCACGGTGATTTAAATGTTAAATAAGAAGAAATCAATATTTAATGTTCGTGCATAAAATCCTTACTACGCTGTCACAAGGTTATGTCAACCGTATTTTTTTGTAGTGACGTACCAAAAATAACGAAAATAATAACGGTCCCTTTAACGATACGAAGTTGATGAACAGGCTTTAGAAAATGATCATCGCGTTCTCAGAATCTCTCCGTACCACTGCCGTACAAAGCGATTGAGCTGATCTGGGCTCAAATAAAAGGTCACACAGCTCGCCACAACACTTCACCGCCATTCGGCACAAAAAAGATGATGACCCTTCTAAAATGCCTGCGAAAATGACACAAGAGATGACCGAGTGAAGGTCGTCTAAAAAACAAAACTACTTAATCGTGAGTCAGTAGCAAAAGCTAGTTAAGTATAACGTAAGGAATGAAAACGTTGATTTTCTCCCATCACTAGTCATATGTGTCAGGATCGTATACTCCCAGCGGCCGAACAATATCTGTAAAAATTCTATTTAATTTAACGCTAAATGTATTTTAGTCGGTAGTGCAAGTCGGCCTAAATCTAATAAGCAAACTAGTAAAATACGGTCTGTAGGCAGGTCGGTCTAGCTAATGGCTCCTAGAGACAGGCAGGAACAATAAATTACATCGCGTGCTATTAAGGTTAGTAATTTTGTGGGGCAATTAACCGAGTCTCCTGTCCTGGAATATGAAGCTGTCTGTTGACACGAAAGCTCAGAAAACCTAATCTATCAAAGTGTGTTAGGATAAGCAAACTCAAACAAAACAGAGTGGAGACGTAATGTATGCTTAATTCCGTGTTACACCCGTACTAACATTTGTCTTCTAAGATGAGGCCATGGAAAGTTTTTGGTTAAAGCTGTAAGCACACTAATGAGGCTCTAGAGGATCTACCCTTTAGAAAAAGCAAACGAAGTGCCTCGTCGAGTAAGTCGGCCCACATTTCCGTGTATCGACTATCCACTCTTTCTGCTATCATAATCAGGGTGCTATTAGTGCTGGCGTGGCCGGTCCAAGTCCGGATTGGTGGAGGCTTGTAAAACTAGTGGCTGATCTTACTGTCAGAAGTTTTCAAGCCGCCCTAAGGCCTCTGACTTGGCTTAACGACTGCCATCTATCGACGGCAGCCGGCACCAACTGCTTAACGTGCCTTGCGAAGCACGGAATTGCTCGGAAAAATGCCACTAGCGTTAGTCATAGACGGTCACCCATCCATGCACTAAACGCGCCCTATGTTGCTTAACATTCGTGATCGTTTAAGATCACTCAGGCAGCCGGGGCTACGAGCGATTCGAGCGGAATTACACATGAGATTTAACAATTGCATAGTACTGTATAATTTGCGAATTTGAAATTAACACCAAATGCTCAAGTCTACATCCCTTGAAGCTTTGAAAGTTTCCTCGTGGGCTCCACACGAGGACCTTTTTGCTTCACTCTACTCTATTTAAATCATCTTTTCTTGCCGCAACATCGTTACAGAATAGGGACAGTCTGCTAGAGCCTTTTCTAAGGTGTCTAGAGTGAGTTTTCTCAGATGGCGGAGCATAATACTTTGTCTTGAGCATTATCGTTAAACGTGATGTCCCGAGGCTCTATGAGGGACGTGTCTGCACATATTTAGGGGCAGTAGGAGAGAAAATCGGGCCTGGGAATCCCTGAGAAAAGATTTTGTACAGTAACCTTTTCTATAAGCTATGTGCAGTCCCATTTTCTGTGCGGATGAGTTACTGTTTTGGAAAATATTACTTCTTAACTTAGAGAAAGATAAGGCTCGTAGCCTTCCCGAGAAAAGCTAAGTTTGTATTTTGAGTATAGCTTTGCAATTGTGAATGAATACTCACTCCAGTGTCTGATTTGGAATATAACACAAGGATTAGCGCATCTGCCTACCTTGAAAGAGATCCCGGGTTCGAATCCCGGCTGGGGGCAAAAAAAATCCCAGCTCTTGGATCTTTGCATGCTTGTGATGTGCCTGTTTCTGGTTCCTACGATACAGGGTATCCAAGTGTAGGGCCAGAAGCAATGTATGTGTCTAAATGAATGTATTTAAAAAAATGTCGGGGAGGAAGGTATAGGCCATCACGGAGGCCAAGTCCGGATTGGTGGAGGCTTGTAAGACTAGTGGCTGGTCTTACTGTCAGCAGTTTTCAAGCCGCCTTAAGGCCTCTGACTTGGCTTAACGACTGCCACCTACCGACGGCAGCCGGCACCAGCTTAACGAGCCTTGCGAAACACGGAACTGCTCGGAAAAATACCACTAGCGTTAGTCATAGCCCATCCATGCTCTGAACGCGCCCTATGTTGACCTTCGTGATCGAGCGATTTGAGCTACTTGAATTGGTCAAGAATATTGATGAACTCAAAAGCCTGTTTTCTGCTTGGTTTCCGCTAAGAAAATCTTTACAAATCCCTCTCAAGAAAATTAACAGAAAGGCTCGGGAGACCTATTAAAAATGTAGTGATGACCGGACAGTTTCTTCGCGCCAGCCCCCTTATCAAATGAAGATTCTTCCAAGAAATAACGTAGAGGAAGCTTCAGCCATTCATAGCTGATCAACTTTCTAGTTTTCGTTGTAAACTCGCCCGTAATGTAACTGAGTTGGGTGCATGTTCAATAGACATGTCAAATGTACTTGCAGTCGATGAATTATCTCTCGGGTAATTATCCCAAAATGGAAATATTCCTGGGAAAAAACCCAAAGTTATGTACTTTTTATGAGAGAATATTATTTCTACGCGATGCTTGAGTAGTGGGGTTGACCCTTGCTTCTCGATCATGAGAGTCTGGGTTCGAACCACGCATGTACCAATGACTACATTTGTTTGTTTGTACTGCAACACCATTCGGTGATAAATTGTGCCCGGATAACGGCGACAGGCTTGGCACTCGTAACGTTTGGGACCTAATAAACTCGGCAAAACGTGGGCCCAGTTCTAGTGATTGCTACCTCTGCCTACCCCCTTGGGGATAACGGGCGTGAGTTTTTTTATTTATTTTATTTATAATATTTTTTCTTATTTTTATCATTTTTAAAAGTACTCGAAACCGGTGTGCCTGCATGCAACGACTATTCGAATCTCTTCTTCGTCTTTTCTTCGAATGCCGAAGAAGCTAAAGTGATCTGTCAGGATCATGGTAACCAGGACCTAGATTCTGTTAATGCATTATAGTACAATGACAACTGTATGAACGTGGCGATTTAGTTTCGGGTCTACGCGCGCCCCGTATCAAACCTTCTATGCGTCAATGGTATGAAAAAACACGTCACGTGACCCGACCGTGTATCTGTCAACGTACTATAATGCACTAACAGAATTGAGGCCCTGGTCTCTGTCTACCCCTCTGGGATACAGGCGTAAGTTTAAGTATGTATGTACCACGTTTTCAGAGATGTAACAACAACAAATTTTTTTTAACAAAAACTTTCGTAAGCGGAACACATTGTAATGATTAAGCTCTGCGAATCGGAGCGAAACCTGGTCGGACTCTTCCGATATAACAACACCCGTAAGTAGATCCGGACTAAAACTTTACAACAACAAAAATCATAATTTTTAGTATATCCTACGAGGTATGTAAGTATTTCTGTGTCTTCACAGCCCGTAGGAAGCTTGTAACATCATTAACTGGGATAATTTATTGGATGACCGGGCTATTTCACGGAACCTTATTTCTATCGCAGCTAATCCATAGTTCAGTAAAAATAACATTATTATTTTTTCTTGCTCTGAGAATTTATGTCACGTAACAATATTTCGCTCATCAAAGCTCACTTTTGTGCTCAATTTATGTAACTTTATGACGGAAAAAGACCTTTAGCCTTTTAAGTCCTGACCTTGAAAATAACAATACAAAACCATTGTCAGAGAACAAATTAATATTCAAACTCGCGACAAAAAAAAAGCTCGCTTTACAAAATGATTTTAGCGCAATAACATAATTTTCATATCAATTTTAGGCTTTAATATTTGTGAGCAGCCTATAAACGTCCCACTATCAGGCGCATGGATGGGTCACCGTCTATGACTAACGCTAGTGGCATTTTTCCTGGCGGTTACATGCTTTGCAAGGCATCGTTAGATGGCAGCCGTTAAGCCAAGTCAATAGATTAAGAAAAAAATGTACTATGCACTGTTTGTATTCCTTAATAAATAAATAAATAAATAAATTTAATCAGTTGTGTTGTGAGTTTGAAAAGAACAATTAAATACTATTGTTTTTAATTACCAAAAATTCTACAGGCTAAATGACGTTTAACAAGTAGAGCGGTGTAAGTACTTGGAGGTGAATTTGTTGGCAGGGTAAAAAGGCCACGGGCTTCGCTAATTTTGCAAGTTTCAGACTGAAAGTCTGAAACTTTCTCGCCGCGGCCATATTTCATCGCAAGTTTTAAATGTCTAAAGTTGCTTTATTATGCAGACGTTTCGATATTAAGGACATAAATATTGACATATACCGAGCGGTGGTAGTAGTCTTGAACATTTGACACGGAAACGGGACACCCAAGTTCGATTCCCAGTGCGGACATGCACATGTGACTCAATGACGTTTTTTCTAAGTTATGTTCTAGTAAAAATCTCTCGCTAAAGGAAAATATTGTGAGGAAACTTGAGTGTCTAGAAGCTATTCAAAACCTCAGCGCTTGAAATCGACAATCCGAGGTGGACACGCGTAGTGATTAGCCCATACTCTCTGTCTGAGAGAAGGTATGTGCCTGTTCATAATTATCAACCCATTATGTCCCCACCGAGGGGTACGGGACTCTTCCCTGAGAAAGGTATAGGCCATTCTCGACCACGGAGGCCAAGTCCGGATGGTGGAGGCTTGTAAGACTAGTGGCTAGTCTTGTGAGAAGTTTTCAAGCCGCCCTAAGGCCTCTGACTTGGCTTAACGACTGCCATCTATATACGGCAGCCAGCACCAATTGCTTAACGTGCCTTGCGAACCACGGAACCGCTCGGACTAGCGTTAGTCATAGACAGTCACCCATCCATGCACTGAAGGCGCCCTTTGTTGCTTAATCTTCGTGATCGTTTAATAAGATCACTCAGGCGGCCGCCGGCCGCCCCGAGGCTACGACTAAATATGTACAGTAGAGCATCCACGATTGCCTCCTCATCATTGCAGTAAAAGTGATTGAAATCGTTGTAAATATGGTTTTTGTTGGTAAATTGGCAAACAAAAACTTTTACATACTTTTACTTGTACTTGAAGCGGTGGTGGCGTAGTGGGGTTGACCCTTGCTTCTCGATCATGAGGGTCTGGGTTCGAACCACGCATGTACCAATGACTTTTAGTTACGTACATTTGTTTGTACAGCAACACCATTCGCTGATAAATTGTGCCCGGATAACGGCGACAGGCTTGCCACTTGTCACGTTTGGGACCTAATAAACTCGGCAAAACGTGGGTCCAGTTCTAGAGACTGGTGCCTCTGCCTACCCCTTCGGGGATAACGGGCGTGAGTTTATTATTTATTTATTTATTTATTTATTATACTTGTACTTGTACAAATTATTAACTTTATTCCGGATTCACTTACTCGATTTTTTTACTGGAGGTTTCGTTCTGATTCGCAGAACTTCGAGCGTCGAGACGAAGCTTGCAATGGCGGTTGCTTGTTTCTGAGTGCAGTGCTTACGAAAGTTTTGGATTAAAAGTACATAGATCGATTGTCCGAATAAACCGGTTTTCCGAACACCCACGTCTCCCAATTAGTTCGGATATTCGACATTCTACTTTACCTACGTAGGTACATTCAGTTCGTTATTCCCACCTCACCTTCTGTTACTAGGTAAATTAAGTTTTAATTTGAGTAGTAAATGACTTATTATAAGTGTTGTCATGAGAAATTGTTATTAATAATACGACTATATAGACTATATTATAAAATCAAACAAACCGCGTGCGGGAGCGCTAAAACGAGAACTGTATTTCTCAGAATATGCTTTATATGCTTTAGTTCTTATTCTGAGCTCTATTTACATTACAATAGTGATTACATCAGAATAAAAACAATGTTGCGACAATAAAAGTATGGTAAAATAATGTACGAGTATGTCGCGAACATTCAGCACCGTATTATTCAGAAGAGTATACTGAAGTAGATGTCTCATTCTCAAAAACTTCTGGGTGTGCGAAGGCGCTACTGTTTGTTGACACTAAACTCGATTGAACAGTGCAATTCAACCTTAACTAGCGTACCAGCTACCAAACTACCTCTTAGTACTGGTGGCATTTATTACATACCACCACCATATGTGCGAGAATCCAACGATAAATTCTATGTTGCCACTGCGGACTACTCCAAGTTCCCGCCGAAGTCAATTTGCCGTAACATAGTGTTTGAGGGAAGTTTCTTGCAAACTTCGTACAGTAAAGGGCATATTGCAACTACTTAGTCCACAAATACAAGGTGTAGGAATATTTATTTCTTACATTTTATCTTACCATGAATGCTTTGAAATTAATTTAAAGATAAATTTAGCGAGCCGATCGACTGAACATGAAAACCCATAACAATGGTTTTCAATGGTCGACAACTTCTGTGGCGCAGTGGTTAGGGCATTGGCATACCATGCGAGAGGTCCCGGGTTCGAATCCCGGCTGGGGACAAAAAAATAAACCCACGTCTTGGATGTTTACATGTTTGTGACGTCGCTGTTTCTGGGCCCACGACACAGGGTATCCTAATGTGGAGCCAGAAGCAATGTATGTGCCTGTATGTAAATGTTACGTTATGTTATTGTTCTTTTCGAGGTCATAATTGATTAATGTTGGCGATTCTCTGTGTCACACGCTTCTTTTTTTTTATTTATTTAAAAAACCTATTTTTAACAACGTTGCCGCTTGTTCACTCGAGATTTTTGTAGACATCAATTAAAAAACGTGTCACGTGAACCGAGCATGTAATGAGCGTTTTTCCTTTCTTTTTTTTTCTTAGTTCAATCAAGACAATCTAGATGGCGCTATTCGTTTCTACATAAATATTTGTGATTCGTAGCAATCAATGTCAAAGTTAGTCAACAGATTACTAAACCAGCGAAGGAGCCAGGGTTGCTATTCGGACGAGGTTAAGGATAAAAAATAGAATTCAAACCCACAGTCCATAGCAAAGACTCCAAAATATCCAAATAGTAAGTAAGCGCACTTATCACCAAACGACAACAGCATTTTTTTAGGTAATCAACCATCAATCACAAATTCCACAGAACCATAGTATTCTTTTTTGCTTTGACGATTATTACTACGGTACGGCAGCGCCACCTAGGGAATCTTTTAAAACTAAATTTGACATAAGGAAAAACGCTCATTGACGTTGAACTGTAATTGAACTATAATTCACCAACAGAATCGAGGCAGCAAATCCTGAACGAAGGACAGATCTGCGTTTCGCCTCACGTGTATGTTAACGTTTGGCACCAGTCGGAGTCACGTGTAAGGGTAACGAGGGTGAACTTTCAGACTCGTGTAACTTCAATTTCCAATAATCCTTGACTCTGGAGGTTGGAGGTTGAAGCGTATCCCTACTTTCAATGCGCAGTACGCATCGACACTTTATACACAGTGTAATCAAAACCAGATAATTTTGGCCATACGCTGGTTTTAACTACCCCACTCGACCGGTGACGCGCTTGTGTTTCGAATTCTCTGCCTCATTTATATATTATTGTCGTTTCATTTAACAGGAATTTCGAGAGTTGTAGGTAGGTAGTTATTTATATTATGTGCTTGTTTAGTATGAAGTCTAATAAATAAGTCGATACAGCACGTTCTAGATTGGTTTACAGTAAATAATCTATTATTAAATTAAAAAAATGTATGAAATTTACCCCACCTAACGTAAAATTAGTTGAAAACAACATTGTAATTGAAAATGATAAACTAGAATTTGTTGAAGATACTGTATTTTTGGGCATCACAATCGATGCCAAACTACAATGGGGTCCACATATTATAAAATTGGCACATAGACTTAGCTCCGCAGGCCGTGAAAAGAATTCGAGAACTTACTGACGTTGCAACTGCTAGGCTTGTTTATTTTAGTTACTTCCATAGTATTATGTCCTATGGTGTAATACTATGGGGCCGGGCAGCAGACATTGAGACTATCTTCATCTTGCAGAAGAGAGCGATCCTATTTATTTACAAGCTAGGTAGTAGGGACTCGTTAAGAGATTTTTTCAAAGAAACTAACATCTTAACAGTTGCAAGCCAATACATTTGTGAAAATATTATGTACGTTCGGAAAAATATAAAAGACTTCGAAACGGTAGCCATCATAACGTTAATACTAGGAATAAACATAAATTGTTATTTCCACGATTTAGACTTGCAAAAGTTAATATTTCTTTTATGGGCACTGTATAAGGTTCTACAACAGATACCCCAAGATATATTAGAGTTACCTCCAACGCGATTTAAGAATTGTGTTAAGCACACTCTTTGCAAAAAAGCTTATTATAAAATCAACGATTATTTAGAAGACAAGGACGTATGGCATTAAATAGTAGGTTAATATTAAATTTAATCAGAGGATAAATATCTCTAGTGTTCAACACATCCAAGATATTATTTTGTAAGTTTGATTTGTATTAGCTTAAAGGTGATTTGAGAAAAGATGGTCAGAGTGGAGTTTTTTTTTTCGCTGCCTTTTTCTCCACTACAGATGGCCCCAAGGCAGCGGCTAACATTATACATAACTGTATGTACATTGACATTCAACAAGCAGAATGTAAATTCTTTACGTTCAAATAAATTTTTGATTTCTGTTTTCTGATTTCTGATTTGATACGAAATAATAATATTTCTATAAATAGTTTCTACTCACAATGTAACCAAAACGAAGTGTGTAATACATTCTCATTTTCGTTTAGCTAGTCGATCCTCAGCGCTCACGTAGAGGTAGAATTGATACAGACGCCAATTCCTTTTATAAGTACGTAATCAAATAATTGTTGGTTGTATATTATGTATTTAGGATGTTTTAGACATCGGACGGATAGAGCCGCTATAAAAAGCATGAAAATGAAGCAAACGTAAATCAGACCTTAGTTAATTCGTACCAACGGTTTGTTATCGTACCTATAACATTGGTATTTTATACAGTGGGCTATCCACTCCGCGGTGTCCGGGAACGGAAACTAATCAACGTTCGACTGTTTGTATATTTGCCCTGCCCTGCCCAAGTAAGTATACAATGAAAATGTATTCCCTCGCTATGTAGAGACTCTATATTGTTTCATTCCAGGAATATTTGCTGACGGTTTCCACAGGTGTTGTCGGTACCGTGCTCGTGTGGGTGTATAGTACACTCGTCAACGCATGTCATATTAGTTGCAAACATTGATTTTAGATAGAGATAGAAACCCATTCCCATACAAAAAAAGTGGCGACCAAAAAGCTGGACCAGTTCCAGGGGAGCCGCGCCGTAGAGAGCTTTCTCTAAAACCGCCAGATGGCTGTATTGTCAGTTCATTACAGGTTCACTAAGAACATCTAGTGGTGAGTAGCGAAACGTGTTTTGTCAAGATTTTTATGCAACAGCGGTTTGATTTAGTGGCCAGTAGCAGAAAATATATGCGTTCCTTCTAAATTCAATGGTTGCAAAGTTATCGTAACCAAATAATTTGCAACCGTGTAGATTGATTGATTGCTATTACTTTTATTTTAGGCGTTCCTTATTACGCTTGTTGCGCCGCCCAGCGGCCACATTGTAAGATTTTCTTCCACGTAACGCGTAGCGCAAGCATCTATTTGTACCGTTTAAAAATCAATTAAAACCTAAGTTTTTATTCAAACGTCGTCGTAAGACAAGATTCTTCAATAGTAAAACAAGAAACTTTCTCAAAGATATTTTCCAATCATCTTGCTACAAAGTTTTCAAAACTCTCTGTAGAACTGAGCTGTTTTTTTAAGTAGTCTCTATAATTATTGAGTCCCACTGCTGGTCAAAAGCGTCCCCTAGTTCATTCTAGAGTTTTCGGTCCTAGGCCACCTCAGAGGCAACCAAGCGGCGAATTTTCGCACGATGTCTTTATTCATAGTTAGCGTGTAGTGGTGCTAATACAAATTCGCTGTATGGGAATAAATGTACAAAAAGTAATCTCGTAAATCTACCATAGAACGTAAGATGGAAATTTTAAATGCAATAAAAGTATTTTGGTCGACTTCTGTGGTTAGCGCATCTGCCTGCGATGAGAGAGGTCCCGAGTTCGAATCCCAGCTGGCGACAAAAAAAACGCATATCTTGGATGTTTACATGTTTCTAATGTCGCTGTTTCTGGTTCCCACGACACAGTGTATCCTAGTGTGGGGCCTGAAGCAATGTATGTGAATGTATGTACGTAAATTTTTTTCCATGTTCTTCAATAATAAGTCAATTCCGGAAAAGGGAAAAGGTAAGGAGTAAGGCATTCTCTCAGAGATAGAGTATGGACTGAATCACCACATGTGATTGGTTAAATAAATGGGGTATCAAGCGCCGAGGTATGTGTGTACCTCAAACACTCAGGTTTCCTCACGAATTTTTCCTTCACTTCGAGCGAAAATGTGTCCGTATAGTTGGCTTTCACATGGTCGATTTCAGTAATTTCGAATATACCACATAACTGTGTATTAATAGTGCCTAATAGTGCTACAAGGCACAATTAGCTAGGAAAAATATTTCAGATATTTGTCATTTCTCTAATTATCTCACCGCTTTCTGAGAGAAGAGTCTACACACAGCGTCTTACTATCTTAAATTATAAAAAAGAGTACATTATTAATTTCACCAATAGATTAATAATAGTGATTAATTCCATATTTTTGGAAGTGGGAAAGATAAAAAAAAGAAATAACTAGTACAGAGTATTAATAGTGATTCGGTAACTAGTATTCGGAAAGGTTAAATAGTAGTTTACTTTAGTAGTTAAATTAATATATCGACTCCGGATACTTTAGTCCGTGCCATATTTGCTGATTGATATTATTTTTTCACTTTTGTTCTTACATGTACCAAAACCTCAATGTATGTAAAAGTTCACATAAATTTCTTGGCTAAACGCATAGGTGATTCGGGGGCATTTGTGTTTCATTAAGAGGCACTATTAACGCACAGTTTTTTGGTATAGGTTTTGTTTTAAAACTCTACGCCGTTACGAAGAAATCATGGTAAGAAAAAGCGTCTAGTTGGCTGCCTCAACAATAGGGTATGTTTTCTCAGCTTGTATTGAAGCACTATTCTGGAAACTAGGCATGTAGGGAGCACTATTAGCGCACAATTATCTGGCATACAAATCATAACTCTATAAACAGCCGTTCGTGATGTGTCTGCTAAGTAGACGTCTAGTTGGCTGCCTCAGTGAGTCGCCTTAATATCTCCGGAAATACTTGTCCTAGCTAATTGTGCCTTGTAGCACTATTAGGCACTATTAATACACAGTTCGGTGGCATAGTTGAAATTACTGAAATCGACCACGTGAAAGCCAACTATACGGACACGCGAAAATATCTTAAATATTACACCTGCTAATTCTCTTCGCCGCCGCATTCGCAAGTGGAGCGCTAGTGTGTAATTTGTGCTTGAATACAAATTGCCCAGTTCACTTTCGAACGCACGTGCGAACAGGCTTGCAGAATAGCACTGCTGATGCTGGTTCAAAAGAAACCTTCTACATATCGTCTATCGGAGACAGTACTGGAACATTTCAAAATTTACTATACTCGAGTAATTGGCAGTCAAAGTTTTGATCTTTTAGGACTGTAATGGTTTTAGTAATTAAAAAATAAATAAAAGGAGTGTTCGAGATATTCGTATACTGCACTAGATTGCAGCGGTCTAGAGCAGTCTATTTTGAAACCTTTGGTGTAAAAACTGGATTTTCAAAATTTTGGATATGTTCCAGTACTGTCTCCGATAGACGATATATACTACATGTTCTATAGCAAATTCCACGCTTATCTCGCTGTAACTAAGTTGCTCTATGAGACCGAATCCTTACAAATGTCGGCGCTCCCGACTGGATTTCTATGTTATCGGGCTCAGTTCAAATTGTATAATAAGCCCATGTCCACGTCGGAATCTATCTATCATGTGCGGACATTCACCAGTCGACCCTCCTAGAGACTCCAACGATTGTATGAACCGAAAGGTCTTCGGTGACTGGTTCTTTATATAATACCGTAGAACACTCGCAACGTAACTGGTTGACCCTATACACTAAGGAATTGTATGAACCCAAAGGTCAGCGGTGAATGGTTATTTTCATAATACCGTAGATATGTACATGGTTTTCCTTTCTCCGAGTTTATTTTGTTTCAAATTACTACGCGAATGTTGTAGCACCGAGGTTTTTGTTGTTTGTTCAAAGATTTTTTAACTAAAACCGGATCCGGATTAAATGTTTACAATGTTCATAGATTGTTTATTTATCCTCTGCGGCTCGCTGAGATATTACTGGTACTAAATTAAAATGTTTTTATTAAAACAAATAAACATTTACATACAGACACATACTTTGCTTCTGACCCCACACTAGGATACCCTGTGTCGTGGGAACCTGAAACAGCGACATCACAAACATGTAAACATCAAAGACCTGAGGATTTTTTTGTCCCCATCCGGGGTTCAAACACGGGACCTCTCGCATGGTAGGCAGATATCTATCCAGATACAAAGAAAAAATAAAAGAATAAATGTAGAGACTCTTTGATAGCTCTCCTCCATGATTTAATTCAAATTAAAATATTTTATTCATAGTACAAAACGTTTACTTTATGAACGTGAAAATTAAATATTTTGGATAGCTTTGATGTACTCGTATTGCTTACACACTAGATATTACAAGATTTTGAAACACCAGAAAGACAGACAAAGAGCCTGCTGACCGGTTTCTGACTTGAGAATTTCGCTAACTGCTTAAGTGTAGCTATGTCTCGTCAAATTTCTCAGAAAAGAGCGTGACAGCACGTTACTTAAGTATTTACAGTCTGTTTTTTCATTCAATGCAAAAAAAAATATTGTTACGTAGACATCTCCATACAATTCTTAGGCTGTCAATGTCTGAATGTTGCTAGTACGTAAAAACCAAATAACCCCATTTTACTTCCAAGTCAAATTGTGTATGCTACGCAGGTGTTTTTTTAGACTTTGCTCTTACGAGTTTTCATCATCAACCCATTATGTCCCCACCAAGGGGCACGGGTCTCTTCCCTGAGGAAGGTATAGGCCATACTCCACCACGGGGGCCATTACGAGTAATTCAATTTTAATGTCTTCGGTGTGATAAGGATTTTAGTCACATGAGTCTTCTATTCACGGTAAAAAAAAATCTACCGAGTTAACCTATAGCTTTTATAGCGGTAACACCGCGTCATATTTTTTTTTGCATCGAATTAAAAAACGGACTGTAGTTAGTATAATTCTCAATTCAGAAATCGGCCCGTGTTTCAAAAACTTGTAATATCTAGTGTGTAAGCAATACGAGTATGTACATCAAAGGTAAGCCCACTTAAGTATGTTTGAAGTGATACGTAGCATATTGCGCTGAACGAGAATTAGACGGCAACCGACATGCTTGTTAACATGACGATTTAAGTACGGATTAGTGACAGCGTAGAAACATCGACCTTGGTGTGCTACAAATTAGGTCACCTCTCCTTTAATTAATGTAATCCGATTGAGTAGTACAAGGTCGTCCTTATAATTAATATTATTAAAATACTTTATTGCATAAAACACATAGTTTTGCTCACAAACGAGCTTAGTACTTCTTAACATTATCTACCAGCTAACCAAAGTAATGAGGAAATCATTCATAGATAGTAGGCAGGTTTCTGAATAGATAATTTCACTAAATACATACTTAAGTAACGTTCTGTCACGCTCTTTTTTATAAAAAAAAAAGAGATAGCACTACAGTTAAGTAGTTCCTTAGCAAAATACTCAATTCAGAAACCGGCTCTAAGTAATAAGAAAATCGGTTACAGGAAGTGGACTGGTTTCTGAATTGAGAATTTCACTAGATAAGATAAGAATATTCTTTATTGCACACAAGAAACAAGAGACACATAAAAGTTACAATTAAAAAAATACAACATGCGGTCTTATTGCTAACAGAAATTTCTTCCAGACAACCTTGTGACGGAAAGCTTGCTGAAGGGAAAAGAAAGACGGTAGTTGCTGCAAATACGTACTTAAGTAACGTTCCATCACTCTCTTTTCTAAGAAATTTGACGAGACAGCACTACAGTTAAGTTCTTAACACCAAGTGCCATTATAAATTTGTATTATAATACTACTTGTATAGTATTATTATACCTGTTATTAAGTCATATTATGTATTTTTTTGTGCAATAAAATTTAACAACAACAACAACATTTCCCCTCTGTATTATTCTTTCTTTCGCTCTCTCTCTCTCTCTCTCATCTCTCTTTCCCTGTACCGGCGGGCATCCACTAACCTGAAGGCGTGAGAGAGCGCGCGCGGGGCGAGGCGGCCGGCGGCGGGGGCGCGTTGTGGTTGTCGTCTCGGACAGGAGTCGCCGCGCCCGGCGCGTTGTTGTTCGACGGAGGCCCGGGGCCTTCGCCCGCGCCCGCCTCCAACTGCAGCTGTGGGGTAGGGCAAGCATCAGTACCATTGAGTTTAAAGATACTGACAGACGTGCTCATTAGTAGCACGAAAGCATGCTTTTATTGAGCAAGTGCTCATTAGTAGCACACATTGGTAGTAATGAGCGTGCTTATTTCGAACATGTTAAAAAATCAACCGACGTTTGATTTTCGAGCATGCTTGCTGAGGCGCGGGTAGAAAGGGGCGTGCTCTGAGCGCGTCTGTACAGGTTTGCTCATGAGCGTGCTCAAATACTCATTATCGATTCGATCTCGATCCGTGACAGTTGCTGCGTCCATTTGGAAATAAAAATAAAATAAACCTTAAATCTAAACCCATTGATTACTTGCCCCCAGTGATTCTCTTCTATTTAGCCAATTACGAACTCAAATTCTCCTTTCATTTTTCTTTTTTCTTTTCACCAAAATATTCTTACACAATTTCGTTGCAAGCAATTTGATTGTTATATTGAGTTTTCTACAAATAGCACTGTCACTATATCTTGGTACATCCATTTTGGTTGAGAGCCTGGTGCTATATAGCACGTCTGGTGCTAAATAGCATACGTTTCCTTTGAGTATGCTTATCTCATTGCAGGCAAATGTGAACAGTTGCAGAGCATGCTAATTGGAAGCAAGCTTATGAGGATGCTTTTTTTTGAGCACGTCTGTCAGTACTTTTAAGTAGGGAAGGCTTCAACCATGCTCACCGCGGATTGGCGATCTCAAACGCCCAAGTATGGCTCAAAATCAGATTTCCTCATCATGTTTTCCTTCACTCTTAGCGAGTGGTATAGCTACTATAACTTCACAAATATTCATAACATTATTTTTTTACATACAGTCCTTGTCCCCAGCCGAGATTCGAACCCGGGCCCTCTCGCATGGTTACTAATACGAGTATAGCTCGAACAATTGCACAGTTGAAGTGGCAATGGGCGGGGCACATAGCTAGCAGAGCTAATGGCCGATGGGACGGAGTGGGCGTTAAATAGCTGATGATGATGATGAGGTGAGTGAACCACCTCCACCTGGTCGCAGGGCATCCTACGCTGCGTTTGAGTACAACTACCTACCAACATAACCTCCTGATCTAGTTTAATTATTCCGTGACGAACCTTTATTAAAAGTTGCAATCAGGCGATATCAACGTCAACGTCACATTTTGGCCTCAGTCCGGAGCCTATTGCTTCCTTTTATTGACTGTTCCCGCGCATTTAGACCGGCAGAACGTCGACTGTATTAGACCTACCAAACAAGATCAAGAAAGAATATGCAATTTCAGGCTTTTAATCAAATAATTAAACACTTTTGACAAATTACAGACACAATCTTCACTTCAAACACCGACCGTCCTTAGCCGTAGTCGCCCTTCGAATGCCCGCCATCTTCCCGACGTTCGTTTTTTTTTAAACCACCGATTCTCGAATGGCCGTTATAGTCGCGCGTATACGACGCCTGATGATAAAGTTTAGCAAAATCTTCACAATTTCAACATTTTATTTGAGGCGTATTTAAATAAAATAGCCAAAATTACATAAAGATGCAGTTGCCTAACAGACGGCCGTCCTGTAATAGGAATGCCCCCATTCCGTTTCGGCCATTCGAGCATTCTGTTATGTCCTCATACAGTTGCACATCATACACCTACAATTACAATGAAAGCCTACTAAAAATATAAATTAATTAGGTACATACTAATCAAACTTCAAATGAACCCTCTCGAAACGAAACAAAAATAAAATAATAATACATAACTCTAAATCGATATTAACTTAATTTACAACTTTCTTTGCAAAACAAATAACAATTAAGGAATTTATCGGTATTAGTAACCATAAACAATAACTATCTGTTTTATTAAGGTAGGTACAATCAAATTATTTTAAGACACATATTCTTAGAAACTCTTATTCTTATTCTCCTTCTTATTCCCTTAGTCTTATTCTATATCTCCTATTCTATTGATTCTTCCGGTCAACCTGTGAACATACAAAACAATATTAATGTTTTATCTTTTTTTTTTAATATATAAAAAGTGACAAAATAAAATAAGAATATTATTTATTACAAACTAGATAAAGGCCAACTAAAAGTTACAATTAAAAAAATATATATATAATGGGTGGTTTTGTTGCTAACAGCAATTTCTTCGCGACAACAAAGGGAGAATGATAATGAATTAAGGTGATAAATTATTTATCGCAGTAATAAATTGATGGGATACGGATATTGTGCATAATAATTTTATGGTAAGTGAAACTATAGTTGCACTTAGGCATTCTTTACACAGGGAGTATGTAGGTACGCTTGCAATTTAGCGACAGCATCCTTCTAACACGTATAGAATAAATTCAATGCACATAGTGACCGCTGCTTGGGCATCGACAACCTTCACATTAAATATCTTTTGCATCTCATCAGCATCCTTCACACAGTGAGTACCGCTTGTGCTTCGGCATCCTTCACACAGTGAGTACCGCTTGCACTTCGGCATCCTTCACACAGTGAGTACCGCTTGTGCTTCGGCATCCTTCACACAGTGAGTACCGCTTGCACTTCGGCATCCTTCACACAGTGAGTACCGCTTGTGCTTCGGCATCCTTCACACAGTGAGTACCGCTTGCACTTCGGCATCCTTCACACAGTGAGTACCACTTGCACTTCGGCATCCTTCACACAGTGAGTACCGCTTGTGCTTCGGCATCCTTCACTTCATTCTTGTTTAATACCACGGCTACTCACCCGCAAGTAAGCCATGATGTGGTCATAAGTTTTAAAACATTATTGGCCCCAGAATCTGCATTATCTAAAACAACAGAAAAAGGGACTGGGGCAGGGATGTAAATATAGATTGAGGGGTATATTTAGTATATTTTACAATTTAACTGCTTAGACTGAATCTATAATTAAATATGAAACATGAAGTATGTATGTGATATGGTAGGTACGTGTTTTATAATATATTGTATAGGTGTGTAACATATTATTACTTTAAAATATACAGATTAGCTACCTATGTATTATGTAGATGTATAAGTAAATTAATAAATCGTGAGTAAATATTATTCACTAGTTGTATCACTGTCTCCGACGTTGCTGTGGTCGGATATATCAGGAGAAGCCTCTGTACTGGACTCGGTTGACGTGAAGGTTATCCAATGTTTTAAATGGTCGGCAGGATATATACTCTTATATTTGCGTTTGGAGTGACCCTCAATACTAGAAATCTCATAACGATCGTTTGGAAGTACTGCTGTTATTTTGAATGGTCCCTTGAACTTTTGACATAACTTTTTGCTCTTTCCGTTAGCAGGATTATGATAATTTGGAATCATGACCAAATCGCCTAGATTGAAGAAAACTGTTGGTGCTCTTTTATTATCATATTGTTTTTTCATACAACTTTGGCTCTTCTCTGTATTCTCTTCAGCAGTAGCCCTTATATTTTCTCTAGAAGACTCTAGTCCAATATCTGCCAGAGATTCTGCTATAACGTTGAGAATCTGACCTTCTTCATTGTTAGGATTTACAGTCCTGTGGCCAAATACAATTTCGGCAGGAGTTTTCTTGGTAGTCTTATTAATGGTGTTGTTAAGGCTCCACTGAAGCTTGCCTACATTAACATCCCACTCACGTTCGTCTAGACCTTGATTGGTTGACGCCAATGAATCTAAAATTGTACGATTATATCGTTCTATCTGGCCATTGGCCCGTGGTGTTGCCACCGCATTCAAGACGTGCTTTGCACCGACGGATTTAACGAACTTCGCGAATTCGGCTGAAGTGAAACTAGATCCACGGTCAGATATTATGACGCTGGGACTACCAATTATGTCAAATATATCTCTCAGTATTTGTATAGTTGTCCTTGTTTTGACATTTTTGACGGGCTTAACAAAAATGAACTTGCTAAATCCATCAATAATTCCTAAAATATAGGAATTGCCTCTTTTGCTCCTAACAAATGGACCTACATGGTCCATATGCAGGGTATGGAAAGGTTTGTTACCCTTTGGTATCGGGTGCAGATAACCACTAGGCTTCTGGGTAGATGTTTTGTTATATTGACAATTAAGACATGACTTGACGTATTTTTGGATAAAACGGTTCATTTTAGGGAACCAGTAGTCCTGTTTTATCTTGGCGAGAGTTTTTTCTACCGAAAAATGCCCTGAGTCATCGTGGTTCATCTGACATATACGCCACCTAGCACCATCGGGAACAACCCACTTTAACTGACCACCTACTCGTCTATAAATTTTATCGTCACGTAATTCGTAATTCGATATTATATCTTTAATTCCTTTTTCTTTGCTCTTAAGAATTAGTTTTATATGTTTTAATTTTTGATCAGTTAATTGAACCGTTTGTAGCCAGTCTGTTGTTGAAATGTTCATAACTTCAAATTCTCTTGTGTCTGTATGGTCGTTAGAATTGGTGCCGCTTATCGGATTTCGACTCAAAGCGTCGACGTGCTTCATATTTTGACCAGGCCTATACTCGATAGAGAAATTATATTCTTGTAAAGTCAACCACCATCTTGCAATGCGTGGGACTAAGTCTCTTTTAGTGAGAGTGGTCCTTAAAGCGTTACAATCGGTGAATACTTTAAAGGGTACACCGATGAGATACACTCTAAATTTTCTCAGTGTCAGTACTACAGCTAACGTCTCCAACTCAAACGAGTGCCAAAACTCTTCATCTTTTGATGTCTGTTTACTGTAGTATGCTACGGGCTTATTAGGACTTTTATCATCCGGTCTCTGTAGCATTATGCCGCCGAGCCCCAATTTACTTGCATCGCAATGGACTTCAGTAATATAGGATGGATCATAAAGTGCAAGAAGCGGACGTTCGATCAATTTCGTTTTTATCGTCTGGAAAGCTTTCTCCTGTTCTTCACCCCATGACCATATTACATTATTTTTCGTAAGCGTTGTTAGTGGCTTTGCTACGGCTGCAAAGTTAGGTATGAATCTACGGAAGAAACTTGCCAATCCAACAAATTGTCGCACCTGATGGACATTTGTTGGTGTGGTAAACGAAGCAACGGCTTCCGTTTTTCTATTGCCGGGTTTTATTCCGGTTCCTGAAATTTCATAACCTAGATAGTCCAACGAGGTTTCAAAGAACACGCATTTCGTAATATTCAGTGTTAACCGGGCTTCCTTCAATAATTCAAATATTTTGCTTAGTTTTTCTAAGCCATCGTCAATATTAGCCGCTGACGATAGCAGATCATCCATATAGGGCATTGCCAGCTCATACCTATGTTTACCGAGTGCCTTATTTATCATGTGTTGAAAAACTGCAGGCGCATTGACCAGGCCGAATGGCATTCTTGTATACTCAAAATGGCCATCGGGTGTAATGAATCCTGTCAAGTGCCTGGAGTCTTCCGCCATTGGAATTTGGTAGTAACCAGACTTAAGATCTAAGCTAGAGAAGTATTTCATCCCGCTCAGTCTATCTAATTGGTCATCTATTACCGGCATAGGATACGAGTCTTTTACGGTCTTTTTATTTAAAGCCCGATAGTCAACACAAAGGCGATAATCGTTAGTCTTTTTCTTAACAAGTACTATTGGACTAGCATAAGATGACTTTGACTCTTGAATTATCTTATTCTCCAGTAGTTCGTTGACTAAATCCCTGACTATTAGTCTCTCACTATATGGTAATCGATAGGGTTTGTAAGTAACCGGTGAATCGTCATTTAGTTGTATGTGCATTTCTGTTATTTGTGTCGTTCCTAACTCAGTCATATCTAATGCAAAACAGTCGCGATAAGTGTTTACCAAGCTAAGTAATTTTTGCCGTTGCTGCTCAGTAGCATGTGAGCCGATATTGAGCATCTCTAAAGTTATGGGTTCCCTATCGGTTACATTATTACATGATGAAACATTATTTACCTGAAACTCAGTTGGGCAGTGAGGGGGACACAGATTCTCCGATGTAGGTAAAATGTAAGCTCGTGTGAGCAATTTGCCTTTTTCCAGACTGATCTCACCTCCCGAAATATTAATCACAAGTACTTGGCCCAACCCCTTTTCGATAAAGTAAGTTCCTTGCAAAACTATAAATTCTTCTCCGGTCTTAAAAGTTGTATTGCCAGAAACAAATATATAGCCAGTTAGATTGCCATTGCAACATATATTAACGCTTTGAATGCCCTTAAAAGACACGTCAACCCTGCAGTGCAATATGATTTTATCTAACTCAACCTTATTTGAGTAAAGCATGAGATTTGTACTAGTCTTATGTACGATGACCTCTGGCAACTCTGTTAGATTATGCCCAATGAGAAGGTCAGTCTTTAAAAATTCATCAGAGACTACAAATGCTTGAATAGTTGCTTCTACGAAATCTATCCTTATATCAAACGTGACTTTGCCTATAGGCTGTAAAGTACCCAAAGCAAAGCCTTTTATTACAGGTAGTTCATCGCTAACAATCTCTAGTTTAGCATTGACAGCTACAGAGTGTTTCATTAACGTGCATTCACTGCCAAAATCAATGAATGCTGTCCGATTAGTTTCGTTTACGCTCACGATCTTATTGTAGATATCCATGGTGTCTTTGCACGTAGTGATGTGTAAGACTTTATTTGTTTCACCTGGCTTTGTCGCAGTGGCAGGATTATTAGTCATGGTATTAATTGTTGAATTAACATCTCGTTTACAGAAATCTACGATATGTCCTAGCCGGTTACAGCGCTTGCACTTTTGCAGCTCTTTTGGGCATTTTGGCACAGTATGGCCCAATTCAGAACAATTGTAACATCGAATAGTTCTGATAGGTCCTAGAACAGGTTTGTTATTCCGTATGGACTCTTGATTTTTATTATTGCTCATAGTTTTGTACGAAGAATTCTGTGGTCGTTCTTTTGGATTTTTGACTGTTATGTTCCGCAAATACCTCAGGAGCTGACTGGGTCGGCGGAAGTTACAGCCCTGGGCGTTAAGTCTAATGTTGTGATCGAATATACCGTGAATAATGCAATCAACGGCATCTTTACCCCTAATATTACAGTGAGTCACAAGTTTGGATTTGTCGTAAAAGAATTCTTCGAGAGATTCATTTCTCTGACTTTTCCGCTCTAGCATTTCGTGAAGCCTATCTGCATAGTTCCGATCATCCGGAAAACACTTTAGAAGTTTTCGCTGCCATTCTTTCCAATTCAGGTTAATCGTAGTAAGACTCTCGTACCACCTACGTGCAAGGCCTGAAAGCTTGGGTATAGCGTAGAATACGGTTTGCTTATCACTCCAATTATATATCTTCGCAGTTTCATTGACTTTCCTAAGCCAGGCCCGAGTAGACTGCATCTTTTCACTGGGGTCGAATAATGGTATGACATTCTGAGCTCCATGAAAAGAATGCGATCCGTGTGAACTAATAGCGTCAAAAAACTTCTTCAGTGAATCTCGTTCATGTTCGGGGGTCATACGGCGACGTTTGTCATATTTTTTTGAGTGTGGTAAACGACGAGATCGTGATCGACTCCGTTGAGTTACATAGCTTTGGGATGATGTGGAATCACTAGCTGAAGTCGGCGAGGATCCAGAACTGACCCTACGAGCTCGCCGCTTATGACTCCGGCGTTTTGGCGTTGATGTGGTCCGACTAGAGTTACTACTTTTACTTGTTCTAGACCTAGACCTCTTTCTATGTCTAATGTGTCTTCGAGATCGAGAAGATTTCTGGCGATAAGAACGACTTCGCCGATGTTTGGAGCGTCTACGACTTCGCGATCTATGTGTTCTAGAGATTTCTATAGTGTCATGTTCCGTGTTGATTGGAAGTGGTGTGAGTGGACTCAACCCAGGATCGGTCATTCTAGTGTCGTCTAATAAAATAATATAGGTATACGAATAAAATGTGAGTTATTTATACGTATCAGTAATGAAGGATATTGGATAGAGAGGGGGAAAAACAACATTGTATTAATATAGGATAGTACCAATTCATCACTATATTATTCAAGGGGAACGTACAAAAAAAGATTGGATTAAGCGTCCTGGATATAATAGGTACAAACATCCACTTAGTTCAATTAAACATAGTCGCTAGTAAAATTATAAAGAAATAACATGTCTTAATAAAATGTAACCTCTATTACAGATGATATTGGTGAATAAAATAAGAAAAACTGAAAAATAATGTGACAATCGGGTAGACTACAGAGGTGTCTTTAATAAACAGAACATATTTCAGAGAAATCTATTTGGATCTCTCAGATAATTCTGGATTAAATTAAAATTGCCAGTTCATTAACTTTCGAATTTCCCGCTACTCGTCTCGGCCGGTAGGTGTTCGATACCCGAAATATTGTAAATATCTTCGAGAAAATACTTATATCTAGCCATCAAACCCAGTATTTAAAAAAAAACATGTGAGATCGCCATGATGTTCTTGGATTTAAATAACAAACACGTGTTGTACAAAAATGTTCCGTTACCAAAGTATTGTCGATTCCCAGGACCGGAAATAATATCAGGTTAGGCAAGACCAGACTTAAAACTAAACTGTACGAAGAGTGGTTTTGAGAAATATGATACGATCATCACGATTACTTCGGATTCAGGTATGTAGTAAAAATGAAACTTAAATAATTTGTGATTTTCTCGTGCCAATATAAAAAATATTATCTATATCAGTATTATTAAGCCTATATCTAGGTAGTTAAACCGTATTTTTTGAAAAATATAAAAGGATCACCGTGATCATTTAAGATTCGTAAATTTAAAGCCAAATAGGCAGTTCAAAAATAAAGCATGGATCAGATCTAGTTTTTATTTGTGTAGCAGGTTTCTATTAGATTTGTGTTAAACTCGATAAAATGCTACATACGGTAGAATACACATAAATTATAAAACGTTAACATAATTATGCCTTAAGCAATGTAAAAGATAAAACACTTACCAGTGGGTCTTCGCACTTCTGATTTATTAGACCTACCAAACAAGATCAAGAAAGAATATGCAATTTCAGGCTTTTAATCAAATAATTAAACACTTTTGACAAATTACAGACACAATCTTCACTTCAAACACCGACCGTCCTTAGCCGTAGTCGCCCTTCGAATGCCCGCCATCTTCCCGACGTTCGTTTTTTTTTAAACCACCGATTCTCGAATGGCCGTTATAGTCGCGCGTATACGACGCCTGATGATAAAGTTTAGCAAAATCTTCACAATTTCAACATTTTATTTGAGGCGTATTTAAATAAAATAGCCAAAATTACATAAAGATGCAGTTGCCTAACAACTGGGTGTTTCCTGCAAAACTAACCGTCCGGTGGCTGACTCGTAAATATTAGTGTCAATATAAAAACGGAAATCAGAACTGACCTAGTGGTGGGGAAATGATCTCGACCAACATCTGTTGAAATAGAGAGGTGGGTCATGACCGAAAAATATGGAAAAGTTTGGAAGGCATCTGCCCAGTGGGGCACAAATATAGAGGCTAAATAAAAGGAAATGGAAATGAAATGAAAACAATTTATTTACTTCACAGATGTTTACATTAGCACAATCGGGGAATATCTTACTTTTAAGTATGTAAATACTTGTATCAGGAAGTTCCGCTCTTCCACACTTGGACGTTTTACTAATGTTGGTCTTATACATACATTACTTCAAATTAAGATTACAAAAACATACTATAATACCATTGAATTTCCTTCTAAATTCAATGATAATACTAATTGCCTGCCTGTATGTAAATGTAAATATGTAAATGTAAATTATTATTAAATGTAAATTATTATTATTAATTAACCTATAAAGGAAACAAAAAAATATAGTGCCTAGCTCACACAGTACTTTACTATGTAGTTGTCAGTCTATCGGTGTAAATACTCCAAATGCATTTAACCGAGTCGCGTGTTAAAATGTCGCATGCCAACCGCTCATGCACGAGTTACCGTGCCTTTTTAATGTTGGTAAGCCAGTTTATTACAAGGATGACAAATTTATGATTATTTCATTATCTTATCAAAAAATAACAAGAACAAACTGTTTTGGGCAGCTATTAAAGTTGCCATTGATTGATCTTTCTTGCCAGCAATGACGGTCTTTGGGTGGCTAGTCAAATGTCCCGGATTCAACCGCGGCTGGGGACAAAAAAACCACAGGTTTTGGATGTTTACATGTTTGTGATTTCGCTGTTTCTGGTTAACACGGTATCCTAGTGTGGGGCCAGAAGTAATGTATGTGCCTGTATGTAAATGTTTATGTTTATCAACAGGATAAACCGAATTCGCACTATTTAGAGTTAGGAAAATAAGGCCTTCGGATAATTAAGAATTGGTAGAATTAAGAACTTCCATAAAAAAGTATAGTCCAATTAATAATCCGCAGAAATACATACTTGCAAAATTAGGAATTAGGAACGACATCACAAAATGTGCGCGAATATTTTAGCATCACAGCTGTGCGCTTGTGTGCGCGTACACGGTACAATTAGTGGTCTCGTGTTGAGGCGCACACACTCGTTGTTTGCGAACTCAGTCTTGCTTCCACTACCAAAGCGAACATTTATTTATTTTAATAATTGTGTGACACATTTCTAGTGCACTGGACATCCGGCGAGGTGCCTATGACCTTTATGTCAACCCCTACCCTTTTGAAGTAACCTTTCATAGAATTACGTAGTCCTTTCCTTGCGTTCGAATATTCTCCAGGTTTAAGCCTGTAGTTAGTGGGTGTACATAAGTAATACGTCCTACACATAGTCTAAAGCAAAACGAGTGTTGTGTTTAAATAAGCAAGTCCAGATTGGTGGAGGCTTGTAAGACTAGTGGCTGGAATTACTATCAGAAGTTTTCAAGCCGCCCTAAGGCCCCTGACTTGGTTTAACGACTGCCATCTATCGACGGCAGCCGGCACCAACTGGTTAACGTGCCTTGCGAAGCACGGAACCGCTCGGAAAAGAGCCGCTAGCGTTAGTCATAGAACGGTCATTAGAACGGGATTAATTATTGTAATTTCTTACAATAAAGATATTCCTTTTATTCTTGTAATCAGTCAATATATACGTCCTGGCTTTCTCTCAGAGAGACAGAGAGAAATTATGGGCTTAAGCACCACGCATGCCCACCGCAGATTAGTGATTTAAAGCGCTGTAGGAAACTCAGGTTTCCTCAAAATGTTTTCCTTCACATTTAGCGAGTGGTATTGCTGCTATAACTTCACAAATCTACATAAATTAGAAAACAAAGTCATAGGTACAAGCTCAAACTGGGAATCGAACGTGGGTCTCCTTCTCAGTCCAATCTTCTTCCCACTGGGCCACCACCGCTGTTATTCTTAAACAGACATTTTCTTGCATATCTGAATACTTAAATTCCGTCGTAAATACAATAAATAATATGTAAATATATAATTATATATGTAAGTTGCGTATGTTTCTTCTTCTCCTTTTTTATATTGTTAAATTTAATTTAAGTTTAATTACGGTGTACGCTGAAAAACAGCGCTGGTAGGATAGGCATAACCATCCTGCAGCATAAGCTGAGCGTACGACCCATTATCAGATAGGCTATACTTATAATTTTAATACATCATGTTAACTACTACGTACTAACTATCTGATAATAAATTATTTTAATTTCATTTCATATTCTAGCTTTTTTTTTTAAGTTTTTTATTTATTTCATATAAACTAATTAATATAGGTAATATTTAAGAAGAAAACTAATATAAACTAATTGGTAGCGTATTTACAAAACTAATACTAATAATAATATTGAAAAAAAGTAATCCAAATCTATTTTCTAATTCAAATAAAATATTGGAGCCAAATCGCTGTCGGCTAGTTTTCTAGCTATTTACCTACCATAAGACTGTCTTTTTCCTGGTATACAATACCAAAGTCCAAAGCATTCGAGCAGTAAAACAAGCGAATATTCGAAAAAAGCGAAAATTCGAAGCCCCTAAACATATATGTCGCGCCAAATTGTCAATCCCTTCAATGAAACGGCAAATTGACACATCAAAGCATGATGGATGGTTGATGGCGTTTCCACGAACTTGATACTCCACAAAAAGACAGGCGCAGTCTATAAAGACTCAAGTCCGCTATAGCTGTAAGGCGCATCGTTTGGGTTATTAAATAAACATGAACATTTACATACAGGCACATACATTGCTTCTGGCCCCACAGTAGGATACCCTGTGTCGTGGGAACCAGAAACAGCGACATCACAAACATGTAAACATCTAAGAACTGCAGTTTTTTTTTGTCCCGAGCCAGGATTCGAACCCGGGACCTCTCGCATGGTAGGCAGAGTTAGTCTGAACCGCCAAAGTACGATGTTGATGTAATAAATTCCCACGACACAAGGTATCCTAGTGTGGGGCCAGAAGCAATGTATGTGCGTGCATGTAAATGTTTATGTTATGTTATGTATTTGCTATTATTGGCTGGGGATACATGAAACCTATAATTTGTTTCAGTCAGCCTTGGTCTCGGTGTTTGTATATTTCGTAAAACGAGATGAGTGAATCATTTAGGATTATCAAACATCCATTTTTCATGTTTGTAATGTCCTTGCCTGGTTACCATAGCACAGGGCATCCTAGTTTGGGACCAGGTCAAGTGATTGTGTTCTGTGTAAGTTATTGATTTATTTATTACTAGCTTTCGCCCGCGACTCCGTCCGCGTGGACTTTAGTTCAAAATGTTGCAACCCCGTTCACTCCCGTTAAGGGTTAAATTTAGAAAAACCGTGAAACACGTGTTCAATCAATTGTGTTGAAGAGTATTTATTTCAAGTTTCAAGAAAATCTGACAACATTTTTTTATACCTCCATACAAACTTTAACACCGCCGTTTACCCCTTTAGAGGGTGAGTTTCAAAAAATCCTTTCTTAGTGCTCCCCTAAGCTCCCTAAGGAACTCTCATGCCAAATTTCAACCCCCTAGGTTCAGTAGTTTGGGCTCTGCGTTGATTCTAAGTCAGTCAGTCAGCTTCTCCTTTTATATTTATTTATTTATTATTATATGATAAACTTGAATGAAATTCAAGAAAGTTGCAGCAGTTTAATGCTGTGGTTGTATAGGCAACAAGCGGTTTGAATTATTTTTAATTAGCTTGTTTGAAGTTGAGTTAATAATTCATTCCGCAAAATTTCCAACTACTTCAATATATTTTTGCCCTAGAAAACCAATCTCAGTTTTAGTAAAATAACATTTTCCTTGTTGACAGTCTATCGTATCTAGGGCTATGAGTACAAGCAACGTTATGACGTCATAAGGATCGGTGGAGCCCGACCGGAGCCCTATTTCGGGGCCGGCCGGGGTCGCACGTGCCGCTGACGTCACTCCCGCGGCAGAAAAAACATTAAACAATGGGGTATTGAAGCCCCTAAACACGCTTATTTGGTGGTGCTCGTAGATGTTTAGTTATTTTTCGTTTGAAGTTGAGGAGACTTTTTTAAAAGACTGGCTGGTTTACCTAAAGAAAACAATTCTGAAAGAGGCCTTTTATTCGAATAAAAAAAATCGTTATATTTCTTTATTCAAAAGACTTCATTATTTTCAAACAATAAATTGAATAGGTACGTTTTGGTTCACAACATACCTTTTTCTCTCCAAATAAAACTTTGTCATTTTCCTAACAAAATGTCAAGAAAATAACAAAGCACTCAACTTTATCGCAAAGCAAATTTCATTTTCAGTCTATTTTCGTCACAAATGGAATAAAATCATTGTTTACTGCGTGAATTTGATTTTCAGCTAAAAGAAACATTGAAATAAACGTCTGATTCTATTTGTTACTTTTGACTTGGACGCTACGCTTTGCTACGGAATCGTAGCAAACGCGTAGCGATTTCGTAGCGGCGTAGACTCGCTTTGTGTGGACTTTTCAATAATAATTAATGATAATAATAATAATGTCGAAAATTTTATCCACACAAAGTGCGCTTGGTGAATACTAATAATAACATTCGTTCCTTCAGATATAAAATAGAGGTTCTAATAAAATTATTTATTGTTTTCTATCGTTCCGTCTTCTAACCTAGCGGGTCGAGAACCTGTTTCCCAGAAATATAGAAATTTCAGAACAGTATTATTTTTACTTCGGGTCGTTAGTACTACTTTTGAAGAAGAAATACATTTATTTATCGCCACACACACATTATACAAGAATTAGAGTACAGGAAAAAACAGACAAAGCTAAACACAAGACAAGAAATAAAAAAAACATGAATAGTACTGATTTTCTGCCAGAGCCTGCTTTAGTGACCCACGGTGCGACCCATCTAGACAGACAAATAATAACAATAACTTCTGCACAACACATTCGCTTAATCTCCCTTTGTATTACGTATCTTTCCACTCTATCGGGTTAAGCATTTGGACAACTCAAAGTGTCATAATATGTATGTGTTTGACAGTTCGGGGTAGGCTATATCAGACAATTCCATACACAGGAGGACATACGTAATTACACCCCTGGTCCCAAACTAGCATACCCTATACTATGGTAACCAGGCAAGGACATTAAAAACACGGAAAAACACCCAGACTGAGGCCAATTGTACAAATCTACGGCGGCCTCTATTGTAGTGGAATATAAGTGCCCTGCCTCACTAGGACGCCATGGCGACGTCGCCAGCAACCGTATCCAAGCAGTTAATGCCTAACTCACTTGGTGACGTCGCCATGGCGTCCCAGCGAGGCAGGGCACTTATACAATACAGGGCGTCCCACGGCTATGCCACATGGAGGGTAAGTACCTTTAATATTATAGATGGAACCTTTTACTGAAAGAAGACATTATTTTAATTTCAAAAACAATCTAAACTGCATTCATAGATTATTAAATAATTACACGGTTGAACCGGGAATCGAACCCGCTACACGAGAAAAAAAATGACCCTGTAGCTTTATCACACCGATCGGAAGGCTTCATCATAAGGATTATTTTTTGGTAAATAACATACTATCAGAAATAAAAGGAAGACCATGAATTTTAACATTTGAAGTGAAATTTCGTTCAGAAAAATTAAAAGCTAACATTGCCGTAAGGACATACAACTGACATTATCATAAGTACCTATTACTAATCAATGTACCCACTTGAGAAGTAGTATACATCACTTCCCTTGACGTATTATTCTGAATATCCACCACAACAAGATCAAAAGATCGACAGGGAGTGAAATAAACAAAAGAGTGCGACTTTGTATTCAACAAGAGGGGGCTCATTTTGAGCACTTGATAAATTGATTAATTTTGTATTAAACATGTTAAAATTTATGGTCTTCCATTTATTTCTGATAGTATGTTATTTAGCAAAAAATAATCCTTATGATGAAGCCTTCCCATCGGTGTGATAAAGCTACAGGGTATTTTTTTTTCTCGTGTAGCGGGGTCGATTCCTGGTTCAACCGTGTAAGTATTTAAAAATCTATGAATGCAGTTTAGATTGTTTTTTAAATTAAAATAATGTCTTATTTCAGTAAAATGTTCCATCTACAATATTAAAGGTACTTTCCCTCCATGTGGCATAGCCGTGGGACGCCCTGTATAATTTTTGGCTAGTATTTTATTTCGGTCGGACTAGACTTGATGACATTGGTGAAAGAGTCGTGAGACGGAGTGGAAATGGGCGAGACACCTGGCAAGGCGGGAAGACGGCAGGTGGACCAAGGCAATCACAGAGTGGTGGCCGAGAACAGGATGACGGTCAGTGAGCAGACCTGCGGCCCGATGGTCGGACGATGTCGTTGAGTCGCCGGATGCAAATGGCGAGAGACCGTATGAAATGGCATTTCGGGGAAAAGGCCTAAGGCCTATATGCTCACTGCTGGGTACACCCACCAGTATACCCGGTGGGCTGATGATGATGACGATGATTTAATTTCCATTCAAACGTGAAAGTAACAATTCGTTAGATCAGTTAGATACACTGTGAATACAATCGCGAATGTGGTATGAATTATTGATGTAATTTGGTTGCTATTCAGTTAGGTTCCAACGAATCTGCTGTTATTGTTTCCAGCGAAGTATTTTCGTTTAAGCTCAAGGTTTCTTTTGTAAACACATAACAATAATAATACTACAAAAGGTGACCTTTCAAGATGAAAACAAGATTTTTCCTTGCGAGGAATTATTCTCTATACCATATTTATTTTGGGCTGAGACAAAATGTAAACAAATTTCAGTACTCTTTAGACTATTTTCATTGTCAAAAAATGTTATTTCGGTTTTTACACTAAGAATTAAGTAAATTAGATTAATCTAATCTAATCAAATAAATGTGGTATAAGTACCTCTAAGGAGGACTTTTTTAATTTCCCTTCCCAAATGGTAACAAGATTAAATCGTCATTTATACAAAACGAGGTTGGTCCACCCCAATCATTTTTTAATTATAATCCCTACAAATAATGTATATGGCGAAACCACGGTTGCCGGGTCAGCTAGTCTTAGTATAAAAATATGTACTTAAGTAAGAACCAAGAGTGTTTATCGCGAGCTTAGACATGGGTTACACGTTTAGCATAATGGTTGCTAAAAAAATAGAATCACCAAATGTTACCTAACATTACAGACAGGTGTACTTTTTACATTCATCCATCCTTCAAATAATATTATTTATGTGTATGACATGACATGACATTTACATACAGGCACATACATTGCTTCTGGACCCACACTAGAAACAGCGACGTCACAAACATGTAAACATCCAAGACCTGGGTTTCTTTTTTTTGTCCCCAGCCGGGATTCGAACCCGGGACCTCTCGCATGGTAGTCAGAGGCGCTAACCACTGCGCCATAGAGGTCGTCTGATGGGTCTATGATGGAGACTGTGACAAAATTAATAATAATATTTTAGAATAAAAATCTTTAACTAAGATAATCGTAGTAAGATAAGATAAGATAAGAATATTCTATATTGTACACGAGGAAAAATACAAACATTAGTATTTCAGTATCGCCCATTATTTTCTCCCGAAATTGTCAACTCAAAAACCATTGGTTTGTTTTATAGATAGCTTTTGCCCGCGGCTGCGCTCGCGTTAATTCACGCTTTAGTACTCGTAGTTTACTCGTCCTATAAATCTTGATACCCTTTTATACACTTTTAAGGGTCAAATAAATAAAAAAACGTGAAATACGTGCCTCATCAATTATTAGCGTACATGTTTTCAACTTGAACACTTTTATGATCCGTCAATCGGATCATCAAATATTTAAATCCCATACAAACTTAGGACCCCCGTTTCATCCCCTTAGGAAGGAATTTTGAAAAATCCTTTCATCGTAATCCTTGCAATGGTTTGAGCTGTACATTGATAGATCAGTCAAAAACTTTACTGAGCCTTTTATATTAACAAAGAGGATGATTCTTAACATTATTTTATGGGCAGGTTTGTAAATTTACTGCTGTAAAATATTACATTTATTAACTTTATTCCAAATACACTTATCAGTGCGAAATCTGGTCGGACACATCCGTCATAAAGTTTAATAATTGTATCCGGAGTAAAGTCCATAATGTCTAGTGTATACGAAAGCTGTAGTTCAAAAATGCTGTAAAGTACACAGTATTGTTGATAGAAGATCCTCTAACCTTTAAGATTTTGTTACAACTTCGCCTGTAACGCAGCTGAGTGGAGTTCGTCTTTGTAAAGGTCAAATGCTACTTACTGTACGTATGATTGTATGATGACTGTTGTATCGACAAGGCGTATTTAACTGTCTATACTGTGCAATTGTTGATTAAATTATTGTGGTCAGTTGTTATCTAATACTAGTTAAAATTATTTATGTCAAAAAGAAATCTGTATTATCGTTAAATCCGCTGGGTGTCATTCTTTGTTTTCGATACGAGTTATCTTTCATTCAATTAATTTTCTTAAAGACTAAAAAGTGAGCTAAAAATATATCACAAAATAATCTACTTTCCATGCATTAATTCCATCCTAGTAAAAAAAATCATTTTTTGCTTAGGTAACCAAAATAAAAACAAAGTTCAGAGCATTCAAAATCTGTGCAATGTTTGACGAATGACGAGAACAAGACTCGGCATTAACGAGTTTCAAAACGTATCCAGCAAAAAAGAACAAAAGCCCATCATTAAGAGCACTTCTAAAAACGTCACGTCCTCTAAAAAATACAGTATCCAAGTACCGTCTATTACCATGACGCTTCCAGACGCATTTCAGACAATTATCATCTGGAAAACCGCCGAAAAGTGACCAAGAAAAAACTTACAGGGCATCTCTGCGGCACGCTATCCACACCCATGGCTTACACTTGACACTGCATTCTTAACACTCTGCACTAAAGTACTGCTTGTTATGTAGAGAAGTGCTCACATCTGCCCGGGACGTGGTGACTGCGCGGCTGAATGAAGCTGACTGGACTGTCTCGGCGGATAGGGTTGGGAGGCTGCGTTTTGGAACGTGGACGAGGGTGGTAGACTCGGTCCTGGGCTGGAATATGGATAAGGGTGGATGTCATGAAACACAACCACGTTGGGCGATAACGCGAACTCCATGACATGGAATTAGTTTACAACGTTCACACAAGTCTTTGTAACTTTTACCGTCCAATATGAAGGGTTGGCTGAAAGAGATTTTGATTTAGATAGCTCGCCATGTAGACTTTTTATAAAAGCTGAGGCACAATTTTTCATGTTTAATGCAAGGGCAGTTGGTATTAGTCGTTGGTTGGTTGGCAATAGCTGCGGTGGCTCTATCATACTCTAATCAGAAATCAGAAATTTATTTCAACGAAACGAATTTACATTCTGCTTGTTGAATGTCAATGTACATAAAATGATAATATTAGCCGGTGAAGGCACCGGCCCTAAGGAGGGCCGAATCTAGTGGAGAAAAAAGCGGCTCTGACCATCTTTTCTCAAATCATCTTAAATCTAATACAAAGTTTGGTACGAATGTCCATTTACCTAAGAAAGTCAAAATTCAAAGTGCAATCAATACTTGCAATGTCATACTTCTAAATGTACTTGTTTCTCCGATCTGTACAATAAATAGCTAATCTTATATGCATAAGGAACTCCACACACGGCGGCTATAAGGTCAAGATGTATATTATAGCACGATATATATCATTACATCTTCCCATAGAAATCGTCAAGAGACCACACACGACAGCTATAATATACATCTTTACATCTTTGTATCTTAAAGGTACTGAGCGGTCTCTAAGCTATACATCCTGGGATGTAATGTATATTATAGCCGCCGTGTGTGAAGTCCCTTACTCTGCAAACAAAACGACTACCTTTCAACTAAAAGGTGCTGTAATGTCATTGGCTGTCAACCTTACAGCAATTAGTAGATACTATAGCTGGTGCCCGCAACTTCGTTTGCGCAGGATTGGTGTTTTGAATAGCTTATATTAGTGTGGCGTAGAAAAGAACTAACATATTATCCATTACATAATGTGTAACTTTAGCGGTTTTGGCAGCGCACGCCAGAATAGTTCGCAGATGGTAGATTTTTTCCTACTTATTTGACACTTATCGCCATATTTTGGACAATTCACACAAAATCTTTATAAATTGTAGCCCACGTGTTATCTGATGTACCTATTAGCTACATTATTGTAAAGTTTAATTAAAATCCATTCAGTAGTTTTTACGTGAAAGAGTAACAAACATCCATCCATCCATACTTACAAACTTTCGCGTTTATAATATTTAGTAGGATAGGATGTGCAAAAGTTATTTACAGCTGAAAATTCTCTTTTCATTGCCCCTCCCTAGTCCCCAGTGCCCTGCACCGCGGAGTCTGCGCGCTCCGTGGCTCTCGCACCTCCATCTCCTCCAAACAAGCCAATGGCTACCCTAAAACGATCCGATAAGGTCCCATTTCAAAAGATTCGAGAGACGTCCTTCACCAGACACGCTTAGCTATGGCTATGTGAGCGAAAATGTAGGCGATTTGGAGGAGATTCGACGTTTGTAACGGCTACTGTAAATTTTTTTTTTATTAAAAACTGACCAACGATTGATCCCAATCTCACCTGATGGTAAGTGAAGATGGAGCCGACGATGTTCCTCGTTGGTAAAATTTCGTTGACAACTTTGTGATTTTTACGTGTATACGGACCACACGGACTTTATTTGGAAGGACTGAACTAGCATTATTGGAGAAAGAGATACAGGATATTACTAATATGTAAACATCCAAGATCTGGGATTTTTGGGATCCAAGGTCATTCAAGATCTGGGAGCCGTCACCTCCACCTGTATGGAAAGGATGCTTAAAAAGCATGAAATGAAGCAAATGTAAATCAGTCTTTAATTTTTTTATGCAGATTCACCTACCGCGCGACCAGTGGCGTAGCTAGGTAACCCAGGGCCCTGGGGCAAATAAAAAAATGGGGCCCCACTGGTATCTGAACTGGTTAGGTTTTATCAAGTAAAGATAAGAAATATGCAAATACTTTAAAAATTCTAAGCTACTTTATCATCAGCTCTTTTTGTGCACTGCAGGGTTGGTAATAAAAATATTAAACAGTAACAACATAAATTACAATTAATAAATTGGTGTAGGTAAGGTAAGATAAGATAAGAATAAGATAAGAATATTCTTTATTGTACCAGGAAAAACATTAATACAGAACATTAACAATAGGATGCAGTACAAGAGGCGGCCAACAACATTTTCAGAGGAACATTTTCAAAAGTTTAGTTCAAACAATATATTTACTGGCGAGGGCCCCCTGAGCTTGAGGGCCCCGGGGCACTGCCCCGCCTAGCCCCTGGGTAGCTACGCCACTGCGCGCGACTGATTAGAGTTCAAGTATGAGGGTTATATTCTCAATGTCGACAGTCTGCGATTCGAAAGCGATTAGAGCGAGATTCGATTGCGGCGACCTCTGTGGCGCAGCGGTTAGCGCATGTGCCTACCATACGATCGGTCCCGGGTTCGAATCCCGGGTGGGGACAGATAAAAAAAACCAGGTCTTGGATGTTTACATACATGTTTGTGTCGCTGTTTCTGGTTCCCACGACACAGGGTCTAGTGTGGGGCCAGAGGCAATGTATGTGCCTGTACGTAAATGATGTTTGTTTCTGTATATAGGTTCCAAGTTGTTTGTAAAAACCCTGCAGAACTGTAATGGTGCAGTATGCAAAATAGCAATGCAGTGGAGATCGAGACTTGATATACCTACACTTATAGTAGTAGGTATATCGTTACAATTTTGTCAAGGGCAAAACTGGTGCACCTTCCTGTTGAGCCACTTTATTACCTAAGGGTTCCAAATTACACAACGCGACAGCAATTCTCAAATTATTACATGACTTGACTATGCAAGCTAAGGAGGGTCATGTTTTTCGCAAGGAGGTTGTTGACTACGGACTATAGACAGACCGACAGGTATAGATTGATAGATAGATACATACATAGATATATAGGCAGATAGATAAGTAGATAATTAGATGGAATATTATTTAATGATACACATAAATTACATTTACATAATTTTTATAAATGGAATTAAAATTTGTGGCTATATTAGTTAAAGCAATTACGATGTTGAGGTATAACGTGATTGCAATTCTGTGTAAAAATTTAATTGATAAACTATTTCAACGTAATTTAATATAAAATAATTTACATTGTTTGTGTGTACAGCAACACCATTCGCTGATAAATTGAGCCCCGATAACGGCGACAGGCATTGCCACTTGTCACGTTGGGACCTAATAAACTCGCCAAAACGTGACGCCAAAAAGACTCTAGTGATTGGTGCTTCTGCCTACCCCCTTGGGGATAACGGGTGTGAGTTTATTTATTTATAATTTACATTAAGTTCGCTGAATGGCAATGAACTATGCCAGCCGCTGCCTTCGGGCCGCATTTGTAGTGGAGAAAAAGGCAGCGGGGAAATAAAAACCCGCCTCCGGACTAAATGTCAAAATGCCTTGATTTCATTGTAACTGAATTTCAATTCGCCTTAGTCCCATAATGCCTGAAATCTCAAATGACTTCATTTCAATTTGTCCAAATTTCAATTTGCTTTAATCCCAAAATGCCTGAAATCCGAAATGGCTTTATACTGCAATGTCTTAAAAATTTAATGATGAATGTTGTGCAGTTGCGATCAAACTCTATTTAATATCGATAATTGTAGCCTAGCGGAATAAAATAAAAATTGTTCAATATAAAATTTACAATCACTGAAAATCGTAAGTTCCGCGGAATCCAAGTCAAAGTCAAATATTTTATTCATGGTACAAATAGAATATTCAGATACTTTATGAACGTCAAAGTTGTTAGTTTCACAATTAAAAGATTTTACGCCACATGGACATACATAAATATACAAGAAAAGTAAATACAGAGAAATAAGGTAAATACCTATTAGACAAAAGTAGAAGAAATATGAAGCTACATTCAGAAAAAACAAAGACAAAAGTGTTACAGTCTATTTGCGCTACATCAATACATCAGAGCCTAAGTACCTATTATAATAATATGATAAGACTAGCTTTCGCCCGCGACTCCGTCCGCGTGGACTTTAGTTCAAAATTTTGCAACCCCGTTCACTCCCTTAAGGGTTGAATTTCGAAAAACGGTGAAACACGTGTTCAATCAATTGTGTTGAAGAATATTTATTTCAAGTTTCAAGAAAATCAGACAACATTTTTTATGCCTCCCATACAAATTTTGGCAACCCTTTTCGCTTTTCCCTGAATTTCAAAAAATCCGTTCTTATTCCTTGCCTATATTATATACAGATCCTCTGTGCAAAATTTCAGCTTCCTAGGTCAAACGGCTTGGGCTGGGCGTTGATGAGTGAATGAATCAGTCAGTCAGGATTTTGAATTTTATATATTATATAGATAGATTCCGCAGTAGGCTAATTGACAGATTTCTGGAAACCATCTCATATGTTTTGTTGGTGTTCATGGAGTCCAGAAAGTGGTCATTTTAAATTCTTTCGTATTTTGTTGTAAAAAAGGCAAACGAAAATTTACTTTCGAAATAAGCCGCCAAAACGCTATCTTGGGGAATATGGCGTTGCACAGGAATTATGACGTCACTTCCGAGTAAACCAACCAATGAACGTAAGAAAAAATTAATGACAGACGCCATTTTTGCTGACATGTGACGTCATCATAGAATCAGCCAATCCAGGCCGTTTTCGACACCATGGCAGCAGTGTTTTTTTTTAACAAACAGTAATAGTTTTTTAGTTAAAATGCCTTATAGTGCTGGACCGACAGTGACAAATGAGGTGTCAAATTAAAATTATGTTAACTACCGTAAGGTTTCTTTTGTACGCACTTTGTCAACTGACTGGTGTCAGAAAAAAATTAACACATGTGAACGACAATCTGGGGATCACATGAAGAATAGGTTATCGTACGGGAAGTCGGGGATAAGGAATACTTACATCGTACAGAATCATGCCGATTGTTTGTACTTCGTTCAACCTGTTGACTGCTTCGCCGAATTTGACGAGATACTTCACTACCCTGTCACTGTCACACACTGTAGAAGTTACTGTCTTAGTATTTTTTTTTGTCCTTCCTGACTGTACGTACTAACTTTTATATCTCAAACCTAAAATAATTTTGATTGTAACTTTGTTCTAGACTACAAGTTGGTGGTTTTGGCATTAAATTTAATGATATAGTTCAATTGATAAAGTAGGTATTTATTTTAAGCCTTTATAATTAATTGATATCTATGATTTTTCAGGCATGTCCTTTGTACAAGGGTATTTGGTTTCATTAACACATATCACTAACAAAACAAAATTTGGCAACTCAATGAGCACTCCTTTTCGACTTCGACCTCTTTGTCGACCATAAAGTCCGATGTCTGGCTGGTTTTAACTCTTCTTAACAAATGTTTTGGTATTTTTTTTTATTATGTCGAGTTGGGAGCTGAGACATGCGCCGTCCGTGTGCCAGGAGCTCGTAAGCGAGACTAGAGGGCGCGCGGGCCGCCCGCCCTAGAGGTAGGGAGGCGGTGTGCGCTGCTGTAATTCAGTTAGCACCTGCAGTTATTAGACGTTCAAAGTTTTCCCGATGTATTTTGCTATCGAGGTTGTAGAAAATTTTACTAAAACCTGTTATAAGATCGTCGGTTTCTCGAACGACAACAGTCTGTTAATCTTCTGTTAACAGCTGTCTTTTTTTTTTTTGTATGCACTTTTTCTAACTGACTGCTGTTAATACTGTTAACGCTCGAGAAAGATTGTCGGTTAGATTCATAATTTTTTTTATGCGGAATCGTGACTCCTTCTTCTCCTTCCTCAACCTATAGCTACACATGGCGACTAATTAAGAAAAATAATACGAGTTAACCAGTATAAATTTCCATTAAAATAAAGATTGCTTTGGAAAATTTAAGAGATTTTTTCTCCATTTATACATTTAACTGACTGTAAGTTACCAGACACTCGTATCTTGCTCCACGTACCTAACTTAAATTTTTTTTTAAGAAAAGGAGAGTTTTTAGTTAGTAAACATTATCATCCTAATCTTCTGAAATGAAAAATAAATCTAGGTTGTCTGGAAGAGATCGCTTTTAGCGATAAGACCGCCAATTGTATACGGCAAAACTTAGATATATAAGTCTTATAATGTATTTGTTTGTTTTTCTGGTGTGTACAATAAAGATTTCTAATCTAATCTAATCTAATCTAGGCATATTTAAGGAGGTTTTGCTGAGAAACGTAACTGAAAAATGTGCATAATCTCAGCTTGCGAGTTGCGCCTTTATTAAATTAAATTTAATGAAACTTTGGCAAATACCAAAAAAAAGAATGTCAAAAAAGATAGACATTATTATTATTTTTTTTATTGAAAGTTGCTCGTAAAAAAAAGTTATAAGCTTAGATTTTTTACAAAATGTCAACTCACTCGTTATTTCAAACCTTTGCTATGATTTTTCAGCGAGATATCGGTGATTAGGTGTGTTTTTCACCGTTCCACCTGCGTGGCCAGAGGCTTAAGTCTCAAAATATTAATAATAGATAGGACTCATTTGGTGTAGTAGTTGGAAACGAAATAAAAATATTTTCATTTCATTTTCATTATTTTATGGAACTATAATAAATAAAACAAGTGAACTTTCGTAAAAAATCTTAGCTTATAACTTTTTTTTTTAATACGCGCGGCAATCGAAGCGCACACCATTTTTTCCCATATGTTTTTTGTCATGCGTCGAGGGTCGAGACGTTACTCGGGAGCGTCCGCTCCGCCCTTAATGCCAAATTGCCAACGGTCGACGGTCGTGACTGGTGCGTGGGCGGCAACGTGACCTCGTGCGTATGAAGCCGAAGGCACGCGACCAAGGAATCCCATTAGACTCGGCTTGTGAGCGCAGCCAGGGCCGCGGCCGCCGGCTGAAGGGATTAAATAAACTTATTGCAAAAATAATACAACCTACTACGAAAAATTTTTTAACAAGCCCTGGGTGAGATTAAAATGTTGCGCGCTGGTATTTAAAACTAGTCACTGGACTTCTTTAAGTAAGTACCTAGGTACCTACCGTTTGTCAAAAAATACAAGAAACCGGAAGTGAAAGTTTACTAATTGTTTTATTGAAAAATCTAAACATTTACTATATTTATTGAAGCACAATACCTTAATTTATGTAAAAGCTCAAGTTTTTAATTTATTTAATGCTTGTAAGTACAAGCTATTAACTAACACAAACAAAAAGTCTGAGCAGAACCGTACTTTTTAATTTCTACATTTTCTGGACAGATCTTTTTTTTTTTTAATAAATTCAGACAGACTGTATTTCAACTGTTTCCGAAGCACGCAGTCAACCAAGCATGACTATGAATGAAGTTGACACGACTGCAATAATCACTTGATCTCAGAATAAGGACTAAAGCATTGATTAAAATTTATAACAAACTCAAAAAAAAATATATAAAAATGTTTTTACTCATTAAAGGAGTACCTGCCAAATGTAGTATAAATTAGTTTAACCATAGATTACGAAATTGCAACACCTGCAAAAGGTGACTAAGTTTTAAGTCCTAATCTTAAGTAAGACAAGAAAGAAAGGGTTCAAAAAGCAGAAATAAATCGTATTAAATCGTCAGGCTGACTTGTAAAAATGGGAGTCCCGCAGGGATCTATCTTAGGGCCGTTCCTTTTCTTAGTCTATGTAAATGATTTACCGTTTTTGGGTACAAAAAATGTGTGAGATAGTGCTATATGCTGATGACACGTCACGTGTTTTTAAAATAAAGAGACAGGAAAATAATCTTGACGAAGCAAATAATGTTCTCTCGCACGTTCTAGATTGGTTTACAGTAAATAATCTATTGTTAAATTCAAAAAAGACAAACTGTATGAATTTTGCCCTACCTAACGTAAAATTAGTTGAAAACAACATTGTAATTGAAAATGATAAACTAGAATTTGTTGAAGATTCTGTATTTTTGGGCATCACAATCGATGCCAAACTACAATGGGGTCCACATATTATAAAATTGGCACATAGACTAAGCTCCGCAGCATATGCCGTGAAAAGAATTCGAGAACTTACTGACGTTGCAACTGCTAGGCTTGTTTTTTTTAGTTACTTCCATAGTATTATGTCCTATGGTATAATACTATGGGGCCGGGCAGCAGACATTGAGACTATCTTCAACTTGCAGAAGAGAGCGATCCGATTTATTTACAAGCTAGGTAGTAGGGACTCGCTAAGAGATTTTTTCAAAGAAACTAACATCTTAACAGTTGCAAACCAATACATTTATGAAAATATTATGTACGTTCGGAAAAATATTAAGGACTTCGAAACTCTTGAATTCGAAATTTTTGAATTTTGAATTTTGAATTTTTTTAGTTTTGGTAGCCATCATAACGTTAATACTAGGAATAAACATAAATTGTCATTTCGACGATTTAGACTTGCAAAAGTTAATACTTCCTTTATGGGGCACTGTATAAGGTTCTACAACAAGATACCCCAAGATATATTAGAGTTACCGCCAACGCGATTTAATAATTGTGTTAAGCACACTCTTTGCAAAAAAGCTTATTATAAAATCAACGATTATTTAGAAGACAAGGACGTATGGCATTAAATAGTAGTTTAATATTAAATTAAATCAGAGGATAAATGTGTCTAGTGTTCAACTCATCCAAGATATTATTTTGGATGTTTTATTTGTATTAGCTTTAAGGTGATTTGAGAAAAGATGGTCAGAGTGGAGTTTTTTTTTCGCTGCCTTTTTCTCCACTACAGACGGCCCCAAGGCAGCGGCTAAGTTCTGTATGTACATTGACATTCAACAAGCTGAATGTAAATTCTATACGTTGAAATAAATTCTTGATTCTTGATTCTTGACACTTAGTCGGCAATAAATATATTTGAATTTGAATTTGAACATGAATTTCACTTCTCTTCGTCTCTCTCTCTCTCTCAGGCCTTGTTCTATAGTGGGACCCATAAATAAATAAATAAAAATCACTTTATTTGACACATAAACAAACAAACAATTACATTTTGAACTTAAATTCTAAAGTTTATATATAATCATACAATATCAACTTTGTGATCCTCCGCAGTCTCCTTGCACTTCTGGCTGTCCTCAACTCACCTGGCTACCCCCGCCATATTTTTTTCGCAGTAGATTGATCACTTTTGTGTAGTAACAACGAACTACCGATTTTGGACGTATCATGCATGACACTATTTTATTAAATACTTTTAATGTCATGACATTGAATATTATCCGGGAAATTAATTGGGAGCTAACATCAAAGCAAAAATGCAATTTTAATTTTACTAAAATTAGTCAATCTGATTGGTAAATCTATGATGGCTATGATGGCAAACTTCATTTTCCATTCAACAGAAACATACCTACCTACGTAGGTGCAAAGAACTGAAAAACATAACATTTTCCCTCCTTTCGCAGTCGGAAAAACAATTGCGCAGTTCTCGCCAATTCCCACGTGATTGGCTGGGAGGTATTGGTCACGTTTATGTGTCTGTTAGCTGTAAAGGGTTAAAAATCGTAATCATGAACTTGCAACGTTGTCACGTGCGAAAAGAACTAGCTCGAAGTGGACTCAAAGGCTTTTGGGAGGAATTATTTTGGTTAGACATACCTACATGGATTGATAGAAAGATTAAAGTGGTTCCATCATAATCATAACCTTTATTGGCTTTGTAAAGCTGTAAAATTACAATCTATTTTGTAGATAGTTAAAATACTATCAATTGTTAAACACCAGGTGGTGATAAGATCCGTGCGGAGTTTCTGGTCTTCCATCGGACTCGTCCCCCGGGTGGCGGATAGGGGAACGCCCTCCAGATATGGGGGGTACCGGCTTCGGCCGGCGCGGACCGAAACCAGAGGGAGGGGGACGTCCAGTGGCTTGCGCTGCTGGATGTCCCGCGGGGTCCACTATGGGCCCCGCACCCGTAACCCCACACTGAGTGGGGCCGGGGGTCTTCGGGCCGCGAGGAGACAACCTCTATAAAAAACACACGGTGGGGGCGCTCCTCTATGTCCCTCTGTTCAGCAGAGGGCATAGAGGAGGGCCGGACGGGGAGGGGAGGGGCGCGAGTTCTGCAAGCCGGGCCGGGAGGGACATTGGGAGGGGCGCCGGGGACCAGGGATTGAGGACCCCATGGTTCCTGACCAAGGGAGGACTAGGGAGGGGAGGACCAGAGGGGGCCGAAGACCTGGCAGAGGGCCAGAAAACGGGTCTTCGGTAGCTGGAGGCTTGGGGAGGTCGCGCCTCTCCGCCGGGAGAGCCGGTGGCGCGGGGGACGCTACGCGGACTGGTTGAGTGAGGGTCACAGACGGCAGGTTGGGGGACCTGCCATCCGACATCGTGACGGGAGAAGGGGATGGGGGGCCCATGCCCCTTCTCCAGTGAGGGTGGGCCCGGCTCCTTTGCGAGTCGGGTCGACATCGCCGGGGCGCCGCTGTAGCATTGGCACTGTGGTCTACCACTTGCGAGATCCCCATTGCACGAGCGACAGGACGGCCCCCGGGGTGTTTTAGGAGGTATGGCTCTCCTATTATTAGGAGGGGAGAGTCCGGCCGCCCCCCCCGCCCCCCCCCAAGGGTGGCGGTTATGGTACGCAACAGCATTTCACCCCGTTAACAAAAAAAAAACAAAGGTGGCGATTAGATAACAAAAGAGAAAACCCAAAAGTTTGAGGAAGCCACCATTTTTACTACTTAAGGCTGTAACAAGGGCGAATGACTTTGAGCATTTGACCTCTGAGTTATAACATAATAAACTAGCGCAATCTCTTGAATGTTTGTTGTACTTCTTCGGCGAATACTTTAAGGGCTAATCCATAATCCAAAGATTACACAGGTAAGAGATGTGGCGGATGTTCTATGGCGATTATTCCCTGCGCTAATTAAGAAATCGTACAATTTTGTACTAATCACGCTTAATATTAACATTAAAAAATATATGAGCAGATAGGATTGCAGATATTGATGTGGCCAATATTTGCATGGAAGATTTAAATGAAAAGCTACTATCGTTTACCAGCGAAATTAGATTCTGTGGAAAATAAAGCTTTTGGAAAAAAAAATTTTTTGCCATCTAGACAGGTTAAATGCAATTTTTTCCCGTACGAATTAGTCACTGATATATCCTTTATTACCAAATATTTTATTCAGAATTTTTTAGTGCGTACTTTTGCCTAACATTTCAGTTAAAGCTAGCCAATTTTGCAACATTTACCCTTGTTACACCCTTAAAACTTTTGTAAACATTAGACACTATTAACGTTATTTCATATAAACTTCCATACATATAAAAATTGACACTGGCTCCAATAATGGAATACACAGCCAACAATGTCGTGGACGTACCTACAGTATACCTAATAGTGCAGTCTACCGAACATCAACAAAATCAGTAGTTCGAGATGAACTTGCAAAAAATGTAAAGGTTCACTTTTACACTATGGTTTATAAGTTTTGAATGTTAATTAGGGATCCATTTCAATATTCAACTAAGACATAATCTAGGTATATATAAATTCTTTGACCGGCAAGCCATGTTAACGTAATGTTAACGTAATCATGGCGCTGGGTCCTTGGTGCTGAATAAAAATTGCCAAAACCTCCTAAAATAATAACTTATGGAGCTGTGGTTATTTGCCAACTCTTACAAGTTGAACTAAATTTATGTTGCACTTTTATAATCACAGATTATAAAGTTGAAATTAAAAATTAATAAATAAACTCACGCCCGTTATCCCCGAGGGGGTAGACAGAGGCACCAATCATTAAGAACTGCGCCCACGTTTTGCCGAGTTTATTAGGTCCCAAACGTGACAAGTGGCAAAGTTTTATGTTTATAATGATGTGAGTCATTATTATGTAATTTATTTATTTTACGATTTTTTATTTATTTAATAGGTAATCCAACGACCTTCTTTGTGATGCCCATATAGAATTGGTCTCAGGGCTGGAAACTTCAGCATTCCTCTCGGCTAACAGACGGTTTATATCCCGGCGAGGGAGACCGAGGGAAATGCTAAGTGACAATGGAACCACGTTTGTAGGTGCTAACAATGAGATACAAAACCTTTATTCATTTTTAATTGAGAACTCAAATGGGCTTGTATCCTCCTTGGCGGCGGAGGGCATAACATGGAGGTTCTTGCCGCCTTATACACCTCACATGGGTGGTTTGCACGAGGCTGCCGTAAAGGCATGTAAGCACCACCTAAAAAGAGTAGTATAGGTCAAGCTCTGTTAACTTACGAGGAATTCTCAACTATATTAAACCAAATGGAAGGAATATTAAATTCGCGACCGTTATGTCCTATACCAAACTCTAATAGTGATGAAATATTTTTTCTATCGCCAGGCCACTTTTCTATTGGTAGAACACCCATTTCGATGCCAGACTACGAATACACAGATGTACCAAGCAACCGCTTAACTCATTACCGACGTTGGTCGCGTGACTACACTGGGCTTTTACAAGAACGAACAAAATGGAGAAGCTCAAGGGGCCCCGGACTCCGCGTCGGGACAGTGGTCCTGGTGAGGGAAGCTCGTCTGCCCCCCTGCCAGTGGAGGCTGGGTCGCATCGTCGGCTGCCGCCAAGGACACGACAATGTCACTAGAGTCGCAGAAATCCAAACGAACAATGGATTTATCCAGAGGGCATTTAATAATCTCTGCCCACTACCAAACAACCTTGATTAAAGAAGAAAGAAGAAAATATAATAGTTAATTAGTACTTGAGTACCTACCTACTTACTTTATTCGATAATAGTACCTAGCTTTATTTTTACTATGTTTTACCAACAATAAACTTTTGTCCGTTCTGTGCTTTCAATTATAACCCAGATAGCAATTAAAACTTGTTTCAGGCTTGCAGCAAATTTGAAATATCAAACGTGAAAACTTGCATCAAGTTTGACGAGGCAAATGACAAACTTGCGGCAAGTTTATATCAAACTTGTATCAAATGTCTAGTTTCCGCCAATCAAACTTGTATAATGTTTGCCAATGCAAACTTGTCAATTCTTTGTCATTACAAATTACCTACAATTTTGTCAAAATACTCGCCCATCAAACTTTTATAATATTTGCCAATGCAAACTTGTCAATTACAAACACGTGCAAATTGCAATCGTCTTATCTAAATAGTAATTCGTCATTTTAATGCATAAATGACGTCAATGATAATTATTAATTAAGAACATAAGTAAACATAAAGAAACGGATCTTTGAGTAAAAGTGCTTTAACTTGACCCATTGAATTAATTATTTAAGATTTCATTGTTTTCCTTTCATTTAATTTATGAAGTTTGCTAGAGAGATTTCATCCTTATAATTGACCCTAACGATCGATGCAATAAAAGTACATGGTGCAACTTTTACAGATTTTAGTAGGTTCGATTACCGGGTGAGGCAAGCGAAATTTTAAAAATCTTTAATGCAGTTTTCTTTCTTTTCAAAAATAAAGGAATGTTTTCTTTGAGTAAAATTTTCTATCTACAGTATTAAGAGTACTTCCCCTTCAAGTGGCCTTACAAAATTCCACCCTGTATATCTTATATAATATTAAAGTGCCACAAAATCTGCAAGTGGTTAAAGTAGGAATCCAATTATGTCAAAATGGCAGGAAACTACCACTTAGTCGGCCACACTGTAGGGTCGTACGGAGCGTTCCGTTTTACAAATCTTGTTGTGTGGCGTAGTGAGCGAGGTGAGAGCTTTGCGATGAACTTTACAAAGGATTTGCGTTCCGATTAACGCAGTGTTTAGGTAAATGATAATAATTTAAATAGAGAAAGGTATTTATTTCAAACAAAATAAGTTTTATTTAAAACAAAGTAAGTTGTAACTTAAAATAACTAGTAGTGCTTGGGTGGGGTAAACACTTTCCATTTTACCCAAATTGAAAAATTATTTGTGTAATAATGCAACCATTTCTCTGTGGATAGTAGTGTTAAATGGACGATACTATGAATTAAGTAGATTTTATAGGTACCTGAAGGCAGAACTCTTACTAGGCCGGATTTCATCATCATCATCATCATCATGGTTCATCTGTCATTTGTAATTTGATGGTTGAACGAAAACATGTCACGCTGTCGTGACAACTTTAAAGTAGTATTGGATCAAACTTGACAGATCATGCTTATCATAACAAGATTGCAACAGTATTGAAAGAAACTTGTCTTATCATTTTTGCCATCACAAGCTTATAGCTAATTTGAAATAAATTTGTCACGTCAAGTTTGACGTGACAACTAAATATCAAATAAAAAACAAACTTGCAGCAAACTTAAATGCTATCTGGGAAGAGAGGAAACTGGCACCTTGCTATAAAATCTTTAGTCAATATTGCACTCAAGCTTTCTTATACCTAGTAGTTTTTGCTTTATTAAATTTGTGACCTTCAGTCAGTTAGTACAAAGGCTTACCTATTAATTTCTATCTTATGACTCTCAATCCTTCAACTTTTTTATATACCTACATAGGTAGTCAAAATTTTGTAATTGTAACCCAAATAATTAACAGCTGATTGGCATTCGAGGCGGCAGCATGTCTAACGAAGTAACGACAGCATCGGTACCGCCATCTGGTGGCGTTTCCCCGAACTACTTCACGCCATGATTTCCTAACCAAATCTATATTCAACCATCGGCGTGATAGCTGCCGCTAGACGGCGCTATTGTCGCCTTTTGTACGAAACCAATATAAATAGAAGTGTTTAGTTTGTAAGTCGCTCTTTTTCTCGAATACACCGCCGACCGCATCACACGTCTCGAGTTTTCTTCCTCGCCTTCCATCCCCTGCCTCCTGGTTCACGTCTTTTCACATTGTGAATTATTGTTAGGGTTTTTATTATATTTATTTAGCAGTATAAATCGTATTGTATCATTTAGCACAAAGACTAAACGCCTGGATGAGATTGATGAGCAATGTCTGCAAGTGAGACGCATTTACAATTTTTACATAGCACGTGTAAGACGTTAGTCTTCGGTTTAAATGTGGACCCTCCTGGAAGCTACGAGCTAAATAAATAGTTAGTAAATTCCAATTGTAGAAAAGCGTTGTAGACAATTTTTCTTTATATAACCTTCCTTAACCTTCGTATAGGTCTTATTTCAGAGTGAAATTTATGGCGCTGAGGTTTGTGAACACTTCAGATACTCACGAGTGCGTATACTGAGTTTTTTCATTCACTCTCGATATAGTGAGAGCGTTTGCGATTTGCATAGAAGTGACAAGAGACAACTAGATGGCGCGCTTTGTCACTCCTATGCAAATCGCAAACGCTCTCGCTTTCGAAAGTGAATGACAAAACTCAGTATACGCACTCAGATTTCCTCACGACTTACGAGATTGTACTATAGTTTTTACTATACAGTGTGTCCCTGGATAAAGTGCAATCCCGAAAGGGGATGAAACTAGACCATGAATCATTGACTAGAAAAATATAAAAAAAATTATAAAAAATTATTGTAGGATTTATTGGTATTTTAAGATTTTCATGTTTCATTAAGGACTCTATGTACAAAAGTATTGATTTCTTCCAAAATAATGGGTCTATTTCTTTGAAATAAAAAAAAAACAGTATGCCTAATACCTGGCGATGACCATGAAATAATAAATAGTCCGCAAAAAAGTAACTATCTTGGGTAAAAAAATGTAACAGTCAACAATGTAACAAAAACTTAATAACAAATCAACGAGAACACAATGCGAGAACGAGAACAGTAGTAGCAGCGGCGAGAATATCGGAGCGACTGTGTAAGTCCTGTTTCGAACCCCCTGCCTCCCCTCCCCTCGCCTTCCCTCTACCTGAGTGTAGAACAAAAGGACTGCGACTGCCGAAGGGCACAGAGTAGGACGGAAACAATGGAAAAAACGGTCTCTACCTGCACGGTAACACGATTAGGCTCCACTTTAAAAGTTCGTAGATAGCGTGTTTTTTTAGTTAGAACATTGTTTTTTTTTTATTTGGAAGCTAAAATGGTAAAGAATAAAAGTAAGCTATAAAATTACATAGTTATAGGGCACATTTTTTTAGTAATTTGAAGTTTTTTAAAATAAACGTCTAAAAAAATCATTTTTTTCATAAAAATACATTTTTTTACCCAAGATAGTTACTTTTTTGCGGACTATTTATTATTTCATGGTCATCGCCAGGTATTAGGCATACTGTTTTTTTTTTTATTTCAAAGAAATAGACCCATTATTTTGGAAGAAATCAATACTTTTGTAAATAGAGTCCTTAATGAAACATGAAAATCTTAAAATACCAATAAATCCTACAATAATTTTTTAAACTTTTTTTTTTATATTTTTCTAGTCAATGATTCATGGTCTAGTTTCATCCCCTTTAGGGATTGCACTTTATCCAAGGACACACTGTATTATTTCCGAGCATGTTATATTACAAACCTGAATGGACTGAGGCTATTGGTAGGTACAAATCAAGTACGGCGGTCATCAGAGGGAATCTCTAGTCTACCGAAGTGTCATCAGTATCAATCATCAGTATGCTATTTTATTTTGTTTTTCATGCAAAAATGGCAAGAGGCCTACGTGTCTGCCTACTCCTCTGGGATACAGGCGTGCGTGAGCTTATGGTGCAAATAAAAGTAGAGCGCAAAGGTTCCAAACTATTTGAAAAGTAAAAAATAATTTCTTCCTCAAGTTTAATTTCAGATTGAAGATTTCAATTTTTGTTTTTTTTTTACACATTGGTAACTATGTACTGTGGCTATAAAAATGTACAGAACCCGCCTAACGAGCTTTCGCTACGAACAGTGCAGGCTTTGAGTGGAACCTTTCTTTGCGGGTGATCATCTCTTGCAAAAATCTTACATAAGGCCGGCGGGAGCTTGCAGCTCATATCAACCCATCGCATCGAAGAAAACCTATTTCCTCGAAACGTTACTTTTGTTTAATACCGTTACTTTTCAAATCCCTGTTACTTTTGGCGATGGCAACACTGTTGTGTCAAACACAAAAAAAAAATGTGCGTAATGTTTGGATGAACATTTTCCGTATTGTTTTGTGAAAATATAAATAAATAACTCGATAAACTCGCCCAACCAGCCCCGCATCAGGCGTGAAAATGACGCTGGGCCGTAAATACCAGCAATCTTCCGGGTAAGTGAGTCTTCTGCTCTTGCCTCTGATTGATTACCGATGCATGAACTCAGGGGTCCTAGTTTCGAGTTATAAATACTGCAGAATTGATTTTCTCTATTTACAGGGGCTCTGGCGATGCTCGGAAGGTCTATGCTAACCAGTCGAAGGTCAGCAGCCTGTCAGCTTGCTCGTCCTCTGTAAGTTTTGTAGCACATCACTCATTTTATAAAATCCTTTCTATTCCTCTAAGAAATCAAACCACTCTCTTTTATATTTGTCTCTATTCTAATTAGCGTACAACAAATTGACAAAAAGCTCACATAACAGACGGAATTACCACAAAACATAGTCCATTTGTGCACCACTTGTATCCGGGTCTTGACGTAGGGGAAGTGGTGCGAGGTGGTCAGGATGGTCTTCCGTTTGCACTGGTCCGCGATGTCGCCGTGCGCGCGCCCGCCCGCCGTGAACGGGGTCGCGTACATGAAGCGTTCTGGAGGCGGGATTGGTACATTAATAGACTATTTAACGGTGTGAAAAAAAACAGTATTATTTATGAATCGCTCGTAGCCTGGGCTGCCTGAGTGATCTTAAACGATCACTAAGGTTAAGCAACATACGGCGCGTTCAGTCCATGGATGGGTCACCGTCTATGACTAACGCTAGTGGCATTTTTCCGAGCGATTCCGTGCTTCGCAAGGCACGTTAAGCAGTTGGTGCCGGCTGCCGTCGATAGATGGCAGTCGTTAAGCCAAGTCAGAGGCCTTAGGGCGGCTTGAAAACTTCTGACAGTAAGACCAGCCACTAGTCTTACAAGCCTCCACTAATCCGGACTTGGCCCCCGTGGTGGAGTATGGCCTATACCTTCCTCAGGGAAGAGACCCGTGCCCCTCGGTGGGGACATGATGGGTTGATGATGATGATGATGATAGTCCATTTTTAGTATTGTGTGGAATATGGAGTCAAACTTCACTTTTTTTATTTACTACTTCATCAAAAACCTATCATCATGACTGTCCTATAAAACCTACAAATATATTTTACTAATATAAGTGTTATGGCTTTTTTAAAATAACTTATATTTTATTTCTTACTTACAATTTTTCAACCTCTAGTAGTGTTCCTTGAGGAATTAATAAGCAATATTGCATTTGCACATAACTGATTATTTTCAGTGTTAAATGAATAACAAAAACAAGAGTCCGAAATAGTAGGTATCTACTATAAGTTCAGCTCATTGAGGCCATCCTAAAGCCAACCCAATAAATTCAGCTTACTGATGCACATCAGATTAACATTTTTAATACCTGGATGAGTGTTTTGAAATTGTGTTATTAATTTTTTTTGTATATTTTTGTGGCTAGATATCTCTCTGTGACATGATCGAGCCACCAGACTGGGAGGAGGTGTCCGAGCGGCTCCTGAGTGAGCGTGATCCACTGGCATACCCAGCTAATGACGTACAGCTGTGCTGCGTGCCTCGCCGAATCCGCACCTTGCAGCCTGTACTGCCAGATGAGCCACTGTAAGTTGTGAACAATTAAAAATTGTTTAACAGGCCTAAGACACAGATATAAGAATAAGACAATTTCATTAGCAGAGATTATGATAGCTTGGGATTATTATTCTGAGTCCAAGAACAGACTGTATTTTTGATTGACTTATTACTGTTAGTGTGTTAGATTGCCTGATGTTTGTTGTTTTTGACGAAGCTTTATGTGAATTTTTATTTTGTTTGTATTTTTAATGTAATGTATTTTATTTTAACGTGAAATAGAACAGAAAGAAGTGGCATATCTTGGGGGTATGTCCAGCAGAGGAAGAATATGGGCTGATTGATTGATGACAGGGAGTGGCTGGATGCAGGCTGTAACGAGGCGATCGCCTCGTTGCTTTTTAATGATTTTCGGCCTTTTAACAATTCCAAATTTAACTATTTTATGACATTCGCCGCAGTGTTCGGACGTATTTGGCACAGATATTCCTCAGCCTCCAAACTAAGTGGACGTGAACGTCTTTCTATTTTACTACGACCAACCTAATTTATTATTACGATTGCTCTATTCTCTGTACCTATATTATTTATCTACAAAATCACAAATATTTAAAAGGCACATTAATAAAATTAATGTGCCTTTCCTGTACATTTAAATAAATTGAAACTTCTTTGCCCCTGGATACCCTCTTTTACTACGGATCGCACCCCTACTTTACCTATCGTGCGACAAGGCAGCACAAGACCGGCAAACTTCGAAAACAGTTTTGTCAGTTTAATAAGTATGTCTATGTATAATTTTTGCTTTCTAGTACTAATTGTCTCTCAGCTAAGCCATGGACGACGCAGGAAGACCCTGGATGCAAGCCGCTTCTAACTGGTCTTTTTGGAAATCTATGGAGGAGGCCTATGTCCAGCAGTGGACTTCTTGTGGCTGAATGATGATGATGATAGGCCATGGACAGACAGACGTGCATGGCGCACCAGTCGACATGGAACGCCATGTCGAACGACAGGCAGTGTCTCAGCATTATTTAAATGAAAGAAAGAAAGAAAGATAAACGTTTATTGCAACAACAGACAACACAATAAAAAAAACAATAAAACACTTAATAAACTTTGTCGCGGTGTCTCTGCTGCTGCAAATGGCAGCTGACTCAGCATAGTGCTGAGGGCGGGAACCCTCAGCGCTGATTTTCAGTCAGTGCCAATAGCCCTAAATGCTCCAGAGTGCAGTTTGACCTGTTGCAAACTAATAAATAAGAAAAAAAACGTAATAAAATGAAAATATAAAATTTAAAGAGGAAAATAATAAATTTACATAAACAGCGTAGGTGTATTTAATTCATATCCATGTATTATAACACACATGCATAAATACATATTATACAAAGACATAATAATATATACATACACATACATGTAACTACAATGTGAAAGATAAACAATTAAACATAATAATAAGGGATGAAATAAAGATTTCTTCTCCAGCAGAACCAGAACAAATATACAATCTAACCTGATTGCACATTCATTCCACCTCCACAGAGGAAAAAAAATCCTTATAGTTATAGTATCTTTGATGCGATCACAGTATTACGTCACCAAGTCATTTATAGTGCGAAGTCTGTGGCGCGAAGGTTCAGGATAGGATAGTCTCTGCTGCTCAAGCAGATATGCCTTGAGCTTGCGCCCAAAGGCACACCTACTGAACGCTTCACGGACTGGGGGAGGAATGTCGTTCCAGCACTTGGACGCCGCGTACTTAAAGCTGCCACGAAAAGTCTTCGTGCGATGCGCGGGGATTCGAATTCTGTCTTTGTGCACCTGTCGCTCTCTAGATGACCATTCTAGTTTCTTATATAGGTATCTAGGAGTTTTGTTGCGAATCACACCAAACAACAGCGTGGCTAGGTGCAGGCGTCGTCGAGACTCCATATTAAGGAGCTTTGCGGCATTCAAGTACGGAGTGACATGGGATCTGGGTGGGACTTTGAAACAAAACCGAGCACATGCGTTTTGCACTCGTTGTATAAGTCTCTTTGTCCGGCCAAGTATACATCCACCATAGACAACATCACAGTAGTTTAATCTAGATAATATCAACGATTCGCTTAGCCTAACACGCAAATCAGTGCTAAGGTAATCGCGTATATTATACAGAATTTTCAGGCGATAGAAGCAGTTGCTGACAACGTGTCTAATATGGTTTTCGAAACGAAGCTCCCCGTCCATCAGCACGCCGAGGTTTTTGGCTTCTACCACCCTTTCCACTGGTTCACCCATGATAGCTATATTATGGCCGGTGAGAGCTTGCACCGTATTATGGATTTGATATTTAGTCCCAAGCACCATGTACTTGGACTTGCTAGGATTCAACACCAAACAGCTCCTATCTGACCAAGACACAATGCGATCTAGATCTTTGTTGATCAGTGTCGTCGCTGCAGCTGCATCTGCCGGTGACGTAGATAGGTATAGCTGCGTGTCGTCAGCATACAAATGGCACTGACTGCTCTTGATTTCGGTCACTATATCAGCGCTATACAAAATGAAAAGCAGGGGTCCTAATATAGATCCTGCGGTACCCCTCTAGTCAGCCTTTTAGCTCACGAAAACTGCATAGTGCCATTGCTTTTTTGCAACGCGACGATTTGCGCCCTGCCCGACAGATAGCTGTCAAACCACTGAATCGTAGCATTATCAAATCCATAATACGACATCTTTGATAACAAAAGGGAGGTATTCAAGCAATCGAAGGCCCTGGAGAAATCTAGCAATACCAGTATAGTGCTTTTACCTTTGTCAAGCTCCGACAGAACGTTGTCCATGACGTCCATTAGTGCTGTAGCCGTTTCTCGACCCTTACGAAACCCTGACTGTACATCCGGAAGTATGCCATTTTCCTCCAGGTACTCCGATAGCTGATTATACACAGCCCTCTCAATTATCTTAGATATGCAGGGAAGGATGCTGATGGGACGGAGATCGGATATGTGGATAGGATTAGGTTTCTTGGGTAGTGGAGTAACTTTCGCAGTCTTCCAGTCAGTCGGGAAGGTATTTGTCAATATGCTCCGGTTAACAATCTCAGTCAAGATAGGTAAGGTCCTGGGTAGTGTCAGTAAGATCATGTCGATTCCAATAAGGTCAACTCCAGTAGCATTCGTCTTAATCGAAGTCAGTATTTTTGATATATCGAAGTCAGTCAAGATGTCCAGTGAAAAATTAGTAGCTTTTTCATGTCGGTAAAATTCGTAGTAAGTCAAATCAGAAATAGTCACGTCCGCCTTTCCAGGCACATTCAGAAAGTGGTCATTAATCGAGTCAGCGTCTTTATAGTGCGAGGGAAGCTCCAGATTCCGCTTGTCCGGCAGAACTGTGCGTTTGAGATTTTTCCAAAGACGCTTAGCATCACCTGCACACTTGTTAATATTACCTTTGAAGTAAGCTCGTTTCTCATTAGCTAATGCAGACACAACAAGGTATTTAAGATCTAGATAATATTTCCTATGTGCATCAGATTTAGTGGCTTTGTACCGTTTGTGGGCTTCATTACGAAGACGCATCATCAAACGCACATTATTCGTAAGCCACGGCTTGGGAGGCTCCCTCACAACTACAGTTTTAACAGGTGCATGTATGTCAAATAGTTTAATAATAAGTTTGTTAAATAGTCTAACCATGTTGTCAACATCGTCTAGTGTTAGAATACTCTCCCAGTCAATTAGTTCTAAGTCTTTATCAAATAAGTCGCGGTTTATGTCCTTAATAGGTCGGTATGTTAAAAATCTCGGTTGCAGTTTTTGTAACTTTACGTCCAGGTCAATAGTAATAAAGGCATGTCTACCGAGATCCGGTATATGGTGCACGTCAGTCCTGCGTACTCGCGTGTCAGTACAGACAAGATCAATAGTCGTCTCGCTGTGATCAGTGAAGTGAGTCGGTTGGTCAACATGTTGTGTCAAACTAAGAGATGTTAAAAATTGAGTCAAACATTAATTATTCCTATCGGAGAAGTCGGTATAGTTAATGTTAAAGTCACCTACTAACAAGACACGATCGTAACCAGTCATGGAAGTCACGGAGTCTGTGATCGCATCAAAGAAGGTGTCAGCGTATCTGTCTTCCAGCCGAACTTATCCAGGGGTGCCAGCATTCGCCCATTGTATCACAACCCCTGGGAGCATGCACTCGAACAGTATATGTGCATGGACGCTCAGCACGCTTGAGTTAACCCTAAAGGTCATAGCCCACTTACATGACTGCTCCCACCCGGCAAAAATAATATAATTCAAATATGGGCTTTAAACATTGGTCTTTAGATATATTTTACATTAGAACCATAAATTAGCTGACAGCTCGCTGTCAGCGAGCTTACCGCCGTCAGACTGCTCGGTAGTTGACGCCTCGCTGGCCGCACGTTATAGACGAGAGCGGTCGGCGCGGTGTCCGCGCGCTCACTGCTAGCAGTCGCCGCTCAGTCAGCAGGGTTGCTTCAATGAAAACCGATCGCGAACCTGTGTCTATCGCGAAAAGCGAGAGCGGTCGGCGGGTGGACAGCTGGCCGTCTGCTAGCTGTCGCCGCGTGTACTGCTGGGTGCCTGCTAGCTGTCGCCGCGTGCACTGCGAGCAGTCGTCTTAGTTAAGGGCGGTGTTGGAGTAGAGTCGTTTAAGTGTGCTATGACCTTAACTCCACCATCACCTTTTCAGCGAAAAAGCACCACTCTTCGTGCGTGACTGCATCCGTGGCTACACATCCAACTACACCTATGTGGAATACAAGCATCGTGCGCACTCGGCCTCCGCATGGACTCGCGAGCGCGCCGCCGAGCGTATGGAGCGGCTGCTGTCTGCGCCCCGACACCAGTATGAGGTGGACATGGACCCTCGGGCCATCTCCAGCGAGGACGTGCAGGTGGGATCTTCTTAGTAACATTCTAGTTAGATAGGGTTGTTGTATATTGTGTCTTGACGTTAAACAAGCTGGTGTAATTAAAGTTAGATTTAATGATAAACAAAGCGCCAAAGTCGTTAAGCCAAGTCAGAGGCCTTAGGGCGGCTTGATAACTTCTGACAGTAAGACTAGCCACTAGTCTTACAAGCCTCCACCAATCTGAACTTGGCCCCCATGGTGGAGTATGGCCTATACCTTCCTCAGGGAATAGACCCGTGCCGCTCAGTGAGAAAATAAGGGGTTGATGATGATCATGTGTAAAATAAAATGAGAATGCAAAAGAAAGCCTGGACAACAAAAAAATAGAGAAATACGCAGAGTATTTTGATGTTACCCGACTGCAATATCCGATTAATTACAGTAGAGTGATTCCGACTTGACGTCGAGTTTTGGAACACCCTGTATAGGTAGCTCGATTATCCGAAAATACCGGTTTTCCGAACACCCATGTCCCCCAATTAGTTCGGATAATCGATGCTTTACTGTAAAACAACGCTTGTGAATCAATGACAAAATCAAAAATTTAGTTAGCCCTCTAGATTCCCATTTGTGAGCTTTTTTTGTGTAATTTTTTTTTTGTGTTAATTTACAGTACATTACATCAAAATCAAAAAAATCGAAAATTGGTTTATTGCACAGAAGACAGATAACATAAATGTATAAACTAGCACCCACACTAGGCATAACCTGTGTCGTGGGTACTACTACTCTAAATATAGTTTTACATAGGTGTCTTAGCTTTCTGTAACAATAATAAAAACTAAAATAACTATAGTGTAATAGTGCTGTGTGTGTGTTTGTTGTGTTTCAGTGTGTATGTATGTGTGTACGTGTGCGTGTGTACGTGTGCGTGAGAGCGTGTATGTGTGTGTGTGTGTGTGTGTGTGTGTGTGTGTGTGTCCAAGAGTGCTTATAGTACATTTGATATCAACACAGTTCTACTTTGTAATGGCCAGTAAACCTTCGGTTTCAGCATACGTTAAGGAGAGAAGCCAACTAGTGACGCGGAGCTTACAATGATAGTTATTTAATGAAGCGATTTCAAGTTTATTATTTATTTTGTTGTACAGATATATACCAAGGAGACAGAAGAAGTTTTGAGCAAAAGAAGTTCTAAATAAGTTATTGGTAAAGATTATATCTTTTCTACGTTTTTTAGAAACTGCAGACAATGTGTCTTCAGTTATCACGCAGTGTTGGATCATTATAACTCTTTGGATAAAGATTTGTCGCACAGTCATCATTTTTGTTTCTGCGTACAACTTTGAAGTGGGGTATAGGAATGGAAGTGAGTGACTTACTTTGAGGACAGCTCTTTGTGCAATTTCGAGCGATAACAAAGTAGTTTTCTTTGCACCACCCCAAGTGTCAACACAATACATCAATAATGACTGACAAAGCGATCGGTAAATTAATTTAATAATACGAAGATCTGCTATATGTCTAACATTTTTAAAAACTGCTAGTAGTTTGCGTATTCTCGCCGTAAGAAGTTGTATGTGTGGTTTGAATGTAAGACATTCATCCAATAGTACACCCAGGTATTTTGCAGTTGTATGCCTATCAAGTTTTGGACAGTTACAGTTTTTAGCAGAGTGTGAGTCAAGGCAGACAGCAGAATGACAAACGAGGTTATGCATGAACTTGGGGGCCTGGGACTTGTTTGAGATTGAAAATGTAATGTAAGTAGTTTTTGTTGCATTAAGACTAAGGAGATTTTTAGTTAACCATAATGTAACCTTATCAAGACCATTTTGAGCTAGCTTGAATGTGTTTTTCCAACTATCTCCACAAAAAACTAATGCCGTGTCATCGGCAAAAGTGTACACATTACCATTTTCTAGTTTGATGTCACATAAGTCATTAAGGTATAAGAATAACGTCGGACCCAGCACACTGCCTTGGGGCACTCCATAAGTAGGATAAAGTGGGTCACTAATAACAGAGCCTATTTTGGTTTGCTGTTGACGGTTCGACAAATAATCTACGAATAGACTCAGTGGTAATCCACGTATACCAATGTTTTCCAGCTTTTCTATGAGCAAAGGTATAGCGACTGTGTCAAAAGCTTTCTGTAGGGCCAGAAATACCGATAGGCATTTCCTCCCCTTATCTAGATTACTGACAACATTTTGTGTCAGATTTCTTACAGCATCTGAGGTCGATTTATTTTTGCGGAAACCATATTGATTTGGAGAGAGAATGTTAAATGTTTCGAGAAAATTACCAGTCTATTGTTAATAATTTTTTCCATAATTTTAGACACGGTTGAAAGAATGGAGATTGGACGGTAATTTTGTATAAGTGTTTTATTACCATTTTTGTGAATAGGCTTTATAACTGATTGCTTCAGGATATTTGGGAATTTACCGGAGTTAAAAGAAAGATTACAAATATGTAAGATCAGTCCCGATAAAGTATGTTGGTTTTGTTTTATTATAAGAGCTGATATATGATCGGTTCCAGAAGAATTGTTACTTTTTAAAGAATTTATTGCAGTTATTATTTCAGTAAGGTCAGCATTTAGTAGAACGAACGAATTAGCGGCTATAGTGGAATTGGATGAGGGTGTTGCTTTGGAATCGTGGGTAGAGTTATCATTGGATATTATTTTGTCTGCCAATTTTCTGCCTACGTTTACGAAATATCGATTTGCTTCATTTGCTATTTCTTTTAAGGAGCTTCCTTCCTTATACAACAAGTCAATATTAGAAGTTTGCTTTGTTTTGTAATTTGTTATATTATTTATAGTTTGCCACATTCTTTTTAAATTTTTTGTACCTGCTTTTTCTAACTCTGCTTTTTGATATTGTTGTTTAATTTTTTTGAGTAGTCGATTACAAAAGTTTCTATATCGTGAATAGGTAATCTTAAGATTAACATCTGTGGTGTTCTTTTTTAATTTTGCATGCATTTTATCTCTGTTTCTCATGCATCGTACCAGTCCTGGGGTAATCCATGGTTTTATTGGGGCTTTACCTTTCGATATTGTTATAGTTTTTGTATTTTTATCAATTATTTTAGTTAGTGTGTTTACAAGGTACGATGTAGAAATATTACAGTCAGTTGATTCCATAACAGATGTAAAGTTTGTAGAAGATATATCTTTTTTTATCTGGGTAAAATTTATTTTATTATATGTCTTTTGTGTAGGGCCGGGATCATAAATACGATCTAAGGATAAAAGAATAGTATCATGGTCTGTGAGAGAATTTGTTATGAGGAGAGTGGAGGACGACAAATCTGATTTTAAAAAGGTTTGATCCAGGCATGTGTTTGTATGTGTAGGGTGATCATAGGCGGGCAGAAGGCCATGAGCAGCCAATAATATTAAGTAGTTGGATGAGTCCTGGCTTAGAACCCCAGGCACAATATCAATATTAATGTCACCCATCATTATGATACTACTGTAGTTTTTTAGTAATTTATCAAGAGACTAAAAAATTGTCAATTTTTTTAAAAGCATATGGCCTATAGATTGATACAAGAGCGATTTTTTTATTTAATATAATGACTAAACAGTATGCCTCCTGAAACTCTGGCTCGTAGCAAACATACTGTAAGCAATTTTTGGTATAACAGACTACGCCATCATTTTGATTGAAGTTGTCTTTTGTAGAGTTGGCTGTATAGTCAAGTTTGGTAGCAATGGGTTTGTATTGAGCCAGCATTCTGAAAAAACTATTATGTCTGGTTCTATGTCAATTCTATTTAGCAGTAGTTGGAAGTCTGAGATGTTGCGATTTAAGCTGCGAATATTTTGTGATACTATATTAATTTTTTTGTTAGGAAGAGTTAGGAGCTTTTTGCAGTCATCTGGATTACATACGAGGGCTGCTACTTATGTATGCGGAATAGAAAAAATAAACAAATGTATATGGCTAAATATGCTTTTATTGTTTTTCAAAGTATTCTCCACTATGATCGATGCCCTTTTGCATTCGATGAAACCAATTTGTAAAACACTTTTTCCACTCTGATTGAGGTATCTCCAAAACGTGCTGTTTGAACGCATCTACGGCATCTTCACGGCTCGAAAATCGTTGACCACGTAATTTATTCTTTACATTTGGGAATAAATAGAAATCATTGGGAGCCAAATCAGGGCTGTACGGTGGATGGCCCATCAATTCTATTTTTTGACCATCCAAAAATGTACTTGTTTCCTGAGATGTATGACAGCTGGCATTGTCATGGTGAAGTATGATTCTGCGTCGCTGGTTGTTTTGGCGTATTTCTTCAAATACTTCCGGCAAACAAATGGTCGTGTACCACTCCGCATTAACCGTTCTGCGATTCTCCAGTGGCATTGTAGCCACATGGCCATTAGTACCAAAAACGCAGGCCACCATTTGCTTTACAGTGCTTTTTGCACGAGCCACTTTCGTAGGGTTCGGCTCATTTTGAAACACCCAAACTGTTGATTGTTGTTTAGTTTCAGGATCGTACGCGTAGATCCAGGATTCGTCACCTGTGTAGATATTATAAACAGATTTTGAGTCGCCTCCGTTGAATTTTTTTAAGGTTTCTTGCACCATTCGACGCGAGCATCTTTTTGATCCTGAGTTAAGTTGTGCGGGATCCAACGCGAACAAATTTTTTTTACAGACAAATGTTCATGTAATATCCTATGAATGCTCGTCATACATATGCCCAGAATAGCCTCTATGTCGCGATACGTAACATGACGGTCTTGCATTATTAGTTTTCGCACAGCTTCAATATTTTGTGGCACAACCACCGATTTAGGGCGACCTTCTTTAACTTCGTCCGTGAGCTTACTGCGCCCGCGACTAAACTCACTAAACCAGTGATACACAGTCGTTTTTGATGGAGCTTCACCACCAAAAGTCGAAGTTAATTGATCTACGCACTGTTGTTGCGTTAAACCACGTCGAAAATCGTAATAAATCATAGCACGAATATTTTCACGAGTGAGTTCCATTTTTTCAGCGATATGACATTTTAAACCCAACAAAAACAAAACACTAACGTGTATAACAGAAAAATATTAGCGGCCAGTATTTAAAAAAAGAACGAATTTGACCACGGAGGTCAGACATTGCGTTTAAAATTATTGGAATTCCAGATTCCGCATACATAAGTAGCAGCCTATGTACATGTAAATTTCTGTTGCATCAATACTGTTGACCAAGTCGATAATTTTAGTTGAATCCGTCTTAAATTATTTTGGGGACACTAGCAAGGTTAGCAGCAACGACAGATATTAAAATACATACATACATACACAAGCTCACGCCTGTATTCCAGAGACCAGGGACTGCCACCTGCCTGATTAATATTAAAATATTAATCGTTAAGCAAGCAAGCAAACTTAGAATACACCTGCTGTATGATTGCAGATTTACTTTGTTAGTTGAATCTGTTTTGGTTTTGTGGTTGATATTAATAATCCAGTATGTAGAATTGTGTTTATGTGGGTGTTGTTGAATAATTTGGACAAGCACTATTTTATTTTTTTGTATTACGATAAGTATTAAAAAATAAAGAATCATATATAAAAAAGAACTTAAGCCAAGGGTCCTGTCACATAGTCATTGTTCTTCCACGCGCTCTTTTGCGAGTGTTTTTAGGTCCTGCTCAGAATTGACATAAATCAATTTCTCACCATCAGTCTTGCGCAGGAGTACCTTTCCATTAGTAGACCAGCAATACTTGAAAGAGTTGGCCTTCGCAAACTCGCGCGCCATATAGAATAGCTTTTTAGAGGAGGGCAAGAGATGTTCGTCGATCGTTCGTCCAACTAGACTTGTGTTGAGTTTTTCCGTAGCCGGACGATCTTTGTTGAATTTTCGGACGGATGCGACGAGGTCCAACTTAGTCTTTACCGATAATAATTTCAATGGCGTCTCTCCATACGTGGTGATCTTGCAAAATATAAGGCCGTATCACAGCACTGAAGCATGATGAGAGGTGAAAATGGACACAGGCCATCTAGTTTGAGGATCTAGAACGTGCAGTTAATAACGGAGCAGGAGGAGGCTGCTGGGCGCGGCCATAAGGAGATGGACAGGCGGTTTTTTTTTCAACTAAGAATCTCTCAGTGGAACTCGGCAACAGATCAAAGGATCGGCTTAACCGTTTTCATATAGATAGAGAAGATTTTTGCACACTGTAAATGAAGGAAAGTGAAACAGACACATAAACTATGACATATTGCTTTATTCCGAATTTCATTGCATTTCGGAGCCGCAGCTACTGCTAGTCGTTTTTATCTAGAGCGTAAAAAGTTTTGGATGAACAGATTAGTAACTAACACAATTTTCACCAGCATAAAGATCTGACGCTTTCGTATCTCCACAGCTGGACTCCCAATCACAGCCCTCCAGCGGCCGCCAGTCCGTGGCATCCCTTTCCTCCTCTTCGTCATATAACGAGACCCTCGCACCCCGCGGCTCCTGGGCAAGCCTGGATCTCCGGAGCTCCTCCTCAGATCCGCTCCTCCCTGACATCTTTGAACGGAAGACCGTGGAGCAAATGGACGCTATAAACGAGGCGCGAAGGGCTGAGGGTAGGCAACCAGACCTGTTGGGGCTGTACATCCCGTATATGGATGAGGAGGAAGCCGTGGAGCGGAGGCTCGCTGCAGAAATGCCGACGGAGTGCCTCCATCATAGAATCCTGGTTATTTGTCATCAGTTGAAGTAAGTGGATTTTTTTTATTCGTTTTATTTGCATACTTATAAGTATGGCAGTCTCTGGTCTACCCCGCTGGGATACAGGCTTGACCTTATGTGTGTATTTATCTAAACTTATACGTTCACCAGGATCGGACAAAGTGAGTTTGATCGACAGATAGTTATCATCCTTGGCAAGTCCAGAATGCCTACATAATTTTTTGGAACCACCTGTTTTTAAAGTCCTATATAGTTTGGAAGTCTGCTTCTAAAGCAAATCAAATTACTTCTTTTCACGAAGCCTTAATAGCACATTGCTTGGTTAATCCACTTCTGTAATTATGTCAATATCAAGCAACATGCACCGCAAACTAATTGTCGAACCCTTCCACAGGCTAGAACTGGACGTGGAGCCCCTCTTTGCTTCAATGGCGCTTTACGACGCCAAGGAAAAAAAGAAACTCTCAGAGAACTTCTACTTCAATCTCAACTCGGACCACACTCGGCAGATGTTGGCGGAACACGTTCCACACGCTGATGTGTCCACTTTAAGTCGCAGTGCAGTGTTCGATATTGTGAACCCTTCACCGGACGTGTTCTTGGTCATAAGGCTTGAGAAGGTGCTGCAGGGGGATGTTAATGAGTGTGTGGAGCCATACGTTAAGGATGATAAGGTAGGTTGGGTCTTGTTTGACTAGTAATAAGATCTAAAGCCAATGTTTACTTGCTCACTCATTGACTTGCCGCCATCTTACTGGCGGCTTTTTTTCTACCCCCATTAAAGCCATCTTATTTACCCTGCTAGACTTGCCCGTAGCCGCGTGTGACCGACTCGGCAAGTACCGATGGCGTTGACTCCAACCTCATCTTTCTCTGACTCGTCGGCTTCTTTACCGGCGGCCATCTTTTATATCCACATTAACAGACCGCCATCTTTATGAGCGGCCATCTTTTCTAACCTGTTAAACTTGCCCACAAGCCGCGTGTGACCGGTTCGACAAGTCCCGATGCCGATGCCGTTAACTGCCCCCTTTTAACCGGCTTTCATCTTTTCTACTCCCATTAACATGCCGCATCTTGCCGGCGCTCATCTTTTCTGTCCTCTTCTGGCCGCTAATAAAGGTGGCGGTATGTTAACCGCCATCTTTATTAGCGGCCATCTTTTTTACCCTACTAAACTTGTCCGCAGAGCCGCGAGAAAGTCCGCGCGGCCGCCCAAGCTGCGTGTGACCGGCTCGGCAAGTACCGGATGCCATTCGCCTGGACAGCTGTCTCACTCATGCACATACTGAACGGCTCTAACAGTCTGGAAAGGGAACAGTGCGACAAAGACAGCCTGTCTGTGTCGTCGCAGAACAGCAACAGTCTTGGTGAGTAAATAGGTACAGGTCAGTTATCTAAAGCTGGCACGTTCACAGTACTCACACTTATGCAATTTCACTATACAGTGTGTTTAAAAATAAATGATTTTGATTCAAAATGCGACTCTAGTTTAAGTGTAGGCTAGAGTTATGTTTTAGTAAGATGGGTGCGTTGTGGGTAAATAAATACAAATATATGTGTTACTTGCTAAAATATATTTTTAGCAAATTCGAGCGAAAAGTATTAAAAACAAGGTCACAAAATAGTTTTAATTTTCAATAAATTTTCACATGAACAAAAATAATTTCACCTAAGAAAATCTTTAACAAGAACGAAAATAATTATCCCAGAAATACTCAACAATTTAATTATAATTTAATTATGTAACAAAGGGTCACGGACGCTCAGTGGTCAGTTACTGGATGAAGTAGGGTACTACTTTACTTTCTTATTGCTTGCCACAGATAAAAACTTTCTTACTGTTCTGTGATTTCATCGACTGGAAGGAATCTGTGATCAACTAAGCAACATCATTCGGTTTCTATTGTGGTTACGCGAATGTTCTGTTCTCTTATTCTTCTTCTTTTTCTTCAACGTTTTTTCCATTATTTTAGCACCAGTAGCAGTTGTTCGAAGTCCAATCGCAATCTAATGCAAGAGCCAAAAGAAAAGAGGAAAGACCACAGAATAAACTGGCAATTCCCATTAGAAAAACAAAAACCCTCTCTTAAAAATGCCATCTACTGACTATCGAGCCGTTTTCAGAAGAAAAAAAAAACGAATGGCTGTCAAAGGAATGCAGTTTTGGACCTCAGCCCAATAGCCATGTGTGATACATGTTATTTTTTTGAAATTGAAAATGTTAGTTTTTTTTTCAATACAATATAACTCCGAAAGGACAAACATTTGGCTGTTGACGTCGTATAAACTTTTCTTCAGCTCGCTGAGACCTATTCGATGATGCAGACTTTTCATGATGCGCATGCAGTAGACGTCACGCCGCGCGCTCATTCAAAGACACTACACAAGCGCAACGTGTAAATGTGTTGAACGTGCCAGCTTTACTTAACTGACCTGTAGCTCCTCTTTAAAAATATATAAATAAAAATTGTTTATTTCAGGCATTACCCATATTATGTTAGTAATAATGGTGACTTAAAAACTATATTAGTAACAATAATAATTAATTCTAATCTAATCTGTGCTTACTACTGCTTACTACAACTTACTTAAGTTACTATTACACGCATCAAATCCTGAACGATTCCAAACGTCTGTCAATTTCTATGACGTGCCTTATTTCATTTTTAACACGCGAGTCGCGTCGTCGTACTGTTTTAAACTTACTTTATAAGTGTCACTAGACCACAAGGCGGCAAACAGCAGCCTGGATCAGCTACGTCGTCGCGGGGACGAGGTTGGCGGCTAACTCACTCGCTAGGGCTCCATGGACTTTGCATAACTCCTCGTTCTTCCTCTTTCCATAGCTTCTCCCTTTACACAGCATAGCCAATCACTCCCAGGTTAACATCTGGTGTGTCATCAGCCCGCATAGTGTCAAGTAGCAGCCTAACGCAACTGCGTCCTCGCGCGGGCGAGGTGGGCGGCTCACTCACTCGCAAGGGCTCTGCATAGCTCCTCGTTCCTCCTCCTTCCACAGCCTCTCCCTTTGTGTAGCATAGCCAAGCACTCCCAGGTAAACATCTGGTGTCTCAACAGACCGCAAGGCGTCAAGCAGCAGCCCAAAGCAGCTAAATCGTCGCGCGGGCTAGGTCATCGACACATCGTGGCCATGTTATCCTAGTTCAGGCTATCCCTCACTTTGCGTAGCATATCCAAGCACTCCGAGGTGAACAGGTGGTGTGTCAGCAGACTGCAAGGCATCATGTAGCAGCAGCCTAGATCAGTTGCGGGGGCGCGCGGGTAAGCTGGGTAGCTCACTCACTTGCATAGGGTTCTGCATAGCTCCTCGTTCTTCCTTCTTCCACAGCCCCTCTCTTTACACAGCAAAGCCAAGCACTCTCAGGTGACCATGTGGTGTGTCAACAGACCGCAAGGCGTCGAGCAGCAGCCTAGATCAGTGGCGGGGGCGCGCGGGTAAGCTGGGTAGCTCACTCACTTGCATAGGGTTCTGCATAGCTCCTCGTTCTTCCTTCTTCCACAGCCCCTCTCTTTACACAGCAAAGCCAAGCACTCTCAGGTGACCATGTGGTGTGTCAACAGACCGCAAGGCATCAAGCAGCAGCTTGGAGCAGCTGCGTCGGCGCGCCGGCGAAGTGGGTGGCTCTTTGACTCGCAAGGGCTCGGTGGAGCGCCGCGCGCCGCCCGATGAGCTGCCGCCGCTCGATGCACTGCGACCGGTCACCATCACGCTCGGCAGCCTCTTCAAACAGGTCTGTATCTGCGCTTTTAGTGCCATGCCTCACTAGGACGCCATGGCGACGTCGCCAGCGACCGTATCCAAGCAGTTAATATTGAAATGTATGGTGCCTAACTCACTTGGCGACGGGCTGGCAACGTCGCCATTCAATACAGACTGCTTGAATACGTAGTTGGCGACGTCGCCATGGCGTCCTAGTGAGGCAGGGCATTTAGTTTCCCATAATACAGCCAAAGAACCAACTCAGAAATTGTAAAAATACGAAGAGAACGCCGTGAATGAAATCGATATATTTCACATGTTTATTCCGTCCACGTTCAACAACATTCGTATCTTTCGATCAGTTGACAACTGCGGTCATTCAAATCTATGAACTAACTGTAATTCCAAATAACTATTGTAGATGTAACGAAAAGCAGATAGATACAACACACTTACAATGTACATCAAACTAATCACCTTTAAAGAAATACAGAGTAAACAATAGTATTCAAACACAGGAAAAGTAACAAACGGAGATACACGTACAAAGGCGAGCTTACCGAATCGAATCGAATTCGAAGTCGAATATTGGCCTTTGCATCCACCACGTGAGATGATTTGTAGGTACTATATAGAAATAAATAATGGGATAAATAATTTACATTCAATTCGTTGAACGACAATATAGAAGAAGAAGAAGAAAAATATTTATTATACCAACAACACACATCACAGAAACAAAATAAACAGACAAGTATCATAGTATATGCAACGCAACAGAAAAAAAAAAAATTAATACTTTTTGTAATGGGGAATAAGGCAGCTAAATATATCAACTTACTAAATCGAAATCTGTAAATGTAATTTATGAGTACAGTAAAGAATATTCTATCTATCAATTAACTTACTTGTGGTGTAGGCGGAGACCAGGGACTTCCACGTGCCACGATCCTGACAGATCACACGACATTCACTAGTCGTTGCATGTACCCACGCCGCGCCGGTTGCGAGTCCTTTTTATTTTGCCTCCGAAATAACACACCATCTTAAAATCCCAGGAAACCGACAAACTCCGCGACGAGGACCTGTACAAATTCCTAGCGGAGATCAAGCGACCGAGCTCGGCCCCCAAGAAGCTAAAGTGCATTCCCGGCACGATCAAGATCGAGATCCTGCCCTGCCCGGAGGAGGTCAAGAACGGACTCACCCCGGAGCTGGCCAAGTTGCATCCCTATGGGGGTGAGAAAAAAAAAAACAAACATTTACAAACAGGCACATACATTGCTACTGGCCCCACACTAGGTTACCCTGTGTCGTGGGAACCAGAAACAGTGACATCACAAACATGTAAACATCCAAGACCTGGGGTTTTATGTCCTCAGCTGGGATTCTATCTGGGGACCTCTCACATGGTAGGCAGACGCGCTAACCGCTGCGCCACAGAGGTTGTCTTGGCGTTACGTGTCGCGTCTTGTAAAAAGAACGCTAGAAGAAAGTGATGAGGTTTTATGGCGTAATGGTTTTTCGTATACACATAAACATTTACATAAAGGCACATCCATTGCTTCTGGCCCCACATTAGGATATCCTGTGTCCTGGGAACCAGAAACAGCTACGTCACAAACGTGAACATCCAAGACCTGGGGGTTTTTTAAACGTTTCGGTTTATACCTCGTGTGTTCATAAGTTTTGAGACGAAATAAAAGTTGCATAACTTTTTAAATAATTAACTTATATTTCTAACATTTTTATTAAACATTAAGTAGATAGTAATCAACGAATAAAATATGTTTACTATTCGAAATGGTCACCCCCGTTTTTAATACAGGCCCTTAGACGATTTGGCCACTCATCAATGACGGCACGAATCTTTTTCAGCGGAATTTGCTTTGCTTCTCGGACAAGGGTTCGCTTCAGAGACTCCAAGTTTGGGTAGGACTTCGGCAGGCCCTGAGCTCTAATTCAGTCCATAAAGAGTAATCCAGGGGGTTGAGGTCGGGGCTAGAGGAGGGCCATTCGTTCGCCGCGATGAAGGCCCGAAGGCAGCCACATTTTCCTTCAACCAAGCTTGGGTGGTTTTTTGCCGAGCGTTGTGGGAAAACTCAATCCTTATTGTGAAATAAAGTATGAGACAGGGGTTTCACAAGAGGCTCTAAAATGTCACTTTGATAATTCTTGGCTTTCACCTTGACGCCTTGTTGGCAGAAATGGAGCGGAGTGACACCTTCATACGAAACTCCCCACCATACTATCACACTAACCGGATGATGAGTACGCGAGACATTCCGTGCCAAAGCTGGGACATCCTTGCTACTTTTGGCATACACTTTATTGTTTTGTCGGTTGAACTTTTCGTCAACAATAAAGATTTTCTCATCGGTGAAGAGTATCTTCTTCGCATCGTGTCTCCTAAGCAATATTGGACAACGTTCGCGTCGCAATTTACGATCGCGATCGTTTGAAAAGTGAACTTTCCTACGGCCATAAGCCTTTTTTACCTTAAGATCATATTTCAGTATTCTGTTGACTGAAATGCGTGAAATATTAGTCTGCAGAGCGAGTTTCTTCTGAGTGCGACATGGATTTCGGCGAAGTCGCTCTCGGATGATTTTGATGTTCGCAGGCGTCCTCACAGAGCGTGGCCGGCCACTTCTTTAGCGATCTTGCAAAGAATTTATCTCTTTGTATCGTTTGATAGTGTAATACACAAAGTTACGGCTCACACCAAAAGATTTCACCTCACGGAAAATCTCCATTGGTTTTTTCCCCGCCTTAAATAGAGAAATCACTGTCGCACGTAATTCTTTGGGTCCCTCCATCACGCGAAAATTTAAACAAATTAATTTGAAAATCTAAGAAAGTCAAAGTTAACATTCCAAATTCAAAATTGGAAAAAGAAATAAATTTCAGCCAGTAATATTTTATTTTATTTTCTTAGTACAAAGTTTGTCTCAAAACTTATGAACACACGAGGTATACGTTTTAAGATTCGTGTGTAAGTTTTTGAACTAAAACTTTCGTAAGCACTGCACATTGTAAATTTTTGGTCCGTTTGAGACGAGCAACCGACGACGCGATCTCCGTCTCTGCTCACCATGATTGAGCTCTACGAATCGGAGCGAAACCTGGTCGGACTCGTCCGCTAAAAACACTCGTAAGTTGATCCGGACCAAAAATTTACCACGTGTGTAAAGCCTCCTCTACACGTCAATAGATGCGTCCGAAGACGCTGGCAGATGCATCTGCAGATGAATTTCCACGAGCTGTCCACACGTCTGTAGGTCGATCAGTCTATGTTCATTCCCGACAGACAAAACACGCCTTCGCCCAGTTTAAAATGGATATTGAGACCGTAGCTGCCGCAGCTATATGAATAGAATAGAATAGAAAAAACATTTATTTGCATTTGCTTACACACACATATACAACAATTGAGATGTAACAAATAAAACAAACAATAAAACAGCAACAAAATTCAGCATAAAACACAGGGTAACAAATTGTGGGTGTGGCAAATGCTAAGGGGCTCTGACTGAGCATATGCTGGAGAGGCAGGCCACTTCAGCGCTGATCTTCCGTCAGTACCCAGTGGTGTGCCGACGTGCAGCACTCGGACAAACGACACTAAATCAGTAGGTAAATAGGTTGGCAGCAATACGCTACTTGCCTCGTATCAAATTTGACGCGATAAATGGATATTTCCTGTAGTATCTAACTTAAGAAACCGAAATATATTGACTTTGCTAAGTAAATATGCAGCATGGCTGCAAAATTTGCAAATAAAAAAATCCGCTTTATTAATAAAAGGTGTGACATGTGCCCGAGCGGGTATATTATAACAAAAGCGCACGCAAGCATTTTGTACTCGTTGCATAAGCTTGTGAGTCTTTGCAAGTAAACAAGGACCATAGGCAGTCAAAGCATAGTTTAATTTGGACATTATGAGTGTATCGCAAAGGAGAACCCTAGTATTTACACTCAGAAACCTACGTAATGAGTATAGGATTCTAAGTCTAAAAAAACAGTTCCGTACTACCTCCGCTACGTGCTTCTCGAACCTAAGGTCACCATCCATTATCACGCCCAAATTTCGTGCCTCATCAACAAACTCAAGACGCTCAGTCTTAATGTAAATTACCGGACTAAGTGCCAAAATTCTTTCCCTCTGAGTTTTGGAACCCAGAACCATAACCTTGGACTTTTTTTGGTTAAGGAGTAAACAATTATTATCACACCACTCCGAGATGCGTTCCAGGTCATCATTCATAGATTTCACAGATTGTGCAACATTGTCAAGGTTCGTGGAAATATACATTTGCAGGTCATCAGCGTAAATGTGATATTTGCATGACTCAATGCCCCACACAATGTCCGCCGAATATATTGTGAAGAGGAGCGCACCAAGGATTGAGCCTTGGGGAACTCCCCTGATCACGTGACGTACTTCAGACTTTAATTTCGAACCGTCAGCCGTCTGTAATGTTACTTGTTAACAGCGATCAGATAAGTAACTCCGGAACCAATCTAGTGTTTTATTGTGAAAGCCGTAATAATTCAATTTAGCGAGCAGTAAGTCGAGGTTTAGGGAGTCGAAGGCCTTTGAAAAATCCAATAAACACAAAATAGAACCCTTCCCTTTGTCTTGTGCACCCAAAATGCCATCTATGACATCGGGCAATGCCGTGGAAGTGCTATGATTTCCTCGAAAACCGGATTGGTGGATAGGTAAAATTCCGTTCACCTCGCAGTAGCTTATCATCTGCTTGTAAACTACTTTTCCAAAATTTTTGACAAATATGGCAATATACTAATCGGTCTCAGATCGTTCAGATCGGAGGGGGTGTTATTTTTGGGTAGTGGCCTTACAGTGGCAATTTTCCTTTGGTTAGGTACCACACCAGACAAGATTGACTTATTTATCAAATTCGTGATGGTGCTGAGAGTTTGAGGGAGACTTAAAAGGATCATATCCCTATTAATATTGTCAGCACCCTGAGCATTAGATTTTATTTCCAAGATTATTTTTAAAACTTCTGTTTCATTGGTAATATTTAAATTAAATAATGTATTATTATTATGTCTATTAGATAAGAAAAATGTCAAAGTAGAAATATTAAATTCATTATTGTGCGGAATATTCAAAAAATAATTATTAATTAGGTTAGGACATTGCAGATGGTCAGGTAGTGAACAATATTTTTGATCGGGTATAACGAATTTCTTAAGATTTTTCCACAAGACTTTGCCGTTATTTAAATTACAATTAATGTTGTGTTCGTAGTAAGCTTTTTTTTCAAAGTGCATACTAATATTGACCAAGTGTTTTAAATCTTTGTACACGGTCTTAAGCTGTTCAGACTTTGAGCGAAGATATTGGCCATGGGCTTTGTTTGTGCCTTAATTGTGATTGTTTTTGTAGGAGCATGACGATCAAATAATGATGTTATAAATAAATTAAATAACGATAAAGCTGTATTTAAATCACAATCGTCATCCAAAGGTATCAAGTGCCAGGGTATTTTTGATGAATCAAGATCGAAGACAGACTTATTTATACCTTTTAAGGGCCTAAAAGTGACTTTTTTTGGTCGGGCGACTGTTTTTTTATCTTTAAACTGGCGGTTATCATAGCATGCCCGCCAAGCTCCGCTATTTAATAACAGACACACTGGTGGTAGGCGCGTCAGTACAGATCAAGTCGATTAGAGAGTGGCTGTGTGTGGGTTCAGTGACACAGTTGTTCAGACTTAAAGTCTCAAGAAATAAGCGCAGTTTATTGGAATGAAGGTCCTGACCACATAATAAATTTATGTTAAAATCACCCATAAGTACGAGGTGGTCATAACAGGTAAAGGACGAGATGGGATCTGTTAAGGCGTCTAAGAAAACATCAATATTAACCCAAGGCGGGCGATAAGCAGTACCTATTATGAGTTTGCACGTGTTGATGTTGACTCTAAGCCACATTTGCTTGACGACCGCGGGCGCAGGCGGGTGAGTGCACGCTCGCGCAGAGATTCCCGCTTTCAAGTAGAATCTACGCCGCCGCCACGCGAACGAACTTCACGCGGTCGAGGCACATGCCGCAACCTGTAACCTGGCAAAGGGGCGCTCGCGCCTCCTCACCAGTCCGGAGCCACGTTTCATTTATTGCTAAGATGTCGGGCGACTCCCGAAAAATGGTTACTCATCAAAACCATCTCCTCTGGAGTGCCACAGGGGTCAATTTTGGGCCCGTTACTCTACGTCTTGTTCATAAACGATATAGACACGTGCTTTAAGCATAGCAGGTTTCTCATGTACGCAGACGATTTAAAAATTTACTCCGTCATTGGCAAAAGCGAGGATTGCACTGGAATACAGAGTGATTTAGATAGGCTGGAAGACTATTGCATTAGAAACAAAATTTATTTGGCCTTTGATAAATGTCAGGTTATTACTTTCACAAAAAAAGTTAATAAAGTAACTACTTCATATAAGATTGGTAATGAGACGCTTCCTTCTACAAACCTAATTAAGGACCTCGGATTGCTATGGGATAGCAAACTTACCTTTAATACTCATGTGGACAATATTTGTAAAAAGGCTTACAGAATGATGGGCTTCGTATTAAGAAATACAAAGCACTTTAAAGATTCGTCTGCTTGCATAACTTTGTATCAGTCGCTGGTCCGATCGAAACTGGAATACGCCTCTAGCATATGGAATCCACATTACGATGTCTACAACAATAAATTAGAGGGTATACAGAAGAAGTATTTGCGTGCCTTAACTCGTCGTCTAACCTCAACACACATATCATATAAAGATTTACTAGAAAAATACAAGCTTATGTCTCTTAGTGAACGACGTGTCCTAACGGATGCCAAAATTTTACGCAATATTTGTAATGATAACTACAACTGCCCTGAATTACTGGAGAAAATAAATTTCTATACACCTATAAGGCGCGGACGTGCTCCACCTTTGTTCCATTTACCTGTTTCACGGACAAACGCGGGATTCCGAACTCCTCTTAATAGAATTTGTACCGCTTACAACAAAAAATTCTTACTTGTGGATATATTTCATGAACCGCAGGCTTCGTTTGTAAAAAAAAATTATATCCACAATTAGGAGTGATACTGGTTCACGGCTCAGCCAGACAAATTAGGCGTAACCTTCAGATGGCTGCTTTATTAAGCAGGCCGTAAATACCTAGTACTAAATTATTGTCCAATTTATTGTGTAATTCCTGGTGTTCATACAGCAGGGATTATTCTATCTATCTAATTCAGTACCTTATGTTGTTATTTAAAATCGCATCTTCATAAGCATTCCACCGCAAGAAATGTTACAACACTATTGCCCCGGTTTCTCGTACACCAGCGGACCGCTGCTGGTAGGATTGTTGATGTGCGAGAAACAGGGAGCTCAACTGCCGCTTCAGGGGCCCTGAATCAGGGCCCCTCATATACACTGAGTCTGCATTTAGTTGCCATAGCTTCTCCTGTAGGTACTTTGCCCTATTTAATTACTATGAACCAAATTGTGTACTTTCATAGATTACTCAATGCCCGCCCTCACCTTTAACTTATATAATAGTATTTAGTGAGATATGTTCTGGATGCATGCCTAGCACATAAATTTAGCATTTAACTTTAATATAAGTGGCATGTCTCTGTGTTGTCTCCGAAATAAATAAATAAATAAATAAACAGCCACCTCGAGCTCGTCATGCTTAGTGCCCAGGGAACCCGCATTAAAAAGACCCAATTTCAAAGGTTGTTCAACATCTTACATTTAAATGTTTCCCTACTGTGCACGTAAACAAACAAGCTGAAGCAAAGTGTTGAGCCATGAAATATTTATTTACTACTTTTATCTACTACTTGAGTGTACATCGCTGTAGAGTTATTAAAAAATAAAGAACCGTCTTGGAGAATAAGAATGTGGTGTAGCTATACATATTTATTTTTTCTATATTTATTATAAACCTAAAATTTTCTCGGCGCCCATATTGTTAGTAATTTCGGGGGCAATTAAACCACAAAAAGCACGCGTGCACTATCATTCGCAACTACGCTCGAACTGATGCGTCGGCAGACGTGTGGACAGACGCCGGACGTTCGCGCCGAAACCCTTTGATGTGTGCCACAAAAACCGACAACAATCGGATTCAGCCGGACCTACCACAGATGCGCAAATCACCCCCTCTACACGTCGTCGGCGGACGCATTCGAAGATGACGTCTGCAGATGCATCTGTTGACGTGTAGAGGAGGCTTAAGTTTCTGATTTGCCCGGCCCGCAGACGACAAGGTCCGTCCGTGCAAGGAGGTGCTGCCGTTCCCCCTGCATCCGGCCGCCGCGCCGCACCAACAGTACCGCAACCTCTTGTTCGTTACTCCTCGCGAGATCAACCTCACCGCGCACACGGCACGAGCTAGAAACATCACTGTGAGTTACACTAGTCACGTTGTGGTCCAATAGTGTCGTCTGCCGCCCCGCAGACGACACGGTTCGCCCTAACAAGGTGCTTCCGATCCAACTGCACGCAATCGCAAACTGCTATTAAACTGAATAAAGTTAATAATGCAACAGAATGTGTTTTTGTTTAAGCTGTGCTATGTTCGACACAATGAGTTATAATAACCACAAGAATAAATATTGTACAGTTTAATCGTGAGCCCACCTTATGCTTCGCAATAATTCCGATTAATGATAATTTTTTATGTAAGCATGTGTCTCCGTCTACCAGCCAATAACTGTATGGTTCCCCTATTTCATTCAAAAACATGCGAATGACGAGAGATCGTGTGAGATGGCATTTGGGGGGAAAAGCCTGTAGACGATGAATTGTGAAAAATAAAGTATTCTATTTTTCGCGTAAGGTTTTCATTCAAATAAATAAAGGACTTCATGTGTGTGCAACTGTCAAAAAATAAATAAAGGATTGGACCGATAAATAGGGGTTATGGTGTTTGTACCAGGCGTCTGACGTTGCTCATTTGAATGGAATAACAGTTGTATGCGCCCACCGCGTGCTTGCAGGTCCGCGTCCAGCTGATGGCGGGCGAGGAGCAGTCGGCGGCGCTGCCAAACATCTTCGGCCGAAGCTCCTGCGCCGAATTCAGCACAGAAGCCTACACCACCGTGCTCTATCACAACAAGTAACTGGGGACACCTACATTGGCTATTTCATCATCATCAACCCATTATGTCCCCACCGAGGGGCACGGGTCTCTTCCCTGAGGAAGGTATAGGCCATACTCCACCATGGGGGCCAAGTCCGGATTGGTGGAGGCTTGTAAGACTAGTGGCTGGTCTTACTGTCAGAAATTTTTGAGCCGCCCTAAGGCCTCTGACTTGGCTTAACGACTGCCATCTATCGACGACAGCCGGCACCAACTGCTTAACGTGCCTTGCGAAGCACGGAACCGCTATTTCACAGCGTGAAAACTACAGTATTATTTATACAGTATTTGTCTACAATGGCAAGCATGGAGGACAATATTCGACCGTGTAACATCTAATTTAAAACTCACGTTTCACAAATAAATTTCTTTATCTTTTTATTTCTACCTCTTGTTTCTTGTGCGCAATAAAGAATACACTTATCTTATCTTTATCTAGTTAACACTGCTCTGCCGTTGCCAGGAACCCCTCCCTGTACGACGAGATCAAGATAAAGCTGCCGGCCGACCTAGGCGACCAGCACCATTTGCTGTTCACGTTCGCGCACGTGGCGTGCCAGCGCAAGCCCGTCGCGCCCGACAGCGAGAAACGGCTCGAGACGCCCATTGGATACTCGGTGAGTAAAACCTCTACGTTGTCTCTGGCTGGTGGCTCTGTACCTCAAAAGAAGAATAACAGAACCCTTATAAGGGCCACTGCGTCCGTCCATCGTCTGTCAAGACGGTTCTTTATTTATTGTGCCTTGAAGTATAATGACATTTAGGTTGTTGACGGTCAAAACGCAGTATAAGATACATGTTTATTCTAGTCCGGTCGAGTAGACTGACATCATAAACTTTTTTCTCGATTGTCTTTTGAACACAATTTGTTTCGGCATCCTTTCCACGACGCAATCAAAAAACTAAGACCGCGAATGTACCTAAGGTAGAATCCATAATTCGAGATACCAATTTGACAGTTCATTTGGCACAAATGTTGCAATAGTCAGGCTAGTGCTGTTCTTGTCGATATTTAATCGGCTTTGGTATCGATATCGGCTTTGGTAACCATTGGTATTTTATGTTATGATGACTTAATGAAATTAATTTAAAATTTACATGAGATAAAGGCTTTTTGCAGATCGTCGTTTTGATACCGACCCTAAATTTTTAACCTTCTCATATTATAAGTAACATTGTGTAAAGTGGTTTAAATAAATAAAAAATAAGATAATAAATTGATGTTTCATTAAATAACTAGCGTATAATGTCCCATCGCAGGACACAGGCCTTCCCTCAGAGATAGAGTATGGGGCTTAATCACCACGCGACTCATATGAGTTGCAAATATTCTCCCCAATAAATTTATATAACGCATAATTAAATTTTTATTAAGTTTTTTTAATATAAAAGTAATTTTGGATGATTCGAAAAGCTTCTACCAAGAACGATAAAACAAACACATTTTATTTTTCCTTGTTATATTGACCCTACATTTGTTATACATTTTTGAAAAGGTCTATTAAATACTTTTAATTCGATACCCGTGACAATGGAATGCGATAATTTTCATTTTTGAAGTCCTCACTATAGAACCCCACGGCTGCCATATATAATTTTTTGGCTAATTGAGAAAAAATAAACTATCCTGTAGATTAAACGAATTCTGAATAAATGGTACTCCCAATAAAACATCGTTGTGTCTCCGCTTACTCAAACTGCTTTCTTCTTTCTAACCTAGTACTTAAGGATCTATTAAGAGGATGGCGGCTTTCAGACTTAAAAAAAAATGGTACTGCTTTGATCGATAGATGGCGCTGACGCAACCCCTATCTGAATGAAGAAAGGCCAGCCGAAGTTATTCAAACTATTTCGTGGTGGATACGCTGTGTTGTTCCTTGCTTCTTACTGTTCTCAGGCGGGGTTGCGTACAGCGCCATTTGATAAATTTTGGTGAACCCAACTGACAACTGAAAAAAGCTTACCTGAAAAGGGCTTATTGACAATTATAATATTCGCTAATTATTACGACTTAGAAAACCAATTGGTCGAGTCGATATTCCTTATCGATATTGGCTACGTCACTATTTAATTTTCTCTAACCCTGGTAACCCTTTATCCGTCAAACAGTTGTCAATTTAGTCTTTCGAATTAAAAATCTGACTTTTAGACGGCTTTCGCCTCACCCTGCCAAACAGTCCATAAAATTACTTCTGCGCATTCTGCTCAAAACTCGTGAAACCACGTTACGCTCGTGAACGGGTGCCGTCCGTGTGTCTGGCCGCAGCATTGGTGTTTTATTACCTTTTAAGAATATTAAATGATGTTTGACTTTGCAAGTATTGATTGCACTCATGGATCTTGAGATTCTTGGTATACGAACACTCATACCTAATTTGTATTAGCTTTAAGGTGATTTGAGAAAAGATGGTCAGAGTGGAGTTTTTTTTCGCTGCCTTTTTCTCCACTACAGACGGCCCCAAGGCGGCGGCTAACGTATGTACATTGACATTCAACAAACAGAATGTAAATTCTTTTATACTACACCTGCTTGGAAAGTACCTTGATACTTTATCAAATTTACGGTAGAAAGTACGTCATTGCATATCGAACAAATATGCGGGGAGAAAACGCATCTGAGCGGGAGAGAAAAGTGTATGAAAATCCATTTCTTACGTGGTTTTTCTTTTTTAATTTTGGGTAAGACTATGCGCCGGTAACCTAAATATCAAAAGCCAAAAAGTTTTTACAGTGAGTTTTTATCTCCAAGTTCGCAAAATGACACTGGCCACTAGCTGTGTGTTGGATGGTGTCGGGCTGGCAGTGCGACCCTGCGGCGGCAGGATAAACAATTTGAAAAAAGAACATGTGAAAATTGCAGACGCCATTGGCGCCATTTCCAATTTGTGTGTTGTTTGTTCAATTAGTAAAGATTTCGTTTTTTATTTTCCTTGTAGGTGTAGTATAAAGCGGGGTCCTGCTGTTTGACCAAAAGTCATTTGGCAAAATTACACTTGACAAACAATGTTTGACAAAAAATGCTTTCGCCAATTGATCATTTTACTACTAATCATTTTACAAATGACTCACTTATCCAAATGATCAACACTTAAATTTACATTTTACAAATAATTATTTTACTTAATGAACATTTAACAACTGAGTTATCAGACAAAACTACTATTGGTCTAAAAACGTTTGATAAAATGTATTATTTGACAAATGTTTCGTTTATTAATCAATCTTACGAACGGGGGGTCGGCGATGTAAAGAATACGTGACAACAGAAATATAGGTGCGACGACGCGCGTAGCGAAGCGGAGCGCGTCGGAGCGTTAGGTTCTCTATGTAAGATCGAAAACAGACTCGACTTTGATGCGTTCAACATTTTGTTAAATGACATTTGGACAAATGCTTCATTTGCGAAACATATTATTTGGTGAAATTAAAAAAGGTCAATTGACATTTTAATATTCAAAACATTTAACAAATGTAGTGTTTGCTAATGGATCATTTGCTAAGTGAGTTTTTGTAAGATGATACTTTTGTCAAATGTCTCGTTTGCCAAATGAACATTTGGTTAAACGTTTGTTTGTCGAATGACCATTTGTCAATAATTTTTTGGTCAACCATTAGTAATCCGTATAAAGCACTATGTATCACTCGAGAGAAACTGCGATTCCCGATCTCAGGTGTTTTAAAGCCTTCAAACGACACCCTCGACGGTAATCGGTCACTTTCTCCTCTCGGTGAACAATGTACTATACTTTGAAATATATTTTTGATTTCTGATTACCAACACGTCTCAGCCTCGTTGACCACGCGTTTTCCTCCCGCAGTGGCTCCCACTTTGCCGCAACGGCAAGCTGACCTGCGGGGAGTTCAACTTGCCGGTGATGCAAGAAGCGCCGCCCGCCAACTACAGCTACATCTTCCCCGACGTGCAGCTGCCCGGAACGCGCTGGCTCGACAACCATCGCCCGCTCTTCAGCGTCGCCCTCGACGCCGTCACTACCGTGCACCCGCTGGTGAGTGCCCCGCGACCGCTATTATTACTTAAGTTTTACAGGGTTTTACTACATTATTTTATTAAAATTAAATCATTAAAATGTGAAAATTACTTTGCTCACGCATGTACCAATGACTTTTAGTTACGTACATTTGTTTGTACAGCAACACCATTCGCTGATAAATTGTGCCCGGATAACGGCGACAGGCTTGCCACTTGTCACGTTTGGGACCTAATAAACTCGGCAGAACGTGGGTCCAGTTCTAGAGACTGGTGCCTCTGCCTACCCCTTCGGGGATAACGGGCGTGAGTTTTTTTTTTTTTTTTACTTAGCTAAATTACGCCAAAATCCCACATTTTCAAGCAGAAGCAAAACACGAACGCACCACCACCGAACACCATTACTTGTGTGAGAAAATGCGATGCGTTTCGCCTCTAACACGAGTCTAACCAGTGCTTGGCGGAATTTAGCGGAGTAATATTCACATTTTAATGCTACTGTGTACTTCCGCAAAGAGACACATGATTCTATACAAAATTGCATCAACTGTTTCGCTTGACAACTGGTCGCTTGGGTTGCCAGGCGAAAATATCTTGTCTTATATCTGAAAAGTGAAGTACCCTGAAGTATTGTATTATTCGTATTTGCAAAAACTACCCGTTTCTCTGTTTCCTTTCCGTCACAAGGTTGTCTGGAAGAAATTCCTGTCCCCCTACCGCCTATTGTATGTTTTTTTTTATTGTAAGTTTTATTTGTCTCTTGTTCCTTGTGTGCAATAAAGAGTATTCTTATCTTATCTTACCTTACCCTCGTGGCCCTCAGGACAGCAGCGTGGAGCGTTTCGCGATGGCGTGCGAGGCCGTGCAGGCCGGCGTCATCCCGCCGCGCATCGGCCTCGCCAACATGGAGGCCGAGCTGCGGGCCAGGTCAGTGGCTACTCTGTCTCCTGCGAGGCCGTTGTAACGGTTATTTTCATCGTTACTTAACCACCTTTGAAAGTTTACAATAGGCTATTTGACGGGTTTCTGAAAACCTCGCATTCTTTGTTGGTGTTCATGTAGTCTTCAGAAGTTAATTTTGAATTATTTCGTGTATTTCTTCTAAAAAAGCCAAACGAAAATTTACTTTTGAAATAAACCGCCGAAATGCTACCTCGAGCAATATGGCGTCGCACAGGAATTACGACGGCACTGGTTAGTAAACAAACCAATGAACGTAAGAACGACATGAATGACAGACGCCATTTTTACTGAGCTGTGACGTCATCATGGAATCGGCCAATCTAGGCCGTTTTCAATACAATGGCTGCAGATACATAATTATCAAATTTTATCCTGTGTTTTTTTACAAATCATAATTGCTTTTTTAGTTAATTTTTTTTAGTTAAACGGTTTTAAGAAATATAATTTATATGAATACGTATAAATAATACTGTTTTTTCCACACTGTCAATACGCTACTTGCCTCGTATCAAATTTGACGCCTTAAATGGATATTTCCTGTAGTATCTAACGTAAGAAACCGAAATATATTGACTTTGCTAAGTAAATGTGCAGGATGGCTGCAAAATTTGCAAATAAAAAAAATATTTTTCGCTTTTAAATCGGAACGCTGAAAACACTATCCGCCATCTTAAAAGCACCTTTGGTTGTAAACAAACATCTGTCAGTCGTGCGTGCGTAGGTTCTATTGTGACTCATACTTCTTTCGTGGCACGAACTCTACCTATGTTGAATGTCAAACTTTGTTTACAAACGTAGAGGACTTCAAACCATAGACAAAAATGGCGGATCGCGTTTTTGGCTGTTTAGCAAAGCAACGTTTTAAAATAATGTTTTTGTTGCTTTTAGGTCCTCAAAAAATGTACAAAAATATTTTTTGGTCTAATGGAAGAGATATTTAGCATTTAAGACATACTTGAAAAAAGAGTCAAGTAGCGGATTAGCCTATTTGTTTTTTTTTTTTTAGTTAAAATGCCTTAAAGTTGTTTTTAGACACATAATTTATACGAATACGTATAAATAGTACTGTTTTTTCACACTGTCAAATAGTCTATTTCATAGGAACACATTTTACTGCAGCTTCATGTCGCCCGCTACCAACTTGTACCTTAATTGAATCGGTAGTTTCAGAAAGAGCATTAGTCACAATCTGCTTTCTTTTCAAGAGACATAAAAAACTGATCCCTCAGTGGGACTAATGTTGTTTCTGCGTCTACTGAGACGTAGTACGTACACGTGGTTCAACTGATATTCATTAGACTAATGTACTTTCTATAGGGATCTGTAGATCTACCCTCAAGGATACCATAGACAACAATAAGTAAATCACACAAAATTTGGACTAATGTTCTTTCTGAAACTACCGATTCAATTGTTTCCCAGCATCTCCGAGCTCCCCACGGCCAACGTGGAAACCCTCGCGCGGTACCTCCCCGTGATACTGGACAAGCTTCTCCATTTGCTGGTGGCGCCGCCTTCGCTGCAGGGGGCACCGCTCAACATTGCTCAGGACGTGTTCACCTGCCTCGCTCAGATCTTCACCGACATCACCGTGAGTGACCCCTCTGTCTAGCTAAAGTCTGTTTTTTAATTCAATGCAACAAAATAAAACTGTCACGTTGACATTTCAATACAATCCGAATACTGTCAATGTCTGAATGTTGCTGGTACGCAAAAACCAAATAACCCCATTTTACTTCCAAGTGAAAATTGTTGTTTTCTCATTCAACGCAAAAATAAAATATTGTCACGTTGACATCCCATACAATAGGGAATGGATGAAAATATCAGAAGTGCTTGATATTTTTTTTGGTGATAGGAATAACCTTCCTTAACGCGGGAAAAAAGTTTAAATTTTTTTGGCCAGATTGTTAATTTTTAAATATACTTAATATTTTTCCATTCGTAGTTCTGGGCTTAGTACGGCATATCAGACATATTCCTTAGTCCGCTACGTATAAAAAAAATCCACCTTGAAAAGCTGTCCTTGTCACCAGATTATTTTTTTTCATACGTAGCGGACCAAGGAATATGTCTGATATGCCGTACTGAGCCCAGAACTACGAATGGAAAAATATTAAGGTTATTTAAAAATTAACTACGAAGCCAAAAAAATTTAAACTTTTTTCTCGCGCTAAGGAAGGTTATTCCTATCACCAAAAAAAATATCAAGTACTTCTGATATTTTCATCCATTCCCTATTCTTAGGCTGTCAATGTCTGAATGTTGCTAGTACGTAAAAACCAAATAACCCCATTTTACTTCCAAATTAAATTGTGTATGCTACGCAGGTGTTTTTTTTTAGACTTTGCTCTTAAGCCGGGTCCGCTGCGCCATGTTACGCGTGTTACAAAAAACGTAACACGTAATTATAATAAAAATGGGGCGTGGTATAACACGTTACGTGTTACATAACGTTACGTTACGTGCTACGTAACATGTAAAGTATTAATACTACTCCCCATTTTTGTTTTAATAACGTGTTACATTTTTTGTAACATGCGTAACATGGCGCAGCGGACCCGGCTTTACGAGTAATTCAATTTTAATGTCTTTGATGTGATAAGGATTTTGGTTTGATGAGTCTTCTATTCACGGTAAAAAAAAAATCTACCGAGTTAACCTATAGCTTTTATAGCGGTAACACCGCGTCATTTTTTTTTAGCATCGAATTAAAAAACGGACTTTAGATAAGCCAAGCTGGAAAATTGATTTTAACCCCTCAAGCCCAAGGACCCGCCGGCGGGTCCGACGTAAACTACGACGCATTCCGTCAGGCCCCGTAGACTGGCCAACGGGTCGGTCTTGCAACGGCACTTCGAAACGAATTTTGAAAATATACAGACCACAGATGAATGAGTGTGTTTTATTCTTTGAAAACTGTGACAAATATTGCTCTGTAAATAACTAATTTAGCTGTGAAAGAAAAATGTTGTAGGCCTGAGGGGTCCTATTGCTTTAAGCTGTGTCTTTAATCTGTGTTGTGCACTTTAATCGAGCGAGTGAATATCAAATACAATAGCTGTGTCTGCCAGTGTTGCCGGATGAGGCGATTATGGCGGACAAAAACTGCAATTGCACGTACTTTTTTCGCCTTATGTACATTATCGATTTCTTATCGTATTTTTAAGTTTTCTCTTTTTTACTTCGAGTTTTAAAGAAAATCTCGCCAAATTTCGTCAATTCTATTTTAGTAATTTGATGATGATTTTCCTGTTATCCCTTATCAGGAACATAGGGCTTGTAGAAGAGATCTCCATTTCTCCATTTTAGTCATTTACAACAACAAATAGTTTCTGACACAACCACAGACTACATAAGAATTAATGAAATGTGACATTTCAAAAAAACAACAATCTCTTTATCTCGATGTATTTGTAAATCAGGAAAATTTAAAACGACCACTAAGGTTAAATTGAGTTTTACTTAAAGAGGCAATAGGGAATGGATGAAAATATCAGAAGTGCTTGATTTTTTTTTTTGTGATTGGAATAACCTCCTTAACGCGAGAAAAAAGTTTCAATTTTTTTGGCCTCGTAGTTAATTTTTAAATATACAGAAGAAAAAAAATCCACCTTGAAAAGCTGTCAATGTCATTGTCACCCACCACAATTTTTGTTTTTCATACATAGCGGACCAAGGAATATGTCTTATATGCCGTACTGAGCCCAGAACGACGAAAGGAAAAATATTAAGATTGTGTAAAAATTAACTACGAAGCCAAAAAAATTGAAACTTTTTTCTCACGTTAAGGAAGGTTATTCCTTTCACCAAAAAAAATCAAGCATTTCTGATATTTTCATCCATTCCCCATTGTTGTAAGAGAGGATTATATTTTTTTTATAAACAAGACGCTTGTACGCTATTAAAGCTATTACGCTACAAAATACTGTCTGTAATGTCTGAGTATTGCTAGTACGTAAAAAACAAATAACCACATTTTACTTCCGAGCTTAAATTGTGTGTGTGCTACGTAGGTGTTTTTTTTATAAACTTTACTCTTAAGAGTAATTAAATTTTAATGTCTTTGGTGTGAAAAAGAATCTGGTCAGCAGCGGACCCGGCTTTACGAGTAATTCAATTTTAATGTCTTTGATGTGATAAGGATTTTGGTTTGATGAGTCTTCTATTCACTGAAAAAATAATCTACCGCCTAAACCTATATTATGTTTTGTAGCGGTAACACCGTGTCATTTTTTTTTAAATTGAAATAAAAAACGGACTAAGAGTATCGTGACATGAAACTGAAGTGCCTAAAAACTTGGAAAACATTTTTTGTAATCCTCATTATTTTAATTATAATATGTATAAATTTATTTGTAATTCAATAGGAAAATTGTAAACCATCCTTGGTAATAACACTTAATTAAGCTAGGCAAATGGACTCTGTATCCAATAGCCAATCATCATCATCAACCCATTACGTCCCCACCAAGGGGCACGGGTCTCCTCCCTGAGGAAGGTATAGGCCATACTCCACCACGGGGGCCAAGTCCGGATTGGTGGAGGCTTGTAAGACTAGTGGCTGGTCTTACTGTCAGAAGTTTTCAAGCCGCCCTAAGGCCTCTGACTAGGCTTAACGACTGCCATCTATCGACGGCAGCCGGCACCAACTGCTTAACGTGCCTTGCGAAGCACGGAACCGCTCGGAAAAATGCCACTAGCGTTAGTCTTTGAACGGTGACCCACCCATGGACTGAACGCGCCGTATGTTGCTTAACCTTAGTGATCGTTTAAGATCACTCAGGCAGCCCAGGCTACGAGCGATATATATAACACTTATTTAATAATTACGTTGTACTTTCTCTAATTTGAGAAATGCGGAACGGCGCCCACAAAAATTTTTAAAAAATATGGCAGCGAGATAAGGCCTGTCATAGTCTGTCATTATAGCACTGTAGGCAGTCTAGTGATCGTTTAAGATCACTCAGGCAGCCCAGGCTACGAGCGATGAAGCAATAGCCAATAAACGTTTGAAAAAAAAAGAGTATCGTGACAGCGGCCTATGACGTCGGCAGAACATGAACGAGGGCGCGACGTGCGACGCGCACTCGCGAAGCGCGCTCGTGACGGGCTACATCCAGTACCAGGCCGCCATCCCGCGCCCCGCGCTCACCGACCGGGACGTCGGCCTTCCGCTGCCGCCCTCCGGTACCGCCAGACATCACATAAACATACACATTGTGTTAAGCACACTCTTTGCAAAAAAGCTTATTATAAAATCAACGATTATTTAGAAGACAAGGACGTATGGCATTAAATAGTAGTTTAATATTAAATTAAATCAGAGGATAAATGTGTCTTGTGTTCAACACATCCAAGATATTATTTTGTATGTTTTATTTGTATTAGCTTTAAGGTGATTTGAGAAAAGATGGTCAGAGTGGAGTTTTTTTTTCGCTGCCTCTTTCTCCACTACAGACGGCCCCAAGGCAGCGGCTAACGTTATACATAACTGTATGTACATTGACATTCAACAAGCAGAATGTAAATTCTTTACGTTGAAATAAATTCTTGATTCTTGATTCTTGATTCTTGATTCTTGATTCTTGATTCTTGATTCTTGATTCTTGATTCTTGATTCATTGCACAGGCACATACATTGCCTTGTAATAGTTGCGTAATGCCGCACTGTTTACAGATTATATTGCGACTGACTGGCTACGTATTTGTACGTATTGTATATGTTAATAGGCTATAATAAGCAGTGTTGCAAAAAGCACTAATTAAATACCTAACGTTATCATTAAAAATCGCATCTTCTTATAAACATTAACATGCAAGCACATACATTGCTTCTGGCCCCGCACTAGGATACCCTGTGTCGTGGGAACCAGAAACAGCGACGGCCAGCAACTGGCCGCCATCCCTCGCTACATCACTACCGACCGCCCTCTGCCTACTTCTATAGTCAATCAATCAATCAATCATTTCATCATCAACCCATTATGTACCCACCGAGGGGCACGGATCTCTGCCCTGAGGAAGGTATAGGCCATACTCCACCACGAGGGTCGAGTCCGGATTGGTGAAGGCTTGTAAGACTTAGTGGCTGGTCTTACTGTCAGAAGTTTTCAAGCCGTAAGGCCTCTGACTTGGCTTAACGACTGCCATCTAGAGTATGGATCTATAGCTTCCTCAGGGAAGAGACCCGCGCCCCTCGGTGGGGACATAATGGGTTGATGATGAATAAATCATTATACAAAAGTGGGATGAGTTAGGTTACCATTCCACCATTAAGTAAATTGATTACACATGAATGGCATTTGCAAGTTTTGCAATGGTCCACAAGTGAATCGGTAGTTTCAGAAAGAACATTAGTCACAATCTGCTTTCTTTTCAGGAGACATAAAAAACTGACCCCTCAGTGGGACTAATGTTGTTTCTGCGTCTACTGAGACGTAGTACGTACACGTGGTTCAACTGATATTCATTAGACTAATGTACTTTCTATAGGGATCTGTAGATCTACCCTCAAGGATACCATAGACAACAATAAGTCAATCACACAAAATTTGGACTAATGTTCTTTCTGAAACTACCGATTCAAGTAGAGTAGCCTTAATTTCTGTGGATGTTTACAGTGATGACGGATGGCTCGTGCAAGATCCTGCATGAAGAACTGGCGCTTCAGTGGGTGGTCGCCAGTGGCGCCACCAGAGACCTGGCCATGCACAACTCTTGGTGAGTGCCTACTGAATAGTTGAAGTTTGAGAGTCATTTGAGATTGGCTACTTGACACCATTTCGGTTTTTTTATTGGTGTTCATCGGGTGCTCAGAAAGTTGTAATTTTATTTTTTTTTTTCGTTATTTCTTAACCCCTTAGGCCTACAACAATTTCACAGAGTAATGTTTCCCGAACGCTGCTCGGCTAGGCAGCATTCGGGATTCAGCATTCAACTTTGAAAAGTCTTTTCCTCCGATATATGTACCTCAATCCCTCAAAACAAAACTATACAACCAGTGTGTGTTACCAGTGATGACTTATGGCACTGAAACGTGGTCTCTTACTATGGGTCTCATAAGAAAGCTCAAGGTCACGCAACGAGCTATGGAAAGGGATATGCTCGGAATTTTTCTACGAAACCGAGTCAGAAATGATGATTTCCGTAGACAAACGAAAGTCGTCGACATAGCCCAGTGGATTAGTAAGTTGAAGTGGCAGTGGGCGGGGCACATAGCACGCAGAACTGACGGCCGATGGGGCCGAAAAGTGCTCGTATGGAGACCACAATGTGGTCATATTGGCAAGCGCAGCGTAGGACGACCAGCCACAAGATGGACAGACGATCTCATCCAAGTGGCGGGAAGACGCTGGATGCAAGCCCCTTCCGACCGGTCTTTTTAGAAATCCATGGAGGAGGCCTATGTCCAGCAGTGGACTGCTTGTGGCTGAATGATGATGATGATGAATGTTTGAAATGTGAGTAAATCTAATTTTGGTCTATAAAAATAAATAAATAAACTCACGCCCGTTATCCCCGAAGGGGTAGGCAGAGGCACCAGTCTCTAGAACTGGGCCCACGTTTTGCCGAGTTTATTAGGTCCCAAACGTGAAAAGTGGCAAGCCTGTCGCCGTTATCCGGGCACAATTTATCAGCGAATGGTGTTGCTGTACAAACAAATGTACGTAACTAAAAGTCATTGGTACATGCGTGGTTCGAACCCAGACCCTCATGATCGAGAAGCAAGGGTCAACCCCACTACGCCACCACCACTTTGGTCTACTCACCAAAATTAATGTCTCATTCAAATGCGCTTTCCAGTGGCTTCCGCACGAGGCGAACCTTTGAGTGAGGCGTCATTCTCTGTCCACCCGCAGGGCATTATTCGAGCTGATGATCAAGTCGATGGTGGAGTACCTTTACTGGAGCGGCGCGCACGAGGCGCCACGCAAGGCGCGCTTCCCCGACCACTTCACCGATGACGTCAGCACGCTCGTCAACAACGTCACCGCAGAGATCATCGCACGGTCAGCCGCTAGTCGAGCCTCTAGCTGGAGACCTTGAGACAATCCCACTTCTGATATTGCATTTAATCTTTTGGAGATATCCCACTTCTGATATCCGTCGGTGGCTTCTAACCACTCGGATGGCCAGGCGCGCGAGCGACATTAACCCCACCTGTCCTTGAGTCAAAGGTCACTTTCTCCGCGGTTTTTTTCGCGCTTTCACCCGCGACCTTCTTGACAAAAAATATCTTAGCTAAAAGACTATTATAGCTACACTTAAACTAAAAATACCTGAAGAAAGTTAAAAATGTGCACAATTTTATAAAATTACGCAAAAAATACTCCGTATAATTTGAAAACTAGAAAATAATTTACAATTTGCTAATTGCCATAAAAAAAAAATTAAGTCTACTTTATTTTGAACTTTACCATCTGATTTACAGTTTTCGTTGATATTTATCTTATTAGAAACCAACTAGATAATCTAACGATTAAAATTATACTAGTATCATAGCTTAAATATATTGCTTTCTATCAAAATAAATCGAAAGTATCTACGTACTCCTCATTACGTATCTGGGAACAAGTTGCTTTTTAGGGGTGATCTTCAATAATTAAGACTCTTTTCAAATGTAAATGTATATGAATATGATAACAATAAAATAATCTCGTATATTTCACACAAAATAATGGATAATATAAAAGAAATAATAATGATTCAACACTGAATCGTCAAACGAAAACCGTGAGGCGATGCTTTATCGTTTCAAGTAGGATTACTCAATTTGTACGTCCTAATACAAACCGTGACTAAACACATCCGTAAAGCAAATATCTTCACGATTATTTTGATATACAATGATCGTTAAAATAAGTCTATTAATGTTTTATTTACCACATTATATTTACCTCATTTACGTAAAAAATCAATGTAAACAATGAATGGCGGACCACCAACTTCAATTTTTTTTTTGTTAAATCTGTTTTTTGCCATAGCGAGAAAATAAATACGTCTAGGTATGGAGAATTTAACACAGAATAATGGGAGATTTACCGGTTAATCTAATATCAGCTGTATTCTGTGCAAATTAATTTAAACTGAACGCAGCCGTAGCGAAGTCGGGCTGGGTACTACAGTACCCACGGACAGTTGACGGAATATTTCGTTTGGGTACTGTAGTTCCCAGGGACATTTCAGTGGCTAAGCACTCTTACGCCGTTTACACATTGGGTGGATATTTCCTGTCTGATTTTATTTACAATTGATTTTATTTGCGTCCCCGAACTCTTCACCGACGACGTCAGCACGCTTGTCAACAACGTCACCGCCGAGATCATCGGGCGGTCAGTCGATATTTCCTCTCTGATTTTACTTACAATCCGTTATTTCGTGAGATACAGCCATACGTGTAAGAACAAGATATAAACTATTAAGTGTATGGTTTGTGGAGTTCCCCGACCACTTCACCGACTATGTCAGCACGGTCGTCGACAACGTTACCGCAGAGATCATCGCGCGGTCAGTTGATCACCTAGCAACACGCATCCCACTTCTGATGATATGTTCTTGACCTCTTGGAGGTATCCCACTTCTCATATAGGAAGAAAGTAAAAGAGAAAAATTGCCTATATAAACATTAATATTTACATACAGGCATATACATTCCCCATGGGAATCGCTCGTAGCCTGGGCTGCCTGAGTGATCTTGAACGATCACTAAGGTTAAGCAACATACGGCGCGTTCAGTCCATGGATGGGTCACCGTCTATGACTAACGCTAGTGGCATTTTTTCCGAGCGATTCCGTGCTTCGCAAGGCACGTTAAGCAGTTGGTGCCGGCTGCCGTCGATAGATGGCAGTCGTTAAGCCTAGTCAGAGGCCTTAGGGCGGCTTGAAAACTTCTGACAGTAAGACCAGCCACTAGTCTTACAAGCCTCCACCAATCCGGACTTGGCCCCCGTGGTGGAGTATGGCCTATACCTTCCTCAGGGAAAGAGACCCGTGCCCCTCGGTGGGGACATAATGGGTTGATGATGATGATGATGATGATATACATTGCTTCTGGCCCCACACTAGGATACTTGCTACAGTTTCAAGAACTTTGTAAATAAATAAATAAATTGTCTATATGATAACTTACACCCGTGTCGTGTCGCTCCCCCCAGCTACGGCAAGAACAGTCGCCTCACTCAGAGCCTGAACAACAGCCTCGCCTTCTTCCTGTTTGAGCTGCTCAGCATTGCCGACCGAGGCTGGGCATTGGCTCTGGTGCGGGGCTACTGCAAGCAGATGTCCGCCAAGATTGCCTCCCTGCCCGACGCCGCCCCTCTGGTGCACTATAAGGTAATATGAAATGTTTATAGGTACACTAGCTGTTGCCCGCGACTACGTCCGCGTGGGCTTTAGTTGAGTAAAGAGCTTGAAAATAAGATAGGGATACTTTTAGCGCATGCGAAAGAGCTTTCATACTAACTTCGCAACCAACGTTGTACAGCAACGAAAATTACTAGATAAAAAGAGTAAGTATATCTAAACTAAATGAAATAAGAGCGCCGATTGTCAACGTTAGCCATAATTTAGATTCCATGCTAATCGATCTAGCGAGTCGTGATAACTCTTAAGAAGTTTGTGTATTCAGATCAAAACTGTGTAACATCATCATACATCAAGTAAAAATAATAATAATAATAATAATAATAAACTCACGCCCGTTATCCCCGAAGGGGTAGGCAGAGGCACCAGTCTCTAGAACTGCACCCACGTTTTGCCGAGTTTACTAGGTCTCAAACGTAATAAGTGGCAAGCCTGTCGCCGTTATCCGGGCACAATTTATCAGCGAATGGTGTTGCTGTACAAACAAATGTACGTATCTAAAAGTCATTGGTACATGCGTGGTTCGAACCCAGACCCTCATGATCGAGAAGCAAGGGTCAACCCCACTACGCCACCACCACTTAAAATAAATTTTTATAGGTACATAATAACGCTAATGATCATCATTCCTCCAGCTTATGCTGAGTCAGAGCCCTTTTGCATTTGCCACACCCACACTGGATAACGGATATCTCTTTTTGTTTTGTTAATTGTTTCATTGTGTTTTGTATGTGTTGTTCGCTTTTCTTACTACTGTATTGCCAGCTCGATATTGTATTTATTACGTGTGTGTGTAAATGCAAATAAATGATTTATCTATCTATCTATCTAATGGCATTTTTCCGAGCGGTTCCGTGCTTCGCAAGGCACGTGAAGCAGTTGGTGCGGGCTGCCGTTGATAGATGGCAGTCGTTAAACCAAGTCAGAGGCTTTAGGGCGGCTTGGAAACTTCTGAGAGTAAGACCAGCCAGTAGTCTTACAAGCCTCCACCAATCCAGACTTGACCCCCGTGGTGGAATGTGGGCTATACCTTCCTCAAGGAAGAAACCCGTGCCCCTCGGTGGGGACATAATAGGTTGATGATGATAACTGCAAGCAGATGTCCGCCAAGATCGCGTCCCTACCCGACGCCGCCCCTCTGGTGCACTATAAGGTAAATATGAAACATTTATGGGTACATAATCTCACGCCTATATCTCGGAGGTAGACTCAAGACCTCTTTGTACAGCAACGAAAATTACTAGATAAAAAGAGTAAGTATATCTAAACTAAATGAAATAAGAGCGCCGATTGTCAACGTTAGCCATAATTTAGATTCCATGCCAATCGATCTAGCGAGTCGTGATAACTCATAAGAAGTTTGTGTATTCAGATCAAAACTGTGTAACATCATCATACATCAAGTAAAAATAATAATAATAATAAACTTACGCTCGTTATCCCCGAAGGGGTAGGCAGAGGCACCAGTCTCTAGAACTGGACCCACGTTTTGCCGAGTTTATTAGGTCTCAAACGTAACAAGTGGCAAGCCTGTCGCCGTTATCCGGGCACAATTTATCAGCGAATGGTGTTGCTGTACAAACAAATGTACGTAACTAAAAGTCATTGGTACATGCGTGGTTCGAACCCAGACCCTCATGATCGAGAAGCAAGGGTCAACCCCACTACGCCACCACCGCTTCAATGGAAACAAATAGGTACGCTAAATAAAATAAAAATAACACGTGCATAATGTAGCCGTTCCAAACACGCGTTTACCCGCAGCTCGCGTTCCTGTGCATCGTGTGTTCACACGTGTCCGTGTTCACACGTGTCCGTGTTCACACGTGTCCGTGTTCACCTGCCGGCAACAAAACAATCGCGCGTAGCGTATAGACATGCATTGGTAGTACCTTGACGCGAGTCACGCGTTTTGTGGCGCTAAAATGTCAGAATTTGACAGTTAATGTACGGGAAAGTTGCGACTTTTCACGTTATGGCGCGCGACTCGCGTCTACCTAAAGTCTAATTTTTTATTCCGTAGTATTCTGACATTTTATAAGTGTTGCTACTGAAAAAGTTCTTCACCGAAAACGGGACAAATTTGACCCATTTGAGGGCAATAAAAAATAAAATGCTACGTATTTTTTATGTTTTACCTACAAAAAGGTTAATCTAAATATTTACTACGTACTCAAGTGACCTAATACAAAAATAGCAAACATTTCAATCTATCGAATTAACTTTAATTACTTTATTTTATTCTTTAGCTGGCATCACTGCATACTAATTCAAGGTTTCGTACTTTTTAGAAAAGTGAAGTTGTTAGCACTTTTAATAATTCATGTCAGCGATGATGATGATGATGAAGATAGTGATATTAGATTATATTAGTATTAATGATGATTAGATATTTTAATAAAAATATGTTCTTTACTTGTACTTTACTGTTTGTCTGATCAAAAAGGACACAATTGTCACTCGCCCTAAATTCTCTTTTAATTTAGAGCTCCACACTTTATAAAACGGATACATTCACTAACAAATTAAATGCGTAGACTCAGATGTTCACACTCGTATTGAAATTGAAAAATGTGTTCGGCCAAAAAAGGTTTCTAATCTCTAACATGTCAAAAAATGATAACTGTCAGAATTCTGCGTAATTAAAAATCAGACTCTAGGCTAAAGTTTGACAGTAAGTAGTATATTTTATTAACTTTTTTCGGCCTTTTTATTTAATTTCTTTTTCTAAATCCGTCGGACCTCTTCCGCATCTACTACACTTCTCTTCGTGGGCCTCCCCCGCGTCGATTGACACCTCTTTTGTGCCGATACGACGAAATTTTGGTCTTTCTCCATACATACTCGTACGTCTCGTAAAAAAATCCACCTAAGCGGCGTGTATTTTCAATACAACATAAAACAACTTTTGTTCAGTTTACCTCTCACCCACTTGTGTCGCACCTTCCTACAAGCGTCTCGCCTTCAGCTCCTTGTACCCGAAACAAAAATAAAAGTAGATTCAATAGTTTTCTCTCAATTTAGCAAAAACACTTACAAATTTTCTATTATTATAAGAAAGAAAGAGAAAGAGAAACGTTTATTGCACCAACAGTCACACACAACAAAAATACGAAATACAAATGAGAAGAAAACATTAAAGACAAAAAGAGGTACAAACATAAGGAAATACATTTATACAGTTTTGTCGCGGTGTGTAACCGCTGCTGCAAAAGGCAGCTGACTCATAATGCTGAGGGTGTAGGCCCTCGGCGCTGGTTTTCAGTCAGTGCCTAAATTATGACACGTGCACGACGTTGCCGCTCCAACCGCGCGTTTTATTTTATTTTATTTTTTTATTTACTAGGAAACCAACAGACACGGTACAAAACAAAACAGTACATGAAAAAGGTGCTACATAAGGCCCAATAATAGGTTAACATTAAAATACTTATAAAAATCAATACACGTTACATGAGAAATTGCTACTGCATACAGCTAATAAAGACTGCGGAACATGACATAATTAAGATTTTTCACTTATACTCCTGAACAGATGGTTCTTAAATGAATGTTGCGTTTACCCGCAGCTGGCGTTCCTTCGCATCGTGTGTTCACACGAGCACTACGTGTCGCTAAACCTGCCGCCGGCATTGGGCGGGGCCGGCGGCGGCGGCCCGGCCTCGCCCGCCCCGTCCCCCGCCGCCTCGCACGCGTCGCACAGCAGCGCCGCCCAACACGCACTGAGCCACGAGTTCCGTACGCGGCACTACCTCGCCGGTCTGCTGCTCAGCGAGCTGGCCGCCGTACTCGACATGCAGTGAGTCTTTCGGTCGGAAACTAGGCTGACAGGCCAGTACTTTAGGAGATACGAACGAGAAATTGAGCTGAAGACAGGGCGCAAATAAGTCCACAAATTACATTCGTATACAATAGTACATTGTTGTAGAAACCGAGAGGAGAAAGTGACCGATTACCGTCGAGGGTGTCGCTTTAAAACACCTGAGATCGGGAATCGCAGTTTCTCTCGAGTGATACATAGTGCTTTATACTACACCTACAAGGAAAATAAAAAACGAAATCTTTACTAATTGAAATTTATATTGAAATTGTTGCTAGTAGCCAGTGTCATTTTGCGAACTTGGAGATAAAAACTCACTGTAAAAACTTTTTGGCTTTTGAGATTTAGGTTACCGGCGCATAGTCTTACCCAAAATTAAAAAAGAAAACCACGTAAGAAATGGATTTTCATACACTTTTCTCTCCCGCTCAGATGCGTTTTCTCCCCGCATATTTGTTCGATATGCAATGACGTACTTTCTATCGTAAATTTGATAAAGTATCAAGGTACTTTCCAAGCAGGTGTAGTATAAAATAACATTGAATAAATGATACAATACAACAGAATGCACTATTTTTGGAAAGACCGGAGCCTAAACTAGATGAGGAGGTCTACGTCCATCAGCAACTCCACCAATCCAAACTTGGGCCACGTGATGGAGTACGGCCTATATCTTCCTCAGGGAAGAGACCCATGCCCGTCGGTAGGAACATAATGGGTTGATGATGATGTCCAGCAGTGGACTAGTATAGCCTGATGATGATGATGATGAACGAGAAATTACACGGGTATTGGTTATGCTACGCTCAAGTTAGGAACGGTCGTGGAAATGCGAAATTTACGCGCGCTCGGTCACCACGACTTGAAGACACTTCTTGGGGTGCCGCTTTCCATCTCTTCTAGAGCAATACCATTGCGCACGCATTGAGCCACGAGTTATTACCTAGCCGGCTTGCTGCTCAGCGAGCTGGCCGCCATACTCGACATGCAGTGAGTCTTTCCTACTATTTAAAACATTTCGTCTGTCTTCACGACACAATGTCCTTCTTTATCTGTCTTCACCATGTGCCACAGCACTAAAAGATATGATGAAGACAAACGACGGCGACGATGGCGCCACCGCGCATGCATTGAGACACGAGTTCCGTACTCGCTGCATGTCCAAAACGGCAGCCAATTCGGAGCCACGGTTCCGTACTGGCTGCCGTTTTGGACATAGAGTGAGTCTGTCAATTAGTTTTTCGTGTTATGTTTAACCCCTTAGGCCCAGGACAATTAACTAAATTCTCAGAGTAATATCTGAAATGTATCACTGATTTCAAAGAATAAAACATGTTCAGTTGTGGCGTATATCATCTTCAAAATTCGATTCAAAGTGCCTTTTTTTCATCAATTGACATGCCTTTTAACTAAACACATTAAAAAAAAACAGTTTACGAGCTCTATTCTGAGAAAAAATCAAACGAAAATCCAAAAAAGCTTTGATAGTTTTTAAAAATCTGTAACAGTCAATATCTCCATAACGGTTAATTTTCGGACCCTACATCACACTAATATTATAAACGTGAAAGTTTGTGTGTGTGTTTATATGTTTGTCAGTCTTTAGCGCTGAAACGGCTGGACGGATTTTAATAAAATTTGGTATGGAGTTAGCCGATACCCTGGATTAAAACATAGGCTACGTTTTACCGCGGGGAAATATCTTATTCCTACGGGAAAATCGATGAACCGCGGGTAACACCGCGGGGCACAGCTAGTAATAGAATAAAATCCATCAGAAATGACCTTCATCATCAACCCATCATGTCCCCACCGAGGGGAACGGGTCTCTTCCCTGAGGAAGGTATAGGCCATACTCCACCACGGGGGCCAAGTCCGGATTGGTGGAGGCAAATAATGGCAGAAATGACCTAAATAATGAAATTTATTGGCTGCTGCAGCCGAGATTTCGTGGCTGCCTAGTGCGCGGGCTCCTATACAACGTCATATGTTTTACTGGCTGCCGCAGCCTGGCTGCCTAGTGCGCGCCCGGCCTAATATTGTGTACGACTTTCCCAGTAACCCTGTGTGTGTCGGTGCAGGAGTCCGTTGCTGCAGGGCGCGGCCGTGGGCGCGCTGTTGGCGCAGTTGGCGGCGCACGACGCCGACCCGCGGTTGGCGCCCGCCGCACTCAAGGCGCGCGTCGCTGCGCTATACCTGCCGCTCATACAGGTAACCTAAGCCACCCCCACACTAGCGAATTGGCTAGGAAATTTTATGCAGATTCCAGATATACAGGTTGTCCCAAAACTCGACGTCAAGCCGGAATCCGGTGAAAAGGCAAGTCATACTGGTTATAAGAAAAAAAAAAAAAAACAAAAACATGGCATTTAAAAAAAAATTAAAAATCCCTATGCCACAAATCTTTAGTTTTTCCAGTTTTTGTTTTGTTTTGTAACTCTGAATAGTGCTTCTCTAAACTGTTAACAAAATTTCAATACCAGCCGCTCCAGCTTGAACGAAAAGGATTTAAAAAAAAAATTGCCCAGTTTTATATTCTAATATTAATTATTTTTGTGAAATTTCTTGAATAAACTATTTAAAAATATTGACTATACTGAAAAATATATATTATATTTTTCTGATAATCAGTATGAGTTGCGTTTTCACCCGGTTCCGGCTTGACGTCGAGTTTTGGGACACCCTGTATATCATCATCATCAACCCATTATGTCCCCACCAAGGGGCACGGGTCTCTTCCCTGAGGAAGGTATAGGCCATACTCCACCACGGGGGCCAAGTCCGGATTGGTGGAGGCTTGTAAGACTAGTGGCTGGTCTTACTGTCAGAAGTTTTCAAGCCGCCCTAAGGCCTTAACGACAGCTATCTATCGACGGCAGCCGGCACCAACTGCTTAACGTGCCTTGCGAAGCACGGAACCGCTCGGAAAAATGCCACTAGCGTTAGTCATAGACGGTGACCCATCCATGGACTGAACGCGCCGTATGTTGCTTAACCTTAGTGCTCGTTTAAGATCACTCAGGCAGCCCAGGCTACGAGCGATATATATAACACTTATTTAATAATTACGTAGTACTTTCTCTAATTTGAGAAATGCGGAACGGCGCCCACAAAAAATTTAAAAAAATATGGCAGCGCGATAGGGCCTGTCATAGGCTGTCATTATAGCACTGTAGGCAGTCTAGGCAGTCTTCGTGTCGTCTACGCCGCGGCGACGCAACGCCGTGTATTAATTTTGGATATCGTAATTAAGTCGCTGTAAGTTGCATTGCATTAAAATGGAAGTGGGCCGGACACATAGCACGCCTGCAAGATCAAAGATGGACAAAAAGAGTGACAAAATGGAGGAGGCCAGTGGGCAAAAGAAAGAAAGGGAGAACTTGCAGATGGGAAGACGAAATCAAACGCACAGCGGGCCCAAACTGGATACAAACAGCGCAATCCAGAGAAAATTGGCACAATTTGGAGGAGGCCTTTACCTGCAGAGGGGTTCGTACAGAATAAACTCAAGTTTAATGTATATAATGTTAAACAAAAATTTTTTTTTTTTACAACATTGTAACTAAAATAAAAAAAAATCTAAACACTATTAAATAATAACAAAAAAAAAACTGATACTAACAAAAGAAATTAACTATGTATGTAACGTAGCATTTTCTGGACGAAATAAAAGGCTTTTTTATTTTTATTTTATTTATTTATTTTATAATTAAGTCGCTTATTCTACTTATTTAAGTATGTGCCTAGAACAAGAGTTGCCTGGTTGTCCTCGGGTACCAATAGCTCTACAGAATAAATACGCACATGAATGAGCGCTGCGACTCCGTCTTCAGAACTCTGCGCGTATTTCCGGTATCTTACGAGCTTAATAAGGACAACGCGGCCAGATGGCGTCAACGTGATCTTGTGAGCAGTGATCTTAAACGATCACGAGGGTTAAGCAACATGCGCGCCTTGTGTTCAGTGCATGGATGGGTGACCGTCTTTGACTAACGCTATCGGCATTTTTCGGAGCGGTTCCGTGCTTCACAAGGCACGTTAAGCAGTTGGTGCCGGCTGCCGTCGATAGATGGCAGTCAGAGGCCTTAGGGCGGCTTGAAAACTTTGCTAACGTTTTGGCTCGACTGGCGAGGCCGTGTTGATCTATGCAGATTTTTCATAGTAACTATATTATACTAACTGACCCGACAATTAAGATAAAATAACTAACCCGAACAAACTTGCTTCGCCGTATTACAAGTAGCCGTACACGCCGTAGCCTACAACCTTTTCTCAGATTTACTAAATGTCCACAAAAAAAATAAGGATCTGTGAAGCCGTTTCTTAGCAGTTCGACAACAAATACTCTCCGAATAGTCCATTCACCCATCTAGTGTTAGTGAAAGTGCCGCTGAATGCTGTATAAATCATATCGCTACATAGATGCAAAATCCAAACCTTTTTTTTTATCTTGTACAAAATTGACGAACTATGTGATCACAGGTGGTGCTAGATGCGCACGCGCAACTGTACCGCGGGCCCACTTCAGGCAGGGGTACGTATGGCACGTGACAACTTCACACCGTTACAAGTTAAGCGCCTTTTTTTAATTTTTAGGATACTAACAGTTTTTTACTTAAAATATAGAGAATAAAACATTACGTCTAAACCTTGCGATCCATAACTTCATAAAAAAATGTTAACATAGAGGTGCTCATCTATTATTAACTGTCAGTTGGCAACCGTGCATACAAAAAAAACAGTATTAACGGTAGATTAATGGGCTGTTAGCGCTCGAGAAACCGGAGGTTAGCACGCTTAGACAGTTCTATCAACGCGCACAGCGGTAGAGCGGTTTTTAACCAGCCGGGTTTTGGTTTTAGTTTTTGGAAATTCTTTTAAAGGTTTTTTTTTTAGTTTTTCAAAGTTCGATCCTTGTCGTTAAGGGGATTATTGTGTTACAGATATCCTGCAGCTGGACTGTGAAGTTGGACAGTTCGCGCAATTCTTCTCCCCCACTTCACCTGAAGGAGATTACAAACAGGTACCTTAACATATTATTTCACATGTATATAGCAAATTACTGTTAATAAACTTGGGCACAATGTTGCGCGTTATGCGCTTATTCTTGTCTGTATGACCAAATTGAAAGTATTTTCATAGCCCCATCCGCTTTTTTAGGGTTCTATATCTCAAAATAGGAAAAACGGTCACTTTGTTGTCGGCCCGTCTATCAGCCTGTCAAGACCCTTTATTTCGGGTGGTCTATGAAACTGAAAAAAAAAAAACAAACTTCGAAGTTAACGTAAATAAAAGTACGTAACTACGGCCGTTTATGCCGCAAAGATCTAGTATCTCGACACTCAAGGGAGTTAAAATTTATAGGGTACTTTTCGTCCACCTAGAACTATTAAATTTGGCAAGTAATATCGCCTTATACTATAAAGTATAAATAGTAGGAAAAATCTGAAAACCATGCATTTGTTATTGAATCATTAAAAAATATATCTTCGGAGTTCTGGAAAAGCATATTGTCGCGGTCCTATCCCGAACCATCTAGAATAGAGCCTTCTAGAAGCCTATCGAATAGTCGCCGCATGCTGCGTTTTAGTAAACAATAAACGCTGCAAGCAATAATGACTCGTATGTCCACTAGCGTAAGGTTCAAAACATTTGAATGGGTTACTGTTCGAGCGACGTTGCCTCGAGTAGGGACGTAGGTACGGGAATGTTCTAGAGCCCTTGTGGCCGGATATAAATAGCGGCCGCCGCGGCGCGCAGTCAGTTCCGTTTGGAATAGCGAAGAGTGAACTTCGAGCGAACATACCTGCGATACGAGCGATAACCTACGACCTCAGCGATACTATTGGACTTCGATTGGACCTGCGATTGGAATCTACGTGTGGACTTCGTATCGTGAAGACCTGCAGACCAGACCCTGCGTGAATAAATCCTAAGAAGTTGTCATTGGCGTTTTACATCCAAATCCAGAACCCTAGCCCGTAACAATATAAAGAACTGCGAGATTTTAATATTTATTCCGGATACACTTACTTGACTTTTTATCGTAAGAGTCCGACCAGGTTTCACTCTGACTCGCAGAGCAACGCGAGTCTAGTCCTTCCATAAGTTTTAGTTCAAAAAAATTGACACGACCAGCAATAAATTATTTGATATGCTCTATTAAAACAAAAATCACAAAATATTTCGGAAAATGTACCTCTTTTAGTCAATAACTAGTTATTAAAAATTTTAAATAGATGGAACGTTAAAAGAGTGCTCCGAAATATGACTTCGTAAACCGGTATTTCCATACAAAATTCCGTTTTAAAAGTAACTTATTTGACATTTTGTCAACTACCGTATTTATACGTAACCCTCGTTAGACGGGTCCGGCTCGCGCCTGTCCGTTTCCTTGAAGCCGGGTTTTCACGGTCTTATTGCGCTCGGACCGAGTGCACCATCCGAGTAAATTAATGCTTCTGATTGGACGGTTTTTCGTCACGACACTAAAATGGCCAATCAGAAGCATGAGTTTCGGATGGGGCACTCGGTCCGAGCCCACTCGGGCCCTCGGGCCGTCTCTCCGCAGCAAAACGCCCGCGCCCCGTTCAACAGCGAGACCACTCGCAACCTGCTGATGTGCCTCGTTTGGGTTCTGCGCTGGGCAGAGCGCTCCGCACTGTGCGCCGCCTTCGCTGACTTGCCGCCTACTAGGGTGCTGATGCTGTTACACGCGCTGCACTTGGCTATGGCCGCCACCGAGTACAAGGTACGTGGCTCTCTAAGACTGTTTACAGGTGTCTGGCACTGCGATGACCCGAGCTCTCGAGGAAGAGAGCACTCGTGTCACATGCAAACATGAAATGTCTGCAGCAGAATAGGGTAGTTTCCAGGGTCAAAATAATTAAATTCTATTTAGTCCGTATTTTAGATTATAAAAAAAAATTGGACACGTATTTTTTCTTTTTTCGATTAAACAAAAAATAACAAAGATATACCCCATTAAAGTTACGTGTGACGTCACTCCGTGCTAAAAAATGCAGCACGGCGTGACGTCACACGTAACTTTAATGGGCTATATCTTTGTCATTTTTGGTCTAATTTACAAATAAAAAAATACGTGTCCCTTATTTTTGAATAATCTAAAAGACGGACTAATTACATTTTTTAGGGCAACTAGCCCATTATATTAGCCCGAACTATCGACTCGCAACCTGTGTCTCGTGTGGGTGCTGCGCTGACCTGCCGCCGACCAGAGTGCTAATGCTATTACACGCGCTGCACCTGGCTACGGCCGCCACCGAGTACAAGGTACGTGGCTCCTAAAGTCCACCATACACTACCATACACCATGCACCGCGAGCCGAGCCCCGAGCCGTGCCCATTCGTAGACAAATCCGTCATCGCCCATACACTACACGAGCGCCGAGCTGCTTACTACTTTATCTCCAGGCCGCCACCGAGTACAAGGTACGTGGCTTTATACAGGGTGGCGCAATAGAACGTGCATATTGCATCATCTTTTTTCGCGGGGTATGCAGTGCGGGGGCGGGGGGAGCTTAGCGTGATTGGATAGCGGCACTCGTGGAATTTTAGTAACCATGAGTCACTTCGACGGGAAGCGTCGCGCTTTTTGTGTTCGCACGTTTTACGAAAACGGTCGTTCATACATATCGACAAGACGACTATTAATTTCCTGCCCGATTAATTTCCAAAAGAGGTGATATCCCTTGGCCCCCACGTAGTCCTGACTTGATGCCTCCCGACTTTTTTTTGTGGGGATACCTCAAACATAAAGTGTATATGAACAATCCGAAGAACATCAGTCAGCTAAAGGAAAATATCCGTAGGGAAATGGCAGCAATCACCCCAGATTTACTGACAAAAGTTTTGACAAATCTACGTACGCGTTTAGAGGAGTGCCGTCTTCGAGAGGGCCGTCATTTAGATGATATTATTTTTAAAAAATAAACCTAATTTAAGTGCCAAATCATCCTATTTTTTATTTCAACTATACCTTTTGTATTTATTTTTTTAGCCTATACTTAATAAATGCACGTTCTATTGCGCCACCCTGTGCATGCAGGGTACAGCACTGACCCGAGCACTCGGCGAAGAGAGCACTCGTGTTACTAGACGCTCTGCAGTTGGCGATACTGTTGCTCATTGCAAGAGAGTATCTTTTCCAGTCTATATCAGTGTGCTTGTAAAGGGCTCCACGGGCACGCACTGCACACTTGGCCGCCACCGAGTACAAGGTGCGTGGCTCTCTAAGTCTTGTGTACTGGGGTCAGAGTGCGTATACTGAGTTTTGTCGTTCACTTTCGATAGCGGGTGCGTTTGCGTTTTGCATAGGAGTGACAAAGCGCGCCATCTATTTGTCTCTTTGTTACTCCTATGCAAATCGCAAACGCTCTCACTATCGAGAGTGAATGAAAAAACTCAGTATAAGCACTCTGGTTGCGGTCTGGTCTGCGATGACCCGAGCTCTCGAGGAAGAGAGCACTCATGTCACGCCAGGGTACTACGGTCACTGCACGCGCTGCATGTGACTCTCTAAGTTTGTTTACAGGTGACTGATACTGCCTTGACCCGTGGTTCCGACGATCACGAAAATTACATATTTTCCCAAAAAGAAACATAAAAACTTTAACATTTTTTTTAAGCATATTGTCTATTCAAAGTCTCTCTTCTCGTCTAGTTACCGGGTACTGCTCTTGGCTGCTATCATGGACGAGTGAGGAATAATAAATGACAGAAGTGGAGGTTTTGCATAGTAGAATATAGTCACATATTTTTAAATGCTCATATTTTAAACCCAATAACACCTTTTTTTCTTATTTTATTTAATAGGTGAGTCAAAGCAGAAAGTAACAAAGAAAAAATGTGATAACTTTTGTTTGTTTTTTAAGTTCATTGTGAACTAATTAGACCAATTTTGTTTTATTGTTCACTAATGTGGCATTGCCACCGACAGGGTCAGAAGGAGATAATGAAGTGCGTCCAGCAAAACGTCCGCAAGACGACCGACATCAAGTCCAAGCTGGAGGACGTCATCTTGGGACAGGGATCGGCACGTTCCGACTTTATCATGCGGCGGAAAGGTAATCACGTCTACAGTCCAGTTTTCGTACTTAACAGAACGTTTTTTATTGCGATTATTTAGGTACAATTGAGTTACCTTACATTGTCGATGTAAAATAATAAAATAAATGCTAACACACTTACACTTTTGTAATGTATTGTGGAGAAGTTGTTATTCTCAGAAAGAATTCTCATTTTGTCTGTTGTTAATTTAGGTACTTATAATGTTATCCCCTGCTTTGAAGCCTCATGTAGTGGAGAAAAAAAAACTCCACTCAGACCGTCTTTTCTCAAATAATCTTGAACCTAATGAATAATAACAACATAAAAATCCCATGCAGGCAATCAACAACTTCTAATATCCACATACGCACATACTTCATAAGCTTAAGTTACATCATTTAGAATGTCAAAATGAAAGAAAAAAGAAAGAAAGAAAGAAGGATTTTATTAGAATTGTCACAGAAACAAAAAAATGCAGTGGAAAAGACAGACAGTCTAAAAAAAGAATGATTGTAAATTTCGTATTATTCTGTACGGAGATACACTGATGTCCGATATGAAACGAACTGACTTTGGGTACTTATCACTGATGTATTGTCAATAGTAACTAGGACTAAGGATGAAGGGCGAGATGAACTGATACTGTACTGATAATGATCATCATCATCATCATTCAGCCACAAGAAGTCCACTGCTGGACATAGGCCTCCTCCACGGATTTCCAAAAAGACCGGTCGGAAGCGGCTCGCATCCAGCGTCTTCCCGCCACTTGGATGAGATCGTCTGTCCATCTTGTGGCTGGTCGTCCTACGCTGCGCTTGCCGATATGTGGTCTCCATTCGAGAATTTTTCGGCCCCACCGGCCATCACTGATAATGATAAATTTTTTAAATTATGTAAAATGTGTTTTGGTAGTAAACTGTAGGTATCTATTCTATTTAAAAATAGTACATTGTTCACCGAGAGGAGAAAGTGACCGATTACCGTCGAGGGTGTCGTTTGACAACACGTTTGAAACACCTGAGATCGGGAATCGCAGTTTCTCTCGAGTGATACATAGTGCTTTATACTACACCTACAAGGAAAATAAAAAACGAAATCTTTACTAATTGAAATTTATATTGAAATTGTTGCTAGTGGCCAGTGTCATTTTGCGAACTTGGAGATAAAAACTCACTGTAAAAACTTTTTGGCTTTCGATATTTAGGTTACCGGCGCATAGTCTTACCCAAAATTAAAAAAGAAAAACCACGTAAGAAATGGATTTTCATACACTTTTCTCTCCCGCTCAGATGCGTTTTCTCCCCGCATATTCGTTCGATATGCAATGACGTACTTTCTACCGTAAATTTGATAAAGTATCAAGGTACTTTCCAAGCAGGTGTAGTATAAAAAAACTTCCCGGTCGGCAGGCGCGGCGGGCGGCAGCGGGGGCGCGGGCGGGGGCGGGGGCGGGGGCGGGCTGAAGCGCGACCGCTGGCGCAAGGAGTGGGGGCGCCGCGAGCCCGCCGCCGCCGCGCCCCCGCCGCCCGCGCTCGCCGCCGCGCTCGCCGCAGAGGTGGCGCTCACCGTGCTGCACGCGCTAGAGCTTATTGTGCAGGTAATAAGGTCGCCGATGGCTCGGCACACGGAGGCTGAGGTGGTGCCGCTTGGTGTTAGCTTATTGTGCAGGTAATAAGGTCGCCAGTGCCGCGGCACACGAAGACTGAGGTGGCTGTGATGATACCGCGTAGTGTTAGCTTATCGCGCAGGTAATGCGCAGATATCATTATACTATCTCAAGTTTTTTCTTTGGTATTCCACATTAGCTGAGCATTAACAGTAGGTACCTTAATTATGTTAAGGTTGTGCCTGGGTCCTGTTAATTTAGTACCTAATTAATAAATTTTATTTTTTCCTAACTTAAAGACTAATTTATGAAAACATATATTTGTTATACAGTGTGGCCCTGGATAAAGTGCAATCCCGAAAGGGGATGAAACTAGACCATGAATCATTGACTAGAAAAATATTAAAAAAAAATAAAAAATTATTGTAGGATTTATTGGTATTTTAAGATTTTCATGTTTCATTAAGGACTCTATGTACAAAAGTATTGATTTCTTCCAAAATAATGGGTCTATTTCTTTGAAATAAAAAAAAACAGTATGCCTAATACCTGGCGATGACCATGAAATAATAAATAGTCTGCAAAAAAGTAACTATCTTGGGTAAAAAAATGTATTTTTATGAAAAAAATGATTTTTTTAGACGTTTATTTTAAAAAACTTCAAATTACTAAAAAAATGTGCCCTATAACTATGTTATTTTATAGCTTACTTTTATTCTTTACCATTTTAGCTTCCAAATAAAAAAAAAACAATGTTCTAACTAAAAAAATGGCTAGGAGTTATTTACATTTTAGTAGGTAATAAAAGTCAGACTTTAATCACAATAACTTTATTAATAAAATTATCCGTAATTTACAATTTTGCATTTTTATTTAATGCATTAAATGTTCAAAATGGCCTCCTCGATTTTGCAAGCACATTACTGCACGAATATTAATTTGCTTAGTGGCTCTGCGAATCATTCCTGGATAATTTTTAATGTCATTTGCGCACTGAATTATTCGGTCGTGCAACTGTGCCTCGGTATTTATTGGCGTGCTGTATACTCTTTGCTTCATGACACCCCATAAAAAATAATCTAGGGGTGTCAGATCAGGTGAACGCGCTGGCCAGCCTACTGGCCCTCCTCGGCCAATCCACCGGTTCGGGTAATTTTCGTTCAAAAATCGCCGCACCTCCCGCCCATAATGTGCAGGACATCCATCCATTTGGAGATACATACGCCCACGCCGTCTCGTAGCCAGGGGAACATCTTCCATCAACATGGGTAAATTTTGTAGTAATTCTAAAAAACGTTCAGCATTTAGGGTTCTGGGTAAAATGACTGGACCAATTAAAATGTCGTCGATTAAGACTGCCCATACGTTTATTGAAAATTTTACTTGAAAAGTAGATGCCCGCTTCAATCGTGGATTTTCGTGAGACCACTGGTGCAAATTTCTGCAGTTTGTAATGCCGTCTCGGGTAAATGTCGCTTCGTCCATCCAAAAAATGCGTTTGGGAAAATTTGGGTCAGCTCTAATTTTTCTTAGAATCCACGTCGACATTACGCATCTTGGACGATTATCTACATTTTCGTGTAAATGTTGTACTCGTTGGTAATGGAAAGGATGCAATCCCTCCTTTTTCAAAATTCGCCAGACAGACGTCTTCGATATGCCATGACGCAACGCTAATCGTCTTATGCTTGTTGTAGGGTCAGCAAACAGATCGTTTAAAATGGCCTCTTCTATCGCATTGTCAATAACGACAGCTGGATGCTCACGGCGATCTCGTGCCAAACCAAGTCCAATGTTGGAGAGCCTCCTATGAATCTCTTGAAAATTTCGAGCTGAGGGTATGAGTCTGCCCGGGAAAGCATTTATGTATGCAGTCCGAGCATGTCGGCTATTTCTCGAGGTGAGATCTCTGTCAATCGCGGCATTTCGTCAACACTTAACAGCAGAACAGGAACAGTCCAAACGTAACGAACAGTAGAAAACGTAACAGTCAACAATGTAACAAAAACTTAATAACAAATCAACGAGAACACAATGCGAGAACGAGAACAGTAGTAGCAGCGGCGAGAATATCGGAGCGACTGTGTAAGTCCTGTTTCGAACCCCCTGCCTCCCCTCCCCTCGCCTTCCCTCTACCTGAGTGTAGAACAAAAGGACTGCGACTGCCGAAGGGCACAGAGTAGGACGGAAACAATGGAAAAAACTGTCTCTACCTGCACGGTAACACGATTAGGCTCCACTTTAAAAGTTCGTAGATAGCGTGTTTTTTTAGTTAGAACATTGTTTTTTTTTTATTTGGAAGCTAAAATGGTAAAGAATAAAAGTAAGCTATAAAATTACATAGTTATAGGGCACATTTTTTTAGTAATTTGAAGTTTTTTTAAATAAACGTCTAAAAAAATCATTTTTTTCATAAAAATACATTTTTTTACCCAAGATAGTTACTTTTTTGCAGACTATTTATTATTTCATGGTCATCGCCAGGTATTAGGCATACTGTTTTTTTTTATTTCAAAGAAATAGACCCATTATTTTGGAAGAAATCAATACTTTTGTACATAGAGTCCTTAATGAAACATGAAAATCTTAAAATACCAATAAATCCTACAATAATTTTTTATAAATTTTTTTTATATTTTTCTAGTCAATGATTCATGGTCTAGTTTCATCCCCTTTCGGGATTGCACTTTATCCAGGGCCACACTGTATAGTTGCATGATCCGAAGCAAATATTGTCAAAGTTGTGTACCAATAAGTGGCAAACATGTATGTTCTAATACTATTATTAATTAAGTTTACCATAATGTTTGCATGATTTGCTGTTGGTGTGCCTTATATATAAATAAATAAATAAATAAATAAATAAAGTAATAGGGTCGCTGGTGGCGCGGCACACGAAGACTGAGGTGGCTGTGATGATACCGCGTAGTGTTAGCTTATCGTGCAGGTAATAAGGTCGCTGATGGCTCGGCACACGGAGGCTGAGATGGTGCCGCGTGGTGTTAGCTTATCGTGCAGGTAATAAGGTCGCTGGTGGCGTGGCAGCCGGTCGTACTCACTGCCAATGTGGCGGTCACGTTGCTACACGCGCTCGAGCTTATTGTGCACGTGGCAAAACGCTGAGCGAAGGGTATTTTTGGTGTCATTTTATTCTTATTTATGATAGTAGAATCCAACTTACACGCTAAATCACGATTTTTTTAATTTTGAATGTATGTTGGTTGGTATGTACCAAATTAATATAACATTTACATACAGGCACATAAATTGCTTCTGGCCCCACACTAGGATACCCTGTGTCGTGGGAACCAGAAACAGCGACGTCACTAACATGTAAACATCCAAGAACTGGGTTTCTTTTTTTTTTGTCCCCAGCCGGAATTTGAACCCGGGACCTCCCGCATGGTATGCAGATGCGCTAACCACTGCGCCACAGAGGTCGTTTTCGTTTTTAACGTTTTCTACTCCATTGTAAAGTGTATAACTGCCTTGTGCGACTGTTTTGTAATGTGGTGTCCACGCTGCTCGCGAAGTTGACCGAGGTTGGGCGAATACAAGTAGTGTGGAGAGGCACTTCGTCTCACCTCGTCCAACCTCGAGCGTGTAGCGACGTACTCCGGTCAACTTTCCCGAGGAGCTTCGCGAGTGGTCTGGAGGAGGCATTATGGGCCTTTTACACGAGGCCAATAGCTGTGACAATCCAGTAAGCCAGGACAATAGAACAATATTCAAAATCGTTCTATTTCATTGGATTGTCTTCATCCATTCGCTTGGGCCAATCTAATGCATTGTCCTGGCTCTATTCACACGAAGACAATATTGGACTGGCTTACTGGATTGTCTCAGCTATTCTTCATCATCAACCCATCATGTCCTCACCGAGGGGCACGGGTCTCTTCCTTGAGGAAGGTATAGGCCATACTCCACCACGGGGGCCAAGTCCGGATCGGTGGAGGCTTGTAAGACTAGTGGCTGGTCTTACTGTCAGAAGTTTTCAAGCCGCCCTAAGGCCTCTGACTTGGCTTAACGACTGCCATCTATCGACGGCAGCCGGCACCAGCTGCTTAACGTGCCTTGCGAAGCACGGAACCGCTCGGAAAAATGCCACTAGCGTTAGTCATAGACGGTGACCCATCTATGGACTGAACGCGCCGTATGTTGCTTAACCTTAGTGATCGTTTAAGATCACTCAGGCAGCCCAGGCTACTCAGCTATTGGCCTCGTGGAAAAGGCCCATTAGAGCGTGTACGTTCCGTCCTAGACGTGCGGGTCTCGTGTACAATCTGTCAAGAAAATGTAGACATTAAAGAGTACGGTTTTGCTCGGACTTTTTGTCTGCATTTGTTAATAGTTTGCACTTGCAAGCATTATATAAATTACAAACTTGAGCTTTTACATAAATTAAGGTAATGTTCTTCAATAAATATAGTAAATGTTTAGATTTTTCAATAAAACAATTAGTAAACTTTCGACATTTTTAAGAGTAGAGTTCAGGCACACTATCTCCATCTTCAGAACAATAATTTGTAATCCTATCCGTACGTAGGTATATAAGTATATTATATTTATGTCTATTTCTGCTTATTATTTATTTATTTATTTCATAACACGTATGTATGTATGTACTATTTATCTTTGTAGGTGTATGTATATATGTACTACTTATATATGTTTTATGTATCTTTACGATAATACTATATATTATTTAATAAAACATTAAAATATCACTCCACTGTTTGGCACTACCCCCACCTTCTCCACGTCACCTGTTGGTTGGCTAGAATAAAATACTATTTAGTATTAAGCCCGCCAATTGTACAATTTTTACTGGTATGTACAATAAAGAATTTAATAATAATAATAATAAACTTTCACTTCCGGTTTCTAGTATTTTTTGACGAACTGTAAAAGGCCCATTAGAGCGTGAACGTTCCGTCCCAGACGTGCGGTCCGCTGGAGCACGGGCAGGCGGCTTGCGGCGCGGCGCTGCTAGTGCTTCTGCTGGGGATGCAGCGCCCGCGCTGCGCCGCCGTCGCCGTGCTGCCGCATTTGCTGGCCAGCGTGCGCGCCTTCACGCTCAAGGTAAAGTCCGTTCGCTTAGATAGTGTAAACGGTAAGTGTAAACCTTGGTCGGTTGTTTCCACGCGTTCAATCAACGTTTCCACGTCTGTTTTGTAATTGATCTAGTAATTGTAATACTGCATGAGGCAAACCACACCGATGACATTCCACAGACTGTGGTTAATTGAGTAGGTATGTTTTTTTTAAATTAAAAACTGGTAGACTACGTGTTTCGGAAAGAAAGATCCAAAGGATCGTATGTTGATCAAAGCTATGAGTAACTAGTACCATACGATAGCAGCTTTCACTCAACTCCGCCTTCGAAAGGAGATGAGATCTATCTTGGTTAGCTACATAACATAACATAACATTTACATACAGGCACATACATTGTTTCTGGCCCCACACTAGGATATCCCGGGAACCAGAAACAGGGACGTCACAAACATGTTGACGTCCACGTGGACCTACGGTACACGCGGGCAATCTTGGTTTTACAATAAAAATATTTAAAAAAAAAACTCACCCCCTTATCCCCGAAGGGGTAGGCAGAGGCACCAGTCTCTACAACTGGACCCACGTTTTGCCGAGTTTATTAGGTCCCAAACGTCTATTTATTTCAATAATATAACTTAGACGGCCAAAACACTTCAAATAGAAAAAAAACATAATACACAATATATATAATGAAGCACAAAATAAAACACTACTCTTCATCACTCGGAAGTGTCCTCTGAATATTCATCTCCACCGGTATTTAGAACTGTGCTGCCGCTAAGGGCCGAAACTAGCGATGGCAATGAGCCGTTTTCCGCAGATGTATCACACATGGCTATTGGGCTGAGGTCCAAAATTGCATTCCTTTGACAGCTGTAATTTTTTTTTTAGTTCTTCTGAAAACGGCTCATAATCGAAAGAAACTACTCGAGCTGCTCGATTATTTGCGTAACTCGGACTACTCGAGCTACGGTTGTCGATTACTCGAGTAGTAAGCCGAGCGGTTTTTGTTCGCCCACTCACACTCACGACTCGACGCTCGCTATCCAACGATTACTCGAGCAACTCGGTATGTTGTAGGTAAGTAAGTACTGAATTTCTTGGAAGTTGACAGTTTGTTCGTTTCATAGGCGTTCGCTCGTGCACCACATAACTTTGAGAGTTTGAGTTACTTATTAAAGTAAAATGTGTGTGAGTGAAACTGTGAAGTTAAGTTTAAACTGAGGCGTGTATAGGTACTAATAAAAGTGTGTGTAAAATATTAAATAAATATTTCATGACAAAGTGTGGATGTAGTTAGATTACCTAACTACGTACCTTACGACAATATGTTTCAATTTTCTTAGTTTTATCTTTTTGTGATTATATCGATGCTGAAGTAATAAAATCACTTTAATTTTATTTTATTAAGTAAACATGTTTTTTTTATCAAACTGTACGCAGCTGCTCTCATCCAACCACTCGAGCGATTCGCTCACCAGAATCGCTCGATTATTGAAACCACTCGAGAGGTGAGTACTCGATTATTAAATATGCTCGATTATTGCCATCGCTAGCCGAAACACATAACCGCGATGCGACGCCGCAACGCTAAAAACCGCGGTTTACGCTTCTACGTTGCGGTGTCGCAAAAAAGGGCTTCATTGTCTAAAAAACTGAAAAAGTTTCATTGTCGTACGGTAGGGTGACCAGTTCCTCGTGATTTTTTATTGTAGATAGACGTGTCTCTGCCATAGATCGTAATAAACATATTGCTTATTTGTTATTAATAAGAAATTACTCTGTTTTAAATGTACAGCTCCACCATTTTCAGTCCCTTTTTTAAATTAAAAAGAAAAACTACACTACTTTTTCGTTGTAATTATCATAAAATATTTCACAAATGCTTTTCCATGCCTCTTGTTTTACAGTACATAATAATAAAAGCCAAAATTAATTAACTCATGGGTCTTCTTTGCTGGCACGAACTATACGCGCTACATGCAATGTTCGCCCCATGCGCTCAGAGGCCGCCTGTTTCATTAGTGATAGCTCTTTCTGTAATTATTATTGTTCTCTTGCGTACAGTTTCAAATATTCGTATCTAATAATGATAGTGCTTATTCTCTAAGGTTAGTGCCCCAGTAATAAATAACACTTTAAAGTCTAATTTATAATTTTGTATGTAACGTTACAGACCTACTTACACAATTTTTGATATTTCCTTTGTTTTGTTCTTCCAAAAATTTTACATTAACTCGCCCTAGATTTCTTTTAAACTGTTACAGTACCTTTTGACTAAAGCGTAATGCCGAACGTAGTTGACATTAATATTATTCTTCCTTGCAAATTTATCTTGTATTCGGTTTGTTTTGTTATCATCAAAACCATGATAAATCACTGTATTTTTGTAATTCTTGTACTAAGATATCATAAGTAACCTTTAACATTGAATTAAATTTAATGCCTTTAGTAACTGTGTTTTTGCCCTCCAATATGGCCTCCACAGTACTCGCGAAGTTGACCGAGTTTAGGGTAATACGATAGGTGTGGAGAGGCATTTGCCAACAAACTGTTATGCAGTTTGGCAAGAACCAACTTCTGTATTTTACTGTATATTTATCTGAATAAACGTCTTCAATCAATCAAACTTCGTCCACCTCGTCCAACCTCGAGTGTGTAGCGACGTACTTTGGTCAACTTTCTCGAGTGGTTTACTAATGTATTGCCAAAAATCGTTTCCCAAAGTATTACTTCCCAAACTATTTTCCGCAAATTATCACTTGGCAAAAAAACATTTCTCAAAACAACTTAAAGCAAATAAACAGTTAGCAAAAGTTATTATGGCAAGTTATTGTTTACCAAATAAATACTTGGCCAAAATTCATTTTACCAAAGAGGCAACAAGAGGCAAGGTAAGAACGCATCAAAGTCGAGTCTGTTTTCGATCTTACATAGAGAACCTAACGCTCCGACGCGCTCCGCTTCGCTACGCGCGTCGTCGCACCTATATTTCTGTTGTCACGTATTCTTTACAACGCCGACCCCCCGTTCCATTATTTGTAAATAACACTTGCCAAAATAAAACGTTAGCATAATAAACGTTTGTCTTAATAAAACTTGACGCAGTAAAATTATGCGAAATGATAATTTGACCAAATGAATAAAATGCGAAATGAAAACTTGCTAAAGTTTCATTTGGGAAATGAAACTGATGCCATAAGTTTATTGGGAAGTAAAATTTGACGAAAAATACTTTGGCTAAACGGCGGTATCCCTTCTCGAGTACTTTGTCGAGGAACTTCGCGAGTAGCCCGGAGGAGGCATAATAAACTTTACTGTTAAGTTTTAACTGGCGAACTTGTTACTAAATATACATTTCGTAATTTTTAACTTACCAAAACCACCATACAGGGTGTAGCGTTATTAGTGGTCCAAGCTTACACAATACAATTACCCATCACATACCCAAATTTGAAATAATTTTACCCACAGGTCTGGCCAAAAAATTTTTTTAAAATTATTTACTAAAAAAATACTTTTTTTACATCTATGTAGCTGTAATTTCGACAAATGAGTGTCTTTTTCGGATCTGTTTTTTTGTTTTCTACACCTCTATACGATTTGAATGTATCTGTAATGAATGTGTATCGCCTTCTTAAGCTTGGACCACTATTAACGCTACACACTGTATACAATAGGGTAGTTGTTTCCAGGGTAAAAATAATTAAATTCTATTTAGTCCGTATTTTAGATTATAAAAAAATACTGGACACGCATTTTTTCTTTTTTCGATTAAAGAAAAAACAACAAAGATATAGCTCATTAAAGTTACGTGTGACGTCACTCCGTGCTAAAAACTGCAGCACGGCGTGACGTCGCACGTAACTTTAATGGGCTATATCTTTGTCATTTCCGGTCTAATTTACAAATAAAAAAATACGTGTCCCTTATTTTTGAATAATCTAAAAGGCGGACTAATTACATTTTTTAGGGCAATTAGCCTATTGCTGGGTTAAATCAGTGCCATAATGAAGTCCCCGCCCGCAGCTGGGCTGGTCGTGCGGGGGCGCGCGCGGGCTGTGGGGCGTGGTGCTGCGCGCGTGCGCAGGCCGGCGCACCGCGCGCGCGCACGCCGCCGCCACGCTTTACGCGCTCATGCGCGCGCACGCAGACATGGGGCACGTGAGTCGCAAGCAAGCCCTCGCCCTTACGCTAGGGAACATACACCGCACACTTGCAAGAACAACGTGTTTTCGGGACCGTTCGAGATGTTCGGTAAAGGGTAAAAATAAAAACGAGGTCCGATATCGCCGGACCTGCCTTTATTTGAAGGTGGCAGCCCCACATGCATTATGGGGCGTCTCAACCTGATGTAGCTCGCTATCTAATCTCGTCTCATTATCTGTCGGCCTTGAAGTATGTAATAGTCTAAGCAACCGAAGCGACTGCGTCATGAGTAGAAATCTTACGCCGAAAAGATCGGTAGATTCTTGCTGTGGTCATTAAACTGGTTTTTAGTAGGTACTGTCTTTAGTGGATCTTCATCTTAAAAATACATTATCATCATCATCAACCCATTATGTCCCCACCGAGGGGCACGGGTCTCTTACCTGAGGAAGGTATAGGCCATACTCCACCACGGGGGCCAAGTCCGGATTGGTGGAGGTTTGTAAGACTAGTGGCTGGTCTTACTGTCGGAAGTTTTCAAGCCGCCCTAAGGCCTCTGACTTGGCTTAACGACTGCCATCTGTCGACGGCAGCCGGCACCAACTGCTTAACGTGCCTTGCGAAGCACGGAACCGCTACGTACGTTACATGAGAGCATTTTTTTAAGGTTTCAAAGTAATGGCCGAAAGAAATAGCGCTATAACGTGATGCAGTGTCTCTTTTGCTCATTGTTCCGGAGTTTTCGGAGTAAGTAAAATCGCTTTAATAGTAGATTAGTAGCCAAGGGCTGTAAGGCATCAATTGCAGCCCGAGATATTTAGGCGCACGAGCGCAGCGAGGGTGCAATTGATGCTTACACCCGAGCTAACTACTCTGCTTTACATCTCGATTGTGAGGTAAGTAGAAATAAATTAGGTACCTACTCGTTTTTCTTTTCGCCACTTCATGAACTCGTCGTAAGTTTTCAAATATCTTTTTAGAACTTTCAGGCAAAATATTGTTAATTGCTGCTTCAGCTTCCATTTTCATTGAATCGGGAGTGCAGCTTATATCTTCATCACTTGCATGCAAACTCATGTTTTTGTCCTAATTAGCAAGTAATTATAAAAAAATCCCAAAAACAAACAATATTTAAAGTAAAAGTTTTCTGTTCCCGCCTTTTTTCATCTTTTTTTTTATTATTCTTTTTAAGAACGAAATTGAGCTTCGCCGTTCGATATTTAAAATTGATGACTATTATACTCATACGAAGACAAGGCTGAATAGCGAAGCGACCTCTTTTGTCATTGGGCTGAATGCATGATGTCTATTGCCAGTATGATGGTTAAATGTACGCGAACTTTTTGAAAGAGTGAAGAGTTTTTTTTTAATTACTTACAGCCAACATTTTCTAGCAACATTATTACCCTAGAGCGCTAACTGGTCACCTACAAGCCCCATTTGGGGGTAATAAGGACCTACTTACCGAATATGAGAGATGTAAAAAAATATATCTATGAATAAAAAATGGTTTTCTTCGAAATATCACGTTGTTCTTGCAAGGGTGCGACATTATGTTATGATCTCAAAGATTACAAGTTATATTTTTTCACTGTACTTCAAGTAACAAACATTTAGTATCCGAAAGTAAAAGAAAAAAATGTTAAATCCGCTGCGGACAAATACAATTTATATCTACTGCCCTTGTTTCGATCACCAAACGAAAATTCGAAAAGAGATAATATTAAATTGTATCTATCTCTCTCTCTCTCACACACACAAGAGTTTTGCTCTCACACATACCACGCAAACAACACACATGGACCACGTGAGTCTCGCTCGGTCACACACACCACACAGACACATGGGCCACGTGAATATTGCCACACTTGACGCAGACAAGTGGGCACGTGAGTCTTGCTCTGTCTCAAACACCACACAGACACATGGGGCATGCGAATGTCGCTCTGTCCCGCTATCTGTCAGCTAATTTACGATGCCAATGTAAAATATATCTAAACAGCAATATTTAAAGCCCATATTTGAATGATATTATTTTTGCCGGGTGGTGGCAGAGTCGTGTAAGTGGGCTATGACCTTTACTCTGTCTCACACACCGCACACATACATAAGCCACGTGAGTGTCGCTCTGTCACACACACCACGCAAACACATGGGCCACGAGAGTGCCACTCCTGTCACACACCACACAGACTTCAGCTCGATGTCCTGCTGGCCTGTTGGCCTATTTTTTTTCAATACACAACTGTTTATAGCCACGCCCCAATGTATTTCTTTATTTCAATAAAACCACGCACAGTTACTTCCAGTTATTTATTAAAATGCAATCACACTTTTACTGTACAAAGTACACTAACAACAAGACAAGACACCAGACTCCTGAAAACCTTCTAAAACCCACTCCTCCCGCAGAACTTCAGCCATGTGAAGATGCAAGTGACGATGGCGCTGTCGTCTCTAGTGGGCACGTCCACCAGACTCCTGAAAACCTTCTAAAACCCACTCCTCCCGCAGAACTTCAGCCATGTGAAGATGCAAGTGACGATGGCGCTGTCGTCTCTAGTGGGCACGTCCACCAGACTCCTGAAAACCTTCTAAAACCCACTCCTCCCGCAGAACTTCAGCCATGTGAAGATGCAAGTGACGATGGCGCTGTCGTCTCTAGTGGGCACGTCCACCAGACTCCTGAAAACCTTCTAAAACCCACTCCTCCCGCAGAACTTCAGCCATGTGAAGATGCAAGTGACGATGGCGCTGTCGTCTCTAGTGGGCACGTCCACCAGACTCCTGAAAACCTTCTAAAACCCACTCCTCCCGCAGAACTTCAGCCATGTGAAGATGCAAGTGACGATGGCGCTGTCGTCTCTAGTGGGCACGTCCACCAGACTCCTGAAAACCTTCTAAAACCCACTCCTCCCGCAGAACTTCAGCCATGTGAAGATGCAAGTGACGATGGCGCTGTCGTCTCTAGTGGGCACGTCCACCAGACTCCTGAAAACCTTCTAAAACCCACTCCTCCCGCAGAACTTCAGCCATGTGAAGATGCAAGTGACGATGGCGCTGTCGTCTCTAGTGGGCACGTCCACCAGACTCCTGAAAACCTTCTAAAACCCACTCCTCCCGCAGAACTTCAGCCATGTGAAGATGCAAGTGACGATGGCGCTGTCGTCTCTAGTGGGCACGTCCACCAGACTCCTGAAAACCTTCTAAAACCCACTCCTCCCGCAGAACTTCAGCCATGTGAAGATGCAAGTGACGATGGCGCTGTCGTCTCTAGTGGGCACGTCCACCAGACTCCTGAAAACCTTCTAAAACCCACTCCTCCCGCAGAACTTCAGCCATGTGAAGATGCAAGTGACGATGGCGCTGTCGTCTCTAGTGGGCACGTCCACCAGACTCCTGAAAACCTTCTAAAACCCACTCCTCCCGCAGAACTTCAGCCATGTGAAGATGCAAGTGACGATGGCGCTGTCGTCTCTAGTGGGCACGTCCACCAGACTCCTGAAAACCTTCTAAAACCCACTCCTCCCGCAGAACTTCAGCCATGTGAAGATGCAAGTGACGATGGCGCTGTCGTCTCTAGTGGGCACGTCCACCAGACTCCTGAAAACCTTCTAAAACCCACTCCTCCCGCAGAACTTCAGCCATGTGAAGATGCAAGTGACGATGGCGCTGTCGTCTCTAGTGGGCACGTCCACCAGACTCCTGAAAACCTTCTAAAACCCACTCCTCCCGCAGAACTTCAGCCATGTGAAGATGCAAGTGACGATGGCGCTGTCGTCTCTAGTGGGCACGTCCACCAGACTCCTGAAAACCTTCTAAAACCCACTCCTCCCGCAGAACTTCAGCCATGTGAAGATGCAAGTGACGATGGCGCTGTCGTCTCTAGTGGGCACGTCCACCAGACTCCTGAAAACCTTCTAAAACCCACTCCTCCCGCAGAACTTCAGCCATGTGAAGATGCAAGTGACGATGGCGCTGTCGTCTCTAGTGGGCACGTCCACCAGACTCCTGAAAACCTTCTAAAACCCACTCCTCCCGCAGAACTTCAGCCATGTGAAGATGCAAGTGACGATGGCGCTGTCGTCTCTAGTGGGCACGTCCACCAGACTCCTGAAAACCTTCTAAAACCCACTCCTCCCGCAGAACTTCAGCCATGTGAAGATGCAAGTGACGATGGCGCTGTCGTCTCTAGTGGGCACGTCCACCAGACTCCTGAAAACCTTCTAAAACCCACTCCTCCCGCAGAACTTCAGCCATGTGAAGATGCAAGTGACGATGGCGCTGTCGTCTCTAGTGGGCACGTCCACCAGTCTTAGCGAGGAGTCGCTGCGGCGCGCGCTTAAGACGGCGCTGCTGTATGCTGAGCGGGACTTGGAACTGAGGGACACCGCGCTGCCTGAACAGGTCGGCTTGTTGGGAAATGTAGACTACAGTGACAGTAGTTACGTTTTTCTTCTTTAGTGTCAAAAGTGCCATCTATCCTTAGTGTCTAAACACACTAGGCCGAAAATACGCGGCCGAAGTTCGGCATGATTACGCCGGCAATGTATGTTAAATAGGCTAGTTGCCCTGTAAATGTAATTAGTCCGTCTTTTAGATTATTCAAACATAAGGGACACGTATTTTTTTATTTGTAAATTAGACCAAAAATTACAAAGATATAGCCCATTAAAGTTACGTGTGACGTCACGCCGTGCTGCATTTTTTAGCACTGAGTGACGTCACACGTAACTTTAATGGGCTATATCTTTGTTATTTTTTGTTTAATCGAAAAAAGAAAAAATACGTGTCCAATATTTTTTATAATCTAAAATACGGACTAAATAGAATTTACTTATTTTGACCCTGGAAACTACCCTATTACTGATGACACAACATGCCGAGATTACGTCGCGTTATAGCGTACAGCCGAACTTCGGTCGGGCGTAAGTTCAGCAGCGATTCGGGGGCAACGTTTTGTATAGGAGCATTTTTGTTTTTGTTTTGTTTTGTTTTGTACGCCACCGCGTAATTTCGGCTCTTATCGTGTGTCATATCAGCCGAATGCGTCGGAACGTAAAATCGGTCGCGTATTTTCGGCCTAGGGTGTTTAGACACCACATCTCGCTCCTAACAGCGCGTCACTGCGATTCGTTGGTTTGGTACTGTGGTAGACATAGACAATGTGGGCTATATCCACATAACTATACATTATTGTATTAGTATATTGTATTAAATACAATATAATAATGTAATGTACAATAAACTTCAAAATATATATTAATATATAACTTATAACTAAATCTTAAACACGTATAAAATACTATGTACACATTTATCATCATTTATTATTTACATCTTACTTACATATTAATATTTCATAATAAGAGACAGTCACAAATTGCATTCACACTAGAACATAAGATAATAACGTATCCGTTATTATTGTGAATCAGCTGGTTGTCAGGTCTCATGGAACCGCGCTCTTGCCGATCACCCCACTGTGTGAAAACCGGCCGCCGCACGCGCATACCGCGTGATGACGCGCATACCGCGTGATGACGCGCTGGCCGCGCTCCTCAAGACCAGCCAGTCAGAAACTATACGCGACGCTAGGCACACGCTGCCCGCTTTTGCGCTACTGTATTCGACGGTTTACTAATGTATTGCCAAAAATCGTTTCCCAAAGTATTACTTCCCAAACTATTTTCCGCAAATTATCACTTGGCAAAAAAACATTTCTCAAAACAACTTAAAGCAAATAAACAGTTAGCAAAAGTTATTATGGCAAGTTATTGTTTACCAAATAAATACTTGGTCAAAATTCATTTTACCAAGCAGTCAAAAGTATCGTTTCTGTTTTCGATCTTATATAGAGAACCTAACGCTCCGACGCGCTCCGCTTCGCTACGCGCGTCGTCGCACCTATATTTCTGTTGTCACGTATTCTTTACATCGCCGACCCCCCGTTCCATTATTTGAAAATAACACTTGCCAAAATAAAACGTTAGCCTAATAAACGTTTGTCTTAATAAAACTTGACGCAGTAAAATTATGCGAAATGATAATTTGACCAAATGAATAAAATGCGAAACGAAAACTTGCTAAAGTTTCATTTGGGAAATGAAACTGATGCCATAAGTTTATTGGGAAGTAAAATTTGGCGAAAAATACTTTGGCTAAACGGCGGTATCCCGTATTCGACGCTTGTTATTTCTCTGCATAAAACTCGGTGTTGCTAAGCTCTAAATCATCTTCTGTGCTTGTGACTCTCTGCTGTGCTCTGTACTCCTTCTTAATGCTTCTGTTCTGTGCTTGTGCATTAAAGACTGAACTTGCTGTGAAGTGTTGGATTTATTACGCCGCTTCCCTACTGCAGCTAAGTACCTACACCTAGATGTCTTTGCTTACCACACACCAGAACACCTAAAACAACCTGCGCAAAACGGTGCTAATGTACACCGAGCGTGACCTGGGTGCCTATACTGAGTTTTTTCATTCACTCTCGATAGTGAGAGCGTTTGCGATTTGCATAGGAGTGACAGAGAGACAACTAGATGGCGCGCTTTGTTACTCCTATGCAAAACGCAAACGCTCTCGCTATCGAAAGTGAATTACAAAACTCAGTATACGCACTCTGGAGTACAGGACCAAGGCGCTGCCTGAACAGGTGGGCTGGTTGCGGTACTTAGATTGCACTGACAGTGGTTTTGTTTGCTTTATCTACTTCAGACGTAGAACATCTAGCTCAAAACTACTGTATGCCGAGCGAGGCTTGGAGCCGAGGGACACCGCGCTGCCTGAACAGGCCGGCTTGTTTGGCAAATTTAAACCCTATGTTTTTCTTCTTTAGTGTCGAAAGAGTCAACTATTCTCAGAAATCTTGCACTCAACACCGCGCCACAGCGAGTCGCTGGTTTGATACTATGATAGATATAGAAAAACTAGCTCATATCGACGCTACTAAACGCCGAGCGGGACTTCGGGCTCAGGGACAAGGCGCTGCCTGTACAGGTCGGCTGGTGCGGTACTTAGATTGCGCTGACAGTGATTTGTTTTTTGTTGTCTAGGAAAGGAAGTAGAATTCGGGTCGTTGGTTACTCGTCTCTGACTGTTACTTACCCAATAACCTATTTACAGTCTGTAAAATATAGCTTGAGCTCCGCGACAGCTGTCACACTGACAGGGCTAGGTTACGATATTGCTTAGACATCGAATAGTGTGCAGTTAGTACGGAGTTTTCACAGTACAAATATTCTGTGAAAAAATTCAAAACTTCGTGGACGCAATTTAGATGACAGCTGTCGCGGAGCTCAAGCTATATTTTACAGACTACAGCGCCACCAAGTTATCTGTTCAGGTGGGGAAAATTGTAACTAACTTTTAAATTGTAAATCCTGTCCCCATTTTTTGTTTTATTTATTTACTTGCTAAGATTTATAGACATATTTTCATTAAAATTGAAAGACGGGTTAAAATATTCTCATTTGTCTAGGTAAATTTCTCAAATGTTACCACTAAATTCTCCACTAGCGCCGTCATAAACTGAAAAGACAAGACGGTGGCACTGTATACCTATACAGTGCCACCGTCTTGTCTGTTCAGTTGATATTACAAACAACAACGCAATTATTATTTATACTACACCAGCTTGGAAAGTACCTTGATACTTTATCAAATTTACGGTAGAAAGTACGTGATTGCATATCGAACAAATATGCGGGGAGAAAACGCATCTGAGCGGGAGAGAAAAGTGTATGAAAATCCATTTCTTACGTGGTTTTTCTTTTTTAATTTTGGGTAAGACTATGCGCCGGTAACCTAAATATCAAAAGCCAAAAAGTTTTTACAGTGAGTTTTTATCTCCAAGTTCGCAAAATGACACTGGCCACTAGCAACAATTTCAATATAAATTTCAATTAGTAAAGATTTCGTTTTTTATTTTCCTTGTAGGTGTAGTATAAAGCACTATGTATCACTCGAGAGAAACTGCGATTCCCGATCTCAGGTGTTTTAAAGCCCTCTCCTACGGCTGGGGCTTCAAACGACACTCTCGACGGTAATCGGTCACTTTCTCCTCTCGGTGAACAATGTACTATTTTTTACTTTTGGCTCATAACCTCAAACTGCTCGCTCCGTTCGCCCGCAGGTGAAAGACCTGGTGTTCAACCTGCACATGATCCTGTCGGACACGGTGAAGATGAAGGAGCACCAGGGCGACCCCGAGATGCTGTTGGACCTCATGCACCGCATCGCGCGCGGATACCAGCACAGCCCCGACCTCAGGCTCACCTGGCTCAGCAATATGGCTCAAAAACACATGGAGGTATAGTTCGGCCCACGCTGATGACCCCCTGGGGTCTGGAAGACCGACCGGTCTTTTTGGAAATCCATGGAGGAGGCCTATGTCCAGCAGTGGACTTCTTGTGGCTGAATGATGATGATGATTACCCATGAGAGAATTTTGGCTTCTATTATTATGTTCTTAAGGATCTTACCGTGGGACTTGTTTGGTCATCTTTAGTGACTGCATTTATACTGTCCATTGAAGAATAGGCTATTTCATCATCAGCCCATTGTGTCCCTACCGAGCGGCACGAAGCTCTTCCCTGAGGAAGGTATAGGCCATACTCCGCCACGGGGCCCAAGTCCGGATTGGTGCAGGCTTGTAAGACTAGTGGCTGGTCTTACTGTCGGAAGTCTTTAAGCCGCCTCAAGGCCTCTAACTTGGCTTAACGACTGCTTAACGTGCCTCGCGAAGCACGGACGGTCACCCATCCATACACTGAACGCGCCCTATGCTTAAAACCGTTTCAAGATACGAGTTTGAGAAAGAAAAGCAACGATACGTGTTCCGTCCCCAGCGCGGCAACCATACGGAGGCGGGCATGTGCCTCGCGCACGGCGCCGCGCTGGCGGCCGAGCGGGCCGGCGGCGGCGGCGGCGGCGGCGGCGGCGGCGGCGGCGGCGGCGGCCGGGGGGCGGCGGCCCTGGAACGCGTGACGCACAACGCGCTGGACGAGAGCCGCGCCGACCTGCCGCGCCCCGAGCCCCACGCCCCGCCCGCCGCGCGCGCCGCCGACCTGCAGGTATAAGTCGCCATCTTGCGACGGACGCACCCAGCCTGCAGGTTTAGCTCGTCACGCGTCCGGCGCCGCCGACTCGCAGGTGATCCCGCGGCCGACACGCGTCCGGCGCCGCCGACTCGCAGGTGATCCCGCGGCCGACACGCGTCCGGCGCCGCCGACTCGCAGGTGATCCCGCGGCCGACACGCGTCCGGCGCCGCCGACTTGTAGGTGATCCCGCGGCCGACACGCGTCCGGCGCCGCCGAGTCGCAGGTGATCCCGCGGCCGACGCGCGTCCGGCGCCGCCGACTTGTAGGTGATCCCGCGGCCGACACGCGTCCGGCGCCGCCGACTTGTAGGTGATCCCGCGGCCGACACGCGTCCGGCGCCGCCGACTTGTAGGTGATCCCGCGGCCGACACGCGTCCGGCGCCGCCGACTTGTAGGTGATCCCGCGGCCGACACGCGTCCGGCGCCGCCGACTTGTAGGTGATCCCGCGGCCGACACGCGTCCGGCGCCGCCGACTTGTAGGTGATCCCGCGGCCGACACGCGTCCGGCGCCGCCGACTTGTAGGTGATCCCGCGGCCGACACGCGACCGGCGCCGCCAACTCGCAGGTGATCCCGCGGCCGACACGCGTCCGGCGCCGCCGACTTGTAGGTGATCCCGAGGCCGACACGCGTCCGGCGCCGCCGACTTGTAGGTGATCCCGCGGCCGACACGCGACCGGCGCCGCCGACTCGCAGGTGATCCCGCGGCCGACACGCGTCCGGCGCCGCCGACTTGTAGGTGATCCCGCGGCCGACACGCGTCCGGCGCCGCCGACCTGCATGGCTCAAAGGTCGTGTAACCGGGCTATAAAAGCACAAAAAAAATGAAGAAAACTCTTTAACTAATCAAATCAAAATAATTTATTTCAACGTAAATAGTTCACATTCAGCAACCCTGACCGTATATGAACAATGATAAAACTTGATTTTAAGAGAACAATAAATTTACACGATTCAAACAATGTTTCTTGATAAATGAATGTACCCCGTGTGCTTGCTAACCGAGAATACACTGACTCGCCCACCGCGCGGCGATAGAGCTTTGAATGTTTTGCGTATTACATAGTGTTCGGACTATACCGGACGCGCTCCCGAGCAGAAAACAATAGGAATACAAATCCCCACCAGTTAGCCGCTGCCTTTGGGCCATATTTGTTGTGGAGAATAAGGCGGCTGGGAAAAAACTCGGCAACGTGCTCAGTATCGCAACTCCGCAGGCACTGTTGGAGCACGCAGCGAGCGAGCTAATGACGGCCGGCATGTACGAGACGGTGAACGAAATCTACAAGGTGCTGCTGCCCATCGCCGAAGAGAACCGCGACTACAAAAAACTAGCCAACATACATGCGTGAGTGTAATCTGTGCTGATATGAATTTGTTCAAGGAAAAAATAAGATTCTTAATATCTTCCGAGCTCGACTCCTGTGTTGCCGAAGTACTGTAATTATTTATTACTTGGGCTCATCATCATAAGCCCACCGCTGCCCACTGTTGGGCATAGGCCATTTCCCCATCACGCCATACCTCGCGGTTTCTCGCCATCCACGGCCCTCCGTTGACTGTTCGTGAACAGTTCAACAGTTGGTCTACCGACTGACCGCCGCCGACTCTCGGTCGTCATTTCATTACTGCCCTGGCCCACCTGCCGTCTTTCCGCCTCGCCACACACTTTGAACCTAAATGTTACGTTATTAGAGCGAAAACGAAGATTTGTTCTCCGATTGCTTATTCCCCCGCCGCTGAGAGCTTTGACGATTGGACGCTTTTGCTGTCACTCTGAATTAAATATTTGATATTCTGTTCAAAATTGTCTTTTCAAGTACTGGTGTTATTATTGTGTTGTGTTCACACTCACATTTTCGCGTCACATTCAAGCTATGTGTCAGTCTAAGCTTTATTACTTAGGGAACTTATTACCATGGCGTACCATCTTCCTTATTTTATATTTAAATGCAGTTACTGACTCTGGTGTTTTATGCGCTGTATTTCTGTCAACTGTGCTAATTTCTCAAAACATGGCTGGCTATCTGTGAAAACTTTTACGGTAGCGGAGATGCGATCAAACTTCAGAACATCCCAACGAATAAAACGAATTGCCAGGTTTGGAAGTCAATCCAAATTGTTTAGTAGGTCTTCAGTGGCATCGAGATAGCAAACGGCCGCGTAATTTAGGAGGATAAGTTGAGCCACCGTGACTTTACATAAACGTACCTTCTTCCTTCTTTTATTTGTGTATGCAGCTACTGACTCTGGCGTTTTGTGTGCTGTATTTCTTTCAACTGTGCTAATTGCTGAAAATGTGGCTATCTGTGAAAACTTTTTATTGGTTTCCTGCTCCTATCTGGTAGGACACATGCTATGTGTCCATCCTATGACCTATCCTATGTGTGTCAATTTATTGAGTTAGCGATAATATTCCTAGTAAAATAAAGTAAGTATATTATTTATGTTCAATAAAGTATGACGACCTCTGTAGCGTAGCGGTTAGTGCATCTGCTTACCATGCGAGAGGTCCCGGGTTCGAACCCCGGCTGGGGACGAAAAAAAACCCTAGGTCTTGGATATTTACGTGCTAGTGACGTCGATGTTTCTGGTTCCCACAACACAGGGTATCCTACTGTGGAGCCAGAAGCAATGTATGTATCTATATGTAAATCTATATATATAAAATTCAAAGTCCTGACTGACTGACTCACTCATCAACGCCCAGCCCAAGCCGTTTGACCTAGGAAGCTGAAATTTTGCACAGAGGATTCATATATAATGTAGGCAAGGAATAAGAACGGATTTTTTGAAATTCAACCCCTAAGGGGGCGAAAAGGGTTGCCAAAATTTGTATGGGAGGTATAAAAAATGTTGTCTGATTTTCTTGAAACTTGAAACAAGTACTCTTCAACACAATTAATTGAACACAAACGTTTCGCCGTTTTTTCTAAATTTAACCCTTAAGGGAGTGAACGAGTGAACGGGGTTGCAAAATTTTGAACTAAAGTCCACGCGGACGGAGTCGCGGGCGAAAGCTAGTGTTTAAATGTTTGTTATTCGCCTTTTCCCCGCAGAAAACTGAACGAAGCGTTCACACGCATAGACCAGCTGCACGGCAAGCGCGTGTTCGGGACATACTTCCGCGTGGGCTTCTACGGCGCGCGCCTCGGCGACCTGGACGGCGAGGAGTTCGTCTACAAGGAGCACGCGCTCACCAAGCTGCCAGAGATATTCAGCAGGCTTGAGGTTCGTTCCAATCGAGCCAAAACACATTATATAAGCTGCTTTACCGGATACTTACTTGACTTTCTGTCGGAAGAGTCCGACCAGGTTTCGCTCCGATCCGCAGAGCTATTCATGAGTGTAGGATGGTGGTGCTGTTGACTGTACGTATGTAGTCTGATTGTGGCAAGTGCATAAATATGCAGAACTCGATCCAATTGATCGATTGGATCTCGACCACAATTGGGTATTTGACAGGATATCAAATGAGTTACTTTTAAAACGGAATTTTGTATGAAAATACTTGCTTATGACGTCATATTTCAGAGGACTCTTTTTATGTTTCATTTTCTTAAAAATTTGTAATAACTAGTAAATGATAAAAGAGATACATTTTCCGAAACATTTTGTAATTTTTGTTTTAATCGAGCATATCAAATAATTTATTGTTGATAGTGTCAAATACCGAATTCGCTGAGACAATGGTATTTTTTTATGTAACCTATAATATCACACTGCAGGGCGCAGATCTTCATTCAGAGAGAGAGAGAGAGAGAGAGAGAGAGAGAGAGAGAGAGAGTGCGGGCTTAATTACCAAGCGTAGCCACCAGAATTCGTGTTCGTGTAAAATATGTCTTAAGTTGGTTTGCTTCACCTATTTGGCGTGGGACGACAAAAAATTCGTCTACAAAGGACACGCGCTCACTAAACTGACGGAGATATTCATAGGCTCGAGGTGCGTTCTAATCGAGACAAAACATATAGTTGTATTCTAACTTGCAATCGTTCACAGTCAATTCACTGAGATCCCACTTCTACTTTTGATATCCGCCCATCAAAAGCGGGCGATAGGTATTATTATGTTGCTAAGAAGAGGGTCTATGTGTAAAACTATGTCTTAAGTGGTTACTCCACCTATCTGGTGAATGTATTAGTTAGCATTTGACGCTGTCAAATCATCTAGTAAAACAAAGATCTGAGAGATAAGTGGGTCGGTGGACTCTATGTAGGCATATGTTTTGGGACGAACGAACTTGAGGTTAGGTTGTAATCGAGACAAAATGTTTTCCACGGTAATTCCACATTTGATGTCGGCCAAGACTCAGGTGGAAAAGCCTATGACTGCATAGGCAAAAAAGTTGTTCACTAAAATGCCAGAGGTATTCAGCAGGCTTGAAGTTAACTACAATCAAGACAATGTTGTGTTCCAACTAATCGGCCGTGTAACTACCCATTGCATATAATAATAATATGTAACAAAGCCTATCCCGCTTCTGTTATCGGCATCAGATTATCCCACTTCTGATGCCGATAACAGTAGCGAGGACCAAGAGTTTATTTTTACTGTACAAAAATGTCAAATACATATATTTTTCCTTCGACTGTCTCGTTGGTCGAGCCGAGGCGCTTAGCTACCAAGAAAAATTCAAGGGTTCGATTCCCACTGTGGGCCGCCGTACATTCGTAAAAATGGCCTCAGTCTGGGTGTCTTTCCATGTTAGTAATGCCGTTGTCCGGTTACCGTAGCACAGAGTATCCTAGTTTGGGACCAAGTCAAGTGATTGTGTTATTATATTGTTGTGTCCCACTGCAAGGCAAGTCCCGGTCACCACAGACCACTCTGGAAAATATCGGTCGAGATCGTCTCTCCGCCGTCTTCTAGGCCGGCCTTGACTTCGATGTCGGTCTTGTAGCACCGACTCGGTGACTTTTGTCCACCTATCCGAGTTCATTCCAAAATCAACGATTATTTAGAAGACAAGGATGTCTGGCATTAAACAGTAGTTTAATATTTAATTTAATTAGATGATAACTGTGTCTAGTGTTCAACACATCCAAGAGTAATTATTTTTTAACTTTGAAAGTTTGTTAATTAGGCTAAAACTGTTTTGATGACAATAAATGTGGAGTTTCTTTGTTAGTTTCTTCTCCATATAGTCTATTAATTGTGAAACTAACAACTTTGACGTTCATAAAGTAAACATTTTGTTTGCACTATGAATAAAATATTTGACTTTGACATTTGACTGACATGCTAGTTAGATAGATAGAATATTCTTTATTATACTCATAATTACATTTACAGATTTAAGTTCCACTTTAATTTCACCGTCTGGACGCCCACGTCAACGAGTGTGGGAGTTGTTATCCTCATTATTATTATCTCCCACAGAACTTCTACGGGCAGCGTTTCGGGCAAGACAATGTGGTGATAATCAAGGACTCGAACACTGTGGAGAGGGCCAGCCTGGACCCCGACAAGGCGTACATACAGATCACTTACGTTGAGCCGCACTTCGAGCCGCATGAGCTGCGGAAACGGGTCACCAGCTACGAGCGGAATCATAATATTAGTGAGTACTCACTGGCTTGCTTATTTCAGAAAAAAGATAGGGTATGTGTGATATTGATATTTATTTCAGAATAGATCCAATAATATTTTTATTTCACCCACGACACAGGCTGCGCCTAGTGTGGGGGTCGCAATAGACCATAATCAATGTAATCAATTTCTTATCAATAAACATATATATATTTGCTATAAAATATTTGAAAGGCTATTTTGACAGTGAAAATAATATTATCTATACGTATTCGTATAAATTACGAATCTTAACACCGCTTTAAGGCATTTTAACTATAAAAATGATTATTTATAAAAAAACAGGATTAAATTTGATAATTATGTATCTGCAGCCATTTTAAAGATAACGGCCTGGATTGGCTGATTCTATGATGACGTCATAGCTTAATAGAAATGGTGTTTGTCATTCATGTCCTTACGTTCATTGGTTTGTTTACTGACCAGTGTCGGCATAATTCCTGTGCGACGCCATATTGCCCAAGATACGCTATGAATGACAGACACCATTTTTACTGAATTGTTTTCGATACGATGGCGGTAGATACATAATTATCAAATTTTATCCTGTATTTTTTTAGAAATATATATTTTTTTAAGTTAAAAAGCCTTAAAGCGGTTTTAAGTCTTATACGAATACGTATATTATTTTTCCCTAATTTAAGTATGTGTTTCCTTTTCTTTTCTCTAGTATTATGCAGGTCATCTTTATTATTTTTTATAGCCTCCTTTATAGTCTCCTCCATCCATATAATATTATTTTTTATTATGTACCGTTTATGTATGTGTATTAGATATAGAAATATCTTGTTTAATATTGTCTAGTTGCACCGACTACCCGTAATTTAGCTTCTTTATCTTTTTCCATCAATGGTTGTCTGGAAGAAATTACTTTTTAGTAATAAGGCCGCCAATTGTACTGTACTATGCTGTTGTCAAATTTCATGTGTAATTCCTGGTGTACATACAATAAAGAATATTCTATCTATCTATCTATAAATCATCATTTCATCATCATCATCAACCCATTATGTCCCCACCGAGGGGCACGGGTCTCTTCCCTGAGGAAGGTATAGGCCATATTCCACCACGGGGGCCAAGTCCGGATTGGTGGAGGCTTGTAAGACTAGTGGCTGGTCTTACTGTCAGAAGTTTTCAAGCCGCCCCTAAAGGCCTCTGACTTGGCTTAACGACTGCCATCTATCGACGGCAGCCGGCACCAACTGCTTAACGTACCTTGCGAAGCACGGAATCGCTCGGAAAAAATGCCACTAGCGTTAGTCATAGACGGTGACCCATCCATGGACTGAACGCCGTATGTTGCTTAACCTCAGTGATCGTTTAAGATCACTCAGGCAGCCCAGGCTACGAGCGATTCATAAATAATACTGTTTTTTTTTCACACCGTTAAATAGTCTATTAATGTACCAATCCCGCCTCCAGAACGCTTCATGTACGCGACCCCGTTCACGGCGGGCGGGCGCGCTCACGGCGACATCGCGGACCAGTGCAAACGGAAGACCATCCTGACCACCTCGCACCACTTCCCCTACGTCAAGACCCGGATACAGGTGGTGCAGCGGACTCAGATCATCCTGTCCCCCATCGAGGTGGCCATCGAGGACATACAGAAGAAGGTGAGAGGGAAGACAGGAGGGCGGTGGAGGCCTATGTCTGACAGTGTGTGTCTGTCTGTCATGTGCTGTATGGTTAGGGCTGCCATCTGTCCGGGATTCCCCGGCTTTGTCCTAGTTTCGAGGGCGTCCGGGGGCCGTCCGGCAGGGCTTTTTAAAAGTGTCTGGGTATAACCCACGCCGGACACTTCTGTTGTCAAGGGAAATCCATTATTTCATAGTTTTTATCATTTGTTTTTATTTTTGTTGCAAAAATACTTTTTCAGAGGTGTCCGGGGAAAAAACCATATTTCGCCCAAATGTCCGAGATTTTTGCCGTGTTTATCCGGCGTCGGCAATTTAGGTTATGGCAGCCCTATGTATGGTTAGATAAACACGAACATTTACATACAGGCATATACATCGCTTCTGGCACACATCGCTTCGCTTAGACAATATGCAGGCTTCACAAATACATAATGTAAACATCCAAGACCTGGGGCTTTTAGACAGAGAGAAGGTAAGTCTTCTTCTTTTCGATTCTAGTGTCATGACTGAGGGACGTGACTCAGTGGCTCCAAGCCCAAAATCCTGGAAAAATGCTCGGGTATAAATGTATAGGTACGTATGTACCTAGTCCGTTTTTTAATTCAATGCAAAAAAAACTGTCACGTTGATATATCAATATCAACCCAAAGGCTGTCAATGTCTGAGTGTTACTAGAACCTAAAAACCAAATAACCCCATTTTACTTCCAAGTAAAAGTTGTGTGTGCTACGTAGATGTGTTTTTTTAGACTTAGTTCTTATGAGTAATAAAATTTTAATGTCTTTAATGTGATAAGGATTTTGGTAAAAAAAATCTACTGAGTAAACTTACATATTTTGTAGCGGTAACATCGCGTCATTTTTTTTTGCATCGAGTTAACAAACGGACTTGAGTGAGAATGTCGAACGAGCCTCGGATGCAAGATGTCTATAGATAGATACGGTTACTGACAGTTGTAAATTTGTGTTTTCCACAATAACAAACATACACACGTCACAATCACTTGACCTGGTCCCAAACTAAGATGATACCCTGTGCCCTGATGTCTTGTAACAGTTGGTTATTATACTGCCAGTTCGTTTACAGGAAACGTAGCTTCCGGCACTTTATGTCCTCGCAACGCTGGCAGCCAGCACTGACTTGGTATTGGCCTTGTACGAATAGCTTTTCATGCTAAGCCAGCGCTGGCGAGAATAGAGCGCACTTACATTTTTCAAGCCAGTGATCTCCGCCCGCTAACGGCCAACCCCCGCGCCAACGTTGCGGACACGCGTAGACGCATGTGTGCACACCACAAGAATAATGGAGGCTGACTGGCTTCATCTAAACAACACAAGCCAGACTAGCGGAGACTTCTCGGTAGAACTGGCGCCAGTGTACAAATTTGGCTTGAAGCCAAATAAAATGATGTATCAGCTAAAGCGACTCCAATATTTAACAAACAGATAAACGAGCTAGCAGCGGCGACGGTCCAAGAGCCGGCCGATCCAAAGATGCTGCAAATGGTGGTCCAAGGCTGCATTGGCACTACGGTCAACCAGGGACCACTGGAGTTGGCGCAGGTTTGTCTTTTTGGAATCAATATAAGGTTTCAATACCAGATAAATCGTCAGCGTGACATTGAATTCGATTGACAAACTATAAGGGGCATACTTATTAAGATTTAGAAAATTATGGTGCTAGTTTAAAAAAAACTTGGTGTGCATAATGTTTTTTTATTTGCCGATAGTTACCACACTTAAGCATAGACAACCATCATAAAAAAAACTGTTTTAGCTGTTTTTAACACATCAGAAAACATTTCAATGTTATGTACTTACCACCAGTTTCGAGCAAAAGGTGGGAAATCGAGAATTTTTACAATGAAAACGACATACTCTCAAAATATAGCTAACGGTTTTCAAGTCGCCTTGTAGTAGACCTGATTACTTAGAGGCATGATTTTGCGCACTAAATTCTGTCGGAAGTCTGACGTTTCAAATAGGAATTAGGTTGAAATTTGCCGGACGATTGGAATCGTTTAGGGTTTGGCGGATGTATATGTTGGCAGCGACTGGTTACAGTGCAACATTATCTGTTTCAGGTATTCTTGGCGCCCGTGGTGGAGGGCACTCAGCCGCCAACGAGGCTCACGAACAAACTGCGACTGGCGTTCAAGGATTTCTCCAAAAAGTGAGTTCTGTGGAAGTTTTTTTTTCTATTTCTGAATATGAAATACAGAGTAGCATTATTTTTTATAGGTACTCTGCTTGTGAATTGTGACAGCTGTTAAACGCGACTCCCTTCGAGGTCAATTCAAATTTTAATGTAATTTTTTCTAAGATAAAAGTTGCATAACTATTTTATTTTAACTAACTCGCCAAATATCCAAATCCGTTTAGCCGTTTTGGTGTGATTGCGTAACAAGCAAACCTTATTATTATTAATTCTTTGTTGCACAAAAGAGAGTACAAAAGGTGGGCTTAATGCTAGTGGCATTTTCTATCAGTCACCCGCAGGAGGTTCAGGACAGGTAAAAATTGAGGTAGGCATACCAAAAAGAAAGATAAAGTACCATCAAACAAGCAAACATCCATCCATAAACTTTCTTACAAATAATAGTATTGAGATTGTGATGTGATTTAATTGAGAACTGTACATTTGTAATTTTGTGCTGTATATTTTGTTGCGTATCCCTTTTTTAGTTATTAAAAGTTCTTTCAATAGAGTATTACCTCAGCCGCTCCTCTGCATCATCATCGAATTGAGGCGAGAAAGGCCATGCTCACAAAAACCACATCTGTTCAGATGCCACGATGCCCTCAAGAAGAATAAGAATCTGATCGGCTCCGACCAGCGCGAGTACCAACGGGAGCTGGAGCGGAACTTCGCGCGGTTCACGGAGCGCCTGGCGCCTCTCATACAGCATATCCCGGGACACGTCCAGCAACTGAGGTAGGGTATCCTGCCTTATGGCTTAGCGGGTAAGGGTCACAATGCCCGCCGGTAATATGGGCGAGTTGCCCTAAAAAATGTAATTAGTCCGTCTTTTAGATTATTCAAAAATAAGGGCCACGTATGTTTTTATTCGTAAATTAGACCAAAAATGACAAAGAAGCCCATTAAAGTTACGTGTCACGTCACGCCATGCTGCATTTTTTAGCACGAAGTGACGTCACACGTAACTTTAATGGGCTATATCTTTGTTATTTTTTGTTTAATCGAAAAAATAAAAAATACGTGTCCAATATTTTTTCATAACCTAAAATACGGACTAAATATAATTTAATTATTTTGACCCTGGAAACTACCCTACTTCCTGATGTGAGGATTTCTGAAATCTTATGCTTCAAGACATAAGCTTAAGGGCCCTGGCTCACCGGGACGCCATGGCCACGTCGCCAGCGACCGTATCCAAGCAGTTAGTATTGAAAGGTATGGTGCCTACCTCACTTGGCGACTGTTGGCGACGGCTCCATTCAATACAAACTGCCTGGATACGTGGCTGGCAACGTCGCCATGGCGTCCAAGTGAGGCAGGGCACTAATGCATAAGATTCAGTTCAGAGAACCAGTAATTTTCGAAGGAAAGAGGTTTTAACGGTTTTAGCTGCACAACCAGACTGCCCTTAGATTCCAATTCCTGCCATTAGTAAACTGCCTGCTTTTTCTGGATCAAATCCAGTATTTATTGAAATCTTAGGGCCGTTTTCTGATTTGAGAATTTCACTAAGTAAATACTTAAGTAACGTTCTGCCACGCTCTTTTCCGAGAAATTTGACGAGACAGCACTACAGTTACTTAAATTTAATTTTTAAAATCATGTTTTAGCGAAATCAAAAAACTTAACTTCATCAAGAGTGTTTTGTCGAATTGTTTTAGTTTATAATGACTGAATTATAATTTCTATTAGTGACTGCTCTGTAACTCGTTGCTTCTTCTGTATTGCAGCAACGGGAATAAACCAGACTACAAGCTGCAAGCATAAGCGGCGTTCTGAGTGAGCTTGTGGAATCTCTGACACTAGTAAAGCTAGTCGAAAAATCAACATTGCAAAATTCATAGCACATTAAGCAGGGTCTATACATTGTCAATTTTGAAATGCGCAGTTCATGAGACACGTCTTTCTTTTTCGATTTTAATTTTGATTTGCCATCTTTTTATGAAAATAAATGGTTTTTCATGCTTTGTAGTGGTGCACTTTGATAGATAATGCTTAAACTATACGGGTTACATCATTATAATGGACAGTCTTCTATGGCAGACAATGATTTACTGAAGGCTGTAAGATTGATACTATAGGTAGGGTGCATAAAGCGCGAATGTTCAATATAAACCTGGGAAAAATCACGTAGAACAAAAATTTGGTCTGTTTCACGAATTGCGCATTTTTTATGTAAGCCTGTGTAGACAAGTACAGTCGGCAGAACGTCGAGCTTTACTTGCGTGGACTCCTTCTGTTATGTAACTTATCTACAAAAATGCAAAGGTTGATGGTCGATGGCTTGTTTGAGAAGATATAGATCTAACAAGATGGGCGTAGAATTAATGGAATTCCACTCTGTACAGAAAAATGTTCATATTATATCTGGGTGTGTAAAGGTACTTTCCCCAGTTCTCTTCTTGTTACTATTTTGTTACCACTGTAATGTTCATCGGCACAAATTAAGAATCAAAATTTTATCATAATCACTTACATAATAATACTCAGATTACATTACCAAAGGGCAAGATAAAATGTACCCGAAACCAGCGTGCCTGGACGCACGACTAATGAATTTCGATGAAACAAAAGTGATCTGTTAGGATCGTGGCAAGTGGCAGCCCGTGGTATCTGCCGTCTGGGTTACAGGCGTGAGATTATCTAAGTAATCATTTTTAACCCAATTAAAGATCTAATTTTTTTTTTTATAAGTTTAGTGTTCTCGTATATCAGTGATTTAAGACTGAACTTGAAGAAAGGAATAAATTGTAACAAGTGTATCTAAATTAAGGAGCATTTATCTTGACATAATTCTTCTGTGTGATAATTAATTGATATATTGAAGGTGCATTTGTATTACACTTATTTAAAAAGCTTAAAACGTCCCCCTATATATGATATTCGCTCGGGAATACGAGCATTTGGCATTTTATTGAAATAAAACAAAGTATTATTTATACAAAGAGAAGTTTTTGTTTTAATTCTCTTAAAAATATATCGTACAATACGAAAATTCACGTTCATTTAAGAGAGTTAGGACGCCCAAGTGAAATCGCAACTAACACAATAACTCAGTCGAAAAATACAACACACCAGAATCAGTTTTCCCTATATTTTTTTGTTTGAAGTGACAATTGTGTAATAATAGAGTGAGAAACAGACTAGCACTAGAAAATACGTCTAGATGCTAATAAGGCTTCGTAATTTCTACAGACATTATTAACTTTATTTCCGGATACACTTATGTACTTGATTATCTCTGGAAAAAAGCTAATAATGTGTAGTGCTTACGAAAGTTTTAATTCTACAAACATTTAGACCATGACGTGACGTCGAAGAAACATGAATACCTCTGTGGCGCAGCGGTTAGCGCGTCTGCCTACTATGCGAGGGGTCCCGGGTTCGAATCCCGGCTGGAGACCAGAAAAAACCCTGGTCTTGGATGTTTACATGTTTGTGACGTCGCTATTTCTGGTTCCTACGACACCGGGTATCCTAGTGTGGGACCAGATGACTTATTATAAGTCAGGAGGTAAAAAAACTTTTTAGGTCTGCCATGCAAATGGTATCTCACAAGTATGCAGAGTAAATCTTACTTGCGTGACTGTTATTCTCGCAGTCTAAATAGCGCACTTTAATTTAAGATCATCTGTCCCGAATAGATCAATGCTGAAATTTTTTACCCCTCCATAACATTATTATTATTATTACTACTATTGCACGAACAATAGTGTACAAAACCTTATTATTTGGGTTAGGGGGTCACTCGTCATTTTCCCTATGTAATTCGTCAATTTCATTAATTGGTCACTTTCCCAATTCGTCAATTATTCAAAAATCTTTAATTAGTCAATTTCCCAAATTCGTCATTTTCACTAACAGGTCAAATCTACAACTCGTCAACTGTCAGTCTCCGTACAGTCATCTATAAAAGTTGGCACAGGGCGATAGTCGCCATCGCGCTACTGAATCTTATAATATCTTCTGTACGAGCGTTTGTCACCCTCCTCCTCCTAAACGGCTGGACCGATTTCGATGAATGAGGTCTCAAATTAAAGGTATTGATCTCTCTCACAACAAGTTTGTTTGTATAAAACAACGATGATTTTCGTACTTTGTATGGTACACGTGTTGCATGTTGCGCGTTGCGCTTTGCGCGCTGCGCGTTTTGTCCTCGATTGTAAAGGGTTTTCCAACTGGGACGCTCGAACTTTGACAGCTCATTGCGGCCATGTTGTTTGAGTGACAGATGTCAAATGCAGTGTGTTATATTCATTCAGTCATCCCAAACCACCATGGCAGGTTACAGTGTCGAGCAGCACGTGCAAATCATTAAATTGTTTTATGAAAATGGGTCTTCAGTTGTAGCAACGTTCCGCGCACTTCGCCCGTTTTACGGTCGCGATGATCGTCCTGCCGAGTCGACTATCCGTCGATTGGTGAACAAATTCGAGTCAACCGGGTCAGTAAACAATCAGCCGGTTCCCGTGCGTCAACGTAACGCGAGATCTGCCGAGAATATCGCCGCTGTGCGCGACAGTGTCCACGAAAACCCGCGGCAGTCAATTCCGCGTCGCGCACAGGAACTCGGCCTCTCGCAGACGACAACTTGGCGAATTTTGCGTCGGGACATGGGCCTGCACCCGTACAAGATCCAGCTGACCCAGGAGCTTAAGGTTAATGACCATAGACAGCGCCGTGTGTTCGCTGACTGGGCATTAGAGCAGTTGGAATTGGACGCCGATTTTGGCAAAAAAATCATCTTCAGCGACGAGGCGCATTTTTGGATGAATGGCTATGTGAACAAGCAAAATTGCCGTATTTGGGACGAGACCAATCCACACGAGGTTCACCAAGTGGCAATGCATCCGCAGAAAGTGACTGGTTGGTGCGGATTTTGGGCCGGAGGCGTGATCGGTCCGTATTTTTTCGAAAACGATAATGGTGTGGCCGTCACCGTCAATGGTGAGCGATACCGGTCGATGATAACCAACTTCTTTTGGCCTGAAATCGAGAATATGGATCTGGACAACATGTGGTTTCAACAAGACGGCGCTACGTGCCACACAGCACACGCTACGATGGATGTTCTGCACGAGAAATTTCCGGACATGGTCATCTCGCGCGGAGGCGACGTGAACTGGCCACCGAGATCGTGCGATTTGACCCCGCTGGACTTTTTCTTGTGGGGTTTCCTTAAGTCGCAGGTCTATGCCAACAAGCCGCAAACCACCGATGCCCTCAAAGTCAACATACGCCACGCCATCGATCAAATACAGCCCGATTTGTGCGCCAGAGTCATCGAAAATGGGACCTTACGTATGCGCGCTACCAAACGAAGCCTAGGCGGTCATTTAAATGATGTCATATTTCATACATAATGGGGTCGATGGACCTTTCAAATAAAATTTTTTTTTCGCAAATATCTCCTATATTGATTTTTATTTCATTTCAAAGCTCAAGCGCCCTTAATGGAAAACCCTTTACATTACATTTGACCAGCTAGGGAAAATGACGAATTAGCGAAAATGACAAATTAGGGAAATTGTCTAATAGAATTAAAGATTTTTGACTAATTGACGAATTGGGAAAGTGACCAATTAGTGAAATTGACGAATTAGGGAAAATGACGAGTGACCCCTTAACCCCAGTTTTTATAAACTTCGTTGATATAGTTGTTTTATTTTTTTACTAACAGATAATAAGTGTGCTAGAAACCGAGAGTGGCTTGTATGTTACGAAAACGTCAAATTGAATTTTATTTCTATGGACCCACTTGGCATATTACAATAATTGTATTTATCTCAGCTTGCGAGGGTTGTTTAAAATCTTAAATTACACTACACTTCATATGCGTACGTACTTAAAGGTAAACAATCTTGATACGCCTTTTTATTAAAATGTACACTTATTAAACCAAAATCTTTACACATTACCAATTCAATGTGAAATTAAATGTAATTTCATAAAAACACATTTAATTTGTAAAAAATTTAAGACTTAAAAAGTGTATATTTCAATAAAAAGACTTATCCAGATTGTTTACCTTTAGTTAAGTCCCTAAACATATGTAACACCCCCTCACTCGTCCTGTCGCACTTTTAATTACCACCGACAAAATCGCCAACTCGTTTGGTGTTCAAAAGATCGTTTTAAGGATCAAAAACTCTGATATATCCAGTACAATTCGCCCATGTCACTGTTAGACAAGACTATTTAATGCCGCGTCCACACATTTCTTACATGTTTCTATTTCACTTTCTTTTTTTTTAAATTGCTTTCAATACATATGCCTTTACATTTTGGGGCATACTTTTGATAATTTCCAAAAATTAGCGACTGTTATGGGGGTTTAGCCTGCTGGGAGCAAGCAAATTCTTGAGTAAATCTTTACTCAACACTGTAGAAAGTGCGAATTACCAAAGCAGCCATTCATTTCTCAGATGAACAAACAAGTGAGATAAGTTACAATTTACACAACTAGGTAGTAATTCTGCCTAAAATATGTCAACTAATAATAACAACCTCCTCAACCCCTTACTCTTATTGTGATATAACGTAAACACAGATTTACATTATATCAACGCGAAGAGACAAACTAAATCAGTTCTTTTTACCGCACATAACACTAGTTGTCACTGTTGTCGTTGGCCGTGTGCCAAGTCAGTCTCTCCTCATAGAATGCGATTACCTGGAATGGGAAAAATATACACAATGTATACGGTGTTATTGTACAAAAAAATTAACAAAATCTTCAATTACATTTGGCAATGTGAGCTCTACTCGTCAATACAAACAATATGTGAGTGGTTGACCAAAAAGGGACCTCAAGGGAAAATAATTGATTTCGATAAAATCGCGTTTGAAGTTTCGTGTATAGGACAGGACAGGTTTCGACTCGGCTCGGCTCACAAAAAAAAATCATAAAAAAATAAATACGGCACCTAAAAATATTCTGGTTAGACCAAAACAAAGCTAAAATACCACAGATTAAAAAATTCAAATAAAAAAATAACTGTTTCCAATGCCTCCAGGTCCCTTTTTGGTCAACCACTCACAGAAGAAAGCTTCGAATTTGTGAAAAAATAGGTAACATAAAAAAATGCGTGGATGGGGATTTATGGAACCAATATAGAACCATTTGGATGGTTTGCAAGTGATGACAATAGTTTAACTTATTTCTATTACATGTAGGCTGTCCAAATGGTCTTAAAAGTACAAACTAACTAACTAACTATACTAACAACACTATGGATGTCTGTTTTATCGAAAATAAATGGTTATTATATTATACTAGCTGACCCGGCAAACATTGTTTCTCCATATATTTTTTTTTTTTCACTTAGGGCTATGAAAAATAGATGACAACCCATTCTCAGACCTACCGATCATGCATGTGAAATTTCATCATATCAGCCATGCAGTTTCGGAGGAGTACCGTGTTAGGAGGAGGACTAACACGGTGAGTGGCGACACAAGAATTTTATATTAGATTTATTATGCGCTGTATAGGCGAGTCATTGCAGAGCACAAGAGACTGGGCTTCTCTCATGCCTGGGCCGCACTCATCGCGATAACATTCGGGCGATAAACTTCGTCTTCGGTCTACGGCGAATCCTCGCGGCCACACTAAAGTTTATCGCGATGTGCAAGCGATGTCAATGCAAAAAAACAAAATGGACGCCGTGGTTGCTCTGTATTTTATGGCAGCAAATAATGATGTTTTTACATTTATGTCGTAGTTATTATTTATTTATTCGTAGTTTGCAATAAATTCTAAAATTTTATCATTACTCCATTCCATGTTACGCTTCAGCTTATGCATCTACTCTGTGAAATAACACGTCCGCCACGTTTGACAGGTGCACGCTGACTGAAGTGTGGCCGCTCAAGCGAAGTTCATCGCCATAAAACTCTTTGATCTGTGAAAGTTTACCGACAGCTACGCGAAGTCCTGACGAAGCTCCGAAGTATACGCGAATACTTGGCTACACACATCACGATAGCCCGAATGTTCGGGTTATCGCGATGAGTGCGGCCCAAGGGTCAGAGAGAGACAGACATGGGCTTAATCATCACACAAGCACAAGCGAACTGGCACTTCAGACACTCACAATTTTATTGTTCATGATGTTTGCCTTTACAGTTAGAGACTGTTATTGCTCCCACAATTTATGTACATAAAACAGACCGAAACCCAGCTTGAAGACAGTCATTGGATGGTACTTGCCAGGTTGCGAATCCACAACCGCACACATGTGAGGCCAAGTTTTACCATTGCATATTTACCTGCTAGACCAACAAGACAGTCATCAGAGAAAGTCCGATCTGAAGCCAGGACTGGACAGGACCAGATTATTTTATTGAGGACTCATCATCATCAACGCATTATGTCCCCACCGAGGCACACGAGTCTCTTCCCTGAGGAAGGTATAGGCCACACTCCACCACGGGGGCCAAGTCCGGATTGGTATTAAAAGGAGAATTTTTGAGGATTAAAACCAAATAAATAAGTTAAAGACATACCTGCTGTGGGCACTTGACGTTGGCGATCTTAGCCGGCACCAGCTCCGCCTCATCAGAGTCCGCCCACTTGATCAGGAACATCAGCTCGCCGGTTGCGTCAGATGCACCTGTGACGCGTATCTTATATCAAAACGCTAAGGTATTAGATAGAAGGGTTAAGGAGAAGCCGCACCCGTCCAGCACATTTTTTATCACTACTAATAAGATGGAAAACTATCAAAGAAATATCTTAATTTGTCAGTTTTTGTACCAAAATTTATAGAGTGAGAAGCAATGTAAGCATCCTTTTTTTCCTGATTTCCATTTCTGAACACTCTTGTCCCAAGGGCTATGGCAATGTTTATAAGCTATGAAATTATGTTTATTTGTTTCCTTAATATAACATAGAATTTTAACGCGTAATTTAAGAAGACAGAAAATCTGATTATGGCTGAATAGCTGATGGCAGAAAAAAAAACATTTAACACCAGGTTAAGTAAAACAAATAGGAAAGACCACACATTGTACCTTGGTTGGATTTCAATTCGCAGGGCATGTAAATTCTAAACAACATGCTGGTATTCTAAGCCACCCTGAGTGACGCCTGCTATGACAAATATGAGAAAAATATAATTTCATTCCACAGAACTTTTAACATTGTATGTTGACAGACAAGCATGTACTTTGATTGAAAAAAATCCACAAATATATTCACATATCATGGACATAATAGGCTATTTGACCGATTTCTGAAAGCCATCTCATATTGTTTGTTGGTGTTCATGGAGTCCTCTGAAAGTGGTCATTTTAAATTCTTTTGTGAATTTCTTCTAAAAAATGCAAACGAAAATTTACTTTCTAAATAAGCCGCCAAAACGCTATCTTGGGCAACATGGCGCCGCACTGGTATTATGACGTCACTTCCCAATAAACCAACCAATGAACCAAATCAACAATGAAATGAAGAATGAATGACCGACGCCATTTTTATTGAATTGTGACGTCATCATAGAATCGGCCAATCCAGGCCGTTTTCGATACAATGGCGGCAGATACAAATTATCAAATTTTACCTTGTGTTTTTTTACAAATCATAATTGTTTTTTTAGTTAAAATGCCTTAAAGCGGTTCTTATACACATCATTTGTACTGTATAAATAATACTGTTTCTTTCACACTGTCAAATAGCCTATTATACATCATCAAACCCTGCCATTCACCAACGATCTTCGCAGCGCAGCCTTAACTCACCAATGATCTTCTCTGCTTTTAGTCCCTTGTCAAAGCCAGACTTGACCTTGGAGTCGTCCTTGCCTCGCTTAGCCTCCTTACGCTCGTCGGCCGAGGAGACACTGGCGCCGCGGCCCTTGCGGCTCCCGCTGGCCTCCTCCGAAGACTCGCGGGCCCGCTTCTTACCGCGGTCTTCGGTCTTACTCTTGGTCTTTTGCTGTGGAATAGACAAGACTCGTCAAGTCTGTCTGGTGTATTGTCTAGCTATCGGCCTAGCCGTTAGAGCGCTTATCTACCAAGACAGGTCGAACACACAGGTTCGATTCCCACTGGGGGCCACTGTACAAATGGCCTCAGTCTGGGTGGTTTTCCATGTTTGTAATGTCCATGCCTGGTTACCATAGCACAGGGTATCCTAGTTTGGGATCAAGTGGTTGTGTGGAAGTTATTATTATTATTACATGGGGCAAACCCTGATTGATTCCAACTGTCTCAAATTCCATACCACATAATTACTACCACAAACTTCAGGATGCCGCCAGGATTTGGTGTACATAATAAATCCCCAGTACTGGGACTGCAAGCTGATTTTTCTTTCTTATTTACTTTTAGTTTCCGTGCTATAGTTATTTATTGAAGATGAGAAAATTATAAGAAATAGACCAAGTAGAGTATTTTGTTCAGGGATACATTGTTTTTATTTAGTTAGGGTATTGCATGTGCAATGTAAGCGAACTTTATGACGTGGTCTTCCCCAGGTGCAAAATTCAAAACTGAAATTGACTTTATCATAACCAACAAAGCAAGCGCGTTCACAGACATTAACATAATTAAAAACCTCAACTTTAACACAGACCACCGTATGGTAAGAGGCTGCCTAAGCCTAAACCAACCCAAGAGATCCAGGAAGAACCTAGTAAATAATAACAAGCTACATCAAGTTCCAGAGCACAGCCATTCCACTAAGTCCCGCACAACAGAATCACTCAATGAAATTATTACCTCCGACGCGGAAACTGTGGTTAAATACAGAAGATTACAAAACAAATTAGAAGAGACTCTAGTCAGCAAGCCCAGAAGCAAAGAAAGCTATTTAAGTAAAGAGACAATTGAACTATTAGACGAAAGAAGAATACTAATATCGAATAAAGGGGACAAAGAAAGACGCCAAAAAATTGCAAACCTTAGCAAGGAAATTAAAGAGAATATGAGAAAAGACCGTAAGGAGAGAAGAAATAGAGTTCTGGAAGAACATATAACAAGAACAGGAGGAACAAAAAAGGCTACAAAACAACTAAGCGAACATGGGAAAGAATGGATACCGAAACTAAAACAACGCGAATCGTACTTAACTAATCGACTCTCAATACAGAAACTAGCTACGGACTATTACCGCCTATTATATTCTGATAAATTAGATTCAGGTTGGGCCATAACTTCGGAAGTAAGCGAAGCCAAAGAAAACAAAGTAGAAGAAGTGCCAAAAATCCTTGCCTCAGAGGTAATCAAGGCAATAAAATCCCAAAACCTCGAGAAAGCCCCAGCGCCGGACAGGATACCTAATGAAATGCTCAAAGGAACCTTAGAGGAAATCGGTCCTGTGCTGGCAAAACTTTTCAATGAAATCTTACAAACAAGGCAAATTCCAGAAGAATGGACAGAGTGTCACATAATTCTACTACATAAAAAAGGCCCTAGAGACGAAATTGGGAACTTCTCTCAATTTCTCTAATATCAAACACATATAAAGTATTGGCTAAAGTGATCCTGGAAAGAATATCATCAACGCTAAATGCGAGCCAATCCGTAGAGCAGGCTGGATTCAGAAAAAACTTCAGCACAATAGATCACATCCACACAATAAAACAGTTGATACAGAAGTATAACAAATACAATAAACAAATCTACTTGGTGTTTATAGATTACTCAAAGGCATTCGACAGCCTCAGGCACCAATACATATGGCGTAGCCTTGAACAACAAGGGGTCCAGAGCAACTATATAGAAATACTCAAGAGTATATACAAATCTAGCAAGGCCAGTATTAAACTCGAATTAATAGGAGAATCATTTCCTATTGAAAAGGGCGTACGCCAAGGCGATCCACTCTCTCCTACGCTATTTAACGCCGTACTTGAGCACATCTTTAGACAGCTAAACTGGGACCACTTAAGGTGCATTTGTCTATACTTGAGTATTGCGGTAAACAACAATGGCGTACTAATAAAATTTGACACTTACGGGGTTGGGAAACAGTGAATGAGCTATTTGAGATTAGCAATATTTATTGGTGAATGAATAAATTGGGTTTTAGAAATGTTCATGAATGTGATGATTGTTACTTGGAGATACATGATAGATTATTATGTTAATAAAAAAAATCAATCTTTAGCTTGCTATTAGCAGAAATAACATAAAAATTACCCACAATTTGAAATACCTACTACAAATTCAAAGGTAAGGAACACCACCATATTCCATAGTGAAATAAAAAATGTAAAAGTAACATATTAAATATTATTTCAAATTTTGTTTAGAAATTAATAAAATTAGCGACTTTTGACCCGATACTACTCAGTATACAAAAAAAAACCCTATTAGGAGGTGCACTTCTGTGCCAGTCGATTCAGTCAGTCGCCAATTTGACACAGTGGAGATTCTCAATACAAGAGGCCAATTTTCTAGTCTAGTCCTAATTAACAAAGTTACGAAGTTAAAGAGGTTCAGTGGCAATGTAAGTGAAAATAAAATTATTCCTTCTTTTCTTAGACATTTTTACAAAGTGATTTTTAAATCTCTTCATCATCCCGATAGTGATTTTTAGGGCTCTTAACCGGAAAATGGGGCCAAATCACTCGTCTTAACTAGACAGCAATTCCTCTAAAAACCGGAGTTTTTGGCATGAATGCTAGTCCCAAGTCCTTGGCCCTAGGTTTTCGGTCATAGGACCTAAAAGTCTGTGTCAGATGTGCGTGTGCGTGGGCAGGTTAGTATTTCCATATCAAATTACAAAATAGATGGCGCGAGAAAAAAGTTATCTGTGAAAAAATATGGTAGACATTTATTCAACGGATATCTTTGCTGCAGCATAATACAAGGTGTCCCGTAAATCAACGTCAAGCCGGAACCAGGTGAAAAGGCAAGTCATAGTGGTTAACAGAAAAATATAAAAAAAAGTAAAAAAAAATAAAATATTATTATTTATTCAAGACATTTCACAAACATAATGAAAACTAAAATTAAAATTAAAAATGGGCAATTTTTTAAGTTATTTTTTTTAAAGTCTCCTTTTCTTCCAAGCTGGAGCAGCTGGTTTTGAAATTTTGTTAACAGTTTGAAGAAGCATTATTCAAAGTTACAAAACAAAAAAAATTGGAAAAAGGAAAGAGTGGTGGCAACAGGATTTTGAATTTTTTTTTAAATGCCTATAACTTTTTTTCGTGCAATTTTTTTTTTTATTTTTTTTTCTGATAACCACTATGACTTGCCTTTTCACCTGGTTCCGGCTTGACGTCGATTTACGGGACACCCTGTATATTCTTTTTTGTGTTTTTTTTTTATTTCAAGTCATGATTTATGAGCGCATAAAGAGACGAAGAACACTAACGGTCTTATTAATAACTCTCTAAAAAATATTTTAAATGTGGTCCTTCTAATGTTAAAGACAAAATGATATAATCTAATGATAAAGGCTTAAAAAGGGTTTAAAGAGTTGTTATAACTATTATGATGAGTTATTAACCCATAAACGTTAAAAAGCGTTGATAGCAATCAAAGCTTTTACATACGCTTTTTCATTCACTTCAAATTGTTCTTTCATTCACTTGCACCCATCCCTAAAACAAAATATCAAAACTAATCTGTGTGTTTTGCTAACCTGTGTCCTGATTTTATATCGAATTGCAATTTTGGTTAAAAAAAAGACATATTTAAAGATATTTTTGAGCAGTTTTCTGATTAATTAGATGTGTTAGTGTTTAAACTAGTGTTTAAAAGTTATTGTGGTTATCTACGATGTGTGATGTCTTCGGAATGTTGTGATTTGTGCTCGAGTGAGGTTTGTTTACCGCAATACTCAAGTATAGACAAATGAACCTTAGGTCTGAACATTACGGGAGTTCGCCTAAACCACCTAAGATTTGCCGATGATCTGGTGCTTCTTGAAGAGAATCCAGCAGCAATATGCAAATGATGCAGAGCCTAGCAAATATAAGCAGAGAAGCTGGTCTGGAAATCAATGCCAGTAAAACAAAATTGATGACAAACTCAAGGGAAATAGACGTTACGGTAGAGGGCAACAGGATCGAATATGTCAAAGAATATATCTACTTAGGACAGATAATATCCACTTCAGATGTAATGACAAAGGAAATAAGCAGGCGAATAGCACAAGCATGGAGAAAGTACTGGTCACTAAAGGAAATAGTGAAAAGTAAGGATCTAGGCAATCACATAAAAAAGAAAACATTTGACATCTGTATTCTGCCAGTTCTTACTTATGGCTGCGAAACTTGGTCAATAACACTTCACCATAGGGAAAGGCTCGCAAAATGCCAACGTGGAGAGAAGTATGCTGGGGCTAACAATTAAAGACCGAGTCAGGAACGTAGATATAATAAGTAGAACAAAAATCACAGATATCCTCACCTGCATTGACGTCTAAAAGTGGAGATGGGCTGGACATATGCTACGCCACCCCACTAACAAATGGAGCAAGCAGGTCACCCTCTGGCAACCAAGAGACGGCAAAAGAGGTAGAGGTCGTCAAGTCAAGAGATGGGAGGATGACTTGAAACTGACAGCGGGACCATTCTGGCTGAGAGTGGCAAGGGACAGGACTCATTGGAAGGAGTTGGAGGAGGCCTATGCCAAAAGGCACACCGAACTTAGGGACCTCTTGTAACCCTATGTTCAGGAATAAAAGGCTATTATTATTATTACTGGGACTGCAAGCCGATTTTTCTTTCTTATTTACTTTAGTTTCGGTGCTATAGTTATTTATTGAAGATGAGAAAATTATAAGAAATAGACCAAGTAGAACCAATTTTGTTCAGGGATACATTGTTTTTATTTAATTATTATTTAGTTAGGGTGTCGCATGTGCAATGTAAGTGAACTTTATGTTACTAAGCATTATCTAAGTTAGCTGGTGGTCATGTGAACTTAGGTTGCTTACATGACCACATCACCAAAAACGCTACAATTTAATAGGGCTGTTAGATGAGCAAGCAGCCTTAAGAGTTCTCACCTCTTTCTCCTTTTCCTTCTCTTTTTGTTTATCCTCGTAAGTCTGGATGAGAGCCTCGCAGTCCAGGTTCTCCACTGGCTCCCAAGTGCTCTCCTCCTCCTTGTAGCCCTTCCATTTCAGCAGATATTGAACCTGGAACAATGCACAAGTGTTGCTTTAATCAGTTGCATCATGATTACCTTCAAAAGAACAATTAAAAACAAATTATGAACAATTAAGAACAATTCGCAACGAATCCACATCCAACATATTTTTTAGCAAAATTTTTTTTTATTTTTATTGTTAGTATTTTCTTAACCCAATGCCCCTGTAAAACCCATTTTGTGCTAGCTAGCTTGAAACTAAAAATGTCAGCAAATATCAGCTATGTATTTATTCAATAAAAAAAGGCTTCGTAATTACGAAATTATTATGTTTTTTTTTTCCTTAATAGGTACCTATACCCTATTTACTGAAGTGAACGACTAATTGCCTTTTCACATGCACCCGGCCGCCGTCCGGTCGCCGGCCGGGTAAAGTAGTAATTTATGAGCTCCAATGACAGGCCGGTCGTTGTGCATGTGAAAGCTGCCATTGGAGCTCATACAATACTACTTTACCCGGCCGCCGGGTGCATGTGAAAAGGCACTAAGTGTCAACATGTCAAAAATTTGGTTTTTCAATATGCCACATTTATAACACTGCATAATATTTAGCAAAGTTATACAAAACGATATGCCTGATAAATACCATTAAGCAATAAACACAATAACACTGTTATTACCTGAATTATCCTTCGCTCGCAGTTTAATCAACCAAATATTTAATTTTATCATGAAAATACTATTTGCTTAAAAGATCTATGCCCCAAAAAATACCTAAAATTTCAGTGGTCCTCAAATAAAAGCGATCCTACTGCTGCCAAATATGTTTGCAACTAGCAAAGATGACAGATCGCATTAGCATAAGATTGATTATTTTATGCTAATGCGCTATGCGAAGTGTAGGAAGAAGTATGGAGAGCTGACTAGGAACCTCGTTTTTAAATAGAGGCAAAAAAAAAGTAAGATAGCCACCCCAACACCATATTTACCCACAATTGACGTTGTTGATGCGAGTGCAACTTCTTTAAGCTATTTTATTTTCTTTAGTCTGTTCATCATTGTAAATAAGGTATTGGTTAAGTTTTTTGGTCCATTGTCCAATTTTTGTTGTACTTTTGTGTTTGTTATTACGAAACGAAAAATATGGGCGAACCGGGACCCAACGCTGATTCTGCCAAACCTATGTATATGATGCAAGCAAAGCTGCATGCATGAGCTATTTTGAGTGAGATGTAAGTTCGAGAGATGCTGTGAATTTACTTGTGTCGGTTTGTCCAGGCGCACCGACATTATTGTTAACTGGTGTTGTTTGTACTGTATTAATGTGTACAGTCGACAGCACATCATGGTATACACCCATGCACTCTACTCCGTTGGCTTACGGGCGACTTTGCAACTAAAATGTGAAGATTATAAATTATTTTATTCCCTGCTTAGTGTACCGCAGTATCGCACACGGAGGCTATAACTACACGTCAATAGGCCAGGTTCAAAACCTAATGGAGTCAATTTGTGTAGCGTTACCTTCCGCCTTTTATAACCTCGTAGCACAGAAGCGTATGAGACAGTTTAATAATGAGTGACACTTGTCTGATAAAATTTTACAAGACATTATTTTAGCCACGATTATAGTGTGAGAAACGCGTTTTAACCAAGCGAGGTAGAATTTGGTAAATTCGTGTATATTTTTTCCACTAACCTTTCCTTTGACGGTCCTCTTGTTTAGGACTTTTTCCACAACGTACTCTTCTTCGCTAGAACTTCCGGAACCACCCTTTTTGGAATCCTTCTTACCCATTTCGTTGTTCGCTTTATTAAGAGGCTAAATAGAGAAACCAACGCCAAAAAAGCGAAATTTGCAATTCGTGAAATAAACCGGCGCCGCAACGCGTCGCGTCGTCACACGATAATGGCGGCACTTAAAATGTTGCCAAGTCAAAAAAATGAAGTGGAAAGAACGGAAGAAATAAATGAATGAATATTTTCGTTCTATCAAGGATGTTTTTGTCCGTCCGCTCCTCAGAATAAGTTCTAAATCTGAGATCCGCTCCCAGAGTTAAAAACAATGTCTAATCAGCGAAAAATAATCCCCTAAATTTTTGAACATGAACGAAAATCTCAATACTTTCAGTACTAATTCTATTTATAATATTTCTACTAAGAATTTTTTTCAAGGAAATCAACATCCTAACAGTTGCAAGCCAATACATTTATGAAAATATTATGTACGTTAGGAAAAATATTAAAGACTTCGAAACACTTGGTAGCCATCATAACGTTAATACTAGGAATAAACATAAATTGTCATTTCCACGATTTAGACTTGCAAAAGTTAATACTTCCTTTATGGGGCACTGTACAAGGTTCTACAACAAGATACCCCAAGATATATTAGAGTTACCTCCAACGCGATTTAAGAATTGTGTTAAGCACACTCTTTGCAAAAAAACTTATTATAAAATCAACGATTATTTAGAAGACAAGGACGTATGGCTTTAAATAGTAGTTTAACATTAAATTTAATCAGGGGATAAATGTGTCTAGTGTTCAACACATCCAAGATATTGTTTTGTAAGTTTTATTTGTATTAGCTTTAAGTTGATTTGAGAAAAGATGGTCAGAGTGGAGTTTTTTTTTTCGCTGCCTTTTTCTCCACTACAGACGGCCCCAAGGCAGCGGCTAACATTATACATAGTAACTGTATCTACATTGACATTCAACAAGCAGAATGTAAATTCTTTACGTTGAAATAAATTTCTGATTCTGATTCTGATATCAGATTTGTAAATAAGTCTATATTTTTTAAGATAGTAAGTAAGTAATTTATTAATTCCTTCTCACAGAGGTATCAAAAAACTACAAATATGAACAATTGGAATAATCTAACACTCAATCTTATGTGAGAGGCTGAAGATATTCAACCAAAAGCCTTAACCTTCTTAATTTATATGACGTCAGCAAAGGCAGTATAAGTATTAATCCTTTGCCTTAAAAAACTAAACCAAATTAAGAGACACTACTCGAGCGTCTTCGTCGTGCCAGCGTCCGCACAGCGTTAATCACAACTGACGTTAAAGAAAGACGTTAATGACATTTGTTTTTTTTATATGTCGGCAAAGACTGTCTCCTTAATCATCCTCTGATGACGTCACAAAAATAAAAACTTTAGAAAAATATTAATATTAGACAATGAATAAAACTCAAAAATAATGAAATTAGTTTCTTGAAATAGTTTAAATGATAAAAAAACATAATATCAAAAATAAGCAGCATGGCCATTACGGTATTTGACACTATCAACAATAAATTATTTGAGATGCTCGATTAAAACAAAAATTACAAAAGGATTCGGAAAATGTATTTCTTTTAATCATTTACTAGTTATTACATATTTTAAATAGATGAAACATAAAAAGAGTGCTCTGAAATGTGACGTCACAAGCAAGTATTTTCATACAAAATTTCGTTTTAAAAGTAACTCATTTGACATCCTGTCAAATACCCAATTGTGGTCGAGATCTAATCGATCAATTGGATCGAGTTCGGTATTACCTGCAAAATATTTATGCACTTGCCACAATCAGACTACATATGTACAGTCAACAGCACCACCATCCTACACTCATGAATAGTCATGAACTCTAGTCCGTTGCATTACGAGCGACTTTGCAACTAAAATGTGAAGTTCGACGTCGACTGTACCATCTTCTGACGTAATAAATATTTCGACGGGTTACCACGGGTTACAAAAATAGTTTGAAATTTTTCTATTCAGACAATCATCAGTTACGCTGTCACTTGCTATAGCCCAATAAATGTTCACGGTACTCACGTATGGCGCACAGAATGAATCAATCAGAGAGTGATTTACTGGGGCCGTTTTTGAAGTATGAATTGTAGGGAGAAATACATATGTGGTTTTTTATTCGTAGTCCGCTCCACCAACATAACATGAAAGAGGCGTAGTCAAACTGTGCTTTTAGCTTGCATAAAAACTACTGTTCTGAACCTAAATTTAGAAAATTATGATAATAAATTATAAATAATAATAGGTACCTTACTAGAATGGCTCGGTATTTAAAAGCAACTGGTGTTAGGTTAAAAAACATTACGGACACATTATAGATTATTCGTCTAACCTAACACTCTCTTGACTGACATTTACAAAAATTTAGTTAGTAGGTAGCTATAATATGGCTCATAAACTAAGAAAATAAGTGATATCCGTTATAGAAAATCACTTTTTGTTTAATTTTGACTTAAGCATTTAATAAATAGGTACGCAACAATTAAACTATACAATTAAACTGTATGTATGTATGATTTGTAATTGCACCAACTACCCGATTTTTTTTTCCTTCGGCAACCTTTCCGTCACAAGAAATTGCTGTTAGCAATAAGACCTCCTATTGTAAACAAGGTGTCCCGTAAATCGACGTTAAGCCGGAACCAGGTGAAAAGGCAAGTCATAGTAATTAACAGAAAAATACAAAAAAAAAATAGCTTGAAAAAAAGTTATAAGCATTTAAAAAAATGTCAAAATCGTGTTGCCACAAATCTTTACTTTTCCAATTTTTTTTTTGTTTTGTAACTCTGAATAATGCTTCTTCAAACTGTTAACAAAATTTCAAATCCAACTGCTCCAGCTTGGAAGAAGAGGAGACTTTAAAAAAAAAATAAGTGAAAAAATTGCCCATTATTAATTTTAATTTTAGTTTTCATTTGTTGTGTTTATGTTCGGTATAGATAACCGAAAATTTATTAAATATCAACATATTGACAAAACTTAAATAACATACTCGATTAAACTAATCTATAAACTAATTAAAATAAGTACATTACCAGATAAAAGTAATATAAATAACATTATTATATAAAACTACGCTAAAAATATATATTTACAAATAAAACACGTGCCCCAGGTCACTATCCCGCGGCAAGGAGCCCAGAACGCTGGCGACGTTGCTTCTTTGGATGGCCAGGCTTATTCTTTGGCCGAGGTACGCGCCAGCCCTCTGGTCTCCTGATGCGTCGATTAGGCGTGCCGCTAGGTCCTTAAACAGCAGGCGCGCCTCTGGGCCCCATGTGGCCCATCGTTTCATTATGTTCGTGAAATATCTTGAATAAGTAATTAAAAAAAAGTTTATTTTTATTAAAATAAAATTTTTTTTTGTATACTTTTCTGATAACCAGTATGACTTGCCTTTTCACCTGGTTCCGGCTTGATGTCGATTTACGGGACACCCTGTATATGCATCTTTTTAATTGTATCTTTTATTTTTGCTCATGTTTCTTGTGTGCTTTAAAGAATATTCTTATCTTATCTATCATTATTATACATTTTTCATTTTCTGTTTCATATGACAAATTCTGATTCTCTTTAGCACTATCACCTTGTATTGGCGTTGTAAAGTTGTTGGGAAATGTTGTTTTTAATACCTGTCGGCTGTCTAACTACTTCGTTATTGTTCTTACAATCTATTTACTGAAGCGAACGACTAAAGGTAAACAAAGTCACAGCATCTCTCAAACTTACATGTCACTCAAAATAGCTCATGCACGCAGCTTTGCTTGCCTCGTATACCCACATAGGTTTAGGTAGGTACTGTTTGAGGAAAACAGACAGACAACTAAACAAGACAAGACAAACACTAAAGAAAATAAAATAGTTTAGAGAAGTTGCACTCGCATGAACAACGTCAATCGTGAGTAATATGGCGTCAGGGTGGCTATCTTACTTTTTTTTGCCTTTAATTAAAAAAGAAGTCAGCTATCCATACTTCTTCCTAGACTTCGCGTAGCGCATTAGCATAAAATAATCTATCATAATCGGCCTTTAAACAAAATTCCTACATCTTTGCTAGTTGCGAACATATTTGTCAGCAGTAGGATCGCTTTTATTTACATTTACAACATTTAACATTTACATAACATTTACATTTACATACAGGCACATACATTGCTTCTGGCCTCACACTAGAATACCCTGTGTTATTTGAGGACCACTGAAATTTTAGGTATTTTTTGGGGCATAGATCTCTTAAGCAAATGGTATTTTAATGATAAAATAAAATATTTAGTGAAATAAACTGCGAGTGAGGGATAAATCAGGTAATAACAGTGTTATTGTGTTTATTGCTTATTGGCATATTTTATTAGCCATATCGTTTTGTATGACTTTGCTAAATATTATGCAGTGTTATAAATGTTGAAAAACCAAATTTTTGACATGTTGACACTCACTCGTTCGCTTCAGTAAATAGGGTGTACAAAGTCTGGAATTCACTTTAATTTTTAATTTAATTTAATTTCTTCTTTCATGTAGGAGGACGTTTTCACTGGTTTTGGAGGCCAGTACCCCTTGTTGTCCATCTCAAGTAATCGTCCTGTATTTATATTTATGAATATATTTAATCTTACCTTTGTCTTATATCAATCCCTCGTCTGCGCTATCGTGTGGCGCGGTCTGACGTGTATGCTGTGGAGGCTGATCAAAAACTTACTCCGCACTTCTTAGAGGTCCATTAGACGGTCATGCAAGCGTCAGTCAATGAGCGTTTTTCCTTATGTCAAATTTAGTTTTAAAAGAATCCCTAGGTGGCGCTGCCGTACCGTAATAATAAACGTCAAAGCAAAAAATAATACTATGGTTCTGTGGAATTTGTGATGGTTGATTAAGGAAAAACAAAAATGCTGTGGTCGTTTGGTGATAAGTGCGATTTTGGATATTTTGGAGTCTGCTGTGGATTGTGGGTTTGAATTTTTATTTTTATTACGAGAAACCTCGTCCGAATAGCAACCCTGGTTCCTTCTCTTGTTTATTAATCTGTGGACTAACTTTGACACTGATTGCTACGAATCACAATTTTGTATGTAGAAACGAATAACGCCATCTAGATTGTCTCAAGGAACTAAGAAAAAAAAAAGAAAGGAAAAACGCTCATTCCATCAATCATGAATAGGGAATGGATGAAAATATCAGAAGTGCTTGATATTTTTTTTGGTGATAGGAATAACCTTCCTTAACGCGAGAAAAAAGTTTCAATTTTTTGGCTTCGTAGTTAATTTTTAAATAATCTTAATATTTTTCCATTCGTAGTTCTGGGCTCAGTACGGCATATCAGACTAATCCTTGGTCCGCTACGTATGAAAAAAAAAATCTGTGGTGACAATGACATTGAAAGCTTTTCAAGGTGGATTTTTTCCGTCAGTCACCAACAATCAAACGTAATAATTCATGATTGATGGAATTGACTGACGCTTGCATGACCGTCTAATGGACCCCTTAAGTATCTACACACACATTACAAATATAATATTTTGGTACGCAATTTCCTCGATGGCCACACCAGTCACCGAATTCATTCGTTCAATCAGCAGGCGACCGGCAATGCGGCAATCTTTTTTCATTCAATCAGTCAGGTCAGTATTTTTTTGTGTTTTGTGAGTGACGACGTCAGTGACAACGTGAAAGACTTGCGCAAAAAGAAATAACCTTTTTGTGGTGCTGTTTTTACTACGAAATAAAGATTGTTTACCACGTTTGTACGTTTTTGTGTGGAAACCCAAACTTCTGATAAAGCTTGAGGCTGCAAAATTCAATAGGGTTCTACTTTTTATATCAAGTCGAGTGGTTTCGAATTGACTTTTGACGTCACTCGCGGCGCTGACGACCAATCGGGGACGAGCGCTACCGTGCAACAGGCTGATAATATCTGTATACATACAGAGTGAGTGGATGAGACCTATTTTGTTTTGAAAACATTTTGTCGTGCTGTTATCCATGTGAGAATAAATGAGCAGGACTTGGAAGTATGCTGCTAAAATGTACAGCGGACGGCAGGCGAATCAAAGTGAACGGGGCACCGGTCAGCCAAGGGAATGTGGCGAGAGGTAAGGTCGGACCAAAACGCACATGCTCTCACAATTTTCCTCAAATTATGTCTCCTTTCCGGTTTTGAAGAAGAAAAGAACTGAGTATTTTTTGGTCCTTCAAGCCGGATATCTGTCGTAGGACCAACATTACGATACGCACTCCCTTTCGCACCCTGTTCCTTTTTGTGTTCGTTTGAATATCGTTTTTATAAATTAATGTGTTTTTGTGGTTGTCAATAAAGGTTTGGGATACCATAATCAATAACCTGATTTATTTTTAAACACGAAAAAGCAAGACAAATGATGGTTTACTTAAAACCTATATAATATCAGTTGTCGACTGTATTTTGCTAATAAAACAATTATGTATTGTATAATTGCACTCCATTTACATGGCATAGATTAAAATTAATTAAATAAACCTTTCAGGTAATCTTTACTTTATTAAACTATCACGTAGGTATCTGCCGGTTTCTGAATTAAGATTTACATTTTAAAAACGTACTTATTTTAAAAACTCAAAATTTGGATTTTTACTGCCCATTATAAAATTTATTTAAAACGATATACCAATAAACGACACCTAGGTATAAACTTTTGTTGGTCATATTTTTGTTTCTCTGAAGAAGGAGACAGACTTATGTATTTACTTAGGTAGTGAAATTGATTCTCAATAAGAAACCGGCGGGCGGTGGGTCTTTCTAAAGCATCAACGTCGTTATCACTAGAAGTAGGCCAAAAGGTACTACTAAATCAACTTTTGCCTTGAAACAGTTCTGGTCCAAACCAGATCGCTAGTCTAGTTACGGCAGACGCTCTGGACATGAGAACAGTAACTGTTTTAGTCATTTCTCATAATATTCTCATTAAAATATAATAGCCGGTGTTGCCAACACTACTGTTTTAACAGTAGATTTACTTTTTTCGCCACGACATCCGTTTTCTGTTTTAGTTCGTTTTTCTACTGTCTTTTGTTGATATTACCGAATTGCGATCTGCGTAAGAAATTATTAATTCCAAATCGTAATAAGACCCAATCATCATGTCAAACCGGAACAAACTTAGTTTTTGGAAGCGTAAGATTTTAATAACAGATTTCTTCCAAAATCGTTAGACCGCGAAATTAAAAATATTTTAGAGTGTGTTTTAAAATCTTTTCATTTCGACTTTATTAAGTACCTATGTAATTCCCAGAAATTTCTTAAATGCAATTTGCGGTAAATAATAAAATTACATTATGTAATGTAACTTTTTAGCAATTCTAATGTAAAAAATAGGTTCTTGTACTGTTTTTTGCAATTTTTTTAAGTTTCATTGTTGGTTTTTGCTTTCCTTAGGTTGGTAAGCGCCCATACTACGTAACTTGTCTTGGAAACAAACAATATTTTTCATAAACTTATCTTATTAATCTATTGTTGGGCTAGTATTTGCAACTTTTTCATGTACTTTTTTTGTTTTGTACCATCACTGTTGGATTCCTAATAAATAGATTAAAAAAAACTTAGGGATTTCGACAGGACCAGATTAGGCGATTTATCGCCATTTGGGCTATCTCTGAGGGTGAAATGGCGACTTGAAATGGCAATCGGCGACCAGTCGCCAATTGGGCTATAATGTAATTTTTTTCGGCGACTTTTGGGCTACTTTGAAAATTCTATTGCTGCAGTAAAGGCCGGGCCACGCAGCCCATTATGTATCTAGTCTGTGGCTCATACTCAACTCACTACGAAAGTTTTTCTGTGAACATTTTATTGTTCTGTGAACTAATTTCCTATTATTACAAAAGCCATGAACAATACTATCAATAACAGTTATAGCAAACTATCTATAATTTAAAATTATAAAGACTTGCGTTAGCAAATTGACGTTTTGGGCTACATACGGAAATTTTTAGGCAGAATTAATGTATGTGCCTGTATGTAAATGTTTATGTTTATTTGGGCTACTTTTTATCAAAATATGTGCGACTTTGGCCGGCTCTGATCTGGCAACACTGGACAGAACAGGAATTGGCGCGCATTATCAAATTAGTATCAAAACCGATACGATTCCATTTACAGTAGTCTCAAATTCCTATCGAGAACTGATGACTGAGAGATTTGATGCGCATAATTAGGCTACCTGTTTACAATTATTTATCAACTTGGTGCAAAACGAGCTGGTAATAAAATATTACGCCTTGGAGGCGTTTTCTTATTGTAACTCACTTTTTGAGCAAATTGTCAAACGCGACTTCTCTTTATGGAAACCAAAAATAGTTTTTTTCTTTAATGGATTATTTTCAGCGACAACGCTTGCTCCCGACTAAAATCGTGTTAAAGCGAGTTCTTTCCTATTTAAATACTTCAACAGTAAATATCATAAAACACCAATTATTGGATTCGACAGCATAAATTTCTACCGAAAAGATAGTTTCTGTCGTCTGGAGATAAATCTCCGTATTAAAACATAATGAACGCTACGGATTTTGGCTATAACAAAGATAAATACATACGATGCTCTGAAAGAAAGGAGACCAACAAGTAGGTAGGTACAGCACCTGCCACACCTTCCTCATTGACCTGCCAACAAGAAAAAGTCTTATGGAAGTCTTGTGCCAATCAAAGTAAATGTATTTTCTAAATTAAGAAAACTCGCTCATAACAGCTCTCATTATGAAAACATCTAGGCGTGTCTGCTGATAAATTTATTGGGCAAACGTCAATATTTTCGCAGTTGGGTATCAAAGGATCTTTTCCTGAAGTGCGTGGGACGAGGCTCTGGTTCCGGTTGACGTGAGTTATGAGGTCGCCAGAAAAGAAAACAAACAAGTGGAGTTATGGACTTCGGTCAATGCTTTTGCGTCGAAAGCGCATGCCATATTATATGAGGCCCCTAGCAGGTTTATTATTTTACGTAAAGGATGACACGGTTTTTGTAGATCCTTTCTTTCACCCTTTGGTGAAGAAACAATTGCAGTAACTGTAGGTCTCGATCTCTTTCTGGTTACTTTCAGCATTTTTAAAACCACCAGGGACATCGTTGTATTGTTATGGTACGGTTTTGAAATCAAGTAATGGAATTGACTAACTTTAAAGACTCAATAAGCTTAGCCAACTACAGGCCTACAAGCTTATGAGTGGCACCTTCGGGTCTTTGTGGTTAAAAAGGTGACAAATCTTTGGATGCTTTAGAAAGATAACCATCCGCGTATTCCACATTGCCATCTTGCAACTTCTGATAACACAGTCATATTTACTGCACCTTCGCACATACACGCTATCAATAATGCGGTTGTTTGTTCCAGATTCCAGTACAGACTTTTTCTCAAAGAGATCACAATTTACCTCAATCTCTCACTCAGTTTTCCTCACGATATTTTACCACTAAAACCGCAACATAATTAAAAGGCTACATACCTTTAATTGCCCTGGTAAACTGGTTTGAAGATCTAATCTACGACTCATCGAATGACCACTGTCGATTCTTCGTTTATCAAGAATTTACCAAAGCTTCAATAATCTTCGAGCCTGTTACGTGTGACGTTTAATTGACCTTACTTATTCGGGACATCCAGATTGGGAAAAGCGCGCTCCATAGCAACGGGCGGATCGATGATTTTTTTCTATCATTGGTATACCTATGGGTAGTTCTGCCACGCCATTCTCGGCAGAAAGGCTACGTGAAAAACAGCAGTGCTGTAGGTTTTTCTCTCAAGTTTTGCAGTCATCGACCACTGGGGGTCCGAGGTCAATGAGGTCCCAACATGATAACGAATAAGTTATCCGGTAACCATTCCAATAATAACATAACATTTACATACAAGCACGTACATTGCTTCTGGCTGGCCCCACACTAGGATACCCTATGTCTTGGAAATCAGAAACAGCGACGTCACAAACATGTTAACACGCAAGAGCTCGGTTTTTTGTACCCACCCGGGATTCGAACCCAGGACCTCTTGCATGGTAGGCAGATGGGCTAACCACTGCGTCACAGAGGTCGTCGACGTCGAAGGTCGTCCTATGTGTTTTAGAACAAACTTTCGTAAGCAGTACACATTAACTTGTTCGGATTCACCACGACACATCAGGTCACGGTCATTACAATAAACATCTCTTCACCATAGGTGTTAAAGACAGTCCGTTATGCAGAGCATGCATGGACGCCGAAGAAACAGCCGCACACGTGCTGATAGAATGCGTGGGGCTGGCGGTACAACGGACGGCCCTCCTTGGGAGCCCGGGGACGATGCGGGAGGCGCGCAGCGACACTCGCAGGCTTCTGGCTTTCCTGGAGGAGCTGGGATGGCAGGATTAAACTCCCCCTACGGTTTTTACCTTCCTTTACGCAAAATAGGCTCATTTGTAGTCGAGTTGCGGAAACCCAAACCGTCACCAATACCAATACCAATTCACCACGACACGCTCTGCGGATCAGGGCGAAGCCGGTCGCTATCTGCCAACAAAATTTAAATTAACCGAATCCGGAATTAAGTTAATAATATTATTGTATTACCAAAAAATTCAAAAGTGGAGCTCGGAATAGAAAACCTGTAGCTACCTACCTACGCCTGACTTTTCATTAAAGTATCATAATGGCACAGAAGAGGCAGAACCCTTTTACATCTCAATACTTGTGAGCGATGTCATAAATAGGTCGCTTATTAGAGCTGGAGTCTCGAGATAGCAGTGTAATCGGCGTGGCACGCCCGTTATCGCGGGTCAGAAGCGGCGCACTTCGCGCTGTTTACAGTCCGCCCTGCGCACGCGTCGACAATATGACAGAAGAAATTTTGATCACATTCCGTTACTAAAATCTTGTCCGCTACATTTTTGTATGTTTGTGATGTCGCTGTTTCTGGTTCCCACGACACAGCCTATCCTAGTGTGGGACCAGAGGCAATGTATGTGCCTGTTTATGTAAATGTAATTTTTTTTATGTTTATTCACTCAGTACAAATTAGGTTTCAGCTAGAGAATGGCTTGTAGGCCGGCTGCCTGAGTGATCTTATAACGATCACGAAGGTTAAGCAACATAGGGCGCGTTCAGTGCATGGATGGGTGACCGTCTATCACTGACTTTTCCGAGCGGTTCCGTGCTTCGCAAGGCACGTTAAGCAGTTGGTGCCGTCTGCCGTCGATACGATGGCTCGAAAACTTCTGACAGTACGACGTCGTACGACGTCGAGCCACTAGTCTTACAAGCCTCCACCAATCCGGACTTGGCCCCCGTGGTGGAGTATGGCCTATACCTTCCTCAGGGAAGAGACCCGTGCCCCTTGGTGGGGACATAATGGGTCGATGATGATGAAGTTGATGACCATAATAACTTCCACACAAAACAATCACTTGACCTGGGCCTCGATTCTGTTAGTGCATTGTAGTACGATGACAGTTTCGCGGTCGGGTCACGTGACGTGTTTTTTCATACCACTGACGCCTAGAATGATTGATACAATGCGCTACAATGTGCGTTAACTTGAAGCGGCAATGAAACTGAATCGCCATGTTCATGCAGTTGTCATTGAACTACAATACATTAGCAAAATCTAGACACTGGTCCCAAACTAGGATACCCTAATAGTGTTGTAATTTGGAAAACTTAAAAAGATGCTGTGAGGCTCTCAGCAGTCTATCTCTTGATTTCAGGATATTAATGTTTCCACTCGAGCGGACTGTACGTGTACACGTGTTTCTAGAATGAAATGCCTCGAACTGCTACTGACACTGGACTGACCACTATCTCAAAGATAATTATCAACAAGAAGTAATTAGCTGTCATTAACATTAAAATTTTATTTACCACCAAATAACGGCGCATGCCACAATTTGTAAATATGTACGCATACCAGTGCGGAGAAATAATGAGTAAATGTATCGGACATCATTGATGCTATGATACTCCGTGGTGGCGTTCTATCAGCAGTGGCGGATATACCCAAAGGCCCAGTAGGCCCGAGCCTAGAGCGGCAGATATTAGGGGCGGCAAATCGTGACAAAAAAAATCACTGATGATAGCAAGAAATAACTCAAATAAAAAGTACCTTAAGTAAGTAATTATGGCGGGCCGCACTGCACTGCAACGAATAGCAATTTTTATAGGTATGCGCCACTAAATTCAATATGTACCTAGTCTAGCGTAAATTCATTATGTGCCTAGTCTATATGAAGGTTCTGCGTGCTGTGCTGAGAAAGGAGCGGCACATGGCCTGGGGCCTAGAGCGGCCAAGACTGCAAATCCGAAACTGTCTATCAGACTGTGTAAGATTGTTCCTCATAGAACTCTTCGAACCTAAATACAAAGTATTAATAACAATGGTTTCGTGAAGTTACGTCCCACTCTTCAGGGTATTTTCGGTTATCCTCAAAAGGGTACTTTCTAATCATCTATACACACAACTTTGGGACCAACTCTAAAATCTAAAAAAAACATCAGATGCTCCGTACATTTTGTATTTTAACTAAAGTTAGATACTTACTTATAATAAAATGTGAGTACGGTATAACATAAACATTTACACACAAGCACATACATTGCTTCTGGCCCCACACTAGGAAACCCTGATAGCTGTTTTTTTTTCGCGATTTCGACGTTGACCCGATAATAAAAGCTGTTCGTATTGATGAGGAGAAAGTATCCTGCAGCGGGCGTTACATTAGGTACAAGTAAGCACATTGTATATTAAAAAAAACTGTATTATATCAGAAGCGGACGAAAGACGCCAAGACCATTCAAACATCCACATGATTTTTAGTCGCCACAAAATTCACCACTTTTTTTCTATAAGTAATTATATTCCATTAAAAATGTTCTAGTTGCGATCTAACACATAATACATGTGGCCCGTCCACTTCACTTCTAATAAAACACAATAAGTCAACGCACTGCTGACACTAATGAGAATACAACGAATAGCTAGGAAGCCCTAGATGCGGACTAAATTAAAATCAATCGTGCAACATACATGTACTTTACTATAATTCGGTCGAGGAGCTGGATAGTTTCTCACAAGTCCAGACTATATTGCGACTTCTTTTGGCTTCGAAAAATCTGGATTGGTGATTTCATGACTTGTGAAGTTGTGACGCATTGGACATCCCTAGAATATCAGACTGATTTTTATAACGAAGTACAAGATCGGCTGCTGCTTTTACCTACTACGTGCTACTTTATCAAAGTAAAAAGAATTTCATATTCTTTTTACTTTGATAAAGTAGCACGTGTTTTAACCATAGTTTTAATGTTAAAAATGTATGTCAATCACGGAATCTTATCATCTTTTTAAGGTCTGATGTATGACTTAGGAACACATAGTCTATTTTACTAAAAAGTTTATTTTACCACAGTGAGTACTTTTTCACAATGTCTACTCGACTTCTTGAAATGTTTATTTTACCACAATGACTACTTTTTCACAAAGTCTACTCGACTTCTTGAAATGTTTATTTTAGCTCAATGACTAACTTTTTCACAAAGTCTACTCGACTTCTTGAAATGTTTATTGTACCACAATGACTACTTTTTCACAAAGTCTACTCGACTTCTTGATATGTTTATTTTACCACAATGACTAACTTTTTCACAAAGTCTACTCGACTTCTTGAAATGTTTATTGTACCACAATGACTACTTTTTCACAAAGTAGATAGGTTAAAATTATTTTATTAAAATGTTAACTTTATTCCGGATAAACTTACTTGACTTTTTGTCGGAAGAGTCCGACCAGGTTTCGCTCCGATTCGCAGAGCTTAATCATGGTGAGCAGAGGAGGAGCTCGCGTCGTCAGTTGGTCGTCTCTGACTGCATTCGGAATTAAGTTAACAATGACTAGTGCTTACGAAAGTCTTAGTTGAAAAATATTTTAGAAAATCGGAAGTCAGAAATTTATTTCAACGTAAAGAATTTACCTTCTGTTGAATGTCAATCTAATTATGTAAAATGTTGGCTGCCTTGGGGCCGTGTGTAGTGGAGAAAAAGGCAGCGAAAAAAAACTTCAGTCTGGCCATCTTTTCTCAAATCACCTTAAATCTAATACAAATTTGGTAAGAATGTCCATCTACCAAGAACCTGAAAACCAGAAAACCTACCAGAAACGATGGTCGGTCAGAGTAGAGTTTTTTTTCCCGCTGCCCTATCTCTTTACAGCATTTCTCCACTACAAACACGGCCCGAAGGCAGCGGGTAATTTAGTACATTGACATTCAGCAAACAGAATGTAAATTCTTTACGTTGAAATAAATTATTTTGTTTTGACTTGATCTCTACTGAAAAAGTCACTTGGAATTCAGCTGTTTCCAAATTTCAATAGCATAAATGACATGGTAACAGAATTTTACGCTCTTATACGCCAAGTGATTGAAGATACGGTACCTAAAAATAAACCAAAAAACTCTAAATATCCAATTTGGTTTACGAAACCTCTAATAAAACTGCTGGCAGAAAAAACGGTTTACTAATGTATTGCCAAAAATCGTTTCCCAAAGTATTACTTCCCAAACTATTTTCCGCAAATTATCACTTGGCAAAAAAACATTTCTCAAAACAACTTAAAGCAAATAAACAGTTAGCAAAAGTTATTATGGCAAGTTATTGTTTACCAAATAAATACTTGGTCAAGATTCATTTTACCAAAGAGGCAACAAGAGGCAAGGTAAGAACGCATCAAAGTCGAGTCTGTTTTCGATCTTACATAGAGAACCTAACGCTCCGACGCGCTCCGCTTCGCTACGCGCGTCGTCGCACCTATATTTCTGTTGTCACGTATTCTTTACATCGCCGACCCCCCGTTCCATTATTTGAAAATAACACTTGCCAAAATAAAACGTTATCATAATAAACGTTTGCGATTTTCAAAAACAGGGCGCAAAACATCAAGTGTAGCGTTGGCTGTGTGGCACGTAGCGCCGTCGTGTAGGCTACTGCATGGCCAGCCGAGGCAGCCATTTGAATGAAATTATTTTCCATCATTAACCGGAGGGATTGTACTTTCAAATAAAAAAAGAAATTTGAAAAAATATTCAGTAGTTTTTTTTTATAGCATTTTCAAAAAAAAAAAGTTATTTGGCGGACCCTGTACATCAACACGGTTTCATAAAAAATAAGTCTACAGTGTCTAATCTGTTAGTCTACACATCATACATTTCAAAGACTGTCGATGCAAAAAAACAGGTAGACGCTATTTATACTGATTTCAGCAGTGCTTTCGACAAAGTAGATCATAAATTGTTAATTAGTAAGCTGGCGGGTTATGGTATTCATGGTGTTTTCCTTGAATGGTTGAACTCATACCTCTCTAGCCGCACCCAACATGTAACTGTTAATGGTTATAGATCCGTTGGCTATACTCCTCTCTCCGGCGTTCCACAAGGTTCCCACTTAGGCCCTATCCTTTTTTTATTATTCATCAACGATATCTGTAGTCACATAAAATTTAGCAGGTTTCCCTATTTGCAGACGATCTAAAACTTTACAAGGAAGTTTCTAACCAAGACGATGTATCACTTCTACAACAAGACCTTAATGCAATCAATCACTGGTGCCAAATAAATAATATGGTTCTTAACGGCAACAAATGTTTCCATATAAAATTCACGAAAAAGAAAAAACATTTCTTCAGCCTACTATCTTAACAATATACCTCTCCAAGAAGTTTATGTTATACGCGTTTTAGGCGTTCTGATTGATAGCAAACTCACATTTAACAATCATATTGACCACATAGTTAACAAATCCCTAAAGATGCTCGGCTTCATAAAAAGAACCTGCAAAGATTTTCGAAACCATAACACCATCATCTGTCTTTTCAACGCCTTTGTTAGAAGTAATCTGGAGTACGCAGCGACTATCTGAAACCCTACTTACAATATACACACTTCAAGAATTGAAAAAAATCAACATAGATTCACCAAATTTCTTGCTTTTAAGGCACGCGCCTGTCCATATCGAAGCTCTTATAGCAAACGCCTTGAATATTTCAACATTATTTCTTTGGAAGCTCGTAGAAAGCAAATAGACCTGTTAGTTCTTTATAAAATCGTAAATAATATGATAGACTCACCCGACCTCTTAGAACAAATAAATTATTGTGTTCCTAGACTCAATACTCGGCCAGCTAATCGAACTCTCTTCCAGACAAACACTTTCAACTACTCCAACCTTGGGAAATTTTCACCAGTGTTGAGGATAATGAAACTCTATAATACATATAGAAACATAGAGGATGATGTGGACATCCACTGCGATAGTTTTTCTAGTTTTAAGTTTAAAGTGAGCAAATTATTATTGTCCTGTTCCTGTTCCTGAAGTATTTAACTTGTTTCTTATGTGAAATTTTTATTCTCAAGATTCTCAAGTTTTTTGTGTAAAATTATTTTAAGTTTTATAAGTCTAGAACGTAGACTTCTGTTATGTTTAACACATGTTTAATTACTTTTAGTACCTACTAACTAGAATTAAGTAAGAATGAGGCTAAAACTGTTAAATATTAATTAAGTGTAAATGTTTTATAAGAGAGCCGTTGGCTTACCTATTAAATAAAAATAAAAATAAATAAAAAATAAATATTAGTAGATTACTTGGTATCACGAAGTCGTTAGTTGAAGCGTTAGATTAGAAATCTTTATTGTACACACCAGAAAAAATACATTAGGAAACTTACTTTTTAAGGTCACGATATGAAATTCCGTTTCTATGTGAAAAGACGCAAAGAAAATATATGAAAAGTCAATGTTTACAGATACCACACCACAGTTTTAGGCACGCCCTCTGACAGAATATCAATCCTGCCTGATAAAGGGCGAGCGAGCCTATCGCCTTGCCAGATAACTTTGCGTTTGACGTCACAATCGAAACCATGCGAACGCAAGCTTACATATTATTATCAGATGTACGTGTTAGTTGCTCACGATAGATACGTGATCTCATGTTGTGTTTTAACAACCTGGCTTCAGTTAACGCGGCTATGCTAAACACTTCCCAGTTCATGCCACCTTCGGAGTAGACGTTTGGAACGTATGATGTTACGACTTCGGTTTAGCGAATTAATTTAAGTATAGATAGATAGATAACACTTAATTGCTCAACCAGGATACAGAGTTATTTTAATTTCCTTATGTCTAAGTAATGATGGTATACAATTGGCGGTCTTATCGTTTAGAGCGATCTCTTCCAGACAACCTTTGGATGGAGAGAATTGCAGGAAGAACATAGTCGGTAGGTATGGATTTTTAGGATGTACATAACTAAGAAAATCGAAAATGTATAAGATATTGAAAGAACTTATATAAGTACTTATAAACACGTGATACATGACGTAGATACATTATATTAATTTAAATAGGTAATTACCTACAACTGAATTGTTTGGTCACAAAAGGAAAAAAGAGCGGCCAAATGCGAGTCAGACTCGCGCACGAAGGGTTCCGTACCCTTACCTGCCTTTAAAACATTTGAATATGTCAAGCGTCTACCAGGTACCGTCTATCGTTATTAATATCGAGCAAAAAACGGCAAAAAAAATCACGTTTAAAAAATCACATAAATATTTTTTTCTGTTTTTAATTATATATTTGTTATAGCGGCAACAGAAATACATAATCTGTGAATATTTCAACTATCACGGTTCACGAGATACAGCCTGGTGACTGGTTTTACTCCCTCCACGCTGGTGACAGACATACCGAGTAGACCGACAGTGGTGCCAAGTCCCTGTCTAAAACTCTATGGAGCCCATAATATCCAACAAATAAATTAGCTGTTATAAGATTGTACGGTCGGGGTCTGAAAATGTTTACCACCTTAAGGTTCATAATTGTACGGACAATTATACGACACAAGGTCGATATTTGTATTGATTTGATTAGATAAAGCATAAAGCTCAGATTATAGAGTTGAGTAGGTACCAACCTGTCAAAGTTTAGAGTTCGCGTTAGTTCGTTTTAGTTCGCTCCCTCAAGGAGGCTTCCTTGAGGGAGCGAAGAAGGTTTGCTCTAAACTTTGACAGGTTGGTACCTACTCAACTCTATAATCTGAGCTTTATGCTTTATCTAATCAAATCAATACAAATATCGACCTTGTGTCGTATAATTGTCCGTACAATTATGAACCTTAAGGTGGTAAACATTTTCAGACCCCGACTGTACATAATAATTTGTGTGTAATTGTTCGTATACTACAAGAACTGCAAAGGCGTAAATCTGGTCGGACTCTTCCGACAAAAAGTCAAGTAAATGTCCTGATACGTTAATAATGTTCCACTTTTGCTTCTGTAAAATGTGGAACAGTGTATCAGGGATGTGTCCGTATAGTTGGCTTTCACATGGTTGATTTCAGTAATTTCGAATATGCCACAGAACTGTATATCAATAGTGCCTAATAGTGCTACAAGGCACAATTAGCTAGGAAAAATATTTCAGGAGATATTACGGCGAGTCACTGAGGCAGCCAACTAGACGTCTACTTAGCAGACACATCACGAACGGCTGTATATAGAGCATGGATGTAATAATCAAAGAGGATTGAGTACTCTGACAAAAAAATGTCCTGACAAGGAGGCTCGAACTAGTGAATGTCATCTCTTTCTAAGTAGGGTGACCTTGATGTCAATGAAAACCGGACGAAACGTAAGGGAAGCCAGCCGGAAGGAACGAGCGAAGTTCTCTCTTTAGGAGTAACTGGGGCATTTACTTCCATAATGGGCGACACAGTACCTAGTGGTAGGTATATTCATTGACTGAAGAACTTTAATTATACTTATATTTGCATTTAACGAAGTTTTAACATCATAAAATGAAAGCCAAAATCAAGTCATAAAATTAGCTTTAATCAAAAAATAAACACAAAGAAATAACTCATTTAAATGTATAGAATTTACAACTTGCTTATTGAGTGTTAATGTACAGTACATTACATACTGCCCTCAAATAAGGTTTGTAGGGGAAAAGAAGAGTAGAGAGAAGAGTAAAGATAAAACTCAAATTCGACCATGTTAAAATACGTTTTTAAAACCTTGAGTGGTATTGCTACAAAAATTACTTAGCATACATTCATGGCTCGATTCTAGTCTGGGCCTTTAATTTGAGAATAAGTAAAGTTCACTATCTTGCATGGATACATGGATACATGCAAGATAGTGAACTTTACTTATATTCACAGTTATTAATAGTAAACTTTTCTTACATTTCTTATCATCAGTTACAGTAGGCTACTTTTTATCGCGGAAATCGCACTCATTCTGCGGAATTAACTTAATCATATTTTGATTTACATAGGTTTACAAATTATTTTCAGTGAACCAATTTAGAACTTTATATCATTATGGTACTCTTGGTCTCGACAAGGGTTTAATTACAAATTAAAAATGTTGTTGCAGACAAATTTTAGTGTACAAATTGTAAATTCAGATAATAAAATCTAACTTGCCAATACGAATAAAACTCATGTAGCTAGCTAGATTGATGACAAACATTTGAATGTTTTTTTTTACATTTAAAATATGCATAAAAGCTAATATACATTACAAAATAGAATAGAATTATTAAGTATAAAATTAAATATTCTATTATACCTCCTGTCAATTTTTCTATTCAAACATAATATTTCGAGCTTCTTCTTTTGGGGAATGCATTCAGTCAGTTTGGGCACCTGCATCGAGCTGTGGTTGCTTCTTCTTCCGTCGCTTAGTACCATTACTTTTTTCGCCACTAATAAACTTCTTAGCAAACAAAACACAAAGGTAACAGAAAAGTCCTGTGCAACGTACCTAAAGGGGTTGGTAAGCACGTCAATAAAAAGTAAACTAAGTGATACATTCTGAGTTATGCCCGTTTGAAAATATAAAATATAAAAAAAAAACAATTTAATTCATTCAATTGTCCATTATCATCATTTTAAAGTATTTTGCGTTACAACTAGTAATAAATTGGGGACATTTTGTCAAAGAGTATTTAATACCGGCTTTTGCAGGCTTCACAAAATGCAGGATTTTGTGATGTCGAATCAGAGCCTCATATAGCATCCATCCATTTTAAACGTAAGCTTTCGTTTTTAGTAAAACTGAAAAGAGACCATTGGGTAATCAAACACATGGCCTACATTTTACAACATCATGGTCGTAGTATTCCACATAAATGAGTAAGAGTAAGACACACTCCTTCAGTTTGTGGCTCTCGCTCTGGAAACTTTACTCTAGTTGCTTACTTATACGATTTTATGTTTTATTTGAGAAGACATAGAGTTTAGTTTTCTATGGAAGGTTTTTCGTAGTGCTCTATCCTCTTTGATTATAACATGAGTTATGATTTGTATGCCAGATAATTGTGCCCTAATAGTGCTCCCTACATGCCAAGTTTCCAGAATAGTGCTTCAATACAAGCTGAGAAAACATACCCTATTGATGAGGCAGCCAACTAGACGCTTTTTCTTACCATGATTTCTTCGTAACGGCGTAGAGTTTTAAAACAAAACCTATACCAAAAAACTGTGCGTTAATAGTGCCTCTTCATGAAACACAAATGCCCCCGAATCACCTATGCGTTTAGCCAAGAAATTTATGTGAACTTTTACATACATTGAGGTTTTCGTACATGTAAGAACAAAAGTGAAAAAATAATATCAATCAGCAAATATGGCACGGACTAAAGTATCCGGAGTCGGTAAGTAAATTAATTTAACTACTAAAGTAAGCTACTATTAAACCTCTCCGAATACTAGCTACCGAATCACTATGAATACTCTATACTATTTCTTTTTTTTATCTTTCCCACTTCCAAAAATATGGAATTAATCACTATTATTAATCTATTGGTGAAATTAATAATGTACAATTTTTTTATAATTTAAGATAGTAAGACGCTGTGGGTAGACTCTTCTCTCAGAAAGCGGTGAGATAATTAGAGAAATGACGAACGAAGCCTTCGACATTAACTAGTACAATCTTTTTTTCTATGAACATGAATTTAGTTAGCGCTAACCAGGGATCAGTTTTTTTTTCGGTCTTGTGACAACATGGCTAACTGATTTGACTCTTCCAGCGCAACACATCGGCAAGGGTTTTCGTCCTGCGTCGATTTATTAATAGTAAGTATGCACTGTGTGCAGTAATATACATCAAAATTATCTTTCAAAAAATATTAAAAAAAAATTATATCTCAGAAACTATACGATATAAAAAAATCTGCATCCTCAAATCAAAAATCTTTGTTTTAATTTTGTTAGGTAATCTGCCTTAGCATAACATATTCTGTGAAGATTTCGACTGGTTACTGCTAAGACACAGCCCTTAGAAGGTTGAACAGGGAAGGACAGATAGTGAACGCAGAGTAGGTAAAATAATCTCGTTTGGCACCCTGGGTGCTACCCTAAAACGGGAACATCCCACTAAAGCGGGGCATCTCGACATACGGTACTTACAATATTTGAAATATAATCCTCTTTTTGGGCTTCGCCGCCGCATTCGTACTCAACATCACCAGCCCACTATTGACCAACAATGACCAAGACGCACAGTGTACTAAACCAACTAGCCATTAGATGGCCGTGAGTGACACTCATAGAGTGTTATAATCACTTCTCTGCTTGTCGGTATCAAATAATTGTTGCAAACAATTTTCACCCTAATTGCGTTTTCATAAGAGTTCATTTTAATTTATTTCAAAATTGTTGTTTAGTACGTAGAAGTTTGCATACATTTCTTAGCTAAACGCATAGGTGATTCGGGGGCATTTGTGTTTCATTAAGAGGCACTATTAACGCACAGTTTTTTGGTATAGGTTTTGTTTTAAAACTCTACGCCGTTACGAAGAAATCATGGTAAGAAAAAGCGTCTAGTTGGCTGCCTCAACAATAGGGTATGTTTTCTCAGCTTGTATTGAAGCACTATTCTGGAAACTTGGCATGTAGGGAGCACTATTAGCGCACAATTATCTGGCATACAAATCATAACTCTATATACAGCCGTTCGTGATGTGTCTGCTAAGTAGACGTCTAGTTGGCTGCCTCAGTGAGTCCCCTGAATATCTCCGGAAATACTTGTCCTAGCTAATTGTGCCTTGTAGCACTATTAATACACAGTTCGTAGGCATAGTTGAAATTACTGAAATCGACCACGGGAAATCCAACTATACGGACACTCAGGGATCCGTAAAAGAAAAAGTGGTAAATGGAACTGTGTTGCTAGTTACTAAAGCTCTGCATTGCCTGAGGCATGTTTGGAGAGGTGCGGACAAATTATTTTTCACGTGGTCCTCGGCAGTAGAAAACCCCTCTGATGTCCAGTTGCGTGACATCTCCGACAGCTTATTACTATATAGGACAAGTTTGACTATCTTATCCGTAGGCAATGGTAATGAATGAAAATGCTAGTCTCAAATTGTAAAAAAATATTAGAAGTTTAAAACTAAACTACTTTTATGTTTACAGGATAGACTTTACTAACAAATAATGATCATAAACGTATAACGTATGTTACTATACTTTGTTTTCGTTATTTAAACGCACTTGTTTATTGGTTTCGTTTCGTTAGAAATATAATCATCATCATCGGCCATTTGACGGATTTATGCCTCCGTCATGCTTTTCCAAGGTCCACCACGGTCTGGCCCCCACCAGATGGTCTGACGACCTGCCCCTACGGTGTACGGTGGCATCTGGCCCCTGCTGCCAGAGTGATCTTAAACGATCACGAAGGTTAAGTAACATTGGGCGCGTTCTGTCCATGGATGGGTGACCGTCCATGACTAACGCTAGTGGCATTTTTCCGAGCGGCACCTTAAGCAGTTGGTGCCGGCTGCCGTCGATAGATGGCAGTCGTTAAGCCAAGTCAGAGGCCTTAATAAGGCGGATTGAAAAACTTCTGACAGTAAGACCAGCCACTAGTCTTACAAGCCTCCACCAATCCGGACTTGGCCCCGTGGTGGAGTATGGCCTTTACCTTCCTTAGGGAAGAGACCCGTGTCCCTTGGTGGGGACATAATGGGTTGATGATGACGGTGGCAGGGACTCGCTGGATGCGGACAGCACAAGAAATATAATGATTTATTGGAAAAACCAATAGTAATTATGAAGCCAACGTGGTGAAACGTTTGTGCTGGGTATAGATGATTCATCACTTTGATTGTCGGTATCCGAGATTTTTCTTGATTCAGTTGCGTTGTTCATATTTAATTGGTTTGTTTGTCTACCAATATACTTGAAAGAATGTTTCATTAAATCCTAGCGATTTATTGGTATTCTGCAAAGTTCTTAGTAAATGTGAAATAATGAAGGACGACGGACGGCGGTCGACGTTAAGATGGTTTTCCAAACAAAAGACTGTTCTTTCTAAAATTCTCATCAAGTCTCAGCTTTGTTTCTAAACAACAGTGTATGTGCTGATACCTATGCACATTAATAATCCCACCCTAGCACAGCTCTAGTAGGACTAGGTACAAGTTACCTAAGCCTGCGCATCCGCAGAGCTCAATCAATACAAGAGTTGTAACGTTTTATCCAGTCGGTGACCTTGACCACTTGTGCCTACAACAGAGCCCTTAGTGCGAGTTTTTTCATTCACTTTCGATAGCGAGAGCGTTTGCAATTTGTATAGGAGTGACAGAGAGACAACTAGGTGGCGCGCTTTGTCACTCCTATAGAATATGAGTTTACGTTAACGCGATCGAGTAGTTAAAAAAACTCGCACTAAGCACACAGTCTACTACAAGTGGCTCGTAGACTGTTGTGGGCTAGTCTAGAAGGTACTATTTTAAGGCGGAAGTGATCCATCGCCTGAAAGCGCTATAATCATTGACGTATTTTCACTGAAGACTACGGCAGCTTCTCTTTGCTGGATGGTTGAACTGATTGCTGTCTCAGCCACTTCTGCTACGGATGAAAAGAGATGGCTGTAGGCCTGTCAGCGTCCGCGTCTGCGTCCGTGCAGCACAAATCAGCCTTGACCTTGTACTGGCAGTGGATCGCACCGCACTATGCTATCACGCTAACTCGTAATATTGGCGATACGGTTTGTTCTCATAATAATAATGTATATAGTCGGCCAGTCTAAAGCTAATTTTAGCCAAAGAAAGAGGCGCGTTTAGTGTGTGCGTGTGGTTTTTTCTTCGCTAATGTGGTAGAGACTATATTTAGCGTAGACGTAGACAGTGAATAAGTAATTTAGGCACTAGGTAATTTGGGTTCCGTATTTTAGTAGTTTTTAGAACTTGCCGGAATTTAAATCTCTGCTACCACCCGGCAAAAATAATATCATTCAGATATTTAGGGCTTTAAATATTGCTCTTTAGATATATTTCACATTGGCATCATAAATTAGCAGACAGCTCGCTGTCGCCTAAGTCTACTTCTGCAGCTGATTATTTTTATGATTTTTAAGGGTTGCCCCTCAACCAATTAATACTCATGTCCTCAGGACTTACAGGATTTGGATATACCAGTTCCACCACCCCTAAACTTCGCACCCAACTGTCCACTGGAGCGGATTATCATTCATAAATTTATTTTGGTCTTTCATTTCGTTCATTTTGACGTTACCAAAGTGTCAAAATATAATTTGTATTTGACAGTTCAGAGTAGGTTAAATCGGGAGAGAGTCCATACAGTGGAGAAGTTCCGTAGTAGCGCCCGGTTGCAGATACTGCATAATTATGTACTTAATCATATTCGTTTGTAACTTGAATGGCCTATTAGAGTTCAAGTGTTTCATTCTTGGCGTATTGAATTCGTCATTCATTGTTGTCAAATGTGCCGAAAGGGCGCGTAGGTCATTGTCCTTTAAAATTAGATTGTTGTCACTTGCTGGTCGCGTCATATGAGATATGCGCCGGGTGGTCTATGGCGTGGAAGTGAGTGTTCCGCTAACTTTTTGTGTTCAAGATACACATAATTATTAGGTAATCATATTGTGTAATTCGTTTTTCTCGTTGCGCAATAAAGTATTCTCTGTCTATCTATTTCATCATCGACCCATTATGTCCCCACCGAGGGGCACGGGTATCTTCCCTGAGGAAGGTATATACTCCACCACGGGGTCTAGTCCGGATTGGTCTACAGGGTGTCCCAAAACTCAACGTCAAGCCAGTTCCGGGTGAAAAGGCAAGTCATACTGGTTATCAAAAAAATATTTAAAAAAATTGTTTTTTTCATTTTAAGTGCAATAATTTTTTTTATTATTATTTATTCAAGAAATTTCACAAACATAATGAAAACTAAAATTAAAATTGTGCAATTTTTTAAGTTATTTTTTTTAAAGTCTCCTTTTCTTCCAAGCTGGAGCAGCTGGTTTTGAAATGTTGTTAACATTTTAAAGAACCATTATTCAGAGATACAAAAAAAAAAATTGGAAAAAGTAAAGATTTGTGGCAACAGGATTTTTCAAATTTTTTTTTAAATATATATTTTTTTTCACGCAATTTTTTTTTATTTAATTTTTCTGACCAGTATGACTTGCCTTTTCACCCGGTTCCGGCTTGACGTTGAGTTTTGGGACACCCTGTATATTTACACCTAAAGTCCATCTGTCTATACTTGAGTATTTCGGTAAAAAAACCTCACTCTAGCACAAATCACAACATTCCTAAGACATAACACATCGTAGATAACCACAATAAGTTTTAAACACTAGTTTGAACACTAACGCGTCTAATTAATCAGAAAACTGCTCAAAAATATCTTCAAATATGTGATTTTTAACCAAAATCGTAATTCGGTATAAAATCAGGACACAGGTTAGCAAAACACACAGATTAGTTTTGATATTTTGTTGTAGGGATGGGTGCAAGTGAATGAAAGAACAATTTGAAGTGAATGAAAAAACGTATGTAAAAGTGTTGATAGCAGAACGACTATGGGTTAATAAGTCATCATAATAGTTGAATCGGTAGTTTCCGAAAAAAAAATTAGTCCAAATTTTGTGTGATTAACTTATTGTTGTCTATGGTATCCTTGAGGGTTAATCTACAGATCTCTATAGAAAGAACATTAGTCCAATGAATATCAATGAACTACGTGGCACTGAAAATCTCAGTAGACGCAGAAACACATAAGTCCCACTATGAAATCAGTTTTTTATGTCTACTGAAAAGTAAGCAGATTATGACTAATGTTCTTTCTGAAACTACCGATTCAGTTATTACAACTCTTTAAACCCTTTTTAAGCCTTTTCAACATTAGAAGGGCCGTATTTAAAATATTTTTTAGAGAGTTATTAATAAGACCGTTAATGTTCTTCGTCTCTTAGTTTGCGCTCATAAATCATGACTTAAAATTCAAAAAAACACCAAAAATAATATATTATGCTGCGCAAAGATATCCTTTAAATAAATGTCTACCATATTTTTTCACAGACAACTTTTTTAAACAAACACAACTAAACACATTACATTTTAGATACCGTTTGGGGTCTTATGTTAACCTGTACCTACTAATTCAATTTCAAAAGGCATTTAATGGGCCATCAAGCGCAAAAAAACGTGTAGTAATTTTGCAAAAAAGTGCCATCCAGAAACGTCGGTTGTGCGTCTTGGAATAGAACCTACTATCAATAACCCACTACCTAGATTGTATTTTCAGCTTTGAATGTAAATTTTGGTTCATTTTCACCATGCAATGACCACGATACACCTCGACTGAAAATTAAAACACTGGGCTATCATAAGGTACGAAAATTGAGGCTTGAAATTTACAAATGGGCTAAGTGCCAAAAGATCCAAATCTACTTTTCGCCTTTCAATGGTGCTAAGTTGGGGTCCTGCTGTTTGAACAAAAGTCATTTGGCAAAATTACACTTGACAAACAATGTTTGACAAAAAATGCTTTCGCCAATTGATAATTTTACTACTAATCATTTTACAAATGACTCACTTATCCAAATGATCAACACTTAAATTTACATTTTACAAATAATTATTTTACTTAATGAACATTTAACAACTGAGTTATCAGACAAAACTACTATTGGTCTAAAAACGTTTGATAAAATGTATTATTTGACAAATGTTTCGTTTATTAATCAATCTTACGAACGGGGGGTCGGCGATGTAAAGAATACGTGACAACAGAAATATAGGTGCGACGACGCGCGTAGCGAAGCGGAGCGCGTCGGAGCGTTAGGTTCTCTATGTAAGATCGAAAACAGACTCGACTTTGATGCGTTCAACATTTTGTTAAATGACATTTGGACAAATGCTTCATTTGCGAAACATATTATTTGGTGAAATTTAAAAAGGTCAATTGACATTTTAATATTCAAAACATTTAACAAATGTAGTGCTTGCTAATGGATCATTTGCTAAGTGAGTTTTTGTAAGATGATACTTTTGTCAAATGTCTCGTTTGCCAAATGAACATTTGGTTAAACGTTGTTTGTCGAATGACCATTTGTCAATAATTTTTTGGTCAACCATTAGTAATCCTGCTAAGTTCGGTAGCCATTTCATTTCAAAAGTGCAAAGTGCCTAAAAACTAAGCTTTTTAAATTACTAAAATTGTAAGCTTGTGACAAAATATCCTAATAAATGGTGATTCAGAAACTAATCCATTTTTATTTCATTTGAAAATAATTGTGATTTGGCACTTAACCCATTGTCGATTCATTGTTGAATCGCTCGTAGCCTGGGCTGCCTGAGTGATCTTAAAACGATCGCTAAGGGAAAGCAACATACGGCGCGTTCAGTCCATGGATGGGTTACCGTCTATGACTAACGTTAGTGGCATTTTTCCGAGCGATTCCGTGCTTCGCAAGGCACGTTAAGCAGTTGGTGCCGGCTGCCGTCGATAGATGGCAGTCGTTAAGCCAAGTCAGAGGCCTTAGGGCGGCTTGAAAACTTCTGACAGTAAGACCAGCGACTAGTCTTACAAGCCTCCACCAATCCGGACTTGGCCCCTGTGGTGGAGTATGGCCTATACCTTCCTCAGGGAAGAGACCCGTGCCCCTCGGTGGGGACATGATGGGTTGATGATGACTTAACCCACTTGTAAATTCCACGCCTCAATTGTTCATAGCATGGAAGGCGATTCCATATTATCCATAGACAGATCGCCTGATTGTCAATGAACGCGATAAAGACTGAGTTAAGTATTACGAGTGGATTGCTAAATGTTAGAGTAGCCTTGAACATGTGCAGCTACGCGGAACGCTTTATCAGATACCTACTCCTTTCTTCGCCTCTTGTATCTTTGCCAAAAACATACAGATATTTCAGTAGTTATCTTCCTTCTTAATTATCAACAAATAATCGATATTTTATCTTCATTTACTGCATTCGTTATCGTCGGTCTGCTATATTTTCGCTGAAAATCCCTCTTGCTTAGAGAATGCACCTAGATAACATCAAAATTATCACTCGCACAATTAAATAACAATATATTTTGACGCATCTCCAATATTTTAAATTACACGGTTTATACAATACAATCACGAGTTATTTCCAAAACAAGCTATCACGAAAAAAAAAGACTTGCCTCACGCGCGCCTTGCAAGTCCACTCCTGTCAAAGTGACATTCTCGTTAGTCCTGTCACTTTGGCAGATGGGTCAATATACGCTATTTGAATTTCTATGGTCCATGGGCAAATATTATGTTAAACTTATTATTTTATTGCGTCCGTATGCTTAAGCATTAAAGAATATGGTCTTTTATTTGGCCCACATAGTCTATTCACGATAATTGTTTAATTTAAGACTTTAATCGTTAAAAATAGTTGTAAATGTATACTCCTCTGGCCTCCCCATTTCTAGATTATAATGATTTTATGGCGAGATATTTTTAAATACGTATGCCATTATGTTTCTTTAAATATGATCATATGCTTTTATAAACATCGAAACATATTTCATCAAAATATACAGTATTTTTTTTTATTAATATAAAGAAAAATAACTTACTTTCATGTCACGTTACAATAATGTCACTTCATCTGGCGAAACTCAAAGAAGTAAAATTTGACTTAAAACCGCAAAGGGGCCGTCCATAAATTACGTCATCGATTTTTTCAGATTTTAGACCCCCCCCCCCTATAATCATCCTATCGTCATTTCTTAATGACCCCCCCCCCCTTCTCCCAAAATTGACGTCATTACTAGTTTGACAAAATAAAACATTGCAGATTTGAGAAAAATAGGGTATTATATGATTAAAACACTTGGTTATAGAATCACCTTTTATTATTTTTACTTTGGCAATAATCATTGATATAATATAACAAGATGAACGGTTAAGAAGATAATCATATATGTTTGTCACGCTTTAATTACCGATTTGTGAAACGGAGGTCACCAGATTCATACTAAATATTATATGGTTTTGGTGAATATCGATATCTTACTTTGGTGCATAGCACGGGAAAGTCAAAACTAGTCTTTATGTAGGTCACAGACGGTAAAGTTAAAAAAGCAATTAAAATTAGGCACAAATGCGAATGCATTGTTTTGAGTTAGTTTGCGATTGAAGGTCATCAAGCGATCTGATTTGTAGTGATTTTAAATATGTTTAATCATTGTATATTTTCAACTTTTAAATATGCCCACCTCAACATGTTTCACAGTCTAATTTGTTCGTATATTTGCTACTAAAGTGATACATTTATATTAACTCTGTTCAGGTTGACAGTCCTAAGTCTGTAAATTATGAAGAAAATTTGAAAATAATAGTAGATACAATCTGTTGTGATTATGAAAGAAATTGTGAGCTGGATATACTCGTAGTAGGAAATAGGTAGACTAGACTCATCACTTGTGTCGCACGGCTCTTATCTCCACTCACACTCTGTTGTACGTCGTATGAGCTAGGATACAACGGTGAGTAAGATATGATTGGGATATAATGTGTCCCGGTGATCAAAGATATGAGATATAACAACTCCCTCTAAGGACACACTTTGCGCAAGTCTAGAGCGCAGGCCGCAGGTCCGCAGCTGTGGCGGTGCGCGCCAAAGACAAAGGAAGCCGACTTTGTTTAAACAGCGCCGATTTCTTTTATTCTCCGAGTCGCCGCCAATCTTCGTTTAATAAACACAGTGTCGCATACAAACTATTTTCATAGGTACGATGTTATTTATAGTTTAAAAAAATAATGTAGACATGCCTTGACCTTGTAATCAATAAATAAATAATGAGTTCAATAATTAATACCATTAAATACTTGTAAAATATCACAAGAACATTATCTTTCCTTAGTATGAGACATGTATTTAAGTATAAGTATAGTATTAATATGTACTTTTATTAATTATGTAATGTTGTAGTTATTATTTAAGTATTGTGTTTATTATCAATACATAGTATAAAACAAAGCCGCTTTCGCTGTGTGTCCCTATGTATGCTTAGATCTTTAAAACTACGCAACGGATTTTGATGCGGTTTTTTTAAATAGATAGACTGATTCTTAAAGAAGGTTTATATGTATAATACATGTAAGTACCACGGGCGAAGCCGGGGCGGGCAGCTAGTATTTACTAGGTGTGCTGGAAGAAATTTCTTTTTAGAAATAATCTTTTTGTACGTGAAAAATAAACTATAAATAAATAAATAAGAATGACGTCAATTTCGAAACACCCCCCCCCCCCCCCATCTATCATTTACCGTCATCCGCAGACCAACCCCCCCCCCCCCCTAATTTAGAATGACGTAATATATGGACGGCCCCAAAGGTATGTTTTTGTCCATGAACTACGCGCATACAATAGTGTTAAGTTAGAAACCAGCTAATGACGTTGAGCAAAATTCCTATAATATAGCGTCAATTTGCGATTCACTGTAGGAAAGCGTGTTTCTGCCAGTCGTTGGAGTATTTCCTCTGGCAAGTCTATGTTATTGTATTTTTTAGTTACGAAATTGTATATTTGCACAATGCAATGTTTATTGTGTGTAGATGTCATGTATTACGTTAAACGGTGATCAGAAAAGCGAGTGATATGTTTTCGTAGGTTTTGTGCGATTTTGTCACTGATCTGGCGTCACTCCTCTGGCATATTTCATGTTTTATTTAATACGTGTCCCCTTTCTTAGCTATAATCAATGGCCTGTAGTGACAGGGAAGTGTCCCTGCTTTAATTTGTGACTACTCTGCCAATAGTGTCAGTCCTCTGGTAACACATTTTCCTCTCGTGCTTATGAAATTAAAAAAAATGGAAAAATCTTCTGGCCCTCATCTTTAAACATTTAAAAATTGTGTCAAATAGATAAATTATCAATATTAAATGGAACAGATTACATTTCCTTCTGGGACACAAAAAAATCAAATACCACTTCACCCAGATGTATCACGTTTACTAATATTGGTGGATATTATCACATTCAAATACATAGTCATAGAATTGTGTAACAGTATTTGTATAGATCAACCTCACTTACATAAGCTCACGCCTGCATCCCAGAGGAGTAGGCAGAGACCAGGGACTGCCACCTGCCACCACCCTGACAAATCACATTCGCTTCATCGACATTCATTAGTCGGTGCATGCACGCACGTCGGTTTTGAGTACTTCAGACCAACTTCTTCAAACCTCAGTTTTATACAGGGTGTCCCGTTATGAGTGGTCCAAACGATACCTGGTGAAGGATCGGACTATCCCCTATCAGAAAATAAAAAAATAGGTTCTATAAAAGTCTCACGGTTTTCGAGATATTTGAGATTTCACATTTTTTTTAATGATTTCCGACTAATCTTAGTAATTTCAATGTAAAATCTACAAATTAAGAATTTCTAGCTTGGTTTTTTTTCTGAAGATAGCTGACTTAATGCGCTACAAGACGTGTATCACAGACCTACCAAATTGTCATGGCACAGAAGAAATAAAATAATCTCAATCTCAAATATCTCGAAAACCGTGACACTTTTATAGAACCTATTTTTTGATTTTCTGATAGGGGATAGTCCGATCCTTCACCAGGTACCGCTTGGACAACTCATAACGGGACACCCTGTATATGTATTTTCTGATCTTCATTAAATACACAGTAATTATTATTATTTTCAACTTGTGAATCTTTGTTTGCCTAGACTAGTTTCTGAATCTAGTTTAGCCCAGATTTTGTCGAACCAAGGTTGAATATCAATGCTTCGTCAATATAAGCAATTCGCTCACCTTCTCATTATAATTCTAATCACAAGTTACGTAACTAATGTTACAATCGTTTAACTAAAATTTTTAAATTCGCCTTATTTGACTACTAATGAAACCGCAAACATTAGTAGGGCATATTTATCGTTTTCTGTCCTAGTTTGATAGTAGTTGTTGATATTTTCGCTATTGTTTTGACTGTTTATTTATAATCTTAGTAATTTTGCTTTGTACCAATGGCGGTTTGTTGACCTGTTGATAATTTGATAAGCTTTTATTCTGGAAGTAAACAATTCAAGTAAGATCAATAATTTGGGAAAATTATGAAACAACCCAGCGTTGCTAAAAAATCATTATTTATCTTTGAAACGTAATTTTAAGTTGCGTCGTTGTTGTTTTAGCGACCTTTCATTTTGTGAAGTAGTTACTGCCTAAGGATATTTAGGCACCTCATGTTATAATAGTACAATTAATATAATGGTAATAATAATAATAAACTCACGCACGTTATCCCTGAGGGGGAAGGCAGAGGCACCAATCACTAGATTAGAAGTGGGCCCACGTTATGGTTTATAATGGTAATATTGCAGTTTTAATGTTAAGTTAACAGCTCGATTTAATGAGTAATCAGTTAATATTCTTACATCAGTATTTTGAAAACTTTAATCTTTTGTTTTATCACGAGTCTTAACCTAGCTCTCTGCTGATATTTATAGTTCTTTACGCTGATTCACGTCGTCGCATTAGTCTCCTTTATTTGTCTCTAGGGGTATATAAGAAATTATTGCCATCTTCTTTTCCTTCGTTTTATAGGTTAAGTGTTTATTTTAAAATGCATTGTATTATTATAGACATTATTAGGGGACTTGGCAAACTGTTTTTGCCATATTAGATCATTTGAGGGCCGGTTTCTGAATTGAGCATTTTCACTAACTTAATACTTAAACGTTATGTCACGCTCTTTTCTGAGAAATTTGACGAGACAGCACTACAGATCAGTAGACTTAGCGAAATTCTCAACTCAGAAACTGGCTCTAAGGGCGGATTTTTGGATTGAGAATTTACGCTAAGTAAATGCTTAAGTGACATGCTGTCACGCTCTTTTCTAAAGAAATTTGACGAGACAGCACTACAGTTAAGTAGTCACTTAGTGAAATTCTCAATTCAGAAATCGGCCGTAAGTGACCTACGACTATTCAGTTTTCATTGAAAATTTTGTCATTGGATTATTTTTTCCATAAAAATAAAAGAAATTGTCAATTTTTGGTCCGGATTAACTCAAGTTTAGAGATTGCAAACCGGATTATCCGAAGTTCGAAAAATCCTGTTTTTACGGATTTTTACACCATATTTCAAATCCGGATTTCAAAGGTCAAAATTCGGATAGTTCGGATTTTAATTTTGGCGCGTCGCGCATGCCAAGCACAAAGCTCAGCTTAAATTAATCATGGTGAACAGAGACGGAGAGATTTTACAATGTGTAGTGCTTACGAAAGTTTTAGTTAAAAAATAAAAGAAATGTTCGGTAAAGTGTAAAAATAAAAACGAGGTCCGATATCGCCGGACCTGCCTTTATTTGAAGGTGGCAGCCCCACATGCATTATGGGGCGTCTCAACCTGATGTAGCTCGCTATCTAATCTCGTCTCATTATCTGTCGGCCTTGAAGTATGTAATAGTCTAAGCAACCGAAGCGACTGCGTCATGAGTAGAAATCTTACGCCGAAAAGATCGGTAGATTCTTGCTGTGGTCATTAAACTGGTTTTTAGTAGGTATTGTCTGTAGTGGATCTTCATCTTAAAAATACATTATCATCATCATCAACCCATTATGTCCACACCGAGGGGCACGGTCTCTTCCCTGAAAAACATATAGGCCATACTCCACCACGGGGTCCAAGTCCGGATTGGTGGAGGCTTGTAAGACTAGTGGCTGGTCTTACTGTCAGAAATTTTTAAGCCAACCTATGGCCTCTGATTTGGCTTAACGACTGCCATCGGTCGACGGTAGACGGCACCAACTGCTTAACTGCTCGGGAAAATGCCACTAGCGTGAGCCACTAGTCATAGAACGGTCACCCATCTATGCACTAACCACGCCCTATCTTGTTTAACCTTCGTGATCGGTTAAGATCACCGAGGCGGCCGGGGCTACGAGCGATCTACGAACGAATGTAAAGGTGGTTTATTTATATTTACGTACTTATTCCTAAAATGATTAATTTAAGCATTCATTCAAAGAAGACGTCTGATCCGCGGTGGGCAAATGTGGTGACGAAACCCATACTCTCTCTGAGAGAATACTTGTGGGATTGGTTTAGAATCTTTAAGTAGGAACCTATCTAAGGAAAATAACAAAAAAAGACACACCCTGTAATGGGACAAAGGCAATAGCATCCATCTTATTCAGGCACATGACTGATAAACTGATCTCTGAAAACATTGAAGTTTACATACTTAATACTTATCAGCGATTTTAGCAGTAGGCGGCACATTTATAAATAGTTCCAACACAGATAAAAAACATAATTGTAATAATTTAACAAAGAGAAAGTAAATTGAAAAAAATTACAATGATATGCAAAACACTAGCACTCAACAGCTAAGTCTGGAAGCATGTATCTTAGAAGGAACCCTCCAATCTTGAGTTCGACGTTTCGACAACTACCGTGGTCACAGTTTTTAATATATTATGTAGGTTGTAAACTTGCATTGTCTTTAAGCCACGTCAGAGGCCTTAGGGCGGTTTGAAAACTTCTGACAGTAAGACCAGCCGCTAGTGTTACAAGCCTCTACCAAACCGGACTAGGCGCCCGTGGTAAAGTATGGCCTATCTATACATTTCTCAGGAAAGATACTCGTGCCCCTCGGTGTGGACATAATGGGTTGATGACAGATCTTAGACTAAGGCTGACATTCAGAGACGAAAATTAAGCAAAGACTGGTCTCAGAAATGTCAAAATCACGTACTTAAAAACATTTCGTATTCAGAATCGAATCTTAGCAAGTTTAGTATGAAATGGTGCTTAGCTAAGGCTGACATTCAGAGACGAAAACTAAGCTAAGACAGGTCTCAGAAATGTCAAAAAAACGTACTTAGAAATATTTCGTATTCAGGATCGAATCTTAGCAAGTTTAGTATGAAATGGTGCTTAGCTAAGTGTAAGTAATCAATATCGGCGACTTTACGTGAACTTAGAACTGTCACTTCTAAGCCTTTTGTTCACAGACTACTCCAAACGTCATTTCACTGATGTTCTACGAGCATTATCTGTGGGATTTTTTTATTCACTCTGACATATATAAAATTGTATGATGTTGTCCTGCGCTCGTGTAGCAATGCCAAATTTAAAAGACCGGTAAGAACTACATCACTAAAAAATGATAGACAATATAGATGACTTTCTTAAGTAACTGTGAATACGAAAATTACGGCGCTTTACTAAGTACGACTTTAGTTTACTTTGCTAAGACTGATCTAAGCGTGAACTTAGGATTTGTCTCTGAATGTCAGCCTAAGTGTAAGTAGTCAATATCGGTGACTTTACGTGAACTTAGAACTGTCACTTCTAAGCCTTTTGTTCACAGACTACTCCAAACGTCATTTCACTGATGTTCTACGAGCATTATCTGTGGGATTTTTTTATTTACTCTGACATATATAAAATTGTATGATGTTGTCCTGCTCTCGTGTAGCAATGACAAATTTAAAAAACCGGTAAGAACTACGTCACTAAAAAATGATAGACAATATAGATGACTTTCTTAAGTACTGTGAATACGAAAACGGCGGCGCTTTACTAAGTACGACTTTAGTTTACTTTGCTAAGACTGATCTAAGCGTGAACTTAGGATTCGTCTCTGAATGTCAGCCTTAGACTAGATCTTAGTTTTCCAGGCCTCGCGAACTATAAAATGATAACACATCGACGCGTCACCAATATTCGTTGGGTACGTGCGATAAATGGCAGACGTTTGTAAGAAAACTGATTTAGAAGAGAGTATAAATGTACGTACATAATGTTGTTTGTGTTGTGTATCTCTGTACTGTACAGCCCTTGGACCGGAGTCTTGAGTTTGGGTTTCAGCTACTGAGCAGAGAGGGTTTACATAAATGTGTGTGAAGAGTCTATATGGAGATGTAGGTACCAAACCCTTAGCAGAAGTAGCCTTGAAATCGCAGTTAATTATGTAAGACTGCAGTATCTAGCAGACTGCGTGATACTCAGCAACTGTAAACAAAACCTGGCAAACGCGCAAATAGTGAGTACCATCACCATATAACTAACATAGTGATTCTCATTACGTACGATATAGGAAGGCCGCTAAAACTCGGATCTAAATTATTCCACATTTTTGCAAACTACGTGTAGTCCTTACGATTAGCTCGGTCGATTTGAGATCGTCACAAGATTAGTTCAAAGACGCTGGAAACTGCGCATCCATAGAACATGACGCTGCGTGCGACAATACAGTCACAGTATAATGCCGTCAGCTAAGCTCGCTCGATACTGCCACATTTAAATCATTATTGTGTCATTTAATTTAGCAGGTATTTCAAAATCAATTTAAATTTATTTATTTACTCTAATAAATGTTATTACATTTCGAGAGTAGGTAGTTAGGTATATAATATGTGCTTGTTTAAAATGAAGCCAAATAAGTTAATACGAAATAATAATAATATGACTAGTTTCTTCTCACAATTTAACAAAAAGGCGAAGTTTGACTGTAACACATTCTCGTTTTTGTCTAGCTAGCTAGCTAGACGATCCGACGCGGTCGCCGTCGTCGCCCGCCTCGCCTACACTCAGGCGCGGTAGACACCGGCCACAGTGGTCCGCAAATCAAATATGGTGGACTTAGGGTTCAAAGTTGAGATATCAAGCTGATTTTTTTTTACTTACTGTTTGTTACAATAGCAACAACTTTTTTATTTAGCGTTTTTGCTAAAAAGTGTGTTTTCATAGTGAAAAAAAATATTGTATTTTTTTTTGTATGGAGAAAAAGTTATAAACGCGAAAATCTTTCAAATGGTAATACTGTTAGGCAAAGCGGCTAGTAGGCGTTATAGTACGCATGATTCTGAGCATTTCATGCCTTGACACCATGTTCATAAGTCTGCCGCTTTGGCTTCCACAGCACTTTGTATTTTTCCATACTAAATATAACAATGTGTTTAATGTTTACTATTTGACACCGCCTTTAGCACTAGTGATAGTTATAAACATTATTTTTTTATTTGTAAAACGATGTACTTAAGACCAAATACAAAATCATTTTCTAAAAAAATACAATGGATTTAATATCTCACAAATTTGTTTTTCGTCACGAGTAGTTCATTCATTATGAATGAATTCCTACAAATCTAAGAAATTATCTAAGTACCCACCGAACCACCTTTGTACGGTAGGTACTTAGTTAATCACTTAGATATTTAAATGGCCACATCCCATTAAAGCCTTTAGCCGACTCTCATTGGTCGAGTCAAGTGACGTATGAATAGTAGAAACTACATTTAAGTGCCGCGTACGATATTTTTCTTCATTGCAAATTCATTCATTGAAGAAGCTACATCTACAAATAAATCTATTGCGCTGAAAGAATCTGGATATCATGTCTCGATTTGGAACCAACTTGGATTTCTACATATTTCTACGAGAGGGAGACTTGAAAGATTACAAGAGTTTATATCAAGCAATTTTGGACTGCATTTCATTCAATGTTTCTGACCAAGATTCGGAAGAAATATTGAAGTTTTCAAGATCCATCACTGTGAACTTGAATCGCAGATGGACCTTGGCCAACAGAACTCAGAAGACATTCATGAACAAACATGGATTGGTTGGAGGAAAGAATCAAGTGGCCTGTATGCAATAATCTGAATCATGCGGAGATTTTTGAAGAGACTGCAGAGGAAGAAAATCAGTTACCTGAGTCGATTGTTTACGCCACTCCATCTACATCAACAACCACACATGATATGTGCACTTCTACAGAAAGTTCAGCCAGAAAACCATTTGCAGATCTGGGAAACAAGCAAAAGAAAAGGCGGTCAACTACATTGAGCGAATATTCGGACGATGAGTTGTCCTTTGCTCTTGTTTCTAATCTTAAGTCAAAAGGAAGAAGTGACCTTGCCCAAGTAATTGAACACCTCATGATAAATCCTGACCAAGCTCATGAAGTTCAATCATTGTTGTTCAATAAGGAGAAGAAGGAAGCTATTCAAGAAGATCAAGCTTTGGCTCTTGCTACTTCACTGGACTTGTCAAAATGGAAATATTTGGCACTAAGGTCTACCTTGTCAGAAATCAAGGATTCAGCACAGCTTCCTTCATACTACAAGTTATTAAAAGCTAAAAAGAAGTGCTATCCGGATATATCTAATATTGAAATAACTGAAGATGGTGCAAAGGTTAAACTGCAAGCGTTACTTGATTTGACTGTACAGAGAATCTTGCAAGTGGTTGGCGAACCTCTAGATCTATCAACTAGAGAATTGAAGATGACCAGCAAATGGGGATTCGACGGATCGTCAGCACAAAGCAACTACAAACAGAAAAGCGAGTTGCCGGGCTTTGACGACTCATCTGTGTTCATGACGAGCCTTGTACCATTGAAGCTGGAGTCTGGTTTGTTGGTAATATGAGAGAATCCGAAACCGTCGTCTACGTTTTACTGCAGGCCTGTCCAGTTTAAGTTTGCAAAAGAAACCAGCGATTTCGTCAAACAAGAAGAAGCTGCGATGAAGGAAGAGATCCAAAACTTACAGTAACCAGATGTGGGGAATTCGAGATAAGTCATGATCTCCACATGACAATGATTGACGGCAAGATAGCTACAATTATCACCGATACTCCATCTGCAGCGACTTGCCCTATATGTCTGGCAAAGCCAAGTGATATGAATAATCTCTCTCAAGTATTCTCAAGACCTGTTCGGGATGAGGTATACCAGTATGGACTCTCTACACTTCACATGTGGATCAGAAGCATGGAGTGTCTATTGCACATATCTTATAATTTGGACTTTGAGATGTGGAGTGCACGAGGTGAACACAAAGTTCTTAAGAAGGCAAGAAAGAATTTAACCCAATAGGAATTCAAAGAACAGATGGGACTCTTGATTGACATCGTAAAACAGGGATTCGGGACTACCAACGATGGAAACACAGCCAGAACATTTTTTAGAGAGTACGAGAAGAGTGCACAAATCACGAAAATTGATGAGAATCTCATAAGGCACTTCGCTGTTATCTTGCAAGTAATATCTTCCGGGAACGTAATCAAAATTGAGAGTTTTCGGGAATACTGCAGACAGACAGCTGAGCTTTTTGTCCACCATTATCCCTGGTACAATATGCCAGCTAGCGTACACAAACTGCTCATACATGGGGCGGATATTTGCAGACGTTTCTCATGTCTTCCCATCGGAATAATGTCTGAGGAAGCATCTGAAGCAAGAAACAAGGAGTTCAGAAATGCAAGAGAGCAACACACTCGGAAAATAGGGAGGATCCAAAATAATGAAGATATTCTTCATAACTTTTTAATAACTTCAGACCCCTATTTATCTCACATGAGGCCAAAGTATACCAAATGCAAGAAGCTCAATTTATTTGCTGAAGCTATTGACCTACTAGAGAAAGCGGTTGAGGAAGAAGTAGCAATGGATATCCATGAAGTTTCAATAGAAATGGCAGATTCTTTGGCATGATTACCACAACAGCTTTACGGCTCTATACAGCTCATCAGAGCTTAGCAACAGCTCTTTTCAGGGCTATCATATATATGTATGTTTCTTGGTTAATACAGTCAATATGGTATCCATTTTGAAATAATAATATGACACAGACTTTATCTTTAAAAAGAGAAATAATATTAAGACAATCGAAATCAAACACTCACAAAAAATGTTTACAATAATATAGTTCGTATTTTGTGACGATGTCATTAACACAATATTTCTTTGTAGGTATTTCAATACAGATTTTGAGGGATATTTTTAACGTCATTCTAGCTAAAAACTCACTATAATCATGGTTGTAAGAAAATAAATCCGCTGCATAAACTTTTTTTGAAATATTGACAATTCCATTTTGTATTATTCTTTGAGAATCGATTAAAGATTTTAATGGGTAGTGGGAATTATCGCGCATCCAGTCGCTTTGATAGTATGATAAATAACAAATACTTAGGTAATTACTTCGTATTACATTTCGAGGAATTCGGTATACCCAATGTCGTTATAGCTACAATATTATTACAATATTAGTGTGGTGGGGCCAGAAGCAATGTATGTGCCTGTATGTAAATGTTATGTTATGTTGTTAATCAAATAGTCAAGATTCTAAGGACTTAAATTGATAATTAAACACGTAGCTCGAGTCAATGGTCATGAAAAATGGTCGCTAAAACTAGAGCCATGAGATATTTAAGATAAATTCTTTGTTTTACAAATCAGTGCTAGTGTTCATAACTATTATAAGTGCAAAAGCTAAGGTAAAAAGGTTTCAAATGCTTCACACATTATACATATTAAAATAATATTTAGTATGGAAAAATGCAAAGTGCTGTGGAAGCCAAAGCGGCAGACTTATGAACATGGTGTCAAGGCATGAAATACTCAGAATTATGCGTACTATAACGCCTACTAGCCGCTTTGCCTAACAGAATTACCATTTGAAAGATTTTCGCGTTTATAACTTTTTCTCCATACAAAAAAAATACAATATATTTGTTCACTATGAAAACGCACTTTTAACCAAAACGCTAAATAAAAAAGTTGTTGCTATTGTTACAAACAGTAAGTAAAAAAAAAATCAGCGTGATATCTCAACTTTGAACCCTAAGTCCACCATATTCGATTTTCGGACCACTGTGAGGCATCTTGAGTACGTAATAATAGGCTACTTGACCGTTTTCAAAAACCATCTCATATTTTTTGTTGGGGTTCATGGAGTCCATGGCGTCGCACAGGCATTGTGACGTCACATCCCAGAAACCAACCAATGAACGTAAGAAAGAGTGAATGATAGACGCCATTTTTACTGACATGTGACGTCATCATAGAATCGGCCAATCCAGGCCGTTTTCGGTACAATGGCTGCAGATCCATACTTATCAATTTTTATGTTGTGTTTTTTTACAAATCAAAATTGTTTTTTTAGCTAAAATGCCTTAAAGTGGTTTTAAGACTTATAATTGATCCGAATACGTATAAATAATACAGATTTTTTAACCCTGTCAAATAGCCTATTGTGTCCTGTGGACACCGCACTGCGTGTGACCCGAAGCTCACCGAGATCTCGCGTTTCGGAAGTTAGTAGGAAGATTGGTAAATGATTCTTATTTAAACTGTGATACCTACGATGCTACGGTATCACGTAAAACAAATGTTTAAGTAGAGCAGAGGTTCCCAAACTTTTTTTCTCGTGGACCACTTTCAAAGTTTTACTATTTTCGGTAGAACCCCTGCTGCTACATTTCTACTGCATTCCCAAAACTCCACTGCATTCCCAAAACTCCTAAATTCAAAAATCCACAAATATCATTAAGAAGAAAAAAAGTAGCAAGTTTTCTTGTGTCTTTTAATTAAAATAGCACATGTGGTTATACAAAATTATAAACATTATCACAAACAATCAACAATTGACGTTAATAGGTAAATCCAAGCCAACATTTTTGTTCTTTATTATGAAAACCAGAAAATTTCGTGGACCCCCCCACTAACAAGTTGTTAGCCATTTCACGTCTATGTGGACGGCGTGGACCCTCCGTGTAGTCTCCTATGAACCCCTGGGGGTCCACCTGGACCACTTTGGGAACCTATGAGGTAGAGGGAGGAATGTGTACTGTCCGCATCTGTTTCGTATTATGTGCTTTGTGCGTCAGTGCATATGCACGGAATAAGGAATAATACATAGGATTTTCTCTTAATAGCATAATATACTAATATTATTTTTGTTAGTTTAGTATGTAAAAGTGAAATCTTTTGCAATTTAATGGGTTTTTTGGCAAAACACGGAATTACTGACTGTTGTTCCAGATTTACACTAATGAATATATTTATTCTTTTATTACACTTAGGTTAAAAAAATCGTATCATCATCATCATCATCATCAACCCATGATGTCCCCACCGAGGGGCACGGGTCTTTTGCGTGAGGAAGGTATATTACCACGGGGGCCAAGTCCGGATTGGTGGAGGCTTGTATGTAAGACTAGTGGCTGGTCTTACTGTCAGAAGTTTTCAAGCCCCCCTATGGCCTCTGACTTGGCTTAAAGACTGCCATCTATCGACGGCAGCCGGCACCAACTGCTTAACGTGCCTTGCGAAGCACGGTACCGCTCGGAAAAATGCCACTAGCGTTAGTCATAGGGTGACCACCCATCCATGTACTGAACGCGCCGTGTGTTGCTTTACCTTCGATCGTTTAAGATCACTCAGGCAGCCCAGGCTACGAGTATGCTGAAAATAAGCTTTATTTTCAGCATACTCATAAATAAGCATACTCAAAGCAAACGTATGGACAGACGTGCTATTTAGCACCAGGCTTTCGACCAAAATGGATGTACCAAGATGTAGTGACAGTGCTATTTGTAGAGAACTCAATCATATTGCTTGCAACAGCATTATGTAAGAATATTTTGTTGAAAAAGAAAAAAAAAAAAAAAAAAAAAAAAGGAGAATTTGGGTTCGTAATTGGATAAATAGAAGAGAATCACTGGGGGCAAGTAATCAATGGGTTTGGATTGAAGGTTAATTTTATTTTTATTTCTAATGGACGCAGTAACTGTCACGGATCGTTATCGAATCGATAACGAGCGTGCTCAAAAGCAAACCTATTCAGACGCGCTCAGAGCACACTCCCTTCTACCCGCGCCTCAGCAAGCATGCTTGAAAATCAAACGTCGCGTCAGTTGATTTTTTAGCACGCTCGAAATAAGCACGCTCATTAGTAGCAATGTTGTTACACACGTGCTACTAATGGGAACTTGCTCAATAAAAGCATGCTACTAATGAGCACGTCTGTCAGTACCTTATCCCATGAACCGTGGTAGTTAGACAGTTGAAATTTTCACAGATGATGTATTTATGTTGCCGCTATAACAACAAATACTAAAAAAACAGAATAAAATTGATATTACAGGGGGCTCCCATGTATGAAACAAACGTAATTTTTTTCCTCGCCGTTGCTCGATATTGATAACGGTAACAGATAGACGCTTGAAATATTCACAGAATATTTAGTTATACTATATTCACTTTAAACATAAATAATTAAATTAAAATGAAACAAATATTTAAGGAGGGCTCCCATACAACAAACGTGATTTTTTTTGCTCGATATTGATAAAGGCAACAGGTACAAAGACAACAGACGCTTGAAATATTCACAGAATACTGTGTTATATTATTCACTTTGAAAATAAATAATTAAATTAAAATAAAACAAATATTTAAGGGGGGCTCCCATACAACCAAAGTGGTTTTTTTTTCCAATTTTATAATGGTACGAAACCCTTCGTGCGAGAGTCCGACTCGCACTTGGCTGGTTTTTAATTATACTCTTTCACTTACATACTCTTTGTAGAATGGAAGAAGTTCATTATACTCGTGTATACTCCATTCCACGAAGCGAGCTCCCAAAGAAAGTCATCACATAGTCATTAGATACATAATTAATGAATTATTACTGCTATTAAGTTTAATTCATCATCATCATCATCATCATCAGGCTATATTAGTCCACTGCTGGACATAGCCCGCCCCTAAAGAGCGCCATAGCGCCCTGTCTTCAGCTTGCCGCATCCAGCATCTGCCTGCAGTCCTTCGCAGTATTTAATTATATTACTTAAATTAAAATATCTTTCTATTTTTTTTTTCAGGTAAGCATCTACTCGGAGAAAAGACGGACCTTGGATAAAATTTCAAAAATGTAAGTAAGTTAAATAAGTAGTACGTCTTCTAGGCTTGATTATTGTTCATAGACACTAATTATCTCTTGTAGAACATATTTTTAACCGACTGCAAAAAAGGAGAAGTTTCTCGATTCGACTGTATTTTTTTTAATAAACATTATGTTACTTCATCCATAATAACTATACATATATGTACAATATCAAAAAGAACCGAAGAGGGTGTACAATAAATTCGCTATTTTCAAAAAAAGAGGCGGGGTTCCACTGGAACCGTTCCAGTGGTCCCCACACTAGTCTAGGCCTGCGACTTAGGGAACTGGAAATGTCTGTCCCGTAGCCTAAAAACTTTCGGAACTCTGGAAGTTCTGGCGCACCCTGTAGATGTAGACTAATAGGGGACAGGCAGGGCCTTAAGGCTGTAACAAGGGCGAATGACTTTGAGCATTTGACCTCTGTGTTATAAAATAATAAACTAGCGAAATCTCTTGAATGTTTGTTGTACTTCTTCGGCGAATACTTTATAGGCTAATCCATAATCCAAAGATTACACAGATAAGAGATGTGGCGGATGTTCGATGGCGATTGTTCCCTGCGCTAACTAAGAAATCGTACAATTTTTTACTAATCACGCTTAAGAGGGAACATCACGGGCTAGAGAATTGAAAAATAGGTATTTGTAAAATGTTGTTTCGTCTTATTGTTTTACCTACCTGCTCTTTGTTTGACTCTAGCTATTACTTACTGGACATTTTATTTTGTGGAGCTCAGTCTTACTTTACGAAAAAATTAAAAGGGACGATGTATTTTGGCAGAAAATCGATCCGATATTAGAAACTTTTTATATCGATTGTCTGTTACCAGATCGAAAAATAATCCGCTCCTTTTTTATAGATCCAAGTACATTATTGATCCGATTCCCATTTCATTCAATATCCGTTTCAACCAATCCCCATTTTTCCATTCCCGCGACGGTCGTATACCTACCACGAAATTTAGCACGCTTCGGACCATTAGATAGATAGGTACAAGTTTTTTATAGATCAGAGAGAGAGAGAAACGGTTTGACCACTGAATAGTTTTTTTATACCTAACTTTAGATATACTTTCAACATTATTCTGCCATGCTAAGGGTAAGAGCAGTAAGTCGGAAATTTCAAAGTTGAGAAAATGGAGGACAAAGTTTTGTATTACATTTTTATTTACTTCTACTTTAGCTTATAAGTTTTTGTAGTTGTGATTTTTTCAATATGTAGCTTAAATGGAGTTCTTTCATGATACATGCTTAATTATAATAACTAAATTACTATTTAGTTATTATAATATATTATTTAATTGACGAAAACTCATAATATTTCTAGTACGAGTTAAATCTATTTGTACTGATTGCTTAGAATAACCGCAGTAAGTACCCCAGTTACTGCTTTAATACTAAGTATTCCATACATTCGATATCTATATTTTGTATGAAATTACGTGTCACTTTAGGGTACAAAAAAACTAAGATGTTATGGATTAAGCAGTAATCACAATTTAAAAGATAATATAGTGAGACATCTAAACTTACAAACCTTGAAATGTAGTAAATTACCTAAAGTTTTTTTCTAGAAGGCTCTGAAAGTACGTAATTAAAGTGAATACCGTTTAATTTCCCGAAACCTACAAATATGCTACAATTCAATCTTCAGGAGCCATTACACCTACAATATTTGTTACTTTTTATTAAGTTAATATGAAAAAAAAGTGCCAAAGAAATTATGCAATTTGAAACATTTTTTGAGAATAACCCTGAGTTTGCTTGCCGTACTGAATCGACAAAATCTGAAAATTATACGTTTTTGTTTTCTTTGCATAGCTTGTTCAACCTGGTGTAGGAAGCTGTCGACTGATTTAAAAGAGTGACTAGGCTCAAAGTATTTTAATTTTTATCGCATGTAAATGCTGGCTTTTAATAATGTACACCAAAAAACTGAAAACAACGAAATTTTTGTTTTGGGCGCAACAATTATCCATCCATATTACTAGGTACTTCTTGAGTTTCCTTTTTAAAGTTCTGTACCCAAAGGGTAAAACGGACCCTATTACTGAGACTCCGCTGTTGGTCCGTCCGTCTGTCCGTCCGTCTGTCACCAGGCTGTATCTCATGAACCATGATAGTTAACAGTTGAAATTTTCAGTTGATTTGAGATAAAAGCAGTAAGTGTGATTAGTGCTGACATTCTAAGTTAAAAATTTTTGATTAAGCTCATTTACACAACAATAATGTTCACTTAGGTACAGACTGTTTTTATTATTAGCAAAATAGAACATAGATTTCGGATGTACAGTAATTAACGTGAAGTAAGTATATTTCCTGCTTTTACGCTAAGAAAACAAAATCATTTCATTGACTTACTGCTGTTATGCTTCATGGTATTTTTAGGTTCCAGTGAATCTAGAAAAACGTGGATTAGACCAGTTTTTAGAACATGACGCGGCGATTCAGGTTATGTACTTAACTATTTTTTTTATAAAAATCGACTTATTGCTCTTACTGTTAGCGCGGCAGTATTGATATTAGTGTGCTTTGAGCATTTCAATAAATAATATAAAAGGTTTATAACCTACTTATTATTTTCCAACAATCGAACAGCACAATAATCTGCTTAATGCACTTCACGTAAAATACTCTAACTAAAAATATCGATATCAATGAACAACACTAAAGTATCGATAAAATTATCGACTACGTGTCACGTCACTAGTGTATGTATATGTAGTCCGCGCCTCCCCAACCTCAAGCCTCCCCCCGCAGAGCGCGATAGAGATAACTGCAGCTTGGACCGAAAATACCAATAAAAAATACACAAAATCAACGATTCGTAGTCCCCTGATTTCTTCTCCAAAACTTAACTAATTTAACAACTTTTTTCATAAATAATTAAAGAAAGACTTTGGCCGTGTTCCTATGTTTTCCATTTTTTAAATAATCTAGTAAAATTGCTTTTCTGATTTTTTGAATACAGCGGAAAATCGGGCTAATTTTTTAGGTTTTTGAATGTTCATATCTCTTCTAATAATAAATTTATGAAAAAAATAAAAACATAGGGACATGCGTATAGTAGCCGTAGATTTTATGGAAAAAAAGAATTGCTCTACTGGCATTATCCAGGGAGGAAACAGGGGACTACGTTTGTATGGAAAAACTGCCGTTGTATTTCCTCTTAATATTAACATTAAAAAATATATGAGCAGTTAGGATTGCAGATATTGATGTGGCCGATATTTGCATGAAAGATTTAAATTAAAAGCTACTATCGTTTACCAGCGAAATTAGATTCTATGGAAAATAAAGCTTTTGGAAAAAAAAAAATTTTTGCCATCTAGACAGGTTAAATGCAATTTTTTTTCCGTACGAATTAGTCACTGATATATCCTTTATTACCAAAGATTTTATTCAGAATTTTTTAGTGCGTACTTTTGCCTAACATTTCAGTTAAAGCTAGCCAATTTTGCAACATTTACCATTGTTACACCCTTAATGAATTAATGGCACCGGTCACACTCAGGGTTTTTCTCCAGTAGCTTTGTTCAGATTCCGCGAAGGCGCTGGTGCAAAATACGTCAAACCTCTACTAACCTACTGGTGACTCTGGTCACCGATCTCTTAAGCTCCTCAGAGTTAAACCAGGGGTAACCAGATTGTCGTTAATTACAAGACTAGTTGCCTTATAAATGGTTGGTGTTTTGGTCTTATACTTCGTGTAGTCGTGGTATCAGGTCCGCAGGTCACCAGTGTCTGGTTAGTTTAGATGCATGACTGGGCGATAATCGCGCGTTTAACGAGTGCATTTTCTTAGTAATTTGATGTGATAGCGGTAAGCTGGGCGTCTCGGTGGACTCAATTGTAACTACATTTTATGACGGGCTTGTCCCGGAATGTGTGTAGGTTCCGGGTCTAAGAATTTCAAAAGTCACATTCGACGACTTCTGTGGCGCAGCGGTTAGCGCAAATGCTTACCATGCGAGAGGTCCCGGGTTCGAACCCCGGCTGGGGACGAAAAAACAAACCTGAGGTCTTGGATGTTTACATGTTTGTAATGGCGCTGTTCCTGGTTCCCACGACACTGGGTATCCTACTCTGGGGCCAGAAGCAATGTATGTGCCTGTATGTTTATGTTTTAAAGAAGATGCGCTTTTCAATGATAACCTCAGGTATTGCTTTTTGCAACACTGCATATTATAGCTTATTAACCTATACATTACATACAATATACGTAGCCAGTCAGTCACAATATAATCTGTAAACAGTGCTGCATTACGCAACTATTACAAGGTACTTATAGAGAAGGCTGATACTTGCATTACCGCAGAACTGTGTTATACATTGAGGGTATGTCCTCGCCGAACGTACTTGACCTTTCTAGAGAACTTAGCTCAGGTGCTTGTAGTGGGTGTGTCCGAATCTTACAATTTAACGATTATTTAGATGATTGAGTAAATAATGAATAAATGTCACTAAGTAAATACTTAAGTAACATGCTGTCACGCTCTTTTTTATAGAAATTTGGTGAGACAGCACTACAGTTAAGTAATTGCTTAGCGAAATTCTCAATTCTCGATTCAGAAAACGTCCCAAAGATGTCTGGTATTGATGAGTTTTAGGTCTCAGGTTTTTTTTTTGTTGTAAATACATGATTTCTCTATTATAAAATAGCACTGAGAGGCGGTTTGAATAATTTGTGGGATTACGTTTATCCTTCTGTGACCTTTTCAATAAGTGTCAATTCGATTCATTTTTTTGTGAAATGGCAACCAGCCGATTTCGAGTATTTCTGCCAGGATTACATCTTAACACGACAAGCATTATTGTTGTTGCTGCTGTTGCAACAACAGTATACTAAAAGTACTTGCAAAGGCGGACTTATTTCTGAAGAAATTTCTCCAGCGAGCCTAGAAATTTTTTAATGTTAAAAAAGAGAGTGGGGTAGGGCAGATAAAGTGGAAACAACATTCTAGCAGTCGACTCTTCTCAAGCATTATATTTTAACTAAAGTAAACTTTAACTTAAGTGAAGTTCTATTGTAGAGATAGAGATTTAGAGATAGAGAACACTTTATTGTACATAAAAAAGGAGATTACACATGTATTCCTTAATCTAAGCGTAGGTACAGACGGCGGCTTTATCACTAAAAGTATTGTAATCATACGAAGAGCTTACTCTTAGTCCGAGATTTGCTTTAATTTTGGCATAGATCTTTTGTTTATTTCTCTAGTAAAACCGTAAACCTGAGACGTACAATTTTGAATCATGTATATCTATTAAGTGTAATTGATCTGTCCATTACATACATAATAAATATAACACTAATTTCCAAAATACAGGACCACCTAGTTTGGCTATTAGCTGAATTAATATCTGTACCAATAGCCTTCAAATAATTTTGTAAAGCCCTCGAGGCTCGTTTCACGCTGTTTTTGTTGTTTTATTGTGAGAAATAAACTTTAAAAAACATGCCAAAATTAAAACAACATTGTTGCTCTGTGGAGGCTTTACATGTTGTGCTGTAGAATAAACATCAAACAAACCAACATTTACATACAGGCATTTACATTGCTTCTGGGCCGACACTAGGATACCGTGTTGTGGGAACCAGAAACAGCGACATCACAAACATGTAAACATCCAAGACCTGTATTTTTTTTGTCCCCACAGACAAATAAATGTCTTTTTTTGAACTTTTTTTTTGTTTTTTTTTTTTGTAAGTTGATCCGGACTAAATGTCTTCTTTCTTTCTTTCTAACCAAGTCTAGTCACATTTCAAGTCCCACCGCCGACCTTGCCGCCGTAATGGAGAGCGATGGCGCGGAAAGCCCGGCCCGAGCACTTCCGAGTAATCCCGACGGATGGCGAGCGCGCGTGACGCGGGCTTCGTTAAGTATTGTGCTTGATAGATTCAATTTATTACTCGGCTAGAGAACATTATAAAGAACTTTAACAGCAGAAGGGTCTCTGTACAATACGCTACATGCCTCGTATCAAATTTGACGCGATAAATGGATATTTCCTGTAGTATCTAACGTAAGAAACCGAAATATATTGACTTTACTAAGTAAATATGCAGGATGGCTGCAAAATTTGCAAATAAAAAAATATTTTTCGCTTTTAAATCGGAACGGTCAAAACACTATCCGCCATCTTGAAAGCACCTTTGGTTGTAAACAAACATCTGTCAGTCGTGCGTGCGTAGGTTCTATTGTGACTCATACTTCTTTTGTGGCACGAACTCTACCTATGTTGAATGTAAAACTTTGTTTACAAACGTAGAGGACTTCAAACCATAGACAAAAATGGCGGACCGCGTTTTTGGCTGTTTAGCAAAGCAACGTTTTAAAATAATGTTTTTGTTGCTTTTAGGTCCTCAAAAAATATACTAAAATATTTTTTGGTCTAATGGAAGAGATATTTAGCATTTAAGACATACTTGAAAAAAGAGTCAAGTAGCGGATTAAGATAAGAAGTTGGGAATATTCTTCATATCGATATATATAAAAAAAAAAAACGCAAAAAACCTACCTTATTTTCTATTAAAAACAAAATTATTACGATTGGTAAAGAAGTTTTTATTTTATAGCATAATAATGTGTTTCAATCCGTTAACCGGGAAATTACTATAATAATATGGTTTCCCCTATTTACTTATTGCTAAAAGCAATTTCTTTCAGACAACCTTACGTCGTAATAAGAAAGACGGGTAGTCGTTTGAAGGGTTTTCCGTAATTTTATTTTTGTTTATTTGTGTCCGTTCGTTCGTCTGTGTCTGTTTGTATGTCTGTTTCGTTCATGCTCGGGGTCATCCATAAATTACGTCACACGTTAAGGGGGAGGGAGGGGGTCGACGAAGTGTGATTTTGTGTGACTAGGGGGTGGGAGGAGTCCTACGTTTCGTGACGTCACATTTCAAAATCTATTTCTAAAACACGAACATTATACTATCAACGAAAAATCTAAAAAGATTTGCAAATCTATCAGATCCTAACTCTATCGGAAATAAAACTAATTTCGGAACTGCTGTTTTAATTCAGTAGAAATGTACATGTAAAATTGCAAAATATGTGACGTCACACTAGGGAGGGGGGGTCTCACAAATGTGACCAGCTGTGACATGGACGTGGGGAGGGGTAAAAAAATCAGGGAATTCGTGTGACGTAATTTATGGATGGCCCCTATGAAACTAGGTTCACCTTTAATACTTGCATAGGCAAAACCAAATTTATTTCGAATCGAAAAGTGGACGTAACATTGTGTTTCGCAAGTATTTCGCTTACATCGTGTAAACGTTTAGTAAAGTTTTAGTTTGCTTTTTGTAAGATAATAATCATGTTTATCACTTTTATATTGTGGTACATTCGAAAGCACATCAACCTATAGATATACATATTATAATATATTATTATATTATAATTATATTATAAAAAAATAAAGGAACATTAAAGGAGGTACGGTCGGGGTCTAAAAATGTTTACCAGTTTTCAAACTTGATTCTTTGTCGCAGATGTGCATTATAGTCTATAATGCTTTAACAATGTACTTATTACCTTTCAAAGTTCCGAAGCATCGATTCTCTAAATTCATTTCCTATTTTAAAATTTTTACATTTATTAAAATGACACAGATCAAAACTCTGTCAAAATAGAAAGTTTGAAAATATATTGAATACTATTTTTACAAAATAAAGAAAATAAAACCTCCTTGAGGGAGCGAAGAAGGTTTGCTCTAAACTTTGACAGGTTGGTACTCTACTCTTTATTCTGAGCTTTAAGCTTTATCTAATCAAATCAATACAAATATCGACCTTGTGTCGTATAGTTCAAAAAATCAAAATCAAAATCAAGAATTTATTTCAACGTAAAGAATTTTCATTCTGCTTGTTGAATGTCAATGTACATACAGTTATGTATAATGTTAGCCGCTGCCTTGGGGCCGTCTGTAGTGGAGAAAAAGGCAGGGAAAAAAAACTCCACTCTGACCATCTTTTCTCAAATCACCTTAAAGCTAATACAAATAAAACATACAAAATAATATCTTGGATGTGTTGAACACTAGACACATTTATCCTCTGTTTTAATTTAATATTAAACTACTATTTAATGCCATACGTCCTTGTCTTCTAAATGATCGTTGATTTTATAATAAGCTTTTTCGCAAAGAGTGTGCTTAACACAATTCTTAAATCGCGTTGGGGGTAACTCTAATATATCTTGGGGTATCTTGTTGTAGAACCTTATACAGTGCCCCATAAAGGAAGTATTAACTTTTGCAAGTCTAAATCGTGGAAATGACAATTTATGTTTATTCCTACTATTAACGTTATGATGGCTACCAAGAGTTTCGAAGTCCTTAATATTTTTCCGAACGTACATAATAATATTTTCATAAATGTATTGGCTTGCAACTGTTAAGATGTTAGTTTCTTTGAAAAAATCTCTTAGCGAGTCCCTACTACCTAGCTTGTAAATAAATCGGATCGCTCTCTTCTGCAAGATGAAGATAGTCTCAATGTCTGCTGCCCGGCCCCATAGTATTATACCATAGGACATAATACTATGGAAGTAACTAAAATAAACAAGCCTAGCAGTTGCAACGTCAGTAAGTTCTCGAATTCTTTTCACGGCATATGCTGCGGAGCTTAGTGTATGTGCCAATTCTACAATATGTCTGTACAATTATGAACCTTAAGGTGGTAAACATTTTCAGACTCCGACTGTATGTGCGTGTTACACTCTGTATACCTAACTGATATTTCATTGCCATTAAGGCTGTATAACAAGGGCGAATGACTTTGAGCATTTGACCTCTGAGTTATAACATAATAAACTAGCGCAATCTCTTGAATGTTTGTTGTACTTCTTCGGCAAATACTTTAAGGGCTAATCCATAATCCAAAGATTACACAGATAAGAGATGTGGCGGATGTTCGATGGCGATTATTCCCTGCGCTAATTAAGAAATCGTACAATTTTGTACTAATCACGCTTAATATTAACATTAAAAAATATATGAGCAGATAGGATTGCAAATATTGATGTGGCCGATATTTGCATGAAAGATTTAAATGAAAAGCTACTATCGTTTACCAGCGAAATTAGATTCTGTGGAAAATAAAGCTTTTGAAAAAAAAATTTTTTTTGCCATCTAGACAGGTTAAATGCATTTTTTTTCCGTACGAATTAGTCACTGATATATCCTTTATTACCAAATATTTTATTCAGAATTTTTTAGTGCGTACTTTTGCCTAACATTTCAGTTAAAGCTAGCCAATTTTGCAACATTTACCCTTGTTACACCCTTAACTTGGGAGCTGTAGTAAACTTTCTTCTTTGTATTCCGCCTCGGGATGATTCATCAATGTTACAACTAGCCTAATGTTACATGATTGATTGCGGTAATCTAAGCTGAATTTGGTTTCTGAATTGAGAATTTACGCTAAGTAAATACTTAAGTAACGTTCTGTCACGCTCTTTTCTGAGAAATTTGACGAGACAGCACTAACGCTATGTATTTACTTAGTGAAAATTCTCAATTCAGAAACCGACGGATTATCCCCGTCAGATAACTAGATCAAAAATCAGCGCAGTTGGGATGAGTCGCAATGACAAATTATTTGTCGCCCGCTATACTCGTAGAAGTTTTCACACAATATGTGTGATATTGGCAGATTGCCCGCAATAATATTAATAAACTAGCTTTCGCCCGCGACTCCGTCCGCGTGGACTTTAGTTCAAATTTTTACAACCCCGTTCACTTCCTTAAGGGATAAATTTAGAAAAAACGGCGAAACACGTGTTCAATCAATTGTGTTGAAGAGTATTTATTTTAAGTTTCAAGAAAATCAGACAACATTTTTTATACCTCCCATACAAATTTTGGCAACCCTTTTCGCCCCCTTAGGGGTTGAATTTAAAAAAATCTCATTCCTTGCCTACATTATATATAGATTCTCTGTGCAAAATTTCAGCTTTCTAGGTCAAACGGCTTGGGCTGGTGAGCGTTGATGAGTGAGTCAGTCAGTCAGTACTTTGAATTTTATATATATAATAATAGAAGATAGATAATAAGAAAAACAAAAACATTTGCCAGGATCGTGGCAAGTGGCAACCCCATTGTCTCTGCCTGCGGATGGATTTGTGTAAATGTTCTGAGTGTTCTGAGTGTCTCCGATAACTTGTTAAAAATCTTAATTGACATTGTGAAACTCGGCCCTGCACTTATTAACGAAGGGTTTTGAGTTTTGTGTAGAGTGGCCTTAGGGTGCGGTTATAAAGAACTAGATTTCCCGGTACAGGTCAGTACTGATACTTACAGATCAGGCGTTTATAATGAATCAGGTGAAACTGATTTTAGTGTCTATCATGTTTCCAGTTCGTCGGACGACGACGATTTATTTCTTTAAGAAAATTTACAATATAAATGTAAAAGAAAGAGGACAGTTAGTGCTTCTAAAATTAACAGAAAAAAAACCAAATATAGATCACATCAACATTTATTTCTCAAAGACATAAATACAGATAAAAATATGTGTTATGAGTCCCTTTCCAAAGTGATCTCCTTCCAACGCTTATCGGTAAAATTTCTGTTGGCCTGATATTTGTGATGGCTTTATCCCACAAAGCTGTTTTTCCAAAAACCAAGGAAATCACAATTTCGTTATCTGCCTCCATTTTTAAATCGTAAATATTTTACACACACCTAACTCAGGCAAAAATTTCAACCGGTAGGTATGGCCAATGCAGGTAATGTACCTATACATACCGACAAGTATTATGGCCGATTTCTGAACTGAGAATTTCGCTAAGTAAAGCAATTACCTAAATTAGCTAAATTGCACCAATTGTACTGTACTATGTTATTGTCAAATCTCTTGTGTAATTCCTGGTGTACATACAATAAAGAATATTCTATCTATCTATCTACTTAACGGTAGTCTCGTCAAATTTCTCAGAAAAGAGCGTGACAGAACGTTACTTAAGTATTTAATTATTTAATTAGTGAAATTCTCAATTCAACAATCGGCCCTCAACCTGCATCTCACAAACGGGCACATAGAGAATGGCTGGGACCGTAATTTTTATTTTATTTTCAGTAGGTATTAATTAGGGACCACAAACAGAAGTACAAAGTATTTCGAACACACGACTTAAACGTTAAAAAACAGAAAGAACATCCAGCTCCGTTATCCACATTTTACGAAATCAAACAAACGCCACAGCAGGCTTAGACCAAGGATTCCTTTTGTTTGCCATCAATTTTTATTTCCTATACCTACTAAGAATGCCTGTATTGTTTTATGAGTGTTTTAAATTTAAGATTGGTGGCATCAATAAACGACATATCTATCTAGGTATCTAATAAATAATCCATGGAAAAAACAGGGGATTTTTTTTTTTACAAAAAAACACTATTCATGACTCACAACCAAAGACCCACCCTCAACTTATAAATCAAACATCCATAATAATTTTAAGAGCCAGGCCAGTGCCCTAAATGACGCAAGGGTAAGTCATATACCAGTACCGATCAGTACGGACCCGTACGGGCTTCCCGGCACGGGTTACCTGTTTCTTTATAACCGCACCCTTATAGCGTAATTATATTTATACATAAGTGGCGTGGGTTGTGTTTACGTTGCGCGCTGGCGACCATTCAGCGGCTTTCAGCCAAGCCAAGCACGCCAGTGGATCACAGACCGCGCTAATGAGAGGACGCCTGTACCGTTGACGTCACAGACTACACAGTGTTTATATTAATTGACTGACAGTTCTCGGCAGTGGATGTGAGTGCGATTGTGTGGGATCGTTTGTCGAACTACTTTTTGGTATGTAAGTCCTTGTCCGCCTTGGATAATTTTTGCATTGATTGGTGTTTTTTTACAGGTAAAGTAGACAGAATGTAACAAACTCTATTATTAGTTGAGAACTCTATCTCTGATTTTAATTAGCAGTTTTGTAAATAAAATATTGTTAATTTGTGTCGGGCCGTTAAGGCGCTTATCTACCAAGAAAGATGTCGTGGGTTCGATTCTTACTGGGGGCCGCGGTACATTTGTACAAATGGTTTCAGTCTAGGTATTTTGTGATGTTTGTAATGTCCTCGCCTGGTTACCATAGCACAGAGTATCCTAATTTAGGACTAGGTCAAGTGATTGTGCTGTGTTGGAGTTATTATTATTTTTTTCATCATCACCATCATCATGTATTTTTATAATATAAGAATAACCTTTATTGTACTTTACATCAGGAAAAACACAAATTTTATCGCCCTTGTGTATAAAAACACAATTCCTCTAAAATCAATACAAAACTCTTTTTTTTTATCTGTGGCTACATCTTTTCCTTGTAAAATCTCACAGACTATTTTAATCGACATTTTAGGACTGCTTTAAAGAATCACAAACAAACTATACACGTAAATATTAAATAAGCTATTTGACAGTATAAAAAAAACAGTATTATTTATACGTATTATTATAAATTATGAGTCTCAAAGGCATTTTAACTAAAAAAAATATTATTTATCAAAACGAAACAGGATACAATTTTGATAATTATGTATCTGCAGCCATTTTATCGAAAACGGCCTGGATAAGACAAGGAGAATCTATGATGACGTCACAGCTCAGTAAAAATTTCACTAACTAAATACTTAACTGTTAGTGCTGCTGCCTCAAATTTCTCAGAAAGAGCGTGACGAAATTCTCAATTCAGACCCATAGGGCCTATTTCTGTATTGAGAACGAACACTTAATTAAGTACTTAATAACTTGCTGTCACGCTCTTTCCTAAACAAATTTGACGAGACAGCACTACAGTTACGTAATTACTTAGCGAAATTCTCAATTCAGAAATCGGTTTATAGGGCTTGTTGCTGCATTGAGTATTTCACTAGGTATCGTTCTGTCACGCTCTCCTCTCAGAAATTTGACGAGACAGCACTACAGTTCATTCAGTAGTTTCTTAGCGAAATCTGAATTCATAAACTAGCCCCTACACACGTAATAATAAATACTTTCTTTTGACAAACAATCCTTTATAAGGACAATTAAGTAAGGCATTGGCGGTGTAGTAATTGCGGTTAATGATGTAAAATGAACTAACTGTATTCATTAAACCCTCATTTGCTAATGGATGGATACGCGGGAGTCAATACAGTGACCTAGCATGGGGCACGCATATTAAAAGATCTTTTATTAATAAATACGGTATTATACATTTTAATGTGATTAATAGACATGTGGACATGCATCTCTTCGGGATGCACTCAGAGTGCTTATACTGAGTTTTTTCATTTCACTTGCAATTTGTATAGGAGTGACAAAGAGACGACTAGGTGGCGCGCTTTGTCACTCCTATACAAATTGCAAACGCTCTCGCTATCGAAAGTGAAGGAAAAAACTCAGTATAAGCACTCTGAGTGCGTATACAGAGTTTTTTCATTCACTTTCGATACCGAGAGCGTTTGCGATTTGCGTAGGAGTGACAAAGAGACAACTATGTGGAGCGCTTTGTCACTCCTATACAAATTGCAAACGCTCTCGCTATCGAAAGTGAAGGAAAAAACTCAGTATAAGCACTCAGAGTGCGTATAATAGGAGTGACAAAGCGCGCCATCTAGTTGTCTCTTTGTCACTCCTATGCAAAACGCAAACGCTCTCGCTATCGAAAGTGAACGACAAAACTCAGTATACGCACTCTGGTCCCCTTGTTACCCCGGCGTGGTCGTATTTTATTTTATCCTTAAGGAAAAGTTACAACTAAACTAAACTTAACAATTGATATGCGAGATAAATACGAAGTCAGCATATTTGTGTCTCATGTACACTACTCCAGATTTAAAACAAGAATCCCTCATGAACGAAGTTATGAGCACATATCATCATCATCAACCCATTATTTCCCCATCGAGGGGCACGGGTCTCTTCCCTGAGGAAGGTACCTATAGGCCATACTCCACCACGGGGGCCAAGTCCGGATTGGTGGAGGCTTGTAAGACTAGTGGCTGGTCTTACTGTCAGAAGTTTTCAAGCCGCCCTAAGGCCTCTGACTTGGCTTAACGACTGCCATCTAACAACGGCAGCCGGCACCAACTGCTTAATGTGCCTTGCGCAGCACGGAACCGCTCAGAAAATGCCACTAGCGTTAGTCACAGACGGTGCCCCATCCATGCGCTGTACGCGCCCTATGTTGCTTAACCTTCGTGATCGTTTAAGATCACTCAGGCGGCCAGGGCTACGAGCGATTCATCATGGGCACATCTGGTTAACATTAATTAGATTTTACCTTTCCTATTTAATAAAATTAAAACTATTATATTAGAAACTATTTTCAATTGAGTTATAAGGACTGGCAATAAGAGCTTGTATAAACTAATAACGATAAGGAGGTAAATAGCTAATTATAAACACGATAGGTTTAATTTGTTAGTACATAATGGGTCTAATAGGAGGCTAGTAAAGTTGTCATAAAAATGTAGCCCAGCTAAATTATGACGCATTTACAAAGAAGTAGGTACTCAGTTGTTGAAGGTACAGTCGGCTTGAGTTTAACCTTGTTTTTAGGGTTCCATGATTCAAAAAGTAAAAACGAAACCCTTATAAGATACGAGTAGCGCGGTGATAGATAGAGCGGTGGTGGCGTAGTGGAGTTGACCCTTGCTTCTCGATCATGAGGGTCTGGGTTCGAACCACGCATGTACAGTCGACAGCACATCATGGTATACACCCATGCACTCTACTCCGTTGCATTAGGGGCGACTTTGCAACTAAAATGTGAAGATTGACGTGCTGTCGACTGTACCAATGACTTTTAGTTACGTACATTTGTTTGATTGTACAGCAACACCATTCGCTGATAAATTGTGCCCGGATAACGGCGACAGGCTTCCCACTTTTCACGTTTGGGACCTAATAAACTCGGCAAGACGTGGGCCCAGTTCTAGTGATTGGTGCCTCTGCCTACCCCCTCGGGGATAACGGGCGTGACTTTATTTATTTTATTTTTATAGGATAATCTATATTATCCGTCCGTGCGTCTGTCGGTCTAAAGGGTCAGGTCCGGTCAGGTCTGCAAAACGTAGACGTATATTTCGACACTCAAGGGAATGAAAATTCATAGGTTACTTTCCGTTGACCGGCAAGTAATATACACTCTGTTAGCTTTTAGAATATACCTCGGGCTTTATAGTAGGCTTCGGGTTTCGCTGAAAGCACACGAGTGTAATACTACTTTCTGCTCTCTATAAGTGAAATTAAGTGTCATAATAGTTCCGATTTCGAAATTAAGAGTCAATGAGTTCCGATATTTCTATTACACGAATATATCCGATTCTATCCGATAGTAGCAGAGATTCTAAAAGCTAACAGACTGTACGCAATATTAAGCATGTAGTTACTTAAAAAATGTAACTTTTATTTTGAGAATAAATGGCTTTATTTATTTTTTATTCCTGAAAATGCACACTTTCTGAAAGTGTCAATGTAAAGTTTGGAGTTCACAACGACTTGTTATCGTTTAGATTGATATTTTTTCTACAAAATAACGTGTAGAAGAACTATCATTATTCAACCAACAAGTTTTGCCGAGAATAGCGTTCTCGCTCGTTCCATTCTCTCGAATGGAGACCACATATCGGCAAGCGCAGCGTAGGACGACCAGCCACAAGATGGACAGACGATCTCATACAAGTGGCGGGAAGACGCTGGATGCAAGCCGCTTCCGACCGGTCTTTTTGGAAATCCATGGAGGAGGCCTATGTCCAACAGTGGACTTCTTGTGGCTGAATGATGATGATGATGAGCGTGCAAATAGGAGAGGATCGTCATTAACATTAAATTATAAAAAGTATGTCAATACAAAATGTCAAATTAAACATTTGTCATTTAGAAATTCATTCAGTTTATAATAACGTTTGTCAATTAGCATTTTTTAACCTTATCTTAAATAAATTTTCATGACATGAAATGAAATTTGATAAAATTATTTTTTTATATTTTTATAATAATTGTTTACAACTTACAGCTATTTTATTATATATATTATAGGCGCCATGCATAATGCTTTTGCCTAATGAAGCTGTCTTCGCCGACTGTAAACGTAGTATACTACTAGTCGTAGTTAACCTAGCCAGCGTTGCGGTTAGGGTACATTTCGTGTACGATGTACGATTGCATCTCGTTTACGTACGTTTTGATCTTGACATAAAGAGAGAAGCTGTATTAAATTATCTTTAAAACCCTTTTTAACCCAAAATGTACCTTTTCAGCGCTTGACATGTACTTTTTGGAACTCAGTTGCGGCAACACTGAACCTTGCGCACGACAACGACACCATATCGACAAAATGCTTATAAGCTACCATGGGCGACCGGAAGCAAGCTTCTTCCACTTAATGTATGTGTCATTTACCACTCAATAGTGCCAATTCATGGTTTACCCTATTCGTCACGTGGGATAAGGCTCAGAGACTGGTTTGATTCTGTCACTGCATTATTTCATCCGTCATACAAAACAACATAAGCTCACGCCGCGCCGGTATACTATAGGGGTAGGCAAAAGGGTGTGCATCTTGCCACTATCTTGACGGACCTCTTTTGTTTCATCAACGTTGTTTTTTTTGTTTTGTTTACATGTTTGTGACGTCGCTGTTTCTGGTTCCCACGACACAGGGTATCCTAGTGTGGGGCTGGCCCCACATACACATCCGTGGTGGAGTATGGCCTATACCTCCCTCGACACCCGTGCCCCTCGTTGGGGACATAATGTATTGACAATGATGTTGATAAATAATACATACTTACTTTTTTTCTTGCCCTTTGTTGCTAATCTTCTATTAATTATTAATGTTATTGAACAGACTGTGTGTTATCGTTTTCCGTTATGCATGCTTCTATAGGTAGGTATATAGTAAGCATTGTTTAGCAAAAACGTAATTCAAATTTATAAGTTCTATTTCAAACTACTCTAATTGAATTAGTAAGTATGTAGTAGAATTCAATTCCTAGAAAGAATATTAATTGCATTACAAATTCCAAGTATCGCAATATTATTCCTTGAATTTCAATCGCTTTTCCTACCTTGATGCGCCCTTACAATATTACACGCTTCAAAACAAAAAACTGAACGAATCCGATCTGGAGTCAGGATTTCCACAGGATTTGGTGCCGAAAATTAGACTCTTGAGCTAAAATGTTTAGTGTTTTTTAATGTTTTTTTTGTTTGCTCGGTATAAATGGTGTGGTAGTGCGTGCTACGTTTGTTGTCCCAAAAATCCATGTGCGCTACTTTATAGGACCGCGAGCCGCCATCTTGAATTGAGGGCGCCAAATATATATTTTTTAAATTCAATTTAAAAAAAAAAACCGTGGCTGAGTTAGTAAATTAGGTGGCAATGTATAAAAAAGAAGGATAAGTTAAAATAATTGTTGATCGTTACTTGAAGCTTTCTATAGAATATTTAGTTTGCGTTGTAAAAGACAAATTAGTATATTAGAGCCAAACTCATTTTCCCGTGGCTTAGTTAGAAGTTTTATCACGTGGCCAATAAATAAATCTGTGGCTTGACTTATAATTTCCCTTTTTTTTTAATATTTCCTCAACGATTGACTATGACAAACTGTGAGACAAGACAAGTCTAAAGAGGGCCATATAACTAGCAGTTTTCGTGTACACGTTCTTTTTGTAAATTTTCTAAATATGATGAAGCTAGAGCTTATCAAATATAGTAGAGCCGAGGTTTTAGAAAAAGTCACCTGTTTCACGAAAATCGTGGTTTGGATACATTTATTTATAACTCAATGTGTGGATGGATTTGTTAAGATCCAAACATCAAGGAACTACCAACCTCAATTCTAATTGAGACTTTTGCAAAATTGTGAACAAACAAACGTCAATAGAATTAACTTTATTCCGGATACACTTACTTTACTTTACTTTACTTTACTTTACTTTACTTTACTTTACTTTACTTTACTTTACTTTACTTTACTTTACTTTACTTTACTTTACTTTACTTTACTTTACTTTACTTTACTTTACTTTACTTTACTTTACTTTACTTTACTTTACTTTACTTTACTTTACTTTACTTTACTTTACTTTACTTTACTTTACTTTACTTTACTTTACTTTACTTTACTTTACTTTACTTTACTTTACTTTACTTTACTTTACTTTACTTTACTTTACTTTACTTTACTTTACTTTACTTTACTTTACTTTACTTTACTTTACTTTACTTTACTTTACTCTACTTTACTTTACTTTACTTTACTTTACTTTACTTCATTTTATGCCTTTTTAAACACGAAACATTAACTTACATACTTGATTTATTGTCAGAAGAGTCCGACCAGGTTTCGCTTTGATTCAAGGAGATTAATCATGTTGAGTTTCATTAGTAGTGCTTGCGAAATTGTTAGTTCAAAAACAAACATCAAAACCATTTATTTTCCATATAATACATTGCAAAGGAAAGACCATTTGTCCCCACAGGTTGTACTATAAACTGAGCTCCTATCGACTGTAATTTCATCTAAATCGGCAAGGCGTTAATTACGCAAGGGATTTGTCGTCTCCACCGGTTGGGACTGTCCGATAGCTCGTAGAGTTGTTGCTGTGACCTCCGACTGCCACCCTTAGGCCTGAGTCGTTCTGAGTCACACAGGAGAGCGTGGAAAAGATAACATAACATAACATTTAATAACCTTATGTGACCTATGATTAGAAGCTTCATTCCGGATTAACTTGATTATTTATTTTAACTTCTGTTCTTTTGAAAAAAAAAAGTATACCTTTACGAATACCAACTACAAACAACTCTTGTTTTAAAATTGCTGATTATAACTAAAAATCACTTTTGGGAACGATTTCTTTATATACCGACCAATTCAACTCAACAAAATATGTAATGTCATGCAATGGAACTCTGAATACAATAATGTCGAGGAGAAAACCAAAGATGATATTTCTAGAAATAAACTTAGGATTTCTGAATCCGCCGCCGGCCGTGACCCAAAATCGCACGAACGAGGAGAATATCCGACCGTTTAGAACACATGGCAATAATCGTAAACAGACATAAACATCAGGAGGCTTCGATTATTCGACAAATCATCTCAACTCGATTGCATGAGTTAAACATTTCGCTGAACACAACACTTTAGCGAAATCGTTGCTAGATGCAGCGCACTCGGTATTGCTTTTAATAGTGACGATAATTAAAAAAAAAATTAATTAAACTCACGCCTGTTACGAGTGACGACAATTATATACTTACAAATGATGCGGAATTTTAAAGGTTTTTAATTATATCTTCAAGAATTGTAAATTAAATCTACAATCAATTTTCTCTTATAAATTTCTTTTATGTTTGCGAATAAGTCATTTGACCTTTAAATGTGTGGTTTCAGACATTATATTTAAAAAAAGAAACAAATTTTTTTTTAACAATGTTCCCATTTTACGTACGATAATAATTCTACATCTTTTTCTTCTAAAATTATAATTCAATACTCTACGCATTCAATAATCGTGATATTCAACAAGTTTTTAAAATGACTTATTTTATTGAAAAACAAAAGTATAAAATAACTTTTATTTTTTTAACATAACATTTATTTGCAAAGTGGACGTTATTAACACTATCCGCAAAGTTTATCAAAGTTGGGTGAGGCGCTGTTCAACTTGCATTTTTTATATTATTTGCATGTTATAGATCTCTCACCCCCTCCCGCCCCTCTGTGCTACACTTGGTACTATAACTTGAGCTATTACAAACGTGCGAACTGAGTCATATACATTTGTATCAGACCTCTCTCTCTCTCTCACACATCTATGAGGCATATCAGGCATATCGGAACTCTCCCTCGCACTTTTATGACTCGTTTCGCACGTTTGTAATGGCTCAAGTCTATGCAAACTTTAATAGCTTCGAAGATTTCACCACTTATCAAGCGCTGCACCGCTACCTCCGTCTAAGCCACATCAACCCATCAGCTTCGTTATTGACCATTAATATTCATCGAGGACATCGCACGCTGATGTCTGCTAGACCGAAATGCCCTCTTCTATTGCAGTGCGATGAATACAATAGGTTTTTACATTGTTTCAGGACAGCTCAGATACATCTTGGCAGAAAAAAGTATTGGGCGGTAAAACCTAAGCTTTTTTCTGACAATTTGTTTTTTTTTTTTTTTTTTTTTTTCAATTAAGTAGTTGTAAGGAATGATCAATTTCAATCGAATATTAAAAACACCAGTGATAGTTTTTTGTTCATAGACTCGTTCTTGTGTTTTTTCTTGTGACGTCATTAATTTGTTACGACCTAGGGCAATATTTTTTTGTCCCAACCTATGTAGTTTTTGTTGGGAGTCATTTAAATTTATTGTTTTAACAACATTTAACATATTATTGTGTGCTGTTTTTGTTAGTGATATGTAATGTATATGCGTCACTATCAACGAAGTACGTTAGTGTTGTTCTGTTGCACATAATCTCAGGTAATCACTCATACTCGTATGCAAATTATCCAATATACCTTTTCATTCATAAATTACGTTATGTCTCCTCGCCCGTGTTTAGTTTTAGCAGTATTTTCCCTCTATGTTCTGGTGAAAGAATGCTCATTTAGTATTCATAGGCCCACATAGTTTTTGATTATAGAGGCCTTATCCCAAAATTTATGAGGCCTTTCCATTTGAGGCTTTTCAAGTATTTTCTCTGCAATGAGGCTGTAGTTTTCTGTAACATTTTCCCACTCTCGTATAATAAAATGTAATTAAACCGATTAATCGTTTGTACGCACTGGGGTCGCCCGCGATTTGTATTCGATTATTTCTCAGCGCCATCTAAAAATGAGCTTTAATGTGAAAACTGGATGGCGTCTAATTGCCTGTAATAAAGTGGGATTTTCTTAACCGCAGATAATAATATGCTTATAAAAAATACGAAGGTGAACCGGGATTGGCGTGCGTCACAGCATGATATTGTAACAAGTTTTGAGTCCTCGGAACTCGGTGGCTTGTCGTTTTAGTACTTTTTTTTTCTTTGGTCAGTACGTGGAACCTTGCGACTGATACTGGTTATAATTATGACCAAGCCTTTTCTTTAAAAACACGATTTAATGTTCTCAAGTGGCAAGATTCGCTCTAAAATTAGAACGGCCTATTTTTTGTTCGTATTTACGAGTAAAACAACATAAGTCAAGAATTATGAAAAGTAAAAACAAAATCTATCACATAATATTTTTTATTTACAATTAAAAAAAAACAATATGTAAAGAACACGGAAATTATGAAAAAAAAAAATTTTTAACAATAAATTATTTGAAATGCTCGATTAAAACCAAAATTACAAAATGTTTCGGAAAATGTATTCTTTTAATCATTTACTAGTTATTACAATTTTTAAATAGATGAAACATAAAAAGAGTGCTCTGAAAACAAGTAAGCAAGTATTTTCTTGGTATTTTCATACAAAATTCCGTTCTAAAAGTAACTCCTTTGACATTCTGTCAAATACCCAATTGTCACTCCGTAGCTCCGAAATTAACAAGATAATTTGAGTGCCAGTAACCTCAGATGGGTTATTTTATAATCGTGATAATATCATTCATCACTATCAAGATATTTTTAATTTCGAATCTTGCTGTAACATGATATTGCACAATCTCTCAATTTTTTATTCAGACAAGTATTTTTAGTAGTTAGTCAGCTAACCCCCGGTTTCTCAAACGCTAACACTACAAACGCTGTTAATCTACTGTTAACAGCTGTCAGTTTTTTTTTGTATGCACTTTTGACAACTGACAACTGTTAACAATAGATTAACAGACTGTTAGCGTTTGAGAAACTGGGGGTGAGACTGGCAGCCTTTTCTTTGAATGTAAACTATATCACAAAAAATGTTGAAGTTCCAATCTGTAATTGTGCGAAGCTGTTTTTGCCCGTATTTATGAAAAAATAAAAAGAAAAAATGAATGTTTATTATTTAGGTTTCCTCTGACGCAAGTCGAGAGGCATGATATAGACAGACTCTTATTGACGGTAGGGCTGCCACGTCTCCAGGTTAATAATAATAATATAATATCTTTCTTGCCGGGATGGTGCGAAGTGGCTGGAGATAGAGAGAGTTGGAAGAAAGAAGGGGAGGTCTTTGCCCAGCAGTGGGACACAAAACAGGCTATTTAAAAAATAATATCTTTGTCCGGGGGATGTTTTTATTTACCTACATAAAGACAGACTCTTATTGACGGTAGGGCTGCCACGTCTCCAGGTTAATAATAATATAATATCTTTGTCCGCGGGATGTTTTTATTTACCTACATAGTCGGATACATAGGTAACGAGAAGCCAACTATTTTTTATTTGTATATAAAACAGAATCGATTAGTTTTACTATTTGTAATTTGAGAACGGGTGGACTAATTTTTGTCATTATTTGTTTGAGTTGTCTCCGCACCGAATATCAGAATAATTCAAATATGGAAAAATATTATTTATTCTGAGGCGGTACAAAGTTAAAATACACGACTAATAAAATTTGACGCGTGTCTCAGTTGCATACGGTTATTAATTGGTTCTTAATTTTATTACAAATGTCGAAACTTTCCTCTTCTCTTTTTTTTATTTTTTCATTATGCTAATTAAAGATATAACTATTTTCCGTAACCTCCGCAACAGACTTTCAACCGGTGGCAGCCCTGATTGGCGGCAGGCAGCCATCTTGACCGGTGCGCGTCACGATGCGGTGTCAACGCACTGCCTCGATGATTGCAATGCAAGCACATCGATTAGGCTATTTACTGCCCATACGAGTGCATCGAATCAATTCGTCGCGGTAAAAGTGAAGGCGCGGTTATTTTATGTAAAGTTGTTTACCATCCCACGTCTCCAAGTGCCGCTATTTTGTAGAAAGAGCAAAATACTAATTACTCGTGGTAACTATCTTTTAATTTAATTATAAACTATTATCCGGATACACTTATGTACTTGATTTTTTGTCGGAAGAGTCCGACCGGCTTTCGCTGTGATTCGCAGAGCTTTCATGGTGAGCAGAGACGGAGCTAGTCGTCGGTTGCTCGTCTCGTTGCGAAACCTGCTCGAACTCTTCCGACTAAAAATCAAGTATGTAAGTGGATCCGGGTAATACATAGTTCCTAATATGTTGTGCTTACCAAAGTTTTAGTTCAAAAACTTTTAATTTATTGCCTATGCTTAACTGCACTGACCTCTTCAGGTGTTAATCATAGGAGCATCTGTTCAATTAAGTAGGTACGTTTGTAAATGTAAATGGCATTAATGTCAATGTACTATGTTAGCCGCTGCCTCCAGGCGTATTTGTAGTGGAGAAAAAGGCAGCAAGCACCAGAGCCTGACCCCGGTTTCCCGAACGCTAGGCAAACGTGCATACAAAAATACAATTGACAATTGTTAAAAGTAAATTAACAGACTGTTACGGCCTTACTAATAAATAAGTTATACATACACTCTGAATAACTATTTGACGTATATCAATTTATACTGGTTTAATCGCATTTAGCGTACAAATAACCAGTTTGTCAGACCTCGCATAACGGCTGTATATGCGGCTCATAAGCTTTGTAAGGCCGTTAGTGTTTGGGAAACCTGGGGTAATTACCTATATGATAAGTTGTCATCGATAACCTTACAAAATTCAAAGATAGGTTGAACTTAGAGTCACCGTAAGAGATCATGACTGATATCACTTGCAGAACGCTCATGTCTAAACTGGCTGAAGTACTAGACATAACAGATGATTTATGATAACGATCGGTTCACAGAAAACATGTGAAACAAGCTACTCTAAAAATAGTTAATATATTCAACAGTTATATTTATGTTTACGTTTGTAAGAATTTCCTTCGATCGTTTCGATTCTAAGGGTCTTTCTTAATCTATATCGCCGGGTGAAAGGCTATTTGTATTAAGCGACATTTTGGGCTAAATTGAGATATTTTTGATATTATATATTTGGAATCTGCAGATTTGTCTGCGTGTTTTGAGCTATGTTTAAAAAATATCAGAATAAGTTTTTGGCGCTTCAAACAATGTAATAGTTTGTTTGTAATGATTTTTTTCTGATTTTCCAATCAGAAATCAGAAATCAAAAATTTATTTCAACGTAAAGAATTTACATTCTGCTTGTTGAATGTCAATGTACATACAGTTATGTATAATGTTAGCCGTCTTTATGTACAATCTTTGAAACGGTCTCCTGGACATTTCAAAAAGTGTCGCTTAAAAGAAATAGCCTTTCATCCGTCGATATGGATAAAAAAAGGAAAGTCGATGAGAATTTGACTCCCAAGTCGAGCGAACTAGAAGATTTTAAAATAGAAAAGCGATATTCCACGATTATGTTTACATAATTGACTAGCAATGGGCGTTATCTCTCGGAATCCAGTCTAGAATCAAAACACGATGACGCACAAGACTGGAGTTGTCAGTAGAGAGAGAAAAAAATTCGTTCTTCGTTCATTTAGTCGCTCTAAGCCAAAAATACACTGTTTTTACTTAAAATATAATATTAAAAAAAAAAGTTTTAAGCTTTCGCCGTAAAAGAACATAACCAATAAACATGATAAAATTCAAATATTTTATTCGCAATACAAACGAAATATTTACCTTATTAACGTCAAAGTTGTTAGTTTCACAATCAAAAGATTCCGTGGAGAAGAAACTAACAAATAAACTCCACATTAAATTTATTCTTTTCAAAATAAAATTGTTAACCAACAAATTTTAATTGTTATTTTCAAGGTTATTATATTGCATTTTTACCTAGTGGCTTCGAGCTATTACAATACAAGTAGCCTCTAACAAGCAGAGTGAACAGCGAGATGGTAGGTATTAGTATTCATTATTCAGCGAGATAGTATTAATTATTCCACTCCCTGGACTTTTTGCTTCTTGGACAGTTCCTTCTTCTTACACTAACCAAATCTTTGACAAATTGCATAGCTTTCTTGACGGTTCTCTTCGGGGGCCAGCCCGTCGACCCGGCGGCGGACCTGTTGCCTTCAAAACGCAACAGGTTAGGGAGCGTTCAAGTATTACGTAACAAGTTTGGGGGCGGAGGGGTGTCTTTAAGAGCCCTCGCAAACAGGGCGACTTGTCGCCGCGTCAAGTCGCCGCGTCAGATGCGACGTCGTCATTTGCTTCTGGCGTCTTGTATGCGTTACTAGGGCGCGGGGGGAAGTACGCGTTACGTTACATTATTTTCCAAGTCATGAAAACGACGTAATTAAAAGCTAGAAATAAAAATGAATTAGGAAAAAAACATTACAAATCTCTTTATTTTTAAAACGAAACATTTCAAATGTCAATATTAACGCGATTAAAATAATAACAAAGGTATTTTAGCCACTTTCCGTTCTCTTGGTGGTTACGTAACGTTTTACTAGGGGGGGAGAGGGCGGGGGAGTGCAGAAAAAGTTACAACGCGTTATACAGGGGGCCTCCACGGGGTAAAAATCTGCAAAAATGGCGTTATGTAATACTTGAACGCTCCCTTAGACTTAAATAATTAAAAAGCGAGATGTGATGAATTAGACAAAGTCGTATTATATCCCAGAGATATAAAACCGTACATTTGTTTGTACAGCAACACCATTCGCTGATAAATTGTGCCCGGATAACGGCGACGGGCTTGCCGTTGCCACTTGTCACGTCGGGACCTAATAAACTCGGCAAACGTGGGCCCAGTTCTAGTGATTGGTGCCTCTGCCTAACCCCTCGGGGATAACGGGCGCGAGTTTATTATTGAATTATTGTATATTATGCATATAAAACCTATCTAACTCCTTCACATAATATGGAACTCGGGATATGTATGAATGATAGACGGTGCAGCGGATTTGCGGCTATGATCGCGTAGTTTGCTCGGCTAACATCGGATGAAATGCATCCGTCAACCCTTGCGTCAACTCATCAAATCTTTCAACTCACCAACTGCCGTATGCACTTGCTTAAAAGTCAAAAGAGTCATACTTCGTATCTTGACCATGTTTAAAAAGGACAAATTGGCCACGATTAGTCTCGCGCGAGCTTGTACAGTCGACAGCATGTCAATCTTCACATTTTAGTTGCAAAGTCGCCCGTAACGCAACGGAGTAGAGTGCATGGGTATACATACCATGATGTGCTGTCGACAGTAGGTACTTACATTGACGGTTACTTTTGTAATCATCGCGTACACAAGCCTCGCGCGGATCGTATTCGAAGCTCGAACGTGCTCGTGCCCCAGAGAGAAAGATATAAAAGATACAATCACTCCCTTCAAGACACACTTTGTGCAGGTCCACAACAGCTGCTAGGTAGGTATTTCAGTCGCGAGCCGTGGAGCGTGGAGTGGCCGTTGCCGCGGCAACGCGCCCTGCCCGCGCCCCTGGCAACAGCCCTTCGCAAACATTTGACCCGACGACGGTAGTAATCTTTCCCCGTGTTCACTTCGACCTTGCCTTACGTAATATGTGACGGAGGGCCTCCGAGAGGCACTTGTCCGTAATGAGCAGTGAACGAAATAGGACGAGTGTAAGGAATTTCGCTAAGTAACTTCACTAAAAACTTTTACGTAAGGCACGATATAATTAAGATTGCGGGAAAAGACTGGATGGAGAAAGCTCAAGACCGCGAACTAAGGCAAAATCTGAAATGCATCAACAAGTGCATAATTCTTATCACATAGGTAGGTTATTTTTTTTTTTGTATTTTGTAAATTTTTACTCTTTCATATACCAACACTTGATCTTTGTTTTTTTAAGATGCAACAAAGGCTATTTTTTATTTGTTTATTATACTAACTGTCCCGGGCCCCGGCAAACTTCGTACCGCCAATGTTTTCGTTTTTTTTTCATATTTTCTCACCAATTAAACCTTCCCCTTTTCTAGGCATTTTTTTAAAATTTCCTCTCCGTAAGAACCATCCTCGTATCTCAATGAATATTCTAAAAAAAGAATTAGCGAAATCGGCTAAGCTGTTCTCGAAATTGGCGCTTAGCAACAGATTCTGCGATTCATTTTTATATTATAGATTAACTACTTAACTGTAGCGCTTTCTCTTCTCATTAAATTTCTTAGAAAAGAGCGTGACATAATATTTGCTTAAGTAGGTATTTACTTTGTGAAATTCTCAATTCAGTAATGGCCCTAAGAACCTACAATGGAAGACGAACAGAATAATATAGAAAAACTTCACATACAAAGAAAAAAATCCGGGCCGAAGCAGGATTCCAACCGGGCTCACAGTGGTTCCATATTGAAGATTCATGGATATAGGAATAACAGTCAGAATTTAGATTTAATTTATGTGTATTGAGGGATTGTCGACGATGTTTGTACGTGGACTTGTGAGAAAAAAATATTCAGGAGATATACGAAATATTTATTTTGTTTGATAATGACCATTTTAAAAAGAAAATAATCATGGCAATAAAAAATATTCCGTGAATTTCGGTTTTAGATTTGTGTATGATTTGATAAATAAATAAAATAAATAAATAAATTGGACTTTATTCATCACATGTGCTTTACAATTTAAGTACTTACAAGTTTATAAATATGTATAAGGTACCTACATGGGTACACTTAAGGTGCATTTGTCTATACTTGAGTATTGCGGTAAACAACAATGGCGTACCAATAAAATTTGACACTTACGGGGTTGGGAAACAGTGAATGAGCTAATTGAGATTAGCAATATTTATTGGTGAATGAATGAATTGGGTTTTAGAAATGTTCATGAATGTGATGATTGTTACTTGGAGATACATGATAGATTATTATTTTAATAAAAAAATCAATCTTTAGCTTGCTATTAGCAGAAATAACATAAAAATTACCCACAATTTGAAATACCTACTACAAATTCAAAGGTAATGAACACCACCATATTCCATAGTGAAATAAAAAATGTAAAAGTAATATCTTAAATATTATTTCAAATTTTGTTTAGAAATTAATAATATTAGCGACTTTTGACCCGATAATACTCAGTATACAAAAAAAAACCCTATTAGGAGGTGCACTTATGTGCCAGTCGATTCAGTCAGTCGCCAATTTGACACAGTGGAGATTCTCAATACAAGAGGCCAATTTTCTGGTCTAGTCCTAATTAACAAAGTTACGAAGTTAAAGAGGTTCACAAGGTTCAGTGGCGATGTAAGTGAAAATAAAATTATTCCTTCTTTTCTTAGACATTTATACAAAGTGATTTTTAAATCTCTTCATCATCCCGATAGTGATTTTTAGGGCTCTTAACCGGAAAATGGGGCCAAATCACGAGTCTAGTCATAACTAGACAGCAATTCCTCTAAAAACCGGAGTTTTTGGCATGAATGCTAGTCCCAAGTCCTTGGCCCTAGGTTTTCGGTCATAGGACCTAAAAGTCTGTGTCAGATGTGCGTGTGCGTGGGCAGGTCAGTATTGCCATATCAAATTACAAAATAGATGGCGCGAGAAAAAAGTTATCTGTGAAAAAATATGGTAGACATTTATTCAACGGATATCTTTTTCTGATAACCACTATGACTTGCCTTTTCACCTGGTTCCGGCTTGACGTCGATTTACGGGACACCCTGTATATTCTTTTTTGTGTTTTTTTTAAATTTCAAGTCATGATTTATGAGCGCATAAATAGACGAAGAACACTAACGGTCTTATTAATAACTCTCTAAAAAATATTTTAAATGTGGTCCTTCTAATGTTAAAAAGGGTTTAAAGAGTTGTTATAACTATTATGATGAGTTATTAACCCATAAACGTTAAAAAGCGTTGATAGCAATCAACGCTTTTACATACGCTTTTTCATTCACTTCAAATTGTTCTTTCATTCACTTGCACCCATCCCTAAAACAAAATATCAAAACTAATCTGTGTGTTTTGCTAACCTGTGTCCTGATTTTATATCGAATTGCAATTTTGGTTAAAAAAGACATATTTAAAGATATTTTTGAGCAGTTTTCTGATTAATTAGATGCATTAGTGTTTAAACTAGTGTTTAAAACTTATTGTGGTTATCTACGATGTGTGATGTCTTCGGAATGTTGTGATTTGTGATCGAGTGAGGTTTGTTTACCGCAATACTCAAGTATAGACAAATGAACTTTACAATAGACAATAAATTGTGATGAAAAGGACAGAGGCTCAGCATTCAAAACAAAAAATATATATTCAATACAAAAAATTCGATAAAACATAACGCACAAGCGAGATCGATGGGTGCTTTCGACAATTATCATTTACAAATATTCGGCTTGTCCGGAATTAATGAAAACTCAATATCTATTTCGACTGGACTATCTATAGACATGAAACCAGAATATTATATTATATTCAATGATAAAATCCCTTGACTCGTGACATATTTAGCACTTTCAGGTGGTCGGTATCATCCAGATCCATCTGATCGAAATTACTCGTATCTACTTACATTTAGACAATGTTTCGTTTTTTTTATGCAATACGATTGACACCTCTACTTTTTCATCGACTCCCAGCTAGTTGAACATGGCCAGTCGCTGGTAATGTTGCATCTGGGCACCCCGTTTTCCGAGACTGTGACCGCGTTGCGACCAGTCCGTCCGGATACGCGGGTGAAAGGAGCCCCCACTAGCCCGCATGCCTTCAGAGAAACTGAGAAAAAACACGATCAAAACAGACGCGGTCACATATCACATCATGCATCTATGGGAGCAGAAGATAGGGCTCTTTTTACCCGGCTGCGGCGAAGCCTAAAAGAGGGTACAGTTTGTCCAAAAACACTAGAAACCGGAAGTGAAAGTTTACTAATTGTTTTATTGAGAAGTCAAAACATTTACTATGGCGACGACCTCTGTGGCGTAGCGGTTAGCGCATCTGCTTACCATGCGAGAGGTCCCGGGTTCGATCCCCGGCTGGAGAGAAAAAAAAAACTCCAGGTCTTGGATGTTTACATGTTTGTGACGTCGCTGTTTCTGGTTCCCACGACACAGGGTATCCTAGTGTGGGGCCAGAAGCAATGTATGTGCCTGTGTGTAAATGTTAAAATGTTTATTGTTTACTATATTTATTGAAGCACAATACCTTATTTTAAGTAATAGCTCAAGTTTTTAATTTATATAATGCTTGTAAGCGCAAGCTATTAACAAACACAGACAAAAAGGCTGAGCAAAACCGTACTCTTTAATTTCTACTCTTTCTGGACAAGCTGTAATGTGTTTGGCTCGTGTGTATGTATGTTAGTAAGTGTGTCCGATTCTTTGTTCCCTTGTAACTTTTTAATTGATTGAAAAACACATACAAAAAAATTACAGAAGAGTTGTCTACTCCGTGTTTCAACAAATACTGAAACAGTTACAATTTAATATATTTACTGTTAGACAATAACAAATTTACCAATACGGATAATTTTTATTATTTGGAAAGCTTCGGAATCGGTATAATGTAAAAGGGTTTAACCCTGATTTACTGAAAATAAAAACTTTTTATAGTTTATTCATGTTCTACTTAAACTAAGTTGACTACTAATTTCTTAGGCCCATTTTTGAATTGAGAATTTAGCTAAGTAACTACTAAACTGCAATGCTGTCTCGTCAAATATAATAATATCGTTAGAACGTTACTTAAGTATTTACTTAGTGAAATTCTCAATTCAGAAACCGACCCTTAATCAAAGTTGTAGCGTTTTAGGGCACGCACACTACTTAGTTACAGCTTGGCCAAAAAGAGTAGGATTTGAGATTTTTCTCTAATAAACAATTTTGCCTTCTACGCCCGATATTTTTATCTCTTGTAGCAGAATCAATGAATATTAAATATCAGCGGTCACATTCCCAACGTAAAGAGCAGAGAAAGATTTGACCTAGCACTCGTAGGCCCGACGTTCTTGACACGAATACATTGATTGTGACTTATTTAAAATAGTGATGACATAGCTAATTAGAAGAAAAGGGCAAGCAAGCTACGCAACGCTGTTAGTCCGTCCATATCTCGTTCCTGTAATGGTATTTGCGTACAGTGGTTAGGGTATTATACCACAAAGATGTCGGGAATTAGAGTCAGCTCAGGGCATGATGTTTTAGAATAACAATGTGAACTCTGTTAGTTAAGGAGCTCCAGCTCACTAGCGCCACTGTAGAAAAAAAATCATATAATTTCTTACAGATTTACAGTCTTATTAATAAAAACGACCTATAGTGTGCTTGTAGCGCACTTTGGCTATAGTCCTCTATTAGACATATAGGACGCTCTAACTTTTCCTTATTAATAAAAGTACAACAATCCTACTTTAACTATCGTGCTCTTTTACGACCTGTCAATTTGGCAACGTCGTTTGTACAACGTACTAAGATTCGTTCATTCTTTTAAGTCTGTGGAAGTGTCAAAACACCCAGATTGTCTAATCTATGTACATGACAAGAAAAAAAAAGTTTTCAACTTTTCGTTTGAAAGTTTTTGAAGAGGATACATTTAAAAAGAATTGAATTGAAGAGGATACCATTTTATACCATTTTATTTTATACAAAGCCAATGTCAACTGTGAGAGCAGATTCGTCGGTGTCCAGTAATAGCCAAGGTAATATAGGTAATCCGTAGTCAATCAGGGTCCAGTAAACAGGCCAAAAACGTTCGATAATAGCACTTTTTCACGAAAAACCACTTCAGGACTTCAATGACAACCAAACCACTTCAGACAACAATCTGACAAATGCACACTTTTTTAATCTGTGGTTTTGCAACCACAGATTAAAATATCGCTTATAGTAAGCTTGTAGTCGAGATAAAGTAGGGCCATATCAACTATAAGTTATAGCAGGGTTATAGCCCAGTTATAATGTGGATTTTGTTTTATTAATAACGTTTTTGTGAAACCCTATTATAACGATCTTATAAGGCCACTATAGCAGTGCTTTTAGTGACCTGACTTTTTATTAATAAGGCTGTTAATCTGCAAAAAGTGTTACAATCTCACAAAGAACCTAGGATCACGATCCTGGAAGTAGATAGCATTTATACCAAAAACGGCCGTTTTTGGTCCCGTAACCAGAAAGTATGCATCGGGCTCAGCTATTTATATTTATTTATTATAGTCTTAGTTACTACAATATGTTTCCTTCATGGGACATTCAGCAGTATATTGGTTAGAGCTAATGCTGCCGTGCTCAGTATGTGACCTGCGTCACATCCTCATTGGATAGACAGTAGGTTTAAATAAAGTAAAATACATATGTTTATTTTCAGTTTCAAACTTAATGTAGGTTAAGATATTTTGTGTGAATTACCTGTGCCAGGAATTGTCCCACAGTTCCTACTTGGTTAGCATTAATTAAGTTGATTACGGTTGACAATGAATTCAAATTTAGCATGCAATAAAAATAAAGTAAACAATAAACTCGTCTCACAGAAAAATGGTGTACTAAGGTAAGGTTCTTTTTCTGCGCATTCAGAAATTAGAATTTTATTTCAACGCAAAGAATATGCATTCTGTTTGTTAGTGTACTTATAATGTTAGCCACTGCCTTGGGGCCGAATGTAGTAGAGAAAACGGCAGCGAAAAAAATCTCCACTCTGTTCAGAGTCTCTTCTCAAATCACCTTCTATTTAACACATAAGTGGGTACGAATATGTATCTATCTAGCAAAAGAACCTCAAAAGCTTTGAGTGCCATCAACACTAGCAATCGCAGCATCAGCACTAGCAATAATAATTGCAATGCGTTTTCAGTTTTTTTGAAATCGGGTTTTTATGCTGAAAATGTTTGTAAGTACGTGTAAGTTTTGCGTGCAGATTAACAGAGGGGTCAACAATCGCACGGGAAATTGCGAAATCGCTCTAGAGGCTGACCTGCGATGACGCACTGCGAGCCCTCTGCTGTAAAGTTCAGTGCTGCCTGCACGGAATACGTGTATACATACAATACTACCCAAAAAACAATTAAGCCCATAATTTCTCTCTGAAAGAAGGCCTGTGCATTGGTGGGACGTCTATAGTAATAGGCTGTATAAAAAACGTTTACAATACAAAATACAGTTCCAGATTTCCGGACCTGAAACGCCTATTTTATTGTGTCTGCATGTCATACGTAATAGTTCAGGATGATTGAATTGGACTTCGAAATAATTCACCGTTTTCGCGCAAGCTTTCGGGACATAATTTGAAAAACTACATAGCGCTAGTTTTCTTACTACTATAACTACGAATTTGGGTATACGAAAGGTCGGGAATCACTAATATTAACATAAATAAATCATTCATTACTGTTTATCATAATGACATTTATATTTCCTCAAATTATTGCTAGCCATTTCATGAGCACGCTGTAGAACTGCGCTGCTGACGTAAAAATGGAAAGAAAATATACTTATACATTTCGTTTGACGATGTAATATGCATGAGGAGTGAACGGAACTATCAGTAGGTGTACTCAGAGTTCAGAGAACTATAAATAAACAAATAAGTTTGGATAAGACACTGTATAATTTGGCTTATATTACCTCTCTATCATTTTGTATGAACAAGCAAAGGATAGATGATGTGGTAGAGATAATGACACGCGATCTCCAAGGCAAGGCGTGTGCCATTCCAAAAATACTACAAGTTACAAGTCATCATCATTATGCAATACATTTGGCGAATTACGCCTTCGGGGCGGACGTAAATAGATTGGGGCCCCACTGAAGTGATGTGCGCTACTGTCATGTCATATCTTGACAGATGCTTCGGCTAGAGTCTTTAGAGATCGACCTATACCGATGTACGCGAAACTTGGGCATCTGATCCTCACTTCATCACTCGTATTGCGAATACAGGGTGTTGATTTGTACCGTTTCGTCCGACTCAGGGGTGGTTATTTACATGATACTGAAGCAAAAAAAAATATGAAAAAATATTTTTTTTGGTGAAATGAAAATCACCTAAAAATCATAAAGTTATATGGATTAGCTTTTAGACTATCGTTTGCACTTGACGGGTCCGGCGGGGGTTTTGCGGGGCGAGGTGGACCGCAAAACCGGCGATTTTAGGTGATTATCACTAAAAAAAAAAACTTTTTTTTTTTGCTTCAGTATCATGTAAATAACCACCTCTGAGTCGGACGAAACTGTACAAATCAACACCCTGTATAACTATCTACAGCCGGATTTTCTGACGAGTTTTATCACTGATTATGGGCAACCTGGGGCCAGTTTTAATAGAACTACAATTCGAATTAATAACTATGGCAATTCCATGAACATTGAAAGTCGATTAACCCACATATTAGCAAGTAGACTGCTACGCCACGCATCTCGAATGAAGTCATAAGTCATAACAAACGACGGATTGTAATTTTATAATAGTCGGACCTGCAATGTATGGCGGCGGTGAAGTCTGCTTAGATCGGCCACGCACGGACTGTTAGTATAGTATAGTTAGTATGTTATAGTTAGTATGTTATAGGCAATGTGTATAATCCGGCATTGTATGGAATGCCTAGGCATTGTATACATTGCCTAAAACGTTCAGGCAATGTGTATAATACGATTCATTTCATACATTGCCTAGGCATTCTATAGAATACCGAATACGCTGCCGGCAATGTGTGTAAATGACGACGAATAATAATATGTACACAGCAAAGTCGAGTCTGTTTTCGATCTTACATAGAGAACCTAACGCTCCGACGCGCTCCGCTTCGCTACGCGCGTCGTCGCACCTATATTTCTGTTGCCACGTATTCTTTACATCGCCGACCCCCGTTCCATATTTCGTTCAATTTACTACCATCAAGGTACTTACTAATTTTTAATTTTAATAAAGTTGATTTTAAGTAAATCTAGTGTGTCTTTTATACCCTCCTACTTACTTACTTACATAACATTGATAAATACGGGCCCAAATATAGTTACCTATGCGTCAACCGGCATTCTATACAATGCCTAGGTATTCCATACATTTCCTAGGTAAAGTGTAAAATAGTAACATTCAATATCATTTCACACATTGCCTGGACGACCCCGGCATTCTATACAATACCTAGGAAATGTATAGAATGCCTGCATTATACACATTGCCTATGACATCTATATATATAAAAGGAGAAGCTGACTGACTGACATATCAACGCAGGGCCTAAACTATAAGGGTTAGAAAGTTGAAATTTTGTAACGTAGGGGAGCACTAAGAAAGGATTTTTGAAAATTCATCCCCTAAAGGGGTAAAATGGGGGTGCAAAGTTGGTATGAAACTTTGCCCTTTTTAAAGTTATTAGAATGAAATTCAGAATAAAAATTCTTCATTGAAAGTCATGAAACACATGTAAAATAGTTTTTCGAAAATCATCCCTTAAGGGTGTAAAAGGGGGGTGCAAAGTTAGTATGAAACTTTGCCGTTTAGATAGATAGATAGATAGAATATTCTTTATTGTACTCATAAATAACATTTACAGATTTTTATAAATCTAAGTACAATTGGCGGCCTTATTAGCAATTTCTTCCAGGCAACCATAGACGGAGACAAGAAAGAAATAAGAGACGGGTAGTCGTGCAACTGAGAAATTGAAATATATTTATAATTATTTAAACTTACTTCAACCATACATAAATATTTATGAAGTTATTCGAATTAAATTCAGAATGAAGTTCCTTCATTGAATGTCTTGAAACACACGTTAAATAGTTTTTCAAAAATCATCTCTTAAGGGGAAAAAAGGGCGGTGCAATGTTAGTATGAAACTTTACCATTTTTGAAATTATTCGAATGAAATTCAGCATGAAGGTCCTTCACTGAAAGTCATGAAAGTCGTGTACAGCGCCACCAAGTTACCTGTTCAGGTGGGAAAAATTGTAACTAACATATGAATTGTAAATCCTGTTCCCCATTTTTTGTTTTATTTATTCACTTACTAAGATTTATAGATATATTTTCATTAAAATTGAAAGACGGGTTAAAATATTCTCATTTGTCTAGGTAAATTCCTCAAATGTTACTACTAAATTCTCCACTAGCGCCGCTATCAACTGAACAGATAAGATGGTGGCACTGTAAAGTAGTTTTTCGAAAATCATCCCTTTTGGGGGTAAGAGCGGGTTGCAAAATTAATATGAAAGCTCTTTCGCATGCGCTAAATTATCCCTATCTTATTTGCAAACACTTTACTCAACTCGCGGGCAACAGCTAGTATATAATATGTAGATAATCGAGGCCTTCCTATAGATTCTGTGTAAACACTTCTGTCCACTGCATTATAGATGTCGGCAAACATCTCGAACAGTGTGCAGTAGCAGGGCTGGAGGAGATAATTATTATTAAAATTCTTTATTGCATAAAACACACAGTTTTGCACATAGGCGAACTTAAAGCTACTTAGAATTATCTACCAGCTAACCTAAGTAATTATGAAATAAATGCAGGTTGTGCAACTTAGAAAATTAAATGTACTAGGTATTTACTTGTCTACCTAGGCACACAATACAAATAAATAATAATAGTACAGAGGGGAAATGTGCAATTAAACGACATAATAATAAATAAAAAAAGAATAATAATAAACTCACGCCCGTTATCCCCGGGGTAAATAAATAAATACTACAATAAATAACTACTTTGGTTGTTGAAGATCGTTTCGGCCTAGCGATTGGTCAATATGTCAGTCAGCCAGCCGCCCGCCCGCACTGCAGATTACTTTAGTTTACTTTAGCGTAGCTTTTTTTCTCAGGATGTTTGTCGGCACTCTGCGACGCAATATCGCAATGCGCGGACGTTCACCTCCCGGCGTGTTTTCGTTGAGCTATATAGATCTAGACTTTGCTGTTTGTTTGTTAACGCTTTAATGTCGGCACACGCTGTCTCGAACAGCACAGGGTATCTTAGGGTAGACGTTTTTAGGGTTGCGTCTGTCACCAAGTTGTAGGTATCTCATGAACCGTGATAGTTAGACAGTTGAAATTTTCACAGATGATGTGAGCCAATCGGCATACCAAAAATTCTACAGGTTAAATAAATTTGAAATGAATATCATCATCAACCCATTATGTCCCCACCGAGGGGCACGGGTTTCTTCCCTGAGGAAGTATAGGCCATACTCCACCACGGGGGCCAAGTCCGGATTAGTGGAGGCTTGTAAGACTAGTGGCTGGTCTTACTGTCAGAAGTTTTCAAGCCGCCCTAACGTAATAACTAATAGATAAATACATAGAGAACACTTTATTGTACATAAAAAAGGAAATTACACAGGTATTCCTTAATCTAAGAGACAGACGGCGACCGTATTACTAAAAGTGATCTCTTCCAGACTACCTTTGGATGGACTGGAGCAAAATATTGGAGAAGGAAGCAGATGTACAAAATAAATAAAATAATAATTACTGAGATACGTTATATGAATGTTATTATACATGCCTTATTAACCAGACTGTTATATAAATATAATTTAATATAAATACTATATTCGTAATTCTACTCGTCAATGGAATTAAAAAGCATCGTTACTCAAACATGTAACTGTAATGGAGCTATAATGCACTGACAGAATCGAGGGCACGATTGTCCCCACACACTCATCTTGAGATGTGTCAATCAAGATTGTTTTGTCAGTTAAGCTGTGAATCAGCTGTGATGTCCCTGTCATTATCTTTGTTTTTGTTTTTGTCCCATATTGTCTCGTCGTTTGTTTTTGGGTGCCAAAGGTCAATCAACCACACCATTTGATTGTAGTTCCGTTAATTGGTATGTTTCTTTATTTACATCAGTTCTTGTGCGCTGTATCAACACTGAATACTGCGAGATCCATGTGTCAACATAGGTTATTAACCTGGGTCACGATTCTGTTAGTGCTTTACAACACAATGACAGATACACGGTCGGGTCACGTGACGTGTTTTTCATACCATTGACGCCTAGATTGCTTGATATGTATGCGCGCGTAGACTTAAAGCGGCAATGAAACTAAATCTCCTTGTTCATGTAGTTGTGCTACATTGCATTAACAGAATCTAGATCCCGTAGAATATTTGGTGCGCCGATCTGCTCAAACCAAAACAATGGCTTTCCATTGTTTCAAGGTCATAACGCAACTTATGATATAACTAGCTGTTGCCCGCGACTACGTGCGCGTGGGCTTTAATACTAACTTTGAACCCCCATTTTACCCCCTTAGGGGATGAATTTTCAAAAATCCTTTCTTAGTGTTCCCCTATGTTACAAAAAGAACCCCTGTGCAAAATTTCAAGTTTCTAACCCTTATAGTTTGGGCCCTGCGTTGATTCTAAGTCAGTCAGTCAGCTTCTCCTTTTATATATATAGATAATATAATAATAATAAAAATCTTTATTCAGTAAGCAGAAGTTACAGTTTAAAACACATGATTGGGGCTCTGTACTAGGTCGAGACGTGTGTTACAGATACCCCGCTCTTCCATTTATTACATTGCAAAGCTTAATGAATAATTTACATTCTGGGTATTAGGAATATAATAATTTTTACATGCATGCAAAAATAATGAAATGGTGAACAAAAATTGAAGTTAGGTATTTTATAAAAATGAAACATTTTAGATGTACAAAATTGTGTGTGTGAGTGTGTGTGTGTGTGTGTGAGAGTGTGTGTGTGTGTGTGTGAGGGTGTGTGTGTGTGTGTGTGTGTGTTAGGGTGTGTGCGTGTGTGTGTGAGTGGGTGCGTGCGTATGTGTGTTAATTGTCAAAGGATGTTACACTGTGATAAGAAGAGCTTCAGTGGATTCATAATCAACTTATGACAAGCGAAATGTGTATACTGAAATGTTAAAATAAACAAGTTTATGAAAGTGATATTTTAAAAGTAACAAAAGGAAAACACATGTAGACACATAGATTTCATATCAATTCCAAAAGATATTCTATTTGACTTTATTTTTGAGAGTTCTAACTTAACTGAATCGCTCGTAGCCCCCGGCTGCTTGAGTGATCTTAAACGATCACGAAGGTTAAGCAACATAGGTCGCGTTCAGTGCATGGATGGGATGACTAACGCTAGTAGCATTTTTCCTAGCGGTTCCGTGCTACGCAAGGCACGATAAGCAGTTGGTGCCGGCTGCCGTCGATAGATGGCAGTCGTTAAGCCAAGTCAAAGGCCTTAGTGCGATTTGAAAACTTCTGACAGTAAAACCAGCCACTTGTCTTACAAGCCTCAACCAATCCGGACTAGGCCCCCGTGGTGGAGTATGGCCTATACCTTCCTCAGGGAGGAGACCCGTGCCCCTCGGTGGGGACATAATGGGTTGATGATGATAACTTACCATATTTATCGCTAATATATAATATAGACAATAAACGATGCATAAAATAGAAGTGCGAGTCACCACATGTCTACAGAAACACGTATCTTTAGACAGACTGGGCAAACATTGCTACTTGATCGTTGTTTATCTTTCTAATGCTGCGGCCACACTTGAAGGCGAAGATTCGTGTTCGCGTTGTCGCGACAAAATTTCGTGTTCGCTCTACGGGGAAGAGCTTGGCCACATCAAATAAACCTTCCCTACGTCGCGACAATCTAGAACGTTGCTAAATTTATTTTGCCCTTTGATGTGCGGTATTTTACCGACAGCAGCGCGAAGGGTGTTTGTATTCGCGATGATGATTCGAGATAGGACGAATTTTTTGGCCAGACATGTCGCGACAACGCAAATCTTCGCGTTATCGCGATAGTGTGGCTGTACCATAAGCATAACACAGACTGATACACCTTGTCTGACTAGCGATAGGCGCCCTGATAATTGTTCGAACTGAGGACGCATTCGATACGACGATATAATAATCCTTTTCAAACTTCTCTGACGTCCATGAACTCGATACGCAATACGATATAGCGATACGGGTATGCCATCCTCTGATAGTTAAAAGCTTGTTAAATAATAAATGTTAATAAGAAATAGAAATAGAACTTTATTTCAGATTAAATGTCCATAAAAGAAGGTGGTACAAAAATGTAAACAATATTTTTAGAACTGTCGTATGTCGTACTTCTAGAACTGTTGTACATCAAAGTAGGGTCAGAGGTCAGAGGGTACATTAGGACTAAGATTACAAGATACTTTTATCCAACATTTGTACAAATATTTTTCAGTGGTGATCGTATGATATCTGTATATTGATACTAGCTGACCCCCTAAACGTTGTTTTACTAGATAGATATATGAAAGATAGATATAACAACCTATACTCAGACTTATACACATAAAATTTCATCAAAATCGGTCAAGCCGTTTCGAAGGAGTGCGAGTTGCGCACTAACACTTTGACAGGATAATTTTATATAGGTATTAGAGATTCTACTCATAAATAGCTGAATCGACATTCATCAGTCGTTGCACGCACGCCGGTTTCGGGTACTTTTTATCTTGCCCTCTGCGAAAGTGATTTATTAGGATCGTGGCAGGTGGCAGTCCCTGGTCTCGGCCTACCTCTCTGGGATACAGGCGTGAGCTTATTTGTGTGTATAAATTAGCTGAATAATAAGTTCATTCATCATATCTCCATCAAAGTCCTTGAAACCAAGGTAACAATGCTGATCGCTCGCAGTTCACTGCTCCCCATAGCATTTATGGCATCGGATTGAGATTCTAACTCATAAAAGTAATATAAAATTTATGGCCCGAACGCGCAATAGAACTTGCGTTATGGCCGAATTACTTGTGTCTCATTGATTTTCATGATCTGTTTTGCTATTGTTTAAGCGTGTGTATACAGGGTGACCCAAAAAGTCTCCTTTTCTTCCAAGCTGGAGTAGCTGGTTTTGAAATTTCATTAACAGTTCAGAGAAGCATTATTCAGAGTTACAAAACAAAAAAAAATTGGAAAAAGTAAAGATTTGTGGCAATTAATTTTTCAATTTTTTTGTTTAAATGCCTTTAATTTTGTATACATGCAATTTTTATTTCTTTTTGTATTTTTCTGATAACCAGTATGACTTGCCTTTTCATCCGATTCCGGCTTGACGCATAGTGGGACTGTGCAAAATTTAATATTTCTCTGTATTTTGGTTTCTTCTTAAATATATTTAATCATATATATTTTTTTGTTGTACTCTTTAACTTATTCTTAATAGTATTGTTTGTTTCTAAGTATTAAACTATTTTAAGTATTTAATCCATTCCGTATATTAATATTCCTATTCCTTCATGGTTGTACCACACCGCCGACCGCAGTATGTGAAACTGACTGAAAATCATCGCTGAAGGCTTGCCCATCAGCATAATGCTAAGTCAGCTGCCATTCATAACAGCAGTGACAATTAGAGATGCATGTCTGTAGTTGCGGCGAAAGGTTGGGAGGGAAGGAAGTTGTTGTTTAGTTAGAAATTAGTTACAAGTTACAAACCTAACCCTATCGCATCGCTAACAAAGACCTCTTATGTCGGTATACAGTTGTCCACCCGTCCGCCTTCGATAATGCATATAATTTGAATCGTCACGCGCTGTCCTATCGGTGGGGATGTAATGCCGAGAAGTAACGAGAAATTAATTGGTTAATAATAGCTCCTGTTTAATAGCACGCATTAGGGCCGTCGTAGATGGGAGGAGACAGAGTGTGACTCAACAGAAAGCGCACGCGCTGGCTAGCATGACCGCAGCGGCCGTCGCAAGGTCGTTTTGAAAGGTTAGATAGATAGATAAGACATTTTAGACACACACACAAAGCATAACACAATGATCATCATAAAAATATAGAATGTAAAATAAATCATAACCATGAAAAAAAATAGAATCATCAAATCACACAAATTAAGTTGAATTAAATCATAATAATAAATAAAAATAGAATAATCACATTACATTCAGATTCAATCAAGATAATAATAATAACAATAATAATTCTACATTGACATTCAATTTAAAACATAACAAATGATGTAAATAAAATTTTCCATTTACTTTCCATCAATATTAAATCACTTAATGTGAGCGCTGGCTCTGCCAGGCCATATGTGCGTGTGCCACAGCAGCCCAAAAGGGCTTATTAATATATGTTTTCACAAAAGCAAATATTTTGCTGATTTTCAGCTACGGCTAAGGAATGTGAGAACGGAATTTACAATTATCAATATACGAATACAAATAGAAAACCCATACAAAAACAAAAACCCATAGCAGGAAACAAATCAACGTCGCTCTGTACGATCGCGAAAAATCACGAAATATCACAGCGAGAAGGGTGAATGGAGTGAGATATTACGCGTATTTATAATTTTAGCCTTGAACGTGCAGTTGGCCGGCACCGAATGGTTTCGTTGAAGAATTTCTTTAATTCGTTTCTTTCCTGACCTTGAAAATAACCATAGAAAACCATTGTTGTTTTCAAGGTCAAGACTTAAGAGGTTCAATTACTTCCTAAAACTTTAAAGTTAAAATATTAAATTTCTTTAATTTTGTTAAAATCTTAGACTACATTAGTTTACAACGTCGTTAGTTTATGTCAGTTTGTTTACATTTTCCTGATCTCACGTGTATGTTGCTTTGGGTGACATTGTAGACCTACTCTATTAAGCTGTCTATGTAGTATATAATAGATTGTTTGTTACCACTTTACACACTAATAAATTGAATTAAATTACATTCTTCCATGATATTTTTTGCCGGTCAGGAAGAACTTGCAACTGTCTGTCTGGACATTAACGCTATTAATTCAAATATTAAATTGTATAAGTAGGTTGTCTGGAAGAGATCACTTTTAGTGATAAGGCCGCCGTCTGTACTCTTAGATTAAGAAATACCTGTGTAATTTCCTTTTTTATGTACAATAAAGTGTTCTCTATCTATCTCTATCTATCTATCCATGTATTTATTGGCAATATAATAGATTTTTTTTTATATTTTGTACCATACCTCACCATGGGGGGACGGGCGTCCAACGTCACATAATAGGCTATTTCACAGTGTGAAAATAATAGTATTACGAGTATTTATACATATTCGCATAGATTATCAGTCTTAAAACGGCTTTAAGCCATTTAACTAAAAAGATAATTTATCGGAAAACCAGGATAAAATGTGATATTTTTCTATCTGTAGCCTTTTTATCGAAAACGGCCTGGATTGGCCGAATCTATGATGACGTCACATCTCATTAAAAATGGCGTCTGTCATTCATGTCGTTCTTACGTTCATTGGTTTTGTTTACTGAACAGTGACGTCATGATTCCTGTGCGACGTCGCATTGCCCAATATAGCGTTTTTTTTTAATACAACACGAAAAAACTTAAAAGGCCCACTTTCCTAGCACTCAATGAACACCAACAAAAGATCTGAGATGGTTTTCAGAAACCTGTCAAATAGCCTATTAATGTACGACCCTAAAAGGCCTTCCACACGATCGGAAAGATTCTCCGACCAAGGTGACATTGGTCGGGTTGGTGTAAAAATTTCACGTGTGGAAGCCGGTTGTCCAACCAAATATTGGTCGGAATCCAACGGCCTTGACCGGAAGCGCAGCCATCTCAACACGCTGTGTTGGCGGTCGGAATGGATCGTGTGGAAGGCTGTCGTCCGACGCGAGCGCTTCAGTGTGCCGCTGGCGCTGGCCGTCGCTGCGAGCGGATGTATGTCTATGACAGTAAGTTAGAATTCGGTAGTTGACTTAAATTACTTCATATGCCCGATTAAAACAAAATATTTCGGGAAATATATCTCTTTCAGTTAATTATTAGTTATTACAATTGTTAAATAGATGAAACATAAAAAGAGTGCTCTGAATAATGACTTAATAATGCGGTATTTTCATAGGTACAAAATTCCGTTTTAAAAGTAATTTAATTGACATTTTGTCAACTACCCAATTATGTTTCGAATTATGGTTGGAATGGGTTCGCAATTCGAAAGCCGCGAACGGGAGGTGTTGAAGGAATTCATATCAATTTACACACAAAATAACATTTACATACAGGCTTGCATTTAAATACATCGCTTCTGGTCCCACACTAGGGTACCCTGTGTCGTGGAAACCAGAAACAGCGACGTCATAAGCATGTGAACATCCAAGACCTGTGTTTTTTTTTTTACCTAACCGGGATTCGAACCCGGAACCTCTCACATGGTAAGCAGATGCGCTAACCGCTGCGCCACCGATGTCGTTTCGTACAGTCGAGAGCACATCATGTTATACACCCATGCACTCTGCCCCGTTGCATTACGGGCGACTTTGCAACTCAAATGTGAACGATGACGTGCTTTCGACTGTACGTTGTCAAGTTGTCCGACCGTGTGGAACGAATTCCAACCCGACCAAGGCCACTTGGTTGGAGAGTCTTTCCGATCGTGTGGAAGGCCTTTTAATCCGGATGTTAGATAATATACTAGAATATTTGGAAAGAGACTGATCGAGAAACATCTCTAATGAACAAAGGTTTATTTCTATATGGTTGTAGGGTTCGTTTTTACGATTTTTGAAATATTGGCAGCTGATTGAAATAATTTCATTACTTTGTTATAAACAATTCTTAATTAATACCACATAAAATATATCAAAGGATTGAAATAGATACTCGAAATACCGTTATTTGTGGGAATTAGAACAGACGATTTTGTGTACATAATAAAAAACAAACAACTTTTACTTGATTTACTGCCGATATGATTAACCACAAATACCGTAATTCCGACTCACACATTGCCAAACATTAATTTAAATGACTTCGAGGAACATAAATTGTAATCTGCAGTTACGAGATCGACGATGTTGTCTGTACCTAGCCGTATAGACGGCGTCGTCGATCAATGGACTTTGCCAAGTCAACAATTTTAGAATACAATCTTCATCACGAAGAACGTCACTGTATTGAACCCTGTCTTAGCGCCGCCGCCGCCGGCTAGTGACTGGACAGAGCCAGGCTTCATCGTCAGTGAAACGCATGCACGTGAGAATTGAAGAAAACGCGAAAGTAACTTTTAGGAATCTTTTATTTCATCTTTCTTCCCCGTCTGGCATTGACATAGGGCGTTTCGGAATTTCGCTCAGTTACTACATAACTGTAGTGCTGTCTCTCTAAATTTCTCAGAAAAGAGCGTGACAGAACGTTACTTAAGTATTTATTTACTTAGTAATTCTATAATTGTTATAATTAATTCAATTCAATAATTCAGAAACTAGCCCTTAGTCCTTATTCCATTTAAAAATAGACATTGTTTTCTACATATTATGTAGAAAAAGGTTAGAAGTAAAAACATAAACAATGTTGATTGTTCGGTTGGGAACAGTCAGTATAATCAGCCGGTGTCAGTCCACTGCTGGACTTATGCATCTCCCAAGACACGCCATCCCGGCCTTCGGCTCTTCCTTTCCTGTCACTGCCCTCCCTTTTGCGAATCTCGTCGCTCGACGGTCACAGGGCGTCTTACGCTTCGTTTTCAAAGTCGAGTGGGTCTTCTGTGAAGTCTAGTGTTCTGTGCCAGATGCACGGGGTTGCCGCGTGGTGTGCTATCGATTTGATTAGTCTAGTACACTTGTAGCTATCGCAGCGTTGTTAACCTGTGGAATGCCTGTTGCTTCTTGCGATGTCTAGAGTGACTGATGTTTGATCACACGGACTAATTCTCCGACCCTGACTTTTTATGGAGCCCAGCCACAACCCGGAGAAGTTCTAGAGTGGACCCCCCAAGGAAAGTGGTAACGGTCGTCCCAACCTGGCGGCGGTCAGTGGCAGCGGAAATGAAGACGGCCGGCCTGACCTGGCCGGCCGTCTTCTAGCGCTAGGTACTAGCTAGCACTAAATTTGTAGACTGTTTCGAGTTTTCTACCGCAAAGGGTTTCTGATTTAGTGTCGTTTAAAGTTTGGAAAAAAAGTCAAGTATAGATAAATGGATTATACTTGATTTTTTGTCGGAAGTCAAATTCGCTGTGCGGTTTCGCTCAGCTGTCTCTACTCACCATGATTAAGCTCTACGAATCAGTGTTTAGTGCGAGTTTTTTCATTCACTTTCGACAGCGAGAGCGTTTGTATAGGAGTGACAAAGCGCGCCACCTAGTTGTCTCTTTGTCACTCCTATACAAATTGCAAACGCTCTCGCTATCGAAAGTGAATGAAAAAACTCGCACTAAGCACTCAGAGCGAAACCGGGTCGGACTCTTCCGACAAAAAAATACTTTAGTGCTTTCGAAAGTTAGTTAAAAAAAGCATGTTAATCGCTAGACCCACAAGGCAATGTTCCATAGGCGCGTGCGATTGTTATTTCCAACATATTATTACTGAACGAGAATGCGGTGGCCGATCGAAATAAACAATGTTATCAATTCAATCGCTCCGGTTACTGACCGTCTTTACGACAAATAATATAAGCTGGCGGATGTTTGTTTATTGGCGCATCAAGACGTCAGACCCGCGCGCTATACTGCGAGTATTTCGAAGCGCGGTATAGCTGCCACAAAAAAATACTCGTAGTATAGCGCGGGTGTGTGGACATCTGAGTTTTGTACGGAAGCTATGGCGTGCTACGAAATACTCGTAGTATAGCGCGGGTGTGTGGACATCTGAATTTTGTATGGAAGCTATGCCGTGCTACGAAAAAATCGCAGTATAGCGCGGGTGTGTGGACATTTGATTTTGTATGGAAGCTATGCCATGAAATACGAAGCGTTGACGAATCTACGAATATTTCGTAGCACGGCATAGCTATTCAGACTTCCATACTCGGGCGTTATTTTTTTAGGACTGCTAGCTGTTTCAGTGGCGTTTCCTTCCTTAAGGAAAACAAATGCGTTTTTTTATTTATTTTCCTTCGTTTAAGAGGTATAATTTATCGATACTGAAGAAATTCAGGTTTTGCGTTCTATCAATAGCAAGTTCTTTAAAGAAATATCCCACCATTGGTTTTTTTTTCTGAAGCAATCATAAAATAACAGGTAACCAAATATTTGTGCCGTAGCTGTTTTCAAAAGGCAGTTTGCGCACCAAACTGTTTCTGAAAGCTTTTGTTTTTTTCATCAACCCATTTTGTCCCCACCGAGAACCAAATACTCGGATCTCATTGGTCAATGCGCGTGGCTAGAGATAAGCAATGACGGCCCGCTTCATAGGGTAGGGCAGTGCCTATTGAAGGTCACGCGCATTCACCAATGGGCGCACGTAGATGACTTTCTTTGGAAGCACGGTTCGTGGAATGAAGTATAAATACCGCTGCAGCTGATATTTTTCGTGGTTGTCTCTACTACCAGTTTTTAACGGTCAACTACTCTTTGTAAATTGTTTACCTTTACAATCTTTCTGCTGTACGTCTATCTATGCTCTATTTGTATAGGCCAACGCGCATCGTATCGATAGAGCACTTGGCTCAAAATTTAATTTGAGAGACATTGTATTGTACCAATATGTTTTTCGAGGTTCTTTCGAAAAAAGGCAAAAGTAAAGTTAGTTTCATGATAAAAATATACCTACATACATACATAAGCTCACGCCTGTATCCCAGAGGGGTAGGCAGAGACCAGGGACTGGCACCTGCCACGATCTATAACTTTCGTTTCATCAACATTCATAGGTCGTTGCATGCACGCCCGCCAGTTTCGGGTACTTCTTATCTGGCCCTTTGATACATCCCCTATTTGGTCGAAGTATGTTCGTCTGGGCGTCCCTTACCGGCCCTTCCATTCATTCGCTGGATATATTTGCTTCGTCAATCTTTCTTCCTTCACCCTCTCCACATGTCCAAACCAACAGAACATTCCTTTCACAATTCTAGTCACTACATCTTTCAGTCCACAACGTTCACAATGTTAATGGATTTAATTTTCCTATTAAGTCCTGAACGTTTTCCCTCAACGCTGGTAAACACAACGTATTATTTTACGAGTTTAACTCATATTTATAAATGCTTCATACTTACGAAGAAGTTATTGAGAGCACTTTATTGTATACATTGTTTACACTCGATGATATTGCTAATTTTTGTACTACGTGACAAAAATGCTGCAATGCTGCTGCGGATCGCCGAACAGCACCGCGTATACAAGCTGGCCAACATACATGCGCGAGTGTAATGTGTGCTGATATGAATTTGTTCAAGGAAAAACTAAGATTCATTTTTCGTCCCCTCACGATCCCAGGGTCGCGAAGACTCTAATTACTTATTCCTTGGGTTCTTCATCATCATCCGTCCACCGCTGCCCACTTTTGGGTATAGGCCTTTTTCCCATCACGCCACACCTCGCCGTCTCTCGCCATTCGCATCCACGGCCCCCATCCCACATCGTAACCATCGGGCTGGTGGTCTACCAACTGACCGCCGCCACTTCGTTACTACCCTGTGCCTCAATTCTGTTTCTGCATTATAGTTCAATAACATGGTCGGGTCATGTGACGTGTTTTTAATCCCATAGACTAGACGCTTAGAATAATTGATACGCGTGCTCGCGTTGACTTGAAGCGGCAACGAAATGAAATCGACGCGATCATGCAACTATCATTGTTTTTCGACGACCTCTGTGGTAGTGGTTAGCGCATCTGCGTAAAATGCGAGAGGTCCCGGGTTCGAATCCCGGCTGGGCACAAAAAAAAAAAAAAGAAACCCAGGTCTTGGATGTTTACATGTTTGTGACGTCGCTGTTTCTGGTTCCCATGACACAGGGTATCCTAGTGTGGGGCCAGAAGCAATGTATGTGCATGTATGTAAATGTTATGTTATGTTTATGTTTATTGTACTACAATGCACTAGCAGAATCAATGCCTTGGTCCACCTGCCATCTTCAAATCTGTATCACCATCTAACTAAAGGATTTTCACCCAAGTTCTCAATGTTTCTGACTCCAACTGTAATATAGGCCGAGAAAGGCGTTCTGCGTACTATGATAAGTATTTTGATAAGAAGTATCCTTCATACTGATAACTGGCTAATAAATTTATAGTACTACGCGTGGTAAACGGATTCTGAAACGGCTGTAGGGCCATTCTAAATACTTGTGAAATAATTTTTGAAATCGGTTCGACAATTACCCTCTACATACAAACTTCAAACTTTGCAAGTAGCCTGTACCTACACGCTCGAATCGCTCGTAGCCTGGGCTGCCTGAGTGATCTTGAACGATCACTAAGGTTAAGCAACATACGGCGCGTTCCGTCTATGGATGGATCACCGTCTTTGACTAACGCTAGTGGCATTTTTTCCGAGCGATTCCGTGCTTCGCAAGGTACGTTAAGCAGTTGGTGCCGGCTGCCGTCGATAGATGGCAGTCGTTAAGCCAAGTCAGAGGCCTTTAGGGGCGGCTTGAAAACTTCTGACAGTAAGACCAGCCACTAGTCTTACAAGCCTCCACCAATCCGGACTTGGCCCCCGTGGTGGAGTATGGCCTGTACCTTCCTCAGGGAAGAGACCCGTGCCTCTCGGTGGGGACATAATGGGTTGATGATGATGTACCTACACCTCGCACTGTAGGGCACAGGCCTTCTCTCAGAGAGAGAGAGAGTATGAGCTTAATCACCACGCGTACAAAATGCAAAAGCAAACAACGTGACGTAAATTATGACGTCACTTCCCGGTAAACCAAATTTTATCTTGTGTTTTTTTACAAAACATAATTGTTTTTTTTAGTCAAGTGCCTTACAGCGGTTTTAAGACACATAATTTATACGAATACGTATAAATAATACTGTTTTTTCACACTGTCAAATAGCCTATTCTGGCATGCGCCTGCCTGTGAATGAACGTATGTATTAGACCTTTAATCTATCTATCTATCTAATCTCTTTAAACGAGCAATTCTTGTATATATATTTATATATAATCAGAATCTCGGAAACGGCTCCAACGATTTTCACGAAATTTTGTAGGCAGATGCTTTCGGGGGCGTTTAATTGATCTAACTAGGTTACATTTTTAGAAAACGTTGTTTTATCCGTGTTTTAAGGCAATCGAAATTTGCTATAATAACATACAGAGGTAAATTTCGCGTGTACTTGCAAGGTCGGGATAGTTCTGACGGGAAAACGGGCAACCCGTTTCGGGCCGATTTCGAGAGACCCGGTTCGAGTCATGATGTTTTTTTTCAAAGTTCTTTTTTTGTTGAAAAAGGATTATTTTAATTTTATATTACAAAAAAGGTACCGACGGTCACCCAGGTACTTAAATAAATAAGCCATTTTTATTTGAGGTGGGCCCACGCTTCAAACATTTTTGCCCATCGTTCTTTCCCAGAAAAGAGTCTCTGAGTACCTGCCTACAATAACACTTCACCTCTAGTATGAATCGTCCCCGGATCGCGCCTGAGCCGGCCTGACCCAATAACGGCCAAATAAAAATGATAACAAATGTCTCGAAGCATGTGTCGTAACGCTGAACACAATAAGGAAAACGAACGATTTATTGTCGGACCAGCCCCATTTTGTGTGTTCCAAATGGCACTACAAATATTAACAATAATATTTAGTAATTTCCGCACACAGCTTTAGCCCTAGAGTCTAAAAAACTGTTTTGCGTTCATCTTTGCATCTACGCAATGAGATGATATAATAATATTATATCATTATATTATATACCTCTGTGGCGCAGCGATAAGCGCATCTGCGTACCACGCGAGAGGTTCCGGGTTCGAATCCAGACTGAGGACAATACAAAACTCGCCAGGTCTTGAATGTCTACATTGTCATGCTTGTGACGTCGCTGTTTCTAGTTCCCACGACGCAGGGTATCCTAGTGTGATGGTATAGTCTTAGTCACATAGTTTTTCAATAGAAATTGGTGCCGGCTGCCGTCGATAGATGGCATTCGTTAAGCCAAGTCAGAGGCCTTAGACCGGCTTGAAAACTTCTGACAGTAAGACCAGCCACTAGTCTTACAAGCCTCCACCAATCCGGGCTAGGCCCCCGTGGTGGAGTATGGCCTATACCTTCCTCAGGGAAGAGATCCGTGCCCCTCGGTGGGGACATAATGGGTTTATGATGATGATGATGATGTATTAAGTTGTAAGAATCGTAATCGTAGTACGAAGTTAGACCTAAGATTTCAGCTCTTAGCCTCATAGTTGGGCCATTGAACGTAATCGCCCAACTATGTATACTACTTTGAAGGTGTTGATCGCAAATATCGATGATGATGATTTTCATACTCTTTTTAGAGTTATCATCATCAACCCATTATGTCCCCACCGAGGGGCACGGGTCTCTTCTCTGAGGCAGGTACAGGACATACTCCACCACGGGGCCAAGTACGGATTGGTGGAGGCTTGTAAGACTAGTGGCTGGTCTTATTGTCAGAAGTTTTCAAGCCATAAGGCCTCTGACTTGGCTTAACGACTGCCATCTATCGACGGCAGCCGGCACCAGTTGCTTAACGTGCGTTGCGAAGCACGGACCGCGGAACCGAAAATAACAAAAACATCCTACAAAACTCAAAACATACCCACCTACACTACATAATAGTAGTAAGTGATAGTAATTATACTATCTGTATTGATAGTAATTATACTGTCAGTGTCGAAATTAAAACCATACTCATATACAAACCCTTGAAAGCTGTAAAAAATTAAACTTCTATTTTAACGTAGAGGAAAGTTACGGCTGTTTATGACGCTAAAAACGTTTTTGAACGTTCCGAACGTGTAATTCTTGGGCTTCTTCCCGTTGACCGGGAAGTCCCTACAGTTCTACTGTAGAATTTGGCAAGTAATATCGTCTTAAACTACAAATTCAGGAAACTCACCCTTACAGTAAATACGTTTTTACATGGCTTACTTCACTCACATCACTCACACTCACTCACTTTATTTGCTCATATTACGTCAATCTCTTAGGCTCTACGTCAAGTCTCTGTCTCAGTCTTGTATTGGCAAAAGCCCAGCCAGCCATAGGTGCGTTGCTAGCAAGATCGTAAGTTAGCGTAACTGTATAAACCGATTGTTTATACAAATGTTTTAATCAACACTGACCACCGCGTACCTAGTAGGCATATGCGCCGCATGTCTTCTAGGCATGCGGTGCAGAAGGTTTTTGGCATACCTCGTTTTCACGCCGTGAAATCGACGTGTCTTTTAAATTTTTAACTAATTATTATTTGACTTTTATTTTAATTTTTCTATCTAAGATTTATGTAATTTTATTATTAGTATTATTATTATATTAAGTATTATTTGTATTTGCACCACCTACCCGTCTCTGTTTTTCCTGCGGCAACCTTTCTGTCGCAAGGTTGCCCGGAAGAAATTGCTGTTAGCAATTAGACCGCCTATTATAATTCTATTGTGTATATATATATTTTTAATTATAACTTTCATTTGTCTCTTGTTTCTAGTGCACAATAAAAAATATTCTTATCTTATCTTATTAAATCACTGATTGAGTATAGTCATATATTATGACACGGGTCTAATCGCGATTATTTATTAGGTAAAATTGAATTACCTTGCATTTCTTAATTGCACGATACCCCTCTCTAATCTTTTTCTTGTCTCCGTCTAAGTATAGTTGCGTGGAATAAATTGCTTATAGTAATAAGGCCACCAATTGTACTTAGATTCTTAGATTTATAAAAATTCTGTAAATGTAATTTCGGTGTACAATAAAGAATATTCTACTATCTTTCTGGTATTCCCCGTTAAAAAAATACTACCGCTTACAAAATACTACTATTTCATGAATCTAAAACAAGAGTTTATTAAAAATGTAATTGATTTGATTGCGTGTCAAGTTTCAAAATTGCATCGAAATAGGAATTGTTCTAAATATTTCATATATTTCAGGTGACAGTTTTTATATTAATCTAGAGTTGCATACATGCCAGCCACACCGCTTACGACGCTGTCGTCGCCGACTGATTTTTACTCATGCGCCGCCGCCGCCGAAGTAAGTCGTATCGGGGTCAATCAACTATTCTTTGTACTAAAGTGCGTCCCAGTAAAAACAAAATTAATTTATTTTAAAGGAGGTAATTTTAGGATAGTATTTTTACTTCAAAGGATTCTTAGATCATTGGTTTAAAGTTTTTCAGTGACCGATATTAGTTTAATTAATTATGTTTTACTATTTTTACTGTAACTTGGGGGACAATGTTTCCACGCCATACAAATTCGAGCTGTCCCTTCAGCCACTTCGCAAACTTCCAAAGCGAATATTTTGTTACAGTTTGCTTTGAAACAGACAAAATATATGTTTAATAGTAGTAGTTAATAATTATAATATTTGACATTGATAAGGATAATAAAATATATTATGATATAGATTATAAATTATTTTAAAATTTTGTCCCACGGAGTTCGATTAAAATATTGTCCCCCACGTAACTGTGTAAAAAGTTCAAATCTTTCATAGGAGATGGCGTTAGTTATGATTGTTTACGGCTTTAGGTTCGTAAAAGTCACGTTGAAAGTATCCGCCATCTAGTTTGGTTGCCACGTGCCGGCTAGTCGGTCACAAAGTGCGCTCCGACTAGTGTGTGTTAATTCCGTGTCTCCAGTGTGACTGCGAAAAATCAGGTATTGTCTAGACTTTTTTAACAAATTCTTGTTTATTATTATTGCAAATTATTCTAGTACAGTACATATGTACCATTGTGCTTTGAAATTGATTTAGAAATCACTTGGTGAAATTTTCATGGTAATTCGTCTCCTCTGTTACTCGTCAACTACGTTACCTAAATGGTAACACAAGAGACTTAGCTAGTATCACAGTGGACATTGCACTGTAACTGTATAACTTTTCCGCGTTTAGTCATATATTAATCAATTGCAAATAATGTATTTATTGTTATTATTATTATTAAAATTATTTCTTGCAATAAAACACAAGTTTTGCACATAGGCGAGCTTAATGCTACTTAGCATTCTCTTCCAACTAACCTAGGTAATGATGAAACATTTACAGGTTGTGGTAGTGCGAAAAAGATATAGAGAAAGACTGAAACAGGATAAGATAAAATATGAAGAAGTTAAAAGACAACAGAGAGAAAATTATCACAAGAAAAAAAGATCTAATTTCCCTAACACCAAAAGAAAAGAATAACGCAAGAGTAATTTGGAAACTTCAAAAAAGAGCTCAACGCCAACGTCTAAGAGATCTTACCAACGTGATAAATGAAACCCCTCCTCAATCACTGATACCGCCCTATGTTCAAAATTAAGCTCAAAGACTACTACAAAACCAAGATTGTGCTTCACCTGTACCTATCTGCATGCTGTAATGAAAGTCCAAAATCACGGGGAAGGAAGACTGTACGAAGAGACCTATCTAAGCCATATAGAAAAAAACAAAAAGTTGGAATCTGAAAAGGAACAACTCAAGAAAAAATATGAGAAATACAAGAAAAGGTACGAAAGAATGAAAAATAGATTAGAAAATGACTTAAGACCTAAAGGACATGAAGAGAAGGAAAACAAAGTATTGAGCAATGCTATCAATGAAAGATACAAAAGGTTGAGGCGATACAAAGACAAAAGAATGTTGAAAGAGATATTTTCACATCCCAACTTAAAAATTGTCGCCTAAAGAAGACAATGGTGCAAGATGCTCTTGGAATTAAAGGCACAGTAAGAACACGTTTGCCAAGTATTAAAAAAAACACTCTTGCAAGCAAAAATAGTCACGAATGACAGCCGGAAAGAAAGAGACAGTCACTAAAAACATGGATAAGATATCTTTAGGACACAACTCAGAATAAGGAATACCATGAAAAACCTCCACAAAACCTTTCAATAAGAATACCCTGATGACATAATTCTTATTTTTACTTTACCAAAAATAAGACCTAGAATGTCAAATCGCCGTCGGTGTCTGGCCGAGAAATGTGTCTCTACAAGAAAGCGATAGCGCTGAAGAAGAATCCTAAAAAGTCCTAAAAACACATGATCTCAGTCAATTGATATTGGAGACCGTCTGCAGTTCTTCCAATAAGGATTGCATGTATGGATCTTGTGAGATGTGCTGCAAAAAACAACCATCTCTTAATAAAGAAATGATAAAAGGCAAAGTTACTTACAGCGAGTGGGTCAGAAAAGAAGAAAAATATGTAAAAGATGGAACATATGCAAAAGATGGAACATAAAGCTTTCAAAAACGATAAAGAAGACAAAGAAATAGATACAACAGAATTGACATAAAGATTTTACAAAGAATTAAAATTATTAAAAAAACACGCATATAACATGAAGACTCAATTTAACAACAAAATGACATCAATAACAAATTGACAACAAAATGTGATAGTGTGCATTTGACACTGGAAAACGGTGTTATGTGTATTATTTCTTAGTTAGTCTCTTAAGTTACCAGGAATGTCTCTTACGTTACAATAATGTCCCTAAACTCTTCAAGTTAAAAAAATGAAAAAAAAATCTATTTAGTTATTTTGTTGCTGGAAAATTTTATAACTGAGGCATTAATAATGGACGCTTTGTTTTATATAGACTTCCAATTAAAAAATACGAAGGTTCTTGATTTATTTTAAAAAACGATATTATAAAAACTATAAAGTAACTTAAGATACAAATAACTCATGATTATGATAGTTATATCAAAAGAATTTGAAATGTAAGCCTTTAATGTACTAGACTGATGCTAGTTGTACTCACTAAAAACGTTAATTCAAATATTTTTAATGTTTTTGTTACCTAAATTGTAATCGTATAGTCGGTAACGCAGAGGACCAAATACTGTCATAGTTTCTGTATATTTAACAAAATGTCACTTTAAAAATTAAAAAAGGGCACTGCCCGTTATCTTATCTACAACTTTATTCACTAATGGACAGTTCTCAAAAACGTGACCAATCTCTATTATTTTAACACTTTTTGAAAAAGTTCGTTTTCTCAAATTGTTTTGTTTGCAGTTCCTTTCGTCCATCATCATAGAATGTATATGTGCTAAAGGGAATGGATTATGATTGATAATCTAGGAAATATGAGCAATATAAATTTTCAGGTGATTGATAATTAACAGGTGATGGATAAAAATTACAGGTTAGAGGAAAAACAGTCAGGTAAACGTAGAAACCCTTAGGGATTTGTTTGTAATAAATGTTATCCAATTTATATGTATTAAATAAATAATAACAAAGTTTTCAAAAATCAAGTTTAGTTTTATTTTAAAATATATAAAATTTTACAGTCATTGCCATAAAAACTAAAATATTCCCCTACATTAAACCAAAAACACTTCAAAAAGGTCTGCATATGTTAAAATCTATATATATAAAAGGAGAAGCTGACTGACTGACTGACTGACTGACTGACTGACTGACATATCAACGCAGAGCCTAAACTATAAGGGTTAGAGACTTGAAATTCTGCACAGGGTTTCCTTTTGTAACGAAGGGGAGCACTAAGAAAGGATTTTTAAAAATTCATCCCCTGAGGGGGTAAAATGGGGATTCAAAATTAGTATGAAACTCTGCCGTTTTTGAAGTTATTAGAATGAAATTTGGTACGAAGGTTTTTCATTTAAAATTATGAAATACGTGTAAAATAGTTTTTTTAAAATCATCCCTTAAGGGGGAAAAAGGTGGGTGCAAACTTAGCATGAAACTTTGCCGTTTTTTAATTTATTCGAATGAAATTCAATATAAAGGTCCTTCATTAAATGTTATGAAACACATGTAAAATAGTTTTTCGAAAATCATCCCTTAAGGGGGTAAAAAGGGGGGTGCAATGTTAGTATGAAACTTAGCAATTTTTTAAGTTATTCGAATGAAATTCAGCATGAAGGTCCTTCATTAAAAGTTATGAAAGATGTGTAAAATTGTTTTGCGAAAATCAACCATTAGGGGGTAAGAGGGGGTTGCGAAGTTAGTATGAAAGCTCTTTCGCATGCGCTAAAAGTATCCCTATCTTATTTGCAAACACTTTACTTAACTAAAGCCCACGCGGACGTAGTCGCGGGCAACAGCTAGTGTTTATATAAAACAACAGTTGCCATAAGCAAATAGCCGATCACCTTGTGTTCATAATTTATCAGCAATGCAGAAAGTTATGGACGAAAACACTTTAGCAGCAGTCTGGTTAAAGTAACCAAAACTGAAAATAATCGGGAAATTTCTTTTAGTTAAATGTCTGGTGTATATTTAAAACTCCCCTGTTTCTATTGAGAAGGTAAATTTATACACCTCCTTAAAAAAAACAGGGGAGTTTTTTAAGATATTATTAAACGACTTATTTGTCGTATAGGCTGCATTTGCCAATAGATAAATATCTCAACTTAAACATACATAAAGTGAATAAAAACAAAGCAAAGTACCTATTTTAAGCCTAATGAAGAAAATGTATCCACAACTAAGTAGGCTTTAAATTGATATTTTAAGCAGGCAAGGAAAACTTATTTAAATAAAATACCTGAGGATATTCTCACCTTGTTAAATATTAATAATAACAATTACGTGCATAATGACGCAATTTATCAATAGGATTATATCTTAAACCTCTTTAACCTGATGCATTTATCGATAACCTGTCATTGAAAATCAGGTGAGCGAGGGTCAGGTTATGGAGAATATGACCGTTAAAACTTCCTAGCAAAGATGCTGGACTAAATACGGTATTAATACTTATTTATATCAAATAAAACACTCATTGACATCACATCATGCATTTGCAATAGAAATGGTTCAGCGATGACAAAGTTAAGGAAGACAGAAAAAATATACTTTCTTGTTACAAATTCCAGAAGTGAAGTAAACGTCTTAATTTCCTTGAAAATACAAAATCACAGCGTGTCTATCTCCTAACAAGTTGTTGTGGACGACTGGCTGATGCAATCGAAGGGGCTTCGACAGAGGGGAGGGTGATAGTACTCGCCTTGCGCAGGAGTATTTGTGAAGGCAGGTTATGTACAAAAATCATGTTGACAATTAATTAAACCCGTTTATATCGCAAATGGAATTTTACAATGAGACAAATTATTTTTAGTGTACATATTGAATATATTTACAGAAGACAGAATACATTCAATATTATTTTTATAGCAATTTTCTATCGGTAAAATTTACTTTAGTTGAGTGATGCGCGTTTGGACATGCAGGTTACTGAAAGAATGACTATAAAATTTGTGGTTTTGTTATCTAAATAGAAAAATATGTCTTCATTAATACTTGGCCTGTGTGTCGTAATTGTCTTTATTTCGTCACATCATCTTAGATGCGGTACTTCATGTGAGATAAAAAAAATATCTAACTAATAGCGTCATGCAGGTTAATGGGTCACGTTTTTGAGAATTAGCCATCGGCGCACATGTCTGGTATATAGGGGACATCATGAATAAAGTATTCGACAGAAATAGATTTAAGCGTTAAGTCATGTCAATTACTCAACTGCACCCGGGACACAGCACAGCGACAGTGTGTTTTTATTGCGCGATGACGTAGTGAGGTGGCTGAGGACAGGGAGAGGTAGAAAGCAGGATAAAGATAGATAAGATAGATACATAAAACATAAACATTGACATACAGGCAGACATACATTGCTTCTGGCCCCACACTAGGGTACCCTGTGTCGTGGGAACCAGAAACAGCGACGTCACAAACATGTAAACATCCAAGACCTGGGTTTTTTTTGTGTCCAGCCGGGATTCGAACCCGGGACCTCTCGCATGGTAGGCAGATGCGCTAACCACAGAGGTCGTAACAACAATAATTATAACTTCTAATCAACAAAATAACATATCCTGGTCCTAAACTAGGATACCCCGTGCTATCATGACAACCAGGCAAATAAATCACAAACATACAATTCAGACTGGCATCATTTGTACATAATTAAGCTCAATTCAAGGTAGCGGTGGTAGCCCAGTGGGTGGAACAATGGACTCAAAGGCGAAAGACCCAGGTTCGATTGCCAGTGCAGGCATATACCAATGACTTTGTTTAGTAAGTTATGTACATTTATGAAGTTATAGTCGCCATATCACTCGCTAAATGTAAAGGAAAACAGCGTTAGGAAATCTGAGCGTCTGAGCTATTCACATACCTCAGCGCTTGAAATCGCCAATCCGCGGTGGGCACGCGTGGTGATTAAGCCCATACTCTCTGAGAGAAGGCCTGTGCCCTATAGTGGGGCGTATGTAGACTGCTTACAAGCGAAATAGGGTAGTTTCCAGGGTCAAAATAATTAAATTCTATTTAGTCCGTATTTTAGATTATAAAAAAATATTGGACACGTATTTTTTCTTTTTTCGATCAAACAAAAAATAACAAAGATATAGCCCATTAAAGTTACGTGTGACGTCACTCCGTGCTAATAATGCAGCACGGCGTGACGTCACACGTAACTTTAATGGGCTATATCTTTGTCATTTTTGGTCTAATTTACAAATAAAAAAATACGTGTCCCTTATTTTTGAATAATCTAAAAGACGGACTAATTACATTTTTTAGGGCAACTAGCCTATTCGACCCCGAACGTTTGAGTATTGAGAAGGCGACAAGCAAGACGAAACGTTTCATTGCCTTCTCATTGTCCCTGTTGTTGATCGATGCAATCATGTAGCAAGCGGCCAATGGGCGGTCGATACACAGGGGCATTTTGTAACGTGCAATTTATTGAACACGTCCGAGACTAGAGTTTGTCATTTACAGAGAGTTTCGTTCTGGGATTTTTTAAAATATTCTATCGATGTATTGATTTTGTTTTATTGGGGGCCTCGGTACACTTAGTGCCCTGGCACACTAGGACGCCATGGCGAACGTCGCCAGCTACGTATCCAAGCAGTTTGTATTGAATGGCGACGTTGCCAGACCGTCGCCAAAGTTTTACCTAGATTTGACGACCTCTGTCACGCAGCGGTTAGCGCATATTGACTACCATGCGAGAGGTCTCGGGTTCGAATCCCGGCTGGGGACAAAAAATAAACCCAGGTCTTGGATGTTTACATGTTTGTGATGTCGCTGTTTCTGGTTCCTACGACACAGGGTATCCTAGTTGGGGCCAGAAGCAATGTATGTGCCTGTATAAAAAAATATATAATTAAGACCCAAAATACAATGAAGTACCCCAATTTATAAAAATAAGTACAAATAATCCGTACAAAGTTAAAATATTAAATATTCACTAAAGGCTTCGTCATACAAAGTGCCACAACAAACAAACAACAAAAAAGTTATAAATCACATCAATAAAAAATACTACCACGGGACACACCCGATCCAAAAGCCAAGCTTCTAACTCTACATATCCTAACTCTACAAGCTTACTATCTTGTTTAATATTGTCTAGTTGCACCGATTGTCTAGCTTCTCTTTACTTTTCCGTCAATGGTTGTCTGGATTAAATTACTTTTAGTAATAGGGCCACCAATTGTACTGTAATATGTTATTGTCACATCTCACCTGTAATTCCAGATGTTCATACAATAAAGAATATTCTATCTATCTCTAACTTCACTAACTCTACACCTTAGTGTCGCCGCAGACGAGCCACTCGCGACAGCCACAAAAGCTACAAGCCGCCACAAGATGCTAGAAGCGGCTACAGAGTGGCTGAAGCGCGCGATAGCCACTTGTGGCCGGTGGCCGACACTGTCGATATCGACCACTTTGGGAATCCCTGGCTTACATCGTGTGGTGACCACCGGCGTCAACCGTGTGCGGCGAGTCCATATAAAATGTATGAAAACTATAGGAAATTATGCCAGTGGCGGCGTTTTATGGTTGTGGCCGGTGGCTCGTGTGCGGGAGCCCTTAGCCAAAAATAGTATGTTACTTGGCCGTTTCTACAAAAACTATTTTATAAAGAGAAGAATAATGTATAGTTTATTTACACTATATAATTTAAATCCAATGTCTTCGAGCAAATAATTTATTTTAAACACCTTTTTCAAAAATAACCGAATTCAAATATTTTATTCACAATAAAAAGCAAAATGTTTACTTTATGAACATCACAGTGGTTATATAGTTTCACAATTAATAGATTCCCCTGTCTGCATAGACATTCGGACCAGCGGAGCGGCCGCGGCCGATAAGGCTATCGCGGGTGCAACGTCTGGGCTACCTCAGTGTAACGAACTCGGGCTGGTGGTGTTCCTTGTGCATGCGGACGGGAGTTGAGGCACGTAGGAGCTAGGATTGATAAAATAATTGGTTTAGCCAACAAACAAAGTAAACAATATTTCCAGTAATTATAGATAATTACCTGTTTTTAAAGGAACGGGATTCTTGTCACGATTTCAGAATAACATTACTGAGTAACATTTGGTAAAAATCCCATTTCTTCACAAAACTATCGAAGTAATTTGTTAATTATCAACTTCATTTTCACTTAATATTGGTCTTAGTAATTAGTCTTATCTGTCAACGGAAATTCTCAATTAAACGTATATTAGTATATTATTATTCAGCCAATATTAATTCAGTCCTAAATGAACCTGTCGTCGATTGGACAGTGCATACCACGACCATGTCAACATAAACATTTAAATACAGGCACATTCATTGCTTCTGGCCCCACACTAGAATACCCTGTGTCGTGGGAACCAGAAACAGCGACGTCACAAACATGTAAACATCCAAGACCTGGGTTTTTTGTCCTCAGCCGGGATTCGAACCCGAGACCTCTCGCATAGTAGGCAGATGCGCTACCGTTTCGCCACAGAGGTCCTCTTTTTATCTAAATATATCTGCTCAGTGAGCGAGTGCATAGCGCTTCGTCTGCAAATTAGGAGTATCATCCATATCCCAATTTTTCAGTAAGTGCTCTGTGTGCAATCTGTGAATGCTTTCTTGCAATAGATCTCAATCATATCCTTATCATATCCCTATCTTTTGGTAAATGTCATTATGTACCTTCTTTCAATTGACAATTCAATCAAACATATCCTTATTGTTTACGTATCTTTGTCATGTTATAGTAGCATTACCACTAGCAGAGTAGCTATCTACCTTTAACTGTAACATCTCAACTCAGTTGTATGTACCTATGTTTTATAATTAAATGCATTTTTTCTTACCTAAGAAGGAAAGTACTGTGAGGAAACCTAAGCATCTGAAGCTTACACATACCTCAGCGCATCAAATTGCCAATCCGCGGTGGGCACGCGTGGTGATTATAACATACCCTCTCTCTTTCTGAAAGAAGGCTTGTACCCTGCAGTGGGAAGACCATTCAGCTGTCGAGAACGTAAAGTTGGATTAATTTTTCTATTTGTATTATTAAGGAAAGGGGTGGAGGTCAAACTCCCCCTTTCAGATTCCGCTCCATTGAGAGTAACTTCTACAGCGGCAGTCAAGGAAACCCCTTCGGTTACTTAGCTACGCCGGCCCAGTTAAAAATAACTTTTTGAAGTACGTCAGGCGAGAGTTGGTAGGGCTACTTATTTGAATCTTATGTTAATGTTGACTTGGACTGGTGTCAACAATAAATATGTAGGTGGAAAGGGCATACATATTTCATCTAGGTACCTACTTGTCAAACCGGTACGGCGAAATGTCGGCGCCAGTTCTACGAGTATGTGGCGAGATGCTTGAACTATGGAGAACAGCTGGATAAAACATAGATGCGAGGATTTTTTTTTCGATAAACTAATATTATAATCACTTAAATGATCACGAAGGTTAAGCAACAAAGGGCGCGTTCAGTGCATGGATGGGTGACCGTTCTATGACTAACGCTAGTGGCATTTTTCCGAGCGGTTCCGTGCTTCGCAAGGCACGTTAAGCAGTTGGTGCTGGCTGCCGTCGATATATGGCAGTCGTTAAGCTAAGTCAGAGGCCTTAGGGGGGCTTGAAAACCTCTGACAGTAACACCACTAGTCTTACAAGCCTCCACCAATTTGGACTTGGCCCCCGTGGTGGAGTATGGCCTATACCTTTCTCAGGAAGAGAACCGCGCCCCTCGGTGGGGACATAACGGGTTGATGATGATGATACACATGAAAAATTTAAGCAGGCTTTCATTAACCTGTACACCTGTTTCGTTGGGGCGATCGGCTTACCATTACAATGGTTTTAACTGTTATTTTAATTGTCATATTGCAATTGACTAAGAACAATACAAGCTCGATCCTGACGTTAACATTATCTTTTTAGTTAGGTTAGACATAAAAATAAAATTAAGTACACCCTATTTACTGAAGCGAACGAGTAAGTGTCAACATGTCAAAAATTTGATTTTTCAATATGCCACATTTATAACACTGCATAATATTTAGCAAAGTAATACAAAACGATATGGCTAATAAATGCCAATAAGCAATAAACACATTAACACTGTTACTACCTGATTTATCCCTCACTCGCAGTTTATTTAACTAAATATTTTATTTTATCATGAAAATACCATTTGCTTAGGAGATCTATGCCCCAAAAAATACCTAAAATGTCAGTGGTCCTCAAATAAAAGCGATCCTACTGCTGCCAAATATGTTCGCAACTAGCAAAGATGTAGGACTTTTGTTTAAAGGCCGATTACGATCGATTATTTTATGCTAATGCGCTACGCGAAGTGTGAGAAGAAGTATGGTGAGCTGACGACCCGACGCCATATTTACTCACGATTGACGTTGTTGATGCGAGTGCAACTTCTCTAAACTATTTTATTTTCTTTAGTGTTTGTCTTGTCTTGTTTGGTTGTCTGTCTGCTTTCCTTAAACAGTTTTCCTTAACCTAAACCTATGTGGGTATACGATGCAAGCAAAGCTGCGTGCATGAGCTATTTTGAGGGGTTATTCACCAACTGGACACACATGACTGGACACACCTGTGTCGAGTTGGTAAAACTTAAAATTGGTATCATTTATTCTTTCGTCATCTGGACACACAAATATTTTTATGTGTGTCCAGATGGTGAAACGTATTTAAATAGTCGTCAACTGGACACACATTCGAATTTTACCCGAATGACGAAGTACAGTCATGCGCAGAATGTTTTCTGTCACAATCATTATCCTCCATCAAACGTTCCACCGCTGGAAACGGGTAATTTTACAATACTTTTACAATAATTTTACAGTAAATAGTACAAAAGTACTAGGGTGGCAGAAGTATGTAAGAGATTGCGGCTAAAATAAAATCTCATGAAAAACATGCGGCTTAGTTCATGGTGTTGCTTAATACTGCGCAGTATTAGACCCTGTCTCTGTTTACTACTACTACCTACTAACTTTTGCGAAGTACTGGGAATTAAAGTAAAACGCAATGCGACATTATGGAAATCGAGATTTAGGGAATAAAACTTATGATGAAGGTCCTATAGCAAGAAAAAAAATTGAAACTATCAGCATGAACACTATGATCGCGACCATTCTTAGTGGTCAATAATTCCATGAGCGAGACGATTGTTAACCTGACTGTACCCTTTTTCTGCAAAAAAACAGAGTGTGTCCAGTTGGTAAAACATAAAAATTATTATTTTAGCTTTCACCATCTGGACACACATAAAAATCTTTGTGTGTCCAGATGACGAAAGAATAAATGATACTAATTTGAGTTTAACCAACTCGACACAGGTGTGTCCAGTCATGTGTGTCCAGTTGGTGAATAACCCATTTTGAGTGACATGTAAGTTTGAGAGATGCTGTGTCTTTGTTTACCTTTAGTCGTTCGCTTCAGTAAATAGATTGTAGATATTTAGCCTGAAGAAAGACTGACGAAACAAGGCCGGTTAGGGACGAGCGCTGCTATAATCTGTAAAATATAGCTTGAGCTCCGCGACAGCTGTCGTGGACATTTGCGTCCATGAAGTTTTGAATTTTTCACAGTGCAAATATTCGGTGAAAAAATTCAAAACTTCATGGACGCAAATGTCCATGATAGCTGTCGCGGAGCTCAAGCTATATTTTACAGACTATAGTACAGTCGACAGCACGTTAACCTTCACATTTTAGTTGCAAAGTCGCCTGTAATACAACGGAGTAGAGTGCATGGGTGTATAGGATAGTGTACTGTCGGCTGCACATTCTAAAATTACATGAAAATTCTTAAATCTAGAAATGGATCAACCAATCCGCGAGTATAACTCGCTGTGAAGTACAAAACTCAGGCATGTAGTTATGTATGTCGTTCGGCGACGCTCCCTTCATTTTACATCACATCTAAAGATTTTGGTTAGATAACACTTGGTTACGTAGTTTTCTCTCTGAGACTTTTCCAAGGCTTTATTTCCCTTTGCCTATTATCCTGTATACATTGATTTTGATTTTTAATTCTGTATCCTGGTGCTAAAAGGGCCAAAGTCAGATTTGGCCCAAAATCAGCTGTTGATGCCAAAGTATTGGAAAATGTATATAGTTATTTGTGCTAAAAGGGCTTCTTCTTCTTCTTTTTCTTCTTCTACTAGGCCGCCGGCCGGCTCGATAGCAGCGCGTGTGTATAACGTGTACATACAATGTAACGCATGCGTACCTCTATACCTTGTATGACATCATAGAGCTTTTAATAATGAAGCTAGATCATTATTTCTAGCTTATCCAGACCCACATCAGCGAAGGCCGAAATTTTATAGACGCTGTTTTATTGCATGCCCTGCAATCTTTATAGGATCGCATGATTCGTATATACGTGATGTGGATAGTCTTATTTAGCCTTGAAGACGTTGCTTATTGAAATTAGTACCTGTAGCTTGATTCCCTTTAGGCCAATTTCTGAATTGAGAATTTCGATAAGTAACTAGTTAACTGTAGTGCTGTCTCGTGAAATTTCTCAGAAAAGAGCGTGACAGAACGTTATTTAAGTACTGAAATCGGCCATTTGACAAGCAATGCTAAAAGAATATTTTTGGATATAAAAGTGTAGTGGTGCAATTGTTTCCACGATAAATTGCACCTTCCCACTTTGAAATAAAGTACAAAAACAATAAAAAAAATATGCTGTGTTGTGTATGCCCGTTAAAAGCTTAACAATATTCTTTATCCGTGTGCACACGAGAAACAAGAAACAAATTAAGAATATTCTTTATTGCCCACAAATAAAAGTTGCAATTAAAAAAAGTACATAATAGACCTTCGTAATAGTAATCATCAGCACATAAGGGTACCTTGATGTGGCCTAAAAAAAAATAGCACGTGTACACGAAAAGGGAACGGAAAAAAACACTTAAGTTTGAAAAAAATGTTAAGAAGAAAATACTTGGAACTTTACCGGTTGACCTTTTTGAAACATCAAAGAAGTTGTACGGGTTCTTTTTTACGAAGTTTTTGGACGCACTCCGGGTGAGAGGGCGTAGGTGAAATTGCTAAGCTAAGCCTACCCCATATAAAATAAAATTTTGTCCCAAACAATACAGCGTAAGGTGTTGTCGGGTTTCGCAGGTGAACGGAGTCCGAAAGGGTTGCTAAACTAATTACCTATGTAGATTTAAAAAAAAAAGAGTTCGGTATGCCTATGTTTATAACCCCAATTATAGTCTTGATACTTGAATTTGAATTGAAGAATTTATATTGAACATTCAAAGTATCAAAACTGTTTGTGCAAACTTAACAATGAAAGTGATCCGACAGAGAACCAAAGTCACCGACATAGCCCACCAAATGAGCATGCTGAAGTGGCAGTGGGCCGGCCATACCATCCGAAGAACTGATAACCGATGACGTAGACGAGTTCTTGAGTGGAGACCGCGGATTGGCAAACGTATAAAGACGTCCTCAGACTCGGTGGAGCGATGATTTCCGCAAGGCGGCTGGCAAGAACTGGATGAGAATAGCCGAGGATCGTGCTCAGTGGCGTGTAATGGGAGAGACCTACGTCCAGCAGTGGACAAGCATAGGCCGATGATGAACAATGAAAGTGACTGAAACGACTGTGGCTACAGTAGTCTTTCTGTGGGGTTGCCACTTAATTCCTTTGCAAAGTTAGCTTTGCTAGACTAAGGGCCGATATCTGAATTGAGAATTTAAGCTAAGTAAATTGAGAATTTCGCTAAGTAATTACTTAACTATAGTGCTGTCTTGTCAAATTTCTTTAGAAAAGAGCGTGACAGAGCGTTACTTAAGTATTTCATCATCATCATCATCATCATCATCATCATCATCAACCCATCATGTCCCCACCGAGGGGCACGGGTCTCTTCCCTGAGGAAGGTATAGGCCATACTCCAAAACGGGGGCCAAGTCCGGATTGGTGGAGGCTTGTAAGACTAGTGGCTGGTCTTACTGAAGTTTTCGAGCCGCCCTAAGGCCTCTGACTTGGCTTAAGTATTTACTTAGCTTAAATTCTCGATTCAGAAATCGGCCCTAAGTGCAAGAACTTTCTATACTATGACTAATATCGAGATGTATCTGAGTGTGATACATTTAACTTTATGATGTGGCGTAAACTACAGGGCAATAAATAAAATAGGAATGAGTTTCCACTGTTTTAATAACATACATACTTTAGATCAAACGAATTGGAGCCGAATTACACATCGACGATTTACGATCCAACCATTTATTTACAACTGTTATGGTTTCATACTTACAGTACTTTATTCATTATAGAACGTTTAAGATCCCATATTTTTATTTTGGCTAATCCAGATTAAAATGAAAAAATAAAAGAGCTTCTTTATGGTTCAAGAGATGTTTTCAGAGTTACGTTTTGACATTGTCACTGACATTATGGCCATTCCGAATTATTGAATATTGATCATCATCTGTTATTGATTGCTCGAATTGAAGTTTATAAGGATAGGATCAATACGTGCCTTGTTTATCATGATAACCTATCGTGAAACTAACAACTTTGACGTTCATAACGTTTTACGAATAAAATATATGAATTTAAATGAATAAAAAAAAATATTATCCAACATGACTTTAGGCTCGAAGCCTCAAATCAATTGCTTCGATTGGCGGTCTGATCTAACTCTAACCCACCATTGGGCGGTCTGATCTAACTCTAACCCCATTCTCGAACGCAAAAAGTCTGCTAATCCGTCAACAGAAAGTGCATACGAAAAGAACTACTGACAGTCTGTTAATTTATTATAATTATTAATAGAGCGTTCGAAAAATGCGGTGTAACTGTTACTTTAATGCAAGCAAGCCTATAATGGAGACAAACATAGCAGGCATAACTCAGATTTTGAGGAAATTGACCTTAAATATTAATAATTCTGGGGTACGCTTTACTCAGGAAGGAACTTCAAATGAAATTGGTTGCGTAATATAATAATAAGTAACAAGGTTGGTTTATTGCTTATTAGAAACACCCTCAAAAGATTCAGGGATTTTGTCTTCTACTGATTTCATAATTATAAAATCAGCCCCGCATCGGATATCGCTTTGATGGTTTCCTACTATGACCGATAGATTGATCCAATAATATGAGGCGTTTATTCATAAAACGATTTGTCCTTTGATAATTGTTAATACTTAATTAAGTCCCCATTGTATACAATAGGCTAGTTGCCCTAAAAAATGTAATTAGTCCGTCTTTTAGATTATACAAAAATAAGGGACACGTATTTTTTTATTTGTAAATTAGACCAAAAATGACAAAGATATCGCCCATTAAAGTTACGTGTGACGTCACGCCGTGCTGGGTTTTTTAGCATTATTTTTTGTTTAATCGAAAAAAGAAAAAATACGTGTCCAATATTTTTTAATAATCTAAAATACGGACTAAATAGAATTTAATTATTTTGACGCTGGAAACTACCCTATTACTGGTTGAAGCCCTCATAGTTCCCCTTTTCCTGTTTTTTGATGTCGTTAATCATGCAACTTCAAAGCGAGCGAGTTAGACGTAATAGTGACTTATAAAGCCTTTGTAAAGGGTGTAATTTTGATGTTTCGCTTAGGTATTTATGTTAGGTACATTGTTTGACACAAAATTGAATGTGTGTGTGTACTTGTGTGCGTGTAAGTAGGGCTGTTCGGACATTAGTTAAGCCAAATTAAGTATTGATTTAAAAAATATATTGCTCTTACAGACTGTCCATAAAGTCTAGAAAACGGAAGTAAAGTGTAACTAAATATTGTACGAACTTTTCAGGCCATCTTCTATTCTAATATAAGCACAATTATTTTAACTGAGACCACGGTTAACTAATTCTCCTTGCTGAGACTTAGTACTAAAAGTTTGGGTATGGATAATAAGAGTATTAGCAAAATCGCACTCTTTAATTTCCACTCTTTCTGGTCAAACTATACGTGTCCATCGCAAACTCACAAACAGACTGCGCGGGTTTTTGTAAGTCAATTCATTCGCTCAAGCAAACCAAACAGCTTCTTTCTAAGCCACCGAATGTGTGCAATTACTGATATTGCATCTATTACAATGTTACTTTTTATTGAGCAGAGATGAAAAAAAATGCGTCAAAGTCTATCTAGTAATAATAGCATGCTTTCTGTGTGCTATGGTGTGATTGAAGAGGTTTGAGACTAAATACAGCGAGTTCTTATTTTGAACCAAACTTTTGTTAGCATTTAGTTTTAGTAATTCCGAGTTAGCACCGAAATATACATATGTTGGGCTTGCCTCATTTGAGAAGGCCCTTGCTGAAAGTCATATTGTAGGTCAAACCATCAGGTAATACTGAGCTCGAGGTCTTCTTTCAGCTGCATCTTCATCTTCATCATCCCGTAGATAAGAATCTATAATCGAATTTGTACGTATTGTAGTAAGGTACCTTACTTACTGAGTATGAAAATATAAGTAATTTTAAATTGCCATTAGGGTCTATTTTAAGTTAAATTTCTTTGGCTTAATTTTATTATTGAAATTGATGCGATTGACATCTTATTACGAGTTTATTTTATTAGTTTAAAGCCCTGCATACACTAAGGGACAAAAGATTCCTCAACATGACCCGCAGCGCTGAATCTACGTGACGCTGCAACGTCGCTCAGTGTCCCGCAACATGGCCCTCAACATTTTGTGAGACATTCACGAAATGAAAATGTTGCCATGTTGCGGGACACTGAGCAACGTTGGAGCGTCACTTAGATTCAGCGTTGCGGGTCATGTTGAGGGACATTTGGTCTCCTAGTGTATCGCGGGCTTTATTTAACCACGCAACCATTCAGATATTACCCCTCTCTTCCTTTTCATTTTGTCCAATTCTTGTGACCGTCAGAATGGCCGGTCAAGTGTCGTATTTTAATTTGAAATATTTTCCAAGAATTGCTTACTAATTGCTTATATTTGCTTACCGCCATGAGAGATTTGCTTACTGCGTATTTTAGAAGAATTCAGTCATTTATGGTTGACCGGCCATCCTGATATCAGGATGGCCGGTCATAAAGCCGTAGCATAATAACTGTGTGGAATTACTGATTCTTTTGTAGCTCATAAATTGCTTACAAATTGCTTACTTAACAATATGTAAACTAAGGTCGTGTAGCTATCAAGGAAATAAAAATATCGTATAAGTCGTAAACTTTTAGTCCGGATTTACTTACGGGTGTTGTTATAAGTCAGTTATAGCGTAGGTACTGAAAGCCACCAGCGCCTGTTATAACTCTAAGAGCAAAAAGTTATTATCTTGTAGCTTGTGTTTACTTATCAAAAGGCTCTGCTGCTCGTTGCTTTTATTTTTCGTAGCAAGCAGTATAGGTATTTACTTTTTATATTCAAAATTTACTACTGCGTTTCGAGAGTTTTTTCACTGACCCATAATTGGGTAGTTAGAGTAGATTAATTTTTTTTACTTGCTTGTCCAACCTAACATGGCCTTGGTCATACATTCTGCGTCAGAAATTGACGCTAACAATATCTATAATATCAGTGAGGGATACCGGATACATGGCAGTTTGACTCACAGAAAGGACGTCGAGCGAGCGCGGAGAAAACCCCCTAATCTTACCAACTCACTTTCGTACAAAGTTACATTGAAGGGACGGGACGCATCCCACACAGAAGAGGGGCAAGTACGCCCTTTCCCCACGTCTTTTATACGTCCCACACGCCTTACATCTTATAGTAGATAGACATAAGTAAAAACTTATGCAACTTCAATACAACTTTGGTTTTAAATATAAAAGTAGATACTGCTTGCTTAAACGAAAAATAAAAGCTACGAGCAGCAGAGCCTATCGATATGTAAGCACAAGTTACAAGATAATAACTTTTTGCTCTTAGAGTTATAACAGGCGCTGGTGGCTTTCAGTACGCTATAACTGACTTATACGATATTTTTATTTCCTTGATAGCTACACGACCTTAGTTTACAAATTGTTAAGTAAGCAATTCGTAAGCAATTTATGAGCTACAAAAGAATCAGTAATTCTACACAGTTATTATGCTACGGCTTTATGACCGGCCATCCTGATATCAGGATGGCCGGTCAACCATAAATGACTGAATTCTTCTAAAATACGCAGTAAACAAATCTCTTATGGCGGTAAGCAAATATAAGCAATTAGTAAGCAATTCTTGGAACATATTTCAAAGTAAAATACGACACTTGACCGGCCATTCTGACGGTCACCAATTCTTGGCACCTAAGCGTTGATTGTTACTTAATGCTTTCTGTTAAAATAAAAACAGTGCAATGTAATAGAGTAGGATAGATAATATTTTGTTGCTTTCTGTCTCCCTCTTTTTTCTTCCGTGTGTCATGGCGTATCCTTGTAATTGAAATACTGTGTGCTTTTAAATAAATATTAGTTCGTATTGAATTACGCCTATATTTCATTTATATTTCATCTGGTTATGGGCCCAGGTCACTAACTAGCATGGATTAATAAATGTAGGCTTAAGGATTGCAAAATACTGTAGTGAAAATTAGTAGTCAAAAATACCGGCGGCGTGGGTTGACGCCATTTTGAGGTTAAGTAACACCGGGAAGGAAAATTACTTGTCCTACTATCGTTGGGCAAGGCAGGAGAGCCTACAGGAAGGTTTTGTAATGGATTCGATACAGAGTGGAAGTGGACAACAGAATGTCATGAAGCTGGAGGGTTCCAGGAATTGGAATATTTGGAAGTTCCAAACGTCCGTGTTGCTGCGAGGTCAAGGTCTTTACAAAATCGTGGACGGGACAACAATAAAACCTGAAGATGATACTCAGCGTAGTACTTGGGAAACACAGGATGCGCGAGCTCAAACGCTCATAGTTACGAGGATGTCGGAAGAAGTCATGTTGCATATCATCTCGTGCGATACTGCGGCGGCTATGTGGAGGAAACTGTTAAACGTGTATGAACAAAAATGTGAAACAAACATTCACATTGTGCAACAACGCTTTTTTCAATTCAAGTTTGAAGAAGGAACAGAGATGTCTGTGTTTTTATCAAAAGTACATGAGATGCAGAATCAGTTAAAACAGCTGGGAGAAAATGTGTCTGATAAGTTTGTTATCACCAAGGTTCTTATGTCCTTACCAGAAGATTACAAGCATTTCATCTCGGCATGGGAGTCTGCTCCTGATGACAAGCAGACCTATGATAATCTGGTAGCCAGATTATTGATAGAGGAAGAAAGAATTAAAGAAAAAGGCGGGCCACCGCCGTCTACGGCGTTTGTGGCAAAGAAAGTATATAAAAAAAGTGTTAAGTGTTTTAGGTGTCACCGGCTTGGACATTATCAAAGCGAGTGCCGATATAATAACAATAACGTGAACAATAATTTTCGTAACTCTAAAGACAGTCGTCCAGATCTCAAGTGCTATTTTTGTAATAAACCGGGACATATAAAGAGCCAGTGCCGTTTTAAAAAGGACAAAGAAAAAGAAAGTAATGCTTTTATAGTCAACAGTGTTTTTGATGAACAGTTACAAAAATCTCAGTGGTTAGTCGATTCGGGTGCAAGCGAGCATATGTGCTGTGATTACGAACTATTCAACTCATATTCGACCGTAAAAGATAAATCGGTAATAGTAGGGAACGGAACGAAAATTAATGTCAAGGGTTGCGGTCAGGTGGCGCTGCAAGTTTGGAATGGGAGTGAATGGATTGACACTACCATAGACAATGTACTTCACGTTCCTGAGTTGAAAACAAACTTGTTCTCTGTCAATTGTGCGACAAGCAGAGGTTATGTTATCGTTACGGAAGAGAATAAATGCAAGTTTTATAAACAAAACAAGGTGATGGCTATTGCGGAGCGACGCGGAAGCATGTATTATTTGGATTTTCGATATTTTAATGCATGTACAGCGAACCTTGCTGACGTGTGTTGTGATTTGCATGAGTGGCATGAAAAGTTGGCACACCAAAACATGGTTTATGTGAAAGATGTTCTGAAGAAAAATAATATTAACATTAAAAATGCCAATATTCAAACATGTGAAAGTTGTCTAAAAGGGAAAATTCACCGCTTGCCGTATCCCGTAAGTAACAATGCGACGTCGAGAGTATGCGAAATTATTCACGCCGATACCTGTGGTCCTATGGAGAAGCCATCGATTGGAGGCTCCAGATATTTTGTGGTATTTAAAGATGAATACTCAAAGTACAGGCGAGTGTTCTTTGTGAAAACAAAAGACGAAATTAAATCGTGTATAAAGAACTTCATATCGCAGGCTGAAAACGAAACAGGAAATAAAATAAAGATATTTCGAAGTGACAATGGAACCGAATTTATAAACAAAGAGGTCAAAGAAGTGTTTCAGAACAAAGGGATTATACATCAAACGTCTGTGACTTTTACTCCTGAACAAAATGGAGTAGCTGAGCGTGAAAATAGGATTTTAGTGGAAGCTGCTAGAACAATGTTATATGCTAAAGACTTACCTATCAGTTTGTGGGCTGAAAGCATTAATACAGCTGCCTATGTGATTAATAGAACTGGTAAAAGCTCAATAGAAGGGAAATCTCCATATGAATTGTGGTCAAGCAAAAGTTATGACATAAATAACCTCAAAATATTTGGTACTGCTGTTTATGTCCACATACCCAAAGAAAAAAGACATAAGTGGGATGCCAAAGGTGAAAAGGGCATTATGGTTGGGTATGGAGAAACAACAAAAGGCTATAGAGTATATTTTCCACAGAAAAATGAAGTTGAGACCAAACGAGACATTGTTTTTGTGAACAACAGTCCAGTGAAGCCAATACAACAATGTGAGACAACCAATTATATCGAGGATAGAGTTGAGGTTCCAGCTACAGTTGAGGTGGGTGCTCAAGTAGAAGATACCAGTGCTGCAGGTGTGTCCAGTCCCCAATCACAGACCATGGATGGTGATGACTCTCAGTGCACCACGCAGAGTGATTCTGAGGATAGCCTATATGTACCCAGTGATAGTGATGAGTGTGGTGAGGTTGTGAGATGTGATGTGGATCCTAAAAACAAACGTATTAGGAAGCAGACTGTTTTCTATAACTGTAATAATGTAATATTAGATAACTGTGAGCCAAAAACCTATTGTGAAGCTATGAATAGTCCGGATGCATGTAAATGGCAGGAAGCTATTCAAAGGGAGCTAAAAACCCTTAAAGATAATAACACTTGGAGTATTTGTGACATACCAGATAATGAAAAAGTTATAAGTAGTAAATGGGTATTTAAAATTAAACAGAATAATAGTAATATTCAATACAAGGCACGTTTGGTGGCCAGAGGGTTTGAGCAAAATGATATATTAAATCTAAATGATGTATATGCACCTGTTGCAAAGTTAAGTACATTCAGACTATTTTTGGCTATAGCAACTAAATTAAAATTATCTGTTTACCAAATGGATGTAACCGGAGCCTTTTTGTATGGGGATATTGAAGAAAATGTATACATAAGCTTGCCAGATGGCGCTTATGACAATGATAAAAATATTGTAAAGCTAAACAAATCATTGTATGGGCTAAAGAAGTCTCCGAAATATTGGAATGAAAAGTTTAACTCTATTATGATCAGGGAAGGTTTTAAACGATCTAAATGTGACCCATGTCTATACTCTAAATGTAACGATTCAGAACAAATATATGTTCTCTTATATGTTGATGACATGTTGATGTTCGGTAGTAATGTAGAACATATATCAAATTTAAAGTCAATGCTAAACAAAGAATTTGAAATGAAAGATTTAGGTCTAATTTCAGAATTTTTGGGAATAAATGTAAAGCAGAATTTAAAAACAAATGTTACAGAATTATGTCAAAAGAATTACCTAGAAAATGTGTTAAAAAAATTCCACATGCATGATTGTAAACCTATTTCCACTCCCATGGACCAGAATTTTAATTGTAAAGAGCTTGAAAATGATAAATGTAAAGGTAATATTGAGAATATCTGTAGACAGATCGTTGGGTGTTTAATGTATGCAGCATCAGGCACAAGACCTGATATTTGTGTTGCTGTATCCATATTAAGTAGATATCAAGATTGCGCTAGTAACATGTTATTGGCCAACTTAAAAAGAGTTTTGCGATACATTAAACACACATTGAATTATAAATTAGTTTATAAATGTGATGATAGCAAGTTGGTTGGATTTTGTGATGCCGACTGGGGAGGGGACCTTCGAGACAGGAAGTCCACTACTGGTTACTGCTTCATGTATTCAAATTGCCTAATATCTTGGTGCTCTAAGAAGCAGAGCACTGTAAGTCTGTCATCAGCAGAATCCGAATATGTGGCAATGAGCATGGCTGGAAGTGAGGCATGCTGGCTTACTAATATGTTATGTGATTTCAATGTGAGTAATGTATGTCCTACTATCATGCATTGTGATAATCAAGCCGCTATAATGATTGCAAACACAAATAGTGTTAAACGATTAAAGCACATTGATATCAAATATCATTATATAAGGGAACTGATTGAAAATAAAAAGATATGTATACAATATGTGACAACAAGGGATCAAATTGCTGATATGTTAACGAAGTCCCTCAATGGTTATACACTTTTAAAGTTTGTGAAGCTATGTGGTATGAATATGTAAATTAGTCTTGGTTCAATGGCTTTCTTATTTTCTTTTGATGTTTATGATAAGTGTAAAAGGGATGATTAAAATATATATCTCTCCAACTGTCACATAATTTGTTAATTAATGTTATTACATTGACGGGGGGTGTTAAAATAAAAACAGTGCAATGTAATAGAGTAGGATAGATAATATTTTGTTGCTTTCTGTCTCCCTCTTTTTTCTTCCGTGTGTCATGGCGTATCCTTGTAATTGAAATACTGTGTGCTTTTAAATAAATATTAGTTCGTATTGAATTACGCCTATATTTCATTTATATTTCATCTCTTTCGTAACCACTTATTGTACAATTGTTTGTTTACCCAAATAAAAAAAAATGTATTGACAATTATGTTACACACTGGAGGTATAGTGATACGATCGTTACGTAATTAATTACTCTAACCGCAAGGGAAAACCATACTAAGATAGCTGTGTCTGAGATAGGGTTACCAGATTCCGGGACATAAAAAAACAACTCAAATAAATAATTGCATAAATTTTATTATTCATAGTAAATAATATTTACGTATGATAGAGGTGTTTACATACCTGCGCGTTTGCAATCTCATTACGTCCATACTTTGTGAGACAAGGCCTGTGCCTTGCAGCAGGACGCAAACAGCCTAGAGGTCATGTAGAGGCACGTGATTAATTTATTTCTTCTCGTTGTCCGCAGGCATGAAAATGACTATGTCAACGACATCCACGATGAGTTCGCGCGTGCACAGGAAGGTGATGCGCGCGCCGCATAAGCGCCCCCAACCCGGCAAAATGCCCCACGCGGGCAAGCTGGCGCACATGCCCGGCAAACTCACACACTTGGGCAAATACTATAAAATGACGCATTACCCGCACACGGCGCACAGCCTCAGGCCTCCAGAGCCCTGCGAGAACAGCAACGACAGCGGCCTCGGCCCTGACCACGATCAGAGGCACGCAGTCAACAGGTGGGTGCGGGTCCGCCATTTTGGTAGTTTCATGTTCTACCATTTTGGTAGATTTTTCTTATTGTATTATTCCGGTATTTTTTGAGTTTTTTAGATGCACACATGGTTTATTTTTTAAAAGTGCTGTTCACTCTTGTGTGGATATATAAATGTAGATAGATTACTCTTTTTTTATTGTACACCAGTAATTTACAGAGATAAGGTATTCACAGGTAGACAAGGTCACAGTAATATTACTAGTCATACTAATAATTATACTAGGAATTTTGTTGGTTAACGTACAAGCACACTCATCATCATAGCTCGCTTTTCATATGCCACAGCTTTGTAACATTTTAAATGTGAACAATATACTGGGTGTTAATTTGTACAGTATCGTCCGACTCAGGGGTGTTTATTTGCATGATACCAACCTTGCATGATACTGAAGCAAAAAAATAAAAAAATTTTTTTTTAGTAAAAATCACCAAAAAATCATAAAGTTATATGGTTTAGCTTCTATCGTTTGCACTTGACGGGTCCGGCGGGGGTTTCGCGGGGCGCGGCGGGGCGGGAGAGTGCGTCCCCGCGCTCGCCGCCGGCGCCGCAAACCGGCGATTTTAGATGTATTTCACTATAAAAAAAAAATTTTTTTTTCTTCCGAAATCAATTACCATGTAAATAACCACCCCTGAGTCGGACGGAACTTAACAAATCAACACCCTGTATATCTTAAAGGAAAAACAACTATTGTACTGGTTGTTGTAGAAAGAGCCGGTGAAATATTTTTTTATACAGGCTTCTTTATACTTGCTTCTGGAACCACACTAGGATACCATGTGTCGTGGAAACCGGAAACAGCGACATCACAAATATGTAAACATCCACGACCTGGGTTTTTTATATCCCCAGCCGGGGTTCGAACCCGGGACCGCTCGCATAGTAGGCAGATACGTTAACCGCTGCGCCACAGAGGTCGTCAATTGTCTCCATTTATATTCTCTAGACTAGAGGAATAACCAGAATTTTCTGATGGTTTTTCCGATATTTCGGAGTTGCTCCCGTAATAATTTGGGAACATTTTGCGACGGAACGATCTTACCATACCTGTTTTGCTTCATAAACATTCATTAGACGCTGCTGTTCGCTCCGTTTCAGATACTCTCCCCTCTCGCTGAAACGGTAACAAGTGCCTTCCGCCGTATTTTCGTCCTGCAAGAAGCGATCAGGGTGTCTAGTAAATCCAAAAATAAATTCAATTCAAATTTTAATTCATTATAAAAGCAAGTCGTTTGCTTTAAAAACGTCGTAGTTGTTCGTTTCAGAATTAATAGATTATGTATAGAAGAAGCAAACAAAGACCACATTTGCGTTTCAAGATTGTTTTAATTTCGTTAATGAAATTTCCCATTTGCTTTTGACACAATCGCGCTCGTCACAACTACGCGCCGCTCGTGATCCGCGTCGGATCCATCGTGGCAATCAGCCAAGTGCATTGACATTCTGATACTAACCTGTAGCTAGCTAGGTTGGTTAACACTTCTATTGATATCGCGGTCCATGTTGCAGTCAACTGGTTTTCTCAGCCCGCCGATGTATGGCTAGAAGTTAAGCCGCGTCGTTTCACTGGATACTGGACTAAAGGTGGTGTAGCCATAAAGTTTAACTAAGACTAACATAATTAACTACTTTTCTAATCTTGCCAGGTAACCAATCTAAGTAGGTTAAAAGAAAGTACTATTTTTCTTTATTTTCTAATTAACTCTTAATGTCCGTGCTGGCTTCCATGTTATGAAGTTCACGTAATTCAGAACCCATTGTCTCCCGAAAACAAATATCTGTATCTCGAAATACAGGTTTACATTGAGGAGACAGACTACATTTTTTGTAATACATCACAACCACCACAATAATTGTGTACTCTGGAAGTGCTTCTTCATGGATGGGTGGCCGTCCTATGACTAACGCGTGCCATTTATCCGAGCAGTTCCGTGCTTCGCAAGACCGGCTGCAGTCGATAGATGGCAGTCGTTAAGCAAGTCAGAGGCTTTAGGGCGGCTTGAAAACTTCTGACAGTAATAAATAATAACAATAAAAAGTTTATTTGCACACTTTAAAATTTACGGAAGTATCTACAAATGTTGTTATCATTTAAGGTACTTACACGATACAAAGTTGTGAACACTGGCGTCTAAACTAGGCCGGGCCTGTGTCTTAGACACCAGTTCCTTCCATTGACACAGTTTACAATAATAAGTAAGTGTATTACGTAAGTAAGTACAAGTATAATAATTACAAGACATTCTTTCAACAAACTAAAAATTGTCACAATATTGTTTGAGGGGAGGTAGGAAATTTCTTAACCAGCCTTTATTTTTTTTCTAGTAGTAACCACTCAATAGTCAAGAACAAGATTGGTTAGACCGCTGAAGTTGTGAACTTGAAAAGTTTTATTTAGAATTTTTGTGACAACAATTTAGAGTGAAAGGTTAAAACGATAGTAGGCATGCAAACCTATATTTACTAGTGAACAAAATAAAATAAAATGTAAATTTAAAATTAGGAATCCCTGGGATCAACATTGTAGGTTTTTTTATAATGATGAACTGTACATTAATGAATAAGAATTACCTTACATCTACGAACAAGTTTTCGATATCATCATAGTTTTGTGATTTTAGCCAAGTTATTAATACTTTCTTACAGTTTTCATAATTCAATGGCTATAAGTTAAGAATTTTATTTAATTTATTATACAACATAGGACCAACGTAACCTTGGAATTTATTAAAGAATGATGGCTTGAAACGTGTCGTGGGACAGACCCTATCTGATCGCCTCTTTTGCATTATTGATTCGTCATAGGTGAGTTTTAGGTGCTGTGACATTATAGTTTCTTTAATAAATAACTGCCTGACCGTTAGAACGTCACATGCTTCATATAGATCGGCTGTTGGGTATCTAAAGGATTTAAATTTGATAATCTTTAATAGTGCTCTCTGAGCTCTCTCCAGTTGTATGAGATGACTTTTTCGAGCACCGCCCCAAGATGTGATGCAGTAGCTCAACAAAGACTGGGCCAAAGCCATGTAGACATTTTTGAGCAAGGGGTAGTCAGCTACGTGTCTTGAGTTTCTTAAAGATGTACATTAACCGTCTTGTTCGCTCCGTCAACTGGTTACAGGCAAGCCAATTTAATAGGCCACATTTGACATGTGTATATCTTAGCTTCATAGTGAGGTGACATGCTAAAAAACATCGATTAAATCGAATGAATCGATACGGACTTCAAACATTTGTGAATAGAATGCAGTTATTGTGAAAAAGTACGTATAGCTACTGTAATTTTAATTGAGTTCCTTTGAAAATGAAATCAAATAAACAATTATTAATTAAAACCCTGTCCCATTATTGTCTAATCTAAAGTTATAAAACAAAATAAGACAGGTATATAATACGGTATTTGACACTATCAACAATAAATTATTTGAAATGCTCGATTAAAACCAAAATTACAAAATGATTCGGAAAATGTATTTTTTTTAATCATTTACTAGTTATTACAATTTTTAAATAGACGAAACATAAAAAGAGTGCTCGTCTATGTGACGTCACAAGCAAGTATTTTCATACAAAATTCCGTTTTAAAAGTAACTCATTTGACATGCTGTCAAATACCCAATTTAACCAAGAAAAAATGCATTTAGTCACTAAAACTAATAGATTTATAACGAACGAGTGTTGTCATCGTCGTCACTGCTGTCTACTCTCATGCTGGGGCCGCACCTGCGTCTATCGTGACAAAGCTTCGCGCCACGGGCATTTCAGTCCCTACATTCCACAGAGTACTGGCGCGAAGCTTTGTCACGATAGACGCAGGTGCGGCCCCAACATCAGAGATATAATTAATTCTTCTTCCATAATGTTATCTATTCTCACATCTCGTTCAAAATCATCGAATAGTAGATTAGTAGCCAAGGGCTGTAAGGCATCAATTCGGGCAGTATATTTTTTATATTGTTCTTATTTTGTATTTTTTTCATAAAGTAGAAGTAATTTCTAGAGACTAATTTCATTTTTTCAGTGATTTGTTAAGTTTATTAGTATAAATTATTTATTTAAAATATTTGAAAGCGTGACGTCATATTTTTCGAGTGCACACGCCGAAACGTCGCGCCAACTGTCACACGTTGTTTCTGTGATTTGCTGTCACAGACGTTTTGTTCACAGTCAAGGAATTTCATTTCTTCTTTCGAGAGTGCCTTTTTGTTTGTTAATATTTTTGGCTCATACGTCATATTGCTGTGCAAAGTAAAGTAAAAGAGCTTGATATAATAATAACTTTACTAAAAATCAAACAGAATGACACAGTTTTTAGAATTTGTGATCAATTTGAGATATCAAAGGGGAAATTTATAAAACTCTTTCATTTGAGCATCGAAGCATTGGCAATTTTTTTTCAAAACTTGATTTATATGCCAACACCTTTACAAATTAGGCAAAACTTAACCCTGGTATTCAAAATTAGATATTCCAATGTCCAGTTAATATTGGACGCTTTTGAAATTGAAATAGAAAAGCCACACAGTCCCATGCAACAGGCTCAAACTTGGTCTCAGTACAAAAGTTGCAATACTGTCAAGTACCTCATTGGATGTACACCTAATGGCTTTGTGACTTTTATCTCAAAAGGGTATGGGGGAAGAATTTCAGATAAGGCTTTAGTATATAAGAGTGATTTAATTGAATGTAAAGTAAGTAAGTAAAGTAAAAATTGTTTATTGCCAAATAAATTAGGTTACATGCATGTGGATTAATAATTATTAATCTTACCTAATAATGCAGTAATCATGGCGGACAGAGGATTCAAAGAAATAGAATCTTTGTTAATTGCAAAAAATGGTACATTATTGCGGCCTCCCAGCGTATTTGCAAATATAAAACCAACTAAGCAGGAGGTCATACAAACTAAAGTTATCGCAAGTTTGAGGGTGCATATAGAGAGGGTGATTAGAAGAATCCGGGAGTTCAGGTTGCTTAAACCACACTCAGTAGTACATAACAAACATGTAGTGTACTTGGATCACATAGTACTGATAGCATGGTGTTTAATCAACCTACAAAGTGAGATAATTAAAAGAAAATAACATGTGGATTTAAATAAATATAATTTTAATAAATTAAACTTGCACTTTTTATTATTTTACCGAATACATACTGTTCCCAGAACTTAACGGCTTCGTTAATTATATTGGTTGTGAAATCTTTATCAAATTCCATCAATCATATCAAAAAATATATATGAACTTTATATATATGAACAAAAAATATATAAATATCAAAAAATATCTACATACGATCAGCTACACAAAACACACCTTTTTTTTTTTGGCGGCCATCATTTGTGCTTGCATTTGTGTTTTTACTTTTATTTTTACAACTCCATTGTGTACATAATTTTTCAATGACAGACATGGGGCATTTAACTTCAACTGTAAAGTTATCCCCAATACCATCAGGCGAGGCCCCAACCAAGCCATTGATTAGAATGAAACCACATTTTTCTATGGCTTGGCCTAATGTGTCTTCCAGTGTTTTTAATACAGAAGACTCCAGCCTTCTACCTCTTTTAATAGCTTCTGTCTCTGGCACCTTGTATCCGCCCAAAATTTGCTGGACGAGTGTACCATCGCTTCTACATTGTGAAGCTTCATAAAGCTTGGAAGCGGTGATTCTCCCCTGTCGCACGCTGTGCCAGAGTTTGCTGTCTACTTGTCCCAGGGTATATTTATTTATTGTCTCTACAGCATCCAGTACTTCCTCATCTAACATTTCTTTGAACTTTATAAAATCCACATTGCCATCATTTTGCACATTTTCCTGCAAATATCTTAAAGTCATATCAAAGACATTATAACTTTTATCTGTCATCGTAAAACATATGGCTAGTGAATTTGAGACACCTTGTCTCTTGCATTCGCCCAAAAAGTTATGCAAGATACTTGGATCTTTCTTAGCCAATTTAATTTTTTTGCTAGGGCCCACAAAAATGTTCTCAGACTCTATTGGAATCGATTGCACTGCTGATAGAGCTGACTTTTTCCAGTAACATGCCACTGATGTTGAAGATGGCTCGCTGCTTCGTTTGTTTAGCCAATAAAGAAACATCAGAGAGTGCTTGCATCCACCTGCAGAAGCGGCACAACCATCGCACGATGAGTCCAGTATAACTCCTTCTCTTTCGTCTATCGAAGTAGTCACTAAATAATGTTTTTTATTTACTTTGTGCTCTGGAACTACTTTACACCGTACACTACAATTTGAGTTTGTTCGCCTTAGTTCGACGAAGCCCACAGCAGAATCGACGTACGCGTCTTTTGAAGACCTTAAAGAAAGAAGTAAATAGTTAGTAATGCATTTTCGGAAAGATAATGTACAAACACAACCTTAATAAAATATACTTACATTAAAGCTTTAGCGCCGCGTATTTCAGCCACGTTATGCTTGTCACTAGCAGCAACATACTCCAGTATCATCATACTGTCCATTTTTGGCAAGTTATTAGAGGTGGCTCGAACGTATTGGTCCATTTTCGAGGGGTAATCTAAATCCAGGTTCTAAGAGAGTTCGTCGTGTTAAGCGATAGAGAAGTCCGTGAGTAAATACCCGGGTCTATGAAGAAGCTTCCAATCGGTGTCCAGGGTGTATGCAAAGTCGTCGGATAAAAATAATGTAAGAAATAACTAGTACGGAGAACTGGGAAAACACAAATCAAAGTTTGACATGCATGCATGACAGTTGATGACAGCAAGTCTTTTTTAAGTAGCGTAGTGTTGCCATAAGTTATATTTATCTTTAAAATGTGACGTCATCAGAAGGTCAAATGAAGGTTATTGTTTTTTTGCAAAAATAACGCTCATCTTCCATAAGATTTATCTGAAATATAGAAAATATGGTTACATAGATGGTAATCTCGAAATGGTTTTTGATTCAGCCCTCAAGAAAAAAAATAGTCTTTGCGAATTGCAGCCCGAGATATTTAGGCGCACGAGCCGAGGGCGCCTATATTTCGAGGGTGCAATTGATGCTTACACCCGAGCTAACTACTCTCCTTTACATCTCGATTGTGAGGTAAGTAGAAAAAATTACTCGTTTTTCTTTTCGCTACTTCATGAACTCGTCGTAAGTTTTCAAATATCTCTCTTTAGAACTTTCAGGCAAAATATTGTTAATTGTTGCTTCAGCTTCCATTTTCATTGAATCGGGAGTGCAGCTTATATCTTCATCACTTGCAGAACTCATGTTTTTTTCCTAATAAGCACGTTATTATAAAAAAAAACCCCAAAACAAACAATATGTAAAGTAAATAAAAGTTTTCTATTCCCGCCTTTTTTCATCTTTTTTTTTTAATATTTTTTTTCAAGAACGAAATTGACCTTCGCCGTTCGATATTTAAAATTGATGACTATTATACTCATACGAAGACAAGGCTGAATAGCGAAGCGACCTCTTTTGTCATTGGGCTGAATGCATGATGTCTATTGCCAGTATGATGGTTAGATGTACGCGAACTTTTTGAAAGAGTGAAGAGTTTTTTTTTTAATTACTTACCGCCCTAGGGCTTTTCTAGCTACATTATTACCCTAGAGCGCTAATTGGTCACCTACAAGACCCATTTGGGGGTAATAAGGACCTACTTACCGAACATGAGAGATGTAAAATTATTTTGTTTGTCTTCTCGAGGACGTTGCCAAGAACACCCTACGAGGTTTTTTTTTGCCCAAAAGTGTAATAATATAATGAAACGGGCCTCGGCCTTAACAAGAAAAATACGTCAATTTTTTTTTACAAAAATTTGGCCTCGGTCTTAACATGAAAAAGATACGAGTATTTATAAAACACAACAAAGATTTGGCTTTGGCCTTCTACAAAGGATTACCTGTATTAACAAGTTGTCTTCGGATACAGAAAAAGGAAAAACGTTAGACCTGGCTGCACGGACAAAAGTCCTTTGCCTATTCTGCTATTAGCAGAAACACAAGATTAAAAAAAAAATATTTAATGAAACGGATTTTGTTTCTATTCAATTATTTTTGTATTTTTTAGATTATTAAAAGAATAATATAATAATGTTTTACACTTCTCATGCTATAAAAGTAAAGTTCGTCTTTATGTGATGCGTACTAGTTGTACAATCTACTAATAAAATAATCACAATGTGGAATCATGTTATGTTAGTATGGCTATAAATTCCTTTACAGGTAATCATTGCATTCAATTCAACTTTTTGACTGGTGATTCCTTTGATTTTTACGGTAACATCCCTAGTTTTTAAAAACAGAAAGGGATGACTGACATAACCTTGTGATGAAGTTCAGTTTTTTAGGACAAATATTGTTTATTAAGTTCAGAATGGTTTATTAGTCAAAGTAAATTGTAATAATGCCTTCTTTGGACATTATTACAATAAATATGTATTATTAACTGAAAAAAGTGAAGCAATTGTGCATTTCTAACTTTGAAAAAATAAATAATATTGTGTGCTCTGCGTTACAAGGTTACTTTGATGCATTTTGATGAAGTGTCAAATGTGACCTATTAAATTGGCTTTACATTAATATGTGGACACCACGTGAGGTTGTCGTCTAATAGTACACCCAGGTATTTTATCGTTTTTGTTCTTTCTAGGAAACAGCAATTACATTTAGTTTGTTTGATATTAGAGCAAGTGTGTATTTGAATTTGAAAGTTTTGAGGTACAGATCGTTGTGTATTAGCAAATAGAATAAATTTTGTTTTTATTGTATTGAGGGTCTTTTTTTGCCAACCAATTAGAAGTTTTTTGAAGCGCAGTCTCTGTAGCAGATTTTGCCTCTTCCCATGTTTTGCCAAAGCAAATTAATGAGGTGTCATCAGCAAATGTGAACAGTCTTCCGTTGTTAACATTTAGTTCACATAGGTTATTCAAATAGAGTAGGAATAAGGTTGGCCCAAGAACGCTGCCTGGGGTACGCCGTATTCGCAAGATGCCGTATCACCACTAATCTGTCCATCAACAGCAACTCGTTGTTGTCAATTTTTCAAATAATCCTCAAACATTGCTAGAGGGGTCCCCCTTATTCCAATTTTTTCCATTTTTTCGAGCAGGAAAGGAACAAAAACTGTGTCAATGGCCTTGGATAGGTCTAGAAAAACACCTACACATTTGTTTTTGTTATCTATGTGTGAGGCAACATATTCCGTAAGGTCCGACACTGCGTGTGATGTTGATTTACCTGCTCTGAACCCATATTGGTGTTTTGATAAAATAGAGTATTTTTGTAGGTAGGATTGGAGTCTCTTATTCATTATTTTTTCCAAAATTTTTGACAAGACAGGCAAGACTGATATTGGGCGATAGTTGGTGACACAGTTTCTGTTCCCGGCTTTGTAGATCGGATGGATAATTGCTATTTTGAAGGCATTTGGAAAAGTACCTGTATTTATGCAAAGGTTTACTATGTGTGTTAAAGGAGGGATTATCGTTCGCTTAATAATTTTTAATAGTTTTGTTGATATATCATCCCAACCTATGGCGCAGTCACTCTGTAGGCTCATTAAAATAGAGTCAACCTCTTCTTCAGATGTTTCTAACATTATCATGGAGTTAGGCAGGGTTTTTATGGGATCATTATCAGGTTTCCGGGCCGAGTTTTTATTAATTATTTTATCAGCAAGCTCTTTACCAACCTTCGAAAAATAGTTATTAATTTTGTCCAAGGCTAGGCGGGGGTGTCTTTGCCAATCCAAGCAAGTCAGTGGAGGCTATTTTTTGTTATTTCTATTTGTTACGGAATCTATAACCTTCCATTTTAGTTTTGGGTTATTGATGTGTTTATTTAGTTGGTACTTTTCATAGTTTCTTTTAAGGCGTTTTAGCAAATCATTGCAGTAATTCTTATATCTATTGTAAGTAAGACCAGCCACTAGTCTTACAAGCCTCCACCAATCCGGACTTCGCCCCCGTGGTGGAGTATGGCCTAAACCTTCCTCAGGGAAGAGACCCGTGCCCCTCGGTGGGAACATAATGGGTTGATGATGGTGTGGTGAGGAATAAATATTTCATTTCATTCATTAATCACAACAGAAATTCAACACGAAATGCTTCTTAGACTTGCACTAGTTGAGCTATTAATGCCATCTTTAATTCGGACCAGACCACTTAACCCGTTTTTCATTCGCCCAAAAACATGTTGCTATCAAAGAGTCAAAATACGATATTATTTTCCAGCTTAGCCATCCAATTAATTGACGTATGTAATGAACTTCGTAGCTGTTTTATTGGCAGGGTTATTATACCAGTTGGCTGTGACATATTGATATGGAGGGCCCGAGCAGTTCCGGTTGGTTTTTATTGCATTATGCATCAAAACCTAATTACTAAGATTGGGATGTGTCGTTAGGATTTTTTCCACTTTCGGACGTCAGATGAAATTAGAAAATACTCGAAGAGGCTCCTCAAGTCCTGTTTAAAGTATTTCCCTTTAGCACAGACCGCTTAAACGGCATTCGCAGAGTGTTTCAGGGAATCGTATTTTAGACAGATTTAGTTTATTTATTCAATTATCTGTTTTCTTCCTTCTACAGGGTGTTCGGCGCATGGACCGTTGAAAATTTTCGGAATACTGGTGGCGTCATTTACTAAATTAATTTTTATTTTTTATTTTGACAAACAAAACTAAAAAAGTTATGAGGCTTTAAATACCGAATTATAGAAAAGGTAATTTTAGAAAAAATATCAAAAAGTATAATTATCTACATAACCGTAACCCTTGGGACCCAGGGTCCAAGGGTGGAAAGGTGGTAGATGACCCCACCAGTATCCCGAAAATTTTTGACGGTCAGTGCGCCGAATACCCTGTATAGTCTGTATGTAGAGTTTGTAGAGACACCGTCCTTTTATTTCGTCGGTTGGTTTCAGCTGAAGCCTCTGAAGACAAACACGAAGTGTTATTTTTTAAAACACGATTCCACTAAAACACTCTTCAAATGCGGCTTAAATAGTCTATGATTAGATGGGAAATATAACCTCATACTATTTAAATAGGCTCTGTAGCGTGATCGTGTTTTTGTAATAACACTGCCCCGATACTTTACAAATTGGACACCACCCCAACCTTTACACACTTAAACTGTAGTCAGAAAGTGCCGCTCTGCGACATACTGTCAGAAACATTTATATCTGTGTAATTTCCATTTTTATGTATGTTACATAAAGTAATACAATATACATTTTACCGCATCACCGCCACTATTACGGGACTCGTACAGCGGAGTACATTTTTCCAATTATTTTAAACATTATACCTACCGAACTTGTTAAAAAAAATCTTGTGTGGACCAAATAAGTTCCAAAATGCCCGAAAACAACACTTCTTGAGTTAATTGTAACAAAAGAGTAACTCACCTCACCGATAAACCTATATTTTATAGGGTTCAGTGATGGTTTTTTGTGTACAATGTGTATTTTATAAAAATAAAAGAAAAATTGTTTCAATAATTAGAGTACCTGTGTATATACTATACAATGTCTCCCAAACATAGTGTCAAGCGGAAGTCCAGAGTTAGAGCACCCCTAGGGGTACCGGAATAAAAAAAAATACATGCTTGATTTTTCTTTCTTGATTTTTTCCGAAATAGTTCAGTAGTATGCCTTGGAGACACAAAATTTTAATTTAGTTTAATTTTAATAATAAATTTTAATTAACTTTGCGATTCTTCATTTTTATAGCGCTATTATATCCGATTGACCCCCAATTAAGATTGTGTCTGCAAAGCACACTATTCCTTTATTTTGAAAAAAAAATAAAGCATGTGTCTTAATAATTCATGGCTCTGTGGCCAATAATGTCTTGTAGGTCAAGGTGGGACAAAAAAATAAATTATACCTAACTCTTAAAACTACAAAAAGATCGCGGACCATACATGGGGGTGATTCGGAAACCCCGGGTGCTCTATCTCTGGACTTCTGCTAACACGATCCTTGGGACACCTGTATAATACGAACGGATCTAAACGCGCCAGTAGACAAAACGTGGCGTGAGAAAGCGCCGCCGACTCTATCTGAACTCTGGTCAATGGTCCAGCTCTGGGCGAACGGAGCGGATGCATCTTGTAAACTGCCTATTGTCACTCAATCGTCGATTATGTTCGTCGATCGGTTGCGCGTTGGCCGGTTGTAACAACACAGCATCTTACTTTAGGTACTCACATACTTTTCTTATAGATTGAAATAAATACAAGCCTGTATCCCAGAGGGGTAGGCAGAGACCAGGGACCGCCACCTGCCACGATCCCGACAAACCACTTTCGCTTCATCGACATTCATTAGTCGTTGCATGCACGCACGCCGGTTTCGGGTACTTTTTATCTTGCCCTTTGCTAATACATCCCCTATTTGGTCGAAGTATGTCCGCCTGGGGCGTCCCTTACCGGCCCTTCCACTCACATTCGCTCGATATATTTGCTTCGTCGGTCTGTTGCTTTGGTTCGGACATATTATGTCCGAACCAACGCAACATTCCTGTCTCAATTCTAGTCACTACATCCTCTTTCAGTCCACAACGTTCTCTGATTACACTATTGCGTATTATGTCATTCAAAGTAACACCACACATATTTCTCAAGGCCCTTGATTCTTCTGCCATACCCAAGTCTCGCTACCATACATCAGTGGTGGGACCAGCACACCGCTATGGATAGCCAATCTTGCCCTTTTGGAGATGTTCTGGCTACTCACGAAGGAGTGCAAGGCACGATTTTCCTCTCTTTTCTATATCACCTTCACACTTACTTTCCCTTGTAAACAGCCACCCCAAATAGACAAATTCTTTCACCTGTTCCACCCTTTCATCTCTAATCATTATCTTGCACTCAGTCATATCATCATCTTTTTCGAAGACCATTACTTTAATGTTCAGTACCTGGATGACCGAGCTTTGCTTGGTATGTAAGTTTTCACACAAAAGAAGGAACTTGAAAAAAAAAAAGAAAAATTATTATCAAGTCTCGAACCAGGGTCTTCTGTTTACGATATCGTCCTATTTCCCATTTGAGCTATGACAACCTTACAGATGGTTGCGAAAATTACCTTCTTGTAGTGTAGCAGTTATTTCTTTGCCTTAAAACACGGTTAAAACGATGTTTTATAAAAATGAAACCTAGTTGGATTAATTAATTGCCCCCGAAATCCCCTGCATACAAAATTTCATGAAAATCGTTGGAGCCGTTTCCGAGATTCTGGTTATATAAAAATATATATACAAGAATTGCTCGTTTAAAGAGATTGGATTAGATTCCTTTCCTTCTAAGTAGATTGAAATAAACAATGACAACTGCGTGAACATGGCGATTCAGTTTCATTGCCGCGTCAAGTCAACGCGAGAGCGTGTATCAATAATTCTAGGCGTCAATTATATGAAAAAAACACGTCACGGGACCTGTCCGTGTTTCTGTCATCATAATGTAATGCACTAACAGAATCGAAGCACAAGCAATAATATATACACACTGTCACATTTTCTAACAATCTTAGCTTAAATCAATCGAGAAAGAAGCGTACGACAAATTGTGCTAAATTATGTAACCAATGGTTATATAATATAACACAAATTGTCCTACACATGTGCAGTACAAAACAAAATGTGTGCGTCTCGTACAAAATGTGTCAGTGTGTAGCTATACAGGGTTACAGGGAAAGTCGTACACAATATTAAAGGAGGTTATTATTTAGGTAATTTCTGATGGATTTTATTCTATTATATAGGGTCTGAAAATTAACCGTTATGGAGATAAATATACTGTTAAACATTTAAAACATTTAAAAAAAATATCAATTTTTTTTGGCTATTTGATTGATTTTTTCTCAGAATAGAGCTCATAAAGTGTTTTCTTTAATGTATTTAGTTAAAAGGCATGTTAATTGATAAAAAAATATCAGCAAAAGCTGCACCTACTACTAACAGCTTTAAAAAACTGCTCGGCAACGGTTACAATGAAATATTTTTTCTCTAAATATTTTTCACATAGAAGCTCTTAAAAAAAAATTTACGTATGGAACTTATTCTGCAAATAATTTTAAAAACTTCTACGACTCTTTAACTATTCAAAAAGGTATAACTTTTAATAGGTATGTACATGAAATTTTAAAATAATGTTATTTGAGTAGGCTCTAGTGGTAGTACCGACATAACTGAACTTCGATACAAAAAAAATCTTTTTACTTCCTGGCACCTTTAAACTATGTAAAAAGGTCAGATGGGCTTTTTTGTGCTCTGGAGACATGCTGTCTCAGGTGTTCAGGTACCTACCTGTATTTAGTATTTCGTAGTATTACTGTATCTCAGTATTACTATAATCTGTATTCAGTTTCAGTATTTCTTTTTTAGAATATTCTATCTATCTATTATTTTTGTGTTAGTCTGCTCGTGTGATTCTTCCGTGGTAGATGTGTTAATACGTGCTCTGCAAATGAAAGTTCGAGGGGGTTCAATATTTAAAACGCACTCTGCTTGAACTTTGACGAACGGATGCACCTTGTAGACTGCCCTATTGTTACCTAATCGTTGATTATATTCGTCTATCTACGTCTGTTTGTAGCCACCATTGACCTGAAGGTACTTCCAGCGCCCGGGGCACGAAACAATGACAAACCCAGCGATCTTGGAATTCCGAAAACTAAATCGTCATGTTCAGTGCATTTGGCGACCTCTGTGGCGCAGCGGTTAGCGCATCTGACTACCATGCGAGAGGTCCCGGGTCCGAATCCCGGCTGGGGACAAAAAAACCCAGTTCTTGGATGTTTAAATGTTTGTGACGTCGCTGTTTCTGGTTCCCACGACACAGGGTATCCTAGTGTGGGGCCAGAAGCAATGTATGTGCCTGTATGTATATAAAAAAAAAAGTATTATGAATCAAAACACATAATCATAAACAACCATCCATACCGGAATAACAGTCTGTTTTTGGTGTTATCTTATCGCCCCACAATAATTCAATGAGAGCTACGCAAGTCTGGATCAGCTTAATCAAACTTAAAAAAATATTCTCTTTACCTCCCACAAAGTGGCGAAATCGCCGTATTTGACAAATACCAAATTGTTCTCATCTATGAAAGTAGTTTCTAGGAGTGTTGCAACATTAGCCACTTTTTCGCTAGATCTAGCCACATCTACAAACAATTTAGCTATGAAAAACAATTTTGGTAGCTAAATTTTTAGCTACCATTATTTGCTAAGTGGTTAAAAAAAAGTTATATTCTAAAACAAAGAAGTTAGTGCCCATGAAAAACGTCAGAAATAGTTCGTAATATATGAAAATACAATATACAATACATTACCCAATGATACTTTTCTAAATTTATAATTTGTAATATTAATACATATAGGTCTAACTCAATCTGTTATATTTTTTTGTTTAGCCACTTTTAGATACTACAAAATTAAATTCGGCCAAATTTAATTTTGTAGTGTCTAGCAACTTTTTTACATAGGTTTAGAGCTACTTCTTGCTTGGGCAAGGGAACACTCTCTACTGCTGGGCAGGACCCCCAGCAGAGTCATTCGTACCCAAAGCTTATTCAACCGTCTGGGCACCCCACAGATTGGCCGACCCAGTGGACCAATGGGACGCGCTGAGCAAGCGGCAGCGGCTGAGCGAGACGGCTGTCAAAGTAGAGTGCGACAACGCTATCGATGCGTACGCGTTCCCCGCCCCCGCCCCCGCCCCCGCAGCCGTGCCGCCCGCCGACCCCCCGCCGCCGCCTGCGCAACTGTAGGTTGCATTTTCTTTGGGGTTTTTAGGTTAAGTCTTTGGTACATAAGCCTCCACAATGGCATTGCGCTAAACAAAAATAAGTTGCTTTTTTTTGAGAAAATAAATAATTAACATAACAACACATTTACATACAGGCACATACATTGCTTCTGGCCCCACACTAGGATGCCCTGTGTGTGTACCCTGTATGTTTTGAGAGTCTGGACTGAATATTACGATTAGGGCTGTTTAAATTAGTTATTGAAGCGAAAATAAGAATTCTGAGTACCATGCTTGATACATAAATAATCTGTTTAATGAAGAATCAGAAGAAGTCAAGTTGAATGAGGAAAGTCCAAATAAAATTAAATATGCGCTTTCAGAGTATATTGGACGTTCCGATCTAATGAATAAATGAAATGTCTATATTCGATACATTGATACTGATACAGCGATCTTTTATAAACCTTCATTAAGTTTTCATTTATAAACCTTTCGATGTAATGAACTGTCGATCTAAAAATGTCGATCAATTGGCAATGGACAAATCGCTCGTAGCCGGGGCTGCCTGAGTGATCTTGAACGATCACTAAGGTTAAGCAACATACGGCGCGTGCAGTCCATGGATGGGTCACCGTCTATGACTAACGCTAGTGGCATTTTTTCCGAGCGATTCCGTGCTTCGCAAGGTACGTTAAGCAGTTGGTGCCGGCTGCCGTCGATAGATGGCAGTCGTTAAGCCAAGTCAGAGGCCTTTAGGGGCGGCTTGAAAACTTCTGACAGTAAGACCAGCCACTAGTCTTACAAGCCTCCACCAATCCGGACTTGGCCCCCGTGGTGGAGTATGGCCTATACCTTCCTCAGGGAAGAGACCCGTGCCCCTCGGTGGGGATATAATGGGTTGGTGATGATGATGATATTGTTATTCGATTTGGCTTAAGGGACTCCAAAGACAAAGCACCCTTATGGTGGCAAAGAGTTTTCTCAAACATGTTTGGAAATGTGAGCATTATTTCGACAACCTTCTTCAGCGGCCGGAAAAAGTTCTATGAAAATTCATAACTGTCGACTGTCGTGTGTTGCGGCCACTAAACTCATATCTGTCGTGTTATTTAAAAATGGAACGATCTTTTACTCCGAACAATGACAACCAAGGAGGTAACTTATCAGAGGTTTTTTTTTTTAATTTCGAACTATTGAAAAAAAAACACTTTAAAGCGGCAAAAAATATTGTTGTTTGTTCGTGGTTCGTCTGATTTTTAAAGTTTATTATTTAACAGAATGAGTAAAGTGATGAAAATGACTGCGATGAACTTATTTTAACGCCACCTGAAATTCAAGATGCGGCAAGAGCCGTAATAGAAATCTTGTTACCGCCAAAATCGAAAAGAAAAAGTTCTGCCTTAGTAGGTAGGTACTACTTAACAGAAATCAGAAATTTATTTCAACGTGAACAATTTACATTCTGCTTGTTTTAATTTCCGCGCATTGTTTGAGAAAAATCATCAACAAGCCTCGGCCACAACTAGGCATTGATGCCTCTTTTGCTGGCCGCTCCAGTAATGTACTATCCCATCAAAAACATAAATGTAAATCATATGAGATAATTGAGATCTATATGCTGCCAAGTTCTCTGAAGAAAATCATGAAATTTTAGTGACAAGATCACTGAGATGTAAATTGCAATTCAAGCTCAAGATTTGACTGCTAGTTTTTACCAACAAACCAAATTTCAGAACAGTCACATAGGTATGATATCAACCTAACAGCATAAGTACAATACAAACAGAACGTACACTAACCTCCGTATGACTAAACGAAGTAGAGTTCATTAAATAAATATTATTTAGCCTGTACGTGAAAACTAGCCAAGTCAAATCTTAAGCTTGAATAACAATTTACATCTCTAGTGATCTTGTAACTAAAATTTCATGATTTTCTTCAGAGAACTTGGCAGCACCCATATAGATCTCAATTCTTTTGTCGGCGAAGTCGATAACGACGTCTGTTCTTAATACCTATTGAACTTGGCTCTCATATCATTCACATTTATATTTTTGATGGGATATCACTGCTTTTTGTACAGAGATTATTGGTATTGATCACTAATAAATACATCGTTATTTATTGCCAAGGAATCTATAACCGATGGGTTAGAAAGAAATCGGCTACGAACATACGACTTTTCAGAAACTCATTTACAATTCAGAGAAACGTACATAGGAAGTCGTTTGCAGATATTATATAGAATCGGTTGAGACCAAACCATACCGCGATATAGAATTAAAAAACGCCATCTATTGGCAGAATTTGGAACTAAATACTATGAGGATATTAATATCAATGATTTTCAGTTTTTAGATTTTTTCCTTTGTATATGCCTAATAGTCTACCTTGATGCCAAATTTCAAGTTTCTAGGTCATCTAGAAGTGTGTTAGGTTTTTGATCTATAAGTGAGTCAGTCAGTCAGTCATAAAAATGCCGGTTTTTAAACGTTAATATATCTATATCTGTTTGAGCAACATTGATGAAACTTGGGATTCTAGGCAAGCTAATGGACTTTAAGAAATGTGCCAAATTTCATATACGTAGGTTAAATAGTTGTAGAGTTGTGAAGGGGTCAAAAGTAGCTCGAAGTGATTCCTGTAATATTACACACGGCTGCTGCGTCGCCAGTTCCTTTTTTCTCGAACTTGGCTGGACTCGCTGGCGCGAGTCTAGATTTCTTTCATTCACAAACTATCGTTCTAATACAGATAAATTACGTAGGTTATTAAAAGCCATGCAAACACTAACGACACTATTACATCATTAATTGGGTTGGTTTACATAATAGCTACCTACTGGTAGCTATGACGAATTTGGGGTATTCCCTGCAAATTGCTTTTATAATACAATTATTCACGATAATTTCCACAATCTACCATATTTAGGCCATCCATTGCAATGTTGGCTTTGTTTGGTCAGAATGGTCATGTCGTAGCCATATCGTAGATTGTGCCATATCATGATGTGGTTAGCCATATCACGAAATGTGTCCTTTTCATGAAAAGGCCAAGTAAAACTGGCCGTATCGTTTAAGCATCAACGTTTCACGATATGGCAATCTATGTTTTGCCATAACCTCTTGCGGCCCGACCTTGAAAATAACAATATGTTTTTGTACATTTTATTTGACATTGGGCCACACGAGGATATCATAATGTAGGGTACCCATGAATTTTCCATGCACCAACCTAATTTAAGTTTGACATATTTACTGCATTGAGCTTAAAAATAGATTGAAGATGCCTAACATACTTAGTGTTTTGGTCTTACCCTACCCTCCTTTACTTGTTGGATAACCTAAAAACAAAAATAAGCTAATAAGTTGCCGGTGTTCATTCAATATGAGTTATTTTGGTCATCAAACAAGTTAATCCTATGTAATCGCTTTGAATTCAAAAGGAAAGTGATAAATAATGATATTTGAATATCAAAATACTACCCTGCAAAATCCGTTCGGCGGTCCAGGGTTTTTTTCACGTTATGTTCGTTTTCTGAGTGGCTTTGATAAAACTCACGTAGCTTATGGTCGTACAAACGTTTTGCTGCCCTACTTTCTTCATTTTGCACAGTATTTACGGGAATATTGTCGTCACTAGAAATCTTTTCTGTCGCCTCCATGGTAGAAATTCACAACAAACTAACATCAGCGCCTCTAACGGTGGATAATGGAAGTATTTTACGATATGGCCGCTAAAGTTTGGCCGCATCATGAATTAGTCATGCATTTCGCTATTCAAATCGTCAAACGTCGGTCGCTCATTGATCTGGCTAATGCCCGGTTCCTATAATATACGCCTACATACAATTTATTGACGGTTCGTAGGAATTTCGTAGGAATTGTAACCGATCGTAAGCAAAAACGAAGCGTGTTGTGGATATTGGAACCGGGCATAAGCCATTTCATGATACAGCCAGTTTGACTTGGCCTTTTCATGAAAAGGACACATTTCATGATATGGCTAACCACATCATGATATGGCACAATCTACGATATGGCTACGACAGTCAGACTAAAAGGCGCCAATTTTCTTTCCGCGTAATTTATATTGCGAAAAATCGCCCATGTTGGCAGCACTGTTTTTCTGACGCAAAGAATATTGGGCAGCGCGGAAAAGCTGCCAGTCAGTGAGTCGTGGCCAAGGACCTTATTACGTCCATGGTCGTGGCTTTGGGTTGCATAGTGTCTCGCGTCGGTGAATTCGATTGACTGGCTTTATGACCATTTTTTTTATTATTATTTTTTTATTAATTTTAATTTCAAGTAAATTATAAAATTGTTCCGAAAAAAAAAAACAAATTATCAGTATGCTGGAAAGAACTTAAAACTAGTACCTATGATATTACCTATTTGAATTGAACCAATAGGAACATTTTTTCTCAATAACTCTGTGGTAAAGTTAGTTGAGAAAAAATGCCACTAGCGTCAATCATAGACGGTCACCCATCCATGCACAGAAGGCGCCATATGTTGCTTAACCTTCATGATCGTTTAAGATAACTTAGGCAGCCGGGGCTGCGAGCGATTCCTAACGAGCGACTATACTGGATGTCTAGTCGGTATCTAGGTAGATAGTCTTGTTAACATTAATATTACATTAACGTTCTGGCTATGGGCGACCGGTCGGCAGAATCGGTCGCTCCTGATAGCCTGTTAAATATATAACTTGTATGTGTAAGTAGAGGTACTTAAATCTAGAGTTAGCAAAACAAGTTTTATTTTTCGGTTCACTTTTTTCAATATTTTTTTTTTCACATCTCATACCTCCAACGTATCGTGTTATGCTTCCAGAACGAACAAAATCATTATGATAACAAAATTAATTACAATATTATGCAACACGATTCTGTCTGACTCATTAACCACATGTAAAGGTCTATTCACTTTACCGCGAGCCAAGGACGCGCGAGCGCATCGACACAAACAAAAATAATTCTTAATTATTAGATGTTAGAGGCTACAATACGTGTGACTTTAAGCACGGCCCTATTGGTCGCCAACCTTTACCGGATAGTCTCTAACATTATAGACTTAAGGTCTTGTTTATAACAAAAAGTACGATTTCACTAAAACGGCACTTTGTGAGGTTTAGATAAGATAAGAATATTCTTTATTGTACACGAGGAAAAAACACAAACATAAAATATCTGTCGGTCTTATTAAATATAATTATAACTTGATAAAGTTCAAATCTCCTCGTTAGAGCCCTCCGCATTTAAAGTCTCGTTAAATGTCTCAGACCTACTTCTCTAAGCAGTGTCTTTAATCTGTGGTGTGCACTCTACACGCGAGTCACACCACACGCGAGTGAATAAATGACAAAATTGACAAATAAAAGCATTTCTGTCAGTGTTGCCGGATGAGGCGATTATGGCGGGCAAAAATTGCAAATGCACGTACTTTTCTTCAACATTTTCAACCTGAAGATTTTTATGCTAGAAATTCCTATACAGGTAAGAAGGTTCCTTTCTTTTAACACTAATTAGTGTATGTATTGATCTATCTTCTGATGCATCGGACAGTGGCGCCACCAATCACAACCTTTTTGTTATTATTATTATTTGTTTTGATGGCAACCAGCCGATGTCGAGAAATTCTGCCAAAGCCAAGTCTTGACACGGAATGGGCAATTCTTTTTTCAGCTACCTACTTAAAATTTGATTTCTTTGTGAAGACTTTGTGAACTATAAATGAAGATTCTATCTACAGCAATGGGCTAGTTGCCCTAAAAAATGTAATTAGTCCGTCTTTTAGATAATTCAAAAATAAGGGACACGTATTTTTTTATTTGTAAATTAGACCAAAAATGACAAAGATATAGCCAAAACTTTCGTAAGCACAACACATTGTAAACTTTTAGTCCGATATAACAACACCCATAAGTAAATCCGGACTAAAAGTTTACAAAGATATAGCCCATTAAAGTTACGTGTGACATCACGCCGTGCTGCATTTTTTAGCACGGAGTGACGTCACGCCACGCGTAACTTTAATGACTTTATCTTTGTTATTTTTTGTTTAATCGGAAAATGAAAAAATACGTGTCCAATATTTTTTTATAATGTAAAATGCGGACTAAATAGAATTTAATTATTTTGACTTTCTAAACTACCCTATTCTGAAACAATATACAAACAACATTAACTGAAAAAAAAAAACCTTTTTGTTTTTAGCCCCATTCTATTTTAAGAATTTAGAACAATTTTTTTTTCCTGATACTACCACATCCTTTTGCATGTCCTAAAGAATGAATGAAATTCGTAATATGGCATTTAAAAAAAACAACAGGGATTAGCTCATACTGTTTGTAATACAGGACCAACGCCTACTATGGTTAAATTGAGTTTTATTTAAAGAGACTGTAAAAAGGGCATTGCTTCACGATTATTTTAGATGGTGATCGTGCAAGCGATGAAACCCCTGGACCAAATGATATATTTGATGTTTGAAAAACATTGCATTATGTTGTACCTTTTTGGTACTATTTAATACCTAAATTGAAACATTTAGTCCCGCGATAAACAGGAAAAAAACGTATAAAGAAAGTGAATGGTTTGTTCGAAACAATTTAACTAATTTATGTCTTTGCATGTATATTTAGTACCTACTTATTTGAAACAGTCGACAGCACTTCAACCTTCACATTTTAGTTGGAAAGTCATGTCACAGTAATGCAACGGAGAAGAGTGCATGTTGGTATAGGATGATGTGCTGTCGACTGTAGGTACCTCAACATATGTTTTTTAATTTTTTTTTTTTGCTGCATCACGAAAAAGTTACGCGTGAAAGAAATTTTTTATTTGACGCTTACGAAATCGTGGCGCCCACGATGCCCGTCACGATTTGATCAATCAATCAATCAATTTATTTATTTTTAAACATATATAAATAATACAAGCTGTTATAGAAATATTATAGTCTCTCTATGTCTTGCCTTTAGGCGTACAAAATTGTAATCCCTACCCCGGTCTTTTCAATTAATAAAACTAATATTAATGTCCAAGTAAGTATGTCAAGGATTCAAACAGAATAAAGTTAGTTCCAAAAATAATTACCAATAAATCGTACAATGTCAAAAGAAAACAAAACTTAATTATACCATTTAAATTAAATAACATTTTAACACACTGGCCTTTTCATTTATATTATTTACCTAGTAGAAAGTCTGCTATGACAAGGTGCAACTTTCAACTATTAGCAATAATTATTATTACACTTATGTTTAATCTTCGGTATTTTACTTACAATATAAAGCAACCCGAGATAGTAAGTACATGTCAAACCTTATTGTTATGTCAATTTAAAATAGTAATAATAACATCCAATAAAAAGTCTATCTAATCACTTTAAACGAGCAATTCTTGTATATATATTTATATATAATCAGAATCTCGGAAACGGCTCCAACGATTTTCACGAAATTTTGTAGGCAGATGCTTTCGGGGGCGTTTAATTGATCTAACTAGGTTACATTTTTAGAAAACGTTGTTTTATCCGTGTTTTAAGGCAATTGAAATTTGCTATGATAACATACAGAGGTAAATTTCGCGTCTACCTGCAAGGTTGGTATAGTTCTGACGGGAAAACGGGCGACCCGTTTCGGGCCCATTTCAAGAGACCCGGTGCGAGTCATGATGTTTTTTTTCCAAGTTCTTTTTTTGTTGGAAAAGGATTATTTTAATTTTATATTACATATTTTATATTACATATTTTATATTACAAAAAAAGTACCGGGCAAAGCTCGGTCACCCAGGTACTGAATGATTGTTTGTCAATACTAAGTAACTATTTAACAAGACGGTGCAGTTCACACTAAAAAGAATAATTAAAATAATCATTTAAATTATAATAACATTTTTCGCATAGCTTTAATTTCAATTGTTTTTTAAATATCGTGTCATCTTCTGATTCTCTTAGGCTATGATGTTAGCACTCCTTAACTATTTCTATCTAATCTCGATGACTGCTAATTACACGACACGAATACGCTACATGCGAATTTATTTGCTATTTTACCCACACCATCACTGCATATACCGTGAAACGTAAACAGCATGTGTGTATCTTGATTGTGACGTGTAACTTATCTGATTCGCTTGTAATAAATAGACAGATAGAAACTTAATTTTTAAGTACCTACTGTGAAGACACTCGTAGCTCCGGCCGCCTGAGTGAACTTAAACGATCACGAAAGTTAAGCAACATAGGGCGCGTTCAGTGCATGGATGGGTGACCGTTCTATGACTAACGCTAGTGGCATTTTTCCGAGCGAGATGGAAACTTTATTTTTAAGTACTTTATAGTAATTAAAAATAAAGTTTCTATTTACAACAAACAAACAAAAACCTTAAAATATGAACTAAAACTGTAACTGTGCAGTAAATGAGAATTAGCATCAACTTAGAGATTATTAGAGAATTTCACTAAGTTAATACTAAAGTTGCAACGAGGTGCAATTCGCCTCGTTGCTTTATATTATTTCTGGCCATTAACAATTCTAAATTTAATCATATTGCGACACTTGACGCAGTGGTCAGACGTAGCTGGAGGTCCAAATAACCCTCAGCTTCCAAACTATGTGGACTTCTTTCTTTTTATCGCACATAATCTAAGTATTCTCCTTTTTTATATTCCAAATTGTATTGTTGTATTTACTTTTTTAGACCTTAGTTAAGACTTCTTATTTATTCTTAGGGCCAGAAGCAATGTGCCTGTATGTAAATGTTATGTTATGTATGTTATGTTATTTCCTTGTTCTCATGTGTCTTCTTCCTCGCTCTCTCCCAATAAGCTTATTAACTATGACAGCTCACATACTCACGACGACAGGTATAATAATATTTACGCTAAGTACAGCACTAATCCTAACACCACCCCAGATTACAGATACTCTTAACGAGATTCCCAAAAGAATCATCATAATTTTAACTTAGGCCCCACGTTGGGCGCCAGTGTCGCAATATTGGGTTCGGATGTGCGGTCGGTAGAATAAAAAACAGGGTATCCAGAGGCACAGAAGTTTATAATTGGTTTTTGAGGTAAAAGAAAGGCACCTGAGAACAAGCAAATAAGAAGTCTTAACTAAGGTCTAAAACAGTAAATATAACAATACAATTTCGAATATAAAAAAAGCAGAACACTTACATTATGTGCGATAAAAAGAAAGAAAGTCCACATAGCTTGGAAGCTGAGGGTTATCTGAACCTCCAGCTACGTCTGACCACTGCATCAACGTCAAGTGTCGAAATATGATTAAATTTAGATTTGTTAATGGCCAGAAATAATATAAACCAACGAGGCGAATTGCACCTCGTTACAAAGTAACGTTCTGTCACGCTTTCTTCTGAGAAATTTGACGAGACAGCACTACAGTTAAAGGGGCGTCCAGTAATTACGTGAGGCATCTTTAAGGATTTTTTTGACCCCACCCTCTAATCCCTTAGTAAGATGTCGTAAGACTTTTCTCGATATAATAAATTTTAACTTTGGAATTTCACACTACGTGATTTTTTTTTATTTTAACCTAATTTAATGCGTTTGATTCAGAATTAAGCTAAAGTTTGTATGGGACAGATGATTGGAGTAGGTCCTATAGTAAAAATTGTTTGTATTGATGAGTAGAAAGTACCCCGAGTCGAGCGTTACTTTAAAAAACAACACCTTGTACAACGGTAAGAGCGAGACGGCTTATGGCGTTGTTGCGCTCTAGATATCTTGGTCGCGCCCCTCAGACAGGTCACTATCACACTCATCATTAAAAAAAACTGGTCAAGTACGAGTCGTACTCGCGCACGAAGGGTTCCGTACCGTTATCTATTAAAACGGCAAAAAAAACACGTTTGCTGTATCTGTATGGGAGGCCCCCTTAACACATTTGCGGACAGGGATGGCTATAGCAGTCTATAACAATAAAAATAACAATAGATCACATATGATGACTGTCCGGCAAAGTGTTAAATATTAATTTTATTCCGTTTTTTAGTATTTGTTGTTGGCAGCGGCAAAATAAATACAGCATCTGGAAAAAATTCTACTGTCTAACTTACACAGTTCATGAGATACAGCCTGGTGACAGACGGACGGATGGACGAACGGACAGCGGAGTCTCAGTAATAGGGTACCCTTTGGATAAGAAACCCCAAAAAACGGACTGGACAACTTACCTCTCGCACATAAACTATTGCCGACTATGTGAGCGAGAGTCAAATAGTTATTCAGACCCTTTCTTAAATTAACCGTCCTATTAAGCACCGTAAAACTGATACACTGTTGGTAATTTCACACTTTTATAACACATCAGAATATAGACAGACACTAAAGTCCGTTTTTTAATTCGATGCAAAAAAAATGACGCGTTGTTACCGCTTCAAAACATATAGGTTTACTCGGTAGATTTTTTTTACAGTGAATAGTAGACTCATATGACCAAAATCTTTATCACACCAATGACATTAAAATTTAATTACTCATAAGACCAAAGTCGAAAAATCACTTACGTAGCTCACACAATTTTAACTTGGAAGTAAAATGTGGTTATTTGGTTTTTACGTATTAGCAACACTCAGACATTGACAGCCTTTGGATTGTATTGAGATGTCAACGTGACAGTTTATTTTTTTTTGCATTGAATTATAAAACAGACTTTATACTGAAAGAATACAAAACTAAGTTTTAAAAATGACAATAGTAAATAAACAATATCTATAAAAAAAAAAAACTAAAAAAAAAGGTATGTCGCCAACACGTGCTATGTCACGATATAAACATAAACATCCACATACAGGCACATACATTGCTTCCGGCTCCACACTAGGATACCCTGAGTCGTGGGAACCAGAACGCGACCGCGAGCCGTGAATAAATAATAAATCCCTTGAGCCGAATTGCTTAAAATAACGCTAGTAGCTGCGCTATTTGAAGCCATCTCATATTATTTGTTGGTGTTCATGGAGTCCTCAGAAAGTGGTTATTTTAAATTCTTTCGTCTATTTCTTCGAAAAAAAGCAGTCAGCGTCGCTAAGTTCTGGGCCGCAACTATCTAGTAGACTTGAAAATTGTTTGCCATCGACACGCTAAGAAGAAGACGAAGGCAAACGAAAATTTACTTTTCAAATAAGCCGCCAAAACGCTATCTTAGGCAATATGGCGTCGCACAGGATTATGACGTCACTTCCCGGTAAACCAACCAATGACGACGAATGACGGACGCCATTTTTACTAGCATGTGACGTTATAATAGAATCGGCCAATCCAGGCCGTTTTCGATACAATGGCGGCAGATACACATTATCTTGTGTTTTTTTACAAATCATAATTGTTTTTTTACTTAAAATGTCATAACCTCGTGAGAACCAATGTAGTAAGAGAAATACAAAAACCATTGTTATTTTCAAGGTCGGTTCTCAGGAGGTTAAAGCGGTTTTAAGACACATAATTTATACGAATACGTATAAATACCTAATACTGTTTTTTTTTCACACTGTCAAATAGCCTAAATTATTACTAATTCTACATTGCAATATCGACGCCAAGTACCGTTTGTATAAATCTACTAGCTCATTTGTTTGCATACAGCAACATCTGACCTGCTTTTTAAAAAGAGTGCCTCAAAAAAAAACTGCGACGCATTTTCGACAGTCTTGTGACCAAACTGGTTCTACAATAAAGGCCACTAAAGATAAGGACTTTGACCCAATCGCGTCATTCACATTTGATTGAGTCCAAAGGCAAAAACTAAAGAACTATCATCGTGCGGGCGATCCGGTGACCATTTCGATCTCTTTGACTGAAGAATACTCACAACATGGATTGACTTCGAATGGGACAGGAATTCAGAAAAAAAATCAATGTCACTTAACGGTGCAACCCGATTCCCAAACACCGGTCAAGTGCGAGTCGAACTCGCGCACGATTGGTACCGCACCATTATCTATAAAAACGGCAAAAAAAAATCATCAAAAATATGGGTGCCCCCTTAATTATTTATTTGATTCTATAGCGGCAACAGAAATCATTATCAGCTCACCGCTGCCCACTGCCGGGTAGGTATATAGGTCTTTTCCCCGAAATGCCATTTATGCCACGGTCTATCGCCACTCGCATCCACGGACCTTCTGCCGACTCAATGACATCGTCCGGCCATCGGGCCGCAGGTCTGCCCACTGACTGTCGTTCTGTTCTCCGCCACCACTCTGTGATTGCCTTGGTCCACCTACCGTCTTCCCGCCTTGCCAGGGCCATTTCCACTTCAGTCTTGCTTGACTCTTTCGCCCATGTCATCAACCCGTGTCCGGCGACGAATGACGACATTGGGTACTCGATCTACGAGTCTAAGATTTAGCATGGCTCGCTCCATTGCTCTTTGTGCTACTTTAATTCGGTGCATATTAACAGAAATAATCAGTGAAAATTTCAACTGTCTAACTATCACGGTTCTTGAAATACAGCCTGGTAACAAACGGACGGACGCTGGACGGACGGACAGCGGAGTCTCAGGTCCGTTTTACCCTTTGGGTACGGAACTCTAAAAAATATTTAATTCTTGGTCACGGACTGCTACCCTACTTGATGATGTTGTTGTTTTTTTAATTTATTTAATAGTCAAGCCAACGGCCCTCTTATATAACACTCTATTTAATTATTATTAATGAAAATTAAGATTAAGCATTTTTAATCTTATAAGGTTGCCAATTGAAGGCACACACAGCATCTTGTTTAGTTTAATTCGATTGAGCGAGTGTTGTTATACTTTGTTGCACAATTAAAAAAACCAGAATAATATAACTTAAATTCTTCTTCTTCTTAAGGTGCCTCTCCGACTATATAGCGAAGGTTGGCAGTCAATCTGGCATATTCCACTCGATCCCTAGCGAGGCGTAACAGGTGTGCAGCACTCGCTATCCCCGTCCAATCCCAAATGTTTTGCAGCCACGACTTTTTCCTCCGACCAACGCGCCTTTTCCCGGCGACTTTTCCTTAAATTACTTTAACTTAAATAACATAACAAAAATTACGTGCTAAGGCGGACTTACTTGTAAAGTAATTTCTTGAATTTGTTATAAAATTAAATTAAATTAAATAGTGTGGTGGGGTTGACCCTTGCTTCTCGATCATGAGAGCCTGGGTTCGAACCACGCATGTACCAATGACTTTTTGCAATGTACATTTGTTTGTTTGTACAGCAACACCATTCGCTAAACAACGGCGACAGGCTTGCCACTTGTCACGTTTGGGACCTAATAAACTCGGCAAAACGTGAGCCCAGTTCTAGTGATTGGTAGTTAGTTCTAGTATTTATTTGTTTTATTTTTTACATACAGATGTTTAATTTTATTATCACACTAATATTATAAACGTGAAAGTTTGTGTGTGTGTTTATATGTTTGTCAGTCTTTAGCGCTGAAACGGCTGGACGGATTTTAATAAAATTTGGTATGGAGTTAGCCGATACCCTGGATTAAAACATAGGCTACGTTTTACCGCGGGGAAATATCTTATTCGCTTATTAACCGCGGGTAACACCGCGGGGCACAGCTAGTCAATAATACATTATTGTTGTCTTTTGCCATTCGGAGTACTTTATCCTTAGATTGTAATCGATTCAGATGTCGATTTATAAATGTGAGTTTTCATAAAAATGTAATTGTAAGAATAAGTATAATAAGTATAGTAAAGCTATGTACAGTTACGACATACGATGTCAAATAATAAAGTAGGTGCATAATATACAAATTAAAATAGTTTTATTCACAGTAAAATCAAAATGTTTACTTTATGAACGTCAAAGTTGTTAGTTTCACAATTAATAGATTATGTGGAGAAGAAGCTAACAAAGAAACTCCACATTTATTGTTTTCAAAACAGTTTCAGCTTAATTAACAAACCTAAAAATGATTACTCATGGATGTGTCAACACCTTGTTGAATACATAAATTTATCTGATCTAAATTTGTACTTCTACAATTGATATAAATTTATACATAGCTGATAATGATAACCCACAAATTATAAAGCACGGTCTTCCTATTATGTTTATATTTTAGTTAGTATCATGTGCATGTATCAAGTATCAACTTAAGTATCATAATTAAAACACGTCTAAACTGACTATATTTTTTATTATTATCTAGCCCTGTCTAAATGTTGTATTTATTCGTTATAAAATTAATAAAAATGAGAGGAATTATAATATGGACGAACATGTTACGAATGAGAGGAATTTATTATTATTATTATGATGCAGGAAGCATTCTTATGCGGTAAACCTAGCAACATTGCCTCGTTGAGTGGTAACATGTTTGACTACCAAAATACAGATCGTAGCCTCGATACTTGATCTGTAAAAACGACTTCAATCGCCTAACCTAACTAACTTTGTTTTACAATATAAATACGGTAGTTGACACGACTAACAATAAATTATTTGATATGCTCGATTAAAACAAAAATATTTTGTAAAATATTTCTGAAAATATATCTCTTTTAGTCAATTACTAGTTATTACAATTTTTAAATAGATGAAACATAATAAGAGTGCTCTGAAATATGACGTCATAAACCGGTATTTTCATACAAAATTCCGTTTTAAAAGTAACTTATTTGACATTTTGTCAACTACCCAATTTTAAAGCTTTACCATCCTCCACTTGCAGAATACGCGCCGGATGCAGCCTATCTAGTCCAACCATGCCCGACACGCCAGGCAAGCGGTTCCACGAGCCGGCTTACCGGCCGTGCGGCAAACTGGGGAGCACCGGCAAACTGGCCAGCAAGTACGCAGGCGGCGGGAAGCTGGGCTCGGGCGGGAAGCTGGGGGGCGGGAAGTTGGCCGGCAAGCTCGGCGGGAAGTACGGCGGGAAGCTGGCGCAGGCGCTGGCACGGCGACGAGTGATGGCTATGACGCAGGGCCCGCCCGGACTCGCCTCCCCGCTGACGTCACGGTCGCGGGACGGCACCGTGGAGCTCCAGATACTGTGCCAGCCCGAGACGCAGCACAGGGCGAGGTGAGCGGGTTAAAGAGCTGTAGCGGGAAGCGAGAATGAGAATAAGAGCGGAAGCTAATACGTGTAGTCATAATCAACCCATTCTGTCCCCACCGAAGGGCACGGGTCTCTTCCCTGAGGAAGGTATAGGCCATACTCCACCACGGGGGCCAAGTCCGGATCGGTGGCTTGTAAGACTAGTGGCTGGCCTTACTGTCAGAAGTTTTCAAGCCGCCCTAAGGCCTCTGACTTGGCTTAACGACTGCCATCTGTCGATAACAGCCGGCACCAACTGCTTAACGTGCCTTGCGAAGCACGGAACCGCTCGGAAAAATGCCACTAGCGTTAGTCATAGACGGCCACCCATCCATTCACTAATCGCGCCCTATGTTGCTTAACCTTCGTGATCGTTTAAGCTCGCTCAGGCAGCCGGGGCTACGATTCGATACGAGTAGTAGCGGGTAGCTATACAGTCGTAGAGAGAAGCAGGAAGCTAGACAGGAACGGGAAATTCGACAGCAGCAGGAAGTTAGACAATACTGGGAAGCCAGACAGCAGTGGAAGCTAGACAGTGGCTTGAAACTAGACGTTAGCGGGAAGATAAGATAACGTTTATTGAACCATAAAAGTGGTGGACAATTGGACATGTAGACAAAACAAAAATTGACTTATACAGAATATTTGGTGCCAAAAGTTAGACTTGCATCACCATAGGCTTTCGTGTCTGTTGCGGACGATTCAAGCAGTGCCTAAGGCTTTTATACTTTTTCGAGTGACTTACACAGTGTCTTTTTTATAGCATCTGCTGGTGAACTAGGTTTAAAGCCTGTCTTTCAGCTCTAGCCTCTCTTGTTAATTGGGCATTTATTTCAGGAAGCTAGGCTTGAAGCTAGGGGGCTGAAGCTGAGTTGAAGTTGTGTTAGCTTAGAGTGAACCATGTTTTCTTTATTTCAGATATCAGACTGAAGGCAGCCGAGGCGCCGTGAAAGATAACTCTGGGAACGGATTCCCGATAGTCAAATTAGTTGGTTACGACAAGCCTGCTGTCTTGCAGGTACGCTTCATATTCATACTAAGTGAAGTCCATGGTCATTGGTGTAGATGTAAGGCAGTCCCCCCTCCCCCCCCCCCCCCCCTTGCATCGATGGGTGATGCTCACGCCAGGATATTATTGGATAGGCATTGGGTTTTGGTGTGGGAGGCCAACGCTTTTCAGGCCGTACTTATTAAAATAAGCCGAGATACGTCAATGACCGTGGAGAATTTATCCATGTAAGTTACTACCAAAATTTCGGAATTTCTTGTTTGAGTTTTTCTCTTCTTTTGTTTGCAATTTTTTATCCACTTCTGTGTCATATTTAGTGCCTTTATTAACTAAAATCTGCGTACCCCTCTGGGATACAGGCTTGATCTTATGTATATATTAAATCTTTTCATAAGCTGCATAAACTCATATATTGGGATAATCACTGTCTACATAACCAGCATGTAACACACCGCAAAGCATTTCTCTCTCAGGTAGAGACTAATATCTAAATCGTGTGTGCGATTTCAAGCGGTGAGGTAACTACGAGATAATCAGGTAAGTTAAATAGTCACCTAACAGTAGTTTTCGAAGCCGGCTGATCAGCAGAAAAACTTTTTTTCCCAGAATAATACCTATCTTATCCCTTCTCAGAGATTGTCAGAGTGGGTTTTTTACTGCTGCCTTTTCCTCCACTATAAATTCAGCCCCAAGACAGCGGCTAACATTGTACTTTCAACAAACAGAATGGAAAATCTTTACGTTGAAGTAAATTTCTGATTTATTATCACCTCAGGTGTACATCGGAACAGACACGGGCCGCGTGGCGCCTCACATGTTCTACCAGGCGTGCAGAGTGTCCGGCAAAAACAGCACGCCGTGCAAAGAGCGCAAGGAGGATGGCACCGTGCTGATCGAGATCGACCTGGAGCCCGCCAAGAACTGGCAGGTCACCTGCGACTGCGTCGGGATACTCAAGGTGAGGCTAGAGCAGTTTAAAAAAGAAAACTATGCGGTAGTCGTTAAGCCAAGTCAGAGGCCTTAGGGTGGCTTGAAAACTTCTGACAGTAAGACCAGCCAGTAGTCTTACAAGCCTCTGCCAATCCGGACTTGGCCCCCGTGGTGGAGTATGGCCTTTACCTTCCTGAGGGAAGAGACCCGTGCCCTTCGGTGGGGACATAATGAGTTGATGATGATGATGATAAAAAGGTTATTTTAAAAAGGGTTGCTGAGGAATAATCAATCATATCGCGGTGTAAGGCACAGCGCCATCTAGTGATGTTTTAGTTTGAGCTTTGTGTAGCCTGACGAATGGCATTAATTTGGCAATAGGCTAGTTTCCTAAAAAAATGTAATTAGTCCGTCTTTTAGATTATAAAAAAATATTGGATACGTATTCTTTCTTTTTTCGATTAAACAAAAAATAACAAAGATATAGCCCATTGAAGTTACGTGTGACGTCACTCAGTGCTGCATTTTGTTATAATCTAAAATACGGACTAAATAGAATTAAATTATTTTGACCCTGGAAACTACCCTATAGCATTTATTGTTTTGCGCACGGTACAGATAAGGTTAAAATTAACAAAGCCATAAATGGTGGTTTGTGCTTCCTCAGAGCTCATTTTCATTGGTAAGCAAAAAGGAGACAAAAAAAAAGCTCGGCTAACACATAGCGCCATCTAGTGAAATTTAAAAACTCTAACGTAGTTTATGCTGAAATATTTTCAGACAGGTTTGACAGGTGTGACTGGTTTTTTCACTGGCCACGATCTTTCTCTTGAATTATATTTAAGACCCGAGCGAGAGACCACTCCCTTTGTGAGTGTGGTTTGGACGACGGCTCTGCAGAACATCTGCTTTTTAGTTACCCCAATCTCCGGTTTTCTCTTATGGATGTCCTGCCTGATAACATTGTCCGACCTACAAATCTTAAACTTATCCTCTCCATCCTCTCCCAGGAAAAATCCCCTCTTGTTTACATTATAGTTAAATTTCTTTCGGACAACAATATCAAACTATGGTTCAAAAAACAATTGACCTAAAAACACTAAGCTTTCCATAACCTTCCGACAAACAGTTCTGATTGACTCAGAACTCTCACCGAGCCTCGTTCGCTTGTGATTGGTTACAGTCTTGTCTAACACGGGACCTTGACGAAGTTGCATTGGACAATCAGTGCACTGCGTCCATAAAACAGAATTGAATCTTTCCCTACATCATCAACCCACCATATCTCCACCGAGGGGCCCAGGTCTCCTCTCTGAGGAAGGTATAAGCGCCGGCCTGCGTCTAAGATTGATAATATAAAAATAAAGTCTCATTATTATTTGATTGTTTTTCTTGATTGTGCTAAGCTACTCGTAGTATTGGTGTTCCACACTTAAACTTAAAAAAATCTTACTAAATCCACTTGTAACTAATAAGTAGAGCCATTTAACATGTAATATTACTGATATTGGTTGCGAATTAGGACTACGCTTTTCTTTTTTCTCAACCACATATTTGCAAAGTCCTTTTTCGAAACCAAGTTGCGAAAGAAGAATAAAAGGTATTCTTTCGCAACTGGTTGCGAACAAGGAGTTTTCATTCTTCTTTCGCACCTGGTTACGAAACTCAGTTGCGGTAGCGGCCGAAAGGGTATAAGCTATACTCCACCACGGGGGCCAAGCCCGGATTGGTGGAGGCTCGTAAGACTAGTGGCTGGTCTTACTGTCAGAAGTTTTCAAGCCCCACTAAGGCCTCTGACTTTGCCATCTATCGACGGCAGCCGGCACCAACTGCTTAACGTGCACCGAAGCACGGAATCACTCGGAAATATGTCACTATACTTGAGCCATTACAAACGTGCGAAGTGAGTCATAAACATTTGTATCTGACCTCTCTCTCACACATATAGGCATATCAGGCATACCGGAACTCTCGCTCGAACTATTATGACTCGGTTCGCACGTTTCTAATGGCTCGAGTACAGGGTTAGTCATAGCCGGTCAGTCACCCACGCACTTAACGCGCCCTGTGTTGCTTAACCTTCGTGGTCGTCCCGATCCATTTCCCTACGTCATCATCCCTAGAATGATAAACGTACGATGCAAAACCAAGCCTGGTTTTCGGCAGGAGCGCAACGTGGACGTGGAGCACCGGTTCGGGGAGGCGCTGAGCTCGGGCGGGCACGTGTCCCGCGGCAAGAAGAAGTCGACGCGCTGCCGTATGGTATTCCGTACAGAGATCCTGAACGGCGAGGGCCGAGCCGAGACTCTGCAGGTCTGCTCCACGCAGATCATTTGCAGTGAGTCCGCACTACTATTATATGAGGGGTGTAAAAGCAAAGCCGACTCTGTCCGTGAAGTGTCAAACTGAGTTATAAATAAGCGATATTCGGTTTTTTTAGTCAACAGCGGTCATAGAAAAAGTTTGTTTATTTAAGGAATTAAAATAAAAGTCTCAGATATTCAAAACCCGAATTAAAATGCTTAAAACATTCGAATATACGCAAGTACAAACTAAACTACATTCACAGGTTAAAATATTCAAAAAGTGGACAGAGTTGAGTTTGCTTTTATACCCCTCATATTTGACTGTTTCTTATTATTATCATTAAAATTCTTTATTGCACCAGTTTTTGTACAAGGGCGTGCATAATGCAGGAAGCATTCTCTTCCAGCAAACCTCTGTTTTTGATGAGACAGGCGACAGGTAGTGGAAGAGAAAATAAATAGATGTGAGATGTAATAAACTTATATAAGCATACGGAAATACATATCGACGCTGGAAAGGAAAAATTATCCAAGCGACATCAGACTAACTTTACAGTAGAGCTGTTTAAAGATTGAATTTTCGGAAAAAAAAATCGTGTAAATTCTTGTAATGGTCCAAATTCTTATAGTTTTTTTTTATCTACGTTATAGTATACGTAACTATTAAAAATAATGCTTAGTTTTAAAGTTAGTGTCGCTTAGTAAAATTTTCCCTTAAAGTAGAGTTGGGAAAAATTGACTAACCGACAAGCTTTGATTAAGGAAGGTACGGTAAAAATGTAATACATATTTTTTTTAGAATTTATATCAGAGTAAAAGTTGCCTTAACAAAATAAAGAACATGTGGAAACTAAATATTAATTGAAATTTTTTTTCCGTAATTTTGACATAAATTACATGCGCTAACACTATATTGCCAGATACTGGAAAAATTAACTAACTAAGTGGAGTAATTACGTACGAACAAAAATGTCAAACTTGACCAAAGGCAAATTTAGCATTTCACAATTATGACAACCACCAAATTTTCAAAAATGGTCGAAAATTTTGTCGGTTAGTAAGGAAAAAAAAGTGAAATCCCGCTAACTCCAAAATGGCGAAGCGACATCTAAAGTCGTCGTAGAAGGACGTGAGTAAGACCAAACGACGCAAAAAAATCAAGCGATTCTAACAATGTATATAACTCAATTTGGCCAAAAATGTCGCTTGGATAATTTTTCCTTTCCAGCGTCGATATTTAACTTAAGTTCTTATGTACATATTGTTTCTTAAGTACATATTTAACTTGTTTCTTAACTGAATTATTATTCTTAAGTTTCTCTTGTAAAATTATTTTCAAGTCTTATAAGTCTAGAACGTAGGCTTATTTTTGTTTCTGTTATTTTTAATACATGTTTCATTCCCTCCAGATGACTTAATTACTTTTAGTACTTACTAACTCGAATTAAGTATGCTGTGTGAGCCTATAATTGGCAATCTTATGAGTCTAAAACTGTTTAATTTTTATCAAGTATAATTGTTTTATAAGAGGGCCGTTGGCTTACCTATTAATAAAAAATAAAAAAATAAAATTACACAAACCACAAAATAGAAAGAAAGAATTTATTTGCACGCTGTCTAGTTTGCACTATTCAATATTTTGGGCCATAAATTAGTTTTTTTTTATGAATGTGTTCTGACGGTTTGTTGGACATTTAAATTGCGGGTATTCCAGGCATGTTTCAGTTAACCTGTAATAAGTTTTTGATTGAAAAAATTTATTCCAAAATGTATAAATTGAGAAACAGCTATTTTTGATTAAAAATACGTAACTATAAGAAAACAATAATATGTTTTAGGACATCCGTAATTTAATCATGCATTTTATTAAAATCATTAAAAACATTTAATTGTGGGGTGCGAGACGGCATATTCCATATAAGAGCACCTTAAACAAAGATCAACCTTCTCTTGATGGGAAGACGCTGCAGGTCTGTTCTATGAAGATGATTTGCAATGAGTGCTAACATTATTACACAAGCCACATCAGACATAAAACTATGTGTGTTTTTGATTTGCTCTCCGTGTTCGGCCTTCGGCTTCGGCTTCAGAGCTAATTTTCGGCCTTCCTTCGATAGGAAGATGCTGAAGGTCTTTTCTACGCAGATCATTTGCAGAGGGTTCTCACTAATGTCTCACATGTCACAAACACGCAATCACACGCCGATACTAGAATCATGATTATTTATTTCACGCTTTGTTTTCTGTGATATCACATATCACAGAAAACAGAGAACTTGACCTTCGGCCTTCTTTTCGTAGGAAGTCTCATAGAATCCTAAACTTTCTTTTTGGAATTGTTTTTTTCATAGATACCGAAGCAACTGTTATCAAGTTTTGTTTTCAATGACTAGTTGTCCGGGCCTGATTCGGACTTGGCCCCCGTGGTCGAGTATGGCCTATACCATCCTCAGGGAAGAGACCCGTGCCCCTGGGTGGAGACATCATGAGTTGATGATGAAAGGTTGCTTGAAAACGTCTGACAGTAAGACCAGCCACTAGTCTTACAAGCCTCCACCAATCCGGACTTGGCCCCCGTGGTGAAGTATGGCCTATACCTTCCTCAGAGAAGAGATCCGTGCCCCTCGGTGGGGACATAATGGGCTGATGATGATGATGATGATGACTTATGTGGGCATGTATCTGGGCAAGGAAGCTTGTTGTATGATGACTAGTTGTCATGTGTCTGTAGTTTTAAAGTGCCCAATGCCCGCAGCACAACCGCCCGGCGTGCCCGAAGTCTGCCGCAAATCGCTGGTGTCTGCGCCGGCGACGGGCGGCCTCGAGCTCTATCTGCTGGGGAAGAACTTCTTGAAGGAGACCCGGGTCGTCTTCTGCCATCGGCAGGACGGCTGCCTCATCTGGGAGGGGGAGGTCGTGCCCGACAAGGAGTTCCTGCAGCAGGTAAAAAGTAAAAGTAAAAAGCCGTTTATTGGGACCGACGATACAGACTAAAAAAATTACTAATAAATTTACAGTTGGCAACAAAAGATGTTTGATTTTTTAGCACTCAGCTGCTTAAAAATCCAACTACATTCGAGATCCTTTTCTTAAATAAAAAATAATAAGTATGACATAATTGGGAGGACGAGATGGCTGGGCGTAGTATTGTGGACGCCCCCTGCCCCATTCTGGGATATAGGACATTAGGTCCTAAGTCCATTACATTGACTTGTCCAGTTAAAACTAACACGAACTGTGTTTATCCTGGCATACAATAAGAATAAGATTTTTTTTTATTCTAAAACAGTTACAGAAAGTGGTTACTTGCTCCCAACCCGTACTAGGATTTCCTGTCCTATGGGTAGCCAGGCAATATTCTTTTCTTCTCCTATTTTCCAAACAGTTGTCAACAACGTCAATATACTTTATGACTAACTTTTTTTGGTCTACGTACATACGTATTATTTTTTATGTAATACATAAAAAATATTCATAAATAATACGTTTTAACCCTGTAAATGATAAGTTGCCTTGACACAAGGGACTTTAGAACGTCGGTTAGTGAATATAAGGTTTACTTTCACTTCCGAGTACCCGCTATCAGATTTGGTAGCCGCCGAGCCAGCGGGTTAAGACTCTCGCGACATTTTTGTAAAATAAAAGACAATCTTCTTCCCACGACTTTCGACCTTGTTGCCAAAATATCTGTAACTCAAATCATTTCATAATCGCATCAAGAATTCCGTTACATTTACATTTATACGACATGTTACCATATTACAGTTTGTTAGCTTTTAGAATATACCTCGGCTGAGCAATCAAAAACCGATTATATTGCAATAAGGTAATGACTTATTTTGTATTGTTATTTATAACTTTACATAACTTCAAAATAGTGAAGAAAAGTTTTATACAGATGTGCTTTCGGCGAAAACCGAAGCCTACTCTAGAGCCCTATCAGACTGTATTTTATACCAAATTTATAATCAGGCCAAGGTATTTATTGTATGGGCCTTGCTGCCTGATTCGAGTGAGTATCTAATAGAAAAATGTCCTCCACAGACCCACCTAGTCTGCTGCGTGCCTCCATACCTCCGTACGGACATCGCGGAGACCGTGACGGTTCAACTGTTCGTCCGTTCGGGGGGCAAAACCTCGGAGCCCCACAGCTTTTATTACACGCCTCTCGCCATGGACACGGGGCCCCAGCACTGCACACGTCACCACTCGCAAGGTAAAAGAGAGCGGGAGACAGCCCGACAGTACAGTTGCTCTGTGGCGCCCGCTTGGCTGCACGGGCGGGAATCTTTGCCTGTTGTGCTTTAAAAAAAAAACAAGAAGAAAAAGTTACTAACACTATGGTTGAGGTCAGAATTCTCTTTTCGCGCCTTTTCGCCGAAAATTAACCTGTTTCGTTTGCGCTTTAGCGTGCAGTCCGTTTATTGCTTTGTGAATGTCATTAATAATTCATTATAAAATAAATAACATTTTGTTTTATAACATGTACATTATATGACGAAGTATTAAATTATTGCTGAATTTATGTCCTGTTGGATTGTAAAATAAAATAAACATTATGCATGGCAACATTTCAACTGTAGGGGAATACCTGCTTTGTAATACTTAATAAATACTTACTTACCTGCTAAAGTGTCCATCTGAAGAATATTCATGTATTCACGCTGTACCATTCATGTCCGACTATACTTATGAATTTTGTTCTAAAACCTGAAATCGTATTGACCAGTGTACTTTAAATAACTTTACGGAGAATTTTGTTGGTCATCATTAATTTCAGGTATTGGAATAAAATTTATCCAATGAAATAATAAATGAAACGCATTTTAAAGTAACGATGCGGAGCGAATACTTCTATTGACGAAAACCCTTTGTCTAGCAATTTAATTAAAACATGCTTAAGTATGTATATACAATAATTTTCTGACGTGCCTATGACTATGCTTTTTTTTCGCTCCGCGACGCCTTTTCATGCAGACAATTAATTATGTGAATACAGGTGTCCGAACGTATAACTTGGCAAAAAAGAGTCAAAATCGGAAGTGAATTTTACCAAAAATGTTGACAGCAAATTTACATTAGTACCTACTACTTATTAGATAGAAGAACACAAGAAAATAACCTAGGAAGACAAATATTACTCTTTTTTGCGAAACTATCATATAAATGAACGAGATTTCTAATTGTTAATGCTGTAATTACTGTCTCACTCATTCATACTACATATCCAGATTTAAAACATCGATTAAATAGCACAATGGCGCTACTTCGTAGAGTCCACATAATTTCGAGTGGAGATTGTACAAAATAAACCGAAAACTTATAAATAAAATGTAAAAAAAAAACTTTTTAAAAGCTTTAGAAATATGTAAGTAAAAAAATATTTGTAAAAAGTAAAACAATTTTTTAAAAATATTTTACAAAAAACAAAGTTTTCAATAGTATACCAGCCAGTGGCGTGCCTAGGGTCTCCAATTAGGGCAAGCCCAACTTATATTTTGATACCTAATTAATAAAAGACCATAATAAATAAAACTTGCTTTCTCTTCGGTCTTCAGTATCATGTGGACTTGCTTGCATAGGTCGAGCTATCCAAAGCACACACTGAAAGAGTTCCATACAGTTTAGTACGTCAGAATTTAAAACCTCGGTGTCGATTTGCCTATGTTAGAGGGAGAAAAAGCAAGGATTTGAAAGCCCCGTAAAAGCCCTGAGTGCTTATACTGAGACAACTATATGGCGCGCTTTGTCACTCCTATGCAAATCGCAAACGCTCTCGCTATCGAAAGTGAATGACAAAACTCAGTATACGCATTCTGAGTGCTTATACTGAGTTTTTTCATTCACTCTCGATGGTGAGAGCGTTTGCGATTTGCATAGGAGTAACAAAGAGACAAATAGATGGCGCGCTTTGTCACTCCTATGCAAAACGCAAACGCTCTCGCTATCGAAAGTGAACGACAAAACTCAGTATACGCACTCTGTAGCGGGAGCGAGATCGATCGATCGATCGAGTTCGAGACGAATTGGCCCGAAGCGACGGCGCGAGGGCGTATTGTTTATTTTATTATATATATTTAGGCAAATAATAATAATAATAATAAATCGTTTATTTCAGGCTTTGCCCATATAAAAGTTAGTACATTTACATTTAGAATAACATCACAAGTTAGTAATAGGTACCTATATAGAACTAAACTAAAACACAACCAAGCAATTAAAATTAATATCAGGGGTGTGAGAGACAGCGACGGTTAGTTTAGACGGTTAGAGACGACCTATCTTTTGGCGGGGTTGGGGGCCATAACGTGCAACCCCACCCAATGCCTCAGTATAGGACCGTCTACGCGGCCGGCAATGATCTTCAGGGGGCCACTGGTGCTGCCCCGCACTCTACGCATTAAGGATGCCACTCTGTTGCGCATTATGGCGTGGAAGCCATCCGTTCGGGCTTCTGCGAACATTCCCGACGCACTACAAAAACGTGGCAGCCCCAGTAGCACCCTAAAGCCATTGTTATATTGGACGCGCAGGGCGCTGTAGGCCCTCTGCGTACACTTGACCCACAGGCTGCTGGTGTAAAAAGATTGGCAATATGCCTTAAATAACGTAATTTTTGCTTCTCGGGAGCATCGAGCAAACCTGCGGGCCAGCATATTACAACGAACCGCCAGCGCCGCGTTCCCTTTCTATGTCTAAATCATCAGACAGGTCCTCCGTGACCCAGTGGCCCAGATATTTAAACTCCGTAACTCTCCTTAGCGGTGCACCACAAAGCAGAACTGGCGGTGTTTTAGGACTTGGCCTTCCCTTTGCTCTGAATACCATCAGCTCGCTTTTTTTGACGTTATATCTGAGCCCATGGGCCACGGCGTAGGACTCACAAATAGCAATAAGCTTTTTCAAGCCACTGACCGACGGGCTCAGCAGAACCATATCGTCAGCATAACTTATATTATTTACAAACTCACCGTCTACTGAGCAGCCGACACCTGCGCTGCTGAGCTCGCCGATCAGTCTGTTAATATACAGATTAAATAGCTTGGGTGATGATATTCCCCCTTGCCTAACCCCACACTCCATACGATACTCGTTAGACAACGAACCGCCCCATCGCACTTGATTTGTTTGGTTTCTATACCAGAAGCCAAACATACTAACCAGTTCCGCGGGAAGATCTGTATCGTTCTGTAGTTTATCCCACAATATATCGTAAGAGACCAAGTCGAAGGCCTTCGATAGGTCCAGGAAGCACGCATAAACAGGCGTTCTCCTATCCACATAGTATCGCAAATATCGCAAAACGCGACTTAGCGCTTTTACATCGGTCTTAAAGATATTCTTTGACCTTGTGAACTTGTGGCATAGCAAAATGCGGCGTACTACTTTTTTGTTCGATGCAGCTAATTTGCGTAGTACTACTTTTTTGTTTCATGCATCTAGGTAAATACGTGTATAGATTTGTCATAGAGCGTCTTGGGCATGCCGGGCTTTTGGGCTTCTATGGAGGTACCGCCACTGACACCAGCCTACACTTTTCCCATTGGTTGAGATCATTATTAGTCGTACAATTTGGCTGCTAGTATTACAATGAGTGATCTTCATACTAACTATGCTGACGTCTAGTTCGTCACGTACCGAAAATGTGTCCTCCAGAAACAAATCTCTTTAATTTATGCACAATATACAACGGATACCGCATGTTGTAATGTAAAAAAACACACTGGAAACGTCACGCTTTCATTGGACATGTGTGTCGAATTGTCTTGCATGCGACAATGGCAACGAGGACTATGAAACTTAGTTGGTTAAGAATAAAAATTCATTCTGGAAGAAATTACTGATGCGATACCGGCGTACTCTTTCTTTTTTCCCCTTTTGTTCAAGCTAGGTCTGTCTAGGTAGAGACAGCCGCCGCAGCTTCGCCCGCCGCCGCAGCCGAGATGGCACGGTACTGACACGACACACTCACACGGCAGCGCTCACGCACCCACACACGCCCCATACGCCCTGATACACATACACGCCTCGCATTATACGACTAGGGCTGCCACCTTCGGAAGAAGTCGGGCCCGGAGATTTGGAGAAAGTAGCTTTTTTAAAAATTGACGTACTTTAGTACGTAGAGGGGTCCTCTAGGATACATCCTGACAGATCAAGTTCCTTTTCATATTTAATTTTTTTTTAAATTTAAAAGGATTTTTTTTTTTAATTTGTTTTGATGAAAATAAAGTAAAAATACTTTTTTTTTAAACAATTAAGTAGAAGAAGTGTTTGCAAATCAAATCAAATGTGTATTTCACATTTACTGTTGGCCCGGCAAAATTCGTGCAGCCTCTGAAATATTATCGTGATATTTTTTTTTCGAGTTTTAATAGGTACTTTCGTTATTCAGGGCGAAAACCGATCCAACAAAGATCTCTAAATCTGTCCAGCCGTTGAGTTGAGTTGTCAATGGTGAAATAAACCCTATACAACAATAATGTGAAACTATACTATTGTCCGTACCTGGTGAATTAATCTGTTAATCCGGACTGGACCCGGATGCATCATCTAAACTCGTAGACTCCGGGTCAAACCCGGCGAGGTAGCAGCCCTAATATATATATACAACACAATTGACACACGCAATTTTGATATAAATGAAAATTTATTTATCCAACCCTTTTATTTTTCTGATCATACTCAAATGACAGAGTCATAATTGTGATTGCATTGATCAAGTTTTTGGGAAATTTAAATTTGCAGCAGCCAGACACTCTGAACTCTAACCGAACTATACATCACATGGGTTACTTGTCAGTGATACTCGCAGCTACACACGGGAACGTAGGTACAGACTGCACACAGGCCCAACGCACCACCCTTAGCTTAGCTGACGCACGTGCCTTCACCGATATCAAACCATTCTTGAAATGGAGCTGCAATCGGCACATAGGAAGTTTAGGTCTTCTTGGAGTACCCTTCTCAGCCAATAACCTAAATTCTTCGTGTCTCCAGGCTCAGGCGAGGAAGCCCGGCCAGTAATGATTTGGGGCGGGAATTCCATGATGCCTCCGCCCGCTCTGCCGGTGCGCCGCCCCTCTCTCATACTACCCGACCCGCATTCCCCGCTCGGGCTCAAGAGCGAGCTGGCTGACGAGACCAGCCAGCACTCTCTGGTCGACCACACCGACACCTCCTGCGGCCCGGAAGGCCCGGACCAGCCATCGCAGCCCCTCACCACCGAGGACCTTAAGGTTGTAGACTTGAGATTAAAATCCGAGACCATAACGAGCGACAGGCAGCAGCAAATAGCGTATGTCGGCTATCCGGACACCATAAAGCTGTCGCCGGGCCAGCAGTCCAGCGAGCCGCAGTCCCCGCTCGCTACTTTCACGCAGCAGCTCCAGGCCATACAGAATCAAGTCCAGACTGACAAGATGGTGGAGACCGTGACGGCCGCCATATTCAACTCCGCCGATCAAGGCGGCCAAATGTATGTGGACCAGATGGCCATGGGCTCCATGCAACGGCTCATCGCCTCTAAACAACCTATGAATATGGAGCAAGACATGAAAGGCCTCAACCCAGAGATGATGATCACAGAGGCTACCATGCAGGGCTCTGTGCTCCAGTCATCGATAGACGCCAGAAACGAGCCGTCGATGATGTATAATCCCTTCGAAAAAATGCAAGCCGAAAGCAGCAGGCAGGCGGAAAGTTTCAATCATTACCGAGCGATCACAAAGATGGAGATCGAGACGTCGCGCATGGAGCAGAGGTTGGCTCGGCAGAGCGCTCAGATGGAAGCGCTGGTCGAAGACGCCATGAAGGCTACCGCGGCTATGTTACCAGCCGATGCTGCTAAACTCGACGAGTTAGTCAACTCGCGAGTGGAAGACCACCTGTCTGGGGCATCCTCCTCTCCCTCCTCCGCCTCTCACGCCTCGGATGTCCTCCTCAGCCCAAACACCGCGCCCTGTCCTCACGTTCCGCCCCCCGTCCTCCCCCCCATGCCCTCATCCACCATGTCCCCGGACGCGATCCTAAATCCTCAAGTGTCCCCGAGTATGCTCTGCGACGGCAGCCAAAGAATGGTGATGCACCCTCCGCCCCCCTCCCAGGAGGAGTTGATGATGATGTCCGATACGGTGCAGATGCCGGGCTCGGTGAAGACTCCGCCGGCGGCAGTCAAGTCTATGATCTTGAACGCTGCGGCAGAGATCCTTACATCGGACTCGACGATGAATGCGCTGGTGACGTCGGCTATCAACACTGCCAATATTCTGACCGGGAATGAGGGTGCGGGCGGGACTGGCCTGAGTACTGTCATGCAAGCGAATGACAGCACTCAGGCGCCGGTGGAACCTGCGGCAGGCGAGGCTCCACTGGCAGCGATGTCGCAAGCGGTGTCGCAGGCCGTGACGCAGGCGGTGTCGCAGGCCGTGTCGCAGGCCGTGTCGCAAGCCGTGTCGCAGGAGATGACGGCCCCCGTGCAAGGCCTCACCGATATGAGCGACAGCGACCTGCTCTCCTACATAAACCCCAGCACCTTCGACCAAGGTGAGTTGTTGGACGTCTACTACTAGGGTTGCCACATCTAATGAACATTAACAATTCGTATAATCACTGCACATTTTAACCGTCCAATGTTTTGAAAGTTATGTATACCTACCTATAAGTTATTAAAAAAAATTATATGTTTTATTATGAGTTTTTTCTAAATTTATACCTTTTTTTTTATAAATACTTATTTATATAAATTTTGTTTTTTACAGTGTAATCTGATCGATTGGAATCGAATGTCTAATGGTCGCCGCGTCGCCCGTCGCGTTTGGCTGTATCGCGCTATCATTTTTGTACATATTTTTTAATGCAACCCTCTATTTTATCAGAGAATGTAATCGATTTGTTATCTTATCGGTTTGTAAGGTTCTGTGCCTATATTCAATGCATTTGATACATTAAATACGTGTTTCTTGGCTCAAAAGGCAGTTTTTATGTGAATTCTTAGTGTATGTTACAGTATATGTTACAGGATATATCTAGAACTGTTTTTCCGATAAAATTATAGTCAACGTATTACACACAACAATATTATCGAATGTGACGATTGAAATGCATGCACAAGTTTAGTAGGTATATTTAAATATATTTTGTACTTTGTCTACAAAATCTGAATGAATGTCAATTATTTTCAAAGTGTGAGTCAGTATTACAGTGCTTCTGATTTTCAGATTAAAGTTCTTCACATTTTACTGATATTCCCAAAAATCTATGAAAACATTTACAGAAATGTGTGCTATAGAATACATAATAGGGTAAAACTACGCATGTTGGAAAATATATTCGAATTTTACTATGTAAATAGTGGTAGGTTTATTTTAAAACATTATTATTGTTAGTTTGTAAGTTGAGATAGGTACAATTTCGTTTTATGTTTAATATCTTTTATTAGGTAATATATGATAAAACAATTGGATGGCCTTTAACCAAGAGGATGTACCTAAGAATATATTTACAAAAATGGCCTTTTCCAGTTTCACCGAAAATTCGCGCAGTCGGGGTGACATTTTGACGGACGCATAAAAGCGGAACTATTTCTATTCTTTCTTATTTGTAACTGGTCCCCCGCCATCTAGAACCGAATTTATTACGTTCAAGCGAATAGGCTATTTGACAGTGTGAAAAAAAACAGTATTATTTATACGTATTCGTATGAATTATAATTCTTAAAACCGCTTTAAGGCATTTTTACTAAAAAAAACATTATGATTTGTAAAAAAACACAAGATTAAATTTGATAATTACGTATCTGCAGCCATTGTATCGAAAACGGCCTGGATTGGCCGATTCTATGATGACGTCACATGTCAGTAAAATGGGCGTCTATCATTCATTCTTTCTTACGTTCATTGGTTGGTTTTCTGGGATGTGACGTCACAATGTCTGTGCGACGCCATATTGCCCAAGATAGCGTTTTGGCGGCTTATTTCAAAGGTAAATTTTCGTTTGCCTTTTTTAAAAGAAATACATGAAATAATTTAAAATGACCACTTTCTGTGAACTCCATGAACACCAACAAAAAATATGAGATGGTTTTTAGAAAACGGTCAAGTAGCCTATTCAAAGTTAAGGGCCATCCATAAATTACGTCACACGCTAAGAAGTGTGATATTGTGTGACAAGGGGTTAAGAGGGGTCCTAAATTTCGTGACGTCACATTTTAAAATCTATTATAATCTAAGTGCTAAAACACGAACATTGAACTTTTTAACGAAAAACTCGAAAACATTTTGCAACTTTATCTGTTCCTAGCTCTATTTGCAACTCTGTCGGAAATAAAAGTAATTTCGGAACTGCCGTTTTAATTCAATAATTTCTAGATTAAAAATTGCAATATATGTTGTAACGAGGTGCAATTCGCCTCGTTGCTTTCTATTATTTTCGGCCATTATTTATTCTAAATTTAATCATAATTCGACATTTGCCACAGTGGTTGGACGTAGCTGAGCCAGATAATCCTCAGCTTCCATCCAAGGTGGACCTGAACGACACTATTTTATCACAACTTTTTTACGTCCCGGATTGCTCTACTCTGCAAATTATTATTACCTATAACAATAATTTAAAATACGAGTATATTCAAAAGGCACATAATGTGCCTTTCTTTTACCTCTTAACCAAATATAAACATTGCTGCCTCTGGATACCCTATTTCATTTTACCGATCGCACTCCAGAATCCAATATTGCTACACTGTGACGTCACTCTAGGGAGGGGGGAGTCTCACATTATTGTGACCAGCTGTGACAAAGACGGAGAGAGGGGTAAAAAAAACATGAAATTCGTGTGACGTAATTTATGAATGGCCCCTTATTTGTTATTGCAATTTTTTGTAACTGTAAAAAAGGAACCACCTCTCGATTCAATGCCATCCCTCGGGCTTGTGGTGTACGAAGCTTGTATAAAATTAAATAAAAAAAATATTTCGCCTACCGCCACACACGCCCGTCTAAATGTGATATAAAATATTATACAAGATTTGTAAAATGTTAAAATTAGTAAAATAATTGACAACGTAGTTTATACTCTAGCGTCTAAGGAAATGTACTGATGTGATGTTTAGAGCAAAGATTACGTAGATAATGCGAAATATATAATTATTCGACATTTCATCAGTCGACCTTGAAAATAACAATGGTTTTCGATTGTTATTTTCAAGGTCGGGTCTTAGGATGTTATTGATTACAGTCTGTTTTTTCATTCAATGCAAAAAAAAAAATGTCACGTTGACACCTCCATTCTCATTCTTAGGCTGTCAATTTTTGAATGTTGCTAGTACGTAAAAACCAAATAACCCCATTTTACTTCCAAGTTAAATTGTGTGTGCTACGCAGGTGTTTTTTTTTAGACTTTGCTCTTACGAGTAATTCAATTTTAATGTCTTTGATGTGATAAGGATTTTGGTCACATGAGTCTTCTATTCACGGTAAAAAAAATCTACCGAGTTAACCTATAGCTTTTATAGCGGACCGCGTAATTTTTTTTTTGCATTGAATAAAAAACGGACCATAAATAGGAAGGTATATCATAGTCGAATGCTATATTATTTAACTGTGCCATTTTTGTGTAGTCGTAGTTATACGCCAGTAGACTTAAAGCATGTCGTCCGAAACGCCAAACACGGTTCTCAGGCCGACTTTTAAGGAACTACGACTTTAAATATCTCATTTATATGAATATAATCGATAAGTCGTGCCTTTGGAAACATAGTCAAATTCTATCACATCAGATTATATTTAATAGCCAAAATTATACAGTCTGTAATACTTACTAATATACAGTATTTATTCGTCGGGACCATAATACAATGAACATGTCCAAGGTATCTAATATTTACAATATAAATTCTACGAAATAGATTGGATTAATATTTATTTAAATTAACTACACTTGGGTAAATGTGATTCCAATTCAATGAGTTGGTGCTGTTGTTCAGTAAATGTTTTTTTATGTTATTATTATGTGCAGTTTTGAAATATTTGTGCTGATTTTGTTGCGAAAATGTCTTCCTTTTATTTTAGCTATTAAATCTTCGTTTGCATAATTTACGCCCAAAATTAAATCAACATACCTAAATAAGTAAATGTTTTTATTTTTTAGTCTTCCATTTTTTTATTAGATATTTTAATGGATCTGATCCTCGATTCCAAATATATATTATTATAGGATCTAACAAAAATGAGTGTCGTAATTTTCGGCATTCAAATATTATGCGATAAGGATCTCGTTCATTTACAATTTTTCATTCATTCTAGCAAGAAAAGTAGCGTTAGCATAAGAAAACAAATCTTGATACAGATTTTTTATAATTTTCATCATTTTTGATATTATTTTAGATCCTTATCACATACTATCGGCGAACATCATTGTCATTTTTTGTTAGAAAGTAATTTAATATATGTTTCATTCAAGAAAATAGGAGCTCCCCATCTCCTGTGCCACACCTAAAAACCAAACCGACTGACAAAAAGAGGGGTTATATCCATTTTATATTATAGAAGTTTTTATTATTGTTATAATTAATATAATGTAGAGTTAAATAGATCTCTAGTCGGTCTGTCTATACTTTGTTCAAACGTACAGATGGGTGTATGAAGAAGGTGAGCAGGCATTTTGCCCAGGTATGACTAGGATAGTCTTTATTTTGAACAGAGTACCTACATAACAATGCAAGTTGCCGCGGTGTTATGACTATCACATGTATGTTATTTGTTTGATGTATAAATAAAAATAAATGTTATTGAAAACATAATACGGCTTTTTATTTAAAATTAGTTTCAATGAAAAACTGATTTCATAAACGAATGACTGATTTCATAATTGATAGTAAGTATTATTTATAAAAAGACTAGCTTTTGCCCGCGATTTCGTCCGCGTGGCCTACAGTATTTATTTTTTCGGTGAATAGTTACTATGTTATTCGGGAAGGAGACAATACAACAAATCAAAAACCATGAAAATCAGTCCACCCCGTCTCGAGTTATAAGTGTTCGAACAAACCCGACTTTGTTTTATATACTAAGATGATTCCTCTAAAGCGAGGCAGTTAGATACTCTGTAATTCTCTTCCTAGTGAATCTTTACCACAGGGCTATTATAATCGAAGTTTATTGAGCGTTTCAAGGATTGTGTTTTTACAAATAATCAGACTTTAATAATTTCTTTACTTTAATAAATAACTTTAATAATTAAAACTTTTATGTCATCATTATAATATCGTCGCTGCGCCTGGAAAGTACGACAAACATTTTTTTACCAAAATTAGTTAGTATTTCTTAGCCCGACGCGCCTGTAAAACCCATTTAGTGCTAGCTTGGAACTTAAAAGTAAATCAACTATATGTTTACTGAATAAAAAAGGCCGCGTAATTGCGAAATTATTGAGTTTTTTCTTTCTCCTGAGTGCTTATACTGAGTTTTTTCATTCACTTTCGATAGCGAGAGCGTTTGCAATTTGTATAGGAGTGACAAAGCGCGCCACCTAGTTGTCTCCTTGTCACTCCTATACAAATTGCAAACGCTCTCGCTATCGAAAGTGAACGAATAAACTCGGTATAAGCACTCTGAATAGTTTGCATTTTACGTTTGTCGGTTTTTCCAAGCGCAACGATATTTTTCTAAAAATTAAAACACTCAATCTACCATTGCACTTCATTTAATTCAATTGATCCTATTTTTATACACGAAAATTACAATATGAGCAACGTTACTAGTATGTATGATAACAAATTAATTAACTAAAACCTAGCAACCCACAGGTCCTTTATTTATACAGTGGAAATTGTATCACTATCTTTATTTATTTATATTTATAAACGTTACAGAATTAATTTACTTTAAATATGATAGAAGGATTGTGCTAAATGCCAAGATATGAACAGAGCGTAAAAGTACAGAATAAGACGAAAATTATTAGAAGGATGGCAACCCAGACTGGTATGGAACCTGAAAACAAAACATGATTTTAGTTAAGAGAAACTCTATTAAAAACCCATCATTTGAAAAAACCAAACCAAATAAAAAAATCCAAGGTTTGGATGTTTACATGTTTGTGACGTCGCTGTTTCTGGTTCCCACGACACAGGGTATCTTAGTGTGGGGCCAGAAGCAATGTATGTGCCAGTATGTAAATGTTTGTTCATTTGAGTTTGGGCAGAAGAGGGCCCAGAGGGAGTGAAATGGAGGCCAGAGGGAGTGTATTTTTTCGCCCACAGATGTAGGCGTTTAAAGGTAGACAGACATCAAGCTGATATCTAGTTGTGCCTTGGGTCCGGAAGGGAAAAAACACGTCACGTGACCCGACCACGTATGTCATTGTACTATAATGCATTAACAGAATCAGGTGTGAAAACTCCCATTCGCAGAAAAGACGAAAGTTAGTTGTTAGTTGAAAAAAATATATCAGCATCGTATTTATTTTACTTTACATATCGTTCTATAGTACCTACTTGTAGCCTTAGCCAGGCAGTTCCGCTCATGTGAGCGCTAATTGTTGCCGTGAAGCGTTCACTTTCTGTGGCATTACGCTTTGGCACACAAAATTATTTGTAATGCCATAATGCAATGCCATAACAACATTAGAAAACAACGTTACAAAATAGACGTGCCACTTGACGGACATCGAAAGTTGCGGAAGAAGCGGTTAACACATCTGCCTACCATGCGAGAGGTCCCGGGTTCAAACCCCGGCTGGGGACAAAAAACCCCAGGTCTTGGATGTTTACATGTCTGTGATATCGCTGTTTCTGGTTCCCACGACACAGGGTATCCTAGTGTGGGGCCAGAAGCAGTGTATGTGCCTGTATGTAAATGTTTGTCTATACAGTAGCCCGTAGCGTGGACTAATATAGACGTGGGTCGCATCAGCGAGGCCCCTTTGATTTCGTTCCCAAGATCTACCCAATAAACCTATCTTACCAAGCATGCATCGACACGACATATGTACCTATGATAGTTATTACCTACTATCTATTGATAATTTTTTTCGCGCCAATAAGCGAAAGGCTACCGTGTCTTTTTAAAGCGTAAAACTAGGAGTTATGTTTTGTTGTTATTTCATGTTCAGAAAAGTGACGAGTGTGGTCAATATTTTTATTTATTTTTTATAATAAACTGAGATTTTAAGTTCGGTGGCATCATATTTAGAGAAGCCTGGCGAGACCCCTTTAAGGGCGAGGCCGTGAGCTAGGGCCCACTTGGCCCACGCCTAGTCTGTTTTTTAGTTCAATGCAAAAAATAAAACAGTCACCTTGACATCTCAATACAATCCAATGTCTGAATGTTGCTAATACGCAAACACCAAATTACCCCATTTTACTTCCAAGTAAATATTATTTGTGCCACGTAGGTGTTTTTTTGACTTTACTCTTATGAGAAATTAAACTTTAATGTCTTTGATGTGATAGGATTTTGGTCACACAAGTCTTTTATTCACGGTAAAAAAAAATCTACCGAGTAAACCTACATATTTTATTATGGTAACACCGCGTCATTTTTTTTTGCATTGAAGTAAAACACGGACTGTGGCTACGCCCGCCACTGTGCTACACGTAGATATTGTGACTCACTTCGGTAGGGCAGGCTGTGGATGCAGAGACGGTTGTCGACGGAGATTGAGAGCAGGGCGGCCTCGCTCCGGCTCGTGATGGCCGGCCCGTACCCGCGCACGGGTACGAACTCGAGGCCCGTCACGAACATCGAGTGCGCACCCGGCACGTGGAGCACCCGCTAGGGGAACGAATTCATACATTACGACGTTAGAACTGGTGTATCACACTATTGACACAGAATACATAATACGGTATTTGACACTATCAACAATAAATTATTTCAGATGCTCGAGTAAAACAAAAATTACAAAATGATTCGGAAAATGTATTACTTTTAATCATTTACTAGTTATTACAATTTTTAAATAGATGAAACATAAAAAGAGTGCTTTGAAATGTGACGTCACAAGCAAGTATTTTCATAAAAAATTCCGTTTTAAAAGTAACTCATTTGACATCCTGTCAAATAGCCAATAGTATAAGTACAGAAGATTCACTACGCAAAATCAATTAAAGAAAAAGGGACTCTAGCGGCGATACAATCAGGTGCAATTCAGATCGCACGGCGCTAAAAAAGCTACGTTATATTCACCTACATGTTGCCTCTCTTTCTACCGCGTAACTCTTACCTCTTCTGGCGCTTGAGTTCCTACCTATTTGCCACTGCGGAGTGGTCGCCGCATGTACTTAGGCGTTCGATACCGACACGCTTAGTGAAACAGGCCTCCTATTGATAGAAGTAATGGGGCAGATTCTCCCACTATTTCCATTGCTGGCTGCGGCCGGCGGCAAAAAAATCGGCATCATCTGTGCAAGCCAACATGAGAGAGTCGACTTGCGCATAAAAAAAATCCCTGGTACACCGTTGTATGATGGGGGTGCCCTGTTCCGAATCAAAGTTCCCGTGGCACCCCCAGGGGTGTCTTGGGTCCGGAATGGAATTACCCCTACCAACCTCCTATAGGTCACCAACCTGTAAACTGAACGCGATGTATATGTCCACCGATCCGCTGAACATAGTGCCGACGCCGACGTATCGTCCGTCGTCCCGCACCGCAAGCGCCGAGAGGCTTTCTTCCATCGCGACCGTGTTCTTTAGGACGCCATCTTTGGGGTTCCACAGCTGTAAGAGTCCCTTCTGCTTCCCAGAGCGGCCTAGAGGGTTGGCGAGCGTGAAGAGTCGGTAGACGCCCTGCTGGTCTTCTACGGGGCCGAAGCTGGAAGAAATATTAAGAAATATCTCGTTATTAACTTTATTCGATTATGTTATTAGTCCAAAAATACATAAGAGATGCATGGTAGGCAGATGCGCTAACCACTGCGCCACAGAGGTCGTATATATAAACATAGATAACAACCTAATCTCAGACCTACCGCAAACATATAACATTTCATCAAAATCGGTCTACCCGTTTCGGAGGAGTAAGCGCAGTAACACTTAGAGGTCCATTATACGATAGGTTTTGCTGTCATTTTTACCACAGTCATGGCTGTGACTGACAAATAACCTACCGTGTAATGCGGTGACTGATGGTTGCATGAAATTGATTGATGAATATTTGGATATTTTGATTTTTGCATCATGCAACTATCAGTCATGACTTTTGAGTGAACGTGTAATGGCATTTCGTCAATCACGCGTCAGTCAGCGCGCAGACAGCCATGGAGTCGGACACGGAACACTTCGAAAAGGCGGCGCCGCCGCCCAACTCTTGTTTATTTACTTAAAAATTACTATCACTACTCAGTAAGATTATAATATTTTATTCTTTTTGTTGCACTAACCCGTGCTAAGGACAACAAACCTATTTAGAGGCATGGGTGCAATTTTTAGCATCTAAATAGGTTTTTAAAAATTATAATAGTTAGCTACTTCATTTACAATAACATAACATAACATGACGTGACGTGACGTGACGTGACGTGACGTGACGTGACGTGACATGACATGACATGTCATGACATGACATGACATGACATAACATATACATACAGGCACATACATAATACAATAATTATATTTTATAACATATTTGCTCGTAAAGTGGTTGTAATTACACCAATTTCAATATCGTAATGTATCTCATTACGTACTTCTGCGATAATGTAATGTAAAAGGCACGTGTTTTTTTTTTAATAAAGTTTTAAGATACTCCGTCTAAAAATGAATGATACTTTTAAAAATCTTAGCAAAGAGGTTTTATGTCAAGAAAGTGGTCAATATTTTATGAATAAAATTAACTTTGGGAAATAAAATATAACAAATAAACATTTAATTCTCTAATTTAATTAATTTGGACAATAAATTACAACCATTTATCTGTAACAAAAACACAAAAATATTAATTTACTTTATTATTAATACTGGCTGTTTTTGTACCTTTGCCTAAAAAAAAAAAGTTGATGCGCGCGCATCGCTTATTTGTGGACAAGTAAAAATAAATCCGCGCGCTTTTTCTTTTCGCTGTATTGTTTTTATTTGAAAATGTCGTCAAGTAGTGATGAATTTATTAATTTGACACCGCCACAAGTCTTAAACGCGGCGAAAAAGGCTACTCTAAGCCTCTTGCCTGAAAAATCGACCGATAATACTTACAAGCCTATCAAAAGGGAGCTCAACGGTAAGTAAGCTCACAAGTCAGAGTTTTATTAATTTCCTCGTAAATATGTTATAAAACGTCGCATGACATACGTGCGCTTTGAAAATTACAGCCGAGGCGATATTACTAGCCCGAGCCATTATTATTTTTGCATCTGTTGGTGGCTTTCGGTTATTAGTGGGTTCTAAAGCCAATAATTGACTACTGTTTTATGTATTAGTTTTCCAATTTGATGCCAGATGTCAGATCCAACATCGCAGTCGAAATTCCAACACAGGCTTTTCTTTTATGAATATCCATTATTATCTTGCGTAAATACGTGGTATCCCTTGTATCCTTTGGGTATGACTGACGATCAGTCAGAGTGACCGTCTAAGGTCTATATTAATTCCGTCAGTCACCAACAATCAAACGTAATTCATGATTGATGGAATTGACTGACGCTTGCATGACATGCGGACGCCTTACACGAGAATTTTATATAATTAAAGAAAGAAGAGAAGAGATAGAGGAAGGTTTATATGTATGTATAATACATTGTCATATCAGTATTGCACCCGTGCGAAGGCGGGGCGGGTCGCTAGTAATCAATAATCAATATCAAATAATCAATAATAATAAGCTAGAGCTTGCTAGAGTCAATAGGCTCTTACTGAACCAACGAGGAACATCGTCGGCTCCATCTTCACTTCCATCAGGTGAGATCGGGGTCAATCGTTGGTCAGTTTTTTATAAAAAAAAAGCTCTGCGAATCAGATCGAAACGTGGTCTGACTCTTCGGATAACAAGACAGTAAGTGTATCCGGGTAACAGTTTATGTAATGTAATTTTTACCGTATCGCTCGTAGTCCCGGCTGCCTGAGTGATCTTAACGATCCCAAAGGTTAAGCAACATAGGGCGAGATCAGTGCGTGGATGGGTGACCGTTCTATGAATAACGCTAGTGGCATTTTTCCGAGCGGTTCCGTGCTTCGCAAGGCACGTTAAGCAGTTGGTGCCGGCTGCCGTCGATAAATGTCAGTCGTTAAGCCAAGTCAGAGGCCTTAGGGCGGCTTGAAAACTTCTGACAGTAAGACCAACCACTAGTCTTACAAGCCTTTACCAATCCGGACTCGGCCCCCGTGGTGGAGTATGGGCCATACATTCCTCAGGGAAGAGGCCCGTGTTCCTCCCATTGGTGACATAATGGGTTGATAATGTGAAGTATGGTGACATCAATGTAAACGATGTCTATGTATTATTCGCTCGCAGTAGTGTTTGTGTGACATATATTCATAGTGTTTAGTTAGCAATAAGTTTTACCTAAAATACATTGTTTCACGACTAAGCACGGCACTTCAGATTCGGAGGTGAACTAATAAACATGTAAACATAAACCCGCATTTTACCTTAAGCCACCCCGTCAGATCAGCGACCCAAGTATTATTTATCACACTAATATTATAAACGTGAAAGTTTGTGTGTGTGTTTATATGTTTGTCAGTCTTTAGCGCTGAAACGGCTGGACGGATTTTAATAAAATTTGGTATGGAGTTAGCCGATACCCTGGATTAAAACATAGGCTACGTTTTACCGCGGGGAAATATCTTATTCCTACGGGAAAATCGATGAACCGCGGGTAACACCGCGGGGCACAGCTAGTATTTCAGATGAATTCTTACCGGCACCGCTTGAACAGGTACTTGGTTCCGTTGGGCGGCTGGCAAGTGAGCTGCAGCAACGGCCCCGCGCCGGCGTCCACCGCCGGCCACACGCTCGCCACGCCATCCTTCGCGATGCTCACCACCATCGAGTCGCACGGACTAAAGTCGAGGTCGTCGATCTGGAAGAGTGGACGGGTTGGAGAGCTATTCTAGTCGAAATTACTTCGGGAGATCGATGGGGCCGTCTAGCGCCACAAATACAAACAAATCTTTTAGAGATCGTTTTTGCGTAGAGTATGGATCAGGGTCGAATTCTGAATTGATAATTTCGATAAGTATATACTTATGTAACGTTCTGTCACACGCGCTTTGCTGAGAAATTTGACGAGACACCACTAAATTTAAGGAGTTACTTGCCGATAAAACTTAATATATTTACAACTGAGGAAGGTATAGGAAGAGGGGGTCAAATCCGGACTGGTGGAAGCTTGGCTTGGCGGGTCTTAGAGTCAGAAGTTTTCAAGCCGCCCTATCTATCGACGGCAGCCGGCATCGACTGCTTAAAGTGCCTTGCGAAGCACGGAACCGCTCGGAAAAATGTCACTGCCATAAAACGGTCACCAATCCATGCACTGAACGCGCCCTATGATGCTTCGCGAACCTTCGTGATCGTTTTAAGATCACTCAGGCAGCCGGGCTACGAGCGATACCCCTTTAGGAGCTGCCATTTTACCCTTTTGTAAGCACAACCTGCATTACACAGATCACAGTGCGTAGGTAGGTTGAATGTCTTAAGTAGGCAAATGGTAATGAGTCTGTTTATGGGCAACCAAGCTAGAATACAGAACTAAATAGGAAGCTACCGTCTTCCTTGCGCAATAATAGATGCAACTTTCTTTTTACAATTAGCCAGTTATACAACTACTACACCAACATGGATTACATTATACATGACATTGCTTGGACACAATCATATTGGTTTTAAATACTCGATAAGCTAATTGATTTTGAAGCAGTCCAATGCCAAAAATGTTCAATCAATCAAAATCATTTAAATCAACGTACATTCAATCAATTTACATTCTGTTTCTTGAATGTCAATAGGGAATGGATGAAAATATCAGAAGTGCTTGATATTTTTTTTGGTGATAGGAATAACCTTCCTTAACGCGGGAAAAAAGTTTAAATTTTTTTGGCCCCGTAGTTAATTTTTAAATATACTTAATATTTTTCCATTCGTCGTTCTGGGCTTAGTACGGCATATCAGACATATTCCTTAGCCGCTACGTATGAAAAAAAAATCCACCTTGAAAAGCTGTCAATGTCACCACAGATTGTTTTTTTAATACGTAGCGGACCAAGGAATATGTCTGTTAAGCCGTACTGAGCCCAGAACTACGAATGGAAAAATATTAAGATTATTTAAAAATTAACTACGAAGCCAAAAAAATTGAAACTTTTTTCTCGCGTTGAGGAAGGTTATTCCTATCACCGAAAAAAATATCAAGCACTTCTGATATTTTCATCCATTCCCTATTGCATTAGCCGTATTTGTAGTGGAGTGGAGACAAAGGCAGTGGGGGAGAAACCCCACTTTGACCATCTTTTCTAAAATATTTTTTAACTTAATACATCAGAGTCTAAGGCTGGTTTTAGAGTCACGCTGACCACGCGCTGACCGTCAGCGCTGGTAGACAAAATATATCGGTGGTCAGTCCTGAACGGTCGGCGGTTTCTAAAACGCTCCTTAGGACTTAGTACATATTGGCCTGTCATCGCCGAGTGTCAGCGTGAATCTAAAAGCGGCCTTAGTATATGACAAGATTCCATTATTGCTATAACTTTAAAGGTCAAAACATTAGCCAATTTGTCCCATAAAAATAGGAAAAACAATAACGCTGCTACCAGACACACTTATTGAAACTGAGGTTATTATTTTACACAGACTGAATCTTCTGAAATTGTGCCCGGATAACGGGCTTGTTGTTTGGGATCTAATAAACTCTGCAAAACGTGGGCCCAGTTGTAGAGATTGGTACCTTCTCGGGGATAACGGGCGTAAGTTTTTTTTTTAACAGAATCTTTATTTGTATAAAAATTATCAGTTTTATCAGTAAATCAAAAGCAGTATTTTATTCATAGCTTTTATAGTAAGTAACTAGTAGTATAGTAAGTAAATAATTTTCTCATCTTCAGCTCTGATATTGTCTGATGAATTGAACCTGTTATTTTAAATGATGTTAAGAGAGGCTCAGGAGGAAAAAACTTTTTTTTAGTCTTTTGATTATTTTTAACAGGCCTAATATAATAACATCCACACAAAACAATCACTTGTCCTATTTTCAAACTAAAGTCTGATTTTTAATGGGACGCTTTCAGAAGAACTAAAAAAAAAATTACGGCTGTCAATCGTCTGTCAAAGGAATGCAATTTTGGACCTCAGCCCAATAGCCATGTGTGATACATCATAAAATAGGTCTCAGCGAGCTGAACAAAAGTTTTTTTTTTTTTTTTTTTTCCTTAATGGCAACTTGAATCGGTCCTAAGTTGGACGACTACTTCTGCCAATGACGAGTCAGTCATGGGAGTGACACAAATACAGGTGACCGGTTATCCAATCTGTAGCCGTAGGCCGGTGGAGAACCTAAAACCAAAGGACGAACACAAACATATACCAACACCACCAGTTATAAGAATGTTAATATCTAATAGCAGACGTTTACAGTTTAATATTGTTAGAACAAATAAATGAAGCCAAGGTTTTAACAAAGGTAGTGTTAACGTATTTCAGAATGGATTTAAAGTCAGTAGGTCTTTGGACAAAAGGAGGCAAAAGGTCATAGGGAACACGATAATTTCGGGCAATTGAAAAATATGTGACCAGGGGTTCCTTCGTCCAGACCGCACTCGCAAAGAGAGCTGTCCCTGACTCTAATCTTGGCTAAAAACACCGGAGAGCAAATGTGATTAAGGCGGAGGCGGCATATCGTGGATGTGGTTCTTTTGTCCGCCACGCGAAATTTAAAAAACCAAGGTCTAACGGGAATAGTGGGTTGAATATCTCCATAATGTTTGCCTTTAATTTTCCGAGAAGTGTTCCATAACTCGCCCCAAGTATCCAGCATTCTAGGTTTAGCGGTGGCGCATATGTCTTGTGCGTACAGTTTATGAAACACAGTACCAATTTTAGTAGCCTCCTTGGCACAAGAATCAACTACTTCATTCCCTTTGATTCCACAATGGCTGGGGATCCAAGCTAGCACAATCTTGAGGTTCTGAGTATGGCACCTGTATAAAGATTCTCTAATTTTGAAAATTACTTTAAACTTGTTTTTAGCCCGGAATAGATTGGCAGAAATAGCCTGAAGAGAAGATCGACAGTCTGTGAAAATAATACTTTGGGGGATTTTGTGAGCTTCAATATATTCAATAGCCTCTAGCAGAGCTAAAGCCTCGCCTGTGAAAACTGAGGAGGAAGGAGGGCATTTACCATTCAGCAGTATACTATATTTAGGAATCCAAACAGCGGTACCAACACTTCCCTCATTGCTAAGTTTTGACGCGTCCGTAAACACAAGTAGCGAGTCGTTCCAGTCCGACCTTGTTTTTCATTAAATGTTCCATCACCTTGCTGAGGGTGGGTGACATAGCTATGGGACGATATCCTGTGCAATCACTGCTATCCTTTCCTGGTTTTAAGACGGGAATTATAATCTGAGATTTGCACTGTTCAGGAGGGCATCCAGTCATAAATATTGTATTTAAAATATCTAAAAATATTTTTTTAGCTACGACTCCTGCATTTACAATAAAGGGATAGGGAATGCCATCTAAGCCGGGAGAGGAGTCAGTAAGATGGCTCAGAACCAAAGTCAGTTCAGCAAGAGAGAAGGGGTCATTTAGTCTATGACTTGAATTAGAAGAAAGACAAGTAATGGGTGTAACTTCTGAATACAGCGGGACCAAAGCTGGAGCTAGTTTACTAGCGAACCCCTCGGCCCAGGATGATGGGTCGTTGGATTCTCTATTAGTGTCTCTGAAACAGCCACGAAATTTTTTAATATTTTGCCAAACAATGGAAGACTTTGTGCGAGGTGATAGGTTATCGCAGAACTTCTTCCAGCCCTGCCGTTTCTTTCTGCATAATAGCCTTTTAGTCCGAGCTGCAATTTTTCGATAATTTAGAAAATTCTCTAAGGTCATTGCCGAATCGTACCGCTTCTCTGCCTCCTTTCGTAAATTTATAGCCTGTGTGCACTCAGAGTCCCACCAGGGTGGAGACAGAATTCTAGAACAGGAGTTCCTCTTTTTTGAGGGGAAGGAGGCATCAGCAGATTCGATCATGGCCTTCACAAATTCATTGTAGAGATCCATAACGTTACAGCTTTGCACTGATGGAAAGTTTGCTACTTTTTGGTCTATAAACTCTGAAAATTTTTCCCATTTTGTAGAGATTATTTTGTGCTTTAACAAAGGAGAACTGCTAACTACCGGAAAAACTCGGTCTGGCAGATGAAGTAAAATTGGGTAGTGATCGCTGCCAAAAGAATGAGGGAGAACAGACCAAGCTAACTGTGAAGCGAGAGCAGCGGAACATAAAGAAATATCTACAACACTTTTGGGGTTCTGAGTAGGATATACTCTACGAGTAGGGGAGCCATCATTCAAAAGGACCACATTGAATTCATCAAATAATTCCAGCAAAAGGTATGAGAAGGGGTCACAGTGATGGGATCCCCATACAGTATTGTGACTATCAAAGTCACCAAGAATAACTAGTGGAGCTGGAAGAGAAGAGAGTAACAGACCTATTTCAGGAATAAGTGCCGGATGGGGACGTGGAATGTAGAAGGAGATGAAGGATATATTGAGAGCCCTGACAGCCAGGACATTAATACTTTCTGGATGAGTAGGAAGATTAATTCTGCTAAATGGTAAAATTTGTGAAATTAAAATAGCTGTACCTGCATAGCCATCAGTTCTATCCTCCCGGAGACAGGAGTAGCCTGAGACCGCAAAACGGGAGCCAGGCTTAAGCCATGTCTCCTGGAGGGCAATAACAGATGGCTTGAATTTGGAAATTAAATATAATAAATCTGATTTCTTGTTGTTAATGCTCCTACAGTTCCACTGAAGGGCTGTCGGAGCCATTGTTAAGTAGAGATAGGAGAGGGATCAAGCTATTGCGGATATTGTTCGGTATATACTCGGGTTCAAAGCGAGAGAGAATTGATGTTAACGCTACTGCTAAAATCTCCAGAAGATTATCTTGTGGCGTTATATCCTTGTTGGTTTGCTGAAGGGCACACCCGTTGGGAAGAGTTGAGGAAGGAGTTTGCACCAGGGCCCTGTGCGATTGAATGTTGTACCCTTCAGAGGCAGCTGGAGAGTGAGGGCGGCGAGTACGCCTGATTATTTTTGAGTGTGATTGAGATGCACATGGTACAGACTCAATCACTGATGCAGGAGAGTTGGGAGACATTTCAGGAGCGAAAAGAGTCCTGGCAACTTCAGAGTATGGTTTTCTTGGAGTTTGGGGGAATCTGATTGATGCCTCTTGAAATGAGAGATTCTCTTGGCTCATGACCACTTTTATTGACTTCTGCCTATGCAGCTCTGGACATGTGGGTGAATTAGCGACATGAGCACCTGAGCAATGTAGGCATGTAGGATTTAAGACATTACATGAGTCTCCTTGATGAGGCTGCGCGCATTTAAAACAACGCGGCTTAGATCGACACTGTGTTTTAATATGCCCGAAACGGCAGCAATTTTGGCACTGAATGGTTGGCAATAGATAATTCTCAATAGGAATTGCTGAATGGTAACTGAACACTCTAGGAGGAAGAGATTGACCCGCAAATGTCAATACAACACTCTGTGTTGGTATCCAACTTGGAACACCATCATTAAAGGTTTTCCTATTTAACCAGCGTGCACGAACTACAGGGCCAAAGCCATCAGGGACTTCCACTGAGGTAACCAGTTCTTCCATAGAGAAGTCAACCGGTATACCTCTGGCCAACCCCATTCGAGAAATATTAAATGATGGGATTGATGCATTGTATTTACCCAAGGCGAGTGATGGATGTTCAAGAAATTCATTGGCCGATTCAGCATTTTTAAACTCTACAGATACTCTGTTGCGACCAACATTTTTCACCCCGTCTTTCTTTATGTTTGTTATGCCATTTTTAAATAAATACTGGCCAAACTTTAATGAACGTATTGTGGATCCGGCTGAGGGATCATCCTCTTGGCGAGAAACTTGAACTATATAAGGACCTTTATCAACCACAGGGTCATAAGTTTTTTTGTCAGCAAATGAGGGTAGTGCAAACACTGTCTGAATGGACGCGGAAGCCTGAGCTGGATCCACAATCGTTTTCTTGGGTGCTGCTCCTGGTTGCGGGTCAACAGCTCTCTTGCGAGGGTTTATATTAATACTCTCTGCTAATATCGGTGGACTCGACACTTCCATATCATCAGGAGGGTCAGGGGGTTTGGGGTCCCCCATGACTATTCACGGGGAAAAGAGGACAAAAACACTCACCTTCACCAACAATCACACAAACACAAGCTTACTACAAGGTTTAGGGGCCCAAAGGGCACGTTTCGGCGTTTTTTTCGTGAAAAAACTGTAAGGAATCAAAAACGCGTGTGACCCCCAATCACTCTGACAGCAGAAACTCAACCACCCGAACAAAAGTTACTATGACGCCAACAGCCAAACGTTTGTCGTTGCGGAGTTATTCAATTCAATTCTGTTTTATGGACTCAATGCACTGATTGTCCAGTACAACTTCGCCAATATCCTGTGTTAGACAAGACTATAGCCAATCACAAGCGAACAAGGCTCGGTCAGAATTTTGAGTAAATCAGAACTGTTCTTTTTTTTTTATTTTTTTTTTAAATATTTTTATTTAATTATAGTTTGCGGAGTTATATTTTATTGAAAATGTTAGTTTTTTTTTTTTTTTTCAATGTATCACACATGGCTATTGGGCTGAGGTCCAAAATTGCATTCCTTTGACAGCCGTAATATTTTCTTTTTTTTAGGTCTTCTGAAAACGGCTCATTCCCTAGAATTCTGACAGTTATCAATTTTTGACATGTCACAGATTAGAAACCTTTTTTGGCCGGGCACATTTTTCAATTTCAATACGAGTGTGAACATCTGAGTCTACACATTTAATTTGTTAGTGAATATATCGATTTTATAATGTGTGGAGCTCCAAATTAAATGAGAATTTAAAGCGGGTGACAATTATGTCCCTTTTCACCACACAAACAGTAAAAAAGGACAAGTAAAGAAAACATATTTTTATTAAAATATCTAATCGTCATTAATACTAATATCACTATCTTCATCAACATCATCATCGCTGACATGAATTATTAAGAGAGCTAACAGCGGCATACTTCATTTTTCTAAAAAGGTTTACGAATCCTTGAATTCGTAGGCAGTGATGCCAGCTAAAGAATAAAATAAAGTAATTAAAGTTAATTCGACATATTGTTCGTGATATTGAAATATTTATTATTTTTGTATTAGGTCACTTGAGTAAGTAAATATTTAGATTAACCTTTTTGTAGGCAAAACATAAAATATACGTAGGATTTTATTTTTTATTGGCCTCAAATGGGTCAAGTTTGTCCCTTTTTCGGTGGAGAACTTTTTCAATAGCAACACTTATGAAATGTCAGAATTCTACGGAATAAAAAATCAGAGTATAGGTTACCCTGCGCTATGGCACAAGGACAAAAATCATCACAAACGTGGAAATGTACCAAGATTGAAAACAAATACCTTCAACACAGTAATATGACCATTGGAAATTAAATTACGGAACATTGACATTAGGCACACAGAAAATATTTAATTAGTTTTTTTCTAATAAGAAAGTGTTAAAGAGCATACCTCTTTTGTGTGGCCCTTGATTTCACAGAGCAGCTGCATCTTAGGAAAGCTCCATAGTCGCACCTTGCCGTCTGTGCCTCCGGTAGCCATCAGCTTGCCGTTGTGGCTTAGCCGCACCACACGCTGCATGGCCTCATCACTGAAGATGAGATGTTGATAAATAAATAAGTAAACATTTACCACAACACAATCATTTGTTTGTCTAGGCTCTATTCTCTTGCACATCCACCAGTGTTACTTGAATTCAAAATATCTGTGGAAGACAGTGGTTTTTTACTTTCTCTTAATAATAATGATGTAATTTTTTTATATGTGTATCTTATTATTATTATGTGTAAGTACATAATAATGTGTGAGTTTATTGAATGCACCTAATATAAGTATGTTTTTAAATTTATTTAATTACTTTTGCATGCCTACCGACTCTTTCCTTTACCTCCTGCGGTTGACTGGTATAAAAATAGCGTTAAGTCTGCCGCATTATACAATATTTTTATTATAAATTTAAGTGCAATTAAAGTATTAAGAATAATAATAATTTATAATTATAATTTAAAATGTCGTATTTAGATTAAGTAATGTATATCTATCCAAATAACACATTGTATTCTTCATGTAATATCACTATTTATATTGTAATCTTTATCTAATAAGAAAAGCTATGTCCACCAACATCCCATCACGTATCAAATTATAAATATGCATTACTGAATAGATGGATTCAATAAGAAAACCGAAAATCTTTTAGAGACACCTTATCTAATCATAGTTAAGGAGATAAACCCCACAAGAATTTAATCACAACTTACCCAAAATCAGTTTGTACACTTTCAGATGGCCGTATTTCGAATGATATCCGCTTCTCAGTTGAATTACTGTTTCTGTCTGTCTTAGATATGTTGTCATTCTCTGACACAGTGCGTCGACGGCGTCTGACAAGGCCATTTTCAGCTTTGAAGCTACCCCTCCGCATCTCAGCTGCGTCCACCATGCGTATGTTGACACGGTAGAGCTGGCAGTGGCTTTCTTGGCCTGCTGTCAGGTACGTGCGGTTCTGTAGGGCTCGCACAGAACAGTTCATCACCACATTGCCGCCAGTCTCGTGTCGCATCACCTCCTCCGCGATGAATCGACTGCCATTGTGCGACAACTCGAATATTTCCTGCAGCAAAGTATCAGTTTAACGCACGGATTGCTAAAGACGCAACGCCATTGATAATTATGAAATTTCATCGAAGCTAGGGGTGGTCAGCGCAAATGACACGTAATGATAGACGAGTTCGGAAGTCAATGATGTTTGCTGTTATTATGAAATGTTTTACTTACGAATCCGTTAGCAACGCCAGTTTTGGATGCTCCTCCTCCCCCAGCCACAAGGACGTGCCTGTTTGTCAAGGTTTGGAGCGTGTAAAGTGGAAAATCCACTCGGGCTAGTAGGCCATCGGTCCGAATTGGTGGCATTTTGGCCTATTTCATTGAAATCACTTTGTTAACACTAGTTTGTTCACTAGCAAACACTAACTGGGTACAGATGGAAGTAGCATGAGTCTCTTTTGTTGTTGATATTCACTAAAATTCGTAATAATATGGGAAAAACCAACAGTAATTATGGACAAAGTTTGCTTCAAATCTGTGAACTTCCAACATGACAAAAGTCAAATTTGACAACTACGAGCGTTTGCGAAGCTAGCTTGCTGTACATTACACAGCGTTTAAAAAAAACAAAAAAGATGTAGACTCCGTAGCCGGAACCCGCGGCGAAAGCCGGACAAGCACATTAGCGAAATTGATAAAATCTCTTGGTTGTATCAAGGAGAATTAAAGACAGGAGTGATATTCCCATACAAAAAAACGTACGAATCACAAATTACGTGTAATCACCAGATGTCGCTACCGATAGACCGCTGGCATTGAATATTCAATGCCGCTAGTTATTTCAAAAACCGACAGATAGCGTCGCGAATTTTCTCTCAACTATGCTAATGCAGACCTTGAAATACCGCTATTATGCTCCTAACGCTATGCGTCATAACGCTATGAAAAGCTTCCTAAAACGTTATTATTTCAAAACGTTATACGGTTATAACGTTATTATATTGGTCGAATAGCGCTATTCCAATAACGTTATGCCCGATTTAACTTTATAAATAGCGCTATGATAGCGTTAACGTAACGTAACATAAAGTTATATGGCATCTCTTTCACACACATTCCGCGATCATCTTCTTATTATATACAGGGTGGAGGGTGGAATTTTGTAATGCCACCTGAAGGGGAAGTACTCTTAATACTGTAGATAGAAAATTTTACTCAAAGAAAACATTCCTATCTTTTTGAAAAGAAAGAAAACAACTGCATTCAAAGATCTTTTAAATTTTGCTTGCCTCACCCGGTAATCGAACCGACTAAAATCTGTGAAAGTTGCACCCTGTACTTTTATTGCAGCGATCGTTAGGGTCAATTATAAGGATGAAATCTCTCTAACAAACTTCATAAATTAAATGAAAGGAAAACAATGAAATCTTAAATTGTTTTAATTATTTACTGGTAAATGAACTAATTAATTGCTCGAAATGGGCTCCATTTTCTTGGATACACCGATAGTTTCGATTACCGGGTGAGGCAAGCGAATTTTAAAAAATCTTTGCATGCAGTTTTCTAACTTTTCAAAAATAAAGAAATGTTTTCTTTGAGTAAAATTTTCTATCTACAGTATTAAGAGTAGTTCCCCTTCAGGTGGCATAACAAAATTCCACCCTGTATATAAAAGGAGAAGCTGACTGACTGACTGACTGACTGACTGACATATTATTATCAACGCAGGGCCTAAACTATAAGGGTAGAAACTTAAAATTTTGCACTGGAGTACCTTTTATAATGTAGGGGAGCACTAAGAAAGGATTTATGAAAATTCACCCCCTAAAGGGGTAAAATGGGGGTGCAAAGTAGTATGAAACTTTGCCATTTTTTAAGTTATTTGAATGAAATTCAGTACAAAAGTTTTTCGTCAAAAATTTTGAAACCCATTAAATTTTTTTTTTAAATCATCCCTTAAGGGGATAAAAGGGGGGTGCAAAGTTAGTATGAAAGTTCTCTGATTTTCAAAGTTATTTCAATAAAAAGTGTTATTTGTGAACTCACCCCCTAAGGGGGTAAAAAGAGGGTGCAAAGTTAGTATGAAACTTTGCCGTTGTTGAAGTTATTCGAATGAAATTCAATATGAAGGTTTGTCATTAAAAGTCAAAAATACATGTAAACATTGACATTGAGTTTTGGAAGGGTCTGAAAAATAATTGAAAAAGGAAATCAAAGTCATAAATTGATCTTTATTGTTTTGCTTAGTTAGGTACCAATAAACTTATTAAAATGAAAAAGCCACTAGATAAGAAAAATACCAAAAATTAAAATGATGAAGAAAAACATGTGGTCAATACAAAACTAAAAGCTGTAAAGCCAAAGAGAGGGAGCTGTTTTTAGTTGATTAGCCAAGTGGATTCTACGTCTCATTGAATACGTCATTAGATTCACTAGCTGTTAAGTTTATGAAGGAAGCTCATTTAGTTAGTAATTTGTGATGAGGTACCCATGACAAAGTTATGATAAGTATCCGATTTTCGCCTTGCATTCCTTCGTGAGTAGCCAGAACATGTCCAAAAGAGCAAGATTGGCTATCCGTAATAGTGTGCTGGTTCCAATACTGATGTAAGCATGGTAGCGAGATTTGGGTATGGCAGAAGAATCATGAAAGTAGGATTAGTGCAGTACAAATGAGATCATTAAGAAATATGTGTGGTGTTACTTTGAATGACAGAATACGCAATAGTATGATCAGAGACCGAGGATGTAGAGAAAGAGGATGTAGTGAGTGACTAGAATTGAAAAAAGGAATGTTGCGTTGGTTTGGAGATGTGGAGAGGATGAACGAAGAAAGACTGACAAAGCAAATATATCGAGCGAATGTGAGTGGAAGGGCCGGTAAGGGACGCCCCAGTTGGACATACTTCGACCAAATAGGGGATGTATTAGCAAAGGGCAAGTGTCAGTCAGTCCGTGGTCTCTGCCTACCCCTCTGGGATACAGGTGTGAGCTTATGTATCTGAATGTATTAAGAGATTTATATCTACTGGTGGTTGATAAATACAGAGGCGTCACCATATAAAAAAACATAGTGGAATATTATTTTGCGTCTACATTTTACCCGAGCGAAGCCGGGTTTTCGTCTAGTTAATAAATATTTACAGAGTGTAAATAAAACTACGGCAGATATAGAAACAACAATAGGTACAACCAGTACACAAGTACCTAATGTAAGATAGTAGTTAAAGTCATAGGTACAAAAACATTATTTTTCTGGATCTTTATGATTTTTTTAAGATACAAATATTTCATTTTCTTAATGACCCTATTTTCCTTAATTTGGTTATACAGTTATCAGGACAAATCTATTAAAATAAGTACAAACCTATTTATTTGATACTTGATAATATATCCCGATGATTATATGTGATTTATTATGAAATTGTTTTTATTTTGTTTGGCGACTACACATTTCGTCTACACTTTAAAACATTCAAAACTTACTAAATTGATGATCGCTTACATCATACAAAAAAAAAAAACCAGGTCTTGGATGTTTACATGTTTGTGACGTCGCTGTTTCTGGTTCTCACGACACAGGGGCCAGAAGCAATGTATGTGCCTTTATGTAAATGGTATGTTATGTTAAGACGTTAAATTAATGGAGTTGTCGCAAAGAAGTGTTTTAATCTCGTTGAAGAGGCCATGATAAAAGAAAAGTAACTGGCGATAAAAAATCGTTATAACTAATACTTTAATAATATAACCTATCGAATAGTAGTCATGTAATGTAACGCTATCTAGCGTTAATATGGAGAACAAGTTCGTTACCAAAATGTGCCAAAATATAGCGTGGCCTTTAGTTTGTAGTTGTAATCGTAAATACACATTTTTGTTAGTGTGCGTAGGTACCAGTGATGGATTTCGTAAAGCTTGATTTTTTATTCCGTAGAATTCTGCATTTGATGAGGAATTTAATTTAGGACTTTCGTCTTCGCTATCAATTAGACATTGTGCAGTGGCCATGCAACGATAAAATTGCTCTTCAAAAGACTCCCTGTACTCCAACTGACTCCCATCGTCATCAATAACGATTGATTCAAGCTCATCCTGAACATCATTAAACTTCTCAAAAAAAAAGTTAGCCGACTGCATTTGCACATGAAGTTCAGCCTTTTGAGCTTTATTTAAGAGTTGATCTACATATCGTGACACGAATTTTACAAAGAGAGTCAACCTACCATTCAAGCTACCTCTTAAAACTACACCTATTTAAACTACACTGGGTGCCAAAAGTACTCGACACCTGAGTAACTCGATACTTTTTATACAAGTACGATACCGGTATCGAGTACTTTTTATACGATACTACTCATGAGTAAAGTATCGATACTTTTGTTTCGATACCATATCCCTAAGCTAGGCAGGGATCCCCCACGTAATGTTTTACTATCCCGGTCGTTCTGACAGAGTAGGATGGATATATTTTATGAATGAGTGTGACAGAGAAGTTTTCATAGCATTATTTTCGATTACTATACTACCTACACACAAGCCGTGATGCCAACTTAGCTACTTTTTAGCTAGCAATTTGATTAATTTGTGTAACAAGCAAAGGATTTTATGAATGTTTGTAAATAATAAGACAAGTTTTCACACACGAAGTATTTAGTATAATTTTGGGCTAGTAGTATTATTTTAATTTCCATAGATAATAATTTTCTGAACGTCTGAATCCAACACTGGTGTGTCAGTAGCGAGCGAGCCCTCGCACGGTCAGCATGTCAAATTTAAAAAATTAAAGAAAACGCAAAGTTATTCATAGCGAGTTAAGTTTTTTTTTATTAAAATCAACACAATATACCGGGTGGCATTTTCACCGGTACAATAAATCAACATACGTAATACTAAGTCCAAAATACAAATACCAACATTTTTTGATACTACCCCGTTGGTACAAAAAAACAAAAATACCAATGTCTGAACTTATCCGCAAATCTTAAAGAAATATGGACTCATTACGCATGAGCACAACTAAACGCCTGAACTGGCAACTGCGCGCGGCTTGCGGGAAGGAAAAGAAGCGGCGGCGGCGGCGCAGCCAGTAGGTATGACGTAGCAAAAAAAATCTTACTTGATTTCAATTCTTCCTTCATACTTGCACGGGCTTAGGACCGTCACCGGCGTGGAATGCTTGCACTGGTTGGTAGTGGTATGAATTTCCACACCACGTACTGGCTAACGCCGAAGTGCGCCGTGCGTACCGCGTCGTTGGTGCTCCTTCTGGGGTCTTCCTCGAAGAACGCGAATATCTGTTCCTCGATCTCCACGGCCAAGGGAGGTCTCCCTCCTCGGCCTTGAGCGTGCGCTGGTGCAGTGAACTGTCCGTAGTCTAGCAAATTAATGCTGCGTCACTCTCATGAATGTCCTGGTGTTGAGTATTTGAGGTTCAATAAAACCGGCATTTATTAGGAAACGGCGCACGTGCACTCACCTAGGTCAATGCGCGCGGACTGACCGGCCAAATCGTGCGCCGGCCAGCCCGCCGCCCGCTCACTCACCCCACCCCGCCGCCCTCTGCCTCGCACCGCGATGACACCTTGTACAGGGTGCCCATGAGTTACAAATTGGATGAAGGATAAATTAATGAAAATGAAAAAAAAAATATGGCAATTTTATTCGATAAATGTAGGTAATTGTCTTTGACTGAAAACCAGAAGTCCAAACTCAAGGTTTGCCAGCGGGCCATGGAGCGCAGCATTTTGGGTGTGAAAAGAATAGATCGTATCAGAAACACGACGCTGCGCTCAAGGACTAAAGTTGCAAATGTTGGTGTTGCGACCGCCAAGTTAAAGTGGGACTGGGCTGGTCATGTCTGCCGTATGAGCGAAGATAGGTGGGCAAAAATTGCAACAGACTGGGTTCCGCAAAATGGCCACCGACGTCGCGGCAGACCAAGGCGAAGATGGCGGGACGACCTAAATGCATTCTTACCGGGATGGTGCAGGGTGGCTGGAGACAGGGAGAGATGGAAAGCAGAAGGGGAGGCCTTTGCCCAGCAGTGGGACACACGAGAGGCTACGTAAAAAAAAAAAGTAATCTATTATCGATACCAATGATATGGTAAAATTTATTGTACCGGTGAAAATGTCACCCAGTATTTTCTTGTTATGAAAAACTAATAACTGATAAGACTAATTTTATCAATTAGAATTGATTCGTGGAAAAAACATTTTATTAAAATAAACAACCGTTGCTAAGGCATGGATTGACAGGGCTAACAAAAAAGTAAAGTACTAGCTACTAAAGAGTTCTTAACATCTTAACTTAACATTTATTGTAATAAAATGTTTTTTCCTCGACTCAATTCTAATAGATGAAATTAGTTTTATCAATAACGACAATAGAATTACAAGACACAGAAAATAATAACAAGACTAGTTCAATGTAAAAGTACTATAAAATCGGTAATTAGAAGTTCTAACATCCCCTCTCAATATTCATTTATTGTCCTCAGGGACGCGCCATTATTGCTCGCGTGTATTGCAACATTTGCACATTTGCAAAATTGCGATCAGCATTGAGAAAAAAGATTGGGTTTGATGGATGTTTAAACACATTAAGGTCGATAATAATGAAATTAGGCTACAAATGGAGAAAAATTGGGAACAGAAAAGCATTACAAGAAAGACATGAAATTCAACTTTGGCGTTACAATTTTTCAAAAAAGTTGTTTCAATACCGTTCCGAAGATCGGCCTATTGTGTACACTGAAAACATCGAAAAAGAATATATGAAATATTTCGACTCTGATTTCGAGATGAGGAGGTGACCGACTGTATATTATCGAGCGGCAGAAAATGCGCCGTGTCAGCGCTTCGTGGGGTCTCGATGTTTTTGTCTTAGTTCGTAGATTGAAAATGCGTGAAGTGTTTTCAGCCTCTCTTCTCTCGAAGATAATTTAGTCAAGACTTTTAACGTAGTGACGTAGGGCTATCCAGTTTAGCTTCCTTTTCATATAGAGCAAAAAAAAAAGCGAATTAATGTCCATTGGCTTAAGGACATGTCTGTTCCGCGCCCCCCGTCCCACGTCCTGTCAGTGTAGCCGCTTTGAATCAGTTATTTATAATAACTTACCTAGAATCAGTTTATTTTACATGCATTCAGTGCATAGTATGCATTCATTTTAAACTTACTTTTTATTTCATTAACCTAAATATTTTAATTCTCCTTGATATTGCTAAGTGCGAAAGTAAATAAACTCGAGTCATCAGCATGACAAGGAATGTAATGTACTCTGTGAATGTAATGCAAAATCTTGTGTGTGTTGACTTTAACCACTTATCATTTGACTTAGAGGATGAAGACGCGATGAGATGATATTATTTTCGTCAAAAGTAAACGTTTAATAACTAGTAGCGCCATCTAGATACACGGTCGGTAAATAAATTTCGAAATACGCTTCAAAGTATGGCGATGATCACTCCTGTCTTTAATTCTCCTTGGTTGTATGTATACAGTTGACAGCACGTAAACCTTATATTTTTTATGTCTTTTCTCTAGATGCATTAAATATTTACATATTTTTTTATTTAGCTTTGGTGTGCATGTAAGCAAACATAGGGCCGGTTTCTGAGTTGAGAATTTTCACTAAGTAAATAGGTACTTAACTGCTTCGCTCGCTCACTGAATTGCTCGTAGCCTGGGCTGCCTGAGTAATCTTAAACGATCACTAAGGTAAAGCAACATACGGCGCGTTCAGTCCAGGGATGGGTCACCGTCTATGGCTAACGCTAGTGGTATTTTTCCGAGCGGTTCCGTGCTTCGCAAGGCACGTTAAGCAGTTGGTGCCGGCTGCCGTCGATAGATGCAGTCGTTAAGCCAAGTCTTAGAGACCCTAAGGCGGCTTGAAAACTTCTGACAGTAAGACCAGCCACTAATCTTACAAGCCTCCACCAATCCGGACCTGGCCCCCGTAGTGGAGTATGGCCTATACCTTCCTCAGGGAAGAGACCCCGTGCCCCTCGGTGGGGACATAATGGGTTGATGATAAAATACTTAACTGAAGAACGTTACTTAAGTATTAACTTAGTGAAAATTTTAAATTCGGAAACCTTCCCATAAAGTTCAAATTATCAAAGAATCAACCCATTGATATTACAGAGGCACATATTTGGTCCAACTTCGTCATTGCTAGGATATGGAACAAAACTTCATAGGTATTTATTTAAATGGTGTTTATTTAATTCATGTCAAAATATGAAGTTGGCTTTTACAGTCGTAACTACGATTAAAAATAAATAACTGTTCATTTCAATCTCACTATGTTATAAAGCTTATCTACCATGTTACACAATGTTAGGATGAAGTACCTAGTTCCAAGAGTCACAGGAACTCAAGAAACACAAGATTCTGTACTATTCACACTAAAGCTAGAGCAGCATGCTTAACTAAAACTAAAGATATCAGTTTGGTACAGTCGACAATATCCTTAAAACTAGATATCATTTTAGTTGCTTTTGAGAGTGCACATATTAATATTGCGTTTAATTTGGCTTTGGTCTGTGTGTGGACTGAGAGAAAGAAAGAAGTTTATTAAAATAAATTAATTATTAATTGAATTAATAACTGAACTAATCAGTATTATTATTTATTAACAGAACATATTTAATAAAATTATATTATTATTGACAAAATAGGGGTTTGCTACTTCTTGATTGAACTGACAAGAACTTGATCACATAAGTTTTGCCAAAGGCCATGCGAATGGTGGCGCGGTGGCCGGGTCGCATATTGGGTCGATATTCGTACCAACATAACTCCAGCCTTATAAGATTTAAGTTGACTTGAGAAAAGATGGTCTGGGCGGAGTTTTTTTTTCCCGCTCCCTTTTTCTCTACTACATTTGACCCAAAGGCAGCGGCTAACATTATAAGTACATTCAAGACACCGAATGTAAATACTTTAGGTTGAAATAAATAAAATATTGGTTACCGATTTCTTTAATAAATTATTTAAAGAAATGATCTAAGACGGGGAAACCACGTGATATACATTATCACCTCCCGTATTTCAACAATTTCCATGAACGGTTTGTTCACATGTAGACCAAAGCGGAATTAAATTAAAACATAAATGTTGATGCGCTGTCTTCAAACTTCGCAAAGAGTCTGTACATAGTTCATGAGCTATCGACATTATTCCTAGTAAGACATAATGTGTAATGAATAAGAATATATAGTAAGAATATAAAGTGTAATGACCTGTATCAGTGAGCGAAATTAAATAAAGAAATTATTTTCACGTAAACTACAGCACCTCATCATCATCATCATCATCATTCCACTCCGAAACCGGCCCATACTGTCTCATTTCGAGAAAACATATGTACTGTTACCGGACGTTAGATTTATACATAGAAAAAGTCATCGGTACATGCCGTGATTCGAGCCCATAACCTCTGATGAGTGAGGCTTGCATTCCGCAGAGCGACTAGTAAGTGAAGATTATGGACCGGATCAAGCCGTCGCGTACACTGTCGCTGCTCTGTCCGATGCCGAAGTTGAAGAAGACGCTTTCGGCCGCGACTTGCTGCGCGCAAGTCCCCATGGGGTACCACCCCACTTTGTTGAATACGATGCCCACTTTGTACACCTGCCGACCACGGACCAACATTAGATAAGATAAGATAGAGGGCTCGTAGCCCCGGCTGCCTGAGTGATCTTAAACGATCACGAAGGTTAAGCAATATAGGGGGCGGTGCATGGATAGGCGATCGTTCCATGACTAACGCTAGTGGCGTTTTTCGTCTGCCGTCGATGGATTAGCTGTCGTTAAGGCAAGTCAGAGGACTTAGGGCGGCTTGAAAATTTCTGACAGTAAGACCAGCCACTAGTCTTACAAGACTCCACCAATCCGGACTTGGTCCCCGTGGTGGAGTATGGTCTATACCTTCCGCAGGGAAGAGACCCGTGCCCCTCGGTGGGTTGATGATGATATTTTTATTTCACTAATAACTGAGTTTAAAAATTTTAATACATGGCAAATGTTATTATTAATAACATAACTAGACATAGTTACTATTAATTTTCATGTAGACCTCTGTTGCCGAACGAAGCAATAGCCTGTGTTTCGGCACACGCCGCCACTCTCCTCCCCTTTTTAATTATGAACTAATTCAAAAATAAAAAATTGAGTAAGTAAACATTTAGATTTATCTTTTTCTAGGTAAAACATAAAAAAATATCTATTCATTTTATTTTTCATTGCCCTTAAATGGGTCAAATTTTTCCCTTTATCGTTGGAAAGCTTTTTTAGTAGCAACACTTACGAAATGTCAGAATTCCACGGAATAAAAAAATAGAGTGTACGTGAAGGTAGGCCAAGATTGCCTACTGGTCTTCATTATACTTAAAAAATTTAAAAAAAAATCAAACGTTTTATTCAGTCCAGCAATGTCACAACATGAGGTGCATAACCCCACCAAGTAAGTTAGAGAACCTGCGTCTAGTGGATCCCGCTCTTTCATTGGGTCTTAAAATACAATACTAGTTGTAGAATCAAGTAAGATCTGTTATTAGTGACAAATTGGTAATTTAAGTTTAAATTTAAATGTATTCATTTGCATCATCATCATCATTAAGCCACAAGAAGTCCACTGCTGGACATAGGCCTCCTCCATGGATTTCCAAACGGACCGGTCGGAAGCGGCTCGCATCCAGCGTCTTCCCGCCACTTGGATGAGATCGCCTGTCCATCTTGTCGTCCTACGCTGCGCTTGCCGATATGTGGTCTCCAATCGAGAACTTTTCGGCCCCATCGGCCATCAGTTCTGCGTGCTATGTGCCCCGCCCACTGCCACTTCAACTGGCATTCATTTTACACTGTGCTAACGCAGCCAATACGCTGACAAATCTTGTCGAGTCTCACCTTGTTCCGCTGAATGTAGACGGGCCTATTGAAGCAGATGTCGAGAAGGTGTCGGTAGGGCACGCGACTAGTGTAATGTGTGTACGTAAGTCTCGCGCCGTCTGCATCCAGAAGGTGTGCGTACAAAAGTTCGGAGTAGCCCCCAGGCGCGCCTAGGGCTCCAGATGTGTTCTCTTCGCTTGGAGCTTGAGTTGGGACCTGGGGGGTTTTTTTATTTTCAGTTCAATTCATTTATTTGCTAGAATGTGGTAGTACATGCATTCTATAATTACAGGTTGTAAAACATATTAAGGAACGCACATTCGGTCAGTCTTGACATGCAACATTATTTTACATACATACAGAAATTAAAGTCAATTATCCTAATTAATAGAAATCAAATGAATTGTCATAGTTTCCTTTTGTCGTTAAAAATATCGTTAATTGTGTAAAAGCATTTTTCTAAAAGCCACTCCGTTAAAAATAATAATAATAATAATAAACTCCCGCCCGTTATCCCCGAAGGGGTAGGCAGAGGCACCAGTCTCTAGAACTCGACCCACGTTTTGCCGAGTTTATTAGGTCCCACTCCGTTAATTTTTTCATAAATACGTTAATATGTAGGCTATCCCTTATTTCGTTTGGCAATGTGTTGTAAATTATTGCCATACAGTAAGCATTATTTCTATATAATAACAATCTTATTGTTGGAAGAAAAAGTTTGTCCTTGGAATCAGAATCGCTCGTAGCCCCGGCCGCCTGAGTGATCTTAAACGATCACGAAGGTTAAGCAATATAGGGCGCGTTCAGTGCATGTATGAGTAACCATTTTACGATAGTGGCATTTTCCAAGAGGGTCCGTGCTTCGCAAGGCACGTTGGGCAGCTGTTAAAAATTACAATTAATAAATCTCACATGGAATATTCATTGCTTCTGGCCCCACACTAGGATACCCTGTATCGTGGGAATCAGCAACAAATAGCGACACCACCAACATGTAAACGTCCAAGACGTTTTTCACTCCTGCTCGAAATGATGCATTTTGATGCCTAAATTTAGGACTCAAAACACGCTATCGTTGCTCAAGCTAAGATGCATCAAAGTAAATAGACTCCAAATTGGGTTTTGAATCTATTTACCTTTAGGTACCTTACAGTAAATAGACTCAAGATCCAATTTGGAATTTATATACTAATGCACTCATTTACTAAGAAGTCGGACTTTTCTTTCACTCTTGAGGATTCGTCCTATGTCTATTTCGCTCCAACCAAGCAATAAGTTTTAAAACCGAGTTTGGAACTACTTACTGAACTTCCTACCTCTTTGTTGCAAAACTTTTAAGTACCTAATTGTCAAATATTTGCAATTGGAAAGCAAGTACACATTTTCATTCCTCTCAGATGGTAGTGAAAAGCAGAGTGTTCTACACGGGCGCAAATAATTTTTGGTATCGGTAGTGTTGAATCCCTCGCTCCTTCAGCGATTCTTAGTTAAAGCCCTCGCATCGCTGGGGCTTTAATGCAAGAATCCCCTCAGTTCGCTCTGGATTCAATTTCACAATCTCGACGCAAAAATTTTGTTTGCGCCCTTGGTGAACAATCTACTATTCCATAGCCGGGGTTCAACCCCGGGGCCTCCTCGCACGGTAGGCAGGTATAATAACAATAACATTTACATACAGCCACATACATTGCTTCTGGCTCCACACTAGGATACCCTGTGTCGTGGGAACCAGAAACGGCGACGTCACGAACATGTAAACATCCATGACTTGGGGTTTTTTTTTTTGTCACCATCCGGGATTCGAACCCGGGACCTCTCGCATGGTAGGCAGATGCGCTAACCACTGCGCCACAGAGGTCGTCGTATTATCTAACAAAGCCTGGAAGTTGTTTACCTGAACGCCAAGTAGACAGATGTTCTTGTCGACCATGAAAGTCACGGAGCAGTCCAGCACGCTGGTGTTGAGACAGTCGGTGTGCTGAATAATCGGCCTTTGGCAGTAGATTTTGTTGAACTCCGACCTGGAAACACGAAGGGCAGGTCAGCGTAAGAGTTGGGACGTTTGGATAATAAACTTATTATTATATTTATTATTTTAATCTAAGAAGTTTGACTCTTACACCGATAAAAAAAAAGTTTTTCGCAATTTCAAACGTCAGTCGGTCCAGTAGAGACTTTTTACCCTTACAAGAAACAGGATCGATTGGTATAAAAAAAAACTGTGTAAAATGACAATTTACTTGCACTGTACATTTTTTCTAAAAATCTGTGAAAGCAGTTCAGAATATCATAAAAAAATATGTAGTCTCCTAAAAACGTTTCCCGGTAAGGCCTTTACTGTCCCGTCTCAAAAATTCACCCTGTATAGGCTGCTTACAGATACATAATGTTTAATAGATGTTTTGTGAAGTGAAGAAGTGAGATCCCCTATACCCACTCACATGTACCGCTCGTGTTGGTCGGGCACAGATTCAAGGCGGGATTCAGACTGGACAGCGAGTGCACGGCTCGCCGCGCGGAGGGAAAAATACGCAATATGTACAGTGGTAAAACTTTCGTAAGCACAACACATTGTAAACTTTTTGTCCGGATTTACTTACGGGTGTTGTTATATCGGAAGAGTCCGACCAGACGATATAACAACACCCGTAAGTAAATCCGGACAAAAAGTTTACAATGTACAGTGGTCTTCTGATCCCACTTCTGATATCTTCTGATCCCACTGCTGACATCAGAAACGGAATCCCCGTTCCCCCACTCACGTGTGCCGCTCGTGCTGGTCGGGCAGCAAATGAAGCGCGGCGGGCAAACTATGCTAGATGTGTGCAGTGATCTTCTGATCCCACTTCTGGTAGAGCTGATATCAGAAGCGGGATCCCTCCCCCACTCGTGTGGCGTTCGTGCTGGTCGGGCAGCAGATGCAGCGCGGCGGGCAAACTATGCTAGATGTGTGCAGTGATCTTCTGATCCCCCTTCTGGTATTGCTGATATCAGAAGCGGGATCCCTCCCCCACTCACGTGTGGCGCTCGTGCTGGTCGGGCAGCAGATGCAACGCGGCGGGCAAACTGAATCGGTAGTTTCAGAAAGAACATTAGTCACAATCTGCTTTCTTTTCAGGAGACATAAAAAACTGACCCCTCAGTGGGACTAATGTTGTTTCTGCGTCTACTGAGACGTAGTACGTACACGTGGTTCAACTGATATTCATTGGACTAACGTACTTTCTATAGGGATCTGTAGATCTACCCTCAAGGATACCATAGACAACAGTAAGTCAATCACACAAAATTTGGACTAATGTTCTTTCTGAAACTACCGATTCAACTATGCTAGATGTGTGCAGTGATCTTCTGATCCCCCTTCTGGTATTGCTGATATCAGAAGCGGGATCCCTCCCCCACTCACGTGTGGCGCTCGTGCTGGTCGGGCAGCAGATGCAGCGCGGCGGGCAATCTATGCTAGATGTGTGCAGTGATCTTCTGATCCCACCATTGCTGATATCAGAAGCGGGATCCCTCCCCCACTCACGTGTGGCGCTCGTGCTGGTCGGGCAGCAGATGCAGCGAGCCGGGCAGGCAGTGCAGTGCGTGAAGCGGCTCGCCACGCGGCGGGCGGCACGGCGCGGCGCAGGGCGGCAGCGGGCGGCTGGCCTCGCCGAACACCTGCTCCACCATCACCGGCGACGGCGTGTCCACTATGAACGTCGGCAGCTGCAATTGTAAGCTTTATGCTATAATCTCACGTGTAATTCCTGGAGAATATACAGGGTGGTCCAAATATCATGGATCAAATGAAATGGGGAGTTAGCCAAGGTCATCTTCTACCAATAAAGTCCTATACAGGGTGGTAAAATTCTCAACGGTTTTGAACTTATGATTGATTTTCGGTTTTTTTTCAAGAAAAGAGTTCCTACTACTTATTAAGAGCAATAAAAAAAAAAGTACTTACTTTTGGTGGTTGTTTTTTTTTTTGAGAGTGACGGTCCATGATGAGAATGTAACAAAAAAAAAATCATTGTCCCTGTCTTTATGGATCATGAGAAATTAATTAATTTTTTACGGATCTCGTATCATAATTGTTTGATCCAACATTTTCGTCATTGATTTAAAAAAAAAAAAGTGTACTGCGGAAACCTGCCCCAGTAGTAGAAAAACTGGACCATTTCATGAGGATTGTAAAAAGATACAACTCAAAGCCCTATCTCTCCTGAGTCTATTATTATTGACCTTTATTCTCAGCAAAGTTGCATTTTTTTAAATCAATTTTTGGTTCTAACTAATTTGAGTTACAAAGCACTGTTCTAGGACATAAAAATAAGTCAAAAATGGATTTAAAAATTAAGTTCTAACAACGGACAGGTCGTTACGATCTTTTTTCGTAGCTCTTGTCCCGTCGGTGTCACTTTTCTTGTGGTACTACCAGTTAATAAAATAACACTAAACATAAGCTTTGTTTGTATTCAAAGATATTTGTTTGTATCCAATAGAAGCAAAGCGCAGAACATAATGGCCATACCTAAACATAAAACTGCAAACTTCAGGGGAAGTTTTAAATTTGCCGCATCCAAGATCTGGAATGACCTTCCGCCACCTTTACAAAGTAACGTAACTAACATAACATTAAAACACAAATTAAAATATATTCTTATGGAAAAACAAATTGTACACACGAATAAAACTTATATATTTATAAATAATAGTAACAATAAAAAATTATAATAATAACAAAAACACACATAAAACTTTCACTAAAAAAACACAAATTGATTATGATCACTGAAGCCAATCGAAATACTAAGAAATGGAAAACCATTAAGTACACTTTTTTTAAGGCTAAAAATAATAAAATAGCTACCTAACAATAAATAACTACTTATTTTTTGGATATTTTCTTAGTATTTTTTCGATTTCGATTGGCTTCAGTGATCATAATCAATTTATTTTTTTTGTGTTTCTTTAGTGAAAGTTTTATGTGTGTTTTTGTTATTATTATAATTTTTTTTTTGTTACTATTATTAGCCGCTGTAGTTAATCGTATGTCCCATCATCTAACGAAATTAGTACTGTACTGTAGTAAAATGTACTTAATAGATTAGATTAGATTAGAACTCTTTATTGTACACACCAGAAAGAGTACACACCAGTATACAACTGGCGGTGTTATCGCTAAAAGCGTTTAGTTAAATAGTTTTAGCCACTGCAATTAATCGTTGAAATTTAATTTGGATTGTCCTACTAAGTTGCATTTTGTTGTTTTTTTTAAATATTATTATGATGTTCCTACCTACTTAACTAAACATAAACAATGGAATTAAGGGGTACTTATAAATGCATAATATATTACCTGTACTCGTAGTTATAATAGTATTAGTTTAATAATATTTTCTTTTACGTTACACGGGCTGCGCTGAAATTCAGCGCTGTTTTTAGGATAGATCTATCCAACAGCATTATGCTGAGCGTATGTCCAATTGTCATGCATTACGACTGATAGGATCTTATGTAAACCACATTAGTTTAAGTTTGTTATTGTCGAGTCCTGTCTACGAGCTGTAATATAACCACTGTAATACTTGCATGGCAATAAATTACTATTCTTTCTTTCTTTCTTCTATTCTGAGAATTTACCGGTTGGACATGGGGTCCCAGGAACAAAGAGAGGTTTACTACCTGCGCTAGCTACCTGCTAGTGACCCTTTACACGTCTCCAGCAACTTTTACTTAGTGTTCTGCTTGCTGTTCGCTACTTAACACGGTTATTCGGTTGTCACTTTTTGCGCTGCTCTTTTTTTATCGCTTCGAACTTTGCATTCTCCCTGGACTCTGTTTTGGATTTTCACCTACAAACTTGGCATTTCTTACTGGACTCGGTTTTGGATTTTCACCTACGAACTTGGCATTTCTTACTGGACTCAGTTGTGTATTAGTGAATTTGGACTATTAAAAATGGCTTACTCAGCCCGTGACTATGCTAACATGCATTTTGTGTACGGTTTTTGTGACGGAAATGCTCGTGAAGCAGCAAGAGAATATCGGCGACGTTTTCTGAATCGTGATCGCTATCCCGACTACAGAGTATTCCAGCGTGTACACAACGCTTACGTGGAGGGCCATATTCCTGGAAGTAGCGCGACGAGAACCGGGCGCCCTATGGGTACATGATTTGGAAATGGAAGATCAAATTCTTCAAGAAATATCGAATGACCCGTCGACGAGTCAACGGCGAATTTCAAGAACATTAGGTGTCCCGAAAACGACTGTGCAACGCGTTTAAAAACGGAACATGATGCATCCGTATCATGTCCAGCGCGTGCAAGCACTGCTGCCGGCTGATTACGAAAAAAGACAACTTTTTTGCACAGAGATGCTCCGGCTCAACAGAGAAGATCCCGAATTTCTAAATAAAATTATGTGGTCGGACGAAAGTATGTTTCAACGCACTGGTGTTTTTAATATTCACAACCTGCACCACTACGAGTATGTGAATCCTCACATTATTCGACGAGACCACTACCAACACAAATTCGGAGTCAACATGTGGGCCGGGATCGTCAAAGGACAGTTAATAGGACCACACGAGCTGCCTGCAAGAGTGAATGGTCAAATTTATTTGTCATTCTTACAAGAGGAACTCGACCCATTATTAGAAGACGTTTCTCTTGAAACAAGAAGCGCTATGTGGCTGCAACATGACGGCGCACCTCCGCACTTCGCTCGTGACGTGAGGAGTCACCTAAATGAAGTATTTCCAAATCGCTGGATCGGTCGCGATGGAACTATTCAATGGCCACCGCGCTCACCCGATTTAAACCCCATCGTTTTTTTTCTTTGGGGTTACTTCAAGGAAGTGGTATACGAGAAGGAGTGCAACACGGAGCAGGAGCTTTGACGACGAATATCAGCGGCCACCCACCAGATGAAAAATAATCACCGGGCCTTTAGATTGTTAAAAAGAAATTTTATTAGAAGATGTCGACTCTGCCTCCGAGTGAGAGGTAGAAGTTTTGAACATCTTCTATGAAAAAGTTTATTTTTTTTATTTTTGATTAAACTTTCTATTCTTATTATCTGGTGTAATTTTTTTATCCTTTTGCGACTTATTTTTATGTCCTAGAACAGTACTTTGTAACTCAAATTAGTTAGGACCAAAAGTTGATTTAAAAAAATGCAACTTTGCTGAGAATAAAGGTCAATAATAAAAGACTCAGGAGAGATAGGGCTTTGAGTTGTATCTTTTTACAATCCTCATGAAATGGTCCAGTTTTTCTACTACTGGGGCAGGTTTCCGCAGTACACTTTTTTTTTTTTAAATCAATGACGAAAATGTTGGATCAAACAATTATGATACGAGATCCGTAAAAAATTAATTAATTTCTCATGATCCATAAAGACAGGGACGATGAATTTTTTTTCGTTACATTCTCATCATGGAATGACTCTCAAAAAAAAAACAACCACAAAAGTAAGTAACTTTTTTTTATTGCTCTTAATAAGTAGTAGGACACCTTTTCTTGAAAAAAACCGAAGATCAATCATAAGTTCAAAACCGTTGAGAATTTTACCACCCTGTATAGGACTTTATTGGTAGAAGATGACCTTGGCTAACTCCCCATTTCATTTGATCCATGATATTTGGACCACCCTGTATAATAATGTATATTCAATCTATCTATCTGTAATAGTGTCCTCAAGCCAAGAACTACGCTACGACATTTTTGTCTCCAGTTAATTTAGAACGTACTGTCTAAACGGATAAACGGAGAAGCTGCGCAAGTGAAATGAATGGAATGAATGAAATGGATGATGATGATGATGATGGTTCCGACCGATTTCGGCTATGGCGACCACTTTGACCCCTAATCAGAGATGTGGCGCTGGTGCGCTCGAAGATGGCTTATGTAGCCTATCTTCACGGCGAAACTCCGTGCACACTGAGGGCACGTGAGAATGCCGTTCTCATGTACTCGGAGTCCAGTAACGAAAGCGGTCAGATGCACAGGATATATTAAGGTGCACAAGTGTACGCGCAGGACACAGGTGCACATACTCATCCTTGTCCTTCTGGACCCAGTGGAACGGAGACCATTACGACCGGAGAAAGACTCAGACGGATGGTACAGTATCACGGTGAGAAAGTTACAAGGGGTCGGTACTTGCTCACACTCCCATAATCGCCTTTTACGATACCCACGGGAAGATATGGGGTGGTGCTATGGATGATATGAGTGAAATGAATGAAATTTAAGAAATTAATGAACGGTATGAATGAAATGAAATGTTTGTTGCTCACCACACCATATTACTACGTAAATAACAATGAAGCACTTCCAGAGTAAACAATTATTGGAGGTATTGCGAAAATTGACTCTGTCTCCTAAACTAGGGTCAAACCTGTGTTTCAGGAGACAGTGTTCGACCATGATCTTATACGTTTATACTACAGAGAATGCGTGACGCGCGCTTCCCCATACATAACAGATTTGTACCCTACTATGAATACCAAGCAACAGAAAACGGGAACTATTACTACGCATGACTCATATTGTTTGCAAGTAAGCAACTTACGTTTTCCAGTAACGCTCACGCGTAGACCACGATACACTAGAGTTACCGTATTTAACAAATTAAGTGTCATCAACGTTACTCCGGATAAACTTACTAGAACTTTTGTCGTAAGAGTCCGACCAGGTTTCGCTCTGATACGCAGAGCGTCGCTGACTGAGCTCGCGTCGTCGGTTGTTAGTCTGATTAAGCTCTGCGAATCAGAGCGAAACCTGGTCGGACTCCTACGACTAAAATTCAAGTAAGTGTATCCGGAATAGAGTTACCAATGTCTAGTGCTAACGGAAGTTTTACTTTAGAAATTAACTGTCATTTTCATTTCTAAAACCGAACACCGCAATGTACATTTTTCATTTGATAAGCGAGTTCAAAAATAGAATAGAAATTAAATACGCATCAGCAAAATAAACAACATTAGAACAAATAATCTAAACATAGATTTAGATTAATTTATAATTATTTTGGTAAGCAAAACGTATAATCAATCTGCAATTATATTAAAAGTAGCGGCCGTCGACAGATGGCAGTCGTTATGCCAAGTCTTAGAGGCCTTGGGCGGCTTGAAAACTTCTGACAGTAAGACCAGCCACTAGTCTTACAAGCCTCCACCAATCCGGACTTGGCCCCCGTGGTGGAGTATGACCTATACCTTCCTCAGGGAAGAGACCTGTGCCCCTCGGTGGGGACATAACGGGTTGATGATGATGATAACATCTGTGCTGTGATAGCCAGGCAAGGACATCACAAACATGGAAATATATACAACCAGAATGAGGCCATTTGCACAAAATCCAACATGGCGGTCCAGTGGCAGACAGAAACCTATTGGGGAACGAAAATCTTGTAGCGCCTAACCTACTCAAAAGTCCACTTACGAACAATTTCCTAACTTTACTCAATATTCTCCACTGACACGTGCTTTCTAGACATACGCAATAGATAGATAAAAAAAATAATAGTACAATTAGTTTTTAGGTTTAAGTAATTTATTAACATGCAATATAAAAACAATGTAATAATAAAAAGAAAGTTAAACAATTGTACAAAACTCTACTAAAAGTTGACGGAAATTCAACGGAATGATGTTCCTTTATCCTATAATTCACTCATTCTTACGGAACAGGCCTGACCTCACGGACGTCACCAAATATCATAAGTAACTTATTTTGAGACTTGCATTTTGAATTTACTGGATAAAATAACACTTTCATCGATGGGGTAAATTATAGTTTCATTTATTCTTTTCATTCACACTAATAATACACATTGTTGTTATGTAAGTATTTAAGACATTATAATTTTCCTTTATTGAATGTATATTATTGTATTTGTTTTAAATTATTTCTAAATACGACCGATTTTTAATTACAACACGACCGACTCTTTCACGGATGCCCTGGATGTGTCTGAGACGCCTGTTTCGCTTGGCGACCTGCTTCACAACACTCTCTCACCATATCACAGGAATTTGAATGTCTGCCATATTGATGCCCAGAGCATTCCTGCACACTATCCCGATCTTCTCGCAACCTTTACCAGCAATTGTATCCACGCGTGCCTGGTCTCTGAGCCATGGCTAAAACCCACACTACCGTCACTAAGTTATTGTTTACCCGGCTACGTTCTCATTAGAAATGACCGGACCGTGAAACGGGGTTGCTATTTACTTAAAATCAAACATAAAATTTAAAATAATCTCCCAGTCATCCTCGATAGCTACCGGGTCAATGGAATATCTGTTCCTTGAACTAAATTTCAATACTGTGAAATTTCTACTCGGAACAGTGTATGCTCCACATGGCATAGATTACTTCGGCGCGCTGGAGACATTGCTGGTCACACATCTGCCCAATTACGACCATGTTACCATGATGGGTGACTTTAATACAAATCTTCTGTGCGATAAATCCCGTTCCCGTCAACTTCAGTCGTTGATTACATCCTTTAATTTAAACTCCCTCGGACTCGGGCCAACTTACCACATAAATGACTCGCACACACTCCTCGACTTGATTCTCACTTCTAAGCCCGAACGCGTCTCCACCCACGGCCAGTTTACTGCGCCAGGTTTTTCCCATCATGACCTCTTATTTTCTTCTTATAAACTCAAAATCCCTAAATTCAAACCCAAAATTATTTTCCAACGCAACTTTGCTCGGATGGACGTGGATAAGCTTAAGATTAGTGCCGAAAGCTTAGACTGGTCACGGTTGGAACAGCTGAGTACGGTGGATGAGAAGGTTGACCTTTTCAACAGCCTCATTACTGGGCTTTACGACACCCACGCTCCTATTCGCGCGGTAAGAATGAAGCGTCCCCCAGTTATCTGGATGACAGATGAAATCCGTGGATTGATGGCTAGGCGAGATGGTCTCCGCCGAAGGCACATGAGAAACCCTACTGATGACAATTGGATCTTGTTTAAAACGGCCAGAAATCGGTGCAACCAGGTGATTAGGAACGCCAAACGTCGCCACATTTACCTGTCGATCAAACAGTGCTCTCCCAACAATATTTGGAAATTCCTACGCACCTTGGGATTTGGGAAGTGTCGGCAGGACCTGAACGCATCTCTTGATGTCAATGGACTAAACCGATATTTCTCAAGTCCCCCTCACTCCATTGATCCTCTGCTGAAGGCTTTAACTATAAAGTCTATCTCAGCCTCTCCCTTAGCTTCAGCCCTCCCATTTAATTTCACCCCGGTCACTGGCTCCGATATCGAGAAAATCATCCGCGCCGTCCACACTAAGGCAGTAGGCCCCGACTCTATTGGTCGTGACTTACTTTTGCCGATCCTAAGCACAATCCTCCCCGCTATTACCCATATCATAAATTCCTCTCTTTCCTCTGGTGCCTTTCCCTCACAATGGAAAAAGGCATATACAGCCTGATTTTTTTACCGGTACAATAAATTTTACCATATCATTGGTATCGATAATAGATTACATTTATCGAATAAAATTACCATATTATTATTTTTTTTTCATTTTCATTACTTTATCATTCATCCAATTTGTAACTCATGGACACCCATTACAAGGTGTCATTGCGGTGCGAGGCAGAGGGCGGCGGGGTGGGGTGAGTGAGCGGGCGGCGGGCTGGCCGGCGCACGATTTGGCCGGTCATTCATTCAGTCCGCGCGCATTGACCTAGGTGAGTGCACGTGCGCCGTTTTCGCACTTCCTGCAGTCGAAAATTACGCGCGCACGATGTTTACAAACCGCGAGTATTACGAAATGGTTCGTAGTTACTTTCTTAATGGGGAAAATACGGTGCAGCTCGGCGGGTACACGCTGAAGAAAGTTTGCCCCGCCTGATAAATGCCGGTTTTATTTAACCTCAAATACTCAACACCAGGACATTCATGAGAGTGACGCAGCATTTGCTAGACTACGGACAGTTCACTGCACCAGCGCACGCTCAAGGCCGAGGAGGGAGACCTCCCTTGGCCGTGGAGATCGAGGAACAGATATTCGCGTTCTTCGAGCAAGACCCCAGAAGGAGCACCAACGACGCGGTACGCACGGCGCACTTCGGCGTTAGCCAGTACGTGGTGTGGAAATTCATACCACTACCAACCAGTGCAAGCATTCCACGCCGGTGACGGTCCTAAGCCCGTGCAAGTATGAAGGAAGAATTGAAATCAAGTAAGATTTTTTTTGCTACGTCATACCTACTGGCTGCGCCGCCGCCGCCGCTTCTTTTCCTTCCCGCAAGCCGCGCGCAGTTGCCAGTTCAGGCGTTTAGTTGTGCTCATGCGTAATGAGTCCATATTTCTTTAAGATTTGCGGATAAGTTCAGACATTGGTATTTTTGTTTTTTTGTACCAACGGGGTAGTATCAAAAAATGTTGGTATTTGTATTTTGGACTTAGTATTACGTATGTTGATTTATTGTACCGGTGAAAATATCACCCTGTATGGTACCTATTACCAAAATTGCAACTCCTGTTGAATTCAAACATTATCGACCTATTTCCATTCTACCCTTCCTATCCAAAATCCTAGAACGTGTGGTGAATCGTCAACTAATGGCTTTTCTCCACACCAACCAAATCCTGAACCTCTTCCAGTCCGGTTTCCGTCCATCTCATAGCACATCCTCAGCTCTCATCAAAATAACGGACGATTTCCGCCACGCTATGGATGATCGCCAACTTACTCTGCTTACTCTGCTAGATTTCAGTAGTGCATTTAATTGCGTAGACTACGAAATCCTCCTTGCCATCCTCCGGTCCCTCAACATATCGGAGTCAGCTGCTGTGTGGTTTAACTCTTATCTCCACGGTCGCCAGCAGCGCATTCGTGCGGATGACGTTCTCTCCGATTGGTGTGACGTCACTGCTGGTGTCCCGCAAGGAGGAGTGCTTTCCCCGTTACTTTTCTCGGTTTTCATTAATACCCTTGTCTCGGTTGTCAGCTTCAGTTCCTATCACCTGTACGCAGACGATCTCCAACTCTATTTGCCGTTCAAGCAAGATCTTCTCTCATTTGCAATCCAAAAAATGAACGCAGATCTGGTCTCAATAAGTGCATGGACTGAGCAGTACGGTCTGTTAGTTAACCCGAGCAAGACACAAGTCATGATTTTGGGCGGTAGGGCCTTGCTATCTAAGATCGATAGGGATACCCTCCCGCCTGTCTGCTACAATGGTACCGCCTTACCCTACTGCAAGGAGGTGAAAAATCTGGGTCTACACATACAAGACAATCTCTCATGGGAAAAACATGTTGCTGAGATAAGTAGGAAAATCTTCGCATCCATGCATTCGCTTAAACGTATGCAGAAGTTCCTGCCGTACTCCGCCAAGGTTGCGTTGGTCAACGCTCTACTTCTTCCAGTTATCGACTATGCAGATGTGTGTTATCCCGACCTCACTGAGCAATTGCTGGACAAATTGGAACGTCTACTCAACGTCTGCATCCGTTACATCTTCGGCCTCCGTAAATATGACCACATTTCTCAATCTCGCACTCACCTTAATTGGCTAAATATCCGCTCCCGCAGGAATGCTCACATCGTAACGCTTCTGTATGGCATCTTACATGACCCTTCCTCCCCCAGTACCTCCGAGAACGTTTCGCTCCCCGTGGCGCACATGGACGCCTTCAGCGCCCATGCAAAGATCTTCTCCTAGACACTCCCGTCCATGATACGGCGAGCTATTCAAATTCCTTCACAGTGACAGCGGTTCGCTTGTGGAATGCGCTACCTCTATACATACGCCAGGCACCGTCAGTCCAAGTGTTTAAAGATAGAACTCATATGCACTACTTTAAACTTCAGAATATCAGTTTGATTTTATATTATTATGTAGTTTGTATTATATTGTATTTTATTATATTATCTATATATATCTATATCTATATAAATAAAATTCAAAGTCCTGACTGACTGATTCATTCACTCATCAACGCCCAGCCCAAGCCGTTGGACCTAGGAAGCTGAAATTTTGCACAGAGGGTGTATAGATAATTAGGCCAGGAATAAGAACGGATTTTTTTAAATTCAACCCCTAAGGGGGCGTAAAGGGTTGCCAAAATTTGTATGGGAGGTAGATAGAATGTTGTCTAATTTTCTTGAAACTTAAAATAAATACTCTTCAACACAATAGGGAATGGATGAAAATATCAGAAGTGCTTTATATTTTTTTCGGTGATAGGAATAACCTTCCTTAACGCGAGAAAAAAGTTTCAATTTTTTTGGCTTCGTAGTTAATTTTTAAATAATCTTAATATTTTTCCATTCGTAGTTCTGGGCTCAGAACGGCTTAACAGACATATTCCTTGGTCCGCTACGTATTAAAAAAAAAATCTGTGGTGACATTGACAGCTTTTCAAGGTGGATTTTTTTTCATACGTAGCGGACTAAGGAATATGTCTGTTAAGCCGTTCTGAGCCCAGAACTACGAATGGAAAAATATTAAGATTATTTAAAAATTAACTACGAAGCCAAAAAAATTGAAACTTTCTTCTCGCGTTAAGGAAGGTTATTCCTATCACCAAAAAAAATATCAAGCACTTCTGATATTTTCATCCATTCCCTATTGGGTATTTGACAGGATGTCAAATGAGTTACTTTTAAAACGGAATTTTGTACGAAAATACTTGCTTGTGACGTCACAGTTCAGAGGGCTCTTTTTATGTTTCATCTATTTAAAAATTGTAATAACTAGTAAATGATTAAAAGAAATACATTTTCCGAATAATTTTGTAATTTTTGTTTAAATCGAGCATATAAAATAATTTATTGTTGATAGTGTCAAATACCGTATTGATTGAAAACGTGTTTTCTTTCGTCTTTCTAAATTTAACCCTTAAGGGAGTGAACGGGGTTGCAAAATTTTGAACTAAAGTCCACGCGGACGGAGTCGCGGGCGAAAGCTAGTTATCTATATCAAGTAATAGTTTAAGTAGTATGGTACAATACGATTAAAATCAGTTAACAATTCGGCCAACCTCGGTAATTGTCGTGAATCCGTCGTCTTTCACATAGAGTTATCAATTCACAGACATGAACTTTAATTATATAACTCGTTGTCTCATTGAATACAATACAAGAACGATATGAGCAACAGAACCTATGGAGCTCAAAACTAACACTAACCTTTTTATTGAAATTAGAAAAATAATTGACTATTTTGACAGTCTGCCTTCTTAATGTCAATAAAAACAGTTTGACGTATCTGATACATTTATGTTTATGAACGCTAATTTCATTCGTGAAAATATTCGATTCTATCAAATTTTATAACAATTAACTTACAATAGCTAAGTATCATGGCTTCAACAAAAGCGTGGCAAAAAATTGTTGCTCAATCTCGTGAAATTGTAAATAATGTATATAACTCTTTTAGAAAAGAAGTTAATTTATTTATTATTATTATTATTATTAATACGTTTATTGCACATAAGTAAAAATTACAATGGCAACAAATTTAAAAAAGAGGAAAGTAAATATCATAAAAAAATTTTGGACAGGATTTCTGAAGCAACCGGAGTTTCGAAAAGCAGCGTGTTAAAAATTTTGAAGGAAAACGACAAGCTCTCAGATCAGTCAAATTCATGTCGCTTCTGCATAATAAATTTCCTAAGTCTACCGGTTAGTAATGTCATCTTAGCAGGTGCTTTATCTTTTTAACATTGCGTTTATGATACTTCAAATTGAATGCTACCGAAAAGAAATCGCGGTAATGTATTTCGTGTCATTTCCGTCTCCGGATTTAGGCGATGATATCCGAGAAAAGCCGAAGTGTTAACTGATTTTAATCGAATTGTAAATTATTTTGAATCCTTAGAATCTATAGTATTTATTATAGGTATATTATGTATATTTTATGTTGTATAATGTGTGTATCATGTTTATATAATTTACAACCTCTTTCTAATAAATATCTTCCGGCACTACCCCATCCATTATCCTCGTAACAAAGGTTAGCTGGAAGAAAATACTTTTTAGTATTAAGCTCGCCTATGTACATCTTTGTTATTGTGCAATAAAGAATATGCTAGTTGCCCTAAAAAATGTAATTAGTCCGTCGTTTAGATTATTTAAAAATAAGGGACACGTATTTTTTTATTTGTAAATTAGACCAAAAATGACAAAGATATAGCCCATTAAAGTTACGTGTGACGTCACGCCGTGCTGCATTTTTTAGCACGGAGTGACGTCACACGTAACTTTAATGGGCTATATCTTTGTTATTTTTTGTTTAATCGAAAAAAGAAAAAATACGTGTCCAATATTTTTTTATAATCTAAAATACGGACTAAATAGAATTTAATTATTTTGACCCTGGAAACTACCCTATTTTCATTCATTCAAATGCACCACGACTCCGGGGTACAAGTGTGTTAAGTACCGTGGGCACTAACTGAAAATCAGCGCTGAGAGTTCACACCTTCAGCACAACGCTGAGTCAGCCGTCGTTAGTGGCAACCTAGACACATCATCATCATCATCATCATCAGGCTATATTAGTCCACTGCTGGACATAGCCCTCCCCTAATGAGCGCCATAGCGCCCTGTCTTCAGCTTGCCGCATCCAGCATCTGCCTGCAGACCTAGACACACCACAGGCAGAACCATAGACACATCTATGGTTCTGTTTTATTTTATTTGTTTTTTTTTTCTGTTGCGTTTCATATATTATGTTACTTGTTGTTCGCGCGCGAACATTTAAATATACTGGTGGTGCCATCTACCTATTTCAACTAAAACTAAACATTGACCGAATGACATTCAGGAACAATTCATTCGAGAAATCTTTCATTCACCGATACATTCACTCACTCGTTCTTCCCCGCTTGAAAAAGGAAAAAGATCCGTCGACGTTTGTGCACAAAATAAATTTAATACAAGTTAATAACTGGATCAAAAGACGACAGGTACCTGAATTCTGTACATGGACCTTCGGAACCGGATTGCTGCGCTTGAAAATCAGCAATCAGCGAAAATACGCCTTACTTCGCTAGTCGCCATATTTCTACGAAAATTCGCCTGAGAAAATCTGTGAGCATCGTCATCAGCGACAAACGGTCAGATCCAATCCTATCCTCCTAGCCTTCCTTGTCGACATTGCGCTAATGCCGTGTTTTTATTTTAACTTTCCAGTAAAATGCGCTTAACTTTCTTTCGCCGCGACAAGTTACCTACCGGCCGGCATTTTGGCCGGCGCCTGTTGTGTTGTTACTTGGTTGTTACGCTGTTGCCTGTGGTTCGAGTCTGCTAAAATCGTGAGTACGCCTGTTTCTTGCAACCACCAACATGAATAGTGACGAAAAAACCCAGGGCTCTAAGGTAGAAGTCATTCCAGACTCATTACCTAACCTAAAAAGATTGCGCGGCAATATAAAACAAAGATTGAGTTTATTTGACAAATATTTAACAAAATTAAAAGATGTAGAGCTTACAAACAATGTTCAAACTGAAATTCAATTGCGTTTGGAGGGTGCAACAACCTTCTTTTCCTCATACAATGAAATTCAAGGCCAAATTGACGAAATTGTTGACGAGAAAGAATTGTCACAACAATTTGACTATAGAGAAGAATTTGAAGAGCATTATTACAGTGTAATGGCTAGGGCAAAGTGCTTAATAGAACATGATAATGATGAAAGTGTTGGCAAACCGCGTTTAGTGAAACAAAACTCGACTGTTAAGTTACCTGAAATAAAACTCCCTTCCTTCGACGGTTCGTATGACCACTGGCTGGAGTTCAAGAATTCTTACGTGACTATGATTCACACACGCACTGACCTCGATAACATACAAAAGTTTCACTACTTACGTTCATCTTTGACGGGCTGTGCATTGCAAGTCATCTCCGCTCTGGAATTAACAGCAGCTAATTATGAAAATGCTTGGGAGCTATTGGAAAATAGGTATCACAATCAGAGGCTTTTGACTAACTCAGCTCCTAACTTGACAAAGGAGTCTCCATTTCAAATTCGAAAGCTAATTGACACAGTGCTGCGGAACGTAAGTGCTCTCAACACTATGGGTGAACCTACTGACCAATGGACACAATGATAATTTATTTGATAGGTACAAAGCTAGACAGCTCCACGGAGAAAGAGTGGGAATGCTTCAAAGGCTCTCTAGCCTCAAAGTCGGATGGAAACATGAAACTTGATGACTTACTAACCTTTCTTAAAAACAGAGCGGACATGCTTGAAATGCTTCACATTAACGGCAACTCTAAGCCTGCAACTCAAAATAAGCCCCCCACTCAGGAGAATTTTAGCAAAACATACAAGCCTCAGTCCTCACGCCACCATCAAGTACACACTCATAGCTATGTTTCTATGCATAACGCAAACACTGCCAAGCCTAAGTACTCAGACAGAGGCCCACGAGTTTGTGTAAACTGCAAGGGCAACCATGCACTCTATACTTGTTATGGCTTTCTTAACCTGCCTACTAAAGACCGCTTGAAAATGGTCAAGGAACATAACCTGTGCATCAACTGTTTGCGTGTGGGACACACATTAGTTGAGTGCACATTTGGCCCATGCAGGCAGTGCCAACACAAACACAATAGTCTGCTTCATTCAGATGATTCTAACGATAGTGTGGCCACACCGGCTTCAAATACGCATTACTTATCGACAGTGCCACCTGCTTCAACTTCACTTCACACAGTGACACAACATAATAACACCTGTGACAGTGACAGCGTGACCATAGCCATGCCAACTGTTTTGCTATCAACTGCTTTAGTAGATGTTGCAGATAACAACAATCAATATCATACTGTCAGGGCCCTTCTTGACAACGGCAGCCAACATTGCATAATTTCAGAGAAATTACAACAACAATTAAACATTAATACTTTACAGTCCACTATTCGAGTCTCTGGCGTAGGTCAAGTTGTCACACAGTCAAGCAAACTATGCGAGATCAACCTTAAGTCAAAAACTTGTGATTACCAAATAAATGTTAAATGCTTGGTACTGCCCTGCATTACCTCAAGCCTGCCAGCAACAGGCATTAATGCAGAGTTACTAAATATTCCACAAAATGTCTGCTTAGCTGACCCCACTTTCGATGTCCCATCAGAGATAGACCTGCTGATAGGTGCTGATAAATTTTGGGAGCTTCTAGATGAAGACAGAATTCGACTGCCCAAGGGCCCTTACTTACGAAATTCAAAGTTAGGGTGGTTACTGTCAGGTCCAGTTTTGACAAAAAACTTGCGCTTTAATCAAGTTCAATGTAATTTTACTCAAACTCTTGATGCCCAACTCAGGAGCTTTTGGGAGATTGAAGATATACCGGTTAAGGGGAAGTTCCTCACAGAGGATGAGAAAAAATGTGAAGTATCATTTTGCTCCACCACTCAACGTGATGAGGATGTTAGATTTTCAGTGAGAATTCCCTTGAAGGAGTCTGCTGATGCACTGGGTGATTCTTACTCTTCAGCTAGGGCTCGCTTTATATCCCTAGAACGCAAACTAGAACGGTCACCACAATACAAAGATATGTATTGTGCCTTCATGAGAGAATATCTTGAGTTAGGACACATGATACGCGTTAATGAATGTAGTCCTCCATGCTACTTTCTCCCTCACCATGGAGTTTTGAGAGAACATAGCACCACAACTAAACTGCGGGTTGTATTTAATGCCAGTGCACCTACAACCACTAACAAGTAGCTTAATGATATACAACTGACAGGGCCCATCCTGCAGAATGATCTTGTGGCAATTTTGTTACGCTTTAGACAATATAAACATGTTGCATGCGTCGATGTGGAGAAAATGTACCGTCAGATTCTCATACAGCCTGATCAACAAAAATTACAACTAATTCTGTGGAGAGAAAGCTCCTCTGATCCGCTTGAAATGTATCAACTTAAAACAGTAACATATGGTACTGCTTCAGCGCCCTACTTGAGTATTAGATGCCTTCGACAACTTGCAGAAGAATGCAGCGATGAAGCAGTAGCCAAAGTCATCAAAGATGACTTCTATGTAGATGATTTAATTACAGGTCATGATAACTCACAAACCCTGATGGAGATTTGTGAAAAAACTTCAACCATACTAAAGTCTGGCTGTTTTCCATTACGTAAATGGACGTTTAATAAGCAGGGTACCAAGCCACCTCTGTCTAAAGAGCTGGCCATTGGAGAGCATTGTCAAAATAAAACTTTAGGGTTGGGTTGGTGCAGTGAGAGTGACGAGTCGCACTTTACTACAGCTGTAAACGAAACCACTACTGGCAAACTAACTAAGCGAGTGATACTTTCAGTCATTGCACAAATCTATGACCCTCTATGGTTTATTGACACCAGCCACTGTGTTGGCAAAAATACTCTTACAAACTTTGTGGTTAAATAAAATTGCCTGGGACGAAGAGGTTCCCAGCAGCATTCGCTTGAAATGGACTAACTTTGCACACACTCTAACACATTTACAAAGTATTCTAGTTCCGCGTTGTGTTATAGGTGACCGGCCACAGCATACAGAGCTTCACATCTTCACCGACGCGTCACAGGCAGCTTACGGCGCCTGTGCATATGTGCGCACTTGTGATAGCGATGGGGTTGTAACAGTCAAGTTACTGTGCGCTAAGAGCAAAGTTGCTCCAGTGAAGACTGTTACAATCCCGCGTCTGGAACTATGTGGTGCTCTGATCGGCGCCAAAACTTTATAAGAAAATAATTAACTCTCTTCGCATGACATTTGACAAACAATATTTTTGGACTTTCTCCACCATAGTCATGGGTTGGCTACGTATGCCACCTCACATGTTGAAGACATTTGTCCAGTCTAGAGTCATTAAAATAAACGAAACAACTGGGGACTCTGTCTGGCGCCATGTATCGGGCAAAGAGAACCCAGCTGATTTGGTTTCCAGAGGTTTGCCTCTTAATATGTTAGCCGACTGTGAGTTGTGGTGGAGTGGACCATCTTATTTACACACTGCGGATTTCGGCACATTTACCGACAATACACCAAACGACTTGAACAATATTGAGTTACCAGAGTTGAGGTCCTCGGTGGTTCAAACATTTGTTGCCACCTCTGAAGAAGAAGGTTTTCCATTTAATAGGTTTTCTTCATTCAACAAGCTCAGGCGAGTGACGGCGTATGTGCTGAGATTCGTAGCAAATCTTCGCTTTAAACTTAAACAAACCCAACGACAGCTGATTGGCCCCCTGTCAGTTGATGAACTTAACGCATCACAAAAATTGTTAACTCGTGTCGCTCAAATGCAATCATTCCCTGAAGCGTATGATAATTTAATTAAAAATTCACCTATAAAGATTAAAAATGGCAAAACATGCAATGCTATCTCGGGTCTCAATACATTTTTGGATAGAGAAAATTTAATGCGAGTTGGTGGGAGATTATTTCAATCACCTAGGTTCGATTATAATAAAAAGCACCCAGTGTTATTATGTGGCAAGCACCCCTTTACTCTGCTTTTATTTAGACATGAACATAAACAGTTATATCATGCAGGGCCCCAACTTTTGCTTAGTACCATACGTGACAGTTGGTGGCCGATCGGTGGTCGAAACATTGCGCGAAAGGTGGTTCACGACTGTGTCAGATGTGCACGGTTTAGCCAAACCCAACTCGCACCCATCATGGGAAATTTACCACCTGAACGTCTGGAACCCGTGTTTCCTTTTCTGCGCGTGGGAGTTGACTATGCGGGAGCAGTGATGATACTAAACAGGAAAGGGAAGGGAGCTACCTTAATAAAAGCTTACATCTGCTTATTCGTCTGTTTTAGTACGCGTGCAGTTCATTTAGAACTTGTCACTGGTTTGTCAACGCCTGATTATTTAGAAGTCGCGGGAAACCGTTAGAGATATTCTCTGACAATGGTAAAAACTTTATTGGTTTAGATAAGGATTTTAGGTCATTTCTTAACAAAAATTCTCGTGATTTAATTGAAGCTGTCGCTAACGACAACATTAAGTTGTCTTTCATACTTCCATATTCGCCTCATTTTGGTGGTCTGTGGGAAGCAGGAGTAAAATCTTGTAAACACCACTTAAACCGCGTTATAGGAAATTGTAATCTAACTTACGAGGAATTTAGCACGGCATTGGTGCAGATCGAAGCCATTCTCAATTCCCGTCCCATGTCACCTATGTCCTCAGATCCCGCAGATCTACGATTTACTTCCACTTACTCCAGCACATTTCCTCATTGGAAGACCATTGACAGCTCCGCCATGCGAGGACTTAACTACCACAGCAACTCCACGTTTATTACGATACGACAGAATAGAACAAATGAGACAGCACTTCTGGCAACGTTGGTCAAAAGAATATGTGTCCGAGCTACAAATCCGGACTAAGTGGAAAAATCATCAAGAAGACCTCACATTAGGCAGTCTTGTCCTAATCAAAGAAGACAACTGTCCACCCTTGAAATGGCGATTAGGTCGTATTGCACGCGTGTTCCCAGGCAGAGATGGAGTCTCCCAAGTGGCTGACATTTACACCACAATGGGCACTACTAGACGAGCCTTCTCAAAGATCTATCCACTGCCCTTGGAGCCAGTGACAGCCTCCGCTTAACTATACATTCATACTGTTGGAACCTGGTGCTTCCAAAGCCGGGGCCATGTTCGCGCGCGAACATTTAAATATACTGGTGGTGCCATCTACCTATTTCAACTAAAACTAAACATTGACCGAATGACATTCAGGAACAATTCATTCGAGAAATCTTTCATTCACCGATACATTCACTCACTCGTTCTTCCCCGCTTAAAAAAGGAAAAATATCCGTCGACGTTTGTGCACAAAATAAATTTAATACAAGTTAATAACTGGATCAAAAGACGACAGGTACCTGAATTCTGTACACTTGTCTATTTATTTTGTTGTTTTTCTCCTTCTTCTTGGTTGGTATTTGGACACAAAAATTACGACGACCTCTGTGGCGCAGCAGTTAGCGCATCTGCCTTCTGAGAAACCCGGCTGAGGAAAAAATGAAGAAAAAACCCAGGTCTTGGATGTTGCGACGTCGCTGTTTCTGGCGCCCAAGACACAGGGTATTCTAGTGTGGGGCCAGAAGCAATGTATGTGCCTGTATGTAAATGTAATGTTATGTTTTTTTTTTTCTTGTGTGGAAGTTACAAACTATAATTACAAACGTAGTTAGTTCTCAGATGTTTTTGTGTGTGTGGTATTAACAGCCCATTGAAAGCAGCGGCCGTCGACAGACGGCAGTCGTTAAGCCAAGTCTTAGAGGCCTCAGGGCGGCTTGAAAACTTCTGACAGTAAGACCAGCCACTAGTCTTACAAGCCACCAATCCGGACTTTCCCCCGTGGTGGAGTATGTCCTATACTTTCTTCGGTGGGGACATAATGAGTTGATGATGATGTAATTTAGCTTTTTTATCTTTTTCCATCAATGGTTGTCTGCAAGAAACTACTTTTAGTAATAAGGCCGCCAATTGTACTATTTTATTGCCAAATTTCATATGTAATTCCTGTTGTACATACAATAAAGAATATTCTATCTATCTATGTATTTATCCACTCGGATGTCCAGGCGCACGAGCGACATTAACCCCACCCCACCTGTCCTTGAGTCAAAGGTCACTTTCTCCGCGGTTTTCGGCGGTTCCGGCGGACCGCCAACTTCAATTTTTTTTTTGTTAAATCTGTTTTTTGCCATAGCGAGAAAATAAATACGTCTAGGGATGGAGAATTTAACACAGAATAATGGGAGATTTACCGGTTAATCTAATATCAGCTGTATTCTGTGCAAATTAATTTAAACTGAACGCAGCCGTAGCGAAGTCGGGCTGGGTACTACAGTACCCACGGACAGTTGACGGAATATTTCGTTTGGGTACTGTAGTTCCCAGGGACATTTCAGTGGTTATGACGATGAAAAGCAGCGGGAAGTAACCATTACCCCATCGAAGACAGTTATTTCTTAGGCCACCTATCCGTGTCAGGTCTAAGCATAAAATGAGGCCCTACTGTTTAAGAACAAAGTGAGGTGCTACTGTTTACATCCACACCCACGTGGTATCTGGAGTAACACGAGAATATTCCCTCAGTCGATGTGCAACTCACGTTAGAAGACGAAGGAGCGCCAATGAGCTGCTTTCGCGGCACGCGGCAGGAGGAGAAGCCGGTCGGCAGCGGCACGTCCGCGCTGCTCGACAGTATGTTCATAAGGACGGCGAAGGCCTCGGACTCGGTGAGGAGCGGCGAGCGGGCCGGACCCTCCGCGAACTGCTGGGGCGACAGCGTCAGGAAGCGAATCTGCTGCACTGCCGCGCGGATCGTCAGTGGCGGCTTGTCTTTGGCTTCTGCAAGGATTTTATTTATTTATTTATAAGGACCACCAACAAGATACAATACAATCACAATAGACTGAAATGAAAATGAAATGAAAATGAAATGAAAATGAAATGAAAATGAAATGAAAATGAAATGAAAATGAAATGAAAATGAAATGAAAATGAAATGAAAATGAAATGAAAATGAAATGAAAATGAAATGAAAATGAAATGAAAATGAAATGAAAATGAAATGAAAATGAAATGAAAATGAAATGAAAATGAAATGAAAATGAAATGAAAATGAAATGAAAATGAAATGAAAATGAAATGAAAATGAAATGAAAATGAAATGAAAATGAAATGAAAATGAAATGAAAATGAAATGAAAATGAAATGAAAATGAAATGAAAATGAAATGAAAATGAAATGAAAATGAAATGAAAATGAAATGAAAATGAAATGAAAATGAAATGAAAATGAAATGAAAATGAAATGAAAATGAAATGAAAATGAAATGAAAATGAAATGAAAATGAAATGAAAATGAAATGAAAATGAAATGAAAATGAAATGAAAATGAAATGAAAATGAAATGAAAATGAAATGAAAATGAAATGAAAATGAAATGAAAATGAAATGAAAATGAAATGAAAATGAAATGAAAATGAAATGAAAATGAAATGAAAATGAAATGAAAATGAAATGAAAATGAAATGAAAATGAAATGAAAATGAAATGAAAATGAAATGAAAATGAAATGAAAATGAAATGAAAATGAAATGAAAATGAAATGAAAATGAAATGAAAATGAAATGAAAATGAAATGAAAATGAAATGAAAATGAAATGAAAATGTTTATTTGTAACAATAAAATAAGTCTTGAGAGAGTAAATAATCTGTTAGTCAGAGCCCTAAGGTTATGAGTTAACGTTAATAAGTAAACTTACACTATGTGCAACTCTGATGTCTATGCTAGGTAAAAACCTGTGATACAGACATCAGTTTTTCTCATTTGTAACAAAAATACAATTAAGACGGTCCTGTGTGTTACAAACAGAGTAGGTACCTAGTTGTTTCATCAAGAAAAATAATGAAAAGACATGAAATAATGAAAGGACTAAAATTAAAATTACAGCAAATTGCAAAAGTTTATATAAGACTAAAAATAACTCGCTTACAGGCAGCCACAACGTGCACCGATAGTATTAATTGGTACCCACGATACCGGGTCTCGTAGTGTGGGTGCCGCCGGAAAATGTATTTACTTTTAAGTTACGAGCAATAAACAATTTTTTTACTTTTTTTATTAAGTTGCTCGAGGACTTAATGCATAACATAACATAACATTTACATACAGGCACATACATTGCTTCTGGCCCCACACTAGGATACCCTGTGTCGCATAAATACAGTTTACATACACTGGTTTTACAATTTCTTAATTTAAGTAATTAATGATAAAGTCAGATTGTCTGAAACATTCATCATCAACCCATTATGTCCCCACCGAGGGGCACGGGTCTCTTCCCTGAGGAAGGTATAGGCCATACTCCACCACGGGGGCCAAGTCCTCATTGGTGGAGGCTTGTAAGACTAGTGGCTGGTCTTACTGTCAGAGGTTTTCAAGCCGCCCTAAGGCCTCTGACTTGGCTTAACGACTGCCATCTATCGACGGCAGCCGGCACCAACTGCTTAACGTGCCTTGCGAAGCACGGAAACGCTCGGAAAAATGCCACTAGCGTTAGTCATAGACGGTGACCGATCCGTGGACTGAACGCGCCGTATGTTGCTTAACCGTAGTGATCGTTTAAGATCACTCAGGCAGCCCAGGCTACGAGCGATACTGGAAGACATGATGGACTCTAAAACAGATTCACCTGTTTCATTATAAACGCCTGATCTGTACGTAACAGTAGTGACCTGAACCCGTAACCTGTACCGGGAAAGCTGATTGTTTATAGCCGCACCCTAAGACAGTATTATTTGCCAAATTTCATAGTTCTAGGTCAACGGAAAGTACCTAGAATTGTGAGTCCCTTCAGTGCCGAAATATACGTTTTTTTGAGGCATAAACGGCCGTATCTTATTTTTACGTTCATTGAAGCCTGATTTACATTTACTTTATGCTTTTAAAGCATGCTTTACGTAGAGGTATAATAGAACAGAGACGCCAATTCCTTTTATAAGTACAAAAGCAAACAATAAATCAGTAATGGTAGGTTGTGTATTTAGGATTTTTTAAAAGTACTTTTTTTATATTTCTATATTAAGTTTATAATTGTGTTGTTTCTAACATGTATTGTTTATTGTAGACTTTTATTATTCAGAATTGTTTGTGTTCGTTCATTGTTGTAAGCTTAACTATTGAATTAGGGACTGTAATGTAATGATAGTAAAGTTTGTTAAAATAAATGGGACAATGTTTTTTTTTAATGTTTGTTTGTTTTTGGTTTTTAAGCATGCATAAGAAAATAAAGCCGATATTAATCAGGCCTGCCCGCGGTGAGATCCAGTTAAGTTTGAACGTTCGCTGGTCTCCGCTCAACTCCGACCTACCTCCCTTCGCCTTGGGCTCGGGCTGCGGACTGGGCGCGCGCCCCGAGTCCGGCTTGCAGGGCTCCGGCGGCGGCTCCGGCGCCGGCTCCGAGGACGCCTCGGGGCTGTTTTCGGCGCTGCTCTCCACGTTGACCACCTGTCCGGCCGAAAGTTCATCATTCATCATCAACCCATTATGTCCCCACCAAGGGGCACGGGTCTCTTCCCTGAGGAAGGTATAGGCCATACTCCACCACGGGGGCCAAGTTCGGATTGTAAGACTAGTGGCTGGTCTTACTGTCAGAAGTTTTCAAGCCGCCCTAAGGCCTCTGACTTGGCTTAACGACAGCCATCTATCGATGGCAGCCGGCACCAACTGCTTAATGTGCCTTGCGAAGCACGGAACCGCTCGGAAAAATGCCACTAGCGTTACTCATAGATGGTGACCCATCCATGGACTGAACGCGCCGTATGTAGCTTAACCTTAATGATCGTTTAAGATCACTTAGGCAGCCCAGGCTACGAGCGATTCGGCCGGCCGAAAGTAATTCCTTTTTTTCTCCTCAGAGATGCTTGGTAATTTGACTATTATTTGCACAACCTTCTCCGAGATAAATCGGAATTGTTGCACTGGCCGAGTGACACGCGTGCAGCGGCCGGCAAAAGTTGCTTTCTATTATTCAATCGGACGTAGTTTAGCAAAAAGGTTCCAACCCACACAAAGTGAGTTTTGTTTGAGATATCGTCGGCCTAATTATCAGAATACGTAATTCCCTCGGCATGATCTTTACAGGAGCTCGTAAAAACGGTTTATTTTTACTACGTACGGAAATAATTTCAATGCATTTAGGAATCTAGAAATAAAAATTATCAAGGAATTTAATGTTTCAAATAGTTTTTAGTTTTGCAGACCAGATCATTAAGAAAATAGAAATTCGATATTTTGTGGAGTTACGTATTCTGATAATTTGGAGTTACGTATTCTGATAATTAGGCCAACGATATTTGAGTTTTTGTTTTAAGCTGATTTACGCTCTCCATACATGTGTGGATAGGACTACCAAGTGCCTTCACTTTCCACATACTTATCGGATCGCTATGAAAGTCGTTGATTCTTAAAATATAGAACATAGTGATTGTTTTGCTATATTTAACTCAAAAATGACCAAGTTGTGGGTTGTAACCTTTTTTCTAAACTACGTCCAATTGTATCACAAGGGAGCAAAATAATATTTTTACGGCGAGGGCGCTTTTTTGAATCCAGAGCGAAGTGAGGGATACTAGAATAGAATCCTGAATGTAGCGAGGGATTCTATTCTGCCGCGCTTACGAATAACGCACTAACTATGCTTGCAAAATATGTCACTTAGTGCGTTTTTCATAAGCGCGGCAGTATTCTAGTATGTCAAAGTACGTCGCCCGAGCCAAAAATATATTTTGCGCCCGAGTAATACACTATACCTACTATGAGAAAATAAAAGGCAGTTCAGCAGGCAGCTCGTCAGTTCTAATAATTTCAGGAGTTAATTCTATACTTTTTCTGTCACTTGAAGAACTGTATACTCTTTCATGCCTATATTAAAAAACCGACTTTATTTGGTCAGAGAGAGATGGAGAAATATTTCGGCCTGATTACGGCGAATACGGCGAAAATGTATTCGCTCAGAGCGCCGAATACATTTTCTTCATTTCCCAAAAGTTGCAAATTTTGAGTTAGGTCACAGTTCTGGAGGGGCGAATTTATAAAAATTTACGAAATGCGGGCTAACCGGGTTCGCGCGTTTTTTTTTCATTATTTAGACATTATTTTAATTTAAAATACAATTTATAGATTCATCGATTTTTAAATAATTACATGGATGAACCGGGATTCGAACCCGCTACACGAGAAAAAAAAAACCCAGTGCTTTGTCATACCGATCGAAAGGCTTCAACACAAGGATTATTTTTGAATCCGGAACAAATTTAATCTGTGGTGCACAAGAACTACAGTTAACAAAAGTTTTAGCTAAAAAAAAGTTTTTTTTTAACAATGTAGGTATCAAGGAGAATTATTCTGCTTGGTAGGTATCAATACTAAGTAGTAAGAACATGTAAAAGTGTATTTTATATCAATACATACAACTTTCTCCTTAGAAGTGGACGGCTCCGGACTCTTCCGTTTTCGGGCATCGAGGGTCGGACTCACGCTCCTATCCGTGGAGCGCTTGTCTTGTGCTTTGGCGTACCTGAAAAAATACGCGTCGCATTGAGAACCTTTTTTTCCAGGAACCGCCACACACCATGAAACTAATATTTGGCAAAATACGGCGCTAATAATTAATGTTAAGTAACACGAAATTTTATTATGTAACGTTCAACGTGGTCTGTACAACAAAAAATACTTGATAATACAAAATTGTCATAAGTGTCGGCGACAGACTCTTTTATTTTTTATAGATTTATTTTTATTAGTTTCCTTTTTTTAAAGCTATTGTTTTTTTAATTAATTATTGTATTTTTTTTATTTACTTTGTATTTTTTCAGTTTTGTGTTCTTACCTAGTGTCATAGAAATGTGTAATATTATGTTTTTACATCTAAAACCATACTAGGCGAGCCTGTATCATGGCTTTCGACGCCTCTCATCGAGTGTCACAACATTTTAATGTTGTGGGTATGTAGAAAAAAAAATGTTATGCCGAAACATAGATAATTTCAGATTATCATGTTTCTGGTTCCCACGACACAGGGTACCCTAGTGTGGGGTCAGAAGCAATATATATGCCTGCATGTAAATGTTTCGGAAATCAGAAATGATGAGACCCATAGACAAACGAAAGTCGTCGACGTCGACGTCGACGTTGAAGTGGCAGTGGGCGGGGCACATAGCACGCAGAACTGATGACCGATGGGGCCGAAAAGTGCTCGAATGGAGACGACCAGCCACAAGATGGACAGAGGATCTCATCCAGGTGGCAGGAAGACGCTGGATGTAGACGCTGGTCTTTTTGGAAATCCATGGACGAGGCCTATGTCCAGCAGTGTAGATGTAAATTTTTACAAAATCAGATAACAAAAGTACATGTCTCTCCTCTAGTGACTAACCTAACAGCAGCTTCAAAGAGGTCCAACTCCGAGTCAATGTTGAGGTGGTCGAGGGAGAACACTGTGATCATGGTGTTCAGTTCCACCTCCTCGAAACTACTGTCGTTCAGCACTTCTTTGGTGTTTGTGCTTATTATCTGAAAAATAAGATTTAATTACGTTGAGTCCTGAGGCAAAAATACGGTATTTGACACTATTAACAATAAATTATTTGAGATGCTCGATTAAAACAAAAATTACAAAATGATTCGGAAAATTTATTTCTTTTAATAATTTACTAGTTATTACAATAATATTTTTAAATAGATGAAACATAAAAAGAGTGCTCTGAAATGTGACGTCACAAGCAAGTATTTTCATAAAAAAATCCGTTTTATAAGTAACTCATTTGACATCCTGTCAAATACTCAATTACAAAATTTTTGTCAGGTGGTTAGAAGTGAAGGCTCCACGGGTAGAGTAAACGGTAGAGTCGACTAGCATACTATTTTGCCAGTTCCAAGTACTCTACACGTTTACACGTAAATTTTCATTTAGTCGGTAGAGTTGTCACTAGGCAAGAAGCACTAGAGCAATGAACGTCACTAATCGAGAAATTGTAAGAGACAATGTTTGAACTAGTTACTCTACCAACCGCTTACATGGGTCGAATATTCGGTAGAGTAGAGTGGACGCTGGAGTGGGGGAAGGAAAGTGGTAGAGAAGCTCGCCCACGTTGCTAGTTACTCTACTCTACCAAGCAGTACTCTACTCTACCAATGCTAGGATAGTTAGTACTCTACCGCTCTACTCTACCGTTTACTCTACCGTTTACTCTACCGTTTACTCTACCCGTGTACAGCAGCCTTGAAGGTCAGAAGAGTATAGTCTGTTAGCTTTTAGAATATACCTCGGGCTCAAGAGTAGGCTTCGGTTTTCGCCCGAAGCACACGACGAGTAATACTACTTCCTGCTCTGTATAAAACTTTTCTTCACTATTTTGTACGCTATGTAAAGTTATAATAACAATACAAAATAAACCTTACCTTATTGCAATAATCGGTTTTTGATTGCTCAGTTGAGATATATTCTAAAAGCTAGAAAACTGTAGCCTAGTGGGTAGGACAAAGAACTCGGAAGCGATAGACCCAGGTTTGATGCCCAGTGCGGGCTCGAATATCTCGATTACGATGTATCACCCAGCAGCACCATGTCCGGCCGCAGCGTTCATGTTTTTCTTTTGTAAGCTTTGTAAGCTTTTGTAACAAAAATAACCAATGTTTCGACATTTTCGACACAAAAGTTCCAACCTACATCATGGTAATTTTTTAATTAATTATACCAAAATGACCACTAAGATGTATATTTTAAGAATCAAAGACTTTCATAGCGATCCGATGAGTAGGTATGTGCAAAGTTATGGCACATGCATGGAGCAGACATGGTAGTCCAACCCACGTGTATGGAGAGCGTACATCAGCTTACAGCTAAAAACTCACATATCTCAAAACTCACTCTGTGTGGGTTGAAACCTTTTTGAAACTACGACCAGTTATCGATGGCAATCAGTTTAAGGTTATTTTACAGGATGGCCAGAGTGGAGTTCTTTTTACCGCTGCCTTTTTCTCCACTACAAGTACGCGTACGGCCCGAAAGGTAGCGGCTAACAATAACATTATAAGTAGGTACATTGACACTCAGCAAACATAATGTAAATTATTTTGGTCGAAATAAATTATTTTGGTTTCATAGAAAATTATTTTTCTGTTTCGACGAAGAGAACCTTAATTTTAGGATGTAAATTCAAATTCAAATATTTTATTCATAGTACAAATATAACATTTACTTTATGAACGTCAAAGTTGTTACAATGTTGTGTACATGACACAGGCATTACAGGCAGACTGATAGAATTTTCAAGAAATGTAATTTGTGTCATAATAAATTAAGGTTTGTCTCATGTTAAAAACATAACACGAAACATCTGCTTGCGTTGGTCAAAATATTACCACTGAAGTAAGTAGTAAAAATAGATTTTTGAACTTAAATTTCGATTATTTTCTATTATTTTTCGTGACAAATATCACCGAGACAAGGTTATAGTTACCTGTATACACTTTTCCATAAGAACATTTTCTTCAAAGAGACGTGCAAACTCGTACGCCCGGCATGCATTTCTCGGGTACAGGTCCGACCATAGATACCGGGTGCACTCCTTTACAAGGTGTGGCAGCATGTACTTCTTTGCTCCGTAGCACAGCTCACACGCCTTGTCGAAGGAACTGATGTTTATGTTGTCCGTGTAAATGTATCTTGAAGGGAATTAAGAGAGATGTCACTGAACATTTCATGTTGGAGCAAATGTTGCATAATGAATGAGTTTGGATTTTTTCTTATTATCATCATCATCAACCCATTATGTCCCCACTGAAAGGCACGGGTCTCTTCCATGAGAAAGGAGGCCATACTCCACCACAGGGACCAAGTCGGGATTGGTGAGGCCTTGTAAGGTTAATGGCTGGTCTTACTGTCAGAAGTTTCAAGGCCTCTGACTGGGCTTAACAACTGCCATCTATCGACGACAGCCGCCACCAACTGTTTAACATGCCTTGCAAAGCACGGAACCGCTCGGAAAACCGCCATAAAACGGTCACCTATCCATGCACTGAACGCGCCTTATGTTGCTTAACTTTCTTATTATACTTTATTGCAAACACAAAACAGGAAAGGCGAAGTTATCTCTGTGAGAGATTTTTTTTGTTATAGAAGCACATTGAAATTCAATATCTAATATCAGTAGCCCATAAATAAAGCCCACTGCTGGGCATAGGTGTCAAAACAAAAGTCAGTATGCTGAAGATTTTCTTAAATTACAAATCTTAAAAGACTTTTATTAAATAAATAAATGCAAGCCGCTTCCGACCGGTCTTTTTGGTAATCCATGGAGGAGGCCTATGTCCAGCAGTGGACTTCTTGTGGCTGAATGATGATGATGATGAAATAAATAAATATCCACAAGAACAGAATAGCCAGCTTTTGTATGCAGGACTTCACAGTGTGCCTGAATACAGGCTTATTATAAAGTATGTATTTGCTATGGCAATTACAGTGCAATACTCTAATCTTACAACACATAATGTTATTCAGTATTTGTGTAATTTCCTGTCAATTGTCATACATAGGATGTATTTTAATGAATTTAATGTAATACATTCTAATCTAATTATAATAATAGATCAGATTATTGTAAATAGTTGGAAGTGAATTGGAAGTGACTAGCTTGCACGGCACTGGGAATCCTAGTGTGCAAGTTAGGGTAAGAAAATGACAAAGGTGTCAACCAAAATATTACGATATTATTATTTTTTGTGATGAATTATGATGTTATTTGTTGTTGTTACCTAATTTTTTGGTTTTTATAATAAATAATAATTTGAATTTGAATTTGATTGTACAAATGAGTAATTAATAATATGCATAAAATGAAAACAAGCAAACTAAGCAAAGGGTAAGATAATTAATACCCGAAACGAACCTGTGTGCATGCAATGACGAATGAATGTCAATAAAGTGAAAGTGATTTGTCAGGATCGTGGCAGATGGCAGTCCCTGGTCTCTGCCTACCCCTCTGGGATATAGCTGTAAGCTTATATAATTATGTATGTATGCAGATTTCTTAATTATTATAGCAATAACTTCCATATGAAAAAAATCACTTGACCTGGTCCCAAACTAGGATACCCTCTGTCTTGGTGGGCGGCTGGCAGGAGATTGCACAGGACAGATACAAATGGCGACTTCTTGTGTCGGAGTCCAAGATCTACTTGGGGTCCCTGAGCCAGCGTAGTAAGTCAGAAAGAAATTGACTAACTATTTATGTAAATTCTTTCATAAAACCTAGATTTTTTCCTCAGCATTTCATGCATGTTTACTTAGGGTGTCCCTCTCCAGGACATGCTTGGCCTTCCACAAGCCATGTGGTCGTATAAAATTCACATAAAGCTTAATCAAAAATAACATTTTAGTGGTAAACTACAAACAACGAACATCAGGCAAAATAGCCTTGTACATCTACACTACATTTAAATAAATTAAACTTAACGCAGCAGGTAATTTTATGTACATCTCTAGTCTAATAGGAAAGATCATATTATATCCAATCATACCCAGCAATGAGACATCCATTAAATATATCCCGAGGGGTAGGCAGAAACCAGGGATTTTCGCTTGATGGTGACCACCAGTACAGATAATTCATACCTAAAACTTTTTTATAAATAAAAATACTTCTTACTTTTAACCTGTAGAATTTTTGGTGTGCCGTTTGGCTCACCGTAAAAATTGTTTTTTATTGTCCTTTTCAAGGTCATATAATAGGCCAGACAAATCTTACAAAAAAAACACCTAAAATCGCAAAGGCAATGTAAAACTGCTTTTTTGGTATGTTATTTTGACCCTGAACATTTTAAAGTTTCCCACGTATTACGCAGGTAGGTAGCAAACTCTTTTTTGCTTGCAAAACGTAGTTTCACACTCCCTTAAGGGTCCAAATAATATACCAAAAAAGCAGCTTTAATCCGCGTTGTGCGATTTTTTTTTAGTCTTTGACTGGCCTACATACGCAACTGATTAATTTGCATGCCACGATCCTAATAAACCAAATCATCAAATTAAAAAACTTACTCCAAAAGAGCTTTAAACGCCTCCGGTTGTACGTCCAATATAGGTATGGGCTCATTTCTCTCAGCCATGCCTCCGTAGAACATCGCTTCGAAGACTGGCGATGACATGGCCAGGATCAGCTTGTGTCCGGTGATCACGACTTGATGGGGCTCGGATCCGACGAGAAAAGTACAATCAGACCACTGTCCTGACTGCAGTAGAAACGACCCGCGTTGCTTCATCTCCGTGCAGCCTAGCTGCCAGTCATTAGGCACTGCAGACATAGTGGTTGTGGCTTCTTGGCGTCTAGTCAGGCACTCGCGTGGTAGGTAATGGGATAAAATGGGAATTCAAAAAATAAACAAATGCCGCAAACAGCTGAGATTCCGTGAAGTAAAACAATAACGTTTGTGAGGAGTGGTGGGCAGGATATAGCCTTATGTAATCATCGTTCGCTAAATCATCGATTGAAAATATTTTATGTTTATACCATTTAATTTTAGTTATGTTATGTTATTTAATTAAGTATGAAAGAAAAAATATATAAAGTAGGTTTGAAATTGATGTTAAATATTTTTTATTTAAAGACCTGATGTAACGTACCTAACTTTTAAACACATCCCCAACAGCTAGCCAGGAACGTTTAGTAACCTAAATTATTTTTAATCACTTATTTCAGGAAAATTGTATTCAACGCACAATCAAATTACAACCCAGTTAAAAAACTTTATTATATTTTTATACAAAATACAAAAGAAATTACATTTATTATATTAGCTGTTAAATTTTATCGTAATTTGTTTAAAAATCAATATTACACTCAAGAGGTTTTTATAATTTTAACACGTTCAGAACACACATTATTCAACTGTCAAAGAAGAAAACACGAAGGAGTCGACGATGTTGTGCCAAAGCAAATTAAATTGATTTTAATTAATTATATCTATCAAAATGAACCACGACGACCTGAAAACAGTGATACAGGATAAGTTTCTCTCGAGTGAGATCGTCACAGCCGTGCTTTTTGATGCAAAAGTGATCGATTCGGAATGGGTCAAGAAGGAGAGACTGCTAGCAATCGTGGAATATGGTGACGAGAAAGCTGTTTTCTGTTTGTTTACCTCCTCATACCCTCCCAAGTCATTCACCGACCTATCTGTGGAGATCGCGCTTCCTGTAGACAAAAGTTTCAAATGCGAGATCGATAACAAGCCATCAGACCCTGAAGCGGTACTTTATCTCAATGTGCAGTCACGAAGCGTCAAGTACAAGTTTGAAATACAAATGACTCCTCGTGTGGACACGTTCGTCGATCAACTGTTTCGCGGGATCGAAGCTGCTAATAAGATTCCTTCAAACCAGGAGTTTTTATGGCTAAAGAAGTATGCAGGGAAGAAAGAGGAAGATGTATTGTTGACAAGCGCCATGGCCATGCCACGCGGCGCTGCGGCGCGCACGCAAGGAGCTCCAGTGGCCATCAGAGAGAGTATGATTAAGAGCAAAATGTATGATAAAGAAGCAGAGTACACATTCACTAAAAACTTTACCATCTTCTGTGGAACTTGGAATGTCAATGATAAATCTCCAGTCATTTCACTGAAAGACTGGCTAAAGGTTGAGAAGGAGCCCCCTGATATCTATGCTGTTGGCTTCCAAGAACTTGACCTGTCGAAAGAGACATTCTTATTTGACCAGACTGTAAGGGAGGATGAATGGTATGCTGCTGTTTTAGCTGGGGTTGACTCGAGGGCAAAATACGTAAAAATTGAAAAAGTCAGACTTGTTGGGATGATGCTTATTATTCTTATAAAGGAGCAGCACTTCCCTCATATACGTAACCTTGTCTGTGACACAGTGGGCACTGGAATCATGGGCAAAATGGGAAACAAAGGTGGAGTCGCTATGAGATTTGAGTTTCACAATACATCTCTATGCTTTGTCAACTCACACTTGGCAGCTCATGTTGAAGAGTATGAACGAAGGAATCAGGACTTCAGAGACATTTGCTCCAGGACTAGATTCCTCCAACCATCACAACAAGCAAAGGCCATTAAGGACCATGACCAAATTTATTGGATTGGTGACCTTAACTATAGAATAACAGAACTTGACCCTACAAGTGTCAAGAAGTTAGTTGATGAGAATAACTTTGAACCGGTGCTCGAGTTTGATCAATTGAAACAACAACATAAATTACATCAAGTATTCTCTGGGTATACTGAAGGGACCATACAGTTTAAACCCACATACAAGTATGATCCGGGTACTGACAATTGGGATTCCAGTGAAAAAAACCGTGCCCCAGCCTGGTGTGACAGGATATTCTGGAAAGGAGACAATGTCAAGCAATTGACATACAGAAGCCATCCAACTCTGAACATCAGTGACCATAAGCCAGTTTCAGCAACATTTAACACTGAAATTAAAATTGTTGATGAAGAAAAATACAGGAAGATATATGAAGAGGTGATCAAGCAACTTGATAAGCTTGAAAACGAATTGATACCACAAGTAAAGGTTGATCAGACTGAGATAGACTTTGGTACCGTCCGATACTTAGAGCTTCAAGTGAGGACCATCACTATAAAGAATATTGGGAAACTTCCCGTTGAGTTTGAATTTATAAAAAAGTTGGATGAGGCAAACTTCTGTAAGGAATGGCTGATAGTGGAGCCTTACAAGAAATGCATTTGTGCTGAGGAAACATGTGAAATTCAACTCAAAGTCCTAATAAACAAGACATCAGCTTGGAAAATGAATGCTGGAAGTGACAAACTATACGATATCTTAGTACTGCACCTTTACGGGGGTAAAGATATTTTTATCACTGTCAATGGCACATACGAACGAAGTTGCTTCGGTTGCTCCATAGAAGTTCTTGTAAAACTGAACATGCCTATGAGACAAGTGCCTGTTGGGAAACTGATAGAACTCGAGAATAAGAGAGACCAAATGGTGCCCAGCCTCTCAACCTACTCCATTCCCAAAGAAATATGGTTCCTTGTTGATCATATCTATTTACACGGTTTGAAAGAGCCAAGTCTCTTCGATCAACCAGGCTTACACTCTGAAGTATTACAAATCAGGGATTGGTTGGACAATGGATCCGTGGATCCCATACCTGGAAGTATACACTCGGTCGCAGAAGCCTTACTACTTCTCCTGGAGAGCACAGCTGATCCGATCATACCGTACAACCTCCAGTCAGTGTGCTTGAGGGCTTCTGGCAACTATTTGCAGTGTAAGCAGATTGTCATGGAATTGCCGGAGTTTAGGAAAAATGTCTTTCTGTACCTAGCGGAATTCTTGCAAGAGGCACTCCAGCACAGTGCGGAGAACGGCCTCGACTCGAAAACACTGTCCACCCTATTCGGTGCTATATTCCTTAGGGATAATCCGAACCAAATACAAGAGCCCCAATCTCGTATTAATAAGCAAGTAATTGATAAGAAGAAGGCGCAGTTTGTGTATCACTTTCTTGTAAATGATCACAGTGACTTAATATTTAGCAGATAAATTATTTTTGTAATGTTTACTAGTTTTTTGAAATACTCAAGATATTTTTTTGTTCTTTATTAATTGTCTGTACATTATTTGTAGTCATCATTGTAATAATGAGATTTTAGAAAATGTCTATGTTATATTGTTAACAGAAATATTTGTACACCAGATTTCAGATAACAGATTACGAGGGAGAGTAACAGTTAATTTGTGATCTGAATTTAAGTGTAAACAATTTGTAACACTATTGTAATCACACATTTTACTATAGGTACTTAGATCCAGTTATGTTGTCACAATGTGTTACATATACATACAATGACATGTAATTTTGACTGTTTTGAGATATCTTTGTTTTTGGAGGTACACATTACCTAAACCTATACATGTGACATTGGCGAAATTGTACTGGACTATCAGGGCTGTCAGTCCTTAACAAAATTTAATTGACTTTAATATTACCATATAGGCTCTATACAGTGGACAGCTGTTCAACCTTGACATTTTTTTACAAAATCACCCTTAATGGAATTGAGTCAGTAGAAGTATTTATATAAAAGTTTATTCTACTACTCCTAGGACCGGTTTCTGAAATGAGAATTTCACTAAGTAAATACTTAAGTAACATTCTGTCACTCTCTTTTCTGAGAAATTTTACGCGACGGCACTACATTTAAGTAGTTGCTAGCTCAGGGTCTTTCGATGAGATAAATAAGCCAGTGGACTGTAGATTTGATATAGTGGAATATAATCAGAAAATAAAGATATAGGTATTACAAGACAATTGTGTATCGACCCGTTGGCGAAAAAGTCAGAAGTGCCAGCGGCGCGCTCCGTCGACCCGCTCCGCTGGCGAGGTTGTCGGGCCGGTTTTGGCCTGCGGGGGCGCGGGGCTCCGCTCAGTGACGTAGGGCTCCAACAGTAGTTACTTAGCGAAATTCTCAATTCAGAAACCGCCCCTTACTCTCGAGAGTAAGCTAAGGTCGACCTTAGCTTGATAACTATTACTTTACATATGGCCATTGAATTTTACCATCCTGACATCTTTAAAGTCTGCCTAACTAAGAAAGAATAGTCGGCCTAGCTGACAGGAAAGAAATCAATATGTGCGGAGCCAACCAAGGCGCAGGTTTCCCCACAATGTTTTCCTTTATGGTTAACGTGTGGCATTGCTATTACAAATTCTCAGATGTATGTAACCTTTAAAGTAAACAAAGTATGTACAGTCTGTTAGCTTTTAGATTATACCTCGGGCTCTAGAGTAGGCTTCGGTTTTCGCCGAAAGCACACGAGTGTAATACTACCTCCTGCTCTGTATACTACTTTTCTTCACTATTTTGAAAAGTTATAAATAACAATACAAAATAAACCTTACCTTATTGCAATATAATCGGTTTATCCGATAGTAGCCGAGGTATATTCTAAAAGCTAACAGACTAATAGGATGCCCGCAGTGTGGATCAAACCTGGGTCTCCTGTTAAAAAATTCAATAGAAATTGTCTATACGTGTCGCCTTTATTATTATTATTTAATATTACCATATTACTTAAGTATTGAGATAGGTACCACGAAACTTCCAAATGTTTTAATTTATTATGTCAGAATACTTATTCCCTTACCAAACTTTAAATGATGCATTTAACAAGGATGGATGGGAGAACACAACGATTTCATAATGAATTAGGTATTTAATTACCCAAGTAATTTATTTTATTGATTATAGGTATTTATAAAACTTTAATTAAGTTCTTGTTTTTGTTATTACCTTTTCCTGTTTCCTCGGTTAGCTATGGTTGGCGCTATACTTAATAAGAGAGGGGAATAGACAAATATATATACCTATAGGCTGCTGTCCACGGGTAGAGTAGAGCAGTAGAGTACTAACTATACCAATGTAGACAGCATTGGTAGAGTAGAGTACTGAAATTTGGTAGAGTAACTAGCAACGTGGGCAAGCTACTCTACCACTTTCCTTCCCCCACTCCATCGTCCACTCTACTCTACTGAATTCTCGACCCATGTAAGGGGTTGGTAGAGTAACTAGTTCAAACATGTTTCTTACAATTTCTCGATTAGTGACGTTCATTGCTCTAGTGCTTCTTACCTAGTGACAACTCTACCGACAATGAAAATTTACGTGTAAATAGTTACTCTACTTAAATTGGTAGAGTACTTGGAACTGGCAAAATAGTATGCTAGTTGACTCTACCGTTTGCTCTACCCGTGGACAGCAGCCTTATATTCTAATTTATAAAATTCTCGTGTCACAAGTGCGCGTACTCCTCCGAAACGGCTTGACCGATTTTAATGAAATTTTATTATGTAGTGATATTCGGTAGGTCTGAGAACATGTTGTTATCTATTTTTCATAACCCTATCTGGCAAAACAACGTTTGCCAACGGGTCAGCTAGGCTAATATATGAAATTCTCGTGACACCGTGTTAGTACGCATTCTTCTCCGAAACGGATTGACCGATTTTTTTTGAAATTTTATATCAATCGGTAGGTCTGAGAATAGGCTGTTCTCTACTTTTCATACCCCTATTTGGCAAAACAACGATTGCGGGGTCAGCTAGTATTAATATATGTATGAGACAAACCCTAAATATCTAAACAACTACATGGTCGCAATAAAGTTACGAATTATTAATTTACTATCTGACTCGGCAAACGTTTTGGCGCATAAAAAAAAATATCTAGTGGACCACCCTTATCATTGTCATTTCATTTCATATCATTTCTTTAGTACAGAGCGTGACAGCATGTTGGTTGAGTGTTTGCTTGGCGTAGGTTGTCAATTCAGAAATCGGCCGGTACTAATTAGCATACGGAAGTAGCCTGGCTACCCATAGCACAGGAATCCTAGTTTGGGCAGCCAGGACACAAATTGTAACATTTTTACTTGCAATAAAGTTTTCTTATTTCTTATTGTGGGGTATGAAAAATAGATAACTACTTATTCTCAGACCTACCGAATATACAAATAAAATTTCATCAAAATGGCTCAAGCCGTTTCGGAAGAGTAATGTGTGATGCGCATGACACGCCGTAATAATGTAATAATATTAGAAGAAAAAGAATACATATTTGTGAGCAAGTGGCACATTGTTATAACCAACCGCCAGATATTGACAAATATTCATCATAATCACTCAAGTTTAAAAATCTGTGAATCACTCAGCATTCAGAAATATTAGACAAATCTCCAGTTAATCGACCAGCCTGTATTCATTGCCTGCTGGACATTACCTCCCCCAAGGCACATAATTTCTGTCTGTCCTTGGCTATCCTCATCCAATCGCTCCAACGACCGGGTGGGTATCCTTTAATTTTGTGATGTGATCTAAATTATAAATCTATTTTCCAAGATGTTTCCTTGATAGACTAATAGATGGCGCCAGTGTTATCCAACCGGCCAAGTTCTAGTCGGGCTCATGAAGGGCTCCGTACAAATATCCATACAACATTTTAATATTTCAACTTTCGATTTACCTGTTGCCGTTATTAATATCGAACAAAAATAATCCGCCGTTTCCTGGTGGTCATACTAATTTGTCATATCAGTATGACTATGAGGATATACATGTTCTATTATTTGTCCTATCATGTGTTATTTATGAGTACAATAAAGAATATTCTATCTATCTATCTATCTACTCGCTTTTTTGCCTCCTGTAGAGAGAAAAACAAATGCCAGCACATAAAACTACAAGTAAATACTAGAAGTATTTACTACTTTCTTTATTTACACAGAAAAGTATTATACAAGAGGAAGGAAAAACCTTTTTCTAAAAATATCGTGTTACAAATTAGTACCTATGACCACCAGGAAACGGCGAAATAATCACGTTTGTTGTATGCAGCCCACTTAAATACCAAAATATTTTGTTGTTATAGGTAGAGATGTAGAGATGCAACAGTAATACCTATCGGTGAAAAATTTAGCTGTCTAGGTATCACGGTTCAAATGAGGGTCGCTCGTAACCCTCGCTGCCTGAGTGACCTAAGGTTAAACAACATACGGCGCGTTCAGTCCATGGATGGGTTACCGTCTATGACTAACGCTAGTGGCATTTTTCTGAGCGGTTCCGTGCTTCGCAAGGCACGTTAAGCAGTTGGTGCCGGCTGCCGTCGATAGATGGCAATCGTTAAGCCAAGTCAGAGGCCTTAGGGCGGTTTGAAAACTTCTGACAGTAAGACCAGCCACTAGTCTTACAAGCCTCCACCAATCCGGACTTGGCCCCCGTGGTGGAGTATGGCCTATACCTTCCTCAGGGAAGAGACCCGTACCCCTTGGTGGGGACATAAAGGGTTGATGATGATGATGAATAAATGAGATACAGCCTGGTGACAGACAGGCATAGGGACTAAGTAAATTCAACACAAGTTCAACATGATGACTGATTATTAAATACAATACAATAGACAACCCATCAATTTATACGCAATGCAATCTTTACGCGGTTAGTACTTTTTTGCAACTGGTATATTCTTCTTTTGTCTGTAAGTCTGTCGGTGGTCTGTCGTACATTACCTTATCCGTGACACGATCTAAAAACGCTAGCATTTATCGGTACGGAATTGACGTCCGACACGGAGTTCTATGGACCTCAGAATAAGGAATTATTTTATGGACAAAATTATCTGGATGCAGTTTCAGATCAAACTATACGTGTAAAGTTTGATCTGCTGTCGGCCTACTCAAGTTTTTTGTTTAAAAGTAGAATTGGGGTTTCGGAACGTACCCGTCTAGATCTTTAGTCGGTCGATTATGGCGGCAAATTTGAATCGACCAATCACGCTCAATATTTTGACCGTTTCAAAAACAAACTTCAAGTCGAATCGAAGCGCTTGCACGACACGACAAATAAAGCTAGCGAGTTGAGTTTACTTAGCTTCCTGCCTTTCTTTGTTCAAATTGTTTTAACGTTGTGCTGGCAGAGACGACCCGGCAAGGTTGACCTGTGCTAATCTTATTACTCGCTGATCGTTGGTGATTGCCAGTCGTTAGCAGCCGAGGATTACTACCTGCCGCCAACCAACAAAGGAAGTAAAATGGAAGTTCAAACTAAATGTAAGTTATAAACATTTTAATTTTTTATTCAAGCAAATCAAGCTGTTAATTCACACCGGGACCGTTTGCTTTATTTCTACGTTATTTGTATGCCTGTTCGACATACCTACATAGTCGAATCAGCTGTTCGTATGTAAACCAATATTCCCTATCCTTAGCTCGTAATCTTACTTAAGTACCTACTAAGTTGAGAATTATGAACTAATAACAGTAAGTAAAAAGTATTTGTAACTCCGTATGTATCCTATGTACATTATTCAAGGGAAGTGTGTAGGCACTTTTGAAAGTTTCTGTTACCTAGTTTTGGTGCTTGTATGTACACTTTGTTTACCAAGGGCTCCCTGACCTGATGATCTATTCACCAACACCAATAAAAGTTTCTCTTCGTCCCCATATATCTTTCCTCAATTTGCTCGAGAGTGATGGGAATAATTGGGTAGCCTTTTCTAGATAGGTACTTATTCTTGTATATTTAGTATCAAAGAAATTAAAAATGGACCCATTTCTATTGATAGGTACCTGGATTATTTTACCTACCTACCTAATATGAAAAATTGTCACTGCATTTATCTCACCAATAATAAAGAACATAAATATCACTTCTATAGACAATGGACACCATATAATTATTATGTACACCCTATTCTGAAAATGAGTTTATCCTCCAATCTATTTAGAGAACAACATGCAGTCACTTCACTCCACCAATCTGGACTTGGCCCCCATGGTGGAGTGTGGCCTATACCTTCCTCAGGGAAGAGTCCTGTGCCCCTTGGTGGGGACATAATGATGATGATGATGCAGTCACTTATGTATTTCTTAACAAAATGATTTAAAGATTTGTGTAAACATATACAAAAAAATGTCATGTGAATCAGTCATCAGTTAAAACAAAATTTTTACTAGGGAACAAAAACCCTGCAAGAAAACCTGAACCAAATAAGTTTACCATTTTAATTATTTTTCTCTTACTGGTCACTATCTATAATTAAGTCAGTATTTTACCATCATTCCATTTGGACCGGCTGACACAGCATGGGCAGGCTCCCACCAGATGATCTGGCTACCTGGTTATGGTGGAGGGGACTCGCTGGATTTGGGTGACACAAGACTGTGATACTTAGTAAACCATGAGGGAGGCCTATATCCTGCAGTGGGTGTCAGATAGCTGACAGTGATTCCTCCTTTAAAGTTTTATGTTATTACTATTCCGCTAAGATTGCGAGCTGAAGCAGATCTACATAAAAAACCAACTTGTGATAACTTTATCGGTTGGGCAAAGTGCATATAAAAAGAATTGACAGTGGTTACCAATTATACCACTACCGGCTAACAACTGGACCATTATACATACAGTTAGCAGGTCAGTTAACACATTGATAATGTATGTGATTTTCTCATGGGATTACCATTGTGGTGGGCTATTTTATAAAAACCAACAACATATTTTTCTCAGAGATTTCTTATGTCTTCTGGATGAAGGGATGAGCCAAAGCTTTGTAGGTGGAAGTCATTACAACTTTATCATATTGTGTAAATTTTTAATGTATCATGTATTATCCTCTTGGCGGAGCAAATAAATAAAATGTCATAGGATGGACAAAATTGTAAATTTACAATTTAAAAAAAAAATTGTCTGCAGTTTAAAGTTGATGAGCTATTGTGTTCACACACCACTTATATTTTTGAGTTCCTAAATTTTTCATTGCAATTGATTAGTTCATTTGTAAAGTGTGCTATTATTAATGTTGGTTCATTCTCCCAACATTTACAATAAAATTCCGTTACAAAGTAGCTCTTAACGTAACTAAGTAGACCGCACGACTGCAACCTTCGCCTATAGGTAGTTTTCTAGCATTCAGAAACAAAAATGTTCAAAAATACACGGGGTCGTGTTTTCGAACGCACAAAGGACCGTTGAAACCGGCCCCAATTTATCAGGCAACTTAGGAAGAAAAAGAAATTGTTGTTTTCGTTGCGGAGGCGTGTGTCATCTTCCTCATTTAAACTGAAAGCCGTTGGCCTACAAGGCCGGCTCAACCGCCGGGAGCTGACTCATGCGTGTACTCGGATCGAGACAGTAATAGCACCAAATAGGTAGATCGTAAGAGGCTTAAAAAACCGACAGAATGTCCAACGCGAATCGTTCTAAGTTCTTGGGATTACCTACACGAGTTGCAATCCCCAGAGGCGAACTTTCTTTCAGGCTGACTAGGTCCGCAGTGCCACCGCGGGTGGCCTATCACGGGAATAGCAAAGATTATCATGCGATAAAAATGGAAATAAGATGATGACGCGGATAACATGCAGACAATTCAAGGAAACACAGAGTAACAGAGCGACCAGTCCGCCTCATAATACCTCATAGTACTTATAAGATTTTTACTGACTGATTCAATAAGAAACCTTAAAAGAAGAAAGAAAACAGATTCCGATTATCTTGAGAGCGGGCCTTCCGACTGTTCTAAGCGTAGACAACTGGTTCTACAAATTGAACAATCACAAAATGCAGCTCCTTTTAGGGACTGACTCACTGAACTACATGAACGAAAACCCGTTTGCTATCTCGGCTATGATGCGGACTTAACTTGCAGAGAAGTCTAAAAAACATTGCAATTACTACACGATTTGAAGCTAATTAGCGGTGGTTTTTAAAACAATATCATAAGCTACTTAGGCCTCTCGGATAGGTATGTGGTTTTTAATTAAAACAGTTAAGAATGTAGCTCAAATTAAAGTTCTTAAAGCACACGATAAAATGTCTGGTGCAGACCTAACGAACGATCTAACCCAAAAGTTTGCTAGAGAAGTTTGAAAGAAAAGAGAAGTTCAGGGGCGTTGAGTCGTTCTTACGAGGATAAAAAAAAAATCAAATTCAAATATTTTATTCACCATAAAAACAATGTTTACGAATACGTAAACGAAAAGTTTGTTGAACCCATACAAAATCGTTTTGTCTTCATCTTCAGTTCTGTTTTATTGGAAAAATGTTACCACAAATAAAATCAGCTTTGATTGCGATAGAGACAATTGAGTTGTCAGAGACAAGTGATATATCTATGTGAGAAATTTAACCGAGATCCGTTCAGGCCATCTGGGAGTGGTCGAATAAACATCCATCCAAACTTTATCACTTGAAATGGTGGTAAGAGAAAAAGGAATAAATGAAATAGGTCGTGGTTGAAGAACCACGAAGAGGTGAATACATTCGGTCGAAGTCAAAGCCCCAAGTTGTTGATCGCTTAATATCCGGAGACGAACTCCCGGAGCGGAGACCGCATTGTATTTGGATTGCGGCTGTTTGCCCCGGCACGCCTTTAAGGCCTATGCCAGCATAGGAGGGGCGGAAAACAGATGACTGAAGCAGAAAACTGATGACTGAAACGGAAAACGCTTTGTTGCACAAAAGTAAATATTATTAGAAAGTATTAGTAAATAAATATTAGTAAAATATTAACTAACTAACTAACTAACTATCTTCTAATATATAAAAAGGTCATAAAATCTTCTAAAATATTATAATATTATTATAATCTCGTGTCAATGTTTGTTATCGAACTCCTCCAAAACGGTTTCACCTATTTTTTTGAATTATTTTGTGTTTATTTGGTATGTCTGATGGTCGTAGGGTAGTTAATTTGACAATATAATGTTTGCGGGATCGGGAGAAGTTACGTAATTAAGGAAATGAGATTTAACCATTTAGATGATTATTTATTATAACCACTTTCTTTCATTTTATGTGGGGAAACCCACATCAGCTGGCCCACAAGTATCCTCCTCTTGCCTTATGTAACAAATGAACAGTAGTACAAACAAGTTCGTAGGTGTCCTTGTTCTCTTCCCAATATTTTCATACCTGAAACAGTGGGGCTGCTGAAACAAATCTAATAACTAAAAGTCTCCCTTAAATACTCTCCGCGGAAACCCCCGCTGCGCTCATCGCTCTGCTCGTCAACAGAGGCAATGCCCGCACTTTCCCAATTGTCTCGCACTGTTTTCGTCTAATCGACCGAGAAAATGGGGTCGAAGATATCTTTAAAAAAAATTACCTACGAACTTATTTATTTATTTATTTATTTATTTCTTTATTGGAGTGTAGAACAGGTAACAAACAATCTATATAATATACAGAGAGAGCTATATATAGCTTATATTGTTTGATTTTCTAGAAATCGTTCCCGATACATAACTTTATAGTTGATATTTCTCTGAAATTGCCAATTAATGTCAGTAATGTTTCGGAGGCAATCCATTACGCATAAATAATTCTTAGTACAGTCATGTTAGGTTCGTTTACAGCCAATACCGAAATGGTTGCCTAAAACCCTAAATAAAATCTTCATTCCTAAACCAAAAGTGAACACTGTGCATAGGTCAATTTACACTATACGTTACGTTATACTATAAACTATAGATTGCCACATAGACCTAGACGCAAATTGACAACTGCATGAACGCGGCGGTTCAGATTCATTACGCGTCTACGCGTGCACACATACCTATCAGACCTAGACGTCAATGGTTTGAAAAACCGGTCACGTGACCCGACCGTGTTTCGGTCATCGTACTATAATGCACTAACAGAATCGAGGCCCAGGTCTCTGCCTACACCTCCGGTCTTATGTGTGTACAGCCGTTAGTTTGCATGTAAAATTAAGTACCCAAGCTCGGTGTTTCCAATTTGGTGTTTCTAGCTTGCAATATCTAATAGTTTTTCTCGCAAAAGAAGGAACTTGAAAAACAAAGGAAAAAAATTATCCATCAGGACTTGAACCGGGGTCTTTTCGTTCCCGGACCGCACGATTTCCCACCTGAGCTATAACAACCTTGCGGAATGATGCGAAAATTACCTTCGTAATCTAATGATCAGTGTTTCATTGCCTAAAACACGGATAAAACGACGTTTTATAAAAATAAAACCTAGCTAGATCAATTCATCGCCCCCGAAACCACCTGCATACTAAATTCCGTGAAAATCGTTGGAGCCGTTTCCGAGATTCTTCTTATATAATTATATACAAGAATTGTTCGTTTAATTTAAAGAGATTAGATAGATTTTGATTGAATTGAGTATGCAGTGCAGGCGTATAGTTCGAAACTGCCTAACTCTACGCTCAGGATTCCTTTACGATGTTTTCAGTCACGGTTAAATCCAATTAACAATGAGGTTGCCAAACTCCAAAAGGCTTGCCCAAATGCTCTAAATTGGTCTTGTCCAGGTGAATCAAAACAACCCCAGTGGGGAGCGTAAATATCGTTAACAACGCCCGCCTAATCGTCTCTTTCGGGCGAAACTTTATTCATTTGCTGAATACAAGGCTGTAAGACTGTTCCCGGCCAGCCAGAGGGGCACGACCACTTTAACGAGCGCGACAACGCGATAAACCTTCGCGCCATCTTGCTGCTGCTCCCTACGTAGTGAAATGTCGCTATTATATCGCCAGATGTAGAGGCCATGATGCAGAGCCAGCTGTCAGAACCTAAAATAATTTTGTTTATAAAACACCTTGGATGAATATTTAAAACATACATAAGCTCACGCCTGTATCCCAGAGGGGTAGGTAGAGGCCAGAGACTGCCACCTGACACGATCCTCACAAATCACTTTCGCTTCATCGTTCGACGTTCGCGTTCGACGACTTTCAGGATTTGAAGAAACTGTGGTTTCATTATTTTGATTAAGATATAACCAAATTTACATGGGACCACCGGCGGTAACCCATTTCTAATGATGAAAAATAGTGAATATGACATGACGTGTTGAAGAACCATCGTTGGTATAAAAACATATTATACGGACGAATTCAGAGCCTCCTCTTTTCTTAGGTTAAAAGATCTCTCACCGCACAAAGGGCTTCTTGAATACAAAGAGTCGATACATTCATAAATGTAGCCTCTGCCCTTGTAAAAATAACATATTAAGTTCCTGTAGTCAGATATGGTGCACGTTTTCATTCGTCGCTCGCTTCCGCGTCGCAAAAGCCATCTTGTAGTCGTATTTACGGTGGAGCAAATTGATTAAAAGAACCCACGACATTTACCTGCTATAGAGGTTCAGATCGATAGATATTTTTTTTACCCAACCGTTTTTTATCATCAGTGCAAAGAATGTATAATCTTCTGCTGAATAGAGCACCGATTCATTGTTGGCATCAAATTGAGTGCAATAACTGTGGTACTCCCACACAATTTTGTTTGCCTTTCTGTCAGCTGTACTAGCTGTCTGCACTCAACAACATGGTGGGGTACTCCGAATTGAAGATAGTCAGACAGATGGCTTACTTCGAATTGAAGCCACATACTTAATTCCATGAATCTGCAAAACAAGAGTTTGAAACTGTCAGTTTTACGACACTATAATTATAATAGACTAATCAAGTTTTTTCCTGTTTTATATTTATAACCCTATATCCGTAGTGCATCTATTTTAATTAAATTTGCTAAATAAAAATTTGTTCAACAAAAAAAAGTCATTCGATTATCCAGGACCTATTTTTCCAGCAGAATAACTAAAAAATACGTGGTCAGGAATTAAATGAAACATACTCAGCGTGAGCAAATTAATCGAATTTTAATACACTAATTAAGAAGCTGTTAAATTTGGAGTGTTTTGCTGATCAATTTGGAGTTTTCTGCTCATGAATTTGGATCGTAAACTGCCTTCAAGGAATGGCATGTGCATGTGTTTTTGTAGTTTGTTTTTTCTATTTTTTTCTCTGTTTTTAGTTTAAATTTCACCCAAATTTATAAACTTGTGTTTTGGTGTGTAAATAAAATCATTATCTGTCTATAAATGTTTTGTAGTTTGTTTTTTCTATTTTTTTTTCTGTTTTTAGTTTAAATTTTTGCCTCTCCTGGACCTCCTGTGGGTTGACTGGTAGAAAATGCCATTAGCATTAAGTCCACCTTTTGTACACTATTGTTTGTGCAATAAAGAATTAATAATAATAATAATAAATTTCACCCAAATTTATAAACTTGTGTTTTGGTGTGTAAATAAAATCATTATCTGTCTATAGATTTTTTGCTGATCGTTTTAATGACACGCAAAGTTTTGATTCTTCTACAATCTTGTTCATTGATATTCGTGACATGACCCTATGAGTCAGAGTGCCGAGTAAGCCGCGTGTGTCGTTTCGCAGTACGCTGTACTGATTATAATGAAAGCTGCCCCGTCTTGTAGGCTCCACAAAAGGCAAGGAGCGAGTGGGCGACTCCCGCGCCCACGCACCAAAAATGCGGCATACCACATCTGCATTGCTTTCTCTGGTCGATACCGCGAACTCAAATTCAAATTCGGATTCAACAATTTTATCCACAATAAAAACAAAAAGGTTTACTTAATGAACATCAAAGTTGTTATTCTCACAATTAATAGATTACATGGAGAAGAAACTAACAAAGAAACTCCACATTCATTCTTTTCAAAACGTTCTAATTAACAAACTTTCAACCTTGAAAAATATTACTCCTGGATGTGTTGAAGGAAGCAACGGGGAGGGATTCTGGTTCGAAATGAAAATTCGAAAATGGAAAAACGAGAAAACAAAACTTTTTTTTATGTCAATCGATCCTGTTTCTTATAAGGATCAAAAGTCTACTGGACCGACTAAGATTTCAGTACTAGAAATGACAGAAATTGCGAAAAACTTTTTCCATATATTTTGGTAAACTTCTAAGTTAGCCAAACTTTTTTTTATGTGTAGATCCGCCGCAAGTACTGGCTGATGATATTGATTACAAGTAAAGGTTTAAATTTTGATAATTAATTTATATTTTGAAATAGAAATATGTAATTATAATATAATAATACAAATGTGAAAAATTACATTATGAATATTATAAAAATGTCAAACATTTGATACGTATACCCTTAAGTAAAATAAAATAGTTGATGTCTTAATATTAAAAATAAGTTAAACATTCTCTTAAAAATGTCTAAATATGTAGCTTCCGCTACATCATCAAAATTATAAGCAAGGTATTCGCCGTAAATATAAGCTGACAAAGCTTTTTTTGCTTTAACGACGTAGGGCCGGTTTCTGATTTGAGAATTTCACTAAGTAAATACTCAAATAACGTTTTGACACGCGCTTTACTGAGAAATTTGACGAGACAGCAATACAGTTATGTAGTTACGTCGCGAAACTCTCAATTCAGAAACTGGCCCATAAGTCCCTTTGGATACCTTAGTTCTTGACCAATAAACATATTTTCCACGCGCTTTAATTTTTTTACACCATCTCTTTAGTTCCTCAATTAGTTTACCGAACGCCGAAACTCGTCCATCACAGGACAAGATCACAGGATTTTAGTGACAAAAAAAAATACCCAGCAGCACAATACGCTACTTGACTCGTATCAAATTTGACGCGATAAATGGATATTTCCTGTAGTATCTAACGTAAGAAACCGAAATATATTGACTTTGCTAAGTAAATATGCAGGATGGCTGCAAAATTTGCAAATTAAAAAAATATTTTTCTCTTTTAAATCGGAACGGTGAAAACACTATCCGCCATCTTGAAAGCAACTTCGGTTGTAAACAAACATCTGTCAGTCGTGCGTGTGTAGGTTCTATTGTTATTTGGATTGGATTTAGTGTTTTTGCAAAAACTCTTCTTGTGCAGTTAGTGTCTTATCATTTTATTGATAAGCGCAATCATGGACGCTGGATTCGTGGAAGCTGATAGTACAAATTTGCCAAAACCAAATCAAACCAAGCATTATTACAGCTAAAAACAGTTTCTGTATACATTGATATTACAGGACTTACATTAAAGTGATCTTCACATAAATACACCCAAGTTTCATAATGATAATTGATATATTTTGCATGTAAACTCGATGAAATCATGAATGCGTTGTTGTTATTTCACTATGCTCACAGATCACTAACAGATTTTAGGACTAGGTAAAGATCGTTTCACCAAACAAGTCCCACGGTAAATCCTTAAGGCCATAACAATAAAAGCCAAAATTCATTAACTCATACTTCTTTCGTGGCACGAACTCTACCTATGTTGAATGTCAAAGTTTGTTTACAAAAATAAAGTACTTCAAACCATAGACAAAAATGGCGGACCGCGTTTTTGGCTGTTTAGCAAAGCAACGTTTTAAAATAATGTTTTTGTTGCTTTTAGGTCCTCAAAAAATATACTAAAATATTTTTTGGTCTAATGGAAGAGATATTTAGCATTTAAGACATACTTGAAAAAAGAGTCAAGTAGCGGATTGTATTGTTACTTTTAGTTTTGTGTAAAGTTTTCGTGGCTTTCGGGTCGAGCGTTAGAGCTAACGCTGTCTGTACATACAGTTATGCCGACTATCGTGTCGGCTGTAATTGCACTCAATCGGGCAACGTCCTTTCTTCGTCGTCGGCACACAACATGTGCAGCGCAGACAACCCTTCCGATACCATCTTGCAGCGAGCTCAAGTGTCGAACGTGACAGTTTTATTTGGAATCCTCATAATATAGGGTTCCACAAGTCGATACTACATTTTATTAGGGAATAAATACCTTGAAATCGTGACAAAATTATATTAAACAGCTGTTTAATAACGTGGATTTAACGCGTTCGTATGAAAAAGAAGAGTGTTTACTACTTTGTAGTTGAAACCGTAGTAAAAGTTATAAGATTTCATCTTTGCTTAAGTTAGCTGGTAGATATTGCTAAGTAGCGTTTTTATAAGCTCGCAATGTGGAAAACTATGTGTTTTATGCAATAAAGAATTTAGATAATAAGGGCTACCGACATTTATTACGGTCAATACTATTCGCTAAAAAAAATCTATAAAATTTTGGTGTAATAACCGGCTGTCGTGAACATTACATGATAATATCCCGGTAATGATTTCCCGTGAGAGGTGCTCTGATACTCGCGCGAAGATCGAACGTTTATGACGAAAACTGCAAAAATCAGCGATAACTTTACCACGTTCGGTTTCATTGTTTCCCATAAATCCTCCGAATATACGCCATTTGGACAAGATCTGTTGTCCATGATCCATGTGAAAATTATCAAACTTTGTAATTCGCAAAGACATCTTCAAAACATTCTGGATACAAATTGCCATAAAAAATATTTTTACAAGGTTTTTTGGCCTTTATCGAGTTGTTAGGTAAGTACTTGTATGAGTTTATTACTCAGCAGTTCGTCTGGCGAGCATGCCGGTACATCACCGGGATAGGGGAGGCTCGTCTCGCGAAGCTTATGAGTTTCCGGAAATTTATGTTACGTCATTAATCACTCTTCCTTACTGTTTAAAAGGAAAATTGCGTGAAGGAGAGCCGTTGTTTTCTCATCGTCTTACACATCGACATTTACATTTTGCAAAGTCGCCCGTAACGTAATTGGTCGCATGCTACATTTTTGAACACGAGCGGAAATCTCAAAACCATTTCAGTACAATTTCTATTTGTCAGATTTGTAAATAGTTAAGTCTATATTTTTTAAGATATTCAATAAAAATCCTTGACCTTAAATGACTTTTATATGCCGTCAACAAACACAGTATGAGAATGAATCCTTTGCTTTACTTACAAAAAAAACAAATGTCATTTGTAAAGACTATCTCTTTGATCACGCTTGTATGTAGGCAAAGACTACCTATCTCTTTGATCACGCTCTGATGATGTCACAAACACCAATATTTTAGGAAAATATTAAAAATAGATATAATGAATAAAACTCAAAAATACCGGAATTAATTTCTTAAAATGGTCAATATTTTCAAAATAAATTATAAAAAAAAACATTTAAAAAATAAGTAGCAAGGCCAATTGAGTACATTGTACGCGTGTGAAGATTGATGAGCTGTCGACTCTACTGTGTTTTTTGCATGACTTACATCTAGACTATTTAGAAGCGGTCCAGTAACTTGAGGGTCTTCTAAAATATCTGCAAAAATGAGTACCAAAATGTACTAAATGTACCTACAGCAAACCATTGTGTAGGCTTTGTCAAGATAAAAATTAAAAAACCGGACAAGAGCGAGTCGGGCACGCCTACCGAGGGTTCCGTACTCGGAGTTTTTTCTGAACCTTTGCCGAATTTCAGAGACTGAGACATTTTTTTTATGATTTAATTACAACTGTTTATTTTTTTAATTAGTTTTTGGAGTTTTCCCTGTATTTGCAGTATAAGACGATATTACTTGACAAATTTCATAGTTCCAGGAAATGGGAAGTAGACCTACCCTATGAATTTTGATTCCCGTGAGTGTAGAAAATCCGTTTTTTCGCGGCGTAAACGGTCACATTTTTTTTACGTTAACATAGACGGTTGATGTTTTTACAGCTTCAAGGCACCATAGAACATAGAACAACACCAACAACACCAACAACACCACCACCACCACCACCATATTTGGTTTTAATTTCAACTCGATACCTCCACGCGTTCCCGAGACAAAGGGTCTTGACTGACTGACAGACATACAGACAGACGGACGGACAACAAAGTGATCCTATAAGTGTACAAACACACTAGGCCGAAAATCGGTCGGCTCGGTCTTGCTTCAAATGAGAATAAAATGCCAGAACCAAATAACTTTTCCTGATATTTATTTGAATAGATAATTATATTTAATACACTTGCAGCTTATAGCTGATGCGTTAAGTTTTATCACTGCACTTGATTGTTTTTTGTTTTCATATAATTATTGTCTAGTCTATTTTAAAAACTGTCTTATTTGATAGTCATATTTCGTCTATTTCTCAGCCATACACGGCCGGGTAATATTTTCAACTCTCACCCGTGTACGGACAGTTTATGGCTGATATAAATCCGTCTAGTAGCGTTTTTAGTAGTTTTTTTATTACGACCTTCTCCTATGTGGAGTCGCGCGCCTGAGTTAATACCTAAGCTATTTTTTTATTTCGCAACGGGAGCTTCCTTTAGGATATTATGTTTCCTGAGTTGACCTCAGACTGAATATCTGGCATAATGCACTTCATGCCTTTGTTTGAAAGATCTAAATTCTGCTAGGGCATTACTAACATGGAGAATACTCCTCGTCTTCATTGTATTCATTATATCCTCATCTAGAGTCTAATAACCAATTTTTCGTTTCTTCGGAAGTCGACGGCCAAATTTAATTACAACCAACTTTTTTGCACCTACTGATCCATTCTTGGCCGAGCAAACTATGGTACCGTTATGTGCCAGCACCGCCAAGCCACAGAACAACAGACAGAACAGAATCTCCGCTTCAGAGTGTGAAAGTTTCAGCGAGATCACCCACTAGTATGAATAGGTATACTCGTTCCAACGATTCCATACTAATTAATTTCATACGAAGACTGTCAGACTATTGGAATCGTTCAGGTTTTTTTGCACGTAATATAGGACCCTGTAACAGCCTGTCAGTCTATTTTTATATGCTCTATCGATGCATCTCTCCGTCTCCGTCGGATGCTACTGCTGTTAAACATTTACATACACGCACATACACAGCTTCTGGCCCCACACTAGGATACCTTGTGTGGTTTTTTTTTGTTCCCAGCCGGTATTCGTACCCGAGAAATCTCGCATGTTAGGCAGATGCGTTAGCCGCTGCGCCGCAGAGGCAACATTATTCTAATATTATTCTTTAATCATTATATTTCATCAGAAGTGAAGAAATACATTATTAATTTAAATTCAGTAATAGAAATAATAACAATAAAAAAACAAACTTACGCATGTCAAAAATGACATGTCAATATTATAAAAATGACAATCAATTACAATTCACAAACTCACAAAAAAAAACCATATTAAAGTAAAAGTTAAAGTTAATTCAAATGTAAAAGAATGTCAAGGCAATCTTCAATTCTTTATTTGTCTGTCTAGTGCACCGAACTTATGATCATTATTCACAGTGCCATTAGTCCATTATAGAGGATTGTTCACCCCGGATGAATTTGTTTAGTCACCGCCCTCTGTTGTTGAGTGTAGTGTAGAGCTAAATTGAGTGTTGGCTCACAAATTGATGATAGGATTTACCTAGTCTTCAATGGAGTTTTCGGATTAGATTGCCAGTAACGTGTTGACTGCGTCGTTTGTCCTAAATAACGTAATTTATCTGAAATAAGGTTTCTGATAATTAAGACGTGAAAGCGGACTTATTTCTAAAGAAATTACTTCCAGCCAGCCTAATAGGTAAACTAATTAGGTTGTTAGGTAACTACTACATTAGCAAGACTTGTTTTATTTGCTTATAGGCTCATGTTGGGTGTTTTTTATGTGTGTGATATCCTTTTTGAGAGAGAGAGAGAGAGTGAGAGAGAGAGAGAGAGAGTAAATGTATTATAAATGTATTACCAATATTTTTTACTATAGCACAGGTATTCTAGTTTGCGACCAGGTCAAGTGTTTGTGTTGAGTGTTATTATAATAATAATAATAATAATTTTGACTTGACCTGGTCCCAAACTAGGATACCCGGTGCAATGGTAACCAGGCAAGGACGCCACAAAATCAAAACATAAAATAAAAATATCAATGGGTCACCCCATCTTAGAAAATTGCATAATTTCTTTGGCGCATTTTTTTTGAGAAGTAATTAAAATGGTGAGCAATTATAAAATTTGGTCAGCCACAAAAAACAGCGTTTAAATAATTTGGTCAGCATACAAAGATTTTGTTTGCAATAAAAAAAATCAGGCAGCAATCCTTGTTCGGCAACTAAGTAATTTTGATAATGGTAAAAAAATAAATCATAAATAGGCAGCTTACAATAATAAGAGTCAGCATAATAAACATTCAGTCCGCAAAATAACTACTTGATCAGCAAGATTTCATGATTGATTAGCAGATAAAACATGTCTATAAGCAGTGTATTTGATTGGTATGCATATTTAAAACATGGTGAGCAAAATAACTAATTAGATTGCGTTTTTGTTGAAAAATCGGCAATGTTCGTTATATATACTTATGTACCTACTTAATTGTTTATTTTTTATTTTTTCTGAATTATCTATATAAATAAAATTCAAAGTCCAGACTGACTGACTGATTCACTCATCAACGACCTGCCCAAGCCGTTGGACCTAGGAAGCTGAAATTTTGCACAGAGGGTCTATATACATATAATGTAGGCAAGGAATAAGACCGGATTTTTTTAAATTCAACCCCAAAGGGGGCGAAAAGGGTTGCCAAAATTTGTATAGGAGGTATAAAGAATGTTGTCTAATTTTCTTGAAACTTAAAATAAATACTCTTGAACACAATTGATTGAACACGTATTTCGCCGTTTTTGTAAATTTAATACTTAAAAGAGTTAACGGGGTCGCAATATTTTGAACTAAAGTCCACGCGGATGGAATCGCGGGCGAAAGCTAGTTTTTTTGTAAGAATAAAAAAAATATTAATTTACACTTCTATAAATAATAAAACATACCCAAACAAACACATCCACTCAGGGAGTAAATAAATTAAATAATCTTTGTATGAAATGCATCCATTTTGCGCATGAAAAGTAAAGTATTTTTGCTACCTTTATATATGCAGCACAAAATGAATTTTTTTGCTTACACTCTGAGTGCTCACCAAAATTTTATTAAACAGGAGCAGCTCATTGCGGCTTATGTAATTAATATTCTGTACAAAAATAATTACAGCCATCCAGAGTGACATAAATTGCTGATTGATTTTTAAATGTTTGCGGGCCATGAGTTGCTGATCAATTAGCTATTTCTGCTCACAGATTATATTTTTCTGCTCACAAAAATACCAATACTATGCTAACCGTTTAAATAACACCCATTTCTTTTCATATTAACTCAATAAAAAGTATCATAATATTACGAGTATGTTGTAGGTTTATTGGCCCTGAAGATTGTATTGTAACATATTTGTAGGTTTTGGTGGCATCTACTGGAGAATCACCCATTGATTGATTAACGTAGCACCATTAGGGACTCGCCATCGTCGTCATCATAGGCCTTTGCGTCCGTTACTGACGATTTAAGCAGTGCCTAAGTTTGACACTTTCTCGACTGACTAAATGTCACATACAGGAAGATTCAGAATCGGGTCGGTAGATGAGTAGCAATTTAAAAAATATTTCTCGTCTTGTGGGGCTTCGTATATTGGTTGTCTGGAAGAGATCATAAGGCCGCCTTCTTTACTTTTAGGTTAAGAGGTACCTGTGTCATTTCCATTTTAAAGTTCAATAAAGAGTTCTCTATCTCTAAGATATCAACTGCGTTTGTTTTCGATTGAAGTTCTCTGCGTCGGAATTACGGACTCCCATCTTGTATCTTTTTGTTTTTGTTTTTTTAACATGTCATTAATTTAATTTCTTCCTGCTACGGCGATAAGGAAAGCTATGTCAAGACTTAATTACAGTGTAGGTATGTAGTGTAACGACCGATAAGGGGAGTGCACTCAGTGTCCATTGCTCCTATTTGCTCGTCACTTGCGGGTCATTGAGGCGTCCCCATAACGCAATGAGGAATGTCTTATAAATAAAAAGTTCTGTTTTATTTTGGTTTTCGACAAAATGTAGCGAAAAATGCTGTAATTTATTTACCGTGGCCATTTCAAATGGTCAAGAAATTTTGGGCAAAGATCGTTTATTAATTCAAACAAAGACGTCGGTTGTCAGTTTGAGAATTAATAGATTGTGAAGATGAAATCCTACATTAAATGGAATATTTTTTTTACTTCAATTCAATAAGAAAGCATAGAATCGAAATTCTTAATAATACAGTAACAACAATAACATAATAATAATAACTCTACACAACAAAATCACTTGACCTGGTCCCAAACTAGGATACCCTGTGCTATGGTAACCATGCAAGGACATTACGACATCAAAAAACACATAGAAAATTGGCCATTCACGGTCTACCGGTCTAATCTACGTGCCCTTATATTACGTAACTTTCCACTCTATCGGGTTAAGCATTTAGACAACTCAAAAGAGTCAAAATTAAAATGTATATGACAGTTCGGAGTAGGAGCATGAGATACCTACTGGGAAAAAGTCCCAGAATGTAACATGAGTGTGACATGAGGTGGTGTGATATACCGGGAACAAAAGGACTGAATCAGACGACTCCATACAGTGGAGTCTTAAGTAATTGCACCCCTGGACACTAACAGTAAGGGACCCACGCCGGTGTGGTAAATGTAAATGGACTCGGACTCAGCATATGCTGAAAGTTCCGGAAAACTTAATTTGTATCTTTTGTTTCTTGTGTGCTAAAAAGAATTCTTATCTTACTGTTAAATTGATTTATGACTACGAATGATACCTACAATCTTACTTCCTCTGTCTTATATAAAAAAAAAAAAAAAAAAACAAAAAAAACACACATACACACACAAGTACAGTCAATTAAATAAACCGCCCCGAGACATGTCCGACCCAAAGGTACCCATAACACTGGCAGCGTTACCGCGCTGCACAGCGAGGGATATCCTTTGCATCAAAAATGCCCCTGAGCGGTAGTATTACTGTCTTATTACTTCTCAAGTTCCATCGGCAACCTCATTGCGGTGGAGTGGTGGACGTATTGATCTGTATAGTGCCCTTGCAGTTCGATGTTTGCCTGACGCGTTCTACAATGCCTTCTCCAAGTTAGGTCCGAAATTTTCGATTGCGTGATCGACATTGGCTGTGCGAGTCCATCGGTAAACACGCAATATATGTAGTTATACGGAACAAAATTGATAAAACTAATAAAGAAGCTACATGCCAGCTAGACACACCATTTTTATTTGTTTCTTTTTATACGTTTTTTCTTTTATTTTATTTTTAATTTATTTTGTGTCCGTGATGTGTCTTGTTGGGTCACGGGTCACTTCCCTGAGGAAGGTATAGGCCGTACTCCACCACGGGGGCCAAGTCCGGATTGGTAGAGGCTTGTAAGACTAGTGGCTGGTATTACTGTCAGAAGTTTTCAAGCCGCCCTAAGGCCTCTGACTTGGCTTAACGACTGCCATCTGATCTATCGACGGCAGCCGGCACCAACTGCTTAATGTGCCTTGCGAAACATGGAACGTTAGTCATACACGGTCCACCATCCATGCACTGAATGCTCCCTATGTTGCTTAACATTCGTGACCGTTTAAGATCGCTCAGGCAGCCGGGGCTAGTGTGATCGGCTCACATTCGATCGGCTTACCAAAAATTCTACAGGTTAAGGTTAACTCAAATAAGTTATTGAAGCCCCATCGTGTTGAAATAGAGACTTCTTATTCGATTTCGCGTTGGATTTCCTTTCGTTGCATACCTATAAAATAATGCCTAATTTTCCCAATTAGGCACTAGAATCTGTGCCAGTGTGTTCTATGTGGCTGCATGGCTTACATTGCTATCCCTAGATATCTGATACAACTGTAAAGGGTTATATTTTCTTACCAAAGTTATGTTATGTATAAAACAGCTCAGACATCCGGGCATATGTAGGCGTCTGGCCTTGGTTCATCGATCGGGGTGCGTGTCATTCGTTTTACAACGTTTGACCGAGACGCTGGTCTTCTCAGACACCTTTTATGGCCTTACGGAAAGCCGGTGGTATTGAGTATGCAGTGAAAAATGTACGCAGACGGAAGCTGGAACGATAGCCAGGTGTCGAAGCAAAGAGTGCCAATAATGGAATGTTCTGGACGAGAGCCAGCAAGAAAAATAATATTGGCAGTAGGGTGTTAATTAAAAATCAGCAAAAATTATTATTATATTTTCATTTTAAGAGAAGTAGGTACAACGTATTTTGAACACGTTATGTGTGTATATAGTTCACAATAATATTTAATTGTACATCGTATTCACATTTCACAATATTTTGTTAGTAAGAAATCAAACAAACGCCTCACGCCTAGACCTAGGAATTCAATGCCTAGGATTATTGAATAAAATAGGTTCTGGTCTGCAATAAAATTGGAAATAGGGTTGACACCGTATTTAAAAAGCAGAAAAACATAAAGTTCTTGTCAGCAATAAAATATTTTCTGTCATGCACCAAAATAAACAAGTAGCAGCAGAAAATTGCAGTTTCAGATTTGTTGTATTTTAAGTACCACCGTTATATTAACTTAACTTTTTTCTTTAGTAGCCTATGTACGTCCTACTACAGGCCTTCTCTCAGAGAGAGAGTACGGGCTTAATCACGACGCGTGCCCACCGCGGATTGGCGATTTCAAGAGCTGAGGTATCTGAACACCACAGACACTCAGGTTTTCTCACGATGTTTTCCTTACTTTATTATTAAAGTAATAGACAAAGGCGGTGCCTAAAAGTATCCAATATGTTACGTGCATTCATTAATTTAATGAAAACGTTTGATTTATTTGGTGACTGAAATATGTTGCTGCTTATTTATTAATTCATTCTGCAGACCAAAATAAATATTAATTGTTTTAAGGTATTAAAGAGAATATATATAAAAAAAAACAATAGCTATAAGCGGTAACTCTCGTTAAGCTTCAACAAACCCGATAAACTAAGAGCGGCTCGAGAAAATGAACATAATAAAGAGGTCGTTAAACAAGCAGCGGGGTCATTATAATACGCTGTGCATGCTCTTTACTCGAGATCCAGAATAATAACAGGATTGTTAGTGAGAATAACATTGCCAGATTATCTTACTGAGTATTGTAGGAAGTTCCTAATCGACTCAGTCGCAAACTCAATATAGATGGCAGAGACATTCGAATCATAAGTTTGACAACATCAATTTCAACTTTATCGTCCACCGGGCTTCCGCTCGAGCTCGTGCAGTCAAACCAAATGTGTTTGCGATCATGTCATCATCAACCCATAATGTCCCCACCGAGGGGCACGGGTCTCTTCCCTGAAGGTATAGGCCATACTCCACCACGGGGGCCAAGCCCGGATTGGTGGAGGCTTGTAAGACTAGTGGCTGGTAATTTGTCAAACATGAGTTTTGAAGATGATGGTACATATTTGCATATTTGTCCTGCATGCTTTGACGTTGTAGACGTACAAATTAATTGCTAAATTAGATGATCATGCTTTCAAACAAAGTATTTAAATGTCATAAGTATTATACACAATTACAGCAAGTTTAAAATGTCAGGGAAAATTAAAAATAAAATAAACAATATCAGAATGTCAGATTTACGTCTGCGACGTTTCAAGTTATCTTTCGGTCAAGAATTCCGTTACATTGTAATAACATTTGTCCAATAACATAGTTTTCAATTTAGATTTAAACAAATTTATGTCAAGTTCTCTCATGTCTCTCGGTAGCTTATTATAAATTGTAGGTCCCATACAAAATATACTTTTTTGCAGTAGAGCAGTGTTTGCCCTACGGATGCATATTCTACTTGTGTCGCGTTGTAACCTGCTACTTACGACTGAGATCTGTTTAAAGATGTCTGGATTTGACGAACAGAGCTACTTCTAAGATGTATAACGCCGGTAGAGACAAGAAGGTCTTACTGTCTTTCTGGTCTTACTGTCAGAAGTTTTCAAGCCGCCCCCTAAGGCCCCCGACTTGGCTTAACGACTGCCATCTATCAACGGCGGCCGGCACCAACTGCTTAACGTGCCTTCGACGCACGGAACCACTTGGAAAAATGCCACTAGCGTTAGTCATAGAACGGTCGGGTGACCGTTCTACCGTCACCCATCCATGCACTGAACGCGCCTTATGTTGCTTAACCTTCGTGATCCTTTAAGATCACTCAGGCGGCCGGGGCTACGACCGATCTCCATGTAAAATAAGAAGCCAATGACACTGACCATCGAAGAAACCATCAACATAGTTTCGGTATTCTGGAAAGATTGATGGTCATGCCCAATTGGCCACCCCACTGCTTCCCCTATTTGGCGATTCATTTTGAATTGATGCTCCGTCTTCCAGTGGCCTATTCAGATAGCGATAGCCTATTTCGTACACTCCTTTTCCATGGAAATTACAGTGAACTGCTTGCCATGTGCAATAATGGTCAACAAGGAAGCCTTAGAGTTTTGCCATGATCGACAGTCTGTCTCTGCAGTCTGTTTCGGAGTCTGTTAGTTCTATGAAGCTGAAATTCGGCAAAACACAAAAAATTGTGCATTTAGATTATAGGTACATTATTTTTCTCGTCTATCCACAATAGGTCATTTTATATTGTTGTTTTATAAAAAAATAGATCAACCTTTTTTCGATTCAAGGATCGACACACCATTTTTTATTGTAATATTTTCCAAATTACCAACTTAGATAGGTCTACAATTTTTCATAAAAATAAAGTTATTGGAATTAGTCCGCAATGGACTGAACTCTGTATTAATTTCACAGCTGTTTGCTCATGGTATAACGAGCCATAGTACATATGGCGTGACGCGATAGTTTGCCCCCTCGCCAATAAGCTGAAAGTTATCCGGCCATGTCTCATCTGCTAGACGACTTGTGAATGGGATGGGACGGCGATATTTTCACTTGGCAACTACTCCGGTTTACTTTAGCGGAGTCTAGGCGCAAGTCGCCTTCGCTGGAAGTTACGTTCGCCTCCTATTAGTCACGTAGAGCTATTAAGTTAAGCTACCTATTGAGGGAAGGTACAGGGCTGAGAGATCCCGGAACGTGAGAGGACAAATGGGATCTAAAATTATCGTAAAAAGTAAAACACTTTTTTTTTCGTGACGTCCTCTGTGGCGTAGTGGTTAGCGCATCTGCTTACCATGCGAGAGGTCCCGGGTTCGATCCCCGGCTGGGGAGAAAAAAAAAACTCCAGGTCTTGGATGTTTACATGTTTGTGACGTCGCTGTTTCTGGCTCCCACGACACAGGGTATCCTAGTGTGGGGCCAGAAGCAATGTATGTGCCTGTATGTAAAAAATGTTCTGACAAAAAATTAATCGGGTATTGTTTGGATTCAAATTCAAATCTTTTATTCATAGTAAAACAAATAATTTACTTTTAGAAGGTCAAAGTTGTTAGTTTCACAATTAATAGATTATGTGGAGAAGAAGCTAACAAAGAAACGCCACATTCTTTTCAAATAAGTTTTAGCGTAATTAACAAAATTTAAAAATTATTTCTCATGGATGTTTTGAACACTTGACACAATTCTCCTATGAATTTCTTTTCTATTTCTATTCCTTTAATACCAGACATCTTTGTCTTCTAAATAAATAATCGTTGATTTTATAATACCTAAGCTTTTTTGCACAGAGTGTGCTTAACAAATTTCTTAAACTGCGTCGAAGGTAACTCATATCTTGGGGAATCTTGTTGTAGAACCTTATGTAGTGCACCATAAAGGACATTATTAACTTTTGCATGTCAAAATCAATGTTTTTGATCGCTTTCTTCCGCCCCGGGCGAACTTATAACTCTAAAAGCTTTCGCTGCAGTTACGGAAAAATTCCGATGTAATTAATCTTGGTTTGTCTAAATCAAACCATAAATATATTCATTTCCCCTAAGGATATGCTTAATTAATTCAAAGGTAACTTTTGAACTCTGATTACTTATCCCAAGACGTGACTTTCATAATTAAATCCAAATTTGCGAAACATCCCAATTAATATTTTGCTCACAGAGCCCGCAAGCCTTATTAACGTCAATTTATTTTACTTTTGTTGGCTGATATAGCCCTCAAAGGTAAAATTTCATAAACTTATGCTTCGATGATGTATTAGTCGATATTGTATACAACATTTTTGTCTGTACCGTAAGGTATAAACAATGCCAAACCGAAGCAAAATCGATATGGGCGTCGCAGGACGCGCGCCGCTGTCTCCAAATTATATTCTTAGCCAAATCCAGCCGGCACGTGACTCAACTTGTTGCCGCTCCACCAGAGTCGAGATGCTATTGTCCGTCTACAGGCGCTATTATAGCGTTGCAAGCATTACAAGCGGCTGAAAGCGATTAGTTATTCGCTGCCCCACGTCGGGCGCCAAACTGGCGAGTGAATCACCCTGATGAAATTGAATTTTGCGCTTCAACATTTTTATTACTTTAACGAGCATTTCAATAGCTGTAGCTTGTGACAGTAGATAATTACTCAATTCAGTTTCATAAAGGTTCTACGATAAAACCCTCGTGAATCGATTTATGTTGATACATACCTTCAAAAGAACAAACAGTTGTCTAAAATAGCCAGTAGAATGCAACATGCTCATTAAAATCCAAAAGTAACCACTAACTATTACATGTGAAACGACGGAACGACGCCAAGGGCGGTATTCCCAGCCTTAGTCCATAATAGACTACGGCCTAAGTCCTGGAATTTCCAGTTATTACCGCAGGGGACGCAAGTACGGGGTTGTTACCCGCATCGATCGCCGCACCAGCGCCGGTTACCGGTGCACGGGGCTACACCAGCCCTCACCAGGCCCGCATGCCAAACTTGGGGCAGGAAGTTTGTTGAAACTTTGCGATGCTATCAAAAACCCACGAAACACGCCACACTTTAGAGGGGTGGATATATACTTATAGAAGAGAAACAGGATACGTAGGAAATTGCCAATGGCGTTAAATATAAGATTTAGAGTACAGGAAATCAATCGGAAGCGAATCGAGTGGCGAAACAAAATCAGCGTGGCGCTGCCGGCTGCTAATTGGCTGCGGGCGGCGGCGCCGAGACGGCGGCAGAACCTCCGCATGGTGCCCCCACCACTGCCGGTCGACCCCACTTGCCCCCCCGAAGCTGTTTTTATGAGCGAAAATCCCGCCGAGACCCGCCGCGCCGACTCTTAAATTAGTTTGTCTTCCCCGACCCACAGTTGCTAAGTGAGCTGGAGTGCGCTCGACATCTGGTCCACTCGGCTAGGAACCTCTGCCAAATTTTCACAAAATCTTCAGTCAGAAAATTTTGCGCAACGGACTTAAAGAAACATGATTAACGTGTGCTCATATCTGATTAAACATGGAAATTAGATTTGCTTCTCCATCACGACCCCGACGCATATCGTAATAGATGTCTTGGGTGACATTATTTTTCCATTTGGTGGGCTTATTTTCTCATGCGGGTTATCAAGTTAGGGGCTGGGGTGGGTGGGTCCGCATGGCGGGGGTGTCGGGGTGCGGGGTGCCGCTATCGACCGACTACCCTCCTCCCCCCGGCGCGGTTCAGTTTCCGGGCGAGAGTCGCGCAATCCGCCCGAACGCGCTGCGACTTCTCTTAACTTTTAGATAGTCAATTTAACCCAATCAAAATGCTGATTGGACTTGTTCGGGACTCGGTGATGCAGTGCTTCTGCCACTCATGCCGCGCTCCGGTTCTGCCTGCAGGTCAGAGATGGAACCGGCTTCTACGCTGCAGCAACTCTTGAAGTCACGAATGACGCCGCTACCACTGCAGGGACCGACCAAACCTCCCCATCCAGTGTATTTCCTTTTAGTTTACTGACGAATTCTGAACAGATATTGCCTATTTCAAATCTGCAATCGTTACTTTTCAAACTTAGATCCTGGTTCATTGCGCGCAATACCGGCTTCTGAAACTGAATCATAACTGAGTAACTTTTTTATACCTTTTGTTGAAACAGACTCAAAAACTCTTCATCGTAAAAACATTGTCCCGAATATATTTTTATTTCTCTTTTAATTCCGCCGAGCTCAACGCTCACACAATACCGTGAATTTCCATCCATCAACCGGCGAAATCTACTATATTTTGGGGAACAAAGCGACGGGGGATGGCATAGCTTATTTTAATGTAAAAAGGAGCTTACACAAACGAAAAGCCGGCCGGCGAGCGGCCATAACCGGCACCGGTTATGTAAATCCTATTTGACGTAAAGCACGTGGTCTATCCCATAGAGGGGGTGAGGAAGTTGAGTACATGTTCAGGAACATTTTCTAGGACGTTTTTAAGATTTTCTATCTAAAATAAGATCGATTCAGTATGTTATGAGATCTTTTGAAGGATTAAATTTTAAAGATATGCTAAGATATGTTTTGGTTTTGCTAGAGATTATCGAACGCTTTGCAAGATGTCTCCTAGCATCTTGATTTTTAAGGATTATTTCCACTGAACCATGTTTGTCGCAGTTTTCCGTGGTTACTCAATATCGTCGTGCGTAATCCACCATTTTGTGGTACCTCCTCAGCATACCACCATTTTGAAGCCACATTACGTGATACTACCGCAAATGCCAAGTAGCGTGACGTACCTCAGCACAGCATAATCATGCGAGTTACAAGCCCAATTCCACGATCAAAGAAGAGAAAGACTGTATAATTTCGCTATAATTAAAAAAACTTCAGGAATACTGATGCTCTCAACCTTGGAATTAATTTTCAATAGGGACTTTAAATATGAGGGAGGAGTGCGACATTCCTACGTTTCCGAAATTCAATATTGTTTTTCTTACCGTACCGGCGGCATAAAAACCGACATAATTTATACAAAATTGTTGTAGCGTAAGATTTCGCGACACTGAGGTCATCGCTTGCAGTCAGAGCTTCTAGTGGTGATCTCCACATATAAAACTATAATTAATTATCCTATCCTTTTTTGGCCGACCTGAACCGGCAGTCAGCCTAAAGATCGCCTTGTCGTCCGTGGAACAGGCTTTCTAGATATCTACAAATATCTTTTAAATTGCCATTGTCTACAAACTTATTAATTAACCAACCGTGAGCAGCAATTTGGATTTTAAATTAAATTCGTCCACGGGGCAAACACTTTATAGCCACAATTTCAATTGAATTAGTCAACACGCTATCTGCGAAGAGGCATCGAGGGGCTCATTGTACAATTGCCTAGCGCTCGATTAACAATGAAGTATAATTAAATCACTTGACTTAACAATTCTGTGGTGCCCGCCCTTCGGCATGCTAGGGGAAAACTGTACCAATTTGCGAGATAATATTGACTTTTTGGATGTTAAAACTCCTTTTATTTTCTAAAATGTTTAGATCAATAACCTTCTTTTTTTTGGGATGAGTCACATGTATCGTGCTACGACATCATTTGAGACGTTCCCAGTTCTTGCAACCTATAATATTGCATTTGGCAATGCCCTTTAAAAAAAGTTCTTATTTCGTAGTGGACATTTACTTACGGACGAACAACTTTGCAGCAAAATATAAAGATCTGCTATCGACCATACTAAAACGCCTACCATATACGAAGGTTTGATAAACCTGTATAATATCATTTGACATTAGAGCTTTCACTTGGGGGTGTAAGTCTACAATCCCACGTAGTTAAACTTTAAAACGTTCTAAATTAAATGAAATGAAATTGAAATTAAATTGTTTGCACGAATCTAATTAAAACTATTCCAGTCCATTCAAGTCCCGTAACGAAATCCGATTTTCAGTTATTTATCTGAACACTGGTCGTAGTGCATTTTTTCTGCTAAGAACTCTTCTGTCTCTAGTTGTGTAGATCGTAATGATGACTCAATAAAGCTAGCAGACCCTTGCGCTGAGCATTTGAAAGTTAGTAGTTCTGTCAGCCGTAAATTTCCTTTTGGCCTCCACCCTACACTTTAAACTTGGCTTTAATATTTAACCAGTTTTTCGTGTTCATTCGTGAGGCGCCACAGCGCCTAGCTGTTTTCAGTTCGACGCATCGACCGTTTTCGAGCTGCTGTTAATATTTCATTTGGAAAAGCTTTTTATGTCAGACCCTTATGGAGCCTTTGTTTTATTACTCTTTCTCTTATATGTATTTGTTGGTTTGGTATTTCATGCCATCCAACTCTCGTCTGCATCCATGAATAACCTTGTGCTTTATAGAAACATGCCAATTGAATACGCATGAGATCCTCCAAAGTTTTTATACAGAAATTCAATTACTTTCAAGTTTTAAAGCTATTCGAACCTATAGGATTTCAGGATAACGTTCAACGAAACTTTATGAATATCTTCGGAGGTACCTTTGTAACTTTCCCACAGTTGCTTGTTTAATGTCTTGCCCTTCCAACCACGGCTACCCAAATGGTTTAACCTTTATTTATCTGTCGGACAAGTTGGGGCGCCGACTGATAGCAAGGCAGCGAACTCCAATTCCAGTTTAATCCGGAAAAGCGTTTGGCAAATGTTCCCGGAGCGTCTGTGCTGTTGTTGAGTGACGACTGACGACACTTAGCGGCTTGCTGTCGGATTATCCGGATTTGGGGAAACTCCTCTGCCAATGGTACTAAAAAAGGCGGTTTTCTATGGAAAAGTCAATTTTCAGTACAAAATGTTTAAGTGAAGTGAAGTATGACTGTGTGGCCAATACGAATGCTCCAGTGCCTCGACACCATGACACCGTTCCCAGCTAAGCAATAATTAAGCCTCCAAGCCTCTAACCTCCTAAGCCATCTAAGCCTCCACATCTGCCGCAGGGCGAGAGGGTATATGTGTCTGACGTCTCTGGACCAGTGATTGGCATTACTGCCTTCTTTATTAAACATTTACATACAGGCAAACATTTACATTGCTTCTGGCCCCACACTAGGATAACCTGTGTCATGGGAACCAGATACAGCGACATCAAAAACATATAAACATCCAAAACCTGGATTTCATGGGGTTCGAACCCGGCACATACTTGTAGGTCGCCAAAATAAGCTACGATATATAAACAGTTCATTAAACAGATATTTCATAAGAGTAGGTACATCACTAAGTTTACCTCAAGTTAGTTTACCGAAGTAATCTCGAGAGTAAATTGTGGTTCGAATGATTTACCTAGCTTCTGGTACGGAAGACAAAATTATTACATTGTGGTTTTTCTACAACAATTTAATCTTCTATAACAATCGGCAGCTTATCAACCTTAACATTGATTTTTACAGACATTTTAAGCCTCGTAACGTGTGTGCTTTTAAACATGATGTATGTATTGTTGACTATACTTCATTCTTTAGAAACTAGGTTATGGAATTCATTTTATAGCAATGTTGTGCATTCTGCATGTCATGGTTATTGATCACCATACGTATAGGTAGTACCTTTACGTACCTTTGCATTTACTGTAATTTATGTTTTAACTGCATTTACTGTTCACTAATTCATGTATTATATTGTACTAGGTGACCTGGCAAACGTTTTTTTGCAATATTAATTAGCCTATGACCTGTTTTCAGAACAAACAAATATTTTCAAAAAATCGTAGCAATAGGTGAAGCCGTCTCGGAGAGTTCGATAACAAATACTGTGACACGAGATTTTTATATATTAGAAATACTTATGCATTACATTTACACAACTCCCTTCTTCCTGTTTCACTATGTCAATAAGCTACATCTATAACATGCAGGCAATAATGATAATAAAGCGCCTCAGTGTAATCACTAATCAGGTATTCCAGACATCGAAAAATACTTCGTCTAGCGTTGGTATTCCGATCATCCAGTGTCAACAGCGAAAACTAATCAAGAGATTTATCTACTTTCTATAAAGCAATATTGTCCGCGGTCGCAGACGGCGGCTGGTGAACTCAACATAGAAGAACCTCGATAGTCCACTTTTGTCATGTCTGAAGGCTATTTGAATCGGTTGTAATTTGTTTTAGTCCGTGAGGATGAGAGTGTGCTTTAGGTTGTCTTCTGTTTCATGAAGCAAAGTCCATCTCATTGTTGCATCAGTTGCATGGTCATTTATTGCGGCTGGATGATGATCCGAGGACAGAAAGAAGTCCTATGCCCACTTGTAAATGGATATGGATTGCGTCATCATGCCTCTGATCATTCAGATCAAAAGTTAGTTGACATGAAACGACCTGATCGAACTTGCCTGAAGTGAAGTTCAATCTTGATTATTTTGGCATCTTTGGAGAGATCAGAGAAGAGATGAGACTAAGTCTTTAGACGAAGACAATAATACTAAATTCTTGAATTTAAATGCTCAGCAAAGCGATGAATCTTCGACCTCGAATCATTCGGTGTTTCATCAAGGGCCTGCGCCCGCTAGAGTTCTTTTAGAGAATACATAGTTGTTATTAGCCCGGTGTTGAGTTAAGTATTGGTGCACACTGGTTTGTTTGTTCTATTAGATATTTTATTTATGCTAGTCTGAGGCTGCTTGTGTCCCAACATTTTTCCTATGGAGCGGGCCTTTTACTTCGGCATTGCCATTTTGTGGCTGACTTATTCATGTCACGTGCATCCCTCTCATCTCTTGCTGTCACACCCCGCCTTATTACCTCGGCAACTATCGGGACCGGGCACGAGTACCGGAATACCTACTAAATAGCGATTTATACCGGCCAACATATTTCCCAAAGCTGTGCTTCACTTTTATTACACTTGCCGCTTTTGGGAGTTGTTCTGTATTCATTAGAGACAAAGAGATGTTTTTTCCGGGAGGGATTTTGGAGATCTGTGTTTTGAGAAGTTAGGTCTGATCAACTTTAAAAGAATTTTTGGCCTTCATAATTTTTGTCTCTATCTATCACATCTCTATGTTGTTGCCAGCGCGTCAAGACTTTGTTACGAGGTATCCAAATTGGCGCCAAAGTATTCTTTTTTATAATACTAGCAGAGCATTTTAAGATTTTGAACCTATTAGCTTAGTTAATAATTTTGTTTTGAAGAATCCTACCCGGTTTCGCTTTGATGAAGTTTATAGTACCAATTTCCAGCACAAGTTTTTGTATTGCACACTGTATTAAATAAACAGTCGAGTCGATGAAGAGAAAGAGATTCGGCATAATCCTCAGGAAAGACAACGAAACTCCCAATAAAATTATAGTTTCTTGATGATTCTGAAAACCCTGGATACCGTGCTCGTTTTTGCCATGAAACATAATCGAGCCATCTATATTCACGTTGTCGTCACGCAACATCGACGATCGATTCTGCATTAACTCCGAATCGCTGACCGAACGCTCTTCAAATAAACATTAGCCGTGGAAATTTACCGGCACTCACAAAACATGATGCATCAGAAATATAGCTCTTTTAGTTGGATAAAACCGTTGCCTCTTTAAAAAAGTGGCGTAGGTTAGTAGCAGTAGCAATCAATAGTATATTATTAGGATATTGCCACTTACAGATGCCCTAGTTCTTACGTTATTATAAGCAGCCTGTATACATTTCACTATAGAGCACAGGCCTTCCTTGCGATTATAAATCCTACTAATATTATAAATGCGAAAGTTTGTGAAGATGTTTGTTACTCAATCATGCAATAATTGCTGAAAGAATTTTCATACAAACTTGGCCTACAGATGGACGAAGTTTTGAATTGAGACAGGATACTTGATATCCCGATAATGCTGCGCTAGTAACTTAATATCATCCACTTAACATCCACATAATCACTTGTGCTGGTCCCAAACTAGGAAACCTTTGGTATGGGAACTTGACAAGAACATTCAATACTATGGAACTACACCCAGCCTTTGTACAAATCCGTTTGGAAGCTTCCAATCGTAATCGAATCGTTTTAGTCCTCAAAAGCGACGAGCCCTCACTAGACGAGCTAGGTAGTCGATACTTCACTTCCTCACATTACAATACCAAGTAGTTTCCTGTGAAGCATCAAATGTGAATACGTATCTTGATATGGTCCACATTTTGCTGCGCAATAAATTCTCTGTTCCCGTCGAATTCATCATAATTATTAATTCATAATCATTTTACTACCGATGTGGAATCCAATACGCGTTAGGTATTCAATGCTGCTGGAACTTGGCACTGAAGTTGCCTGGCAGTTTCGAAATAACATTTTATTGCCAGCTGCAAAGTTTACCCTTGAACTTCTCCGCCCTTCAAGTTCCTTGAATAACTTTAATTATAGCCTTTCTTAAATCTTGCGCTGTCTTCAAAGCCAGAGCGCTCATTATGGCGTAACGGATCTGTATTTCAATAACTCGGTTTGTCGGAACAGCTAGAATGTTGTCTCAACTTGTGTAATAATGCTGTCAGAATGCATCCAACTATACCGCATTATTATAAAAATACCTCTCAGACAATATAGGTTTTATCAGCACCCGTTCCTACCGCGTTGACGATGAGAACACGTTGTATATCCTAAAAATCGAATTTTTCTCTGTCGCAAATACACAGTATTCGTAACCCCAATATTCATTGATGGGGCAGCAAAGCCGTCTTAATGAAAAGGGGGCCGGCGACAAAGGGGTAGGAATTTCAAATACGGGAAGGTGTATCGACCCTATCGGGTAGCTTTTATCTGATGACCTTGCCTGCGCTGAAGCCTTACTTATCTTTATAAACCCCTAAGGCCTTGGCATGCCCCTTTTCAAATAATATTCTTTATCTTTCGCGGGCCTTGTGTGGCTTCATTGTATCCGGATGTTTTTGTATTTCAACGCTCAAAAATCTTGCAGCGACCAAAGACACTCCGTAAACAGAAATCCTCGTTTTCAGAAGTTTTACTTAACAATGTCTTCTAGACGAATTAATGTGATCATTGACCAAGTAACACTTATTTTCAAACTGCTAATGCCGTCGTGTATCTAATATTCTGCCTATCCATCCTGCCTAATAGACTGTCGAATCAACCCCCTCAACTAATCGGTCCCCGCAGCGGTAAGTCTCGTGGCGTCACGGAAACCCCGCTGACGTCACCACTTATTTACAGTCCACCGGCGGTCGGCGCCCGTGAAGAAACCAGTCGGCAAGCCCCGAACTAAACAGCCGAAGAAGGTTAAGTTTATCAGTAAGTGTCTTAGATCGTAGATAGAGAAAAGTAGAGAGAATATATTGAAAATGTGCTTCATTCATGGTATGGTCGAATCAACACCTAATTTTGCGATTGGCGGCGTAAGTAAATATGTAGTTTGATATGCCGCTGAATCTAACGGTGCGAGAGTTATGCCAATGGAACTAAATACTTCAAGAACGATACTCCATCAACACAACAATTCCGAATTCGTATTGGATGCAATTTTGTAGTCGAAGATACAGACTGTTCTGCGGACCAGACAAGACAATAGTACTCCAATGTAAAGAAAATGTTTGAGATTCTAGCAGAAAGTACCGCGACTGTGTATCCCCTCTTCTTATATGTTATACGCATTGTTTCACTTCAGTCGCTAGTTGTCGCCTGTGTAAGCCCCCTGTAAATCCACAAACCGCAAAGCCTACCCTGGAAGACACCTCTTTGTTAAGCAACTAACACACGAGTGCTTCCAAAGTGGATGAGTAATCGTCCTCGTCGCTGGAAAGAAGCGAATTGCGACGCACTTGTCCACACCCCGCCTTTGTTTTGCCCTCACGTACAAACAAACTCATGCATACGGAATTATAGCCTCAAACCCGCAGGTGTAAAGTGCAATTTCCTTCTAACTCATCCACCCAAGCATTAACCCCTATCCTGAACCTTTCTGAAATTCTGAAACGTCTGTTTCGATCGTTTCATTACATTGCTATTGATGGGCGTTTTCATTCATAATTTTGTTTTTTTTTAATTCTTACAACAGACTTCATTGGAGGGGTGGAGTGCTAATTGTCTGCTTCTGACTCATACGTAACTTTGGTGCGTGCGACAGAGAGGACAAACTGGACGGATTGAGTGTGGCTTTCGCACGATCCAGAATAACCCCCAAGAGCCAGAGGGTGGTCCACCCCCTACTCACGTCCGCTGGCATCCACCCTACGTTAGTTCCAAGGATGTCTGGCACCCCGCGACGTTGTCATAATTAAAACAATGCCGACATCTCTAGGGTTGCCAGTTCTGGAACAAAGACCTACGTCAACATTTTATGACGTTTCTGTCTAAACAGAGGTTGCTGTACTTTGCATATTGTGTGCCCAAAAGTGTAGATTTAGGAAGTGTTGTCAAGCAACACAACGCATAAATTCGACGGGATAATGTACACGAAGGATTTTTTCTACAATATGATAATTTACAGGAAATGATGAAACCAAGGCACTGAAGTGCTGCATGGCTGTCAAATGCAATCGTACGAAAATTTCAATTCTTTTGCTCGTGACGCATGACGGAAAAGTTGTTGGTTGAGTTTAGTCTTTATCTTAACCCACTCACTTGAAGATGCGAAGATATCCTTATTTTATCTGATATTGTAAAAAAAACTGCAACGTCCGAGTTGGACCCATCACTGAGGACTCCATACTGTTTAAGACATAGACATGGATACGAAAATAGTGAGTTGATCATCATGGTACAACGATTCTACGTCAGCGAAAAGTTTTTAATCCCTTGCGAGTGTTTCGTTTTTTCTTTTGGAGATACGGAACCCTAAAAACGTCACAGTAATTCATGCACCGTGTCATCCTACAGTAAAAGTGTACGAAGAAAATTCTTCCCTTAACCACAACATCACTCAAGCACCCCCATCCCCTTAGCGTGCTCGTTCGTGGCTCCGGCAGCCGGGTCCTTCATTAAGCAATATTGAACATAGAGCTAATGTCGTTACAACAACTCCTCGTTCCTTGAATTCCTCGAGTTTAATCGCTTCTCCGGGTAATGAAGTAAGTCACTTTTGCCTCTCGACTTTCGCGGAATCTCGAAAGTGATGTCTGAAGGGGACTGTCAAGTCTTGGGAGGGATCGAATTTGGGACATATTTTTGGGCATGAATTACGTTCTTTTAGTACGACTATACTGCACTTTTAAAGATAGTGTCGGTAGCTACGTAGTTCCTTAAAAATGGAGCAAGGTTTTCCTGACGTCGGCAAATTTCGAACTGCGGAAGAGTGTAAATGTTTTTCATATCCAGGTCATCCGGTGCAGCCTTCAAAACGCTTTGTCTATCGCTCGCCTTGGTTCGAACACGAATCTGTAACAGTTTACCCTCCATCAGAATTTCCTGCTTTTGCTTGCCGTATTTTACGAAATAATAGCCAGAAAATAAATTACGGAAATTAAGGTGGTTTTATTATTTGCTAGTTGTTAAATAAGCGTTTAATGGGTGATATTGTCAGACAGACCGTGTGAAATGGCATTTGGGGGAAAAGGCCTAATAACCAGCAGTGGGCAGCGGTGGACAGATGATGATGATGATGATGATGATGATGATGATGATGATGGTCACCATGTGACAAAATCCCGAAAAGAAAAGATGTAAAAGAGAAAATATTTGTTCGAGAATAAGCTAAGACCGAACCTCAGAACGTTTACCTCATTCTTGACTTGATCTCGGACGTAATTATCCGCCCCAAATTCTAAGCGATTCCAAGGATTCCAATCGTCTTACTGCCAAATTCTATACTAACTTCCGTTAACTGATCGGAATCATCAGCCATTTGACGCCCACTGCAGAGCAGAACATAGCGTCACCTTAGTGGTGAAGAGAGCTATGCCACACTTGAGTGGTTCCGAGATAGATCCAATTTAAAAAAAATACTCTTTCCATTTAACTAACTCCTTTCACATCGGAATGAAAAATAAACTGCTAGTTTAGCTATCACTTAGATCTAATTCCCAATACAATCTCCATTTAACGCAGAGTAGGGTGGTGTTCATAACTCAATTCGGTCAAAAGTGTGGCATAACTCTCTTCACCACTAAGGCGAAGATAGGCCTACCTCATGCTTTTCCAAGCTTCCCGGTCTGGTGCCGCCCCCATCCAGAGACTCCCCGCCACTGTCGACCCTGCGTCGCCGGGTTCGCGGTCGCCAGGGCAACTTTTCTGCCGCAGGCCGTCAGTTCTCCGAGCCACGATAGCGTCCGACAGACACACAGCGGAGTCGAAAAGACAGGATTGGAGGAAAAAAAATAACGTTAAGATTTTCTCGTTGCTCCTCTACAGGATTGTTCTACAAAGAAATGAAATGGAAATAATTTATTTGCCTAGTTGGTAACATGATCCTGGCTCCCACAGTCTCAAACTAGGATGTATCCAGTGTACTGCGCTATGGGTAGCCAGGCACTGAGAACCTCCTCAATAGTTTGGTTTAATTTGGTTTCCAATCATCATCATCATCATCGACAGGATTGGAGGAGAAAGAAATAACGTTAAGGTTTTCTCGTTGCTCCTCTACAGGATTGTTCTACAAAGAAATGAAATGGAAATAATTTATTTGCCTAGTTGGTAACATGATCCTTGCTCCCACAATCTCAAACTAGGATGTATCCAGTGTACTGCGCTATGGGTAGCCAGGCACTAAGAACCTCCTCAATAGTTTGGTTTAATTTGGTTTCCAATCATCATCATCAACATCAACCCATTATGTTCCCACCGAGGGGCACGGGTCTCTTCCCTGAGGAAGGTATAGGCCATACTCCACCACGGGGGCCAAGTCCGGATCGGTGGAGGCTTGTGAGACTAGTGGCTGGTCTTACTGTCGGAAGTTTTCAAGCCGCCCTAAGGCCTCTGACTTGGCTTAACGACTGCCATCTATCGACGGCAGCCGGCACCAACTGCTTAACGTGCCTTGCGAAGCACGGAACCGCTCGGAAAAATGCCACTAGCGTTAGTCATAGACGGTGACCCATCCATGGACTGAACGCGCCGTATGTTGCTTAACCGTAGTGATCGCTTAAGATCACTCAGGCAGCCCAGGCTACGAGCGATTCAATAGCTTGGTTTAATTTGGTTCAGCCTGTATAGTGGTTTAGGTTCTTGCCTAGTGTGGAGACCTCTGTAACTAACTGGATAAAATCGTCAACAAATCTTTTAATATGAAGATTGGATAGGCCGTGTTAAAAGATATGTTAGTTATCGTGATTGATTTTCTTCTCTACGACAGAATAAATCAAATAAATCTTCCAAAAAATGTACAGGTCTAGAAAAAGTTTTACAATCAGCGTTTCTCCGTTTTATCCTGTCGTTGGATGCTTCTTTCTTTCCAAGACATCTAACTGCATCACCTGCTTCTGCTTGCCCCCAGCGACCGAGATCCGCTGCCAGGAGATGTCAAAGGGTGGACTGGCGTACGAGGTGATCCTGGCGGAGCCCGTGGGAGCCCCGGCGCCTAAGAGGGCCGAGTCCCCCGAGAAATCCCCCACGGTTGAAGAGATTCAGGAGAAACTCAAAGCGGCTGAGGAGAGGAGACGTGTAAGTCTACTGCTTACGCGATGGCGAGCTGTGACAACTAAGCGCGCGCACTATAGACTCCAATATTCCTGCATCGCGCTATCAAAATATTACACACTAGCGGTCCGCCCCGGCTTCGCAGGGGTGGCAAAAACGTTTCCGTAGAAATAGCTATATTAGTTCCGTGGGGAATTCCCGGGGTAGTAATTTTTTTACACCACATTTTTCGAGATTTTGTACGGAACCCTAGACTTTTTGAAAATCCAATATAGCCTATGTTACTCACGAAGAATGTAGCTTTCTAATGGTGAAAGAATTTTTAAATTCGGCCTAGTAGTTTCAGAGCCTATTCATTACAAACATACACACAGAAAAATACAAATCTTTCCTCTTTATAATATTAGTATAGATAGATGAATATTCTTATCTTATCTTATCTTATCTTATGAACGTAAATACAATGTCCGATGAACCACAGTTGGGCCGATCGTCCCCAGGCATTACATCTGCCTGGCGGCAAATTTCCCTTTATGCTGCGGCCACACTTGAAGGCGAAGATTCGTGTTCGCGTTGTCGCGACAAAATTTCGTGTTCGCTCTACGGGGAAGAAAGAAAGAAAAGAAAGAAAGAAAAATATATTTATTTGACGACACAATACTCAAAAACACAAAATCACGCAACATAATACAACAATCAGCAGAAAACACAAACGGGTGACGGTGGAAATACAAGTAGTTAACAGTTAACACAAAGACAAACTTACAGAAATCTAAATATCTAACAAAATGTCAGGAAGTTTTAAGTATTGAGTCCCGAAAATGGGCCCGACTCAGCATAATGTTGCAACCGAGAGATCAGTTGCAACGCTGATTTTCAGTCGGGTCCATACTGCGGTTAGTAATGTTCGTGTATTTGATTTATTAATTTGCGCCTAATGTGAACAAGAAGGAAATACCATATTATATTTACTTAGATACTATAAGATGTGCAGTGGTAGTGAGAGTAATAAATACGTATTATTATCGGATAAAAAGAATAAATAATAAGTAATATTAATACACAAATAAGATTATATTGAGAGTGTGCCCGGACAAACGAAGAAAAACATCGATGGATCGATGAAATTATTTGTGTGTGGAATGGTGACCTACGGATGGACCTACCCTCCGTTCAAAATTGGGAAGAGCTTGGCCACATCAAATAAACCTTTGCTACGTCGCGACAATCTAGAACGTTGCTAAATTCATTTTGCCCTTTGATGTGCAGTATTTTACCGACAGCATCGCGAAGGGTGTTTGTATTCGCGATGATGATTCGCGATAGGACGAATTTTTTGGCCAGACATGTCGCAACAACGCAAATCTTCGCGTTATCGCGATAGTGTGGCCGTACCATTATAGAGAAACACCACGATCACCGGATGATTTGTCAGGACAGTGGCAGGTGGCAGTCCCTGGTCTCTGCCTACCCCTCTGGAATACAGGCCTGAGCTTATGTATGTATGTATGTACCACGATCACCCGCTCTTCTCTTAACGCTTTTTAAGGCAGTGTATGGATAGATAAATGAAGAATTATTACACAACCAGAAATTAAAAATAACCTAACCACACCGGACTATTCCAGAGCCTAGAGGCGAGCAAGATGGCCGCCATCGCGCAGAAGATGGCTAAGATCGAGGAGGCCTCGCGGATTCGCAGCGAGCAGACGAACAACTTCATCGCCTCCACCAAGGAGGCGCTGGACCAGAAGATGGAGACTCACGAGGAGAAACGCGAGGCTTACATCAGCGAGCTGCGCTCCAGGCTGAAGGAGCACCTTGAGGGAGTGGAGAAAACCAGGTGAGGCCACGGCTATTATAACATAACATAACATTTACATACAGGCACATACATTGCTTCTGGCCCCACACTAGGATACCCTGTGTCGTGGCAACCAGAAACAGCGACGTCACAAACATGTAAACATGCAAGACCTGGGTTTCGTTTTTTTTTGTCCCCAGCCGGGATTCGAACCCCGGACCTCTCGCATGGTAGTCAGATGCGCTAACCGCTGCGCCACAGAGGTCGTCAAATAATTGTGTACGTTCTAAATATTATTATTGTGTACGTTCGAAAAAATATTAAGGACTTCGAAACTCTTGGTAGCCATCATAACGTTAATACTAGGAATAAACATAAATTGTTACTTCCACGATTTAGACTTGCAAAAGTTAATACTTCCTTTATGGGGCACTGTGTGAGGTTCTACAACAAGATACCCCAAGATATATTAGAGATACCTCCAACGCGGTATAAGAATTATAAACAACGATTATTTAGAAGACAAGGATGTCTCGCATTAAACAATAGTTTAATATTAAATTTAATCAGAGAACAACTGTGTCCCAAAATTACTCTTGGGTGTGTCTGGAGTTTTTTTTTTTCGCTGCCTTTTTCTCCCCTACACACGGCCCCAAGGCAGCGGCTAACATGATACATAAGTGTATGTACATTGACATTCAACAAACAGAATGTAAATTCTTTACGTTGAAATAAATTTCTGATTTCTGTTTTTTTAAGTTTGAAAGTTGGTTAATTAGGCTAATAACTGTTTTGAAAAGAACAAATGTGGAGTTTCTTTGTTAGTTTCTTCTCCATATAATCTATTATTTGTGAAACTAACAACTTTGACATTTTAAGTAAACATTTTGTTTGTACTATGAATTAATATTTGACTTTGACTTTATTATTGTGACAATAAATGAGGGCCAGTTCAATGTGTGACTCTTTACACATTGAAATGGGCAATTTTGACAACCTAGATGATGTAGACTACATGAATATTAACCACTTGTAGTGCTCGCGACTGAATTAAGAATGTTTAGACTTCTAAAGTTATGGCAATCAAGGAATCTTATCAAATACGTTATTATCACATACAACAATGTATCTGGCCCTGGGTTGTAATTTTAGACAAAACTGAACCTTACTCTGTTTCCCACAAGACTGACGCTGGAGCAACAGACGGCTGAGGTCTACAAAGCGATCGAGGAGAAGCTCAACTCTACAGCGGCGCAGCGCGATGAAAATATCAAGAAGATGCTCGAACGCCTCCGCGAACACGTGAGTGCAACACACGTTAAAAGGAATAAGAAAGGGCTAACTGAGTGTGGTTAACAGGATATAAAGTCGGCTTCCCACGGTTCGCGATATCGCGGACCAGCTCGCACGACACACCGTGGGAAGGGTCTCGGTCCGCGGTAGCACAGACGTCTGTGGCGGTGCGCCGTACCGGTCGTGGGTACGTGGTCGTATCGATATCCGCAGAATCGCGCACCATGGGAAGAGCCTCGTGCGTGGTGCATGGCTGTCCGTGGTCGTCGGCCGGCGTCGGCCGTCGGCAGAATCCTTAAGGTGGGAAGCCACCTTAAGGGGAAACACTGTGTAAAACTAGCTTCACCGGGGAAAAAACACCGGCCAAGTGCGAATCGGACTCGCGCACGAGGGTTCCTTACCATTATCTATCATCATCATCATCATTATTCAGCCACAAGAAGTCCACTGCTGGACATAGGCCTCCCTCCATGGATTTCCGAAAAGACTGGTTGGAAGCGGTTTGCATCCCAGCGTCTTCCCGCCACTTGGATGAGATCGTCTGTCCATCTTGTGGCTGGTCGTCCATTACCTATGAAAACGGCAAAAAACACGTTCATTGTATGGACCGCTAAATAACAAAAGAACAGAATAAAATTAGTATTTATGGGGGGCTCTATTTGTTTTATTTTAATTTAATTGATTATTTTTAAAGTGCATTTATAACTGCATAAGAATACTTAAGTGTATACTCATTGCCCTTTATCAATATCAAGCAAAAACGAGCAAAAAATCACGTTTGTTGCATGTGAGAACACTTCAATATTTCTTTTATTCTGTTTTTTAGTATTTGTTGTTATAGCGGCAACAGAAATACATCATCTGTGAAAATTTCAACTGTAACTGTCACGGTTCATGAGATACAGCCTGGTGACAGACGGACGAACAGCGGAGTCTCTTAGTAATAGGGTCCGTTTTACCCTTTGGGTACCGAACCCTAAAAATCATCTTTTTTTACAGATCGAAATTGCAAAAAGTGTCTACATTCTCTGTCTGTTCAGTGAATCAAGTCTGTACAGTGATGTGTCTGCGATAGACAAAACGCCCGCCTGTTGGGCGGGCCCTTTATGATATCTAGGTCTCGATTCTGTTAGTGGATTGCAATACGATGACTGATACACGGTCGGGTCACGTGTCGTGTTTTTCACACCATTGACGTCTAGATCGTTTGATATGCGCGCGCGCGTAGCCTTAAAGCGGCAATGAAACTAAATCGCCATGTTCATGCAGTTGTTATTGAACTACAATGCATTAACAGTATCTACGTCCAGGTCTCGATCTGCCACGAGCCTCCAGTGTAAATAAGAAATATTATAATACTAGCTGTGCCCCGCGGTGTTACCCGCGGTTCATCGATTTTCCCGTAGGAATAAGATATTTCCCCGCGGTAAAACGTAGCCTATGTTTTAATCCAGGGTATCGGCTAACTCCATACCAAATTTTATTAAAATCCGTCCAGCCGTTTCAGCGCTAAAGACTGACAAACATATAAACACACACACAAACTTTCACGTTTATAATATTAGTGTGATAGTGTGATTTCGAAAATTTTTTTTTTCTTCTCAGCCGGGTTCAAACCCCTTCTGGGAACAAAAAAAAACTACTAGGTCTTGTTTTTGTGAAGTCGCTGTTTCTGGTTTTCACAACACTGAGTATCCTTGTGTGGGGCCAGAAGCAATGTATGTCCCTGTATGTAAATGCTTATTATTAATTTCTTACATTTGCACATGGTGTGGTTTTTTTTTCTAATTTTTCGCCGCCGTCTCATCATTCCATTCGTGTTTTGGCATCACTAGATGGCACTGCTATTACAAATAAACATGACATAAAGTTAAATCGATTTTAAGGTTGGTAAGCATCAAGGAGAATCCTTGGTAAGCATGGACGTAATAAAAAAGTCCTTGGGTAACTGTTGTAAATTAAGACATCAGAAAAATAAAAAATGTCTAGAATTATTGCTTTAAAAAAACAATATTGTTTATGACGGAAAGTGGCTAAGGTTAAAAAACTGACGGTCTGCACTTATCTCCGTAGAATTCGCTTCTTCACATTCGGTTACACTTTCATGTCTAGTTTATATGTATATACAGGGGCTGTTCATTTACAAAATAGTAAATTTTAATATCCTTATGCTGCGGCCACACTTGAAGGCGAAGATTCGTGTTCGCGGCGTTGTCGCGACAAAATTTCGTGTTCCCTCTACGGCGAAGAGCTTGGCCACATCAAATAAACCTTCGCTACGTCGCGACAATCTAGAACGTTGCTAAATTCATTTTGCGCGAAGTGTAGCCAACCGCTCGAACTTTATCGCGATTAAACCCTTTGATGTGCGGTATTTTACCGACAGCAGCGCGAAGGGTGTTTGTATTCGCGAGGATGATTCGCGATAGGACGAATTTTTTGGCCAGACATGTCGCGACAACGCAAATCTTCGCATTATCGCGATAGTGTGGCCGTACCATTATAACCTGCTTGTTTGTATAGGAGACAAAATAAATCCTATATCAATTCCGTTTAGAAATCGTACCAAAGAATTTATCATGTTTTTGATGTCTACCATAGCACAGACTATGCAAGGGCCAGCTCTTATAATACGTAGTTACGTATGAAACAGCACTAATCGCGATTGTTTATTATGTAAGATTAAATTACCTTGAAGTGGCGATTCAATTATTGTGGTGAGGGTTGGCGGTGTGGTTGTTGTCTACCCTCAAGTCACTCTTAGTTTTTTGCAGGCAGTCCGCACACAACTCTCACTAGGTCAGTGGGTAGGTCAGTATTCGGATCAGGCGCGAGATTGAATTGGTAGCACCAGATTTCATGTGCTTGAAATATATAACTATGTGTGAGCATTGCAAATCATTAAAAGAAGACTGGCTAATCCTGTGAATCCCATCGTTTACCCGTCAAATTACACATTAATTTGCTACCGTAAACATAAGGATTTTGTTGTGCAGAAGAACAAGATATTTTTTTATCATACCAACAAGACACATCGGTGATAGACAGTGTTGTGTCTAAGTTATTTTCTTCTCCAATCGCGTCAGTAAATGAACAGACCCACCGCAGAGTCAGCAAAAATCACCCACCACAATCATCCAGCCTACAGTGTCGTGCCGCTAAGTGTGCTGCCAACTAAATGTCGCTTCCGCCCCCAAAGGAACAACAAGTGGTGAAAGTGCGCTCCGGGAACCAGGAGCGGTTCCAGCAGCTTGAGTCGGCCATACAGGAGAAGCTTGACCAAGCCGCCAGCCGCCGCCAGCAGCTCGAGTTGGAGCAGAAGGAGAAGCTTCGTAGCTATGTGAGTACTTACCTGAAGGGCTGGAGTGGAGCAAGCCGCGGGCTAGTACAACTCACTGGAAAGTTGCTGGAGAAGCTGAACCAAGCCGCCAGCCATGTGAGAATATGCAGGTAAGCTCGATCTAGCCACCAGATATGTGAGTATTTACAGGAGAAGATGGACCAAGCAGCCAGCCGCCGCCAGCAGCTCGAGTTGGAGCAGAAGGAGAAGCTTCGCAGTTATGCGAGTACTTACCTGCAGGGCTGGAGTGGAGCAAGCCGCGAGCGATTTGAGTAGTTGCTGAAGAAGCTGAACCAAGCCGCCAGCTGTGACAGTATATGCGGGAGAATCTGGACGAAGCCGTCAGCATCCGCTCGATTTTAAGTACTTAGCTAGTTTACATTAGAGTAAACCGCGAGCTGGACTAAACTGCTAGCAAGGCTAGTTTATACAGGAGAAACTGGACTAAGCCAGCAGCTTGAGTTGGGGCAGATGGAGAATCTTCGCAGCTATGTGTGTACCTGCAAGGCTTGAGTGGAGCAAGTCGCGAGCTATGTTAGTATTACTCACTGAATAGTTGCTGGAGAAGCCGAATCCAGCCGCCAGCCGACGCCAGCAGCTTGAGTTGGAGCAGAAGGAAAAGCTTCGCAGCTATGTGAGTATATACAGGAGTAGCTGAGACAAGCCATCAGCTACCTTAGTGTATACAGGAGTAGCGAGACCAAGCCGCCAGCGGCTTGGGCAGAAGGAGAAGCTTCGCAAGCTATGCGAGTATATACAGGAGTAGCTGAGACAAGCCATCAGCTACCTTAGTGTATACAGGAGTAGCGAGACCAAGCCGCCAGCGGCTTGAGCAGAAGGAGAAGCTTCGCAAGCTATGTGAGTATTTAACCTACAGGGACTGGAGCAAGCCGCAAGCTATGTAAGTATGTAGTTGCTGGAGAAGCTGGGTCAAGCCGCCAGCAGACGGAATTCTGCGTGACAAGGTGTGAAGCTGGTCTGTGAATACTAAGTGACCGACTCATCTTTCATTTTTAAAACCCAGTTTGTTTCTATTCATCATCATCCTCACTTTTCGTACATTAGGGATCGGCTCGTACGAGGAAACGTTACTTTTGGCATCTGTCTCGCTGATAGTAACATATTTAATTATTGTAAATAATTGGATTTAGAAATGTGCTCAGACTGAGGCGTCACTAGATAACTAAATTACGGTCTTTTTGTCATGTTTAATTTGTTTATAAACTTGCTGTTGTTAACTATAGCGTAGCAAGATAATTTTAGCAACCAATTCGCTTCATCAAAAATTACAGATTCTCATCTACCACAGGTGTCAGAGTCAAATTTCAAATTCAAATATTTTATTCATAATCCAAATAGAATATTTACTTTATGAACGTCAATGTTGTTAGTTTCACAATTAATAGATTACGTGGAGAAGAAACTAACAAAGAAACTCCAAAGACTCATTCGAATTGTAATAAAACTGTATCAACTTTGTTGCCCAAAATTTAATACTTCATTTAGTACAATATTGTAACATGGCATATTACTAGCAATGAATGAAATTCTATTCTATTCTAAGTATAGAAAAACGTAAATATATATCAAGATCAATCAATATTGATTATATCAAGGCCTGTCTCAGATCACATTAGTCAAGAGTATCTTCATTATTTTACAATCTAAAGTTTGCAAGTAAGACAGATGCCAGAGTGATGTAAACGCCATCTTTAATTCAATCCTCCCGTTTTACTTAGTTACAGTTTTTTTTAAAACCATGTCACAACAAAACATCTTTACACCCAACGATCAAACGCATTCATCACCTTTTGTTTTTCATCTTTTTTTTTCCCCACTCACCCACACACGCACAGAACAACAAACTGGAGGGCGTCCGCTCGACCATCACGGCCAAGGTTGAGGAGATCACCAAGAGTGTGGAGACCAAGCTCACCACTGCCGAGCAGAACCGCGAGAAGGAGATTCAGAAGCGACTCGACTTTGTTAAGAAAGAGGTTAGTCCCGACGCAGACCACATGCCTTATGATCAACTTTATAACAGGACGACGGCGTGCGGGCGCAACATTGTATAGTAAAAAAAATTATAGATACGTGATAAATAGACGGCCCTTATGGCGTAGCGGTTAGCGCATCTGCCTAGCATGCGAGAGGTCCCGGGATCAAGCCCCGGTTGGGGAAACAAATCCCAGGTATTGGATGTTTACATGTTTGAGATGTCGCTGTTTCTGGTTCCCATGACACAGGGTAACCTAGTGTGGGGCCAGAAGCAACGTGTGTGACTGTTATGTAAATGTTTATGTTAAGTCAGTTCTAGTCACTACACCCTCTTTCAGTCCACAACGTTCTCTGATCACACAATTGTGTATTCTGTCATTCAAAGTAACGTGTAATCGTAGTAGTGTAATCTGTAACTTTTTAAGTATATTTATGGATTATAATACTATTAAATCGTGCCGCGCACGCACGCCGTCGACGCTGATTTACTAACAAGAGTATTGAACAGCGGAAGGAAATGGTTCAAAGTTGCACCTCATGGTCACCATACATCAAGGTACTTCAGTGAAACTCCGTCCATCCTACTTTTTTCCATTTCCACTATCTTTCTGTAACATCTTTCATAGACCCTTCTTTTAACTATTTGTGTGCATTATTCTGCTATTATTAACATTACAATAAGTGTTGCCATGGTGCCATAGTTTAGTGTCATCCAGCAATATTAATTTTGATTTATAAAAAAATCAACAGTCTTGAAAAATAAAAAATAGATTCATTTTGTACTTAAAATCTGTTTTAGTAGATTAATGCACACGCTAATATATTCATCATCGTTCCCTAGAAACATCTCATCTAACAAATCATTCTTAAAGACCCTCTTTCCACAAAAAATATTACGATGTTATCACAACTACTAACCAGACGAATGGACAAGATTGGCAGGGAACCGTGGGTTTGGTGTTGGGTTAAGTTATGTAACAAATTATTATAGGTGTCTGTCAATATAATGAAAAAATCAAACCAATTTTTAATACTGGCAAAAAACGTATTTTCTTTCTTCAAATGTCAAATAATATAATTAATAAAAAACATCTATCTAATTTACCGACTAGTGCTAACAAATTGGGCTCAATAGAAATATAAAATATTTAGTTGTATCCAAATCAAATCAACTCAAATTTATTATTGCACCATAAAGTAAACAAAGTCTTAAGCAACACTGAGTGCTTGAAGAATAAGAATATAAGAATATTCTTTATTGCACACAGGAAAAAAAGCAACAAACATAAAACTAAAATGCTAATTATAAAAATGACGTCTAGTGGGAACACAAATATTTCTTGTTCTTAACCCTATTAATTCTTACCTTCATTAGGAATTTCGCTTAAAATAAGTCGTTAAATTATCCTAGGCACAATAACAATAATACGCTTCTGTGGCAAGGGGGCTCTGACACCTCATACCTTTTGTTTCTTCACCCATCATTCACCCACGCACGCACAGTACAACAAACTGGATTGCGCCCGCTCGACCATCACGGCCAAGGTCGAGGAGATCACCAAGAGCGTGGAGACCAAGCTCACCACCGCTGAGCAGAACCGCGAGAAAGAACTCCAGAAACGGCTCGATTTCGTCAAGAAGGAGGTCAGTTCTGTTCGGTGTTGCTTGAACGAGCGACCTGTCTGGTTTTGAGCAAAATGCATGCATATGAAAAGTCACATAGGATTTTATTCGACGCTATTGTACAAAAGTATCTCTATGTAATCAGTATCTGTACATAATCTTCTAAGTCCTGACCTTGAAAAGACTAATGGTTTCCAATTGTTATTTTCAAGGCCACGATTGAAGATGATAAAAGTCTCCTGTTAGGTCCGGTCCTTTCCTAGTCTTTTTCTATCGGTCCCATGCTCCGTGTGGATGTACTTCACCAGAGGCGTACAGGTGAATGATTGTACTCCTGTACAACGAACGCCACAGGAACGCCACCCTATTCATATTTGTTAGGAACCTATTTAATTTTATGCAGTAGTCGCATAAACGTTGAGAAAAAATTGATGGGAGTTATTTTTCGCAATTTTTTTCTCCGCTGCAACTGGGCCCAAAGACAATGATTCCACATAATATTCACTTTTGTCAGGAACTTGAAATACTCATAACAACTTTGTGAAAAAATTGTCATTGTGTAATTATTTTTCACTGTCTTTTTCTCCACTACAGCTCGACCCAAAGACAACGGATGACTCGTTGATATTTAGCAAACAGAATATAAAATTTCCTGTCCTGCCCTTATCCTCTTAAGTCCTGACCTTAAAAATAACAATGGTTTTCTATTCTAGGACTTAAGAGATTAAATTACATGAGTCTCCACTCTAAGCATTTAGAAACTCCAAGGTGTCAAAATAGACACCTACAGTGGAAGACTTCAATTGCACCCCTGTTCACGTCTGGTCTTAAAAGCATCACTTCTTCTAGTCCCAAACGAGGAAATAGAATAGAACTAAAGTCTGGTTTTTAATTCAATGCAAAAGAAAACTGTCACCTTGACTTATCAAAATCAAACCAAAGAAATCAACATCCTAACAGTTGCAAGCCAATACATTTATGAAAATATTATGTACGTTAGGAAAAATATTAAAGACTTCGAAACACTTGGTAGCCATCATAACGTTAACACTAGGAATAAACATAAATTGTCATTTCCACGATTTAGACTTGCAAAAGTTAATACTTCCTTTATGGGGCACTGTATAAGGTTCTACAACAAGATACCCCAAGATATATTAGAGTTACCTCCAACGCGATTTAAGAATTGTATTAAGCACACTCTTTGCAAAAAAGCTTATAAAATCAACGATTATTTAGAAGACAAGGACGTATGGCATTAAATAGTAGTCTAATATTAAATTTAATCAGAGGATAAATGTGTCTAGTGTTCAACACATCCAAGATATTATTTTCTAAGTTTGATTTGTATTAGCTTTAAGGTGATTTGAGAAAAGATGGTCAGAGTGGAGTTTTTTTTTCGCTGCCTTTTTCTCCACTACAGACGGCCCCAAGGCAGCGGCTAACATTATACATAACTGTATGTACATTGACATTCAACAAGCAGAATGTAAATTCTTTACCGTTGAAATAAATTTTTGATTGATTGATTGATTGATTGACAAGCCAAAGGCTGTCAATGTCTGAGTGTTGCTAGTACGTAAAAACCAAATAACCCCATTTTACTTCCAAGTAAAAATTGAGTGTGCTACATAAGTGTTTTTTTGCTCTTACGAGTAATTAAATTGTTGTCTGATGTCATAAGCATTTTAGACACACGGTAAAAAACATCTACCGAGTAAACCTATATATTTTATAACAGTAACACCGCGTAATTTTTTTTAGCATCACATAATAAACGGACTTTAAGAATCAATGTATAGACGTTGAAATCGTTGTTGATCTCTCATTGTTTCCCAGGAGCGACGCGCCGAGCTAGTCCGGCAGAACAAGACCGCCCGCGCCGAGGCCGAAGCCCCCGCCACGTCGGGCTAAGCCGCCGAATGCTTACTCAGGTGTACCCGGAATTACCCTCCCGAGTGACAGCCCTATTACATAAAAGTACACTTCAAAGTTCACAATGACCACTCGACGTACATTGTACTGTGTCACTTCACAGAGTAGCATTATATTGTACTAAAACTTTCGGTAGCACTAGACATTATTCGTTTTTCTACAGGATATACTAACTTGACTTTTGCGACCATGTTTCGCTCTGATTTGCAGAGCTTAATCCAGCAAAGGTAGTACGATGACGCGAGTCGCGCGCCACAACGTCAAAAGTCGCGACTTTCCAGTACATTAACTGTCAAATTCTGACGTTTAAGCGCCACAAAACGCGTGACTCGCATCATCGTACTACCCGTGCTAGTGAGACGGAGCTCGCGTCGTCGGTTGAAACCTGTTCGGACTCTTCCGACAAAAAGTCAGGTAAGTGTATCCGTTAGAAAATTAATATTGTGTTGCCTTTGCAAAAGTGATGGCTTCTGAGATCCAGGTCTCCGGCCAGCTTAGGAGTCAGGGCACCATAATACTGTAAACCAATTAAATTTCCTTGTGGTCAAATAAATAATTCAAAAGTCGATTAACCCACAAACTAACTAGTACATCGGTTTATCCTAATCTATGAATTGTATTTTTAAGAAATGCGGCACTGTACCGGGGGTGTAAAGCGGGCACCGTGATTTAGTTGCGCGTTCAAATGCTAATGGAAACATAGCTTACAGCCGGGCGAATGAAAGCTCACGAAAAATTGGGCCGTAGGGAAAGGTTAGTAATTTTCGTCCAACCTAGCCCTCGGGTGGTCTGTCAGGCGAAAATTACTAACAATTTCAAGTTGCCCTACTGGGCCCTGTAAGTATAACACTTTTTACACACCGTGTTAAAAGTGGGATAAAAAGATATAAAAAAAGTATTTTTGGTAGTTTTCATTTGTCCGAAGACAAAACACGCGCAGTAAAAGCCATCATAGCTTTAGTGAAGTCAATATCTCAGTCAGTGTAAGAGCTGGAAGGCGTGGTCAAATCCGCCATATTGTGGAGCGCCATAGACAAGACTATCTTTGTTTCTCTGTCACTCTTTTGATGATCTGCACATGGAAGACAGAGAAGGAAATTTAGGACCTCTAGGCTAGCTCTATTGAAGCCACATTTCGCTAGGACCCGTTCAAAGTAATGTTAAACTGTATCATATCACAACTGCCAGCTAGCTAATCCGAAATTGTGACACCGAATTAATTTAAAAACTAACTTCCGATGATCACGCTTAAATCTGTTTTTTTATTGATTATTTTTGTGTCTATTTGTTTGTAAAGTTTTTATCGTGGCCTAAAAAAAGATAAATTATAAAAAAAAAACAAAATGTGATCTCAGTCAGGCATTTCGACCTTTAGCCACAAAACTTTTTGAATGGCTAGAGGTCCTCGCGAGCATTTAAATAAAGGGTTCTTTGTTAGTGCTTCTGAACCCTAACAAGCGGGCTTAGCAAAAGGCGAGAAAAAACAACGGTGAAAAGCAAACTATCGTTAGTCGTTAGTCATAGAATTATATCATTATTTTTAACTTTATCATATGCAGCAGTATTTTTAAGGGGGGCCGTCGTACCTCGGAGTAATCTTTAAGTTTTATCCTAACTAACTAACACCGCCATTACGCTATGACTGTCCGTTGGATTGTAGTCCTTGTGGTATTTGTGTTATGGATGAGTTTGATGTGTCCAGGTTGTGTATGGCAAGCTACGGTCGGGTCGTCTGCTTGCGCTCCGTTGCACGGGCCGATATATAGACTGGGGGACTTACCACGAACTGCATTTGTTCCAAATTGGTACATCAATGGTCCTTTGTCGTCCTTTGGAAAGGTTAACATCTCAGGATTGCAGTTTTTGTGTGTGTCCCTCAGTTCAATGTCGCTTCATTTTGTTATTCCTTATCTTATCATCGTCTGTAGTCTATTATATTGATGTAATATCAACATTATGTATATTGTATTAATCATCCACTCATAGTCGTGATCCCGAATCGACACCAAACAACAATAAATTTGCAATAACTCGGGCTAAGGAAAGACGTTAGAAAAAATAGTAGATTGAGACATGTAGTTTCAGCTAGAAGTGCCTCAGTATTTTTTCATAAAAAAGGCTCCTGGACGATGGAAGAAAAATATCATAAAATAAAGTTGTAACTTAATGAACTGCCTTTCATAGCGTTTTTTATAATTATATTTTTTGTATTTTTATGTAATCGTAGAGTTGGGAGAGCGGGCGAGCATATGTGTCGGACACAACCGCTTCTGTGATGTTATTTGCTCCTAGTGATGTATGTATCAGTCGTTCGAGCACACCCTTTTAAAGAAAAATAGGCACAAATTGTTTTGATACCAAACGTTGGACAGCCTCGACGTCATGAATGACCATTTAGCACTAATCGCTGCTTTAAATCCTTGAAACTGCCTCTAGTGAGTATTACTCTCTATTGATCTATCGCGTAAATTACAAGCGTAGACAATAGACAGATAATGGTCATCCGCTAGTCGGTAGACAGTATATCACCTGCCACGTTGGTGTCCCAAGTTTGCTCGATCGACGTAGTTCTAAAGTTTTTTAACTGAATAATAATATTTAAGGCCAGGAAGAGGCAGGTTATTGACCTAAGTGTGGAAGCTTTACGCGGGGGTGAAGAATGCGGGGGTGGGGTGAGAGTATTCTTGTAATGCTGCAAAGGTATGAGGACGCGAGTCGCGCGCGACAGCGTCAAAAGTCGCGACTTTCCAGTACATTAACTGTCAAATTCTCGCGACTTTTGACGTTGTCGCGCGCGACTCGCGTCCTCATACTACCTTTGCTGGGGCTAGTTGTCTGTCGACGCGGAGCTTTGGCCCATAGGAGATCTCTGTAGCATTCACTACACTTCTTGCCATGTTGGGCCATCGAAAACCATCTGTCTTATTATTGTCTGTCAATAATTGTGCAGTGGACATGCTACGTCATTCGCTTACGAATTATGAACAGCTCTTGTATTACGTAACTTGCCACTCTATCGGGTTAAGCAGTTAGACATCTCGAAACTGTCACAACATGTATGCATTTGACAGTTCGGAGTAGGCTTAGCCTCAGTTTCTGAAAGAGTGTTCAAATGTAACAAGAGATTAATCTAAGATTAGTTCAAAATACTGGCACGTGATTGGCTGAAATTAGCTTGACAGCATTAATCAGATAACTACATACAGTGGATGCACCCCAGGAATTGTCATAGTTTCGCGTTACACGCAGCTCGGCCCCAGCGCAACGTTGTATGAGTATAGTATATTTTTGCCATTGATTTTAGCGGTATGTTTTTAATGAAATGGTAACTGTATATAACTGTAAGAGATTATGTATTCGGCTTGAGGCGTGGAGGGGGCTTGCTGCGACTCTATGTTACGCTAAGTAAGATATAGGTGTAAGTACTAGCTTGTCTCTTGGTGAACACGTGATCGCCCTCTATTGACCAAATTGCCTTGGGTATTGTGTAGCGTCTAGACATTTCTGATCGAAACAATCATGTTGGTGCCAGACATCATACAAGCATAGCTTTCTGAATAATGGAATTACTTACATATTACTAACTATGATTTTTATTATGTACACGTTCTACGTAATCTTTACGTCTTCTAATAGTATATATTTATTAATGGTGTTATCATGAAGGTTTATTTTATATTTTTAATGTAATTGAATGTGCTTCGGTTTGTGAGGTACTTATATGAAAATTGCTGTTTGAAGTGCAGGCAACTTTTGTAGTTTCATTGTCGTATTGAATAAAGTCATAAATTACGAAACATACATTGTTTCATTACATGGCTTCCTTCCTCTGTGTACCTATAGGGGCAAACATAATAATAATAATAATAATAATGTAACTTCCACACCTTCCTCAGAGAAGAGACCCCCCTTCGCTCGGATAAGGTCTGATTCTGCTTACAACAGATTCTAAGTCAGATGTGCCCCTCGGTGGGGACATAATGGGTTGATGATGAACTTCCACACATCACAATAAAAATTAGGATACCCTGTGATTTCGTAACCAGGCAAGGAAATCACAAACATGGAAATACACCCAGACTGAAGCCATTTGTGAAAATGTACGGCGGCGCCAAGTGGGAATCGGACCCACGACCTTTGGCTTGGTAGTTGAGCGCATAACAGCAAGGTGATCGAGGCAGTCAACAGGGTTCCGCGCCGATCGTATATAGTTCAACTTGTTCACGTAGAGAATTTGTATTCTCTTTCATTCAACTTCAACGGATACCTTGCGGACATTGAATTTATGCTTGTGGTGTCAGTGGACATTCGGCGGTGAGTGCATGGGTGTCAAACTCAGATTAGAAAAGTGGGAAGCGAATCAAGTATAAAGATACCCTATTACGAAGTAGTGTAATGACTTTCGATTTCAGCATAAAGAATGCCTTTTTAATTTAGTAGTATTATAAAAGCGTAGTTCTGAATAGAGATTCGAGATGGCGCTGTGAAAGCAGTATGTATTTTAGTACAAATAATGATCACAGATGTCGCTAAGTAGTTGAAGGTATTCATTCTCAGGGTTGCCATACGAAGACGTTGTACAATAAACGTGAGAAAAATATAACGTTTTTTTTTCAATTATTATTTTCTTAAATCATCATCGTCAACCCATCATGTCCCCACCAAGGGGCACGGGTCTTTTCCCTGAAGAAGGTATAGGCCATTCTCCACCACGGGGGCCAAGTCCGGATTGGTGGAGGCTTGTAAGACTAGTGGCTGGTCTTACTGTCAGAAGTTTTCAAGCCGCGCTAAGGCCTCTGACTTGGCTTAACGGCTGCCATCTATCAACGGCAGCCGGCACCAACTGCTTAACGTGCCTTGCGAAGCACGGAATCGCTCGGAAAAATGCCACTAGCGTTAGTCATAGACGGTGACCCATCCATGGACTGAACGCGCCGTATGTTGCTTAACCTTAGTGATCGTTAAAGATCACTCAGGCAGCTCAAGCTACGAGCGATTCAATCACTCAGGCAGCCCAGGCTACGAGCGATTGTCGACAAGTAGGGAACCCATTTTGAGAGCATGCGCCAAATATTTATTTTGAGTGTGCTTTAATATTTTTTAATGTGATACAAAGAAACTGAGTTTTCGATGCCGGAAGTACGCCATGCACGGAAACACGTCTTCGTTCGTTCTATTATTCATTCGTAACGTTCTATGAGCCGTTTTCAGAAGAACTAAAAAAAAAAATCTAAGGCTGTCAAAGGAATGCAGTTTTGGGCCTCAGCCCAATAGCCATGTGTGATACATAATAAAATAGGTCTCAGCGAGCTGCACAAAAGTAACTATGACGCCAACAGCCAAATGTTTGTTCTTTCGGAGTTATATTTTATTGAAAATGTTAGTTTTTTTTTTCAATACAATATAACTCCGAAAGGACAAACATTTGGCTGTTGGCTTCATAGTAACTTTTGTTCAGCTCGCTGAGACCTATTTTATGATGTATCACAGATGGCTATTGGGCTGAGGTCCACAATTGCATTCCTTTGACGGCCGTTACATTTTTTTTAGTTCCTCTGAAAACGGCTCATTGACACAATGGTTCGATACAATAACTCTTCATATAAACAAAACTAAAAAAGCCTCCACATTTGTACAAACGTAAAAGTGAAATGATATGTTTACTGAATGATTTTTTTACGGAATACCGAGATGTCAATATCTTTTCTTTATTCATTAATAAATTTCATAGATACTAGTTTATTATCCCATCAAGAATAATTATTATCCCATCGCTTAGAAATATAATATAGCATTATAATTCATTTTATACTTTTCAATTAAGTATAATTTGTAACTGTCAATATTTGGAACAATAGGTACTTACCTACCCATTCTGGATCTATACACTTATGGGTCACTTTTGAGACCTTCTTCTGGGAAAAAAAATATCAGAGGTTGGCAACACTACTAGTTGAGAATTTGAGAAAGAGAAGTAGTAAACAAACGATGAAAAATTATTTCGGCTTCGGTTTTTTATGATATTAGGGGTTAATGTGTTGTGTTATTGTGCTGTGTTGAGAAAGTTTTCATAGATCCATGTGGTAACAGAACCGCAGTAAGACTGAGAAAAGACTCTTCATCAATAAAATCTTTTAAGACATTGATGACGGTAATAATGACTAATGTAGTGAAGAAATATTTTAAGAAGTGTTACCCAAGAAAAATATACATATTTTTGTCGTATTTAGATGTTTTATTTTTCATTTCATTAACAAAATAAAAAGTAATAAAATCTAGTACTGTGGTGCTATACATTCTCTTCATTATATACAATGTGAGTCTTCATAAAGTGCACATATGAAATGGGGTGTAGTTTCCCTGATTTTGGGAAACTACACCCCATTTCATCGACGGAAAAAATAAAAAATCAATAAAAAAAAATATTTTTATTTATTATGATTTTTTAAAAATTATGAGTTGCACCTGTTGACCCATTTAGATAAATCGTCATAATTTTTAAACTAAGTGCGTTATCGCAGTGAAATAAATTTTGTGATGATGTCTAATAATAAGCCGTACCCATAAAGTAAAAATATCCAAGAAGACTAACCCTATAAATTTACAATTAAGTGAAACTTGAAGAAAATCTGTATTTTTTTTTCATCATTTTTGCATTTGTTTTACAATTTCTCCTAAAATCATGCTATTGACCCTGTTAAAGTATAGAGGTTCAATTGGCAATCGACTCACGCTTGACACAAGATTTAAATATAGAATGTTGATATTTGTGGTATGTCAATTTGAATGTTAGACATATCACTCTTCTGACTGACTCAATGCAGGAAACTCGTGTTTGTTGATTATTAAATCATAATAAATACTCTAATGGATATCTAGTGCCTTCACTTTATTCAATAAAGCCCCAAAGACCTCCTACAAATTTAAATAACAGGTCATGGGCTCGCAATAGCTTTTAAAGATCAGTATAATCGTTTTTCAGTGTTTCAGAAATATAAGTCTTTTTTTCGTACACATCGAGTTACGAAGATAAGCATAGCAACCAAACAGTTGTTGACAAAATAAGCATAGCAACCAAGGTGACATTTTAAAATTTTGAAGAAGAAATAAACTGTACGTATTTCTTGAATAATTATGGAGAACATTAATAAATTAAATGCAAATACCAATTATCCCAATTGGAGGAAGCTTACAAAATTGTTTTTAGAAGCAAAAGGAATCGGAAACGACAGCGAGGAAAAAGGTAAAGACGCAAAATCAAAATATTTTATTTTAAATTCGATTGATGAAAACATTTTACATTATGTTATTAATTGCGCAACTACAAAAGACATCTTTGAGAAATTAGATATTGTATACAATTATAACGTCGAGAAAGATAGTCATCTCAAAGTCATTGAATTTTATAATTACAAATTCAGTGGAAATATAATACAGGACATAAGTAAACTACAGAATTTGGCTTTTGAATTGGAATCTACTCAAAATAAAATAAATGAAGAAATGATAATTCAAAAGATTTTAACAATTTTGCCCACAACATTAAACCATTTTAGAACAGTTTGGGAAATAACCCCGAAATGTGATAAAAATATTCACACTCTCATAGAAAGAATTCAAAAGGAAATACGGTTAATCGAAAATACAACTGAAATACCCGCTAATATTAATGAAGTTTTTAAGAGCGATGAAAGAAAGTGCTTTATCTGCAACAAAATAGGACATATTGCCAGATTTTGTAACAATAAACAATGTGCAATATGTAATAAAAATGGACACACTTCTATTGAATGTTTTTCAACAAAAACTTGCAAGAAATGTAATAAAAAGGGACACATAGAAAAGTTTTGTCGCATGTTTACCATGGTAAGCGAACAAATAGATAACGAAATTTCAATCAAAGCGATTATTGACTCTGGTGCATCTTCCCACATGTTCAATGATTATAATATTATACATTTTACAGAAAAGATAAACACAGAAATAAGATGTGCAAATGCTGGAAACCTCGTCGCTCAAGCAATAGGCACGATAAATACAAATACTTTTGACCTGCAAAAGGTATTATATGTTCCTGAAATATCAAGAAACCTGATTTCTGTAAGTTCAATTACTGACCATGGTGGATCTGTACTCTTCGCTGGAAACAAGGTATTTATAAAGAATAATAACCATATTATATTGAGTGGGTACAAAACTAGAAACGGCTTGTATGAGACAAGTTTTTATGCAAAGAGTGTCCGCGAAGCTTTGTTTTCTGAAACTGTCGATACCTGGCATCGTCGGCTGGGTCACGTATCGGATGTGCGGCGCCTAGCTAAATTAGTTAACGGAATTAAAATTGGGGGGGATAATCGAGAAAAATTTTGCGAAATTTGTATTAAAGCCAAAATGAGTAGGAAACCGTTCGTAAATAATAGGGTTAAAGCAACATTTCCTTTGGAAATTATCCATACGGATGTTTGCGGAGCAATAGAAACTCCCACTTGGGACAACAAAAAATATTTTATTACATTTTTAGATGATTTTACGCATTTTTGTGTCGTGTACTTAATCACCTTTAAAAGTGAAGCCTTTGATAAAATAAAACAATTTGTGACTTTAGCGGAAAATCATTTTAATTCAAAAGTGAAGAAAATCAGATGCGACAATGGGAGGGAATATTCGAACAATAACCTAATGTCTTGGTGTAACTCGAAGGGCATTATTCTTGATTTAACAATACCCTACACGCCACAATTAAATGGGAAAGCAGAAAGATTGAACAGGATGTTATTAGAAAGAACAAGAGCTTTAATGTTTGATGGTTGTGTTCCAAACTACCTATGGGGCGAAGCACTCTTAACTGCAAGCTTCCTTATTAACAGAAGTCCCACCGAAGGCAGAGACAAAACTCCAGCCGAGATGTGGTTTGGTATCAAGCCAGACGTATCTAATGTTAGAAGATTTGGTTCAACAGCTTACTATAAAATAAACTCTGGTGTACGAAAGTTGGACGTTAGATGTGATAAAGGAATCCTGATAGGCTACGTCAGGAATGGTTACAAAATATGGGTGGATGAAACTGAAACAATTGTAAAAGCGAGAGATGTTAGAATAAATGAAAATGAGCAAGGTATATATTTAAATGAAGGAAATGGTGATAGAAGTGGAGGTTTTTGGAGGATGGATGAAGAAAATCAAGAGTCAGTTGGTGAAGGCACAACACAGAGAAGAATAGATAATAGTCAGGATGAAAATCAAGTCGGAAGAGTCAACAACAACGAAGATCGAGAAGGTGATATATTAAGAGAAAGAGGAAGAAGTAGAAGTAATGAGAGTGTTCGAGAAGGTGAAATATTAAGAAGAATAGTAAGTAGTAGAAATATTGAGAATGTTCGAGAAGGCGATTTTCATTTGAGAAGATTGGGTAGCGAAACAAGCGAAGACGAAACAAATGAAGGCGAAACAGAAGTTGAAACAAATGACAACGAAACAAATGACAACGAAACAAATGAGAACGAAACAAATAACAATGAAACAATTGAAGTTGAAAGAAATGAAAGAGAAACAAACGAAGTTGAAGAAGAAATAGAACAAAATAATGAAGTTTATTCTGATGGAAATGAAGAATTCTTTGATACTGAACAAATTGAAAATCGGGTCGAAAATAATGAAAGTCGAAATAATAGGGATAATAGTCAAAATAGAAGAGTTCAACCTGCCAGAGAACGTAGACCACCAGATAGATATAAAGATTATCTGATGGATTATGACACTGAAGCATCAATGTTGACATACGAGGAGGCAATAGAATCGAAAGAAAAGGACAAATGGAAACAAGCTATAAAAGAAGAAATTAAATCCCTTGAAGAAAATAAGACGTGGTCATTTGTGGATGAACAGGAAGCAGTAGGAAGAAAATTAGTCACCACTAAATGGATTTTTACCATCAAGTCCGATGGTCGATACAAAGCCAGACTAGTGGCAAGAGGTTTTCAACAAAAATACAAGATCGATTATGATGAAACGTATAGTCCAGTGGTCAACAGTACTTCGTTGAGGGTATTATTATCAATCGCAGCAGATAAAGGTTTAAAAATGAAACAGTTCGATGTAAAAACAGCATTTTTACACGGAGACCTAAAAGAAAGTATCTATATGAAGGTGCCAAATGGATACAATAATAAAGAAGGTAAGGTATGCAAATTGAACAAGAGCTTATATGGATTAAAACAAGCCCCGTTAATGTGGAATATAAAATTTACAGATTTTTTGACAAAGATGGGTTTCAAACAAATGAAACAAGATCAATGTATATTTGTCATGGAAGGCGAAAGAAGGATTATCCTTGCGGTATATGTAGATGATGGATTGGTTTTCGGTGAAAGAGAAGAAGATCTTCTTCACATAATAGAAACGATTGGAAAAGCCTTTGAGTTAAGAGTCTGTGATGAAGTAACTAATTACATAGGTTTAGATATTAAACAAGATGAAAATGGGATTAAAATTTTTCAAAAGACTTACAGTGAGAAAATAGTCAAGAAATTTAACTTGAATAATGCTAGAGAATGTAAATGTCCAACTATATTGATAGAACAACATTCATCTGAGAAAATTGATAAAAAATCTCATGAGCTTTACCGTGAAATGATAGGGTCATTGTTATATCTCGCGAATAAAACACGACCAGACATAAGTTTTCATGTAGGTTATTGTTCGAGACATCAAAATTCTCCAAATCTAAATGATTTTAATAATGCTAAAACGATTTTGCGATTTATCAAAGGATCAACAGGAAAAGGGATTCACTTTACGAAAGGTGATAAAGTTCTCAGGGGTTATAGTGATTCGGATTTTGTGGGAGATCCAGATACTAGGCGCAGCACTTCAGGTTCTGTGATTTGGCTGAACGGTGGACCAGTGGCATGGAGATCAAGAAAACAATCAGTAGTCGCGCTAAGCAGCACAGAAGCAGAATACATAGCGGCAGCTGAATGCTGTAAGGAATTGCTTTACATAAGGGACCTGATCTATGAGATAACCAAAGAAAAACTTGAAGTTGAGATGAGAGTGGATAACCAATCAGCAATTTGGCTTATGAAAAAAGGAATTATGGGCAATATAAGCAAGCATATAGACGTGAAATATTGTTACTTAAAAGAAAAAATAGATGAGAATCAGATTACAGTAAAATACTGTCCAACAGGATCACAACTGGCTGATATACTAACTAAAAGTTTACCGGCTGTAAAGTTTGAAAAATGTCAACGAAGATTAGTGTATGAGTGACAATGTGAGTCGTAGAGTGTAGTATAAGTGCGGGCTAAAGTGAACTTTATTCTTTTCGGTTAATGTCGGGGTTTATTTTATATCTTATGGTAGTATGTAAGGTTTTATAGGGTGTGTAAACATTTAATATGTATAAAAGGAAAAACACTTAAGGATTATTGAAATACGTAACAAGTTCAGACAGATTTAAAGGGGTGCTTAATAATGACAGATTTAAGGGGGTGCTTAATAATGATTCACTTAAGGGGGTGTATGTAATGTAATATTAATTGAATCATTATTTAACATTTAACTTGTCAAAAGAAGAGTAAAAATTTAAAATTTTTTTTATTTCTTTACACATTTTCTGAAGATATCCTTAAGTATTTTTTCTAGATCTTTAAAATTGAATATATATGAGGTATTGTATTTTTTATATGTTTAGTGATGGTGAATCGAGTGGAAGAAAATAAAAGAATATAGTTGAGGTTATTTTTATATGATGGTGATGAGTCGAGTGGGAGAAAAGCAAATAAGATAGTTGAGGTTATTTATATATGATGATGGTGGTCGAGTCGAGTGGGAGAAAATAAAGATGATAGTTATACTTATGTATTTATATATGATAATGATGACGAGTCGAGTGGGAGAAAATAAAATAGATAGTTATACTTATTTATATGATGATGATATCATAGTGGTGTTGATATGAGTGGGAGAAGATGAAGATAAAACAAGATAGTTGTAGTTATTTATGTCAGTGGTGACGTGATGTGTCGAGTGGTGAAAATAGAGATAGATATGGAATAAATAGTTCATATTGTTTGTGGTGAAAGATATACAGGCTGAAAATGTTTATATAGTAAAGTTGAAAATTTGATATACAGGTTGAATATTTTTGATATTGTATTTTAAAATATACAGGTTGAGTTATTATTGGGTAGTGAATTTTCGAAATTAATTTGATGATGTATAAAATATAATTTTGGGAAACATTGTTTAGATGCAGTAGGTAAATTAAATTAATTAAAGAAATTGTTATTAATGTTTTTACAAGCAGAGTCGATTGAGGGGGTGTGTTAAAGTATAGAGGTTCAATTGGCAATCGACTCACGCTTGACACAAGATTTAAATATAGAATGTTGATATTTGTGGTATGTCAATTTGAATGTTAGACATATCACTCTTCTGACTGACTCAATGCAGGAAACTCGTGTTTGTTGATTATTAAATCATAATAAATACTCTAATGGATATCTAGTGCCTTCACTTTATTCAATAAAGCCCCAAAGACCTCCTACAAATTTAAATAACAGACCCTACTTTTTTTTCATTCTAGCTTATTTTACATGGCATTAGCTTTCTAAAAGTAAAAACTGCACGTTTATTACTCAAAAACAACAGTTTTTATGACCGTTTGAAAAAAGCCCATGCGCATCGTTTTGCTACACACCATTGTTTATCACCTTTTTTACAAATATTTTTTTTTATTTTTTATTTTATTTTTTCGTCGATGAAATGGGGTGTAGTTTCCCTGATTTTGATATGTGCACTCTTTATGTTTTTTTTTTTTTTTTTTAGCCCTATAAAGGGCACCCTCCGGAGGACACGGGGGAGGGAGGTGGTGAATGCTCAATGGCACTTTATGAAGACTCACACTGTATATATATAGGTCGTCGTAACTCTGAATAGCGATAACAGATAGCGCTATTTTGGATTTCCCATTTTTGGGTCGAAGATTGGTCTCTATTACAGTATATAACAAAGTACTCTGTGGGTGAGTGAGTCCCTCAGTCCGTTCGAAAACTAAGTTTGTTTTGAATTTCCAGGATAAATTTTATAAAAAACAATATTTTTTTAGGTGGCAACTTCATTTTACAAATGTCAAGTCGATTGATCTAAAATAAAAATGGCCGCCGCCGTACGAATCAATAGGTCTGTGGTACGAATGCTCATGTTTCACTCGTGTTTGTTAAACTTATTTTTGCAACAGTGAAATCAGGGTACAAACTATTAATTTTTAGACCTTGTCTAGTGTCAACTATTGCTTCAGTTCAGCCAATCAGCCAGTTCAGTGCCTAAAAGTATAACCCAAACTATGGAGTCTGAGGATCGCAAACGCAAGAAGGATAGTAGTCGTGATGACGATTCTCGTAGAGAAACGAAGCCAAAACGGCCTAGATCCCGCTCCCGATCACCAGAAGAACCCCGTGACAGAGATTCTAGACGCAAACGGAGACATTCCAAGTCCAAGTCACCGGATGATCAGCGAAAACAAGATGGGCAACAAGGTGATACTTCTAAGAAGCCCGAAGTCAAAGAAGAAGCCCCAGAAAGAAAAAGGAAGGAAACAGACATGCTTAACACCCGTACGGGAGGTGCTTACATCCCACCAGCTCGTCTGCGGATGATGCAAGCGGCGATAACCGACAAAGCATCTATGGCATACCAGAGGTTAGCTTGGGAAGCTCTAAAGAAGTCTATACACGGCCATATCAACAAGATTAACGTCGGTAACATAGGCATTATCATCAAAGAGTTACTAAGGGAAAACATTGTCAGAGGCCGCGGTTTGCTCTGCCGTTCGATAATACAAGCTCAGGCAGCCTCGTCTACATTTACTAATGTCTATGCAGCCTTAGTGGCAGCAATCAACTCTCGCTTCCCAAATATCGGAGAGTTGCTGCTCAAAAGACTGGTAATACAGTTCAAACGTGGTTTCAAGAGGAACGACAAGCCAATCTGTATCTCATCTGCCTCTTTCATTGCTCATTTGGTGAATCAACGTGTTGCCCATGAAATTTTAGCCTTGGAGCTCCTAACATTACTTGTAGAGACCCCTACGGACGATTCTGTAGAAGTTGCCATAGCATTTTTAAAAGAATGTGGTCAAAAACTTACTGAGGTGTCGTCTAAAGGTGTAAACGCAATATTTGAGATGCTGCGCAACATTTTACATGAAGGACAACTGGACAAGCGTGTGCAGTATATGATTGAGGTGATGTTTCAAGTCTGGAAGGATGGTTTCAAGGATCATCCGGCAGTGCTGGAAGAACTAGAGCTTGTTCCAGAAGAGGACCAGTTTACACACCTGCTGATGCTGGATGATGCTACGGATGCACAGGATATCCTGAGTCAGTATTCTTCTGGTTTTGATTTATCTTTTAGTTCACATATCTTATAATTGTGTTTTTGATAAATCTGCTGCTACCCAGTATGTCTATGTATATGTTACTTACATAGAAAATAATTGCGATCAGCATTCAATATTGCTCAGGTTGTGGGCACAGAGGGTAAATCAGTGATTCTTAGCATTCTAGTGATGGGAGTGGGATGGTAACTGCCGCTAATTTAAGCAGCCCTAATAAAAAATGCATGAAATGCTAAAGAAGAAAAAAAAAAATACTTTATTCCAATTTTGAATTTATTCAATTGTAATTCTTATGTGATGCATGTAATAAATTAATAATAAATTAATAAAAGCTTATATTTATATTAATATAAGCAGATGCATTATGACTTTAAAAAGAACAATTTTAAAAACCTCTAGTCATGAGCCGATCAGCCAACCAAAAGTTCTACAGGTTAAATGGTGTGAATCTTATAATATTTTCTTCTCTTTTGCCCTGGTTTCTAATATGGTGCTTATAAAAACATTTCAGATGTCTTCAAACTCGATGAAAAGTATGAAGAGAATGAGCAAAAGTACAAGAACCTTAGTAAAGAAATCCTCGGTTCTGATGCTGAATCTGGAGAAGATGGCGGGTCAGGCAGTGGTAGTGGGAGCGATGAGTCCGGGGAAGAGGATGATGAAGGGGAAACCAAGCAAGGAGGAGTCACCATCATCGATAATACAGAAACTAATCTAGTTGCCTTACGAAGGACCATTTACCTGACAATAAATTCCAGTTTGGACTTTGAAGAGTGCGCTCACAAGTTGATGAAGATGCAGCTAAAACCTGGCCAGGAAGTTGAGCTATGCCACATGTTTTTAGACTGCTGTGCAGAGCAGAGGACTTATGAAAAGTTTTACGGGTTACTGGCTCAACGATTCTGCAACTTGAACAGGATCTACATCGGTCCATTTGAAGATATCTTCAAGGATTCGTACGCCACAGCTCATAGGTTGGACACTAACAGGCTGAGAAATGTCAGCAAGTTCTTTGCACACCTTCTGTTCACTGATTCTATCAGCTGGGAAGTAATGGAGTGTGTTAGACTGAATGAGGAAGATACGACCAGTTCCAGTAGGATTTACATCAAGATTCTATTCCAAGAGTTGGCTGAGTATATGGGATTGAAGAAGTTGAATGACCGCCTGCAAGATCCGTTAGTTTCAGCTTATTGTTTCTAACCAACATCCTAAAAATGCTGAAAAGCTAATTTATTATATCTTCTGTTTTCAGGACACTGCAAGGGGCATTCTCGGGTATATTTCCCAGAGACAATCCAAAGAATACGAGATTCTCAATTAACTTCTTCACTTCTATCGGCTTAGGAGGTCTGACTGATGAGCTGAGGGAACATCTAAAGCAAATGCCAAAGGTAATAAATAAACAATCTAATTTTTTACAAGTCTAAAAAGATAAATACGACATGAGCTATATGAATATTCTAAAAACCTTTTCAGCAATACTATCAAAATGTTAATGTCTGACTATCATTCTTTACGTATCTCAAACTATCATAAAGTAATTTTAATATGAAATGAACCTATTTATTTTTAAGGATGCTTTTTTTACTGGCTGTTGACAGATAAGTTTGCATCTTACCAATCCACTAGACTATTTTTCTACTAGTTTTGCTTATTGAAGCGCATGAAATATTATACAACAACGATATAATGACAATATTATTCGACAACATCTGTATTAGCGCACTCCGAGAAGCCCCGGGTTCGAATCCCGGCTGGGTACCGAAAAAATCTGAGGTCTTGGATATTTACAAGTTTATGATGTCGCTGTTTCTGGTTTCCACGACACAGGATGTCCTAGTGGCTAGAAGCAATGTATGTAAATGTTTTAAAACACTAGCCATCTTGGGTTTGGTGGAGCTAAGTCACCGATCTATGTTTGCGAACATCTCTCACAAGCCAACAAAAACCTTCACATGGCAGCTAGAAAGGCATCAAAGGAAAAAGGCTATAAACACGTGTGGGTTCGAAACGGACGCGTTCTCATGCGAAAATCTCATGACGTAAAGCATGTATGGATAAAGGGCTTAAGTTCCCTGCAGAGTGTCAATTAAGTAAGGCTAAAAAAAAAAACATCCTATTAGTTATTGCCTATATTATATGTAACATTCTCGTCTTTAAATATATACTACCAGAATGTGCGCGGACTCAGAACCAAAACAAATGATTTCCATTATAAATTAAGTTGCAATAATTATGATATTGTGGTAATAACAGAATCTTGGCTCAATCACAATATATTTTCGACGGAGTTATTGATGATAGATACGAAATTCACAGGAGAGACAGAGATTGAAGTTCTAGCGGGAAAACGGATGGTGGAGGAGTATTAGTAGCAGTGAACAAAAAGTTCCGTTCTAAAAGGATGCAGGCATGGGAAACCAATCTCGAGGATCTTTGGGTTGTTATAGACGCACCTACCAGTGACTTATCCAAGCAATTTGCTCTATGCTCTGTATATCTTCCACCACCCGTCACGCCAGCAGTGCTTGACCAATTTCTTAGTAACTGTGACCGCATTGTTGAGCATACTAATATTGATATGTGTATGGTGGGAGACTTCAACTTAAGTAAGATTAACTGGCGCACCAATAGTATAATTTCTAAACAGTCCTCTACCCCTAACTCCTCAGTAGACATCATGCTGCGAGACTTTATGGCACTAAATAATCTCTCTCAATTAAATCTGAATTGCAATTATAAAGGTAACATTCTCGACCTAGTCCTTACAAATATACCGGATTGTAAACTATACCTGGCTACAGATCCTTTGTCTAAAATAGATCTAGCATATCCCCCTCTGGAATTGGATCTACCTACTAAATCTTCTAATAGCTTGCCTATTAATAAAGAAAATATTAGATACAACTTTTACAAGGCCAACTATGAGTCTTTACGAAAAGCACTTGATGAGGTTGATTGGCAGGAAACACTTTCAAGTATCGAAGACGTCGATTCAATTGCTTTATATTTTCTATAAAAAAATATGGGAATTGATCAGACGTTTCGTACCTATAAAATGTCAATCCAAAAATAAATATCCTCCGTGGTACAATAAAAACCTTATAAATCTACTAAGAGAAAAATACACTCTCAGAAAACGCATTAAAAGATATAAAAACCCCCTAGACAACATATCATTTAAATGTATCAAAATACGTTGCGACCACTTAGCGGCAAAATTATACGTAGGTCACACTAAAAGTTTTGCGTAACTTAAAAAAACAACATGTTGTAACCAAAATATTATGTTTATTGCTTTTCAAGATACTTTCCTTTACATTTTAAACATTTCTTCATACAATCGAACCATATTTTAAAACAGGAGGACCACAGATCTGAAGGCATGTATTCTACGTGCTGATTGAACGCTATCACTGCCTCTTCAGAGTTGGTAAAAGTGAAACCTCTCATCAAATGTTTAATTTTGGGGAAAATACAGAAATCACAGGGTGCTAGGTCGGGGATATGTGCAGGATGGGTGACAAGTTGTACTTTTTCGGAAGTTAAAAATGACTTTGTTTTGTTGGCCGTGTGTGAAGAAGCGTTGTCATGACGTAGGAGAACGCGGCTTTTTGGGCGTCTTTCGCGAACTTTTTCTAACACCCTGAGTAAACAAATGGTAGAATACCACTCGGTATTAACACTCTTTTGATCTTCAAGTAGAATTGTGCAGATGGGACCCATAGCTGAGAAAAAAAATGCGATCATTTTTTACCAACGTTTCTCGCCTGCCTCACTTTTGTTGGCCTGTTCTCATTTTCAAACACCCATTCACAAGATTGCTGTTTTTTTTTCGGGTTCAAAACATTAAATCCACGTTTCGTCTCCTATGACAATGTCATAAACAGCATTAGAATGTCCGTGGTCGTACTTCATTAGCATCTGTGAGCACCATTCCACGCGAGCCCGCTTCTGCTCCGCTGTCAGTTCATGGGGGATCCAACGACAACAAAGTGTCCTAACTTTTAATTCTTCGTGTAAAATTTTCTGAATTTGGCTCATACCAATCCCCAATAGTCCTAGAATTGTCTCATAGGTAATCCGCGGGTTTTTTTCAATTAGCCGCTTAACAGTAGCCACATTATTTTCGTTGACGGCAGTTGAAGGCCGCCCTTCACGAAATTCATCATGTAAAGAAACCCGACCTTTTTCAAATTCAGCAAACCATCGCCTAACGGTGCTCAAACAAGGTGCTTCTCTCCCAAAAGCATTTTGAAGACGAGCGGCACAGTCTTGCGGAGAGAGAGAACTTTTAAAATCATAAAAATCATCGCTCTAAAATATTTTCGACTCAACTCCATTTTCGTTCCGTACGTAGAGCTTTGATGTGTGAAAAAAAACAATTGACAAATGAAAAATGGTATGAAAGTTAACGCAAATAAATGCTATCAAGTTAAGTTCTCCAGGAACCTAAAAACTATTCCTACTAAATATTGCATAGATGGTGTTACGCTCAAGGAACTCGAAATTATCAAGGATCTAGGAGTATTTTTTGATCAAAAATTAAGTTTTTTTCCCCATATCCGTTGCTAAAGCTTCTAGAATGCTAGGTTTTGTTATTAGAAATGGCAAAAAAATTAAAAATCCGCAGACTAAAAAATTACTTTTTAACAGCCTTGTTCGTAGTATTCTAGAATACAATAGTGTAGTTTGGCGTCCTCATTACGCGACACATATGCTTAGGTTATAGCGGATACAAAAGAGATTCATGTGGCACCTGGCATACTCTCAGGGAATTAGCAAAACGGTGAAATCCTATAGGGACAGACTCATACACTTTAACATGATTCCTCTGACGAAGCGCTTAGATATTAATTATATCTCTTTTTTGTATAAATTACTAAACAATAAAATCAACCCCCCCTCCTTATTATCTAAAATTAACTTTAGAGTCCCCCGTAAACTTCCCCGTAAACCAATAACTTCCCTATGCCTTCCATTACGCAGAACCGTTCTTGGTGCCAACTCGGCTATTCCTCATCTATGCCGCCTCCACAATCACTATAGCAGCGTATTAGACATACATAAAGATCCTTTACATAAAATAAAATATTTTCTGAGCCACAATCAGTAATTTATATCTATTCCTCTTTACTTTACTTTTTGATCGGATGCAACTTTCACATCTGTTATTGTTTTAGGTATTTAAGCAAGTAATGTACGAGTACCTATGTTAAGTAATCGTAGGTACATTAACATAATCTTAGCAATTAATTATGCATGCTGTGTTTCACTATAATTAGTTAAGTTACATTAGTCTATTTATTATTGCATTAAGCCTGATGTATTTAATAGTACTATTAACTGTTGTGGAACCAAATAAAAAAAAAAAAAAAAAATATATATTGTTAATACACTGAGATGAAAGCAGAAATCCAGTTATTGACTTACAACTTGTATCATTCTCTCACATTTCACTTTTCCACAGAATGTGCCGCCAGCCATAACCGAGATCAAAGTATCGGAAGATTCCTCAAGTTCCAGTAGCTCCTCAAGCTCCTCGAGCTCTTCCGATTCTAGTGGTAAGAAAATAAGAAAAAAATTGTATAACTTTGTTGTCCATCGGTCCGTTCTTCTGGCAAGAGCCTTTATCGTTATAAGGTATCGAGATGCAATTAATAAGTAATTAATTCAACAGTCCTTTGATGCTGGGAAGAAACTTTTCAGTTAACTTAAAAAGGATAAGGCCGTTTATACCGGTAAGAAAACGTATATTTCGACACTCAAGGGACTCAAAATTTGTAGGGTACTTTCCGTTGACCCTATAGTTATACTAAAAATACAGCGAAAAATGTGATTATTTGTAATATAATTTATTTTATTAAGGACAAATTTGTCAAGTCACTGTTGCCACAATTCCCACTACACAGGGTATCCTAGTGTGGGGCCAGAAGCAATGTATGTGCCTGTATCATCATCAACCCATTATGTCCCCACCGAGGGGCACGGGTCTCTTCCCTGAGGAAGGTATAGGCCATACTCCACCACGGGGGCCAAGTCCGGATTGGTGGAGGCTTGTAAGACTAGTGGCTGGTCTTACTGTCAGAAGTTTTCAAGCCGCCCCTAAAGGCTTCTGATTTGGCTTAACGACTGCCATCTATCGATGGCAGCCGGCACCAACTGCTTAACGTACCTTGCGAAGCACGGAATCGCTCGGAAAAAATGCCAGTAGCGTTAGTCATAGACGGTGACCCATCCATCGACTGAACGCGCCGTATGTTGCTTAACCTTAGTGATCGTTCAAGATCACTCAGGCAGCCCAGGCTACGAGCGATTCTGTGCCTGTATGTAAATGTTTATTTCAATTAATTAAAATAAATTACTTTGAGCTTCAGGAAAAGCTCTGAAAAAAACAGCGAGTACGGTGGGCAAGCCTAAGGCTTTTCTCCACTGTTCCGGTCCGGCGTCGGAACCGGAATCAGTCATGAGAAAAATATTGGATGCCGGATTATGCTTCTCCACTTCATCAGACTATAATCGGCAATGGACGTGACGCAGTGCTTTATTAAAATTCCTCGTTTTTTCTATTCGAGGCACGTTTCCAGGGACGTTTTCCACACAATTCTATTAATGTAAATAAAATAGTATGGGAACATTTTTGGGTTGTATGCGCGGTGCAAAAACGTGTACTGTTTTTGTACGTCGATCACTTCGGACTGGTAAAATACCGTTCCGATCTAGCAAATTATCGGACCGTTAAAAGCCCGATGCCGGAGTAATGGAGAAGCTTATTAGTATTCTTGTGTGTTTCTAAATCGGATCGGTAATTAACGTTTGCCTGACCGGAGCAGTGGAGAAAGGCCCTGACTCGCCCAGTTACGTCATAATTCCTGTGCTACGCCATTTTGCCCAAGATAGCGTTTTGGCGGCTTATTTTAAAAGTAAATTTTCGTTTGCCTTTCTTAGAACAAATACACGAAAGTTTCTGAGAACACCATGTACACCAACAAAAAATTTGACACTGTTTTTAGAAATTTGTCAAATAGTGTCTGACAAGCGAGTCCTGGGACGCGATTTATTTCGAATTCTTCATATGGCCGCACTCTGACTGTCAAACTTAGGTATTTCAGCTGCAAGTAGTACAGCCCAAACAGTTTGATACTCGTCCTAGATTTAGACAGGAAAAAAACTTTTGTTTCTATTCAACATAAATTTACCTATGTTTTAGTATGTACTCGTATGTACATACATACTAAACCATAGGTAAAATTATGTTTTAAATACTGTTTTAAAGCAAACATGAATTATTTCTTGTTGTAAGGTCTGTCGGATGATGAAAATGTTAAACGTCAGAAGACTTAGTCAAAGAACTCAAAGATGTTGAGAAAAAAGATATGAATCGGATTTTGATTATGGTTCAACATTAATAAATGTTTATAAGTTTATGTGGTGCATCTTTATTATCCCTGTTTTTGGTGGAGTGGAAATGTTGGTTTTGATGTAGTTAATGTTTTCGTTTTGCTTAAATTAATTTATGTTTGGACAAAATTCATTGGAGACTTCAAACTAATTAAACAAATAATCAAGTTAAGCAAAAGTATCAAGATGGTTTATATTCAGACTTTATGCAGTGTTATCAACTAAAAGATTTTTAAATTTCCCGCCAAAGGCTTGAGCCACGACTCACTTGTCGCACTTTAGCTTACTATTTATTGTATTTCGTGCAAATATATTAAGAGACACTTTTCATCTGCAGATTCAGAAAGCGACGCTGCAGAAAGCAACAAGAAAAAGAAGTCAAAGAAGAACGGTTCCAAATCTCCCCCGCCCGAGGAGGCGGCCGCTGCCAGGGAGAAGCCGGTTGAGCGTTGGGGCCACGACGGGTTCTATGAGCAGAACGGGCCGGGCGCGCGGCGGCCGGACCCCCGCCCGCCGCGGCTTGACCGGGACAGGGACAACTTCGCCATCCCTAGGGATCCAAGGGAGAGGTAATGCCTATTTGTCAGTGTGAATAAAACAGTATTATCTAAACAAATCGCTCGTAGACTGGGCTGCCTGAGTGATCTTAAACGATAGATGGCAGTCATTAAGCCAAGTCAGAGGCCTTAGGGCGACTTGAAAATTTCTAACAGTAAGACCAGCCACTAGTCTTACACCTCCACCAATGCGGACTTGGCCCCTGTGGTGGAGTATGGCCTATACCTTCCTCAGGGAAGAGACCTGTGCCCCTCGGTGGGGACATAATGAGTTGATGATGATTTGCCACGATCCTGACAGATCGATTTCGCTTTTGTTTGAGACCTTTTACTAAAACTACATTTTCAGTTGGCCCATTGGTACGTAAACGCTTTTCCACCCAAATGCAATTTCATTCATGACAAATTACTGAAAATTGTACTACTTAAAAACTAGTATCCACTTTTGTACTGTCGCTGAAAACTTGTCTCCTCACACAGGGGCGGCAGGCCAAGAAGAGACGACGAAAGACGTGAGCGCTATGGCGATGACAGAGCGTGGCGCGATGACTCTCGCGACGGCGACAGGTCTAGGCGCGGCAGGGAGGAAGACTCTCGGCCTAGGCGCAGGGAGGATGGCGATGGCGGCAAAGAAAACGACCAAAGAGGAAATGGGGACAATGGAAAAGAGTCTAGAAGAAGGGACGAGACCGAAACAAGACCCGGAAGAAGAGATCCCGAGGATGATAGCAGACGCAAAGATATGAGAAAAAGTGACGACGATTCAAGGTCCAAACGAGACTCGGATGACGGAATGCGCAAGAATAAACGATCCTCAGATGACAGTGATTCACGGGCCAGAAGAAGAGACTCCGACCACGAAGAAAGAGATGATAGACGAAAAATTGAGGCGGGATCGAGAAGAAAGGACACTGAAAGAGAAAACAGAGGTAAAGAAAGATCTTATGACACAGAAAGAGATTATCGAGGTTCTGATATACGTAAACAACGGTCTTACGACATGGAAAGAGATGATAGAGACTCGGATAGACGTAAAGATAGAACCTGCGACACGGAAAGAGATAATAAAGATACAGAAAGACGCAAAGATAGATCTTATGACAAGGAAAGAGACGATAGGGATTCGGATAGACGTAAAAACAGGTCTTATGACACGGAGAGAGATTATAGAGATTCAGATAAAGATCGATCTAATGAGGATGATTCGAAATCCAGGAGACGAGATAAGAATGACGATGTTGAAGAGAGAGAGAATCAGCAGTACGAATCTTACTGGTCTAGGAAAGAGAAAGAGTCATCTAGAGAAGAGAGGGAAAGAAGAACAGAATCTGACGACGTAGAAGAATCCGGGTCTGGAAGGAAAGATAGACGAAATAGTGATGAATCCCAGAAGGAAGCAGAAAGAAAGTCTAAAAAGAAAAGCAAGAAAAAGAAACAGAAATCTTCATCAGACGAAAGTGACAGTTCAAGCGAAGACGACTCCTCACGTAAACGCAAAAAGAAGAAGTCGAAAAAAGAGAAAGAGAATGACTTTGATATCAAAAACAGAGTAGAGTTAGATAAAGGGAGTAAAAAAGTCAAGTACAATAAGAAAAACGTGGTGAGTGATGACTGGGACATCCAAAGGGAAAGTAGTTTAGCCAAAGAGCCCCCAAGTGTGTACGATAAAGAGAAAAAACGGCGCGGAACTCGTGAGAAGAGCTCAGACAGAAGAAGAGAACGTTAATCTTGTTGGTTTTATATTCAGATGTAGGAGTTGTACAGAGTACACCATTTTGGTTTGTATGAGACTGAGGCTTGATGTCTAACCTGCTTCTGTAGTTCTGTTAGAGATAAGTTCTAGCTCTTTGTAGATAATATAAGTTGATTTATAATACTGTTTATATAAGATTTTTGTTCCGCCAACCCACAAAGAAAAAGTGAATAATATTCTGGTAATTAAAATTGCTCAACTTTTATTTCGACAAAGTTATTTATAGCTAATAGTTCCAACTTTCAAAGTCAGCTTGTTCATATTAAACCTCCTTGTCTTAAATTGACATAAAGTCAAATAATTTATTAGATTTTTTCTGTGGATTTTTTGCGCATTTGTCATTTATTTACGTCAAAGTTTTCATGTTTCTCGCTCGACATTGTCAAGTCAGAATCTTTCACAGACCTCCTTCCTCATTGAAATCTTTCATCTATGTGGGCAGAGTCTTAGGCGAATCTTAGGGGTACCATCGCTGACAAGAAAGTCGCAAAACGCTCTTCGAATTATGAAGCCGGTGGAATCCAAAATGATAAAGAAACCGGAGGACTCTGATACGAGTTACCACTCTTCTAACCAGCTGCTCTCCGGAATAACCACCACTGACCCGAGTAACAAGTACATAGATAGAGCTGCTTCGGGCCCTGTCGACCCAGAGAGCCTTTTGCCTCCAAAAATCGAGCTTAAGCCTCAGCTATCAGCGCCAGCCTACTGGTATTCCCTCCGGGACTCTGCCCCCCCGTTCCTTAGGCCGGGCAAGGAGATTAAGCCTGGGCTCCTGTTTGGGACCGTTATGAGGGATGTGGAGGCCGTAGACATGATTGAGGAGGCGTGTGGGGAGAAGGGGCTGAAGAATTTTCTGAGTAAGTTGAACACGGCCTTGATTTATAGTCCGAGAAGTGATTTACATGGGTTAGGTAGATATGTATCTACCTAAACCTGTCTGCTTTATACTATAGTAGTCACTCGCTCAAATGCCTGACATAGGCGAAATTTTGGGAATCATCTTTGAATATGTCAGCAAACGAGCTCGATAGGTATACTGCCCAGGAAGTAGAGTATCCTACTTCTGTAAACTAATTCAAAAATATCCCACTTCTGATGATGAATTATGGCGGCTTCTAATTCAGTACCTATAACTAAAATTCAATGATTATACCAATGGCCTTTAGGTCAGTCCTTTACATTTAAGGGCACCAACAGACCATACAATACGGAGAGCGTAAGACCGGGAAACTTGGTCGACCATGAGGGAGGCCTATGTTCTACAGTGGGCGTAAAATGGCTGACGATGACGATGACGTGATATCTTAAACTTATCACAACTACGAGTAGCCTTATTTTGGTCGGCATGCTCTTGCCAGAGCGGTCCTTCGTGGCTCTCACGAAGACACTGAGTAGCCTACTACATAATTCTATTTTTAAAATGGTTTTAGACCTTTTGGTTGTACAGTCGACAGCACGACAATCTTCACATTTTAGTTGCAAAGTCGCCCGTAACGCAACGGAGCAGAGTGCATGGGTGTATACCATGATGTGGTGTCGACTGTACACAAAATCATTTCATTCCTTTTCAAGCTGGCTTTCTAATCGAGAAACACATCGTGGCGAACCACGCGATCGCAGAGCGCGATTATCTCATCAGTCTAGTCGCTGAAGCCATTGACTACGCCGCGCAGAGGGATTTCCCCGCGATCAAGCTCGCGTGCCTCATCACCATCTACTTGAAGACCCACATGTATTTAAAGTGGCACTACTGGGTGCCGCCGAGCGCGGTCTGGGCTTACTTCAAAGAAACCATGCTGAGGCATACTATTGAGGTATGATTTGGTGGCAATTCTTGGCGTTATTAACGTAACATAAACATTTACATACAAGCATAGGTACATTGCTTCTGGACGCACACTAGGATACCCTGTGTCGTGGGAACCAGAAAGAATGTTAGAAGTTGTTACCAACATCACCAAAACGTAAACATCCAAGACTAGGGTTTTTTTTTTGTCCCCAGCCCGTATTCGAACCCGGGACATCGTAGGCAAATGCCTACCATGCGAGACCGCTGCGCCACAGACACAGATGTCGTCATTATGTATAATGGGCCTTTTACACGAGGCCAATAGCTGAGACAATCCAGTAAGCCAGTCCAATATTGTCTTCGTGTGAATAGAGCCAGGACAATGCATTGGATTGGCCCAAGCCAATGGATGAAGCCAATCCAATGAAATAGAACGATTTCGAATTTGCTGGCAGCGTTGCCAGAATGTTACAAAAGTAACATTTTACGTTACTTTTGGCCTTCTTATGCTACCTCCATGTTACACGACCCAATATGTTACTTCTGTGTTACTTCATCTCCATTAATTTAGTATGATGGCGTTTTTTCATAATATTCATTGATGACAAAGCAGGTTATAGTACTGAAAGACATTCTTAAAATGGTTGGTACCTTTAATAGACAAACATCATTGATTGTAGGTATGTTTTTTCTTTTTCAACATCGACGGTCTTTCGATCAACAAACTATTAAGATTTTTTCGAATGGGACAAGAAATGAAGAAACTTATTTTACTTTTTGTATAATAAACTGCCATAATAAAGTATTGTATCGGTTTCTACAATAAAAAAAAGGTTATGTTACTTTTCTCGAGAAAATGTTACTTTTTGATCTGCCTCGTGTTATATTTGACTACCTGCCACTGGCAGCACTGTTTGGTGGCGCCGAATGCTTCCCTCACTACTTTCCCATTGGATTGGCTTCATGTAAATGTGTTTTCTGGGCCAGTAAGCCAATCCAATACATGTCATTGCGTGTTGTTTATTTATTTTATTTTAAATTGTTTTTGGTTATAGTGTGATAAACCATGGGTAACATTTTTAAAATTAATCAAAACAAATTGTTAAAATTTAACATAAAAATATTTAAATTTTAACAATTTTTTTTTAATTAGTAATTAGTTTGATTAAACTTACTGGCCTACTCGACTGGCTTGTGTGTAAACGACAGAAACGAATTTTGCGCTTTTCATTGGATTGGCCTATTGAATCAAGAATCAAGAATTTATTTCAACGTAAAGAATTTACATTCTGCTTGTTGAATGTCAATGTACATACAGTTATGTATAATTTTAGCCGCTGCCTTGGGGCCGTCTGTAGTGGAGAAAAAGGCAGCGAAAAAAAAACTCCACTCTGACCATCTTTTCTCAAATCACCTTAAAGCTAATACAAATAAAACATACAAAATAATATCTTGGATGTGTTGAACACTAGACACATTTATCCTCTGATTTAATTTAATATTAAACTACTATTTAATGCCATACGTCCTTGTCTTCTAAATAATCGTTGATTTTATAATAAGCTTTTTTGCAAAGAGTGTGCGTAACACAATTCTTAAATCGCGTTGGGGGTAACTCTAATATATCTTGGGGTATCTTGTTGTAGAACCTTATACAGTGCCCCATAAAGGAAGTATTAACTTTTGCAAGTCTAAATCGTGGAAATGACAATTTATGTTTATTCCTAGTATTAACGTTATGATGGCTACCAAGAGTTTCGAAGTCCTTAATATTTTTCCGAACGTAGGTACATAATATTTTCATAAATGTATTGGCTTGCAACTGTTAAGATGTTAGTTTCTTTGAAAAAATCTCTTAGCGAGTCCCTACTACCTAGCTTGTAAATAAATCGGATCGCTCTCTTCTGCAAGATGAAGATAGTCTCAATGTCTGCTGCTCGGCCCCATAGTATTATACCATAGGACATAATACTATGGAAGTAACTAAAATAAACAAGCCTAGCAGTTGCAACGTCAGTAAGTTCTCGAATTCTTTTCACGGCATATGCTGCGGAGCTTAGTCTATGTGCCAATTTTATAATATGTGGACCCCATTGAAGTTTGGCATCGATTGTGATGCCCAAAAATACAGTATCTTCAACAAATTCTAGTTTATCATTTTCAATTACAATGTTGTTTTCAACTAATTTTACGTTAGGTAGGGTAAATTTCATACATTTTGTCTTTTTTGAGTTTAACAATAGATTATTTACTGTAAACCAATCTAGAACGTGCGAGAGAGCATTATTTGCTTCATCAAGATTATTTTCCTGTCTCTTTATTTTAAAAACAAGTGACGTGTCATCAGCATATAGCACTATCTCACACATTTTTTGTACCAAAAACGGTAAATCATTTACATAGACTAGGAAAAGGAACGGCCCTAAGATAGATCCCTGCGGGACTCCCATTTTTACAAGTGAGCCTGACGATTTAATACGATTTATTTCTGCTTTTTGAACCCTTCCTTCTAAATATGATTTTAAAAGATCTAGACTTAATTTTTTTATTCCATAGTGTTTTAACTTTGAGAGTAATGTTTTGTGGTCTACACAATCGAATGCCTGTCCTTGTCTTGAATTGTCCTGGCTTACTGGATTGTCTCAGCTATTGGCCTCGTGTAAAAGGGCCATAAAAGGCCCATTAGGCCAACAAACTGTTATGCAGTTTGGCAGAAACCAACTTCTGTATTTTACTGTATATTTTTTTGAATAAACGTCTTCAATCAATCAATGAATCAATTAAATTATAGTCGCCAGATCTGGTAATATAATTATAAATGGAGTATATTATTATCAAGTGTGTCGTTAGTAATTCTTTTTAATCAGGTGGAGTCTAGGTACCGGAAGTCAGACCCTAACTCACAGGCTGGAAACTGAGATCGGCTTCAGTTGTTGGAAAGAAATACTACACCCTTTTCGCATCCACAAACCCTCAATGCTCCCAATCATCGAAGATTTATGTAAAACATAGCCCTTACTTTCAATTATTCCAGGACGCGCCGGACGGGCAAGAGATCTTTGCTCCGCACGAGTGCTTCGACATCATGTCGCACTTTCACAGCATCTACATGACTAATTTGCCGCTCATCCATCTGGTGACCTTCGGCGCGTACAAACTTAAGTTTGTCTGGCCCTTCCAAGGTGGAGGCTCCGTCTCGTCAGGCGGGAGCCCTACCAATAGCAGCTTCATGAAATGAGGATGTGACGAACGGTGTTTTTTGGATCAATTTTGATCCGGCTCGACGAGCCATGAACTTCAGCATTTAGACTCGCGTCCGATAAATCTTGAAACACGTTAAAGATGCACTCTGCATACAGACAGGTTGGAGTAGGCACGCGGCGCGTCGCGCAATCTGTTATTTATTTATTGATACTTTTATTGCACTTACATTTAAGTTAAAAATATAGTAGGTACAATGCGGCGGACGTAATGCCATAAGCATGTTATGATCTGATTGCACGTAATACGCTTGTTTCTGCGTTAGTAAAATGCATATATCAGTCATAATTTTAATACGCATAATGCTGTTAAGGGGTCTAGTGGTCGGTAACTACACTAGCACCACGGAGCGAAATTTATTTACAGATATAATTTGTAAAGTGTCTGTACAATCAATCTCTCAAGTATTTATGTACCTATGTTAATAGTGATGTTTATGACCCATGTCCAGAAACGGCGGTTTTTGTCATACATTCTTTCTAGTCCCAAGTTCGTGATGAGTCTACTACCTGACATCGAATGACCGAAAGCCGAATAACAGATGCTCGAAAACACATCCCCAATTTGTTATTTTATCGAAGCATCGATAGCCCTATAACTTCAAATCCCGATCGTTCATAACCCCGAAAAGTAAAAGGCCGACGCACCAACGCCCGAAAGATGGCATGTGTTCTGTCCAATATGACGCTGTCGACGTCGCCGTGGGGCGTCTCCACTGAGGGAGCGAGCCATTGTGTTAATAATGACTGTCTCGTAGGTTGAGCTGTTAAGGAGCTTAGCTACCAAGACAGAGGTCTTGGGTTCGATCCCACTGGGAGCCGCCGTAAATTAGTAGGTACAAAATTATTTACTGATCATTTAATGGTCTCAGTCTGGGTGTTTTCGATGTTTGTAATGTCCTTGCGTGGTTACCATAGCAGTGGGACCAGGTGAAGTCATTATGCTGTGTAAAAGTTATTAGGTATTATTCCTGTAATTAATTTAACCTCTTCAATCCTGACCTTGAAAATAACAATTTCTATTGTTATTTTGTCGACACAGGACTGAGGAGGTTAATCGAGGATGAGTGTTTCATGATGAATCAACAAATCTTTTAAAAATGTCTATCAATGGTGTATGCACCGAGTTGCTCTATAAAATAAACAAAAAATACAATACAAGTATGTACATGCTTAGTTTATTTCAGTGAAATACAATATTATTTAAATGAGACAAATTTGTTTTCATTAACTATTCAAAGTTGTTACAAGTTGCCCTTTTAGCTTAGATTTATTCTTCTTTTTGCGCTTCTTAACCTTTCCCTTATTGTCTTTAGCTTCAGTTTTACCTCCTTTTGGATCTTGTTTCTTTTTTTTCTTGCAAGATAGAGGATTAGGGTTATGCGGTTTCCTCCTCTTGGCCAGAACTTTTATTTCCTGAATCTCCTCAACTCCTAGAGCTTTCTTCATCTTTTTCAGCATCTCATTCTGAGTGTCCGTTATGAAAGTAGTGTTTGTCACTTCTGGGTTAACTTTATCGTAGCTGGCTTTTGAAGGCTTCTCCAGGGTTGGTGATTTGTTATGCAAGTATAGGATAGGGGCTCCAGGTCTTTTTCTGAGCTTTTCTTGGAGATCGCGGTCTTGTGTTGCTGTTATGTAATGCTTCTCATTGGTTTTGCCAACCATTTCCAGGATACACTTGGGACCAGCTACAGCTTCTTTATGGCCACACTCGTGAATGCCAAACTGTTTCAGGATAGTAAGGGCACCATGGGTTTTTTTCGCTACTTTTTCTGTCTCTATGATTATGCATCTTGTTGTAAGCAGCTTCACCTGATCGTTGAGGTATTTAGGTAGCTGCTCTCGGACATTGATCTTTTCCTGAAATTTTAGTAAATATCTAAATTACAATTTTGTTATCACTTTAGATTACTTGGCTTGGAGTGCCATTAATAGATAGTCTCATGAAGTCTCTGTAATAGCAATCAATTTTGCAAATAAACTCAGTAACAACAGTGAACACTAGGATTTTAGGAGTTGATGTAGCAGGAAGATGGTGTGCCATGTGTATGGAGCTCTGTGCTACAAAATACAATAAGCTATAGAGCATCCCTACATCATTGGTAACAAAGCCCCGGCCGCGCACCCTCTGCTTGCTATATCAACTCCCTTACAAGGAAGGAAGAATACCTAATTTTGATTACTGTTAGCAGTTTCAGGGAAGTTCTCTTGCCATCGCATGCTCTGCTCCTTGAGCGTGAGATGAGAGTCCGCGCTGTCCGCCTCCGGGTCAGGGAGCTCCTCCAGCGGCACCTGAATATCCTCATGGGGCAATTGGGCCGCTCGCCATTCGTCATCAACCAAGTCGATGAGACGACCGTTCATACGGTATTTACTATCCATAACACCTCGCAGATCACAGAACAGGCTAGTAATCAAAACCAGGCCTTCCCCCTGAAAAATAACAGTAAACTTACTGTAAACGCGGCGAAACAAAAAGTGCCATCTATCAACACTTGGTAAGGCTGGCGAAAACCAAAGTTGTTGTAATAGAACTTGAGGTATTTTTGAACTTTCTTGTATCTTGTTACTTTCATTGTAGTTTCTACAGACCTGTGGCGTGTAGATAGATTATAATACTAAAATCTAAAATTCCAAAAAAACGTGAGTCCTCAACACCACAGAACACATCCGAAAGACAACACACACACAAACAAGGACACATGAAGCACAGATCAGTGTTGCCAGTGGCAGGTAGTCATATATAACACGAGGCAGAGCAAAAAGTAACATTTTCTCGAGAAAAGTAACATAACCTTTTTTTTTTTTTTTTGTAGAAAGCGACATTTGTGTCGGTATACTTTAGTATAGATAGGTCAGTTAAGTAAAGCTGGCACGTTCAACACATTTACACGTTGCGCTTGTGTAGTGTCTGTGAATAGCGCGCGGCGTGGTGTGTACTGCATGCGCATCATGAAAAGTCTGCCCGTCTCTCTTGCGCGCGGTCTAGCTTATGAGTGTGAAGGGGACAGTTATAGTTTTACTTTTACTAATGTTTATATATACAGCGTGATCTTTTTGGTATCCAACCGTATGTGCGTTTCAATGAGGGATTTTTCTGACAGCTAAGAAAAGTAGTTCCAAATGAGCCGCTTTCAGAAGAACTAAAAAAAACGAATGGCTGTCAAAGGAATTATTATTGTATTGAAAAAAAAAACTAACATTTTCAATTTCAAAAAAATAACATGTATACATCACACATGGCTGCCCGCCATTCGTTTTTTTTTCTTCTTAAAACGGCTCATTAGTCAGTAGATGACATTTTTAAGAGAGGGTTTTTGTTTTTCTAATGGGAATTGCCAGTTTATTCTGTGGTCTTTCCTCTTTTCTTTTGGTTCTGCATTTGATTGTGATTGGACTTCAAACAACTGCTACTGGTGCTAAAATCATGGAAAAAACGTGGAAGAAAAAGAAGAAGAATAGGAGAACAGAACATTCACGTAACCACAATAGAAACCGAATGATGTTGCTCAGTTGATCACAGATTCCTTCCAGTTGATGAAATTACAGAACAGTAATAAAGTTTTTATCTGTGGCAAGCAATTAGAAAAAAAGGTAGGGTAATTCATCCAGTAACTGACCACTGAGCGTCCGTTAGTACCCTTTGTTACATAATTAAATTATAATTAAATTGTTGAGGATTTCTGGGATAATTATTTTCTGTTTCGGTAAAGATTTTCTTAGGTGAAATTATTTTTGTTCATGTGAAAATTTATTGAAATTTAAAACTATTTTGTGACCATTGATTCCACCTTGTTTTTAATACTTTTCGCTCGAATTTGCTGAAAATATGTTATAACAAGTAACCCATATATTTGTATTTATTTATCTACAACGCACCTATCTTACTAAAACCTAACTCTAGTCTACACTTAAACTAGAGTCGCATTTTGAATCAAAATCATATATTTTTAAACATCCTGTATAGTGAAATTGCATAAGTGTGAGTACTGTGAACGTGCCAGCTTTAGATAACAGACCTATAGTGCAGTTTATTACACAAAAAGTAAAATAAGTTTCTTGTCCCAGTCGAAAAAAATCTTAATAATTTATTGATCGAAAGACTGGCGATGTCGAAAAAGAAAAAACATACATACAATCAATGATGTTTGTCTAGTAGCAACCAATGAGACGTTTTCAGAAGAACTAAAAAAAAAGCGAGCTGATTTGAGCTATTTGCATTTAACGAAGTTTTAACATTATAAAATGAAAGCCAAAATCAAGTCATAAAATTAGCTTTAATCCAGAAATCTCATTTGAATGTATAGAATTTACAACTTGCTTATTGAGTGTTAATGTACAGTTAACAGTCAAATAAGGTTTGTAGTGGAAAAGAAGAGTAGAGAGAAGAGTAAAGATAAAACTCAACTTCGACCATGTTAAAATACGTTTTTAAAACCTTGAGTGGTATTGCTACAAAAATTACTTAGCATACATTCATGGCTCGATTCGAGTCTGGGCCTTTAATTTGAGAATAAGTAAAGTTCATTATCTTGCATGGATACATGGATACATGCAAGATAATGATAACTTTACTTATATTCACAGTTATTAATAGTGAACATTTCTTACAACTGAACTTAATCATATTTTGATCTACATAAGCTTACAAATTATTTTCAGTGAACCAATTTAGAACTTTATATCATTATGGTACTCTTGGTCTCGACAAGGGTTAAATTAAAAATTAAAAATGTTGTTGCAGACAAATTTTAGTGTACAAATTGTAACTTCAGATAATAAAATCTAACTTGCCAATACGAATAAAACTCATGTAGATAGCTAGATTGATGACAAACATTTGAATGTTTTTTTTTTACATTTAAAATATGCATAAAAGCTAATTTACATTACAAAATAGAATAGAATTATTAAGTATAAAATTAAATATTCTATTATACCTCCTGTCAATTTTTCTATTCAAACATAATATTCAAAGCTTCTTCTTTTGAGGAATGCATTCAGTCAGTTTGGGCACCCTGCATCGAGCTGTGGTTGCTTCGTTGGTAGTTCTTCCAGTTCAACATTTTCTTCCGTCGCTTAGTACCATTACTTTTTTCGCCACAGGCTGTAAATATTTATTTATTACTTACCTACTTTCTAATAAACTTCTTAGCAAACAAAACACAAAGGTAACAGAAAAGTCCTGTGCAACGTACCTAAAGGGGTTGGTAAGCACGTCAATAAAAAGTAAACTAAGTGATACTTTCTGAGTTATTCCCGTTTGAAAATATAAATATAAAAAAAAAAAACAATTTAATTCATTCAATTGTCCATTATCATCATTTTAAAGTATTTTGCGTTACAACTAGTAATAAATTGGGGACATTTTGTCAAAGAGTATTTGTTGTTTGTGATAATTATTTTTTCTATCGATTGGCATAATGTACACCAAACGGCAACTTTTCATGTACAAACGTACAAACTTTAGGTATGCTACAGAGGTTTGAAGCCTTTTACTCACCACTACAAATGGTACAGGATCTTCCTTCAACCTAGGCAAGACCGTAGGTTTAAAATCTTATTTTCTTAAATACCGGCTTTTGCAGGCTTCACAAAATGCAGGATTTTGTGATGTCGAACCAGAGCCTCATATAGCATCCATCCATGTTAAACGTAAGCTTTCGTTTTTAGTAAAACTGAAAAGAGGGTTAGGGTGTCGCAAAGGGGGGCCAGGACAGTAATCAGATAACACTATGTTTTAATCGCGGAAATGGGTCGAGGGCATCATCAGGAACATCGTTTGTATCGACGCTTTTTCTCGGAAACGATTTTCCACGAAGTTATTAAGGAAAATGTGACCTCCATTTTCAATGGCCTTACATAATTTTTTTGCAAACTTTCGTGTTCAGATAACACTATTTTCTTATTATGAAAATGGATCGAGGGCATCATCTGCAACATCGTTTGTATGGACGCTTTTTCTCGGAAATGATTTTCCACAAAGTTATTCAAGAAAATTGAACCTTCATTATGAAGGCACCAAACACAGAAAATTTCGTCCAGACAGTGTAACAAAGGGGGGGCAATCAGATAACACTATGTTTTAATCGTGGAAATGGGTCGAGGACGTCACAAGGAACAACGTTTGTATGGACGCTTTTTCCCGGAAACGATTTTCCACGAAGTTATTAAGGAAAATATGTGACCTCGGCTCAACCGATTTTATTGAGAGTAAAAATGGCTTCTGGACAAAAAAAAACGCTACGGTTAGGTTAGCGAGGAGCGACCGAAGGGAGCGACGAGCGTTGGTTTGATATTAATAACATGCACGAGCCGAGCGAGCGAAGCGAGCGTGCCGCGGCAGCGGCCGGCGAGTGCCAGAACCGACTCTAAGGCGTTTCAATATATAGGTAGACAAAAATGGCTAGGGCATTCCATTTTTTAACGACGTGGACAGTTGGGATTGCATCTACAGTTGATGGCTTTTATGCCATGAATTCTGGGGCCAGGATAAACTCTGTGGATATCCCTTAAAAGCCGTCGGAACCTGGCTGCGTCTGATGGCAAGGGTTTTAGCATATTTTGTCGGTACATGTACTCGCCCATGTACCATTTAATTTTGCCCCCCCTTTGCGACACCCCGACCGAAAAGAGACCATTGGGTAATCAAACACATGGCCTACATTTTACAACATCATGGTCATAGTATTCCACATAAATGAGTAAGAGTAAGACACACTCCTTCAGTTTGTGGCTCTCGCTCTGGACACTTTACTCTAGTTGCTCACTTATACGATTTTACGTTTTATTTGAGAAGACAAAGAGTTTAGTTTTCTATGGAAAGTTTTTCGTAGTGCTACTCTTTGATTCTAACATCCTTGGTTGAGTTATGACTCGTTGAGTTACTTTTTGTTCAGTATGTTACTGATGGAAATATGTAACTTATGTAACTTGTACTTTTATAAACAATTAAATATTATTAATAAAAAATAAAATAAAATGGAACCATCAGTATCCATCGCGGTGGATTCGTTCTGCACGTTATGCTAGCACCGACCGGAGGGACTGCACCGCGGGTGGTCAGCGTCAGCGGTGCAATTACGCAAGTACTCCACTGTATGGAGTTGTCTGATTTAGCCCTTTTGTTCCCGTTTGTCACACCACCTTATGTCACACTGTTACATTCTGGAACTTCTTTTCCCAGTAGGTAACACATACTCCGATCGTGGCGGGAGAAGGGGGTGTGGGGCATGTAGAAGGGGCACCCTTGCCCCTTCTACAGTGAGGGTGGGCCCGATGCCTTGCGAGTCGGGTCGACGTCGCCGGGGCGCCGCTGTAGTATTCGCAATGTGGTTCATTCACCACAACCGAGATCCGGCGGCGCCCCATTGCACGAGCGACAGGACGGCTCCCGGGGTGTTTTAGTCGGTATGCTTCTGCCTATTATTAGGAGAGGAGAGTCCAGCTCACGGGCCGTCGCCCTCCCCCAACGGTGGCGGTGTCATAGTGCGTAAAGCATTTCACCTCGTCAAAAAAAAAAGGTATCGCACTACTCAATCAACGCACATACAGCGCCACCAAGTTATCTGTTCAGGTGGGCAAAATTGTAACTAACTAATTAATTGTAAATCCTGTTCCCCATTTTTTGTTTTATTCATTTACTTACTAAGGGAACTGTTATTTATTTAAATTATTTAAAATATTTTTTACAAGTATATAATTAATTCCTAAACAAGATTATAAGATTAATAAGATTTATAGATTATATTTTCATTAAAATTGGAAGACGGGTTAAAATATTCTTATTTTTGTAGGGAAACTTAAATGTTACTACTAAATTCTCCACCAGCGCCGCTATTAACGGAACAGATAAGATGGTGGCACTGTACTCCTACTCCAAACTGTCATATACCTGGTCTACATTCTTATTTTGACTCTTTCGAGTTGTCTAAATGCTTAACCCGATAGAGTGGAAGGTTACGTAATATAAGGGCAGGTGGTTCCACCATGGACCTGAAACTATGAAAAAAGCTATGTATAAATTTAATAATTGTAATGCTACAATAGTTTTATTGAAATATAGATATACCACTGATCTTAAAATATTTTTACAAATTTTTACATAATAATAACTAAAGTTTCCCCTCAGAAGAAGAGGGTTTCCTTCTTCTGAGAGTTTCCCGTGCTTTTTCATGTAACTCGTTCACGTATTTCTTTTTAATTTTGATCGCCGGCTCCGGCAGCGGTGGCAAGTCAAATATTTTTGTCAGCACTGACTGACGTATCGATGACCATAGACAAGACAATGTGAAACGTCGCTCCTCCATGTTTGTTCGTGGTCATTTCACGGTTCTGTGGTAGATTTTTCAGTTTTTCCAACAAATAAATTAGTGATTCTAGCTTTTATTGTGTAATTGATGATATATTCGACATCACGGAGACTTTGTAAGAATTTATCTGCCGAGGAACAGTGCACATCGGCGGTGTAGTAACAGGGAGGGTACGTCTAATTCCGATCCTTAGTTTATAGTAAATGCGTCATTTTATCAAATATCGTGGCTTCTGCCCTGTAAAAATACGCTTATTCATTACAATAACATACCTTACTCCTAATTATTCAATAAATAGGTGTCTGGAATGTTTACAATAGGCACTTTTTATGACCTACAGCTGATTTGTATGAGGGCGTCTTTAGGTCTAATTGAGTGGTCAGACAGTAAAGGAAATGCAATAATACGGACAGGATCGGTTAGTCATATAGTAGTGGAAGACACGTTCTTTCGTGTGAGCGGTAAAATCGATTGGGAAGTGCTTGTGGGTCTTCAGTGGTGGCAGATGAGTGGTGAGAAGTGTCACACAGTGGCTTTTGTTTCTTTGTGTTGATTTATCCGCGATACGACATTGAAAAGATAACAGCATAATGTTTGTGCGTCTTTGGGCGCACTTTTATTGTGTTCAGTCTTCAGTTGCTTGACATTGCACTGAGTAGCTGCATTTTATTACATTTTCATGGAAGAAGTGCCACTAAAGTGTTTGGATAGGAGACCCTTATAACTGTGTTAATATCTCAGTGTGTTAATCAATGGTGTCAAACTGTGTTTTTGTGTCACTGGTAACAAGTAAAGGCAAGTACTTAGTTTGAACATGTTTGGTCAAGTTGTACAAATAAAAAAATATGCACTAAATTGAGTAGCCAGGTACATAGATAAGACAAACAAAAAAAATATAAATGGGATTGTTATATTTGCTCCAAGAATGTCTGTGATTAGTGTTCATACAAAGGCTTCTATATCTTGAACATCTGGTACTGAATAAGATGTTGCTAAATATTCCATTAGTCATACCTACCAGTTGTTATCAATGAAGGACTAAAACTTATGTGTAGGCAGGGGCCATGACAGACATAATACATGTTTGATCAGAGATTAAGATAGCAATTCTGGTGCTTATTAGTCCATGTTTTGCAATTTTCGCATGGAGATTTTGCAGTTTAAATTGTTTTGTATTTTTACAAAACCAAAAGTCAGTAATATGTGGCTTTACCAGCTAGCCACTGGTATAGATGTATTCTTGAAATAGTAAAATAATGGTATGCAAGAAAGAACAAATGTAAAATAATCTTCCAGTCACACACAGACACACAATCTCTCTCAAAGTCTTTTTAAAAGATACAAAATATTTCAAAATATGGAGAATAAGATACAATATCAGCGTTGAGTCTGCCACTGTGCTGGAAAATTCTGTATTGCAGGCACTCAAATACTAAGTCTCAATTATTACTGACATAATACTAATTTTAAATTTGTTTTACTAAGAAATTTGTAATACAAAAATCTTTAGGAAAAAATACAAAAAAAATGTGCTAGGTGTGTGTGTGTGTGTGCGTGTGTGTGTGTGTGAGTGTGTGTGTGTGTGTGTGTGTGTGTGTGTGTGTGTGTGTGTGTGTGTGTGTGTGTGAGAGAGGGAGGGAGTCCATCTGTATGTGTGTGTGTGTGTTTGTATAAGGCAGTGATTGTGTGACAGTTTGGGTTCACTGTAATTATTGGTTCACCATTTCTTCACTATGTGGCTTACACTTTTTGATGTCACTATGTGTCAAAATTCTATTGCAGACGTGAGGAAAGAATGCAATGAACCTTTTGAGAATGATGTTTTCACAGAGTTTGTTTAAGCACTGACTGTTCTCTTTTTTTCTTGACTTTTGTATTCTGTGGAGATTTTTTTTTTTTTTGTGGAGGGCAGTTATTGTTGGGTGTTTGTAGTTTACACTTATATAGTACCCTTTTTTTACCGCTGCTCTGCCTCTCCAAGGTTTGCTGGAAGGACTCTCAACCGACGACGCCGTACACGAACTTGTTGACTTTGTTGTCAAGAAGTTGGATAGCGGTGAAAAATGTCTTACCATCTACTTAGACCTCGCAAAGGCGTTTGATACGGTGTCTATTCCTCGTCTAATTCAAAAGTTGGGAAATATGGGTATCAGGGGCACGCCACTTGATCTGTTTCTAAGTTATTTAACAGACAGAAACCAATTCGTTAAAATCGGTGACGTTAAAAGCAAAGAACTCCCCATAACACACGGAGTCCCGCAGGGTAGCATATTGGCACCGACACTTTTTCTCTGTTATTTAAAATAACTATAAAATTAATATTGTAATAAAATCATAATAACTTATCAGATAAAGTATTTCACATTTTCTAAAATTTATTATATTATCAATCACAAAATTAAAACACAATATTAATTAATTACATAGACATTAAAAAAAAATCATTACAAACATAAACAAAATTCACATAAAGCTTCGTCAAAAAGAATTAAATTAAAAGAATGTCAAGGCAATAACAATAATAATTAAAGCAAAAAAGAAAAAAAAAACTATCCAAATAAATCGCTCCGAGCCACATCCGAACCAAAAGTCCCCATAATACTGGCCGCGTTACCGCGCTGCACAGCAAGGGAAATCCTTTGGCTCAGATATGCCCCAGAGCGAACGTCCATGCCACGGTCCCTCAATCGGCGTCCCAGCTCCCGAATAAAAGCGTTGCCCTGCGCTCCCCATACACCAGAAGTTTCTATAGCCAGTTTTTTAAATTTTATAGTTATTATTATGGCATTTTTGACTTTAAAAGCAATTCATTAAAATTTTAGTAAAAGATAATATAGTTATTTAAATGACATGTATAAACTTAATTTAAAAAATTGTAAAATAACTGCTTATGCAGATGATACTGCCTTAACTTTTCATGCTCACAGCCAAGAAGAACTTCACGAGGTGTCGCAGACGGGATTCACTAATGTGTGTCATTGGCTTGCTCTGAACTCTCTCACGTTAAATGAGGATAAAACAAAATATATCAATTACACAATAAAAAACAATACTAACACGTCACCTCTACAACCCCTTATAGCTCACAAATGTAGTTTTAATCAAGGAATTCCTTGTCAATGTCCGTATATTGGTGAAACGGTCAACATTAAATATTTAGGCATAATTATTGACAAAAATCTCTCCTTTTAAGAACACATTCACTCGTTGTCCCAAAAAATAAGAAAGTTGTCCTACCTTTTTAAACATCTTCGACATGTTGCCGACGTAGACGTGATAAAAATGGTCTACTTATCACTAGCTCAATCTATTCTTACCTACTGTATTAGGAACTGGGGTGGAGCTCCAAAAACATTTCTCATGGAACTAGAAAGGGCTCAGAGAATGCTCCTTAAGGTTATATATTTCAAACCTAGACTTTATCGAACAATGAGTTTATACGCTGAAACCAAGGTCTTAACGGTCAGACAACTTTACATACTGTGTACTGTATTCATAAACATTCTCTGACCAACAATCAAAATCGCACAAATAATAGCAATGTCAGAAGATTTTACACTGTTTGTGAAAGTAAGCCAGTGAAAACGTCTTTCGCACAACGATTTTACTGTTTTCGTGCTAGTAGAATGTACAACGCACTAAACAAGAGCCTAATTATATTTGATCTTACCAAATATGAACTAAAACAGAAATTAACAGCTCTTATGATCAAACAGAAAAACTTTTTGAAATTGATGTGTACTAACAGCTCATTTTACCTTCGGAATGATATACGCATTAACTCCTGACTTTCTCACCTTCCGTGATAGTTTCTGGTAATACTTACCACACACATCACTACCATCATTCACAAATTTACACTCACCACACCTTTTCACAAACCCTCTGCTCAGTGGCTGAAACCCGAATCCAAGACCCCGGTCGTAGGACTGAGCAGACACACACACACACACACACACACACACACACACACACACACACACACACACACACACACACACACACACACACACACACACACACACACACACACACACACACGCACGCATACATATATTTTACATTCATTCTTACACACGTTCATATGTTTGACTTACATTCATATATTTTACTTTCTTTTATATAAGTTTTTGCAAACATCTGCCATTTTTTATACTAACGTATAATACTGTATACCATAAGCTGATGACGCGTCGAATATGATACCATTCTTTTGTAGATCGGGAGGCCTGGAAACCTAAGATACAGATCTTTTGATCTAGTTTAGGCTCCAGTCTTTCCACAAATAGTGCATTCCGTTGTATTGTATCATTTATCCAATGTTATCTTGTATACGAATGTAATTTGTGGACAGAAAAATAAATCATTATCTTATCTTATCTTATCTTACAGAGATAAGCTCGTCTTTGTACATGTTGTTTCTTATTGTCGCGGTCCTATCCCGAACCATCTAGAATAGAGCCTTCTAGAAGCCTATCGAATAGTCGCCGCATGCTGCGTTTTAGTAAACAATAAACGCTGCAAGCAATAATGACTCGTATGTCCACTAGCGTAAGGTTCAAAACTCTTTGAATGGGTTACTGTTCGAGCGACGTAGGTACGGGAATGTTCTAGAACCCTTGCCGCGGTATATAAATAGCGGCCGCCGCGGCGCGCTGTCAGTTCCGTTTGGAATAGCGAAGAATGAACTTCGAGCGAACATACCTGCGATACGAGCGATAACCTCCGACCTCAGCGATACTATTGGACTTCGATTGGATTCTACGTGTGGACTTCGTGTCGTGAAGACCTGCAGACCAGACCCTGCGTGAATAAATCCTAAGAAGTTGTCATTGGCGTTTTACATCCAAATCCAGAACCCTAGCCCGTAACATTTGGTGTCAGAAGTGGGATTTGGAGATGCCACTGACTCCGAGAGAGGATACTTCTGGAGTGAGGACCAAGTCCAGAGATGCAGCGGAGGCCACGCCCACTGCCCCTCAGGCCACGCCCCCTGGCCCCGCCCACCAGGCCACGCCCATCGAGGAGACACAGCGTACCTGTCCAACGGCTCCGCTCACTGGCCACGCCCACCAGGCCACGCCTACCGCCCCCGTGCACCAGGCTCCGCCCACCGGCCTTGACCACCAGGTTCCACCAACCGACCAACAGGCTCCGCCTCCTAGCCACGCCCACCTGGTCACGCCCACCTGGTCACGCCCACCGAAGACATTAAACCTCCGTCACGTCCAGTGGAGGTTTTGGATATGTCATGCCTGATGGCAATGTTGAAGGGCATACGAGAAGAACAAAGAGGCCTGCGAGAAGAACAGAGCAAGCAGATGCAGAGCCTGCAAGAAGAACAGAAGGCAGACCAACAGACGATCCTTTCTGCCGTTACAAAGTTCAGTGATACGGTCGCTAAGCTACATGAAGATGTAGAAGTAGTGAACGAACGGGTAACCGAAAAAAAAGTATAGTAGTAAAGTATTTTGCATAATATCTCCTAGACTTGTGATTTTTTTACTGAATTCGATAGACAACTTTTTCAGAAGTTAGCTAATCTGTCTGGCCGATCTTAATGACCTTTAATTTTTTTGTAAAACGATATTGAAAAAAAATGCTAGCCACGTCTGTGACATATGTGACTTTTCTATAGAAATACAGGTACTTTACGACCACGTTTGTGACATTTGGAATGTAAAGTAAGTAATGTAAGTAAAACAACTATGAAACACGTCTACAAAACACCAAGCTTTGTTGAACGTGTCATTTGTATGTCATTGCTTTAAATAAATGGGATATTATTCGTAAATAAAAAATATATATTTAAGGTTAGTTATGTATTAAAATCAATCAACAAAATAATTATAAACATTAATCAACACTTCAGATGTTATTTCAGATTCTTTCAAATATTTCTTCAATTCTTTTCTGATCTGACGCCTAAGTTTTGGTTTTTCTTTCTATGCCGCAATTTTCACAGGATTTGCATTGATGCGTTCTCTTCGACGTCTTTCAGCCTCTTTCTTACGTTGTCTAATTTCTTCCGCAATCTTTTTTACATTTTTACGTGGTATCTAATGAAAACACAAAAAATCCAGACTAAATAACGCTTTTTAAAAGTCAATATTGTAATATTATTTAATTTTGTCACTGATGTGGCTATTGTGTCACAGACGTGGGTACAAAATTAACAAAAAAAACACGTCTGTGACAACTGTTTAAAACCACACCTGTGACATTTAGGCATCGTGGTCATCAAAAACTAATCTAAAAACTACACTAACAACTTGCAATTGATTTGACGGCATTTACATACCAAAACTTTATCAAAATATAAAATTCGTGAAGATTGCTTAGCTACCTGATAAATTCCGATGGCCACATCTAATACAAGTTATGCTTGTCGTTTTCCAGAATTCAAAACAAAAAATGTTCTCACCTTGGATCAGTACTTGTGTGTTCCGCTGCCGCTCCGAAAAGCAAATGGCTGATGTACGTTTTCTTTTCGTTAGTTTTTACCAGCGCACGAAATTCAAAATTTACCTAGACATTGTGCAAAATGTTTTGGACCACATCTGTGACCAAAAAAAATGGAACAAGACTAGCCGTAACGCCACGACCCCAAAACCAAAGCCATAAATCATTCTAAAATTATAATGGTAAGCCCTAATAAGTACAAAAGTGGGGAACATATCACTACACCTCTGCCAGCAAAAAAAAACAGTAGGGAAGTAAAATAATAATGAAAACTGGAAAAGTCACAGCCACGAACTGTGACATTTTGGAGTTTCAATCTCGTATATCGTTTTGAAATTACTATTAAAAGGTATGAAAAGTGCTTTCCTGACCTATCCACGTACCAATCTACCCACAAAACTAGTTGGAACTATGAAATTCGGTTTAAAAATGTCTGTTTTCACTGTGGCTCACGCAAAAATTCAAAATGAAAATGACCCATTTATGTAAAATTATGCAATAGTATTCTTATATAATGGTTCAGTAAATGAATACCAATATTATTAAAACAAGTGAATGGTAAAGTAATGTTTGGTGAAAACTAGTTCTACACCAAATCTGTTTTTTGACAAGCTGTCGAGAGCTTCGCCCGCTAGGATTTGAAAGATAATGTGTAGCCTATACTATATTATGTTATCCAGAAGTACTCAGTACCCTATGTCACTTAATGCGTTTTCAAGATTAGACCCATTTGCAGAAGTTGAGTGATCGCCAATGATTGGAAAGAGGAATTCTTTGCGCCGAATGGCGTCAGACACTAGGTTGATATGGATGTACGCGCGTGCTTTTTCACCCGATTCTGAAAGTCAAAAGGGTTATGTTGTGCGCGTGTAGGTGTGATGTGTACATAATATTGTTACTTTTTCTGGATTTGGATGTAAAACGCCAATGACAACTTCTTAGGATTTATTCACGCAGGGTCTGGTCTGCAGGTCTTCACGACACGAAGTCCACACGTAGAATCCAATCGCAGGTCCAATCGAAGTCCAATAGTATCGCTGAGGTCGTAGGTTATCGCTCGTATCGCAGGTATGTTCGCTCGAAGTTCACTCTTCGCTATTCCAAACGGAACTGACAGCGCGCCGCGGCGGCCGCTATTTATATCCGGCGGCAAGGGTTCTAGAACATTCCCGTACCTACGTACCTACTGGCGGCAACGTCGCTCGAACAGTAACCCATTCAAAGAGTTTTGAACCTTACGCTAGTGGACATACGAGTCATTATTGCTTGCAGAGTTTATTGTTTACTAAAACGCAGCATGCGGCGACTATTCGATAGGCTTCTAGAAGGCTCTATTTTAGATGGTTCGGGATAGGACCGCGACACTGCTCCCCTCGAGCATCTTCATTACTGCCGTGATGAGAAGCTAAGCGGTCGATGTGAACCACTTTTTGTGCACCTCGTGGCTGCCGTTGAATTCGGTACGTCACGTCATTTAACCGAGTTACCACTTTGTACGGTCCCCTCCCATCTTGTCTGCAATTTCGGAGATTTTCCTTTTCGTCGAGTTACATTGTGAAGCCAGACTAGTGCTCCTTCTTCGAAGCCGCTTGTATTTGCTCGGCGGTCATACCTAGTCTTCATCTTTTCACTCGACTCCAATCCGTTTTCCCGTACTATGGCATGAATCTCTCGCATTTTCTCACGTAACTCGGAAATGTAGTCGTGTAGAGAACGTGAGTCGTCAGGAGGGCCTCCAGTCAGCAGATCTACTGGTATTCTCAGTTCTCGGCCAAAATTTACACGCGCCGGGGTTACCTTCGTGCTTTCATGTTCTGCCGTTCTGTAGGCCAGAAGAAATGGCGGTGTGTATTTGTCCCAGTCTCTCTGGTGCCTTTCAACGACTTTTGCTAAATGTCTCTCAAGTGTTTGGTTAAATCTTTCTACCATTCCGTCAGATTGAGGATGATATGGGGTGGTCCTAGTCTTATGCATTCCCAATATTTTGCAGAGTTCTTGAAATACTTCATACTCAAAGTTCCTGCCTTGGTCGGATTGTATTTCCAAGGGCACACCAAACCGGCAAACTACTTCCTCAAACAACTTGGAGGCCACAGTCGTGGCTTCTTGATTGGGTATGGCGAATACCTCTGGCCATTTAGTGAAGTAATCCATAACTACCATGAAATACTTATTTCCCGATTCCGTTACTGGGAACGGTCCAGCCACGTCAACTGCAATGCGTTCCCATGGCGCACCAACGTTATAAAGTTGCAGATTTCCACGGCTTCTAGTTGATGGGCCCTTCACCGCGGCGCAAGTAGCACACTTGCGGCACCAATCTTGCACATCTTCTCGACAATGGAGCCAGTAAAAAGTCACCTTTGCTAAGGGTAATCTCACGATCGCCTATATTCACAACCCTCACTATAGCGGTCTTGCCTCCATAGACGAGAGTTCTTGCTGTCAGCAATTTCTGACTGGCTGCACTGTCTCGTGTATTTTCAATCAGCACACACTTATTCCGCTGATTCTTCTGACTCGAAGGCAGCTTCACCTTTACTTCAGTTTGTTCTCGTCCAGGTATTACGAATTTCTTCAGGCACGTGATATTTCCATCGGGACCGCCAAGTATGAAGTTCTCCTCATCACCACATTTAAAGACACCGTTAGTGACATCGATGTGACAGTTGTGTTTCTTCATAAAGTCTAGGCCCAGAATGCAATCATCCATAATTTCGGCTATGATTACGTCGTGAATATATGACGCCTCCCCAACACATATCGTAACCGATCTTTCACCCAGGACGGGTATCTGCTGGCCAGAAGCTGAGAGAAGTCTGCATAAACTGGTGCCTTTGCGTCTCCCTACAGCTTTCACCAGGTCTGGTCTCACTATTGTTCTAGAGGCTCCTGTATCTAGGGTGATTTTGCACTCTCTTTGGTTCACTGCACCGCGTATTAGTAGACTGTTCCCATTCCATGCTTGTGAGATTCTGGTTACTGGGGCTACCTCCGCTCCAGCCAGTACCCGCCCCGCAGTCCTAGCTTTTACTCGTTTCCCCTGATTCATGGTGGAGGGCGTAGCGTCATGCTTCTTTACGAATTCTTCAAAACGCTGCTCCATATTTTTAAGACGCGCATCCAGTCTGTCATCTGTTTTGGTTGCTTGCCTCTCCTTCTTAGGACACGTGAACTGCAGATGCCCTCTTTCCCCACACTTGTAACACATGGGCCCGGAGTTCTTCTTGGGCGGTGTCTTGATCTCTTTAACCTCCTCCGTAACTTCTCGAAGTTTATAACCTTGCCGGATATCTTGACGCACAGCTTCTACTTCCAGGGCGTGTGCCAGAGCTTCTTTTAATGAAGAATGGTGGCGAAGCTTTACTGCAGCCCTAATTTCAAGATCCTTGATTCCGTCGAAGAAGGCTTGCAGAATATTCGTGTCCACCATCTTACTATCAGTAGAAGGGTACGCCTTTCGAACCAGCTTCTCAATTTCCAACGCCCATTGTTGAAGTCCTTCACCCAGGCGCTGAGTTCGGTCGCGTAGCTGAGCACGAAAAACGTGTTCCAGGTGTCGTTCCCCGTATCTGGCCTCAAGTGCCTCCAGCAGATCTTTGAACTCGCTGCCTGAGGTGGGCAATGCCTCCAGGACAGATAAGGCCGAACCTCTGAGCGCGACGGTGAGGGCTGTCAAGCTCTGTGCGTCCGTCCATCCGTGTGAAGCAGCGACAGTCTGGAACTGCTGTCGGTAGGCGACCCAAGACGTAGTACCGTCGTACGGAGGCACTTTCACTTTAGGCCCCTGGTTTATGCCGACAATTCCACTCGACGTGACTCCAGCAGGTTTTATACGCCGAAATTCCTGCTCTAGTCCAGTGAGGCCGGTTTTCGCATTTTTTAGGTCCTCCTCTAATTCGGTTACCCGTTCGTTCACTACTTCTACATCTTTATGTAGCTTAGCGACCGTATCACTGAACTTTGTAACGGCAGAAAGGATCGTCTGTTGGTCTGCCTTCTGTTCTTCTTGCAGGCACTGCATCTGCTTGCTCTGTTCTTCTCGCAGGCCTCTTTGTTCTTCTCGTATGCCCTTCAACATTGCCATCAGGCATGACATATCCAAAACCTCCATTGGACGTGACGGAGGTTTAATGTCTTCGGTGGGCGTGACCAGGTGGGCGTGGCTAGGAGGCGGAGCCTGTTGGTCGGTTGGTGGAACCTGGTGGTCAAGGCCGGTGGGCGGAGCCTGGTGCACGGGGGCGGTAGGCGTGGCCAGTGGGTGGAGCCGTTGGATAGGTACGCTGAGTCTCCTCGATGGGCGTGGCCTCCGTAGCACCTCTGGACCTGGTCCTCACTCCAGAAGTATCCTCTCTCGGAGTCAGTGGCATCTCCAAATCCCACTTCTGACACCAAATGTTACGGGCTAGGGTTCTGGATTTGGATGTAAAACGCCAATGACAACTTCATAGGATTTATTCACGCAGGGTCTGGTCTGCAGGTCTTCACGACACGAAGTCCACACGTAGAATCCAATCGCAGGTCCAATCGAAGTCCAATAGTATCGCTGAGGTCGTAGGTTATCGCTCGTATCGCAGGTATGTTCGCTCGAAGTTCACTCTTCGCTATTCCAAACGGAACTGACAGCGCGCCGCGGCGGCCGCTATTTATATACCGCGGCAAGGGTTCTAGAACATTCCCGTACCTACGTCGCTCGAACAGTAACCCATTCAAAGAGTTTTGAACCTTACGCTAGTGGACATACGAGTCATTATTGCTTGCAGAGTTTATTGTTTACTAAAACGCAGCATGCGGCGACTATTCGATAGGCTTCTAGAAGGCTCTATTCTAGATGGTTCGGGATAGGACCGCGACAATATGTTACTTTATGACGACGTAGAGGCTGAATGGATGGCCCGGTTCGACAAATGAGAGGAATGGAAGATTCAACTCAGTGAAGATATAACGACTCAAAAATACGACAATCGCGAATTTTTATTTTATTGGGCAACTTGCAGCTTACATTTTAAATGAATAGATAAAAGCTAAAAGTAAGTTTTCGCATGCCGTAACTGAGTGGCAAACAAAGAAGTATAAAAAAGTTAAAACTAAATTTAAACTACATTACAACACCAAACCAAGAATGCACATATTTTTAAATTAGGAAAAAACAATGAACTATGCCATTGGACCAAATTGAATAACTACTTACGAGTATAATTGAACAAAAACTTTCGTAACCATCCAGAATAAAGTTAACTACTTGACGACCACTGTGGCGCAGCGGTTAGCGCATCTGTCTACCATCCGAGAGGTCCCGGGTTCGAACCCCAGCTGGGTACAATAAACCCCCAGGTCTTGGATGTTATATATTATTATGTGATGTCGCTGTTTCTGGTTCCCACAACATGGTATACATCATGTTCACGCGTCCACCGCTGTCCGTCCGTCTGTCACCAGGCTGTACTTACCTCATGATATTTTCACAGATGATGTAATCACAACAAATACTAAAAAGCAGAATAATATAAATATTTAAGGGGACTCCCATACAACAGACATGGTATTTTTGCCGTTTTTATAGATAATGGTACGAAACCCTTCGTGCGCCAGTCCGACTCGCACTTGGCTGACTTTCTTTATATCCTATCCCTTACATTCCAGTGGGCCTGTAGAAGCGGTCGTTGATCTCATCATCGTCATCATCATCGACCTATGCTTGTCTATATGAGATGGTTTTCAGAAATCGGTCAAATAGGCTATTCGGTGGGCTATGTGGGACTTTGGTCGTGGATCTCATTGCTTGTTATTCTTCAGCAGATGGCGACAAACAGGAGCGGTGCGGCGCAGCGGCCGAACGGGGCGCCGCAGACCAAAGTCTGTCAGTTCAAGCTGGTGCTGCTGGGCGAGTCGGCCGTGGGCAAGTCCTCGCTGGTCCTCCGATTCGTCAAGGGCCAGTTCCACGAGTACCAGGAGAGCACGATCGGCGCGGCCTTCCTCACGCAGACCGTCTGCCTCGATGACACGACGGTCAAGTTCGAGATCTGGGACACGGCTGGCCAGGAGAGGTGAGTGCTGTCATATTAAGACGTAAAAACGTTTGTGTAAAAAAAAGATAAGATCAAGAATAAGATTTCAAAGAAAAATTAAAATAGTTCTCTATTTTGACAGAACAACTGGCCATTTTTTATTAAGTAAAGAAGTTTTTATGGCTTTCGTGGTCATAGAGTCATTTTAGTGGATTTATTCAATAATTGAAGTGAATTTTTATTTGGTTTAGAAGGTCAATATACCATCTTTCAATCCAATATGTACGCATATGTGGCATGTAAGAACTACAGATGCGATTTCTACTCAGTACCATTGAATTATGTCGGTACTTATCTGCCTGAGAGTAAATATTCAATCAATAATCAAAAGCAAGATACATTTAATTATAATTTAAGAAATTCTATGCCGCCATTTTGTTTTTACCTCTTCATGAACTCTTGGCCACCATATTAAGAACTAACTACTAATGACCGGTGATGTTCTTTTGTTTTTAATTTTCGTGATGGATGTCACTTTAATATTTAGTGGCCAGTTACAATTGAAAACCTAAGCAAAAAGTTTAATTCCACTTTGAAATCTTAGGGTCAGTTTCTGATTTGAGACTTTCGCTAAGTAACTAGTCAATTACTAGTGCTATATCGTCAAATTTCTCAGAAAAGTGCGTGACAGAACGCTACTTTAGTATTTACCTAGTGAACTTCTCAATTCAGAAACAGATATAAGCAGGAGGAACATCGTTTACTACCCCCACTTACAGGCCCGGTTTCTCGAAAGCTGACATAAATATTCACATCGCATACAGGCACTTACACCGCTTCCGGCCCCACACTAGGATACCCTGTCTCGTAGGAACCAGACACAGCGACGTCACAAACATGTAAACATCCAAGACCTTTTTTTTTTACCCCAGCCGGGGATCGAACCCGGGACCTCTCGCATGGGTAGCAGATGCGCTAACCGCTACGCCATAGAGGTCGTCGAACAGTTTGTTAATCTATTGTAAACAACTGAAAAAAAAAACAACTTACGATTGCGTTCGAGAAACATGGGGTTAGTCAGGTAGGTTTTAAAAATAGTAATTGCACACGATTAGTAGAACAGAGACCTGTGACCTTACGCGGCTAAGCGAGCATCTTTCCACGACCGTGACACTAATGAATGCGTAATTTAGAGGATTGACTTGTTACATTCCAGCGGTTTGTCTTTTTACACGACTGACCGCACAAGAGAATAGTAATAAACACGAACATTTAGATATAGGCACATACATTGCTTCTAGAATCGCTCGTAGCCTGGGCTGCCTGAGTGATCTTAAACGATTAAGCAAAATACGGCGCGTTTAGCCCATGAATGGGTCACCGTCAATGACTAACGCTAGTGTCATTTTTTCCGAGCGATTCCGTGCTTCGCAAGGCACGTTAAGCAGTTGGTGCCGGCTGCCGTCGATAGATGGCAGTCGTTAAGCCAAGTCAGCCCTAGGGCGGCTTGGAAACTTCTGACAGTAAGACCAGCCACTAGTCTTACAAGCCTCCACCAATCCGGACTTGGCCCCCGTGGTGGAGTATGGCCTATACCTTCCTCAGGGAAGAGACACGTGCCCCTCGGTGGGGACTAATTGGGTTGATGATCACTTCTGGCTAGGATACCATGTGTCGTGGGAACTAGAAACAGCGACACTATAAACATGTAAACATCCGAAACCTGAGGTTTTTTTGTCCCCAGCCGGTGTTCGAACCCGGGACCTCTCGCATGGTATGCAGATGCGCTAACCGCTGCGCCACAGAGGTCGTCATATAGAGTAATTTAACTCTGCCTTAGAGTTAATGTAAGGATGCTTGTGTGTCTGACTGTTTCATTTCATAAACGGGTGGGTCATGTTTGTGCCTTTTGCTTTTTCAGTCTGATATTAAAGTGTTTTTTGATGTTTTTTTTTATATGAGTCAGGCCAGAGGGACTCATATAAAAAAAATCTCTCAGGTGGTTTAATTACAAAGCATGTCCACCGCGGAATGTCAACTTCAAGCATTGAGGTATTATGATAATCACAGGTACTCAGGTTTCCTCACGATGATTTCCTTCACAAGAAGTTAGCGAGAGGCATTGCTAGTACATCTTCACAAATGCACGTAACTCGGAAGTACAAAGTTTTATTGAAGTGGGAGTTGTTATTATTTATTTATTTAATTGGCATAACATTGCAGTCGAAACCGTTTTACTAAATAATTGTATGTAGGTATGAATTTTAAGCAATTCATTACATAAACTATTTTTCTTATTTTTTTTTACCAAAAAAAACCTTTACAAAGTGCTTTTTACTTTATTCTTGCTACTGGCTAAGGCTGAAGTGAAAACAATTATCATCAACCGATTATGACCCCACCGAGGGGCACGGGTCTCTTCCCTGGGGAAGGTATAGGCCATACTCCACCACGGAGACCAAGAAAACAATTAATTGGTACAAATGTTTACCTGTCTCTGCATTTGTGTGTATTTGAAGATAGAAAGAAAAGAAATAAATATATTTATTTAACGCCACACAGACATATAGGTACAAGACATAAAAAGGAAAAAAACATAATAATATAGTAATATAGCCTTTTATTTCACAAATTATTTTACGTTTCATAAAATAGATCTAAAGGACTTAATCTTCTATTTACGTGCATAATTTCAACATAATTTGGAAGAAATCACTTGTAAGTTTAAAAGGTTTGTTTGGTTTGTAAGTTTAAAATTTAAAAGGTTTTGTAAGGAAAAAAACATATAAGACGAGAAATAAAAACAAGAAATGGACACGGGTTATGTCTAAGCGGCGGTAATACGGCCTCAGGCTCAGTATTTCCTGCAGGTGTATTACCCACAGCACTGATTTTCAGCCAGGGCCTGGTCAAGTGACCCACGGAGCGATCCATCTAGGCAGACCAATACAATACAATACAATTTCTTGTACATTTACCTTATAGTATGTGTTTTTCTTTTTATTTCTTGTACATTTACCTTATAATATGTTTTAGACGTATCATGTCCAATGTTTTTCAGCAAATTTATTCACTGATAACAAAAACAACAAGCAGGAAATTAACAACAGCTAATTTAGAGGTTTTAGTTAATTTTCATGAATATCCGCTACTTACCGGGAAAACCATGTGATACAACTAATTTGGACAAAATTATGAATGAGGGCCCTTCACAACAGAATTAAGTAGATGAATGAACATGAGTGAATGTAAATAACAATTTGATATCTGTGGCGTAGCGGTTAGCGCATCTGCCTACCATGCGAGAGGTCCCGGGTTCGAACCCCGGCTGGGGACAAAAAAACCCCAGGTCTTGGATGTTTACCGAATCTGAATATAAATTTTACTTTACGACCTCTATGGCGCAGCGGTTAGCGCATCTGCATACCATGCGAGAGATCCCGGGTTCGAACCCCGGCTGGGGAAAGAAAAACCCCAGGTCTTAGATGCTTACGTGTTTCTGAGGTAGCTGCTTCTGGTTCCCACGACGCGGTATTCTAATGTGGGGCCAGAAGCAATGTAAGTACCGATATTTAAATGTTTGTTTAATTACGGTGTGTTTAAACTTTTATTCCGGATCTACTTACGGGTGTTTTTATATCGGACGAGTCCGACCAGATTTCGCTCCGATTCGCAGAGCTTAATCGTGGTGAGCAGAGACGGAGCTCGCGTCGTCGGTTGCTCGTCTCGGTTGGTCGGACTCTTCCGATATAAAAACACCCGTAAGTAGATCCGGACTAAAAGTCTACAATGTGTTGTGCTTACGAAAGTTTTAATTAAAAAAAACGGTGTGTTTAATTTACGAAACTGCAACCTTCCGGATGTGAGGCCGGCGTTGTGCTGCTGTGCTTTCGCCGCTTCACATGCGAGTGGGCATACGAAGCTCAGAGTGCGTATACTGAGTTTTTTCATTCACTTTCGATAGCGAGAGCGTTTGCGATTTACATAGGAGTGACAAAGAGACAACTATGTGGCGCGCTTTGTCACTCCTATACAAATTGCAAACGCTCTCGCTATCGAAAGTTAATGAAAAAACTCAGTATAAGCACTCTGGTAGGGCATTATCACCACGCGTTCCCGTGGCGTATTGGCAATGTCAAAGGCTGAGGTATATAGACACTGAGTGTCTGCGATTCAGGTTATCTCACGATGTTTTCCTTCGTCTCCTCACGAGAAAAATCACCAGAGCGTTCGTTTTCACCGTTGAAAGTAACTCTAATTTATTTATATTCCAGATATCACAGCTTAGCCCCAATGTACTACCGCGGCGCGCAGGCAGCTATCGTTGTATACGACATAACTAACCAGGTTGGTACAGATTTTTACTATACTATCTAGGTCAGCTACCTGGCAAACGTTGTTTTGCCATATTAATTACGACCTATTCTCAATATGTTTAAGTTTGTTAACTGTTTAACACCAGACATATTTGTCTTCTGAATAATCGTTGGTGTTATAGTAAGCTTTTTTGCACAGTGTGCTTGCGGACGCCAAAAGGCCAAGCAAGAAAATATTTGTCGAAGTATGCCGCCTGAATGTGGTTTCTTGCACTTCTGCATTAACATACTTTTGGGTCAGGATCTCACCTGTCATATTTGATCTAACTATAGGGGGGCGGGGTCTTTGCTTTGCTTATTTTTGATGACATGGGGGGTGTGGAGGATGGTGATTACGTAATCACTAGTCAGCAGTAGTTATTTACGTTTTTACGCATTGGCAATCCACACATTATCTTTGCTTTAAAAGGAAACGCATTTTCGGGGACTCCCACAAATAATTACCGAGTAGGGGAATTACTGCTGCCCATGAAACAATAAAAAAAAATACATGTACCAATGTTAATGTGAGCATGCACAATGCACACATTCAAAAGTCAAATCCAATTAAAATTCTAAGATTTTTACAGTAGTGCAAGCGAGAGACATTTATCTCCAATTGTGTGCTGTGGTGACACAGCCGGAGCAATATTCTCGCTGTACGGTACTTAGGTTATTTACCGGGCTTATTCCAGACTAGGGTTGCCACATTTCCTAAAATACGTGAATCTTTTGGATTAGTTCGATAACAGACACTTCCACACTTTTTTGTGTTTTATAAATTCGTAAATGGTCTACTCGCAATTTTTTTATAGTTAGAAAGTGCACGACTTTTACGTTTGAAGAGAATTAAAACAAAAGTCACAGTCAAATATTTTATTCATAGTACAGACAAAATGTTTACTTTATGAAAGTCAAAGTTGTTGTTAGTTTCACAGTTAATAGATTACATAGAGATGAAACTAACAAAGAAACTCCACATTTATTCTTTTCAAAACAGGTTTAGCGTCACTTACAAACTTTAAAACTCGATAATTATTACCCCTGGATGTGTTGAACACTAGACACAGTTATCGTCTGGTTGAATTTAGTATTGAGGTAATGTTTAGTGTTTACAAATTTGTGTCATACCTGGACCTCACTGGTATTCCGGGACATACCCGGAAGGTCCCGGAAAACTGACATCCCTAGTGTAGAGCGTGTAGTCAGCAGACGCTCCCACCCACGACTTGACGTGCCGGCCAGTCGAGGTCGCGCATGCTTCGCCGCCATTTGCGACCGGCTTCCAAACACGGGACTAAATCGGCTAAACGCTGGCCAGGTCATCGATTAAGAGTTCCGTACCTTAAAAAGAAATTCACTGAAAATGACTTGTGTTTGACTGACACTTTTTACATCTTTAGCCCCTCAAGCCACGGGAACCCGCCGAAATAAAAACTCTACTAAAAACGCTGAAATAATGGTATAGTTCCATTATGTCAGCCATTTCTTCCATTACTTAGATTATTTTACCAATCCGGACTTGGCCCCCTTGGTATAGTATGGCCTATATCTTCATAGAGAAAAGACCCGTGCCCCCAGGTGGGGACATAATGGGTTGATGATAAATGAAGTGCGTATACATTTGTAGAACTATATTTTAGAGTAGTCGGTGCGAAGTTCCAGAGCAGCACAAACATTTTGAGCACGGAGTCCAAAAAATACTTCCGCAATACCTACTTCTATACATTTTTAAATTTTTCCGCGTTTTTAGTGCTGTAGTGTTCTGAAGTTGCTATATTTTTTATGTTTGTCTAGTTCTTTGGTGGTTTTTGATCAATCATCTCATTGATCGTCTTAGTAAATTGTTTGTACCCATCTAGAGGAAGTCACTATTGATGGTTCGAGCATATCCTCTGCGGTTACTAGCAGATGTAGCAAAATTCTGCAGCAGACTTGTTTGTTTATTGTCACATACGGCTACGGCGTTGCTCGCTTATCGGTCGATAGGTCGGGTGAACAGACAATGACTCTTTATTTTCAAATATGAAAACAACGCCGAGACAATAATAATGATTCGAGACCGGATTATATGCAACATAATAAGCCCAAAATATGCAAGAAAAATAGCGACAATATGTACAAAATTCCATAAAAAGGCAAAGGGGTAGGCAGAGGCACCAATCACTAGAACTGGGTCCACGTTTTGCCGAGTTTATTAGGTCATTAGGTCCCAAACGTGACAAGTGGCAAGTGGAATATTATTACCTCATGTTTGGCGAGGCGACAGATGTTATACCTGAACCAATACAAACGTGCGAACCGAGTCATAAAAGTGCGAGCGAGAGTTCCGATATGCCTGATATGCCTCCTATATAAGGTCCTAACAAATCAAGCGCAAATATCTTAAGGGGTAGTCATGTATAGTGTAATAATACCTTTGACCAAAAAAAATATAAGTATATTAAAGGATGTGCTTAATTTTTTTCTGCAACAAAAAATATAACTTCCAAACCAATTCATTTTATATCATCCTGTTTTCATGCACACACAAACACACGATTGAAGTATCTGACGGTAAACAATGCAAATTTTTGACATGTGACATTTATGACATGTGTACGTAGTGCGGCGGTGTGGGTATGTGTGCGTGTACATTTTTAAAGGTTGTTTATTTAGTATGGATGATAGATTTTTTATTTGACCTATTATTTCTAATAAAAATAAAATAAATAAATAAATAAACTCACGCCCGTTATCCCCGAAGGGGTAGGCAGAGGCACCAGTCTCTAGAACTGGACCTACGTTTTGCCGAGTTTATTAGGTCCCAAACGTGACAAGTGGCAAGCCTGTCGCCGTTATCCGGGCACAATTTATCAGCGAATGGTGTTGCTGTACAAACAAATGTACGTAACTAAAAGTCATTGGTACATGCGTGGTTCGAACCCAGACCCTCATGATCGAGAAGCAAGGGTCAACCCCACTACGCCACCACCGCTATCTATATATATAAAAGGAGAAGCTGACTGACTGACTTAGAATCAACGCAGGGCCCAAACTACTGAACCTAGGGGGTTGAAATTTGGCATGGGAGTTCCTTAGGGAGCCTAGGGGAGCACTAAGAAAGGATTTTTTGAAACTCACCCTCTAAAGGGGTAAACGGCGGTGTTAAAGTTTGTATGGAGGTATAAAAAAATGTTGTCAGATTTTCTTGAAACTTGAAATAAATACTCTTCAACACAATTGATTGAACACGTGTTTCACGGTTTTTCTAAATTTAACCCTTAACGGGAGTGAACGGGGTTGCAACATTTTGAACTAAAGTCCACGCGGACGGAGTCGCGGGCGAAAGCTAGTTTCTAATAATAATTGTTTAATTGATGTATTGAACATTTTGAATTGTTATTTATCTTTTACTCTATTGGCCCTTAAAATATTTGCGCTTGATTTGTTAGGACATTATATGTGTGAGAGAGAGGTCTGATACAAATGTTTATGACGCAGTTTGCACGTTTGTAATGGCTCAAGTATAGCATCCGATCTCCGGTCACATTTACAGAAATGAGGCAAATAATGATCTATAGAAATAAAACAAAGCGATTACAAAGACCGAGCTCCTAGCACTCGCTGACAGATAGTTATCAGATAACAATAATTGTGTTGCAAACGAATTTGAGCTATCAACAGACACATGTGTTGCTCTCTCCTTATCGCGATATTCACGAACGTGATGATAAGGGAGAATCCGTTCTGATTTTACTTGTGTTCTAGACGAGTGTGGTACAGCGCGTCAAGTGTAAGTTGGCGTGTGGCAAAAAAAACGTACTAATTTTGTCGGTTGTGTTGACAGTTTTCAAAGCTTGATGGTCTCACATTTAGTGTTTAGGAGGCGCCGCCACAGGAACGCCAACTTATACTTGATAGTCTGTATAATCGTTCAGCAATCTGATTAGAGTACGGCGTCAAGTGTGACCATCTGAAAAATGGAGAATCTGCCCAAAAACTGCCTAACACCAAATAATTCAAAAATATTACTTTCTACATGGTTCGGCTTTCGTGGTAAAGGAAAATAATTAAATACATTATAAACATATTGAAAAAATATTTTTAATGAATTAAAAAAATATTTAATACAAAATTTAAAATAAATTACATAACATAACATAAACATTTACACACAGGCACATACATTGCTTCTGGCCCCACACTAGGATACCCTGTGTCGTGGGAACCAGAAACAGCGATGTCACAAACATGTAAACATCCAAGACCTGGAGTTTTTTTTCTTTTTCTCTCCAGCCGGGGATCGAACCCGGGACCTCTCGCAATTCAATGAGATAGATAGATAGATAAATCATTTTTTTGCATTTACACACACATGCATTGAAAACAAACAAAACTGGTTATACAGTAGTAGAAAAAAACACAAACAACACATACAAAACATAATGAAACAGTATAACAAAACATTAAGATCGAGTAATTAGACATATAGATGCTTATCCACTGTGAGTACTGTGGGTGTGGCAAATGCAAAAGGGCTCTGACTCAGCATAAGCTGGAGATATGGTACTCCAGCGCTGATCTTCCGTCAGTACCCGTAATAACTTACTGTTTCTTATTTTGACCTCATATTAAATTTCCGTATAGCGTATACATAGATTTTATACATTATGATATTGTTACGGGCTAGGGTTCTGGATTTGGATGTAAAACGCCAATGACAACTTCTTAGGATTTATTCACGCAGGGTCTGGTCTGCAGGTCTTCACGACACGAAGTCCACACGTAGAATCCAATCGCAGGTCCAATCGAAGTCCAGTAGTATCGCTGAGGTCGTAGGTTATCGCTCGTATCGCAGGTATGTTCGCTCGAAGTTCACTCTTCGCTATTCCAAACGGAACTGACTGCGCGCCGCGGCGGCCGCTATTTATATCCGGCGGCAAGGGCTCTAGAACATTCCCGTACCTACGTCGCTCGAACAGTAACCCATTCAAAGCGTTTTGAACCTTACGCTAGTGGACATACGAGTTATTATTGCTTGCAGCGTTTATTGTTTACTAAAACGCAGCATGCGGCGACTATTCGATAGGCTTCTAGAAGGCTCTATTCTAGATGGTTCGGGATAGGACCGCGACAATATACAAACTCCGTGTTCGTTTGTCCCCTTTTTTGAGATAATGATAGCCGACACAATGTTTGTTTGTGAACCTTCCTTATTTTGGCTTTATTCAGATTTAGTTGGCAGAATCGCTTCTCTCGTACAAAGCTATTCTACATTACGCACAGTTCGTACCGACGTATCTGTGTAAAAATTAATAAGTATCGTATTCCCATATAATTTCCAAATTGGTTAAATTATTGTCGACGAAAAATATGTAGTAATTTTAAGGCGGTTACATTGAATAACAAAACAAAAACCTATTTTCTTTGAATCGTGGAAAACTGACAAAATCTCCCACTTATGTAAATCGTCAGCGTAATCTGCCACAGCAATTACATAGGAGCCGATTTTGCCAAAATAGCTGAAATCTGCCACAAATGGTCAAACTGACCACTTCCGTCCCGCTGGGCACAGACCTTTGAAACAGTGGGTATTTCCCCGGGTTTTTTCACTAGCCTCGCTGTTTATTTCTATATAGATTTAAATAAAAAAAGTCTTCTAAATACTCCGAAAATCAGGATGAACCACTTGGTCCAATGTTAGAATTTCCTGTTGTGGAAACTACCCTCAGCATTATGGACGAATATTCTTCGATAGTAAGTAATTATAGTACTGCAATCTGGACTGTCTTGTCGGTCTAGCGGTATCGTTTGTTTGCCATTCCGGAGGTGTTGTGTTCGATTCCCACTGCGGGCCGCCGAACTTGATTTGTGCAAATGGCCTCACTCTGGGCGCATCTTGGTGAAATCCTTGCTTACACTACAGGGTATCCTATTTTAGGACCAGGGTTGCAATTACGTAAGTCCTCCTCTGTATGGAGTTGTCTGATTTAGCCTACTCCGAACTGTCAAATACATACGTATATTGACACTTTTGAGTTGTCTAAATGCTTAACCCGATAGAGTAGAAGGTTACGTATTACGTAATTGTGTTTTGGAGAAGTTATTTATTTATTGAGATTTTTCTGTATTATCTGCTTACCATGAAACTAGAAAATGAGAAAAAATAAATTGACTAGCGCTATTCATACAGGTCAAAGTAATCTCCTCCTGGCATCGAACCCACAACCGTATAGCGACTGAACTGCCAGACTAAGCAGGCAGTCAGTGTGCCTAATTAGTGGCAATTAAATCACCAGTTATTGTAGGTAGGCTATGTAAGACTTCAATGGGCGGAGAAAGTTCAAGGTTAGGCGTGTTACAGTATTATAAATTCCACCTTGTTCGTAGCGGCTCATTACTAGTTATTTTCTAACGTCATTGTTCTGCACTCCAGAAATAAAGTTGATGTACCGGATTAACTGGGATTCGGTTAATTCCGGGATTCAGTTATGTAGAGGGCTCAACCCGTCAAGCCCCGAGGACCCGCCGGCGGGTCCGATGTAAACTACATCATCATCATCATCAGGCTATGTTAGTCCACTGCTGGACATAGCCCTCCCCTAATGAGCGCCATAGCGCCCTGTCTTCAGCTTGCCGCATCCAGCATCTGCCTGCAGTTTTTCGCAGATCGTCATCCCACCTGGTTGGAGGGCGTCTTACACTACGTTTGCCGATTCGCGGTCTCCACTCAAGAACACGTTTACCCCAGCGGTTGTCGGTTCTTCGCGAGATATGGCCGGCCCACTGCCACTTCAGCTTGCTAATTCTTTGAGCTATATCGATAACTTTGGTTCTCTGTCGGATGTATATATCGCATCGCACTCTTGCAAGAACAACGTGATATTTCGAAGAGAACAATTTTTTACTCATAGACATTTTATTTTTTAACGCGATTTTATTTTCTCCAAAAACGCCAGAATAATTAGCGAAAGAGACACTGCATCACGTCGTGGTGCTGTCTCTTTCAGACATTGCTTTGAAGCCTTAAAAAATGCTCTCATGTAACGTAAGGGATTTCGAAATAACACGTTGTTCTTGCAAGTGTGCGATATGTAAACTACGCTACGGCGCATTCCGTTAGGCCCCGTAGACCCGCCGGCTGGTCGGGCTTTCAACTGCACTTTGAATCGAATTTTGAAGATGATATAGACCACAGTTGTGTGAGCATGTTATATTCTTTGAATACTGTGATAAATTTCAAATATTACTCTGTAATTAATTAACTTAGGTGTGAAAGACAAAGTTTTCTAGGCCTGAGGGATTAAGAAAGATTTTGATACAAAATAAAGTACTTTATTAAGTCTGGATTCACTTACTAGCGTTTAGGAACGCTTTAATAAATAGGGTAAAGGAACTATGTCACTCGCTATGGCACGCGGCTGTATTTTATTCCACCTCTATGGAAAGCATGCTTAAAAAGCATGAAAATAAAGCAAATTTAAATAAAGCTTAAAGTTGCAGAAATGAAAGTATACATATGTATAAAAAGAAAACAAATTGTACCGGCTAAGAAATCTTGCAGAAATCGGGTGAACTATACCTATCTTATATTATGTTTTGGTACGAAACTAAAGGTAAACAATCTTGATACGCCTTTTTATTGAAATGTACACTTATTAAAACCAAAATCTTTACACATTACCAATTCAATGTGAAATTAAATGTAATTTCATAAAAACACATTTAATTTGCAAAAATTTTGATTTAATGTAAAAAGACTTATCCAAATTATTAAAGACAACATTCTCATTTTCGTCTACCTAGACAATCCGACGCGTCGCCCGTCTGCACTCTCGCGCAGTGAATACCGGACCAGTGTTGCCAGTGGCAGATAGTCAAATATAACACGAGGCAGATCAAAAAGTAACATTTTCTCGAGAAAAGTAACCATAACCTTTTTCTAATGTAGAAACCGACACAATACTTTATTATAGCATTGGCAGTTTATTACACAAAAATTAAAATAAGTTTCTTGTCCCGTTCGAAAAAATCTTAATAAATTGTTGATCGAATAATCGACTGGCGATGTTGAAAAAGATACAACATACAATTAATGATGTTTTTCTAATATTGATACCAATCAATTTAAGAATGTCTTTCAATACTATAACCTGCTTTGTCATCAATGAATATGAAAAAACGCCATCATAATATAATGGAGATGAAGGTAACACAAAAGTAACATCCGGACTGCGTGTGACCCGAAGCTCGCTGAGATATCACGTTTCGTTGTTGTGTAAATTGCATAGGCGCGTTTCGGACGTTAGTAGGAAGATTGGTAACTGCTTCTTATTTAAATTATGGCCCCGGCATGGCGGTGAGGCATATTCAACGTTATCAGAGTTACGCGGGATCGTGTGGCCGGGGTTAGCAACGCTTATCTTTGGTTGTACGCCGAATTATCTATATATATAAAAATATTTCCCTATTTCCCTTGGTCACGGCATCACGCCTGAACGGCTGGACCGATTTCGCTAATTCTTTTTTTGTTCTGTTCGTTATTATCAGGAGAAGGTTCTTATGAAAGAAAAAATTAAGGAAATTGCGCGGAAAATTAGAAAATTTAAAATTACTTAACCACCATATAAAATTATTAAACTTTTTTAATGTAACCTTAAAACATTTGACATAGAATTGACTGAATGCGTGCTGCAAATATAGTCAAAGAGGATGAAAAAAAAAAGACGTTTAAAACGGATTCTTCTGTCAATTTTATTTTATTGATAAACAATATAATAAAATCAAAAATCTGCTCATTTATGGCGTCTAAGGCGGAACAAAGTTCGCGGGGTCAGCTAGTGAAATGTAATTGTACTTAATTATACGGAAATAATATTACCACCCCATTGAATAAAAAATGCTTTGTACTATCCTATATTATGTGGGTATATTGTTTTTCTCTTCCCATATGACAGTGTATAATATTATTCATCATCGTCAACCCATTATGTCCCCACCGAGGGGCACGGGTCTCTTCCCTGAGGAAGGTATAGGCCATACTCTACCACGGGGGCCAAGTCCGGATTTGTGGCGGTTTGTAGGACTAGTGGCTGGTGTTACTGTCAGAAGTTTTCAAGCCGCTCTAAGGCCTCTGACTTGGCTTAACGACTGCCATCTATCGACGGCACCAACTGCTTAACGTGCCTTGCGAAGCACGGAATCGCTCGGAAAAATGCCACTAGCGTTAGTCATAGACGGTGACCCATCCATAGACTCAGCGCCGTATGTTGCTTAACATTAGTGATCGTTTAAGATCACTCAGGCAGCCCAGGCTACAAGCGATTCAATATTATTATTACCGTTTATTATGACACCGCCTATACAACCGCCTGGTATGACGTGTTTCAAAACGAATTTGGTTTTCCATATAAAATTCTTAGCCACCCGCAGCTAAAGTCTCATTAAATGTCCCCTAAACTTACTTAAGCAGTCTCTTTAATCCTTCGCAAGGCACGTTAAGCAGTTGGTGCCGGCTGCCGTTGTTAGATCGCAGCCGTTAAGCCAAGACAGAGGCCTTACGGTGGCTTGAAAACCTCTGACAGTAAGACCAGCCAAGTCTGACAAGCCTCCACCAATCCGGACTTGGCCCCCGTGATGGAGTATGGCCTATACCTTCCTCAGGGAAGAGACCCGTGCCCCTCGGTGGGGACATAATGGGTTGATGTGTATCAATAATTGTAGGAGTCAATGGAACTCAAAACCATATCACGTGACCCGACCACGTAACGAGGCCCTGCTCAGCAAACAATACTGATCCCCCTGCGATCCGAGGATAGATCTATCCAGTAGCATTATGCTGAGCATGTGTCCGATTGTCATGCATTACGTACGACTAATAGGACCTTGTGTAAACCACATTAGTTTAAGTTTGTTATAGCCTAGTCCTGTCTACAAGATGTAATATAATCACTGTAATCCTTGCATGGCAATATAGTACATTGTTCACCGAGAGGAGAAAGTGACCGATTACCGTCGAGGGTGTCGTTTGAAGCCCGAGCCGTAGGCGAGGGCTTTAAAACACCTGAGATCGGGAATCGCAGTTTCTCTCGAGTGATACATAGTGCTTTATACTACACCTACAAGGAAAATAAAAAACGAAATCTTTACTAATTGAAATTTATATTGAAATTGTTGCTAGTGGCCAGTGTCATTTTGCGAACTTGGAGATAAAAACTCACTGTAAAAACTTTTTGGCTTTTGATATTTAGGTTACCGGCGCATAGTCTTACCCAAAATTAAAAAAAAAACCACGTAAGAAATGGATTTTCATACACTTTTCTCTCCCGCTCAGATGCGTTTTCTCCCCGCATATTTGTTCGATATGCAATGACGTACTTTCTACCGTAAATTTGATAAAGTATCAAGGAACTTTCCAAGCAGGTGTAGTATAAAATTACTATTCTTTCTTTCTTTCTTTCATCCGCAGGACACATTCGGCCGCGCCAAGAACTGGGTGAAGGAGCTTCAGCGGCAAGCCTCGCCGTCCATCGTGATCGCGCTGGCGGGCAATAAGTCCGACCTGGCGGCCAAGCGCATGGTCGAGTTTGAGGAGGCGCAGGCCTACGCGGACGAGAACGGACTGCTCTTCATGGAAACCAGCGCCAAAACCGCCATGAACGTCAATGATATCTTCCTCGCGATCGGTGAGATACAATTCGGTATTTGACACGATCAGCGATAAATTATTCGATATGCTCGATTAAAACAAAAATGACAAAATATTTCGGAAAATGTATTTATTTTAGTCATTTACTGGTTATTACAATTTTGAAATGGATGAAACATAAAAAGAGTGCTCTGAATAATGACGTGATAATTCAGTATTTTCATACGAAATTCCGTTTTAAAAGCAACTTATTTGACATTTTGTCAACTACCCAATTGATTATAAGATAAGGGTATTGCGTGCCTCATACATATTTATACACAAAACGCTCTAGGTGGAGGAAGTTGTCTGGCGGAAACTGTCAATAATATCTTCCGACGGAATGACGGAATTCATAAACTGGCCCTAAGGCTTGGTATACATTTTATTTATTTTCATGCTTTTTAAGCAGGCTTTCCATAGAGGTAGAATAAAATAGAGAAGGCAAAAACGTGTGCTGATTCATAGTTTTTACTATGCACCATATAATATAAAACCATATATTTTTTAATCTTAAATACATAGAATAATACCAACCATTACTCATTTATTATTTTCTTATGTACTTATAAAAAGAATTGGCGTCTCTATTCTATTCTACCTCTATGGAAAGGCATGAAAATAAAGCAATGTAAACCAGGCTAGGTCGTTAAGCCAAGTCAGGGCCTTAGGGCGGCTTGAAAACTTCTGACAGTAAGACCAGCCTTGACCAGACTAGTCTTACATACCTCCACCAATCCGGACTAAGCCCCTGTGGTGCCTATACCTTCCTCAGGGAAGATACCCGTGCCCCGCGGTGGGGACATAATGGGTTGATGATAGAAATAAATATTTAAGGGGCGCTCCCATACAACAAACGCGATTTTTGCCGCTTTTATAGAATCAATCAATCAATCAATCAATCAATCATTTATTGTTATGTCATGTGAATATTACAGCTGGTAAATATAATTTGATAAGGTACATGACACCCTGTAAGGGCACTACAATACTATTATACTATGTATACAACGTTCAACTCACTTAAAAAGATGTTGACATTAAAATTCTAAAATATTAAACGTAAAGAATGAACGTAGAAAGGGTAATTTTTAACCGTTCACCAAAAATCTAAAGATACACCTATGTACGCCTGTCTAAAATTTTACTCTAAAACCCGTTATATTATTTTGCTGCAATTAAACTAATCGGCCAACAAAATATGTTACACCAAACAAATTCAAAATTATCTCCAAGACATACCACTTTTTTATTCTACTGCACAGCAAGTATTCTCTTATAACAGTAATTATATTATTATTTCACAAAAAATACTGATTGTGCACTAAATATTCCTAATGGTTACACAAAATATCTAATAAGAATCCTAGTACCGGACCCCATTTAAAACGGTTCCGTTTTTTTTTTTTTTTTAATCATAGGCAAGCTACCCACCCATGTCTATGTTATCTGTGTGTCTATCTATGTGTGTTGTTTTCCCGGTTGCAGCGAACAAGTTACCAAAGAGCGAGGGCGGCGGCGGCGCGCCGGCCGGCGGGCGTCGGCTGGCGGAGGGGGAGCCCCCGCGCACGGGCGGCTGCTGCAAGTGATACACCATCCGGGTGAGCGCTTTCATCACTTCCCCTCGTTAACCCTTTCAGATCTGACCTTGAAAATAACAATTGAACACCATTGTTATTTTCAAGGTCAGGTCTGAAAGGGTTAATGTTTAAGAGGCAATGTACATATTATGTGGATCTATGTAAAGGTATATTTATTTATTTATTAATTCTGGACCATTTCATTGAATTCTGACCACTAGGTGGCCCGCTTTGTCACTCCTATACGAATTGCAAACGCTCTCGCTATCGAAAGTGAATGAAAAAACTCAGTATAAGCACTCTGGAGTGACAAAGCGCGCCACCTAGTTGTCTCTTTGTCACTCCTATACAAATTGCAAACGCTCTCCCTATCGAAAGTGAATGATAAAACTCAGTATAAGCACTCTGGAGTGACAAAGCGCGCCACCTAGTTGTCTCTTTGTCACTCCTATACAAATTGCAAACGCTCTCCCTATCGAAAGTGAATGATAAAACTCAGTATAAGCACTCTGATTCGCAGAGCTTAATCACTGTGAGCAGAGACGGGGCTCGCGTCGTCGTCGACTCGTCGCCGAGTGTGTCCGGAATAAAGTCTAGTGCTTACGAACAGGGGCGCCGGCTTTTAGGAATCCTCATGGGTGCTCATGCTCATTTGATGACTCGAAAAAGTGGCAAAGTGTGAGAAGACGCACATTACAACGCAATGCACAACGCAGTGCACACTGATCGACCGACAAATAAATAAATGTTTGATGAAAATATAAAATGAAACCATTATATACAAATTAACTAGTTTTTATCATCAAGAAATATTATAGCTTATACGTAACCTATCTACGTGTAAGTACGGTCGAATCCGCGACCCTTGCAAAAAGCAAAAAGCTTTGCTTTGTTAAGCAAAGGCCTTGCCTGAAAATCGGCAACTTATTGCACTCTGGTGTACATAAGTTACAAGCCGAGGCACAGACCTTTTTGTCTTCGTACTCGTCAAAAAACATTTGTAATGTTAATGTTGCCATATTAGTTCTGATAAGCGATTTATTGTTAATGCCTTGTTTGAAGACAAATAAACATTTTCTATTTCTATTTCCTTGCGTCTCAGCCGGCACTCTAAACCACTGCGCTAAACGGGTCGTCGGGTAAAACGTCGGAGGGTCGGAGAAAACCCCCATCCCTAAAAGTCGATTACTAGTCTGGTTCTTATTTATTCTCAGGGGTGCTCGGCACCCACTGGTTATTTCCCATGGGTGCTCGAGCCCCCGAGCACCCGCGGAGTCGGCGCCTCTGGTTACGAAGGTTATATTTACGTGTTTTTCGTCGTGTCCCCAGGAAGAATCGCAAGCACTGGGCCGTGGGGCGCGGGGCGGCTGATCGGCGGCCGCTACGGTGTATGTAATGGACTCGCCGGACGGGGCTCGGGGGCGGTAGCCGCAGGTAGGGTCGTAGTCGCCAAATACAACCTGACTTTTCACTCACCAGCCTTGTGCTAAACCCCTGAGTCCTGACCTTGAAAATGACAAGCGAAAAAAACGTTGACCTTTACGTAATGAAATGGTATAAACCAAGCGTTCAAGTAGTCCTTTCGCTCACACTAGATGGGTGAAGGAACCACTCCGACGGTGAATGGGACATCGTTTTTGAACTAGCGAAAAACGTTGTCACTTTCAAGATCAAGAATTTAGAGTTTTTATAACCCTGTTTAGTAAAACTACAGCCTGATTCTACTCTCACCAGCCTCGTTATAAGTCCTGACCGTGAAAATAACAATAGAAAACCATTGCTATTTTCAGGACTGAGGAGGTTAAAACTTTAAGTACTGACCTTGAAAATTTTATTTCAAAACATTATTATTTTCAAGTTCAGGACTTAAGAGGTTATAATAACCTCCTCACGCCGACCTGACCTTGAAAATAGGACAAATAAATAATTGTTATTTTCAAGGTTAGGCCTTAAAAGGTTAAGTTAAGAGGCCACCTGAGTTGACGTGCACCACCTATAGAAAAATATCGTATTTTTTTACAATAAGTGATAAGTTTAATTTTCATAATTCATTACTACCTATAATTCCGCTACCTATTATAGCCTCAAACTAAGGCCTCTAATCGATTTCCGCCAATAACGTCCGTAATTGGAACTTTTATTTGTCTCGTTTCTTGTGTGCTATTAAGAATAGTCTTATCTTCTTATCTTATCTTAAGGTCCGAGCTTTGCAATAACATGTTAGGTTCTAGTAACGTCCACAAAAAATCACTACAGACGTTTTTGCATAAAGCGGCTTAAAACAAATTTCTCTATCACATTATGTTTAAGAAGCGATTCTTACACGGACAACCTAGGATCAATGACTCAGAACTAGAAACGGCATTATCAGCGGTTATGCCGTATAGACCGTGTTAGACCTTCCTGTTTCCAATCAATCACTATTTACATGATCGAGAATTTTTTTAAGGCACTTCCGCTAAAACGATTGTAAGAAGATTCGATGTTTTTTGTATTTGGTGGCAGTAGTAAACCTCATGAAACCTCTTAACACCTCAAGCCCCGAGGACCCGCCGGCGGGTCCGATGTAAACTGCGACGCATTTCGTTAGGTCCCGTAGACCCGCCGGCAGTCTTGCAACTGCACTTTGAATCTAATTTTGAAGGTGATTAGACCACAGTTGTATGGGCATGTTTTATTCTTTGAAAACTGTGATAAATTTCCAATATTACTCTGTGAATAAAACTAACTTAGCTGTGAAAGAAAGTGTTCTAGGCCTGAGAGGTTAATATCGTCGGCGAAGGTAACAAGTCACGTCTTTTATTTGCCTTCTAGTATCGTTCAGTACCAAACTAATTAGATCAGATATGACTATGACTACAATGACTATATGACTACACAAAGGTTTTTAAAAAACTCTGGGCGTCGCACCTTTTGTCGTCCATTGTGTGCGCCCAATGCATGTAGGTACATTTCACTTCACAAATAATTATTAAAAAAGTATGAATTGTTTTCTTCTGTATTACAAAATAGTACCTACATAATGCCCACGAAAGTGGCTGGTGAAAAAGGTCAGGCTGTGTTAACATCTTTGTACGCGCTAAGCTTTTCTTAGGTTCCAACGAATCTTGTTGACGATTGAGAATGCAGTGTAACATTTGATTGGTCTAGTCGCATCTGGATTTATTAGAAGCCTATCCGTGACCTTAGCAGATCCGATAGTCGTGAATAAAGGTAGTTAACAAATAAATTCGATTAAAGTATGTTTTTTAATTCGATGCAAAAAAATTACGCGGTGTTACCGCTATAAAATATATAGGTATATTCGGTAGATTTTTTTACCGTGAATAGAAGACTCATGCGACCAAAATCCTTATCACATTAAAGACAATTTAATTACTCGAAAGAGTAAAGTCTAAAAAACACCTACGTTACGTTACTTGAAAGAAAAATGGGTTTATTTGGTTTTTACGTAGTAGGAACACTCATTCATTCACAGCTTTTGGCTTGATATCAAATTGATATGTCCACGTGATAGTTTTTTTTATTGAATTTATAAACAGACTTTAGACGAAGTCGCGATTAGACTCGCTCAATGTTAAACTAAGTGTACGTAATAACGTGATAGGTAAGTTTTGTTTCTACAGAAAAACATACTTACACTATTCCTACTTGAATTAAGTTTTATAGTTTCCTGTTTGCGTAGAGGCCTTAAAATTGCACTCAACAGTCAAGAAGATTTGTTTGCCCTGTCCACATTGGATGGAACATTGTTTCGTTTACTTGGTAAAGGAAAGCTTAGAGAAAATATGAAATGCAGTGTTAGAATTGAAAAGAATACACTGATTCACTATTGGTTCTCGCGTGCAGGTGATTTATTTGTATAAATGGTTGAGTGATGGTAAATGGGGCACGTAACATCTACCTTCAATACAGAGCGGCTACACCCTCCGAATGACCCCGTGTATAAATAAAAAAGCAACCCTAATTATATGATAGAATTAATTTTAAAGAAAACTTATTTGTAACTGTAATGATATGTAAGAAATAAATAATAAAAAGATATATTTAATTTCGTTTCCAACGTGTTATGGCGGTCATTGCTTTGCAACAAGACGACCTGTGTCCGCAATATATTAGCGTAGAGGTTATATATAACGAGATTTTTACCTTTCCTTTTTGTTATTTAGCCGTTTTGTGTCGTTGCAAGCTATTATATAGGTAATATACATATACAATTACGCGGGTGGCGGTGGACGAAAATACTCCATGGTGATATTATGAAAAACAGCTATCAGGAGTCCGGAACTGTTTTTGACGTTCCGGAACTCTACTTGCCAATGAGATTGACAAAGTGGCCTAATAAAAGCTTCATAACCATTCAAAAATTAGGAATTCTACCAATGCCAACAAATATTGGGATAAACTACGAAATCGCGGAAATATATCAGATGTTCCGTATATTTTATCGCTCCAAGTGGTAATTTTAGTATCGATCAGTTGATTTTTAAGATGTCGCAGTAGAAATTGTGTTTTTTTTACCCTGTAGAAAAGAAGCTTTCTTGGGGCTTATTCTAAAAGTTTTCTTCTGACTAGATTTTCTATTTGGCACACTCCAAGAGTCAAAATAATAATATGTGTGTTTAACAGTCGTGCATACACATACATAAGCTCACGCCTGTATCCCAAGGAGGTAGGCAGTGACCGGGGCCTGCCACTTTCCACGATCCTGACAGATCATTTTCGCTTTCACTTCCACTTTAGATAGTTGTAAGTTTTTAAAACAATTCAAAGTCTGAAAGTGGTCCTGGAGCCTCTGAGCTTTTCTCCAACTTCAATGTTTCTTATTGTACTGTACAATAGGGCCGGCCCTCAAGTCAATAATGCATGCTATGGTGGTCCTTTTAGCTTGGACGTTGGCAATAGGAACCTCGGCCAAAGACTCGATACGGTGGGCACGCGTGGTGATAAAAGCCCATACTCTCTCTTTGAGAGAAGCCCTGGGATGTCTATAGGCTGCTTACTATTCCTTGACTAAGGTAGTATATCACAACTTTGAAGTGTTTTCGTCCAACCGCCGGTCGCTTTCCCTTGTAAGCCACGTCTTAAGTAAGTTTGTCACTATTACGAAACTAAGGTGAAGGTGCATTTAGTTACGTCGTCCATCGTCAGTCTAGACATTTGTAATCATTTTCATACACCTGCTTGCCAGGCTAAAATGTTCCGGTGTAGGACGGAACCTCAGAGAGAATTAGGGCCAGTTTCTGGATTGAGAATTTCGCTGAGTAACTACTTAACTGTAGTGTTGTCTCGTCAAGTTTCTTAGAAAAGAAAGTGACAGAACGTTACTTAAGTATGTACTTAGTGAAATTCTCAATTCAGAAATCGGTCCTTAACATACCCATTAGAGATAAAATGTAAACTGTTAAGAATTTTACAATGATCTAGATTCCTTTTCAATTATAAGTTTGGAGCTTTCAGTGTTATTTTTTTATTGAAAAAGTATTGAAAATACTTTGCTGTGCTGTATAGGAGAGCTGGGCTCGTTTTGGAAAATCATTCATTTGCATCTCTCATTATCATCGATTCTAACGTAAAATGTTACGTTCATGTACATTGTCGTCGCTAGACCTACTTTATATTAGACATTACATGTGTTTCATATTGACTGTATAATCACATCATACTCATTTAAAACTTCGATGAAAATGGTATTGCATCTCAAAATCATTAACATAAAGAAGTTATATGTATCAATTATGAAATTTAAAAAATTTCAATTGTAACTTGATTGGGTTACAACTTAACTGCGTCAATTCAGTTATTATATTTTGTTCTAATACTTTTGTATTCTTTTTCTCTACAAACGCATTCCATTCAGAGAAGTTTTGGCTCCGGGACCTCTTTTTAACTAATAATTCACAGTAAAAGAGCATCACTTTCTGCTTGGCCTTTATTTTCACATGCATTGGCTTTCCCAAAACGTAAAAAATGTCTTATCCAAGTTAAGAATAAGATCCATTTTGCTGAAATCGCTCGTTTCTTAGGCCACACGTTTGTAGCATTATGCTTAGACTTATCACTTAGTTCAAATACAATAATATTATTATTTAGTGTTTTAGAGAGGTACCACAATATTAGTGGCATGAAGTGTAAAGTCCAAAAATGGATTGGAAGGATTGTCGCTTATGCACTGGCGAGCCAGAAAACAGTAACTCTGGTTGATTGGTACCAAAGTTGGTTTAACTAATTCAAAATATATTATTTTTACCCTAGGACGCCAGTGTATTGAAAAGCTTCAAATACTTGAGATTTTCTATGTGATAGCAAATACAACACTGAACACGATACAAAATGTATGCCTTGATTGAACGCTGAGCAATATTTCTCTATCTACACTCTGTCATTTTAATAGCTTCCAAGCCTTCGGCTCGGCCTTTGATTAAAATGAACGAGTCTTTTATAACAATGGCGCCATTTTGTAAGGAGGACGAGCATTTTCTCGAGTTGTGTAGCAAAATGATTAACCTCCAAGTCCTGACCTTGAAAATAACAATGGATTTCTATTGTTATTTTCAAGGTCGGACTTAACAGGTTACTATTGCAGGGTTTTTGGCTTGGTAGTCGGTAAAGTTTCACTGTGTAGTGTTAAAGTACGAGCAGTAATTGTAAAATAGTGTCTTTTAATGATCTAGAATCATGTCCGTACTGTATGGCACGGTCAGTTAAAGAAAGGCATTGAAAATGGTGAGCAGTGGTCGCGCATCGGCAGAACGCTTGCCGCGCTTTCGAGTGGTCGTGGGTTCGGTCCGGCGTGTTCCAAGGACTTTTTTGTAAGTTGTTTTGAATTTTAAGAAAAACCTGAGTGCCTGAGTTGTTTACGTACATCCGCGCTTGATATCGCCAATGGCGCAGTGGGCACGCGTGGTGAATTGGTGATTAAGCCCCAAACTAGCTTTCTCCCTATCTGAGAGGTATGTGCCCTGCAGTGCCTTTTGCCTCTCACTTCAAGCAATATGTACCGTGTAAGCGAGAGGCACCTTAATTTCTCAAGCCCTTTCTTTATTTGACCGAGTTGGACTAGCATAACATTACTTTCTACGAAATAGTGCTTGTTAGACGAACTTTTAATAAAATTTTTAGTTTTAAAAGGTCTTTGGCCAATATTTCAAAGACAGTGTGATTAAAATAATATAATATTGGCTTATTGTCCAGATTGTTTGTAACCTTGATGTTTTACAAGCTCCCCGAAGTTTACGTGTCGAGTGTAAATAAAATGTTATTGTAAGCAATGAACTGGTAAAGTTTCTTTAGTATTCAAGGGCATAGAAGGTGCGATTCTAGCGAACCGTTCAGCGAAATCGGGGTGCTAACGTAGACATTTTGGTAGTGTTAATTATTTAGAGTGTCACGTTTAGCAGTTGGTCATTCAAGTAATACGTAAGCACCAAAGAGACACGGTGGAGTGAGAGGTTTGGATTACGTTAGCAATATTTCTTAATTAAAGGGGTTTGGGTAATTTTGTATGGACCCTTGGCATGATTTTTATTTTTAGCGGCCAGTAACGAAATTATTATTTTTGGATAGTCCTTTACTTAAGATTGAAAACCCATAAAAGATTTTTGTCGTAAGTAATATCGGAGCCGAGATATTTGGGTTCAAATTTCCTCAATAAATATCATTATTTTAAGCATGTGTTTTATGTTTACTGTAAATTCTATTTGATTTAGGGTTCTTTCAATAAGGAACATAAATCCGATGCAAATAAAAACATGAAAAAAATTAACTCACGCCCGTTATTCCAGAGGGGTAGGCAGAGAAGCGAGCTCATTGAGTTCGGCCCATGTTTTGCCGTGTTTATTAGGTTCCTATGTAACAAATAGTATCTGTCAATGTAATCGAGGCATTTAACTTTTCATCATCATCATCACCAACAGTTTTTTGATTGGATGAATGAATCATCAATCAGGTCTTACTGCTTGTTACAGTTGCTAAAAATATGTTTTGAACATAAATTTTTTTTGAGATTATTCTACTCCTCAATGTGAATGTCTTTTACTATGGGGACCACTTCGAAATATGAAAAAACTAATCAGCTATTCCATACATTACTGCACAAGGTATTTGAGTTTATATGGTTTTTTATTTTTGCATATTTCGAAGTTGTTACCGTAGTAAAAGTTGCTCGTATTGAGGATTAGAATCATTCCTTAAAATATTTACACATTTTTAGGACCTTAATGTTGAGGAGTGGACTGTATAAAATAAGGAAAACTGATGGAAATCGGGAAAAGTATCTACAGGGCGGGCGTCCCAAAGTTATGGGACATGAAGGGAAAGTACCTTAAATATCGTAGATAGGGTATTTTGCTGAAAGAAGACTATGTTATTTTTAAAAGTTAGCATTTCTACATTCAAAGATTTTCTAAAAATTACTTGCCTCGTCTGGGAATCGAACCGACTTAAATGTAAAAAAAAACACTCCTACTTTTAAGATTCCAATCGAAAGCATGGCCAAAAAATAATAACTCTTCTTAAGTAACACAGTATTTTTAAAGAAAAGAACAGCGTGAAATTAATCATTTTAATCAATTAAAAACATACATGAAACTGCCGCTGCCGTAGTCAATTAAGTGGGTATTTTTTTGTAAATTAATTAATTAAATGCTCAAAATGTGATCCCTCTTGTCTTACTCAAATTGCCAATCTTTTAATTAGTCCGCTGCCTGTTGATTTTCTTTTTTCATTTTTAACTTAATTGACTAGGTCAGTTTATGTATGTTTTTAATTTGATTAAAATGATTAATTTCACGCTGTTCCTTTCTTTTAAAATACTATGTTACTTAAGAAGAGTTATTATTTTGTAATGTATAATCGCAGAAAAATGGGTGATGAGGTTGTGACAATCGAAATATTACAAGAATATGAGTGACGTGAGTATGAAAAAACAATAAGAAAAGAAAAATAAACGTTGACATAAAAATACTCCAAAGAGTCTTCAACATCCTGTATAACTAAATATGTATTTATTTATTTATTGTATATCTGTGCCCATTTCACTGAATACTTATTTTTACTCATAATTAATAATAACTAATCGCTATATTGCAGATTTTACATCGAATTAAAGTGCTATAAATACATAATAAATGGAAGCATTCACACTTTTTTTTTTAATTATCTCAGCTCTGATACACTTTGGAGAAAAACTGCCATAGAAGAAAATCAATGCCTTAATATGTGCTATCATATAGAATAGGTTTCATCAGTGGCCACAGCTTTCGACAATCATGCCACTTTTACCCAAACCCCTTTTTCTGAAAAAGTTAATAAAGAAATAGATTATCTTTCTTCAAAAATTTATAGATTTTGATTGCAACACATGGCAACCCCGTCTAGCTTGTCTATGCTCAAAGCCACAAATCTACTTGTTTATGCTCAAAGAAACCTGAAGAGACGAAAAAATATTAATTAAAAAACGGTAGCTAAGACCTTTGCTTATTTTTGCTGACAATAGGGTTAATAAATTACTAGAATTCTGCTTACGTAATAATGACTCCTTTTTACGGGATATGTTCGGGTACGGCAGAATCGCACCTTGTAATGAAAGACCTAGAAATTGTAATCAGTAATCAGCTACAATTAACATAATAACCTCAGAAAATAGCGTTTATATAAAATGTACGATTTACCAGTGGTTAAGTTGACCGAGTTTTAACTCGTGTTGGACAGCTATGGGACACCGATCAAGGGTTAACATTGTATGTTTTTTGTATTGTGTAAATATTTTGGATTTATTAAGATTATTATATTGAATAAAAAAAATATTGTAAATGGCATAGTTGAGGATGTTTCATTTTGCTAGTTTACACCCAAAGAACGTCCAATGCAAAGATGTCTGGAACAGGGCTGCTGACAGTAACCCCGACTAGATATTAGATATTAGAACAAGAGTCAGTGATTTAGGGGACAAAGTAAGTGATTTCAGTGCATCGCGTTACTTAGATCAGTCTGGCGTGCCTTCACTTTGCAGACCACACCAATTCTATAGTGAGATGTCGTGATCTCTCATTGGAGTTAGCACTGAGGAGCATTTAGGTAAGTGTGGAATGAAAGATTTATGTTTTTTCTATGGCATTGTGTAACCTCCTTATTGGCAAAAATGTCATATAAATTACGCTGATTAAAAAAATACTTTATTTCAGAGAAAATAGTAAAAAAATATTCTAGCTCTGGAAGCTAAAGGTCACAGCACACATATCAACTTGGAAAGGGATCGTCACCGTATCGCCTCGAGCCGTTCAGCATTGTTTGTATGGAACTCCCTACTGCAACGCACACTAATCGGAATCGTAACGTAATCGCCTCGCCTCGGAACAGGCTCCGAACCGCGATGCGGTGCGTGGACCACTCGCAGTTCCCGCGCTTACGGCTCGTCGTCCCCGCGCTTACTTCTCTCTGTACCCGAGCTCACGTCTCTTCGTCCACCCCAAGTATTACTTTAGCAATCTGGTTAGTATCAGTGGTCGGCGAGCCGTAAGCGCGGTGTCGCCTAGCCGTAGCCGAGTTGGCGTACAGGAGCTGCTGATACGCTTTGGTTACGATGCATACGTCAGGTTGACGCCTGGTTGACGGCGAGGCGAAAGACGATACGGTGACGATCCCTTTCCGAGTTGATATGTGTGCTGTGACCTTAAATCTTGCATTATTGTGCTTCCAGAGGTTGCTCTTTATCCGCGATTTTACTTGACTCTTCAGAGGTTGTCCTGAATTTTTTAAATGTCATAAAAGCAGTTCTTCGTCCCGAACTTTAACGTACCGGGCATTTTTGGCAACTTTTCTTACGAAAAAATTATGGATATAAAAAATTATCGTCGATCTTATAATAAGCGTTTTGCACAAAGTGTCCTTAAAACATTCCTTATGAAATAAAAACACCCAGTTAAAATAATAAATAATTTATTTACTTACATCAACACATCAATTTAGGAGAAAGCACACGCGCCTCAGAACTGAGAATTCAACTTACCGTTAAATTGACGTCTCGCAGGTTTTGCGACAAACTAAACAATAAAATATAGTACATTTGGTACAATAGTTAAGTAATTAATACTTATGGCACGAATAAAATGTATTACATCGCGGAAATTAAGTGCAAAATCGATAAAATGGACTGGTTCATTTTAAGTTTAGCACAAATAAGTACTAATTTAGCACCCCTAGGGGTACCCGAATCATCCCCATGTATGCCCGCGATTTTCTGTAGTTTTCGAGTCCTCAAAGATTAAAAAAAAATATAAATTTTAACTAACTTTGCGATTCATAATTTTTTAATGGCGCTATTGTATCAGATTGACCCACATTTGAGCTTGTGTCTGCAAGGCACGCTATTCACCTATTTTGAAAAATAAATAAATATATAAAACAAGTTCTTAATAATGCATGTGGCCAATAATGTCTTTTAAGACAAGGTGGGACAAAAAAAAGGAAAAAATCTATAAAACTACAAAAAATGGCAGAATATACATGGGGATGATTAGGGTACCACTAGAGGTGTTCTATCTTTGGACTTCCGCTTGACACTATTTTTTGGGACGCCTTGTATTTGAGTTTGTACTGATGATAAGTACTACAGAATACTTAAGTTACATAAAAGGGGTACTTCGATAGAGTACTCAATTGATTCAGGAATTCAAATGGTACAATTTAATTACTGCAATAATGCTACAGTCCTTATCGTAAATACAGAGTCTATACTCCGCGAGTCGAACTCCTAGGGAACCAAATACTGGCATTGATCAATGCGCGCGGCTAGAGATATGCGAATCAATAAAAAAAGGCGGTCCGCTTCGAAGGCCACGGCACACATTAACGAATTTCTTTAGGAGCTCCTTTCGAGGAATCGGGTATAATTCAGCAGTTTAAAGTATAAACAGCTGCAACCTGTATGCACAGTATGTAATATTTTAAGACATGCTTATGTATGTTTAGGTCATTGACTAGCTAACAAGGTGAAACTATAATACGAATATAATTTAGGCAATTTAAATAACCTAAATATAATCAAATATAAACAAACATAAAAATAATTAAGGTTAATACAAACATAATTTTAAATAATACAATAATATTCATATTAAATTGTTGTGAGTTTGTGCACGTATAATTTGTATAAACTTGACGACAATATCTCCACAGAGGCTATCTAGGGGTGTCGTAGAAAGGTCCGATAAAACTTAATTCGATGATTGTACTCATCAATACAACACAACTTTTATTCATAGAACTCTGAAATCGCCAAAAATATATCAGCTGTTCCGTACTCGATTTCTAAGCTTTCGGATGTATTTCTATACATTAGAAATTTTTAATTACATTCCCCCTGATATTTTTTTGTTTGAATTGTTAGTACTGATAAGTTGAATAACCTCCTTGAGATCAACGGGACCATTCTGCAACACTTAGTTTAACTTAACTAAGTATATTGGAACTTTCTTTTTGTCACAACGTCGAGTTTACATCAGTAATGAATGAGAGACATGAATCTTCCAGCAGTACTCTATTTCTTACTTACACTATCGAGAAAGAGATTCATTCCTGTAACCCCTGGTTTCCCGTATGCTAGCAATCTGTTAATGTTTTCTTCGTATGTATGCACTTTGGCTATCTGACAGCTGTTAACTAGGCCTCGATTCTGTTACTGCATTATAGTTCAATGACAATAGGCTAGTTGCCCTAAAAAATGTAATTAGTCCGTCTTTTAGATTATTAAAAAATAAGGGACACGTATTTTTTATGAGAAGTAATTAAAATGGTTAGCAATTATATAATTTGGTCAGCAACAAAATACAGCATTTAAGTAATTTGGTCAGCATACAAAGATTTTGTTTGCAATAAAAAAAAATCAGGCAGCAATTCTGGTTCCGCAAATAATTTTGAAAATGGCAAAAAATTAAATCATAAATAGGCTTACAATAATATGAGGTGGCATAATAAACATTCAGTCCGCAAAATAACTAGGTACTTGATCAGCAAGATTTGTAATTGATCAGCAGATAAAACATGTCTATAAGCAGTGTATTTGATTGGTATGCATATTTAAAACATGGTGAGCAAAATAACTAATTAGATTGCGTTTTTGTTGAAACATCGGCAATGTAGGGCAACGTTAAAAGTGGGTGGAGCAAGTGCAGAAAATTTTTGCTATGTTTTTAATTATAGTTTAAGTACTTAGGTACCTACTTAATTGTATTAGTTTTTTTTTATTTATCTGAATTATTTTTTATAACAATAAAAAAAAAATTACACTTCTATAAATAATAAAGCATACCCAAACAAACACATCCACTCAGAGAGTAAATAAATTAAATAATCTGTAAGAAATGCGTCCATTTTCCGCATGACAAGTGAAGTATTTTTGCTACGTTTATATATGCAGCACAAAATTATTTTGTTTGTTTACACTCTGAGTGCTTACCAAAATTTTATTAAACAGGAGCAGCTCATTGCAGTTCATATAATTAATATGCTGTAGAAAAATAATTACAGCCATCCAGAATGACATAAATTGATGAATGACTTTGAAATGGTTGCTGGCCTTGAGTTGCTGATCAATTAGCTATTTTTGCTTACAGATTATATTTTTCTGCTCACAAAAATAGCTATACTATGCTAACCATTTAAATAACACCCTTTTTTTATTTGTAAATTACACCAAAAATGACAAAGATATCCTCGTGAGGCCCAATGTCTTCAAGTGATCACAAAATCAATTGTTCTTTTCAAGGTCGGGCCTCACGAGGATATAGCCCATTAAAGTTACGTGTGACGTCACGCCGTGCTGCACCAGCACGGAGTGACGTCACACGTAACCTTAATGGGCTATATCTTTGTTATTTTTCGTTTAATCGAAAAAAGAAAAAATACGTGTCCAATATTTTTTAATAATCTAAAATATGGACTAAATAGAATTTAATTACATATTTTGACCCTGAAAACTACCCTATTACATGGTCGAGTCACGTGACACGTTATTAAATTCCATTAACGCCTCAAACAATCAGTAAGCGTGCGCGCGTCGACTTGAAGCGGCAATGAAAAGAAATCAACGCGTTCATACAACCGCCATTGTAGAGCAATGCATTAGCAGAATCTAGACCCTGCTTGTTAGCCTAAGAGAAACTGGAGGTAAGACCAACAGACAACACCTGTGTAACTGTAAACTGTAGTTTTATATAGATCTGGTCATCGACCTTACTAACAAACTTCGTATTAAATTCTGTATTTGTATGAATATAGCCTACGGACATAATTTATGAATAATATTAATTTAGAAATATGTACGGCAGTGTTTTTCGGGACTAAAACGTCAAGTTCAGCAACTCGACACGAACATTGTTGTTGGATAGTCGCCCTTAAAGTAACCGAGTAGAGTGCACGATTGTAATGTACCGCCGACTGTTCTACACGGAGATAATACTTATTTACACATGCATTGAACAACTACGGTTTGTAGGTGTTACAGGAAAACAACTGCACTAAAGCTGATGAGAAAGCCTTTTTGGCCTAGGAACTTTTTCGTGTAAAACTGGCCGCCAGATAAAACAAAAATTGGCCTCAAGATGCAAAAATGCCAATCGGATGTATAAAATTCCTGAAGTCAAAAGTTATGTTAGCCGAGCCTACGATAAAATTCGCAATAAATTGCTGGCGAGGTCTCATAAAAAAAATACGAGAAAAAAGAGTTGCGTTTTCCGTGATTGAAAAATGTTCACGTTAGTCTGTTTGTTTGTGAGCCAGCACTAAACAAGGATTGCTATTTTACCCATAGGCGTTCGCCGGTCAGATGTCCCAATATGGCTGAAAAGACGCACTGAGTGCTTATACTGAGTTTTTTCCTTCACTTTCGATAGCGAGAGCGTTTGCAATTTGTATAGGAGTGACAAAGCGCGCCACATAGTTGTCTCTTTGTCACTCCTATGCAAATCGCAAACGCTCTCGCTATCGACAATGAATGAAAGAACTCAGTATACGCACTCTGGACAGTGGACGCAGTGTGACGATTCGATGTACATTGCGTAACCGATTGAACACACATTAACAAGTAAGAAGACTGCTAGGTAATGGACATCTAATTGTTATTCATCATCAACCCATTATGTCCCCACCGAGGGGCGCGGGTCTCTTCCCTGAGGAAGGGATAGGCCGTTTATAGGAGTTTTAGTAGTTGTTATAAAGAAACGTAAAAGATAGCTTGATGAAACGCGGACCTGCTAGACGATTAGACAGGGGTAGCGGGAGAGATAAACTTGGGGTAGTTTAGTCACGGAGACTAATTCTTTTTAGGTGACTGACCCAGCGATAAATGAATGAACTTTTCTCCCAGAGCTGGTCATAGAATCTTAATACCATTTACACGTATAGGCGACCAGACATTACATTGATATTTGTCTATGTCGGCAACAGTACGCAGAAGAGTTAAGGAGCATTCAAAGATGGCCAGTAACTTATCATTTAACATTTTCATCAGACGTGTTCCAAGGCCACACGGTACTCAAGTCACACGTACAGGGGACATATTCAAGTGTATGAATGAGACCTGCTTAGTATTTGAGGTGATTTGAGAAAAAATGGTCAGAGTAGTTTGTTTTTTGCTGCCGTTTTCTCCACTAGATTCGGCCCCTAGGCAGTGGCTAACATTATAAGTACATTGGCATTCAACAAACAGAATGTAAATTCTTTGCGTTGAAATAAATATCTGATTTCTATATAGCTGGATAACAAAGCTAAAAATGTAAGTCGCTGGCTAAGACTGATCAAGTGAAATAAGTCACCGTTTTTCTGCCTACTCCCTTTTTGCATTTTTGTGTATATCTTGGTACTTAAATCTGAACATTACTGCGCTAACAGAGCCGACGAAAGACGGCCAATCACGGATCCCCTAGGGGATATCAAATGACACTATTCGGTCGAACACTTGCCAAGCCAAAACCGTCGCAAGAGCGTTCCTAAAACGGCGTCCCACGCAACCAGCGTCCGTGCGCCCCTAAATTAAAATGACGTCATGGTACAGCACTCCTGCGCTGCAATCCTCACACCAGCGCCGCTCCAGGGTCTCGACGGTCACGTTGTCTGTGTGTTATAGTTCGTCATCAAAATGGCCGCCCATTAGGTCGCTCCCGTAGTCTGTGGCCTCGCTGCCTACGAACACGTCGTGGTGGGCGAGGATTTCCTCGAAAGACAGCTTGTCGTCCCTGTCGTCGTCGGCGGCTTCGAACAGGTGGTCCACCTCCTCTTGAGCTATTTCGCTGGGGAGGTAACGGTACTTTAGTTTTGCGAGCCAAAAGTTGGTTGGTTCGCTTTGACTACTTTGACAAAAAATTGTGCTGTTAAGCTTAGTATTGCGGAATCCGAAATAAAAAAAATTGACAAAGGCTGTCAATGTCTGAGTGTTGCTAGTATGTAAAAACCAAATAACCCTAAATGATTTAGTTCCAAGTAAAAATTGCGTGTGCTATGTAGGTGTTTTTTTTTAGACTTTGCTCTTATGAGAATTACAGTATTAAATGTCTTTGATGTGATAAGGATTTTGGTCACATGAGTCTTCTATTCACCGTAAAAAAAACTACCGATTAAACCTATATATTTTATAGCGGTAACACCGCGTATTTTTTTTCACCGAATTAAAAAACGGACTGGAGCAATCTCCACCAATCCGGAATCGGTATGTCTGTTGTGGAGTATGGCCTATACCTTCCTCAGGGAAGAGACCCGTGCCCCTCGGCGGGGAAGTAATGGGTTGACTATGAACTCACTTGTTGTCGGGGATGATCCAGGAATTTATCTCTTCGGCGTCGAGCACCCCGTCGTGATTGTGGTCGTACTCGTTCTCGAAGCGGTCGCGCTCAGTCACTAGCCACTCCTTGTCTTGGCGTGCGCCTGCAGAACGAATGTAGAACACCCTTGTAGATTATTGGACTGTATGACTGATATGGGGCTGATGATAAATGAAAGAATCACTCGTAGCCCCGGCTGCCTGAGTGATCTTAAACGATCACGAAGGTAAAGCTACACAGGGCGTTCAGTGCATGGATGGATGACCGTCTATGACTATTGGTATTGGTGACGTTTCGGGTTTCCGCAACTCCACTATAAGTGAGCCTATTTTGCGTAACCGTCTATGACTAACGCTAGTGGCATTTATCAGAGTGGTTCCGTGCTTCGCAAGGTACGTTAAGCGGTTGGTGCCGGCTGCCGTCGATAGATGGCAGTCGTTAAGCCAAGTCAGGGCCTTAGGGCGGCTTGAAAACTTCTGACAGCAAGACCAACCACTAGTCTTACAAGCCTCCACCAATCCGGACTTGGCCCCCGTGGTGGAGTATGGCCTATACCTTCCTCAGGGAGGAGACCCGTGCCCCTCGGTGGGGACATAATGGGTTGATGATGATGACGTACACTGTGCACGCGCACCTTCAAGCCCAAGATCGGCTTCATAAGTCACCTGAGAGCACAACGGTGAAACCCTTCCCAACAATAATCGTGTGCCAGATAGCAGTCGCATATTGGATTCACCTCTCTACCCTCAAGGTAACGGGATTCACCACTCTAGCCACATGCTAACGTGATTAACCAACCTCTCTCGCCCTATGATAACGGAATTCACCTGTGTAGCCGCATGATAACGGAATTATATGTATTATTAATTACCTGTTTTTAATAATGGCTTGTGATTAATAAAATAAATAAATAAAATATTAAATTATTGTAAAAAAAAGGATTTTACATGTTTACATGTTTGTGACGTCGCTGTTTCTGGTTCCCACGACACAGGGTATTCTAGTATGGGGCCAGAAGCAATGTATGTGCCTGTATGTAAATGTTGTTATGTTATTGTATGTTATCGGACTCACCTCTTTCTCCTAGAAACTCGTTGAAGTCGATGTTTCCGTCACCGTTCTTGTCTCTCTCTTTGAGACTCTGACTGATTAGTAGCGGATGCATGGACGGGTGCTCCTCGGGATTTGTGAACACCTGTGCAGAGGCAATAAAGACCAATATTAATAATTATCACCAACCCATAGCAGTCCACTGCGGAAGATGGATTTCTCCCTGTATGAGAGGTTTTGCCGTAATCTACAGTACGCTTTTTAATTCTATGCAAAAAAAAATGACGCGGTGTTACCGCTATAAAAGCTATAGGTTAACTCGGTAGATTTTTTTTACCGTGAATAGAAGACTCATGTGACCAAAATCCTTATCACATCAAAGACATTAAAATTGAATTACTCGTAAGAGCAAAGTCTAAAAAAAAAACACCTGCGTAGCACACACAATTTAACTTGGAAGTAAAATGGGGTTATTTGGTTTTTACGTACTAGCAACATTCAGACATTGACAGCCTAAGAATTGTATGGAGATGCTCGGCAGGGGGATTGGAGATCGCAGTGTTTGGTGGTTTTAGAATACTTTAGTCATACATACATAAGCTCACGCCTGTATCTCAGAGGGGTAGACAGAGACTCGAGACTGCCACCTGCCACGACCCTGACACATCACTTTCGCTTCACTGTCACGTCTGATCGTTCTTAAAACAAGTTCAAAGTCCGAAAGTGGTCCTAAATGGAGCCACTAACCACTTCTCCAATGTTTCATACTGCACTTTACGATAGGGCCTCAAGCCAATATTCATCAACATTCGTTATTCTTTGCATGCACGCACGCCGGTTTCGGGTACTTTTTATCTTGTCCTTTGCTAATACATACCCTATTTGGTTAGACAGTGTCCATATTATATTATTTTAGTAACAATTTAGTTACTTATACAATGATATACAATTCTAGTTTATATTAGAAATTAGTAGTGGGGTTGACCCTTGCTTCTCGATCATGAGGGTCTGGGTTCGAACCACGCATGTACCATTGACTTTTAGTTACGTACATTTGTTTGTACAGCAACACCATTCGCTGATAAATTGTGCCCGGATAACGGCGACAGGCTTGCCACTTGTCACGTTTGGGACCTAATAAACTCGGCAAAACGTGGGTCCAGTTCTAGAGACTGGTGCCTCTGCCTACCCCTTCGGGGATAACGGGCGTGAGTTTATTTATTTTTTATTTTTATTCTAGAAATTAAATATGTATGGTTCCTAATGTTTTTTTTTTTCTAATAAAGATAAATTTATAGATAGAATATTCTTTATTGTATGTACACCAGGAATAATAATAATAAATAAATAAAAATAATAATAAATAGGAATAATATTTTTTCTAATAAACAATAATTAACAACAATAGGTTAGAACTACCTAATCTAATTCTTTTCATGTCGTCTTTATCTCTTTTTTCCATTCCTTATTTTAACCTCAAAGTATCTTCAACCGCACTACAACATACCTCGAACTCGTCAGCGTCCAGTACATTGTCGCCGTTCATGTCAGCCGCCTGCCACATCACCTTCTCGGAGCTGATCAGCTGGCCGGAGAAAAGAAAACAATTATACTCCGTCCCACGATCCTAGGAAACCAAATACTCGCATCTCATTGGTCATTGCGCGCGGCTAGAGATATAAGCGAAGACGGTCCAATTCATAAACGAACTTTTTATGTACAGGCACATATATTGCTTCTGGCCCCACACTAGGATACCCTGTGTCGTGGGAACCAGAAACAGCGACATCACATACATGTAAACATCCACGACCTTGAATTTTTTTTTTTCCCAAGCCGGGGTTCGAACCCAGGACCTCTCGCATGGTAGGCAGATGCGCTAGCCGCTGCGCCACAGAGTCATAGCATAGGGTAGGGCAGTGGCTATAAGGGACTGAAGGTCGCGCGCATTTACCAATGTAATACCAATTACGGTACCAATTTACATGTTTATATTTGTTAGCTTCTTTTATTTAATTTAGGGCTGATTTTTCAATAGTCAAATAACTTTTATCTGAGGAATAAAAATGGCGGTTTGACATAACTTTCATACATAAGCTGTCAAACCACAATTTTTATTCCTCAGATAAAAGTTATCTGACTATTGAAAAATCAGCCCTTAAAAATGTCTGTCGCCCATTATTTGTTTTTAATATTCTTTTGTTCCTTTTTTCTCTGTTTGTTTGTAATGCAGTGTAAACTTTGTGTATCTGTTACTGTTTTGACATGTTTTGTGAATTTGTTATTGTTTTGTTATGTTTTTAGTATTGGGTCATTGAATTAATTATTTCTCTCTCTCTCTCTCTCTCTCTCTCTCTATCGTTTTTGGGAGCTGGTTTTGTGGAATGGAGTATAGACAGAAGGTCGCGTTGGATGTAGAAGCATAAGGAACACCATAATGTAGTAAAAATCCACTGTATTAGTACAAGACAATCAATACATAAACGTCCACACACAAATTAGAAATTTACATCAGCGTGATAATATGGATGATCTGAGCCTCGATTCTGTTAGTGCATTATAGTTCAATTACAGTTACATGGTCGGGTAACGTGACACGTTTTTTATTTCCATTGCAGCTTAGTATTACAAATACGCGTGTCCGCGTCGATTTCAAGCGGCAATGAAATGAATTCGACGCAGTCATGCAACTGTCATCGTACTGCAATGCAATAATAGCAGAATCTAGGCACTGGTCAGATGGGTCAAATTATGGAATATTTTCTGAAGATACTGGTAACGCTTAATTAGTAAGTGGTCCGATTTTTTTTTTCATTTTGAGGTACGGACGCTAAAAAAATAATTATTTATTTTTCAAGAGACGTAAAATATAGCATTAAAATGTGAAATTTACTTTGCTAAATTCCGCCAAAATCTCACAGGCACTATGCGGTTAGTTCAAGCACCGCCCTTCCTCCCACTTTTTGAAGCAGAAGCAAGACACGAACGCACCACCACCAACACCAATACTTGTGTGAGACAATTGCATTAACTAACCGCATGGTGCTTGGGGATATTGGCGGAATTTAGCAAAGTAATTTTCACATTTTAACGCTATTATGGATTTCCGCAAAGCAACGCCTGATTCTATACAATAGAAAAATGATAGCGAGTGGTTGAGTGGACTGTAATAATGTGATGGTTTGCTGAGGGAAACACGTAGGAAATAAATACTTATGTTTTATTATAATTAGCAAGGCGTATGACAGTGGCAAGACCAAACAAACAATGACAAAGAAAATGGAAATAGCATCAAATATAAAAACATGACGTTTTATAACAAAATAGGTCGCACCACAGCCAGTCGCCAACTTTATTTTTCAGATTTTTTCTGTTTCATAATCTTATATCGGCGTGACATTGTATAAAAACTAAATAAATAAGTAAATTACTTTGGTTAGTTCTCCAGTTCAGAAAAGATGTGTTCGCTAAGTGGAGTTCAGAAATCCAAATAAAGTGCACCGAACCCAGTTTATTGACACACCAAGTTCTGTGCGAAATATTCTCCATATGACTATTCATGTACCAGACATAACTACAGGGAAATAATATTGGCTGACATAGTTACCTTGCGTAGGATATCGTGTTCCTAAAATTTCAAGTAATTATAGAAAAAAAAAATCAATTCAGTAGACATTACAAGTAAGTAAAGACTTCTTAATGACAATTTATTGCAGAGAACGTGAAAAACGTAGGAATGGGAAAAGATAACTTTTTACAGGTAGGAACCATCGTCTTCCCCTACCCCTTCGGAATACCGACTTGAGTTTATGTATGATAGCCGACTTACACCACTTTTTAAATCTCCCTTAAGTCTCCATTTAAATCGACTTATGTATGGACTGAAAAGACACTTCACTGGTACCCACGCGATTCAAAGAGACCTCGGGGTCGACCGTCGCTGGTGTGACGACATTGTCGAAGTCGCCGGTACAAGGATGTCCAAAAGCGACATATGAAGAGATGCAACATAGAGCCCTCCCGCTGGGAACGTTTGGCAGCACAGCGGACAGACTGGCGCAGGATGGTGAACAGCCAAGTACGCGAGTTCGAGGTTCAGCGCAAAGCTGACCTGGATACCAAACGCGACCAGTTAAAGGCTCGCCCACCTGCTGCCATAACATACAATTATGAGAACGGCATTCTCACGTGCCCTCAGTGTGCACGGAGTTTCGCCGTGAAGATAGGCTACATAAGCCATCTTCGAGCGCACCAGCGCCAAATGCCTGATTACTGGTCAAAGTGGTCGCCATGGCCGAAATCGGTGGGAACAATCTCACATCACTTTTAGAATGCATGAAAGACATAACATAATTATTTAATTTTAATAATGTAATTTTTATATTAATAATTACTATATTGAAATATGATGAAATGTATTGATAGTTATTATGTTCAATTGATTATTTTGCATTACTTATATCTATATATATAAAAGGAGAAGCTGACTGACTGACTTAGAATCAACGCAGGGCCCAAACTATAAGGGTTAGAAACTTGAAATTTTGCACAGGGGTTCTTTTTGTAACATAGGGGAGCACTAAGAAAGGATTTTTGAAAATTCATCCCCTAAGGGGGTAAAATGGGGGTTCAAAGTTAGTATTAAAGCCAAAAATTTATAATGTGTGAGGTAAATGGCTTAAAATAAATAAAATAAAAATGTTTGAATAATTTTCGTTAAACGCTGTTTAAGTATCATTTAAGAAAGTGGTGCAAGCCGGCTCAAGGGCTGGTTTCTGAATTGAGAATTTCAAGTAAGTAAAGTACCGTTCTGTCACGGTGTTTCCTAAGAGGTCTGACGAGAGAGTAGCTACTACAGTTAAGTAGTTACCTAGCGAAATTTTCGATTCAGAAGCTGGCCCTAAGCACAAGAAAATTTTACATCCGAAGTCAATGTTGCTTATCTAACAAATTCGACATGGTATGAAGTAATTACAGAGTTTTAATTGAAAACTACACGGGATTCAGTGCGGATATCTTTTTTAACCCTAAGGGATATGGGCGTGAGGTATGTTATGTTTAACAAACCGATTACTACCTCCGCATCTTGACGATCGTATCCTTTGACAATCACCTAAGGGAACAAAAGTGAATATTTCAGTTCGAAACATACTGACAGAAGGAATGTAACCGTACTGTTATTTAATAGCAGATTTGATTTATGTTTTTGCCCGAAGGCAACGGCTACCATTAACATAAGTACCTACATTTACATTAAACAAAGAGAAAATAAATTCTTTACGTTGAAATGAATTTCTGAGGCCTGGTCGCCTCGTATTTTGGAAAAAGATCACTTCACAATCACTTCACCTGGTCCCAAGCTAGGATACCTGTTATGGTAACCGGGCAAGGAACTTAAAGGGGACAAAAACCCAGGTCTTGGATGTTAGTTTAATTATGTTTAATCCTAGTATTTTAATGTAAAACCAACCTATTTCTCTATTAATGTTAACGACTCCAGTAATGTCACCACTGTCTAACCAAACCGTCTCGTTAGAGGCACGGGCCTGCTGATATTAATACAGGCTACTTAGTAGCCTAGCTATAGTAGCAGACACCTACTTGTTGCATTCATGTCTTCTCTTTTGTTAGAAATAATAAGAGGTTAAACTGAATGTAAATTTAACTATTTAACTATCAATGAAGATTTTATTATTATATTATTAAGTTGTGCCCCGCGGTGTTACCCGCGGTTCATCGATTTTCCCGTAGGAATAAGATATTTCCCCGCTGTAAAACGTAGCCTATGTTTTAATCCAGGGTATCGGCTAACTCCATACCAAATTTTATTAAAATCCGTCCAGCCGTTTCAGCGCTAAAGACTGACAAACATATAAACACACACACAAACTTTCACGTTTATAATATTAGTGTGATGTTTACATGTTTGTGTTGTCGCTGTTTCTGGTTCTAACGACACAGGGTATCCTAGTGTGGGGCCGGAAGCAATGCAAGTGCCCTTACCAGGCCGTTCTCGGTGGTGTCATCGGGGTCCAGGTCTTCCTCGTGGTCGACCCCGAAGGCGTCCTGCAGGTACTCGCTCCAGGTGACCACGCCGTCCCGGTTGTCGTCCGCCTCAGCCAGACGCTCCTGCGCCTCCTCCCGGGATATGTTTCTGGTCGACAGAGGCACAGAATACATAATAGTACAGGTACAGAAGATTCACTCCGCAAAATCAATTAAAAAGGGACTCTAGCAGCGATTAGGTGCAATTCAGATCGCACGGCGCTAAAAAAACTACGTCATATTCGCCTAAATGTTGCCTCTCTTTCTACCGCGTAACTCTTACCTCTTTTGGCGTCTAAATTCCTACCTATTTGCCACTCCGGACTAAAACATATCTATACTTCATATGTTAACATAATATACCTAAACATACGGCCTTACTAATAAATAAGGTATACACTCTGAATAACTATTTGACGTATATCAATTTATACTGGTTTAAACGCATTTAGCGTACAAATAACCAGTTTGTCAGACCTCGCATAACGGCTGTATACACAGCTCATAACCTTTATTAGTAAGGCCGATGGAGTATAGTGATAATCTAGACTCTTATATTTTTTATACTCATAGATTTTTTAACGGTTTTTGACCCTAGATAGGACATAGAAAAGTACATAGACATACATAAGCTCACATCTGTATGACCTGGGGCATCTCTTACCGGCCCTTCCACTTGTTTTTCGACATACTTTGATGATAAACAATCGCACGAAACTGCTTTACACTCAGAGCACAGACGGCAGTTTTATCTCTAAAAGTAATCTCTACTCTAATCTCTAATTTCCTGTCTTTACCAAACAATCTGTATCTATAAACAGGAATATTATGAAAAGGAAGTAGATATAGGTGAATGACCCCATTATACTGCCACTATACTTCGTTTCCAAATCGAACTCCTAGGGAGCAAAATACTCGTATGTTATTGGTTAATACGCGCGGCTAGAGACAAGCGAAACAATTAGCGAAGACTGTCAACTTCATATGGTAGGTTTATATGCTAATGAAGGTCACGCGTATTAACCAATGGTCGCATATGGACGATTTTCTTTCGGAGCTCGTTTCGTAGATTGGCGTATAGTTTATGTATACAAATAAATATTTAACAGATTATAATGGTGTGACGGTTCGATGGCATGATGACCACTATATTTTATTATTACCTTATCAATACAATCAAATTCAAATATTTTATTCACAATAAAAACAAAATGTTTCCTTTATTAACTGACGTTTTAGTTTTTATTGTTGTTAGTTCACAAAAAATAATAGATTACGCGGAGAAGAAACTAACAAAGAAACTCCACATTTAACTTTTTCAAAACAGTTTCAGCTTAATTAAAAAACTTTCAAACTTAAAATTATTACTCATCCATCACAAGCATATGGTCGTATGTTCCTATATTCATACCTACAATCTCAGCTCTTCGAGCTCTTTCTAATCATCGGACAAATATTTTGCATCTTATTCTATTGTTAAAATAATTCAGGTCCATAATGGCGTATGTAGTCTAAGGCCCTTTCTGCACTGCTCCGGTCTGGCGTCGGAACCGGAATCAGTCATGAGAAAAATATTCATCCGATTATAATCGGCAATGGACGTGACGCAGTGCTTTATTAAAATTCCTCGGTTTTTCTATTCGAGGCAGGAGACGTTTTCCACACATTCTATTAATGTAAATAAAATAGTATGGGAACATTTTCGGGTTGTATGCGCGGTGCAAAAACGTGTATTGTTTTTGTACGTCGATCACTTCGGCCCGGTAAAATACCGTTCCGATCTAGCAAATTATTGGACCGTCAAAAACCGGATGCCGGAGTAGTGGAGAAGTTTACTAGTATTCTTGTGTGTTTCGAAATCGGACCGGTAATTAACGTTTGCCGGACCGGATAAGTGGAGAAAGGCCCTTATAGTACCTCGTTGGCTCGCTCTCCTGTAAAGTATAAAAATGACAAATCCAACCAACTGCTTCCGACGTCGAGAATTCTCCTCTGAAATCAGTAGCACAATGCCTGCTATTACTCATGTCCTTAAGTGAGATTGCACTACGCTAAAAATAACGTAAAGCGTATTGGCATAAAGGATTCTTACTTGACTTTTGTCGGAAGAGTCCGACCAGGTTTCGCTCTGATTCATCATCAACCCATTATGTCCCCACCGAGGGGCACGGGTCGCTTCCCTGAGGAAGGTATAGGCCATACTACACCACGGGGGCCAAGTCCGGATTGGTGGAGGCTTGTAAGACTAGTGGCTGTCTTTACTGTCAGAAGTTTTCAAGCCGCCATAAGGCCTCTGACTTGGCTTAACGACGACGGCAGCCGGCACCAACTGCTTAACGTGCCTTGCGAAGCACCGAACCGCTCGGAAAAATGCCACTAGCACGCTAGTGCTAAGGTAATGCGTGCAGTAACGCTATAGCGTTAGTCATAGAACGGTCACCCATCCATGCACTGAACGTGCCTTATGCTTCCGCCCTTCGCATCATCGACATTCGTTAGTCGTTACATGCACGCACGCCGGTTTTGGGTACTTTTATCTTGCCCTTTGCTATTACATCCATATTTGGTCTAAGTATGTCCTCCTGGGGCGTACCTTAACGGCCCTTCCACTCTCATTCGCTCGATATATTTGCTTCGTCAGTCTGTCTTCCTTGATCCTCTCCACGACCCCAACCAACGCAACATTGCAAATAAAATAACAAAATGCGATAGAAGACATCAACTATCTGACCGATATGATAACTAATTAGTTTTAGAATTAGAGGTTTAAGATAAATTTATAGTTAAGATTACATACATTTCAAGAGAAATTATTATTCCAAATAGATACACTTGGCGGTTCATTTTATTGGTGTTGCTTAAAAGAACATAATTTGTCCACTGATGTATGAAGTGTTTATCAGCAACTTTTAATGTAACGGATAAATTGTCGTTGGGTCTATTGTTATGACCAGTTGATTGCTCAAATTGATTGAATTTAACGGTTGTGAATAGGTATGTATGTGCTTGACTATCCATCTATTGTTTATAACAGGCATAGCCAGATACAGAAATAGATAACAAATGTAGGCATGTAGATAAACTTATTTTGGCAACGCAATTAAGTTTTTTCTTCTTATTTTTGTACGTAGGTAATTTCAATATACAACTGGCAACCTAATTTGGCAGTTTCTATTGTCTGTTGCTACTATTATTATTTCTTCACACACAATAAATACAAATAAAATAAAATCAGTCAATCAAACCGCCCTGTGACATATCCGACCCAAAGGTTCCCATAACTGAAACTGAATGCGGGCAATTATCAGTTGTTCCAACTGCCTGCCCGTCTACAAATAATAATAATAATAATAACACTGGCAGCATTACTGCGCTGCACTGCTATGGAGATTCTTTGCACCGAACCCTGGGGCATACCCCAGAACGGTAGTCCAAGCCGGTTCCTTCGACGACGCCCTACATCTTTATTAAAGGCTTTCCCCTAAAAACCCCAGACCCCAGCGGGTCCTAAAGCCAGAGGCACGAAAAAATATCTGCTCATCAACTGGCTATATTTTAAACATTTAAACATAAACATTTACATACAGGCAAATACATTGCTTCTGGCCCCACACTAGGATACCCTGTGTCGTGGGAACCAGAAACAGCAACGTCACAACATGTAAACATCTAAGACCTGGAGTTTTTTTTCTCCCCAGCCGGGGATCGAACCCGGGATTTATTTCATAATAAACTGACTGAGGATAGAATATTGCTTAAAATGTGGGTAATGGAATTAAGAATTAATGAATCTGAAATAACCGAGACGTAGGTAGTTTACAATGCATTTCATACCGATTACCGAGAAATACTTGCAGTTTATGAGTTTGTAGGAGAGAATGCATATTTATTGTTTGATAAGGTGGTACTACGATTACAGTGTGTGTGGCACCTAAGTCAACATACAGTGAACTGAATTAACCCCCCAAAAAACTGATAACAACGTTTTTAATGAATAATATAATTTTGCTGTATGTAATAATAAAGCTTACCTTCCCCTGTGAGCAAATAAATGTGATATGATATGATAATTTACCTGTAGAATTTTTGTGGGCCAATCAATCACCATAATGTAACAATGAGTTTAAACTTGTTCTCTGGAACACCATAACGCAACTGATTATCAAATTGAAGAGTGATAGGCAAAGAATAATTTGCACAGTACTTCACTAACAAGTAAGCACTGTAATGGAATTTTGCAAGCTAAGATTTCCAGGAATAAACATCACACACAATGAGCTATTTGCGGTCTAAATAAACAAACTCACATGAAAGACTTCAAAATCCACTTGTACAGCTCTTCCCGGTCTATGATCTTGTCTCCGTTGAGGTCCATCTTGGGAAGCAGCAGCGCCAGCCGGGCCTTCGCCTCCTCGGGGCTCAGCTTATCAAACTCCTCAGCCTCCTTCACACTCCCTATGAAAAAGAAATACATCAGTCCTAGAGATAAGGGGACCGTGACTATCAACGCGTATTTCATCGACATCGCCGCGCGCTTCGACCGCCGCCGGCCGCAGAACTGAGCCAAACTAGTCGTTACCCGCGTCACAGTGCAAAAGGCTCAAAACGAAAAAGTATAACAAAACTGCGAGCACCTAAAATGGCTTCATGGTCGAAGTCTACGTTATGGTCGAAACCGCTGTAGTGCTCGGCGTCGCGGGGCTTGTAGGCCCCGTCCACATCGCGCTCGTTTGAGTCAACGCTGTGGCTGTGATGCACCGCCGCGGAGGCACAGTAAAATATCGTGTGATGAGTTAGCAGCAGCACCAGTGATAGGAAGTGTCGCGGTGCCATTTTTTTGTATCGCATCCGCTGTTGCACTCAGAGACGAGGTCGGATCTCAGTTTTATTGAATGGCATTTGTTATGTAAATGTACGATTTATCTCAAAAGAGATCTTTTCTTCTCGTATCTGTCGGACGAAAATATTTCTTATGACAGCCGAGCTCACCAACAGTGATGCCAGATCTGGGCCGACGAAAGTCGCACATATTTTGAAAAAAAGTAGCCCAAATCGCCTAAAAATGTTCCTATGTAGCCCAAAACGCTAATTTATTAACGCAAGCCCTTATAATCACCGCAAGGACTGTAATAAAGCGCAGTCCCGATGTAATTAATGTCTAATAAAATTATTAAGGCACCATTTCAAAATGTAGATTATTGTGATGAAAAACATGGCAAATAAACTTCAGTTCAACCAAAATTATACTTTTTTCATAGAAATTATTAAATTATTAGATAACATGCCATCGCGGTCAATCACAATCAAAGATTACTCCGCCTCATCATCATCAACCCATTATGTCCCCACCGAGAAGCACGAGTGTCTTCTCTGAGGAAGGTATAGGCCATACTCCTCCACGGGGGCCAAGTCCGGATTGGTGGATGCTTGTAAGAGTAGTGGCTTGTCTTACTGTCAGAAGTTTTCAAGCCGCCCTAACCGTAAGGCCTCTGACTTGGCAATAATGACTGCAATCTATCGCGGCAGCCGGCGCCAACTGCTTAACATGCCTTGCGGAGCACGGAACCGCTTGGAAAAACGCCACTAGCGTTAGTCATACAACGGTCACCCATCCATGCCCTGAACGCGCCCTATCTTGCTTAACCTTCGTGATCGTTTAAGATCATTCAGGCGGCCGGGGGCTATGAGCGAGCGACTCCGCCTCAGCTATTAATAAAATTAAGCCTTCCAAGCCTTCCTCATCATCAGCCTGAAGGTGCACAGGAGGGTCCAGCCAGCACCTTCTGGAGTACATTCATAGTTTTTGAATTGTGTAGTTTGATCATTGCTTTTGTAATAGGAAATCAGTTCACAAAACAATAAAATGTTAACAGAAAAACTTGCGTTGTGAGAGAGCCCGGCTTTTACTGGCTTTACTGCAGTAAAAGATTGCTAATTTGAACGCATCACGGTTTCAAAGTAGCCCAAAAGTCGCCGAAAAATTTTTATTGTAGCCCAAATGGCGACTGGTCGCCGATTGCCATTTCAGGTCGCCATTTCACCCTCAGAGATAGCCCAAATGGCGATAAATCGCCTAATCTGGCACCACTGCTCACCAACCAACAATGGATTGATTCCGTTTTCAGCCATCATGGCGTAAAGTTCAATTTTTTGTAACAAATGTTTTCCGAACATCCGTTAGGGCTAAAGTTTCGTACAGGCCCTGTAAAAATAAATATATAATAATAATAACCAACAATGGATTTGTTTTCATACTTGATAACAAAACGTAATCCCTTTCATCTCGCATTTGATTGGTAGCTTTTTTTTCTAGTACTAATCATGATAGCCAATAAAACGTGTTCATCACAGTGTCTATGCAAAGAGTACACAGAAAACAGACTGACAAACTTTTTTTTAAATTTTATGACTCACTGACAACAGCAGTCAGCCTGAAAGTCTGAAAATCTCCTTTCTTCGGACAACCTTCTTTGAGATGAATGACTTTACTGCGACAAGGAAAATACACATCTTGTGGCAAAGACATAGGTCAACATGTAAATAAATCCCGACTGAGGCCATTTGTACAAAGGATAACCGGCAAAAATGTATGGAGGCTGGTCCAAGAACCGACGTGACATAGGTATGTCATTAGAAAGGTTTTTAATTATACTATTCTTCTGAGACTACAATAGTTACTTGGTTACTATGGGAGCTCACTTCAAATAATTGTGTGAAAAAAGTTTTAGCGATATAAACATTTTTTTTTTCATAGACGATTTTTAAGCAATAAAAATAATTATTTCGTATTCGATGACATTATAGTGCAAGTATAAATATGTTTATGAGTATTGCTGGGGATTCAGAGTGCAGGGTGATGGTCAGTCTTTATCAGAACGTAAAATAAAAAAGTTTTCATAAAATATAGTTTTTCTAAAACCAAAGAAGATAAGTAAAACCAAAGCCATGATCAATGGTCACATTGATCCAATACCGGTCGTCGTACATGGTCACATTCTTGAAATCATTTCCGAATACACTTCATCATCATCATCATCGGCCTATGGTTGTCCACTGCTGGACATAGGCTTCTTCCATTGCACGCCACTGAGCACGGTCCTCGGTTACTCTTATCCAGCTCTTGCCAGCCGCCCTGCAAAAATCATCCCTCCACCGAGTCTGAGGACGTCCTACACTACGTTTACCGATCTGCGGTCTCCACTTAAGAACTCTTCTACCCCATCGGTTATCGGTTCATTGGGTGATATGGCTGGCCCACTGCCACTTACGAATACACTTACCTCGGGCAGATTCTGCAGTTAGGTAAAAACCATTTCGAGAAGGAGGTCAAGAGGAGGATTTAGCTGGGCTGGGCAGCGTTTGGGAAACTACGCCGAGTCTCCTCGTCATCCATACCACAATGCTTGAAAACGAAAGTTTTCAATCAGTGTGTCCTACACTCCTACCTGTCGTGCGTGACCTACGGAGCCGAGACATGGACACTCACGAAAGGGTTGGTCCACCAGTTCTAAGTCGCTCGGCGAGCTATGGAGAGAGCCATGCTCGGAGTTTCTCTGAAGGATAAGATTCGTAACGAATACATCCGACAGAGAACCAAAGTAATATTCTTCAGCTAGCCAATTCTCTGAGCTATACCAGCTCAGAGAATTAGCAAGCTAAATTGGCAGTGGGCTAGCCATATTTCGCGAAGAACCGACAACCACTGGGGTAAACGTGTTCTAGAGTGGAGACCGCGACTCGGCAAACGTAGTGTAGGATGCCCCCCGACCAGGTGGGATGACGATCTGCGAAAAACTGCAGGTAGATGCTCAATGCGGCAAGCTGAAGACAGGGCGCTATTCGCTATTCGACTCGCCACACACGGTTGACGCCGGTGGCCGCCCCACGCTACAATCGTCGCTGCTTGATTCTTGTGGCCCGCACCGGCCACTAACGCCGACATAAAACGCCGCCACACACCACTCGCGTGATTCCGCAACCCTCTCTCCCTTACCTCAGTTAACCTGTTCGAGTCGACGGCACCGGCAACGCCACGTAGTCTGTTGTTCATTTAAATAAATATGGATATAGAATTATTTATATCAGAGATTCAATCCCGTCCTGCGATTGCATAGGTTAAATAAAAAAGTAGCGGCCACCGACCTTAAGTGCCGGCCACCGGCCACAAGTGGCTGTCGCGCGCTTCAGCCACTATATGGTATATAGCCGCTTCTAGTTTCTTGTGGCGGCGTTTGTGGCTGTGGTGAGTGGCTCGTGTGCGGCGTCACTTAGCTCGCCTTATCGGGAAGTTCTAGTTAATAATAATTATAAGCCTCCATTAATTTTAGTTGGTTTTAGGTATCATAATATGATTGTTATATGGTATCATAATATTATCATTGTTGTTATTATTATCAATGTGAGTAAGAAATAACGGTTTCTTATGTTTAGATAAACAAAGGTAAAACAGATTATGATATCGAGTCAAATATACTAGGTAAAGACCGTTATCAATAGATAGTAAGCAACTCAATAGATAGCAAGCAACTTTGGGACCTAATAAACTCGGCAAAACGTGGGTCCAGTTCTAGAGACTGGTGCCTCTGCCTACCCCTTCAGGGATAACGGGCGTGAGTTTATTTATTTATTTTACAAGCTTCCATAGTAACTATTGTACAGTATAGAAATACCTTTCTAATGAGATATGTCACATGGTTATTGGTATCAAGGACCGTTTTGTCCGGTCCTCCTTGTAATCAAGTACGGAAGTCTCCAGTGGGAATTGAACCCACGACCTCTATTTTAGCATTTTAGCCTTATTTATAGTGCCATAAAAATTACTGTTAGAAATTTTTTGTAATCACGTGTTATATAGCCTATGATCAGAGTATGCACTTTCTTCGTTCTCTACTTTTCGAGTTAAATTGTATCGAATAAAACAAACCAGAGTTCAGCAAAACAATTTTATTCCAAAAATAAAGAAAGCATGCAGAATAATTTATAACAGGATAAAATAACAGATAACAGATAACAGTAGAACAGAATCTTTACGTAAAATTAATTAAGCTCGTCACAGACTGGCGCTAGATGTGTAAGTACAGCCTGTCAAGAAAATGTAGAAATTATAGAGTACGGTTTTGCTCAGACTTTTTGTCTGCGTTTGTTAATAGCTTGCACTTACAACCATTATATAAACTAAAATACTGAGCTATTACATAAAATAAGGTATTGTGCTCCAATAAATACAGTAAATGTTTAGTTTTTTCAATAAAGCACTCCACTTCCGGTTTCTTGTAATTTTAGACAAAATTACAAGAGATTATGTGTCATTTTTGTGGACACGCTGTAGGTAGGTAGAATAGTCAATCTGCGCTGCATTATAGAAAATAACTAGCTAACCCGGCAAACGCTGTTTTGCCAGATAAAATAATTCTTTTGGATCACCCTTACCATAGAGGGGTATAAAAATTAGATAACAACATATTCTCAGATCTACCGAATACCTATACATATGTATAAAATTTTATTAAAATCGATCAAGCCGTTTCGGAGGAGTAGGTATGTGTTTATGCTTGCACCACCGAATAAAATTCATTAAAATTAACTTTAAGTTAAAAAGAATTTTGACAGTTCCGCCATACACTATCTGTCAAAATTCTATTTAGCATAGAGTTAAATGGATTTTAGTCAGTAGGTAGTGCATGCCGGCCTTAGTTCACTCTGGTTCTAACGTCGTCATTTTACCTCCGAGAAAGACGTAGGTATGGCGGCCGTCTGTGACGATCGTTACCAAGATGGCCACCAGCTTTCTACTACATCAAGCTACTGACAGCCAATATGAGCACCCGTATCTTCCTACTAGACATGTGACTGGGGTAGAGCTTGAGGAATTTGGTCAGGTTCGCGCAGACCTCGCCCAGGACCTTGGGCAAATGCGCTCGGGTCACTGGGTTCTCAACGTCCAGGTTCATGATGGTGTCTTCTAGGTATCTGTTGGTAAGGAAGAAGACTGATGATGCGAATTACGTTGAAAAAAACACGATTGCTAAAGAGTCTGCAAGAAGACAATTCGCCATTTTTAGATAGATAGAATAACCCCCGGTTTCTCGTACACTAAAATAAGCTGTTAATCTACTGTTAACAGCTGTCTGTTGTCCAAAGTGCATACGAAAAAAAAACGTTTGACAGCAGCTGTTTAACAGCTGCTGTTAACAGTAGATTAACATTGTTAGCGTACGAGGAACCCGGCGTAAGTATTCCTTAAGGTCATACTAGCTCATTAGAGCCACCCGGCACCTACTCAGCATTGCAGCACTCAGCAGCACTGAACCAAAACAAACCCCATTCGTCTAGCTATCAAATTCCATAGTAATTGGTATCGGAAGGGTCAGGATTCCGAGAGGATTTAGAGCTACCAGTGGGCTCATTATGTAATTTTCGCAACGGATATTTATACCTCTTAAAAAGTCACGTCAACACAAAAACCGACGTCGTACGGAGTACTGTCTCGCTCTAACATAGGGTCTCAAAAGAAGATAGTGCTATACAGTAGTGGTATACTATACGTGACTTTTTAAGACGTATGAATATCCGTTGTGAGAATTACATAATGAGCCCACAGCTCCTCACCTGCACTTGAGCTGCGTGTCATGCACCAGGTCGGCAGCCAGTTGCTGCGCCAGCGACAGCAGCACGTGCTGTTGGAGGCGGCACGGCGGCGCGAACACGCGCGCGGGGTCGGCCGCGCGGCACGCCGCCATCACTAGCGTAAGGTCCGACGCCAGGAGCGCCTTCTCAAACGTACCGTTTACGTCCTCTTTCATTTGGACGTTGATCTCGGCTGCGCTCATCTAAGAATGAGGAAGAATTCAGTGGTGGTGGCGTACACACCAGAACCGTCTGTGACGATCCTTACACAAGGTGGCCACCAGCTGTCTCCTACCAAGGACGTTATCAAGGTACTGGCAGTCAATATGAGCACCCGTGCCAGATCCGTTATTATTTACGGACACATTAAAAAAATTTAATGCCTTACGGAGTTTCTACCAGTCAATAGCAGAATGAAAAGGGAAGAGTTGGTAGGCGCGCAAAAGAAGAGTAATAAAAAAATTCTTACGAACTATTCGGACAAGGGCTTTGAAAGAATTCCGAGAGGCGGCTTCACGAATATTATTAGGACGGGCGTTACAAAGACAAACGGCCGAGGTGCAGAAAGAGCTAGAGATGTAACCAGAGTGGTGAGACGTGGAAAAAATAAGATTTTGGGAGGAACGGAGTTCTAGTCAATGTGTGTAGGATAAGAAGGAAATCTGCGACTTGAGATATTGGGGTGTTGGGCTCGTTAAGAACAGAGAAGAGGGTGCAGAGAATTCGAAGGTTTCTGTTATCTCGAATCAGAAACCACTTCAACCTGGCGCGAAATTCTGACACGAGCAGCCATTGAACTGCAAAGAGGGGAACGTATTACGTATGTTATTATGTATGTATAACACGAATTGTATGTTTGTGGTCGTTATCAGTTAGAACTGCGACCACATATTATGGGCTCATTAAGTCATGAGTCTAACCAGCTGCACCAGCGACCAGCTGTCGATGGTATTCCTGATGGAAACTGTGGGCTGAAAAAGACTTCGTGGTCGCTCTCCGCAAATAACTCTGTTACCTACGGGCTCCTGGCAGAAAACAAATAGAAATTAGTCTCACCAGCTGTTCGATAGCACTCCGGCCCGGTTCGGCGGGCTGCGGCGGGCTGCTGGGCACGTACTGTGGATTGGAGGCTTCGTGGTCGGTGTCAGCTAGAATCTCGATCACATTACCGCGCCACTGCGTGACCTCCTTCTCCAGTATTCTGGAATCATTGAATAGTAGCTTCTAGTTTGAAATTCATAGGAATAATAGGGATAAAATCATTCGGGTTGGATTTTCTAGACCACCAATTAAATATTTAAGAATAAATCTTTTTGCTTGGGTAAACGTGTTCTTGAGTGGAGACCGCGACTCGGCAAACGTAGTGTAGGACGCTCTCCGACCAGGGTGGGATGACGATCTGCGAAAAACTGCAGGCAGATGCTGGATGCGGCAAGCTAAAGACAGGGCGCTATGGCGCTTATTAGGGGAGGGCCATGTCCAGCAGTGGACTAATATAGCTTAATGATGATGATGAAATCTTTTTGTATGTAATGCCCTTTCAGTTTTAGGCTTACGTAGCTAAGAAGGAAATTAATGACTGAAGTATTACGAACGAACGTACTTCTGTAAAGTCCCCTTGAGGCGTCGGAGAAGGTCAGGCGGAGGACCTGTACTCTCCAGCAGTCGGCGGTGGCGTACCAGAGCAGAGCGGACCGCCCGAATCGTCTTGGGCGAGCTGCGGGAGGCACTCGCGCTTATCTCCACTAGATATGGAGATGAGGAAATAACGGTATTATTAATCGCTATGAATAGCGATACGAATCTTCCACTCCCACTTCTGATATTGATGTCAGAAGTGGGAGTCTTCACCGAAGGAATTGGTGATGAATGTTAGTGCCGCCAGATATCTCATCTTCGTAGAAGGAAGATATAGAGATAGATATAAGTGCTCTAAATGAAATTATTCTTAATTTCAGGCTTACAACATCCTTGAAAATACATTCAAAGGTAAAACATATTTTTTGTTAGTACTGAACTAAGGTGTTTTCTCAGAAATTTGGCTTAGAAAACTTACACTATATAACTAAACTGTAGCATCGCTCAGTCTGTTCACACTATTTGACATCAAGTGTCCCAATACTGCCTGCCTGATGCCCTAAGCGATAGCAATTGGTGGGCAAAGTTCGAATAAAAAGCAGGGTATTTCTAAAAGGAGGGAAATCTCTACTACTACTGGAATCATACTAAGGGGGCAAAAGCAGAAAGGAGACCCGAACAGACCCATGTTTTATTTAACAATTTTTTGTTATAGCTTTCGATCTACTGAACAGATAAAAAAAATGCATTAAAACCTTGTGTAGAATGTATGAAATACTTTTCTGAAAACCGCTTTAAAATCGGTTCAGCCAAACGCAAGATAATCACGGACAAATACCCATATAAATAAGATCATAAAGATAAAATATCAAACTTGGGATCTCTTCAGGACAAGGTAGGTAGACTACGACTGAAATCATAGACAGCCATCAAGTTTCACGACTTACTCTCTCTGATGACGTCCTCCAGATCGTGGGAGACCTGCCGCATAAGCTGTCGGAGCGACCGCTCCAGCTTGGGCAGGTAAGAAGCCGTGACGTCACTGGCGAAGGAGCTCTGAACCACCTGCTTCACTGTCTCCGCTGTGGCTGCGACCACGTGCTCGCGAAGTGCCTGAAGGGTTAGTTACTTCGCGTTCAGGTAACCAACATACCACCGTTTTGTTTATCATGGCCATATAATATTTCAGATCTCAACATAGACCTCTGGGCCAATTCAATGGTAGGTGCAGTGATATTGCAAGACATGGTTGTGAGGCTCGGACACTGAAAGTAGTAACCTGTAAAAAGCTGGATGCATTTAGTGATGTGGAGTTGAGCTACCGATGTAGTTAAGTAGGTATATTGAGAACTAGTTAGGTTATTAACTTTACTCCGGATTGGTGGAACTCTTACAATTGTTAGTAAAAATTTACTTGACTTTTTGTCGGAAGAGTCCAACCAGGGTCAAGCAAGCAAGAAAGTTAATAATGTCTAGTGCTTACGAAAGTTTTACTTCAAAAACTAGTTGGGTTCGTTACGAATGTTGAAGTTCTAAGACGCGCCAATCGTTCCCGTGAACTATAGTTGACCATAAAAAAAGAAGGAAGTGCGGAATCTGCTAGGGATTTCGTTGCGAGTTTGCGACACGCCAAAGTGTAGGTAGGTAGGTACGTCTGAGGTAAAAAATTAAGAGGTAGGTAGGACGGTAACAGGGTAAACACACTAATAATGGTATGAGTTACCCGATATGAATATGACACTTGATGAGTCAAGTCAAACCAAACCGTGTTACTATGAGCAGACGCACTCCCAACATCAGGGTCACTTCGGTTGGCGTAGGTACGATGGAAGCTTACACATACGCTCGTGATGGTCCATCATTTCTGGTAAGTTCACAGTTTTAAGTAGATAGGTAGGTACTTCAAGGAAGAACTCACATCGCTCTGTAGGAACTCTGTGAGCGCCTCCTGGACTACGGCCTCGGCGGTTTTTGTGCCTCGTTTGACCTGCAACGCGGCCAGAAGTGCGTGCGCCCGCGTCGCGACGTGCGCCGCCGCCCCGCGCCCCGCCCCCGCGCCGGCCTCGCCCGACAGCGCGTCGGTCTCGAGACGCTCTAGTCTAGGAGCAGCGGGAGTAGGGTTACCAGATGAAAAAATCAAAAGACCGGAGAAAAGGCCTGATTTCCATGGAAAAGTCCTGAGATTTCATACACTTGAAGAATTTTCTCTCTAAAACGTATTACCTATTATCGTTTTATACACTGCGGACTTACCTCACGCTTTGCAACTTGCACAATGCACATCGCACTCAAAGCGGTGGGGCGGGGGTGGCAGCAGCATACTTTAGTTGGTATAACTTTCAATTAAAAAGAGATCCTTAAAATGTAACCTGTGTTTTATTGAAAATCCTGAGATGTCACGAGATTTGTAAAATCCCGCCGCAATCCTGAGAAAACTCGAAAAATCCGGAAATCTCAGGACAAATCCTGAGATATGGTAATCCTAAGCGGGAGGGAGAATACATAAAATTCGGATACATAACGGAGAAACATTCGGCGTGAAGCGGGATTTAAACACAGCCACAGCCTACAAAAAAATCTCTAGAGTAACTATTCATCATCATCAACCCATTATGTCCCGCCCCGAGGGGCACGGGTCTCTACCCTGAGGAAGGTATAGGCCATATTCCACCACGGGGGCCAAGTCCGGATTGGTGGAACCTTGTAAAGTCTTACTGTCAGAAGTTTTTAAATAGCAGAATCTAGGCCCTGGGCCTCGATCCTGTAGTGCATTATAGTACGATGGCAGATCCTCGGTCGGGTCACGTGACGTGTTTTTTTATACCATTGAAGCCTAGAATTATTGGTGAGTATACGCGCTCGCGTTGACTTGAAGCGGCAATGAAACTAAATCGCCATGTTCACGCAATTGTCATTGTACTACAATGCATTAGTAGAATCTCGGCCCTGTGCGTTTGTTAGCTAAGCAAAAAGGTTAAGTGTGCGTACTTTTGGAGCAAAGCCATGTCGATGAGTTCGGAGGCGATCTTGCTGTGCTCGAGCGCAGCTTTCTCCACAGCCTGTCTTGTCAGTCGCACGTCCTCACGCAGCGCTGCCAGCGCGCTGCTGTGCTGCTGGAATAGATCTGGCGCCCATGGACGCGGCATTGTAAAATGGTTGCTTAGATTTTAGTACCTACCTAACGTAGTCGAATTCGCAATACTAGGTACGTAACAACTTGAGGGTGTAGGGATCCTAGGGTGGGGGGGGGGCGGTTTTTTTGTCCCCAGTAGGGGTTCGAACCAAGGACTTATCGCATGGTAGGCGTGTGCTACCGCTGCACCATAGAGATCGTCAGAGTATCTAACATAACATTTACATAAAGGCACATACATTGCTTCTGCTGGCCCCACACTAGGATACCCTGTGTCGTGGGAACCAGAAACAGTGACGTCACAAACATGTAAACATCCAAGACCTGGGTTTCTTTTTTTTCTGTCCCCAGTTGGGATTCGAACTCGGGACCTCCCGCATGGTAGGCAGATGCGCTAACCATTGCAGAGGTCGTCAAGTTAGTACCTACTCACGTGATTGCTAATGATAAATCATCATTCACCTCATTTTACTTTAGAAATCTTATACCTTCACTTTGCTAGGGAAAGCAGGTATGACGATGAGCTACGAATATCAAGAAAAAAAAGATTGTAAGCAAGTTTGTATTGTAATTTATATTGAACAAATTAAAAACTACATCTACTATGGAGCGGGCCATGTTACGCATCACACTTGGATCATGTGCGAAACGTAGATATGTACCTATTCGACAAAAAACCAAAGTCGAAGATGTACGGGACATTTTGTTAGGCGGGAAGACTGCCCGTGGACTAAAGTAGCCACTGAGGGGTGGCCAAGAACGGGTCGACGGCAGAGCACCAGCCCGATGGGCCGACAACATTGTGAAAACAGCTGGGAAACATTGGACGAGGCTAGCACTGGGCCGGATGGGGTGGCGTGAAAGAGAAGAGGCCTATGCCCAACAGTGGGCTCTATTTACGGGCTGATTAGATAGATAGAAATTAAAAACTTATCAATCTTAGAACTCACCACCTAACTTATCAATCTTCTGCTCGAGTCCCGCTACCAAGTCGCCGTCCAGGGCCGTCTTCTCGCAAATTCCGCTGTCCTCCATCGTCCCAGCATCCTTCACTTCCCCAGATGTGTCCAATTCGGACTCAGTGTCATTAATAATGCTAACCTCAATGGACGAGGTGCCAGACCCCGGGAGGTGGAGGTAACTCGAGGTACCATTTTCGTAATGAAAGCGCTCTAGGGCGCTGGATAACTCGTCTATATCAGTATGGAGGGAGGTGATCGATTTAGAGCGTCTTTTTATCGGACTGATGTCCATTTTTAAGCAGTTCCTTTTGTATTATTTTCACTATTTCCAGAGGTTTTATAACAGTTTCAGATAATTGAGGGTAACGTGGAGTTGTTTGAGGTTGTCATTATTGTTGTACTATGTACCTACCCGCGTTATTGTTAGTTTGTAGGGTCCATGCCCTAGTTTTGGCCCACTCTTCGTTGCTATTTTAATTACTTCAGAATAATTTAAATAAGGCAAGATAATGTTTGGAACCATATACTGTCGGAATTTAAAAATATGTAGTTATGAACTTCAGCTTTCGTAAGCATTTCACATTATTAACTTTATTTCAGATATACTTACTTGATTTAAGAAAAGTGAGTAAGTGTATCACCACCAATCCGGACTTGGCCCCCGTGGTGGAGTATGGCCTATACCTTCCTCAGGGAAGACCCGTGCCCCTCGGTGGGGACATAATGGGTTGATGATGAGTAAGTGTATCCGGAATAAAGTTAATAAGCCCTGAATTATTTTCTTTCATTGGCGAAGTTAGGATTTTTTCACTAAGTTTTGGTTAAGTTTTCTCCCAATCAATGTAAAAATATGTCTATGTAATTCATACAAGGGTCAGCAAACTGCCACCAATCTGCCTATTATAGGCATAATACTTTATATCGCACCTTCGGTAGTACAAGGGCACAACTGCACTTTTTGTAATTTTACAGGAGAGCCATTTTAAAGTTTTTTTTTGCATTCAATGTCATATTACTCGGCTTTGTATTGCTTCAAAGTGGTTGTTTTTTGTATGAAATACGACCCATATATTTGTGAATATGGCCATGTACTTTACAGGTGTCAAATGTTTTTTTGTTAATTGTTAATAATATTTTTTCAAAAAAAGGGGTACATTTATGCCTTTCTTCCACCAACATTTAAATCATTTTGTAATTATGACCATATTTATCTTTCTTTTTTTGATGTGTTTGAAATAGAAACAAGTTTATTTTTTGCAAAAAAATAATTTTATTTTATAATTATACATCTTTTATAGGAAGTTATGGTGAAAAAACTTAAAAATCTGTAGCGAAACTCTTTGGGATTTTCCTCAAAAATACTCTAAAATTAGCGACAACATTAACGTCGTAAAATCTTTTTCTATATTAATCAGTCAGTTTTTACTTTACTATAGGACGTTTTTTATGTAAATAAAACAAAACTAAACAAACATAAAACTACACACAATCTTCATAGTTATTGTTATACAGACAATTTTTGTTATTTTGCAGTTAATCTTTAACAAAAAACGATATAAAAGAAAACGTATCTAAGAAAGAAATCAAAATAATACGTCGGAGCTGGACGAACTGGAGAAGCTGGCAGGACTGATAGGTCCTATCAAACGTTTAGAATGTTTTGCACGGCGGGGAAGCTCATATTCTGAGCCTTCACATGGTGAACAATCTCCAGCATTTGAGGAATCAGCATAGATTGTATTACCTAAAAAAAACAACATAGTTTTCCAGTATAATTCGCCTCTGCTACGACATATCAAGCAATTTTAGATAAAATTTATGACTTACCTGAGGCTGCATTTGCTATAGGTATAGCTTACAAAATAATGTTTGGATTATCTGCTGTAAGTGTATAGACATTAGCTGCAATCGAAGAATTTTGAAAATATAATGAATTTATAGATTAAATAAGAGAACTTAACAATACGGCACTACCGAACAGTAAAGATTATTCATACTCATGAATGAAGTAAGTTTTGAAGGGGTCGTTGCCTTATGGAGCTCATGTCTTGTCATAGGCTCATTAATTGCTTTGTGTTTCATCGTACATGAATCTGCTTCCATAATGTTGCTTTCCATGAAATTGGGGTCCTGATTTTCGAAATCATTATCATTATTAGACAATAATGATAATGATTTCTAAAATCAGGACCATGTTTTAGTTGAAGTGTCTAGAAATAAATCGGATTAGTATAATTATTTATCAATTAATTAAACTGACTTCAATTAACTTAACTGAAGGTAAGATTTAGAAATGGGCATATAAGAAACTTGGAATGACAAAGTCACAGTGTTATAACTACTCAGAGTTAGAAAATAAATTGGAATAGAAAGTATGAATTGTTTTTATGTCTATTTTATAAAAACATGTATAACAACAACACCACATTTGTCCATAAGACTATAAAATAATAAAAAATATTGGAAGTACAAAGTCTCAAATGTTGCAATGGCTTTGTCTCTCCAAATATGAGCGCATGAAAAAGGCATAAGTGTGCTAAATATGACTTTGTCTCTCCAGGAATATTAAATATCAAACGGCATATTTACCTTCGCGGCTTCAAAGCCGTCAACGCTCCAACATAAAACCACTCCGCGCGCGGGCGACGGCGCAACTGACCAATGAGATGATGTTCCTCCAAAACGCTCACTCAATCGACCCAAAATGACAAAGGCACTATTGCCATCTAGCTACTTTTAAACGGAATCTAATGGGAGTATTTGTCCCACCAGATAGAGGAGTGTTTTTAAGGCAATTCTGCATATTTAACTCATTTTACGATTTTTTGTAAGTTGTGCCCTTGTTCTACCGAAGGTGCGATATGTTTAGGTACTTAACTAAAAGTAAACAATCGGATAAGTCTTTTCATTGAAATATATACTTTTTAAATCAACATTTTTGCAAATTAAATGTGTTTTTATGAAATTACTTTTAATTTCACATTGAATTGGTAATGTGTAAAGATTTTGGTTTAATAAGTGTACATTTTAATAAAAAGGCGTATCAAGATTGTTTACTTTTATTTATGTACCTAAACATATGAAGTATAGTAGGTATAGCATTGAAGTGGTAACTTTACAAAATAACAAACGCGACAGTCAATATACACACATTTATTACAGATATGCCATCCTAAGTAGTAACATTATAGCTCACGTGAAACAACTTTAACTACCTACACTATAATACAACTATGTATCATTGTTATATCGTTAACAAAATTACCTTTGCTTCATTGGTTGAAGCTTTGCTGCTATCTGTGTCCATTTCTCCAGATCCGGACTGAATAATGTTACCGGATCGAAGTTTATATTTTTCAGTCGGCAACACCATTTTTTCCCGCCAGACGTGACCAAAATTGGGTCGATAACAGGTTGACTGACCCACATAGGCCTTGAGAAATTGCAGCACAGCTTCAACTGTATGTATAATAGTTGTTAACAAGAACTGTCAAAATTTACGCTAAGATACACAATATGGTGAAATTAATTAATATTAATTTACTTACAAAAAACATTCATTTGATCACCCTCTCAACAATGATATATTGCCTGTATATTTTATTTGTATTCATATAAATATAACTTGATTCTGGATAATGTTCAAATAATTATAAAGGTGATACAATTGGAGATATAACTTAGGAAGCACTAATAAATATAATCAGTCACTAAATTAATTCCAGGGTTAGGTAGGAATGGAATGTAGTTACATTTATAACATTAATTTTAGTTTTTTCATAATATTTTTTTTTCAATCGATAATAATTAAACCATCCTATTTCAATTGTGCTTGGGTGAAAAAGTCAACAACGTAACCTCCAGTCCAAGTAGACAGTCAATTTAGTTTTTGAATTTCAAACAAACCTGGTCGGACTCTTCAGACGAAAAATAAGTTGTGTATCGGGAATAAAGTCCTAAGTCCCAAAATCCCCTTTTCTGATTGACCATCACAGCTCGCCAATTTGCTTCTATTAGATATTTCTTGATTGGCTGTTTACAGTCAGAACTGTCTATGATTCCTTCTTTTTTTTTACTCGCACAAAGCAGTTCTTCCGACATAGGTCACATATGAAGGACAAGGATATATGATTTTTTCATCGGCAGCTCTATACAACATTGTCTAAAGCGCTACCTTAATAAATATCATAATACTTTTTGCAGTATTTTTATAAAAAATACTCGAGATTTAATACATTTTTTTAAATAAAATTGGCAAGCATTACGCCCAGTTTTACTCTGTCCTTGTGTTTTCGCCCTTCGAAAATCTTGCATTCGTGGTATGTATATTTAGATTAAAATTAGGTCTAGTTATAATTTAGTGGTAGTGGTCTTGACATACGTGATAGAACATCGTTGGTTCACCCGCTAACTCTATGAAAATATAAACTACAACTGGGTTCTCAACTCTGATATTACTGACATATTACTGACAATTATATAAAACGTGGATTAATAAATAAAACTATCAAAATAATAAAAGAAGAAATAATTCATTACAATTTGGAATACTTTCAGTACCTAAATAAAATATGTCCTTTAACAATTTATATAAAATTCGAACGTAGCTAAGATTTAAACTAAACTGTTTTATCATGAGCAAATGGTTCGATAATAGACAATAATATGTGGTAGGCTTACCTAGAATAATAAAAAAAATATAGAATATCACAAAGCATTGTAAATCTAAAAAGGAAGGCCCTGAAGTTGTAAAATTATACCAAAACCTCAATGTCAAGAAGCACTCGCTAACTATGTGACATGCATTTTATGTATTTATAATATTGATAGTCTACAAAGGTGTATAATAATATTGCCTCCACTATCATATTCCTACACTAGTTTCTAATAACAAAAAATATATTTAAATTCTTGAGTAATGTTTTGACGAATTACAACAATCGCTAAGATATTACACCTGTGTTTCGAAGTGACACCTAGAAAACCTCTTCTCTATTTCTATGTAATGATAAACAATGCACATCATACACGAATATATAGTTTTCGTAAAGACTTCTTAATCTTGATTAGGGGTAAAAGGAATCAAAAAGATGTTCCCTGATTTTTTTAAATAAAATAAAATAAATATGAATAAAAAATCCCTCACGACCCTCGCCGCGAGATAGCGCTAGTGAACTTCACAATTCAGGCATTTAATTTACTATCTTTAGGACCAGAACGCCAATAGTTTGGGCGACGAGCAACCGTCTATGCTCTAGATGGGCCTTTTCGTAAAATGATCCATCCCTTCAGCGCCATCGAATATTAACAGAACGCACAAGTGGTCGGGTCAATTCGTGAAACCGAACATTACCGATCTTATGAAAACGCAGAATAGCCTCACTTCGGCTACGCTCGGTTTTCCGAGCAACTCCGAAAAAGTTACTAGTTACAGAGTATGCTCTAAGATTAAATGGTCGTTAAATCTGCCATATTGAATCTTCTTTCTTAAATACAATTTAAATGTCAGCTTTATTGTTTTCAGAATAAGATTTGCGCTCCAAAGTACCGTAGTCTTAAGTTTCCATTATTTTCCTACAATTTTTCGGCTAACAATATTTTTTAACATGTAGATGAAATTAAGACTAGTTATTTACATCATCGGAGCAAGAGATCTACGACGGCAATAGTTTTTATTTCATGTAAAGTCAGCAAAAAAAAATGCTAGCAAAGTCGACAATTAAACATTCTATATTTTAAGGTACATCCACATTACGACGGGCCGGGGACTGGCTCTTGTCACCAATAAAATCTATTTTATTTACAACTAAAGTGAATTAAATAATATTTAAAATGTCCAGTATCGTGTAAGTGTAGACAATTACTGCTGTTTCTGTAATTATTTTTCCAATACACAATAAAGAATCTTCATATCTTATTTCGTAGACTAAGAAAGTCATTGAAAAAATGTAGAGGGTTAGACTGAGACCATCCTGACAGATCACTTTCGGTTCATATACATTCATAGTCTTTGCATGTTGTATGCACGCCGGTTACGGGTTTTCCAATTTACAAAAAAACAGAATTTTAAACGTTTTTTGTAGATACTTCTTTTAGGTTTCGCGCTGTATCATATTCTATAATATGGATTAAGGATAATTTTGGGTATGACCAGCCAGCCCGGAGTAATATGGATAATCTGTTTTCACCAATGTCCGTCATAAAACCTGTCGACAAAGCCAGCCTCAACTATCAAACATCTATTGACATCTTCTGACTCCTGCTGTTAATGTAATAACAAAAACCACCACCGACGTCGGACCGCCACAGACTAAATAAATGCCGTCGAGTTTTGGCTTACAATCTCATTACAATCTTAAAGTCTAACATAATTGATATGATAAATTTAACTAGCTACATACATACATGACGATGATCGTCCAACTACATACACCTTTTGTGGCACACCGAAGCAAAATTCTAATACAAATGGGATCGCTACAACGAATAATATGAACTAAGGGCATTTTCAGATGACAAGCGCTTAACGCGCGTTTTGATAACGTGCGTTTATAATAAATAAAGCGCGCATTGAACGCTGCGCTAGCGCGTGTCAACGCGCGCTTGAGATCATTGGCTTTCCATGTTTCCGTTCAGTTGAGGGCGGGCTTTCGACGCGGATAGACGTATTTTGGGGTTCAACAGTTTTAGTTCGTCCAGAAATCCTCCGAAATGGAAATCGAAGCTTTTAATACGCAAATATTTCTAGACGAAATAGATAAACATCCTGCGATATGCTACATGACAAGCAGCAATTATTCTGATAAGAATTTAAAGAGACGGGCTTGAGAAGAACTCGTCCTCATATTCTGTGAAGACCATGAGACCTTGTTTTCTGTCCCGACAGCGCACGTTTTAAAATCGCTTTTAAAACTGTATCTACGTCCATCTTCGATAAATGTAAGAACTCTGCTGATGAACCATGGCAGCCGCGACAACTCGCGTTCAAAGCTTCACTCGCGTGTCATGTAAACACTATACAAAATATAACGCGCGTCCAACGCGCGTTGAACGCTTGTAATCTGAAACTGCTCTAAAGGTCTATCATCCACTTTACAAAGGGCCAGCGACATGCGAATACTTACAAAGTTGAGGACTACAATGCAAGTGCAAAAACGCGTGTCTCCGTGGCGTGCCTTTCGGCCGCATGTGGGTGGGATTTTCTTACAGCAAGTTATGTAGTCTCGAACCTAAAAATATCTAAGGTTTTTTTGGCGCTCACACGTCGCCGGCCCTTTGTGGGAGTCCTTTATAGGGGGACGTACCCGTTGGTGTCCATACAAGTCCATAAACGTGGTACAAATCCCATTCATTGTACAGTTTATAAATACAATCGCGATTGGATCTGCAAAGGCCCAAGGCAGCAAGGGACCCTGAGACGATCAATTGGCTTGTTAATTATACGTTTAGTAAACCGTAATATTTTATTTACTTATCTGCGAAATGTTATAGATAGTATAGTATATTATTGTATAGTAGTCAATGTCTTAGCTGCCAAGTGCTTCTTTTAATTATCGATCGCTTTGAAACCGCATAGATCGTCTCGTAAAGGGATATCCGTCACCAATGGAAAAAAACCTCTGAATAACCTAGGACATTAATATAATTAATTATGTAGGAACCTAGGCTTCTGTAGGTTCTAAAAATAGCTGTCATAATTTATTATTGAGATCGAGGGTTTCTGAATAAAGCATTTCACTAAGTAAATACATGAGCAACGTTCTGTCACGCCCTTTACTGAGAAATGTTACGAGACAGCGCTACAGCTAAGTAGTTACTTAGCGAAATTATCAATTCAGAAAATGGCTCTAAAGACCGGTGTAATTAAAATTTCTCTAGAAACTAGTCCTCAGTTGTAACATCATCGAAGGTAGGATTTTTTTCCACTGGTCCGGTCCCACCCTCACTGCGAGATTAGGATCGCAGCGCTATAGACTACGGTACGGAGCTTGGCAGACTCACAGCCGCTATTTGAGCGAGGGCACGCCCGTGAAGGATGTGGGCTGTTCGTTGGGCACGAGGTTGGCTCGGGGCGCGGTGGTGGGCAGGCCCGCCTCGATGTTGGCCGCCGACGCCCGCATGTCGCTCAACGGGGCCCTGCAGAGGTCGTGGTCAGGGCTTAGATTCTGCTAATGCATTGTACTACAATGACAGCTGCATGGGCGTGGCGATTTGGTTTCATTGCCGCTTCAAGTCTACGCGCGCACACTTAACAATCTAGCCGCCAGTGGTATGAAAGAACACGTCACGTGACCCGACCGTGTACTAAAAACGTACTATCGTACTAAAATGCACTAAAAGATTGGAGGCCCTGTTTATTGGTGCATGCAGGGCCTCAATTCTGCTAGTGCATTATAGTTCAATGACAGATACTCGGTCGGGTCACGTGACATGATTTTTTATACCAGTGACGCCTAGGATTGGTACGCGTGCGCGCGGAGATTGGACGTGGCAATGAAATGAAATCGCCGTGTGCCATGCAGTCGTTATTGTCCTACAATGCTTTAACAGAATTTAGGCGCAGGTGTTGATACTGACTCCCGGATTCTACGGTTATAGTGGGGTTTGCCAAACTGACATGAGTATTATTAACTTGATTTTTTGTCGGAAAAGTCCGACTAGGTTATGTCACAAGTAAGTGTATTACATACGGAATAAATTTAATAATGTGTAGTGCTTTAGTTCAGAAATGAGAATCTCCTCCAAATTACTGTTTTGAGTAAAACGGTATATTATTATTATTATAAGTCGCGCTATGTTGGGTTGGCGTTTCAGATGTTTTTATTGAACACTGTTTTAAAGATCAAAAACAGCTTTAAAGTTAAAAACTGATTTTTAACCCGTAGAATTTTTGGTGTGCCGATGGGCTCACCGTGACAATGATTTTAAAAATGTTATTATCAAGGTCATAACGCAACAGATAAAAACTTGAAAATCAGTTCAAAACATGGTTTGAAATTGTTTTGTTTATACGAAATTTGCAAACCATAATCTTTTGAAAAAAAAAACTATAAGAAACAGACATTATAAATTTGTAGAGGAGCACAGATTAATATTGGACCACGCGTCCAATATTAATCTGTCATCTTTTCTGAACACTAAAAAAGTAACTCTAGGGCGGAAGTAGATCCAGGAGAAGTATCAACATTCTGCAGCAAGTAAATATCTACGTAGAGATAAGTGCTATTTTTGTGGTGTTACGCGTTAATAAAATATAAAAAATACAGGTATTGCAGAGAGACCACCAGTTCTATCCAACAAGTCTATGGGAATTGACAACGAAATACTGTGTTCCACCTATACAGGGTCTCGATTCTGTTCCTGCATTACAGTACGATGACAAATATACGGTCGGATCATGTGACATGTTTTTTTCGTACCATTGACGCATTGGTTTGATATGTGTGCGCGCGTAGACTTGAAGCGGCAATGAAACTAAATCGCCATGTTCATGTAATTATCATTTTACTACAATGCATTAACAGAATCTAAGTCCTGGTACCAACACTGAAATATTTAAAAACTAAACTTTAGTACGGAATCTAGTTATTCATTCGAACAGATTTGTGAATTCATAGGCAACTGCAACATTGAACAAAATATAATAATACTGTATTGATAATCTGATATACATATAAATTAGAAAATAAAGTTGGGTATATCTTTCTGCAACGCCTTTACAAGGATCTGTCTAAAATGTAGCTCATATGGTTAGTCGAAATCAGTGCTGGAAAAAAAACAAAATCTGTAAAGTGCAAAACAGAAACAAACAAAATGTAGCCCATGCAAAAAACACAAAACAAAGTGTTTGACAAGTGCTAACTGAACCTATCGCCTGGTATAAGACATATATGTAAAGTTAGCACGGACATAAAAGCGTTTGTATGCCGTTCAACCTGAGTTCAGATTACTTCAACATTTACATACTGTTTGTTGAATGCCAATGTACAATGTTAGCCACTCCCTACAGGTCTATTTGGAGATGACCTCTGACACTCTGACCATCTTTTGTCAAATCATCGTAAGCCTAAACAATGTTTCTACACGATGTATAAAATTATTTATTTAATTAAACCTCAAAAGTCCGATTAAAAATATTTCTTTTTTCTTTACGTCCAAAATCACACATTTTTTATTTGGAAAAGAGCGACTTCAATTAGGACACTAAATAGAAGAAACTGATGATTCTGTCATGATGTCATCAACAGATCTCGAACAAATTATATAATTTTCATACTCTACAGTACTCTACTCCGTACTCCAAAGTATTAACACGTACTCTATACTCCACAGTATTAGTAATAGAGCCGAGCTAGAAAACTAATTTATTTGATGAAACAAATCCGAGATTTGACTGACAAAAACACCCAAAGGCTTAGTCTATACTGCATTATGTGAGTCTATACTTTCTTACTGCATCTCAGCCTGGGGCGGAGCTGCTAAAACCCATCTGCTACAACTAGAGAGAGGTCAACGTTCTATCTTAAAGGTCCTGCACAAAAAACCATTTCGCTATCCGACCTTCACACTTTACACGGAATGTGAAGTTTGCACAATCCGACAACTCTTTATTATAAAATCAGTTCTTGTGGCCTATAAATCTGTACTATCTGATACAAATATCACCAAAATTCTCAGCAAACGTGTAATCAATTTAAATGTGCCAAAAATGAACACAAGGTTTGGTCAGCGCTTTCCCATGTTTTTACAACCCTTTCTCTTTAACAAACTGGTCAATAAATGCTCCATTATTAACTGCACAGTAAAAGAAGCTAAAAACAATCTAAAGAGCTTTCTTTCTAAACTAAACTACAATGATACCGAATCTCTTATGAATGTTCTATAAAATGTAAATTCATTCAACCACCCATTAAACGACACACACACACACACACACACACACACACACACACACACACACACACTCACACACACACACACACACACACACACACACACACACCCTCACACACACACACACACACACACACTCACACACACACACACACACACACACACACACACACACACACCTTATTTAGTCAATTACAAACAGAACTGTAACCTAGAACACATCTTTTGAAAATACAATTAAACAAAAAATTTCAAAATTTTTACTTTAAACAGTAGGTAATAAGTGATATTAAACTTTAAATTCCAATGCTATGCTATTTATATTTCACATTTGGGTATTTGACAGGATGTCAAATGAGTTACTCTTAAAACGGAATTCTGTATGAAAATACCTGCTTGTGACGTCACATTTCGGAGCATTTTCTTTGTGTTTCATTTATTTAAACATTGTAATAACTAGTAAATGATTAAAAGAAATACAGTTTCCGATTCATTTTGTAATTTTTGTTTAAATCGAGCATCTCAAATAAGTTATTGTTGATAGTGTCAAATACCGTATTAGTTGTTAACTGCATCCTAGTCTTGGTAATGTTTAAATATAGATTTTAAAATAAGTTTTATTGTTAAACCGTAACGATCGTTCTCATGCGCTTGTAAAACATTACCTTTAGGCCGCCACTATACAGGCTATTTGCTTAGTGTTGAGACCAATGTAATTTTTGTATGAAATGAAATGAAAATTAAATGAAAAATATTTATTTTGTACTAAAAGTGTTACAGAAGTATGTGTACTTTCTTTTGCAAATAAACGTATTTCTATTTCTAGTACGTACTCCGTACTCCACAGTATTAGTAGGTACTCCATACTCCACAGTATTATTACGTACTCCATACTCCACAGTATTAGCACGTACGTAAATGCTAACGTTAACGGAGGCATTCGGCGTTTGTTCTCATTTTTCTGATTGGTTCGTGCACACGACAAATATTTACCTCTTACATCTGAGCACTCTACACAGGGTGCACTCAGGGCGACATGGCAATCAAAATGTACTACACGTAATTTGAACTCAGCTCGAAAGAGCGCGCAAACGCCCTCAATCCCGACCGACATGCAAAACAAAGCCTACGCGAGCCAACAACTATAAGAGCCTATTTCACCAATCAAACCGAACGGGGTTTGTCACTAACTGGAGTTCAAAAATCCAAATACACAGCGGTCCAGCCTACTAAGCCGCATTGACACTATCAAAGCTAGCTTGAAAATAGCAGCGATTCTCAACCCCTCAAGCCCCGAGGACCCGCCAGCGGGTCCGACCGTAAACTATGGCGCATACCGTCATGCCCCGTAGTCCGGCCGGCGGCGGGACGGTCTTGCGACGGGACTTTAAAAACGAATTTTGAAGACGATATAGACCACAGTCGTATGAGCATGTTTTATTCTATAAATTATAAATTGAAAATTATGTTATTGGACAAATGTTATTACAATGTAACGGAATTCTTGACCGAAAGATGACTTGTAATGTCGTAGACGTAAATCGGATATTATTACTGAAATTGTTTATTTTATTTTTAATTTTTCCAGAAGGGGAGGCCTTTGCCCAGCAGTGGGACACACGAGAGGCTACGTGAAAAAAAAATCCTGACATTTAAATACTTTGTTTAAAAGCTAAATCTATTTCGCTATTAATTTGTACATCTACAATGGCAAAACATGCAGGACAAATATTCAACTATGTACCATCATCTTCAAAACTCATGTTTGACAAATAAATATATTTATTCTTTGAAAAACTGTGATAAATTTCAACTATTACTCAGTTAATAACTAACTTAGCTGTGAAAGAAAGTGTTCTAGACCCGAGGGGTAAACTTTATTTTATAGCGAGACGCCATCTTGTTTTGAGCTTTCACACAGAGGTAACCCAAGGACTTTGAAAGTTCACTTTGGCTGGGCACGTAGGTCGACGGCATCCAACCAAAGTGAACTTGACAGTCGCTTCGATAGTGTTGTCTGAGTGTCAACGCGGCTTTAGTGACAAATCTCGTTCGTTCCGGCGGCGCGTTCGCTAAGGAGGTGAAGTTCCGCGATTGCCTCGGACTTAGTTGGGGCGCCAGACGTCGGGGTCCTCCATTAGGGTGACGGTGTGGTCCTGCTGGGGCGCCGGCGGGGTGCCGCCGCCAGCCATGGCCGCCATGTCGTCACGGGAGCCCCTAGCGCGGGGTGGAGGATCACAGTGCTAAGCTCTCGGCGGTGGGGATCGAGGTGACACCCGTCACACGTACAGCCGGCTTTAATTGGCCATGCTACTTTTTTTTTTATATACACATGTTTTTTTTAATAATTTCTTAGCTGTCCCGGCAAACTTCGTACCGCCAAAGTTTTGGTAATTTTTCCATATTTTCTCACCATTTAAACCATAGGTTCCCAAAGTGGTCCAGGTGGACCTCCAGGTGTCCACGTAGACGTAAAAAGAAAACAGGGGTTCACAAGTTGTAAGTGGGGGTCCACAATAAAAATCTGGTTTTCATAATAAAGAACAAAAATTGTGGCTTGGATTTACCTATTAACATCAATTAATTGTTGATTGTTAGTAATAATAAATGTTTAATATAATATGTTTAATAATTTTGTGTAACCGCAATTATTATTTTAATAAATAGGACACAAGAAAATGTGATACTTTTTTTCTTCTTAACAACCCATCTAGGGTGATATTTTTTAGGAGTTGTGGGAATAGAGTAAATTGTAGCAGCAGGGGGTCTACCGAAAGTAGTCAAACTTTGAAAGTGGTCCACGAGAAAAAAAAGTTTGGGAACCTCTGATTTAAACCTTCCCAGGAATTCCACAAGTTTAAAAGATCCAAAATCAGCCAAATCGGTCCAGCCGTTCTCGAGTTTTAGTGAGACTAACAGCAATCCATTTTTGTAATAAGATGATTTTGAAAATATTTACCATTTAAGAAACTGATTTCGGTATTTTGAGACTTATTCCTTTTGTCTACTGTTAATAATTTTTCTAAAATTTTTGTGTTGTACCCTGTACTATGGTAACCATGCAAGGACATTACAAACATTGAAAAAGACCCAGAAATGGCCTCTGGCCATTTGTATTCGTGGGGATCGAACCGACGCCCTCTGTCTTGGTGGTTGACTATTTCTGATGACTTCACAAACAATATTTTAGAAAAATATTTAAAATACTAGACGTGAATAATACCCAGAAGTACCGAAATTAGTTTCTTACAATGGTTAATATTGTCGAAATAAATTTATTATAAAAAAACCTACATCAAAAATAAGGTAGCATAACCAATTATCCAACACAGTTGTTAAACAAACTTTGCTAGTGATAATTCTCGACGTCGGAAGCATTTGGTCGGAAGTGTTATTTTTATACTTTTCGGGAGAGCGAGCCTACAAGTTACTACTCGTATGAGCCTACATACGACATTATGCACCTGTATTATCTCACCCAGGGCCAGAATAAGGGGAGGGCAACCGGGGCGAAAGCCCCGGGGCCCCCACAAACGGGGGGGGGGGGGGCCCTACAATAGAGACTTCGGAAAAAAAATCTTTCAAATTATAAAAAAAAGTGTTTGTTAAATACTAAGTGAATCTACTTGGTTTCACAATAAATTATTTATTGAAAAACTCGACTAAAGAAAACTGTTCATTTTATTTGGAAAATAATTTCGGGCGAAGGAGCCTCCGCTCCTTTATTGCCCCGAGGCCTCTGGACCTCTAAATCCGGCCCTTATCTCACCATCTCACCACCAGTTTTTCTGAATTCAGATGAGTAGAAAAAGCTCGACGAGTTCAGATTGAATGTATAAAAAGTAATTTTCGTCGAAAAATGAACATACGACGATATGCTTCTGAAGTCGAGAATTAGTAGTACAATTTACACCAAACAGCACACGTGTTTAGTTATTAGGACACCCAGACGGTTTTAGAATGACATCAGGCAGACTCAAACTGTTTCTGTATTGGGTACAACACCCACAGACTTCTGAGAGTCTTGTCGTTGAATTCATTTAACAATGCGACATGATATACTATTTCCCGGATGACTCGTATAATTTGCAACGTTAATATCAGCTGTTCTCCTAGTTGGAAACGCTATCATACTAAGGAATAGCGGTTTTTAGGGTTCCGTAATGTAGCGATTTATCTTTATAGTAACTGGCTGGCACAGCCGTCTAGGATGATTTTAAATTCATCATCAACCCATTATGTCCCCACCGAGGGGCACGAGGAAGGTATAGCATAGGCCATACTCCACCACGGGGGCCAAGTCCGGATTGGTGGTGGCTTGTAAGACTAGTGGCTAGTCTTACTGTCAGAAGTTTTCAAGCCGCCCTTGACTTGGCTTAACGACTGCCACCCATCGACGGCAGCCGGCACCAACTGCTTAACGTGCCTTGCGAAGCACGGAACCGCTCGGAAAAATGCCACTAGTGTCAGTCATAGACGTTGACCCATCCATGGAGTCATGGAGTGAACGCGTCGTATATTGCTCAACCTTAGTGATCGTTTAAGATCACTCTAGCAGCCTGGGCTACGAGCGATTTTAAATTATTGTAAGGGAATCGCTTCGTTTTTGTTTAGGTGTCAATCGATCCCTAGCTAGGCTAGGCGACGCCGACAAAAATATAAAATAAAAGTATTGATTGCTAAAAAGCATCTTTTAATCAAGTAGGGCGCTACAGTAGCCAAAGGGTAAAACAGACCCTATTACTGAGACTCCGCTGTCTATCCGTCCGTCCGTCGGTCACCAGGCTGAATCTCATGAACCGTGATAGTTAGACAGTAGAGATTTTCACTACAAATACTACAAAACAGAATAATAGTAGATTAGTAGGCAAGGGCTGTAAGGCATCAATTGCAGCCCGAGATATTTAGACGCACGAGCGCAGCGAGGGCGCCTATAGTTCGAGGGTGCAATGGGCTAGTTGCCCTAAAAAATGTAATTAGTCCGTCTTTTAGATTATTCAAAAATAAGGGACACGTATATTTTGTTTGTAAATTAGACCAAAAACGACAAAGATATAGCCCATTAAAGTTACGTGTGTCGTCACGCCGTGCTGCATTTTTTAGCACTGAGTGACGTCACACGTAACTTTAATGGGCTATATCTTTGTTATTTTTTGTTTAATCGAAAAAAGAAAAAATACGTGTCCAATATTTTTTTATAATTTACAATACGGACTAAATAGAATTTAATTATTTTGACCCTGGAAACTGCCCTATTGATGCTTACACCCGAGCTAACTACTCTGCTTTACATCTCGATTGTGAGGTAAGTAGAAAAAACCGGCATTACAAGAATAAAAAAATTACTCGTTTTTCTTTTCGCCACTTCATGAACTCGTCGTAAGTTTTCAAATATCTCTCTTTAGAACTTTCAGGCAAAATATTGTTAATTGCTGCCTCAGCTTCCATTTTCATTGAATCTAAAAAAGTTTTATATTCCCGCCTTTTTTCATATTTTTTTTTATTATTTTTTTTCAAGAACGAAATTGAGCTTCGCCGTTTGATATTTAAAATTGATGACTATTATACTCATACGAAGACAAGGCTGAATAGCGAAGCGACCTCTTTTGTCATTGGGCTGAATGCATGATGTCTATTGTCAGTACAGTATGGATGGTTAGATGTACCTACGCGAACTTTTTGAAGGAGAGAAGAGTTTTTTTTTTAATTACTTACCGCCCTAGGGCTTTTCTAGCTACATTATTACCCTAGAGCGCTAATTGGTCACCTACAAGCCCCATTTGAGGGTAATAAGGACCTACTTACCGAATATGAGAGATGTAAAATAATTATTTAAGGGGGCTCCCATACAACAAACGTGATTCTTTACTAGCTTTTGCTCGATACTCATAACGGCAGCACAGGTAGACGCTTGAAATATTCATAGAATATTTAGTTACATATTCACTTTCAAAATAAATAATTAAATTAAAATAAAACAAATATTTAAGAGGGGCTCCCATGCATCAAAACGGCGCTAAAAAAGCTACGTTATATAACATAACATTTACATACATGCACGTACATTGCTTCTGGCCCCACACTAGGATACCCTGTGTCGTGGGAACCAGAAACAGCGACGTCACAATAATGTAAACATCCAAGACCTGGGATTTTATATTCACCTAAATGTTGCCTCTCTTTCTACCGCGTAACTCTTACCTTTTCTGGCGCCTGAATTCCTACCTATTTGCCACTCCGGAGTGGTCGCCGCATGTACTTACGCGTTCGATACCGACACGCGTAGTGAAACAGGCCTGTCTGTAGGCCAACAGTTGGAGTATGCCTTCTGTCTACAGTCACCCATCACCCAACAAAACACATAAATATCATGTCAAGAAGTTTCTGCCTTTGTTGCTACCTACATAGAATTTAATTTTAAACAATTCTATGTACGTAACATAGATCTTGTATTAACGCAGTTGTCTAGAGGTTGTATTCTTTCACCACCTCTAGACAACCTTATACGGCCCAATGTCGCCATTCAAACAAAACTAAGATTACCACCAAATTGAGTACAGAACTACAAAAGGGAGCGTATTTCTCCGTAGAAAAACCCTCATCTCCGGTTCCTCGGACGCTACTGTTAGACGCTACAGTCTGTTAATCTACTGTTCATCATCAACCCATTATTTCCCCACCGAGGGGCACGGGTCTCTTTCCTGAGGAAGGTTAGGCCATACTCCAGCACGCGGGCCAACTCCGGATTGGTGGAGCTGTCAAATGTCTTTTTTGTATTTGGCGAACTGACAACTGTTAACAGTAGATTAACAGCTTGTTAATGTACCTACGAGAAGCCGGGAGTTAAGACTCTGATTGGTCAGAAACCTTTTTTTCCGTTTCAACAGTGAATTTAGCCGCGTAACGTATATGGTATGGCGGCTAGTATTTAGTTAAGCGATTATAGTGTTTAAAGCAAGGCGCATAGGACTCACTTCTTCCCGAGAGACATCATGCCGTAGATGACCCCCGTGGCGAAGATCAGCCCGCTGCCGAACCACGTGCTCAGCGCGAAGAAGCACAGGAAGAAGGGCGGGAGTGACATTCTGCAAAAAGAAAAACAACAGATAGCTTGAGAACACTTTATTCAACAATCAGGACGAAGATTTGGCCAAGTAATATTTTTGAAAACGAACCGACATCTCAAAACGATTTCGAGAATTATCCAGTACAATTTTTCTTGTCTTCAAAGCGGTGGTAGCATAGTGGGGTTGACCCTTGCTTCTCAATCATGAGGGTCTGGGTTCGAACTACGCATGTACCAATGACTTTTGGTTACGTACATACATTTGTTTGTTTGTACAGCAACACCATTCGCTGATAAATTGTGCCCGGATACCGGCGACAGGCTTGCCACTTGACACGTTTGGAACCTAATAAACTCGACAAAACGTGGGCCCAGTTTTAGTTATTGGTGCCTCTGCCTACCCCCTCGGGGATAACGGGCGTGAGTTTTTTTTATTTTTATTTAAACAATTTCTCTTTAACGACCTCTGTGGCGTAGCGGTTAGCGCATCTGCCGATGCGAGAGGTACCGGGTTCAAATCCCGTCTGGGGACAAAAAAAAATCCCAGGTCTTGGATGTTTACATGTTTGTGACGTCGCTGTTTCTAGTTTCCACGACAAAGGGTATCCTAGTGTGGGGCCTCAAGCAATGTATGTGCCTGTATGTAAATGTTTATGTTTATTTATCAGATTTGTAAAAGAGGCAATATTTTTTAAGATATTCAATAAAAAACTTTTGACTTATGACTTTTCTATGATGCCAACAAAGACAGTATGAGTAATTGATCCTTACTTAAAAAAATGACCAAACGAAATCAACTGACGTTAATGACCTTTGTTTTTTTTGTAACACAGCATGAATCATTGCATCCAATGCCTTACTTGCAAAAAAAATACAATATTTTTCTCGTGTAGCGGGTTCGATCCCCGGTTCAACAATGTAATAATTTAAAAAATTATGAATGCAGTTTAATTTTTCTTAATCGAAATAATGTCTTCTTTCGTAAAGTGTTCCATCTACAATATTCAAGGTACTTTCCCTCCATGTGGCATAGCCGTGGGACGCTCTGTATAAAATGCTGAGATCTGGGTAGTTTCAAAGTCGAAATCTTGTAATTAGTAATTAAAAATGCCATCAATTCTGGCTATTACTTTTAAGTAAAGACGCAAAATAAGGCTTGAGTTAAGAAAACAAAAGATACTTACTTAAGACGGATAGCGCTCAACAGAGCGCAACTATCGGTATCGTATAAAATACCTGATTTGTTGGCCATTGTTATGCTCTGATTTCTCAGTTGTGGCAACAACAAATCCTCTTTTTTATCTAATTACTTGTGGTTTTTGTAATACAGTTTGTGTTGATTGACATTGAAACCCACAATTTGCTACCATAAAGAGGTTTTTTGTCTTTGATCAGTAAATACATGGTGGTTATGATCGGTAAATACAAATACTAACGCTAGTGGCATTTTTCCGATCGGTTCCGTGCTTCGCAAGGCACGTTAAGCAGTTGGTGCCGGCTGCCGTCGATAGATGGCAGTCGTTAAGCCAACTCAGAGGCCCTAGGGGGCGGCTTGAAAACTTCTGACATTAAGACCAGCCACTAAGTCTTACAAGCCTCTACCAATCCGGACTTGGCCCCCGTGGTGGAGTATGGCCTATACCTTCCTCAGGGAAGAGACCCGTGCCCCTCGGTGGGGACATAATGGGTTGATGATGATAAGACTAACATATCGAATGTTTATGCACACCGCCGCCCGCTTCTCGGCCGCCACTCACTAACAACTGCATGAACATGGCGATTTCGTTTCATTGCCGCTTTAAATCTACACGCGCACACATAGCAAACCATCTAAGCGTCAAGGGTATGAAAAAACACGTCACGATCCGACCGTGTACGTATCTGTCGACGTACTATAATGCCCTAATAGAATCGTGGCAGGTCCACCAGAGCAGGTTATTATTTTATCACTCACCCGATATAAAGAAGCGCCTTGTGCCCGTAGGGACGCGACTCCATCTTGTCAGACAGGGTCTGGACGTAGTCCACGAAGAAGCAGCAGCAGGGCGCTTCGCACACTATGAGGAGGAACCCTGCCAATATCTGCCAGACACCGGCGAGCAGGCAGCTCACTTTGAACAGGACGATCCCCAGGCAGTTTATCAGGCCCAGGATTATGGCAACTGGAAGGTTATCATCACAATTTACATATGCAGACAAGCCAAGGAGGCTCTAGTAACAATCTCGAAGCGAAGACTTTGTCCTTAGCCTACTTCGTCTGAGAAAAGATGATATGCACAGAGCTGTGGCAATCATAATAGGCCTCTGCTCACTGAATAGACACTTACACAACATGATTCAGGGAGAGGATGCCTGAAAGAAGAGGAAACACCCGCCCACGTGACAATTTACTATGAAGGCGTGGAAAAACAACAGACCGCCATCATTGGGAAGCTGAGATCCCGTCAGGAGGCCAGCAATGACATCAGAGCACTGCTGGCCTTCTGAAAAGAGATAGGCTGGCTGGAGTAAGGACACAGCCTTGCTACGTATAATGGGCCAACTATGAGGCTAAGTGCAGAAATCACAGGTCTAACTAACACTGCAGTGCCTATTAGTGTTTTAGCCTATTCTAAATACTAGTGATAGAATTTTTGATGTCGGTCGGATAAGGATGTCTGGTAGATTAATATTTAACCCGCTGGCTGGCTCGGCGGCTACCAAATTTGGTAGCGGGTACCCGGAAGCGAAATTAAACGTTAAATTCATTAACCGTCGTTCTAAAGTCCCTTGTGTAGAGGCAAGTTAGTTTAAAACTTTTGTTAATTAAGCTAAAACTGTTTTGAAAACAATGAATGTGGAGTTTCTTTGTTCTTCACATAATCTATCAATTGTAAAACTAACAACTTTGATGTTCATAAAGTAAACATTTTATTTCTATTTTGAATAAAAATACTTGTTTTGATTTGCTTGGATTAAGTACACAAAGTTTATATCTTTAGATTTATTTCTTAAACAGTCGATAAACATTTCTTAAAATAAAACCATTTCCCAAACTGCGCAGCAGTTTACATACTGCATCCACATACAATTTCAGTCCTACTAAGAGTACTATTTTCAATGACTCAACTTTGTTTACGATTGGAGTTTCCAAGGAAGGAAGTAAACTACTACTAAGCAAACAATACATGTTATCTCGGTGTGTTATCTTTTTATTGTAGGTAGGTACTAATATTTAATCAACTTGGGAGGACATGGCAGAAACAAATTTTGTCAGGCATGAAAATATAACAACCAACTCTACATGCACAGACATACATAAAGCTACATATAGTGGGGAAATTGGTAGGGGAGCCCAAGAGGGGATTTCGGGAGTTACTAAAACTAAAATTACTAAACTAGAGTTACTAAAGACGAATATGATTCAACCGATGAAGAAGATGATGATTAAAAAAAAAACTACGCAAAAGAATTGAATTTTTTATAATTATTTTCTTATAAATACAAGCATTATACTTAAAAAACCTGTACTTTTTTATTTGCATGGTATTTCTTCAGCTTTTCAATTAATTAAGTTCAATGATTTGAAAAAATATTTAAAAAAAAATATTTCATTGTCAGATTAGGCGAATCCCTCTAGATAATCGTCAGATTATGAGACAGCACGTCTAGGGCATTATAAAGAGCCATATATATCTTAATCTGACGCGCTCGAGTATTTCAAAATGGCGAATTTTTTTTGCACATTCTAATAATGACCGCGAGTTTGCGTTACATCCAAATCGTCAGATTATTATATAAGAGCTTTTTTTTAGGTGCAAATAACATCCCCTTAGAAAATCTGACGCGCTCGATGATTTTTTTTTTTTTCATTTTCAAACCTTACGTACGACCACCCCCATCATTGAAACAATCAGATTAACATACGTACATTTTCAAAAATACACAGAATATAGATGCTATCAATATCTGACGCGCTCAAGTATGTCCATGCAACAGTGTTTTTTTACATTTTTGAAAATCTATAGTCGCTCCCCCCACCGATGAAAAGGTATATATTATATGACATTTTTTTCTTCTTATCATCTAAACTTCACAATCAAATAGGTCTCTATGACGCTCGAGTAAATCCCGATTTAGCATCATGGGCTCCCCTACTAAAAACTCCATTCAACCATCAAACCGCAGATCGAAATTAAGTCCTCAATCTGGCAGTCAAATACTTACATCGACAGTCTAGTGTTAACTTGCTTGACTACCAAAATGTGGTAATGGCCTTGGCTCACACTGAAGGCTTGCTTCTTTGGTACAGACAGCCAAGTCTGGGTATATATTATTCACTTGATTGTGATGTACTTTCCTAGTTACAATAGCGTAAGGTTTCCTAGTTAAAGCCCTTATATTATTACGTAACTTTCCACTCTATCGGGTTAAGCATTTAGACAACGCGCAAGAGTCAAAATAAGGATGTATATGACAGTTTGGAGTAGGAGTATGAGATACCTACTGGGAAAAAAAGTCCCAGAATGTAACAGTGTGACATAAGGTGGTGTGACATACCGGGACCAAAAGGGCTAAATCAGACAACTCCATACAGTGGAGGCTTACGTAATTGCACTCCAGGACAAGTGATTACGTTGTGTGAAAGTTACCATTATTAATTTTAAACTTTTGACTGCCTCGTTGCTCTAGCTGTTAAGGTCAGGTAAGGTTAAGGAGCCCCAGAGGTCATGGGTTTGATCCCCACTGAGGGCCGCCATACATTGGCACAAAGGCACAAGGATTCATACAATCATTCTATACAGTTTACCGATAAACAGTAAACATACAATGGTGAACATCTAACAATGGTCTCAATTTATGGGTCTGCTATGGGAGCCATTTACATAACAACAACTCCACCTGTATCCCAGAGCTTCATAAACTTTCTTTAGTCATTGGATGCAGTCACACCAGTTTTAAATACTTTTTATCTTACCCTTAGCTAACCATTACCATCAAAATATCCATTAACCATAGCAACAAACAAACTATAACCATTTAATAATTTTATTCTGGATACACTAACTTGAAGGGGTGGTCATGAGAGTCTGGGTTCGAACCACGCATGTACCACCGACTTTTAGTTAGGTACATTTGTATACCATTCGCTGATAAATTGTGCCCGGATAATGGTGACAGGCTTCTCACTTGTCACGTTTGGGACTTAATAAACTCGGCAAAATGTGGGCCCAGTTCTAGTGATTGGTGCCTCTACCTACCCCCTCGGGGATAACGGGCGTGAGATTATTTATTTTTTATTTATTTTTCACTAACTTGACTTTCTCTTGACCAGGTTTGGCTCTGATTGCAGAGCTTAATCATGGTGAGCGAAGACGGTGTTCGCGTCATCAGTAACTTTGTCATTTCTTGGTGGATTTTAATAATTAAAAAAGTAACTTATTTTAATTATCTCCATATCTCCAGCTTATGCTGAGTCAGAGCTCTTTTGCATTTGCCACACCCACAGTGCTCACAGTGGATAAAGCATCGCTGTATGTCTTATTTCTTGATGTTTTTGTTTTGTTATACTGTTTCATTATGTTTTGTATGTGTAGTTTGCTTTTTCTACTACTGTATAACCTGTTTTGTATCGTTTTTATTGCATGTGTGTGTAAATGGAAATAAATGATTTATCTATCTAATTGTTCTGAATATTAACAAAAGTTACAAATTATATTTCATTCCATTTCAGAAAGGTACAAGGTCTCTGAATATGAAAATTAAGTCTTAAAAATCAAGGAAGTGTTTAGTGCTTACAAAAGTTTTATAACCATTATAATATGTTCATGTAAAATCGTACAATTAGTGTAGCACCATCTATATCCTGCAGAGGCCCACTAATGTTTAGGCTGATTACTCATTGTTTGCTAACATTCTGATAAGAATTAGTGAAAGGAGTTTTTAAAATACACTGAATCAATGTTTGTGTATTTCAATCTTTGTGTGTCCAGTTGAGCTGTCAGCGGCTGATATGAAAATGTCAAAGGAACGCAAATATCTTTGACCTTCATTGAGTGTAAAAACATAAAAATATGGTTGTAGTGGGACAACACACTCAAGTCCCATAACCTCGTGAGGCCCGACCTTGAAAAGAACAATTGATTTTGTGATCACTTGAAGACATTGGGCCTCACGAGGATATAGAATAGCTATATTGTATTCGGTGTCTAAACAAACAACAAACAGTAGATTAATATTAAATGTATTCGGAGGAGAAATGTTTCTAGTGTTTAACACAGCCATGTGTAATATTTTTAAGTTGAAAGTTTGTCAATTATATTAAGAATGTTTTGAAAAGAATAAGTGTGGATGAACATGTATGAATGAATGAATGTGTATGTGTTTCTTTATTACTTTCTTCTCCACATAATCTATTAATTGTGAAACTAACATCTATAACGTTCAAAAAGTAAACATTTTGTTTGTATTGCGAATAAAAATATTTGATTTTAAAAGAAGGTTCTAAAATTTTAAAAGTGAATATTTTGTTCTTATGTGAATAAAAATATTTGATTGCTCTAATTTAAAATATAAAATCTATTATTATGATAAAACAATATATTTATCAATTAATTACTTTTTTACCTTCATAAACTCAGCCCTGTATCCCAAAGGGATAATTTGAATAACGCAATAATTAAATCTTGAGGGGACAATGATTGTATGGAAAGTATCTTGAGACATAAAAACTATACAGACACCATGGTCAATCTATTGAGAAGTTGACAAACACCTCTTCCACTTCATCAACATTACAGTTGCTTGACACTTGTCCATCTGGGGCAGTCATTGCCGGCCCTTCCACCTACATTCACTTAGATTAATAATATTTATTTCATAATTCTGTTTCTCATTATTCTCTTCAAAACAATTTAAACAAATTCTTAAGAGATTCCTAAATCGATATAGGCGAAGTTTGCATGAAATTGGGACAATTGCCTATCTATTAAGACAAAAATAAAATAGTTAATTAAAAGTGTCTTACAGTTAGGTTAGACAAGATAAGGCGAGTAACACCCAACTCATCTTTAAAGGTGCTTTTCGACTAAATATAGGAGGATAGTTTAGGAATACAATAAACAAAGAATACATACTGAAACCGCCAACAGTTCCCAACCCCCGTCCACCGTATCGCATCCACCAGGGAACGTCGTCTTTTTGTATATTCTCGGCCCCTGGCCGGGCCATAAGCGAGGTAATCTTGTCTGCGAACGACTGCAACAATAGCACACATTATAAGAACACAGTTTTAGTGGCTTTTCTTGAATGAAATTAATAATTACGATAAAATTTACCATGATCGAAAAAAATCAATTCACTGCCCTATTCTGGTTCTTCTGTCTGACAATGACACTTGTCAACCATAGACTAATTTAAAGAATAACCAGCAAGCCTGTTTTCAATAAGACACCGAATCACGGTGGTGTGACAAGTCAAGCGATTTGTAATAATTATTATTAAAGTCTGATTTTTAATTCTGTAGAATTCTGACAGTTATCATTTTTTGACATGTCAGAGATTAGAAACCTTTTATGGCCGGGCATATTTTTCAATTTCAATACGAATGTGAACATCTGAGTCTACACATTTAATTTGTTAATGAATGTATTTATTTTATAAAGTGTGGAGCTCCAAATTAAAAGAGAATTTAAGGCGAGTGACAATTGTGCCCCTTTTCACCACAAAAACAGTAAAAAAGTACAAGTAAAGAAAACATATTTTTATTAAAATATCTAATCGTCATTAATACTAATATCACTATCTTCATCATCATCATCATCGCTGACATGAGTTATTAAGATAGCTAACAGCGGCATACTTCACTTTTTTAAAAAGGTTTACGAAATCTTGTATTCGTAGGCAGTGATGCCAGCTAAAGAATAAAATAAAGTAATTAAAGTTAATTCGATATATTGTTCGTGATATTGAAATATTTGTTATTTTTGTATAAGGTCACTTAAGAAAGTAAATATTTAGATTAACCTTTTTGTTGGTAAAACATAAAAAATAAGTAGCATTTCATTTTTTATTGCCGTCAAATGGGTCAAATTTGTCCCTTTTTCGGTGGAGAACTTTTTCAGTAGCAACACTTATGAAATGTCAGAATTCTACGGAATAAAAAATCAAAGTATAGAATGAGGGCTTTTCAAAGCGTCATAAAAAAAAATAGTACCGCAAATTACCGATAGATGGTGCTGACGTCACATAATACGTCAAAATTGACGTGACATCAATGTACCTTCTCTGTGGTTCCTGTCCTATGTTTTTACAAAAATGCACAATGAATGGGCTAGTCATAAGCAAAGACACAATTCACGTACGTATGTAATGAACAAAGAAAAAATACTTCGATAACTTTCAGGTTTCAACAGTTTCGAAACAAAGTGTATTGTACCAAAATGCAACAATACAACTGTGAGTGCCCAAGAGAATCTATTTTTTCAGGTACCACAGGATGAAAAAGCTACAAAAAAAAATAGTTTAATGTTATGAGAAGAAATATAATCATCATCATCATCATCATCATCATCATCATCATCATCATCAACCCATTATGTCCCCACCAAGGGGCACGGGTGTCTTTTCTGAGAAAGGTATAGGCCATACATACTCCACCACGAGGGCTAAAACCGGATTAGTGGTCGATTAAGTATAATAATATAACAATAACCGATTTCCAGTTTTTAAGAATGTTACTGTAATTTGAAATTATAATGAAACTTAAAAAAAATTAAAAACACAAAAATACAGTACTAAACCCACTTATCGCAACAAAACGACATTAATGTTCGGGAGAGCCGCTAGCCACACAATTATTAACCGCTCAGACACATGACGAGTGACATTACCGTAAGGTGCAAAACCCCCCTGGTGCGTTTTGAATCAGCCTTTTTTAAACTAAAAGTTTCGTTAGCATTACACATTATAGAATTGTTTTACGGATTCACTTACCTATTTGAATTTGGTCGGAAGAGCCAGACCAAGTTTGCAGAGCTTAATTATGGTGACAGAGACTGAGCTCGCGTCGTTAATAACTTCAAAAAGTAATGTGTTTTAGTGTCCTAAATATTGACAAAAGTTACAAATTATATTTCATTCCATTTCATAAAGGTAGTACAAGACCACTGAATATAATGCTACAATTATAAATAATAATATTAACTGATTTCTTGTATTTTGGTTAATAGTTGATTGAATTTCGATTATTTATTAAAATATTAATAAACAATACAAAAACAAACATCTAAAATTTATATTTTGTTTGCATAAATTAGGAATCTTTTTAGATTGGTTTATTTAAAGAGGTTTGTATATTGGTTATTAATCAGTGCTAGAAATTAAAAACTCGTAGGATCAGTCTGAGTTGATGAAGTTTTTCCGGGCATGACGTGACGCAATTCCAGATATATTTTTTTACGTAATTAATTAAAGCACTCTTAAGGCCAGTTTTAGAGTCACGCTGACACTCGGCGCTGACCAGGCCAATAACAGTATAACAAGTAAAACATTTACATACAAGCACATACATTGCTTCTGGCCCCACACTACCTGTGTCGTGGGACCCAGAAACAGCGACGTCACAAACATGTAAACATACAAGACCTGGGTTTCGTTTTTTTTTTGTCCCCAGCCGGAATTCGAACCCGAGACCTCTCGCATGGAAGGCAGATATGCACTGACCACTGCACCACAGAGGTCGTCAATATGTACTAAATCCTAAGGAGCGTTTTAGAAAAACGCCGACCGATCAACGCTGACCCACCATATATTTTGTCTGTTAGCGCTGACGGTCTGCGCGTGGTCAGCGTGACTCTAAAACCAGCCTAAGCGAAATATTCGGTTTTTTTTTTTTTTTTTTTTTTTTTTTTTATTAAAAACTGACCAACGATTGACCCCGATCTCACCTGATGGTAAGTGAAGATGGAGCCGACGATGTTCCTCGTTGGTTCAGTAAGAGCCTATTCACTCTAGCCTTAAAGGCACCCAAATTGTACCTTTCCGGAAAAACAGAGGAAGGGAGCGAATTCCATTCCTTAGCGGTGCGCATTAGAAACGACGAGGCGAAACGCTTCGTGCGCACAAAAGGTGTCTGTACCACATAAGGATGAAGTCGCTCCCCTCTCCTGGTTGTCCGGTGATGGAAAGGAGATGGCGGTGGAGATGGAAAGGAGTTGGTTTCTATGAGTTTGTTTCAACGGGCAAGGCGTCTAGGGACTGAAACAAACTCATAGAAATGTACGTAGCAAGCCACGTGGTAAAACGCCTCGTCGGTGTTTTGTTTTAAAAAAATGGAAGCTATAAGGCCTCTTCCTCCAATCTTGCGGGCAGCGGGAGCGGGATGGTAGACTCATTTGATTTTTCCTGCCGGCTGCCGTGCCCGCGTCGCCGCCGCCGTCCCACTACCTGCAAGATTCGAGGCAGAGGCCTTATAACTTCCAATTTTTTTTTGAAAACAAAACACAAATATTTTTTTTGGGATCGGTTCCAAATTATTCTGAGTTTCCAAACTTCTAGGCATTCTTTTAGAGTGCTAGACTTGAAGAGGATTTAATTAACCGGATGGTAGCCGGTTACCAAATCGTAAGCCAGAGTCTGTTAACATCAGTGCCACAGACTAGTACAAAAAAAATATTACTGTGCATATAAAACAAATTCAAGTAAACTTTTGGCGTTTCGTTATTACTAAACTTGATTTTTACGAGATAAGAATGAATTAATGAAATCTAGTTGTAATCACACAAATTCATGAAATTTATGTTACTAAGTAATATAAATATATGTTTAATGAATAATAGTTTAAACCAAATAAAAAAAATAATGTCTCGTTGGAGGGAGAGATCGTGGATTTGAGAACTAAACGCATTTTCATGTCGGTCGGCTTTTTGCGGTCGCTTGTAATTTTTGCTATATTTTTGCAATAAATACACATAGTGAGTGTAATTTGCTATTGGTGCTGATATTCATGTCACAATTTAGAGCCTGAAGTTGTAATGCAATCTGCAACAATGCTACCGAAGCTTACGGATACCACCCAAACTATGTGAGTGCCATTCTTCTGATTTCAATCGTAAAATTTTTATAAGGCTCTATTCTTCGGTCTTTCATGTAAACCGATCACGATTCATCTAAAAAAAAGATAAGGGTAATGTGATGAAGAAATAAAGTTAGCAATTCGCCCTAGCCAGTTGTCACCACGATGTCCTTTACTGATATCCTTCAACAGACTTGTAGGTATTTAGGATGACCGGTACTCGGTGGATAACTTATTTCATCTCGAGTTTATTCGTATTTTCCAAGGGCAATAAACGAAAGAATCACACTATTTTCATTCCTCAGTAGTTGTTGAGGAATATAATTCATTCTTGCAAGCCTTCTCATGGTTGATAACTAGGTAGAGAACTAGCGGTGGTGCATAGAGTTAATAATTTGAATCAGATCTTTTTGATCATCCATTTGATTGCCTCATTGGTTTATTGGTATCATATCTGATTACCTTCTCTCTGTGGGTCACTGGACACATTTCTACCCATAGCCTCAGTCTAGGTATATTTCAAGTTTGCAATGCCCTTGTCTGGCCACCTTGGCATGGCTTATCCTATTTTGGAACCTGGTCAAGTGTTATGTCATCATCATCGGCCTATGATTGTCCACTGCTCGACATAGGTCTCTCCCATTGCACACCATTGAGCATGGTCCTTGGCTACTCTCATCCAGCTCTTGCCAGCTGCCCCTTGAAGATCATCGCTCCACCGAGTATGTGTGAAAAAGTTGTTTAGGCCTTTTTTGATAATTCCAATAAGAATATTGAAGTGTGCTTGTTTTTTAGACCAAAAACATATGGCTGAGGTAGCTAGAATATTTTTTAACACCAGGAAATGCATATATTGCATAGTAGGTACTTAGCAATCAGTCAGACATAGAGATGCACTGTACACACAGTAAGTACTGCACTGCACACAAGTAACTACATACTTGTATTTGATACCAGAAGCATCACTGCAAAACTGTTTTTCTGCCTCTTTGGCCTAGCGGTATCACTTCCGTCTACCATACCGTCGCCATACATTTGTACATATGGCCTCAGTCCAGGTATAGGACATCACACACATTGTAGTATATTACAATGTGTGTGATGTCCTTGGCTGTTTACCAATAGGTATTCTGGTTTGGGAATTGGACTTCGTGATTGTGTTGAAATTTAGTCTTTGAAAATGTTTGTTTTCCCTGCATCGTTATAATTATTGGAGTGCCTGTAAAATTTGATAGAGATATTGCTTCAAAGTCACTACTACATGTAGTGATCATACAAGTAGAAGTGACTAATTTTACAGCCACTCCAAAAATCATAATGATGCAGGGAAAACCAACATTTTGGAAAGCGTTATTCTAATACCTCCCCTATTTTTATCTGTATAGATCGTTCTCGGAGGGAGATGGCATGTGTAGCGCCGAGATATTCGCGAGCGACGTGGTCGTCTCTACCAACGCTGGCGCCCATAACCATGGGAGCTCCAAGGTAAACTTTTATACAGATAGATACTTGGTTAAACATTGTAATGTTTTAGGCACTGAGCATAATATGTCAACACTGTTTGGGCACTATAAGCTCAGATATTCCAGCATTGCGCTAGCAAAGTGCTACACATCCCTCCGTATCAGGATGACAAAAATATTACATTTGATAAACAACAGTCACCCCTGGTTTCTCGTACGCTAACAATTTGTTCATCTATACAGCTGTTACTGTCAAACGTTTTTTTCAAATGCACTTTGGCCACCTGTTAACAGCTTGTTATTAGTGTACAAGAAACCGGGTTAGTTAGTCTGCCCATCCCCAGGCGATTGATCGGCCTGGCGCGAAATTTACATTTATGGTGGAAGAGTATGATCACCTACTCTTTCCTATAAGCTTAGGCGCACACTAGTGACACGCGACAGCGACAGCGACAGCTCGGCGACTAGACGCGACGACAGGCTACGGCCGACAATTTTCATATATTTTGCTCGAAGCTCTGCACACTTGGCGTCGGATCAAAAGCCTAGACGCACACTAGCGACACGACAGCAGTTCGGCGACTAGATGCGACGACAGGCTACTGCCGACAATTTTCATATATTTTGTTCGAAGCTCTGCACACTTGACGTCAGATCAAAGAGCCATCGCAAAGAGGGCGACAGTCGCCCTGTTTGCGCCAGATGCAAACGACAACGCCGCGTCTGACGCGGCGAATAGACGCCGGCGACAATTCGCCCTGTTTGCGATGGCTCTAAGACTGTTTTTTTCAAGGTTCTATACCCAAAGTGTAAAGGACCATATTACAAAGAAAGACTCCATGACGTCCGTCTATCGGTCACCAGGCTGTATCTCATGAACCGTGATAGCTAGATTGTTGAAATTTTCACAATGATGTATTTCTGTTTCTGCTACAACAACAAATACTTAAAACAATAAATAAAGTGGGGCTCACATACGTCGTTCATGATTTTTCTGCTGTAAATTAATGACAGAAACAGGTAGACGCTTGAAATATACACAGAATATTTAGTTGTATTATTCACTCTAAAAATTAATAATGAAATTAAAATATTCATATTCGTATTCTTTATTGCGAAATCATGTACATAGTATTATTTAATAAGCGTGAGTTTTGCCTTTTATGCTCGTTTTTAATAACGGCAATCTTACGGAACCCTTTGTGTGTGAGTGACTCGTATTTGACCGCGTTTTCTAGTTTGACATGTCATTTCATTACTGGACAGACATAATATAAAATTTATCTGTGACAGGTAAAGCTCAAAAACCTGGTGGACTACAATTGGGAGAGCAAGTACTACTTCGGCCAGCTGCTTGCAATGCATATGAGCGGCGACTACCTCGCCTACTCCATCAAGGGTGAGACAATTAGTATGATCAAATTTCACAAAACTTTTTTAGTTATAAACGACGATGTGTTGCCGCTATTATTTCGCCGGTACAGAGAAGGGAAGTTGAAGAGAAAGAATTGCACTTGTATAGTCCACACTGAGGTATCATCAAGAAGAACAGGAAAGCAGTCGCAGAGTTCAAGAAGATAGTTAAGAAAGCTCACAGAAAGAAAGTGAAGTACAAAAGCGGAAGGCAAGATTGTTCGCGTAACGTAAAAATGAAGCCGGGCGACATAGGTCTTGCGCGTGTGCTGTTTTGGCGCTCTCTGCCGCGGCTGCGCTTCGTTGGGAGCGGGTTTGCCTACGCCTCTCATGCGTCGCGGCACCCTGGACGAGTTTCGCGTGTAGTGATGTGCGTAGGCGCAGCTAGTGCTGCGCCGCCACAAGTTTCATGAAATAGATCCACTAGAACAGAAATGTCTGTCACGTGATAATATGTCTGAGGACCCTTTTGATAGGAAAAATAAGGCGCCTCACGCGTATCGATACCCGTACAGAAGTAGTTTGGTTTTAACTTTCAAACGACATGCTGAGTTGCAATGAAACTTTGCTTTGCTAAACTTTGCGTGCGACGCCATATTGCCCAAGATAGCGTTTTGGCGGCTTATTTCAAAAGTAAATTTTCGTTTGCCTTTTTTGGAAGGAATACAGGAAAGAATTTAAAATGACCACTTTCTGAGGACTCCATGAACACCAACAAAAAATATGTGATGATTTTCAGAAATTTGTCAAATGGCGTATTATTCGCTGCCTTTTGCGCCACTACATTTGGCCCCCAGGCAGCGCGTAACATTATAATTATAACGTTGAAATAAATTTCTGATTTGTATGTCCCTCAGCGCCGAACGCGCCAGGCACGTGGAGCGGTATGGTGCGCGTCGTGTATACGGCCGAGCCTGGCAATGACCGCCGCGCTCTAATCAAGGGCATGAAGGGGGAGGTGAGAGCGTTCGGCTTTGCTTATTTGCTTTACTGTACGTACATCATCATCAACCCGTTATGTCCCCACCGAGGGGCACGGGTCGCTTCCCTGAGGAAGTTATAGGCCGTACTCAACGTCTGGGTTGGTGGAGAGTCCAGATTGGTGGACGGTGGAGGGTGAATTGACTGTACACGACGGTTGACTGGTAGAAAATGGTTGTAGCGGACTTAATGTCTGCCACATTGCCATTGTAAATTTTACTTATGTGCAATAAATGTATTGATCATAATAATAAGATAAAGAATATTCTATTCTATTTCTATTCTATAAGATAAGATAAAAAATTCTTTATAGTAAGTACTTGCTTGAATTTTTCTCGGAAACAAAATTGGGGTGGTGAAAGAAGCTTCCACGGTTTCATTGCTTCAAGCCTTTGTTGATCATTTATTTATTTTAGGGTGTCAAAATTTGTTATTTAAAAAAATATATGTTAAGTGTCAATGATATCGTATTTAGTGGTATTTCAAAGTTAGTTTAATAGATTTCAGGTTAGGATTTACGCTGATTGTTCGACATTTAATATAGAAATTCTTGCTTGGCCATGATTGTGGACAATTTATCTATTATTAAATTTTTAATCCCCATGGCGAAAGACAAAATAACCTGAAACCGGCGCAAACTTTGGAGGACTGTTAATTTGAGTGGTATTGTTTGCAGCCTTCATTATGTCCTGCAGTAAGGCCTTGTCATGGCCCTCTCTCAGAGAGAGTAAGGGCTTAGTCACCTCTGTATAAAGCCATCTGAATAAATCCACATTTTGTCCCACCCTAAAACAAACCAACCTTTGCCCCCAGGTCCACGACCTCTCATTTGCGCACATCGAGAACACAGTGGTACTCGCGTGCATCGACGAGCAAGGCAACTTCTACATCCATGACATCGAGCTGACAGACAGCGGGCTGCGGTAAGTTCCGTCATCATCATCATCATCATCATCGGCCCACCGTTGCCCACTGCCGGGTCTATGCCTTTTCCCCCAAATGCCATCTCACACGGTCTCTCGCCATTCGCATCCACGGACCTTCCGCCGACTCAACGACATCGTCCGACCATCGAGCCGCAGGTCTGCTCACTGACCGTCGTCCTGTTCTCGGCTACCACTCTGTGATTGCCTTGGTCCACCTGTCGTCTTCCCGTCTTGCCAGGTGTCGTTCCAGTTCGTTCAAGCTCCGTCAGGAGAATGTATTTCATTGGTTGATTCAAACTATTGTGGCAATGTGAATAATGCTTTCTTTCTAAGTAACATTCAGTCATTCAATCCTTCTTTCTTTCTTTCTTTCTTCATGCACTTTTATGGGTAATTGGACGAGACAGCATTAGAGTTAAGTAGTTACTTAGGGAAATAGTCAATTCGGAAACCAGCGCTAAGCCAGCTTTGCCGAGTGGCAGTCAGAAATAACTGTCGTAAATTTCTTTAGCTAGAAGAGGTCGCTGAGCCGACCAATGGCTGATCGAGTTTGTTTCTCAATTCGGCGTTCCCCAATCTCAAAGTCCACCTTTGAAACATCAGTTTTTTTGCTCTACAGATGTAGTTTACTAGCGGAGGTTCGCGAAGATACAGGGATCGTCTCCAGTTGTCACCGAGTCGTGTGGTGCCCCTACATTCCCGATGCCGACGATGAGGCGCCAGACGAAGACGTGGCTAGACTTTTGCTCACTACACACGCCAGCACAGGTTCGTAGCTACTACAATCTAAGGCCTTTGTCCACTGCTGGACATAGACCTTTCCCAAGCCACACAACTTATTCCTGTCCTGGGCCAATCTCATTTTGCCGTCAGAAATTGTGTACACTAATAAAGTCCCCAAGGTAAAGTCTGTTCGCTATCATAGTGTCACTTTGATATTTACCGCCAGGTAAATAACCAAGATTGCCTTCGTGTGTACCGACACTATTTAAGCGAACGGACTTTACACCCTTGTTTCACAAATAAATGAATTTGATTTGAAGGTTTTTGAACCTATTTTTGGACTTCCAGTCATCTTAAAAACAATTTTTTAAAGCTCTCACTGTCTATTTATAAGCTATTTTTTTATGGTATTTCTTTTCGAACAGTACTGGGTGCTCACATGTCCAGTACAATGCTGAGTCAGCTGCCCTTTTGAAATAGAAATTGTGTTTGAAGAGATCATATTCGCGCGATAGATTTGTTTCATCAGTCCTTTCTAATCTGCTTTTCTTTTCCTTGTTCTATGTTTATTAATTATTAATAAATAAAATAAGTATTATATTCAATGCAAAAAAAAAGTCACATTTACATATTAGGCATATTGTGTGTTCGGTCAGGCCTGTTTCACTACGCGTGTCGGTATCGAACGCGTAAGTACATGCGGCGACCACTCCGGAGTGGCAAATAGGTAGGAATTCAGGCGCCAGAAGAGGTAAGAGTTACGCGGTAGCAAGAGAGGCAACATGTAGGTGAATATAACGTAGCTTTATTAGCGCCGTGCGATCTGAATTGCACCTAATTGTATCGCTGCTAGAGTCCCTTTTTCCTTAAGCCTTCTAATGGCGGTAATTAGTACAAAAATAGTTAAACAATGGCCGCCTGCCCGCAGCCCTCATATTCGGTAAGGAGGTCCTTATTACCCCCAAATGGGGCTCGTAGGTGACCAATTAGCGATCTAGGGTAATAATGTAGTTAGAAAAGCCCTAGGGCGGTAAGTAATTAAAAAAAAAAACTCTTGTGGCATCATTTTGCGGAGTGAATAAACATAAACATTTACACACAGGCACATACATTGCTTCTGGCCCCACACTAGGATACCCTGTGTCGTGGGAACCAGAAACAGCGACGTCACAAACATCCAAGACCTGGAGTTTTTTTTTTCTCTCCAGCCGGGGATAGAACCCGGGACCTCTCGCATGGTAAGCGGATGCGCTAACCGCTACGCCACAGAGGTCGTCAATCTTCTGTACCTGTACTATTATCGCACCTCCAGAACTAAAGTGACCTAACTCAAAATTTGCAACTTTTGGGAAATGAAGAAAATGTATTCGGCGCTCTGAGCGAGTTGCTCAAGAAAAAACAGACCGAAATATTCCTCTATCTCTCTCTGACCAAATAAAGTCGGCTTTTTAATATAGGCCTGATAGAGTATGCCTTTTTGAGTCATTCTGAGTGCTCAACTCATTTTACCCAAATTTTGAGTTAGGTCACTTTAGTTCTGAGTGCTTATACTGAGTGCGTATACTGAGTTTTATCATTCACTTTCGATAGCGAGAGCGTTTGCGTTTTGCATAGGAGTGACAAAGCGCGCCATCTAGTTGTCTCTTTGTCACTCCTATGCAAGTCGCAAACGCTCTCACTATCGAGAGTGAATGAAAAAACTCAGTATACGCACTCAGGAGGTGCGTTATCGTCCCCTAGCTTACAACACCGCTTAAGTCGTTTTTACCAACTTTACAGGTGTGACCAATGGTTAGACGCGCAATGAGCAGCTCCATCTAATGCCATTCAAAGGTGGAAACCGCCAATTTTCGATTTGAGCGGTGTTGTAAGCTAAGGGACTTTTTTTTTTTATAAGGTATATACTGCCACTATTGATTATGTGGCATCCTTTAGTCTTTTGTTGAAATATGTTCAATTTAATAATGTTACATAGTTTTTCCTATAAAATAAATTTATCTTATTCTAATGGGTTTTTTTGTCGTGTACAGGGTGTGTCTTCTCTTTTTATCGTCCTTTGTGTCTTCTTTGTCTTTTTGTCGTCTTGTGTTTTTTTTTTTTCCCTTTGATTGATTTTTTTTTTTTGTAAATCCCATTCACATTATATAAGCTAAGGGACGTTATGTGTTGTGTGGTTCGGCCCGCAGCCCGCATGTGGAACGTGCGCGCGGTGGCGGCGGCGCTGGCGGCGGGCGAGGAGCCGCGCGGCGCGGTCGGCGCGCTGGCCGCCAGCGACCACGGCGCGCCCGTCGTTGACGCCGCCTTCTCCCCCGACGGCACGGCGCTCGCCACCGCCTCCGCCGACGGATACGTCATGTTCTTCCAGGTGAGTGTCTGATTTTTTTTTTATTAAAAACTGACCAACGATTGACCCCGATCTCACCTGATGGTAAGTGAAGATGGAGCCGACGATGTTCCTCGTTGGTTCAGTAAGAGCCTATTCACTCTAGCCTTAAAGACACCCAAATTGTACCTTTCCGGAATGAGCCGGGATGGAAAGAAAATCAGTTTATACTACACCTGCTTGGAAAGTACCTTGATACTTTAGCAAATTTACGGTAGAAAGTACGTCGTTGCATATCGAACAAATATGCGGGGAGAGAACGCATCTGAGCGGGAGAGAAAAGTGTATGAAAATCCATTTCTTACGTGGTTTTTCTTTTTTAATTTTGGGTAAGACTGCGCCGGTGACCTAAATATCAAAAGCCAAAAAGTTTTTACAGTGAGTTTTTATCTCCAAGTTCGCAAAATGACACTGGCCACTAGCAACAATTTCAATATAAATTTCAATTAGTAAAGATTTCGTTTTTTATTTTCCTTGTAGGTGTAGTATAAAGCACTATGTATCACTCGAGAGAAACTGCGATTCCCGATCTCAGGTGTTTTAAAGCCCTCGCCTACGGCTCGGGCTTCAAACGACACCCTCGACGGTGATCGGTCACTTTCTCCTCTCGGTGAACAATGTACTATTAACCGTTTGACTCAACTCTGCAAATGATAAATTGCCTTGACACAAGGGACCTTACAACGACCGCTAATGAATATGAGGTTTAATTTCGCTTCCGGGTACCCGCTACCAAATTTGGTAGCCGCCGAGCCAGCGGGTTAAGAAATTCATGGGTTACGAATAATGCTGTAACCAGGATAAAATCTAGCGCTGCTGTTCGGTCATAGCTAAACGGTGCGATGGCACCGCGCTGGCCACCGCCTCCGCGGACGGATACGTCATGTTCTTCCAGGTGAGCGCTGGCTAATCTGCCCATTTGAACATAAGCTATGAACTAGGATTCTGCAGAGAAATGTTCATCGTCATCATCATCGGCGTATGGTTGTCCACTGCTGGACATAGGCTTCTCCCATTGCACGCCACTGAGCACGGTCCCCGGCTACTCTTATCCAGCTGCCTTTGCGAAGATCATCGATCCGCCGAGTCTAAGGACGTCCTACACTACGTTTACCGACCCGAGGAATGTATTCGTTCTATAAAAGAAAGAACAATTTAAAGTTGGTCAGAAACAGTCATAGGGTACCTACAAATAGTGCTGTGACCAGGATGCAATCTAGCGCTGCTGTCCGGTCAGCGCCGACCGGTCTGAACGGCACCGCGCTGGCCACCGCCTCCGCCGACGGATACGTCATGTTCTTCCAGGTGAGTGCTGTTCTAGGATTCGCAGAGGAGTGTTCTGTTTTGTTTTTAACAGCAATTACCATTTAAAGTGCCAAACAGACGGTGTCGGAATGACCCAGGATAGAAAGTCAGTTTAAGAAACTCTAGGTTACAAATAGTGCTGTGACCAGGATACAAGCTAGAACTGCTGCCCGATCAGCGCTGAACGGCCCGACGGCACCGCGCTGGCCACCGCCTCCGCCAACGGATACGTCATGTTCTTCCAGATGAGCGCTTGTCGTGGATAATCTATTAGTATGTTTATTTTTACTAAACACACAATTTTGAAAGAGGTTTACTCCTGTAAAGGTGTTTCACACTGAATTATACATAATTAGAATAAGTAGTTTTTAAATGAATTGTGAAAATACTGTTGGAGTATCTAATAAATAATAATAATAATCTGACCATACATTTTGTAGATAAGATATTTCCTAAGATGATTGAACTAAAACTTTCGTAAGCACTATTCTAAAATACTATCCGGATCCACTGGATTTATTTGTGTTCAACAAGAATTCATTCGTTTCCCAGGTGTATATGCAAAATGAAGCGACACCTCGCTGCCTGCACAAGTGGCAACCGCACGGAGGCAAGCCTCTCAGCTGCCTCTTCTTCCTTGACAACCACAAGAACTATAATTCTGAGTAAGTACAAGCCTTAGGGCGGCTTGAAAACTTCTGACGGTAGGACCAGCCACTAGTATTATAAGCCTCCACCAATCCGGACATAGCCCCCGCGGTGGAGTATGGCCTATACCTTCCCCAGGGAAGAGACCCGTGCCCCTCGGTGGGGACATAATGGGTTGATGATGAACAAGACTATACAATGTGTCCCGGGGATAAGTGACCGCCCGAATTTTTTTGAATATTTGTACAAAATTAAGGATAATTTCTTTTATATTTGGAACTTACCGCCTTTGGTTTTTTTTTAATTATTTTTTTGATTTTTTTTGTAAATACGCGTGACGTGCTGCAGTTTTTTTAAGATATTTCCTAAGTTTTTACATCTTTTTTCTTTATTGACTAGCCGACATCATAGTTTATCAATTAAAATTATCAAACATAACTAAAATGTAATAAAACATTTATAAAAAAAAAAGAAAATAAAAATTCAAAGAAAATAACGTCTTTTTTTTAGTTTTTTCAAAATAAGTCTAATAAATGCCCCCTTAATATCACTTTTTTTTCATTTATTAATAAACTACATGATATTTCCTACAATAGCTCAGAACAATGTTTGCTGCTATTTCAAACAAATGCAAAAGTACAGTCAGTTGAAATTTGACTCCTACTTGGTAAAAAAAGAGCAAAGTCTTCATAGCTAACTAAACCCGCTGTTGACACTGTCAGGCCTGTTTTATTTTAAAATTAAATTAATTAAAACAAAGTTACAATCAAATTATTATTTATTAAAAAGAAACAGATGATTAATTAATTAAGTTTTCAAAATGACTGCCATTAGCAGTAATGCACGCCAGAGCTCTAAATGACATACTTTGTGTTGTCCTTCTTATTTCAGAATGGTTTGCCGAAATCTCTGCCGCAGCTGCATCGATCCTTTCTTTTAATTGGTTTCTTGAAATTGTCGGCACAGCGTAAACCTTTTGTTTCATGTAGCCCCAAAAATAGTAATCCAGTGGCGTTAAATCTGGAGACCTTGGGGGCCATGCCACTGGACCACCCCTGCCGATCCACCTTCGGTAGTTTTCGTTTAAGTACTCTCTAACAGTTAGCGCGTAGTGTGCTGGGGCTCCATCTAATTGAAAGTACATGTTTCGCCTTGTTAACAAAGGGACGTCTTCCAACAACAGAGGCAAATCGTTGCGTAAAAAATTGAGCATTACCTCTTGGGTAAGCCGATTTGGCAATTCGAAAGGTCCAATTATTAAGTCATCAATAATTCCAGCCCACATGTTTATCGAAAATTCGTGTTGAAAGGTTGTTTCTCGGACAGCGTACGGATTTTCGGCAGCCCAAATGTGCAAATTTCGATGATTCGTTATTACCGCTCTTGTAAACGTTGCTTCGTCCGTCCACAAAATCTGTCTTAAGAAGTTTGGATTAAGTCTGTGCTGTCGTAAGATCCATGTGCAAAACACCAACCTAGGCACACTGTCTTCATCTCTTAAATTTTGAGCGCGTCGGAAATGGTAAGGGTGAAGACCTTCTTTTTTCAATACACGCCAGACTCTCATTTTTGAAATACCCAGCCTGACTGCTATTCGGCGAACGCTTAACATTGGATCAGCTGTCACTAAACGTAGTATCTCTTCATCGATATCCTGACGAACAGCGGGAGCAGGTAGTACAGGTTCTCGTCGTCTTGAAGGTAAACCCAGTTCGCTGATTTGGCGATGTATCGCAATAAATGAGCGATATCCAAGGGCAACCCTATTAGGATATCGTCGTCTGTATTCCACTGCAGCCCGTCTCGCGTTCCCGTTACAAAATCCATACATAAAATGCATGTCAGCAATATGGGAAGGTTCCAAATTAGAAAGTCTAGACATTTTGAAGCCAAAGCCACAAAAATTCTCACAATGCTTTAAAACTTGAGAGATCACGAAATGCGTAGCGTCACGAGCACAATGAATGATCGACTAAACAAACCAAAGCCGAAAGTACAAAAGGGACGCGCGCTCATCGTGGTAGATAATAAAGACCGGTTTTTTTTTACCTGCGTTATTTTTTGTGTTTTGTTACGAAAAAAGGGTCAGATTCAAGAGTTTGCAATTTGGTGCATGTTTGATATAGCAGCAAACATTGTTCTGAGCTATTGTAGGAAATATCATGTAGTTTATTAATAAATTAAAAAAAAGTGATATTAAGGGGGCATTTATTAGACTTATTTTGAAAAAACTGAAAAAAAAAACGCGTTATTTTCTTTGAATTTTTATTTTCTTTTTTTTTTATAAATGTTTTATTACATTTTAGTTATGTTTGATAATTTTAATTGATGAACTATGATGTCGGCTAGTCAATAAAGAAAAAAGAATGAAAAAAGATGTAAAAACTTAGGAAATATCTTAAAAAAACTGCAGCACGTCACGCGTATTTACAAAAAAAATTAAAAAGTAATTAAAAAAAAACCAAAGGCGGTAAGTTCCAAATATAAAAGAAATTATCCTTAATTTTGTACAAATATTCAAAAAAATTCGGGCGGTCACTTATCCCCGGGACACATTGTATATCACAAAAGTTTTGAAAATTTCTCACAAAACGTAAGACCTTGACCTGGTTGACTGCCTAGTCCATAGTTGCACGCTAATAAGTAAACATGGAAATAATTTCTTCATAAACACTGTCATTAGTATTCGTATTAATTTTAAATAATAGTAATAATAGTGTTTACATTTGTTCAAGTAGAGTGCGACAAGTGAGTCGTGGCTCAAGCCTTTGGCGGGAAATTTAAAAATCTTTTAGTTGATAACCCTGCATATCGTCTGAATAAACCATCTTGATACTTTTGCTTAACTTGATTATTTGTTTAATTAGTTCGGAGTCTCCAATGAATTTTGTCCAAACATAAATAAATATAAACAAAACGAAAACATTTACTAAATCAAAACCAACATTTCCACTCCACCAAAAACAGGTATAATAAAGATGCACCACATAAACTTATAAACATTTATTAATGCTGAACCATAATCAAAATCTGATTCATGTCTTTTTTCTCAACATCTTTGAGATCTTTGAGATATTTTCGTCTTCCGACAGAACTTAAAACAAGAAATAATTCACGTTTGCTTTAAAACATTATTACTCGTATGTACATACAAAAACATAGGTAAAATTGTGTTGAATAGAAAAAAAAAGTTTTTTTCTTGTTTAAATCTAGGACGAGTATCAAACTGTTTGGGCTGTACTACTTGCAGCTGAAATACCTAAGTTTGACAGTCAGAGTGTGGCCATATGAAGAATTCGAAATAAATCGCGTCCCAGGACTCGCTTGTCAGACTCTAGGTAGTTTTGCATTGGTTTGTTACACATGAACATTTACATACAGGCACATACATTGCTTCTGGCCTCACACTAGGATACCCTGTGTGTGGGAACCAGAAACAGCGACATCACAAACATGTAAACAACCAAGATTTGATTTTTTAAAAGTTAATAGCATCACTCACACTCCCTCACATGTTCAATTACCTCGTATCGTTGCCAGCATCTGACAAAGCCTTTCTTTCCAGCGTCCAATTCTGGAAGTTCGCAGTGACCGGGGCCGAAAACAACACCACGCTCAAAATTTGGTCGTGCAAGACGTGGTCTTGCCTCCAGACGATCAGCTTCAGCCCGGGGCTGTGCGCCGAACCCCCGTCCCTCGGCCTCAAAGCCATGATCGACACCAGTGCCAACTACCTCCTCCTCTCGGACTCTAAAACTAGAAGCCTCTACGTGTTGCATATGGCGCGAGACAGAGATGAAACGATGGCCTACTGCAAGAGTATATCGGAGTTTCTGTTGCCGTATCCGGTGTTAAGCTTCTGTATTGTGGACGCTGGTGAGTTAAACGTTTAAGGTTCAAGTTAAATGCACACCAACGCGGTGGCGGTCGATACAGACGTCGTTTTGTAAGACCCTTCGGCCACTTTGGAAACCAAAGGTTCGAAAACAGCTTCCGAAACAGAATTATTTTTCTTTTTAGGAAACCTGGTTTCGAATAAAGAAAAATAATTCTGTTTTCGAAGCTGGTTTCCAATACAGAATATAAAATCTTCTTATGGCTTCTAAAATCTTCCCGATGGCCCTCTCAGAGAGGCTTTATCACTACGCGTGACCACCGCCCATTGGCGATTTCAAGCGCTGAAGTATGTGAACCTCAGAATTCAGGTGGACTCACGATGTTGTACTTAGCAAGTTCCACAGTTAGCGGGTGGTTTTGCTACTATAACTTCACAATATAACGTCGTTTACGGCAGTAGTATTTTTTATGGATCGCCATCGTGTCACGGCGATCGATAGTAAAATTTATCGGCTAAAATTTTCCAGCATTGACATTTTTCTCTCGCCTAGTTACGTTTTTAAGCATGAGGTACTTTTACAGCTAGAGGGTAAGTTGTAGCTCTAACATTTAAAATATTATGTCATTACCATAATACGAGTAATTATTCAGTTAATCAGTGAATTGTGTATGCTCCATGAAATGTTCTAATCAAATTTATTTATAAAATTATGCATGCTTTGTATCATTGTTAATAATTTATTGTCATTGTTCTGCTTTCTCACAGCAACTAATTTTTATGAGTTATCCGTGGATTAAGTAGTGGGTAGTACATTTGCAATGTTTGATTAAGTCTGATTTATGTAACTACTATAATGTGCTACTGTTTTTAATCCCAAATAAATAAAATAAAATAGAAATAAAGCAAAGGATTACTTTATAAATTTTACGAGTGTTGCTAGTACGTAAAATTTCACTTCCAAGTAAAAATTGTGTATGCTACGGAGGGTTCGACCTGATAAGGATTTTGGTCACATGAGTCTTCTATTCAAGGTAAAAAAAAACTACCGAGTAAACCTACATATTTTATAGTGATAACACCTCGTCTTTTTTTTTGCATCGAATTAAAAACTGACTTTGAAAATGTCACCTCTTGCAGGTGAACAGCAAGGGAAATGCGAGTCGAGTTGCGGCGACCCATTCCACCGCAACGGCTCGGCCGGCGACGCGGCCGCTTCGCCCGAGGACTTCGATCTCATGCCGCCCGAGGTGAGTTGACCACATTATGCCCGGAGTGATCTAGGGCACGGGAGTGCATCGCGTTTACTTAGATCGGTCTGGCGTGCTTTTACTTTGCGGACCGCACCAATGAACGTTTTTCCTTATCGTCCCTTAGCTTACAACACCGCTCAAGTCGAAAAATGGCGGTTTTCACACTTGAATGCCATTACATGGAGCTGCTCATTGCGCGTCTAACCATTGGTCACACCTATAAAGTTGGTAAAAATGACTTAAGCGGTGTTGTAAGCTAGGGGACGTTATGTCAAATTTAGTTTTAAAAGATTCCCTAGGTGGCGTTGCCGTACCTTAGTATTCAATGTCAAAGCAAAAAAGAATACTATGGTTCTGTGGAATTTGTGACCTAAAAAAAAGCTGTTGTCGTTTGGTGATAATAAGTGCGCTTACTTTCTATTTGGATATTTTGGAGTCTTTGCTGTGCATTGTGGATTTTATATTTTTATTTTTATTACGAAAACCTCGCACGAATGGCAACCCTGGTTCCTTCTCTTTATTAGTAATCTGTGGACGAACTTTGACATTGACTGCTACGAATCACAAATTTGTATGTTGAAACGAATAACGCCATCCAGATTATCTCACAGAACTAAGAAAAAAAAAGAAAGGAAAAACGCTCATTCTATAGTGAGATGTTGTGATCAACATGTAAACATCCATGAAGAAGGGTTTCTTTAATTTCTTTGCCGACTCAAGGCCTCGCCAAACAGAAAGCGTAATAAGTGCGCGTAAGGGCGCTAAAGCGTCTTGCGTCATAGCGTCGCGTTGTGTTGTACTGATTATGACCTGTCGAACAGCGCTAGCGTCGCTTCAAGCGACGTCGCGTTGTATTTTATTACAGAATATTAGTTAGCACCTACTGAATAACGTCGAAGCTGTCACACACAAAGTGTGCGACGTTAGGGCGCTTTAGCGTTAGCGCCCTGACGCGCGCTAATTACGTTTTTTTTTTACTTATTTATGGTTCACTAAACTGAATGTTACACCTTAAACTTACAAAAAAAGTCAGCTTTCTGATTGGCGTGGCCTTTAATACGTGTAACTGGCAACCCCAGGAGGAGAGCCCGACCGAGGGCTGCGCCGGCGCCGCGCGCCGCGTGCGGCTGCGGCTTTACATCGTGCAGCCCAAGGGGCTTCAGCACGGCGAGCTGTCCTTCGCGCCGCCCGCCCCGCCCGACGCCCCGCTCGGTGAGTGTCGGCGGCGCCACACCCCGCGCCCGCCCCGCCCGACGCCCCGCTCGGTGAGTGTCGGCGGCGCCACACCCCGCGCCCGCCCCGCCCGACGCCCCGCTCGGTGAGTGTCGGCGGCGCCACACCCCGCGCCCGCCCCGCCCGACGCCCCGCTCGGTGAGTGTCGGCGGCGCCACACCCCGCGCCCGCCCCGCCCGACGCCCCGCTCGGTGAGTGTCGGCGGCGCCACACCCCGCGCCCGCCCCGCCCGACGCCCCGCTCGGTGAGACTCGCCACTTAGTCCGATATTCAGAAACGATTTAGAGCATGAGCTCAATGTGAGTCCGGGTCCTCCGACTGTCAAAATGAAAGTCTCAGGGATATTTTGTATTCACAGTTGAGTTTGAGATACCAAAAATTGAGCGCAAGCTGAGACTGAGTGGTGGATTTCGACGACTTAGCTCAGGCTCAAGGTGGGAATGACGAAGAAAGAGGCGACACCTGTAGGCTATTCGAGTTAGATTACAATGAAACATTTGTTTGCAAGTTCTCCACTGTCCATTGCAGGTGTTGGCGATCTGTCCCTGGGCGACGAGGCGCCGGACCCCGCCCCCGCAGCCATCGCCTCGAGCATCCTGCAGCAACAGAGTCAACAACTCAAGAACCTCCTCATGAGGTCCCAGGTATTACCCAAAGCCGGTTGCTAAGATATTTATTTATTTATTTTATTGCTTAAAAAACCCCGCCCTTACAGATTTTCCACCCAATACAGCAGGTTAAATAAAATTAACATCACAAAAAACCGATGACATTAAATATACAATTACATTAACATGCATTTCATTAGGTATATGAATTCAAGTATAATATCAATTTCAAAATAATCATAAACTTTCATCAAAATAAAAAAAAAAAAATAAAAAAAAAAAAAGTTACAAAATTTCATTGGATAATAACATAAACAATTAATTATTGACTTTCAATTTTATCAAATTATAAAAAACAAATTAATACATATTAAATATACAATTACATTAAATTCAAGTATAGTAATATCAATATAAAAATAATCATAAAAAATATACAATTTACAAAATTTCATTGGATAATAGCATAAACAATTAATTATTAACTTTCAATATTCAAAATCTGATTTAATATGCTTATAAGATTCGAATATACGCAGGTACAAACTAAACTACATTAACAGGTTCGAATATTCAAAAAGTGGACAGAGTTGAGTTTGCTTTTATACCCCTCAGTTCCTAGCTGGTTTTTGATAGTCAGGTAATTAATATCAGCTGGGCCTCGATTCTGTTGGTACATTGTAGTTCAATTACAGTTACATTGTCAGGTTACATGACATGTTTTTTCAATTCCACTGACGCGTGACGCTTAGAATTACGTAAACGCGTGCGCGCGTTGATTTGAAGTGGCAATAAAATGAAATCGAAGCAGTCTTGCCTCTGTCACTATACTGGTTCTGGTTATTAATATCAGCTGGTCGTCTGATATAAACTTTTAGCTGGTATTTGATAGTCTGGTAATAAATATCTGCTGGTAATGTGATATTAATTACCAGCTATTAATTAATGTCAGACATATAAAAGACATGTTAGCTGAGCACTTTCCAATTACCAAAATTGTAAACTTCATTTTTTTATTGTTTTTTTCTTAAATTGTGTAAAATTGTGGTTTTTTTTTGGTAATAAACTATTTCTATTCTATTCTATTCATAAATTCCTAGCTGGTGCCCGCGGCTTACTCTGCGCAGGATTACCGGGTTATCAAGCTTGCTATGTCTCAAAAGAGACCTTTATCTGTACGCCAAGATTCAGAAGCCATTGTAACCACTTATTGTACATTTGCCTGTCGTGGCAACCCTGACATACCACAGACTATATTTTTTTAATTTGTTTTATTGTTATCTGTTAGTTGTGTTACTATATCGTGTGACTTGTCTGTTTATTTTGTCTCTGTGATGTGTCTTGTTGATACAGATAAATGTTTCTTTCTTTCTTTCAATTTAAATAAAATAAATAAATGAGTAACACAGCCATGAAAATAAGTTTTCTCAGTCGGTTATTAGACTGCAATGGCTTATTTGCGTTGCAGATTCAACCAGGCAGTCTGATTGGCCAGAGGGCGGAGTCACCGTCGTCCATCGCGCCCGCGCTTAATCTTATGACGCCAGACGCATTCAGGTAACTTTACTTTAAGGTTATATTACACCGGGGCAATCGCTCGTAGCCTGGGCTGCCTGAGTGATCTTGAACGATCACTAAGGTTAAGCAACATACGGCAAGTTCAGTCCATGGATGGGTCACCGTCTATGACTAACGCTAGTGGCATTTTTTCCGAGCGATTCCGTGCTTCGCAAGGCACGTTAAGCAGTTGGTGCCGGCTGCCGTCGATAGATGGCAGTCGTTAAGCCACGTCAGAGGCCTTAGGGCGGCTTGAAAACTTCTGACAGTAAGACCAGCCACTAGTCTTACAAGCCTCCACCAATCCGGACTTGGCCCCCGTGGTGGAGTGTGGCCTGTACCTTCCTCAGGGAAGAGACCCGTGCCCCTCGGTGGGGACATAATGGGTTGATGATGACACCGGGGCAACACTGTGCGGCATTGCGGTATGCCACAAGGCCGCATGCTACAACGTCGCACATTGTGGCAAGAACCGTGTGGCATGGCAACACCTTGCGTCATGTGGCAAACTGTCGCAGCTTCTTCTCCTTCTTCTGCCGCAACTTTGTAGCATGCGGGCTTGTGGCATGCCGCGATGCCGCACAGTGTTGCCCCGGTGTAATACAGGCTTTAGACTTTAGTTCCACAAATTGTTGATCTTTAGGGTCCGTACCTCAAATTTTGTTTTATGTTTTTAAAGCCGCCAATAGGCTATTTGACCGATTCCTAAAAACCATCTCATATTTTTTGTTAGTGTTCATGGAGTCCTCAGAAAGTGGTCTTGGGCAATATGGCGGCGCACAGGAATAGGCTAGTTTCCCAAAAAAATGTAATTAGTCCGTCTTTTAGATTGTTCAAAAATAAGGGACACGTATTTTTTTATTTGTAAATTAGACCAAAAATGACAAAGATATAGCCCATTAAAGTTACGTGTGACGTCACGCCGTGCTGCATTTTGTAGCACTGAGTGACGTCACATGTAATTTCAATGGGCTATATCTTTGTTATTTTTTGTTTAATCGAAAAAAGAAAAAATACGTATCCAATATTTTGTATAATCTAAAATACGGACTAAATAGAATTAAATTATTTTGACCCTGGAAACTACCCTATTATGACGTCACTTGCCAGTGAACCAACCAATGAACTTAAGAAAGAATGAATGACAGACGCCATTTTTACTGGCACGTGACGTCATCATAGAATCGGCCAATCCAGGCCGTTTTCGATACAATGGCTGCAGATACATAATTATCTTAATATTGTACAAATAATAGTTGTTGTTTTAGTTAAAATGCCTTTAAGCAGTTGTAAGACTCATAATTTTTACTAATATGTATAAATAATAGTGTTCTAAGTACACTGTGAAATAGCCTATTTAGGAATCTCACGTTAAAAAATAAAATAAAACTAAGTAATATTATGAATTTATTTGCGCTTTTAGACACACACACACACACACACACAGGTATTTGGAGATTGTCAACTATCACGTTCATAAAGTAAAGATTTTGTTTTTATCGCGAATAAAAATATTTCAATTTGTTTAATGATTAGCAAGCAGTTTCAGTAATTATTTAATCATAAGAATAAGCCTGTTTGTACCAAGTCTGTGGGGGGAAATCTGAATGTGTCTCGTGTCCACAGCTCGCCCGGGAAACGTGACGAAGACGACCCGCCGCTGTCGGCGACCCCCGACGTTTCAGGCAAGTCTAGAACTTCCACTACAGGTAAGAACTATCACTACATCGTGAGGTTGCCTGGAAGATATTGCTTTTAGTAATAAGGCCGCCAATTGTACCATGAACCCTTGTAATAAAAAGCAGACATAAATCGTATTAAATCGTCAGGTTCAATTGTAAAAATGGGAGTCCCGCAGAGATCTCTCTTAGGGCCGTTCCTATTCCTAGTCTATGTAAATGATTTACCGTTTTTGGTACAAAACATGCGTGAGATAGTGCTATTTGCTGATGACACGTCACTTGGTTTTAAAATAAAGAGACAGTTTTTTTGTTTTTTCTAGTGTGCAATAAAGAATAATTATTCTGTTATATTCAATAGAATAGAATACCTGGACAATGCTACAGGTATTTCAGAAAGCTTTTTAAGCGCGTTGCTACAGGATAAGTTCGACAGTTCAGATCATTTTGGTAGTCCTTTTATGGGTTATAGGGATTATTTATTAGTACACTTAATTACCCTAGTCTTTCATCATCAACCCGTTTATGTCCCCACCGAGGAAGGTATAGGCCATACTCCACCACGGGGGCTAAGTCCGGATCGGTGGAGGCTTGTAAGCAAGGATATTTTAGCCACGGGATATGACATGACTGACATTTTGTAGGAAAACACATGCGACTAACTTTTAGGGGGCGTGAGGAAACTGTTACTGTCAAAATATCAGTTTAGTGCTTGCAAATGTCGATAAAAATATTATCGATAAATGATGAGTGAACGAAATGAATGGATGAAGAATGAGGTGAACTTTATGTAGTTGTAGGTAGTTCGTAGTAATAAAGAAGTTTTTTATTACTACGAACTTTAAATAAGCTCAATCTACTAGTAAGTAGATTGAGCTTATTTATTTCTGTAAGAACAGTCTTATTTCCATTTCGTACAACAAATTTTTAAATGCAGTTTGTGAAGGTAAAAGCAATAAAGAGCTACTTTCTCTAGTTTTTTATTTTTACAAATGACAAAAGGACTTGACTTATTGCGAAGACTCTTAGTGACATAAGTTATATGCAAATAGCATAAGTTATAGTCAGCTATGCAAATTATAGCAACAAAAATTGTATCTGCTCATATTACCAAACATTTATAACAGAAAATAGAAAATTACTTACCTATTTACAAATAGATCCATTTTAAGAACTATAAAAATATTTGCTGCTCGTGCAGTAACATACATTCAAAAATTACGTACTTATTTACAGACAATTTTAACAATGAAATAAATATCTGCGGCTCAAGCAATAACCGATTTTTTAAAATAAATACATATTAACAAATGGTTAATGTTTAACATATTTATATAATAAAACTAAATAAGTATACGATTTTCCTTAATATAAGTGCAATAAAAGTATCAATAAATAAATATTAAATAACTTCCACGCAACACAATCACTGGTTCCGGTCCCAAACTAGGTACTATGGTAGCCAGGCAAGGACATCACAAACATGAAAATACACCCACATTAACGACATGTGTACAAAATGTACGGCAGCCCACAGTGGAAATCGAACCCACGACCTCCGGCTTGGAAATCAGACGTGATCACGTGACACCGCTAGATCCACGAGTGAGTCGACACCGAGCGATAGAAAAAAAAATGTTCTACGTCCTTGGTGTGACGTCGATTGAAATATCGAAATATTTTATCGACTGTTTCAAACCCTATTGCAAGAAAAAAATATTCATAAAGAACGGAATGAGGTCTGAATGAATGATATTGTACCATATATTACAGAATGTCAAAGTGCCATTATATTGTCATATACACGAAAAAAATTAAATTTGGCGTATTATATGTTGTTTATGTTGCACTTTCTATTAATTTTCTAAAGAAATACCGCATATAAAAGTACAAAATCATACTTACGGGTGATAAGAAACATTAGCTGTTTTATTGCTGTAATTTTTACAGAACAACACTGCGCACTTCGTCATATTTTTGCACTTTTTTCTCGACGTTTTTCCTCGAAAGTCTGATGTCACACTGACAGTAAAAATTCAGAACCGAGGTCATTTAACCACGGTAGTGGCACGCGGGGGATAGGCGAAAACTTCAACTGTGTCGCGTCCATTGGGTAAAACGTTCTTGCTTGTAAGACTAGTGGCTGGTCTTACTGTCAGAAGTTCTCAAGCCGCCCTAAGGCCTTTGACTTGGCTTAACGACTGCCGTCTATGCACCATGTGCTTAACGTGCCTTGCGAAGCACGGAACCGCTCGAAAAAATCCCACTAGCGTTAGTCATAGACGGCCACCCATCCATGGACCGAACGCGCCCAATGTTGCTTAACGTTCGTGATCGTTTAAGATCATCCAGGCAGCCGGGGCTACGAGGGATTCAAAAAAATATTAAGCTCAAAGTGATTTCTCATGCAGGCTTCCCCACCGAGGAGTCCTGCTTGGACGGCATGTTGTTCCCGTCGGTGGGGTCCAGCCCCAGCCGGGAGGTCCAACAGATCATGGCCCTCAATGATGAGAACCTCTATTACAAGGAAATGGTGAGTCAAATATACATACATAACATAAGCCTGCCTGTATCCTGTATCGTGTATATTTGATATATTGACGACCTCCGTGGCGCAGCGGTTAGCGCATCTGACTACCATGCGAGAGGACCCAGGTTCGAATCCCGGCTGGGGACAAAAAAAAAGAAACCTAGGTCTTGCATGTTTACATGTTTGTGACGTCGCTGTTTCTGGTTCCCACGACACAGGGTATCCTAGTGTGGGGCCAGAAGCAATGTAGTGTCTGTATGTAAATGTTATGTTATGTTATCCGAGAGGGGTAGGCAGAGACAAGGGACTGCCACAGTCCTGACAAATCTCTCAAGTACGGGGACTATATTTTTTGACAGCTAAGGTCCCGGGTTCGAACCCTGGCTCGGGACAAAGGAAAACCCCAGGTCCCCCGTTTACATGTTTTCGATGTCGCTATTTCTGTGGGCATATTCATACGTCTTAAAAAGTCACGTCAACACAAAAACCGACGTCGTACGGAGTACTGTCTTGCTCTAACATAGGGTCTTAAAAGAAGATGGTGCTATACAGTAGTGGTATACATGACTTTTTAAGACGTATGAATATCCGTTGCGAAAATTACATAATGGGTCCACTGGTCCCCACGGCACAGGGTATCCTAGCGTGGGGCCAGAGGCAATATAGGTGCCTGTATGTGAATGTTTATTCTTTATGTAGGTATCTATATTCTCTAATATATAAAATTCTCGTGGCACCGTTAGTGCGCTCCGAAACAACGGCATGGCCGTTTTTGATAAAATTTTATATGTATGATCGGTAGGTCTGAGAATAGGTTGTTATCTATTTTTCATAGTTCTTAGTGAAAAAAAAAAATCATTTTATTTTATTTATTTATTTTTATTTACTATTTAAAAAAATATAGAAACAGAAAGTCATTAACAGGCTTCCACTGATAGCCACAAAATATTATAAACTAGAAATTAAGACGATTAAGTCATCGCAAAAAAACGAGTGTCAGTGAAAAATAAATTAAGATACAAGCAATTGAGAAGGAAATATATATAGCTAAGATTTACACATAAATAATAAGAAGAGAGCCTACTCACTCACTCCTAAAAAACTTCGCACTTAGCCGTCGCCTAACTGCTGCAATACTGTCGCTATTGATATCTCTGATTAATTTATTAAAAGCAGAACAAACTCTTAATAAGTAGCTGTTGCTTCGGTAATTTCTTGAAGCCTGCGGTACTGAAAATGTGCTTTTGTGCCTTAACGTTCTATTTGGTATGTGGAAATTAATTTTTGATAGCAACTCGGGACAGTCGATGGACCCTTTTGTAAGTTTTAACAGAAATATAATATCAGAGATGTGACGTCTCTCGACCAGAGGGAGAAGATGCATCGAGCGATAGGACGGTAGGTAATCCTCATGCCGCCTTAGGCGTCGATTTATGAACGTCACAAACTTCTTCTGCAATCTTTCTATGCGGTTAATATAAATATCATATTGGGGATTCCAGACCTGCGTTCTAGCGAGCTTCTTACATAAGTGCGATACAGTAATTTTAATGTTTTAATTTTTTATTTTTTTTGATAGCGAAACAACGTTTGCCGGGTCAACTGGCCTTCTTTTTTCTAATATATAAGAATCTCGTTTCACCGTGTTAGTGTGCATACTCCTCTGAAACGGGTTGACCGATTTTTATGGAATTTTGTATGTATATTCGGTACGTTTGCGAATAGGTTGTTATCTATTTTTCATATCCCTTGTTAGAAAAACTATTTCAACATAGTAAATAGCAATTTTTTGGTTGTTTAATTGTAGCAACACTTCAAGGTGTCACACTATTTTTTATGTCTGGCAACATTCTTGCTCTTTTTGCATTCTTGCCGGTTGCTCGTACCTTTTTCTATTATATTGTAAAATACAGTCCACGCTCTCAAAACATTACAGCATTTTATTTTCTTACACCCCTATTTGGCAATACATCGTGTGCGGGGTCAACTCACTAGCTAATCTACTAGTAATGCCTGGGCCGCATTCATCGCGATAACCCGAAGATTCGGGCTATCGTGACGTGATCGCGTATACTTCGGAGCTTCGTCCGTAGTCGTCAGGACTTCGCGTCGCTGTCGGTAAACTTTCACAGATCAAAGAGTTTTATCGCGATGAACTTCGCTTGAGCGGCCACACTTCAGTCAGCGTGCATCCGTCAAACGTGGCGGACGTATTATTTCACAGAGTAGGTGCATAAGCTGAAGCGTAACATGGATTGGAGTAATGATAAAATTTTAGAATTTATTGCAAACTACGAATAAATAAATAATAACTACGACATAAATGTAAAAAATCATTATTTGCTGCCATAAAATACAGAGCAACCGCGGCGTCCATTTTGTTTTTTGCATTTGACATCGCTTGCACATCGCGGTAAACTTTACATCGCGCATTGTGTGGCCGCGAGGATTCGCCGTAGACCGAAGACGAAGTTTATCGCCCGAATGTTATCGCGATGAGTGCGGCCCAGGCATAAAAGTAATCGGGTGCACAGACGGACGAGGCCAGCCAGTCCCCCGCGGCGGAGGCGGAGCCCGCGCCGGCGGCGGTGGCGGCGGCGGTAGCGGCGGCGGCTGACAAGTCGCCTGCCGCCGCGCCCAAACTCACTCACAGCCTAAGCAGTGAGTATGTCTGCATTGCGTTCTTACTCATCATCATTCATAACCCTGATGGACCGACAAATATGCGCGCGCGTGGCGGCGTCGGCACCGGCTCTTCGCAGAGTTCTCGCTGCGCACGCACTGCGCTAGTAATGCGCCCACGGCCAGGGCCAAACTTCTTAACGAGTTTGTTACCAAGGTCCAACATGTTGACATCTTTGTTGACCCTATTTATAATATTGTTGTAAATTTAACATTGCGCTTATGTAATTAGTGTAGTCTACTTGTAATAAGTATTTATAGTAACAATAAGAACGTTCTGGGCAACTGTAAGTTCTTATGGTATAGTAAATAAATAAATCAAATCAAATCATCATTCAGCCACAAGAAGTCCAATGCTGCACATAGGCCTCCTCCATGGATTTCCAAAAAGACCGGTTAGAAGCGGCTTGCATCCAGCGTCTTCCCGCCACTTGGATGAGATCGTCTGTCCATCATGTGGCTGGTCGTCCTACGCTGCGCTTGCCGAAAGGTTCTTGAATGAAGACCACACATCGCCTTCGTAATATGAATCTATAAATATAAAAATGAATCGCTGAATGTGTTGCTAAGCGCAAATCTCGAGAACAGCTGAACCGATTTCGCTAATTCTTTTTTATAAATATTCCTTGAAGTACGAGGATGATTCTTACGGAGAGAAAAATTTAAAAATTGCCCTAAATTATTAGAAAATATGAAAAAAAAAACGAAAACTTTGGCAGAACGAAAAGTTTACCAGGACAGCTAGTTACTACCGTCCGGCCGCTGGGATTTTACGATCCTGACAGGTCATGTTAGAACGGACGACGTAACCTTGAAGTGGCGTTAAATTTTCGATTAAAATATTTTTATGTCCTATTTATCCTACTAGCAAATAATTGTCATTGAAACTATATCATTGTGTAAACTTACCATCACTGTTATATTTTGCACAGTGATTTAAATGTGAAATAAGAAGAAATCAATATTTAATGTTCGTGCGTAAAATCCTTACTACGCTGTCACAAGGTTATGTCAACCGTATTTTTTTGTAGTGACGTACCAAAAATAACGAAAATAATAACGGTCCCTTTAACGATACCAAGTTGATGAACAGGCTTTAGAAAAAGATCATCGCGTTCTCAGAATCTCTCCGTACCACTGCCGTACAAAGCGATTGAGCTAATCTGGGCCCAAATAAAAGGTCGCACAGCTCGCCACAACACTTCACCGCCATTCGGCACAAAAAAGATGATGACCCTTCTAAAATGCCTGCGAAAATGGCACAAGAGATGACTGAGTGAAGGTCGTCTAAAAAACAAAACTACTTAATCGTGAGTCAGTAGCAAAAGCTAGTTCAAAATAACGTAAGGAATGATAACGTTGCTTTTCTCCCTCCACTAGTCATATGAAACAGACATGTGTCAGGATCGTATACTCCCAGCGGCCGCACTATAATAAATTTACTGCGCATAAGTAAACATTGTAATGCCGCTGTAGCGACAAAGCGGCGGACTAATGATTAAGCATTTTCTAGCACTCAACCGCAGGAGTCTGTTAATCTATGGTTAACAACTTTACTGTCAGTTGAACATTAGACTGTTAGCGTCCGAAAAACCGGCGGTAAAGTCCGTTCGCTTAGATAGTGTCGGTACACACGAAGGCAATCTTGGTTTTAGTAAAAATACATTTATTTCAATAATAAAACTTAGACGGCAAAAATACTTTAAATTGAAAAAAAAACATGGTACACAATATACCTAATGAATCACAAAATAAAACACTACTCTTCATCACTCGAGGTGTCCTCAGAATATTCATCTCCATCGGTATTTAGAATAGGTGATGCAGGATCGTCTCGTTATAAATCCATTCTTAAATAATGATTGATTTAAATAAATAATATAATAAATAAATAAACTCACGCCCGTTATCCCGGAAGGGGTAGGCAGAGGCACCAGCCTCTAGAACTGAGCCCACGTTTTACCGAGTTTATTAGGTCCCAAACGTGACAAGTGGCAAGCCTGTCGCCGATTGATTTACTTCTTTAAAATTGCGTGATCTACATAATAGTAGAATGAGACGAGCTGCGAGCCAAATTCACTGGCGTGTTTGCGCCGCGTCGCCTTGCTTTAATTTCTTTTTTTGAAAAGCCGCCACGTGCCGAGGCGGTAAATATCAAAGTGACACTATGATATCGAACAGACTTTAAGTAATTTAATTTTCAACCGCTCTTGCAAATATGCTCGCTTTAGGGCATATTTGAACCAAAGGATGTTCCTGGCCTTACAGCGCGGTAACGCTGCCAATATTAGAGTCTGACAAGCGAGTCCTGGGACGCGATTTATTTCGAATTCTTCATATGGCCACACTATGACTGTCAAACTTAGGTATTTCAGTGCAAGTAGTACTGCCCAAACAGTTTGATACTCGTCCTAGATTTAAACAAGAAAAAAACTTTTGTTTCTATTCAACATAATTTTACCTATGTTTTAGTATGTACATACGAGTAATAATGTTTTAAAGCAAACATGAATTATTTCTTGTTGTAAGGTCTGTCGGATGACGAAAATGTTAAACGTCAGATCGAAGACTTAGTCAAAGAACTCAAAGATGTTGAGTAAAAATAAATGAATCAGATTTTGATTATGGTTCAACATTAATAAATGTTTATAAGTTTATGTGGTGCATTTTTATTATCCCTGTTTTTGGTGGAGTGGAAATGTTGGTTTTGATGTAGTTAATGTTTTCGTTTTGTTTATATTTATTTATGTTTGGACAAAATTCATTGGAGACTCCAAACTAATTAAACAAATAAATAAGTTAAGCAAAAGTATCAAGATGGTTTATTCAGACGATATGCAGGGTTATCAACTAAATTATTTTTAAATTTCCCGCCAAAGGCTTGAGCCACGACTCACTTGTCGCACTCTATGGGGACATTTGGTTCGGATGTGGCTCGGAGCGATTATTTGATTAGGTGTTTTTTCTGTTATATTGTTTTGCCACTATATTACAATTTTGAATTGATTCTCTAAGTGACTCTAAGGTGACGCAAGCTATTGCCCCCACAGACAGCGAATGGCCGCAGATTTCCCTCGCGCAAATCAACGAGGCGAACCAGCGCAAGGCTTCCAGTGACAAGTCTTCAAGCCAGTCCCTCAATAACTCCCTCTCCGGGTGCGCGGAGCCCGAAAGAGCTCGGCCCGTAACCCTGACCGCCGAAGATAGAGCCAAACTTATTGCGCTGGACTGGAAGCTGGAGCAGCTCACTGGTGAGTCTAATTCGCTATTGAGAACGGTTTAGTCACTAGTGAGCGGACTGGTCACTGTTACACGGACTGGTCATTGTTCAACAAACTGATTTCTAGGAGAGGATACGTAATATTCATAAGCTCGCGCGTAGATCCTTTAGATCCTTCAATAGGAAGAAGGACAGGAAGCTCGATCAGCCCACTGTTGAGTGCTGGGGTTGCTGCTGGGAACGGTTAAGTCACTGGGGAGGGGACTGGTCACTTTTAAACTGGTGCCTGTTAAACAGACTGATCACTGGAAGAGTCTAGCCACATTTGAGTGGATCGATTATGTGGGAGTCTTCAATAGTGATTGGGTATGTCGCTAGAAATTAGGATCTAAAGCCAGTACGTCAATAACTCACTCTCCGTGTGTGCAGAGCCCGAACGGGCTCGGCCCGCAGCCCTGGCCGCCGATGATAGAGCCAAGCTCGATGCGTTGGACAGGAAGCTGGATCAGCTCACTGGTGAGTCTAATTCGCTATTGAGAACCGTTTAGTCACTAGTGAGCGGACTGGTCACTGTTACACGGACTGGTCATTGTTCAACAAACTGATTTCTAGGAGATAGTACATAACATTCATAAGCCCGTGCTTATGTTAGATCCTTCGACAGGAAGAAGGACAGAAAGCTGGATCAGCCCACTGTTGAGTGCTGGGCTTGCTACTGAGAACGGTTTAGTCACTTGAGAGAGGACTGGTTACTTTTAAACTGGTGCCTGTTAAACATACTGATCACTGGAAGAGTCTAGCCACATTTGAGTGGATCGATGATGTGGGAGACTTCAATAATTATGGGGTCCGTCGCTAGGAATTAGGATCCAAAGCCAGTTCGTCACTAACTCATTCTCCGTGTGTGCAGAGCCCGAACGGGCTCGGCCCGCAGCCCTGGCCGCCGACGATAGAGCCAAGCTCGATGCGCTGGACAGGAAGCTGGATCAGCTCACTGGTGAGTCAGCTCATTGCAATCGTTCAGAATTTGGAACACGAATCAAGAAATTAATGTTAAAAGTATTAAGAGGACAATTGTATCTAGTGTTCAACACATCCATGAGTAATAATTTTAAAGTTAGTTAATTAAGCTCAAACTGTTTTAATTTATGAATTGTGAAACTAACAACTTTGGCGTTCATAAAGTAAATCAAATCAAAACATTTATTTGTTATAAGCATAGTGTTGAGTAGTCTTGAGAGTCGTTTAGATCTCTATGCTTTATCCACAGAGCATACTGTAAATATTTTAGGGCATAATTTAAAATTAATATAAATTCTTAATGTCAAGCTTATAATATTGTGTTAATGAATGTACGGGAAAAGATAGTTAAAATAATATGTCAAATAAAAGTATTAATAAAAAATTCTGCAATTCGATAGTCAATACGTTTAGAAAAATTGTCTAAATTAAATACCCTAGTAGTAACAATTTGTTTTTATCATGAATGTAATATTTGAATTTGATAGCGCGACACAGAACAGGCGGGGCCCTGAACCAAAGGTCGCACGATCGCTTTAAACTTTATATTTGTAACTGAAAACGCACGAAATGCAAAATATTGCGGAGAGATATAGTAAACAAACAATAGGGAAGTTTCCAGGGTCAAAATAAATAAATTCTATTTAGTCCGTATAAAAAAATATTGGACCGGTATTTTTCTTTTTTCGATTAAACAAAAAATAACAAAGATATAGCCTTACCTTTAATGGGCTATATCTTTGTCATTTTTGGTCTAATTTACAAATAAAAAAATACGCGTCCCTTATTTTTGAATAATCTAAAAGACGGAGTAATTACATTTTTTAGGGCAACTAGCGCATTACATTATATGTGTTCTGTCTTTGGAATAAAGCTTTTTATATTTCATTTCCACTTTTTCTACATTCACTCCGTTTGGTACAGAGCTACTATCGCAGCAGAGCCGCGAGATCCGCACTCTCCGCAGCGAGCTGCAGTCGCCGCGGGAGCTGATAGAGCAAGCGCTGCATGCGCACACGCAGGCCATCGACAGTGCGCTGGCCGACGGGTGAGTGGGGGAATTACTGCGACTTTTTCGGTGCGAGCGAGCGAAACTGCGCCAGTGCGAGACTCGCACTGTCTTTAACTGGTTTATTCAAATTCAAATATATTTATTGCCGACTAAGTGTAGGTACATAGGTCTTACTTAAGATTAGGACTTACAACTTAGTCACCTTTTGCAGGTGTTGCAATTTCGTAATCTAGGGTTAAACTAATTTATACTACATTTGGCAGGTACTCCTTTAATGAGTAAAAGCATTTTTCTGTTAGGAATTCTTGCAGTTTTCTTTTAAAAGTGTTGAAATCCTTTTGCAATTTTATATGCGGTGGGAGTTTGTTATAAATTTTTACACACATATAATATGGACTACAATTTAACATTTTAATTCTTGAGGATGGTAACACTAGTCTATTTTTATGTCTGGTATTGATTCCATGAATATTAGTGTAGTTCCGAAATAGGTTAGGATTTTTAAAAACAAATATACATATGTCCTGGATGTAAATGGAAGGCAAAGGTAAAATTTTATATAATGTGTGTCCGTGGGGTTAAGGAAGAATAAGTGGCAGACAGCGCGATCTGCACTCGCCGATGGGTGAGTGAGTGAGAGTGATGTGAGTAGGACGTGTGTGAGCGAGAGTTCGTCGTAGAGCGCGACTCGCACTCTCCGAGGGGCGAGTGAACGAGAATGCGGCAGTGCGAGACTCGCACTCGCCGAGGTGTGAGTAAGCGAGATTGCAGCATTGCGGGATTCGTATTATTGTCCGAGGGGTGAATAAGCGAAATTGCGACAGTGTGGGATTCGTATTGTCCGAAGGGTGAGTGAGCGAGATTGCGGCAGTGCGGGATTCGTAGTGTCCGAGGGGTGAGTGAGTGACACTGCGGCAGTGCGGGATTCGTAGTGTCCGAGGGATGAGTGAGTGACACTGCGACAGTGCGGTATTCGTAGTGTCCGAGGGGTGAGTGAGTGACACTGCGGCAGTGCGGGATTCGTAGTGTCCGAGGGGTGAGTGAGTGACACTGCGGCAGTGCGCGATACGTAGTGTCCGAAGGGTGAGTGGACAAGATTGCGGTAGTGCGGGATACGTAGTGTCCGACGGGTGAGTGAGCGAGATTGCGGCAGTACTGGATTCCTAGTGTCCGAGGGGTGAGTGAGTGACACTGCGGCAGTGCGGGATTCGTAGTGTCCGAGGGATGAGTGAGTGACACTGCGACAGTGCGGTATTCGTAGTGTCCGAGGGGTGAGTGAGTGACACTGCGGCAGTGCGCGATACGTAGTGTCCGAAGGGTGAGTGAGCAAGATTGCGGTAGTGCGGGATACGTAGTGTCCGACGGGTGAGTGAGCGAGATTGCGGCAGTACGGGATTCCTAGTGTCCGAGGGGTGAGTGAGTGACACTGCGACAGTGCGGGATTCGTAGTGTCAGAGGGGTGAGTGAGCGAAACTTCGGCAGTCCGAGACCCGCACTCGGCGAGGTGTTAATGAGTGATACTGCGGCAGTGCGAGATCCGCGCTGGTTTTTTTGTCTGCAGTCGTTATTCAAACCCGGGACCTCTCGCATGGAAGGGGGACGCGCTAAGGGGCCGTTAAAGTATTACGTAAGGAAATTTATTACAATTATTCACCCCCCTTCGCCCTTGTCAGCAAAAGTAAGCAAAGCTTTGACCCCCGCCCCTCCCATGTTCACGTAAACATTGGTATATGCATTTGTTTTTTAATGTATTCTGATTTGTTTATTGATTCATGAGCACTTGAGCAGCAGTAATTCCCCTAATTGGCTACGTCTCTAAGCGAGTACCTAAACATATTCATTATTTGTAGGAGTCCTCAAAAATGCGTATCGTTTTCAAGCATAGACAATGTGTGGGTTGCCAATATGTGTAAAAAGTAATTAACTACTGCTGACGTAATCACTATCCAGACCCCCCGAATCCCATGTCATTATGTTTACGTAATACTTGAACGGCCTCTAACCGCTCCGCCACGGAGGGCGTCGTGTTGTGTTTCTGCTGCTGCAATAAATGGTTTTCATCATATCGTCGTCTAAAAGCGTTAAGCTGCTAACTCCAAAAGTACAAATTTTCAGGAGACTATAGGTCAGTTAAGTAAAGCTGGCACGTTCAACACATTTACACGTTGCGCTTGTGTAGTGTCTGTGAATAGCGCGCGGCGTGACGTGTACTGCATGCGCATCATGAAAAGTCTGCCCGTCTCTCTTGCGCGCGGTCTAGCTTATGAGTGTGAAGGGGACAGTTATAGTTTTACTTTTACTACTGTTTATATATACAGCGTGATCTTTTTGGTATTCAACCGTATGTGCGTTTCAATGAGGGATTTTTCTGACAGCTGAGAAAAGTAGTTCCAAACGAGCCGCTTTCAGAAGAACTAAAAAAAAAAACGAATGGCTGTCAAAGGAATGCAATTTTGGACCTCAGTCCAATAGCCATGTGTGATACATTATCGAATAGGTCTCAGAGAGCTGAATAAAAGTTTCTATGACGTCAACAGCCAAATGATTGTCCTTTCGGAGTTATATTGAATTGAAAAAAAACTAACATTTTCAATTTCAAAAAAATAACATGTATCACACATGGCTATTGGGCTGAGGTCCAAAACTACATTCCTTTGACAGCCATTCGTTTTTTTTTCTTCTGAAAACGGCTCATTAGTCAGTAGATGGCAGCTCTTAAAAAGAGAGGGTTTTTGTTTTTCTAATGGGAATTGCTAGTTTGTTCTGTGGTCTTTCTTCTTTTTTTGGCTCTTGCATTTGATTGTGATTGGACTTCGAACAACTGCTACTGGTGCTAAAATCATGGAAAAAACGTTGAAGAAAAAGAAGAAGAATAGGAGACCAGAACATTCGCGTAACCACAATAGAAACCGAATGATGTTGCTCAGTTGATCACAGATTCCTTCCAGTTGATGAAATTACAGAACAGTAATAAAGTTTTTATCTGTGGCAAGCAATTAGAAAAAAAGGTAGGGTAATTCATCCAGTAACTGACCACTGAGCGTCCGTTACCCTTTGTTACATAATTAAATTATAATTAAATTGTTGAGGATTTCTGGGATAATTATTTTCTGTTTTGGTAAAGATTTTCTTAGGTGAAATTATTTTTGTTCATGTGAAAATTTATTGAAATTTAAAACTTGTTGTTTTTAATGTTGTTTTTAATACTTTTCGCTCGAATTTGCTGAAAATATGTTATAACAAGTAACCCATATATTTGTATTTATTTATCTACAACGCACCTATCTTACTAAAACCTAACTCCAGTCTACACTTAAACTAGAGTCGCATTTTGAATCAAAATCATATATTTTTAAACATCCTGTATAGTGAAATTGCATAAGTGTGAGTACTGTGAACGTGCCAGCTTTAGATAACAGACCTACAATAATAAAGATATTCTTCTTTATAACCCTGCTTTTGCCCTTAGCTGGGAGCGCATAACCCGCGCGAGCGAGGCGCTGGGCGGGCGCGCGGCGGCGGCGGCCGGCGTGGGCGCGGCGCGGGCGCTCGAACCCCTTGCGCACGCGCTTCAACACGAGCTGGCCGCCAAGCTCTCCGCCACCGACCACCTGCTCCGGGAAAATATCGAGAAGCTCGCCAACAGCAAGGTTAGTGGCCCGACAGCCGTGCGGGAAACGGAGGCGTCAAGCAGGGTAGTTAGCGGCGCGGACGTTCGAGCCGCTGGCGCATGATCTACAACTTCAACTGAACGCCAAAGTGACTGTACCGACCATCTGCTCCGGGGCAATATCGAGAAGCTCGCCAACAGCAAGGTAAGTGGCCCGACAGCCGTGCGGGAAACGGAGGCGGCTGGCAGGGAAGACAGCGGCGCGGGCGCTCGAGCCACACGAGCTGGCCGCCACACTGACTGCCAGCGACCTTCTGCTGCGGGGCAATACCGAGAAGCTCGCCAACAACAAGGTGGGTGGCCCGACAGCCGTGCGGGAAACAAAGGCGTCAAGCAGGGTAGTTAACGGCGCGGACGCTCGAGCCAATGAATATCAGTTGAACCACGTGTACGTACTACGTCTCAGTAGACGCAGAAACAACATTAGTCCCACTGAGGGGTCAGTTTTTTATGTCTCCTGAAAAGAAAGCAGATTGTGACTAATGTTCTTTCTGAAACTACCGATTCAAATAGCCGTGCGGGAAACGGAGGCGGCTGGCAGGGAAGACAGCGGCGCGGGCGCTCGAGCCACACGAGCTGGCCGCCACACTGACTGCCAGCGACCTTCTGCTGCGAGGCAATACCGAGAAGCTCGCCAAGCGTTTTTCAGGGATAGACATTTTCCATTTGTCAAGGGCGGCTTTTAAACAGTCACTTTTGCGATGTCTTAAGGAGGATGGTTATAAAATCTAAAAATCTATAGCGTCTTTAATCTTCCATTACTTCGCATATTTCACTCACTTCTTCTACCCGTACCATACATACACCCACACACACTCACGCAAACACACACACGCAAGTTAAACACACACACACAGTACTCACACAGGAGTCTGTACAGTCTGCAGTCATGATTTTTACACCTAATTTTAGTATTCTGTTTGCTTGATTTTTGTATTTCAAAGTTAGTTTGTTTGATTTTTATTTAATTTTACCTATTTTTCTCTGTAGACTTTGTGCCTGTCTTCAAGTCACGTAAGCATAAAATAAGCCCGTAATTGGCCTATGATACATTTTATTTATAACTGTTTATATTATTTAACTAGTGCTGTTGGCTTTGTAATAAATAAATAAATAAAAAAAACAGCAAGGTGGGTCCGGTTTTGTATGAGCTGGGAACTTAGGCGACCTCAGACAAGGAAGTTAGCGCGGGCGCTCGAGCCGCTGGCGCATGATCTACAACTTCAACTGAACGCCAAAGTGACTGTACCGACCATCTGCTCCGGGACGCGTAAAGCCACTATCTGTGTACTATTCAACACCTAAAAGTGTTGACATCACATAGATATTGTTTCTCATTTTCCGAAACATATTAGGACACAATCTGTTCTTACTCAACGCCATATATGTATTGATATTTTTATGCAACAAAATATGTCCAATCTTTCGAAGAGCCAAATTATGTTCGCGTTCAACACTATTCTAAGATAACGCGCTGAGCCGCAACATGATTTTTCTATCTAAAACATCACTATGAAGCATCCAATCTATGTCGAATATTGCATGCATAACTGTGACCTTGGCCGTAGACGAGTAATAGTAAATAGCGTTGGTTATTCTTATTGAATCGAATTGGAACTATGAATTTGACTGACAGTAATAACTTTAAATACTTTTTGAATGTGATGTGCAATATGCACTGAATAGGATCGTGCATTCTAAAAAAAATTAAGTACAACCGACTGCAATTCAATAAGATACATCAACAGGTACCTAATAACCGCATTCAAAGTGGACGGAAGTGAGCAAGCAAGAAACGAGGACATTCTTTATCTGATAGTGTCAAAACAAATGTACCTTGTGCTGAAAACACTAATGTTAACCTAATAAATATTTATTTATAGTATATTATGTTGTTTTATGTTATTGTGTATTAATATTAAATTATCATAATTAGTGTACACTATACTTTGATGAACCTAAATAAACAAACCTAGAGTTTATTAGCTACAGATATACACATAACAGAACATAAACTTAACGCATTTTGTTGCCTTTTAATTTCAAGTAGACTCAACGCTGCTGGCGCGTAACATACTTTGTCCTTTCAAAATAAGCTTTATACAATTTTTACGAAACGCGTTCTGTTGCGGCTCAACTCATACAGTGTTGAATAGTACACAGGTAAGGTGCATTTGTCTATACTTGAGTATTGCGGTAAACAACAATGGCGTACCAATAAAATTTGACACATACGGGGTTGGGAAACAGTGAATGAGCTATTTGAGATTAGCAATATTTATTGGTGAATGAATGAATTGAGTTTTAGAAATGTTCATGAATGTGATGATTGTTACTTGGAGATACATGATAGATTATTATGTTAATAAAAAAAATCAATCTTTAGCTTGCTATTAGCAGAAACCATATTCCATATTCCATATTCCATAGTGAAATAAAAAATGTAAAAGTAACATATTAAATATTATTTCAAATTTTGTTTAGAAATTAATAAAATTAGCGACTTTTGACCCGATACTACTCAGTATACAAAAAAAAAACCCTATTAGGAGGTGCACTTCTGTGCCAGTCGATTCAGTCAGTCGCCAATTTGACACAGTGGAGATTCTCAATACTAAGAGGCCAATTTTCTAGTCTAGTCCTAATTAACAAAGTTACGAAGTTAAAGAGGTTCACAAGGCTCAGTGGCGATGTAAGTGAAAATAAAATTATTCCTTCTTTTCTTAGACATTTTTACAAAGTGATTTTTAAATCTCTTCATCATCCCGATAGTGATTTTTAGGGCTCTTAACCGGAAAATGGGGCCAAATCACGAGTCCTAGTCATAACTAGACAGCAATTCCTCTAAAAACGGGAGTTTTTGGCATGAATGCTAGTCCCAAGTCCTTGGCCCTAGGTTTTCGGTCATAGGACCTAAAAGTCTGTGTCAGATGTGCGTGTGCGTGTGCGTGGGCAGGTTAGTATTGCCATATCAAATTACAAAATAGATGGCGCGAGAAAAAAGTTGTCTGTGAAAAAATATGGTAGACATTTATTCAACGGATATCTTTGCTGCAGCATAATACAAGGTGTCCCGTAAATCAACGTCAAGCCGGAACCAGGTGAAAAGGCAAGTCATAGTGGTTATCAGAAAAATATAAAAAAAAGTAAAAAAAATTTTTTTTATTTGTTATTCAAGACATTTCACAAACATAATGAAAACTAAAATTAAAATTGGGCAATTTTTTAAGTTATTTTTTTTAAAGTCTCCTTTTCTTCCAAGCTGGAGCAGCTGGTTTTGAAATTTTGTAAAATTGGAAAAAGGAAAGAGTGGTGGCAACAGGATTTTGAATTTTTTTTTAATGCCTATAACTTTTTTCGTGCAATTTTTTTTTTATTTTTTTTTCTGATAACCTATATTACTTGCCTTTTCACCTGGTTCCGGCTTGACTTCGATTTACGGGACACCCTGTATATTCTTTTTTGTGTTTTTTTGAATTTCAAGTCATGATTTATGAGCGCATAAAGAGACGAAGAACACTAACGGTCTTATTAATAACTCTCTAAAAAATATTTTAAATGTGGTCCTTCTAATGTTAAAAAGGCTTAAAAAGGGTTTAAAGAGTTGTTATAACTATTATGATGAGTTATTAACCCATAAACGTTACAAAGCGTTGATAGCAATCATCGCTTTTACATACGCTTTTTCATTCACTTCAAATTGTTCTTTCATTCACTTGCACCCATCCCTACAACAAAATATCAAAACTAATCTGTGTGTTTTGCTAACCTGTGTCCTGATTTTGTACTGAATTGCAATTTTGGTTAAAAAAGACATATTTAAAGATATTTTTGAGCAGTTTTCTGGTTAATTAGATGCGTTAGTGTTTAAACTAGTGTTTAAAACTTATTGTGGTTATCTACGATGTGTGATGTCTTCGGAATGTTGTGATTTGTGCTCGAGTGAGGTTTGTTTACCGCAATACTCAAGTATAGACAAATGAACCTTAGTGGCTTTACGCCTCCCGGACAATATTGAGAAGCTGGCCAACAGCAAGGTTAGTCTTGTTTCGTATCTAGATGAGAACTTAGAACGTATTTTTATAGAAGACTAACAGCACACTAAACAGAATAACAGAAAAATAGGATATAGAAGTCCAATTACAAGTCTCCACTTTTAGATATGGTATAGATATACACATAGATATACTTATTCGAACATTCTAGGGAATCGCTCGTAGCCTGGGCGGCCTGAATGATCTTAAACGATCATTAAGGTTAAGCAACATACGGCGCGTTCAGTCCATAGATAGGTCACCGTCTATGACTAACGCTAGTGGCATTTTTCCGAGCGGTTCCGTGCTTCGCAAGGCACGTTAAGCAGTTGGTGCCGGCTGCCGTCGATAGATGGCAGTCGTTAAGCCAGTCAGAGGCCTTAGGGCGGCTTGAAAACTTCTGACAGTAAGACCAGCCACTAGTATTACAAGCCTCTACCAATCCGGACTTGGCCCCCGTGGTGGAGTATGGCCTATACCTTCCTCAGGTAAGAGACCCGTGCCCCTCGGTGGGGACATAATGGGTTGATGATGATGAACATTCTAGAATTATGTTTAAAAGCAACAAAATTTAAAACAATAATAAATCATACAGTCTGTTAGCTTTTAGAATATACCTCGGCCTCTAGAGTAGGCTTCGTTTTTCGCCGAAAGCACACGAGTGTAGTACTCTTTTCTGTTCTGTATAAGTGAAATTAAGTGTAATATTAGTTCCAATTTCGGAATTAAGTGTCAATTAGTTCCGATAATTCTATTACACGAATATATCCAATACTATCAGATAGGAGTCGAGGTATATTCTAAAAGCTAACAGACTGTACATTAATACTGAGAAAGAAATTCGCACAAAGTTTTGACTTCAGCCTAACCACAATACGGTATTTGACACTATCAACAATAAATTATTTGAGAAGCTCGATTAAAACAAAAATTACAAAATGATTCGGAAAATGTATTTCTTTTAATCATTTACTAGTTATTTCAATTTTTAAATAGATGAAACATAAAAAGAGTGCTCTGAAATGTGAAGTCGCAAGCAAGTATTTTCATACAAAATTCCGTTTTAAAAGTAACTCATTTGACATTTTGTCAAATACCCAATTGTTTGTTTACTATATCTCTCCGCAATATTTTGCATTTCGTGCGTTTTCAGTTATAAATATTAAGTTAAGTAACTCATTTGACATCCTGTCAAATACCCAATGCTCACGTATAGGTTGACCATAAAGTCTAGAAAGCGGAAGTGAAGTGTAACTAAATATTGTACGAACTTTTCAGGCCATCTTCTATTCTAATATAAGCACAACTATTGTTACTGAGACCAAGGTTAATTCTGCTTGCTGAGACTATGTCTTTTAGTACTAAAAGTTTGGGTATGGAAAATAAGAGTATTAGCAAAATCGCACTCTTTAATTTCTACTCTTTCTGGTGAAACTATACGCTCGTTGGTTCGCCGGCAGACGGTGATGGAGCGTCTGAGCGGCAGCATAGCCAGCTCGCTGGCCGACATGGTGCGAGCTTCGTTCCGCGAGGCGCTGGCGCAGGCCGCGCTGCCCGCCATGGAAAAGGCGCACCAGCAAATGTTCCGGCAGCTCAACCATGCATTCCAGCAGGGCGCCAAAGAGTGTGAGTACGCCACTCGACCTACTTGACGACTTGACTCGCCCTATAGCCTAGTTCGCACTAGGCTAGTAATTTAAATATACCACGACGACTTCTGTGGCGTAGTGGTTAGCGCGTCTGCTTATCATGCGAGAGGTCCCGGGTGCGATCCCCGGCTGATGAAAACAAAACTCCAGGTCTTGGATGTTTACATGTTTGTGACGTCGCTGTTTTTGTGGTTCCCACGACACAGGGTATCCTAGTGTGAGGCCAGAAGCGATGAATGTGCCTGTATGTAAATGTTATGTTAATTTAGTCGAGTAGCGAGTAATTTAGCGGCTAAATTACTCGCTACTAACACAGATCGTTCGCACTACGATCCAGTACAGTACACAAGTGGGTGGTGTGTTTTGCATGATGAACGGGCTGGAACTACAACGGCCCCTAATGAACTCGACTAATCAACAGGTTCGAAAGTGTTTAGCCGGTGAACCAGTGAGCACGGACGCGTGGTGGGGGCGCTACTCGACCGAAAAAATAGAGTAAAATGGATTGTCTCGACTAAATCATTCACTAAACTACTCGACTAATTTTTCGTGGTTCGGACACGTTTAGCCACTAAATTACTCGCTACTCAACTAAATTACTAGCCTAGTGCGAACTAGGCTTATGTGATGGTTTGACTCGTCCTGCGTGACGACTTGACTTGCTTAGTGTTGATTTGTCACGTCCTATGTGACGACTTGACTCGCTCTACATGACGACTGGACTCGCCCTGCGTGCGACTTGTCTCGTCTCGTCCTGCGTGACGACTGGACTCACCCTGCGCGTTGACTTGACTCACCCTGCGCGCTGGCCTTATGTGCATAAATATGAGTGTAAATAAATAAACGAGTCTCACAAATGTGACCAGACGTGTCAAGGACACAAGGGGGTCGAAAAATCATGACGTAATTTATCGATGGCCCCTTACAATGTCTCTAAAACAGAGAAATTTCTTGGTCCAGCATAAAAGGTTCATCATCAACCCATTATGTCCCCACCAAGGGGCACGGGTCTCTTCCCTGAGGAAGGTATAGGCCATACTCCACCACGGGGGAGGTCCGGATTGGTGGAGGTTTGTAAGACTAGTAGCTGGTCTTACTGTCAGAAGTTTTCAAGCCGCCCTCAGGCCTTTGACTTTGCTTAACGACTGCCATCTACCGACGGCAGCCGGCACCAACGGCTTAATGTGCCTCGCGAAGCACAGAACCGCTCGGAAAAAGTGCCTTCGTTGCTTAACCTTAGTGAACGTTTAAGATCACTCGGGCAGCCCAGGCTACGAGCGATTCGAAAAGGTTAGCCGACGTGATTTCCTTGTTTCGTCTGTGTATATCGACGGTTAAAAGGTAATAGGGCATAAGCGACATTTTGGCCCAAAATGACTTTTGAATGCCATCTTACTTAAAAAAGAAATCTGCAGCGAATGCGCTGACTCCCGCGGCTCTACGATACAAAAAAGTCATCGTAGAGCCGCGGGAGTGAGCGCATTCGACGCAGAATTTTTTTTTTAAGTAAGATGGCATTCAAAAGTCATTTTGGGCCGAAATGTCGCTTATGCCCTATTACCTTTTGACCGTCGATATGTTTTTGTGATCGTTTGGTGTGTGGCGGCAGTCGCGGGGCACACGGAGGCGGCGGCGCGGCAGGCGGCGGAGCGCGGCGGCGCCTCGGCCGCGGCGGCGCTGCGGGCCGCGCTCGAGAGGCACGCCGACGCGCTGGCCCGCGCCGCCCCCGCCCCCGCCCCCGCCCCCGCCCCCGCCCCCGCCCCCGCCCCCGCCCCCGCCCCCGCGCCCGAGCCGCAGCAGCTCGCCGCCGTGCTGCGAGACACCACTCGCTCGTGCGTATGCCCTCACATTTATTTATTTACTAGCCGTGCCCCGCGGTGTTACCCGCGGTTCATCGATTTTCCCGTAGGAATAAGATATTTCCCCGCGGTAAAACGTAGCCTATGTTTTAATCCAGGGTATCGGTCCAGCCGTTTCAGCGCTAAAGACTGACAAACATATAAACGCACACACAAACTTTCACGTTCATAATATTAGTGTGATTCATTTATTTATTTGGCATACAATAAGAACTTACAGTAAAACCAAAACGCTCTTAATGTTACTTAAATATTTAACACAATAATTAACTAGGTACCTAAGTGTAATCTTAAATGAACTATTATATATGGCATATAATCAACAAAGATGTCGACATGTTGGACATCGCTTAAAAACTCATTGAGCAGGGCGAGGGCCCTAGCCGTGGGTGCGTTGCTGGCGCTTACCGCCCGGCCACGGGGGAAATCGCCCGCGCGTAAAAACGGCGGGGCGTCTTACCGGGTGGCTTGCTACGTACATTTCTATGAGTTTGTTTCAGTCGCGGCTGCGGCAAACTCATAGAAATGTACGTAGCAAGCCACGGGGTTGACGCCCCGCCGTTCGTGCCGCGCGATTTTTCGCGCGGGCGATTTCCCCCGTGGCCAGGCCGTTACACTCGACTTAGACCCCCCACACTAGCGTCGTTCGAGCGTCGTCGTCGTGCCAACGTCCGCAGCGTACGCAGGTCTGAGCAGCACAAGGCGTCGCGTTACCAGGGCGCCAGCGCAACGTTTTCTTTTGCAACTGAATTGAAAAATACTTCTTGTAATGGAAGTAAAGCGAGCCGCTATCACAGAGTCATAAGCTCCCCTAGCCTGACCTTGAAAATATCAATGGTTTTCTATTGTTATTTTCAAGGTCAGGACTGAAGATGTTAATATGCTGATGTGTTTTTCGTCGATGGCTCCAGTATGCCACAAAAATATCGTTGCACTGGCGCCACGGTAAAACGGTAAACCCGAGTCGCCGTGGGGTCGACATCGACGCTGTGTGGTAGCTGGCACGACGATGACGCTCGAAAGGCGCCAATCTGGGATGGCTCTTACACGCTCACTTTTATGCCTCCTCCAGACTACTCGCGAAGTTCCTCGACAAAGTACTCTGGAAAGTTGACCGAAGTACGTCGCTACACACTCGAGGTTGGACGAAGTGACACGAAGTGCCTCAACACACCTACCGTATTCGCATGACCTCGGTCAACTTCGCGAGCAGTGTGGAGGCCACATTACATTATCCAAACTAACGCGCGCACAACCACATACACTCATGCACATTTACAAACATTCACGTATGCACATACACTTGTATGCGTGTATACACACTCCACAAATTCACACTCGCATACTCAAATTCATATGTGCACCATTCACTCATAAACACACACGCACACTGTTGTTATATCCGAACATACACATTCACACGGGCACAATCATACACACATACACCCATTCACAAATTCATTCACATACACACTCACACCCACCACACACACACACATACACACACACACATACACACACACATACACACACACACACACACACACACACACACACCCTCACACACACACACACACACACACACACACACACACACACACACAAATAAACGCATTCGTACATAATGTACGTTCACGCAACACAGTCATATTTGAAGCACCAAGTGTAAATGCAAATTTAAATTGAAACAATTATTCATAGTACAGACAAAATGTTTACTTCATGAACGTCATGAAAGTTGTTAGTCACTTAGTCACAATTAAGAGATTACATGGAGAAGAAGCTAAAAAAGAAACTGCACATTTATTATTTTCAAAACAGTTTTAGCCTAATTAAGGAACTCAAACTTATTAACAATTTTCTAACGGGGTTAAGTACCACCACCAAATCATTAGTGTATCAAAATATGTTATGACATGTTTGTGACATCGCTGTTTCTCGGTTCCCACGACACAGGGTGTCCTAGTATGGGGCCTGTTGGGGAAAGATGATGGGAAATGAAGCCTGTGACTGACCTGCCTGACACTGCTCTTGCGCGCTGGTTCTTGGCTGCGGCGAACGGTCGAAGTCCTCAGGGTGGTGTCTTCAAGATGATGCACAAAATACGTTGATGATGATGGTTTCAAGGAAACGCTGATTTTCGTCACTCTCGGCTCGGGACGGAAGCTGGGTCGTGAGCTTGACCGCCGGCGCAAGTGGTTTACGACGTAATGGCCGAGTCACATGCCAAAGGTGGGGAAAGCGGGTAGGAGAATATAATGGTGTGATAAATGAGGGTAGAAATTCGCTAGTCGATATGGTTGCGTTCACAAATATCCATCATAACCGCCCCCCAAGGAGCTATCCAGCTCATTGATGAATAAAACATACAGATCATTTACCGGAAGATGATTTACTGAAAGATGTTTAACCGAAAGATGATTTACTGAAAGATGATTTACCAAAAGATAATTTACCGAAAGATGATTTACTAAAGTTGAAAGTTTAAACGTAAAACTAAGAGCGGAGCAAAGAGCTCGCTAACTCTAAGGCTGAAGATCATAACTTGGGAGCAAAGGGCACAATTTAACAATAGGCCTAAGCAAAGTTCCAGTAGATGTTTTTAATTCTACGACTCTAATAACGCCATCAGCGCCTGGACAAATGCGAATCACCCTAGCTGTTCGCCATTGAAGAGGAGGCAATCGAGGATCCTTGATTAGGACCAAGTCACCAAGTTGAATTGGTTCGGTCTTAGCAAGCCACTTGGGGCGCTGTTGAAGGGTGTGTAAATATTCGGATTGCCACCGTTTCCAGAAATGCTGGGTGATTTGGCGAAGTAGTAGCCAACGTTTGAGTACGGGTATGTTAGAGTCTGTAAGATCGTGGTCGGTTGCTGCGAGAAGTGGCTGACCGATGATGAAGTGACCGGGCGTTAATACCTCGAGATCATTGGGATCATTGCTGAGTGGACATAACGGACGAGAGTTTAACGCGGCCTCAACCTTCGTGAAGATGGTAGCCAATTCTTCAAAAACAAGTGGCCGGTCAGAAATAACACGGGCAAAGATGAGTTTCGCAGAGCGAACTGCACTCTCCCACAAGCCACCCTTATGCGGACTTGCCGGAGGATTGAAATGCCAAATGACCTGTTGAGCTCTCATGTGCTGGTGGATTTCGTCACTAGAGTTTCTTACAAATTCAGAAACTTCCTTTAGTCGTGCGCGAGCGCCTACAAAATTGGTGCCACAGTCGCTAAAAATATCGCTCGGAAGTCCTCTACGAGACACGAAACGATCGAAGCAAGCCAAGAATGCGTCAGTCGATAACTCTGAGACTATCTCTAAATGAACGGCCTTTGTCGTGAAGCAAACGTAGATGCAGAGATAAGCCTTGACGACTTAGCGTTGCGAAGATGAGAAGTTTTCAGCAGAAATGCAGCAGCATGACACTGGAATGTGACGTGTCGAATCACCCTACGCGCGGAAATGATCCAGAATTTTCGTTGCAATAAATTGAGCAAGGTGCTCAATCCTGGATGCAGATAAATGCGATGATGATGCTTAATAATAAGCCTTGTAACGTGATGAGACTTCGGAAGCAGCAGTGGATGTCTCACGGAATAGTCCAGGCTAGACTTAACAAGTCTTCCGCCGACTCGTAAAAGACCTTTAGGATCAAGGAAGGGATTCAAGCGTATTAAGCTTCCTTTAACAGGTGTTCCTGCGTGCAGCGATTCGACAGCATCAGGAAACGCCACAGATTGGACCATGCCAACGATGGTATGTAAACTTGCATCGAGTTCAGCCACGGACAATGGGCCTGAAAGTCGAGATGCAGGATCGTGTTGCTTGCAATTATGGACAAATCGTTTGCACCATCCTATTACGGATTGAAGCTTGGAAAATGTGCTGAACTTTTCTAGGATTACAAATTCTTCAGGATCTTGAACCTGAGCGATGTTTGAGGTCAATGGAGTGGGTTTGATGCCTGGTAAGTTTGCTTCACTCACCACTTGAAATTCTCCAGGCCATGTCGAAGAATCACCTTCAAGCCATGCTGGAGACCACCAAAGATGATTATCGACTAATTCAGACGGAGTGCAACCTCGACTCGCTGAATCAGCGGGGTTAGACAGCGAAGGTACGTGCCTCCAAGTGGCAGTCGGAATCAAGGACTGAACTTGGGACACTCGATTTCCTTCGAAAGTTTGCAGTTTATGCGGAGATGTGGCAAGCCACGACAAAACAATGCTGGAATCACACCAGGCTGATACAGAATTAATGTTTGTTTTGGGGCTTAGCACATCGAGAACATGCTCAAGCAAACGGGCTAACATGAGCGCACCGTTTAGTTCCAGCTTGGGAACAGTAAGCTTTTGTTTTAGCGGTGCCACACGGGACTTGGCCAAAAGAAGTTGCACCAAGGTGTGACCGCTGGAATCTACAGTGCGAAGGTAGACGCATGCTGCGTACCCTCGCTCAGATGCATCACTGAAACCATGCAGCTGACAATCTACAGGTTGATCAGTGAGCACTCGACGTGAAATGCAAACATTGTTGAGTTGGCAGAAGTCAGAGACAAATGTCGACCAACATTGCAGAATGTCGGCAGGGAGAGGATCGTCCTAACCACATTCGATGAACCAAAGCCTTTGCATGATGTGCTTGGCATAGAATGTAACGGGAGCAAAAAACCACAAGGGTCGTAGAGTCTAGCGATGTTCGACAAAATGCCACGCTTAGTCATGACACTACACATCGCGGAGACGTGATAGACGAAGCTGTCAGTGTTGGCGTTCCACTGGATGCCCAAGACTTTGAAGACGTTATCTCCCTCGGGTTCAAACCGGAAAGGAGATTCGCAATGGTCGGCCGGAACGGACCCTAAGAACTCCTGAGAGTTGCTGGACCATTTGCGCAAGAGAAATCCGCCTTGGGAGAGGACACCAACAAGTTGCTGTTGCAGATCTTTCGCAGAGGAGAGGCTGGCAGCACCACTGACGACGTCGTCGACGAAAGTATCTTCCAGAAGGGCTCTGGAAGCCTCAGGATGTTTCTCCGAGTTGAGGTAGGCCAGTTCATGTACTACACGAATCGCCTGATATGCCGAACTCGTAACCCCATAGGTGACGGTGGTTAGCTCAAACTGTTTAAGCGGCTCATCAGGAGATTCGCGCCAAAGAATAGTCTGATACTTGCAATCTTCATCAGCTATGCGAACTTGGCGGTACATCTGTTTTATGTCGCATGTGAACACTACTACGTGTAGCCTAAAGCGTAGGATAATATCCTCGATATTTTTCTGCAATTTGGGACCCGATAAAAGAACCTGGTTGAGTGACACTCCGGATGAACTGGGAAACGTGGCGTCGAAGACCGCGCGGAGTTTGGTCGTGCTGCTGTGCTCCTTGAGGACGCCATGGTGAGGTATAAAGTAGCGATCATGGGAGGCAAGGGAGTTGACCTCGCGCATGTGACCAGCCTCGAGATAGTCGCGCATGAAGGCGATATAAAGCTCGCGCAGTGCCGGCTCACGGAGCAGCCGACGTTCTAGATTGTAAAATCGCTTAGTTGCGTTGACGTGTGTATCACCCAAAGGTTTGTGTTCGACCTTGAATGGTAGACGAAGTATGAATCTACCAGACTCGTCTCTAGTATGTGTGTCAGAAAAATGTGTCTCACACTGAACATTCTCGGGATCTTGGATGAGCAGCTTAGGCGGCTCTTCAACCTCCCAAAACCTATTGAGAGCAAGATCGAGAGTGGCGGTGCAGGCCATCGACGTGGTACAGCTGTTGCCGTAACGAGATGCTGCCGGAGCTTTGCCCATGATGACCCATCCGAAAATAGAAGAATAGGCAGTAGGCATGTTTTCACCTAGACTGTACCTTCTACCGTCAAAGATCTGGTCATACAGGTCGATACCTAAAAGTAAATCTATTTGTCCGGGAGTAATAAAATTTTTATCCGCTAAAACCAGATAATCACATGCGTTCAATACTGATTGATCAACGAGCACAGAAGGAAGGTTGTTGGTAACACGTTTCAAAATGATGAAGTCAGCGTCTAAAACTTGCTGTGAAAAGAACGGCTTGATGTTACAATGCACCGTGCCTCTTGTCGACTGAGTAGGTGAAGCACCAAGACCAAACAGGGTTCCAGAGACTGAACGTTGAAGTCTTAGTTTCTGAGCTAGGCTCTCCGTCATCACTGACACTTGTGATCCACTGTCAATAAGTGCTCGAGCAGAATGGTAATGACCATCGACATCCTGAATGCGAACTAAGGCTGTCCCAAGTAACATGGTTGATGATGTCTCAACGCTATGAAGGAATTGAGGTTGCTTGGGAGCACTGCATACCGCTTCAGGTCCTTCGGCAACAGTGGACTCTACACGAGGTGGCTCATTAAGCGGTGCGGGTTGAACGTGCAGCTTAGAGTGATGACGACCTTGACATACCTGACATATCGACCGAGAGGAACATTTTGACACTTGATGTGTGCGTAAACAATTAAAACAAAGCCTTTTGTGAATAACGAACGCCTTCCGTTCCTTTGGTGTCATTGAATCAAACTTTGTACATTTATAAATTTGATGATTTTCATTGCAGCAGGGGCACGTTGATTTGCTTTCTGACTTATTGTCAGGTTCCATAAGATTGAAAGAGTTGCTAGGTGGGGGTTTAGATGATGAACCAGAAATGTTCTCAAGAATGCGAAGTTGATTTTCTAAAAATTGTAGAAGTTGTTTGAATGACGGAATACTCGTCGATTCAACGATTGACTCAAACTTACTCCTCATGTCGATTGAAAGTTTTTTAAGAATGATGTGAAGAAGTAGGAAACTCCACGAATCTACATCAAAATTCAAAGCGGTGAGCGCCTGTGTATGTTCCTTTATAGTGTTCAAGAATTTATTCAATGCTTTAAAGTTAACTGAGGAAAGACTTGGCAGACCAAGAATTGCCTCGACATGCTTGTCAGCAATGATCCGTTTGTTCTCGTACCGCTCGACCAGTAGGGAGTAAGCAATGCTATAATTTTAGTTTGAAATTGTCAAATGTTTAATTAATGAAAGTGGCTCTTTGTCCAACACGCTGAGTAAGTAATGCTTTTTTTCCACTGGGGTGATGCCAGCATTGTTGTGTATAAGACTGTTGAAAATTGCAATGAAGTTAGGCCATTCGACATGCACACCAGTGAATCTGGCTAAAGTTATCTTTGGCAAATGGAAACTCTGGCTAGAAGTTGGCTGGTTGACAGTGCTCTTTGTAGTAGGCACAGATGAATGCAAAACCTGGATAGAATAATAAATATCTTGGAACTTGGTGTAAGTGTCATTTATTTCCTTTCGCTTTTGTTCATTAAATGTGTCGCTAGACAAAAGGACTAAATACGCTTCCTCTAATTGCTCTCGAGTTCTTTCCACGTCCTTATGTTTCGCAAGATACATGCTGATGCGATCACTGTCGCGTTTACCTTGCGTGCATTCTACCGCGAGATTGTATCAGTCGGTTAAGCGGCCAACCGCCAGTTCAAATACTAACACCTTCCGCTTGACCTCGGAAGACATTATTATTAAAGGCTTTTGAACAAATATTCTGTAAAAACCTAAAACGCCTTTTGCTTGAAGTACAAAAACAAACCAAGTGGTCGTTCACAGATTCGACAAATTGACGTTTGATTGACCACAGATTTACGTTCTGTGCCACAGATTAAAAACCGTTTAAATAGTGCTGGGCAAAGTTTACCGATTTTATGTTGTGAACCCAACCATAGACAACAACTTTCGACATAATGGCCGAGTCACAGGCCAAAAGGCGGGGAAAGCGGGTAGGAGAATATAATGGTGTGATAAATGAGGGTAGAAACTCGCTAGTCGATATGGTTGCGTTCACAAATATCCATCAGGGCCAGAAGCAATGTATTGTATATGCCTGTATGTGAATGTTGTGAGACGGCAACGCAGGGTGGCCCTGCGTTGCCGTGAGTGCATTGGTACTCGTGGAGGGCTGCCGGGGCAAGGTGCACTACGCACCAAGTGCCGGTGGCGCTCTGGATGAGTTCGTCTCGTCAGAGTGCCCGGAGCTCCCCCTACCATGCACGAGGTAGGCCACCGAGGGGGTTTTAGGAGGTGAAAATCCTACATAACCCGACTCTGTCCCCGAAATCACCGAAGAGTTACAAGATTTCACTCCCCTTAGAAAAAAATAAAAAGAAAATGTATAACAAATTATTAAAATTTATAACAAACTCCCAAATTACTTAAAAGAATTAAATAACGACAACAATTTCAATAAAGATCTAAAGAAAATACTAATATCAAAATGTTATTATACCATAGAAGAATATTTTAAAGATAGTATAGATGAAACAAGATAATTAATTGTATGGATATATAGATAGAATATTCTTCATTGTACTCACAAATAACATTTAAATATAATCTTTTAAATAGAATAACTAAAATTGCATGATTATTAATTCAATATTTTCCAATTGTAAGTTAATGTAATGCATATTTCAAATAACAGGGTCCACAAGGATCTCATCAAATAACTGTTAAGTTAAATTGTAACAACCCTACAACTTGTGGAATGCAATAAAGTATTGAGTATTGAGTATGTTAGTTATGTTAAAATGTGTGTGTGTGTAAGAAGTTCAAATAAATTGTTTATCTATCTATCTATCTATCTAGTTATGTTATGTTATATGTGGTGCCGGCAGTGTGCTGGAAAAGGAGATGTGCTGGTGGCGCGAGCAGGCGCGCGCCGTGGTCGCAGAGATGTCGCGCGCGCACACGCCCGCCACGCCCGGCACGCCGCACTCAAACCTCGACAGGCAGGTCCGTCCGTCTATAGTGCCCTGCCTCAGTATTAGCTGCTTGGATACGTAGCTGGCGACGTCGCCATGGCGTCCTAGTGAGGCCTAGTTGTTTGGGGTTTTTCTATCAATATTTATAACGGCAAACGATGGAGCCTTGAAATATTGAAAAAGCATTTTTAAAGTATTTAATGTATATTTACATAAAAATAAATAGTTGGTCTGTTAGCTTATAGAATATAGCTGAACTGACCAATCAAAAACCGATTATATTGCAATAGGGTAAGCTTTGTATTGTTATTTATAACTTTACATAACTTTTCAAAATAGTGATGGAAAGTTTTATACAGAGCAGGAAGTAGTATTACACTCGTGTGCTTTCGGCGGAAACCGAAGCCTACTCTGGAGCCCGAGGTATATTCTACAAGCTAATAGACTGTAAATTATTACTAATATATTTTATTATATATCTAAAGGGGTCCCTCAGCAACCTCTCATCAATAAATAATTAAATTCTTGGTAAGCCCTCCGCTATAGTAATCAGACGAGGTCATGTTGGGAAATAATATGTCCAGCATTTATGCCATCCTTCCAGCTGTAAAGTCTAATTCACAACCGTGATGAAATCTTTTTTTTTTACATAACACAATTAGTTTACCTAGTCCCAAACCAAGATACCTGGCCCTATGGTAACCACGTAGATGACGAGCCCAACTTAGCCGCTGATTACCTCAATGAAATAAGTATTGTTCAAGAAAAATTTTGCCGTGCCTAAAGTCGGGTTCGCTGCGCCTTGTTAGGTGTTTGCTAACACGCTAACATGGCGCAGCGGACCCGGCTTAAGAGCCCAATCGCTTTTATCTCCATATCGAAGTAGAATTTCTGTACATCATAAACTTAGCTAAATCTTTAACCGATTAAACCACAATTATTTTCTAGAAAAAAAAAACAATGAAATAAGTAAATAACAGCGTGGGAGAGTAAACAAAATGTGTTTTGCAGAGGCCACAGCGCACTGTGGCGAGGAACTGTGTTCAAGAGTCCTTACCTTACTTGCTACAAGTACTTTTTCTTCTATCTTACTGTAGTATTCTTCTGTTGACTTATTTCTAAACTTAGTTATTTTTGAGATAAAATTAAATCGCAGTGTAAATTAACGTTAGTAAATAAACTTGTAGCTTGTGTAAAGCTTTGCGTAATACATCGTTAGAATTGTGTAGTTCTAAAGTAAATGGAGCCATACCGTATATCTAATTCAAATGAGCAGGGCTAGCAGTATCTGTGATAATTTTCTAAAACCATTTGTTCCTACCTGTAGCAATTAACCTATTTTAATAGTACAATACAGTTGCTAGCTCATAAAAAACTAATTATATTGAAGAATAGACTGCTATTTTATTTCAGTGCTTATTAAAATTTCACTAAAGAAAAGATGGATGCGAAGAAAAAACAAAAATTTCTAACTTATTTTTTTAAGTACTACATACAATGTTTTGAAGATTCCTCCATTTTTTCCGCCCAATTCCTTTTCTCACAATCATTGGACCGAAATAAATAATAAAATAAATAATAAACTCACGCCCGTTATCCCCGAAGGGGTAGGCAGAGGCACCAGTCTCTAGAACTGGACCCACGTTTTGCCGAGTTTATTAGGTCCCAAACTCGAAAATTTGTTCTTATTTGTTATTTCTATAATTACAATTAAAAGAGCGTCCTTCATGGACGCCAGAAGTAAAACCACCCTCAATCTCCTCATTCCTGACCTTGAAAATAACAATAGAAAACCATTGTTTTTTTTTTTAGAAGATAGTATCTAATTCTTAATAGTTTACACGCTTTGTTATCGCTAAAAGCGTCTCCTCACGTGTGAGTAGACCCCCGCAGACGCTTACGCCAAAACATCCCCTTTAAAAACGTCCACCACAGGTGCAGGTGGCCCAGATCCAGAACATGATGGCAAGCGGCGACGTGAACGGCGCCTTCCAGCTGGCCCTCTCCGCCTCAGACCTGTCTCTGGTGATGGGCGCGTGCCGAGCCGCCTATCCGGACGCCGTGTTCGCGCCCCCTTGCCGCCTCAAGCAGCACGTGCTGCTGTCCTTGGTTCAGCAGCTGTCCGCTGATATGGGACACGATACGCAGCTTAAACACAGGTGAGCGACAGCCTCCGACCTGGATCTAGCCGAGCTGCTGTCGTTGGTTCAGCGGCTGTCTGCTGATCGTTGGTTCAGCAGCTGTCCGCTGATATGGGACACGATACGCCGCTTAAACACAGGTGAGTTCCTGCCTCCAACCTGGACCTAGCTGTGCTGCTGTCGTTGGTTCAGCAGCTGTCTGCTGACATGGGGCATAATACGCAGCTTAAACACGGCAAATGACAGCCTGGATCTAGCGTTCTCTGCATCGTGCAGAGAGATAATTTTAAATTACGGAACAAGCTTAAATGCTGGAACATAAAATTAAAACGTATGTGTCAACCAAAGTGCCTGCTGACTTTAACCAATAACGGAGGCCTTAGAGCGGCTTGAAAACTTCTAACAGTAAAACCAGACACTAGTCTTACAAGCTCCAGCAATACGGACTTGGCCCTCGTGGTGGAGTATGGCCTGTACCTTTCTCAGGGAAGAGACCCGCGCCCCTCGGTGGGGACATAATGGGTTGATGATGATGAAGATGCACCACCAGAGTAGACATACAACTACTTAACCCTCCCCCCTTTCCCCACAGATACCTAGAGGAGGCGATAATGAATCTGGACACGAACAACCCAGTGACGCGCGAGCACTTGCCGTCCGTCGTGCGGGAACTTCAGAAGCACGTCATGGCCTTCCTCGCGGCCTCGCCCGCGCACCCGCTCGCCAGGCAAGTTTCGATCTTAACGCCCGTGTCTTAGAGGCGCGGATCCCGTGACGGAGATTCCTCGCCAAGCAAGTTTAAGCCTTAACCGCGGTGGCTTAGGGGCACGGTTCTGGTGACGGAGCTGCCTAGCTGGCGCACTCGCCAGGCTAGTTTGTGGCTTATCTTTAGGCGTATCAGGACTTGATTCGTGTGGCCAGGATGTGATGTTGGTTTTTCCAACCTTTGCATACAAAGGAAAGTTTATAAATGAGCGCAAAAATTCTCTATAGATCACAATAATTATAGCGTGTTGCTTCCGTTTTAGCATTTGTTGTACCATCCATACTTAACAGTCTAATCCTATGTTTCCCGGCACACTAAAAACCTGTTAAAAATTGTTCTCCCAACAGGCAATTTAAGGTCCTCCTCATGGCAGCCGAGTCTCTGGTGAAGAGCGGCGTGTGACGTCACGCGTGTCCCTGCCTGGCGCGCCACTGCTAGCACGCGGGCCACTCCATCGCTCACTGTATTCTATTCTGGTTGCAATTCTAAGGACCAATTTAATGGCCACTGTAATTGGAATGGCCATAAAACGGCTCGCCGTGACCGAAGGCCGATTCTCGCTTAGCGGGCACAAGAGCAATGCCTTCGCATCGAGGCCGAAGGCCGAGCTCCGTTCATGAGAAAGTTCCCACGCCTAGCCAAAGCGTCCCGGGGGTTGGTCCGTACGCTCGCAGGAATGTCTTGGCCGTCTACAGAATATTGTGTTTCGTGAATTTATTTGTGTTGTCAGTGCGTCTGTGGATCCTCGGACAGTTGCGATGGCTTAGTGAAAGCGAATGGAATATGTCTGATGCGTCTACAAGTGTGCGCTGACGTGAACAGTGACGATGGACTTAATTTGTGCACATTATAAGTATTGATATTTGACATTATGAAAGTGTATTGATATTGTATGTAAAGGATAACGTTTATTGTGTTTCTTCAGTTTCGTAGAGGCTAATATGTTGTGGTTCTTTTAGTCCTATTAGACTTATGCTTAAAAAGCATGCAACATATTGAGAAAGAAGTGTTGTTTGAATGTGAGTGTCTCGGAAACCTTAGAACCGCAATCGGCGTGACGCCATTCTTAAAATGTAGTTTGATTAAAATTGTATCTGGCAAATGTTGTTACCATCTTAACTAAAACAAACATTATAAAACTATGGGCCGGTTTCTGAATTGAGAATATCATTAAGTAAATACTAAAGTAATGTTCTGCCACGTTCTTTTCTGAGAAATTTGAAGCACTATAGTTGAGTATTTACTTAGCGAAATTCTCAATTTAGAAAATGGTCCTAAGTGCCATTTTAATCAAGAAACATTTTAAGGTAAGCTAAGTACCTCTCCAGTGTAGTGGAGTGTGCTTGCCATGACAAGGAAACTTGGGACCTAGCGATGGAGTCTATCGGCTCTACCTTGTTCTTAGTTGACATCATGGCAGCCACTACTAATTCCCGGTCCCAACAACCATCAACAACCTATCTACAGACAACTGACAGTTTGTCAACGCGATATTGAAATGTTTCGTTTTTCTTTTTTATTGAGTAGGCCACTCAATCACTAGTTAACATTTTAATTGGTGGTAGCTGGCTGGTAGGTTATTGGGACCGGGCACTAATCAGATACTGATGACTGGGCTAGTACTGCCAACAGTAAAAGACTGCAACAGCAAAGTTCGTTGATTACATTTTAAATTGTAATACTCATGGAGTAAATGTAGCTGTAATGTGTGTAAGGTTCCAATTGAATTTTATCAAAGACAGAACTTTCAGTATGTTGACCTCCTTCTAATTGGCCACGCTACATATTTGAACTCGAACGGAAATCTCGAAACAATTTCGAGAATTATGCTTTCAGTACCATTTGTATTTTTCTGATTTGTCTATATTTTTTAAGATATTCAATAAAAAGCCTTGACCTTATGGCATCAGCTAACACAGTATGCGTATGAATCCTTTGCCTTATTAAAAAAAAAAAACTTATTACATTAAACATTTGTTTTTTTTTGTATGTAGGCAAATCCTATTGTCTTCACGCTCTGATGACGTCACAAACAACAAAATTTTACAAAGCTATCATAAATGGAAATAATGAATACAACTCAAAAATGCCGAAATTACTTTCTTATAATCAATATTTTCAAAATAAATTATAAAAAACATCTATCAAAAATAAGTAGCATGGCCGATTAGCCAAGATTCTATTTGTAAGCTATTGAAATTAATAAAAATAATATACATCTCCACCAATCCGGACTTGGCCCCCGTGGTGGAGTATGGCCTATACCTTCCTCAGGGAAGAGACCCGTGCCCCTTGGTGGGGACATAATGGGTTAATGATGATACATCTAAGTTGTACCTCAAAATCTGCAGTATGCGATGGGCACGCACAATGAAGAAGAGAAGTCCTGTGCCCTGCAGTGGGATAAACATAGGCTGCTTCAGTATGTAATACTTACTAAAACATGTATCATTTCAATACAAACTTAGGTGCAACAATAACTATGATCTTTAACAATCAATATCTATAACTAAAACTATCAATAACTATCTTCTATTGCCAATTGCCTTAGAATATCTGCCAACGTTTTTGCTTACAAATAAATATTAAAACATTGACCCGGTTTCTTACTTTTACTAATATAAATTATTGATTTGGTTTTGTAAAGCTGTGTAAGAAATGTAACGATTTAGTGAATCAAACACAGAAGGTTGGTTTTCCAATGACTGGCCACCACTGCGTTAACTAGGGTGCTATTGCGAGTATTCAAGCTGACAGGTTGTTACAGTGTCAGAGAAAGTATGTACCTAATATAAAGTTGCTTGGATCTGGACTTAATTGTTTATTTTCATTATGAAGTTGGAATTCAATTTTAATTTTGTCTGGTTACTATGATATTGCTATTATTTTGTTAATTTTGGAAAACTAAAGTACATTTTACAAATTTTGACTTTGCTGGCAATGTTATCCCTTTGAGTTGTCAACATTTTATATTAATCTCATCTGTAAAAACTTTGCAAAATTGGATCCAGTTAAGCATAAAGAAAGGCTCAACCCACAAAATTCTGGAAGGTCGAAGTTTTGCATAAAATCTTATAAAAAAACTACCTTATTTATGACTTTGTCCAAAAACAAATCTACTTCTTCATAATTTCTTTCATCTGTAGAATTTTTGGTCAGCTGATCAGCTTAAAAACTCAAAACAATGGTTTTTATTGCAACTGATTAATAAATATGACAAAAATGAATGATGTTGATGACCTACAAAATTAAACACATTGAACATATCGGAAGTTCCTTTTATGATTTTGGGTCGAGTTCTTTATGCTTATCTATGTACAATTAAAGCTGTTTTTTTTAGTGATACTGTAGCTGCACAGTGTATGGAAGATCAGTACCTACCTATCTGTAACTGCATTACATTTATTTTACTTATTGACCCAATTACAGAATTACAGTTTTAAGTTTGTCTTTGGCAATAAGAAACTATTGTAAGGAACATGTAAATAAAAGTTTATTTGATTTATACAATAATTATATTGTCTTGTTATTTTTAACTTAGCTTAGTATATTTACTATTTTCAGTCATTAATTTTTTATATAATGGGAAAAACTCTGCTGACCAGGTAGAGTAAGAAACTAAAGAATGAACGTATAAGTATGAATTTAGTAGTGCCTTGTTTTCTCTTGCATAGTGAGCTATACGCAACCTATAACATCCATCACAGGATGTCTCACAAAAAATGAGTGTATTCCCACTGGGGATTGGGCGATTTCAAGCACAGTTATGGGACACCCATGTTTTCCCATTGGTACATGGATTCAAACTAACTCCCTCTGAGAAGCTGCTACTGACGTTCTAATGCTAAGCTACCACTGCTTCAGATCTGAAATGAAGCTAGTAGATCTAATAATAGTGGCCACATTGGTGAGATTAGATGTTTTTCTCTAACACAAAACTGAAAGGCACTCCTGAATGTGCGCCTAAGATTTTATACAAATTTATATTAAGCCTTCTGCTTGAATATAGCTCCCGTTATGGTCCCATGCCTCTGAATCAAGCACTGCTTCTTGTCCGTCTCCAAGTTGATGGTGGGGGGCTTCAAGTTGGGCTGCATCTTGCACGCTTGCTCGGATATAGCCACGATGATTCCAGCGGAGTCGACGTGAGCTGATCCCTTCGCCGCTAGGCATAGACCTTGGTGGTCGGCAAACAGACAGCCCGTGACGTTCGGCGTCGTCATTATGTCCTCGGTGACTTTGTCCAGTTCCTTCTCCATGGTTAGTGATTATAATCGAATAATATTGGACGTCGAATGAATAGTTACTATACTCTATGATAACAACCCTCCAATTTGTGATATCAACAAAAATATGAAAACCTGCAATTGTTTTCCTAATTCAACATTGGATGGCGATGTTACAATCCAATGTACAACTTTATACGAAATTATTCAAAACGCTTGGCCAACGTTGTAGAAACTTGTAAATATGTCGTGCCGATTGCTCTGAATGTAATCTGTCAAACTGACAGTTTCGTTCCGAAATTAGTTTGCACATATCTTTAATCCTTATTCTGAGGCACATTATTCTTCAAAAATTAAAAACCTGCTTGCCGAAACTATTTACAGCTTATCCAGAAAGAGTAGAAATAAAGAGTACGGTTTTGCTCAGACTTGTTGTCTATGTTTGTTAATAGCTTGCGCTTACAAGCATTATATAAATTAAAAACTTGAGCTATTAAATAAAATAAGGTATTGTGCTTCAATAAATATAGTAAATGTTTTGACTTCTCAATAAAACAATTAGTAAACTTTCACTTCCTAGCGTTACTGCTAGTGTTTTTCGTCAAACTGTACTCAAAACTAGGAGATTTTGCTACGCAATGTACATCGAATTGTCATCATAATGAACAGCCCGCCCAGCCAGCTAAAGGCTAAAAAACGAAAGGCGTGGAAATTCTATAATCGAGCGAGGCTCATCAGATGATTTTTAGTGTTCCGTACCCAAAGGGTAAAACGAACCCTATTACTAAGACTCCCGCTGTCCGTCCGTCCGTCCGTCTGTCACCTGGCTGAATCGTCACAGGATTCTGTCGTCGCTGTCTTTGGTTAGCACATGCGCTTTCGGAATTCTTACTGTTTTTAGCTATTTCTTGGTCTTCTTGTTGGCTTTAATTGTTTGTGCTGTTCTGTGTTGTTTGTGTTGTGTACCTATTATATAAGTAAACAAGGTTATTCGGTGAGTAATAACATTTATTCCTTCGAACATGGATGACAATAGGATTCCCCCTAAACCTCCCGATATAGAACCATTCGTTTATAGCCCTGTATGCACAGTTTCCCTTCCTCAAGATTCCGCAAACAGAAAACGCCCAGCAGTGTCTGACTCGCCCGCACAAATGCCAGTCAAAGTGTCTAAAACCACGAGACCTCTTGATGCTAGGAAAAAATACTCTGTTCTAGACAAAGCGCCTTTTATCGTCCATGTTTCCCGCCCAGTCACCGATGAAAAATCAGGAACCACTCTACATTATGTCAAGTGAAAGTCAAGTTTGGCTTATTCCTGATCCAACACAATATCTCCCACATTCTCACTGATGGCATCAAGCGAATTGGATGCAACAGAGTCTCTGTTGAGTTCAAATCGCCAGAAGATGCTAATGCCTTCTTATCAAACCCTATTTTGGCCAATAACAATTATACAGCAGTCATTCCCCAATTTAATATAACTCGCATGGGCTTGGTAAGAGGTGTACCCGCTGACTTCACTGACGAGGAGGTGATGGACCTGGTCAAGGTCCCATCTGGATGTGGCAACATATTAAAAGTAAGACGTATGAATAGGAAAATCACTAACGAGGACGGGCAAACAGTGTGGAAGCCGAGCCAGACAGTTGTACTAACTTTTGATGGACAGGTACTGCCGAAGAGAGTGTTCTGCTGCTCCTCAGCCCTAGAGGTTGAGCTGTACACATACCCCACAGTTCAATGCTTTAACTACTGCCGCTTTGGACATACAAGGGTTGCATGCCGGTCGAAACCGAGATGCTACAAATGCAGTCTTGACCACCCTGGTGACGGTTGTTCAATTAATATCAGTGATTTTACTTGCTCCAATTGTGATGGCAACCATACAGCTACTAGCAAGGATTGTCCTGAGTATGGCAGACAAACAGCTATTAAAAGTATGATGGCTGAATACTCAATGTCTTATTTTGAGGCCAGCAAAAAAATCCCGCCTATCTCTCGTAAATATGCCCAGGCTGTGAAGTCCACCCCTCCGCGCCATCACAATAGCCCCCAGTCTCAGTCTGGCCCCTCCCAAAGAACAGCTCAACGCTTGCCCCAACAATCTTTCAGAAAAACTGTCCTTCTAAAACCCAGGCCCCACTCCCCCCCTCCCCTGGTTATGATAGACATGCCCACCAAGCCTTAACTCAGGATTACTCCTTTTCTCCATCCCAGAATGGGTGCGCCCTCAGCCAGACACAAAACCCGACACCGCCCAATAATGACCCAATGGATCAATTAATTTCCCTTCTCTCTTCCCTTATCTGTTCAAATTCTTTACCGGACCACGTTGCCAATAAACTTAATTTTATCTTCAATATTATTCAAGATGGTTACTCCCCTTTCACTGCTTCAGTGGAACGCGCGTAGTATAAATAATAAAAAACATGAGTTAATTTATCTCTTAAACAATTTCAATGCAGCAGTTTGCTGCCTCAGTGAGACCTGGCTTAGACCAGGTTTCAATTTTAATGTAAATAATTTTAGTTGTGTACGTAGTATAGATTTGATAATTATGGCGGTTGCGCCATTCTTGTTAATAATAGAATTCCCTTTTCCCTCTTAAATTTTCCCCTTTTAAATGATATCCACGAGGATATTATTAATATAATAGCTATCAAAGCCTTAGGCATTAATATAGTTTCTATTTATATTTCAGACCCTGAAATTGCTTTAATTCCTTTGCTCATTTCTCTTTTCTCTCAGCTGCAAGGCCCTTCTATCATTATGGGAGATTTCAATGGCCACCACTACCGTTGGGGGTCAGATCATTGTGATCCTTTTGGGGAGGAACTGGTCGAGGCCATTGACCATGCTGGCCTTTTGTTTTGAATGATGGAAGACCTACACGCAGAGGCCAAGTTGGAGAAAGAAAGAGCTGTGTAGACCTGACCATCTGCTCATTGGACCTAGGGTCATGTTGTAACTGAGACCGATTAGATTCTACTCACTCTAGTGATCATTTCCCAATTGTGGTAAATTTACCTCACAAGTCCCTTCCGGAGATAATAGCCAAACCCTTACTTAAATATCGTTTGACCAAGAAAGGTTGGGAAACTTATTCTGATCATGTAGAAAAGGAGGTCCAAGATATAGTTACGTCCGACCAAGATAATCTAACTTATGTGTATAATGCTCTCACAGTTGCCATTAATAGATCTGCTGAAAAGGCTTTTCCGTTCAAAAAACCCCGCTCTAGGAAGATTCCGTCTCCTCCCTGGTGGGATGAAGAATGCACCCTACTAATAAAAGAGCGTTTAGAGGCCGAAAATAAATGTAATGAATCCCTCACTACTAGTAATCTAATTGAGTACCGCAGAATTCTAGCCAAAACAAAGCGAGAGCTACGTAGGAAAAAGAGGGCAGGCTGGGTTTCCTTCTGCACCTCTCTCTCTCCGGCCACACCCCCCACTGTAGTTTGGAGACAGATAAATAGATTCAGAAATAGTTTTTCGCCTAAGTCCTCAAACTCTATTGCTGAAGAAGTCGCAGAAGCTTTCTTTACTAAATTAGCTCCCCCTTTTGTTCCTGCTGAAGATGAACTACGGTTTCCAGACCTTACATTATCTAGGCCTCATGACCCATTGGACTGTCCTTTCACTATGGATGAACTGAGAACAGTGATCTCACAAGTAAAGGATACAGCTCCTGGGGAGGATGGGCTACCTTACTCATTTTTAGTTAAATCTGGTCCCCATACTCTAAACTACTTTTTAAAATTTGTAAACAAGTGATCTGATATTGGCTTCGTCCCAGATTCATGGAAAAAGCAGTTAATTATGCCAATACTAAAGCCCGGTAAAAGCTCTAGTGACCCCAACGGATTCAGACCCATTGCTCTCTCTTCAGCTCTGGCTAAGGTACTAGAACATCTTTTGAAGAACCGTCTCGAGTGGCTTATAGAGAGTAGAAATATATTACCAAAAACGCAATTTGGGTTTCGCAAGGGTCTGTGCACGATGGACAGTGTGGCTGTATTGGTTGCAGACGTCAGAATAGCGTTGAGCAAAAATGATTCGACAATAGCAGTGTTTCTGGATATCTCCTCTGCCTATGACAACGTCCTTCTTCCAGTCCTCAGGCAAAAATTGCTACATCTGAGGGTACCGGTCAAGTTGGTCCGATGCATATGCGCACTGCTCATGTCACGAACTGTGTCACTCCGCGTCCCTGACTACGAAACTGACTGCAGAGTATTGAGTAAAGGCCTGCCCCAAGGATCGGTACTGAGCCCCGCTCTTTTTAACATTTATTCTCACGACATCGGCTCTAGCCACAATTATAATTGTCAGATTCTCCAATATGCTGATGATGTTACGCTATATGTCTCCGACAACTCCATCGAACATGCAGCATCATCTTTAAATCTATCCCTCAGCTCGCTTGGAAAATGGCTTAGTCGCCATGGTCTCTCTATCTCGGCTCAAAAAAGTTCTCTGATGATCTTCACTAGGAAAAAGCCCAACAATGTGCCCCAAATTGATGTCAAATTTGACAATGATCCAATTCCTCGTAAAAAAAAAGTAAAATTTCTGGGTGTATACTTAGATCCTAAACTCTCTGGTACCCACCACATAGAACATCTGGCTAAAAAGTGTGAGCGAGTGTATTCTATACTTAGAGTTCTAGCTGGTGTCTGGTGGGGGGCTCACCCATACTGTATGAAGCTCGTGTATAACGCCCTAATTCGTAGCGTAATGGACTATGCCTGTTTTGTCTTGGATCCGATTAACAAAACATCATTGGTCAAGCTGGATCGGATACAGTATAAATGCCTACGACTAATTTTAGGATGTATGCGTTCGACTCCCACTAATGCCCTCCAAGTTGAAGCCGTTGATCCCCCTCTCCATCTGCGCCGTCAGTACCTAGCGGACCGCTTCATGGTCTGGGTCTTCTCCAGATCCTCACAGGATCTTGATCTTTTGATCCGTACAAGCACCTTCTGGAAAAACAGAGAAATTCCGATTATCCTTCATAGTTTCCGGCGGCTAAAGCAATTTGAGAACTCCCTGATTACGGCGGTGACGATGCCTCTATTCGAATACAACTTCACCACCCTACATTTTAAACCTAACATAATTATGGACATCGGTATTTTCAAGGACAACCCTGCGGCTAACACCATTTTTAATTCAAAGATAAGTGAACGTTGGAGTGATTGCCAAAGGTTTTTTACAGATGCATCTAAATTATCACAGTCTTCCTCAGTAGGAGTTGCCGTCTATTTAGAAAACTGAAAATTAATGTTAGAATTTAAATGCCCACCGGAATCCTCTGTTTTCACGGGTGAGTGCATAGGTGTCCTGGAGGCCTGTCTATTCGTGGAATCGCACAATATTAAGAACGCAGTCATTTTCACGGGCTCGCTTAGCTGTCTGCAGGCTCTGGACCAGAGCCAACTCAAGAGCAAACTTAATAGTAGAATTATTTTAGATATTAAAAAGACCCTGTATAGCTGCTATTGTAGGGACCTTGAGGTGGCTCTGGTATGGATCCCTGGACACTCGGGTATAGTAGGGAATGAAACCGCGGACTCTATAGCCAAACACGCGAGTAGACATGAAGTGGATCTAAAACATCACGCACACCACGCTTACGATTTACTCTCCTTACCTAAAAAACAACTTTTTGATGACTGGTTGACCTTGTGGCGGGAGAGTAGTCGATGTAAGGGCTCCAAATTTTATACTGTCCAACCGTTTATCAAGACCAAACCATGGTTTTATAGATTCAAGAAGGTAAGTAAGAGGGTAGTTTCTATAATCTGTCGGCTGCGCATCGGTCATTGCTGCACACCCGTTTTTCTAAATAAAATCAGAGTACGTGATTCGTCGCTATGTGAATGCGGGCTCGAGGAGGGTTATCTTGATCACATATTTTTTAACTGTCCCAGGAATAATCGCTCTTTATCTATTTACGTATCTCTACCTTCAATGAGCCGTTTTCAGAAGAACTAAAAAAAAAAATATTATGGCTGTCAAACGTCTGTCAAAGGAATGCAATTTTGGACCTCAGCCCAATAGCCATGTGTGATACATCATAAAATAGGTCTCAGCGAGCTGAACAAAAGTTACTATGACGCCAACAGCCAAATGTTTGTCGTTTCGGAGTTATATTTTATTGAAAATGTTACTTTTTTTTTCAATACAATATAACTGCGAAAGGAAAAACATTTGGCTGTTGGCGTCATAGTAACTTTTGTTCAGCTCGCTGAGACCTATTTTATGATGTATCACACATGGCTATTGGGCTGAGGTCCAAAATTGCATTCCTTTGACAGCCGTAATATTTTTTTTTTTTAGGTCTTCTGAAAACGGCTCATTAATATCCCTCTTCCTATAAACTTTGGATGTTTATTAACCTATCTATCGTCTTCTACTGATCTGTTTATTTTACTTATAAAATTTATTAAGGAAAATGAAATTAAATTGTGACGTCTTTTGTTCGTCCCTAAATGTTAAATGTATTTTATGTAAATAGTTTCCAGGGAAAAAAAAATAATATTGTTACAGATTCGCCTGCATGATTTCTGTTGCACGACTTTGCAAGATAAGCCCACAAAAAGGAACACTTTTAATTTTGTCTCGTTGCGCCATAAATTGTGTTCTCTTTTGGTCCATGTCATATCAAGACACGTGATTCTGGCAGAAATAGTCGACAGCGGCTGGTTGCCATTTCGCTCAAAATTGAATTGAATCGTCACAGAATATTGGGTTACTTTAAAATTAAATAATGAACTTAAAATAAAATAAATATTTAAAGGGGCCTCCTATACAACAAACAAACCTCCATTTTTTTCTCGGTCTATAAAACGTTATCAGACACAGAATACCTACCTGGTTGAATATTGTTTTTAAAATTAAGTAAATAATACAGATATTTAAAGGGGGCTCCCATACAATAAACGTGCTTTTTGGCGTTTTATCGATAATGATATAATAAAGCGTCTAAAGTGGGATAGTAATGGTACGGAACCCTTTGTGCGGGAGTCTGACCCGCGCTTAACCGATTTTTTTGTTAGATGCACCACTATGACTCCTTTGTACCTCGGCTTGTGGTTTTTCTCGGCGAGCACATCCGAACAAACAAGTTCAAGGTTAACCCCTTTGTGTATGTATTGTATTTGTAAGGGCTTATTAAGACGCCCATTAATTTAATAAAGAGGTTAGAAGAACGCTACGCGAATTTTTAAAACGTTTCAAGACGTAGTGTCCACCAGTTCCCTATTCTCGATTGAAACCGTATTGAGGGAGTTTTATTTATTGTTTGAAGATAGATTGATAGAGAACACTTTATTGTACATAAAAAGATATGGAGGAGCCTGGGGTAAGGGAGCGGGCAGGCTTTTTCCTTAGGGCCTTTTCACACGTACACAACCACAACCACACGCCAACCACACCACGTGGCCGGACGTATATTTTGTATGGAAAATGAATAGGACTATTGACACGAACCACATTTTGCAGTCGTTATCGATCGTGTGTGTCATACATACCGGCCACATCGCGACCACAACGCAACCACATCCCAACCACAATGCAACCTATGAATGCCGGAGTTGAACTGTGTCTGCACACGACGTAATCAACATTTTGTCAGTACCACAACGCAACTACTGGCGAAGTGGCGACAACGCAACCACATCGATATTTTGTCGGTACCGCAACGCAACTACAAAAAGCTGCAGCGACACTATTCACACGTAACCACTGCTTGACCGCATTTTATCGTTGCGACGTGGTGTGGTTGTGGTACGTGTGAAAAGGACCATAAACTGGCCTTACACCCTAATTTTTTCTTACCTGTAACCTGTAAGACGATACCTGTATACGTATCGTCTGTGACGATATATTGATATAGATACCCAGCACTCACTGCATTTCCAAAGCACTATCTACGATACTGTATGATTTGATAGCATCGTGGAATAGAGATTTTATTGCTGCACGTTGCTGCACGGAGCCAAAATTCGCAGAGTTAGACAAACTCAAACTCAAAACATTTATTTCATCATCATCATCATCAACCCAATATGTCCCCACCGAGGGGCACGGGTCTCTTCCCTGAGGATGGTATAGGCCATACTCCACCACGGGGGCCAAGTCCGGTGTCCCCGGTGGTGGAGTCCTTAGTGGAGGCTTGTAAGACTAGTGTTTGTCGTACAGTTGCACAGACTTTAATTTCAACAAAGTAACTTTAATTTCAACAGATTTACCACTTAGCAACAGTATGCAAAATTTTTGACAGTGTGAGGGTTATAAAACTTACAATGTTAGATGACGCCGAGACAGGGATGACGCACATCATCATTTTACCTACTTTGTGAACTCGCGAAGTTGTGGTAACTACCTATGTTTTCATAGAAAACATAGTAACCGCGCACTGCTAACGTGTACACTGCTACTGCTAGTTTGTCTCGAAGTTAATCAAAATTTTTGTTGCAAACAAAGTTTCCTTGTAAAAGCTGTGTCTAGGACAAGTCGTGAATTCATGTCAGTTAGTTCAGTTACCTTCTCCTAAGCCGTGTGTGCAGTTAAAGAACATGGTGCAACTTCTCATGTTACTGTTGTTACTCGTATTAACTTTGGTCGGAGTGTGCGAGTTTGTAAGGACATGCAATGTCGGTGAAGATGGTGCTGTAGGGAGATGCTGGATAGGTCAGTTTATCAGTAACAAAGTAATTTAAATAAATGCAGTGAACTGAAGGCACTGCTATTTCCCTCTTGCTTGGCGGCACTGTTGTACAGAGAGGTAAACAGATTTGCTGTATTGTTTAATGCCTTTGTGTAATTGATCTGTCTATAAATACTTACATATTTATTTATGTATTCGGTATTGGTAAGCTCATTTTGTATCCACTTATTATGATTCGTGGTTGTGGATATTCCTTAAATAGCTGAACGAACTGTGAATGAACGACCTCAGTCATGAAATCAACATCAATCACTTCAATAGATTCTATTTAAAGCGTGGAGGGAGTAAACTCAATCAACGATATTCACACCATTTTTACGTTCCTAATTGTACTTACAGTTATTGTGATTTTGACACTGACAGCAAAATAACTTCGCATTGACTTTGACTGTTTTTGCAATCGATATTCATCGAGTTTATTTCGTTTTCAGCACGGTGTAAAGCGATCAAGCATAAGATTAGTGGAATGAAGACCTTGAAGGAGGAGTCTCAAACACCAACACCGCACCGTCATCAGAATGCTGTTACTGTTTAGTTTAGATTAGAATACAATCTAAATTCTAAACTACTAATCGGATACGCTTACTTGATTTTTAATTCGTCGGAAGAGTCCTACCAGGGTTTCGCTCTGATTCGCAGAGCTTCATGGTGAGCAGAGACGTTGCTCGTCTCTAGAGTACAATCGTTGTAAATTGCATCTTTTTTAGATACCATAAATAATTTGTCATTATTTTTGTGGTTATTAACTAAAGTGTTCTCAATAAATTCTATTGCTTAATTTCATAATATCGAGGAGAATTAAAGACTCTTGATATAGGTCGATATAGGTATACCTATTTGTCGTTTAAATCAACTTTCCGAATGGTATGCAACGACTAAATGAATGTCAAAACTTACAATCCTGACAGACCTGTCAGGATCTCGGCGAGTGGTAGTCCCGGGTTTCTGCCTACCCATGTGGGATACAGGCTCGAGTTTATGTTTCGACGACCTCTGTGGCGTAGCGGTTATCGCATCTGCTTACCATGCGAGAGGTCCCGGGTTCGATCCCCGGCTGGGGAGAAAAAAAACTCCAGGTCTTGGATGTTTACATGTTTGCGACGTCGCTGTTTCTGGTTCCCACGACACAGGGTATCCTAGTGTGTGGCCAGAAGCAATGTATGTGTCTGTATGTAAATGTTGTGTTAATGTTATGTAATGTTATGTTAATTTTAATAATAAAATAAAGTTCAACGGTTTCGGTCACTTACCCATGGTGATACAGACAAAGACATGGGGGATACAATGAAAGTTCATCACAGGCTGTGTTTTCGCCAATGACCAAATATAGAGAATACAGTAGCCACTTCCGAGCAGGCCATAACCTTGGAGACGAATGGAAGCAGTGCTTCATTCAATTCTGTCGAAATAGGTAATACAAATACCTTAAGAGCCTGCTTTTCAATCGTTATGACACGAGCAATACACAGAACTAATTTGTTGCTAATAATATTTTGCAGGCGGTTTTTCTTTGAATGATTTGCAATATAATTGTTCCCTAGCAGATTGTACATAATCTGCCTATTTTATCAATTACATACCTTTTTGGATATTCAAATAGTTTATTACCTAGGTATTCTTTTCAAATGGGATTTAAAACCGAGTATTGATGGTAACTGTGGCGTGCTAAAATAGGGTTCATAGTGTGCTATCGTTTGTTTTGTGATGTCACACGCACGCCACAATCGGAGACTCAGCGAGCTTCTAATCGCAAGTACCTACCTTACAAAATATACTCAGTGCGCGTTCGGTCAGCATGCAGTCGCGGCGCGTGTGTGGCAGTCTTCGCTGACCTCGCGGACAATTCAAAAAAACCTTAAATAAGAAATTCAAATTCCCGCCAACCTTTAGGACAGGTTGTTTCGTTAGTTAGTCTAGACCGCTAGTTCGCAATGTGGCTGTTAGTTTACGCGCTGGCCTTGCTAGGGGCCTTGGTCCTGGCCCTGTTTCTGCTGCAGTCCCTGTGGACCCCTCTAGAGCTCGTCTCTTCATACCTGATGCCGTACTTTCTGCCGAACGAAGTGGAGCCGCTGACAAAGCGATTTGGACCTTGGGCAGGTAGGTGTAAGGTGAGGATTTGAAGGGAACTGTGTTAAGGTGCATGTTCATGAGCTAGAGGAAGTGTGGGGTCAACGGCGTTCCTGTCTCTTGCGCTTGCTCAATACTTTGATGCAGTTTGTCTACGGATACTGCACAAATTATAAAGCGGTTTACCTATAGACAGGCGCACTCGGAAGTACCTACGCTTAGTACGTAAGGGCTATACTTTGCGACTGTTTCTCGTAGGACTACTTAAATATTTCGCGTTTCTGAATGTTTTGCTGATAGCTGAAGCTTAAGATTTGACTTGGCTAGTTTTCCCGTACAGGCTAAATAATATTTATTTAATGAACTCTACTTAGTTTAGTCATACGGAGGTTAGTGTACTTTCTGTTTGTATTGTACTTATGCTGTTAGGTTGATATAATACCTATGTGACATTTCTGAAATTTGGTTTGTTGGCAAAAACTTAATTCTCCTTGGTAAAAACTAGCACTCAAATCTTGAGCTTGAATTACAATTTACCTGCATCAGAGTGATCTTGTAACTAAAATTTCATGATTTTCTTCAGAGAACTTGGCAGCACCCATATAGATCTCAATTCTTTTGTCGGCGAAGCCCATAACGATCGTCTGTTCTTATATTGAACTTGGCTCTCATTCACATTTATGTTTTTGATGGGATAAATAATACAAAAAAGTGGCCAAGTGCGAGTTGGACTCGCCCATGAAGGGTTCCGTAGCATAATATCAACATAATATCAAAGTTCTTGTAGTTTTGAGGTTTACGATTTATGATATATTAAAAAAAAACTACTTACTAGATCTGGTTGAAACCAATTTTCGGTGGAAGTTTGCATGGTAATGTACATTATATTATTATTAATACGTTTATTGCACGTAAGTCATATATTTTTTTTATATTTATCATTCTCTTATTTCAGAAGTTACAGGGAGTGTCCCCCCCGTGCTACTTTGGAAGTGTCTCTCGCGCAAACTATTCAGTTTAGAAAAAAAATGGTATTAGAAACCTCAATACAATTTTGGAAGACCTATACTCCATATATACTCCACACGTTTGAGTTCGATTTGATTTGAATTAACATTTTTTTCTGAATAGAATGTTAACATAAAAAACCAGATTATTATTTAACTAAAATTCTAGGATTTTTTCACTTCATGGAGTTGTTCTTAGGAGGCATAAAAATAGATCCCCGTTGGAGAAATTCAAAGATGTTAATTTTCCCTTTTGTTAATAACATACGGAAACAAGAAAAAAATGAAAACTGCATAAAACTAATGAAATTTTGTTTTCATTAAATATCTTAAATGTTATGATTTCTAACGGTTAAAAGTTAAATAAAAATATATTCATTTAATTTTTTAACGCCATTGTTTAAATAATTGTTATAAACAAATGCATTGTTTATAAGATAATCGAAAATAGGTATAGTTTACTTCGGAAGTTTTCCAATATTTATCGACCTTGCGAGAGGTCCCGGGCTCGAATCCCGGCTGGGGACAAAAAAAAATACCAGGTCTTGGATGTTTTATGTTTGTAATGTCCCTGTTTCTGGTTTCCACGACACAGGGTATCCTAGTGTGGGGCCAGCCAGAAACAATTAATGTATGTGCCTGTATGTACATACATTTATATTTAAATTTAAAAACGTTACTCAGATAAAAACCAAATGTTTCCAAGCGGGAGTACTGAAAAGCAGGAGCGACGTGGTGGGAAGCGTCGTATCAGGACGAGACACTAAATGAGCCGTTTTCAGAAGAACTAAAAAAAAAAATCTAATGGCTTTCAAAGGAATGCAATTTTGGACCTCAGCCCAATAGCCATGTGTGATACATCGTCAAATAGGTCTCAGCGAGTTGAACCAAAGTTACTATGACGCCAACAGCCAAATGTTTGTCCTTTCGGAGTTATATTGTATTGAAAATGTTAGTTTTTTTTCAATACAATATGTATGTATAGCTCCGAAAGGACAAACAGTTGGCGTCATAGTAACTTTTGTTCCGCTCGCTGAGACCTATTCGATGATGTATCACACATGGCTATTGGGCTGAGGTCCAAAATTGCATTCCTTTGACAGCCATTAGATTTTTTGTTAGTTCTTCTGAAAACGGCTCATTGTAACAAGGTGAGTTTCTTGCGCTAAACCGCGAGCTTAGGTAAAGTAAAGGCTTGAGTAGAGCTAATATGTGGCTTAGGCAACAAAGTATGAAAGCTTCTGGCTCTAGGCTATTGAGCAATATGGTGATGCTTGAGTGGGGCGTAAGACGATGCGGAGATGAGAAACGTTTATTTGAGGGATTGAACATTGCTCGGCTAAGAAACAAATATTACAGCCACAAATGTCCTTCTCATCCATTCTTGGCCTAGATTCTGCTAATGCATTGTAGTACAATGATAACAATGATAGCTGCATGATCATGGCGTTTTAGTGTCATTGCCGCTTCAAGCCTACGCGAGCACGTGTGTCAATAGTTCCAGGCGTCAAAGGTATGGATGCAATGCATTAACATTATGCTTTTTTTTGTTAGCGGCGGTCGTTCTTAGTTTGGCTGGTCTTACTGTCAGAAGTTTTCAAGCCTTCTGTCTTGAAAATTGCCATCTGTCTATGGCAGTCGACACCAACTGCTTAACGTGCCTTGCGAAGCACGGAACCGCTCGGAAAAATGCCGGAAAAAACGAAAAAATTGAGAATATCGTTAAGTAACTTAAAAAAGAGCGTGACAGAACGTTACTAAGTAAAATATACTTAGTAAAATTCTCAATTCAGAATCCGGCCCTCACTCTCCGGAAGCTTATTATAGTTAAAATCACCAAGTTAATTGTTTCAAGTTCTCTAGCAATCTAATATTCTAATATTCTTTTCAGGAAACAGAACGTGTAAATAGAATATCTGTATGCTAATCTCTATATGGGATGTCACGTTCAACGATGTACGCCTTTATGACTTAAGGGGAAGTTGATTTTATTGATGGATAATAATGTTTATATTTACATTGACTCTACCCGTCTCTCTTTTCCTTTACCAACTTTCCATCCTAGGGTTGTCTGAAGAAATTAGTTTCAGCATAAGGCCACCAACTAAACATTGTATCGTTGCAAATTATGTTTATGTCACATGACATAGTGCTTAGTGTACAAAAAGAATATTCTTAACTTATAATTATTCATAATTTATGATTACTTACCTAAAACACTCTAGTATGTCTGTAGTAGTCTCTAGAAGTAGGTGATAAATAGGGTTATTTGCAGCAATAACAGTGTAGTATAGTCTCAGAACGATGTGGTAACCTCACCAACACATTCATAGTCAAATAAGTATGTGACATGCTCTCGACTCAGTACAATAAAAAACGTTACTTCATATAGACGCCGTTTCAATAACCCATACCTAACCAGAGGCAGTGCCCGAAGAAATAAAAAATATTATGTTTAATGCAATAAATAAAAAAAACAATTGTACATATCTAATCAATTATTAATAAAACGTACAATAAAATAATAGTAGTGTAGTGTGGGGAGCAGAGAGCATGTTACCTACTTATATAACTATGAATGCATGGGTTCAGCCATGTTATCAGCGGTTTTTTATAAGTAACAGAAAGAAGAAATCAATAATTTGTTTAAAAGTAAAGAATTAAAAATGTAAGATGATTTTATTGTTTACTTTATTTTTATTGCATGCTAAATTTGAATTAATTGTCAACTGGATTCAACTTAGTTAATGCTAGCCAATTAGGAAGAGCGAGAGTTTTCATGGCACGGGTAATTCTTACTTAAAAGAAAACTCCCACAAAAAATTGTAACCTATTGTGCGGTCGCTGGGAGTTTACGATCCTGACACATGTCTGTTTCATATGACTAGTGATGGGAGAAAAGCAACGTTATCATTCCTTACGTTACTCTTAACTAGCTTTTGCTACTGACTCACGATTAAGTAGTTTTGTTTTTTAGACGACCTTCACTCAGTCATCTCTTGTGCCATTTTCGCAGGCATTTTAGAAGGGTCATCATCTTTTTTGTGCCGAATGGCGGTGAAGTGTTGTGGCGAGCTGTGCGACCTTTTATTTGGGCCCAGATCAGCTCAATCGCTTTGTACGGCAGTGGTACGGAGAGATTCTGAGAACGCGATGATCTTTTTCTAAAGCCTGTTCATCAACTTCGTATCGATAAAGGGACCGTTATTATTTTCGTTAGTTTTGGACATAACCTTGTGACAGCGTAGTAAGGATTTTACGCACGAACATTAAATATTGATTTCTTCTTATTTCACATTTAAATCACTGTGCAAAATATAACATTGATTGTAAGTTTACACAATGATATAGTTTCAATGACAATTATTTGCTAGTAGGATAAATAGGACATATAAATATTTTAATCGAAAATTTAACGCCACTTCAAGGTTACGTAGTCTGTTCTAACATGACCTGTCAGGATCGTAAACTCCCAGCGGCCGGACGGTAAATTAAGTAGAAACAGTTTTTTTTTAATTATAATCTGTTTGTTGAACGTCAGTGTGCGATGTCAGCCTCTGCCTTTATGGTCTTGGAGCCGAGGGCAGCTCCACTCCGATCATCTTTTCTCGAACACAGTTGCTGTCGACATTCGACATGATAATAACGATTCTATGATTTTATTAACGTTATTTCAGATACCTACACTTACTGAGCGAAACCTGGTCGAACTCTTCCGAAAGTTAACAATGTCTGTGCTTAAAACATTAGATATCTTTTGTACAAATATATGAAAAACGGTTGACATCAACTGTCCCTTAAGAAACACATGCTCTCAAACAACAAAATACGACACGTCACGCCAATAAAACGTTTGCAATTCAAATAATTATCTATTTGCTGAGCGTTTGAAGTTAAGTGTCAGTATGTGCCATCCATCACATCCTAATATTGCGAAGATAAAACTAGTTTCTACAGATTATACAATGTAGATACGTTTACATTGTATATTCCTGAATCGGTCGTAGCCCAGCCGCCTGAGTGATTTTAAACGATTAGGAAGGTTAAGCAACATAGGGCGCGTTCAGTGCATGGGTGGGTGACCATCTATGACTAACGCTCTAGTGGAATTTTTCCGAGCGATTCCGTGCTTCGCAAGGTACATGAAACAGTTGGTGCCGGCTGCCGTCGCAAGATGGCAGTCGTTAAGCCAAGTCAGAAGCCCAAGGGAAACTTCTGACAGTAAGACCAGCCACTAGTCTTACAAGCCCCCACCAATCCCTTCCGTATGGACTAACCTTCCTCAGGAAAGAGACCCGTGCCCCTCGGTAGGAACATTGTATAATGGGTTGATGAGGATGTGATGGACATAATGTTGCGAAGATAAAACTAGTTTCTACAGATTAGACAATGTAGATAAATTTACATTGTATATTCCTAGTCATAAATTTATAGAGCGCTTAAATAATAATTAACGGAGCGTTCATTTATAGTTATAATCGTAAATTATTTACGATGTATGATGATGATGTTATAAAATGTATCATCGACTCGAAGTGGGTCTTGGCCTGTGACACAAGAGATCGCCACTCTTTTCTATCCTGAAGAGTCGCCTGCCAGATATTTGCCTGGACCCCATGCAGATCCTTGGCCAGTTCAGCCTTTCAGAAATATCTGGAAAGTTAACCACCGTCTTCAAATCAAACAGTTCAGTCGATTAAGACGACCTCTGTGCCGCAGAGGCAAGCGCAACCTTACTCAATTGAATAAGGCTTCTTTTACTGCCAAACTGCGATTTTACATTTATGTACTTTGGTTTTGCCTACCATGTGAGAGGTCCCGGGTTCGAATCCCGGCTGGGGACAAAAAATAACAAATAATTCTAATTTTATATGAACAAGATGCAACTTATAACTCTCTTCATAAGCGTCAAGGCTTAGGTACACCACAAAAGAGAGAGGTAGGTACTGTAAATACGAGTAAATTATTTTGTGTCGCATCGAGATATTCTCGAAGTAAGTGTATTGTGTCCAATTGCACAATTAGGTGTCAGTAATGTGCTGAATTGTGATTGTGAAACTGCTGAACGTGCTAATTGTGACGACCTTTGTGGCGCAGCGGTTAGCGCATCTGCCTAGGAGAGAGGTCCCGGGTTTAAATCCCGGCTGGGGAAAAACCCCAGGTCTTGGATATTTACATGTTTGTGACGGCGCTGTTTCTGGTTCCCAAAATACAGGGTATCCTAGTGTGGGGCCAGAAGCAATGTAGGTAGGTATAATGCAAAGTAAATGTTGATGTTTATGATATTATTAACTTTATTCCGGATACACTTACTTGACTTTTTCTCGACAGAGTCCGACCAGGGGTGCAATTTCGCAAGTACTCCACTGTATGGAGTTGTTTGATTTAGCCCCTTTGTTCCCGGTATGTCACACTATGTCGGTATGTCATTCTCCTACTCCGAACTGTCAATACATACATATTTTGACTCTTTCGAGTTGTCTAAATGCTTAACCCGATAGAGTGGAAAGTTACGTAATAACCTGCCCTAGGTTTCGCTCTGATTCGCAGAGCTTAATCATGGTGACGAAGTATGGTGCTCGGCACTGGCGGTCAAAAGAGCCAGGAGGCACCAAATCCGTACAGACCCGACGCCGGACCTTCTCTTTATATGTCCCACATGCGGTAGGGGCTGCCGCTCTCGAATTGGACTTTTCAGTCACTCGCAAAAGTGTCGAAGTCCCACAGACATTCCCAGGCACTGCTTGAATCGTCCGTATCGGACGCGAAGGCCTATGATGATGATGAATCATGGTGAGCAGTGACGGAGCTCGCATCGTTGGTTGCTCGTCTCCGACTAGCATGATTGATGTCTATTGCTTATGCAAGTTTTAGTTCAAAAAGAGTACAGTCAATCACATCAAATTTGTGTGCATGCGACTCAGTTACGTTGACTTCACTTTCCAACTAAACGGTTGAGGTGATATCGACTGTATCTTCTTTACTTGGGATTCAGCAGAGAACTTTCAAATATATTAACCTCTCAGGAGGCTAATTGAGCGAATCGATTTACAAAGTCTAAGCTAAGTGCCCTTATTCTGTTACATAAAGTCGTTAGGTATAGTTCACACGGTGAACTGGCAAAACGAGAACTCGTTAACCAACGATCTCTAAAGGGCACCCACCTCGGGCTATTGGCAAAGCTAACACGGTACTCTCTTCCGATAGTGACACTAGCATTACTTCCTATTTATTCCTTCATAATTACTTCCGGGAACACTCCCGGGGGCCTCATTCACACGCGAATTTCTGGAGTTCCTGCATGCAATGGGAACGTTCTTCTTTTCTTTTGGAGGTTATTTTCGTCTATAGATAAACGTGTTTGTTTAAGTAAGCTTCAGTGAAGACAACATACATACATAAGCTCACGCCTGTATCCCAGAGGGGCTGGCGGAGACTAGGGACTGCCACGATTCTGCAAATCACTTTCGCTTCATCGACATTCGTTGGTCGGTAAAAAAAATAAATTGGATTTTGATTTTGGTGCATGCACGCACGTCGGTTTCGGGTACTTTTTTAGGACTACAATTCCAACCATACAAATATGTTTATTTTCTCAATCCAAAAATAATGTAAAGTTTATACAGGTACAATGTACATGGCCGGATAAATAAACTAAACCAGCTGCTGTACAATTTGACCTTTGGTCATAGAGACCAAGCACTTTTTTATGATACGAATAAATTTATTCGAAATTTTATTTTAACCAGGGACACAATGCATGTGCCCCTCTCTTCTAAACGACTTATTGCTAAATTGTTGGCATTCAATGTTTATGACCCTATTATTGTTAAGACAATAGCACAGGGACCTCTAGATATTACAAATTGTAAGTTAGGTGACATTCAACAAGCAGAATGTAAATTCTTTACGTTGAAATAAATTTTTGAATTTGAATTTGAATTTGAGTTTTGAATGGTAGGTACAATTTGTGGTAAGACTGGAGTATAAAACTAGAGAAATGATCTGCATTTTATAATAATTATTATTATTATTTATTAGACACTCCAACAGTATTTTCACAATTCATTTAAAAACTAGTTATTCTAATTATGTATAATTCAGTGTGAAACACCTTTACAGGAGTATACATATTTCAAAATTGTGTGTTTAGTAAAAATAAAAATAAATAGAATAGTTCATAAAAGTCCGAGTTAAATAAATTAAATTATCGAATTTTGATTAAGATTATATTGCATCGCTTTATTTAAGATATAATATTAACAAGGTAGTTTCCCTTACCTACAAGGCACAATCGCACTAATTTAAAGAGTTCTTTATTGCATTTTAAAAGTTTCAACTTGACTTCCGTTTCTGCCACTCCCTGGCCCGCCATCTTGCCCAGCGTCATTCCTTTTTCGTGCGAGGCACTGTGCGCACGCGTTTAAACTCTGTTTAATATTCCTTATAGTTTTCAATAGCATTAATTTCAAATAATGTCAAAAAGATAAAAGGATTGAAGTGTACCGTGAAAAAATAAAAAAGTTAGAAGAGCAAAGTCGCAGACGGCGCCGGGTTTTGGTGTTTTCCGATTCTTCGTCGGATTCTGACGAAATATCAAGTAAGTAGGTACATGCATGTAGGTAATTGTTATTTAGTGGTCTTAGTAAAGAGTAAAATCTGGGCAGCCTGGGGGTTGGCCGTGAGTCAACACGAAGGCAACTAACCGGGGGATTGGCCGTGAGTCAATACGAAGGTATTACAACCGGATTGCTAGCCGTGAGCTAGCAAGAAAGTTTGTCTTTTGCCCTGTTCTCTGGCCCTTATGCCGAGATCCTTAATCCGGAGGCACTGTCGGTCTTAAGCGACCCAGCCTTTGAAAGGCCCATTTACGGCGAAGAGATCCACCCAGATCTGCCTAAGCGATGGCTGTCAATTTCGCGTAAAGGCTTAGAGATGGAGGTGAAAGAAAACCTCATCAAAGATTTTACAGTTCCTGATAACTGTAAGTTGTTAAGGGCACCATCCCTGAACCCAGAAATTTCAGCTGCCATTACCGAGGCATACTTATTTCATTCTCATCAGCCAACAACTTGGCTTGGGCATCTCTGCGCTGAATACAACAATGACCACCATCTTTACGGGAGACTATAAAGTCCAGGCAGTAAAAACACTCTCGGGTGCTACTCGAATTCTTTTAAACCTGCTCTACACTGAGTCGCAGGCAAGAAATAAGCTGATTACACGAGGTCTCGACAAAATTTTGTCAGTGTTGCCAATGGCAACGGACGCTTGAATCCCTCTTCGGTAGCAATCTCGCGGACAAAAATTAAAAAAGCAGATCAAAAGTCATCCCCAATGCCATCCTCGCCTAGCTTAAACTCTAGAGATATCCGCCACCAGGGAAACTGGAGGGACTGGAGGACTCGAACTTCTCGCTAGTCGAACAGGAGGAGGGGGGGCGAGGAGGGCCGAAGAGGGGCATGATGGGGAACCGTAAAGGGCAGGGCCACGAGGCCAACTAACTGTCGAAGTACAGGCAAGTACGCTGTCCTATTATTATGAGTGCTGGCTTAAGATTAAAACTAACAAAGTAATTTTAAGCTAGGCTAAGAGCCTTTCAAGAGGGCTTTCCAATACCTTTTAATAAACGAGTCAAACACGTCATGGTAGCTCGTACGTCTCGCTCAAGGGAAGGAAAGCGACATATGCGTGTAGCCGTAGAAAAATTGCTTAAATTAGGCGCTATTTCAATAAATAACTCATTTAAAAATCAGTTTGTGATATCTTTGACGCCAAAACCGAATGGTGATAAAAGGTTTATTCTGGACTTGAAAGCCCTAAATAAAATTTTCCACCAGAGTCATTTTAAGATGGAAGATCACCGTACTGCTTCAAAAGCGATCCCCAAAGACTCTTTTTATGGCCACCATTGATTTACGAGTCTTATCTAATGGTGCCAATCAAAACCGAGACATCGTAAATACTTAAGATTATAATGCATTTGTTTTTATTGACAAAAACCTTAAATAATACTTTATTAAACTAATATATATCATCATCAACCCATCATGTCCCCACCAAGGGGCACGGGTCTCTTCCCTGCGGGCCATACTCCACCACGGGGGCCAAGTCCGGATTGGTGGAGGCTTGTAAGACTAGTGGCTGGTCTTACTGTCAGATGTTTTCAAGCCGCCCTAAGGCCTCTGACTTGGCTTAACGACTGCCGATCTAATGACGGTAGCCGGCACCAACTGCTTAACGTGCCTTGTGAAGCACGGAATCGCTCGGAAAAATGCCACTAGCGTTAGTCATAGACGGTGACCCATCCATGGACTGAACGCGCCGTATGTTGCTTAACCTTAGTGATCGTTTAAGATCACTCAGGCAGCCCAGGCTACGAGCGACGCGCGATACGAGCGAATATATATATATTTAGTAATAAAAAACTTGCTTAAGATTTGAATTTGAAGACTAAATTAGAATTCCCGTACACTTACGTACCAATTTAGTGCTGTGCTGGGCTTTCAGCAGCACCCAGTACTTTCAGTAATATTATGAAAGATGTTATAACTAGCCTCAGGTACCGCGGCTACAAATCAGTAGTATACCTGGACGATATCCTGTGTATAGGCGTAGATTACACAGAATACTTGAAAAATGTGACTGAAGCCAAGGAGAATTTCTCCTTGCTGAAACTGTGCGTTTATTTGAATGCTTAGGTTACATACGTAATTAATTACGAAATTATTTTAAAACCAAAACAAAATATAAAGATCTGGGATTTGAATTTAATTTAACAATTTTAACTATTCAACTTCCGAAATAAACACTTAATTAATTTAAATAAAACACATTAATTTGCTGAAGTTAGTGAAAAAATTCAGCTCGCTACTTTTGTGTACAATATGACACTTTGTGCAACTTGATAGGCAGTCTCACTGTTGCCTGTCGAGCTTTCAGATACGGATGGCTATACACAAAGCCATTAGAAACGGAAAAATTCCTTGCACTCGATAAATTCTCTCCATCCAAAATATTCTACCAGATTTTGAACGGTGATCTAAAAATGTATACTGCTAAAAGTCCACTAGGAGTACCAAACTATGGCCTAGAAATTTTTACAGACGCATATAGGGTGCAGTTTGTAACAAAGTACGATGTGGCGTAGCGTGGAGAGAAGACGAACAAAAGAAAGACCTTTTGGCTGTGTTTCTTGGTTTAAAATCGTTTGCCAGGGACATCACACACGGTATATCACGTGTCGATAACACCACGGCTATTAGTTACGTCGTCAACCGGATGGGGGGTATTCAGTTCCCCCATTTGAATGACTTGACCAGAGATATATAGAAGTGGTGCGAAATAAAAAACCTTTGGCTTTTCGCTTCTTACATTAACAATAAAGAAAATGTGGAAAGCGATCAAAAATCACATAAAGTTAATCTTGATACCTACCGAGTGGGAGCTTTCTGAAACTGCCTTTCAAAAGATCATATTATAGAAAATTTTGGGGTTCCTAATATAGATCTATTCGCTTCACGTACTAATGCTAAGTGCAAGACATTTGTTGCTTGGAAGCGAGACCCAGATTCAATAACAATAGATGCATTTACGATTGATTGGGCACCTTGGCTGTTTTATGCGTTCCCGCCATTTTCTTTGATACTCAGAAATTTATAAACGATTAAGCTGAAGGGATTTTAGTACTCCCCTTTTGGTCATCACAACTGTGGTTTCTACTTTTATGAAGTATGCTTAATTCAGACACTATATTTTTTGGCGTTACTGTCGAAGAACACACATCTGCAGTATAATGTCACTTTTACACTATGGTGGCAATATTGTAATGAACACAATGCCAAACAATTCGAAGTCGCTTAACTTTTAAATTCGTTTAACAAGGGAGCTGCCTATGGGACTCAAACAGTTCTGATCAGAACTGTTTGAGTCCCATAGTAACAGTGATAATGAACAGATCTGCATTATCACTGTTACTAGGTAATGATCTGAAACGAAATTAAATGAAATGAAAAACTTTATTGTAAAACGGTTACAAAAAATGATTACTGGCTCCCAAACTAGGATTCCCTGTGCTATGGGTAGCCAGGGATCTGCGATCAAATTTTCAAGTAAAACGATTCTTAAAAGGGGTTTACAAATTAACCAGCTATTCCTAAGTACCTGGATACCTGGGATCCAAAAATTATTTTTAATTACATACCCGAGTGGATTCCCAATCTGTTCAATTGTCGGTTGAAAATACAAAAAAATTGGTTATTTTATTAGCGTTTTGTACAGCGCACAGGTCACAAACATTATTTCTGATTAAATTTACAGTCATAAAAATATCTAATGTAAAAGTTGTTATCACCGACATTGTGATATTTCGAAGAAAATAGACTAGTCGTACATACAATTTATTTAATAATATCAATATTAATTTTGTTGATTTTCAACATTTGATTTAATAATGATAATAAATAAACTAATAAATAGTAGAAAATAACCTAGTACTAGTCGTACATACAATTTATTTAATAATATCAATATTAATTTTGTTGATTTTCAACATTTGATTTAATAATGATAATAAATAAGTGATTAAAAGATCTTTTCGTCTAAGATAACACTGAAATTATATTTTATATCATAGGTAATTGGTTGATTTATTAAATCTGAAGTTTTAATATCACCAACAGAAACTGCAAAACTTTAAGTAAGCTCTAAACATCTACCTTGTTAATATTATATATTCAAATAAAGCGATGCAATATAATATAAGATCAAACGAACTTCCACAAGTGAAGTTCGATCAATATTATATTAATCGCTTTATTTGAAGATATAATCACCCACCCTGCCCAACCCAATCAAGTTTTGCAAAATAGCTCTCTAAAAAGAATGACGCTGGGCAAGATGGCGGGCCAGGGAGTGGGAGAAACGGAAGTCAAGTTGAAACTTTTAAATATGCAATAAAGAACTCTTTAAATTAGTGCGATTGTGCCTTGTAGGTAAGGGAAACTACCTTGTTAATATTATATCTTCAAATAAAGCGATTAATATAATATTGATCGAACTTCACTTGTGGAAGTTCGTTTGATCTTATATTAAATAATATAAAATATTATTTAATTTGCGTATGAATTAAAATTTTGAATAAAATTAATCACATCTTACATTACATTGCTGCTTTTATGGAATCTAAATTGAATTAGGTTAGCAATAAATTAAATTAACAATTCAATTAGAGTTTAATTCAAATTTACAATTATCTAGGAAATTAATTGATATTAGTGGACTTAACACTATTTTTTTAGATTTAGCGTCGAACAACTCAAAACATTAGATAAATACCAGACGGCGTGTCTCATCTACAAGCCAATGACAGTCTCCTCAGAATAAGAACTTATTCTGAGACAGTCTCGAAAACCAAAGAGATACTAAAAGAAACATTATAAAACGTTAGTTTTCATGCAGCCTTTTCTTTGCTTACTTCATCATCAACCTAACCTAACTGACCATCGCGTTTAGGCCAGGGTGCTGTCTTTGTCTTACGCTACCATGGTCGCTAGTGCATCCTCCTTGATCCAGTTGTTCCTTGTAAGTCGCTCTTGAGTCACGAACAAATCCTAACCGCAAGGGCCGCAACTAAGTACATGCGTCTGTCGCAACGTAACCGCGTCGCTTTAACGAGGTTAGAAGGATTTGAAGTTGATGGAAATTAATTACCAGTAAAAGTAACAGTTACATACAAACACACACACATTAACTCACACTTGTATCTCAGTGGGGTTGGCAGAGACCAGGGATTCCTACCATACTGACAGACCATTTTCGCATCATCAACGTTGTTTAGTCGTTGCACGCCACGCACGCCGCTTTCGGCTCCTTTTTATTTTGCCTATCAACTTCAACCGCTATGATCAATGCGGGTAATCCGTACCCATACGTAACCTGCATCTTTTATAAACGGGCACATAGAATGGTTAGGACCGTCATACCAATATCGATCAGTACGGAGTCCGTACTACGGACCTGTACGCACTTGCCGGTACGGGTCACCTGTTTTTTTTAACCGCACCCTAATACACCCTTATTTGGTGGAAGTAAGTCCGCCTGTGACATCCCTTACTTGCCCTTTCACCCAAATTATTTATTTCGTCAGTCTCTCTTCCGACATCATCTCCGCATCTACATGCCAACGCAACACTCCTTTCTATAGTCACTCACTACATAAGTAATAGTTAATTATTCTCCTTGGTAATAGTTATCAATGTAGAGAATCGTGGCCAATGATAAAGTGTGTTCGATGCGAGCAGGAACTTGGAAAGCCGTGAAGAAATCAGGAAATCGTTGATTGATATTCTATAATCAAGTATGGATACCTCACCATTAGGGTTGGAGACGGCTCAGGAAAGTCTTTCTCAAGTAAAATACCTGTTTAGCTTCGTAAGTTTACTTGTTCACATTTTCCTGATCTCACGTGTGTGTGTGCTTTGGGTGACATTCTAGATCTACTCTATTAAGCTCTCTCTGTATGTTATACTCGTAGATTGTTTGTTGTCTATTACACACCAATGAATTAAATTCGATTGAATATCCTGTGATGTTTACATTATTTTGTCCTCTGTGATGAAATACATGATACGAGGGGCATGCCAAAAGAAACTAGATACTCAAAAATTATAAAATTTATTCTTTATTACAAGTATCGAGCTTTTCAAAGTATTCACCCTGAGCACGTATACACTTTTCCATACGTCTGAACCAATTGGAAAATACCTGTGACCACTCTTCTTTAGATACCTCAGAAATCTCGAAATTATAGGCAACCAGCGCATCTTCTTTGCTTTCAAACCTCTTCCCCTTTAGTTTTTCTTTGATTTTTGGAAACAAGTAAAAATCACAAGGCGCTAGGTCAGGGGAATATGGCGGGTGAGGGAGAATTGACACATTTTTCGAGTTGAAAAAGTCTAGTGTTCCGGCAGACGTGTGCGGCGCCGCATTGTCGTGGTGCCAGAGAAGGTGCCGGATTCCTGACTTCGGTCGCTTGTCACACCAAGCTGATATTACTGTTGGAGCACAAACTGTCACATACCATTCGGAGTTCACCGTTCTTTCATTCTCTAGCACAACAGTAGCAATATGACCCGTTTTGCAGAAAAACGAGGCGACCATTTGTTTCTGTGTGCTTCGTGCACGGCGACATTTCGTTGGAGTTGGCTCGTCTTCAAAGCACCATACAGTCGACTGTCGCTTTGATTCGGGATCATAGTTATATAGCCATGTTTCGTCACCAGTCAGTATATCATATACGTTTTTTTTCTCGCCTCCGTTGAATTTATCTATCATGAATAGGCACCAATCCACCCGACGGTCTTTCTGCTCATCGGTAAGTTTGTGCGGCACCCATCTCGAACAACGTTTACGGAGAGAAAGGTGGTCGTGAATTATGGTTTGCATTGCTGCTGATCCAATTCCCAGTTCTCGCTCTAGCTCTACATATGTAATTCGTCGGTTTTCGCGAATAAGTTTTTCGACTGCACGAACGTTTTCTTGCGTGACCGCGGTTGGCGGCCGTCCTGTCTTCGCTTCATCTTCGAGACATCCCCGTCCTCTTTTAAATTCAGCAAACCAATTGAATACTGTTGCTCGGGAACAAGCAGACTCACCAAAAGTAGAAGCCAAAAGTTCAAAACATTCTTGAGGCTTTAAACCTTTTTTAAAGTCATAATAAATCATAGCGCGAAAATCACGTCGACTGAGCTCCATTGTTGCAAGTGAATTCCCGCCAGATTCTCGGAAAAATGATGCTCATTCAAATAAAAAATAATAAAAGAAGTGTGTTCTATATTCAAATATGTCAATAAAAAACCAGCCTTTGATGGTGTATAGCTTGCCAGTGTCAATTAAATGAGAAAAGAGTATCTAACTTCTATTGGCATGCCCCTTTTTGTTGTATTTGTGGAAGTTCATCGAAGTTTTAACGTTGTGTGATACGTGATACCGTGTGATACGAAGTTCACGGTGTCATCTAACTATCACTTGTCTTGATAATAAAATCGTTCAAAGAGAAAATTAAAAAAATTGGCCAGTGTAGGTACTGTGGGATTAACATACTTTTTGCTTAACTCCCACACAACACCATCACTTTGACCTGGTCCCAAACTAGGATACTCTGTGCTATGGTAACCAGGCAAGGACATTACAGACCACCCAAACTGAGGCCATTTGTACAAACGTAGCGGCCCCCAGTGGGAATCGAACCCACGACCTCTTACCAATGAGGCAACCAATTTTGTATGTATACCGAAGTAAATCTATTGCGAGCTGCCTCCAGGATTATTACGCTTTTTTCTACGATTGAGAGCATGATTGGTAGATCAGCCGGCATTCGTTTCCCGCGCAGTACAGTCGCGCTCTTCGTTTTTTGTTTCGTTGTGAAAAAAATACTCAATACTTTATTGTATTCCACAAGTTTTAGGGTTGTTACACTTTAACTTCACAGTTATTTGATGAGATATTTGTGGACCGTGTAGGGCACCCAACGTTTTAAAGTGCTATATATTTGTGCTAAATGAAAATATTTAATTGAATTAACAATCATGCAATTTTAATTAGTTATATTTAAAAACTTATATTTATACAATTATTTATCTCAATGCCGAAACAAAATGTATTCAAAGAAGTTTTATTCATAATTTCACATTCTTCTATATCAAAAGATGATTATGTAGGGAATAGTACATCTGCTACATCATTATCAAATTTGTATTAGATTTAAGGTGATTTGAGAAAAGATGGTCAGAGTGGAGTTTTTCTTCGCTGCCTTTTTCTCCACTACATTCGGCCCCAAGACAGCGGCTAACATTAACATTATAAGTTTATTGACATTCAATAAACCGAATGTAAATTGTTTACAATAGTTGATAGACTTTCTTACAATGGCAAAATTAGATTAATTTATAGTATTTGTTTCAGGAAGTTACTGTGAAACTCAAGGCAACTTTTGTATTTATCAATACAAGCAACTTTTGTTAGCACATTGGATGGAAACTATACAAAATAATGTATTTGAAAACAATTTCTACAATAAAACAGGTGTAACGTCAGCCAAAAATGGTTTCAATCTTTAAGTTTAGTCGTGTTTCAAAAATTGCTTTAGTTCAGCACCAATGCCGCGCCATTAGAGGTTTTGTCCGCGATTGTACATACAGTTTCATGCAGCGCTCATAACTCGTGACTCCAGTCCCGGTCTGACGTGCTTGACGATGGTGACGTATAATTATCCAACTCTTTCCAGCGGTGACTGGCTGCACAGATGGCATCGGCAAGCAGTACTCGCTGGAGCTGGCGAGCCGAGGCTTCAACCTGGTCCTCATCAGCCGCAACCCTCAGAAGTTGCAGGACACGGCGGCTGAAATAGGTAAGGAATCGGAAACTTGTATGCAGATTATACGGGGTGTCCCAAAACTCAACGTCAAGCCCTAACCGGGCAAAAAGGCAAGTCATAACAAAAATATTAAAAAAAATATTTTTTTTTGGTACTCTCATTTTTTTTAAATTATTCAAGAAATTTCACTTAACTAATTAAAACTAAAATTAAAATTGGGCAATTTTATTTAAAGTATCCTTTTCTTTCAAGTCCAACTTGATGCAGCTGGTTTTGAAATTATGTTAACAGTTTTAAGTAAAGATTCGTGGCAAAGGAATTTTCCATTTTTTTAAAGGTCTATGGTTTTGTATACATTCAATTTAGTTTTATTTTCATATTTTTGATAACCAGTATGACTCACCTTTCACTCGATTCCGGTTTGACGTCGAGTTTTGGGACACTATGTACATATGTATACGTCCCACTATAGGGCATAGGCTTTCTCTCAGAGAGAGAGTATGGGCTTGATCACCACGCGTTCCCTTCCAGTGCTGAGGTATGTGAACAGCCAAGACACTCAGGTTTCTTCACGATGTTTTCCTTCACTTTAGCGAGTGGCATTGCTACTATAACTTCACAAATGTACATAACTTAACTTATAATCAAAGTCATACCTCAGACTACATGCCCCCCTACATGCCCGCATTTTGAATCGAACCTAGGTCTCTCGCTTCCGAGTCCATTGTTCTACCCACTGGGCTAACATTGAGAAACAGGTTCAATAATAAATAGTAAGCGTGCAAGCAATGGGGACTGAAGAGAAACGAAATAGAACGGATAAGAATTTGACGCCCTCTGCCACCATGCGAGAGGTTCGAATAGCGGCTGGGGACAAATAAAAAAAACCCGAGGTCTTGGATGTTTACATGTTTGTGATGTCGCTGTTCTGGTTCCCACGACACTGGGTCTCTAGTGTGGGGCCAGAGCAATATACTTACTTACTGCGCTGGCTCAGCGACCCGAAGTGGGTCTTGGCCTCCGACACAAGAAGTCGCCACTTGTCTCTGTCCTGCGCCAGTCACTGGCCTGGAGCTCACGTAGGTCCTTGGCCACTTCGTGACCACCAACGATGTCTGGGGCGGCCTACCGGTCTTTGGTCGTTTGGAAGCCCCGAGTATGCTCTGAAGCAACACCTACCTATAGGTATATGTTTCATAAAAAACTAGCGACCCGCCCCGGATACGAACGGGTGGCAAAAAGTTTCCGTGGAAATAGCTATAGTAGTTACGTGGGAATTTCCCCGGGGTAGAAAGTAGTCTATAACATTCTGAGGAGTATTTTACATTTCCGTACCAAAATTGATTTATTTTTCCCAAGGGAATACATTTCCGTTTTTAGAGCTATAAAAGGTTATGTTACTGAAAGAAGCGTAGGGAAGCTTTTCGCAGCATACGCAATGTAAGAAATGAGTAACTTTTTAAAACACCTTGTTATGACCTGAAAATAGTACATTAATCGAGATTTCGTACGAAACCCTAAACTTTTTGAAAATTCAATATAGCCTATGTTACTCACTAAGAATGTAGCTTTCTAATTGTGAAAGAATTTTTACAATCGGCCCAGTAGTTTCTGAGCCTATTCATTACAAACAAACTTACAAATCTTTCCTCTTTATAATGTTAGTATAGACAAACAGATAACATAGATTGGGAACAAATCTCGCACTAATAATTTTTCATGTTGTTTACAAACTACTCTCTCTTGCGATGGTCATAGTTAGTTTGTCCTAACTTAAAATTAACAATTAACTTACCTACTTAATAATCAATCGCGATTAATGTCTAATCAGCTTGTCTATGTTTCTGGCGACATCATTGTTGTTTCATGCGCCACATGCATCACAATACGGCTCATTATCGACACCGCATGACACAATTCACTTCGAGAATATCTTGACACAAAAGAATTTACTTGTATTTGCAAGTGCCTCTCACTTTTTAGGTGTAGGTAAGCCTTGACGCTTCTAAAGAGAATTATAAGATGTTCATATAAAATTAGTATGTTGCGGACACATTTCAACAACTTCATACAAATACCTAGTTAGATAGTTAGATGATCGCAATGCAAAGCAGAATTTAGTTAAGGTATTTTTATTATCAGAAAGTGCTTCTGTGCATTCTTAGGTAAAGTGCTATGTAATTCCGTGGTAGGTTGAAAACGAGACTGCTCCCACATTTAAAACAAGCAATTAGTTTTGTTATTTTATTACAGGTTTTTTTTTATTTTCTTTTTATCTAATATTTAATATATGAAATTCTCGTGTCACCGTGTAAAGATAGCATTCAGCACGACGCTGCCGCGACCCGGCCGCGCCGCTCAGCCGCCTGCATCGGACGGTGTGTCATACAAATCCCTATAAAGCAGTGCGGCGACTGCCCGGCAGCGACTGCCGAGCAGCGGCTGCTGGGTCGCGGCAGCCTCTTGCCGACGCTGACCTTTAGTGCGCATGCTCCTCCGAAACGGCTTGACCGATTTTGATGAAATTTTATACGTATTTGGTAGGTCTTAGAATAGGTTGTTATCTATTTTTAATTTTCCTATCTGGCAAAATAACGTTTGCCGGTCAACTAGTTAAAAGTAAAATGATAATGGACGAACGGATGGTCTACGGACTGATGAATGGATGGTTGGTTAGATGGATAGATACATATCATGATGGTATCGTTCACACCAAAGCTGGCATCTCCAGTATTGCTGACGGTGTTCAATATACGTTCAATACGCTGCTGTGTGAGCCTTATTTAATTGGCAATCTTATGAGGCTAAAACTGTTTAATTTTAATTAAGTGTAAATGTTTTCCTTAATTCAGAAACTGGCTCTATAACACTTACATATAACGAAGTTACTTCATTATAAGTTTACTTCATTATAACAGAGTTTTCAGCATCCATACCGAATCTTGAAGATTCTTAAATGAATGTATTACTATTTCCAGGTAATGAGATGAAGTAATACAGTTATGCGTCTTCTTGGGATAGGTTAGACAGGATTTCAAAGTCCTACGCGTTTTAATATTTTATGTACTGGGTAGCTAGGTAGAGGCTTGCTAATTGTCAGTATTTACCAAGTAGTTGACCTTCTATCGATCACAAGTAGTACGGCCTAGTTTTCTTGTAGGTTTACCTCTAACCTGCTTATGATGTCAGTAGAGTGCTTATTTATAACGGTTTATTTACCACCTAGATGTAATTAGTGGTAACTAAAGTTGCTGCTACAAATTTGCAGCTCCCAAGGTTCAATTAAGCTTATACCTATCTTAGCAACGTAGGCGATTCTCAATCCTAATAAACCTTAACAAATTGAGGTCCCCAGAAATATTCCGATTCAAAATTACCAATTAGAGTTTCAACTTAGTCAATTCGTCACTAACGCACGCCAATGATTTTGATACATCAGCGTTTTTTTCTAAAATACGCCATACCTGAAATATTTCTCACAAAACTCTTGGCAAAAAGTGTATTTTTTTATATTTTAAAGCATGTTTCAGGTTATGATATAAATATTATGTAACTCTTTTGAAGCATGTTTAAGGTTATTATGTAAATGCTCACTATCAAGATATTTTAAAGTCATATTTAACCCCAACATCCTTAACACCCTATCTAGGACTACTGCATTTTGACATGTCATTATTCTTGTTTTGTCCTACCCCGGACCTGAGAATGAGTTCATCGTTACGTCAACGTAATTGCTCGATTATATTATAGTATAAGACTTGGGAAAAGTGACAGAACTCCATTCTAAGGCATCATCAATAAAATATCATCATTATCGTCAACGTAATCATGCCTACCCAACTTAGGTCAGCAGAGTTTGCCTTCGTCTGCGACATAGTGCCTCCGCAGTCTGCTTTCTCCTCTGCGGCGAGCATTGCATACGAAATAGCACATTCATTGTTCAAGAGCTATTCACATCGGCTGCAGTGTGCGCCACGTTACGACATACGACATAAATGTGGCTTAGACTGGGTGAATGGGGTAATGAGTTTTACTTTGTAAGCTAATTCACAATTTTCGCTGTAGCTTCATCGCAATTCTAAGAAATCAAGATATCTATGTTTAGAAAATTTAGCTGTGAATATTTAAGGTTTGAGGAACAGGAAAAGAGCATACTGCCTGTTTATTCAGTAAAATGCAATCAATTCGTTTCTCACATTCGTATCGTCGGTCGCTTCGGATTCATAGTTATTCGCTTTCGATCATAAATCACCTTGGGTTGGTCTATTGAACACTAATGTCAATCGCAGAGAGACACGAAATACCTATGACTTTCCTTGCTAGTGGTTTGTTAACTGCTTGTTAATTCACCACGAAAAATAAAAATCCATTCATTCGCAGCGGTACTATTGCCAAGTTCCATGATGGGACTACTGCGAATTTATTCGTTCATACATGCGTACAAGACCAAGCGATGAAACTATGCGAATTTTAAAACCTTGATTTCACACTAGTACCATTGAATGTTCTTTTTATTTAATAAAAGATACCTAATGCAAATTATAGTTAAATTAAGCCTAACCCAACATAACTGCCGGTTTTTGAAATGTTGCATTCTAAGGGCCGATTTCTGAATTGAGAATTTGGCTAAGTACTATAATAATGCTGTCACATCAAATTTCTTTAGAAAAGAGCGTGACAGCACGTTACTTAAATTTAAGTAACGTAATTTATATTTAATTAGTGTGAATTCTCAATTCAGAAATCAGCCGTAAATATCTAAAGAGACACTTCATTGTGGGTTTTATTGAAGTGGTAATTAAATGTTGTTTCCAGCACCCCAAAATTCCATCCAATTGAATGATCGTAATCATTTACATTTACCTGGCTAGGGACTGGAATGGAGGACAAATTATTGTGTAATCACTTGTCGAGTTGTCTCACATCCCGGTCCCAAATTAGGTTACCCTGTAGGCACTATTCCCATTGTCTCTGGGAATAGAGTCATTTGTCTCCCGACAGAAATGAAAATGGACAAACATGGACCCGGACTGAGACCATTTATACATGACGACCTCTGTGGCGCAGCGGTTAGCGCATCTGCTAGTGCTTACCATGCGAGAGGTCCCGGGTTCGATCCCTGGCTGGGGAGAAAAAAAAAACCTCCAGGTCTTGGATGTTTACATGTTTGTGACGTCGCTGTTTCTGGTTCCCACGACACAGGGTATCCTAGTGTGGGACCAGAAGCAATGTATGTGCCTGTATGTATATGTTATGTTATAAAACAAACGAGGAAGTTACCATAAATCTGTGCCTCGGTCTAAATGCACCTTAGGTAATCATCCCACAAGCCAAACGGAAAACTCGCGCGTGTGATGTATAGTTAGACTCTATCTATACAAACAAAAGCTATGCCGATGCCGTAAGTGGAGATGTGACGTTGCGTCATTCAGTATAATAGCAAATAAGTCTGCAGTACCTATATGGACAAATAACTTTGAAATCGTAATGGACGTATTTCGGGTCTCATTGGAAGGGGGCCCAGAATGCAAGTGTTGTTAGCGCCGAAAATGGAAAGCCCGAATTGCAGATATTAGCTATATTTATAACAAATTAAATAATAAAAAGGACAATAAAACAGAAATCGATCCAGGCCGATACCCGGTTGCTAAGTAAGGTTTTTATAACATTCTCACAGCAACCGGGTTGCCAGATCTGTCGCCAACAAGTGTTGATTGCAATCATGGGTCTTAAGCTTCTTGGGTAGATGGATATTCGTACCAACTTATCTATTAGATAGATAGATAGATAGAAGATAGAATATTCTTTATTGTACTCATAAATAACATTTACAGATTTTTATAAATATAAGTACAATTGGCGGCCTATTAATATGGTCAGAGTGGAGTTTTTATTTGCTTATTTGCGTTTTTATTATTTTTCTCCCCTAAATTCGGCCCAAAGCCAGCGCCTAACATTATAAGTGTGTATTGACATTCAACAAACAGAATGTAAATTCCTTACTTTGAAATAAATTTCTGATTTGCTACTTTACATCTAGAAATTATTGAATTAGCAGCAGTTCCGTTTCCCTCAGCAATTTTCCAGTATCGTAAGGTTGTCTGGAAGAAATTGCTTTCAGTAATAAGGCCGCAAATTGTGCTATGCACCTTTGTAAATGTTTTGTGTCGTTTTGTCTTTTTATTTAATAGTTGTTTAAAAGTTCGTGTTTTAACTCTTTCATTATAATAGATTTTTAAATGTAACCTCACGAAATCTATAACCTCGCCCACCACCTTGTCACACAATATCACACTTCGTCGAATACCTAATTAGTTAGTTAGACCTAAGGTTTTTGCACTTAGCCCATTTTTCACAATGTTCAAATAAAGTTTCATCCAGATAAGCTATCCGCAACCAGGGCTGTCGTTTGTTCTAAATTTAAATAAATTTTCCTATATTGCGTGTCTTCGTTTAGGTATGGCTTTAAGAACAAACGGCAGCCCTGGTTGCGGATAGCTTATCCGGAACTTTATCTGCAGATTGTGAAACAGACCTTTAGCCTAGCACTTAGTAATGAGTTTGCTCTAGCCAGCCTATCCCTTTCCAGAAGGCCAGCAATGCTCTGATATCACTGCAGACCTCCTGAAGGGATCCCAACTTCCTAACGATGGCGGTCCTTTGTTTCTCCACGCCTTCACAGTAGATGGTTACGTGGGCGGGTGTTTCCTCTTCTTTCAGGCATCCCCGGCAAAGCGGGCTGTCGGGTAGTCCCATGTTGTGAAAATGTCTATTCAGTGAGCAGGGGCCTGTTAGGATGGCCACAGCTCTCCGCAGATCATCAATTTTCAAACGAAGCAGACTACGTGAAAGTTTGTTTCGGTATTGTTGGTAGAGCCTCCTTGGATTGTCTGCATTCAGTTTCTGTTCTCCAGAGTTCAGCATGAGGTTTTCTGTTTGTGACCTCAACCATTCCTTAATGGATGTAAGGGATCGAGAGCAGGGGTTCGGGCCCTTCCACTGTAGTTTCAGAGCCTCTACCTCGTCCTTACCGTGTGACGTAATTTAGGGATGACTGAGCGGATTTTTGTTCAAGCTATTTGCCACGCATTGTTCCGAGAATAGAATCGTAGTCACTAGGTTTGTTAATTTGACTGAGGCTCGTCTCCGTAATTACAGCCGCCATCAAATAACAAACACAGTGACAACACACTGTCGTATTTAGTGCCACTAACCAGCTGATAGCAATCGCTTAAAATTAACAGACGGTAATTAAAATTACCGTTATTAACAGTTCCTGTCAAAGGGTTGCTAATGACAGATTCAGGTGAAGATATGTAGGTATTTCTGATATTGTCACGAACATACTTATGATAATATGATATGATGTAATTAATGTACTTACCGAGTAAGAAATTTTAACCGACTTCAACAAAAAAGAAGGTTTTTATGTCTGTTCCCCGATTACTCGAAGACGCATGGACCGATCTGGGAAATTATTTTTTTATTTGAAAAGGTAGGCTTTGCAGGTGGTCCAATAGCCATCAATTCAGGCTCTGATGACGGGATCCTGGAGAAATCCAGGGAACTCTTCAATCCTTAAAAGCACAATGGAACGATTTGGGGTTTTCTTATAAAATAAAATCCTACTTTGGAGCATTAAGCTCTAAGAAAACAGATAATTTATACGAATTTGATCTTTATAGTCAAATTAGGTACATTTAGCCATTGGAGAAATATACTTTGGACTTGGAGTCGGTGCCCAAAATGTAAGTAATCAAACTTGGCACCGGCTTCAAGCAATATCTAAGTAGTGCTACACAAATAACGGTTTTATCACCTTTCAGACAACCAAAGGATACAGTAGATCGAAGGAAGAATATAATCATTAGATGGACGTAGGAACATAAATAAGAAAATCAGAATTATATTGGATGATTAAAATATAATTAATTGACTTTTAATTACATAACTTACATCAACACTAACTCATTGAAAACATCACAACAAAATAAATATACTAATACTTATTACAAACATAATGGATTCTTTACTATTTTTTGCAGAAAAAGCACATAGCGTCAAAACAAAGATCGTGGTAGCCGACTTCAGCTTGGGGGCGTCGGTGTATTCCCATATCGAGAAGGAGCTAGAAAATATTACCTTGGGAGTTCTTGGTAAGGATATGAACCTTTTTCAGTCAAGAAACGAATGTTTAACGTACTGCTAACAATGACTATACGCACAGTCTATTACTCGTATAATTATATTATACCTAGAGTATACACATTGCTCCCTCTTACACTTCAGGCCTTTTCCTTATGAGAGACAGAGAGAGAGAATGGGGCTTTTTTAACTTGGAATGTAATTGACTTTTTGTTGGCAGAGTCCGATCAGGTTTCGCTCTGAGCATAATCATGGTGAGCAGAGACGGTTGCTCGTCACTGACAGCAGTACAGTCTGAGTGTATCCGGAATAAAGTTAATAATGTCTAGTGCATACAGTTCATCTGATACCATTCCAGCTGTGATAGTACTGTCGGCAGTATATCAACCTTTACAGGCATTCATTCAACTTGGTTACGTCACAGACAGCTTTACGACTCAAATCCAAAGATTAGAAAGTCAACCTTTACATTTGAGAATCGACTGTACAATTTATTCATTTCATATTTAAATTACACTTGAACTAAATGTAAACAATACCGCTGACTTTTTCTTTTTTATTTATTTATTGGAGTTGGTACATACATGGTTTAACCTTACAAATCATTCGCCAAACTGCGGGGCAGTTTTTTGACACACTTAATACTAATTCGAAGCTATAGCAAATGCTTCCCCCCACGTTGCTTAACAAAACTAGACTCTTCCTCTACTTTGCAGTGAACAACGTGGGTGTAAACTACGACTACCCGATGCCCTTATGCAGCGTGCCGCCGGCGAAGGCCTGGGAGCTGATCAACGTGAACGTGGGCGCCGCCACGCTGCTGACGCGGCTGCTGCTGCCGGGGATGCTGGCGCGGGGCCGCGGCGCCATCGTCAACGTCTCGTCCGCCTCCGAGTTGCAACCGTTGCCGCTCATGACCGTCTACGCCGCTACTAAGGTGGGTTGGGTTAGACCTCTGGAACACCACATTTTTTTCCTTGCGATGCTATTGCAAGTTATCTGTTTTTTTCACGTTTAGACGCGCCGGGCGAAGCGCCCCATAGCAAAAGTGTGTCGTGAAATCAACTCAACGTGAAAAAAGCAGATTACTTGCGATAACATCGCGTTGTAGCGCGTTACGATTACATTCAACGCGCGTCGACGACGCCGGAAAAAAACGTGGTGTGTAAGGGCCCTTTGAAAGAGTTTGGTTAGGTTTGTGATCCGTGCCTTTTGAGGTCCGATGAGCGTGAACGCAGGCGCTGTCATGCTGTTTTCGTGGCAAGGATGGCTTGTCAGAGTGCTTATACTGAGTTTTTTCATTCACTTTCGATAGCGAGAGCGTTTGCAATTTGTATAGGAGTGACAAAGCGCGCCACCTAGTAGTCTCTTTGTCACTCCTATACAAATTGCAAACGCTCTGGCTATCGAAAGTGAAATGAAAAAACTCAGTATAAGCACTCAGTATAAGCAAACCACTCTGGTCCGCCTCCGAGCTGGAGGCACTATCGCTAATGGCCGTCTTCGCCGCTACTAAGGTGGGTTGGGTTCGATGAGAAAGAGTTAGGTTAGCTTTGTGATCCGTGCCCTTCAAGGGCTGATCAGCGTGAACGCAGGTGCTGTCGTGGGTGTGAGGCGGAGGATGCTGGCTTGGGGCGCTCATGGCTGTCCAAGTACCTACTATAAGGTCGTTGCAGTATCATTCTATTAATCTTATATTAATTCTCTCTTACGTCTAATTGTAAACCTTCCTCAGGGAAGAGACCCGTGCTCCTCGGTGGGGACATAATCGGTTGATAATGATGTCCAACTCTAAACTAAACCGACGACGCATCGTCTCGATCATTCCTCGATTAATCTAGGTATATTGGCGTCCAGATAAATCTAAGTCGAGGTCGGCGTGCGTCATAGACAGTGGGTAGTAACAATGCAGGGCTATTACAAACTTGATTAGCACCTGATTGGTCTTGGAATGTAATCAACTCTGCTGCACAATAAGTCTATCTATTGTATCTGACTATTGTTGTGATTATCTGCATAGCAACAAAACAATCGCATTCGGAATGTTATAGCTTAATTTCTATTAATGTAATTTAATGTAAAGAACATTCCTCCTATAGGGAAGAGCGGGTGATCGTGCTCTATTCACTAAAAAGGGAAATTTACCGCCAGGCATATGGCCAGGCATGCTTGGGCCATATATTTATCGTAAGTCATGTAATACTTTGCTTGCGCGGTGCAGGAATGTTGGAGTTTACAGTGCGCGTGCAGAGTTGACATGCGCTCACCACATCACTCCCTCTCAAGACCAAGAATGGAAGTCTGTGCTCTAAGACCTGCAAGTACCAGGAAACGATGAGTCAGTTAGACGACTAGCGGTAGAGGGGTGTTCGGCGGCTAACAAGTGATTGGTGCTTATTCAATCATCCCTTTCACTCCCCTTCTCCAGGCCTACATACAGAGCTTCACGCTGGCCCTCCGCGAGGAGTACAGCAGCCGCGGCATCCACATCCAGCACCTGTCCCCAGCCTTCGTCTCCACCAAGATCAACTCCTTCTCGCAGCGGATCTTGGACGGGAACATCCTGGTACCGGACGCGGCCACGTACGCTCGGCACGCCGTGGCCACGCTCGGCCGGGTCAACAACACCACGGGCTTCTGGCTCCATGGACTGCAGGTGAGAGCACTGTTCATCATAAACCCATTATGTCCCCGCAGAGGGGCACGGGTCTCTTCCCTGAGGAAGGTATAGACCAGATTGGTGGAGGCCTGTAAGACCAGTGGCTGGTCTTACAGTCAGAAGATTTCAAGCCTCCCAAAGGCCTTCGACTTGGCTTAAAGACTGCCATCTATCGACGGCAGCCGGCACCAACTGCTTAGCGTGCCTCACGAACCACAGAACTGCTCGAAAAAATGGCACTAGCGTTTGTCATAGAACGGTCGCCCATCCTTGCATTGAACGCGCCCTATGTTGCTTAACCTTCGTGATCGTATAAGATCACTCAGGCGTCCGGGGCTACGAGCGATTCTGAGAGCACTGTATAAAAACATAAACATTTACATACAGGCACATACATTGCTGCTGGCCCCACACTAGGATACCCTGTGTCGTGGGAACCAGCGACATCATAAAAATGGAAAAATCCCAGAACTAGGATTTTTTTGTCCCTAACCGAGCGGGGATCGTGGAATGGCAGTCCCTGGTCTATGCCTGCCTACCCCTCTGGGATACAGGCATGAGCTTATGTATGTACTCTGGCAAAATACCTAGTAGTAAATTCATGCATAGGTGCGCAATGTGATAAAGGACGAAGCCTGTGGCGCCGCGGTTAGCGCATCTGCCTACCATGCGAGAGGTCCCGGGTTCAAACAAAAAAATAACCTCGAGGTCTTGGATGTTTACATGTTTTTGGTTCCCACGACACAGAGTATTGTTATGAAAGAAGAAGAAAGAAAGAAGAAAGAAAAATATATTTATTTGACGACACAATACTCAAAAACACAAAATCACGCAACATAATACAACAATCAGCAGAAAACACAAACGGGTGACGGTGGAAATACAAGTAGTTAACAGTTAACACAAAGACAAACTTACAGAAATCTAAATAATCTAACAAAATGTCAGGAAGTTTTAAGTATTGAGTCCCCAAAATGGGCCCGACTCAGCATAATGTTGCAACCGAGAGATCAGTTGCAACGCTGATTTTCAGTCGGGTCCATACTGCGGTTAGTAATGTACGTGTATTTGATTTATTAATTTGCGCCTAATGTGAACAAGAAGGAAATACCATATTATGTGCGTATGTTAATGTTTATGTTTATTCAAAAAACACAATTTAAATTGTGTACGTTTCGATGATAAAATGTTGTCCCGGTTTTTTGCAAAAATGTTGCTATTTTTTGGTTGAAATACCTCAAAGCGGTTTTAAGACTCATATACGAATATGTAATAATACTTTTTTTTACTCTGTCAAAAAACCTATTGATCTCCAGGCTATAGCGGCAGAGCTCTATGTAAGTAACACCTCTCGCATCTTCACGAGATCCCATGAGAAGTTCCTTACTTCCTTACTAACTAGCATTTTGACAGTCAACTCACTTTATTCCAGTACTTCTTCATAACCTGGTCTCCAGTGTGGCTGCGGACGAAGATCGGCTTCTACTTGAACCAGCAGCTGCAGCTCGAGTACCTCGATAATGCTAAAGTCAAGGCCAACTGAAATAAAGGTTTATGGTTTGGCTGATACGAAGCAAAATTGTTTTGAAGTTGCTGAAGTAGACTGGCTGGTACCGTGGGAATGTCTGAGTTTGAGCGCGTGCGGAGGTTCAATGGGAGGAAAAAATACTTACAACTTTACTACAATAGTAGGTATAGTCGACTTCAATGTCGCTCAGAACGTAACTGAATAAAATTAGTATTCATCATTATCATCATCAACCCGTTATATCCCCACAGAGGGGCACGAGTCTCTTCCGTAAGGTATGCCATATTACTAATTAGTATTAAAATAGAATAGTAGAAGAATTTATTTCAAATAAAAAGCTATCCAAAGGGGAGGCCTTTGCCCAGCAGTGGGACACAATAACTTTTTGACAGTGGTATAAAAAAAACATGTCACGTGACCCGCCCGAGTATCTATCATTGCAATATTATGCACTAGCAGAATTGAGGTCCAGATCATTTTATAGCATCTCGTGAAGAATGAAGAATTAGTCACCGCTATTGGCTATTTCTCGAGGTAGTTTACATTTCAAGAAATTGTTTTTATTTATCGAAATTATAGATTTTAAATTACGTGGGTTTTACATCAATTTATTATTTGAAAAAATAACGCTTTGTGTTACAGTGGAATAGAATAGAAATGTTTATTTGGTACCATTATAAAAATAAAACTTATCATCTACATAGACATTTAAAAACTAGGAATTGTTAGTGTAATAATATAATTGTAAGGGAAGTGGCTGTCTAATACGTTTGTGCTGCATTTGGGTTTGTTAAATAAGAAAAAAAAATGTAGCTACCTTAGAAAGTGGATCCTAGTGAAAGTACAAAAGTTTAATGTGATAAGCTAAGGTAAAAAGAATAATTTTAATAAATGTTTTCTACTTATTTGTTTTCTTAATCAGTTTTGGAGCAAACTTGAATCCGCCAAGTAGCAAACCTTCTATCCATCTAAAGCTAGCTTCCCACGGTGCGCGATTCTGCGGCCGACGCCGGCCGACGACCACGGGCAGCCATGCATGCCCCATGCACGCCGGTACGGCGCTCGGCGCACCGCCACAGACGTCTGTGTCGTGCGAGCTGGTCCGCGTCCGTTCGCGATATCGCGGACCGTGGGAAGTCGACTTAACTCTTTAATAGAACCCACTCACAGGCATAACGCTCTTCCTTTCTCCTTCCTTCCTTTCTCTTCAGAAAATCACCAAATCTTGTCCTTAACCTCTTCAGTAACCTCTTGAAAATAATAATAGAAAACCATTGTTATTTTCAAGATCAGGACTGAGGAGGTTATACAAGCGCGAGCTTAAGGGCAGTCTATAAAGTATAATAGACAGTAAGTATAGTGTAATAGTACTGCCTCGTTGGTCTAGTCGTTAATACAAAGGTCGTGGGTTCAACTCCCACTGAGGGTCGCCGTACATTTGTACAAAATATGGCCTCAGTCTGTGTGTTTTTCCATGTTTGTAATGTCCTTGCCTGGTTACCATAGCACAGGGTATCCTAGTTTGGGACCATTTCAAGTGATTGTGTTGTGTGGAAGTTATTATTATCATTAATTATTATTATTATCGTAATTAATGTGAGAGCAAGGCAAGACGCACGCAATGCCAGACGGACCTACTCGCAGGTCCGTCTTTAGATGAAAAAAAAAGTTTTTTCAAACTCAATGGTTTTCCAACTCTTTTCTAATTTCCAGGCAGGTCACGAAACGAAACGTCGTGGAGGGAAACCAAATCAACGGAAACCAAGGATGTTATTTGTCTTTTTAATCTGTGGTAACGTCAGTACTTTACGAATCTTGCGATTGGTGCTCTGAGGATTGGTGATAATGTGCTAATAATACCGATATTAGCGAAATATTTCATAGTAGCGATATTCGTTCGGTCTGTTAAGCTCAAAGCTCCTATCAGAAAAAATAAGTATATTGTGCTCCAAGCCACTTTACAGGGTATGGGACTCGGACTATAAGAATAAATTACATAAAAAGCCAAACATGGCGACAGAGGATACGAAGATCACTTGGGCCCAAAAACTTAGGAACTACTTATCGTATGACCCGGCTGCTGGCCAAAGGAGCTTCCACGATTTTCAGCGCCCGCCCAAAGTACGCAACTTGTACGATTTGTTGAATCGCGAGGTAAGACTCCATATTTTCAACAGTTGCAAAATCTTGCCTTGTATAAGTCGAACTCGTGCACTCAGCAAACACGTTTTTCTATTAACTTTGGGACCATCCAAACAACCAACTATTTCGATTTAAGAAGTAAGGAAGAAGTTATGTTGAACTCAGATAGATAGATAGACGTCCGAGTGGATGGTCGCACGAGTGGAGGGACGGATCACGGTCCGGACGGAGACTGGCGATGGCTGACCGCTGCGTTAGTGCCCTGCCTCACTAGGACGCCATGGCAACGTCGCCAGCTACATATCCAAGCAGTTTGTATTGAATGGCGACATGGTCAGACCGTCGCTAAGTGAGACCAAACATTTCAATATTAACTGCTTGGATACGTTCGCTGGCGACGTCGCCATGGCGTCCTAGTGAGGCAGGGCACTTATGCTCGTGAACGGGTGCCGTCCGTGTCTGTCCGCACGCAGCATTGGTGTTTTCTTACTTTCGTAAGAATAGTAAACAATGTTTTGACATTGCAAGTGTTGATTACACTCATGGGTCTTGATTTTCTTAGGTAGATATATCAGATACTCTTGTCGACTTATGTACTTATTAGATTTAAGGAAAGATGGTTAGAGTGGAGTTTTTTTTCTCGCTGCCATTTTCTCCACTACAACAACAACAACAACGTTTACATACTTGTGCTGTGTGGAAATTATTATCAATGGAATCACAATCAAGTGATTGTGTTGTGTGGAAATAATTATTATTGTTATTGTGCTACCAAACATCGAACTCCCCATAACCCAACCCAAACTACCCTACCCGAACGAGGGACCTCAACCTTTCAGTACAGCTACCCGCGCTGGTTCTCCCCCTGGCACATGGTGCAGAGCTTCAAGTTCCTCACGGAAGACACCTGCTGGAACAGCCTCATTTGCGTCCTGGCCGCCGCTGGCATAGTCCTGGTCGCCGTCGAGTTGGATCAATACAGCATCTACACACAGCTGGCGGACCTCGTGTATAACGTCGCCTATCTGGTCAACATGTTCAGCTTGGTTTACTTCTGTCTGCATACCGCGGAAATTGGAATGTCGTCTTTGCGTTAGTGTCTTTTTCTGGATTAATCAGCCCTTTTCAGGGGTGCAATTAGGTAAGTCTGCCACTGTGTGGAGTTACCTATCTGATTTAGCGTACTACGAACTGTCGTGATAGTACTCGTAGATAGAATACGTAGATATTGACAACGTCTGTGGCGCAGCGGTTAGCGCATCTGCCTACCATGCTGGGAACAAAAAAAAACAAAAGAAATCCCAGGTCTTGGATGTTTATATGTTTGTAATGTCGTTGTTTCTACTAGTGTGGGGCTAGTTCCAATGTATGTGCCTGTATGTAAATGTTTATGTTTATATTTGACATTTTGGAGTGGTCTAAATGCTTAACCCGATAGAGTGGAAAGTTACGTAATATAAGGGCAAGGTCAGGTTTTTTGACAGAGCTGTCAGTCTGGTTCATCAAAATTAATTAGATGACTCTGTACATAATATGTACAGAGTCATCTAATCAATTTTCATATTATGAAAAACCGTCTGGAAACAGTAAGGATCAAGGAGCCTTATCGACGCAGCGTATTAGATAGGCGTGTTTGATAGTTTTCTTTCTATTTTGTGTAAAAAAAATATTCCTTCCAATCTGTAAGTGAGTGATATAACCCAGTACAATATAAATTTTATATGCATTGCATACGATCTCATCCAAGTGGCAGGGAGACGCTGGATGCAAGCCGCTTCCGACCGGTCTTTTTGGAAATCCATGGAGGAGGCCTATGTCCAGCAGTGGACTTCTTGTGGCTGAATGATGATGATGATGCATTGCATGAGCAGAAACTAAAGAAAACTTCGCTGCATATACTATCCGTTATGCAGACAGGTTTCTTGAGTTTATGGTCGGTTAGGCTTCCTCCTTTCAGATAGGGTTTGCGTCAGCGCCGTCTATCGATCAAAGGTACTCCTATTCCACAGGTTAATTCTTGGTGTAATATTTTCAGTGGGATTTGTGATCGACATAGCATCCTACCTACATTATATCGTGTCCGTCACCCCGCGCCAAATGGAAATATTCAAGCTAATCTGCTATTACCTTCGACTCCATAGGCCTTTCCAGTTTCTACGTGAGTATTGAGATTTCACTGCCTCGTTGGATGGTCATAGGGTCAATTCCCACTGGAGGCCCTATTAGTTTTGCACAAGTGATTTCAATCTGAGTGTATTTTCATGTTTGTGGTGTCCTTCCCTAGTTACTACATCACAAAGTATCCTAGTTAAAAAAGGATAAGTGATTGGGTATTGTCCTCTCTAGAAAACTTGATTAGCTCGATTACTAAGGTGTCTTTTAGGCAAAAAACTGTACAAATTGACTGTATTTAGAATAGTACATCTATTATTAACTAATATTTTTTCTAAAAATTCAGTGTATCGTATTTTTGTGTTACTACCACACTATTTTTTAATTGAGCGGCCATACAATCTCATTTTGTAATTCGTGAAAAATTAGAACGCAACGTTATAAAGAGACTTAGCAAATCTTACTTTTTGATAAAAACAGCCGTAAGCCTCTAAACCCCGGTTTCTCGTACACTAACAATCTGTTATCTACTGTTGACAGCTGTCAAACATTTTTTTTTCATAATTTTGGTGCTTTGTCAGGATTGTGGCAGGTGGCAGTCCCTGGTCTCTACCTATCCCTCTGGGATACAGGCGTGAGCTTACGTATGTATGTACTTTGGTCAAGTGACAGCTGTTAACAGTAGATTGACAGCTCGTTGGTGTACGAGAAACGGTAAGTCTTGATCGAAAGTCCGCCCGTTTCCGCACGACACACTGACACAGCTTTTGCCTTTTATCGAACGCGGTGTGTCGTTGCTATGACCTGAAGTTCAGGCGTGCTTTACAATTACGGGTTAGATGGCGGAAAACACTAAACCCCAGTTTCCCGAACGCTAACAGTCTGTTAATCTTTGTTAACAACTGTCAGGTGCATATAAAATAATCAAAGTGACAGCCGTTAACAGTAGATTAACAGAGTCTTAGCGTTTGAGAAACCGGGGGTAAATAAATGCAGCGTGCTAAGGGGCTGTGGTAAATAACGCAACAAAATCTGTATGAAAATTAATGGAAGAGCAATTAAATTTGTCGGAATTCGGGGTAATTGGAGATTTTGTTAGACTCTTTAGAAGAACTTTAAAAACATTAAATTTTAAACAAATTAAACAAATTTTCAGGCGCGCTCGACGACTACAACCTTAAATCCAGTGTCACAGGAACGGCTTTCAAGTATATGTACATTTTCTTCATAGTGAGGATAACGTGTGGGTTGCTGTGGCTGCCGCTGCTTCCAATGGTTAGTACCCAATCTATCCAGGGACCTTATTCTGTTAAGACAAAAGTTAAAAATACCATTGTCTTTAACGTACCTATGTTTTAATACATTGACGCCACAGATACTTGACCCGAGGCAGTGCAGTAAAAACACCTTTCAAACAGTGTTGGCTTCCCGAAAATTGTTTAAATTTTTGCGTTAGCATAATAATCTAGGGTTTGGAAACTTGGCAAACTAGCACAACAAAGAAATATGTGAGAGTTTCTAGTCAATATTAGTTTCTTCCAGAATTATTTATCATGAAAAGACGACATCGATATGGTTCGTCCACAGAAAAAAATGGGAAGTTTTCCTACGGCGTCATAGACTTTTTCTTTGCCTTTCGTCGGTTCTACATCTCGAATTATGTTATGCCTTGCAGGATGAAATCAATGACAACAACACTACGGCCACCACTCCTGAGTGGAACGGTACTACAACGAACGGGACTGGCTCCACGCCCAACTTTACTAATACATCGTTCATCTGGACTGGTACCACTAGCAACTGGACTAGTACTACAAACGAAAAATCTAGCGCAACTACAAAACTGAGTGGCACCACCCCCAAATGGACTGAGACCAGCCCCGAAAGCACAAGCACTACCTCCAAATGGCCTGGAACTACTAAATCCGGTGGTGGTCGCGCCAGAGACTTCCCAGAATACTATATCACTAGCGAGTACTTTAATTCAACGGTTGGCAACACCTCTCAATGGACAATTGGACACCATGGGTGGTCTAGAAAAATGACCTATTGGCCCTCTAGCATGTCCAATAGGACTGTAAGTCAATCCAGTTGGATTGGTATCCAGAAATGGACATCGACAGCTCACTCGAGCACGTTAACGTCGATCAGTCCCCGTTCTCCTAAGTCCACTGGAAGCGCAGTCAGGCCTCGAAGGTACCTGATCTATAAGCTAATGCAGACAACGGGAGAAGACGACCCCTTCTACGCTGCCAAGAGGTTCTTCGGGGCAGTTTACATCATCAACAAGATGTTCATACCCGTTGGGTAAGCGCATGTTATTTGGATTCATTAGTGTAAGATTGCAGACTAATATAGCCGAAAAGTAGTTTTGGCGTAAAGTAAAGCCGTTTTAGCGCATCGGAAGACCAAACCTCGCCAAGTATTGAGTTGTCAATAATTGTTCTCCGGGCTTACTTGATTTGTGTCGGAAGAGCGACCAGGTTTCGCTCTGATTCGAAGAGCTTAATTGTGGTGAGCAGAGAAGGAGCTCGCGTCGTCGATCATAAACAAGCAACCGGGAGCTCCGTCACACAGCGAAACCGGGTTGGACTCGTGCTTACGAAAGTTTTATTTCAAAAAGTATTGAGTTGAATTACTATACATATGTGGTGTATAGTTTTGTCCCCAGAGTGCTTAGTGCAAGTTTTTTCATTCACTTTCGATAGCGAGTAGCTTTGTATAGGAGTGACAAAGAGACAACTAGGTGGGGCGCGCTTTGTCACTCCTATACAAAATGAGTTTACGTTAACGCGATCGAGTAGTTAAAAAAACTCGCACTAAGCACTCAGTATGACGTAATTTGGTGAATACCATCACAGTGGAGAGTAGCAGGTCACCTATATTAGGTGCACCAAAATCTGAACAATTCCAATCGTTTAGATTAGCGTCAGGATTTCGACACGATTTAATGCGCATAATTAGACTCCTATGTTTTCAGACCCCCGGTGGGATTAAATGAAGACTTGGAGCGAGTGGTATCGATTTTGGTGATGATGTCCGGATGTCTCATCGTGTCCGGCGCGGCGACGGCCTCTCTCTCTCTCACCATCAGCATGTATCTGCGCCCCGAAGAGAACTTCCGCACACGATACAGGCTTATCGTACAGGAAATGGTGAGTCGGGCACCATAATAATGTAGTGGGACTCGTCTCTCTCAGAGGCCTGTGCCTTTGACTGGAACGGATATAGGTTGCCTGATTATTTTTCTACACAAATACCTAATATAAAGAAAAAAAATCGTAAGATTGTAAGAAGTAGCAGAAACCAGCATTCGTGCATGCAACGACTAATAAATGTCTATGAAGCGAAAGAGATTGATCAAGATCGTGGCCAATGGCAAGCTCTGGTCTCTACCTGATGATGATGATGTCCTCCTCGTCGTATTCCGACGACGGCGACCTCAAGTATTGGTAGGACTTCTGCGGCGGTGGGCTCGGATGTGGCTTGCGAAGCTAAGCTTATTTTCGAAAGTTCAGTTACATTGTCCGCAGTAAAGTTCACCGCGGTCATTGTACACATAAGAATAAGTGGGCTTCGGAAGGGTTTTTCGCTGCTGTCGGTTGGAGTCGAGAGTCCCGAGCCGCGCATCTTCGAAATCCCTCACTTTCTTGTGGATGGTGGAGCGCCATTCGCTGCGTCTACGGGCGGCCTTTTCCCAGCTATCGGGAGGAATGCCGGCAGCTGTTAGGTGCCTTTTAAGGACGTCCTTGTAGTGGAGGTGCTGTCCACAGCTGACAGCTGGGAATAGAAAACTGCCTTGGGCAGTCGGTGGTCTTCCATGCGCATGTATGGAAATCGCACGATCTTAAACTAAAAACGAAGTTGGCTGTCTATAAGGCGATTGTCCTTCCCATATTACTGTACGCCTCCGAAACTTGGTGCCTTTATAAGAGAGATATAAAAAAACTAGACGTATTTCACATGAAGTGCCTTCGAACCATCTTGAGGATAACTTGGGAGGACCGAGTGCCAAACACCGAAGTTTTAAAACGGACACAAATGCGGGGCATGGAGGCTATGCTGATGACAGCTCAGTTAAGGTGGTGCGGCCACCTGGTCTCTACCTACGCCTTCGGGAGTCAGGTGTGAGTTTATGTATGTAAAAAAAAGTACGAGTTCCGCTGCAGGGCGGTGCAAGATCAAGGAGTTAAGAACGATGAGCAGGGAGAACGGTAAAATCCATACTAGTGTGCAGTCTCCGGGAACCCCGTTTCCGGGAACGCTCCCAACAGCCGGAACCATTCGAGAAAAAAATCGGGTGAATCTTCCTGTACCCCTTTTGCAGATCGAAACCAAGGTCTCGGAAGACCTTCGCGACAAAGTGGATACCTTCTACAAGATGTACTGGCATAAAGAAAAGGGTGTGTCAGCCACCAGGCTGCTGCCAACGTTCCCGCCTTGCTTGCACGCCTACGTCACCATGGATATTTACTTTGAAGCCATGCAGAAGGTAGGCAATTGGAGAAAACCAACGAACGTTGCATGGGGTTCATCATCATCAACCCATTATGTCCGCACTGAGGGGCACGGGTCTCTTCCCTGAAGAAGGTATAGGCCATACTCCACCACAGGGGCCAAGTCCGGATTGTTTGAGGCTTGTAAGACTAGTGGCTGGTCTTACTGTCAGAAGTCTTCAAGGCGCCCTAAGGCCTCTGACTTGGCATGATGGGGTTACCTTAGTAAAATTGAAAAAAAGAATCATAAATCAGATCTCAATCAACCCCTCAAAATTTACAAAATACGGGTTTTCTACAGATCTGTAACGGCGTTGACAGGTATGCATCTGTCCTGTGTTATACCAGCTAGTGATATGATCATGCAAAAGTAGGTCATGCTTTATCGTCTAGACATATTAACAGACATAATACTCGTACCTTTAGAGCCGCATCCTGCAAGACCTGTCGTCCCAGTTCCTTTCGGAGGTGGCGAAGTGCATGGAGACTGTACACTACATACCCGGCGATCCCATCATCAAGCGCTCGTCCAAGAAGTCCTCTATCATCTATATAACTTACGGTGACGTTGAGGTTAGCTCCAACCGAATAACTCAATCAAAAAATTGCGAAGTGAGTCCCATTTGATATTTAGGCCATCCCTGTGCTCCAATTAAGGTAGAATGTACAAAAAAAAAACCCATATCACCCTGAGTGCGCCCTGCTGGTCATAACCTACGGAGACTGAACTCTAACGGTAAGACCAATCCACAAATTTAAGGGCGCTCAACGTGTTTCGGGCCGGATTCTCTTGAATGAATGAATGGTATCAGAAATGGAATAATTTAGCAAAAAGCTGGTGATTTTTTAGGATATAACCGATTAGCAAGTTGAAGAAGCTGAAGAAGCTATGGGCTAGTCACATTTGTCGGAGAACTGATTAACGAGGAGAGATAATAAAATAACTGGTAAATGTAATGTGGGGGTGCCCACCAGCTCTTTGAACCAACGATATAAAGCAGATTGCAAGGGCTGGCAGCATGAATATAGCTACTGACGATAGAAGTAGTTCTCTAAGTAATGTATTTTTGTGGACTCAAGTGTGTGTGCGTTTGTTGTGTGTGGGGCTATATCCATCTATTATCTAATATGTTTAAGAGGACTAACGGCTGGACTGCAGAGGTCGTGAACGCTGATCCGCAGATGCTGACAGCAGAGGACGACTGCACGCCAGTGCTGCGTATGACGCGCGGCACTATGCTGAGCGGGTACGGCGCGTGCGCGTCGGTGGCGTGCGCGTCCGCGCAGTGCATGATCCGCGCGGCCACCTTCTGCGTGGCGCACGTGCTGCGCGCGCCCGACCTCTGGTACGTGGCGTGGCGGCGCGGCCGCCTCACTGGCCAGGGGGACATCATACAGCAAGCCTTCCTTGTAAGTCTATGAGTAGTAACTATTGTTCGGCCGCTGGGAGTATACGATCCTGACACCTGTCTGTTTCATATGACTAGTGATGGGAGAAAATCAACGTTATCATTCCTTCATTTTCTAGAATTGACATCTACTATCATTCATCAACGTATTCATCAATACGTTGATGAATTTTGTTGAAGTGTCAAATGTGACATATTAAATTGGCTTTACGGTAGTAAGGATTTTACGCACGAACATTAAATATTGATTTCTTCTTATTTATCATTTAAATCACTGTGCAAGATATAACATTGATTGTAAGTTTACACAATGATATAGTTTCAATGATAATTATTAAGCTGAGCTAAAACCAGACAAGTTGGAAGTGGGGGCAGAGCGAAATCAACTAAAGACACCAAAACGATACCACCAAAGTAGGGACCTACGGGCAGCTTAATTGAAGACGATGACAATCCCTTTAGGACTCTAATTTACTCTGATGAAATAGGTAGAGGTTTAGGTACAAGGCTTCAGTATAACTTGAGACAGCATGTGGAGAATGTATGTATGCCAAATGCATCTCATATTGAAATAGTTAACGCTGTGCTTAGCAAAAAATATGACAGAAATACAACTATTGTATTATTAATGGGGAACAGCACAGGAATAAAACAAAATGACTTAATAAATTATTATGAGTCCATAAAAGCTTTGCAAGTAAGGAAAATTATTTTCTGTGCTTTTCCCTATTCTAAAGCTCTTTCAGATTCACAAAATGACCGGATAGATAAATTAAACCGGCTACTGTACAATTTAACCTTTGGTCATAGAGACCAAGTACTTTTTTTTGACAATAATAAATTTATTCGAAATTTTATTTTAACTCGGGACACAATGCATGTGCCCCTCTCTTCTAAACGACTTATTGCCAAATTGTTGGCATTCAATATTTATGACCCTATTATTGTTAAGACAATAACGCAGGGACCTCTAAGTAATAGAAATTGTAAGACAAGTGACACTTGTCAACCTCTGTACTCTGAGGTTGTGAAGAAAACTTATAGTAGGTTAAATTTGACCGCTGATTTAAACTGCCAGCGCAGACAAAGGAAAAGCCCTCCTTAAAAAAACTAATTTTAGTTAATCAGAACATACAGGGTGGTTTTTCTGGAAAATTATTAGAATTAGAGTTGTTTTTAGAACAACACAGAGTGGATATACTTTTTGTCACAGAGCACTGGCTACTAGAGACTCAAATGAATTTTTCTGTGAATAATTATCAAATAGCCAGTTGCTTCAATAGAAAGTCTGCAAGGCGTGGGGGGTCCTTGATACTAGCAAAAATAATTTGAAATTTAAAGAACGGAATGATATTTGCAGACTTTCTGTTGAAAAAGTAGTTGAAATATCGTGTGTTGAACTGTCTGGACACATTGTAGTAGCCTTGTACAGGCCCGCTACCAGCGATTACAGTTTATTTGAAACCATATTAGAGGATGTTTTAAAGGTAGCTTCTAGCAGCAATAAGAAAGTCATAGTCTGTGGTGACTTCAACATCGACTTAATGGCAGACGCCGCCTTGAATACTAAATTGACAATGAGCCGTTTTCAGAAGAACTAAAAAAAAAAAAATAATATGGCTGTCAAAGGAATGCAATTTTGGACCTCAGCCCAATAGCCATGTGTGATACGTCATAAAATAGGTCTCAGCGAGCTGAACAAAAGTTACTATGACGCCAACAGCCAAATGTTTGTCCTTTCGGAGTTATATAGTATTGAAAAAAAACTAACATTTTCAACAAAATATAACTCCGAAACGACAAACATTTGGCTGTTGGCGTAGTAGTAACTTTTGTTCAGCTCGCTGAGACCTATTTTATGATGTATCACAAATGGCTATTGGGCTTAGGTCCAAAAATGCATTCCTTTGACAGCCGTATTATTTTATTTTTTTTAATTTCTTCTGAAAACGGCTCATTCTCTTCAAATCGTTTAATCTAATAAATATTTTTTTGGAGCCTTCTAGGATAACTGAAACTACTGCCACCTGCCTAGATAATGTTTACTGCGATTGCGATTTTTCAGATTATTCCACAGTAAATTGTCTAAAGTCAGACCACAGCGGTCAAGTTGTGCATTTTGAAATAAATACAAAAAACGCCGAACCGGTTATCCTCTGCCGGCCCGTAACAAGTAAAAAATTAGTTTCGTTCAAATCAGACCTCGAAAGTGGTATAACGACTCAAGCAAATTATGAAAATGCTAATACTCATTACAAAGAGTTATTCGAAGTCGTGTCAGATAGTTTTAAAAAGATTTTTAAATTGCGCCATCTAAAAAGCAACGACAATAGAGTAGGATTTAGTGAATGGGCAACGTTAGGTATTCGAAAGAGCAGAGACACACTATATGAATTATATGACAAAAAGACTTATACACATGATGCCAACTTCATACAGTACGTAAAAAAATATTCAAAATTATTTAAGGCCGTCTGCCATAAAGCTAAATGCGATCATATAAAAGGTAAAATCCAACAATCACCGAATAAAATAAAAACAATTTGGACCATAATAAATAGAGAAACGGGTAAAGCAAAATTAGGAGACCGAGATATTTCACTTAAGATCGATGACAAAATAATAACAACAACTGAAGGTATCGCTGCAGCTTTCGAACAGTTCTTCACTAATGTCCCAATCGTAACTACAGCTCCATTAGACTCGTCACCAGATCGTGCGGCGACATTATTAAGGGACCATGTTCCCGCGTGCGAACACGAGTTTACATTTAATTACATTGAGCCCCATGACATTGTTAAGAATTTTAAATTATTGAATCTTAAAAAAAAACCGAGGACTTATGGGGTTTGTCAGTAAAAATAGTTAATTCAGTGATAAATATCCTAGCTTTGCCGTTAGCACAGATTTTCAAAAAATGCGTAGATGAAGGAGTATTTCCAGACCTCATGAAATATAGTAGGTTAGTGCCCTTATTTAAAAGCGGTGATAAACAAGACCCAACAAATTTTAGACCCGTTTCAGTCCTACCAGTATTAAGTAAAATATTTGAAAGAATTATCTTAGATCAATTGCTTATTCATTTCAATAATTACCAACTCCTCCATAGTCAGCAGTTCGGTTTCACTAAAGGGCGGAATACAATAGACGCTGGAGTCATGTTAGTTAAACATATTTTCAGTGCGTGGGAGGATCATAATGATGCTATAGGAGTATTTTGTGATTTGTCAAAGGCATTTGATTGTGTAGACCACAAAACACTGCTCTCAAAATTAAAACACTATGGAATAAAAAAATTAAGTTTAGATCTTCTAAAATCATATTTAGAAGGAAGGGTTCAAAAAGCAGACATAAACCGTATTAAATCGTCAGGTTCACTTGTAAAAATGGGTGTCCCCCAGGATCTATCTTAGGGCCGTTCCTTTTCCTGGTCTATGTAAATGATTTACCGTTTATGGTACAAAAAATGTGTGAGATAGTGCTATTTGCTGATGACACGTCACTTATTTTTAAAATAAGGAGACAGGAAAATAATCTTTACGAAGCAAATAATGCTCTCTCGCACGTTCTAGATTGGTTTACAGCAAATAATCTATTGTTAAATTCAAAAAAGACAAAATGTATGAAGTTTACCCTACCTAATGTAAAATTAGTTGAAAATAACATTGTGATTGGAAATGAAAAACTAGAATTTGTTGAAGATACTGTATTTCTGGGCATCACAATCGGTGCCAAACTACAATGGGGCCCACATATTGTAAAATTAGCAATAGACTTAGCTCCGCAGCATATGCCGTGAAAAGAATTCGAGAACTTACTGACGTTGCAACTGCTAGGCTTGTTTATTTTAGTTACTTCCATAGTATTATGTCCTATGGTATACTACTATGGGGCCGGGCAGCAGACATTGAGACTATCTTCATATTGCAGAAGAGAGCGATCCGATTTATTTACAAGCTAGGTAGTAGGGACTCGCTAAGAGATTTTTTCAAGGAAACTAACATCTTAACAGTTGCAAGCCAATACATTTATGAAAATATTATGTACGTTCGGAAAAATATTAAAGACTTCGAAACTCTTGGTAGCCATCATAACGTTAATACTAGGAATAAACATAAATTGTCATTTCCACGATTTAGACTTGCAAAAGTTAATACTTCCTTTATGGGGCACTGTATAAGGTTTTACAACAAGATACCCCAAGATATATTAGAGTTACCTCCAACGCGATTTAAGAATTGTGCACACTCTTTGCAAAAAAGCTTATTATAAAATCAACGATTATTTAGAAGACAAGGACGTATGGCTTTAAATAGTAGTTTAATATTAAATTTAATCAGAGGATAAATGTGTCTAGTGTTCAACACATCCAAGATATTGTTTTGTAAGTTTTATTTGTATTAGCTTTAAGTTGATTTGAGAAAAGATGGTCAGAGTGGAGTTTTTTTTTTCGCTCCCTTTTCCTCCACTACAGACGGCCCCAAGGCAGCGGCTAACATTATACATAACTGTATGTACATTGACATTCAACAAGCAGAATGTAAATTCTTTACGTTGAAATAAATTTCTGATTCTGATTCTATTTGCTAGTAGGATAAATAGGACATAAAAATATTTTAATCGAAAATTTAACGCCACTTCCAGGTTACGTCGTCCGTTCTAACATGACCTGTCAGGATCGTATTCTCCCAGCGGCCGGACGGTACACTTTATTTAGGTGATTTTCACAAAAAAATAAATTTTTTTTTATATATTTTTTTGCTTCAGTATCACGTAAATAACCACCCCTGAGTCGGATTTAACTGTACAAATCAACACCCTGTATTTTATATTTTATTGTATTTTCAGATTACAGTCTTATTCACAATAACACGATTCCTGAAAATATTCTTTAGTTTCAGTTTAAATAGTCTGTAGTAAAGGGAAAGACACAAGCACAAATTAGTTACATTGCCTTTGAATGGTGTTTTAAAGATACCTAATGTGTATAAATGTGTTATAAATAAGAACTTAAACCTACACTATATGTAGGTATATCTCCTTTCATCACCATCAACATCAAGAAGGCATTCCGTTTTCGGGTGCTTTTTACGTTTACTTCAGAATAATAAATCATCTTCTTCATCGAGATATTTCACCATACGCTAAGTAACCATTTGTGCACTCGAGTTCTAACCTTTCTGAATAAGTAAAAAATCGCCGTAGCGAAATCCCCAAATCCATCCCAAAATGCGGATTTCAAGTTTGCTAAGGCAAAAGCTGTTCGTGTTGACGATAGACAATCTCTTTAATCCTCAACTGATAGAGCTAGTATAATTTTTTGTTTGCTTTAGTACTTTATTCCAAAGTTATAAGGTTCAATTTAAGGTGGCAACTATTACGTCACTGCCTGGTATATAAAATCTATAAAGGTATATATCAGCTGTTCCATTAAGTGAATAAGTAGAACTAATAAGAAGTATTAATACTTCTTGGTAGAACTAGGTACCCTTTTCTAAATTTTGTTACACCTTGTAGAGCAAGGATGTTTCTTCTTTCAGGAACATTTCGAGAAGGTCAAATCGTTTCACGAATACGATAGGACCGTACCTGTGGAAGTAAAGTGAGAAAACTGGTTTATAAAATGTAGATAGATAGACAGATAGAATATTTTTTACTGTACGTATAATTATAATTCGTATTATTATTTCTTTCTATCTTAAAATACAAAAAAAGGGTTGCTGAAAGAAATCCCTCAGAGAGATAAGATAGTACTGACCACCTGAGAGATCTTAAACGATAACGAAGGTTAAGCAACATACCGCGCGTTCAGTGAATGGATGAATGGACCCTTCTATGACTAACGCTAGTGGCATTTTTCCGACCAGTTCCGTGCTTCGCAAGGCACGTTAAGTAGTTGCTACCGGATGCCGTCGATAGGTGGCAGTCGTTATGCCAAGTCAGAGCCTTAGGGCAGATTCTAAACTTCTGACAGTAAGCCACTAGTCTTACAAGCCTCCACCAATCCGGACTTGGCCTCCGTGGTGTAGTACCTATGACCTATACCTTCCTAAGGAAAGAGACCCGTGCCCATCGGTGGGGTCATAATGGGTTATGGCTTATTCCTGGTGTAGGTACATACAATAAAGAATATTCTATCGATCTATCTATCTTACGTTCTCTTTACCCGACTACACAAGAATCAACATGTAGACTTATCCTGCGTTTTGACCATAGAGAACACTCAAACCTCAACATAATTGGACAGCAGGAACAAGAGCAGCATCATGCTGTTCAAACAGAACCTGATGGCCCTCAAGGAGGCCTGCGACTCCTCCGGACAGCAGATCCTCGGTCAGACCGACGTCTTCCTCGAGATCGCTGGCAGTTACATCATGAGAAATGTTAGAACACTTCTCCACTTTTATACTCTTTTATAATCGCTCGTAGCCTGGGCTGCCTGAGTGATCTTGAACGATCACTAAGGTTAAGCAACATACGGCGCGTTCAGTCTATGGATGGATCACCGTCTATGACTAACGCTAGTGGCATTTTTTCCGAGCGATTCCGTGCTTCGCAAGGTACGTTAAGCAGTTGGTGCCGGCTGCCGTCGATAGATGGCAGTCGTTAAGCCACGTCAGAGGCCTTTAGGGGTGGCTTGAAAACTTCTGACAACCAATCCGGACTTGGCCCCCGTGGTGGAGTATGGCCTATACCTTCCTCAGGGAAGAGACCCGTGCCTCTCGGTGGGGACATAATGGGTTGATGATGATACTCTTACCTACTCTTGTCTGTGTGTGCTAATGTATGATAATATTATGTACGTTCGAAAAAAATTTAAAGCCTTAGAAACTATTGGTAGTCATCATAATGTTAATACTGGAAATACATAAATCGTCATTTCCGCGATTTAGACTTGCAAAAGTTAATACTTCTTTATAAGGTTCTAGAACAAGATTCCCCAATATTAGTATTAGGTAACTATGTAGTTTTTTGACTAATCTTTCTTCATGTGCGTTAAGAAAATGTTAGACTATTAAGATTGCTACGTATACCCTCTTGATTTCACTTGCAATCTGAATTTAACATTAGGACTTAAGTACAAAACATAAAATCGTGATCAACTGCATTATTGTGTTAAATATTTAAGTAACATTAAGAGCGTTTTGGTTTTACTGTAAGTTCTTATTGTATGTCAAATAAATAAATAAAGAAATAAAAAAGCCTACGCCGCAGCTCGTAGCAAAGGTCAACAAAGCGAAAGCCTCGCGCCGAAGTTGCTACGGCATAATGTTTTGAGCTATAGTCTCTAGATAATCACTATAATCAACTTGCTATAATCAGCGTGCGAGCTGGAGATCGATCCGATTTCAAGAGTTTATTTTATAGTAAAAATATTGTTGTTTTCATTTTATAGTGCTTAAAAATAAAAATGGCCATACATAGTCGAAACGTTTTCTTTTTATTTATTTATTTTTTTAGACACAACCAACAGACGTTAGATACATCACTTAAAATAACATTGTGTAGATAATTATGTTCTAGTCTAACATCCAATTACAGGTGTGCAACAACTCTCTTGACTTAAAGTAAATCATTTCTGAAATAACATAAATAACAATCTTTTTTTAAATTAAACTTTTTCAAATGCTTTTTAAACTTATTTAAACACTTTAAAACTAAGTAACTAAGTTGAGTTGAAATGAGATTTGAGATTTTTGTCCTCTGAAAAGAGTCCGAGTCGAGGTAGTGTAGGTAGGTACTATTGCAACCTCGTTGGTAGATTGCAGCAACCTCTTTGAGAATGCCTATTAATGTTTATTTTTCTTTTGTTTTCGTTTCACCTTCAATTGTTTTTTTAGCTATACTTGTTTGAACGTGAGCATTCTTATTATAAAAATTTCGCTCATTTTTAGGTACCGTACATAGGCTGCTACTTATGTATGCGGAATCTGGGATTCCAATAATTTTAAACGCAATGTCTGACCTCCATGGTCAAATTCATTCTTTTTTTAAATACTGGCCGCTAATATTTTTCTGTTATACACGTTAGTGTTTGGTTTTTGTTGGGTTTAAAATGTAATATCGCTGAAAAAATGGAACTCAGTCGTGAAAATATTCGTGCTATGATTTATTACGATTTTCGACGTGGTTTAACGCAACAACAGTGCGTAGATCAATTAACTTCGACTTTTGGTGGTGAAGCTCCATCAAAAACGACTGTGTATCACTGGTTTGGTGAGTTTAGTCGCGGGCGCAGTAAGCTCACGGACGAAGTCAAAGAAGGTCGCCCGAAATCGGTGGTTGTGCCACAAAATATTGAAGCTGTGCGAAAACTAATAATGCAAGACCGCCATGTTACGTATCGCGAGATAGAGGCTATTCTGGGCATATGTATGACGAGCATTCATAGGATATTACATGAACATATGTCTGTAAAAAAAATTTGTTCGCGTTGGATCCCGCACAACTTAACTCAGGATCAAAAAGATGCTCGCGTCGAATGGTGCAAGAAAACCTTAAAAAAATTCAACGGAGGCGACTCAAAATCTGTTTAAAATATCTACACAGGTGACGAATCCTGGATCTACGCGTACGATCCTGAAACTAAACAACAATCAACAGTTTGGGTGTTTCAAAATGAGCCGAACCCTACGAAAGTGGCTCGTGCAAAAAGCACTGTAAAGCTAATGGTGGCCTGCTTTTTTGGTACTAATGGCCATGTGGCTACAATGCCACTGGAGAATCGCAGAACGGTTAATTCGGAGTGGTACACGACCATTTGTTTGCCGGAAGTATTTGAAGAAATACGCCAAAACCACCAGCGACGCAGAATCATACTTCACCATGACAATGCCAGCTGTCATACATCTCAGGAAACAAGTACATTTTTGGATGGTCAAAAAATAGAATTGATGGGTCATCCACCGTACAGCCCTGATTTGGCTCCCAATGATTTCTATTTATTCCCAAATGTAAAGAATAAATTACGTGGTCAACGATTTTCGAGCCGTGAAGATGCCGTAGATGCGTTCAAACAGCACGTTTTGGAGATACCTCAATCAGAGTGGAAAAAGTGTTTTACAAATTGGTTTCATCGAATGCAAAAGTGCATCGATCATAGTGGAGAATACTTTGAAAAACAATAAAAGCATATTTAGCCATATACATTTGTTTATTTTTTCTATTCCGCATACATAAGTAGCAGCCCTCGTATAACAACATGGTTTACTTTACTGTATTCATAATAAATAACATAACAGATTTGAATAATTTACATACTTACTGTAGACTGAATTTTATTTGGCCATCAAGATAACCATGAAGCTTTGCGAATCAGAGCAAAACCTGGTCGGACTCTTCCGACAAAATTCAAGGTATGTAATGTATCCGTAGAAGAATTTATAAATTACTCGAGTAATAATTTTCATGTTCTCTACGAATTATTCCCGGCATAAATGCTGACTGCTTACTTGAAAATATGACATGTTTGAATATTAGATAAGAATATCTTTATTAAACACGAGAAAAAAACATAAATAAAAATTCTGTCGTATATTTAAACTAAGATTAATAATTATTAATCCACATGCATGTAGAATAATTCATTTGGCAATAAACAATTTTTACTTTTAAATATAAATACATACTAGTATATATATAAATTGGTAGCTAAGTGTTTATTTTCAATAGGTAGAGGCCTCTGCTGCTCAAACATACAGTTGCGTCCCTTTCCAAAATGTTCACACGCTGATGTATCGTCGTCGTATTTTCCTTCAGAATAAAAATCTTGAATTTTAGGCGCATTGTTTAGACATTGTTTAGTATTAGCCCTAACTCGTATTTCAGCGCGAGGACATATCACTGAGCGACGACGCGGATGCAATTTGTCTGCGGCCGACGTTCCCCTGCATCCTGCAGCCCAGCTCCTCACTCATGGGCGCCTGGACGTGGTTCATGGCCATAGTCATCATCGTAGTGTCTTTTGTGAGTACATCAAATCAAGGTTATGGAACAGAAGACAGAAGACCTGTGCTAGGTATAACATCCACCATCGGGGGGGGGTTACCCTTCACGTGAGAGCCACAGATTCACTACTTACACTGCTGGCTCAGCGACCTGAATTGGGTCTTGGCCTGCAACCGAAGAAGTTGTCACAGGACAGAGGTCCTGCGAGTTCTCTTGCCAGTCGCTTGCCTGGAGCTTAAGGCAGGTCCTTGGCCACATTATTCTTCCAGCAATATCTGGGGGGCGAACCGGTCATTGCCCGCTTTGTAGCCCCAAGAATATGCCCTCTCGACCGCCCCGGATGGCAGTGGAGAGTTAATAAGAACCAGAAAACGAAGACCTGGTTTTCGAACTCTACGTCATCAAAAGGATGAATTAGTTGTAAAAAATCGAGTATTAGTGGTGTCAAACGAGTAGCTTTACTGTGCTAATAATATAATAACATCCACACAACACCATCACTTGACCTGGTCCCCAACTAGGATACCCAGCGCTATGGTAACCAGGCAAGGGCATTACAAGCATTAAAAAACACCCGACCCAAATAACCATCTGCAAAGACACTGCCTAACGATGTGTGTTGAGTTACCCCTAACAGCAGACCATTTAACATCTCACACTACCTACCATGAAAGAATGTGATCTATTCTTATCTTACAATGTGACTTTTTCGTGACGATATATTTGATCTGACATCTGATTTGACATCTGAACTAATGATGGCAACATCGCTGGATGTGCTAAAATGTGTTTCTCTTCCCCTGTTACTTCCCCTCTCTCACGGTTTTTTGTCATACGCATTCACATCCATTCAATGTTTCTGATATCCTAGTCGGTTTCGTCTCAGTATAGTAGTTTGGGCACAGTACAAATGATTTTTATATTATGTGGATATTATGTTTATGTTGAATTACTTCTTTGTACGAAATAAATATGTTTAAGCTTCCATTTCTTTTGTTTCAGACCATTCCATTCCAGTTGGTGTTCAATCAGGAAATCATGGAGGACTATAGGTTTTACAACTATGTGATCACAGGCCTCTATTTGGTTGACATAGCAGTCCATCTGTCCACGGGAGATAACGTTGAGGAAGGTAAAGGTTTGAACATACTAGACTGGGTTTAGGCATGCACCGCCTGCACGTATCAGGACGGAGGTGGCTGCGCAATCCGTCGGTGCGGGTTGGTCAGTCCGCAGGATCCCAGCTTTAGATGGATCAACTTAATTGTTGTTTCACCCTGTTTATGAGCTTGGATTATTTTATCCCAACCAGTGGCCGAGCTCTTTTGGATGGCATTGCAGGTGTGCCAATAACGTTTACGCAGACGTCCTCGCAGCAGATGCGTTCAGCCTGGTTTTTTGTGGACGTGCTGGCCACGGTCCCTATCTTCGAGTTTGTCGGCGACGGACACTTCGCCGGACTAAACAAGCTGCTCAGGATTATGAAGGTGAGCTCAGATGTGGGGCGTCGGTAGAGAAGCGGGTGAAAAACTTCAAGAAAAAAACCTTTAGTAGCAATCAAAGTGTAGTACTGGAAGCATTCTTTTGAAGAGGGAATAAATACTTTTTTATTTTATCTTATCTTATGTTTGAAAGTTAGTAAGTATATAAATCGGCGATTGGAGTAATCCTCAGAACACAAAAATAAGGAGAAGTGTTATAATTGCCCGTTTGCTAGAAAACCGATGTCGCCACTTACTCACACAGCTACATTTTGCTCATAATCTCTATTTGATTACAACATAAACCACCGGCCCATGATTTGTCGTGAACCCAAATAAAACAGCCAATGAGAAGGTTTCACAGACACAGCACAACATTAGGGATGTAACAAAATAGTCGATTAAGGAAAAAATCTATTTCTATTCTATCCATACCTGAAACGCTTCAAAACGTTTTCATAACTGTAAAATGTACCTACATAGGTGACGAAACTACGTTCGCAGTGCCGTGCCGCTTGAATATAACTCAAAACATATCGCCTACGTGAATTTTGTTTGAAACATTTTGAAGCCGCAAGATGCCTGCACCGTGCCTTCACCTTACGCCCTTTTTTGTACAGCGCACGCTTTAAATTGTTTTAAATATACTATCAAAATGTAGGACTACAGACTGTCCATAAAGTCTAGAAAACGGAAGTGAAGTGTAGCTAAATATTGTACGAACTTTTCAGGTCATCATCTATTCTAATATAAGCACAATTATTGTAACTGAGACCAAGATTAATTCTCCTTCCTGAGATTATGTCTTTTAGTACTAAAAGTTTGGGTATGGAAAATAAGAGTATTAGCAAAATCACACTCTTTATTTTCTAGACTTTATGGACAGTCTGTACTTATTTTAACACATGAATTTATTAATTAGCAGTGACTGTAGATGTTTGTGAGTTTGGATCAAAATTTGTATTGCCTTGGTGGTAGCTGATAACTGTGATGACATAAAAACATTCATAATACTCGTAATTTCGCATAAAGAATAATAACTTTATTTACTTGCGAAAAATACAGTAACGTATCTACGTAGTAAGTAGTACGCAGTACGTAGTAAGAAACATGTGAAATAATAAAAAAATAAAATTACCATCCAACTGTGTTCCTGTAGAGAATATTTTACAGTTCCGTATATGTAAATATTTATTTATATACAACTTGTCTCAGAACACTATTTATTTTATTTTCAATTAATCGAATTTCATTCTGAATAACATAGGCTCATCTACACTAATATTATAAAGAGGAAAGATTTGTATTTTTGTGTGTATGTTTGTAATGAATAGGCTCAGAAACTACTGGGCTGATTTTAAAAATTCTTTCACCATTAGAAAGCTACATTCTTTGTGAGTAAGATAGGCTATATCGGATTTTCGAAAAGCTTAGGGTTCCGTACGAACTCTCGAATAATGTAACCCACGGTGTAAAAAAACTACTACCCCGGGAAACTTCCACGTTTTTGCCACCCGTGCGAAGCCGGAGCGGGTCGTTAGTAAAATATATATTTAAGAATATTATTTAGTACACATCACCTAATTTGTTTCTCTAGAAACACTTTCTTTTGGAAACATTTCTCCGTAGAATAGATGGAGCAAACGGTACTTGATTTGAGAAGAAACTAGTTAGACCCTATCCCCGTAGTTTAAAATACAAATCGATCACGTATTTCGAAAAATTCTTTGAACTATATGATCGAAGCTAGGCCTGTTTTTATTACAACAAAATCCTGCCACAAAAATAGAAGCTTCCTTAGCAATTTAAGTCCACGCGGACGAAGTCGCGGGCATTAGCTACATAGTCTGACAATATAATTGTCCTAGTAATTTTGGAAGTCTAGACAAATGAGTGTAAATACGACGATAATATCGATACTTTATCAGTCTAAAAAGAAAGCAACTACCCCATCACTATGACTCCCGCTGACACCTACTGGTGACTTTGACATTTCACGACAAATACATGCGGCCGTACCACGAAACATCGCACAGAACATCGCAATCATTTCTTTGTGATGGTCCATTGCGGGCTTGCTTGTCCAATTTAGAAACCCTCTACGAAAGAATCAAGAATCAAGAATTTATTTCAACGTAAAGAATTTACATTGTGCTTGTTGAATGTCAATGTACATACAGTTACGTATAACGTTAGCCGCTGCCTTGGGGCCGTCTGTAGTGGAGAAAAAGGCAGCGAAAAAAAACTCCACTCTGACCATCTTTTCTCAAATCACCTTAAAGCTAATACAAATAAAACGTACAAAATAATATCTTGGATGTGTTGAACACTAGACACATTTATCCTCTAGACACATTTATCCTTTAATATTAAACTACTATTTAATGACATACGTCCTTGTCTTCTAAATAATCGTTGATTTTATAATAAGCTTTTTTGCAAAGAGTGTGCACAATTCTTAAATCGCGTTGGAGGTAACTCTAATATATCTTGGGGTATCTTGTTGTAAAACCTTATACAGTGCCCCATAAAGGAAGTATTAACTTTTGCAAGTCTAAATCGTGGAAATGACAATTTATGTTTATTCCTAGTATTAACGTTATGATGGCTACCAAGAGTTTCGAAGTCTTTAATATTTTCCCGAACGTACATAATATTTTCATAAATGTATTGGCTTGCAACTGTTAAGATGTTAGTTTCCTTGAAAAAATCTCTTAGCGAGTCCCTACTACCTAGCTTGTAAATAAATCGGATCGCTCTCTTCTGCAATATGAAGATAGTCTCAATGTCTGCTGCCCGGCCCCATAGTAGTATACCATAGGACATAATACTATGGAAGTAACTAAAATAAACAAGCCTAGCAGTTGCAACGTCAGTAAGTTCTCGAATTCTTTTCACGGCATATGCTGCGGAGCTTAGTCTATGTGCCAATTTTATAATATGTGGACCCCATTGTAGTTTGGCAACGATTGTGATGCCCAAAAATACAGTATCTTCAACAAATTCTAGTTTATCATTTTCAATTACAATGTTGTTTTCAACTAATTTTACGTTAGGTAGCGTAAATTTCATACATTTTGTTTTTTTGAATTTAACAATAGATTATTTACTGTAAACCAATCTAGAACGTGCGAGAGAGCATTATTTGCTTCGTCAAGATTATTTTCCTGTCTCTTTATTTTAAAAACAAGTGACGTGTCATCAGCATATAGCACTATCTCACACATTTTTTGTACCAAAAACGGTAAATCATTTACATAGACTAGGAAAAGGAACGGCCCTAAGATAGATCACTGCGGGACTCCCATTTTTACAAGTGAGCCTGACGATTTAATACGATTTATTTCTGCTTTTTGAACCCTTCCTTCTAAATATGATTTTAAAAGATCTAGACTTAATTTTTTTATTCCATAGTGTTTTAACTTTGAGAGTAATGTTTTGTGGTCTACACAATCGAATGCCTTTGACAGATCACAAAATACTGCTATCGCATCATTATGATCCTCCCACGCACTGAAAATATGTTTAACTAACATGACTCCAGCGCCTGTTGTATTGCGCCCTTTAATGAAACCGAACTGCTGACTATGGAGGAGTTCGTAATTATTGAAATGAATAAGTAATTGATCTAAGATAATTCTTTCAAATATTTTACTTAATACTGGTTTAAAGTTCTATATAAAACACCAGTGGAATAAATCTGACGTATTAAATACGTCTGATTTACGTCCTTAGTACTAGGATGCATATTGCACAGGAAAATTATTATAATCATTATTTTTTCTAGTTTAAAGATGAATATAGTGAGTAAAATAGGATTGCCGAAGAAAATACACTCCACTGTTATTTGAGTAGCATTTTCAGGTGGTAATCACTGCGCAATCAGGGATTTTTCACATATGTTTCCGCGGCGGCGGCGGGCGCTAGGCGATTGACGGCCATATTTAAAAGTTTTTCCAAGGTTAGCCCAACCGGGCTAACGTTGAGCGACAGTGCCACGCCCATAAGGCACTTCTCCTTCTTTTTGTGTTCTGAGGAGTAACACAACGTAATTAATATACGTGATTAATCTTTTAATGTCTCGTCTCCACTTATGTTTGTGACGTCGCGGTTTCTGGTTCCCACGACAAAGGGTATCCTAGTGTGGGGCCAGAAGCAATCTGCCTCATGTGCCATCATGTGGTGCATGTGTAAATGTTTATGTTCACGTTTATATACACACACAAACATAAAGCATTACATACACATAAAAAAATATTACAATGGTTTTGGCACAGGAACTTACAAACTAACTTACGAGTATGTGTTCGTACAAACAAAGTTAAATGGTACTCTTTGGCCTTATGTGGGTGTGCCACAAAAGCTCAAAAAGGCCGTATCTCTGTATTATAAGTATCCACTTTAAATAAGCAGATACTTCACTGATTTTCAGCTACAGCCATTGGATTATATAAAGAAAAAGTCTGCAAGGTCTCCATAATGTTACCCTGTGTGGATTTCTAGGCGTTCCGCACGTTCACCGGTTTGGAGGAGGTGCTGGCGTACGAGAGCAAGTTCCTGCGCATGATGTCCTACATGATCGCTCTGATCTTCGTCACCTTCTTCGTGGGCGTGTTGCAGCAGGGCTTCATGTGCTACGAGTGGGACCCCTCACTGGATTTTTACATTGTTGCTTTGATAGTGAACAGAGTTAACCCACAATCTTACGTTTTGAGATAATGAGCAATTACGTTACTCGTGTCAGTGCACACTCATCTGGTCGTATGTTGCTAGTTCATTTAACCCTCTTAACCACAGTTATTATTGTTGATTAAAACACTTTGGTGGGTTGTCTCGCTTCAACAGCAGTAACAATATTTTATTCTCATTCTAATTGTGCTATTAACTCATTTTGCATAAAATTTGGGTTGACTCTCTTTACTACCAAAGCGACGACATGTTCTGTAGTTATGTGACGTGAAACATCTTTAAAATTCAAATACCTGTTTTGCTTCATGAACGTTAAAGGTGTTAGTTTCACAATTAATAAGATTACGCGAGAGAAGAAACTAACAAAGAGACTCAACAAAGAGACTCCACATGTATTCTTTTCAAAACTGTTTTAGCTTAATTCCCCCGCTGCACCCCCAGGGAAATTCTCTGCATCAGGTATGCCCTTTTTTTTTTTGACGGGGTGAACATCAGGTATGCCCTGGAACGATTGTCTTACCCACGACTCCTCAGGCGTCGACCGATTTCCCTAACGAAACCTCTTCCATGTGTATTATTGTGTAGAACACCGTAGCCGTTAATCATCTTTACCCATGCCACTACATGGCGCCAGTGTCGTATAACGTTGCGCAGTTTGAGCATGTTTGAGCTGAACATGAAAGCATTCTACATAGAAGTTTCACGTCACACCAAAGACATCCTCAACCGCAGACTTCCACTTCAGACTACATTCCGACTTGGCCTCTTGGGCTTTGGGCCTCTTGGATCTTTTCCAGGTGATTCTTGGACGCCTTCTCTTTTAATTTCCGAAGGAGGTCTAGGGGTGGAATTTGAATTCTTGAGTAAAGAAATCCACTTCCAGATTCTCGTATTGCGTTGTGGCGAACGTGACCACGATACCGTACTGGACGAACCGGTCGCTGATCAATGCTACTGAGCAGGAGATGGACGACACCCTCGTTTTTAGCCTCTACTGGGCGGCCAATATCATCACCTTTACTAGTAAGTGTAATATCATTTGTAGGTACCTATTATCCGCACGAGATCAGAATGGGACGGAACTTTATAGCTAACTGGTACAACTCCTAAAGCTCAAAACCAAACACTTGTAAATTCCTTTTGCTTATTTTTATTTTCTCTCATGCTACTCACATTATTAACCGTCCAGAAGCTGTGATTAAGCCATCCTCCCTCCTCCGTCCTAATCAGCTTCATCACACTTTACTATGGAGGAAAAGAGAAAATGTATTTATAACATATTTGCTCGTAAAGTGGTTGTAATTACACCAATTTCAATATCGTAATGTATCTCATACGTACTTGTGCGATTATGTAATGTAAAAGGCACGTGTTTTTTATAAATAAAATTTTAAGATACTCCGTCTAAAAATGAACGATACTTTTAAAAATCTTAGCAAATAGTTTTATGTCAAGAAAGTGGTCAATATTTTATGAATAAAATTAACTTTGGGAAATAAAATATAACAAATAAACATTTAATTCTTTAATTTAATTAATTTTGACAATAAATTATAACCATTTATCTGTAACAAAAACACAAAAATATTCTTTATTAGTAATACTGGCTGTTTTTGAACCTTTGCCTAAAAAAAAGTTGATGCGCGCGCATCGCTTATTTGTGGACAAGTAAAAATAAATCCGCGCGCTTTTTCTTTTCGCTGTATTGTTTTTATTTGAAAATGTCGTCAAGTAGTGATTAATTTATTAATTTGACACCGCCACAAGTCTTAAACGCGGCGAAAAAGGCTACTCTAAGCCTCTTGCCTGAAAAATCGACCGATAGATACTTACATGCCTATCAAAAGGGAGCTCAACGGTAAGTAAGCTCACAAGTCAGTTTTATTAATTTCCTCGTAAATATGTTATAAAACGTCGTATGACATACGTGCGCTTTGAAAATTACAGCCTCTGCTTCCTTATAGCCCTCGCTGATGGCCCGGGCTAGTAATATCATATCATAATGTACTATTATAAAATCGAATTAAATTTTAACAAAGGTAAGAACATAGCCTAAAGTAGCAATAAACCTGTATCTGTATTATACAACTATGAACTCGCATAAAAATATATCTCCGGCATTAAATGAAACAACTGTCAAATTAATCCGATAATCATGCGGAAGTTGGACCTTCTACTAGTATAATAGGAATATTTTTTACTAAGGGCAAAGGAATCGCAAAAAAAATAAAAGATCATACAATAAATACGTATGACGTCGACGCAGCGTAGCAGACCCCTCACCACATCGTCTAACGACCTGTATGGGTAGTACGACGACGCGAGTCCCGCGCCATATCGTCAAAAGTCGCGACTTTCCAGTACATCATCATCAACCCATCATGTCCCCACCGAGGGGCACGGGTCTCTTCCCTGAGGAAGGTATAGGCCATACTCCACCACGGGGGCCAAGTCCGGATTGGTGGAGGCTTGTAAGACTAGTGGCTGGTCTTACTGTCAGAAGTTTTCAAGCCGCCCTAAGGCCTCTGACTTGGCTTAACGACTGCCATCTATCGACGGCAGCCGGCACCAACTGCTTAACGTGCCTTGCGAAGCACGGAATCGCTCGGAAAAATGCCACTAACGTTAGTCATAGACGGTAACCCATCCATGGACTGAACGCGCCGTATGTTGCTTAACCTTAGTGATCGTTTAAGATCGCTCAGGCAGCCCAGGCTACGAGCGATTCGGCAGCCCAGGCTACGAGCGATTCGTACATTAACTGTCAAATTCTGACGTTTTAACGCCACAAAACGCGAGACTCGCGTCATCTTACTGCCTATGCTGGTTAAGGTGGCGAGGAACCGTTGGATGCGGGCAGCACAAGACAGGGAGATTTGGAAATCCATGAAGGAGGCCTATTGTGAAACTAACGACTTCGATTTTCAGTTCTAGTGATTGGTGCCTCTGCCTACCCCCTCGGGGATAACGGGCGTGAGTTTATTTATATATTTTTTAAAGTAAATGTTTTGTTTTTATTGTGAATAAAATATTTGAATTTTAATTTATCCTACCATTGAATTATTAAAATTAATCTGTTACACTGTAATGATTATGCCCATTCTTCCCTAGCCCACATAGACACGCTGGGCATGCTGAATTGGACCAACGCCGTCTACACAATGTTCATTCTGGAGATTTGTATCGTGATGCACATGTTCATCGAGGCTTTGTACTCTGCCACCATTATGGTCACCTCGGGTCTGAGGTCAGTGCAGCCATTTCATTTTATCTCTACACAAACAGGCATTAAGTCCCACTGTAGGTCGTCGGCGTTCTAAAAAAAAGACTACTACTTAGTAAGTGGTCTTATGTGAGTTTAAGATTTTTCTCAGGTGAGTAAAGTAAAGTATCGTTTATTCATGTACATGGGTAATTTTAACAGATCTTTATATACAGATTATATACAGTGAGCAGAGACGGAGCTCGCGTCGTTGGTTGCTCGTCTCTGAGGCTCCAAAGTTGTTAACACGAAGGCATTTATCATTGTCGACCAGCTTTGACACAGATTCCTTACACTTTATAATATTGTACGCCATACGTATAGTAGTTATAGTAGCAATACCACTCGTTGACGTGAAGGAAAACATCGTGAGCGAACCTGAGTGTCTGAGCTATTCACATACCTCAACCTTGCCTTGCAGTGGGACGTACATGGGCTGCCTATACTTACTATCTGATATACGTACGGTTAGTCTAATGAATCGCAAAGCGTATCTTCATCAGTGAACAATACGAGTCGATGATCACGGACGTGAAGAACGTGTTCATGAAGAGCGAAGTGGGGCCGCAGCTGCAGGAGCGCTTCATCACCTACCTGCAGCTCTGTTGGTACACTGATAAGGTGAGAAATCTATCAATTAATATTTTTTTGATAAAACTTTCGTAAATAAGTTGATCCATATGTTACAAATTAATAATTTATTTATTAAACATAAACATTTACATACAGGCGTATAGTTACATACCTTCCTCATGGAAGAGACCCGTGGCCCGCGGTGGGGACATAATGGGTTGATGATGATGATGATGATATACATGGTGTCTGGCTCCACAATAGGATACCCTGTGTCGTGGGAACCAGAAATAGGGACGTCACAAACACGTAAACATCCAAGACCTGGACATTTCGTTTTTAAATTTATATATTAAGGGACTCCACACACGACAGAAGGTAAAGATGTATATTATAGCACGATATATCTCATTACATAGAAATCGTCAGGAGACCACACACGACAGCTATAATATACATCTTTACATCTTCGTACCTTAAAGGTACTGAGCGATACGAAGATGTATATTTACCTGTCGATACATCTTAATTTATTTATTTATTTATTTATTTATTTGGCATACAATAAGAACTTACAGTAAAACCAAAACGCTCTTAATGTTACTTAAATATTTAACACAATCTCAATAGGGTGAATTTCAACATACCCATTTTTTTTTTCATTTCGGTGAACATTTTTGTTTGCCTTTTTTTTCGTGTTTTTACTTATATTTGCTAATAATCTTAATGTTTTATAACTTTATGAATAATGGGATGATTACACGACATGTATTTTTTTATTATATTTTATTTCGGCACAAACAGTTACTGTTACAATGTTGGTAAAGTTATATACATATATGTATATGCATATAACTTTACCAACATTGTAACAGTAACTGTTTGTGTAACTAGCTTTTGTCAGCGTCTTCGCACGCGTGGAATTTAAGATTCCAAAAAAAATGTCTGAGCGCTCATTACGACATTATATTAGAAACCTCTAAAATTGTCATTGTTTCTCATCACAATCCGTTGCGTAGTTTTACAGATTTAAGCATACATAGAGAGAGAGACAGATAGACAGCGAGAGCGACTTTGTTTTATACTATGTAGTGATTACTAAAAAAACCTTCAGTGCCGACTATTTTATGTATATTTAGGTATGTGTAGGTACTGGATAGGGAAGATAATTTTGAAGAAATCAAAGTTTGTGAAAAAACAAGATAGACTGTAAAATCACTTAATTATTTTTACTAACTTTTCAAATAGCTTACATAGTTTTCAGACAATCCGAAATGAAAAGAGGAAGTTGATAAAAACACAATCCAGATAGATAGGTAGATGGGGAGCCATTTTAATTTTCGTATAAATGCAGCGGTGACTTAACATTATAACTTTTAATATAAACAAGATCGAGAATTTCACTACTATTTTTAATTATGTTATTCACCCTGTATAAAGAACCTGTAAAAATCACCGAAATGAAAGAAGTATTCACCGAAATGAAACAAATTATCACCGAAATTATTTAAAGTCACCGAAATAAAAAAAAATCACCGAAATGAAAGTTTTCTTCGTTTCGGTGATTTTATTTTAATTTCGGTGATTCATTCAGGTCACCCAATTCACCGAAATTAAATCGCCGATATTAAAATACACCTAAAAACATTAAATATTTTGACATAAATACATAAATTAGGCCGAGATCCATACTACATCCTTGAACATATTACTAGAAGTGTTTGTGCGAATATAAAATCAACAGTTTTATCTTGTTCATTTATAATATTAATTGATTCACGGAAATGAAAGCAAAATTGTCCCGAGTCACCGATTTGAAATACTTACTTTTTTAGCGGGAACACGCAGCGACGTAGCAAACCACCACTAGCTCCAAATGCTTGTGCGTCACTGGTGCTTGAGTTACAGAAACGAGACTATGTTCAATAGCTCTCCTGTTCTCGACAATCCATATTTCTTTTTCAATCACCGAAATGAAAAATACATTTTGGACATTCGTATTTGTCTGACTGTTTACTGAATATAACGAGTAAGATTATGAAATATATATTAAATTATACCTTTATTCTTTAGGAATCGAATAAAATAATCCGTACGTATGTACAGTTTGTATTTTGTCCTTAGCTAAAGAAATTAGAACTAAATAAGGTTTGGGGAGACCTTACCTTACCGTACCTTTCTCAGGGAAGAGACCCGTGCCCCTTGGTGGGGACATAATGGGTTGATGATGAAGGTTTGGGGACAGTCACCGAAGATGAAAAATTTGACATTTAGAATTTTTTATTTATATGTAAGAGTGATCCATATAAAAACGTATCTGTTGCCTCTTATGGGTAATTACACAAACTAAACAAAAAAATATAATTTTACCATAAAAAGGCTTTTCACACTGCCATTTTCATACCAGCCGCGTAAAAAATGCGTCTGGGAAATTCACCCAATACCTTTTCGTATATTACGATACATCTTTCTTCGAACAGGGTGTTCAAAAAGTTTCTTGGTGATTTAAAAACTCCACTAGGAGTCTTATGTCGCTAAACGACATAGGTATTCAGAGTCCTATCTCAAAAAATTAATTTGCTCCACGTCACTTGTAGTCCTATCTGTTATCACTAAATGGTCTCGCTAAAGGCCGGTTTCCGAATTGAGAATTTCACTTAAGTAAATATTTAAATAACGTTCTGTCACGCTCTTTTCTGAGAAATTTGACGAGACAACACTAGAATTAAGTAGTTACTTAGCGAAATTCTCAATTCAGAAATCGGCCGTAAGCTACGTTTCGTAAGCCTGAGGAAGGTACAGGCCACACTCCGCCACGGGGGGCCAAGTCCGGATTGGTGGAGGCTTGTAAGAGTAGTGGCTGGTCTTACTCTATGGCCTCTGACTTGTCTTAACGACTGCCATCTATCGACGGCAACCAGCACCAACAGCTTAACATGCCTTGCGAAGCATGGAACCGCTCGGAAAAATGCCACTAGCGTTAATCATAAACGGTCACCCATCCATGCACTGAACGCGCCCTATGTTGCTTAACCTTCGTGATCGTTTAAGATCACTCAGGCGGCCAGAGCTGCGAGCAATTCTTCGATTCAGTCGATTGATGACCTATGATTTTATAGATATAACATAGCAAGTTACAAATTATTGTTGGAATATAAAATTAAAGTTGCCTTTAACATGAAGGATAGTAACAAAAATCAACCTACCTCAAGAAAAGAAAAAAAAGTGTAGCAACACAGTGGTCATCAATTTTGTAATAATATCATGCCTGTCCACAAGGTGGCGATGTCTGATAATTCCGCATATAATTTAAACTCTTCGGAATTTTCCTTACTTTATATGATGTTCAATCCACATCGTTCTATTTTTGGCACATGTGCCAACGCATACGCGCATCAAAATCTCAATCATCTTCTGATGAACTAGCTATCTATTAAATCTAGTAGTAAGTAAGTCGACAGATCCATAACAACACCCTGTATAACGCCTTAGCAGCCGGAACGTGTGTCGGTCGAGACGTATGCCAACGAAATGAAGCGAAATATACATTACGTTACCTGTTGCGTGTGTGATACTTTAATATAATGTAAAGCTATATATCCCGGGATGTAATGTATATTATAGCCGTCGTGTGTGAAGTCCCTTAGATAATTTATTTTGGGAATCTTGCAGCTTCCATTATAAATGATCAGATACATACTTCATGTAACTAATAGCTAAAAATAAGTTTCCGCATATGGTAACAGTGTCAAAAAATTGCAAGTATTATTTAATAAGTTAACACTATGTTTTCATCCCATCTATTCAAAAAGGACTACTTGGTTCGCCTATAAGTGCAGTGCACCCAACCCTGTGACCCAACCACCCAAAGGTGGTGTTTTGTTTTCTGAAACTTTAAGCGGGCAGTAATGAGTTTTTAATCCTCCTTTTTGATTTTGGAACATCTCAGTGTTCAGCGCAAATATTGTTTGAATAAAGACTGGCTGGAACCACGGCCATAGTCGCGCCGCCCCGGCTGTATAAAAAAAGAAATAAAATTAATTAAAAACGCGCGAACTATGTACGGCCCGCGTTTTCGTCAATTTTCACGGATTGTTAGAAATTCATGGTTTTGTTTTGAAAAATGAGTTTTTCGTGACAGTGAAAGTATAGAATTAGAAGCTTCTGAAAGTATTAGAACTGACGCAAGAAATGTGATGGATAAATCCGACAAAATCCCGGGCAAAATAAGAGGCGCCTTTTAATTTCTAGTGGGTGACGAAAAGTAGAGTATCACTCGGGCGCAAAATATATTTTTGGTTCGGGCGACGTACTTTGAATCCCTCGCTACGTTTAGGATTCTATTAAAGAATCCCTCGCTACACTCGGAATTCTACTCTAGAATCCCTCACTTCGGTCTGCGTTGAAGCAAGCGCCCTCGCCGTAAAAATATTATTTTATTTTGCTCCCTTTTGATACAATCTACTATTAAACTGCACTTCAGCACCAAGAACGCGCCCTAATAATAATAATAACTTCCACACAACACAATCACTTGACCTGGTCCCAAACTAGGATACCCTGTGCTATGGTAACCAGGCAAGGACGTCAAAAACACGTCAATACACCCACACTGAGGCCATTTGTACAATTTTGCGGCTGCCCCCAATGGGAATCGAACCCAAGACCTCTTTCTTGGTAGCTCAGGGCCTTATCAGCTCGGTCAACGAGGCCTTCAGTTTAGTGTCGGCAATATTTTCCAGGCGTATTCAATGACTCATCAAAGGAAAACTATATTCTACGACCTGCCTCAGCACGTCTACCAGAACATCATGTCGAGGGAGAGAAGCGAGTACATCCTTAGCATACCGTTTATGAAGGTAATGAAGCTTTACCACTTTATTTTCAATCTCATTCTTATTCCGTGTACTTTCTGTACACAACTAACAAGAATAACGGTTTCTTTCCATATCTTTCTGTGTGTTTTTTCTTTCTTTTTTCTTTTTCTGTGTACCACACATTATAAATTTGTTCTCCGGATACACTTACTTGACTTTTCGTCGGAAGAGTCCGACCAGGTTTCGCTCTGATTCGCAGAGCTTAATCATGGACAGCAGAGACGGAGCTCGCGTAGTCGGTTGCTCGTCTGTGTCTCTGTCTGTCTGTAACTGAATCCGGAGATAAATTTATAATGAACTAGCTATAACTTTTTAAGAATAAAATATATGGTGGTAAACAATAGATTAATATTAGGTGTATTCAGTGTATCTAGCGTTCAACACATTCATGAGTAATAAAATAATTTTGAAGTTTGAAAGTTTGTTAATTACGCTAAAACTGTTTTGAAAAGAATACATACAACGTGGAGTTTATTTGTTCTTCTTCACGTAGTCCATTAATTGTTAAAATAACAACTTTGACGTTCATCAAGTAAACAGTTTGTTTTACTGTCAATAAAAATACTTGAATTTGAATTTAAACAGTTCTTCAACCAGGAAGACCTAAAGAATATATCGTCCAACTGTACGATGTTCTATACGTCTCCGAACGAGATCCTGCTTTGCTCAGGAGACATCAGCAGCGAGATGTACGTCCTCAAGCAAGGGATCTGCGAGGTGAGACATTATGGCTTTCAACTCTACAATTCCATAACTCCGTTATAACTCCGCCAGAACCCCCGTTTCTAAAAAGACCAGTAAGTCTATTCAAAAAACTACGAAACTGTGAAAAAAAATATCGGCTGTTCTGTATTAAAATTCAATGTTAAGATTTAAAAAAAAAATAAGAAGGCATCTGGTATTTTTTTCGTGAGTTCGAAGTACGTAGGCGGTGTAGTCAGTCGCCAATATAAAAGTTGACGACAAGAACCGCACCCTCATAATTTTTTCGAGAAGATCGGGAAATTTGCTTTACCTTGTACAAAAATAGGGTCGTGTTTCTAATAGATCAGGTCGTTCTCCGCTTCTGCTGTCTATCGAAACGTAGGTACTTTATAACCAAACTGCGAGAGCAATGGAAAAATATAACCATAGTTAGATTTTGTCCGCATATGTACGAGTACATCTACACTAATACAAAGTTTGTTTCAAGAATGTTTGTAAGTTTCTTTGTAGGGGTACTAAACAACCAACTACTTGTCTCTCTTCCTTCGGCAACTTTGCCGTCACAAGGTTGTCTGTAAGAAATTGCAGTTAAAAATAATGCCGCACATTGTACTTTTTTAAATTGAAACTTTACTCTTCTTTCTTGTGTGCAATTAAGCATATTCTTATCTTAACCTCTAAAAGTGCTTTTAACCGATTCCAAAAAATGTTTCACCAGTGTCAATTGACCTTCAATGTGGACATAGGCTATACTCGTAAAATATAGAATTATCCGGTTTCCACGCCAACGTAGATAAATCTATCGCCATCATCATCATTATCAACCCATTATGTCCCCACCGAGGGGCACCGAGGGGTCGTAATAGTTATTTTTGTCTTTCGCTTACCAGGTACTGAATCCTGACACGCATGAATGTGACATGTATTTGAAAGCCAAGGACCATTTTGGTGTGCTCGATAGCCTGCTGCGTGAGTATTTCAAGTACACGTCGGAATTTATTACTATAAACGTAAACATTTACATACAAACGCCACTAACGCTAGTGGCATTTTTCCGAGCGGTTCCGTGCTTCGCAAGGCACGCTAAGCAGTTGGTGCCGGATGCCGTCGATAGATCGCAGTCGTTAAGCCAAGACAGAGGCGAAGGCTTGAAAACTTCTGAGAGAAAGAGCAGCCACTAGTCTTACAAGCTCCACCATTTCGGACTTGACCCCGTGGTGGAGTATGGCCTAAAAATAAAAACATAGGGACATCCGTATAGTAGCCGTAGATTTTATGGAAAAAAAGAATTGCTCTACTGGCATTATCCAGGGAGGAAACAGGGGACTACGTGTGTATGGAAAAACTGCCGTTGTGTTTCCTCTTAAGGCGGCTTGAAAACTTCTGACAGTAAGACCAGCCACTAGTCTTACAAGCCTCCACCAATCCGGACTAGGCCCCCGTGGTGGAGTATAGCCTATACCTACCTTCCTCAGGGAAGAGACCCGTTCCCCTCGGTGGGGACTGGGTTGATGATGAATATACTTGTGTATAATAAACTTCAACTGGGCGTAGGTATCCCGGCGTACTACACGGTGCGCGCCATAACGCACGTGCAGGTGATCGCGGTACCGCGCAAGTACCTTCTGGAGCCCATCGCGGCCTCGCCGCAGCTAAGGTGGACCATCGAGTTCGTCAAGCACCAGCCGGTAACTGACCCTGCTAATGTAGCATCAGTTGCTTTATGACATTGAAAAGAACATTATTAACTGACCCTTGCTTCTCGATCATGAGGGTCTGGGTTCGAACCACGCATGTACCAATGACTTTTAGTTACGTACATTTGTTTGTACAGCAACACCATTCGCTGATAAATTGTGCCCGGATAACGGCGACAGGCTTGCCACTTGTCACGTTTGGGACCTAATAAACTCGGCAAAACGTGGGTCCAGTTCTAGAGACTGGTGCCTCTGCCTACCCCTTCGGGGATAACGGGCGTGAGTTTATCATCATCATCATTATCATCATTATTAACTGTATTCCGAATACACTTTGTTGACATTTGTCGGAAGAGTCCGACCAGGTGAGACGAGCAACCGACGACGCGAGCTCCGCCGTCTCTACTCACCATAATTCTTCTTTTTAAAATGCCTCTCTATCACTGGAGGTTGGCAGTCAGCTCTTTACAACGGTCTCTGTTCAGTGTGATGGCTGACCCCTGCGTTATACTCCTGAACCGGCGCCGTCCGTGTGTCTGGCCGAATCATTGACGTTTTCTTACTTTCGTAAGAATATTAAATAATGTTTGACATTGCAAGTATTGACTGCACTCATGGGTCTTCAGCTTCTTAGGTAGATGGACATCCACATCAACGTTGTATTAGATTTAAGGTGATTTGAAAAAAGATGCGGTACTTCTTTCGTAATAACTCCGGATTACGGGGATCCCGTGAATGCCCAACGCGCCCTTCCGCATATTTTGATAATTATTATTTTTAATTCCCCATACTCTCTCTGAGAAAAGGCCCTTGCCGTACAGTGTGACGAATATAGGCCACATGTAAAAGCTAACAGGACTCCCGCACGCCAGGAGTACCGCAACATGCTGGTCCGCCGAGAGCGCTTCATCTCGTTCGAGCCGCTGCCACCGACGCCCAACCGCGAGTGCTTCCCCTTACCGCGGAGACACGAGTCTGACCACGAGTACATGCAACCCTTTAAACAGCTTGGCGCGCTGTCCGTACTCAGGTAATCCTACCGTGCCCTTATTCACCCCAGTCTACCCTAAACGCCCAACCCATAGCTGAAGACCACCGCCACACATCACAGCACACTTTTAAACAGTTCGGCGCTCTGTCTATACTCAGGTAATCCTATCCTATCCAGATTCACCCCACCCAACCGAGAGCTGGAGACGACAGTCGGACCATGAGTACATGGTCCGACTGTCGGACCGTGTACTCATGCAATTTAAATAAATAAATAATAATATAATATGCATCATTTTAAACAACTCCGGGTACTGTCCATACTTAGGTAATCCTACCCTACCCTAATTCACCCTACTCTACCATAAACGCCCATCTAAGATAGGGACACCACAGAAAGACCACAAGTACATGCATCCCTTTAAACATCTCGTCACGCTGTCTATACTCAGGTATATAATCCTGCCATACCCTATTCCACCCCATTGTGAGCTGAAAGCATAACCACGAGTTCTTCTCTTCGCCGTGGCGACATGTGTCCGACCACGAGCCACGACCACGAGATACACGCACCTAATTATTTCTTAACTTAGTACGATTGTGGCCTTTGCTTCGGTCTACCTTTCTTATTATGGAGCAGCCTCTATCTTCCCTGCCCTACACAAACTTGTGCTACCTAATTCAGCTTCCCTCCCCTATCCAATACACTCCAAGGAATCTAATTATAGTCTACCAAACCTGCAGCGTTAAGCAACATACGGCGCGTTCAGTACATGGATGGGTTTATATGTCTATGAAAATCGCTGGTGGCATTTTTCCGAGCGGTTCCGTGCTTCGCAAGGCACGTTAAGCAGTTGGTGCCGGCTATCGTCGATAGATGGCAGTCGTTAAGCCAAGTCAGAGGCCTTAAGTCGGCTTGAAAACTTCTGACAGTAAGACCAGCCACTAGTCTTACAAGCCTCCACCAATCCGGACTAGGCCCCCTTGGTGGAGTATAGCCTATACCTACCTTCTTCAGGGAAGAGACCCTTGCCTCTCGGTGGGGACATAATGTGTTGATGATGATGGACCTGCAGCGTCCTGCCCCACCTTCTTTCCACGCATCCTTAACTTTCAGAGTTCCACGAGCATTTAGCTTTTCCAACCTATCTTATAGTATTCCACTGAGAGAGTTTCTATTTGGATGCTTAAATGAGAAGGTTACTTTTTTGAAAATGAAAAGTCAGAAAAGTCATTGGTAGATAATTATGGTTTATACGGGAGATTGATTACACACACAGGTAGAATTTGGGCTTAAAACATGTACACTGAAAAATTCGGGAGACGAGTGGCTGGACACATTATATAGTCGTCAGCGCTTGGTCAGAGAGTCATGATCGATTAGAGCGTCAGCCCTGCCCCACCGGAGTTCCACGCGTTCAAAACTTTCAGATACATCAGCCCGCGCTTCACGATCCGGCCGGACGGGCAGTATCTGATCCGCTACGAGGTGATCCACGCGTGCTTTGCGTTCACATCGGCCATGATCGTGCCTGGATACTGCTACCTCGTGCTGGATTGGCCGCAGCTCTACTACGTGTTGTGGATACTGGAAATCGCGGCGTACTTCGATATGTTAGTCTTATGCGAGATAAAGACTATGAAAATGACTGACCTACCTGCCTGGGCCTAACAATAACAAACAACAATAAGCAAGACCCCACACTAGGATACACTGTGTCGTGGGAACCAGAAACAGCGACGTCACAAACATGTAAACATCCAAGACCTGGACTTTTTTTTTCTCCCCAGCCGGGGATCAAACCCGGGACCTCTCACATGGTAAGCAGATGCGCTAACCGCTACGCCACAGAGGTCGTCATTGATGCATTGATGCGTCGTTGCGTGGTCTGACGAGCTGGTTAAGGTGGCGGGGAGTCGCTGGATGCGGGCGGCACTACACCGGGAAGCTTAAAACCATGAGGGTCTATGTCCTGCAGTGGGCGGCAAATAGCTGAAGATAATGATTGTGTTGATGAGTAAATGAAATGTGAAGTACAGCATCGTCCACCGTGAATAATTCTATGGAATAGGCCCCTGCTTGTTATAACGCTTGATAGAAAATTAAGCTAGACTATCTTAGTGGCTATGACAGGAATACCCCCAGTTTCTTGTCACTTGAACGAAACCTGGTCGGACTCTTCCGACAAAAAGTCAAGTAAGTGTACTCGGGATAAAGTTAGTAACGTCTTGTGCTTACGAAAGTTTCATCTCAAAAAGTCTTTCATCACTTTTCGATTGATTTACAGTCAGATACTTCCAATGCTTTGAATAGTTGTTCGACGAATACTTTACTAGATGACTCCAGACCTAGCGTCTGTTCCTCAGCCTCCAGCGCATGATAGTGGGCTACTTCAACAATCTCGGCGTCATCATCTACCATCCCGCCAGCACCGCCGCCCACTACCTGAAAGGACCTTTTCTCGTCGACCTATTAGCCTGTTTGCCATTGGAAAACATGGTGGAGCCCAAGAGACAGCGCTTTCGTGAGTCTTGCTGAAGATACTTGTTTGTTAGCAAAACAGGTCCGTTCTTGGCACCTCTGTCCCACCAGTATATAGGAAAGAAGACGCTTAAGACGCAAACACATTATTGAAACGCGACGTGACCCGACGCAACGTGACGCGTATTGAGTCAAATCAAATCTCCTATTTTCTATGATCAAAATCATATAGTCATCGCGTGTTGGTAATGTGCGCGTTGCACTTCGGGTGTCGCGTCGCGTTTCAATAGTCTGTTTCCACCTTTAGGTTTTCATTGTCAAAAGTCACGACAATCCAACTTTTACCAAATTATGATACTTTGCTCCACAAAACGTATTATAAATTTAATCGTGTCATTATATCCATTCTGGTGGAAAGTGACGAGAAGATTATTAGAGCTTATTGTTGCATATAAAGGAGACTGCAAAGAGCTGCAAAAGCCCGGCTTGGCTATGAAGCCGTTCCAATCATTTGGTCCCTGGATGATTAGGATCGTAGCTGCTACGTCGAGGAATGGGTGTAGAGTACTCTCCATCTGGATCTGTCGTTCACTGCGTGGGCCGTCTGCTTCTTTATAGTTTTTAAAAGCAAAACAACGGATTTTATCGGATCTTACATCACAATCCGGGACTAGAGTACGAATCCAGAGCCTTGCTCTGCGTGCTCTGCCTCTTTGTCTTGATTTGCGGTCACTTTTATGAAGGGCACGTTGAGCTTGAGACAGCGTAAGGTGGAAGTTTTCTTAGCACCGATATTGTCCTTATTACAGGCCTAATGTACCAAGTGTCTCAGATCAAGCAATTCTGGATGCTGAACCGGTTACTGCAGCTCTACCGGCTGCCCAGCGCCATGATGGTGCTCGAGAAGTTTGTAGAGCGGAAGGACATTTTTCTCATGTAAGATTTAAATATATTTCGTTCCTCTTGCACCTATATGAATGTCACCTATGTTAAACAAAATAAATAATTTGAATGATTGATTGATTGCTTCAAGAGATACAGAATAGGTGACGTTGTAAAAGTACGGTTTGTTATGTATTTGTCAAATAGCGTCCAAGTGGCAGTTTGAGTCCAAGCATCATTGACCGTATCAACGGTCAATGAAGCATCATTGACCGTATCAATTTACTGAAGAGAGTTAAAAACTTCTTCAAATCCGAGCCGTCACGATTAGGTTGGTTAATCTGATACGGATATACTCGGCCCTAGTCAGTTAGTAACACTGAATCGCGAATACTCGGCTCGTCATCTAACCACTTGGAGATATTGCTTTCAGAGTTTAAATGATTTTGTATGTTTTTCTACAATTTTGTTATTTTTATCTAAATTTAGAAAATCATGTGGCACATTCTCCGTTGTAATGATTCAACATCTGATTCTTCTCTAGACCTAGTTCTCACATAAGAGAGGGAACTGATTGTTTCAGCCTGAAGGCGCTGCCGATATTCTTGACGATGCTGAACGTGCTGACTTGCCTCATGGTATTCCACTCCGCGCTCATCTACTACGACGAGAATGACGTCATTGTCACCATCAAGGACGCCAAGGGCGCGACCTGGTTCAAAATGATGCAGGAGGCCTGTGAGTTGGTTACATGCCATAAGATAGATATCTATCTAGATGGAGAACTCTTTATTGCAATTTAAAAAGGAGATTACACAGGTATTTCTTTATCTAAGAGATTTACGTAGTACAATGACTTGACCTCCCAAACTAGGATACATTGAGATATGATGACATTCTCTGGTATGTAGGCAGTCATTACATAGCAATGTGTATCACAGGTCTTTTCTCTGAGAAAGGTGAATTGTGATCATCGCCACAATCCGATGTCAATCATGAGGTTTGGGTACCCATATCCGCATAATGATTTCATCAAAATTTTTAATATAATTTCTTATTCGAGATTATGCTACTATAATTTCACTAAATAGTGATCTTAGTTAAAGTTCATATGAAGCTGATATGGATAAAATTTTAGTAATATACAACAACTAGGTTTTAATTAGGCACTCCTCCAGTTATTAGGAAAAAAAAAAGTTTCATTCCAATAGTTGTCATACTAGTTTTAAGTTGTTTCTAACATAATTATTTCTAATCATAATAGATATTTACATATTGTAAGATTCTAAATTTGTTGCTGAGATTATTAAAGTTAAATATTTGCACACCTTTGCCTGTAGAGTATGCATGTTCCTGTAACTTTACTGTAACGTAATTTTCCATGCTTTAGAATATTTATCGATTTTTTTTAATCTCAGTCAGGTTCAATGCGACGTCTTCGCCGACCTACATGCACCTCGCCTGCTATTTCTGGGTGGTGTACGCATCGACCACAACCGGCTATAACACCATCAAGCCCTACGACCCCGACCAGATGATCGTCATCATCACTGGCATGATGCTGGGTACGGCTCACAGCAGTGTCTTTAGTCTTTATCTCCGCGTTAGACTACTTACTATGTGATTGGAAAAAAGTTCATCTTATTTGGGGTCCGGACCCGTGCTTCGCCTAAGTTCTCCACCTGGGTGAAGCACAGGGACTTCTAAGGTTCCGTGCTCTAACTGGTGACGTTATTGTTCCTTAGTACAGTCAAGTTAATAGAATTCTAAACACAATAAAGATTTAAAAAAACCATATTAACTACCCTGAATAAATTGAAAGAAAGAAAGAAAAATATATTTATTTGACGACACAATACTCAAAAACACAAAATCACGCAACATAATACAACAATCAGCAGAAAACACAAACGGGTGACGGTGGAAATACAAGTAGTTAACAGTTAACACAAAGACAAACTTACAGAAATCTAAATAATCTAACAAAATGTCAGGAAGTTTTAAGTATTGAGTCCCCAAAATGGGCCCGACTCAGCATAATGTTGCAACCGAGAGATCAGTTGCAACGCTGATTTTCAGTCGGGTCCATACTGCGGTTAGTAATGTACGTGTATTTGATTTATTAATTTGCGCCTAATGTGAACAAGAAGGAAATACCATATTATATTTACTTAGATACCATAAGATGTGCAGTGGTAGTGAGAGTAATAAATACGTATTATTATCGGATAAAAAGAATAAATAATAAGTAATATTAATACACAAATAAGATTATATTGAGAGTGTGCCCGGACAAACGAAGAAAAACATCGATGGATCGATGAAATTATTTGTGTGTGGAATGGTGACCTACGGATGGACCTACCCTCCGTTCAAAATTGATCCACAATGCGTGCGCCATTAGTACGCTTTACCCAGGACCAGACACACGACAAGAAACTGAGGTGCGAGGCATCTGTCAGCGGTATAAAGGTATGCAACCACATTCCCATTGGCGTATCTAGGGTTATTTTATAGGGGGGCCCCGGCTCCAAAACTTGATGACCTGCTAAATTAATACCCAACCTATAGAGGCGGCAACAAATCAATCAAACATAATCAATATTACATTAAATTATATTATTATTAATTAGAAAGGAATTATCATCAATAATGCAATTAAAATTTGAAAATGAAAATTTGAAATATAAATATTACATCAAATTAGATTATTATTAATGAAATGGAATTTTATATGCATACGAAATATATACGTATATACACATACATACATACGTGTATATGTGTATATATATATATATATACACACATATACACATATACATATATACATACATATACATACATACACACATACATATATATATATATATATACACATATACATACATATATACATATATATACATATACACACATACACACACACACATATATATACATATGTTCAAAAATTAAGCATGGTTAATTTACGCCAATTATTGTAAATTCTGTTGCTATAAAAAATATAAAAAATAAAAAATATATATACATATTATTATACTTCCGTGTTAGTTATTTTCTCGGTATAATAAGTGGTGCAGTGGCCCCTCTTATACTCTCAGCATGTCGTGCTTGTCGCCAGATAAGTTTATGAAATAGATATGGTCGATTGCGAGTCTGAATAACGCCGAACAGAAGAGTTGCCAACTGCAGTCGTTTGCCAACTGCAGTCGTTAATTGCTAACAGTGATATCGCAAAATACCGATTCTTTATACTTATCGGTAACTAAACGCCGCACCGCAAAGAACACTGTGAGAAAGACCATTCTCTTTATTATATTAAATGAATTTATATTACATTCGCAAATGTAATTAATTCATAACGAAATTTCCTTGGGCCATTTCTTAGAAAAAATCCGTTAATATCCAATAATAAATCGTATTGATTAAATATTTGTTAAATTATGTATTTTTTTATTTACTTGACTGTACTATGGGACAATATCGTCATCAGTTGGAGCACGGGGCCTTATAAGTCCCCGTGCTTCATCCAGGTGGAGAACTTTGGTAAAGCACGGGTCCGGATTCCTTATTTATAAGTTTTTGGAGTGAAAACTTCTTTAGCGGTAATTGTTCTGATCAATGTTGGTACAAACCTTTTTCACCCTCGGATTGATTTCGGTAATCCTGAATCGGAATTTACCTACTCTTCTCCAGTCGGTTCATAACGCTGAATCATGGATGACGCTCGTCGTTATCTACATTTAGAAAATCTTATGAGTTTTCCGTTATGAGAAACCATAAGAACTTATCCTTTTCTTTATTTCTTATAGATTTAATCTTTTGATTTTTTTCATCCGTCAGTAACGATTTTTGCAGATAAAAGTTGTTTTATCAATGTTCGTTCTCTTTGCAAGACGTTACTGCAACACGCTGTATAATCACACCGATTTTGACACTCGTTTGTATTGATAGAACTGATATCGACACCAGGAATTAGGATAATGAATGAAAAGTTTATTTCGGACCATAAAATCCATATAACTTAACCTAATCTTAAAAATATCGAATAAGGATAGTGACGATTTAAATCTGGTTCCCTCAACAAATTCTTGAAGGTATTGCAAGCTGAAGACAGGGCGCTATGGCGCTCACTAGGGGAGGGCTATGTCCAGCAGTGGACTAGTATGACCTGATGATGATGATGATTGTAAGCTCACCTTGTTCCAGGTGCCCTGATCATTACGTATGTGTCAGTGCGGATTATCAGCATCCGCGCCAATGTCAACACCCTACTGGCCGAGTACCAGGAGAATATAAAGGATATAATCGCGTACATGCATGCTGAGCACCTCGATAAGAACTTGAAGAGGTTAATAACAGCTCTGTGCTACTTTCATTCGAAAACGAGTGTGGTTATTGCTTACCAGTACCAGTAGCTTAGTTCTTAGGAGAACACCACCCTCACATCTTAGAAACTTGGTCGGTTCTTCTGATTCTGACAATTACACTGTATCGAAAATTAAATCAATAACTGCAAATTGTCAAAGTAAACCATCACATTGTAGTAGTACGAAACAGGCCCCTGGTGAATAATTCGGTAAGAAAAAGTGAAAGTTAAAGTAATTTAATTACCACAAATTTTACTATTATAAACAATATGTTTTCTTACATTCACACCTTTGTGGTAAAAAGGAGCGGGCTCAGCTTTATTGCCGTGACTGCATGCGTAGTCACAGCGCTGGTTTTCAGCCCATCCCTTTTGATAGTTTCCAAAAAATATAAATCCGACGACGAATCAGAGTAAATTCGTTAGAATAAGTATCGACGTTAGGTCGATAAATGACAGACAACGCATAAATTTGGGCGCTAAAACATAGGTGGCAATGAAACAATCTTCACGGATCACGTTGTGATACCTTGATGGGTGATGCTCAGAACTGCATAATTTCTTTGGCGCATGTACAAGATGCCACCAAAACATACAAATATGTTACAATACAATCTTCAGGGCCAATAAACCTACAATAGATACTTTTTATTGAGTTAGTATGAAAAAAAATGTGCCAAAGCAATTATGCAATTTGAGTCATTTTCTGAGAATCTACCTGATGCACTTTTGCTCTTACAGTATCAGAGTCTATTCTCTGTATCGTATTATTCCCCATTTTACAGGGAAGTGTTGAATTACTACTCACATAATTGGGAGAAGCTTGGTGGCGTCGACTACCGTCACGTGCTCAAGATGTGTCATCAGATCAACCTGCGCACTGACGCTGTGCTGCATCTCTACGGATCCACCTTCGCTCAGGTCTATTCTGAACAGAACTTCCTTGACTTGCTTACTTCAACTATCAGGCTGTTCATCTGTTCAGGGTATACTGTCTTATTGTGTTGCTGTTTCGTCTCCTTCTGCAGGTTGCAATTGGGTGGAATGTTCACAAGTACACAAACTTATAATATTATTATTTCGAATTTCGACACTTATTGGTTTAAAAAAACGATTACATGGGTGCATGATCCGCCGATGACGTCAGTAGGCTGCTGCTATTAACGCCAAACCAATCCAGTCGTCCATTAGTTCCTTTGGAGAAGAATAAATTACGCTAACAGTCGCATCCTTAGTTCGTGATTTAGTAAAGTTTGTAGTTTAATCTGAATGCTGTACACCAAGCCAATTCTTCATAATATTTTATGATGCTTTTTCTTCTGGTGGCTCCCGTGAAAATTGACAATCAGCTCTGTAATTATTACATATCTACAAGCGAATAGAAAAACACAACTCTTCTAAGAAAACTAAGTTGGATTACACATTCCAGCTATGTACTTTATTTGTATTCTTGCTAAAACTTTCGTAAGCATTATCTATTTCGTAACATTATTATGTTTATTCCGGATGCATTTATCTGACTTTTTATCGGAGGAGTCCGACAGGTTTCGCTCTAATTCGCAGAGCTTAATCATGGTCAGCAGAGATGGAAACCTGACAAAAAGTAAAGCATACCCGAAATAAAGTAAAGTTAATTCTATTCTTGCTATTTGACATTTTAAGAATACTATGCTTATTGTTGGGATTCTAAAAAAGCATTCCGGTTACAGTGTCATCTACTAGCGGACAGTGACGTAGCCCTACTGCGAATCCTGGGCCGAACTGTGCGTAGCATGTACTTCCTGAAAAATACACGCCTGTATGAGGTGTCCGACATACTGAGAATCATCTACATTGTAGACTACGGTAGCGTACAGATGAAGGTCAATTATGACGACACCAGACAGCTATTCCGCGGCAGGTGAGCTGATGCAGTATTTATTCATTCATTCGCTGTTCGTTCGGCCGTCCGTCCGTCCGTTCGTCTGTCTGTCCGACAGTCTGACTATCTATGATTAATTGAAACTATTTAAGGTTGGTTAAAATAACCTATTCGTTTTCACTTCCCTTTTGCATCAGGTCATTTTTGTTTTATTGACTTTCGTGAAGACTTCGTCCGACATTATTAACTTTATTCCGGATACACTTAGTTGGTTTTTGGTCGGAAGAGTCCGACCAGGTTTAGCTCCGATTCGCAGAGCTTAATCATGGTGAGCAGCAGTCAAGTAAGTATATCCGGAATAAGTTACTAATAACTTTCGTGTATTTTGTTTGTTCACCTTTAAACATTGTTTCTGTGACAATTTAAAAAAATGTCTTTCTTCGTAATTTGACAGACACAATGAATCAAGTTAACGGATTACGGTTCCATTTGTTACTCTTGAGACATCTCATTGCAGCATCTTCGGTAACCTGCAAGGGCCTAATTCGATTCTGTGCCCCGTCGAGGTCGTGGCCGAAACCGATATCCACCTGCTGCAAATCAACGCTAAGGCGTTCCACAATATCATCTCCGACTTCCCCAGCGTCCGGCGCAAGATGATGCGTCTATGCCAGGAAGGGGAGGTGGGTTGGTTAGAACATTTGTCTTGGCATAATCAAGAGACATAAACATTACAGTAGTAACAAAATTAACATTAGCGTACAAATCGAATTGCCATAATAAATTACTATTCTTTCTTTCTTTCTTTCCATACGCACCTATGATTAAAAGCATCTAAATTGGCATCCTATAATGTTAAAACATTATTATTATCTTCGTTAGTATCCACGAGACACCCCGTTACTAAAGTCTTATTTTTTAGACGACTGCCTAATAGGATTGGGCATGTCATGTTTTCAGTATTCATCTAATTTTTATAAATGGATGGTCCAATTCGAGAAATCGCTAAGTCCAATTTCATACAATTGCAAAACGACGTAAGTCCAAAAATCGTGAGTTGAACTTACGTCGTTTTGCAATACGGTATTTGACACTATCAACAATAAATTGTTTAATATGCTCGATTAAAACAAAAATTACGAAATGTTTCGGAAAATGTATCTCTTTTACTCATTTACTAGTTATTACAATTTTTAAATAGATGAAACGTAAAAAGAGTGCTCTGAAAAGTGACGTCACAAGCAAGTATTTTCATCCAAAATTCCGTTTTAAAAGTAACTCATTTGACATCCTGTCAAATACCCAATTGTATGAAATTGGACTTAGCGATTTCTCGAATTGGACCATCCAAATGCTCGTTTCTTTAATTAATTTTTTCTAAGCGTCATATACTTCAAAATGGGCTCAAGCCTATTTAAAGAAAGAGAAGTTTATGACAGGTGTTAGAATTCCTCCTCCAGAGCTTCCTCTTAACATCCCTCTTTATCATTGGAGGTTGACAGGCGGTTCTTTACAACATTGTTTAAGTGAAATTGTGAATACTCTTCCGCAGTTTTGACACCTGTCCACGCCTTTCTATTGCACTACCAGAAACATCTTTCATTGAGCGATATAAGGTTAGACTTGTTTTTGTCGTGTTTTTGACTTTTGTAAAAACTGTTTTTTTTTGTTTTGTTATTCTAGTGTTTTATTGAGGGCATCGACTTTGATCAGGCTTCGGTCTCCAAGGTCAAGGAGAAGGTCATGCGCCAGGTGGTCTCCTTCTTCCATTACAACTACGCCATCATCCAGGTCTATCTTATCCTGGTATCGTTTGCGAGCGTTCTCGCCGACATGTATAATGTTGGTTTCCAGATTAACACGTTAGTTACTTTTCTATATTTTGTTTTTTTTATTGTTATCGTTTTAGAGCACAAGCAGCCATAAATCGTACTGATGACGATTGAAGGTTTTTTTTATCCAATAGTTCGAATTATAGGGCCCGTGGAGGATGGTGCATCAACACGAGTCCAGAAAAATACATTTTAACTTACTATTCTAAGCCGAGTCGGCGGAAGGTCCGTGGATGCGAATGGCGAGAGACCGTGTGAGATGGCATTTGGGGGGAAAAGCATATACCTACCCAGCGGTGGGCAGCGGTGGGCGAATGATGATGATGATGATGATATTATTTTGTTTGGTTTTAACACTTTATGGCCTTATAAACCTTTTTGTCCTTTACTTTCTTTTCTTTCTTATTATAGCCGCCTTATTAATCTAATAATGTATCACCTGTTAGCAAATGGTATGTGCTGAAAATCAGCGCTGCGCTGATGTTCGCACACGCAGCATTAAGCTGATCATATCCTTATTATCATTAATTTCATATGTTATTATATTTACAACCATTTTTTTATTTTATTATCCGGACTAGTCCCCCGTGGTGGAGTATAGCCTATAGGTACCTTCCTCAGGGAAGAGACCCGTGCCCTTCGGTTGGGACAAAATAGGTTGATGATGATGTTTTGGTCCGGATCAACTTAAGTTTTTTTTACGAAAGTTTTAGCTCAAAAATATGAAACCATAATTTAGCTCCCATCGTTTTGTTCCAGTCTCACTATGATGTTGATTCTGTATGGCTTGGACGCTGCATTCTACGGTAAGGTGGTAATTCTGATAGCGATACCAAGGGTGGCAGGCACGGACTACGATTTGAAGAAACTTCTGGAGGGAACTAGATCATCGTACGTAAATAATAATAGTAACTTCCACTCAGCACAGCGATCTGAAACCTGACTGAACGTCAAATGTAAATGTACGAATCACCCACCTATAAAATGTGCTTTATGATTATAATTATGGAATAATAAGTCATATTGCACTACTCTTACGCTCGGTTTCTAGAAGAGCGATCAAATGTTAATCTCACGTCAAGCTAATTTCAGCCAATCAGGTGCCGGTATTTTGAATTAATCTTAGATTAATCTCTTGTTACATTTGAACACTCTTTCAGAAACTGAGGCTTAGTATCATTGTTGGCAGGTATTACAAGTCCGAGCTGCGATACGATGTAGTGTCATGTCTTCCAGTGGAGGCGTTCTGTCTACTCGCGCCAAAGGGGACACGACGGCTGATGTGGTTCTCCTTTCTGCGTCTAAACAGGATGTTTCGCATTGTAAGAACATATTTAAGATTATTTTGTAAGATTTTATTTTAAGTTGTTATAAAGCGAAAGTGATTGGTCAGAATCGTGCCGGTCCCAGTCCCTGGTCTTTGCCTACCCGTCTGGGATACAGCGTGAACTTATGTGTATGTACTTATGTACATAATGCTGTTACATTAAATTTCACAATTAAAAAAATAACAATATAACCTAAATAACATGTTTTTCATAAAAATTACGTGCAAAGGCATACTTCATTCTAAAGAAATTTCTTCCAGCAGGTTCCTAATGTATTTATTTTTTCTGTTGTGTACAATAAAGAGTTCTAACATAATCTAATATTAAATAAAGTAGCAAGTAATTAACTCACCATCGAATATTTGGTCATTGTTTATAATTTCCTTTTTCATTTTCACTACGTACATAGTCACTGCAAGAAAAATGCTTTATCTCCCCACTATCGTTGATTTCAACGCCGGTTCGACCTACCACGCGCGCAAAACGCGCGAAACGGTTGTTTGTTTTCCTTTGTCTCTATTTTATTTTTCTTGTTTTGTTGACTCTTGTGTATTTTGTTTATTATGTACTTTTGTCTTCATTGTGTTTCTGTGACAATACTAATAAAATCTTTCTTTCTTTCTTTCTTTCATCATTCTAGCTGTTATAATCTCATCACATAGACGACTAACCCCCGGTTTCTCGAACGTTAACAGTCTGTTAATCTACTGTTAACAGCTGTCAGTTGTTTTTTTTTGTATGCACTTTTGACAACTGACAACTGTTAACAATAATAGATTATAGACTGTTAGCGTTTGAGAGACCGGCTGTAAATCCCTCCCTCATCATCAACCCATTATGTCCCCACCAAGGGGCACGGGTCTCTTCCCTGAGGAAGGTATAGGCCATACTCCACCACGGGGGCCAAGTCCGGATTGGTGGAGGCTTGTAAGACTAGTGGCTGATGGTCTTACTGCCAGAAGTTTTCAAGCCGCCTTATGGCCTCTGACTTGGCTTAACGACTGCCCTCTATCGACGGCAGCCGGCACCAACTGCTTAACGAGCCTTGCGAAGCACGGAACCGCTCGGAAAAATGCCACTAGCGTTAGTCATAGACGGTGACCCATCCATGGACTGAACGCGCCGTATGTTGCTTAACGTTAGTGATCGCTTAAGATCACTCAGGCAGCCCAGGCTACGAGCGATGCAATCCCTCCCTAACATTTTGTATATTCTCACGTCCTCTTCCTGTAGGCAAAATACATTTCTGATATTCTCAGGTGACGATCTACAAGCGTCTGATGCAATATCACGAGCAGCTGTATATCAACTTGACTCTCACAACGGTGGCCTCCACTCTCATCTGGTTCTCTCTCTTCATCCACGCCGCCACCTGCCTATGGTACTTTATCGGAATGTGGCAAGAGACCTACAGAGCCAAGTCCTCGTGGATCTATGACAGTAACATAAACATAAACTAAACATTTACATACAGGCGCATTCATTGCTTCCGGCCCCACGCTAGGATACCCTATGTCGTGGGAACCAGAAACAACGACATCACATGAAAATATCGGTATCCTAGTGTGGGGCCAGAAGCAATGTAGTATGTGCCTATATGTGAATGTTTATGTTACGTTTGATAGGGCGATTCCTTCTCTATTTCTCGCGCGTGGGATAGGAGACCATGCTAACGCAGCTGCTAACTGTTACTATTTTTCATTGTAGGCACTAATTGTATTCATTTTAAACCTATTTTATTCAGATTTGGTTCACATGTAGACATCAATCAATCATCTAAGCAGTAGGTACACTCCTGGAAATCGGCGTCCGCCATTGCACATCACTTCCAACCCACCTGTAATAACCGTTGATTGAAATCATTAAGATGCGTGGAGCTTCTAAATCATTAGTTAATCTCATTAGAAAACTTTAACCAGTATTATCAATTTCTCGACTTAGTTTTAAAGATTATGCCAGTATTACCAAGGCTGAACGAAACGAAAATTAGGTATGTACCTATCTGAACTATATTCTATTTACTGAAGCGAACGACTAAAGGTAAACAAAGACACAGCATCTCTCAAACTTACATCTCACTCAAAATAGCTCATGCACGCAGCTTTGCTTGCATCGTTGTACTATTATGTATTCTGTGGCATCGTATACATCGGTTTGGCAGTATCAGCGTTGGGTCCGGCTCGCTCGCCCATATTTTCCGTTTCGTAGTAACAAACACAAAGTATAAAACAACTGGACGGTGGACCAAAAAACTTTACCAATACCTTATTTACAATGATGAACAGACTAAAGATAAGTTACCTATTTTATTTTCTTAAGTCGCACTCCCATCAACAACAACGTCAATCTTACTTTTTTTTTTTTTCTTTAATTAAAAAAGAGGTTCGTAGTCCGCTCTCCATACTTCTTCCTACACTTCGCGTAGCCCTTTAGCATAAAATAGTCGATCATAATCGGCCTTTAAACAAAAGTCCGTCATCTTTCCTAGTTGCGAACATATTTGGCACCAGTAGGATCGCTTTTATTTGAGGACCACTGAAATTGTAGGAATTTTTTGGGGCATAGATCTCTTAAGCAAATGGTATTTTCATGATAAAATAAAATATTAGTTAAATAAACTGCAAGTGGGGGATAAATCAGGTAATAACAGTGTTATTGTGTTAATTGCTTAATGGTATTTATTAGGCATATCGTTCTGTATAACTTTGCTAAATATTATGCAGTGTTATAAATGTGGCATATTGAAAAACCAAATTTTTGACATGTTGACACTTAGTCGTTCGCTTCAAAAAATAGACTGTAGACCACTTCTTTACTACGGTTTCCAGACAAAGGCAACTCGCATTGCAAGAACGCTTACGTGTGCGCGCTTTACTTCGTCTTCACCACCTTCACGCAGAACGGCGTCGGCGACATCATGCCCACGCAAGTCACTGAGGTGGGTGCTTTGCTCAATTTCTGTTTACTTCAGGCATCAATTGCGCAATTATAGTTTGTTAAATAATTCACATTTATAATTCGGAAGAGTCCGATCAGGTTTAAGCCATCTCCGTGTGGAGTTTCTGGATCTTCCATCGGACGCGTCCCCCGGGTGGCGGATAGGGGAACGCCCTCCAGATATGGAGGGTACCGGCTTCGGCCGGCGCGGACCAAAACCAGAGGGAGGGGGACGTCCAGTGGCTTGCGCTGCTGGATGTCCCGCGGGGTCCACCATGAGCCCCGCACCCGTAACCCCACATTGAGCGGGGCCGGGGGCCTTCGGGCCGCGAGGAGACAACCTCTATAAAAAACACACGGTGGGGGCCCTCTCTATGTCCCTCTGTCCAGCAGAGGGCATGGAAGAGGGCTGGAGGGGCGGGGAGAGGCGCGAGATCCACAAGCCGGGCCTGGGAGGGACATTGCGGGTGGTAAGCTAGGGACCAGGGACTGGGCACCCCATATGGTCTCTGGCCGAGGGGTGTTTTCTTGGGAGGGCATTCGATGGGCCGAGGATCCGGGCAGAGGGCCACAACGGGTCCTCGGTGGTTGGAGGCTTGTGGAGCTCGCGCCTCTCCGCCGGGAGAGCCGGTGGCGCTTGGGACGCTGCGCGGACCTTGCGCCGCCGGTTGAGGGAGGGTCACAGACGGCAGTTTGGGGGACCTGCCGTCCGATATCGTGACGGGAGAAGGGGGTGGGGGGCCCATGCCCCTTCTCCAGTGAGGGTGGGCCCGACTCCTTGCGAGTCGGGTCGACGTCGCCGGGGCGCCGCTGTTGCATTCGCACTGTGGTCTACCACTAGCGAGATCCGGCGGCGCCCCATTGCACGAGCGACAGGACGGCCCCCGGGGTGTTTTAGGAGGTATGCCTCTCCTATTATTAGGAGAGGAGAGTCCGACACACGGCCGTCGCCCTCCCCCAAGGGTGGCGGTTATGGTGCACAAAGCATTTCACCCCGTTAACAAAAAACAAAAACAAAAAAAAAAAAGTTTAAGCCATCTATGATGTGTGCTTACGAAAGTTTCAATTTATAATTCATCATCCTATCTATGATGATGAATTATGAACTCAAATAGAGAAAACATTATTGCACAACCGCAGGAGAAAGAACCATCAACCAGCCTCTGCCCATTGCTGGGTTGTTTTTCCCCATCACACCGGCTGAAATAACTTATGTCAACGTCAAGAATATACATTCAGCTGTATTTATTGTGATATTTTATCCGCTGCCTACGGGCCGTATTTGTAGCGGAGAAAATGGCTACGGGCCATTTTAGATCTAGATCTAGATAATTTTAGAGGTAAAATCAGCCCACTCTAAACTCATCCACTGAGGCATTGGCCCCGTCCAGTGCTCGCCACTTCTTCCTATCCTTATTGGCCATCTTCACCAAACCGGTGCAAGCAACTATTAGGAACTGGAAAACGCAGAGGGCGGCACCCACCAGCTCACTGAACGGAAGATCTAAGGCAGAAAAGAGTCATCATCATCAACCCATCATGTCCCCACCGAAGGGCACGGGTCTCTTCCCTGAGGAAGGTATAGGCCATACTCCACCACGGGGGCCAAGTCCGGATTGGTGGAGGGGTTAAGAGAAAAAGAAAAGAGTGCCAGTTATAATTTCTGTTACGGTCTTCCGAAGTGAATCTGGGCTGACCATGTCTGCCGTATGAGCATAGATAGGTGGGCCGAAATTGCGACCGACTGGGTTCCGCAAAATGGACTCCGACATCGCGGCAGACCAAGGCGAAGATGGCGGTACGACCTAAATGCGTTCTTGCCGGGATGGTGCGAGGTGACTGGAGATAGAGAGATGGATAACAGGAGGCCTTTGCCCAGCAGTGGGAGAGGCTACTCAAAGTAATTGTGCCGACTAGAGATCATTGCAGAAGTTGCCCCTATAATGGTCCAATATACTAATTTTGGCAGTTACCACGGATTCAGTCGAATCCAAACCATCACAATCTGCATTTTGTTGGATTCCTCACGACCGAGTGTTCCGAGTGATCGCACCGTAATATCTTGCGTACATACTGAGGTACCGGCAGGTGGTGTTTGTGTGCATCCTGATGGTGACCTCAGTGATGCTGTCCATGATTTACGTGGGCGAGTTCTCCAACATCATCCAGTACAAGTCTTTCCGATCCTTCGCTTACTACTGCAAGTACCTGGAGCTGCAGGTGAGTGGACTAAGACATTTCGATTACAGTACCTAAGTATTTTTATCACACACTAGACCCTCAGGTTCATAATCTCTAGGTCGTACGTTCGGGCCCCACGTTGGGTGCCAATGTCGCGCTAGAAAGAAACGACAGAATACAGACAGCAACCGACGACGCGAGCTCCGCCTCTGCTCACCGTGATTAAGCTCTGCGAATCAGAGCGAAACCTGGTCGGACTCCTCCGACAAAATGTCAAGTAAGTGTATCCGGGAGAAAGTTAATAGTGACTAAAGTACAATTATTTATTTACAAATATATATACACTAGTGAGTTCTGGAAAGAGTCTTACGCCAGGTTAAGTTATTAATTTCCACACAACACAATCATTTGCCAAGTCCGTTCAGCTCGGGAAAGCTGCTGATAGGTGCTCCCCTAATATTAATGGGATGATGCGCCGATCTCTCTGGGAACCCGCCGAAAACCGTAGAACAGAGGGCAAAAGTGGGTGAGATAGGTCAGCGTGCGCTTACCACATTGATTCATGCAATTGAACGTAATTTAGCAAAAAGGTTCCAACCCACATCATCAACCTATTATGTCCCCACCGAGGGGCACGAGTCCCTTCCTTGGGGAAGGTATAGGCCATACTCCACCACGGGGGTCCGGATTGGTGGAGGCCCAACCCACAACATGGTAATTTTTGAGTTAATTATACCAAAATGATCACTATGCTCTATATTTTAAGACTTGTAGCGATCAGATGAGTATGTGCACAGTTATGGCACATGGTAGTCAGCCCAAATGTATGGAGAAGGTAAAGTAGCTTGCCCAAAAACTCAAATAATAATATCTCAAAACTCACTTTGTGTGGGTTGGAACCTTTCTGCTAAACTACGTCCAATACGCTACTTGACTCGTATCAAATTGGACGCGATAAATGGATATTTCTGTAGTATCTAACGTAAGAAACCGAAATATATTGACTTTGCTAAGTAAATATGCAGGATGGCTGCAAAATTTGCATTAAAAAAAATATTTTTCGCTTTTAAATCGGAACAGTGAAAACACTATCCGCCATCTTGAAAGCACCTTTGGTTGTAAACAAACATCTGTCAGTCGTGCGTGCGTAGGTTCTATTATGACTCATACTTCTTTCGTGGCACGAACTCTACCTATGTTGAATGTCAAACTTTGTTTACAAACGTAGAGGACTTCAAACCATAGAGAAAAATGGCGGACCGCGTTTTTGGCTGTTTAGCAAAGCAACGTTTTAAAATAATGTTTGTGTTGCTTTTAGGTCCTCAAAAAATATACTAAAATATTTTTTGGTCTTATGGAAGAGATATTTAGCATTTAAGATATACTTGAAAAAAGAGTCAAGTAACGGGTTGAATGGAGCTGACATTCATAGGAGTTCATGAAGAATAACCGCGTGTCTGCCAACCTGGTAAAGCTGGTAAGCCGGTACGCAGTGCACCTGTGGCGGGACTCGCGCGGCGAGCAGCTGCCCTACTTCCTGAAAAAGGCGCCCTACTGCCTCAAACTCAAGGTCATGTCCGGGGCTTACATGAAGCACCTCGTAGTGGTGAGATCGGCATCATCTTCAGCCTATAGACTATTTGACAGTGTGAAAAAAACAGTATTATTTACACGTATTCCTATAAACGATGAGTCTTAAAACCGCTTTTAACTAAAAAACTATTAAAAATTATTATTTTGTAAAAAACACAAGATAAAATTTCATAATTTCGTATCTGCCACTATGGTATCGAAAACGGCCTGGATCGGCTAATTCTATGATGGCGTCACATGTCAGTAAAAATGGCGTCTGTCATTCATTCGTTCTTTCTTACGTTCATTGGTTGGTTTATTCGGAAGTGACGTCATAATTCCTGTGCAACGCCATAAATTGCCCAAGATAGCGTTTTGGCGGCTTAATTCAAAAGTAAATTTTCGTTTGCCTTTTTCCCAAGAAATACACAAAATAATTTAAAATAACCATTTTCTGAGGATTCTATCAATACCAACAAAACATATGAGATGGTTTTCAGAAATTTGTCAAATAGCCTGGTTCCCTGCTCCTCATCGATCTTCAGCCTATTGACCTCCCTCATGTATTTCCAAGTTTCCCAGTCCAGTGCCGCCCGCATACAGCGACTCCCTAGCGTGACATAGCCTTGATTCTGTTAGTGTATTATAGTTCAATTAGAGATACACAGTCGGGTTACGTGACGTGTTTTTTCATACCATTGAGGCCTAGGTTGTTTGATATATGTGCGCGCGTAGACTTGAAGCAGCAATGAAAATAAATACCCGTGTTCGTGCAGTTGTTATCGTACTACAATGTATTAACAGAATCTAGGTCCACCAGTCTGGTCGTCAAGATATTAGAGTTCCATGTGATCCAAATAATTTATATGGTGTTTGCTCTAAGTCAATATCTTACCAAAACATACACCTATGTAAAAAAATGGCCAACATCTCGTTCCAAAAAATTACTTGATATGTACTCGTAAGAACGTGTTAAGTGTCTCCACGGAATTAAAAGAGTTTTGATTAACAAGGAAACATTTTTATAAATTTTAATGGAGAGTGGGTAGGATTCGTACACCGGGAGCATTCGTACAACGGCAATAATTCTAATACGCAAAATAGTGGCGCCTTCGTATCTGTGTATGTGATGCCTACTCACACGCATAATCTAACCGCGGAGTGGCTCGCCCGTGCGGCCGCCGACTTCGATGTGATAGGACGTTACGTGTTTTCGCTTCGCGTAAGTAATTTTTCGATGCAACTTTAAACGTGTTATTCTTTTATAAGTTTAGCTCCCATTATTAAACTGATTCTTTGTGGTGTTTGTATACATATTTCAGTTTGTTATTTCGACATTTACTTGAAGATAATCTCTGCAGTTATTTTTATTTTCAATATATTAGTAAAATTACTTGGTTGGGGTAGCTTCGTATACAGGTCTGAACGGGGTGGATTCGTACTGTACGAATGTACCTTACGTATGATATACAATGTTTATTGTCGTAGCTGATCGAGCTTGATTTGCCATCGACATCTGCTCAAGGATTAGTAACGCCAGAAATGATCTTACCCTACCCTAAAGTGGCTAGAGATGTGACCAAAAAGTCCAAAAAAAGTAACCAGCAGATACTCCAGAAAAAAAATTGGCTAGACGAAATAGAAAAAGCAACACAGTTGAAGAAGCAAGAGCAAGAGATAAAACAAAGAGATGAAGAGGGCATTCAATTTTATATCGGGTAAAGATACCTATGTATATTAAATAAACCAAAAAGAAAGAGGCAAAGTTCCCGTTCTCCCATTGAAGAGATTGCTGAAGGATCTGATGTGGAGAACGAAACTGCAGTTTTAGCTGAATTCGTAAAAGAGAAAGGCTTTATTCTAGTGAAGTTCGAGAAGAAAAAATCTTTCAAATACTATGTTAGTCAGGTGATCACAAAATATAGTCCCACTGTGTACAAAGTTTAATTTATAAGAAAGAAATCTGGCGCCTGGAAATTTGTTTTTCCTAATAACACAGACGAAGGGATTGTTTACATATCAGACATCGTATATACGAGTAAAATATATTGCCGGAACCCAAACATGTACGAAGCTACCCCGTGAGTGGGGTAGATTCGTACGATTTCCACTTTTTTTTTAAATCGTCATAGCTTGGCCACACTTCTTTCTATGAACAAGTCGTCTAAGGGAATATTGTAGCCAAATATATAAGCAATCTAGCATTGCTCAAATTGTTTTTAAATAGCGTTTAGTTTTTCTGCTATAGGGCTCGAAGTGAAAAGTGTACGAATCCTACCCACTCTCCCCTACTTGTAAAGTTCTTATAGAGTGGTGAATAATTTTACAATGATAACTTGTCAAATAAACACGCTTTGGGTCGATTGTGTAATTTATTACACAATCGACCCAAAGACAGCTAACAAAGGCAGCAAAGAAATCCATTATAACCATCTTCTCTAATGCTGCTACCTAAATAACAAAATTCCATAAATATCATCTACAAACATAACACAAGATTTGTTACTTTCTTACTAAAGTAGGAAGAAATTCTGCATTTATCCCAATCTTAAAAATAAGTCAAATTGAGCTTTTCAAAAATAAGATGTACTGAACTCATACAATTTTCATGAAAATATAAAAAAACAAAAATCAAAATCAAAAATTTATTTCAACGTAAAGAATTTACGTCATGTCACGTCTGTCATGCTAGCTAACAGTTTATAGATTTCAAGATAGTTTTGGTAATATCTGTCAGCTACTAACCCAATCACTTAGTCTTGTTCCGGTCCCAAACATAGAATTGTCATAAACTACAAATTGTCGTTTTATGAAACACTGCCGGACTGTAATATTTACATCTCTTAGTCTGTAAATACCCATGTGCCCAATTAAATCATCTGCTTCAAATAACATTGCGTTACAAATGAGCGCCTCGGGTCGTGAACGTCAATTAGATTTTAGAAAAACATTCTCATCTCGACCGCGGTGTTCGCAGAATGAAATTAGTGTCAACCGTGCGAAGGAAGCGACTGCAATAAAATGCTAGGAACGTTCCTGAGCCACTGCCAACTTTATTGTGTGCAGTGTTGTCCCATTTTTCGAGACTCTTCAAACATCGTGGTTCAGAAATAAACTCCCTGCTACGTCATCAATACTTACTATTTACTGTGCCGGCTCAGCGACCCGAAGTGGGTCTTGGCCTCCGATACAAGAAGTCTCGTGTCTCTGTTCTGTGCGGTCTCCTGCCAGTCGCCCGCCTAGACCACACGCAGCTTCTTGGCCCCTTCGTATTTCTTCCTAGCTTCACCGCTCGATCCTCTTCCATCATCATCATCATCATCAACCCATTATGTCCCCACCAAGGGGCACGGGTCTCTTCCCTGAGGAAGGTATAGGCCATACTCCACCACTGGGGAGTAGTCCGGATTGATGGAGGCTTGTAAGACTAGTGCCTGGTCTTACTATCAGAAGCTTTCGAGCCGCCCTAAGGCCTCTGAGTCGGCTTAACGACTGCCATCTATCGACGGTAGCCGGCACCGACAGCTTAACAGAAAAATGCCACTAGCGTTACTCATAGACGGTCGCCGTTAGTCAAGATCACTCAGGCGGCCAAGACTACGAGCGGTCCTAGTACCTAGGTCCTCAGTATCAATAGTATCTTACAATCTTTAAGGCTTTCATGTGGTCATCTGAAGGGCCGGATCGGAGACGGCTCTGTTTGATTTGTACATAGATACTGAAGAAAACGTCACCAGGATCAGCATTTTTTCACTAACATGTTTTTTAACATTCTCTAGAACAAGATGTTCATGGATTGCGAGCCGGCCTTCCTTCGGCAGCTGGTGTGCTACCTTCGCCTTTATAGTTACAACGAAGGTATTGAGAAAATCAGAAATATAATAGAAACTACGTAATTTCATGTATCGATTGTGATCTGGCAATATGGTCGGACTCTTCCGACAAAACGTCAAGTAAGTGTATCCGGAATAAAGTTAACTCCTCAGGCCTACGTTCAAACTTAAATATGGATGTGTTTAACACGACGAACTTAATGCTACAAGCATTTTCTGCCAGTCAACCGCTCCGTTCTACATTACCGTTCTCTCCAGATACTTAGCTGTTCACAGACATGTTCGTGGTGAAGCAAGGCGAGATCACCGACTGCATGTACATCGTCCACAAGGGACAAGTGGCTGAGTGCACCGAAGACGACACCGATACCGGGCGCATGTTCAACGCCAGCGACCAGTTTGGCCTGGTGAGATTTTCCTCAGAGGAAGGACTCTCTTAGTTTAAAAGTTCATTTTGGTGTTAATGCCTGGGCAAAAACTTAAAAGGCTGAATCTGAATCCTCATCAACCCATTATGTCTCCACCGAGGGGCACGGGTCTCTTCCCTGAGGAAGGTGTAGGCCATACTCCACCACGGGGGCCAAGTCCGGATTGGTGGAGGCTTGTATAACTAGTGGCTGGTCTTATTAATGTCAGAAGTTTTTAAGCCGCCCTAAGGCCTCTGACTTGGCTTAACGACTGTCATCTATGGACGGCAGCCGGCACCATCTGCTTAACGTGCCTTGCGAAGAACGGAGCCGCTCGGAAAAATGCCACTAGCGTTAGTCATAGACGGTCACCCATCCATGCACTGAACGCGCCCGATGTTGCTTAACATTCGTGATCGTTTAAGATCACTCAGGCGACCTGGGCTATGAGTGATTCACTACACATTAAGTATATATTGTTTTACGGATTCACTCAGAGACGAGTAACCGAACGACGCGAGCTCCGTCTCTGCTCACGCTGATTAAGCTCTGCGAATCAGAGCGAAACCTGGTCGGACTCTTCCAAGAAAATTAAAGCAAGCGAATCCGTAAAACAATCTATTATGAAAATATGTATGTTCAAATTGTGGCAATGAATCACTGTCCCCGAAGAGTGCAGACGTATGTTAATAATAGTTACGTATGTTAATAATAGTTCCGTAAGTTATGAAAAAAAAGGTTTTTCATTATTATTGAAATTGACTGGCATATACAAGTGACTGTCAATAATGTTTATAGGCCATTGATGTTAGTATAAACTTCTGCCTGTATATCGGAAGCGTAGGCAGAAAACTGTATCTGCCACATTCCACAATCTTGACATAACTCTTTCACTTCATCCGAATTCATTAGTAGTTACATGCATGAACCCCAGTTTCGGGTATAACCAAACAAACCGTATTTCCTTCTAAATTCAATGCTACAGGTTATGTGATTTAGACATGCCACACGCCGTGTATAGCAGTAAGAATCGCTGGAGAATTTACTTGCCTCTCCCTTGATGCATTTGACTGATTTCAGCTGCAAGGCCTGCGGTACGACTATCCTTTTCCCTTCTCTTACCGCACCATCTGGAAGAGCCAGGTGCTGTCGCTTCAACTGCGTGACTGGGAGCAGCTCATGATCCTCTTTCCGCTCAGCCGCGACGTCATATATCGCAACATCGCACGCCACCAGCCCGACGGCTGGCCCCACTCTGGTGACCCCTCCCTCCCCAACGAGCTCCGTTACAAGGACATCGACATACGCAAACCCATCTTCCCCACGGAGACTGAACGCGAGGAGACACAAACCGGTGAAACCTTCCAGCACGACTACCGCAAATACCACTTCGATCAGAACCTCGAAAGTAGCACCACCAGCTTCCGCTTGAAGTCTGCCCTGAATGCGAAAGACCCGAGGGAGGAGATCGTGAATGAACCACCTTCTACCAATAACCATCGTGAGCCAACCACTAAACAAGCTAGGCCAGTGAAGAGCATTATGAAGCACGAAAGCGTAGCGGCGAGCGACCACACAACAGAAAGCGAAGCTATGGTGGAGAAGTTCGAGAAACACATAGCTACTGTAGAGTTTGATGATTATTTAACTAAATCAGATAAACATATAGATAAACAAGAAGAAGAAGAGGAGGAGAAACTTATTGGTACTGTAGATATGGACAAACAAGACGTTATATCAGTGAAACCCGATATAAAACCCATTGTCGGACCAATGGAATCCAGTGTAAAATACGATATTAAACTAGTAGAGTCTGACACAAAACACATTCTTGAACAGGTAGAGTCCGACGTGAAGCACCAAATGATACCTTATGAATCGAGGACCGATGAAACAAAGCTTGTTACGACAACAAACCTAGATCAAGTGAAGCACGCCCAAACAATGCCACGTCACAAATCAATAGATCGAGAAGATAGAAGAGGTGAAGAGTTTGTCACTTTGATAGACATATATCAGGATTCAGATCCAGAAAAGTTAAAGCACCCTAAACCAATATCTGAAAAAAAAAAAAATAGTAAAATCAATGTTAGCGAAGAAGATAAATTAGATGATTATGAAGAAGAGATCACAACAATAACCATGGATCCAGAGAGAGACCATATTTTAGCGCTACATCCCATGAGAGATCCAAATGATCTCAAAGATAAATTGCATGAAAATAAATATGATATTGCAGAAACCTCGAGTGATAATAAAAATGTTATCACAATAGATATTAATCAACGTATAGACAATGCACTGCAGAAACCTTCTAAGATAGTTCCTATTTTAAAAGAGCACCACGACAATATAGATGTAGACAAGACAAGCGGCGAAAAACTTGTCGCCACAGTAGATATGGATCAAGTTAAAGCTGACTCGACGCTGAAACGTATGAATGTGGATAAAAAACGACACGATGAATTAGACACAGCAAACAAGACCAACGAAAAACATGTAAAACTTAAGTTAGACCCGAGACAATTAGGTCAAATAGATAAGAAAGAGCAAGATTTTATTACAATAGATATGGACCAAAAGTTAGACGTTAGAAGTCTAAGACGCGTAAGAGAATCGCACGAAGACATCACACAATATCAGGAATTAGATCCAGAAGATAAAAGAGGTGAACAATTTGTCAATGTAATAGACACAGATAATGACGATGACATGACAACAAAAAAAATGGAAAAAGAAAGGAAGATGATTCCTGAGGATGAAAATCGAGACGACGCAGTTGAAGAGGATAAAAAGGGAAACTTAACCGAAGTAAATATGGATCAAGGTAAAGTTATTATAGATCTTAAAAATCCTACGATCAGTCAATCTCCAGAGGAGCATAGTGAGGAAATATTAGTTGATCTTAAGAGCGGTGAAAAGCTTATTACCGCAATAACATCTGATGAAGATGAAGACATAATACCACTCAAACGTAAAACACATCAGTATCACGATATTACTTATAATTATCAAAAAGAATCCAAGCAATCTGATCAGAAACATCACATATTAAAGATAAAACCGTCAAAATCTGATACAGCTCAAGTGCAACTTCTTCCGCATCGTGTCATAGATGTAACTCCAGAAAGAAACAAAACAAAAGAGGAGGAAGGAGAAAAGGAAGTAATTTCAATAAATATAGTTGACAGCAAAGCGACACCAATTACGCGAGAAGGGAAAATTAGTAAAAATATTTATTCTGAAGGCGAAGAAGAAGAAATTATGACTACGATTGACATGGATGCTGAAAAATATAAGCCACCAGACGATACGAATAAAAAAATACCGGATAGAGAGAATGACAATGGTACAAAGCATCATGTAAAGGATTCAGAGGGTAATAAGTTAGCTTCCGAAGTGGAAAGCAGAAAAATCAAACCAAGCGTGTCCTTTAAAGACGATCAACATTCGAACAAGCCTCCTGATGCTTAACTTAATTTAGATTAAAAACTGTCGACTTCTAGTATGTATGTTTGTTAACAACCAGTCCTTATTTCTCTTTTTTTTTCTCTGTGGATCATGACAGTAAAACCTTTAGATTCATAATGAAGTTATTTCATTTATTGTTGTAAAGGGGATCCAGTGCAGCGGTGGCGCAAGTTCTTGCGAGATTTTATATTTTTTTATCAGGTCGAATTTAGGCAGAAAGAATAGGTATATGAATAAGAACAGGTAGAAAGAATAATTTTAGTAGGTAGTAATGGAAGACATAGTATCTATGATCTTAAGCCTAGATATAATTTACGTCAAAAACTGCCGTTAGAAACCGTACTGACACTTTTTGCAAGCTTGAACTGTAAATAAAGATAAAGGCCCTGCCTCACCGGGAACCCCCCATGGCCACGTCGCCAGCGACCGTATCCAAGCAGTTATGAATTGGATCCTTGTATGGGATCCTTACGAAGGTGAATACAATCTGATGATAGAACGGATCCAGAAAAAATTTGCCAGGTATATCTACAAGCGGATGTATGGAACTTATCCATTTCTCTACCCGTCTCTATTTGTATATGGTATGGTAGGCTTCGATACATTGGATTTGAGGCGGAAACTGCAGCTAGGCATCCATTACTGTTTGCTGCTGCGGAATAACATCTATAATCCTGGCATACTGGGCAGCATCAGAATATTCATCCCGGATAGATACCTACCTGCGCTGCGGTCGCCGCCGGCACCTGCTGTTCGCGGCGCCCGCGCTGCGCACGCGCCGCGCCAGCAACGCACCCACGGCTAGGGCCCTCGCCCTGCTCAATGAGTTTTTAAGCGATGTCCAACATGTCGACATCTTTGTTGATTATATGCCATACATAATAGTTCATTTAAGATTACACTTAGGTACCTAGTTAATTATTGTGTTAAATATTTAAGTAACATTAAGAGCCTTTTGGTTTTACTGTAAGTTCTTATTGTATGTCAAATAAATAAATAAATAAATGAAATGTATGGTGCCTACCTCACTTGGCGACTGTTGGCGATGTCGCCATTCAATACAAACTGCCTGGATACGTGGCTGGCGACGTCGCTATGGCGTCCCAGTGAGGCAGGGCACTTAGGGCTCCGTATCCAAAGGGTAAAGACCCTACCAAGACTCCGCTGTGCGTCCGTCCGGGGTATCTGCGCCCGTCCGTCCGTCTGTCACCAGGCTGTACCTCCTGAACCGTGATAGCTAGATGGTTGAAATTTTCATAAATGATGTATTTATGTTGCCGCTATGACAACATCTATCCTCGTAAGGCCCGACCTTCAAAAATAACAATGGATTTCGTGATCACTTGAAGACATTAGGCCTCACGAGGATACTAAAAAACACCATAAAATAAATATTTAAGGGGGCTCCCATACAACAAACGTGATTTTTTCCAATCTTCGCCGGACTTCAGGCCCGGTTTCTGAATTGAGAATTTCACTAAGTAAATACCTACTTAAGTAACGTTATATCACACACACTCTTTTCTGAGAAATTTGACGAGACAGCACTACAGTTGAGTACTTAGCGGAATTCTCAATACAGAAACTGGTCCTTACGGCCGATTTCTGAATTGAGAATTTGGCTAAGTTGCTACTTAACTATAGTGCGACAGCAAACCGTCAAATTTCTTCAGGAAAGAGCGTGACCGCACGTTACTTAAGTATTTACATACTTACACCCTATTTACTGAAGCGAACGAGTAAGTGTCAACATGTCAAAAAATTGGTTTTTCAATATGCCACATTTATAACACTGCATAGTATTTAGCAAAGTTATACAAAATGATATGGCTAATAAATGCCAATAAGCAATAAACACATTAACAATGTTATTACCTGATTTATCCCTCACTCGCAGTTTATTTAACAAAATATTTTATTTTTTCATGAAAATAGCATTTGCTTAAGAGATCTATGCCCCAAAAAATACCTAAAATTTCAGTGGTCCTCAAATAAAAGCGATCCTACTGCTGCCAAATATGTTCGCATCTAGCAAAGATGTAGGACTTTTGTTTAAAGGCCGATTATGATCAATTATTTTATACTAATGCGCTACGCGAAGTGTAGGAAGAAGTATGGAGAGCTGACTACGAACCTCTTTTTTAATTAAAGGCAAAAAAAGTAAGATAGCCATATTTACTCACGATTGACGTTGTTGATGCGAATGCAACTTCTCTAAACTATTTTATTTTCTTTATTGTTTGTCTTGTCTTGTTTGGTTGTCTGTCTGTTTTCATTGAACAGTACCTACCTAAACCTATGTGGGTATACGATGCAAGCAAAGCTGCGTGCATGAGCTATTTTGAGTGACATGTAAGTTTGAGAGATGCTGTGTCTTTGTTTACCTTTAGTCGTTCGCTTCAGTAAATAGATTGTAGTGTCAATTCTCCATTCAGAAATCGGGCCTTAGTGTATTCCGGATTGAGGTAGTATGGCGCCTGTCCAAGATTCTCAACTATTTCGGTCAAGCGTTTACGAAACGCCATGTAAATGCGTTCAGTCGAAGACCATCGATGTTTATAATAACGCTGAGCATGTTGATCAATTCGTATTGATAGTTTGAAAGCATTGACTGAAACGCTGCCAAGAATCTTGATCGATGTTGATTTGAGGAATTTTCCAAAATCTTAAACTCGTTATTTAAAAAAAACATATTTTATTGATAAACCTCTCTCGATAAAAAATAATAATAGATCGGTACCGAACCTATTTTTTTTTTGTTATTTTACATATTTTCAGTTATTTCAAACACATTCTCAACGATGTTACCACGAAATTTATTACATTTTGTCTTTCACTTACGTTACATTTTTTAATTCAATTATGCATGATTTCTTTTTCGGTAAATTGGAATGCGCAGTACTTAATTTGAATTCCTTGCTAAGATTATTTCCAAAATTGTGTGCGTCATGTCGGCGGGCCCACCGAATGCGTCGTCTTGTAATGATCATCATGCAAGCGGGACCGTAATAATTAGGTTTTCTTTAAACTGCTTGGTATTTTATATTCCTGCACCATCTTCTGTGTCCTTTAAGATTATTTTATTTAAATGCTTTTTTACAGATAAGTGTCATTTAACTTAACGATTATATTTACGGTTCCTTAAGTTCTAAGAAGTATAAGTTAATCGTCTGCCTCCATATTGGTCTCTGGATTGTATGTCGTCCTCCAATAATCTGAAACCAAAGAAAAAGTAATTGAAGATAGAGGTCATTATTCAATTTAATATTAGTACCAACGTATTGTGTCATCATCAATCTAATCCAATAGATTCTTATAGATTTTAATATAGTAGAGTAGACAGACAGACCTGGTCCCAAACTGGGATACCCTGTTCTATGGTAACCAGGTAAGGATATCACAAACATGAAATTGTGTAAGTTTATCTTTACTAAGTTTTTGTCCTTTTCTAACATTTTACAAATTCTTAAATGCTAAAAATATACCTTTTGAACAAAACATAATATCTTAAAATTTAATTTTAGTTTGAAGCAATAATATTCGCTAAGTGACACCTTATAATATTTGCAATTTACTGGCATTATTAAATTATTATTTTTTATTATTTAAATAAAATCATAAAACTCATTCAAACCAAACTTTCAGATGTGTTTCGATTTTTCTGATGTGATTACCCTCATCAAAGCTTGAGCATCATAAAAGAACAATTGACGAATCAGGTAAAGTGACGAGTTAGGGATATTGACAATTTTTAAGAAATTGACGAATCGGGAAAGTGACCAATTAGTGAAATTGACGAATTAGGGAAAATTACGAGTGACCCCCTAACCCATTTTGTAACTGTAATTGTAGAATTAATGTTTTGTGTCGCTAATAAATAAAATAAATAATCTTTAGATAGATAAATAAAATATTATTTATTGTATGTGCACCAGGAATTACACATGAGATTATACATGATCAAGTCTCATTCTTAAATATAATGATCATGTTCATAGATCATCAATGCTGTAGAGGCAGCATCTTGGACATGCTAGTATACATAAAACGTCCACATACCTCCTGGTGAAAACCCGTATATTTTGGTATGAGGGGTTTTTGTACTGAGTAAAACCTATTTCTTACATCATAAAGTATCAAAAAAATGCGACAATCCATGTCACTATAACCTCTCCGAGACAACTATTAAAGAAAACTCACAAAAATATAAATCGCAACGAGAGATGCGCTGACGCACGCGGTGCTAAAACTGAAATAACTAAGTAACGATGCGGCCAATAAAACTGAACATTAGTCGCGACAGCATAAATATGAGGATTAAAATAAAAGCGAAAACAAGCTTCTCAAAGTTTATGCGGTTGTTTTGAACGTTTTTAGAAAGGTGAATATAATAATATAAAAATCGCTTTTCCACGAAAATATATGTAATCCTAGTATCATCATCACTTTTAACCCATTATGTCCCCAACGAGTGGCACGGGTCTCTTTCCTGAGGAAGGTATAGGCCATAGGTACTCCACCACGGGGGCCTAGTCCGGATTGATCAATTGTGCTTCGATTGACAAGGCCGGTCTTGGATGTTTACATGTTTGTGACGTCGCTGTTTCTGGTTCCCACGACACAGGGTATCCTAGTGTGGGGCCAGAAGCAATATAAGTGCCTATATGTAAATGTCGTGTTATGTTATGAAGGAGTTATACTCTTTGTGAATCCTGACTCCCTATTCATAATGTTAACATCCACAATGTTATTATGTAAAGTGAATGACGTTTTTGAAGATCAGAGTGCTTAGTGCGAGTTTTTTTAACTACTCGATCGCGTTATCGTAAACTCATATTCTATAGGAGTGACAAAGCGCGCCACCTAGTTGTCTCTCTGTCACTCCTATACAAATTGCAAACGCTCTCGCTATCGAAAGTGAATGAAAAAACTCGCACTAAGGGCCCTGAGTGCGTATACTGAGTTTTTTCATTCACTTTCGATAGCGAGAGCGTTTGCAATTTACATAGGAGTGACAAAGAGACAACTATATGGCGCGCTTTGTCACTCCTATACAAATTGCAAACGCTCTCGCTATCGAAAGTGAATGAAAAAACTCAGTATAAGCACTCGGGTCGAGCAGCAATCTGTCGGTTCTGCATGCCTCTCCGGAATACAGGTGTGAGTTTATTCAAGTTAGTATGTGAGGTAACATCTATCCACACAACACTATAATATATCGTGGTCCCAAACTAGGATACCTGTGATGTCTGCCCATGCCATAGTAATCAAATGTGGCCGACCAGGGTTACCTAGGCACTAAATATAAAAAAAATATTACCGCTAAACCTTCTCAGGGTATCATTAGGGATATTGACGAGTTAAAGTTTTTTTAAGAATTTGACGAATCGGGAAAGTGACCAATTGGGTATTTGACAGGATGTCAAATGAGTTACTTTTAAAACGGAATTTTGTATGAAAATACTTGCTTGTGACGTCACATTTCAGAGCACTCTTTATATGTTTCATCTATTTTAAAATTGTAATGACTAGTAAATGGTTAAATGAAATACATTTTCCGAATCATTTCGTAATTTTGGTTTTAATCGAGCATATCAATAATTTATTGTTGATAGTGTCAAATACGGTATTAGTGAAATTGACGAATTAGAGAAAATGGCGAGTGACTCCCTAACCCCAAGATGTAAATTGAAATTTATCCTAAGAAATCAAGTTGCACACATTATAATAACAGATAAATAGGTCTACACTTACCCCCAGTTTCTCGAACGCGAACAGTCTGTTAATATATTGCTAACAGCAGACAGTATGCAAAGATGCATACAAAAAAACAACTGACAACTGTTAACAGTAGATTAACAGCCTGTTAGCGCTTGAGAAACCGGGGGTTAAGGAGCTCCAAGGAGTCCTAGTATAACTAGAGCCACCGAGGGATAAAATCATGTCTGTTTGTAAAACCTCTAAATCATGTTAATAGTTATTTTAGAATTGTCTAGTACGTCCATGTATTATTTCCGTAGCAAATTCAATTTTTATCTGTGACAATTAATTTTAATGAATGTCATCTCTCTTTCTTCTTTTTCGAAGCCTAACCTAACAATTAATTTTAGTTTCTCCTGTGACGAATTTTGATGGGCTTGTCTAGACTGTCTCCGACGAATGATTTATTGACGATACCTCGACCTACAGTTTTTTCCCAGTTCTAATGTAATATTGAAAGGAAAACAGAATGACATTGGCATTTTCTTGGCACAGGTATAATATCGGAGCAGCCGTAAATATTGAAATACAATACATACTCATCGAATCTATATTCGATCACCGGTGCGTGAGCCACATCGAGTCTTCAAATATAATTTCAAGTAGGTGCAGGCATTCCATTCATTCAGTTAATATAATGGAATTGCTACTTTTGTTTGTTTTCGTCTTCTGAATAAGTGTGAGTATAATTATGTGCGATAACGCACATAGGTATATGTGTACGTTGAGAGGAAATGTCGAAAACTACTGTGGATTTTTAAGTGGACTGTATACCACGTGTACAGTCCATTTCAATGTGTGAAATTCTGCGAGACCTTTCTGTAACACGCAGATAAGTTGAATGGGATCTAATAAGTAACTTCTCGCCGTTCGTGCAATATACCTAACCTACTGGACCTACTGAGTGCGGATACTGAGTTTTGTCATTCACTTTCGATAGCGAGAGCGTTTGCGATTTGCATAGGAGTGATAAAGCGCGCCATCTAGTTGTCTCTTTGTCACTCCTATGCAAATCGCAAACGCTCTCACTATCGAGAGTGAATGAAAAAACTCAGTATACGCACTCTGGACGACCTCTGTGGCGCAGTGTTTAGCGCATCTGCCTACCATGTGAGAGGTTCCGGATTTTGCGAATAGAGTTTGCGAATCCCGGCTGGGAACAAAAAAAAAAGAAACCCAGGTCTTATGTTTACTAGTACATGTTTGTGATGTCGCTGTTTCTGGTTCCCACGACACAGGGTATCCCAGTGTGGGGCCAGAAGCAATGTAGGTATGTGTCTGTAACTAATTATTAATTGTTACTTTGAAATGTCATAAAAACATTTCGACACTTCGAAAACGTCAAAAACCTCTTCAAAATACCCAGGCAGTAATAGTTGACCAAACCTTGTACCATTGAATTTCAACGCCTATACCTACTTATGTAATGTTATGTATGCCATTATGCCATAATAAGCTTTTGTTTTCCAAACAAAATAGGCACCGCGATCAATGTCAATAGAATACTACCGCGTGCTGCGTCAAGTAACTTCTCCCCAGTATCAAGGGTGCGTGGCTCCGAACCGTCACATAGACAAGTATTTTGACATTTTGGAAACATCAAAAACCATCAAAATACCCACGCTGTACAGTTGAGTACATCCTATACGTATGGTATGTTACGCCATCATTAGCTTTTGTGTTCCAAACAAAACAAACAGCCCGTTCGATGTCAATGCGGCCGACGTGTTTACGCTGCAGCTTTAACCACGGTCTTGGCTAACGTGCAAAAATTCTAAAGAAAAACACCCGGCACAGTGCGAGGCGTTTCAAGTCGTTTTATATACCTAACAACTGTTCTGTCTGTGGTTTAACATGGGACTGTTATTATTATTATTTCTTATTTAGATGGCACCCAGCCGATGTCGACAAATTCTGCCAAAATGAAGTCTTGACACGAAATGGGAAATTTTTGTTATTTTTTTAACAGCTACTTTAATTTTGATTTCTTTGTAGAGTGCGACAAGTGAGTCCTGGCACAAGCCTTTAGCGGGAAATTTAAAAATCTTTTAGTTGATAACCCTGCATCTATATGCCATAAACCATCTTGATACTTTTGCTTAACTTGATTATTTGTTTAATTAGTTTGGAGTCTCTAATGAATTTTGTCCAAACATAAATAAATATAAGCAAAACGAAAACATTAACTACATCAAAACCAACATTTCCAATCCACCAAAAAAGGGGATAATAAAGATGCACCACGTAAAATTATAAACATTTCTTAATGCTGAACCATAATCAAAATCTGATTCATATCTTTTTTCTCAACATCTTTGAGTTCTTTGACTAAGTCTTCGATCTGACGTTTAAAATTTTCGTCATCCGACAGACCTTACAACAAGAAATCATTCATGTTTGTTTTAAAACATTATTACTCGTATGTATATACTAAAACATAGGTAAAATTATGTTGAATAGAAACAAAAGGTTTTTTCTTGTTTAAATCTAGGACGAGTATCAAACTGTTTGGGCTGTACTACTTGCAGCTGAAATACCTAAGTTTGACAGTCAGAGTGTGGCCATATGAAGAATTCGAAATAAATCGCGTGCCAGGACTCGCTTGTCAGACTCTAAAGACTTTGTGGACTAAATGGAGGTTCTACTGAAACAATAACATGGGGCTGTTCTAGTCTGTTTTTTAATTCAATGCAAAAAAACTCACCTTGACATATCAATAGCTGTCAATGTCCGAGTGTTGTTAGTAGGTACGTAATTTTATTGACAGCTTTCTAATCCAAACAGCTTTGGCGGTTTTTAAACCAAATAACCCCATTTTACTTCCAAGTAAAACTTGTGTTTCTTACGTAGTTGTTTATTTTAGAGCTTGCTCTTATGAGTAATTTAATTTTAATGTCTTAGATGTCATAAGGATTTTGGTCACATGAGTCTCTATTCTATCTACTCACGATAAAAAAACTAACGTATAAACTTTATTCAAGAGCGGTGGGACCATTCTGCTACGGCGAAAGAAACCACCACAGAGGAGAAAAACTAATGCAATATGCTCTACAAAATAAATATACCATAATTAACACAATATTTAAGAAAAAGGCTGCTAGTCTGTGGACGGGGATTACACCAGATAAAAAACACAAAAATCAAATTGATTATATCCTCAGCGGCGATCCAAAACTGTTCACCAATATGGAAATATTAAAAAACATCTCTTTCCCAAGCGACCACAGACTTCTGAGAGGGACAATTAAAATAAATAAAACAAGGAAAAGCAGAAAAACTTATTCTACGACCTTTACAAAATTGACAGGCGAGATAAACCAAAAAACTTACATTGATGTCTTAAGAACCAAACTGGAACAAATACAATGGGAAAAAAAGACGACATAGAATCCTATTACATAAAGATAGAGTCATCTATAAAGGAAAGCCTAGAGGCGCTAACTCAGGACAAAACAAAAAAAGAAATACTATCTGACGGTTTTACAAAACACTTAATAAAAAAACGTACAGCTCTACTTCACAAACCACTGAGAACCAAAGAAGATAAATCAGAACTTTCAAAGCTTTACAAATTAACAAATAAACTACTAAAGGATGATTATGAGAAGTATCGCATGGAAATATTTGAAAAACACTTAACACATAGTGGAAGCCAGAAAAGAGCCTACAAACAGCTAAATCAAGGAAAAAAATGGATACCGGCACTGAAATCACATAGAAAAACAAAGAAATTGCAAACAAGAAACGAACTAGTAAATTTTGCTTCCAAGTTTTATACAGAGCTCTACCAGGCAAAAAATGAAACCTCTGAGACAACGACGAATTATGAAAAATCGCCTAATAACAAAGATACTGAGCTTAACATTGCACCTTGTAGCAGAGATGAAATTCTTAAGAAAATCCAAGATTTGAAGACCGAGAAAAGCCCGGGAGCAGACAGCATCCCGAATGAGGCACTAAAACTGGGAAAACATTTGCTAATAAGACACCTTTTAACATTATTCAATAAAATAGATAGATAGATAGATAGATAACACTTTATTGCTCAACCATAATACAGAGTTATTATAATACAGAGTTAAAATACTCGAAACAAAAGAAATACCTAGAAACTGGGGAAAATCACACATAATTCTTATATACAAGAAAGGAGATCCAGCGGAAATAAATAACTACCGGCCCATCAGCCTACTCCCAACGATGTACAAGCTGTTTGCAATGTGCCTAGAAGAAAGAATAAAACCATTTATAGAACAGAGTCAACCGGTACAGCAAGCAGGTTTCCGTCAAGGGTACTCTATAACGGACCATATCCATACCCTGTAACAAATAGTAGAAAAACATCTAGAGTTTAAAAAAACACTATACCTGGCCTACGTGGACTACGCGAAAGCTTTCGACTCGATATCACACGAAAGCATTCGGAAGGCGTTGGAATACCAGGAAATCCCTTACACATATATAAGAGTAATACAGGATATATATAGAAAAAGCTCAAGCCGAGTTAAATTGGATAGGTTGGGGCCAGAATTCGGTATTAGCAGAGGCGTAAAACAAGGGGATCCAATATCACCAAGGATATTTATAGCCGTCCTGCAGAATATTATGAAAGACCTAAATTGGGATACAAAAGGTATAAACATAAATGGAAAATATCTCAGTAACCTCAGATTTGCAGACGACATAATAATTTTCGCTAATAATTCTAACCAGCTAGAAAATATGCTGAGAGAACTGAGCAAAGCTAGTAACAATATCGGCTTACAACTAAATATCGAAAAAACAAAACTAGCAACCAACGGCGCCCGAAACCCTATAAGTATAAATGATACACCACTCGAATATGTAGAGAATTAAACTTACCTAGGAAAACAAATATCATTTAAAAACACGAGGCACAAAGATGAAATAGAGCGAAGAACCAACATAACCTGGAAAAAATACTGGTGTTACAAAGAGATATTAAAATCGAAACTCCCGCTGAAACTCAAGAAAAAAATTATGGATTCATGCCTGTTACCCTGTCTAACTTACGGCGCTCAAACGTGGACTTTGAACAAAAATAATATAACGAAACTACGTTCGTGTCAGCGCGCCATGGAAAGAAGTATCCTGGGCCTAAAACTCATGGACAAACAAAAAAGCTCAGACATACGAAGCAGAACAAAAGTAATAGATGCAGTACAACACGCACTACGTTTAAAATGGAGATGGGCGGGACATGTAGCTCGGATGGCCGACGACAGATGGACAAAACGGACAACACTTTGGAAAGGCCCGGGAGAAATAAGAAACAGAGGCCGACCTAGAGACCGTTGGAGCGACGACATAGAGAAGACAGCGGGAAAGGACTGGACTGACAAGGCAAGTGATAGGAAGAAATGGAGGCATTTGGAGGAGGCCTATACCGAAAGGGGCCATGAATTGTAACAGTTTTTTATTCTATTTTTTACATTTTCAAATATTTTTTTAAAATTAAATGTATTAATTCATGGTTTAATAAAGGCTAATAATAATAATAAAAAACACCGTGTATTATTATTTTTTTGCATCGAATTAAAAAACGGACTTTAGGCGAATTGAATAAACTGACATTACTGTAGAACTATAAATCTGATGGAAGGATTCCAAGATGAAGTGATTGAGCCACGAATAGAAAAACCACGATTTACGATTGCTCCAAATTAACATTTCTGAACTACAGTCCAACCCACTCGACTTTTTTTTTAATTGTCTACGGCTTTACCGAGGTCCGCGACATCTTTCTGTTCTTGGACATCTTCATACAGCTTGGTCTGGATTCTGCTAATGCATTATAGTACAATGACAGTTGCAGTGCCGGATTAAGCCAGCGCGGAGCCTGTAGCAAATTCTGTCAAGGGGCCCTTGGTTTGCTTTAACCAAGAATAAAATAAAATAAAACTGTTACAAATAAACTTTTCTGGATTAAATATGGGCAAATTTAAAGATGACACTTTCAATATCGACTTCTTTAAGCAAATCGTGCTCTATATTCAACAAAGTGAGATGATTAAGACGTTCTTGGCCCATCGTGTTCCTTAATTAATTGTTAATAGTACGTTCTAATGTTGAAAAAAAAAAATGAACTCCCTGTTGACCAGTCACAAATTGAAATGGAGAGTTATAGAGGCTGGGAGATACTAATGCTTTCAACTATGAAAGTAATTTGTCTCGCATCTGGGCCGTGTGTGTGTTTAGTGCCCGGAGTATTTATGTTATGAAAAATATCTCCAACCTATCAGTCCGTAATGTGTTTTTATGACAGATGATTTTACTGCTCTGCGCGGGTTTTATTTTAAATCAGAACCTACGCAACAGTAGCACATTTGAATTGAACGGCGTTTTTATATTGACTGATTACTATATTACATAATTATTATTATATGGCTGATTGCGTTTGTAAATATGATTGACGATTATAAATTACGATTATTAAGGATTAATAATAAAAGACTTCGAAACTCCTGGTAGCCATCATAACGTTAATACTAGGAATAAACATAAATTGTCATTTCCACGATTTAGACTTGCAAAAGTCAATACTTCATTTATGGGGCACTGTATCAGGTTCTACAATAAGATACCCCATAATATATTCAGGGTTACCTCCAACGCGGTTTAAGAATTGTGTTAAGCACACTCTTTGCAAAAACGCTTATATAAAATCAACGATTATATAAGACCAGGATGTCTGGCATTAAACAGTAGTTTAATATTAAATATAATCAGAGGATCTGTGTCTAGTGTTCAACACATCCAAGAGTAATATTTTTTAAATTTGAAAGTTTGTTAATTAGGCTTAAACTGTTTTGAAAAAAATAAATGTCGAGTTTCTTTGTTTCTTTTTAATAAACTCTGCAAAACGTGGGCCCAGTTCGAGTGGCTGGTGCCTCTGCCTATCCCATCGGGGACAACGGGCGTGAGTTTATTAAATTTTTATTTTTTTATTTTTTCTTTGTTAGTTTCTTCTCCATGTAATCTATTAATTGTGAAACTAAGAACATTGACGTTCATAAAGTAAACATTTTGTTTGTACTGTGAATAAAATATTTGAGTTTGAGTTTGAAAATACGTATGCATTTGTATTTTTAAAATATTTAATTTAAGCTTAGTGTTTCGGACCGGTGCAGGTGAGAGCAGCTTTTTTTTTCCGGTCCAGATTTAGGTACAGTTCAAATGTAGAGTCCAGATGGTAGTGGACACAATATGCGTGTACTCTACTTATATAACGAGCTTTGACTTTATAACGAAAATAAAATAAAGGAAAATCCGATGTCGATTGACAGCTGTATGTTTTTTAACCAACCATTATGCAATGACAGTCTATACACCATCTTTAATATTTTTTACGCAGACAGCATGATTTTTGCCCAGAAAAAAACTAGGAATTTCTCTATTTCCCAAACTCTGCTACCTGGGCCGTAACAAAGCTCGAACTTCATTGAGAAAATAAATCAGTCAATTAATTCGCAAATCACATGTAGTTCTAATGTTATTATTATTTTAAAAAACTAGACATTTTGCCAACAAGCAGTGTTGTTAATTAGCCAATCCCTAACCTACATCAACAAAAACATAAGTTTGCCAAAACACTATTGTTACGACTAAAAATACATCATAATAGATCACACCTCCCATCCTTGGATTCTTTTCAATATCCTAATTTTGTAACATGTACATAGAGATTAAACTAAGAACTTTTATAAGAGGGAAGATCAAAATTCGTTTTATTTTATCTTTCTGAGAGAGGCCATCGGGTGACGGCCAAGGGGTTCTTATCCTCACCACGTCGGATAATTTCTAGATATTTTTAATGACTCTCGATAATCTTAAATAGTTATACACTTAACGGGACTAATCACGAATTATTCATAAAACTGTGATTGCAGCAGTTTAATGTACAAATAATAATAATTTAATACTGTAGTAAAAAATATGGAAACCTCGAATAATAAACAGTAGCTCCATAAAGCTACCTAAGAGTAACTTCATAAAGATCTATGACGCCAGAACAGCACAGTAAAAAATGGAGTTCCAGAGCGAAGTAGTCCTCAGAGATATTGATGAGTAGAACCTCTTATTTTCGGGTAATCAGCTGACCAAACTACACATTTTGTACTTTGGACCGTTTTCATTGGGAAGGCAGATTGCGCGGCAAATTGTGATTGCTTATCAGTGGCTATTGATATCGACTGTGCAATGTCAGTCTATCAACTTTAACATCGCGAACTCTACTCATCTGCCACGGATTATAAATTGGCACATCTTTAGAGATCTCAAACACGAAAAACTTTAGTTAAGATTCGCAAAAACAGGAGATGGCACCTCAGAACAGGCCCGCGTAGAGCAGCCACAGGCTTGCCAGCAGCAGCACCAGGATGAGGTAGGTGGCGATGAGGTTGGTGGTCTCGTGGTGCGGCATGGCGGCGGATCTTCTCGGGGCGGCTGGCGCTTCAGGACTGATTGCCCTCCAGCGGGCGCGCGCTCCAGCGGACCGCCCACGCCACTCCGGTGCCAACTCTCACTTTTGTACGCAAATAGTGCAAACTTCAACCGTTGACAGGTGCCTTTTGGCGCGGGGTCGCCAGATAGAAATGTGGAGGTTCCGGTGACGCGACGATTCGGATGAGTAATGTCGCTTAAGATAGAGATGCCTTGATTTGCATTTCTGGCGCTTACGACGCGCGATGTAAGGATCGTGGTACCTAAGTGGTAAATATTTGTGACTTCCCTTCTCCTGCCCGTCCGGGAGAAGGCGCGTGAGCTCTCAAATAGTATGCAGCCTAGACAAGTAGGCAGAATTATTTCTGAATAGCGCATTTCCTGAGACATTCTAATTGCAATTTGTATTTGAAATTGCAGAGTTGTCTCTATGAATCTCCCATATTTATTTTCACGAAATATGGAAAAAGGATAACAACCTATTCTCAGAACTACCGAACATATGTACATATGAAATTTCATCAAAATAAGTCAAGGCGTTTCGGAGGAGTATCGCGCTAACACTGTAACACGAGAATTTTATCTATATTAGAAGATAATTTTGCGCATTGCGCGTCGTACCATAGAGCAATGTCTATACTATTTGAAACCCATAGTTCAGCAATAACAATATAGCGCGTCAGTCCAAAGGAGAAAATAACATAATAAAAAAAATACAACAATTTTCAGTCTTAAAATAAAGGATACAAATGCCAATCTGTAATTGACTTCTTCAGCGATTACTCATTTTAGAAATAACCCGGTACACTTCCCAATCTAGGGCACCTCCTAGGGGGTCCTCTCAGTGAGAGAGTATGTACGCTTGATCCCCATCCGTGGTGGTCACCGCGGATTATCCTCAAATATCCGAACGAACATAAATCTTCTACACATCCATCTAACAAAAAATCTCATAACATCAACGTTGTAAGCGCTATTTGGACAAGGGAGAAGTCGATTACAATATGTTACCAAAGGTTTATGACTCCGTTCGTGGATATTCATTGCGAAAGAGGTGTGGCCCGCCCGTTGGCTTTAGAAAGCTTTGCAAATGACTTCATTCTGTTTAAAGGACGTTGGCAATCATTTGCGTCGGTACGTTCTATTGAAGCCGCCAAACTAAACAACGAGCTTACATTCAACCTAATCTGTTGAGCTTAAAAAGGTTTTCGTAAGATAGTTTGGTGTGGTATTTTTTGTGTCTATGCAAATAATTTTCTAAATTAGACCTCTCCTTTCCGAGGTTAGTGATATTTTAGCTAAATGAGGTCTTAATAAACTAATGACCATCGACGTATAAGTAAGCTCGGGTGTAGGTAAATCTATGCTAGCGACATTAGCAAATACATCTTGATGCCTAAATTGTTCCTTTCATCCTAGGCGAAGCGTTTGGCTTTAATTCCCATACTTCACTAGCGTAATCTTGTGGGAGACAGACCCTTCCATCCTAGCCGAACATCGATCACAACACCAAACTTACTCTGTTCGTCTCCTAGTACACCATCGAATAAAAAAGCCATAGAAAGAAGAGAAGTAACACGAGGATCATGTACGTGGCTGCGAGGTTCACAGTCTCCGCGTTGAGGGCCATGGCGGCGGCTTCAGCGCTCTCCAGCAACTGGCGCAGGGGGTTATGCAGTCTGTGTACGGCGTTCCACAGAGCACTCTGTAGTCGGCTAGCGCAGGGCCTCATTTGGGGGGATGAGTGGGGAACGGTTGCTTTCCGACGGGTAGGTGGTTGAGAATTTATTGACATGTAAGTGAGAGTTTATATTTGTCCTTTTTTTCTCCAAAGTGATGCAGATTTTGAAACGGACACCAGCGCAGGGCCTAGATTTTGTTAAGAAAATGACGATGTACGATGACAATCGGCCATGCTGCAAATTTTTGATATAGGTACTTTTTTATAATTTATTTTGAAAATATTGACCATTTTAAGAATTAATTCTCGAATTGGTTTTGAGATTTCCGTTCATGTTCAAAAATGTAACATGGCCTTGGCCACGGAAAGCGCATCATATTTGGAATAATATAATATCACCTCAAAGATCCTCTCTTATTGATCTTCTGTACTGTGTTAAATGATAAACAAGTCTCGCTGGGTTTTTGTTTGAAAGTCAGATTATAAATTGGTTATGTCTTATTTGGCTATTCGCAAACATTATTGTATGCATTGATTTTATAAAACCAGTAATGTGTAATAGATAGGTATTAATCATCGGTTAGACTCAAAATTAATAGAATTCAATCACAAACACAAGTAGCATAAAAAAAAGTTTGAAAGCTTTTCAAATCTACCTATTTACAAATAAAAGTGACAGAAAATTTAAAACTTTTTTTTATTGTAATAAAGTTCTTGTTTAAAATGTAAACCCAATGTAACACCGTGTGTTTATTTACATGAATAAATTGCACGATTAAACAATAATTTGCAATGTTTCCTGTTCTACTTTATTCTACTAACCGTTGTGAAGTACCCTCATGAGGAAACAGTCCTGCCCGCAGCATCAGGTGTCTATCTCTTGAGTTGATTGTTATTATCATTATTACTGAACAAGCACCGAATACTTTAAAGTCATAAGTTTACAGGAAAGCCACGCGTGAGACCGCTATCCGTAGCATTGTTAATTAAAGTACTTACCATAAAACTCAGTTAATAGAAAGTTAGCTTCAAATGCTTACCTGTATTAGAAGGCAGAGTACACCACCCATAGAGAGAGCAGAAGCAACAGCATTATGGAGTAGGTGGCGATCAGATTAACGGTTTCCGACGGCATCTTGGCTAGGTCTGGCTGAACTGGTTCAGGTCTCAACAACAAGGCAAAAGAGTAGTTTCTCCGTGCACAGTCCACAGTCGACTGAGACGGTGGCTTTCTGGCGACAATGTCTGCTTTTTGTCAAAGAAAAAGCGATCCATTACACACCGCTCAAATAGAGTAGCGTAGAAGTTCTGGGACACATTGAGTGACGGTTTCCGTCAACATTATGAATGTGCTAGAAATTCGAGGCCTGCCTGTCGTGGCCAAGAATGTCGTAGAATGTGATGTCTCCAAAAACGAGGTCAAGAGAGAGATGTATGTCCCTGTATGTAAATTTTATGTTATGTTTAGATTAGGTAAAGAAAGCAGATCAACACCATTGCAATGTACTTTCAATAGGTCTACTAGTTAAATACTCCATCTGCTCGGCATCTCAGATAAAACAGATTTCGCTACTTTTCTTTCTTCTCATGACGTTAAGCCAACGAGTCCCATGATATTGCGCTGAATTTTGAAGGCATGATGTTTCCTTCACACATTCAACTATTCTCTTCTTCCATCTTCTCTTCTTACATCTTCCAAATGAGTGGCAGAACATTGTGCTTATGCCTACACCATGCATTATGCAAGCAGTAAGTTTTCTCCGTTCTAGATTTTGGTTCCTTCGTCAGTCCTACTACCAGTACCGGTATAGGTATTTTTTGCAGTTGGTGCTCCATGTTTGTATTAGGTAAGCGTATCCTTATTAGGATGTCGAATTACTGAATGCATGCTTTCGGAATCGGTATGATTGATCAATAGATTTTCAGACGCCGACTCTCTCTGGAATATTTTTCAGAAAGAGACGGCGACCCTAGATTTGCCATAGGTTCTGTCCTCGTTCCAAAGGGTTTTCTCAGTATAGTTTTCTGCTAAAAGCGGTACTTCTGTTCCCGCATGTTAATTTAAATCGCTTGTCACAGTGTGTAGCCTAATGCAATAATGAACCGCGCTTTTATTTCAGTTCCAATGCCAAGGTTATTTTTGGACGAAAAAATAAAGTTTTAGGAAACGAAAACATCGCATTGTTTATATGATTTCGCTTTGATAGCTAGGTAGCTTTTTCTTCAGTAGGTATTTACGGATTTGGAAGCTTGCGAGGGGGGAAAACTCATTCATTGCCTACACGCAGTCATGAGGGAATTGAACTTTCATGCTCACGCGCCTGCCATGTCGTTGTACTGTCTACATTCTCGAAAGAATTACCTAGGGAAATGGCTTACTGAAAGCCAGAAATATTATTAATTTGATCACAAATCTTTTGTAATGCTAACTATACCATCATCATCAACCCATTATGTCCCCACAGAAGGGCACGGGTGTCTTCCCTGAGGAAGGTATAGGCCATACTCCACCACGGGGGCCGCGGTCGGATTGATGGAGTCTTGTAGGACTAGTGGCTGATCTTACTGTCAGAAGTTTTCAAGCCGCCCTAAGGCCTCTGACTTGGCTTAACGACTGCCATCTATCGACGGCAGCCGGCGCTAACTGCTAACGTGCCTTGCGAAGCACGGAACCGCTCGGAAAGATGCCACTAGCCATACAAGTCATAGAACGGTAACCCATCCATGCACTAAACGCGCCCTATGTTGCTTAACCTTCGTGATCGTTTAAGATCACTCAGGCTGCTGGGGCTATGAGCGATTCTAATACTAATTTACTATATTATACCTACTTTTTGAAATACTTATTTATTATTTACATTTATTTATTATTACAAAATTATTACATGTTTATTTTTATCTCTTGTTCCTTGTGTGCAATAAAGAATACTCTTACCTTCTTATCTTATCTTATATTACGTAAGTGAATTTATGTAATACTTTTACATGATTTTTTCTTCTTATTTATTGAAATGTTTTTTCATATGAACGTAATGTTTCCTTTTTTTATAGCTTTACCTTTTACTTATAGCGTTACCGAACTTGTCGAAAACAAATTTTAGAAAGTTTCCCTACAAATCTGCGATACAGACTTATAGTCTTGTGGAGATAACAACATAAGTATTGTAACTATGAATATTCCTTACTATTTTAGTAAATAAATATTCTTTATGGAACTAAGTGCATAATTTCGTACTTAGCGCATAACACTTGACACTCACATAACATGACATGATTTTTAAAGTTACTACTATTTGTATATTAACAGCAGACCCTGATTGCGGCCCTGGGCGGCAGAGCTACGCTTCTGGAAGAGTGATAATCCGCGGCTATTTGTAGTTCGCTGGAGCAGCGACCGAGTTTTCATTTTTGGCGTGAAAATGTGCTTACCTACCTGAGCATAACAAGCATTAGTTACTGGGGTTGTCTGAATACTGTCAGTGCTGAACAGTAAACACTGGTAAAGTAAGGGTATGGGTTGTACTATTATGTATTCTGTGGTATGGGCTCTTGCTTGGAATTTGGGAGGGCATTTGGAGCCGCATTCTAATGAAATACCGGACCGGAATACGTAACTTTCCACTCTATTGGGTTAAGCATTTAGACAACTCGAAAGAGTCAAAATAAAAATGTATATGCCAGTTCGGAGTAGGAGTATGAAATACCTATTGAGAAAAAAGTTCCAGAATCTATATATGTATCTTGTATATATAAAATTCAAAGTCCTGACTGACTGATTCATTCACTCATCAACGCCCAGCCCAAACCGTTTGACCTAGGAAGCTGAAATTTTGCACAGAGGATCTATATATAATGTAGGCAAGGAATAAGAACGGATTTTTTTAAATACAAACCCTAAGGGGGCGAAAAGGGTTGCCAAAATTTGTATGGGAGGTATAAAAAATGTTGTCTGATTTTCTTCAAACTTGAAATAAATACTCTTCAACACAATTGATTAAACACGTGTTTCACCGTTTTTCTAAATTCAACTCTTAAGGGAGTGAACGGGGTGGCAATATTTTGAACTAAAGTCCGCGCAGATGTAGTCGCGGGCGAAAGCTAGTGTATAATATATAGGTAACAGTGTGACATAGGGTGACATAAGGGAACAAAAGGGCTACACCAAACAACTCCATACATTGGAGTCTTCAGTTCGGTTCGGACACGCTCACGCTCTATAAAATTCGTAAACAGGTTTTTCCGGGCTTTTCCCGAACAATGTCTATTTTTTTAATGATTCCATGGCAAGTATAGTTTTCAAATACATCGCACCCCTTGATGAAAACCCCACTAAAATAATTATGTGAAAATTTATTTAGCTAGTTACTTTTTCGACTTCCTGACCTTATACCGGACCGGACAATATAACTCCCTTAACGTCTTCTTCAAGTTGAAGTCGTTATGAGTGTTATATTGTCCGGTCCGGTATAAGGTCAGGAAGTCGAAAAAATAGCTAACTAAATTTTCACATTATTATTTCGACTTATGGGGTTTTCATCTAGGGGTGCGACATCCTTTTTCTTTTTAGTACCTATAACACGATATTACTTGCCAAATTTCATAGTTTCATCAACGGAAACGTATATTATTATTTCGACACTCAAGGAAATCCAAATTACCCTTATAATTTCGATTCCCTTGAGTGTCGAAATAATAATATACGTTTTATATTTATGCACCCTAACCAGCCGTATCTTTTTTAAATTAGATGTTTGGTTTTTACCCAGCTTCAAGGTACGGTAGACCTCAGTATATGGTTTTAATTAAATTTTGACGACCTCTGCTGACGGTTAAAGCCGAGAGGCCCCGGGTACGAACTCCGGCTGGGCACAAAAAAAAAAAATCCCTAGGTCTTGGATACATGTGGTTTACATGTTTGTGATATCGCTGTTTCTGCTTCCCACGACACTGGGTATTCTAGTGTGGGGCCAGAAGCGATGTATGTGCCTGTAAGTAAATGTTTATGTTAATTTCAACTCTGTCTCTAAGCGTTCCCGTGATAAAAAATCTTGACAGACGGTTGGACGAAGGGACTGACGGAGGGTTTCGTTTTTTCCTTTTGAAGTACCTACGATATCATTACATTACACAACATATAACATAAACATTTACATACAGGCACATACATTGCTTCTGGCCCCACACTAGGATACCCTGTGTCGAGGAAAGCAGAAACAGTGACGTCACAAACATGTAAACATCCAAGACCTGGAGTTTTTTTTTTCTCCTCGGATCGAACCCGGGACCTCTCGCATGGTATTTTTTTTAATTTTGTATATTAGGGAAAACAACAGCTTCTTAATCTATTATTACATAATGGTTTCTTACACATAGTAGGTAAAGCCAATAAAAGTTTTCCTCGACTGTTTTAAATTCACACAGATTGAATGGTAAGGAGATGCGCTAACCTCTACGCCACAGAGGTCGTCAAATTCGTTTATTCGTTTGTCCTGATCCTAAACTAGGATATCCTGTGCTAGGATGTCACAACCATGAAAATTCACCCAGACTGAGACAACGTATATAAATGTAACTACATGTAAATAATAACAACTCCCAAAAAATAAAACCAAAAAATAATTTCGCTGCCTACGTAAGTTTATGTAATGTTTCTAATATTGGTTTTTTGCTTAAACATAATAAATGTTTGTGGTAAGCATTTGAGAAGTGTTTTAGTGGAAATGTGTTTTTAAAAATATCACAATGATGGATTGATGACTCAGATTTCAGAGTAGGTACCTACTTTGAAAGAAATAATTTCACTGAAATCATCTACGAATAGAGTTATTGCCTAGATCTATAGAATTCTGCAAATAGTTAGTTAGGCCACCACAGCTTTGATGATTACGACTGCAGATTATGAATGTAGCGGAGCATGTAATGAAAGTCTCCCGTGCCAATTCCAGGCCAAAGGAAACCGCCTGTCATTTGGCTGAAAATGTAAACTGTTTTATTGCGGCGCCACGACTGACCGCGCGTAATAGCTCAGTCAGGACAGAAGTCGGATGAACAATCCGACCATCAGAGCCGTGTTTCATATAAATAACAATCCGATCATCAGAGAGATAACTACATAATAACAAATCAAGCGCAAATATTTTAAGTGGAAGTCGTATACAGGTGTCCCAAAATTGACACGTCACAGTGAGCTCAAGAGGCGTCGAACCAACCTAACATAACCTCAGTAAAAGTTGCACGGTTTTCGAGATATGGCTAATTTAAACTTATTCTAAATTTTCACTTTTTTTTAACAGCTTTAGTGCTTTGCTAGCACTTATGCTAAGTTAGTAAGTTCGTGACCGAATACAAATAAAAAAAACGAAACACGAGGGCTGTCTAACTTAATGCTAGCACTAAACTTGTATACATTTAACCGAGCGAAGCCGGGTTTTCATCTACCAGTCGATGTCCTAACTAGCCAAATATTCGCATCTCAATCGATTTTAGTAGTTCTTTTCAAGATCGTAACGTAACTGCTGCAGAACACAAGTTCTGAGGCTTAAACAATGTAAGTAAAAAAATATTGTCAAATTGAGAACGCTCCTCCTTTCATAGAATATTTTTCAAGTTACAACTCCTCGTGCCTGACCTTCTATGATTGTTATTTTGTCCATGGTAAGTAGGTACCTACCTACTTCCTACTTATAACATCAAAACAAAATGCTCTCGAGCATCATGAACAATTTGAGTTCAACGGTTCTGAGCTTCAAACATTTATGTAGTTACCTACGTTCGAAAATTTATTATAGACTTCGAAACTATTAGTAGCCATCATAATGATAATACTAGAAATTAACATAAATTGTCATTTCCACGATTTATACTTGCAAAAGTTAATACTTTCTTTATTTCGTTAATACGCTGTATAAGATTCTACAAGAAAATTCCCCAAATAATATTATTAGAGTTCATCAGAAGCGGTTTAAGAAATGGTGTTGAGAACTGTGTGTAAAAATGCTTACCTATAATAAAATAAACAATTAATTAGAAAACAAAAATATCTGTGTTAAACAGTGGATTAATATTAAATGTATTCAGAGGAGAATTGTGTCTGGTGTTCAACACATGATTGACATGATTGACTAATAATTTGTAAGTTTGTTAATGAAGCTAAAACTTTGAAGTTTCTTTGTTAGTTTCTTCTCCACGTAATCTATTAATTGTGAAACATTTTGTTTTTATTGTGAATCAAATATTTGAATTTGGAATTTTAATTCTAACACGTCTGTGAAAAAAATATATGATTGCAGTGTTTGAATTTTTATCCAAGATTTGAAATCGTTATGTCTTTATTTTTAAGTCACAGGTACCTAGCTATTAACATGCTGACAAGAAGTGCGAGTATCCAAGACAAATACGAAATCTAACAATAGGCATAGCTGGAAGGAGACTCACTGTACAGCATAACCTCATCAACAGTTGCACTTGTTGTAAATGCTCTGTGGTTACACCCATGCTCTCTACTCATATTTACGTGTGTAAGCAGCCTATATAGGTACATCATCATCATCGGCCTATGGTTGTCCACTGCTGGACATAGGCCTCTCCCATGTAGGTACTTCGCACTATTATTATAGGGCACAGGCCTTCTCTCAGAGAGAGAGAGTAACTAGGTAATCACCGCGCGTGCCCACTGCCGATGGCGATTTCAAGAGTGTCCGATCTATTCAGTTGAATATAGACACTCGGTTTGCCTCACGATGTTTTCTTTCACAGTCACTAAGTGCTAATAATAATAATAATAAACTCACGCCCGTTATCCCCGAAGGGGTAGGCAGAGGCACCAGTCTCTAGAACTGGACCCACGTTTTGCCGAGTTTATTAGGTCCCAAACGTGACCGTGACCGGATAACGGCGACAGGCTTGCCACTTGTCACGTTTGGGACCTAAACTAAGTGCTATTGCTACTATAACTCCATAAATGTACGTAACTGCTCTGGGGATCGAACCTGGGTCTCCTTCCGAGTACTTTGTTCTACCGACTAGGCTACCACCGCTAATCTTGAATTTGCCACAAATCGTAAAGCCGGGTCCAGACGAGTGTAACATGTAATGTAATCCACCGTGTAATGTAACACGAATTCTACGTGTGGACGGCACTACGAGCATAACATGTAACGCTCGTAGTCACATCCATACGTAGAATTCATGTTACATTACACGGTGGAATACATTTCACGTTACACTCGTCTAGACCCGGCTTAAACGTTGATCAGCTACTGCCTGAACAAAAATAACGATGGCCTTGGAATTGGGAGGCTCGTGTTCGATTCCCAGTGCGGGCATGTACCTATTATACACTTTCGTTACTTTCAAACTGTACCTACATCTGAGAACTCGTATTAGCAATATCCACGTTGTAGGAAAATATCGTAAGGAAACCCGCTTCTTGGTTGGCTCCGCACATTGGTAAGGCCGACTCAGCTGTCAGGATGGGATGATAGTGTCCCAGGCACTGTAGCGTCCGAGTGGTCCATTCGCCTATCTATGCACAGTGTGAGCGAAGGTGCCACTGGACGCTGAATAAATCCTCTCATTACATACATGTAAAGGCCAAAAGGACATGACATACGGTGCCGAAATGTGAACACTCACGGCGGGGCTGGTGGTCCACAAATTTAAAGTCGCTTAGCGTGCTATGGAAAGGGCTATGCTCGGGGTTTCTCTCAAAGATGGAATCTGAAACGAGGTGATTCGACAGAGAATCAAAGTCACCGACATAGCCCACCGCATCAGCATGCTGAAGTGGCAGTGGGCCGGCCATATCACCCGAAGATCTAACCGATGGGGTAGACGAGTTCTTGAGTGGAGACCGCGGATCGGTAAACGTAGTGTTGACGTCCTCAGACTCGGTGGAGCGACGATTTTCGCAAGGCGGCTGGCAAGAACTGGATGAGAATAGCCGAGGACCGTGCTCAGTGGCGCGCAATGGGAGAGGCCTATGTCCAGCAGTGGACAACCATAGGCCTTGCCCAGCACTTACACTATACTGACAGCTTAGTCGGCCCAGCCCATAAGGAAAACGAAGCGATGGGTGGGGAACCCACCAATCCGCTGGTTTTCTCACGATATACGAGGCGCGACGGTTCAAAATATTCCCAAAGGAATCCCTGAGATCGTCATCATCATAAGTTTTAATAATCTACTCAGCAGGGTACTGCCCACACCTTTCGGAGGTAAAAATAAATAGGAATTCGTGTAGACAAATTGTGTAGGTTGGCTGGCTAGGTATTTGGCCTCCGCCTGTGTTTTGCTTGATTCGGTCGGTGGTAGGTATTTCGAGGTCGATGCACTGCACTCCGCACTTGTACCCAACACCGAGCTTGGCGAGCAAGTAGGTACTGACAACCTCAGCAAAATTTTAAAGAACTAGCTGACCCGGCAAACGTTGTTGTATTTTTTTTCCCTTAGGGCAATGAAAAATAGATAATAACCTATTCTTAGACCTACCAAAGATACCTATAAAATTTCATCAAAATCGGTCAGGCTGTTTCGGTGGACTAGCGCACTAACACGGTGATAAGAGAATTTTATATAGGGTGGAATTTTGTAATGCCACCTGAAGGAGAAGTACTCTTAATACTGTAGATAGAAAATTTTACTCAAAGAAAACATTCCTTTATTTTTGAAAAGAAAGAAAACTGCATTCAAACAGTTTAAAAAAAATCACTTGCCTCACCCGGTAATCGAACCGACTAAAATCTGTGAAAGTTGCACCCTGTACTTTTATTGCATGGATCGTTAGGGTCACTTATAAGGATGAAATTTCTCTAACAAACTTCATAAATTAAATGAAAGGAAAACAATGAATTCTTATATTATTAATTTAATGGGTCAAGTTAAAGCACTTTTACTCAAAGATCCGTTTCTTTATGTTTACTTATGTTATTAATTAATAATTATCATTGACGTCATTTATCCATGTGTGACGTAGTTTAAATATGGAATGTTACATTTGAAAATAGAATTTCATCTGTTATTCACATTTGATTATTTTTACAAATCTTTTCATATTTGTTTCAAGGTAAAAACGGCTTATCAAGAAAAATTTGATTTAATGTCAGCTTATTTTTTAAATAACAAAGATGTGAATCGTGCTCTGCGGTGGTATGGAGAGAGATATCGAGATCGACAGGCACCAACTCGGTTTGTACCGATATGTAAAAAATTTGTTTGATCTTATGAGATCAAACAAATTTTTTATGAGAATGTAAACGAGTTGAGAGTTGAAGTTCAGAATACGATTTATAACATTTACCACAACACGTTATTTGTGGTTACTAGAGATGAATTTGTTAGAAGAATAAATTTGTGTATCCGAGAAAATGGAGCCCATTTCGAGCAACTAATTAGTTTACCATTTTTTGTAAAATTAAAACAATTTAAGATTTTATTGTTTTCCTTTCATTTAATTTATGAAGTTTGTTAGAGAGATGTCATCCTTATAAGTGACCCTAACGATCGCTGCAATAAAAGTACAGGGTGCCACTTTCACAGATTTTAGTAGGTTCGATTACCGGGTGCGGCAAGCGAATTTTTAAAAATCTTGGAATGCAGTTTTCTTTCTTTTCAAAAATAAAGGAATGTTTTCTTTGAGTAAATTTTCTATCTACAGTATTAAGAGTACTTCCCCTTCAGGTGGCATTATAAAATTCCACCCTGTATAAAAAAAAAATTTTTTAGTGAAAATCACCTAAAATCCCCGGTTTTGCGAGGCCGGAGGCGAGCGCGCTTGCGCACTCTCCAGCCCCAAACCGCGAAACCCCCGCCGGACCCGTCAAGTGCAAACGATAGAAGCTAAGCCATATAAATTTGTGATATTTAGGTGATTTTCACTAAAAAAAAATATTTTTTTAATATATTTTTTTTCAGTATCATGTAAATAACCATCCCTGAGTCGGAGTCAACTGTACAAATCAACACCCTATATATTAGAAACAAGATTTATTACGCCAAACGTAAACTATTAATTCTTGTACAGTCGACAGCACATCATCCTATACCTATACCCATGCACTCTACTCCGTTGTATTACGGGCAACTTTGCAAATAATATGTGAAGGTTGACGTGCTGCCGACTGTACTTTTTTTTTCGTCAGTCCACCTTGTTTTAATTTTTTTTAATATTATATTTTGTTTCGCTTATTTTGGCAAAATGGTCCTATGAAAAATTCGTACAAAAATGTTTACATACTTTACATGTTCACTTACAGAATAAGCACGGCTGATAGCGCACTCGAAGTCGAAAGCACGTGCAGGTAAGATAAGATAAGAATAATCTTTATTGCACACACGAAACAAGAGACATAAATAAAAATTACAATTGAAAAAAGTACAATGGGCGGTCCTATTGCCACAGCAATTTCTTGGGTTAAATCTCAATTTCCGCAATTTGTTTTAATTTCCTTAGACAATTTCTTTCTATTACATACCAGGTAGGGGTAATTTTTATTGTAAATAACTTCCGTAGATGATCTGTCACACACAAACACACATACATACACTTCGGTACAATATAAATCTCTATCCTATTGCTTATACTTAGTAATAAGGCCGCCAATTGTACTTAGATATATAAAAATCTGTAAATGTTATTTATAAGTACAATAAAGAATATTCTAGGTATCTATCCTTGTTTGTGCAGTGGTAAACGAAAAAAAACATATTTACTTATTTGAGGCCGAGCAGACCATCGCAAATATGTTTTATAAAAAATAGAGACACTTTCGCTGTGATGTATCTTGGAGAATGTTCTAGTTAGCCGATTAGATTATACCTACGACATTTTTTCAGTGATGAATCAATCAGCCGGTATTCATCCACTGCTAGACTTTAGACCTCCCCAAGGCACACCACTTCTTTGTGTCCTTAATACCTATCCTCACCAACCGCTGCCAGCAATAATATCTCCTTCTTTTCAGCAATATTTACACAAATCTCATCTTATATTTCATTGCCGAAACCGTAGACATCGTATACCTAGATCGTCTGTGATCATTAGTAGGTAAGTATCTAATCTTACTACTTGTATCTTTTTATAAATTCGAATTCGAATTCGGGTTCGAATCCCGGCTGGGGACAAAAAAAAACCCAGGTCTTGGATGTTCACATGTTTGTGACGTCGCTGTTTCTGGTTCCCACGACACAGGGTATCCTAGTGTGGGGCCAGAAGCAATGTACATTATGTGCCCGTATGTAATTTTTTTTTTAATTATTTATTCATGAAATTTCACAAATACATATTATAAGAAACCGTCACTCAATGTTATGTTATGTTTAATAATTAATAATTAATAATAAAATAATAATTTACTTTCTTTTAACTAATGTCGCCAAACTGCTGTGCAGTTTGTTGGCGATAGGCTCTTATAAGCTCTTATCTATGAATAAGAATAAGACGTATGTACCTATCTATGAATGAGATAATAATTCGGTTTAGGTAGGTACCTTTCATTTGTTTTCAGCTCAGTTTTGACATCGAAAGCCAGCCTTTATTTCACATTTAGCCTAATGTACAAGAAACTAGTCTGAAAATATTTTGCATGATTTGTATTTCCTTCTCATGGAATATTTATTTTCTGCTGTAATCTTGCAATGTCAGTCGCTTCCCTGAAAAACTTGTATATTATAAAAAATATCGAGTGAAAAGTGTTCAGCGGATAATGCAGAGGTGCTTAGCTTTATAGACATTCTTCAGGGACATCGTTTTCGGAAGACTCCAAACAGTTTAATGGAAATTAAGTTCATAAAAGTGCCTACGAAAGTAATAGTTCGAAAAAAGTAAAATTTAGAAAGGTAATTTAAACGATAATTTCCTTTATAGTCAGCTTCAGAAATGTAGGTATCATATAGGTATAGGTACCAACATAGAAAACAAAGTCGTCTGAGGCGGGTTTCACAGCGCTTGAAATTATTACTGCCAAATCGGGGAGGGCACGTCACGTAGGGCGTAAGTCCATACTCTCTCTCTTTCTCTCTCTCTCTCTCTCTCTCTGAGAGAAGCCCTGTGTCCTGCACTGGGACCAATGGTATAGGCTACTAAAAAAAAGTTTTTCATACAGGTACATTCGCAATCATGGAACTTCTGACTGCATTTCACAGAAATACTTTTCTTCGGACAGGCGATGACCAAGCCACATACCATTAAAACGGATTGAAAACATATGACATCAAAGCTTAAATTGAATGATAGCATAAAATTGAAATCTGAGGATGGATGGCCAGCAAAGGTAGTATGAGGACGTGAGTCGCGCGCGACAACGTCAAAAGTCGCGAGGATTTGACAGTTAATGTACTGGAAAGTCGCGACTTTTGACGATGTCGCGCGCGACTCGCGTCCTCATACTATAGGTCAGTTAAGTAAAGCTGGCACGTTCAACACATTTACACGTTGCGCTTGTGTAGTGTCTGTGAATAGCGCGCGGCGTGACGTGTACTGCATGCGCATCATGAAAAGTCTGCCCGTCTCTCTTGCGCGCGGTCTAGCTTATGAGTGTGAAGGGGACAGTTATAGTTTTACTTTTACTACTGTTTATATATACAGCCTGATCTTTTTGGTATTCAACCGTATGTGCGTTTCAATGAGGGTTTTTTCTGACAGCTAAGAAAAGTAGTTCCAAATGAGCCGCTTTCAGAAGAACTAAAAAAAAACGAATGGCTGTCAAAGGAATGCAATTTTGGACCTCAGTCCAATAGCCATGTGTGATACAGACTGTCAAGTATAAGTTGGCGTTCCTGTGGCGGCGCCTCCTACACACTAAATGTGAGACCATCAAGCTTTGAAAACTGTCAACACAACCGACAAAATTAGTACGTTTTTTTTGCCACACGCCAACTTACACTTGACGCGCTGTACATCATTGAATAGGTCTCAGCGAGCTGAATAAAAGTTACTAGAGTCTGACAAGCGAGTCCTGGGACGCGATTTATTTCGAATTCTTCATATGGCCACACTCTGACTGTCAAACTTAGGTATTTCAGCTGCAAGTAGTACAGCCCAAACAGTTTGATACTCGTCCTAGATTTAAACAAGAACTTTTGTTTCTATTCAACATAATTTTACCTATGTTTTAGTATATACATACGAGTAATAATGTTTTAAAACAAACATGAATTATTTCTTGTTGTAAGGTCTGTCGGATGACGAAAATTTTAAACGTCAGATCGAAGACTTAGTCAAAGAACTCAAAGATGTTGAGAAAAAAGATATGAATCAGATTTTGATTATGGTACAGCATTAATAAATGTTTATAAGTTTATGTGGTGCATCTTTATTATCTCTGTTTTTGGTGGAGTGGAAATGTTGGTTTTGATGTAGTTAATGTTTTCGTTTTGCTTATATTTATTTATGTTTGGACAAAATTCATTGGAGACTCCAAACTAATTAAACAAATAATAAACTTAAGCAAAAGTATCAAGATGGTTTATGGCATATAGATGCAGGGTTATCAACTAAAAGATTTTTAAATTTCCCGCCAAAGGCTTGTGCCAGGACTCACTTGTCGCACTCTATGACGTCAACAGCCAAATGTTTGTCCTTTCGGAGTTATATTGTATTGAAAAAAAACTAACATTTTCAATTTCAAAAAAATAACATGTATACATCACACATGGCTATTGGGCTGAGGTCCAAAACTGCATTCCTTTGACAGCCATTCGTTTTTTTTTCTTCTTAAAACGGCTCATTAGTCAGTAGATGGCATTTTTAAGAGAGGGTTTTCGTTTTTCTAATGGGAATTGCCAGTTTATTCTGTGGTCTTTCCTCTTTTCTTTTGGTTCTTGCATTTGATTGTGATTGGACTTCGAACAACTGCTACTGGTGCTAAAATCATGGAAAAAACGTTGAAGAAAAAGAAGAAGAATAGGAGAACAGGACATTCGCGTAACCACAATAGAAACCGAATGATGTTGCTCAGTTGATCACAGATTCCTTCCAGTTGATGAAATTACAGAACAGTGATAAAGTTTTTATCTGTGGCAAGCAATTAGAAAAAAAGGTAGGGTAATGAGCCGTTTTCAGAAGCACTCAAAAAAAAAAATATTACGGCTGTCAAAAGAATGCAATTTTGGACCTCAGCCTAATAGCCATGTGTGATACATCATAAAATAGGTCTCAGCGAGCTGAACAAAAGTTACTATGACGCCAACAGCCAAATGTTTGTCGTTTCGGAGTTATATTTTATTGAAAATTTTTGTGTTTTTTCAATACATTATAACTCGGAAAGAACAAACATTTGGCTATTGGCGTCATAGTAAATTTTGTTCAGCTCGCTGAGACCTATTTTATGATGTATCACACATGGCTATTGGACTGAGGTCCAAAATTGCATTCTTTTGTAATATTTTTTTTTTTTTAGTGCTTCTGAAAACGGCTCATTCATCCAGTAACTGACCACTGAGCGTCCGTTACCCTTTGTTACATAATTAAATTATAATTAAATTGTTGAGGATTTCTGGGATAATTATTTTCTGTTTTGGTAAAGATTTTCTTAGGTGAAATTATTTTTGTTCATGTGAAAATTTATTGAAATTTAAAACTATTTAGTGACCATTGATTCCACCTTGTTTTTAATACTTTTCGCTCGAATCTATATAAAAATATGTTATAATAAGTAACCCATATATTTGTATTTATTTATCTACAACGCACCTATCTTACTAAAACCTAACTCTAGTCTACACTTAAACTAGAGTCGCATTTTGAATCAAAATCATATATTTTTAAACATCCTGTATAGTGAAATTGCATAAGTGTGAGTACTGTGAACGTGTCAGCTTTAGATAACAGACCTATACCTTTGCTGATGAAACTCATACAGTGCCTGCAAGATTTCGATGAGCAAAGACAATGGTCTGCTCTTGTCTACATCTTGTTATACGGCCTAGCCACGGGGATTGGCGGTGCAAACGGCGGTGCGGTGGGCGGGGCGGCAAACTGAAACAAACTCATAGAAATGTACGGAGCAAGCCACGCGGAGCGGCGAACGGCGGCGCGACTGGCGAAATGTACCGAGCGGCGACTGGCGGCGACTGGCGGCGCGGCCGGCGAGTGAAACAAACACATGAACAACTGAACAAGTACGGTACGGCGCAAGCCACGGCGTCGAGCGGCAGTCGCGGCGACTAGTGCAGAGATCAAACGAGTTTAGTTGTTTTCGCCGCGAATAATAAATACCGAGACTGTTATTGCTGAAATACTAACAAAATAGGGTATATTTGTTACTTTGATAAAGAACATAATTACCTAAAAGTTATTTAATTTTATGAAACATTAATATACAATTAACTGACCATATTTTAGCAGCGATATTTCTGAAAAAAATGTAGTTATGAAAAAAATTCATTGATACCTACTAACATTCTCCAAAATATGGTCAGCTTAATTAAATGGCACCTATGTATTAGATCAATTTTTCAGCGGCACTTAAAACTCTAGCTGCATTGACTTTTTTTCCAATCCTGAAGAATATAATTCGACAATAATTCTAGTAGACTCGAAAAATGTTTCGGTGGAAAAATGTGGCGTTCTCCATAGTATACCTCGATTCCTATTCAAATCTATGGAGTAGATTACGCTCTTCCAAATATTATGTATTGAACAAAAAAATCCACCAATCCGGACTTGGCCCCCGTGGTGGAGTATGGCCTATACCTTCCTCAGGGAAGAGACCCGTGCCCCTCGGTGGGGACATAATGGGTTGATGATGGAACAAAAAAAAAATTACTTTGAGATAAAGACATTTCGCTCTTGACCGGCCTGCCCTACTCAGCAAACGCGCCTGCCCGTGGCCGGTAAACCGCGCCGCGTGAATTTTCGTCCCGCTTGCCGCACCGCCGTTCGCGCCGCCGTTCCCCGTTGCTAGGCCGTTAGAGTGCGACAAGTGAGTCGTGGCTCAAGCTTTTGGCGGGAAATTTAAAAATCTTTTAGTTGATAACGATATGCAGTATCGTCTGAATAAACCATCTTGATACTTTTGCTTAACTTGATTATTTGTTTAATTAGTTTGGAGTCTCCAATTAATTTTGTCCAAACATAAATAAATATAAACAAAACGAAAACACTAACTACATCAAAACCAACATTTCCACTCCACCAAAAACAGGGATAATAAAGATGCACCACATAAATTTATAAACATTTAATAATGCTGAACCATAATCAAAATCTGATTCATATCTTTTTATCTCAACATCTTTGAGTTCTTTGACGTCTTCGATCTGACGTTTAATATTTTCGTCATCCGACAGACCTTACAACAAGAATAATTCATGTATGCTTTAAAACATTATTACTCGTATGTACATACTAAAACATAGGTAAAATTATGTTGAATAAAAAGTGAAACAAAAGTTTTTTTCTTGTTTAAATCTAGGATGAGTATCAAACTATTTGGGCTGTACTATTTGCAGCTGAAATACCTAAGTTTGACAGTCAGAGTGTGGCCATATGAAGAATCCGAAATAAATCGCGTCCCAGGACTCGCTTGTCCAATGAGGAAGGGGCATGGAAGGGGTCTGTGCGCTTGTCAGACTCTAGCCTCCTAAGTCCCAAGCTTTTTAAACGCAACATGTACAAAACGCCGGAATTCCTGCATAAAGAACAAAATGGCGATAGTCACTGAGTCCTGGCTATCGCGAAAGTGGAATTAGCATTATGACCCAGCATCCTTTGTGTAGAACAAAATATAATTTGTTTGTTTATGACAACATTTCTAAACGGAAGTAGTTATTTTGCTTCAATAATAATTTACCCTGGTCACACCGACCTTGAGCATAGAGCTTCAAGTCGCCATTTTTTTTTGTTCGGCCACAAACCAGTGACAATGACGTCGTGAACGAGGTGAGTAAATCCAAGAATATCTATTGGAAATATTGCGGTTTTCATTAAACGAACTGTTATTTTCTACTCTGTAAAATACACGAAATGTTTTTGGTGTATTATTTTTTTGAAACAGGCCGCAGAATTAAAATAATTTTGATGTAACTGAATTTGTTCTTTATAAAGTGTGTTCGGTCTGGACACATTAAACTCGCTGCCATAATTTGTTCTTTGTTAAGTTACCTCGGTGTGTTTTCATTAAGTTTGCAACGAAAATTTGTTCTTTTTGAAGTTTGTTCGGTCTGTATAGATTAAATTCGCTACTATAATCTAAAAATCACTTTCGGTTCCTTTGTAACATGGCAGCAGCATGGTATGGTCATCTCTAACTTAGTCGGTATCTGTAGTACCTGATTACTGATAAAAAGTCTTCGTGATTTCCCTTTTGAGTTTATATCTACTATTTTATCAACTGGCTCTTTATTGTATTATTTTTTAGCACTGCAAGATACTCAAATATCTCAGTTTTTCAATGACTCTGAAATAGAAGATACCGATGACGATGAGTGTCCTACTTACCAAGAGCCTATCGTCGACGAGGATTATGAGCACAGAGATAACACTGACGAGGATCTCACTTTCCCCGAGTCTACTAGCTCTGAAGATGAAGGTGGCGGCACTTCTACCAGTGATCAGAGTCTACCAGCTCGTAGGAGTCGACTACGGGTGCGTGGTGGAATACACAGTCGTAATGCAGGGCGCTCTCGTACTGGTATTCGTACTCGTGGAGGCGCTCGAACCATCAATGAACATTGTCATACACCATGGAAAAGGGCATGTTTTCGAAAAGAATTACCTGTGCTGCAACAACCAGCATATAAACCTTCCGAGCCCAAAACATTGATGAAAGACTACTTTCATGAATACATTGATGATAATTTATTAACATTAATAGTCACCAAAAGTAATCAGACCGCGGTTGAAAAAACTGGTAAAAGCTTGAATTTAACCCTGCGTGAGTGCAAAGCTTTCTTCGGCATAACTATGCTTATGTCATGTATAGGATATCCACAAATACGCATGTACTGGAGCGAGAAATATGCTGTGCCAATTATAATGCGAACCATGACGCGTGATCGGTACTTCTTGCTACGAAATTCATTGAAGTTCGTATACGATAATAATTTCTCAGCTGAGATGAGAGCGAATGATAGCCTTTGGAAGGTTCGCCCATTGTTAGATCGTGTTCTGCAAGGATGCCACGCTCAAAGTCCGGACCAAAAAATCTCAGTGGATGAGATGATCATCCCATTTACTGGTGCTTGCCCGATGCGACAATATTGCCCTGGAAAACCCAATCCCACTGGACTTAAAGCCTTCATTCTTGCCAATCCAAATGGTTTAGTGTGTGATATCCTTGTATATCAAGGTAAAAACACCGCAACTACCAGAGGACTTAACTTAGGCGAGAGTGTTGTCCTAACTCTGACGGAGACTCTGGTGCCTGGTCATATTATATATTGTGACCGATATTTCACAAGCATCAGATTAATAGACGAGTTGAAAAAACGCGGCCACAGTTGTGCTGGAACTGTTATGCAAAACCGCCTACCCAAACATATAAAAAACAATCTGAAGAAAGACAAAGAGTTGGCGGCACAGGGAAGGGGCAGCTATGACGTTCTCGTGAGGGATGACCAGGAGATAGCTGTCACTAAATGGTATGATAACAAACCCGTTATGATGTTGTCCAACTTACACGCTGCAGAAACTGTCGATGAGTGTAGGCGATATGACCGAAAACTACGCAGATATATACAAGTGGAAAGACCCGAAGTTGTGAAACATTATAATGAGAACATGGGGGGGGGTAGATCTCACAGATAGGTTGTTAGCCGTTTGTCCGTCGAGAATGCGCACCAAAAAATGGACGGTACGATTCATGACTTTTCTAATTCACGCATTTCATTGACTTGTCTATGGTAAATGCCTGGATAAAATTTAAAGCCCACCAAAAGCAGCAAGGCGTTCGTCATCACAAAATTATTCAACTCCGTGCATTTAAGCAGTGTATTGCAGAAGAAATACTGGATAATAACCTGCTTGCCGAGACCGAAAATGGAGCTGTAGAGGCAGAAGAACACCACGAAGATTTTAACAATTCTACGAAAAGAGGTAGACCTCCAGTTACACCAGTACCCTCTGCAGCGTTCAGGCAACATGGAGCTCTCCATTTACCTAAAATGGGAACTACACAACATCGTTGCAGACAGAAGGGCTGTCAAATGAAAACAACTGTATACTGTAATAAGTGCGAATTACCGCTGTGCATTACTCCAAAAAGGAACTGCTTTTTGGATTTTCATTCTCTTTGAATTAACAGTTCCTTTTTGGTTTATTAACTATGTAGACCAACTAGTGTTAAGGATAATCTGAAAGTTTAATTTCAAAAGCTTGTCGTATAGATCTCAGAGCTATTTTCCAATGTTGTTGAGTTATTATTTTTTGTTAGTTTTATAAGGCCCAAGACTGCCGAAACATTTTGAGACTGATGTGTGAATTTATGTATGTCAAAGAATAAATAATAGTTTATTCGTTTAGAAATGTAAAGAATACCGTTATTACTCGTGACGATAGCAAAGCTGTTTCCTATTTTTGATGTTCAAAATAATTTAAGGATAAAAAGTATTAATACTTATAAATAAAAAATATTTTGCCAACCGAAACCGTTATTTTTCTATTGCTTTGTTAGGATTCAATTTGTAACCTTTGAGACCGACTGTACTTTTAAAAGAACAAATATTTTAAGGATTCCGTTTTCAGCCATCATGGCGTAAAGTTCAATTTTTTGTAACAAATGTTTTCCGAACATCCTTTAGGGCTAAAGTTTCGTACAGGCCCTGTAAAAATAAATATATAAAAAAAAACAAATATTTTAATATTTTTTTTTGTTGAAATCTCATCGTTCCAAAATTATGAATAATGTTAGTTCTAGCAAAAATATTATGGGGTAGTTTATTGTAGCTAAAATCAGTGCTGAATGTTCAGGACTCACAGACGTTATTTGTTTAGTTCTTTTTAAAGAACATTCGGTAATAATGATATATTCCCTGTTCCATTACCCAGGCAGGACTCAACAACAACAGCCATTTTGTTCTATAGGAAGAATGCAGGGACTTAGGAGGCTAGTGAACGACGCGTGACGATGACATTTACCAATATGAAATGGCAACATTACAAATAACTTCCGGTCACAGATTATTCGAACGTGCTGTGAACAAACGTCAGACAGACATGTCAATGTCACAGTCGTTCGTTTGATTTTTGACAACACAAATTGTGAAAAGATACTCTGTTTTTGCATTTAATCTGAAGCATTTGATGGTGCACTCTTAGTTAATGGGCGAACGTGTCAATTCAATCGAAGAAATGGCTTCCACGAGTACCGCCATCGCCACCACTGTACCCCGGCAAATGCAAGAGGTATGTGCCGCAAAGCTTGTTATTTACCCAACTGTCTCCTCTATTTGGCTTTGTAATACTTTACTGATATGATAAAGACATTTATTACATGCCAGTGGCACTCTACGCCCCGTTCGTGAGCGTAGCACCGTAAAAGTTATCATAATATCACCATGTCGCTCGTAAAAACTGTAGGCTTATACGCGGTGAAGACACGGGCTCCTGTGTTGAACGCGATGTATTCCACTGGACTCCCTGGCTTGCTAAGCGATGTCAATGTGCTAGACATGACAAGAATCGTGGCGGGGCCATTCTGTACTATGACCCTTGGGGATTTGGGCGCCAATGTGATCAAAGTAGAGAGCCTTGATGGGGATGAGTCCCGGAAGTGGGGGCCGCCCTTCGTCCCTGGGACCAAGGATGCATACTACTTCCTGTCTGTGAACAGGAACAAGAAGAGCATCTGCATTGATTTAAAGACTCAGGCAGGTAAGGACTTTGCCCTGTTTATTTTGTGATTAATCAGATTCTAATGTTAAGGCTATGTTGATTTATCATCACATATGTTTGATTGTCCCAATGCAGGGTTTCTCTCAGAAAGTGAGTATGGGCTTGATCACTCATGGCCATAGTAGATTGGTGTTTTTAATTGCTAATAATCAAATTTATTGTTACATTTAGTCGTAAGGTGAAAACCAGGGACACTCAAATTCCTCTCGATGTTTGACATTCCAAACCTGAACTTTTTTAGTTGCTGGAAATTATTAATAATGTAATCTGAATCTCCATTAGGGTATCCCAGTGTGGGGCCAAAAGCAGTCTATGTAAATATTTATGGTTATCTCAAAATACCACCCCGAATAAGGTAGGCGTTTTTGTCTCCAAAAATTTTTATTTCAAGAACGCATCCAGTTCAAATTTTTATTTATTTGTTAAGTTCTGCATGTATAATTTAAAAAATTATTGCAATTTCATTTTCAAATTTTACGGTACGGTTAATTATCTTCCAGGTCGACAAGTGTTCTACGATCTGGCAAAGAAGAGTGATGTGATGGTGGAAAACTTTGTGCCCGGCAAGTTAGATGAGATGCAAGTGGGCTATGAGAAGCTAAGTCAATTGAATGAGCGGCTCGTATACTGTGCTATCACTGGATTTGGTCCTACTGGGCCTTATTCAAAAGATCCTGGGTATGCTACTTTTAAAGCATTGTAATTAAGTATAAACTATGACAGTTAGAAAGATATTAATGGAAGTTGTCTACCTGTTCACATAAACATTTTTATTATTTGCATAATTCATTTCAGGCAACTAGGCCCATAAAATATAATACATACCTTAACCAAATCATAATACAATATTAAAACTTATGTTAGCCTAGATTTAATTTTTTATCTAATCTCTTTCACATTCTCTCATGACTGAGGATCACAATCATAGTCAAAGTCTTTCGTAAGCACTAGACATTATTAACTTTATTTGACTTTTACTAAGTGTATCCGATAGTCATCATCCATTATGTTTACATTTACAGCTATGACGTTATAGCAGCAGCAGTAGGGGGGCTCCTCAACTGCACGGGCCAGCGTGATGGGGAACCAGTCAAACCAGCTGTGCCTCTGACAGACTTGTGCACAGGGCTACATGCATTTGGAGCCATCATGACCGCACTCTACCGGAGAATGAAGACCGGCAAAGGACAGAGGATTGACTGCAATCTACTGTCAACACAAGTCAACGTCATGCTCAATGTAGCCTTCACATACCTAAACTGCAATATTGAAGGTCAGAAATGGGGTACAGCACATGCAAGCATAGTACCGTACCAAGCGTTTCCAACTTCAGATGGCTTCTATGTGATCGGTGCAGGTTCAGATTCCCAGTTCGTGCAGCTGTGTAAGAGAATCAGCCGGGAAGATTTGGCTGCTGATGAAAGGTTCAGGACAAATCCGGATCGAGTCAAGCACAGAAGCGAGATAATAAAAATTGTCAGTGATGTCATTAAAACGAAGACAAAAAAAGAGTGGAAGGCAGTTTTCAAAGGTGCTTCATTTCCGAATGGTCCTGTGAATACAATGAAAGAGGTTTTCGAAGATGAACATGTAAATGAGATAGGTTTAGTCCAGAATGTGGAACACCCTGATGCCGGGACTCTTCGTATGGTGGGGCCTCCCACTGTTTACAGTGAGGGAGGGAACCTCATACGATCACCGCCTCCACAATTAGGACAGCATACTAAGGAGGTGCTGGGTACCTTCCTCGGATACAAAACTGAGAAAATCAATGATCTGTTTAGCAACAAAATTGTACGATAAGATTATGTTGTAGATCTGAATAATTCAGTGTTATTCATACTAAGGGTATTCCTAAAAATACTTGAATGTAGTTATAACTGTCTGGATAAACGGTTACCCAAAGCCCGCAATAGCTTCAGTGTGTAAATATCATCTTGTACTAAACAAAACATCAGATGTTGAATGTATTATTGCAAAGAAGTAATCCTGTAATCTTTGTTATCAAAATAAATAACTTTGCTACAGTGACATGTTGCTGTTGTTATTCAGAAAATATACTAAAAGTATCATATCTCATTTGTCCCACTATCATATCATTCTTAGTAAGTTATAAAGCCGTTTCTACAATTGAGATCTACATAAAACGTCACAAATAAAATACAACACAAGATGACATAGCAACAAGATGTTGTGAGACCTTCCTGTCATTGGGGGTACTTATCTACTGCAAAGTCTCACGAATTTCCCATTTAGTGTTAAAACTGTTATTGTGATAATAGCTTGAGCGCCACCTTCTCGCATAGCTGAATGGATATAGATTTCATTTATTGATCATATTCATTACATGTCACAATTGATTTATTAATTAAAATTAGAAACAGAAAGATATAATCAAATAATACGCCCATGGCCTGAGCTTTCGCCCTGCGCAACGAGTTTGTTACCGAGGACCAACATGCGCCTTGAACATGCACCACCATCAAACAACACCTTACATCTTGCACCATGTGAACTCCATGAATACATTAAAATTTAAGATTTCACTTATGTAATTACTATAGTGTAACTGTATGTAAGTTCTTGTGGTGTAATAAATCAATAAATAAATAAAAGCGGTATCTATTAATTCTGAGAACAAATACCTACTAAAATCGCATCTGGTACATGAATGAAATGCGCATGGCACTAGCAATCGTAAAACATTACAAATTCTGTATAAGTTTCCGAGCTTTGTTTCTGGATACTCGATAGGTACTTCTGCAAGTCCGTAAGCACGACAGACTCAACGTTACACTGACTTAAAAGATTCGAATAGGAATTTTTTTTCAGCAATCTGATTCAGATCTTTGCACGATTGTTTAGGTACTTACAAAATTATTCAGAATAAGATGAAACTTTAAACTGAACTCGGGAGGAACTTTTCTCAATGAATCACCACCCTATGGACTTCACAAATCAACTCTTAAGCCGGGTCCGCTGCGCCATGTTACGTGTGTTACAAAAAATGTAACACGTTATTAAAACAAAAATGGGGAGTGGATTTAACACTTTACGTGTTACGTAACACGTAACGTAACGTGTCATACCACGCCCCATTTTTATTATAATTACGTGTTACGTTTTTTGTAACACGCGTAAAGCCGGGTCCGCTGCGCCATGTTACGCGTGTTACAAAAAGCGTAACACGTAAATATAATAAAAATGGGACGTGGTATAACACGTTAAGTGTTACATAACGTTACGTAAAGTGTTGTTTTAATAACGTGTTACATTTTTTGTAACACGCGTAACATGGCGCAGCGGACCCGGCTTTACATGGCGCAGCGGACCCGGCTTTAGTGCATAAACTGAGTTTTTTCATTCACCTGCGATAGCGAGAGCGCTTGCAATTTGTATAGGAGTGACAAAGCGTGCCACCTAGTTGTCTCTTTGTCACTGCTATACGAATTGCAAACGCTCTCGCTATCGAAAGTGAATGAAAAAACTCGCACATATAGCGAGAGCGTTTGCGATTTGCATAGGAGTGACAAAGAGGCAACTAGGTGACGCGCTTTGTCACTCCTATACAAACTGCAAACGCTCTCGCTATCGAAAGTGAACGAAAAAACTCGCACTAAGCACTCCGAGTACGTATACTGACGTAGTACGTACGTAGGTACTACGCATAAAAGGGTAAATATTAAAAACACGTTTATACTTCACTCACTGTCACCGTCCTGTGTGAGTGGGAATTGTTCTGAGTGCGTATACTGAGTTTTTTCATTCACTCTCGATAGTGAGAGCGTTTGCGATTTGCATAGGAGTGACAAAGAGATAACTAGATGGCGCGCTTTGTCACTCCTATGCAAATCGTAAACGCTCTCGCTATCGAAAGTGAATGACAAAACTCAGTATACGCACTCTGAGTGCTTATACTGAGTTTGTTCATTCACTTTCGATAGCGAGAGCGTTTGCAGTTTGTATAGGAGACAACTAGGTGGCGCGCTCTGTCACTCCTATACAAACTGCAAACGCTCTCGCTATCGAAACTGAATGAAAAAACTCAGTATAAGCACCCTGGTCTCTTCAGGAGCCAGCGGAGCCGGTGACTGTTATCACGCTCCGCCCGCCGCGCAAGCAGGAGCGCAAGAAGGTGGTCTGGACTGAGGACACCGTCGACAACGAGAACATGAACAAAAAGAAGTCCAAATGTAAGTTGCTCTCGATAAAGAAAAATATTAATGTCTATTTCGAAATAGTCGTCTTTATCGAACACCTAAGCGTACCGAGCCCAGTTTTCTTACACGTATCATCTCAGAAAATCTTTATCGAAATAGCCTCATCATCCCTCATGATTTTCCGAGCTTCCCGGTGTAGTGCCGGGCGATGTAGCGACTCCCCGCCACCGTAAACAGGTGCAAACGCCATCTGGTGGAAGGGCTGCTTACGCTGAGTCGTCTATAGTCAGCTGTCCGAGCTATGTGCCCCGCCCACTGCCACTTGACCACAATCCTCATTCATGATTCGATAGCTCTCTCCATTGCCCTTTGGGGACCTTCAGCCGTCTTAAGAGGCCCCTAGCCAGTGAACACCCATAGGTAGATATTATCTAGCCTAATACTAACCCCCGATAATTTTGCCAAACTACTAAACAATCTTACTCTTGTGTACTCATAATGCTATCCATTAGAGAATGTAGGGTTATTATAGGCAGGCAGAGACCAGGGACTGCCCGACAAACCATTTTCGCTTCATCGACATTCATTAGTCGTTGCATGCGCACGTCGGTTTCGGGTACTTTTTAATATATATCTAATCTCTTTAAACGAGCAATTCTTGTATATATATTTATATATAATCAGAATCTCGGAAGCGGCTCCAACGATTTTCATGAAATTTTGTATACAGGGGGTTTTGGGGGCGATTAATTGATCCAAGTAGGTTTCATTATTTCTCTTACTACATTGGTTCTCACGAGGTTAAACCATGTCGACTGCCCCGTATTCCTACTTCTAAACTGTATCTTTGTAAATGTTTCCGGGTACAATAAAGAATATTCTTATCTTATCTTCCTTACGCTAACATGTCTGATTACCATGATGCCAGGAGCCTGTCGTACATTTATACAAATGTCCTCAATCTGAGTGTGAACTCATGTTTCTGGAAATTGCCTTGCCTGGTTACTGGATTATGTAGTTTAAGTTGTGGAAGTTATTATTTTATTTGTCTCTGGTTTCTTATGTGCAATAAAGAATATTCTTATCTTATCTTATTATGTGTATGCAGTAACCCAACATTCTTGGGGTGGCCACTAGACAGTCTGGATTGGTTCACCCTTTCCCCCCCAATATGCATTGCTATCAGTGATTCCACCCCATTCATCAGGCTGCTGCATCTACGAGAAGCCCCACAAGTTTGGGGAATCCGACTCCGAGGACAGCAGCGACGAATGCGAGCACTGCTCTGGTCACGTGGAGCGGCGCGGCGGACATACCCACCATCACCAGCAGGCCTCCTCTGCAGACGTCACGGTGAGGGCCTGCCTTCCTCTGTTTGAAAGCCTAGCTAAAAATGCAGGCCCTCTAACCTTGACAGTAATCTATACTTCTATAGATACTAATATTATAAAGAGGAAAGATTTGTATTTTTGTGTGTATGTTTGTAATGAATAGGCTCAAAAACTACAGGGCCGATTTTAAAAATTATTTCACCATTAGAAAGCTGCATTCTTCGTGACTAACATAGGCTATATTGGATTTACAAAAAGTTCGAATAATGTAACTCAAGGTGTAAAAAAATTACTACCCCGAGAATTTTCCACGGAACTAATATATGTAGCTATTTCCACGGAAACGATTTTGCCACCCGTGCGAAGCCGGGGCGGGTCGCTAGTTAAGTATATTTAGGATCGGAGACGAGCAACCGACGACGCGAGCTCAGTCTCCAGTCACCGTGATTAGGCTCTGCGAATCAGAGCGAAACCTGGTCGGACTCTTCCGACAAAATTCAAGTAAGTGTATCTGGAATAAAGTTAATAATGAGTACATTTATTTAATATCGTGGCTAAAATATGCTTCCAGTTGACGATGCGGGATTACTAATGGTTGACCAAAAAATTATTGACAAATGGTCATTCGACAAACAACGTTTAACCAAATGTTCATTTGGCAAACGAGACATTTGACAAAAGTATCATCTTACAAAAACTCACTTAGCAAATGATCCATTAGCAAACACTACATTTGTTAAATGTTTTGAATATTAAAATGTCAATTGACCTTTTTTAATTTCACCAAATAATATGTTTCGCAAATGAAGCATTTGTCCAAATGTCATTTAACAAAATGTTGAACGCATCAAAGTCGAGTCTGTTTTCGATCTTACATAGAGAACCTAACGCTCCGACGCGCTCCGCTTCGCTACGCGCGTCGTCGCACCTATATTTCTGTTGTCACGTATTCTTTACATCGCCGACCCCCCGTTCGTAAGATTGATTAATAAACGAAACATTTGTCAAATAATACATTTTATCAAACGTTTTTAGACCAATAGTAGTTTTGTCTGATAACTCAGTTGTTAAATGTTCATTAAGTAAAATAATTATTTGTAAAATGTAAATTTAAGTGTTGATCATTTGGATAAGTGAGTCATTTGTAAAATGATTAGTAGTAAAATGATCAATTGGCGAAAGCATTTTTTGTCAAACATTGTTTGTCAAGTGTAATTTTGCCAAATGACTTTTGGTCAAACAGCAGGACCCCGACGATGCGCTATGAAGTTTTAAAGTTTTATGCTATTTCTTAATACTTAACAACGACGTAGTAAACTAGTAAACTACGTCGTTGTTTCTGACTTATTGCTTTAAATCGTGACGCGGTTTGAACACGATTTCGGCGTTATACCGCTGAATCTCGATAAATAAAAAAACTGAGATTATTAGGATTTTGGCACTAAAAAATTCAACGATATTTTTCGATAGTTTAAAGACCAGTAGAGTCCACAACTGCCAGTTGCCACAGATGTACGCTAGGAAGAAAAAAGTGAAGGAATACATTTATTTGTAACCAGATACAAGTGTTAAAATGACGGTTGATGCCCGACCCGACAGCCAAACAAACTTGATTTAATAATAAAAAATATCTGAAAAATAGACGACCTTTGTGGCGTAGCGGTTAGCGCATCTGCTTACCATACGAGAGGTCCCGGGTTCGATCCCCGGCTGGAGAGAAAAAAAAACTCCGGGTCTTGGATGTTTACATGTTTGTGACGTCGCTGTGTCTGGTTCCCACGACACAGGGTATCCTAGTGTGAGGCCAGAAGCAAAGTATGTGCCTGTGTGTAAATGTTTATGTTATGTTTATATTTTTTTTAATGTGGCAGTCACAGAGTAACTTCGCCCTTCTCGTCTTCAAAACGTGACCTATTACGGTCGTCTTTCTACAGGATAGTGCGACGGTCCAGCCGACCGCGACGGTGACCGTAGCGGCGGAGGGCCCAGCCACCCTCACGCTGCGACCAACTGAGACCACCATCACGTCGCAGCCCGCAGAGCCCAGCCGACCAGCCCCTCCTGATAAGGACGCAGACATTCCCGCGAAGTCTAGCTAAGCCATAATCCCATTCTACCTACCCTACTTACCCAATATCTTTGTCGATTCTAGCATATAAAGGTGGTAAATAAATAAATGAAAAATAATAAACTCACGCCCGTTATCCCCGAAGGGGTAGGCAGAGGCACCAGTCTCTAGAACTGGACCCACGTTTTGCCGAGTTTATAAAGGTGGTGTTTCGAGGAACTTTACTAGTTTAAGAAGTCGAATATCTTGGCCTTGTAAGGGACATGTAGTTACTTTTATCAGTTTGCTATGCTCACATTTCGTGAATCTAGACGACAGTGTGAAACATGAGACAGCGTCCACTACACGGTGTAAGAAACAGTTTGCTTAACAATTCGAACAACTTTTAAATCATCAAAGTTAAAATGTTTGTATTCAAATTGATTCAATTCTAAATGGATTTGGTTACTGTGTCAATTAGCGTAGTCACTAGTCAGCCTCCCAAAGTTTTGGATTTTTTGTGTTCAATAAGCTACACAACTTGTGGGGTTGGCCCCGCGCTTTTATATGGATTTCTCAGACTAGACACGCACGAATTGCAGATTGGCAAAAAATACTAGAAATCCGAATTGACACGATGGTGTTGTCAGTCAAAATATGAAAAAATTGACTCGAGTACTTTTAGAATTCGGCCCTTCATTTATTACCTGAAGTATGTAAGGTAATAATGACCTTAAGACAGTAATAAATCACCTTAAGTACATGTCATTCTTAAGAGCACCCTTACATTTTTACTCGATGCTGCCTCGCCTTTTTTTCATACTTAATGTATTACAAGAATGCAAGTAAAGACAAAATGTCTCTATAAATTATACGTTTTGAACTCCCAACATCCAAGGCGCAATTAGTTCTAATATCTCTTATTCGGTATTTGTTTAAATGATTGTCTACTTAAGTAGACACGTTAGTTACCTATCTATAAGACCCTTGTTAGGCTTGATAAACAAACTTCATGTAGGAAGAAAAATCTAGGGCATAAGTGCGAACCCGCGCGCTCCTTTAACATGGACAAAACGGGATGCATGCAAACTGCTTTAGCATCCCGTGCCACACTTACTAAGTTACTTGGACCTCAACAAGATAAAGGGCGGTTTCTGAATGGAGAATTTCACTAAGTTAATACTTTAGAAACGTTCCGTCACGCTCTTTTCGGAGAAATTTGACGAGACAACACTACACAGTTAGTAGTTACTTTATATATGGATTTACGGATTCAGTTACTTCCATGTATATAATCTGTAGGGTTTTTAGTTAAAAAAAGTAGTTGCTTGGCGAGATTCTCAATTCAGAAACTGGCTCTAAGCGTTTCTCTTTCTACACTTATCACATCGCCTTAACTGGCGTTGAGTGCCATCTGTTAGTGCGATTTTGCATTGCACCTACTACAACTAGTGTCAATTCTCATAACTCAACGTAGATGTTCGCAACCCAGTTAGATTCGGATTTTTCTTCCTTAGTGAAGTTTGTCTTTTAGGTCGACTTGCACCATTTTCTTGAATGTGGTTAAAAAAGCATTTAACTAAAATTCTTCATACAAAAGTCTATTTAAATGGCGACTTAAGTGACATTTAAAGTGTTGCAAATCAGCCCTTATAAGTAAGAAAGTAGAGTTCTTCAATGTTAACTTAATATCTTTGAAATGTTTAACCTCTTTTCCCTAAAAAACGAAGCAATATACGCTTTTGTGTGAGATAGTTGTGATGTAATAACTATACTCTGTGCCAAATAAAAGTACTCTAGATGAAAACAAACCTTGCGGCAAAAATACGGCTCTTTTTATCATTCTTTATTTATTTTATGTTTACCTAGTAATCTGCTCGGTGTAGTTATTCATGTCACTGATTTAAATCCATCGGTTATCTTTTTTGGATAAGAACGTTTATAAAAAAATTTTTTCATTTAGAGTATATAGATTTGGGACAATGTATATAATACTATTATTCAGCACTCGTGAATCCGATAAAGAATGATTGTACATATAACAATATTATTGTGAATTTATTTTTGTATGCAGCGTTATACTTAAAGGAGAATTTTATTTATTTTACAATTGTAAGTTTTAGTAGAATTAATGTTGTATTAAATGTTAGATTGAAGTCAATTGCATTTGTTTCATTCCCAGTTTTACTTGATACTGAAAAATGCCTTTAAAAACTAGAATCTTAAAAATGAGTTAAGTTGTGAATGCTGCAAGTGAATGGAGAGAAGAATTACCACAATTGTAGAAATACGATATTATAAGATACTAGCCCCAATTTCAATCAAGTTAAACATCCAGAAGTTACACAGAATTTGATAATTTTAACGGAAAATTTCCAAGTAAAATTATCTCACAGTTTGCAATGAGGTTAGCACACGTCTCTCCCTGCAGTGTTTCCACGAGGGGAATTTTCCCTTCTGGAGTAAATTTAGGGTCCAAAGGGGAAGAAAAAGGAGAAATCATGGATAAAATATTGCGGAAAATTTCAGAACTATGTATTTTTCAGGTATTATTTTTATATTTTTATTTCATAAAACATTTAATTTTAAGCCACTAATTTGAAGCTTTTTATTTTCCAAGTAACGGTTTTTTTTTAATTATTTTTTAAAGTATTATTCGTGATGACGTCATTTCGTAGCCTGAATAGCTTTAAGTCTTTGCCACGTTTTCAGTACATACAAGTCAAGTGTCAACTGTTTGTTGTCAATGTCAAGTTTGAAGTTATCTATTAGTGTTTTTGTATGTACTGAAAACGTGGCAAAGACTTAAAGCTATTCAGGCTACGAAATGACGTCATCACGAATAATACTTTAAAAAATAATTTAAAAAAAACCGTTACTTGGAAAATAAAAAGCTTCAAATTAGTGGCTTAAAATTAAATGTTTTATGAAATAAAAATATAAAAATAATACCTGAAAAATACTTTACATACCGAATTGTTCCGAGCCAGTGTCCTCAGCCCGCACCGCGCTCGCCGGTAGTGGGCTGATGACGTTGGCATTGGCCATGCCTTCTGCCCCAGAGCTTGGCGCTAACAATATAAGAAATAACACAACTACTACTTAGTGCAAATAAACCTTTTTTAAAACGCAATGTGTTTTGATAAAAAGTACCCGAACAGGAGTTCTTGCATGCAATGACTAATGAATGTCGATGAAGCTAAAGTGATTCGTCAGGATCGTGGCAGGTGGCTGCCCCTCATGTCTGCCTACCCCTCTGGGATACAGGCGTGGGCGTATGTATGTTGTTTTGAAATAAATGAAGCTTTCTTGTTCGTATAAGATCATTGTTATTCAATTGTTGATTACATTGTTTAAATAGTACTAAAGCATAGATTAAATTACATCTAAAACAGAACAAAAATACAGGCTATCGCTATGTTACTTTAAAAAGGCAATACTATTTATTAAATCAGTCTGGTATAATTTCGTAGTCACTGTCAGTGACACTAATTCGGTGAGTATAATTTTCATTCCATCATTGTCAATGTCACAAACTTAATAAATATTATGTTAAATACTGCGATATTTACATCCTTTGCGGATAACATCAGTTATCTCCGTAGCTTTCTGAAACAAAAGAGAATAGATAATTTATTAAACTAAAACTTCTTTATGTTCAAGTACCGTTTTTTCTGACCACTGAAACTGAACAATCTGAGCTGGGTTGACGCTCTACTGGGCTCGTCTTTCAGTGCACCGACAGTAACGCTGAGGATTCACTGGGATCATGCACAAATCCCCTATTTTTAAGGAAAAAATTCCTTAAAAATAGGGGATTTGTCCAACATGAAATCCAACATACAACAGGTGAGGGAATCAACAGGTTCCTGTTGCGGCTGTAATTGTTTTAATTAATCTGTGATTGCAGTTCGCCACATCAAGATACTCTGTGAATCTTATCTCTCTCTTCTCTCGGTTTTTTGGTCGCGGGCCTCCTTTTGGATTTTTATGTTATTTTATGCATCTTTCATTATTAAACCGAACTTCAATAGTACCAGCTCGTTTAATACGTTCACAAGATACACCAGAGTGCGTATACTGAGTTTTGTCTAAGAGACAACTAGATGGCGCGCTTTGTCACTCCTATGCAAATCGCAAACGCTCTCGCTATCGAAAGTGAATGAAAAAACTCGGTATACGCACTCTGGCCTATACACTTCCTTACCTATTCAACGGTTTCTCCTTATAGACCACTTGCTTCTTATTTCTGCGCGCCCGACCCGAGCTCTCGCCTCCGTCGCCGTCCTCCCGCGAGCTCCGTCCGCCTGTCGACCGGGAACTCGCATTCACATCACTAGCGGCCGGCCGGGATCTCACGCTGACGTTGGCGTCACTGTCGACAGTCCGAGATCTCGCGGTCAAGTTTGTGTCACTGACACGCCCGAGTATTACGCTGGTAGGCCGGAGCGCTTCACCGTCGTTGCTTATAAGAGCCGCTTGAAGCTCGCCAGTACCTCTTGAGTTGCCGTGCACCTGTAATAAACAATATTTGTTTATGCACGATAAAATAAGAATTTTCTTTATTGTAAAAATATTTACAGAGAAATCGTATGCCTGGGAACGGCCGGTCCGGCTGTTGTCCGTTGGATGTTGTATTTATGTATTTAACACTTCGATTCCACGATACAGGAATATCGGTTTTTATAGTGCGCGCGCAGAGTTGACATGTGTTCGCCACATATACAGTACAATTGGCGGCTTTATTGCTTACAGCAAAAAGGCCACGCATCCTTCCACAGCACACAATCACTTGCCCTGGGGCCAAACTAGGCCACCCTGTGTTGGCACACGTGGAAACACACCCGATGTGAAAGAAAATGACCGGATGATGACATAATAGGGCCACCACCAAGGGCGCAAACAAATTTTTGCGTCGAGGTTGTAAAATTGAATCTAGAGCGAACTGAGGGCTTTAACTAAGAATCGCTGAAGGAGCAAGGTATTCAACACTACCGAGATCAAAAATGATTTGCGCCCGTGTAGAACAGTGGCCTTTCACTACCATCTGAGAGGAATGAAAATGCGTACTTGCATTCCAATTTCAAATATTTGAAAATTTAGTACTTAAAAGTTTTGCAGCAAAGAGTTTGGAAGTTCAGTAAGGATTTTGAGTCTATTTACTTACAGGTACCTAAAGGTATTGTAAACTTTTAGTCCGGATCCACTTACGGGTGTGTTTTATCGGACGAGTCCTAAAGGTAAATAGATTCAAAACCCAATTGTGAGTCTATTTACTTTGATGCATTTTAGCTTGCACAACAATAGCGTGTTTTGTGTCCTAAATTTGGGCATCAAAATGCATCATTTCGAGCAGATGGAGTGAAAATAAAATTACTGACCTCGCCCGTCCTGGCATGACCCTCGGTGTTGCGCGAGGTAGAGGGCACGGCCTCGACAGTCCGGTCGCCGACACTGTCCCTCTGGTTGGCACTGTCTCTCTGGTTGGCACTGTCTCTCCGGTTGGCCGGACTCCTGCAGTGAGAGTTCGACCGGGCGCTGACGTCTCCTCGCAAGATGGCGCTGTCTTCGGTGACGTTGTGCTCCCTGGGTGTGAGTGGTTTTTGTTACGGGTGTGATAATGACTTAGGCGTAACAGAGGCCTATGTCTAGTGTGGACGAGTATGGACGAGGCTGATTAATTGAACTACAGGTAATTGGAGATTAATAGATTACGGCGAGAAGAAACGAATAAAGAAACTCCACGTGTATCTTAATAAACAACTTTCAAACTTCAAAATTATTACTCATGGATGTGTTGAACACTAGACACAAGCTTAGTGTCACCTAGCGTACTTTGCATAATTGAATAGATGTTTTTCTTGTACACCAGAAAATGGTTACTATGTAATTAGAAAATTAATCCATTAGTGACTAATTCTACTTTTTTTATCTGCCACCCGCGACACAGGCTGCGCCTAGTGTGGGAGGCGCTATGATACTAATGTCAATATCTTTTTCTTACAATAAACGATTTTTTTTTTATTTGATCGAAGTGAGAGACAAAATATTGAAGTCTACTGACTTTATGATGTGTTGAGAATAGAATAGAATATCAAATCCTCACTTATGAATTAATTGTATAAAATTAAATACGCAAATAGGGTGAAATTCTCAACTCAACTCACTGTTCACACATAGTCATTATATTAAACTAGTCCCGCGATTATTTGTTAGAATTAAATTACCTTGTATTCCCGCCGTTTCGGAGACGTTAATAAAGAATTACTACAAGACGCGTTTAATATGTTTAATACCATGTAATTCTCAACATGTCTCCTCAATCAAGTGCAAGTTTCGGCACAAAAGTGTACTAAGACGTCCTTTTAGCCGTCAAGCTAGAGAACAAGCCGTCAAGAGGTCTTCCGCAGTCACTCACATGACGATGACGGCGGCGTCAGTGGCGCCATTGGGGCTGGGCGCGTCGAACGAGGCGAGCCGCTTGGCGGGCGGGGTGCCGACTCGGCCCGCGTCCCCGCACGCGTCCATACGCATCTTTGGCACCAGCACTTTCAGAACACGGCTGTTGCTGAGCCGCAACTTCAGGCTTGGGAAAGAATATCAACATTTGCTAAAACTTTCGGAAGCACTTCACATTATACAGTGTGAGTCTTCATAAAGTGCACATATCAAAATCAGGGAAACTACACCCCATTTCATCGACGGAAAAAATAAAATAAAAAATAAAAAAAAATATTTGTAAAAAAGGTGATAAACAATGGTGTGTAGCAAAACGATGCGCATGGGCTTTTTTCAAACGGTCATAAAAACTGTTGTTTTTGAGTAATAAACGTGCAGTTTTTACTTTTAGAAAGCTAATGCCATGTAAAATAAGCTAGAATGAAAAAAAAGTAGGGTCAATAGCATGATTTTAGGAGAAATTGTAAAACAAATGCAAAAATGATGAAAAACAATACAGAATTTCTTCAAGTTTCACTTAATTGTAAATATATAGGGTTAGTTTTCTTGGATATTTTTACTTTATGGGTACGGCTTATTATTAGACATCACAAAATTTATTTCACTGCGATAACGCACTTAGTTTAAAAATTATGACGATTTATCTAAATGGGTCAACAGGTGCAACTCATAATTTTTAAAAAATCATAATAAATACAAATATTTTTTTTTATTGATATTTTTATTTTTTCCGTCGATGAAATGGGGTGTAGTTTCCCTGATTTTGATATGTGCACTTTATGAAGACTCACATTGTAGATTGTTTTACGGTCAGAGGATGATGGGTGGGTAACGTTCTGTGACTAACGCTGGTGGCATTTGTCCGAGCGGTTCCGTGCTTCGCAAGGCACGTTAGGCTGTTGGTGCCGCCTACCTTAGATGGATGGCAGTCGTTAAGCCAAGTCAGCGGCCTTAGGTCGGCTTGAAAACTTCTGACAGTAAGACCAGCCACTAGTCTTACAAGCCTCCACCAATCCGGACTTGGCCTTCGTGGTGGAGTATGTCCTTGCCTTCCTCAGGAGACCCGTGACCTGTACCGTACCCATGGCCATTTTACCCTTTTCAGTAAAATGGCCACAGATGCAAAACTATCAAATTTTATACCGTTAATTCTGTATTTAAGTCTCCGAGGGGCACGGGGCTCATCTCTGAGGAAGGTATAGGCCATACTCCACCACGGGGGCCAAGTCCGGGTTGCCATATGCGAAAAACTTATTTTTAGCTTTTAGTTAAATGAAGCATCTGTTCATTTGTAATGTAAGCTGCAAGTTTCCCAAGTATAATGAAATAGATACCTGTTTCTGTGCGTATGTGTGGGTAGCCTCGGCGAGGCGGGCGCGGGCGAAGGCTGCGCGGGCGGCGACGAGCTGCGTCTGCGCCGGCGCACCGTCGGCGTGAACACCAGCGACTCCGCGCCAGGCACCGTCTAAGGCACGTGGGTTTTAAGCCTAGGCGCACACTAGCGACACGCGACAGGCGACAGCTCGGCGATTAGACGCGACGACAGGCTACGGCCGTCAAATTTCATATACTTTGTTCGAATCTCCGCACACTTGGCGTCAGAGTCGCGGAGTCGCGACGACAAGACGCCAGAAGCAAATGACAACGTCGCGACTGACGCGGCGACTAGACGCGGCAACAAGTCGACCTGTTTCCGTCGTTCTGCCTGTCGTCGCGTCTAGTCGCCGAGCTGCCGCTGTCGCGTGCCGCTCTAGTGTGCGTGTAGGCTTAGCACAGGCTATTTAGGCTGACTCTGATGAGTGTTTTAAAAAGAAATAAAATAAAAGTTCTTTATCGCTGCAAGCGCCATAACGTAACGTTAGAAACAATTATGACTTATACGCTATTTTAGTAACAATAATAATGAATAATATTTTTCTATGACATTTTATGTATTGTAACAAAAATATAATTTTAGCAACATGTCATTTTTCTTTGTTAGTTTTATCCAGCTTTGGCCAACATGTAAATAATCCGTCGATAAAAATCGTTATAAAATACGGAAAGCAATAACATTTCAAATAAAATATTTTTGTTAAAGATTATTGAAAATTGAATAGGTACCATTAATTTTAAGTAACAATATTTTAAAAAGGTGGTCACTGCCTACCCCTCTGGGATACAGGCGTGAGCTTATGTGTGTATGTATTTTAAAAAAATGTTTTGTCCAGACCAAAACTGACTGAAACGAATATATAATATTGATCTATATACCTGTGGTGGCGACTCGGCTGTCGGCTGGGCGGGCGAGGGAGTAAAGCGCGACTCGTCCATCTCGGTCGTGGAGTCAGCCTCCAGTGTCACACACGACTTACTGCGACGCTGCAGGCCCATGACATAATAATATGAGCAACTTGGAAGCTTCATCAGTGCAACTGAGTCAAAGCTAGTTGCACTTTATTGATGAACTGTGGTAACTGCTTCTATTTTTTATGAGCCTATACCCTATACCCAGGTCTTGCAAGTTTACATGTTTGTGACGTCGCTGTTTCTGATTCACACTGGTTTACACCGATTCCAAAGCTGAATGAAACGAAATATAAATTGCAGCGTATTCTTAAGTACCTATTTTATTTGTATATATAAAATTCTCGTGTCAGTGTTCACTCCTCCGAAACGGCTTGACCGATTTTGATGACACTCTGTGTAAATTCGGTAGGTCTGAGAATAGGACGTTATCTATTTTTTATGGCTCTAAGTAAAAAAATATTATACGACGAAACAATGTTTGCCGGGTCAGCTAGTTATTTATAACATCTTACACTCACGAAAATATAAATAGGAAAGTAAATCAATAAAATTAATCATATATTTATTTTATAAACTAAATCATGCATTTCATAAAGCAAATTAAATGTTGTCGATTCTATCGAAATCAATTATATCCAAGCTTGTTAGACGCTTCATTTATTTCTAACAATGACAGCAGCTGGGGAGTACGAAGCCGGCGCGCCTCTAGTCGCGCGCTTTAAATGTCTAAAGTCGCTACTTTTCAGTACAATTCTGACATTGTAGCGCCACAAAACGTGGCAGTACAGCATAGTTTACACGAAGCCAACACCGGCTGCACTTAAAGGCTGGCAGCCAGCACTGGCTTGGTATTTGCATTGTGTAAACAGTTTTCCAAGCCAAGCCAGCGCTGGCTGCCAACGCTGGCGAGAATAGAGCGTCCGTCTATTTTTCTAGGCAGTGACCTCCGCCCGCATACGGCCTCGTCTAAACATCAGGGGCAGGCCAACGCTGGCTTGTCTCCAGGATTGGCGCCAGCATTACTGGCTTCGTATAAACTATACTTAACTCGTACCATCTTTCTACTCATACAGGCGTTCACCATTTTGTTTATTTCGTGACGTCAAAAAACCAGTAAGACTGCGACGTCCATATTTTAAATTCAACATCTCAAAATCGGTCGAACGAACCGAATTTGCGGTATTAAAGGAACATAAGTACATGTGGAAAACATAACCATAACTGCATCCACAATCCTGAAAAAAGACATCTATCAAAATGCGTACCTTATTAGAGGGTGGTCTATCCAGCAGCCAACTTGGTCCCTCCAAAGGGTCTATTCTATGAATTCTGCGAAAGAGAAACATGAAATAAGTTTAGAATAATAATGAATCTTTATTTTAGGCGTTCAACACCCATCAATTTGTTTGTTTAAATTTATTTTAAGCCATTTAAGCATGTAACTGTAGAGAAAAAATAACTTTCACACACAAAGATCTTTATATTTTCATGTAATCTGGTCCTACAATACATTTTGATGTAATCTGCTCCTATTATAAAGTGCTTTACAATCCCGTCTGCATCATGCTAATTACCTCCAGTTTTGAAATCTTGGAACTTGACTCAAAATATTTGTACACAGTTTTTTGTTAGTAGAGAATACAATTATATCATAAGTACTTAAAAAAGGTATGCTTACGCAATTGGTTTGTCATCATCATCATCATCATCATCGTCATCATTTTGAGAATCTTCCTCATCTTCAGGAACAACAGGTAGTTGTTGATTTCTAGAAAAAAAAAAAAGTTATCACACAGTTATCACAAATGTAGGTTATTGTTATCACAGCTGTTGTTCTTTCCAACTTTTACTAGTTTGTAGTTTTGTAAAATCACATAGAAAAAAAGCGCTTTTATATTTTTCCAATTTTGGAGGTTTAAATGTCGGACTTTGTCTGATTTACTACCATACAATAATCATATTAACGTATACACTTCTCTCTACATCTTAATGGCACTTTTTTAACTCAAGTGATGAGGAGTTAGTGAATGGAATAGAAGAAAAATACCTTCCTTGTTTCATGAGCTGTACAAAAATTAAAAGATGTCTAAGCCCCTATGTCATGGGACATAATGTGTTGCCAATTCTTTTACCCCTCGAAATTCCCATCATCCTGTATTATTTTGTTGCATAACAATATTATCTAAGTTACATTTTAATTACTAACACTCAATTCATTAATTAAATGTCAGTCACTTTGATAGTCATAAGATCACTAACTGTACTCTTAAGAAAATAATGTTTTTGCTTAATTCTAATCAATGATGTACTTACGACATGTCCATTTCCAAATCTTCAGAAATGTCTTGAGATTCTTCCAACTCATTTTCAGCATCATCTATAACAAAAAATAAGTCAATATTGAAATAGATGATCAACAAAATTATCACAACATTTCAAATAACACTTAAAACATGATTTTTTCATGCAAAATAAATGCAAAGAATAAAATATTATATTAGTAGCTGACTGGGCAAGCATTGTTTTGCCATATGAATTAGGCTCTTCTCTAGCCTATTCTCAGTCAAACCAAATATCGAGGGTGCAGTGATAAAACCCAATAAGTGTGTTTTTATTTTTTGTGTTAGTGTGAATACAGTGATTATCCTTGCGCTTTAAATACCAATAAATACACATTATGTGGTTCTCTCACAAAACAAATGTTATAAAGTATAGCCATAAATACCTTTAAAGTGTTTTTAATTTCTTTGTTATGTTATGGCTATAAAAACGAAATTTCGATTTTTTGCATTTATCGGGTTTTAACACTGCACCCTTGATATACAAATTTATTCAATTATTACCAAACAAGAGAAGTGCCAGCATGAAGAACGACATACCTTCTACAAGCATATTATTCTCAACATTTTCCCCATCATTGTCAGACTCGGCCACATTGGGGTTTATAAGCTCAGAGACATCCAGTCTTCTCAGTGGAATGTACACATCTGCAACCATAGAGACCATAAATACACCTACAACATTTAGACACAAATTTGTTATTGAAAATTAATTCTGACCTTGTAAAACATGCATAGGCACCGGTAACACCCTTTCTATCCTAGTAGGGTTTGTATTTCTTTCACCTGAAAATCAAAAAGAAAAAGATACTACCTATGCATGCCATCATGGAGCCAGTTACTAGATGCTCTGAATAATATAAATCTGTAGAATATTTTTGTGGGCAGATTGGCTCACCGAAATACGGTTTTAATTGTTCTTTTCAAGGTCAAAATGCAACTAATTAAAGTAACTATTACTTAATATTACAAAAAATACAATTTAGGTTCAATTATAGACAGTGACATACAGTTTTCAGGATTAAGTTAATTCAATAACTAATTAAATTAATTATCCACAGAAATGGAAAGACACTTCTGCAACTCTTGTGGTCTTCACTGGTTCTCCAAAATGTTCTATGTCTTATTGATTAACTTACTTGTATTAACACTAATTTCATTCATTGCTACTCGGCTCAAAGAGACAAAAGGCTGGATGGTCTTGCCTCCCATCAGCAGTGGCGGAACCTTATGAACTTTATTATTGTCCGGAGAGCTACTGAGGGTGCTCCAACGCGGGGAGGCTGCCTCCAACTCTTCGCGTTGTCTCATGTAGTTTTTGGTTAGCTCCACAGTCCTTGTCAAGGCACTGGAGGCCTTCACCAAGTGAGATAGGGCTTCTTCGCTAGCCGCCTGGTGCGCAATATCCAGAGCTCGCGCTTGAGCTGCGCCAACGTTGCGTAGCCTCTAAAAATATTACGAGAATGACAGTGTTGCGACATAGGTCAATAGTTTGTTTTTGCAATAATGTAATGGTTTCGAAGTGAGTGAGAAAGGTAACTTACACTTATTTTGAGCCTAAGGTTGTTATTCTCCTTGATGAGATCCAGCTTTTCAGTCTCCTGCTGTGCTGCCTTCATTTTCCAATATTGTACTTTCAGAACTAATTCATTGTTTTGCTCTCGGAGCAATGTCGCCTCATCTTCGTTTGACGAGGCCATCGCGCCTGAACCTACTTAATAACGATGCACCTGTTTTATTTAGAACCTTTCCAACTAACAACTAAAACTTTTTATCGAGATAGCCACAACGGTAAACGAAAATCCGATAAATAATTAATAAGTAACTCAGAAAAACCACTAATTACCACAGTCTAAAGGGAGATTTTAAGAGCAAAAGCAGTACTGCCAACTGCAGCAACAAACAGGGTGGGCCTCCTTTCATAGAGATGGGAAGGTTAAATTTTACCGGTTTTTTTAAGTGACGTTCTATCGTTATTATAATGTTGGTAGCACTAGTGATGTCTTCGAGGTCTTACGGATTCCGTTTTCAGCCATCATGGCGTAAAGTTCGATTTTTTTGTAACAAATGTTTCCCGAACATCAGTTAGGGCTAAAGTTTCGTACAGGCCCTGTAAAATAAAGATTTAATAATCGAGGTCTTACTACCTAACGGCCTAGCCACGGGGATCGGCGGTGCGAACGACGGTGCGGCGGGCGGGGCGACCATTCGCGCGGCACAGTTTGCCGGCCACGGGCAGGCGCGTTTGCCGCCGCGACTAGTAGGGCAGGCCGGTCAAGAGCGAAATGTCTTTATCTCAATATTGCTTAAAAAGTAATATTTTTTTTGTTCAATACATAATATTTGGAAGAGCGTAATCTACTCCATAGATTTGAATAGGAATCGAGGTATATTATGGAGAATTCCACATTTTTTCACCAAAACATTTTTCGAGTCTACTAGAATTATTGTCGAATTATATTCTTCAGGATTGGGAAAAAAGTCAATTCAGCTAGAGTTTTAAGTGTCGCTGAAAAATTGATCTAACCTATGTAGGTGCCATTTAATTAAGCTGACCATATTTTGGAGAATGATAGTAGGTATCCATCAATATGATACCTACTTTCACCAAGAAAATTATGGACGCAAATAAATTTTTTTCATAACTACATTTTTTCAAAAATATCGTTGCCCAAAATATGGTCAGTTAATTAAATGTTACTCTGTATAGGTATTAATGTTTCATGAAATTAAATAACTTTTAGGTACCTAATTATGTTCTTTGGCAAAGTAACAAATATACCCCATTTTGTTAGTATTTCAGCAATAACAGTCTCGGTATTTATTATTCGCGGCGAAAACAACTAAACTCGTTTGATCTCTGCACTAGTCGCCGCGACTGCCGCTCGACGCCGTGGCTTGCGCCGTACTTGTTCATGTGTTTGTTTCACTCGCCGGCCGCGCCGCCATTCGCCGCTCAGTACATTTCGCCAGTCGCCCCGCCCTTCGCCGCTCCGCGTGGGTTGCTCCGTACATTTCTATGAGTTTGTTTCAGTCGCAAGACGCCCCGCCGTTCGCGCCGCGCGATTATTCGCGCAGGCGAATGCCCCGTGGCCAGGCCAAGCAAAAAAAATTATAGAAGGTGTCATGTCGGTCGGCAGGATGCTAGCAAAAATTCAAAACATGATAGGAATTAAATTGCCTTATACGTAACGCATGTTGTATTTCGAAAATAAGGGTTTTATGTTAAAAAGAAAAAAAACTATCATTTGTTTTCCATGTGGCCCTCAAAATTATGGGTTTTTTTGTGGAACTAGTTTACATCACTATGTACTGTCAAACCAAACTGAAAAAAAAAGTGATGTGCTCTGTGCTGCTAAACACGCTTGCACAGTTTTGAGGTTATTTTGTTGTGTAGAAGGTGCAAGTTTTGTGGTCAATAAGATGTCGTTCCGTGGTCGAGGTGGCGGCGGCGGCGGTGGCAGAGGCTTCGGCGGTCGTGGCGGCGGTGGTGGTCGCGGCCGTGGAGGCTTCGGAGGCGGCGGAAGAGGGCGCGGAGGCGGCGGTGGTGGCTTCGGCCGGCAACAAGACTTCGGTCCTCCGGAAGCTGTTACACAGCTCGGACACTACGGCTGGACCGTGCAAGACGACCTCGTGTGCAAAGTGGACATAGAAGATGTGCCGTACTTCAATGCACCTATCTACCTGGAGAACAAGGAACAGATTGGCAAGATCGACGAGATATTCGGCAACCTGCGAGACTACTACGTCTCAGTGAAGTTGAGCGAAAATATCAAAGCGAAGAGCTTCAAGGAGGGCCAGCAGTTCTTTATAGACCCTGCGAAGTTGCTACCGTTGAAGAGGTTTCTGCCCCAGCCGCCAGGCGCGAAGCGTGGGGTCGGCAGAGGCGGAGGTGGTCGAGGAAGCCGCGGGGGCGGTGGCAGAGGAGGCGGCGGGTTTGGAGGCCGAGGCGGTGGCGGCTTTGGTGGTCGCGGCGGAGGCGGGTTCGGCCGTGGCGGTGGCGGGCGTGGAGGCGGAGGCTTTGGGGGCCGCGGCGGCGGGGGCTTCAGCCGAGGCGGCGGTGGTGGCTTTGGAGGAGGTGGTGGCTTCGGCGGTGGCCGGGGCGGTGGAGGCTTCCGGGGAGGCCGTGGCGGCAGATAGTGAATTCTCAGACTTAGTTTTTAGACTACTGACTTTGTTGACCAGTGAGAGGACTTGTTGGTGGCCCTCGCCACATGCTGAGCTTAGTTTTACACTAGTGAGAGTGATGTATGGTACCTAAAGCTGTGTTTCCTGATTGTGTTCTTTATTATGAACAAAACAGTATACTTTCTTTGTCTTAGTACATGTTTTACACATGCAGATGCCTTACATAGTAAATCAGTACCTATATATCTTTATGTAATTTTGGGTATATTTCTATTGTTGTAATGTTTTTGTTTGTACTTTAGCTTGTTACGTATGTACATTTCTGTACTAGACAGGCTCAACCTGTGGTGAGGGCCATGTCTTTGAGCATTTAAGTGATAAGAAAAATTAAATTGAATATTTTAACTATCATGGTGTCTATGATTTATGTGGAGTTTATCACTCCGATTAACTGAATGAATCAACCAGTTGATCTGAGTGGAAGTTGATTCAGGTATAATTATGTTCTATCAAATTAACTAGTTGGTTCATTACATTTTTTACTAAAATTTCTTGCCTTTTCGATATGATAGAATCAATTTCAAACAAATTATAGATACTAGCATGCTAAATGAAGCCCTGCAGGTAGCATGCCCAAAAATCGCAACACCATCGATTTTTAAGCAAAGTCATAATAAACATGCTTGATATTAGCAATGTTTCGACACACATGCTACTAAGTAGCAATTGCTCAATAGTAGCATGCTTTCATGCTAGTAATGTGTGTGTAACTGTACCTTTTAAGTTGTGTAGATAACAAACAAGGAGAACAAGTGTTTCTATCGTATCAGTTAAATGGTTGATTTGCTGAAAACAAAAAATAATTGATCTGTTTGTGTTGATTGGAGTGGAAAATGGGGTATTAACAAATGTCAATAGAAACAATGCAGATCTAAGGCCTATTGTCTTAACGAGGTTCATTACTTAAGGTAAGGCTGTGCATTTCTTGTTGCACTCTTGTTTGTACCCTTGTAAAAATTAAGCCATTTTTTCTATGATTAGTGCAATCAACATGGATAGATCTAAAAAGAGTGCTGTATGCTGTATGACTTACCAAGCAAGGGATAGAATATGTTTAATACTTGATAGCCAGTACAGTACAGTAAAAAACTTTGGTAAACTACCAGATCATAGACCGCACTTTAAATAACTTACACCATTTATTAACTATTATTCTTAAATAATAAATAAACCAATATACTATGTCTATTCATCAGAGTCATCATCTTCTTGATCCGTCTTTCCTTCGTTAGGTATATAGCAACGAGAGAGTGCTCGGCCCCTGTGGTTGAAGATATAAAAGGAGGGCATGTTGAGTTGGTTATCCCACTTGAGAGCATTCATTTCAGCGGCGGCGTGGATCTCCCGGAGGCTGCCAGCTACGTGCAGCACACCCCACATTACCATAAACAGGCTGACCACTGCTTGAACCACAATCTGAAAAAAAGTTATTATATGTAGCCTAGGACACCCAACTCCCAAAGCAGTGGGCAGTGACTAGAAGAAAGAGCCAAAGCTTGGGCTCAGTGGACTGACAAAGGCCATTTTTGATGATGATGATGATGATCCCAATGTTGATAAACCAAAATTGTAATTGAGTGAGATAAATGGTATTTTTACATTAATTCTTCTATCATTTCATTCGCCATAATTCTTTGTCTGGAGAAGACTATTTTTTGTCAACACAGGCATAAATGATTTTCTCTATGCAACTACAGAACATTGTGCAAATGATTGGTTATTAATTAATCAATCAACTGAGTGTACTTTAAATTAATAAAATAGATTTCACATGTTCAAAGAGTTGAAAAAAAATATTATTTTGTCATTGATCCTTATGTTCATACAAATGGTTCAGAAATTTTTGAGGTAAGATTTATTATAATGAATCTAATAAATTTATGACTGAGCCAGGAAGCAATAACTTCCACACAACACAATCACTTGACCTGGTCCCAAGCTAGTATGACCCTATGCAGTGGTAATGTGGCAAGGACATGACAAACATGGAATGATACCCAGGCTGACCCAATATTTTATCTTACAAATGGTATTTCACATAAGTACATTGGCATATAGGTTCTCTCGCGGACACTACAGACCAAAGAAAGGAGGAAAAAAGGTCCTGCTTTGCAGTAACTAAAATTGTGGGGGCCAAGACCTACAAAGAGTTACAGCACCACTGGAAGTTGGAGAAGAGAATCTCATAGGCCAGGTCACTGGACCGACAATCTGAGGTAAATTACCAGGGGCGACTGACCGAGAGTAAACAGTAGTGGCGTGCCTTGGAGTGATGGATGTCGGAGTTGACGAATGTACAATCTATTTATTGAAGCGAACGACTAAAGGTAAACAAAGACACAGCATCTCTCAAACTTACATGTCACTCAAAATAGCTCATGCACGCAGCTTTGCTTGCATCGTATACCCACATAGGTTTAGGTAGGTACTGTTTAAGGAAAACAGACAGACAACCAAACAAGACAAGACAAACACTAAAGAAAATAAAATAGTTTAGAGAAGTTGCACTCGCATCAACAACGTCAATCGTGAGTAAATATGGCGACGGGGTGGCTATCTTACTTTTTTTTGCCTTTAATTAAAAAAGAGGTTAGTAGTCAGCTCTCCATACTTCTTCCCACACGGCGAAGCGCATTCCCATGCGTAGCGCATTAGCATAAAATAATCGGCCTTTAAACAAAAGTCCTACATCTTTGCTTCGTGAACATATTTGGCAGCAGTAGGATCGCTTTTATTTGAGGACCACTGAAATTTTAGGTATTTTTCGGGGCATAGATCTCTTAACCAAATGGTATTTTCATGATAAAATAAAATATTTAGTTAAATAAACTGCGAGTGAGGGATAAATCAGGTAGTAACAGTGTTAATGTGTTTATTGCTTATTGGCATTTATTAGCCATATCGGTTTGTATAACTTTGCTAAATATTATGCAGTGTTATAAATGTCGCATATTGAAAAACCAAATTTTTGACATGTTGACACTTACTCGTTCGCTTCAGTAAATACGGTGTAGGTTCATGAATTCGATGTGCTTTTTGAATGTACATATTTGATTGTACTCACGTCTAGTGGCAATGATGTGAATTCCTGTGAAGTTATCCTAAGATATGAACGATCTGCAACAGGAAAAAAGAATAAGTTGAGTTTTTTTACTGGAAATGATGAGATTTTATTTGACTTGTTTTCTTACGTTGTGCGGCTGAAAACGCGGTGTGGAATAGCGATACGAAGCCTATTATTATTATGACCTTATGGAATGATGGTGAATCCATAGTTGGCCTATGATGTTTACTATTTTTATCGTTTTTTTTCAATAAATTTTAGGAAATCGAATCGAACTTCCTTTAATTTTGTATGACAGTTTTTTTTTTATTCAGTGTTTCCAACAGAAAACATCCCACCACACTAAGTCGAAATAATATGTGACTATAATTTATTGAGCTATTTTTTCGACTTCCTGACGTTATACCGGACCGGACAATATAACTCCCATAACGATACCTTCAACTTGAAGGAGACGTTTTGGGAGTTATATTATCCGGCCGTTATAAGGTCTGCAAAGGTAGTACGAGGACGCGGGTCGCGCGCCACAACGTCAAAAGTCGCGACTTTCCAGTACATTAACTGTCAAATTCTCGCGACTTTTAACGTTGTCGCGCGCGACTCGCGTCCTCATACTACCTTTGCTGAAGTCGAAAAAATAGGTAAATAAATTGTCACATAATTATTTCGACTTAGTGGGGTTTTCATCTAGGGATGCGACATGTATTTGGCACTTGGTGGTTGTTGGTCTCCCTCATTTACGGCCTGGCCACGAGACATTCACCCGCGCGACGGGCGGGGCGTCGAGCGACTGAAACAAACTCGTAGAAATGTACGTAAAGCCACGCGGTAAGACGCCTCGCCGTTCGCGCCGCGCGATTTTTCGCGCTGGCGAATGTCCCGTGGCCAGGCCATTAGGTGTACTGTCATTAATATAACGCCAGAGTTTTCTAAGGTGACTAAAAGCTACTCGTATCGTGTTCACTGGCCATTTTACATTTATTATTGTTAGTTTTAATCTAATAAATGAGTAGGTATTTAGGGAGTCAGTAATTTAACAACAAGTCGTGTTTGCAGCTTCAAGAAGATCTAGCTATGGGCCTTTTACACGAGGCCAATGGCTGAGACAATCCAGTAAGCCAGGACAATAGGCCAATCCAATGAAAAGAGCAAAATTCGTGTCTGTCGTTTACACACAAGCCAGTCGAGTAGGCCAGTAAGTTTAATCAAATTAATTTCTAATTTTTAAAAAATCGTTAAAATTTAAATTAAAACGTTTAAAAATGTTACCTATGTATACCCATGGTTTATCACACTATAACCAAAAACAATTTAAAATAAAATAAATAAACTACACGCATTGACATGTATTGGATTGGCTTACTGGCCCGGAAAACACATTCACATGAAGCCAATACACGAGCCAATCCAATGGGAAAGTAGTGGGGGAAGCATTGGCGCCAGTAAGTTCGAAATCGTTCTATTTCATTGGATTGGCTTCATCTATTGGCTTGGGCCAATCCAATGCATTGTCCTGGCTCTATTCACACGAAGACAATATTGGACTGGCTTACTGGATTGTCTCGGCTATTGGCCTCGTGTAAGAGGCCCAACACACAAGCCATTCGAGTAGGTAATTTCTAATTTTATAAAAATAGTTAAAATTGCTATGGACAGCCGCATAATTCATCTGAAGGCGAAGAACACTATATCCAAAAACAATTTAAAATAAATAAACAACATGCATTTGACATGTATTGGATTGGTTTACTGGCCCGGAAAACACATTCACAGCCAATACACGAGCCAATCCATTGGGAAAGTGGTGGGGGAAGCATTGGCGCCAGCAAATTCGAAATCGTTCTATTTCATTGGATTGGCTTCATCTATTGGCTTGGGACAAACCAATGCATGGCCTGGGTCTATTCTCACGAAGCCAATATTGGCCTGGCTTAGGTACTGGATTGCCTCAGCTATTGGCCTCGTGTAAAAAGCCCAACTTATTGTTACGGCCTGGCCACGGGGGAAATCGCCCGCGCGAAAAATCGTGCGGCGCGAACGGCGGGGCGTCAACCGCGTGGCTTGCTACGTACATTTCTATGAGTTTGTTTCAGTCGCGGCTGCGACTAGAATTGCCCCGTGGCCAGGCGGTAATGTTGCAAAAACTTTTGTTTTGTTTACAGGAACTAGGACTGAGTGGGGTGAGTACCAGTTGGTGGCGTAGCCCTAGAATTTGATTTTGTTAATCGACCTCTTCTAATCCAAGGTTTTTTAGCATCGCCAGTCGATTATTCGATCAACAATTTTATTATTAGGATTATTCGAAGTTTAACAAATGGGACAAAAAACATATTGAACTTTTTGTGTAATAAACGGCCTTAATAAAGTATTGTGTCAGTTTCCACAATAAAAAAAATGTTACTTTTCTCGAGAAAAAAATGTCCTCGTGTAATATTTCAAGTCGACTATCTGCCACTGGCAACATTTGTGTTGGTGACGTTGGTGTCAAGCCCATTACACAAGGAAAAATATAAGGTATAAGAATAAGAAATAAGGAGCCAGGAATAAGGAATAGCACAAGAAATCAATGTGTCTTGCCCAACGGTGCTGCCCCTCAGAAGAAGGAGTACCATAGAAGGAGGAATAAAATAAAAAGTAACAGTTGTATAGCTGTCCATGTTACTCTTACGATAAATCTCTGCGCCAGAAAGAAACAGCTGTAGTGTACTCATGTATTAAAAATGTTACAATCGTACACGGTTGCCACAGATTACTGAACAAATTTTTATTTTTATTATATATTTATTTTTACAGGGCCTGTACGAAACTTTAGCCCTAACGGATGTTCGGAAAACATTTGTTACAAAAAATTGAAATTTACGCCATGATGGCTGAAAACGGAATCCCTTACTGAACAAAGCCAAAATCGATAGGGCTGGGACAAACACCATAAAGATGTCGATATTATTTATTCCGATCTACATAATCTGTGTATTTTTTTAAATTAATGGTGGTAATTAAGTATTAATATTAAATGATAAAAAAAACATACCTCTTTTTCACAACTTGCAAAAAGTATCTTTTCAATCCCATCACCATGTTTAATAGTGATTTTTCGGACCCATGGCTGTGTACCAAAAACCTACGACTAAATTCCATTCATGTCATGTCACAGTCATGGGCCCTTAAAATCACTATTATCACCATTATCTATCTATCTAATTATCAATGTATTTATCTCTAAAAAAAATATCATTTTTCCCTTGGTGCTAGTGAACCAGCTGGAACCCCTTACGGTTATGTTATTATGTGCTAAGTGTGGTACATACCATATAAGTTACAATAAATATTCATAAGTAACAGGAAGTAATTCTACATCAGGTTTTCAATAATATAAATGGGACTAATAGGGCTATAGCGAATCGAAAAAAGATTTTACCAAGTTATGTGGTAACATGGCAAAAAGTATATGTACGGCGAATATAGAACCTTTTTTTTAATGTTTGCTAATCATCAATAATCACCATATACAGCGCCACCAAGTTATCTGTTCAGGTGGGTAAAATTGTAACTAAGTAATTAATTGTAAATCCTGTTCCCCATTTTTTTGTTTTATTTATTCACTTACTAAGATTTATAGATATATGTTCATTAAAATTGAAAGATTGGTTAAAATATTCTCATTTTTCTAGGTGAATTTCTCAAATGTTACTACTGAATTCTCCACTAGCGCCGCTATCAACTGAACAGATGAGATGGTGGCACTGTAAGAAAGTATAATGAATAAAACAAGACCAAAATAGAAAAAACTATTTAATAACATAACATTTACACACAGGCACATACATTGCTTCTGGCCCCACACTAGGATACCCTGTGTCGTGTTGATAGATTACGTATTTGTTTCCAATAAATACCTATCACCTAGCATAGTTACTCAAGGCACCCGTTGTAATAACATCATCAGTCCAGGTTCGATGGAATAAAATAAAAATTAAAAACCAAACGATTTATTGGTACAAGATTATTTGGCATCAAATAAAGTACGTAGTTTCAAGCTTTTCACATAAAAAGTGGCAGGTTGCAGCTCAATAGAGAAGAAACCAACACGTATTACTATAATGTATATGTTTTTTATCCCTGACTTCTGTTTTACAATTACCTAGTAACGTTTTTTTTTCACATAAATGTGTCAGCCATAACGTAAAAGATAATATTTTATGAAATTAAAATCAAATTAGCTTGGTTGCAGCTCACGAACGTTGTCCATTTCCGCGGAGGGCGCAACCTGAAAATTGTTTTTATTTAAGTACTTCACGTTGATAACTTCCACATAAAAAATAATAAAAATCACTTGCACCAGAATCAGACTATGATAGTATTAAACTAGTTATGACCTTTAACTGCTAAACGTTGTCCAGGATAGAAAAAAAACACCCAGTCAGGCAATAATCAGGGAAAAATTCTACAAGTGATATACGGCGCCTTGCAGGTTGGAACTGACAACCTGTTTTATTATTCAAGTGGAGTAACCACTAGACCAACGAGACAGTCGGGTCTCATGTGAAATTCCTGATGTACATACATACAGCAAAACGTGCACCTCAGTCGACATAATTGTGCAGTATGTAGACTTTATTTTGTTTTATATCATTATAATGTATAATTATAACCTTACCAATGATCTGCGGGCTAAGGAAAAGCGTAAAGTAGGTACGGCACTTGTTTCCAACCTACGCCACTTGCTGTTGTTTATGAAACAGTCGCTTGCTGCAAATGCGGTGTAAATTTTTCCAAGACTACTTTGTACGTGATACTGCGTCATCGACATTTGTTATTTTCTGCTGTCTTCGGGTAGATAATTAACAATTAAAACAACTATACGAACGCAAGAAATAACTAAATATGCTCTACGAACTATCGATACTTTTTTTTACTGAGAAAGTGGGAAAGTCCCATCCCTATTCCCCTACAACAAACAACAAACTTGTATTATGATTTACATCGAAAATATCACAATAATCATGATGAAAACACCATTCTATAATAGCTAATTTGCAATTCTAGTAGCCCATAGTTGAAATCTTAGAGAAAATACCCTTTTAGGTACACAAAATTGAGACTTACCGGTGGAAGCTGATGAATGTTGTTTCATTATCTTCTCGGGAAGAATGAGATATACATTCTAACACAACACACGCCATGTCGATGGTTACTTATACTATATACGATGAGAATCCACTAAAATTCACTTCAAATGGTGCTTTAGTAAATATAAAATACACAAGCTTCTTGAAAACAGCGCACTCCCAAACCTCTTGTCAAACACACTGCCAAACACAGAACACCCTCTGCCAAATCAATGTCATTGGGCGGCACATTGCATGCCGTCATTTTCTGAGCCGTTCTAATTTGGTCGCGTAATGGTAACCAAAGGTAACCAACTGACGTTTAAGAGTTGTACGCTCGAAAAAAGCAACAAAGACACGACTATATTTTTCTCTTTCTAACACGTAGCTTGCGACTATTTAGATTGACGAAACAGACTATGTGGCACGTTTTCATTTTTTAACGCTCCTTCTATGGTACTCCTTCTTCTGAGGCGCGGGCCCAGTCTATTCTATTCTCTGTCTACGGTGCTGCCATTGTTTGATTTCGCTATTCCTTATTTCTTGTTCCTTATTTCTTATTTCTTAATTCTTATTTTTTTCATTGTGTAATGTTCTTGGTGTTGTGGAGGGGTCACTATATTGCACGGACTGAGAATGTACAGCCCGGGAATTCGTGCCCAAATGACACCAATTATCAGGATGTGCATTCCTGGCTGTACATTCCCGTCCGTGCAATCCCGGTCCGTACCGGGAATGCACGGACGCGGAACGTACAGCCCTGGAATCGGTGACCATTCGGTGCCTCGTTTACATCACAGAGAATACAATAACTACGTTGTTCACATCATAGGTCTTGCGCGTTTTACTGGAGTGTGTTCTTTTGGGATTCGTTTAGAAATTCATTTCACTACAATAACAAGACTTTTTGACATTTGGGGAATACGGAATATAATTTCTGAATAAATGTAAAAGCTTTGTTTCAGACAGATTGGTTAATCAACATTAGCGAAATTGTACTAGACAATCAGTTGAATCAGTACCATTCAGTGCAGTCAGTCCGTAAAGCAGAATTGAGTTGAATTCGATAATCTAGCAGTGTTTTTGGTGTAAAAAACAGAGATTAAAGCTAGCTTCCATAAGTTCCGCATTGCTGGTGCGTCCCTAGTCGTGTTAAAATAAGCCGTTCGCAGCGCCTGAATTAAAGGTTAGGTACCTGCGATACTAGACAATAATCAAATACTTTTAGGACACAGTGGTATCTGACGCTTCCAGTTTCTTGCCGACGGATGGTACCTATTCGTAACGCCAGCAGTCAATGTTTAGATTTGGTAATTCTCTCCATATTCGATTTAACACAACTTTCGACTGGCCTTTAAATGTTTTTAGTAAATAAAGGATAAATGAAGTATGTATTTTATTGTTTTATTTATGAAACGTTCCGGACGAGTCAATCAGTTTTAAATTATTTCTCTCCTCGGGTCTCGGGTACCTACCTACCAACTAAAATTACACTAAATGTCGTCCCCACGTTTACCGAGGCAATCATAATTTATACTTCTTGTAGGTATATCCTCGTCCGTGTGGAGTTTCTGGATCTTCCATCGGACGCGTCCCCCGGGTGGCGGATAGGGGAACGCCCTCCAGATATGGAGGGTACCGGCTTCGGCCGGCGCGGACCAAAACCAGAGGGAGGGGGACGTCCAGTGGCTTGCGCTGCTGGATGTCCCGCGGGGTCCACCATGGGCCCCGCACCCGTAACCCCACATTGAGCGGGGCCGGGGGCCTTCGGGCCGCGAGGAGACAACCTCTATAAAAAACACACGGTGGGGGCCCTCTCTATGTCCCTCTGTCCAGCAGAGGGCATGGAAGAGGGCTGGAGGGGCGGGGAGGGGCGCGAGATCCACAAGCCGGGCCTGGGAGGGACATTGCGGGTGGTAAGCCAGGGACCAGGGACTCGGCACCCCATATGGTCTCTGGCCGAGGGGTGTTTTCTTGGGAGGGAATTCGATGGGCCGAGAATCCGGGCAGAGGGCCACAACGGGTCCTCGGTAGTTGGAGGCTTGTGGAGCTCGCGCCTCTCCGCCGGGAGAGCCGGTGGCGCGGGGGACGCCGCGCGGATCTTGCGCCGCCGGTTGAGGGAGGGTCACAGACGGCAGGTTGGGGGACCTGCCGTCCGACATCGTGACGGGAGAAGGGGGTGGGGGGCCCATGCCCCTTCTCCAGTGAGGGTGGGCCCGACTCCTTGTGAGTCGGGTCGACGTCGCCGGGGCGCCGCTGTCGCATTCGCGTTGTGGTTTCACACCACTTGCGAGATCCGGCGGCGCCCGGCGAAGTAGTTAGGCATACTCACTCTGTGAGAAGACCTTTGCCCTACAGTGTGACGTAATGTAGGCGTTACTTTATACTAGGTACCTACCAACCTATTGCCGCTCCATATTTTAAAATAGGTGTATCGCTCATAGTTCAGGCTGCCTGAGTGATCTTAAGCGATCACGAAGGATAAGCAACATAGGGCACGTTCAGTGTATGGATGGGTAACCGTCTATAACTAACGCTAGTGGCATTTTCCGAAGGGTTCCGTGCTTTGCAAGACAAGGCAGTTGGTGCCGGCTCCGTCAATACATGGAAGTCGTGAAGCCAGGTCAGAAGCCTAAGGGCGGCTTGAAAACTTCCGACAGTAAGACCAGCCACTAGTCTTACAAGCCTCCACCAATCCGGAATAGGCCCCCGTAGTGGAGTATGGCCTGTAGGTATAGGAGCGAGGGGCACGGGGCTTTTCCCTTCCTCAAGGAAAAGCCCCGTGCCCCTCGGTGGGTATATAATGGATTGATGATGTATCGCTCCTCAACATCTAAACTCTGATAATTTCTAAAATACGATGCTTTAAAATGCTCTTCTCCAGGCAGTTTAAAAGGAAAGATGTAAAAAACTGGATGAAGAGTACATTAGTTGAGCAGTGTTTTTACAAATAACACCGTTTTATTAATTATTATTTCGATTTCGTTCTTCAGTACATAGGTAAACTATTCCAGAAATTCCATACTCTGTTATTATTTTTTTACGTTTTCGCCAATATATAATAATTACAATAATAATGTAGCTTTACGATAATAGTGTAATAATGAGTTAAGTGAAGGAAAGTTATTTAACAGCAGTTGTAAGTAAACCAGACAGTAAGTTTAAAACTATTTATGAAACTTAACAATATTTCCAAATACATAGGTATTTCATATTTTTTGTATCCTCCAAGTATGAACAGTACATGAAGATATTTAAACATATGGTGCTCTATGCAGTAAGACTAGCGCCGCCACCAATAAAAAAAAACGGTCAATTGCGTGTTGGGATACGATCAATGTAGAGTTCTCTAGAAATATGTTTTTCTTATGTGTTTTACAGAACTAGCTTCATCAGCTTAATTTTAAATTAATTTTGCACGAAATTTTCCTATTATTAGTTGGTCGTCTATTACTCGTTTAAAAGTAAAGCCTTCTTAGCTGTCATAGTTTTCTTATAGTTCAACGAATATCAGATTTTTTAAAGTTTTAAATATGCTAACGAAAAATTGCGCTTTAACCAGTAGAATTTTTGGCTCACCGTAACAATGATTTTTTTTAGGGTCAATAACGCAAATGACTATACAAACTATGGATGATATATTGTTTTTGGCCCACCAATTTCTGTAAATTGTCGATTAAAAATATTGGAGTACGGTGTCCACCCCGTCTGCCAGCTTAATGGTTAATTTAAGAACCGTGAAAATTTTCAAGGCCGTTGCACATAATTATAATTAACTTAAAGAAAAAGTATCACCGCTAAGTAGGCTTTACAAGCGAGTAATAGGCGACCTACTTACAAAATAATTTTCGCTTTGTATAAATTGAATAAAAAAAGCGTTAGTTCCGTAAAGCAGATGAAAACCTTCTACGGATTTCTTCACTGAGTGTATGAACTTGACCGGTTTTGCCAACAAATTGTTGATACGAACTATAAAGAATATTCTTATCTTATAAAAAAGAACGCTCAATATCTTAATTTAGCACCCATAGCCATGTGAACCAAGGGTCCAGGTTTAATACATACAACTACAATTATTTAATCAACTTTGTAGTTACATAGATTTGTCGTAGTAAATCGTAAAATAAGACAGCATTCTCAAAATATGGCTCATTTGGCATAAATGCTATCTAATCCCACATCGCTAAAAATCACTATTATTAACGTGTTTGAGTGATGGCAAAAAAGTAAAATTGTGAACATGTTGTTAAACAAGTTCGGGATGGTCGGAGTGAAACGCAGGTGTAAGTGCTTCGGTATATTTTCGGGCAGAGCTTCCGCTGTATCAGTGTTACAGTTAATATTAGGTTTTACAATGATCCTCGCTACCGAATGCCTGTCGCTTAAATACAGTTGAAAAGCCGTTTACAATTCAAAACAGGAAGTATGAAAATGATTAAAGATGCTTTAAAGTAAAATAAATGAGGAACATTACTTGAAACTGTATGCAGCCTAATTAAATTTATATAGTAGAATTTATCGAATATTAATTACATTAGTTCTATTATTATTCACGAAACCATACTAAAAAGAATATAATTTGAGATGGCGCCTCTTCCGCTGGCGCCCAAATAATGAAACTCTTAACTGAAATAAACTATTAGGTAAACAACAGCAACTGAGTATGATTTAAAATATTCTACAAATAATTAAATTATAATAGACAATATTATTATATTAATAGCATCTCTTTACATTAAAAGAATCTATTTATTGATACGCGACGTGTAATTGGTGTGACGTAGGCTAGGTTCGGACATCGTTTGATAACAATGTTCTGTTTGTGGACCTTACATTATAATTATACATTACCTTACATTATAGTTATACCCAAATTAAAGAAATTGTGTTGCGGCCATCTTGAATCACTGCACGATAATTCGTTTAAAATTACGAAGCCACTAATCTGACCAACGTATTAGCAAGATAATCTATTGCATAGCCTCGATAATGTCACGCACTAGATCGAGCGTGTAATGGCTGCCGAAGTGAATGTAATACGCTTGATGGAAACGAGGCACCACTCTGTCGTGTTGGCTGTACACGGATTCTCGCCTGTACCGATTTTGTACAGCTTGATAATGCACGACCCGATAACGTACGGACGGGAATCCATGTACATGTACACGGATTCCATGGCTGTACATTCCCGGGGCGTACGTTCTCAGGCTGTGCATTCGCGGTACGTGCATGTGCATTGCATTACCGTCTCCCTTGTGGAGTGGAGAGTGGAACTGTTTGACTTATTTTTTCAGTTATTTTCCTGTTTTTCTGTAACAAAAGCGTGTTTGCTGCGTTTATAAACATGGCCCGAAAATATGGGATGCAAGAGTTTGCAATCAACACAAAGCCGTCAAAGAAGACTGGAAAGCAGAAATTGTGCGATTTCCTATACAATGAAGACACTAGCGAAATCCTGGGAAGAACACCTAAAAGTTGGGGTGAGATTGCACGTTAGCGATTGTAAATTTTGTATTAGTAGGCTTCTCTTCTTAGGATAATGATATTCTAAGTCATAAATTGTGTATTTTCTGTCAATTAACGGTCAAATCATCAGTTCTTAGTAAGGGCGTGGTCTGACTTTCTCGGATGCTTCTATCATCTGGTATGATGCTCGGCTCTCTTCTGTACCCTTCAAAGACTAATCAGAAAGCTATAAAGTTCCTGCTACATTGCCTTGGCATCTGTATTTGTACTGCCCTTTTGAACATGTAGCAAATCGTTTAGCAAGTATTTTTTCTTGTTTTCTTCACTAATTAACAATTATAACTGTGTTATCTAGGTCTTCAGGTACCTACTTAGGGATTAGCCGAACTTCTCTAGGTCAGCCAAGGGCATTGCTGTATTAACCACTTGGCAACAGATTAAATTTGGCATGAAGCCTTATCAACTGTAGCTATGTAATGGCTGAACTAAGTTCACAGGGAAGAGGTCATGCCTAACGTGACCATTTATTTATTTTGTCAGAGCGGGACACATCTGCCGAAACATAGAGATAATAAAAAGTATTTAGTGTTTTACAAGTATTTTATTATAGCAAATAGAATAACACAAAATAATCAAAGCTCTAAACACAAAATAGTTAAGTTGGCAGTCACTAACTAAGCCCCCAGTAGTGGCGTCGTATTTTTATACATATTTTTCAGCAGAACATTTTTTTTAAAAATATCGGGTCTTATTTTTATTATGTGTGTATATCAGTACATGATTTATTTATAGTATTAATTGGAATAACTTTCAGTACTGCGACACTTAACTGTGTTTTATCACTGGTCCATATTTTGTTTATTTCTCGTCCTCTGCCTCCCCGTGCGGGGCCTTTTTGGTTTGATCCAGGTCAGTGCAACTTTATAAAAGAGAAGTTCAGATGTTTTTATATTTCATGGGTAGCTCATCCCTTTTTGATTACATGTGATTTTTCCAGGTTCCCGAATCCCATTGCTTAAATTATTAAAAAAAGTAGAAAGGAAATGCTGTTTTAATGGCTTTCCATCTGGACACATCCCGACTGCCCACTCTTGCAAAAAAAATCTTACCTAATAACCTTTTCCAGGCAAGATACTGTTGTTCTACGTAATCTTCTACGCGGTGCTGGCGTCTGTGGCGGGCATTTGCTGGGTGACGTTCGAGGAACAGTTCGTGAACCCTCGTGTGCCACGCCTCCAGCAGGATGAGGGCAGCATCGGCAGCAGTCCAGGCCTAGGCTTCCGGCCCCTGCCTCCGGATGTGCGCAGCACCCTTATCTACTACAAGGGGACCGGATATGATAACTACAAGTACTGGGAGGATCAGTTGATTGATTTCCTTTCTGGTGAGTTGGTTTTCAGTATTTTTTATGTACAGAAGTAACACTGCTACTTTGCCACTGGCTCATCTGTAGATATGGTTGTCTTATTGACACTAGATGATCTACAATGGAAAATGATAAATTACGTGTCTAGTGGGTCCAAGGTAATTTATTTTTTAAGATAATTTAGTTCAGAATTGATATACTAACCACTTTCTTGTTGGCTCTCCAACTCCCGCAGCCTTTTTTGCCGACACTGTATCATTGATTGACCATGGGCAGGTGGGTCGTCTTCTTTCTTCTTATTGCTTCAATATAGAAAACGATCAAACCCTTGAAAATCGACGAATTAGTGGCACTACGTATTTCACACTGATAATGCTGATGCCGTCCTGATATTTGCCCTTATGCCCGCCTAGGGGCCATCCATTAATTACGTCACACAAATTTCGTGATTTTTTGACCCCTCCCCCGTCCTGGTCACAGCTGGTCACATTTTTTGACCCCTCCCCAGTCCTTGTCACAGCTGGTCACATTTGTGAGACCTCCCCTCTCCCTAGTGTGACGTCACGTATTTCGCAATTTTAAAATTAGAAATTATTGAATTCAAACAGCAGTTCCGAAATTAGTTTTATATCCATTTTAATTATTTTTTAATAAACATGAACATCAAGTCAAACATTTCAAGAAATTAACAAAACAAAAAACCTTTACTTTATTGAATAAAGAAATTAAGTTTTCTTTATTCAATAAAGTAAAGTATTCATCTTGAATCCATGGACTTTGAACGCACTCCATATGACGTCACGAAATCACGAAATTTAGAACCCATCACACCCCCCCCGTCACACAATGTCACACTTCGTCGACCCCCTCCCTCCCCCTAAACGTGTGACGTAATTAATGGATGGCCCCCTACGATGAAAATCGTAGTGGCGCACACCTCGACTATCTACGGAATGACGGCCAGATTAATTCGGTAAATTGATACTGATAACTTTGGAAGTTAAAAGATCTTCAGGTTCGTTGCTATCCTCTGTGAAACACAAAAGACCGTTCTTCTCTGCAGTGTACAAGAAGAAAGGTCAGACGGCCGGCGCGGGCCAGAACATATTCAACTGCGACTTCCGCCACCCGCCGCCGTCCGGCAAAGTCTGTGACGTAGACATCCGCAACCTCGACCCCTGCGTCGACGAGAACCACTTCGACTTCCACAAGTCCTCGCCGTGCATCTTCCTCAAGCTCAACAGGTGTGCAAGGTGTGGGCCACGTAGAAAGGACGTGAGACGAGGGCGAGGAAACGACGTTGCTTGGGTTCCATCCATAAATTACACCACAACTTAAGAGGGAATGAGGGGGTCGACGAAATGTAATATTGTGTGACAAAGGGGTGGGAGGGTTCCTAAATTTCGTGACGTCACATTTAAAAATTATAATAATCAAAAACTAAAAAAACATTTGCTCTATCTGTTTAGAACTCTATCGGAATAAAACTCATTTCGGAACTTCTGTTTTAATTCAATAATTTGTACATGTAAAATTGTAAAATATGTGATGTCACACTGGGGAGTCTCACAAATGTGAACAGCTGTGACAAGGATGGGGAAATTCGTGTCCCGTAATTTAAGGATGGTCCCTTGTTTGGTGGTCTGTGACCACAGTTCTTGCTCTGGTCTATGATCGTATACAACGCCTTGCGTCTCATTCGCGCCCTCGCTTTACGTCCCTTCTGTGTGGCCTACGGTGAAGTGATTTTATTTGTAATAGCAATACCGCTCACTAAATCCTAGGAAGCCTGAGTGTGAGAGATGCCTCATGCCTCAGCACTTGCTTTGTTGATTATCTATTAACTAATAATCTGTGCAAAATACTATTCTTAATAGAAAATACAAATCTTAACAAACTTTTTCGAAAGCTAAACAATAATAAAAAAAAACAGCCAAGTGCACTAAGTCACCATTCTGTACCATTATCTATAGAACATTTGAATAGTACAAGCAGCTACCTGTAGCCGTTATTAATATCGAGCCAAAAATGGCAAAAAAACATTTTTGTTGTGTGGGAGCCTCCTCTTAAATATGAATTTAATTTTGTTTTTAGTATTTGATGTTATAGCGGCAACAGAAATACATCATCTGTGAAAATTTCAACTGTCTATGGTGACAGAGAGATGGACAGTGGCAGTAATATGTTTGTAATGTCGCTGTTTCCCACAACACAAGGTATCCTATTGTGGGGCCAGAAGCAATGTATGTGCCTGTATGTGAATGTTTATGTTTTGTAACTCTAAAAACCAAAATTACGTCATAACGAATATCAAAATCCAATATTAATGTTGGTAATCAGTTTCAGGGTTAAACAATTATCTGGAGAAGAATTTGACACAATCTCCACATGAATTTATCATACAAATTGTTCCCATTAGCTCTGTAAGGAGACAGTCCTTGCCTCTTACAGGATATATGGGTGGCGGCCGGAGTTCTACGACATCGACGATCTGCCGGAGGACATGCCCCTGGACCTGCAGGAACACATCTGGAACCTCACCAGCTACAACAGTGACTATGTACGTACTACTCACTTGTATCCTGTTGTTCCTCATCGAGGACATAATGGCCTTTATAAATGATCTCCACGCTGAGCTGACCTGATCGTCTTGAGCGATGACACGACACCTCGACTCGACTTCGATATCTACTGCGAATCAAGGGATTGAGACGAGGACGCGGAATAGAAGTGACGCGTTCTATAAAGTCACAGACCCTTGCTCTGGACAAAGTATGGTCTGTAAATCTATACAAAGCGTCGCTTTTATATCGCGCCCTCGTCTTAATCCCTTTTGTATGTGGCCCACTCCGCAGCAGTCCAGCACTGGACGACTGTGGGTTTTTGTTAATTGGCTGTGCTACTTATTTTTTATAATTTTGAAAATATTGACTGTTGAAAGAAACTAGTTTCGATATTTTATTACGACAATTTTTCATATTTCTCTACCTACATACAAAAAAAAAACCAATGCCATTTCTATTTTTTTTTTGGAACTAAGGCGAAGGATTCTTACTCATACTGTGTTTGCTGACGTCATAGAAAAGTAATTTAAGGTCAACGCTTTTTATTGAATATCTTAAAACATATGCACTTATTTACAAATTTAATAATTAGAAATTGTACTTAAAGCTTTTGAATATCTTAAAACATATGCACTTATTTACAAATTTAATAATTAGAAATTGTACTTAAAGCTTAAGTGTCGAAATGGTTTTGAGATTTCCGTTCATGGTCAAAAATGTAGCATGGCCATAGCGACACAGCGTTTTGTTGTACCCTAACCAACTGACTAATCTTCCATCGTCCCCAGGCTGGCATGGTGTGGGTCTCGTGCCAAGGCGAGACGCCGGCCGACAAGGAGAACATAGGGCCGGTCGAGTACCTCCCCCACCGCGGCTTTCCCGGATACTTCTACCCCTACGAGAACGCCGAGGGCTATCTCAGCCCGCTCGTCGCACTGCACCTGATAAGGCCGAAAAGTGAGTGGAATTTTTCTAACGAGACCTCCATCTAAAGTGCGTTTTTCATAAAATAAAAATAATAAATAAATAAATAAACTCACGCCCGTTACCCCCGAAGGGGTAGGCAGAGGCACCAGTCTCTAGAACTGGACCCACGTTTTGCCGAGTTTATTAGGTCCCAAACGTGACAAGTGGCAAGCCTGTCGCCGTTATCCGGGCACAATTTATCAGATAGATAGATAGATAGATAAATCATTTATTTGCATTTACACACACACGTAATAAATACAATATCAAGCTGGCAATACAGTAGTAAGAAAAGCAAACAACACATACAAAACACAATGAAACAATTAACAAAACAAAAACATTAACAAGGGAGGCATAGAAAGAGAGATCCGTTATCCAGTGTGGGTGTGGCAAATGCAAAAGGGCTCTGACTCAGCATAAGCTGGAGGAATGGTACTCCAGCGCTGATCTTCCGTCAGTACCCTTGAGGCGGCGTGCAGGGCTCGGAAAGATTGTACGAAGTGCGAACCAGTTCAAAATAAATTAAATAAATAGAATATGAAAGAATAGTCAAGTACGATAATAACTAGTATTGGTAGATAAGATAGCAAAGCGCGAGTTAAACTTCGGGTTAACGAAGTAGACAGCTGAATCGATGCTAGTGGGATGTCAGTGAAAGTATAAATAATTGCAAAAATTGTAAAAAGATAAATAAAATTGCATATTAATAACGAAATGTCAATTTAGGTAGTTACATACATTGTAAAATATTTTTAAAAATGTAAAGATAATAATAATAATAATAATAATAATTTGTAGATGTCAACTCATATAAATTGAATAAATATATGTAGTTGTATAAATGTGTGAACACAATATAACGGCATAGTGTAAATATTACAGGTGTTAAGGAAGCAGCTTTTGTGAGTCAAGAAGGATTTTTCTGTAGCTGTTTTTAAAGCTAATTCTTGATCGAATTTGCCTAATAGGTGGAGGAATGTCGTTCCAACACTTGGTGGCCTGAAACCGAAAACTACCACGAAACGCGGCAGTACGGTGACGAGGCACACCAAGCGGGTTCGAGCTTGCCCTAACTCTGGTGCGATCTCCGTATACAGTCCAACGCCAAATAAGTTTATTGTATAAATAAGCTGGTTTCTGAAATTTCACAATTCCAAACATGAGAGTAGCCATAAAAAGTTTGAGTCTACTTTCCATCTTTAATATATTGGCGTTGTTAATGAACGGCGTGACATGTGCTCGTGGGGGAATATTGTAACAAAAATCAGCGAATGGTGTTGCTGTACAAACAAATGTACGTAACTAAAAGTCATTGGTACATGCGTGATTCGAACCCAGACCCTCATGATCGAGAAGCAAGGGTCAACCCCACTACGCCACCACCGCTTTGATGCGTTTTTCAATTCGATGCAAAAAGCAAATGACGCGGTGTTACCGCTATAAAATATAGGTTTACTCGGTAGTTTTTTTATATCGTGAATAGAAGACTCATGTGACATGTAGCACACACAATATTTACTTTGAAGTCAAATGGGGTTATGTACTAGCAACACTGAGGCATTGACAGCCATTGGCTTGACATTGATATAATATGTTCACTGTGGCATTATTGGCAATGATATCGCCGATGCCCATGCTAAAACTGCAACTCAAATTGGGGAAACCCCTCATTATGTATTAGCTGCTCATGACTTGGCCCCCTTGGCCGGCTCACGGATGAAAAAATCCTGGGATAATGACTGGAAGATCTCGCAAACTATTAAAGGCAAACATTTTGCTGAAATTCAGCCTGTCATCCCGCCGAAACCATGGTTTTTTAAGTTTCGTGACTTGGATAAACGTGTGACCTCAACCATTTGTCGTTTACGCTTAGGGCATGCCTGCACACCGGTCCACCTGGCTAAGATCCGAGTGAGAGACAGCTCCCTTTGTGAGTGTGGTTTGGACGACGGCTCTGCAGAACATCTGCTTCTCAGTTGCCCCAATCTCCGGTTTTCTCTTATGGATGTCCTGCCTGACAACATTATCCGACCTACTAATCTTAAACTTATCCTCTCCCAGGCAAATTCCCCTCTTGTTTACATTTTAGCTAAATTCCTTTCAGACAACAATATCAAACTATAATTAAATAAAAATATAAAAAAAAATATAAAAAAAAAGAACAGTTCTGATTTACTCAAAATTCTGACCGAGCCTTGTTCGCTTGTGATTGGCTATAGTCTTGTCTAACACAGGATATTGGCGAAGTTGTACTGGACAATCAGTGCATTGAGTCCATAAAACAGAATTGAATTGAATTGATATAATATGTTAACGTGACTTTTTTTGCATTGAATTAATAGACAGACTACATCCGAAGCTTTATTTACCGGACTTACATACATACTAAGCATCTCTTTTATACTGTACACTGGTTCATCATCATCCGATCCCTTACTGACTGGACTACCATCTATATCCGAAGCTCTCCTTACTGGGCCTCGATTCTGTTAGTGCATTATAGAACGATGACAGTTCCACGGTCGGGTCACGTGACGTGTTCTCTCATACCATTGACGCCTAGAAAGTTTGATATGTGTGCGCCCGTAGAGTTGAAGCGGTGATGAAACTAGACCACCATGCTTGTGCAGTTGTCATTATATCACATATTGATTACACTCATGGGTCTTGAGTGTTGAATTTCGTATGAGATTTAAGGTGATTTGGGAAAAGATGGTCAGAGTAGAGTTTTTAGCTGGGGTCCCACGGTCCGCTATTCTACGATTCTACGGCGACGCACCGCAGGCAGGGCCGTTCCAACGGTGCGTGTCGGTCTGAGTAGATCTTCAAGCTTCATTTCAAAATGCACCACACCTTTGAAGTTACCGACTCGCGATGGATACGGCGCACCGCCACAGACGTGTCTGTGCTATCACGGACGAGGCCGGTCCCACAGAGCGTCGTGCCAGCTGGTCTGCGTGCGTCCGCGATTTTTCGGACCGTGGGACCCAGGCTTAAGGCAGCGGCTAACATCATCATTATAAGTACATTGACATTCAACAAACAGAATGTTAGAATAGAAAGTGGAATGATTTCCGATTTCCACAATGGTTTAGTAGAATCAAGGTCCCGGACCTCCATCCGTCCGGTAAGCTTTCCTTACCGGACCACCATCTACATCCGAAGCCTTCCTTCCAGCCGGCATCGTGATAAACATCGAGTGCCGCGCGTGGGCGCGCAACATCTTGTACAATCGACGCGAGCGGCTCGGCATCGTGCACTTCGAGCTGATGATCGAGTAAGCAGCGAGATGGTGCTACTATAATATATCTCCAATAATATCTAATATTAGGCCCGTTGGGGCCTTTTTCCACTGCTCCGGTCCGGCTAACGTTAATTACCAATCCGATTTAGAAACACACAAGAATACTAATAAGCTTCTCCACTACTCCGGCATCCGGTTTTTAACGGTCCGATAATTTGCTAGATCGGAACGATAATTAATAGAATGTGTGGAAAACGTCCCCTGCCTCGAATAGAAAAACCGAGGAATTTTAATAAAGCACTGGGTCACGTCCATTGCCGATAATAGTCGGATGAAGTGGAGAAGCATAATCCGGCATCCGATATTTTTCTCATGACTCATTCCGGTTCCGACGCCGGACCGGAGCAGTGGAGAAAGGGCCTTACGCTAATGACATTAGGCCCGTTCATACCACGTTTGCAAGCCGCGCCGCGCGTCCGTACCTCTGTCTGCAGGTTCCTTCCTTTTCGTCCTTTCATTCCTTTACGTGGCAAGTTATTCCGGTAAGTCTTGTATTTTTTAAGAAGAGTCCCGGGCGATGTTACTAATTTTCAACTTAATCCACGTCCGATTTATTCGTAACATGAATATGGCCTTGTCTATGCATACTGTGCCTTGACTATGATTTCTTGACACATAAGTGAAAAACACAGTCATTGGTTTTCCATTGATTATGTTAATGCTTGTCCAGGTATCGCTCAGACAATTACGTATCAATTACATCGGTATGTGACATGAATTAGGGACTCCACACACGGCGGCTATAAGGTAAAGATGCACAATATATCTCATTACATCTTTCCATAGAAATCGTCAGGAGACCACACACCATACATCTTTATATCTTCGTATCTTAAAGGTACTGAGCGGTCTCTAAGCTATACATCCTGGGATGTAATGTATATTATAGCTGCCGTGTGTGAAGTCCCTTATTCAATGTTAGCTTAGAGCGGTGGTAGCCTAGTGAGTAGAAAAATGGACACGGAAGCGAGAGACACAGGTTCGATTCCCAGTGCGGGCATGTACCTATTACCTTTTTTTGTAAGTTATGTACATTAGTGAAGTTGAAGCAATGCCACTCCCCCGATTGTCTGAGCTATTCACATACTTTAGCACTTGCGATCACGCGTGGTGTTTAAGCCCATAATCATAGTGGGACGTATATAGGCTTACAATAGATTTTATTGTAAAAAACCAGCGATAAGACTGTGCGAAAGTAATTTGAGTTGGGGGGGAATGCGCGGCGCGATGCACTATCCTTATTGGTGTGAACCTACATTTGGCTATCGTGATTTATTAGATAACCAAGTCGTCTTCCTTGCTTATAAGCCGGCCCGGATCCTAGACATTAACCCCTAACCCGGTCATCGTAAAATAGATTCCATTTTTTTATTACATTTCTCATTTTTTTCTTTTTAATTCTGCATCCTGGTTGAACTTAAAGTGTCTATCTACCTACTTTAAGTTGAATATTATCTCCCTAAAGTCTAAAATACTATGAAAAATCCTTCCTGCCCGTTCCTCGTTAAGGGTTAATTCAAGTTAAGTTCAGCCAGGGTCTTAGGGCGTGAGTATAAGCAGGGGTATTCTTAGCTGTCAATAGCCCACTATGGTAATTTTGTTAGCTTAGGGTATTCCCTAGTAGCGAAGGCGAAGAGATCGCCACTGCGACTCGTATAGGCGGACCTATAGCGCTACCAGCCCCTTCCACATAATACAAGCTTACCCGTGCGAGGTACGTCCTTCTTGAGAACTCGTTCTTACTTTACTTTTCATCTCATTTACATTGGCCATTTTGAGAAAATCGAATTAGGGCTTTGTATACTCAAAGGCTTAAAATGTAAACCATATAGAACACAATACAATAGAAAATCTTTATTTGGTACTTATACAGTGAATATAAGCTAAAATTAATATAATAGTACCAAGAATGTTTCCGCTCAGCTTAATGCCTTTCCCGAAATACGGCGCTGGTTTTCAGCGAAAAATCATATTCACTAAAAGAAAAATCACATAAAAATCATATCGAAATCGATGATGATCCGGTATCCTAGATTTTTCACTCACCTGGACCAAATCTCTTTACTTGGACGAAATTCTCACAAACCGGTCATAAGATCCACTCGACACGGCGCGCGGCGTGCGATTAACAGGTCAAATACTTATGAAATTGTGTTTTTTGACACGATCACGTTTAGTGTTTTTAATCGCGTGAAACCTAAAATTAGGATGTAAAAAAAATAATCTCGTAGTACACAGTAATCTCATATAAATCTCTTATTCAATTTAGGCCGAGGTGGTATGTATTTCTACAGGCCTTTTATCTTAATCTAAATGAAACCCAGCCATGCAATACGAGCCTAGTTTGCAAGCGATATTTTATAGAATTCAAACAGTTTTCTGTCCTAAAAATGTAACTTTAAGTCCGTCCATTTTGTGTCTTTAATTATAAGCAAAAGTGCCTGAAATGAATTTGTGGAGAAGGGGATGTCGATTGGAATTTTGTTAACCAACCCACCGGTTCTGGATTTTGATCTGGGCTATTATTTATGGTACAATCCGAATTTCAATCCTTGCAATGTACAAAGACTTTTACACACTATCATTCCCGCTGTTCGTCCTTCAATGTCCTCCAATGGTGAACAGTGACTTTGATGTGTCTAATAAAAGTGTATTAATAATAATCTAAGAAAAAAAAAAGTTTTTTTTTCTTTTTTGAAGTAATTAGTTGTGGTGTGGTAACATTTCAAGCCTATTTGCTGCGTCATAGTAGGGTTCTTGCTTAATATGTTTACATACATCTCATTGCGATTACCACTTCCGATGCATTTTAATTACTTTTCGGTATAGACAAATAACTGCTTTATTCAAGAACTAAAACCTGTAAGTGAATATTTTATTTACAATATCACGTTTTAAAATATCGAATAATAGTGTTATGAAAGAAAATAACCCCATAGCACATGGATGTATTGCCCACGAATACGGAAGATTTTTTTTTTTTTAAAATCCACATATTGGCGTTCGCAGCGACGTCATGTATAATCAGAAAGCATAATAAATCTTATCTGTCCACCACATTCATTCATAAGCATTCCAGTGCTACGTTGTTGGACACTGACGTACATACAAGCATTGATGTAAACCCAATGCCATGATTCAGTAAACTTAAGACTTCAAAATTGAGCACTAAAATAAAAATTAAAACTCTCCCTGCTCTAAATTGATAAATCCTTCTGAAAGAACGGCCTGATTATCAATGTCACGATTACAGAGACTGCAGAAAACAGAATGTAAATTATTTATGTTGAAATCGATTTTTTTTTATTTAAGATTCTAGCCTAAACGGTACATAAAAAATGAACCGAATTGGATGAATGCTCATAATAATACAAAGACAGTTTCGACATGCAACTATGCTCTGAAACTTTTTATCCTTTTTATGTTGTCGACCTCTGTACCATGCGAGAGGTCCCGGGTTCGAATCCCGGCTGGGGACAAAAAAAAAATCCCAGGTCTGGGATGTTCACATGTTTGTTATGTCGCTGTTTCTAGTTCCCACGACACAGGGTATCCTAGTGTGGGGCCAGAAGCAATGTATGTGTCTGTATGTAAATGTTTATGTTTATGTCACTGTTTACTTGAGGGCAGACGGATGGGGGTCAATGGGAAAAGTCGCAAATTAAGACAAGAATTACACTGTTTCAATCATTCCAATCATGTACTTGACCATTATTTTTAACATTATACAACATTTTGTAAAGTAGAATTATGATTTTATATTTTTTACTTTTGTTTTTATTACATAGTTTATGTATTTTTATATCATAGGTTTAAGAATCTCAAATAGTTACTGCATTTCAAGCAATTTTTTGTATCTAAATATGTACTTATAAAGACTGATAAAATCTGATGTCGTTTAAATGAATTTAATGTTTTATGTTATGAATAATTAGCTAGCGGCTGACTTGACCATATCTTATTTATTGATCACTTTCGACTCGCATGGAGCGGTGATTTCAATAACATAGTAAAATTAACCTTAGATATAAAGCAAATGTACTCCATAAACATCTAAGCCAACTGATTTGACTATTCTGTTTATATTTAAACGAACTATTCCTACGATAACGTCCGTCCGAATGTTTGTAATGTAACAATAATCTTAATGTAATTTTATACACATTTTAAAACGTCGTGTGCCTCAGTAGTGTTAAAGGAAATAAAAATATGCTACAGATACCTCTCAGCTTTTATTCCAGCCCGACCTTGTCACGCGAAAACGTAGCATGTCGCGCGTCCAGACTACCGCGCGCAGTCGTAGGCGCACCGTCGCGGTTGGCAGACGCACGCGTCTATAAATACAGCGGCATTTGGGCCGCGCGGTCGTGTCCTGTACCCGACAAACAGTCCCTTGATTCCCACCCAGTGTTATCTCCATCATGGACGTCAAAGCGAACGGGGATATGTCGGACTGGGTGCGGGCGCCGCCCCCAGCTGGCCCCCTTTGGCTGCGCATTGCTAAGGTCTTCTACGATCCGGAGGAGAAGAGTTTCCTCGGCAGAACACCCCGACGCTGGGGTGAGTTGAACAACCCCTGGACCCAGATTCTGCTAATGCGTTGTATTACAATGACAGTTGTATGAACGTGGCGATTTCATTTCATTGCTGCTTCAAATCAACGCGCGCACGCTTCTTTGTAATTTTAAGTGTCGATGGGATTAAAAAAAACATGTCACGTGACCCGACCATGTAATTGTGATTGAACTACAATGTAAAACGTAGCCTATGTTTTAATCCAGGGTATCGGCTAACTCCATACCAAATTTTATTAAAATCCGTCCAGCCGTTTCAGCGCTAAAGACTGACAAACATATAAACACACACACAAACTTTCACGTTTATAATATTAGTGTGATGTGATTCACGGGATTATTTATAAATACACGGTTGCTTAAAATTCTTCCCAGAGGAAAGGGGAAAGGGTCATGCCGTAAAGGGATTTACAGATTACTTGCCTGCCTTGATTACCGGTAGTTAATTTTTAATGAATTCGCAAAGGACGCGCTTTTATTCTATGTTATAACTCGAATTTAGCACGAAGAACTGATGGCCGATGGGGCCGAAAGGTTTTTGAATGGAGACCACACATCGGCAAGCGCAGCGTAGGACGACCAGCCACAAGATGGACAGGCGATCTCATCCAAGTGGCGGGGAGACGCTGGATGCAAGCCGCTTCCAACCGGTCTTTTTGGAAATCCATGGAGGAGGCCTATGTCCAGCAGTGGACTTCTTGTGGCCGAATGATGATGATGATGATAACTCGAATTTCCGTAAATATTTTTTTGTTATGACCGAGACGTCTTTCTATCCATTTTAAGTATTTTTATTGATATGTTTTTTAAATCCCTTTGAATTATTTTAATTATTGTTTGAATTGAATTTATTATTATTACTATTTTTAATTGTCATTGACATGTTTTAAATGTTTGATTTTTTAATGATTTAATGTAATTTTTATGGAAATTTTATGTGGCTACAAACTAATATTTGTATCATAATTATCATCATGAACCCATAATGTCCCCGCCGAGGGGCACGAGTCCAATTTAAAAAATAAAAATAAAAAATAAACTCACGCCCGTTATCCCAGAGGGGGTAGGCAGACGCACCAATCACTAGAACTGGGCCTAGGTTTTCGAGTTTATTAGGGGAATAAATTTTTACAACTGTTATTTAAACAATATAGAAGTTATCATGATCAGTTGAAAAATTTAATGGGCATTCATTTAATTTTTCGGCGGTAGCATCCGAACGTTGTAAATTAGTGAGCCAGTAAAACATAAGCAGTAAGTAATAACAATATTGGTCTGTTATTTCATCATTCAATGTCAGTGCAAAAATTACTCAAGCAGTTTAATAAATGAATGAGCAGTAAAACGGTAGAAATGGGCAGTTCACAGTGGGCGGTAGCATCCGAACGTCACTTTGAATGAAAAGAAGTTAGGTTATGTTGGAAAAAATGTAAACTAGGTTAGGTTAGGTTGGAAACAATAACCCTCGGAAACAATAACAATAAACAATACCATTAGGTTAGAACTGTGATCAACACACGGAAAATTCTATCCATTTCACTAGGAATACATTTTACCGCCTAATAGTTTATAGAACTGCTTAAAATAAAATTTATTACTAACCAATTACGATTTGTTAACTGTACGCGCATAACCGCCCAGTTCAACTTTTCCACTGCTCAGTATTTATTGAACTGCCCGTTTAAATTATTTTATGACTCATTTATATTTAGTTTACTGCTCAGTTTTTACTGCTAAACTAGTTTGCAAACATGCGTTTTTTATTTTTTTACCTACCATAAATCAAATATTGAACTGCCGCTTTAATTCTATGCCGTTTATTAGGTCCCAACAAGTGGCATTTTTTTATTTATTTATATTAATTTAATATATTTAATTTCATTTAGTAGTACTCGCTATCGTAATAGTGTCTCCTGTCAGAATCGCTGTAAGTTTAAGGAAATAAAAAAAATTAAACGCCTCTCAGAAGTGTTGTATAGGCACATACGTTGCTTCTGGCCCCACACTAGGATACCCTGTGTCGTGGGAACCAGAAACAGCGAACATCCAAGACCTGGGTTTTTTTGTCCCAGCCGGGATTCGAACCCGGGACCTCTCGCGTGGTAGTCAGATGCTCTAACCGATGCGCCATAGAGGTCGTCAAATACGTTTTGATAACTCCGCTAGACGACATCGATACATACCTACATACATATTTACTGGAAAGAACTTTGGCCTTTTTGCATCTACGTAATAACATGATTTATATAGCGTTCAGTGGCATCTTTACTCACACTTGATGAGTGAAGGGACCACTCGGACGCTGCAGTGCTTAGGACATTGTTTAGATGGTAGGCTTGGCTGATAATAGGCTTGCCCAGCAACCTAGACCATCCTGTCAGCTTAGCCCACAGGAAAGACAAGTCAATACGTGCGGAACCAACCAAGGGGCGGGTTCCCTCACGATGTTTTTCCTTTATCCGACTTTTCTCCGCGGCCTTTTTATCCGCTAAAATACATCGCTTACAACTGTATCGAGTAACGCAAACGAGGGATTAAAAGTACCGCGAACTACAAATCCGCCGAATAACCGAGGACACGCAGGGAGCGGACCGGACTAAAGTACGCGGGAGAGTCCCCGAAAAAAATAGAACTCTTGTGACGAGGCGAAGCAACGCACACGGCGGGCTTTAGTCCGCGTTGAAATATAAGGGGATGGACAGAGTATTTCGCACGCCCGTGTGCGTTGAGTTCGCGGTTAATCCGCGGAGGACTTTTCATTCCCGGAGCGTATTTTTTTCCGCCGCGGAAAAAAGTCCGTCGTCCGCGCAGGCCATTACCGTTAGCGAGTAGCATTGCTGCTGTAACTTCACAAATGTACTTAACTTTGTAAATGAACAAAGTCCATAGGTACTTGCCCACACTGGGAATCGAATCTGGGCCTCCCGCTTCAAAGTCCAAATAAAGACTAGACTAGGGAATGCAATACCGGGATACCGGGATCCCGCACCATTTTTGCGGGACCAGTCCCGCGCCTAAATCGTGCGGGATCCCGCGGGATTTGCGGGACTGCGCAGCGACATACAGCATGTGTTGTTCGGCACGCGGAAGCGCGCGGACTGAGCCGGCCGGCTCGTGAAAGATGTCGCCGAGTGACGGGCGGGGGGGATGGGGCGCCGGGGGCGGCGACGTTTGTTTTTGTTAGTTTATTTGTCAGTTGTAACTTTGTAATTTGCAATTGTTCCGTGACGTAACGCGATCTAATAACGTGCATAGTTTTAATTGTTATAGTGATTGAATTAGGACGATTTGACATAATGAACATAATCTAATAACGTGTGTATTTCTATCTGTTTGAGTGAACTAATCAGGACGTTTTGAAATAACCTAATACTTGGTTTTATTTGATCTATAAACAGAAAGAAGATTTTTCAGTTATGTCGAACAATTCGAACATTGTTTATAAAGACTTTGTCAGTCCAGTTATTGTGTGGAAGTACTTCTTGAAGGCTGAAGATTCCCAGTCGGCTAAATGCAAGTTGTGTAAATCAATCATTAAAACTACAGGTCGATCAACTAAAGGCTTACATGTGCATTTAAAATCAAAACATCAGATCGACAGCAGCAAACAAAATGACGAGGTCTATAGTCTCGTTTATGATACAGGATTCCTCTCTTTTTTCAATTACTTTAAAAAAACACGCGGGATCCCGCAAATACCTGGATCCCGCGGGATTGAACCTCTCAATCCCGCGGGATCCAGCAATTGAAATTTTAGTGCGGGATTGCATTCCCTAGACTAGACTAAACCACAAACCATTTCTTTATTTCGTCCAGTACATACAAAAAAACATTTACATTTACATGTACAAATTATTGAATTAAAACAGAAGTTCCGAAATGAGTTTTATTCCGATAGAGTTCTAAACAGATAGAGCAAATGTTTTTTTAGTTTTTGATTATTAAATTTTTAAATGTGACGTCACGAAATTTAGGAAATTTACCCCTTTGTCACACAATATTACACTTCGTCGACCCCCTCATTCCCTCTTAAGGTGTGGTGTAATTTATAGATGGAACCCAAGCAACGTCGTTTCCCCGCCCTCGTCTCACGTCCTTTCTATGTAGCCCACGCCTTGCACACCTGTTGAGCTTGAGGAAGATGCACGGCGAGGACTTGTGGAAGTCGAAGTGGTTCTCGTCGATGCAGGGGTCGAGGTTGCGGATGTCTACGTCACAGACTTTGCCGGGCGGCGGCGGGTGGCGGAAGTCACAGTTGAATATGTTCTGGCCCGCGCCGGCCGTCTGACCTTTCTTCTTGTACACTGCAGAGAAGAACGGTCTTTTGTGTTTCACAGAGGATAGCAACGAACCTAAAGATCTTTTAACTTCCAAAGTTAGCAGTATCAATTTACCGAATTAATCTGACCAATCCGGACTTGGCCCCCGTGGTGGAGTATGGCCTGTACCTTCCTCAGGGAAGAGACCCGTGCCCCTCGGTGGGGACATAATGGGTTGATGATGATGATGATGATGATACAAAAAAACCCTGGTTCTCTTTCCCACGACAGGGCATCCTAGTGTGGGGCCAGGAGCAATGTAGGTACAGTCTGTTAGTTTTTAGAATTATACCTCGGGCTCTAGAGTAGGCTTCGGTTTTCGCCGAAAGCACACGAGTGTAATACTACTTCTGGCTCTGTATAGAACTTTTCTTCCCTATTTTGAAAAGTTATGTAAAGTTACTAATATGACAATATTAGTTCCGATATTTCTATTACACGAATATATCCGATTCTATCCGATAAATAATAGCCGAGGTATATTCTAAAAGCTAACAGACTGTATGTGCCTGTATGTACATGTTTATGTTATGTTATGTTATACGTAGGTACAAACGACATCTTGTAAAGCCATAAGCCTTTGCACATTCGACAGCATACCAGGAACCGCATGACCAACAGTATAGTTGCAATCTGGCTTTATCTCTGCATACCGCAGCAGAAAAAATATTTTAAAAGTTCTAATGACATTGCAATGAGAATAAGATAACTCTAATGATTTGTGCAATGAAGCATTGTCTAGATTGGAAACCTGAGCGGCAAAGTGATTGTCTTGTCGAGTAACAGAATAAGCACAGAGGCTTAACTATGGGCCGATTTCTGAATTGAGAATTTTCACTAAGTAAAAACTTTATTGTAGTGCTGTCTCGTCAATTTTTTTCAGAAAAGAACGCGACAACCGGCCTTAAGGGCTAGTTTCTGAATTGAGAATTTCACTAAGTAATAATACTTAAGTAATGTTCTGTCACAGTCTTTCCTGAGAAATTTTATGAGACAGCGCTACAGTTATGTTAGTATAATTCTCAATTCAGAAACTAGCCCTTAGTATGGAAATTCACGTGTCAGTCGTAAGGAGATACCTAGGTACTAAAAATTTCAAGCGCTCTTTCAAAGCTCCAAGCTATCACGCATGTCTTGCGCTATATTAAAATGTTTTATACCTATTTGATGCAGATTACGTCACATCATAAAAGTTGCTATAATCGTATAAACAGTTGTTATATTTGACTTACTTTGATTGACTACAACCAGTTATTATGGGGAAAGAAGTGTCTCCCTCCACTATACAATGGAAACTATACATAAACGAAGCTGCTTAGCGACCGACTCAGATGCAGTATGCAAATGTTAGTATGGTAAACAACCACATAAATGAGCATAGCATTATGAAAGTATCTACAGACGACATGCGCCTCTATTACGTAGGCACCTAAGGCGCCACTGAGTTGTATGATGACGTCGTCGATTTGAATTTTTTAAACTACTCTAGGAGCCTACTTGATAAAACTAAGCTTAGGTCGGTCTTAAGACTGATCTTAACAAAATTATCTATACTAATATTATAAAGAGAAAAGATTTGTAAGTTTGTAATGTAGTTTTTAATGAATAGGCTCAGAAACTAGTAGGTCGATTTTAAAAATTCTTTCGCCATTTGAAAGCTATATTCTACGTGAGTAACAAAGGCTATATTGGATTTTAAAAAAGTTTCGGGTTCCGTACGAAATCTCGAATAATGTAACCCAAGGTGTAAAAAATTACTCATAAAACTCCTTATAACGCGTACGCTGCGAAAACTATTGACGATAGAACAAAATAATGTAACAAAATTAAGAGCACATTAAATTCTACAAAAAAAGTCCTCCATATAACTACCTATAATAGTTCGCTTTATTTCCATGATTTTTAAGCATGCTTTACATAAAGGTACAAAATAATAGAGATGCCAAAGCGTACACAATGGTTGGTTGTATATTACCTACATATTTATGATTTTTATCAAGTAGTACTTTATAATGTATGATGCGTAATAAAAACTGAATTCCCGTTTCTATTTTATTCTATCTCTATGCTCATCCTTAACCCGTGGGCTCTACCCTGCAAATGATAAGTTGCCATGACACGAGGGACTTCAGAACGACGGTTAAGGAATATTAGGTTTAATTTCGCTTCCGAGTACCTACCTGCTACCAAATTTGGTAGCCGCCGAGCCGAAGGGTTCTGTAGAAAACGCCAAGGCGTCAAAATAATATGTTTGCATTTGACTGTTCGGAGTAAGCTAAATCAGACATCTCCATACAGTGAATGATTTGCATAATTGTACCCCAGCGACTGCCACCTACCACGATCCTGACAAATCACTTTCGCTTCATCGACATTCATTAGTCGTTGCATGCACGCACGTCGGTTTCGGTATTCTATTTTAATGAAAAGATACTCGTACAGATGAAAACTTTACTTACTTCCTGCCATAAATAGGTGCATTTTTACTTCCAAACCTAATTAACCCCAACACGATAATATTTTATGATACCAGCTAACCCGGCAAATATAGAAATATTGTATGTTTTTTAGACGGTTACAAAAAGGTCGTCGAGCTGAGATTGCAACTATACAAGACAATACAATGCAAATAAACTTTATTTCTCTATCCACAAATTAGGTACAAAACATTCCATGGCTAGTGCCACCGTCTAAATTCGCGTGTCTGAAATTCAAACATACAGACACCGTAAACCAGTCTGGATTCAAGGAGGGTCTTATGAATGGGCACGCTGTACACAAAGAGCCAATACCCCAAGGTTTTCAATTGAATCATCGGCAATAGAACGAGTGAGGACTACGCCTTTGGTATTTTTAGATAGATAGGGACGCATTTTTAAATTAAAACACACGGTTTGTTGATAATTCGATGTAGATTCGATTGCGTAGCTGAATCTTCCTTCGGTTGATTTATCGACTTTGCTTTTGTCATAGTTAACCAAGGACTGTAGTTCTAAGACACAGGCCCCTGGTCTGGCATTCATCATCAACATCATCATCAGGCTATATTAGTCCACTGCTGGACATAGCCCTCCCCTAATGAGCGCCATAGCGCCCTGTCTTCGGCTTGCCGCGGCGTTTCTGGCATTGTCTTTGCTAAAATGTACTCTTCATAACGAACAAACAAATATTTACATACAGGCACATACCTATGTACATTGCTTCTGGCCCGACACTAGGATACCCTGTGTCGTGGGATACAGCGACGTCACAAACATGTAAACATCCAAGACCTGGGGGTTTGTTTTGTTCGGGCCGGAGTTCGAACCCGGTACTTCTGGCATATAGCCAGATGCGCCAACCGCCGTGGCACAGAGGTCGTCAAAGTAAAAAATCTCAGGCAGACAAGAGAATTCGGTAGTTGTTGACACGACCAACAATAAATTATTCGATATGCTCGATTAAAACAAAAATTGCAAAATATTTGGCAAAATGTATCTCTTTTAGTCAAGTACTAGTTATTACCATTTTTAAATAGATGAAACATAAAAAGAGTGCTCTGAAATATGACGTCATAATTCGGTATTTTCATATAAAATTCCGTTTTAAAAGTAACTTATTTGTCATTTTGTCAATTACCCAATAATTATAGAAACAGGATGTAACAAAACTCATTTATCCGACAATGGGGCCCTACCCTACTCGTCAATACAAACATCTTTCAATTTCGAACAACAATTTCTACGTTGCAAAAAGTTATCCGCTAGTCCACCTGCAGCAATAGAATATATTATGGCACAGCATACAGAAATCAGAATTTATTTCAACGTCAGGGTCGGCTAGTAGGCTACATGGATAAAACTGAGTTGCTTTGATGCAGGTATTGATAAGTAGGTAGGTAAATAAATAAAAATTGTCGAAGTGGAGTTTTGTTTCCGCTACCTACCTTTTTCCATTACATTCAGCCCCAAGGCAACGGCTAAAATTAAAGTACATTGAAATTCAACAAATAGAATGTAGATTATTTACGTTGGAATACATTTCTGATTTCTGCACAGTACTTACTAACGTTAGGTATTACCTAAGTATCGTTTGTGTGATAAGTTGATAACACTACAAAAATGTTGTTGATAAAAACACTGTTCCTAAAAATGGTTTTTAAATGCAGTTAAAACTGCGTTTACCGCCACGTTCTAGCGGAGTCGTTGCCGACTTTTCCGATAAACAAGCAAGAAACTTAATCCGGCCCATATTTTACTAATTTTATTTTATTTTTATTTTTTCTACGGTTCGACACATTCATGACTGATAATTTTTAAGTATAAAACTTTATTCATTATGAAAAAACTGTTTTCAAAAGAAAAATATTGATTTTTTTATAAGCTTCTCCACATAATCTATTCATTGTGAAACTAACAATCATAAAAAAATATTGCTTTTTTTATAATTAAAATTATTTGATTTGAATTAACATGTACGAGAAACGGGGGTTACAGTTTTAACCGTGCACTTTTCTCTTAAATAGTTAAGTTAAATAAATATTACATCATAATATGTAGCGTGGTAATAACAACAACCTAATTAAAAGGCAAACCGATAATGTCTGACCTTACCTTTCATGCACTATCTATTGTGGGTGTTATCGATTCTTGCAACCAATGACATGTGACTGTGACCCTTCTTTGTATCTGATATAAGGCCCACGATTAGAAGCAACCTCATACTAGTTCACATGTGTGGTCAACCATATAGCTACAATAAACCATATAGCTACAATAGGTATTTGGATTGCGCTCAGCAACGCAGATCAAGCGGCAATGATCGTATTATGGTCTAGATCAGAGGTTCCCAAACTTATTTTTCTCGTGGACCACTTTCAAAGTTTTACTATTTTCGGTAGACCCCCCTGCTGTTCGATTTCTACTGTATTCCCAAAACTCCTAAAGATATCACCCTACATTGGAGTTGTTAAGAAGAAAAAAAGTAGCACATTTTCTTGTGTAATATTTATTAAAATAATACTTTTTGTGGTTATAAAAAATTATAAACATTTATTATTACGATTAAAAAAATCAACAATGACGTACATTATAATTTTATGTACATTGACATTCAACAAGCAGAATATAAATTCTTTACGTTGAAATAAATTTCTGATTTCTGATTTTTGACCCTTGCTGTGCCTCCAGGAATCGTGGTGGCGTTCTACAGCGTGTTCTACGCAGTGCTGGCGCTGATGTTCGCGCTGTGCATGGGCGGACTGTACCTCACTCTTGACCGGGAGAGACCCAGCTACACCATGGCGCAGTCCCTTATTGGTACGTTCTAGAGGTAAATTACTCCGTGCTTTCCCTAGAACCGACCGGTGGTGTAAGAATCTCTAAATACGGTGAAACTATAGAATAGAATATTCTTTATTGCACACTAGAAAAAACAAAAATCACAAAATATTTACAAAGGTTCATAATACAGTCTGTTAGCTTTTAGAATATACCTCGGGCTTTAAAGTAGGCTTCGGTTTTCGCCGAAAGCACACGAGTGTAATACTACTTCCTGCTCTGTATAAAACTTTTCTTCACTATTTTAAAAAGTTCAAAAGTTTACCGTGTCATATTGGTACTGATATTTCTATTACACGACTATATCCGATTCTATCCGATAGTAGCCGAGGTAGGTATATTCTAAAAGCTAACAGACTGTACAACTATCTAAGTACGTAAGCCCAGAGTGACTGAATCAACAACCCACGGTTGCTCACTGCTGGGTATAGGCCTTTCCCCCGAAACGCCATCTCACACAGTAAACATAAACATTTACATACAGGATACATTGCTTCTGGCCCCACACTAGGATACCCTGTGTCGTGGGAACCAGAAACGGCCACATCACAAACATGTAATCAGCCAAGACTTGGTTTTTTGGGTTCGTGACTTCGCTGCTTCCGAGTCCCACGACACAGGGTATCCTAGTGTGGGGCCAGAAGCAATGTATGTGCCTGTATGTCAATGTTATGTTTTGTGCCTGTATGTAAATGTTTATGTTAATATCCATTTACTTTATTTTAGCCATCCATTTATGTCATTAAAATGATCTCATGTGATGATCTGAAGCTCAACCAGACATTCTGCACCCAAACCACGCCTAGACTCCACAGAACGTGTCCCTGTTTCCGCTCCTGATGATGACGATGCTCCAAATGCACTATATGAAACTAAACTAAAGGGAAACTGACAATTACGGCGAGATGCCCGTGAATGGGCGGACACCCGCGTGGAGCAATAAAATGTATTAATAGCCTCCCCCATGCTTCCCCCGCGTCGCCGACCGAAGGCTAGGTACAGTCGACGCCAAAATGGCAGCTACAGTTTTACGTTTACCGTTTACAACGCCCGTTTATGAGATGAAAACTGAATCCGCACACGTACCTAGAGCCAATACTAGCCTGCACTATGCAAAGTCTATTTTGTATCGAGCCTACGATTTACAACAAAATACCTTATATATCCACGATTTCCCGTACACTAACGATCCCCTAATCTGCCAGTTACATAAAGTGCCAAAAATCAAGAGAGGTTCAGACATGGATCAGTTCAAATTAGGATTGCAAGAAATGCTGATGGAAACTATTATTTTTATTTCCGTAAGACGCCGATTTGGGCATTCACGAGCATTGCGTTTCCCACACTGACAGTCAATCCAGACTCATAACACTTATGCGTTCTTTTGTAATGGCGTGATGGATTTGCATCCAATAGGAAATCTATTCTTGGAGGCCGTCTTAAAAAATGGACGGTGATTTCTAGATTGACGAGCGGGTTTTGGTCCCGAAGTCCCTTGAAAAGAAAAATTAAAAACCATTGCTATGGTGAGCCGATTGGCCCTCGAAAAATTCTACAGGTTTGCAAAATTATTGCAGACTTATTTACAGTACCAAACATTTGACTCCTGTTTACGAATCATATAATCTGCATCTCTATCCATACCGCAATTTATCATAGTACAAGCTTGTGTTATCGACTGTACCTGTGACTACGCGCGTATGCACTTGGTTACTCCATCAGGGGCGGCCGACTAGACGATAATAACATCCGCTGGTCGTCACACTGGTCTTCAGGGGATCCTTTATATTTTACTGTTTGTAAGGTCACTGAATGTCGGTACATAAAGATCATAGCAACTGATCCATTTGATTCTGAGCCATTGTCACTTGCAACCTCGCTCTTGACATAATGCCCTATTTACTAAGCTCATTCAAGCCTATCGATTGACGTGATTGTGATGGATGAGGTATCTCATAAAATAGTGTGGACCATGGTGGACCTGAGCTAGGCATTGCGTGGAGACATAGTTTTTGACATACTTCTACCTTCTAACCAATAATTCTACTAGTATGAGGGTTGCATAAAGTAACAGCTGATGGAATTCCTTATTATTAATTAATTTATTCATCTGTGAGTTATAAATTTTAAAAAGTTAAGTTGCTTGGTTTTCTATTTAAATATTGTATGCCTATTCGAAATCATGTTGAAATTTAATTAAAAGTGTCAATAAAAACAAACTAAAAAATAATAAAAAACTTAAGCTACCCCTATACAAAAAAATATCAATACAAAATTAAATAATTACAAAAACAAAATGTCAAATACCATCAAAACCAAAGTCAAAATAATTCATTTATATCATAGTAGCTTTTATTAACTAAAAAATTACATATAGTTTTTATCAGACTCCAAAAAAAGAGGAGGTTCTCAATATTACTGTATTTTATTTTTTATTTTTGTAACCTCATGGTAGTCGTTAAGCCAAGTCAGAGGCCTTAGGGCGGCTTGAAAATTTCTGACAGTAAGAGCAGCCACTTGTCTTACAAGCCTCCACCAATCCAGACTTAGCCCCCGTGGTAGAGTATGCATGGCCTATAGCTTCCTCAGGAAGGAGACCCGTGCCCCTCGGTGGGGACATAATGGGTTGATGATGAAGTCCCACCATCCACTCCACAGTCCCTTGTGCTAAAGCTAGACTCTGTTTCTGTTTTACTCTGTGATTAATTTGCCTAATTTTGCACCCCTTTGAACGGCACTCTATACGTACATCGTGCTCTGCGGATGTAAGAGTAGTCTTCCTTGCTAAAACCTATGGACGTAACCTTTTCCAGGAGCGAACCCAGGCGTGGCGTACCGGCCGCTGCCGCATTACGGCTTCGTGGTCAAGTACGATCTCGGCAACAGCTCCCACGCCGCCAGCTATGTACAGGAAATGAACGATTTCACCGCAGGTATGTGACACTGGCTCTGCTACAGACTTTGCGTGGGTTTCGAACTATCGAACGTGAAGTGTTTTTTTTCTGCCTAATCTATTTGAAGAACATCCTTACATTTTCAAGCAAAAATTTTTGTATTCATAATATTATATAACTAGACGAAAACCCGGCTTCGCTCGGGTAAAATGTAGACGCAAAATAATATTCCACTATGTTTTTTTATATGGTGACGCCTCTGTATTTATCAACCACCAGTAGATATAAATATCTTAATACATTCAGATACATAAACTCACACCTGTATGCCAGAGGGGTAGGCAGAGACCACGGACTGTCACCTGCCACTATCCTGACAAATCACTTTCGCTTCATCGACATCCATTAGTCGTTGCATGTACCCACATCGGTTTCGGGTACTTTTCATCTTGCCCTTTGCTAATACATCCCCTATTTGGTCGAATCATGTCCAACTGGGGCGTCCCTTACCGGCCCTTCCACTCACATTCGCCCGATATATTTGCTTTGTCAGTCTTTCTTCGTTCATCCTCTCCACATCTCCAAACCAACGCAACATTCCTTTTTTAAATTCTAGTCACTCACTACATCCTCTTTCTCTACATCCTCGGTCTCTGATCACACTATTGCGTATTCTGTCATTCAAAGTAACACCACACATTTCTTAAGGATCTCATTTGTACTGCACTAATCCTACTTTCATGATTCTTCTGACTTCTGCCATACCCAAATCTCGCTACCATGCTTACATCAGTATTGGAACCAGCACACTATTACGGATAGCCAATCTTGCTCTTTGTTCTGGCTACTCACGAAGGAATGCAAGGCGAAAATCGGATACTTATCATAACTTTGTCATGGGTACCTCATCACAAATTACTAAATGAGCTTCCTTCATAAACTTAACAGCTAGTGAATCTAATGACGCATGAGACGTAGAATCCACTTGGCTAATCAACTAAAAACAGCTCCCTCTCTTTGGCTTTACAGCTTTTAGTTTTGTATTGACCACATGTTTTTCTTCATCATTTTAAGTTTTGGTATTTTTCTTATCTAGTGGCTTTTTCATTTCAATAAGTTTATTGTTACCTAACTAAGCAAAACAATAAAGATCAATTTATGACTTTGATTTCCTTTTTCAATTATTTTTCAGACCCTTCCAAAACTCAATGTCAATTATTGTCTTCATTCCCGCCTTCAGAAGAAGGACCTTCTTCTGAGTTCCCGCCAATGAAAAACACCACAGATTACTTACTACACCTTCTCAGTTGGCACAGATTATAATAACCTTTTTGGATGCCACGGTATTCCACACACCATGGAGTTAACAAATTAGATCAAAGGGCCGGTTTAGATTATCTTAGTGTTTAGGAGAGTGCTTTACTTTACACTCTGTTGCAACATTATGCTGAATCGGGCCCATTTTGGGGGCTCAACCTTTAACGACCTTTGTGGCGTAGTGGTTAGCGCATCTGACTACCACGCGAGAGGTCCCGGGTTCGAATCCCGACTGGGGACAAAAAAAAAAATCCCAGGTCTTGGATGTTTACATGTCTGTGACGTCGCTGTTTCTGGTTCCCACGACACAGGGTATCCTAGTGTGGGGCCAGAAGCAATGTATGTGCCTGTATGTAAATGTAAATATGTAAATGTAAATTATTATTTTCATGTTGTACAGTTTATTTATTTTTACGCTTTTTATGCTTTCTGTGTTATTTTTTTATTATTGTACGCATTCTGTGTGTGTGTGTGTTTTTTTGTTTTGTTTTGAGTATCAAATAAATAAATTTTCTTTCTTTCTTTCTGTCTTTCTTTCTTTCTTTCTTTCTTTCTTTCTTTCTTTCTTTCTTTCTTAAGGAGAGTGCTTTTGTAGAAACGTGTAAGCGCCACTTGCTTTAGTACGTTTTACGGTATAGTACGGTTCTAGTTGCCTTTCAATTAGAATCAAAATAGAATTGGTTTCTATTGTTCTATCCAGTAACACCTGAGCGCGTTACTATCCTCGTTACTTATCTGTGTATAAACTAAAAATTTAGTGAGAACTTTAGGAGAGTACGCAAGTGACCCGTGACGGGTGCGTGTTGTTTTCAATAACTCGAATTATCAAACTTACTTATGTGTTCCATTAAAACTCATAGTATTTTGAGTAGGATAGCGCATATTTCGCGACGTCGACGAAGTGACACTCTACTGGAAGAAATATAAACGTTCACTCGAACGTCTAGTATTGTACTAATGCACTTGCCTCTCTAATTGTATTATAGCACTCTCCTAAACACTAAAATAATGTAAACCGGCCATAACAGTTCACAATGAAAACTTGTGACACTAACACAACAATGATGACATTGACATGTTTACTTAGCAACGCCATTGTTGAATTTAATAATTTTTATATTGATGCTGCTCGATAATACGAATTTTCCGCCCATATGTTGTCGACTCAGATCAACTATTTTTTTACGCTCTTTCATTTGGTGTGCATATCGTTCGAGTCTACCGTAGACCCGAACGAAATTATTAATATAGATATGACGAAGCTGTCTATACTCTTGAAGTACGATTGCCATATTTATTGTTTTCTTCTATTGTTCATATAAAATGTCGGTTTTGGGTTTAAAATGCAGTTACCTATAATAATAAAAAATAAACTGTGCCTTAGCATCATTGTGGGACCTTCTAGATGGGCGAAGGGACCATCCGGACGCTGCAGTGGCTGGGGTGTTGTTTTATATGCGGTAGGCTTCCCCACCACGTGTAGTATACAGCAAATTCAACCCGAACAGGGAATCGAACCTGGGTCTCTCGCTTCCGAGTCCGTTGTTCTACCCACTGTGCTACCACCGCTTATCTCAGAAACAGGAGCTCAAAATGTAAAACTGCCACTCGATGCCGTCGTCATCATCATCATCATCATCAGGCTATATTAGTCCACTGCTGGACATAGCCCTCCCCTAATGAGCGCCATAGCGCCCTGTCTTCAGCTTGCCGCATCCAGCATCTGCCTGCAGTCCTTCGCAGATCGTCATCCCACCTGGTTAGAGGGCGTCCTACACTACGTTTGCCGAGTCGCGGTCTCCACTCAAGAACACGTTTACCCCAGCGGTTGTCGGTTCTTCGCGAAATATGGCCAGCCCACTGCCACTTCAGCTTGCTAATTCTCTGAGCTATGTCGATAACTTTGGTTCTCTGTCGGATGTATTCGTTACGAATCTTATCCTTCAAAGAAACTCCGAGCATAGCTCTCTCCATAGCTCGCTGAGCGACTTTAAACTGGTGGACCAACCCTTTCGTGAGTGTCCATGTCTCGGCTCCGTAGGTCATAACAGGTAGGACACACTGATTGAAAACTTTCGTTTTCAAACACTGCGGTATGGATGACGAGAAGACTCGACGTAGTTTCCCAAACGCTGCCCAGCCCAGCTGGATCCTCCTCTTGGCCTCCTTCTCGAAATTGTTTTTACCTAACTGCAGAATCTGCCCGAGGTAAGTGTATTCGGAAACGATTTCGAGAAGGTGACCTTCTACGACGACCGGTATTGGATCAATGTGGCCATTGATCATGACTTTGGTTTTATCCAAATTCATGCCAAGACCGATACGTCGCGAGGCTGAAGCTAGGCCGGCCAGCATCTGGTTCAGCTCCTCTAGCGACTCCGCCATTAAGACAATGTCGTCTGCGAATCGCAGGTGCGAGATGTAGTCGCCGTTTATGTTAATGCCCTTTCCTTTCCAGTCCAGCGTCTTAAACATGTCTTCCAACGCGCTTGTAAACAGTTTCGGGGATATAACATCCCCCTGTCGTACTCCTCTACGCAGTTGGATAGGTTTAGACTGCTGGCCCTGTACTTGGACACTCATGAAGGCGGCTTCGTACAGACATCTCAACACCTCGATATAACGACAGTCTACTTGGCATCGCTGTAAGGATTCCAGAACAGCCCAGGTTTCGACAGAGTCAAAGGCCTTCTCATAGTCCACAAAAGCAAGACACAGGGGCTGATTATACTCTTCGGTCTTCTGTATAATTTGCCTCACTGTGTGAATGTGGTCTATGGTGCCATATCCTCCGCGAAACCCGGCCTGTTCCGGCGGCTGGAACTCGTCGAGTCTCCTGGCGAGACGATTTGTGATCACTCGTGAAAACAGCTTATAGACATGGCTCAGGAGCGAGATGGGTCTGTAATTTTTAAGAAGAGTTTTGTCACCCTTCTTAAAAAAGAGCACCACCAAACTCCCGCTCCATGCCTTTGGAGTTCTCCCACTGTGAAGGACGGCGTTAAAGAGCCTTTGTAATTCCTGTATAACAGGGGCTCCTCCAGCTTTCAAAAGCTCTGATGTTATTCCGTCCTCACCGGGGGCTTTTCCATTTTTAAGCTGCCTCAGAGCTAGCACGATCTCGTCTTGACTGATGTCAGGCAGTTCGTCGGTGTAGTGGCGCGTCAGGGTGGCTCTGAAATCTTGGTCGTCTCGTTGGGAATAAGAAGCATGTGCAGCGTATAATCGGCCATAGAAATCCTCTATCTCGGCGGAGATCTCCGGCTTCGACAATACGGTCCTCCCGTCGTGCGTTGTAAGCTTCGTCAGGTGGCTCCTGCCAAGCTGCTGAGTGAATACTTTGGACCCTCGGTTTTGCTCTATTGCCTCTTCAATGAGGCGTGTGTTGGAGCTCCGAAGGTCGCGCCGTACCATCTTCGCAATTTGCTTGTTCAGGTTTGACCTCTCTGACGAAGTCGCTTGGGTGGTTTCCCGTCTTTTTGTCAGTAACCGGAGAGTCTCAGCCGAGAGTTTGGATTTCTTGCCTGTCCGCTGCGTTTTGCAGAACTTGATGCCCTCGTCCCTAAGAGTTACGACCAGATTGTGTAGGGTCTCGTCAGCGTCGTCGGTGGGCTCCAAGGCAACATATCTATTCCCGAGAAGCTGCTGGAACTTCTCAGTGCCCGCCATGATTTGGATTGGGTTTGGTCGGAGCGTGGACTTCATCAGACGGTTTCTCTCAAGCTTCAAGTTGATATTCAGAGAGCCTCGGAGAAGTCGGTGATCAGATCCGGTATTAAACCTGTTGATCACTGAGACATCTGTGAATATATGCTTGCTATCCGTCATGATGAAGTCGATCTCATTTTTGGTCACAGTGTCGGGGCTTTGCCATGTCCACTTCCTTTGAGGCTGTTTCTTGAAGAAAGAGTTCATCAAGAATAGTTCCTCTTTCTCAAGGAAGTTGACAAGCATTTGCCCCCTGTGATTCCTGACTCCATAACCATGCGGGCCTATTCGGGACTCGTTGCCACTCTGGGTTCCCACCTTGCCGTTAAAGTCCCCCATAACAACGTTGAAGTGAGCCTTCGTGGTGTTATGTAAGGCTTTGGATATGTCTTCGTACATATCCTCAACTTCATCATCCGAGTGTGCCGAGGTCGGTGCGTAAACCTGAATGACCTTCATGCTGTAACGCTTGGACAGCCGAAGGATCAGGTACGCTACCCTGGTCGACACACTAGAGATTTCTTCAACGTTGTTAGAGAGGGCCTTATTGACGAGGAAACCTACGCCACCCTGGGATGTTTTATCACCCTCGCGAAAGTAGAGAAGATGGCCCGAGTCTAGGGTTACGGTGTCCTCCCCCTCTCTACGGACTTCACATAACCCCAGAACATGCCATTTAATGTTCTCTAACTCCACTTCCAACTGCGCTAGATGATGGTCAAGCCTCAGAGTGCGTCCGTTGAACGTTGCCAGGGTCAGTTGTTTGTGGCAGCCTAAGGTAGCCCGGTGATTCTTAGCACCCCCTACCCCGCCGTTACCATGGCCGCTGCCACGATGGCCAGGAATAGCGAGGCGGCCGGGAACTAGGGGCCGTTTCCGAGGTTGTGCCATCATTGGGGGTAATGCCCATAATCCCCACGCTGGGCATGCGGGTTGGGGATCGCAGTGCGGTAGAGTTGTACTGCAGGAGGCGCTGCTGCCCACCCCCCGGTTTTGTGTCCCTTAGTCGCCTTTTACGACACCCGCGGGACGAGTTGGGTTGGTGCTATTCTCTAGGCCGACACCACACAGCAATGCCGTCGTAGATCGGTGCAATCAATTGAGTAAGCCACCAAGATTCGTTCAACACATTGAAAGCGACAGTCTAGAACAGTGGTGGGCAAACTTTTTTAATGGGGTCCACAAAGTTTAAGAAATTCTAGAGGAGGGCCAGAATTATAGAAAGCTTGCGGCTAGTTTAGCTTCACGTATAGGTTATGCATCTATTTTTCTACTAAGTAGAAAACTTTTCTACTTTATACTTCTCGACCGTCAAAACGTAGTTATAGCGGGCCATATACTATCCATGTCGATGGACCCTTGGCGGCCGGATTAAATACTTTCGCGGGCCGGAGTTGGCCCGCGGGCCGTACTTTGCCCAGCACTGGTCTAGAAAGTAACGTAAGCATTACTTCAGACCGTGGACTTCAATTTCAATCAATTTCTAGCCCCAAGCAAGCCCAAATGGTAGCAACGTGTCACCGAATGACCTTGATCAATAATATGTTTGGGAATCAACTAAGGACAGCACACCCAAAAGTTTGTCTCAAATTTCAATTAGCTAAACTCCAATCAATCGGCGCGCCGCCGGGATATCTAAAAATAGGCCAGCCGAATTGGTTCAATTATATAGTTGACTGACAGACAATCACCTGAATATACACGCTAGTAGTTTGTTTATTTTGTGTTTTTGCGCTGAATGAAATAAAGAGACGCCCCAGGCGGACATACTTCGTCAAATATGGGATGTATTAGCGAAGGGGAAAATAAAAAGTACCCGAAACCGACGTGCGTGCATGCAACGACTAATGAATGTTGATGAAGCGAAAGTGATTTGTCAGGATCGTGGCAAGTGGTAGTCCCTGCATGGTCTCTGCCTACCCCTCTGGGATACAGGCGTGAGCTTATGTATGTATGTATGAAATAAGAATTACCGGTCAAGTGCTAGTCGAACTCGCCCACCGAGAGTTCCGTAGGTAGTTCATCATCATCAGGCTATATTAGTCCACTGCTGGACATAGCCCTCCCCTAATGAGCGTCATAGCGCCCTGTCTTCAGCGCACCGCATGCGCTGCATGCATCCAGCATCTGCCTGCAGCTTTTCGCATCTTCTTTCTTTCTGCAGATCGTCGTCATTTTATGATTCAATTATAAATATTTAATTTTCAGTATTTTTCTGTACTTCTAGTATAAAATGATATTACATGGCAAATTTCAAAGTTTCAAAGTTATTTTTGGTTAAGTAAAATTAGTAACGCTAGTGGCATTTTTCCGAGTGGTTCCGTGCTTCGCAAGGCACGTTAAGCAGTTGGTGCCGGCTGCCGTCGATAGATAGCAATCGTTAGGCAAAGTCAGAGGCCTTATGGCGGCTTGAAAACTTCTGACAGTATACCAGCCACTAGTCCTAAAAGCCTCCACCAATCCGAACTGGCCCCCGTGGTGTAGTATGGCTTATACCTTCCTCAGGGAAGAGACCCGTGCCCCTCGGTGGGGACATAATGGGTTGATGCTGTTGTCAATATCACTGGGTGTAGCTTAATAAAAAGAAAGCTCTGACGTATTTAATGTTGACATCAATTCCAGCGTACGCCCAAGAGGATTGGTTCATGAAGCAGACGGAATGCGTCGCTGCTGATGACTACGGGTTCCCAAACACACCGTGCTTCTATATAAAGCTAAATAAGGTGAGAGATAAATAAAATTAAATAAATAACATTTTTATTAATTTTAAATGAGACATTACGGTAACTATTATATTGACAATCGTAAAATAGTAATTAAGCAATACTTAGAGATACAATTTTTCACTGCGGCCCCGCACTAGGCGAGCCTGTATTGTGGGTACCACGCTAGAGGTAAACATAATGATCAAAATGAAACAAACTTCCTTAATGAGAAATTTTAGCTTTTCTATTCAAATCAATTTAATTCAGTTAATTGCGTCATGTGGTACAAACTGTTCTTAAAGATTTAGTAAGGGAACCATGACATGAGCCCTGTGAGCGCATTTCAATGTCTTAGAAATTATTTAAAATATTTTTTTCTTAAAAAACTAATCCAATAAGTTTAACATCTAAAATATGTCTTTCTTTTTTTTTCTTTCTCGCTGGCCTGCATATTTTTTCGCAAAGCAGTTTGTTATTGCTGCAAAAGCTATGTCGGTTTTGGAACTAGATATTGTAGTTCCAGCCCAATTCGAAAATACAGCTCTGAGCTATTGAGCTATGTTGAGATCGGGAATTTTGTTTTTTTTTGGCTGATTTACGATGTTTTCATATTCTTAGCCTAGTGCAGGTGTGAGTGCAAATATAACTTATTAACTTAAATAATAAACGGACATACATACTTACATACTTGTAAGCCGAACACATCCGCTGCAGTCGGATCGATAGATATTTTTGACTTTCGTTTTTCATCACAAATCAATAAACAAAACACAGTAAAACAAGTGACAGTTGTTACATCAGGAAATAGAAAACGTTGCTTAATACGGTTAAAAGGAGAACCTCGCTAAGCGACATTTTCTTCTCAAAATGAGATTTTGCTACCATTTGTAATTTGTAATAAACTCGGCAAAACGTGGGCCCAGTTCTAGTGATTAGTGCCTCTGCCTACCCCCTCGGGGATAACGGGCGTGAGTTTATTTATTTTATTTTTATTTATTTTGTAATTTGTAAACAGATGGTAGCAAAATCTCATTTTGAGAAAAAATGTCACTTAGTGAGTTTTACCTTTGAACCGAAGATATAATTGTCAATGTTGCAGATCTATGATTGGAAGCCGGAGTTCTACTCTGGCGACGCCGCTCAGATGCCGATCGACATGCCTGAGGAGTTGTCTGCCTACGTCCAAGGCTTGGAGTCAGCTAAGGTTTGTTAAAACAGATCGGCAAATAGATAGTTAGAATATTCTTTATTATTTCAATCGATCCATTAGCCCGTATTCGTCCATTGCTGGATATAGGCCTCCCCCAAGGCTCTACCTGCCTTTATCTTCACATTCTTCAGTCATCATCGTCCTCGGTTTGTACTCCGGGAATGAAATAAAATGGGATTTGACAACGACATAGTACAATTGGCGGCCTTATTACGAAAATTAATTCCTTCCAGACAACCATTCACGGTTAATACGGGTAGTAAATGACGGGTAGGCGATGCAACTAAACAATATTAAGCAAGGTATTTCTACATTAAAATTTAATAAACATGCACAAACGGTACCTATATACATACGTATGAGAAAATATAGAATAAATGTCTATGTACCTATGTATAAATAAAAATTGGCATATGGAAGGAGGAGATCAATGAATCATATACCCACATAATACTGGACAGATTTCACAAATTATATTAAAGTATATTCTATCTATGGATCTATCTATATTATGAGCGGGCCCAGGATAAATTTTGCTATCCCTTACCAGCGTTAGCATCGATCTGATAAATAATTTAAATCGTAGGTTAATCTAAAATTCTCGTGACTCAGTGTTAGTGCGCATACTTCTCTGAAACGGATTGACCGATTTTGATGAAATTTTATATGTATATTCTGTAGGTCTGAGAATAGATTGTTATCTATTTTTCATAGCACTAAGTGAAAAAAAAAAATTATGGCGAAACATCGTTCGCGGGGTCAGCTAGTCTAATATATAAAATTCTCGTGTCACAATGTTAGTGCACTCCTCCGAAACGGCTTGACCGATTTTGTGAAATTTTATACGTGTATTCGGTAGGTCTAAGAATATGTTGTTATCTATTTTTCATAACCCTAAGTAAAAAAAAATAATTATATAGTCAGATAGGGTCAGATAGTTATTAATATAGTTATTTATTAATATATCTGGATTCTAGGTTAATTCTTCTATTTAGTGTTTTTTAATATCAATTGTCTAAATAAAAATATTACTGTAATGCATTGAGCAGGATATTAGATAAGAAATAACATGTGCAAAGGCAAATTTATATTTGTAAGAGATTTCTTCCAGCAAATTTCTGAGAGTCAAAAATGCAATGAAGACGGGAAAACGTAGATATATAAAATAAACGTAAATCAATGAGCCTAACGAAACCAGGTAATGGTACCAGGCTTAGCAATGTCACAGTTTTAATAATCTCTTATGCCCGGTTCCTATAATATACGCCTACCGGCTGCGATCCGTTTTGGTGCTACCTACCATAAAATTTATTGACGGTTCGTACGAATTGTAATCGATCGTAAGCAAAAACGAAGCGTTTTGTGAATATTGGAACCGGACATCAGTAGACATCTTTGGTCGATTAGATTAAAGGGATTTTTTAATGTTGTAGCAGGTGGCGCGCGTCGATGTCTTCGCTACGTTAGACCTTTGTCTAGCGTAGCGAGCTACGAGCTACGCCGTAGTAATTCTTTGGGCAAGAGGATTTTTCGCTAAATAATACTAGTCCACGGGAAGCGAGGACGGTCCGCTTCATAGGGCAGGTTTACATGCTATTGAAAGCCAATAGGCGCACACAGACGATTTTCTTTAGGAATTCGTTCAGTGGAATGGCGGTAAGAGGCAAGCCTTTGACTTTTTGGTCCACCCTGTGAGTTTTTGTACGTTCACATACAAAAACTCACAGTCGTATTTCAACAAGATTAATCACGGCGAACAGAAACGGAGATCGCGTCGTCGGTGGCTCGTATCTGACATGATTAAGCTCTGCGAATCAGAGCGAAACCTGGTCGGACTCTTCCGACAAAAAGTTAAGTAAGCAGGCATGCGCACACTGGGCGACATGCGACAGCGACAGTTCGGCGACTACAGTGCCACCATCTTATCTGTTCAGTTGATAGCGGCGCTAGTGGACAATTTAGTAGCTTAAGCATTTAAGTTTACCTAATGTCTACGCTGACATTAAAAGAATTCTTCTTTCGGGTTAGAATATATATAATCAATAATAAAATAATTTTCACAATAGCATTTTGCAGAGTCCTTTAGAGCGAGTGTCAGGCGCGAGGGGGCGCTCCGGTCGTAATCCTCTCAAAAGTCCAAACATAAAAAAGGTTCAATATGTACGGCGTGTACAACTAGAAAAATGAGAGTATTTTAACCCATCTTTCAATTTTAATGAAAATATATCTATAAATCATAGTAAGTAAATAAATAAAACAAAAAATGGGGAACAGGATTTACAATTAAATAATTAGTAACAATTTTATAACTTGGTGGCGCCGTAGACACGACGACAGGCTACGGCCGTCAATTTTCATATATTTTGTTCGAATCTCCGCACACTTGGCGTCGGAGTCGCGGAGTCGCGACGGCAAGATGCCAGAAGTAAATGACAACGTCGCGTCTGACGCGGCGACAAGTCGCCCTGTTTGCGATGGCTCTAAGTGTATCCGGAATAAAGTTTTATACTACACCTGCTTGGAAAGTACCTTGATACTTTATCAAATTTACGGTAGAAAGTACGTCATTGCATATCGAACAAATATGCGGGGAGAAAACGCATCTGAGCGGGAGAGAAAAGTGTATGAAAATCCATTTCTTACGTGGTTTTTCTTTTTTAATTTTGGGTAAGACTATGCGCCGGTAACCTAAATAACAAAAGCCAAAAAGTTTTTACAGTGAGTTTTTATCTCCAAGTTCGCAAAATGACACTGGCCACTAGCAACAATTTCAATATAAATTTCAATTAGTAAAGATTTCGTTTTTTATTTTCCTTGTAGGTGTAGTATAAAGCACTATGTATCACTCGAGAGAAACTGCGATTCCCGATCTCAGGTGTTTTAAAGCCCTCGCCTACGGCTCGGGCTTCAAACGACACCCTCGACGGTAATCGGTCACTTTCTCCTCTCGGTGAACAATGTACTATTTCCCTGCCCCAGCGCCAGCAAGTGTGGGTGTCTTGCGTGGAGGAGCACTCCAACCACACGAAGATCGAGTACCCGTGGGGAATGGGTCTGCCGGGCAGCTTCTACCCGTTCCGCAACCAGCCCGGATACCGCAGCCCCTTCGTCGCCGTGCGGCTCACCGCGCCACGTGAGTAGAACTAATTGTAGAACTACTTGTAGAACTACTTCTTCAGTTTCTATCCCTTCTCCTACTAGCCAGGTTATTGGAGCCTCTTTCCTCTATATCAGCGCTTAATCTTAACGTGTGTAGAAATTGAAAGGGATGGTTCAATATTTCGTTTGCGTGACATATAAACTGTAGGACGTTGTTAATATTTGTAATAATATTGTCATTAACATATTTTCAGTATTAGTGTGTGTGTGTAATTGTAACTATTATTATTATAACTAGTATAGAAAGTATTAATTAATTTCTATTTGTATATTTATTTAGTTACTAATTCTTATTTTTTTATTTACGTTTCTATCGCAAATAAAACTGAAATGAAATGAAATGAACCAAAGGTTGACTGGTAGAAAATGCTATTTAGCATTAAGTACGCCTTTGTACCAAACATTTGTTTTGTGCAATAAAGAATTTAATAATAATAATAATGTTAAATACACAAAATAACTATTTATCGTCTACTCAAATGTTTTTTTGAGTAGACTGTTTAGTAGTGTCTCAGTAGTCACTTGTCTAATGTCTCGTGTAGCTGTTGCTGTAACGTGTTTTCTTCTTCTGCTGTATGTAGGCAGCTATTGATACGATCCTTCACTTCCACAGACAATACGGCGGTGATTGTTCGCTGCCGCGCGTGGGCCAAGAACGTGATCTACAACAAAAGCCTTAAAGAACCCTCCGGCTACACGCGCATCCAGCTATACATTGAAGACAACCTCAGCAGCGAGGAATCTAAGGATGAACTGACGATTTAGTAAATACTTATAGTAAACAGTTGCCATACAGTATGACCGTATTAATACAGCGTTCTTACATTTGAGATCGCACTTGAGAAAGCTGTAACTGTTTAGCTTTGATCGTCTTTAAATGGGCGCTCAAGAGGGATGTGCTCGTTATTAAAAGAGCGCTCTAGACGCGATTTTTTGTACTAAGATAGAAAGGATGAAGATAGTGTAACCAACAAAAGATATTTTATGTCACATAGTGTTTTTTTTTATTTAGTTTTTTTTTTTATTTTTTTTAATTTCAGAAGGATGTGTATTATTTTATTAATTTCTATTTGTATATGGGTCCCTTTGCCTGAAATAAATGACTATTATTATTATTATTAGTTTGTCAAGAGGACACAGATGAAGTTTTAACCGTGCAAACAATTGAGACAGATTTATAAATTATTCTGCTGTCGTCCTCAAGGCTTAGTTGACATTGTTAAACGCTGGCTTAGGGTGGTTTCGTGGTAGTGGACTGTAGATAGATTTGAAAGTCACAGCACTAGGAAGATTATTTATTTATTCGTTATACAACACACGCCACGTGAATACCAAATGGTCCGAGACAGTTTCGTCAACTCAGAACACAAAAAAGAAGAAATATAATGCCTCCTCCAGACTACTCGAAGTGTCTCGACAAAGTACTCGGGAAAGTTGACCGAAGTATGTAGCTACACACTCGAGGTTAGACGAAGTAAGACGAAGTGCCTCTCCACACCTACCGTATTCGGATAAACTCGGTCCACTTCACGAGCAGTCTGAACTTGTGGAGGTCACATAACAATATAGTTGTGATGTCATAAACAGACATTGTAGTAACTACCCGTATACTATACAATATTTGCTAAGCCTCTTGGACGGAAGCTGAGTGCCTAATCAATATTGAACATCACTTGTAAGTTCGTTCGATCGTTCAAATATGTTTGACGAGGGCTACACTTTTCAGAAGGCTCCAGTTTTGTCAATTACTTTACTTGCTTAGCACGGTCAAACCTCGCGTTTTGATCTCTCAAATATTTGTAAAGTTTCATTGCGATTCACTACAATGTTAGGAAATTAGAATTAAATGTATGGCAATTTCCATACAAACAATCTGCCGCTTTAGGCGCCCGCCAGCCCTAATTTAGCACAGTGCTTTTAATTTTGTATAATGTTATTATATAACGTTCTTTGGTTCGATGCCCAGTGCGGGCATGCACACCTATGACTTTGTTTTATATGTTACTAGCTGTGCCCCGCGGTGTTACCCGCGGTTTATTAGGGAAAATAAATAGAAGGAAAACATCGTGAGATAACCTAAGTGCCTGAGCTATTCGATACCTCAATGCTCGAAATCGCTAATCCGCGGTGGGCACGCCCCTCTCTTAGAGAAGGCCTTTGCCCTCCAATTGGACGTATATAGGCTGCTTACAATGTTATTAAATAACAATTTGTACTTATGCATGCGCATGAGAGCTTCCTATTTTTTTGGGATTGTATTTTCCCTATTAATGTGTATGTTTATGTATAGCATAGGTATGCTATACAATACGTACGTAGGTACGGAGACCCCAATTTATTGGGTTCGGTAGAGTTGAATTGGTTGGTAGATTGATAAATGATTGTTGCATTTAAGGTCGACTTGCATTACTTTCTTTAATGTGGTTCAAACAGCAGTAACTGAAATTCTCCATGTAAAAGTCTATACCGACTTAACTTTATTCTGGATACATTTACTCGATTTTTCAGTCAGAAGAGTTCGACCAGGTTTCGCTCTGATTCGCAGAGCTTAATCACGGTGAGCAGAGACGGAGCTCGCGTCGTCGCTTGATCGTCTCTGACGAAGTTTGATGATGTTTAGTGCTTACGAGAGTTTTATTTATGTGACTTTTAGGAAGCGGTGCAAGTTGACCTAAGTCAAATTTAAGTTCACTTGTTTTATAAGTATGTATTTGTTTAAGGACGCTACACTGCGACATCCTACCGCACGATTTTAGCTCTCACTATTTTTAATTCATGTTTACATAGAATTGCTGAGAAAATGGAGAACGTGCGTCTAACTTAGATTTCAATGACATTGCTTTTATATCGAAGAAGACATTAAAAATTTACGATTTTTTTAATGTATAATCAAAAAAATGTTTGTTTGCGTTTACTTGTCCCCAAAATTTCAAACAAGTCTTACTCTAGTAGCAAAAACCTCCTTAGATTTAATTGTTTCACTGAATTTTGAATGTTTATGATAAGTATTTATACACGCAAAAAATATTGTCTTACGAGGTTGATATATCAAATATCAATTTCGCTTCATATATGAAGCGTTTATCGATATCGTTCGTAGTGATTTGTCAGTGTCGTGGCAGGTGGCAGTGCCTGCATGGTCTCTGCCTACCCCTTTGGGATACAGGCGTGAGCTTATGTATGTATCTTTGCTTCATATATTATAAGGCGTTACGTGCCAGTTGTGAATATCGACTTTTCGACATTATTAGGAAAAAGTAGATTTGAGTACGTATACCTACTTTACAAAGTGTATATATAATAATACGAAAATATTTAATTGTATTAGTCGCAGAGAAAAAAAATCACCTAACAAAGTCTCTCCAATTATATTAACACATTTTTCTGTGCACGTTCTCCATTCGCGCGATTTTTCTTCGCAGTACAACCTAGGCTTGAAGAGTAAAATATTGTAAATAAAATATTACATTTGTATAAGTACAAAATTATTCCTGTAAATAGATATTTAAGTAAAGTAGCATGTACCGAATATTTATTATCTAAATATAATGTTCAAATAAACTGGTCTTGAACTCAAACAACTTTGCCACCTTGACGTTATAACTAGCTTCATCTTGCAGAAGAGAGCAATCCCGTTTATTTACAGGCTATGTTGTAGGGATTCGCTAAGATATTTTTTTAAAGAAACCAACATCTTAACAGTTGCAAGCCAATACACATAGTCTAGGCGCACACTAGCGACACGCGACAGCGACAGCTCGGCGACTAGACGCGACGAGAGGCTACGGCCGACAATTTTCATATATTTTGTTCGAAGCTCGGCACACTTGGCGTCAGAGACGCGGAGTCGCGACGCGCCATCGCAAACAGGGCGACTGCGTCGCGGCGACAAGACGCCAGATGCGAACGACAACGCTGCGTCTGACGCGGCGACTAGACGCGGCGACTATACGCGGTGACAGTCATTTTACTTCTGGCGTCCTGTCGTCGCGACTCCGCGACTCTGACGCCAAGTGTGCGGAGATTTGAACAAAATATATGAAAATTGACGGCCGTAGCCTGTCGGCGCCTCTAGCCGCCGAACTGTCGCTGTCGCGTGTCGCCTAGTGTGCGCCTAGGCTTATACACCACAATTATTCTCAACGATTAGTAGCCTCATACCAACCAGTTACAGACCTAGACTCCAAGAACACTCCATACACACGCAAATGCCATTACTTTACGAGCTTGACACTATGTCACAATATCACTTGCACAAAACCAACACAGAAACATATTCACTAAAGTAAACTCACTGTATATGGACACGCTTTACCAAGCGTTTAGTACGGAACAAGGGGTCACCACGACGCTGAAGGCTAAAGGAAAATTTCCATAATCTTCTGGCTGTCACCTAAAGTGTAGGAAAGCCTCCACTAATTGTCGCTCGCCCGCCGCCGCCCAGGCGAAGGTTGGCCGAGGGCGGGCGCGGCTCGGGGCGGGCGGACCCGGTCGACACCAGTTTCAGGCAGACGCCTTTGCCGTCAGCGGCAAAGAGTAGGCAGGGGAACGGATGTGATAGTTCTTTTAGTTCTGTTCGTGGTTAACGAGTTAGGTTTATTGCTAGATTGGCTTTACGAGTATCTAGAGGAAAGACAGGCGGATCGCAACCCGAATCAAATGAAATCAAATATTTTAAATCATAATAAAAACAAACAAGAAGCTAACAAAGAAATTCCACATTTATTCTTTTCGAAACAGTTTTAGTTTCATTAAGAAAGTTTTAAACTTAAAAATGTGTTTAAATCGGAGCAATCGTAAGACTGCGTAGGCAAGCCTACTCGATTAACAATTTGTGTCCCAGGTGCTACAGCGTCTGAGTGGTCATTTCTCCTACTTAGTGTAGGTAGGAGTTCCCGCTAGACGCATTATTATAATATACTGCGTCTTCTAGTAACTCCTACTGATACTAGGTAGATCAAAGAATATTTTCCTTTTTGTGCAGAAGTAAACCAGTTCCCACCATTTTCTAGTATTATTTTTACAGCCAACACTCTACATCGATATTATCTCTGTTAGCTTATAATTTAAACACAACCAAGTGAAAACTGAAGAAGAATAAGAAATAACTGGCCAAATGCTAGTCGGACTGGCGCACGAAAATATTCATACCTTTAGCGTTTGAATATTTCATGCGTCTACCTCTTACCGTTATTTATATAGGGCAAAAAACGTAAAAAAAAATCATGTTTTTAAATACCTTTAAATATTTATTTTATTCTGTTTTTAGTACTTGTTGTTATAGCGGCAACAGAAATACATAGTCTGTGAAAATTTAAACTTTCAACAAAAGACAGACGAACAGGCAGACGGAAAATGGAGTCTTAGTTATGGGGTCCTATCCTTTAGCTACGGAACCCTATAAAGCGTAATTCATTTAAGTACCTACATTTTTTCACGAATCTTGTCTCTCAGAGACAACTACTCGCTAGGGACAGAACCCTCCCGACCGCAGTCGGCGCGGCCGCGTCTCTCTGCCGCATCAGTCTTTCGCTCGCCATCCTAGCGGCAGCACAGCAGCGGCAGAGCAGCATGGGGGCCGACAAAGCCAACGGCGTGGCTACGTACAACTACTGCCGCCGACCGCCGCACCGGCCCTTCTTGCAGCGTGTCCAGTACGCCATCTGGAACCCAGAGGAGAATAAATTCTTGGGCCGCACGCCGAAGCGATGGGGTAAGTTATGGCTGAGAATCTTTTGGACTCCTTGCTGTTAACTTTTTGAATAAAAAAAAACTTTGGCCAGTATTATCACAAACTTTGGCTTTTAAATCGGAATCTCTTTGCAAAAGAGGTGCCTATGCATGTGATGGGGTAAATTTGATTTTTTTATGGCTGCAAATATTTTGGAGAAAAGTAAATTCTTAAAAAATTCTGGCCAGCATATATCACAAACTTGGGCTTCTAAACGGAACTCTTTTTAACGTTTTTTTTTCATCATCTCTATAAACTTTTTTTATCTTTTTTTTCAACACAGAAAAGAAAATGTTATTGCTAATAAAAGTGTTACAATTTGTGTCCTAGCTCCCAAACTAGGATTCCCTGTGCTATTAATAGCCAGGCCAGTTCCTTGTTTTTAATGTTCCTAATCTTAGTAATTTATTATAGCTATAATATAAAGTTATCATAGTTATGACAAATTATTAGATAATACTTACAAGATCTAAAATAATATAACACATAAAATAAGATTTTTCCTGAATATTCCACATACCTACTGGTAAACTAAACTTTTTTCGTTCGAGCAATTTTTTATTTTTGCAATAAAAAATATCACTCTTTACGGTTTTTCTGCTTTGTATTGTTGCTGTTCGACAGTGAATACTAACTTTGAACCGTATTTTGTTGAATTTATTAGACGTTCCTCTTTGACATTGACTACAAATAGCGAGCTTCAAAATAAAAAAAATGTATTTAAATCTGAGAATCTAGGCAAGATAAAAAGTATCCGAAACCGACGTGCATGCATGCAACGACTAATGAATGTCGATGAAGCAAAAGCGATTTGTCAAGATCGTGGCAGGTGGCATTCCCTGGTCTCTGCCTACCTCTCGGGGATACAGGCGTGAGCGTATATATGTTTACTAGCTTTCGCCCGCGACTCCGTTCGCGTGGACTTTAGTTCAAAATTTTGCAACCCCGTTCATTCCCTTAAGGGCGATTGTGCACTACAAGGAATTTTACTGTCCGAACATCCGATTTTTTACGGTCCGAAGTGGCATGAAAAAAACGGATGATTGGCTTGTGCACTTGTCCGTCTTTACTCGGATGATACGCCTCAGTTTAGGGTAGCTCTGTCTATGAAACTACACGCGACGCACGCGAAATTACTCTGAAGGATGAGTTTCTTGGAACGTCGCAGTTGCTTGCTTTATTGCGGAAAAAACCGTTCCGGAATGGGGAAAAGTAAAATGTCGGACGGCAAAATTACGTATAGTGCACAAACTAGTATACACATTATATGGCGTGCCATATCGGACCGTAAAAAATCGGACTGCCGGACAGTAAAATTCCTTGTAGTGCACAATCGCCCTTAGGGTTAAATTCAGAAAAAACGGCGAAACACGTGTTCAATCACTTGTATTGAAGAGTATTTATTTTAAGTTTCAAGAAAATCAGACTACATTTTTTATACCTCCCATACAAATTTTGGCAACCCTATTCGCCCCCTTCGGGGTTGAATTTCAAAAAATCCCGTCTTATTCCTTGCCTACATTATATATAGACCCTCTGTGAAATAAAATTTCAGCTTCCTAGGTCCAACGGCTTGGGCTGGGCGTTGATGAGTGAATGGATCAGTCAGTCAGGACTTTGAATTTTATATATATAGATAAATCTGAGACAGTTAAAGTTCTTGTTTGCGTTTTAGATTTTTTTTTATATCATATTTAATGTCATATTAAAAAAAAAACTATTTCCACAAAGCGCAATCACTTCTCCAGAGTGCGTATACTGAGTTTTTTATTCTCTTTCGATAGCGAGAGCGTTTGCGATTTGCATAGGAGTGACAAAGAGACAACTAGGTGGCGCGCTTTGTCACTCCTATACAAATTGCAAACGCTCTCAATATCAAAAGTGAAGGAAAAAACTCAGTAAAGCACTCTGGTCCTAACCTAAGATAACTTTTGCTACTATGGTAATAATAATCCTGTACAGATTCAAGAGGTTAGTGGCAATTGGCAGTCCCTGGTCTCTGCCTACCTGGGATAGAGGCGTGAGCTTATGTTTGTGTGTATAAGTTGTTTACGTCACTGCCGAACTTTGTTAGCTAAGTAAGTAGGTCTATCTACATTTGGAAATATGTACTTCAAATTCATGCAAAATTTTTGGTTACACACAAGATTCCACAGATTGAGGGAAGCAGAATGCAATTTTGCGCAAACACAAGTTTCTTAAACATTCTAAATGCGATCACAGTTTCTAGTCCACAGTTTGGCCTCCAAGTTGGCCCATTTTATAAACTTCCAGTTTGAATGAAACCAGCACGTAATGCCGGGCTGGTAGGTACTCACTTGTGTAAGCTTTCAGTAGTTCCAGTCATAAATCTAATAGCGTCGGCAAGTCCATCGCTAGGAGCGTGATTCACGAGCCATGGCTGAACTGAATGGTTATTTTAAACTTTGATTCATAAGCAGTTTAGATAAACACAATTTTTATGAAAATATTGTATTTGCATATGTTATAATACATTATGTTCTTTGATGATTTGGAAGTTGCTTCATCCTTGTGTATTATAAACTGAGTTATTCTTGGGAGGAATTTAAACTAAAGCTCTTGCACTTCTTGACTGAAGAAGTGTTGATACACTATTGAAAAATTCGTCAACCATCACCGAGTCTTTGCTGAGAGTTCAACGTAAGTTGGCAGCGCTAAGGTTCCGTATGAGAATCAATCGTAACCTGAGCATTGAGTGCTAGATTTTCGCCTGAAACTTCTGAGCCGTGAAGTAATAAACAAACATTGGCCCAAGGATTTCGTCCAAAATCGATTCCGGCTCGAAATAGCGCGGTTTACCGACGAACCGGTCACGGACTGTTTGTATTGCAAGTCCACGAGTACAGTACAGTCGAGAGCATGTCGACAATTGCATATGTGAACTCAACTCAGATACGTTAGGGTGCGGTTATAAAGAACGGGTTTGCCGGTACAGGTCAGTACTGATACGTACAGATCTCTTTCACACACACACCCTACACAGGCCAAGTTTTCAACCGGTAATACCGGTATGATCAATGCAGGTAATTCGTACCTATCCTATACGTCATCATCATCAACCCATTATGTCCCCACCGAAAGGCACGGGTCTCTTCCCTGCGGAAGGTATTATAGGCCATACTCCACCACGGGGGCCAAGTCCGGATTGGTGGAGACTCGTAAGAATAGAGGCTGATCTTAATGTCAGAGTTTTCAAATTGTCAGAGTAGGCTTAACGACTGCCATATACCGGTCAGTACGGACCAGTACGGACTTGACGGTATGGGTCACCTGTTTCTTTATAACCGCACCCCTACAGGCGATTTTTCAACAAAAATGTAAAGGTTGATCGACTGTCAACTGTACGTTACGCATGCAGTGCCACCACAAATCCTGTCTAAGTACGTATAAAGTATATACTTACTGATTTTAGGGTTCCCTACGTCAAAAGAACAAGACCATCCGTCTGATCAATTCATTGTCCGTTTGTCTGTCAAAACCCTTTTCCTCAGGCACCCACCTACTTTTGTACCTCAACAACTATAATTTTCTCATTGTAGTATATCGTCATCGTGGTGAAAAAAAAATGTCAAATAAAATTAGAAAAATCAAACCTCTAAAGTCACGGTAGCCAAATGAAAGATTTATCCCTTCTGCAAATCCTTGCAATAGAAGTAGCTACGACGACTTTTAAAATAGAATAGTTTTAGAATAGTTTTTAATGACTAAGCCTGCTGCTTGTCCAATTATTTTTACGCAGGAAAAAAACACGATCTATACAAAAAAAGAAGAAGTTTGAACTAGCAAGGAGGTTGCGTACTTTTTGACCGGCACAGACAGGTATACGTATGCTAAGCAAATGCGTAACTGGTACAGCGGTGGAGGCTTATAAGCTTGTAAGACTAGTGGCTGGTCTTACTGTCAGAAGTTTTCAAAACAAAAAAAAATAGATCAGGATATTACTGTGATTTGTTTTTTGGGAAAGCAAAAGGTTCTTAACTTTAACGAATTATAATTGCTGTAACATCACGAATATCTACTAAAATATGTGCTAGTACTAATAATAAGTCAGAGGCCTTAGGGCGGCTTGAAAACTTCTGACAGGAAGACCAGCCACTAGTCTTACAAGCCTCCACCAATCCGGACTTGGCCCCCGCTGTGGCCTATGGCCTATACCTTCCTCAGGGAAGAGACCTGTACCCCTCGGTGGGGACATAACGGGTTGATGATTGTAACGTTATTTATTTTAACATCATTTCTAAATTGTACCTACTTGTTCTTGGCCATTATTTTGACGCTCTGTGAATGAGTGATTGCATATGGTAATCGCTCATTCAATACGTTCATTCAAATATTCTTCCGTTCACTCATCTCGGCTCTCGCAGATCACTGAAAATGTGACCACGGAAGGAGATGGGTGTGCGCTCTACTACGCCGCCTCTCTCCAACCGCTCTAAAGGCCATTTTTTCATGTCCAGTTTTCATTGTAAAACTGTTTCCTTATAATCTGCGAACTATGCCCCTGCTTTTGGGTCCAGATTGAAGACCTCTAGGTCCAGACTGGACATTTCTACGTCCAGACTTCCCTACCTTTCCCTCCGTCACCCTCTATCCACAGGCTTTCTGGAAAAATCGTCGCCGGCCTGCAGCGTCCTAACCGAGACGACACGGCGCGCCATCCTGCCCAATCTAGGGGAGTACCTCTCGGCAGCAATCCCGGCCTGAACCAACCTTACATGGTGTAGGGCACGAACCCAATCTTTTTTTACCGACCCATTTCTTTTACCGAGCCTATTGTATATATTTTTGTAAATAAAGTGTTGTAAATAGCATACGTTTGCCCCTATATCATTTTCCACCGGCGATGAAGTACTAACACCAGACACACATCGGTTTCGATTAGAATTTGATGTGTTTTATTTCTGTCGCTACATAGAATGTAATAACGATAAACGGGTACACCTACACCTTATATGCTGTAGACAGGGCCAGCCCCTATTTGCGGCGAACATAAACTTGATGGGATGACGTCACAGGCAATACACAATTACTTACCCGCTATCTATGAAACATCTGTAAGTATCGGCGGGGAAATGGGAATTTTATTAGATGGTCGTATTCGCTTTGAGTGTTTTTGGTTTTATTCCTGTTATGACCCCAATACTGTAGGGCGGTATATTGGAACTTTATGTCTAGTTTGCTTTTGGTAGATTAAATTATGGTAGATTAAATTATGGTAGATTATGCCCTTACCTTGTCCTTGAATCGCTTGTAGCCCCGGCCGCCTGAGTGATCTTAAATGATCACGAAGGTATTACTGTGATTTGTTTTTTGGGAAAGCAAAAGGTTCTTAACTTTAACGAATTATAATTGCTGTAACATCACGAATATCTACTAAAATAAGTGCTAGTACTAATAATAAGTCAGAGGCCTTAGGGCGGCTTGAAAACTTCTGATAGTAAGACCAGCCACTGGTCTTACAAGCCTCCACCAATCCGGACTTCGTCCCCGTGGTGGAGTATGGCCTATATCTTCCTCAGGAAAGAGACCCGTGCCCCTCTGTGGGGACATAATAGGTAGGTTAATGATGAATGTCCTTGCCTGGTTACCATAGCACGTAGTATCCTAGTATTTTATAATAACATAACATAAACATTTACATACAGGTACATACATTGATTCTGGCCCCACACTAGGATACTCTACTGCGTCGTGGGAACCAGAAACAGCGACATCACAAACATGCAAACATCCAAGACCTTGGGTTTTTTTTTGTCCCTAGCCCGGGTTCGAACCCGGGACCTCTCGCAGGCAGATGCGCTGACCGCTGCGCCACGGAGGTCGTCAGTTTGGGATCAGGTCTAGTGATTGTATTGTGTAGAATGATAATAATTAATAATTGCTTAGGTATGTAGTAAGAGACCACTGCTTCGTTGCTCTAGGAGTGTTCAGTTTTCTAACTAGCACACAGGTTGCGGGTTCGATTCTCGCTCAGCTCCTTTATTACGTAACCTTCCAGTCTATTGGGTTGAGAATGTGGATAACTCCAAAGTGTCAAAGTTCGGATGTATTTGACAGCTCGAGGTAGGTTAAATCAGTCAACTCTTATAAAATTATATTATCTTCCTACAAAATTCTCTTTCAAAAATGGACCCAGTTTCACTACTAGTCTTTACCAATGATATTGGCGCAAGATGTGCTGTTAAGATCCGAGCACATCACTCTATGATTGGTTCATTCTCTGCGCCATGCGTGACGGTGAGGACATGGCAGCACACGTTGTGATGATTGGTTGCTAACAAAATCGTAAAACCATTGATATCTGTAGAAATATCTATGTACGACGCAACAATGCCAATGACGGTCTGATGACGGTGGCAAGTGCATAGATATTTTGCCGGGTAACACAATGGACAAGCCCCGCCCGCCTTCCCATAATTGAACACCCCACGTTCAATTATGGGAAGGCGGGCGGGGCTTGTTTTTAGCACTAAGTAGACATTTCTTAACTATCATTGAAGTGATCGCGTTGTGTTCTTACTAAAAACAAAATCACTGAACACACAAAATCGAGAACAGTGTAAATAGATATTACGAAGGTGTCATAGATTTTTCATGCTTACTTTACGCAGTCATATGCTAAACTGGAAGACAAACAAACAGTCAGCTGGCAATAATGGGTATCTAACAAGATGACAACGAATTGTTGTACCTCTGTTAACACTTGTCCGATGAATTCCAAGTCTGCAAATCGTCAATGATCTTGAATGAATAATCACTTGCTAATAATTGGTACTTATACCTAACAGCGGTTACGCTAAAGTACCAAATAATACTTTCTATTGAAGAAACCAGAAATTTATTTCAACGTAAGGAATTTGCATTCTATATAATAACATTGAAATTGAAATTGAAATAATGGAGAAAAAGGCAGCGAAAAGAATTATCTTCCAGTTAACCTTAGTTTGTGGGGATTTTAATAGGGTACCTAGTGCTTCGTACCACAGTGTGTTTGTGGACTAAAATCTTCGTACCCAAATTTTCATCAAGAACAAAAAAAATCGAATGTCAAAATTCGTTTACTAAATCATCACAGCAAATAAAGTTGTTGGCATTATTGCACTAAACAGAAAGGATAGTATAGTATTACGAACTGCTCCGGCAAACGTTATTTTGCCAGATAGAGGTATGAAAAATGGACAACAACCTACTCTCAGACCTACCGAATATACATAAAAATTTATCTAAATCGGTAAAGCCGTTTCGGAGTATGCGCACTAACACGGTGACGGTGGTTGAACGATCCTCGCGTTTGGTGTTCCAGGAGTGATCGGGCTGATCTACCTGGTGATGTACATCTGCATCATCATCTTCTTCTCGCTCTGCATGTGCGGCCTGCTCGCCACGGTGGACGACAGGATCCCCTACTTCACGCTTGCGGACTCTATCATCGGTGAGTTAGTCTGGGTGAAATTCCATACAGCCAGTGGCGGCGTAAGGGGGGGGCGATGGGGGCGGTCCGCCCCGGGTGCCAAGCACCAAGGGGTGACAACGTGGTGACAACTCACTCCAGAAGAGTTGCAGAGAACTATGTTAGAATGTCTAGATAGATTTTACGGAGAACTAGACTATCGCTACAGGGCAACGGATGACATTCTCAATACATTTGGCGTTGTTCATCCTAAAACTCTGCTAACGTCAACAGAAGAAAAGCTTCGGGATATTATAGTTTACGAAAGTTTATGACGAATTTACTGCGGAAGAAATTATTTTGGAGATTTTACGTCTGAGGCGCCACTTGGAAGCCGCCAGTATTTCTTAAAGAAGCGGTCCAGCTCCAGCAGCTTGGAGATAAAAAGAGAAGCTGACTGACTGACTGACATATCAACGCAGGGCCTAAATTATAAGGGTTAGAAACTTAAAATTTTGCACAGGGGTTCCTTTTATAACGCAGGGGAGCACTAAGAAAGGATTTTTGAAAATTCACCCCCTAAGGTGGTAAAAAGGGGGTGCAAAGTTAGTATGACACTCTGCCGTTTTTGAAGATATTTGAATGAAATTCAGTACGAAGATTCTTCTTTAAAAGTTGTGAAACACCGTGTAATTTTTTTTTTTAAATCATCCCTTAGGCAAAGCTAGTATGAAAGTTTTATAATTAACATTTAACATTTCAAAGTTATTTCAATAAAAAGTGGTTTTTGGGTTATACGTTTCTAAAAATGATTTTTTCCGATATCGTTTCTTGTGAATTTACCCCCTAAAGGGGTAAAAAGGAGGTGCAAAAATAGTATAAAACTTTGCCGTTTTTTGAAATTATTCGAATGAAACTCCTGAAAGTCATGAAACACGTGTAAAATATTTTTCCGAAAATCATCCCTTAAGGGGGTAAAAGGGGGTGCAAAGTAAGTATAAAAGTTCTCTGATTAGCAAGGGTTTTTCAATAAAATGTTGTATTATTCCGACATCCCTTTTTGGAATCCAATCCCTAAGGGGGTAAAAGAGGGGTGCAAATTTAGTAGGGAGAAGCAGATTAACTTAAATACCGACATATCAGCGCATTTTATACCGTAGGGGGGCACTAAAAAAAGATTTTTGGAAATTAAAGTAAAAGTAAAAAATTAAAAATTGTTTATTGCCAAATGAATTATGTTACATGCATGTGGATTAATAATTATTAATCTTATTTTAAATTAACAACAGAATTTAAATTAATATTACATAACATCATGTTGTTGTGACCGTGTCCCCACACTAGGCTGAGCCTGTATCGTGGGCGACGATATTTTACATAAAATTGGTTTTGTCATTTTAGACATGCAGTGCTGATATTGCTCGATTTATTGTTGGTGCACGCCAGATTAAGTAAATTATATGTTGGAATCAGATGTAATAAAATTTAAATGAGATCACACTAAATTCGATTCATTAAATTAAACTAGATAAAACTTAAGTAAATCAAATTCGAATCAATTAAATCCAATAAAATGAAGCAAATTAACAAATCAAATTACACTAAACTAAATCAAATTTGATTAAATTTCACCCCCTACGGGATAGAACGGGGGTGCAAAGTTAGTATGAACGTTTGCCGTTATTGAAGTTATTCGAATTAAATCCAGTATGAAGGTTCTTCACTAAAAGTCATGAAATTCGAGTAAAATATTTTTTTATGATCACCCCTTAAGGGGATAAAAGAGGGTGCAACGTTAATATGAAAGTTCTCTGAATTTCAAAATTATTTCAATAAAATCTAAATTATGTAAAAAATATGAATTTTAATGAACACACAATTTTTTTCTTTTTATTATTTCGTTAAAAGTATCCGTGACTTATTTGCGAACAATTTTTTCAACTAAAACTCACGCGGACGTTGTCGCGGGCAACAGCTAGTATACCTATACAGGGTGTTAATTTGCAAGCGTGCCATATTTAAAGAAAAAATAGTAATTAATGTTACCAGTTAATGCAGTCTACTAACAGTCTCCCATATTCAAGGAAGCCGTCGATAAAAATAATACTTATTTTTAGGGTTTGAATAGGAATAACCTAAGATGGAAGGTGCTGCGACATGCACGTAATGGGAAAAGACCGAGACCCCGCCCCGTTGCCAAGTTGGCACCGAGTGAAAGAAACAGCAATAACAACAAGAAACATATGATTTCAGATTTCCCTTCCTACTCTCACGGGCTTAGGACCGACAAAACAACCAATTTCTTTGCTAGGAGGTTAGTAGGTATTAAAATATTGCGCAAATTAGTTTATTTACAAGTTAGTATAAAAAAAGTACGAAGTTGATAACTTACTCAAGTACTAACCTACCTTCAAATAAATCGTTGATCCGGCGTAGTTAAAAGTCTGAAATCACCATTATTTACACTAATTGAGACGTTATTTACAGGGTACTTACAATGATTAAGTTGTACCTACGGAGCAATTGTTCGAAGTGGCCACCGTTCTGCGCTATGCAAAGTCTCGCACGACGACACAAATTACTTTTTAAATTTTGCAACACAAACACATTTTGCCTAACAGTTTGGAAGGCAGAAATAATCCTTTCACGCAACACAGCCGCATTGTTTACTTCTTCAGCATACACTAGTCTTTTAACTTCTCCCCACAAATAAAAGTCTAGGGGAGTAAGATCCGGGCCCTGCCTCCCGAGTGCTGGCACGGGGTTCGTTTTCAAAGTAGGCAAGAATTTGTTCTTGCAGCTCCACTCTGAGTCCTACTCCGCCTCGACCTTGGGCATGGTTGGGCACGTCGAACTGGCGGTAATCTCGGAGCCGTTGAGTAGCGGCTAGCATTACTTGGCGAGATGGTCTCGGCCGATTCGGGAACATTTCGACAGCTTGCCGCAAACTATCGCCACTCACGGCGTACAGTCGCACCATTTCCACTAACTCAATATTTGTGTAGTTATCCGTCATTGTCTTTACGAAACGGCGCACGGCGGTGGCGGCACGCGCACATTAGGTACTAATGAAAGAGCGTGCGATATCGGCACGTGCGCACGTCACAAAGGATGTCCGGTCACTGAGTGGCTAGGCTAATTGGGGGTGGGGGTGCGCTCGCGCGGCGTGTTTGTTCTAAAGTCCGCGCCACCACTGAATGCCGATGAGTTAAGACATTTTCGTTCTTATTTCAATGAAGACAAAGTTGTCTCCGTCGGTTTGTGTGGATGCGCGTGGTTGCCAAACCGCCGTCCTTTTATTCTTCTGCGAGTACACGAAAGTTTAGGGATGTGCGAGATAATTCGATATTAGAGCTGGGCGTTCTCTTTATCGATAATAAATGTGACGTCAGAGAACAAAAGAAAAAAAATCGACTCTTCTTTTATGATTGATTTTTGTTTATAATCAGCAGTATAATCACGTCCTAAAATATGGCACGCTTGCAAATTAACATCTTGTATAAAAGGAGAAGCTGACTGACTGACTGATATATCAACGGAATTTTGCACAGGGATTTCTTTTATAACGTAAGAGAGCACTAAGAAAGGATTTTTGAAAATTCACCCCCTAAGGGGGTAAAACGGGGGCGCAAAGTTAGTATGAAACTTTGCCGTTTTGAAGTTATTCGAATGAAATTCAGTATGGAGGTTCTTCATAGAAAGTTATGAATTACGAATAAAATAATTATTCAAAAATCATCCCTTAAAGGGATAAAAGGGAAGTGCAAAGTTATTATGAAAGTTATCTGATTTTTAAAGTTATTTTAATAAAATGTTGCATTTGGGTTGTAACTTCCTAATAATGGTTATTGCTAGTGTCCCTTTTTGTGAATTCAATCCCAATATGAATTCAAATCAAAAGGGGGGTACGAAATTTTGCCGTTTTTTAAGTATTCGAATGAAATTCTGAAATCATTGAAATAATCATTGAAGGTCATGAAATTTGTGTAAAATATTTTTTCAAAAATCATCCCTCAAGGGGATAAAAAAGGAGTGCAAAGTTAGTAAAAAAATCTCGGATTTCCAACATTATTTCAAGACAACTTTGTATTCGGGTTAAACGTTCTTAATAATGATTAATGCCGACATTCCTTTTTGTGAATTCATTCCCTGAGGGGGTAAAAAAGGGGTATAAATTTAGTAGGTTGCAAAATAAAACATGTTAAAACATACGACTTTTTATGTTTCAATTATTTCACATCCGTAACTTAAACGTAAAGCTCAAGGGACAGCTGCAAAGGTAGTATGAGGACGCGAGTCGCGCGCGACAACGTCAAAAGTCGCGAGAATTTGACAGTTAATGTACTGGAAAGTCGCGACTTTTGACGTTGTCGAGCGCGACTCACGTCCTCGTACTACCTTTGCTGGTTCATTATAAAACAGGACTATCCCGAGTCTGTTCCAAGTCTAGGGCTTTGCCTAAGATTTTTTTTCTCTATTTGTGCGTCAGTGGCTTCTTGTGAAAGACGTTTCTCTAAATTAAATTTAATAAAAAATTACGATCTACAATGAGCCAAGCGCGACTTACCAATGTTTCCAAATTGTCCATCGAAAAGTACAAGGAAAGTAAATTTTGATAAAGTTATTGAATATTTCAAAATATAAATAAAGTCACGTAAGCACGTTTAGTAAGTATTTGTTGTTTTATTTTGGGGGTGCACAATAGAAAACCGCCCCGGGTTGACACCTATGCTACGCCGCCACTGCATACAGCCAGGTTTTCTATTCATGACGCTTTGTCCCACTATTCCTCGTGGTCCCACTAATCCTAAAAACATTGTCTCGTGGCCCCTTTGCTAGGTGGGACCAAAGTCATAGCTATAGAGTATGGCTCGTGGTCCCAGGGCGCCGGTCAATGGCCATGCACAAAGGTAGGTCCTAATAGAAGATGGGTACTGACCACTTATGTTATCAATAATATTGTTACGGGCTAGGGTTCTGGATTTGGATGTAAAACGCCAATGACAACTTCTTAGGATTTATTCACGCAGGGTCTGGTCTGCACGTCTTCACGACACTAAGTCCACACGTAGAATCCAATCGCAGGTCCAATCGATGTCCGCTGTATCGCTGAGGTCGTAGGTTATCGCTCGTATCGCAGGTATGTTCGCTCGAAGTTCACTCTTCGCTATTCCAAACGGAACTGACTGCGCGCCGCGGCGGCCGCTATTTATATCCGGCGGCAAGGGCTCTAGAACATTCCCGTACCTACGTGCCTACTCGAGGCAACGTCGCTCGAACAGTAACCCATTCAAAGAGTTTTGAACCTTACGCTAGTGGACATACGAGTCATTATTGCTTGCAGCGTTTATTGTTTACTAAAACGCAGCATGCGGCGACTATTCGATAAGCTTCTAGAAGGCTCTAGTCTAGATGGTTCGGGATAGGACCGCGACACTATATTATCCTCGTCAATTTTAATGACAAGATCAGGTTGTCAACGTCATCTTAATTCTTACAAATTTTTTTGCTTGTGTTTATGGTATTTTGTGGGACCACGACTCCATGATGCAGTTGTAGCTATCAGTGGGAATAAGTGATGGGACCACGAGCCTTAAGCTGGTGGGACAGCGAGTACGGTGGCACAGAATGGGTGGGATCACGAGTCAGAAATCAGTTTTTCATCTCCTTGCTTGGTTATCATAGCACTGGCTATTCTAGTCTGGGACCAAGAAATCAGAAGTTTATTTCAACGTAAAGAATTTACATTGTGTTTGTTGAATGTCAATGTACTTATAATGTTAGGCGTTGTCTTGGAACCGAATGTAGTGAGGATTAAGGCAGCGTAAAAAAACTCTACTCTGACCAACTTTCCTCAAATCACCTTAAATTTAATACATAAGTTGGTACGAATCTACCAAAGAAGCTCAAGAACCATGAGTGCAATCAGCTCTTGCTATGTCAAACCTGCATAATAGCACAGTTTTTGGTATGCAGTCACAGCGTGTACATTTATGAAAATCTTATTGAACCCTATCTACGAAGTAGGTACAAATGACTAGCTCGTGGTGGAATTGGCTTGCTGCCAAGCACTGGATATAATCTAATATGAGACCATAATGCATGCAAAATGTTGCCGTTCCAGGTGATAACCCAGGCATGGGTCACAGGCCGATTATTGTGGAGGAGGGTGCCCTGATCTGGTACAAATCCGACAATGAAACTCATATCAAGAAATACGTCGACAATATCAACAAGTTTCTTGCTCGTAAGTAAATAAGTACCATTAAGTCATTGTATAGAATCAGGCGTTACTTTGCGGATATCCATAATAGCATTAAAATAGAGGATGCACTGTATTAGCAAAGGGCAAGATAAAAAGTACCCGACGTGCGTGCATGCAACGACTAATGAATGTCGATGAAGTGCAAGTGATCGTGGCAGGTGGAACTCCCTGGTCTCTGCCTACCCCTCTGGGATACAGGCGTGAGTTTATGTATGTATGTATATAAGTTATTGATTTTCAGAGTCTCATGAGTTTCTTTCGTGTCATCTCTTAATATCTCAAATGGGCTCTTAAGCCTAGATTAATTCAGATTCAAACACTAACCCCCGATTTCTCGCACGCTAACGGTTTGTTAGTCTACTGTTAAGCTATCAGTTGTTTTTTGTATGCACTTTCGCCAACTAACAGATGTCAACAATAGATTAACAGACTGTTAGCGTTCTAGAAACCGGGGGTAAATAAGACGATCTAATGCCTACTCGCCTAAACGTTTGATTTAGGACTTACTAATGATTCTGCTGATGACCTAACATAGTTTCACTGTTTGCGCAATCTAAACTGCACGTTGATGACTAACTTTCTCTAGATAGTCTCTAACTTCACAGTTTCTAGCGTTACGTGGGCCATACTGAAAGTTTCTGGATTCTGGTAAATAAGACTACCTATTATCTTTATAACAAATTTATTGTTTTTCAGAGTATAAACCCTCACTATTTACGCATTTCTGCATTCGCTGGAACTATTGTGAAAAGCAGTGGGTCCAGTCTTCCTTAGGGACCTCTTCGATGGCTTTGTGAAAAGCATTCACCGCCATTTCCGGACTTGTAAAACATAAACCTCTGAGTTTATCTTTAATATTCGGGAGCAGAAAGAAATCACAGGGTGCTAGATCTGGTCTGTATGGCGGATGAGTCATTAATTCTACTTTTAAAGCCTTCAAATACGCATTCGTTGCCTTAGCGGAATGTGCCGACGCGTTGTCATGATGAAGGACTATTTTGCTCAGGGGACGCTTTTCGCGTATTTTGTCAAATACTTCAGGCAAACACGTATTAACATACCAATCTGTAGTTACGGTTCTTTGGTTTTCAAGCGATACAGTGGTGTAATGGTCTGATTTGCCGAAAAACGAAGCAACCATTTTCTTGCCAGTGCTGCGGCTTATTTTGACTTTCGTTGGCAACTCTTCAAAAGGAAAGACCCATTCCGCCGATTAACTTTTCCTTTCTGGTTCAAAGCAGTACACCCAAGTTTCATCACCTGTTACAATGTTATACACAGCCATTGATTGTCCTCCGTCATATTTTTTTATCATTTTACGGCACCACTCTACACGCAGTCGTTTCTGATCTTAGGACAAATCATGCGGTATCCATCGAGTGCAAAGTTTCCGAACCTTCAGATGCTCATGCAATATCTTTTGCACTTGGCTCATTCCAATGCCTAAGGTAGTGCGGATTTGCTGACAGGTAATTTTTTTATCCGTTTCAATTTGTTGTCGCACAGTATCAATATTAAAATCGGTAACCGCGGTCGATGGCCGGCGTTCACGTTTAACGTCATAGAGATGATCACGTCCTCGTCTAAATTCACCAAACCACGAATAAATAGAGCTACGACATGGGACTTCATCACCAAATGCTAACTGAAGTCTTTGACAACTCTCTTGCTGACTTAAGCCATAGCGAAAATCGTAAAAAAACATAGTATGGAATTTTTCTCGACTTAAATTCATTGTAATAGCGACACACTAATTTCAAAACAACGCCACGATGAATAAACAAATGACAGACTCACAATTTAAAAATAAATGTACTGACAGAGAGTTCCTTGTTCAAACCCTATCAGTGTTTTTTTTGTTTTCCTTTTGTTACTAGTCCGTTCCAGAAACTTTCAGTATCGCCTAAGTACTAGCTTTAAAGGTGTGGTAAAGTTCAACTGTTACCAAGACACTGTGGCAGGTAAGAAAGATAAAAATGCCTTTTTTTTTCAAACAAATTATTATTGTATAGTTTAGTATTATATACTTTTGTGCTAAAGTTAGATATATATTTCTGGCGTTCTTATATCTATGTAGGCATTTATGTAAGTTGTATGTATATTAGTAAGTAGTTTATTATTTTTATACCTACTTAAGAGTTGTTATCCACTTCATCTGCCCTACCCCACTTTCTTTTTTAACATTCCAAAATTTCTAGGCTGGCTGGAAGAAATTTCTTTAGAAATAAGTCCGCCTTTGCACGTTGTTTTTATCACAAACCTGTTTTTTAAGTTATATTATGTATTTTCTTTTGTGCAATAAAGTGTAACAACAACAACAACAACAACAAAACATGCACATACAGAACATTGCAGAAGCCTCCTTTTAAGTAAATATTTACCTGTACTAGGAGGCTCCGCTTTTTCTACACTATAATCTATTAATAAATGTGCTTATTAATCGATTATGTTATTATTGATATGTTTATAAATCTTAACCCCTCTAGCCCCGAGGACCCGCCGGCGGGTCCGATGTAAAGTAATTTACATACTGGCACATACATAGCTTCTGGCCCTACACTAGGATACCCTGTATCGTGGGAACCAGAAACAGCGACGTCACAAACATGTAAACATGCAAGACCTGGGTTTCTTTTTTTTGTCCCCAGCCGGGATTCGAGCCCGGGACCTCTCGCATGGTAGCCAGATGCGCTAACCACTGCGCCACAGAGGTCGCTTTGAAAACTGTGATCAATTTCAAATACTACTGTGAATAACTAACTTATCTGTGAAAAGAAAAATGTTTTAAATAAGCCGGAGGGGTTAATCTATAAATTGCAGCGTACGAAAACAAGACCCTTCTCAAGAACGAGGGCGTGAACCAGATCGAGTGCGGCGCTGTGAAGCCGCCGCGGGCGCAAGTGTGCGCCTTCAACGTCTCGCAGCTCGGGCCCTGCTCGCGGGAGAACGGCTTCGGCTTCAGCGCCCGGCAGCCCTGCTTCATCATCAAGCTTAATAGGGTAAAAATTTCCACTTAAGTACTTGGCCACACAAAACGGACGAGGGACGAGGGGCGGTAAAGACGTCAGGCCTTGTTTAAAGTTCGCGCCCTCGATGTATGTCCGCCTGGGGCGTTGATACTTTTGTTTCGTCAGTTTTTCTTCTTTCATGCTCTCCACATGTCCAAATTAACGCAACATTACTGTCTGAATTCTACGAGTAATTACTACATCCTCTCTCAGTCCACAACGTTCTCTAATCATACTATTAAACACCACACATATTTCTCAAGGACCTCATTTCTACATTCACTAATCCTACTTTCATGATTCTTCTGCCATACCCAAGTCTTGCTCGATACACCAAAGTTTGGACCATACATCCAACCCACTAGCTCTTGCTAAACAAGCACGTAACTGATAGAACATTGACGCAGTGAATAACCCTATGTTTTTTTTCTAGATATACGATTGGAACCCAGACTTTTATGATGATCCCGGTGATTTACCGCACGACATGCCGCCTGACATTGTCAAACACATCACCAATACTACCTCAGCGCAAGAGGTACGTACTTACCTTGCACGAGTTGATACCGGGTTATTTTTAGCAAATTATGAAAACGGATCTTTGTAAGCATCAGATGAATTGAAATGTTTTACATCAGTTTTTAATGAACATCTAACAAATACTTGTACCGGGAGATCCCATTTTTCTAAGACTATGGGTATAATAATATTAAGCTGTCTGTAATGTACTGTGTCTGAGGTCATTTGCACAAATCAAGTACGGAGGCTTCCACTGGGAATCGAGCCCATGACCTCTAGATTGGCAGTCTAACGACCAACGAAACAGCGAAGACGAGCAGCAGGTAGGCAATTTAATAGCTTAGAGATGCGTCAACGCGCTGCATAGAACTTCCTTCCATCAACAATAGAACTTCCTTCCATAAACATTTACATATTTTGCATACAGGCACGTACATGCTTCTGGGCCCACACTAGGATACCCTGTGTCATGGGAACCAGAAACAGCTACATCACAAACATGTAAACATCCAAGACCTGGGTTTTTTTTCTGTTCCTAGCTGGGGCTCGAACCCGGGACTCTCGCACGATAGGCAGATGCGCTAACCGCTGGGCCACAGAAGTCGTCAAACCGATCGACAAAAAAAGTCGTCAAAAGTCAGACCGCCTTCTTTGATATCAAAAAAAAAAGTTAACTTAAACACTAGCAAAGGTGCATGCTGTGGCAACCTTAATAGGTGGCACTTACCTTAAAACCCTTTATGTTCTATAATTAAGATGTATTAGTGTACAAGCTACTGGTTGTCCATAATATGTATTTTATAATATATATAATCAAGCTCAATCAACCCAGGAAGCAAACAAACAAAAATAATTTTAATTTTAATTTTTATTTTTATTTTTTTTATTTTTTTATTTTAATTTTAATTTTTAATAACCTTAAAAAAAATGAAGATAAGAAGAAGGAGGCGGCAGCTATTTTTAACTAGCCAGAAAAAATAGCTGCCGCCTCCTTCTTCTTATCTTCATTTTTTTAAGGATAATTTTGTTTGTTTGCCTCCTAGGTTGATTGAGCTTGATTGAATGTAAAAATATATAAAATACTGTAGGAGAAAATTCATTTTCGTAAATGGAGATTAGACCTGCACGTGGTTGGACGGTATAAAAGGCATCACGCGCTGGCGCGCGAGTCGTCGCTCATGATGTAGGTTTAGGGGTCCTTAGGACCAAACAGCACCAAGGTGGTGTTTAGTGGGTAGGCGCACTCTGCGAGTCCCACATTGGCCACACGGCCGGGCCCGTACTGTTATGCATGAGCATTCACCACCTCCCTCCCCCGTGTCCTCCGGAGGGTGCCCTTTATAGGGCTAAAAAAAAAAAAAAAAAAGCGCGCGCGCCTTATTCCGCTCCGAACCGCCGTCGGTGTAACATCCATCCGATGTTATTATTTTGCGTTACTTTGTTTCTGATTAGTTTTTGCAAATTGTTTGCTAAATTGTTGAAGATTTCTGTTTCTCTAATTATTTTCTGTTTTGCTAAAGATTTCCGTATGAAATTATTTTTGTTCCTGTGAAAATTTGTTCAGAATTAAAACTATTTTGTGACTATTGATTCCACCTTGTTTTTAATACCTTTCGCTCGAATTGCTAAAAATACATATTATAATGTTAGTCTAAGTAACTCGTCTAAGTCTAATTTCGTAAATTGTTATCATGCTGTGTACACATGTTTTGGAGATTAGTCTGGATCTTAAATATTTATGCATGCTATCTTGATAATGTACTGGCTAATATCTGTTTTGTGTGCCTAACAAATAAAAAAAAAAATCAGCCCTAACCAACGCCCTTTCGGCAGCGCCGGAAAGTGTGGGTGTCCTGCAGCGGCGAGCGCCCGGCAGATAGGGAAGCTCTGGGGCCGCTTCGTTACTGGCCTCACCCCGGCTTGTCTGAGACCTTCTTCCCCTACGATAACACGCCGGGATACCTCAGCCCCATCGTCGCTGTGCAGATGCTGGATCCTAAGTGTGAGTTTGACTACTCCAGGCACCTCCCCAGGGCGGGGTAATTGTGGTCCTGGAGCATTTTATATCCATCGAAGACATACACCCATTGTTGAAACTATTCTTCAGTAGCGAAGTAGCGGAGAAAAGCGTCCCGCGATGTTCGTAGCCAGTTCGGTTAGCGGTCGTTTGGATGACCGACGTTCGGATAATTGACGCTCTACTGACTGTATACATTTTTAAAATGATTGAGATGTAATTGTAATTGTTCTAAGACTTTTCTTATTTCGATTTTTTGCTGTTTTATAATGATTAACTATAACTATTATTGTTTTATAACTAGGTACATGGTCGCAATAAAGATATGAATATGAATATTCTTTTCTATTTTTTTGCGAACTAAGACAACTTTAGAAAACTCATTCGACTTAGGTTACATAAATTATTATCGTAATTTTCTTGTTGGTGATCCTATCCTTACTAAAATAAAAAGCTTGATCTATAGAAAATCTATTTCATTGTCTCAATTGTCTACCTAAATATTATCTTTAAACCATACAATCCACACTAATTAATTAAAGACCTTCAGCTTTATTTATAAAAAAAAATACGGTTTCACTAAAACAGTCCTCAGAGGCAGATTATTTTTACATTCTACAGAAAACATTCTACATTAAAGCTGTCTTTTAACCATGTTATATTTCTCCCCCAGTGCACCAAATAATTAACATCCGGTGCCGCGGCTGGGCGCGCAACATTCACTACAGCGAGAGTCTCAAGGACCGGATGGGCTCCACGCATCTTGAGATCATGATCGACTGAACCCGCACCCTCCGAACTCCTCTTGCCTTAGTTAAGTACGCGATAATGGCCCTTATGTTGTCCGGCCTATGGGCAATGGCGTAGAAGAAGAAAAAGAAGAAAATAATTTATTATACCGACCAGAAACATGTCAGAAACAGAATAAACAGACAAGTAACATGTTATATGAAACGCAATCAGCCATATTATAAAAACATAAAAACCGTAGATGCAGTCTGTAGTATGTCTAGAGTGCCAAAAGGCAACTGACTCAGCGTTGTGCTGAGGGTGTGAACCCTTAAGGTTTTTCAGTAAGTGCCCACATGTTTCAGAAAAATCCCACTGGAGAGCCGGGAAGGCTGTGCCCTCTCAGAATTTATTGTCTAGAACCCAACCCAAAATGTTGGGTCATTAAGAGTTAGGAATCGGTGAAGCAATTATTTTCAAGCCAAACCAAAGATCTGCCTGTACTAAATATTTTTATACATATAAATACATGTAGTGACCTAAAGTGTTTTCCCAAATTTAGTTTGTATAAGAATGTTTACAAATCGATAATGTTTAAATACATATCAACACACAAGTGTACTTAATAAATTATACGGTACTCTGTACCACTAGTCCAACTGTCCAGAAATCGTTGTTTCAGTTAAAACACCCAACAAATTTAACTACTATTTATTTACTACATAAATTAGTTGTAAGACAAAATAATTTACAAAATCTTTTGGAAATTCTGGTTTTACAAATAATACTTTCAAACAATACTTTCAGGGCCGCGTTTCATGGAACTACAATCTATAGTTTATGATGACCATTTGCCCATTCGATGTACATTTCGTAACAGAGTATTTTAAATTAATTCATTCATTGAATTAATTCATTGAATTCTCATACTAAATCATGAATGCCAATTATTGAGACCGTCAAGGTAGTCATTGCAATGGCGTGAACAGCATGAATTCGGTAGTTGAAACGACCGACAGTAAATTATTTGATATGCTCGACTAAAACAAAAATTACAAAATGTATCTCTTCATAATTCGGTACTGTCATACAAAGTTCCGTTTTAAAAGTAACTTATTTTACATTTTGTCAACTACCCAATTGTATAGTTTTGTGAAATAGAATCTAGGTATACTCCATGCCACGAAACGAGCTCCCAAAGAAATTCGTCACTGTGCTTAACCAACGGGAGCATGACCTTCAAAAGTTACTGCCCTACCCTATGCAGCGGACCGTCTTTGGTTATTATATCGCCTTATCTCATCGGCAAATGAGTTGCGTGTATTTGGTTTTCTAGGAGTTCGACTCGCGGAATGGTGTATAGAACTACTAAAAAAAAATTACATTTCAAAACACGGAGCATAAAGTTACCACATTCAATTCAAAATTTTATTTTCCGAACAGTGCATTTCGGGATGCATTGTGACATTAGGATTGACTGTTTAAAAAGACTCAGCTACGCAATGTACTCATATCGAATCAGTATAATAAATTAACCCCCAGTTTCTCAAACGCTAACAGTCTGTTAATCTATTGTTAACAGTTGGCAAAAAAGCATACAAAAAAAAACATCTGACAGCTGTTAACAGTAGATTAACAGACTGTCAGCGTTCGAGAAACCAGGGCTATATAATATTGCAGTTGTAAAACACGACTCTGGCAGATATTTTTGCACAAATTCTCTTTCCTCATGAAACCTCAGCAGCCTTGTAAAAAGTACCAGGGTCGTTCGCTTCAGTCAGGGTGTTGATAGGCTGTTGTCAGGCTGATGCCAGGCTACTCGATCAAAAGCTCGACGTGTACCGAGCCCATGGCGTCGTGACGGTCGTACTTGATGTTCCGCGCCCACGCGCGGCACTCCACGTTGATCAGGATACCGGCTGGAACAGACGGAGGAGGATTAGACTGACCTAGTTACAGGTAGAGCCGGTCGGTGAAGAGAATTATGGAGCTAAATTTAGTCGTGTTGTAGTCGCTACGATCGTGTTTATTACTGCTTTAAAGAGCAATTCTTGAAATGATAAAATATTGTACTCATATTATAAAATATATTTTATTCGTGATAAACACAAAATGTTAACTTTATAACCAACATACTGAACTTTCTAAAGTACAGCTTAAAGTAAAAACTAAGATTTTGGTGGCCTCCCAACAGCTCTCTTCAGTCTAAAGACAAAATAGAAAAAAATCAATATTTTATTCACAGTAACGACAAAATGTTTACTTTATGAACGTCACAATTGTTAGTTTTACAATTAATAGGTTATGTGGAAGCTAACAGATACACTCTACATTTATACTTTTCACAACAATTTTTGCTCAATTAAGAAACTTTTTTTTAAACATTTACATATATCACACATTGCTTCTCGCCCCATACCAGGATACCCGGTGTCGTGGGAACCAGAAACAGCGACGTCACAAACAGGGTTTTTATGTCGCCAGCCGGGATTCGAACACGTGACCTATCGCATATTAGGCAGATGCGCTAACCGTTGCGGCACAAAGGCCGTCAAGAGACAAGTGTGGACTAGACTAAGACCGATTTTTTAGAGAACTAAGACCGATTTTTTTTTACGGTCCATGCGCTGAACACCCTGTACGAGTAAAATCGTATCAGCATCTCAAAATCTCCGCACCGGGTACAATGCATACAGTGTGCCTGTATGTAAATGTTATGTTATGCTATGTTATGCTACTCACTTTTAGGCCGCGTGAAGTGGACGGCGACGAGTGGACTGAGGTAGCCCTCCTGGTTGCTGTACGGGAAGTAGTACCCGGGGAAGCCCCGGTACGGCAGGTACTGAATCGGGCCCACGCTCTCGCGGTCCGCCGGGTTCTCTCCCTGGCACGAGACCCACACCATCTTCAGCTGCGGAGGAGAACAGACACTTTTCAGCCCTCCTTTTAGGTAACCCGGTACTGTATTTTTCGTTTATTGTTTGAATACCCTACCTGGTTGGTGCGCCCGTTGAGGTGCTTAAGATAGGATAAGAATATTCTTTACTAGCTCTTGCCCGCGACTTCATCCGCGTGGGCTTTAGTTTAAGAAAAGCTTTAGAAAAGTGTTTGCAAATTAATAGCGATATTGGCAGCGCACGCCAGAATAGCTCGCATCACCATCTGGTAGATTTTTTTCCGACTTACTTGACACGTGTCGACTTACTTGACACGTGAATCGCTCGTAGCCTGGGCTGCCTGAGTGATCTTAAACGATCACTAAGGTTAAGCAACATACGGCGCGTTCAGTCCATGGATGGGTCTATGACTAACGCTAGTGGCATTTTTTCCGAGCGATTCCGTGCTTCGCAAGGTACGTTAAGCAGTTGGTGCCGGCTGCCGTCGATAGATGGCAGTCGTTAAGCCAAGTCAGAGGCCTTTAGGGGCGGCTTGAAAACTTCTGACAGTAAGACCAGCCACTAGTCTTACAAGCCTCCACCAATCCGGACTTGGCCCCCGTGGTGGAATATGGCCTATACCTTCCTCAGGGAAGAGACCCGTGCCCCTCGGTGGGGACATAATGGGTTGATGATGATGATGATGATGACACGTGTCGTCATATTTTGGACAATCCACACAATATCTTTACAAATTGTAGCCTATGTGTTATTCAGATGTATAAGCTATATTATTGTAAACTTTCATTAAAATCCGTTCAGTAGTTTTTACGTGAAAGAGTAACAAACAACCATCCATCCATCCATACCTACAAACTTTCGCGTTTATAATATTATATATACTTAGTAGGATTGCACCAGAAAAAAACATTTTCAAAGATACAGTACAATTTGGCGGCGGCGTACCTACGTGCCTTAACTTTGATAGAAGTCGTGGGTTTGATTTCCACGGGGAGCTGCAGTACCTTTGTACAAATGACCAACATGGAAATTACAATGGAAAAACACCCAGACTGCGGCCATATGTACAAATGTAAAAAATTAAATACAGTAATATACGAATGCAATAAGCGGAAACACACAGAAAATTAACCATACACGGTAATGTTTTATAATTAAAGTAGTTTCTTCCAAAGGGTTTTATTAAAGGCTCGATAGACCTGTTTTGCGGCTAATAAGCAGATCGACAAACTAAAACATTTATATGCAGGCACATACATTGCTTCTGGCCACACACTAGGATACCCTGTGTCGTGGGAACCAGAAACAACGACATCACAAACATTATAATATTTCAAACCTGGTGTTTTTTTTATTCTCGGGGTTCAAACCCGAGCCTCGCATGGTAGGCAGATACTCACATAATCCTTATCATAAGCCGTCCTGTTCCGTATATGGTCTACTAAGTCCTTCGGCATAGCTTTGGGCAGCGAGTCAGCGCTGTCATAGAAGTGCGGCTTCCATCCAAAGATCTTGTTTAGCTTGAGGAAGATGCAAGGTGTGGATTTGTTGTAGGCGAAGCCATTCTCATAGGTGCAGGGCCCCCAGGAGCCTACGTCCACGTCGCAGACCTTGCCGGCTGGTGGCGGCAGCTTGAAGTCGCAGTTGTGAATGTTCTGGCCGGCTCGTGCGGTCTTGCCGGCACGTTTGTATACTGAAAAGTCAAAAGTCAAAGTCAAATATTTTATTCATAGTACAAATAGAATAAACTCAAACTCAAATATTTTATTCATAGTACAAATATAATATTTACTTTATGAACGTCAAAGTTGTTAGTTTCACAATTAATAGATTAGATGGAGAAGAAACTAACAACGAAACTTCACATTTATTCTTTTCAAAACAGTTTTAGCCTAAACTACAAACTTGAAAAAATATACTCTTGGATGTGTTGAACACTAGACACATTTATCTTCTGATTAAATTTAATATTAAACTACTATTTAATGCCAGACATCCTTGTCCTCTAAATAATCGTTGATTTGAAAGTGAAGAGTAAACATATTAAGTTACATACAGGCACATACATTGCTTCTAGCCCCACACTATGATACCCTAGCTGTGTCGTGGGAACTAGAAACAGCGACATTATAAACATCCAAGACCTGGGTTTTTTTGTCCTCAGCTGGGGTTCGAACCCGGGACATCACGCATGGTAGGCAGATGAGCTATCCACTGCGCCACAGAGGTCGTCTAAAGTTGAGTTAAGTTTGTTTGGATATGTGGAGAGGACGAAGGCAGAATGACTGACGACGCAAATAATTATGTCGAGCGAATGTGAGTGGAAGGGCCGGTAAGGGGCGTCCTAGGCGGACATCATCATCATCAACCCATTATGTCCCCACTAAGGGGCACGGGTCTCTTCCCTGAGGAAGGTGTAGGCCATACTCCACCACGGGGGCCAAGTCCGGATTGGTGGAGGTTGTAAGACTAGTGGCTGGTCTTACTAGGCGGACATACTTCGACCAAATATGCAACGACTAATCAATGTCGATATTGTCGATGGAGCGAAAGTGATTTGTAAGTAAATACTTAAGTAACTTTCTGTCACGCTCTCTTGTGAGATATTGACGAGACAGCACTACAGTTAAGTAGTAACTTAGCGAAATTCTCGATTCAGAAACTAGCCCTTAGTTGGCCAAAGTGTACAAAAAGTGACAGCTGCTAACAGTAGATTAACTGTGATAATAGTGATAGAGAAGTCACAAGAGTACTAGAAACCGATATTAAGCATTTTGTAGCACGCTGTATTGTCATCTGCCTACCGTGCGAGAGGTCCCGGGTTCGAATACCGGCTGGGACAAAAAAAAACCTCAGGTCTTGGATGTTTACATGTTTGTGATGTCGCTGTTTCTGGCTGCCACGACACAGAGTATCCTAGTGTGGGGCCAGAAGCAATGTGTGACCCTGAATGTACATGTTTGAAATGTGTTATGGCATCAATGATCCTACCATAGTCCTTTTGTCTATCAAATTAAGAAGAAAGATGACATCAATGCGAGTTTGTCCGTAGGCCAATCAGTGCACCAATTTTCTCAATTGCAGAGTCGGCTTACACTCGACACTCACGTCTAATTCAATTACCTGCGTCTTCCGTGATACGCTGTGCACATCAATCTACGGCACTAGTCTCCCCACAGGATAATTGCTACTCAAGGGTCAGTCCGGCAGACTAGTCATAGTCGCGGAAATACAGCCGACAGCACTGCCGTACTAACCATAAAAACGCATTTGCACGAAGTTGATTTTCGAGAAAAACGCACCAATCATTTTTCTTCTTCTTTTACCTGTCACGTCTAAATTAATAGAGATATTTGGAAAATTTTAAATGTGTATAATGGCCACAGGTATGTATTTTCTATGCAGTTGTTTTTTTTTAATTCAAAAGCCTAGAGTATCTTAAAAAAACCCAAAAACTCATCATCAACCCATTATGTCCCCACCGAGGGGCACGGATCTCTTCCCTGAGGATGGTATAGGCCATACTCCGTCACGGAGGACAATTCCCGATTGGGAGGTTTTGAAGACTAGTGGCTGGTCTTACTGTCAGAAGTTTTCAAGCCGCCTCTGACTTGGCTTAACGACTGCCATCTATCGATTTTATTATATCTAATTTATAAAAGACTTGCAAAAATTATAATTCTAGGTTCTCTGTCGTGGATTGGTCGTGGATTCTAAAAATCACTGTTGACATGACTGAGAGTTTGTGCCAGTTTTTGCAAAATATCGTCGCTGGTGTATGCAAAATATAGCGCTAATGAATGTTGATGAAGCGAAAGTGATTAGTCAGGATTGTGGAAGGTGGCAGTCCCTAAGTCTCTGCCTAGCCATTTGGGATACATGCGTGAGCTTATCCATGTATGTATGTTTGAACAGGAAAATGTGGAGTTTCTTTGTTTTTTAGTTTTTTTTTCTTTTTTTTCGTTGTTTCTTTTTCGCATAATCTATTCACACACCAAAAACGTGATTTTTTTACCGTTATTTCTCGATATTAATAAGGGCAACAGGTAGACGTTTAAAGTATTCATGGAATATTTCGTTGTATATTTTTAGTAAAAAATAAATAATTAAAATATAATAAAAAAATGCCAATGTTTTTGCCATTATTCGCTATAGTGTAATACAGATAATGGTACGGAGCCCTTCCAGTGCTAGTCCAGCTCGCCATTGAGTGTTTTTTTAAAGGATACAAAAAACCCACTCACTTTTCAAAAAGTGCAGCAGCTTATCGATCCAGGTCTTGTAGCTGGCAGGTTCGTTGCCCCGGTAGCGGATGATGCTGCTGGCCTCTTCAGTGGGCATTGGCCGGAAACCCAGGCCAGGGTTGGTGCCGATGATGCTCTTATCCAGCTGCCACATGGGCTGCCGCGCGTCCAGCAGCTGCAGAAACGTCCACATGCAGATCGCCACCAGGATCGCCAGCGAGACGTAAAAGATGAAGTAGAACAGCACGATCTTATCTGTGGGGGGAAGAAATCAATGGTGAGGGCTTACCGAACTTACAGAAGAAGATATCGTCTTAAGGAATTGATGTGGCCCCTAGTGTGCGAGTAAGGCGGGAAGACGGTAGTTGGACCACGGCCGAGAACAGGGCGCCGGTCAGTGGGCAGACCTGCGGCCCGATGGTCGGACGATGTCATTGAGTCGGCGGGAGGCGAGAGACTGTGTGAGATGGCATTTGGGGGAAAATACCCACCAGTGGGCAACGGTGAGCTCGTGATGATGATGATGTGTTGTGCGAGCATGATTCTACAGTTGGGTCTCTATCGTAATGAGCTTATGTAGGCGATTCACTATCAGGCGCTCTTCAATATTGTCAAAGATTCTAAAAAAGTTAGTAACTTATCCAATATTTACCATCGCGGTTTACATGAGAGGTTTTCCGAATGATTCCCCAGAAACTTTCGGGATTGGAATTATTCCTCGACCCATATTGTAGAGTATAGAGGCAATGTTCGACATAAAATATATTTTGCAACCATTGTCGGCCTTACATATCTACGTGTTATATAAAATTACCATTAACTTTTATAAGCTTGCACATTTAATGTAACACAGGGCAAAATATTTACTCGTTGAAAGAGCGGGCCTCTCCTAACACAGGTTTTATAACTTAACAGGAGAGTCCCAACCCCTGTAAAATGCATCCTGTACATGAAATAAAGAAATTTTGTATTTTTTGTATTTAATGAAAATTCAAACAAACAACAAAGACAGTTTCCCTTCAAAGGAACCTTCCTAAGCAAATCATCTTTAGGTACCCTGTCTGGTCCAGCGGCGGGCAGCGCGCGGCGGCGTGCGCCGGCGCACCGGACGCCGCACAATGATCTCATTGGCTCGACTCAATTCGTCGCCCGCGCCGCTTCCGCCCGCTCCTTGCCCATTCGCCTTGTGGAGCGGTTTACTGTTTCCGCACGGTAAGTACTAGATGGCCTATGGAAGGATTTCAGACATCCATCAGGTTCTGCTTCTTGGGCCGTCTTGGGGCTTCTCGAGTTTTGGAGGAAAATAAACTCGAACTCTGAAGTGTTTGGGCCGCCGTACATATTTTGTACAAATGGCCTCAGTATGTGTTTTTCCATGTTTGTAATGTCCTTGCCCGTACAATAGCACACTGTATCCTAGTTTGGGACCAGCCCTTATATTACGGTACTTTCCACTCTATCGGGTTAAGCATTTAGACAATTCGAAGGAGTCAAACTAAATAATGTTTAAGACAGTTCGGAGTAGGAGTATGAGATACCTACTGGGAAAAAAGTCCCAGAATGTAACAGTGTGACATAAGGTGGTGTGACATACCGGGAACAAAAGATCGAAATCAGACAACTCCATACAGTGGAGTCTTATCTATCTATCTAATCTCTTTAAACGAGCAATTCTTGTATATATATTTATATATAATCAGAATCTCGAAAACGGCTCCAACGATTTTTACGAAATTTTGTAGGTAGATGCTTTCGGGGCGTTAAATTTATCTAACTAGGTTACATTTTTAGAAAACGTTGTTTTATCCATGTTTTAAGCCAATTGAAATTTGGTATGATAACATACAGAGGTAAATTTCGCGTCTATCTGCAAGGTTGGGATAGTTCTGACGGGAAAACGGGCGACCCGTTTCGGGCCGATTGCAAGAGACCCGGTTCGAATCATGATGTTTTTTTCCAAGTTCTTTTTTTTGTTGAAAAAGGATTACTTTAATTTTATATTACGTATTTTATATTACAAAAAAAGTACCGAGCAAAGCTCGGTCACCCAGGTACTGCATAATATGTGTTGTGTGGAAGTTAAAAAAGAAAAAAAAAAACGGTTTCCTTTGTATTGAATATCTAACCAAGTTTGATCAATTGTTGAGGCACCGCCTTGGACATAATATATCATATTATGATGTGAACTTGAAGCGGTAATGGATGCTCACTGCCGCCAGCTCATCAGACCGAGATTCCTCCAATACAGCTTAAAGTAAAAACAAAGATTTTGGTGGTCTCCCCTCTTTAAGTATAAAGACAAGCTACCGTTGGAGAAGAGTTATACCCAGATATCTCTATGCTCTGAGAGGTACACGAAAGGAAACTGCTTGGCTAGAATTTGTTGAGTCTGGTTATCAGTTAGTTACCAGGACCTCAATTCTACAGTACATTATAGTTCAATGACAATTGACTCGGTCGGTTCACATGACGTTTTTTTCGTACCATTGACGCCTAGGTTGTTTCATATGTGCGCGAGCGTCGACTTGAAGCGGCAATGAAACTAGATCGCCACGTTCATGCCGTTGTACAATGCATTAACAGAATCTAGGTTCAGTTCAATTACCAGGGACTGTCACTTTCGCATCAACGACATTAATTAGTGGTTTCATGCTCGCAAGCCAGATTCGGGTACTTTTTATCCTGCCCTTATATTCATCATCAACCCATCATGTCCCCACCGAGGGGCACGGGTCTCTTCCCTGAGGAAGGTATAGGCCATACTCCACCGCGGGGGCCAAGTCCGGATTGGTGGAGGCTTGTAAGACTAGTGGCTGGTCTGACTGTCAGAAGTTTTCAAGCCGCCCTAAGGCCTCTGACTTGGCTTAACGACTGCCATCTATCGACGGCAGCCGGCACCAACTGCTTAACGTGCCTTGCGAAGCACGGAATCGCTCGGAAAAATGCCACTAGCGTTAGTCATAGACGGTGACCCATCCATGGACTGAACGCGCCGTATGTTGCTTAACCTTAGTGATCGTTTAAGATCACTCAGGCAGCCCAGGCTACGAGCGATTATATGCCCTTTATTGCCCTTATATTAACATCCCCTATTTTCCCGCTTTTCCAAATCACTGCAAAACCCGGCAAACGTAGACTCGGCTTTTGTCCCGTCTCGAACAAATATTTATCGCCTTGTTGGTCTCTGATAATACGCTTTACAAAGATCGTGGGTTCGATTCTCGCTGGAGGCCGTCCGATTGATTTGTAATTGTTCAGTCTGGGAGTAATTTAATGTTTGTGTATGCGTAGTTTAGAGCCAGGCCAAGTAAATGTAGGTACCTAACAGTGTGAAGTTGTAGACGTTTCTTTTATGTATTTATTTATTTATTTGACATACAATAAGAACTTACAGTAAAACCAATACGATCTTAATGCTACTTAAATATTTAACACAATAATTAACTAGGTACCTAAGTGTAATCTTAAATGAACTATTATATATGGCATATAATCAACAAAGATGTCGACATGTATAACATGTATAACTAGCTGTCCCGGAAAACTTCGTACCGCCAAAGTTTTCGTATTTTTTCCATATTTTATCAACATGTAAACCAAAAATTCGCCAAATCGGTCCAGCCGTTATCGAGTTTTAGCGAGTCTAACGAACAGTAATTTATTTATATTTATAAAAATATCATTGTACAATACCTACTACATCTATAAGAGACAATTTGTAGACACACTATGACAAAAGTAGACGAAAATCAAATCTAGATACCGCTATTACTACTGCTCTGTTAGACCAGTAATTGATTGTCATCGGAAGATAAGTCTAAACATCATCAACCCATTATGTCCCTCGGGGCACGGGTTTCTTCCCTGAGGAGGAAGGTATAGGCCATACTCCACCACGGGGGCCAAGTCTGGATTGGTGGACGCTTGTAAGACTAGTGGCTAGTCTTACTGTCAGAAGTTTTCAAGCCGCTCAGGCTTAACGACTGCCTTAACTGCTTAAGGTGCCTTGCGAAGCATGGAACCGCTCGAAAAAATGCCACTAGCGTTAGTCATGGACGGTGGCCCATCCATGGACTGAACGCGTCGTATGTTGCTTAACCTTAGTGATCGTTTAATATCATTCAGGCAGCTCAGGCTACAAGCGATTCTCTATTCTCGAAGTATGTATTATTATTTATTTATTCCACTACTTACACCAGCTCGATGCTGTACGGCCGCAGAACTCCCTGGTCTTGGGATTCCAGATGAACCGCATTGCCTTCTGTCCAGAAGGTAATGTCTCTTTCTCCCTGTAGTAGACATTGAAGCCCTCCAGACTCGTCAGATCCGACGTCCGCTTTTTCACCGTCATTTTGACTGCTTTTTGACCACCTAGGTAAACAAATAAAACTTACAATACTTAAGTTAAAAAGCGTTATTTATAACATTTACATACAGGCACATACATTGCTTCTGGCCCCACACTAGGATACCGTGTCGTGGGAACCAGAAACAGTGACGTCACAAACGTGTCAACATCCAAGACCTGGGTTTCTTTTTTTTTGTACCCAGCCGGGATTCTAACCCGGGACCTCTCGCTTGGTAGGCAGATGCGCTAACGGCTACGCCACTGAGGACGTCAGTTGAATTGAAAAATCTACATTTCACTAAAATACAATTTTATACAAATGGGCTGATCAAGTATTACTGCAGATTTATTACAATTCTAATGTAATAAATCTGCATAAATCTGGGTAAATAATTATTTACCCCCCCATCTCCGAAAGGTACCTAAAAATATTAATTATTTGTGGGAATCCCCGAAAATGCATTTCGTTTTCAATCACACAATATATGGATTGCCAATATGTGTAAAAAAAGTAAATAACTACTGCTGACGTTATCACCATCTAGACCCCCCATCCCCCCACCCTCCTAGTCATCAAAAATGAGCAAAGAAAAGACCCCCCCCCCCCATATAATGCTTACGAAATACTTGAACGGCCCGAAAGGGTCGGTTACTGAATTGAGAACTTCACTAATGCCCGGTTCCTATAATACCGACCGGCTACGATCCGTTCTACCCTACAATTTATTTACGGTTCGTAAGAATTTCGTAGGAATTGTAATCGATCGTAAGCAAAAACGAAGCGTTTTGTGAATATTGGAACCGGGCATAAGTCAATACTTTTTACGTAAGTAACTTTCTGTCACTCTCTTTACTGAGAAATTTGACGAGACAGCACTACAGCTAAGAACCTAGTTACTTGGCGAAATTCTCATTTCAGAACGGGCCTTCAGTGAGGAAACGTCAGGTCTAATTAACTAACCATGTAGTAGCTACCCCAGCTACTTTTCAATAGCCATGCCAACTCTATTTTTATGGAAAGTGCAATCCTTCTGACACTTCCTAGTCTAGTCTACCTCGAACTCACCTGATCCAAATGCCAGACCAGCCGTGTAACCGGGAGCTGCGCGGGAGTCGGGAGTCGCGCGCGCACTGCGCCTGCGCGACAAGCAGTCCACGGGGGACCCCGGCAAGGCAGTGGGGACGGCGCACAGTGGTCCGAAAATCGAATATGGTGGACTTAGGGTTCAAAGTTGAGATATCACGCTGATTTTTTTTTTACTTACTGTTTGTAGCAATAGCAACAACTTTTTTATTTAGCGTTTTTGGTTAAAAGTGCGTTTTCATAGTGAAAAAAATATTGTATTTTTTTTTTGTATGGAGAAAAAGGTATAAACGCGAAAATCTTTCAAATGGTCATACTGTTAGGTAAAGCGGCTAGTAGGCGTTATAGTACGCATAATTTTGAGTATTTCATGCCTTGACACCATGTTCATAAGTCTGCCGCTTTGGCTTCCACAGCACTTTGCATTTTTCCATACTAAATATTATTTTAATATGTATAATGTGTGAAGCATTTGAAACCTTTTTACCTTAGCTTTTGCACTAATAATAGTTATGAACACTAGTACAGATTTGTAAAACAAAGAATTTATCTTTAATATCTCATGGCTCTAGTTTTAGCGACCATTTTTCATGACCATTGACTCGAGCTACGTGTAATTTAAGTCCTTAGAATCTTGACTATTTGATTAACAACATAACATAACATTTACATACAGGCACATACAGGCACATACATTGCTTCTGGCCCCACCACACTAATATTGTAATAATATTGTAGCTATAACGACATTGGGTATACCGAATTCCTCGAAACGTAATACGAAGTAATTACCTAAGTATTTGTTATTTATCATGCTATCAAAGCGACTGGATGCGCGATAATTCCCACTACCCATTAAAATCTTTAATCGATTCTCAAAGAATAATACAAAATGAAAGTATCAATATTTCAAAAAAAGTTTATGCAGCGGATTTATTTTCTTACAACCATGATTATAGTGAGTTTTTAGCTAGAATGACGTTAAAAATATTTCTCAAAATCTGTATTGAAATACCTACAAAGAAATATTGTGTTAATGACATCGTCACAAAATACAAACTATATTATTGTAAACATTTTTTGTGAGTGTTTGATTTCGATTGTCTTAATATTATTTCTCTTTTTAAACATAAAGTCTGTGTCATATTATTATTTCAAAATGGATACCATATTGACTGTATTAACCAAGAAACATACATATATATGATAGCCCTGAAAAGAGCTGTTGCTAAGCTCTGATGAGCTGTATAGAGCCGTAAAGCTGTTGTGGTAATCATGCCAAAGGATCTGCCATTTCTACTGAAACTTCATGGATATCCATTGATACTTCTTCCTCAACCGCTTTCTCTAGTAGGTCAATAGCTTCAGCAAATAAATTGAGCTTCTTGCATTTCGTATACTTTGGCCTCATGTGAGATAAATAGGGGTCTGAAGTTATTAAAAAGTTATGAAGAATATCTTCATTATTTTGGATCCTCCCTATTTTCCGAGTTTGTTGCTCTCTTGCATTTCTGAACTCCTTGTTTCTTGCTTCAGATGCTTCCTCAGACATTATTCCGATGGGAAGACATGAGAAATGTCTGCAAATATCCGCCCCATATATGAGCAGTTTGTGTACGCTAGCTGGCTTATTGTACCAGGGATAATGGTGGACAAAAAGCTCAGCTGTCTCTCTGCAGTATTCCCGAAAACTCTCAATTTTGATTACGTTCCCGGAAGATATTACTTGCAAGATAACAGCGAAGTGCCTTATGAGATTCTCATCAATTTTCGTGATTTGTGCACTCTTCTCGTACTCTCTAAAAAATGTTCTGGCTGCGTTTCCATCGTTGGTAGTCCCGAATCCCTGCTTTACGATGTCAATCAAGAGTCCCATCTGTTCTTTGAATTCCTGTTGGGTTAAATTCTTTCTTGCCTTCTTAAGAACTTTGTTTTCACCTCGTGCACTCCACATCTCAAAGTCCAAATTATAAGATATGTGCAATAGACACTCCATGCTTCTGATCCACATGTGAAGTGTAGAGAGTCCATACTGGTATACCTCATCCCGAACAGGTCTTGAGAATACTTGAGAGAGATTATTCATATCACTTGGCTTTGCCAGACATATAGGGCAAGTCGCTGCAGATGGAGTATCGGTGATAATTGTAGCTATCTTGCCGTCAATCATTGTCATGTGGAGATCATGTCTCGAATTCCCCACATCTGGTTACTGTAAGGTTTTGGATATCTTCCTTCATCGCAGCTTCTTCTTATTTGACGAAATCGCTGGTTTCTTTTGCAAACTTAAACTGGACAGGCCTGCAGTAAAACGTAGACGACGGTATTCCCCACATCTGGTTACTGTAAGGTTTTGGATCTCTTCCTTCATCGCAGCTTCTTCTTGTTTGACGAAATCGCTGGTTTCTTTTGCAAACTTAAACTGGACAGGCCTGCAGTAAAACGTAGACGACGGTTTTGGATCCTCCCATATTAACAACAAACCAGACTCCAGCTTCAGTGGTACAAGGCTCGTCATGAACACAGATGAGTCGTCAAAGCCCGGCAACTCGCTTTTCTGTTTGTAGTTGCTTTGTGCTGACGATCCGTCGAATCCCCATTTGCTGGTCATCTTCAACTCTCTAGTTGATAGATCTAGAGGTTCGCGAACCACTTGCAAGATCCTCTGTACAGTCAAATCAAGTAACGCTTGCAGTTTAACCTTTGCACCATCTTCAGTTATTTCAATATTAGATATATCCGGATAGCACTTGTTTTTAGCTTTTAATAACTTGTAGTATGAAGGAAGCTGTGCCGAATCCTTGATTTCTGACAAGGTAGACCTTAGTGCCAAATATTTCCATTTTGACAAGTCCAGTGAAGTAGCAAGAGCCAAAGCTTGATCTTCTTGAATAGCTTCCTTCTTCTCCTTATTGAAAAACAATGATTGAACTTCATGAGCTTGGTCAGGATTTTTCATAAGGTGTTCAATTACTTGGGCAAGGTCACTTCTTCCTTTTAACTTAAGATTAGAAACAAGAGCAAAAGACAACTCATCGTCCGAATATTCGCTCAATGTCGTTGACCGCCTTTTCTTTTGCTTGTTTCCCAGATCTGCAAATGGTTTTCTGGCTGAACTTTCTGTAGAAGTGCACATATCATGTGTGGTTGTTGATGTAGATGGAGTGGCGTAAACAATCGACTCAGGTAACTGATTTTCTTCCTCTGCAGTCTCTTCAAAAATCTCCGCAAGATTCAGATTATTGCATACAGGCCACTTGATTCTTTCCTCCAACCAATCCATATGTTTGTTCATGAATGTCTTCTGAGTTCTGTTGGCCAAGGTCCATCTTTGATTCAAGTTCACAGTGATGGATCTTGAAAACTTCAATATTTCTTCCGAATCTTGGTCAGAAACATTGAATGAAATGCAGTCCAAAATTGCTTGATATAACCTCTTGTAATCTTTCAAGTCTCCCTCTCGTAGAAATATGTAGAAATCCAAGTTGGTTCCAAATTGAGACATGATATCCAGATTCTTTCAGCGCAATAGATTTATTTGTAGATGTAGCTTCTTCAATGAATGAATTTGCAATGAAGAAAAATATCGTACGCGGCACTTAAATGTAGTTTCTACTATTCATACGTCACTTGACTCGACCAATGAGAGTCGGCTAAAGGCTTTAATGGGATGTGGCCATTTAAATATCTAAGTGATTAACTAAGTACCTACCGTACAAAGGTGGTACGGTGGGTACTTAGATAATTTCTTAGATTTGTAGGAATTCATTCATAATGAATGAACTACTCGTGACGAAAATCAAATTTGTGAGATATTAAATCCATTGTATTTTTTTTAGAAAATTATTTTGTATTTGGTCTTAAGTACATCGTTTTACAAATAAAAAATAATGTTTATAACTATCACTAGTGCTAAAGGCGGTGTCAAATAGTAAAAATTAAACACATTGTTATATTTAGTATGTAAAAATGCAAAGTGCTGTGGAAGCCAAAGCGGCAGACTTATGAACATGGTGTCAAGGCATGAAATGCTCAGAATCATGCGTACTATAACGCCTACTAGCCGCTTTGCCTAACAGTATTACCATTTGAAAGATTTTCACGTTTATAACTTTTTCTCCATACAAAAAAAATACAATATTTTTTTTCACTATGAAAACACACTTTTTAGCAAAAACGCTAAATAAAAAAGTTGTTGCTATTGTTACAAACAGTAAGTAAAAAAAAAAACAGCTTGATATCTCAACTTTGAACCCTAAGTCCACCATATTTGATTTTCGGACCACTGTGCGGCGCTCCGCTGTAGGGGACAATGCAAGTAATAGAAGTTTTCAATAGCCGGCCTCAATGACCGGGGTCTTTGTTAGGCGCTGTCATTCTGTCAGCCTATTGCCCGTAGGATGGAAATCAAGCTATCTGTAGTAAGTATATGCTATAGATAGATGTAATGTTTTACAGAAGAGAGCGATCCGATTTATTTACAAGCTAGGTAGTAGGGACTCGCCAAGAGATTTTTTCAAAGAAATCAACATCCTAACAGTTGCAAGCTAATAAATAAATAATAATAAATAAACTCACGCCCGTTATCCCCGAAGGGGTAGGCCCACGTTTTGCCGAGTTTATTAGGTCCCAAACGTGACAAGTGGCAAGCCTGTCGCCGTTATCCGGGCACAATTTATCAGCGAATGGTGTTGCTGTACAAACAAATGTACGTAACTAAATGTCATTGGTACATGCGTGGTTCGAACCCAGACCCTCATGATCGAGAAGCAAGGGTCAACCCCACTACGCCACCACCGCTTACATTTAAGCAAATTATGCAAGCTAATACATTTATGAAAATATTATGTACGTTAGGAAAAATATTAAAGACTTCGAAACACTTGGTTTATACTAGGTACTTGGTCATAACGTTAATGCTAGGAATAAACATAAATTGTCATTTCCACGATTTACACTTGCAAACGTTAATACTTCCTTTATGGGGCAGTGTATAAGGTTCTACAACAAGATACCCCAAGATATATTAGAGTTACCTCCATCGCGGTTTAAGAATTGTGTTGAGCACACTCTTTGCAAAAAAGGTTATTACAAAGTCAACGATTATTTAGAAGACAAGGATGTCTGGCATTAAATAGTAGTTTAATATTAAATTTAATCAGAGGATAATTATGTGTCTAGTGTTCAACACACCCAAGAGTTTTTTTTAATTTGTAATTTAGGCTAAAACTCTTTTGAAAAGAATAAATATGGAGTTTCTTTGTTAGTTTCTTCTCCATGTAATCTATTAATTGTGAAACTAACAACCTTGACGTTCATAAAGTAAATATTCTATTCGGATTATGAATAAAATATTTGAATTGAATTGAATTGAACTTACGTTATGATCTGCTGGATAGAGTCAACCCCAAACGTGATCCAAGTAGATTATTATGGACAGTAGCACAGTGAGGTTTGGAAATAGAGTTTGAAACTGCTTTTACGTACCGTAAAATAGGGTGAATCGGGTCGTTTTTTAACTTTGTGTCAAAATTATAGGTATGTAAAAGCAAAATAGGCTACCATTTTGTACTCTTATGTACTATTATGTGGCCGAAGAGCTTAACCATAGTCAGTAAAGACGGACCTCGTCTCTGAGGTCAGCGAATCAGAGCGAAAGCTAGTCGGACTCTTCCGCCCGAAAGTCGAGTAATAATATGTATCTAGTGCTTACGAATGTTTTATTCCCTCTTATCTCGGTTTTTCTAGTACCTAACCCCGTAGCGAATGAAGCCGTCCCGGCGATTATACCCGCAGCCCGTTGCGTCACTCTTCATAACCAAGACAGCTATTATCTGGAAGGGGATGAGGTATCTTGCTGTGTCTTGCTTGATGAACAGACCCTCGATTTGTGCATTACGATACCAGATTCGCGCTCGGGTCACGTGACTGGTTTTTTTTAACTATAATGCATTAACAGAATCTAGATACATACATACATAAGCTCAATATTAATGTAATTCATAATGTATTTGTTTGTTTTTCTGGTGTGTACAATAAAGAGTTCTAATCTAATCTAATCTCACGCCTGTATCTCAGAGGGATAAGCAGAGATCAAGGACTGCCATCCGCTATGAAGCTGACAAGTCACTAGAATCATCAGAATTGGGAGGGAAATAGACATGCAAGTTTTATTGCGTTCAACATAAGTGTCACTAGCGAGCCGTATGCTAGCTGTATCACCATTAGGTACACAGGGTACACTAAAGTACGAAAAGAGGTTGCTCTGGCCGATTCCATATTATTGAACAAAACCAATTTTCAGTAGAGTTAGGTTACGAATAGAAGAAGATAAAAAAACAGTATGAAAACTGTACACACGCCACAAAAACAAAACTAAAGTCAGCCAAAGAAAATATTTCTACATATAATTGTAAGAAAGGAAACTAAAATGTCACGGGCGGTATGCCACACTGCTGCTGAGGGTCAAGCATTCAGCGCTGATTTTCAATCAGTACCAGGAGCTGCCCCGCGAGACTGCGGCGTGGTACAACCTTAAAAAAATATTTACTACATAAAGTGGATGCTGTACAGAGTTGTTGTATACTCAGAATAATAACCTACTTATATAGGCTAAAATATGTGTTGTTTAAGGAGCTACTAGTAGATAAGTACAAAGATGCCCACGAGTCAAGTATATTACGCACCACGTCGAGCGGACGGACGTCTTTGATTGAAGTGACTGTAATTTCCTCCTATTAATCGCAGGTCCAGACAGCACAGGGATGCCGGCCTACTTTGAGACACAACTTATACGTTACAACTAGCGACCCGCCCCGGCTTCGCACGAGTGGCAAAAACGTTTCCCTGGAAATAGCTATATTAGTTCCGTGGTTAATTCTCGGAGTAATATTTTTTTACATCTTGGGTTACATGGTATGATAATGGGTAATGGGTATGGGTAATATACATCTTTATAATATGCGTAATTTGTATACATATAAAAATAGATATGTATATAAATATCGTAAGCTGCTTCTTCTTCTCCTTTTTCATATTGTTTAATTTAATTTAAGTTTAATTACGGTGTACGCTGAAAAACAGCGCTGGTAGGATAGGCATAACTATCCTGCAGCATAAGCTGAGCGTACGACCCATTATCAGATAGGCTATACTTATTATTCTAAAACATCATGTTAACTACAGCTAAGATACTATCTGATAATAAATTATTTTCATTTCATTTCATTTACATTATTCGAGATTTCGTCCGGATCCCTAAACTTTTTGAAAATCCAATACCTATAGCCTATGTTACTCACAAAGAATGTAGCTTTCTATGCTAATGGTGGCTATATTATTTAATTTTTAAAATTGGCCCAGTAGTTTCTGAACCTATTCATTACAAACTTACACACATAAAAATACTTCTATATTTCCTACTATATTTCCTCTTTACAACATTAGTAAAGAAGTATAAATAGATGTGACGTAAAGTATGGATGACCTGAAAACCGGTTTATCAGAATCGTAATTAGGTAACTACTTATAATAATCTTTTTTTTTATCATATTGTAAAGATTCAAACTACTTATACAATACAACATTGTGTAACCACCTGACAGGAGCTTTAATACGACAAGAAGTAGAATAAAGCAACTTTCGTTAGATCGTCTTCATTCCTTATTTTAATAACGCAGCTGGTATCAGTTTTACGTACTCTAATAGTCGCATTCTTTATCCATAGTGCTTGAAACCCTTAGCTCTACCTTCTTTGCGTGTTTTAGCGTAGAGAATTTTGTTTCTTAATTTCAAGTGCGTAAGTGGCAGAACCTGGGCCTAGATTCTGCTAATGCATTGTAGCACAATGACAGTTGCATGATTGCGTCGATTTCATTTCATTGCCGCTTCAAATCAACGCTCGAATGCGTATTCGTAATTCTAGGCTTCAATGGAATTAAAAACCATGTCACGTGACCCCACCATGTAACTGTAATTGAACTGTAATGCGCTAACTGAATCGAGGCCCTGGTCTCGGCCTACCCCTCCGTGACCCAGGCGTGAGTATGTATGTAAGATAACTTCTAAACGATACAATCATTTGTCCTAGTCTCAAAGGATTCCGTGCGCTTGTAGTATGGTAACCCGGCAATCATCATCATCATCATTCAGCCACATGAAGTTCACTGCTGGACATAGGCCTCCTCCATGGATTTCCAAAAAGACCGGTTGGAAGCAGTTTGCATCCAGCGTCTCCCTGCCACTTGGATGAGATCGTCTGTCTATCTTGTGGCTGGTCGTTCTACGAGACCGAATCAGAAATGATGAGGTCCGTAGACAGTACTTACTGTCTACGGACCTGGGCGGGGCACATAGCACGAAGAACTGATGGCCGATGGGGCCGAAAGGTTCTTGAATGGAGACCACATATCGGCAAGCGCAGCCCGGCAAAGCCACTATAAATTAAACAAATATTTTTAATCCAAATAAAAACAAAATGTTTACTTTATGAACTTGTAAATATGCATAAGCATCTAAATACGCCCACACTAAGCCATTTGCACAAATCAGGTACGGTGCGGCCTCTCGTCAAACCCGCGGCCTCGACTTTGATAGTCAAGCTTGTTAACCACTAGACGATCTTGACAGTCTGGTTTAAGACAGTCCTGTGATGTAAATAGTGTGTAAAGAAAAGAAGGGTAGAAGAAAATGTAAGTAACGAAATAGTGTGATATGGATCTTATTTATGAACTACTAGCTGTCGCCCGCGGTGTTACCCACGGTTCATCGATTTTCCCGTGAGAATAAGACATTTTTCCGCGGTAAAACGTAGCCTATGTGTTAATCCAGGGTGTCAGCTAACTTCATACCAAATTTTATTAAAATCGCTCCAGCCGTTTATACGTGAAGAAGTAACAAACATACACACTCACACACTCACAAACTTTCGCATTTATAATATTAGTATGACTAGCAGTGACACTATAAAACGAGATTTGTATATATTTTAGATATATATTTTTAGGTATATGTTTTTTACCGGTCGTTAAGTGATCAGAAACAATTTTTTTAAATCGATTTAGGTCGATGCAATAGGCTATTTGACAGGTTTCTCAAAACCTACTCAGATTTTTTGTTGGTGTTCATTAAGTGCTCAGAAAGTGGTAATTTTTATTCTTTGGTGTATTTCTTCTAAAAAAGGAAACAATAATTCACTTTTAAAATATACCGCCAAAACGCTATCTTGGACAATACGGTGTCGCACAGGAATCGTGACGTCAATGCTCAATTTGCTCAATAGACAAAATGTACGAACGAACGAACGACATGAATGACCGACGCCATATTTACTGACCTGTAACGTCATCACAGTTTCGGCCAATACAGCCCGTTTTGGATAAAATGGCTGCAGATAAATAATTGTATCAAATTAATTCCAGGTTTTTTTTGATAAATGCTCTGTTTTATTGTAGTCAAAATGCCTTAAAGCAGTTTTAAGACTGAAAATTTGTACAAATAAGTATAAATTTTTTTTTTAACAGTTTGTCAAATAACCTATTGAAACAATTTTCAAAGTAAGAGGTTCACACTTCTTTGAATCCCCGCTGACGATTGACCTAACTTTTCAACACGCAATTTCCTCAAGCCCCATTGAGGTCACAGCACATCGATTGTATAATATATCACATTTAACGTTATTCGAAATCAACGACCAAAGGCCATTTTATCAAAAGAAACAAAAAGTACGAAGCTCTCTGCGCTGCGCGGGCGCGACGTCAATCATACGAATCGACAGCCGATCACGCGGGTAGGGATGGGAATAGTTTTTTAATTTTGGTATCGATAAAGTGTTGAACCATTTCTGTAACATGAAATATCAATTCCTAAGATATATTAATTTATAACCTCTATTGTGTTGTGTTCAGTTGAACCGAAACCTGATGAACCTTTACATTTTGTTTTCTTATTATTTATGTAAAAGTATCTAAAGTATAGTAAAACTCATCTAAAAGTATAGTCAAACTTTATAAGAGTATATACATACATACGCTATGGCGCTCATTAGGGGAGGGCTATGTCCAGCAGTGGACTAATGTAGCCTGATGATGATGATGATGATGATGATGATGATATTTACACACAAAAACATAATTTTACGAGATAACTAAAATACTCGTATTTGAACTAAAACTTTTGTAAGCACTGCACATTGTAAATTGTTCTCTGGATACTTGATTCGCATTTTCTCGTCCCTTTCGACTCTTCCGACAAAAAATCAAGTAAGTGTATCCGCAGAATAATTTACATCTAAGATTTTATTAAATTGCTTACTATAGCATTGGTATCGTCATGATTTGATTTGATTTATTTATTGCAAGAAAAATAATTACATTACAGATAAAACTATTACGTAATTAATTGCATTAAACATTATACATTATTTACATAATAAAATTAGAATGTCAAAATTATATACATCTGAACAATTTACTCTAGATTTAATATAAAATTAAAATTAATTCAAAAACAAAATTTAAACTCATTTCGATTTCAACTTCAAAATTCTTTATTTAACAAATTAGACTGTTTTGTTTCAAGAAATTAATTAACACGTTTGCCTACCTCATGGTTCAATTCCCACTGAAGGCTATTGTGATTGGTTTGTACAAATAGTCTCAGTCTGCGTGTTATTACATCATTGTGAGGGCCTTTCCTTGTCACCATAACTCAGGGCATGATATTTTCGGACCAGGACAACTGATTAAATTGTGACAAAGTTATTATTATAAATAAAATAAAATTAAATAAAATAAAATTATTACATCTTTACTTATAATGACGACAAAATGTGACATCATGCGACTAGTATGCATTCAACAGTTATGAAAAGTGTTAAGTGGTAGAAAAAAACTCTCCAATGTCTTTAATGAGATCAAAATCTAAATATATATATACACTTTATTGCACACGAGACATTGAACAGAACATTACGTAGAAACAGTGTGTACAAAGGCGATTTATTTTGGTGTTATCCACTGTTTATCCTTTTTTATTTCGTCGTGTCTATTGTTATAATTTTAATACCCCACCGCCGCCCATTTTATTTCACCATCCTGCAGTGTCGATGTACAAGGCTGTTAATACTTATTGCGAGAATAATTCTCTTCCAGCAAATCTCGTCATCGATATCGATAAGAGCCCCTCCCTCGCAGCCTCGTTGTAGCGGTATTATCATGTCCAAGTGTGAGATATCTCGGCTGCAACCGCGGGATGTCATCCTCAATCATATCCCTGCGCGCGCGCATCGCGCCGAAACACGCATGGTCGCAGGGCTGCTACACACAGTACTTTTAAAAATAGCATGACGTTAAAAGTCAATGTACATAGTTAACTTTGAAGATGGAGGAAACAATCAAAACAAGTTGTAAATATACAAACTAACCTAAAATATACATTTAATTAAAAAAAATCACTTAAACTATACCACGTATAAAATATATAAATATGTTAATTGATATATATTATTTATTTTGAAAATTGCTTAGATTTCATTGCATGATCTATAGATAACAGTCTTATTTATAAAGAAACAGGATTGTTTAAAACAATAAGGTACAGTTTAAATAGTCTTTGTGTCTTTGTGAGGTTATCACAGACTATTTAAACTGCTGTCTCATAGGAATCGTGTTCTATAAATAACATCATTAAACAAACATACCTAACTAAAAAGGCTTTTATTATGTACTCATACTACTTAACAGAGGGTTGCTTGAATACTAGTAGAGTAGACTCTACGTATGGTACTTATTATGCTAAAAAGTCTCTGTCTAATAGAAATAGATTCCAAACTCGGAACCGGTGGCCTTCCAACTCAAGGATTCTGTTCCAGACGGAATGGAAAATCAATTTTTATTTACTCATGTCGTGCCAACCCTGCGTAAAATTCGGCCAGCCGACTTGACGACGCGTTTCCGTATAAAAGTGTGTCCTTGGACGGGATTTCGGCAATCTCACCGCGGACCTTGAGACTGTACAACGATGAGGGGACTGAAGCTCGCTGTCCTTGTAAGTACCTGACTTACTAGGTACTTAAGTACCTCTTTGATCAGAAAATTACTTGTATTTTGTACTTCAAAATCACTTGTCTTCGTCGTCTATTTGGGCTATATTTTACAATTAATTAATATATTCAATTCCTAGTCACATTCATCATCATCAACCCATTATGTCCCCACCAAGAGGCACGAGTCTCTTCCTTGAGGAAGGTATAGGCCATACTCCACCACGGGGGCCAAGTCCGGATTGGTGGAGGTTTGTAAGACTAGTGGCTGGTCTTACTGTCAGAAGTTTTCAAGCCGCCCTAAGGCCTCTGACTTGGCTTAACGACTGCCATCTATCGACGGCAGCCGGCACCAACTGCTTAACGTGCCTTGCGAAGCACGGAACCGCTCGGAAAAATGCCACTAGCGTTAGTCATAGACGGTGACCCATCCATGGACTGAACGCGCCGTATGTTGCTTAACCTTAGTGATCGTTTAAGATCACTCAGGCAGCCCAGGCTACGAGCGATTCGTCAAAGTCCTAGTCACATTCATCAAAAGGTAAAAGGCAGAAACACATTGTTGAAACGCGACGCGACCCGATGCAACGTGACGCACTATTTTCTATCAGAATAATATTAGGCATGGCGTGTTAGTAAAAGACATTTTAAACATTTAGGTACATACAGGCACATAAATTGCTTCTGGCCCCACAATAAGATACCTTGTGTCGTGGGAACTAGAAACAGCGGCGTCACAAACATGTAAACATCCAAGACCTGGGGTTTTTGTCCCCAGCCGGGATTCGACCCCGGGACCTCTCGCATAGGCTGATGCACTAACCGCTGCGCCACAGACGTCGTCGTGTGCACGATGCACATAGGGTGACGATACGTGATGTTGCGTCGCGTTTCAATAGTCTCTTTCCGCCTTAGTGAGAGCCTGAATATCTGTCACACAAACTCCACTCACAAGAAAAACTCTTGACTACTCAAATTTACCGACTATACTATGTGTCCTGATACCTAAGTGAACTGTGAAAAGGAAATAACCAAATTACTTACTTATTCCTAGTTACTTAAAAGAACTTGTAATTATTTCTTTTAATTTCTCCATTTCCTTCTCCTGGTAGTTTCTTGCCGTTGGCTTCATAAACCACGCGACGCCATCGATGTTCAATAAGGAGGCGCGCACGGGGCTGCACATCCCGGAGAAGATCATAGGGGGCGTGATCGACATAGTGCACAGCCACAAAAACAAACCAGCGCCCACCCAGAGCCAGGGGAGCTACCAACACCAGCAACAGACCCAAGTGCAAGGCTTCCCGCCCAACTATCCTCAATACCCTCAACCTTGGACCCCTCAGCAGAACTACCCAAACAACATGGGCTACAACCCTCAGTACCAAGGACAGTATCAATCCCAAGGGCAATACAACGGCAACTCCAACAACGGAAACTTTCAAAACGGGGCTGGACACTTTGCCCATACAAACGGAGGTAACTTTGCCCAAAGCTCCAACCAAGGGCAGTTCCAAGGGCAAAACCAGTACTACCCTCAACAAGGGAGTCAGACCGGAAACTACGGAGGCATTAGCCAGAGTCAAGGCAATTACCAAGGCAACTACAGCCCCGCCAACCAAGGCCCTAGTAATCAGGGTCAATACCAGCCAGTCTACCCCCAGACCGGTTACCCAGGACAGAGCCAAGGGCAGTACCAGCAGGGAAGTCAGACTATGGGCGGGAGTCACATTTCCTCGACAGTCCAGAACCAGGGAAGCCACATGACGCCACCAGGCCAAGGTGGGAGCCATATGACGTCCGGCCAGTCTCAGATCTCCAACGGGAATCATATGACGCCTGGCGGGTCGAATCACATGAGCTCCGGGAGTCACATGACGTCAGGGACCCAGGGGCAGTGGGTTAACGGCAACGGTGGGCCCACATGCGTGTGCCAGGCGTGGACGCCGCCTCCCGGCGCGGTGGACGACGGCATGCCTGCTGCTACTGGCCATGCAGCACCGACTGACGTTAAGGAATAAACGCAAAACTTAAAGTGGCGGTAGTCAATAAGTTTTCACGTAAAGCTTGCCTTGAAAATACTTTTTTTACGGCCATCTGTCTATGGTCGTCACAGCAACAACAAAAAATATCGTTGAGACAGACACGCACACACGCCTACGTGTTTTCGCAATTTTCTAAGTTAATCTTCTGTATTTCCAATGTTCATGTCAGAATGTTGGGAGCGCATCGGTATCACAGTCGACAGCGCATCGATCGTTACATTACTTTTGTTAGTTATCGGCAACGAGTGTACTAGTTCACATTCTTCACATTCGAGATGTCCTGAGTATACCTAACACCGGGAATTTTATTGATAGCACGCTATCCACTATAGCAATTCCTTACTTATTTTGTTACTTTTCAATACATGAATAGCACAATACTAAATTACGATTTTTTATAAGTGACATCGCATTATTAAAGCCAACTATTAGTGTGGAGAGATTGTTTAGCCGCAAAATGCTCTCTTTTAGACAATACTTTGAATGCGTAGCTCGAGCCCAATTAACACAGCCAAGAGTTAAAAAAAAATTATAATTAAGGTGGGCTTAATGTACACACAAAAATTAGCAAAGTCTTTGAGCTACCGATTGTATAGAAATGAAACAAAAGTAACAAAGTGCGATAGTGGGCATCGTGCTATCAAACTGATACTGGCGGGTCCAATATAAACTACGGCGCATTCCGTCAGACCCCGTAGACCCGCCGACAGTCTTGCAACGGCACTTTGAATCAAATTTTAAAGATAATACATACCACAGCTCTGCTGTATCAGCATGTTTTATTCTTTGAAAATTGTGATAACTTCAAATATTACTCCGTGAATAACTAATTAAGCTGTGAAAGAAAAATGATCTAGGCCTGAGGGGTTACATGCATGATTCTCAAGTGTAATTGTCGACATATTGTTCACATACTCGTATTTCAGTCCATAACGGATTAGCTTGAAATGGCCAATACGCTAAAGGCACGATTTCTTTTAGAGCTTGCCCTACAGTTGGACGGGTATAGGCTACTTATGTTATCATCGGTAATGTAAAAACTCCAACTTGTGTGTGAGCATTAAATTACAGATCGTACGATAAATAGTAAATGTGTGCCAGATGCCATTATGATGCTATTTACTAAGTAGATTCATAGTTAAATTTTAGAATAGTGTTGTACTGTTGCTACGTATTTATGTGGGATTTAATTGTTTTGGTTCTGGATTTAATTATTTAACGGTGTTGGTTCGTTAATAACTGATCTCTTTGTCTTCGTGAATATTTCTAGACGCGACAGGCACTAGGCTTAAGACTTTCAAACATTTTCATTACTCTATTTTGTACAAGTAATGTTGGATAAATACTTTTGGTCATAATCGGCTTCTGTAGAAGCGACATCATGTTTTAAGTATGATGGACTTTAGTACCTTGTCTCGTCTAGATTGCAAGCTCCATATTGTTAAGTAGATTATTAAGCTATGATTAAACGGTCTTGTAAGTATTTATTTTCAAATGACGTCTATATTATTTTACGACCCTCTTCCCAGTTGGTTATATAGGTTAAATCATGAAGCGCCATCTTTAAAAACACTCCGTAATTTTTCAACAAGATCTCTCCCATCTCGGTCAATTCCATCTCAGTTTGCTTAAGTTTTTAAACTCTACCCAGAGATGGCGACTCTCAAGTCTCAAAAAAATCGCAGGAAATCCAGCAATGCCAATTATTCCTTTTCAGAAGTTACCTAAGTTGCTAAGTACAGAGATTAGTTATGGAAAATAAACACCCTAAAAACGTTATAAATGTAAAATAACTTTTATGTGAGGTAAGAACAGAGCTTGAAACGGTATAAACCTAAAAATGAATATGTAGGTATAACCTACTTTATGGCATTAGCAAAACCTCAATCGATGGACTTGCAGCGACGCACTGGAAGCACCATCGACCTGTGTTACCATCCGGCCTATAAATGCACCTGCAGGTTTCCCAGCACGCTATTTTAACCCTTAACGACTGGACTACAAACTATAAATTGCGAAAAGCTGCTCGATCCTTAGTTTTCCTTCAGCGGAAACTGCACGCCTACTCTGAATTTGGATGCTGAGAAAACTAGTCGTTTGATGATTTCCGTAAAAGTATTGGAAAACACTGCCATTTCCAGGCTAGTGTATTATTATTATTATTATTTTACATACCGGCACATACTTTGCTTCTGGCCCCAAACTAGGATACCCTGTGTCGTGGGAACCAGAAACAGCGACGTCACAAACATGTAAACATCCAAGACCTGGACTTTTTTTTTTTCTCCAGCTGGGAATCGAACCCGGGACCCCTCGCATGGTAAGCAGATGCCCTAACCACTACGCCACAGAGGTCGTCGCTATTAGGTAGGTACTATGTGTCTGCATTGAAATAAAACAGAAATCTTCACTTTTATGACCCTATGTTGCTTAACCTTCGTGATCGTTTAAGATCCCTCAGGCGGCCGGGGCTAACAGAGATTCAAATGTGCATAGTACAATTAAAAATTTTTTTAGAGTAAAATATAATCACTGATGCATAAAATGTTTTCCGCAAACGCACTACATTATTGGATACTATCAAATTGATAAACCATATTTATGTCATGTGTTGGTATAAAGCAGTTTCAGATTTCAGTTACATTCATGTAGGTATGAGCGAGGCGCTCGATTTTGTGAGTCATAAAAGATTGTTAAAAAAATTATAAAAATATGGTAAACGGGGTCCTTTCACAAAATGAATCTCTTCATATTATTTATTAATACTACATAATACTTCATAATATTTAAACCTACGAAAGCCTACGAAAGTCTAATTCTAAGATATTGTTCAAAATCATGAGGAAGATTCTGGAGCCAACGAGGAGGGAAGATGGTAGTTGGAGAGTTAAAAAGAACCAGGAAATCGAAGACCTAATTTCCGAACCCAACACCATCGGAGAAACGAAAGCCCACCGAATCCGTTGGCTTGGTCACGTGGAAAGACCGGAAGGGGACCGAGCAGTTAAGAGAGCATACTCGGGGCTTATAAGCGGCCAAAGACCGGTGGGCCGCCCCAGACATTTTTGGAAGGATGAAGTGGCCCAGGAACTGCGCGAGCTCCAGGCAGGCGACTGGCAATAGACCGCGCAGGACAGAGACGAGTGGCGACTTCTTGTGTCGGAGGCCAAGACCCACTTCGGGTCGCTGAGCCAGCGCAGTAAGTAAGTAGTAGCAACACCACTCGCTAACAGTGCAGAAAAATCTCGTGAGGTAACCTGCGTGTCTGAGCTATTCAATACCTCAGCACTTGAAATCTCCAATCCGCGGTGGGCACGCGCCATCTCTAAGAGAAGGCCTGTGCCCTGAGTGGCACGTATATTCTCGTGTAGCGGGTTCGATTCCCGGTTCAAGCATTATAAAAAAATCTATCATCATCATCACCAGGCTATATTAGTCCACTGCTGGACATAGCACTCCCCTACTGAGCGCCACAGCGCCCTGTCTTCAGCTTGCCGCATCAAGCATCTGCATGCAGTTTTTCGCAGATCGTCATCCCACCTGGTTAGAGGGCGTCCTACACTACGTTTGCCGAGTCGCGGTCTCCACTCAAGAAAAAAATCTATGAATGCCGTTTAAATTTTTTTTTTTTAATTAAAATAATGCCTTCTTTCAGTAAAATGTTCCATCTACAATATTCAAGGTACTCTCCCTCCATGTGGCATAGCAGTGGGACGCCCTGTATACAGGCTGCTTACAAATTGCCTTACATAGGGAGCAGTCATCGAGCAGCGAACGTGCTACGTATGTAGAGTCGTGACTGCGGAGAATGGGAGAAGTCGACACCAGATTTATGAAGCACTGGAGCCAATTGCATTTTAATGGAAATAGTACCTTCCAAGGCACGTTAAACAGTTGGTGCCGGCTGCCGTTAAGCCAATTTAGAGGCCTTAGGGCGGCTTGAAAACTTCTGACAGTAAGACCAGCCACTAGTCTTACAAGCCTCCACCAATACGGACTTGACCCCCGTTAGGTTTTCTTTTTTATCGTTTTTTTTTTCTTGGATATCAGTGTTTTGAAATAAACAAACGGGTTTTTGTATATGGTATAATAATGTCTCCTTTCCTCTTCTAAGAAGAAAACGTACACACGCCTCCGCAGAAACTACGAAAAATACTTTCTATTTAATATTTATAACATAAGATAAGAATTTTCTTTATTGCACACTGAAAAAAAAACAAAAAAAAAACACAAAGGTATTCTCATTCGCGATTCTAGTGACGCTTCCAGACATGTCCCAGCCGTTTCGCAGTAGCCCCCACATCCGAGTTCCCCACTGGCGGACATGCGCATTGGGGCGGGTTGCGTAACCGTTACGTAACCGGGGGTTGGGGGGCGAGCGGCCGGCCCGGGCCGCCGCCGCCAATCGATCTCCGGCAGTCTCGCGGCAACCATGGCGGACAAGAAAGTCGTCGAGCAATACTACGCGCCGCCGCCGGACCTTGGGAAATGGGAGTCCTTCCGGATATTCCTGTACAACGGCGAGACTGGCCAGTTCCTCGGCCGCACGGGCAGCAGCTGGGGTGAGTATGAAGTCGCACGTTTGAGACCCATTTGTAGCACATAGGCTTGTGGTGGAGTGGAGCCCCGACATGATGCCGGTAAGAAAAGGTCAATTTGTCAGGTGGTGGTGCTGGAGGTATGCGTAAGGGCGGCATGGAGGTGGGTGGCTTATGCAACGCTTAATGGAATGGCTCTAACTGTAGGTCAAATGTCAAAGGGTGAAACTGAAGAATTATGTAAAGCCACTCGGTGTGGGATCAATAGGTACCTATAGTCCCCCTAAAGTCTTTGTTTCTGAGTGAAATCTTGAAAGTGATTTTGATAAATTCTTTAGCGCAAATTCTGTTGTTTTAGTAGCGTACTTTGGTGATTATATTTCTTAAGCAAAATTTAATGTTTAATATTTCAAAGGGCCACCTTCTGAATTGAGAATTTCGCTAAGTAACTACTTAACTGTAGTGCTGTTTCGTCAAATTTCTCGGGAAAGAGGGTGACGGATGGTTACTTAAGTATTTACTTAGTGAAATTCTCAATTCAGAAATCGGCCCATAATGTAAGCAACTAATTTTTGTTAACAAAATCAAGAGATAATGATGTTAAATCAGCTGTGGTCCCCAAATGTTATTGAATAGGCAGTAAAAAAACCCGGTGCTCCATCCCCTTTGCAGGGCAGCTGCGCGCGCTTTTGGTCCTTCATCCGATCGATCGAAGGACGTACCTTTTGTACTCTACACCACTTGATATTTCGCGAATATCGCCTTTATTCCTTGGGCAATAAGACCGCCGTATCGGAGCGTGCTTTGGTCTATTTTAGCCTGCAGCGTATCAATTATTAACGATAGCGCTAATGAGGTCTGGAATAGACAATCGAGGTTAAGCTTCAACCGACAGTTTTAAGAATATTTGCCAAATATATGTAGATGGTACGTTTTTGTAGTCAGTAAGGGACTAACAAGACGAGAACGAATGCTCGCACCCTCGGTGCTCTGACGAACAAATGATGCACACATGTATGTATGCATCTGTACATACAAGCTCTTGGGACGTAATTACAAAGTACAGATTTTCGTGGCTTTTTTTTTCATTTGTGCCCATGCTTCTTGCCTAATTCCATAACTCTAGGTCAAAAAGAAGTAACAGCTGTTCAAAGAATTAGGTATATCAAAACCTACAGGCAGAAATTTATGGTTATAGCGAGATACTAGTACAAAAAATGTCATATATAAATTATTATTTTTACACATTTTTATGGGATTCATCTATCTGCACATGAAAAAAGAGGGTGTAAGGGCCAGATTTACCCTTTGAGTGAACCCTAAAACGAAAAGTCCCTCTGTCCAGATAGGATAATAATGTAAAGAAGAAGAGTATCTCTGCAGTAAGTCGTAATAAAACACTTGTCTCCGTCAAAGTACTTATTATTCATACTTGACGACAGCGAAAAAACGTGTTGCTATGGACTTCAGCAACCAATCCTAAATCAATATCCATCTCTCCCACCTATTCCTAGTAGTCTGACAACCTGTAAATTATAGCAGTCATCTCTAATAAACAAAGTACTTATCTCGATTTGCTGCTGGCTGTACCTATCCAGGTTTGAGCTAAAAGACAAACGGATCAATCCAGGCGTCTAGGCGTCGATGGGGCTGCGCCAGGGTTGGACGTAAGCCCTAAAGCCTTCCGGGGCGAGGAAGGAGGCGACCGCTCTGCGCATGCCCGGGGTGGCATGAATATCGGTGGAAAGCTAGTGCTAGACTTTTGAAGCCCGGTTATGCAATGCGGTTGTTTTTGCTTTGGGCGTCCGCTATACAGGTTTTACCTAGTGCGGGGCCCGCTGTGTATCGCTCATGTAAAATTATTTTAAGGCAATAAATATTTTTGGATTTGTATTTGTATTTCGAAACTAAAGGATTATACATAAATTTGCTTTGTCCTACACAAAATATACACAAACACAAGCTTTTGTCAATCATGACTAGAGCGCGACTTAAAGCTGCTGTTTCAAATAACTATTATTTAATAAGGAATTTAGGAAGGTCGCGTTGGTTTACATTGCTTTCAGCTGAACCTAATTCGAAAATTCTAGCTGTAAAAGTGCGCTTCAGACTACGAATTCTCATTGATTTCCTTCGACAATTAATTGTCATATGTTATAGATTGTTTTACGGATACTTACTTAGTTTTAGTCCAAAAAATTGTAATAAAAGTAAGGAATTATTTTCCGATGCCTTTCTCTCCAATACAAATAGTGCTCGAAGGCAGCGGCTAACATTGGACACTTACATTCAGCAAACAGAATGTAAATTCTTTACGTTGAAATAAATAATGTTGATTTGATTTTGACTTTATTTGTGACAAACTATTTCACAGGAAATGGATTAACCTAACAGTAAAAAAATCAAAGTAACCTCTCAGTTATGACGATCTATCAAGTTTTTCAATAAAGGATGGTTGATTGGTTTCGACGTGTGGAGATGATGAAGGAAGAGAGACTGATGAAGAAATCGAGCGAATGTGAATGGAAGGACCGGTAAGGGACACCCCAGGCGGACACACTTCGACCAAATATGCTAATTAGCAAAAGGCAAGATAAAAAGTACCCGCAAGTTGCGTGCGTGCATCCAACGACTAATGACTGTCGATGATCTATCTAGTGATCTAGTGATCTGTCAGGATCGTGGCAAGTGGCAGTCCCTGGTCTCTGCCTACCCCTCTGGGATACAGGCGATTCAATTCTTCATTGCAGAGAAAACAATTTGATTGTTTGTACAAAGACGCACTTAATGATAAATAATATTTCCTACCCGCCGAACTTTGGTCTCTTTATAGAGTGGCTAGGCAAGGCACGATAATTTATAAGTACACATGCTTAAGATAATAAAGTACATAAATTACTTAACAATACTTAACTTCATTATGCAAGCACTTAAGTATCAATCGGTCTCCTCATATTTCTAAAATGACTGACATAAAGCGACTCTTCAGTGACATCCTCGATTCGGAAACCGACGGTAAGTCGGTAAGTGTGCTTTGGGTCACAATTCAAGGGACGGGTCGGCTATAAGCTCAAGTCGAAATTTGTGCAACCAAAAGAGACCAAAAGATGCATATTAGTTGACTGATTGATCCGTTGATTGATTATTATGTTTATATGTATAGTTGTATATTTAATTTATAGCTTCACCTATATTTTCAAGGTTAGGTTGAGTTATATGGATTTTATAGGATTTTTTTATTTTTGGATATAGCGGTGGTGGCGTAGTGGGGTTGACCCTTGCTTCTCGATCATGAGGGTCTGGGTTCGAACCACGCATGTACCAATGACTTTTAGTTACGTACATTTGTTTGTACAGCAACACCATTCGCTGATAAATTGTGCCCGGATAACGGCGACAGGCTTGCCACTTGTCACGTTTGGGACCTAATAAACTCGGCAAAACGTGGGTCCAGTTCTAGAGACTGGTGCCTCTGCCTACCCCTTCGGGGATAACGGGCGTGAGTTTATTATTATTTTTATTATTATTTATATGGATTTTATGGTCCGAAATAAACAATTTTTAATATTTAAAAAAACTGTGCTGTTATTACTGTTTTGACATTAGAAAGTGTTGCTTGCACTCACTAACTTTCGTCTAGGTCTAGGTACTAGATGATGTAGTGTACTTGTACCTGCCTAGTCCAAGGCGAAGCTGTGATAGCTAAATGTAACTGGGTCACAGAGACACTAATGATGAGCAAGCGAAGAATGACACCGATGCGCTAAACAGGAGCTGTTATGAAATCCTAATATAGATCTCGAGAAAACAACTTGTGACTAAGTGATCGGGAATTATGAACCCATAGTGCTGATGCAGCGGCAATTATATTTTTATCTGCAACTATTTGCGATTGTAGATACCCTTTAGGACCAAGCCAATGGGGGCATATGTATTTAAAAAAAGCGGCCAAGTGCGAGTCGGACTCGCCCATGAAGGGTTTCGTAGCAGCAAGCAGTTTTTTTTTTCATTTTTATATTTGAGTTGATTGAATGAAAGGTAAATTGCGGGATACGACTTATGGCATATTAAAAGAAACTACTTACTCGATCTTTAGGTACTACTAGATTTTTGGTAGTAAAGTTTGCATAGTAAGTAATGAAAAAAAAATTGAGTTTCAGTTCTAAGTATGGGGAACTCCCATTTATTGTTTTTGTTTTTCTATTTTTGTGTGAAAATTTTAATGGTGTCCACAGAATACATCTGGTACTTAACGAAGTTTCAATAGTTCTTATAGTTTCGGATAAAAGTGTTTTTCGGATTATAAAAGACATGTTTTGGGGAAGTGTCATGTTGGGTCACACTATTTTGTCGCACCTGGGGTTTTGAGGTAGCATTAATATTCAGCAGTAGATGAGAATGGGCCGATTGATTGATACTTCAGAGTGCTGATTGAAAAAGTGGTGATAAATTTCTTGTGTAAAATGCGGTCAGTGTTTGCGGAAAGGAAGTCATTATCGGTCTCCACTTGCAGTCACTGTAGTCGCCGGCAGACCCAATTAATTGTGTCGGGATGATGCATTCGCTCTTATACATGCATTGGCATGTAGGCTGCGGTCAACTACACTAAGGATGAAAGTAACCAAAAGCTGCAAGCCAACTTAAAACATGTCCAATATGTTTCAAGTAATTTTTGTGGTAAATTAAATTGGTGTTGCAATTGAAATTTGAAGCACTTACCCTTTGTTGAAAATTCTCTCAGCATTTTAAATTGTGTTCCCTTACAATAACATTATTAACGCTTGACCTGGTCCCAAATTACCCTATGCTATGGTAACCAGGCAAGGACACAATGTATGTGACTGAATGTAAAAGTTTAGGTTGCATTTCGGTTTGAGTAATTAATTTTTCACCTTTTCATACTCCTGGTAACTTTGTGCAAAGTGGTTTAAATAAATATATTTTAAATGTTCTTACCATGTTCTTACTGTTAACTCTTAGCTAAGACAACTTATGTTATTTTCCCCCACTTCTTTCCGCAGCCAAAATCCTGCTGTTCTACCTGATCTTCTATGCGGCGCTGGTTGGCTTCTTTGCCGCCATGTTGGCTGTGTTCTATCAGACTCTGGATAGCAAGGTGCCAAAGTGGCAGCTGGATGCCTCCATCATAGGAAGCAACCCTGGTAAGGACTCTGGTACTATCCCACGGTCATCATGGGATTTAGAAGAAAATTAAAAATTGTCAATCGTTAAAACTCCCAAGAAAATCAAACAGTAGCAAACAGCAAATAATAATTTTCACTCTGTGAGAAGAAAATAAAAAAAATACTCACTTACTTTATTTTCTTGATCTGAATCTAGGAACACAGGGTGTTACGGTAACCAGGCAAGATTGGAATCACAAATATGAAATACACCCCGTACTTGATTTGTGCCCGTTTAATCAATCAAGTATGGCGTCCTCCAGATGACCTCAGCTTTGGTAGTCGAGCGTGTTACTACTAGACCAAATAATGTTTGCTAGCCAGGGAATTGTTGCCAGGTGGAGCGGAAGAGAGCTTGACATAGCCCACCCACTAAATGGAGTGACCAGCCCCCTTAGCATGATCTCTGATCCCGCGCGGGAGAAGTAGAGAAACAATCGCTTCTATCCTGCGCTCACTTAGCTGTCTTTATCTATTTTCGCGCGCGGGATAACAGATCATGCTAAGGGGCAGATCAGTAATTAGAGGAACAACTCTTAGGAGGTCCGCACAGCAAGATCCAGATGGAGAGCACTCTAAGCCCATCCCCGTCAAAGCGGTCACGAACCTCATTGAGAGACCGACTAATTGGGTTGGAAATTCAAAGGCCAATTAAAAGGCTTTCACATTACTTTCCTGATACGCTTTTCTAGTTTGGCTGGTGTCTGATTAAGTGTCTTTCTTTTGCAGGTCTGGGCTTCAGGCCGACGCCGGACTCAGACAACGTGGAGAGCACCCTGATCTATTACCGCGCCAATGACAAAGGCTCCGTGCTCAAGTGGTCCTCAGTCATTGACCAGTTCCTCGCGCGTACGTACACCTATTACGTCTATACATGACCGCCTTATCCGGAATAGGCCGGATTTAGATTAACACTAAAATAAAGTTTGTTGCCATTCGTAATCGAGCTGAAAGTAAGTAAGTACTTAAACACATTTGGTAACTATTTCTTGTACACACCAGAAAAAAAAAATAAGATGGATAGTATAATAAGAACTGTGTTTCATTATAATTGGTTAAAGTTACCTTAATAAATGTATCATTAACTTAATTTTGATGTATCTATTAGTACCTACTTACTATTAACTGTTGTGGAACCAAATAAAATAAGAACCAATCATTTACGGCCTATGTACAAATAAGAGGCTAATCTTTTTTTGTACAGCGACATGTTGAAGTCGCGCTGGGTATTCAAAAGACAGCCAGCTAAAATGAGCGATGAAAGCCTTGCCAAATGTCCAAAATTGTTTGAAATTGAAATTTGAAATTGTAAGCTTAGGTTAAGAAAATCAAGAAGACTCAGAAGAAAAGAATAACGAAGAACAAGAAGACTCGAAGACAGAAGAAAAAGGGATGTACGGTGTCACTGTCGTGTTCCAAACCTAACGGTAATGCAACATGACAGTGGTGCCGTCTGTCTCTAGAATAACAACAGTCGCCGCTCGAAAGCCGCTCAAGAATACTGCTCATTCTATGCCAGGCGTATACAACATATCTAAGAAATGCGTCCCTGGTGCGCCGGGTTCGTGCCAACGTTCTTGGTAGGACTGCCGATAGATTAGATTATTCCTTCCCCTCATCCCCATGGGATTAGGCTGCAGAGAGTGAGGGAGAGAGTTGATTTGTTATTTATATGTAGGTACAAATTTCCAATGTACCATATTTACTGACACTAAACTGTACTGACAAAATATGGATGCAATGTTCTGAAATAAAAATAAATGACAATAATAATATACGAAAAGCGTCGAAAGAGGTCATAAATAAATTACGTCACACGAATTTCATGGTTTGTGACCTCTCCCCCCGGCCTTGTCACAGCTGATCACTGAATCTCCTCCCTAGTGTGACGTGACATATTTTGCAATTTTGACATTTTGAAATTATTTAATTAAAACGGCAGTTCCCAATTTAGTTTTATTTCCGATAGAGCTGCAAATAGAGTTAGCAAACATTCGATTATAATTGTTATTAATTATTAATTTCGATTATAATTGATTTTTAAATGTGATGTCACGAAATGTAGGACCCCTCTCACCAACTTGTCACATAATATCACACTTCGTTGATAATTTATGGATGGCCCAAAGGCATGTTACAGGCCTATTATGATTTTCTATTTGGACACATGATACCTACAACTTCAATGTCTTCACGACCTTGTGCAGATTCATCGTTCATTATACAGATGTTCCAAACTCAATAAATTTCTTATTACACCAATTTGTACAAGTTACTTGTTAAACGTAAGTTTCGCCGAATTCTTCTTGATGGACATCGGAACAACAATTTTAGTAATAAATTTAGCCCTGTCATTATTTTTATTAAAAGGATTTTTTATTGATGAATGAGATTATTGATTGACTAAAAGAATGCATTTTAATAACTACAAAAAAGTTTTTAAGAACAACTTTGCTGAGGTGCTAATATTATTATCGTTAATGTTAAATGATTATTTATAAATCTATTATATTCTCAATTGGAAAAAATGTATTGATTTATTAATTTTATTTGTAGTTCTAAGTGTTTTAGCAGTAAGACATGCATGGTATGTTTTTTTTAGGTATATGGTGTGAAAGGTGCTTCAAAAACCAACGCTGTTTCGAAAAAAAAACAGCAAACCTTCAAATAGCATCATTGTCACACACACTATGTAACTCCACATGTATTCTTTCATTCATACATTCATTCAGATAACCCAAAGGTAACCAGAGGACATTATTTCTACCCATATTTTCTAGGTCCTTTTTTAACTTAACCCTAACTCGCGGTGTATTCCTCTCATTGACCTCCCCTCAAAACCTCCCTCACTAGTCCCATTATCTCCTCCAGAATACCGCAAGAAGGGCAGCGGCAGCGGCGAGATGGCGGGGGCGGAGAACCGCGTGCCTTGCTCGGCGACGTCGGCCCAACTCAGCGACAAGCAAGTCTGTGACGTCCCCGTCGACGACTTCCATCCCTGCACCAGCGGGAACCAGTACAACTATGAAGAGGGCGGCCCTTGCGTCTTCCTCAAGCTCAACAAAGTGAGAGACGAGCTGGGAAATAATTAAAAAAATATGTTAGGGGAGAGGTGAACACAATTCCACAGAACACCATTTTTGTCAATGTGTGGGACCGTTGATTAATCAAGTCAGGACATATAGATATAGAACACATTTGAATAAAATAATAATGAATATGTACATACAATGGATACAGGAAATTGCATAGATGTTTACCGTGTACATATATCTGTGCAAAATTGATAAGTCACTGAAGGGATAGATAAATTCACAACTAGCATCTGAGTTACTTTTCCGTTTTAATCTTGGTCTGCGGTTCTTATAAATTTCTACCTTCCTTCCAAGATCTTCAACTGGTTGCCGCAAGTGTACAACAACACCGAGAACCTGCCCCATCAGATGCCAGAGGATCTCAAGCAGCACATCAAGATGGTCGTGAGTATCTCTCCCCTCACCATCATCATCATCAGCCCACCACTGCCAACTGCTGGATATAGGCCATCTCTTCCCTCAAATTAAGAAAATACCTCTGGTCTCCAGTGATCATTGAAAAGAGAGCAAATATAAGGCCGTCTGCTCACACAGAATCCACAGAAGAACCCGAGTTGTCAAAATAGCTCGAAGAATTGCTCAGTTGAAGTGGCAGTGGGCGGGGCACATAGCTTGGAGAACTGATGACCGTTGGGGGGGAAAAGTTCTGACCTGGCGACCATGAACCGGACGGCTCAGCGTAGGCCCCCCGCCAGATAGTCTGACGACCTGGTTACGGTGGCGGGGAGTCGCTGGATGCGGGCGCCACTACACCGGGAAACTTAGAAAACCACGAGGAAGGCATGTGTCCTGCAGTGGACTTCAAATGGCCGATGATGATGATGATCATGAGAATCTCCGTTCAACATTTTTCAGGGCGATTCTCTAGTTACATCCATGAAATTGGACGCAGAGAAGCAGAATTATCCAGTCTGTGTATAGGCTATACATACTCTCTACAATTTCAGCTCCCGAATAATTTTATCCAGTTTTGTAATTGCATGTACGTAGGTTAATTAATGTTGCAAAGAAATTATTATTATTCATTTTATCCATATTTTTGGTCACAAGCCATTCTCACACAATATGCACATACATAGACATACCTGCGCTGTATCTCCGAAGGTAAGCGGAATTGCCAATTACCACGTTTCCTGACCAACCACATTCGCTTCTTATGAATTCATTACTCGCCACTCTCCACCAGTCTGAAATAAATACAATCTCTGTATAAATTCTAAAGCGTGTGTCGTCTCTCCCCAGTCTGGTAAACCAGAAGCAAACACGGTGTGGGTGTCGTGCGAAGGCGAGAACCCAGCTGACGTGGAGAACATTGGCCCGGTGCAGTACATCCCGCGACGGGGCTTCCCCGCCTTCTACTATCCCTTCACCAACAAGGAGGGATACCTCAGCCCACTTGTCGCCGTGCTCTTCGAAAGGCCCAGAAGTACAAAAACCAGAATTTTTACACCCAAAATCTTTTTGACAAGGTCACGCGGCAGCCTCTCACGCTAATTAATCTTGTCTTAAATATAAGCCTAGCTGACCTGGCATAACGTGAGGGTTGCCCGAGCATTTCGTTATATTAGTCCCCCAGGAACCTTGCTAACACTGGCATCTCCTCCCACAGCGGGCGTGTTGATCAACATTGAGTGCAGGGCGTGGGCGAAGAACATCTTCTACGACCGATACGAGCGGCGCGGCAACGTGCACTTCGAGCTGATGGTGGACCGCGCGTAGAGCTGGCGCCAGCGGCGGTAGAGCTATAGCCACGTAGTCGGCGGTTTTTTTCTTATATTCGTTTTAGAATAGCCCGCGCTGCAGCGCGTTGGCGCAAAGTAAAATACGCGAGGACATACTCAACCAAGCCCCGGCCAGAGAACCATGTGGCTCCTCAGACTATTGTATTTTATTTTGTGCCGCAGGAGGGCGGGCGACACCTCGTTGATGTTTGGTTTCACGCTTCTCAGATGAGATTGATAAGCTAATTTGATTGAAATATTTATGGATTAAATTATATTATATTGTAAAGTTCTCGGGACGGCGGAGGTCAATAAACACGCAATAGTTGGTTCCAACGGTTGTTGTTTGTATTCCCCTTACTTCCCTCTAATACGTGAGAAAGTACGTAAGACTATGTTTAATTAGCTGGCAAAATTTAATTCAATGCAATGCGATCGTGAGATCTATAGCGCCAAAAACGAGCAACTAATGACGCGAGCTCCGTCTCTGCTCACCATGATTAAGCTCCGCGAATCGTATCAAAACCCTGGTCAGACTCTTCCGACAAAAAGTCGAATAAGTCTATCCGGAATGAAGGTAATAATCCATAGCTTCCTTATATAGAAAGAGATTACATACTTACATAAGCTCACACCTGTATCCCAGAGGGGTAAGCAGAGACCAGGGACTGCCGCCTGCCACGATCCTGACAAATCACTTTCACTTCATCGATATGCATTAGTCGTTGCATGCACACACGTCGTTTCAGGTACTTTTTATCTTGCCCTTTGCTGGTGCATTCCCTATTTGGTCGAAGTATGCCCGAAAGAGATTAATCAGTCTAACTATGTCGCCTCCGACACTACGAGAGCGATACTTTAAAATTCGGTAGGTAAATATTGCACCATGGATGCCCTAATTCTAAGCCTGGATTTGACACACATTTGACAAACCAAGGCAGGTAACCAATGACGGTGACTCCTGTATGGGAACTAGAGCTGCAATAAAAGCTACTTTTACTGCTTTTGAGACAAAGAACCGAGTGAAATGAGGTCGTTGGCATTACGCTGGGGTAGCCGGGGGAGTGTGGGTCCCGCCAGCCTGGCGCCAAGGGGTCGAAAAATATCGCGACAACGGGAATGTACGGCGCCCCGCTGTGACGTAGCTGGGTGTTTGCTCTGATTGAACGCTCAGGCGTTGTCCGATTTGATACAATTTAGCTTTGTCTAATGAATGCAGACAAATGAACATCGAGTCGCTGTCTGGAAAATGTAATTATTTATTCATAGCTTGCAATTAATAATACATATTGATGTATTCCTGTAGTCTACACTAAATTAATTCCAGTACCAAATATCTAATAACACAACATAAAAAATTCATTCTTCAGCTGCTGGAAAGCAGCGTTAAGAAATAAAGTTAAACAAATCAAATTAATTTCAACAGAATTTACATTCTGTTTGCTGAATTTCACTATACTGTATGTTAGCCGCTGCCTTCGGGCCGTATTTGTAGTGAAAAAAAGGCAGCTGGAAAAAAAGAACTCCACTCTGACCATCTTATCTGTTCCATCTTTTTAACAATGTGTAGTAAGTTTTAATTATAGTTCAAAAACTTTAAGTAAGTTATGATTATAGCAAGGCTTGCATCAGGTTTGCATCTATTTGCAAAAATTAAAATTGCAATCCATCGCCCTATTTCGTTTAGTGTTGGTGTTAGGTACCTAGTAAGTAGGGCACTAGTGTAGGAGGGTGCGGGTATTTGCCCGACAGAATGACGCCAGTAAACCAGACGAAAGTTTGGAGCAAGCAGGGGACGCGATTAGCTCACAGTCGGCTCGGATTTCATAAGGACAGAGATCCGATAAGTAGTCATTTTCGTTTTTATGATGTTCGCAAATTTCGTAACTCTATCGTTGGCAAAAAAAACTATGTTATCAATTTGTTGTAAATAATAGTAGGTACCTAGTTTATCAACCTCCGGTCCGTAACGACTACCGTCCGGCCGCTGGGAGTATACGATCCTGACAGGTCATGTTAGAACGGACGAAGTAACCTTGAAGTGGCGTTAAATTTTCGAATAAAATATTTTTATGTCCTATTTATCCTACTAGCAAATAATTGTCATTGAAACTATATCATTGTGTAAACTTACAATCAATGTTATATTTTGCACAGTGATTTAAATGTTAAATAAGAAGAAATCAATATTTAATGTTCGTGCGTAAACTCCTTACTACGTTGTCACAAGGTTATGTCAACCGTATTTTTTTGTAGTGACGTACCAAAAATAACGAAAATAATAACGGTCCCTTTAACGATACGAAGTTGATGAACAGGCTTTAGAAAAAGATCATCGCTTTCTCAGAATCTCTCCGTACCACTGCCGTGCAAAGCGATTGAACTGATCTGGGCTCAAAAAAAGGTCGCACAGCAGAGCTCGCCACAACACTTCACCGCCATTCGGCACAAAAAAGATGATGACCCTTCTAAAATGCCTGCGAAAATGGCACAAGAGATGACTGATTGAAGGTCGTCTAAAAAACAAAACTACTTAATCGTGAGTCAGTAGCAAAAGTTAGTTAAGAACGTTGATTTTCTCCCATCACTAGTTATATGAAACAGACAGGTGTCAGGATCGTATACTCCCAGCGGCCGAACAAAAAATGACAAAATGCCATGATTTCATTGTAACTGAATTTCAATTCGCCTTAGTCCCATAATGCCTGAAATCTCAAATGACTTCATTTCAATTTGTCCAAATTTCAATTCGACTCTACTCAGAAGTGGAGCACTTAGCGCCTAGTTTGATTGAAATCATTATTTCAACTTGCACGTTAGGATACGTGCTAAACAGAATTGTAGAGCTGTAATAAATTAAATTATAATATATTTTTTAAATGTCATGTTTTGTCTTGTTATGTTTCATACCAAGGAGATTTCATTTCATTTAATTTACTCAAAAACAACAGAATTCAGAATAATAATATGTCAATGTCAGCAAATGAAAATAATTAAATGTCAAATTATTTTATAACTAATTACTAGCCGTTATACATAGTCAAGTTAGTGACACTGAAAATAATAAAATGTTAAATTATATCATAATTAATTACTAGCTCTTATACATTATCAGGTTTCACTAAAAATAATAGAATGTCAAGTATACGGAATAATATTAAAATGTCAAGGTAACCTTCTATAAGACTCATTTAAAAATTCTTCAATGGAGTAGTAACTTTTTTCCAATAAATACTTCTTTAGGTTTATTTTAAACGCAGTACTAGAGTCAATAATTTTTAGGTCTTTAGGTAAAATATTGTATAATTTAACAGCTTGAAAACGTGCACAATGTTCAGCTATCTTCAACGTTGGCTTCACTGTCTCAATTTGTATATCATTGCGTCTAGTATTTAAACGCTTTAATTTTGCATCCTGCGTTTCCATTTATGTGATTACTTTCGCGAAATCAGTTAAAAGCACAAATATGTACAAACAAGGGACAGTAAGTAACCCAAGATTTCTAAAATAGTCTTTACAGGACTCCCAAGGCGGAATTCTCACCATAGTGCGTATGGCTCGTTTTTGGCATACAAACGACCTATTTAAATTGTATTTATCACTATTTCCCCAAAGCTTTATGCTATAGCGCAGCCTAGACTCTACTAAAGCGTAATAAAAATTACTCGTAATTAGTAAAACGTAATTACTCGTCTTTAGCTTTAGATTGTTGCTGATGAACCATGAATTAAATGCTAACAGAGCTGCTTGTACCATAACGTTCAATAAATGCTAACAGAGCTGCTTGTACCATAACGTTCAACAAATAAAACTATACGTACATCAGGAATTTTTTTGGTTATAAAAGCTACTAAATCGTTTGTAAAAATTGTAAAAAGGAGCGGCCCCAAGATTGATCCCTGTGGCACACCTAGCTTTACCTTTTTAACTTTAGATCTGACAACAGCTTCCACACCATTATAATTGTTTCTAATTTCTACAAATTGGTTACGGTTTTGCAAATAGCTCTCCATTAATTTTCTTAAATTATTTCTTACTCCTATCAAATTATTTCATACCAAGGAGAATTAAACACTTTAATACGCTACTTGACTCGTATCAAATTTGACGCGATAAATGGATATTTCCTGTAGTATCTAACGTAAGAAACCGAAATATATTGACTTTGCTAAGTAAATATGCAGGATGGCTGCAAAATTTGCAAATTAAAAAAATATTTTTCGCTTTTAATTCGGAACGGTGAAAACACTATCCGCCATCTTGAAAGCACCTTTGGTTTGTAAACAAACATCTGTCAGTCCTGCGTGCGTAGGGTCTATTGTGATTTAGATTCGATTTAGTGTTTTTGCAAAACTCTTCTTGTTCAGTTAGTGTCTTATCATTTTATTGATAAGCGCAATCATGGACGCTGGATTCGTGGAAGCAGATAGAACTATTTTGCCAAAACCAAACCAAATCAAACCAAGCATTATTACAGCTAAAAACTTCTGTGTACATTGATATTACAGGACTTACATTAAAGTGATCTTCACATAAATACACCCAAGTTTCAGTCGATAAAGAATCGGGGTCTCTCTTGTTAAGTTTGAGCCAAGTTTTTCGTATGTTTATTTCACTGGGTACACGAATCCACGACTTCCCGGCGGTCTTTAGTGACGCGTTTTTGCATTCTCTCGAATAATGCAATAATGATAATTTATATATTTTGCATGTAAACTCGATGAAATCATGGTTGCGTTGTTGTTATTTCACTATGCTTACAGATCACTAACAGATTTTAGGACTAGGTAAAGATCGTTTCACCAAACAAGTCCCACGGTAAAATCCTTAAGGCCATAACAATAAAAGCCAAAATTCATTTACTCATACTTCTTTCGTGGCACGAACTCTACCTATGTTTAATGTCAAACTTTGTTTACAAACGTTATGACTTCAAACCATAGACAAAAATGGCTGACCGCGTTTTTGGCTGTTTATCAAAGCAACGTTTTAAAATAATGTTTTTGTTGCTTTTAGGTCCTCAAAAAATATACTAAAATATTTTTTGGTCTAATGGAAGAGATATTTAGCATTTAAGACTTACTTGAAAAAAGAGTCAAGTCAAGCGGATTCTCCTTGATCATACTGTCATAGTTATAAGACTTATTGTGCGGCCGCTGGGAGTTTATGATCCTGACACTTGTCTGTTTCATATGACTAGTGATGGGAGAAAAGCAACGTTATCATTCCTTACGTTATTCTTAACTAGCTTTTGCTACTGACTCACGATTAAGTAGGTTTGTTTTTTAGACAACCTTCACTCAGTCATCTCTTGTGCCATTTTCGCAGGCATTTTAGAAGGGTCATCATCTTTTTTGTGGTGAATGGCGGTGAAGTGTTGTGGCGAGCTGTGCGACCTTTTATTTGGGCCCAGATCAGCTCAATCGCTTTGTACTGCAGTGGTACGGAGAGATTCTGAGAACGCGATGATCTTTTTCTAAAGCCTGTTCATCAACTTCGTATCGTTAAAGGGACCGTTATTATTTTCGTTATTTTTGGTACGTCACTACAAAATATACGGTTTACATAACCTTGTGACAGCGTAGTAAGGATTTTACGCACGAACATTAAATATTGATTTCTTCTTATTTCACATTTAAATCACTGTGCAAAATATAACATTGATTGTAAGTTTACACAATGATATAGTTTCAATGACAATTATTTGCTAGTAGGATAAATAGGACATAAAAATATTTTAATCGAAAATTTAACGCCACCTCAAGGTTACGTCGTCCGTTCTAACATGACCTGTCAGGATCGTAAACTCCCAGCGGCCGGACGGTAGGGATGATGTTTCAATAGTCAGATAACGTTTATCTGAGGAATAAAAATGGCGGTTTGACAGCTTATGTATGAAAGTTACGTCAAACCGCCATTTTTATTCCTCAGATAAAAGTTATTTGACTATTGAAAAATCAGCCCTTACTAACATTAAATATTATAATTTGATACGTTAATATGGACTAATTTTCTAAAATAAATTAATTTAATTGATAAACTCTATGAATAGGTAAGAGATGTGAGGACGTTATCATTTCTACTTATATTTGAATGTTATCCAATCCACGTTCTTTCGTAAATGCACAAAAATAAGTAAACCGCATGCGAAATGAATATGATCAATAAAAAAGATTACATCTAAGAAGGATTTGTTTTGGCACCAGTAGTTCTATCAATAGAATTGCGTATATTCACTTGTCCGCAGAGGACAAGATTGGAAAACGCAGAGGTTCCTTCAGTAACATCTGATCTCAGATTTTCATTAAGAGGACAATTGTGTCTTGTGTTCAACACAGATGTGTTGAACACAGGAATATTACTGATAGATATCAGTAATATTTTTTACACTTAATCGTTCCTAAGCACTAGACTTTATTAACTCTCTGCTCACCATGATTAAACTCTGCGAATCAGAGCGAAACCTGGTCGGACTCTTCCGACAAAAAGTCAAGTCCGGAATAAAGATAATATTTTTTTTTTAGTTTGAAAGTTTGTTAATTAAGCTAAAACTCTTTTGAAGATAATATTTATGTGGAGTTTCTTTGTTACCTTCTTCTCCACATAATCTTTTAATTAATTGAAAAACTGAGAACTTTGACGTTCGTAAAGAAACCATTTATTTTTGTTTTTATTATGAATAAAATATTTGGATTGCTTCTATGGTGGTGTCATGTAAAAAAAAAACAGGGTATCGGTGATATACCTAACTGTGTGACAGAATACATTTGAAGAGTTTTGCACAAACACTTAAAAGGGGATGTGTTAGCAAAGGGCAAGACAAAAAGTACCCGAAACCGACGTGCGTGCATGCAACGACTAATGAATGTCGATGAAGCGAAAGTGATATTATGTCAGAATCGTGGCCGGTGGTAGTCCCTGGTCTCTGCCTACCCCTCTGAGATACAGGCGTGAGCTTATGTATGTATGTACTTCAAATTTATATTTACATCTGTATGTAAATATAAATTTGAAGTACATACATACATATTACCATAAGCCTGTGCTTCTGTATCAGACATACATTGCTTCTGAGCCCAGACTAGGATACCCTGTATCGTGGGAACCAGAAACAGCGACCTCACAAACATAACTACAAACATCCAAGATCTTCGGGTTTCCACGGAAATGTTACTTTGATTTCTTAGCAATCTCAAATCACCTTTGATCGACCTACAATTGCGCTAGCTATAACTAAGAATTTAGACCCACGCGCTCCAATCCTCCGCTGAGATACAGAAAACTGGAACTGAGCTTCCTTTCTGTACATCTCTACCTTGAATGGCGGGCGAAGGCGACGACCCCTCATCGTCCCCTTGGAGCTACACTGTGTAGCTAGCAGACTCCCATCTGAGGCGCCAGAGCGGCGGCCGCCATAGCAGCGGCGGCGGCGGCGCCCTGCGTCAGTTCCGGGAAGAGTGAATCGGAAAACTGGCCAGTTCAAAGTGGGAACGGTACATCGATGCTTCCGGATCTATAGACTGTCGTTAAGTATAGATGATAAAGGTAATATGTAAGTACCTGGATTGAATAGATTTGCAGCCCATATTGCATTGGTCCGAAAAATTAGTTTCTCGGGGGCAGTCTGCAGTCGTATTCTTGCATTTTGCACAATACAATATTTGTAAAGTTATTTAAAATGACACCACACACGTCAAATTACTGAGAAAGACTGAAATGATATAAGCACGATATGATACGAAATGATAATTTTATGCAGTCGTGATACCCTATGACGTGTGAAGCGTACGGCACCAATTTGCCGCCGTTTTTGGAACCTTTTCACGAAAATCGCTGTAACTTCGTCATTTATTATAATATGATTTCGATATTTTTACCGGATATAATACTATTTTTAATGTCTCTATAAAACTGCATATCTAGTTCAAAACGTCATCTTTACAACGCAAATCAAATTGTGCCAACGATGTACCAGTATACTGCAGTGGTACTCGCATTTATGTCCGTAGTACGAGTAGTTGAGTCAACAAACCAACTCGGTTCTTATGTGTGCCCGGTCTGTGAGAAAATGGTTAGAAGATATCAAACTACTAATATAATCCGCCCTCCTGCAAAGCAATGTACGCGGTCCAAGGCGGGATAACAGTTCGCAATGTTTTCGCGCAGACCCGCGGCTTGTGAAAGTCTCACCCTCCACTCAGTCGAGGGTCTGCAGACGAGGGTGACGGTTGTTCCGAGCTCGGAGGCTCTCACCATGGGGCTCGAGAAGAGGACTGTGAAAATTATTGCGATTGTCGTGGTGGTGGTGCTAATTCTGGGTGAGTGATTTGGAACAAATTACAATTAGTATTGTTTTTTTTATTGGGACGCCCCAGACGGACATACTTCGACCAAATAGGAGATGTATTAGCAAAGGGCAAGATAAAAAGTACCTGAAACCACCGTACGTGCATGCAACGAGTAATGAATGTCGATAAAGCGAAAGTGATTTGTTAGGATCGTGGAAGGTGGCAGACCCTGGTCTCTGCCTACTCCTCTGGGATACAGGCGTGAGCTTTTATGTAGTCTATATAGGTCCCATTGCAGAACATAGGGTTTCTCTTCAAAAGAGACAGAGGTCGCGCATATAAATACACACTGCCGATTGTCAATTTTAAGCGCTGATGTCTGTGAGCACCTCAGACGCCCAGGTTTTCTCACGATGTTATTGCTACAACTATACAAATGTACGTAACTAAGAAAACTAAGTCTGAGAAAAGTAAGTAACAAAGGTAAAAGTAAGCAAAGAAACTAAGAAAAGTAAATTAATTTTTATACGCCGGGATTCTGTTATAACTTTCCCTTGTAGTTAGAAGTGCTGGATCAGCACACCAGCATATGCCCGCCTTCAGCGGCCATCACCCAAGTCAGTTAGTTCGCCTACATCCATCCTCAAAGCCGGTCGCCAGTCTAATTTTCCAATTTTGTAATATTCTATTTTTCGTGTGTAATAAAAAGTATTTAAAAAAAAAGTGATTTCAATAGTATCCTGTAACATTGGTGGCAGCTTGAAGGGATTTTAAAATCCCAGGAACGCTTCATTCTCGGTCCGTGAATCAAAAGACCCGAAAATCAGTGAAGCAACTTTACTAGTGCAGTGAAAATTGTGAAAAGCGGAAAGCATACAACTCCGAATCCAACTTCGTTTTCCCTGGCAACCGAGCGGCGGACTCCGTCCAGCGGGAGCACTATTCTCGCAAAACTTCCACTTCCATATCCAGCAAACGGCCTGGCATGCCGTCCAATTATCCTGAAAGAAGATCCTGAGTATCCTGAAAGGTCTAAATGTTCCTGCGACAAGCAATCGTCTTGTGTGTCCTGTGAGTCAAATACTTTATTATTCCAAGTTTTATCCGCGCAGCGAACACCTGCGCAGTGTCCAGTGAAAGCTTATCGCATTGTTTACAATTCAGTTCCAGCGAAGCGTCGCGACAAACTCTTATCTCTTGTGTGTAATATAAAATAGCCATAACAATGACCGATAGCAATGAGGAATATAAACAGCCTAAGGCTTACGCCAGATCTGACCCTAAGGCTGGTTCTAGCAAAGAAATTATACCCAATGTAAAAGAGGTTGATCTCAACGTGCTATTAAAATTTGTAAAGCCTTTTGACGGCTCTAGAGAGCAGCTCCAACCTTTTGTCAACAATTGCTTAAATGCAATTTCTTTAGCTTCAGCTTATCAAAAAAGGATCCTATTCCAATTCATTATCAGCCAGTTACAAGGGAAAGCTGAGACGGCTTGTTCCATTAAAGATTTTGACGATTGGTCCCAATTAAAAGAGTTTTTAATAACCCAGTTTGGGGAAAAGAAAACTTATGCCCACTTACTCACTGATCTCCAAGAGTGCAGGCAACAAAATAATGAAACTGTAACTCAGTATGCCTTAAATTTAGAGACCTGCCTAGCACAGCTGCTAACCGAAGTAAAATTGTCATGTCCCAGAAAGAGCGAATTGGCCGGCAGAGTAGCAGCTATGCAGGAGGTAGCCCTAAATACTTTCCTTCTAGGCCTTCATCCACGTCTTTCGAGCAATGTTCGGGTTCGATCCCCAAAAACATTGAACGATGCTATTAACATCGCTGTTTCGGAGGACAAAATGAACCAATTCATTCTAAAACGAAATCCTCGTCCGTCCTCCGATCGTCCTGCTTTTAAATCAAATTTCCAACTGAAACCAAAGAATCCGAATCAGCATCCTTCAGAATTTAGACCGCAGCTGAATAATGTCCAAAATCAGTCATCGTCAATGTTTTGCCGATACTGCAAAATGCCAGGTCACGTCCTTGAAAAATGCTCTAGGAGAGAGTATAACAACAAAAGATACCAATCCCAACAAAATCGGGTACTTTTCATGGAGGATACCTCCGAGCCAATTGAAGCTCTATCACCCGAAGATCCTGAAACTTTAAACTAAAAAATGGCTCGAGACGGTGCCACCCGAGTCCATATTATATATCCATGACCGGCACCATAAAAAACACAAAGAGTGTTATTCCTTCTCCACGGAGTACTATACAGCAGGGTAACCAGCCCCAAAACGGAAGTGTAGCCTCATCCGAATGCACTATACAACAGGGTAACCAGCCCCAAAGCGGAAGTGCAATCAGAAGAAAAATCCAACTCTAAATACTCAACTAAAAGTTGTAGTAATTCCCACGATGTTGTAATTCCTAAAAAAGTAAAAGAAAATGATGATCATAAAATACATGAAATATTTTCAAATCCAAAAAACAAATTCCTACCTTACGTCAAAGTCGAGACTTCAGTGTCCTCCAAAGCATTATCTTTCCTCGTTGACACTGGCGCATCTGTCAGCATTGTTCAAAGGTCATCAATCGAGACCTATCCTGAAGTCATCGACCACAAAATCAAATTAAAAGGTATTGATTCTCAAGGTGAATGTATAACCACCTCAGGCCATATCCCTATAACCTTTTCTGTAAAAGAAAACCATTTGTCCTACCATTTCCACATCGTTGATAATATCGATCTAACCTGTTCTGATCTGAAATGACCTGTTCAATGAAATGCAAAGTAAAATTGATTATACCAACAATTCCTTGCATCATAACAATGTTCATATGGAGATGCAATTTAATGTGCCTGTTTACACTATCCCTGCTCGCACTGAAACAGTAATAGAATGTTCAGTCAGTAATCCCGAAATAAAGGAAGGTCTAGTTCTAGATCAGAATCCCATAGAGTCATTACTCATCGCTAACTGTGTAGTTAAAGTCAAAGATAACTCCCGTATCAACATTTCAGTCGTTAATTAATACCTCTGAATCTCCTATTGTCGTCAAATCAAATTTAAACTTAAAACTATCACCTTTCGTCGAATACGACGACCACACTGACTTCAAGGAAGTGTCGAAGAGAACCTTTGAAAATGACTCTTATCACCGCGCTCAAAAAGTAAGAGAACTTCTGCGCGTTAACCACTTAAATCAAGAAGAAACTGCCGTTCTTCTCGAAACCTGCACAGATTATTCTGATATTTTCCATGTCCCTGGTGACAAATTATCCTATACCAATGCCATTAAACACGAAGTTCAAACTTCTTCTCCTACCCCCATTCATGTAAAATCTTATAGGTTCCCGGAATGCCATAAACCGGAAGTACAATCTCAAGTCAACAAAATGTTTGGCGACGGCATCATTAAACCTTCCATGTCTCCATGGTCATCCCCTATATGGATTGTACCGAAGAAAATCGATGCATCTGGTCAACGCAAATGGCGCGTAGTCATTGACTACCGCAAGCTGAACGACATCACCATTGGTGATCCCAACGGGATGGTGGTGGGATACGCAATCCCTGAAATATCAGAAATCCTCGATCAATTGGAACACAGTAAATACTTTCCACCCTAGATCTTGCATCTGGATTTTCATGGGAATCTGGTGCCATGAATGATGCCGACGGCCCTAAAACCGCATTTAGTGTCTCGCAAGGGCACTTTGAGTTCACAAGAATGCCCTTTGGGCTGAAAAACGCCCCTTCGACGTTTCAACGTCTAATGAACACAGCATTATCCGGCCTACAGGGCTTTAAATGCTTTGTTTATTTAGACGATATCGTCATTTATTCACATTGTCGCACTTGGGTAGTTTGAAGGGGTGCGATCCGCAAAGTGAAAGAGGGTATCCAGGGGCACGGCAAAATTAAGTTTTATTTATAATGTAAAGGAAAGGCACCTGAGGACAATAAAAATAGGAAAGCTTAACAACGGTCTAAAAAAGTAAATATAAAAATACATTAAGAATATAAAAAGAACACTTACATAATAATTGTGCCTTTCGTATATTTATAAAATGATTGATCGTAATAATATGGAGAATAGGAATCCGGGTCTTGAAAAAACAGAAAATAATGACGGTTTAGTCCACCTTGGATGGAAGCTGAGGATTGAATGGCTCAGCTACGTCCGTCCACGGTGGCGAATGTCAAAAACTAATTAAATTTGGAATAGTAGGTGGCCGAAAATAATAAAAAGGCAACGAGGCAAATGCACCTCGTTACAACATGACCTTAAGAGTCACATCCAGAACCTCATGTCTGTCTTTGAAAGACTCCGCCAATTTAATCTGAAACTCCAGCCTGACAAGTATGAATTTCTCCATAAAGAAGTCGCATACTTGGGCCACGTAATTTCCGACAAAGGAGTTAAACCCGATCCAAACAAGATCAAGGCCGTATCCGAATTTCCCGTACCGCAATGTCCCAAGGACATAAAGTCATTCTTGGGCCTCGTCTCATATTGCCGGAGGTTTATACCTGATTTCTCAAAAATAGCAAAACCCATGACGTCCCTATTAAAGAAAGACGTCCCTTTTAGTTGGCAGAATCAGCAATAAATTGCTTTTGACCAACTAAAGTCCAAACTCACCACAGCTCCTGTGCTAATATATCCTGACTTCTCAAAACCTTTCGTCTTGACCTGTGATGCCTCAAACTACGCCATTAGTGCCATCCTGTCCCAAGGCGATATAGGCAAAGACAGACCTATTGCATTCGCATCCCGAACACTTAATAAAAGCGAATGTAATTATTCAACAACAGAAAAAGAGCTATTGGCGATCATTTTTGGTTGTAAAACCTTCCGACCATATTTGTATGGTCGTAGATTCCAAATCGTCACAGACCACCGGCCCTTAAAGTGGCTAATGAACCATAACGACCCCAGTAGTAAACTCCAACGTTGGAGACTATCCTTGGAAGAATATGATTATGAAATCATTTACCGTAAGGGCAGGATCAATTGCAATGCAGATGCATTATCCCGTTATCCTGTAAACCCTATTCGTGACCAACTTATAGGTGGCAAACCTACGCCTAATGTTGGTACAAACTCCGCACAAACTCAAGAGACTGCAGATCCCCAAGTTCCTGATGAAGACCTTCTGCAACTGGAAGATCTTGACATTAACCCACTCAGTGAAGACCTTAATCTCGATTTCGACAATATCGTTTTGGACTCTCCCCCTCCTGTGAACAATACTAATAATGATCCATTGCCTGACGAAACACCTGTCAACCCTGTTGAACCTGAAGTAACTCTCAATGATACTAATTATTCCGACTTCTTAAAGATCTGCAATGATAAAACTCAAACATTTAAAACAAATTTAGTGGAACATAATTAATCTCTTATGAAGAGCCCCGCAAAAATAATTATTGTTCCAACTTCTATTGACTTGGACGAATCCAATCCGTATGTAGAACAAATCCTTGGCAACATCACGAATAGAGAAGTCCTTGACAAAGAACGAGAACTCTGCTCGTTCTTGAAAGTCGATCACGACAATAAAGTATATTACTTCCTTTTCACCAAGGTTCACCATTTTGACGAATACTCTTACCCCGATATTTATGATACTCTAAAAAGGGTAAGAAATAATTCACGAAACTCCTAGATACTCTAAAAAGGTTAAGAAATAATTCACATCTTAATTCACGAAAACCCTGATGCAATATCAATTTCACATTTTAAAGACCCGTTCCAAAGACATTCCTTTCTTAAAATCCACATGATGTTTAACTATCTCTTTCATGACACTGACATTGTTGTGAATGTCTATCATAACAAAATTATTTACCCAGCTCTCAATGAAATCAAGAAAATCTTGTTCGAAAATCACAATATTCCTATCACTGGACATCTGGGATCTTCTAAAATGTTCAAACGTGTAGCTGAACAGTATTATTGGAAAGGAATGCGCTCCGATATCGAAAGATATGTAAAAGAATGTCAGCTTTGCCAAACCAATAAGGCCCTTAGGAAAACCAATCAAGCACCTATGCAAATAACTAGCACAGCGAAAAAGCCCTTTGAAAAGATTTCCCTTGACGTCGTCGGCCCCCTTCCGGAGTCCGGTACAGCCAAGTTGAAATATATTCTGACATTACAGGACGATCTTTCAAAATTCTCGATCGGATATCCCATTAGAAGCATTACTGCCGAAGAAACAAGTGAATGTCTGGTCCACTTCATATCCCTGTTTGGCATATCAATATCCATTGTCATTGACCAAGGGACCAATTTCACAGCTGATCTGTTCAAACAAACTTGTTCATTCCTTAAAATTAAACAGACCTGGTCTAGCCCTTATCACCCGCAAACGCAAGGGGCACTAGAACGAAGCCATTCGACCTTGAAGGAATATCTCAAATCTTATATAAATGAATTACAAGATAATTGGCCTCGTTATGTCTATTCAGCCATGCTTGCTTACAACACGAGTGTCCACACAACTACTAATTACTCTCCCTATGAATTGTTATTTGGCCAAAAACCCCACTTGCCAAATTCTATCTATGATGCTCAACTTGGTCCCACTTATTCAGAGTATGTAAAGGTCCTTCAACAAAGACTGAAATACTCTCGAGAAAAAGCTGTGGAAAATATCCTTAAATCTAAAGAAATTTCCAAAGGCTACTATGACAGACATTCACGCGCTGTCAAATACAAAGCAGGTGACTATGTATATTTGAAAAATCACTTGCGTATGCGAAAAGCCATGTCCCCAGTTTGGAAAGGCCCCTATAAAGTTGTTAAAATAAATGGTAACAACACACTGACCTTACTTATAAACAGACGACACGTAAAACATCATTATGACCAGATTAAACTTGCACATAACTAAGTATAGATATTTAACGTTTCAGCGTCTGGGCGACACCTTCAATCCAGAATTTCATAAAACCAGTTCTTCACAATTCAGGCATTTACGTCGACCCTACTGGATCTATTAAAACTGTTAATGGACACCTGAAAGTAATTATTCCCATTGATATATCATACATAGATTCGCATATAAATAATTTGAAAATCGTTGTTGGAACATGCCGTTTCTTTTGTCAACAAAGCAAAATTTTTGAGCAAAATGAGTGGCATAATATGTTGGGTCATAAAAACGGATAGACAGCGGCTATCCGTTTTTATGACCTAGTGAAAGACTACGAATCAATATCCCACTATGTACCAACTAGAAATAAGCGTTCCGCATGGTTTGGAGCGGTGGGCGTTGTGTTCAAACACATATTTGGTACCCTGGACGAAAATGACGCCATAAGATATAATGATGCAATCAATGTAATCCAGAATGATGAAAAGAAACTGGCCTCGTTAATGAAAGAAAACATTCTTATCACCCAATCAAGTTTAGAATACTGGAATAAAACACTTAAAACAGTTACTGTAAACGAAGCTATTTTAGGAGACGCAATTGAAAACTTGTCATTGAAAATGGCCAATTTAAGTAATAAGTTAGAAATTAAGACTAGGATAAACTACATTATAAATGCTTTAGAAGGAGCTCTACTTAATCTTTCATTTAAGTTAGAAGATATAATTAACTCAATTACATATGTTCAGTAAAACAAATGTTTTACATTTATCTGTTATAACGCAGAATCAGCTGTTCAATGAACTACTTAAAGAAAATTATCATCGCTTGAAAAGCTACAGTGAGTTCCCCTTTACTTTGGATTTAAGTTATATTAACGTGTTACTAAACATATCTAGCGTTGTGAGTTTCTATATCGATAATAAAATTATATTTGTATTACTGATTCCGTACAACTTATATCGCTGTATTCCTTACCCTGCGGCTTATAACTTGCATAACCCAACATCATATGCTGTTATCATACCTACTCATAACTATTTGGCAATAACAAAAGATAAGACCCACTATTGTAGTCTGAATAGCCTAGGTAACTGCAAACTGGTGTCTGAAAATAATTACCTTTGTGAAAATGTAAACCCTACCTCTGTCAAGGCAAATCCGTGCTGTGAAACTGAAATTCTAACCAAAACACTTCTTCAAACAATTCTTTCAGAATTACCAGAATCATGTGATTACAAATTCATGAAAGGCCACATAAACATTTGGCAGACTGTACATGGTAATAAATGGTTGTATGTCCAATCTGAAAATATAAAGTTAACAATTGACTGTGAAAATTCCCAGTTGCAAGAAATAGATTTGTCTGGTACTGGAATACTTACTTTGCCTAAAAATTGTATTGGTTACAGTAATGATAAAACATTGTATCCGAAATCTACTGATTACCTTGAACTCAATGTAATTCAACCTAACGTGAGTCTAATTAATGTCTCTTGCTGTAATGTAAACCAATTTGAAAGAATATCTTCTAAAATACCTTACGCTAAATTAGAAAATATTGATCTATTGTCTTTAAAATCAAATAATGACATAAGAAATAACATGTTGAAAGATTTGAGCCAGATTGTGGAAAACCAACACATTGTCAAATACGGTTATCAGTATAGTGTTACTGTAGTTACTATACTTATCATGTTAATCATAGTACTTAGCCTTATAAGTTTGATTCTTTTTAAGATGTATTGTAAGACTGGTTGCCATCCCCATACTTAGAATTCAGAATACAATTTCAGCAACTGAAAACCCTGAAACTCTAGAAACCGGAAATGAGCCGGAATTCGCGAAGTTGCTATTCTACTTCCTCGACTGAGAGGTCACTATTGAGTTATATTCTGACCACTACGTAAACTTAATCTTCAACCCCTAAGTTTACTCTTTTTCGGGGGAGCTGTTATAACTTGCCCTTGTAGTTAGAAGTGCTGGATCAGCACACCAGCATATGCCCGCCTTCAGCGGCCATCACCCAAGTCAGTTAGTTCGCCTACATCCATCCTCAAAGCCGGTCGCCAGTCTAATTTTCCAATTTTGTAATATTCTATTTTTCGTGTGTAATAAAAAGTCTTTTTTTAAAAAGTGATTTCAATAGTATCCTGTAACAATTCGAACTTACGTTCTCTCGAATTTCCAGAATTTCCATAAATGTTTTGAAACAAAAAAAGTTTGTATTTTTTTAAAAATAACGTAAATGTTTTTATGTAACTTCCAGACAACACAATCACTTGACTTGGTCCCAAACTACGATACCCAAGGATACGGCAACCAGGCAAGGACATCCCAAACATATTATAAATACGCCCAGGCTGAGGCCTTTTTGTACAGACATACGACGGCCTCCGGTGGGAATCAAACCCACGACCTGTGTCTTGGTAGTTAAGCGCCTTAACGGTGAGGCCAAAGAGGTAGTCTATTACCGCACTTATTACCGTCAGTAAAACTATTACCGCCGTTTCAACTTACAGTCATTGACTAGAAAGTTTACTCCGGAAGCTCCTGAACTCCTAGGGCTTCGCATGCCCTTTCGATCGCGCTTTGTAATGCTTCCGCGTCCTGCATAATCGGATAATGTCACATTCACCCTTATGTCATCGGCTACAAAATACATGCATAATATACCTACATAAGCTCACGCCTGTATCCCAGAGGGGTAGGCAGAGACCAGGGACTGCCACCTGCCACGATTCTGACCATAGGCTATTTGACAGTGTGAAAAAAACAATACAATTTATACGTATTCATATAAATTATTAAAACCGCTTTAAGCCGTTAAAACTAAAAAACCAATTATGTTTTGTAAACAAACACAAGATATTGATAATTATGTATCTGCAGCCATTGTATCGAAAACGGCCGATTCTATGATGACGTCACATGTCAGTAAAATTGGCGTCTATCATTCATTCTTCCTTACGTTCATTGGTTGGTTTTCTGGGATGTGACAATGCCTGTGTGACGCCATATCGCCCAAGTTTTGGCGGCTTATTTCAAAAGTGAATTTTCGTTTGCCTTTTTTAGAAGAAATACCTACTTTCTGAGGACTCCATGAACACTATATGAGACGTTTTTCCGAAATCGGTCACATAGCTTATTCTTTTTTTCTTTTTATACTTACGGGTCATTTAGGCACTGACTGAAAACCAGCGCTGAGGGCCAACACCCTCAACATTATGCTGAGTCAGCTGCCTTTTGCAGCAGCGGTTACACACCGCGACAAAACTGTGTAAATGTATTTCCTTATATTTGTACCTCTTTTTATCTTTAATGTTTTCTTCTCATTTGTATTTCGTATTTTTGTTGTGTGTGACTGTTGGTGCAATAAACGTTTCTCTTTCTCTTTCTTTCTAATATATAAAATGGTCGTGTCACCGTGGTAGTGCGCATACTCCTCCGAAACGGCTTGACCGGTTTTGATGAAATTTTATGTGTGTTCGGTAGGTCTGAGAATAGGTTGTTATCTATTTTACATGCCCCTATTTGGCAAAACAACGTTTGCCGGGTCAGCTAGTAATATTAACTTCCACACAACACAATCACTTGACCCGCCTCTAAACTAGGATACCCTGAGCTATGGTAACCAAGCAAGGACATTATAACTATCGGAAAACACCCAGACCACGCTGTGGCCACTTGTAGAAATGTACGCCGGCCCCTGTGGGAATCGCACCAACGACCTCTTTCTTTGTAGCTCCTCTGCCTTAACGGCTCGACCGACTAGGCAGTCGTACGTACATACATTGCTAAAGCCACGCCTGTACCCCAGAGGGGTAGGTAGATACCAAGGACTACCACTTGCCACGATATAAACAGTTAAATATTATACATGTCTAATAGCAATTATTTATTAACGTTTTGCTAAATAGTGACACAGCCACCTTTGATGGCTATAATAATAAATAATAAAATGGCAAAGAATAAAAAAATTCTAAACGACGCGCAGGCGCACTACAGGTCCTACAACAACAACCTAACTAAGGGTCCTACTCAAGGATATTTGGGTAAAACGGTCTTGGTCCTACTATATTATGTCCTACGAGTACATGCGAGAGGGGCTGCCTCTCTGGAATCGGACTTTTTAATCACTCGAAAAAGTGAGAAAGTCTTATGCACTGCTCACTGGTGTTTGCTGAGATGCATTTGAAGACTTTTAGCGTCGACTGTGATGACTGTCAAATAATTTTTGTTTTGTTTACAGCCGGTATTATAGGTCTTCTGTTGGGTCTACTGCTGAACCAGCGCTATGTCGGTAAGTTACTTAAAATACAAAAATATTTCTTCTTTGTGCAATGTTCGTGCCTGTGTGTAAATGTTTATGTGTAAATGTTTATGTTATGTTTAAGTTGTCTTCATTATTTCACTGGAGTCACCTTTTAAGCATGGAATGGACTCCTTCAATAGCATAAATCTAGTTTAGTTTGCGACTTTACGATAAAGAGAAGACAAAGAAAAAAAATAAAAATAAACCTAGCCAACCCTCGGTTTCTCGAACGCCTAACAGTCTGTTAGTCTACTGTTAATAGCAGTCAGTTGTTTTTTTTGTGCACTTTTGACAACTGACAGCTGTTAACAATAGATTAACAGACTGTTAGCGTTTGAGAAGCCGGCGGTATGTGTGTGAGTGTGGGTGTATCTGTCGTGGGGGTACGTGTGTGTATTTTATGTGCGTGTGTGTATACATCCGTTGGAGTAAATTATTTTACTTGTTCTATATCTATATCCATCTATTCTTAAACACATTTTTTACATCAATAATAATAAGTTTTATTCATATTTAGTAATTGGCTATTAAAAATTTGAAAAATACCAATGTAATTTTGAGCCCTGTTCTTCATTGAACCTCTCGCCCAGTAGTAACTTCCCAAATAGCTTAAAGACGCTAGAACATAGCTAGTATAGGACCCTACTATTTCTACTATTCTACACTCCCAGAGCTGGGGGTTTGGCCGCGATCCGATGAGTACTACAGCCGATGGGAAGAGCCGTTGATCAAGTTCCGCCCCAGCGACCCCGGCAGTTGGCACCCCTGGGTCCGCAGCATCAATGAATTCCTCTCAGGTATGGTTTCGCTGGCCACCTCACCGTTAATATTTTTAAGGTGGTTACAGACCGTCTACTAGACCGCCGAAAGTAGCACAGTACAGTTTCTTCTCTGTTATACGAAGGGTCAACGAGGGCCCGAAGGTCTCAGGTAAACACTTAGGAGTTGGTACCTACCTGCATCCGCAAAGCGCCTCAGGCTCAAACGAAGATCCAGTACAGGGATCATCGTAAGCTATCATTACGAGTTCCCCTCAAGTCAAGCCTCTCAATGTAAGAATTGGCATCAAGATAGAAATTATTTATGTGTCAAACATGAGATACCAGGTTTTAACGTTATAAGTCACCTAACAAAGTACTTGGAGATGTTTTTGATACAATAATGTCAAAATGCCGGAAACGTTTGTGTTAGTTAAATTAAAGCGGCAATGTAATAGAAACTGACAAATACCGTGGAGTGGACAATGGTTTCTAACACTTTTTCATTAGCAGAAATTAGGGAAAGAGTCATAGCAAAGTACCCTTAAGGCTGCGTTTCCACCACAGATGTGCGAGGATGCGTAGCGAGGGATGTGTTTGTAAAGAACCAAAAGATACATAGATAGATAAATCATTTATTTACACTTAAAAGAATCGCTTTATTTACCTTGCCTCGGTCAACACGTTACAGCTCTGGTGGAAACGGCTCACTAGCTAGATTTTTGCGCATACAAAACAAGCGAGGGATGTGTAGCGGGGAATGTGTGTTGATAAGGATGTGTTGCGAGGTTTGCGCATACTACTACCCCCGTCGACACATTTCACAGCTTCGCAACGCATCCTCGCACCACACATTAATGCACATTTTCATCGCACAGCTTTGGTGGAAACCCCCTCACATTATCACAATACAGCTAGATATCCTCGCACGACACATTTCCATCGCACATCTCTGGTGGAAACGCAGTCTTAAGCCCCTACAAATATCGGCACATAAAACATGGTTTCAAAGCTTTAAGGAAAAGGGTGAAAGGGATGCGGGGGCTTTTTTTCTATTCAAGAGCTGTATAGACAAATAGCCAAAATTGTAACCTTCAAAACCTGACCCTGGTCATTCCCTGGCCAGTGTATGAGAGCTCGGTCCCCGAGAACCCAGCGCGCGCTCCGTGCAGCACCCACCATCGGCAAGACCAGCACATGCGCTCGCAGCTCTGCGATGAGGCCATGCGTGGTTGGGCGCCCTGCACCGTCGACAATTTCTACGGGTACGCCGACGGGATGCCCTGCGTTTTCCTCCGGCTGGATCACGTGAGTTGCTGAACTAGTCTATGTCTAAACGGTCTGGTATGATAAACGTTTTTTCTTTTTTTACTTCTGTGTTTAAACTAGTCAAGTGGCCTTTCTTTAGTATTAAGGTTTGGGACAGCGACGACGAGCATATCATGTAATTAGGCAGCTGTTTATTTTTGCCCTGCGCCAGACTCAACACCTCCTTCATCCATCCACATTATTTTTAAGTTTTTGAACAGAAACTTTCGTAAGCACTAATCACTATTACTCGTAACTTTTTTCCGGATACACGTATTTGACTTTCTGTCGGAAAAGTCCGGGAAGAGACCAGGTTTCGCTCTGATTCGGTGATCATGGTGAGCAGGGCTTGATCATGGTGAGCAGAGACTGAACTCGCATCGTCAGTTGCTCGTCTCTGACTGCTTGATGACCTTTTCTTTGATTCTGAATCAAGGTCCAAGAACTCATCGTGGGATGTCCGCCTTCTCCCTCATTGAACTGGCGATCTATGGCAAGGCTGGGGTGATTGGATGAGTAGAGCTTAGCGATAGAGATATTCTATCGTTTTCTTGTCATAACTAACATTGAATACAATTTTCAGATCCACTACTGGGTCCCAGAGCCCTACAACGTGTCAGTAAACCTTGCTCTTCCCAACGACATGCCTCAGTACCTGAAACAAGTCATCGTAAGTATTGTCATACTCAAAAGTTCTTACTTTATATTTTTTGTTTAACTAAAATGTTACCAGTTTAATTATCGACATTTTAGACTTCTGAGAACTAAAGATAGACTTCAACCACTCTTTTCAGATTCAAACTAAATCACAATGATCACAATTAGAAAAATAATTACTCAAATTAGCATCAATATTGCACCGAGATCACGAATAATCATATTCATGATCTCGGTGCAATATTTTCGGTGTAACTTGAATTCAGTGATTAAAGTGTATAGGTAAGTAACGTTATTTTAAATTTACCTTAGGGACTTTTCTACACAATGCGACGATGGCTCTTTCAATGTTGACACGCAAGTTGTTGATTGCACTCATGGGTCTTGATCTTCTTAGGTAGATAAATATTTGTACTAATTTAAGTGTTAAAGGGGATTTTAAAAAACAGTAAGTTATTTTTCTCGATGCATTTTTTCCACTACATTCAGCCAAGGCAACGGTTAACATTATTAGTACATTGACATTCAAAAAACACATTGTAAATTCTTTGTGTTGAAATAAATTTCTGATTACGTTACGTTGAACTTGTCACTTCTAACGTGAATGTTACATAACAATGCGTACATCCTCCCCGCTCAGCACCAGCGTCCCGCGCACCAATTCGGCGACTACATCTGGGTGTCGTGTGAGGGCCAGTTCCCCGGCGACCAGGAGAACATCGGGCCCGTCCAGTACGTGCCGGCGGGGCTGCCACCCGGGTTCCCCACCGGCCGGCTGCACACGGCCGACCGCATCCCGCGCGCCGCCCGCAGCCAGCCCGACCGCGACCCGGGGCCGCTGATCGCCGTCTTCTTTGAGAAGCCGCGCCGTGAGTCTTGACTGTCTCGTGTCCTCAAAGCCGAGATGGCTTCGATTGACATTGCAAGCCGCCGTAGTTGATTTGTAAACATTGCCTCAGTCTGAGTCTATTTCCATTATGTTGGTGAACTTATTAATGCACTATAAATGAACTTAGGCGCCAGCCTAAGACTCAATTCTGATATTTGTCTATATCTACGCCAAGTTTCATTTAAGTCCATTCAGCTGTCATTCAAACATTCACATACACTTTTACATTAATTTAATACAGTCATATTTTCTTTCTTAAAGTAAATATAGTAGGTTTTTTTTATTTAGCTTGAAAATTCAAAATTAAAATTACAGTAATATCCTAGTTATGATAGCATACAATATACTAGTTTTAGATCGGCACAATTGATTCTTGTGTTGTGTAGAAATTATTATGAGGTGAAATGGGATTTGGCGCGTTTATTATAGGAGCGTGCGTGTGCGTATCGCGTTATAGGCTTAGGGTAATTTCTGCCAAACAATTTCTTCATAATGGTCTATCTGACTGTTGTGGTGTCACAGACACAATGCTTGATTTACCTAGCTACAAAATTATACCCAAACATCTTTGTAAGTTTAATTCTAGAAGAAGGAGGCTCAAAGTTGGGACAGTTAAAATCACTTACTATTTTTGTAAGTTACAGATCGTATACTCTCATTTGTACGATGTCATCACTCGCATCAATAATAAAACGAAGACGTAGCTATTTGCTACGTCGTAGCATAGGCCGTCTTCCTAGCTCGGACGTACGTAGGTGGTTTCGTAGTCTCGTAGCATAGGGTGCGCGTAGCGCGTAGCCCGTAGGCCTCTACGTTTTTGTTTTTACCACGACATAGTTTAATTTTGTTTAAAGAGTGATTTTGATGTTATAAGTGTATTGTGTACAAGTACAGAGATGTTGGATTCGATTCCCACTCCGGTTCGTCGTACGCTTGGACGAAAGGCCTCTGGGCGTATTTTTATTTTTGTGAAATCCTTGATTGCTTACCGTAGCACAGGGTATAGGGCCATGTCAAATGATTATGCTGTATAGAAGTAATAGTTAATATTATAGGGGGTGTACTGATCAACGTGGAGTGCCGCATCTGGTCCCGGGACATCTACTACGACCGCTCCAGCCGTGTGGGCCGCACCCGCTTCGAGCTGCACATCGAGTAAGAGCGCCCATGAGGTCCAAAAACCGTAATGAGGAAATATACTTATAAGTTCCAAATGCACGAAAAGATCAGAACAAAGAGGTATATTGTTTCTTTTTTAAAAAGCACTTGCAACTTTGGTTAATATAGGACGGTGTTTTCCATTTGAACCTCACCACTCATGACTATAGTGCATTCTGTTGTCCCTCGGAAATTGTTGTTTTCAAATGGTGTAATAATTCAATGTTTTAAGTCAGAAAACTATCTTGAACTTGCAGAAAAGAGCAATCAGGTTTATTTATAAGCCAGGTAGTAGCATTGTAAAATTCAATGGTAGTAAGGATTCGTTAAGGCATAAGGCAAAAACGCCTATTACAACATTACGGATTATTTGGAAGACAAAAATGTCTGGTAGGTATTTAAATGTCTAATTTAGTGTATAACTTTACGTTGAAAACTCTCTTAACTAAGCCTGTATTGAAAGGAATGAATGCTGAGTTTCTTCGTTAGCTTTTTCTCCGCATAATCTATTAATTGTGTTTTGTATGTTTGTGAATAAAATAGAGACTGATTCACGTTCGTTTAACATGTCAATGGCACACCAAAATATTAAAGTATAAATTTATCATTTACGTTTGCACAACTTGAGGCTTCTTATGCCCGGTTCCAATATCCACAAAACGCTTCGTTTTTGCTTACGATCGGTTACAAGTCCTACGAAACTTGCTTACGATCGGTTACAATTACTACGAAGCAACGGATCATAGCCGTTAGGCGTATATTATAGGAACCGGGCGTTAGTTTTTTTATTTGAAGAGATCTACTGATCCGTGGTTTAAATAGATACTGACAGCTCGTAAGATCTCAGCTCCCTTAGTATGACCTCTCAAATCGCGCGCAAGAAATGGAGAAAGGATCGCTCTATCCTGTGCTCGCGTAGCGGACGAGAAGGGGATGGCGCGAGTCTTTGTCTATACTCGCGCGCGGAATAACAAATCCTATTAAGGGATGCATGCATGACGTACTTCCGGTTTCGTTGACTTTTTTTTTGTAATATTTTTTTCCTCTAAGGAAAAGGCCAGCAGCTTTTTTTTTCTTTACAATTTAATTCAGCCTAAATCTAAATATTCAGCGTAGGCTTTCAAAATGACCTAATTTCACTAAAAAAAAAAAAACAGAACTTTTTTAAGACAAGGCTGTCTTAAAAAACGTTCTGTTTTTTTACGATTGCCGCCTTTTCTTTGGTTTGGTTAGTTACCACCTGATTATTATTTAAAATTAATGTTTCCTTGTCATGTAATAATGTTTTCCATAAATAAATAGTTTTCAATAGTACCACCTCGACAATCCGTTTGATTGTACGTGTCGGAGGCGTGGTGAACCATTTCTATATTTCTACGATAGAATTAATATTAACTAATTGTACATGGCTTTTTAGAGATTATTTTTATCTGTAAGTAGGTTTGTTGTACCGAAAGTTTAATATTTTTGTTATAAATAAGGAAGTAGATATTTAATAAGATGTGTAATTATTGATGTTCGAAATCGTGTATTTTCGTAGAAATAATCTATCTTCAAGTTAAGCGCCTGTAATTCTTTAAGAGCAAATATTTCTTCTACTTCTTGTGACTAGTGCAGAGTGTTTGATGTAGTATATGAATGAATCATTACTTGCCTATATTTTTATCAAAAACCTTCCTGATAAAATATATATTTAAAATTAATGTAAATTGACCTTAACGCTTGTAGTCATTGTTGAAATAACATTGTATGTGATCGTGATTTTTAATAAACGTTAAAAACATAGACGCCTCATTTATTTTACAAATTTTCTACACAGGAAATTACTTCGAAATATAAGTGGGTCGTAAAAGTACTCCTGCGAAAAAATAAGGAACCCATTCATACGTTTTAATGTAAAACATTTTCATTAAAACCAGGCTCTATGACCCCAACATTATAAATGCTTGGCTACTTTGCACGGCGAAAAATTTGACACTACAATAAAATAAACCACTTTAAAAAATCAGCCCGCTACCAATATAAACTAAGGTACCTATAAAGTGGTAAATAACAAGGAAGAGCATTCGAAAAATGTATTCCTCAATTTAAATTTAACTTGATTTCACCAAGTAGCATGTCTTGATAGCCCAACGTTATATCAAGATACGGAGGATCAGGGTATCCTTAACAATTTAAAGTACAATATTTTTTAATACAAATCTTTTCCAAACTATGGCAGTTCTAACAGAATAAAGGACGACGTATGAATTTGAATATGTATTTCAAGCGTCTACCTGTCAGGCTGTCGTCGTTATTAATAGGTATGGAGGAAAAAACGGCAATAAAATCACGTTTGTTGTACCTATAGTAGCCCCCAATAAGTATTCATTTTATACTGTTCTTATTTGTTGTAATAAATTCCTAGTAGACTACGGAACCCTTGAAATTAGCTGTAATGTAAACGGGGACTGTTAAAATCATCCTTTCTTGTCAGACATAGCCAAATTGATTGTTTCTAATATTATTTGACTCTTATTTCTGACGATTGAATAAAATTATTTTGTAATAATTGAAAACTATGATTTCAGCCATAGACATCTTTACTATTCAGATATCTATGATTTCAGCTATATTTAAATTGTAAGTTTCTTCTTGTAGGTACCTACTGTGTAACATTAATATCCCACAAGAGTTTTAGAATGAGCAATGGCAAAAAAAGGAAAATTGCTTGAATTATTTGTTTAAACATAAAATATTGTCGATAATGTTAGTTGTGTAGATTGGGTAAGTGAATAAGAACTGTACCAAGAGCTAACTGCATTAGCAGTTTGGCAAACTAATGTTGGAATTTTGCATTAATATTATTAGTGAATAAATAATAATATTATTGCAGTCGTTGTAAGTGTCCTAGATAGAATGCTGCCTCCTATGAGCGAAAAAAGGTGTGGTGCTCTGCAGCAGAACCACCACCTTAGAATCTGATCACAAAATAATCAGTCTTTGAAACCGGAAGTACAGCCAATTACACAATGAAAAAAATAAGGTAAAGTAAAGTAAAGTATCGTTTATTCATGAACATGGGTATTTAAAATAGTTCTTTATTATACAGTTTCAGTGCATTCCATGTGCTGCCCATCTGGGCGTATGAATATTTGTGCAAGCATGCAATAATTATATTAATATTTCTATGTCAAAATTAAATTATAAAATTATTTAAATTAAATGTCATCAATTAAGTAATTCTATGTCAAAATAAAATTGTATAATTATTGTAATTAAATATCAATAAAAATTAAATTACACATTAAATTGATTTATCCTCTAAAAAATCAATAATTCTGTAGTAACATTTATCAACCAATAACTTAAATAATCTACTTTTAAATAAATTTAAATGCATGTCCTTAATATCGTTTGGCACTTTATTGTATATTTTTGGGGCCATAAATAAAACGCCTTTTCTCATCAAAGCCGTCCTACATTGTGGTAAAACCAGCCGGTGGCGATATTGCGTGCGAAGATCTTTGTCACGTACTGTGGAGATCGCAACAAAATATTTCGGATTTGTCTTTACAAAGACTGCTATCTCAAAAATATACAGCGATGGCAAAGTAAGTAGGTTGAGTTTTTTAAAAAAAGGTCTGCAACTATCAATGGTTTTAAGTTTACACATTGCTCTAATGCAACGTTTCTGTGCCTTAAAAATCATTTCCCTGTCCGTAGAATTTCCCCAGAAAATCAACCCATAGCGTAGTGTGGATGCGACAAAGCCATGGTAGGCTGTGAGACAATTGTCCTCGCTTAGGATGTACGATAATTTGGATAATAAATAGGCATATTTACATAGTTTTTCACTCACTATCTTTGTATGTTTTTTCCAATTCAATTTACTGTCTACAGTGAGACCTAGAAATTTTGTAGATTTAACCTCGTCTATTTTGGTTCCATTGTATTGAATATTTAAATTGTCCAATTTTGATACATTTTGATAAAAATTCATCAAGTATGTCTTTTCTAAATTAACTATTAAATTATTATTATTCATCCAGATTATAATTTCTTTTAAAGCGTCATTAATTTTCTTTTCATTATCGTCAAATTCATTACATTTTATTGCTAAAGTACTATCATCAGCGAATAAAGTCATAGGATGTGATACATTTTTTGGGAGGTCATTTATGTAAATGATAAAGAGGAGCGGTCCTAAAACACTACCTTGTGGTACGCCATATTTTACAAGCCTTGCGTTTGACAGATATTTTGATTCGCGCTTACTTTTAGTGCATATTTTAGATATTTCTGTTGATTGTGTCCTATTACTTAAATATGACTCGATTAAATTTAGTACGTTTCCTCTTATACCATAGGCCTGTAGTTTTCCAATGAGTAACTTATGATCTACATAGTCAAAGGCTTTCGTCATGTCCATATAAAGCGCAACGATTGGTTTTCTTTTATCAACACTTGTAGTTATGTGCTGTAAGAATTCGTAAACCGCCATGTTGATCGATTTGCCCTTACGGAAACCTTTTTGTTCCTCTGTCAGTATACCGTATTTTTCCAGGTAAGTCAAAATCATGTGATAAATATACTTTTCAAAAATTTTCGAGATAACAGATACTAGGGCTACTGGTCGATAAAAGTTCATTAATTTTTTGTCCTGTTTTTTAAAAAGAGGTTTTATAATTATTGGCTTAAGCCTTTCTGGGTATTTACCGGACTCTATACAAGCGTTCACTACATGGCTAAGTGGGTGAGCTAGAATATCACTGACATATTTTAATACCTTTGTATGTATACCATCGTATCCAACACTGTTCTTATTTTTTAGAGATCTTATAATTTTCGTTATGCTGACTGAAGTCGCAGGTTTAATGAAAATAGATTGACTTTGACTGTTAATTTTTATACAGGTATCTAAATTAGGATTTGTTGGTTTGATTTGGTCAATGAAAAAATTATTGAAAGCTCCTGCAATTTTTAGAGGGTCAGTTATTTCATTGTCATCTACATTTAATTTTGAGATAGGCTCATTTGAAAGTGATTGTTTACAATTATTTATTATATTCCAAGCACTTTTAGATTTATTAGTTGAATTCTTGATAACGTGATTGTTTTGTGCCTTCTGTGTCAACTTTATGATCCGTTTAAGCCGTTTAGAGTAATTTTTGAATAATTGTTTATTGTCTGCTGTTGGATTTGAGCGCCACTGCCACAGAAGTTGTCTTTGTCGCCTGCTGCATAGCTTGATTCCTTTTGACATCCATTTCAGTTTTTTCCTAATATTTATTTTTACGCATATATACGGAAAACTTAGGTTGTATATGAGAAGAAAGGATTCCAAAAAACTACCATATGATTTGTCTGGATCATTAGATTGATATGTTTCTGAGAATGACAGACATTTGATATGTTCTCTGAATTTTTCTAAGTTTTCCTTGCTAAAGTCTCTTTTCTGAGTTCTCCAAAAATCGATTGTGCATGTTTTTTTGACGGGACATTTTAATAATTGCGCTGTGTGATCAGAAAGGCCCAAATCAAGTATCTCACATTTGCATCCACGACTTACATTATGGGCAAAGTTGTCTAAACATGTACCACTTTCAGGTCTAGTTGGTTGAGACAGTGCTAAAGTAAGATTGTAACCTAATAGAAAGTCTTTGAATTCTTTAGTATGACAATTATTTTCCAATACATTTATGTTAAAATCTCCACATATAATAACACGCCTATTTTTTCGAATACATATCTTATTAAGTAGTGCTGTCATTTTCTCGTAAAAAACTTCTAGGTGTGCAGCTTTTTGCATACTTTTGTATAAGAATAAGAAATAAGGAACAAGGAATAAGGAATAGCGGAATCCAGCAATGGCAGCACCGTTGAGCAAGACACAATTCAAGAATAAGGAAGACAATTGATTTCTGTGCTATTCCTTATTTCTTATTCTTAAACCTTTTTTTTTCATTGTTTAATGGGCTTACGTCGTGCGACCCTATAATTTCTCAGAAGAAGAAATACATAGAAGGAGCGTTCAAAAAAGAACACGTGCCACATAGTCTGTTTCGGTAATTAAGTAGCCGCAAGCTACGTGTTAGAAAGAGAAACATATAGTCGTGTCTTTGTTACTTTTTTCGAGCATACAACCCTTAAACGTCAGTTGGTTACCTTTGGTTACCATTACGCTACCAAATTAGAACGGCTCAGAAAATGACGGCATGCAATGTGCCGCCCAATGACATTGATTTGGCAGAGGCCCCAGAGGGTGTTCTGTGTTTGGCAGTGCGTTTGACAAGAGGTTTGGGAGTGCGCCGTTTTCGAGAAGCTTGTGTATTTTATATTTACTAAAGCACCATTTGAAGTGAATTTTAGTGGTTTCTCATGGTTTAAAGTAAGGTCCATCTGTCTATACTTGAGTATTGCGGTAAACAACAATGGCGTATTAATAAAATTTGACACTTACAGGGTTGGGAAACAGTGAATGAACTATTTGAGATTAGCAATATTTATTGGTGAATGAATGAAATGGGTTTTAAAAATGTTCATGAATGTGGTGATTGTTACTTTGAGATATGTGATTGATTATTATGATAGTAAAAAAACAATCTTTAGCTTGCTATTAGCAGAAATAACATAAAAAATACCTATAATTTAGAATACCTACTACAACTTCAACGGTACCGAACACCACCATATTTCATAGTAAAATAAAAAGATCTAAAAGTAACATATTAAATATTATTTCATATTTTGTTTATCTATATACCGGGTGTCCCAAAACTCGACGTCAACCCGGAGCCGGGTGAAAAGGCAAGTCAAGCTGGTTGTCAGAAAAATATAAAAAAAAATCTAAGTTGTATGATTTTTTTTTCAATACAGTCAGTTAAAACTAGGCAATCTTTTATTTTGAAAGTTTTTCTAGGAAATAAGTCCTATTTTTTATGCAAGCTAGAGCAGCTGGTTTCAAAATTTTGATTACAGTTTAGAGAAGCATTATTCAGGGTAACACAGCAAAAAAAATAATTGGAAAAAGTAAAGATTTGTGGCAACAGGAGTAAAAAGACTGTCACAGGGTGTGTAATTTTGCGATTTTTAAAAAAATGCCTATAATTTTGAAATCATACAACTTAGATTTTTTTTTATATTTTTCTGAGAACCAGCTTGACTTGCCTTTTCACCCGGCTTCGGGTTGACGTCGAGTTTTGGGACACCCGGTATATAAAATTCAAAGTCCTGACTGACTGATTCATTCACTCATCAACGCCCAGCCCAAGCCGTTGGACCTAGGTAGCTGAAATTTTGCACAGAGGGTCTATATATAATGAAGGCAAGGAATAAGACGGGATTTTTTTAAATTCAACCCCGAAGGGGGCGAAATGGGTTGCCAAAATTTGTATGGGAGGTATAAAAAATGTATTCTAATTTTCTTGAAACTTAAAATAAATACTCTTCAACACAAGTGATTGAACACGTGTTTCGCCGTTTTTTCTGAATTTAAGGGAATGAACGGGGTTGCAAAATTTTGAACTAAAGTCCACGCGGACGGAGTCACGGGCGAAAGCTAGTAAATTAATAAAAATTGCAACTTTAGACCCGTTACTATTCAGGATACAAAAATAAATCCCTATTAAGAGGTGCACTTATGTGCCAGTTGAATGACGTCAGCTTAGGCAACTTGTACTATCAGATACATTCATTTTTTACTGTTCGGAGTCTTCTAAGTAGATAATTTGTCACAGTGGAGATTTTCATAATCAAGAGGACTATTTTCTAGTCTAGTCCTAATTAACAAAGTTACAAAGTAAAGGAGGTTCACAAGGCTCACTGGCGATGTAAGTGAAAATAAAATTATTCCTTCTTTTCTTAGACATTTTTACACAAAGTGGTTTTAAATCTCTCAATCGTCCCAATAGCGATTTTTGGGGCTCGTAATCGAAAAATGGGGCTAGTCTTCTTAGTCACTAGTCTAGTCTTAACTAGACAGCAATTCCGCAAAAACTGGCGTTTTTGGCTTATATGCTAGTCCCAAGTCCTTGGCCATAGGTTTTCGGTCATAGGACCTAGAAGTCTGTGTCAGATGTGCGTGTGCGTGGGCAGGTTCGTATTGCAATATCAAATTACAAAATAGATGGCGCGAGAAAAAAGTTGTCTGTGAAAAAATATGGTAGACATTTATTTAAAGGATATCTTTGCTGCAGCATAATATATTATTTTTGGTGTTTTTTTTTTAAATTTTAAGTCATGATTTATGAGCGCAAACTAAGAGACGAAGAACATTAACGGTCTTATTAATAACTCTCTAAAAAATATTTTAAATACGGCCCTTCTAATGTTGAAAAGGCTTAAAAAGGATTTAAAGAGTTGTAATAACTGAATCAGTAGTTTCAGAAAGAACATTAGTCATAATCTGCTTACTTTTCAGTAGACATAAAAAACTGATTTCATAGTGGGACTAATGTTGTTTCTGCGTCTACTGAGATTTTCAGTGCCACGTAGTTCATTGATATTCATTGGACTAATGTTCGTTCTATAGGGATCTGTAGATTTACCCTGAAGGATACCATAGACAACAATAAGTCAATCACACAAAATTTGGACTAATTTTTTTTCGGAAACTACCGATTCAACTATTATGATGAGTTATTAACCCGTAGTCGTTCTGCTATCAACACTTTTACATACGTTTTTTCATTCACTTCAAATTGTTCTTTCATTCACTTGCACCCATCCCTACAACAAAATATCAAAACTAATCTGTGTGTTTTGCTAACCTGTGTCCGGATTTGATACCGAATTACGATTTTGGTTAAAAATCACATATTTGAAGATATTTTTGAGCAGTTTTCTGATTAATTAGACGCGTTAGTGTTCAAACTAGTGTTTAAAACTTATTGTGGTTATCTACGATGTGTTATGTCTTAGGAATGTTGTGATTTGTGCTAGAGTGAGCTTTGTTTACCGAAATACTCAAGTTTAAACAGATGGACTTTATAGGCACCCATCGGCATAGCGTGGGTTGTGTTAGAATGTATGTCTCATTCTTCCCGAGAAGATAATGAAACAACATTCATCAGCTTCCACCGGTAAGTCTCAATTTTGTGTACCTAAAAGAGTATTTTCTCTAAGATTTCAACTATGGGCTACTAGAATTGCAAATTAGCTATTAGAGAATGGTGTTTTCATCATGATTATTGTGATATTTTCGATATAAATCATAATACAAGTTTGTTATTTGTTGTAGGGGAATAGGGATGGGAGGTGTCCACTATCTCAGTGGAAAAAATTATCGATAGTTCGTAGAACATGTCATGATTTTATTGAAATATATCTAACTTTATACGTAAATACGTATATTTAAGTAAGTTTTATCATAAGATTAGTCCCATCCGTCACCATTTAATTAGAGAATCGTGAATCGTGGGGTATGTGAACATTACATTGACAAGCATTAAATAGTATAAATATTGAAGGGTAGTTGTAAAAGGAAACGGAAACTAAAGAGGGGTTTGCAAATGGCTTCACGTCGCACGCTGGCGCGGGAGGCCATTGAGTTCCGGAATATGGTGCTGATCGGATCTCCCGGCCAAAGTATCTATTAATTTGACTTGACCTTGTTCGAAGCTTATAGTTACATGAGATAGGTGTCACAGTTTCCCGCCTATAGTGCCTTCTCTTTCTACCCTATAGCGCTATCCCTCTCCTGTTGTCCTACCACCTCGGCAGAAGGGGGGCGGGGATGACGATTCCGGAAATCGCCTCGCCTTTGCTCGTCATTAGCGTCGTGTTTCCCGCCGTGAACGGTCGTGCTGTGTGCGTCCGTAATAATATTAAAAGTTTCTGTTCATAAGTAAAACTTATTCTTGGAAATCTATAGTGCTAGCTGTTCCAGCCTAACGTGCCCTACGGGATTATTAAGTCAGGTGAGTTTTTGCATTATTTTCTAAGAAACAACCTGTAACGGTTTTTTCCGTTCGTAGTTTTTTATTTGTAATTTTATACTTCTACCCTATTTTTATTTTTTGAACCGCGCAGTACCATGGGTAATGAAGAAAAGCGCTCTGTAGAGCATAGAGGGCCGCCTGATCGTTCACCACAGCCCTCAGGCAGCCAAGCACCATGTGCGGCTTCGCCGTCGCCACGCCGACATCCTCAAGTTCCTCTAGTAGTAGCTCATCGACAACAAGCTCAAATTCAAATTCAAAAAACAAGAAAAGTCGTCGCCGATGGCACTGCCGGGAAAAAAGGGGGGCCAAAAAGTCTAAATTAGATGAACTAGCCAAACAAGTGTCCGATCTCCGTGAACAATTAACAAAAACTGAAAACTGGCGCGTTAATAACGTATTAGATGTAGATCAAAATCCCTGTTACATGTGCGATGTGCGTTCACCGCAGCTTACACCAACGGTAGACCACGACGATTCGAGGAGTTCAATATTTCAATTTGACATTGCAACGAAATTAAAGGAACCTTCAGTTCCTAAAACATCTGAAAGGGATTTAAAACAACTGCATGATGTACAACTTTTTGACGATAAGAATTGGTGTGAGCTACGGTATGCGGACACTCAAAAACTATACAATCAAGCACCTGGCTTCACTGACCTTGAAACTAATGAAGAGGTTAAGGCATACGATAGTTTGCGACATCTGATATTTGCGGAAAAAGCCTTCTCTGCCTTGACCTTATGCATGCTCAAGCAAAGACAGGCCCTACAAAGTACTCTCCAATATCTTTTGCTTTGGGCTAAGGACACGGACACGGTTCATTTTGATTCGTTGAATGACAAGACGGCGGAATTATTTTCCAACGGTGAATTTCAAAAGACTTCATCTGATATATTGCAATTAATTTGTGGACATCGCGCTGAAGTTATTCAGATGCGTCGGTATGGTATTTTGGCACACGTTAAGGATCCTCTAATGAAAGCTACTCTTCGGAAAATTCCGCCATCTTGTCATAACCTATTCAATGCTGACGCGTTCTCGGCTGCTGTGGAGAAAGCGGGCGGAGTAAGGAAATGTTTCTGCATTTAAAAAAATATTTCTTTGTCAGTTGAATTGCCCAATAATATAATTCCATATCTAAGGCCCGATCCTACTAAACCGTAATATGCCGTAAGCAATGCTTCGATGCTAACATTGGTCGACAGTTTATGTAGAACATAGGAAAAACTGCTGACCTTTTTGTCAGTCCATTAATATGATCTTTCCAGTTCAGTTTATTGTTTATATTCAACCCCAAAAAAAACTGGCACTTTCGACTTCATTTTTGGTATTATTTTGACGTGTTAATTGTATGCCATTATATATTTTTTTCCTTTGGCTAAAGTGCTATGTTGGTTTTATTAAGATTAATTTTTAGATTATTATTGTCAAGCCATTTTACTAAAGATGTCGGAGAATTGTGTCAAATGCGTAGTTACTGTCAATATGTTTGATAGTAACTGTACTATCATCAGCAAGAAGAGATATCGGATTATCGATTGATTTAGGCATGTCATTAATAAAATAAATAACATGGGTCCCATAACACTGCGTTTTACGCGCTTTGAGTCTGTAAGATTGTTCTGTCTTCGTTTTATAGTTTAATCTCGAGATTTCTGTAATTTGAAATCTATGTGTTAAGTATGAGCGTATTAAATCCAGAATGTTACCTCTTAAGTCGTAAGCGTCAAGCTTGGTTATTTGGATATTGTGGTGACATGACACAAGCGTTTGACTCACATAGTCAAACGCTTGTGTCATGTCACAGTATATGGTACAAACTGGTGATGTTTTATCTATTTGACACATAACATTCTTTAGGAAGTCGTATACTGCCATATTAATAGTTTTATTTCGACGAAAACCCTTTTGGCCACGCACAGGATCTAATTTTTTCTCTAAATATGTATTTATTTGAATGTAGTAGTATTTTTCAAATATTTTAGAAAATACCGATATCAGAACAATCGGCCGGTAGTACTCCATCAATTCTTTATTTTCTTTTATAAATAGCGGTGTACCTAATAAGTGTGAGTTTGAAATCCTGTGGAAATATGCCCATCACTATGCTCAGATTTATAATATAGCACCCTATAAGGGTGACATATAAGATATTGACATACCGCCTTAATTATTTTGTGGAAATATCGTCTACACCCACACTATTTGTGTTTTTAAGATTTCTTATTATTTTATCAATACCTCAAGATGAACTAGGTGCCATAAACATAGATATAGTTTGACTATTTATGAGACGTGTCACTTTTTTTTCTCGCACCTGGTATAGGTGTAATTTTTTTCAATAAAATAGTCATTAAAAGCTGTTGCTATATTGGAAGATTTAATTATGTTAAGGACACAACCTTTATTTTTGTAATTTGTTCTTTATGAAGGTTTTGTCTGGTTTGATTAATAATTTGTCTTGTTGTTTTTGATTTATTTATTGATGATTTTATTTTATTACTGTTTTGTGCCCTTTTTGTCAGATATTTAAATATTTTTTAAATAACTTAGTACAATTTTTAAGATTTAATTTAATTTCAATATTGGGCTGTAATCTGAATTTCCAAAATTTTTCCAAAGTTTTTTGCTGCATATTTTGTGCCTCGGGAGACCCGATTGGGCTTTAACATACCTTTATTATACTTTTATTTTTTGGAAAGCACATGTCATAGAATGTGTTAAAGGAGATCGATACGCTTTGATACATTCTTGGGCCTAGATGTAAAGAGATGAGAGTGGTGCCAATTAACAGCTTATATATTATCAAATCATTTTTGAAAATTTTGCGGATTTTGGCAATCTGAGAGCAAAGTTAAGAAATTTGGTAAAATTGATGTTATGCAACAAATTGACAGTAACCTATTCTTAACAGCTGATTTTTTAACTATGATTGCTATTTTCTTATAAAAGACAGTAATGTACTACATTATTGTAGTTCTTATTGTATTGTATTGAGTGGGAGAATGTAACGAAACTCACAAATAGATAAAGATAGGGAAGACCAGGATTTGCGTCATTTCATCATCTAAAACTCGTCGGCCCAGTGTATTACATCGATTAGTCGCTGTGCCACAGTCGTGCGACTTAACAATATACTAGAAGTCCGTAGAGATAAAACACTGGTCGAGGAATTTAATTGAAATACGCAAACGATACAAGACGAGTGGTAGGTAATCCTTTGATCAATGATCATAGAATGAAAGTCCGGGAGCTGTCACTGTCAGCACAGATTAAATACATTTGACAAACATAAGTAATAAATCGATCTGTAAACGAGAATCTACAAAAATCGATTTTATAGTTGATATTTTGTTTTATTTTCAATTATTGACAACATAACTATTTATTCTGAAGAATTTGTTCACTTCAATTGTTGAAATCATTCACAGTAATCGATTACAGTAATCGAAACTCTATTTCATCAGTGCAATGAACTTGTTTTCAAGATTTCCCGTCCCCAGATTGTGAATTGAGCTAATTTTTATATCTTGAAATAATAAAAAAAAACTTTTTTTTTTAAACCTTATTTCAGCTTATTACGATTGGGCCCAGAGATCCCCGTCTCCATTGTCTAGCGACGATATGATAATGTAGGATTAGTCGTGTGGTAAACATCTGAGAAGGAAATTGATTTTATGCATTCTACAAATTTATTTATATTTTCCTTTTTGTAGTCTTTTTTTTTGCCAATATTTTAATGTTAGTGTTTTTTTTACTGGAATGGTTATTATTTGCGCAGTATGATCAGAGAGTCCGAATTCTTACACCTCGGTCTTACATTTTTATAGCTGATTGCAAAATTATCTTACAAGTTTTACTGACAAGGCGTGTAGGCTGCCTGATTGCCAATTTCATCGAGATTCAATCGAGAGTAATATTATTATTCTTTAGCACGACAATATTAAAGTCTCCAGCAATTACAATTTCATGAGACTTTAAATTTAGAAGCGTAGTCTAACACTTTCTCTAACCATTAGAAAAATAGGTTCAAATTATTATGTTTTGGAACTCTGTACACACAAATAACTGTAATTTTAAGGTCAACTAGTTCCACTGCACAGCACTCAAATATGTTCAATAACGACATTTTTCTAAGTTTCCGGGAGGTCATTGTGTTTATATTGTTTATGCACAAGTACACAAGATCCACCCCGCTTGCTTGCTCTTATTTCTACTATATACAGCAAGCCACCAGAGCATAGTTCGGTATATTTATGAATAATTCTTGTCCCGTCATCGTAAAATGTTCTGTTATACATAAAATCTATATTTATGTTTTTATCTCTTAGTTCCTCTAGGTTAATTGTCAATAGATCTGATTTATTTAAGAGCCCGGCTATGTTTTGATGAATTATTCTCAGAAATTTAGTCTCGAAAAAACATAGTATGACCCTTTTCTGTTGAATGATCTTTTTTTTTGTATTGAATAGCCCATTTCTATAAACTGTTTTGTCCTTAAATTTACTATTTGCCTCATGTCATGTTTATTAAGTTGCCGGTGGTACTAGAGAACATATCCAGTGACAGATTCAGATTTGTATCTAAAAACCAGCAGTGTTTGTGTTTTTCCACATCAAGGTACAGTAGATTTAAGAATTGTTCAGCTCTATAATTAAACATCAGAGCTCCACAGATATATGTAGGTGGGCAAATTATTATATTTGTACCTATGTGTTATTTTTCTAGGACACTTCTCAATAAGTGTACAATCTCTGTGTAGTTTTGCAAATCTTCCTTTGTAAGATTGGACAATTTGACCTCTAATCCCATTAGAAGCTCAGAAATATGTGCTGTAGGTTTGGAAAAGTGACAGAAAGAAAACTCTTTTGCATATAGGTAAGTCTTGCAGATTTTGCAGGATGTTTCTATTTCTATCACTAATTACGAATAGTCTGGGTTTTCTTCTTATTTGACTTGGTTGGTCTGTTTGTGCTTGCTTTTCAGATGATTTCTGTGTTTGATCATTAGCTTTAAATTCAGTCTGTTTTAGGTCGGCTTTTTGTAAGAAAGTTTTTTTTTGTAATTTTTCTTAATTTTTTAGCTTTCGAGTTTTGTGTTTTTTTTTAAGTCGCATGTTGATAAAGGCGAGTTATTGTTTTCAGATTCCACCTGGACCTTTTTTTTTTTTTTGCGTTTGCATTATAACTGATTGGCTTCTGCGGATTGGCTTCTGTTTTTCGAAGGTGTTCTTAGAGTTGTAAGAGATCATGTAACAGTTTTCAGAAGTTCGTTTCTCTTTCTCATTTGTTTAATTGCTCGCTATAATCGTCGTCGTCTGATATATTGGGTAGACTACTCGCTGTGCCGTCTAATGTCCGTTCTATGACATGACTATTATTTGACTCTGATTCTGGATGGTTGCTCTGGCGTGAAAAAGTGATATTTTCGAGGAAGTTCTGCATATAAATTTACTTATTTTATTAATTGCAGTACGATCTCGGTTGAGAATCAGGAAACAAAAAGTGAAGATGTAACAGTGTCGCCTTTATTTTGAAGCGTCACTCATATTTCCAATTTATTTTGGGTCATGCATGATTACTATTTAAAACTAATTAATGATTGAGCGAACCAATAGTAACTCTGTTTACATGGCAAAGTGACGTTCCGTCCCGTTCTTAAAAAACTAAATGAGAATCCTAGTAACCGAATGTCATGATTGTGATACAGACACGCAGAACAGAGGTAGTAATAGTTAAGTAGATAAAAGCTAAATAGGTAGAAGTTATCGAGAAAAACAAAACTAAATGTATTCCCCAAATTTAATTAATTTACCTAATACGAAGGGATTTAACAATTGTGTTCATTTACAAATTTACAACTCTTTAAGTACAATAAACATGTTCGAGAATTTGTTACAGCTATTAAGTTCTAATTACATGTCCGGTTTGTGTGTGTGCTAGTGCGCCAGAGGCTGCACGAAGTCGGATGGCCGAATGTCATGATTTTATTGAAATATATCTAACTTTATACGTAAATACGTATATTTAAGTAAGTTTCATCATAAGATTAGTCCCATCCGTCACCATTTAATTAGAGAATCGTGAATCGTGGGGTATGTGAACATTACATTGACAAGCATTAAATAGTAAATATATTGAAGAGTAGTTGTAAAAGGAAACGGAAACTAAAGAGGGGTTTGCAAATGGCTTCACGTCGCACGCTGGCGGCGGGAGGCCATTGCGTTCCGGAATATGGTGCTGATCGGATCTCCCGGCCAAAGTTTCTATTAATCATATTTAGTTATTTCTTGCGTTCGTATAGTTGTTTTAATTGTTAATTATCTATTGCAGGTTACCCGAAGACAGCACAAATAACAAATGTCGATGACGCAGTATCACGTATAAAGTAGTATTGGACAAAATTACACCGCATTTGCAGCAAGCGACTGTTTCATAAACAATAGCAAGTGGCGTAGGTTGGAAACAAGTGCCGTACCTACTTTACGCTTTTCCTTAGCCCGCAGATCATTGGTAAGGTTATAATTGTACATTATAATGATACACTAAAAACAAAATAAAGTCTACATACTGCACAATTATGTCGACTGGGGTGCACGTTTCGCTGTATGTATGTACATCAGGAATTTCACATGAGACCGGACGGTCTCGTTGGTCTAGTGGTTACCTACTCCACATGGATAACAAAACAGGTTGTCGCTTCCAACCCGCAAGGCGCCGTATATCACTTGTAGAATTTTTCCCTGATTATTCCCTTACTGGGTGTTTTTTTCTATCCTGGACAACGTATAGCAGTTAAAGGTCATAACTAGTTTAATACTATCATAGTCTGATTCTGGTGCAAGTGATTTTTATTATTTTTTATGTGGAAATTATCAACGTGAAGTACTTAAATAAAAACAATTTTCAGGTTGCGCCCTCCGCGGAAATGGACAACGTTCGTGAGCTGCAACCAAGCTGATTTCATTTGAATTTCATAAAATATTATATTATCTTTTACATTTTTGTGAAAAAAAAAACTTTAATAGGTACTTGTAAAACAGAAGTCAGGGATAAAAAACATATACATTATAGTAATACGTGTTGGTTTCATCTTTATTGAGCTGCAGCCTGCCACTTTTTATGTGAAAAGCTTGAAACTACGTACTTTATTTGATGCCAAATAATCTTGTACCAATAAATCGTTTGGTTTTTAATTTTTATTTTATTCCATCAAACCTGGACTGATGATGTTATTACAACGGGTGCCTTGAGTAACTACGCTAGGTGGTAGGTATTTATTGGAAACAAATACGTAATCTATTAACACGACACAGGGTATCCTAGTGTGGGGCCAGAAGCAATCTATGTGCCTGTGTGTAAATGTTATGTTATTAAATACTTTTTCCTACTTTGGTCTTGTTTTATTCATTATACTTTCTCACAGTGCCACCATCTCATCTGTTCAGTTGATAGCGGCGCTAGTGGAGAATTTAGTAGTAACATTTGAGAAATTTACCTAGAAAAACGAGAATATTTTAACCCATCTTTCAATTTTAATGAACACATATCTATAAATCTTAGTAAATGAATAAATCAAACAAAAAATGGGGAACAGGATTTACAATTAATTACTTAGTTACAATTTTACCCACCTGAACAGATAACTTATCTCGTCTATTTATAAAATATTTTATTATAAATATCTATGTAATATGTATTAGTATGTACTTATTTTATATTAAGTATTAGTGTGTATTGTATTATATTATTGTTATGTATGTGCTCGCACCTTACTTTCAAGTAACTATCTGTTTTATCTTTCTTTTTTGCACGCCCACCTCAATTTTTGCCTCTCCTGGACCTCCTGTGGGTTGACTGGTAGAAAATGCCATTAGCATTAAGTCCACCTTTTGTACACTATTGTTTGTGCAATAAAGAATTAATAATAATAATAATAATAATAACTTGGTGACGCTGTATATGGTGATTATTGATGATTTGCAAACATATTAAAAAAAAGGTTCCGCCGTACATATACATTTTGCCATGTTACCACATAACTCGGTAAAATCTTTCTTCGATTCGCTATAGCCCTATTAGTCCCATTTATATTATTGAAAACCTGATGTAGAATTACTTACTGTTACTTATGAATATTTATGGTAACTTATATGGTATGTACCACACTTAGCACATAATAACATAACCGTAAGGGGTTCCAGCTGGTTCACTAGCACCACCAAGGGAAAAATGATATTTTTTTAGAGATAAATACATTGATAATTAGATAGATAGATAATGGTGATAATAGTGATTATCATGGGCGCATGACTGTAATTTAAATTAATTGGAATTGGAATAATGGAATTTAGTCGGTTTTTTGGTACACAGCCATGGGTCCGAAAAATCACTATTAAACATGGTGATGGGATTGAAAAGATACTTTTTGCAAGTTGTGAAAAAGAGGTATGTTTTTTTTATCATTTAATATTAATACTTAATGAGCCGTTTTCAGAAGAACTAAAAAAAAAAATATGGCTGTCAAAGGAATGCAATTTTGGACCTCAGCCCAATAGCCATGTGTGATACGTCATAAAATAGGTCTCAGCGAGCTGAACAAAAGTTACTATGACGCCAACAGCCAAATGTTTGTCCTTTCGGAGTTATATAGTATTGAAAAAAAACTAACATTTTCAACAAAACAACTCCGAAACGACAAACATTTGGCTGTTGGCGTAGTAGTAACTTTTGTTCAGCTCGCTGAGACCTATTTTATGATGTATCACAAATAGCTATTGGGCTGAGGTCCAAAAATGCATTCCTTTGACAGCCGTATTATTTTTTTTTTTAGTTCTTCTGAAAACGGCTCATTACCACCATTAATTTTAAAAAATACACAGATTATGTAGTTCGGAATAAATAATATCGACATCTTTATGGTGTTTGTCCCAGCCCTATCGATTTTGGCTTTGTTCAGTAATCTGTGGCAACCGTGTACGATTGTAACATTTTTAGTGCATGAGTACACTACAGCTGTCTCTTTCTGGCGCAGAGATTTATCGTAAGAGTAACATGGACAGCTATACAACTGTTACTTTTTATTTTATTCCTCCTTCTATGGTACTCCTTCTTCTGAGGTACGATTGTAACATTTTTAGTGCATGAGTACACTACAGTTGTCTCTTTCTGGCGCAGAGACTTACTTTTTATTTTATTCCTCCTTCTATGGTACTCCTTCTTCTGAGCCTTATTGTGAGTATAATTTTTATAACAACAAAAAAAATATAAGCTCTATGGCAGTAGTGTTACCACTCCTTAACATATTATTGACATGGTAGTTTTTGTAACTGCAAACGTGTTCTAAAAATGTTCTGCATATTTTTTAAAGTTCAGTATGAAAATGTCAGGCCTTATTACAGAATATTAAAATATCATCATCAACACATTATATCCTCACCGAGGGGCTCGGGTTTCTTTCCTGAGGAAGGTATAGGACTTACTCAGTCACGGCGGCCAAGTGCGGATTGGTGGAGGCTTGGCTGGTCTTACTGTCAGAAGTTTTCAAACCGGCCCATAAGGCCTCTAACTTGGCTTAACGACTGCTATTTATCGACGGTAGCCGGCACCATGTCCGTGCCTTTCGAAGCACGGAACCGCTCGAAAAAAATGCCATTACGGTCAATGATAGACGGTCACCCATCCATGCACTGAACGCACCTTATGTTGCTTAACCTTCGTGAGCGTTTAAGATCATTCAGGCGGGCCGGGGCTACGAGACATTCAATATTAAAATATATAAAATGTTTTTTGTTCTTTACAGTAATGTGGTAGAACTTATTATTTCAATATTTTCTAGCTAAAATATTTACGCTTAAACTATTCGTAACAATGAAACAGTATTGTTTTCAGTAGGTACTTATAACAAAAATTATAAGTACTGAAAACAATTATACGATTCCTATCTCCAGTTGGCTTTATTTCCGATCCCAAGATTGTTCACTTAATCGTAGGGCTGGAGGTGAGACCTATTTATACTCACAGGCCCACTCCAAGAGCCACACACATAGCAAACATGAATGTGTTCACGATAAAATATATTCAATATATCAAATTCACCTGCAGCATCCCTTCTTCCCACTGGCTTAATTTCCGACCCCGAGATTGTCTCTCTAATCGTAGGGCTGGGAGGAAGGAGAGTTAGATGATACTTTATACTTTTACAAAAAAGTGTTCTCATTTCTTCACTCTTATATATTCATAAATACTCAAATTTATTTATCTATACATACATAAATAGATTTACTCTGATATTTTGTTATTAATAATATGTTTTTTCCTATTTATTTGTAATTTATGTATAGTTAGCAATTATGTTATCCATTTAAATGAAATGTATACTTTTATTATATAATATTATTTTATAATATGTATTATTATACGTGTATATGTATATTATTCATGGGGTCCGCCCGAAAAAAAAAAAAAATAAATAAAAAAAAAAGTTTAAGTTTTACAGTGGTTAATAATAATAATAGTTTGGGGCCGATGCTGCCGGCCTCGCCGCTTCTTGGCTCGGGTGGGTATATATGATCTTCGCTTCTTGGCTCGGTTGGATATATATGATCTTTTGTGGGGCTAAGGGTTAGTTCATATCCGGACTGAGACTGTTCATATCCGCGGCAGTTCGGCAGGGTCGAGCCGCTTCATATTTAGTTTAAGTTTACGTTAAGCATACTATCAGTTTAAAAAGTTAAACCTGTTATTGGCCTTACTTAGCATACATTACCTTAAGTTTAATATTCTGTAACGCTGTTGGTTTTTTAATAAAATAAAAATAAAATAAAAGAAATAAAAATTAACAAATATAATTCTTCTGTGCGGCTCTCAAAAGATATTGTAAGATAAGATAATGTCGTCTTGTAAGATATTGCACAAAATCCAAAACTGTAAAAAAATACAAGTCATCATTACTTAAAAATTGCTATGGAGTGCCACAAGGTGGAATATTGGCTCCCTTAATTTTTTTGATATATATTAATGACTTGCCTGATTATATATCCAATGAATGTATTCTATTTGCTGACGATACCACACTTATTATAGAAGGGAAAAATTTGTCGACATATAATTCAGAAATAAATAAATCACTAGAACGAGCTATAACTTGGCTCTCTGCAAATAATTTAAAGGTTAACATTGATAAGACTAAATATATACAATTTTGTACTAATAGGGGGAAAAAGAAAACTTAACTATTGAACACAACGGTGCAAGACTAGAAGAGGTAACAGCGATAAAGTTTCTGGGGCTTATGGTTGACACCCATTGTGATTGGAAATGTCACGTAGATAGTGTGTGTACAAAAATTAACAAATTTGTGTACGCGCTAAGAAAAATTAGTCAGACGGTCTCACTACAAGCAGCCAAAGAGGCATATAATGGCTATGTAGACTCAATCTTGCGATATGGGATCGTATTATGGGGCAACTCCCCCGATGTTGACAGGGCATTCAAAGTGCAAAAACGCTGTATCCGGGCATTATTTGGTCTACGCCAAACGGACTCATGTCGCCCGTATTTTAAAGAACATGAAATACTACCACTACCATGTTTGTTTATACTAGAAGTTTGCACATTTGTAAAAAAATATATGTATTTCTTCCAAAACAAGCATGATATCTGCAAACGTGCCATTCGCTCTCAATATCAACATAAATTGCATAGACCACGTGTAAAATTAACGCTCACAACAAAAAACTGTTTTATAATGTGTATTGATATATTTAATAAACTACCAGATACATGTAAAGTCGAAGACATACTGACATTCAAGAGGCTCACAAAACATTACCTACTGCTCCATGGGTTTTACTCAATAAAAGAATATTTAGAATTTAAGATTTAGGTTAGTTGTAATCAATTATGTAAATAATATACTTGGATTTTTAATTTTAAATGTAAATATTAAAACTTATTATGGCCAGTTGTAAGAAAATGTGTTTACTCCTGAAAAGGAAGAATTTGGACATGTAGTACTTATTTATATAAAGCACCTGTAACTGCTAATGTTAACCCAATATCAAACAATAAAGTTTCATTTCATTTCATTTCTCTACTGATGCTGTGGACCAAAACCTACTACTCCTAAAAATCTGGATAAACATGGTTATGATAAACAAGATAAATTTGGTAGGTAGATCACAAATTCAGCTCTGACTCTGACTGAACCTTTCTAAAGGCAGTGGTTTTCCAAGTGTTATATCCTCGTAAGGCCCGAGCTTGAAAAGAACAATTGATTTTGTGATCACTTGAAGACATTGGGCCTCACGAGGATATTGTCAGACAAAAATTCGACCGAGGAGACATTTTCAAAAAATACGGTAGAAAAAATGTAATTAAACTGGTATTGATTTCCTCACTACAATTTGGCAACACTGATCAGCTGTCGTCTGTCTTCTGTCGAATGAGAGAGTGCTGCACGATTTTACTGAATCATTATTTTTGTGAAATTAATTGCTAATAATCGCTCTTAGATTACGTCGCAGGAGTTAAAATGGGCCGGTTAAGAGTTAGCTTATTGACTGTGTTGTTAGTGTGCGGCGCTGCGCTCGGTAAGTAATCTAATTATCCGGTTTTTGCGTCGTTAGACATGTTGTAATAGACGCTTTGTTGGATTTATCGCACGGACTGCTGGCGAGCGCAGCGCGTTCGATTTTGCGCTTTGTCTGTTGCGTTTAGCTCTATTTGTGTAATCGGTCTACCAGATGTGTTGTACCAACCGCTGTTATTTTTCTACTACCGTCTATTTGAAAATACAATGTGATTGGCAGGTGGTCCAGATGCCCCGAGCACGGAGAAGTCAGTGACGATTACTGTCCCCACGTCCACGGCTGTACCTGAAATTACCGCGGCACCAAATACAACCTCCAAACCTACTACCACGACCACCCAGACGCCATCACCGTCGCCCACTCCTGCTCCGACCCCGGCCCCCACACCTGCCCCAACACCTGCCCCTACTCCGGCCCCCACTCCGGCCCCCACACCTGCTCCCACACCTGCTCCTACCCCTGCTCCTACCCCTGCCCCCACACCAGCGCCTGCACCCACACCCCTGCCTCCACCGACGCAAGGAACCTGGTCCTACACTGAGAAGAATATAACTTGCATTGTGCTGCAATTCGCAGCTCAGCTCAATGTCACCTACTCCACCAGTGTCAATGGAAGTGAGTCTTACATTACCTTTCCTACTTCTTTTCTTGCAGAGTTTAGTATTGATTGATAACCATAATTGTATGACATGGGACTAATATATTCAGCCCACCGCCTCCCGCCAACCTGGCCACATCGTCCGACCACCAGACTATTGGTCTACTGACATGGAAATCAGAAATCAAAAATTTATTTCAAAGTAAAGAATTTACATTCTGCTTGTTGAATGTCAATGTACATACATTTATGTATAATGTTAGCCGCTGCCTTGGGGCCGTCTGTAGTGGAGAAAAAGGGATGGACATGTCATCACATCACTTTTTATATATGTACTACATTCATACAATTTTCACAGGTTGGGTATACTAAACCCTAGTTCAGGTTGTTACGAAATTGCTGTTCTCCTGTAGATTTTTCGGTAGGCCAATGAGCTCACCATAACTATGGTTTTTAATTTGTGTGTAATGTAAATTCTGCAGCGAGACATGCATGTTAATAAGAGCCTGCCAGAATCTTTTGCAATTATTTGTGAAGAGATTTATTGCTTCTGTAAATCCTTGCAGAAAAAATATGACAACAACAACAACCATAGGATCAATGGTTTAATAATTAAAATGTGTTGCTTTAAAAAAAACAAAAGATGATTTACATTTCTATAAATCATAATATCATATATTCATAAGTTTGAACTAGTAAGGAAGTTGCCTTAGCAGGCGCAAACACACAAAATTAGAGATGAAACTGCTGGTAGTTTGGCTGGACACTGTAGCCTTGTTGCATATTGAGCTTGATGAGTTATGAAGACGTGTTTAATTGTGCATCAAGAGTATTTTTGAATAACCACAAAAAGGTTTATAATCCCTTACTTTGAGATAGGGAAAAGACATTGCAGCCTGCACTAGCAAGCAAGCCGAGAGATTGAGTCATCATTGATATAATATGTAGGAAATATGGAATGTCTATACGAGTATATGTAGATACAGATTACAGTACAGTACAATGCCGATTATCTAAATGTCGGTCAACTGAATGACCACTTAAACTTTCAACTATGTATTTTCAGCAGCATTTATCCAGCTAATATTGTCGTATGAATTTACACTACAACCATTTGTGTATATAGAATTTCGCCAGATATAGTAAATTTAAGATTAGGCTGCATACTATTTTGTCTCTGAAAATAGTGATTCAGCAGAGCTAGAGTGCAGAAAGCAGCACATAATTCTTTTGTCCCATGTTGCCACGCCACGTGACTCATCATGTGTGATTCAGTGTATTTTCGTCTCCACAACAGCTTAGATTCAAACCTAAATGGATAATGACCAGGGGTGCTGATTGTCCAATAAATTGCCAGGTATACATGCAGTGGCACCGGTGCGATTTGTTATTGTTGGCTACTTCCCACTTTATAACAAGGCTGAAGACTCTTACAGTAGACTGAATTTCAGAATGCACATAACCATAAACTAAAGAATGCCATATTGTGCATGCATGTCATATCTTATCTTTTGTTTTGTACCAATCAATTACTATGATGGTGTCCCTTTTGCTATTGAATTAAATCGTTCGATTTTAATTGATACACAGGAAATCAAAAGACAAATTGTGCCATGTTGTGCATGCATGTCATATCTTATCTTTGGTTTTGTACCAATCAATTACTATGATGGTGTCCCTTTTGCTATTGAATTAAATCGTTCGATTTTAATTGATACACTGGAAATCAAAAGACAAATTGTGCCATGTTGTGCATGCATGTCATATCTTATCTTTTGTTTTGTACCAATCAATTACTATGATGGTGTCCCTTTTGCTATTGAATTAAATCGTTCGATTTTAATTGATACACTGGAAATCAAAACACAAAGTCAAAAAAATTTTATTCATAGTACAAACAGAATGTTTACTTTATGAAAACTAACAAAGAAACTCCACTCCTCCAATCCGGACTTGGCCCCCGTGGTGGAGTATGGCCTATACCTTCCTTCGGGAAGAGACCCAGGCCCCTCGGTAGGGACAAAGATTGGTTGATGATGAAATCAAACTTACTAGAAATACAAAATTAGACTTAAAGTAGACCTTCATGAAACTTACTTACAGTTTCTGATATAATACACCGACAATCACCTACTGTCAACAGATGTCAGAGGTTTTATTTATGCACTTTCGCAAACTAACCGCTGTTGACAGACAATAAACAAAATTAATTAAGGACCGATTTGTTGCTAACAATTTGTTAACAGAGTGTTGACAGTAAGTGGCTGTCCATAAATTACGTCACACGCTAAGGGAGAGCGACGGGGTCAACGAAGTGTGATACTATGTGACAAGGGGGTAAGAGGGATCACATGTCAAATCTATTAGAATCTAAGCGAAACTTAAACTCAAAACTCATTTGCAACTCTCAACTCTATCTATTTCTAACTTTATTTGCAACTCCAGTGGATATAAAGGTACGCCAGTTTTAATGCGATAATTTTTAGATGTGAAAATTTCAAGTCTCACGAATGTGACCAGAGTGCTTATACTGGGTTTTTTCATTTCACTTTCGATAGCGAGAGCGTTTGCAATTTATATAGGAGTGACAAAGAGACAACTAGGTGGCGCTTTATCAATCCTATACAAATTGCAAACGCTCTCGGTATCGAAAGTGAAATAAAAAACTCAGTATAAGCACTCAGCTGTGACAAGTCCGGGTGGAGAGGTCACAAAACCATGACATTCGTGTGACGTAATTTATGGATTTATGGCCCCTAAGTGGTCTGTTTTTAGGGTTCCATACTTCATAACGAAAAACTGAACCTTTAGTCCGGATCTAATTACGGGTGTCGCGAGCTCCGTCTCTGCTCACCATGATTAAGCTCTGCTAAATACTTTTGAACGTTTATTGCACCAACAGTCACACACAACAAAAATACGAAATACAAATGAGAAGAAAACATCAAAAATACAAAAGGTACAAACACACATAAAGAAATACATTTATACAGTTTTGTCGCGGTGTGTAACCGCTGCTGCAAAAGGCAGCTGACTCAGCATAATGCTGAGGGTGTAGGCCCTCAGCGCTGGTTTTCAGTCATTGCCTTAATGTCCCATGAGTGTCCCAATTACGCGGCGCAGTGTATCTTTATATAATTTAATAATAACATAAGACTAATATTTATTGTACACAGACATAAAATATTAAAGCACTACAGTTAAGTAATTACTTAGCAGAATTCTCAATTCAGAAATCGGCTCTTTGTCGACGTTATATAAGATACGCCCGTTTATGCCGCAAGAAAACGTATATTTCGACACTTTAGGGAATCAACGTTTATAGGAAGTTTCCGTTGACGTAGAACAGAGGTTCCCAAACTTTTTTCTCTCGTGGACCACTTTCAAAGTTATTATTACAGACAATCAACAATTGACGTTGATAGGTAAATCCAAGCCAAAATGTTGGTCTTTATTATGAAAACCAATTTTTTTTTCCTGGACCCCCTTACTACTTGTGAACCCCTATTTTTTTTCACGTCTACCTGGACCCCCGTGTGGTCTCCTATTGGACCCCTGGGGGTCCACCTGGACCACTTTGGGAACCTATGACGTAGAACTACGAACAAACACGACCTCTGTGGCGCAGCGGTTAGCGCATCAGCCCACTATACGAGAGGTACCGGGCTCGAATCCCGGCGGGGGACAAAAACAACTCAGGTCTTGGATGTTTACGTGTTAGTGATGTCACTGTTTTGGTTCCCACGACCCAGGGTATCCTATGACCTATTACCAGCCAGCTTAGCTTTTTTAATGGTCATAATAATAAACATGCCATTACAAACATTGGAAACTGATAAAACGAATTTACGGAACAACTACCCTAAATAATCTTATTTCCTATAAAAATATGACTTGTTTTAGAATTCGGTATAGTACACAATTATCTTGTTCTAACATACACTCTGCAATAATATGCACGTTATCTAAAAGTGTATTTAATACCAAACGTGCTAGATAAGACGTCAGACGCCTGAGAAGTACCTATCTGAACATAACGTACCTACCTCTAGCGCGACCACTCATTAGGTACTTTGATTCGATTGTCCATCTTACGTGAATCGGGGTTATTCAGTCTCACTAGGTAGATTAGATTGTAGTTTGTTGACCATCAAACATATTCCACTATTCTCTAGATCGGCAATTCTCAAACTAAAAACTAAAATCCCTCGGTGTCTGTCCCTGACTTATAATGATGTCCTCACTCCAATAGACTATTTGACAGTGTGAAAAAAAGGGTATAATTTTTACTTTCATCATTATCATTTCAACTTAAATCATTTTAACTAAAAAAATATGGTTTATGAATAAAACACAGGATAAAATTTGATAATCATTATTCGCAGCCAATGTATCGAAAATTGCCTAGATTGGCCAATTCTATGATGACGTCACAGCTCAGTAAAATGCCTTCTGTCATTCGTGTCGTTCTTACGTTCATTGGTTTCTTTACTAACCAGTGACGTCATAATTCCTGTGCAACGCCATATTGCCCAAATTAGCGATTGAGTAGTATCGTTTGCCTCGAGTCCCCAGAAAGTGGTCTTTTTAAATTCTTTGGTGTATTTCTTCTAAAAAAGGCAAACGAAATTCACTTTTGAAATAAGCCGCCAAAACGCTATCTTGCGCAATATGGCATCGCACAGGCATTGTGACGTTACATCCCAGAAAACCAACCAATGAACGTATGAAAGAATGAATGATAGACGCCATTTTTAATTACATGTGACGTCATCATAGAATCAGCCAATCCAGGCCGTTTTCGATACAATAGCTGCAGACACATAATTATCAAATTGAAATAACAAAAACGTATGTAGGAGAAAAGTAGTTTGGTTTCTCCTACATACGTTTTTGTTATTTCAACTCAAACTCAAAGACAAATAAATATATTGTTTATTATAAAAACCAAATATCACATTCGTGGACGATTTCACATTTTGGATGTTTTATGCCCGGTTCCTATAATATACGCCTACCGGCTACGATCCGTTTTCCCTACAATTTATTGACGGTTCGTAGGAATTTCGTAGGAATTGTAACCGATCGTAAGCAAAAACGAAGCGTTTTGTGAATATTGGAACCGGGCATTAGTAGCAAGTCGTCTTGCTAGACGTCTGCCTAGTTTATTTAGAACATTTTATAGTACTAATATTAATTATTTTGAGAACAACTTTCCTTTAACCTCTTCAGTCCTGATCTTGAAAATACAAAAGAAAACCTTGTTATTTTCAAGGTCAGGACGAGGAGGTTAATGTATTTGAAATACACATAAGTTTATAAATAATCTATTTACGCTTCAGACCACTTTTATCGATTTTAATTTGGTTAACAATTTTTGCAGCATGCCAGCCGTAACATAAATGATAAATGATAGGACATTGTCTACTATCTTGTTGGAGCAGATTTTGTTGTAATTGTAGTAAAACTAGCTGTGCCCCGCGGTGTTACCCGTGGTTCATCGATTTTCCCGTAGGAATAAGATATTTCCCCGCGGTAAAACGTAGCCTATGTTTTAATCCAGGGTATCGGCTAACTCCATACCAAATTTTATTAAAATCCGTCCAGCCGTTTCAGCGCTAAAGACTGACAAACATATAAACACACACACAAACTTTCACGTTTATAATATTAGTGTGATAAGTTCCAAGTACCCAACTATTGTGAAAATTATGGAGAATATTTCTCAAGGTATGTACTATCTTATGTATTATTTTCATTTCACCTACATTTAAGATGTCTTTAATAATAAATATTCAATAAGGGTATAATTTTAAGAGAAAAAAAAAACCTTTTTTCACATTTGTTAGAATATCTAAACATGATTATCCCAAAATACCCCTGTAGTTTTTTTTATATATTACAGTTTAGACTGTCTATTTTCAAAATCTGTGATTGGTTGGCTTCGCACGGGATTGCATCACCTTCATTTTTTTTTCATAGGTGATTCTGTTTCACTGCCGCTGACGGAGATTTTTGAAGTTTGGTGCAATGCATCAACATTGGAGCGGATGCCTCGACTTTTAGACTTCGTCCTATCGCAAATCCCTGCTACAAATCTGGAAGACTCAAGTTTGAAGCAATCAAGAAATAAAGTTGGACTATATTCCAATAAAATTGAAAAAAAGTGGAAGTCAGCCGGAAGCCGCAAAGAAAGGTAATCTTGATTTCAAATACTTTTCTTACGAATGTATCTCTTTTGTTTTCGTATTTTGCTATTTTATATATATATTCATAGCTGAAAAAATATCTTCATAGCCAAAGTATAACTTTATTTCTCGTAGTTTATTTAAAAAGGCCGATTCACGTGTTCTCCTACTACGGTGGACATGCCATCTGAAGACGAGTCTGCAGGTATAACACCGCTATAGGTACCATGCCTGGGAGGCCGAAGAAGGACTTCGAGGGCTGCAGTGAAAACGTGAAGCGTGAAAAAGTTCGAGACCTCCTAGAATCTTGGGAATTCTCGGGATAGTCTTTCTGCTGAGGTTCTGTCCTTCCTCGTCCAACCCCAGATAACTCCGAAGTCGTCAGCTGGAGCTGACATGTCTTTGAGGAAGATTATTTGGCACTTGACAGTACCGAACAGGATGATTCAGACGAATCTGACTGAAGTACTGTGTACTTTATTAATGTAATGTGCATGCTAAGTTAATTATTAGTTTCAACTGTAAATATGCCTAATTAAGTTGTTGTGTAAATAAAACCTGTATTGTAAGTGCCTAAATGTATGCACAATTAAATGATCCACAAAAGATACCACACCTACTGTTTCATTATAATAATCCATATGCTAAATATGTACCTATATAGGTTGGTACTAATGATAATGAGTACTTAATTTAGTACTCTATTTTTTGTAGTGAATGTTTTGTATTAAAGTTAAAGTTCGGTTATATTGTTTTTTTTTAAATCTATCTAGGTATATAATCTCCGTCGGGACCTTATAAGTCCAGTAATAAGCTAAAAATAATTTAATTTCGCTAAAGTAAGATAAACACATCATTCTAAACCCAAAAAATCCAAAACAGAATTTCCCTCGTCTAGCGTGTATGAAACGAATCACTGTGGGCTCTGTATAATGTTCTTTAACAAGATTCCCCAAGATATATTCGAGTTACCTCCGACGCTGTTTAAGAAATATTTTAAGCGCACTCTGTGTAAAAAAGCTAAATAAAATCAACGATTATTTAGATCATCATCGTCATCTACCCATAATATCCCCACCGAGGGGCACGGGTCTCTTCCCTGAGGAAGGTATAGGCCATACTCCACCACGGGGGCCAAATCCGGATTGGTGGAGGCTTGTAAGACTAGTGCCTGGTCTTTACTGTCAGAAGTTTTTCAAGCCGCCCTAAGGCCTCCGACTTGGCTTAACGACTGGCATCTATCGACGGCAGCCGGCACCAACTGCTTAACGTGCCTTGCGAAGCACGGAACCGCTCGGAAAAATGCCACTAGCGTTAGTCATAGACAGTGACCCATCCATGGACTGAACGCGCCGTATGTTGCTTAACCTTAGTGATCGCTTAAGATCAATCAGGCAGCCCAGGCTACGAGCGATTCAAGATGTCTGTCTTAAACAGTACATTAATTTTAAATGTATTCAGAGGACGATAATTTATTGTGTTCAACATATTATCCATGAGTAATAATTTTTAAGTTTGAAAGGTTATTTATTAAGCTAAAACTGTTTTGAAAAGAATAAATAAATAAAGTTTCTTTGTTAGTTTCTTCTCCACGTTAATAATTGTGGAACTAACAACTTTGACGTTCACCAAATAACATTTTATTTTTATTATGAACAAAATATTACAATGTGACTGAATTTGAATTAAAATACAACAGTTCTTCATATAAATAAACATCTTCACACGTACTGCAAACAGCAGTTTGTTGAACTTACGTGGATCACGAGTTTTCAGAGGCATGCCCCCGTTGCTTATTTCGGAATTTGCAACTTCAATGGATGTAAAGTGGACCGTGTCTAACTGTGTGCATTCACAAAACAGTTCGTTATTCGCCTTTATTACGTACGCATTAAGAGCTGGACTAGCGGTCAATCAAACGGCGGTAAAGACGTCATATTGCTCTGCATGAGTCACGGGTCGGTTTGCTCATACACCCATCTGTCATTGTTCATCGCAGTTTTCTTCTCGCGCCCTCAATACGCGGTGTTTCCAAATCCGATGAGTTGCCGACGAAACCGGTACGGAATAAGGAAGACCTCGTTTATCATGCAGAACATGTGTGTAAAGTATTTAGAGTAATGAACTATTGACCTAGGTGTCGGATTGGAAGAAGGTGGCGATGATCAAGAATAAGGATAGTAGAATTAAAGGGGAGAAAAAGTGTCAAACTCTTAGGCTCTGCTTAAATCGTCCGTAACGGACGCTAAGTCCTATGACGATGCGGAGGTTATTGACATTGACACTTTATGCCCCCTAGAATAGCTGTGGATTCAATTACCCCGTATCTAGTTATTGATTGATCAACAACGAAATCTGATACGGCCCGTCCCTTGATACCATAGTGTACTTTAGATTAAAAACCCACGAAGCAAATGTAAACCACATAAAACGTGATAATATCATGGCGCCGAGTCTAAACTTTTTTACTTTAGAAGTCGTCTAAACATAAGTATTTAGTTTGATTGAACGAACTTAGCTGACTACCCGACTACCCGTCTCACTTTTCCTTCAGCAACTCTCCATCGTCGGTTATCTGGAAGAAATTGCTTTAAGCAATAAGGCCGCCAATTGTACTGTATCTTTGTAAATGTTTTTTTTTCCTGGTACAATAAAGAATATTCTTATTTTATCTTAGCTGAACAAAGACTAATCCAAACTTGGGCCTCGATTCTGTTCGTGCATTATACTACCGTGAGAGTTACACGGTCGTGTCAAGCGACGTGTTTTTTTTCATACCATTGACGCGTAGAAGGTTTGATATGTGTGCGCGCGAAGGAGTGGCAATGAAACTAAATCCACACGTCCATGCAGCTATTACAATGCATTGACAGAATCTAGGTTCTGACATTTCTGTACTGGAACAGTACTGTCTCCGATAGACGATATTTCTGCCAATCTTTCTTAAAGTACACATGTTCTATGAAAAGTTCTACGGGTTTCCCATGATAGTTCGAGATATGATGCCCTTTATAGCCAGTCAGACATACAGACATTGTAGTTTTTTTTTTTTATAATTTATTGATAACACATTTTGATTTTACATTTTCATAAGGCATCACTTAAACCTTATTAGGTTTTTACGTGAAGCCGCTTGTGTACAACACTCCTTAATTTCCTTAGATATGTATTACTACGGCCCCGGTGCACGGTGGGTCGAAACTGCTATAGGAGGGACATAGGATTTTTTTTTACAAATTTCGTTTTCTTAATATACCTATCGACAGGTCTCATCATTGTGATAACTAATTGTCATAAAACGTTTTTTCCTAAAACCGATAGTTGGTCAGGAAAAAAATATTTTCTAATTTTGTTGTATGGAATGAGACAGAAACTGAGCAGTTTCAGCCAAGTCTTGAGAGGTCTTGCTTTAAAACTATTTGAGCGTTGTTCTTTGGCTAATTGACAATAACCCTACATAATCAGCGCGCACCCAAAGTTGCCCGTTCATGAGTTATAAGGATCCGAAAAAGTATTGAAAAATGTACTCCATTATCCTTGAAATAGCACATAAGTCTACTAATTACCTAGAAAATATTATACAGGGTACCACAGAAAAGTCCTGTCGTACTTTAGGGGGGCTTAGTCATAACAACGCACAAATTTTTTTATGGAGTCAACTCTGAAAATTAAATCTCGAAAAAACTATCGGCTGCTCGATGGAGTCCGAGGACTCCATGAAGTATGACAGTACCTTTCTGTAACGCTCTGTAAAACAATAATAAATAACAAACTGAGGAATAGTAGTGCATTTGCCCCTTTCCCTTTGTCGGCAAAAATAAGGCTCCTAAACAATAGATTTTTATGAACAATGAAGCCGAAACGAAAACAAGCCACCCGCAATCCGCAAATTCTTCGAAGTGTTGCGATAGAAAATGATCACACCATCTTTTTTAGGTAATAATAATGACTTGTATGTGGTCTTTAAGTACGGATGAATTGTCATTCGTTATTTGAGCGTCCTGCTGTTATCACGAATATTTTCTCTGTTTCCCGCGTGTATTTTCGACTTCTGCTTACTTTTGGACCTTGATACTTTGCTTTCGAATCGGACTAGTGTTAAATCCTGGAACTTTGTGACTTCTGCGTTTTTATTGGACTTGATACTGCCTACGAACCGACCCTTTTTGTGACCATTATGGAAAGTCTAGTGAATAATATTGATTTATTCATGGTGTTAAGAGATAATTTGGGATCATTGTCGGACAATAAACAACTTTGTGAATACCTGAAGCAGAAGCTGAACTTTAACTGGACGGAAGAAACAAGTGCAATACTTCTGAAGTTTTGTCAGAAATTCTGTTCTAATATTTGTGGCAGATGGGAACGTTCAAATAGAACTCTTGCCAATTTTTTGAAAAGAAATGGAGATTGGCTGGAAAGTGCGATTATCTGGCCTGAAGACCTAATGTCCCAGCGAGAAAATGTCTTACCTGACGAAGATGATGTCAATGAAAATTAAGAAAATTTGGCACATTCTGCACCAACAGCTTCAACGTCATCGTCACACTACACGCCAAGAAAACCCTTCGATGACTTGAGTAGCAAACAAAAGAGAAGACGTGTAGAGCACTTGAGCCAATCGTTGTCTCCAGAAGAGTTACAAAGTGCTACAATGAAAAGCCTTAGAAGTTGTGGGAATAACAAAATAAGTGAAATAATGAAACATTTACTTCACCATCCTGAAGATGTTAATAAAGTAAAAACTTGCATAAGCCAAAATGAAAATGAACACAGTGCATATACGCCTGAAAAAGCATTGGCTCTATCAATATCGCTAAATTTATCTAAGTGGCAATATATTAATCTTCGAGAGTCTGCTAGTGAACAAGGTACATCAATATATCCCTCATACTATAAATTGAAGCAAGCGAAATTAAATTGTTACCCTGCAAAAGAGGACGTCACCATAACCGAAGAAGTCTATTAAACTTCAGGCCTTACTTAATTTGACTGCGTTGAGATTACTAGAGGCTATGGAGTTCAATCTGACCTCCAAAGCTGATCTGAAACTTATTTGTAAATGGGGTTTTGATGGAGCATCTAGTCAAAGTAATTACAAGCAGACGTCTAGCAGTTCCACTTTGGATGACTCTAGTGTTTTTATGGTCAGCCTAGTACCTGTACGGCTTCTGCGTGACCAAGAGATACTGTGGGAAAATGATCGTCCATCTTCAACATTTTACTGCCGCCCTATTCAGTTCAAGTTTATGAAAGAATGTGAAAAGACGGTACAACTTGAGAAACAAGCCATAGATCAGCAAATAGAATCACTTCAACCATCTCAACTGCAAGAAGTCACCGTCGAACATCAACTACTCATGACAATAATCGATGGAAAGATTACTTCGTACATATCAGAAACTTCGGCAGCTGTGTGTGACCTTTGTAAGGCGAAGCCAACGGAAATGAACGATGTAGAGAACATCAACCGCCGACAAAAAAATGAAGATATGTACCATTACGGACTATCTTCATTACACGCATGGATCCGGTGCATGGAGTGTTTACTTCATATAGGTAATTATAACATAACATTTTTACATACAGGCACATAAATTGCTTCTGGTCCCACACTAGGATACCCTGTGTCGTGGGAACCAGAAACAGTGACGTCACAAACATGTAAACATCCAAGACCTTTTAATTTAAAATAATAAATCCAGTAATTATTTTGTGTCATAAAGTATAAAAAAACCATAAAAAATTAAATGGTTCTTTTTTGAACTAAAACTTTCGTATCGGACTCTTCCGATAAAACAACACCCGTAAGTTGATCCGGATTAAATGTTTACAATAAATGGTCCTCTTAAAAGCTTTGTTTCTAAATACTAATGAATTGTCTTTTTGTTTCAGCTTACCGTATGGACTTCAAAAAATGGAGTGCCAGGGGAGAAGACAAAGAGAAGATGACACAGAAAAAGCAACAGATCCAGAACGCCTTTAGGGAGCAGAACGGCTTGCTGGTCGACATTGTCAAACAAGGAGCAGGCACCACTAACGATGGCAACACAGCTAGACGATTTTTTAGTGATGCAAACACATCCGCTCGCATCACTGGTATTGATGAAGGGTTGATCGAAAGGTTTCATGTAATTTTACAGGCAGTGGCCTCTGGAGAGCGAATAAATGGTTCAAAATTCTCCCAATATTGTAAAGACACTGCAATTTTGTATATTCAGTTATATCCGTGGTACTACATGCCATCCAGTGTACATAAGTTGCTAGTGCATGGAGCGGATATAATTAATCATTTTGGACTTTTACCTATTGGGAAACTGTCGGAAGAAGCATCAGAGGCTCGAAATAAGGATTTCCGTAAATACAGAGAGAACCATTCTAGAAAAGTAAGTAGGACAGCGACAAATGAAGATATATTGCATAATCTGCTCTTGTCGTCTGATCCAAAACTTACTTCTCTAAGGCCAAGAATGGCCAAACAACGGAGAACGGTTCTCTCACCGAAAGCAGTCGAGCTTTTGATGTTTTTTCCGACCGAACACGATTTAGAATTTGTAGATATAAATAGTTTACAAGATAGTGACAGTGATTAAACATTTTATTTTAATATTTATTATTCAATTAACATTTTATTTTAAGTCTACACATCTATTTACTGGTACGTGCTTTATTAAATTAACGATCGATTTAGTTAAAACAATGATAACTTAAGATTTTAGAAGTAAAAACATTGATCTTAACTAACTTTTGTTTTTTTTTTCGAATCCGTATAACTCTTGAACGGGCAACTTTGGGCGCGCCGCGCGCGCTGATAATGTAGGGTTATTGTCAATAAGCCAAAGAATAATGCTCAAGCGGTTTTGAAGCAAGACCTGTCAAGATTTGGCCGAAACTGCTCAATTTCTGTCTCATTCCATACAACAAAATTAGAATATATTTTTTTCCTGACCAACTATCAGTTTTAGGAAAAATCGTCTAATGACAATTATTCATCACGATGTTGAGACCTATTGATAGGTATTTAAAAAAAACGAAATATGTAAGAAAAATCCCTATGTCCCTCCTATAGCAGTTTCGACCCACTGTGCGGTGGCGCTGTTCGGGTACGGAATACACAAAATTGACACTCCATAAATACGGCTGATTTTTCTGTTGTCCCCCAGCGCAAAAACTGGCGCATGCCCTGCTCAACGTGCCTGTGGACGCGACCGTGGTGGCCGGCTCCTGCGGGAACGACACCCAATGGATCCAGGTGAGATCTATTTACAGCTTCCAACCAGCCTGGCCAAGCAGCTGCCAACTACCTTATAATAATAAGCCCTTTTATTCCGAATTTGGTAGGTACAAGTTATGCGTCAAGTGCCTTTTGGCATAGGTCTCCTCCAGCTCTATCCTCAGCTACTCTGGTCCAGTATGGTCCCAAGGTTAGGTGGATATCGTATTTCAATCTTGCCAACAACCTTACCTGGGTCTTAAGGGGCATTTACACAATCGTACTGCGCTGGGGCGGAGTTACCTATTCTAGCTAGTCAGGAGCTAATTGTATCGTGTAAACGGTGATCTATTTATTTATTTATTGAAACTTTTATTGCACAAAACTAAAAGGGGTCATCTATAAATTACGTCACTCGCTAAGCGGGAGGGAGAAGGTCGACGAAGTGTGATATTGTGTGACAAGGGGGTCGGAGAGGTCCTAAATTTCGTGATGTCAAATTTAAAAATAAATTATAATGTAAGTGTTAAAAACTGTAAAATTGCAAAATATGTGACGTCACATTAGGGAGGGGAGAGAGTCTCGCAAATGTGACCAGCTGTGACAAGGACGGGGGAAGAGTAAAATAAAGTCATGAAATTCGTGTGACATAATTTCATGGATCGCGCCCCTAAGTAAGTAAGATCGCTTTTGTACACTTCGTTGCGAGTAGCCATGCTAGCTTACGCGGTACGAGTGTATTAAGATTGTGAGAGCCGGTCTTTAGTAAGATCTTGCATTTTCCAGTTTTAGCCAAACTTTCAGGTGGCACTCTTTGTAATAGCGCTGATCCACCCTCTGTTGTTTTTCGGCGTCGAACCATTGTTGCAACCGGACTCGATTCTGTTAATGCATTATAGTACAATGACAGATACATGGTCGGACCACGTGACGTATTTTTTGTATGTCATTGACGCCGAGAAGGGTTTACACTTGCGCGCGCAAGCATGATGTACCTTTGTAATATTTTTTATTTTTTTCCGCTGTACAGTAAAGAATATTCTTTCTCGGCCCTGCTGTCACTTTATCGTGACTAAACTCTCAGTGATAGAAAATAGAACGGCATCAATTTCAAGGTGATCTGCGGTCGAGCCGGCTAATTTATCTTTACGTATTTGTCGTTTAAGTAAGACGGGTCTTGTAACTTGTTTTTGGTACAGCCACTATTTTTACCTGACTTTAAAGGAGTGTTCTTGACTCTTGTGCATCGCAAACGTAAACACCGTATGGAAAATGTCTACATTGTATGTTTTACAATGACTTTGCACACGATGGGTCGTCGGGTGACGTTATCTGTACAAATTGTGGTGATATTTGCAACATAATCCCGGTATAATACATTTCATTTAGTTTGGCAGACTTGTAAACAAATCAATGATTGTTTATCAATTTTTAATATACGGTAAGCAAAAATGTTTCAAGTTGCTTGTTGGTTTTATGTCATACACAAAATTAAAGTAACTTATTACAACGTAAAGAATTTACATTTTGTTTGCTGAATGTCAAGTACTATATCAGCCGCTGCCTTCATGCCGTATTTGTAGATCGTACTTGATCTCAAATTTAAGAAAAATCAACCCCTGTTATCACTTTCTTGAATAGTTTTTTACGTAGCCTCTATAATTGTGTCCCACTGCTGGGCAAAAGCCTCCCCCAGTTCAGTTCAGAGTTTTCGGTCCTGGGCCACCTCAGACCACTCTGGCAGATGTTGGTCTAGATCATCTCTCCACCGTCTTCTAGGCCGGCCTCGACTTTGATGTCCGTCTTGTGGCACCCACTCTGTAGCGAGTCTTGCCCACCTATCCGAGTTCATTCGACTGGCATGACGAGCCTAACTGCACTTTGATTTCGACGTCTGGCTTCTTGGTTTGTTTCCGTCTCTCTTTTTCCTTCGGCAACTTTTCCGTCACAAGGTTTATCATCATCAACCCATTATGTCCTCACCGACGGGCACGGGTCTCTTTCCTGAGTAATGTATAGGCCATACTCTATCACGGGGACCAAGTGCGAATTGGTGAAGGCTTGTAAGACTATTGTTTGGTCTTACTGTCAGAAGTTTTTAAGCCGCCCTAAGGCCTCTGACTTGGCTTTACGTCTGCCATCTATCGACGGCAGCCGGCACCATCTGATTAACGTGCCTTGCGAAGCACGGAACCGCTCGGAAAATGCTACTAAGGTTTTTCATAGAACGGTCACCCATTCATGCACTGAACGCGCCCTGTGTTTCTTATTCTTAACCCTCGTTATTTAAGATCACTCAAGCAGCCGGGGCTACGAGTGATCCCACAAACGAGCAAGTCACAAGGTTGTCTGGAAGAAATTGCTGTTAGCAATAAGGCCGCCCATTGTACTTTTCTTAATTTGTAACTTTTATTTCTATTATTGTTATACTTTATATTATATGTTATATTTTACTTTATGTTATATTTTACATTATATTACTTTTATTTCTATTATCATTATTGTTTCTTGCGTGCATTAAAGAATATTCTTGTCTTATCTTGAATTTAACAATTGTTTTTGTTTACACCCAGACAACTTCTGAATGGAACTAAATAACTATGTTAGGTTCAAGTGCAGCACTGTCTATTCGTGCGAGTTTAACCCATTTTTTCTCGAGAAAAACTGTATCGATACAGTCATTATGAACAGTTAACTCAGATCAGGTTAAGGCCCAGTTTCTCCAAGCTCTGTTAATGGTCTAACAGTCTGTTACATCGTCTGACGGACTGTTAAATGCTGTCGAGTGTCCCACCACGCTCTAATGGACCGTTAACTTCTTTAACAAAGCATCAAATCTAATCCTGGCATTGGAGGTCCGTTAAAACATTAACAGTCGATTTAGTTCCGTCAAAACTGTCAAAATGGACGCTGCCTACAATATTATTTTTGAAAATGAAGATGTTTTAGAAAATTTGGATAATTTGGAGCACGTTATACGCCGTCCTAAGATTTTCAAAACACAGCGTGACTACTTTGACGAATACGCTGACCTGGGCCTTAATTCTGTTGGTGCGTTATAGTTCGATGACAGATCCACGGTCAGGTCACACGACGTCTTTTTCCATACGATTGACGCCTACATTGCTTGATTTGAAGCGGCAATGAAACTAAATCGCCACGTTCATCCAGTTGTCATTGTACTACTACAATGCATTAACAGAATCTAGGCCCTGGACTTCTGCAGCCATCCTTCGTGTTTCATAGAAGTCGTAACGGCGTCTGTTTTTTTTTATTTTCCACTACATCTTTGTTCTTTGACACTAAATGGGTGAGGATATCCTTTTCGTTAGCAGAAAAATTGGGTTATCGTGTTTTCTTAGACATCCCTCGTAATTTAATTTAGAAACCGCACGAATTTAACAAAATCACAACAAAACAAACCAGAAAAATCTTTTCACAACCTCAAAAGCGTTGAACCACAGACGCAAATGTTAAACGTTTGACAGGAATTTGAATGACTGGTTTGCGTTTCATTCACGTAATGCTTGATTTACTAATGGTGTGTTAAATTTAGCTCATAGGACATGGACATTTTAACATTGCTTTAACATCCTTGTTAGTTTTGACGGCTGATTTATAAATGCCGCGTTTACCACTAACAAACAGAGTTTGATGAAACCGGGTCTAAGTCTGATTCTGACTCGGCATCACCCCCGACCGTTTGGCACGTTTGTGACGCTTTGGCACGATACAAGAGTGCTAAGGACTGCTGTTTACTTGGTATGATTTCGTAGGTACGTGATGAATATCACAACAATTTTCGTACATTCGTTATCTACGTTTTGAGTAGGTATCATTTCTTGCTGAATATCAACTAATATTTGACAAAGCATAATACGAAATGTAACGTCAATGCGAACGATACGAACTGCTTTACTATTAAAAAAACTTTGAACTCTCGCAAAAATATCAGCTGTTCCAATACTAATGTTAGCACCTGTAATAAAAGTATGAAACATGTAATATGTATGTATTTTAATTATTATAATCTTTTATAAGTAATTTATCACCCTGTCCATGTATTTTTCTGTATTAGCTCCATTGTTTTTTTCTGGGACTAGCCCAAACGTTTTCCTCATTAACGTAGGATAGCTGGAAGAAAATACTATCTTGCTTTAACCTGTAGAGTCCTGACCGTAACCTAAAAATAACAATAGGTCATATTCAGGACTTAAGAGATTAAGCTCGTTTTTGTATAAAATTTGTTTTTAGTGCAGCAATGATTTTTGAATTTGTGAAGTTCTAGTAGCAATACCAATTGCTATCCGTGACGGAAAACATGGTGAGGAAACCTTAGCGTCTGAGCTAGTCAATGCCTCAGCGCTTGAAATAGCCAATACGCGGTGGGCAAGCGTGGTGATTAAGCCCATACTCTCTGTGAGAAGGCCTGTGCTCTAATGTGGGTTGTATAGGCTGCTTCCATTGCAGTAAAAAATGTTCAACTGAGAATTTTTCAATATTTTTTTCGTTCTTTCAAATGTTCTATGTATATATTTCAAATGTTTCAAATTTTAAACGGAAAACTTACTATAAACTGGACAACTAGTTTATAGTAAGTTTGCCGTTTTGAAGAGTTTTGAAGGTAGTTAAGACAACATACTACATTGTAACCATCACAACTATGTTTGGTTGATTCAACTGGAGCACTATAGTAATATTATTTATCAATTGGACTGTAACATTTTGTAATGAAGCACATAGATTGCTTTGTACACCCACTTATCGACCTCATCAATAGAGCATAATATGACACAAACACTGATAGTTAGACAGGACGGCACGTGGACCTTTAAATTAAGCTAAGGGGCGGTTTCTGAATTGAGAATTTCACAAAGTAACTTAAGTAACGTTCTAACACGCTATTTTCTGAGAAATTTGACGAGACAGCACTACAGTTAAGTATTTAGTTAGCGAAATCGAAAACCGCCCTTAACAATTTAATTAGCTAAATAAAAAAAACACCTTCGAGGTATCATGCTTAAAAAAATGTAAACACGTTCTATAAGAAATAACCTGTATAATTTACAAAATTATTTTCCCGTTAAAATAATTGGTACTACAACGTTGCTTGTCTATTTCGAGTCAAACCCACCTTACTACATCTTTGTAGGCTTCCTCAAGTTGAAGTAATACACATGATCGATTAAAACATTGAAAAAGAGAAAAGGTATAGTGGATGGTTGAAAGGTCATACTAGTCGACATCTTTGTCACACTATTCTTATATTATTTCACATAAAAAAAATACATTACTAACACAATCAAAAATTCACATAAAGCTTCGTCACAAATAACATGAGGAATTATTGCAAACAAGCCTTGCAACAAGTCAAACAAAAATACCGCCCCGGGACACACCCGATCCAAAAGTTCCCATGACGCTAGCAGCGTTCCCCCGCTGCACCGCCAGAGAAATTCTCTGCATCAGGTATGCCCCGGAACGATGATCATACCCACGACTCCTCAGGCGTCGACCGATTTCCCTAACGAAGCCTCTTCCGTCATCCCCCCAAACTCCCATTGTTTCGACAGCCAGTGGAACAAATAATTTTGTAAAAGCTGGCTGTACTTTCTGATCTTCAGCTTAGCAGCTGCCTCAGCAGCGGCAACCGCAGTCTAATATTATGTATATGTAATACAATAATTACTTGCACTCAACAAAATCACTTGACCTGGTCCCAAACTAGGGTACAATGTAGGTACTTCGATAACCGGACAAGGACATCACAAACGTGGCAATATTTTGATAAGAATGTACTTTTGTTCTGCATAAAAAATACATAAATAAAAGTTTAAATCAAATTCAATGGTTTTGTTTTAATTTACTTGTGTTTTTTTTTGTCTGTTGCCGTACTTACTCGTATATTATTTTACTTGGCCGTTTAATTTGTTCGTGTGATGTGTCTTGTTGGTATAATAAACGTTTTTTCTGTCTTTCTTCGTCTTCAATTGCATACATCAGCCTGTATCCAAGAGGGGTAGGCAGAGACCATTACGGACTGCCACCTGCCACGATCCGGACAGATCACTTTCGCTTCATCGACATTCATTAGTCGTTGCATGCACGCACGTCGGTTTCTATATCTTGCCCTTTGCTAATACTATTAATTTTTTTATTCATAATACCTACAAACAAAATGTTTACTCTGTGAGCGTCAAAGTTAGTTTCACAATAAATAAATTGAAGTTTCTAAATCTCCATACATCGGCTGTTTCCAAAGCTCTTTGTACATGCATGTCTGACTGAACAACTCTTCCGCGGTTTGTAGCAACGGTCCACTCCTAACCAACCATAACTTCCTCCATTTTCTCTGTCTTCTCTTTCCTCCCACTTCCCCCGTCATAATAATAAAATTATTATTTTGATCTGATATTTTGTAACCCAAGAAAGAGTTTACGAAAGCCGAGTCGCTACTGTGTTAGCTGTACAGGAGTACATGTGGCGTGGACGTTACGTTAATGCTGATGCGACCTGTGATGACGCAAACCACAAATCGAAAATAAATACCGCACGTTACTTCTGACTGCACTAATGAGTAAATAATCACTTCTGTATGCAATTGAAAGTCTATAATTTTTTTCCTTCTCGTGGCACGTTAGCCAGCTCTTGGGTCCAGTCCATCCATTCCATCGCACGCACAACGTCCGTACACAAAACAACCATTCATCACCACTCACATATACACACAAACACACATCACACACCAATATGTGCACACACACAACCCACTTCTATGAATTGTCTTCAATAAAAAAAATTGAATCTTTCAGATGACTGCTGAAAATGCGGTGTGATATTTTAAATCACTGGACAACTCAATTAAGTCACACCTAGGTGTTAGTTAGGATATAAAACTAGTTTATAGTTGTTTAAGGAGGTGAGTGCTGTAAAACAGCGCCGTCGAACGACATGTTATAAATGAAGACCTCTGTGGCGCAGCGGTAGCGCATACCATGCGAGAGGCCCCGGGTTCGAACCCCGGCTGGGGTCAAAAACCCCTGGTCTTGGATGTTTGTCATGTCGCCGTTTCTGGTTCCCACGATACAGGGTATCCTAGTGTGGGGCCAGACGCCATGTATGTGTATGTACGTAAATGTTTTTGTTTATGTCTCTGCCGGCACATGCTGAGCACACACCTTTGGTTGCAAACTGTAACTAATTTAAAGACGTGGTTTGGTCGCAAAAACGCATATTACTTATCTTTTTTACCTCGTCAGCTGTCCTGGCCTAACACGACGTGGGGCAACAACCTGACGGCGCAGTTCGGCCGCAACGCCTCCACGCACGCGTACGAGCTGCGCCGGCTCAATGTCACGCTCACGCCCGACCAGAACTTCCCCAATGCTTGTGAGTAACAACAGTGATCCAACCCCGGTTACTCGGACACTAACATCCTGTTACCACTTGTCTTTTGATTTTTGTAGGGTTCTGTCTGTACCTCAAAAGGAAAAAAACGGAATCCGATGAAAGCGATGAACGCTTTGTTTTCCTTTCGTCTGTCAAGATCTTTTATCTCGGGAAGTCGAGGAGGTACTGAGTTGAAATTAAAAAGAACTCTTGGTGGGCGAATACTCGCATTAGTCCGGTGTTTTTTTTGTTTTGTATGGACTTTAGCCAACTAACAGCTGACTGAGAGATTGTTATTATACGAGAAAACGACACGAATCAATCGATTAACTGACGAAGGCATTTCTCGTAAATGTTTCTCTTACTCCTTTCCTTTCTTCAATTATCAAGTAGAGTCATCGTTAAATGAAATATACTACTCCTCTCTCTCTCTCTCTCTCTCTCTCTCTTAGACCACCCCAATTGACTTAAATAAAAAAAAATAAAAAAAATTATGTTCCAGCGTCGAACGCGACGATCAACCTGTGGCACGACTCTGCTGAATGGAGCACGCCGGTGGCCACTTCCTACCGCTGCACCGCTCCCACCGAGTTGAGGATGACTGAGGAGGCGGGCGCTGTGGCCGCTCTGACCATCAGCAGACTGCAGGAGCAGGCGTGGCGCGACGCCCCGGGCGCCGGATTCAGCGCTGGTGAGTGCCCCGACTGAGGATGGTGGAGGAAGCAAGCGTTGTGACCGCTTTGACCATTAGTAGACTGTAGGAGTAAGCGTGGCGTGACACCTCGGGCGCTGGATTCAGCGCTGATAAGAGCCCCGACTTATGATGGTGGAGGAGGCAGTGTTGTGACTAAAGGCGCAGGCTTAGTATAACGACGTGGGAGCGAGGCAAGGCCAAGTTTCATAACAATACAGGTTTTTATGACAGTTCGCGGTACATTGTGTAGCACAGTACTTGTTAATCTTTGGGTTAATCGACAGCAAAGCAATGTACATTAAATTGTCGTAATAAATCATGAATTATATAATGAGACCGAGTGAGTGCCCGCAAAGAGGAGGATAGAGGAGGCGCGGGCCGTACCCATCGCAAATATAAATGATTGTGGGCTATTGTACGTAAGAAGGCTGTGAGAGTACTGCCAGTGAGTGACCCAGCTTATCTCCGATATCGTCGTTAGTGAGATAGATATCTCGGATGTCTTTCCCAATAAAATAAAACTCATTGTTTATAGTCATGTTTCCTTCTCGAGCCATCTCAGATATCGCGAGCTGTTTATTGATTCCTCCAATATAAGTGTTAACTGTGCCCCAGATATAACTGAAACTGAACGCGCGTCCTGTATTCCGGCAGTCTGTGATCCCAATAACTGGGCCAGACCTTAACAAGCGTGCACACTGGTACAGCGTGTGTTTGAGTTGCCTTATCGGCTGTCTGGCGGGCGATAGCAGATCAATGACGCCTTCTGTACGCCCACGTGTTTTTACTCAGCGCTTTACGCATGGAAATGCGATATTTCACAGAATTTGTCCTCTCCAATTCCATTTCATATTCGTGGTTGGTTTTTGAAGCCAAGTACATTTCCATAACAACGATGGGGTAACGGGCTAAGTATTTTTTTAATTAATGCTCTTACATGGAAGGTACACGGGGAACATCGACGCAATTGAATTGTTTATTAATTTGTGTAAATTTCCGCATTGTATACTGATTCATTCTAGTTTATCTAAAATCATAATTGTGCCCATCTCTTGTTAAATTTGCATAAATATAACTGCGTCGGTGTTATGCCGGATAAACGATTTGTGATAATAGTAGTACTCGGTACTTGTGAAGGAAACCATCGCAATTAGACGTAACCATCTAGGTGTCCACACTTCACGTACACTACCCGGCAGATAACTCGAACAAGTATGCGCCAATCGGATTGAGTTTGCAATGGACACGTACGAGCAAACATTTTTTTTTATTGCAGTCTTAACCATTTTAAGATGCAGATAAGTACAAAGTCAGTAATTTTAACAAGAGAAAGTTATAGCTTACCACTTACAATCACCAATACACAGTGTTAATGCCTGTTGTTTTAGCCTTTTTCTCTCTCTGACTAAGAAAGGCCTGTGTCCTGAAGCCCACTGCAGGAATATTATTAATAAACGTTCCAAGAAATATGAATACTTGAACTTGAACCTCCGTACGGGGAAGACATGTTGGAATCACAACCACAATAAAATTGTGTAGTTACTAATCAAATTAATGATTGCAACAGGGTCCAAATTCTAAAGATTTATCAGCTATCGTATGTTCGATAAACTCTGCCATCGCGAAGGCATTGTTTAATACTATTAAATTATTGTAGCGCAATCTAAGAATAAAATCACATACTGCAATGCATTTACAGAGTCCAGGCCCTCGTAAGGTGTTGACCGTGCTGTAACGTTCTGTTATATTGTGACTGTGTGGTGTGGAAGTTATAGTTACTCTATAACATAACATTTTACATACAGGCACATACATTGCTTCTGGCCCCACACTAGGATACCCTGTTTCGTGGGAACCAGAAACAGCGACGTCACAAACATGTAAACATCCAAGACCTGGGTTTTTTTTGTCCCCAGCCGGGATTGGGACCCGGGACCTCTCGGGGAGGGCAGATGTGCCAACCGCTGCGCCACAGAGATCGTCCTGGATGAGTAGGCAAAACTGCCTATCCTAGATTCAAGCTACACCTAGATGCTGTTCCTCACAGGCAATCTCTCTTCGTGGGTCTCTCAGTAAACACCAATGTACTATTATACGTTGTTATAGTCAAATTATTATTTTTAGTCTTAATACGGTATTTGACACTATCAACAATAAATTATCTGAGATCTTAGATTTAAAAAAAATTACAAAATGATTCGGAAAATGTATTTCTTTTAATCATTTACTAGTTAGTACAATTTTTAAATAGATGAAACATAAAAAGAGTGCTCTGAAATGTGACGTCACAAGCAAGTATTTTCATACAAAGTTCCGTTTTAAAAGTAACTCATTTGACATCCGGTCAAATACCCAATTGAGACTGTAATTTTTTAAAAGGGAAATACCTAAATTTATATGTCAGTACGCGAAATCTCTCGCAGAGATAAGCTCACCTTTGTACGTGTAATTTCCTTTATCCTAGTGTGGGGCCAGATGCCATGTATGCAATGCCTATATGTAAATTCTTATGTTTATAATATGCTTAAGCCTCGTATTCACTAGGCAACATTTGTTGCCTAGTGTTGAAAGTCAGAGGGGAACTTTAGTTTAACCACGTTATCTGTCTACGCTTGATCAGTCGCTGTTGGACAACGTTGCCGAACATGTCGAGCGGCATGTTACGCGCCAAAAAATTTTGAATTTGAATTTGAATTAACAACAAGAAAACATGCAATAATTAATTCTCTTTTTTGTCCTTGAATAAATAAAATAAAAATAAAATACCTTGCCCACAGCGCGCGACTGCGCGGGCAACGACGTGCCGGACGCGGTGCCCATCGCAGTGGGCTGCGCGCTGGGCGGGCTCGTACTCGTCGTGCTCATCGCGTACCTGGTGGGACGCCGGCGGTCCGCCGCGCACGGGTACCTCTCCATGTAAGCCACGGGTACGTGCCGCCTGCCTTCTCCTGCACGGCTAGTGCGATTGCACGAGTCGCGCGTCTTGTGGCGCTCAAATGTCACAGCTGGACATGCTTTTGATATCATCATCAACCCATTATGTCCCCACCGAGGGGCTCGGGTCTCTTCCCTGTGGAAGGTATAGGCCAAACTTTGAATTCAAAAAATTTCTCGAAGTTTCGAACGGTAACTATGACGTAAGAAGGTGTAAAACTGAATCATTTTAACGTTTGAAATACATTTGAAACTAAGGGCCGTTTTCGGATTTGAGAATTTCGCTAAGTAATTACTTAACTGTAGTGCTGTCGTCACCAAACTTCTTTAGAAAAGAGCGCGACAGCAAGTTACTTAAGTATTTACTTAGTGTAAATTCTCAATTCAGACATCGGCCCTAAGGCTGCCATTCAGAGACGAAAACTAAGCAAAGACTGGTCTCAGAAATGGCAAAATCACGTACTTAAAAACATTTCGTATTCAGAATCGAATCTTAGCAAGTTTAGTATGAAATGGTGCTTAGCTAAGTGTAAGTAGTCAATATCGGTGACTTTACGTGAACCTAGAACTGTCACTTCTAAGCCTTTTGTTCACAGACTACTCCAAACGTCATTTCACTGATGTTCTACGACCATTATCTGTGGGATGTTTTTATTCACTCTGACATATATAAAATTGTATGATGTTGTCCTGCTCTCGTGTAGCAATATCAAATTTAAAAAACCGGTAAGAACTACATCACTAAAAAATGATAGACAATATATACCTTGATTTTTAATTAGGTGGACTAAACTGACAGTTCAAAAGCTCTCATTTTTTAAAATGTTGCCAGAGCAAGATCGTAATGATGTGACTTGATGTGTTCATTGAATGCTCGATTTCATTCAATCATTCACTCTTCAATTTTATTTCCTTTATTTGGGGAAAATAATTTAACTTAATCCTAATCATTAAATACCTACCAATTAAACAAACATACCTACATCTGAAAAACCCACAAACTTTAGGAAATATTTCGTTTAAGTAACGAGATGACAAACCGACTAGACATATAATATCCACTTTTTTTTTCATAAGGTTTAGATGATAACTCTGTAGTTAACCGTTTTCAACAAATAATATTTTGGCTAGTGATAGATTCGTATACCATATTGTGTCCTGTCTATTTATTAGTAGGTATTTATTGGTCACATTGTAACACCTTAGCCTTTAACGCTTGAATAATAAAGTTTTGCCTTCAAAACGTACTTTATTTTTCATTATATCTTGAAGGATCAATACAATAGTATCATGGCTGGGTTCCTCATCAGAAATTAAAAACAATAAATAAAGTTATAAACCTAATAGCCAGTGAATCTAACGACATAATATGCGACTTAGACAATAATCCACATGTGCCATCTAGGAAAAAGGAGAAAGCTGTTTTCTCAATGTAGAATTACAGCTTTCATTATTGTATCGACCACATGTTTTTGTTCAGTATTTAATTTTTTGTTTTTTTTTTTCATATTATCTATTTGATTTTCCATTTCAATAGAATCAAAGATTATTTAGAAGACAAGGACGTATGGCATTAAATAGTAGTTTGATATTAAATTTAATCAGAGGATAAATGTGTCTAGTGTTCAACACATCCAAGATATTATTTTGTAAGTTTGATTTGTATTAGCTTTAACGTGACGGCCGTCTTCCCGCCTAACCAAATGTCCCGCCCGTCTACATTTCAGCTTAGTAATTCGTGTGCGTACGTAGAGATTATAATGTAATTTAATTTGTTTATTGGAGTGTAAAACAGGTAAAACAATCAATATGACATACAGAGAGAGATAAGATAAGATATAAGAATATTAAGAGAGCTTAATAGAGTAGATCTAGAATGTCACCCAAAGCACACACACACGTGAGATCAGGAAAATGTAAACAGGCTTACATAACCAGACGACGTTTTAAACTTATCTAGCCTCAGATTTAACAATTTTTTTTAAACATTTTTAACAAATTTGAACAAGTTTAAAGGTTTAGGAATATGGTTAAAGAATTACCAAAACTAAATCTTAAATCACTCAGGGCCGGGCGAGCGAGTTACATTACATACACCAGTCTGCAAATGAATGAACGAATGATTGAATGAAAATATTTATTATTCGATCACTCTGAGCACAACACTATTTTTTATTTTCCCTTAAGTGGCAACACACCAACTGTCAGTTTAGTCCACCTAATTAAAAATCAGAGTATAGATGACTTTCTTAGGTACTGTGAATACGAAAATTACGGCGCTTTACTAAGTACGCCTTTAGTTTACTTTGCTAAGACTGATCAAAGCGTGAATTTAGGATTCGTCTCTGAATGTCAGCCTTAGTCTGGTAGCTGTTTCTTAGCACTACAGTTCATGGTTCACTATGACATAGACAACAATAGTTATCATAATTTAAAAAAAAAAAAATTTTACTTGTCCTTAAACTATGAATTCGGTTTTATGAATCGCGGCCCTAGTGTCAATCTACAAACACACTCAAAAAATCAGTCTATCCTGACGGGGTAACCTGAGACCATAGTGTGTCATTTGCCACGATCCTGACAAATCACGCACTCTGGTTTTTACGAAAACATTCACAAGTGTTCTGTAGTGGGTTTGGGCAAGACTAATCCTAGTTATGTATAACAAAAAAATTGTGATTTTAACTAATATGCCTTTTTTTTTCTTTGCAGGTGAAGTTAGTACACGTAGCTATTAAAGTTAAACAAAAGGTAAAACATACTTATCTCATCGTAGCATTTCATTCTATTGGACTAGTTCAATTTCCTTTTGGTAGGATGAGATGGGTCAGAGATACAAGGTTTGCTCAAGAAGACAGTGTGTGTTACGTCAATTCAATAATCTACCAACTTTTGTAGGTTACAAGTCCTAATCTCATGATAAAAATTCTGTCCGTTCAATTCACGTTTGATGTAATTTTATATTGTTTTAGAATTGTAGCCATATTTCGATAGGCGTATTTTTGTAACAATTCCTAAAAGATTAATTTGTGTGCCGTCTTATTAATTATTCGCCAGAATTTATTATTATTTTCAATGAAATAAACATTTAGATTCATCCAGTCGAATTATTCAATGTATGTCCATAAAAATTAAAAGACATTTCTAAATGTTGTTAGTTGTTAAAATATACCACATTACCGTACATATTCACATGATAATATTATATTCTTATTACAAAATATCGAGCCAATGGTGTTTTAAAGGCTGATTAATTGGTCGGCTTTTCCGCAACGTTTCATTCGGCCATCTTGGAAATAAGCTCGCTTAGTAGACGTCTATTACATTAATTTCCCAATAAAATTACCTTGGATGGAGCAAGTTGCGGGTTTAGGGAACAAACAGTAACACAGTGAAAACTTTACTGGAGAGAAATGAAATAAGACCCCTGAAAGATTCCCGTCTTGTTTGGTTACGCGTTGTGGGTAGTTTGGATGTCTGCGTGCTTAAATGTGTAATTTTTGTTTATTCAAATAGCGTACGGGAGGTACAAATTGGCATGGTTTTATTCTTTGTCGGTTTACGCAGATATCCAAATTGGTCGCAAGGCGATTTTAATGTGAAGACTTGTGATGTGGAGATGGAATTACATAATAACAAATAAATGATTTTTATTGCCAATTCGTCTTTTGATTTAACAAACCGAAATAAAACAATTTCTTTACAATAAATACTCGATTTATTTACAGAATTTTCAAGGAAATACTTAAATCGTACCGATATGTACATTTTATTAAGTCTACTGAACACGGGTTGTAAGTAACTTGTTATTATGACACAGAGCATCGTAATTTACGATTCTTAACATATTTTCTCCTTAAAGCTGACTGTATTGTTACCAAGCATTCACTTACAGCTCTAATGAAAGCTAAACTTAAAATCTTACACTAGTGACTATTAATAAATGCAGTACTGTTGTAAAGGCACGTCATTCTCCAAAACCTAAAAGGTTCACAAATCACTGAAAACATTTGCCGGCATTTACGTCAATACACCGCCATCTTAAGTATTTATTATGTACATACATTATCATAGGAATACTGCATGAAAAGGTTCTAAATATTACGAATGCCTAAGTCTATGTACATAGACATGAGTATTGTTTGTGCCGAAGTTATGTGATGTTAGCGCGTATAAACTAAGTAAGTACATTCTTATTAAGTAGTAAGTGTATGTACAATAGCCTCTTTATACTACGGTTTGGCGATAGCCTCATAGTAACCTTCGTAAATTGATAATGGCACAAAAGACAAGCACTAGTTTCTCTTGTAAATAAACTCGTTTCATAAACCATTCGTTACTTAACAAATTCTCGACTTCAAACCACGTAAAAATGTTAGTCTGTTAGCTTTTAGAATATACCTCGGGCTCTAGAGTAGGCTTCGGTTTTCGCCGAAAGCCCACGAGTGTAATGCTTCCTGCTCTGTATAAATCTTTTCTTCATTATTTTGAAAAGTTAAGTAAAGTTACAAATAACAATACAAAATAAACCTTACCTTATTGCAATATAATCTGTTCTATCCAATAGTAGCCGAGGTATATTCTAAAAGCTAACAGACTGTACCTTTTGTAGGTCTATAATAGGCCTTGTTGATGCCGCAGCTTGAGGTGCAACATAGAATTCCTATGGTGATCGGGAATCCAGCGGAGGTAGAGCTTCGATAGAGCACCTCCCATAAAAGAGAATAGGCTAGTTTCCAAAAAAAATGTAATTAGTCCGTCTTTTAGATTATTCAAAAATAAGGGACACATATATTTTTATTTGTAAATTAGACCAAAAATGACAAAGATATAGCCCATTAAAGTTACGTGTGACGTCACGCCGTGCTGCATTTTGTAGCACTGAGTGACGTCACACGTAACTTCAATGGGCTATATCTTTGTTATTTTTTGTTTAATCAAAAAAAGAAAAAATATTATCCAATATTTTTTTATAATCTAAAATACGGACTACATAGAATTAAATTATTTTGACCCTGGAAACTACCCTATAGTGTTCGAATCAGTTATGCAATTTATTTTGTATCCCTTTGTGAAGGAACATGTGGTGAGGAAACCTGACTTAGCCCAAAGCCATTTTGCAGTGTCCTTACAAGGCTCATGTTGAAGACCATTTTATTTTTGTTAAGACCTATTTTCTACCACATGAAGCGATAAACGAACTTTAACTTCGACATTGAAGTTCATTGTTCTTGGATATTGTGTTAGCACCCGAAGGCTTTTTCTTGTTTCTTGTCTTGGGCCCGAATTGCCTGATAGATCATTTAAACAAAAATCCGCGCAATCGTTATCGTTTACGACGGATACATAAGAGAAATGTTTGTTTGCTAGAGTCCGAATTGTACGTCACATTGCACGAATCCTAACAATGTCACTTAAAATACGTAAATGTGATCTTCAAGATATTTGTTGGACATTACGGGTACTATTATTAAAGGTGATTTCAGAAAAGATTGCCAGAGAGAAGTTTTTTGTCGCTGCCTTTTTCTCCACTAAATTCAGCCCCAAGGCAGCGACTATCATTATAAAGTACATTGACTTTCAACAATGTAAATTATTTTCGTTGAAATCAATTCCCGATTAGGTTCGGATGCAACCATATTGATGTACCGTGGTACATATAGTGGCAGCGAGTCTACGCAATGGGGCAAGAGTCAAGTAGCACGTTGTGAAGGGAAGCCATGTTGGCCCAGTCGCGCTTGTCGCCCGCAATGGACACGTCGCGGATGCAGCCTTTGAAGTTCTCTTTGCCGTCGCCAACCATGTCCGATGCGCCTTCTGAAAACGACATCAGCTCCATTACGATTTAAATAATGTAGTATAACAGTTCTTGAACAATAAGGTGTATATCCATGATATGAGCACTGCAAGGGTATCGCAGTTTTATAACAAATTTACTTAAAAAATATTATTTTATAAACTAATCTATTATTTATAAATGTTACGGTATTAGTGTCTACAACTTTCTTCCACAAAGTATGTTATACTGTAATAACATTAGTCTTCTAAATCTGACATTGACATCTTTTCTAGCCTTAGAGGCTCGAAGGTGTAAATTACACCAGGCGTTAAAGCCTGAATTACACAGGGGCAACACATTGCGGCTTGCCACAAGACCGCATGCTACAACGTCGCACATTGTGGCATGGCAACTCCTTGCGTCATGTGGCAAACTGTCGCAGATTCTTCTTCTTCTTCTGCCGCACCTTTGTAGCATGCGGCCTTGTGGCATGACGCAATGCCGCACAGTGTTGCCCCGGTGTAATACACGGCTTAAGTCTGCCATAGTTTAGGCGACATTACTTAGCACTCAGATAGACTTAATTGAAGACATCTAAATATTAATTTACAACAAACTGAAAAAAGCGTATCATCGTCAAGCAGTATCTTACTATTTCCTGTGTCTTTTCACCTGGCACTCATCGAAGTGGAGGGGCGACACCAGAGCCGGGTTACATCGTCAAGCATATTACTATCTTGTCCCCGGTGTTCTCACCTAGCACTCCAACGACCATCGTCAAGCAGTATCTTACCATCTCCCGTGTCTTCTCACCTGGTACTCGACCGACGTAGACGGCGACACGTCGTCAGACTGCACCCTATCTCCTGTCTCCTGCGTGTTCTCACCTGGCACCCCGCCGACGTAGAGCGGCGACACGGGCGGCGGCGCGTCCGTCCCGTCGTCCAGCAGGCCGGGCGGCGCGGCGCGCAGCTCGGGCCCGGCGTCCAAGGAGAGCGCGAGAGCGGCCGAGGACACCCGCGCGGCGACGGCGTGCCAGGCGCCGTCGCACAGCGCGCGCGCGCCCGCCCCGCGCGCCCCGCCCGCCCCGCGCGCCTCCACGCGCGCCGCCGCCTGCCCCCCCCACGCCTCGCGGCTCAGCACCACCTGCGGGCACCGTCAATACGGTATTTGACACGTGATCAACAATAAATTATTTGATACGCTCGATTAAAACAAAAGTTACAAAATGTGTCGGAAAATGTATCTCTTTTAATCATTTACTAGTTATTACAATTTTTTAATATCGTCTATCAGAGACAGTACTGGAACATATCCAAAATTTTGAAAATCCAGTTTTTTACACCAAAGGTTTCAAAAAAGACTGCTCTGGACCGCTGCAATCTAGTGCAGTATACGAATATCTCGAACACTCCTTTTATTTATTTTTTAATTACTAAAAACCATTACAGTCCTGAAAATCAAAACTTTGATTGCCAATTAGCTACTCGAGTATAGTAAATTTTGAAATGTTCCAGTACTGTCTCCGATAGACGATATATGAAACATAAAAAGAGTGCTCTGAACTGTGACGTCATAAGGCAGTATTTTCAAACAAAAATCCGTTTTAAAAGTAACTCATTTGACTTGTGGTCAAATAGGTACCCAATTACATACACTGCTGTCATAAGAGAAAAAGACGCAACTAACATTTTTTTCCGAAACTGAGTTATATACATATTCGGAACGAGGAAAAAAAGACGCATCGCTCTGTATTTTTTTTTATTTTGATAGGAGCATTTCTGCGAAGTTAGAGTTAATAAAAATATACATTTGAAAACGTGTTTTGTTGGTTTTTTAAGTTAAAAAAGGCGTTTTAAACTTGAACTAAGATATGAAGTTACTAAAGTAAAAAGACGCATAAAACGCATTTCACAATTTGCTTCCGAAAACTTAAATATTTAATTTCTCAATTTCGGCCTGATGTCAGATACGTCTTTTTACCTTATGACGGCAATACAGGCACACTCAGTCTGTTAGCTTTTAGAATATACCTCAACTGAGCCAACAAAAACCGATTATATTGCAATAAGGTAAAGTTTATTTTGTATTGTTATTTGTAACTTTACATAACTTCGAAATAGTGAAGAAAAGTGTTACATATATAATAATTTTTTTTTATATATAGTTTGGTTAAGAGCAACAAATAGTATTACACTCGTGCACACCACAAGCGCTTTAGCTACAGTAATACGTTCTCTTTCACAATACACTTCAAAATTACAGAGAATGACTGGGCTGCTGGTGGACCCACCGTTGAAAGAGTCTTGTGCTCTCGTGCGCGATGCGTGGCCGTGCTCGATCAAATCCGCAGAATCACGCATCGTAGGATCCTAGCTTTAGAACAGTTGGTCCATAACTTTACTCACCGCGCCAGCCGCCAGCTCGAGCAGCCAGCCGCGCGCCGCCAGCAGCACGCCGTGCGGCTCGCTGCTGCGAAACTGCAGCCGCACCTCGCCCGCCTCCGCGCCCGCGCCCGCGCCCGCCCATGCCGCAGACCACACCGCGTACGCGTCGCCTAAAGAAAAAAAAACACTATTTTAATGTACAAAAAAAAACTTAAAGCAAAACTTGTAAAAAAAACTTGCTAAAATTAACATGACATGTAATCAACGTATGTCTCCACTGTAGGGCACACGCCTTCTTTCAGCGAGAGTTTTAATCACCACGCGTGCCCACCGCGGATTAGCGATTTCAAGCTCTGAGGTTTCAAGCTCAAGCTGGTCTATAGCTCAGACACACAGGTACAATAATGGACACGAAAGCGAAAGACTCAGGTACCTACGATTACACTTCCAGTGCGGGTGTATTATCAGTCAAAGTTATGTACATTTGTGAAATTATAGCAATACCATTGGCTAATGGTGAAGGAAGATGCTCTTGTCTGGCAACACTGCGTATGAGTGAGGACGCAATCGGTCCGTATTATGTGTGTGAGTGAGCAGGCTGGACCGTTGACAGCCTGAGTGAGTGAGCAGGGCATTCCGTATGACAGTCTGTGTGTGTGTGAGGGCGGTTTGTATGACCGTCTATGTGTATCTGCGAGTGCGGCGCGGTGCGTGCGCGACTAACCCGCGAAGTGCGCGGCGGGCTCGACCCGCGGGAAGCACTGTCCGACGGCGACGGCGCGCGCCCGCGCCAGGTCGTGCGCGCGCGCACCCGCCCACACGCGCCGCACGCAGCCGCGCAGCCCGCCCAGCGACACCACCTGTAAGGGTGACATCTTCAGCGACAAGGCCCTATATGCGCACACTAATCCGGAGTGATTCCAATAGTGTAAATCTACAATTAATGCGAAAAACAGGTACCTATGCGACTGACATCGCTCGGGATTTCGTGAGCGTAATATAGGGGTATATTAATAGTTCTAAATTAAATTTTGTGGGTTTTCGCTCCAACCTTACCAGCGTGCGTTGCCCAGGGTGTTTGTTTTTAGTTGTTTTAGGTCGTGGCGAAGGTATCTAATGAATAGAACATCATAACCGGCAATCTGTTTATAAAAATTAAGCTTTTTATAGAGTTTTCTTCCACCTTAATTCCATGCTTCGCAAGGCGCTTCCAGCAGTTGGTGCCCGCTGCCATCGATAGATGGCAGTCGTTAAGCCAACTCAGAAGCTTTAGGGCGGCTTGATCTGACAATAAGACCAGCCACTAGTCTTACAAGTTTCCATCAATCCGGACTTAGCCTCCGTGGTGGAGTATGGTCTATACCTCCTTCAGCAACGTGTGCTTCTCGATGGGGATAAAATGAGTTGATGATGATGATGACGTTAGCGTTTTTAATATTAAGACATTTTATAAACGCAATGAAAGTATAAAAAATAACGCAAACAATCGACACACAATTTTCACTGTTTTGTTAGTATACTCACATACATTACATTACCACTTAGGATCGTAGCAATCCCTGGTCTCCGCCTGGGATATAGGCGTGAGCTTACGTACGTATGTGTTTTTTATGCTGGGACCACACCTGCATTAACGTCAACGTTGATGTTAATGTCCTACTACTCGTTAATTAAGACACTAAAAATGTTTGCGTTGGCTACATTAAGGTTACAACACCGCTAAAGTTATAAAGTAACGCGTTAGTGCAGCTGCGTCAAATTCCATGCGCCCTACGGTAAGAGCCGGCGTTAGTGTAGCAAACATCGCTTAGCGCGTTAAACTACGCGTTAAAACCTTTGTTGTGTCGAAAAAAACCGACACCCAAGCCATCGCTTAACGTTTAATGACATTAGTAGGTATTGCCGTTTGTAATTTAACACGCTAAATTGTTGTCCACACCTACGCATCGGAGTAATGTGCTAATTTTAGTGTTTTGTAAGCCATGCTGATAATTTTGATTTGTGAATTTTGTATTTGTTTTTTGTCCATAATGGGCTCCTTTATGTTCACATATTTTGATTATTTTATGGATCTCAAGGTTCAGACGTAATATTTTTTCCCTGTTTTTTAAGTAAGAAACTGTTAGTATCCTAAATAAAAAGAAAAAAAAAAGAAAAAAAATTTACGCGTTAAGACGCAGGTGTGTTCCCAGCATTAGAATGTACTCGTTACTCACGGCATCGGGCAGGTGCGGCGCGGCGGCGCGGTCGGGCAGCCCGCCGAGGTGCAGGCGAGGCGCCAGCAGCAGGCGGCGCACGCGGCCCGCCGCCGCCGCGCCGCCCGCCGCCAGCACGGCGCGCTGCCCCGACACGCGCACCGACACCTGCGCACGCACCCGCCGCGACGGTCAAACGCATGGCTAGACCATACAGGGCCTTGGAAAACACGGATACGCCTAAACGGCGCACGGCGAGACAAGCGATCGCCGTAAGACGGGTGGACTTGTGTCGCACTCGAACCCCAGTATTTCGTAGGACTGTTTCATTTAGGAGGGTTTCAAGAGTAAAAGTGACGATCTATTCTAGGTAACATAAACTGGTCCGGTGCAAACGACTTAAGTATTTACTTAGTGAAATAACAAAAAAAAAATCAAAAATTAAAAAATTTGACTCATCTGCACCTGATAAATAGAAAATGTACTGAAAGCATTGTTGTCGAAAAGGTTTTGAGACTTTCCGTTCGTATTCAAAAATGTAGCACGACCGACTGTTGCTAATCGGCGAGAAATGTAGACGGGGCACTCACGGATCGCCAGGTGCCGTCGGCGACGAAGTCGGGCAGTGCGAGGTCGCGGCGGCGGCGCCCGCGCAGCAGCAGCCGCAGCCGGCCCGCGCGAAGCGCCAGCGCCGCCCAGTGCCGCGGCTTGCCCTTGGCGCCCTACACACATCATCATCATCAGGCTATATTAGTCCACTGCTGGACATAGCCCTCCCCTAATGAACGCCATAGCGCCCTGTCTTCAGCTTGCCGCATCCAGCATCTGCCTGCAGTTTTTCGCAGATCGTCATCCCACCTGGTTGGAGAGCGTCCTACACTACGTTTGCCGAGTCGCGGTCTCCACTCAAGAACACGTTTACCCCAGCGGTTGTCGATTCTTCGCGAAATATGGCCAGCCCACTGCCACTTCAGCTTGCTAATTCTCTGAGCTATACACACGCCCTACACACACACACACTATATCTCCATGCCACCTCCATACACTCTATGCCGCGTATCCACTAGGCAACATTTGGCGCGCAACACGTTGCCCAACATGTTGAAAGTCAGCGCGGAACTTTTGTTGCGTCGCGGAACTAGGCGGGCGTCATGTTGCGCGCCCGCTTGCAACGTCGCGCGCTGTTGAACAACGTTGCCGAATATGTTGGGCGGCACGTGTTGCGCGCCAAATGTTGCCTGGTGAATACGAGGCTTTAGTGAATGGTGTGCAAATCACCACGCACCACCTCCATAAACTTTGAGGCTGGTGTGCAGATCACCACACACCGCATCCATACCATAATCGTAAAACATTTACACATGTACAATACAAGTCGCGCAACGAATAAAGAGCGATGACCTTGAGCGCGGTACTATCTTTCTCTCACTCACATTTGCCTCGGGCGTGCGAGGCAAATATCCCCCTCCATTTTCGCCGAGCGCTCATAAACCGCTGCACGACCTGTACATACATTCCTTCTAGCCCCACACTAGGATTGCCTATAGTTCTATTCCACTTCGATACACTTCGACGACTGATTTGCACACTACACACCACACCCACACTATAGCTCCATTCCACCTCGATACACCTTGATGACTGATTTACACACCACACCCATACTACAACTCCATTCCACCTCGATACACTTTGAAAACCGATTGTTCGGTTAATATTCGTAGCTTCAATAAAAAAAATACGAAAACTGCTTAGCTGAAATAATGTGAAAGCGTCACGACGACTACTGTATTATTTCACAGGAAACTAAAATAATATAGATTATAAAAATAGACAAGCAGTATTATTAGGAATCCCTTGTAGGCCCGACTAGCTGGATGAATGGGTGAACGTCTATGACTAACTACAATAGTAGCATTTTTTCCGAGTGGTTCCGTGCTTCGCAAGGCACGCTAAGCAGTCGGTGCCGGCTGCCGTCGATAGGTAGTCGTGAAGTCAAGTCAAAGGCCTTAGGGCGGCTCGAAAGCTTCTGACAGTAAGACCAGCCACTAGTCTTACAAGCCTCCACCGATCCGGACTTGGCCCCCGTGGTGGGGTATGGCCTTTAAAGGGCAGTAAAAGCAAGGAGTGTTTTTAATTTTAGATTGAAATGTAAATAAAAACAAAAAATAGTTGTTCGTCAGCGATCTCCTACGGAAGCTAGAAGTATAGCCAGACTGACCGGTATGACAGCCAGCAGCCCGTCTTCCCGGAAGGTCCGGAACTGCAGGGACAGCGTGAGGTCCTTAAGGTCGCGCGGGGCGAGCCGCAGCGTGGCGTGGCTGCCCGGGCTGTCGCCGAACTTCACCGCGCCCGCCTCCACCGTGTACGACGCCGTCTGGGAACACACTATGGCGTAGAAGAACAAGCCGGCCAAATGCGAGTCGGACTCCCGCGCGAAGGGTACCTACCGTACCTATAAAAACGGCAAAAAAAATTCATGGCTGTTGTAATATTTATTATAACATATTTGCTCGTAAAGTGGTTGTAATTACACCAATTTCAATATCGTAATGTATCTCATTACGTACTTGTGCGATAATGTAATGTAAAAGGCACGTGTTTTTTTTTTAAATAAAGTTTTAAGATACTCCGTCTAAAAATGAACGATACTTTTAAAAATCTTAGCAAAGAGGTTTTATGTCAAGAAAGTGGTCAAAAAAATATTTCAATATAATATAATTATTATAATAAAATAAAATTCAATATAATAATAAAATATTTCAATAAAATATTGACAAAAATATTAATAAAATATAACAAATAAACATTTAATTCTTTAATTTAATTAATTTTGACAATAAATTACAACCATTTATCTGTAACAAAAACACAAAAATATTAATTTACTTTATTAGTAATACTGGCTGTTTTTGTACCTTTGCCTAAAAAAAAAAGTTGATGCGCGCGCATCGCTTATTTGTGGACAAGTAAAAATAAATCCGCGCGCTTTTTCTTTTCGCTGTATTGTTTTTATTTGAAAATGTCGTCAAGTAGTGATGAATTTATTAATTTGACACCGCCACAAGTCTTAAACGCGGCGAAAAAGGCTACTCTAAGCCTCTTGCCTGTAAAATCGACCGATAGATACTTACAAGCCTATCAAAAGGGAGCTCAACGGTAAGTAAGCTCACAAGTCAGAGTTTTATTAATTTCCTCGTAAATATGTTATAAAACGTCGTATGACATACGCGCGCTTTGAAAATTACAGCCTCTGCTTCCTGATAGCCCTCGCCGATGGCTCGGGCTAGTAATATCGCCTCGGCTGTAATTTTCAACTTAACGCACTTATATCATAATGTACTATTATATGTTTTTTTAGTATTTATTGTTATAGCGGCAACAGAAATACATAATCTGTGAAAATTTCAACTGTCTAACTATAACGGTTCATGAGATACAGCCTGGTGACAGACGGACGGACAGCGGAGTCTCAGTAATAGGGTCCTTTTAACCCTAAAAAATATATTCTAAACCTTGATCTAAAACTTACGTAAGCACTAAACATTGTCCGGATCCACTTGCAACGTGAGTTCCGTTTCTGCTCACCATTATTAAGTTCTGCAAATCGGAGCGAAAAGTGGTCGGCCTTTTCTTATGAAATCCGAAATTTCGAAAATCAAGAAAGTAGATCCGGTCAATGTTACAAAAGCTTGATAGCCATAATTTTAAATTTTAACGATGTTTGGCTTGCGACTGAACCAAGAAGATTCGCAGAGCGTGTTGCGGCGGGGGAGTGCCGCTGTCCCCACAGAACAAAAAAATGTTTGTTCCCTGGCTGTCACTCACACAGCGACACGCACGCACATATCATGTATGTTTATTGTAGCCAACAAATTACAGTGGGTAGATAACAAGCTTAACTCCTCAAGCCCCGAGGACCCGCCGGCAGGTTCGATGTAAACTGCGGCGCAGTCCGTTAGGCCCCGTAGACCGGCCGGCGGGCCCGGACCGAACTTGCAACGGCACTTTGAATCGAATTTTGAAGACGAATATACACCACAGTAATGTACGAGCATTTTTTATTCTTTGAAAACTGTGATAAAAAAGGGTAGTTTCCAGGGTCAAAATAATAAAATTCTATTTAGTCCGTATTTTAGATTATAAAAAAATATTGGACACGTATTTTTTCTTTTTTCAATTAAACAAAAAATAACAAAGATATAGCCCATTAAAGTTACGTGTGACGTCACTCCGTGCTAAAAAATGCAGCACGGCGTGACGTCACACGTAACTTTAATGGGCTATATCTTTGTCATTTTTGGTCTAATTTACAAATAAAAAAATACGAGTCCCTTATTTTTGAATAATCTAAAAGACGGACTAATTATATTTTTTAGGGCAACTAGCCCATTCTAATAAATTTCAAATTTCATAGAGTAATCTGTGAATAACTAACTTAGCTGTGAAAGAAAAACTCACCCTGACGCAGCCGGGGGCGGCGGCGGCGGCGTCGGCGGCGGCGCCGGGCGGCGCGTGCAGCGCTCGAGGCTCGGCGCGGCCGGTGCCCGCCGGCTCGGCCTCGGCCCGGCCCAGCGCCGCGCCCGCCCACCGGACGGCCGTCCCAAAGTCTATCACCCTGTCAACAACCGGGGTGTTCCACTCAAGTCATTTATTGCCATAAATTACTGTGTAATTTACACGTGTAAAGTAATGAAGGTTCATGGTATAGTACGTTGTTCACCGAGAGGAGAAAGTGACCGATTACCGTCGAGGGTGTCGTTTAAAACACCTGAGATCGGGAATCGCAGTTTCTCTCGAGTGATACATAGTGCTTTATACTACACCTACAAGGAAAATAAAAAACCAAATCTTTACTAATTGAAATTTATATTGAAATTGTTGCTAGTGGCCAGTGTCATTTTGCGAACTTGGAGATAAAAACTCACTGTAAAAACTTTTTGGCTTTTGATATTTAGGTTACCGGCGCAGTCTTACCCAAAATTAAAAAACGAAAAACCACGTAAGAAATGGATTTTCATACACTTTTCTCTCCCGCTCAGATGCGTTTTCTCCCCGCATATTTGTTCGATATGCAATGACGTACTTCCTACCGTAAATTTGATAAAGTATCAAGGTACTTTCCAAGCAGGTGTAGTATAAAAGCATATAACTACATGTTTTTAATGACGCTGCTTGTGGTTCCCACGACACAGGGTAAGTGGGGCCAGAAGCGATGTGTGTGCCTGCATGTAAATGTATATGTTTATATATGTAATTTAATCGCTATATTTATTGCGTCTTTGTATCAACAATGTGTATTTAGCATGGAACCTTAAGTAGTCGAAGGAAGTAAGATGGTATGGAAATGGACGGGACACCTAATGAAGAAGGAAGACCAGGGCAATCAAGACCAGGGCTCTATGGTCAAAAGATGTCGTTGAGTCAGCACAAGGTCTGTGGACCGTGAGAGTTGGAGATGAGGAAAAGGCCTATTTCCAGCAGTGAATGAATGAATGAATGAAAATTCTTTATTGCACTATAAAAATTATGTACATAGGCGAGCTTAATACTAAAAAGTATTTTCTTCCAGCTAACCTTTGTTAATGAGGATAATGGATGGGGTAGTGCCGGAAGATATTTATTAGAAAGAGGTTGTAAATTATACAGGGTGGCCGGGGGATTGACGTCAAAAAAAAAAATTAGGTCCCTCTTGTCATGGGGTATCCGAATCACCCCCATGTATGTTCCGCGATTTTTCATAGTTTCGGAGTTATGATTTTTTTTCTGAATTTTCATGAATTTTCACCTTATCAATTTTGAAAATTTCTAAAAAAAAAACTAGAAACTTTTTTCAATTACTTTTTTTTGTAACTGAATCTTCACAAGTTGTTCTTCTATGCATAAAATAATCAGCTTCGTAACTTTGATAAAAGTTATTAAAGTGTTGGTCTAAAGTCAAAAATTTACGTTCGGTAAATTATGACTTGAATTTTCAAAAATAAATTAAAAATCCAAACAGATGTTTTAATGGTTTCTTAGTTAGCCTCATAAATGCGCAAGACTCTCAGATTTCATAATCATTAAAAAAAAGTACTGTTTAACGAGCTACTTTGTGTACATTCGGCCTTCGAAGACAGCGAGGTGAAGAATTATTAAAATTAACATTTATTTTTTCTGCCATTTCGTCTTTTCTTAGGTTATTAATGAACGAGTCGTCATCATCATGATGAATAAAAGTGGTTTTGTCAATAAAACACAGATTAAAATGTAAAAAAAATTTATATTATAATAGGTTTTCAATGTTGCCACCTCCAGCAGCAATACACATTCTACACCTACGTAGGAAATTATCTTTTAATCGTCTAAAAGCTGCTCTGTTTTTCTTTACAACACGTTCGGCTTCTGTTAATTTCTGCCTCAGCTCTTGTTCACTCCCACTTTCTCTGGCGTATGCTATTTCCTTAAAATAGCCCCAAATAAAAAAAACCATGGGGTTGAGGTCAGGTGAGCGTGGAGGCCACGATATTGGTCCGCCGCGTCCGATCCATCTATTGGGGTACGCCTCATTTAAATAATTTCGGACTTGCGTTGCGTAGTGACATGGAGCGCCGTCATTTTGAAGAACCATGGTTCGTCTTAGTTCAATATTCACGTCTTCTAGCAACAATGGAAGTTCATGTTCCAGAAAGTGTCGGTATCTTTCTCCATTTAATCTGGACGGCAATTCAAATGGACCAATCAGTTCGCCATTGAGAATACCAGACCACAAGTTAACGCTGTAACGATGTTGAAACGTCGACGCTCTCATTTCTTGTGGATTTTCAACCGCCCACGTGTGGTAATTATGAATATTATTGAAAATTCCAGTGCGCTCAAAACGTGACTCATCTGACCATAAAACTTTATTGAAAAATCCAGGATCTTGTTGTTCTTTTTGTAGCATTGTTTGGCAGAAATCAATGCGCAATTGGTAGTCTGTAGGCAGTAAAGCTTGGACTCGTCGGATATGGAACGCATGATATCCTTCATCGTGAAGTATGTCTTGGATAGAAGTTCTTGGGATGTTCAGAGTACGAGCCATAGCTCTGGTACTCGTGGAAGGATTTCGTTGAACTTCTTCGAGCACAACTTCTCTGCGATCCGGGTCAACTCTAGGGATTACTTCCCTATCGCCTCGTTGGCCAGGAATGCGGCCTGCCATTAAGGTATTGTGCGTGTTAATAAAAACGCGATGGTCGGGATAATGCTCAGGTTGCGGCCCACCACGACGTTGAAGTTGTTCGCGATACAGTCGCGCTGCTTCAAGGCCGTTTCCTTGTGCAACTCCATAAAAATAGTGCATTTCTGCGTATTCACTTAACGTGTAACTCATCTTTTACACTTCCAAGTAAACAAAGTCCAAATCAGTATGCAAGACACAATTAACGAGCAAAGTAGTCAAATAAGTAGGCAGCGGAATCCGCGGACAAAGCGAGACAGTGAGGTAAAACAAAATGAAGACACGTGTAGCAGTAAACACAAAGTGAGAACGACTGAGGTACAAACTTGTTTTGTGTTCGCTTCTGCTGCGCTGCCCCTCTCACTCTTACCGCTGAGAGTGAGAGAGATAGCAATAGTTCGGCGGCCTCCTATCCTCAAAGACTATTGTTATTACAGGTAAAAAGTTGCGTCTGCATTTACAACCCATGACCCACGAGAACGGACCGCGCAAAATTAATTACTGTAAAACGGAAAATGCCTCCAAATTTTTTAATCTGTGTTTTATTGACAAAACTTCTTTTATTCATCATGATGATGACGACTCGTTCATTAATAACCTAAGAAAAGACGAAATGGCAGAAAAAAAAATATGTTAATTTTAATAATTCTTCACCTCGCTGTCTTCGAAGGCCGAATGTACACAAAGTAGCTCGTTAAGCAGTACTTTTTTTTAATGATTATGAAATCTGAGAGTCTTGCGCATTTCTGAGGCTAACTAAGAAACCATGAAAACATCTGTTTGGATTTTTAATTTATTTTTGAAAATTCAAGTCATAATTTACCGAACGTAAATTTTTGACTTTAGACCAACACTTTAATAACTTTTATCAAAGTTACGAAGCTGATTATTTTATGCATAGAAGAACAACTTGATTCAGTTACAAAAAAAAGTAATTGAAAAAAGTTTCTAGTTTTTTTTTTAGAAATTTTCAAAATTGATAAGGCGAAAATTCATGAAAATTCAGAAAAAAATCATAACTCCGAAACTATGAAAAATCGCGGAACATACATGGGGGTGATTCGGATACCCCATGACAAGAGGGACCTAATTTTTTTTTTTGACGTCAATCACGCGGCCACCCTGTATAAACATGATACCTACACATATTACATTACTACACATTAGCAGTGAGCTGGTGATGATGAAATAAATTATGAGACTGGATCCTCATCCAGTCACCATTTCTTTCTTTCGTCGCTTATGAGGATAAGCGACGAAAGAAAGAAATGGTGTGCTTCGAAAAAAGAATACGTCCAACATTACAGAGGTTTAATACGGTTTATTTTACAGGTCAGTTAAGTAAAGCTGGCACGTTCAACACATTTACACGTTGCGCTTGTGTAGTGTCTGTGAATAGCGCGCGGCGTGACGTGTACTGCATGCGCATCATGAAAAGTCTGCCCGTCTCTCTTGCGCGCGGTCTAGCTTGTGAGTGTGAAGGGGACAGTTATAGTTTTACTTTTGCTACTGTTTATAAATACAGCGTGATCTTTTTGGTATTCAACCGTATGTGGTGCGTTTCAATGAGGGATTTTTCTGACAGCTAAGAAAAGTAGTTCCAAAATTGCATTACTTTGACAGCTATTAGATTTTTTTTTTTCGTTCATCTGAAAACGGCTCATTCATCCAGTAACTGACCACTGAGCGTCCGTCACCCTTTGTTACATAATTAAATTGCTGAGGATTTCTGGGATAATTATTTTCTGTTTTGGTAAATATTTTCTTTGGTGAAGTTATTTTTGTTCATGTGATTGATTTCACCTTATTTTTAATACTTTTCGCTCGAATTTGCTAAAAATATATTATAACAAGTAACACATATATTTGTATTTATTTATCTACAACGCACCCATCTTACTAAAACCTAACTCTAGTCTACACTTAAACTAGAGTAGCATTTTGAATCAAAATCATTTATTTTTAAACATACTGTATAGTGAAATTGCATAAGTGTGAGTAAGTTTTATAAATTGTTCGAGCAGAAAAATGTCACTGTGCCTTAAAGATATTGTAGGGCGGGAGCGGATGAGAAAAATTGAAATCGATATATTCGGTAAATGTATGACAACGAAGAAGTAAAGTGGAACGATGCTCACTCTCCGTCGACGATGAGTTCAGCCAGCGTGCCGCAGAGGCCGGGCGGGGCGGCGGGGGCGGTGGGGTCGGTAGGGGCGGCGGGGGCGGCGGGGTCGGTGGGGGCGGCGGGGGGTGGCACGCCGCCCAGCAGCAGGCCGCGGGGGCGCGCGCGCAGCGCGTTGCCGGCGAGCGGGCCGGCGGCGTGCCGCTCGTCGTCTATCCAAAGTTCTAGCTGCGGTAACAAAAATAGATACCGCTTCATTGTACATAAAAATGAAAACACACGGATATTTCTCAAGAAGTTCCAGGTGGTAACACTGGCGCCACCGGGTAAAAAACGATATCTTTTTTTTACACATCAAGTGTCTTAATCATGTAGGTAGGTAGTGATTTTTAGGACACAGGAAACAGAATCTTGGATCACAAAAGCAGGAAGCATTAACGCTAAAAACGGCTGTTTTAGCGTTAATGCTATCTAATACGCTACTTGACTCGTATCAAATTTGACGCGATAAATTGATATTTTCTGTAGTATCTAACGTAAGAAACCGAAATATATTGACTTTGCTAAGTAAATACGCAGGATGGCTGCAAAATTTGCAAATTAAAAAAATATTTTTCGCTTTTAAATCGGAACGGTGAAAACACTATCCGCCATCTTGAATGCACCTTTGGTTGTAAACAAACATCTGTCAGTCGTGCGTGCGTAGGTTCTATTGTGATTTGGATTGGATTTAGTGTTTTTGCAAAAACTCTTCTTGTGCAGTTAGTGTCTTATCATTTTATTGATAAGCGCAATCATGGGAAGCTGGATTCGTGGAAGCCGATAGTACCAATTTGCCAAAACCAAACGAAATCAAACCAAGCATTATTACAGCTAAAAACGGTTCTGTGTACATTGATATTACAGGACTTTAAAGTGATCTTCACATAAATACACCCAAGTTTCAATCGATAAAGAATCGGGGTCTCTCTTGGCAAGTTTGAGCCAAGTTTTTTCGTATGTTTATTTCACTGGGCACACGAATCCGCGACTTCCCGGCGGTCTTTATTGACGTGTTTTTGCAGTCTCGAATAATGCAATAATGATAATTGATATATTTTGCATGTAAACTCGATGAAATCATGAATGCGTTGTTGTTATTTCACTATGCTCACAGATCACTAACAGATTTTAGGACTAGGTAAAGATCGTTTCACCAAACAAGTCCCACGGTAAAATCCTTAAGGCCATAACAATAAAAGCCAAAATTAATTAACTCATACTTCTTTCGTGGCACGAACTCTACCTGTGTTGAATGTCAAACTTTGTTTACAAATCTTTAGGACTTCAAACCATAGACAAAAATGGCGGACCGCGTTTTTGGCTGTTTAGCAAAGCAACGTTTTAAAATAATGTTTTTGTTGCTTTTAGGTCATCAAAAAATACACTAAAATATTTTTTGGTCTAATGGAAGAGATATTTAGCATTTAAGACATACTTGAAAAAAGAGTCAAGTAGCGGATTGTAACTTTTTTGTTTTAGGTTCACGGTTGTAGATTGTAAAAATGACATTAATATGTATGAGAAATTAAGCAGACACTTTTGGCAAATTCGATCTTAAAAAGAATATGATTATTTTTTCTTCAATTATCTAACAGACAAAATAAAAAACAAAACCATAGATTTAAACTGGTGTGTCTACGTTGCCACAAGAGGCAGCGTTGTGGTGAGGGTGTGAACCCTCAGCGCCTGTTATTCAGTGCCCACAGCAACTGACAATTATTATTGTACTCCGGATTGCTTGTCTTGGTGCATTAAAAATTAATTAAATCAAATACAATAACATACATTACAGACAGGCAGACTACATCTATAGTTTTGTTTTAATTTATTTGTTTTTTTTTCTGTTGCTACACATTTTATGTTACTTGTCTGTTTATTTTGTTTCTGTGATGTTTGTTGGAATAATAAATTTTCTTCTTCTTCTTCTACATTTAATAAAGATAAAATAAGTAGTGTTAAGTAATATGGTAATCGCTTGTAGCCCTTAAACGATCGCGAAAGTTAAGCAATAAACGGCGCGTTCAGTGCATGGATTCGATATGGAGTGACCGTCTATGCCTAACGCTAGTGATGATGGCCTCCTTGTCGTGTCCGACGACAGCGACCGTCACTGCTTCCTGGCGTGCGCTCTAAGGTGGCTGGAACATCCTAACTTTGTTTTGAATGTCCGGCATTTTTGTGAGCGGTTTCGTGCTTCGCGATGCACGTTAATCAGTCGGTGCCGGCTGCCGTCGATAGATAGCAGTCGTTAAGCCAAGTCGGCCTAGGGCGGCTCGAAAACTTCTGACAGCAAGACCGGTCACTAGTCTTACGAGCCTCCACGCTCCAAGTCACGAGTATGGCCTATACCTTCCTCAGGGAAGAGACCCGTGCCGATCGATGGAGCCAAAATGGGTAGTCGATGATATAGAGTAAAGCAATGTGTGAAGAGTGACCTGCTTGTGTGTGCGCAGGAGTCGCAGCGCGTGCAGGCGCGCGTCGTCGAAGCGGCTGCCGTTGCTGCGCAGGCGCAGCTCCGCCTTGCCCGCCGCCGCGCGCACGCGCACCTCGCCTGCGGGCCGCCCGCCACGGTCAGCTCGACTGTGATGCGCCCTCCACACCGCTCGCGAACTTCACCGACGTTACGCGAATACGAATACGGTAGGTGTGGAGAGCCACTTCGTCTAACCTCGAATGTAGGTATAGCTACGTACTCGTCAACTTTCCAGAGGACTTTGTCGAGGAACTTCGCGAGTAGTCTGGAGGAAGCATTAGTCTTGAGACCGCTTTAATGCAGAGTTTTCACTCGGCGCATAAACGAGTAAACCGATTCTACTGATTGGATGGTTCGTCGCGACACTAAAATGACCAATCAGAAGCATGGGTTTACTCGGATGGCCCACTCGGTTCGAGCGCCCTAGGTCCATGAAAACACGGCTTTGCATTTTAGCTAAAAAATCATTAGTCAAAAGACTGAAATACAATTTGATAACTTTGTATCTGTAGTCATATTATCGAAAACGTCCTGGGTCGTCTATGATGACATCACAGGTCAGTAAATATAGCGTTCGTCATTCGTGTCGTTCTTATGTTCACTGTTTTGTTTACTGACCAGTGAGGTCATGAATCCTGTGCGACGTCATATTGCTAGTGTGTTTTAGCGGCTTATTTTAAAAATGAATTTTTGCTTTTTTTTTAAATAAAGCATCATCATAATCTGACTGACGTCCTCTGCTGGGTATTGGCCTTTTCCCGCATCTCACACGGTCTCTCGCCCTTCCACCGACTCAACGGCATCGTTCGACCATCGGGCAAGAAGAAATCACGAAAGACTCTACAATAATCACTTTCTGAGCACCACTTAATCAACACCAACAAAAAATTTGAATAAAGAAATAAGACTTTTATTAGAATAAAGAATATCAGATAGATATCTGAGATGGTTATCAGAAACCTGTCAAATAACCTATTAGAATAGGATTTCTCTATCTATCTGAGATGGTTTTCAGAAAACCCGTCAAATAACCCATTGGAATCGCTCAGGATTCGGTCCCCGGCGCTTACCGTCAATCAGCTCCACGGTCAAGTAGTGCTTATCGTCCGGGTCCGCGTCGTCGGGCAGGGTGACGTTGAGGGCGGGCGCCGGGGCGGGCGGGGCGGGCGGGGCGGGCGCCCGGTGCAGCAGCAGGGCGGCGGGGCGGCGCGCGCGGAAGCTGAAGCCGAGCGCCGCCCTGCGCCGCAGCGCCGGCGCCGGCACCTCCATGTAGCCGGCGCACTCCAGCGTGGCCGACCGCAGCGGCTGCACAGTCGATGCCCGCATTTAGCTAACACATCGATGCGTAATCGCTAAGGAAGGGCCGGGACACATAAACACGATACGACGTCGTGTCGTACTACGATGCGGCGTCGTTTCACGATGCGGACGTCGCGTCGTGTAAGTGTACAGTCGACAGCACGTCAACCTGCACATTTTAGTTGCAAAATCGCCCGTAATGCAACAGGGTAGAGTGCATGGGTGTGTAGGATGATGTGCTGTCGACTGTACGTTTCCACGACGCGACATCGCATCGTGAAACGACGTCGCATCGTGATACGACATGACGTCGTATCGTGTTTATGTGTCCCGGCCCTAAGAGCGGGTACACACTAGGCGTTTTGAAGCGCGCGCTTTTGTAACGCGCTTCTGATTGACTTCAATCGGACCTCATAGTTCTTACAACGCGCGTTACAAAAGCGCGCGCTTCAAAACGCCTAGTGTGTACCCGCTCTTAGTCATCGATTACGCGTCCGATCACAATTATCGATGGATTCTGCTGAAAGCGCTTTTGCGCTTCCATGTTGAAGATTTCCATGTTATAACGTTTGCGTTTTAAACAAACTACGAGTATTATGAAAGTAGAAGTAAAGTTATTATTGTTCTTGTTTTGATGGCAACCAGCCGATGTCGACAAATTCTGCCAAAATCAAGTCTTGACACGAAATGGGCAAATTTTTCAAGTAACCGCGAAGATTGACAGCATCAAACACAAATTACGTTTGACAGCAACTTTTTTATGTGAACGAATCGCTGCTTCTAATCGGAGTTCAAATCCGATGGAAAAAATGGCGTCCGATTGCTATACTGTTAGTCATCGGATTTTTGTGTGCGTCCAGTTGTGGACGTTTGCACGTTTATGACATCACTGTTTCTATAGGGTATCCTAATGTGGAGCCCGAAGCAATGTATGTGCCTGTATGTAAATGTTTATGTTTTTTTTGGTCAGACATAGATGCATAAGCTCACGCCTGTATCCTAGATAAATAAAATTTCATAAAGGCACCACAAGCAGAATAATAATAGAGAAAGACAAAGAGAAGACATTGCTAATAATTTATTAGACAGCGAACTTTAAAAAAAGACTAACAAAATAATGAGTATCTTCAAAGCTGACTACTATGTTTTAATAAGATACTTAATCTCACACAGGCGTGGACACTTCTGTGTAGGTTAGGTAATTACCTAATAATATAACCTAGTTAGGTAAAGAAATATCTGACTTAGGTAATTACGTAGGATTAGCAACTAATACAAGTAGGTACCTATTTTTAATACTTCTTCCATCAATCAGCTCGTTCATTCCGCACACCATTTCTTTCGGTCTTCGACAAACATTAAAAAGAAAACAGGCGCTGAAGCAGTTCCACAGGATATGACAAGAGATTTATAAAGCACTGGTGAAAATTCTCGTGTCAGTGTTAGTGCGCATACTTATTTTTATTTACGAAACTAACAGTTTTTTCTTACATACACAGCATACACAAAAAACATTACCTATAAAGCGGATAGTAAAACAGGGTCCATACCCTTTCCGCGCATCCGGGCTCGACGTCGCTGCGCGCCGCCGTGTCCATGGGGTCGTACCGCTGGCGGTCCACCACCAGCCCGCCCAGGCAGCCCCGCAGCGGGGGGGCCGCCACCGCAGCCCCCGGCGGCGCGCCGCCCAGCCAGTAGGGCGCCGCCCCGAGCTGCGGCAGAGCGGCGGCCGCGCGCACCGGCGGCGACGGCGACCCGAGGGTCTCCTCGCCGTTCACGCGCAGGCTGCCTGGGGACACCCAGGGGTCAGGGCCACGCCACGTCACGAGCGGTGCCGCAACGGTGCAAAAAATCTAATTTACATCTCTCATATTCGATAAGTAGGTCCTTATTACCCCCAAATGGGGCTTGCAGGTGACCAATTAGCGCTCTAGGGTAATAATGTAGCTAGAAAAGCCCTAGGGCGGTAAGTAATATAAAAAAAAAACTCTTCACTCTTTCAAAAAGTTCGCGTACCTACATCTAACTATCATACTGGCATAGACATCATGCATTCAGCCCAATGACAAAAGAGGTCGCTTCGCTATTCAGCTTTGTCTTCGAAGAGTATAATAGTCATCAATAATTTCGTTCTTGAAAAAAATAATTTAAAAAAAGATGAAAAAAGGCGGGAATAGAAAACTTTTACTTTAAATACCTATTGTTTGTTTTTGGGATTTTTTTTTATAATTACGTGCTAATTAGGAAAAAAAACATTAGTTCTGCTAGTGATGAAGATATAAGCTGCACTCCCGATTCAATGAAAATTGAAGCTGAAGCAGCAATGAACAATATTTTGCCTGAAAGCTCTAAAGAGAGATATTTGAATACTTACGACGAGTTCATGAAGTGACGAAAAGAAAAACGAGTAATTTTTTCTACTTACCTCACAATCGAGATGTAAAACAGAGTAGTTAGCTCGGATGTAAGCATCAATTGCACCCTCGAACTATAGGCGCACGAGCGCACCGAAATATCTCGGGCTGCAATTGATGCCTTACAGCCCTTGGCTACTAATCTACTATTACATCTCTCATATTCGGTAAGTAGATCTTTATGACCCCCAAATGAGGCTTGTAGGTGACCAATTAGCGCTCTAGGGTAATAATGTAGCTAGAAAAGCCCTAGAGCGGTAAGTAATTAAAAAAAAAACTCTTCACTCTTTCAAAAAGTTCGTGTACATCTAACCGTCATACTGGCAATAGACATCATGCATTCAGCCAAATGACAAAAGAGGTCGCTTCGCTATTCAGCCTTGTCTTCGTATGAGTATAATAGTCATAAATTTTAAATATCGAACAGCAAACATCGATTTCGTTCTTGAAAAAAAAAATTAAAAAAAAGATGAAAAAAGGCGGGAATAGAAAACTTTTATTTTAAATACCTATTGTTTGTTTTTGGGATTTTTTTGATAATTACGTGCTAATTAGGAAAAAAACATTAGTTCCACAAGTGATGAAGATATAAGCTGCACTCCCGATTCAATGAAAATGGAAACTGAAGCAGCAATTACCAATATTTTGCCTGAAAGTTCTAAAGAGAGATATTTGAAAACTTACGACGAGCTCATGAAGTGGCGAAAAGAAAAACGAGTAAATGTTTTATTTTTGTAATGCCGGTTTTTTTCTACTTACCTCACAATAGAGATGTAAAGCAGAGTAGTTAGCTCGGGTGTAAGCATCAATTGCAGCCCGAGATATTTAGGCGCACGAGCGCAGCGAGGCTTACAGCCCTTGGCTACTAATCTACTATTACATCTCTCATATTCGGTAAGTAGATCTTTATGACCCCCAAATGGGGCTTGTAGGTGACCAATTAGCGCTCTAGGGTAATAATGTAGCTAGAAAAGCCCTAGGGCTGTAAAAATAATAAAAAAAACTGTTCAATCTTTCAAAAAATTCGCGTATATCTAACCATCATACTGGCAATAGACATCATATCATGCATTCAGCCCAATGAAAAAAGAGGTCGCTTCGCTAGTCAGCCTTGTCTTCGTATGAGTATAATAGTCATCACATCAATTTTAAATATCGAACGGCGAAGCTCAATTTCGTTCTTGAAAAAAATAATAAAAAAAAAGATGAAAAAAGGCGGGAATAGAAAACTTTTAATTTAAATATTGTTTGTTTTTGGGATATTTTTCATAATTACGTGCTAATTAGGAAAAAAACATGAGTTCTGCAAGTGATGAAGATATAAGCTGCACTCCGGATTCAATGAAAATGGAAGCTGAAGCAGCAATTAACAATATTTTGCCTGAAAGTTCTAAAGAGAAATATTTGAAAACTTACGACGAGTTTATGAAGTGGCGAAAAGAAAAACGAGTATGTATTTTTTTTCTACTTACCTCACAATCGAGATGTAAAGCAGAGTAGTTAGCTCGGGTGTAAGCATCAATTGCACCCTCGAACTATAGGCGCCCTCGCTGCGCTCGTAAATTGATGCCTTACAGTCCTTGGCTTACCAATCTACTATTTCGTGCACATTGCGGCCACCACTAATACCGATCATACACAGGGAACACATACAAATATGGAATACTAGCCGCTTGCATAGACTAAGTCCGGACGCACCTTTCTCCAGTTGATTATCGGCGAAGAGCCGTATGGCCTACACAGTGCAGCCACCACTGATACCGACCGCTTACACAGAGAACCTCAAATTTGCTACCCTAGTGGCATGCACAGAGTAATCAGAAGTCTGGACGCATCTTTCTCCAAGCGGTTTTCAGCTGAGAGCCGTATGGCCTGCACCAATACACACTGTTTACGCAGAGCTCCTTACAGATATGCAACGTTAGCCGCATGCACAGCCTAGCCAAAATCCTTTCTCCAGCTGGTGGTCGGCGAAGAGCAGTATGGACTGCGCTAATACCGACCGCATACACAAATCATCTCACAGATACGCTACGCTAGTGGCCTGCAAAGTAATCAGAAGTCCAGGTTTGTCGACGAAGAGGCGTACGGCCTGCACGGACGCCACTGACACCGACCCCTTACAGTACAGGACGCTAGTAGCATACACAGAATAGGCAAAGTCTGGGCGCACCTTTCTCCAGGCGGTTGTCGGCGAAGAGCCGTATGGCTTGCACGTGCACGGCGCGGCCGGCGCAGTGCGCGCCGGGGCCGGGGCCGGGGCCGGGGCCGGGGCCGGGGCCGGGGCCGGGGCCGGGGCCGGGGCCGGGGCCGGCGTCGGCGGCGATGCGCAGCGCGGCGGCGGCGTATTGCACGCGGAACACCACGCGGCAAGACTCCAGAGTCACGCTCACCGAACGGTTCTGCGGACGCCGCACACGTTCAGCTTCAGACACTATTAAATCGCCTATGTTAATATTGCAAAGAGGAAAACTTGTTAAGTTCGTGTGTAGGGGTAAGTTCTTTAGCTAATAGTGAACTACTATGCACTGTAAACCTTATGCATACTGCGTAAAATTTGCCGTTCCAAACGACGGACAGCATGATTACGCGTGATTTTGAAGACGATTTTGATTTTGCATGTGTGTGTGCCGAAGTTGACAAGCGGCAGCGTAGGACGACCAGCCACAGGATGGAGGAAAATCCATGCAGGAGGCCTACGCCCAGCAGTGAACTTCTTGTGGCTGAATGATAATGACGATGATGACGATGGTGTGTGTGTGTGTGCGTGTGTGTGTGTGTGTGTGTGTGTCGTGGCTAGCCTGTACCGCTTAATTTTAGGTACGGGAAACTAAGCAAATCCTGTTTGTGTTCGACACATCGTTCGGGCTAAGATCGAGAGCATCGAGGTGAGGGCACGGGGGCTTCGGGCTCACGTTGGCGTCGTCGCGCGCCATGAAGAGCAGCGCGTCGGTGTCGGTGGTGCGGAAGACGAAGGCGACGCTGAGGTGGCGCGGGTCGTGCGGCCGGAAGCCGGCGCGCCGCAGCGCCGCGTAGCCCGCGCCGCCGAAGCGCGCCAGCCCGCCGCCGCCGCCGCCGCCGCCCCCGCCCTCCCCCACGAACCGCCTGCCCGCCCACACAAACATTTATACAGTGTGAGTCTTCATAAAGTGCACATATCAAAATCAGGGAAACTACACCCCATTTCATCGACGGAAAAAATAAAAAAAAATATTTGTATTTTTTATGATTTATTAAAAAAATTTCATCAAAAATCAGATTTTCTTCAAGTTTCACTTAATTATAAATTTATAGGGTTAGTTTTCTTGGATATTTTTACTTTATGGGTACGGCTTATTATTAGACATCATCACAAAATTTATTTCAATGCAATAACACACTTAGTTTAAAAATTATGACGATTTATCTAAATAGGGTCAACAAGTGCAACTCATAATTTTTTAAAAATCATAAAAAAATAACAATTTTTTTTTTTCCGTCGATGAAATGGGGTGTTGTTTCCCTGATTTTGATATGTGCACTTTATGAACACTCACACTGTATACAAACATTTTGCCGCATAATGTCATTATCCTCCTGACCGCTGAGTGACTAAAGGACACAAAACAAAAAAAAAGTCTCTCGGTTTGAAATGATTTGCGCGGAAGTACAACTAGTGACATCATTAGAAATAGAATAATAAAACAACTAGAATTTTATTTTCGATTTATGTTTTTAATTAACACTAGCTTTCGCCCGCGACTCCGTCCGCGTGGACTTTAGTTCAAAATTTTGCGACCCCGTTCACTCCCTTAGGGGTTCAATTTAGAAAAACGGCAAAACACGTGTTCAATTAATTGTGTTCAAGAAAATTAGACAACATTCTTTATACCTCCCATACAAATTTTGGCAACCCTTTTCGCCCCCTTAGGGGTTGAATTTAAAAAAATCCGTTCTTATTCCTTTCCCGGTTGATAGAACCTTCACCGCTAGCCAACGGTACCGTTAATACCATTTGTCCCCTACAAAAATGAACGGACACATTTGAAAGTAATGTACAAACCGTTGAGTGCATCCAACGCATTCAGCGTCAGGCGGCTGGTGCGCGAAGTCCCACAGCCCGATCTGCTTGTCGTCGAAGTACAGCGCGTGCACACACGCCGGCAGCCCGCCGCTCCCGTCCCCGTCCTCGTCCCCGTCCCCGTCCCCGTCCCCAGGGCCGCCGCCGAGCCACAGCAGCTCGGGGCGCAGCGTGTAGCTGCCGCCGCCGCTGCTGTTGCTGGCGTTGCTGGTGACCGTGGTGGCGGCCGCGCCGGCGCGCTGCACGGTCAGGCTCATCGTGTTCCATACTCTGCAAATTGCGACGGTCGTAAAGGTCGGGGCCGAGTCTCGTGAGGCGACGACGATGCAGTTTAGGAAATGTGCTAAGCACACTGTTCAATTTTTTTTCTCAAAGTATGATTGTGATTGGGTTATAGATTGACATGATAGGTATGATATTAAAGTCACTGAGCGAGTTGGTCATATTTTGCCTATCATCTTTTGTAGAGTGGTATGACGATGACCGGCTTAAGTCGGTTGTGAATTATAAAATATATGCCTTGCCTTATGCACAAATTAAAAATATAGGATAGGATATTAGATATAACTGTCGATGTATATTTGACCACTTTAGTATGCACTCGGACACTTTAGTATGAACCATCGGGTATCCGGGGGGCGCCGACGGTCGGCCACGCTACACAGAGACAAGAAACAACAAACCTTTCAATATCAATCTTGTAGGTGGTGTGGTCGGCGTCGTCGTGCGTCGCCTGCAGCGGCTCGGGGTGGTCCAGTGTGTGGCTGCCGCCCCCCGGCCCCCCCAGCCGCCAGGCCAGCCGCAGCCGCCCCCCGCGCACCGCCAGGCGCAGCCCCCCCCCGCGCGCGCCCGCCAGGCGCAGCAGTGGGCCGCTCCGCACCGCCCCCTCGAACGACACCGCCAGCGACACGCGGCTGGTGGCGGCCGCCGCGCCCGCCGGGGGGCGGTACGCGCGCGCGCAGCCCGCGCCCGAGCCCGGCTTCGACGCCAGCGACACTGTTACCTGTGGAGCGGGCTCGACGTCACATCCGGCCATAACATGATTACCGCAGCACAGGGTATCTTAGTTTGGGACCAGGTCAAACGATTGTGTCGTGTGGAAATTATTTTTGTTCAGACCCACTCTAATACCAGAGCGGGAGCGTAGTTATCACTCTATAGGGCTAAACATTTAAACCACTGCTGAGTGTCAAAATATGTGTGCATTTGGCAGTTCGGAGTGGACCAAATCAGACAACTCCATATAGTGGAGAACTAACGTAATTCCACTTCTAACTAGAAAATAATGTTAACGGTAACCGATAGAGGGCCGCTACCATTGGTCGGCCAGTCGGCTCGGTCGCTCTCTAACAAGTATCTCCGCCATTACCCTCCAACCTTCACTTGTACTAGAGGTATGCAAACTCACCGAGCCGGCGGCGTGTCTAGCCTTGGCTAACTAATCCATCAAGGTCGCACTCGCTTGTGCACCATCTCTTTCTCTGTGGCACAAGCTTTTATGTTCTTCTCACAATGTTCCCACCACTACCTTCCTTCTCTTGTGACTAGAGAGCAATACCCTCCACCAGCCCATGGCCATACCAACATCATGTCATGATTACCGAATGACGAGAGCTCGATATCCAATTGAAGATTGGACGTCGGCTAGAAGCCGTCAACTCTTTCGTCCAATGTTCAATTGGATATCGAGCTCTCGCGATATCCAATTGAAGATTGGACGTCGGCTAGAAGCCGTCCACTCGGGTAATTAGAGAGCAGAACGACCCACCATCACCCAAGCCCATATCAACCTTACAGTTATACTGGGCCAAACATTGCATTTTGTTTGGCTCCACCACGTGCACTGGTTTTTTTTTTTCTTCCTGGCTACATCTATATTATATAAAGAAAATTCAAAGTCCTGACTGACTGATTCATTCACTCATCAACGCCCAGCCCAAGCCGTTGGACCTAGGAAGCTGAAATTTTGCACAGAGGGTCTATATATGATGTAGGCAAGGAATAAACCCGATTACGGGTGGATAGTTTACGTATCGCTTGTAACTAAAAACATATTTGAATTTATCCAAGCATAAATTTGGCTCACAAAAGGTCGTATTCACTTAGTCTTAAAATCATCACACGTTGCGCGGTCGGTCCGCCAAGCGCGCGCGCGCCACTATCTATTACACTGCGGTGGCGGCGACACAGAATAGGATCGCTTGATCGTAAAAACTGAAACGGTAGGCATAGTAAACACTTGTTTGATTCGCCTTTCCCTTCATACTTTTGCGGGCTTAGGACCAACAAAGTTATCGAGGCCGGTCCCTACTGTAGCAATTGTAAGTACTTACAGCACGTTAAAGTCCAGAATCAGAATCAGAATCAAGAATTTATTTCAACGTAAAGAATTTACATTCTGCTTGTTGAATGTCAATGTACATACAGTTATGTATAACGTTAGCCGCTGCCTTGGGGCCGTCTGTAGTGGAGAAAAAGGCAGCGAAAAAAAAAACCCCACAACTCCACAACCTCCAAGATGGCTTCCTACACTGGGAGTCCAGTTTGTCCTCTTCCCTGTGCATGACTTGGTGTACTGAAACTCCCCCACTCTCGCAAGTTAAAAACAATAGTTCTTGCGTTGTAACAACTTACGGCCGGCCGATTAGGATATCGGATAACCCGCCATCAGCACGGGTTCGACACAAGCAAGTCACGTACATAAGTCGGGTCGGGTGCGGACACGAGTGACACGCGCGCGCTCTCTATGCCGGTAGTTCGCAGACTGACTAGTGCCGAGCGCCGACGCCACGCCAGCCAGGTGGGCGGCGCGAGCGCACAGCCCCGCTACGGCCCGCGACACCCGACTCGCGTGCAAGCGATAGAGGCCATATAACTTTATGATTTTTAGGTGATTTTCACTAAAAAAAATTTTTTTTTTTTTTTTGCTTCAGTATCATGTATATAACCACCCCTGAGTCGGAGTAAACTGTACAAATCGACACCCTGTATAGTCAAGGTTTTTTTTTTGTGCACGTGGTGGGCTTGTGTTCTGTCCCCTCACCCTTCCCTTTTTAATTAATTAATTAATTGTGTGTAACTAGGTATGTATGTTGGAAGGAAGGTATAGGCCATACTAGGTGAGTATGGCCTATACCTTCCTCAGGGAAGAGACCCGTGCTCCTCGGTGGGGACATGATGGGTTGATGATGTGTAACTAGAGAGCAGTGTAGACTCACCGAGCCGGCGGCGTGGCGGGCCTTGGCTATGAGGTCCCGCAGGGCGGCGGTGGCGGGCCGCAGCCGGCCGTCGGCCGCCGCGTGCTCCCGCGCCCGCGCCGCCGCCGCGCCCGACAGCGCCGCCCCCAGCTCCTTGGCGCGCAGCGTGTTGCCCAGGATTTGGGACACTGTTGCGGCGCAGGGCATGGATTGTAGGTCAGTTTTGTGCAGACTTACGTCTGTAACTGACTGGTTTTTGTTTTTAAATAAAAAAAAAGAAAAGAGAAACTATGTGCGGTCGCTCCAACATTTCGGACTAGACCCCGTGGTAAAGTATGGCCTATACCTTCTTCAGGGGAGAGATCCGTGCCCCTCAGTGGGGCACGTGCAACGCGGACGTAATGTCACGTAATTATATTTAAGTGTAAAACCATCTACGGTGTTTGTGGCGTAGCGCCTTAGTTTGGTCAGTAAACTTCTGAGGCCGTAATGCCTTTAAACATCTGTAATTTTAAAAAATATCTACCTAAATAAAAATAAAAAACTACTGGAAAGACAAGTTAGTATGGGCGTATTTAACGAAGCCGCGGGATAAACTGCGATAACAAAGCCATTTACGTGATTCCTATTGTTAAGAGTACGAGAGAATTTCGATCTGATTTCGTGTAGAGTACATTTACATTACATTTTTTTTTTACATTTACATACAGGCATCTACATTGCTTCTGGCCCCACACTAGTATACGCTGGGTCGTGGGACCCAGAAACAGCGATGTCACAAACATGTAAACATCCAAGACCTGGGTTTCTTTTTTTTTTTGTCTCCAGCCGGGATTCGAACTCTCTCGCATGGTAGGCACGGTAGGCGCTAACCACTGCGCCACAGAGGTCGTCGAGAGTAGTAAGTAGCGGACTCACGGTGTTCCTCCGCGGCGCCGAGCGCGGAGTCGCCGTGGCGCGCCAGGTCGGCGAGGTCGCGGCGCAGGCCGTAGCGCGCGCGCCGCCGCAGCTCGGCCGCCTCGTCGTAGCGCGCGCGCGCCGCCGCCCACACGCGCTCGGCGCGCGCGCCCGCCGCCGCCAGCGCCGCGCGCGCGCCCGCCCCCGCCCCCGCCGGCCGCCCGCCCAGCGCGCGCTCCTGCCAGCCCAGCGCGCGCAGCGACACGCCCACGCGCACCAGCCCGCGCGACACTTGCCCCGCCCACGCGGACGCCTCTGCGGGGGGAGGAGGACAGTTGGCCGCGCTCATTATGGGTCCACGAGCGAGAGACATGCCCACGCGTATACCGCCCCGCCCACCCAGACACCTCTGCGGGGGGACGGTTGGACGCGCTCATAATGAAGTTCACATCTAGTTTCACAAGCGAATCACGCGACATCTGCGTCACCCACGCAAAGACCATGAAGATGCAGTTTCAGAAGCGAACCATGCCAGAGATGAGGTCGCCTTTGAACATGTTGTTTGTAATGTTCTGTTCAATGTTTCATGCTACTTAAAACAGCGATCTATCGAACACCACCTTAGCCATCTCCTGGTGTCTGAAAGAGCAACTCCGTATTTTATCCGCCGCGCGTCTTTACAGTACCGTGCGCCACCTACAGCTGAGATTCCTCACTAGTAGGTCGTCGAACACCGCTTTCATCACCTCTCAGTGTCTGAACGAATAGATGTATGCCCTGCCACGCCGCCAACGACAAGTGTGACCAACGCACAACTTACAGCATGCCGTGACTATACTCACTAACGGCACTATCTGCCGCCGCCTCGGCCAGGTGTGCGAAGGCGGTGAGCGGGCGGAGGCCACGCTTCACCCACCAGGCTTAGCAACAAAATAACTCACCGGTGGCTCTTTCTAACGCCGCCTAACCCATCTACCGGCGTCTGAACGAGTAGCTCCGTATCACAACACAAATCGATTCCTCACCAGTAACTCGGTCGAACGCCGCTTTCACCACCTCTCAGTGTGCCTCGCAGCAGGTGCGGCCCGCGCGCAACCTAGAGCGTGACCGTAACGGCACTCACCAGCGGCCCGGTCCGCCGCCGCCTTGGCCCGGTCGCGGAGGGCGAGCGAGGCGTTGAGCGCCCGCGCGGCGGCGGCGGGCAGCGGGCGGGGGCCGCGCGCCTGCTGCGCCGCGTGCTGCGCCAGCGGCAGCGCGGCCGAGGCGGCGGCCGCGGCGGCGCGCAGCGCGGCGTCCACGTCCCGCCAGGCGCGCGCCGCGCCCACGCCGCCCGCCGCCGCCGCGCGCGACCCATAGAACATGCTGCGCGCATTGTGCCAAGTTAACACATGGTTTTTACTCAATAAAAAAAAAAACTCAATGAGCGTGAAGCTATTACTTTCACAAAAGGTTTAATTCTTTCATGTGTCACCTTTATAATTTGGTATTATTTGGTAGGTACCAAGTTCGGTTTGGTTTCGAGAGCAAAAAGTTTCTAGCTAGCCTTAGGACTGTCTCTTATAGACAGTAACTCTTCTTATTGTTTGCGCCTGCCACAAGTGCGCAACCTCCTTACTTCTTCAAACTTATTCTTTTTCGTGTTTTGTTTTTATTCCTGTGTAAAATATTTCCACCAGCAGCAGCATACTCTGTACGAACTTGCCGTACACGAATACGCGGTGTCAATCAGCACTTTACGCGCCCGCAATGTTTAGCTTACTACGGACCACACATAAATTCACTAAAAATCATCATAACGTACACGCGTATCAAAATATAATCTGCCAACTATCATTATCCGTGTATCGTCTGTTATTAGTACCAAATAAACTCTGTAATGTTCTCAATATCCATATCTATAATTTATATCAATCAAACAATCAAATCATCTATTGATGTTTGGGAAAACCCGTCAGACTGCGTCATTAAAAACTATTGATTCTAGTTTAAAAAGTCGAAGATTTGCAGAAGGGATAAATCCCTTCGTACTTTATAAAAAAAAAGTTACACACTGAGACCCTATGACATTGAATTGAATGCCTATGTAATACGAGTATGTAACATTCTGACCAATAACGTTAGCTTGACTGTTGTCTCTTAAATCGTAATAGGTAATCACATATTACCTATGTCCTTATGGAATGTGTTACTCGATGTTTTAGGGTTTATTTGTATTTTTTTTATGGCGAATTCTGTAATACATAGATACAAGTGTCGGTCAAACTTGGTGCGATTATAAAGCAGCCCCTCTAGTATAAGAACAATAATAAAAAAACCGGTTACGAATTAGTGGAACTCCAGCTAAGGATGAAACTGCACTGAATGAAAGCACACACTTTTCAAAATTATCTAATCTGTTCGTGACTTAGGTGTACTCCATAACTCTAAACTTTTGTTTGACGACCATATCAACAATATAATCTCGCGAGCATACAAATCTCTAGGTTTCATTATGCGCATGTCTAAAGATTTTAAGCAGGCCAAGACACTCAAAATACTATACTGCACCCTAGTCAGATCTATCTTGGAATACGCATCCCAAGTATGGAGTCCCTAATACAGTACCTACATAAACAGAATCGAATCCATCCAAAGAAAATTTATTAAGTTTTTGTGCTTTCGTCTTAAGATACCTTACGACTCCGGGAACTATGACGATATGTGTAGGAGATTTAATTTTTTAACTCTAAGGCTTAGACGAGAGGTAGCTGATACAGTGTATCTGCATAAGATTGCAACATCTAGTATCGACTCTTCTGAGCTACTCGGTAGACTTCACTTAAGGGTTCCGGGCCGAGCCCGACACAAACCCCCGTTAGCAGTGCCTAAATGTTCTACAAACTTTCGACAAAATAGTTTTATTGTGCGAGCGAGTGACAAATTTAATAAAATTATTGCACATCATGACATAGATTTGTTCAATACAGGGGTCCACACCCTAAGACGCTTAATCAGTGCGCCTTTCTTTGCGGGTGGATAAATATCACAGGTTAAATATAACAATATAATTGTAAAATCATTGTTAATATTAGATTGTCTACAGTTAGTGTAAGTTATGTGTTAGACAAAGAATGAAGTCCACACATTTTTTTAGTTAAGTTGTGTCTATAGGCGAGAATAAGTTACCTATTTTTATTCCACTAGATTAATTTTATAAGCTGATGATTCTGATAACTGAATAAATAAAATAAATAAAAATTAGAATAAATCGTTATTTTTAAACTAGCAACACTCACTCTTTGTATTCTTTCGCCTTTCTCCCCAAATCAGCCACGTGTCTTTCGACTGGCTCGAGGAACTTGGTGCGGTAGGCGGGCGTGAGGTTGTACAGGATGCCTTCCTTCTCCTCAGCAGCATCAGCCAGGGTCACCAGCTCGGCAGTCAGCGCGGGGAAGCCCCGGGACAGCTCCTCCGCGCGGGAGATGGCGGCTGCGGTCTCAGTTGTGTAGTTCATGGTAGCCGGGTTCACCACATCCTGGTTGGAACATAAAAGGGTAAAAGCTTATGGCATTAAGTCAGCCATTGTACTTACATACGAGTACATTTACGAAGTTTTAGTAGAAATACCACACGTTAAGGGCGAAGGAAAACATTTACATCCAGGCACATACATACATAAGTTCACGCCTGTATCCCAGAGGGGTAGGCAGACTAGTCAGAGACCAGGGACTGCCACCGAAACGATTCTGACAAATCACTTTCGCTTCATCGACATTCATTAGTCGTTGCAAGCACGCACGTTGGATTCGAGTACTTTTTTCTTTTTTTTTACAGGCACATACGTTGTAAAAAAAATGTAAAAAATGTATCTGGTTACCACCGCCCAGATTTACATCTAGTGTGGTAACCAACGTAAAACACGCGAGCAATCTTAAGGTCAGGGTTCACTGCTGCCAACTGCTGCATATAGTGATAGATTTGTTAATTTCATCATAGACTCATTGAACCTTAGATCAGAATATTATAAGAATACTCCTTAAATAGCAATCCCCACTGTTAAAGTAACATCTAAAGTTTAAGCTACATTGTTATTATTTTTAAGCTGACCTAATCATTTGATAGAATTCGTAAAGAATACATCCGACAGAGAACCAAAGTTATCGATATAGCAAGCTGAAGTGGCAGCGGGCTGGCCATATCTCGCGAAGAACCGACAACCGCTGGGGTAAACGTGAGTGGAGACCGCGACTCGGCAAACGTGTAGGACGCCCTATAGTTGGCTTTCACATGGTCGATTTCAGTAATTTCTAGTATGTCACAGAACTGTGTATTAATAGTGCCTAATAGTGCTACATGGCACAATTAGCTAGGAAAAATATTTCCCGAGATATTAAGGTGACTCACTGAGGCAGCCAACTAGACGTCTAGTTAGCAGACACATCACGAACGGCTGTATATAGAGTTATGATTTGTATGTCAGATAATTGTGCGCTAATAGTGCTCCCTACATGCCAAGTTTCCAGAATAGTGCTTCATTACAAGCTGAGAAAACATACCCTATTGTTGAGGCAGCCAACTAGACGCTTTTTCTTACCATGATTTCTTCGTAACCGCGTAGAGTTTTAAAACAAAAAATATACCAAATAACTGTGCGTTAATAGTGCCTCTTAATGAAACACAAATGCCCCCGAATCACCTATGCGTTTAGCCAAGAAATTAATGCAAACTTTTACATACATTACGGTTCTGGTACACGTAAGGACAAAAGTGAAAAAATAGTATCAATGAGCAAATATGGCAAGGACTAAAGTATCCGGAGTTGGTTCAACGCTTTTAAAAAAGTTAGCTCTCGGGTAAAGGTCTCGGTAATTTGCCTGTTGCGTATTGGGATACTGTACACCAGGTTTTTTGAGATTTCCGTTCTTTTTCAAAAATATAGCGTGGCCATCTGCCATCCTGTAAATACTGTGTAAAATGTTGTATGTTACTGAAAATACCTAATCATACTTTATTGTATTCTTCACACATCTTGTGTACGTCTTGCATGCAAAGTCCACAAAAAGGAAGTTACCTCTTTACTTACTCTCTTTTATTGTATTTTTTTTTTAAAACTCATGTCATATCGAAACGTGACTTTGGTAGGATTAGTTGACAGCGGCATATTGCCAAAATGCCAAAAAAATGAATTGAATTGAATTAGTATTAAAAAAGTTAAGTAAAAATAATTAATATTTAGTTGGTTTTGCCTCAACTTCCACATGTTTTTTATGTTGTTAAGGCAACTTTTATTCTAATATAAATTCTAAAAAAAGATACGTATTATATTTTTACGATACCTTCCTTAATCAAAGCTTGTCGGTTAGTCAATTTTTCCCATCTCTACTTTTACGGAAAATCTTTAAAACTAAGCATTTAAGAGTGTAGGACGCTGTGGGTAGACTCTTTGAAATTAGAGTTAGAATTACAGAAAAACGAACGAACGAAGCCTTCGACACTAACTAGTACAACATTACGCCGAAGAGCTCGCCCCATCGCACGCCTAGTTAAAAAAGTATTATATCTCAGAAACTACAAGATATACCTAAAAAAACTTAATCTTCAAATCAAAAAAATTATTTTAATTTTTTTAGGTAATCAGCCATAACATAACATACCTATTCTGTGAAAATTTCGACTGGTTACTGCTAAGTTACAGCCCGTCAAAGGTTGGATAGGGAAAGACAGACAGTGAAGGCAGATTAGGTAAATATAGGCACCCTGGGAACAACACCCTAAAACCAGGAACATCCCACTAAAGCGGGTCATCTGGACATACGGTACAACATTTGAAATATTATTCTCCTTTTGAGCTTCGCCACCGCAGTCGTACACAATTTGTGAGGGAGAACGTTAACGAATACCGTGTCTTGTTCATCATTAGCCCACTATTGACCACCAATGCCCAAGACACGCAGTGTACGCAGCGCAGCCTGCTTTGGAGCAACTAGCCACTAAGTGGATGGCAGTGAGTGTAATAATAACTTTTCTGCTTGACGGTATCATATAATTGTTGCAAACAATTTTCACCCTAATTGCGTTTTCATAAGACTTCATTTTAATTGATTCCAAAATTATTGTTTAGTACGTAGCAGTTCGCATTAATTTCTTGGCGAAACGCATAGGTATTTCGGAGACATTTGTATTCCACTAAGAGGCACTATTAACGCACAGTTATTTGGTATAGTTTTTGTTTTAAAACTCTACGCCGTTACGAAGAAATCATGGTAAGAAAAAGCGTCTAGTTGGCTGCCTCAACAATAGGGTATGTTTTCTCAGCTTGTATTAAAGCACTATTCTGGAAACTTGGCATGTAGGGAGCACTATTAGCGCACAATTATCTGGCATACAAATCATAACTCTATATACAGCCGTTCGTGATGTGTCTGCTAACTAGACGTCTAGTTGGCTGCCTCAGTGAGTCGCCTTAATATCTCGGGAAATATTTTTCCTAGCGAATTGTGCCATGTAGCACTATTAGGCACTATTAATACACAGTTCGGTGGCATACTTGAAATTACTAAATTCGACCACGTGAAAGCCAACTATACGGACACTAGGCAGATGCTGGATGCGGCAAGTTGAAGACAGGGCGCTATGGCGCTCATTAGGGGAGGGCTATGTCCAGCAGTGGACTAATATAGCCTGATGATGATGATGATGAATCATTTGATGTATGGCTTGTAAAATAAATATGAGTAAAAAAAAAACTTTTTTTTTAAATAAAATATTTTGTATTTCTTCTTTTTGTTGTCAGCACCAACCTCCATGAGCAGCCGGCAGCGCAGCGCCAGGTCCCGCACGGCCTGCAGGCGGGGCCGCGCCCCCGCGGCGCGCGCCGCCGCCGCGTCGGCCGCGTCCCAGCCGCGCTCGGCCAGCCGCGGCGCGTCCCCCGCGCGGCCCCGCCAGCCCGCCAGCCGCGCCGCCAGCTCGCCCAGCCGCGCCCGCGCCCGTGCCCAAAGCTGCTGCCGCGAGCTGACGGCGCCCGATTGCCGGCTCGCCTGCCGCCGACAACATTACGGGTGATTCTCAGAGCTGCATCGTTTCTTTGGCGCATTTTTTTTCATATTGACTCAATAAAAAGTAACATAATATATTACGGCAACATATAGGCGGCATACAGTCTGTTAGCTATTAGAATATACCTCGGCTACTATCGGATGGAATTGCAATAAGGTGGGATTTATTTTGTATTGTTATTTAACACTTTACCTAACTTTTCAAAATAGTAAAGTTTTATACAAAGCAGGAAGTAGCATGTCACTCGTGTGCTTTCGGCGAAAACCGAAGCCTACTCTAAAGCCCGAGGTATAATCTAAAAGCTAACAGACTGTACACATAATAATATGTATAATATCTTTTTTAATTGTAAATTTTATTTATTTCTTGTGTGCAATAAAGAGTATTCTTATCTTATATTATATTGTAGTAAGTAGATGCCACCAAAATCTACAAATACGTTACAATACAATCTTCAAGGATCAATAAACCTACAATATACCGGGTGACATTTTCGCCGGAACGATAAATTTTACCATATCATTGGTATCGATAATAGATTACATTCATCAAATAAAATTACCATATATTTTTTTTCATTTTCATTAATTTATCCTTCATCCAATTTGTAACGCATGGGCGCACTAATTACAAAGCGTCAACGCGGTGCGAGGTAGAGGGCGGCGAGTGCAAGTGCGCCGTTTCCGCACTTCCTGCAGTCGAAAATTACGCGCGCAACACGATGTCCACATTTCTTTAAGATTTGCGGATAAGTTCAGACATTGGTATTTTTGTTTTTTTGTACCAACGGGGTAGTAACAAAAAATGTTGGTATTTGTATTATGGACTTAGTATTACGTATGTTGATTTATTGTACTGGTGAAAAAATATTCCTGTATATATGTTACTTTTTATAGATTTAGTAAGAAAAAAAATGCGCCAAAGATATTATGCAATTTGAGCCATTTTGTGAGAATCACCCGTAGCCCACCTACACGACTCCGCTACCACTCGACAAAAACAATACCATTCGAATATGAGCCTTAAATACCGCTGTCTAGGTATATTCTACATTGGCATCATAAATTAGCTGACAACTGACAGCGAGATAACCGCCAATTCACGAAGCCAATGCAAAATACATCTAAAGAGCAACATTTAAAGCCCATATTTGAATGATATTACTCTTGCCGGGTGGGAGCAGAGTCGTGTAAGTGGGTTATGACCTTTAGGTTACATTCTATTCGTCGATATGCGCATCAATTGAACACTAAACTTTTATTGTGCAGAGAAAATGACAGCGTGACTCACCGAGTCAAAGACATCGTTAACGCCGGCGACGTAGTCTATAAGGTCGACTTCCTGTATAGCGCGCAGCAGATGGCGCGCTTCCTTGAGCGCACGGTGCGCGCCCAGCTGCGCCGCGCCGCGCGCAAACTCGTCCAACACGCGCACAAGCTCCGCCGTCTCCCTTTTCACCTGCAAAGCCTCTTCTAAACTCGTCGCGCTTTCTACGCTCAAGTACTTCGCCGCTTTATCATGCATCAACGCTCGCTTCCTTTGCTCTTGCGCGGTCGACAGTAACCTCTCTGTGTTGAAGAATAAATTCTGTAATTCCGCGTCTAAGTCTCGTCTGTCCTTGTGGTCTTGCAGGTGGCGCAGTCTAGTTTGAAGTAGCGTGACGTTGTGCTGGAACTGCCGGAGGGCGGGGAAGGGCTGCGGGATGAGGCCGAGGCTGGCGGGATCGGCGCGGGCGAGGAAGTCGGTCTGGAGGCGCTCTACGGTGTCGAGGAGCGTTTGAGTGCAGTTGTCGCACGCTGGAAGAGATTGGACCGGTGAATCGTCGTAGTGACAACCGAACGATATCAAAAGCAACTAATCAGACTTTCTATGATCGTCATACAACATTATCCATCCCCGTACAGCAGAGTAAGGGTCATCAATAATCATCATGAAAATGCGCCTCAGCTCGTACAAATCTGAAAAACGAAAGACATTCGACGAGCAACCGACGACGCGAGCTCTGTCTCCGGTCGAACTCTTCCGATAAAAAGTCAAGTAAGTGTATCCGTACATTATTACCGGGATAGTGCGAGGTGGCTGGAGACGGAGGGAGATGGAAAGCAGGAGGAGAGGCCTCTGTCCAGCAGTGGGACACAAAGAGGCTACGTAAAAAAAAAGTGTACCGGAAAAAAGCTTTAACATGAACACATTTTTTTTTCCATTAGTGACGCTAGTATATAATTCTACAGAACCTCTAAGATGACCTCCTAGAGTTCGGCAGCGGATATGACTTTTGTAAGCAAATAAGATTAAATGTTTTCAGATGGAAGTGAGTGTTACTGGCGCAGCCGTGGTCGGTGAGGTAGGTCCGTGGCGCGACGCAGCGGTCGCAGCGCGGGCCGGCGGCGAAGTGCCGGCACGCGCAGTGCCCGCGCGGGTCGCAGCGCGCGGCGGCGGCGGTAGCGGTAGCGGTAGCGGTAGCGGCGCCGCGCAGGTCGCAGTCGCACGGCGCGCAAGCCGAGCCGTTGCGGTAGTACCCCGCGGCGCATTCGTCACATGTGGGACCGGCGTAGCCTGCGGGGGAGTACCATGTAGTGAGTTGGACTACCACCTCTCCGGGTGCGACCCGAAGTCCAAATGATGGCTTTACGAGCTCAGATTTACCATGAAAATGTAAGTCATTCTGTATACCACGACGGTACAAGCGAGGGCTGCATCCGTCTGTATCTTTCATACGACTCACCCGGCTTGCAGAAGTAGGAGAGCTTTTCTCCAACGATCGCCTTAGCTATCCACATCGTAGTCACTAAATCTCTCAATAGCAAAGGGAAAGGTGGAATTCTATACACTGATTCGACTAGCTTGTAAGTCGGTCTGCCTCCCACTCCGAGCTGCTTCCGTCTGCAGACAACATCAACGCAGAGGCAGATAAGTTTGTCTCCGACAAAGACGTAAATCTCTGCGTGGTTCCTGGATCGCTCCAAATTAAGGCAAAGTTGGAATTCTATGCACTGATTCAACGACTTGCAAGTCACTCCGCCTCCCACTCAGAGCTGGGTCCCCCTGCATACTCGGTGTTACCCCGACCTACCCGGCTTGCAGAGGCAGGTGAGCTTGTCCCCGACGAAGGCGCAGGCGTCGGCGTAGTTGCGTGTGCGCTCGGGGCACGGGCACGGCTGGCAGCCGCCCGGCGCGTCGGGCCGGCCCACGTGCCCCGCCGCGCAGCGCTCGCACTGCGGCCCCGCCGTGCCCCCCGTGCAGTTCTGCGGGGGTACGCCACTACTTCAACGTACGGACAGGGTAAAATTGGTACGGTGGTATTCTGCCACGTTTTAACAATAGAACAGTGAAACATTGAAAAGAAAAAGTTCCGCTAGTGTTCTGGATTTCAGCATAGACAAGTCTTAAACGATTCGTCAAATTCAATTGACACAGACTATAAGCTTAGAAAGTTGGTGGGGAGTAGTTAGAACCGACAGGACGGACGGCAGTAAAACGTTGGTCATTCGTTGGCGGCACACTATGCGACCCACGCTGCCTGGTCCGTCCACTAGATTTAAGAACTCACCAAGTAGTAGCCGCTGGCAGGGTTTGTCGACGCGACTCACCAAGCAGTGGCCGCTGGCGAGGTATGCCGACAGGGCAGGGCAGCGCCACTCACCAGGCAGTGGCCGCTGGCGAGGTATGCCGACAGGGCAGGGCAGCGCCACTCACCAGGCAGTGGCCGCTGGCGAGGTATGCCGACAGGGCAGGGCAGCGCCACTCACCAGGCAGTGGCCGCTGGCGAGGTATGCCGACAGGGCAGGGCAGCGCCACTCACCAGGCAGTGGCCGCTGGCGAGGTATGCCGACAGGGCAGGGCAGCGCCACTCACCAGGCAGTGGCCGCTGGCGAGGTATGCCGACAGGGCAGGGCAGCGCCACTCACCAGGCAGTGGCCGCTGGCGAGGTATGCCGACAGGGCAGGGCAGCGCCACTCACCAGGCAGTGGCCGCTGGCGAGGTATGCCGACAGGGCAGGGCAGCGCCACTCACCAGGCAGTGGCCGCTGGCGAGGTATGCCGACAGGGCAGGGCAGCGCCACTCACCAGGCAGTGGCCGCTGGCGAGGTATGCCGACAGGGCAGGGCAGCGCCACTCACCAGGCAGTGGCCGCTGGCGAGGTATGCCGACAGGGCAGGGCAGCGCCACTCACCAGGCAGTGGCCGCTGGCGGGGTCGCAGCCTTGCGCTCGGCCGGCGCAGCGGCAGGGCAGCGCGTCGGCGTCGAGGTGTATGACGATGGTGCCGGCGGCGGCGGCGTAGCGCACGCGCGGCGCGGGCAGCCAGAAGCCGGCGGCGGCGCGCTGGCACGAGGGCGCCGCGTAGCCGCGCGCGCACGCGCACAGCTCCACGCCCAGCGCCGGCGCCGAGTGCCCGTCGCCCGCCACCGTCGTGTCCAGCGACACGTTCAGCAGCCTGCGGCCCGGACGGGCCGGAGCGTTCGGTCAGATCGCGACACTAGTAGTGGGTGGAAGCTAAGGACTTCGGATGCACACAGTTCCGCGCCTAGCGCTAAAGCGACGTGTCTGTTACCCGGGAATGTGGTGTCTGTCGGGACTTCGCGTTCGGATCACGTGACTATATTCTATTTACTGAAGCGAACGACTAAAGGTAAACAAAGACACAGCATCTCTCAAACTTACATCTCACTCAAAATAGCTCGTGCACGCAGCTTTGCTAGCATCGTATACATCGGTTTGGCAGAATCAGCGTTGGGTCCGGCTCGCTCGCCCATATTTTCCGTTTCGTAATAACAAACACAAAAGTATAACAACAACTGGACTATGGACCAAAAAACTTTACCTTAATTACAAATACTTTACTTAATTACAATGATGAACAGACTAAAGAGAAGTTCCCATCAACTACAACGTCAATCGTGAGTAAATATGGTGTCGGGGTGGCTATCTTACTTTTTTTTGTCTTTAATTAAAAAAGAGGTTCGTAGTCAGCTCTCCATACTTCTTCCTACACTTCGCGTAGCCCATTAGCATAAAATAGTCTATCATAATCGGCCTTTAAACAAAACTCCGTCATCTTTCCTAGTTGCGAACATATTTGGCAAATGTTCGCAACTAGGATCTCTTAAGCAAATGGTATTTTCATGATAAAATAAAATATTTAGTTAAATCAACTGCAAGTGGGGGATAAATCAGGTAATAGCAGTGTTATTGTGTCTATTGCCTAATGGTATTTATTAGGCATATCGTTTTGTATAACTTTGCTAAATATTATGCAGTGTTATAAATGTGGCATATTGACATGTTGACACTTATTCGTTCGCTTAAAAAAATAGACTGTAGTAGAGAGTAGAGAAAAGGCTGAACACGCGCTGGCAACGTTCCGGATACGCACAGTTCTGCGCCTAGCGCTACAGCGGAGTGTCCGTCACCAGGGAACGTCGTGTCTAGCGATACGTTCAGGCTGGGGAGGATTGCTTTGTTTCTGATCATATCGCTAAATTAGCTGCCTGAAGATAGACTGGTTTCGCACGTGACTGCAAGTGCTGGCAGCCGAATGATCGTTGCGGAGATAGTCGTGTCCAGAGATACGTTCAGGAGACTTGGGAAATGTCTAAAAATCGACTAGTTTTGTTTGGTACACAAATATATGTAGGTATAGGTATAATTTTTCATCATTTTTCCTAACCGTCAATAGATGGCGGTTGTTAAGCCAAGTCAGAGGTTAGGGCGGCTTGAAGACTTCCGACAGGAAGACCATGCAGCCAGTAATCTCCAAGCCTCTAAAAGCCTCTACCAATCCGGACTTGGCCCCCGTGATGGAGTGCCTATACCTTCCTCAGGGAAGAGGCCCGTGCCCCTCGGTGGGAAAATAATGGGTTGATGATGTTGATGAATACGTTGTTTTACACTGTCCAATAGCCTATTCCTCTATAGAGAATAGTACATTGTTCACCGAGAGGAGAAAGTGACCGATTACCGTCGAGGGTGTCGTTTGAAGCCCGAGCCGTAGGCGAGGGCTTTAAAACACCTGAGATCGGGAATCGCAGTTTCTCTCGAGTGATACATAGTGCTTTATACTACACCTACAAGGAAAATAAAAAACGAAATCTTTACTAATTGAAATTTATATTGAAATTGTTGCTAGTGGCCAGTGTCATTTTGCGAACTTGGAGATAAAAACTCACTGTAAAAGCTTTTTGGCTTTCGATATTTAGGTTACCGGCGCATAGTCTTACCCAAAATTAAAAAAGAAAAACCACGTAAGAAATGGATCTTCATACACTTTTCTCTCCCGCTCAGATGCGTTTTCTCCCCGCATATTTGTTCGATATGCAATGACGTACTTTCTACCGTAAATTTGATAAAGTATCAAGGTACTTTCCAAGCAGGTGTAGCATAAAAAGAATAGCGTGCAACTCACAGCGCATGCACGTGGTCGTCGTGCAGGGGCGCCCTGGTGGTGGCGCGCAGCAGCACGCGCTCCACGCGCTGCAGCAGCGCCATCAGCGCCGCGCGCCCCGCCGGCGCCGAGCCCCGCCCGCCCCACCCCGCCCCCGCCCCGCCCCGCCCCGCCGGCGCCGAGCCCCGCCCGCCCCACCCCGCCCCCGCCCCCGCCCCCGCCCCGCCCCGCCCCGCCGGCTCCAGCTGCGTGCGCACGCGCCACAGCGTCTCCTCCAGACGAACGGCGTGCGAGCCGTTTATCGGTGGGACTCTCTGTGGACAATGACAACTAGAGATACGAGTCTTTATTGGACGCTGCCCGTAATAGCTGCTCCTTTATTACACGCAGTAAATCCTGCAAAGTCGAAATCGATCAGGATTTGGTGCGCATAACTAAAGCTCCGATCGACAATCATCTTGTGCAGATGGCCTCAGTCTGAAGCTATTTGTACGTGGAGATGCTACTGGAGGTAATGTTGAGACTGTTGTTCCATTGGCACAGTGGATGAAATGGCACAGTTCATTTGAAAACAGAACAAGTCATTGTGTTGTGTGGGGGTACAAACAACATCTAATCTCTTTAAACGAGCAATTCTTGTATCTATATTTGTATATAATCAGAATCTCGGAAACGGCTCCAAAGATTTTCATGAAATTTAGTATGCAAGGAGTTTCGGGGGTGATTAGTCGATTTAGGTAGGTTTCATTTTTACAAAACGTCGTTTTAACCGTGTTTTTAGGCAAAGAAGTAACTGCTACACTATAAGAAGGTAATTTTCGCAACAAAATGTCAGATTGCAGTAGCTCAAGTCGGAAGTAAGACGATACCGTAAGCAGAAGACCCTGGTTCGAGACTTGACAAATATTTTTTTCTTTTTTTTTTCAAGTAATTTTTTTTTGTGTGAAAACCTATTATCAGGAGCCATTCATCAACGCACCTAATTCGTATCCAAGTACCTTTAGTTTCTAAAAGAAATACGAAAAAAAATCAGGACAATGCTCATCAGAGATTAAACTTTGTTATTTAGAACCATTGAATTTAGAAGAAAATTCAATGTTTAGAACAATTTTTATTTTGTTTGTTATTTTTTAAGGCGCTGTTTGATGGACAATGCTTGAAACCATACTTTTTAATCGTGTCACAACCCAAATTATTGTGGCATTTATTCGAAACAAAACAAACATTTTCCTAAAGCTGTGGCATTGGTGCAAAGCTCGAATTTATCTCGGAAACAGCTCCAACGATTTTCATGAAATTTAGGATCCAGGGAGTTTCTGGGCCAATTAATTGATCCATGTAGGTTTAATTTTTAGAAAATGTTCTTTTATCAGTGTTTTGGGCAGTAAATAACTGTTTATTAGAATGCGAAGGTAAACTCTGAGCTACAACTTGACACCTAGCGCCATCTGTTGGAGATTTATATCAACCCAACAGGACATGTATCGCCATCTATTATCGAAAATAGGAACTAAAAATACGCCTACCTATGTCGCTGAGAATCTACAGCGCCACCAAGTTATCTCTTCAGGTGGGCAAAATAGTAGCTAACTAACTAATTGTTAATCCTGTTCCCCATTTTTTGTTTTATTTATTCACTTACTAAGATTTATAGATCTATTTTCATTACAATCAAAATACGGGTTAAAATATTCTCCTTTTTCTCGGTAAATTTCTTAAAGGTTACTACTAAATTCTCCATAGCGGCGCTATCAACTGAACAGATAAGATGGTGGCACTGTACGTTTTTTATAGATACACTACTTGCTTGTCTGTTATGCTACGTTCACACGCGCGCGTTTAACTCGACATTCAACGTGCACATTCACATTCCCGAGCGTGTAAACGGTACGCCCAAGCCCGTAAACGCGCTTGTGAATGTGAATGCCGCGAACCGGGCGAGTGTCGGTTTTTTGGCAAAGTTCAAAGGATGAATGTGCGGGCGCCCGGTGACTGTTATCACGCGCGCGGGCAGTCAGTCCAGCTTTGCGAGAATGTTACAAAAGTAACATTTTACGTTACTTTTGACCTTCTTATGTTACCTCCATGTTACACGACTCAATATGTTACTTTTTAGATTTTCTAGCAAACAAAAAAAATACCGTGAATCAAAACGCATCCAAAAATGATAAATTTTTTGTTCGTCATGTTGGCGTATTTGATTTTGTGGACAAACTTGCGAGGCCGAAGGCCGAGCCTGCGAAGCAAGCACGAATAACTTTGATAAGGCAAAACGAGGACGAGGAACTCCACCGAGGCCAAAGGCTGAGCTCCATCCAGTACCAGGTCAGGTTCCGGTGTAAAAGAAACAATGCAAAATCCAGGTGGCACAAACTTGCGGGGCCGAAGGCCGAGCGATAGAACTCAGTTCAGGCCAAGGCTGAAAGCCAAGACGTCCCGTGTTCCGGCGTAAAATTAACAATGAAAAACCGGATGGGACAAATTTGCGAGGCCTCAAGCTCCGCGAGCGGGCGGGCAAGAGAAACCTCGCTGAGGCTCCGTTGAGGCTGAGGCTGAAGGCCGAGACCATACATGTTCAAAAGTGTCTAGCGAGGCCCTAGGCCGACTGCAACGGAGAGTGAAACTCGGTGCGGCTGGGGGTTGGCGCATGAAATCGTGCAGGGGTTTGCCCCTTAGTCTGAGTGTAATTTCCAAAAAACACGATTTATCAAAAAAATTTACCATCCAGGTACTAGAGATTAAAAGCAAACCTCATAGTAATCCAGCACGATGTTCTGCTGCCCGTATATTCTGACTAGTGGGAACTTGCGCAGAACTTCAGGAGAAAGCTCAACTCCGCCCTCTTCCTCCACTTTGAACCGCAGCCAGCCTCCGTATGACGTCACGCTGCGAATAAACACAGATGTATACTATTATGTTATAGTGCTACTAAATCCTGGACGATTTCATAAATGCAACTGTCAAATTCAATACAAATTGCTATCGCGAATGTTAGGATTCAGACAGAAGCGCGCATATTTAGGTCACCGGTCACTTAAAACTTATAATGATGTAGCATAAGAAGAAGAAAAAGTTCGTAGCGAGCAAACAACAGGAGATACAACGAATGGAACGGAGTTTAAGTTCGCACGAAGCAACACGTTAGTGAACTTACCGGTCACCGAGAAACCGCTTGTCCAGCTCGATGTAGACCGGTATGGGCGGCTGCGGCACCGCGATGGTCGCGTCCGCGGCGTCCGTGTGGACGGCAAGCAGCGAGTTTTCGTCCACCTGAACATATTAATACTATTAATATTGGCGTATTTACATCACTATGAAATCCATGATTCCCGTGAGATCCTCAAGGGTGAATTCTCCGCAAATACCCAAAAGTTCGTTACGTAGCTTCGATAGCCGTTGTTGCGATAAACGCTGTTGCGCTTTTTTTCCCCACTGCCTCAAAGGTTCGAAAGCTTATAGACTCGAATGATGTAGTCGCGAAAGACGCCGTTTCGAAAAACATTTTCACTGCCTCATACGCTCGGATGCTCGTCATTTCGATTCATTCAGTCAGTCAGTCAAGTAGTGAATAAAACACAACAAATTCTGTATCAATCAAGACGATGTTTTGTTGCCACCCACTCTAACATTTTGAATTATTGGCTTCGGCTTTGTATTGAAATCGATGATACTTAACATAATGTTTACATACAGGCATGTACATCGCTTCTGGCCCCACACTAGGATACCCCGTGCTGTGTCGTGGGAGCCAGAAGGTCATAGCTCATTAGAGCCACCCGGCATTCACTCAGCACCGCCTCGCAGCGTGCGGTTAGTATTCTTTATATGGGCTTGTATGAGTATGCGCTCACTACATCAACTCCGTAGCGTCACCGGGTGGCCTCGGTCGTAAGCCTTCCACGCGCGGATGGCGGGCGGACCACCCGGCGGCCACCCGCCGCTCGCATGCTTGCCTCTGAAAACGCGTGGGTCCCGAGTGGATCGCGCGCTGCCCGCGAGTGATCAAGCCAGGACTATACGTTGGCGATGCGCCGCTTCCCACCCTTCCTTCATTCCCAGCCATTCTTCCGAACGAGTTTCGGCGTTCGACGGATGACGGCGCTGGATCCACTGGTTCGTGGCGCGGCGTCCACCCGTGGACATCGAGTGGACGCCGTGCGAGGAGGCAGTGCGGAGTGGGTGCCGGGTGGCTCTAATGAGCTACGAGCTAGAAGCGGCGAGCACTGACCGGCGGGCCGCGCGCCGGCGCCGGCAGCAGCGTGAGATGTCTTGGCGCGGGCGCGCGCAGCGCAGCGCGCACGAGGCCGGCCTGCGAGCATTGCGCGGCGCGCCCGAAGCAGAAGCACGCCGTGCAGCCCGCCGCGCTCTCCACAGACAGCCCGAACGTGCCCGCCCGGCACTCGGAGCACTTCGGCCCCACCACGTTCTCCTGGGGAGGAAATCAATGTGAGCCGCGTGCGCGCATACGTTGTCGCAGTGTCAGGAGTATAGTAGGCTATTTGACCGATTTCTGAAAGCCATCTTATATTGTATGTTGGTGTTCATGGAGTCCTCAGAAAGTGGTAATTTTTAATACTTTTGTGTATTTCTTCTAAAAAATGCAAACGAAAATTTACTTTCTAAATAAGCCGCCAAAACGCTATCTTGGGCAATATGGCGTCGCACTGGTATTATGACGTCACTTCCCAATAAACCAACCAATGAACGTTAGAAAGAATGAATGACCGACGCCATTTTTATTGAATTGTGACGTCATCATAGAATCGGCCAATCCAGGCCGTTTTCGATACAATGGCGGCAGATACAAATTATCAAATTTTACCTTGTGTTTTTTACAAATCATAATTGTTTTTTTTAGTTAAAAAGCCTTAAAGCGGTTCTTAGACACATCATTTATACGAATACGCATAAATAATACTGTTTTTTTCACACTGTCAAATAGCCTGTTGTATGCAGTCGCGCCTGGAATAAAACCGCATTGCACAGCACCGCAAATAAAACATGTAGGTAAATCTTTATGCAAAATCTATTTTCATCGATGAGTCTCTCCAGTATATGCTGTGTGGCTGTGTGCCTTTCGCGTACCGCTTTGGCTTAAATTCTGTGAAGAGCAAAACTATCAAAGCTAGCTTGCCACTACGTTCTCTGGGATGGACAAAACAATAATTTTAATTCAATAACAGTCACGCTTTCGGCTCACTAAATGAAACAAAAGAAAAGAAAATAAAAAATAAAAATAAAAATCATTTATTTCTGGTATCGATGACCCATATTAATAATATACAATTAACAAATTTAGAATTTAAAAATTAAATTAATATTAAATTAAATAAAACAAAATCCGAACTAAATTAAAATTCACTAACATTAAAGTTACCATAGAATGGTAGCGATTGGCTTGTGCATATCACCGCAGTGCCGTAGATATGCACAATCCACCCTACCTCCTAACATTTGCAGGATATTGTTGGGGCTGGCCCGCACCCGACGCATCAGGGACGCGCTGCGTTTGCGCATTGTCGCACTTTAAAACTAAAATTTTTAATTTGAGTGTATATTGAGCACGAGAGATGTTTCGTCGAGGAAACATTCAGCGTGTAACCCCAGTCCCGTACCTTGCACGGGCAGTGCCCCTGCTCGTCGCAGGGGCAGGGCCCGTCCCCGCAGGGGCGCGTGCCCGCGGCGCTGCAGGCGCAGGGCAGGCAGCGCGGCCCGTGGTGGCCCGGCGCGCACGCCTCGCAGCCGCGCCCCGCGAAGCCCGCGCGGCACGGGCACTGCCCCGACACCGGGTCGCACTGGCCTGGGGACGAGACAAACTCGATTCAACTTATTATTGATATTTAAAATCTGTCGATAAAACCGCAACTATTGACGTTGCACATTAGACTTAATTGCAAGTCATTATTACTATGAAGCGACAAAGGAGTGTAAACGAGATCTGTACGTATCGGTACTGACCTGTACTGGCAAACTCGTACCGGAAAACTTTATTCTTTTTAACCGCACCCTTACCGGAGGAACCGCATCACAATGCTCGGGACGCCAAATCGGCGACCGACTGCTGACGCTCATCGCAATTGAGGCACTTACAAGGCAGCTTGGGTGCCGCAATACCCTTAGGAGGTACAGTATCTAAAGGTGCTCACCGGAGGAGGCGCCGGACCGGTAGACGTACTCAACGGAGGAGGCGCCGGACCAGCAAACGCACTCACCGGAGGAGGCGCCGGACCGAGAAGACGTACTCACCAGAAAAGGCGCCGGACCAGCAGGCGTACTCACCGGAGGAGACACTGGGCCAGCAAACCGTACTCACCGGAGGAGGCGCCGGGCCCGCAGGCGCAGGGCTCGCAGCGCGGCGCGCGGCCCCAGCGGCCGGGGGCGCAGGCCTCGCAGCGCGCGCCGCGGGTGTGCGCGGGGCACGCGCAGCGCCCCGACGTGGGGCTGCACACCCGGCCCTCGGGGCACCGCGGACACGCTGCCGGGGACAGGAGTAGGAGTTAGTCGGCGCGATAAACCAAAAAGTCTATTGAAAGGAAACTGCACCACTGAATTGTGTCGTCGGTTTTTTATTTTGTATCTATTTGTCTTTTTTTTCTTTCAACACCTGAGCTGTTATAAAAAGTTAATCTGTAAGATGATTCAAGCAGTCCATAAAACATCCCACTGAAGGACACTGGCTTCTCTCAGATAATATAGGCTTAATCACCGCGCGTTCCCAGCGTGAATCTGTAAAGTATTGATGATAAAATATTATAAGTGTCGGTAGTGCGCCCTAAAAAGACCTGATCGGGCAGCACCCTCAAAATCCCTCCTTTTAGGATCTTTTTTCTTCAAGTCCAAAAAATGTCAACAGAAAATTAGTGGGGTCCACTCACGCAAGCAGCCGGCCGGGCCGAACCCGTAGAAGCCGGCGAGGCAGGCGTCGCAGTGCGCGCCGGTGACGCCGCGCGCGCACGCGCACGCGCCGCTGGCCGGGTCGCACGCCGCCGCGCCCGCGCCGCACTCGCACGGCCGGCAGCCCGCCGCCGTCAGGCCCCAGTAGCCCACCTGACGGTCGAATGTCATGCAAGTTAAAATTAAATCCGAAATTAAGTAAGTAAGGGCTCCCACACATAAACACGATACGACGTCGCGTCGTACCACGATGCGACGTCGTTTCACGATGCGATGTCGCATGTCCGTGAAACGACGTCGCAACTATACATTCTTATTTTGACTCTTTCGAGTTGTCGAAATGCTTAACCCGATAGAGTAAAGTCGAAAGTTACGTAATATAAGGGCAGGACAAAGTGATTATGTTGTATGGCAAATGAAAGTGTGTGTGAATAAAATAAATTATTTATATCAGACAGTATCCCTAAAACAAATATTGTAAAGCACCTATTCCTTTACCTTCAACTCAGGCCAAAACATAAACAAAACTGTTCCGTTTACGACGACCTACCGTTCAGCGGTTTGGACGGAGCAATAAATTCCGCTCCGATTCCCGCGTGATAGATAAAACCACAAAATGTCGCCACTTCTGACGAAAATGCCAGTATAATGCCAAGCAGCAGTAAAACGTCTTTACGTTCGAATCTGCATTTTAATGGGTAATTTGTCAATGGTTCGTAGGTAAGGTTCGTTTCAATGAATCGCTTGTAGTCCCTGTCTGAGTGATCTTAAACGATAACGAAGGTTAAGCCACATAAAGCGCGTTCAGTACATGGATGGATGATCGTTCTATGACTAACGCTAGTGGTATTTTTCCGAGCAGTTCCGTGCTTCGCAAGGCACATTAAGCAGTTGGTGCCGGCTGCCGTCGATAGATGGCAGTCGTTAAGCCAAGTCAGAGGCCTTAGGGCGGCTTGAAATCTTCTGACAGTAAGACCAGCCACTAGTCTTAAGCCTCCACCAATCCGGACTTGGCCCCCGTGGTGGGGTATGGTCTATACCTTCCTTAGGGAAGAGACCCGTGCCCCTCGGTGGGGACATAATGGGTTGATGATGATTTCCATGGTAGGTAGGTAGGTCCTAGGTCCTGGCCACACAGATGGGACATGGGACGAAAGCGCGGAAACAAGCAACACGTCGTATGGAGTTGGCATGTTAGAGAGTTCTTGTCGCATGCAGCCGAGTTATACGAGTATAGTTCAGGTCCTGATACTTTTCAGAAATAAAAATAGAACAAAAATAAAAAAAACATTTTTGAGAGATAATGTAGATAGATAAACATAGATAGAAATTTTGTTGCAAGTAGCAGAGTTCGACAGTTCCTGATACTTTTCAGAAATAGTCCTGGAGAATTGATCTTGAAAAAAGTCAGGAACTTAGTCAGGAAATCTGCTACATGCGATGACAACTCACGTTTATTTTTGTTTTGCTATGAAATGTTATGCTACGGGAAGTCAGGAGATCATTTTTTCTACTTTTTTCAAGGTCAACTCGCCAGAACTACACTACAAAATTTTTTGCAATAAAAATTATTCAAGCAACATTTACCAAATGTAACCTTCCAGATTAACTTTATATTTTAATTCCTATGTTTTAATTAACCACGTAGGTACTCATATATTTTGTAAAAAATAAAGAAAAATTACAGTTTTTGCAAATTGTGGGAAATTAACCTAAATTAACGTCGTTAATTAAATGACAAAAAAAGGGCAAAAATGATGATTTTCTAAATGTTTATTGTAATGATAAGAAAATTAATAATCTGTGTTTCCACCATTAACACGAATCACACAATCGCAGCGATTTAGCATGCTCAATATGAGTTCATCCAAATCAGTTTGGGGAATGGCCGCCCATGTGTTTTGTAACAAGTAAAAAAGTTGTTGTGGAGTATGGACGGTATCCATACGCGGCAGGGCTCTTCTTTGAAGCATATCCCATAGAGCCCAATGGGATTAAGGTCTAGTGAGTGAGCAGGCCACGGCAAAACGTTAATATGAGCTTCGGCAAGAATGCGTGTTACGACTCAAGCCGTGTGTGGACGTGCATTGTCGTGCATTAATTGAAACGAATCACCCAACCGGCCTCGCAAAGGGATGATTACTTGAAACAATCCTCTCCGCGTAAATTTGAGCATTAAGGTTGCCCCTGATCCAAATGAGATCGGTTCTTCCGCTGATCCAAATACCGGCCCATGCCTTTATTGTTCCCTCGCCATATGGATGAACTTCCTGACAACATCTCAAGCGTTCTTGACGTCCAGATGTCTTCCAAACTCGAGTACGTCTTGTATTCGGTCTCATACCGAAACGGGATTCATCGGAAAAACACACATAACGCCAGTCTTCCTCCTTCCAATCTCTGTGTTCGCGAGCCCATCGTAAACGGGCCCTATTATTGCAGGCTGCTATAGGTGGGACTCTCAGCGGCCTTCGGGAACGCAGACCCACTTCACGTAAACGGTTTCGGATAGTCGGATCGCTTAAGAGCAAGTCTGAGAAGCTGTGAAGCCTCGTAACCAACATCATGGCGGTTACGTTACGATTCCATCGGGCAGTATTTTGGATATAGCGGTCCTGTGTGCGAGTGGTGATGCGAGATCGTCCTCTATGTCGCTCGGTCACGCTACCCGTGATGCGATAGCGTGTCCAGAGGCGGACGTCGTCTATTCATAATAACGTAATTTGCTTCAGTTCGGATGCAAATATTGTAATGATTTTGTCTAAACGCAAGTACTCAGTTTTATACAAATCCTCATTGACAACTGATTTTCATATTATTATCGAAAATCAAGCAATATTCTTTATTTAAATATTGAATCTCACTAAAAAGAAACAAAAGCTATCCAAAAAAGTTAATATATTAAACCTCAATTACAGCAAAACTCTAAAACGTACTTGATCCCTAGACACTTTTGATGTGTATTTCTGAAAAGTATCAGGAAGTGTAGAACTCTGCTACATGCAACAAAACTCTCATCTGTGTTTATCTATCTATATTATCTCTCAAATTTTTTTTCCTTCACAGTTAGCGAGTAGTATTGCTAATTTAACTTCACAAATTCTACGTAGCCAAGATAAAAAGTACCCGAACCCGACGTGCGTGCATGAAACGGCTAATTAATAGCGATGAAGCGAAAGTGATATGTCAGGATCGTGGCTAGTGGCACTCCCTGATAGGCAGCGACTGCCGCTAATGCCAGAGGGGTAGGCAGAGACCAGAGCCTCGATTCTGTTACTGCATTATAGTTGAATTACTGTTACAAGGTCGGTTCACGTGACATGTTTTTTTAATTCCATTGACGTCTACAACTACGAAGAAGCGTGCGCGCGTTAATGTGAAGCAGCAATGAAATGAAATCGCCACGTTCATGCAACTGTCATTGTAATACAACGCATTAGCAGAATCTAGGGCCTGGGATGAGCTTATGTATGTATGTAAGTAATGATAGGAAAGCAGCCTCACATCGCAAGTATCGCAGGCTCGGCCGGTGACGTTGGGTTTGCAGCGGCACTGGCCGGTCTTGATGTCGCACGCGTTGCTCTCCGCGCCTAGGAGCGAGCAGTTGCAGCCTGAAACAAAACGAGCGATGTACGTCACACTTTACTCGCGATCGGAGACTAAGCTCAACCATAAATTAAATAAAATTTTACTGCCTAGTTGGTTAAGTCTTTAAGGCAAGTAAGTGCCTTAAAGACTACAAAGAAAGAAGTCGTGAGTTCGTTTTGTACAAATGGCCCCTTGGTTTTTGGTTTTGGTTTGCTTTTTTTGCTTGGTGCTTGGTTTTTTTTTCGAAGTGTTCGTCTTGTTTTGTGATACCCTTGCCTGTTTACCATAGCCCAAGCCCGGGGTATCCTAGTTTGGGACCAGGTAAAGTGCTTGTGGTCTGTGAAAGATATCATTTTATTAAAATTCGAGGCAAATAATATAATTAATAGATTACTCGTATATGGAGGAGAAGCTATTAAAGAGACTCCACGATAAGTGGTTGCATTCTGCAAGCGAATACGGGATGATCGATTGCCTGCATTGGCTACTGCTGTTCACTGCGACAGGCGACAGCTACTTCATCCAACACGAGTGAAACGGCAAAGCAAAAAAAAAAAACACAGCATAGAATATTAAGAGATCTATAGAAATCTTCCCGCCCGTATGTCACCGGCTGTCGTAACGTGGATAGACCTCAAATGCGAAAGCGAATTCAGCTATACAACGCGACAACATCATAATTATCGATCCGCGATTACGCTAAAAGGTTCAAATGTCCAGATTAGTGTTTTGGCGCAATAAAACCGGACAGGACACGGCATTAGGTTCAATAAAATGTATAATCGGAGTGTTTATACTGGAGTGGACAGGGCGTATCGCGCTTTATAGCTACCGCTCGCCAGCGTCGAATTCACAGATTGGAATATTCAGAAGGTTTGCTAAGCAACAAACACCAGTATTAGGTACCACAATGAATCCCACAATCAGGTCCGTCTCATGCGCGACTAAATACACACTTCGAAAAGATTCGTCGTGCTTGACAGGCCTGAAAGCCAAGCTAGTACACTACGCGCCATGAGTTATGTTGAATGCGCATTTCATTCGGGTAACCTCCCAGAAGTGCATTTAATATTACAACGCTGACCAATAACATCGAGGGGCTTCAGGTGACAAGAGCACCTAGACTGTCTTTAGATGGATAGATAGTCCTTCCTAAAAAAAATCACGTAGTATGACCGACCTGACATGTCCAGAAAGCTAGGGAAGGTGGGAGATGCTCGAGGGGTTTAAAATAGTAGACGAAACATAAGAGTAAATTTATATTTACGCTGATACAAATAGAATGTCTGGACCAATAGATGGTTGTAAAGGCGACTTCTGTCTTATTCAGTGCGGGCGCGTTGTAAAGCTCGGGAAAACGCGCAAAATTATGCGCTCGATACAATAAAGCTGAGTGCCTCCCATACTCGACTAATGGCCTTTTTAGATACCGGCAGTGTTCAAGATGTCGGAATTCGAAACATTTCCCCCATTCATTGGCATCTTTCTCCACATTTCAGAGTTATTTTATTGTAATCCTATTTATTACAGGTATGTGAGGGGCACTGGTCAAGACAAAAAAGACGATACTAGGAACTAATTGCGGTTCTGGAGTGGGAAACAAACTATCAGACCACTAAGGACTTGGGTAAGGTTTGCGATGGTTTTAAGTCCAGCCTCCAAACTAAATCTAAGCCTAGGCATCGAACCACATTTATTTAGAATGTTAAACTTTTACATACACACACATACATTGCTCCCGTTCCCACACTAGGAGGGTATCCCCCTAGTGTGGGAACCAGAATCAGAGGCAACACAAACGTGCATGTAAACATCCAAGACCTGGGGTTTTTTTGTTCGCAGCCGGGATTCGAACCCAGGAGCTTTTGCATGGTAGGCCGCATCTGCCTACCATGGTAGTAATTTTATTTAAAAATATTTATAAGCAAACTATTGATAACGTAGCGGACTACATGTTATTCTGTTTATTTTTGTAATAATTTCATATGCAGTTATATATTTGATGTCCCGAATAAATAAAAATCTATAATCTGCCAAAAATCGTACTTAAAATACAAATTCAGCAAGCACTTAGGGTTGTTTTCGTTTTGGAAGAAATCAATCCAGCTTAATGGTCTTATGGACCATTAACGCCGCAGAGCAATCTCCAGTAGACGAATAGGATCCGATATTGTACGTGGATCCCTAGCCTACGTTTTGGTTATATAGAGTCATGAATGGCATTATCGAAAGCTTATTCACAGCGACTGCAAGGCGTCTCAGCAATCTGTTATCAAAAGTAAAACAGTTTTCTCGCACGTTAGCGTGTCTAAAACAATGGGGATTGTTGGAGTCGAACAAACCGCGTCAACATTTGCAGTGGCCGCAGGACTCGATGCGCATACGCAGAAGTTGCGCCCCGTCATCCGCGCACTGACGAATGCACCAAATATTTTAACTACATTAACGTAATATTTTGTTGCATTAACGAAACCGTCGTGCGTAGTGCCTACATGCAACGACTTATGAATGTCGATGAAGCAAAGTGATCTGCCAGGATCGTGGCATGTGGCAGTCAATGATCTCTGCCTACCCCGCTGGTATACAGGCGTGAGCTTAATAATACCATTATAAATCCTATTTTGTTTTGTAACATTTTTTATCGGGGATTTGTGTGTTATTGGAAACCATCGATATGCCCCTCTGGATTTTTCTACTCGATATACGCAGGTCTGTAAAGCTCAGTAGTTATAACAAACAACATACCTTCGACACCAGAGTTTGGTGTTATTCGTATTTAAATAGGCTAAGTTAACTGGGTATGAGTGCGTTCACGGTTCAGGTTCAAAAACAAGCAACATGGCAGTTGCTAACTTGAGATAAAATACATCCGGTTTTATTTATAAAAAAATGATTCCACTAAAACAGATCTTAACTAAATTATGATTTTTAAAGTCAACTATACAAGTTAGAGCCCTCCGCAACTAAAGTCTCGTACAATTTAACTTCGAGTTTTAAAATAAGTTGCTCAATTTTTTTTTTAGGAATTTACAACAACAAATCGTTTTTGACACAACCACAGACTAAATTCATAGCAATGAATGAAATGCGTAGATAAAATGTCATTAAAACAGCGGTTTAGTTCGAAGTTTTTATAAATCAAGAAAACTTAAAACGCCCACTAAGGTTAAATAGAGCTTTACTTAAAGAGACTCGGTTTCTTATACGTTAACATTCTAACAATTAATCGACTGTCAACAGGTTGTCAAACGTTTTTTTCGTACGCACTTTGGCCACCTGACAGCTGTTAACAGTAGATTAACAGCTTGTTAGTTTACGAGCAACTGGGGGATTTTACACCTTTTTTTAAACATTATTTAACTTTTTATAAATAAGACCGAACACCTTTTACTCGCGTTATTTACACCGAAAAATAAGAAAATGTTTTACTTGGAATCCATGAATTACGATTTGGCAATAGCATCGAAACCACTTAACAATGTTGTAAACAAGAAAAATCGTAAAAGTGAACACGTAATAAATAAAATCATGAATATTATCATCACCGTAGTTTTAACACAAATGGAGAATCCATTTTGTCGATATTTTATCGAAGCTATTATAATAAAAGTTGAAGTGAGACATTTATCTGGCGTGCGTAGACGTGACGAGCAACCGACGACGCGAGCTCCGTCTCTGCTCACCATGATTAAGCTCTACTAACCAGAGCGAAACCTGGGCCTAGATTTTGATAATGCATGACAACTGCATGAACAAGGCGATTTAGTTTCGTAAGTGTTCGCGCGCACTCAAATCAAGCAATCTAGGCGTCAATGATATATGAAAAAACACGTCACGTGACCCGACCGTGTATCTGTCATCAAACTATAATGCACTAACAGAATTGAGGCCCTGGTCCTACTCTTCCGACTAAAAGTCAACTATGTGTATCAGGAATAAAGTTAACAATAAATAAAAATGCTACAGAAATGCCTCTCGCGCGAAACTCTTAAAAGCAAACTGCTGACAAGTGATGATCATGCACTGCACGTTCTGCACCTTTGTTTTACTCGTAGCTGCCATGAATGAGTAACGGCAACTGAATGAAAATTACGCCAAACCTGTCCGTCTGTGTTATTTTAGTGTTCGCTCCATGTTATGTTCAATTTCCGATCTGTCTTTTCGCTAATAACAGCCCTGGGGAAAATTAACGCGAGAAATATGAAAAGGCGAAGCAACGTAGCAGAGCTATGCGAACTAAAATAAAGTTCACTGAATCAATAATGGTATTTCTTTAGATAAGATCTCCATAAAATATTGCGGGCTGAATACACGGGCAGGTGTGTGAATTACTAGTGTGGATTGAATTTAATACGTGCAACTGCAAACGAGCGATCGAGACACTGGAACGGAGCGACCCACCCAAAGGCCCAAGAACTAAGGAGCGCTGACAGGCATAACTCTAAATATGAATAATGAAAATAAAGAAATACAATTAATTTGACGGCATAATATACTCAAAAAATAAATTTGAAACACAAAATTAAATTTGTTTTCTCTATATCATGTTTTTTCTTGATTTTATCTTTAATAGAATAATAGAAAAGTGCGATAACTTCTTTAACAATCACGATGCACTACCTCTACAAACAAAATACTAACAACTGTGACTGATTAGTGAATCAGCTGGGTATAATGCTGACGGTCAGCAGCTGACCACTGTCAATTCCTGACCACTTGTCTGACCAATTAAGCATACCCTACCTGTCTCTGTATACTATATCAAAGACAACATAAGCTGTATTACAAGCTCCCGCAAAGCAGACATCTGCGTTTCTCCCGCCCGTGTATAACCCCGCATACATTATTTCGGAGAGCTTAGCGGTCTGCGCTCGAATGGCCAATCCCACATTTCCCAATAATCGGCGACTGATCGTTTCTCGGTACTAAGCGTTCGTGTTAACTACAGTATTTCGAAACCTCATGGAGCATGGATTTCGTGCTTCGCGTGGTTGTAAACTGATGTCATTATTAAACTAAAACTTTCGTAAGCACTAGACCTCATTTTTATTCGGGATACACCTGGAAGTCTCTGTCAGCGACGAGCAACCGACGACGCAAGCTCCGTCTCTGCTCACCATGATTAAGCTCTGCGAATCAGAGCGAAACCTGGACTGACTCTTCCGACAAAAAGTCAAGCAAATGTACCCAGAATGAAGTTAATGATGAAATTATTATGTCAGCCGCGATTCATTTAAACAGCGCAAAATATATTCAACGAAGTAAGCTGTTCCATTGACAAGCAAGATTACATGTCCAAATGTCTATGAACCTAAGAAAGTTATCGGAAATATGTAATGACATGTTATCTAGGTATATTAGTGGCAAGCCGCGTCTGCCTACCCCTCCGGGACGTATTTAGATGCAGAAGTAGTACTTACAAATTGTAACTTTCAGTATCAACTTGAGTAGCCCTAAGCCAGTGTTAATAGAACTTACAACATGCGATGAGTCTTGAAATCACAATCGCCTAGTTTGTGCCAGTCAATGAAGTCTCACAAGAACGATAAGAAACAACAAGCTTTGTTTACATTGTTTCTTATCAATGACTTACTTACTATTTAAGCACCGTTATTGTCAAGCCCAACAATGTATCGTGAATCGCGAAGGCTGTCATTGAGCAATCAATGCCCAACGAGCTTCATATTTACTCTAAACTACACTCATTCATTCATTCATTATAGATACTGCTTGTGTTCACCACCATACCTTTACGGCAAGCGCTGACTTTGAGGAGTACCGCTACAGACACAATGCATATTTTTATTAGATCCTTCTTTTACAAGACTTCCAAGTTGGGAGCTCTACAAAAGAGTCTTTCTTTTTCTTCGTTACGTTGTTGATAGCGTGGTCGTGGTCCTCGTGAAAATATGGATTTTGCATGCCTCAGGTGATGTCATCGTCTCTGGTGATCTACCGTTAACTATGCGTTTCCTTGGCATCGACAACCTGTACTGCAATAACTATGAAATCTTCAAGACTTTTATCAGCTTTTCTAGCCATATCAGAACTCTCCGGGTAAAAGTTCGAGGGTCCCCGTCGACGGAAATGTGGAAGGCGATGGTTTTTTCTTCAAACTGTCCAATCCATCAGCCTATATCAGCCTATACAGGCCTCCATAAGGCTCGCCACTTCTTACAGTCGTCGGTCGAACACGTAATCATCCTGCCGCTAGCAGTTGCTTCAGATCGTCAGTCCAGCGAGCTAGTGAGCACCCACCCATGCCATGCTTGTCAGTTCGTGGTCCGTGAAAAGTTACGTCTGGTTTAGTATACACAATAATTGTATGCGCAAGCGCTTCTAGCGCTGCTGCGTTGGTAGCCGTTGAGGCATTATCACGTAGCTCGGTGACGTAAGTGATCGATAGCGCTTTGCTATTGCAGTTAAAGCGGCGTCTTTCATGTGCGCGTGCGGCTGGGTAATTAGATGACCTGATTATTGTCGTAGCCCCAGTATACAGGGTGGTATAATATATCCGGCCCGAAAGCTATGCATATTTATTGGTTACTACAAAGGACTATGAATAAAATGTTCCCGGTTTTTTTTTGTTTAAGTTACTTATTAAATGTATATTTTTAATGCAATGTTACTCGTACTCGTAACTCTCGGAAGTTTAAGGCTTATTTAAGAACCCAATGCTTGAAATACATTCCACGTTAGAATTTTAAATCAGCTGTTTGATAACTCAAAAACGTATTTGTTACATTTACTAGATAAAAAAATTGATGCACTTTTAAAAATTTTGTTAAATCTGTTATAATTACTTAATTAGGTACAGAAAAAACTACGACTTTAAGCAATGTCTTTCCAATGATGATTCTTCTGTTCTTTAATTTATTTTTAACACCATGTAGGCACACCAGATTTGATGTGTGATAATAATGCGGCCTCGGCAATTATTGACTCAGCTCGTCGATTATAGGACCTTAGACAAGGCTACTATTTATGAGAGAGCTTTAAACATGTAATGATCTCTCAAGTCGGGTTAATCTATAAGTTATCTAGGTATATGCTATGTAATTAGTCGTATTGATTACTGCCGCGAGCAGACGGTAGATGTAAGACTATAACGGTGTACTCAGTTTTTTATATTTCTTTTCATTCTGTTTTTAAATAGGTTTAAATAAAAATTTAAAATTACATAAACGTCATTTCCAGTTTTCATTTGACATCCGACTTTACCTTTTGACGAGATTATGAACTGGCAACTTTCTACTTGCTAATTATATTTTATTTTGTTCCTTTTATTTTTATCAACTTTTCTGTTTATTGGTATACTAGACGAAAACCCGGCTTCGCTCGGGTAAAATGTAGACGCAAAATAATATTCCACTATGTTTTTTTATATGGTGACGCCTCTGTATTTATCAACCACCAGTAGATATAAATCTCTTAATACATTCAGATACATAAGCTCACACCTGTATCCCAGAGGGGTAGGCAGAGACCACGGTTTGTCACCTGCCACTATCCTGACAAATCACTTTCGCTTCATCGACATCCATTAGTCGTTGCATGTACCCACATCGGTTTCGGGTACTTTTAATCTTGCCCTTTGCTAATACATCCCCTATTTGGTCGAAGTATGTCCAACTGAGGCGTCCCTTACCGGCCCTTCCACTCACATTCGCTCGATATAGTTGCCTTGTCAGTCTTTCTTCGTTCATCCTCTCCACATCTCCAAACCAACGCAACATTCCTTTTTTCAATTCTAGTCACTCACTACATCCTCTTTCTCTACATCCTCGGTCTCTGATCACTATTGCGTATTCTGTCATTCAAAGTAACACCACACATATTTCTTAAGGATCTCATTTGTACTGCACTAATCCTACTTTCATGATTCTTCTGCCATACCCAAATCTCGCTACAATGCTTACATCAGTATTGGAACCAGCACACTATTACGGATAGCCAATCTTGCTCTTTTGGACATGTTCTGGCTACTCACGAAGGAATGCAAGGCGAAAATCGGATACTTATCATAACTTTGTCATGGGTCCTCATCACAAATTACTAACTAAATGAGCTTCCTTCATAAACTTAACAGCTAGTGAATCTAATGACGTATTCAATGAGACGTAGAATCCACTTGGCTAATCAACTAAAAACAGCTCCCCCTCTTTGGCTTTACAGCTTTTAGTTTTGTATTGACCACATGTTTTTCTTCATCATTTTAATTTTTGGTATTTTACTTATCTAGTGGCTTTTTCATTTCAATAAGTTTATTGGTACCTATAACTAAGCAAAACAATAAAGATCAATTTATGACTTTGATTTCCTTTTTCAATTATTTTTCAGACCCTTCCAAAACTCAATGTCAATTATTGTCTTCCCGCCAATGAAAAACACCACAGATTACTTACTACACCTTCTCAGTTGGCACAGATTTAATAACCTTCTTGGATGCCACGGTATTCCACACACCATGGAGTTAACAAATTAGATCAAAGGGCCGGTTTAGATTATCTTAGTGTTTAGGAGAGTGCTTTACTTTACACTCTGTTGCAACATTATGCTGAATCGGACCCATTTTGGGGGCTCAACCTTTAATGTATTTTATTATTATTTTCATGTTGCACAGTTTATTTATATTCACGTTTTTAATGCTTTCTGTGTTATTTTTTTTATTATTGTACGCACTCTGTGTGTGTGTGTTTTTTTGTTTTGTTTTGAGTACAAATAAATAAATTTTCTTTGTTTCTTTCTCAATTTCTTTCTTTCTTAAGGAGAGTGCTTTTGTAGAAACGTGTAAGCGCCACTTGCTTTAGTACGTTTTACGGTATAGTACGGTTCTAGTTGCCTTTCAATTAGAATCAAAATAGAATTGGTTTCTATTGTTCTATCCAGTAACACCTGAGCGCGTTACTATCCTCGTCACTTATCTGTCTATAAACTAAAAATTTAGTGAGAACTTTAGGAGAGTGCGCAAGTGACCCGTGACGGGTGCGTGTTGTTTTCAATAACTCGAATTATCAAACTTACTTATGTGTTCCATTAAAACTCATAGTATTTTGAGTAGGATAGCGCATATCTCGCGACGTCGACGAAGTGACACTCTACTGGAAGAAATATAAACGTTCACTCGAACGTCTAGTAATGTACTAATGCACTTGCCTCTGTAATTGTATTATAGCACTCTCCTAAACACTAAAATAAGTTTTAAACGCTCTTTCATTTGGTGTGCATATCGTTCGAGTCTACCGTAGACCCGAACGAAATTATTAATATGGATCTGGAGTTGCACGCGCATCACACGATTATTTCATTTAAGCCTTCAAGACTTTGAAAACTGACATATTATTATGGAATGGATGAAGAAGAAAGGTCACGAAAAAATATGCAAGATGATAAAGGGCATGGATGGGATGGAATTGAGTCCGCCGCATTGTACTATATTTTTAGTTTAAATGTAAGCGTTATAAAAGTATTTATATTAATATTATTAGTATAAATATTAATAAATAAAATAAATAAATAAAGGACCAGGCGGGTAAAATTATGTACACGTATAAGCAGTGATTAATATGTTTATGAAGCGAGTAAATCGGGCAACGAGACGTGGTAACTGGCAAAGATTGCCCTTACCCTACCACCCTGGGATAATATCGTGATTTTATGTATGTATGTCTGTTATTAACTTTATTCCGGATACACTTACTTGACTTTTTGTCGGAAGAGTCCGACCAGGTTTAGGTCAGAAGGAGCTCGCGTCGTCGTCGGTTGCTCGTCTCTGACCGAGCTCCATCTCTGCTCACCATGGTTAAGCTCTGCGAATCAGAGCGAAAGCCTGGTCGGGCTCGTCCGACAGAAGTCAAGTAAGTGAAACCGGAATAATGTTAATTGTGTCTACTCTTATTTATATTAACTTCGAACTGGACTCTACGCATTATTATTAGGTACTAAACAGCAGTTTCATAATGTGAATGATGTGCGAACGCACTTCGCGTGAGAGGAACCGAGGGATATTTACTTTACGACCTTATAGTTAAAGCGCTGACAGCTACACAGAGTTTCTACTCTGAACCTCTCTGATCAGCAGCTGTCGCCTGGACATCGTAGACCGTGGCACCCGGCGGACCAAAGTTCCATTGATACCGTCACATAGATAAAAATCGGGTTGCCAGGCTCTACGATTAAAAATTCGGACTAGCTGGCACAAAAATCTGGATTTGAACCTGAGAGCCAAGTACGAATAAACAGTCCTCAACCGCAGCCGGGCGATAACGGCTACCCATGGTTAATATTAAGCTCACGCCTGTATCCCAGAGGGGCAGGCAGAGACCAAGGACTGCCACGATTGTGAAAAATCACTTTCGCTTATTCGATATTCATTAGTCGTTGCATGCACGCACGTCGGAAAGAAAATACAATTACTAATAATAATAATAACTTACACACAATACAACCCCTCGTCTCCTTCGTAATCAGAGAAAGGTTTCAGTACCAGCATTCTGGAGAAAGACCGATAGATATTATCAACTCCCACCTTCTAAGAATCCCTGCTCACAACACTGGAGCTTACGGTGACTCATTCACAGTCCATTCGGTTAGGCTGTGGAATGGAATGCACTGTCACTGAAAATATGCGCTAGCCCCACAATTTGTACATTTAAGAAGCAGCTGAAAGAATATTATCTTGCTCTTTATCGTAACTTCGAGCTACGATATAGATAATTCGATTTATTGTTTACATGTAAGACTTCACAAACTGTAAAAAGTTAAAAATGTCCGACTAAATCCGGACCGCCTAACAACTCTATTAGTGATTAGTTTAGGTTAGGATTAGATAAAAACAGGCGATTGGACAGATTTGCTAACATCAACAATGTGATTGGGGCTTTCATAACACCGTAGGGATTGAGGACGTTCAGTTTTATAATGATTCTTCGAACGCCAAACACAAAATGTGATATCAAACTACAGCTCTGCTATAGATATCTCATGGCATTATTTGTTCGCATAGACCAGAGTGGTTACCTGAGTAGACAATCTCTGAGGCAATAAGGCGCTCTTAATTGCCCAGGTCACGGCGTGTCGCGCGATGAAAGTGGAATAGAGCCGTGTCGCGGCTGGGAACACTGGACCCGGCATAATGAACCAGTTTGCGGGCAGCTGATACAGTTTAAGCAAATCGCTGTTGGAACTACGACGGTTTAAATCAGGGGATAATCCTACCAGTGGAACGGCCAGTGCCAAACGTAGACGCACTGGCGACCCATGTTTTCTTGCAATCAGCTCCACGTGTAGGCGGCCATACCAAGTGGTTCAGCTGCGAGTTTTCAACGAGTCAAATCTTAAAGTTGCTGAAATATTCACCGGCTGACAGGCCAGTATGACAGTTAACGACTTATATACCACTTAAAATGTGTGTTTGCTATCCGCGGCGTGCCCGAGATTTTGATATGTTTGTTGGAAAATAAAGTTACTAAAATATCGGCAGAAATCATTTGATTGAATCATTGAACCTACAGAAACACGGTCTAATTTATAATGCATCTCTTAGGCTCAGTTTAATTAAAACGTAAAACTCTATTTAGCCTTGTGGTCGTTCTAATTTAATTTCAATTCGTTTATTGACAACTACAGGTCCAGTTTTCTTACAGTGAATTAATTTTTTAGTTTATTTTAAACGCTCAATAAAAATAAAATATAGTCTTACATTGAAAGCAGACCCGAATCTATGTCACTGACTGAAAAACAAGTATTTTAACCCAATGACGCAGCAACGGGATGTCATATGTTTCGGTTGGCGTCCTCAGAGTGCTGTTATTCTTGATTTGAATGCTTCTAAAATTTCTTGATTTATAAAAAGTTCGTGCTGTTGCTGCTAACGCTGTTGTTATCTTTAAATGTCGTATTATGAATTTCATTCGTTCTTATGTAGTCTGTGGTTGTGTCAGAAATGGTTTGTTGATGTGAATTCCTAAAAGAGAATTGACGAAAGAAAATTACTAAGGAAAAGAAAGAAATGAATGTGATTAACATTCATTCACTCGCGTGTAGAGTGCCCACCACAGAATAAAGACACTGCTTGTCGCGGAGGTCTCGTGGAGATTTGAATTTATACATCATTATTTATTTAAGATAAGTCGTAAGTCCGACCTAAGCCTCAATGAATGCCGTTTTAGTGGAATCTATTTTATAAATAAGACCGGATGTCTTTAGTCGATCTTTATCAAGTCTTTATAATATGTTGGTGCACAACTATTGCAGCAGTTTGTGGCAGCGCCGAGCAACTGTATCTACGCCTGAGATCCTAAATAAGGTCTGGTTACACAGTGCTAGAGAATGCGAGCTGCCCTAGACATTTATTTCAGTGCAAATTCTGGCATCGTGTGACCGTATCATACGCAGATGCAGGTATGTGCGAGTCTGTCAAAAGCTCGCATCCAAGTTGCTACAATATTGTTTGTTTTTAATCGACTTCATTGTTTTTAATCGACTTCAAAAAAGGAGGACTGTATTTTATTTTTATGTTTGCATTTTAACAAAAATAAACCGACTTCAAACAAAGAAGTTGAAAATAAAAGTTACAATTATTACTACTTTTGGAGTCGGTGTCATTATGGTTAAATATAGTAGTGTTTCCTTGGCTGACCGACACCAAAATTAGCAATAATTGTAACGCAAGTAAGAATACGCAATTATTTTCAACTTTGTGTTTGAAGTCGGTTTCATTTTGTTAAATTTTTTAAGTTTGTTACTAGCCACCCGTATACCCCGTTGCTCACAATGAAATAGCTACACTTGACTGCAATCACTCGGACTGTTAGCCGAAGGAAGTATTTGCCTACTGTTCAATGCGCAGCTCGTAATGTGTAAAATATAGTAGTGTTTCCTTGGCTGACCGACACCAAAATTAGCAATAATAGGGTAGTTTCCAGGGTCAAAATAATTAAATTCTATTTAGTCCGTATTTTAGATTATAAAAAAATATTGGACACGTATTTTTTCTTTTTTCGATTAAACAAAAAATAACAAAGATATAGCCCATTAAAATTACGTGTGACGTCACTCCGTGCTAAAAAATGCAGCACGGCGTGACGTCACACGTAACTTTAATGGGCTATATCTTTGTCATTTTTGGTCTAATTTACAAATAAAAAATACGTGTCCCTTATTTTTGAATAATCTAAAAGACGGAAAAATTACATTTTTTAGGGCAACTAGCCCATTGTACCGCAAGTAAGAATACGCAATTATTTTCAACTTTGTGTTTGAAGTCGGTTTCATTTTGTTAAAATTTTTAAGTTTGTTACTAGCCACCCGTATACCCCGTTGCTCACAATGAAATAGCTACACTTGACTGCAATCACTCGGACTGTTAGCCGAAGGAAGTATTTGCCTACTGTTCAATGCGCAGCTCGTAATGTGTAACCAGTCTTTAAGGACAGAGGTAGTATTTGCAGGGGCGCGGGTCGGGGCAGGGCAGTAATTATCGCGCGGCTGTGAGAAAGTATGAGCCGAGATAAATACAGGGCAGCGCTTAGCGAACACCTCGCTGGGCGCGGACTGGGATAGATAACTGCTGGCTAACATGTGCTGGGGTCAGTGGAGCAGACGGTTTAGCATGTCTACGAAACACTGCGCTGATTCGCACCAGCTCAATTCCCAGGCCTGTGGATTACACAAGCTTTGAATCTGAATCAACGAGAACTCAATTTGCAGGTGTGAATGTAAGTCGACGTGATGGCTATAGAGGGAGATAGGTATAAAATATAGTCTCAGAGCCGGTTTCTGAATTGAGAGTTTTACTTAGTATTTACTAAGTAAACTCAAAGAAACTTAAGTAAAGTTCTATTACGCTCTTTTCTGAGAAATTTGAGGAGACAGCACTACATTTAAGTGGTTACTTAGCGATATTCTCAATTCAGAAACTGGCCCAGAGTGGAGTTTTTATTCCCGCTGCCTTTTACTCCGCTACAAAACGGCTCGAAGGCAGCGGCTATCATATTATAGTACATTTTTGAAATAAAAAAATATTTGATTTTAATGAACCCATCAATAACAAAATATTTCAATTTGCATTCTATTTTTGCTTCTTTCTGGTCGAGTTTGTAGTGGGGAAAGAAAACCCCAGGTTTTGGCTGTTAACATGTTTGTGATGTCGCTGTTTCCGGTTTCCACGACACAGGGTATCCTAGTGTGGGGCCAGAAGGAATGTATGTGCCTGTATGTACCACTCGTCGTATGAAACTCTTCTGCTTCATGAGCATTCGTTAGCCTCTCTATGAAGGCACGCCGGTTTCGGGTACTTTTTATCAAGCTCTTCGCTAATACATCCTATTTGGTCGACATAGGACGTCTCCTGGGTCGTCCCTTACCGGGACTTTCGTCAGTCTTTCATTCTTTATCATGTCCAATACTCTAAAGCAGGGATCGCCAAACTATTTTGGACAAGTGACCCCTTTTCCAAAATGAACTGTTACCTTAGACCCCCGTGGCCAAATTACCTACTTTTAAGATCAACCCCCTTATTCATAATGGTCCGCTAACTTAAAACAGCTGCAGGGAGTGTTATTTTTCATTCTGACTTAGGTCAATAGAAGAAGACAGAGTGAGAATTAGCAATCCTTAAGTTAGCAGACTATTATGAATATCTTTAGTTTTTTCCTATTGATACAAAATACCTAGGCAGTAGGCACTAAGGTACCAATTAGAAAACTTTGCACTTGGTTAAGTGAGTAAAGTTTAAAGTTTTTCATCTTGTACGAACTTGAGACTTTACATTACTACAACAATCCTATTTCCTACAAAAATATTAATTATTCTTAGTACACGTAACACAACATAAACAATACAGTACCTACCTACCTATCTTACAAGTTTTAATTAAGAACTTGTGTTAATTTAATAGGGTTCGATTTTTAGACCTCGTCGACCCCCAAAATTGTCGTTTATGTCGACCCCTAGGAAACCGATATCGACCCCTTGGGGTCTTTCGATTTCGGTCTATCGACCACTTTGGGAATCCCTGCTCTAAAGGTTCAGTGATAACAAGAATGTTACACCTGAATTCCTGCGATGGACCGTATACTATTCCGAAATACGATATGACAAAGTCCAAATGAAGACCTCGATTGTGTGAATGTTGCTGTAATCTCTCGAATATCGAATAGCATCTCCCCTGTCGGCAAGAAACAGCAGTTCGATAGGTGTAGTCCGCGCTATCGGGCGTCACGTCGCTGCCAATGACACACGGTAAGTGGCCGGGCCGGTCCCGCCGCCGATATGGACCAAACAACGAGATTACACTTTATGGCCGATAGCGGCCTGCTGTGCCTAATTGGCGCTGGTTCAACATCTCTTCGCGATGATTTAATACTGTCATGCCTGGGCCGCACTCATCGCGATAACATTCGGGCGATAAACTTCGTCTTCGGTCTACGGCGAATCCTCGCGGCCACACAATGCGCGATGTAAAGTTTATCGCGATGTCAAATGCAAAAAAACAAAATGGACGCCGCGGTTGCTCTGTATTTTATGGCAGCAAATAATGATTTTTTACATTTATGTCGTAGTTATTATTTATTTATTCGTAGTTTGCAATAAATTCTATAATTTTATCATTACTCAAATCCATGTTACGCTTCAGCTTGTGCACCTACTCTGTGAAGTAACAAGTCCGCCACGTTTGACAGGTGCACGCTGACTGAAGTGTGGCCGCTCAAGCGAAGTTCATCGCGATAAAACTCTTTGATCTGTGAAAGTTTACCGACAGCTACGCGAAGTCCTGACGAAGCTCCGAAGTATATGCGAATACTTGGCTACACACATCACGACAGCCCGAATCTTCGGGTTATCGCGATGAGTGCGGCCCAAGGGTCACAATCACAATCACTTCACTATCATTACATAGTATAAAACAAAGTCGCTCCCCGCTGTCTATCTGTCTCTATGTGTGCTTAGATCTTTAAAAGTACGCAACGGATTTTGATGGGTTTTTTTTAAATAGATAAGTGATTCAAGAGGAATGTTTATAGGTATGTAAAATACGTTATCATCATCAGCATTGCACCCGTGCGAAGCCGGGGCGGGTCGCTAGTACAATAATTTATAAGAGACTCGGGAGTCATTTAGAATTGGAGTCGTTTGATAACAAAGGTGTGATGCTGATGCAATGGGGATCAGAGCGTTAAGCAGGGTCTGACATGGTAATCGATAGATTGAAGTGCGTAGATTAAACCATTGGCCCTGTCATAACAAAGGTACTGACAGGGTCGAGTGCAATCGCCGTACCATGCCACCGTGCGCCAGACTTACGACTACTCGCGAGTGAGCAACAGGTTTGACAAATGATATTTTCTCGCCCAGGAGCGCATGAACGGATAAACTTAATCATCAGCACTAGTTTCAAATATTTTTTAGGGTTCCGTACTCCAAAGGGTCGGGGACCCTATTATTAATTTATTTTATTTTATTAAAAAACTCCACTTAAGACTCCACCGTGCGTACGTTTGTCTGTCTGTCACCAAGCTGAATCTCAGGAACTGTGATAGCTGGGTAGTTGAAATTTTCACAGATTATGTATTAATTTTGCGGCTATAATAGTCAAATAGAATAAAATGTTTTTTTAAGGGGGGGCTTCGATACAACATACGAGATTATTATGCCGTTTCTTGCTCGATATTAATAATGGCAACAGGCAGACGCTTGAAATATTCAAATGTTGTACAGTTACTCTCTGGCGCAGCGGTAAGCGTATCTGACTACCATGCGAGAGGTAACGGGTTCGAATCCCGGCTGGGGACAATAAGCCCAGGTCTTGGATGTTTACATGTTTGTGACGTCGCTGTTTCTGGTTCCCACGACACAGGGTATCCTAGTGTGGGGCCAGAAGCAATGTATGTGCCTGCATGTAAATGTTAAGTAATGTTAGTTAATGGTACGGAACACTTCGACTTGCACTTGGCCGGTTTTTTATTTTTTGGGAAGTAATTTTAACAACCAACGTGCAAGGGTGTTAATCCTTTCATTGTTAAAGTTTTTATCATTGTTTGAGTCATCTTGCAAATCGCGTCCTTATTGTAATCATAAACATAAATAAACATTTACATACAGGCACTTATATTGGCCCCAACAATAGGATACCCAGCGACATTACAAACATGTAAACATCCAAAACCTGGGTAATTTTTTGTCCCCAGCCGGGGTTCGATCCCGGATCCTCTCGCATGATAGGAAGATGAGCTAACCGCTGCGCCACAGAGATTCGTAGATTGTGTCTACGCCCTCGTTATAAAACGTTCAGAGTTCAATGAAACAACAAAATGTAATATTAAGAAAATAATACATCAGTCAAAGTCTCTAAATTTAATATGGTACACGTTGCCTCTGGAGAATGAGACCTCAGGGTCCGTGTCACTGTCAAGCTGTCAGCCAATGAGCTATTACGTCTTTGTAGCGGACGGGAATGCAGTAAACCTGAGTCGTGACCGGAAGCAAACAGGCACAGTGCTCCTGATTCAACGCTGGGCAGGTTTCAAGGGGAGGGAGTGCAAATGATGCTTGAGCACAAAAACCCACGAAGACGGGTTATTGAGTTAAATAACTTATAGCATACCTAAGTATATGGAGTTTAAAAAAAAATCAAGCGCTGAGGTAAGTGCACACCTAGGACACTCAGGTTTCCTCACGGTTAGAGAGTGGAATTGCAACTATAACTTCCCGAATGTACGTAACTTAGGGTTAACTCAACTCCAATTGGTACATGCCGGGATTCGAACCCACGACTTCCCGAATGAGAAGCCGGCGTTCTACCGATTTGCAGTAACAATAAGTAAGTACTTAACTTACTAATCTTTCTTTAATCTGTAGAATTTTTCTATGGCTCACCGTAACAATGGTTTCTAAATTATTGTTCTTTTTAAGGTCACGCAATTATTAAATTGATTACACAAATTATGACACAATGATCAAAGAGGCTTTTTATCATCAAAACGAAGTGTTGGAGGTCCTGAGCGCGTTTCTGCCGATTTCTGAATTGAGATTTTTTAATGAGTCTCGTAAAATTTCACAGGAAAGAGCTTGACAGAACGTTACTTAAGTATTTACTTAGTGAAATTCTCAATAGGGAATGGATGAAAATATCAGAAGTGCTTGATATTTTTTCTTGGTGATAGGAATAACCTTCCTTAACGCGAGAAAAATTTTCAATTTTTTTGGCCTTGTAGTTCCTATCACCAAAAAAAATATCAAGGACTTCTGATATTTTCATCCATTCCCTATTCAGAAACCGGCCCTTTGGTTGGCAAACATCGATCGAAGCTTCCTGGCATCTGCATCGAACTGACTCAATTTGACTTTGCAGCATAGATATGCGTGAACAATCTCTGACCCTTCATTATTTCTTGTCGGTAACGGAGTGATGAATTCAAAAAAAAAGTGGACAAGAGCGAGTCGGTCTTACCCACCCAGGGTTCCGTACTTGCAGTTTTTAGATTGTCCCGAATTTCAATGAAAATTTGTTTTGTGATTTTATTACAAATGTAGTATATTTTGCAGATTTTTCCTTGTATTGGTAGTACAAGACGATATCACCTACTTGCCAAATTTCGTAGTTCTAGGTCATCGGGAAGTATCCTATGAATTTTGATTCCATTGAGTTGTGAAATATACGTTTTTTGTGGTATAAACGCTATTCTTTTTTTTACGTTAACTTGATTTTTTTCCAGCTTCAAAAGAACTATAGTATTAGTATGGGCCGATTTCTGAATTGAGAATTTACACTAAGAAATCTGAGTTTGACGAGACAGCACTTCTCGTCAAATTTCTCAGAAAAGAGCGTGACAGAACGTTACATAAGAATTTACGTAGTGAAAATTTTCAACTCAGAAACCGGCTGTATATATTTTAAATAGTTTCAATACCTAAACTTTCTCGACATCACAACGCGTTCCCGAGATAAATGGTCTTGCTTGACAGACAGACGGACGGACGGACAACAAAGTGATCCTATACTGGCTCTGATTTTTCCTTTTTAGGTACGGAACTCTAATAAGAGCGCGATCGCGGTCGTCATGGCAACGGCGGAGCGCACGCGCCGATGCTATCGGCGGATTCCGTGCGCGGCGCATGAATGGGAGCCATTGTGCGCACAACAACGATCAGTATTAGTTCTCTATTTTATGGCTAGAGCAATAGGCTGCGGCATGAATATGCAGTAGGCATATCTCTTGATAAATTACGCTGCCAGTTATGTGGATTGCTGGATGCATGCGTTTCTGGCCTGGGAAATTATTAGAGTTCTCTCGACGGTATGCCTGTAATTTCTTAGCTAAGTGCAATATTGTTAGGGAAAGATTGGGTGTTTCTTTAAGAATACTTGTGACGTTAGTCTGATCTTCATGTACCAAGGTAGTCCCATAGCTCGGGCCCAAGGTTCAGGCCTGTCCTTGGTCTTTAGTGATCATTATAGAGATTTTGTTGCGAAGAAGTAAATAGTATTTACTTGCTGACTTAACAGACGTTGTTGGTACAGTACAACTTTCGATAAAGTTTGAAATTAATGCTTTTGTAATATCCCACAGAAAAAAAACCAGTAAATAGATAGAATAATATTCTTTATTGTATGTATACCCAGGAGTACATAATATCAGTTTTGCCCAAATTTTCAATTCAAATATTCATATTTTTTTCTTGACAACCTTATCTGGATTATTACGAAAATGAAAATGCTGTTCTCAAATGATGGTCGTCCTAATGAACAGCTTTGCTTTTTTTATTTATAGATAGATTTGATAGAATTTATAGCCAGATAATTTGATAATACCTCTTCATTTTGCTAGCATGTCATACATAGCCCGTCTTAGTTAATAATCTGACCCGGAATTGGAGTAGAGAAATTTGAACTTGAGCGGAGAGTTGAACAAATAAATGTATTTGATTATATTTGAAAAAACTTAATGAAGGTGTTTTTGTTCGTCTGTTCACAATCGTCTTGGTGGGTCCGGCCTCGAGCTAACGCCTCAATCCGGTTCTTAATTCGCAATTTGGCTAGCTTTAAATCTGTATTGTCATTTGGGGTGTAATGACGCACGTCTAATAAGTTTTTTATGACGTTTTTGCGCCACATCGAGGCGTGAAACAATCATCCGCAGAAACCATTCGCTTAGACGTTATCAACTTGTGTTAAGTAAGACTATTATGAATGATTTATGCGCGCGCAACCATATTACAATAGAAAAAAAATATACTTTAAAACATACATATATAAACTCACGCCTGTACCCCATTGGGGTAGGCATAAATGAGGGACTCCCATCTCTCTAAAATAAAAATATAAATAAGAAATAAGATGGGTATAGAAATTCCAAAGTAGAATATTTAGGTCATGCGCTAGCCTCTTAAGGTCACAGCACACATATCAAATCGGAAAGGGATCGTCACCGTATCGCCTTTCGCCTCGCCGTCAACCAGGCGTCAACCTGACGTATGCCTCGTAACCAAAGCGTATCAGCAGCTCCTGTACGTCAACTCGGCTACGGCTAGGCGACACCGCGCTTACGGCTCGCCGACCACTGATACTTACCAGATTGCTTTAAAGTAATACTTGGGGTGGACAAACAGACGTGAGCTCGGGTACGGAGAGACGTAAGCGCGGGGACGACGAGCCGTAAGCGCGGGAACTGCAAGTTGACCACGCACCGCATCGCGGTTCGGAGCCTGTGTGCTTAGTGCGAGTTTTTTTAACTACTCGATCGCGTTAACGTAAACTCATATTCTATAGGAGTGACAAAGCGCGCCACCTTGTTGTCTCTCTGTCACTCCTATACAAACTGCAAACGCTCTCGCTATCGAAAGCGAACGAAAAAACTCGCACTAAGGGCCCTGTTCTGAGGCGAGGCGATTACGTTACGATTCCGATCAGTGTGCGTTGAAGTAGGGAGTTTCATACAAACAATGCTGAACCGCTCGAGGCGATACGGTGACGATCCCTTTCCGATTTGATATGTGTGCTGTGACCTTTATATACCTCGGGTGTAACAAAGTACTAGCCTGTATAATAAAATATTATTTTTCCGCAAAGGCGGTGCTCGTCAATACGAATAAACTTTAACTTTAACGCTGATTTTCAGCCAGTGCTAAATGCTCCAGAGCGCCTATGTCCATTTGTCTGCCTTTACTGCCACTCTGTTGAGAGGCCGTTCTGTCTTTTAGCAGCTGCGGTTAGTGGCTCATTACCCTCTAAACAGCGTTTTCTTTACATTTTTATAGCCACATCCAAGTTTTATCGTCCAACAGATTACCTTCGTATGTGTGTATCATTTCAAAACGCAATAACGTCTTTATGTAAAGAGGAGCTTTGTGTTGGCCAATTTGCTAAACACGAATACTTTACGAACAATTTTTTGTGAGCTTATTTTACTGACTACGAATGATGTCATCAAAAACATAAAGAGCTTTATAATCCTCTCGAAAACTTTTCCATAAATCTATGCTGACGTCAAACCTAAAGATAGAAGTCTAAACTAAATCAACCAATGAAGTAAGCAATCCCTAACAATGCTAAAGAATAATAATATCTTCTGGACCGTGGCAGGTGGCAGTCCCTGGTCTCTGCCTACCCCTCTGGGATACAGGCGTGAGCTTATATATGAAATATCTTCCACTCAACAAAATCACTTCATCATCATCAGTCTCTTCCTTGAGGAAGGTATAGGCCATACTACACCACGGGGGCCAAGTCAGGATTGGTGGAGTGAAAATCACTTGACCAGGGCCTCAATTCTGTTAGTGCATTATAGTTCGATTACAGATACACGGTCGGGTCACGTGACGTTTGCTTTTCATACCATTGACGCCTAGATTGCTTGATTTGAGTGCGCGCGTAGACTTGAAGCGGCAATGAAACTAAATCGCCATGATCATTCAGTTGTCATTGTACTACAATGCAATAATAGAATCTAGGCCCTGGCCCCAAACTAGGTTCACGTGTTTTATGGTTACCAGGCAAGGACATCACAAACATAAATACGCCCAGACTGAGGCCTTTTTGAACAGAACGACGGCCTCCAGTGGCGATCCATCTGACTTGGTAGTTAAGCACCTTAACAGCTAGACGAACGAGGCAGTCAATGTTGTTAGTTTCACAATTAATAGATTACTTGGAGAAGAAACTAACAAAGAAACTCCACATTTATTCTTTTCAAAACAGTTTTAGCCTAAATTAAAAAATAAAACTTTAAAAAAAAACTCTTGGATGTGTTGAACCAAGTGTTTCGAAGTCTGTAATATTTTTATACAAAATCATGTCACGTGACCCGACCGAGTATCTGTCATTGAACTGTCTCAACTCAATATTGCATTACTGCAATAGGAGAATTGAGGCCCAGCTCGGACGACACAACATGGGAAGTGTCTCGGTCCGCGGTAGCACAAACAGACGACAGGTCAGTTGTTAGATCCTCTCATGGGGCGTTGCTGTCCGTGGTCGTCGGCCGTCCGCGTCCGTCCGCGATATCGCGGACCGTGGGAAGCCAGCTTAACAGTGCCTACGGATGAATAGATCTGAACCTTAGAAACGTGGGTAGGAAACATTAAGGTATAGAAGATATGCCACACCAAATGACGTCACCGCCAGACTCTCCGGCGGATTAGCGTTCAGCAAAACCGGAAACTGCCTGACTAATATTGAAGCGAATATTTAATTGTGCAGTATTGTATGAATGGGCGTCTAGCGCAGCGCCCACAGGGTCTAGGTCGGTGCGGGGGCGCGCCCACGCCGCGCGCCGCGCGCCGCGCCAGGTGACGACCAGTTGTATGTATGTAACTAACCGCCCGTTTACTTAAACGATGGCTCGCACAACTCATATTTCGCACAGGGTTTGCACTATACTGGGAACATTAAATGGGGGATAGACTCTGGATTTGAAGTGATTGTGTCTGGTCACTAAACCGAAATACTTGGTTCACTTACTACTCCCAAGGATTTGTATCCTGAGTTAAATTCGAGACTACCAGATCAATAGCGGTGAACCATATCCCGTCGATTTGTATTTGAGAATTGCAATACGTGAAGTATCGTTCTGTGTCTTCATTTTGTCTGCCTCGTCTTAGTAACCAAGAAAGAGGTCGTAGGTCCGATTCCCACTGGAGGCCGCTTGTTTTTCGATGTTTGTAATGTTCTTGCCTGGTTACCATAGCAGACGGTATGGTAGTTTGGGATCAGGTCAAGCGACTGTGTTGTGTGGAAGTTATTATTACAATAAAAAAAACAACGAGACCGAAGAATAGTATTCTCAGTTAAGAAACCGGCGGAGGAGAGACAGTTACAGGTACAGTCGATAGCACGTCAACCTTCACATGTTAGTTGCAAAGTCGCCCTTAACGCAACGGGGTAGAGTTCATGGGTGTATAGTATGAAGTGCTGTCGACTGTACGTTATCCGACTTCAAATAGTAACTACTAAAACAAAAAAGAGGTCTCTACAAAAGAGAAGGGCCGTTAAAAATGAGGTCGAATAGAACAACAAAAATCATCTCATAAAACGAAGACAAGTAGAATACAACAATCATTGCCCACCATCACCATCTCCAAGCAGTGCCCCTATCAGAAAATCATCTCGATGGTATCTCGCGCCCTATGTAAACGATACGCATCAACCTGTCCCGACGCCCACCGTTAGGCCCTACCCGCGCCATTGTCTACGATAATCATCGCACACATTAAAACCGCTATTAACACGGCATAGACATAGCCACAAGGTCCACTTTAGCGTACCCTGGAGACAACTATAAGCTGTCCGAAATATGCCTTCAAATCAACTCTATTGGGAAAATCCCTTTCCTTTAACGCATGCGGTTGACTGGTGGAAAATGCTTACGGGAGAAAGAGAAAGAAAGAAAAACATTTAGTGCACCAACGGGTCACAAACAACACAAATACGAAACCCAAAGAGAAGAAAACATCAAAGATAAGGTACAAACATACTTAAAGAAAAACAATTGATACAGTTTTGTCGCGCTGTGTATCCATTGATGTAGGAATTGTAAGTATGCAATTAAGGAATTAAGTATGGAATTGAGGCCACGGTATACATAAATAAATAAAATCTAGGATGAAGGCTACCGTTTCTGCTATCTAGCCTAGCAAAATGCCTAACTCCATGTAACTAGAGTAGAATGAACGAGTGCTGTTCGTGTCTGGCCGCAGCATTGATGTCCTACTTTATTAGGAAAATTAGCTAATGTTTTGACATTTAAATTTATGGCAATCATGGCTCTAGGATGTATTAAGGTTTAATTTTTTTTTTTTTGGAAAGATGGACAGAGTGGATTTTTTTCCCGCTTCCCTTTTGTCCTACAAGTACGGCCTGAAGGCAGCGGCTAACACAGTACATTGTCATTCAGCAAACAGAATGTCAACTGTTTACGTTGAAATAAATTATTGTGATTTGATTTAAATTTCATTGAAGTGTTATGTATGAACACAATCATTTTGATGTCTGTGATTAAGCTTTCTTCCGAACGGATCATCTGTTACTATTTAAGGCTGTGAAAGCTTACGAAACGACTCAGCACGGCCCATAAATGATACTCAGAGATTCAGCCGATGTGCCCAGTATCTAATTACCATCGTAAGAATAGAAAGTTGTCACTGAGTTTGGTACCCCGGCTTAGCCAGGCTACTTTCTCGCGAACTGCCACAAAGAAATTCATGAGATCAACCGCTATTGACCTAAATGCTACAGGATAAAAATAGTTCTTATCCTAAGGGATTGGGAATAAATTATCTTTAATAGCACCTATATGTATCGCCGCCAACTGGTTAAATTAGTCCAATTCAACGCCTAGGCAGTTTGTATCACCGTAACTTACAGAAGGTTTTGTCAGACGTGCAACACAAGTCTTATGCAATAAATTCGTGATTCCATCAACAAAATAATATCCACGCGGTAAGAATATAACAAAAGAGCACTGCAGCTACCAGTCCTACCAGAATTGGTTTTAGTAGCCAAGAGTCGGAAAACGTCATGGATGTCAAGTGGACCGAGCAAGGATAAAACGTTCTTGGGACCGAGTTGACTCAGTGGAGGCTTTCTGTGCATCCTTCCAAATTCGGTACGTATTAGTAATATGATCGGAGGTGTCTTGCCGCGACCGATTGATTAGCGCCGCGTGTCCGCCGCCTCCCGCTCTGGCCGGACCCTCTGATGATGTAATCCGCTGTGCTCGCATTGTTCACGCACACTACAAGTATGCCGAGTCGGGAATTGTTACTTTCTATTCGATGCTATTGTCGGTATTGTCTCGCGTGTTCACACCCGATTTGAAGACAGCCTTTCGATGCTCAAAATAGTGAGTTATAGTCTGTAACACGCATTGACATTGACAGAACCGAGCGTGACTTGTTTTAATAGTGAATGCTAGGATCTGATTGTCAAGCAGGTAATGCTCAGTTTTCTCAAAATCTTTAAGCATAATTTAGCACCTAACATAATGGCTGGGAGTTTGGTGCTAGACTATAATTTAATAGTTCTGAACAAGGAATCACATAATATAGTAATTTAACAAGAACGTAAAGCAAAGACCGACAGTTGTCTAAATTTGTATCTTCAAGAAGTTTCTATTCTTAGCTTTATTAAATTACAAGTTCACCGCGAGTCCACGAAAGAAATCATATCAATATTGATTGTAGATGGCCATTGGCTTTGAAAAGTTTCACAAGCACTAGAAGGACGGTATAAAACTTCGACTATCTTAGTTTATGTCCAAAAGCTATCCACATTTTCTAACAGCGAAGATTTCAATCACGCTATTGTTAATTTAGGAATGCAAAGAAGGAACTACAGAGTTTTCGTAATGGCGGGCCACGTCAGAAAACAGGTTACATTTAATTGTCAGCTAAATCCACATGTGGATGCATGCAAAACAAGTGGATTCGGTTCACGCAAGTAGCCCGTTTGTCCAGGAACTGAAGCTTCTACTTGGCCCCATTCGTGGCATTACCGTATGGAGGTGCGTGACGCACAGCAGCCGCATTAGAGAGAATAAAAATAAACCAACGCCTGATTGCTCCATCCATCAGTCAAGTCTGATTACCCGCGGCCCTACGAGAAGCAACGCGGTGGCAAAAAAACACCATTCGTTACCGCAGAGAAAGTGAAAACAAATGACAGAGCAGCTCAAAACCTTCACGCTCCCTGCGGTGTAATGAGTTGAGGGATAGCCGAACCGTGCATTATGGAACACGAAACATAATATTTGAAGCTATTTGTTAAGACTGATTAGCGGTAGGTGTACCGCCAGAGCATTCTAGAAATGGATAGGTGAGGGCATCGATGGAGCATTTGGTTAGTAAGTTCAAGGCGTTGCAGTCGATTATAACAACATGTAGTCCTACAAACGAAGACATGGCAGAGCCACCTTGAATACTTAAGACCCGAGGCAATGAAACAGATAGTACCTACTACAGATATTAACTGACGATCTATGCACAGCCCACCGAATTATGAAGCTTTACGTCACCTCTTTGAGCAAACATCTGTCACACGCAAATCACGAGCTCAACGCACTTTCGTTGGCCTTAACTTGGGGAATTAGCCATTGATATCTGACATTTAGATCCTCGTTATAAGAGCTACAGTGGAGTCCAGTTGCTGTGGTCTCTGTTGACATAGTCGCAAGTGGGGTAAGCAAGGCTTAGCGCATTGTCGGTTACCGTCAACGGGGCTCTCGGCCAGCCATGCGTGCGGTGGAGCTAGCCGCGCGGATTTGAGAGCAAATCGCGTATTATGATTAGAATTGCTCCTTCATTTAACGGCTGGATGCTCCGCAAATAGTTCAGAGAATCGAGAACAGCAGTTCCTTTAGATATCTAGCACTACTGTTTATTTCAGTGAAGAGTAGTTACAACTATGAACTAGATTTACAAATTGAAAAAGGTACTTAGGACTTTTGATCTCATTTCACGGGTTGAAATCACTGAAAATATATATTTAATACAGGTTAATGTAAACCATAAACAAAATATTTAATGCAAGTTTAAAACATGTAATAAGAAATAGGGTTGCGGTTGTTTGTCTAAAGTTGGCAAATCTGAGGTGAGCGTAGAGTGATTTAAAACTCGTTGCTGGGGATTTACGACACGTCCACGCCACGTTTTATTTGCTGAAATTGATGATACATTAAATCATGGCGAAACATGGTATTTTGACTAATCTGGAGTTGTGCAAAATTTTCAATTGCCTCGCCCAAATCTGTAAGGTTTTAATCGAGCGCGGTGAATTTGGCGAAAACTAAGAGGTCCCTTAAATAAGTGCCGTCTTCCTTATCGGCGTGTAAGCACTATGGTTGTCTCAGCGGCTGACCCGTGGGTTACGAAATTAGTACCCACGCAGCCGCCCTAATACGGCGTGCCCACGCCCCTAGCGGACGCGCGCGATGATATTATATCTTCCTCATGGCTTTAATTTGTATTTATTGCATATAACGGTTCGCAGTTTGTTTAGCGCGGCCTGTGGGAGTAGGCTTCAACTGGGTTCCGGGTTCCATCCTATCCACATCAAAGATGCGAGGTTGACAGCTACATTGCCTATAGATTGGCTAATATCAATCAAGGCAAGCTGTCCACCACCGCAGGGATTATAAACAGTAAATGTGGGTGAAGCCTAAGAGGCGTGGCATTACTCATTTGGCAAAGCTAGTATTTACTACGACTCTTTGAAACTGGAGTGGTGTGTTTTCTAGGAAAATATTAGAATTGTAAAGGCTGTTTGACTCATAAAAATATAAAACTTAGAAATAGATTTCAATGGCAAGCCTTCGATTAACACACAATTAACAATTAGAAAGACTCGGCTACACAATCGGTTCGATTCCCACTGTGGGCCGCCGTACATTTGTACAAATGGCCTCAGTCTGAGTATTTTTTCCATGTTTGTAAAGTCCTTGCCTGGTCACGATAGCAGGGTATCCTAGTTTGGGGTCAGGTCAAGTGATTGTGTTGTGTGGAAGTTATTTTTGTTAACAATGTACACATAAACTCTACGTTGCGTTATGGGATCGTTCTCTGGGGCAATCGTACAAAAATCGACAGAATATCTAAATTACAAAAACGCTGCATTCGGGCCATGTTTGGCCTAAGACAAACTGACTCATGCCGTTCATACTTTAAAGAAAATAATATTTTACCCCTTCCTTGTCTGTACATACTAGAGGTCTGTGTTTTTGTGTATAATAACAAATATTTATTTCAACACAAACAAGACGTACATATCTGAACGTACGTTACGCTCACAATATCAAAATAAACTGCACCGACATTACGCAAGCTTAAGCGTTACCTCCAAAAATGTCAAAAACTGTTATATTATGTGCATAGATATATATAATAAGTCACCTAATATTTATAGAGAAAATCCGCTCAATAGTTTTAAGAACCTTATTTTTAAACATCTGATAGATAATTTCTATTCCGTTAAAGAATATTTAGACTATAAATCATACGTTTCCTAACCACTGTGATTATAAATTTTAGTTTCACTATAATTAAGAATAGCCATAGATCTAAACTCAATTGTTATGCATGTTAATTGTAAATACCTAAATATGTGTATACACCTGAAAACGTAGAACATGGAGATCCAGATGTAAGCAACTGCAACCGCTAATTGTAACCTATGTTTTTGACACAATAAAAATTCATTGATTCATTCATTGGATTGTCATTATAAAGTACGAATTGAAACGCGGTCTAAATTATCACTAGAACAGATAGTAGTTTCCTAAAGATGGCGAGATAATTACTTCCACTACAAAAAATTGTTATAAGACTTTGGAAGGAAGCAAGCCCCATCTCCCCTTCATCTGGAGGCTGATAGCGTCCGCGCAAATCGCCGATTGCCGTTGGTTCGCCGAAGCCCGCACGCGGAGCGCCCGCGGCCGCTCTAACGAGATCCTATGCTGTTAGGCTAATGAAGGCCGCTCCACCGGCTTGCATAAGAAACTTGGACACAGTCCGTACAAGAATAGGGAATCTAGCAAAGGATGCGAAAGCGTTGAAATGAGCATTTCTCGGCAACTTTGGAAGATAATGACCTGTATTGAAGAATCTAACAAGATTTAATCTAGAAAACATAGTTTAGGGATTACATCATTGAGAAGGTATCGCTTGTGAAGAAAAAATTAAGTGGCTTTTTTATCCTGCCATCTCACCAGGATTATATCAAAAGAAAGGCCGTTTACTGCTGATTAAAACAACCCCCAACAACAGCGATTCTATTAACGCGATCGATAGCGATCTGGCCGCGTCGAATCACAAGTAAATGTATTCCGCCCGATGAAGGTATCGCACAAAAATCACTCTCCGGCCGCGGCCATTAGCGATAGCCATCTACACTGCGAGCGGCGGCCGCGATACCAATCTGCGCAGGCTAACCACGCACTATGCTGATGCGATTGAAAACTAACCCCATGTTATGACAGGGAAGATCTAAGCAAGAGATAGGCACCTAAAGGCATCCGATGAATGTGATGACGAATCAATAACCTGACGCAACGTCAAGATGCAATCATCGCCTCGGTCAATTTCGCGGGACTCCGAAGATGTGATCATAAATAAGGAGCCGCGGGTGACAGACGGACGGACGGGCCCGCGGCAACTTTGTGCTCAAAATCATCAGCAATTACACCAGACGCCTTGCCACAAGGGTGGGATTCCCGTGCAAGGGCCGGCAATTAATCAGAACACAGGTGGGAATTTAAAGCATCCACCACCGTTAGCTTAATGCCGATCGTCTGGATTGCCGGCGGAAATTATCATAACGGTGACAATGTGCAAATTGGACAAGAGCTGGTGCGAGGTCTTCCGTTCGTGACAAAGAATTAGAGCACCAACTAGACAGGTAATAAATAATATACGGAGAGGTTGCGTTTGATCTCCACATTATGTGTGAAATAAAATAAAATTTTTCCTTATATGTATTAGTATGTGTCTGTCCGTCCAGCGTTTACTGGTGGACGGACTCGTCAAACCGATTTATCAATTTGGTGGTTAAACACATCAAAAGCATAGAACTTAACATTTCAACGTCTCAAACAGTTTGAATACGCGCAGCTGCTAGGCGTGCAAGTGTTGCGTCCTTTTGGTTCAATTTAGTCCGCAGACCGCAGACTAAACAAAATAAAACCGGGTTTTATTAAGCCAGGGTTTATTTTCGTGCCATCCACAGTAGCAGGTGAGGGCGTTGCGATAGAGGAGACGCCTGACGTGAGATATGCCTTTCTTGCAATAATTAGTGGAGTACATCCACCTTTAGTAATGTGAGTCCAGTTGCCAAACGATGGCGCCAGCTCCTAATAAGGCGCTTGAGGCGTGATTTGTCTATGTACAAATGCGAATGAGGAATTGCGGCGTGTGCGCAGGTCACGAGACAAGCCGTCTCTATGGAATGCGAAACACATGGGTACGTGATAAGCTTGCTAAAAGCTTGCCTCCTTTTTGATGCATCGCAACAATGAGCAAATGCAAAACGTGTAACATCAGATAATGTCCGTCGTATCGGGATCCAAGATCGTCGGTGGTCCCCACCCGTCATTGTTACATGATTCGGCCCATCATCAATCTAGCTCTAGACAAACATGCCATCCATTGCCTTGCCGAGTCCACAGTCCTACCCCGATTCGAGGCTCACAGTGAAACTTATACCCCAGAAGGTTTTGCCAAGGTGATAAGGTATGGCGCGACGACATAGCTATTGCTTGCCCCTGATGCACGTTACCGATATAAACGTTTTTAACATCTTCTGAGCGTCATACCATTTTCCTAAGTGAAATAACGCGAGAGGGCGCTAGTGACTACCATGTCTTGTCGTCGATGCACGCCCAAAAAGACACAGCACAAGTGTCGCGAATGTATGCGATTTTTATGCTCATATTTTTATTGGGGGTAGTTATATTTTTTACCGAGGAGCGCACGAAAATCCGCCGCGCGGGGAAGACAGACAGCTACGAGCGACCAACCAAGTGAGCGCTGTTCTGAGGAGACTCAGGTATTTATTCTCAGAATATGTATTTATCTCGATCTGGCTGCATACCATTTATTGAGTTGTGTTTCTAATGTTTGAACTAAGTATGTGTCAAGTTCAGTGTCATAGCAATGCTCAGTGTCCTGCTACATGTGATGATCGTGGTCAACTGGCCAGTGTAGTGATTGCGATGCTCAGTATCTCAGATGTTATCAACCAAGGGGTTGCTCAGTGATCTCAGTAAGTGTGGAAAGGGGTCGCTATTAGGGGAGGTTGGAGGCGACGAGGAGGCCGGCTCCGATAACGCTCAGTTGATGCTCAGTTTGTGATGAACGGTGCTCAGTTCATGCTCAGTCGATGCTCAGTGGAAGCTCAGCTAAAAGTCAATAGTGCTCAGTAAAACCATGACGTTATCATTCTTAAGTATCATCCAAGCAAGAAGAATGGTCCTAGTATTTGATATTTGAAGAATCTTCGCCAAATCATATTTTTATTTTAACATGGCTCAGGCAATTGAAGGAAATTGGCGACATGGTGGAGGAGCTGGGATCCTCTTCATTCTCATGGCTACTTTAATAAAATTGATTACTATCGGCACCCGTTCAACTATAGATATTTTGTTGCGAAGTCGACCTGATGTAATTGAGTGAAGTGTGAATGCAACGGTATTGTTGTCTTGTCGGCAGTACCTATTTTTTGTCTGAAAAATTTCATAAAATAACTATGATCTAAATTAACTAAATTAGCGAAACACCGAAGTCAAGTAAAACATGATCAGACACTATTTACAAAAAAATATTATTATTTCAAGTTCTACATATTGTCTCATACCTATTTATCATCATTTCAGATCGATAATATTTACTCACTTGCGTATTTTTGTGGTCCTAAGTAAGTAAATACTTTCAAGACATTTCGACCTGTGTTAAAATTATTTGTTGCTCAAGAGTGGCCTTTGTTGTACGCAATCTATATAGGTACATTCCGAGATTACCTGGGCCACCTGGTTTCTATTGTGCATTCGAAATTGTACTTTATTTCCTACTTATGAAAACTATACTAGCTTGAATTACTAACGCAATAAGAAGGGAATAGTGCCTGGTTGCCCTTGCGGACTGCCTCGTTGGTTTGGTGGTTGGGGGCGCTTGGCTGCCGAGACAGAGGTCGTTGGTTTGATTCCCGCTGAGGACTGCCGTGCATTTTCAAATGACCCCAGTCTGGATGTGTTTCCATAATTGTGGTGTTTTTGCCTCGTTATCATGGTGCGGGGTGTTCTGGTTTGGTACAGAGTCACACGATTGTGTTGTGGAAATTTATTTAGCACAAGTTTCAAAGGTGTCATCTGCCTGGATGAGACAAAGAGTTTACGGAGATAAAACTGAAACAAAACTTTTAAATAAAGATGTTGTTGGCTTGGTTTCGTTTCTTTAATAAATTTAATTAGCTCATGAGTTCAACGTTATGGTAACAGCGTTATGGTTTATTCTGTTTACAATACAGTGGCAAGAGCTTTAATTTTGATTTTCAATGTAATTTATTACACAGATACATTTCCTTCAGGAGTATTCTGTTGTTGATTAGATTGACGACCTCTGTGGCGTAGTGGTTGGCGCATTTGCTTACCATGCGAGAGGTCCCGGGTTCGAACCCCGGCTGGGGGGAAAATAAGAAACCCCAGATCTTGGATGTTTGCATGTTTGTCACGTCGCTGTTTCTGGTTCCCGCGACGCGAGGTATCCTGGTGTGGGGCCAGGAGCGGGTAGGTATGTTCCTGTATGTAAATGTTTATGTAAATTAACAGCATCCTGTTCTAAAATTTGTCAACACTTTGAATGTTATTTACTTAATAAAAAGTTACTTTAAAAAACGGGAGAACCGTGAACGAGTGATCTTTATTAACCCGATTTATCTCATTCGTGTTTAATAATTGTGGTTTCATTTCCTAATCGGGTGCGATACCGGTGCGATATCGGCAAGGATATGACTTTAAGACACGAGACATTTTTCTGACAAACTCAGACGGTTTTTTTTCGTTGTTACAGCCAGAACTAAAGACTTGGTTGGGTTGCGTTTTGACATTTTCGTGGTAGCCTGTGCATTTTATCATTTACTCAGAGTTAACTCTAACTCATTATCATTTACTCAGTGTTAAGTTAAGTTTTCACACTCAGCAGTGGAGGAAGTGGTCAGGACTAGACTCAAGCTAATTATAGAGTACTTAGTATCCCTATTGAAGTGGGCCAATGTGCCTTGCAAAAACTAAAAAGCGAATCTGATGACACAAATGACGCGCAAATGATATCGTCAAAACTCAAAGCTGCAGTAGAACGTTTTGTCTCAAAAACCTACAATTATTTCAAGGTCATCCAAAATCCATGCGCTGATGAGATAAGTCAGTAGCTACACACAAATCCATATTAAAGGAGATGAGTTGGTCGCAGAATTAAACTTTTATACTCAGAAAATACTTTGTTCTACTAACTCATTGAACACCAAGGCCGATACACTCAATGTTGCTAGTAAATTGCCGAACATGGAACTGGCAAAATTTGACGGAGATGTCTTAAAATGGCATCAATTCTGAGACCAGTTTGCATCCAATGTCGATAATCGCAATATCAAATCTCGACAAAGAAAGTGAAAATATACTATCCCTATACAATGAACTGATAAATCACAATTCTTCGGGTCATCCTTCCACACCAGTGAGATCTACTGAGTGCATAATGCCCATACGAGGAAGCAACAAAATAAAGCGCTATATTCGAGCGAAGAGGCACATCAAACGCATCAACAAAGCATTGAAGAGTAATATAGGCATTGTTAAGTGCATGAGTGTGAAAAAAATTAATGTTAGCCTACAAAAGGACTTATTGACAAGTGCGATGGATTATGAAGTACGTTCTAGTGACTATGAGGCAAAAATAAAGGACTTACACTCTCATATACTCAGCCTGGAGCACTCGCTGCATGACTTAGACAGGCAGTTCACCGAGGCACAAGAAGAGATGCATGAGTATGCAACACAATTAACGGCAATCGGAGATTATAATATGGACAGGTTGGAATCTCTTACAAACAGAATACCAACAGTGTGTACTGTAGGCAAGACACCAGGTGATGACTCATCACCTGCATCGGCATCACACAATACCCATCTGCCTGGTTCCACCGAGAAAAGTGCTCCACCTGTGTCACGCCAACCTGCAGCCGTTCCTTCGGTGACTACCAACAACAACGCCAGCCTGACCAGTCCATGCAGCCACTCAGGGCCCCGCTCCACAATGAAAAGAAAGACAATTGTCTATTCAGATAAGATAGGTGTAGGCCTAGGTCCCTTATTAAATGATAGACTAACGCAAAATGTACTCAATGAATGTCATCCCCATAAAAGTTTCAAAGACATTGTACAAGAATTATTTAAAAAACCGCTTGAGAAGGATACTACCTACATATTATTAGTAGGTAATAGTCGAGATGTCAAAAAAACTGACATAAATAATGTTTTTGACTTGTATGGTCGGGCTAGGGATGTCCATCCGGAGGTGGGAAAATTATTTTTCTGTTCGTTCCCATACTCTCAATCCCTTTCTGAAGAGGATAACAGAGACATCCATAGTCTGAACATGCATATACAGCATTTGACATGTCGTCATAGTGACGTATCATTTTTCGACCTTAACAGCTTTGTTAAGAATTATTTTATGGCGAGAGATACTGTGTATCTTTCTAAAAACAGTCGACGTAAGCTAGCTAGTCTATTAGCTTATAATATTTTTGACTCAGTTATAGGAATTATAACACAGTCACACAATAATGACAACCGTGATACTAGCAGTAGTATTAAAATTTCAACGGGCTCACACACAAATGAATCATTGGCTTTAAACTGCCAATGCAGACAACGGAAAAGCCCAAAGTAGGTCTTAACATAGTAGCACAAAATATTCAGGGCTTTTCCGGCAAGGAAAATATGACAGAACTTTTTTTAACAGATTTTAATATAGATATATTATGCTTAACAGAACATTGGCTAAAAAAATCAGAAATGGTATTTAATTTAAAAGACTACCAGCCTATTAGTACTTATAATAGAAGTAAAGCATTAAGAGGAGGTTCTATGATAATTGTAAAAAATACTTTAAGAAGTAAGGAACGCAAAGACATTGTAAGCCTTTCTGTTGAGCGATTAGTTGAGATCTCGTGTGTGGAATTGGACAGGTATATTGTTATGTGCGTTTACAGGCCACCTCAAACTAATTACAATGACTTTGAGGCAGTCGTAGAAGAGGCATTAAAACGTCTGTTTGCGAGCAATAAGCGCATAGTGATATGTGGCGATTTTAATATTGATCTGTTAGTTGAGAGCCCACTACACACCAAAATTATTAGCTTATTTAGATCATTTAACTTACAAAACCAGTTTAAAGAACCCACTAGAACAACGGCAACTAGTGCTACATGTATAGATAATGTGTTTTGCAACTGTGAGCATCTTGAAAAGAAAATTATAAATAACCTACAGTCAGATCATAGTGGTTTATTCATTGTTTTGCCTACAACAGTAGAAAAAGAATGCCAAGAAATAATTTGTAGGCCCATAACAGAGAGAAAAATTGAATTATTTAAAAGGAAATTAAGTACCCACATAGGCTTACTAAAATTTGATAGCAATGATCCCAACACATTATATAAAGAATTGTTTACCACAATAGCAAACGAATTCGAACAGGTTTTTAAAATTAAAAAAATTAAAGGCGTTAAAGGTGGTTTTTCAGAATGGGCCACTCCTGGTATACATAGAAGTAGAAAGAAATTGTATGAATTGTATGAAGAAAAACAATCAAATCAGGATCCGAGTTTTAAAGAATATGTAAAAAAATATTCTAAAACCTATAAAAAAACCTGCTCTATAGCTAAAGCTCTCAGTATAAGTAAAAAAATAGAAGCGTCATCGAATAAAATAAAAACGGTTTGGCAAATAATTAACAAGGAGACAGGCAAAACTAAACCTAGGGATAAAAATTTTGTACTAAGGGTAGATGGGAAAGTAGTTGACACAAGTGAGGATATCGCAAAAATATTCGAAAATTTCTTTACAAACATGCCCCTCAATATAACAGCGTGTTTAAATTCTTCCCCAGAGTCAGCAGAATCCTTGATGTTAGAAAATATAAAACCGTGCACAATAGCATTTCAATTCTCCCACGTTAGCCCCCAAACCATTTTGAAAGCATTTAAACAAATAAATATAAAGAAAACCGAAGATCTCTGGGGACTATCAGTTAAATTGATATCCACGGTAATTCATATCATGGCACCACACCTTGCTATAATTTTTAATAAATGTATTGATCAGGGGACGTTCCCTGATCTATTAAAGTTTAGTAAAATTGTTCCTTTATTTAAGTCAGGTGACAGTGATGATCCGAACAATTTTAGACCCGTAGCAATACTTCCAGTATTTAGTAAAGTATTTGAAAAAATCATTTTACACCAATTGCTGACACACTTCACATTAAATAAACTCTTCCATAAAAAACAATTCGGTTTCACTAAGGGTCGTTCAACGACAGACGCAGGTGTGGCGTTGATGAATCACATCTTTGATGCGTGGGAGGAGGCGCAGGATGCCATCGGGGTTTTCTGTGACCTATCCAAAGCTTTTGATTGCGTAGACCACAAAACCCTCCTTCGTAAGATGATCAGATACGGTCTCAGTAATAAATCTTTAGAACTTCTTAGATCGTATTTAGCTAATAGAGTGCAGAAAGTTGATATTAATGGAGTTAAGTCACCCGGATCCGATGTTAAAATAGGAGTTCCTCAGAGTTCAATTTTAGGGCCGTTCCTTTTCTTAGTGTATGTTAATGATCTGCCGTACCTAGTTGAGAAATTGTCACAAATAGTATTGTTTGCGGATGACACTTCTCTAATTTTTAAAATCAAGAGAGGTCAATCTAATTTAGACGATGTAAACAATGCTCTTTCTAAAATTCTGAACTGGTTTAACGTAAACAATCTTATGTTAAATGCCAAAAAAAACAAAATGTATTAAGTTTTCATTGCCCAATGTCAAAAAAGTGGACACAAGTTTAACAATAGCTGGTGACAGACTAGACTTAGTTGAGACAACGGTGTTTTTAGGCATTACAATAGACTCAAAACTACAATGGGATCAACACATAGAAAAGTTAGCGGGTAGGTTAAGTTCAGCTGCATTTGCAGTTAGAAAAATTAGACAACTAACAGATGTAGAAACTGCGAGGCTAGTTTATTTCAGTTATTTCCACAGCATTATGTCATATGGTCTGCTACTATGGGGGCGGGCGGCAAATATAGAAACAATTTTTATTCTCCAAAAAAGGGCTATTAGAGGTATTTACAATTTACCTGCCAGACACTCACTACGTGAGTTTTTTAAGGAAATAGGAATTCTTACGCTAGCTTGCCAATATATATTCGATAACATAATGTATGTACGTAAAAACATAACTACATTTAAGCTAAACAGGGATATACATAACGTTAACACCAGAAATCGAAACAAAATTGCCTCATCTAGATTCAGATTAGCCAAGGTAAATACATCATTTGTAGGATTTAGTGTACGTTTTTATAACAAAATTCCTGAAAGTATTCTATCCCTGCCAGGAAATAAATTTAAATTTGTTATTAAAACTGCGCTGTGTAAAAAGGCATACTACAGAATAGATGACTTTATAGATGATAAAAACCCTTGGCAGTAAACCAATTCCACAACGAGCTAGTTATTGGTATTCTAATAATATATAGGGTTTAATAAATTTCATACATATGTACAGACGCTGTGATTGCATATCAAAACTATGCTATTATTATAGATAACTGACAAGAACTTTATCACACCAGTTTGCCAAAGGCCATGCGAATGGTGGCGCGGTGGCCGGGTCGCCTATCTCCCTCTAATATGGTTGAGACTGGTGATGGCTGACCTCTGCGTTACGCTCGTGAACGGGTGCCGTCCGTGTGTCTGGCCGCAGCATTGGTGTTTTATTACCTTTTAAGGATATTAAATGATGTATGACTTTGCAAGTATTTATTGCACTCATGGATCTTGAGATTCTTGGTATACGAACACTCATACCTAATTTGTATTAGCTTTAAGTTGATTTGAGAAAAGATGGTCAGAGTGGAGTTTTTTTTCGCTGCCTTTTTCTCCACTACAGACGGCCCTAAGGCAGCGGCTAACATTTTACATAACTGTATGTACATTGACATTCAACAAGCAGAATGTAAATTCTTTACGTTGAAATAAAATTTTTTGTATTTTTTTTTTTGTAATGACGTCGACAAGCTCCTGTACCTACAGTCAGTTCTAGAGGGTGAAGCAAAAGGAGCTATAGATGGTTTAGATACGACAAATTCAAACTATCAGTTAGCTGTCTCTACTCTCAAGGCTATAGATACGTTAAGCCCGGTACCATAACTGATGCCCATTATGCGGCATTATACAGAGTGAAAATGGTTGACAAGTCTATTTATGATTTTCGACGTGCGTTCAATGAGATTGAAAGGCATCTCCGTGTTGACAAGTCTATTTATGATTTTCGACGTGCGTTCAATGAGATTGAAAGGCATCTCCGTGTTCTTAACTCCTTAGAAGAGGACGTTAATCATAATCATTTAAGAGTCATTATAATGCAAAAATTCTCAGAAGAAATCATATTTAATAATAATAATATAACGTTTATTTCAGACTTTAAATCAAATCCATATTACAAACAAAGAGATACAAAAATACTCGTAAAATGTTAGTTACAAACACAGATAATTGCTTACACTATGTTAGTACTTATTATTACTATTTAAATGAATCCTGACCCAGTGGGTTAGGAAGCGACCGTCAAACCGGTCCGCTATGCACGCCGGGATGCCGCATGCCGTTGCCGCTGGCCCGCAGCCTGCTCAGTGCTGAGGCGCAGCGCTTGCGAAGTGCTGCGTGGAAGCCGTCGACACGGGCGCTCGCGAACATACTCGACGCCAATGCAATCACCAGCGGGGCAGCCGCAGCGGCACCCAGTGTGCGTTGTTGTATTGGACACGGAGGGCACTTAACGACTTGTGGGTGTATTTAATCCACAGGCTGCAAGTATATAGTGATGTACAGTATGCCCTAAACAGCGTGATTTTTACCTCCGCTGTACATCAACTAAACCTACGCGCTATCATGTTCGCTCTGGTTGCCAGTGCCCTCCTCTACCTTTCTATGTCTAAATCATCCTTCAAATCCTCTACAAGGACATGGCCAAGATATTTGAAGGATGATACCCTATTTAGAGCAGTTCCATTAATAAAAACAGGTGGCACATGATTTGGATACCCGCCCTGAAAACCATCATTTCACTTTTGTTTTCATTGTATTTTAGGCCATGCTTCTCGGCGTAATTTACACATATTTGTAACAACTGTCGAAGTCCTCGGATTGACTGGCTCAGCAGCACCATGTCATCTGCATAGCTAATATTATTAACGCAAATGTTGTCGATATAACAACCGACATGAGTGCTGCCAAGCTCGCCAATAAGCTCGTTGACATACAAATTGAATAATTTGGGCGATGTAAGTCCCCCTTGTCTTACCCCACATTCCAGTCCGTATGGTTCAGATAAATCGTTTGCCCGCCTGACTACATTTGTTTGGTTTTGGTACCAGCATTTGAAAATGTTGATTAGAACAGTCGGTAACTTAGCGTCAACGAGTTTTTTCCAAAAGATGCATAACCAAGTCGAATGCTTTTGATAAATCCAGAAAACAAGCGTATATCGGTGTCTTTCTATCCACATAATACCCAACAGTGTGCTTTACGCTTAATATTGCGCTTTCGGTAGACAGCCCGGGCCGAAAACCGAATTGCGCATCGTGCAATTTATAGCTACAGTAGTTGCCAACGATATAGGCCTGTAGTTCGACCTGCTTGAGATGTCTCCTGTTTTGTTTTTAACAATAGGAACTACATTTGTTTTGGTCATTTCATACGGCAAATATGAGTGACTCATACAAAGCATATATGAATTGCGCATAAAGATGGGAACCGAGACCAATACGATAGAAAATATTCGAAAGCACCTGGAACACATTATATCTGCACGCGAAGCTTCCAACAGGATGAAAGAGGACATATTCCAATCCGAACGGCCTAGTACCCGTAAAGCTAAGGGTGAAAGATTCACATTGGAGGCACTACACGCTCAAACAGAAGGTCACACAAAGCCACGGTTTCCATTGAGGAAACAATTTTTGTCTCATCATCAAGACCGAAGTAGATTTCCAAGAAAACGCAATGACGACAAATCTTACACAGAAAGGAGATACTCGCACAATAATACTAATAAGAATGGTAATGAACGGATGAGACAATATACTAGAGAGATACACAACCTACAAGAACCATAAACAAAGAGAAAAAGACCTACATGCATCTTCTGCGGACACGAACATTTCAATGATGAGGGCAGTATTGCTAAGACGTCTGTCTGACGAGTGTCTGTCTCGAGGGCCACTTCTTTTGGAGGATCTGACTGGCTTACTAATTCGTTTTCGCGAACATCGTATAGGTTTAGTAGCTGATGTGGAGAAGGCGTTTTTACAGATAGGACTGCAGGACAAAGATAGAGACGTTACACGATTTTTGTGGCCCAAGAACTTAAATGACTACCTGTCTCCCGAAAAATTGATGCATCTTAGATTTAAACAGTGCCATTCGGAGTGATTTCAAGTCTTTTTAAATGCGACAGTACGTTATCATTTGAAAAAGAGTCATGACATCGTTCACAAGCAGATTGCTCAAGATCTTTACGTTGGTAATCTCGTCAGCGGAGCAGTGTCAGTTAACGGAGACATGCATGCATAATATTTATCAGAGTTCCAAACGTGCCTTTGACGACCTCTCAATGAACCTCCGTAAGTGGAACTCTAATTCAGACGAATTTTTAAAATCTATCCCCACGCAGTATCGCAGCCGAGAGAAAAAAGTTATGAAAGTGTTGGGTTTAAATTGAGATCTCGTAAATGACACACTAAGTTTAAAATTCGATCTAGCAGCGAAGGACGTGGGTCAATTAGATACAAAAAGAGAAGTCCTCAGGCTTCTTGCGTCAGTCTTTGATACATGTGGATTTTCGGTCCCACTTGTGCTACCGATCAAGTTATTTCTTCAGAACCTGTGGCACCAAAAGTTCGAGTGGGATACGAGACTAAGTGAAGTAGCTCTTGAGGAACTGAAAACCGTAATGGAGAGCTTAAGCTATGTTCACGGCATTAGCGTCCCAAGAAGTTTTAAAAACCTAAGCGAGTCCGACAGTGGTACATATTATTATGAACTACACGCTTTTGCAGACGCGTCGATGCAGGCCTATGCAACGGTAATCTATCTCAGGAGTGTTAGCGAGAGAGATATTAAATTGAACTTTGTTATAGGCAAATCTCGTTTAGTTGGAAAGCAGAACAGATGGATCTACAGATTCCAAAGCTGGAACTTTTGGGTGTTTTGATTGGTACTAGGCTTATCAAGACTTTGTTAAACTCACCGCGCCTAAAGGTGAACCACCTGTACTTATGGACGGATAGTCAGATTGTTATGAGCTGGTGTAAATCAGAGAAACTGCTTCCACCTTTTATAGCAAAACGCGTAGATGAGATTAAGCGAACAGACTGCCCCAAGGCAGCGGCTAACATTATACATAACTGTATGTACATTGACATTCAACAAGCAGAATGTAAATTATTTACGTTGAAATAAATTTTTGCGATTGCGAAGCGATGTACGCATAAGATACTCGTACGTTCCATCACAGCTTAATCCAGCCGACATTGCGACCAGAACAAAAGCTTGTCAAGAGGACGTAGAACGTTGGTTAAATGGGCCCGATGTTCTGTATAATAGCGGCGACAAATGGCCTGTGAATTCAGCAGGATTAATACATAATCATGATCTTGTACATAATCTTTTGGCTGAGCAGGGTCCTACGGAATCCTCACAAGATGAGAATGGTAACTCAGAAGCACCGCAGCAACACACTACTCGGAGCGTTAATAAACCCGAAATAAGACCCCAATCCAACTCCATGGATGTAGACCCAGAGACAGCCGCGCACAATCACGTCAGTAAGTTACGACAAATACCAGCAGAATGTTTCCCGAGAGAACTTAAGGGTGATTCCAATAGGGCACTTTGGAAGGTAGGTCGGATTTCAACGATATTTCAAGGGAAAGATGGCAAAATTCGTTTGGCTAAAGTAACCATTTCTCCGAATGAAACCTTGACTCGATCCATAGCTCACCTCTATCCGCTTGAAATTCAAGGATCCGCCGACACTTCTCAGGCCTTAAAAAAAGGTGAACGCAACGAAACCGAAACACCAGTTACTGACTCAGGTTATACTCAGATACCAAACTCAGGTGCCAGATCTCGGGCGAATGATCAGACTCTCAGACCATCTCAGACAGACAATTTCTGTGACCGTGCACAGACTACTCTCGATACTTCAGATCACGTCTCGGCGTCAACCCAATCGAGGAACACTCAGCTCAGACCAACGCGATTAACAGCTCAGAAGGCGACGGAAAAGATAAATATGTGGACAGCGAATTTACTCAGCATCCTGCAAACTGATGAAAGCGATTTATTTAATTAAATTTGCTAGAAAGGGTTATTTTTACAATTAATCAGAATTTTATTATTTGTTAATTAAAGTTGATTGTATCATTTCTGTCATTTATCTTGTGTTTCTTTTGGTGTCCCTCAAGGTACTATAATTTGCCCAACCCTATTTATTTTTTTGGTAATTTTTTCTCGTGTGGGGAGTGTCGCGAATGTATGCGATTTTTATGCTCATATTTTTATTGGGGGTAGTTATATTTTTTACCGAGGAGCGCACGAAAATCCGCCGCGCGGGGAAGACAGACAGCTACGAGCGACCAACCAAGTGAGCGCTGTTCTGAGGAGACTCAGGTATTTATTCTCAGAATATGTATTTATCTCGATCTGGCTGCATACCATTTATTGAGTTGTGTTTCTAATGTTTGAACTAAGTATGTGTCAAGTTCAGTGTCATAGCAATGCTCAGTGTCCTGCTACATGTGATGATCGTGGTCAACTGGCCAGTGTAGTGATTGCGATGCTCAGTATCTCAGATGTTATCAACCAAGGGGTTGCTCAGTGATCTCAGTAAGTGTGGAAAGGGGTCGCTATTAGGGGAGGTTGGAGGCGACGAGGAGGCCGGCTCCGATAACGCTCAGTTGATGCTCAGTTTGTGATGAACGGTGCTCAGTTCATGCTCAGTCGATGCTCAGTGGAAGCTCAGCTAAAACTCAATAGTGCTCAGTAAAACCATGACGTTATCATTCTTAAGTATCATCCAAGCAAGAAGAATGGTCCTAGTATTTGATATTTGAAGAATCTTCGCCAAATCATATTTTTATTTTAACTTGGCTCAGGCAATTGAAGGAAATTGGCGACAACAAGTGTGTGGCAAGTAAGTAAAATAGGTACACTGTAATTAGCTAAGCCTATATTTCATCATCATTCATCATCAACCCATTATGTCCCCACCAAGGGGCACGGGTCTCTTCCCTGGGGAAGGTATAGGCCATAATCCACCACGGGGGCAAAGTCCGGATTGGTGGAGGCTTGTAAGACTAGTGGCTGGTCTACTCTCAGAAGTTTTCAAGCCGCCCTAAGACCTCTGACTTGGCTTAACGACTGCCATCTATCGACGGCAGCCGGCACCAACTGCTTAACGTGCCTTGCGAAGCACGGAACCGGTCGGAAAAATGCCACTAGCGTTAGTCATAGATGGTCACCCATCCATGCACTGAACGCGCCCTATGTTGCAACACTGTGGTATTTTGGACGATTGGATTTTATTTCGAAGGAGTAGGAAGAACTTGCCACGGTCTTGAGTCTAGGCAGACCTCTGTGTTATTTTGTTCTGTCGCGCGAATGTGGTCAAATAATTGAATAATAAATCTGCGGGCCGCAGTCGGTATCATGGTTATGGGCGGGGAGGTTTCATTCAACAGTGGAATCAACCGCCGAGTACGATTTGGATACGATTCTACACTAGACTAGATAAATATATTGTATGTTCAAAGAGATAATATTTTTTTGCTTTTTATTAAAAAATGACGTACAGTGACGTCCTTGATTTCTCTCCTGAAAAAGGATGCATCCTTGTCAGGATGCCACTCGCAGTAATAATTGTCAAATTGGACTCCGCTGTTTAGGCTACGCGCGGTTACAAAGAGACATACACTAAATTTTATTCAAAAACATAAATAAATACACACCTTTACTTTCGCACTCGGGTGCTTTACAGATCGTCAATATAGTAATCCTATTAGGGTGCTGTATGTTTCTTCTTGAGGTAGAATTCCGTAAACCTTCTTCATTTCTTCAAGGCGGTGAAAAAGAAAAAGTAGTAAAGCATATTACAAACCGATCGAACTCTCGTTTTATTCATGAACTTAGACCATGTCTTGGAGAATCCGGATACGTTCTTTAGCTTTTGTAGTTCTTCCAAGTCGACTAATTACGCTCGATAATTGTCAGTGTTCAATCCCACGCAGCGCTATTCAGAGTCGAATGAGCGGTTCTCCAATCGATTAACCCATGATAGTTTTTGTTGGGCCAAGGCCCTATCCTGCAAGAAGTGGTCGCGCCAGAATATTCGATGTTATTACCGTATAAGACTAAATTAAACGCAGCTACGTGGCACGTTTGCAATCCTCGTTTACAACATATCGAAGAGCTGACATTAACTTTTATGGAGATAGTTCTTAATAATCAAATACCAATGCCGATTGTACACTAATACTCTTTTTTATTATTTTATTATAAACTAGCTTTCGCCCGCGACTCCATTCGCGTGGACTTTAGTTTAAAATTTTGCAACCCCGTTCACTCTCTTAAGGGTTAAATTTAGAAAAACGCCGAAACACGTGTTCAATCAATTGTGTTGAAGAGTATTTATTTCAAGTTTCAAGAAAATCAGACAACATTTTTTATACCTCCCATACAAATTTTGGCAACCCATTTCGCCCCCTTAGGGGTTGCATTTAAAAAAATCCGTTCTTATTCCTTGCCTACATTATATATAGATCCTCTGTGCAAAATTTCAGCTTCCTAGGTCAAACGGCTTGGGCTGGGCGTTGATGAGTGAGTGAGTCAGTCAGTCAGGACTTTGAATTTTATATATATAGATTATTATCATTAAATTTATAGTGACATAGAGTAGGTAAATTACATAGAATAGTCAGTCAATTGATTTTGTTTAAATATTTTTTTATTTGCCTGTTGCTTTTGTTTGACATTATATTGTGTTACTCGTACTTGTCTATTTATTTTGTTTATTTTTTTTCTTCTTCTTTAATTGTTAAGCAAGGAAACAGTTGTGTGTGAGTTAGGGCCCTGCCTCACCGGGACGCCATGGCCACGTCGCCGGTTACGTATCCAAGCAGATTGAATTGAATAGCGACGTCGCCAACAGTCGCCAAGTGAGTTAGGCACCATACATTTCAATATTAACTGCTTGGATACTGTCGCTGGCGACGTCGCCATGGCGTCCTAGTGAGACAGGGCACTTACTTTCATGTGTAATGTAAGCAAAAACAAAAGAGTTGCCCAAAATCTGGCACACTGCTGGAGCATAGAGAAACATGAATCTGTCTACGTCCGAAATGGTTATTTATGAGTAATGCTATATGTGAATGGCTTGACCGATTCCTCGCTCATCTGCCTCCTTTGTCATACAATTACTACTCGTGTAAAAATGAGTTTAACCTCGGCGACCCGCCACGGGCGAGCGCGCGCGCTGAATGCCTGTCGTTTAGGGACCTGATTCGGACGCAAGCATCTGTGATTTATAGCCGCGGTGCGATTGAGACATCACAGGCGTATTGTGGCGATCCTTTCACGCACACTCACATAACAGAAACTATAGGTACAGCCCCGTCAAATGTTCGAACAATAACTTTCGTAAGCACTGCACATTTAATAACTCACACTAATTATTAATTTGACTTTCGGTCAAATGTTACTGAGAATGGAATAACTCAATCCCGAATGGACTGGGAAAACAAAATAAAAATTCTTCAAATGCACGTAAATATCTTGCAGTTTACGTTATTTATCTATTTAAATAATAGATTTATTCATGACACATATAAAATCTTCTGTTCAGAGTTGCAAAATAGGAATAATCTACATACAATGGCCGGTTTCACATTCGACGATAACCGTAAAGACACGACAACGTTGAAAGAAAGAAGAAAGATAAAAAAAGGTGTTTGAGTTCTAATCTTCTACTATGATCTGCAGAATAGGCAGTAACTTATCACCAGTTATTTTATTGTCATATAAGTAATTGTGATCAGGAATTATCTACAACATGAATGTATGTACGTATTATTGTTGATATTAGTTTATTTTTTATTTGTATGTTATCATTTATGTAGGTTTATCTATCATTTTTCTCCCCAACCCCTCCTCCTATAGGTTAATGTATTTCCTTATTATATCTCACCTTTTTCTGCGCTACCTGTCGCCAGTCTCTTCAACAACAAAGATTTGCTGGAAGAGAACGCTTCCTGCATTAACGCCCTTGTACATTTATTTTGTAATTGGTGCAATAAAGAAACAAAACAGTTCAGTATATGAAACTAGCAATCCGACGATTATCGTGTCGTTACGGCTATCGTCCAATGTGAAGCCGGCAACGTGCGCTCTGATTGATAGCACCGTTGCGGCACCACACCAGGCAAAGATAAGGCAATTGATTGCCGATGGCTTTGTTTAGCTCGGAGCGACTTTCACCCGAGATGGATTTGCGCGTACCTACTCGGCGCGCAAGAGACAAAAGGCATGAAAGCCTGCGGTTCTAACTTGAAGACGACAATACTGAAAGTGGACTCGTTTTAGCCCAATACAACGTGTAACAATATCTCTACAAATACGGCTCGAAGGCGGCTAACATATATAACAAACAAATTGTAAATTATTTGCGTTGATATAAATTATTTTGATTTGATATGAACTTCCACACAATCACTAAGAATAAAATATACGTAGAAGAGAATGGAATATAATGAAAATAGTGGATAGATAATATTAATGGACATTCGTTTACAGCGAACAATGATTTATGCAGGATCCCGCACCGTGCTAGAGTCGCGAATTTCGTAAAATTACATACATAAACCGATATTTTTTGAGTCTGAGTAAAAACTTGTTTTTTTTTTGTTTCAAGAAAAATGTGCCTCATTTTAGATTTATCTAACTCTGCTGATTATGGTTCTGTTTGTGATCCTCTGGTCAACCACATAGGACGTTTTTACTCTCTGCATGTTCTAGCGCAATAAAAGCAAAGCCATCATGAATTCCTGGATGAAATACAACACCGACTCCACATTAGCATCTGCGCCTCAACATCGATATCCATTCATAACTCCGTCATTCCAGACGTTAGATTTATACGCATGTGCCAAGAGCAGGCCGATACGAAACGATCGCTCAATGAGTAGCACGAGACGTGTATCTTTCAACATTTACGGTCTTATTTAATTTTATAAAAAAGGGAAGTAATGCCTCTCTTACCTCCGGTTTCTCGAACGCTACCAGTCTGTTAAACTATTGTTATCAGTTGTCAAAAGTGCATACAAAAAAAACAACTGACAGCTGTTAACAGTGGATTAACAGACGGTTAGCGTTCGAGAACCCGGGGGTTAAATTAAAAATTTTAAATTTTCTCGATTCATAACAATGGTTTTCCATTGTTATTTTCAAGGTCAGGTCTGAAAGGGTTAAACGTATAATGCAACGTTCATGAAGAAATAATTGTAAGCAATGCTTTGTGTTTTGTATGGTATGTCGCGCTAAGCTAAACTACAGCGTCCGTCTGTGCCAATCTCTTCTGTTCAGGGTCTGAAACAGATCTTCTGTCCTGTGCAGACTCGCAACGTATGAAAGATTTTTCTATCAATAGAATGGAATTGATCTTTCGTTCGTATACGTGAGTAAATCAGAGTCAATGCATCACTCCCAGCGCTACAGAGGTCGAATAAAGGATTATCCTTAATACAAACGGACCTTCAATTGAAATAACCTACAAATAAAACTCAACTCAAGCCTGTATCATGGCAGGGTAGGCAGGGATCAGGGTCTGCCACTTGCTACGACTATAAATACTTTTAAAAATAGTAGTGTAGTCTGATAAGATTAAATTGAAATTGAAAAATATTGAATGATACACCACAACAAACCTTCAAGTTTAAAAATAACATGGAAAGCCTGATTACACACATAAAAATATAACAATAATTACACATTAAAAACATAATGATATAGTGTTACGACCATAAGGTGGTCTGTGTGTCGTGGTAGCAGAAAAGATTATTGACCCAGCATATGTCACGAATTCTCGGTTGAGAACCTGTGACGCTGATATTCTGTCGGAACCTATAAAAGTCACGAACGAACAATCAACGGCAGCAACCATGAAAACGAAAAATATGTGAAAAACATCATTGTTCAAGAGAATTTGTATGGGCCTGACAACTCACCGTTCCCCGCATCTTCAACTCTAGCGCGCTCAGGCTCGCGGCTCTGCGTATTTTTTGGCGGGAGTTTTGCGGAGTTTTCTAAGCATGACAAATTATTCTCAAACGTCCATAGTGCGACACTGAACACGCTGGGACATACACAAAGTCTCCAATTCACAAAATATATGCAAAGCACACTTAAAACAAGAAAACACAAGACAGAGCAAGTTCCTCTCAAGTTCGAATTTTCTCTAGTGAAAAATGTGCCCCGTCGCCGTCTCGCCGATAGGAGCGCAACGATTTGATGGTGACCGAAAGGCACCAATGCGAGTTTTCAGATTAGATCACGGATCGTCACCAGGACAACAACCTACATTTACTGTCTAAAATACGCGAATCATTCCAATGTGTTGTGAAAATTAAACGATACTTTTACACACGTACGAAACAATCATATAATTTATTAGTTTTAAATAGATTGTTACGAGTATTAAATTAGAACTCTAGTATTAAAACTACTACGCAGTTACTACTATTAATAAAAGTTCAGGTCAGTGGTAGGTAACATTGATAAACCTTAAACGGGGGTCCCGTTGCACAATACTCGTACAAATCTCACGGGCTGCGCAGGCGCACCGGTTCCGCCACTGCCCCGAGACTAGCTCGTGATTGATAAACGTGCCGTGATTGAGACTTTAATCACTCTGTGACTATATTGTAGAGGAGCCAGAAAGCCGGCCAAACTATTTTGTTCAATGAATTAATTTACCTTCCTTCGCGTTTAGTGTCGCGGCACACCTTTTTTGTTAAAAAGTATATCGTAATAGTCTTAAGTTTTTATGGGTCTTAATAGTCTTATCATGTCGTATATTATGTGTATTTGGTAGGTCTGAAAATAGGTAGTAAGATAATATGGAAAAACCACATTCGCCGGATCATCTAGCTTAATACCAATTTCGAACATAAGTTGTAAATTTCTGATATGAAACATTTTTTTATTTACTTTTTAGGCTTCAAACACCAAGGACAATAAGATACTTTTGAATGAATTCTAAAATACACCTTACGATTGGCGTTGTAACGCAGCAAATCGCAACTACAAACAAGTTAATTGAAAATTCCTCCATTTTAATTATGAATACTCGTAGTAGTAGACTTAACACGGATCCTTCGTTAGGATCTTGACACATTTACAGTTAGGACATTGACACAAGCAAGTATAAAAAGTTAAGTGTCATTTTATAGTGTTTAAAGCTTTTTATTGATTTACTAGACGAAAACCCAGCTTCGCTCGGGTCATGATGGTTACGAACCTACAGTTTCGTACGCGGACGAAAGGATGACTTCCTATGTTTCGATATTTCTCCAGTAGATATTTTTCTTAAATCGTATTTATCCAAATAACTATCACGTCTCTGTCTCAGAATCAAAGAACTTAGACTAAGGTCTAAGCAGGTCACAATGGATAACAGAGTGCAAACCTGACAGACATTGACATGTTTAATTTATTTTTAAAATACTCCATAATCCGAATTTTCTGCTTGTCAGTTGTTGACTCGGATGGACTTATTTTTTACGCTCTGCAATTTTATGTGCATTTCATTCGGGTCTACCGTAGACAGGTACGAAATTATTAACACAGATAACGGCAAAGCGACACCTGGTCGGTCTCTTCCGACGAAAAATCAAGTAAGTGTATCCGGAATGAAGTTAATAACATTTGTAGATGTTTAAAAAATATGTAGGTAAACGAGTTCACCCTGATAACTATGCTATAGGTTCTATAAGCAGTGGTGTTTCTGTTTCTAAATTTAAACTAAAAATGTATTTTAGAATGAATAAATGATATCTATGTCTTGTATGGGGCCGACTCTCTGCGTTAACCCGGAGCTGTCCTTTCAGATCATCCGTGTTATTAGAGCGTTATCGGTCGGCAGTTTAATGGCATTATTATGCCGACGCCTTCCTATTAAATGAGATGCTGCTTTTGGCGCCGATTTCCATGTAATGGGAGAATGATGACTGATGTGTCTATGATTTTATTCGTAAGTAGCAATACTGCAGATGTACTTTTGATTAATATACACATTACTATACCGGGAGGAGTAGACTGGTGCTGGACGTGCAGCAAAATACAACCCACCATCAAGAAAATCAACTTCGTGATTTTGAGAATACACAAGGTTATTTCTAACGTGTGTAGTCCCTGAAAAGTGTCGGTTAGAGTTTGTAATTTGCGACAAAGTTTATTCTACGAATTCTTAAGATTGTTTAACACTCAACTAAATTTGTTTTCGTTCAATTTTCCATTTTGAAAATATTAATTTCAAGGTGTTTTGCATGTAAGTACATGAAAGTACCTACAGACGACGCATTAAACTATTACTAAGGAGTGATCCCTCTCGATCGGTTGCCAAAGGATTCGTGAATGAAACGGCATCGGCAGCGTCTCATTTTTGGCAATGCGTCAAAATATCGTGGCAGTTCGTCGACCCGGGCTCGATAACCGGAGAGGAGCGGGTTCGGTTCCGCGGATCCGACGCCCCCATTCTTAAAGGTCACGACGAAATGTAGCACCGATTTTATCTGGGTCCGATATGATTGACGCGCGACGCGATGCAGGGTGGGCGCAGAAGGCCATATCAAAACAGGACGAGACGAATTAAATTCAGAAATCCTACAAAAAGCTTTAGGTGTATTTTCGATAATAAATTGACAAGAGTGGATCTCCACTACTGGGCCGATAGCGAAGCTGACTTTGCTTCAAATACATGCCAATTCTAATACATGCAAATTTTGGCATGAAACTTAAGTTTTTCTATTAAATATCTCAATAACGTAAGCTCGCAATAGCTCTACAATTTTTTCAGGCTTAAATTTTCCAACCGTATTACAATAACTAATATAAACAATCTCGTGTCAGTATCTGTTATCAAACTTCTGCACTGCGGGATTTTTTATATTTGTTAGGTCTGAGTTTAGATCGTAGGCGCATTAATAATATGACAAAACGACGTGAAACTCAGTGTAATCTTGACTTTTTTTTTTTAAAGTGCTGACCGGAATCTACTTTGGAGCATTTCTTGAGTCAGTCTTCTTTGCCTTCTTCAGTTACGTTTGTGTATCAGAGGCATTGATGCTACATTATGAATGACACTCTTCGATGATGTCGCGGCTAATGTTATCGCGGCGTGTTGGGTTCGGGACAGGATTTATTGGGGCGTCGTATCAATGGATCCCTTGTTGTCAATGGGCTCTATCATTGACCCACAGTTCAAAGGAAGGTTACTACCGCTACTTTTTAACTAGGACCTGACTACTCAACTGTACAGAATTTTCGTATGAGATAAATTTTGTAAATATTAACAAAGCTCAATCAAGCTCACAAAATAAAGACTCTCTAGTAATTATCTGTAAACGCATAATGTCGCCAGACATAATTCTTAAGAATCTGCGCACGTCTGGAAGTTAAAAGAGTAAGTTTGAAGACTCCCCACTCGGAAAGCTGAAATATAATCCTCTTTGAATCCAGTCTCAAAGCAGGAGCTGCAACGTACCATATTTGAGCCCGTACCACGTCCGGTGGAAAGGCTGGTACTTCTGCGTGGAGGGCGGAGGCCTATGCCTCCTCGGGTGCGCGCATATGGGCGTGCAGCAGATAGAGTAGAACCGCTTGTCACGCATCTTCTCCGCTGCCTTGATGCGCTCGAAGGCCGCGCGGCCGGCGCAGCGGCGCGGGCCCAAGGCTGCGCCCCCCAGTGCCACCGCCAGCGCCACCACCACCACGGACCACCGCATTGCACGCCAGCAATGTCATCTATACGCGCCTCGAGCCATAGGTCAGCTGAGCGGAAAAAACTTCGCTAGTTCAAGGCCGGTCAATTAGCATGTCTATCCGACAGACGCATTAACAACGCACAACTTTTTGCGAACAAAAAGTTTGGTGTTTCGCTAAAACGAACTCCTTATTTCGAATCCAATTCGCACATCACAATTATGAGCTCGAGTGCCAACTGGCACATTAACTACCTTCACTACAGAGGCAATTATTTCGCACTTCGGACAATAAAATGTTTCCCGCGCGTATTTTAGTTCGCGTTCACAAAGTTTTGCTCAGGATAGTCCGGTCCGTTCGGAGCGTACGCGCTCTCCGGCGACGCCACATAGACTGCCGCGGCCGGCGAACGCTCCAGCGGACAGATCAGCGCGAGGAAACGCAAGAAAGCTCCGGAGGACGAACGTTAGGCTGTTGGCTAGCCAAATCACCATAATAATTATGGTTTAGTTGAACAGTTCATTTATTTAATTCGACTGATTTATGATTTCATTCAAAGTTTCCTGTAACCTTTAGAATTATTGGTGAACTGTTAGCTCACCATAAATATGTTTTTAAACGGTTCTTTTCAAGGACATAACGCAACTGATTACCCCTAAAAGTATTAGGTTGTTTGGATTTCGTAAGTTTTACTAGAGAAGCACAGCGATCCATTCGCAAGGTGCCCAACATGTACCACCGCGAGAACTTAGCCAATTTCCAAATCAAATGCGACCTACCAACTAGTTTACCACCAAGAGTTCTCTATCGGAAGCGAAGTCGGTTCGTGTCTAGAAGCCATGTTAGCGCACCGGGTGTCGGCGCGGGTCCACTAATTAGGCCGCGGCAGGTTCCCAGATTGCAGCCGATAAGCTGTGATAACATGCCGCGGGTGGTCGCCCGCACGGCGACGCGCGACGTCCGAGCGTCTGGCTGCAGTTGCGTTGCGACATGTGTCATTGTCGCATAGTCGACGTCGTGGAGCTTTTAACTCCTACGGAAGCCGTTCAACAACAGATTTAAACTTCTGTCCGTAGTTCGCGGCAGCTTCCAATAGAGATTATTTAAATTGTAGAGCCGTCAGCGGGTTAAAACTTCTCATGTTCGTATGTTTACCCTTGTTGAACCCTTAAAAGCAGGAGCTGTAACTCTGGTCTAGAGCCTTATTTAAGGAGCCTATAAGCGTCTCACTGTAGGGCACACGCCTTCTCTCAGAGAGAGTATGGGTTTTAATCACCACGCGTGCCCACCGCGGATTGGCGCTGCCTCACGATGTTTTCCTTCACGGTGGTATTGCTACTATAACTTCACAAATGTACATAACTTAGAAAACAAAGTCATAGGTACATACCCACACTGGGAATCGAACCTGGGTATCCGGCTTCAGAGTCCATTGTCCTACCCACTGGGCTACAACCACCACAAAGCCTTCTAGTGGAACGTATACGAGTACGTTACAGGGGAACAATTTGTATACAGGCTGCTCTCTATGTCATGTAAATGGCAAAATCTTCTTTCGCGAAGGCTTTTGATACAATCATAAGTACAGACAAAACACTTTTGGGGACGCAAAAACTATCTTTAACAATGGTTGCATCGTGGTGGCAGCTGAGGACTCGGAGTAGCCTGGTACCGTCCAGGGTGGTCCGCCGGCAGGCAGCAACCCTGCTGGCACTCGCGTGAGCCGTCAGGCTCTCCGCTGACGGCCGTAATAAGCCGTCATTACCTGCCATGCCGCAGACGCATTTATTATATTACGTCCACCAGTTATCATAAGCAGACGCGACTTGTGACTTCGTTCACTGGTTGTTTACCAGCAACTCGTTTCTGTTTGCATATTTTTTGTCATCAGACCGTGATTTTGTTCGTGCATTACAGTAAAAGACAGATTCGCGACAGAGTTACGCACTTGGCATGTTTTTCGTTTTCATTAAATTTTTTTTTTATGTGATGGCTGACACCCAAAAGTTATTTCATAGGGGCGTCAGTGTGTGACAGATGATTAAATCCGATTACTGCTTTGACTGTATAAGTTCTAAAATCTTGTTTTAGATAATAATCCCCAAAATATATTAGAGTTACCTGCACGCGGTTTAAAAAATGTGTTAAGCTGTGCAAAAAAGCTTATTATAAAATCGACGTTTTAGTAGACAAAGAAAGCTGGTGTTAAACAGTGATTCATATTAAAGGTTCACGGCTTCACCGATTCTTATGATTTATATTTGAAAAGCCTGAAAGTAGGTCGTTGGCTAATTAACACGGCGTAATATAAAAAATCAGTCTAAGTCTATTTATTTTATTGTATAATTTATTTATTTTATTTTTTCATTGATTTGGAACACTTTTCCAGGGGAATTAGCTCCCAGGATTTTAAGTGTGTCCCATATTATTTAATGTTTCAAACGCTTTAAGATGACGTCTGTTTTTCATCGAATGTTGTGATCTGTGTTAGCAATGCATAATGTGCTGATCTATGAGAATGCAAATCTACTCTCAAGGTAGAGTTACCAGTATAAAAATTTTGCATCTATGCACTCTAGGTTATACCCATGTTACTCACTGTATTGTTGCGGGCATTTTGTAATTAATTTGCAGTGACTTTCAACACTGTATGGAAACTGTTTAAAAGTGAAGCCAATTTAATAGGTCACATTTGACACTTCATCAAAATTCATCAACGTAACCTTGTAACGCAGGGCACACAATATTATTTATTTTTCAAAGTTAGAACTGCACAATTGCTTCACTTTTTTCAGTTAATAATACATATTTATTGTAATAATGTCAAAAGAAGGCATTATTACAATTTACTTTGACTAATAAACCATTCTAAACTTAATAAACAATGTTTGTCCTAATAAACTGAACTTCATCACAAGGTTATGTCGGTCAACCCTTTTTGTTTTTAAAAAGTAGGGATGTTACCGTAAAAATCGAAGGAATCATCAGTCTTCAGTTGAATTGAATGCAATGATTACCTGTAAAGGAATGTATAGTCATACATGATTCCACATTGTGATAATTTTATTAGTAGATTGTACAACTAGTACGCATCACATAAAGACGAACTTTTATAGCATGAGAAGTGAAAAACATTATTAAATTATTCTTTTAATAATCTAAAAAATACAAACATAATTGAATATAAACAAAATCCGTTTCATTATATATATTTTTAATCCTGTTTTTCTGCTAATAGCAGAATAGGCAAAGGACTTTCGTCCGTGCAGTCAGTTCTAACGTTTTTCATTTTTCTGTATCTGAAGACAACTTGTCAATACAGGTAATTCTTTGTAGAAGGCCAAAGTTAAATCGTTGTTGTGTTTTATAAATATCTTTTTCGTGTTGAGGCCGAGAGCAAATCTTTGTAAAAATTTTTTAGACGTATTTTTCTTTTTAAGGCCTAGCCCCGTTTCATTATATTATTACACTTTTAAGCAAAAAAAAAACTCGTAGAATGTTCTTGGCAAAGTCGTCGAGAAGACAAAGAAAATAATTTTCGATTATTTTGAACGAGATGTGAGATAGACAACATTATCGAAGAAGAATTAATTATATCTCTGAGAGCGGACAGCAGTGATGACGATGACAACACTCGTTATAATTCTATTAGTTCTAGTGATCAAATGCATTTTTTCTTGGTTAAATTATATACGTGTCTTATTTTGTTATAAAAATGTAGATTAGACAATAATGGGACAAGGTTTTGATTAATAATTGTTTATTGATTTGATTTTCAATGGAACTCAATTAAAAGTACAGTACCTATACGTACTCTTTCACAATAGCTGCATTCGATTCACAAATGTTTGAAGTCCGTATCGATTCATTCGACTTAATCGATGTTTTTTTGCAGGTCACCTCACTATGAAGCTAGGACTGACACATGTCAATTGTGGCCTATTAAATTGGCTTTACGTTTTTATGTCCTTTGAGTAAACAAACAAACCAACTCACAGTTTATCGCTAGGTGAAGATAATTTGAGAAGGATAACAAACGACACAGGTGCATCATACCTGTGTCATTGCGCTGCACGGCTGAGATTATAGTGTTTAGGAATAAGTAGCAGGCTGATGTTACTTGCGATTTACTTAATTAGTATCAGTACTTCCGTCGGAGCAATGTTAATGCTGTCTGCCTAGTTATAGATTTTTGGGGATCCGTACCAAAAAGGTGCCAACGGGACTCTCTTACTAAGCCTGCCCGCCTGTCTGTTCCTTAGTCTTGCCTTGTTTTCTCTTTTTGAACTAAACCTTTCATAAGTACTACACTTTAGAAAAGAATAAATGTGGAGTTTCTTCTCCACGTAATCTATTAATTGTGAAACCAACAACTTTGACGTTTATAAAGTAAACATTTTGTTTTATAGTGAATAAAATTTTCTGATTTTGTATTTGAATTTATTCACTTTATTCTGGGGAGGGCTATGTCCAGCAGTGGACTAATATAGCCTGATGATGATGATGATGATTCTGGATACACTTACTTGTTTTCTCTTTATCGTATTAACGGGAATGCTACACCTGGTGTGATTAGACAAAGAAATATACAAAGCAAAGTGTTCTATTTTACTTTATATCTTATCTAATATACAAAATCTCGTGTCACAATGTTTGTAATTGAACTCCCCTGACACGGCTTCAACGATTTTTACGATTTTTTAGGTTAATTAATATAGCTAAGCAACGTTTTCCAGTTCAGCTAGTAATTTAAAGGAATGTTGTGTCACAGTGTTTGCTATCCAACTCCTCCGAATTGATTTACCGATTTTTTCGATTTTTTTTTGTTTATATTTGATAGGACTGATAAATAGATCGTAGGCTAATTAATACGGCAAAACAGCGTTGCTTGGGTCACCCAGTATTTTATTTAATTTGATGGTGAGGAAACCTACATGCACGACTACGACTCACACTTGGCTAGTTTATATAATAACTCAATATCAGCCAACTACTTATTTCTTTAACTAGCACTTATGATGCCACTAGACCTCCCTGGATGAATGGAGGAATTGAATGAAATGCAGTAGAGAGAGGCACAAGAGTGGTCAAGCAGAATTTGGTGGTTGCAACGCAATCATTGACAGGTTCATTGTATAAATAATAATAAAACAATAATAATAAAAATTCGTTTATTGTAAGAAAAGGATTATTGACATTAGTATCATAGCGCCTCCCACACTAGGCGCAGCCTGTGTCGCGGGTGACAGGTAGCTTACATAATATTTAATAATAATGGCAACGTCATCATCATCATCATCATCAGCCCACCGCTGCCCACTGCTGGGTATAGGCCTTTTCCCCCAAATGCCATTTTACACGGTCTCTCGCCATTCGCATCCACGGACCTTCCGCCGACTCAACGACATCGTCCGACCATCGCGCCGCAGTAAACATAAATAGTTTAATTTAATCATGGCCCATACCCCAAATAAATAAGTAGTTTTCGGAGTATGATTGTAGGCATGTAAAAAAGTAAGTATTGCTTTAATTTATCTAAAATATATATTACGAAATCTATTAATCGGCTTTTGTATACAATTAAATCTATAATGGACAGGTGAACTAACCAACTTCAGAAAGTTGCGGTTTACAGAAAGGGACTAGCGGGTCGGGGTATTAGTAAATGCATAGCAGAAGGCTTTCTTCTCATAAAAAGGACCCTTCAAAGTTCTCGACAGCTACATGAAACCCCTTGATAAATAAAACATACGCGAAGCTAACGGCATTGAAATCGTGCGAGCAGTTAACTTATTGCCTCCTCTGGGATGACGGCTTATGTGGTCGAATACAGTCCTAACGAATAGTATTAACTCAGGGGTCACCACTGTGACATGAATGAACGAGGTTATAAGTACCAGGCGGAATAAAAACAATGAGTCAGATCTCTAGGAGCTGATGTGACCCAGTGTCGATGTGGGGACGGTGTGATGCGATACTCAAGTACAGTCGAACACAGCAGAATACCAAGAATATCCGTGTGATAATGGATCTTTGGAATGTGCATGGCAAGGTCGAAGGAAAAGAGAAGACCTAGAAGAATGGTACATGCATACATAAGCTCAAGCCTGTATCCCATATAGGTAGGTAGAGACCAGGGTCCTGGGTCCTGGGTCCAGGGTTGCCACGATCCTGACAGAACACTTTCGCTTCAACATTTTTTACCAATGGTACCTACTGATTAACAATCATGTAATAAAAATTCAGAGTTGTAATGAACTAAGTGCAATTGCCAAGAAAGTGTAGCAAACTTAAAATTATGGGGCAACCTACGGTTTAGACGCGGAATGTCTGCGAAAACATTGTCTAGTTTTTAGCATTGAGATAAAAACTTTGGAAGTATGTAACTAAATTGTCATCATTTTTAAATGTATTTTTTTTTTGTTTTTAAAATAAACAATTTGATTTGATTTGAATTGATGCCAGGCTTAGTCAACGCCTGCCATAAAATGCTGTCCTTTCCAATTCAATGATTGCACAGGACATTAAATGCAGGTTGATGTTTTGCAAATATGCCCATCTGCGTACTAAGCTGTGTGTCGGCATGACTTGGGAATTTATTAGACAGAGGGCGTTTGTACGGGCTTAGCATGTATTTTGGCGATGTTGGTGCCGTAGACCTTAAGAAGACGCTGGTTGCCGAAGAAGCACAGAATTACATATAGTACATATAGGGTCTCTACCCGTGCCCCTCGGTGGGGACATAATGGATTGATGATGATGAGATGGTGGTCATCCAGTTATTATGAACGCAAGTAAATAATACAATTAAGGTCAAATTACAACAGGTGCTCACGTTTGTAGGCAACCGTAGTTCCAACTGTTTACACAACATTTAACCCGAGTGGATGCAAATGAACTAACGAAAAAGCCGATGCAAATTGCTCTCAATTGCGTGATACTCGTAAATGATTGGGAGTGCTAACGCGTTTGAATTGACGGCTCCCTTGATAGTGCTATAAAACATCGCCGGGGATGTAATTACTTTTGTTTATTTTATAGGCTTTTTAATCAGTGGTGCCTGCCTCGCGTAGGATATTAAATGTTCAATGAATCAAGGCACGATTTCTGACATCTATTGTCATTACCAGCTATTGCGAAATGGTAGAGCGACTTTCAAATTATGTATTGTGGCAACAGTGGCTTCTCAGCACAAGATTTTTGTTAATCTTGCTAGGCTCTATGTCTATGCAAAAAGAAATTGTTTGTGGCTCCTCATCATCAACCCATCATGTCCCCACCAGAGGCACGGGTCTCTTCCCTGAGGAAGGTATAGGCCATACTCCACCAAGGGGGCCAAGTCCGGATTGGTGGAGGCTTGTAAGACTAGTGGCTGGTCTTACTGTCAGAAGTTTTCAAGCCGCCCTAAGGCCTCTGACTTGGCTTAACGACTGCCATCTTTCGACGGCAGCCGGCACCAACAGCTTAACGTGCCTTGCGAAGCACGGAATAGCTCGGAAAAATGCCACTAACGTTAGTCATAGACGGTGACCCATCCATGGACTGAACGCGCCGTATGTTGCTTAACCTTCGTGATCGTTTAAGATCAGTCAGACAGCCCAGGCTACGAGCGATTCCTTTGTGGCTCCTACTGACACCAAAATAGGTAAAACTACAGTGCCTTCTTCTGTCCATCTGTTTATGTGCGTATCATGTGGAAACTTGTTGAATCTTTTGAAACAACTCGTACCTATGTGAGGCTAGCGTTCTACCACAGCCATCGGTGACCCATCCATGGACTGAACGCGCCGTATGTTGCTTAACCTTCGTGATCGTTTAAGATCACTCAGGCAGCCAGGGCTCACCATAACAATGTTTTTTATAGTTATTTTCAAGGTCACAACGCAACTCATTAACCCCCGGTTTCTCGTACGCTAACAGTCTGTTAATCTACCGTTAAAAGCTGTCAGTCTTTTTTGTATGCAATTTTGCCGACTGACAGCTGTTAACAGTGGACTAACAGACTGTTAGCATTCGAGAAACCGTAGGTTACTGACTTTGCGCGCGGTTACCTACACCAGAAATAGGAACAAAAACAACCGTTTGTGCGATGACAAATCGGCCACCAGCGCCGAGCACCAAGAGGCGCATTTTTCAGCGCACGCGCCGCGGCTAGGCTTATCGGGCCGCAGCATTGTGGGAGAGGCGAGCAGGGTGCGCGGGATTCATGGGGCCGCAGATTAGATTGCGGCTACACGGCGCGGCCGCGCCCGCCGCCATTGTTGGTAATGAATGGAGCCGTGAACTTGGCGGTACGGCTCGGGTGACCGAGGATTGGACCGAAATACGTGAAAGTGCCGGCAAAAAATATATTCAGAAAGACATAATAGTTGATTGTTCACCAAGGGCGCAAACTAAATTTTTGTGTCGAGGTTGTGAAATTGAATCCAGAGCGAACTGGCGAGGGCTTTAACTAAGAATTTGCGCCCGTGTAGAACACTCTGCTTTTCACTACCATCTGAGAGGAATGAAAATGGTTAGGTAAGGTACTTGCGTTACAATTTCAAATATTTGACAATTAGGTACTTAAAAGTTTTGCAGCAAAGAGTTTGGAAGTTCAGTAAGTAGTTCCAAACTCGGTTTTAAAACTTATTGCTTGGGTTGGAGCGAAATAAATATAGGACGAATCCTCAAGAGTGAAAGAAAAGTCCGACTTCTTAGTAAATGAGTGCATTAGTATATAAATTCAACATTGGATTTTGAGTCTATTTACTGAAAGCTGAAAGGTACCTAAAGGTAAATAGATTCAAACCCCAATTTTGAGTCTATTTACTTTGATGCATCTTAGCTTGAACAACAGCGTGTTTTGGGTCCTAAATTTGGGCATCAAAATGCATCATTTCGAGCAGATGGAGTGAAAAAACATTTTGAGGTTAAGATAAGGTAAGAATATTCAATTTATGACGACCTCTGTGACGCAGCGGTTGGCGCTTTTGTCTACCATGCAAGAGGGTTCGAATCCCAGCTGGTGACCAACAAAAACCACAGGTCTTGGATGTTTACATGTTTGTTATGTCGCTGCTTCTAGTTCCCATGACACAGGGTATCCTAGTGTGGGGCCAGAAGCAATCAATGTATGTGCCTGTATTTAAAAGTTTATGTTATGTGTTTTTTTCGCTGCCTTTTCTCCACTATATTTGACCCCAAGGTAGCGCCTAACATTATAAGTACATTGAAATTCCACAGATTGTCAATTCTTTACGTTGAAATACATTTCTGATTTGAATGTATTTATGTCTTTATGTAAATGTTTATGTTTCATGTTTATTCTCTATTGTACTAGGAAAAACACGACAAACACAAAGTTACAGTACACTTGGCGGCCTTATGAGGCCGTAGGTACTGAGTGATATTTTAACTTTTTCTGTTATTTAAGCCTGTGCAGTAACATGCAGATTATACCGCCCGCTAGTGCCTCTTTCAACATAGCTCGCTTAGTAATTTTGTGCCCAAGATCATAAACAAAATCAATCGAAGTGACTGTAAAACAACAATAGATCACACGGTATAACCAACGGTACATTAAATACCTTAACTCTGTAAATCACGGGTGTGCAATAAACAGTTATCTATACATCTAAAACCTAAAGCAAATACTGTAAGCGATTAATGGTCAAGTCAGACACTGCATCACGAATGTAATAATGTAATTTCGTAAATCTCACTCAATACGCGGCCAAAACACATGTTACTAAATTCTTGAGAAACCTGAGTTATGAAGATACCGAAAAGCTTTTTATTAAAAACACATAATAACAAGACATAAGTACTGAGATGGAGCTACTAGTTTTTATTATAATTTTAGTGCATGCCTTATTAAATATTTTGTACATGAATATCCGTTGTAAATCCACTGCACGCTTTGATGCACTTAAAACAGTCGTCGTGTATGTAATTTAAAATTTGTAAAACGAAAATAAGAGTCCCCAAGATACAGGCTTTGCCTAGTTTGGGGGCTGACATTGAAACCTAGATATTAAGTAAAACATAAACTTGTAATTCTGTGCATCTACATCTATATAAAACTGTGTTATTTTAAATAAATATTTTTACTTTACTTTACTTTACTTTAATAAGACAGAATGTCAGTTTTTAATTATGGAAAATCTATCCCAAAAAGGGGATCTAGTAATTACTTTTAAAATAACATACCATTTATGGCATTAGGTTATATTGACTGTTCTCCTCCGCATGATGGTAAACTTTGTATTATTTATTTCAAATTCAATAAAAAAAAAAAATTATCCGCTGATAGGTGTGACATTCCTGTAGTTTTTAATTCATCAGATTCGAGATAAACCGTTGTCCAATATAGTGATTGGGATTATTTTGTCCTTAGATCGATACAATGAAATACTCGGGCTCTCTGACTAGCGAAGGTTGGCAGTCAGCTCCGCATATTTATCTGTGTCTCTTGCAAGGCTAAAAATGCAAATGCTGCTGAATTTTTCAGCAGCATTTGCATTTCCAGCCCACTCCCGTAGGTTTCTCAACCAGCATACAGCAAAAAGTACTCGTCATCATCAGCCATTTGCCGCCTACTGCAGGACATAGAAATTCCTCATGGTATTACATGGAAAATTTTAAGGTTTTAATTTGATTTATTTGATTTAATTTATTTTATTTTATTTTATATTCTAGAGACTGGTGCCTCTGCCTACCCCTTCGGGGATAACGGGCGTGAGTATTTTTTATTTTTTTTTTATTTTTTATAATTTATTGACATTGTAAAATAATTAATCAATACTATTATTATTCTATAACTATCTTAATCAAATTAAATTTAAATCAAAAATCTCCTTTTAAAATTAATTCTGTTGCTGGATTTTATTGAATATTGTCAAGGTTCCTAATGTTTCCTAATGTTTATTATAATACTGCATGCTGCTTTTAAATTGCTGTGCCCTAAGTGGGTATCATGTATGAGACAAACCATAAATGTACCTACTACCTCAGCAACTACATGGTCGCAATAAAGATATGAATATGAATATGAATATTACAAGCTTCTCGGTCTTGTACCGCTCATATCCAGCGCCTCCATACCACCGTAACCAGGTCGGCAGTCCATCTGGTGAGGACGTAGATTCGGTTAATGCAATTAGTGCAATGAACGTGGTGATTTAGTTTCATTGCCACTTCCAGTCGACGCGCGCCCACGCATAAAACTATCTAGGCGTCAATGGTATGGAAAATCACGTCACGTGACCCGACCATGTATCGGTCATCGTAGTATAAAGCACTGGCAGAATCGAGGCCCAGAACGTAGTTACTCGAGTTTAATAATTTGGAAATCGGAATGACGCTCAGACTATGCTGCGGGATGCAGAGCATCCGTTGAATTTCAGCGGACCCTGAATCTTACAAGTTTAGTAATAATGTCTTGGCCAATAGATTGTGCAAGTATTTGGAAATGTTTTTATCAGATTACCAACAAAAACATGAACTGCATTAGCCCCAGACGTCGGTCTGCATGCGACACTTTGATACAGTAGCGTTGCAACACTAATTTATAGACACAATAGGTTCTGCGTAACAATGTTCGGAGAAGTTGCCCGCCATAAATAAGTCTATGTCGGGAATAATTACCAAAACGATCAATGTAGCAAACCGCCGGCGGACAATCGAGGGCATAATACTTATGTTCAATAATCTTTTAATGCAAAATTTGCTTGAAATAAGATTGGAGTTTTTACGTAGATACAGAAAAACTCGGAAAGATAAATAAATAAATAAATCTTAAAATGTTGTAGCATTACTGTATGGAAAAATCTTACTCGGCCATTTATCGTGTCAAATTGTGTTCTCCATTGCTCAATTCAAATTCAAATATTTTTATTCACAGTAAAAACCAAATGTTTATGAACATCAAAGTTGAGAAGAAGCAACAAAGAAACTCTACATTTATTCTCTTCAAAACAGTTTTAGCTTTTTCAAACTTGTTTCAAACTGTTGCCAGTTCTCCATTACTTTTACTACATCGACTTTAGCCCCTGCGGATAGCAGCGAGTGAGCTACGTACAATATTCTTTGGTGGTACCTTTCACTGGCACATTTCTTTTCGACTGTACATGGTATGTTATTTTTGCAATTTGGCGCGGTATTTGTGGTTAGAGCATGTAAATCGAGACTATTATTTCGCCTAAGGATAGTGTAGAGTAAACTCTACAGTATTTCTGTAATGAAAAATAAACGGCGTGGTCAGGATATTCTCGTGTTGGTTACCATTTGTGTCTCGGATGTCCAGCGGACAATATTTGCGAGTCTGACAGGTGGTAAAGGCGTCTGTGACTTTATTTTTAGCCTCGCTCGAAATATATTCGACCCGCCCTAAATCATAATCACAGCTGAGTGGTAGGCAATAAGAGTGTCACCCAGCTGCCCGTAACATGTTCTGCCGGTTATAACACGCCGTGAATCACAGATAATAGTGCGAATCTGAGTCAAACGACTGCCTCTTTGATGTGCTCAAGCTAACGATTGTTTGCAGCAGCATGTTAGAACATACTACACCATTATGAGTGCTGCTAAAGAATGGAAGGAACAGTTTTTGTTTCAGCTACAGTTAGATAAGAGAGAAGTAACTCACGACGTTAATGTTTGGACCCAACTGAATATCAGCGCTGCAACTGATCACTCTGTTGCAACAATATAGTAATAATAACTTCCAATCACTTGCCTTGGTCTCAAACGAGGTACCTATCCTGTGCTATAATAACCAGGCAAGGACATCACATACATGAAAACACATCCAGCCATTCGGTACAAATGTACGGCGGATTAATATACGGCGCATTAACGGACCAACGGGTTAGTATACAGAATTGAGCCCATTTTGCGGACTCAATACTAAAAGTTTTCGGCACTTTTTGTTTTTTTTTTATTAATAAAGTGTCCTTGTTTTCGATAATGATGCCACTCATATTATTATTGTGCTTGATACGAGTATTGTGAGTTTTCTTGTTCTTGATTTGAGTATTGTAATGTCAAATAAATTTATTCTCCCTCTCTCTTAATGGAATGAAATGGTTCAACATCGCAGAATATGATCTAACCATAACGTCGCTGCGACGACTGGTGGCCGATGGCACGCACTCTACGCACTGAGGGCCAAGAAACTACGCGCAGCATCAACAACAGAAAAGGGCGAGAAAGTGGCCCGCAATAAGCAGCCTGGATCTAAACAACGGTGTCGGCGTTACAAAACAACTGAACTATTTCCACGGGTGTAGTGCAATGCACCTGGCTTGGTATTTATAGGAGGAGCGGCCGCGGGACTCCACACAATGTACCTACAGCGCTGCCTGGTCGGCTGGTCGGCGGGCGGGGACCGTTTTAGGCGAACTCTGCTTGTTTTGTTTACAAGGTGTAGACTTTTGGTTTGTTTGTTCGTGTTTGAAGTTTATTCGCATTGCTTTTAAGTGCGTCCAGCTGGACGCGATTGATTTTCGTATGTTGCGAAATGAAATGGTCCTCGATTCTAATAGATAGACCATTTTATTATACACTAGCTTTCGCCCACGACTCCGTCCGCGTGGACTTAAGTTCAAAATTTTGCAACCCCGTTCACTCCCTTAAGGGTTAAATTCAGAAAAACGGCGAAACACGTGTTCAATCAATTGTGTTGAAGAGTATTTATTTTAAGTTTCAAGAAAATTAGACAACATTCTTTATACCTCCCATACAAATTTGGGCAACCATTTTCGCAACCATTTTCGCCCCCTTAAGGGTTGAATTTCAGAAAATCCGGTCTTATTCAGAAATCAGAAATCAGAAATTTATTTCAACGTAAAGAATTTACATTCTGCTTGTTGAATGTCAATGTACATAAAATTATAGTGTTAGCCGCTGCCTTAGGGCCGAATGTAGTGGAGAAAAAGGCAGCAAAAAAACTCCACTCTGACCATCTTTTCTCAAAACAACTTAAATCTAATACCAAGTTTGGTAGGTACGAATGTCCATCTACCTAAGAATGTCAAAATTCAAGACCCATGAGTGCAATCAATACTTGCAATGTCAAACATTATTTGATATTCTTAAACAAGTATGAAAACGCCAATGCTGCGGCCAGACACACGGACGGCACCCGTTCACGAGCATAACGCAGGGGTCAGCCATCGCCAGTCTCAACCATATTTGAGGGAAATAGGCGACCCGGCCACCGCGCCACCATTCGCATGGCCTTTGGCAAACTTGTGTGATAAAGTTCTTGTCAATTATCTATAATAATAGCATAGTTTTGGTATGCAATCACAGCGTCTGTACATTTCTGTAAAATTTTACAAATATTCATGATTATCTACGGAGCACCAGCGACCATCTCGTTGTGGAATTGGTTTACTGCCTTTAGTTTACTGCTGGATTCACATCATTCATAAAGTCGTCTAATCTATAGTAGGTATTTTTACATAGCGCATTTTTAATAAAAAAATTAAATTTATTTGCTGGTAGGGATAGTATATTTTCTGGAATTTTGCTATAAAAATGTACACTATATCCTACAAATGATGTATTTACCTTGGCTAATCTGAATTTAGATGAGGCAAGTTTGTTTCGGTTTCTGGTGGTTAACATTATGGATATCCCTGTTTAATTTAAATGTTGTTATGGTTTTTCGCACATACATTATATTCCTTGCCTACATTCTATTTAGACCCTCTGTGCAAAATTTCAGCTTCCTAGGACTAACGGCTTGGGCTGGGCGTTGATGAGTGAATTAATCAGTCAGTCAGGACTTTGAATTTTATTTATATAGATAAAAAAGGAGATTACACAGGTTTTTCTGATAGCAATAATAATAATAAATAATGGTCGGGTCACGTGAAACGTTTTTTTTTCATAACCTTGACATAGAAAAAATTGGGAAAAATTAAGAAAACCATCATAGGTACAAATATTTTATATGGATTTCAGGGTCCCAAAATGCGAAAAATCAAGTTACTTATTGTAAAGTTTTCTAAGAAGGGTGGGGATGCATAAAAACGTTATTTCACGAGATAATTCAAATAATTTCAAACGCTTCATACATTATTATGTGTTACGTGAAAGTTTGTATGGCGCGTTTTTATGCCACGTGACTAGAATGACGTCCCGACAAGTCACATGATGAAAACGGTTTCTCTTTTATATTAAAACATTTTTTTGTGTAAGTACTCCATTATACATAGAGAATTTGTCTTTAAAGTGATTTTCTAAACTTTTCGGAGCTCCACAAATGACCCTACACACCATGAGAACTTTAGTAATCAAGAGGAATATTAATAAAATTCACATGGTGATGTTCAACCTGAGGTCACAACCAGCGACTAAGGACACCACGTACGCATATCAAAATACGTGCTTGTTTGCTGAACGAGCGATTACTTAACGGACGTACAAGATTTGCCTAAGAGAGCTACCCAGCATCAGAAATCAGAAATTTATTTGAACGTTAAGAATTTACATTCTTTTCATTCATTGTCATTTTTGGGGCCGAATATAGAGGAGAAATAGGCAGCGTAAAAAACTCCACTCTGACCATCTTTTCTCAAATCACCTTAAATCTAATACACAAGTTGCTTATGTATGAGTTCGTACGTTAACCTATCTGTTAATGTGTGAATTTTTATTTAAAAAAGTCAAGGTACCTTCTGACTACCTTTAATATCTAGATTTCTTCTTCTGAAAGTTTTACTGGATCTAAAGTGAAATAGGCACTAAGCAGCTGAACTGTTATGCGATAAATGTCATTATAACATAAAATATTTTTTCGAAATAACATTTTGCATGAATGTGGTCGTTACCACATAATTTACTGACTACGCACCTATTAATATCGATCAAATTATATTATTTAGAACGACTTCATTGAATTAAAATTATTAATAACATTTAATTATTTTTAAATTATTTAACATCTTTACACTTATTGTAGGAAGAAACATGAATATTTGTACACCGCAAGGCAAAATACGGCGAACGAAACATAAAAACCTTATCCAAGCGCATGTAAAGACCCATATTTGACAAATAAGGACATTGTATTGTACGATACCAACTGTTACGTTTAAGGAAACCACAAAAGATTGAAAGCTAGTGAGCCTGGACTAGATGCGGGTAGCAAAAGACCGAGCAGCTTGGAAACTCATGAATGAGGGAGGCCTATGTCCATGTTTGAAACTTTTCAGCACACATCATGCTCAAACCAAGTAAAACATAAACATTTACACAGGCACATACATTGCTTCTGACCCCACGCTAGGATATGTATCGTGTGAACCAGAAATAGCGACATCACAAACATGTAAACATCGAAGACCTGGTGTTCTTTTTGTCCCCAGTCGGGGTTATAATCCGGGACCTCTCGCATGGTAGGCAGTTACCCTTACGGCTGCGCCACAGAGGTCGTAAAAGTGGAATAAGCAAACTGAGTGTCGGGCCGGTCTTAGCAAAAGCCGAATGGATAATTGAATAGCGAGGCCGGGCAGCGAGCCCGCCCATCGCTTTACAGTCGTGTTAGCTCTGCGGAATTGAGACGGTGCATTACGCAAATTGTAGAGCTGGGCACGCGCCGCCCGCGGCCGCTGCGTTGTGGGCACTAACGCGCTCTAGTCTACGCACAGTCGGTAGACAGAAGGAGAACGTTACTTATGTGTTAGCAATCACCACGTGTTCCCACAAAAATGAGCAGAGTAAATCTGTTAAGGCCATCTCATTAGGATAGCAGGCTTTAATAGTTCTCTGCTTGGTCCAAACACCTTGTACTAGAAACATTTGTATCATGCGATTTACTACATTTGCGAAAAGAAAGGTTTCGTTTACGTGTGGTGTCACAAAAAAGGCGTAATGAACCGATGACTAGGTACTCGTAGAAACAAAACGAGTCGTTTGATGACAAAAATCTTAAGGGTGAGCTAGATGAATTTTAAACCTGCAGGCGAGATCACTGGATCCATATTCGGTTGCATAACGACTTTTGTAATAATTTGACGAGGAATAATGTTTTTATGACTAATTATATTTACCCATAACTATACGTGTAACTGTTTACGCATAATTTTAACGAGCATAAATAAAAATGTGATAAGGATAACAAATCATAATATTCTAAGGCATATATTGAGAAAAACATAACGACTGCATAGCATAATGATCATCAGCATACTCAAACGACATTTATGTTAATTTTTAAATTACTCCTCACTAGCAAAAACAAGTTCGCGCTTCGTCGCACCTATGTTTTTGTCAAAAATCGTAAATAAATTAATTCGCGTTTCGCAAAACGCAAGCATTTCTATGCACTTATAAAGTTGAGTCAGTTTTCTCCTACGCGCTCCGCTACGCTATGCGCTTCGTCGCACCTATATATGTATTTGTTGTTGTAGTTTCGGTTTTTAGAGCATTCGCCATATCAAAAATCGTAAATAAATTAATTCGCGTTTCGAAAAATGAGCTTTATTTTCATATAACTTATGCCATGTGTGGTTATGGAAAAGGGGTCAGGGGTCTTAGGGTGGCTTGAACATTTTTCACCAATCAGTACTTGGCCCCCGTGGTGGAGTATGGCCTTATTACCTTCCTCAGGGAAGAGACCCGTGCCCCTCGATGGGGACATAATGGGTTGATGATGAAATAGGAAGAGATCCGACTGTGTATCGACTACACCTCATAATGTGGTCTGAGGAGTCTCCCCGCTCGCTAATTTCGTAGTTGTGTGATTTATTATAATTGGACCGCGTAGCGGCGCGCAATAAATACTAGCGCTTATTGGCGTAAACACGTGACGGCCATTCGAGGCGTGCCGTGTTAGTTTTGCTGAGAACACTATTTGCATAGGCTACAGACAATTCGTTCTTGTTTTAGTGCCGACCGTGGGGGCAAGTCATTATATCGCACCGTCTGAAATGCAGCTGTGGCAATTACATATTAATTTTATGCGACATTATTATGGGTCTTGGTGTACTTGAAGAATATTCTTTTCAATATCTATATATGTAATAACTTATGCAGAGTAATTAAAGTTCCATGGACCCAGAGTGAGTGGGTACTTAAAAGTTGTGCATAATTCAGGGCCTCGATTCTGTTACTGCATTATAGTTCAATTACAGTTACATGGCCAAACCACACGACAAGTTTTTTAATTCTGTTGACTTCTACAGTTTTATTGATACGCATGCTCGCGTTGACTTGAAGTAGCAATAAAACTAAATCGACATGTTCATGCAAATGTTATTGTAGTACAATGCATTAGCAGAATCTAGACCCAGGTAACTGCTATTGGATTTCACGTACGTATTCGATTTATTTCTCAATAAAGCTCTCTTCATGCGCAAACGTTGAATATTTTTTTCTCAAGTGAATGAGTGTATCGTTGAATTAAAGATATGCTTGAATGAGTTGTTCTTGAATGTCATTCGGTCAATGTTTGTTTTTGGTCGTTTTGGATAGACGGCGCCACGGTAGATCTAAATCAATTAAAAAAATATATTGCTCATCAACATGTTAACATTGGCTAAGGAAGTTCTATCCTAGTTTGTGTCGACTTTAATATCTAAACAAGTTTTTGTTGAAACGATTTCGACTGAAAGAGTTTTCATTCCCTTGGTAGGTCTTAGAAAAAATGTACAATTATATCGTTCCCAGCCAATGCGAATAGTTTTTGAGGACCGAGGCACAGCGTATCGCAGGTTGGCATTCTCAGCAATGCTTTAAATGCAAAACAATATGTATGACTTAACAATGTACTGTAACGTCCGAGGCTCTCATAAAGACTTTTGTTCTACTGCTGATAAGTACAGGAGAAGAACGGGAGTGCAGTTTATAATTGTTCGAAAAGTTAGGTGCAGTTGCCTAAGAACGTTGACAAGTGTCTACAAAGTATCAAAAAGTCCCCTTGCCTATTCAATCATCACTTGTAAGGAGCTTTTTCGTAACCACTAACCTGAACCATCTTACATGGTGATCCAGAAGGCACGAATCACATGACGGCAGTGCAATAGCAGGAGCAGTCTGTTTGCTGACCAACACTGTGGTGACATGTGAACGACCGTCCACTCCTATCTACGCGCACACACTTCAATAAGTTATGGCGAAGCCCGCTAGTAGAGAGATAGTACCGGGAGTAAGCCGTAAACTTAATTTCATTTATTCACTCGTTTAGTCCTTCTCTTTTTTAGACAGATTTTTTAAGCTCAGTGGTTTTACACGAATTATACTAAAAACATTGTTGCGTTTTCAAGGTTTTACACCAGTTTCTTATCCAGGGTCCAGAGAAATCGAGGAGGGGTAGAAACCTTCTCCGGTGAAGCCGGCAGATCAGGGCGTATTGTCCCTGACCCTTAAGCACGACGAAAGACCGTAGTTGCATGTTCTTTTCACCATTGTTTTGTTTTGTAGCCTTTAGTGTATACATATAATTCGTACACCTATTTGTTTACTCTGTGGTTCAGTGAAAATTTGAATGAATGAACGATTTACTGCCACAGACACGGTTACAGAATTGGAGCGTGTGACAATAATGCTATTTCAGCGATAAACAGCGCCGGTTTTCGAACAGCACCTTCACACGATATAAAAGAACAAACGATGCAGGCCTGGTTTACGGCAAAAAAAAATGTGAAAGTGTCCTTTCTCTGTAAGCACTAACCTGTGCAGCCGTTTGCCGTCAGCGCGTAGTGCTCCGGCAGGCAGGCCTCGCAGCGCGGCGGCGCGGCGCCCGGCGCGCACTCGCACTCTCCATCGGCCGAGCACGAGTCGGAGCGCGCCGCCGGCCCGCAGTTGCACGCCGGGCAGTCCGAAGCCGGGGCTGCGGTGGGGGGCAGATATTTACGACAACAATAGTACATTGTTCACCGAGAGGAGAAAGTGACCGATTACCGTCGAGGGTGTCGTTTTAAAACACCTGAGATCGGGAATCGCAGTTTCTCTCGAGTGATACATAGTGCTTTATACTACACCTACAAGGAAAATAAAAAACCAAATCTTTACTAATTGAAATTTATATTGAAATTGTTGCTAGTGGCCAGTGTCATTTTGCGAACTTGGAGATAAAAACTCACTGTAAAAACTTTTTGGCTTTTGATATTTAGGTTACCGGCGCATAGTCTTACCCAAAATTAAAAAAGAAAAACCACGTAAGAAATGGATTTTCATACACTTTTCTCTCCCGCTCAGATGCGTTTTCTCCCCGCATATTTGTTCGATATGCAATGACGTACTTTCTACCGTAAATTTGATAAAGTATCAAGGTACTTTCCAAGCAGGTGTAGTATAAAAACAATTATTTTATTACAAGACTAGGTGTGTCTTGTAATGAAATAAATGTTTTTGTTTTTAAAAACAAAATAAACAGACTTAGCAATAAGTTTCGTTTAAGATATGTTGTTTCATGTAAACTGAATGCACTCTCTACCAGACTACCTACTCAAGAATAAACGTGTAAACTTATATTGCGTTTCGCACCACTCGAACTCTCAACCATCATCATGCTGCACTAGCAAAACCACAAGGCCACCCTTGTGATAGTCTTCGGCGCTGATTTTCAGTCAGTACCCACGGTTAGAGAGGGGCAGGGGAGGAAATCTTAACGTAAAGTGGATCAAGCTAGAATCACACTTGCGCTAAATAACGACGAATGCGATCTTTTTGAAAATGGCCGTATCAGATCGACTTTGTGGGAAATATGTGAATAGCTCATGATGTCGGCTAAAGTTGTTACATCGATATCGGATTAGACAGTGTGAAAACGCTCTCACGATCTCATCGTCGTCGTCGTCGTCGTTAGACGCCTAAGCCTATGCGCACACTAGGCGACACGCGACAGCAACAGTTCGGTGACTAGACGCGACGACAGGCTACGGCCGTCAGTTTTCGTATATTTTGTTCCAATATCCGCACACTCGGCGTCAGAGTCGCGACGACAAGACGCCAGAAGCAAACGACCTGTTTGCGATGGCCCTAAAGGCTGATTTACACGTATTAAGTTGCCAAGTCTTAACTAAATTTTAACTAAATTTTAAGCAACTTAATTTTAAGTAACCGTTTACACGTAAAAATACTAAATAACTAGTTAAACTCATTTATTCGCTCAAGATGGACGACCACAGAACAAATATACCCCTAGCGGACGACCAACATCGACAGTTAACATTCAAATTCTTTAACACAAAAATTTGCAATCGCCATGGCTGACGCTATAGCGGCAAGACGATGTTGTTTTGCTTGCTTATTTCTGTAATTTAAGCTTTTAATATTCCATAAACAATCGTCCTTTATGTATTCTTCAATGAACTTTATTGTCGTTTCTTCCGTCCACTTCGACATTTTCGAAAGATTTTTATTTATAAATTAAGTAGGAACTACGTTGCAATCACTCCGCCAGCTAATGCTTTTCACTTAAATTTAACTAAATTTTGCCTGTCCAAACGTGTCAAGTGATTAGCCACGCCCACCAACCTAACCGAAAAATAGACAAAATTCTATTCTACCTTGTTTACTTGCAACTAAACTTTAACTTGCAACTTCTTACTAAATTCACTGTTCACACGGGTTAAGTCACTTAAAATTAAGTTAAAATTTAGTTTCTTGTGTGCAATAAAGAATATTTTTTTTTTTTTTTCACTTTTTAATCTGTGACACTTTATTCAATAAACAATAAATAATATAAATTAATAACTTTACATAAAAACTTAATTAACAATATATGTAACTAATGTACTATAAACTAAATTATATAAATAATACTTAACTAATTTAGTCACCTTAATACGTGTAAATCAGCCATTAATCGGACCGGAGAGTGTGAAAAGGTATGTAAAGTGCACTGACCGTAGTGTCGGGGCGCGCATTGGCGGCAGTGCGGGGCGGCCCAGCCGCGGCGGCACGGGCAGCGCCCGCGCGCGTCGCACGCCGCCCGCGCGCCGCGCCCGCACGAGCACGGCTTGCACGTGCCCGCGCCCTCCGCGTCCTCCGAGCCCTCCGAGCCCTCCTCGCCCGCCGACAGGTAGTAGCCTTCCTGGGGAGACACGGGCCTTTGTAATGCCGCCTCCAGACTACTCGCGAAGTTTCTCGACAAAGTACTCTGGAAACTCGACCGGAGTACGTAGCTACACTCGAGGTTAGACGAACTTTACGAACAATTGACGACCTCTGTGGCGTAACGGTTAGCGCATCTGCTTACCATGCGAGAGGTCCCGGGTTCGATCCCCGGCTGGGGAGAAAAAAAAAACCCCAGGTCTTGGATGTTTACATGTTTGTGACGTCGCTGTTTCTGGTTCCCACGACACAGGGTATCCTAGTGTGGGGCCAGAAGCAATGTATGTGCCTGTATGTAAATTTTTATGTTTGTTTAACTGCCTCTCCACACCTACAGTGTTCGCCTAGCCGCGGTCGACTTCGCGAGCAGTGGAGGCCACATTACACTGCTACTAACGCACGCGTCGCAGTTCACTAGCACGCATTGCCACCTGCCACACAATAACAGCTAATAGACTATTTGACAGTAAAGAATACAGTATTATCTAAACGTCTTTGTATAAATTACGAGTCTTAAAACCGCTCGGCATTCCAACTAAAAAACAATTATTATTTGTACAAAAAAAAACACAAGATAAAATTTTATCTGCAGCCATTGTATCGAAAACGGCCTGGATAGGCCGATTCTATGATGACGTCACATGTAATTAAAAATGGCGTCTATCATTCATTCTTTCATACGTTCATTGGTTGGTTTTCTGGGATGTAACGTCACAATGCCTGTGCGATGCCATATTGCGCAAGATAGCGTTTTGGCGGCTTATTTGAAAAGTACATTTTCGTTTGCCTTTTTGAGAAGAAATACACGAAAGAATTTAATATGACCACTTTCTGAGGACTCCATGAACACCAGTAGACAATGGGCTAGTTGCCCTAAAAAATGTAATTAGTCCGTCTTTTAGATTATTCAAAAATAAGGGACACGTATTTTTTTATTTGTAAATTAGACCGAAAATTACAAAGATATAGACCATTAAAGTTACTTGTGACGTCACGCCGTGCTGCATTTTTTAGCACGGAGTGACGTGACACGTAACTTTAATGGGCTATGTCTTTGTTATTTTTGGTTTAATCGAAAAAAGAAAAAATACGTGTCCAATATTTTTTTATAGTCTAAAATACGGACTAAATAGAATTTAATCATTTTGACCCTGGAAACTACCCTATTTACAACGATATTTACAACATAATAGGTTCACACAAAAAACAAGCCACTTGTCAGGCGCCTCCACCTGACAGAAGAACCCACCTCGCAGGGCGGGCAGCGCGCGCCCCTGGCGCAGGCCAGGCAGCGGCCGGAGGCGGGGTCGCAGGGCGAGCCGCCGCACGCGCAGCGCCGGCAGCGCCCGCCCGGCGTCGTCGGCGAGCCCCAGTACCCGAAGTCGCACCTAAACATGTTACGGAATCAACCTGCTGATCTACTCTTGCCCATTTGCGCCAAAAAGCCGATGATGCACAGAGCTACACAGACTTGTTTTCAGTAAGTCGTCAGGATAACTACGTATGCAGTGATATGACGACTTCTTTTACAGAAACATTAAAAGGTTTAATTAGGAGTCTATTAGGAGTCTACAACAGATGCTTGCGCTAACGCGTATGTGGAAGAATAATCTTGCGGTGTGGCCGCTAGGCGGCGCAACAGCAAAAACAAACTTAAAAGCGTGTCATCTTTAACAGGCGCAAGAACATTACTGTAGCGGCCAGCAATAATGGCATTTATAAAAGAACGTGTAAATGTGGGCCCAAACGACACCAACCTGTACCTAAGCAAACTTTTTAATTGATAATACACTTACTATCTAAAATCTATGACTATATATAACTTATTTGACCGCTAAAACATGACCATGATCTGATATACAACAACTTTTGCCGGCCGCTGCACCACTACTACTCACACGTTTTTGGTCAGTACAGCAATTCAATGTAAATCGAATCGTCATCAACCCATCATGTCCCCACCGAGGGGCACGGGTCTCTTCCCTGAGGAAGGTATAGGCCATACTCCACCACGGGGGCCAAGTCCGGATTGGTGGAGGCTTGTAAGACTAGTAGCTGGTCTTACTGTCAGAAGTTTTCAAGCCGCCCTAAGGCCTCTGACTTGGCTTAACGACTGCCATCTATTGACGGCAGCCGGCACCAACTGCTTAACGTGCCTTGCGAAGCACGGAACCGCTCGGAAAAATGCCACTAGCGTTAGTCGTAGACGGTGACCCATCCATGGACTGAACGCGCCGTATGTTGCTTAACCTTAGTGACCGTTAAAGATCACTCAGGCAGCCCAGGCTACGAGCGATTAAATCGAATAAAGTTGTCAAAATAATGCTCAAATTTCAAAGCATATTGAAAAAAAAATTTAATTTATTGCGCCTCACGCGTGTGTCATGACGATCGATCGTTCAACCGTATGTTCTCAGACCGACAACATGGCTTTTGTATGGGTTTCCCTAAACATCAATAGATGATTTGATTGCTTGATTGATAGAAATGATAGATCTTGATATTGAGAACACTATAGAGTTTATTTCATACTGATAACAGACGATACACGGATAATGATAGTTACCGTCCAGCCGCTGGGAGAATGCGATCCTGACAGGTAATGTTAGAACGGACGACGTAACCTTGAAGTGGCGTTAAATTTTTGATTGAAATATTTTTATGTCCTATTTATCCTACTAGCAAATAATTGTCATTGAAACTATATCATTGTGTAAACTTACAATCAATGTTATATTTTGCAGTGATTTAAATGTTAAATAAGAAGAAATCAATATTTAATGTTCGTGCGTAAAATCCTTACTACGCTGTCACAAGGTTATGTCAACCGTATTTTTTTGTAGTGACGTACCAAAAATAACGAAAATAGTAACGGTCCCTTTAACAATACGAAGTTGATGAACAGACTTTAGAAAAAGATCATTGCGTTCTCAGAATCTCTCCGTACCTACCACTGCTGTACAAAGCGATTGAGCTGATCTGGTCTCAAATAAAAGGTCGCACAGGTCGCCACAATACTTCACCGCCATTCGGCACAAAAAAGATGATGACCCTTCTAAAATGAATGCGAAAATGCCACAAGAGATGACTGAGTGAAGGTCGTATAAAAAACAAAACTACTTAATCGTGAGTCAGTAGCAAGAGCTAGTTAAGAATAACGTAAGGAATGATAACGTTGATTTTCTCCCATCACTAGCCATATGAAACAGACAGGTGTCAGGATCGTATACTCCCAGCGGCCGAACCATAGCAGATCTTATTTTTGATACGCGTGTACGCTATGATGATTTATAGTGAAGTGAAGTTAGGTCGATAAAGTAAACTAAAGATTGCGGGCGCGTAAAGTGCTGACGCCGCGTATTCGTGTACGGCTAGCCCGTACAGCTGTGGAGTTTTCAGTGAGACGGAGTCGTCAAAACGTAAGCGGGGCGGTAGCGGGTAGCGGGTAGCGGGTAGCGGGTAGCGGGTAGCGGGTAGCGGGCAGCGGGCAGCGGGCAGCGGTACCGACTTGTCGCAGTGGTCGCCGACGAAGCCGTCGGGGCACTGCGTGCAGACGTAGTGCGCGGCGTCGGCCGACGAGGCGGCGCACAGCGCGCTGAAGTTGTTGCTGGCCAGGAACAGCGGGCACGCGCACGGGGCGCACCCGCCCTGTAAAACAAATTACAATCAATCCTACTGACAGTGTTCACGGCGAACGCCTGTGAGACCGCGTCAGCAAACTCTCTCGACCGAATCGACCTCATCCACACCGGCATGCATTCAGAAAGGCACCTACTGCGACTACGCAGCACCACGTAGACCACTTGAGCAATCTACGACCGATGGCACGATGGCGACACGGTGGTGGAAGGGACCTCCAACTTCGAGTACTAACTTTTTACCTCAACTTTTCATGTTATTATTTCCGAAACATCATGCAAAGGTTGTACTCGCAAAATTAATGCTAAATTACTAAGTTTTACTCTGTAAAGTGAGTTTCATTCCTAAAAACTGAAGGCCCATATAGTGACCGCGAAGACCTTCACTGAAACAGAATAGCCTTCACTAAAACAGAAGACGCAACGATGCGAGAAGACAAAATTCAATAGAAATCAACATACAAATTCTAAATCCATAGAGAACTAGACAGGAAAAATAAGTAACCAGTAAATGCAAACTAATTTGTATTGTATAATAATATTAATGTTGTAATATTAACCTAGAAGCGTTTATACGCTTCAGCCAGCTTAGGTATTGCTGTAAGTTTTACGGCCCGTAGCTTAATTTTTATTTTTTTAGTGAATAAGACTAACTTTCCAACGATTTTTAGCAACAGTACATGAGCAAGAGTATAGCAAGAGCGCATGAATATTCATGCAAACATGAAATAATAAAATGTATTTCATGTTTGGATGAATATTCATACGCTCTTTTACATAAATGATTCTTATTTTTAGCGCTTCTCTGTCCGTATCAATAGCGATAGCCCCTCTATAGGCCTGGAGCGATCTGTACAGTGACGCTTGTGGAGGGCCAACGGAGTGAGTTAGGGCGGCGGCACCAACCTGCACGGGGTTCCCGTAGTGGCCGGGCAGGCAGCGCTCGCAGCGCGGCCCGGTCGTGTTGTGCTGGCAGGGGCCGCACGGGCCGTCCACTGCAGGCCGGCCAAATCACAAGTCACACATTTATTTCAGCGTGAGCGAAAGAGTGTCGAAAGGCCGGGAAGGGATGTCCTAGGCGGACATTGTGGGTGTCAAATGTAAGGGTGTCCAGAATATAGAGACAAGTGTATCCGATAGTGGTTTAATGAACTCTAAAGCCTACGTTGCAGGTTAGATATAATTCGGGTCACACGTGTAAGCCTAAAGATGTGCATTGAACATAAGATGTGCATTCATTGTACAAACATACTTCGACCAAGATAAACATCGCGTTTTTTTTTGCATCAAATTAAAAAACGGACTTTGGTGCGTTGAGATTTTGTTTTTCCTTTTTTAGATAGATAAAGTTTATTTGCCATACTAAAAACACACACAATAAATATGACGCCAAGATTACACAACTACAATATGCTAACAACAAAAAAGCGTGACAACATGCTTTGCTTCAAGACCAGAAAAGTAAAAATCAATGTCGTTTACAAAAATGAAAAAAAATAAAAAAAAATTACGTCATTCATAAAACACAACTCCCCAAAAAATGTACTGGAGATTCGCACCTTTTGACTATTAAAAGTTTCCAACGCGTGACCAGCTATCACGGCGCCAGTGAGTGTGTTCAGGTTCAGCCTAGGTAGTACGACGACGCGATCGCGCGTCCTAACGTCAAAAGTCGCGACTTTTCAGTACATGAACAGTCAAATTCTGACATTTTAGTGCCACAGAACGCATGACTCGCTTCATCGTACTACCTATGCAGGTTATTTAAATATGGAGTCACAACACGTGCCAACACATGGCATTAGTGCTTCGAATCTGAAAATGTTATTTTATTACACGATCACTTTCCTCTTTATTGCTTGTTTTATTACGAAGCTTTTTTGAGGTACTTTAGGGGCTTATTCAGAGTGTCTCCGTACCCGAGTCGCAGGAGGCGTGTCCGTGGCAGGGGCAGGGCGCGCACTCGAAGCGCGGCCCGGCGGCGGCGGCGGCGGCGGCGGCGGCGGCGCGCGGCAGGCGCACGTGCGTGTGCGCGCAGCGGCCGCAGTGCGCACCGGCGTAGCCGCGCGGGCACGCACAGCGCGCGCGCACGAGCGCACCGGCGCCCGCCAGGTACACGCGCTCCAGCCGCACCTACACAGTGCCGCGACACCTTAATGCCGAGTTTTCACGGTCTCAGTACGATAGGACCGAGTGCGCACTCAGTGAATGTGATTGGACAGTTTTTCATCTCGACACTAAAATGACCAATCAGAACCACCAGTTTTCTCAGATTGCGATCTCGGTCTTAGCGCACTGAGACCGTGAAAACGCGGCTTTAGCGGTACTCTGCCGTACTAACCATAATGCTACGGCCACACTTGAAGGCGAAGGTTCGTGTTCGCGTTGACGCGACAAAACTTTGTGTTCCCTCTACGGCGAAGAGCTCGGCCACAACAAATAAACCTTCGCTACGTCGCGACAATCTAGAACGTTGCTAAATTCATTTTGCGGAAAACATGGAATGGCGATGGTGGTTTAGGTCTCGGGGGTTCCATAAAACTGGTTCAGATTCATAATTTTGTATGAATTCAATTATCTTCTCATTGCTCCAATCCATAATTAAAACACGTCCAAACCAATCGGAGTCTCGCTGTCAAATAAAGCTCGCGAAGTGTAGCCAACCGCTCGAACTTTGTCACGATAAAATGATGTGCGGCATTTTACCGACAGTGGCGCGAAGGGTGTTTGTATTCGCAATGATGATTCGCGATAGGACGAATTTTTGGCCAGACATGTCGCGATATCGTACATTTTCGCGTTATCGCGATAGTGTGGCCGTACCATAAAAAACGCATTTACACGAAGGTAAGTTTCGAGAAAAACGCGCCAATAGTTTTATAGTTTTTCTTCTTCTTCTACCTGTCACGTCAAAATTAATAGAGATATTCGGAAAATTTTAAATGTGTATAGTGGCTACAGGTAAGTATTTTCTATGTAGTTATAGGTAATTATTGTAATTTTATTTACAATTTTATGTAAAAACAATAGGGCCAATAGTAACAACACCTTCATCAGCTAATGCGGTACCCTACCACCGAAATCTCAATGTACCGAGCAAACCGCTGAACCATTTTTTTTAACACTTCTCTATGAATTGGCACAAACCTCATCCTGATCCAAGTGGAAGTGGGCCCTAATCATGAGAGCCCGCACGTCCCCCAGAAGCTCCATCAGCTGTGCCCGCGTCGCGGGCTCGCCATCCGCCCCCGCCCCCGCCCCCGCGCCCGCGCCCGCCCCCGCCCCCGCCAGCCAGTGCTCCTCCAGCAAAGGCACCGCCAGCTGGACGCGTCCCGGCCGCCCGTGGGACGCGGCCGTGGACCATAGCTTCGTCCCGTCTGGAATAGACAATACAATCAGGTTACATTTGAACAACGTACGATTGTACAAAAGTGATTTTTAAGGATAAGTGATTTATTAGGACCGTGGCAGGTGGCAGTCCCAGCTGGTCCCTGCCTAACCCTCTGGATACAGAAGTGAGCTTATGTATGGATTCTACGTTTAAGATCATCGAGATAGGTCAAGATAGGTCTCAGTCTGGGCGTATTTACATGTTTGTAACTTTCTTGCCTCGTTACCATAGCACAGGGTATCCTAGTTTGAGACAAGATCAGAGTGATTGTGTTGTGGGGAAGTTCATTATTATCATTATCATTAACCCATTCTGTCCCCACCGAAGGGCACGGGTCTCTTCCCTGAGGAAGGTACAGGCTATACTCCACCACGGGGGCCAAGTCCTGTCAGAAGTTTTCAAGCCGCCCTAAAGCCTCTGACTTGGCTTAACGACTGCCGTCTATCGACCAACTGCATAACGTGCCTTGCGAAGCACGGAACCGCTCGGAAAAATGCCACTAGCGTTAGTCATAGACGGTCACCCATCCGTGCACTGAACGCGCCCGCGTTTATTCGCCGGGGCCACGAGCGATTCTGTGGGAAGGTTATTATTATTATATACATCAAAAGTACTATACGTAGACAGCTGTATAGCACACGTATGCAAAAATTGAACAGCAATAAAGCAATGAAAGCGGATTACCTGAATCTTACCTTTAGCAATGAGTATAACGTCGGGCCCGCTGGTGGGACTCCCGCCCGTGTCGCCGCGCACTACGGCCCATGTTTGCGTGGCGCGGATCTCGCCGCCGTACGCATCCCACTGCTCGCCGCTGAAGGATGTTGTGCTCCAGTAAAACGTGTCCCAGCCTTCCACCTGAATAAAACAATCTGTTTAGAATCTGGTGAACGCCGATTTCAAGGACAAAAGCACTTTTAGCTCAAAAACTTTATTTTGAGGATTCGATAAAGATTTTCAACCGCATCCCCACCGGCACTGTTTAGGTTGACACATCTCGTAGTCCATGAAGTAGGTGTCGCTGTTCGGTTCTATACACACCGTTTGGTTTGCTGTACCTATGTCCTTTATAAATCTGTCTCTTTTGAAATAAACTAGGGCGTCAAAACTGTCGAACCACACGGGGTTTTATTGCAACATTATATTTAACATTCTATTTAAAGGGTATTTGTATCCTCTCCCTACCTCTTAAAAAAAATTAAAGGACAAATTAGAAGTAGATATTCTCATGCCCTAACAGTCACCTTGGGTCTCCTATGAAAGGTGTAAAGGGTTTAGTTCACTCCTCGTAGCTGATGAGGTGAGGTTATTCCTAGTGGTCCATGGAGAGCGAGTACCTAACTTTGACTGAACGAGCTGTGCGAGTTCGGCCCTGGTCGTTAGCTGAAGGTAAAAGGACCGTGGCTCACCTAGTGCCTAAAGAAGTGACGTCTGCTCTAGGGATCCACGGATATGGTACGGATAGGGTCTGATTCTCACCTCGTAGCTGATAAGATAAGGTCGGCCCTGGTCGTCCACGGAAGGCGTGAGGGTCTGGTTTCCGGCCGCATCTGTCACCAGCCACGCCTCTTCGCTCATCGGCAGCTCCATCTAGCCTCCAACCGACGAACAGACAACATTATTCAATTGGTACGAATGACATCTAAAATAGTCAAGACCATCGCGCCACGTTCGAGGTATGAAAGCAGCTAAAAACATCTGCGTTTGGACGTGATAACTTGAAGTAAACTCGGGTGTAGCCAGAAGCATTGTATGTGCCTGTATGTAAATGTTCATGTTCAAATAAATAGAGGTGTACGTACATCTTCCCCGGCGCTGGGGTCGGGCGAGCAGGCGGCGGCCACGCCCGAGCAGTGGCAGGCCCGGCAGCGCGCGGCGCCCGGCCCGCTGCCCGGCCCGCTGCCCGGCCCGCTGCCCGGCCCGCTGCCCGGCCCGCTGCCCGGCCCGCTGCCCGGCCCGCTGCCCGGCCCGCTGCCCGGCCCGCTGCCCGGCCCGCTGCCCGGCCCGCTGCCCGGCCCGCTGCCCGGCCCGCTGCCCGGCCCGCTGCCCGGCCCGCTGCCCGGCCCGCTGCCCGGCCCGCTGCCCGGCCCGCTACCGTTGCCCGGTGCCGACACGGGGCCCGACCGGTAGTAGCCCGGCGCGCACGCGTCGCAGCGGGACCCCACCACGTTGGCCTGGACAGGGGGGCGGGGCACATACAACGATAGCACTTCAAGTTACCCAAAGACTGTGAGAAAATTTGAAATCGATTTTTCTCAATAAAGGATCACAGGATAACTGAAATATGCTTTGTTGGCAATAACCCTCAAAACACATTCTGAAAAAAGTGAACCATTTGATCACAATGGCCAAAAATGTTACATAGTGCGGGCGAGACAGCAAGTTCCACGTAAAAGTAGCCTTAAGTAAAATCAACGGTCTGCCGCCCACCTTACACTCACAAACGTCATCGCACACCCTATCGGGGTCACATCGGCAGCGCAAGATGGCGGCCCCAAATTAGCTGACATTCACAACGGTCCCTCACTCATTTTACACTCACAAAATCATCTTACACTATCGTGGTCACATCATCAGCGGAAGAAGGCGGCCTCGCGGTAGCTGACATCCCAACAGCCTGGCACTCACCTTACACTCGCAAACGTCGTCGCAGACCCTGTCGGGGTCGAGGATCCCGCCGGGGTCGCAGCGGCAGCGCACGGTGGGGACGGCGCTGACGTCACACGCGGGGAACACGGCGGCCGCGTCGGCGCACGCGTCGCACAGCGCGCCGGTCACGCCCGGGCGGCACGAGCAGGTCACCTGGCCTAGTTTGGGGTCGTACTCGCAGGGGCCTGCGGGGATTTTTTCCTGATTTATGTTCATTGCAGCTTTTTTTGTATGTGGCTATAACATTAAGTTATTCCTATTGTTATTTTTTATCACGCCTTAGCTCGAGTGGTGCTGAGCTGTCACCGATTAGATGCCGTGCGGTGGCCACCGGTGACGTCACGCCATCTCCGGCGGAGGCGGAGATGATGTAACAACTTTACCAAATATTTACAAAAGTTGACCAAGGATAAGGAGGAATAAAATGCTAAAAGTGGTCTTTGTCCAGCAGTGGGTATGCACTTTTTATTCATGTAGTCATAAGGCTACAAAATAATAAACTAAAATATTATTTTACATCTCTCGTATTCGGTAAGTAGGTCCTTATTACCCCCAAGTGGGGCTTTTAGGTGACCAATTAGCGCTCTAGGGTAATAATGTAGCTAGAAAAGCCCTAGGGCGGTAAGTAATAAAAAAAAAACTCTTCACTCTTTCAAAAAGTTCGCGTACATCTAACCATCATACTGGCATAGACATCATGCATTCAGCCCAATGACAAAAGAGGTCGCTTCGCTATTTCATCTTCGTTATTTTAGCCTTGTCTTCGTATGAGTATAATAGTCAACATTTTTAAATATCGAACGTCGAAGCTCAATTTCGTTCTTGAAAAAAATAATAAAAAAAAAGATGAAAAAAGGCGGGAATAGAAAACTTTTACTTTAAATATTTTTTGTTTTTGGGATTTTTTTTATAATTACGTGCTTTAGGAAAAAAACATGAGTTCTGCCAGTGATGAAGATATAAACTGCACTCCCGATTCAATGAAAATTGCTGAAGCAGCAATTAACAATATTTTGCCTGAAAGTTCTAAAGAGAGATATTTGAAAACTTACGACGAGTTCATGAAGTGGCGAAAAGAAAAACGAGTATGTAAATGTTTTATTCTTGTAATGCCGGTTTTTTTCTACTAACCTCACAATCGAGAAGTAAAGCAAAGTAGTTAGCTCGGGTGTAAGCATCAATTGCACCCTCGAACTATAGGCGCCCTCGCTGCGCTCGTGCGCCTAAATATCTCGGGGGATTACTAATGGTTGACCAAAAAATTATTGACAAATGGTCATTCGACAAACAACGTTTAACCAAATGTTCATTTGGCAAACGAGACATTTGACAAAAGTATCATCTTACAAAAACTCACTTAGCAAATGATCCATTAGCAAACACTACATTTGTTAAATGTTTTGAATATTAAAATGTCAATTGACCTTTTTTAATTTCACCAAATAATATGTTTCGCAAATGAAGCATTTGTCCAAATGTCATTTAACAAAATGTTGAACGCATCAAAGTCGAGTCTGTTTTCGATCTTACATAGAGAACCTAACGCTCCGACGCGCTCCGCTTCACTACGCGCGTCGTCGCACCTATATTTCTGTTGTCACGTATTCTTTACATCGCCGACCCCCCGTTCGTAAGATTGATTAATAAACGAAACATTTGTCAAATAATACATTTTATCAAACGTTTTTAGACCAATAGTAGTTTTGTCTGATAACTCAGTTGTTAAATGTTCATTAAGTAAAATAATTATTTGTAAAATGTAAATTTAAGTGTTGATCATTTGGATAAGTGAGTCATTTGTAAAATGATTAGTAGTAAAATGATCAATTGGCGAAAGCATTTTTTGTCAAACATTGTTTGTCAAGTGTAATTTTGTCAAATGACTTTTGGTCAAACAGCAGGACCCCTATCTCGGGCTGCAATTGATGCCTTACAACCCTTGGCTACTAATCTACTATTAATTCAACATACCTCTGAGAATAAGCATAATAATATTGAGGGCACTAGATTCATTTAAATGTAAAACTTAGACTAGAGTCAAATTCATAATGTCACATATTACGCCATGGGGCAATAGTGCAATATGTGATGTTACCTATCTGTATCCATCATACGATAAATAGGTCACATGGACACGGTGAGACTACAGATTTCATTTCGCGCAGTGTGCTATGGAATGGTTTTTACCGTCAAAGTTTCTGAAGAATATATCAGCAACGATACAATAATTCACCACAGAGAGAATAATTCACGTAACCTATAAGATTAACAATTTGAAGTGGCGGTGCGTTTGTCACATCTATCGAAGAACCGATAGAATATGGGGTACATAGGTTTTCGATTCGGGGCCGGCAGGGCAGCGTGGGATCGAACCCACGATCTCTTTCTCGGTAGCTAAGCGCCTTAACGGCTAGTCCAACTATCATCTCAGTAGGTAGTAAACCTGCACACCGGCAGTCCGTCAGACCGGGCGCCGGACGGTGGTCTCAGCAGAGTGCGAGAATGTTACAAGGTGTAGGACGCGTATGGGGCGTGCAGTGCGTACCGTGCGAGCCGTCCGCGTGGCAGGGGCAGGGCGCGCAGGGCGCGTCGGGCGCGGCGCTGTAGTGCGCGGGCAGGCAGCGGTCGCACAGCGGGCCGGCGCGGTTCTCCTGCGAGGTGCAAACCAAACTCTGAAGCCCAACAACCTACACTAAGGGCCGATTTCTGAATACTACTTAACTGTAGTGCTGTCTCGTCAAATTTCTTTACAAAAGAGCGTGACAGAACATTACTTGAATATTTACTTAGCGTGAATTCTCAATTCAGAAATCGGCCCTAACATTGTAAAGATAAACGGTCTTATTTATAAAAAAATTTGGTAATGCCTTTATTCAACCTTATTAAACGTTTTAAATTTTTTTGATATATAAAAAGTTCAAGCTAAAATGCTGTTGTTATTTAAATATCACATTACGCATTTCATTCATTCTTATGTAGTCTGTGGTTGTGTCAGAAAACTCGGCAACGATGTGTTATTGTAAATAATTTACAAGATAAGGGTTTTTTTAAAAATTCGAAGTTCAATTGAAAAAACTTAAAAACGCGACGGAAAATTGAGAATGTACCTTCTAAGACAAAGAAAAGTACGTGTGATACATATTTTAGCCGCCATAGTCACCTCATTTGGCAAAACCGGGAGAAACAGCTTTTGTGATTGAAATACATTCAATCGCGTGTAGAGTACACATCGTAGACTGAAAATACTACTTAATGAAGAAGGTTTAAGGGACATTTAACGAGACTTTAGTTAGTTGCAGAGGGCTCTACCGTGAAGATAAGATAAAATAATATATAAGAATATTCTTTATCGCCCGCAAGAAACTCTTGTTTCTTCTAATCTAATATAATCAAAGATTGAAATAAGGAGATTTGACTTTATAAAACATAATTTAATTAAGATATGTCTGAACCGACCTAAGCCTCAGCGTGCCGTTTTAGTGAACTCGTTGGTGGTTGGTAAGTTGGTGAGTAAGGGGTAATCTCAAGTAAGAACTTATCCGATTTCAAATTTTTTTCACTAGTATTGAATTGAATGTACCGTGCAGTTGACGCAGATTATGGCGCCGGTGTCGTCGTAGCGGCAGTCCCCGCGCGCGGCGCACGCGCAGCCCCCGCCCCCGCCCCCGCCCCCGCCCCCGCCCCCGCCCCCGCCCCCGCCCCCGCCCCCCGCTGCGCCGGCGCACAGCTCGCCGGGGTCGCACTGGTCTGGTTCACCACTAGCGCTGCCATCTTTAAAAAAATGCATATTAATCGCTTACCGCAGATTCCATTCCTTGCATTATACAAGCATTCCTTTCACTTATTTACTAAAATTCTAATTATTAGTTAATAAAAAAAAACACCTGGGGTGGAATTACAGAAGTTATCGATCGTGTGGTCTTGTCTTAATATAAAGTCTTAATACTTAATAATGGAGTAGTCTTAATACCTCGGCAGAATGCTGAGTCAGCTGCCTATTGCAGCAGCAGAGACACCGTTTTGTTAAGTACTCTGTTTTGTAGTGTCTCAATGTATTAAATGGTCAGTGTAACTGTTGCTGTAATAAATGTGTTTTACATCTCTCATATTCGGTAAGTAGGTCTTTATTACCCCCAAATGGGGCTTGTAGGTGACCAATTAGCGCTCTAGGGTAATAACGTAGCTAGAAAAGCCCTAGGGCGGTAAGTAATTAAAAAAAAATCTAACCATCATACTGGCAATAGACATCATGCATTCAGCCCAATGACAAAAGAGGTCGCTTCGCTATTCAGCCTTGTCTTTGAATGAGTAAATAGTCATCAATTTTAAATATCGAACGGCGAAGCTCAATTTCGTTCTTGAAAAAAATAATTAAAAAAAAAAGATGAAAAAAGGCGGGAATAGAAAACTTTTTTTAAATCTATCTAATATCTTTAAACGAGCAATTCTTGTATCTATATTTGTATATAATCAGAATCTCGGAAACGGCTCAAACGATTTTCATGAAATTTAGTATGCAAGGGGTTTCGGGGGTGATTAGTCGATTTAGGTAGGTTTCATTTTTACAAAACGTCGTTTTAACCGTGTTTTTAGGCAAAGAAATAACTGCTACCCTATAAGAACGTAAATTTCGCATTAATCTGTAAGGTTGTAGTAGCCCAGGTGGGAAATACGACGATACTATAAACAGAAGACCCTGGTTCGAGACTTGAGCATAAAGTTTCTCCTTTTTTTAATTTTTTTTCTTTTATGTGAAAAACTATTATTGGAAGCCCTATTATCAACGCCCCTAATTAGTATCCAAATATATTTTAAATAAAAAAAAAATCGGGGCAATGCTCAATAGAGATTAAACTCTATTATTTAGAACAATATTTACTTTATTTGTTATTTTTTAAGGCGCTGTTGGATTGATAATGTTAGAAATCATACGTTTTAATCGTGTGGTAATTATACATCCAAATTATTATGGCCTTTTTTCGAAGCAAAAAAATCATTTTCCTGAAGCTGTGTCATTCCTAGGGCGTGCAAAGCTCGAATTTATCTCTGAAACAGCTCCAAAGATTTTCATGAAATTTAGTACAGGTCAGTTAAGTAAAGCTGGCACGTTCAACACATTTAAACGTTGCGCTTGTGTAGTGTCTGTGAATAAGCGCGCGGCGTGACGTGTACTGCATGTGCATCATGAAAAGTCTGCTCGTCTCTCTTGCGCGCGTTCTAGCTTATGAGTGTGAAGGGGACAGTTATAGTTTTACTTTTGCTACTGTGTATATATACAGCCTGATCTTTTTGGTATTCAACCGTATGTGCGTTTCAATGAGGGATTTTTCTGACAGCTAAGAAAAGTAGTTCCAAATGAGCCGTTTTCAGAAGAACTAAAAAAAAACGAATGGCTGTCAAGGTGTCAGTAAGGGACTTCAAACACGACTGCTATAATATATATTACATCCCGGGAGGTATAGCTTTACATTATATTAAAGTATCACACACGGAACAGGTAACATAATGTATATTTCGCTTCATTTCGTTGACATACGTCTCGACCGACACACGTTCCGGCTGCTAAGGCGTTATACAGGGTGTTATGGATCTGTCGACTTACTACTAGATTTAATAGATAGGTAGTTCATCAGAAGATGATTGAGATTTTGATGCGCGTATGCGTTGGCACATGTGCCAAAAATAGAACGATGTGCATTGAACATCATATAAAGTAAGGAAAATTCCGAAGAGTTTAAATTATATGCGGAATTATCAGACATCGCCAGCAAGTGGACAGGCATGATATTATTACAAAATTGATGACCACTGTGTTGCTACACTTTTTTTTCTTTTCTTGAGGTAGATTGATTTTTGTTACTATCCTTCATGTTAAAGGCAACTTTAATGTTATATTCCATCACCATATACAAGTTGTAACTTCCTATGTTATATCTATAAAATCATAGGTCATCAATTATTATTATTAATACGTTTATGGCACATAAGTAAAAATTACAATGGCAACGCGGCGGACTTAATGCTACAAGCATTTTCTACCAGTCAACCGCAGGAGGTTTATCAATCGACTGAATCGAAGAATTGCTCGCAGCCCTGGCCGCCTGAGTGATCTTAAACGATCACGAACGTTAAGCAACATAGGGCGCGTTCAGTGCGCGGATGGGTGACCGTTTATGATTAACGCTAATGGCATTTTTCCGAGCGGTTCCATGCTTCGCAAGGCATGTTAAGCAGTTGGTGCTGGCTGCCGTCGATAGATGGCAGTCGTTAAGCCAAGTCAGAGGCCATAGAGCAAGACCAGCCACTAGTCTTACAAGCCTCCATCAATCCGGACTTGGGCCCCCGTGGCGGAGTATGGCCTATACCTTCCTCAGGCTTACGAAACGTAGCTTACGGCCGATTTCTGAATTGAGAATTTCGATAAGTAACTACTTAACTCTAGTGCTGTCTCGTCAAGTTTCTCAGAAAAGAGCGTGACAGTACGTTATTTAAATATTTAAGTGAAATTCTCAATTCGGAAACCGGCCTTTAGCGAGACTATTTATATGGAGCAAATTTATGTGGAGCATATGATTTTTTTGAGATAGGACTCTGAATACCTATGTCGTTTAGCGACATAAGACTCCTAGTGGAGTTTTTTGAATCACCAAGAAACTTTTTGAACACCCTTTACGAAGGAAGATATATCGTAATATATGGAAAGGTATTGGGAGGTATTGAAAGGTATCGAAAGGTAAATATACATCTTCGTATCGCTCAGTACCTTTAAGGTACGAAGATGTAAGGATGTATATTATAGCTGTCGTGTGTGGTCTCCTGACGATTTCTATGGAAAGATGTAATGAGATATATCGTGCTATAATAAACATCCTTACCTTATAGCCGTCGTGTGTGGAGTCCCTTAGGTATATTGTATTGAAAAAAACGAACATTTTCGACGACCTCTGTGGCGTAGCGGTTAACGCATCTGCTTACCAAGCGAGAGGTCCCGGGTTCGATCCCCGGCTGGAGAGGAAAAAAAAACTCCTGGTCTTGGATGTTTACATTTTTGTGACGCCGCTGTTTCTGGTTCCCGCGACACAGGGTATCCTAGTGTGGGGCCAGAAGCAATGTATGTGCCTGTGTGTAAATGTTTATGTTTAATGTAAATGTTTTAATACAATATAACTCCGAAAGGACAATCATTTGGCTGTTGGCGTCATAGTAACTTTTATTCAGCTCGCTGAGACCTATTCCATGATGTATCACATATGGCTATTGGGCGGAGGTCCAAAACTGCATTCCTTTGACAGCCATTAGTTTTTTTTTTTCTTCTGAAAACGACTCATTACTCATTAAATGGCATTTTTAAGACAGCGTTTTTGTTTTTCTAATGGGAATTGCCAGTTTATTCTGTGGTCTTTCCTCTTTTCTTTTGGCTCTTGCATTTGATTGTGATAGGACTTCAGACAACTGCTACTGGTACAGAAAAAAAGGTAGGGTAGGTAATGAGCAGTTTTCAGAAGAACTAAAAAAATAAAAATCTAACGGCTGTCAAGGGAATGCAATTTTGGACCTCAGCCCAATATTCATGTGTGATACATCATAAAATATGTAGGTCTCAGTGAGCTGAACAAAAGTTACTATGCCGCCAACAGCCAAATGTTAGTTTTTTTTTCAATACAATATAACTCCGAAAGGACAAACATTTGGCTGTTGGCGTCTTAGTAACTTTTGTTCAGCTCGCTGAGACCTATTCGATGATGTATCACACATGGCTGTTGGGCTGAGGTCCAAAATTGCATTCCTTTGACAGCCATTAGATTTTTTTTTTAGTTCATCTGAAAACGGCTCATTCATCCAGTAACTGACCACTGAGCGTCCGTGACCCTTTGTTACATAATTAAATTATAATTAAATTGTTTGAGGATTTCTGGGATAATTATTTTCTGTTTTGGTAAAGATTTTCTTAGGTGAAATTTTTTTTGTTCATGTGAAAATTAAAACTATTTTTGACCATTGATTCCACCTTATTTTTAATACTTTTCGCTCGAATTTGCTAAAAATATATTATACCTAACAAGTGACACATATATTTGTATTTATTTATCTACAACGCACCCATCTTACTAAAACCTAACTCTAGTCTACACTTAAACTAGAGTCGCATTTTGAATCGAAATTATTTATTTTTAAACATACTGTATAGTGAAATTGCATAAGTGTGAGTACTGTGAACGTGCCAGCTTTAGATAACTGACCTGTACACAGGGGGTTTCAGGGACAATTAATCGATCTAACTAGAATTCTTAGAAGACGTTGTTTTATCAGTGCTTTTAGGCAATAAAAACTGATCATTGGAATTCTCCTTGTTAGAATACGAAGGTTGGTTTTCGCGGAAATTTACAAGGTTGTCAGCGCAACTACAGCGCCCCCAAGTTATATGTTCAGGTGGGCAAAATTGTAACTAACTAATTAATTGTAAATCCTGTTCCCCATTTTTTTTTATTTATTCACTTACTAAGATTTATAGATATATTTTCAATAAAATTGAAAGAACGGTTAAATATTCTCATTTTTCTAGGTAAATTTCTTAAATGTTACTACTAAGTTCTCCACTAGCGCCGCTATCAACTGATCAGATAAGATGGTGGCACTGTACTATCTACTTCTTGACGCTTAGCGCCATCTATTGGATATTTACATTACCGCAACATGTATCGCCATCTATTAACGAAAATATGAACTAAAAATAGCCCTACCTATGTCGCTGAGAATCTACGTTTTTTATAGATACACTACTTGCTTATCTTACCTATTCGAATCTAACGTAGCTTGAAATAAACCGTTTTGGAATAACGAATAAAATAAATTATTGAAGGAGCCCTGAAACCCCCTGATACTATACAAGGTTCTATTGCCTCAAGTGAGAAATCGGGCGGTCCCGGAAGCATAATTTGCCGCCGGCTCACCGCGCAACCCGCCGGCACACCCCGCCAGCCAGCCCGCGGCTCAGCTCTTGTGGCATTGCCGTCGGTTTAATCACCCGCCATAGCCGGCGTCATAGCCATAAGAAAATTTGACAAGGCAAAACGAGGACGAGGAACTCCACCGAGGCCGAGCTCCATCCAGTACCAGGTCAAAGGCTAAGACGTTCCGAGTTCCAGCGTATAAGAAACAATGCAAAATCCAGATGGGACAAACTTGCGAGGCCGAAGGCCGAGCCTAGCAAAGCGAGAATGAAAAACTTTGACAACGCAAAACGAGGACGAAGAACCCCACCGAGGCGAGGCCAAAGGCCGAGCTCCATCCAGTACCAGGTAAAAGGCTAAGACGTTGCGAGCTCCAGCGTAAAATAAATAATGCAAAATCCAGATGGGACAAACTTGCGAGGCCGACGGCCGAGCCTCGCGAAGCGAGCACGAGAAACTCTGACAAGGAAAAACGAGGATGAGGAACTCCACTGAGGCGAGGCCAAAGGCCGAGCTCCATCCAGTACCAGGTCAAAGTCTAAGACGTTGCGAGTTTCAGCGTAAAAGAAACAATGCAAAATCCAGATGGGACAAACTTGCGAGGCCGAAGGCCGAGCCTCGCGAAGCGAGCATGAAAAACTTTGACAAGGCAAAACGAGGATGAGGAACTCCACTGAGGCGAGGCCAAAGGCCGAGCTCTATCCAGTACCAGGTCGAAGGCTAAGATGTTGCGAGTTCCAACGTAAAAGAAACAATGCAAAATCCAGATAGCACAAACTTACGGGGCCAAAGGCCGAGGTCCGCAAAGTGGACTGTGGCACTGTGGACCCCGCCATGGCGAAGCCGGAGATAGAACTCAGTTCAGGCCAAGGCTGAAAGCCAAGACGTTCCGTGTTCCGGCGTAAAATTAACAATGAAAAGCCGGATAGGACAAATTTGCGAGGCCTCTAGCTCCGCGAAGCGGGCAAGAAGAACCTCGCTGAGGCTCCGTTCAGGTTGAGGCTGAAAGCCGAGCTCCTTTCAGGCTGAGGCTGAAGGCCAAGACCATACATGTCTCGCATAAATCTCAATCCATAAATCTCAATCAAAAGTGTCTAGCAAGGCCCTAGGCCGACTGCCACAGAGAGTGAAACTCGGAGCGGCTGAAGGTTGGCGCGTGTAAGCGTGCAGGGGCTTGCCCCTTAGTCCGAGTGTAATTTCCAAAAAACACGATTTAACAAAAAAATACCGAGCAAAGCTCGGTCATCCAGGTACTATTGTTTGTTTTTGGATTTTTTTTATAATTACGTGCTAATTAGGAAAAAAACATGAGTTCTGCAAGTGATGAAGATATAAGCTGCACTCCCGATTCAATGAAAATGGAAGCTGAAGCAGCAATTAACAATATTTTGCCTGAAAGTTCTAAAGAGAGATATTTGAAAACTTACGACGAGTTCATGAAGTGGCGAAAAGAAAAACGAGTAAATATTTTATTCTTGTAATGCCGGTTTTTTTCTACTTACCTCACAATCGAGATGTAAAGCAGAGTAGTTAGCTCGGGTGTAAGCATCAATTGCACCCTCGAACATCTCGGGCTGCAATTGATGCTTTACAACCCTTGGCTACTAATCTACTATTACATCTCTCATATTCGGTAAGTAGGTCCTTATTACCCCCAAATGGGGCTTGTAGGGGACCAATTAGCGCTCTAGGGTAATAATGTAGCTAGAAAAGCCCTAGGGCGGTAAGTAAATAAAAAAAAAAACTTCACTCTTTCAAAAAGTTCGCGTACATCTAACCATCATATTGGCAATAGACATCATGCATTCAGCCCAATGACAAAAGAGGTCGCTTCGCTATTCAGCCTTGTCTCCGTATGAGTATAATAGTCATCAATTTTAAATATCAAACGGCGAAGCTCAATTTCGTTCTTGAAAAAAATAATTAAAAAAAAAAGATGAAGAAGGCGGGAATAGAAAACTTTTACTTTAAATATTGTTTTTTTTTTGGGATTTTTTATAAGTACGTGCTAATTACAGGGTCCGCCAAATAACTTTTTTTTTGAAAATGCTATAAAAAAAAAACTACTGAATATTTTTTCAAATTTCTTTTTTTATTTGAAAGTACAATCCCTCCGGTTAATGATGGAAAATAATTTCATTCAAATGGCTGCCTCGGCTGGCCATGCAGTAGCCTACACGATGGGTCCAATTTTTAAGTACATTATCGATTGTGTGCAGCTGTATTTCACCAATGGCTTCACGAATATTGTCCTTTAAAGCGTCAATTGTCTCTGGTTTGTCGGCGTAACACTTATCTTTGACGGCACCCCACAAAAAGTAGTCCAACGGTGTCAAATCGCAGCTCCGAGGTGGCCAAACGACATCAGCTCTGCGGCTGATAATGCGATTTTCAAAAACAGGGCGCAAAACATCAAGTGTAGCGTTGGCTGTGTGGCACGTAGCGCCGTCCTGTTGAAACCAAATGTTGCCAATATCCTCCTCTTCAATTTCTGTGAACAAAAATTCGTTCAACATGGCCCGATAACGATCGCCATTGACGGTAACGGCCACTCCTTGCTCATTTTCGAAGAAAAATGGCCCAATTATGCCTCTGGACCAAAATCCGCACCAAACAGTGACTCGTTTTGGGTGCACCGGCTTTTCAATGAATGCGTGCGGGTTTTCTGTGCCCCAAATGCGACAATTCTGCTTGTTTACATACCCGCCAAGATGGAAATGAGCTTCATCTGAAAAGATGATTTTTTTGGCAAAATCCGCATCTTCTGCAAGTCGATCGCAGGCCCACTTAGCGAAGCGAAAACGCATTGGATGGTCAGTTGGCTTCAACTCCTGAACCAATTGGACTTTGTACGGCGTCATACCAAGGTCTTTACGCAAAATTCGTCTCAATGATGTCTGCGAAATGTCCAATTGTTGAGAACGACGGTGAACTGATGTTGATGGCGATTCACCCACACTTTCGGCCACAGCAGCAATATTCTCGGGTGTACGCACTGTTTTTGGCTTTTCACGCGTTGGTTTATTGATGAGGATGCCAGTTTCTTTCACTTTTTTCACAAGGTAACGAACATACGGAGCTGACGGTGCTTCTCTTCTTCCAAAATCCGTACGCAATTTTCGCACACATTCTGCAACATTACCATGATTTTCAAAGTAATGTCGCAAGATTTCCCAGCGTTGTTCAAGCGTATACACAACCATATTCGTTCAGCGGAAGGATAAAACTAATTATCTGTCAAATCATGAGGTAAGGTAAGTGTTGCCATACACGAAATAAGCACTAGTTGAAAAAAAAAACGTTACATGGCGGACCCTTTAGAAAAAAAACATGAGTGTTGCAAGTGATGAAGATATAAGCTGCACTCCCGATTTAATGAAAATGGAAGCTGAAGCAGCAATTAACAATATTTTGCCTGAAAGTTCTAATAGTAGATTAGTAGCCAAGGGCTGTAAGGCATCAATTGCAGCCCGAGATATTTAGGCGCACGAGCGCAGCGAGGGCGCCTATAGTTCGAGGGTGCAATTGATGCTTACACCCGAGCTAACTACTCTGCTTTACATCTCGATTGTGAGGTAAGTAGAAAAAAACCGGCATTACAAGAATAAAATATTTACTCGTTTTTCTTTTCGCCACTTCATGAACTCGTCGTAAGTTTTCAAATATCTCTCTTTAGAACTTTCAGGCAAAATATTGTTAATTGCTGCTTCAGCTTCCATTTTCATTGAATCGCGAAAGCAGCTTATATCTTCACCACTTGCAGAACTCATTTGTTTTCCTAATTAGCACGTAATTATAAAAATATCCCAAAAATATTTTTCAATCCCAATATTTAAAGTAAAAGTTTTCTATTCCCGCCTTTTTTAATCTTTTTTTTTAATTTATTTTTTGCAAGAACGTAATTGAGCTTCGCCGTTCGATATTTAAAATTGATCACTATTATACTCATACGAAGACAAGGCTGAATAGCGAAGCGACCTCTTTTGTCATTGGGCTGAATTTATGATGTCTATTGCAAGTATTGTGTGACGAGTTTTTTTTAATTACTTACCGCCCTAGGGCTTTTCTAGCTACATTATTACTCTAGAGCGCCAATTGGTCACCTACAAGCCCCATTTGGGGGTAATAAGGACCTACTTACCGAATATGAGAGATGTAAAGAGATATTTGAAAACTTACGAGTTCATTAAGTGGCGAAAAGAAAAACGAGTAATTTTTTTCTTCTTACCTCACAATCGAGATGTAAAGCAGAGTAGTTAGCTCGGGTGTAAGCATCAATTGCACCCTCGAACTATAGGCGCCCTCGGGCTGCAATTGATACCTTACAGCCCTTGGCTACTAATCTACTGTTCTTCTTCTTCTTTCGTCTGATTTAGCCCACTCGGAACTTATTATCCGGACTCGGAGAGCCACAATGTAAGCTTGGAGCCCGGATAAATTATGCGCCATTCAAAATCTACTCACCACCGGCGGCGACGCAGGACTCGCCGGGCCCGCAGACGCCCCCGTCTGGCCCGGCGGCGCCGGCGCAGGGCTCGCAGCAGCGCGCGCACTGCGGGCCGCACGTGCCGTGCTGGCAGACGCACGTCGCGCCCTGCGGACACGCTCAGTGAACAGATGGAGCTGACCCGTCGACAGACACTCAAGAACAAAACTGTGCGAGCAGAGGTGCTCAGATTTTGTAGGTTTCAGGGCGGTTGTGGTGAAGAAAGTAGATTGGTGATGTTAGGTCTTCACGGTTTATTTCGCTGTCGCTGTTTATGTAGCCTGTATGTAAATGTAAAAATGTAAATGTTTATTTGTTACTGTGCGCAATTACATGTTTGCAGACATACGGTGTTAATGAGAGGTAAAAGCCAACTATCTGGCGCAGGCAACAAAGCCCGTGAGCTCGACTGTTCGCGAAGCACCATACGGCGACCTAGAAATGTGTACGGTGCCAGCCCGTACAAAAACCTTTAAGGACTGAGATACAGTAAGGACGTGGGGCGAGAGCACGAAGAAACACGTCGTCTTTGCTATTCACTTTCATACAAAATGCAATGAAAGGTCAGAACGAAGCCTACACAGAAGAGACGGCGCGATAAGAAATGATCACGCTTGAAATGAAATCGCTTCACGTCCTTCTAGTGTGCCTCAGGCCTCCTCCTTTCTCTGTGCTCAGACCTGAGTAGTTTTTATACAAAGCCTTTTTAGTGTCCCACTGCTGGGCAAAGCCCTCCCCTCCTGCTTTCCATCTCTCTCTATCTCCAGCCACCTCGCACTATCCCGGCAAGAATGCGTTTGGTGATCCCGCCATCTTCGTTTTGGTCTACTAAAGTTGTAAAAAGAACGCTGTCGAAGTCGATGAAGCGAAAGTGATTGGTCAGGATCGTAGCAAGTGGTCTCTGTCTACCGCTCTGAGATACAGATGTGAGCTTATGTATGTATGTAAAAAGAACGAAAATGATAAATTCCTGATCTATTTTGCCAGAAGTTTCTTGCTTTGTTTCTAGATGGCGCTGTTTATACCGTGCTACTCACCACTAGATAGCGCTGCTGCTGTTGCTGGAAATGAAAAAAGGACAAGTGCGAGTCGGAATCGCCTAACGAGAGTTCCGTACATATTTACAGGAACTTACGAATCTCGCAGATTTTCCGATCTTTACCCGAACTTCAAAATTTTTGACGACATCAACGGCGTAGAGCTGTTGGTCAGGCTCAGGCGTCTCTCTCTCTTCCAGTCTAGATTATAAGCCTGATTTAACCCCACAACCCTGAGCGGTTTTGTGCTTCGCAAGGCACGTTAAGCAGTTGGTGCCAGCTGCCGACGATAGATGGCAGTCGTTAAGCTATGTCAGAGGCCTTAAGGCGGCTTGAAACTTCTGACAGTAAGACCAGCCACTACTCTTACAAGCCTCCACCAATTCATTCTAGGCCCCCGTGGCGGCGTATGGCCTACACCTTCCTCACGGAAGATACCCGTGGGGACATAATGGGTTGATGATGATGATGGTGATAAGGCGACATTTTGTGCGTCTTAAACGGCTGTAGCTTTTTTATACGTAAGGATAAATAAGCCAGAGTGACTACACCAACGGCGTAGAGCTCTCGGTCAGGCTCAGCCGTCTCCCTCTTCCAGTCTAGGTTATAAGCCTGATTTAGCCCCGTACAAGTGGTGTTCGCACCTCTTGGTCCACATTACAGTCGGCGGCGTGTCCGTGGCAGCGGCAGCGCGCGGCCAGCGTAATCGCGCGCACGGTGTAGAACTGCCGGTCTAGGTCGGCGGCGTGGGCGGCGCGGAAGCCAACCCGCACACGCCGCGCCGCAGCGCCGCCGCCCAACCCTACGTGCATCTGGAAGGTAGACAGCTCCTTGAAGATAGCAGCATAGATAGTTGGCGACCTCCGTGGCTCAGCGGTAAGCGCATCTGCCGACAATGTGAGAGGTCCCGGGTTCGATCCCGGCTGGGACAAAAAAATCCCCAGGTCTTGGATGTTTACATGTTTGTGACATCGCTGTTTCTGGTTCCCATGACAGAGGGTATCCTAGTGTGGGGCCAGAAGCAGTGTTTGTGCCTGTATGTAATGTTTAAGTTTTATTTAGATAGATGGATAAACATTTTACGGTCTTACTTAAAAAAAAAACTGAAGTAATACCTCTCTTAGTCTTTTTAAGTGCAACTTTAACCTTATCTTATCGGGCGTTTTAAATTTTCTTAGATAGATATGAGAAGATTTATAACAAGTTCGGGCTAAAACGCTGTTGTTTTTTTTTAGTCATTCTTATATAGGTAATCCTGTGGTTGTGTCAGAAAAGTCAGAAACTACTTGTAGTGGTTAATTCCTAAGACAGAACTGACGCAATTTTGAGTTTTTTTTTAATCCTCATCCGGGAGTCGAACCCGGGACCTCTCGCGAGGAAGGCAGATACGCTAACCACTGCGCCACAGAGATCGTTAACTGCCTCTGAGGTGTCCTTTAGAGCAATGTTTTTATACATCGAATAAGGCAATACACATTATGTAAGTTTCTTTTTTCTCGACTACTTTTAAACATTATGATTCATGAACGCTTGGGCGCAGTCGTAACCATCGCACAGTGGAAGAATATGAAGTTCTAGCTGTATTTAATTATTTTTGTTAGACAATTAATTAAAAACACGCTAAATTTTTAGAAATTATATATATTATTATATTATAATTATACTAAACATAAAAATTTTAAAATCAAATAAAAACCTTAGCGGGACTGCCGGCCACCCATGCCGGGACTCGAACCAGCGACCTCTGGCGCGATCAGCCGGAGGTCGCGGGTTCGAGTCCCGGCATGGATGGAATTTTCAGCCTTTAAATAGGTTTTTAAAATTGTCCTTAGCACGGATTGGTTAACATGACACTCATTATGAAAAAAAAATGTATGGGCGTGGCAAAAACGCGCAAGAAATGTAAATGGGATGTAAATACTCATACTTCAATTTAATAATCCTGAAAGTTTCATAACTAAACTCCACTAAACACCCTAACTTTTACTCACATAAACTCAGAAGCTTACTTAAAACCAATTCACAAAGACCTGATGACATACGTAGGGCGATAAGTCGAAAATATTTAGGTGAATTTGAATAAAAATGTTGCCTAACTTACCTTGAAGACTTTATCAACACAATTAACAAAACAAAACTCACTCTAATTCCGAATATTCGCTAAGAAACGATCGTAAGTTGGGACAATTTTACCGTTCGACGAAAAGTAAATAAACGAAGATGACAAACTCCCCACTTTGAGATTTTTTCTTTGATGACAAGTGTAACCAGCAGATAAATTAAGTATTCCACGATTGGTGGTAGGTATTAAGGTAATAAAAAATATATTTTGCGATAGGATTGGGATTAGTTCCATTTAGGGATTTTATACAGCTAGATCTTGATATTCTCCTTCTGTGCATCGTCATGCAGCGAAACTGACGTGCCTCACGTTAACGGTACCAATTATGTGACCAATGACCAACGACACATCCAGGAGACATAATTTTTAAGTTTCAAAGTTTGTTATTACTATTTAAGCTAAAACTATTTTGAAAACAATACATGTGGAGTTTTTTCTCCATGTAATCTATTAATTGTGAAACTAGCAACAACAATTTATTATTAGGTATGTTCTTAAGTCCACCAATCCGGACTTGGCTCCCGTGGTGGAATATGGCCTATACCTTGCTCTGGGAAGAGACCCGTGCCCCTCGGTGGGGACATAATGGGTTGATGATGATGATGATGATGATGTTATAAGGAAAACATTTTGTTTTTTTATTATGAATAAAAACGTTTTAATTTTGAATTTGATGCCAACTGACGCCACACAGCAAAGGTGCACTCAATATGCCACTCCTCTCTTCTGATAAGCTTTGCACCATATTACTCATACCGACAATATCAACGCTAGGGGATTAAATACTTACACCTGACTTGATAACGAGTCTGATTAAGTCAAAACAATGTATGTAAAGAAGCAACCAAATACGCTAGTTATATTTAGACAGTGAATTAAGGCAAATCCGGCCAGCCATATTTGGGTTTTGGTGCAAACATTTTATTTTTTAGGATTCCGTACAGACGTGCGCCAAAAGATTTATTGAAAAGAAGAGTGATTTTGAGTTGATTTTCTACAAATAAGTAGTTTTTATTATTAGTTAACTTTCATCACCACCATTGACATCATCACCGGTTCCAATATTCACAAAACGCTTCGTTTTTGCTTACGATCGGTTACAATTCCTACGAAATTCCTACGAACCGTTAATAAATTGTAAGGTAGAACGGATCGTAGCCGGTAGGCGTATATTATAGGAACCGGGCATCAGTCACAAGAAGTCCACTGCTGGACATAGGCTTCCTCCATGGATTTCCAAAAAGACGGGTTGGAAGCGGCTTGCATCCAGCGTCTCCCTGCCACTTGGATGAGATCGTCTGTTTGTGGCTGGTCGTCCTACGCTGCGCTTGATATGTGTGGTCACCATTCAAGAACTTTTCGGACCCATCGGCCGTCAGTTCAGTTAATTTTATTATTACACTAGCTTTCGCCGCGACTCCGTCCGCGTGGACTTTAGTTCAAAATTTTGCAACCCCGTTCACTCCCTTAAAGGATAAATTTAGAAAAACGGCACATACATAGCTTCTGGCCTACACTAGGATATCCTGTGTCGTACGAACCAGAAACAGCTACATCACAAACACTAATCTTCTAATATACAAAATTCTCGTGTCACAGTGTTAGTGCGCATACTCCTCCGAAACGTTACATTCGGTAAGTTTGAGAATAGGTTGTTATTTATTTCTTATAGCCCTAAGGGATACCTAAGGGTGGTCCACCCCAAATTATTTTAAATTATAATCTCTTAAAATAATTTATATGGCGAAACACCGTTTGCCGAGTCAGCTAGTATCCATATATTAATTTGAAGCTCACCTCTCCGTTCTCGAGCGGCCTGGGGCTGGCGAACTGCGTGGAGCAGGTCGGCTTCTCAGCCCTACCCGACCTCTTCCCCGGGCGGGCGGCGCGCACCCGGCGCCTCCGCCGCTCGGGGCGCAGCGCCCACAGCCGGCGGCAGTGCTCCTTGTCGCCGAACGCCCGCAGCAGCCGCCAGTCGTCGCCGCTGCCCGAGGTGGACACCTCCAGGGACCAGGCCAGCGGCCGCGGCGACGGACCAGACTTCACGATCACGTGGAGCAGCTCCATCGTCTGGAATTTCGGCGGCTTGTGGTTAAAAAATGGTTCGAAGTTAACCTGTCGAAGACCGTGGAATGTTCACAGAATGTCTGGGGAGAGATATTCAGAAAAAACACCTAGGCCTGTCTGAAGACTACTGAACTATAGAATGAAGAACACGAAAGAAATACAAGAGGTAGTAAATCAAAGCCTAGTACCGTCCTCCATATAAAAACGAACATTTACATACAAGCACATACATTGCTTCTAGCCCCACACTAGGTACCCTGTGTCGTGGGATCCAGAAACAGCGACATCACAAACATGTCAACGTCCAAGACCTGGGTTTTTTTTTTGTCCCGAGCCTGGATTCGAACCCGGGACCTCTCGCATGGTAGGCAGATACGCTAACCGCTGCGCCATAGAGGTCGTCATATGACTACAGAGTCTGTAGGAAGGTGATTATAGCAATCTCTTGAAAACAGTATTGACAAATTTCTACTTGCGCAGTCTACGGTCTACCAAAGAGTACAATATCGACAGGAAGTACCAAAGTGAGCGCAAAGCGTTGAAGCCTCCATAAACAAATGACTATGAATGTAAATGTTTACCCAGAAGGCGTCAGGCGTGCAGGCTGTTCGTAAATTCAATTATCAGCTGTGGAATCACTCCTAGCCATCAGCTTTCTCCCGCACATCCTTAATTGGACACCCGAGCGTCGTGCCGGGCTTATTAGAGGAATTCAAGCTCTACAATAGCAGGAGCACTGAGCTAATATCCGTACAGGAATGCGTAGGTACGGCAGTGGGTGGTAACTAAGTGAGCTGGATCTATTCTTAACAGGTGGTACTCGGTGGGACCAATATTTCTGCAAACTACAGCATACACGAAACGCACGACATCTGTTCGTGCTTTGGTCGCTTGCAATTTACTGGAATAGTCTGCGAGGGTAAAGGTTGATCTGCTGCATATAATTGTATCAGTATACATTATGACATACTGAAACGCAAAACCGCGAAGACAACCGTAACCTATTATTTTTAACATATTATAATTATTATAAGCTCATCCTACACTGCCTCGTCGGTCGAGCCGTTAAGGCGCTTAGCTACCAACAAAGAAGTTCTGGGTTCGATTCCCACTGAAGGCCGTCGCCGTACATTTTATTTCTATTTTATTTTATTTAGGACACAAACAGTCACACAGAAAAACAGTAAAAGTATGTTATACAAAAATAGACCTAGAGGTCCCTTTAGTAGACAAAAATATTTTGTACAAATGTACGGCGAATTATTATGTATTTTTGCTAACTTAGCTGAGGGCAGGATAGTAAAGGCAAAGTCTTTGCCCAAAACTTAATCGACTTCATTAACCAATGAACAAAACTTGCAATCGCGAAGTATTGGTATGGGTGACGGTTTGGGTTTCCGCAACGCGACTAAGAATGAGGAAAATATCCTCATTAGAAAAACCGCGAAGTAATAGAAGACAAAAATTTAAAACAAAACACGACAATGACGTTGAAACGATTTCGTTTTCAATATTACGTTATTCCGTACCACAGTTCCCGCCGACATTAGCTCCATGGAAGAGGACAAAGCTGAATTCGAGCAAAATGTCCGATAGTGGCGTAAAAGGTAATTCGGTATACAAAGTAGAAGCCGATGAGGCATACGCGGCATTTGAATAATCGATTCAGTACCCAATCAAAATAACTCGCGTAATTCTAAAGACTGAAGCCAGAGGGGTTAAGGCTAAGCTTAATATACTAGTAAAAGATAGAAGAAGAGGAATACGAAGAAGAAAAACAACAACCATAGACATACATATTACAAGAGAAGTAAGTACAGAAAACAGTAAACAGTAAGGCACATATAGGACAAAGGTTGAAAAAATGTGAAACTACAGTGACAAAAATAAACCCTGAAGAATACAGTAGATGTATGCTGTATGCCGATGCAGTGCAAAAAGCCTCAAGCTCAGTATTAGCTGAGAGTTTGCACCCACAGGTGTGATTTTTAGCCAGGGCCTTCCGGTGACTCACGGAGCATCAAAACGGAACAAACACGCACTCATACTTATACATATACATAATACAAACACTTATACCCCTTCCCGTGGCGTTAGCCCGCTGCGGGCAGGCGTCCATTGTTTAACTATTGTTATGCTAATTACCGCCATTAGAAGGGCTAAATGTCCTTATACGTACATATTCGACGACCTCTGTGGCGTAGTGGTTAGCGTATCTGACTACCATGCGAGAGGTCCCGGGTTCGAATCCCGGCTGGGGACAAAAAAGAAATCCCAGGTCTTGGATGTTTTACACATGTAAAACACAGCGACGTTTGTGACAGCGACGTCACAAACATTTGTGACGTCGCTGTTTCTGGTTCCCACGACACAGGGTATCCTAGTGTGGGGCCAGAAGCAATGTATGTGCCTGTGTGTAAATGTTATGTTAATGTTATATACAACATACTGTATTATATTCTGATTTGGACAATAAATAATAAGGTTAATAATACCAGTGGATACATAACAAATTCAATTAAATACACAATTGAATAAAATATACCAACGCGGTGGCGGTGACGAAGAAATTGCTGTTAGCAGTAAGGCCATCCAATGTAATTTTTTTTATTGTATCTCTTATTTCTTGTGTGCAATAATAGTAGATTAGGAGCCAAGGGCTGTAAGGCATCAACTGCAGCCCGACATATTTAGGCGCACGAGCGCAGCGAGGGCGCCTATAGTTCGAGGGTGCAATTGATGCTTACACCCGAGCTAACTACTCTGCTTTACATCTCGATTGTGAGGTAAGTAGAAAAAAATTACTCGTTTTTCTTTTCGCCACTTCATGAACTCTTCGTAAGTTTTCAAATATCTCTCTTTAGAACTTTCAGGCAAAATATTGTTAATTGCTGCTTCAGCTTCCATTTTCATAGAATCGGGAGTGCAGCTAATATCTTCATCACTTGCAGAACTCATGTTTTTTTCCTAATTAGCACGTAATTATAAAAAAAATCCCAAAAACAAACAATATTTAAATTAAAAGTTTTCTATTCCCGCCTTTTTGATATATTTTTTTTAAGAACGAAATTGAGCTTTGACGTTCGATATTTAAAATTGATGACTATTATACTCATATACGAAGACAAGGCTGAATAGCGCAGCGACCTCCTTTGTCATTGGGCTAAAAGCATGATGTCTATTGCCAGTATGATGGTTACGCGAACTTTTTGAAAGAGTGAAGTGAAGAGTTTTTTTTAAATTACTTACCGCCCTAGGGCTTGTCACCTACAAGCCCCAATTGTGGGTAATAAGGAGCTACTTACCGAATATGAGAGATGTAAAGAATATTCTTGATCTTATTTTATCTTACAACTAGCTGACCCCGCGAACTTTGTTCCGCCTTAGACGCCATAAATGAGTAGATTTTTGATTTTATTATATTGTTTATCAATAAAATAAGATTGACAGAAGAATCCGTTTTAAACGTCTTTTTTTTTTCATCCTCTTTGACTATATTTGCAGCACGCATTCAGTCAATTCTATGTCAAATGTCTTAAGGTTACATTAAAAAAGTTTAATAATTTTATATGGTGGTTAAGTAATTTTAAATTTTCTAATTTTCCGCGCAATTTCCTTAATTTTTTCTTTCATAAGAACCTTCTCCTGATAATAACGAACAGAACAAAAAAAGAATTAGCGAAATCGATCCAGCCGTTCAGGCGTGATGCCGTGACCAAGGGAAATAGGGATTCATTTTTATATATATAGATAGACAAAATCACAAAAACACGGACAACCGTGCCCCGTCCAGTCATGACCCAAGGGCCAAAACGTATTCGCCTTAACCCGGCCGAGGGTATGGCGACGCGCGATGTGATCGGTGCCATGTAGGGCTCCGCTAATGAGGCCGGCCCGCGGCATCTCAGACATGCAGCCTTTTTGTCGTCCAGCGTACGACAAACACTTGGAATTTATTACCAGCTCTCGAATTCGGGCGCAGCCACAGCTCGGAGCTCTGCAAGTCTATCGCTTCGTCTAATGGGTTTGCCTATCCCCATATTTCCTCCCGAGCTTATGCAAGTGTGGAGTGGGCGATGTGATCGGTGCCTTCTAGGGCTCCGCTAACGAGGCGGCCCGGGCATCTCAGACACGCAGCGCCTTTTTGCCGTCCCGCTGACGGGACACTTGGCTTTTACGACGGGAGTTAACCGGAATGTTGATTGTGGCTGGCTTTTTAGGCGCTTTGACAAGACGGACTGTTCGTACGTAAATGCGGCTCTTCAGATCTGTCGCACGCGTTTTATTCAGCAATCTTAGTCTTCAAGCGATCAAAAATGGGAGCGTTTATTTTGATTTGGAGCAAGCTAAAAAAGGTTCAGCTGAGGTTTGTTACCTGTATCAGTTGATGACGTTATACAAGCGTCGATATCAATACTTAATTGAGATAAGCTAGGTATATTAAAATAATTCTTCGATACATTCAACGTATTTGTCTAACAATCCGGTACAAATCGTGTACAATCAGTCACTGCTTGACAAGATATTCTACTAGGTAGAGGATAATGAATTATACGACAGTCTCATTAGTCTACAAACATAAGCCAGTTACGTCTTACGAAAAATAAGAACAAAAATAAGTTCACTGTACTAATAAAGCGACAAGCTTCACTTTCCATCTCGCTTATCCACTATGCCAACAAATCTACGTCCTTCCCAAAGCAGTCTTATAAAGGCGAGACCGCAAACAACGGAAGCCGCGACGCAGACCACATACGCGCCAGATATCGGAGCCCTGTTTGCACATAGCGTTTATCAGCGCGGCGATAAGGATTTACCTCAGTTTCACGCGAAAACTCGCACGGGACGGGGTGTTTCAGGAAAAAACGAGTGTCTCATTATGCTTTGACCACAATCATTGACAATGTCCGAGTTCACGGAGCCGAGAAAGCAGCGCAAATCCCACGTGTCTCTGAACGCCGTCTCGCTGGAGTCTGAGGCGGTCAAGCTGGGCCCGCCGGCCCTGGTCACCGGGCCCTTGCCGCGGAAACATAGTGCTTACGCGTATGTGAATACAGCCTATGATGGCAGACTGTCTAGTGTGAATGATGTTCGTGTGCAACTCCCGCCGCCGACCAGGTGTGTATGAAGTATGATCTGGGTAAAGGATAACGTTTGGTTGTGTTGTAGATTTGACAAAAAGTAGCATTAGAGATGATACAAAATTAGCAATAGTTACTAAGAAACTTATCGCCACGATTCCATGTTTGATACGCGATTATAATACACGGGAGCCTGACAACAGCTTGACGTTGCATATAATGGAAACCTTAATAGAGTACGCGCCGTCACTCATTATTACCGACGGAGACAACTTTGTCTTCATTGAAATAAGAACGAAAATGTCTTAACTCATCGGCATTCAGTGGTGGCGCGGACTTTACTGCTAATATCGGATAAGGCGTAAGTTTGCTTGCCCTTAACGATAAGTAGATAGATACATAGAATATTCTTCGTTGCATGTACACCAAGATGTGCACGTGAGATCTGACAATAACATAGTACAGTATAATTGGCGGGCTTACGAGTATTACTGAAAGTAATTTCTTCCAGACAACCATTGAAGGAAATAGAGAAGGTATATGACGAGTAGTCGGTACAACTAGACAATATTAAACAAGATAATATTTCTAAATCTAATACGCACACAGAAACGGTACATGAATGTAGAATAAACATACATAAAGAAAAAAATGTCATATGGAAGGAGGAAATGAACGTAAACGTATACCTACGTAGTACTAGAAAGTAAACAAATAGTCAGGTTTTAACCTTTAAGTTATAATTTAGGTCAAACATTAGGCCCTAAACTGGACTCTACTAACTCATGACATTTTAAGGTAAATTTCTGCATAACTAAAACCCACAATAACGAGTTATCCTTTTTGTCAAGAAAGGCTATCTGGATCATCTACATATCCATTGTCCTTATCTACACTGTAGACGCTGCCATACCACTCAATTAAACAATATCTACGATAGTTCAGCCCGCGACATTTGCGTCTGGTGATCTCTCTGCTTATACACATTTCGAAGTAGAGTAGGGACCAGAAAAAGCGACGAGCCTCCACTTATTAAACGGCAGCATAATATATTTTTATTGAAAGTCGTAACTTATGATAAAACTGTACACACATTAATAAATACTGCGAACTTTCCCAATAGGTACGTGTGCATAGAGATAAGTTACTTTATGCACTTGAGGAAGAGAACATTCCGGGTAGCTAGTTTTAGGGTTCAGTACCTCTAAAGGAAAAAACTGAACCCTATAGGATCAATTTGTTGGCAGAGACTCCTGAATATGTTTAATCCAAAGTATGCCCCAACCGCAGTATCAAATTCACTGCTGGTTCATTCACCTCTACTGCAGAAAAGTCTACACGGTCGCCAGCACATCGACCTTCACACACGTTTATTCCATTTAGCTACGCTACATTGCAACAAAGCCTGATGTGGATCAGTTCAGAAATTGCTATGGCAACGGAGAAAAAAAAATTACTCTAGCTATTCCTATATACCTAATGATTGTAATGAAGCCTATATACGTCCCACTGTAGGGCACAGGCCTCTCGGAGAGAGTATGGGCTTAATCATCACGGGTGCCTACCGTGGATTGACGATTTCAAGCGCTGAGCTATGAGTACACAGCAGATTTTTCCTAACGATGTTTTCCTGCACCGTTAGCGAGTTCTAAGTAGATTCCTTTTGTAAGTGTTCCTTAGAAAAGTCACAGGGATGACATTCGTCTCCGAATATTAGATTATTAGGACTGATCGACAATTGTGTTCAACACATCCATGTGTAATATTGTTTCAGTTTGATAGTTTGTTGAGCCAATGCAGTTCTGAAAAGAATAAATGTGGAGTTTCTTTCTTAGCTCATTCTCCACATAAATCTATTAATTAAGAAACTAACAACTTTGACGTTCATAAAGTGTACATTACTGCGAATAAAAATATTTTAATTTTTAAATTTTGTTCCAGCGTGGTGAGAGAGCAGTACTGGGCGTGCTCAAAGTGGCCCCGGGCCCAGCGGCTGCTGGCCGTGACGGTGGGCGTGCTGGTTGGCGCCGTGGTGGGGCTGGCCGTCATCATGGCCGTGCGAGGCTCTGACGGGAACGCCGGGACCATCATCGACGGCCTCTTCAGGGCCAGCCATGCACCCGCCTAGCAACCGGTTGGGGTCACCCCGCGCCCGCCTGTGATACGGCGAGTGAACTGTGTAGAGTTGCGGAGGAGCCGCTGTTGTGGTTGGAGTTTTGACTGTGTTGTGAAAAAGTTCAAGTGTGTGCCGAAGTGGACTGAAGTGTGGTCTGCGCTATTGGTGCCGGAAGTTAAGAACAATTTATAATACTTTCGTTTCAATTAACGGAAGTGTCTGTCCAGATCCAGTGGCGGAGAAATTGGCGATACAATACTTTTAGTGGGCGACCCTTTTAATAAAAGCTTTGCTTTATTCGTCTTATTTCACGATCATTTGTTCCGGACTTCAAATAATAAAGTGATGGCAGTTGCCATTTTTTAAACGTTGTGAATAGTCCATGACTGTTTTTAACAAAATACGTACTGGATTACATTATTTGTTTTGGCAAACCCAGGTCTCTGCTTATCCCTGCGGGATGCAGGCCTGAGTTTATGTAATGTTTATGAGAAAGAGTTTTATGTATAAACACTCAAAAACGGAACACCCAGCAGTTTAAAATTAATTGATCGTATCTAAAATCTGGAACCAACCAAAAGTTCAAAACTACTAGCATTGTAAAATTTACTATATAATTATACATTAAAACTGCCGTATGGCATTTTGCGCTCTAAAATATGATTGTTTTTATAATACAAAGAAAAACTAAATACTTCTTATCTTTACTCGACAACAGATATGATAGCAGAATATAGCGATAAAATTCGCGTAGATTTCCAACTACTTAAACCCCTTTAGTTTACACAAAGTAGCAGCTAAATAGCTATTCATTTTGCACATATTTTCTTCACATGACCTACTACCTAAGCAACTACATGGTCGCAATAAAGATATGAATATGAATATGAACATGTAAATAAATCAAAACATAGTATGGGTCATCAGTTTTAACCGTTACAGTAAACGCAATAAGGGTCATAAAGGTAAGCGCGAACTACAGGGTGCAGTTAATTTCTGACGCGAACGTATCCCAATCGATAATAATTAAAGTGCTGACGATAAATCGTCGACGGTCCAGACGAGATAATTCAGTACAGAATACTGTCACAGGTTTTGTAAATATCGCGACCGCTTTGGTTTATGAGTTCCTTTACAATCTCATTTCATTTCTAGTACCTGGATGACCGAGCTTTGCCCGGTATCTTTTTGTTAAATCGTGTTTTTTGGAAATTACACTCGGACTAAGAGGCAAGCCCCTGCACGCTTACACGCGCCAACCTTCAGCCGCTCCGAGTTTCACTCTCCGTGGCAGTCCGCCCTGGGGCCTTGCTAGACACTTTTGATTGAGATTTGATCCATGGGAACATGTATGGTCTTGGCCTTCAGCCTCAGCCTGAACGGAGCTCGGCTTTCAGCCTCAACCTAAACGGAGCCTCAGCGAGGTTCCTCTTGAGCTTGAGGCCTCGCTTTGTCCTATCCGGCTTTTGATTGTTAATTTTACGCCGGAACACGGAACGCCTTGGCTTTCAGCCTTGGCCTGAACTGAGTTATATCTCCGGCCTCGCCATGGCGGGGTCCACAGTGCCCACTTTGCGGAGCTCGGCCTTTGGCCCCGTAAGTTTGTGCCATCTGGATGTTGCATTGTTTCTTTTACGCTAGAACTCGCAACATCTTAGCCTTCGACCTGGTACTGGATGGAGCTCGGCCTTTGGCCTCGTCTCGCTGACGTTCTTCGTCCTCGTTTTGCCTTGTCAAAGTTTTTCATGCTCGCTTCGCAAGGCTCTGCCTTCGGCCTCGCAAGTTTGTCCCATCTGGTTTTTGCATTGTTTCTTTTAAGCTGGAACTCGCAACTTCTTAGCCTTGTACCTGGTACTGGATGGGGCTCGGCCTTTGGCTTCGCCTCGGTGGAGTTTTTCATCCTCGTTTTGCCTTGTTAAAGTTTCTCGTGCTCTCTTCGCGAGGCCCGGCCTTCGGCCTCGCAAGTTTGTCCCATCTGGATTTTGCATTGTTTCTTTTACGCTGAAACTCGCAACGTCTTAGACTTTGACCTGGTACTGGATAGAGCTCGACCTTTGGCTTCGCCTCAGTGGAGTTCCTCATCCTCGTTTTTCCTTGTCAAAGTTTCTCGTGCCCGCTTCGCGAGGCTCGGCCGTCGGCCTCGCAAGTTTGTCCCATCTCAACTTCTTAGCCTTTGACCTGGTACTGGATGGAGCTTGGCCTTCGGCCTCGCCTCGTTTTGCCTTGTCAAAGTTTTTCATGCTCGCTTCGCGAGGCTCGGCCTTCGGCCTCGCAAGTTTGTCCCATCTGGATTTTGCATTGTTTCTTTTACGCTGGAACTCGGAACGTCTTAGCCTTTGACCTGGTACTGGATGGAGCTCGGCCTTTGGCCTCGCCTCGGTGGAGTTCTTCGTCCTCGTTTTACGTTGTCAAAGTTTTTCATGGTCGCTTCGCAAGGCTCGGCCTTCGGCCTCGCAAGTTTGTCCCATCTGGATTTTGCATTGTTTCTTTTACGCTGGAACTCGGAACGTCTTAGCCTTTGACCTGGTACTGGATGGAGCTTGGCCTTCGGCCTCGCCTCGTTTTGCCTTGTCAAAGTTTTTCATGCTCGCTTCGCGAGGCTCGGCCTTCGGCCTCGCAAGTTTGTCCCATCTGGATTTTGCATTGTTTCTTTTACGCTAGAACTCGGAACGTCTTAGCCTTTGACCTGGTACTGGATGGAGCTCGGCCTTCGGCCTCGCCTCGTTTTGCCTTGTCAAAGTTTTTCATGCTCGCTTCGCGAGGCTCGGCCGTCGGCCTCGCAAGTTTGTCCCATCTGGATTTTGCTTTGTTTATTTTACACTGGAGCTCGCAACTTCTTAGCCTTTGATCTGGTACTGGATGGAGCTCGGCCTTTGGCCTCGCCTCGGTGGAGTTCTTCGTCCTCGTTTTGCGTTGTCAAAGTTTTTCATGCTCGCTTCGCAAGGCTCGGCCTTTGGCCTCGCAAGTTTGTCCCATCTGGATTTTGCATTGTTTTTTATGCTGGAACTCGGAACGTCTTAGCCTTTGACCTGGTACTGGATGGAGCTCGGCCTTTGGCCTCGCCTCGGTGGAGTTCTTCGTCCTCGTTTTGCGTTGTCAAAGTTTTTCATGCTTGCTTCGCAAGGCTCGGCCTTCGGCCTCGCAAGATTGTCCCATCTGGATTTTGCATTGTTTCTTTTACGCTGGAACTCGGAACGTCTTAGCCTTTGACCTGGTACTGGATGGAGCTCGGCCTTCGGCCTCGAATCGTTTTGCCTTGTAAAAGTTTTTCATGCTCGCTTCGCAAGGCTCGGCCTTTGGCCTTGCAAGTTTGTCCTATCTGGATTTTGCATTGTTTCTTTTACGCTGGAGCTCGCAACGTCTTAGCCTTCGACCTGGTACTGGATGGAGCTCGGGCTTCGGCCTCGCCTCGGTGGAGTTCCTCGTCCTCGTTTTGCCTTGTCAAAGTTTCTTATGGCTTCTACACACTATGCCATCGGCACGGCCGGCGGCTATGACGCCGGCTATGGCGGATGGCGGGTAATTAAGCCGCCGGCTATGGCGGATGGCGGGTAATTAAGCCGCCGGCAATGCCACACGAGCTGAGCCGCCGGCTGGCTGGCAGGGTGTGCCGGCGGGTTGCGCGGTGAGCCGGCGGCAAATTATGCTTCAGGGACCGCCCGATTTCTCACTTGAGGCAATACAACCTTGTATAGTATCAGGGGGTTTCAGGGCTCCTTCAATAATTTATTTTATTCGTTATTCCAAAACGGTTTATTTCAAGCTACGTTAGATTCGAATAGGTAAGATAAGTAAGTAGTGTATCTATAAAAAACGTAGATTCTCAGCGACATAGGTAGGGCTATTTTTAGTTCATATTTTCGTTAATAGATGGCGATACATGTTGCGGTAATGTAAATATCCAATAGATGGCGCTTGGTGTCAAGACGTAGATAGTACGGTGCCACCGTCTTATCTGTTCAGTTGATAGCGGCGCTAGTGGAGAACTTAGTAGTAACATTTAAGAAATTTACCTAGGTAAATGAGAATATTTTAACCGGTCTTTCAATTTTAATGAAAATATATCTATAAATCTTAGTAAGTGAATAAATAAAATAAAAATGGGGAACAAGATTTACAATTAATTAGTTAGTTACAATTTTGCCCACCTGAACATATAACTTGGGGGCGCTGTAGTTGCGCTGACAACCTTGTAAATTTCCGCGAAAACCTTATAATTTATTTGGATACTAATTAGATGCGTTGATAATAGGGCTCCTAATAATAGTTTTTCACATAAAAGAAAAAATTGAAAAAAAAAAGAGAAACTTTATTCTCAAGTCTCGATCCAGGGTCTTCTGATTACAGTATCGTCGTATTTCCCACCTGGGCTACTACAACCTTACAGATTAATGCGAAATTTACGTTCTTATAGGTTAGCAGTTATTGCTTTGCCTAAAAACACGGTTAAAACGACGTTTTGTAAAAATGAAACCTGCCTAAATCAACTAATCACCCCCGTAACCACTTGCATACTAAATTTCATGAAAATCGTTTGAGCCGTTCCCGAGATTCTGATTATATACAAATATAGATACAAGAATTGCTCGTTTAATCATTTCTATGTTTGATAGGTGTAAATCCAGGTTTATTCGTAGAATATATTAGGTGGCTGTGTTGAGTTAAAATATGAAGTAGTTAACATCGTGATTTCAACCCTGTTAAATACGGCGAAAAAAAAATTAACCCAAATAATCACGCAAATTCAAAGTACCATGGCTGCACGATGGTTTGAAAATGAGAGTTTGCAAGCAAAGGCAAGTCATTACCTGACTTTGACATCGACAAGGCAGCAGATAGGGATGTGAGATAATAATAGTTTTTAGAAAATAATTATTTATCAAAACAAAAAACAATTTTTAGGACGATTTTTATGCCTAAACAAGTATTATTTTTCGTTCGACCAACTTTAATAAAATGTTCGGAAAGTGTGAAAAGAAGTACCTACCTAGCGCAGCAAACAGAATTTAATTAAGTAAATAAGTTTTTACACAAAGTCGCTATCAATTAATTTATTTTATTTTATTTATTAGGAAAAATAACTTCACACTTAAAAAACGAATTACAGGTTTTCACGACTTAAGTAACTATTTAATCAAGAGAGCAGTCTGTGTAAAAGTTAGCGAAATTAAAATTAAAATTTTTTTTTTTTTTTATTATATGCCCCAAATAAATAGATAACAAAATACTAAGAAAAAAATATATATATATCAACAAATATCAAATATCAACAAGTAAATCACGTTGACAGTGATTCTAGTTCATCTGAATTCTTCGGTCAACCCAGGTACAGTACCTAGAATGCTTGAGTTCATAAAATACTTCTGAAAACATTAGATTCTTAAAAAATACATATTATTGTGTCACAAAAATCGACTTTGTTAAAACATATTCTATTATTTTGTTCAGAAAATTAATTAATTAATTTTATTTACTCTATTTTTATGAGACCAGAATTAACAGTAAATTAAAAAAATCGATTTTTTTATGTGCAACATCATATCCCTAGCTACGGCAAGGGCCTGGGCGTAGATTCTGCTAAGGCATTGTACTACAATGACAATTGCATGAACATGGCGATTCAGTTTCATTGCCGCTTCAAGTCGACCCGAGCACGTGCATCAATAATTCAGAAATCCGAAATTTATTTCAACGTAAAGAATTTACATTCTGCTTGTTGAATGTCAATGTAGGTACTTATAATGATAATGTTAGCCGCTGCCTTGGGGCCGAATGTAGTGGAGAAAAAGGCAGCAAAAAGAACTCCACTCTCAATTCTAGGAATGGAATTAAAAAAACATGTCACGTGACCCCACCATGTAACTGTCATTGAAAGAGAATCGAGGCCCTGGAGGTGAATAGCAACATAAAAGAAGCTACTCTCGCTTTCATGTATGCAAAGAACTTTGTCTAACAGTGGGTTTACCACTGATCTACGACTGACCACGGATGTACTTACTAAGAGTCACTATATCCATAAATGTGCAAGAAACCATTGCCAAACTTTCGTTGCCATGTCGTTGTCATCGTGTTACTCCTGCCTGTCCGCACGTAAAAACGCTTCCAGTCTTTAAACCATAAACTGTAGATAAAGTCAATGGTCAAAGTCCGTTTCGCATGAGTCAACCTTCTGCAGAGTCAACGTTCAGCTGTAGGTGTTTGGTTAAGTGGCTGGGCAGAAGTTATGCGTAGCGTAGCGCGTGATAAACTCCATCCATCACGCTATCGCGAACGATCCGAGATTACAGCCTTTGTGTCGAGCGAGCCTCGTCAGTTACAATTCACTTACTAAATTAATTTAGGAACTTAGGTACAGTATTTATAGTTATATCCAACTTTTATTGGTTTTACTTTTATAGCTCATCTCGAAAAACTATTATTGTCTAATAGCTGACTCGGCAAACATTGTTTTGCCAGATAAAATATTTCTAATGAACCACCCTTAGGTTATCATTTGGGAGTATGAAAATAGATAACAACCTACTCTCAGACATAGACAGACAGACACGAGAATTTTATATATTAGAAGAAAGACGTATCCAGGTTCCAATCTTTTTTTATATAATACTGTCAATTTTTTTATTACACTATGTAGGTAAATCGAAATGGCGCTACACTATTGCGTGCCGCGAGTGCCGCGGAGGCAGCCCATGAAAATGCCCACTGTTGGGCAATGCATAGGGCTCTTCCCTGTTAGGCAAATCCCCTCGATCCCATGCCAGTCTCGTCCACTGGTTTCCGAAGGCTTTGATTCATCGGGTCGTGTTCCGCATAGCCATGGAACATTACCACGTATTAAAGCAACCGACGAGGTCTCCGGTCGCTCTGTTACCTTATTATCTTCAAAGTTATAAGCGTTCTTTCAAACTGATTCATCTTCAATAGACCATCTCGCATTGAATGTACTATCAAACGCACGGTTTATTACTAAGTGCTGTTCCTTCAACATAAAAACAAAGATATCTTTGTGACAGTTCTGTTACTTCGAGGAGGCTATAAAATTAATGACTCATATACTTGTGTCAAACAGCTCACATAAACGAATGCTTCTTGAAATATCACCTGCACATATTACCTAAGCAATAAACTTTGTCTGACTGATACCATATGAGTACGTTGTAACACCGAACAACGATTATAACTTTATGGTTGTAGGTACTATAAAATAAATGGATTACGAAATTGCTGGAATGCATTGCTACCTACATGGACGTCATTCGCTTTGAGAGAAAGGCTCAGACTCAGAATTTAGTAGTAGAATTTAGTAAATAAAGAATATTTTATTTATCTATCTCCATAGGTAGTTTTTTTAAAGTTTATTTTAAAGTTTACACAGGCTCTATTTTGAAGAAGAGTTGACCTAGGCTGAAAGTTTATGTCTACGACTGCCTTTTGAACGCATCCCTCGGAGGGCTTAGTACTGATTTTTGTAATAGAGACATGAAAGTGATCTGTACTGGCTAAAAATACGATTTACCTTTAAAACTAATTGGGATAGCGTACACACTGATCGTGGTCCAGCATGGGATGGTCATTTATTTCGGATAATTAAAATGCCATCCAATTTACAGATCGGCGCGGCTGTAACTCATACTTTCTCCGGCGACATTTGCCAAACATTCTTATTTATGTGCTTCACGCGCGCTTTATTGTTGTGGCAATTAAGCCTGTGGTCGCGACGAGACAGGGTGATGTCACAGGGGATTTTCAGAAGGTTCAAAGTGCAGAGGGTGGCTCACTATTACAAGTACATTGACTGCATCGTTCTGTCAAGGCTGGCTGACTGTAGGCGACTGGATTGTTACTTATCTGTAGTGTACTCAGATGAGAGCGTGTGCAACTCAACTCTGTCGCACAGCAGATGTTGTAGGTTGCAGAGCGGTGGTGGTTGAAGAAAGTAGATTGGAGATGTTATAACATTACATTAACATAACATTACATTTACATACAGGCACATACATTGCTTCTGGCCCCACACTACGATACCCTGTGTCGTGGGAACCAGAAACAGCGACGTCACAAACATGTAAACATCTTTTCATGTTTTATTTCTCACTGTGCACAGTTTCATGTTCCATGTGAATGAGAGGCAAAAGCCAACTTTCTGGCGCAGGCAGCAAGGCCCGTGAGCTCGACTGTGCGCGGTGCACAGTCAGCGATACGGCGACCTAGAAAGATGTACGGTGCTAGCCCGTACATGTAGACCAGGGCCTCGATGCTGTTAGTCTATTTTAATACGATTGCAGCACTCACTTGCAGTTTATTGGACTGTTTGTTTATTCCCCTCGGTGGGGACATAAATGGGTTGATTATGATGATGATATATAATTCATTATGGGGCTGATGATAAATTAAAACCTATATTTACTATTTTCAGACTATATTATAAGGTTAAATAAACTATGTGTGGGAGTAACAAGGCACGAACTCAAGTTCCAATAGTGACAACATTATTATTATTATTATTATTAATTCAACATCAGAATGCATAAAATGTTACAACAGTTAAAATATGGTAAAATAAATCTATATTCCGACATTGATATTGTGTGCGCGCGTAGACTTGAAGCGGCAATAAAACTAATCTTGATTTTTAATTTCGTGTACCAAACTGACAGCTGCAAGCGCTCTTTCTTTTTTTAAATATTGCTAGCTCAAGGAGTCTCGACCGAGTTCTCGGTCTCGGTCTCGATCTCGACATTGTCAGCTAAAATTATAATTTTTATTTGCTTATTGATAACTAGGTACCGCGTGGCAAACTTATCGTAATGAAAAAAACAGTATCGTATCAGCTGAGTGATCAAGTCGTTTCTTTTTTAAATTTACTAAAATAAGTAATTTTAGAATGTTAATTTACGTTGAACAGTAATAAAAGTAGCGTTGATTTACAGTTGATATCTACAGTGACATTTTCAAAATGGTTAAATAAATTTAAGGAAGAAAATCATAAATGTAACACGCAACTTTTTTTTCAAATCACCAAACCGAATACTAGTTTGGCTTTCGAATCATATCTCGTTTCAATATCTCGATAGTCTTCGAGTACATTTTTGTACAACAAAATCCAAAACTGGCAACCCACCAAATGTCAGTTTAGTACACGAAATTAAAAATCGGAGTATAGGTCCCATTTGGTTGATGGTTGCTAATTAGGTATAAAGACAATATCAATAATTGGTCTAAGCCACGAAGTTCAAGATTCATAAACATTTACATACAGGCACAAACACTGCTGCTGGCCCCACACTAGGATACCCTGTCGTGGGAACCAGAAACAGCGTCATCATCACGTGTGAACAAATCACTTGACAAATGTTTTTTTATAAAGTGGTGGTAGTAGTGGTTGAACCCATCCTTTCATGTCTTGTTGGTCGGCGTGCGGCGGGGTGCGTGATGCAACGCCCGCGGTGGCCCGATTTCTCACCGTTCGCAGATAAAAATCGTGGCAGTTAATTCGCCGCGACCTTTCCCTCACCAAAACATTTATTATTTTATTATACCCAAAACATCAAAGTCAACACCGCGTCCCTCAAATGAATTTGTTTATTTATTAATCTAAATTATTGTGGGTTTCAATTCTGATATCGAGCGAATGTAAGTGGAGTAAAAAGGGACGCTCCAATCGACCAAATAGGGGATGTATTAGCAAAGAGCAAGATAAATAGTACCCGAAACCGGCGTGCGTGCATGCAACGACTAATGAATTTCGATGAAGCGAAAGTGGCAGTGAGGTCGCAGTCACTGGTCTCTGCCTACCCCTCTGGGATACAGGCGTGAGCTTATGTATGAATGGATGTCAATTCTGATTTATTGTTGCCCATGTTTAGGCATCACACTTGAGGGTCGTGTGCGAAACGTCGGTATTCGACAAAAAACCAAAGTCGAAGATGTATAAAAGCACACGAATCACAAAATTAAAATGGAAATGGGCGTGACATTTGGTTAGGTGGAAAGACGGCCGGCTAAGGTAGTCAGACTGAGTGGTGGCCAAGAACGGGGCCTCGATTCTGTTAGTGCATTACAATTCAATTACAGTTACATGGTCGGGACATGTGACACCTTTTTAATTCCATTGACGCGACGCCAAGAATTACGAAATCGCGTGCGTGCGTTGATTTGAAGCGGCAATGAAATTAAATCGACGCAGTCATGCAACTGTCATTGTTCTACAATGCGTCAGCAGAATCTAGACCCGGATCGACGGTGGGTGGGCAGACCATCAGCCCGATGGGCCGACGATAAGCCGCTGGGAAACATTGGACGAGACTAACTAGCCTGGACCGGATGCCTTGGCATGAAAGAGAAGAGGGCTATGCCCAACAGTGGGCTCTATTTACGGGTTAATTAGATCAGATAGTGGGTTACACTTAGTAAATAATTTCATTATGCGCGGAATGGATATAATCATTGGACCGTGGTACCTTTACTTGGATTTATTTTAGAGAGACCGAGTTAGGAGATGGAGACAAAGACATAGGCGCACCTAGCGGCGGTTTCAGTACTAAACTACTAACAGTCAGTATATTTTAGTCTGGTTTCTTATGACCACTTTTCAAACCATGTCACTATGGTGATGTTATACAGGGTGTTGATTTGTACAGTTTCGTCCGACTCAGGGGTGGTATTTACATGATACTGAAGCAAAAAAAAAAATATTAAAATTTTTTTTTATTTTTTTTTAGTGAAAATTACCTACCTAAAATAGCCCTTTTTGCGGCGCCGGTGGCGTCGAGCTTTCGGGCGGCGCACTCTCCCGCCCCGCCCCGCGAAACCTCCGCGAAAGTTTATTATTTTTAGGTGATTTTCACGAAAAAAAAATATTTTTTTTTTATATATTTTTTGCTTTCAGTATCATGTAAATAACCACCCCTGAGTTGGACGAAACTGTACAAATCAACACCCAGTATGTAAATTATTACTTCAATCTTTGCGCAGGCCAAGTTCTCGGCCCGCCGTCATACACATTTTTATTTGACAGTAGTATTTAATTTTCTATCGACTGACCGCCGGCGCCGCCCGCTTCTCGGCTGCGACTCAAAATATTGGTAAAATTTCATTTCAATGCGGGATGTCATTTGTCAATGAGCGTTTTTCCTTATGTCAAATTTAGTTCTAAAAGGATCCCTAGGTGGCGCTGCCGTATCGTAATAATAAACGTCCAAGCAACAAATAATACTATGGTTCTGTGGAATTTGTGATGGTTGGTTACCTAGAAGAAAAAATACTGTTGTCGTTTGGTGATAAGTGCGCTTTTGGATACTTTGGAGTCTTTGCTATGGATTGTGGGTTTGAATTTTTATTTTTATTACGAGAAACCTCGTCCGAATAGCACCCCTGGTTCCTTCTCTTGTTTAGTGATCTGTGGACTGACGTTGACATTGATTGCTACGAATCACAAATTCGTATGAAGAATAGAATGACGCCATCTAGTGTATCTCGAGGAACTAAGAAAAAAAAAGAAAGGAAAAACTCCCATTAAAACCAAACTGCGTCCGTAGGGGAATTACCGCCTGAGGAAATCGCTTCACTCGCTTATCTTATTTGTTTTAATTCGCTTATCAACGCGCTCACGACTGCCACGTTGGTCTACCCTAACGGGGTACCCTAACCAACGAGGCGTTGGTCTAGCCGAGGTCGCAAGTTCGATTCCCACTGGGCTCCGTCCGTAGTCAAACAATTACGCCGTAGTCAAACAATTGTTTTGTATGTAGGTTATTATTACGTAATTGTGTAACAGAAACACTTCCAGAGTCGTTAGTTTTAAAACAGTTAAAACTTATAAGGTCCCTATTTCCGACATCGCAAAATACAGACACAACGCTAAAGCTTAGAGCAAGCGGGCTGGAAATATTTTCCAGCCCATCCAACAAATGATGAAAGTCCCCACAAGAGACCGGCGGATGGTCAGCCTAGGCGGGGTGATTTACGTGGCGCCCCCGCCGCTCTATTATCGTGTCCCGCGCTGGGGCGGCAGATGCCTATCGTCTATTATACGCGATACGCCATTGTACCACGTCCGATCAGCGCGACTATTGTGTGATGCGAGGGCCTAATAGGAATGTTGTATGTTGTAAATAGACACGGGCTATTTGTCGAGTTTTTTTGACCGGTCGAGGGTTTCATATTAACAAGAGTGCAATCAACGAATGCTTGAAGACTCGTTACGGGATTTTTCATTGAGCTCCGTCTTGCCAGTGCACGTTAACTACCTACAATGTAAGAAGACGGTATTGAAGCTCAATAACACTGACAGAGATATTAAACAATGTCGACAACATCTAACGTGTCTTACCCCTACATCGGAATGAGGTTAAACAGGATTACAAAAATACCAATAGAAGACGCGGGCGGTCCGGCGCGCCAAACATTTTGAAATTAATCGCCCTGCAACCTGCAAGTAAAGTAAAGCAACTTCTAATCAATGTTGCAGAACAGAGTGTCTCCAGAAGGTCCAAAGTCAAACTAAATTCACGACAACATTTTACCTAACATAACTACCACACTATGATCTTTCTCTCTCTCTCTCTTACTGCATAGATAGTACGATGACGCGAGTCACGCGTTTTGTGGCGCTAAAATGTCAGAATTTGACAGTTAATGTACTGGAAGTGTCAGAATCGTGATAAGTGACAGACCCTATCTGCCTACCCCTCCCGTATACAGGCGTAAGTTTATGTTATAAAATGATAGATATTGTTACGGGCTAGGGTTCTGGATTTGGATGTAAAACGCCAATGACAACTTCTTAGGATTTATTCACGCAGGGTCTGGTCTGCAGGTCTTCACGACACGAAGTCCACACGTAGAATCCAATCGAAGTCCAATAGTATCGCTGAGGTCGTAGGTTATCGCTCGTATCGCAGGTATGTTCGCTCGAAGTTCACTCTTCGCTATTCCAAGCGGAACTGACTGCGCGCCGCGGCGGCCGCTATTTATATCCGGCCGCAAGGGCTCTAGAACATTCCCGTACCTACGTGCCTACTCGAGGCAACGTCGCTCGAACAGTAACCCATTCAAAGACTTTTGAACCTTACGCTAGTGGACATACGAGTCATTATTGCTTGCAGCGTTTATTGTTTACTAAAACGCAGCATGCGGCGACTATTCGATAGGCTTCTAGAAGGCTCTATTCTAGATGGTTCGGGATAGGACCCCGACAATATGTAAGAAATTGAAGTAAATAAATAAAATAAATTAAATTTGAATTTTTTTTATCGGTATACTTGAGGTCAGTCGAAGTAGCAGTTCTGTGTGTGTCTATTGTGGAGCAATATCTCACACGCTATCGGTAAAGTTAAGTGGGCAGACTACCTCACGGTACCCTTTGTTGGGGTATTAGCCCCACGCTGCGAAACGGTCCACGAAATTAATGGAGGGCCAGCTAGCACTGCGTTATCTGAATGCTTAAACTTATAAACAAAGTGGTTTAGTGGGAGGCTCATTAGATTGTGTTATCTTTATAACTCGACTGGGTCGTTCGATGCTGTGAATGCAGACGCCTGGATCCTATTTGCGCTTATTTCATTGACATAATGCGGGGTATTATACGGCGTACCACATCAGCTGCATGAACTAAGTCGTATTTGTGAAATATAGATGGTTTATCATTGTATTTTCAGCCCCGTTATAGTACCGAAATAAATTACGTACATTTTAAGACTGAAAATCAGCGTTGCAACACTTGCAACTGATCTCTCGGTCTCGGATTGTGTCTGGGGACTCAATACTTAAAACTTTCTGATATTTTATTATCATTGTTTGTCAACGTGTTTCTGCCGCTACCCACTTTTCGACTGATTTTGTATTTTCTGTTGACTGTTTTTGCTGCGTGATTTTATCGTCGGCTAAAGTCGCGAACCTCTTAACTCCATTGTTTTCTCAAAATTTAAAAGATTTGCTATCAGATGCGTCCAAAAATTTAATTTCTAATGATGCAAAAAAAAAAATTGAAAAAAAATGGAGTTAAGGTTTGCGACTTTAGCCGACGTTATGTTTTTGACTATTGTGTCGTCAAATAAATACATTATTCTTTCCTTCCTTCTTTCTTCAGTGGTTTTACAAAAAGGGTCAATAAATAAAATAAATAGGTATGTGTACAAAAATGTAAAGGGGTGACTCTCAGAAAATGGCTCAAAATGCATAATTTCTTTGGCGCATGTTTTTTCCATATTAACTCAATAAAAAGTTACATAATACTGTAGGTTTGCTGGCGCCTGAAAGATTGTATTGTAACGTATTTGTAGGTTTTGGTGGCATCTACTACAATAATGTTACTTTTTATTGAGTTTTGAGAATCACGCAAAGATTCATCTGTAGACTTTACTTTATATTAATCAATTAATAGTTTCCTTAATTTCCCCAAAACGCATGGTCACCGCGGTCGGCGCGGGCGCAGTACTGACATTGCGGTGCGTGGATTTATTGGTCCGCCCCAGATAGGGCCTCCAATAAAGCCTTCGTAAGGGCACGCTTTTGTTCCCTTATCGCAGCCTAATAGCTGCCCGACGCAGAGTTAACTTATAAGGTGTACATACATCGAGTGAAGCGGTCCGAAGTACGTAACACAGCAGATACTGATGTAATATGATGATACTTGGGTCGCTGATCTGACGGGGTTCTTGAGGTAAAATGCTGGTGTTATGTTCACATGTTTATTAGTTCACCTCCAAATATGAAGTGCTCGTTTGTTTTGCTAACTAAACACTATGAATATATGTCACACAAACATATATTTTTGTATCAATGTTTCGTAAACATATATTATGGATGTCACCATACTACACTGACGTAAATAAAAAATAGTTGTACCAAGGAGAATTATTAATTCTCCTTGGTTGTACTAAAGTATTTCAAAAATTAAGAAAGTAGAATTAAGGCAGATTATTTGAGTTCGAAGATAGAGAGGCAACTGGCAAACCCTGACGTGCCCTTCGTATTATACCCTTCTGGGATATAAACATAATAAGCATTTACGTCCAACCATACATATTTTTTCGGCCCCACACTAGGATACCCTGTGTCGTGGGAACCAGAAACAGCGACGTCACAAACATGTAAACATCTAAGACCTGGGTTTTTTTTTTTGTCCCCAGCGGGGATTCGAACCCGGGACCTCTCGCATAGTAGTCACATGCGCTAACCGCTGCGCCACAGAGGTCGTCAAAAACCGGCCACGTGCCAGTCGGACTCGCGCACGAAGGGTTCCGTACCAACATCTATAAAAACCCTTTGTGTGCGGAACCCTAAAATCAAAACATTTCGTAAGTTTGTAAACGTATTGTATAACAATAATTGCAGCTATAAATCTTAGCTCGAACACAAGGCAATTTATGTTGCGGGACAGCAGCAAATTGCTATAAATGGAGTGTTTAAAAACGCATAAAGCACTGCCCTGGCGGATGATTTTATGAATTGTTATTGATGTATTCAATCACAAAAAAAGGATTGTCAAACACGCTTATAAACACTTCAAGACTTCAATTTAAAAAGGGAGTTCTCATTTCTTCGGGATCTTTTTTCTTTTCTTTTTATGTATGTACGTAGATTACTCGAAGAGGCGTGGACCGATTTGAAAAAATCTTTTTTGTTTGGGATCGACTTCACAGTTCACTTCGACATCGACACCAAGTCAGTATCTGATGATGGGATCTTGAAGAAATCCACGGAACTCTTCAAAATTTTAAATATCACTTGAAGCGATTTGGGTGTTTTTCGAGATTTTTCTTAAATGAAAAATGAAAACCTACTTCAAAACACTACAGCAATAAAAACAGAAATTTGTTTTGAAGTCGGTTTTTGTTTTTAATAGTTGTTATGGTAACGAAAAGGCCAAGTCAAGTGACACATTTTGAATATAGTATAGTGTAGAGTTTTCAAAGAGCTTGAAGAAGGTGTAGTTAGGGCGTTAGAGAAGCTCTACGCGAGGTATGTGGTTTCGTCCTGGCTACATTTTTTACATGAAAATGTTGCTGGAATGCGCCAAAGTAATGAAATTCAATCACATCCTATCCATCCACCCGAATGCGTCTAATACTTTCTGTCACTCTTATTTTTGTCCCTGGCCATCGACATTCAGCCTCTCTATCAGCAGTCCGCCTCAGACCGTCAATCTGCAAGCTGTTAGACATCCATTTATATCTGATCAAATATAAAAGTAAAACCAGCATATAGCGCCATCTAGTGCCGAGTAGTGAAACATAACAAAAAGTTTTCAGCTAGTCATTTCATCCAATTTGCGGGTACTTATCGGGTATACGTATAGGGTATATTTATGAACATATTTTTTATTGAAACTTAATAGCCCAATTAAGATACAATAAATATGAGTAAAAAAACGTTAACGCCCTACAGCGAACAAACATTGAATCTAATAACAAGCTTACAAACAAACTATTCTAGCACGTTACACTGTCTACGGCGGCGTTTACTCTGCAGTAGACAGTGTAACGTGGTTATTTACGTGTCGCTGCCTGTGTTACAGTCGTTTAACGCCTTCTAGGGAAATCGATCAGTAATGGAACCCAGTAAGCAGTTGCTCGCTTTGTCGGTTGACTGATTTGGGCAAACGGGCTGGACTTGAGCTTGGTGCTCAAAGGAGCTTTAGGAATTATTGACCGTAGGCTAACACAGAGATTCGAAGCTATGGTAAAGCTGAAGTCAGCAGTCGGCTGTCAGTAATTAAGTAACTAATTTTATTTAGTAAGTAAAGTGGTTAGACCTTTACATACATAAGTATTTTACTTTGGATAGTTCAGAAATAAGAAGAATTATTTTGTTGTGTCGGCAAAACGTGGGCTCAGTTCTAGTGATTGGTGCCTCTGGCCACCCCCTCGGGGATAACGGGCGTGAGGTTTTTTATTTTGTTGTGTGTTGCTGTTAATGACCAACACAATCGCTTGTTCTAATTTACAAAGTAATTCACAGTGGGTAGCGAGATGCGAGTGCACTTTACCAGCGACGAGGGTTGCATCTTGCCTCCATCTGGCGTGAAATCCGAATTTCTCACTCTCACTACCGTCTTGGAACTTACAGATGGCAACCTAGTCGACATGCTTAAACTTGTCTCTAGAGGAGTGTGAGGCTCTGCCATCACGACATGATAGTCTCTCGCCATTCGCATCCTTACGCCGACGCAACGCCGTCGTCCGACCATCGACAATCATGATAAATTAATACACACAATGATAAATAAAAGTAACAATAGTGGGCTGCGTGACGGCCAAATCAACATACTTCTACTGTTCTTCGGCGACAAGGGTCGAGCTTTGCCACCAGGTGGCTGTGTTTCTAAATGGCCACCTTTCCTCGTCTCCTACTACCAACTTCTCCTACTACAACCACTATCACACTAATATTATAAAGGCGAAAGTTTGTGAGTGTGTATGTTTGTTACTTCTTCACGTCTAAACGGCTGGAGTGATTTTAATAAAATTTAGTATGGAGTTAGCAGAAACCCTGGACTAACACAGGCTACGTTTTACCGCGGGAAACTATCTTATTCCCATGGAAAAATTCTTAAAAATGTGAATAGTTATTATTTTTACTGTTAATACACAAATTATTTTCCCTAGTAAACAGCGGGTAAGACCGCGGGGCACAGCTAGTGATAAATAAATGTAACTCAGGGCAGAGTGACAACCAAGCCTAACCAAGTAGGCTTGGTTGTAGGGTTATCCGGTGGCGAGGGTTTCTGAATCGCGACCTATCCGCGTCTCCTACTTCGATTTTTACAGTATGATAAATAAAAGTAACTCACAGCGGGCAGCGTGACGACCAAATCCACGTTCTTGTACTGTTCTCCGGCGGCGAGGGTGGGGCTCTGCCACCAGGTGGCGGGGTCGCCGTCGACGGCGTGGCCGGGCGGGTGCCGCCGCGCCGCCGCGCCGCCCGGCCCCTCGCACACGCCGCACACCGTGCCGCGGCTGGAAAGGGTTTACAGCGTCAGCGACTATTCACATTACGAGTACATCTGAAATACGCCTTAAATACTATAAGGATAGAGTCTACGATACTAGGGGAAAAAAGCCCGGCCGCGTGCGCCCTACGGGCACGACTCGACAGTTTCTAACTTTACAAGTTAGTGTGTAAGTTACAGTGTAAATCGTACCCCCACCATGTCGCCGGCTCACTGGAAGGCCGAATGAGTATGTACAGATAGACAGGCTTCAAAAGACTCGATTGTTTTCTATCTCATCAGCCCGTAAATTGAGCCCACTTTTGGGCATAGGCCTCTTCTCTTTCACGCCAACCCATTCGGTCTAGACTCTATTTGGACTCGATTGTTCTATTTACAAAAACAACGCCAACGAAAAAACTAAGTTTATTAATGTCAGGCAGTGGTAGCCTAGGTGGTGATAGTGGGTAGAACCCTATACTATTATGTATTCTGTGGTAGAACTCGGAAGCGGGAGACCCAGATTGGATTCCCAGAACGGACGTGTACCGTTGTTGTTGTTGTTACACTTTATTGCACAATAAGAAAATACCTTTGACTTTGTTTTTTAAGTTACGTACCAACATTTGTGAAGTCATAGTAGCAATACCACTCGATGACCGTATAAAGGAAAACATCGTGAGGAAACCTGAGAGTCTGAGCACTTGATACAGCTAATCGTCAGTGAACACGCGTGGTGATTAAAGCCCATACTCTCTCTCCGAGAGAAGGCCTGGCCCCTATAGTGGTATATAGGCTGCTTACAAACATTTATAGTCTCAGCAACCAGCACCAATTTAATTGAATATCTAGATTTGTTTAGTCCTGCGAGTAAATAAAATGATCACTCACTTTCCGGGCATCTCCCTGCAGTAATCCTCAACGCCATTTTCGCCGCAGGTGGCGCTGGCTTCTATAGTGGAGTAGGGCACCGCGTCCAGAGGGGCGGGAAGTGGACCGCTGGAAGCGCTGTCTGGCGGCAGCGCCGGCTCGCTGAGGGTCGTGCTGGCCAGCCGATCCAGAACTGCCCGACCTGGGAACATAGGAGACTTCAGAAGGTGGTAGGAGGGTAGTAGATCAGGCTGGCAAGGGACCGAAGGGGGACTATGCTCAGTGGATAGATAGAAAGCCGACAAAGAGATTCTACAGACACTTTTTGCAAATTCGATCTGTAAAATGTTATGGTTTATCTTATCCTTTATCTATATGATCACTTTGTTGTCCGTCCGTGCGACTGTTCGTCTGTCAATCTCAGAGTTATTGAGATGAAATTAAAACCAAATACTACAAGTCTACGGTCCCTTGACGCTGTACATGAATGAAAGTTCTAGGATTTTTGTGAAAAAATATTCGGCCGTTAATGCCGCAAAAAATATATACACGCAAGGGAATCAAAATTAATATGATACTTCCCGTTGAGCAAGAATTTTGAAATTTGTCAAGAAATATACTAGGCACTATTCTTACAAGCCTCTACCAATCCGGACTTGGCCCTCGTGGTGGAGTATGGCCTATACCTTTCTCAGGGAAGAGACCCATGCCCCTCAGTGGGGAAAAAATCTAAAACCATACATTCGTAATTGACTCATAAAAAATTGTCCTTGAAGTCCTGGACAAGTTCGCAAAAAACTGCGATTATGGACCACACGGTTGTCGATTCCGACTCGCTCTTGTCCAGTTTTGTCCTTGGTGGAGCTAGTTTCACTTATATCGATCCCCAACCATGATCCATTTAAGACCAGAGGCCAAGACGGCGACCGAAAACATAGCCGTATTCAGAACCAAAGCCACAGGTAGCTCTGTAGCTTCCGTAATGGGAGAAAATACGTTGCATTATGTATTAGTGTATCGGTTTCGTACGGATAACCTTCGGATGAAGTAATGAAGTGCAAGAATGCAAGCTGTGAGCCAGCGGGTCCCGTTACCGCGACATGTTTACGGCGTCAACAAATAAACAAATTCTAATCGAATAACATTACAATACCATTCAACAAACAAGCACAAAATACGTTTTTGGTAAGCAGACGCAGAAGTACCGTTTTGGGTCTAGAGAAAAATCTCACTCGAGATGGACTGGACACTAGAGGAGAATTTCTAGTTTTCAATAGAGTTCGCCAGCGAGTTTCTCTCGGCTACGTCGAATAGATTTATTTGATTATAACTCCCTATTGTATATTGTATATTGTATAGTACACCAGAAAACAAAATTCACTAGAAGACATAGGTCCAGTTCTGAATTGTAATTTCGCTAAGTAACTATTTAACTTTAGCGCTTTCTCATCAATTTTCTCAGAAAAGAGCGTGACAGAACGTTACTTAATTATTTACTAAGTGAAATTCTCAATTCAGAAACCTGCTCTTACATAATATCTAAGTGCAATGAAAAACTGATTTTCAGTCAATTTTGCTCTGAACGAAAAGATAGAAACAAAATTGGTCTATCCAAATGAGATACAGGTTCTGGGTAAATTGTAATTAAAATACGGCGGCTCACAGCGGGAATCGAATCCATGGCTCTGTCTTTGCAGTCAATTCATCTGCCGCTTGATTGTACAAGGCAGTCAACGACCAACAGCAATTATTGAATAATCTCTGTGTATCCCTCTGTTTCTTCGAGTCGGGAATCTGTTAGACCCGCAATGAAATTTGTATAATCCGCTCTAACAAGCTTTCGAATGAGAACATCGCTACAATCGTTTAGATATTTAATTTTATTGGGTTAATATAATTAGCGATCACATAGCGGAAAACTGATAAGAGTAAGACGTTCTGATCTTCAGCCCCCGTTTATTTAATGGGGGTTCGTGACTGATGGTATCCAATGGTGGCTGTCAGTGTGTGCCTCATTCATCTCTGCAAAGTTAAGGGATGAAACTGAACTTGACATAGAGTTATTTTACTTGACACGTCTACAACTGCAGTCTTTTTCGCTAGTTCTGTTGTCTTGCCCAAAGAGTTGTTTTTATTTTACTTCCCCTAGCTACTAAAATGAACCAGTTTGCTTAGCATGTAAGTTTTGCTTTGACTCTGTCTCTCTCTACGATGAGTGAGAGTCTTACGGGTACTTGCCATGTCTACAGTGCGAGCGTGGCAGCCCAAACTCGAAATAGCCCTCAGATGTTTTCTTCTCAATTGTATTTCGTATTTCTGTTGTGTTCTTTCTCTCTCTTTCTTTCTATTATTATAAGATGTGTAATATTTGATCTGCGAGTCGTGAAATGTTTTTTACCGTCTTTTATTGGTAGCCGAAAATCACTAGAAAGTTAAGAATTGCGTTTCGTTTATTACGCGAGCAACTACCTAATAAAAACAACGCTACCAGTTACAGACAAACTCTCGGTCGTCTCCGTCTCGGTTGCTGTCGCCGCTAGTCGAGACATATCGGGCTCAACAGAGAAATCGTCATTTTCGCATAGAGAATTGATAGGGCGTTTCTCGACCGCGGCACACTAAGCGCACAGGTCGGCATAACCAACAGCCAACGTTGACTGAGAACCAGTACAAACTTGCATCCAGTAATGTCTCCACACGGCCTCATGCAGTCTCACCGCAGGATAACAACCTCCACTGCCCTGTGTCATATCTCTCGGAGGTAATAACTCGTGTCGAAGTGCATCAAGTTTATGCATCACCGCGTCCAATCCGCTATCACGCAGACCGCACGATGCGTACGACGTCTGGTTAATAACCCATCTTAATGTCGTATGAATTGGGAGGCCACCAGAGACCCTTGTCCAGCTGCGTGCGTATACGCATCGGCCATCTGCATAAATCAGCGCCATAAGTCATTCGAGGCCAATCGACGCTTATCTATCCGAATGCATCGCCGTGCCCCCAGGACGAGTACCTTCAATTGAGAATGTTCGGAGTGTCATTCCATTATATGCCCTGAAAATATAGTGATATAGAGTACGAAAAGTCAGCTAAAACTATTAAATAATTCCTTAGCTAGAAATATTTCTTTGATTTCATAAACTTGATACTTGTGGATACTACATTTTTTCTGTGTTTAAAGCTTGAAACACAGAAAAAATTAAATCTTGAATTTGATATTTTGACGGGCGTCAAGGAGTGGCTGGTTTAGGTTATAGCACCCAGCCGTAGATATTCGAAGAACTTTAACTGAATTAGGACTCGTCAACGTTTCGGTGTAAGTTGATTTCCGTAGATATGGCAGGGTAGCCGGCACTATTAGTAACATAAACAAATTCCAAAACACACAATAACTTCTCCAAACTCTTACAACAACTAGGTGGATACAACTAAGATGCTCTGTGCTATGGTAACCATGGAAAAACACCCAGACATATTTTGTACCTACATGTCAAGTATGGCGGCCTTCAGCGGGAATCGAAACCGCGACCTTTGTTTTGGTAGTGAAACGAGGCAGTGATTGGAGAAGTTATTGTTTTATCATTTCGATAGTGTCAGACACAGCGGATTGAGGTCAACGGTTGGAGGGTACACCGTTCACTTGGTAATAAATTGTGCGTCTTCATTTACTTTTATGGTCATTATAATTTCGTGTTAAGCTGCATTCCGTCTCGCGTTGTATTAAAGGAGATCGCTGGATAATGGGAGTTTTATATTTCCGGATATTTGGGTTCCCACACCCAGAGTATATTGCCGGTAATTAGTGGCTCCAACTATGAGTTAGGTAAGGACATGAACTATATAATTTTATGAGCGCTTTGGTGCACTGATCCAGTTCGGAAGACGTGGTCTTTATAAGGAGTCCGTCATTGTTTGAATCATCATCAACCCATCATGTCTCCACCGAGGGGCACGGGTATTTTGTTTGCAATAGCCATTCCATGTCTCCGAAGGAGACATTATTTCATAATTGAAAAACTAACTTTACAATATCCTGGATACGAGCACCGTAAATGTACACTAAGTATGTAGGAAGAACTAGATAAGTACTGCTATTTTGCGTTCCAGGTGGTTAATGTACAATTTATCAGTCCCTCTTCTCCATTGCACGAAACAAATCAATCCAATTTCCTTATCAAAAGGGACCGCGCGATCCATTCTCGCCTGAAGCGGTCGTGCGCAAGCGCAGGTTGGTCTCTGGAGGTCTCAATTAGTAACCGCGGGACCACCTGCCCGCATCCGGTCACTCAGCCGAAGAACAAATTACAGACAAACACAACAACACTTTCTTTTCACTGCGGTTTAATTGTACGACGCGTGGTTTTACGACTCCATCATTCGGAGACGTTTGATAGGTGGTTTTACAGAGTTAAAACTTAAGCAACGACTGAGATCCTGAAACTTAGCGTAGGCTTTATACGTGTCGAAATCGTCAGAGATCTGACAGAGTAACAGAAGAAGTTACCTTCCTTACCTTCCTAAACCTTGTAAATATTCATATTTCATCATCATTATTCAGCCACAAGAATTTATTCAGTCTACTGCTGGATATAGGCCTCCTCCATGGATTTCCAAAAAGACCGGTCGGAAGCGGCTTGGGTCCAGCGTCTCCCTGCCACTTGGATGAGAGTCTGTCCATCTTGTGGCTGGTCATCCTACGCTGCGCTTGCCGATGTGTGGTCTCCATTCAAGAACCTTTCGACCCCATCGGCCATCAGTTCTTCTTCGTGCTATGTGCCCCGCCCACTGCCACTTCAACTTACTCATCCGGTAAATATTTTATGTTTGTATTTTTCCCTCGTGTACCTACAATAAATAATATTCTTTTATCACATCTTATCTATTTATTACGAACTGGTGGTCATTGGGGCGGAAAAGTTCTGACCTGGCCACTAAGCCGGACGACCCCGCGTGGCAGGCCCTTCACAAGATGGTCTGACTACCGTGGCTGAGATTCTGCTAATTTATTTAATTTGTTTATTTAATACCGCAATAAGGGCTTGTATGCATTGTAGTTCAATGACAACTGCATGAACATGGCGATTCAGTTTCATTGCCGCTTCGAATCAACGCGAGCACGTGTATTCATTCATTCTAGGCGTCAATGGTGTGAAAAACACGTCACTTGACCCGGCCGTCTACCATCATCGTGCTGTAATGCTCTAACAGAATCGAGGCCCTGTTCTAGTGTTTCTAATGTAGCGGTGTAGCGAGGAACGATATAATATAATTAGCACTTGTACATATTTTATAATATACATTGCATTTCAAATAAATTGCAAAACTCGGTCTCTACTGTCGTGCTGTCAAGCTTTCAGACAGTATTTGCACGTCTTATTGCATCCGCGAACAGCTCACTGACTGACTCCACTAGTCGAATTAGTCTAGTGATATTTAACGCAACATTTACGTCGCTTCTTCCTCTTTGAGCTGAATGGACCGAAATATCACGGCAAAGTTGGTAATGAATGAGCGCCGCTAATTAATGACGTCTTCACATGTGAAGTCACAATAATTTCCAACCTTATTTTACAAATAAAGCCATCGATCTAACAGCTTTGGGGAATTAAAGTCGCTAAACTAATGACTAGTTTACCATACAAGTTTTTTTTTTGTGAACAAGGCTTTTAAACATAAACATTTACATACAGGCACATACATTGCGTCTGGCCCCACACTAGGATACCCTGTGTCGTGGGAACCAGAAACAGCGACGTGACAAACATGTAAACATCCACGACCTGGATTTTTTTTTCTCTCCAGCCTGGGATCGAACCCAGGACCTCTCGCATGGTAAGCAGATGCGCTAACCACTACGCCACAGAGGTCGTCATTATTATTTTATTTTTAACCGGCTTCAGAAAAGGAGAAGGTTATTATGGTTAGGTATATTGTAGTGTTTCCCTGGCTGACACCGACTCCCAATCTAGCAATAATTATAACACGAGAAGATTATGACAAAATAGACAGCAAGTAATTTGGTTAAGTGACTGACCACATTAAAAAAAACTATTACGCCGTCATGTAGCACTGCAATGATGCACATTCTTAAGTAACACTGCTATTCAAATTCACGGGATTAAGTACTATGAATATTCGCGAGACTCATTTGAGATGCAAAGGATGTGAGCGCACGCGCCGCGGCGGCGCGGTCAAAGGGACGCGATCACTTCCCGAAGCCGGCCCAGCCGAGATGGCTATCGGCCATCGGGAACTTCACCAGAGCCTAATACAATAGATAATTTTTCCTTTGCAATGCCAATAAAACGTTCCTATGCCAAAGACAAAGGCATACCTTTCCATTGAAGTGGTACCTGACTCTACATAAGGTCGCAAGAGCTGGAACGGGCAATAAACCTTTGAGGGAAGACATTGTTCGCAACACAAGGAGGATGCAGATGCAAAGTACGCAGATGCAAAGGCCTCTTGGTGTAATAAACAGTTCGTTTAACAAAAGAAAGGGCAGGGTGAAAGAGCAAGAGTGTTGTGAAGGTTTGTCCGTGATGCGGTCAAAGGCGGGGGGGACCACACGCAGCGTGACCACCGAGATAATACAGCAAAACCGCACTCGCGACCGCTATAAATAAAACTTAAGGCGACACGCCCGGCAGAGTCCATAGTTCGTAGGGGCGTGATATTTGCCTACACTCCATCTTGCATCACTACTACTGAGTGGTAATCACAACTTTACAAGTTGCAATATTTAACAAGATGGACGTCAAAAAGGAATAAGTCGAGGATCGCTTACCCTTAACCCGGCGTGAGTGAGGTCGGGTATGTCATACCCGAGAAGTTTTAAACGCAGATTATTGAATGTCAATATTGCCATGCGAGGAGTCTGTGCGTAGCTAGACGTAAGGGTACGAGGTACTCTCGTTGCACAAATGCGGATGGGAAATACAATATTCCTAGGTATTGTGTTGGTGCTAGCTATGTTATATGATCTCATAAGACTTTGCTGCCTACTTTTTAGGGTAGGGCGTAGTCAACAATGAAGGTCCGCCTGTCTGTGCATGGCTTATCTCAGTAACGATTAGTACTAGAGCATAGAAATTTAACATCGATATACAATTATATATATTTACGGGATCGATAAGTGTAAAATTTAATCTTAAAAAAAAGCATTCCCCTAAACTAAAGAAGGGATGATTTTTTTTCTTAATTTCTGACAAAATCGTTTTTTGATCCAGGAATCCGTTTGCGAAATATGTTTTGGAACGCAAATTTTTGTTAGTGTACAGCGTCTATTAAATAATTTTAAGAAATCAAGATTAGGTAGTTTCAAAATTTTTGTCTTTCCGAAGGAAATTAGGCACTTCGTTAACATAACATTTACATTCAGACACATACATTGCTTCTGGCCTCACACTAGGATACCCTGTTATTTATATAAAATATAACACCTTGTACTAAACTCTGCTGCTGACGGTATTTTACATACTTTGTTGAATGAACACAATTAATAATAAATCTCAAGTCAAAAGTACTAATTACACATAGCAGAGTATCAAAGACTGTACATCGTGGTGTTGGGTATCTTCTACCCGCCTCATAGCTGGTGCAACAATTGCTCAGCTCATTCACGACGGCGGCGCGCGGCGGGCGCCGGGTTAAGTTAGTTAAAAAGCGTAGTCATGCATCGCACGAGGACCACTTAAGTTAACAAAAGTCTAAATAGAGGAAGCGGTTGCTGGCATAACATAAATAAGCTGGCCACTCGCTCCAAACATATAAGGAAGTGTTGAGTATTGGAACGAGCGGGAGCTACAGGAGCCACGTAAAGGGGAGGCTAATGTTTAGGTCGCTCTGTTTATTTTTAAATAAAACACGGAAACAGAGTTGCCTTTGAAACTACGTGGACGTCGGACAGTGACATTTAGACGCCTTGATGGAAAACAGAATGTTGTACAATATCTGTTAACATTCAGTTCAAGAAAATTCATAGCCAGTTACGTGTAACGTCTACAGAAAATAAGCAACATCAAAAAAGCGAAGCGACATGAAATTAATGTTTCATAAGCAGCCGAGCCATCAATAAACTAACGCGAGAACTAACAACTGCAATTGAAGACTTCACTTCACTGGGCCGTAAAGTCTTTGCAAATCGCCAGTGGGTTGAGTCACCGCGCGTTATTGGAAGCCTATAAATAGGCCCATAGTTAGTTAGCGGGCGGAATGTTGTCCAAAAACGGTGACAAGTGTGTGCTGGTCGTGGGACCGCCATGTCCTCACTCGCCACTGCCCATTAGGCTCATTAGGAGACTCCAAATAAGGCCGCAGGGAGTTTTTGTGGGCGACTCGCGGGAACGGATCGCGGGAGACGATATTAAACGTGATATTAATGATACCTGGGCAGAGATAAAGGGAAAATTAAGTGTGGAACGAACGGCATGTAAGGATTATTATGCCAGACTGCCTAATGAACAAATAATTCCGAGAACCTACAATTATTCATAGATTGAACTATGCATCGCGACATCGCGGTCTTTATTTAACGAACACAAATTGCATCCAGCGTTAGAACTTAGAAACCGCATTGCCGGGGTCCAATTTCAACAATATCACGTTCCCGCACAAAGAGACCGCGGGAACGAGAGACGACATAAATGGCAGCGCCAGAAAGACCGCAAGAAAAACTACATCAAGGTAATATTAAACATGAACATTGCACATACATAAAATGACGCCTGTGTCCTGGAGGTATCCGATAACCCAAAAATTTCATTTGCCAAAATCCTGGGTTGCCTTGTTTGCTTGTACCAAGCTATGAGTAGTTTTCATTAGATACGGGCCTGCTGCCAAAATAAGACTATTGTATTTTTATTGATCTAACTTATTTCAATATTTAACAAAACTTATTTCATTTGTAATACTGTACTGAAAATTGGGTCTTCGAATTGACATTCAAATTAACTTGTCACCTAAGCCCAACCGCAGAAGCCAACAGCAGTTGCCGTAGGATGACAAAATAATTGTAATTTGCGGTCGCCTATCTCTGACATTAATGAGATTCCAACTTATGTCTGCATATTGCAGTTTTTGATCCCAAGATCTTAATGCGGACTCTCTACATTCGACTTTGCGTCCACTCGCCAGAGACGCAATCGCTCACGCAGAAAATGCTATAAATCGCGAAGACATGATGGACGGCGGTCAGCGCTGTCAGAGCTTTATAAATCGCCGTAATGACACGGGAAAAATGATCACACATAAACAATCATGTAGTCCACTATAAAACATGGACTCTAGCCTGGACTGGCCGTGGCAAGAACCCTTGAAGTGCATTGCGAATACCGATGAAGACACGTAACGAGGTGGCGTATGCGGAAATCGATAATTTGGCATACCCGAGATCGTTACCACAGACGTCTTGCAGATGCTCTTCATTATTATAAGTAGATGAAATCAAGACAATCTGTTTAGCATCAGAGAAATGTAGACATTTTAACCGCTAACATGTGATAGTAGCGACCACAACACGCCCTAAATATTCCCGGCTCGCCGTTTCCAATCCATCTCTGTTAAGTTTCCTTTCCCGGAGGATCAACGGCTTGCTCCTCCAGCTATCTCGTTTTAGATCTAATTTCATGCGAGTCGTGCGCACTAGCGCGCCCCGTATGGGCAAGCGATGCGCCAACCGTCTCAACGGGATTAGAGGTGTGATGCATAGCTCCGAGACTCATTATGGAATGTCAAATCGACTACACACGTGCAGGAATAGACCGAGACAAAGCAACCGGAATTTCCAAGAATCAGGAGGAAGGTAACAACCTAATTAGACTAAGAATAGATTGCATATCGATTTGAAGGGGCACACAATGGTATAGCACCCAGCGGAGCGTGGCGAACGCATCAAGGAGAGGAATGACAAGTAAGTGGAGCCCGGGGGGCGCGGCCGGCGCTGATGCAACGCGCATTGTCCGGCCGGGGGCGCCGGCGCCGGCGGCTGCGCTGAGATGCTTGTGACATGCATGCTATTGCTTTGATTTGATGTGAAATGCCGTTCTGTAGCTCTTTTCATCGTTTTCTGGGTTCCGCCTTCGAAGGGTGCAAAATAGGACCTTATACAGTGGCGTAGCGTGAACTAATTTAGACGTGGGCAAAGTTGCATCAGCGAGGTTCCTTTGCTTTCGTTCCCAAGATCTATCCAATAAACGAAGTTTAAATAAGCGAATGGTTACCGTTCTTTTTAAGACGTAAAACTAGGAGTTATGTTTTGTTGTTATTTCATGTTTAGAAAAGTGATGTGTGGCCATAATTTTTTAAGTCTTATAATAAACGGGGATTTTAAGTTTGGTGGCATTAAAGGGCATAGAATTAAAGCGGCAGTTCAATAGTTGATTTATGGTAGGTAAAAAAATAAAAAACGCATGTTTGCAAACTAGTTTAGCAGTAAAAACTGAGCAGTAAACTAAATATAAATGAGTCATAAAATAATTGAAACGGGCAGTTCAATAAATACTGAGCAGTGGAAAAGTTGAACTGGGCGGTTAGGCGCGTACAGTTAACAAATCGTAATTGGTTAGTAATAAATTTTATTTTAAGCAGTTCTATAAACTATTAGACGGTAAAATGTATTCCTAGTGAAATTGAAATAGTGATAGAATCGGCTCGTGCGTGTGTTGATCACAGTGCTAACCTAACCTAACCTATAGGGTTATTGTTTCCAACCTTTTTTTTTTTTTTTGCACCCAGGAGAAACCACTTTACGGGTACCGCCGGCTCGGGGGAACACTGACTAAAACTCCTGGGGTGTTCCATCCCATTCGCAAGGGACGGGGCCACGGGAACGCTTGCGCACACTACCGCAACCCCGTCAGCGGGCGCCCTCGCGGGCACTTCTTCAGGGGGGAAGTGTTTTCTCCCCCCACTGCGCTGAAGGCACTCCGGAACACATGGAGCGCCTTCCAGCACGGGACCTCTGGATCGAGCAGTGAGTCCCCTGACCCACCGCCCGAAGGCCCCCGTTAAGGCGGCAGACGGTCGGCATACGCCCGCCGTCTGCGGCCGGTCCTCCGACGGCGAAGAGGGAGCGAAAGGGGATCATCCTCTCGCGCCCTTTCCACCGCCTCTTTCTCCCCCATAACGGCCTCGCTGAAGGCGAGGACCACCGGCCAGGCCTCTTCGCTGCCGACCATCGCACTGACGATGGCCGGCAGCGAGAGGTCCGCCCCAATAGCCGCAGCCAATTCGACACGCGGCTCCGCCCACGCAAGGCACACGGCGCGCGTGTGCTGCGCCGTGTCTTCCGTCGCGTCGCAGTGGTGGCACGCCGTCGACGGCTCCCGACCCACAATCCGGCACAGGTACACACCGAAGCAGCCGTGCCCGGTGAGGACCTGCGCCAGGCGGTAGGTCAGTGCGCCGTGCTTGCGTTCGGCCCACTCCCGAAGAACGGGTCGAACGGCGGCCACCACCTCGAGGCCGGCGGCGGTAGGTTGCGCCAGCCTCTCCTACCAGTCCCGGAAGAGATCGTCGCGGGCTCCCTCTCTCCACCGCACGATGGAGCGGCATCCCGCCATTGGCGCGAACCTCTGCGCCGCGCCAGTAGACCGTCGCGAGTACCTCGGCTTCGAGGTCCCACGGCGGGCTACCGTTATTGTTTCCAAACTTTTTTTTTTTTTTTTTAACGCTGTTATTGTTTCCGAGGGTTATTGTTTCCAACCTAACCTAACCTATTTTACATTTTTTCCAACATAACCTAACTTCTTTTTATTCAAAGTGACGTTCGGATGCTACCGCCCACTGTGAACTGCCCATTCCAACCGTTTTACTGCTCATTAATTTATTAAACTACTCGAGTAATTTTTGCACTGACATTGAATGATGAATTAACAGACCAATTACTTACTGCTTATGTTTTACTGGCTCACTAATTTACTAACCGCCGAAAAATTTAATGACTGCCCATTACATTTTTCAACTGATCATGATAACTTCTGTTTTGTTTAAATAACAGTTGTAAAAATTTATTCCCCATTTAAAGAGGCCTCGCGAGGCACCTTAAGTGCGAGGCCGTGGGCTAGGGCCCACTTCGCCCAAGCCTAGATATGCCACTGACTTTATAATATGCTTATAGGTCGTCTGTGTGTCCTTCTTATTCTTCATCATTTTGGTTTGACCTACATACAATGTGTGTTTTTGGTATAGCAAATAACATTGCTTAACAAATTATAAAACAGAGGTTAATTTTATTTGGAATATGGTTCTATCGTAAAAACCGTATAAGACCATACTACTAATACTAAATTTAGTGAGATTATAGCGCAATCCCTATAGAATAACAATTACAAAAACAAAAACAAGCCAAATGCAGTCTATCTCCAGCCAAGGGCCAGAACTGAATGAACGGAACCCACGGTACACGAGCCCGATTCACACTTGGCCGAATTCTGTTTCTCGTCTGTGTCGAAAAGTTATTGGGAAAATAATGTGTGAATGTTGCAGATTGCCTTGCCCATTCTTCTCTTTCTAAGCTGGACAATAAAGCGCGGTGTTCTGTGGCAGTCCTTTGAAGGGCCCAAGGACAGTTTACCTGCCTGCCACTTCACGCTGGGAGGAGTCGTAAAAGGCGTTATAACGGGCACTTCATTAACTATTTATGGCTGAAAGCCTTTTGTGTGCCACCGACCGATTCCATGACAAACGCGCGCTTTTTGACAAGGAAATTGTGGAGTTTTTTAATTGCCTTCGAATGGCACTGCCGCTTTGTGTGGCACTTGTGAATAAGTACTTGAGAGACGCAACCGACAATTTTAACTTCGTAAAGATAATACATGGGCTTGGTGCGTTTGTGTGAACTGTAGAAGGGAAAGTAAATAGCCGAGACAAAGCCCGCGGCCCGAGGCAATTAACACATCTCTAATCAAAAAGAGAACTTGATCCGTGTTACCGTCAAATATTTTTTTACATTCCCACGCGGCCGCCACATAGCCGCAAGCGCAGCCGGCCTAATAGCTTAATAACAACGTAAAGTGGCGCCCCCAATCACCCACATGACGGGCACAATTTAATATCGCACTTGTGGAAATCATCGACTCTACTCCGAGACCAATAAGTTGAGGGTCGTAAAACAATTTCTCGTGGGAGAAAATGGTGAATGAACGTGCTGATTGAATAGGTCAATTGCTTAGTCAATTAATAACGACAAGTACTTGAAGCTTTGTACAACCCGTTTAGGTAAGTGATCGTAATCATAAATTACGCCCCTATACCTACATTGTCCGTACAGATCAGAAACCCTGTGTCACCAAGAGGGAGAGTATGAGGATTAAATCCTTGCGCTGCGCTGAGACATAAACATTAACTCAGTAACTAGTTACAGTTTAATCACATGCGATAAAACTTATGTTAGTTCAAACTACCTTTGTTTAACATAACATTTACATACATGCACATACATTGCTTCTGGCCCCACACTAGGATACCCTGTGTCGTGGGACCCAGAAACAGCACAGTTTCTTGTCACATTGAAAGACAAAGAGCTGTGCAATAACTAATAAGCAGTTCACTCACTCTTTAGACGGAAACCTTGATAAAAAAGCAAGTGTGAGCAGTGGGGACTGTCAATCGGCCCTTCATGAGAGCAGGCGCCACTGGAAATAGCTAGTGACTCCCAAACACTCATTAGGAATGCTCTATGTGTTGAGCAGCGCGGACATGCCTGTTTAGGCACTCCATTGGGGTTGCGGTACAGCGGGAGGTGAATCTAAAACTTTTTAAACAGAAACCGGAACCTCATTCAACGGTAATAGAAAACTTTGGTAAGCGTGAGCACTTTTTCTGAGGATCGACCAGTAAACTTGAGTTTGAGTAGCGGCTCTGAGACACTACCACCACTACGCCGAGATTGTGCTACGCAAGATGGCGCTATAATCTGCTGCGATTTGTTTTGGAAGGCAAAATTGAAGGAAGTATAAAAACAGCATGGCTCCAAAACCTCACCGGAAACAAGTATAGCCAAAATTATAGCTGACCTCCGATAGGAGATGGCACCCGAAGAAGAAGAAGTTTGGGCGGCTACTATATCGTCCACAATCGCTCGAGCTTGATGCAGCGGCAACTTCATTACCGAATCCTGATTAAATGACGATTGGAATTGTGCGCGTAATATAAGGGCTGGTATTCCCATCCCGACGCGAGTACGCTTGTTTACCACGCTTGGCACGCGTGTTAAGCAAGTGTAGTCATAATACAAAAACCCTGCTGCTTACATCTGCAGAAACTGTTCGTGTTATCTCGCTCGGAAACATCCAACTGAATTGGTTTCGGCTCTCGGCATGCCCCAAGCTCGACTTCCATGTTAGCTTTATCGAGTCAGTTTGAAATCGTGCAGTACACCACCGGCTTTAGGAGCAGGGTTGTAGCGCGCCGCCTGCGCCCGAGTCGGCGCCAAATATGGCGTCCGTAACGAGCACACACGGACCCGCGACCCGTACGCGGCACAATCGCCTCGGCCCTTTATTGTACCAAGCCTCACGTGAACTTGACAGAAGGCTAGCAACTCGATCTTTGGATGAGAATGAGAAGTGTAATTGTAGAACACTAATTACACAACTCGATGTATAAAAAAAAAATGAGTGAAAATATTAGTGATCAACAAAAAATACGCGTACGAACTGAAGCTACAACGTGGTGTTCTAGACTTTGAGTTGATATAGGGTTAGGGCAAAGTTCTGGGTTGTAACTTGTAACTGTCTATCAAGACTTAATAAAAATGTTTTGCCGTCAACACGCCCCATGAAAGAGGGTTAAAAACACCACTTTTTAGTAAATGAGGGCTTCGAGGAAATCAGAGAAGTAGACGTCGTCATAATATGAACATGTTTTATGATCATATTCAGATGAACTCAACCGACACAAGAGAAAATTCTGCAGTCTCAAGAGAAACTAAGTAAATGCTACCCTTCTGTGGTACTTATTATAAGGATCCAGTAAAGCCCGATCAGGTACACTCGCTCGAACCGTTTGATTTTACCTCTTTTGGTGCAGGGACCGCAATTACCGGTTGATTTGTTTGCATCCACCACCTTGATACTTAAGGCGATATAATGCTCATGCACAAAGAGCTGCCAATTCGCATTGATTTTGATTGATAAATTGCTGTGATATCGACAATCTTGGTCTTTAGTTTTCGGTATTAGCTAACAATCCTTTAAGGCTGACAATTTTTTAACTAAAACTTTCGTAAGCAGTATTTCGTACACAGTTGATCTGGACCAAAAATTTACAGTCCTCTAAGGATTCAGGGATTTATCCCGAATCCTAAGCCCTAACCTAACTATAGTTTTAAGCTGGAGTACATACTCCATGTATTTCCATGTACATACATATGTATTTACGTACAAGACATTCATAAAACATGTTTTTCCCACATCAAAGCCGCTGACAGACAGGCCGCCCTTAATGGCCCCGACGAACAGACAGGGGCCATTCATTTCCAATTTATTCTAAAGACGATTTAATAATATACCCGGTTACGACCATATGTACTCGTGGAATCCTTTCAATTCGGCTGTAGATAAAAACCTAAAGAGTTTTTACGCAAGTGACGAGAACATGGCTGTCGGTCCCGGGCGGACGTAGGCGCAGTTCCTTTTATTGAAGGACTCGTATAAAAGATGCCTTGTTCGACGCCGCGCCGTATGTAATTAAAACAAAATGGTTACCGAGGGTCGATGTCGTTTATTTTGTTAACTAGACGTTTTGTATCAGCCGCGTAGATTACGTTACTTTTGATTACAAAACTAACAAGTCCGTTGATAGAGTCTTAATAGATGGCGCAAAGTTCAATCCGTAGGGCAACTGTTTTTAATGTTATAATATCCTATGCAACTTTCCACGTCAATAGCATTTTAATACCTTTCAACGCTGGTCTGAGCAGCTAATGATAAAATTATTATGCACAATTTAGTAATGGCCGATATCCGCGGCGTGTTCGCGATCGCTATCGCTGCGCTTGCGCTGCAACCAGTTCCGCGCATTCGCAGCGCGAATTGAGATGATATAGAAGGTACCAACGTGTAACAAGGTTTGTGGCAAATGGCAAGCCAAGTCTCTGCCTAGGGGTCATCCATAAATTACGTCACACGAATTTCATGACTTTTTTACCCCCGTCTTTGTCACAGCTGGTCACATTTGTAAGACTCTCCCCTTTCTAGTGTGATGGCACACATTTTGAAATTTTACATCCAGAAACTATTTAAGTAAAACAGCAGTTCCTGAATTACTTTTATTTCCGATAGAGTTGCAAATAGAGTTAGGAACATAATATAGAGTTGCAAATGTTTTTCAGGTTTTCCTTATTAGTTCAAAGTTCGTGTTTTAACACTTAGATTATAATAAATTTTGAAATGTCAGGTTTAGCCCCCCTTCCGACCCCTTGTCATATAATATCACATTTCATCAACCCCCTCCGTCCCCTTTAACGTGTGACGTAATTTAAGGTTGTCCCCCTACCTACTACCGGGATACCAGCTTAATGTCATGCAAGTGCAGTGAGTCATTCGCCAGCTCGCTGGACCAAAGATAGTAAGTTACCGGTAACGACCACATGAGCATGGCCGAGAACAAACAGTAAAGAAGCATAAAGGGCATGATTTGGGGGAAGTATTAGTCCAGCAGTGGTCGAATTTGGGCTGATGGGCTGGATTGGAGAAAATTCTACATCCATATGCCTCAAGTGTTTCACAGACGGGGACACTTGTATGATTCTCTCATCCTGCGAGATATTCAAATAGCGTTCACGACTGATCGGATCTTCTGCGGCATAGCCAAGCTAGACGGGATCGAGATGACGCCGATAGATTTACGTGCCGCTGTAAATGGCTATCATAACACCGTATGAGCATATAAGAGAGTATATTAATGCTTAATCTTTCTGATCTAGCCCACAATATCCTGCGGCACACTAACGACGGTGATATCGATGTTGATTTGATAGTAAGTTAGTGAAAATGTGGCCCTAACTAGTGCTTGGTTCGGTCGGCGTTGGGCGTCCATCACGAGACGTTGATGTAATGTGTGCTTTATGAACGCGTGGTTGCCGAAGGGTTGTACAACTTCATTGGAAACATTATTCTTTTAGATAATGTATGTTTTTTATTGGTCAAATACTCATCGAAAGCATGTAAGCTGTAAGCCTTATGGCCTTCTCTCACAAACAGTTGATATGGTTTTTAGATACCTCTAGTTACGTTTACCCATAAATCAAGCAGACTGAGAGCTTTCATCGAAAATTCTTATTTTTTATTTTTATTAACAAAAACCATTATTATACTAAAATATTCGTAACGTTCTTTTACTTTCCTACATTATTGAAATTAAATTCGCTAGTTTTAATAATGAAATTTAATATTTGTCTTAAATACGCTCTCGAACCCGCCATTCCGGGAGGTTCCGCCACCAAAACAATAAGTAAGAGAATATTTAGATATAATAAGTACCAGTATTTTACATAGGACTTAAGATCCAAAACGCTAAACAAATAACTATCTTGAAGTCTTTAGATGATTGATATGATAATACACATTAAATATGCTACTACTTTATGTAATCAGATGAGTAAGATCCAGATTGTTAACTAAAAACTTTGGGCAGTAAGGTGAAACCAAAAGCAAAGGATATTATTAGCATTTCTAATGCGACTAATGCATTTCGTTGAAACGAAAGTGATGTGTCAGAATCGTGGCAAGTGTCAAACCCCGGTGTCTGCCACTCCTGGATACAGGTGTGAGTTAATGTGTACCATAATAAGGCATTTCTATCATCTATCAGACTTCTGACCAGAACCCAAATGTGGCAACCCTAGCGGGGATGACACGGAGACCTCACAAAAAACCAACCGGCTAATGGCGACGGAACATTTGTAATCACTAATTAGTTACTTTATTCGAGAGAATTGTACCGTAAATAATATTGAACGCCGCCCGTAGAAATTGTCGCTTTCTCCTCGGTAGATCGATGAGGGTACAACATAATGCATAAGAAACATACCGACTAACGTTAACCGATAACCCGAGATCTTGAAACATGAAACTGATAATACGATAACGTTTATAAATAATTTGTTAAATGCAGCGTTTTGAGAAACCCGCGCGGCGCCAAGAATTTTCGTACAGCCGTAATACGAAAATGTGGCTTTCTGCTTGGTGTTGAAGTATAAATTAGCTTGAATTAGCAAATTCAGCAGTAAACTACGTATTGATATGATCTTACCACGAAATTGGTCCGGTCGGCGCAACTCAGCCTTCCTTATTATTACAAGTACTTTAGCTCATAATCGATCGTTAACGCAGTCAATAAACTAAGCTAATGGCCACGCAAAATCGAAGGAGATGTCATGTGACTTTTGTGGGTTCAGATAGCTTCAACAGCCCGTATAGCATAGCAAAGTACTAAGAGATAATTATGCGCCTTGCAATGAACACCGATTGAACAACAAATACTAAAAACAAAATGAAAAAATATTTAACGGGGCTACCATACAATAAACGAGAGTTTTTGCCGTTCCCAGCTCATAATTAATAACGGCAACAGGAAGACGCTCGAAATATTACAGAATATTTCGTTGTGCATTCATTTTAAAAATACATGAATAAATTAAAATAAATGTTTAAGCGTGTACAGACAAGAAACGTATTTTGTCGTTTTTTCAATATTCAAATGTTATATAGATAATGATACGGAACCCTTCGTGAGCGAGTCTGACTCGCACTTGCCCAGTTTTTTTTTAATCTACACGATTTCTCTAGAGAAATCGTATAGATAAAAAGATTTAAAAATCCGGCTAGGGCTAGCCCTACATAAATCTAACGAAACGGAGATAAATTGAGTCCCGTTTTAGGGCTACTGGTTACATTTTTAATTTAGTAGAACAGAGTGGACTGCACTACAGTAAAGATCCGATTGCCTAGGTGCCTTGTACTTTCATCAGTGTTAGTTCTGTTGATTCTCTCAGGAAATGTATGAGGGTTAATAGATTAAAACATAATACATTTGTCAATATAGGCAACAAAGAAAATATCGGGAACCTGATGCATCTAATCTGATTGGCTAGAGCCGAACGTCTTCAGGTTTTTGTCCAGACCCCAAGGGGCTAACCCCGTGTCGCGTGGCCGCTAAGCTGACTTGAGCTTTGCTAAGCCTGTTAAGTGAAACCGTGCCTTCGTTCCAACCTTCGTTTTAGTTAATACTGAGTTTTGTAGGGCCGATTTCTGCACTGAGATTGTCGCTAAGTAACTACTTAACTGTCTCTCGTAAAACTTCTCAGAAAAGAGCGTGACAGAACAGTTACTTCAGTATTTACTTAGTGTAATTCTCAATTTAGAAATCGACCTTTACCCTTTGAGCTCGTTTCTGAATTGAGAATTTCGTTAAGTGACTACTTAAATGTAGACCTCTCTCGTCAAATTTTTTCAGTACGTGACAGAACTTACTTAAGTATTTACTGAGTGAAATTAATGTCGTTCTTACGTTCATTGTTTTTACTGACCTGTGACGTCATGACGCCATATTGCTCAAGATGGCGTTTTGGCGGCTTATTTTAAAATTGAATTTTTATTTGATTTTTTTAGAAGTAATACACGAAATAATTTAAAATTACCGATTGTTTTCAGAAACCTGTCAAATAGCCTATTTGTCTATTTTAAAAATTTAAATGTATGAACTAATAGGCTTTTTGAACTAAAACTTTCGTAAGCACTACACATTGTAAAGCCAAGTAAGTTGATCTGGACCAAAACTTTACAATATAAATAGGCTAATAAAAGAATACCATAATAAATAAATAAGACGGTAAATATCTTTACACATGTCATTACCATTTTATTACGTATCAGCATCACAAAACGCACGCAATCTTCGAGATGAGCCGAGTGTATTTAAGTAAGTTCTGCTAAATGCGAATATTACGAACTTCTAATCATAATTTCAAGACGAAATAAAAGAGAAGATTATTTTCAAAGACCTAGTAATTAAATCTTAATAGGATGTCACTCGAGGCCGGCTGTGAAGGCGAGGCGAGGTTGAATGAACGCTGTAATTTGAGAGCCTGGACAGTTGGACAACTTGATAATGACCTAGTAGCGGTGATTATTGTGTACGGTCTCTTCTCGCTCTAGAATGACACGCAATCACTGCCCAGTGAGATGGAACACGTGAGAACAACTTTATGTGCTCGATTGAATGTGAAAATATATTATCTCCTCAAGCGCCGAGGACCCGTTGGCGGGTCCGATGTAAACTACTACGGCGCATTCCGTTAGGCCCCGTAGACCCGCCAGCGGGTCGGTCTTGCAACTGCACTTTGAGTCGAATTTTGAAGATGAGATAGACGACACTTGTATGAGTATGTTTTATTCTTTGAAAACTGTGATATATTTCAAATATTACTCTGTAAATAACTAACTAACTTATAACTGTGAAAGAAAGTGTTCTAGGCCTGAGGGGTTAACTTCGGAGATGACTTCGAAATTATTGCTAGCGAATATAATATTTAGAAATAAACACAATTTGTAATTTCCACGATTCAGACTTTCAGAAATTAATACGTGCTTTATGACGCACTGTATAAGGTTCTACAACAAGATTCCCTAAGTTATGTATTATGAGATGAGAGTTACCTCCGACGCACGGTGATCAATTGTGGAGATTTAGGCGGCCAAAAGTCTTCCGCACTGTGATTTGTGATTCATACGTGTTAATTGTTAAAAAAAAAAAAACTCAATGTGGACATTATGTATTTAGGTGTTTATCAACATTTATTAGCACAGGGTAAGATAAAAAATACCCGAAACCGACGTGCGTGCATGCAACGAGTAATGAATGTCGATGAAGCGAAGGTGATTTGTCAGGATCGTGGCAGGTGGCAGTCCTTGCTCTCTGCCTACCCCTCAGGGAGACAGGTGTGAGCTTATAATGTATCAACATTTACGAATAAATTAAGTCAAAATTACCTAATATAATTACTGTAACTTTATTAAGATTTCTTCAAATACAACAACGTCTGGTTGCTTTAGAAGATTCTACATTTCAAGTGTCATAGCGTTCTTAAGCTTCACGGGGGGCTGTGGTCTTATACTTGAAATAATTGGATCTGAAAAGACTAATAAGTTTTTCATTAAGTCTTCATTGGTTTGTTTCCTAGATATATCTTATGCTCTCTGTAATATCGTATATCTTTGTGATGGGTTTCTTCTCCTAGCATACCAATTGGTTGTAAGAAATTTCCGATAGTATCTTTGCCATGTACTAAGACTTTATGAACAGTTTGTGTCATTGGATACCAACTGTACAGCTGCATATAAAGTACAGCAGTTTATTTTGCAAGTTCTGCAAATTATGTACTGTTAATTTTGTAGGGAGAGCTATGGGTTTCCAAAATTATATTGAATCTTTCTAACAAGGCGAACCATCAAACGCCTATTATTGAAATAGACCGAAATCTATTTCAGTAATATTTGATGTAATATCATAATTTGCAAATAAGCGACTAGCTGTTTTTCCATCCATTTGTATTGCCGAAACCTGACTTTGGAATATCAATAGTAAGCAAAGTTGCTCTCTAAACTGAGTTTGAACACTTTTTTTTCTTGACAAGGTATATTTTCGGAGCTTAATCCCACTTCGATGTCATTTCTGAAATAATTTCGCAGTTTTAACTCAGAAGGTGTTTATAGCATTTTTAACACTTTTTTTGCAGACTGTACTTAAGTCTGACACTCCTATAGTCTCTAGTATACATGCATATAATATGTTTTTCGTATACCTGGACAAAGGTTCAATCAGGTGATTTTTTATTAGGACATCCAAAAATTTCACGTTTTTTATCACAGCGCCTTTCCTTGAAATCCTAAAAAAAATTGTATGAGTGCCGCAAACAGACGCAAAAAAACTATATTGTACGGACTACCTAACACTCTAAGCTACTTGGTAGTAGCAAATTCACGGTGTACCAAAGTGTATCTCAAAACGTAGCCGAGCTTAAAGTTGTAAAACTTGGTCTAAATCGATGCATCAGTACTATATTTTTTTAAGACTAGTATACTGCTGTATTACGGTTGTAAAGAAATATTTTGCAATGTTCATACCTTCATAAATCAGCACCATTTTTTTCTTATTTTATTTCACACCATAGGTTTGTTTAAAAAAATGTTGAACTCGCGTGCAAAACACGGAATGTTACAAGTTTTCGCAGTTCTTCAAAACCGATATGCACTCGAGTCTAAATATCTACGGATCTACTTGGTACAAAATGTTTCTATGATTAGTATGAAGTAAAGGACTTACCCACCTGTAAAAAACAAATAGAAATTTTGACTTCCGACACATCGACAAAAAATACTTTTGCGACCCTAACCTTCCTGAATTGATCACCGTGCGACGCGGTTTAAGAAATAATGTGTTTTTGATGAAACACGCAATTTTTAGGCTGGCTGGAAGAAATTTCTTTAGAAATAAGTCCGTATGTATATTAATATTCATTCTTGCACGGACTACCCGTCTCCTTTTTCCTTCAGAAATTTGTCCATCATAGGGTTGTCTCGAAGAAATTGCTTTTAGCAATAAGGCCGCCAATTGTACTGTTACCTTGTAAATATTATATGTTTGTGTTTCTCCTCGTGTACAAGAAAGAATATTCTTATCTTATCTTATCCGCCGTTGCACCTAAATTTTATCACAAACATGTTATTTAAGTTATACATATTATGTGATTTTTTTAGTTTGCAATAAGGTGTTACAACAACAACAACACACTGTGCAAAAAAACTTATTAAAATAAACGATTATTTTAGAAGACGATAGATAGTGTTCAACAGTTGAATAATACTTAATAATGTTTAATTTTTAATAATTAAGCCAAAACTGTTTTGCAAAGAATAAACATAAAACATAAACATAAACATTTACATACAGACACATACATTGCTTCTGGCCCCACACTAGGATACCCTGTGTCGTGGGAACCAGAAACAGCGACGTCACAAACATGTAAACATCCAAGACCTGGAGTATTTTTTTTTCTCCCCAGCCGGGGATCGAAATGTGGAGTGTCTTTAGTAACTTCTTCTCCACATAATGTATTAATTGTGAATCTAACAACTTTGTCGTTCATAAAGTAAACATTTTGTTTTTATTATGAATAATATTTGACCTTTTCCAGGTCCAGATTGAAGAGAACCACATGTTATTCCGGCTGGATGAATTACTGATCGATGGGTCTAGCCATCGTAGTTCAGTTCGATGCGAACCGAAGGAACACAATGCAATCAAACACCTCGGGCGATATTGCGTCAAGTGGGGCGAGTTGTGGCTCGTTGTTTGCCGCTCAAACAGCCGGCGAGCCAGTCCGGCGCTGCTTGTGGAATTCCTTGTGTAACCAAGGCGTGTGGTCAAGTGTGCCCGGACCCGATTTCGGTGCAGGGATGTGTACCGACCGCCGCCGTGGGAAACTAAGCTGGTGCACTTAAAAGGCGTTGCTATTGTTCGCCTCGAGTACCTAGCGCCTAACGATCGATTGGAAAGATGTTTCATTGAGTTTTGAATATCGCGCTGATGGGATTTCTCTTCCACTGATTTATTAGACAGTCAAGTTTGAAGAACGAACGCAATTTTTGGACTAAAACTTTCGTAAGCACTAGACATTATAGACGAGCAACCGGCGAAGCGAGCTCTGTCTCTGCTCACCATGATTAAGCTCTGCGAATCGGAGCGAAGCCTGGTCGGACTCTTCCGACAACATTCAAGTAAGAGAACCCGTAAAACAATCTATAACGAACGCAATGGCCGACACTGTTATGTTCAGGACTGGTACAATACCGAGGCATTAATCCATACAATCCTTTCAAACCCACGTTGGAAGTTCAAACAACTTCCATTTCAACAAAGGCTCGATTGTCCTTCAAACGCGACAGTATCAAAGTCGCTCGGATGCGGTAGTAGCTGGAAACCAATTAGCCCTGCAGGACCGCGCGGGGGAGGGACGTAATTGGGCTAAGACCGGTTCCCGGTCTCTCGACGTTCTTGCTGAGAGCACACGCGCGGGGCTTGTGCCGCGCCGCTGGACAATTTCAAAACCTAGTAAGTGCCTTGAGACATTTTTTACAGGAGAGCCCAAAACGAGTTGGTCACTTCGAGAGCTTGCCTTACTGAGAATATAAGAGACTTGAGAGTTAGATCAAAAGATACTATTATATCCTTGGCTTTACAGAAAATTTAATATTTGATCGTAAATACAGAATAGATCACGTTTTATAGCCCTTACTAATCATTAATCTGCTTTTTTAACTGAATGCAGTTCTGATTGAAAACTTTAAAATCATAGCAAGGACCGTTACTAGGTTTCTAACTATCGTCTAAAGCCGCGTCCGCTGCGCCATGTTACGCGTGTTACAAAAAATGTAACACGTTATAATGGGGCGTGGTATAACACGTAACACGTTAGCCGCGGCGAATGGATAACATCCCCCGCGTTGGCCTGCGGGGGGATGAAGTCATTCATTTTATGTTAGCGCTCGCCGGACGTACACGTCTCGCGATTTGGTGATGGAGTGGAAAAAAGAAAATACTTTGTTTTTTATACGATTATTTCGAGAAAGACAAGTGCTTTGGGACGCCTCATGTAGTGATAAAGCAGAAATGATAGGAATTTCAAAAGTAGAAGTGAATACAAAGTGGATAAGCCTAAAGGGACAAGATAGCAGACACGTCTTCTTCGTCGGAACTCATTTCGTTTTTGTTACAAAAACACTAACATAACAGAACTAGAAAGTCGCAGCAGACGGGCTGTTACCATAACCGTAACATGTTACATTTTTTGTAACACGCGTAACATGGCGCAGCGGACCCGGCTTAACGTTGGCACGCAAAATCCAATCGTCATTGACAATTTCAAAAACCTAGTAAGGCGCCAAACCACTTTATGTTTTTCAATATTCTAATTCCAACTTCTAAGGTCTTTGTAGATCTTTTGAAAATGCAGACCGATGTTTTGTGGTCAAGTAAGCCTCAGAATGCAAAAAAAACAGTTTTCTCTTAGATGTGTCACTTGCTAGGTTTTGAAGTTGTCCAGCCGCGCGGTGTTAGCATTATAATGAAGGGCTTGACGTTCCTTTAAAACATTTTATAAGTCGCTGTTAGCTACGACGTCGCTAAAGATTTGGTAGTCCGTTCCTTTTCGCATCAATCCCTACACGTCGCGTAGGTTTGTTTATGGATATTAGCGGAACAGCCCTCGTACGTGCCTGACGACTGTTGTCTATTTCAGGCGCGTGTGCACGGTGACAATGAATCACGCGGCGCACACACGGCAAATGAGACCATCTAGCGCGACAAAATTAAGAAAATACTTTTGTTCTTGCAACCCAAAGCTATATTAATTCTTATTCATGATAGACCGCTTCACCAAATACTGACTATGATTTATTTTTCTTGAGGGTAGGTAAAACGTAAGCGAGCGCGAAAAGAGAAGATTTTATCGCACAAATATTTTGTTCGCTTGCGACCCAAAGTCCGGTGAAGTAATTGTTTATTTCTTATCTAAACTGTATATTGAACAAAGTTTAGTGATGAACATTGGAGCGTCAGGTATGTACTATAAATTGATACTATTTTACATACGTTTCTTCCATATTTCGAGTCCAAAATACGTGACAAACGATACTCAGACTTTTTTCTTAATTTTGGTTAAAGGCTTTGTGAGTAGAGGCCTTTAAAAAAACTTCCAAGGACTACCACTTTGTTAACTATTTTAGTTCAAACTTTGGTATCTAGGCAAACCGTAAAACAAATTCCAGCTATCCCAAAGAATCCTTTTTTGAGTTATGTCCATTTCATTGCAGGAAGTCTTTTAATAAAATGGAATTATTTTTGGTGTTGAAAAGTGATAGTTTTTTAAAATTATCATTGGCAAAGTGTACTAAGAGAGTAGTCAATTATTTAATTGATAAATTTTGTATGTCTGAACCATCTGCCGCTTACCAAAAACGGTTGAAAACTTTGGTTTAAATTTTCGTATCGAAATTAGTTAGAAAATGGAGGGATTCTAAACAAATACTAGAAAGATTTATAAAGAATTCTGGTGAAGGGCTTGATGGTTATTTTATTCTCAATAATACATCTCTAAATCTGAATTAAACACCAACACCAAACCCAGGAAGACCAAAGAAGAATTTTGAAGAAAGCTCAAAGAGGACATAGTTAAGGACTGTCAAATCAGTTTCTTTTAAAAAATCGCCGGAAGAATTGTGTTTTGCAGCAAAATCTAGTCTGAACAAGAGTGGAAGAAAGACTGCTGCTCGGGTAGTCAATCTAGCTCTTACGACCACCCCAAAAAAATATAAGAAAATGAAAACTATCCATGATGATACTTCTACGCTCACTACCATAAACAAGTACACAGCTATAAAATTTTTTGGTGTGGTCGTAAGAGCTAGATTGACTACCGAAGCAGCAGTCTTTCTTCCACTCCTGTTCAGACTAGATTCCGCTGCAAAACACAATTCTTCCGGCGATTTTTCAGAAGAAACTGATTTGACAATCCTTAACTTAGTCCGCTTTGAGCTTTTTTCAAAATTCTTCTTTGGTCTTCCTGGGTTTGGTGTGGGTGTTTGATTCGGATTCAGAGATGTATTAGGGAGAATAAAATAACCATCAAGCCATTCACCAGAACTCTTTATAAATATTTCTAGTATTAGTTTAGAATCCCTCCATTTTCTAACTCATTTCGATACGAAAATTTGAACCAAAGTTTTCAACCGTTTTTGGTACGCGGCAGATGGTTCAGACATACAAAATTTATCAATTAAATAATTGACTACTCTCTTAGTACACTTTGCCAATGATAATTTAAAAAAAACTATCACTTTTCAACACCAAAAATAATTCCATTCTAATAATAGATTGTGTACTTGAATTTCCACTATCTAGACTTCCTGCAATGAAATAGACATAACTCAAAAAAGGATTCTTTGGGATAGCTGGAATTTATTTTACGGTTTGCCTAGATACCAAAGTTTGAACTAAAATAGTTAACAAAGTGGTAGTCCTTGGAAGTTTTTTTAAAGGCCTCTACTTTCAAAGCCTTTAACCAAAAGTAAGAAAAAAGTCTGAGTATCGTTTGTCACGTATTCTGGACTCGAAATATGGAAGAAACGTATATAAATAGTATCAATTTATAGTACATACCTGACGCTCCAATATTCATCACTAAACTTTGTTCAAACAGTTTAGATTAGAAATAAACCACTATTACTTCACCGGACTTTTGGTCGTAAGCGAACAGAAATATTTGTGCGATAAAATCTTCTCTTTTCGCGCTCGCTTACGCTTTACCTACCCTCAAGAAAAATAAATCATAGTCAGTATTTGGTGAAGCGGTCTATCATGAATAAGAATTAATATAGTTTTGGGTTGCAAGAATAAAAGTATTTTCTTAATTTTGTCGCGCTAGATGGTCTCATTTGCCGTGTGTGCAGCGGTGTGTCCCGATTCTGAGCCGAGACTAAGCGAAGCTCCAACAGAAATAGTACAAAGGATCATGCAGAGCACTGCAACGTGCGACCGTCGATTGAAGTAGGCTATAAAGTATGTCTCGATGCGTGGAATCTCGAAACTAATTAAGGACCTTGAGTGGGTTCCCACGGTTACTGGTTTCTAAACGAGGCGTCGGATCTGGGCGATGTCTCCGCGACTTTCTGGCGGACCACACGTGCGTCAGCGATGGACAGACAATGGGATCCGCTAATAAGCACGCTGTGTACACACAATATGAGCCAGATTTCGACAAGAGATAACCTGAGATAAAGAGATTTTAGTAATCAGAGCTTCGCCCCATTTGTTGCTAATGTTTTAATGAGGAAGTTAATCTGTATTGAGTTTCCTCATTTCGAGCATGTTTGTTTATCGTGGTCATCAACCGAATTCGTAAACAGGAGTTGACGAACAGATTACGCATCAGTAAAGTGAAATGGACTGATGACTTTTTTTGTTGTGAAAAAGTATTTTCCAACTTCGCGAGGGTAAGTGACCGGTGATTCAAACCCGTCGCCCTGGGCTGCTGTGACTATGTGACGGCGACGCCCATTTGCAAATTCTACTTTGAAGCTTTTGTAATAAAGCTCGTATTTAGTGTAGTGGGCGTCGAGATAAGATGTTCTGTCGTCGGACACGCGTCACCAGGTCTATATCGGTGACCGGCGACGTCTCTTCCTCCCCTCCTCCCGCCAACCCCTGCGCGTACGTCTCGCGTACTATTTTATATACCGCCCCCTACTTTTAGCGAGTCCATTGAGCGAAACAGCGGGGAAATCATAACTCAGACATTCGGGCAGGTCGCCATGTCGCCGGCACTTTATTGCATATTGCCAACCCGACGACGACGGTTCATTGGCATGGTATTCATCATGGTAAGTTTCTGGAGCAGAATCGCACGCTTTAAAGTAAGTAAGTTAACGCACGTTCTCAGCTGTGGCCGCGACTGCGCTCGAGATGATAATGAGATATTTGAAGTAAAGGTTAGGTTTAAGTGATCTATATGGACAGGGTGTAACAAAATTTCCAATGTGGTATCGTCAATACTAACAGTTATACTAAACCCTCACGGCAACATTCGTGAAAACAGCTAACTACATCCAAGACGCGTACAGTTTGTCAAAAACTACAAGAAACCGGATGTGAAAGTTTACTAATAGTTTCATTGAAATATCAACGTAGGGCCTAAACTATAAGGGTTAGAAACTTGAAATTTCGCACAGAGGTTTTTTTTGTAACGTAGGGGAGCACTAAGAAAGGATTTTTGAAAATTCATCCCCTAAGGGGGTAAAATGGGGGTGCAAAGTTAGTATGAAACTTTGCCGTTTTTAAAGCTATTCGAATGAAATTTGGTACGAAGGTTTTTCATTTAATATTATGAAACACGTGTAAAAAGGTTTTCCAAAAATCATCCCTTAAGGGGGAAAAGGGGGGGTGAAAACTTAGTATGAAACTTTGCCGTTTTTTAAGTTATTCAAATGAGATTCAATATGAAGGTCTTTCATTAAAAGTTATGAAAAACATGTAAAATAGTTTTTCGAAAATCATCCCTTAAGGGGATAAAAAGGGGGGGGTGCAAAGTTAGTATGAAACTTTGCCATTTTTGAAGTTATTCGAATGTTCCTCATTGGACGTCATGAAACACGTTTAAAATATTTTTCTAAAAATCATCCCTTAAGGGGTTAAAAGGGGGGGTGCAAAGTTAGCAAGAAAATTCTGTGATTTTCAAAGTTATCTCAATAAAAAGTGGATTTGGGTTAATTCACTGGTTCCTAATAATGATTATTTCCGATTTCTTTTTTGATAAATTCACCCACTAAGGGGGTAAAAAGGGGGTGCACAGTTAGTATGAAACTTTTCCGTTTGTGAAGTTATTGAATGAAACTCAGTATGAAGGTTCTTCATTGAAAGTCACGAAACACGTGTAAAATATTTTTCTGAAAATCATCCCATGAGGAGGTAAAAGGGGGGTGCAAAGTTAGTATGAAACTTTGCCGTTTGTGAAGTTATTCGAATGAAACACGGTATGAATTTTCCTCATTGAAAGTCATGAAACAGGTGTAAAATATTTTTCCGAAAATCATCCCTTAAGCGATTGCTACACGGTATTAAACGGCAGTTTGAAACAGAGGTTTAAAACAGTGTAGTCGATTGTTTTATGCCAAATTTCGTTTGACCTTGGTATACCCTTGGCAGCGAGGCTTGCGTTGCAAACCACTGGCAGAAGATTTAAAACCATTCGAACGCCATTCAGTCACGCTGTAGCGGCGAGAGTAGACGTATAGGCACGACGACAACCGTTGTTTTGTGCGCAGAAATTTTCAAAAGTTATCGGAGAACGTGGAGTTATCACGGAATTTCTCGAGTTGTACAGACTTGCCCTGCCTTTGGGACTTAACATTGTGAATTATGCAATTAAAAAAAATGCGTGGGATATCTTTGCCACAAAATTAAAAGAAATTGACCCAACGGCTAACGCCGCGTCTGAAAAAAAAAAGATTGACAATCTTAGGATTTCCCTAAACGCGGGAATTTGAGAAGGGTCGTATGTACTTACTTATATTATAACTCTATGTTCATAATAAAGTTGCCTATCACCAGTTAGGTTTAAATAAAAATTACGTAGTGTACCCATCTACCTACTTTTATATTTTCCGGTTTTTTCACCTATTCATACTACAACATACATATAGGTCAAGGCTCAAATCCCATCAGCGGGTAACGTCCTGTTCGCGCAACGTTCTTCTAAATACTGCTGGTTTGAAGCCGTATAGCCAGCAAAGAGCAGCTGCTTTTTTCTGTTTCAAACTGCCGTTTAAAACCGTGTAGCATAGGCTTTAAGGGGGTAAAAGGGGGTGCAACGTTAATATGTACATAAGTTCTCTGATTTTCTAAATTATTTCATTAAAATGTAAATTACTGTAAATTACTAAAATTAAATGTATGATTACACAATTTTTTTCTTTTAATTATTTCACATGCGCTAAAAGTATATGTGACTTATTTGCAAATACTTTTTCCAACTAAAGCCCGCGCGGACGAAGTCGCGGGCAACAGCTAGTTTACTATATTTATTGAGGCACATTACCTGAATTTACGAAAAAGCTCAAGTTTTTATTTACATATAGGTATAATGCTTGTAAGTGCCAGCTATTAACAAATGCAGACAAAAAGTCCGAGAAAAACCGTACTCTTTAATTTCTACATTTTCTTGACAGATTGTATATCTCTCGTCAGACGTGTTGTTTTTTGTAGCCATTTTCACACCAAGATTTCGGTCATTTGCTACCTCCGACCACTTCGCCAGAATTTCATAGTCTTCTCGGCGATGTCAGCGGACACTCGGTATTTTTTTTATCTACCCTGTATACGTCCCACGGCATTGCAGGGCACAGGCCTTCTCTCAGGGAGACAGAATATGGGATGGTATGGGTTTATTTATCACGCGTGCCTACCGCGGATTGGCAATTTCAAGTTGAGGTTTGTGACCAACCTGAGATGAGTGTCTGAACACTCAGTTTTCCTCACGATGTTTTCCTTTAGGTTGGCCAGAGGTTTTGCTATACCTACTGGGTATGACATGCCGTAAAACAGCAACTTTAACTTCATCTCCGGAGGCCTGTCTCGAGTGAGCGCAATCGCACGCAATGTCAGGCAGGCGTCAAACAGCTGTCAGACTAATGGGCATGGGTAATGATACCGAATCGACGCCGAGATCATGCAGCGCGCCCGTAATGCATTTAAAGCCGGGGTATTTATTGCACGTAGGAATTTGTTTTCTCTCCTGTGTATAAAAAAGGAAATGGAAAAATTTAAAAACTCTAGTATATGGATAGTTTAATAAAAAGTTAAGTTCACTGTCGATACTTAAATAGGTATAGCAAGGTAGTTTCGGAAAGTCGGACTCGCACTTAGCTGTTTTTTTATTCGGATAAGTCCGTAGTCCTTAGATATTATTAGACAAGGAGGACATAAACAGTTTATTTTTAAATTAAGGTTTATTTAATTTCTTGTTTTAAATAAACCTTAATTTCAAAATAAACGTATAAAGCGTGAAGAAGAACTCATTCATGAAAAAAGGTTACTAGTGTGCTCTATCAGAGAGACTCCATAGACAGTCCATTACATAGCACGTTGTGAGACTTAAGAGGAAACACTGAGGCAGTTTTTCCATACAAACTTAGTCCCCTGTTTCCTCCCTGGATAATGCCAGTAGAGCAATTATTTTTTTTCATAAAATCTATGGCTACTATAGGCATGTCCCTATGTTTTTATTTTTTTCATAAATCTATTATTAAAAGAGATATGAACATTCAAAAACCTAAAAAATTGGCCCGATTTTCCGCTGTATTCAAAAAATCAGAAAAGCTATTTTACTGGATTATATAAAAAATGGAAAACATAGCAACACGGCCAAAGCTTTTCTTTAATTATTTATGAAAAAAATAGTTAAATTGGTTAAGTTTTGGAGAAGAAATCAGGGGACTACGAATCGTTGATTTTGTGTATTTTTAATAGCTATTTTCGGTCCAAGCTGCAGTTGTCTCTATCGTGCTCTGCGGGGGGAGGCTTGAGGTTGGGGAGGCGCGGACTACGTATACATACACTAGTGACGTGACACGTAGTCGATAATTTTATCGATACTTTAGTGTTGTTGATTGATATCGATATTTCTAGTAAGAGTATTTTACGTGAAGTGCATTTAGCAGATTATTGTGTTGTTCGATTGTTGGAAAATAACAAGTAGGTTATAAACCTTTTATATGAAATGCTCAAAGCACACTAATATCAATACTGCCGCGCTAACAGTAAGAGCAGTAAGTCGATTTTTATCAAAAATGTGTTCATCGCCGCGTCATGCTCTAAAAACTGTGTGCTTAGTGCGAGTTTTTTTAACTACTCGATCGCGTTAACGTAAACTCATATTCTATAGGAGTGACAAAGCGCGCCACCTATTTGTCAAATTGCAAACGCTCTCGCTATCGAAAGTGAATGAAAAAACTCGCACTAAGGGCCCTGAGTGCGTATACTGAGTTTTGTAATTCACTTTCGATAGCGAGAGCGTTTGCGATTTGCATAGGAGTGACAAAGCGCGCCATCTAGTTGTCTCTTTGTCACTCCTATGCAAATCACAAACGCTCTCACTATCGAGAGTGAATGAAAAAACTCAGTATACGCACTCTGGTCTGATCCCCGTTTTTCTACCTTCACTGGAACCTAAAAATACCATGAAGCATAACAGTCAATGAAATGATTTTGTTTTCTTGGTGTAAAAGCAGGAAATATACTTACTTCACGTTAATCCGAAACTGTACATCCGAAATCTATATTCTATTTTGCTAATAATAAAAACAGTCTCTGTAAGTGAACATTATTGTTGTGTAAACGGGCTTAATCAAAAACTTTTAACTTAGAATGTCAGCACTAATCACACTTACTGCTTTTTTCTCAAATCAAATAATCTGTGAAAATTTCAACTGTCTAACTATCACGGTTCATGAGATAGAGCCTGGTGACAGACGGACGGACAGACGGACGGACCAACAGCGGAGTCTCAGTAATAGGGTAAGTTTTACCCTTTGGGTACAGAACTTTAAAAAGGAAACTCAAGAAGTAGTAATATGGATGGATAATTGTTGCGCCCAGAACAAAAAATTCGCTCTTTTCAGTTTTTTGGTGTAAATTATTAAAAGCCAGCATTTACTTGCATAAAAATTTAAATACTTTGAGCCTGGTCCCTCTTTTAAATCAGTCGACAGCTTCCTACACCAGGTTGAACAAGCTATGCAAAAACCTATAATTTTTCAGATTTTGTCGATTCAGTACAGCAAGCAAACTCTAAAAGGGTTATTCTCAGAAAATGGCTCAGATTAACTCATTAAAAAGTAACAAATATGGCCGTAATGGCCCCTGAAAATTGAATTGTAGCATATTTGTAGGTTTCGGGACCTTAACGGTATTCACTTTAATGACGTACTACTTTCAGAGCCTTCTAGAAAAAAAACTTTAGGTAATTTACTACATTTCAATGTTTGTAAGTATAGATGTCTCACTATATTATCTTTTAAATTATACATAGTGATTACTGCTTATTAGTTAACATCTTAGTTTTTTTTTACCCCAAAGTCACACGTAATTTCATACAAAATATAGATATCGAATGTATGGAATACTTAGCATTAAAGCAGTAACTGGGGCACTTACTGCGGTTATTCTAAGCAATCAGTACAAATAGATTTAACTCGTACTAGAAATAAGTAATTGGAGTTTTCGTCAATTAAATAATATAGTATTATAATAACTAAATAGTAATTTAGTTATTATAATAAAGCATGTACCACGAAAGAACTCCATTTAAGCTACATATTGAAAAATCAGAACTACAAAAACAAAAATGTAATCCAAAACTTTGTCCTCCATTTTCTCAACTTTGAAATTTCCGACTTACTCTTACCCTTAGCACGGCAGAATAATGTTGAAAGTAAATCTAAAGTTAGGTATAAAAAAACTATTCAGTGGTCAAACCGTTTCTCTCTCTTACTGATCTATAAAAAACTTGTATGTAATGGTCCGGAGCGTGCTAAATTTCGTGGTAGGTTACGACCGTCGCGGGAATGGGAAAATGGGGATTGGTTGAAACGCATATTGAATGAAATGGGAATCAGATCAATAATGAACTTGGATCTATAAAAAACTAGCGGATTATTTTTCGATCTGGTAACGGACAATCGATATAAAAAGTTTCTTTTTCTCCCAAAATACATCGTCTCTTTTAATTTTTTCGCAAAGTAAGCCTGAGATCCACAAAATAAAATAGTGGAAGTCCAGTAAGTAATAGCCAGAGTCAAATAAAATAATAAGACGAAACAACACTCCGCACACGACGAACGAAATCAACTTGCAGACTACGCCCGGCCCGCTCGCGAGCGTGGCGGGCGCAGGGCGCGGCGGCGGCGTGTGCGGCGCGGCGGGCGTGCCACGCACACATTGACAGTCCCATTCACACATTGATAGCTCGTTTCTTCGGGCATCGCGCGACAGCAATAGATTTTACAAATACCTATTTTTCAATTCTCTAGCCTCCGTTCCCTCTTAACTCCGTAGGTAATAGGAATTTTAGCGTGATAGCAGATTACGAGTATATTGTTGTTACTACCTAAGGGAGATGATGCAGAAGGTTCATGAGACATTGTTCAGTGCATTAAGTGCTTTCCTGAAAAAAATACTTGTCATGTTCATAATAAAATTGTAATCAACGCATCAACTTATCTTACCATCAGTCATCAAATCCCTGGCAGGACTTTTTGCTCTCTAACTGGTATGAATGTCATTTATTTATTCTAAAAACGATCTCAATTAAACCAGCTCTCAGTCAAAAATAACCGCATGAAAATCGATCCATTTGTTGGAGTTACGATGTCACAAACGTACCTATACATACAAAACGAACGACACACTGCATACAGCCTGACATAGGTAGGCGTCAAACTTACAGGTTGAAACTTCAAATCGTCTTGTATATTAATTGAATTACCAACAAAATGGCAGGTGATTTTTTGAAGCTGCCCCGCGTTTTTAGGGTTCCGTACCCAAAGGATAAAACTGTTTATCTGTCACCAGGCTGTACCTCATGAACCGTGATAGTTAGGCAGTTGAAATTTTCACGGATGATGTATTCTTATTGGCGTTATAACAACAAATACTAAAAAACAGAATAAAATAAATATTTAAAGGGGCTCCCATACGACAAACACAATTTTTTTTCTCGGTATTGATAACGGCAGCATGTAGACTCTTGAAATATTCACAGAATATTTATATATTCACTTTAAAAATAAATAATAAAATTAAAATAAAACAAATATTAAAAGGGAGCTCCCATACAACAGGCATGATTTTTTCCCGTTTTTATAGATAATGGTACGGAACCCGTCGTGCGCGAGTCCGACTCGCACTTGGCCGGTTTTTGTTCCATTAACGGAACTTCACAGCTTTGTAACGAATTCTCAATGACTTGTCAAATGGGGTTGTTGAGGCTGCGGGAGCAGGCCCAGCGCGCAGGTAAGGCCCCGGTCGGCCGCGGCCCTTCGGGGAAGGCGCGCATTGTCTCACTCGATTAGGCAAGCAAGCACGCGCCACCGACAACGACAACTGCGCAGTGTTATTTGAACTACTAGAAAACACCCTGTAAAATGTTACGTCTTCCTTTCTTTCTGGCATCCCTCTCGAACGCCGATTCTAACATTTTAAAAACGAATTCTCTACTTTATTAATAAAAATAATATAATTTGATTGCTTTGCAAAAAAGTGAGTCAAATGTGAAAAGAGAAAATTAAATCTTAATAATAACTACTTATACAAGTATACTATGAATCGGTTTAAAACTTTTTGTTATTTTTAAACATTGAAACAGAATGCGCACCTTCAGAAACAGAAACATTTATTCATTTTTATTTATGACAAATGTTGAATGAGGCGGCTCTTGGGAATTATGGACTTTTGTACAGTAGCCAGCAAGGATGGCGTGGAATACTCAAAGTCCGAGATGTATACAGTACCTACAATATTATTGTAGAAGGCACATAATCAGGACGAATTTTTTTGAACATCCGATGGTACGTTATTACCAATACAATAGTCTTGAAAGGGTTAACGTAGCGTAAGTGTATCCGGAATAAAGTTAATTATGTGCTTACGAATGTTTTAGTTCAGAAACACTTTCAGTGTCAAATCTGAATGAAAATCTGGGGAACATACAATAAAGAATCTATCTACCAGACACTAGTCTTCGAAGCCTCCACCAATCCGGACTTGGACTCCGTGGTGGAGTATAGCCCATATCTTCCTCAGGGAAGAGACCCATGCCCTTCGGTGGGGGCATAATGGGTTGATGATGATTTAAATTTTTCTGACTATCTATGTTATCTAATCTCTTTAAACGAGCAATTCTTGTATATATATTTATATATAATCAGAATCTTGCAAAAGGCTCCAACGATTTTCACGAAATTTTGTAGGCAGATGCTTACGGGGGCGTTTAATTGATCTAACTAGGTTACATTTTTAGAAAACGTTGTTTTATCCGTGTTTTGAGGCAATTGAAATTTGCTATAATAACATACAAAGGTAAATTTCGCGTCCACCTGCAAGGTTGGGATAGTTCTGACGGGAAAACGGGCGACCCGTTTCGGGCCGATTTCAAGAGACCCGGTTCGAGTCATGATGTTTTTTTTCCAAGTTCTTTTTTTGTTGAAAAAGGATTATTTTAATTTTATATTACAAAAAAAGTACCGAGCAAAGCTCGGTCACCCAGGTACTATATATAAAGGAAAGTACAGCTTGAAGTCGCCAATCCGTAGGCATAGTACCCTTTTCATAAGCCTCTGCCTGTGCTGCGCTGTGTAGTGGAAAACCTTCGCGTGAACATATAGTAGCACAGTTTATGTGGCCAGTTATAACTGGCCTAAGTTCAAATTTAATTAACTTGAACAGTTGCTCTTCTTAGCAGAAGCAGTACCATACAATCATGCCCACAATTATCCGGGAATCCCGATTAAATTGCGGGCAATCGAATCCATTACTATAAGCATAGAGCCATTCTCTAGTCTGTGGTTAGTTAGCGTTTATCTGGTATGAGCTGAGTGTTAAAATTAATCCCCTTGGGGCGGTCTGCGTAAACTGTTTCACGACGGCAACTTATCTTTCAGTCACAAAAACAATGAGCAAGAAACTCTGAACAGTAGTTACGTCGTTGAGATAATTGTAGTTTTGCACGATATCTATCTCAAAGTAGGTATTGGGTGGTCTTGGATTTATGAACTTGAATATACTATACAGGGGTCTGGTGGGAGACCATCTCGAGATTTTTCCTGTTCACTGTGTTCACTGAGTCCTTAGAAAGTAGTAATTTTTTATTCTTTCGTATATTTCTTCTAACGAAAATTAATTTTTAAAATAAGCCGCTAAAAAGATTTATTATATGGCGTCGCACCGGAATCATGACGTCACAGGTCAGTAAATAAGACCAATGAACGTAAGTTCGACACGAATGACAGACGCCAAAATTTACTGACCTGTGACGTCATCATAAATTCCGCCAATCCAGGCCGTTTTCGATAAAATAGCTACATAATTATCAAATTTTATCCTGTTTTCATTTATTTCCAATTAATCCATTTTTTTAGATAAAATGGCATAAAGCGGGTTGGCATAAACTCATAATTTATACGAATACGTGTGAACAATACTTTTTTTTTCACACTGTTAAATAGCCTATTGGACACACAAACGTGGATAATTCCATTACTTACTTTGGGTTAGTGGCTCAGGTACGTTATTCAACGATGAGACTAACTGTAAGGTGATTACTGAAGAATAATAACCAGGAAGAAAGGAGAGCGGGCAGACGGGTCGTCTCGCATTGTGCTCTTATTTTTAGCCGCGTCTTCGGGGGATAAATAAACCCACGCGGTGACACGACAATAAGTTACGCTGATAGACAGGGACACCACTTTTTACTGTAGCTAATTAACTGGCACTAAATTCTGAAATCAACTTTATAATGCATGCTTTGCTTTTCGACCAAATGCGGTCACCCAAGGCTACTTTTGCGGCCGTCGTACTAGTAGGTGGTCATTAACATTACTTCGTGTGACTGATCTTAACTCGCAACTGGGTTCTCTTGTAGTGTCGCCATGCATAAGAAGCTAGATTGTCTTTATTGGCTAACCTAGCTTCGCTCTTCAGTTTAGCGTCACAGCGTAAATGTTTTGTTGTCTACTTGTCTAGTCATTTTTTTTTCTTGTGCTTGCGAACCTGAGCATGCCTCGTGTTATGCCGGCTACACACGTAACGATATATCGTAACGATTAAACTGCGCAAGCCGATTTGCGCAGATTTATCGATCGTGTGTATGACAAATCGTTGCAGATTTTTGGCGGTGGCGAAACGCGTCGCGCATTGTCTCACACAAGACGTATTTTTGTCGGTGGTGGTCGTGTCTTGCTTCTGCTTGAAAAAGTGGGAGGGAGGGCGGTGCATTAACTAACCGCATGGTTCTTGTGGGATATTGGCGGAATTTCGCAAAGTAATTTTCTCATTTTAATTTTTTTTCTCACTTTTTTTTCCATGGATTTCCATTATTTATTGAACAATCCTTGGTTTTGTAAACCAGTTATCCACATTTTACAATATTATTTAATAAAAGCATTACTGTTGCAATAACGGAGCTGGATGTTGCTGGCCTGTTGTCTGTTCAAGATACTGGTACTTCTGTTTGTTGCGCCTAATGAAGGAGATAAAAAATAAAAAAAATAACAGAAGCTGTAATCGTTCTAAGAAATGAGATGGTCCAAATCTTTTTTTAAAAAGCCTGTATCATTGATTTCTATCTACCACAGGCTTCAGAATCTACTCAATTACATTCATTATAATGCAATGTTTAAATTTTTATTGAAACATCATCATCATCGGCCTATGATTAATCGGCCTTATTTACTGAATACTGTCAAGGAGAACTTGATACTGTTGTCAAATAATTGTTATACTGTTATTGTATGTGATCTGATTGGGAATCAATTTTACATCACTGAACCAAAACCAATTTCAATCTTTTGAGAAGATTTCTTGTGTACCACTGCGCCAACGAATTTGGCAGTATTAAAACCAACTTTAGCATTTAGCTGAGTTCATCAGGAACTCTAGACGGATAGGGTCGGGAAGTGGAGTATCGTCTGTCGCAGTCACGTTTGGGTACAACTGGTACAAGCAACGAGTCTATCTCTTCTCGGAAAACGAGCGGCGGCGGCGTGATGCGATTCGATTATTGCTTCAGGGAATCTGATTTCAACCATTATTTTTGTAATATATTAAATCAAGCAATGGAACGATTACCATCGCTGCGATTTGAGTTTCATGCTCTTTTCGTTCCGGGTTTTCGAGTGGAGTTTCGTTAATTCGGATATTTAAATCTTGCTGAGTGACGATTTGGTTGCCGTGCTATGGCCTGCGATAGAGGTATACAGACGTATAAAAGAGATGGATAGAATATTCCGTATTCTTTACCTGGAAAGAGAGACCTTTGCCCAGCAATGGGAAAATCATGGCTAGAACTGAACCACCAGTAATAGACTGGTAGAAAATGCTTAAAGCATTAAGTACTCCACATAACCATTGTATTTTTAGGGTTCCTTAGCTCAAATGGAATAAGCGTGTCTGTTGCGCACTTTTCCAGTTTGTTCTTCATCATAACCACATTCCAGCAGATTATGTCAGATATCCATAAGAATTAGTATTGCCAGGCTCCATGAGAATGGTAGACCCATTAATGAAAAAAGTATCACACTTCTTTTACAGATAATTTTTGCAAAAATAGACATAGTGGAGCTCAGCGCTCCTTTAACTTATCCATCAAGTAGCAAATCATAGCCACAATTCCTCTAGGTATAGAAGAAAAATCAGACTTGATAAAAATAAATGTAAGAGAGGTTAACATAGAGGTAGATAGATAGATAGATAGAGAACACTCTTCTTTGTACATAAAAAAGGAAATAGGTTAGAAAAATAGGAATAAAAGGTTAGGTTAAAAGGAAAGGTTATTAATGATAAAAATAAATAAATATCAATAATAATACATGATAAATTATTTCCTTCATTTTCTCAGTACTCTGAAAAAGTTTAGTAAAAAGTGCACTTACTGGAAACACCAGTTTCATTTTTGTACAATGTAGTGTTAGTTCTCTAAAAGTCTGATAAAACCGTTTCAATAAAATAAAATAAATAAAATAAAAACTTTCATTATGTAAGCCAACAGGGCTCTTGAAGTAAGTTTAAGTCATAGCCCACTTACACGACTCTGCTACCACCCGGCAAAAATAATATAATTCAAATGTGGGCTTTAAACATTGCTCTTTAGATATATTTTACATTGGCATCATAAATTAGGAGACAGCTCGCTGTCAGCTAATTTAATTGGCACTAATTTTTGGCCGGGTGGGAGCAAGAGCCGTGTAAGTGGGCTATGACCTTTATACTACTCAGTTGTATATGTTGGTAAAGGGTTAGAATAGACACCTTGGATAGTATGTCAAATATGGGGTAGGTGGGTTCATCATCAACACATTATGACCTCACTGAGGAGCACGGGTCTCTTCCCTAAGGAAGGTATAGGCCATACCTACTCCACCATGGGGGCCAAGTCCAAGTGGGTAGGTACTCTATTAAATATTTCGAGGCAGTTTTGCAACATCATCTGGTCAATGTGATAGGTTCTATTTGAAATATTCAATAAGTCACAGTTTCTGTGTAAAGGTTTTGTTTTAAATGTTGAATTTAATGTTGATGTCTAAGTAATCTTTCTTTAATAATTTATTTCAGAAATATTCAGTGTATTATGATATTAAAATAATTACCAAACTGTGTAGCTGTTTGTTGGCGGATAGTTGCGCATACTACAAATTTACAAATATCTAATATTAGTTATACAGATGCAGGAACAAATCTCGTACTGTACAATACACTGAGTCGACTGAGTGTGGGAATTGTTTACATAGTGAAGGTGTCAAGGGACAGGAGGATCGTTTCGGTCAAGTTCCATTATAGTAAAAGTTATGTATTTCGTTTGATAAAAATCGGTCCCTGAATCGGTCCCCCTTGGCGCAGCTTTTTCCTCGACGTGTTTGCGGGCATAGTTTCAAACTAAGTTGTGTTTCTGTCAGGAGAACGTAACACGCACGGGAAGAAACTCCAAAGAGAATATAACCACTTGGAAACTCTGGCTTGTTTGAGTTGTAGGAAGATAAAACGAAGTTTTACTGGAAAATAGACTTACCAGGCTTGTGGTGCTTGTGTTTTCGTCCTTTCCCGGCGCCTCCAGCGACTGCCGGCACCAGCAGCGCAGCCACCAGCCACCACCACCGCATCCTCAGCTAGATATTTTACACCATCACAACAACAACCACATTTTCAATTATTTTCAGATTCAAAAAGTTAGAAAGACCGAAGTCCGAAACACTGCACGAAAAACAAGAAAAAATGTCAGATTCCCGGCGCAATCAAAAGTCTGCTTGTTTAATAATCAACACTTTTTCACGTACTAAAACCGATGTATGAAATAATTGAAAATACATACGTACTACATTTAATTCTATAAATTAACGTATAATTACTTAAAAGTTGTAAATTGTCTTTAAAGTACTAATTAGTATTTAACTTAGTTCCGCCGACACTCGACAAAACACTGTCTCTCGTAGCAAAAAGCGGAACCAGGCGAATCAGTCAAATTGGAAACTTTTAATTTGTTTTCAAAAGTTTGGCGCTAGAATACGATCGCGTGAAAGTTTTACGGAAAGCTCACGCGAACGACAAGCTCCTCGAGCTTCGGCGCGGCGTCTGTTGGACAGACAGACAGACTGCAGGCGCTCGACTACGCTACGGCACGCGGTCACCGCCCGCCGCTTCTTGCCAGTCAGCTCCTATGTGCGCGTGTACTCTACTCACTTACGTTACGGGCGATTATGCTACAACAAAATATATAAAATTGATTGATTTTGGATTTAGTATCAAACTTGATAAGATGAGTTTAAAAAGGAGAAATCTGCAGTTAACATTATTCTCAAGAAACAGTAGAAACATTTAATTTTGATAAAATTTATATGATTGAAGGCATTCGATTTTGGCGCGAATAAAAATAAGCGCCACCAACCTATAAACCACTATAAACCAGCGAACTAACCTTTGCTACTCGACACTAGATGGCGCTTTACGAAATTAAATTGATTTCGTCACTTCTCACTAGGTGGAGCTGCTTGTGTTATGAATTTAAATAAGTAAAAAATAACTTACACCTCACAATCAATTAGGTAGTATTGTCCTGGTAACTAACTAGGTCACCCTAAGTTATTATAACCCAGCAAAGAAATCGTGGTATACATAAAAACACACCCAGAGTAAGGCTATTTGTAAAAATCAAGTTGCTTCCAGTGGGAATCGAACTCTCAACCTCTACCATGTCAGTCCAGGGTGGTAGCCCACAGAACAAAAAAAAAGAGTAGAAATCGTAAGTGGGCGGTGCCCGCGTGCCTCAAATTAGCAATGTATTGCCTAAGCGTAGTCTATGACAGTTTTTCTTACCTCAGTTGCCGTGCGCTTCTAGTAAAGAAAACAATTGTGAAAACTCTACTAAAATGCCTCATTGTGCTGTGTTAGAGTGCAAAAATAAAAGTTGGGGACCAAAATGTACCGATCATGCCGTAACATTCCATCGGTAAGTAGTATTTCCATTGTATTTAATTTAATAGAAATTAAATTTGCAATGACATGAACAAGGAAAGCAATCCGAAAGTGAGAAAGTAAAACCACCTTTATTTACTGGAAAATAATGTTCAATTTTCGTCGAAGTCTGTGTACTTTTTCTACAAATTTCTGTCAACATTTGAATGCTACTCAAATGGTACTCAATTCAGCTGGGACACAACATTATAAAAATCTATCGATAATATTTTGTCTATGACTTAGCAGTAATAAATAATTATCGGTACTTTAGGTAGAGTACCTGCGTCTTATTAGGTACTTTGGGAAAATAATTGTCGTTATTTTATTTTAATTGAAGACCTCTGTGGCGCAGTGGTTAGTACATCTGACTACCATGCGAGAGATCCCGGGTTTGAATCCCGGCTGGGGACAAAAAACAATCCCAGGTCTTGTATGTTTACATGTTTGTGACGTCGTTGTTTCTGGTGCCCACGACACAGGGTATCCCAGGGTGGGGCCAGGGGCAATGTATGTGCCTGTATGTAAGTGTTTATTATCATCTTTTATTATTATTATTATTATTTAACACATTTTTAGTTGCAATTATTTTTGATACTGCGCAAAATTTATTGATCATGTTCCTTGACGCTGTTTAGTTCCTTTGCGAGAATGTGGTCCTGCCTGCAGTATCATGTAATTTTTGTAAACTTTTAATCCGGATCAACTTACCCATCCCATTTTGAGACGAGCAACCGAACGACGCAAGCTCCGTCTCTGCTCACCACCCATTCACTGCTCTGCGTATCGGAGCGAAACCTAGTCGGACTCGTCCGATAAAACAACACCCGTAAGTAGATCCGGGCTAAATGTTTACAATGTGTTGTGCAGAAAGTTTTAGTTCAAAAAACATGTCATTTTTATTAGTATAGATTGGCGTATTGTCATCAAAACTAAACCAGCATGCATAATTTCAAAGTTAGATGATTTTATGTGCTCGTGTAGTTAAATCATCTGGTGGGGGTCTAGATAATTAAATCAACGCTTACTCCATAAATCTATGGGGAAGTCTCGTGACTTTCGTTGGCAAATGTCATCTCCATAATATAAGTGAAGCACAAGCGTTGATGGATAACGACATTTTAAATAAAAAAATAAACATACTATACATACGATAAGTTTGCTGGGCTTCGTTTCATAAAGCGACTATGGTTAGATTATGAGAATTCCATTATAGGTACATTGCGTGTTGGGATTATTGCTATATTTCAATGAAACTGAATTAGATTTCTTACGAAAAACACGATGCTTTTTATTTGCAAAAATATACAACACTATCAGGCTCATTGACACAAGAAGAAGACACACTAGCGCCACCACACGGTGAAAGGTGAAACTAATATTACGTTTATGAAGCCACCTACGTTACCAACATTTTGGAGCATTTACAGGGACATCTTTAAATTAAATATTCAACATTGCGTAGCCAATCATCCAGAAGGACAGTTAATATGGTAGCGGGCTGCGTAATTTACATCGAACTGTGGTACAGATTGGCAGAAGGGAATACATTATGTTACTTTGTCAATGTAGATACTAAAAAAAAATGATTAAGAAACATTGTCATAACAAATTCATTTTCAACTGTCGCTTTATGAAACAGTTCTATAATTTGTCGATATGCCAATATATGTCCCATCCTTAGCCTGAGTAGCAACATAGCAGATAGTTATTTTTCAATATTCGACTTTATGGCAAGAAGCTTCTCGACGATCACACGCGGCGGTAGTTCCATCTAATGTAGAGTAGCGGTACTATAAAGCAAAGATCGTATGTCAAACTTAATTTCATAATTATCATTTGATTTTGATCATTGTTTATATGTTCGAAAAGGTACATATTTTACTTGGAACTTTTGTGATGTAGACCTTTTCAGAATTGGCTTTATTTGCCAATGGCAGCTTGGCATTCACAGTGTGCTTTTGATTTGTGTGTGTGAGTTTGGTCACACTGGTTTTCCTACTGATAGGTCATGTCACTATTTCTACTCTTTTTTTTTGTTCTGTGTGGTAGCCACACTAGCCACTCACATCATTGTCACCTCTAGATGGACTACAGGGATAAGCGAGGCACGAAACTTAGCCAGTTCAAAGTATAATTTCTAGTTAATTATCATTATGTAAACTTTATTTTTCCAAAATAATCTACATTTTGAAATAGACATGGTTTAACTTGTAACGCTTTTTAACTCTCAGTTTCTTCGCCATTTTTAATAATTAAAACTTCTTTGATTGATTTGTTCAATCCCTACGCTTTGTAAAGGATTTCACTCTTTGTAGGGTAGGTACCTACTTATTAAACATATCATCATTATCATCATCATCATCATCAGGCTATACTAGTCCACTGCTGGACATAGCCCTCCCCTAATGAGTGCCATAGCGCCCTGTCTTCAGCTTGCCGCATCCAGCATCTGCCTGCAGTCCTTCGCAGATCGTCATCCCACCTGGTTAAAGGGCGTCCTACACTACGTTTACAATTTAATAAATAAGTGTTAAGAGTTAGTCATAAAATAATATGATTATATTAATAACAAACTAACTATAAATAAAAATAAATATAACTTAAATGCCATTTCACACGGTCCCTCGCCATTCGCAATTCGCATCCACGGACCTTCCGCCGACTCAACGACATCGTCCGACCATCGGGCCGCAGGTCTGCCCTCTGACCGTTGTCCTATTCTCGGCCACCAACCATTCTGCGTTATGTAGGTATTTTTATAGGTTGGTAACTTAGCGAGACAAGGCATAGATAAGTGTCGGTGTTATATTTTGGAAATAAATGGGATTCGACAATTAGTGTCCTAAGATAGAATATTCGATTTGTTTTTTCCGTCGTTAAATATTTGTCTACCTCACGTGCTGCAATGTGTAGTTAGTAGTTAGTTTGGCTTAGGGTTTCCGCACTTGGCCTCATAGTTGGGCCATTGTACGTAGCAGGGCTGTGAGCTTACTCCAGCCAGCCTATCTCTTTCCAGAAGGCCAGCAGTGCTCTGATGTCACTGCAGGCCTCCTGAAGGGTTCCCAGCTTCCCAATGGTGGCGGTCCGTTGTTTCTCCACGCCTTCGCAGTAGATGGTCACGTGGGCGGGTGTTTCCTCTTCTTTCAGGCATCCCCGGCAAAGCGGGCTGTCGGTTAGTCCCATGTTATGGAAGTGTCTGTTCAGTGAGCAGTGGCCTGTTAGTATTGCCACAGCTCTGCGCAGATTATATCTTTTCAGACGAATCAGGCTACGTGAGAGACGTTTTGAGATTATTGGTAAAGCCTCCTTGGCTTGTCTGCATTTCGTTTCTGTTCTCCAAAGTTCAGCATGCTGATTTTCTGTTCGTGTCCTCAACCATTTCCTAAACTGGTTGTAAGGGAGTGGTAGCAGGGGTTCGGGGCCTTGCACTTTAGTTTCCGAGCCTCTTCTGGCGAGTTCATCCGCAGCATCGTTACCCAAGGAGCCGCTATGACCCTTTATCCATTGTAATGTGACTCGGTTGTATGTCGACAGCTTATCCAGCTCGTGGTGACACTCTAGTATCAGGCTGTTGTTTGTGACATTGCTATTAAGTGCTTGTAGGACTGAGGCGCTGTCCGAGACTATGCGTATGGCATAGTCTTGTACATTTCTTGTATTCAACAGCGCGACTGCTCTTGTTATACCGATGCACTCTGCCTGAAAAATTGTATTCAAGGTGCCAAGGGTTGTAGATATTTTTATGTTTAGGTCATTGGAGAAGGCTCCCGCGCCCGTTCCTGTTTCGGTTTTGGAGCCGTCCGTATAAACTCTGACTTCATGTATACGCTGCAATGTGTATTCGTAATGGATAATGAATACATTTACGGCCTTACTAATAAAGATTATGAGGTGTATACAGCCGTTATGCGAGGTCTGACAAACTGGTTATTTGTACGCTAAATGAGATTAATCCAGTATAAATTGATATACGTCAAATAGTTATTCAGAGTGTATAACTTATTATTAGTAAGGCCGTTAATGTAATTCCGACCTCCTTTCCTTCAAATACATCCGGCATCCCAAGTATCCATTGCAAGTTTTACTTGATCAGCCCCCTATATTATATGCACTAAATTATCTCTTCGTATCTCAAATTTTAAGGAATTTTGGGTCTGGTATGTTCAGGAATATTTTAGGATTTTTAATGACGGTACTTTAAAGTCTATCCTAAATATCATTATTACCTAAAAGATTCTGAATGATACACAAGTAGAGTAATTAGCTCCGGCCGTAGGGGTTGCGGTCTGCGATTCTTTCATTACAATTTGTAGAGTAGGTAAAGTAGAAATAGTAGAGGTGCCTGCAACTGAATCAAAATGCAATAATACGAACAATAAGCCAAAAATGTTTAATGTCATATCGATAATTTACATTGCGTTTATCATTTTAACACCAAAAACTGGACACCCACGACACGCGGCGCGGCGCGCCTTCCACTAAACGAGTAAAAATTCACCTAAAAAAATGTTCGCTAAAATTAGATTACATTCGGATAGATTAGTTCAACGTTAGGGCGTTATAAATATGCGTGGTCGATATGTCGCGTTGCGTACTGCGTACTGTGCGCCCCTGCGGGCCCGCCCGGGCCGCCACCTAGACGAACCACTCGTCCTTATGCGGCGCTAGGCCGAGGCCGGCGCCCGGAGGCGGCCCGGGCGCGTCGCCCCCTCGCGCGGGCCCGCAGGGGGCGCCAAGTTTCCCGGCAGCCGCGTCACGCCGCCGTCGGCCAGCTCCACGCGCCCGTCCAGCGCTTCCAGCGCTTCCAGCGCCTTGCCGCCCTCGCCGTTGCTGCTCACCATCTGTTGCACTGCAACAGAAACGCTCATTACATCTCTAAGCGATAAGGCCGCTGATTGTACTGCAATCTATACCTACACTCTACAAATACACTCAAAAGTCATTAAGGCGCACTCAGGCTGTTGTTGCGGCTGCCCCGGTGGTGCAGCGCGTCGGGCAAGTTCCCGAGCGGCCGCGTCGACGGCTTCCGCGTGACATCGCGCAAACGCAGCGCCTCACCGCTGAGCAGGCTGCGGGCCAGCGGCAACAGCATCCTGGCGGGCATAGCGGACCGGTTCAACGGTCGCCGTTTGACCGTCCATTTACGAGTCATGCAAGCATATCTGTCCTGTTACTAACATTTATGTAAATTTGTATAATTAGGTGTTCATAAAATATGGATTTGTTTTGAAAGTCTGAAATAAATGTTACATTATTATGGTATACTAAATGGCCAAGACCCTCGTCCAAGTTCCTTCGCTGAGCTAATGGACCTGTACTCGGCCTCGGCCAACAGACTCGCCTCGGTAGTATACTTCCGCTGCGCTCGGCTTTCGGCCTCGCGAAATTCGTCCTATCTGGCTTTTGGGCTGTGGTAACGGAGAACATTCAATGCAAGCGTTTAGCCCTGTGCATCATACATGCATCGTAGGTACACGTATACTTTTGTAATCTATAGCTTATACAACACGTTCCTCAAGCACCTCCAGGAAGGAAAAAATAAGAAGAAAAATAAAAATTTATTTCCAGTAATTAAGTATACGTACATAATATAGTAAACAGACTAGAACATCGATAAGAAATATAATTCAGCTTGAACTTTTCTTTCAAGCGTTGTAAATTTAGTTTAATCAACAATGTAGTAAATGAAATTAGTTAAATTATACAAATAAAAAGTAAGGAAAAAAAGAGATAATTAAAGTAAATATCTGATTACAAAACAAAAACAAACAATAATCATAAAAAAAACTTAATTAAACCTTGTAAACTTTTAGTCCGGATCAACTTACTAAAAGTTTACAATGTGTTGTGCTTACGAAAGTTTTAGTAAATAAACTAAACCTATTTTCTAATTTATCAGTAAGTATCTAATAAAGATATATAAAAAAGGTAGGTATATTTGAGGCTCAGTCGGAAGACCGTTGCATTTCAAGCCGCCAGTGGCAAAGAATCGTTGACACGGCGTTGGTGAGACTCACGCTGCATCCGGTCCCGGGCGGCGGCGCGGCGGCGGCATGCGCAGCACGCGGCGGCGGCCGCCAGCAGCAGCAGCGCGCCGCTCGCGGCACCCACCACCGCCCACGCGCCTAGCGCGCCGCCGCCGCCCGACTCTGCCGGACACCACACCACGGTATGAATGAATGAATGATTTGTTGTCACAGACATGCTTACGGAATAATAATAATTATTATTATTATATTAGAGACCCCCCACACTAGCGCCCTTCGAGCGTCGTCGTCGTGCCGGCGTCGGCTCAGTGTCGCCGCAGCGTCGGCGCAACGTCGACGCCGCGCCGACGCGACGCCAGCGCTGAGCGGCGGCTGCTTGTCGCATAGAGTTAGTGTGAAAATGCTGTTTCATTACTGACAAATGGCATTAAGTACCTAAACAAAAAAAGAAATATTATCGTCAATATTGGCAAGATCTTCTGTGGAGTTCTTGTGTTCAGGAAGGCAATTATTACGTATTTTATTATAAAATAAATATATTGTAAATAAAAACATTTTTACGATTGCCTACGAATGCCAAAGCGAACATTTGACGAATTTTTAGAACTGATTCAAAACGATATAAAGTATCAAGTTGTTTTGCGTAATTGCGTTGCGTTGTTGGTATGCGTTGTGTTGTGTATTGTAATTGTCCGCAAAAAACGCCTGGTGTTCGGCAGACGCCCAGCGCTGGCGTCGCGTCGGCGCGGCGTCGACATTGCGCCGACGCTGCGGCGACGCTGTGCCGACGCTGGCAGGACGACGACGCTCGAAAGACGCTAGTGTGCGGGGTCTCTTACATTACATTGTGTGACAAAGACGCTATTTCAGCGTTTGCTGTTCCTATTCGAAACAGCGCTGGTTTTCGAATAGCACCTTCATACCATGTAAAAAAAACACACCATGCAGGTTCGACTAGCGGCTAAAAAAAAGTCAGTAAACACACTTCGCACACTTCCCTCTGTAATTCAAACAACAAATGCAGATTATACCACAAAGCTAGAGATAATAAATATGCGAGCCCAAAGAGATCCCACCAGAATAATAAAAAGCAAGTCAAACACGGCACTAATAGCGAAAAGCGTTTGTCGCAGGCTCCTAATTTATATAATAAACTACCTTCAGCATAAAGGGAATTCCCCATAGACAGATTTAAATTAGGTTGAAGAATTTACTTTTAACGAAATGTTATAACAGCGTTTTCGAATATTTATCAATGCTCATACCGAGTATGAATCTACGTCTTACCCAATAAGACGTTAATAGCCACCCGGGCCAACACCTGGTAAAGTATGTTTTATTATTTGTACGTTTGTTAAGAAAATATTATAATTTGCGATATGCTTGATGATAATGATGCAAAGAGCATTGGTCAACTTGCTTTGTATCCCAAAGCTGAAGATTTACAGAGCGGGTTATTCGGGGACTAACCCCCGGTTCAGAGCAACTGTCAAATGTTTTTTTTGTATGCACTTTAGCCAATTGACAGCTGTTAACAGTAAATTAACACACTGTTAGCGTACGAGAAACCGAGCGTAAGTATAGAAAAAGTAACATGCATCGAACCCGGAAACTAATACCTTTCACCAAGCAGGGTCCATTTACTTTATATTTTCGAGAACACGTCTCAAGAGCATTGGCATTTACTAAAGCATAGTTTTTCATTTGACTAGATAGTACTTACCTTGAAATAATAATTATGAGAGCTCAAGGTCTCGACATCGACAATACACATTGACACAGACATTGACATTCAACAAGCAGAATGTAAATTCTTTACATTGAAATAAATTTCTGATTTCTGATTGCATAACAAAAAATGCTGACCTTATTTGGGGTATTGCACAGAAATTAACAATTGCGTCAGGAAAATTGGTTGGGGCAAGAGAGCAGCCTTCAGCTGCTAAAGGCGGATTAGCCGCTAAACGCATCCACCATGGCTCCATTTCAGAGAACTAGAATTCATAGTTTACCATTACGATACGATGCAGATCTAAAATGAGTGCTACGACCAATTCCAGTTGCAGCGGCCACCATTCTCGGAACAGAAAGAACAGCAGACGTTTGTATGTAGACATACCCAGCGGATTGAGAGATGAAAACTGAACCACGTGATGAAGTTACCTGGACAAAGCGCAGCGGTGTCCTCGTCGGAGCCGTCCGCGCAGTGGTCCACGCCGTCGCACATCAGATCTTCGCTCACGCAGAACTCGCGCTGCTTGCAGCGGAACTGCTTGCAGCCATGCTCTGCGGAACGGAGACCGTGCGATCAGCCCAACAGCTCGAAAAGAACAGCAAAAAATAATAAACAAATAACTTCTCATAGGACGACCAGCCACAAGACGGACAGACGATCTCATCCAAGTGGCAGGAAGACGCTGGATACAAGTCGCTTCTAACCGGTCTTTTTGGAAATCCATGGAGGAGGCCTATGTCCAGCAGTGGACTTCTTGTGGCTGAATGATGATGATGATGAACTTCGCTTTTTTTTTTGGCTTAGGAAATATGGTAATAAATTATTTACATACAAAGAAACATTTACATACAGGCACAAACATTGCTTCTGGCCCCACACTAGGATACCCTGTATCGTGGGAATCAGAAGGGGGCTATCACAAATATGTAAACATCCAAAACCTGAGGATTTTATTTTTGTCCCTAGCCGGGATTCGAACCCGGGAACTCTCGCATGGTAGGCAGATTCGCTAACCGCTATGCTACAGATGTCGGCAATTTTTAACTACTTTCTTACGTCTGTATCCGAAAGAGGTAGGCAGAGACGAGGGACTGCCACTTGCCACGATCTGACAAATCACTTTCGCTTCATCGACATTCATTAGGTAGTCGTTGCGTGCACGCAAGCCGGTTTCGGGTACTTTCTAAGTATTTACAATGTAATTGTAGGTACCTATCACTTATTTGTAGGTGTATCTATTGTTGTGCAATTTGATAAATAATTAAAATAAAATTCCACGATGTAATCAAGCCGTTGATGAAAATATTTAAAATACCGAAAAAAACTTTTACTTCTACCAACGTTAATTCTCCTTGCTTTTACTAAAAAACTCGGCAAAACGTGGGCCCAGTTCTAGGGATCGGTGCCTCTGCCTACCCCCTCGGGGATAACGGGCGTAAGTTTGTTATTTAAACTTTTACTTTTTGCCTATACGAGTAAGTTGATCTATCTATACATTCATTGACTTCACCGATCGAAATCAATCCCAGATTTTTATTTTCTTTAGTCTTGACTTAGGACGAATTGCAAAGAATAGTCACGAATAGTGTTCAATCTAATCCAATCAATCAATAAGAATGTTTCTGGAATTGAACGGTAGGTCTGTACCATTAGTCTCATTTGGTAATGTAAAAGATGAAAGCAATAATACAGGCCCGAGGCGGTCCCGGCCACCGGCCCTGTTAGAGTCCAAAGGGCATGCGACATCACACAGGGCAGAGGTCGGTCGCGCTCATTAGACTCGTCCAAAAACCGCACCACAATACATATAAAGGGTCGACTTAAAATTATTAACGAGGCATCCTTTGTTGCGTCTCGCAAACAAGTCCTTAGTCCCACACAAGTCCAATTGGATTTTCAACTTCGCCGACTGGAAAAATATACCTCGTAAGGTCTGTGAGATCTCCCAGAAAGTTTCGGCGCCCGGAAAGCCTCCTGGGGAATAACCCAGGTTCAGTGTATTGAATCATGCTCCGTGAAGTTTGTTTGTGTACCCTACGTTGGCCGCGAAAAGAAATTACTTACTTGTGAATGCCAGAGCACAATTATTTCTTCGCGGACAATTTGTTGAAAATTAGTTGTTAGTAGAAAGAAGCAGGCGTATCTTCACCAGACATAGGAGAGCGTGTGTAGCCCTCGTCTGTCGCACAGCAGATGTTGTTTGTTGGTCGGTGGTGGATATTCTTCATGACAGTCGTTTATTCACGAAACGGATGTTAGTTCAGAATTCGGTATTTGACACTATCAACAATAAATTATTTGAAATGCTCGATTACAACAAAAATTACAAAATGTTTCGGAACAATGTATTATTTTAATCATTTACTAGTTATTACAATTTTTAAATAGATGACACATGAAAAGAGTGATCTGAAATGTGACGTCACAAGCAAGTATTTTCATACAAAATTCCGTTTTAAAAGTAACTCATTGGACATTTTGTCAAATACCCAATTACATAGTAGCTATACAGTTGTATGTGTGTATTTGGCGAGTGACTCGGGGTGACTGGCTTGCGGTAGCGGTGTGCTGGTCAATGTGCAAGTAAGCACACGCAGCGAGGCACGGTACTTAGCCCGTACAGGACTAAACTAGTAGCCACACCCAAAAACTTGTAAAACGTTCAAAGTTTCAACAAAGTTCATCATCAAATGACTTAAAGTGGTATGAAGTGTCTCGCAGGGTCCGGCGGCAAGTTGCCCCGTTAGAGACTCCGCCCCGCATAGTTGCAGGCGCCCCGAGACGCCCCACGTCGGGCGCCACCTGACTGCATCTGCATACTTCACTAAATTACTTCTCGTGATTTGGGATCGGAACTTGTTTATGGCGTCAACTTGTGTAGTACTGCATAGACTGGTCGGAGAATAGTTCCCTTTTGCCCACTTCAGTGAGCAGTAGTGTTGCAGATACAAGCTTTAAGCTTGCAGATTGTTAGTATACGGATATTTCTAAAAAGCATGTGTGGGCTGATGATAAATTAAAATCGAGATTTACTAATTTTAGACTATATTATACAATTAAAAAAAAACTGCGTGCCGGAGCGGCGTCGAATGTTGCCACAATAATAGGTTATTAAAATAATGTATGTCACGAAGTATCTATCTAACTATCTCACTTGTATTTTTGTTTATCTATGTATGTGTGTATTTATGAATAAAAAAAGAACAAGTTACAATTTTTATTTAAAGCACCACAAAACCTATTGCTTGGTTTGACTGCGGGAGCAGTCTCGTTTACGATAGCTTTACCACGGATTTACACACTTTACGTAAGAATTGCACAGAAGCACTTTCTGATAATAAGGATAAGTTCCAAATAAAATATTTTTATTCACAGTAAAAACCAAATGTTTGCTTTATGAACGTCAAAGATTTTAGTTTCACAATTAATAGATTATGTGGAGAAGAAGCTGGCAAAGAAACTCGACATGTATTCTTTTCAAAACAGTTTTAGCTTAATTACCAAACTCTCAAGCTTAAAAGTTCTTACTCATGGATGTGTTCAACACTAGACACAATGCTCCTCAGAATGCATTTAATATTCATCTACTCTTCTATCTTAACCTTCTAAATATTCGCTGGTTTCATAATAAACTTTTGCAAAGAGTGTGCGTAACACATTTCTTAACAACTTAACTAATCCTTAAATGTTTTTGCCGCTAACAGTTCAAAGCATTACTTACCTATAAGTTTTACATATTACACTGCGGCGAACGACAGGAAAATAGAACACGGTAGCGTAACAACAAAAGCAACAGTTCACCATTGTGTCGAACACTGAACGCTGAAAGCGCGGAGACAAACAAGACAAGCAATTTAAACAAATTCCGGGCGCGGGCGACGCCGACGGTGGCGGTGGTGAGCGAGGCCACAAACTGCGATATATTTGCACGTTTATACGCCAATGAATTATGCAACAAAAACTTGGCACCACCGCTCTCACCGTGAGGCCTGTATAAAATTTTAAACAATGCACTTCATATGTGCTCCCCGCCGCCACCTTTGGGAAGCAACATTAGCCTACGGGGCCGCCCCCCTCGGCTCGTGAAGATCAAAGGCCTCCAGCCCCCCCGTCGCGCCATCTATCCTGTCTTTCTTTCGTGACTTAGATATTATAAGGGTTTTACGGCACTTAAAATGTTCGTCACCGCAATTTAACTTTGTGCGGACCGGGGATCCTGACCTCGTTTTGGGATTATACAGATTCTGACATTACGGTGAAGGCGTTTCATAAAATTTAAGTGATTTTTAATTCGATCTGCCACTAACTGCTGCATTATTCCCGTACTTAATAATAATAATGGCCACACTTGATGACAACCTACAATTAAGCCCACTATCTCGTCTCTACATTCAGGGAAACTAAGAGTATACAAGGTGTTAAAATAAATACGGCTCCGGATTCGGAGCGAAGCCTGTTCCGGAATTAGGTTAATCTTTTTCCTAAATAAAGGTTCCTTAGCATGAGTTATTAGGTATTTAGTATACTAGAATACTACACGAGTAGATGGTGTCAATAAAAATATGAAAAAGTGAAAATGCAATTTTGAACTTCAATATCTCCTAAGCTGTTGATTTCCCAGCCGTGGTTTCTTTAGAAAAAATATAAGTAGGTACGTAGATTCCGAGAAGGTTATTTACCCCCGCTTAATTTTTCATCGCTACGCTCAGCACATTGTTTATGTTGGGCAATATTAGCTCAGGTCGGCCGTCGGATAATTACAGTTATAATAAACCACTTAACACTTCTATGAACATCACAGTATGAAGTGGAATGATCTTAGAGGCAACAAGGCACGCCCGTTCCCGGGTCATTATGGCGGCAATAACTGTTGGGCCAGCGCGGGTGAGCGCGGGGCGGGCGCGGGGAAATACCCGTACAAAGGGTCGGAATGTGTAAACGAGCCGCCTTGTCAAACGATTGTTGCGAATAAGAGAATATAGCCGCCAAATTAAAAGAGCCCAAATGAAAAAGGGTGTACTTAATACCGTTCACGCTATCGCTCGTTTTTTTTTCAGGATTCATGTTCAGTACGATGGATACTTTTTGATGGACGAGACCGATTGGCAATAATCAAATATAGGGTTCTTCGTAAAGAGTAACCCTAAATGTATCGCGAATTTTGTTTTACCCGAGCTATTTTCTCTCCGCATTCTCTGGGGGCGTAAATAATTTCGTTTCAATATTGCTCCCGAGCGCTAAAGGCAGGGCGCTAATCATTTTGCGGCTACAATTTCCCCACTAACGTAGTAAATAAGTTGGCTACCACAAAGCAGCCAGAATGTTCCGGAGTTTGACACAAATCGGACTTTGTATGGATTCCAGCAGCAGCGAGTGACTGAAGTTGGACACTGATTTAAAGTTGCTGTGGTTAGCGGGAATTTATTTAACTACAGGGTGTATCATTCAAAGGATCTTGTCCATTACCAGTATCGCTAAAAAGTAAATGGTATTAGTAGTTTTCAGTGTTCTTGATTCATGTTTTTAAGTACAAAAAATGGGTGTTTTCAAAACCACGACTTCTCTGTAATCCTAAATTAATAAAGTTATGCAACAATATAGCTTCCGGTTTTACAACCGCTGTCATTTTGGTAGAAAGTTTCACAGATTAACCTATATTAAAACTTAATCTGTGCATCCAATAATTCAGTTTAAAACATGTTTAAGAAACATTTTTAAGTTCATAAATATTGTATTGTTATTATATTCATCATCATCAACCCATCATGTCCCCACCGAGTGGCACGGGTCTCTTCCCTGAGGAAGGTATAGGCCATACTCCACCACGGGGGCCAAGTCTGGATTGGTGGAGGCTTGTAAGACTAGTGGCTGGTATTACTGTCAGAAGTTTTCAAGCCGCCCTAAGGCCTCTGACTTGGCTTAACGACTGCTAACTATCGACGGCAGTCGGCACCAACTGCTTAACGTGCCTTGCGAAGCACGAAACCGTTCGGAAAAATGCCACTAGCGTTATTCATAGACGGTGACCCATCTATGGACTGAACGCGCCGTATGTTGCTTAACCTTAGTGATCGTTTAAGATCACTCAGGCAGCCCAGGCTACGAGCAATTCTTCGTTATTACAATGTGAAAAGTCCTCTATTATATTTATTACATATAAAAAACTCGCTTTAGTGCGCAATCCGCTCGCTTTATCTCTGTTATTTATTTGTAACATATTTAAAATTGTGTGTTGATGCTGTGAGTGCACGCTCGCATGCTTTAAAAAACAATTTAGTTGGTGGTAGCGGTAGAACACCTACCTTACATTCGGGAGGTCTGGGTTGGAATCTCGTCAATGTTAGATCTGCGATCGTCAGGTTAAAGTGAGACTGGGCCATATCTGCCATAATGAGCATAGATAGATGAGCCAAGACACCGCCGCGGCAGACAACCTAAATGCATCTTGCCGGGATGGTGCGAGGTGGCTGGGAACAGGGAGAGCAAGCAGGAGGAGAGGCCATGTGCCAGTGGGATACAAAAGAGGGGACGTAAAAATACTTACTGGGGTCCTTGACGCCGGTGATGACGAGCTTGAACCCGTTGGCGTCGGTGCCCCAGTTGTCCGTGACGTACTTGAGCGTGACGAAGTTGCTGCGTGTGAACAGCGCCCCCACCTGCTGCTTCGTGTTGCGGCACGAGAGGTCCACCTGTCGAGGGACAACGTTCACAAATAACAAATCAGAAATTTATTTCAACGTCAAGAATTTACAAACTACGACTTTAAGACGAAGTTACAACATTGTGAAAGCGGCTAGGAAAGATTGGACGAGACCACTGGACTGAATAGGTTGGCGTGAAAGAGAAGAGGCCTATGCCCCAGAGTAGGCTCAATTTACGGGCCGATTAGAATTTACAAACTGTTTGTTGAGTGTTGCTGTACAATGTTATAATAATAACATCCACGGCACATAACCACTTGACCTGGCCCCTAACTAGGATACCCTGTGCTTTGGTAACCAGGCAAGAACATTACAAATTTTGAAAAACACCCAGACTAAGACCATTTGTATAAATGTATGGCGGCCCCCAGTGGGAATCGAACCCATGATCTCTTTCTTGGGAGTTACGCGTCTTAGCGGCTAAACCAACGAGGCAGTCCGCTGTCTTCGGGTCGAGTTGTAGTGGAGAAAGAGATAAAGGAAAAATACTCCACTCGGATACCTTTTCTCAAATCATCTAATTCTCATCCAGAAGTTATTACGAGTGCCTACTTAACAAGGTTCCATGAGGAGTATATAAAACAATAATTTATTATTTCAACATAATTTTTTCCGAACTATAAACACATGCACAAACACCATTCGCTGATAAATTGTGCCCGGATAACGGCGACAGGCTTGCCACTTGTCATGTTTGGGACCTAATAAACTCGGCAACACGTGGGCCCAGTTCTTGTGATTGGTGCCTCTGATACCCTCTCGGGGATAACGGGCGTGAGTTTCTTTTTAACGCGAATTAAATCCACCAAATGTTTCATCGACAACAAAGATACAATAAAATAATTAAGACACAGAAAAAAAAACACAAAAATAAAAAAACCTCACCTAACCAAACAAACCTCCCAACTTCCATGAGTACAACAACTTGTTATGCTAAACTTATTTGTCACATTAGTTTTGGGACCTCCGTTCAGTGTGAGGGTCAGTTGCCAGCAGGCTAAAGAAGTGCGTGCAAGATCAACAAGCTCCCTTTTTTTTCAATATGGAATTTTTTGAAACCTGGTCGGACTCTTCCAACAAAATTCAAGTAAATCCGTAAAACAATCTATTAGATAATACATAGAATGTAAATAATTGATTACGTTGAAATAAATTTCTGATTTCTGACAATAACTGAAGGCCAGTTCTATATATAAATACAGGTTAGATAATAACCTAGCTATAGCACCAGATACCAACTAATATCATTTGGGTTCTTCTATTCACACCGAATGGTTGAACTCTATGTTATTTCTATTTTTGTAACCACTACTTTGAAATAAAGAATTTATTTATTTATTTATTTATATTATGAGAGCGCTGGAGCGCGGCGTATTATGAGTTCGGAGGATAGGACGTGTTCGAAATACCAACTTGCGTGTAATAATAGTAGTAATAACGTCCAAACAATACAATTATGTATGCTATTCCCAAAGGATGTTATTTGTTATGTCCCTATGTATGTCGGAAGCCGATGAGGACGAAACATACGTGGGAAAACACCCACCCATCATGCTTCATAAATTATGCTTAGTAATATGTCGACAGTAGCCTGGTGAACATTTACAACTTGTGCCGTCACAGTTGACGCCCAATTCGTATGAAACAATTTTAATTAAACTACATAACTAAAGGTACTTTTCGACGTGTTCTGTAATGTATTAGTTGCGAAAAATTGCTAATTAATTTTTTTAACATTGGAGAGCAATGGAAATATGAATGAATACAACTCGGACGGTCGGACTCTACCGATAAAAATCTAGTAAGTGGGTCCCGATAATATATTACAAGGAGAAAAGTATACTAAATAATGTATTAGGTTGACGTTTTCATTCTTAATGTAGTCTCAAAGACTTAGTGTACTTCGTACTTGTGTGTGCAGTTTGAAGAGGCAATAAAATTGAAAGATTTGAAGAAAAAGAAATAGCGCCCTGGCAGTGATCACATACGAGTAAGTAGAGCCAGATCGCCCCGACGTCGGCTAATATTATAGTAAAGTACGCGAAAGAAAGGAAAAGAAAAATCCCACGACGCAAAAAAATCAACCTACATTAGGCTCAAGAAATGCCCGAGCATTTGTATCTGAAGCATACCACACAAAGAACACTATTGTGTATATCTAAAAAAACCCTAGGCACAGGTTCCAGACAGTTTGCGCGCACATAAATCGCGCGACTGGGGCTTAGGCTGCGGCAATATTTCCTTCATCGAGCGAGGGTGTCTGAACGATGGCCGCATTATATCGGCGTCATATTTCTGCGAGAAGCGATTGCGGGGACGTGACGAGCCGGGGATTTGCGGGGAATCCCCCGCCGCCTTACACCATGCCGCCGTCGCCGCCGCCGCCGCCAGTCACGCCCGGGATGCTCGCCTCGCCCCTCCCAGGTTCGCTTCCCGAAGCCAGCACTACACTTCTCTTGTACTTTTTGTTTGCAGGGCTTTATTAATAAAGATCAATACGCCGAAGCGCTTATTAAAAATTCCTCGGCCCGGGATAAACTTTAAATTGCTTTCGGAACTTAGCGCAGAATAGTGCAGATGAAATTCCGACAAGCGCAAACTTTTATATTCAAGAATATTTTGTAGATAATTTTGGTAAATATTTTCTTTCATACATGATTCGATAGTAAAACAAGTTGTTAAGGCATGCGAGGACTAGGGTGTAGCCCGCGGTAACAGAAAGCAAAGTTCGCCGGGGGCGGCGCGCGGGATGCCGGCTGACCGCAGCCCCAAGTTCCCAACTCGCAAGTACGCCAACTTCGCGCAGGTATTTGCCAAGTTCCCAACTAAAAGTGGACTTATCTCTGTCATTCCTCTAATGATAGTTTATGACGTACTCGCGGTTAAAGTTTGGCGCAGAACGTACGCTACCTGTGTCGCGAAGTGTTTACCGACAGCAAAATGTTGCGCTGTTCAATAGCATAGAGTTCTGTTGTGGAGCTGTCAGTGCGCTGCAGTGTACGTACGCGGCGGCGTGCGCTGTACATACTTGGCGGAAGTTCGGAGGCGCTGGGATAGTGCGGATATTTGCCGCGGCAAGTGATGCTCGTAAACTTAACGCCTTTGTCCCTGAGCTATGAATCCAGAATGGGGCCATTGTTTTTGGACCACGTCGTTCCAGTTTTATGTCCATTTGTTTCAATTCAATACGGAATCTCTTCGTTATTCCACGTTTGACATGAATATTCGAAAGTATCAGCAACGCAGTTCGCCGCAGCAGTTCTTGCAATTTCAAATAAAAAGGCTACAATTTCGTTTTATTACACTTAGCACTAGCGCGGAGGGTGCTTGATTAAAAATATCTTGTGAGGCTTTCGGCCTCGGCGCGACTGGGGCGAGGCCCCGCGACAGCTATGCCGCGCCGCTTTAATTGGAGCACTTCATTTCTTACTTTCTTTGCTGGTAAAAATAACTGTGAAGAATTATATACGTCTTATCTTAAATGACAAGCGAGAAAAACATCTCGGCGGTATTTAAATGTAGAGTCTTACTTACCCTAATAGAATGTAAAGAAAGACAAATAAAAGTGGATCCGGGAAGTTCTTACAATGAGTTGGGGGTGGTGAAACTTGGGGTTTCCATTTCCCGATGGCTTTGTTCGCGCCGAGGCGCGCCGCGCGAGGCTCTTGTCCGAAACTTGACGCCATTTGCATTTGAAATTCTTCGAGTTGCGCCTCCGCCATTCTTTGTGCTAATTATTTGGCCCGCGAAACGTTAGGATTAAGGATAACCTCATTTGCATTCACCTGTTTTGTTATCGAACAAAAGTCCAGTGAATTGTGATAACTTGGTAAAAGTTTTTATTATGGAGGGGCTTGAACGGTTCGGCGAGTCGTTATCGCGCGGTGTGAACAACTCTGAACAAGGCCCGGTTCCGGCGTCGCGTCGGCGACAAGGGAAGCCCGCAGAAAAATGCGCCTTTGAACCGATCACCGGTCCGCGAACATTTTAAAACGTTTCCCTTTAAAATTTTCATTAAAAAGGCCTATTATAGACTTCACGACTTTTTATGTGATAAAATGCTTTGGCAGTAAACCAATTCCACAACGAGCTAGTCATTGGTACTTCATAATTAGGTATACCATAGATATCTGGTGAGGTATACATATATAGGGTTTAATAAGTTTCTCATAAATGTACAGACGCTGTGACTGCGTACCAAAACTGTGTGGATTGCACTCATGGGTCATGCTTCTTAGGGATATAGATACTCGTACCAAGAATCGCTCGTAGCCTGGGCTGCCTAAGTGATCTTAAACGATCACCAAGGTTAAGCAACATACGGCGCGTTCAGTTCATGGATGGGTCACCGTCTATGACTAACGCTAGTGGCATTTTTCCGAGCGATTCCGTGCTTCGCAAGGCACGTTAAGCAGTTGGTGCCGGCTACCGTCGATAGATGGCAGTCGTTAAGCCAAGTCAGAGGCCTTACGGCGGCTTGAAAACTTCTGACAGTAAGACCAGCCACTAGTCTTACAAGCCTCCACCAATCCGGACTTGGCCCCCGTGGTGGAGTATGGCCTATACCTTCCTCAGGGAAGAGACCCGTGCCCCTTGGTGGGGACATGATGGGTTAACCACCACCAAGTTATGTAGGTATTAGATTGGGTTCGTGTGGAGTTTCTGGTCTTCCATCGGACGCGTCCCCCGGGTGGCGGATAGGGGAACGCCCTCCAGATATGGGGGGTACCGGCTTCGGCCGGCGCGGACCAAAACCAGAAGGAGGGGGACGTCCAGTGGCTTGCGCTGCTGCATGTCCCGCGGGGTCCACTATGGGCCCCGCACCCGTAACCCCACACTGAGTGGGGCCAGGGGCCTTCGGGCCGCGAGGAGACAACTTCTATAAAAAACACACGGTGGGGGAGGGCCCCCAGACAGAGGGACATAGAGGAGGGCCTCTATGTCCCTCTGTTCAGCAGAGGGCATAGAGGAGGTTAAGGGAGGGTCACAGACGGCAGGTTGGGGGACCTGCCGTCCGACATCGTGACGAGAGGAGGGGGTGGGGGGCCCATGCCCCTTCTCCAGTGAGGGTGGGCCCGGCTCCTTGCGAGTCGGGTCGACGTCGCCGGGGCGACACTGTCGCATTCGCGTTGTGGTTTCACACCACTTGCGAGATCCGGCGGCGCCCCATTGCACGAGCGACAGGACGGCCCCCGGGGTGTTTTAGGAGGTATGCCTCTCCTATTATTAGGAGAGGAGAGTCCGACACACGGCCGTCGCCCTCCCCCAAGGGTGGCGGTTATGGTGCGTAAAGCATTTCACCCCGTTAAAATAAAAAAAAAGTTATTAGATTGGGTGATTCGAGAAAAATGGTCAGAGTGTAGTTTTATTTTTCTCTGCCATTTTCTCCTCTACATTCGGCCCCAATGCAGCGCCTAACATTTTAGGTACATATTATTGACATTCAATGAACAGAATGTAGATTCCTTACGATGAATTAAATTTCTGATTTCTTTCCGGCTGCCGTTCTAATAGTTGATAACTCATAACTGAAATTAAATTCCTCAAACGGCGTCGCCGACTGAGGCCCCACTGGGGCGTAATTTTAATCATACCGGCGACGCACACGAGCGCGTTCCGGGCGACTGAATACCTGCCGGCGAACACTAATCCGCCATTCCAGGTGCCATTAGACGGAGGCATCTTTTAATCATTAGCGGCGCGGGGATCGAATTATTGGGCGGAATTGTCCGTCTTACGACCGCCGCAATTGGGAGCCGATTTGAGCAGATTTATTCGGGAACACTCAGCAATATTCAGCTTTGAGTTATGACTTGCCGATTACACGGTATTTTTCCCGCGTTCATTTCGGTTTGGACGTATAAATAAACGGAGACCTCGGCTGAATTCCCAGTGGAACCGGCGGTGGTTATGACTTTAAGGCCGTACAGGCGGCGGCAATTTCACGGCGAAGTAGGCTGCGATCTTATCGGGTAACGATCGTGTTTCCTCTACTACTAGCAGAAATACAACACTTCCTGTCGAAGTACTTGGAAGAGGAAAATATTTGGCAATCGCACTCGACTTCTTCTGAATGCCTTTCTTCACGTGGGCCAACTCGTTCAATGTGCGTCTGTTCGTAGGGGCTACTGACAATGTCACTGAGCGATGGCCATGGTGTTATATTTATGGATGTGTAGAGCTGGATAGTATCATACTAATCTTACAAAAACGTCTCGATAACTCATAAACTTAGATTTATTTTGAAAAGGTCTCCTCAACTATGTAGTACTTAACGTATATACGCGCTCACGCCTGTATCTCAGAGAGGTAGGCAGAGACCAGGGACTGCCACCTGACAAATCACTTTCGCTTCATCTACATTCATTAGTCGGTACATGCACTTCGGTTTCGAGTACTTTTTATATTGCCCTTTGCTAATACATCCCTCATTTGATCGAAGTGTGTCCGCCTGCGGCGATACATACCGGCCCTTCCACTCACATTCGCTCGATATATTTGCTTTATACTACTTAACTGAGTTGCTAAACTAACTCCCAACATCAATACAAACTACTTTTATTAAAAGACTAGATGACCCCGTGAACTTCGAATCAAATTTTCCATTTCATCGTTCAAACCTTTCCTGGACTTCTATTAATTATGAAACTAACAACTTTGACTTTCATAAAGTAAACATTTTGTTTGAATTTTGAATAAAAACATTTCAATTTGAACTTGCATAAATATAAAAAAGGAAAATTAAGCCACATCAGCCCATGCAGCCGTTCCCGAATTTGAACGAGACTAACGAACAGCCATTCATTATTATATACCTATCAGGTCAACTGAAACACGAAAAAATAATCAGCTGTTTCATACATGAAGTATTTTTGGCACCTTCAAAGTTGGTCTCATAATAAAAGTTGTTTATTGTTTCACCGGTCTTCTCTGCAACATGATGTACGATGTACGAACTACGGAGTGCGAAGAACTTAAGAAGGAACTGTAAGTAAAAGAATGCGGCACAAAAACCTCACCTTTTTCTTATTGCCTTACAATGAGACACTCGCACCGCACTCACCTTTCCCTAACAACTGGCATGTCTAGAAAATAACTAAGCTATTTTTCACTCAACTTTCAAAGGTTACGAAAACACCACTGGGTGTAGGGAGTAAAAAAAGCCTAGGCTAGGTCCCTATCGTTTACTGCACTGGTTTTTGACACGTAGAAACACAAATTTTACTAATCGGCTACGCCATGTACATCGATATAATAAAGCATGAAATTGTAGTTTTATAAATCGCGGCATATTAAGTATGTTTAATGTCCTCCCCAAGATATTAGGTTACTGCGTTTTCCGTGCGGAGTTTCTGGTCTTCCATCGGACGCGTCCCCCGGGTGGCGGATAGGGGAACGCCCTCCAGATATGGGGGGTACCGGCTTCGGCCGGCGCGGACCAAAACCAGAGGGAGGGGGACGTCCAGTGGCTTGCGCTGCTGGATGTCCCGCGGGGTCCACCATGGGCCCCGCACCCGTAACCCCACATTGAGCGGGGCCGGGGGCCTTCGGGCCGCGAGGAGACAACCTCTATAAAAAACACACGGTGGGGGCCCTCTCTATGTCCTTCTATCCAGCAAAGGGCATGGAAGAGGGCTGGAGGGGTGGGGAGGGGCGTGAGATCCACAAGCCGGGCCTGGGAGGGGAAACTGCAGGAGGTAAGCCAGGGACCAGGGACTGGTCACCCCATATGGCCCTGGCCGAGGGATGTTTCATGGGAGGGTTTGACTTGATGGGCCGAAGACCTGGCAGAGGGCCAAAAAACGGGTCTTCGGTAGCTGGAGGCTTGGGGAGCTCGCGCCTCTCCGCCGGGAGAGCCGGTGGCGCGGGGGACGCTGCGCGGACCTTGCGCCGCCGGTTGAGTGAGGGTCACAGACGGCAGGTTGGGGGACCTGCCGTCCGACATCGTGACGGGAGAAGGGGGTAGGGGGCCCATGCCCCTTCTCCAGTGAGGGTGGGCCCGACTCCTTGCGAGTCGGGTCGACGTCGCCGGGGCGCCGCTGTCGCATTCGCGTTGTGGTTTACCACTTGCGAGATCCGGCGGCGCCCCATTGCACGAGCGACAGGACGGCCCCCGGGGTGTTTTAGGAGGTATGCCTCTCCTATTATTAGGAGAGGAGAGTCCGACACACGGCCGTCGCCCTCCCCCAAGGGTGGCGGTTATGGTGCACAGAGCATTTCACCCCGTTAACAAAAAAAAAAAGGTTACTGCGTTTATGCTTCGAGTTTCTCAGGGAACATCGCTTCGAATTTTAAGTTGTTTGGTGAAATTTTGACCCGCGGTTTCTCGTACGCTAAATAATCTTTTTATCAACTGTTAACAGGCTGACTAACGTATTTTTCGTATGCACTTTGGCCAACTGGCAGCCGTTAACAGCAGATTAACAGCTTGTCAGTGTACGATAAACCGGGGGTAAGATATGTGGGTAGGATACTCGTGTTTTCTTCAAGTCTTTCTTCTTTCTTCTACTACATGTCCCAAAGCAGGGCAGCCTTGTCGTTTTCTATAACATGGCTACCGATACAAAATTATCAAATTTAAATCTGCTTTTTAGATAAATGATCCATTTTTTAGTTAAAATGCCGAGCGGTTTTATGACTCATAATTTCTACGAATATGTATAAATAATCCTATCATGTTTAGTCAGTCAAATGGCCCAACTATGAGGCTAAGTGCGGAAATCTCAGGTCTAACTAACTAACTATGCTTGAGCCATTACAAACGTGCGAACTGAGTCATAAACATTTGTATCAGACCTCTCTCTCACACATATAGGAGGCATATCTGGCATATCGGAACTCTCGCTCGCACTTTTATGACTCGGTTCGCAGGCTTGTAATGACTCAAGTATAGTCGCACGACTCGCGTCGTCGTGCTAAGCTGAAAGTAGAGACGCACCTTAGGCGGCGCCGTGTCGTGCGCGCCGTCATACACGTAGAGGTGATCGTTGCAGTCCAGCTGCAGCAGATCGAAGTGCAGCATGAACCGCTGCAGGATGCTGTGCGTCTGGAAAGTGACGATGCAGTCGAGGTTGCGCTCATTGCGGGACCACAGCACGCCGCCGTCCACCTTGCGGTACTGCCGCTGCAGGAAGTGGTCCTTGCACAGCGAGTCCATGTAGTCTGCGGGCAAGAGTTGGCGGGTTACAGTGCGTAGAGAACACTTTACAGCTGGAACGCCTCCCCATCTTTCATTCAACGTGACCCGTTATTAACTTTATTCTGGACACACTTCGTTGACTTTTCGGAAGAGTCCGAGCAGGTTTCGCTCTGATTCGCGGAGCGTACTCATGGCGAGCAGAGACGGAGCTCGCTTCGTCGGTTTCTCATTAAAGTCAACGTCAGTCAGAGCGAAACGTGGTCGGACTCTTCCGACAGAAAGTGAAGTAAGTGTATCTGGAATAAAGTAATAATAATGTCTAGTGCTCACTAAAGTTTTTTCTTCGAACACCATCAGTTTTTTTTATTGACCAGTAGAATCCCCTTCTTCGGAAGTTTATTGGGATTTCGTTAGACTCTCATAGAGCTGATGTTACCGTACATGTAGTCATAGTTGAGCCACTGTTGTACCATCAGCACGAGTCCACTTTTATAGATATACACGTGCACTTTTTTAATTCATGGGAGACTTCGCAACATTTTTATGATTGATCAGCTCTTGAATGTAATATTGTGGTAATGCGTGATAAATTCTTGGCAGAATAGGTTTCCCGAAAGCCAACAGGTAGCTAATAAATAAAAACTACTACTTTAGCTAACATTTAATTTAAAATGCGGACTGTTTTTACCTCTAGCTTTTCTATATGTTAACTTTATTATTGTCAATGCTTGACTTTTATTGTTATTAGATGTAGCAGATATCGGAATAAACAATGTTGTATTCATATAACAACAATTAAAACTTTCATCAAAACACAATCACTGGATTCTATACATTATCATAGACGTAAATAGTTTTCAGCGGAAAACTGAATGTGTTCTTGGCCACTCGTAATTGATGCTTATTTAGCAGACATTGATCATCCATATCCGGTTTTCTGACGAATCTTTTGCACCGATTGTGTAAAACCGGCAATGTATAATAGTTGTTTGACAAACACGCGTATACGAATAGCCAAGTGAAGGACAAGCATAAAGATACTTGCCGAAGTAGGAAATTGAAATTGCCCAATAGAAATGTCTGAGCCATTTGTCAGCGTTCTCCTCTTTACGTCCTTATCACGTTCCCATACTTTCATCATTATGGCACACTCGCATTTAGATCGAGAAGGTCGTATATCCGACGTAAGAAAAGTATCAAATTCCGTCTGTATTACTAAAGTTATAGCCCCGGTAATCGTTCAGGTAGTATTTGATTCCCTTTCATCTCGTTCGTGTAGCTTCAGATAATGGCAGTTATCAGATAAAGTCCGGTTGGCGTGTCTGTTTATCCGCGGTTCAGTTGTTGGGCGATATCTCTTGTGATAGCCAGTCGATCAGGCGCCTGTCAGCCATGTAAGTAACTTAACAATATTACATCCTATTCGTATCAACTTATGTAGGTATTAGATTTAAGGTGATTTGGGAAAGATGGTCGAAGTGGATTTTTTTTTCGAAGAAGAAAAACCTTTATTTCACACCACAAAGACGTAGGTATATACATGTAACATGTGATTTAAAATAGACAAAACAAATAAAAACAACAAAATGATTTCAAAACAATAAGGGACGCAGGATATGTGTAGGTACCTATGCAGCAATAAAATGGCCTCGAGGTTAGCTAGCATACGCTGCGGTTTTACCCACAGCACTGATATTCAGTACAGATCCTTGGAGACTCACGGAGCTTCAACTTAAACAGAAGAGAAGTTTTTCCCTGCCTTTTTCTCCACTACATTCGGCCTAATTTTACGGTTAATACCTACATTTACGATTTCTTGATTTCTAATTTCCTATGAGACGTCTCCGCACATAGACCACGTTACCCTGCTTAATCGATTGCGAATATCGAGACAGCTCAGACAGTGCTCCCTCATCTTGCAACGCTACGGTGCAAGTGTTTGATTGAGTGATCATTCAGCGGAGCAATTCAATATTGAATGAATTCCTATCTATGTAAGCACGAGCCACCGATCTTTCGCTCTGCGACGTGAGAGCGTTTTGATCGACGACCCCTATCTACTTACGATAGTTAGGACTTTTTTTTGTACCCGGGTGTTTATTTGGTACTAGTATAAGCGACTAAGGGATGCCCCAGGCGAACATACTTTGACCAAATAGGGGATGTATTAGCATAGATAAAAAGTACCCGAAACCGGCTTGCGCGCATGCAACGACTAATTAATGTAGATGAAGCGAAAGTGATTTGTCAGGATCGTGGCAGGTGGCAGTCTTTGGTCTCTGCCCACCTCTCTGGATTACAGGCGTGAGCTTATTTATGTAGGTATAAGCGACTGAAAAAATAATAGTAGTAGACCTTGTTTTGGAGTCTAGAGTTAAGAGACTACTCAAATCTCTTTTCAAAACAAAAAATCAAAACTGTTTCCAGGTATGGCTGCTATGCGACGGTAGCCCTGACGCTGACGCTGCTACTGACCGGCGGGGCAGCGGCGCCTTGGGCCCGCACACTGGACGCCACGGTCTCGCGGTCAGCACCGCCCGCGCGTAACCTGGACGTCACGATATTGCGGTCAAGGACTTTGCAGACCCGCAACCTGGACACCATAGTCTCGGGTGACACGCTAGGTCTGGAGGTGCCCACCAACCTCATCGCGGGAACCGGCGCCGGCACTGGCGCCATGCAGCTCGTCATCAATGTTCACACGGACAGCCACGGCAACATCGAAGTCTTTACCAACTGAGCGCGGCGACCTGGACGCAGTGGTTCGTAATGCGTTACGAAGATAAGAACACCACCGCGATAGAATTTGTGTGGTTTCGAGTGCAAAATATTGTGAACTGCGGTGCGTGATAAGTGCAAGTGAACACAGCTCAGGCAGGATTCGTAGATGCGAATTGGGTTGCTATGACTGTGGAGTTCACGGTTTGAGTTGAGGTCATCGGTGGGGAGAGGACGCCCTTACTGATTCGCCTGTAGTTGTAAGATTTCTGATAACTTTTCAATATAAGCCCCTTAAAAAGCATCGAGTAATTTGATTTGCCTAATTGTTGACAGAAGGGTCTTGGGAGTAATAAAACGTCTAAAGATGTGCAGATTGTGCAGTAGTTATTGAATGTACCTAAATGGTGTTCTGAAGTTGGCTGTAAATATTCCCAAATTGAACGTGGTATAAATTCAAGGGTGGATTGCAATTAGGGAGCTGTCTCAGATTGTAGCCGGTCGTTCTATAAATAGTTGCCCGGGTAGATAGCGCTGCGCCAGAGGACTAGTTAAAATTGGATATTTGTGGGAATATTAGTTCATTCTAGCGCTGAGAAATTGCTTCAGCTCAATTACTAGTGATTTAAATTTCTTTTAAGTGAAATTATTACTTACTAGCTGACCCCGCGAACTTTGTTCCGCCTTAGACGCCATAAATGAGCAGATTTTTGATTTTATTATATTGTTTATCAATAAAATTAGGTTGACAGAAGAATCCGTTTTAAACGTCATTTTTTTTTCATCCTCTTTGACTATATTTGCAGCACGCATTCAGTCAATTCTATGTCAAATGTCTTAAGGTTACATTAAAAAAGTTTAATAATTTTATATGGTGGTTAAGTAATTTTAAATTTTCTAATTTTCCGCGCAATTTCCTTAATTTTTTCTTTCATAAGAACCTTCTCCTGATAATAACGAACAGAACAAATAAAGAATTAGCGAAATCGGTCCAGCCGTTCAGGCGTGATGCCGTGACCAAGGGAAATAGGGAATAATTTTTATATATATAGAGAGATTAACCATTCCATAAACATTTACATACAGGCATATACATTGCTTCTGGCCCCACACTAGGATATACCCTGTGTCGTGGTAACCAGAATCAGCGATATCACAAACATGTAAATATCCAACACCTGGGGTTTTATTTTCATCCCCAGCCGGGATTCGAATCCGGAGCTCTCGCATGGTAGGCAGATGCGCTACCGCTGCTCTGCGTCATGAGGCCATCAAATTTTACTTCCCGCCTGTCTTGGTCTCAGAGTCTCGGAACGAATGCTTCTTATACCTGAAAAAATACTTACCGACAAATAATGGCTGGTTCAATCACTGAATCACCTCAGAGCGGCCGGGTCCCATTTCCTGGAATGAGTCGCGTATTTCGACCCAACTCAACGATAGTATGTTTTATCTGGCAGCCCGGCTCTGCGCGGGACACATCGCATTGGATAGCAATAGCATTTATTCGTCTCGGCTCCGACGGAAAATAATGGATTTCTACAGTTGCGTGTCTATCCATCCGAGGAACGGCTTAGAACAAGAATCTATTGAAGAGAACTATCATAAAATTGGATTCTTTCCTTTAACGGGCTTGGACTCCAGATAGAAGCATAAATGTCAGTATTGATGACGACCGCGAAGTTACGTTCAGTTTGCTATAATTTATCGGCAAAGATTCGTGTTGGGCCGCTTAGTTCGGCAAGAAGACAGTTAGGTGCTCGGTTATTTATGTGGGAACTTCGATGCCACTTCCAATCGAATTGCGCTTCGCGAAGAAAATTATTTCGGAAGTTTTTTGCTCACAAAACAGCAGTAAATAAAAATAAATCTCCGATATAACAAGAGAAACGGCGGCGAAAATGAGGCGAAAAGTAATTAAAAAGATTCTAAATTCTTCACGAACATCTCGGTAATTACTTATCAAGATAAGCTCAAGTTAATTGAGCGATAAGTAAATGTAAACGATCTCACGCTTTTTCTTAACTTCGTTCCATAAGGCTTTCCATCTATTTCAAACTCCTAAGTACTTAGTAAGCTGCTTGTGAAAGTATATTAAAAAATGTGATAAAGCTGGGACGCTGGATGCAAACTAGCAAGCAAAGCGTACCGAGGGTGGTCTATGAAATAAAAACAAGTCGCCTAGGCGGATTTATTCGCAGCTGAAATTGATCCGGGCTCGGGGGCGCTCGGACGGGCTGAGGAAATGAGCAGCGCTGTAATCTCACCCGCTGTGCTGCAGCCCCCGCCTGCCCGCCTCGGCGGCAAAGCTGTCTCCAGAGGGAAGCATGGATGGTTTACGCACTCACATTTCAAGACGAGGCACTGAATGTTATCTTGACCTATTTGTGTAGTGTGTCTCGAGCATACCAATAGCATTTCAGAATTTTCGAGACTATAGGTAGCATGCAGTCACGCCAATAAAACTGATACCTGCATTTTTACCACAAACATGTGAATTAAAAATGGCTTGTAATTTATTACTATTAATTTTATAAAGCATTTCCACTTTCCCTTTTACAACCGTAGTGTTTAGACCGTAGGCGTACGCTAATATTAAGACTTCTTACTAAGTATCAGTTGGTAAAGTACAAAGCGCAGAGCTGAGCAATAAAATTCTAGCAATATTGTATTCTGAAGAAATGCGTCATTAAATATTTTACAGATCTCGGCTATTAGAACGTCTTTTAGATTTTTACGTCTGCTAGAAGCACTGTATAACTATGTCATGGAAGTACTTGGTTTTTTTATTCGATTATGTTAAATGTGAGTACTGGCCACAGCACTGTCGATGGTTCTCCGAATATGTCATGATACTACTGTCATGTATTTTTATATTGTCAATGCAATTCTGTTTGTTAAAATATTAACAATAAAATGTGTATTTATGTTCGCCATGTCTTTCCACGTAAAATAAACCCCAACAAATGGTAGCAGAGCGTGGTTATTCAAGAATCTATTAAATAAAAGGTAAAAGAAAAAAAAAAGACATCGACGAGTTACCGAACAAAAAAAAAAAGAACAGTTCTGATTTACTCAAAATTCTGACCGAGCCTTGTTCGCTTGTGATTGGCTATAGTCTTGTCTAGCACAGGATATTGGCGAAGTTGTACTGGACATCAGTGCATTGAGTCCATAAAACAGAATTGAATTGAATTGAGTTACCGAACTATAGAACCTTTGACCAAGTCAAATTATGATACTTGGTGCCGACAGGCGCAAGCTGTCCTAATAAAAAACGACTATTGGGATATCGTAAGCGGCGAGAAGATATTGTCATCAACTGCGGATGCGGCGGCAAAATCTGCGTTCGAAAAGGAAGACCTTAGGCAAGAGCTGAAATTTTACTTTTGCTGTCACCTTCCGAACTCAAACAAATAAAAACATGCACGTCATCGAAATCTGTATGGGACAAACTTAAAGCTACGTACCAAAGCACCGGGCCCGCACGTAAGGCCACCTTATTAAAACAGCTAGTTATCAAACGTATGACAGCTGACGAAGACATCCGTGACCACCTAAATAACTTCATGGATGTGGTCGATAAACTCGCCGACATGGACATCAAAATACCACAAGAACTACTCAGCATAATGCTGCTGTACAGTTTGCCAACATCATTCGAAAACTTCCGAATAGCCATCGAGTCAAGAGACACATTACCTAATCCTGACGACCTGAAAGTGAAAATACTCGAAGAACACCAGGCCAGGAGCGGTAACGAAGCACCTGAAAGTAGTGAAGCATACCACTTCAAGAAAAACAAGTCTAAGAAGTTGTACTGCAAGAACTGCAAAAAGAAGGGCGACTCTACCGAGGCATGCTGGGGGAAGAAGGATTGCTCAAATGAGAAACCTAACAGAAGCCAACCAAGAAACTTAAATGTCTGCCTGAGTACTGTAAATTCAAGCACCGATAAAAACATGTGGCGTTTAGATAGCGGCTGCTCATCTCATATGTGCGGCGACAAGATAATGTTTTCGGCTCTGACCTCTGAAAATGGAACCCTAAAGTTGGCATCAAATAAATGTACAAGCAAAATTGAAGGCAAAGGAAAAGTCACAGTCAGCAAAGAAGAAATAGACTACAACTTCCAAGACACGTTGTTTGTTCCTGATGTGTCAGTGAATCTACTGTCAGTAGGCAAAATTGCTGACAGAGGACACAAAGTCATATTCGAAAAAGATAAAGCCTACATCGTAGAAAAAAGCGGCGAGGTGACACTGACAGCACAGAGAAGAGACGGTCTATACTATTTCGAATTTGACAAGAAAGAAGTCTCAAATTACACCCAAAATGACAACGACTGCGACATAATGGAATGGCATCGTAAATTTGGCCATATAAATGAACGGGATCTAAAGAAGATGGCTCAAGACAACCTTATGTATGGATTGAGACCGACTGGTGAAAAATTAGAAGCGTGCGAAACCTGCATAAAAGGCAAGCTGTCAAGATTACCATTCACACGACACGAAGGCTTCTACACAACGGAAACGCTGGAAATTATACATAGCGACGTATGTGGGCCTTTCGAGTGCGAAACGTTAGCGGGATCGAGATATTACGTCACATTCATAGACGACTTCACTCGATACTGTAACGTCTACTTCATCAAAAAGAAAAGTGACGTTTTCAACACGTTCAAGCAATATAAAAGCGAAGTTGAGACGTTCCACAGCAAAAAGATAAAACACCTGCAGACAGACAACGGCACTGAATATCGCAACAAAGAGTTTGACGATTTTCTCAAGCAACACGGCATCCAAAGAAGATTGACCACTGTGTATACCCCACAACAAAATGGGATAAGCGAGAGGAAGAACAGATCATTGCTAGATAAAGCCAGATGCCTGTTGATCGAAGCAAACACGCCCAAAAAGCTATGGGCAGAAGCGGTACATACGGCTAACTATCTTATTAACCGTAGTCCTTCGAAAGCGTTAAATGGCGACATACCATTCACGAAGTGGATCGACCGAACACCGTCTGGAAATCATTTTCACGTTTTCGGCGGAAAGACCTTTGTCCTAAAAAAGAATAGACGAGGAAAGCTGACTCAACGCGCTGAAGAGGGTGTATTCATGAGATACTCATTAACCACAAAAGGCTACAGAGTATACATACCTGAAGATGATGACGTGGTGATAAGCAGGGACATCAAGGTTATAGATCAGATGTACTTCAAAGAAAAAGACACGGATTATGAAAATATTGTACACGAAGAGGAACGCCATCACTCGAACACAACTGAAAAAGGAAATAAAAATAAAAGAAAAAAGAACAAAATTAGACAGGAAATAGAAATCGAAATTACAGAGAAGAAAAATGACACAATGAACAATGAAATTCAAAATCCAGAAAACTTACCTCTCGAACCTGATGACTTGGACGAAATCGAATCCTTCGACGACGCATCGGAGATAGTAGAGATTCCTGAGAATGGGAGGCCACAAAGAGAAAGGCGCCCACCTACATGGACGAGAGATTATGTACTGGAATGAGACTGAACGATATCAAGAAAGTCATTTACTCAACGAAATATCTTACCTGTCCGACGAAAATGATAATGAGAACGACGAATACTGGCATGATGCCATAAAAACAGAAATAAGAGCGCATGTCAAAAACAGAACCTGGAAAGTCGAAAAGAAAGACAAGAATGTGAAAGTTGTAGACTACAAGATGGTTCTGAGAAACAAAGTAGGACCAGATGACAGCGTCACAAGAAAAGCCAGACTGGTAGCACGGGGCTTCACACAGCGACCAGGTATCGACTACAACGACACTTATGCACCCGTCGCGAAACTAAGCTCGATCAGATCTGTCATCGGAGTAGCTGTAGAAGAAGGGTTAAATCTGAACCAAATGGACGTCACAACCGCGTACCTAAATGGTGAGCTGGAAGAAAAGATCGTAATGAAATACCCGGACTATCTAGAAGAATACCTGACAGAAATTATGGTCGAAGAAAGCAGGAAAGAAGATTTAACTATTAACACAAAACAGTTGAAATGCTAAGAGACATAAAAAACAACCCAAAAGAGAAGGTATGTTGTCTCATTAAAGCACTTTACGGACTCAAGCAGACAGGGAGGCAATGGTATAAGAAGCTCGACACAGAACTAAAACACATTGGTTTTAGAGCATCAGAAGCTGACCTATGTGTATACCTACTAGAGAAAAGAGGAGTTAAAATTATTATAGCAATCTATGTCGATGACTTATTAATTGCCTACTCGTGTCCTAGAAAACTTAAAGAAGTCAAAGACCTGCTAAATTCAAAATTCGAACTTAAAGATTTGGGAAGACCGAAACGACTCATTGGTATAGATATGATATATAACAAAAATGAAATTAAAATCTGCCAACAGAAATTTATAGAAGACACTTTAAAGAAATTCAACATGGAAGATTGCAAAACTACATCAACGCCAATGGAGCCAGGCCTCAAACTTGAAAGAAGTGGAACAAATGAAAGTCAAAATATTAATCTTCCTTACAAAAGTTTAATAGGTACGCTGATGTATCTGGCAGTGGCGACTCGCCCTGACATCATGTTTGCTATAAGCTACCTTTCACAGTTTAATGACTGTTATAAGGAAGAGCACTTTAAGTGCGCCAAAAGAATACTTCGATACCTCAAAGCGACAAAGAACGTCGGCTTGACATTCACGAAGACCGGCCAAGACATGTACAGTACGGCTGATGCGGATTGGGGCTCCTGTAAGCTCGACCGAAAATCATTTTCAGGTTACTGTTTTAAATACGCTGGTACGGCTATAAGCTGGATGTCGAAAAAACAAAAGAGCGTCGCCCTTTCGACAGCAGAAGCGGAATACGTCGCTTTAACGGAAGCTGCAAAGGAAGCGATACACTTAAAGAGTCTGTTTAAAGACTTGGGAGTTGACTACGAACGAGTTATTGTTTTAACCGATAATCAAGCAGCCCTCAATTTAAGCCAAAATTCAATGGTGACGTCGAAGTCAAAACACATTGATTTAAAAATGCACTTCATTAGGAACTGTATCCAAGAAGGAGCAATAGAAGTCAAATATCTGCGAACCGAAGACATGGAGGCAGACCTGCTAACCAAAGCTTTAGCTGGTCCCCGTTTGGTGAAGTTGCGGAACAGCCTTGGGCTGTCCTGATCACCATGATAGTGCCGTGAAGAGGAGTGTGAGTACTGGCCACAGCACTGTCGATGGTTCTCCCAATATGTCATGATACTACTGTCATGTATTTTCATATTGTCAATGCAATTCTGTTTGTTAAAAGATTAACAATAAAATGTGTATTTATGTTCGCCATGTCTTTCCACGGCGAAATAAATCCCAACATAAATAATCGCGATAAGACTGACTAATTAAGCGGAAAACGCTTTTTTTCAGCAAGTTCCTATATATTATTCCTAAGAATTTCTTCAAAAAGTGCTACTATTGAAGCTCCGATCATAGTCTGCGTCTTCGAGTTGCATTCTCGGGGCCATTCCATTACTACAATCTGATTCCTAAAGGTGAAATCAGGCGGTTAATTTTTCGTTCATTTCTGTCTCTCATTCCGCATCTTTCACTTGGAATGAAACGTCAGGGGTTGCTCGGTTAATTTATTACATAAGACGATACAGCGGGCAGGCGTCCGAAAGACGTTTACTTTTTCATACGTATATAGGTTGTATTAAGGTTTATTTTGCCTTACAAAGGCTTTTCAGGATTTTAGGAACCGGCAAACTATGATCTCTACTTCTCCGGAATGCATATGAGCGTATAATGTTATATCATGTAGTGAAATATTTTACGTATTGGAGAGAGGAATCTGTAGTTTAAATGTTTAAATGGTCATAAGTAATAAATAAACAGCCCTTTCAATGGAAAAAACGTCAATTCAAAATAAATGCAACTATCAGAGGTTAATTCAATATCAATCAGAATGAAAGACGACAAAAAAATGATTACTTTTTAATTTCATTGAAAATTATTTTTTGCGTCATTTCGATCAATGTGTGAACAAGGCATTAGAGTAGGTACTTAACGCTCAACCTTTAACCCGTTACAAAAGAAGAATTAGCGTTCCGCCTTAAGTTTCGGTTTTAATAATTTATATGACTATTATTATATATTTTGACACGATATACCGCGCTCTATGATGCTCACTGAACAAACCGCCACTGTCTGAAAATCAGCGCTATGTGCCCTCAGCAAAGACTGACCCAGCTGCCTTCTGCAGCGACAGAGACACACAGCGTCTGATGTTTGTAAAACTTGTTTTATTGTATATTTTATTTTGTAGTGTTCTGTGTTTTCTTATGCATTATGATTTTTCTTGGTGTATTACTGTTGATGTAATAAATGTATTTCTTCTCCTTCTTCAAATCGGGAGTTGTCATAGTTAGCCGGCAAATGGCCCTAGATGTCCAATTTAAACACGCCGTCCGCGCGCAAAATAAAACGCCTTTCTTCGGACGAGTGATGGGCTTTGTGAGCGACACGGTGACCCATATAGTGGTCGGTCCGCGGCAGTTGTTAATCGAGTCCTGTCCGCGCCCGGCCCTGGGGGTTGGGGTTGCGGCGACCCCGGTCCCCAGCAGGGAGGCAGAAGGCTTGTCCAATAAAGAGCGCACAAAATGCTAATGTAGACCTTACACGGACGTGGAGAGCATACGACAAAATAAGATTATGGCTAACAATTTCGTGCTAAGCCGATTAATACGTGCTCGTACTCAACCCCGATACAATTAATACCGATAATATCGGTAAAATATTAAGCGAAATAAAGGGTGCCCAACTATCATACGCCCTCTATTTTATCGAAAGACAAACAATAGGAATATCGCGAATCGTTCAGTTCGTTCAGTATTGAAATGCTTCTGTTTTTTCGTGCTCAGGCCTGGCACAATGAGTGCACAACTTTATATGGACGGCGGGCGTTCCTGGCGTGCGTGTAAAACCAGGCCCCATTATTAGATTACGTTTGTATTTTGTTTGCGGTTTTCATTCGACTGCCTTCTGACCCTTCGCGCTCACAAACCTTTACGTGGCGACTATCTATTTACAGCTAGTGACTCCATTGTGTGTCACACGATCAAGGCAGACTAGTCTCTTCAACGCTAAAAGGGTCTGAAACACTTTCAACTACTCAAACATCAATTTCGTCTAAAGTGCGGCGTAATAAGATGATGTTGAAGCCTTGCCTAAGTGTGATCTCTTTGTCGCGAGGCTGGGCTGCTACTTAGGAACACTTTCTTCTTCAGCATCTACCGCCGCAATTAATCCTTCCGTTATATATCCCGGAAAGACGTAGCCGCCTTTGCATTCTAGAGGACCCTACTTCGGCTGTTTCCGAGTAGTAGCCAAGGGTTTCAAAGCGACGCGGAGACGCATATACGAGCGGCGCTTTATTAGAAGCCGCTTCTGTGTGGAGATTAATGGAACTCAATCCATTAAGACCTTTACCTCCAAATCTGGGCGCTCAATGCGCTCGACCCGCGCGCGCGCCTAATCACATCGCCCCGAATCATTGACTCAACAAGAATGGCTTTGAATGTTGATTAAGGGATTCTCAAGTAAAATAAACTTTTAAAATGGTAAGTGCTTACGTTTCCTAACTATGCTAGAAGGAGGACCTAATCATCACCACGTATACCTACTCAGTTTTTAAGTAAATCCAATTTATCTCGCGGACGACCACTTAATTCTTCGTAAAGCCAAGTTAGGCGAGTGTACGGCCTTAGAGCGGGAGGCGGGCGTGGGCGCGGGGCGGGCGGGTATCGACCGGCACCATTATACGGTGGGGTCGTTCACCCCGCATCCCGCGTAGCGCGTAGCGCCACTACGGCGTAGCCGCGTAGCTCGTAGCCGAAAACAAGTAAGAAAATGTCCCCGTTTTTAATTTCCTTGGCGTTTTGTTTCGCTCCTTTTGTTTTAGTGGCATTCAGTTGGTCCCTTCACTTTGCTCGGCGGGCAGCTCAAAGCTTTGTCTGGACTTAAAGCACACGTTTCCGTTTTGATAGAAAAATAACGTCTTCCTTCATATTTGTGGACAAAGTATGCTGTTAGCATTAAATGCTGATGATGGTATCGAATAACCTGTTATAATGTGATCTGGTTCGTATTAAGTATAATGTGAGGCTCCTTTTAGTATTTTGTATCCGAAAGGCGCGAACGGGACCTTATCACGCAGTCTATGTTTTTGTTTGTCTGCAATTCTTCCGGCTCTGTTCTTGACCCATAGTAGAAATCACATTTACTACGTATTATTAATTACCTAACAAAATATAATAAGGAGTGTACTTAACGTTGTTGGCCCCTACAATAGGTTTAAGTAATTTCTAGTATGTCACAGAACTGTGTATTAATAGTGCCTAATAGTGCTACATGGCACAATTAGCTAGGAAAAATATTTCCCGAGATATTAAGGCGACTCACTGAGGCAGCCAACTAGACGTCTAGTTAGCAGACACATCACGAACGGCTGTATATAGAGTTATGATTTGTATGCCAGATAATTGTGCGCTAATAGTGCTCCATACATGCCAAGTTTCCAGAATAGTGTTTCAATACAAGCTGAGAAAACATACCCTATTGTTGAGGCAGCCAACTAGACGCTTTTTCTTTCCATGATTTCTTCGTAACGGCGTAGAGTTTTAAAACAAAAACTATACCAAATAACTGTGCGTTAATAGTGCCTCTTAATGAAACACAAATGCCCCCGAATCACCTATGCGTTTAGCCAAGAAATTAATGCAAACTTTTACATACATTACGGTTTTGGTACATGTAAGGACAAAAGTGAAAAAATAGTATCAATGAGCAAATATGGCAAGGACTAAAGTATCCGGAGTTGGTACAACGCTTTTAAAAAAGTTAGCAAGAGGGTGGTCTCGGTAATTTGCCTGTTGCGTATTGGGACACTGCACACCCGGTTTTTTGAGATTTCCGTTCATTTTCAAAAATATAGCGTGGCCATCTGCCATCCTGTAAATACTGTGTAAAATGTTGTATGTTACTGAAAATACCTAATCATACTTTATTGTATTCTTCACACATTTTGTGTACGTCTTGCATGCAAAGTCCACAAAAAGGAAGTTTCCTCTTTACTTAGAGTAAGTTTTATTTTTTTTAAACTCATGTCATATCTAAACGTGACTTTGGCAGGATTAGTTGACAGCGGCACATTGCCAAAATTCCAAAAAATGAATTGAATTGAATTATTTTACAGGTAACTACTTCACTTAGTTAATTTTTCCAGTATCTGGCAATATAGTGTTAGGCGCATATATTTTTTCCTCAGAAAGGATTTGTTCTTTTATCACTTAAGTAATTTTGGCTTATTTGCTTTTTTTCCTACGTGGCGTTTAGTTAAAGTGCCTATGAGGTACATTTTATTTTAATTTAAAACTGAAATGTAGTTTTCTAAACATATTCACATTTTGTATTGATTATAATAATAAATTATTAATATAATATTATTATAATAATTAATAGGACTAAATACTTAAATGTGTGATCTCAATGTTCTTAAAACACATAGTATATACTATATTGTGATATACGAGTAGATTTATAATACCTAACTTATCCTAATACTGTGTACCTGTTGCTTTGTTAAAATTAATAAAACTCAAGACAGTTAAAGTGCATTTTATTTACATTTTTTAATAAAATATTAATCCAATTTTCTATAAAAATTTTGTTAAGGTCAAAGTTACAGAAAAAATAATAATTAATATTTAGTTGGTTTTGCCTCAACTTCCACATGTTTTTTATTTTGTTAAGGCAACTTTTATTCTAATATAAATTCTAAAAAAAGATATGTATTATATTTTTACGATACCTTCCTTAATCAAAGCTTGTCGGTTAGTCAATTTTTCCCATCTCTACATTTACGGAAAATCTTTAAAACTAAGCATTTAAGAGTGTAGGACGCTGTGGGTAGACTCTTCGAAATTAGAATTAGAATTACAGAAAAACGAACGAACGAAGCCTTCGACAATAACTAGTAAAACATTACGCCGAAGAGCTCGCGCCATCGCACGCCTAGTTACAGAAGTATTATATCTCAGAAACTACAAGATATACCTAAAAGAACTTAATCTTCAAATCAAAAAAAATATTTTAATATTTTTAGGTAATCAGCCATAACATAACATACCTATTCTGTGAAAATTTCGACTGGTTACTGCTATGTTACAGCCCTTCAAAGGTTGGATAGGGAAAGACAGACAGTGCAGGCAGAGTAGGTACAAGAGTCTCGATAGGCACCCTGGGAACAACACCCTAAAACCAGGAACATCCCACTAAAGCGGGTCATCTGACCATACGGTACAACATTTGAAATATTATTCTGCTTTTGAGCTTCGCCACCGCAGTCGTACACAATTTGTGAGGGAGAACGTAAACGAATACCGTGTCTTGTTCATCATTAGACCATTATTGACCACCAATGCCAAAGACACGCAGTGTACGCAGCGCAGCCTGCTTTGGAGCAACTAGCCACTAAGTGGATGGCAGTGAGTGTATTAATAACTTTTCTGCTTGACGGTATCATATAATTGTTGCAAACAATTTTCACCCTAATTGCGTTTTCATAAGACTTCATTTTAATTGATTCCAAAATTATTGTTTAGTACGTAGCAGTTCGCATTAATTTCTTGGCGAAACGCATAGGTGTTTCGGGGACATTTGTGTTTCACTAAGAGGCACTATTAACGCACAGTTATTTGGTATAGTTTTTGTTTTAAAACTCTACGCCGTTACGAAGAAATCATGGTAAGAAAAAGCGTCTAGTTGGCTGCCTCAACAATAGGGTATGTTTTCTCAGCTTGTATTGAAGCACTATTCTGAAAACTTGGCATGTAGGGAGCACTATTAGCGCACAATTATCTGGCATACAAATCATAACTCTATATACAGCCGTTCGTGATGTGTCTGCTAACTAGACGTCTAGTTGGCTGCCTCAGTGAGTCGCCTGAATATCTCCGGAAATACTTGTCCTAGCTAATTGTGCCTTGTAGCACTATTAGGCACTATTAATACACAGTTCGGTGGCATACTTGAAATTACTAAATTCGACCACGTGAAAGCCAACTATACGGACACCAGTCCCTGACTCAGCCTTTTCTCATAGTTGACACCATATGTGAAGCTTACGTGTGGAGGTATTTTCTTATCCTACAACCTTAATTTTATTTTGAGGCAGAAGAGCCGCTTAAGTCTAATTTGTTGGGGCTTCATTTTGTAAGCTTTTATCCATCGGATTTGGAAGTAAATTCAACTCCCGTTATAAATATGCCAATATAAATTAGCGTAATCTACTCAGTCAAAGAAAAACAATTAGTCTACAAATATTTGTATAGCAATAGACACAAAAAATAGATTGGAATGAGAACGTTGGCCGTAATTTTTCCAACAAACCTGGAAACGCTGAAAGAAAAAAAACGACGTAAAATACAACTTTCCTGGAACACTGGCAACGGATTTCATAGAAATGAGATAAAATATCAATGGCTATAATAACACTGAGCTCGATGTCTTATACCAATGCCGTTAGAGCTGTAATTGCTCAAAAAGATACAGAAGAAAGGTGACAGGGTGCTGTAAATTGGCAGCATTTTTCAATACAGCACGTGGTACTGCGCCGCTATCACTTTTTTGTTCGCCTTAGGCTTTTGTGGACACACAATAACACATATTGCGCTTTTGTATAATAATAATATCCACACAACACAATCACTTGACCTGGTCCCAAACTAGGATACCCTGTACTTTGATAGCTAGGCAAGGACATTACAAACTAGAAAAAACACCCAGAATGAGGCCAATTGTACAAATCTACGGCGACCCTTAGTGGGTATCGAACCCACGACCTCTTTCCTGGTAGCTAAGCACCTTAACGGCTAGACCGACGAGGCAGTCATATTGTACGATCAATTTGGGAGAGCTCACGTGTCCGCAGCCGGCCGCAATCAGCTGCGATCATTTACGATTAATCGCTTTTACATCATAACTGCCGTTTAACACAGCTGCACGGTGGTGGCGGTCGGTAAAATGTTGCGAACCGCGTAAATACCTTCGCCATTAAGGCCCACCAAAATGTAATATTGTAAAATTAAAAGGTGTTATTTTGGTTGAGGATAGTCAGGGACAGCACTGAGCGAGGGAGGTCCAGCACATTTGTAACGTTACAAGTGCGTAGAATCTGTAGGAATGCAGATTACAATATCGTTGCCTTACTTTCTCAAACTCGTATCTTAAAAAAATGCATCAAACTCTTATCTCAAAAAAATACGTGTAGCTAAAAGGCTAAAAAAGATCTTAGTTTTATTTATATTTATAGCTAATAGTCCTCATCTAATAAATGGAATTTCATTTTTAACCGAAACTCCATAGTATAAAAAGACTGACAGTTTTATTTCTCTCCTGAAAAGTTGTCTTTTTTTAAGATACGAGGTAATCGTACGATATGTTGTCGACAGGCTTAGTTTTTCAGTTAAATACAAGTGGCTAATAAAAGTGAATAAATACTTACTATTCAACTCTTTAAAACAGAGAGAAAGAACGCCTTACAACGTTACAAAAGTATATAATCATCGACATCATCAGCCCACTTCTGTCCACTGTTGGTTAGGCCTTTTTCTCATCACTCCACACCTCGCAGTCACTCGCCATTCGTATCCACGGTCCCCCTGCCAACCTGGCCACATCATCGTTATTACGTGTTAAGAAATACACACACACGTCTGTATTCTGGAGGGCGAAGGCAAAGACAACGGATTGCCGCTTGTTACAATCCTGACGGTCTTTCACTTTTTCATTAATCACTAGCTGACGCGGCAAAAGTTATGAAATGAGAAATAGATAACAACGTATTCTCGGACCTACCGATACGTATATAAAATTTCATCAAAATCGCCCAAGCCGTTTCGGAGGAGTATATATTAAAAGAAGATTAACTAATTCATGCACGCCAGAAGGTTTTGGGTACTTATTAGTTATAGATTTGGGTAAATTAGTCTTTGGCCAACTTGGATATAGGCATATTAACATACTACTCGTAATATCATTCCACAATTGCTGGAAATATTTTGTGGAAAGTTTAACTTAACGACAATTTTAACAAATCATATTGTTATAGATAAAACAAGATTAAGCTTAAGATAAGCATTCTTTACACAAAAAGATGTGACATATGTTTTGCCGTGCTATCGAAATAGGCGGTAATAATTTGTATTCTGATAAATAAATAGATCGCAATCGCTTATCTTCAGATAGAGGTAGTCTCATATAAATGCCCTTAACACCTATAACAAATAAAATTTATTTAGGAAAAATGTACGTCGATATCGATAGCACGTTGAGCGCGGCAGATCTTTTTCTTCTTTTTCGGTCCTTTAACTCCTAGGGGATAGGGCGTCGACCACAGATTTTCACTTCTTACTGTCGCTCACGGCAACATCCAATTCAGGCCAGCCACTGCCGATCGACCTGCCCTCAACAGGACTTTCCAGAATTTGGCAGAACTTGGCATGTAAAACTTGTATTACACATAAAATGAAGATGTTCGTGGTAAAGGCAGTAACAGACATATGTATACTGAAAGAAAATTGGATCAGAATAATATTACTTTGTCCACAGGAAGACAAGAAATGTCTGGAAGTTATTAAAAGGAGCTGAATTCAGCGGAAGAAGCGGGTTGATATGTGAAGGAAGACAAGACTCAGGAAGTCTAAGTATGTTGGGAGTTTGGCCAGAAAATATCTAGTGAGATGAAAATAATGGATTTATTAAAATATAAAAATAATATGTAAGTTTTTTATTAACATAATATGTTATTATTCCTCAGACTAATTTTTGAATAATATTACAATATAATAACATTACAACATCAAAGTGATCCTGTGATAAGGGTTTTTCTGAGTTAACTACGGCAATCTAAAAATGGAAAATGATTTTTTTGTCACTGAATTCCTACAGAACTTAGAACTTCTCTTGCCATCTGATCAGATATAAATCTGAGACGCTCGGTTAATTAAAAAATCTGTAACACAAAACCATATTCCAGTCTATTCTATTCATACTCCAGTTCCGCGAAGAAATATCAGTAACTCCAAATACTCCAGTTCAGATTTTGCGTTTGTATCACTCTGAATAGTTTTCTCAGAGGATCACGTCTCGGCTTCCCACAATCGCAGCTTTTCCATAGTACACTAAGAACTTGAATCACTACAAAGAGGCGGAACACAAGATCCGCGAGTAAGCCGCCTCCCCGCGAGGCCGACAGGCTCCGCATGACAACGCTTATTTCGGTCACGTACCGCCGCGGCGCGACTGCAATATTTCGATTATGGCACTCGTATATTGCGTTTAATTTCTATACAGATGGGCGGCGAGTTAATATTCCGGACGCGGCCCGAGGCCTTACGAGATCTCACATGCCATGCCACACGCTCCGGAGACGGGATGTTTACTCCGTGCCGGAAATGCGTTCCCTGGATGGAAACTTACTAGCCGTTTTTCTAAGTTAAGATGTGGAAAATAGGGACTGATTTTTCTTGAATTAATGATGTGGGAATTAGTGACATGGAATCAGTAAATATCTGCTGCTGAAATACAGGCTATAAACCTAGTTCAGCAGCAGATGCTATAACAATGACAATAAGACTGACTTGTTGTAAGATATTCTGTATAAGTCGAATATTGTATTGTTTTAATTATCTAAGACTTTTATGGTTCAATAAACGTTATCTTATCTTATCTTATCTTATCTTATCTGTTATAGCTGCGCCTCATTGAAGCCACGGGGGACCGGATGGCTAGCGCGTATCACGGCCAAGTCTAGACACTAGGCCACCTGGCCGCCTAATTCAAGGTTTTTACTTATAAATAGTTACTTTACTTGTAAATGTTGTTATGGTATTTATAAAGTACCCTGAACCGGCGTGCGTATATGCAGCGCTTAATGAAAGTTGTTGAAGCAAAAGATCGTCACGTCACGCGTCACGATCGCGGCAAGTGGACAACCCAGGTCACTGCCTACCCGTCTAGATAGATAGATAGATAGAATTCTTTATGCATGTACACCAGGAATAGTACGTCTAGTTTAAAAGCTTGAGTTTAGTAGAATTAGTAGAATTACTTATTGCGAAACGAATAAATATATAAATATTTATTCGTTTCGCAATAAGTAATTCTACTATTTAGGCTAATTCCTAAAATTAAAATTCAAATTGAAAAATTTATTTCAACGTAAAGAATTTACATTCTGCTTGTTGAATGTCAATGTACATACAGTTATGTATAATGTTAGCCGCGTTAAAAATTAGTTAAAAAATTAGTTAAAACTAGTTAAAAATTTAAAGTTAAAAATTATTGTTTGTATTGAGAATGTCATCGAAACTATGTTTTTTTCTTTTTATTTAGGATAGTAACAGTTTATTACTTAAAATACAGAGAAAAAATATTACTAATATCATGTTAACCTCTTCAGTCCTGACCTTGAAAATAACAATAGTTTTCTATTGTTATTTTGTCGACACGGGACTGAGGAGGTTAAGTAAACTTACTTTTATTTATTTCAAGTAACAGAGACTCATTACATGGGTTAGTATGCATACCAAATACATTAAAACTAGCCATTAACCAGTCTAGCTACAAATAAAATTTGATACCCAAAAAAAATTCTTAAATTTTTAAATACAAATTTTAACTTCATCTTAACTTTAATCTGGCTTTTACAAAAAGTAACCCATGTGCCATTTCTAAATAAACTATAATAAACCCTGTGCCAAATTGCAGTCAGATCTGTTCAGCCATTCTGACGTGATTGAGTAACAAACATCCATACAAACTTTTACATTTGAAATATTAATTCAAATAAATAATATTGATTTGAACCTGTTTTATCAATAGTTTGTTTTCATCCAAGAGAAGTGTATTTTTTGAACTACAACTTTCGTAAGCACTAGACATTATCAATTTTGTTCCGGATAACACTTACTTGACTTTTTAAGCTTGTCAAGATTCGCAGAACTTACTCATTGTGAGCAGAGACGGAGCTCGCGTCGTTTGTTGCTCGTCTGTATCAAGTAATTGTATCCGGAATAAAAATAAAAGTGTAGTTATGTTAGGTAAGTTGGTAGAGTAGATACGTTACACTGCACAACACGAGACAGAAATCACAAACGTATTTCATCGTGAAGAACTCACATTCTGTTTGTTGAATATCAATGTAAAATGTTATCCGCCGTCACGTCCTGTTATGTACCATGAAGAGGCCCCGTTATCTTTTTAGCTTGACTGCACACAGCCGCCTAGGATACGGCTCCGTATATTTTGCATTTCCAATGTAGCCATCTGATTTCTGGAGCGAAATAATACCCGAGCTTGAGAAGACATCAAACATACTGAGCTGGCTGACATCGTTACTAAGGGCTCACAGGTACACCCAACTAATATTGGGACTGTTGTAAAGATATTTCGTAAAAAACGAGATGATCCTTACTTTTAAATTAACCACCTAAGTTATCTCTACAAAAAAAAAAAAAAAAAAACAAAAACTACAAACGTGCGAGTTCTGGCTGCGTTTGATACTCAGAAGGCTTGTGGCTGTAGGCGTTACATCGCCACTTCTGGGTACCTTGCTGAATTATGATTCCCTGCGTATGGCAGTAGCGCTTCGTTTGGGTAAACGTCAGGACTGTCTTACTCTTGTGCCCTAGGAGAAGGGGCGTTATTTACTGTCGGACGCAAATTCCGTCTGCATTTTTACTCTCTCGCACTTATCCACTATTGCAGCTCCTCACTGAGGCTCAAGCACCAAAAGTATACCGCCCTTATGCGTAATTACATTTTTGTTCCACTTGCACTAGAGTCCCCATTGGGGTTTGGGGAGGCACAAGATTTTTGTTAGCTAGCTAGGGCGCGCATTGAGGGACCGTGGAATTGACTGCCGCTCTGGGGCATTTCTTTGTCAAAGGATTTCTTTGGCGGTGCAGCGTGATAATGATAGACCATCAGTGCTTTTTCGATTCTCAAGCAAACTAAGTAGCAATAAGCAAAGCCACGCCAGTGTCCCATAATCATATCTGGAATTTCCCCCACAACCCTTGCCAAGCGCAGTCGGCAGTCGGCAGGCCCAACACATGCTCTCCCTCGGCCTGCTATTGACAGGGCTGGCCCTCGCGGCTTTTTGCGACGCCCGGCGCCCGCCCTACAGTGATTAATTAACCTCACAGAGACAGCCCTGTGATTAATGCCCTTGCACGGGAAAAATATAAAAATCAATCTCGTCAGCGCGCGCGTGTATGGGCCGCTTTCGGTGAAGGATCCGACCGCCCCTGATGAGTTCACGAGACTTTTAATAAAATAATATCGGCGCGGTAAAAACATTCCAATTTTACACAGATAGGGAACAATTTATTGTACAAAAAAAGGAGATTACACAGGTATTTCTAAATCTGCATACAGACGGCGGTCCTGTAGCCAAAAGTGATCTCTTCCAAACAACCTTTTATTTTGGCAGTAGGTTTTACTTTTTCAGCACCGCCGAAATTTTATTTATTTTATTTATTTATTCTTAAACAAAATCTTACAGCATTACAGCTTAAACTAATGCGCTATAAGACTTAATGTAAAGTATAATTACACAGTTAGCACAATATGACACTAAATAGAAACAGTCCTATACTATAATAGAAACAAGACAGAAACATTATCGTATAACTCCATCCTATCTTTCGCAAAACCTCAAACGCTCACTGCGTACAGCTGGCCATTCATCGTCAAACACATCACAGTCAGGTGCTGATGCGAGGAGCTCATTGAGATACAGCAAAGCGCGGGTAAGCGGTGAGTTCCTATGCGATACAGTGCGAGCCAGTGGTACCGCTAATAGATCATTATGACGCGGTCGGAAATTGTATCTAGGCAGGGGAGGCACGTATAGCCTCACCAGCTGTCCCACTAGTTCTGGACAATCCGAGTCGCCACGAAGAACTCTACACGCTGTTGATAACAGACTGTGGTTACGCCTTACTTCGAGGGAGTTAAATCCCAACATTCCAAGAAGAAACCTGGTGGGGTAGAGAAAAGGGTAGTAACCATAAGTTTTTTATACAAAAATCTTAGGAAGGCTTTTTGGACCTTTTCCAAAAGCAGAACGTAGGTGACCTCGTACGGATTCCACACGATGGAGGCTGCTTCAAGTTTACTTCTCACCAGTGCCGTGTACACCAGTTTAATGACTCTCTGATCCTTGATCTCTGGCATTGCGAATAACGAAACCTAGTCTTCGGTAGCAGTTTATAGCGAGGGATCGAATTTGGTCATGAAAGCTAAGGCGTGAGTCAAAGGTGACCCCCAGATCCTTCATTGAATATACACGGGTGACGGTCTCGACACCTAACATGTATACGGCGTGGATGGGTACACGCGCGCGGCTGAACGTGGTGACGCAACACTTGTTGGGGTTGAATAGCAGTTTGTGCTCTACACTCCATTGGTACACACAGTTGACGTCCGCTTGTAACAAGTCACAGTCCGCACCACTGTGTCCGGCGTAGAACAACCCAAGTGGACAAAAGTCATTGTTAAATTGCCGGACATTGGTACTTTCTACCTGTAAATAACCCCCCTAAACCCCCAATTCCAAGAGTTGTTTACGTCTAACATTCCATAATGATGAGTCATCGTTTATCAAAGTAAGCTAACGAGGTAAGTGTAATTAAATAAATAAATCAGTTGCATTTTCGCGACACTTCACTCTAACATGTCATGGTGGCAGTTCATAATTTTGTGGATAGTTTAGTGATGGAGTTTACTTCTCAAGGTATGTATAATATATTTTTCTTATTAGAATCTTTTTGAGTGTCGTAAACGTTTATGAAATAGCTTAACAATGAATATACAAAAAAAAACCAATGTTTTTCTGTGTTTTGGAACTTATCGGGCTTGGAAAAGCCATGTATCCTTTTGTATCCGGGCTGAATTTTTGATATGTGCTAGCAGCATTCCTATAGATAATTATGACATATATTTTATGTAGCACACTTGAGTACAACTATTTTTTTTCTTTTTTTGCAGAAAAGCTTTACTCTATTAGTAAAATGGAGTTTTTCGAAGAGTGGCTTAAGCACGAAAAAGACGAAAGGAACGATCGCCTTTTTGAATTTAAGTCTGATTTCTCTGACATTACTAAAGAATGTCAAAGGGAAATTAAGATGAAATTAGCCAGCATTTCTTCGAAAATTGCTACCAAATGGGTGTATTCAGGAAAGTTAAGAGAGCGTTTCCTCAGCAAGAATAAGTTGTGGCTGGAAGGCGAGGAGATAGAATTCTGCATGCGATCGACTCCACCGCAACATTCTACCTCATCCGCTAACATTCATCGACCCGGAAGACCTAAAAAAGTCTTCGAAGATTCGTCTTTTAAAACTAAGAAACGTAGAGTTGAAGATCTAGTTCTATCGCGGAGTGTTGGTGAATTAATGATTGCTGCAGAGGTAGCTGCTCGGTCAACTGGATAATAAGAACGTTGCCAAAGTGATAAAGGACATTGGCGAAAATCCAGCTTCTGCAAGTGCATGCATTAGCCTTCAACAAGCAAGTGGTGTGCAAAGTGATAGACTGCTAGGTGACGAGGCATTAGCATATTATATTGATTCTAAATCAACAACTTATACAAACATACTAGGAAGTGGACTATGAAAGTCGGGCATCACGTGTTTCCATCATTATTAAATCTAAAAAAGCGTGTTATCCGTCCGAGGAGCACATTGTTGTGACACAATCTCGAGCCGAAATTGGCCTACAAGCTATTTTGAATAAAACAGCAGAACGTTTAGTAGAAGAAAAAGAAGAATCAAGAACACTATCTTTTATCGGATTCTGAATCCGATATTGAGAATTAGTTTTAATGTAAATAGGTAGATAGATTCTCTAGCGTTATAGATTTATAATTTGTGTATATAATATGTTAGTCTAAGATTGTATATACTGTATATATTGTATATATATTTAGCGTTAATAAGATAATTTCATTATTTTTTCAGTATTATAATCATGTATACATAAAATAAAATATTAATATTCTATTACTATGCATTATCTTTATAAAAATATATTATAGGACTATATCATTAACAAATGTAAAGATATAGTTCCAATACCATGAAAATATATTTTTGTCCACTTGGGTTGCTCTACGCTGGACACTGTGAGACGGTCAAAACCAGCTTGCCCTCAGTGCTTGACCGGCCTGCCGCCAGTGGGACCAAATCGTATCCACAGATTCCAAGATAAAATAAAATTTTGCTTTATGAAACATAATCACGATAGCGCATTGCAATCATAATAATCTGTCCGAAATCAAGATAAGTGCTGCCAACATAGCGCGGACTACGCGGTGCGCGCGCGCAGTCGCTATGGGATCGTACGTCAAGGTAGGAGCCTTCGTGATCGGGATCGTCGTAGTATTAGGGCTAATTGCTGGTAATTTTTTTTTAAACATAAACATTTACTAATACAGGCAAATTGCTTCTGGCCCCACACTAGGATTCCCTGTGGCATGTGAATCAGAAACAGCGACATCACAGACATGTAAGTGTCCAAGACCTGGGTTTTTTTTGTCCCCGGCCGGGATTCGAACCCGCGAACTCTGGCAGGTAGGCGCAGAGGTCATCAAATTTAATTGAAATTTTCTCGAAAGATGCAAGCTGGGCAGCTTAATGCCTTCGACAGTTCGACAGTTTGATCATACGTTTTTTTCCAGGTGGCATAACATGGAGAGTGCTGTCCTCCCGCGAACCTCCTCCCGAGCCCCCTCAAGAAATCATCCCGTTAGACTGGTGGGAGCACTGCACACTCTACCAGATCTACCCGCGGTCTTTCAAGGACAGCGATGGAGATGGCATCGGTGATTTGAGAGGTATGTCTGTTATAAGCATAGCTCCACAGAATATCTCTACGCTGCGCTGTCTGAAAAAACTACGCCCAAATGACAGCGCCATGCACATCTTCAGGTAATGTTTTTTGGAGGAATACTTAGTTGCTGAAAACCAACCAACCAACAATGGAAAATAAGGGGGGAGGCCTACGCCAAAGAGGCAACTATTACTAACACTAAAACAACTAAAAATGCATGAATAATTTGATAATTGATTGAATATTTTTTATTATTTTTGATTATTGTGAATTTGATTAGATTTTTATTATTTTAATTATTTTGATTGAATACCTATTCAATTGTGAATGAACTAATAATAATTATATTTTTATATTGAAATCAATGTACTCCAAAATTAATTTGAAATTAAATCCTAAACTTTATTAATAATAAATATATTTGACTAATTAATAATAATTTAAGATGTCCAATGAGCTTTAGGATCACATTAATTAGATTTAATTAGATTTTGAAAGTTCTTTTATATTTCAATTAATTAGGTTTAGGACACATTTGTAATGTATGGTAGAGCTGTTACCATATTAGTAATAGAATAAAAATATTATTATGAGTCCATATAAGCTTTGCAAGTAAGGAACATTATTTTCTGTGCTTTTCCCTATTCTAAAGCTCTTTCAGACTCACAACATGACCGGATAGATAAATTAAACCGGCTACTGTACAATTTAACCTTTGGTCATAGAGACCAAGTACTTTTTTTTGACACGAATAAATTTATTCGAAATTTTATTTTAACCAGGGACACAATGCATGTGCCCCTCTCTTCTAAACGACTTATTGCCAAATTGTTGGCATTCAATATTTATGACCCTATTATTGTTAAGACAATAACGCAGGGACCTCTAAGTAATAGAAATTGTAAGACAAGTGACACTTGTCAACCTCTGTACTCTGAGGTTGTGAAGAAAATTTATAGTAAGTTAAATTTGACCGCTGATTTAAACTGCCAGCGCAGACAAAGGATAAGCCCTCCTTAAAAAAACTAATTTTAGTTAATCAGAACATACAGGGTGGTTTTTCTGGAAAATTATTGGAATTAGAGTTGTTTTTAGAACAACACAGAGTGGATATACTTTGTGTCACAGAGCACTGGCTACTAGAGACTCAAATGAATTTTTCTGTGAATAAGTATCAAATAGCCAGTTGCTTCAATAGAAAGTCTGCAAGGCACGGGGGGGGGGGGGGGGGGTCCTTGATACTAGCAAAAAATAACTTGAAATTTAAAGAACGGAATGATATTTGCAGACTCTCTGTTGAAAAAGTAATTGAAATATGATTTGTTGAACTGTCTTGACATATTGTAGTAGCCTTGTACAGGCCCCCTACCAGCGATTTCAGTTCATTTGAAACCATATTAGAGGATGTTTTAAAGGTGGCTTCTAGCAGCAATAAGAAAGTCATAGTCTGTGGTGACTTCAACATCGACTTGATGGCAGACACCGCCTTGAATACTAAATTGACAATTCTCTTCAAATCGTTTAATCTAATAAATATTTTTTTGGAGCCTTCTAGGATAACTGATACTACTGCCACCTGCCTAGATAATGTTTACTGCGATTGCGAGTTTTCAGATTATTCCACAGTAAATTGTCTAAAGTCAGACCACAGCGGTCAAGTTGTGCATTTTGAAATAAATACAAAAAACGCCGAACCGGTTATCCTCTGCCGGCCCGTAACAAGTAAAAAATTAGTTTCGTTTAAATCAGACCTCGAAAGTGGTATAAAGACTAAAGCAAATTATGAAAATGCTAATACTCATTACAAAGAGTTATTCGAAGTCGTGTCAGATAGTTTTAAAAAGATTTTTAAATTGCGCCATCTAAAAAGCAATGACAATAGAGTAGGATTTAGTGAATGGGCAACGTTAGGTATTCGAAAGAGCAGAGACACACTTTATGAATTATATGACAAAAGACTACACATGATGCCAACTTCATACAGCACGTAAAAAAATATTCAAAATTATTTAAGGCCGTCTGCCATAAAGCAAAATCCAACAATCACCGAATAAAATAAAAACAATTTGGACCATAATAAATAGAGAAACTGGTAAAGCAAAATTAGGAGACCGAGATATTTCACTTAAGATCGATGACAAAATAATAACAACAAATGAAGGTATCGCTGCAGCTTTCGAACAGTTCTTCACTTATGTCCCAATCGTAACTACAGCTCCATTAGACTCGTCACCGGATCGTGCGGCGACATTATTAAGGGACCATGTCCCCGCGTGCGAACACGATTTTACATTTAATTACATTGAGCCCCATGACATTGTTAAGAATTTTAAATTATTGAATAAAAAAAAAACCGAGGACTTATGGGGTTTGTCAGTAAAAATAGTTAATTCAGTGATAAATATCCTAGCTTTGCCGTTAGCACAGATTTTCAATAAATGCGTAGATGAATGAGTATTTCCAGACCTCATGAAATATAGTAGGTTAGTGCCCTTATTTAAAAGCGGTGATAAACAAGACCCAACAAATTTTAGACCCGTTTCAGTCCTACCAATATTAAGTAAAATATTTGAAAGAATTATCTTAGATCAATTGCTTATTCATTTCAATAATTACCAACTCCTCCATAGTCAGCAGTTCGGTTTCACTAAAGGGCGGAATACAACAGACGCTGGAGTCATGTTAGTTAAACATATTTTCAGTGCGTGGCAGGATCATAATGATGCTATAGGAGTATTTTGTGATTTGTCAAAGGCATTTGATTGTGTAGACCACAAAACATTGCTCTCAAAATTAGAACACTATGGAATAAAAAAATTTAGTTTAGATCTTCTAAAATCATATTTAGAAGGAAGGGTTCAAAAAGCAGACATAAATCGTATTAAATCGTCAGGTTCACTTGTAAAAATGGGAGTCCCCCTTATCACCTTAGTGCCGTTCCTTTTCCTGGTCTATGTAAATGATTTATCGTTTCATCATCAACCCATCATGTCCCCACCGAGGGGCACGGGTCTCTTCCCTGAGGAAGGTATAGGCCATACTCCACCACGGGGGCCAAGTCCGGATTGGTGGAGGCTTGTAAGACTAGTGGCTGGTCTTACTGTCAGAAGTTTTCAAGCCGCCCTATGGCCTCTGACTTGGCTTAACGACTGCCATCTATCGACGGCAGCCGGCACCAACTGCTTAACGTACCTTGCGAAGCACGGAATCGCTCGGAAAAAATGCCACTAGCGTTAGTCATAGACGGTGACCCATCCATGGACTGAACGCGCCGTATGTTGCTTAACCTTAGTGATCGTTCAAGATCACTCAGGCAGCCCAGGCTACGAGCGATTCAAAAATCAGACATACTTCGACGTGATTTTGCAGGCGTCATAGTGTTTGGATTACAAAGTAAACTTAATTAACTGGCTGTAGGAAATTGTTGTAATTAAGATTGCCTAATACGATGAGATACGGCATATCTAGGATGTGGTGGCATGGCGAGTTACCAGTTATGTTTAATATATTCATGAAAACATTTTAATTCTTCAGGGATCATCAGTGAATTGGAGCATTTTGTGGACGCTGGCGTAGATGCGATATGGATGTCTCCAATCTTCACCTCGCCCATGGTCGACTTTGGCTACGACATCAGCGACTTTTACGACATTCACTACGAGTACGGCACCATGGACGACTTTGACGAGCTGATAGCGAGGGCCCACGACCTTGGTGAGTCAAATCATAACCTTCTTGGTCTTCCAAATTGTCACGACTCTAGTTTTAGAAAATAAGACGATTCTAAACACGATTCTACTTTAGAAAATCAGACGCCAAACGCTAGTGTAGATCAGGATTGTTTTATCCTGGTCGAGAACAGACAACCGCGCTGCAACAAGCGAACTAGACTAAGATTTGTTATATATGTTTTTTAACCTTTATTTATAAAAGACTAAGGCAGTCATTGCAAGGGTCTTGTCGTATGATTCAAATAATCAATCAAATATCAACCAAATATACGTAGAAAATATATTTATAAATGGTGTTTTTGAATTGATTAGATCATACAAATTGTTATTCGGATATCTATGTCTCTAATCAAAGTCATTAGGCTTTATCATTGTTTTCAGTAGCTAACCAATTTTCCGATCCAGATCACCGTGAAGCTATTATGATAAATTCTACCAGCGGCGATAAACATCCGCAACTTATTACCCGCGATTATATTGTCAACGCAACCACTGTCATTATGTTTCAGGCATCAAGGTTCTACTCGACTTCGTGCCAAATCATGCCAGCACTGAGTCCGAATACTTTGTGAGATCCGAGGCCATGGAGGAAGGTTACGAAGACTTTTTCGTCTGGGCTGACGGTATTCCTGATCCAATGAATAGCTCAAATATTCTACCACCTTCAAATTGGGTATGTTTTTTACCGAGCATCTTCTGTTCTGAACAGTAGGCACATCATTCAGAAATTAGAGTCTATTTTAATGCAAAGAATTTACATTATGTTTGTTCAATGTCAATGTACTCTTAATGTTAATGTTAGCCGGTGCCCAGGGGCCAAATGTAGTGGAAAACGGCAGCGAAATAAAACTCAACTCTGATCTGAAACCTTTTCTCAAATAACCTTAAATGTAATTCATAAGTTGTATGAATGTGCATCGATAGATGGCAGTCGTTAAGCCACGTCAGAGGCCTTAGGGCGGCTAGAAAAATTCTGACAGTAAGACCAGCCACTAGTCTTACAAGCCTCCATCAATCCGGACTTGGCCCCCGTGGTGGAGTATGGCCTATACCTTCCTCAGGGAAGAGACCCTTGCCCCTCGGTGGGGACATGATGGGTTGATGATGATGAATGTGCATCTACCTAAGAAGCTTACCGAAGCAAAACCCATAAGTGCAATCAACACTTGCAATGTCAAAACATTATTTACTATTGTTGCAAAAGTAATAAAAAACCAATGCTACGCCAGACACACCCGTTCACAAGCATAACGCAAGAGTCAGCCATCCATTCATATGACTAATAGCAAACATGTTCTAGGTGAGCCAATTTGGAGGCTCGGCCTGGGAGTGGAGCGAGGAGCGGGGTCAGTATTACCTGCACCAGTTTGCGGTCCAACAAGCCGACTTCAACTTTAGGAACGACGCCGTCAAGGACGAGATGCACAACATCATGCAGTTCTGGCTCGACAAGGGCGCTGATGGGTTCAGAGTGGACGCTTTGCCTTATTTAATCGAAGCAGATCCTGCAGACCACAATGGGACCTACCCAGATGACCCCTTGAGTGGTCTAAGCCAATTTGAATCCCATCAGCTCGGATATACGATTCCACTGTACACCAAAGATCTGATAGAATTGTATGACGTGGTGTACGAATGGCGAGACTTTGTCGATGATTGGTCAAGCCAGAACGACGGCGACACTAGGTGAGTACAGCACACGTTCTGCTTAATTCATGAGTTTGAGTTGAACCGTTGTAAACGTTAATTTTTTCGTTGCAGAGTACTCTTCTCTGAAGGCTATGCAAACATATCAATGACAATGCTGTATTATGGAAACTCGGAGCGCACCGGCGCGCATTTTCCGTTCAACTTTGACTTCATTACAGACCTGTCGGCCGAGTCCAATGCGCGAGATATTGTGTACGTGATCCTAAAATGGCTGACGTACATGCCGAACGGAGGCGTCGCTAACTGGGTGGTAAGTTGTTGATGTTATGAAACTTGGGCTTGAACACATACGACAAAGACATGGAAGTTAGAAACAAAGTTTATTCCGTGACTCATGCTGTCAGCTTGTCAGTTTAGGTATTTTTGAGCACGCAATTAATTGTTGAGATTACGTTCTTTATCATCAGCCCGCCACTGTCCACTATTGAGCATAGGCTTTAGATTAGATTAGACATTTTTTTAATGAACATCAAAAATGTATTATGGTGTCAAGAATTTTACGGACTATGTCGATTTTTAAGCAGCGACCTACACAAACTCACGCTTGCTTTCCGGAGGGGTGAGCAGAGACTGCGGGCTTGGCGCGATCATTAATTGTTAAGTTTGAGTTTATACACACAATACACACATGCATAAAACAAACAGAGACGACTGAAACATATAATGTACTTTTATATTATTTTCCAATTTGCTGGAGATATAGAGAGATGGAAAGCACGAGGGGAGGCCTTTGCCCAGCAGTGGGACACAAAAGAGATAGATAGATAGATAGAGAACACTTTATTGTACTTAAAAAATAAAATTACACAGCTATTTCTTAATCTAATAGTACACACGGCAGCCTAAAAGAAGCTATATAAAAAAGTAGTTTACGCTAGTCGGTTGCTATGTAATAAATGCCATTTACAAGAGAGGCAAGAGCTGTATGCTGAAATATAAACAAATAAACAAATAAAGAAATAAAGAAATAAACAAATAAACAAATAAACAAATAAACAAATAAACAAATAAACAAATAAACAAATAAACAAATAAACAAATAAACAAATAAACAAAAAAACAAATAAACAAATAAACAAATAAACAAATAAACAAATAAACAAATAAACAAATAAACAAATAAACAAATAAACAAATAAACAAATAAACAAATAAACAAATAAACAAATAAACAAATAAACAAATAAACAAATAAACAAATAAACAAATAAACAAATAAACAAATAAACAAATAAACAAATAAACAAATAAACAAATAAACAAATAAACAAATAAACAAATAAACAAATAAACAAATAAACAAATAAACAAATAAACAAATAAACAAATAAACAAATAAACAAATATAGGCTATAAACTTAGTTCAGCAACAGCTGCTAGAACAAGACATTATGCAAGTCTTAACTTCCAGTAAACAAAAAGAAGAAGCGAAAGTGATTTGTAAGGATCATGGCAAGTGGTAGTCCCTGTTCTGGCCTACCCCTCTGGGATACAGGCGTGAGCTTATGTATGCGTGTATGTAACTTGTAGTACTAGATATGCTGGATTGGTCAAATTTAGTTTTGTTTACATGTTCACTACTTTTCTGCTTCAACATTATGTTATCTTATTAACATTTTTTTCCAATTTCAAGTCTCTCTCTATTACACGATTCAGTTCGGCAACCATGACAACAACCGTATGCCGACGCGATTCCGCGTTGACATGGTCGACGGGCTCAACGCGCTGAACATGATGCTGCCGGGCGTCGCCGTCACCTACCAGGGCGAGGAGATTGGTATGAGGGACGGCTACGTCAGCTGGGAGGACACCGTGGATGTGGAGGCTTGCAACAGGGGGGACGAGGACACGTACCATTTGTATTCTCGGTAAATATCGATAAACCTCGGTATATCCACACACTCATTTATTATTAGTATTATGAATTATCTTCTAACATAAAAAAAAATCGTGTCACAGTGTTAGTGTGCATACTCCTCCAAAACGGCTTGATGGTTTTGATGTAATTTTATATGTTTTTATCTATTTTTATTACCCTTATTATATACACAGCACAGTCAGTCATATGAGGATACACTAAGGAAGTCGTTGTCCTAGTTCATACTTTTACAGTAGCAGAAAAATGTCTTCTTTTTCCATATTGTCTCTTGTGATGCTGCAATTACCTCGAAGTTTTATCACTCTCTTCTTCTGATAGCATTTTCTAAAATAAGGCTGTATATGTCTTTACCTAGAGTTCATAATCCCGAAGGCATTTTCTTTCATTTTAGGCATTTTCTTTATTTTTAGTTTAATATATGAATGTTCTGTTTATAGCGATCCGGCAAGGACGCCGTATCATTGGAACAATGCAACCAGCGCCGGGTTTTCCACAAACTCCAGCACGTGGCTGCCAGTCGCCGAGGACTATGAAGAGATTAATCTTGCTAAGCAGAAGGAGGACTCCAGAAGCCACTATAAGGTAGCTTTTATATCAGTTAGCATTAACTTATTCTCATTTATATCGTCTTGTATCAAAGGCAGATACTTATAGCGAAGAGCGGTTGAACGTGCGTGCTTTCACTATAAAGACAAATTTCCCGCCTGGCAGTTCGTATGCCTGGGGACGGCCGGTCCATCTGTTGTTCCTCGGACGTTGTATTATCGTAAGTCGTGTATAATGCTTTGGTTGCCCGATGCAGAAATGTTGGAGTTCATAGTGCGCGCAGAGTTGACATGTGCTCGTCACGCACTTTTATCTTCTGTCTTTGGACTGGCTACTAGATCCTATTCGAAGTGTTTGTAATACGAGTATTATAAGAATAAGAAGAAGAAGGAACTAATAATGATACCAACAAGTTACAAGACACACATCACAGAAACAAAATAAACAGACAAGTATCATAATATGTATAATGCAACGCGACAGACAAAACAAATAAATAAAACAAAACCACACATGTAGTCTATGGTGTGTCTTAAAGACAGCGGAGTCAGCATTGTGCTGAGGGTGTGAACATCAGCGCTGATATTACAGGGACAAAACATATCTTGTACGTTACTATTACTATTAACTTTATTTCGGGTACTTATAGTCCAAAAAGTCCGACTAGGTTTCGCTCTGATTCGCAGAGCTTAATCATGGTAGCAGAGACGGACTCGCGTTGTTGGTTACTCGTCTCTAAGTTAATAACGTCCAGTGCTTACTTAGGTCGCAACTGTCTAGTAGAGACTGATAAAAGTTGTTTTGCTATCGACACGCTAAGAAGAAGTGCTTACGAAAGTTTTAGTTCAAATAAGTTATTATTACACTCCTATTTAATAAATTATCTCTACTTCAGGTGTATCAAGCGCTTACATCACTCCGCAAGGCGACCACCCTCTCCCACGGGGAATACGACGTGCGAGCTCTAACAGACCATACCCTGACAGTGGTCAGACGACTAAACAGCTATGACACTTACGTCTTGCTGTTCAACGTCGGTCAGCACTCAGACGTCATTGACTTAGATTGGGTTCCCCATCTAAGGCAACCCGCTACCGTTTATGTATCCAGTATACATTCTGAAAGACTTGCCGGGTAAGTTGCAAGAACTCATCATTAGAAGGTGTGATGTTTAGAGGTCGTAGCCTAGCCGATTCTTCATCATCATCAACCCATTATGTCCCCTCCAAGGGGCACGGGTCTCTTCCCTGAGGAAAGTATAGGCCATACTCCACCACGGGGGCTTTGGTTACTTTTTACCTTACCCTTTACTAACACATCGGGGTCCATACATTGCTCGGTATATTTGTTTCGTCAGTCTTTTTTCCTTCATCCTCTCCATGTGGAGAGGACATGTGTCCAAGCCAACGCAACATTCGTTTCACTACACCCTCTATGTTACTCACTAAGATAAAAGCAAAATGTTTACCTAATGAACGTCAAAGCTGTTATTTTCACAATTTAGAGATTGTGCTGAAAAGAATCTGACAAAGAAAATCAGCATTTATTCTTTTCGTAGGTAGATAGATTTCTATCGTCGCTCTTATGACGTGACATAAATCCAATCCGCCATATTCATGAGCAACTGGTCCTATGTCTAGCGTATGCGTCCTCCAACGCATGCTACATCTATCTGTCCTCGGCCCTACCAACAACTGCCTCAAGTGTGGCATAAGTCCGTGTACCGATAGATCGAATACGCACGAATATTTCTCGATTTCTGTAGCTACATTTAATTTCACGCAGGTGGTAGGGTGGTATCAGGCCAGATGTTCCATTTCGACAAACGAAATACATTATGGATTAATCCTGTTTCGTTCACTGTAATTATTCCAAAGTGGGAACCTCAAGGTGGGCGGGCAGGGCCCACATGGCTACAGGCCATGGTGGGTACGATAATAGACAGTACATATTGATTGAAGCCCGTCCAATCACAGTTAGGTAAATATAATGGGCGATGGAGGGTTTTTCTACTGCCCGTGAGGGTGGAAATATTTGATTGATTTAGCCTTTAGTCCCTATCTTGCGAGTACATCGTATAATTTGGTAATCCATTAAAGATTTTGATTTCTGAATTGTGTTATTTGTTCTCAGTGACGTCATCGAGGAAAGTGAAATCACTCTGGCTCCTGGCGAAGCTCTGGTTCTGCAAACGCCGCCGACATAGTGTTTATCGTCGTTTATGTAACAAACAAATCCAAATAACTTAAAAAAGTGGAAATAAATATTATTCAGCAAAAAACATCAAATAGTTCAGCTTTTAAATTAATTGATCAGCAAGTCGTAGATAGAGAGAAAACGAGAGAAGTGGCAGCAATAAATACGGACTCCGCGATGGAACGGAGCATAATGAAAGCTGACCACAATTAATTTATTTTCTGACATGTTGTTGATGTCCATTTGTAGTTGTCGACGCTGAAGGTAAATAAAATATTTAATTAAATGTACCTCAGCAAATTCAAAGCATAGATCTGTGAAAAGAGAACTCGTTTGATAAATCAACTTTCAATCGGCGCTGAGTTCGTAACAACTTTACGAATCCTTCGTAGGCGTAAGAAACTGTAAATATTACCTTTATATACTAAGGGCCAGTGTCTGAATTCATAATTCCGCTAAGTAACTACTTAACTGTGGTGCTGTCTTAGTAAAATTTCTCAGAAAAGAGCGTGGCACAACGTTACTTAAGAATTTCCTTAGTGAAATACTCGTAACCGGCCCTAATCCGCTAACTAAATAAGAGCTTATTAAAAGTTGGTATTGAAATAGTGTTTAATGATTGTTTCAATCGATAATTTCGATCTAATACCAAAGGCTAGTAATAACGTCGGAGAACTGCAGACGTAACACAACGGTGCGAGTCACGCATATTTTAGCGCTAAAATATCAGACTTTGATAATGCGCGACTTGCGTCGTTTTGCGTCCTTCCTGATAGGAGATGACACCAAAAGAGGGAGAAAATGCAATATCGTTAATTGACCTCCCATTGTAATAAGCGATAATGGTAATAGTAGCAGAAGACTCGGTCGAAGTCCTAGGACCTTTTGAAAAAAGAAAAAGGCAAATCTTTCAAATGTGTTTCCCAAGTGGAATACACGATATCAGTTTCATTTCGGGTTCAATATCGGGCTGGTCTATCGCAGGCGCGCCGGGCGACTGCAAGATGTCGTGCAGTCTGCACTCTGCAGTTTGGGCCAATCCATTCACATCGAGAGCAAGAACAGGCTCCATTTAATAAATATTTTTTTCCTATACCTCAGCCATTTCATTTTATCCGTCTATCAATACTACCTACATTGAATCTTAAGAAAGACGAGCAACCGACGATGCGGGCTCTGTCTCTGCTCACCTTGATTAAGCTCTGCGAATCAGAGCGAAATCTTGCAGAATTCCGACAGAATTCAAGTAAGTGTATCCGTAAAACAATTTATTTATGTGTAGTGCTTACGAAGTCTTAGAAAAAATCTCAAGAAAGACTTGTCAAATTCACAGATGTATTTCCAGAAAAATCCATAGTCATTCTGTACTTTATGTACAACTGACGTGCCGAGTGTCAAGTATAAAATATATTTAACAATTTGTATTAAATGATTATGCCTCATTTATTGGCGCCTCTTCTTACCCGTCGCCGAGCAGGCACAATAGAGCGCTAACACCGTATCAATGGCGGACAATACCAAATTACAGTCCACACGTACCTACTCGTGTGTACAAATGGCGGTATTACTCCGCAATTTGTCTCGGGCTGCGGAATTACTGCCCGACGGAGCATCCGGTAGTGCGGGGACTCTGTCGATCTATTCGCACTAATATGCTCTGATGAGCAAGCTCTGTAGGTCTGTCCCTCACACGGACCACGAGAGAGAACGGTGAGGCTACAGCGTCGTCGGTCGACGGGACTATTTCGGGGGTCCCCGAATCAGCCGGCCCAATAATTGTTCGGCCGGTGATTACGTCGCCTGTCAATTTGCCGGACAGACAAATCTTCGCGCACGTCCCGCCTTGAGGAGTTGTAATTAAGCTATTGATGGAGTGCCCTGTGAACGTTAGAGCACTAAGCTCGAGAATACTAGATCAGTTTCGACGCTGTGATTGATGTGAGCTCCTATTTTAGATCTGGCAATCTCAGTCTTGCACTGCAGGTGTTAGGCTACATCAGATTCGTTAAACATTAAAGTTGTAAAATCTTATGGATAATAGAGACGTTTTGGATGTGACCAATCCGAATATGAATATGACCAATAACGATGTGTTCAAGATACTCAAAATATTTCTTCAATTTCTTAGTTACTCTTGGTCATGGTACGGTGACCAGAATACCCCCGTCACAATACGTATCTGTATGGTAACGCCTCTCGTGCAGTAGGCAGTAATGAGATCAGTGATGTGGTGGACAGCGGTCGCGTTATGTGCCCTGATACGGAGTGTCGCGGCAGCCGAGGCTGCGTCGCCCTGGTGGGGCAAAGCCGTCTTCTATCGGATGCTGGTCGACTCTTTCAAGGACGGCGACGGTGATGGGCTTGGCGACTTGATGGGTAGCGATCTACTTTCATATAAAACGTGTCAGATGACAGTGAGTTCATGTTAATCGTGAATCGCGAAAAAATGGTGTCGATAAACGTGTAGTTCTATGGGAGGTGGTTCTTTAGGCCGTTCGTTTTAGAATTAGATAGGTAATATTTATGATTAAAGTCAGAATTTAGAAATTCACGAGCTTGTCGGATAGGCAGGATGATAATGTTATATTTTATTTTAAACTGGCTTTCGCCCGCTACTCCGTCCACGTGGACTTTAGTTCAAAATTTTGCAACCCCGTTCACTCGCATAGGGGTTAAATATAGAAAAACGGCGAAACACGTGTTCAATCAATTGTGTTGAAGAGTATATATTTTAAGTTTCATGAAAATTAGACAACATTCTTTATACCTCCCATACAAAATTTGGCAACCCTTTTCACCCCCTTAGGGGTTGAATTTCAAAAAACCCGGTCTTATTCCTTGCCTACATTATATATATAGACCCTCTGTGCAAAATTTTAGCTTCCTAGGTCCAACGGCTTGGGCTGGGCGTTGATGAGTGAATGAATCAGTCAGTCAGGACTTTGAATTTTATTTATATAGAAGATAGATTTTAGTTTATATTTTATAAGAAGTCCACAAATTCCACTAAAACTCTCCTAAGATGGAGTTAAATATAGCTTATAACAGGAATTATTTTCGTAAGCCGGCCTTAACTCCGTATTAGACTGTTTTTGTGGAATCGATGCCGATGATATAAAAAAAATAGTATGGAGGGTTACAAATAACCTATGAAATTATTGTCACCGATTGAACCTCGGTCTCGCCATGTGCATTAAATAACTTTTGAAATTATTCGATTCAGTGATTAAATATGATTACTCAGATACGTTTGATGACCGTACTGTACCGTAAACTGATCAAACGTAGGTGGGTAGGTACGTAGGTTTGACCTGTGAAAGGTGTCACAGGTCACACCAGCTTACATCGCAGTTGCAAATTAATTTGAAATTGCCCGTACAAAATGATACGAATTCTATACGACCTTGTATTGTGCTGAGGTATGTGCTAATTAGCAGATTACACAGTTGCGGATGACCGCTAAGGTCGCAAATGCGATTAGGCGACAGTAATTTGTTACTGGTGTATGATTTAGTGAGCTGGAATTAGCAGTGACATTCTCAGAATGCACGTAATACAACAAAACAATGGATTGGCTGTTATTCACAAATGTAAACAAGGAAACTGTATGGTTATGTCAAGACAGTATCTAATATTGCAGGAGCAATGAAACAGCTAAGCTACGTGCGGGCGCTGGGGGCCGACGCGGTAATCCTGTCGCCCGTGGTGGCCAGGAGCACGGACTGTGCCAAGCCGGGCGTCGTCGACCTCACGGAGCTCGACCAGCGCTACGGAACCCTTGCGGCCCTCACTGCCCTCATAGAAAAGGCGAAAAAGATAGGTAAACGCCATAAATAACAAGTATTGTCGGCCTAATTAACTCTCAGATTAATTATACAAAAGAAACTTGCACAAAGCGACCGAGCCCGGTGATTCAGAGCCGGCGCAGCGGCGCTTCTCTTTTTACCCGGCTAGGAAGTTTCGCCAAGCGGCGGCGACAGTCAGAAATAATATTAATTAGAACATCTCGTTGCCAGAACTGAAAGTGGTAATAGCCGTGCCGGTGCAGACGATAAGTGCGGCCTCCGGTTGGTTCGGCGCCAGCGCCAACAGGACTGCTGGTTATGAAGACTGGGTTTTATGGAATGATGGCACAGCTAATGAACCCCCGCCGGTAAGTTAAAAAGACATAAAGCAAACAAAACGCTATACTTACGGGTGAACGAATTAATAGTCGAATAATAAAAGATACAATATATTTCATTCCTCAGGCAGAAGGCGATATACAATCCTGGATATGGCACGATGGCCGGTCATCATTTTGGGCTGCTTTTCACAACGAATCTCTCTTAAACCTATGCTCAGAGGGTGTCACAGCAGCTTTAGCTGCAGCCCAATGTGCCTGGCTGAGGCGAGGATTATCGGGTGTCTTATTCACACCAGACTATCCGATAGACCCGAGTTGTTCTGAAAAGCTCGTAAGAAAATTGGCAGCTGAGGCCATAAGCTGTGCTAGAGCTTCCAACCTCGAGACTCCGTAAGAAATATTATCCTGTTGTCAAGTGTCATGACTTCGAACAATTTTAATAAATCAGAGTTACATTTCCTCGGTCGGGCATTGGTTTACATGCCACGATATTGAAATTATAAAATAAATTAGTGTTATGATATCTTTAAAATCAGAAGTGTTGTCAGTAGTCAAAAGTAACCGTTTGTTAGGTTGGCATCACTGCGACATAGTATGGAGGAGTGCATCGATGTATTCTTGGTGGAGGAGAGGAAACATATCCCCACAGAAACGGATTGAATTACATAAATTAATTGAACCACAACCTTTTTCGTCAATTCCAGAGTTATCATGGTTGAATCATCTTTAAGCCCAGAATTAGCAGCGAGATATTACGCCGACGGCAGCATCGGAGCTAACACTGTAATAAGTACAGCAATGAATACGAATGAGAAAAAAACAGCTCCCGAACTAGCTCTGGCCATCCACGCTGCTTTGCTGAATGCGCCTTCTGATGGAGCACCTACTTGGATCGTAAGTTTTAAAACATATTAATATAATATATTTTAACATTTTAAACAAACTAGACAGCATTCAACAGTTTGTAAGTTTTAAAAACTATACCAAGTCACCTACATACCTGGTATGATAGCAGTATCATGCATGTCTATTGCAATATTATGCAATACCGCAAGGGCAATGATCACTGCTTTGCAGTTGTGGAGTTTTACAGGAAGTCCCACTAAGAGGCACTGGAACCTCTGCTTCAATACACCAAAGCACCGCTCTATAGTGTTCCTGGTTCCAATTTGAGCCTCATTGTACTGCTCTTCATGGTTATTTCTGGGGTTGAGCAGTGGTGTGAACAGGTATGGCAGTAGAGGGTAGCCCGAGTCTCCCAGTAGACGGCCTCTAAAATGGCCATCTTCAAAGCGTTGCTTTATATTGCTTTCATTGAAGATACGGCTATCGTGAGTACTCCCCCTCCATCTAGCCACTATGTCCATGATCTTGAGGATAGCGTCACAAACAACCTAGAACAGAATAAATAAAGTGTTCTCTATCTATCTATCTATCTAAATAATATTATATATGTAGGTATGCACATATGGTATGGTAAACAATAATTAAAGTAAATTAATCAGTTATATACTGAAGTATTTAGGTACCTGGACATTCAAGGAATAATAGCCTTTTCTATTTATATAATATTGAGCTTGCTCTCCACCTGTTTTTCTCACTTTTATGTCAGTGCAATCAATCGCCCCTATCACACCAGGAAAATTCTTAATTTGTCTAAATTTCGCCATCACTGACACTTACTCTTCTAAGGAAGCTGGCATCTTGATAAAAGTTGGAGCTTTGGCCGCAATAGCACGTGCCACCTTGGCGCAAATGCGACTGACTGTGGGCTGGCTAACCCCGTGTAGTTCCCCAGCATCGTCTTGAACCTGAAACATTTTATTATATTAGGACACTGGAAATACCTACTTTACTTCCATTTTAAACAGACAAGTTAGAAGATATTACAGAATTACAGGAGATTATAAGAAATGAGTGTGACTTACTTCACGTTGTCCCCAACAACGGATGGCGATCAGGACTTGGAGTTCTGGTGAAACGCCAGCACCTCTAGCATCCACCATGAGCTCGTCTTCCACCAGATAAATTATTTCCCGAATGGTTTCTTTGGAGAATCTGTAGCGTCTTTTGAATGTGAGATCTCGCAATAAATAGGGGTTTGCTCTTTTAGTATAAAATTTTCTCCGCCTTTGCGAATCTTCCGCTTCTTGCAAGCGGCCAATAAAATATATTGCGCGCAAAGCATTCATTTTTAATGTTTATATAAACACAACACTCCGAAAACACTAATGTCAATTTCTCGTTTTGAGGTTATAATCAGTATGTTATGGACACTATAAGAGAGATAAACAAGGGGACTGCGGTTGTTAGCTTAGCAAACCTTTGTTAATAGCTAATGAATGAAAATTCTTTGCGACGTTTGGAAATTGTTGTGTAGGGTGTTTTGTGGTGTTGTAACAATATTGTACGAAGGATAAAAAGTTGCCTGACTGTCAATACATCACAAAGGTTGTACAATTCTACAGTGGGAAATAGAATAGGTCGTTTTGTAGCAACTTTGAGTACACCTCGTTGTGCAATTTCGAGAGGTTTTAAAAAGGTTTTCGCCGCACCACCCCAGCATGGGATACAGTAAGTAACAATAGATTGGACGAGTGCTAAATAGGTTCTTTTAATTATATGAGGGGGAGCAACATTTCGGATTGATTTAAACACGTACATCAATTTACGTAGCCTAGATGTTAGAGCGTCAATGTGGCTTTTGTAGTTAAGATTATGATCTAAAGTAATACCAAGGTATTTGTAACCAAGGTAAAAATATCCCTATCCTATTTGCAAACACTTTACTCAGCTAAAGCCTAAAGCCTTTATTCCTGCTAACCTTTGTTGATGGGGTTAATGGATGGGGTAGTGCCGATATTTATTGGAAAAAGGTAGTAATTATATAAACATGAAACACATATTAAACAACATAAAATATACATAATATACCTACAATAAACACTAAACAGAATAAAGATGAAGCGAAAGTGATCTGTCCAGTGGATCGTGGCAAGTGGCACTCCCTGGTCTCTGCCTACCCCTGTGGGATACAGGCGTTAGCTTACCTATGTATGTTCTATTACAACTTTATGGTTTTGACCTGGTTCCGATTTGTATTCATCTACAGATTTACTTTCAACTTAGTGAAGAACTTCAGTCGAATAAAGTAACTGTCACTAAGTGACTTTACCAAGTTCAATAACTGCAACTCAATGACAAAAATTTCAGACCAGCTCATCGACAGAAAGTCGTCTAGCAACACGCTTCGGCAACGATATGGTGGACGCCATAAATATTCTGTCGCTCGTGTTGCCTGGTGCCGCGATTATTCAGCAAGGAGATGAGCTGGGCGCCGCAGACACCATCATGGAGTGGTCGTCTTCTAAGGAGATCTGCTGGCCGCTGCAACCGACTTCAAATGCCGCCCCGTTCGCCTGGGATGCCACAGTAAATGCCGGCTTCACGGCAGGCGAGCCCTGGTTACCGTTGGCTCCGAACTACCGCTACGCCAATGCGAAGACGGAGTTCAACAATGAAGGGAGCCATGTAGGGGTAGTGAGGGTCGCGGCAGCGATGAGAAAGTCGCCGGCCATTGGACCACATGCCGAGGTATTTTTAATCACAAATAAATCATATACCTAAATAACTATATAATCATCACCAGCCACAAGATGGACAGAGGATCTCATCCAGGTGGCAGGAAGACGCTTGGATGCTAGCCACTTCCACCCGGTCTTTTTGGAAATCCATGGAGGAGACCTATGTCCAGAAGTGGACTTCTTGTGGCTAAATGATGATGATGATGATGAAATAAATAAACAAAAATAAATAATGAGAGATTTGTTTTCAGCCCACTTTTGCTTAGAAACTTTATGCGACGCGACCTCTATGGCGTAGTAGTTAGTGCATCCGCTTACCATGCGAGAGGTCTCGGGTTCGATCCCGGCTGGGGATCGAACCCGGGAAAAAAAACTCCAGGTCTTGGATGTTTACATGTTTGTGACGTCGCTGTTTCTGGTTCCAACGACACAGGGTATCCTAGTGTGGGGCCAGAAGCAATGTATGTGCCTGTATGTAAATGTTTATGTTTATGTTTACACGTAAAAATGTTTAGAGCAGAAACAGCGAAAAACGTAAAAAACATACAGTTAATTTTACGTCAGTCAGTCTTAAGTGGATTCCACTAAAACACACTTCAGAGACGGCTTTATGGCAGAATTACCTTTTATAGACTGCTCCGTCTTAAGAGAGTTTCAGCAGAACCTACTTTTTCTAATAATTCTGGTAGTTCTGTTAAATGTTCTATGTTTACAGATATCCCGAATCGGTCAAGCGCTGGCAGTTCTAAGATGGGGAGGGACTGGCTCTTTGTTGGTTGTCTCTAACCTCGGCAAAGATCAGGCCGACGTTCAACTATCGAAGGTGCCTGGTCTCCCAGCCGAGATGACCGTGGCCACCAGCTCAGCGGGCTCCAGTATGGCGCCAGAGTCTCATGTGACATTAGACAAGGTGATGAAGTTGGCTCCCGGGGAAACGGTGCTGCTGGCTGGCGCGCCGAGACATTGCGGTGGTCCCGGGCCCGTTGATAAGATCACGACTAAGCTGACAGAAGGCTGGCAGAAAATCAACAAGTATTTTGGAAATATGTAAAGTTTTTCTGAACAAGCTGAATTAAATGTTTTAGTGCTTTTAGATTTGTACGTCATTTCTCAAATCAACGACTACTTGATTCCTGCAAAACGTATTTTTCAGTGCCGGAAATGAGTTTCATTCGCATTCGTTTTTTATTCATCATGGTATTTCAGTGACTTTTACCCAATTCAATCGTGGTGTCCCACATTCAAGTCATTTTATTGAAAACGCGTAAACGGAAGCTCCATTATTGATCACATAGTACGAGGCTCTATTCAGAAAACTAGAACGTAACCCGCCTCTATTGAGTCGTGTACAAAATTACACACACACAGCAGGCGGCACTACCCTATTTACTCCATTTCCTTTGATTGTCTTCGTGGCCTATATTCTGAACATGGATGGTAGAAAATACTAAAATACTTACAAGTAGTTTCTTAAATAATCGGCTAACGTGTTAATAGTTTAAATAACACTCGTAATACAGTACCAAATTGTTAACACAGGCAATTTCGTTTGTCGAATTCAGGGGTGCTCAATGACAGTAATATAAGAATATTCGAGATTAAAGTAATCGGACGAGCATTCTAGTTGAGTAAAACTAGAAACTTTGATCAATGTATGACCGAGCACGACGATGGATTACTGAAACCGACCCTCAAGCGCTCCGATATGAACACGAACTCAAAGTAGCCACACACACATGTAACATAAAAGGAACGCCCTAAATCAGACAGTTTAAATTACAAAGATATATTTACTAGCGGCAAAGCGTGTCTTCGGCGCGTCCCGGTGCCAGCGGCCGCTTTTGCGACCCGAAACCTGAGGAAATATTCGTAAAAGAAGGAAAGTGATGGTACTCACAGAACTTGCTCTTCTCTGCATGGCTGTAGCTGAGGAGCGCGGCCAGGAAGAGGAGAAGCGCCTCGCATCGCGCGCTCGCCCTCATCGCGGGGCGGCGCGGCAGGCTGGGGGCCCGGCGCGGCGCGGACTGCCGCCCGCCGCCTATCGACCGCCCCGCGCGCCTGCGCCCGCCCCGGCCAGGGTTGCCACCGCGCGCAGCCTCCGCGTCGCCCGAGGACCCTAACAAAACAAAGCTTATAGGAAATTGGGACGTTTGCTGGTTTCCGCGCAAAAAAAGGGCCGTTTGTCGTTTGAGTGATGGGCATTAATGTTTGGGGAACCCAGCTAATCAGTTGCAAGCGAACCTGAAATGGAAACGTTCCCTCTTCGGTATAGGTGATAATTTAAGTTATTGAAATATGTTACGAGTTCAGGCAACCCTATCCACGCCAACCCTGTTTCAATTTGAACCGCCTAGGTCAGCCAGACTTTTGGGGCTGAGTACGCTGACTCACCGAGCGCGAGCGAGAGGGAGCGCCCGGCCTCGCTCGCGAGCAAGCGAACTCTCGGCAATCTCGATCAGTGTTATTTAACTGACACACTGACACCCGCCCGCGGTTGACTACTGCACCGTGTCGCGTCTGCATACATAGGGAAATATGTTACGTCGCCTTCTTCGAATTTCAATAACGGGAGTCTGCGTGCATGTCATGCGGTATCATTTCAAGGGAAGATTGCACCACTTCGCGTCACCGTCTTGGCGGAAATCTAGCTCTTTGCTTGACTTGCTCTTTAGAAGTTCTACTGCTATAAGTACCCTATCAGTTTTCCAATACGGGCACAGTCAAATATTAACGGCATTTGATATCCACCCAATCGTAGTCCGAGAACAGCGACCTCAATGGTGGTTGATTAGGAATCTGCGGCGGTAGATCGGAGGTAATTCGCGAAGTCCAGCAAACGGCATTTCATTTATCGTGATCGGACAGTAAACTCGCGGTGTAAAAGTCATATAGAGTCACGGGCAATCTGTCTATTTCAGGAACAAAAAGAAAACGTTGTCCGCAAGATAACAGGCGGTGTGCTTGTAAAGTCATCGCAAGTCTCGAACCCGCGACGGGCGAGCCCCGAGCGCCGGCGGCGACTTGTCAAGTTGACGCTAGGAGCTAACCCATGCCACGGCGCCCACTCCACGCCGGCTCTCGCGCGGCCACGAACCTGGCTCGTGCACGATCAGGCCTTGATTCTGTTAGTACATTACAGTACGATGACAGAAACACGGTGCAATCATGTGATGTGACTTTTCGTACGATTGACGCCTAGAATAATATAATTCATACAAATGCTTGCGTTGACTGGAAGCGGCAATGAAACAGTTCATACAGTTGTCATTGTATCACAATGCATTAGCAGAATATAGGCCTAGAGCTTGAACTCATAAAACTACAACTTGGCTGTCTTCTTACACACCAAGACAGAGGTCGTGCATTCGATCCCCACTGGGAGTCGCCGTATAATTGTACAAATGCCCTCAGTCAGTGTATTTACATCACAGAACAGATTTGCATACTGTAATATTGTAAAATCTGTTTTACTTGCCTGGTTACCATAGCACAAGCTATCCTAGAATGGGACCAGGGCAAGCCATTGTGCTGTGTGGAAGTAATTATTTATTTACTATTTGCAATTATAAGCACTATACTTTTATAATTATACTACTTACGATATTTTTTCAGTCATTTCACCTCAAGCACCAAGAATACCGTTACAAACTAAAAAACGTATTGACAGCTCCGCAAATATCCCTCATTCTATATTTATGAGACCGATATCACCAGATGAAGTTAATAAGATTGTTAAAGGACTGAAGAACAAAAAAAGAGTTGGTTTTGATGAAATTTCCACAGAAGTCTTAAAGTTTGTATCAAATGAAATAGCATCTCCTCTGAGCCATGTATTCAATCAATGTATCACCAAAGGCATATTTCCAGACAAACTAAAACCAACAATTGTTAGACCATTGCACAAAAAAGGCGATAAAGTTAAGCTATCCAATTATAGACCTGTACCATTGATACCTATTCAATCAAAAGTCTTTGAAAAAAATATATATAATGCCATTACAAACTTTATTAACAAGCATAAAATATTGACTGATCAACAAAAAGGATTCAGAAAAAATATGACTATAAATATGGAAATTTATGACTTAATTAAATTTGCGGTGTCAAATATGGACATAAGGAAGCCTATTTGTGCCATTTATATGGACATGTCAAAGGCTTTCGACTGTGTTGATCATTGTATATTAATGGATAAGCTCTACACATACGGCTTGCGTGGTAACGTACATGATCTTATAAAGTCATATCTCAGTGACAGATATCAATACACAGAAATAACCCAAATATGTCAGCATAGGGCTCGGGAAATAAGTTTTAGATTGGAGCCTAGAAAGACTTGCTTTGGAGTACCACAACGCAGCGTATTGGGGCCGCTTTTGTTTTTACTGTACACTAACGACATGCCGAATAATGTACACCACCCCATGGTACTGTTTGCCGATGATAGCACAGTTCTAATAAAAAGGAATAATGATGTAGACTACGAGAAAGATGTTAATAGTACTCTCAGCAACATCATAGATTGGCTTACTAATAATAACCTGCTTATAAGGTCAAAGGCATTTGATTGTGTAGACCACAAAACACTGCTCTCAAAATTAAAACACTATGGAATAAAAAAAATTAGTTTAGATCTTCTAAAATCATATTTAGAAGGAAGGGTTCAAAAAGCAGACATAAATCGTATTAAATCGATCTATCTTAGGACCGTTCCTAATCCTGGTCTATGTAAATGATTTACCGTTTATGGTACAAAAAATGTGTGAGATAGTGCTATTTGCTGATGACACGTCACTTATTTTTAAAATAAGGAGACAGGAAAATAATCTTGACGAAGCAAATAATGCTCTCTCGCACGTTCTAGATTGGTTTACAGCAAATAATCTGTTGTTAAATTCAAAAAAGACAAAATGTATGAAGTTTACCCTACCTAATGTAAAATTAGTTGAAAATAACATTGTGATTGGAAATGAAAAACTAGAATTTGTTGAAGATACTGTATTTCTGGGCATCACAATCGATGCCAAACTACAATGGGGCCCAAATATTGTAAAATTAGCACATAGACTTAGCTCCGCAGCATATGCCGTGAAAAGAATTCGAGAACTTACTGACGTTGCAACTGCTAGGCTTGTTTATTTTAGTTACTTCCATAGTATTATGTCCTATGGTATACTACTATGGGGCCGGGCAGCAGACATTGAGACTATCTTCATATTGCAGAAGAGAGCGATCCGATTTATTTACAAGCTAGGTAGTAGGGACACACTAAGAAATTTTTTCAAAGAAATCAACATCCTAACAGTTGCAAGCCAATACATTTATGAAAATATTATGTACGTTAGGAAAAATATTAAAGACTTCGAAACACTTGGTAGCCATCATATCGTTAATACTAGGAATAAACATAAATTGTCATTTCCACGATTTAGACTTGCAAAAGTTAATACTTCCTTTATGGGGCACTGTATAAGGTTCTACAACAAGATACCCCAAGATATATTAGAGTTACCTCCAACGCGATTTAAGAATTGTGTTAAGCACACTCTTTGCAAAAAAGCTTATTATAAAATCAACGATTATTTAGAAAACAAGGACGTATGGCTTTAAATAGTAGTTTAATATTAAATTTAATCAGAGGATAAATTGTGTCTAGTGTTCAACACATCCAAGATATTGTTTTGTAAGTTTTATTTGTATTAGCTTTAAGTTGATTTGAGAAAAGATGGTCAGAGTGGATTTTTTTTTCGCTGCCTTTTTCTCCACTACAGACGGCCCCAAGGCAGCGGCTAACATTATACATAACTGTATGTACATTGACATTCAACAAGCAGAATGTAAATTCTTCACGTTGAAATAAATTTCTTATTCTGATTCTATAAATATTGACAAAACCAAGGTGATGCATTTTAGTCAAAAGGTAGAATATTTGAACCCAAATGTAAACTACAAGGGTGAAACAATTGAAGAAGTGAACCAAACCAAATTCTTAGGGTTAGTTATAGATAAAAACTTGACTTGGAAGCCACATTCAGAAGAAATCTGCAAAAAACTCTATAAATTCTCATACGCGTTATATAAGCTCGCTAAAGTTGTGAACCGTGACGCAGTGCTATGTGCCTATCACGGCTATGTAGCTTCCACGCTTCGTTATGGTATCATATTCTGGGGGAACTGTTCAAATAGAGAAATTATATTTAAATCTCAAAAGAGATGTCTTAGAGCAATGTGTAAATTAAAATCAACAGACACCTGTAAACCATATTTTAAGGAACTGAAGTTACTAACGTTTCTCTCTATGTACATTTTTGAAGTTGCTTTATTTGTAAAAACGAACCCAATATTGTTTACGAAAACTAATAGATTAAGAAATCCTCATAGGCTTCAAAATGTAACCTCAAAAACGGCTCTACTTAGTAAAAGCGTAATTGGACTAGCTCCAAAAACTTACAATAAAATTCCTAATAATATTACAAGCCTTAATGTTAATACTTTTAAATTAAAGCTTAAATCCATATTGATTGAGAAGTGTTATTACTCTATTGTTGAATATTTAAATGACAAGGAATTCTGCAAATAACTTTACAGAGCCACTGAGCCACTTTCTATAACATGTATGATAAACTTCAATTGAGACTTTTGAATTTGTTAAAGACATTAATTTGATTAACTATTAGAATTGCATGTTAGACTATAAGTAATGAAAATATTTGTATGCTTTTTTTAGCAGAATGTAGAGTACATAAATGTATTTACCAACTTATATATCCACCTACATTTTTGTATTTGTATTTGTATTTGGTCTGATGTTACTGACAATTAAGTTTATTACTGACAATTACTTGTATTACTAACTGTAGCTTTACGAAACAGGGCTTAGACTAGGGCATATCAAATATTCTAGGTCTCTATGGAATGAAGAAACATGTCAAGTGACCGTGAATACAAAACCCATAGTTATCTATTAAACGCTTCGTCGTTCAAATTTGTAGTTCTAACAGGAGAATGGTTGTTATTTGACACGATTTGGAATTATTTTAAGCGATCGCACTTCCATGTTATTTAAATCCTAAAATGATGTGAACTAGAGATCACATCGCCACAGATTGCAGCACGGACATCGCACGGGGTAGCGAGGTAAGTTACAGGGCTTACGTCAATGGAACGCAATTATTTAGAAAACTACAAACAGCGTTGATAAAATAGCCACTGCCGTGCTAATATCACTTTATTAAACCCCCTTATTTAAGTCCCCGCAATTGTGGATCTATCATTGTCGTTATAATGCACTAGCAGTCAGTGTTATGGAGCTACTTGCAATCCTCCGGTATATTTACTGAGGCAATCTTCATCTAAAGTTAGCAGTTCTCAGCCAGGAGATCAACTTTTAAAGTTGCGTAAAGATTTGGGCTGTTTTGAGGCGTGAGCTAAACAAAGAACTGTCGTTATTCTTGATCGACCGAAAACTAAGAGCACGAGCCTCAATTATTATTGAGGCTCTTTATTACCGGAGTTCTTAATCAATCCGCTCCTCTTGCCGCCTGGTTTCCCGCTTCAGCTCTAATTGCTTGGCAATCGCGGAGTACTCGCAGGCACTCGTCTGAAGTGGTGCTCCAGTGTATCTGTAGAACCCTTCAAGACTCGAGGTAGGTACATATCTTTTGGACGAGGCTTCAGAATCCGATATGAGCCGGGGATTGGCCTGGATTTACGGAGAGCTCCTGTCTCTTAGATGTTTAATCTCACCTTTTTAAGTAAGAAAGGTGGCTGTAGCAAATCCAGTATCGTGATTCGATAACTCACGCAACACTGATTTGCAACAATCGTGCACTGTTAACAGTAACGCAATCCCTAACACAATTCCCTGAGCGCTATATCGATTAATTACCAAATCAATCAAGATAAAAGTAAAAGAAAAATTAGATAAAAAGCGCGAAGGGCCAGGATCAGCAGAGGTCTCGAATACCAGTGTGCCCAGGGACGGGGCGGGCATCGTCGAGGTACCCCAGACCACCGCTGATGATAAAAAATCCACGAAATTACGCTCTGCTTCGGCGCAGTACGTTTTGTTTCCGCCTTATCAGCTTATCACTGATAAATTACGGAAACCTAAGCCACGCGTCACCGTTGATAAGTACGATTGTGACTGCTGCTAATTGTTATACACGGATTTCAGTTTGTTGGTAAAGGGCAGGGCCCAATAAAATTTCTCTGTGAAATTATCTGATAACACAATCTCTGTATGTGCATAAAATGTAGAGCATTTATTCACTGCACGCAGGTGCAGTCATTCAAAAGTGCATTCCTCTGAATGAACGGTAATAGCGGATCATGTTAGCGAGCTAAATTAGTTACACATTCAGGATGATTTAGTGCCATGATTAGTTAAGCGTCCATTGCATTTCAAACATTACAAATGCCCGTTAGTTTCTCGCTCGCCGTGAAATCCACATTGCAATTGCGATGCAGGTAAAGAGTGTATGTAACTGTAAAATGGAAAAACTTTGTTCTAAAACGGTTATTGGCACCCAAACTAGGATTCCTAGTGCTAGGGGTAGCTAGAACTATTGAAGAGACTCGAGCTGACTATTTCTAGAAAATCGGTGAACCATCGGTTTGCGATTAGTCCTTCGCTGTACGACAGGGTGTACCTTTTGTTTAAATTAGCACAAACATCAAATCGCAGAGCAGCCTAGTAGCGTCGGCCGTCGGCTCTAAGTTTTGGGGTAACTTCAAGGTGCATTCGTTCACTTTGTGGCCTTGAGACCAAAGAGAGTTGTAAATCAAGCCTCAAGTCGATCAACATCCTTACATTTCCCTATCTCTGCATACCTACATGTAATGGCAGTTTTCGTAAAAGTAAATCCATCTCTTTGCAAAGGTCCCCCAAATCTGCTATGGACCAATTAGATTACAATACAGTAATAAGCTCAGCCTTCCCAAAGTGCAAATAGCTTTGATGTCAAAAAGCCTTTTTTGTACGGCACCAAAAATTTACAACAAACTACATGGTGAGGTGAAAGTAATTAATATGTCGTTTTAAAATAATCTATGAAAGTTTTTTACTGAGAAAGGTTATTATTTTAAATAATCGTTTCACAACTGATCTGGTCGGCTGGGGAAAAAATCTAATATAAACTTAAAAACTATGTAATTTTGACATTTCTTTCATGGCATTACTGTACAATGCCAACAAGTTCAGGTAGGCAAAATTGTAACGAACTAATTAATTGTAAATCTTGTTCCCCATTTTTTTTGTTTTATTTATTCACTTACTAACATTTATAGTTGTATTTTCAATAAAATTGAAAGACAGGTTAAAATATTCTCATTTTTCTAGGTAAATTTATTAAATGTTACTACTAAATTCACCACTAGCGCCGCTACCAACTGAACAGATAAGATGGTGGTACTGTATGTATAATGTATTACGTACCTACCTACTATCGTATTTTGACATCTATTGATTTTTGTATATTAATTTCTTAATTTATTATGCATGTAGGACGCCCTCCAACCAGGTGGGATGACGATCTGCGAAAAACTGCAGGCAGATGCTGGATGCGGCAAGCTGAAGACAGGGCGCTCATTAGGGGAGGGCTATGTCCAGCAGTGGACCAGATATAGCCTGATGATGATGATTATGCATGTTCATGCTGAAACATATTTGTATACCTATACGTGCTTTGGGTAAAACATATAGCGCTCTCAAATATACTGTAAGACCTTTATTGTAAACACACATAAGTTGACAAATAAATATATTGATTATTGAACTAAAACGAGCGAATGCTCGTTCAAGCTCTGCGAATCAGAGCGAAAACTGGGCCTTGATTCTGTTAGTGTATTAAAGTACGATGTCTGATACGCGGTCGGGTCACGTGACGTGTTATTTTCATGCCATTGATACCTAGATTGTTTGATATATTATGTGCGCGCGTAGATTTGAGCCGGCAATTAAACTAAATCGCCACGTTCATGCAGTTGGCATTGTGCTACAATGCATTAACAGAATCTATCTAGCCGTGGTCGGACACTTCCGATAAATATCTAGTAAGTGGATCCGCATAATATGTTACAAAATATGTCGATTGATTGATCGATCGACCAGGAATGCAGTGGCAAGTTGATCGGCCGCGACCGGGCTCAAGTCACTCAGCGCAGTTGTACATACTTCTTTGAGAGCCTGCACCGACGTCACCCGAGCGGGTGAGCGGCGAGTGATGACGACGCGCACCGATACAAACACAACTAGGAAAATCAGTGTTACAGACTTTCTCTATAAATAGCAAATTGAATTATGGGGCAGTGCGTGCCGCCGTCTAGCACAGTGCGGGGGCAATCACACGCGGCAGTCCGGTGCAATACAATTACCGTGGCGCATCGCTTGCACCGCGCGCGGCATATTTTACGTAACGCGTCGTGTTGTACAATTAATCAAATCTGAGTTATCGGTCCGGTCGCGTGCGGCCGCGGGCGGCAGCGCGAGCGCATTGAGTGCAGCGCGGCCGAGGCGAGCGCGCGCCATGAGCCTGCTGCCGCCGCGCGCGCCGCCGCATCTCATCGAGATCGTGGAGCCCGACCCCGCCTGCTGCCCGCGCGCCTCCCTCCCGCCCGAGGGCAACGTCAAGCAGCGCAACTACCGCCAGCTGAGCGACAACATTCGCGCCTACACCCCCACCGGCGACATCCACACGTCGCCGAAGAAGAACAAGCTAGTGTCACGGTTCGACGTGTGCGCCAACATTTCGCCCCCGCGAGCGAAGATCCTCGAGCTGCTGAGGCCGGAGGACCCCGGGCGGGATGCGCTGGAGGCCATCGTCCGGCCGGCGCCCCGCCGCGGCCTCGTGCGCCCTTTGGACGACGACACGCGGCGCTTCTTACAACGTGCACTATTATCGCCGAGTCCGCAAGGCTTATCTTTGGCCAATACTCCTGAACCTCACGGACTTTACGGACACTCGCCTGAGCCCGCACACGAGGAACGACGTCCGGATTACAGAGTAAACAGCCCGGATCACAGAGAAGAATATCATGTTCACAGATTGGAGTGTCCGGAGCTGAGAGTGGAATCTCCGGACGATTCGAATAGTCCGAGCAGTGGCACAGAGCGATCCCTGGCTGAGGAGTTGAGAGAGGCGGAGTTCGGTGGTTTCGGTGGCTGGCGGTCGCCGTCGGCGGGGTGGTGCGAGGAAGATTCGGGGGGAGCGGAGGAGCGGGAGCGACTCGGGCGGCTGGCGCTGGCGGTGGAGGAGGAGGAGGCAGGTGGCGGGCTGACGGCGGCGGCGCGGCGGCTGGACGCGCTGCTGGCCGAGTCGCGGCTGCTGCACCAGCAGCTGGCGGGGATACAGGAGGACATGCAGGTGCTGGCCCGCCGCCTCGCGCCGCCGCCGCGCCGCTGGTACCGCCCCCCGCCTCGCGTGCCGTCAAGCTTCGACGCTTCTCCGCTCTATTTCCTTCAATTTCTTTTCTTGGAGAAGGACGTTATCGGGCTCGCTTGTTTCGGTTGGCTTGGCGTGTAAATATTATTGTTTGTACGATTAGGCGGAGTCGCGCGTGACTAATAAATAGCCCGTGAGATTATCGGTCTGCTTGTTGATCGATGTCTCGCGCGTAATTACACGAGGCGTTGAATCCACGCACACTGTAATGGACCAAGTAATTTCCAATCCGGTATTCAAATTCCACACGTTTCCTTCTAAAATAGCAGCACGGCGGGCGGCGCTTATTTATCACTGCACTGACCTTTGTACATGCCTTTAGCACGCTTCATGTACCTACATACATTGCAACATGTTTAGAAATGCCACTTTCAAATTACTTAGTAACAACTAATTGCGTTTATAATTAGAATTAACTTGTTTTAGAGGACGATAAAAGTCGTCAAACTCCCCGAAGTTTTAAGTTCTTGCTCTAATAGTTAAATGATCATACCATACAACACTTTACGAACCTTACTTGTACAATCAGTGATTCTTAAACCCGTTTTGTACCGTAAATAAGTTCTCATAATATAGGTACACCGAAGTTTGGTTTGACAAAAAACTCTTATATCGTACACAATGTTAGTACCTTTAGAGTATGTACCTTCCTTGGTTGATATACGAACGTTTGTTTTGTAGACTATTCAAGAGCAAGTAGCACCATTAGACGAAAGTTCTTAAACCCTGTCCGTAACGTTGCAGACGTCATCAGCGCGCGCGGGGCGCTGCACGGCGCGTGCGCGGGCGCTGGGAGCCGAGACTCGAGCCCTGCAGTTCCTGGACGACGTGGTGGCTCTACTGCGGGGCGACGTGGCCGCGGCCGGCCGCGCGCGACGCTGGCCCTTCGCCCTCGGCCCGCGGCAGCCGGACAAGAACTACGTAATTTGAAGTGAGTAAAGCTGCAGCTAAAGTGGACTAAGGTAGTTCCAGCACGATAGGCCATCAACATGTGACGACGTTAGAACCAGAGTGACCTAAGTGATACATAGGCTGCTACTTATGTATGCGGAATCTGGGATTCCAATAATTTTAAACGCAATGTCTGAACTCTATGGTCAAATTCGTTCTTTTTTTAAATACTGGCCGCTAATATTTTTCTCTTATATACGTTAGTGTTTTGTTTTTGTTGGGTTTAAAATGTCATATCGCTGAACAAATGGAACTCACTCGTGAAAATATTCGTGCTATGATTTATTACGATTTTCGACGTGGTTTAACGCAACAACAGTGCGTAGATCAATTAACTTCGACTTTTGGTGGTGAAGCTCCATCAAAAACGACTGTGTATCACTGGTTTAGTGAGTTTAATCGCGGGCGCAGTAAGCTCACGGACGAAGTTAAAGAAGGTCGCCCGAAATCGGTGGTTGTGCCACAAAATATTGAAGCTGTGCGTAAACTAATAATGCAAGACCACCATGTTACGTATCGCGAGATAGAGGCTATTCTGGGCATATGTATGACGAGCATTCATAGGATATTACATGAAAATTTGTCTGTAAAAAAAATTTGTTCGCGTTGGATCCCGCACAACTTAACTCAGGATCAAAAAGATGCTCGCGTCGAATGGTGCAAGAAAACCTTAAAAAAATTCAACGGAGGCGACTCAAAATCTGTTTATAATATCTACACAGGTGACGAATCCTGGATCTGCGCGTACGATCCCGAAACTAAACAACAATCAACAGTTTGGGTGTTTCAAAATGAGCCGAACCCTACGAAAGTGGCTCGTGCAAAAAGCACTGTAAAGCAAATGGTGGCCTGCTTTTTTGGTATTAATGGCCATGTGGCTACAATACCACTGGAGAATCGCAGAACGGTTAATTCGGAGTGGTACACGACCATTTGTTTGCCGGAAGTATTTGAAAAAATACGCCAAAACAACCAGCGACGCAGAATCATACTTCACCATGACAATGCCAGCTGTCATACATCTCAGGAAACAACTACATTTTTGGATGGTCAAAAAATAGAATTGATGGGTCATCCACCGTACAGCCCTGATTTGGCTCCCAATGATTTCTATTTATTCCCAAATGTAAAGAATAAATTACGTGGTCAACGATTTTCGACCCGTGAAGATGCCGTAGATGCGTTCAAACAGCACGTTTTGGAGATACCTCAATCAGAGTGGAAAAAGTGTTTTACAAATTGGTTTCATCGAACGCAAAAGTGCATCGATCATAGTGGATAATACTTTGAAAAATAATAAAAGCATATTTAGCCATATACATTTGTTTATTTTTTCTATTCCGCATACATAAGTAGCAGCCCTCGTACTATTATCAATAATGAGGTTGTTACAATATAGCATAGAAAAATCATAAATATTTCATGCCACACTAATCTAAGTGCTCCTCAGCGCTAACTCCATTGAGAGATCACAACATCTCACAATACAATTGGTGCGCTCTGCAAAGGGAATTGCGGCATGGCGAGACGACAGTGTCAAGATGCGCCAGATACTAGGGTTACCTCACAATTTATTAAAAGTTCATATAAAGTTGTTAGTGATCTTATTCTAGTGTTATTGCATATTCTAATGATCCCAGACTCAAGCTGGCCTAAGATGACAGGCGTAGTCTCTACTTTTGTCTACACTTATAGACTCGTGTGGCTCTTTCTATTCTAGCCTATAAATGCATATTCTAATGATCCCAGACTCATGCTGGCCTAAGATGACAGGCGTAGTCTCTACTTTTGTCTACACTTATAGTCTCGTGTGGCTCTTTCTATTCTAGCCTATAAATAGCATCGCATTAACGTTTCGCTCGAAGAAGTAGACAAAAGTCGAGTCTACTCCAGTCAAGTTACGAGGATTTGTCACCTCGGACGAATTTACTATAGTTTTAAATTCCAAGTCAGATTTTTAAATTCCTCCTTAATAGATCGAGGCAGGGGATGCTATTAGTCAGCGTGTAGCTGAAAATATCGCGGGAAAGCTGTCACGTGCTTGCCGGCTCATTAACAAAACGAGCTGGCGTCAGGTCGTGGCTGAGCTCAACACCGCGGGCACGCCGCCAGCGCTGATGCTATGTCACCAAATGTTGGTCCCGTTTCAGCAATTTTAGGGGAAGGTAGAGAACTAGAGACTATCGAAGTTCGAACTCTCGAAATATCAACGGCTTATATTTCGATTTGTGTTGCAAAGTAGCCCATAATATAATTCAGAGCGCCATTTTCAGTCGACAATAATGTACCACTATGGGACTAAACTATCAAGGAAAACGTCTTTTATTATTTTAAGTTCCTTGACTCGAACATAAAAATCGGTCAAGTGCAAGTTGGACTCGCGCATTGACTGGTCTGTACCACCATAAGAATATAATAACTAGTATGTATTTAGCAATTATTGCAAATGTGTTTACCTTCGTTCAGTTTTAGAGATACTTACCCCCGGTTTCTCGAACGCTAACAGTCTGTTAACAGCTGTCAGTTGGTAAAAGTGCATCATACAAAAAGAAACAACTGACAGCTGTTAACAGTAGATTAACAGACTATTAGCTTTCAAGAAACCGAAGGTGAAGCCGTTTCGGAGTAGTTCGATAACAAACGGTGTGATACGAGGTGTTTATCTGTTAGCGAAGCCTAGTTTGATCATTCGGTGTACCTCTTAATTTTTTTTATTTCTTCTTACTTACTAGTTGGTCAATTAGTAGCACTTATGGAGTGACAATTTCAACTTCAACTAGATACCGATTACGATTCAAGAGATAGAATCCTTAACATGTAAGAAACACGTAATACAGACAGTCTGAGACACAATCAGCGTATAGGGTCGGGTCTAGTTGGTGCCCTTCCAGTAAGGAACCCTATAAAAACAGGCCCTTCCTAGCGATCAATCCGAATTATTACAAAAATCGCAACATTTAAAGCTTTTTTCTTAGAGGTAGAATTTGATTTTTAAATTTTCTATTTTATTGGCATCTGACTTTGGTGTTTCATTGCTGCTTCATGGTACTGAAACATCGAACCCGCTTAATTTAAAACGTTTAGCAAGAGTCTACATTCAAAACTTTTATGTTAAAAAAGATTAAAGATATTTTATTCAAGAAAACAATTATACATTCACCTTACAATTATACATTGACCTTATGGCTAAGGGAGGGGTGGTACCCTGCTCCCTAAAAAAGTTAAGAACGTATGGTTTAGGATAAGCAGTGCTCTTCCGAAAAACATTTTACATTTTGAAGGTCAACAGGCATCAATTACTGTGTAGTATAGTAAATGTAACAGAGAAATTTTAAAGTTAAATAAAAACCTAAATCGAAACAAAAACCTAAACGTTATCAAATTAGTAATGCAAAAAACAAGAATGTTTATTTGCGTGTGCGCTGTTTGTGTATGTGTGTGTGTGTGTGTGTGTGTGTGTGTGAGTGTGTGTGTGTGTGTGTGTGTGTGTGTGTGTGTGTGTGTGTGTGTGTGTGTGTGTGGAGTGTGTGTGAGTGTGTGTGTGTGTGTTAAACTACTGATTGATAATGTACGTATAAAACCTACAACAATTGTGGATTTAGATAATTTTCTGTGGAATTTTCGGTTACTTAGCTTAAGAAGCGCTAGATTGAAGCGTTGATGGGTAAAGTATGGGTAAACAAAGCGACCGCCCGCCTTGGTGTGAAGGCTCTACGAACTCTAACTACAGTTAGACTAACTTCAACTCTTCTTGGCTTATTCGCGCACGATACCATCAAATACATTAATTTCCACGTAAAGAATTCAGTTTGCTGACTGTCAGTGTCCTATGTTAGTGGTGCCTTCGGGCCATATTTGTAGTGGAGAAAAAGGCAGCGGGAAAGAAAACTCCACTCTGACTATATTTTCTAAAATACAGCCACATTACCGTACATCGACCAAGGCCTCGATTCTGTTAGTGCATTACAGTTCAATTACAGTTACATTGGTCGGGTCATGTTTATCAATTTATCATATTTACAGACATATTTATCAATTTCATTTACGCCTAGAACTACGACTACGCGTCCGCGCGTCGTTTTGAAGCGGCAATGAAACGAAATCGACGTAGTCGTGCAACTGTCATTGTACTACAATCATCATCAACCCATTATGTCCCCACCGAGGGGCACGGGTCTCTTCCCTGAGGAAGGTATAGGCCATACTCCACCATGGGGGCCAAGTCCGGATTGGTGGAGGCTTATAAGACTAGTGGCTGGTCTTACTGTCAGAAATTTTCAAGCCGCCCTAATTCCTCTACTTGGCTTAACGACTGCCATCTATCATCGGCAGCCGGCACCAACTGTTTAACGTACCTTGCAAAGCACGGAACCGCTCGGAAAAATGCCACTAGACGGCGACCCATCCATGGACTGAACGCGCCGTATGTTGCTTGACCTTGTACTACAATTTACTACAATGCTACAAATTAGTGTAATATAGGCCCTGTATTACAATGTATTAGTGGAATTTAATAAACGTAAAAATAGCTATGAGATTTACGATATTGTATACTTTATACAAAAACTATTTTATAAAATGTATGATTGTTTTCTATCGGTGGCGCTAGTTGCCTCCAAGTAACCCCGAAGTCAGTACAAACAAAGTAGATATAAAAGTTAGACCGTGCATGACCAAAAAGCTAAGACTTGAGTAGTTAGTAGACAGTAAATGAAATAACTTACTATTCCTGCTAATCTGGAGTAGCATTTTCATGTGAACTGTGTCGATTCGTGGAAGCTTATATCCTGAAATAAAAAATAGCAACTGTTGAGTCTGTATTTTTTTTCTGGCCAAGTACAATAAACAATATATTATCTTATTGGTTAGGTACATGACACACACATTCAATAAATGGTAGTCACCGTCTACACTGCGACTGCATGCGCTGAACGCAGCACAACGCTGAGCTAGTTGCCTTTTGTGGCAACCTAGACACAACACAGAATGTATTTGATAAAATGTTTCATAATTAATGTGTTCTTTAGTGCAGGGTTCCGTAGAAAGAGAGGTTTTTATCTGCTTTACAGAACTAACAACTTCACCATAGTAATTTTCAATGGATTTTGTACGAAGTTTTCCTTTTAGAAGTTAGTCGTCTATTACTCGTTAACTTGTAAGTTCATTATAAGAGCTTGAAATCGCCAAGCCGCGGTGGGCACCCGTGATTAAGCCCATAATGTACTCTCTCTGAGACAAGGCCTGTGCCATATAGTGCAACGAATATAGGCTGCTTACAAATATGTACTAATTAATGAATATTTTCGCGTTTCTCCAATCGACCGTTTAGGTAGGAGGGGAAGGGACAAGGACACTGCTTGTGGCACTGTTCCGATCCCAAGCCGCGGCCATAGGGCGGGCAGGAGGGTCAAATATAGAAGCTAAGCCATAGATAATATCTATGGCTTAGCTTCTATATTTAACTCTAACCCCCTTATTCATAAAAAAATTTAAGCATTGGTTAAGTAAACAACTGATTAAATGTCATGCTGTCCTTGACAGATGTCATTGAAATATAAAAGACAACATGACAATTAAACAGTTGTTTACTTATCCAATGCTTAAAACTTTTTATGAATAAGGGGGTTAGAGTTAAGTGCAATATGGGCTCAAAATCCGGCTGAGTTTATGTTGTGTGTTATGTTTGTAATGTCGCTGTGTCTGGTTCCCACGACACTGGATATACTAGTGTGGGGCCAGAAGCAATGTATGTGCCTATATGTTAATGATTATGTTTATATAACGCTAGGTATAGTTCGCAACAAACTGCCACGCAGTTTGAGGAATGATTTGTTAATTTAAGCTATTTATCAACTCTAATAAATTAATTTGAAAAAAGTGGAAGGAGGTCGTGTGTTTGATTACCACAGCGAGCCAATGATTTCATTAAAACGAAAAATAAAATATTTTTGTAGATAAGATAATTTAAAGGGGCCTCCAAATCCTCTAATTTACACCTCATCGGGACGGGCGTGTACCTAAAAAGGCAGTTACGTTACGCAATTTGGGGCCGACGACTGTTGCTCCGTAACAGCTGCAGTTAGCGTTACAGGTTTAGTTAATTATCGGAGCTCGGGCTCCGTACCGGGCAGGGCGCAGCCCCGCCGCCGCCGCCGCCGCCCCGTTACTCAACAATCACGACATTTACTTATTGAGGAACCGGGATACTGCGCCGACTTCAGCTGAGGATTTCATTGAGTCGAAGGAACCCTGAGATTGCTAGCGAGAACAAAGTTGGCCATGCTACTTATTTTTAATGTAATATGTTTTTTTTATACTTACTTACTTACTGCGATGGCTCAGCGACCCGAAGTGGATCTTGGCCTCCGATACAAGAAGTCGCCACTTGTCTCTGTCCTGCGCGGTCTCCTGCCAGTCACCGGCCTGGAGCCGGTTTTTTTTATAATTATTTTGAAAATATTGAACATTTCCAGAAACTAATTTCGGTATTTTTGAGTTGAATTCGTTATTTCATTATACCAGTGTGGGGCCAAAATTGTAAAAGTTTATGTTTATTTTCGTTATTGTTTAAATCTGTAGCATGGCCAATTTGGGTACAGTCGCATTCAGGTTCCTAAAGTCTGCCAAATCTATGCATAAAATAAAAGAGTAACTTTTGAGAGATCCTGCACAGTGAAGGGATTTGAATAAAGATTTTAAATAACATAACTAAAATTAATTTTCCTTTTATGCTGCTCCTACAAAGGGTCGTTCGTAGCAAGTGGCAGTCCCTGGTCTCTGCCTACCTCTCTGGAATTCAGGCGTGAGCCTGAATGTATTTATGTTATTTTACGAGTACGATAAATTACAGCGTAATGTTTTCTGTATTTAATTATGATGACACTAATTCAAACATGATATTGTGACATAATATTCAGGAAAAAGGAAACAAAATAAGACTTAGTTATTATTGATGAATAGTTTAGGTATGTATCAATTTTACCTCTACGAACAACGCACAGACACGTACGACTCAACAGGAATCGAACCCATAACGTGTGTCAAAGCAATCAACGCTAGACTAACGAGAGAATAAAATTATAGGTGTATGTTGGAAAAAATTTACGTCTAGATGTTAGTCACGTAAGCACGCTTACTGCAGAATAAAAGTTTGGATAATATTTGGCTGACCCGGCCGACCAATTTCTTTTCTAGTCCCGCGAAAAAGCCGTTCATTCGTAAATGCACAACCATGCAGAAATTATGAAACAAAATGATGAATCTGTTTCGGTACGTCGAATTACAAACAATACACAAACACCGCAATCGAATTACACACACATTTAACACCACGGCGACAATAATTTCATAAAACGCGTCAGCCGAATCGATTGGCGCGTAATACGCGAATGAACGCGCTTTTACTTCTCAATTGAGGTTAACGAGTGAAACTGAACAACTCGATTAACGGCCAGTTATTTCAGTTACCATTATGATAACGCGCGGACATTTCATGCGGCGATTCAGCGCATGAAAAGAATTTTACCCGAACGCCATTTTGAAGTTGCGCCATTTGAATACCAATTTATTTTAACATGGATTTATTGGTGTAACGATCCGGCCATTAATTAGTTGGAATCTTTCACAGCGTATCATTTTATGCAAAGAGGTGTTATAATAAATTACTCACACGTGAACTTCAGCGAGGTTTTGTGGAGAAATGTTAGGTAAAGATAGAGCAACGTACTGTAAAGTACCTAGCCTGGACGTTGATGTGTTTAGTAATGAGAGTATATCGTATTAATTTACTGTTTGTTGTTCCAGAATACGCGTAGAGCGTCTGTGGCCGATAACAGCGTGACCCCTCCGATGCGACCTCTCCAATAAACAAACTCAATTTTATAATACTAATCACAGCGTCCAGTCGAGAGCATATCGACGTCTTCATTTTAGTGCAAGGTCAGCCGTAATGTAACTGTGTAGAGTGCGTGTAAAGGTTGTTGTGCAGTTACTGTCCGATTTTTTACGACAAATACTACCAGAATAAGTAGATATCTATAGGAATACTTACCAACCAATTTAATTTCTTTTATTTATTCATTTGTCTTATCGACAGTTTCAACCACGAACTCGAACATTCATATATAGAAAACAAGGTAACTCGTATAAAAACTGGGAAAACAATTATATTACACTTTTGTCGCAAAAACACGAATAGGTACTTTAGTTAAATATTATTCTCTAAATTACTGCTACACTGCTATTTAGGGCAGGTAGCTCAGAGACTAATAATTAATGTATTATACACCACCACAGTCATGATTTTGTTATTAGTTGAGATATGGGATGTCTTTTATATTTGTAAGTGTGAATTAAATGTTTACGAAAGCCGTAGCTGTATTTCCACATTTATCACCTCATATTCCAATTGCTCGTCACTAACAATCCACCAACGAGATAATTTTCGCAAACAATAATCGTGTCGCAATCCATTTAGCATTTACCAAACACGGTCCAGCGTGTTTGATAGCGACTATAGTTCATTACATTCACCGACGTGCATCTAAACAGAGTAATTTGGTGGTGCGTCGGGCCCCGTGATTAATGTGGCCCCCTCGGAGGGCCTGGCTGGGGGCCGCGGCCGGGGCGCGACGCGGACGAGGCTAATCTCTGCCGGTGACAGAGTGACGGCTCCACTTGAACCACGCCGATCCGACCTTCCGCTTTCTCATGCTCCTCCAATTACACATTTTGTTATGACTCGCGCATTACTTGCACCACAAGGAGAGGCCTGTTTACTTAGCAACACATTCTACACGAATGTGGCTCATGAGGTCGCTATAAATAAGTTTAAGCCTTAGGTTGTAACTCATTACGCCCCGTAAAGTTTAACTTCCGCAATTGCCTTCCGTGACGGGGTGGCATTTGGCGAAATTTCCCGTCCCCATTTATTTAGCAGACGGTATCGTCGCAGGGCTCCATCTCAGTCGCGTGTTCGGTTACCTCGCCTAATTGCACGGAGCCCGCACAGTGTATCGGCCGCGGCGGCCGTGACCACCGCGCCGACAGCGTCCGTGCCAGCCAGCCCGTCCTGCCCGGCCCGGCCCGTCCCCAGCGCCATGCGACTCTCACGTCAGACCCCGCTTTCATTCCGCGATGTGTTTTCTTTGTGTTGATTTTCAGAAGTTTCTTATATTGGTGTTGTTTGATGTGGAATGGATTTGCTGTTGCGTAAAGAGAAAAGTTTCACTCAAATATCTTGGGAACGGTGTAGCCCAAACATCGAGTTACCTACCCCGCGAGTTATGAAAAGTATTAGGTATGTACGCGTTTACCCTTTTGTACAGCGAATTGAAATTAAAATTCAAAAATTGCCTGAATATTTTACGGGACATATGCATGATAAAGCGTACTTTTAAATCCGCCCCTGAGGGGCGCCGGCGCCGGCCCTTGGGCGGCCGCGGCCGCTCGGGGAGAGAGCTCATCAAAGAGCTAATGCGGACCTCAATTATTTACATTTCAAACCGGACGCTTTCCGTTTCAGCCGCGTAATCATGGAAATATTGCACAGCTACCTAAAGCCCGAGCCATTACACATTAATGTGTGTTTACCGAACTAGGTTAGAGGAGTCAAGCTTCCCGGAATCGGCAGTGTGTCAAGGCTCAAAGGCGAAAAGCAAAGGACATATGAGCGGGGATTGTAGAGCTCACGACGGTATAGATAGAGAAATCCTTTACCCGAATAGGTAAGGCAGGGACGAATTATTCCTTATTCATTCTTTATTACAGTCAAGAATCTGTAATCCTTGTCGCGGCTTAGTTAAGTGGAGGTGCGATCCGTAGTAAAAGAGGGGCATCCAGAGGCAATAGTATAATATGTTTATGAGGTAAAAGAAAGGCACCTGGGAACAATGCAAACAGAAAGTCTTAAATAAGGTCTAAAAAAATAAATATACAAATACATTAGGAATATAAAAAGAACACTTACATAATAATAAAATTGTGCCTTTCGTATATTTATTAAATGATTCTTTTGGATACAGATATGGACAACAGATAAATACGGTTCGTTATAAGAATAAAGAATGACATTAGTCCACCTTGTATGGAAGCTGAGGGTTATCTGGATCCACTGCAGCAAAAGTCAAATTACTGGCCGAAAATAATAAAAAGCAACGAGGGGAATTGCACCTTGTTACATCCTTAGATGATTTCAAGTTCGCTTCAGTTAATAGCTGCGGTGTGGCCTATACCTTCCTCAGGGAAGAAACCCGTGCCCCTCGGTGGGGACATTATAGGTTGATGATGATGTATAGCTGCGGTGCGTGGTGCTATGCGCCACGGAAATTTCAGTAGGGTACACTTGCTACTGAATTTGGAATTCCTTTGTTCGTGGAGTCTTCAAGTTCAGAAGTAATTACTTACATACAGTGGGAGAATAAATTAAGTGGAGTTGTTACAGTTTCCTTTTAGGTACATATGTGATGAGGAAAAATATAAATATCTCTATGATGCCGGGCACTAGGCCTTCTCTCAGCGAGATATCGCTGTGTATCGATTGGCGGAATGGCGATTTCAAATTCAAAAATCAAATATTTATTCATAATAAAAACAAAATGTTTACTTTTTGAACGTCAAATTTGTTGTAAATTTTTGGTCAAAGTGGTTACTTCGTATTATTGCATAATTGATAAACGTTAATACGTTAATAAACGTTTTTTTTTTTATTTTATAAACTCACGCCCGTTATCCCCGAAGGGGTAGGCAGAGGCACCAGTCTCTAGAACTGGACCCACGTTTTGCCGAGGTCTATTAGGTTTATTAGGTCCCAAACGTGACAAGTGGCAAGCCTGTCGCCGTTATCCGGGCACAATTTATCAGCGAATGGTGTGGCTGTACAAACAAATAAATATGTAATTACAAATAAATTGTAAATTTTTTGTCAAAGTGGTTACTTCGTATTATTGCATAATTAATAAACGTTAATACGTTAATAAACGTTAATACGTTAATAAACGTTAATACGTTAATAAACGTTAATACGTTAATAAACGTTAATACGTTAATAAACGTTAATACGTTAATAAACGTTAATACGTTAATAAACGTTAATAAACGTTAAGAAATAATTACGAAGAAGAATTAATAGAGAAGAAGCTAACGATGTGAGGTCGCTCGCTACGAATCGCTCGTAGCCCCGAGCACCTGAGTGATCTTAAACGATCACGAAGGTTAAGCAACATCGGGCGCGTTCAGTGCATGGATGACTGACCGTTCTATGACTAACGCTAGTGCCATTTTTCCGGCGGTTCCGTGCTTCGCAAGGCACGTTAAGAAGTTGGTGCCGGCTGCCGTCTTAGGGCGGCTCGAAAACTTCTGACAGTAAGAACAGCCACTATTCTTACAAGCCTCCACCAATCCGGACTTGGCCCCCGTATGGCCTATACGACCCGTGCCCCTCGGAGGGGACATAATGGGTTGATGATGAAGGCGCTTACCTACTAAGGCAGTGGTCGTGTGTTCGACTCCCGCTGGAAGCCACCGTACATTTGTACAAATGACCTCAATCTGGGTGTATTTCCACTTTTGTAATGTCCTTGCCTGGTTACCATAGTGAAAAGTGAGTAGCTATGTCCAGGAGGACATGTATATCCTCGTAGTCATACCAATATGACAAATTAGTATGACCACCAGGCAACGGGGGTACAGGGTATACTAGTTTGGGACCAGGTCAAGTGATTGTGTTGTTTGGAAGTTATTATTATTATGAATCCCAGAGTAAGACAGTAGAGTAAGAAGGTAAGCGCCTTAACATTCCCTTGAAATAAGGTGAACGAATCCAACGTCACCTATAGTACGCGCGGGTTCCCAATGTATATAGTCATACAGCGATGTCTTATATCTAACCATCTGCTCATCTACTGTTAATAGGACAGTTATCCAATACAAAAAAAAACAACTGCGGGTGTAGAACAGTAGATTAACAGGTTTTTAGTGTCCGAGAAACCCGGGGATTTACTTGGCTATCTCGCACACTGAAAACATAAATGGCATTAAACAAAAATCTTCATATTACAGGAACACATCGCCCACCAGAACTAAAAAAATTTATCTTAAAACGGCCATACTGTAAAATGAAGATGTTTGTTTAATGCCATTTATGTTTTCAGTGTGCGATCTATCCTACTAGACTATCCAGTCTATTGCTAATTATCTACGAGATTGATCTCCGCCAAATAAAGCACACATTCCAATTTTACTTCTTGGCATAATACCTAACCAGAATTCCGCGGAAACGTTCACCGAGAAGTGCGTGAACAGAACAAATAAATAGGTACCGCCAAACGAACAGAGGATTTGCATGCATTACCAATTGATACGGAATCACTCATACGGGATGGGTCTATTTGCAAAAGGGTCTGGCCATTTCGCCGCGAGAGCTTCCGTTTTATGATCGATACTCCGATATACTACTGGAGCTTACATAAAATAGCGCTATTTGAAGTGCAGGTAGAGTCTATGAATTTCTCAGCGTTCCGTGTCCGTTCAGGTTGAGTCGTATTGGAACTACAAAAAAGGGAAAAGAAAGCGATACGTAACTAAATAGGTAATTTACAGTGTCCAGTAGCAAAACTAGCGCCAACAAGGGAAAAACCACAATATTATGTTGTTTTACGGTAGTTTTGGCAATAAGTGTCAGACCAAACTCTCAATGTTAATAGTGACTTTTAGTCGCTATGCTGCTCAAGTGTGCTGTTTAAGTAATCTCATAAAAAGTGCGTCGACTGCTCACACACCCTCATTCAAACCACTGAACGGAATTAAGCTTAACTCAACATGATTATCTACTAAGCTAAAATTCCTGTGTAACATTTAGGCTACAAAACATCTCGCTGAAGTCTATGGGTTGTGAGCAAATCACCATAGGCTATTAGCTCAATAAACAGTGGTTTTAACACATTGACGGACACAATTAACCAGGACATAGCTTATCAAAAGATGCACATAATGACAATCGAAAATAGTCGGAAAATGTTTGCTTGTATCTTCGAAAAAAAGGATGTGTTAAGAATGCCAATATTTTTCAACCCACAACAAAGGCGTTCTTCTATTTTGTTTTTGTCGGCGACGACGATTCTTCCGAATTCATGTTGAAAGTGGTTCCTGCACTAAAGCTTTCAACGACCGCAGCCGCCGCGCGCCGACGTAGTTCGTCGGCTGCAGTTGGGGAATGTAGTTCGCAGCGTGTATAAGCTCCCTAAGTTTGAGCAAATTTAATTTTAAAATAACTGTACTTTTAGATTTACTGGCATCTTTCTTATATTTTATTTTCTCGTCTTTATTTTTAAACAGTTATTGAATGCCAGTGACATCTATTAGAACTAGCTTGAAATATCACAAAGCGCAAATATAGATGGCAGCATCTAGTGGCGAGTAGCGGAACTACACACAAACCTGAAAAACTGAAAACTCTTCACATTTTCTTGATAGATGGTACCACAGAGAAATGGTACCGTTTACAAGTGGTAAATAACACTAGTTTACAACAAAAAATACCCACGCATGAAAGTGATGTGTATCTTTAGAATAAATCATCCTTAGTACGATACTGAAGTAAAAAAAAATTAGCACGTCCCGTTTTGAAAATATGAAAAAAAATATCTATGGGTATTGAAAAAAAAAATTTGTAAACTAGTGTAATTTATTTCTCTGAACCAGTCTAATCCAAATTGGATAGTGTTGCAAATGAGGTATGTGGTCACTGGACTTTAAGACCGCGTTTTATAAAACTACAATTCGTACCTAGTTTACTTCTAAAAATAATTGTTTTCGTAAGCTTCGAATCATAGTTCTATCAAGGTTAATTCTCCTTGGTTCTATCAAGGAGAATTAAGGACTCTCCTTGGTTCTATGAAGCACGCCGCAGGGCTCCATCCATACCATGAGGTTTTTAATTTACTTGACTTGATTAATTGATTGAGAGACGGAGCTCGCGTCGACGGTTGCATCGACGCCGGTGGACTCTTCCGAGAAAAAGTCAAGTAGGTAAATTTATCCAGAATAAAGTTAATATTTACTACACGGTTCACTCAAATCTGATTGAATGGATAGTTACTCGCTACAACGGAATAGAAATCGTCTCATTTATCGTAGAACAAAGCTTAGTTTTTTCTGCCTCCGGGCCAACAGTACCTAAAGTCGGATGCTTTACGACTAGATAGTAATCGGCGGGACCGGCTGAAACTTTTCCCTTCGAAGGTATCATGCAAAGTCATGCAACGCGTCATAGAGTTAGGAAGACTTCGACGGCGGAACTTACCAGCTGTCACGTGCCGAAGTTGGTGGGCGTAAGTGTGGAGAAACTGAATGCTTCATGCAAAGAGAACAAGTCTATGTTAAAATAAATTAAATATGTAGGTAAGACTTTATTTTATTGCGCTGTACGTACAGCCTAGCATAACTCATTTTTAATTTCAAACTCAAACTTAATTTAAATTAAAAATTAATTTAACAAAGGGCCTTAGTTGTCAATAATCGAATTGAAATTAAAAAACATCAGTCCATCGTCGTAAATCACGGAAATCTGCACATCAAGCCTCTAAAAGAGACTTCAAAACATCAATAGCTACTTATTTTTTATTTTTGCGTAGTATGACCATAGATTTATTTACAGCACCTAGAAATCACGCCTTTGTTTAATAGGTACTTAGTTACACTAGTTTAAATTGAAAATGTTTAATGAACGTGAAATTCTAATATGTAAAAGCAGTAAAGAGTTGGCATTAGTAGTAAAATTAAAGCTAAGGCACAAACAAACTATGTAGGTACCTACATCTATCTAAAATCACACATTCTTCAAATAAGCTCACTTTTTATGAGTAAATGATCCTATAGTCCATTAAAAATACCAGAATATGCAAGCGTATAGGATGCCCATCAGAGCCATTTTAGCATATTCGGTGCTAACGAGCCTTGTCCAACACTAGAAAGCTCTGCACTTTTTTTATTCAACCCACCTTTAATGATAGAGAATGTCTTGCCAGTCCCTAGCACTGCTTAGCGAATCAGCGCCTTTATCTTTATTTTGCGTTGCACAAAAATGTAGAGGCCAGCACTTTTTGGAGCACAAAGCTTGCCGTGTCTAGCGCGGCGGCGCTCTGCCGCGCCCCACACGGGCCGCATGTGTCGGCGGCGCGGCACAGCGCGGCATGGCGCTGACGAGCCTGGTCGCGGCCAACGCGGCCGCCGCCGCCGCCGGCGCAGGCAAGAAGGCCGCCCAGGTGCAGTTGCAGGCCGAGCTCAACACCGACGAAGAGTGGGCCAAGTTTCTCAACCGAGAGGGCTTACTTGGTGAGTGTACTTGCACTGTAGATGGACTAATGATTGAAAGACGTGCGCTGGTAAGACGGCCTTAGTTGTAGACAGGGCTGGTGAAAATTGGACAATGTCGTTTCTGAGGTTCACTGGCCGAGTTAGGTACTGACTTCGGGAGTGGTTATTGCCATGGTAAAAGGATACCTAGGGCCGGCTTCTGAATTCCGCAGAAATTAAGTAACTATGATCCGAAACAGTTTGCAAATTTAGTACTAGCTAGCACTGAATTTGTAGACTGTTTCGAGTTTTCTACCGCTAGCTAAAGGTTTTTGATTTAGTGTCGTTTAAAGTTTGGAAAAAAAGTCAAGTATAGATAAATGGAGTGTAGGTACATACTTAACTGTAGTGTTGTCTCGTCTTTGTCAGCTAAGAGCGTGACAGAATGTTAGATACTTAGTTAAATATTTACTTAGAGAAATTCTCAATTCAGAAACCGGTCCCTAATGTTGTAGGTATAAGTTGTACGCCATTGTATTTTTAATACCCAAAGTTTGCTGGAAGAGAATCCTGATATAAACCACGTCGTAAAAACCACGTCAAGAATGCGTCGCAGGTGCAGTTTTAGGTTGAGCTCAGTATTTAGGTATACATGCACTTACAGAGACCAATGCCACCCAATGCCAAACTGTGATGATATTGTAATGATGACGATGATAAAGGTACTTACCAATAGGTCTAAGATCGTCGATTACTGCCTTAGCGAGGCTTGATTTATAGATACTTACCGTAATAAGGCAACCTAGCATAATAATAATGTACCTTTTAATTAGTTGAGGCATGTATAATAATTATGGTAAATTAGTTAGCAGGTAAAATAAGATCGTCTTAATTTGCAGTGATCGATGTCTACACGGAATGGTGCGGCCCTTGCATCGGCATGGTGGGGAACCTCAAGAAAATCAAAGTGGAAATTGGAGGAGACAACCTGCATCTAGCCATCGTAATAGCCTATTATAACTAAAGTTTACCTACATAGTTTGTGCAGGCACTTACGTGTAGTCTGCTTACGATGAAGATAATGATGCTAATGATGATTTGGATGAAATTATCGACCGAAGACTATCTGATCAAATTTCTAACCAAACAAAGACCCATGTGAAATTCGATAGCAAGAGTCACAATCACGCTATCGAATCTACCTCGATGTTGTATATTATTCGCCGAAGCTCCTCCTACTAAAACCAGTATAACAATCTTCCGCCTAATTTACACTTTAATCCAATCCCTGATATTTGTTTGCTTGTGTGTGCAGGCGAAAGCAGACACAATAGAGTGCCTCAAGAGATTCCGCAACCGCAGTGAGCCTACTTGGATGTTCATAGCGGTACGTTTAACTTCTTTAATAAACAAACATGTGTTTGGCAAAGTGATTACAGTCGACAGGAGGTCAACCTTTACGTTTTTGTTGCAAAGTCGTCTTTAAGGTAAGATAAGATAAGAATATTCTTTACTGTTTTACACTACTTTTTATTAAAAATACTTCTTACCAAATATATTATTTATTTATATCTTATCGTCGGTATCACCTAGCTCTGCTAGGGACCGATTCCCGTTCAATAATTCAAAATCATCCTGGACGGCTGGGCTGTGCGGCCAGCCACTATGAAGAGGAATCACTACAGTACATAAGGGTGGATGTGCCGTCGACTGTATTAATACTCAGAACCAGGTGAAGTAAAGTGTCTCTCCATGACTGGAGGTTGGCAGTCACCTCGTTACACTGAAACTGACAAAAAAGTTGTAACAGTATCTACACAGGATTGAACAAGAACGTAAGTACCTATGATCAATCAAAATCGCATTTTGGTCGAAGGTTTGATGACATCCCAGGAAATCCCACCTGGTACGGTGTATACCTACACCTGTCTACTTCCCCACAAGTGTGAAGAGTGATGGGCCGCATCGACCAAACACCGCAACAATCGATGGCAGGGACACACAAGCATAACTGAGCTCGATTTCTAACACACTATAAAACTACGTATATAGGTATCTACTTAGAAACATAGGTAGAGAAAGAATTGTCTGAAGTTACACAAGACTCGCGGAGCCGAGTGATTGATCGCAATCGGAGTTGACAGTTCTCGATGTAGTTACGCGATGTGGGGCGACACATTGTCTTTTTGTAGCGTAGCATTCGACATCCATTCTTTTCGAATTACTAAGTATGTAACACATGTTTTGAAATAAATTTGAATACTTCTTGTAAGTACCTAATAGAATCTTATCTGTCCTATACAGATTTTTTTTTCATTATCCACCGGCACTAGCCCATCCATCCCCATCACCCAAGGTTAGCTTGAAGAAAATACCTACTTCCTAGTATTAAGTTCATTTACATTATACAGATGAAGAACCTTAATAACCCATACACAATGAAGCTTAATTAATAATAACATAAAATAAATAAAATTAAATATGTCGACGAGTGAAATACACGACACCAACAACTTTCACCGTACTTTGCACGTTACTCCACGATGATAAATGTCACGCCCTAGACCCTAAGACCCGAAACTGTCCAGCTGCAACCCTAAGAGCTAGAGGCGTCCAGCAGGCGGGGCAGCTGCTGAAAGTGGTGTTCGGCGCGGACGCCCCGCGGCTGGCGCGCACCATCGAGCTGGAGCTGCGGTTGGAGCTGGAGGCGCGCCAGGGGCAGCGCACTCGGCCCGCCCGCGCGCCGCACCAGCTCACACCTCAGGAGCAGGTCTGTACAGGCATGTGGCTCTGCCCAGCAACTAGGAGTGGCCAAGACTACTGTCGCGTCAACCGATTGGTTAGCCTATGTCCACCAAGAAAGTCCATTCTAAATACTGGTAAAAGAATTTTCGAAATCGGATAAGTAGGTACTTTCGGAGATTACCCCGTACACACACTTTTCCTTCTTAATATATTAGTATAGAATATCCATACTACATACCCATATAGTTTATCGGTCTAAATTCACCACAATCATCACCCTGGAGTATTTAATAATGCCTATGGTAGAGTCAAATTAAAACGATATCATATGTCACTTATCACAGAAGGAAAGTGTGCCAAATCATTGTTGTGTTAAAAAAATATTTTGTAAAAGACATTTACGACCTTATTTACAAAAACACGATTCTTCCAAAATTTATCTATGCTTATTTAATCTTTGGCTTCACCATTTCCTCTTAAAATCTCCACCACAAAATATTTTATCGGCGTTTGAAGCGTTTTAGGAATCATTTTATTAGAAATAAGACGATTAGAAGCTCTCCTACTCTCTAATTGGGTATTAAAAATCGGCTAAAACCGGATAGTGTAAATCAACTATATAGATATTCATCACTACTTTCCATGAACCTCCCCCTGGGTCTGAAAATCTGACTAAAGAATGTCGCAATAACCTAACCTAAACTTACCACCAGGGCAGAGTTTCATAAAACTATACCTATTACGTACTTTATTATGAGTTATGACGCTTAGAGGTACGGCATCTACTTGTTGCAACCTCTGTGGCGCAGTGGTTAGTGCATATGCCTACCATGCGAGAGGTCCCGGGTTCGAATCCCGGCTGGGGTAAAGAAGCCAGGTCTTGGATGTTTATATGTTTGTGACGTCGTTGTTTCTGGTTCCCACGACACAGGGTATCCTAGTGTGGGGCCAGAAACGATGTATGTGCCTGTGTAAATGGTATATCGCACCCTTGCAAGAACAACGTGATATTTCGAAGAAAACAATTTTTTATTCATAGAAATTAATTTTTTTAGCGCGATTTTATTTACTCCGAAAACGCCGGAATAATGAGCCAAAGAGACGCTGCATCACATTATAGCGCTATCTCTTTCGGCCACTACTTTAAAACCTTAAAAAAATGCTCTCATGTAACGTAAGCGTTCCGAAATAACACGTTGTTCTTGCAAGTGTAAGTTATTACATTATGTTAATTCGATGTAAATTGTCCAATTGTCATAGTAACTCACGAATTGTAGTAGTATGAAACAGGGCCAACAGGCCCCTGACCCACACCGTCCCTCTAGGAAGTAGCCGACGCCCTCGAGAAGAAGCAGCAAGAGAAGCTAGTCCGCGAGCAGGCGGCGGCGGCGGAGCAGCGCGCGGCGAGGCGCGAGGCGCGCGCGCGCCGCCTCGAGGCGCACTTCGCGGACGTCTGCCCCGCGCTCATGCTGCCGCAATCACAGAAGCATTTGCGGAAGGTCGCCGACGCCTTAGAGCCTTACGGTGAGCTCGTGTTTCCATAGGACTTCATCAAGGACCACGATGAACAAGGATGTGCAGGATCAGTAATAGTTTCCAGACCGTCTGGAAGACTTGTCCGCTGTAGATCCCTCAGGAAAAGGGCTACGCCCTGACCCCGACCCGCCACCTCCTCTTGGGGAAGTGTGAGAAGACGCATAGTGATGATTCTCTTGTCGATCGCTAGGCTTGGAATAGTGCAATTGGAGTTGAATTGGTAGCATTGTTTTTGACCATCCAAAACGGTTAATACCAGCGAGACTAAAGTTAAGAAGGAAATCTAGGCAAATATTTGAAAATTGCATGGGGTTTTCCAAATCTCGCTTATTGGCAGATCAAGAAACTGGTCCGCTAGAAACCATTAGCCTAGTTATAAGGGAAACACTTCTCAAAAACAAAAACCTCACAAAATTGCAGGTGTGACAGTGGCAGACAAGTGCCCTCTGCTAGTGGGCAAAGAAGGTGCGCAGATCCTGGCGGTGGAAGACCCGGCGCTGGGCTCGGCGGCGGCGCAGGCCGCGTTGGCAGAGCGCCCCTCTCTTACCTTGCTGATCAGGAAGTTGCCTGACAAGGAGGGGTGTGTCATCGGTGAGGGTCTGGCTGCTAAGTACTTCATCAGGGCCTCATGCATGTGTGTGCGTGTGTTTACGTACCTCCACGCTTTAAACCGCGGTGGCAATTCGTGGTGTTTAAGATCTTATTCTCCTTTTCTCTCTCTGAATGAAGACCTGTGAAGACCCTCCAGTACAGTCGCACGTTTATAAGCTGCTTGTTATCATCTGTTGTTATAGCTAATTTCCAGTTTCTGGTATACGGACAATCTGGCTCTATTAAAAGTGGTAAGTTGCTTTTTTATTATTGTACCACAGAAATCAGAAATCAGATATCAAAAATTTATTTCAACGTAAAGAATTTACGTTCTGCTTGTTGAATGTCAATGTACATACAGTTATGTATAATGTTAGCCGCTGCCTTAGGGCCGTCTGTAGTGGAGAAAAAGGCAGCGAAAAAAAACTCCACTCTGACCATCTTTTCTCAAATCACCTTAAAAATAATACAAATTAGGTATGAGTGTTCGTTCACAATAATAAAAACCCATAATAAACCCATAAAAAGAATAAGTTCTTAATCTGAGTAAAAACCGGATAACAGCGACAGGCATGCCACTTGTCACGTTTGGGACCTAATAAACTCGGCAAAACGTGGTCCCAGTTCTAGTGATTGGTGCCTCTGTCTACCCCCTCGGGGAAAACGGGCGTGAGTTTATTTTTTTTTGTACCACAAACAAGAGGTAAGTCTGACAGCAGCAAGACTAAGAAAGCGCGACAGAAACGCTCGTCTACTTCCAGAGTTGGTCAGGCGTGCGCTGTGCGGCGAAGGCGTGGAGCTGGCCGAAGGCGAGACGCCGAAGAAGACGCTGGTGGAGGAGCTGAGCGCCGAGGGGATTCCCGGTTTGTTCGTGCCGGCGGACCGCCAGCAGCGAGCCGTTGCTTTAGACCTGTTATTCCCCAAGGTTACCGACATTCTATTCCTGATATAACATGTCCAATATCTTTAGTCGGTAGGTAAGGTAACAGAGATCATACTCTTGCTACCTTTAAGTCCAATATCTAGTCAGTCGAAGTACGAAAGATGACTATACGCCACTAAGTTTTCGTTAATTCATTCTGACTTTTACTAATTACTAAATTAACTAAGTCACCGATTGCGCACCGTACCATGGCCGCCGGCGAGGTGGTAGATTTAGGCGGAGATAGTGTACCGGCCAAGCCGGGCAGTTTCATAGTATACACGAATCGGACCTTAGGCTTTACGCAGCGGGCGATCGGCAGCAATTTAAGTTAATTCACGACATAATATATCCGATCCACCCAAACGGACACGCGTCGCGTCCTCATTATCAGTACAGTATCGGCTCATCTCACCCTTCATCTTAGTTCTAGTCACTATTGAGAACATATCTCACCAACACAACCCACCACCACCTCATGGTCTTGCCTGCCTTTCGGCTTACAGACCGAATCACGGGAGACGCGGCTGGTACTTGCTCGGGGCTCTTTCCCAAGTCTCGCGTTTCTTGATGCTCCCTACAAATTCTATATTCGTCCCACTACATTGTCACCTCTCCCCCTTCTGGGGCATGACACCACAGTAACGTTACTTCGCGTCGGGCTGCTCTAGTTTACTACCTACAACTCAATTCTTCTCGTATGATCGTCTGATCGTATGCCAAGAGTGCGCGAACTCGCGCAATGCCTCCCAGTTGTTGCGACCAACAGTGGAGAAGGGGAGACCTTAGCCGAAGTCTCAGGTGTAACTAGAACATGTATGCACATGCACAGATGGTGGGCGGTGTAGTGGAGCCGGCCACGCCGGCGGAGCCGCCGCACATCGTGCTGCAGTTCGGCGCGTGGCAGCGGCGCGCGGCGCTGTGCGCGTGCGCGCTGCCGCACGTGCGCCCGCGCCTTTTGCGCTACGGCTTCTTCCGGGACGCCGACCTTCAGAACCCACACCTGCTCGCCAAGACTCTCGACAAGTACGAGGAGCGACCGGAGAAAGACTAGTGAGTTCGGGTTTACAACACTTTTTTATTTATATTTATTACGAAACCAACAGACACGATGCAAAACAAAAGAGTACATGAAAAAGTTGCGATGTTGACGCAATAAGGTTAACATCAAAATATTTATGAAAAATCAATACACGACTTTACCCGAGAAATTCCTCCACTATACAAATATTAACTTCCACCAAGTCCTTTCTTCCACACAACACAATACCCTGTTGGCATTGAACACTTCACAAATGACACTTCATTTGAGCTTTATCTTAATCAGAGAATATGACGCTATAATTACATTAATTAATAATATTCACAGATTTTTGTTTTTTTTTTATATTGTGTGACGATTTCGACCTATTAACGTTTGTGTCACACGTCAATGAAAGTACCTTTAATATTTCTTAAAGAAAAACGCTAAGATAAGCCGTAAACACAAATACAATTTATCTTTTACGTGCGCACAAATTATTAAATTAAAGTCCGGATTGGTGGAGGCTTGTAATACTAGTGGCTGGTCTTACTGTCAGAAGTTTTCAAGCCGCCCTAAGGCCTCTGGCTTGGCTTAACGACTGTCAGCTATCGACGGCAGCCAGCACCGACTGCTTAACGTGCCTTGTAAAGAACGGAACCGCTCGGAAAGATGCTCTAGCGTTAGTAGTAGAACGGTCCATGCACCGAACGCGCCCTATGTTGCTTAACTTTGGTGAACACTCAGGCAGCCGGGGCTACGAGCGATTCACTTACCTGACTGACTTGCTTGACTTTTTATCGGATGAGTCAAGTACGTGCATCTACTATATATCTATATTCTATTTACTGAAGCGAACGACTAAAGGTAAACAAAGACACAGCATCTCTCAAACTTACATTTCACTCAAAATAGCTCATGCACGCAGCTTTGCTTGCATCGTTGTACTATTATGTATTCTGTGGCATCGTATACATCGGTTTGGCAGTATCAGCGTTGGGTCCGGCTCGCTCGCCCATATTTTCCGTTTCGTAATAACAAACACAAAAGTATAAAACAACTGGACGGTGGACCAACAAACTTTACCAATACCTTATTTACAATGATGAACAGACTAAAGATAAGTTACCTATTTTATTTTCTTTAGTCGCACTCCCATCAACAACAACGTCAATCTTACTTTTTTTTGTCTTTAATTAAAAAAGAGGTTCGTTGTCAGCTCTCCATACTTCTTCCTACACTTCGCGTAGCCCATTAGCATAAAATAGTCGATCATAATTGGCCTTTAAACAAAAGTCCGTCATCTTTCCTAGTTGCGAACATATTTGGCAGCAGTAGGATCGCTTTTATTTGAGGACCACTGAAATTTTAGGTATTTTTTGGGGCATAGATCTCTTAAGCAAATGGTATTTTCATGATAAAATAAAATATTAGTTAAATAAACTGCAAGTGGGGGATAAATCAGGTAATAACAGTGTTATTGTGTTAATTGCTTAATGGTATTTATTAGGCATATCGTTCTGTATAACTTTGCTAAATATTATGCAGTGTTATAAATGTGGCATATTGAAAAACCAAATTTTTGACATGTTGACACTTAGTCGTTCGCTTCAAAAAATAGACTGTAGTAGAATGTACATCACTGTTAACTTTTCTATACTGTGAACTTTTTCAAGAATCAAGAATCAAGAATGTTTATTGTGAGCTTAGACATGGGTTATACAATTAGCAGTAACAGTTGCTATAACAAAATAGTATCACCAAACCTTACCTTAATATTACAGGTGTACTCACATTCGTCCATCCTTCACATAATAGTAACATTTCCATAACAATAGTCCATTTCGTAATTTAAAGGTGTAACATTCACTTCTGTTAAAAAAAAAGTGCATCCGGAGAACAGTTAATAAACAGCACTATATTTTAGGGGAATGTTATGCACACTAGAGCACGTTGCAGCGGCGAGACGCTGGCGGTGTCGCTGGCGGTGGGCGCGGCGGAGCCGGCGCTGTGCGCGGCGCCCCCGCCCGGGGCCGCGCCGCCCGAGCTGCTGGCGCTCGGCCCGCTGCACGTGAGCGGCGACGCGCTGGCCGGCGCGCGCGAAGCCGCCCGCCTCTTCCCGCCCGGCTACTGCGCGCCCGACCCGCGCCCCAAGCCCAAGCCCAGGAAGAAGAAGAAGGTACGCTGCGAAGCTCGCCGCCAACGAAGCGAGGCTGACTTTCGAGCGGTCTATGCTAAGCCGTCCAGGAAGAAGAAGAAGGTACGCTACGAAAGTCGCCGCCAACAAAACGAGGCAGACTTTCGAATGGCATTGACCGCTTAGCAATGACTAATCCGTCAGAGTACCGACCTAACCCCAAGCAAGGAGACCCCGAGCCTAGGAAGAAAAAGAAGGTACTAAAATCGCTGCCAACAAAACGAGCCTGATTTCACGAAGAATGTAAGCTACTCTGTCCCATCCAGGCCAACGCCTATATCTTCGTGTGGCCCGACCTTGAAAATAACCTTAAGCCGGGTCCGCTGCGCCATGTTACGCGTGTTACAAAAAACGTAACACGTAAATATAATAAAAATGGGCCATGGTATAACACGTTACGTGTTACATAACGTTACGTTACGTGTTAAGTAACACGTAAAAAATTAATACCACTCCCCATTTTTGTTTTAATAACGTGTTACATTTTTTGTAACACGCGTAACATGGCGCAGCGGACCCGGCTTTATGAGGCTATGACTTCGGGTGGTGTAACTTGGGCCGCCCAAGCGCCGGCCCAGTCCCAAAAAGAAGGTAAGCTACTTTGTTAAGGATTACTTTTGTCAACGAACTTCATGCCATTCCAAAGAAAAAAATAAAGTTCTCATCGAAAAACAAGTGAACCGCGTCTGACAGACGCCATTTTGTGTTTTCGTCGCGAGTTGCTCCGCCCGCTCGAGGTTTTTAGATAATTTCGAAAGGAAGCGGATAGTATTTGTTTATGTGTTATATATAAAATTACTGGAAAAAGTGTGTAGATTATGTTTCAAATAATAGTTTTGTTGTATTTGATGGAAAATCAAATGAAAAAAGCCTCGAACTTTTAGTGCCGCGTCAAGCGTTTCGGCTCCGCCCGCTGGAGGTTTATAAGTTATTCAAGAGGAAAGCAGATAGTATTTGTTTTGTGTTATATATCAAATTACTGGGAAAAGTGTGTAGATTATTTTTCAAATAATAGTTTTGTTGTATTTCATGGAAAATAAAGTGAAAACAAGCCTCGAACTTTCTGCAAAGGTTGCGCGGCCCGTGATGGCATTTATCTCTTCGTCATTTATAGCTTTCTTTTGGAGATTTATATTAAAAAATAGATTAAAATAGTTAAAAATAATATGCAAATCATATTATAAGTGTTAGTTCAGTGCTAGTGAAAAGTGCAAGTGAAAAAAACGAAAAAAGTTCAGAGTAGTAAAGGATGGTGTGGATAGTGGAAATTCACCTCGTCATTTGGAAAACAGGTAAGTTTTATTATAATAAAATATATAATAATTGGATAGGAAATTTCATGCAGATTCTACATATATATAACACTTATTGAATAATTATGTAGTACTTTCTCTAATTTGAGAAATGCGGAACGGCGTCCCATAAAAAATGTAAAAAAATATGGCAGCGCCTTAGGGCCACTCAGGAAGGGCATATGGGCACACTAGGTAGTCTAGACGCGCCTCGCCGGACGGGTTAAGCTACTTTACCAGGCAAAGACTTCTATGACTTGCGAGTGTTCTATGCTAAGCCGTCCGGGTACCGACCTAAACCCAAGCCCAAGAAGAAAAAGCTACGCTACTCGAGTCGCTGCCAAGGAAACGGGTCTGACTTTCGAGTGGTTGATCGTCCTAGCCGGCCCAATCCCAAGTCTAAGCACTGGTTTAATTCCAAAAATAAGAAGGTGAACTCTCAATTTTTTCCTACCTAAGTGAGGGCCCCTCTGCCTTCGGGTTTTTCTATCCTGGGCCGCGTTGGACCACTCAGGTGATGTGTGAGTCAAAGTTATTCCTCCGTCTCAACCTGCCTCTATTTATCTAGCCTATGAGTAGAACCCACCGCTCTACGTGCATCTTCATTTTCGCATCAATCCTCTCAATCCTCCTGACATCTAGATTTATTTACCTAATTTAATATAAAACTTCTAATTGAACACAAAACTAATACGTATTCGGTCTTTAATAAGGAGGAAATTAACTTCTCGGCGCTGTAGAATCATATTACTATCTTGTGTTCGCTACCTACACAGATCTGAAAATAGTCTCCTCCATTCTGTAAAAACCCTAAACTTTCAGACACCACAGCGCGCTCACTCAATTTAACCATCGGGCACACTTGCAGAAGCGCGAGAGCCGAGACGACACCGTGGATCAAGACGGGGCGGGCTCGGGCGTGCCGGCCGCCGGCGCCGGCGCCGCGGCGGAGGCCGAGGCCGGCGCCGGCGCCGAGGCCGAGCCGGCCGCCGACGGCGCCGAGCCCGCCGACGCGGAGGCCGACGCCGAGGGGGACGCCGAGCCCGAGGGGGACGAGGACGAAGCGGAGGGGGAGGAGGCGCAGGCCCTAGACAAGGCCACCTCGCCGCCGCCGCAGACTCCGCACTAAATTGTTTTGCGATAGTATCTAAATAAAATATTAAAGTGTTTGGTACTTACCTTCACTATGGCAGCATTCGTGACAGTTGTACTGCGAGAGGATTGTTATCCGCGTAAGATACACTGTACGATCGACATAAATACTGTACTTGATAGCATCGGGAATTAAATGCTTCTAAAAATCAACATCTTTAACTTAATTTTTTCACATTTCTAGTGTTATTTATAAAAACACGATTTCTAAAATAACTCTTCAGATGCTATTTAAATGGTCTGTGGGAAGGTGAAAGACGTATGCACAGAATATTCCAACTGTCTATAAAGAGGGTTTTCTAGAAATCGCATTTATGTAAAACCATTTTTTTACCCATAAAGCATAAAAAAGTATTTTATTGATAAAACAAATACGAATAATCATTTTTGTTTCTACGATGGAATCTGAATGAAAATACAAAAGTTAATATTCTAGAATTTATCATACGTTTCGTTCATTTATTTATAAATAGTCAATTTCATATACATAATTAATTTTACATTAACAATAAAAATATAATGAGTAACGACTTATCTGTGCGCAGTGGTTTCAGTCATACGCAGGCAAAGAGATCGGCGAGTGAGAGAGAGGGAGCGACTCCGGGCGTCCGTATGGCTGCCGGCACTGCCCCACCGTGCGCTGCATACTGGAGGCTGTACACTGTACACTGCGCACTGGAGACTGGAGACTGGAGACTGGAGACTGGAGACTGTACACGGGGATGGCGGCGGCGGCCGCGCGGCTCACACCACCGAGTCTTTTCTGTTCCTGCAACAAACACGACCTTTAATTTGGAGAATATACAAAAACTTAAAAAAAAACACCACCTGCACGTTGACAGGGCTACGACAGGGTTGACCTGGACTTCAATAGCCGCAGGCCGATCGCGATAGGGGCCCGCGATAGATGCAGAGGTATACGTCCAACAAATGGTGAAAAAGAAGAGAAAAGGAGATACTCTGCTCATTGAAGTTTGGTATGACCTCGGACATGGAATGATATTAAAATTAAAGGATTTAGATCTTAACAACACCATACACTTCTAAATCGGTTCAAGTATTTATGAGTTATGGTGAAATAAAAAACGGACAAACTTACATTATATAACCCTGAAACATTGCACTCCTTTTAGAATAGTTGTGTAAAAAATAATACCTCTAAGCCCTCGTTAACAGCGGGCGGCGACTAATAACGCGAAGTAGGTTTGTTTGTTCTGCCCATTAGTGACCTGCCGTGAGTTGCGGCCGGAATGTGCACCTTAAGTCGTAGGCGACAAGGGCTGGGTTAGCATAGTCACCATATGTAGTGCGTGTCCTGGTGCGGCGCCCGCATGACGCCGACGCCGCCGCCGAGCCGCCGGTAGTTCATGGCGCCGCACAGCCGCCACTGGTTCGACTCCGGGTCGAACACCTGCATCGAATTATTCATATCAGCACTTATTACACTATCCCTCAGACACAACCCACTAATCTACTCGTTGGCCAAGCGCTGTTAACAATATTAAGGAATTGTTTTACAACGGGAGACCAGAGGTATTTAACTCTTTTAACCTAAAAGTTTATGTTCCATTTAAAGTGGCGCTTTAGCAGCAAGAATGCGTTTTTGCTGACAGTCACTTGTGACTGAACGGTGTAATAGGAGACAAATCATATTAGCACATATTACATCACAGCTTCCGCACTCAAATGTTATGAGCAACCTCTTCAGGTGGATTAATGTTGTACTTCCGAGTATGGTTGTAAAGACCCGGGTTCCTAGTTGAAATGGTCAGTTGTATCAAAATGATGCTCTCTTTACGCAGTTTTAGTTTATAGTACAGTTATGCGGTCCAGCGTTCAACACCAATTGGTCACGTTACTTATTTTTCATATTACATTTTTTATAATATCGTCGCCTTAATGGTGAAGATAGCTATGCCACACTTTTGACCGAATTGAGTTATGAATTGGTGTTCTCTGTGTTCCTACTCTGTGTTAAATGGAGATTGTATTGGTGAAGAGATCTAAGTGATAGCTCTACTAGCCGTTTGTTTGTCATTCAGATGTGAAAAAATTAAATGGGAAGAGGAAATCAGAAATTATTTTTTAAAATTGGCTCTATCTCTTCACTACTAAGGCGACGATATATTTTTAAAATATTGATCATTTGAGGGATCAAGTGTATGAGGAGAGGGTGTGTGGTGTACCTCGATGGACTTGAGGTAGGCGGTGCCGTCGAAGCCGCCGACGGCGTACAGCTGGCCGTTGACGACGGCGAGCCCCACGCCGCTGCGCCGTGACGTCATCGCCACCACGGGCGACCACGCGTCCGCCGCCGGGTCGTAGCTGCGCCCCCACAAACAACAAACCAACGAATCATTTAGTTACGTCGCCACGTATAATCCTGATATTTCGTAAGTGTTGCCACTAAAAAAACTTTCCCCCCGAAAAGGTGAAAAAATTGGCCTATTTAGTGCAATAAAAATAAAATGGTACATATTTTTAATGTTTTACCTACAAAAAGATAAACCTAAATATAAGTTATTTAACCCTTAAAGTAGCAGCGTGTAATATAGTATACGCTGACTTTAATTAATTGTGTAACGGAAACAAACTACTTGTTTCCAACTTTTTTTTACCTGAAACTAATTTTGAGACCCAGTCCTATAAGAAAAAAAATACTGGTGTGTAATATGTGGCAAAATTTTTATGTTTCACTTATTCGAACGCAACGATGCCGAGGTATCTCAAGCACTTCAAGGTAAGACATATTTTATTCGTGAATCAAGTTTTATTCTTAACCAAAAGTCATGTGTTTTGTAATCTTAGATATATTCTTGCCATGTTTATGCCAAAATATATAACAAATATGTACATTTTCTGGTCCTTCACGGCCTTGAACTTTGGTGTATAACATAGTATACACTGCGCCAGATCCAAACAAGTAACCTCTTTTGGCTATGTATATCATTTTATACACTGCGCTACTTACTAACAAATAACTACGTGTATTATTCTATACACTGCTACTGCCGTCGTAAAAAACATTTTGGTTTTCTCGTATGGTATTTTATGCACAGTTCCCTAGTTTCATAGCTTTTTGTTATTTGCTTGCTTGATTTTCCTCTAAACTTTATTTTCTGCTTGCACACGGTTGTTGGGTTTGCTTATGTGCATGCTTTTTATCATTCTTTTACAGCCTCAACAACGCAAGCGGTATAGGCGCATATTGGAGCTTGAGCCTGACAAACAAGCTATATCTGACGCTGGCGATAGCACAAATGATGAAGAGAATATTTGCAGCCGCTCCTCTTCCCCTACTCCATCGATTGACTCATCACTTGAAAGGCTCGAGCCCAATTCTATCCAGTTCTTCAGAATAGGAAATTTATGTACATTCTCTATCTATCCTTTACTTCGTTGAACGTGAAACGTCATCCCTATTGATCCCGATCCCGACTACTACTCAACGCGATATCAATGTGATTTGTCCACCCATTCACCAAACTTTAGAAGATGAGACTCCATTGAAATCTATACTAGCAGACGCCTTTCCGACCAGCACGCAATGCAATTATAATACGATACCATCCATATCATTGCTACCTTCTCTACCTTTTGTCCAACCATCAAACAACGACCAACAACAGACTCAAGAAAACGTAGAGTACCAAATGTCACATAACGAAACCATAACGAAACGGCAAAACATTGAAACACTGAAACTTAACTTCGAAAGGAAAAAAGCAAAAGGTAAGAATATTTGGGAGTAGTGGTCATGCCATCGTTCAAAGATTATTGGAAAGAAGATACGGGTAGGTACGAAAAGATTCCTGATATAATGTCAGTTAAAAGAATAATTTTGTTGATAGCACACAAGCTGATGAGACTGACCGGTACTGCAAACTAAGACCACTTATTGACCAAGTCAGGACAAAAAATCTGGTACGAACGAGAGTGCCTGGAATGATTTACGACTTCAGGCTGTACGAACTTGAAGATACTTTCAAAGGAATAGACTTTTCACCTGAAGATTCACCTAAATTTCACAAAGATTCCAAAGAGCGTATCGATGAAGCATTCCCCCAAATTGTATAACATTGTAATCGACACATAGGTGGAGTTGGTTTGGCTGATATGTGGATGGCCTTATAACAAATCAACATGAAACATACAGGGATATAAAATGCAAATTTTGCAAGGAAGGGCAAGCAAGTGCGCATTGCAAGACCTGTGAAATTAATAAGTACCGACATAAATGTTATGTTTCTAAAAGACACCATTTTGTTGAACTTCATAAAAAATAATGTGTTTCCAAAAGTTCTTACATTTTTTAATATTCTTCCTTATAACAACTAGGTTCATTAGGAATATTTAGTTTTATGTGCCTTTTATAAATAAAAAAAATATAATTCTTTAATATTAGAGTATTTATTTTTACAACAAATTAAAACATTTTCTGTTGTATTTTCATACTACTTATGCACCTCAAAAATTATTTTCGACATTATCATCTCCTAAGTATAGCTACAAATACTACTACTTTAGCAACTTTGTATAAAATACTATACACGTTAATCACGCGACATTTTTCAGCAAAGGGCTCAGTGTATGATATAATATACATACGGTTTCTCGAAATCTAACAGTCAGGTATTTTTTTCTTCATTTTTTTAGCTTCAAAATAGGTTAAATAATCCGGAAAATTGAAAAAAACACCACTTTTAAACATTTTATCATCCTGCGACTTTAAGGGTTAAGTCAACTAATGCAAACAAATATTTCATTATCGCCAACAATATATGGAGTTAACTTTAATTACTCTTTTTTATTCCTTAGCTGGAATCACTCCCCATTAATTCAGGTTTCAAAAATTTAAACATGCGGTTTTTAGCTGTCTTGATAATACATGTCAGCGATGATGATGATGATGAAGATAGTAATATTAGTGTTAATCCTGATTAGAGATTGTACCTAATAAAAATATATTTTGCACTTCTACTTGTACTTTCGATGAAAAGGATTGTATAAACTCAGATGTTGAGACTCTTACTAAAATATTGAAAAATGTTTTTAATCTCCGACATGTCAACAAAGGATAGCTGTCAGAATTCCACGGAGTAAAAAATGTGAGCATAGACTGACCGCTCGGCGGAGGAGAGCTCCGTGCAGTCGTCGCGGCCGCCGACGGCGTATATCTGCCCGTCGTAGACCGCGCAGCCGAGGTGCTTGCGGCGCGTGGACATGGGCGCCACGGGCGTCCACTTGTTGGCGCGCGGCTCGTAGCGCTCCGCCGAGCTCAACGGCGCCTGCCCGTCCGACCCGCCCACCGCGTACAGCGCGCCGCCCAGCACCGCCACCGCCACGCCCAGCCGCCGCGACGTCATCGCCGCCACCTGCGCCACACAGGGATCGATGCGCCAGGGATCTATCTTAGGGCCGTTCCTTTTCCTGGTCTATGTAAATGATTCACCGTTTATGGTACAAAAAATGTGTGAGATAGTGCTATTTGCTGATGACACGTCACTTATTTTTAAAATAAGGAGACAGGAAAATAATCTTGACGAAGCAAATAATGCTCTCTCGCACGTTCTAGATTGGTTTACAGCAAATAATCTGTTGTTAAATTCAAAAAAGACAAATTGTATGAAGTTTACCCTGCCTAATGTAAAATTAGTTGAAAATAACATTGTGATTGGAAATGAAAAACTAGAATTTGTTGAAGATACTGTATTTCTGGGCATCACAATCGATGCCAAACTACAATGGGGCCCACATATAGTAAAATTAGCACATAGACTTAGCTCCGCAGCATATGCCGTGAAAAGAATTCGAGAACTTACTGACGTTGCAACTGCTAGGCTTGTTTATTTTAGTTACTTCCATAGTATTATGTCCTATGGTATACTACTATGGGGCCGGGCAGCAGACATTGAGACTATCTTCATATTGCAGAAGAGAGCGATCCGATTTATTTACAAGCTAGGTAGTAGGGACACACTAAGAAATTTTTTCAAAGAATTCAACATCCTAACAGTTGCAAGCCAATACATTTATGAAAATATTATGTACGTTAGGAAAAATATTAAAGACTTCGAAACACTTGCTGGCCATCATAACGTTAATACTAGGAATAAACATAAATTGTCATTTCCACGATTTAGACTTGCAAAAGTTAATACTTCCTTTATGGGGCACTGTATAAGGTTCTACAACAAGATACCCCAAGATATATTAGAGTTACCTCCAACGCGATTTAAGAATTGTGTTAAGCACACTCTTTGCAAAAAAGCTTATTATAAAATCAACGATTATTTAGAAGACAAGGACGTATGGCTTTAAATAGTAGTTTAATATTAAATTTAATCAGAGGATAAATGTGTCTAGTGTTCAACACATCCAAGATATTGTTTTGTAAGTTTTATTTGTATTAGCTTTAAGTTGATTTGAGAAAAGATGGTCAGAGTGGAGTTTTTTTTTCGCTGCCTTTTTCTCCACTACAGACGGCCCCAAGGCAGCGGCTAACATTATACATAACTGTATGTACATTGACATTCAACAAGCAGAATGTAAATTCTTTACGTTGAAATAAATTTCTGATTCTGATTCTGATTCTGATTCACACGCACATATACGTTGCCGCCACCTGCGCGACACACGGCCATATACATCGCCGCCACCTGCGCCCCAACCTCGCGTCGCAACCGCGCTGTGCCCAGCACCGGCGCTGAGCTAGCGCCCATAATTGGCGCCCAGCCGGGGCGAGTTTATCGGCGCCACCTGAGCCCCGACCTCGCGTCATCATCAGCAACCCATTATGTTCCCACCGAGGGGCACGCGTCTCTTCCCTGAGGAAGGTATAGGCCATGCTCCACCACTGGGGCCAAGTCCGGATTGGTTGAGTCTCGTAAGACTAGTGGCTGGTCTTACAGACAGAAGTTTTCAAGCCGCCCCAAGGCCGACTTGGCTTAACGACTGCCATCTATCGACGGCAGCCGGCACCGACTGCTTAACGTGCCTTACGAAGTACGGAACCGCTCGGAAAAATGCCACTAGCGTTAATCGTAGAACCGTCACCATGCACTGAACGCGCCCTATGTTCCTTAATTTTCGCGCTCGTTTAAAATCACTAAGGCAGCCGGGGCTACGAGCGGCTACCGTTCAATACCGTCGCTAAGATAACGCCCATAGCTGTCGTCCAGCCGCCGTAACGTCACCGCCGTCACATGCGTGCTAAACACACGTCAATAACGCTCAATAACAATAACACTTTCAGTGGAACTGGCTAACCATCCGCTACCGCAGGAATGCCCACATCTTGACGCTTCTTTATGGCGTCCCTCCCATACTTCCACCTCTATTATCTATGCAAACGTTTCACACTAGCGGCGGCGAGCTCGGGCGCCTTCAGCACTGTTATAGCAATTTTGGCAGTCTGGCAAAGCTAACTTTGCAAAGGAATTAAGTGGCAACCCCACAGAAAATATAATTTTGATTGTTAAGCTTGCTTAAAAGTTTTAATACTTTGAATGTTGCACGTAAATTCTTATCAAAGCCCGATCAAGTATTGGGGCTATAAGCAGACTACAAGCAGGGTGAGGGATACCTCACCCTACTTTTTTAAATCTAGCACATAGACCATTGCAAAGTTGCCCTCCTGTACCGTCCCTCGGGCGGCGAGCGCGCACACCGACCTTGGTCCAGCGGTTCTCCTTGGGGTCGTACCGCTCGACGTGGTTGAGGCACTGCACGCCGTCCTGTCCGCCGACGGCGTAAAAGCGCGCCGTGGGCGAGGCACTGGTTTTGTCCCGCCGCTGGGGCACTGACCTTGGTCCAGCGGTTCTCCTTGGGGTCGTACCGCTCGACGTGGTTGAGGCACTGCACGCCGTCCTGCCCGCCGACGGCGTACAGCGCGCCGTCCAGCACGGCCACGCCCACCGACGTGCGACACGACGACGTCGGCGCCACCGCGCCGCACCACTGCAACACCACACGGAATCACTAATCGTCGCTTAGAGCCATCGCAAACAGGGCGACTCGTCGCCGCGTCAGACGCGACGTTGTCGTTTGCTTCTGGCGTCTTGTCGTCGCGACTCCGCGACTCTGACGCCGAGTGTGTGGTGATTCGAACAAAATATATGAAATGACCGTAGCCTGTCGTCGCGTTTAGTCGCCGAACTGACGCTGTCGCGTGTCGCCTAGTGTGCGCAAAGGCTTTTAATTAACACCGCGAGTTTTTAATATTATAAATTACATTTTGTATCTACATAAACCATACTTAAGCGACATTTTGGGCTAAATTGAGATATTTACATATTTGGAATCTGCAGGCGCTTCAAACTATTTAATTAATAGTTTATTTGTAAAAAATTTTTTCTGATTTTGCAATCTTCGAAACTGTCTCCTGGACATTTCAGAAAGTGTAGCTTAAAACAAATAGCCTTCCACCTTTCGTGACAACAAAATCCATTTGCGACGTACGAATACACCGACCGTGTCGACCCTGCAACCCCTAGGTTAGCTGAGAAGGGCGCCCCGGCGCCGGCAGAGGCACTGACCTGGTTGGTCTGCGGGTCGTACCGCTCGATGCTGTTGAGGTAGCTCTGCCCGTCGTGGCCGCCCACGGCGTATAGCAGCTCGTGCAGCACGGCCACGCCAACCCCGCAGCGCCGCTTCGACATCGGCGCCACCATCTTCCACTCGCCCGACTGCGGCTCGAAGCGCTCCACCGACGCGATGGCGTCGCCGCTGCACCACCCGCCCACCGCGAATAGCACCTCGCCTGTAGGGGGAGCAGCGGTTAGCGCATCACCATGCGAGAGGTTCCGGGTTCGAATCCCGGCTGGAAACCAAAAAAAAAAACAGGTCTCGGATGTTTACATGTTAGTGACGTCGCTGTTTTTGGTTCCCACGACACAGGGTGTCCTAGTGTGGGGCCAAAAGCAATGTATGTGCCTGTATGTAAATGTTGTGTTATGTTATGTTTTTTTAACATTATACGATGGTGCGACGACCTGACGAAATGTTTACCGGGCGAACTATTTATCTATGCAGAGCGGTGATGCTGCCAGTGGCATGGGTACCTTTGGGTCGAATGTGTCACGGGGCGGTTTATTTGTTTGCGCTAAAACGACACTTAAGCTTGAATTATATTCGTCCGCGAGACCGAGCAGTTTGGCCGCAGATTCCAGCGACCGCGGCCAAGTCGCTTTTTGATTTATATGAAGCGGCCCGAGCGTCGCCGCTCTCCAAACGTTCTCACAAACAACAAAAGAGCGTCCCGTCCGCTTCAAATGCACCGGTACAAGTGAACACGTTGAAACTCCTACGAGCGGCCGGGCCGCGCGACCACGCCGCTCGAAGGCGCGACCGCGCCGCTATTTAAATAAATCGTTACAAACAATTGCTTGTAATTTCGTGATGTAGCGGCCGGGTCGCTCGGTCGCGCGGACGCATATAATTACAGCCTTAGCGTGCAAGTAATACTGGTCATAAAAACTTTCATTGCGATCTGATGAGTATGTGCAAAGCTAGGGCACACGGTAGTCCAGATAGCCTCGAATATCTTATTGTTAGTTTCACAATTAATGGATTACATTCTTTGGTATAATATAGTTGTGAAATTGTCAACGGAAACCTTAAGTCATAAGAGCGCTTCGTTAACAAACTGCAAGCGGTTTGGCGACATTTCTGTAAATGAAAATGTAAAGGTTTATTTTGTTAAAATAAATAAATAATTGCAGATGTTGGGCTTACGACCGCTAGGTTGAAGTGGCATTGGGCTGGCCATGTCTGCCGTATGAGCGTAGACAGGTGGGACAAAATTGCGACCGACTGGGTCCCGCAAAATGGACACCGACGCACGGTGATCAATTGTGGAGATTTAGGCGGCCAAAAGTCTTCCGCACTGTGATTTGTGATTCATACGTGTTAATTATTAAAAAAAAAACTCAATGTGGACATTATGTGTTTAGGTGTTTATCAACATTTATTAGCACAGAGTAAGATAAAAAATACCCGAAACCGACGTGCGTGCATGCAAGTGTCGTAGCGTTTTTATGCTTCACGGGGTGCTGTGGTCTTATACTTGAAATAATTGGATCTGAAAAGACTAATAAGTTTTTCATTAAGTCTTCATTGGTTTGTTTCCTAGATATATGTTATGCTCTCTGTAATATCGTATATCTTTGTGATGGCTTTCTTCTCCTAGCATACCAATTGGTTGTAAGAAATTTCCGATAATATCTTTGTCATGTACCAAGACTTTATGAACAGTTTGTGTCATTGGATACCAACTGTACAGCTGCATATAAAGTACAGCAGTTTATTTTGCAAATTCTGCAAATGATGTACTGTTAATTTTGTAGGGAGAGCTAAGGGTTTCCAAAATTATATTGAATCTTCCTAACAAAACCATCGAACCATCGAACGCCTATTATTGAAATAGACCGAAATCTATTTCAGTAATATTTGATGTAATATCATAATTTGCAAATAAGCGACTAGCTGTTTTTCCATCCGTTTGTATTGCCGAAACCTGACTTTGGAATATCAATAGTAAGCAAAGTTGCTCTCTAAACTGAGTTTGAACACTTTTTTTTTTGACAAGGTATATTTTCGGAGCTTAATCCCACTTCGATGTCATTTCTGAAATAATTTCGCAGTTTTAACTCAGAAGGTGTTTATAGCATTTTTAACACTTTTTTTGCAGACTGTACTTAAGTCTGACACTCCTATAGTCTCTAGTATACATGCATATAATATGTTTTTCGTATACCTGGACAAAGGTTCAATCAGGTGATTTTTTATTAGGACATCCAAAAATTTCACGTTTTTTATCACAGCGCCTTTCCTTGAAATCCTAAAAAAAATTGTATGAGTGCCGCAAACAGACGCAAAAAAACTATATTGTACGGACTACCTAACACTCTAAGCTACTTGGTAGTAGCAAATTCACGGTGTACCAAAGTGTATCTCAAAACGTAGCCGAGCTTAAAGTTGAAAAACTTGGTCTAAATCGATGCATCAGTACTATATTTTTTTAAGACTAGTATACTGCTGTATTACGGTTGTAAAGAAATATTTTGCAATGTTCATACCTTCATAAATCAGCACCATTTTTTTCTTATTTTATTTCACACCATAGGTTTGTTTAAAAAAATGTTGAACTCGCGTGCAAAACACGGAATGTTACAAGTTTTCGCAGTTCTTCAAAACCGATATGCACTCGAGTCTAAATATCTACGGATCTACTTTGTACAAAATGTTTCTATGATTAGTATGAAGTAAAGGACTTACCCACCTGTAAAAAACAAATAGAAATTTCGACTTCCGACACATCGACAAAAAATACTTTTGCGACCCTAACCTTCCTGCATTGATCACCGTGCGACGTCGCGGCAGACCGCGGCGAAGATGGCGGGACGACCTAAATGCATTCTTGCCGGGATGGTGCGAAGTGGCCGGAGATAGAGAGAGTTGGAAGAAAGAAGGGGTGGCCTTTGCCCAGCAGTGGGACACAAAACAGGCTAAGTAAAAAAAAAATCGTCAGTTAAGTTCTAACAGTGCGAAAGTCATTTTTGGCCGTTTCGACCTTTTGATGCCATTGGATGAAGAAAAGTGGCGCGCTTCTCTGCGACCAATCTTATCAATCAATCTTATTTTATCTTCAATTTTAAATACTTTTCCCAAATAATGTACACCTCTAATGTAGCTAATTGAAATTTGACACAGTTTTGTAGCTCTCCTGTAAAGTTGTAATTTTTTACTTACGCACTGTTTATTTATTTATTTATTTTTTGCCAAAAAACTTAGAGCTAACATTACAGGGGATCCCTATTGCGTTAACCAGTTTCATAGTTAATATAAAACTTAATCTTATAAAACTTCTGAGAGAGCGCTCAAATGTAACTAGAGATTAATCTACGATTTATTCAAAATACCGGCACGTGATTGGCTGAAATTAGCTTGACGTGAGATTTACATGATATTAACATTTGATCGCTCTTCCAGAAACAGAGCGTTAATCTATTTACAACTAATATTACTATAACACAACACAAAAAGAGTTACTTTTGTGAATTCATTCAGAGAACAGAAAAATATGTTTATAGTACACCTGCTTGGAAAGTACCTTGATACTTTATCAAATTTACGGTAGAAAGTACGTCATTGCATATCGAACAAATATGCGGGGAGAAAACGCATCTGAGCGGGAGAGAAAAGTGTATGAAAATCCATTTCTTACGTGGTTTTTCTTTTTTAATTTTGGGTAAGACTATGCGCCGGTAACCTAAATATCAAAAGCCAAAAAGTTTTTACAGTGAGTTTTTATCTCCAAGTTCGCAAAATGACACTGGCCACTAGCAACAATTTCAATATAAATTTCGATTAGTAAAGATTTCGTTTTTTATTTTCCTTGTAGGTGTAGTATAAAGCACTATGTATCACTCGAGAGAAACTGCGATTCCCGATCTCAGGTGTTTTAAAGCCCTCGCCTACGGCTCGGGCTTCAAACGACACCCTCGACGGTAATCGGTCACTTTCTCCTCTCGGTGAACAATGTACTACTGTAATCTCCGCAACTCTCTTCTTCGAGCGCCTGGACGGACTGCTATTGGAACTATCGAGGAAACGTAAGCATTTAATAGTTGCTGGCGACTTTAATATAGATTTACTAAAAGAAAGTGCTGTTAAACTAGAGTTTGAGTGTTTACTTTTGAACTTTAACCTAAAACTAGAATTAAGACAGCCAACGAGACTTGTAAGTGGAAGCTGTATAGATAATTTTGCACATGACTTCAGAAAAAATTGTAAAGCGGAAGTGATAGAATTATCATTATCTGACCATACTGCTCAGCTGCTAAAATGTCCAGCAAAAAAAGTCTGCCTCCTACCTTTTTGGCGTACCAAACGGAGAGACTACAATAAAGAAAATATCGAGAAATTTAAGGAAATTATTCAAACTCTTTCTTTTTCCAAAATATACGAAACCAGTGACCCAAACACCGCGTATAATGAATTCATAGAAGAATTTCGATTGTTCTACGACCTTTGCTTTCCCTATAAAGTAGTCACAATAAAAACAGTTAAACGCCCTAGCTGGGTTTCGCGTGGTATAAAAGCTTGCAGCCGAAAAAAGAGAAAGTTACTATGGTTGTACAGACTTGAACCTAATACACTAAATAAAACAAATTTTAAAAATTATACACAAATTTTCAAAAAGATCGTACGTTTAACAAAACGCGCCCAAAATAATTATAAAATAAAAATGTCGGACAATAAGTCTAAGGCCACATGGCAAATAATAAATAGTTCGAAGCAAACCATACCTAAAGACTCTATCTCTAAAATAGAAATTGACAAAAAGACGATTACAGATCCACAAGCCATATCAAATGCATTTAATGACTTTTTCATTGACAAAATTAAGCCCATTGACAATGCTGGCACACACACACGTTTATTAGGATCCTATATTACACCGTGTAGTAATTCGATGTTCATGGAGGCTAGTATTCCATACGATATTTTTAGAATAATTAAATCATTAAAAAATACAAACAGTGTGGGATACGATGGCGTCTCTACAAAGATAATAAAATACGTAGCCCTAGAAATTTGCCATCATCTAAGTCATATTATTAATCTAAGCATAGCAGCGGGTATAATAATAATAATAATAATAAACTCACGCCCGTTATCCCCGAAGGGGTAGGCAGAGGCACCAGTCTCTAGAACTGGACCCACGTTTTGCCGAGTTTATTAGGTCCCAAACGTGACAAGTGGCAAGCCTGTCGCCGTTATCCGGGCACAATTTATCAGCGAATGGTGTTGCTGTACAAACAAATGTACGTAACTAAAAGTCATTGGTACATGCGTGGTTCGAACCCAGACCCTCATGATCGAGAAGCAAGGGTCAACCCCACTACGCCACCACCGCTTAGCAGCGGGTATATATCCTAATAATTTGAAACAAGCGATAATAAAACCAGTCTTTAAAAAAGAAAACCGACACCTAATGGAATTTTATAGACCAATTGCCCTTATTCCGATAATAGCAAAAAATTTTGAGAAATATATTTATGCAAAAATGTACGCCTATCTGGAACATAATAACATATTAACTAAGGAACAAAAGGGATTCAGGCAAAATAAGACGATTAATCTGGCTGTTTACGATTTCTTAAACACAGTTATGACATGTGTAGATGCAAGAGTTCCAGTCTCTGCGTTATACATGGATATGACACATGCTTTCGATTACGTAGAACATACTATCTTACTGCGAAAGCTTGAGGCATACGGAATAAGGGGAAATGTGTGGAAATTAATAGAGTCATATCTTAAAAACAGGACACAATGTACAGAAATCTCAAAAATCAATCCTAAAACTAAACATGAAGATATTTATAGGTCACGTGAGCGTGAAGTTCGCCATGGCGTCCCACAGGGCAGTGTAATGGGACCGTTACTATTCTTACTGTACATTAATGATCTTCCCAGAGCCACTCCACACCCGATGACCCTATTTGCAGATGATAGCACTGTCACAATCCAATGTGACCAAGAAACTTTTTACGAATGTGATATAAATCGGACTCTACAATCTATTATAATTTGGTTAAACAATAATAACTTGAAGGTTAATTTAAGTAAAACTAATTTTATGCAATTTAGCCAAAGGTTACCAACAGCAAATTTGGATGTTCATTATGAAAATATTAAAATACAACAAGTAGAGACCACAAAATTCTTAGGACTAACGGTGGACCGAAATTTAAACTGGAAAGCGCATATTGCGGAACTTTGCAAAAAAGTTAGCTCGTCTGCTTATCTCCTCTATAAACTTGCCCCTGTCACTAATATTGATGCTCTAATTACTGCATATCATGGCACGGTAGCTTCATTGTTGCGGTATGGTCTGATCTTTTGGGGTAACTCAACCGACAGAGAGATAGCATTCAAAGTACAAAAAAGGTGTCTAAGGGCAATGTTTGGACTGAAAAAGACGGATAGTTGTAAACCATACTTTCAAATTACAATATTCTAACACTTCCGTCAATGTATATTTTAGATGTAGCACTCTTTGTAAAATCGAACCCAGGCATTTTCCGACCGATCTCGCTAGTCAGAACCCGCTTACTGGATTACCGCTTACCGCTGACTGCATTTGAATTTACCAATATCAACATAATTGACGTAAATATATTTATTTATTTATTTATTTATTTATTTAGAGATCTATGGTGAACCAACAGCTATTACAATAAAATAGTATATAGTGTAGGGATACAGAAAGCCAATTACAGGTTCACACTTATAGTAAACAATTTAAAAATAAGAATCTTAAACTTAAAATAATACAACGTCGCTCGCTGCACAAACAGCAGAGCTCATATCACTCAGTAAATTAGGCAGATGTAGCTATAGAATACAATGCAAGACCTGGGTAACCTAGAAACCTAGGTAAGCAATAGCAATGCGTCTCATTTAGTTACTGCTAGGTACTAAATGAGACGCCCTGCTATCGTACCATTAATGACAATACAATATGCATAAATTTTTTAATTAATTTTTTTGTTTATCTGCATTAAAAAAAATACCATTCATGTGTCGCCTAACAGCCGCTATACTGCAATTGAATACATCTAGGTCTAATTCGTATGAGATTTGATTTACGCTAGTACAAGCCCGCCGAAGAAATGCATTTTGCTCATAATTGGTTGACACCTGTGGAATAAAAAGTGGGGGAACGAAGCGCCTAGATCTTGTAGGCACCGTAAATGATAATTTACCTAAGAGCTCGGGACAGTCCACTAGTCCCGCAATGATTTTTAGTAAATATATTGTGTCCGCGACTCTGCGCCGCATTTCTAGGGGTAAGAGATGGTATTTTCTACATAGCGCCAGATAGTTACTCGACTTGTATGGGTATTTCAATCGGTAGCACATAAACTTCATGAATTTTTTTTGAATAGCTTCAATTTTGTCAATATAGATACAGTATCTGGGGTTCCAAATTTGCGAAGCATATTCGAGGTTGCTTCGAACGAGAGTGCAATATAGGATTTTCAAGGTCTTTGCCCTATGGAAACATGAGGAACTGCGCATGACAAAACCCAGTGACCGAGATGCCTTAGTTATAATTTTATTTACGTGATTGTCAAATAATAACTTAGCATCGTGTTCGACACCTAGGTCTCTGACATGGTACGATCTATTTAATGTTTGACCTTTAAGTGTATAACAAGTAGGGATAATATTCTGCTTCCGCGTGAACGTGACTACAGTGCATTTACTAGGATTCAAGTCTAATTTGTTCAACTGACAGTAATCATCTAGACGTGACAGGTCAGACTGGATATCAGTCATGTCAGCAGTTGATGCTACTCTGGCGAAGATCTTCATATCATCAGCAAAGCTAAGAAGTCGGGTAAAACGAAAACATTTATCAATATCATTGACTGTTAAGGCAAAAATCAAGGGCCCCAGGAGAGATCCCTGTGGCACACCGCTGGGTATAGTGACCCAACTGGATGTGAAGTTATTGATCACTACTGCCTGAGACCTGTTGCTTACATAGGATGAAAACCATCTATAAAGATCACCCCTGATTCCCGCATCAGATAGTTTCTTTAATAGTATAGAGTGGTCTATCCTGTCAAAGGCTTTACTGTAATCAGTATAGATTACGTCCACTTGTTGACCATTACCCATCGAATTTGTGAGAAACTCATTTAAGATGATAAGGTTGGATACTGTCGACCTACGCTGCAGAAAGCCATGCTGGGTATTGCTGAAGGAGGTTTTTAGAGCATCATAGACCTGCCGGTGGACAAACTTCTCTAGGACCTTTGATAGCACACATAATTTAGAAATAGGTCTATAATTAGTGACGTCGGTCTTGGGTCCCTTCTTGTGGACGGGAGTAATAAAGGCGGTTTTCCAAATGGACGGTACCACGCATTCTGTGAAAGATCTTTGGAATAATAATAAAATCGGCTTAGACAAAGTGTCAGCGCACTTAATTAGAAACTGCGCTGGTAGATCATCCGGGCCAGCTGATTTGGTAGGATCTAGTTTTAGCAGCATGTGCTTCAATACATCAACGCTGACTTCAATTGATGTTATATGACAGCATGTGTTAGGCTCAACTGTTTCTTTGATCAAAGAGTTTGAGTCAGACCGTGTATGTAGAAAGTTAGAATTAAAGTAAGACGAAAAAGCATTACATATATCATTACCGGTAGTTAGTTGCGTATTATCATAGTTCATGCAGTTAGGTATACCTTTAGAATCAGAGCGGGATTTCAAAAATGCCCAAAATCGCTTGGGATTACGTTCTATAGCATCTTCTGTACTTTCTATAAACTTTTGAAAACACTGATTCTCGAGGTATTTAACCCTATCACGTTGAAACACAAATGAATTATAAGCGGATATGTTGCCATAGATCTTATATTTTTTATGATATTTTTCTTTCTCTTTCATTGCCTTTTTTAAGGCTGCGGAATACCATTTAGGATAAAAATCGGGTTTTATATTTTTGTGTTTTATGTATTGTTCCCTTAGTTGTTTATATTTAATGTAGAAAAAATCGATGGCACTATCAAAACTTCTTGAAGATAGTTCGTTGTCCCAATCGACATTACAAAATTCCCTATTAATGGAGTCATAATCCCCAGAATTATACAGATATATTTTACAGAGGGCAGCTTTTAATTGAGTTAATTTAATGAATTTAATAGTAACAGTTAATGCTTTATGGTAAGGATCAAAGGGAACCAATGGACCTTGGCATTCGGTCACTTCAACCTCACCGTTAGAGATAACCAAGTCTAGAATTTTTCCGAATTCATTAGTGACCCTATTGTACTGTAGAAAATCCAAGGTATTTAATTCGTCGATAAATAAACACTCATCTGTAGTAAAATAATTATTAGGTACTAATACTGAGTTATGCATGTTCCAAATTATACTACTCATATTGAAGTCGCCAATTAATAAGTATTTATCTGATGGGTTATCCATTACTACAAAGTTCAGTTTGTCTAAGAAGTTAGACAACTGCTGGGAGAAAGAATTACGTTTATTTTGTTTGCATAAATATAGCACACACAAATGAAGCTTAATACGTGTGTTACCACTGCTTAAGGAAAGTGTTACCCATAGGTCCTCAGCGGTACTATGGAACGCAGGTTGAGGTGTCACAGCCAGGTCTTTACGCGTGGCAATTAAAACTCCGCCTCCCCTTGTCTGGTCAGTGGACTCATAGTCGCGATCGCGACGCCACACGAAATAACGCTCATCAAATAGTTCGCTGCTAGAAATTCCGTCGTGTAACCAAGTCTCCGTCAGAAATAAAATATCATAGGACGATCTACAGAGGCTACGAAAGAAAGTTAATGTTTTTGTACGGAGGCCCCTAACATTCTGGTAATAAATAGAAGGGTAATATGGTATCTTATTAGTAGCCATCATAATTGATATAACTATTAGCAATTGAGTAACTATATTTTATAAAAGAGAACGGACCTTTGCTTATTAATGTAACGGGAAATTGCAGTCTATAGTTTCTGAGCAGAGAAGCGGACACAACATAGGGTTTAATCGTATCATAAAGAAACAATCTGTATATTAAACCAAGGTATGTATGAACAGCGTAAATCAAGTAAAGAATTACGAAATAGTAGGTAGATTCACAGCGTATTCTAGGAATTAATTCGTCGATCACTGTAGGCATATGGCATTGAATGGCGAGCGCATTAAAAAACTGATAAGACAAACAATGGGCTGTCGAGCGACGGCCGGTTAATGCAGGGGTTCCAAACCTTTTGATGACATTAGAGTGGCTAAGGCGAGCTTTATGAACAATATTATTAGGTAAACAAATAAAACATTCGTTTGGCATACACAAAGAAAGTATAACTAAGAGTAATAACAGTATTAAAATTAGTTTTCGGAAACAATCTAGACCATTTTGTTTAAATCAGAATCCCTATAGATGATTGAGACTTGTGTCGAGTCATTTTTCCTTACATGAATTTTTCCGAATTTTACCCATACATACAAGTATCCTTTGGCTTTTAGTGTACTCTTAGTTTTCGTCAGTAGCTTCTTCTGGTCCGGTGTGAGGTGATCATTTACGTATATCTTCTGACTGGTATCAAATCCGATTTCGCCGGGTAGAATACATTTTTTTGTACGTGCAGACGCAATAAAATCCTCTTTGACATATCGATTTACGAAGCTCACGATAATAGATTTATCCTTGGAGTTTTGCAGCGGAACTCTGGAAATATAGTTGATGCTTGACCTCGGGAATGTGTAGCCAACTGCATCGCTAATATTCTCCAAAATAGAAAACAAATTCTCGGTTTTGCTTAATGGGACACCTTTAATCTCGACGTTGTTCAGTCGAGTCCATTGATCCCGATTTGCCAGCTCCTGTTTGAGATCAGCCATTTCACCCTCCATTGAGACAAGCTTGGTTTGCAAATTAAGCAGTTCAGGAACTTTTTTTTCTAGGTCAGTTACTCTTACTCCAAATTCGTTCAATTTGGCATTGTTGAACTCGCAGGAGTTTTTCACCTCCGCCATCTCGCTCTTGATATCCTTGACATCTTGAACCAAACTGGGAAGGCTAAGTAGGTGACGCTTCATATCCTTTAGTTCGGCCATAATGGAGTCAAAAGTTGTCCCAGTACTGCCACTGGAGTCGGTGGTTTCAGTAGACGGTGCTGGTCGAGCTGGGGAATCGCTGCCGCCCTTACATGATAAGCACCTCCAGTTAGCTCTTCGTTCCGCACCTAACCTACGGTACCCAACTTCTGTAACATTTGCGCAGCAAAAACCCAGGCACTTGTTACAGCCACCACAAATCACACTATCATTGATCGACGAGTTGCAGAGATCACACTTCATTGTGTAGCACGACAAAACTGTACCAAAGATTGGACACCTCTGAGTGCAACGTATGAGCACGCGCGAACGTCTGATTTCTGGTAGCGCTAAACACAGACTGATCCATTTCCATATAGCTCGTATGGAAAGTATTTTGTGATAGAGATATATTTTAATGACAAACGATGGTGCTCTCTCTAAATATTTTGTAAGTCCCGATGGGCGAAACATGTACAGGACGTATTTCAATGTAACAACCTTATATCTCATGTTTGACAAATAAATAATCTTTATCGGTTTAAAATATTGAAAGTCCGCGTGAGAGGCGCGTTCTGCAGCAGACAGGTGTGCGCGCGCGGCACACGGCGGCGGCGCCACACGCAGCGCTCCGGCGCACACAGACCGACTGTTACAACTTAAAGGCTGATTTACACGTATCAAGTTGACTAAAAATTTACTCAATTTTAACTTAATTATAAGTGACTTAACCCGTGTAAACAGTGAATTTAGTGAGAACTTGCAAGTTAAAATTTAGTTGCAAGTAAACAAGGTAGAATAGAATTTTGTCTATTTTTCGTCGTTAAGTTGGTGGGCGTGGCTAATCACTTGACACGTTTGGACAGGCAAAATTTAGTTAAATTTAAGTGAAAAGCATAAGCTGGCGGAGTGATTGCACGTAGTTCCTACTTAATTTAAAAAGAAGAAATACTCATTTTTATCTTCTCCTGCTAGTTCATGAAACAAAGTTGTACTTGCGCCATATTCATTTCTCTTGCTTATCCATTTTCTTACCCACAGTCTTTTAGGTATTCTCGCTTCTCTGATTATTTCATCTTTTACTTCATCCAATACTTCATTTAATACAAATTTAATTACGTCTGGAACGCACTGTTGATGTTGGTCGTCCGCTAATTTGTTCTGTGGTCGTCCATCTTGAGCGAATAAATGAGTGTAACTAGTTATTTAGTATTTTTACGTGTAAACGGTTACTTAAAATTAAGTCGTTTGAAATTTAGTTAAAATTTAGTTAAGACTTGAGGGGTGTAAAAGCAAAGCCGACTCTGTCCATGAAGTGTCAAACTGAGTTATAAATAAGCGATATTCGGTTTTTTTAGTCAACAGCGGTCATAGAAAAAGTTTGTTTATTTAAGGAATTAAAATAAAGTCTCAGATATTCAAAACCCGAATTAAAATGCTTAAAACATTTGAATATACGCAAGTACAAACTAAACTACATTCACAGGTTAAAATATTCAAAAAGTGGACAGAGTTGAGTTTGCTTTTATACCCCTCACTTGGCAACTTAATACGTGTAAATCAGCCTTAACTGACGAAACGTGGAGACGTCGGGCTCACCGCGTCGCGTGGGCTTCCGGGGGCGCGTGCGCGGCCCCTGCATGAGCGGGCGTTCCTGGGGCAGGAGCAGGTAGTTCTTGGCCTCGTCCAGCAGGTCGCGGCACGCGTCGTCGGAGCGCACGAGCAGCTCGGCCGACACGGTGCCCACCAGGAACTTGGGGCTCAGCAGCGGCAGCCGCACGTGCTGAAGCACCTGCCGCGCAAACAAACACCTCGAGCACTGCACTGTGGCGGGCTGCCACAACGTTCAAACTATATACCGGGTGTCCCAAAACTCGACGTCGACCCGAAGCCGGGTGAAAAGGCAAGTCAAGCTGGTTGTCAGAAAAATATAAAAAAAATCTAAGTTGTATGATTTCAAAATTATAGGCATTTTTTTTAAAATCGCAAAATTGCACACCCTGTGACAGTCTTTTTACTCCTGTTGCCACAAATCTTTACTTCTTCCAATTATTTTTTTTGCTGTGTAACCCTGAATAATGCTTCTCTAAACTGTAATCAAAATTTTGAAACCAGCTGCTCTAGCTTGCATAAAAAATAGGACTTATTTCCTAGAAAAACTTTCAAAATAAAAAATTGCCTAGTTTTAACTGACTGTATTGAAAAAAATCATACAACTTAGATTTTTTTTTATATTTTTCTGACAACCAGCTTGACTTGCCTTTTCACCCGGCTCCGGGTTGACGTCAAGTTTTGGGACACCCGGTATATATATATATTTTTTTTTTTTTTTATTTCAACGTAAAGAATTTACATTCTGCTTGTTGAATGTCAATGTACATACAGTTGTGTATAATGTTAGCCGCTGCCTTGGGGCCGTCTGTAGTGGAGAAAAAGGCAGCGAAAAAAAACTCCACTCTGACCATATTTTCTCAAATCAACTTAAAGCTAATACAAATTAGGTATGAGTGTTCGTATACCAAGAATCTCAAGATCCATGAGTGCAATCAATACTTGCAAAGTCAAACATCATTTAATATTCTTAAAAGGTAATAAAACACCAATGCTGCGGCCGTATAATCTGTCAAGAAAATGTAGACATCGAAGAGTTCGGTTTTGCTCGGACTTTTTGTCTGCATTTGTTAATAGCTTGCACTTACAAGCGTTGTATAAATTAAACACTTGAGCTTTTACATAACTTAAGGTGATGTGCTTCAATAGATATAGGAAATGTTTAGGTTTTTCAATAAAACAATTAGTTAACTTTCACTTCCGGTTTCTAGTATTTTTTGACAAACTGTATAATCATAGTAATACGGTATTTGACACTATCAAAAATAAATTATTTGAGATGCTCTGTTAAAACAAAAATTACAAAATTATTCAGAAAATGTATTTCTCTTAATCATTTACTAGTTATTACAATTTTTAAATAGATGAAACATAAAAAGAATGCTTTGAAATGTGACGTCACAAGCAAGTATTTTCATGCAAAATTCCGTTTTAAAAGTAACTCATTTGACATCCTGTCAAATACCCAATTGCTGCTGTCATTGAACTGTTATTAACATTTGGATATTCTTTACGGAGTTCATGATTATGAAAAACAAATGAGGAGTATACTTTGTCTGTTTTCATTCATTGAAAGAACATCCTACATCAATCCTGTATTCGTCTAAATCGGTTTCCGGGTCACTGAAACTGCAAATTTATTATGCATTCCTATTCACTTATTATGCTGTTAAAAGGAATGTCGCGTTGTCGTTGTCGTTGTTGTTGTGAATGTCCATAAAATACCATGTTTTCTGAAATACAATTTGCTGTCATAAAATCGCAACTTAAGTACTAGGCGTGATTTCGATGACAGCTGTCACAGGTATCAAATTATATTTTATGGACTATAGTCAGTGAGAATCATGCTAGAAGATACAATGACATTTAAGACCTAGTCTTTTCACAAATTACTTCTATTGTACTATATTATATTGTATCACATCTATTGTGCCTAATTTGTGGATAGAGTAATAAAGTTTATTTGTATATTGTATTTGATACGCTAAAATAAATGTTTTATCTCGGAAAGCGCTGTCTTGCAGTGAGCGTCAAATGGCTTATGATGATGATGAAATGTTAGGGGCGGTTACCTGAGCGAGGTGCTGGCGGCGCTCGGCCACGTTGTACTTGACCCAGGACATGACGGCCTGGAAGGTCTGCTCCTCGGAGCGCACGTTGAGCTCGTCCGACGACACGATGTCGATCAGCTGCGCCGCCGGCAGCAGCAGGAACTCCTCGCTCTCCATCACCTGCCCAATCACATTCGTATTCACAACTAAGGCCCAATTTTCTTACATATCACATACCGTCTGTTAAAAAAAAAAAAAAAACTCACGCCCGTTATCCCCGAAGGGGTAGGCAGAGGCACCAGTCTCTAGAACTGGACCCACGTTTTGCCGAGTTTATTAGGTCCCAAACGTGACAAGTGGCAAGCCTGTCGCCGTTATCCGGGCACAATTTATCAGCGAATGGTGTTGCTGTACAAACAAATGTACGTAACTAAAAGTCATTGGTACATGCGTGGTTCGAACCGGTGGTCGTGATAACGTCTGTTAGGTTCTAGAATATACCTCAGGCTCTAGAGTAGGCTTCGGTTTTCGCCGAAAGCACACGAGTGTAATACTCCTTCCTACTTCTGATTTCTAAATAAAGTGTCATATTAGTTCCGATATTTCTATTACACGAATATATCCGAGGTATATTCTAAAAGCTAACAGACTACATAAACAATTACATACAATTAATTAGACTACATTAAAGTGTGTCGGTAACAAAAATAATTTATGCCCGGACTGGATTGGCCATGTCTGGCGTTTGAACGGCGGGCCAAAACTGCGACCGACTGGGTTACAATTATTATAATTAATTCTTTATTGCACAAAAGGAAACGACGTCGGGGCGGACCAGGGTGAAGATGGCAGGACTACCTAAATGCCTTCTTGCCGGCATGGTGCGTGGTGGCTGGAGACAGAGAGAGATGGAAAGCAGGAGGGTAGGCCTTTGCCCAGCAGTGGGACACAAGAGGCTACGTAAAAAGATATATTACAGTAGTGCCACGTTAATACGGACTCCCGCTTGTTCGGTGATCGTTGTAATCCGGCCGGGCCAGAGGGGGCAATGGAGTTTGCCGGGCTGGCGGGTGTAGATGCGGGATGCCATGAGCCAACCCGTAGTCAGTATTTTGTACACCACCTTCTGTCTACGGTGTTGATTTTGTGCGCTCGCATAATTTTCAATATATACATTTTTGTCTTTATGCCTTTACTGTAATCCGGACGCCTCGATAATCCGGAACGGGTCTTATTTTTGCATCTCCAGATTAACGAGGCTGTACTGTATTCTTAAATTTGAGTGAGTGTAATATATGGTATCCTATATATCAGGCATTTTCTACTATAATATTTCTAACTGTGAAAACTTGTTATTGGCTCTTTGTCTTTATCTCAGTTGAACTGATTAAATTCGAGAACTTTAAACCACTATATGAGTACATTTCCACTACTGTGGAGAATCTGTAAAATAAATTTGTAAATAAACTACATAATGTAAATAGTGAAATGTAAGCTGATAAAGACCTATAAATATAACGTGTAAATATTGACAAAATTTTATCGAAATGTGAATGTGAACAAAATGTAAATGTGAATGTGAACAAAATGTGAATGTGAATGTGAACAAAATGTGACTTGGCAGCTGCCGTAACAAGGAATGACAAATTAAAAAAAAAAATTACATAGATCTGGCCTCGGCCTTAACACGAAAAAGATATCTAAAAAACATTACAAAAATTTGGCTTCGGCCTTCTACAAAGAATTACCTAAAAAACGTTAGACCTGGCTGCACGGACGAAAGTCCTTTGCCTATTCTGCTATTAGCAGATAAAGAAGATTAAAAAAAATATATACATCCCAGTTGAAATGTAGGTATGTGTTTAAGCTGTAAGTTTTCCTAATAAAATAAATACAGGCTGGTTACCTCCGGGAAGTTCTGCTGCGTGAACTTGTCGGCGATGCGCAGCAGCTCGCGGCAGGAGTGCGTGTCGGCGAAGGCGCGGATGCCGAGGCAGTTGCTGCAGTCCAGCTGCCGCTTGAGGAACTCGCAGCACACGTCCTGGATCTCTTGCAGCTGGAGGAGGCACGCCGCCGGCAGCAGCGCCTGCGGGGGAAAACGGTCTTACACAGACATTTTGGGGGCTCAATACTTAAAAACTATAATGTATTTTATTATTGTTATCATGTTTTATCGTTTATTTATTTTTTACCCACTTTTTGTAACCTTTCTGTGTTAATTTGTTAAAAAATGTAGGCATCTTGTATTGATAATGAGTGATAAATTTTCTTTTTTTTTGTTTTGAGTATTGTGTCGTCAAATAAATGAATTTTCTTCTTCTTCTTCTTCAATAGAAATCATCTTCTTTTTCGAACTAAAGCTTTCGTAAACACTAGACATTATTTTCAAGTTAATGTATGTGGGAGCGCTCTGTGTATAGATGAGTGACCGTCTATATCTCTAGTGGCATTTTTCCTGGCGGGTCCGGGCTCCGCAAGGCACGTTAAGCAGTTGTTGCCGGTTGCCGTCGATAGATGGCAGTCGTTAAGCCAAGTCAGAGGCTTTGGGGCGGCTTGAAAACTTCTGACACTAAGACCAGAAACTAGTCTTGCAAGCCTCCACCAATCCGGGCTAGGCCCCTGTGGCGGAGTATGGCCTATACCTTCCTCGGGGAAGAGACCCGTGCCCCTCGGTGGGGACATAGTGGGTTGATGATGAAATGTATCCGGAATGAAGTTAAATTATCAGCCATTTGACGCCCACTGCAGTACAACGGTCTCCTTCATGGTTTTCCAAGCTTCCAAGAAAGAGCTTCAAAGAACATATTGTGTCTTGAATACTGTTAGCAAATGACGTGAAAATAAGCGAAATTGTTTTAGATACGTGAATTGAAAGTCAAATTTAGAGAGGAATTAAGAGTTTCTGTAATACACAATTTGGTATAGTGGTATAATCGTATGGTAAAAATCGATTCCCATCATTAGTTAATTTATTTTCAATTGTGGAAATAAGTCACTTTGATATGACACTCCTCATATGTGACTTGAGAAAAACAAGGTGGGCAGACATTAAACGATTCCCACATCGCTTCACTACCACTCAAAGATAGAAAACCTTTGACACAAGCGTCATTTCTACATAACATACCTACATACTCGTTCATAAGCTCACACTTGCATCCCAGAGGAGTCTACATTGCTTTTTAAATACACATTTTGAAATGACATTCAACAAAAATACATTTGATAAACACGTCTAGACAAGCATTACTCACCATCCTAGTTGACTGGGAACTAGGAGTTTCAGGTCACTGATGCACTTCGCAGCAATCAAATATATTTATACAGATCTTTCATTACAGACAGTGTAAATGGGACCTTATGACTCACTGACCTGGCACTCAATGAAAATCTAGATTAGGCGCAATCAATTTGGCACAACCAAATATATTAAACAAAGGTTGGAACCAAGGTGTTTATTTGACCTTTTGGCTACCGAGTGTCTGTGTATAGTACTCATATTGCCACTTACATATTGACAGACGCTCTTTACATTATCAGAACATGTAGCTCTTTACAATATCAGAAGCTGCCTTTGATCTGATCATTGGCGGCTGTGGTAAACAAAAATCGGCCAAGTGCGAGCCGGACTCACGCACGAAGGGTTCCGTACCATTATTTATAAAAACGACAAAAAAAAACACATTTACTGTATGGGAGCCCCCTGAAATATTAATTATTTATTTTTAAAGCGAATAATACAACTCAATATTCTGTGAATATTTCAAGCGTCTGTTGCCGTTTCGATATCGAGCAAAAAAAAACGTTTTTTGTATGGGAGCCCCCTCAAATATTTATTTTATTCAGTTTGTTAATATTGGATAAACGCCTGAACGGCTCGACCGACGAAGCAGTCAAAATTAAACTTTCTGTAACTCGCAAAACTTGTCAAGTAAGCAACGCAAATCTTGGAGCTGATTCGGTTTCCATTTTTCTTTTCGTTTATTTCACTGGCTGTAGATTTATAGTTGTTTTATCGTTAAACAAACGTACCTGCACGTTGCTCTCCTCAACGACAATGTGCGCTGTGTAGCAGAACTCGACCAGCTGCTCCATGGCTTGGTCATCCACGTCGCGGATGGTGACCTCGGTCGCGCGCGACTCCGCCAGCTCGCCCGTGAACATCGCGCGGAAGTACGGGCTGCATGCTGACAGGATCACTCTGTAGGGCACGAGAGTGCCAGGATGTTACATTGAAGAAAAATCTGAGGCGCGATCGCGCTTCGAATTGAGCGGTAGTACGAGCATGAACGTCTACATGACAAAGCCACTTTGTAAGATATAATTTAATTTAAGTGCTTATAATACACTGAAATGCAATTACCGTTTTAATACTAACCTAATTATGGAAATTCAACTCAATAAAATATTAATTATATTTTGATTCGTAAAAATGAAATAAAATTCAATTGTTCAAGCATGTAAAATGGCTTCCGCAAGCGGCTTATCTGCCTGTAATTGGGATGTACATGTTATAATTATTTTTTTGTGTAATTTTTTTATGTATAATGCATTATCCTGTTTGCGTTGGCGGAACAAATAAATAAAATAAAATAAGGAACGGACACAACATAGTTAGCTTATGATTGGATGCTGAGAGAATTGCTGTGCTGTCACAAAGGGAGCCAGACTGTCTGTGAGATTTGTAGTTCACTGGCTCCCTTAAAAATAGGAAATCTAATCACAGATACTTATAAAGACAAAGATATTTTATATATGAAGCACAAGTGCAAGTGATAGGACGGAAAAACATTTAAATTAGTTCTTTGCCTCATGTGACATACAAAATGTGGAAAACCTTCCGCTATCACACTAATATTATAAACATGAAAATTTGTGTGTGTGTTTATATGTTTGTCAGTCTTTAGCGCTGAAACGGCTAGACGGATTTTAATAAAATTTGGTATGGAGTTAGCCGATACCCTGGATTAAAACATAGGCTACGTTTTACCGCGGGGAAATATCTTATTACTACGGGAAAATCGATGAACCGCGGGTAACACCGCGGGGCACAGCTAGTAGTTTATATTCTCAAACGACAACAGAGTTTTGCCATTGTTACCTACATATAAGATCTAAAGATAAAACAAACATTTTATGCTACAAATTGTTTTGATAAAAGCAAGTTTCTCATGCCACTATCTTCATTCATGTTGGCCATATCCATCGACGCACGAGTGTGAGCCCACAGCGCGTGGTGTTAACGTACCGGTGCGCGAACAGCTTGCGGTTGGCGACGTTGAGCACGACGTCGCAGAGCTCGCGGTGGCGGCGCAGCGCCGACAGCTCGCCCAGTATGGCGCGCGGGTGCTTTTCGGAGCTGTGCGCCAGCCGCGCGCCGCCGCCACCGCCGCCGACACCGCCGCCGCCGGGCGAGCCGCCCTCGCCCATCCTGCCACACACACCCGATGAGAGCCTCATGCCGCGCTCGGCACGCAGACAGCCCTACTGACACGGGATGCGGTGAGTGTGAGTGACAGTGCAGTTTTAACCACTCGTTAACAATTTGGTAACAAGCGTGATTATGAGATACAATGCCAAGATAAACAATACTTATACAGCTTCAACTTCAAATCTATTTGTGGAAGAAAAGTGTGAAATATTAAAGTTTCTAAATCATCATATGGTGCAACTTTCTCATCTAGATTCTCGTTGATGTTGTGTTAGTCTTCTTTGGGTAAGGTATTCTTCATACATCCTCAGTGATTTTATTGAAGAAGTGTATCTAATTCTTGATAAAGGTTGCACTAATATTATTGATAAAGCTGTTTATACACACCAGAGCATGCATGCTAAACATCAAGTGAAAACTGGTAATGGGTAATTTAACTGATGATGGATGTGAAACCGGGGGAAAGCCACTCCTTTATGAAGAGCCTGTGGCAGATGCAATGTATGCTTTCACTAGTAGCTCAATTTACCTTAGAATCATTAATTATTCTAGCTGCTTCCATAAACAGCTAGTTACCAATGCTAGCAAAGGCTTGGAAAAATAAAGAGAAGTAATGGGGATATGAATCCAAATTGCTGTCTCCAAAATGCAAACAGAAAGGTTAACAATAGGCTAGTTTCCTAAAAAAAAATGTAATTAGTCCGTCTTTTAGATAATAAAAAAATATTGGATACGTATTTTTTCTTTTTTCGATTAAACAAAAAATAACAAAGATATAGCCCATTGAAGTTACGTGTGACGACACTCAGTGCTGCATTATGTAGCACTGAATGACGTCACACATTATTTTTTGTTTAATCGAAAAAAGAAAAAATATGTATCCAATATTTTTTTATTATCTAAAATACGGACTAAATAGAATTAAATTATTTTGACCCTGGAAACTACCCTATTCTGGCCTTCAGGTGTATATGAAACTTAAGTGAAAGGTACATCTTAGGCCCCTTAATACAAAATATAGTAAACGGAATAGTATAAATATTTAAAGGACAAAGTGGAAAGTCTTAAGAGGTAGGATCATCTTGGTCATGGCTACATCAATAAATGAAATGAATACAGTGAGCTATATAATCACTGTAATCCGTGCATGGCAATAAGTTACTATTCTTTCTTTTTTTCGAATGGTGTACACAAAAGGTTCCATCTTGATTAAGATATTGAATTACTTTCTGTCTCTTAACAATTACCATACTGATTAATGAATACTTAACTAGCCGAGTTTAACAAGAGGCACAACAAACCAGTCACATCGTTAACATTCAGTGTATTACTTTTGAATACCAAGTTTAATCAGTGGCATGACCTTGAAAAGTACTATCCAAAACCATTGTATAGTGAGCCGATCAACAAACCAAAAATTCTACAGGTGTAATACACAATCAAAGCAATAAATAAAGAAGACGAGAGAATATAAAATATTGCATGCAATAATGGGAATGTGATGTTATGAAAGTGGACAGTATTTCTCAAATCAAACAGTGGCCTTGACTTGATTAGCGGGTTCGGCTGTGTTGCATAGGTACCAACTACGCGTACATTATGTAAATCACGCCAGTACATACTCAAAGTAGGAAACTCATTAAATTATGCTCGAGTCATTGTTTCGATTTAGGAACGAAATTACTTTTAACTGCTTCACACTATTTTTTAAGGAAATTGCTGTCTTCTACTCATTGATTTTAGATATTTAACAGGCATACCCATTTCAATAGGAATTCCATAAAACTTACATTCGTAAACCATATCAACCAATGATAATGATACAAAGATGATGGAAGCCCAGTTCCTTGAACAATGACCGTTTTGATAAGACCGTTTAATACTTACATTGTTTCCAAACAAAACTCAGTGAAGCATCACATTTTCATTCATCGCGATAACGGTACCTACCCTAAGTTCAGTTGAAATACTAGAAGCTCATTAAAATTGTAATTACTGCCTTCAGGCCTCGATGTAAGACTCACCTTTTGTGACCGCGCGCGTTTCCCAGCTGCAGGCGCAGCGGGGGCGAAGCCCAACCCCACACGGAGTCAATCTACAACCAAGCGGACCTCATCAGAGTCACACCACAGCCTCCACACAAATAAAACAAAAGGCTCTAACGAACAGGCTTTTGCAAATGTCAGCCAGCTCGACCGCAGTAAGACTCACCTTTGAGGATTGCGCGGACTAGGCACAGTGAAACCACACTCCAGACGGAATTCACGAGGACTAGAAGCGACGAAATTGTCGACACTGCTACTATTCAAGGCATTGATTTTCAGTAACAGATGTTTTAATTATTTATTCCACATACATCGGAGAGGAGATTTTGTCCACTGTTACTTTTTTTATAAAAATGACGTTCAAAAGTTCAGAGTTCATTGCTTTGTTTGCTAATGGTTCGTCAGTTAATTAATTTGCAAAAATATACGTTTATTGTCATCAACTGATTTTTAAATTGTTAATTAATATTTATTCTATGTTTGTTATTTTCGTTTGTGTAGGAGTCATTTTAAACGCAAACAATAATAGAAGGCGTAATCAAGTCTGAATCATTTTAAGAAAGTTTTTTGGTATCGGAACATGTATCTAGGACAAACGTCATTTGGCTGGTTGACTTGACACGATTGACAATATAAAGGTAGGTTGACACAATTTTTAAATCGATTCATGAAATATAACCTTGTGAAAACTTTGTGTCCTGACAAGTTTATAACGAATAAACAAACATATCCTCTAAAAATAAAAAACCGTAAGATGAATACTCACGAGCGCAACGAACATTTCTGTAACATTAACGAAGTTATTCTATCTTACAAAACTTCGTAAACACCGATCAGCTGCAATACAATCTGTCAAACAAACGTCAAAATAAATACGTTTTGTTGGCTACTTGGCTAGCTTTCTCGAATGTAATCGAGAAAATTAAACGAAAAATAGGCTAAAAATGTCCTTAGCACTCCTTTTAGAGAAATACGATGTTTCCACGGATGAAGGTCTGCAGAAAGCTCTCAGCGAAATCGAAAAAGAAGAGGTAAGTACACTATTCCGTCTTCCGATCCTAGATTAGGTACCTACCCCTGCTTAAATTAATAATTATGTCCCTCTGTAGGGCCCAGGCCTCTCTCAGAAAGAGAAGGAGCTTAATCACAACGCGTGCCCACCGCGGTTTACCGATTTGAAGCAATGAGGTGTGAACATCTCAGGCGGCAGTTTTACTCACGACGTTTTCCATCACAGTTAGCGTAGCGAGTTGTATTGCCACTACGAATTTAGGCGATTCTACCTGTTTTGGGTATTGGTCTTAAGATGATGACAATAAAATTATAACAAATAATAAAGTGTTCTCGATCTATCTATATCAAATTACAAAATTACGTCAGAGTCCTTTACTAAGCTGAATCCTGTGTCACAGTTGTCCCACTCCTCTGAAATAATTAATTGCAGTGTGACGTGGACGAGGCGTTAAGCGGTGCGCTGGCTCGCTCGGCATCGCTGGAGGGGCGGCTGCGCACCGCTAGTCAGGCGTACGGGCGGCTGGGCGCCGTGCGCACGGACGCGGGCGCCGCCGCCGCCATGCTGGACCGGACCGCCGACCTGGCGCGCGGCGTCAGCGCCAAAGTGCGCCAGCTCGACTTGGCGCGGGTAACTTGAGGGGATTTACTGACTGCACATGGAAAGAAAAATCAAACAAAATGTCGGAAACCAAACAAAATGTTATGATGGATAACCTCGTAAGGCCCGACCTTGAAAAGAACAATTGATTTTGTGATCACTTGAAGACATTGGGCCTCACGAGGCTAATGAACCTTGCCCATTTGCCGTAGTCGCTCGTGGGCCAGTATAGGGGTCGGCTACTAGTGAAAAGAGAACACCACGTGACTAGTCCACTGCTGGACATAGCCCTCCCCTAATGAGCGCCATAGCGCCCTGTCTTCAGCTTGCCGCATCCAGCATCTGCCTGCAGTTTTTCGCAGATCGTCATCCCGCGACTCGGCAGACGTAGTGTAGGACACCTTCCGACCAGTATAGGTAGTACGACGACGCGAGTCTCACGCCATAGCATCAAAAGTCGCGACTTTGCAGTACATTAAATTTCAAATTCTGACATATTACAACATGTGGGTACAACATGTGCCTGTATGTAACCGTTTGTTCGATTGTTTGACGTTCCAGTCGCGGGTATCGGAGTGCCAGCGGCGCGTGCACGACCTGCTGGAGCTGCAGGTGTGCGCGGCGGGCGTGCAGGCAGCGCTGCGCGCGCGCGACTTCGAGGCGGGCGCCGCGCACGTCGCGCGCTTCCGCGACCTCGACCCGCGCGCGCTGGCGGCGGCGCGCGCGCGCGGCCTGCCCGACCCGCGCGACCAGATGGCGCACGCCGCCGACCAGCTGCGGGACCATCTAGTGCACAAGTGAGCTACATATTTGTCTGTACGCGATCTAGTGCCGCAAGTTACACGTGGGTGCCCGCACGACCTGATGGCGCGGGCCGTCGACCAGCTGCGGTACCATCTAGTGCACACTTGTTTGTGCACGATCTAGTGCTACATGTTATTGTGATACAATCAAATGGTGCAGGCCACCGACCATTGCAGGACTATCAAGGGACAGTCGAATCCAATCAGTCAGTCCCACAATGCTGAGGGTCATGGCTGCTATGCATGTGGTGCTGCTGCATGGGAATAGGTATACACTGTAGTGTTCTTCATCTAGACCTGTCGTTTGCTGAGTGAACCGCTTTGTGCAATTTAAGTACTGTTCCCTTGGTGATCTGGTGACTCCATTTAGTGGTTCGTCAGCCACAATCTCTCTTCCCCTCCACTTGACTCTTAATTTTGTTCATCATGCTATATGACCAAAGAGGTGAGCTATGTGTCAGTCCTTAATCATCATATAGTGTTAAGAAATCAAAATACCTAGAACACAGACTGAGAAGAGGGCTAAAGGCCGGCAATAAGCTCGCCCATTGTTGTTCATTACGTTTAATTGTAACTTTTATTTATTTACTATCTTTTTCCTTGTGTGCAATAAAGAATATTCTTATCTTATCTAAGGAATTGTAATAGTTAGTGTGGTCCCCCAGATTCGACGAGGCAGCACGTAAGGACGACGATGCTGCCGTGGAGAGACTGTTTAAGTTGTTCCCTCAGCTTGGATGCGCCGAGGAAGGCATTGATCTACTTGCAAAATACATCGCCACGCAGGTAACCGGCAGCTAAAAGGAAAAAACTAAGGAGTTACAAAAACAAATGTGACTTCCCGTATATAGAGAAACAAGTATGGCTAAAATTACATAACCAACAAAAAATAACTCAATAAAATATTAATTATAGGTATAGGTATTTTGATTCGTCAAAGTTAAATAAAATTGAACAGTTTAAGGCATATTAAACATTTGCAATCTACTCAATTAACAGAAAGCGGCGTATCCGCAGTGGAGTTTCGAGTTTGAGTGTTTTTTTTTTTATTTGTTTACAAAGTCAACAGCACTAGTTAAATAATATTAACAGTATTATCTAATCTATGTCCCGAAAAAAGACAGAAGTAGCCACATACATGAGTGTCGACCCCCTAGGCTAACTTTACTATGCTCATAGTAGGTACGGCCTATTTTTCTATTATTATGTAAGTTTTGGAAATCCATGGAGGAGGCCTATGTCCAGCAGTGGACCTATTGTGGCTGAATGATGATGATGATAATGATGTAAGTTTTAAAACGTCGTTTGACTATGTAAGTTCTTGATCTCATGTGTGTGTATGCTTTGGGTGACTAGATCTACTCTATTAAGCTCTTGTCTCTCGCATTTCTCGCATTTTCCTCGCTGTAGTGAAATGAAAAGTTGTGTGTTCGGCATGGCTGCAAAATGATTTGGCGTATCGTGTCTCAAAGCCTCGCTACGCTCAGGAACCTATCTTTGAACCATTCGCTTCGCTCATGGTTCAATCTTAGATTCCTTCACTTGCTCAGCTTTCAATTTCAACACTCGCGCTAAATAACCACTTTGCAGCCTTGCATAACAAATACTATTCCCGCAGGTGGAAGCGACCATCCGGCGCGTGTCCGCCGTGGGCGACCCCGCGTCTGAGGCGGCGGTGTTCGCGGACGCGCTGACGCGGCTGCTGGAGTGCGGTGGCGCGGGCGCCGAGCGCGCACGGGCGCTGGCCGCCGCCGCCCGCGCGCCCGGCCTGCTGCCCCGCGCGCTGCGCACGCTGCAGCCCGTGGTAAGCTAGTACGGGGCTGGAGAGTGCGGCGATTTGATAGATAGCAGTCGTTAAGCCAAGTCAGAGGCCTTAGGGCGGCTTGTAAACTTCTGACAGGAAGACCAACCACTAGTCTTACAAGCCTCCACCGATCCGGATTCGGGTGCCCGTGGTGGAGTATGCCTATACCTTCCTCAGGGAAGAGACCCGTGCCCCTCGGTGGGGACATAACCAATGGGTTGATACTCTCTAACTTTAGTTTAGGTTGATCCTAGATTAGTTTCATAATAAGACCTATAAAAATAAAGATATAAAAAAAACTGAGATTTAACTAGTGGTTTCTGGGCTAGGTGTGCGCGGGCGCACGGCGGCTGTGGGCCCAGATGCGGGCGGCGCGGCGGCTGGAGGCGGTGGGGGCGGCGGCGGGGGCGGCGGCGGGGGCGGGGGGCGAGCCTCTGGCGGCCGAGCCGGCGCTGGCCGAGCTGGCGCTGGCGCACTCGCGGCTCAAGCTCTACTTCACCTTCCTGCGACGGAAGACCGAGGTGGGTCGCTGTCTACGCCACCTTGGGGGCGCACACTTGCACCCCCTTGCCAGGAACCATAACAAAATTATTTATCGCTATATAAACTACAATTAGGTAGGTACATGCATAATTTAACTTTTGAAAAAAGTTAAGATTTGATATTAAAAATTAAAATTATCTCTTGAATTTCAGATTTTTTTAATTTAAAGTTTCTTTTTGAATTACTGTTTGTGTAAAAATACAAAAATGTCCCATCCCATCGAGCAATAATAACGAGCAACGAAATCACGTTTGTTGTATGGGAGCAACATTTATTTTATTCCGTTTTTTCTTAGTATTTATTGTTATAGCGGCAACAGAAATACATCATTTGTGAAAATTCAAATTGTCTAACTATCACGGTTCATGAGACACAGCGTGGTGACAGACGGACGGACGGACAGCGGAGTCTCAGTAATAGGGTCCGTTTTACCCTTCGGGTACGGAGCCCTAAAAGCGCCCCGTTGCAGGCGGACGCGGCGCCGCTGGAGCCCCGGGAGCGCGAAGCCCGCGCCGCCAGTACGGAGCGCCTCATCGCCGAGTGCGACCTCACGCGCGTCGCACAGGACCTGCTGGCACACTACTTGGCCTTGGAGAGGTGAGCCCTTATACCACACAACAGATTTTTAGTGTTTGCCAAACTCTACAGACTTGTCCGTGCTCTTGTTACATATTAAATATGTCTCCGCTTTCTTTATTTGTCGACGGGAAGATCTCTCGCTTTCAGTTTTCTTTTATTACCTTACTTTATGTTATTACGTGTCTCCAAGAGGTTGTGTGTTCAACTCCCACTAGCTGCCGCCGTATATTTTGTAAAAATGGCCTCAGTCTGGGTGTTTTTCCAAGTTTAATGTCCTTGCCTCGTTACCATAGCACAGGGTATCCTAGTTGTTCTTTTCGTAGTTTTGTGTCCCACAGCCGGCCAAAGACCTCCGGACCAGCCCTTCTATCACGTAACTTTCCACTCTATCGGGTTAACCAGTTTGACGGATCCTAAATGTCAAAATATCAAAGTGAAATGGCAGTTCGTAGTAGGTTAAGTCTATGGAGGATTCACGTAGTAGTCCCACAGATATTGGTGTCCTGGGCCACTCCAGACCACTTCGGCGTGGCAAGAGCGCCTCGCCGCCGTTTGCTTGGGATTGGGAGAGATGGAAAACAAGAGGGGAGGATTTTGTTTAGCTAGCAGAATGAAAGTAAAAAAATAAGTGAAAAAACAGGTGGTATCGGTACAGGATATCCGATGAGGCTATGGTCCTGGTTATGGAATAGGGATGGCCTTTTGATGATTACATTTAAAAGCAAAATTAATTGCAGGTATTTCTTGGAAGAGAGCGTGAGCAAGGCGCTGAAGATGGCGACCCCGCAGCCCGGGGATACCAGCTCTAGCATGATAGACGACGTCTTCTTTATTGCCAGAAAAGTCATTAGGTAAGCGACCCTTCATTTTTAGTTTAGCATATATTACATTTTCATTTCGGCATTGATAACTCAGACTGGTTTGCTTGAACTTAAGTAGGTATCTAAGGTAAGTAAATTTTGTTGAAGCTCTTCAGATTCGTTGTCAATAAGTTAGGCAAATTTAAACTGGGCCGATTGTAAAGTTTCTTGTGAAAAAGAAAGCAAAAAATGTACAATTTAACTATTCCATCGGTCGGTCCCCAATCGGCACTGAATGCGTCCATTCGTTTCCATAACGTGTTGGCTGATCGCATGCACGCATGTGTACGCACTCGATTGAAGCCCATTGTACACACATAGTTGCCAATTTTGTATGGATCACTGTGTGGTGTAGGCACGGTTGCTAATGTTGTTTGGATTATTCTGGGAATCTGTCGACATAAACGGCGGCAAAACTTCACGGCGCTGCTGCTGTTATTTCCACAAGCTAAAGTTAAAACATGCTTGATAAAACGTGTTTGTACAATAGGCCCGACGGTTCTCGTGCGCAGTCGTAGGCGTGTGTAAAACACTGTACGGTTTACGATTTTTCTTAAAAAATGTCAAGCGCGGCTACGAGTCGCTCGAGCACTGCAACCGGGTCAATAGGGAATGGATGAAAATATCAGAAGTGCTTGATATTTTTTTCGGTGATAGAAATAACCTTCCTAAACGCGAGAAAAAAGTTTCAATTTTTTTGGCTTCGTAGTTAATTTTTAAATAATCTTAATATTTTTCCATTCGTAGTTCTGGGCTCAGTACGGCTTAACAGACATATTCCTTGGTCCGCTACGTATTAAAAAAAAATCTGTGGTGACATTGACAGCTTTTCAAGGTGGATTTTTTTTTCATACGTAGCGGACTAAGGAACATGTCTGATATGCCGTACTAAGCCCAGAACGACGAATGGAAAAATACTAAGTATATTTAAAAATTAACTACGAGGCCAAAAAAATTTAAACTTTTTTCCCGCGTTAAGGAAGGTTATTCCTATCACCAAAAAAAATTTCAAGCACTTCTGATATTTTCGTCCATTCCCTATTCTGTTGCCGCGACCCCCCTCAGACGCAGCCTGTCGACGGGCAGCGTGGACGGCGCGTGCGCGGTGCTGAACGACGTGTGCGCGGCGCTGGAGCGCGACGCGGCGCCCGCGCTGCGCCGCCGCCTGCGCGCCGCGCCGCCCGAGCCGCTGCCGCTGCCGCCGCCCGCCGCCGCCGCCGCCGCCGCCGCCGCCGCGCCCGCCGACCTGGCCGCCGGCCTGCTGGGCCAGCGGCTCAACCGCGACCTGGACGCGCAGCGGATGCTCTTCCTGGTGAGTGCCCGCCGGCACGGGGTGGCGAGATCAAACGATCGCGGAACTGACGTAGCTAGTTAGTTTTTAAAAAAAATTTTTTTTTTTAGTAATTATTAAATATTTCGATTTGAGCAGGCTTAAACAATTTTGAAAGCGCGAAAAATGTCTGCGAAACAGGAAGTTGGTCATGAACGGAAAAAACGACCTGTCAACGAATGCATGACGAATGAATGCGATATTTTGGCGTGAAAATATTTTAAAAAAAAATTCACCTCACTCGCTCAGAAAACCTCAGTTTATAGCGCGAAATCTGCGTGGAAAACCTATTTTGTCCGCTAACGTGCAAAAGTCATTCGAATTTCGAAGACGATGATTGTAATTCTCTGTGGTGCATGTAACTTTTTTAATATAAAACTTCTTCAACGCGTGACTGATTTCATAATAACCAATTTTATGACAGATTTTTAAATTTTTTATTTATGTCTACACTTTATTTTATGTCACATAGGTTTTAAAATAAATACTAGTAACAGTGTAATTACTGAACGCAACCGGAAAAAAGGAAAATATTAAAAGTTGAAAACTATCACAATTCACTTAAAAATTTGTCTGATTCGTCCTGTGCTAAGCTCTTTGAACTATTATTTTTTTATAGTTTATTCTTGCCTCTCGCATTTTCCTCGCTGTAGTGAGGTGAAAAGTTGTGTGTTCCACATGGCTGCAAAATTATTTGGCGTCCCGGGTCTTGAAAGCCTCGCTACGCTCAGGAATCTATCTTTCAACCATTCGCTTCGCTCAGGAATCTATCTTTGAACCATTCGTTTCGCTCACGGTTCAATCTTATATTGCTTCACTTGCTCAGCTTTCAATTTCAACACTAGCGCCAAATTGAAATAATAGAAAGTGCGCCAAATAGAAAGTGGTTTCTTGCAGCCTTGTATAACAAATAACTATTTCGTACACGTAACGAAAGTGTTGTAATCATTTAATTTTTGTTACCTAATTGTATGAATTGCGAGTTTCTAAAAAGTCGAAGTCCTATTTCCTTAAGATGGAGCATGTCACATCAAGTATTTATTGGTACAAAGAAACCAAATAAATGTTTGCTTAGTAACATGAACGATCGTATGAGCGAGAGGCGGAAAGTTGTCCCGTCCTCTTTTTCAATCGGCCAAATGATACTGACATCGGCCTCGCTTCATCCAGGCGCACACGAACGAGGCGGAGGCGGGCGCGGAGTGGGCGGAGCGGCTCGCGGCGCTGGCGTGCGAGGAGGCGGAGCCGCTGCTGCGGGGCGCGGGGGGTGCGGCGCGCGACAAGCTGCGCGCGTGCGCCGCGGGGCTGGGGGGCGCGGCGGCCGCCTTCCGCGCCGCGCACGAGCTGGCGCTGGCCGGCCTGCGCGCTGCGCTCACGCCGCGAGCCAACGCCTGGGCGGACTACCTCGCCGACCCGGACACCGATGACGGTACGTTGGGGCAGGGGGGAGATCAGTGAGTCGACGTCTGATGGTAGCTTGGGGCAAAGGGAGACTAACGAGTTAACGCCTGGGTGGAGTTCCTCGCCGAGAGATCGATAATAGTACGTTGGGGCAGGAAGGAGAAAGGTGAGGAAGGTGTGTAGTTCCTGGTCTCCCATCGGACGCGTCCCCGGGTGGCGGATAGGGGAACGCCCTCCAGATATGGGGGGTACCGGCTTCGGCCGGCGCGGACCAAAACCAGGAGAGGGGGACGTCCAGCGGCATTTGCTGCTAGATGTCCAGCGGTTCCCACTTTGGGCTCCGCACTTGACGGTCGGCTCGGTAAATGCGCTAGCGCGCGGCTACCGGGCCGTCTCCAAACCCGGAACCCCACACTGAGTGGGACTGGGGGCTTTCGGGCCGCGAGGAGACAACCTCTATAAAAAACAGGACGGAGGGGCCTCCTCTATGTCCCTCTGATCAGCAGAGGGCATAGAAGGTGGCCCGGGACGGAGCAGGAGGGGCCTCGCCCCTTGGTGATGAGCAGCGGGCGAAAGGCGCGGGGGCGCCCCCGCTCGCATTGCACCGCTCGTCACCCCGTCGGACGAGGATGACCGGGCACTCACGGTCGTCCTCAGACCCCTACCCGTGCTCGGGAGGGGCGTGAGGGGCTTGTCGCGTAGGCGGGCATTCGCCGGTGGGGGTCTGGAAGTCAAGGCTGTGCCGGTTTCCCAGGCCCTCGGCAACAAGGCGAAGAGGGAGTGCCGCTGGGTTGTTTAGTGGGTATACCGTTCGCGGGGAGTCCCACATACTCCGCCCGTCCCTCGATGGGAGGAGATGCCTAAGTGCATTATTCCCAGCGATAAAAAAAAAGGAAGGAGATCTGGGCTGAGGGTCGACGCCTGGGTCAAGTACCTTGTTGACCTTAAGACCGATTGTTAAGGATCTTCAAATCAGCGAGTTATTCTGAATGTTGGTGTTGGTGCCTTGAGGCCGAGTGTAATGGAAAAAACGGCAGTAGGAAAATAAACTCAACTTCGATGATTTTTTCTCAAATCGTCTTAAGTCTAATACATAAGCCGGTACGAGTACCTATCCACCTAAGATCAAAATCACTTGAGTTGTAATGTTGAAACTTAATTTAGGTACTATTCTTACAAATGTACAAAGGTAACATAACATAACATTTACATACAGGCACATACATTGCTTCTGGCCCCAGACTAGGATACCCTGTGTCGTGGGAACCAAAAACAGCGACGTCACAAACATATAAACATCGAAGACCTGGGTTTTTTTTGTCCCCAGCCGGGATTCGTACCCGGGACTTTTCGCATGGTAAGCAGATGAGCTAACCGCTGCGCCACAGAGGTCGTCGATAAACACACTAAAGCTGCGGCTAGACCTACGGACGGCATCCGTCCTACATCCGTTAACGTCAGCCATCGCCAGTCTCGACCGTGTTAGAGGGCGATAGGCGGCCCGGTCGCCGTGCCATCATGGTCTTTGGCAAACTAGTGTGGTGGAAAAAGATGTGGTCAAGATTCCTCGTGAGTGAAGTGCATTCCCGGTGGCAGAGGGCGTGGGCGTGGAGAACGCGGCGGACGCGCTGCCGGACGCGCTGGAGGTGCTGCAGGAGGCGGCGCTGCTGGCGCTGGGGCCCGCCGCCGCGCACGCGCTGCTGCTGCCGCTGCTGGCCGAGCTGGCCGCGCGGGCCGAGGCGCGCATGCTGCAGCACCACTACCGCCGGGTGAGTGGCCGCAGCTCGCGCGACACAAGGTGATACCCGTAGCACGGAGTACTCGCCCGGTCTTTATCACACTAGCGATATGAGAGCCATTGAGTTACGCCGTGCTGCCGCCGCGCTGCTCCTGGCGTTGCTGGCCGAACTGGCCGCATGCTGCATGCGACTCCACTACCGCCGGGTCCGAAACGTAAGGATAAAAGGAACCCTGTCACTGAAACTCCGCTGACCGTCCGTCCGTCCGTCTGTCACCAGGCTGTAACTCGTGAACCGTGATAGTTAGACAGTTGAAATTTTCGTAAATTATGTATTTCTATTGCCTCTATAACAACAAATAAAAAACATAATATAATAAATATTTAAAGGGGCTCCCATACAACAAACGGGTTTTGCTTCCCTCGTTTTTGCTCGATATTAATAAAGACAACAGATAGAAATTTGAAATAATCACAGAATATTGGGTTATACTATCCAGTTTAAAATAAAATAATAGTTATTTGTTATGCAAGGCTGCTAAGTGTTTATTTGGCGCTAGTGTTGAAATTGAAAGCTGAGCAAGTGAAGGAATCTAAGATTGAACCATGAGCGAAACGAATGGTTCAAAGATAGATTCCTGAGCGAAGCGAATGGTTCAAAGATAGATTCCTGAGCGTAGCGAAGCTTTCAAGACACAAGACGCCAAATAATTTTACAGCCATGCGGAACATACAACTTTTCACCTCACTACAGCGAGGAAAATGCGAGACGCAAGAAAAACAATAAAAATAAATACATCTCGCGCGATTTTTCAGGGAGAAAGCTCAACTCGGCATTTTGTACCGTTTCCATTAATTCTGTAGGTGTTGAAATCATATCGTCATCGATACTAAATATTTACGGGAGCTCCCACACAAAAAACGTTATTTTTTTACCCATTTTATAATGGAACGGAACCCTTTGTGCGCGAGTCCAATTCGCACTTAACCAGTTTTTATAATTATTATGTAATCATACTTTTTTGTTTGGTTTTTGTTTTATTATTTTCGCGTGTGCACTGTTTTTGAAAGAAATGTTTTTTTTTCTTCAAACTGACCTTAACTAAACCGTTATCCGTATATCATTAGACGCCCATTGCAGCTATGTCCTGCAGCCTCTTTTATGGTTTATCGAGTTCCGCGGCCTGAGCAACAGTACCGCTAGTATAATTTTACTAGCTTTCGCCCGCGACTCCGTCCGCGTGGACTTTGGTTCAAAATTTTGCAACCCCGTTCTCTCCCTTAAGGGTTAAATTTAGAAAAACGGCGAAACACGTGTTCAATCAATTGTGTTGAAGAGTATTTATTTCAAGTTTCTAGAAAATCAGACAACATTTTTTATACCTCCCACACAAATTTTGGCAACTGTTCAGTTTCCCCGTTTAAATTAAATGTAAATTTTCGTTGGTTGCACTGGCAACCCAAAAACTAGATTTTTCTATTGCTTTTTCGAATCTGCCTGTCGTTTTCAAACCCTTCTCGAGGCAACAGCTTTTTCGTTGTGCTGCTGTTTGCCGCCGTCTTCGTGACCCTATCGTTCTCATCACCTATTTTTCGTCTTGTATCGTATGTGTGTGCCAACACAAAGACTGAAGTGCTGAAGGGAGCTGAAGGACGGACCCGGCTCAATCGTCGTCAGGTCAGGTTACGCAACTCACGGTGGGCGGTCGTGGAAAGTAAATCGAGGAGCTGCAAGCGGCTCCCGCCCGAGGTACGCTGACCTTTGACCCCCTTCGCTATCGGACCTGGTAAGTCTTTCAGCCTTCCTAAAATTCCGACTTCAAAGGCACTGAGTAAACAACCTACCGACGTTTCATACAGTCCACTTAATTATCGCGCACCACGAAATCCCCGAACTAAACAGCAACCGTTTTCGCCCCCTTAGGGGTTGAATTTCAAAAAATCCGTTCTTATTCCTTGCCTTCATTATATACAGATCCTCTGTGCAAAATTTCAGCTTCCTAGTTCAAACGGCTTGGGCTGGGCGTTGATGAGTGAGTCAGTCAGTCGGGACTTTGAATTTTATATATATAGAGATTATGGTGTGTGTGCGCGCAGGAGGGCGGGCTGTGTGTGGAGCGGCGCGCGCGGCGGCTGGCGGCGTGGGCGGGCGGCGCGGGGGCGGGCGGCGGCGCGCGCGAGCGCTGCGCGCGCCTGGCGCAGGCGGCGGCGCTGCTGGCGCTGGACGCGCCCGCGCACGCGCCGCTCGCGCTGGGGCCCGCGCCGCGCCTGGCGCCCGCGCGCGCGCGCGACCTGCTCGCGCGCAGGTACGTGCTACGCATAGCCTATAGCCGACGTCCACCCTGAAGCCTCGTATCCACTAGCCAACTATTATCGCTGTTGTTGTTGCGACGCGAAACTAAAGTCGTATTTTTTATTAAACGGAGTGAACTGACAGTAGCTCGAAAAATAATGTTGCCATGTTCAATGTAATAGTGATGCGTTCAGTTTTGTTCAATCACAGGAATGAATGAATACTTCGTTAACATTACCTTATTGAAACAAAAATCGCTCGTAGCCCCGGTGCCGCATAAGTGATCTTAAACGATCTTAAGTAACATAAGGGGCGCATACAGTTTATGGATGGGTGACTGTTCTATAACTAACGCTAATGGCATTTTTCCTAGCGGTACCGTGCTTCCCAAGGCACGCTAAGCAGTTGGTGGCGGTTGCCGTCGATAGATGACTGTTGTAAAGCCAAGTCAGAGGCCTAAGCTTGAAAACTTCAAACAGACCAGCCCCTAGTCTTACAAGCCTACACCAATCCTGACTTGGCCCCCGTGGTGGAGTATGGCCTATACCTTCCTCAGTGAAGAGACCCGTGCCCCTCGGTGGGGACATAATGGGTCGATGATACACAATGAAGTGGGCTAAGAACGTCATCCACCGCTTCCGGTATCTTTTCATTCGATATTTATATGTTACGCTAGCAGTGCCCGCGACTTTGTTCGAGCCACAGGATTAGCCTATATCCACCCTGAAGGTTCATCCTAAACACTCGTGAAACCATATTTGAAATTAGATATCTACTTTCGGATATTACCCTTTACATACAAACTTTTCCTCTTTATAATCTATCTTATATCTAATATCCCTTCTAATCGCGGTAATTAGCATAAATAAGTAAAATTCTTGCTCTAATATACGTAATTTAATCACTATATTATTATTGGAAGACACTGTTGACGAATCAATTTCACATGTCGATTGTGATCTGGCTAATTTTATTACTTACTTACTGGATCTTGGCCTCTGATACAAGAAGTCGCCACTTGCCTTTGGCTTGGCTAATTTTATTACTAATTGTTAATAATTCTGGGTAAAATCCTATCTCTAATTTGACAATTTTACAGTTTGGACAAAAAAATACTGGTTTGATTTCCTCAGACAAAGATGATAGGATGAGTTTATTGAAGTCAAATAACGCGTGAATTTTCAAATATATATTAAGCCAAAATGAAACAATGTGGTTAGGTGAAGCTTGGTGACGGTAAGACCAGCCACTAGTCTTACAAGCCTCCACCAATCCGGACTTGGCCCCCGTGGTGGGGTATTGCCTTTAATATTAAATTATGGCCTATAATAAAAAATATTGTTTTATATTAAATTTAACCAGAAACTAACTAACAGATAACTGTGTCTAGTGTTCAATACATCTAGGGGTAATAATTTTTAAGTTTTCAAGTTTGTTGATTACGCTAAAACTGTTTTGAAAAGAATACAATTGTGGAGTTTCTTTGTTAGTTTCTACTCCATACAATCTATTAATTAGGTACACATTTACACATTTTGTTTGTACTATGAATAAAATATTTGAATTTGTATAAAATGTTTTTCGTAAATAGTCCTACAAAAAAGCCCATCACAGTGTTTGTCTATTATCTTATGTGTAAGCCATTATAGCCAAAACAGTGAACCATATAATATAGTTTATAGTAGCATACTGCAGTAGCTACCTATAGGTCTATGATTAAGGCTCTGCTTAATTACCGTATTTCTTATGTTGACAATATTGTTGCCTTACACTGTAACATCTCAACATTGTCAGCCTGATATATTTTTCAAATGCGACCCAAAAAATATTTATGTGATAATTTTAATGTCATAATGTTTCTTTTCTTCGCTACGCTAACGAGCTACTCGAAATACTAATCCTTCGCAGACGAAGTCGCGGGTGCCAGCTAGTAAAAGATTGATGTCATTGTTTCATTCATTCACTTTGTCACAACACTATTTTTATTTCGTCAAAACCTGGCAACCCAGTAAACGTCAGTTTACTCCGTTTAATAAAAAATACGACTTTAGGCGGGCGTCGTGTTGCGCGCCAGCTGGCAACGTCGCACACTGTTGTGCGACGTTGCCGAACATGTGGAGCGGCACGTGTTGCGCGCCAAATGTTGCCTAGTGGATACGCGGCATAAAGCTCCCTTCTAAATACTGGTGAAAGATTTTCCGAAAAATTCTTCAATTTTAAATTACATTAATTTGCATATTTTTTTCTTTTCTTCTAATAACCCCTCATCTGTCATAAAAAATGGTGACATTTCTGTTGACTGTCATGCCCCCTGCGGGCCTTGTGACAGTATGGATATCCTGGAATGTCATGGTTTTCTAAAATCACGATTTCTTTCATTCTACTAGACTTAGAACTAAAATTTACCAATAAAATCATACATAGAATGTTTATTTACGTATCTAAATAAATAATCATGATGTTAGTAATCATTTGAAAACATTATACTAATTTCAACATTAGGGTACCTAATATTCCAATAGGAAAAAGGGTATATTTTAAAAATAAAACTGATATCAGGATTAATACTTGGTTTTATTTAAAGCTTATTATATAATGTACAACATACAACACAAACATTCCAAGCCCTCATACATTTTTTTCACAGAATACTTGATACAACTGAAAAGTACAAAATGACCAGATTCATCAAAAAAATAAGGTTGAAAAGTATGGATATGACCACGGCAACTTTTTTTTCGCTAAGTAATACACATTATATTGATGATAATGGATATGAAATTGATATGAAGCCTGTAAAATAAAAACGCCAAAACATCATGCAGGTTGCTTAGGGTTAGTGGCCAGTTCGCCGGTTCAAGCACTATTTACAATCAAATTAGTACGAAAACACGCAAAAACAGTAAAGAATATTTAAAATTACTTTCATATCTTGATTTCCTGAGAGTTTCAGTCACTTTCACACATAAAAACACCACAAAAGTCTCCAAATTCGATATTGCTACCGCTCACCTGAGAAGCCAATTTTCGAATAACGAAAACTTTTAAACTTTCAACTGCCGACCGCTCAAATATGCGCTTGCTAGCTATCCTTGTTTATCGAGAAGCCACTGCTTAAGTTAGAGCGAGGCAGTTACATTATTCACTGTTATTTCTTTAAAGACGTAAGCATCAACCGCCGAGGCCCGTAAAGGGTGTTGCGACAGACCAGGGGATAAATAAAATTCTCTTGTTCAGTGTTAGTGCGCATACTCCTCCGAACCGACTCGACTAGGTTTGAGAATAGGTTGTTATATTTTTCATACCCCTAAATGATAAGGGTGGCCCACTAGAAATATGATCTCTGGCAAAGCAACGTTTGCCGGATCGGTTAGTTAAAAACAACAATATCAACCAAATGTTCCGTCGACAACACAAGCACAATAACAGTTTAGGCACACATAAAACAAAAAAACAACCTAACCTCCCCGGAAAACAGCTGCACCAAAGGTCCCTAGCAGCATTACATTAGCAGCATTACCACCCGGCACCACCAGAGTCCTTAAACCAAGAAATCGTGGGCTTGATTGCCGCCCCCAGAGCGGCAGTCAAGCCCACGGCCTCATCGGCGCCACTGTGCATACGCGCCACGCCGAAAAATACGTGTATAGAGCTTTCTCTACAACCCCTAGACAGCTGTGTTATCAGTTAATTATAAGTTCACTAACATCTAATTATGAATACTCTAGTAGCCAGTAGTAGAACACCTACTTACAACTCAATGGTATAAGAATACCATTATGATTTTGAACAATTTCGTAATTAAAACAGAGTTACATTTCACGATTTCGGCGTAACTTGCACGAGCAGAGTCGATTAAATGTTCGCGCACATTATGTCTGGCCGCAGCGCAAAAATCCGCTCAATTCGCTCATATGTATCATCGGCTTAGCTCGACCGTTTAGGACCTGTCACTGATCGTCTAAAGTATAAACAATGTTGTTTCAGGACGGATTTCAAAATCGAGGACATCAAGCGACTGAAACTATAATGTTCCTGTGTTCGTGCGCCCGTTTACCCATTATTCCATTTGAATATTATTATGGTAAAAATCTAATGCACCATTAATGTAACTTATTTATAATAAATAAAAAACATTATAAAGATTCCATTTAAATATACATTTTATTTCATAAAATAGATTGCATCCTGATGGATAAAAGTGTTTTTGTGACATTTACAAATTGTATAACATTACTAAAGACATTTACAAATTTTATAATATTACGGACTGTTTGCTTTCATATAATACTTGACGGCAACAATTGAATTGAACCCCTAAAATTCAATGAAGGCTAGGTGGCCTAAGCCTAGAAATTTGACAAAATAGTAATAATAGAGGACGTTAATGTCCCCTGATCTTCCCGAAAAGGGGCAATGGTGCAGTCGACAGCACGTCAACAGTCACATTATAGTTGCAAAGTCGCTCATGCAACGGAGTAGAGTCCATGGGTGTGTAGGATGATGTGCTGTCGACTGTACTTGGGGCTCGTTAATTGGGAGGTAATTTGATACACCCTGTATAAAACGCGTGCTGGCTGTGCGAGTAAGGCACTACCTAAGGTACTGGGGCCAATATGCATATTAGATATTCCATTACGGTCTATAATTAAGTGTAAAAACTCTTACAAGATTGAAAACCCGTTAATACATAAGCATTTTGTGATTTACGAAAATATAGCACGATAAACAGCACTCTTATAATAAATTTGTATAAAACAAGTCTTGGCTTAATATTTACAATGAGCATAAATTGTTAAAAGGTACATAAGTAGGTAAAGATATACTAGTAAACATGTAATTAAAATGTCGTTTGTAAATATAATAAAACTTAATCTTAATTAAGAAAACAATTTGATCTAACAATCTCAACATGACCAAAAGATACTCTCGTTGTAATTTTATTATCTGCTGCATAAAAATTATATTGTACAATTACTATACCGTTACTGCTGCCAGGGCATTGTAGATCTTAACAACACAAACACACTGTTCAAACTTCTAAGATAGCTTGCAATCCGGTACCATGTGAGGCCCCTAAAAGCTAATTGTGACCAAGATTGGGTCGTGACCTTACGGATTCGTGGGGTTAGGGCTCTAATATTTGTAACGCTGATCAACATTAGCGATAATAGAATATTCTAAAATAAGCAATTTTAAGAATTATATAAATTCGTTGAAAAATATTATGATTGTAGTGATTAGTGTAAATAATGTCATTATAAATTCAGATCCGGTCGCTCAGTGAGCCCTCACATTGTCAAATTCTTTGGTTAAACACACTCCATAAAACGCTTATTAGACCGATATTAAGTAAAAAAATGCATAACAATAAAAGAACACAGTCGCATGACTTTTAAGAATACTTAACAATACTTAACTCACTAGATAAACCCACTTTGTTGTTTTGTTCAAAATCATGTTTTGTGATTGGTTTTAAACACCGTTCTTAATGGATCCAAGCACGATCAAGCAATAGCGCCTAACACACTTAACTTAAAAGTATACCACGAGTGACAAATACTGTACTGAACGACAAAGTATTTTAAATAAATAGACATTAAACTTAAGTGAAACAAAAGATCAAACAATTTGTTAAAGTCTGATGTTATGCCTAACGTCTATTTCGCTCGCAATGTGCGAGCCAGTGCAGTTTTATGATTGTAATGTAATTAGTATGCTTTTAATAAATAAGCTCTGAGTCTTTGCTAGATAATACTATACTAAGTACTTATAGAATAACAAAAATGTGTTTAATATGTACTTCACTGTAATTTTATCATCTAGCAAAGCGACAGACCGAATTTATAGATACACATTTTATTACAATCATTAAAATGTTAGAATTTGAAAGCGACACGTAAGCAGCAACCTTATACGACACATTTTCCGGTGATTTTATCCGAGCAGAGTTGCAACCTACGTGAAAGTCGCTTAGAACCATTCAGAAGACCAGCTACAAATCAATTATGTTTCAGTCGACGTACCTATTTGTGTAACTTATAAGCGTGCTGTGGTCTGCTTACTACGACTGCTTTTGCAGCGTCAAAACAATCATAGAGAACAGGTGTGTCCAACACGTATTAGTTAAGGCCCTATAATTTAATTCTTAATTGGAAAATAATGTTTGTGGTCACAACTTTTTAAAAAGAAATCAACTGCCAAACATTATTTTCTTATTTAGAATTAAGAACAAAATGCACCAAGCTACCGTCGGACACTCTTTGAACGACGTTTCTATTCCATAACTCAGGTCAGAAACGCATCCAAATGCGTCAATGTATGTCAACAATAACATTAAAGACTAGCTCGACACTGGGTTGGTACACTGTTATCCTTAGTGACCTCCGTGCTCGCGTAGCAAATTCTTTATATCGAGTCGCACCTCTCACTAGCAATATGGTGTTGCTCTGTCGCTCTTCCGTCTCGGTATAAAGATACTATTGGAGGTCTAATAGCCCTCCCGCTCGGGCTGCGGCGAGGACACGGTGACGGCGCTGGTGGTCTGCTTGGAGACCACCCGCGTGCCCTGCGCCAGCCCGCCCGCCCGCCACGCGCGCCACTTGAGGAATGCATCCGCTGCGTACGCGAACATTGCCGCGTAACCGAAGAACTAAGGGACACAAAAAGTGAAATAAAAAGGAAGCCTAACAATGTACAGCTAGCTTAAATATAACATTGGTACTTGGTAAAAATAACAAATAAATAAATAACACAGGGATGGTAAAGTTAGGGTTAGCAGACTATGCGCCAAGCCCGATTGCATACCCGGAGAGTGTGAAACAAAAATAAGTTTATTTATCACACTTACAAATTTAAAAACATTGTTACCGTTTCGATTGCGCGGCCATGTTCTGTTTTCAAAAAGTGCTTATGTCAGGATTCTGTCTAAATTTGTCAAAACTGAATGGTGAAAACCAAAAATTTGTCAAAGCATTATTAAAGAAGTTATTGAGGGTTGAAGATGGCCGCGCGAACGGACCGCGAAGAACTGCGCGGCCATGTCAGATCTCGGCATCTACAGGGTCTACAGGCCTGGTTTTTTTGTCAATGCATGTTTGAATTTGTCAACAAATGTCGAAGAAAGAAAATTCATTCTATCACCATTACTTCCGAAGATATCGACGCCTGAACGCCATGGCCGCGCAATCCTCCGGGTCCGATTTCTTTAGGTTGTTTTTTTCGTAATCGGGCTTATCTAAATTAGTCAAGACCGATGTTCAGAGCTTAGTCTGAATTTGTCAAAGCCGATGAGGTCTGAATTTACACTCGTTTTCTCATCAGACGAACCAAATTACTGAAAAACCTAAGGACGCTGGCCGCTCAATCGAAACGCTTATTCATATGCCGATATCTAGTAAACAAAACAAGTCTGAGATATGATTTATGTACCAAATTCTTTGACATTTTAGGCTCCTTCAATTAACATAAAATATCGTTTCACCGCAAAAACCTATCGTAACGAGAGTTATTTAAAAAAATATAACCTTTCACACAATGTTTGGATAGGGTGACCATAATATCTGGTTTCATTTTAACCACGGAACCATACAATTTGCCTGCAACATTATATAATAGAATATATGACCACTTGAAATAATCATTTAAGGGTCCATATATTGCTCAGTTCCTCAAATTCCATCCAGCTCGCTTTGTACTCACGGAATGCGTTAGATCAAAAGATCTCCGATCTACCATTACGAGAAAGATCTACGATCGAGTTCCATTATGGAAAAAAAAATTAGGGTTTTTGGCCAGATTTGGTACAATGGACAATAATTCGGGATTTTTTCTTTTGCTGTATATGAAAAGGAAGCTAAACTGGATAGCCCTACGTTATTTGTTTTTACCTCAGATAAGATTTTCATTCATGACTTTGGTTTTGAAAACCTTCTCGTTCTAAAAGGGCGTATAAGCAAAACGGAACGGAATCATAGTCGTGTATCCACGACATCCAACGTTGAAGCATTAAAAAAAAAAGTCACTGCTCTGTTTATGTAGGTACAGTGCCACCATCTTATCTGTTCAGTTGATAGCGGCGCTGGAGGAGAATTTAGTAGTAACATTTAAGAAATTTACCTAGGAAAATGAGAATATTTTAATCCGTCTTTAAATTTTAGTGAACATATATCTATAAATCTTAGTAAGTGAATAAATAAAACAAGAAATGGGGTACAGAATTTACAATTAATTAGTTAGTTACAATTTTGCCCACTTGAACATATAATTTGGTGGCGCTGTACCTACTTCAGTATTTATTTTTTAAAGGCAACAGACTAATTACTTTTGACAGATTCGAATGAATGATACTTTCTGACTTTGTACTAATCTGTGATGGCGTAATGATCTGTATCACTGAGCGAAATTAAATAAAGAAATTATTTTCTCGAAAACTACAGCACCTAATAATAAACAAATAATATATTCTTAATTAGTGACCGCTCATATCCATATCCTAGAAGAAACTTTCTTGATTCGTGACCATAGAAATATTGTCCATTACCAAGTTTTCTTTGTTTTGGTTTTTGCAATAACAAGCAATAAAAAATCGTTGAAATGTATTCTCCAGTTTCATGATTTCAGTTTCAATAGCTGTTAAATGGATGACACATCGCATAGTAATATTATTGTAGGACACATTATCAACGTACCTTATTCGACATTGTCTTTTTTTATCCAAAATTCAAGCTTGATTTCTGAACCGTCACTGTTGAATGTAGTCAGTTTCACAATAAATTATCTTGAATATTGTCCATACACCGAGTTCAGGAATCGGTGTCCAGAGTTGGTCACGAGACGACGAAACGTTAAACAAAAAACATACGACACTCATAAGCACAAGACAGAGAAAGTCCGAAGTAGCCAACAATCAGGTCGAGACTGGATTTTTCTGAAATTCCAATTATTATCCGCTAAAACTTAAACTTATTTAGCTACATGCATTTTTTTTAAACAAAATACTTCTGAGAAGTGTACCCTAATCGATACAAAACGTCCCATAAAATGTCACCAAAAACAAACCTTTTTGTGTGATACCATTTTACCGTACTTATTCTCCGTAATTCGCTTGTATGCGGTCGCCTTTGTATCGCGCCGCCTTGGCATGTGATGGCTCTGTCAAAGGCTGCCGCCCGCCCCGTAAAACAAAGGATGCCGCGTGCAGTGATCAGCCATTGACTTTGAAGTCGAAGCGCCGTAAATAATAGCCGCTGTACTAGATAGTGTCTAATTTTACTTTACCTCTACTTACTCATATTTCGTATAATGCATGCATGAGCATAATAAAATTTATACTACTTTTTTATTCCAATAACCAGAATTGCTTGCTAGTATAACGACACTAACTAAGCAAGCGTGGTTTAACATGCAGCCCACTTCGTTCTGTGCTAGCACATGGTACCTAACGCACCCATAGCCGGCAGTAATACTCCCTTTCGTGAGTATTACTGCCAGGTTGTAACCTGGAAGCAGCCGTATGGACACGGCCTCCACTACCTTTTTTGTACCATGGTTAAGCTAAGTATTTAAAAAAAACGAGACGTTTAAAGTACCCACTCGTAGCTATCATATACAAAGGAAGGATTTTAAAAGATCTTTAGGTCACTGTACCAATGAGCGGTAAGTGAATTTACGTGAAACCTGATATTATGGTCACCCTATCCAAACATTGTGTGAAAGGTTATATTTTTTTAAATAACTCTCGTTACGATAGGTTTTTGTGGTGAAACGATATGTTAATTGAAGGAGCCTAAAATGTCAAAGAATTTGGTACATAAATCATATCTCAGACTTGTTTTGTTTACTAGATATCGGCATATGAATAAGCGTTTCGATTGCGCGGCCAGCGTCCTTAGGTTTTTCAGTAATTTTGTTCGTCTGATGAGAAAACGAGTGTAAATTCAGACCTCATTGGCTTTGACAAATTCAGACTAAGCTCTGAACATCGGTCTTGACTAATTTAGATAAGCCCGATTACGAAAAAATCAACCTAAAGAAATCGGACCCGGAGGATTGCGCGGCCATGGCGTTCAGGCGTCGATATCTTCGGAAGTAATGGTGATAGAATGAATTTTCTTTCTTCGACATTTGTTGACAAATTCAAACATGCATTGACAAAAAAACCAGGCCTGTAGACCCTGTAGATGCCGAGATCTGACATGGCCGCGCAGTTCTTCGCGGTCCGTTCGCGCGGCCATCTTCAAACCTCAATAACTTCTTTAATACTGCTTTGACAAATTTTTGGTTTTCACCATTCAGTTTTGACAAATTTCGACAGAATCCTGACATTAATAATATTAGCTATGCGGATGACATGGTGCTGCTGAGCCCGTCAATCCGAGGACTTCGGCAGTTGTTACAAATATGTGTAAATTACGCCGAGAAGCATGGCCTAAAATACAATGAAAAGAAAAGTGAAATGATGGTTTTCAGGGCGGGTAAACGGTATCCAAATCATGTCCCACCTGTTTTATTAATGGAACTGCTCTAAATAGGGTATCATCCTTCAAATATCTTGGCCATGTCCTTACAGAGGATTCGAAGGATGATTTAGACATAGAAAGGGAGCGGAGGGCACTGGCGACCAGAGCGAACATGATAGCTCGTAGGTTTAGTCGATGTACAGCGGAGGTAAAAATTACGCTGTTTAGGGCATACTGTACATCACTATATACTTGCAGCCTATGGACTAAATACACCCACAAGTCGTTAAGTGCCCTCCGTGTCCAATACACCAACGCACTGAGGGTGCTGTTGCGGCTGCCCCGCTGGTGATTGCATTGGCGTCGAGTATGTCCGCGAGCGCCCGCGGCGACGGCTTCCAAGCGACACTGCGCAAGCGCTGCGCCTCAGCACTGAGCAGGCTGCGGGCCAGCGGCAACGGCATCCTGGCGTGCATAGCGGACCGGTTTGACGGTCGCTTCCTAACCCACTGGGTTAGGATTAATTTAAATAGTAATAATAAGTACTAATATAGTGTAAGCAATTATCTGTGTTTATAACTAACATTTTATTTTTATTTTTGTACCTTTTTTGTTTGTAATATGGATTGATTTAAAGTCTGAAATAAACGTTATATTATTATTATAAGCACTTTTTGAAAACAGAACATGGCCGCGCAATCGAAACGGTAACAAAACATTAGGTTCGTAAGACGGGAAAAGTAGAAACAGGACTATATGCCCATGAGCTCTGTCTTTCCATACGTAAACTGGCATATCTATTTGTAGTAGGGCATTTCCTGTTATATTTCTCTTTCCGTTTTTGCCTAGTCTCATCTCGATGAAAAGCTAAACAGGTTGCAAAACATATCAGGGAGAAGGCAATGGGGAATGGATGAAAATATCGGAAGTGCTTGATATTTTTTTTGGTGATAGGAATAACCTTCCTTAGCGCGAGAAAAAAGTTTCAATTTTTTTGGCTTCGTAGTTAATTTTTAAATAATCTTAATATTCTTCCATTCGTAGTTCTGGGCTCAGTACGGCATATCAGACATATTCCTTGGTCCACTACGTATGAAAAAAAAAAACTGGTGACAATGACAGCTTTTCAAGGTGGATTTTTTATTTATACGTAGCGGACTAAGGAATATGTCTGATATGCCGTACTAAGCCCAGAACTATGAATGGAAAAATATTAAGTATATTTAAAAATTAACTACGGGGCCCAAAAAATTTAAACATTTTTCTCGCGTTAAGGAAGGTTATTCCTATCACCAAAAAAATTATCAAGACTTCTGATATTTTCATCCATTTCCTATTGTTGAAACCCAACGCTGCCCGTGGCTGTCCCGCGTCAGTACCAGTTGAGCCATTACCTTTTGCCTTATTATATCACAAGTTAGTTAAGCCTTATCTGATATATTAAATTCTCGTGTCACAGTGTTAGTGTGCAAACTCCTCCGAAACGGCTTGACCGATTTTGATGAAATTTTATATGTATATTCCGTGGGTCTGAGAATAGTTTGTCATCTATTTTGCATACCCCTAAATGATAAGGGTGGTTCACTGGAAATATTTTATTTATTTATTTATTTATTTCTGACAAAATAATGATTGCCGGGTCAGCTAGTTTTGTTATAAATTTTATTTTGTTGAGGCAATAAATACTTTTTATTTTATATTTCTTTTAGTAAAATTTGGTAAAATGTAGCCAACATACAACTTAAAAAAAAAAAGGTAAACTTACTGCAGCCGCAGAATGTGGGTTATCATAGACAGAGACAGCGAGCGAGGCCGCCAGAAGGTAAAAGAAGGTCCAAAGCGCACAGAAGAAGAACTCGATCTTAAGCCAAGGGATCTTGTAGAACTTCTCCACAAAGTGGAACAGATAGAGGCCCAGCAGGATGCCCGTGAACCAGAAGGCAATCATGGAGATCCAGCTGAAGAAGGCGCCCTTCGAGTTGTTGTTGTAGTAAGAGCACTGGATGCAGATGAAGCCCAGCAGACTCAGGAGCTGCAAACGGAAGTTTCAATTCAAGATTACTGTGAAATAGGTCTTGCCGAGAGTTATGACTTTAGATGTTGATAAAGAGTAAAAAAGAAAACCTGACAAGTTGTACATACAGTTAACATACATACATATATACATACATGATTTAAAGATATTATTTACTGTCTTGTCAACATCATTAAATTATTCACATGATAATCCATCCAAACCGAAATTCTGCTTTCTAGTACTGATCATCTCTGAGCTAAGCCGCAGACAGACATGGAAAATCTGCAAGGGTTCTTGGTTGACAAAATTATTATTTATTTACTTAGATTGCATTATAGTAAATACTCAATACTTATTTTCAGCCATAACATTGGTATGATCTCAGAAAGCCATTGTGTTGTACTGCAAACGTAGTGTAGGACACCCTCCGACCAGGTGGCATTACGATCTGCGAAAAACTGCAGGCAGATGCTGGATGCGGCAAGCTGAAGACAGGCCTGGAGAAAAGTGGCTAGGAAAGCCGACCCCAACTAAAATGGGAAGAAGGCCGGTAGAAGAAGAAGTACAGGGGCAAATTGTTATGCAAGTACAAATTGTACAATTCTATTGAGACATTAATAAACTGGGGCTGACTAGAGAGTTTGGAGAATATAAAGCATATTAATAATGACAGTCAAATTTGATTATGCTTAATCTATACACACATTTAGAAAATTATCAGCATTTAATTATCTACGTATCTGTTTACATTTCTCTGAAGGATTATTTGTACAGTTGGACAGCTTATCAATATAACCAACAGGCAACACAAATGAGACACTCCCACTTCAAATAAGACAAGTCTTTGTCTCATGAAATTGATGTAAAACACTTAGGTGTTTACTAAGATAACTAGTGAACTTTTTATTAATAGTATTTTGTAATGCAAGGTGTAAAATTATTGTTCCTTATTATTCTTCAAGAATAGCTCTTTGTTCCCAAAGTTACAAAACAATACCACTGGCTATCTTGTCAGTTGTCACTCATACTTGCATAAGCAAAATTAATGAAATAGATAGAATATTCTTTATTGTATGTACACCAGGAATCACACATGAAATTTGAATTTGAATGAGGCGAAAGAAGAGGTGAATGACAAGAGGTTTATCATAATTGTGGAAAACCTAGGTATCTGCCTACCCCACTAGGACAGCTGGGAAGTGTGAGTCTGTGTCCTTAAGCTCTGACTATAGAGGGCAGCTCACCACTTGTGCAGCCTTCAGTATGCCGGGTATGGTACGCAAGTAGCCCTGGTCGAAGCGGATGTTGGTCTGCACGCTGGTGCTGGACGTCACCGTTGTGGTGGTCGTGTGCTGCCCAGGGAATCCCACCTCCGCCATTTTCTAATGCAGGAAATAAAGGGTGTGAAAAGAGACAGTGTACAATTAATTTACAACTGAGTCACAAACCTATTTTCTGAATACCAATTTTAAGAAGTTGATAAGAAATTATTGATGTATCATGCTTTACAATATCACAGTACCTTTTAGTTTCCAGTTCTTAAAAAAAAATAGGGTGGTGGGTAAAGTTGGGGGCGGGGATAGTTCTGATAAAACTTCAAAATGTGGTGGGTTTATTATGAGCCGCTGATGTAACAAGCAGCCCAGAAACGCCCACTGCGTAACTGCAAATCGTAATGGAGAGAGTGGACTCAAGTCAACAAACAAGCAGATTCATGAAGGTTTGTGTAATGGCTGTCCAGCACCATAACGTTTGTTAGTGTTTAGTTAGATCAGACATGTAAAACGCGGCGGCGTGCTCGAGACTCCCGTCATCACCGAAAATAGCGATTATCAGGACACCTAACATAAATAACATTAGACAACAATACCTTTCAAACAAGACAAATTTATCGGTACTGACCTGCTCCGAAATATTCAACAAGAAGTTCAATATCCAACGTGTTCGCTTCGCTGTTATGGATTAATATTATTCACAGAAATTAAAAATATCGCTTCACGCCTTCACACGCACGCCACCATACAGCTGTCAGCTGTGCACAGACAGAACACAGCTGTGTGTGTGACACTCTGTGACACTGACACAGAACAGAACAAAGGGGATTCCGTTTTCAGCCATCATGGCGTAAAGTTCGATTTTTTTGTAACAAATGTTTCCCGAGCATCAGGGCTAAAGTTTCGTACAGGCCCTGTAAAATAAAGATTTAATAATAAATAACAGAACAATTTTTTTTTATTATTTATTATATATTTATTTTTACAGGGCCTGTACGAAACTTTAGCCCTAACGGATGTTCGGAAAACATTTGTTACAAAAAATTGAACTTTACGCCATGATGGCTGAAAACGGAATCCATAACAGAACAAAGGTGTGTAATTCACAGAATAATTAAATGTCATTCGTTCGTAGTGTGTGTGTTCACAGACAGTGTGACCAAATTTAGCAGAATGAGCGTTTTTCGAGTTCAATGTCTTGTGAGATTCCGTTTTGAGCCATCATGGCGTAAACCTCGATTTTTTGTAACAAATATTTCCCGAACATCAGTTAGGGCTAAAGTTTCGTACAGGCCCTGTAAAATAAAGATTTAATAATAATAATGAGCGTTTTTCCTTTCTTTTTTTTCTTAGTTCCTTGAGATAATCTAGATGGCGTTATTCGTTTCTACGTACAAAATTGTGATTCGTAGCTATCAATGTCAAAGTTAGTCCACAGATTACTAAACAAGAGAAGGAACCAGGGTTGCTATTGGGACGAGGTTTCTCGTAATAAAAATAAAAATTCAAACCCACAATCCACAGCCAAGACTCCAAAATATCCAAAATCGCACTTATCACCAAACGACAAAAGCATTTTTGTTTTTCCGTAATCAACCAACACAAATTCCACAGAACCATAGTGTTATTTTTTGCTTTGACGTTTATCATTACGGTGAGGCAGCGCCACCTAGGGATTCCTTTAGAACTAAATTTGACATAAGGAAAAACGCTCATTCTGCGATTCTAGCAGAATAAGACCTCCCATGAGGGCTTTTCAATGACAGCTGTCAGTTAAGTTCATTAAAAAAACACTAGATGGCGTTGCAAGAAGACCAAAATGTCATCATGTTTTTAGGTCTCTGGTTTTAATCGTTATTAATCTGTGATAGTCTAAACATCTCTTTGTAGTCTGTGATCTAAACTAGACTTTGTTTCAAAACTGTTGAAACTGGAAAGTTATCGAAGTATTTTTACTTTGTTCATTACCTACATACGTACGTGAATTGTGTCTTAGCTCATGACTAGCCCATGCATTGTGCATTTTTGTAAAAACATAGGACAGGAACCACAGATTAGGTACAGTGATGTCATGACGTCAGCACCATCTATAGGTAATTTGCAGTACTTTTTTTTTTTAATGACGCTCTGAAAAGCCCTCATTACAGCTTAGCATTTTTTATTATTATTATGTCGCAGAATGGAAAAAGTTGGCAGTTTTTAAAAGAATAAAAAAAAATAGCGTAATATTAGCATGATACCAAATTAATTTGTTATCTTGGATGTTTGTGTGAAAAAAAGTATCCAACAACCATTTTTAATTTGTACTAATTTTTTTCTTTCAAACTGGTAATATTTTTTTGAGGGGCAATTTAGAATGAACTAAGTATTTACTTTTTCATTTGAAAACAAGTCTTGTTTTTGCTTGCGAGTTGTATGAATGTAGAGTATTTGTTTGTTTCATACATACATACATACAACGCGCATGTGAAAACAAGTATGGGGATTTCCCCGGTCTCACCACTTTTTGGCTACATCTAGCAGATTTTCAACGGGTTTATCTACAAATAGACGGTACAGTCACTTAGCAATAGTTAGCAACTTTTAGCTATTTTTGGCTAAGTTTCCTGATTGTAATTAAAGTACATGGGAACCTCTCTAATAAATAAAAGGCAAATCGGTCGACCATGTCTATTAATCTATGGTTTAGTAGGTAAGGTGAGCAACAGAGATTTCGGGGTTTTCCCAATAGTTACCGAATGAAGGGCACGTCACGTATGAAGTTGATTTTTTTTTTAAGAATTATAACATAACATAACATTTACATACATGCACATAAATTATGTACAGTTTGTCCATAAAAAGTAGAAATTAGTACGGTTTTGCTCTGATTTTTTGTCTGTGTTTGTTAATAGCTTGCGTTTACATGCATTATACTGGGCGACATTTTCACCGGTACAATAAATCAACATACTTAATACTAAGTCCAAAATACAAATACCAACATTTTTTGTTACTACCCCGTTGGTACAAAAAAAAAAATACCAATGTCTGAACTTATCAGCAAATCTTAGAGAAATATCGACTCATTACGCATGAGCACAACTAAACGCACGAACTGGCAACTGCGCGCGGCTTGCGGGAAGGAAAAGAAGCGGCGGCGGCGGCGCAGCCAGTAGGTATGACCTAGCAAAAAAAATCTTACTTGATTTCAATTCTTCCTTCATACTTGCACGGGCTTAGGACCGTCACCGGCGTGGAATGCTTGCACTGGTTGGTAGTGGTATGAATTTCCACACCACCTACTGGCTAACGCCGAAGTGCACCGTGCGTGCCGCGTAGTTGGTGCTCGAATATCTGTTCCTCGCGTGCGCTGGTGCAGTGAACTGTCCGTAGTCTAGCAAATGCTGCGTCACTCTTATGAATGTCCTGGTGTTGAGTATTTGAGGTTCAATAAAACCGGCATTTATCAGGCGGGGCAAACTTTCTTCAGCGTACACCCGCCGAGCTGCACTGTATTTTCCCCACTGAGAAAGTAACTACGAACCATTTCGTAATACTCGCGGTTTGTAAACATCGTATTGCGCGCGTAATTTTCGACTGCAGGAAGTGTGGAAACGGCGCACGTGCACTCACCTAGGTCAATGCGCGCGGACTGACCGGCCAATTCGTGCGCCGGCCAGCCCACCGCCCGCTCACTCACCCCACCCCGCCGCCCTCTGCCTCGCACCGCGATGACACCTTGTAATGGGTGCCCATGAGTTACAAATTGGATGAAGGATAAATTAATGAAAATGAAAATAAATATATGGTAATTTTATTCGATAAATGTAATCTATTATCGATACCAATGATATGGTAAAATTTATTGTACCGGTGAAAATGTCACCCAGTATAAATTACAAACTTGAACTATTACATAAAATAAGGTATTGTGCTTCGATAAATATAGTAATTTTAATAAAACAAGTAGTAAACTTTCATTTCCAGTTTCTGGTATTTTTGGACGTTCGCTAAATTCGGCTGCTCCATAGAAAAATATCTATGAAACTTTATGTTGAAACCACTTTTTTAAATAAATTAATAAATTAAATAAATTAATATGTAGTATTATGGCCTTTTACTGTATTTTCCAAAATAGCAGAACTTTCGCAGTTTTTGGTAAAAGTTTTGCAGATTTTGACCGAGTGGCTAGCATAATGACCAATTCAAATCTGGTCACACCACACTGTTCACAGAGAATCACAGAGAATAGTGTGGTGGTGTGGTGTGGTGTCTGGTGTGGTTGGTTGGTTTTTTAGACGAGCGAGTCGCGCAACAAGTTAAGTTTGTTGGTTTTGCTCAATTGGCTGTATTATTTGTAGACAATTTACTCTTTACTATAGTCCTACAGATTTATACTTAGTTTGTGGGGTTCTATAAATTGTCAAGAACAGTGTATGTTTCCAAGTTAGTATTTGTTTACTTACGCTCATGACTCACATTCGTTTCGTACGATTGTTTATCACTGTACGGTAGATGCTACTCGTAATTCAGTGTCAAGGTAATAAGTGACCTCAGATTCTATCAATCGCCGCCGGAAGCACCTGCCTCTTCTCGCTCAAGGTTTCTAAGATCAACCACGTAGATCACATCGTTACATTATATAGTTGGATTTGTAACTCGTTCTTACATGTCACAGCATGGCGTACCCGAACCAGCAAGCAACCTCACAGAATATGGGCTCCAGCAACACAGTGTTCATCACACAATTGAGATTTGATCCCTCATATGTTAAGACAGTTCCTGGGATCATTAAAGTTGTTGTCATCGTAAGTTATAATCTTGATTTTACCTACCTGTAATCTGTACTTGTGGTATTATCTACAGCTGGTTTACTCTCCAGGTGCTCAACCTACTGGGATTCATCTGCATCCAGTCCTCGGCGTTCTGGTCGAATGGGCGCGGGGTATACTTCAACATAGTAGCACATCTAGGGCTGTGGTGCTCACTAGCTCTGCTGCTGATGTACCTGTGGCATGTTGTGGAGAAGTATCACAACCTGAAGTGGTTAAAGATTGAGATGATGCTCTACATTGTGCTTACATTCCTCAACCTTATCGCATCAACTATAGTTGTGGCATTTGGGAATGCTGGGTATTCTGCTGCTGGTGTGAGTTTTTTAAACTACAAATATGAGTAATCTTAGTTGCATCGGTGGAGTTCATTACACTGTATTTTTGTTCCAGTTTTTTGGCTACCTAACAATGTGTGTGTATGGTGTTGATGCTTACCTGAAAGCAAAGGCTCTGAAAGCAGGCGAGTTGGCGCAGGGTCACCGCGTTGTCAGCCAACGTGAACATGTTGTAACTCCTCCTGCTATACCTTAGTCAGGGCTGTTTCAAAAATAGTCGCATTTTATTGATTAGACTACAATGCTCCTTTGTGTAAATATTTGTTGAATCGAGATGAGCAACCAAAGATATTGTTTGTTGCATTTTAAAGCATTGTGCCTAGTATTATAATTTTTTAAAATTAATTTTAGTAAAATATGTAAATATGTAAGTCAATATTTTTAGATGTAGACTTGTAAATAACACACCCCACCAATAATATATTATTTATTCTAAGATTTATCTGTGTTAGACACAACTAACTTTTTATACCTCAGGGCTTGTACTTATTGTTCATTTAGAATATATTTCAATAGTTTTAAGAATGAAGTAATATTTTAACTGCTGCTTTGCACATAAATGCTCAGAGTGCATTTGAAAAGGTCCGTCCAATGCAATTTTATAATGCTCATACAAGTGGCAAAGTATTTATTTTATTGTGGCTTTGAGGGCCAAACATAGAAACCAAATATACATTTGTATATCAACTCAAATTATGTAATTAGCTAAACCAATAACTATTATAACTTGATCAGTTTCTGAAGTGTCAATGTATTTGTGATAACCTTATTGTTTTAGGGTATTTTTATTAAAAAAATATCATATAAGTGGTATTTGAATTTATTGTGAATTTGTATAAACAAATCAAGAGTTATTTAATCTCGTAACTAATTAAATGTACAGGTATTGTGCAGCAAAATGTTATCCATACAATATAATACTGTGTAAACATACAATGATCACTTTAGAACCAGTCTATTCATAAGGCAATACTGTCTCAGTTTACAAACATTGATTTATGTGTCATAAACATACATTCTCACTAAAATTAATAAAGAGTTAGATTCCAAAAAGAGATTTACCTTGTTTCAAACTACCTACTTCCAAAATGTAAATTTCACATATCAAAATACATACAAGGCGTGCCCTTAGCATTTTTTTTTATACCTAGAGTAGGTATAAAAAAAAATGCTAAGGGCACGCTCTTGGTTATTTAATATTGAACAATTAAATACAAAGCATTATCTTAGACAAGGTTAAAAAATACGAATAAATAAATAAAAAAGCCTTGTGTTCCATAATTCCAAGCAAAACGCTATTTCTAATTAACAAGAGTTTTAATCTGTATTTTAATTTAATAACAATTGATATAATAAATACTTTAATGGTTAATTTAAAAAGGTAAGTTAAAAATGCTTATGTACAATAATTTAAAAATTAAGAAAATGAAATAAATGTCTAAAAAATAATTTAAAGTAAAAATTTAAGATTCCTCAAAAATACAAGCATATAAAGTAACTTGTTAGAAATATTATTTAAAATTATTATTAAAATAATAACCATCGCACATCATAATCAGTTGCCTTATTGATTGGATCATGTTATAACATGTAATAAAATTATAATTATTATCAACTGACATTATCCTTAAAACTAAATCAATGGTGGTGTAAAATCAAGTAAAGGTACTCAACTAACATTGAACCAAACTACTGAGGTGGCAGGCCTCTCTTCCAGGCTTTGTATTTCAGGAAACCACTGTAGCCATACGCCAAGATGGCACAGAGCCCGAAAAACTGAAATGGGAAAAGTCACTTTTACTCTAAAAGTATTCAAATTGCACAATTTATAACTTTATTGCCATGTAAGCAATAATGACCTGGAAGATGTTTAGGTACTTACCCCTACTGCATACCCCACACTTTCACCAATAGTGGCGGCAAATATTGAAGTCCCAATAAACATAAGAGCCATTAGGACAGAGTAGAAGAACTCCAGCTTAAGCCACGGCAACCGGTCATACTTCTCCACAAAGTGGAATGTGTACATAGCCAGGAGGAATGCAGTCACTATAATGCCAAACCAGTAGAGAATATTGTAGAAGATGGGGGACACCCAGGCCGACGAAACTTTGATGCAAATGAAACCTATGAAGTTACACACCTGGAAAGACAAATCTTTATAGAAAAGATAATACCTACACATGCAGAGATTATTATTAAATATTTATAAAGTAACAATTTAATAATAGTAGCTAACATACCAGCTGTACTAACTGAAGAATTCCAGGCAATGATTTTACATAAGTTTTGTCAAATCTAAGCACTTTTTCTGAAGCCGAAGGAGGGGTGGTGGGCGTAGAGCCCTGGTTCCCGTTGTACATTTTGTTGTGGCTGCAATGTAGGCATGACCCAATTAGCTAAGAGGTTAATAATTGCTATAGTATTGTCAACTTAATCCTTTCACAAGGTACAAATATAATTATGGCATTTTGTGTAGTTGTAAATCAGAATTACGTTTACACTCTTTGTTTATGACTCTATTAAACATGTAGATAATACTTATGCAAGTACCTGCCAAGACCCGAGGTGCTGTTTAGAAGACGAAATTTCAGATTGTATGGCTTTAAATAAGAAATCGTAATTCTTACCTATATGTAATTATTTGTATTCTATGTCTATTCACAGTTTTCCGAAGAGGAAAATAATTAATCGATTATGTATTTAATTAAATACATATCCACGCACTGCCGTGTTTTCCCACTGTTGTTTAAATTCATAGTCCGTTCATAATTTATATTTTATTTCTGTATCTATGTTATGGAGCTGCGAACAAGAAAGAAGTTTTTCTACAACGAAATGTTTACTCTTGGGTTACAACTTTGAAAGAGATTAAATTAAGAAGTTTTGCAGAAAAACAATTTTATTTGCACGAAACATTATACAGGTGTTCTTTCAATATTTTTCTTGAGTAGGTTTGATTTTGATACTCTCTATTGGTTATTGTTTACGAATGTGCTTTCTTGTGTCAGGCAAGAAAGCAGTGATTTTAAAACGCAAGTTCAACAAATATTTTAAACTAAAAAATCACCTTCTAAGAAAGAATGTGTAATACAAAATGTATTTTGACCAAAATCCTCAGAATTCCTTCTTCTGAGCAAAAATCTTGTGAAAAAATAGGTAAATAATAATTTTTTTTTTTTAAAGAGTTTTGGCTTGGTTTCAAGACCTTTAAGCCATTTCTTAGTTTATAAAGTCATAATGCACTTCACATTTCAATACAAATAGTTAAACTCTTTCTATTTACACTTATATTTTAGAGTAAATAATAATAACAGCGCGAGAATTTGACAGTTAATGTACCTACTGGAAAGTCGCGACTTTTGACGTTGTCGCGCGCGACTCGCGTCCTCATACTAAATGGCATCCATCCTATTTAAAATTTTTAAAATTTAGTCTGTGGACCTGGGTGGATTTACTCGACAAAAATTTATCTGAACAAAAAATTCAAAAAAATTAAAACACTTTGGAATGCTAGTAAAACCAGATAAAATCATTGTAGGATAACTATAATGTTCTTACATTGTGTTTAGACCAAGATTTTTAACGTTGATCCGAAGATATCAGCATTCAGATAAAAAGAGGTGAGATGGTGATGACAACTCTGCCGACGTACGGAGAAAGGCCGTAACTCAAGTTTTTGGCAAAATTTAGTTAAGTACTAATTTGGAATCAGCAAAGAAAAATCTATCTTTCGGTCTATGTAAATAAGGTCTAACTCTTACCTAGGCGAAAATAACGGGGCGTAAAAAGCCATCCTCCAACAAAAATGGCTTGAATTTTAAAATGAAAGGCCGCATTTTGATTTTTACGGCTTTTCACATTATAAATCACGTTTGACTAGTATGAAAGGCCGTAATTGAATCCAAAGATTTTTAAATAACAACAAACCTTAATGTGAAAAGCCGTAATTTCCAAGTTGCGGCTTTTCATGTTATTTTCATATCTGATATCTTAACCTTTATAAAATTATAAGATATAATTTTTTTAAGCAAAACAAAAAAAAATGTATAACTATTAATTAATTAACTAGTAATTTCAATAGTAATAATAATGAGTATCTTCAACTTTAAAATTACTAAATCATCTACACACTTAGGAAATTATAGGAAAATGTATCGATCACAACACAATAGGCTATTTGACAGATTTCTGAACACCATCTCATATTTTTTGTCGGTGTTCATGGAGTCCTCAGAAAGTGGTCATTTTAAATTCTTTCGTGGATTTCTTGTAAAAAAGGCGAACAAAAATTAACGTTTGTTCTGAAACAACCCGCCAAAACGGTATCTTGGGCAATATATGGCGTCGCACAGGAATTATGACGTCACATGGCAGTGAACAAACCAATGAACGTATGAACGACATGAATGACAGACGCCATTTTTACTGAACTGTGACGTCATCATAGAATCGGCCAATCCAGGCCCTTTTCGATACAATAGGTGCAGATACATAAAATTATCAAATTTTATCCAAAAACTTTCGTAAGCACAACACAAGTAAACTTTTAGTCCGGATCAATTTACGGGTGTTTCGTACTGCGAACCGGAGCGAAACCTGTTCAGACTCGTCCGATAAAAAAAACACCCGTAAGTTGCTCCGGACTAAAAGTTTACTTATCCTGTGTCTATTTTATAAATAATATTTTTTTAGTTACAATGGCTTAAGGCGGTTTTACGAATACGTATAAATAATACAGTTTTTTTCACACTGTCAAATAGCCTATTTGAATGTTCTAATACAAAGATTAAAATAACCTCCTTGCTTATAACATACAATAAAAACAAACAATCGAATAACTGGTAATAATTAAATCTTTTTTTATGGTTCATAGCGTTCATTTTGATCATTTTTGTTTTAATTTTGATACCTTTTTTCCATAAAATTAAATTTCATGCCATAATATTAATAGTTAGTTTTCTTAATAGATAGTTTTCTTTGGAAAAAATGAAATTAGGGCTTTTTCAACTGAAGAAATATCCAAAATTATATTACTGATGAATTGATAAATTTAACAAGAAAAGCCTTAATTTTCTAATTATGGTTTTCTTGCTTAACATTATATTACTTAAAATATTTTTTTACTTAAGTAAAAGGGAAATCTGAAAATTATAAGAAAGGCTAGTCTATACGGAAACAAAACTCAGACCATAAAAATGTAACATATTTTTCTACAAATTTTAAAACTACTATCATCGGCTTAAAGTTAATATTAATGTTTCAAACTTCAATTCAAACAAGATTTTAATTTACTCAAAACTAGTTTCAAGTAAGTTACGGCCTTTCTCCGTACGGCGGCAGAAATGTGGTATGGCGGTGATTTATCTATGGATGGTGATGATTTCGTGTGTATGGTGATGATGCTTTATCTAAGTAGGTATGTCAAATTAAAAACAAAATATATGAGAATCAAATGTTTTTAATGATTATCGATACCTGTAATTTCAATTGACGAAAAGCACATTTTGGGCAAAATAAGCATTGAATGCCATCTTACTTAGTTTTTTTTTCTCTTTTTATTTTCTGTCTAATCCACGTAACCATAGGACCGTTAATGACGATTTTAGATACATTTAAAAAGTAATGTAAAGAACACTTTCGCTGTCAAATTGAAAAATTACAAACGTAAAGAACATCAAAATATTGAGTTGTTTTTTACTGCTCAACCATTCAGTATAAATAATGCTAAATGTGCTTTAAGTCAAAGTCTGTTTATCACCTCTTTTAACATATTGGGGCGTAAAGCACATTTTGCAAAATTATGTGCTTTACTTACCACCTAATCTGCTATACCTACTAGTTCTTGCTTAAATTTTGAGGGCATAAATAACTTTTATAGTTGGTATTTGTGTTTAACATCCTATTTAAGTGTTACTGTCAAAACAATCGATACCTTACAACCTTACACCCGAGACTAATAACAACATTTTGTTCCTTACATATAGGTACCAACGTTTATTTGGTTTCTTTAACCTATTCATCAAAATCACAACTAATATTATTTGAACTCTATTGCAATGAACAATAGCTCTAAAATTCCTTGACAAACTTTGAATGTTGGTACAACAGCATCAAAAGTTTTGACTCGTGCGGTGCCGCGCAAGCAGCTACAGACCCCTCAACGTTCTTCATTGTCTCAAAATAATTAAAAATAATACTTTATGAATTGCATCTATACGATTTTTAAGAAGTTGATTCATAGTACATTAATCCAAACGCAATTCAAACAACAAAACACTGCACGATTAATGAGAACTCTCGTTAAAAACATCTATTTATTTGTGTTATAACAGTACACGATATAAATGGCTGATGAAGATAAATACGTAAGCGTAGGAAATATAATTATAATATACCTAGCCAAAAGGCGTTAAGAAAATTTAAGGTAAGAACTATCCGGAATGTTCTTTAAGTGAGTATTTCTTATTTCAAAGTGCCTGAATAAAAAGGTCATAAATATACAGAGGTATAAGTCGACAGCAGGTCAACCTTTATCATTCTTTTTCTTAAAGAGCCTCTCCATCACTGGAGGTTTGAAGTCAGCTCTTTACAACGGTCTCTGTTCAGTGCAATTATGAACAGTTCCTCCGGGGTTTTAACACCGATCCATTCATTGATGTTACACAACCATGACATCTTTCTCCTGCCCGGCCTCCTCTTTCCTTCCACCTTGCCCATCAAAATGGTCTGCTACAGTCGATATTTCTTGGCCTAAGAAGGCTCTATTCCGCTGCTTGATGGTATGAACATGATCCACGTCCTTGTGCATTCGTCTAAGGGCTTCGACGTTGGTCACTTTTTCAGTCCAACTGATCCGCAGCATTCGCCAATAGCACAACATCTCGAAAGCCGTGAGTCTTCTTCTGAGGTCTTCCTTTATGGTCCATGACTCGCACTCTTTAAGAACGACAGGCCATTTATGTAGCAGTGCAGAATCTTATTGCGGAGTTTCATGAAGAGTTCCCGACAACACAGAACTTTATTTAACTTCGTTAATGAAGCTCGGGCTATTTCGATACGCACTTGTATTTTAGTATCGCTTGCTATGATCCCCAATACCTGTACTTCTCAACTCTTTCTACGATATTCGCTCCGATTCGTAAGTTCATCTGTTGTCGGGGCCCGCCCCCAGAAACCACCATGAATTTCGTCTTTAAGACATTCATGTTCAATCCAACTCTTCTGCTACACTCAGAGAACTTGTCTATAATAATTTGAAGACTTTCTTGGGTGGATGCTAGCAGGACAGTATCATCCGCTTACCGCAGGTTTTTGACCACACGCCCATTGTCGACGACTCCTGCTTTCGCATCTTCAAGTGCTTCCTGGATGATTGTCTCGGAGTATAGGTTGAAAAACAACAGGAACAAGATGGAACCTTGACGGACACCTGTTTGTATTTCAACTGCGTGAGTTTCTTCGCCTTCCACTCTTCCACACGTCCGTTGCTGTTTGCCTTCATTAAAGGCTAGTGATGATGCGTATGTCCTATCCAGGTCTATAGCTATAAGTATCTTAAAGTTTATAAAGCACAAGAACACGGTTTGTTGCATTTCTCTACACTACGAGTCCCAGGGGTCCCAGCCAGCTACTGAGCACGTCTCGCCATCCGACCAGCGTGCCCTGCCGCCGGCGCTCACTCTCGATCCTGTGGAAGCCTCGTCGCATGCTCCATGCAACCTACCTGAGTCCCAGGAAACCCAGCCAGTTACTAAGCACGTCTCGAATTGATTAACACCCATTATTTCCGATTTGTAACTTACATCCAGTCAAAAGAGAAACAGACGTAGAACGAAACTAAAGATGGCTTTTATCGATTTTGTTACCGACCGAAAATAAGAGAACAAGACTTCTCCTCAGGAAGTTCAGATCTATGGACTAGTAATAATGATGAATCGAGTTCCAGCGACGATCTAAAATAAGTACTTGGTAAAAACTCCTACTTTGTAACTACTTCGCAGAAAATATGTATTAAACACAAAAAAATCACATGAACATGGCTCAATGTGATAGAAAGAGACCAATGTTGCAAAAACGTACTCCGAAGAGGCTAAGCAACATGTGAGAACATAACACCATAATACCTAGATTAAGTAAATACTAACCTAGTAAAAAACAGATTCAGCGATTTTTTCTGGTCTCAGTGTCATTACAAAACTATCTGAACCTTAATAAAACGTACATGCATTGAATAATAACCACAATACCGATTAATTTTGATCAACGCAACTAACCGAAATCTACAATTGTTAATAGTTTTCAGATAAATATGTAAAGGAGTACAAATTTTATTTTAAAAAGAAAACAATTACGTGAGTACATGCTAAATAAAAAATTAAAAAATATTTAAAAGACATCATAGTAGGTATATTTAATACATCAACGCTGCGGTCAAAGCACTAGACTTAGAGGTTGTACTAAAAGCTATTTAATAATTAACAAGATTTAGTAGGTCCTAGATAACAGTCGTCACACCAATCTCCTCATCATTCATAAAATTAGGGCATTTGGAAGCGCGCACGACCATGGACATTTTTTATATTAAAATATCTGAATGTTTCAGATAGGTATATTAAAATAAAAAAATGCCGATTTATTACTAACATAATTCTTTTATTTCTTAATTATCCATTTTCATTCTTTACGTCCCTTGAAAACACACGTTATTTAAAACTACTTGTAGCTATGTATGCTTCACCGCCTTAAAAATTAATAAAGTTAGTTCTGTAACTCAAAATATAAGATAAAGGATAGTTTTTATTTCGCTTTACACTTGCACTTACTTTAATCTTAAGCGTTTATTTTTAGGTCGTAGAGAGTATAATATTTTCCGTTGTGCTTTACGCCCAAAATAAATCTGAGCCTCATAATTTTATTTGGCGTAAAGAACATTTTAATGAATTTTCTTAGATGTAAGGCACATCTATTTTCTAAAATAATACACTAAACTAAAAACTAAATATTTCATCGCCTGCATCTCAAGATTTTAGGTATATTTTGTCTACATCACTTTGTAATGAATTAAATTCTAATAAAAAAAACTTATTTTGGCTCTCCTGTAAAGTTGGGTTTTGTGCTTTACGTCAATTGAAATTACAAGTATCGATATAATCAACACAATTCTGATAACAATCGGATACAGTCATTATCTTCTACCTCTAATGATATAAGTCAACACAATTTTACTAACAATCCTAAACAGTCTTTTACTTTTCACTTAATTATTATTATTATATTTTTATGTTAATTGAGATTTGGTCAGTTTTTTTGGTAATAAGTCATGTAAAAAAACATACATTATTGTACAAGTAACACGTAATCATCATTTTTATTACTAAGTTAATTGAAATTGTTCTGTGTTATTCTACGATTGATTATATTACCAAGAAACTGACCAAATTTTCTTTTTTCATAATTTAACAAGATTCTCTTACATAATCATCACATTGGTTTGTTGTGGTCATCGGTGGTTTTTGGTCCATTGGCTGGTTCACCAGTTCAAAGTCGCTCAGCGAGCTATGGAGAGAGCTATGCTCGGAGTTTCTCTGAAGAATAGAATTCGTAACGAATACCTCCGACAGAGAAGCAAAGTTATCGATATAGCTCAGAGAATTTAGCAAGCTGAAGTGGCAGAACCGACAACCGTTGGGGTAAACGTGTTCTTGAGTGGAGACCGTGACTCAGCAAACGTCGTGTATGACGCCCTCCAACCACATGGGATGACGATCTGCGAAAGACTGCAGGAAGATGCTGGATGCGGCAAGCTGACGACAGGGCGCTACGGCGCTAATTAGGAAGGGCTATGTCCAGCAGTGGACTAATATAGCCTGATGATGATGATGACGACAAAAAAATTAATAAGTAGATAGTTACCTCTTTGATTACAAAAAATGGACCAAAAACCATCGATGACCACAACAAACCAATGTGATGATTATGTAAGAGAATCTTGTTAAATTATGAAAAAAGAAAATTTGGTCAGTTTCTTGGTAATATAATCAATCGTAGAATAACACAGAACAATTTCAATTAACTTAGTAATAAAAATGATGATTACGTGTTACTTGTACAATAATGTATGTTTTTTTACATGACTTATTACCAAAAAAACTGACCAAATCTCAATTAACATAAATATATAATAATAATAATAATTAAGTGAAAAGTAAAAGACTGTTTAGGATTGTTAGTAAAATTGTGTTGACTTATATCATTAGAGGTAGAAGATAATGACTGTATCCGATTGTTATCAGAATTGTGTTGATTATATCGATACTTGTAATTTCAATTGACGTAAAGCACAAAACCCAACTTTACAGGAGAGCCAAAATAAGTTTTTTTTATTAGAATTTAATTCATTACAAAGTGATGTAGACAAAATATACCTAAAATCTTGAGATGCAGGCGATGAAATATTTAGTTTTTAGTTTAGTGTATTATTTTAGAAAATAGATGTGCCTTACATCTAAGAAAATTCATTAAAATGTTCTTTACGCCAAATAAAATTATGAGGCTCAGATTTATTTTGGGCGTAAAGCACAACGGAAAATATTATACTCTCTACGCCCTAAAAATAAACGCTTAAGATTAAAGTAAGTGCAAGTGTAAAGCGAAATAAAAACTATCTTTTATCTTATATTTTGAGTTAAAGAACTAACTTTATTAATTTTTAAGGCGGTGAAGCATACATAGCTACAAGTAGTTTTAAATAACGTGTGTTTTCAAGGAACGTAAAGAATGAAAATGGATAATTAAGAAATAAAAGAATTATGTTAGTAATAAATCGGCATTTTTTTATTTTAATATACCTATCTGAAAAATTCAGATATTTTAATACAAAAAATGTCGTATCGTGAGTGTCCACGTCTCGGCTCCGTAGGTTATTACAGGTATGGCACACTGATTGCAAACTTTCGTTCTCAAGCACTGCGGTATGGATGACGAGAATACTCGGCGTAGTTTCCCATACGCTGCCCAAACCAGTTGGATCCTCCTCTTGGCTTCCTTCTCGAAATTGTTTTCACCTAACTGCAGAATCTGCCTGAGGTAATATTCGGAAATGATCTCTTGATCTACGACGATCGGTGTAGGATCTATGTGGCCATTGATCATGACTTTGGTTTTATCCAAATTCATGCCAAGACCGATACGTCACGAGGCTGAAGCTAGGCTGGCCGGCCTAGCATCTGGTTCAGCTCCTCTAGCGACTCCGTCATGCGAATTGCAGGTGCGAGATGTAGTCGCCGTTTATGTTAATGCCCTTTCCTTTCCAGTCCAGCGTCTTAAACATGTCTTCCAACGCGCTCGTGAACAGTTTCGGGGATATAACATCCCCCTGTCTTACTTCTCTGGGCAGTTGGACAGGTTTAGACTGCTGGCCCTGTATTTGGACACTCATGGTGCCGGCTTCGTATAGACATCTCAACACCTCGATATAACGATAGTCTACTTGGCATCGCTGTAAGGATTCCAGAGCTACCCAGGTTTGGACAGAGTCAAAGGCCTTCTCATAGTCCACAAAGTCAGTGATTGGATCCGGCATTGAACCTGTTGATCACTGAGACATCTCTGAACATGTGCTTGCTATCCGTCATGATGAAGTCGATCTCATTTTAAGTCACAGTGCGGGGCTTTGCCATGTCCGCCTCCCTTGATGAGGCTGTTTATTGAAGAAACAGTTCATTAAGAATCACTCCTCTTTCTCAAGGAAGTTGACAAGCATTTGCCCCCCTGTGATTCCTCACTCCATAACCGGGAATGCGGGCCTATTCGGGACTTGTTGCCACTCTGGGTTCCCACCTTGCCGTTAAAGTCCCCCATAACAACGTTGAAGTGAGCCTTCGTGGTGTTATGTAAGGCTTTGGATATGTCTTCGTACATACCCTCCACTTCATCATCCTAGTGTGTTGAGGTCGGTGCGTAAACCTGAATGACCTTCATGCTGTAACGCTTGGGCAGCCGAAGGATAAGGTACGCTACTCTGGTCGACACACTAGAGATTTCTTCAACGTTGTTAGAGATGGCCTTATTGACGAGGAAACCTACGCCACCCTGGGATGTTTTATCACCCTCGAGAAAGTAGAGAATATGGCCCGAGTCTAGGGTTACGGTGTGCTCCCCCTCTCTACGGACTTCACATAACCCCAGAACATGCCATTTAATGTTCTCTAACTCCACTTCCAACTGCGCTAGATGATGGTCAAGCCTCAGAGTGCGCCCATTGAACGTTGCCAAGGCCAATTGTTTGTGGCAGCCTGAGTTAGAACGGTGATTCTTAGCAGCCCCTGCTATGCAATAGCGAGGCGGCTGGGAACTGGGGGCCATTTCCTTGGTCGTGCCATCATTGGGGGTAATCCATAATCCCATAATCCCCACGCTGAGAATGCGGGCTGGGGATCCGCACATCATTTGTAAACGGTGATGATGCGTATGGTGATGACGATTCGTACATTACGTAATTTTTTCTAGAAAAGTAATATCAATAATAAGACACCGCTATATTCTTTAGCATCTTCACTTACATCAAAATCTTATTGAAATTAATGGTAATGCTATTTTATGTACTTATCTTGAACCACAGTCTGACGGTAATGACGGCAACTTTGTCTAATCAACTTTTTTGGACACTCGCAACAAAATCTTTGCTCTCGGAGAGCGTGTTATGCACGTGCGACTCGCTTCGGAGTTTGCTATTGAACTGAGGAAGCAGATCAGGGTATCGCTGGCCGCGTAAATGCAACGCATACAGAACTACCTTCACTTTGATGATGCCGGCCGTGACGGTGTTGACGAATATCGATGCTAAAATTTTGTTAATTAATTGATCATTTATCTTACGAAGAAATTATTATTTTCTTTTCTATAAAGTTATATACAATATGGATAAACGTAAATAATGAATTAAAATCTAGTTCCTACGTCGGGTATTCGACTTTTTGCCAGCAAACGTCAAGAGTAGCAATTTTTTTCACAGACGGTGATGATTTTGATAGCAGTATTCATTTTATTACTAAAAATCTATTGATTTTGAGTATGTTTGGGTTGAAGCGCATTTTATAACAGGTAGGTATATCTAAAGCATGTAAATGTAAAAAAGTTACGATTCTCGAGCAATATTTATTTTTTTATCCCCTCAACGTGAATTTTCGACAGGATTGTAAATCCACCCTACTACGCATCCGACAGTCCGTGCGTAGGTTGGTTGGTTGTTTTCGAATAGAATTTGCCTAAAACTAAAACACTTCTCTTTCGAATCTGTACATAATAAGTTGCTTAAACTCCAAAGATATCGATAATTTTCTTGGAATAAAATAAATGTGATCAGGGACACAACGCCGGGATAATAGTAGACAGTTAAAAACAATAATTTTGTGAATTTTACGCCAAAATCTTTTGTGTAATGGGAGATAGAGATTGGAGGCCGTTCGTCTATGGAGGCTTGGCGTCAATCGTAGCCGAATTTGGTGAGTCTTACAAGAATAAATTAACATAATTGAGATTGTAATATAACCTCAAAAGTGTGATAGGGAGCTCAGCTGGTGCTATATCTGACTTAGCCCGCATTTACCTGCGTTTCGATGGCAGTGACAGCTAACATCAGTAACGTAGTATGCTATGGTATGGTATGGCATGGTATGGTATTGGCTGTTGGCTGATGGCCAACCGACAACTATAAACAGTAGAATAATCGATTGGTTGTCTTCGAGAAAGAGTGGTTGCATTTTGTGCAGCTCCAGCAGACTGATTTCCTTTGCAGGTACATTCCCGATAGATACAACAAAAACGCGTCTGCAAATTCAAGGGCAGGCAATCGACCCGCGCCATGTTGCGTTGCGCTATAGCGGTATGCTGGACTGCATCATCAAGACCTCACGCCAAGAGGGCGTCAAGGCACTCTACTGTGGGTACGTCACTTTGCTATTATTGTATGTGAATAATAATTTATTTTACAACAGATGCATGTGTGTAGCATTTGGCACCCTTGACTAATCACCACCTCTAATAACCTTCCGGTACAAGGCTGTTGGTTTCTGTATCTTGGAATAATCTCTCATAGACATTACAAATTAAGTTTGGTGCTGATAAACTGATAATAATAATAATAATAATTATTATTTATTAGATACTCCAACAGTATTTTCACAATTAATTTAAAACTACTTATTCTAATTATTTATAGTTCAGTGTGAAACACCTTTACAGGAGTATACATCTTTCAAAATTGTGTGTTTAGTAAAAATAAAAATAGATAAAATAGTTCATTAAAGTCTGAGTTAAATAAATTATATCAAATGTTGATTAAAACGTTAGCAGTTTCTTACAACTCTGGAAATGTACCAGAATTATCTCTGGTGTTTATCAAGTAAACAGAGTTCGTTCACAGTTCATAGTGTCAGTAGCAACTAAATGTTTATCCATCATGTGAAGACAATAAAAGCAATATATGTCTTATATGTCAGCGGCTGTTTATTGTGCATACCATTCACACTTAGATAACTCAAGGTTCAAAACAATTTATGTTTACACTCAAGACTTGTTTTTAATTAAATTTCTTTGCCAAGACACTAGACTGCCAAGTATCCTTCTCCTTTTATCATGTACTTACATCATGTTTTGGCAATGTGCCCTTCCTTTTGATTCATAAAATCTACAAATACAGAAACCAAGCTATTTATTATTTGTGATTAGTTTGCAGAAGCTTTAATGCATTAATGGCATTATCAGGTAATTTTGAGGGTTCCCCAGGAACAAGAAACTGATAAACATAGTTTTGCCATGTCAATTTGTCTGTTGGATGTTTATAGGGTTCTGTAACTCAAGGATAAAACACAACACTTATGCAAACACTTTGTTGTCAGTCCATCTGTCTATCCATCTTCTGTCTGTCAAGAGGTATTGAGTTGAAATTAAAAACAAATACTCATGTCTGCGGTCCCCCAAGGCTGTGAAAAAATCAAAAGTTATGGATATTTAGATTATAAGATTTTAGTTGGATAGAGGGGTGGGCAGAGATCAGGGTCTGCCATGATCCTGACAAATCGGTATTTTGAGTTTTATTCATTATGTCTACTCTTATTATTTTTTTCAAAAATTTTTGGCGTTTGTGATGTCACGAGCATGATTAAACAGATATTCTTTGCTTGCATACAAAAAAATAAAAAAATGTAATTTGTATTTTTTTTTGTAAGTATGGCAAAGGATTCATACTCAATACTGTGTTTGCAGACCTAGAAAAGTCATTTTAGTTCAAGGCTTTTTATTGAATATTTTAGGAAATTAATATAGACTTAGAGTCTGACAAGCGAGTCGTGGGACGCGATTTATTTCGTATTCTTCATATGGCCACACTGCTGACTGTCAAACTTAGGTATTTCAGCTGCAAGTAGTACAGCCCAAACAGTTTGATACTCGTCCTAGATTTAAACAAGAAAAAAACTTTTGTTTCTATTCAACATAATTTTACCTATATTTTAGTATGTACAAATGTACATACGAGTAATAATGTTTTAAAACAAACATGAATTAATTTTGTGGAGTGGAGTTAAATGTAAGTGCAATAAAAGTATTAATAAATACTTAAATAAATAAATAAATGTTGGTTTTGATGTAGTTAATGTTTTCGTTTTGCTTATATTTATGTTTGGACAAAATTCATTGGAGACTCCTAACTAATTAAACAAATAATCAAGTTAAGCAAAAGTATCAAGATTGTTTATTTAGACTATTATGCAGGGTTAACAACTAAAATATTTTTAAATTTCCCGCCAGAGGCTTGTGCCACGACTCACTTGTCACACTCTATTTACAAATCTGATAAATATAAATTGTAGTGAAAGCATAATTCTCGAAATGGTTCCGAGATTTCCGTTCATGTTCAAACATCATTATCATTAAAATTGTTAAAAGCAATAAAAAGCTTGCAAAGTGACAAATGTCCCGGAAAAGATGGAATATCCAACGAAATCATAAATAGCTCAAAGATCTGTTAACCCCAAAGCTAACACTACTATTTAACTATATAATAAATCACAAAGAAATACCAACACTAGTCTAGTCGGTCCACGGTTGGCTAGAGATAAGGGGAACAATAAGCCACTTTATAAGGTAGGTAGTTTGTTATGAAATAGCTATTGAAGGTCACGCGCATTAACCTCCTCAGTCCTGACCACGAAGAGGACCTGGTCCTGAAGAGGTTAACCAATGGGCGCACATGGATGATTTTCTTTGGGACCTCGTTAGTTACAAGGGAGATTTATTTCAGTTTCTGTGCTGTTTGAATTGGTTTTGATTTGGGCGACAGCATATGGCCGGCGGTGCTGCGGCAAGCTACGTACGGGACGATCAAGTTCGGCACGTACTACTCGCTGAAGCAGTGGCTGGGGGCGCGGCGCGCGGACGGCGGCGCGCGCGAGCACGTCCCCACCAACGCCGCGTGCGCCGCCTTCGCCGGCGGCCTCTCCAGCGCCATCGCAAACCCTACCGACGTGCTCAAAGTGCGGATGCAGGTTAGCGGGTCACCCCTTCTTCTGCTCCTGTGTAAACATAAAAATAACATAACATAAACGTAACATAACCATAACAAAAACATTTACATACTCCGGTATACCCTGTGCATGTAAACATCCAAGACCTGGGGTTTTATTTTTTTTCTGTCCCCAGTCGGGGTTCGAACCCGGACCTCTTGCATGGTAGGCAGATGCGCTAACCGCTGCGCCGCAGAGGTCGTCATTACGAATTACGCATTCGGATCATTACGGGCACCAAACTCTGACAGATTTCCAATCGTCTGTCGATCTCCATACTAAGGTAATTTGACAGTTAGACGATTCGAACCAGTCAGGATTTGGTACGCATAAATATGCTCTGACATTATCGGCTATCAGCAAATGTTTGGCCACTGCACGGATGTCACAAAATCATGCTGAGCATTGGTGGTTTTCCCGTAGTCACCATGCTGGGCAGACACGAATGGTGCTGCTGTCTACCTGAAGGTTTCCCTTAAGTGGCATACGTCTGTCGTGCTCATATTCTGACACCAAAATCCACACAGAACTAGTAATAAGAGTATCCTTTCTGCACACAAGGTTGGCGACGAGAAGCGCAACCTAGTGCGGTGCTTCATCTCGATCTACGAGGCGGAAGGCGCGCGCGGGCTGTGGCGCGGCGTGGGCCCCACGTCGCAGCGCGCCGCCGTCATCGCCGCCGTGGAGCTGCCGGTGTACGACGCTTGCAAGAAGCATCTCATGCTGACTCTCGGAGACACGGCGCTCAACCACTTCGCCTCCAGCCTGGTCGCCAGTCTAGGCAGCGCCGTCGCCAGCACGCCTCTCGATGTTATTAGGGTAAGTCTTGCTGTGTTTCTAAGGAAATTTCAAGGTCCGTGGAAGCAACGTATGTAGGTACGGTGAATTGATTCGTTATTTGCGAATCACAAGATTCTCAATGGGGAGTCTAAAAGACCGTGCGAATTTGAAACGTCGTTGTTCAAGAGGAAATTTAATGTTGCGAAAGAAATAAATAAATAAATAAATAGAAATTTACAATTCTGAAGTAAACCTCTCCAGACGCTAGTGTGGGGCCAGAAGCAATGTATGTGCCAGTATGTAAATGTTATATTATGTTATTGTGTACAGGGATTGCAACGTTTTCTTTTCTGTAAATTCTCGCAGAAAAAATAACACGACTTTTCAATAGAATGAATGGTATTAATATGTTTCGCTTGCGCTGATATTTTTACAAAAAGGAAAATAAAAGACGAATGACAAATAAAGAATAAATTCCAACTCACAAGGACCATTGAATTCAATGACAAGGACACAATCGACGACCTCTGTAGCGTAGCGGTTAGCGCATCTGCTTACCATGCGAGAGGTCCCGGGTTCGATCACCGGCTGGAGAGAAAAAAAAATAAAAACTCCAGGTCTTGGGTGTTTACATGTTTGTGACGTCGCTGTTTCTGGTTCCCACGACACAGGGTATCCTAGTGTGGGGCCAGAAGCAATGTATGTGCCTGTGTGTAAATGTTTATGTTTAATGTTTAATCTTCTTTTTACAATTCACACGACACAAAATATTCTTGTTCTTTTCGATGATTATTTTGGTTGATGTGTGATTTGTGTGTCCCCAGACGCGGCTTATGAATCAAAAGAAGCTGAAGGATCATATCGCGAAACCGAACGAGAAAATATACAAGGGTACTGTGGACTGTTTCATGCAGGTAAACTTTGCGAGCGAATGTAATTTGTGTCGGAGTAAATTTTAAGCTAAGCAATTTTTTTACAGATTGAGTAACGACTATCTATACCATGTTAGTTCTCCATGGTTTAAAATATCTCTGCCAATTTTATTATTCCGTCCAAGCGCAATGATTGCCAGATACTTCATCATCATCATCATCATCAACCCATTTTGTCCCCACCAAGGGGCACGGGTCTCTTCCCTGAGGAAGGTATAGGCCATACTCCACCACGGTGGCCGCCAAGTCCGGATTGGTGGAGGCTTGTAAGACTAGTGGCTCGTCTTACTGTCAGAAGTTAACCAGAAGTTTGCCAGATACTTAACGAGCATAATTTCTGTCCCTCTGAATTCTGAACGAAATGAACTAAGAATTGAATTGTATGTATTGCAAGCCAATACATTTATGAAAATATTATGTACGTTAGGAAAAATATTAAAGACTTCGAAACACTTGGTAGCCATCACAACGTTAATACTAGGAATAAACATAAATTGTCATTTCCACGATTTAGACTTGCAAAAGTTAATACTTCCTTTATGGGGCACTGTATAAGGTTCTGCAACAAGATACCCCAAGATATATTAGAGTTACCTCCAACGCGATTTAAGAATTGTGTTAAGCACACTCTTTGCAAAAAAGCTTATTATAAAATCAACGATTATTTAGAAGACAAGGATGTATGGCTTTAAATAGTAGTTTAATATTAAATTTAATCAGAGGATAAATGTGTCTAGTGTTCAACACATCCAAGATATTGTTTTGTAAGTTTTATTTGTATTAGCTTTAAGTTGATTTGAGGAAAGATGGTCAGAGTGGAGTTTTTTTTTTCGCTGCCTTTTTCTCCACTACAGACGGCCCCAAGGCAGCGGCTAACATTATACATAACTGTATGTACATTGACATTCAACAAGCAGAATGTAAATTCTTTACGTTGAAATAAATTTCTGATTCTGATTCTGATTCTGTAGCATGCTTGAAAGTGGCTCTGCTAAGATCCCGGTGTTGGCACAGACGGTGCGCGCGGAGGGCTTCCTGGCGCTGTACAAGGGCTTCGTGCCGACCTGGCTGCGCATGGGGCCCTGGAACATCATCTTCTTCATCACCTACGAGCAACTCAAGCAGGCCTACTGAGCGAGGCCGGAGCGCGATGGGATTCTGGTGAGATTCTGTGCTCTTGTACGATGGGAGAGGTCTCGCCTCTTTGTTTACCTGACTGCGGAACACATACCCAATACTTTATTGCAGCAAAAGTTTGGTAGGATCATACATACATAAGCTCAAGCCTGTATCCCAGAGGGATAGGTGGAGACCAGGCAGTGCCACTTGCCATGATCCTGACAGATCACTTTCGCTTTTTCGACATACATTAGTCGTTGCATGCCGATACGCCGGTTTCGGGTAGTTTTTGTCTGGCCCTTTGTTAAAATATCTCCTATTTGGCCGAAATATGTCCGCCTGGGGCATTCCTAGGTTCTTAGATAACAGACAATATGTGTCTTTATGGAGCCTGTCAGGAAAGGCTTTAGCAAATGAATGTAACAAATGAATGTGACCGGGGAACCTGATTACAACACTTGTTTTTTCTTTCAGTTGAAAGATTGATTTTGCAACTTGAGTCAAGATTAAAGTTTCTGTCAATGCGGTTGTTGATTAAGTAATGCTTGTTATTTGGCTACCCTACGAAATCTCGTTATTGGCAACTTTTAAGCAATGTAGATATTTTCCTTATTAAAACATATTTGTCATAAAAATTATTTAGATTATTAATAATTATTGATTAATGATTTTGCTCTGATTAAGCCCTTCTCCTATATTTAGCTCCAGTCCATACAAAGGTTGTCTGGAAGAGATCACTTTTAATGATAAGGCCACCGTCTGTACTCTTAGATTAAGAAATACCTGTGTATTTTCCTTTTTTATGCACAATAAAGTGTTCTCTATCTATCTATCTACCTATCTCTGCGAATCGGAGCGAAACCTGTTCGGACTCATCCGATAAAAAGCCATGTAAGTTGATCCGGAACAAAAATGTACAATGTGTAGTGCTTACTAAAGTTTTTGTGCAAAAATATTGATTAAGAATGCTATTTTTATTCCCAGATCTCCCGCTGACGTCACCGTCGAGTCTACCGAGGTCTGGTCAGCTGTTTTGTTGCTATTTGCCGTAACACTTGTGAAGATGAATGATAGTGTCAAAGTTATTACTATTTTATAAAAATAAAAAGTCGATGACTGTTGATGAAGTATAACATTCATACCTGATTGATTTCATAACGTATTTTTGACGCATTTCTTTTTGTAGATTGTTAGTGGTACTTAGAAAATGTGATTGTACATTTAGCATACTAACTATTGTATTGAATAAATCAACACTGTAAACGTGAACTGTGTCTAAACTTTAGGATAATGTGTCAAATGATTATATTTTATAAAATGAGACATATCACTACGATTTTAAGGTTTATCGCGCAACTTAAGACGAGTTTTTGCAAAACGATATTTTCAATAGTTACGATGATATTATCTTGGACTGCGCTTTTCGATTGTGCTAAGTTCGCTTACACAGATGGACATAGATCTGCTTCACGCACGACCGATTCGGCCAGTAAGGGTGACATACGTACTGTATAACTAGGGTAAGTAGTAAAATTTGTAAAAATGTATAAAAATTTAAGTAAAGTGAGAATATACTGTCCAACAGTTTAGTCCAAAGAGTAAATTATTATATATCTTGTAGGATCCATGTGATGGACTTAGAACGCGAAATGTTGTCTACTCTTAGGAAGCGAAGAAGTCTCAGTCTTCGTATGTCCACGTACGTTACTTATGTATTGTTATGTACCGATGTAAATACGTTAATAATTTACACCTTTAGATCTTCGCGTAGTTTTTAATAGCATGAGAATCTGTTTGTGTTTCAACCGGATAATCTCTTGATTGTACCAATAGGCTATTTGACATTGTGAAAAAAAACAGCATTATTTATACGTATTCGTGTAACCTGTATACCTGTGTAATTTCCTTTATTACGTACAATAAAGTGTTTTCTATCTATAAATTTATGAGTCATAAAACAGCTGTAAGGCATTTTAACAAAAAATGATTATTTATAAAAAAATACAGGATAAAATTTGATTATTATGTATCTGCAGCCATTGTATCAAAAACGGCCTGGTTTGTGCGGTTCTATGATGACGTCACAGCTCAGTAAAAATGGCGTTTGTCATTCATGTCGTTCTTTGGTTTGTTTACTGACCAGTGACGTCATAATTCCTGTGCGACGCCATATCTCATATTTTTTGTTGGTGTTCATGGAGTCCTCAGAAGCGGCTTAGCTCTTTTAGCGGCTTATTTCAAATGTAAGTTTTCGTTTGCCTGTGTGAGAAGAAATACACGAAATAATTTAAAATAACTACTTTCTGAGGACTCCATGAACACCAACAAAAATATGAGGAGGTTTTCAGAAATCTGTCAAATAGCCTATTACTTAGTAAGATGTACAAACTACGTAGCCAAATTATTCAGTAAATAAATGTTAATACAGAAATTATAAATGTTACAATATCTTTTATTTTATTTAAACTCTTGAAACGAAGCTTTTAATCCTACACTTTACTGTGAGATAAAAATAATCTTTTTCGTTTCTATTTGGTTTTTGACGACCTCTATGGCGCATCGGTAGCGCATCTGCCTACCTGCGAGAGGTTCCGGGTTCGAATTCCGGCTGGAACTAAAAAAATGCCCCAGGTATTTGTTGTTTACATGATGTCGCTGTTTCTGGTTCTGTTTCTGTTTATCCTAGAGAAGCAATGTATGTGCCTGTATGTAAAATGTTTAAAATGTCTTTCGCTCATTTATTTGTATTTAATTCAGCCATACTTGGCCATTTAACTGTTCAGTCATGCGGCTCAATAATGAAATCTTACGATTTTGTCTCTGGATGCGCACTGGTTGCCACCACTTGGCCACCACTAGCCGACAACCTTCGCGCTATTTCGCGCAAAACGAGACAAACCGGTCAAATCCGCGTCAAAATACCCTTGACAGTTTGGCGTAAACAGACAAAAATCTCCTTTTGGGTACTGGTTGTACGAAGTTGTACTGGACAATCAGTGCATCGAGTCTATAAAAAAGAATTTAATCGAATCCTTTTGGGGTTTCCGGCAGTGTTGCAATGTGATAACCGTTTCTCTGTAGGAGCAAGTACTTACCTAGTAGTATGGAGCCGTGCGAGGCGGAGCTCGGGGGGCGGGGGGAGCGGGCGCGGCGCGGACTCGAGGTGCTAAAACAGGTGCAGCGAGCCTACGAGGAGAAGCTCGACTTGATTGAACAACAGGGAGGGGACAGTAAGCTGGAGGTCTGTAATTAAGAGCTGGTTTCGCTTTTGTAACTAGCATTCTTAAGAGTTTTCACTGTCCTTTCGGCCAAAAAAGTAACTGTCCGTCTCCCGACTCCCCAGTCGGCAGAGTCCGCAGGGAGAGTAGTGAGACCAGTCTCTCTCGAAATTAGCTCTTGTGCCGCAGCAACTAGTGTCACGAGTTGTAATGTCAGCGTTTCGGTCTTACGAATCAGTTTTGTTTGGACCGTAGCGTTGGTTGCTGCTTTAGAGCAAGTTTCATTCGCGTTCGACTGATCGCAGATAGTGAAGGTGAGTCACGTTTTCATCATCATCAATGTAATTTACAAGTACAATAAAGAATAACATAACATTTACATACAGGCACATACATTGCTTCTGGCCCCACACTAGGATAGGATAGAATATTCTATCTATCTATCTATCTATCTATCTATCATCATCAGACATTTGACGCCCACTGCACAACATACTTAGTAATAGTAACTTCCACAAAACACAATCACTTGACTTGGTCCCAAACTAGGATAGCCTGTGCTATGGTAACCAAGCAAGGACATTACAAACATGGAAAAACACCCAGACTGAGGCCATTTGCTTAAATATACGGCGGTCCCCACTGGGAATCTAACCTACGACCTCTGTTAGTAGGCAGCCTAAGGTAAGCGGTTTAAGGGCTAACAAACGGCAAAAAAACGTAGAGGTCTGCCCACGCTGCGTGGTCCGTTCCGCGGTCGCCAGGTTACAATTTTTCCGCCTCAGCGGCCATCAGTTCTCCGAGCTGTGTGCTCCGGCCCCGCCATTGCCACTTCAACTGAGCAATTCTTCGAGCTATACATTACGGAGGTATATTGTCATTTGTCAACTTCTACATAGTCCGGATTGGTGGCGGCTTGTAAAACTTGTGGCTGGTCTTACTGTAAGAAGTTTCCAAGCCGCCCTAAGGCCTCTGACTTAGCTTAGCGACTGCCATCTATCGACGGCAGCCGGCACCAACTACTTAACGTGCCTTGGGAAGCACGGAACGCTCAGAAATATACCTCCTGTGCCTTGAGAGGCTGAAATAGTGGCGTTTTCAGCTGCAAGTGGAGCTGTTACGCTCGTGGGTGTCGGACCTGGCGAGCCAGAACGCGCTGCTGGCCGACGCCGTGGAGGAGCTGGAGCTGGAGGCCACCAGCCGCCTGCTGGCCGAGCGCCAGACGCACAATGAGGTTTTTATTCTATTTCATCTAGAATAGAATAATTTACATTAAGTAGCTACCTACATTTAGTAGACAAGTACATTAAGTTTTACTTATAAGTAGGTAGGTACAAGGTGTTGATTTGTAAAGTAGGAGCCTTTTCAGACTATCCGATTCGGTATCGGTGTCGGACGCCGATCCGATATCGAGGTAAGTAAACTGTATGAAATTTTTGAACTAAAACTTTCGTAAGCACAACACATTGTAAACTTTTAGTCCGGATTTACTTACGGGTGTTGTTATATCGGAAGAGTCCGACCAGGTTTCGCTCCGATTCGCAGAGCTTAATCATGGTGAGCAGAGACGGAGCTCGCGTCGTCGGTTGCTCGTCTCACACTGCGGGCAAGCGCGCGGCGCGCCCGCGCCGAGATGGGTGGGGCGGGTGCCGGCACCGGCTGCGGGGGACTCCCGCTGGCTTGCGACGCGGCGCCTGCCGCTTTCCCGTCGTCAATGTCGCTGGGCATGACGGCACAGACACAGCTCACGACGTCTTCGTTCTTGCAGAGTCGATCTCGATATTCACTTTCACTGTGCTTTCGTAGAACCGGTTTCCAGGCCGGCGGTAGAGCCCATCCACTGTCTCTATTGAAATTCGGGTGGCGACTTATTTCAATAGCCTCGCGCATTTTTCGTGACACAAAAAACTTGTCTTTGGACAATACTTGTGCCTTATCGAAGCGGATAAAGTGACGAGTGTCCTGGGTCAATGCGTGTTCTGCTACCGCCGAGCCATCGATTTTTCGGTTTTTCATACAGCGTATGTGCTCCGAAATTCTGACTGAGATATTTCGCTGTGTCTCACCTATGTAGCATTTGCCACAGTCACACGGTATCATATACACTCCGGGGACATTCAGTGGGTCGCTATCCTTCGGCGAGCGCAGTAACTGTCGGATTCTTGCTGGGGGGCGATAGATCGTCTTGATGTTGTATTGCCTGCGCAACAACAAACCGACCTTATCCGTAATTCCTTTCACAAATTAGAAGAATACACAAATTTCACAAAGATAAGGCACAAGTATTGTCCAAAGACAAGTTTTTTGTGCCACGAAAAATGCGCGAGGCTATTGAAATAAGTCGCCACCCGAATTTCAATAGAGACAGTGGATGGGCTCTACCGCCGGCCTGGAAACCGGTTCTACGAAAGCACAGTGAAAGTGAATATCGAGATCGACTCTGCAAGAACGAAGACGTCGTGAGCTGTGTCTGTGCCGTCATGCCCAGCGACATTGACGACGGGAAAGCGGCAGGCGCCGCGTCGCAAGCCAGCGGGAGTCCCCCGCAGCCGGTGCCGGCACCCGCCCCACCCATCTCGGCGCGGGCGCGCCGCGCGCTTGCCCGCAGTGTGAGACGAGCAACCGACGACGCGAGCTCCGTCTCTGCTCACCATGATTAAGCTCTGCGAATCGGAGCGAAACCTGGTCGGACTCTTCCGATATAACAACACCCGTAAGTAAATCCGGACTAAAAGTTTACAATGTATGAAATTTGTCCTGTCTTTCATATTGTCCGGTCCAATATCGGATATCGGACCCGACACCGATATGTTGGCGGCACTATCGGATGCCCGTGAGCCGTCGGACACCAATGTTTGTTCGTGTGCTATACGTGTATAAACATAAACATTTACATACAAGGCATGTTGGCGCCTGCCAAACACAATAGCGAAGTAATTGCTATTATCTTTTGTAGGCGCTCTCTATACGCTCTCGTTGCGCGGCCTACCGGCCACTTTGTAAGATTTATTAACGCGTAGCGCAAGCATCTGTTTTGTACATCTTTTAAAATCTATTAAAACCTAGTTTCTATTCAAAAGTCGTCTAAAATCAAATACCTATCCTGAGAACTTACGGAAGAAAGACTCTTCAAGGCACATACATTGATTGTGGCCCCACAGTAGGATATCCAGTGTCGCGGGAACTAGAAACAGCGACATCACAAACATGTAAACATCCATGACCTGGGGTTTTTTTGTCTCCAGCCAGGATTCGAACCCGGGAACTCTCGCATGGTAGGCTGATGCGCTAACCGCTGCGCCACAGAGGTCGTCAATTTGTCTCTCTTGCGAAATTGTCTCTGAGTGTGAAGAGGCCGATACGCGGCAGCCAATTTGAAACTGATCGTATGATTTCGTTGGAAATATGTGAAAACAGCATGGTCTTTGCTTTCGGATGTCAGCTATCGACGTTCGACACCGATATCGCACTGTATGAAAACACTCTTAAGCCTATCTCGAAAATAATAAAAAAATATGGCGGACCGCGTTTCTGGCTGTTTAGCAAAACAACGTTTTAAAATAATGTTTTTGTTGCTTTTAGGTCCTCAAAAAATATACTCAAATATTTTTTGGTCTAATGGAAGAGATATTTAGCATTTAAGGCTTTCTTGAAAAAAGAGTCAAGTAGCGGATTCCGCATGTCCCATGTTCCGCAAGTTTTTGTAGTTTTCGATTCCTCAATTTTTTTAAAAATGTATAAATTTCAACTAACTTTGCGATTCTTCATTTTTTTATGACGCTATTGTATTACGAGTATATTGACCCACAATTGAGTTTATGTCTGCAAGGCACACTATTCTTGACACTATTTTCTTGGGACATTCTGTATTTAACATGGACTGGGGAAAAGGGTGCTTTAAGCTCTAAACTAGAGCTAGATAGATCTATAACTGTTTACAGCATCAATGAAAAGAAACTTACGCGTTCTAAATGTTATTGAATCCGCACAAATTCGACATATCGATTGAGATCTTCTCTTTCAGACTCTGACCGTAGGTTAAGGAGTGTGCTGTGCTCGTGAGCAAACATAGAATCGGACATATTTCGGTTCATATACATACGACCTAAACACATAGCCCTCCTTTTGGGCTCCGTCGGAATCAAAACGATGCCGTGCATAATGCGTCACGTTACAACCCAGATAGCAATTTAAACTTGTTTCAGGCTTGCAGCAAATTTGAATTATCAAACGTGAAAACTTGCATCAAGTTTGACGAGGCAAATGACAAACTTGCGGCAAGTTTATATCAAACTTGTATCAAATGTCTAGTTTCCGCCAATCAAACTTGTATAATGTTTGCCAATGCAAACTTGTCAATTCTTTGTCATTACAAATTACCTACAATTTTGTCAAAATACTCGCCCATCAAACTTTTATAATATTTGCCAATGCAAACTTGTCAATTACAAACACGTGCAAATTGCAATCGTCTTATCTAAATAGTCATTCGTCATTTTAATGCATAAATGACGTCAATGATAATTATTAATTAATAACATAAGTAAACATAAAGAAACGGATCTTTGAGTAAAAGTGCTTTAACTTGACCCATTGAATTAATTATTTAAGATTTCATTGTTTTCCTTTCATTTAATTTATGAAGTTTGCTAGAGAGATTTCATCCTTATAATTGACCCTAACGATCGATGCAATAAAAGTACATGGTGCAACTTTTACAGATTTTAGTAGGTTCGATTACCGGGTGAGGCAAGCGAAATTTTAAAAATCTTTAATTCAGTTTTCTTTCTTTTCAAAAATAAAGGAATGTTTTCTTTGAGTAAAATTTTCTATCTACAGTATTAAGAGTACTTCCCCTTCAAGTGGCCTTACAAAATTCCACCCTGTATATCTATATATTAAAGTGCCACAAAATCTGCAAGTGGTTAAAGTAGGAATCCAATTATGTCAAAATGGCAGGAAACTACTACTTAGTCGGCCACACTGTAGGGTCGTACGGAGCGTTCCGTTTTACAAATCTTGTTGTGTGGCGTAGTGAGCGAGGTGAGAGCTTTGCGATGAACTTTACAAAGGATTTGCGTTCCGATTAACGCAGTGTTTAGGTAAATGATAATAATTTAAATAGAGAAAGGTATTTATTTAAAACAAAATAAGTTTTATTTAAAACAAAGTAAGTTGTAACTTAAAATAACTAGTAGTGCTTGGGTGGGGTAAACACTTTCCATTTTACCCAAATTGAAAAATTATTTGTGTAATAATGCAACCATTTCTCTGTGGATGGTAGTGTTAAATGGACGATACTATGAATTAAGTAGATTTTATAGGTACCTGAAGGCAGAACTCTTACTAGGCCGGATTTCATCATCATCATCATCATCATCCTCATCATCATCATCATCATCATCATGGTTCATCTGTCATTTGTAATTTGATGGTTGAACGAAAACATGTCACGCTGTCGTGACAACTTTAAAGTAGTATTGGATCAAACTTGACAGATCATGCTTATCATAACAAGATTGCAACAGTATTGAAAGACACTTGTCTCATCATTTTTGCCATCACAAGCTTATAGCTAATTTGAAATAAATTTGTCACGTCAAGTGTGACGTGACAACTAAATATCAAATAAAAAACAAACTTGCAGCAAACTTAAATGCTATCTGGGAAGGACAGGCCAGCGCGTGCTGTCGGACCCCCCTGCAAAGCGAGCGCAAAAGCAGCAAATCCCGCTACAAAGCGGACAGGTCTACAAAGCGAGCGCTGACGGGTCCTTCACAGAGCGAGCGCTGACAGGTCCCACTACAGAGCGAGCGCTGACAGGTCCCCTTGCAAAGCGAGGGCTCACAGTTTTCCCTACACAGCCGGCGCTGACAACTCCCTTTACAATACGAGCGCTATTGGGTCCCCCACGAAGCGAGCGTTGACAGGTCCCTCTACAAAACGAGCGCTGACGGGTCCCACTACAGAGAGAGCGCTGACAGATCCCCTTGCAAAGCGAGGGCTGACAGGTCTCCCTAAAAAGCGAGCGCTGACAGCTCCCTTTACAAAGCGAGCGCTGTTGGGTCCCCCTACAAAGCGAGAGCTGACGGGTGCCCTGGCGCAGATGGTGCGCGAGCTGCAGGCGGAGCTGGGTGCGCTGCGGCGGCGGCTCGTGCGCAAGGACTCGGACCTGCGCGGGCTGGTCGAGGTGCTGCGCCGACTGCGCGAGTTCGACTACTGCACGCTCGACGGCATACACTTCTTCGAGGTCACCGAGTCCGATATATTCGGCTCTGTCGAGTGGTGAGTGACGATGCGCTGTGGCCTGATACGCTGTGGTCAAATTCTCTTGAACTCTCCACGCGCACCGACGAACCCAGGCTCCTCTCGTGTGTAGGACACGAAAGTTATGCTACCATGTGATCCATCTCATTGAAAGTGCACTGATAGCTAGGAGTAGGATTTACGTCGGTTTATCGAAGTTTTTATCGACGACGAAAATTTAGTGAATCGTCACCGTCACTAATCGTGTTGGTACGATTGGTACGATATAGAACGACTGTAGGTACCCGTATTGGTACAGTCGTTCTATAGACTTCAACATTCACTTATTAGCAGCTCGATAAAGAACGTATCGCATCTAGAAATGAAGTAGGCGATGTCATTTTGTTATCGTATATGTATCAAGCATAACGTCCTTGGTATCAAGTCAAGTCATAAATAATTTTATTTTTCTTTTATTGTAGGCGGAAAAAGAAAATAGAACTGGTCGACTCAAACCGGCCAGTGCAGGACACAGACACGTGGAGCCAACGGCATCATCGAGACGATATGCTAGACTGAGAGGGGCTTTATTTTGTATTCTTTTCTCTTTGATAGCGGCTTAATTTGGAGTTTTCATTTCGTTTGCTAGCATTATACATATACACAGTAACGTTTGTTTTATTTTTTGTGAGAAAGATACGGTAATTAAGTTTTATTTTTTGCGGGAAAGATACGGTAATTAAGTTTTTTTATTGATGCTGTAAACATGATTAAATTGCATTTATTTAGTGTATTTTATCTCTGTGTCCAATAAGTAAATTAAATAAAAACGTGGTTTGTCATTTTGATTCTTAGACCAACGGTTGTTTAAACGAGCATGTTGTATTTCAGAGAGACAGCAAGAAAGATCGCTGTGACGCAGTCAATGAATTGAAGATACTTTACGATTCTTTACAGAAGGAGAACGTCTCCAAAGACAGGTAGGTAATAAACACAATTTTGGGCTGAGCCACATGTGACTTCAATCCTTTGATACGACACGTCAAGCCAGATGTGTAATGAATGTTCCTCTTCGCAGAGAGATCCGCAAGTTGAATAAGGAGCTTCAGCATTACGAGCAGACGATCATGAGTCTGCGCAGTGAGATATCACAGTTTAAATTAAAGGCGTGAGTCACCCGTAAGACGTAGACTATTTTGTGGAAGAGCTAGGGAGATTTAGCTTCCCAAGGTTTTCAGATTGAGTTGGCTTCTGAAATAAGAAAGAGCAAAGGAGCTAGTAGGTGTAATGGTCAATGTTATCAAGGCTAAAACGTACTCTAATACTGAGCCTCCGCTGTCCGTCCGTCCGTCCGTCTGTCACCAGGCTGTATCTCATGAACCGTGATAGCTAGCTAGACAGTTGAATTTTTCACTACTGATGTAAATACATCAATACAACAAATGTATTAAAAAACTGAATAAAATAAATATATAAGGGGGCTCCCATACAACAAACGTGATGATTTTGCTCGATATTGATAACGGCAACAGGTAGACACTTAAAATATTCACAGAATATTTAGAAGAAGGTTTATTTATATGTATATTCAATTTAAATGTAAATAATTAGTTTAAAATAAATATTTAAGGGGGATTCAATAAACGTGATTTTTTTCCAATTTTATTGGTACGGACGGAACCCTTCGTGCACGAGTCTGACTCGCACTTGGCCGGTTTTTAAAGTTGTTTTCGTAAATCTCCATCACTAAAATCTATTTGTCAATCAATATACTAACGAATCCACGAGACTATACTCCGATAGGTAAGAACTCCCTAGTCAGACAACCTTCCTTTTGCAGAGAGATACCAAGGAAAGACGCTGAGGTCATGGTTGGCTTCTGCTGCCACGGAAAAGAGGTTCGGACTATACTATTTATGTAAAGGATCAAGTATCTTGGCACAAATTGGTTCAAATAGCGCTGTACAAAAGAATTGTAGTCTACTATTCTTCCCGGGCCTTACTTACTGTTTTTTGGGTGCAGAACTGAATATCAGTGACTAGCGTTCCGATGTTTGGATGACGCGGCCTTTTAGGTAGGATTTATGAATGCAGAATGCTATAGATCGTAGTTGTAGAGCTGGAGATCACTGGCATGGGCGCGGAGGTAACCCGCGACGCCCAGCAGTGGGCAGAAGTGGGCTGTTGGGTAGAGGCGCGGCCCCTCGCATGTGTGTGTTGCTTCAGTGCGCGGAGCCGGCGCGCTGCGATGAGACGGAAAAGTTCGAGCGCTCGTGGTTCTCAGACTCTTTCAAGGTAACCCCGCACTACCATTTATTTCACTTCATGTAGTACTTGGCACTTATAATTACGTATTATTTCATTAGGTACCTTTTGTACAACTAGGCACTAAAATTTATTTATGGCTTTATGTGTTCGCAGGTAACTGAAGTTAACGAACACCTAAGTTTTGTCTAGATAGTGATAACCCAATCTAATAAAACTTTATCCAGTAGAATGACGTTTGCCTACTACGCTCAGCTATGTCATAGTATCGAGTTCATAGGTTTGTCTCCGTATAAGTTGTTACAGAGGTGATGCGTGAAAATAGGGTGCTTAGCCCGCCGGCTTAGATCGCAAGCTTGCAGAATAGTTCCCTGGTAGGTCTACCTGGTGTAACCATTCCTAAACAACATGTTCCTCGTATTTCATGAGTTCCTGATGAGTAGGTGTGGCAGCTGGCTACAATTTATACTTGGCTAACACCCGAATAAAACGTTAACGAAATGTAGCATCCTATAGGTAACATAACCTGAACTGCCACAAGTGTTTTTAGTTCCTGTATATTTTTTTAAATGTATTTATCCGAATTTTTCAAGTTCAAAACCTACATCAGCATCTATTGAATTACAAGCACAAAGGTGTTTCTAGAACACCTCAACTATCAACAACCTTAAATTACATTTATCTATATAAGATAGGTAGTGATATAGAGATAGAGCGCTTCGCCAACTGCTCGGTTTGACGAAATTGTGTAATTTATATTCAGGTTTTTTTTATTTTGAAAAAAAAAAAACAAATCGCATCAGTTTATTATTGCTTCATGTGGTAAAAAAGTTTCTAAGCAAAAATGAGGTACCTACAGGTCCTCGAGTTGAGCCTTCCAGGGCACTGCAATTTTATAACAATTTACTCTCGGCCGTCTCTTCCCAGAGCTCGTAGGGTTCGCTTGTTGATCATCCTCTAGCGGCGTGCAATAAGAGGCGAAGCTTACAGAGCAGCGGGGGCGGTGGGGGCGTCGGGGGCGGCGGGGGCGGCGCGCGGCGCGTGAACGCGGCGCTGGCGGCGGAGGCGGCGGCGCTGCGGCGCGTGGCGGGCGCGCTGCACGAGCAGCTGCGCGCCGCCGGCACGCGCGCCCGTTTCAAGGACGACATCATCCGCGAGATGCGCCGCCAGCTCAAGCAGGCCAAGCTCAAAGTGAGTGCTTTGCTTACACGATAGCTATTGCGTCTCTACTTTTACATTTTTTAACATAACATTCATAAAGGTACTATGACGCAAGTGGCTGTCCCTGGCCTCTGCCTACCCCTCTGGGATACAGGTGCGAGATTATGTATATACATACCATAAGATAAATTTACGGCATACTAGAGGGGTAGGCAGAGACCAGGGACTGCCACTTGACCTAATTAATCCTCTCTTTAGCGTCATCAACGTTCATTAGTCGTTGCATCGTCGTCTATTTTTTATTATTAGAGTGTATTGATTTGTGCGACCCTATTTCCTATTTATTTTAAGTTTTTCTTTAGACAATTAATGTGTTTCTTGATCACGGGAAACGGGACGTTGCCTAATCGCCATGTGAGCCCACGACTTCAAGCGTTGAGGTGAGGTTAATAAATAACGCTGAGCGGCTGAACATACATAAAAAATCGGCCAAGTGCGAGTCGGACTCAGGCACGAAGGGGTCCGTGCCATTATCTATAAAAACGGCAAAAAATCATGTTTGTTGTATGGGAGCCCCCTGAAATATTTATTTAATTTTAATTTAAAGTTTATTTTTAAAGTGATATTAATTATATTAAGTCAAAATTCTGTGAATTTTGTGAAGCGTCTACCTAGCAAAAAAAATCACGTTTGTTTTATTAGAGCTTCCATAAAATATTTGTTATAATAATAATGTAATTATCGAGCAAAAACGAGCAAAAAAATGACGTTTGTTGTATAGGAGTCCCCTATTTTATTCTGTTTTTTATTTCTTGTTATAGCGGCAACATCACCTGTGTAAATTTCAACTGTCTACCTAACGGTTCATGAGATACAGCCTGGTGACATACGGACAGCGGAGTCTCAGTAATAGGGTCCGTTTTACCCTTTGGGTACGGAACCCTAAAAACTACAGCTTAAATACGGACGAATTGAGAACCTCCCCTTCGGAAGTCGCATAAAAATGGCTTGATCTTTTCCCATATAGAGTACTTTTTCTCCAGCTGAAAGGCGAAGACAGCGCGCCGTCGCAGTCATCAAGCCGCGCGAGCATGATGGCGGCCGCGGCCGCGCCCGAGCCCGCGCCCGTGCGGTCGGTGTCGACGGGCGGGCGGCTGCGGCGGCCGCGGGCCGTCCGCCGCGAGTCCGCCCCGCGCCTGCACGGCTCCGACTCCGAACTGCCCGACTGCAATTTGGACGGCTCTAGCGGCGACGGGCTCGTCAACCTGCCCAACTGACTGATAGCATGAAGATGGAATACGATGTATATCTAAAGGACTTTATACCACTGTGATCTGAATGTAGAAATCCACTCTTCTGCTTGTAGGTACGCGAGGTAAGAAGTGCGAATAGAGTGTAATTATGTTTGTTACCATGTGTTTTGATTTCAGGCATGATTTCCTAGGTATTTCAGTCGCGAAACATTAGCAGATTGTTACATGTCTTGATATAAATCGTGTTTGGTCGGCTAGTAAAGCATATCACCTAAAGCTCTACCCTTTAGTTGTCGCATATCCAATCATTATTTACTTCAATTGATGCAACGTGATAATTAGTTATTATGACCACTGGTTGTAGGTATGTTTTTAAGACTAATATTAATTAAAAAACAAAAATCGCACGAAGTATCTATCTAAGGATAGGTATTTATAGAACTTGCTTTTTTTATATATTAATATTAAAAATCTCATGTCTTAGTGTTAGTTATTGAATTCCGAACGGCTTCACAGATTTTTATATTTTTTTTGTATATATTTGGCAGGTTTGCTAATAATAGCAAAACAATGTTTGCCAGGTCAGCTAGTATTAATATTAAATGAAGATTTTAATTTATTATAATAAGGCCGTACAAAACCAATAGTGAGTTTGTGTTACTTACTCGTATGTAATTGATTTAGGTGTGAGCAAACAGGATGGCTGTGATAAAAAGGACATTGTAACATTGTATTCACGATGAATTATGTTATTTGCCGAATTAATAGACAATGCTGAAGAAGTTATTGAACTGAAAACAGCCGCTGGAGACAATGGCTGACGGGAAGAGGAATAAAATCGTTAGTATTTGGCTGTATTTTGAACCAATTTGTGACCAAAAATATTTCTTTTAGTTTCCTTTGGCCCAATCTACTCGCGAATGTGGTATGAAATGTATTATCGACTGTTTCACAACTTGGGCTATTTCTTAAAAAATCATACAAATAATATTTATGTATTTATATTTATGCATAGAATTTTAAAATTATTCATTGCTATCTGGTAGATTCGAGCTCCAGAAATTGTAAGTTGTGAAACAAGTGCTTAACTATGAAATAATCTTATAATGCTTGCATAGCACCGTGTCACGCCCTCTTGGCAAGTTCCTATGGTCTTGGCCACACTCATGCTACGCGTTGTATAGCTCGTCCAGTATCTTCTGTATGAATTTCGCAGTGCTTTTTGTATGAAATGATGTCGCCAGGTGCGGAGTGTGACTATGTCTGTGTGCCCCCATGACCGGGTTTTGCAGACGCGGCGGGAGCGGGCGGCGCCGTCCGCCCCGACGGAGGCCTACGTCACGTGGAGCCCGGCTGCCTGGCTGCCAGACCTCTCCTTCTCACTCATCGAGCGCATTTTTGTTTGTACTCATTGTTTTTCCTTTTTGTTCTTTGTCTGTACTTCTAGTGGCATTATCCACCGCGGCGTTCATAATAAATACCGTTGTGTAGGCGTCTTAGTGGAATTATATGCGTGTAACAACACTAGCCCGAAATTAGTAAGTTTAGTTTTCGGAGAAGAGAACCCCTGATGTCCATTAGACAGATTAGAAACATACAGGCCGTACCGGAACGCACATTGCTTCTGGCCCCACACTAGGATACCCTGTGTCGTGGGAACTGGAGACAGCGACATCACAAACCTAGGATTTGACTACTTGACGCCGCCGTCTATCTACTGACTTTTTAAGTAAATATAATTGCATCTGTTTACGGTACGGTTATTTATTTCCAAGTTAAATTCAGTATTTCATAAGCAGTACAGTCAGTCAGTCAGTAAGCAGCCTTATATCTCCATATCATGATACTCATCTCGGTCCTTCTTTCTGCAGCCCGCCAACGCCGGCGGTAGTAGCTCGCGGTCTCATCCCCCGATCCCGCGCTCTGACGCGGGCACCACGGCCCCGCGCCGGGCCTCGCGGGGCACCGCGCCCCCGCGTGGGAGCTCCGGACCCCCGCGATCGGGCCGCAGTCCGTCCCCGCGCGCTCCGCTTCCACCGCGTGGGGGATCCCTGCCCCCCTCACCACGCCGCGCCCCCGCGCTGGGGGGTTCCACCCCCGCCTCCCCCCGCGGCGACTGCGGCCGAAGCGGCTGCAACGCGCGCGACCTGGAACAGCTGTTTCTTAATAAGGATCTTACGTTTGAGAAGAGCTCTTTCCCTATTGTGTGAGAACTTTTTCGATTTTAGGTCATACTCATATACTACCCAGGTTAAAGAGCTGGCCAAAGCTGGCCCACATTTGTAGTTGTGTTCCACTCCTTGGCAAAGGTTCCACTCCTTTTTGATTTGGTAGTTGGTCCGTAACAGGGAGTAGAGGATATCTATCCATTCCTCCCTGTTCCGGACCAACTCTTCTCACCAAATCGTAAATATTTGGTAAATATCTTTGCCTGGGTCTTCTGGGTCGCCGGAAGCGAATGCCCACATTATAACACGAAAATTGTTGTCGATGAACTCAATTTGATTGCAGAATTCAACTAATCGTACTTTCTATTTTCAGCAGTAACTCCTGCGCCGAGGAATGTAATAGAACTTTTGAGGTGAATTTACTTTCCAAACTCAATTTACCTAGGGGCCGTCCATAAATTACGTCATCGATTTTTTCAGATTTTAGACCCCCCCCCCCTATAATCATCCTATCGTCATTTCTTAATGACCCCCCCCCCCTTCTCCCAAAATTGACGTCATTACTAGTTTGACAAAATAAAACATTGCAGATTTGAGAAAAATAGGGTATTATATGATTAAAACACTTGGTTATAGAATCACCTTTTATTATTTTTACTTTGGCAATTATCATTGATATAATATAACAAGATGAACGGTTAAGAAGATAATCATATATGTTTGTCACGCTTTAATTACCGATTTGTGAAACGGAGGTCACCAGATTCATACTAAATATATCGTTTTGGTGATCTTTTCGATATCTTACTTTGGTGCATAGCACGGGAAAGTCAAAACTAGTCTTTATGTAGGTCACAGACGGTAAAGTTAAAAAAGCAATTAAAATTAGGCACAAATGCGAATGCATTGTTTACGTAAATACTTGTTTTGAGTTAGTTTGCGATTGAAGGTCATCAAGCGATCTGATTTGTAGTGATTTTAAATATTTTTAATCATTGTATATTTTCAACTTTTAAATATGCCCACCTCTACATGTTTCACAGTCTAATTTGTTCGTATATTTGCAACTAAAGTGATACATTTATATTAACTCTGTTCAGGTTGACAGTCCTAAGTCTGTAAATTATGAAGAAAATTTGAAAATAATAGTAGATACAATCTGTTGTGATTATGAAAGAAATTGTGAGCTGGATATAGTAGGAAATAGGTAGACTAGACTCATCACTTGTGTCGCACGGCTCTTATCTCCACTCATACTCTGTTGTACGTCGTATGAGCTAGGATACAACGGTGAGTAAGATATGATTGGGATATAATGTGTCCCGGTGATCAAAGATATGAGATATAACAACTCCCTCTAAGGACACACTTTGCGCAAGTCTAGAGCGCAGGCCGCAGGTCCGCAGCGGTGGCGGTGCGCGCCAAAGACAAAGGAAGCCGACTTTGTTTAAACAGCGCCGATTTCTTTTATTCTCCGAGTCGCCGCCAATCTTCGTTTAATAAACACAGTGTCGCATACAAACTATTTTCATAGGTACGATGTTATTTATAGTTTAAAAAAATAATGTAGACATGCCTTGACCTTGTAATAAATAAATAAATAATGAGTTCAATAATTAATACCATTAAATACTTGTAAAATATCACAAGAACATTATCTTTCCTTAGTATGAGACATGTATTTAAGTTTAAGTATAGTATTAATATGTACTTTTATTAATTATGTAATGTTGTAGTTATTATTTAAGTATTGTGTTTATTATCAATACATAGTATAAAACAAAGTCGCTTTCGCTGTCTGTCCCCATGTATGCTTAGATCTTTAAAACTACGCAACGGATTTTGATGCGGTTTTTTTAAATAGATAGACTGATTCTTAAAGAAGGTTTATATGTATAATACATGTAAGTACCACGGGCGAAGCCGGGGCGGGCAGCTAGTATTTTACTAGGCGTGCTGGAAGAAATTTCTTTTTAGAAATAATCTTTTTGTACGTGAAAAATAAACTATAAATAAATAAATAAGAATGACGTCAATTTCGAAACACCCCCCCCCCCCCCCCATCTATCATTTACCGTCATCCGCAGACCAACCCCCCCCCCCCTAATTTAGAATGACGTAATATATGGACGGCCCCCTACCTCTGCTATTCTGTTTTCAATTTAACGAACTGCAATTTTATTCATCAGAGTTCATTTGAAGCACCTTCATCGTCGCCCGCGGCCACGTGAGTGAATACACTTGTGTACATTAATTGACTGCAGTAATTATCTTTGCTTCTCATTTGGTCCCTCTCTCTGTACACAGGTCGAGTAAAGGTGCAGCACGAAGCAAACTCGATGACTCGCTACAGCAAGTACCTACCTAACTCTTCCTACTCCACCTAAATCTAAATCTGTTTCCATTTGAGACCACAAGCCTCTTCGTACATAGGCTGCTACTTATGTATGCGGAATCTGGGATTCCAATAATTTTAAACGCAATGTCTGACCTCCATGGTCAAATTCGTTCTTTTTTTAAATACTGGCCGCTAATATGTTTCTCTTATATACGTTATTGTTTGGTTTTTGTTGGGTTTAAAATGTCATATCGCTGAAAAAATGGAACTCACTCGTGAAAATATTCGTGCTATGATTTATTACGATTTTCGACGTGGTTTAACGCAACAACAGTGCGTAGATCAATTAACTTCGACTTTTGGTGGTGAAGCTCCATCAAAAACGACTGTGTATCACTGGTTTAGTGAGTTTAATCGCGGGCGCAGTAAGCTCACGGACGAAGTTAAAGAAGGTCGCCCGAAATCGGTGGTTGTGCCACAAAATATTGAAGCTGTGCGAAAACTAATAATGCAAGACCGCCATGTTACGTATCGCGAGATAGAGGCTATTCTGGGGCATATGTATGACGAGCATTCATAGGATATTACATGAACATTTGTCTGTAAAAAAAATTTGTTCGCGTTGGATCCCGCACAACTTAACTCAGGATCAAAAAGATGCTCGCGTCGAATGGTGCAAGAAAACCTTAAAAAAATTCAACGGAGGCGACTCAAATCTGTTTATAATATCTACACAAGTGACGAATCCTGGATCTACGCGTACGATCCCGAAACTAAACAACAATCAACAGTTTGGGTGTTTCAAAATGAGCGGAACCCTACGAAAGTGACTCGTGCAAAAAGCACTGTAAAGCAAATGGTGGCCTGCTTTTTTGGTATTAATGGCCATGTGGCTACAATACCACTGGAGAATCGCAGGACGGTTAATTCGGAGTGGTACACGACCATTTGTTTGCCGGAAGTATTTTAAGAAATACGCCAAAACAACCAGCGACGCAGAATCATACTTCACCATGACAATGCCAGCTGTCATACATCTCAGGAAACAACTACATTTTTGGATGGTCAAAAAATAGAATTGATGGGTCAACCACCGTACAGCCCTGATTTGGCTCCCAATGATTTCTATTTATTCCCAAGTGTAAAGAAAGAATTACGTGGTCAACGATTTTCGACCCGTGAAGATGCCGTAGATGCGTTCAAACAGCACGTTTTGGAGATACCTCAATCAGAGTGGAAAAAGTGTTTTACAAATTGGTTTCATCGAATGCAAAAGTGCATCGATCATAGTGGAGAATACTTTGAAAAACAATTAAAGCATATTTAGCCATATACATTTGTTTATTTTTTCTATTCCGCATACATAAGTAGCAGCCCTCGTATTAACTGCATATCTCTACATTTACTACAGTATACTTGTACATCTATAATATACTTACAGTAATTAATACCCCTAATTTTTAATTCCCCTTTAAAAGACATTGGCCTTAACATTTTTTTTTAATTTACATACAGGCACATACACAGCCTCTGGCCCCACACTAGGATACCCTGTGTCATGGGAACTAGAAACAACGACGTCACAAACATGTAAACATCAAGACCAGGGATTTTTTTTCGTCCCCAGCCGGGATTCGTACCCGGGACCTCTCGCATGGTAGGCAGACGCGCTAACCGCTGCGCCAGAGAGGTCGTCAGATTGACATTAAATCGAGATCCCCAGAGGCATAGTTGCAGTTCTTACAAATAAAAAACTTTATTATAAGCAAATCTTTATGCAGCTTACGTCTCTTCTGCCGTTGCCTTCTAACCCAGCTTGGCAGGCTGAGCTGCGGTGTCGCCAGCCGCCTTGTCATTCGCTCCTTAGCGACATAAAAAGTTTGTGTTTGACCGATTGGCGTGTGACTGAAGCAGCTCGGGCGCTGACGGGCCGAACGCGCGGGTGTCGCAACGTCGGGCGGCGGACGCGCCGGCGGAAGCGATACGAGACGCGCCGCGCCTTAATGAACTGCCCACAGGGTGCTCTTGGATAGACCTATTCTTTACATTACAACCATGTGCCGGTCTCGAATAGAAATATTGCAAAGTATGATCGTACAATCCTCGTAGCTCGTACAATCAATCGATCGTAACCTCGACTATAACTCCACAGAAAACCTATTAAAACAAGCAATATAACTACTTTTATCTACCTGTCCTATATAATTAAATAAAATTAAAGTATGTAATTAAACTGTAATATCATTATAATAATAATAATATGTAACATAATATGTTTATATCCCATATTACTTATCCAAAGTATTAATGACATATAATATACCACATATATGCATATACATATAAATATGTAATATATAATAGGTACGTGTCAAAAGGGCCTCATTACAAACGATGATCTGGATTGATTTGTAATGTATCTCATCTTCTTGTTTGTTTTTAGCCAGTTGTGCTTAGCAAAAGTATTATCTTACTTTTATGCATGTACCGTGGTGTGGTTGCGAATTAACCATGGCACCATGAACTATGTTATGTTACTCCTAACTTTACATTACGGGTCACCTTGAATTGGTCAATGTTTATTTTGTCATACCATACTGACCAGTGTAGTCTGACCCCTGATACTGCAAGATTAAAAACGCACGGTATGTAACAATTTAAACTGGTCACGTTGATGACGATCCTACTCTGCCGCAACACAGTTTCTAACTAGCGCGGAGGGTAGTGGTAATCTTTGACTGTTACCAAGTTACCTTAGCGAAATCGGCATATCTTAAAGTACCTACCCTATGATTAAGGAAATGTTTCACAGCGTAAGGCGTCTGATTGCAGTTACGAACCGAACAAAACATGTCGAATGACTCAGACGTTGTACGTAGTGCTTGTAAGTTGAGTAATTTATCTACCTACTTGTATAATGTTTGTAACAGTACATCATGTTTCTTTCATCAAAATAAACGATTTGAATTTGAATTTGAATGTAGACGTGCCGATACTCTGTAAACCATGTCGACAGATCATTGCGGTCTGCTAGGTAGTATCCGAAAAGTTTTCATGAGATAAATCCCGTCGGATTCAGTCAAAAATAATCAAACTACTTGCTACCTTGCTGCTACTATTTATGGTGCCTATTTCATATCCTTTGCTCTCAAGGGGTTTCTATACAAGCAGTAGTTGGGTATAATCATGATTGTTCATCGAACCTACGATGGGATTGTTGCAAATTGGCTGAAAGGACGGGCGTTGGACTAAGGTAGCCACTGAGCGGTGGCCAAGAATGGATCGACGTTCGGTGAGCAGACCACCAGCCCGATGGGCCGACGACATCGTGAAAGCGGCTGGTGAACACTGGACGAGACTAGCACTGGTTGGGTTGGCGGAAAAGAGAAGAGGCCTATGCCCAACAGTTGGCTCTATTTATGGGCTGATTAGATAGTTTGAAAAGCTTTATTGTACAGCTCTAGGTATCTGTAGAACAGCCTGTACGTCCACCTGTATTATTATTATGGCTTACTCAAGAATAAAGACCGCGGCAAGTGGGGCAGTGCGCTTCCGCCACTCTCGCTCTGGAGGGCTATTCCGGGCACTCCCGAAATAGCGTCCCGCCAGCGCCTCTGCACCGCGCGTACGCTTCAGTGTTTACGCGTCTCTCATGCACTTTATCACGTAGTGTGCTATAGTAATAGCCGCCTAGTGTTTACTGTTTACGCTCGTGTATTGATTTCTATATCGGGCATCAGGTAGATGTGATTGAGGGGAGCCGGAGCATGTTGGGGAACTTTGCGTGCCGGTGGGACATTGGCCTAGACAAAAGATGATGTTCAACGGACTTCTGTGTGGTGATTCGGATACTAGTGACATCACTAAGGTAGAGCTTCTAACCATTCACGATGCCCAAACTTAGTTTAGGTACATTTAACTAGTCTAATCGCGATGAAATCGTCAAGATAACTTATTTACATAGCCTCAATTAAAATTTCCAGTTCTTGGTAAAGCTGACCCTCTTGAACCAGGTTTTACTGATTGTTAAGAAGGTCCTGTCATCGACTTCTCGGTGGACCTTGCCTTTGATAACAGCCCGGCGCGGCGGCAGCCATTCGATGCCAAGTCCCGCCCACCGATCCAGAATGATGTAGTTGATGCGGCCGGCCCATTCCACTTCAACCAATTAATCAAACACGTAATTAATGACGCAGGTGTTTTAACCGGCAATCAAACTATTTAACGACGCGCAACAACGTTTTCAGCGACGGCCACTAAAAACTTTACATACAAACATATTTAAACTCACGCCTGCATCCCACAGGGCTAGACACAGACCAGGGACTGCCTCTTGCCACGATTCTGACAGATCATTTTCGCTTCATCGTCATTCATTAGTCGTTGCATGTACATACGCCGACACTAGAAACTTTATCTTCTGAAATGTCCTTAATATTATTTCTTCTGCTTCTGGTTTCACCCTACGGCCTAGGGTTTGCAGTTCGTCACTCGTGGAGTTTGCTCATCTGATTACATAAAGTAGTAGCAAATTCAATGTGAATTGTCATCCAAAGACTTCAAGATAGTTGTTTGTTTAGGGTTTTGGATCTCTAATCCTATATAAAATACTGGTACTACCTAAATATTTGGTGTGCAGGGCAGCGGCGGAACCTCCCGCAATGGCGGCTCCGAGAGTGTTGAGTACTACCGGGAGAAGCTGCGTGCCACCACGCTCATCGTAAGTCCACATATTTATTATTAATTTTATTCTGGATACACTTATTTGTGTGTACTTTATAGTTGTTACGAAAGTTTTAGTTCAATTACATAATTTTCCTCATAATACCGTCGTAAAATGTATCTAATCTATAAATTAATTGATATTGTCGACGTAACATTTGGTGGATTTTATGCTTGTGTTTGTAGTATTTTGATTAGTTTTAGTGTTTGATTTTATGGTTTATATGGGATTGAAATGAAATGAAATGAAAAACGTTTATTATGTACTAAAAGTTACAGTATTTGTCCTGGCTTCCAAACTAGGATACCCTGTGCTATGGGTAGGCAGGCACTTTCGTAGTGGCTTGTACAATGTGCATAATTGCAGATTTCTTATAGCTAATTAAATTACGTTAGTAAGTAGGAAGGAGCAGGTGTAAAGGCGCTTGTGAACCTGCAGCTGCAGAACAAGGAGGAGACGGTGCGCGTGCAGGGCGAGTCGCTGCGCGTGGCGGGCGCGCGGCTGGACGCGCTGGCGGCGCGCGCCGCGCTGCTGCAGCGAGACCTCGACCGCCGGACCGACGAGGTGCGTCTTTGTCGCATGCCACAACCCTTCCGTTTCGCTCATTATTATGATTCCAGACTAGGCCATTCGTGCCAGACTCCAGCCGGCCTATGTTTTCAATTAATAATTACAAAAACCATAATTTGTTCTAAATTCAAAAATTGCCGGAAACCTTTTGATTGCAATTTTTGGTCGCCAAAAAACCGCCCGGGATAACCAAAAGGCGATATAAGACGCCTCATGTGGCAGCCATTTGAACTAGAAGATGTACCTAGAAATGATAAATTGCAAGCGATCGTCAAGTTCAAGTCACAAAGGTATAGATAGATAGGCAGACCACTCGGAAAGAATTGCCGAGCAGAACTGTTAAAGAAAACAACTTTTTCGATTTCGCTGTGTCTCCAGTCCGCCTCCTCCAAGATGTTTTCATAATGCATATAGGTATTGTCATTGCCAACAGTTAATTTTCTGTTGTGGGTGTGAAGTCCACTTGCAAGAGTCGCAAAAAGGTGTATCGCTAAGGAAATAGGAAGTACTTAACTAATAACAAGACCGGGAAGTTTGTAAAAATCTTGAGGGAGGCCTATCTGCAGTGGACATCAAATGGCTGATCTTAGATGACAAGGTTGGCGCTGTTTGGGCTTAGGACCTCATGACGCGGAGCTTGCTATCCGGTCCCGTAGCCGTGTGTACGATTTTTGTATTGTACTACCTACTATAAACAAATCTTCCGCAAATCTCTCTTAATTTTACACTTATTTCTCTTGTGTGATACATTTTTTTCAACAACATAAGCGCAACGCTAATTTAAATTCAACGGTCAACAGTTTAATAAAATTTCCGAGAAGCGGCAGTTAAATCATCTCCTGTCAGCGCATCGAATGCGGTGCTTTGATCCTTTGATCGCGGTAATGAGGTGCAACTTCTATTTCCAGCTGCTGCAGCTGCGGCGGAGCGCCGCCGGCGGGGACGTCAAGAAAGTTGACACCAGCGCCGAGGCGCTGGCTGAGGTATGTACCATCTTAATCGGCTGTGAATTTATTCGACCTCTCGATTTATTCGACGACCTCTGTGGCGTAGTGGTTAGCGCATCTGCTTACCACGCGAGAGGTCACGGGTTCGATCCCCGGCTGGGGAGAAAAAAAAAAACTCCAGGTCTTGGATGTTTACATGTTTGTGACGTCGCTGTTTCTGGTTCCCACGACACAGGGTATCCTAGTGTGGGGCCAGAAGCAATGTATGTGCCAGTATGTAAATGTTATGTTATGTTATGTTAATGATCATTTAGAAAATCGGTGAGAAATCGTCAAGAATCAAGAATGTTTCTTTAACATTTACGAGATTAGTTATAAGAGCCCGATTTCTCTAAAGCCAATCAAAAACTCTGTTATTTAATCTGTGACTACATCTTTTCCTTGTAAAATCTCCACTATCGAATTTTAAACAAAGAGATTTACTTTAGCTTCATTATGTTTTAGAGGAGAGATTAACAGCCTAGGAGTTATTGAGGTTCAAAAACGTTTCCATTGCATTCAATAAGTAATACAATACGGGATCTCAAAAAACATAGTTAAGCTGCGTGCCATAAGGCTGACTCTACATTAAAAGCATTCTGTAACGTGCAAGATAACAATATAAACTAGGTACTTATCTAGTTCTTGTTGTACCAAATTGTTTAAAATTTTCAGTGCTTTAAATAGAAAGTATTTTTAAACTTATTTATTGTGAATGAATACGTTTGGTGTGTGTGTGGTGGCGAGCAGGAGAACGAGCAGCAGCGGCGGACGCTGCGCTCGCTGGAGAGCCAGGTTTCACTCATACAGGAGCTGTACCGCGAGTGCTTCTACGAGGTGAGTACCTTGCTCCATGTGCTGTTTTAATTTTAAAATCACACACACACACACACACACACACATACACACTCTCACACGCGCATATGCACACGCAGACGCAGAGTGTTATGTATGAAGAAAACACTGAATTTGTAAATTTACCTGGACACGCACAAGACACGCACACGCATACGCTGCGCAACAGCCTCGCTTACAGATCGCTGCTGTAACTATGATCAGAGACATGGACTTCGAAACTAGTACATTGGTTGATGGATATGTTCCTGCATTCCTAAATAAATATGGTCGGCGTCGTACCAGGCGGCGCAGCAGGAGTGCCTGGCGGAGGGGCTCCGCGAGGCGCTGGGCGAGCTGCGGCGCGGCGACGGCGACGGCGAGCGCGCCGGCGCCGCCCGGCCGCAGCTGCAGCGGCTGCGGGAAGTCGTGCGCCACCAGCGCGGAGACCTCGCCCGCTGCCAGGTCACCTTAAACATAAACATTTACATGCAGGCACATACATTGCTTCTGGCCCCACACTAGGATACCCTGTGTCGTGGGAACCAGAAACAGGGACGTCACAAATATGTAAACATCCAAGACCTGGGTTTCTTTTTTTTGTTCTTTTTTCCCCCAGCCGGGGTTCGAACCCGGGACCTCTCGCATGGTAAGCAGATGCGTTCACCACTACGCCACAGAGGTCGTCCGTGTATTAGGTAACGTAGGAGCAGACTGAAAATCAGCGCTGACGTAATGCCTCCAAGCGCTATGCGCAGCACATGCTGAGCCTACATACTTTTGTTTGCCATGATTTGTTTTCTTTAATTAGGCGTGCTTGTATTGTTTTGATTTTAACCTTGATGAGATTGTTGGCATCAATAAACTTTATATCTATCTAACTTTCCACTCTATATGATTAAGTATTTAGATTACTCCAAAGTGTCAAAATACGTTTGATTTCACAGTTCGGATCTAAATCGGACAACCCCATGCAGTGTTTGGAGTTGTCCGAACAAACCGAAAAGTTTGCTCTTTTTAATCATCAGCCTTTTATAACGTGACTTTCCACTGTATCGGATTAAGGATTTAGATAAGTCGTAACTGTCAGAATAGGTACGTTTGCATTTGACAGGTCGGAGTAAGCTAAATCAGACAACTCCATACAGTGGAGGACTTACCTACGTAATTCCACTCCAGAACCTAGCAAGAAATAATTTTATTATAGGCTATTTTTGCGTCCTCATGATCGTGATCGATCACATTGTAAGCAGAATGTTTTCTTTTCCAGGATATAGCAATAGACGTGGAGAACTTAAAGTCGGAGATATCTACCTTCATAAACAGCTCCAACAACGACTCGGTATTTGTTACAACGGGATCAAGCTATATCAATTTGAGCTTTCTTGCATGTACGCATGCATGTATGTTTCAAATAAATAAATCGGCTGTACATTTATGAGTCTATGATACAGGGTGTATATTATACCTACAGGGTGTGTGGGAGCAGGCGAGCGGGATAGACGCGAGCGAGGATCTGCGGGACATCGCGGCGCAGTTGCGACTTTTGCAAGAATTACTCACTGTATGTTGTGCATGAAGATAAGCATTTTGTATTGGTTTTGTCCAATTTGTGTTGTGTTCATAATAAATAATAACAACGAAATGGTAACTTTTACTCCGCACTTTGTGAATCGTTATACTAAGACAAGTTTAGTGATATTTTAACCCGAGTTCACATAAAATTAACCATATATTGTAATCCACAAATGTACGTGACTCAGGTTATAAACGTCCGTCCGGAACCCATATTAAACTTATTTAGACAATTCTCTAAGGAATAATAAAAAATGGAAAACAGTAATTGTGTTTTGAGTTTTATTAAAAAACAGCTTTATCTCTGTCACAAATAAACCAATTCGTAATTATTTTTATTCCGGATACAGTTACTTGACTTTAAAAGTAAAAAGTCAGATAAGTGTATCTAAAGTTTTAGTTGAAAAACCATTTCTTATTTCACATGCAGAAAATCACACTAATTTTTACGAACCAAAATAACGACTTAGTTTGCTCGTGGATGTCCCTCGTAGGTGCTTGTACCAGTGCTTGGTTAGAACTACAACTACCTACCTATTGTTGGACCCATTTTGTTCTGTTGCAGGAAGAGTACTGCACATGCCACCGGGTGGACACTGCTAGTTTGAAGGAACAGAACGAGATATTAGAAGTAAGTTTTGTTATAAATCTTGTATTAATAGTATTAAACAGATGTAAAATGTGACCACTCTTACTTAAACCTTAAACCACTCATCATGTTCAATGCAGCATGTTCATAATTATAGTTAATATCACCAAAAGTGACATTCAAGATAGAGAGCCGGAAAAGTATTCTGAGCTGATTCTCCTTGATCGTTGATTCTACGATATTCTCCTTGAAGGTTTTGAAATAGTAGTGTAAGGGACTCCACACACGACAGCTATAAGGTAAGGATGTATATTATAGCACGATATATCTCATTACATCTTTCCATAGAAATCGTCAGGAGACCACACACGACAGCTATAATATACATCCTTACATCTTCGTACCTTAAATGTACTGAGCGATACGAAGATGTATATTTACCTTTCGATACCTTTCAATACCTCCCAATACCTTTCCGTATATTACGATATATCTTCCTTCGTAAAGGGTGTTCAAAAAGTTTCTTGGTGATTCAAAAAACTCCACTAGGAGTCTTATGTCGCTAAACGACATAGGTATTCAGAGTCCTATCTCAAAAAAATAATTTGCTCCACATAAATTTTCTCCATATAAATAGTCTCGCTAAAGGCCGGTTTCCGAATTGAGAATTTCACTTAAATATTTAAATAACGTTCTGTCACGCTCTTTTCTGAGAAACTTGACGAGACAGCACTAGAGTTAAGTAGTTACTTAGCGAAATTCTCAATTCAGAAATCGGCCGTAAGCTACGTTTCGTAAGCCTGAGGAAGGTATAGCCCATACTCCGCCACGGGGGCCCAAGTCCGGATTGATGGAGGCTTGTAAGACTAGTGGCTGGTCTTGCTCTATGGCCTCTGACTTGGCTTAACGACTGCCATCTATCGACGGCAGCCAGCACCAACTGCTTAACATGCCTTGCAATTCATGGAACCACTCGGAAAAATGCCATTAGCGTTAATCATAAACGGTCACCCATCCGCGCACTGAACGCGCCCTATGTTGCTTAACGTTCGTGATCGTTTAAGATCACTCAGGCGGCCAGGGCTGCGAGCAATTCTTCGATTCAGTCTATTGATGCGGTTGACTGGTAGAAAATGCTTGTAGCATTAAGTCCGCCGCGTTGCCATTGTAATTTTTACTTATGTGCAATAAACGTATTAATAATAATAATAATAATAATAATAATTGATGACCTATGATTTTATAGATATAACATAGGAAGTTACAACTTGTATATGGTGATGGAATATAACATTAAAGTTGCCTTTAACATGAAGGATAGTAACAAAAATCAATCTACCTCAAGAAAAGAAAAAAAGTGTAGCAACACAGTGGTCATCAATTTTGTAATAATATCATGCCTGTCCACTTGCTGGCGATGTCTGATAATTCCGCATATAATTTAAACTCTTCGGAATTTTCCTTACTTTATATGATGTTCAATGCACATCGTTCTATTTTTGCACATGTGCTAACGCATACGCGCATCAAAATCTCAATCATCTTCTGATGAACTACCTATCTATTAAATCTAGTAGTAAGTCGACAGATCCATAACACCCTGTATAACGCCTTAGCAGCCGGAACGTGTGTCGGTCGAGACGTATGTCAACGAAATGAAGCGAAATATACATTACGTTATCTGTTCCGTGTGTGATACTTTAATATAATGTAAAGCTATAGCTCCCGGGATGTAATGTATATTATAGCAGTCGTGTGTGAAGTCCCTAACGGTGTAAAGCTTTTAACACAATTTTTTCACCTGAACATTCATTCCTTTTACCTTTTGACTTTTGACCTTTTGACACCTTTTGACCAGAACAGGAACTGACAACTTAGGTACTAGTATTTAATTTAGTTTCTTTCTATTTTGCGTTTTACTAAACCACAGTTCTTAGAAGTAGTATGCAATTTATTAATCTACATCAAAACCTCGCAGAATTAACTCAGATACTAAAGAGTTCGTACATAATAATATTTCCTTGCTTCTATAGAGAGAGACACGTGAACTACAATCACAAGTGGCGAGGCTTCAAACTGAGCTGGCCTCAAGAGACCATCGGCTTGAAGACCGGGACCACAGGGTCAGGGACCTGGAAGAACAGCTGTCTAGCAGGGACCATCGCTTAGACGAGGTCAAGCAACAAATGGCTTTGAGGGACCATCGAATCGACGAGCTGAAAGAACAGCTGTCTGGGAAAGACCATAGGTTGGACGAGCTCAAAGAGCAGTTTGAGACGCGGGACCGCCGGCTCGAAGAGTTAAAGGAACAGCTGGCGGAGAGGCAGGATGAGGTATGTTTTTCGGAAGTACGCACTAAGTACCTGTACGGGCTAGCACTGTACACCGTTATTGGTCGCAGTCGAGCTCACGGGTCTTGTTGCTTGTGCCAGACAGTTGACTTTTGGCCTCTCAAAAGCAACATACGTCGTCCAACAATGCACGGTGACAAATAAACTCTATGATGACGTGAAATATCAACATCTTTTTTCATTAGCAAATATCTACAACATTTCTGTGCGTTCGTACGGTATCAACTTGTCTGCTTTTTTAAGTAAGCGTGTAGGAGTCTTTACGCTTTTTATCATCAACATCAACCTGTATGTCCCCACCGGGGCACGGGTCTCTTCCCTGAGCAAGGTATAGGCCATACCACCATTCCATCCCACCACGGCGGTCAAGTCCGGATTGGTGGAGGCTTGTAAGACTAGTGGCTGGTCTTATTGTCAGAAGTTTTCATAGTGGACTCCGCGGGACATCCAGCAGCGCAAGCCACTGGACGTCCCCCTCCCTCTGGTTTTGGTCCGCGCCAGCCGAAGCCGGTACCCCCCATATCTGGAGGGCGTTCCCCTCTCCGCCACCCGGGGGACGCGTCCGATGGAAGACCAGAAACTCCACACGGAAAGGCCTCTGACTTGGCTTAACGATTATAACGATGTTGGTGCGGCAGGTGCGGGAGGCGCGGCGGCGGGCGGCGGCGCTGCACGCCGAGCACGCGCGGCAGGCGCGCGCCCTGCACTCGCAGCTCGCCGACACGCAGGGTAGCTATGCCGTGCACTACGTCCCACTAACCCCCAGTCTCTCGTATACTAACATTCTGTGATGTTAGAAAGAGAAAATGTTTGTAAATCTGGGTGTCCCTTGCACATAATCCCCGTAATCTCCGAAAGTACTTACTTACCGATTTCAAAAATTCTTTCACCAATATTCAGAATGGACCTTCAGGGTGGGCATTCGCTGTAGGCTAATCTGTTGATGCGAGTAGTCGCGGGCTCTCATAGTAGGATAATAATGCCAACTGCGTCGTTGGTCTAGCGAAATCATGCCTAATTTCTGTGACGAAGGTCGTGAGTTCGATTCCCAGATTTCCACGAATTTGTGCAAACGGCCTCAGTCTGAATCTATTTCCATGTTTGTAATGTCCGTGCATGGTCATCATAGCACAGGGAATCCTAGTTTGGCACCAGGATATGTGTTGTGTGGAAGTTATTAGATATTATTATTGCAGATAACTTCCATGCAACAGAATCACATAATTAAAGCTCTACGCCCTGTATTATGGTAACCAAGAACGGACATAACAAATAGTAAAAGAAAACTTTGTGTAACAATATGACAGGTCTGCTAGAAGAGAAAAGCGAGGAGCTGGCGCGCTCTCAGCAGCAGCGCGAGGCTGCGGAGCTCAGCGTCGCGCGGCTCAGCGAGGACCTGCACCGGCTGCAGAGCGCGCTAGACCAAGTAGGTGGCTTGCTTGAGCAAGTATGCGTAAGTAAGTAAGTGCGTGGCTTGCTCGACTAAGTGCGTGGCTTGCTCGACTAAGTGACACTCCCGTACCTAGACACTCAAGTGCATGATACGGTGAGCTATTCAAATTCCTTCACAGTGACAGCGGTTCGCTTGTGGAATGCGCTACCTCTACACATACGCCAGGCACCGTCAGTCCAAGTATTTAAAGATAGAATTCATATGCACTACTTTGGTCTTCAGAATAACCCAGTTTGATTTTATTTTATTATGTAGTTTGTATTATATTGTATTTTACTATATTATCTATATATTTGCTATCAAGTAATAGTTTAAGTAATATGGTAAATTATTTTGTATCCTTAGTATCTATAGCTAGTATTTATTATAGGTATATTATGTATATTTTATGTTGTTTAATATGTGTAGGTATCATGTTTATATAATTTACAACTTCTTTCTAATAAATATCTTCCGGCACTACCCCATCCATTATCCTCATAAAACAAAGGTTAGCTGGAAGAAAATACTTTTTAGTATTAAGCTCGCCTATGTACATAATTTTTATAGTGCATTAAAGAATTTTCATTCATTCATTCATTCATAAGTGCGTGGCTTGCTCGACAAGGTGCGTCGCTTGGTCGATCAAGTGCGTGGCTTGCTCGACGAAGTGTGTGGCTTGCTCGACCAAATGCGTGGCTTGCTCGACCAAGTATGTGTATTAACGTACTTTTGACCGGGTATCCGTATCCGTTTCAGAGCTCGCAGCGCGATGTGGAGGCTCAAAAGTGCCAGCGATGTGCGGCGCTGCAGGCCAAACTCGACGAGACCAAAGGTGCGCTTATGCTGGAATCCACAGCATGTTGTCGTTTCGTGGTCATCTTGCCATGTGACATTTTCAACAAAATAATGTCAATTCCAAGCGATGAAAAATACTTCAAAAACTTACGAGAGCTTTCGAAATTCGCGTTATATGTCGGGTTAAGCGATGACTGTTATTTGCTTATCCCTATTGTTAGAATATTGTAGAAAATAATCAACACGTTTTTTAGACTTACGGTAAAGAATCGTGATACATTCGCCTGTTGAAAAAAAAAGCAGATTTTGATCACGCCTTTATACGCGTGCACTTGAATATCCAGTTGCTTTACAGGCGAATCTGTAAGCTTATTATACTCACTCTCTCTCCTTGCAGCGCTGCTGGACGGCAAGAGCAGCGAGTGCCGCGCGCGGGAAGCCGCCGCGGGGGAGCTGCAGAGAGAGCTCGCGCATCTGCAGGTACGAATACGATACATTTTATGTAGCTACTTACAGTCTGGCTTTTAGAATATTCCTCGGCTACTATCGGATATATTCGTGTAATAGAAATATCGGAACTAATATGACACTTAAATTACATAACTTTTCAAAATAGTGAAGAAAAGTTTTATTCAGAGCACTCGTGTGCTTTCGGCGAAAAACGAAGCCTACTCTAGAGCCCGAGGTATATTATAAAAGCTAACAGACTGTACGGTCGTATGTATAAAAAACTATCCCACTAAAACGGCACTTAACGAGGCTTAGGTCGGTCTTAAGACAGATCTTAGCTGAATTATGATAAAGGCAAATCTCCGCGTTAGAGCTCTACGCAACTAAAGTTTCGGTAACATACGTAAGTTCACGTCTGTATGCCAGAGGGGTAGGCAGAGACCAGGGACTGTCTGGATCACTTTCGTTTCATGCACTCAGGCCGGTTTCGGGTACTTTTTATCTTGCCCTTTGTTAATACATCCCCTATTTGGTCGAAGTATGTCCACCTAGGGCGTCCTTTAGCGGTCCTCGTCTCTTCAAATGTGCCTTAAGGCTACTTCTTCTAATGCTTCTTCGCGCCAGTACACTGTGGAATGTAGGGACTGACATGCCCATGGCGCGAAGCTTTGTCACGATAGACGCAGGTGCGGCCCCACCATAAGTAGTGTCTTTAATCTCATTCACGAAATGGCTATCGGGACACTAAAACTGTATGACAATGCATTAACTCATTCAGCTGATCAGTCGACTAACCAACCAATCAATTATGTTTTTCAATTAAATTTTCAATTGTCTCATCGATATTTTTAAGGCTAGGTTAAGTTATATGGATTCTATGGTCCGAAATAAACGTTTTCATTTCATTAACAAAATTGAGCCTAAGCACACACGCCAGCATAATGTACCCCGTACCCGTGTGCTGTGCAGGGCATGATGAGCCAGTTCCAGCACATGAAGCAGCGGCTGCTGGCGCTGGAGGGGGCGGGGGCGGGGGCGGGGGCGGGGGCGGGGGCGGGGGCGGGGGCCGGGGCGGAGGGGGCGGGGGGCGCGGGGCGCGGCAAGCTGAGCGCCGCGCAGTGCTCCTCCCTGCAGGACCGGCTCGACGAGGCCACGGGTGAGTGCCCCCTTATTTGTACATGATTAAGTTCTTGTCAGTTAAAAAAGTTGTGATGTCTCTGGATACTCTGGAAAACTAGGACACTCTGTAGATACTATGGTAACCAGGTAAGGACATCACAAACATGGAAATACACCCAAACTGAGGCCATTTGTACAATTAGTGTACGGCGGCCCCAGTGGGAATCGAACCCAAGACTTCTATCTTGTTGGTTAGCGCCTTAACGGCTAGACCAACGAGGCAGTCAATTTTATCATTAGTGTAAATTCTTAATGACATTTTTCAAAATACTTACTTATATCCGAATTATCTATTCGAGCCTTACTGGAAGAAAATACCTTATTACGTATTCGTTTTACGCTCGCTTTTAAACAAACTGTAGGTAAGCTGCTCAACCGAGTGCTGTGACGAACTGTTATCGTTAGACAAGAGTCTTGACTACTTATGCCCGGTTCCAATATGCACAAAACGCTTCGTTTTTGCTTACGATCGGTTACAATTCCTACGAAATTCCTACGAACCGTCAATAAATTGTATGGAAAACGGATCGTAGCCGGTAGGCGTATATTATAGGAACCGGGCATTAGACATCTCGCTTCGAAAGCCCCGCGATTGCCATAGCGCCGATGAAGCCTCCATGAAATTCTGCAAGCTGCACTTTGAAGCTTCAGAGCAGACTTCAAGTTACGATGTTTTAGCACCACATCGGTACTAGGTCTATGCGTCTTCAGGCAGGAGCCCCATTTCTTCGGATTGTCTCTGGATCGGGCAAAACGATTGAAGCTGGATTAACAAAGATGCTCAATGCTTAGTTACACCTAAAACGGCCATTTTGTTTTTGTAAAATTAAATTTCCTTGTATTCCTGACGTTTCGACAATATTACAATGACCGTAGTCGGGTTGACTGAAGTGGCGAGTACAGAAAACACGATACACCATCACTTCATCGTTTGCAGCTGAGCTGGAGGCGAGGACGGCGGAAGTATCGGCGGCGCAGCAGCAGAGCCGCGCGCTGCAGACGCAGCTGGACGTGCTGCAGGGGGAGCTCGCCCGCGCACTGGCTGTTGCTGAGAAGGTTAGACTGTTGCTGCAATGTGTCGGTTTGACTGTTGCTGCAGTGTGTTATTTTGACCCTTGATGTAGTGTGTGTTTGACTGTTGCTGCAGTGTGTAGGTTTGACTGTTGCTGCAGTGTGTTAATGTGACCCTAGCTGCAGTTTGTGTTTGACTTTTGCTGCAGTGTGTAGGTTTGACTGTTGCTGCAGTGTGTTAATGTGACCCTAGCTGCAGTTTGTGTTTGACTTTTGCTGCAGTGTGTAGGTTTGACTGTTGCTGCAGTGTGTTAATGTGACCCTAGCTGCAGTGTGTTAATGTGACCCTAGCTGCAGTTTGTGTTTGACTTTTGCTGCAGTGTGTAGGTTTGACTGTTGCTGCAGTGTGTTAATGTGACCCTAGCTGCAGTGTGTTAATGTGACCCTAGCTGCAGTATGTGTTTGACTTTTGCTGCAGTGTGTAGGTTTGACTGTTGCTGGAGAGTGTCGCTTTGACTGTTGCTGCAGTGTGTTGGTTTGACTGTTGCTGCAGTGTGTTAATTTGACCCTTGTTGCAGTGTGTGTTTGACTTTTGCTGCAGTGTCTAGGTTTGACTGTCGCTGGAGAGTGTCGCTTTGACTGTTGCTGCAGTGTGTCGGTTTGACTGTTGCTGCAGTGTGTTAATTTGACCCTTGCTGCAGTGTGTGTTTGACTTTTGCTGCAGTGTGTAGGTTTGACTGTTGCTGGAGAGTGTCGCTTTGACTGTTGCTGCAGTGTGTCGGTTTGACTGTTGCTGCAGTGTGTTAATTTGACCCTTGCTGCAGTGTGTGTTTGACTTTTGCTGCAGTGTGTAGGTTTGACTGTTGCTGCAGGGTGTCGGTTTGACTGTTGCTGCAGTGTGTTAATTTGACCCTTGCTGCAGTGTGTGTTTGACTTTTGCTGCAGTGTGTAGGTTTGACTGTTGCTGCAGGGTGTCGGTTTGACTGTTGCTGCAGTGTGTTAATTTGACCCTTGTTGCAGTGTGTGTTTGACTTTTGCTGCAGTGTGTAGGTTTGACTGTTGCTGGAGAGTGTCGCTTTGACTGTTGCTGCAGTGTGTCGGTTTGACTGTTGCTGCAGTGTGTTAATTTGACCCTTGCTGCAGTGTGTGTTTGACTTTTGCTGCAGTGTGTAGGTTTGACTGTTGCTGCAGGGTGTCGGTTTGACTGTTGCTGCAGTGTGTTAATTTGACCCTTGTTGCAGTGTGTGTTTGACTTTTGCTGCAGTGTGTAGGTGTGACTACCACGGGCCGCAAGAACAAAACGTAAGGTGTTGTAGAGCATGGTGTCTCAATGTTATAACAATATTTGATTTGATTCGTCGGGCGGCAGCAGCAGCAGCAGCAGAGCGGCGAGCAGCGGCTGGCGGCGGCGGTGGCGGAACCGGCGGCGGCGGCGGCGGCAGCGGCGGAGTCGCCGGCGGCGGCGGCGCGCCGCGACTGCGATGGCCTGCGCGCGCTGCTGCACGCCGCTACTGGTATTCAAATATTTTTCACTCCATCTGCTCGAAATGATCATTTTGATGTCCACATTTAGGACCCAAAACACGCTATTGTTGTTCAAGCTAAGATGCATCAAAGTAAATAGACTCAAAATTGGGTTTTGAATCTATTTACCTTTAGGTACCTTTAAGTAAATAGACTCGAAATCCAATTTTGAATGTATATACAAATTACTAATGCACTCATTTACTAAGAAGTTGGACTTCTCTTTCACTCTTGAGGATTCGTCGTATATCTATTTCGCTCCAACTCAAGCAATAAGTTTTAAAACCGAGTTTGGAACTACTTACGGAACTTCCAAACTCTTTGCTGCAAGACTTTTAAGCTCCTAATTGTCAAATATTTGAATTTGGAACGCAAGTACCTACAATGCCACCATCTTATCTGTTCAGTTGATAGCGGCGCCAGTGGAGAATTTAGTAGTAACATTTAAGAAATTTACTTAGAAAAATGAGATTATTAAACCCGTCTTTCAATTTAAAAAAAATGTAGCTGTAAATCTTAGTAAGTGAATAAATGAAACAAAAAATGGGGAACAGGATTTACGATTAGTTAGTTAGTTACAATTTTGGCCACCTGAACAAATAACTTGGTGGCGTTGTACGCATTTTCATTCCTCTCAGATGGTAGTGAAAAGCAGTGTTCTACACGGGCGCAAATCATTTTTGGTCTCGGTCAGCGATTCTCGCTTCGCTCGGGCTTTAATGCAAGAATCGCCTAAGTTCGCTCTGGATTCAATTTCACAACCTCGACGCAAAAATTTTGTTTGCGCCGTTGGTGAACAATATACTATAGTTTTACAATCTATAGATTACGTGGAGAAGAAACTGTCAAAGAAACTTAACAGTAATTAAGTAACTTTCGAAATTAAAAATATTTTTAATGGATTTGTTGAACGCTGGACACAATTCTCTTCTGAATACATTGAATATGAATCTATGTACCTACTGTTTAACATCAGAAAATCGTTGGTTTTATAATAAGCGTCCTTCACAGAGTGTGCTTAACACATTTCTTCACCGCGTCTTAGGTATAACTCTAATATATATCTTGGGGAATCATGTTGTAGAATCTTATACAGTACCCCATAAAAGAAGTATTTAGGTACTTTTCTAAGTTTAATATTTTCATAAATGTATTGGCTTGCAACTGTTAAGATGTTGGTTTCTTTGAAGAAATCTCTTAGCGAGTCCCTACTACCTAGCTTGTATAACGGTTCGCTCTCTTCTGCAAGATGATGATAGTCTCAATGTCTGCTGCCCGGCCCCACAGTTTTATTTATTTATTTATTAGACACAACCAACAGATGTTAGATACATCACTTAAAATAACATTGTGTGGATATGTTCTAGTCTAACATCCAATTACAGGTGTGCAACAACTCTCTTGACTTTAAATAACAATCTTTTTTTAAATGAAACTTTTTTAAACGCTTTTTAAACTTATTTAAACACTTTATCTTAAAACTAAGTAACTAAGTTGAGTTGAAATGAGATCAAAGCATTTTATAAACACAGAACTTGACGATTATAGTAAGATAGGCCGCAGCATTTCCAACTTCCAATCACGTAATCTCACTATGAATATCCAGGTCAAGTGACCGTTCAAGTTTGTTGTAGAGAGCTTGTAGTCTATTAATGGGAGCAGTTTTTTGTAAGTTTGTACGGGAGTAGCTTATGCTGAATGTTTTTATTTTGGATTGGCGTGCATTGGGGCGAGGTACATGGAAGTTAATCATGCCAAGGAGATGTGGTTCGGAGACTTTGTTATTTAAAAACTTCTGCAGGAAAGATAGATCAAGATATTCTCTACGCTGTGCCAAAGTATTCATTTGAAAGTGGTCCAGTCTTTCTTCATAAGTTGTACACCATAGGACATAATACTACGGAAGTAGCTAAAATAAACAAGCCTAGCAATTGCAACGTCAGTAAGTTCCCCAATTCTGTACACTGCTATATGCTGCGGGGCTAAGTCTATGTGCTAATTTTACAATATGTGGTTTGCGACGTTGCCCCATTGTAGTTTGGCATTCCTAATTCACTTGGCGACGGTTTGGCAACGTCGCATTTAAATATGAATTGGATACGAAGCTGGCAACGTCGCCATGGCGTCTCAAAGAGACCGAGGCCTTACATCCTAAGAAAATGACAAAAGACGAGTGTAGACTGGTGTATAGTAGTGACGTTATTGTTGGTGTTGGTGTAAAGCGTCGGCGGAGGCTCAGCGCGCGGCGCTGGCGCAGAGCGAGGCGCGGCGGCGGCGGCACGCGGCGGCGGTGCGCCGCCTGCGGCACGACCTCGACAAGGCCGACCGGATTATCAAGTCGGTGAGTCCACCATTATATCGTCGCTTTCGTAGTGAAGAGAGTTAACCCACAAGTAGGCCGTCGGATAAAGACAAAAAATAGGCTACATTCGCAAAGTGTGATGTAGTTCTAGGTCAGGGGTCAAGCATCTGGTGGGGGGTGTGACTTATGCATTCGAAACATTTAAGGATAGGTTCTCCGACATTACCCCTGAATCAGGTGTTGTAAAATACATTTGTCGTCTCGTGTCTTGAAAGCCTCGCTACGCTCAGGAGTCTACTTTTGAAACATTCGCTTCGCTCATGGTTCAATCTTAGATTCCTTCGCTTGCTCAGCTTTCAATTTCAACACTCGCGCCAAATAACCACTTTGCAGCCTTGCATAACAAATAACTATTACCTCAAGGAAGTCTTTGCTACTCAAGCAGGTATGCCTCGAGCTTGCGCCCAAAGGCACACCTACTGGACGCTTCAGGAGGAGGAATGTCGCCTTCCGCACTTGGACGCCGCATAGTTGAAACACTTGCAATGTCCTTATTCCTTTCTCTTTTCAGTTGTTAACTCACATTCTTTGGACTAAAAAAATCTTGATTGAGACTGGGAAGGCGAACCGGGGAAGCAGAAGATGACAGACATTGTTAAGGAATATCTGAAGCGTGTTGCCTGGTCGTGGTGGCACTAAGTGGCGTTACTCTCATTCCAGGTACGCCAAACCAACTTATACAAAGTTTTGATTTGGAAAGTTACGTCCGACTCAGGGTACCTTCAACTATGGGGTCGACCTAGATATTAAGAAAATAAACAGGTGATTTAAAAAAAAGGATTTTACAGTTAGTCCTATACTTAAAGGTGTTCGTGTTGATAAGTAGGTAACTACTTAGAAGGTAAATTAAGTCGGGCATAACTTTACAAATCAACACTTTGTATTATGTTTTATTTACAGTTTGTTTATCTTGAGAGTAACGCCATTTCACAATGTTGCAGACCTTTGTCTTGTCGCTTCTGGGCACAGCCATTAAAAACCTCTAGCGACAACATCTAAAGTGCTACCGCATTTCAGAGTAATATTTCAAGAACCTGCGGATTATTTGGACATGAGGAATCTTTCCAAAGGTAGAAGCTACAATTTTATTTTCATAGGTAGAGCCCAGGCCAACCTTCTGTGTGTCTCCTGTCCCCAGGACAGCAAAGTACGCAGCGAGGTGTCATACCTGACGCAGCAGGTGGCGCTGTGGCGAAGCCAGCTGGCGGACAGCTGCGGACGCGTGCGGCAGCTGGAGGACGAGCTGGCGGCCGCGCGCCGCGCCACGGCCGAGCTGGAGGCTTGCTGCAGGTAGCGGGGGCTGCGGGGGGACAGCGGGGGGCAGCTGGGGGACGAGCTGGCGGCCGCTCGCCGCGCCACGGCCGAGCTGGAGGCTTTTTGAAGGTAGCGGGCGCTGGGCGGCGGGGGGACAGCGGGGGGCAGCTGCAGACGTGAGCTGGTGGCCGCGCGACGCCGATTGACATAGAGAGAAAAAAAGAGTACCTAGGTACTTATACCTTCTAAGGCCCCTGGTACACGGAGTTCATGTTGGGAACGGCAGTGTCGACAACGGTAATTGATGTCAACATTACGTTGACGCCTTGTGCTGCCCGTTTATACACGCCCTATATTGGTTGTGAACCTATAAACCTACGTCCATAGGTTTTGACGTCATTCGCCGTAGAAAGCAGTACCGTTACGGATTACTGGTCATAACCAACTTATATTTTTAGTTTAGGCTCCAGTCTTTCCACAAATAGTGCATTCCGTTGTATTGTATCATTTATCCAATGTTATTTTGTATACGAATGTAATTTGTGGACAGAAAAATAAATCATTATCTTATCTATCTTATATTGACATCGTGCAACATTGTCGGCAGCTCGCAGGCGGCGGCGGCGCGGCAGCTGGAGGAGGAGCTGTGCGCCGCCACGGCGCGCGGCGCGCAGCTCTGCAGCGAGTCGCGCCGCGTGCTGGCCGCCGTGCGCGCCTGGCTGCGCCGCCGGCACGCGTCAGTACCGCCCCTCTAGCCCTCTTGCGGTGTTGCCGCCCCGGCAGCCGAGTAGTCGGCTGTCCACTCGTACCTTGCGATTAGATCGTTTTGGCGCATCTACACAGCCCATAAAAGACGCCCACTGTTATACCTCTTCACCATCACGCTGACTTCGCAGGTCCCCTACTGGGTCTCACCATCTCCGCTTATGTTTTGACGGTTAAATTATTGTTTTTCCAGAGAGAACGAAAATAAGTTCAGCGAGCAAGAGAAGTACGTGGCATATTTGCGGCAGCGGCTGGAGCTGTACGAAGGGAGTGGGGCGGGGGCGGGGGCGGGACCGAGCGGGGGGGCGTGGCCCGCGCCCGTGCCGCCGCGCCGCAAGCGCAGCGTGAGTACATTAACAACTTCGTGATCCATTGACTACTTTAAGAACGCATTGGCTCTGATGGCTTGCAATGGCTTCAAACCTAGAGTGGATATGAAATACTTAAAAAAAAAAAACTTATCTACTTGAACTTGATGACTTAACTATGATCTTAAAGGCTTCTCGTGTCATTGACTATATTTACAAGGCGTTCTCGTTGACAAAAGGAATATCTCGAGCGAATAGGTAGGTACCTACCGAAATCGGTGCGTGTGTATGCCGCCACTAAGGAATGTTGATGAACCGGAAAAGGTTTTTCAGGATCGTGGCCAGTGACACCGTTCGTTTACTTAGGTAATTCACGTGGGTTAATGAACCCAGGTGACAAGCCATGGTTTCACCCACAGAACAGAAAAAAAGAGTAGAAGTAGTGACATGACCTATCAGTAGGAAAACCAGTGTGACCAAACTCACACACACAAATCAAACGCACACTGTGAATGCCAAGCTGCCATTGGCAAATAAAGGCAATTCTGAAAAGGTCTACATCACAAAAGTTCCAAGTGAAATATGAACCTTTTCAATCATATAAACAATGATCAAAATCAAATGATAATTATGAAATTAAGTTTGACATACGATCTTTGTTTTGTAGTACCGCTACTCTACATTAGATGGAACTACCGCCGCGTGTAATCGTCGAGAAGCTTTAAGTTCTATGCCATAAAGTCGAATATTGAAAAATAACTATCTGCTATGTTGCTACTCAGGCTAAGGATGGGACATATTGCCATATCGACAAATTATAGAACTGTTTCATAAAGCGATACCTAGTTGAAAATGAATTTGTTATGACAATGTTTCTTAATCATTTATTTTTTTAGTAGGTACCTACATTGACAAAGTAACATAATGTATTCCCTTCTGCCAAACTGTACCACAGTTCGATGTAAATTACGCAGCCGGCTACCATATTAACTGTCCTTCTGGATGATTGGCTACGCAATGTACCTATAATGGAATTCTCATAATCTAACCATAGTTGCTTTATGAAACGAAGCCCAGCAAACTTATCGTGTACAATTTATAGAGAATAAGAAAGCCTATTGTATATATTTTTTTTAACTGTAACTTTTATTTGTCTCTTGCTTCTTGTGTGCAAAAAGGAATATTCTTTTTTTTTACGTAGCCTCGATTGTGTCCACAGAACAGAAAAAAAGAGTAGAAGGAGTGACATGACCTATTAGCAGGAAAACCAGTGTGACCAAACTCACACATAAGCCAAAACCCACACTATGAATGCCAAGCTGCCATTGGTAAATAAAGGCAATGCCGAAAAGGTCTACATCATAAAAGTTCCACGTAACATATGAACCTTTTGGTGATATAAACAACGATCAAAATCGAATGATAATGATGAAATTAAGTTTGACATTAGATCTTTGTTTCGTAGTACCGCTACTCTACACTAACTGGAACTCCCGCCGCGTCTGGCCGTCGAGAAGTTTTATGTGATAGACCATAAAGTCGAAAATTAAAAAACAAGTACCTATCTGCAATGGTTCTTCTCAGCTATGGATGGTTTATCGACAAATTATAGAATTGTTTCGTAAAGCGACAGTTGATATTTAATTTAATTACAATTCGATGTAAATTACGCAGCCGGTTAGTATATTACCCTACCTTCTGGATGATCGGCTACGCAACGTATATGGAATTCTCATATGAAACTAACCATAGTCGCTTTTGAAACGAGGCCCAGCAAACCTATCGTATGTACCTATAGTTTGTTTAATTTTTTATTTATTTATTTAAAATGTCGTTATCCATCAACGCTTGTGCATCACTTATATTATGGAGATGACATTTGCCAACGAAAGTCACGAGACTTCCCCATACATATAAGGAGTAAGCGTTGATTAAATTATCTAGACCCCCCAGATGATTTTACTATACGAGCACATAAAATCATCTAACTTTGAAATTATGCATGCTGGTTTAGTTTTGATGACAATACGCCAATCTATACTAATAAAAATGACATGTTTTTTGAACTAAAACTTTCGACACAACACATTGTAAACATTTAGTCCGGATCTACTTACGGGTGTTGTTTTATCGGACGAGTCCGACTAGGTTTCGCTCCGATACGCAGAGCGTGAGTGGGTGGTGAGCAGAGACGTCGAGACGGAGCTTGCGTCGTTCGGTTGCTCGTCTCAAAATGGGATGGGTAAGTTGATCAGGATTAAAAGTTTACAAAAACGACATGATACTGCAGTCAGGACCACATTCTCGAAGGAACTAAATGTTCGGGGTGCGAGCGGAGAGTGGTGGTTTTGAGAAACTCAAAATATGAACACCGTCAGTCGATTTACGCAGTATATTATCACCAATCAATTGTGGATTACATTGATAATTACGGATTAGAAAAATAGGCTATTGTCACACAGCCGGTCATTATGGTGGCCGGAAGAGGAAGAGCACACAGAATAATAAAGTAACACTTAAAAGTGTTGTCAGCATTAAAATATAGCATATTCAAGGAATACACACGATCAATCTATCAATCTAACACTTCCCCTTATTCCTTGCAATATTGCAAATATTATGACATCTAAAATAAAGTTAACATCATGTATAAAAACAGATAGTCATAAGTCCTACAAAATAATTTAAGTAGAGGCAGACGTCACAATATTCATGTCATTAATGAAGCTACAATGTTTCTGTCTACACAAGGGCTTAGTCAATATGTCAGCAACCATTTTATCCGTTGAAAGGTACTTTACAGAAATAGAGTCATTCTTAATTAAATCTTTAACAAAATGGTATCGGATATCAATATGTTTCGTCCTTTTGTGACAAAATTCTTTACATTTCAAAAGCTTTTGAGCACTTTGATTGTCATTAAAAACAGTGCAAGGAATTTTTCTAGTTACTATTTCTGAAAGCAAATTATTAACAAAGCAAATATCTTTACATACATCACCTATAGCTAGGTATTCTGCTTCCGTACTTGAAAGTGCAACACATCGCTGCTTACGTGATTCCCAGTTTATTGTGTTGTCACCCAGCTTTATCACAAAACCAGTAAATGATTTACGGTCAGATTCGTCATTACCCCAGTCGGCATCAGTATATGCGCTCAATTCCCAATTAACACTTTTTATAAAACATAAACAGTAATTAATTGTACCAGCTAAATACCTAAGAATTCGTTTCGCCGCTAACCAGTGGGATCTGTCAAAGCTGTTATTAAACTGGCTCAACTGACTACATGCAAATGTTATGTCAGGTCTTGTACATACAGATAAGTACATAAGACTACCAATAAGTTGCCTGTAGTTATAGGTCTCATCTTGAATGTGATCACTCTCATTGTTAGGTACAGTTAATTTACAATTCAAAGCCATAGGCGTAGCTACTGGTTTACAATTCGACATATTGAAACGCATTAACAGTTTCTTGATATATTCAGTCTGATCTAAACACAGAGTACCATCTGGCCTGTTTCGTGTTACTCTTATGCCTAAACAAGTTTTCAATGGACCTAAGTTTTTCACATTAAATTCTTTCTCCAGAATATTGAACAACTCGACTTTAATTATGCTGTTCTTAGAATAAAATACATAGAAATCATCCACATACAAGGCTATAATTACAAAGTCTTTATCAGATTTCTTTGTATAAATACATGGTTCACACAGAGACTGCTTGAAACCGCTATTAACAAGTACATTGTTTACTTTTTCATTCCACATCTTACTAGCTTGTTTCAAACCATAAATACTCCTTTGCAATAAACAAACCCTGTCAGTATTTTTGTCAGAATAACCTTCAGGTTGCTCCATGTATATCACCTCATTTAAATTTCCATGTAGGAATGCAGTGGCAACATCAAGATGGTCTACTTCTAAGTCCATGTCATTAGCCAATGAAAATAAAATTCGCATAGACGAATGGCGAACAACAGGGGAAAAAGTTTCGACATAATCTACTCCCTGTTTCTGAGTAAAACCTCTGGCAACTAGCCTCGCCTTATATCTATCAAACTTTCCATCAGCGTCATGCTTTAACTTATATATCCATTTACACTTGACAACATTTTGGTTAGTAGGCCTGTCAACCAGCACCCAAACCTTATTCAACACCAAAGAATCATATTCACTCTGCATTGCGGCAATCCAATCTTCACGATGTGGTGACGCAATAGCTTGTTCATATGACTGAGGCTCGTCAAATAAAGTTTGCTGAGTCATTAAAGAAAAATCATAATCGCCATACCTTTGAGGTGGGCGCCTCATGCGAGTAGAACGACCAGATATACCAATTGTAGCTTCATCACTAGAACCTACATCCCCTCCATCTGACGTCTGACCAGATGATGTCAGACGCTCCACACGTCCACCACCGGCAGATTCGTCATCAGAGACGGGCTCACCCTCACTCAGGCTTTGGTAATTATCCTCGTCCGCTCCGCCTGAAATTTGAGATAAATTCTCATTAATTTCATTATTACTATTATGTTTTTCATTCGACTCAATTATTTGTTTATTATTATTCATTGAAATGTCATCATTCAAAATAAAATAATAATTATTGTCATTCAATTCATTAGATCTATTTTCTTGATAAAATTTATTCTCTATAAAAGTCACACTACGAGACAATATCACAGTATTAGGACGAGAAGGCTCGCTTAACCTATAGCCCTTAGTTGTCTCACTATAGCCAACAAAAATAGCCAATTTGCCTTTAGAGTCCAACTTGCGGCGCTTCTGTGATGGATTCAGATAATATGCAACGCAGCCAAAGACCCGAAGGTGACTGAGGTCTACAGGGGACCCAGACCAAATCTCTTCTGGTATACGTCCTGCTAAAGCAGCAGTGGGGGACCTATTTTTTAAATAAATTGCAGTCATAACTGCCTCTCCCCAATAGCGCCTGCAGAGACCCGACTCCGTGAGCATACACCTAACTTTGTCCATTAAAGTGCGATTGAGGCGTTCACTCACCCCATTTTGTTGTGGGCAATAGGGGACTGTACACTGATGTACAATGCCTTCCCTTTCTAAATATTTAGAGAAATTTTTACCAAAATATTCACCACCCATGTCAGATCGTAACATTTTAATAGACAACTCCATTTGCTTTTCTACTTGTGCTTTAAAAGTAATAAAGTGGGACATTACCTCAGATTTTTGCTTCATGAGATAACCATAAGTCTTTCTAGTGGCATCATCGGTGAATGTCACTAGGTATCTCGCTCCTCCCCAGCTTGGCTCTTGCATCGGCCCGCAGACGTCGGTGTGGATAAGTTGCAATGGTTTTTCAGCCCGCATCGCTTGTCCCTTGGGATAAGATGCGGCCGACATCTTCCCCTCAAGGCAAGCGACACAGTTCTTTATGTCTTCATCCTGAAACATTATACCACATGCACCTTCCCGTAGACATTTCATACCTTTTAAATTCAGGTGACCTAGACGTCTGTGCCATAGTTCTGCAGAGAAACCAGCTGCTTCCGCAGGTCTCGGTGATTCCTGGCTACCTTCCAGGAACAAAGAGTGCTCCGGCGGAGAGGGCTCGTTAGTCTCCACATTCACACATAGTTTTAGTTTATATAAACCATTAAAACATGCAGCACATGCAATCGGGTCGCTATTACCAGTGGATTTACTTTTAGACTCGTAGATACGACAGCCTCTTCCATCAAAACTGACTGTATAGCCACTCTGAATCAATTTAGACACAGAAATTAAGTTGCTAGATAGTTGGGGAACAAACATGACATTGGACAATGACAATGGACTCACCTGTTCCTTTGACTGTAAAACAATTGTTCCTAATGCATTACATTCCAACTTGTCATTATTAGCGACTGTTATTGTCGATTTACAAGGTGTAATCTGCCTAAGAATATGTTTGTCATTAACCATATGGTTGCTTGCACCACTGTCCAAATAAAAGTCATGTGACTGTAGACACACCGCAAATGCTGACACCAAATTGCTCCGACTAGCATCAGAAGGCTTTGAGTTTTTCTTCACTCTCTTGAGCTTAAAGCATCTCGACTTGATGTGGCCTGGCCTTTTGCAGAAATCACACACCACACTAGCAGTTTTCTTACTCATGTAAATAGTAGTAGTGTCAACTGAAGACTTTCTGGAGTACTCCTGAAGCAAGCGCGCTTTTACAAATTCACTTGACGTAGTTGTTGCCGTAGATATACTGGACACAAAAGAATCATACTCGGACGGCAGACCACTGAGAAGTATCTCGGCAATCTCTGCATCATCAATTGTACGTCCTATATCTTGCAGCTGTTGTACCAACGTTGTAACGTTTTCTATATACGTACTCATAGTGGGGTAGTCAGTGAACTGTATCCGATGCAACTGCCTCAAAAGAAGAACTCGACGATATAATCCTTTGTCTTCGAATACCTCCGCTAGCTTTTTCCAGGCCTCTGTTGCGGTCGTGGCGTTTCTAATGTATTGATAAAGGTCTTTTCGCACTGAAAGGCAAACTCGTGCCAAAGCGCGACTCGTCCTTACGGCGTCTGTGTCGCGTCCCTCTACAACTTCCCATAACCCTTCTAGGATGAGAATGTTCTTCATAGCAAATTTCCATGTATGATAATTAGACGAACCTTCAAGTTTCTCAACATGCTGGCCGGCCGTTAGGGGATACATAGCCCCGGTCGGATTACTCTCAGCCTGAGATTCAGATGGCATTTTCAGTCTTCACAAAATATTGACGAAGCTTGTGACAATAAAAAAACACAATCGACTGAACTCACCGCTTTGCTTCTTAGCAGTTTCTAGGTTAAAGAAAATTGCCTGTGCTTGCTCAACAATATTGCTGGGATCATAACCTGTTCGGGGTGCGAGCGGAGAGTGGTGGTTTTGAGAAACTCAAAATATGAACACCGTCAGTCGATTTACGCAGTATATTATCACCAATCAATTGTGGATTACATTGATAATTACGGATTAGAAAAATAGGCTATTGTCACACAGCCGGTCATTATGGTGGCCGGAAGAGGAAGAGCACACAGAATAATAAAGTAACACTTAAAAGTGTTGTCAGCATTAAAATATAGCATATTCAAGGAATACACACGATCAATCTATCAATCTAACACTAAACAGCGTCAAGGAACATGAACAATAAATTTTGCGCAGTATCAAAAATAATTGCAACTAAAAATGTGTTAAATAATAATAATAATAATAAAAGATGATAATAAACACTTACATACAGGCACATACATTGCCTCTGGCCCCACCCTGGGATACCCTGTGTCGTGGGCACCAGAAACAACGACGTCACAAACATGTAAACATACAAGACATGGGATTTTTTTTTGTCCCCAGCCGGGATTCGAACCCGGGATCTCTCGCATGGTAGTCAGATGCACTAACCACTGCGCCACAGAGGTCTTCAATTCTAGAAAAAGTACACAGACTTCGACGAAAATTGAACATTATATTCCAGTAATTAAAGGTGGTTTTACTTTCTCACTTTCGGATTGCTTTCCTTGTTCATGTCATTACAAATTTAATTTCTATTAAATTAAATACAATGGAAATACTACTTACCGATGGAATGTTACGGCATGATCGCGATCGGTACATTTTGGTCCCCAACTTTTATTTTTGCACTTTTAGGGAGTGGTCAGATAGCGAATGGATATTAATAAAAGAGCAACTGGGTGTACGTGTGTTTAATTCACTATTTAGACAACCACTGATCGGCGCTCGAACGCCGAACAATATACGTAAGCAATTATACAATGTGTCCCTACAGTAGCCCCCTTTTAAAAAAAAAAAAAAAAAAAGGTATTTCACATTTTCTTACTACACAAATTTATTGAGCAAAAAAAATAGAATCTAAATGCTGACATGTAGTAACATTATGACATAATAATATGATTGAAGACAAAAACAAGGTGTTTAATTTAAACTTTTACCTGCTCATATAAAACATAACACAATTAACACATTACAGCACTGGTAGTTACATTAATACGTTTCAGCGCTACGTTGAGCCGTTTGCGGTGCGGTGTGCACTTTAATCACAGGTTGAGTCCAAGCTGCACCAGCGGCCGCTTCCTTACGGAACCAGTTGAGCACTCGTTTTTTACAATGGTTCCTCACAGTGAATGCTATGTATATTACGAACAATATTCCGATCACTAGTAGAGATATTTCCATTACATTAAGTTTGTGCTCCATCGCTTCATTATTTACAGTTTGAGCTATAGCAACGTTATTTTGCTGAGGTTTACTTTAATTCCAACCCATGGTTGATTATTCCAATTCGTTACGCAGTACAATTCTCTTGTTAGATTTCTATTGAAATAATTAAGTTTACAAAATTACACTTGTTATAAGTAACTAAAATCACTACTTAGCAGTTCAAAGTCTCTTGTCCAATATTGACCATGCACTTTACTAACCTACATTTTTAAAATTAACACAACATGTAATACACAAAAATATAATGTTTTGTTGAGACGTATCTGTGTCGTCGAAATTGTTTACAGTTCCGATTTAGGTATCTTACTTACTAACAATTTTATTATAAGACAACTCGCCACTCTACGTGCCTTGCAATAGAGCGTAGTTTGCTACAAAAATCTTATCGGTCTCTTGACCGTCCTACCTGTGCGCGTGGTACAAGTCACACGCTTATCGCTAATTGTGGTTTTACTCACATTCGGGGACAAATAAGGTTTGCCTAAACTAGGACTAAGCTTATTACTATCCTTAACTAAAATTGATGTCGGTTGGTGTCGTGGCGTGACATTATCACCAATAAAGTAAGCTGGTTTTAGTCGATCGATCGATATTTTTACTTGCCTACCAGGCATTTGAATGTCAAAACACTTATCAGACCTTCCTAAAACGAGGAAAGGTCCGTCATAAGGGGGTTGCAACGACTTCTTCACCAGATCCACTCGCACAAAAACGTGCGAACAAGTATTTAAATCAGGGTGAATAAAAATATGTCTAGTATCCCGTTGCTTACTCGGTCTAGGTTTTAATTCCCTAATATGCTCCCTAAGCTTATCTACATAATCATGAGAGTCGCTAACGCTTGTGCGTGTAGTATCAAAGAAATCGCCAGGTAATCTTAGAGTTTTACCGAAGGTCAACTCCGCTGCACTTACACCAGTGTCGCTGCGCGGCGCTGCTCTTAATCCAAACATGACGGACGGCAACTCCTCTATCCACGTTCCTGTATCAACTCGCGCCATTAGCGCGGCCTTTAACGAACGATGCCACCGTTCGACGACACCATTACTTTGGGGATGATAGGGGGTCGTGCGTATTTTTTCTACACCAAGGTACTTTAACAATTCAGTAAAAAGAGAACTTTCAAACTGCCTACCTTGATCCGTCGTAATTTTCACCGGGCACCCGTATCGCGTAATCCATCCCTCGTACAGTAACTCCGCTGCTGTTGCAGCGTAGATGTCTTTCATGGGAAATGCCTCTGGCCACCCTGTAGCCCTGTCAACACATGTCAAAAGGTACCTAAATCCATCTGCGGTTGTAGGCAGAGGGCCTACAATGTCCACGTGCAAATGTTCAAAACGGCCACATGACTCGAACTGTCCTAATCCTGACACGGTATGACGTATGACTTTAGATTTTTGACAATTTATACAGGTTTTGGTCAATTTCCCTACGTCTGTATTCATATTAGGCCAAAAATATTTGGATGATACCAGTTTCCTAGTCGTCCGTATACCTGGATGAGATAAATTATGCACAGCCTCAACAGCTTTTTTCCTGAATTCTTCGGGTAAGTAAGGTCGAGCTGTACCTGTGGAGATCTCACATGTAATTTCTTTCTCACAGTAAGGCAGTACGAGGTTCCTAAACTGTAAACATCCGTTGCTTGAAGATAGTAATGTGACAAGCTCGCTGTCCGTCGTCTGCGCCTTTGCTAATTCCGCGAAATTAATAGTCGTGGGACACGATATTGTTTCCACTCGCGATAGCGCATCGGCAACGACGTTATCGCTACCATGTACATATCTAATGTCTGTGGTGAACTCACTAATAAACATTAAATGCCTAACCCGTCTCGGTGTCTCCTTTTCACTAGGTTTTTTTGAAAAAGCATACACAAGTGGTTGGTGGTCTGTGTAAACCGTAAAAGGTCGGCCTTCTACCATGTACCTGAAATGTTGAATTGCTAAGTAAACTGCTAACAACTCTCTGTCATAAGTACTGTACTTCTGTTGTGTTTCACTAAGGTTTTTAGAAAAATAACCCAAAGGCTTCCAGTGTCCGTTGACCTTTGATTGCAAAGCCGCTCCCACGCATTCATTGGACGCATCTGCCATAATTGCTAATTCAGCGTTAGGTACCGGGTAATGCAACGCTGTGGCGTTCTGTAGACTAGACTTACATTTCTCGAATGCTGCGTCGGCACGATCCGTCCAGTGGATGAGTGACTTGTCCCTCTTTTTAGCGTTCTTTAAATATTTATTTAGCTCGGCTTGGTACTCGGCTGCTTTTGGCAAACTAGCCCTGTAGAAATTTAACATTCCTAGAAAACGTCTAAGTTGCTCTACAGTAGTAGGTTTAGGATAGTCTAAGATCGCTTGAACTTTATGTTTTAAGGGAGAAATTCCTAATGTTGATACCTCATAACCAGTGATCGAATAATCGGATGCATATTTACCTAAAGTTGAGGTGTTGGCTGTTATGGAATGCACTTTTGTATCGAAAAAATCCCGGGATTCCGGAATCGACGAATACAGTGTTTTGGTTATAGAATTAAGTCGGGTGAATACATATACTTGCGTTCAGGTGTTTGCTAATATGGAATGCACTTTTGTATCGATCGTAAAAAATCAAGCGATTTCAGAATTATCGTTTAGTGCTTTCCGACTATAGATCGGGTGCTGGCTAATGTTATAAAGTTAATTGCCAAACTGTCATTGCAAACGTCAAGATAAGTAATTTTCTTTCTTCACTCTACATAGCGACAAACAACTCGGTACCTTGAATTTCTATAAAAAAAATATCATTTTTTATTATATTAACACGGCGAAAGTAAGTAGCATCCGTAAGAGGGCTGGTAAACATTTCATAAATATATAATATAACATAATTTGTCATCTTACTCGCACTTATAAGTGAGTGAGCGAGACAGCAAATTATACCTGCTTGTGCACAGGTAGCGCCCCAAAAACAGTTCCTTTTGTTAATTTTATCACATTCGTCGCTTTGCGTGCCATACGTTCGGGTACTTTTTGTGTGTTTTCTGTATTTTCGGACTACTTGGCTATTCTACAACGGTTATTGATTTGCATTGTGATACGGATTTTGGTTTTACATGAGACGACGACTTTGCTACAAATTTTGGAACCTGATTTACTCTGCGCTGGGACTTGGACATCTTGTCTCTTTTATTTACAAGGTAAGGATTATTTATTTTTACAAAATATATTAAATGTCATTGTACTTATATTTGCAAAAATGTGAAGATTTTGACTATAGTGAGAGATTCCCTCGTTCGACCAGTGTGTGTGTGGCCTAAGACACACAACATTTTTGTATTACATTTGAACACCGTATTCTGCAACTGTTGCCGAAACCGTGTTGCGATACAAATATGCCCTAATCTTGATGTAAAAAGGCGTGATACAACAAATAGTATTTAATGTTTATGTCTATTAATTTATTTTTATAAATGTATTATTAAAGATTGCATTTAGTACCTCGAGTTAAAAAAGTCAGTTGTATCTACCAATACATCGTGTCATGTAATTTTTGTATGGAGGTTCCAAGTCAGTATTGAAACCAATCGATTAGATGATTATTTGGCTGAATCTGAGCTACCTCGGTAGAGTGTCAAGTTGACCTGTTTAATTGACATGCAAGTACCTGTTTAAGTTTTTCATTTATGCCCCTATTAGAGCAGTGTAACTTAAAAAGCCCTTTACAGCCGTGAAAAAAGATTAACTATTTAAAAAATGTCTTTACCGTTACTTTTGTACAGATTATCGCTTTTACTGAAAAAATAAGCCGAAAAATAAAACGAATGATCTTTCTTGCTTCACAAACATAATGGCTGATTCAACTCAAAGAGAAGACATAGCTCAGTCATGGATAAGAAATTACCCAGAGATGTTTTACGACTCGGCAAGTGGAACTATAGTGTGCACGAAATGTGAAAAACATTTAAATGCAAAGAAGACTATTTTGAATCGGCATCTCAAATCACAAAAACATCGCGAGATTCAAAAATCAACACCAAATGATTTTTATTTTGATTTAGTTAATTTTCTTATTATGTGTAACATACCGTGGTCAAAAGTTGAAAACCCCATTTTTCGTAGTTTTTTTGAAAAATACATTTGCAAATGTAACAACCAAGATAGGGCTATTCCAAGTGAGAATTTGTTGAGAACAAAATATGTGACTCAAGTTTATGAAAGCAAAATAAAACGTGTTCATAGTGACGTACAAAACAATAAATTATGGATATCATTAGACGAAACTACTGATTTTCTGGGCCGATATGTGGTACATTTTTTAGTTAAACCGTTAAGTGAAAACGTATCGGGACGAATTCATATGTTAACTTGCAAAACTTTAGACGTAGTTAACGGTCATTCAGTGTCTGAGTTTGTAATACAATGTTTAAAAAACTTATGGGGAGATCAATTTAACAGTAAAGTGCAGGACGTCTTAATATTATGTACCGATAGCGTAGCGTATATGTTACTGGCTGGAAAAATATTAAAAAATACATTTCTAAATATGAAACACTTTACATGTTTAGCGCACGCCTTGCACAGGTTAACTGAGACTATACGTTTAAGCTATAGTGATGTAGACACTTTAATTAACAATGTTAAGAAAATATTTTTAAAATCTCCCAACAGGGTACGAATTTTTAAGGAGCTGCATCCAAATTTACCTTTGCCTCCAGAGCCAGTTATTACTAGGTGGGGAACATGGTTAAAGGCGGCATTTTACTATGCTAAACACTTAGACAAAATAACAAATGTTCTAGGTTTATTAGATAGCAATGAAGCCATCTCTATTAGAAATGCTAAGGAAGTATTAACAAAACCTAATTTAAAGAAAGATTTGGAGTATATATACGAGTATTTCGAAATTTTCGATATTGCAATTGTAAAAATAGAAAGACGCGACCTTAATATAACTGAAACATTTGAAATATTTGACGATGTAAGATCATTGTAAACCAGACATCAAATAATATATTAATCAACAAAATGGAGCAACTTATGGATAGAAACCCTGATTTTGATTTCCTTAGGTCAATAAGTGAAAATATTACTCAAGACAGTGGCGCTAGTATTTACAAATTTGCGCCACTTACATCTGTAGATGTGGAGAGATCTTTTTCGTTATATAAGTGGATCCTGAATGTCAAAAGAAATAGGCTAAAAATTGATAATCTCGAGAAAATTATAATTATTTACTACAATTCTCTGAATGAAACAGAAGTTACCAGTTCAGATTTAGAACAGTCACTGAAATCTGACGTAACACCATCATGTTCAACACAGACAGACAGAGAAATATTAACGTCAGATTTCAGTGACCAAATTATAGTTATAGATAGTGATTAAAGTTGTTACACATATGGTACTTAATTTAAATAATTATATTATTAATAATTATGTATATTTTAATTATTTCAACATCTATTTTTTTTATCCTGTAAATGTACAATAAAGTATTATTTTATAGTAACGTTTTTTTTTAACTAACACACTACTTTTCCTGTTACACCTTACATACACACACATACATACTTGCATCGGAGGCTAAAATAAACTTTAAACAAAGACACATATAAATAATTATGTAATACCAGAGTCCCGGGTTTTTTAAATTCATAATACTACACACTAAATAAGTCGTCTCCATGCTACGTATGCGATTAGTTTTGCATTCCCGAATTTTCTGAAATCCCGGGATTTATATTTAAAAAATATGTTTTAAGAAGCCGCTTCCATAATTTCTGAGCCAAAAAATAACTTTAGGTAAATATGCATCCGATTATTCGATCACTGCTCATAACCCAAAAATTCTACTCTATATTTACCAAATTCACATTTTGACAAATTTATAGTAATTCCGTACTTGCTCAGCCTCTCGAAGATCAAGTTCAGGTGTCGCTCATGCTGTAATTCCGATTCGCTGGCTATCAAGACATCGTCGATGTAACAAAAATGAAAACCATTTCCATTTTCCTCAGCCTCAAGACCTTGAAAAACAGAGTTATTTATAAATCTCTGAAAAGTCTGTGCTGCGTTGCACAATCCGAAACTCATACGCGTGAACTCGTATAAACCGAAAGGTGTTGTTATAGCGGTTTTTTCTACATCCTCAGGGGCAACCAGTATATTATGATACGCCCTGTTAAGGTCAAGCCGGGTAAAAAATTTCTTGCCGCTGAGTATGTAGGTAAAATCGTGTAGGCGTGGAATAGGATACCTGTCCGGCTTAGTAACCGCATTTAAGGCCCTGTAATCACCACAAGGACGTAATTCCCCGTCTTTTTTGGGTACTACATGAAGAGGACTGGACCAGGCGCTTTTGGACGGCCTGCATATTCCTAACTCCTGCATACGTCTGAATTCTTCCTTCACCTTAACATACCTTTCCGGTGCTAAAGGTCTAGCCCGAGCAAAAATTGGTGGACCAGTAGTCTCTATATGATGTTCTATTGAATGGGGAGGCTTCTCCTTAAATGTCAAGGGTTTAGTAATTTCTGGGTATTTTGTTAGTAACTTGCGAAAAACATTGCCTTCATCGACCGTGGTTAATGATGGTTCACTCCACGACACAACCGACCCAATTACACTAAGACTTGTTGTCTGGTCTAATAATTTACGGCCACTTAAATCTACTATCAACTTATGGTGTAACAAAAAGTCCGCGCCGATAATCGGCTGTTTTACATCAGCAATAATGAATGACCAAGTATACGGCCTTCTAAGTTTAAAATCTACCGATAAAGTTTTTGTACCATATGTTTGAATTTTAGTCCCATTTGCCGCATACAAATTATATTTATCACAAGGCGTTTTACGCGAAAGTTTATTCACTGGTAAAACAGAAACGTTGGCCCCAGTATCTATCAAAAAACGCATACCTGTATTTCTGTCACAAACTATGAGGCGGTTATTTTCCATGCAGTTGCCCGCCGTTGGCTGCACCTCTAGTTTTCCGCTGGTGCCGCCTTAGGATTCCAACTGCAGGGTTTCACGCACTTGACCGCATTTTCCCTGTAGCGATAATGGTAGAAGCACAACCAATTCGGGTCTTGCCTCTTGCTCACGAACGACCTTGATCTGCCACGGGATGCCGAGTTGCTTCTTGGACGAGTATCCTGGCGACTGGAGCTCTCCCAACGTACGCGTGGTCTGGACCTGCCCAGTTCTATGTCCTTCAACCTGTTGTTGATTTTAGCCAACTCTCCGACGAGTGTTTCCGTCGTACAAGCAGTTTTCGAAGAGCGTACTTCGGCTACGTGTGATGAGCTACTTTCCGTGCTCTCCATCACTTTATCTGCCACTGCCGCCAGGACGGTGAGATCCTTCGATTCCGTCACTGCGAGGATAGCTCGAACGGATGCTGGCAAATGTGATTGCCACAGGAGCTTCAGCGTGTCGTCAGGAACTTTTTCGCGGGCTAGATCTCGCATGCGCCTTAATAGCTGAGACGGGCGCTGGTCGCCCAACTCCATTTCTCCTATTAACTTCTGCACCTGCCTGTTCGCCGACTCCTCGAATATAGCGAGAAGCCTTCCCTTGAGTGTGTCGTACTTGTTGGCTTCAGGTGGGTTTGTCAGGATGTCCGTGAGCTGGATAATAACATCCTTATCCAGCTTTGTGATGACCAAGTCATATCGAGCCAAGTCGCTGAGCTTCTGAGCATTGATGGTCGCCTCAAGTCTGATGAACCAAACTCTCGGTTGATCCTGCCAAAAGTTGGGTACTCTTGACGCCAGCGTGATCTGCTCCATGGCCACCGCCTGTGGATCCGGTCGTAGTGGTGGTTTAGATGCCTCCGGCACAGCATGATTCCCTTGCTGGTTCATTTTTCAGATAATTTTTTCTTCGCGATATGTTGATCCAAAAATGACACTGTTTTCCGCCGCACGAGCAAAAAAGTTCCGTCACCGCACTATACAGTTCACGTATGCATTCGCGTGGACCCGCACACACCCAGTGCAATAGTGTTCGATTGGGGTCACCACTTTAGGGAGTGGTCAGATAGCGAATGGATATTAATAAAAGAGCAACTGGGTGTACGTGTGTTTAATTCACTATTTAGATAACCACTGATCGGCGCTCGAACGCCGAACAATATACGTAAGCAATTATACAATGTGTCCCTACACACTCTTAACACAGCACAATAAGGCATTTTAGTAGAGTTTTCACAATTGTTTTCTTTACTAGAAGCGCACGGCAACTGAGGTAAGAAAAACTGTCATAGACTACGCATAGGCAATACATTGCTAATGTGAGGCACGCGGGCACCGCCCACTTACGATTTCTACTCTTTTTTTTTTGTTCTGTGGTTTCGCCTGACTCTCCGGAATATGGGCGTAAGTTTACGCTAGTTGATTAAAAGTATATTTAAATGTAATGTGCTTTTATGAGCACCATCCTTTATTGAACAAAAAAGAATGAAATTGAACGACTGCGCGCGCCGCAGCCCTCCGTTCGCTCCACCACCAGCTTTTACTGGCAGACTGCCTTACCGTTTGTACTGACCACCTTAGCTTATGTAATGTCCTCTGGTGTACTTACACCATTTTTTATTAAACAATAAATAATAATTTTGTCTTGTAGCACCACAAGTGCCCGTGCCAGGAGCCGCGCGCGCAGGCAAGCGCCTCCCCCCGCGCGCCCGCCCCGCTCACCCCCCTCGCCTCGCCCACCTCACTGCAGTGCCACGTCTGCGCGCCGGTAATTCAGACTCATGACTCACACCCATTTTCGTATCTAAGTACGATTAATTCCCAGATTGGACCTAGTCTCGAAAAACATAGCCTAGCAAAATGAATCCCGAATCGCGTACCTAAGTACTTATCCAGTAACCCAACATTCTGTTCTGAAATGAGCTCTAGAACATTCTGGCTGAACACGGCAAAACTGACTTCCACTCCATCCTTATTGCCACTTCATTATTTTCTTAGACTATTTTTTAAGCCTCCCTTAGACCTTTATTCCTCCTTGTTCTTGGCCAAATCTCGCCACCAATTACCTCACTGCCCGCCATTTTTTTTTAATTTATTTTACAAAAACAAAAACCTTATTCAATTACACAATTACGCCAAACTGCAAAACAGTTTGTTGGCGAAGCGCTCTATCTCTGTATATAACCAACTTATTTAATACGTGTATTATTTGTATACATAAACAACATCATACATATCAATGATTCGTTTCAAGTACATTATCATGTTTTGTATGTGTTTTCCTGGCACAATAAAGAATATTCTTATCTTATCTTACATAGGTGTAGTTTTATTTTATCATTAGTTCTTTAATTTTATATTTAAGCGTGGCTTTGGTTTACTAATGTATTGCCAAAAGTCGTTTCCCAAAGTATTACTTCCCAAACTATTTTCCGCAAATTATTACTTGGCAAAAAAACATTTCTCAAAACAACTTAAAGCAAATAAACGTTTGTCTTAATAAAACTTGACGCAGTAAAATTATGCGAAATGATAATTTGACCAAATGAATCAAATGCGAAATGAAAACTTGCTAAAGTTTCATTTGGGAAATGAAACTGATGCCATAAGTTTATTGGGAAGTAAAATTTGGCGAAAAATACTTTGGCTAAACGGCGGTATCCCGTGGCTTTACATACTTTGGTTTCATCAAGCGAAAGAGGCCATGTCGCCGGTGGCCTTCGCACGACATCCATCAATTACCTACAATATGATTAACGTTACAGCGAGCAGAATCGCCCACGGAGATAATGTTCAGCCGCGTGGAGGCTTTGCAGCAGGCCATCCTGGCGGGGCAGCGTCGCTGGCTTCGCGCCCCGCCGCCGCCGCCGCCGCCGCCGCCGCCCGCCAGCCGTGACTGTTAGCCGGCCTTGCCGCCTGTAGCGACCGCTTACTTTCTCAAACAGCGGCCTGTTTCACACTTACCGCCAGGCCTGGCTGCATAATTTTCGTGGAAATGCGACATGAGATGGCCGTGGTCTTCATGCTGGTAGTCATCCGATGACCAGTTTGGGCCGCATTTACTTTGCTGCGGGTCTGACCGCCAGCGTCCCAGTCATTCACTGGTTCGGCGTGACCGCATCCACTTACTGTGCCCCACAAAGCGAAATGCGCCTTCGCAGCCCCTTAGTAGTATTTCTATCAGCATTTATCGGTGTTTGATATTATATCAATTTATAACTCTCTGTCAGTCCTAAGAAATTGTTTATGGTCAATCATAGCAAACTTTTGTACAACGAGTAAACCAAATAAGTAACTAAATAAGTAGGACGTGCTAGTGATATTGATGACTGACCGATCATTTACTGCTTATACGTTCATTTGCATACATAGGTACAGTAAGTAGGTATTTACGGGTGATTCGTCAATTTTACCAATACTGACTGTAATTATTTGTAAAGAAAAGTCTTAGGTTTTGTATCAATAGGTTTTAACATTGTTATTTATTAGTGATTACTTTAAAGACTTGTATTTTTATTAATGCATTTATTAATTTTAATTTGTAACAGTATTGTTACACTAGTCCGCTACGTAGACGTTTTTATTAATTTATTAATTTTGAAATAAACTTGTTTTGTATTTTAATTTTGTTGCTTGTTTAAATAAAAAAAAAACCTTTATAAAAACACAGTTTATTTCGGTCACAGACGTCACAAAACATTATTATAAAAATAACTCCTGCATAGGTAATACGAGGACGCAAATCACGCGTCAAATAGTTGGCGCTAAAATGACAGGATTGGAGAGTTAAACTGTTCAATTCTGACATTTTAGTGTCACAAAACGCGCGGACTCTCGCGTCGTCATTCCATCTAGACTGCATACTTGCATTCACAATATTAAAACTATAATTTATACTAGATGCTTAAAAATATAAGGTGTTAATCCTACCTACCTAAACTTTTTGATCAGTGTTTTTGATTTGGTGCTTACTCAGAAATTTCGATGACATTATGTTACCCCACACTAATGTACTTTTTAAACTACTTTAAAGAAATTTCACAAGAAAGCGGGAAAGAGGAACTACAGTAATAAAACACAGCCCTGGATGTTCCCGACTCCCCGTCCACGTGAAACATTTATCACAAATTACCTACTATTGAATTAAAGCTCTGTAACAACTGGACAAACTATGTACGTGATTTACCTGTAAACGGTGGTAATGTGAGATGAGCCAGCAATTGGAACTACCTAAAAGCGTTATAACTACAGGAAAACGTTCTTTCAAGACCAAACACAATAAATCCACAGGTTTTGGCAATGGTTAATCAGAACAAAAAGTAACAGCTGTTTCGATACGATTCAAATTACTTTGCTGAACATTTCGTTAAGCAATCACAGTCAACATCAGACCTGCAGGTAACTGGCTGAGAATGTGAATGCGGGACACAAGGCAAACATGACTGCGGAATTTGTAGTAATTTGGAGCCAATAGTGTCCCGCTTATTTAACAAAGGTTACCAGTCTAATTAGCTAACAGATTTTAGTAACAATTGGACGAAAGTAGACGCTGATATTAACCTTCTCAGGCCATATTCTAAACATAACAATGGTTTCAATGGTTATTTTCACGACTGAGGAGGCTTGTCTTACGTGGAGCAAGCTGCCTCGCTTGCTAAATTTTTTTTTAGTGATTGATATAAGTCTGCTTTTGATAAATTTGGTCTGAAAGTACGATACACAATTAAATTACGGACATTGAACATTTACATACAGGCACATACATTTCTTCTGGCCCCACACTAGGATACCCTGTGTCGTGGGAACCAGAAACAGCGACGTCACAAACATGTAAACATCCAAGACCTGGGGTTCTTTTTTTTGTCCCCAGCCGGGACTCGAACCCGGGACCTCTCGCATGGTAGGTAGTTTCACTAACCACTACGCCACAGACATCGTAATATATTTTTGTTTTCCTAAACGTAGTTTTTAATACAGAAAAGTGTTATCCAAAATTATTCATATTGAAATCAACTTTTCTCAATCAGAAACTTATTACAGGATAACTTAAATATGCCACGACAATCCGCAATTTAATAGTCAATTAAATTATCAGAATCATCTTCATAAACCCATTATGTCCCCACCGAGGCGGGTCTCTTCCCTGAGGAAGGTATAGGCCATACTCCACCACGAGGGTCTAATCCGGATTGATTCGGATTGCAACTCTCAGAATGCGTTCATCGAAAGTAAACTCATTTTACCACGATGGCCAAAGATGTTAAATTGTGCGAGCGAGACAGCATAGTCTACGTAAAAGTGGCTTTAAACACAAGAGTTTCTTAAAACACGAAACTTCAAACGCGATTTTCTCGAAATCAATTATTTTCCCTTGAGGTCCCTTTTTGGTCAACCACTCACATATGGACCGAGTGCCCCGAAAGGGTATTTCCGCATTCATATTCTTAACTTTCGTGTTTCTATAGGTTTCAATTCGTGCTCGGCTCACAAAAAAAATCATAAAAAAATAACTACGGCACCTAAAAATATTCTGGTTAACCAAAACAAAGCTAATACCACAGATTAAAAAAAAAAAAAAAATAACGGTTTCCAATCCCTCCTGGTCCCTTTTTGGTCAACCACTCACATATTATCAAAATTACAAATATAATACACCATTAACATGCTATCCGACGAGAACCGGGATAAGATGCATAGAGTGGAGTTTTTTTTCGCTATCTTTTTTCCACTATATTCGGCCCCAACATTCGGCAGCGCCTAACATTATAAGTACATTGACATTCAACAAACAGAATGGAAATTCTTTACGTTAAAATAAATTTCCGGTTTCTGAACCGAGGCCACGTCGCATGTGGTGTGTTTGCCCCTGCTGCATGATACCAAGATAATAAGTTTCATCTTCCTTGCACGCAGCGTCAAATAGCTTTGAGCAGTGCAAGGAAATCGTTTAAAACCTGGTCTCTGCAGACTCCGGGATTTAGGAGTAGGCGTGTGTCGTTACAAGTTTTTCACGAAACGTAACGTAACGAGCTACGATGAGCGCGTCACCAGTTTTCGTAACGCGTGATTTTAGTAACTAGTTTTTTTTGAGACTGCGTTGCAGTCACGCCTGTAATTGTGAAACGCTATACGAAACCTGGTGAAGGTTTAGTTTCACAGTCACAACAGGCGTCCTGTGACTGCAACGCAGTGTCGCGGCGCAGCTTGGACGTTACTTAAATCAAACTAAGTCATTATTTTCAATAAAGTAACATACTGTCACAAACCAACTTCCCTTCATACTTTATTCAGGCTTAAGATTGACTGCGTTAAGATGTCTCTTAATTATTATTTTAATAACTGTAATTAACAAAAAACCTATTCGGTAGGTATTATTAATTAATGCAGGCGTATTTAGAAGTGATTTGATTATACTATTTGCTTTGCTTTTTTATTCGTTTTTTTCTGTATTTACACTTATACAGGGTGTCCCAAAACTCAACGTCAAGCCGGAACCGGGTGAAAAGGCAAGTCATACTGGTTATCAGAAATATAAAAAAAAATTGCGTAAAAAAAATTTCAGGCATTTAAAAAAAATTGAAAAATCCTTTTGGCACAAATCTTTACTTTCTCCAATTTTTTTTTGTTTTGTATCTCTGAATAACGCTTCTTTAAACTGTAAACAAAATTTCAAAACCAGTTGCTCCAGCTTGGAAGAAAAAGAGACTTTTAAAAAAGAAATAACTTAAAAAAATTGCCCATTTTTAATTTTACTTTTAGTTTTCATTGTTTGTTAAATTTCTTGAATAAATAATAATAAAAAACTTTATTGTAATTAAAATGAAAAAATCGATTTTTTTTATATATTTATTTTTTTATATATTTTTTTCTAATAACCAGTATGACTTGCCTTTTCACCCGGAACCGGCTTGACGTTGAGTTTTGGGACACCCTGTATAATACACTAAAATACACTGACTACCTTACTTTCAACAACAGAGCAAAACTTATATTTATGCACTTATGTTCGCAATCTCAATAAGCATCAACCAAAAAAAACAAAATAATGCAATTTGTGACACTCGCTTCCTTCCTTCGCGCCTAATGTCCAAGAAGTCAAACGGACTTAGCTACTATAAACAAAGACCGGTCTGTAGTCTCTAAACACAAAGCCATACGTACGAAAATTCAAAAACTATTCACATTGTGTTCAGATTTCTATCGAGTCACTTGCTCGCGGTCATTCGGAAAATTTCGGGTCGCCTTCGGGTCGCCTCGATCGGGAGATAACTCGCAGTCGCTAGGCAGAGTAGGCAAGGCAGGCACCGATGACATAGCTTAAAAATGAGACAGATATACTGTGACGCAGGCAACCCGTGCGATTTAAATAGCTAGATGCAAGAACGGGGTTGCGTACAAATGAGTTGTCTACTTGAATGCATGGGTTGCTAAATACGTGAATGTATGAAACCGTATATGTAGCGGAAATAGCTTTTGCATACTTACAAAAATCACTGGTTACAAAAATCACTTGTTAGTCGTTTCACTTGTAACTAGTGACACGTTACGGGCCTCGTAGCTAGTTACTGTAAAAGGTGACGTGAAATAACGCTCACGGCTATTCAGGAGTGAGTTGATGTACTGAATGTATGTACAAAAGCGAGAAGGCGCTACTCGATAGGAAGATAAAAACGTTAATCGCGGCGTCGTGTGGCCGGGGTCGGTCACGCGTGTTGGGTCTATGAATCGGCTCATCACGCGCCGGGTGCGGCATCAGTAGTCAGTGTGTCGGAGTCCCAAGGTGTCAAGGTCCAGTGTGTCGATGCGGGGCGGGCGGGGGCGCTCACTTGGTCCAGCCGCGCCACAGCGGGGCGGGCGGGGCGGTACGGGGCGGGCGGGGCGGTACGGGGCGGGCGGGGGCGCTCACTTGGTCCAGCCGCGCCACAGCGGGGCGGGCGGGGCGGTACGGGGCGGGCGGGGCGGTACGGGGCGGGCGGGGGCGCTCACTTGGTCCAGCCGCGCCACAGCGGGGCGGGCGGGGCGGTACGGGGCGGGCGGGGCGGTACGGGGCGGGCGGGGGCGCTCACTTGGTCCAGCCGCGCCACAGCGGGGCGGGCGGGGAGGTGCGGGGCGGGCGGGGGCGCTCACTTGGTCCAGCCGCGCCACAGCGGGGCGGGCGGGGAGGTGCGGGGCGGGCGGGGGCGCTCACTTGGTCCAGCCGCGCCACAGCGGGGCGGGCGGGGAGGTGCGGGGCGGGCGGGGGCGCTCACTTGGTCCAGCCGCGCCACAGCGGGGCGGGCGGGGCTGTGCGGGGCGGGCGGGGGCGCTCACTTGGTCCAGCCGCGCCACAGCGGGGCGGGCGGGGCTGTGCGGGGCGGGCGGGGGCGCTCACTTGGTCCAGCCGCGCCACAGCGAGGCGAGTGAGGCGAGCGAGGTGGCCAGCGACGCGGCCGGCGCCGCCTCCGGGCTCGCGCCCGCCTGCTCCATCTGCCGGCGGGTGCTGCCGTTAGCGAGGATTACGGAAGAAAGACTGAAGGAACAAATATATCGCCCGAATGTAGGTAAGAACAAGGGCCGGTGAGGGACCTCCTAGGCAGACTTCGACCAAAGAGGTGGTATTTTCACAAAGCCCAAGATAAAAATACCCAAAACGATGAAGTGAAAGTGATTTGTCAGAATAGGCTATTTGACAGTGTGCAAAAAACAGTATTACGTATAAATTACGCGCCTTAAACCAAAAACAATTTATGATTTGTAAAAAAAACACAAGATAAAATTTGATAATTATGTATCTGCAGCCATTGTATCGAAAACGGCCTGGACTGGCAGATTCTATGATGACGTCACATGCCAGTAAAATGGCGTCTGTCATTCATTCTTTCTTACGTTCATTGGTTGGTTTACTGGCAAGTGACGTCATAATTCCTGTGCGACGCCATATTGCCTAAGATAGCGTTTTGGCGGCGTATTTCAAAAGTAAAATTTCGTTTGCCTTTTTTTGGATGAACTTTCTGAGGACTCCATGAACACCAACAAACAATATGAGATGGCTTTCAGAAATCGGTCAAATATCGGCCTATTGGGGAAGTGGCAGTCCCTGGTAGAGACCAGACATGCTACTTGCCTCGAGCGGTAGGCAGAGGCCTACCCCTCTCGAATACAGGCGTGAGTTTACGTATGTATGTAGGTAGATGGGTAGACAGAAGTAGAGTGGGAGCGTCTCCGCTCTTCACACGTTCTCACAAACAACAAAAGAGCGTCCCGTCCGCTTCAAATGCTTGAAACTCGTACGAGCGCCGGGCCGCGCGACTACGCCGCTCGAAGGCGCGACCGCGCCGCTATTTAAATAAATCGTTATGCACAATTGCTTGTAATTTGGTGGTGTAGCGGCCGGGCCGCTCGGTCGCGCGGACGCATATAATTAGAGCCTTATTGTCGGTCCAACGGTTTATTTAACTTTTGACAGCTCAATTTAGTGATGTTCTATGAAGTTGCCGATTCGATTTTTATGATATAATCGATTTAAGTTACGTTAAAGTTTTAATCGATTCGTTGCATTGCTATTTTATTTTCATAGTTTGAGCGAGATGAACTTAAAAATTACCCAACGGGTTGTCACAATTATTTTCTACTTATTTTATTAATAAAACTAATTTCTTATAGTATAGATCTTTGTAATAAGGTTTATATTTTTTATTGTCTTCGATACATCAATCTACTCGTTAAAATATCGTAGCAAAATACGTCGCATCACTAATGTGAAAAAATAAAGGTGTCCATAATGTGGTACATTTTTCGAATGTGATTTCCTGTCAAATAAATAAGATACTTCATGGGTGTGCATCTGTCAAAAGTTAAATAAATCATTGGACCGATTTTAGTTACCTCCTCGTGGTCGGGCCAGCTGAGGTGCTCGGGCGGGTCGTCGGGCGCGGCGGCGGCGGCGGCGGCGGCGGGCCAGGCGGCCGCCCACGCCGCGCCCGCGCCCGCCAGCGCCGCGCCCGTCCACGCCTCCACCCTGCCGGGCCGGTACACCTCGTTGTACTAAATCTGATCTAATCAATCTATTGAGTTTTTCTTTCGAAGCTGCAGTGAGTTTGAGCGGGCGACAGGCTGTGCCGACGGGAGACGGCGTGATGAGGTAGGACAAAGTCGCAGTAGTTCCATTGCTGTACGTACGGATGAATAGAACTAGCGCGAAAAAAAAGTCGCAGTAGCTACATCATGGAACTCGGCAATGGAACTACTGCGAATGATTGCAATAGGTATATGTAGTGTATAAAGATCTCGTGTCTATGTTTTGAACTAAAACTTTCGTAACCCAGATAGCATTTTTTGGTAGCCGTTACGAAACAATGTCGACACTAAAAAGACGACACAGTAACATTTTTGGTCGCTGTTACGACATTGTTTCGGTCGCTGCGACTAAAGTGGGGCACTTCTCGACACAGTAACATTTGGTTTTTAAGTTACGACGCCGTGTGGTAACACTGCCGACTATTTCAGAAATCATTCGTTCATTCGTCAATTCCGTTCATTCTTTGCAACCTTTATTTAAGAAACAACTAAAATGTCAAAGAAAACTCTGTGCAATATGGAGACAAATTGAAAGGTTCGCCATATTATTTTGACAGCGTCAGTTTATTTTTGAAGTTAATTAGTTTTAGACGTCTATTACTATTGTGATAATAGTGGGAAAAGAAATTTGTCGTGTTATGTAACCAAATACGTTGAAAATCATCAATGGGTCATCACGTAATTGCAATTTAATCAGTTTATTGAAATGTTTGGGTTTACACTACAAGTTTTGTTCATTCTCCAGACCTTTCAGTTTAATCAAACTGTACTCTTTTTATGCTAAAATGATCCATTAACTTACAAAAACATTTGTTTTCATAGTCAAATTATTCTAATCGTATTTGGTAACAAAGTTACGACACTGCGTCGACTTGCAGACACAAAGTTACTGAATTTACAATATGGTGTCTCTCACTTTATTGTGTCCAGCGGTTCTGAAACTGTTGACAATGCCATTCTTAATAATTAACCTCACTAAAGAGGGCTAAATTTGTAAAACTTTGCGTGCTTTCAGTTATACGTTTATAATAAACAGTATGTAACAGCCGGACAATAGGGCGCGTTGCGTACGAGTGATGATTTATTATGGAAGAATAAAAAATATGTAATAGAAAGTTTAATAACTTAATCACGTCCTTAAAGTGTTTGCCAAGCTGTCTGTTACACCGTTTACAATAGTTTTGTGACTTGTGTGCTTTCGACCAATTTGCAAAATACAACATAACTATAGTTTTTACAGGTATTACAAAACACGTGAAATGAATAGGAAACATCCAGATTTACAGTCCATCGAAGGAGAATTAGGAGAAGGATATGCTGAAGACCGTCCATTTGATATATTACCTGAAATTCATTGATATGTTTTTAATTACCTACATGTTTACTTTTACTAGACTATAAATAACCTGAAATAAAAAAAAATTATCAAATAAAGAAAAATTTGATCTGTTATACGTACCGATACTACTTACCTATCTAATATATAAAATTCTCGCGTCTTTACTCACCGTGTTAGTGCGCATACTCCTCCGAAACGGCTTGGCCGATTTTAATGAAATTATATATATTATAATAATCGGTGAATAGCTTGTTATCTATTTTTCATAGCCTTAATTGAAAAAAAATAGCAGATCAACAAGTTTGCCGGTGCAGCTAGTCTAGATATACCTACTATATTATGAAGAAGAAAGATTTGTATTTTTGTGTGTGTGTGTGTGTGTGTGTTTGTAATAAATAGGCTTTGAAACTACTGGGCCGATTTAAAAAAATCTTTCACCATTAGAAAGCTACATTCTTTGTGAGTAGGCTATTTTGGATTTTCAAAAAGTTTAGGGTTCCGTATGAAGTCTCGAATAATTATTTTTTTACACTAGTAATTACAATACAATACAATAGTAAATTACTACCCCGGGAATTTTCCACGGAACTAATAAAGCTATTTCCACGGAAATGTTTTTGCCACCCGTGCGAAGCCGGGGCGGGTCGTTAGTATATTATAAATTAAGCAATCCCTTACTTGGAGCTTCATTTTGTCTTACTAATAAATCGTTGATTTTCCTGTAGCAAGTAAGTCCGGAAATTACGATTTTTTGGCTGTTTACTCATGTTTAGTTGGCAGACAATTCAGAAATATTTGGGAACCAGGTGCAGCTGATTGATATTGCTAAGCTAATTTTGGTAAAATTTTGTTTCGGAACTATGACGTAACATTTACGAAACGGTGTGACCAAATATTATTCTAGTAACAAAGTTACCACACCGTTACAACACAGTTTACCTTTGATCCTTTGCTTGTTGAAAACTCAACGCAAAGTGTATAAAATAAAATCGACACAAACCCGTACACATCGTGTCGACTCATCGACTACAAAAAGTTACTGAAAAACTTTCTGGTCAAACTGTGTACACACTGTTACCACACATACAAACCGAAACAAACACAGTCGCATTGTTTCGAAACAATAACGGAACTTTGTAAACTTGTTACCGACTTCTTTATTTTGCGACCAAAAAATGCTATCTGGGAAGTGTATCCGAAAGAACATGAATAAGACCTCGTTGTGCTAAATCTAATCTAATCACTCTATTGTTTGCACTTAGAGTGGGTTTGAGCGGGCGACAAGCTATGCTGACGGGAGACGGCATTGTCAGTTATTGTTGTCAAACTCCTCCGAAACGGATTCACCAATTTTTTTGGGTATATTTGGTAGGTAGGTTAATTAATACGGCAAAAAATGTTTGTCGAGTTAGACGGCAATTAATAAAATTGTTTATTTTGAAACAAAAAAGTTGTAGAAAGAGACAACAATCGTTTGGTGCCAAATCTATTGTGCAATAATCTTGTACCCATCGCAAATTGGCAATTTCAAGCGCTGAGGTTAGTGAACACGCGCAAAGAAAAAATAAACAATATTCAGACATTCAAGTTTCCTCACGATGTTTTGCTTCACAGTTAAAGAGTGGAATTGTGAATTGGACTTTAGCTTCAGAAGTAAATACATAATGTTAGTATCTGAACGCAGCTATTCCCGGCTCTGCTTTGGGGTTTTACTCAGTGATTTTTCACTTCCAAAAGTTACTTCTAAGAACTTTACTGTTGAGTCTCCTTCAAGTACACTACATTGACGACTATTTACGATGGGATCATTTTAAAAAAGAAAAAAGAAAGAATACTTTTATTAGAGTAGTCACAGAAACACAACGTAGACGTACGTAATAAACAAAACACAGAAAAGTCAAGAAAACAAGAAAAATAAAACAAAGATAAAATAAAAACAAAACATCCGTTTTTAAAACCTAAGGGCTCGACACAGTAGTGCATGTTGCCCAGCCACCCTCGGCTCCAAACGCCTCAGGTTCCGTGACAACAAAAAAGGGGCTCCAACTCTGCATACTTTACATGAAGTCTAACCTAGAGAGAAAAGCCCCAGAGCGGATACTACACAGTTGCGTTCAGATGCTACACAATAAATGTTAAATTATTTTTATCGATCTCATCATCATCATCATTCATCCACAAGAAGTCCACTGCTGGGCATAGGCCTCCTCCATGGATTTCCAAAACGAACGGTTGGAAGCGGCTTGCGTCCAGCGTCTTCCTGCCTCTCGGGCGTCCTGAAGGGCATTCACCCCAAAAAGGCCCCCGGGGGGGACGGCCTCACGGCCGATATGCTGCGGTGCGGCCATCAGGGCAAGAAATGATGTATTTGTTGCCCCGATGAACGCCTGCCTCTCTCTGGGATACTTTCCCAAGGACTGGAAGGGCGCGGTAGTCAAAATCCTGCCTAAGCCACTTGGATGAGATCGTCTGTCCATCTTGTGGCTGGTCGATCGATCTCGTGTCGTGTGAAAGAGTGCGCTCACCTGCCCAGCATGGGGTCGTCTGTCTGCGCGGCGACGGCGAGCGCGTGGAGCAGCGCGGCGGCGGAGCGCGCGCGCGGCGCGGGGGGCGGGGCGCGGCCCGCGCGCAGCGCCAGCGCCACGCACGCCGCGCCAACGCGCCGCGCGCGCGCCTCCAGCGCCGGCCCCGCGCCACCGCCCCCGCCCCCGCCCCCGCCTCCGCCCCCGCCCCCGCCTGCGCTGTACTCGCTGCACACACAACACATCATCATCATCAATCCATTGTATAGGCCATACTCCACTACGGGGGGCCAAGTCCGGATTGGTGGAGGAAAATTATATACTGTTTTATAATTCGGTAGTTGACACGACCGACAATATATTATTTGATATGCTTGATTAAAACAAAAATTACAAAATATTTCGGAAAATATATCTCTTTTACACAAAAAGAGTGCTCTAAAATATGACGTCATAACCGGTACTTTTATACATAATTTCGTTTTAAAAGTAACTTACTCGACATTTCGTCAACTAACCAAATTGTCGTAATAAACTTTTTTTTGCATCGAATTAAAAGCCGGAGTTTAGAGGGGGCCTCACCCGAGCCCCAGCGGCTCCGGCAGGCGCACGTCGAGCGCCCAGGCCAGCAGCGCGCACAGCTGCGCCGCCAGCGCCAGCGCCGCGCCCGCGCGCCGCGCCGGCGACACGCTCGGCTCCACGCACGCCCCGTCCTTGTTCGCGGACACTGCCGAAAGAACACACTCGCAACTTTGATCGCTGGAAATAGTGTAATTTGCATTAATTTTACAACAAGTTACTTGAGTACATTCGCAAGGTCTGCAGAATATATAATAAAAAGTAGCGGCCCAAGGATGGATCGCTGTGGAACGCCACGACTTACTGCCTTTGGTCGTGATAGCAGATGTGCGCCGTCACTCCTCGGTAATTTACTCGTACAGACTGAGTCCAATCACTAAGGTCAAACCACTTATTTCGACATTGTAATTTATTATCGTATGAAATGGCTTTGTTTTCATTTTGTATTTTGTAACATAGTTTGAAGTTAATTTAATATGATGCTATTAATTATGATAGTAACAAAAAATTGTACACATGTTGTGGCAAAACATGCTGAACTAAATATTGTTAATTCCACCATTCTGTACACATGTTTGACAAATAAATATCTTTATCTTGATTACCTAGTCTTCATGTTGCTGTGGTTATGTAAAGTGACGTCCGAATCCAGTGTGTCTTTACGAGTAACATACATACATTCACGCCTGTATCCCAGAGGCCCCCGGCGTGCGGTAAGCGAAAGTTATCTGACAGAATTGTCGCAAGTGGCAGCCGCTGGTCTCTGATGTGGCAGTGACAGTGATGCGAAAAACTTCCATTAATAATTTTGAGTACTTTGTCCTTCCAAAGTTTCTCTCTCTCAAAGATTATTCTTATTATTATTAAATTCTTTATTGCATTTAAACACAAGTTTTTCACAAAGGCGAGCTTAATGCTACGTAGAATTTTCTTCCAAGTAACCTAGATTCAAAGAATGATTCAATGAAAGTCATTTTTATATTTTTGAATGAACAATGTAAAAAACAATTACAATTTATCTACAATGAAATCAGACATCAGAAATTGATTTCAATGCACACCCTTTACATTCTGTTTGTTGAATGTCAATGTACACCCACATATAATGTTTGCACAAATTAGGAGTCTGGTCTAGGAGGAGGCTTTAGTTATGTTTATTTAAAGAGTTGTTGTATCAAACCATGGTATCACTAGAAACCGATAGCTCGTAGAATGACATTTGATGACATTTTCCGTGCACAACATACTTCCAGTTTCATAAGCTTTGGATCTTAATAAGAGTTAATTCACCAACCCAAATAAAAAAATACTCCACCTAGGTTCAAAAATTTACCTAGTACCTAACTTAATTTTTTAGGGCAATGCCATTTAAGAGAAGAGAAACATACCCCAGCTGTGGACCTGTGAGAGATCCCCATCAGCCGGCAGCCAGGCAACCACCACATGCAGGCGCTCACGGCTCTCCACACTCGGCATAGGGCATTCTTCTGAAGAGTCCATTTGCAGAAACTCCAGGTCTTCTATACTGTCACTGAAATGCATATAATGATATCTTCCTTATGGGGTAAAACAGAGCAGTGGCTTTTTTAGGCAAAAATAAAATAATGTGCATTTCTAGTTCCATGTTATGGACCAATAAACAAAATCTCACCTTGAATCATAAGTCATGTACACAGGAAAAATATACTTTATAAGCTGCCGTATTCTGGACCGGCGCAAAGCTGAAAGTGACTCAGCATTCTCGCTGTACACCCTCACTTTGCTCTGAAGTTCAGTATCTTGCTGCTGCACGTGTTTACCCAGACTGGACACACGCTTCTGGTAGCGCGGCAGCTTCAGGCTTAGCTCTGTGTTGTATCTCTTCAGCTCTGTGAGTTCTTTTTTCTTTTCCCCTATGTTGTGTCTTCGTTGCTCTATGGCGAGCTTGATCAGCTCCACTCTGTCCCGACATTGTTTCACTTCGGTTCGCAACGAGTCCTGTTTTCCTTTGGACAGTAGAAGATTCTCACACCTGTCTTGCACATGCTTTCTGTTTGCTCTTATGCGAAGTAATTTTGCTTGTTTGTCAGCGAATCTGCAGGTAATCAGAAATTAATTTCAATATAAATAATCTATATTCCTATTCTTGAATGTCAATGTACTAATAATATTAATGTTAAACGCTGCCTTTGGGGCCAATAGTAATGGAGAAAAAGGCAGCGAAAAAAAAACTCCACTTAGACCATCTTTTCTCAAATCACCGTAAATCTAATACAAATGAATGTCCATCTACCTAAGAAGCTCAAGACTCATGAGTGTAATAAACACTTGCAATGTCAAACATTTAAAACTCTTACAAGAGTAAGACAACACAAAATGACACACGGACGGCACCCATTCATAAGCATAATGCAAGGGTCAGTCATCATCAGTCTCAACCATAATTGAGGGAGATAGGGGACCAGGCCATCACACCAACACTCGCATGGCCTTTGGTAAACTTGTGTGTTTCAGTTCTTGTCAGTTATCTATAATAAAAGCATAGTTTTTGGTTTGCAGTCACAGCAATAACAAGACAAAGGTATTTAGGAATGAATTATTGGCAGTCCCATAAATGTAAGACGCAGTAAATACCACGAGTGCGAAAAACAAATACCACGAGTAGCAAGTGCATCAGTAGTAATATGCGTCGTTAAGGCTGTGATTTAAAGACGGAGGCCGCGACCAGGCCAGACCTTGAGGTGCGTGAGTAACTGCTCGCTGAGTGGGGAGTTTATTTACCTGTCCGAGTAGGGCATGGACGAATGCTGAAAGTTCCCCGCCTTGATGCATTCCACACAGAAGAAGTTCTTCTTGATTGTGTAACAAAGCAAGCATTTCGTGTAGTGGCTCTCACTCTCGGTTGAGGAAATACGGAAGTCCCTCGGCGCTTCACTTTCAGATAAATAACTCAGGGCCATTTGAAGCTCCTTATGCTTTTGAGGCTGTTTTTCGCGAGTTTGAGTTGCAAAACAATACAAATGTCAAACAGACATTAGACAACACCTGTCTGCCATGGATGTATTGGTCTGTGCTGATGACGCTCCGTTACACTCAGTAGGTAATTCATTCCACGTTCCTTTCCAGTTGGTTTAAGGGACTTTACACACGGCGGTTCTACAACAGTGTTAATAGTGGTCCAAGCTTAAGGGGGTGATACACCATACAATTATAAATACAAATAAACTTTATTTCTCTGTCCACAAATTACTTACAATAGCTGATGTGATACAATATGGCACAATAAGAATAAGTTGTGGAAAGACTGGGTCCTAAACTAGATCAAAGATCTGTATCTTAGGATGCCAGGCCTCCCAAACACTAGGGCAACAAGGTATGGAACATACTGTAGACACAATAAGTCAAGACCACAGAGAAATTACAGAAAACAAAGATAGTATACAAATATAAAGACACAAAAACCAAATAAACGGGTAGGTACCTACTTACACTCATACACTCAGCCCTACGACTAAGTCTTGGGATCGGGTTTCAGCCACTGAGTGTATGAGTGTAGGTGTGTGTGTGTGTGTGTGTGTGTATGATGGTAAGTTAAAGTAACTGATTAGGTAGGTACGTTAGGTTTTTACTTCAATTAAGCTTTCAGTTCTGGTATAATCTAGTTCACTCAGGTACGTAAATCATTTCTGTTTCAGTTTATATTTTGTACCCATCACATATGTACCCTTTGAAATAATTTTATTCACATGTCTGGCCAAACAATTTTTTTTAAATTATATTTACTAAAAAAATCCTTTTTTTACACTTACGTACAATACGATTAAAATCAGTTAACATTTCGGCTTTTCTCGGATATCATCGCCTAAATCCGGAGACGGAAATGACACGAAATACATTGCCGCGATTTCTTTTACGTAGCATTCAATTTGAAGTATCATAAACGCAATGTATAGCACCTGCCAAGATGATTTTTTATTATTATATATTTATTTTTACAGGGCCTGTACGAAACTTTAGCCCTAACGGATGTTCGGAAAACATTTGTTACAAAAAATTCCTGCCAAGATGACATTACTAACCGGTAGACCTAAGAAATTTATTATGTAGAAGCGACATGAATTTGTCTGATCTGAGAGCTAGTCGTTTAGGTAGGTACCTTTAAAATTTTTAACACGCTGCTTTTCGAAACTCCGGTTACTTCACAAACCCAGTCCAAAATTTTAAAATATTTGATGATATTTACTTTCCCCTTTTTTTTAAACAAATAAGCTTCTTTCAATATACATTATGTACTATTTCACGAGATTGAGCAACTTTTTTTCCACTCTTTAAATTTGTTGAAGCCATCATGCATGACACATAACTATAAATTTATGTAATAAAAATTTGATAGAATCGAATATTTTCACGAATGAAATTAGCGTTCATAAACAAAAATGTATCATATACGGCATACTGTTTTTATTGACACTAGGAAGGCAGAGTGTCAAAATAGTAAATTGTTTTTCTTATTTCAATATAAAGGTTGTGTTAGTTTTGAGCTACATAGGAGGTTTTGTTGCTCATGTCGTTCTTGTATTGTATTCAATAAGACAACGAGTAATATAATTAAAGGTCATGTCTGTAAATTGATGACTCTATGCTATGTAAAAGACGAGGGATTCACGACAATTACCGAGGTTGGCCAAATTGTTAACTGATTTTAATCGTATTGTAGCTGTAATTTCCACAAATGAGTGTCTTTTTCGGATCTGTTTTTTGTTTTCTACACCTCTATACATGTGCTAATGCATACATGCCACGATTTGAATGTATGTTTTCAGGTAAGAAAATAAAGCTCATTTTTATTCTAAAAAAACTTATTTATTAATAAAATAATGGAAATAAAATGCACCTGACTTAAAAATAATGTACTACACTGGTAGTGCCCATTATTTAAAAAAAATTGTCCATTTAATTAAAAGCAGTTTTCAAAATGGTAAGACAATCATAGGTTAGCTATATCACTTAACAACGACTTACATGGTATTCAAAGTCAAAAATGGCAAAATAAGCAAATATTCGTTATTTGATTTTTTTTTACTATTTCGCTATTGTACGCATTCAAAACATCAAAAATGGGTTCTTATTTATTAGTGTATCAAGACACATTAACAAAAAAAGTTTAATATGAAATAAAAAAATTAATACTTATTAAAAAATATTATGAATTCCCCATTTTTTTATTTCTTTATTTTTTTAAATTATTATTTCAAATTTGGGTATTTGATGAGTAATTGTATGGTGTATCACCCCCTTAAGCTTGGACCACTAATAACGCTACAGCTACACCCTGTATATACATATATATACATTACATGGATTCCGTTTTCAGCCATCATGGCGTAAAGTTCAATTTTTTGTAACAAATGTTTTCCGAACATCCGTTAGGGCTAAAGTTTCGTACAGGCCCTGTAAAAATAAATATATAATAAATAAAAATATACATTACATCCCAGGATGTATAACTTGACATTATATTAAAGTATCACACACGCAACAGGTAACGTAATGTATATTTCGCTTCAGAATACCGAGTTTTTTCATTCACTTTCGATAGCGAGAGCATTTGCGATTTGCATAGGAGTGACAAAGAGACAACTATGTGGCGCGCTTTGTCACTCCTATGCAAATCGCAAACGCTCTCGCTATCGAAAGTGAATGAAAAAACTCAGAGTGCGTATACTGAGTTTTTTCATTTACTTTCGATAGCGAGAGCGTTTGTGATTTGCATAGGAGTGACAAAGAGACAACTATGTGGCGCGCTTTGTCACTCCTATGCAAATCGCAAACGCTCTCACTATCGAAAGTGAATGAACAAACTCAGTATAAGCACTCAGTATAAGAACTCAGTATAAGCACTCAGTTCGTTGGCATACGTCTCAAACGACGCACTTTCCGGCTGATAAGCAAACATTAAAAAATTAACCTTTTGTCTACTGTACCTACTAACGTTTCTTGGACTTCAAATAGATCGACAAAGCATTTTTCGTTGTATGTAGCTGAAGATAATACATGGGCCATTAAAAAAGTGCGAACCGAGTCATAAAAGTGCGAGTGAGAGTTCCGATATGCCTGATATGCCTCCTATATGTGTGAGAGAGAGGTCTGATACAAATGCTTATGACTCAGTTCGCATGTTTGTAATGGCTCAAGTAGGTAGTTATAGCAAAAAAAAACTCAATATCAATGTACCAAAATTCACTGTAGGTATACACTTTTCATAAGTGATTAGTGCAGGTGCTTAGTAATAGAAGCTATTCACACCTCGTTTACTCCTAATCACTAAGCCTGCACTGATCACTAATGAAAGTTAATATGTACAGTCGATAGCACATCATGGTATCCACCCATGCACGCTGCTCCGTTGCATTACGGGCGACTCTGCAACTAAAATGGGAAGATTGACGTGCTGTCGACTGTACAGGCCCTAATACACAATGGACGTGGGCTAAATGAGCAAGATTTATAATGTTTCAAGAAGAGCAGACTATGGCAACGCGTTCTATTTGTTTGTCGTTATTTTAAACGAATTTGCGAATTATTTAAAGACTTTATCACGCACGATAAACGATTTCTACACTCTACGGTCTCCGTCACAAAATCTGAAATGGTCTAAGTTTGAAAATAAACATGCCATCATCTAGGCTTTAATGGGATAGATCTGGCACGGCTTGGCCTGTCGCTAAAGGGGCCGCTGGAGCGCGCCAACGCCGATGCTCAATCACCTTATCTTTCCAGTTTCCACTCGCCGACGGACGACGCTGCCCGCGCTCGCCGACGCGTCGGCGGGTTACCGTCTTCATTGTTTGCAATATTTTATGGAATCGGTTGCCAAGTGCTACGTTGACTCCCTTGTCTTGTTTGCACGGAGCCGAGCAAATTATTTAGTTTATTTGTGTTATGGACAGATTAATACTTGACTACATTCAAATAGCAGATGAGATAAAATAGCATTGAGATAAAATAGATAAGATAAAATAGGCTTGGGTCTATGCCGTTAGGATTGTGTCAAGTAGCAGTCTCTGGTCTCTGTCTACCCCTCTGGGATACAGGCGCGGCTTATGTTACCTATAATGTCATGTTGATTTAATTTTTTTTTTACTCTTGATCTTTTTACTTTGGATTTAGATTAGGTTTATTGTTTACACTGATTGGACTACACAGTCTATCCCGGACACATTTCATGAAATTACAATTTCGTAGCTTAAATTATAATTCGATATACCTACATTGCATAATCGAGTCTTTCTTGTCATTGTGGCTTCGCATTGTATGTGGGTACGTCGAAATGCCATAATACACCATGAAGTGAAGGCCCAGGGTTTTACTGGTTCCTATTACAAGTAAATTGCGTAGGAAGGCTCTTTATTTGTACAGTTGTTAGTGTTTAGGAGATTAACGTTGTTTAGCCACATTAATTAGCCTAGTTTTATATTAATTTTTCATGTATGATTTATAAAAAGTTCGAGCTAAAACTATGTTGTTTTTTTTTAAATACGATACGCATTTTTTTAATTCTTATGTAGTCAGAGAGTCAGAGTCTGTGCATGGTTGCATTTTGTGTCTGACATTCTTTCACTCGCGTTTAGAAGTTAAATTTAAAATAAATCTATGGTGTTCCTAACCGTTTGTCTTTTTCTACCACCGGCCACCTATTTTGCCACTGGCAACACAAACTACCAACAAACGTTTGCCCTTTTGCTATAAATGCACAGAGTACATATAAATGGTTAGAGATCGCGACCCCCCGAGCAATTCCTGACCCCCCTAGGGGTCGTGACCGACAGATTGAAAAACACTGTATTAGAAGATAGGTCGTAGAATAATTAATTCGGCAACTTTGCCGGGTCAGTTAACTATATTAAATAACTTTGATGAAATAGATTTCGGAAAAACTATTATAGGAGTGAGATAACAACAGGGAATGATTCTAGAATATATTTTATCTTTTGATCTCCATGTTTTCCATAATTATGTCAATTGTATTACATAACCTTTTCGTGTGCAATAAAGTATAATTTAGCATATCCAGATCATAGTACTTTGCTCTTTACCTACGTACCTATACGTTTATAAGAATTCTCGGCAAGCCTTTGTGGACCTCTTGGCAAAGCAAATAGAAGCTTCGCAATGTAGGTACCTACGTACATAACTTTGACCAGATATTTCTTGTATACTATGCCTATACTATGCCCAGGCTACGACCGCTCGTAGCCTGGGCTGCGTGAGTGATCTTAAACGATCACTAAGGTTAAGCAACATACGGCGCGTTAAGTCCATGGATGGGTCACCGTCTATGACTAACGCTAGTGGCATTTTTCCGAGCAGTTCCGTGCTTCGCAAGGCACGTTAAGCAGTTGGTGCTGGCTGCCGTCGATAGATGTCAGTCGTTAAGCCAAGTCAGAGGCCTTAGGGCGGCTTGAAAACTTCTGACAGTAAGACAAGTCACTAGTCTTACAAGCCTCTACCAATCCGGACTTGGCCCCCGTGGTGGAGTATGGCCTAGGTATACCTTCCTCAGGGAAGAGACCCGTGCCCCTCAGTGGGGACGTAATGGGTTGATGATGATGATGATACTATACTAGCAGTGCCCGCAACTACCTACGCTCACTTGGTAAAAGTGTTAGGTAACGTAAGTATGTAGGTATAGCCTTTGTTTATACAAATAGCCATAAAGTTACATTCTAAATAAAGGTGAAATAATTTTTGAAATTGATTTGGTAGGTTTCTATGAGCCCCCGACACACTAACTTATAATTATATACCTACACTTACAAACTTGTCCTTTTTATAATATTACATTATATTTGGCGAATCTTCGAGAATGTTTTATGCATCACGAGCGTTCAGCCATGCTCTATGATTCCAGCTTTTCGCCGGGACACACTGCAAAGCGACGCATTCCGTTACAGTCTGCGTTTTTAGGGTTTCGTAGTCTACAAGGAACCCTTATAGTTTCGCCTGTTCCGTCCTTCCGCCATCGCCAGTCCAAAAGCACGCTCAAGCCCGAACTAAGACCTAAAAGAGATTAAAATACCTATTTTTCATCATCATCATCAACACATCATCTCCCCACCGAGGGGCACGGGTCTCTTCCCTGAGGAAGGTATAGGCCAGCCATACTCCACCTCGGGGGCCAAGTCCGGATTGGAGGCTTGTAAGACTAGCGGCTGGTCTTACTGTCAGAAGTTTTCAAGCCGCCCTAAGGCCTCTGACTTGGCTTAACGACTGCCATCTATCGACGGCAGCCGGCACCAACTGCTTAACGTGCCTTGTGAAGCACGGAACCGCTCGGAAAAGTGCCACTAGCGTTAGTCATAGCATTTATGCTGATTAGCATCTCTTGTTCTTCTATTTGACATCTACTCAATTTGTCTTACGTGCAAGCACAGGAAAACCAACTTAAACCTCAGGATTAAAAAAAAACTTTGGGGGGACCCAAACAACGTACATAAGTTAATAGTAATAGTAGCAAAGTACGTAAAGTAGTTTGGATTACGGATACACGGAAGAAAGTATGGATACTATTTGGATATAATAGTATAGTCATACCTTACCATAGCGATTCCTCCTTAACTGGCCGACACAGCCGTCTAGGATGATTTTGAATTAAACGGCCATTTTATCTCGAAGCGATAAGATAAAATAAATAAATATGTAGTATTATCGCCCTATAAGCATCTTTTCAGTAAAGTAACCTTAAATGTGTACATTCGCCATCTGTCTCACCGTCATGTTTAGATATACATATTTATACTTAAACCATACTGGTTATTATTATTGCTTTTAATGATGCTATGTAACTTTATCCCGTAACGCAACGTATCTCTAGTGTAACAATAATCTCGAATTAGTTACGTTACGGGCGTCGATGAAAAAAAGGTTAACGTACTGTAACGGACTGTGTTACAATAAGTCTGGAACCTAAACACCGAGATCGAAATAAAAGAAACTCCAAAAAACTGCGGACCAGTTACGGCTATCGAGCTCATCACAAAACGAGGTTTGCATCCAAAAGGTGTTCCACCGATCGCAGGTAAATGAAAAGCAACTGAACACGTCGCACGTAATAGTCGGATAACGATGCCTTTGCCATCAAATGGCGGGCAAATTGCTAAAATCAACATACAAATTCGCTGATGTCACGTGAACTCCGTGTTCGAACATACTGACAGAGCCCTGGCTCCGCGCGAACAGGGCGAAACTGCCTAACCGTCTGGGAATGGTAGCGATTATCATTAAAATATTATGTACCTGTGACGAACTTTTACCGTAGTCTGGCTACTGTCATTGTTGAACGCAACACGCGAAACGCACAGGTACGTAGGTACTGCGATTGTGAGTACTGTGGCGATTAGAAATCTGACACCGGCCAAATCCTAGAAATTCTATTATAATAAGCCCGCCGTTATAATTACGTAAGCTTTATCATGCGTTATTTAAGAATTACGTTTATTTTTTGTGCAATAAAATGTAACAAACAAACGTTTTTAGAGACCTTCAAATATTGAGGGGTCCGTACAGAATCCTTCTGCTGACCGCACTTCATCTTTTACTCCACGCCAGAAATTAACACAAAGATCAAGAAACATAACGTAGTAGCACCAATTATCGGCACTTTTAGGAGATGGTGGGCTTCTTTACAACAATAAAGATCATTTAGTCATATTTAAACCAAAAGTAATGATTGAGTATGGTAAGGTATATTCTTGAGATAAGAATAGGATGTATTATTTTTATTAACTATACATGGGCTAGAAAAAAAATCGCAAAAAAGGAAAAAGTGTATAAATCTCCAGTCATCGACACCGAATCTCCAGTAATCGACCCCCAGTCATCGACAGTTACCAGTTACCGACACCCAGTTATCGACTATTACCTATAATGTGTATCTGCCAAATCACAACCCCCTTAGTGGGTAATTAAATTATAATAACTGTTTAATAAGTATTCATTTATTGTCCACGGTACAATGTTCATATTTTTCTTTCTAAATCATACAAATACACACATAGTGTACACACTTTTCTAATATAATAAAAAACGTCTGTAGGCTACTTTGTGTTGTAAGCACTTACACATACGTAACCTACACTAAATTACAAATAAATTACAGTCTGCGGCCGCGCACCTCCACCTAGCCAGTCGATATCTCTTTACGACGCGGAGCGCATGCCGCTTGCCTCTATGCGATAATATCTAGACGCTGTACGCTTTTACATATAAATTCCGCTGTACTTGTTTTTCTATACCGCTACATTTCTTCTACTTCAATTTGACTTTCGCCTGTGCTTTGTGCTTGTGTTTCGTGTACCTGTTTCGTGTTCCTTCTGCGCCTTCTGTGAATTTGGACTACTGGTGTTTAGAAGTAAATACCATCGAACTGAGTGAGTCGGACTATTTATTTATTACCACATTCACCCAGTACACCCATACGTCAATGTCAAAAAGTTTAAATTGCAAAAATCAACAATATTTACTGTAAAGTTACAAATACTAATATTGCAACGAATCGGTACCTAGTAGGATCCCATGGTTATGGAAACAGGAATCATAGGGGGCAAATGCTAGTAAACTTCCTCGAAAGGGAGGGGTTATTCTTGATGAATTCATTCTTCAAGAAAAAGCGCCAAAGCAAGTGGACATGGCAGAGCCCCGACACTATGACAAAAAATGAGATCGATTTCATCATAACGGACAAGAAGCGTATATTCAGAGACGTCTCAGTGATCAATAGGTTTAATACCGGAAGCGATCGCCGACTTGTGCAAGGCTCTCTGAATATTAATTTTAACCTCGAACGTGTCCGTTTAATGAAATCGAGGCTCCGACCAAACCTGCACCGAACTATAGTGGGATCTGAAAAGTTCCACTCTAACCTGGAGAAACGATTCGCTACCGTGGAAACCACAAATGACGTTGACATTGACCAGGCCCTCGAGAATGTAGTCGGAATCCTCAGGGAGGCATATGCGGCATAAAGGCACGAAGTCGAAATTTTCGGAAGAAACACTCAAGCTTATGGAAGAACGACGTGAACGCCCACCAGTCACTGCGTCAGAAAGGCATGCTCTAAACAGGAGAATTGGCAAACTAGTTCGACGCGATCTCCGATGCTCCAACACTCGTTCAATGTTTGAATGATTGAAAGTGTTTGTTCAATCTCTTGGGAGAAGCCATCTGACAAAGTTGACCACCACGGATGGAGTGGTTGTTTCCTCCATACTAGAGGTTTTTTCGGAAGATGAAAACTTCTACGGCCAGCTGTACGCTGCGCATGCTTCTCGGCCTGATCACCAAAATGAAGATTCCAAAGCTACATTGACACGCCACTATACTGAAGACTCCCCAGAAGTCAGCCTAGACGAAATCGCGATGGCTATTAAACAGCTTAAAAAGAGAAAAGCCCCTGGAGAGGACGGTATTACAACTGAGCTCTTGAAGTCCGGCGGTAAACCCGTAATGAAGGAGCTCCAGAAGATCTTTAATGCTGTCCTCTTTGATGGGAAAACTCCGGAGGCGTGGAGTAAGTGTGTTGTCGTGTTGTTCTTCAAAAAGGGTGATAAAACCCTTTTGAAAAACTACCGACCCATTCATCACGAATCGTCTTGCGAGGAGACTCGATGAGTTTCAGCCACCTGAGCAGGCCGGCTTTAGATCGGGTTACGGAACCATTAGACCACATTCACACAGTGTGGCAGATTATACAGAAGACCGAAGAGTATAATCGGCCCCTGTGCTTAGCGTTTGTGGTCTGTTCTGGAATCTTTGCAGCGATGCCAAGTCGACTGGCGATACATCCAAGTGCTGAGAGGTCTATACAACGCCTCTACTATGGCCGTCCAAATCCAGAACCGGCAGTCTGAACCTATCCCCATACGGGTACGGCATTAATATGAGCGGCGAGTACCTTTCACACTTGCGATTTGCGGACGACATCGTCATCATGGCGGAAACGCTGCAAGATCTGCAACATATGCTGAGTAGCCTAGCTGATTCTTCCCAACGCATTGGTCTCCGGATGAACTTGGATAAAACCAAGATTATGTTCAATGAACACGTAAATCCGGAGCCAATTGCTGTTCAAGGCAGTATTCTCGAAGTTGTTAAGGAGTACGTTTACCTCGGGCAAACCATGCAATGAGGTAAAAACAACTTCGAGAAAGAGGCCAATAGAAGAATACAGCTGGGCTGGGCAGCGTATGGGAAACTACGTCGAGTCTTCACATCGCCAATCCCACAGAGTCTAAAGACGAAAGTCTTCAACCAGTGCGTCCTGCCCGTCATGTCATACGGTGCCGAAACGTGGACACTCACGGTGGGGTTGATCCACAAATTTAAAGTCGCTCAGCGTGCTATGGAAAGGGCTATGCTCGGGGTTTCTCTGAAAGATCGAATTCGAAACGAAGTCATCCGACAGAGAACTAAAGTCACCGACATAGCCCACCGAATTAGCATGCTGAAGTTGCAGTGGGCCGGCCATATCACTCGAAGAACTGATAACCGATGGGGTAGAAGAGTTCTTGAGTGGAGACCGCGGATCGGTAGTGTAGGACGTCCTCAGACTCGGTGGAGCGATGATCTTCGCAGGGCGGCTGGCAAGAGCTGGATGAGAGTAGCCGAGGACCGTGCTCAGTGGCGTGCAATGGGAGAGGCCTATGTCCAGCAGTGGAGAACCGTAGGCCGATGATGATAGTTTAGGCCCCGCGTTGATATGTCAGTTAGTCAGGTTCTCCTTTTTTTATATTATAGATTATAAAGAGGAAAAAATTGTTCTTTTGTGTGTTTGTAATGTACGCTCAGAAACTACTGAGCCGATTTTAAAAATTGTTTTTTTTTGCCACCCGTGCGAAGCCGGGACGGATCGCTAGTAACTATATATTTTTCTAACTGGTCGGGAGTATAATGTTTTCTCGAAGCCATCTGTAAGAACCAATCATCGACACTAATTATTCCCCAGTAATCGACACTTGTCGATTTCTGGTAGCTCGACTTTGATTAGTTTACTTCAAATATCTACCAAATAAGCAAAATAAGAAGAACTATATTCGCTTGCCAAATGAAAAATGTTTAAAAAAATTAGTATCGACACATGTCAATTATTGGAAAAGTCGGTTTGAAAAAACCAGTGATCGACACCTATATTTTACTAATATCAAAATAATTTTAAACTTTTGTTATAACAAAAATCGATCCTATAGTTCTTCTAATAACCCGTGAAAAACATAAAATTCAAATAATTTACAATACATTAGTTTAATTAAGAAAATATGTACTCACTTCCTTAAGGATTTCAATAAGAAATGTTGTTATTTTCACCGTAGGTACTCCAGCCGCAATCACTTGCCACATCGCCATTTTCAAACAAAACGGCACATTTCGCTCAAATGTCAATGGGAGACAGTCAAAAGTGTGCTAACTACGGTACAGTGTCGCTATATTAAGAAATCGGTTTCCTAGCCTTATTTTATTGAATCAAAAAATAAAGTGTCGGCTATGAGCCGTTTTCAGAAGAACTAAAAAAAATAAAATAATATGGCTGTCAAAGGAATGCATTTTTGGACCTCAGCCCAATAGCCATTTGTGATACATCATAAAATAGGTCTCAGCGAGCTGAACAAAAGTTACTACTACGGCAACAGCCAAATGTTTGTCGTTTCGGAGTTATATTTTGTTGAAAATGTTAGTTTTTTTTCAATACTATATAACTCCGAAAGGACAAACATTTGGCTATTGGCGTCATAGTAACTTTTGTTCAGCTCGCTGAGACCTATTTTATGACGTATCACACATGGCTATTGGGCTGAGGTCCAAAATTGCATTCCTTTGACAGCCATATATTTTTTTTTTTTTTTTAGTTCTTCTGAAAACGGCTCATTGGTTCTTGTCGGTCATTGGTGCCACTACGTTACAATCTATACATATAAATAAAATTCAAAGTCCTGACTGACTGATTCATTCACTCTTCAACGCCCAGCCCAAGCCGTTGGACCTAGGAAGCTAAGATTTTGCACAAAGGGTCTACATATAATGTAGGTAAGGAATAAGACCGGATTTTTTGAAATGCAACCCCTAAGGGGGCGAAAAGGGTTGCCAAAATTTGTATGGGAGGTATAAAGAATGTTGTCTAATTTTCTTGAAACTTAAAATAAATACTCTTCAACACAATTTATTGAACACGTGTTTCGCCGTTTTTCTAAATTTACCCCCTAGGGCAGTGGCGGATTAACACATTTGCCGCCAGTAGGCTATTCAAATTTTGCCGCCCCTTCTGACCTCTGCATTTCGACAAAAGAACGTGAAAAAAAATATTTTCGAATTAAAAGATAAAAAATTATTCATTTTCTTTAAAATAATCTAATATCTTAAAAAAAAAGAACTGATTACTTATATTCATTATTATTAAATTTTCTAAACTTATTGTATACCAGTTTAGTAAATTTCCTGAGCTTCTAAAATAATGTTATCCATGAAATTAATAAATACGTAGGTAAGTACAGCAGCATACGAATTTCTATGATATTTCTTTCATAGTAAGCAAGATACTAATGTAACACCATGGGTTTCCCTAAATAACTGCACAGTTTCTAAATAATCGGTAATTTGGTATTCTCATCAAACATATTGCCAAAAAAAAGGTAAATAGTTCGTAAATTTACTTTAATTTTGAGTTTCCAGTAACTTTGGTAACACGAGAAATATAATTTTTGCCGAGGGTTTTTTTAAGAAAAGCATGGAGAAAATAGAAGAAAATAAAATATGAAATTATAGTTTTATCGTACAAGCGTTTAGTAGTTTTGTCGTGCTGTCCGATTATTTCATTGGTATAGGTTATTATTTCAAAGATCATCATGGTTTCAAATTATTAATTATAGCATGATACTAACTACCACACTATAAGCTTTTAAAACAAAACTGCACCATCACCTTGATGAGCATAGAATTGCGGTTTTTGTAATGAAATACATCACAGACGGGGCTTGTTCGGGATGTTAAGAATAGGTTCTGTGAACCTATTTTACTATACACAAGATTTTAGGAAAGACGCACAGTTTAACACTTCCATGCCACCGGTCATGGATAAGGTCCATGGTCTTGCGGGAAACCTGAAACCGCTCGCAACCCGTGCAAGTTTACAGTCTACGAATAATGCTATCACTACACCTGTAACATTATATGAATGGGCCAAGTCATCATAGACTAAGATTTCTTTAGGTACTGATGAAAGCTTGCTTGAAAGAAAATATTCAACAAGAGCGAGATTTTCTACGAGTCCGTTTCGCGTCCGCTATCACCGTTCCAGGAACTAAACAACTGAATGCTTTTATTCGAACCAACGGGGGCTTATGTGTAAAGAAAATTTTATTAGTGCACATTTGCACTAGGAAATAGAAAAATTGTAAAAATTACAAAATAAATCTCTCTATTATCATTAATACTGTTTCAATCTTAATTAATAAAACCGCTCTAAGTCAAACTATTTGTGATCACGTTTTAATTTTTTTTTGTGAATAATTACTTACACAAAAAGCTTTAATGCTTAAGTTAACAAAAAAATTACCCAAATTTATCCAAGTTTGGATAAACTGATGTCGCAGCTTTCATTCCGGCCAGATACTTTTAACGAATGACCATGCCATTTGTTTCCGCACCGCCGCCATCAAAATAACTGCCTACGCAAATAAATATTTAATAAAAAAAAATATGTATTAGCAGATTGGCAAACGTCACCCACTTTTCAGGTTAAGTTAAATGGTGAAATCTAATAAATAACATTCAGGTTTTTTTATTATTTCTGTTAGACAAAAAAAATGTTGGGACAATTTGCCGCCCCCTAAAACTACCTACGCAAATATGTAATATAAAAAAGTATCTATCAGCAGATTGGCAAACGTCAAATTTTCCACATTTCAGGTTAAGTTAAATGGCGAAATCTAATAACATTCAGGAATTTTATTTTTTTAATTTCTGTTGGACAAAAAATACTTTTTGGGGCAAATTTGCCGCCCCCTAAATCTAACTACGCAAACATTATGTAATTAAAAAAAATATGTATTAGCAGATTGGCAAACGTCTAATTTCCCACTTTTTATGTTAAGTTAAATGGTGAAATATAATAAAATTCAGATATATTTTATTTTTTAATTTTGTAAGACAAAAAAATATTTTTTTGGAGCAATTTTGCCGCCCCCTAAAATCTGCCGCCCTAGGCTCCAGCCTACTCAGCCTATTGGTAAATCCACCACTGCCCTAGGGGAGTGAACGGCGTTGCAAAATTTTGAACGTTTAAGTACACGCGGACGGAGTCGCGGGCGAAAGCTAGTTACGTAATAACAAACTATCTTTCAGTCGATAATCCCATTACAATAACATCTGATGATATTATTATTTTCACTTTATAGTTGAACAACTTATTGTTGAGTTAAATTCCTTTAGGTCTTTAGTTACCTAAAATGTCTTTCATCACGCGGCGCCTCTCCAATCAACCTTTGAGATTCAATTGGATTCTGTAAATGGTACCTAATTTGAGTACCTAGGCAGAGTAATTTAGCAAATATCTAAATAATGTAAAGAGGTTTCGCTGAGCCTAGCGACTAACTATTGAGTCCTTCTCGCATTACGGTTCTGAGACATTATTGTTGTCGTTCGTTGAACGTTCAATGCCGTAGTACTCGTAATGGAAATTTCGCGATCATGAACAGTTGGGTACCTAACTAGGTACATGGGTAGGCAGTAGGTGTGCGGTACAAGTTGGTGGTGATGTAACTTGTGATGTTTTCGTTGCAAGTTGGAAGCGGGTTAGCCGAATAGCCGGATTGGATTACCGCATGTAGTAACGAGCTACCTCGCTCCCTTTTTGTTTTTATTTGCCGGGGAATATTTTCGGCGCCATGTTGCTAAGTATTGCAAGCCGGGATCGCAGTGAGAAATAAAAATTACGTAATACGTTATCCGGACAATTCCCAAGGATATAAAACTTGAAGCTTTTAAGACTCGGAGAAGATTGCTATACTTAAATTTTCCCGACGAAATAACTTTGCTTTGTTTTTATTGTCCAAGGAAAAAGTAAGAAATATATCTGATGTCGTTGCGTCTTATGTAGCCGGGGAAGGCTATTGGAGGGAGAAAATGAAATAGCCTTCAATAAAAAAGGTAGAAAGTTATCAATTCATGTCGTTTACCGGGACCTTTCTGCGTAACGCTAGCCCGGAGTCGGCAGTCCGGGCTGCGGCCGCCGACATGCGGCGTTTGATGTGTCTACTTTAGCTCTATATTTGATTTCGATTTGCCCTAGGTAAAAACATTTTTTATACAAATACCATCAACTACAGGAATGAATTGTTAGGTACTACGAGTAGGTGGTATTAGGCAGGTTCGGTGACCCGAAGTGTTTATGGGCTTCGACACGAGATGTCGCCACTTGTCTCTATCATGCGCGGTTTCTTACCCGGTCGGGTCGCCTCGCCTGTCTGGAGCTCACTCAGGTCCTTGACCACTTCACCCCTCCAGTGATATCTAGAGTGGCGAAGCTGTCTTGGGCCGTTTGATAACCCCGTATGCCCTCTTGACTAATATCCTCTTCCATCCTTTATAAGTGAACGAGCCAACGGATTGTGTAGGATTTCGTTTCTCCGAGGATGTTGGCTTCAGGTTTTCGATTTCCTGGGTCTTTTAAACTCTCTAAATGTCGTCTTCCCACCTTATTGGTAGCAAAATCATTAGATAAAGATAATTTATTTGTCAAACATGAGATTTATAAGGTTGTTACATTGAAATACGTCCTGTACATGTTTCGCCCATCGGGACTTACAAAATATTTAGAGAGCACCATTGTTTGTCATTAAAATATATCACACAATAATTTCCATATGAGCTATATTTATATTAGTAAAAACAAATTCAATACAAAAACATTTATATAATATCAGTACACATAAGGTCATATAATAACAAATCAATCGGTTCGAAATTCTATTAAATTATAGTAGCATTTATAAAGTAGCATTTTTTTCAACTTAAATTTGATTTGGCCCGATCAAAATTTCAATTTAAATTAAATAAAAAAAAATAGAATTAAATTAAATTTTAATTAGTTTATGCTAAATATTAGCATAAACTAATTAAAATTTAATTTAATTCTATTTTTTTTTACAAAATATTTAGAGAGCACCATTGTTTGTCATTAAAATATATCACACAATAATTTCCATATGAGCTATATTTATATTAGTAAAAACAAATTCAATACAAAAACATTTATATAATATCAGTACACATAAGGTCATATAATAACAAATCAATCGGTTCGAAATTCTATTAAATTATAGTAGCATTTATAAAGTAGCATTTTTTTCAACTTAAATTTGATTTGGCCCGATCAAAATTTCAATTTAAATTAAATAAAAAAAAAATAGAATTAAATTAAATTTTAATTAGTTTATGCTAATATTGCTTGAATTACTGAAATGATATGACGACCTAGGGTGAGTTAACCACTTCGTAGACATTTTGTTTACATCTAGGGAAAGGCGCCTGAAATAAAATATATATGATGTAAGTATGCTACGTATGCCGCGGTCCGCACTCCATTTTTGCATATGATCTGGCGAATTATTAATTCCATTACAAGCGGCTAACGGCGCACTCGCAATCAGTCCGCTAACGAACGAGCTTTTCATTACCTTCCATCCCTGTATAATTTTGACTCTGCACGGTTAAAAATTTCATGTGCTTTTGCGAAAAGGCAAACGAAGCGGACCTCCATAAATTTGGCAAACGCCTAAGTGCTTAATTAAAGTCGATTGAATGTCTCGCTCGCGTCGCCCATTTGCATTCACAAGCAAGTTTGATCAAATCAGCCGTCGCGGCTCGATGCCGGCTTTTAAATCTCTCCGTCCGATCGACATCAATGTTATTTCGTTTGGTATTGCGGCGGTACTTACGTGGGACGAAATCCGGCTCCCACTTTATTATGCATGTGGCGGCGGCGGACGGTCCTAAAGACCTCGCAATGAATAGGTCGCGCGGCGAGGACCGCCTCAACTAATAAGCGAGAATAATAAAAAGGAATGTTTTTCTGTCAGGCTGTTGATACTAATTACAGCTGTGTGTGGGTGCCGGGGGCGCGGTGTGCGCGGGGGGCGCAGGGGTCGGCTGGCTGATTTCCCCGGGGCTTGCTTGTGGTCTGCGCCGGACTCTCGCCTCGCACCCGAAATATTGCAATTTTGTGGTTTCATTACCAGTTGTATTGTTAGAAAATTACTTCCCATTTGTACCCGAATAATGAGCCTCAAATTGTTGATTAGAAAACTATAGGGAATATAATACAAAATACTGCAACGATTAGTGATAAGATAACCGTCATTAATTTTCATGACTCACAACGGTGAGACTAATGACTGAGATTGTAACTTATTATCTACTAACTAGATAGTCTGACAAACTTCTTAACATTGGATTCAATAAAAAAATAGTGATATTTTAATAATCATTCTAGATCAAAGAAAAATCTAAATATAGGTAGAACAGTTCCTCAGTTATAAATTAATCCAACTTTGTTTTATATGTAGGATTGTAGCTAAGACTCCATTTCACAGAATTATAATTCATTGTTTACTATAACAATGACATTGCCGATTATCCACAAATTAACTGGACCAATAAGCTTGTACGTCATGTACGTACAATTGTCATAAAAACGACGATTATAGATATGAACCGGGCATGTGAAAACGAGCTACTTTACGAGTGTACCTACATAAAATTTTGTTGGAATATCAACAACACTTATTGTGTTACTACAATATCAAAATGCTAGGTCGCATTAAAAATGTAATTTTCAGCGTTTTTGGCGCAAAACCTAAGTATAAACCAACGCTGGGCTCGTTTGAGATTCCGGCGTTGGTCTACCGTTGCCCACTGCTGGGTATAGGTAGGCTTTTACTCCCAAAAGACATTTCACACGGTCTCTCGCCATTCGCATCCACGGACCTTTCGCGCCATTTGAATACATTGTGCGATGTCAATTCAGATAAATTTTGTAAAAGAAATCTTGAAAATTTGGAAAAAATGTTCAGTAAACGAACTTTACTTTGATGACTCCACTATAATGACATTGAAGCATTTATGAACAAAAAAAATATCGAAAAATTATGACCCCAATATTCCCAGGCATGGTTGCTATGGATATACTCGTAATTAAGCAGAAAGTAGACGAGTTAGGTAATTAAAACTCAGTAGACGAATCGCTCGTAGCCTGGGCTGCCTGAGTGATCTTAAACGATCACTAAGGTTAAGCAACATACGGCGCGTTCAGTCCATGGATGGGTCACTGTCTATGACTAACGCTAGTGGCATTTTTCCGAGCGGTTCCGTGCTTCGCAAGGCACGTTAAGCAGTTGGTGCCGGCTGCCGTCGATAGATGGTAGTCGTTAAGTCAAGTCAGAGGCCTTAGGGCGGCTTGAAAACTTCTGACAGTAAGACCAGCCACTAGTCTTACAAGCCTCCACCAATCCGGACTTGGCCCCCGTGGTGGAGTACGGCCTATACCTTTCTCAGGGAAGGGACCCGTGCCCCTCGGTGGGGACATAATGTGTTCATGATGATGATGATGATCATCTATTATTAAGGCTAATATCTTAACAAGTTGCACCTTCCAGCCTGTCACCTGCTATTTATTATTTATTTATTTGACGACCTCTGTGGCGTAGTGATTAGCGCATCTGCTTGCCATGCGAGATGTCCCGGGTTCGATCCCCGGCTGGGGAGAGAAAGGAAAACTTCAGGTCTTGGATGTTTGCATGTTTGTGACGTCGCTGTTTCTGGTTCCCACGACACAGGGTGTCCTAGTGTGGGGCCAGAAGCAATGTATGTAAATGTTTAAATGTTTATAAATGACTGTTTTTTAATTCAATGCAAAAAAAATATATACGGTGTTACCGTTATAAAATATATAGGTTTACTCGGTAGATTTTTTTTTACCGTGAATAGAAGACTCGTGTGACCAAAATCCTTATCACATCAAAGACATTAAAGTTTAATTCCTCTTAAGAGCAAAGTCTAAAAAAACACCTACGTAGCACAAACAATTTTTACTTGGAAGTAAAATGGGGTAATTAACATTCAGACATTGGATTGTATTGAGATGTCAACGTGACTGTTTTATTTTTTTGCATTGAACTAAAAAACAGACTGTAGTTGACTCGGCATACGTTGTTTCGCGATACTAATTAGCCTACGACTTTTTGTCAGACTTACCAAATATACACTGGATATTTCATAAAAATCAGTACAGCCGTTTAATAGGACTTTGATAACAAACACGGTGACATGAGGTTTTAATAATAATCATCATCATCAACCCATTATGTCTCCACCGAGGGGCACGGGTCTCTTTCCTGAGAAAGGTATAGGCCATACTCCACCACGGGGGCCGAGTCCGGATTGGTGGAGGCTTGTAAGCCTAGTTGGCTGGTCTGTGGTAGATTCGTTGAACTGCGTGGCACCGTGGAAGTTATTATTATTTTTTTAAACTAGAAGTAACATAAAACTAGAGGGTTAATGCTAAAGTATAATCGACAGCATATCCATTACCATGCATACTCTGTATTCGGTCGCAATACGATTCACTAAGCAAACAAGGTCGATTCGCTGCCCACTGTGCCTCATTAAATAAACTTTCATGCTAAAAATATTAGCAGCTACTTACACACAGCTTTAATAATCATTAGGTAAGTAAACTTTTGATATAACAATTTGAGCTGATAGTACTGAGTCAAATTTATCCAGCAAGAACTTTTTCAACTTATATCTTTTTAAATACGGTTCTATTTTAACAGTCTTCTAAAAAATTTATACTGTTTAGAATTTCAGGTAGGTACTCGTAACTTTCTTGTCCTCGCACCATGATAGTGATGATTGAGTATGTGATGTAGTAAACAGCCTACTTATATCCATCCCACGATAGGGCACAGACCTTCTCTCAGAGAGAGAGAGAGAGAGAGAGAGAGAGAGAGAGAGAATGGGCTTTAACAACTTCGCCCACCTGGCTATTGAATAGTTCAGTCATTCAGGTTTCCTCATGATGTTTTCCATCATGGTTAGCGAGTGGTATAGCTACTATAACTTCACAAAAAATGTACATAGATCATCATGTACATGTACAATGTACATAATTAGAACGCAAACTTACAGGTACATGCCAGCATTGGGAAATGATCCTGGGTCTCCCTCTTCGGAGTCCATTATTCTGTATGTGAGGTAGCTGTAGTGTTAATAGATTATAACGCCAGCCAGGACTCTCGAAGCATTGTCAAGATGTATCTTGTAAATAGAATATCTGTAAGCTTAACTGGCCTGGAGCCCTATTCTCGGCATCGAGCGGTTCCAATGTTTTGTGTAACCGTGGGATCGACACTGTCGCATTTCAATCGCAATCAGGATAAAACGAATCTTTGTGTAGGAATTAAAGCTACTAATTTATACATGGGCGTGTGGCCCGACCAGGAGTGAGGTGCCGGTGATTTCCCTCGGCACAGCATCTTGCCGCGCCCGCCCCGCTCGCCCCGCCCCGCCCCGCGCCGACCCGCGCCGCCCGTGTCCACTCGCTGCACTGCCACTCGATCCCTTTGAGACGCTGCAAGAGATATTGCTCCGGAAGGTATTTAGTTTCAAGTACGACGTTCGATCGATTAACCCTACTGTACCTACAGGATTACTCAGTTACGGTTCAACAATTAGTAATAATTGCAGCAACCGATACCGCAGCTTGATTACATTCGGGAACATTGATCGGATGCGAGCAGGCACTTGTCAAATTGACTGGAACGCTCGGGAAGCGACAAACGACCGCCGAACCGGGGCGGCGGTACTTACATGTCGCTTTGTAACGGCTTTTCAGCGGCGAGAGTCACACACGAACAAAGTCCATATCTTCTCCTTCATTCATTCGGAGAAACAACGGCGACGTTAACACTTCCTACGGAAAAAACTGTTCCACGAGTGCTCTCCGCCCCCGCTCCCTTGCCAGAAGTCGTATCGTACACGGTGACCAGACCGGCAGGAGCCGCAGGGGCTGGCAAGGATAAACGCGCGCGCGGGTCAACCGCCGCTGGTCGCGCGACAGTGCCCGCCGCCTTTACGCGCTCTTTTCACGAGGTTCTTTATGGAGCCGCTCTAATGCGTGCTGAAAGACGCTCTCTCGAATGAAAATGAAAGATTTAAAATAAGCAACACGAATCCCCGTCTTCCCCGGCGCAGTGTGTGGCGAGCGCCGGAAGTGCTCCGCAGCGAAGTTGCCCGTCCGACTTACTTTACACAAGACTCGCCAGGTGTACGTCGGCTCGGACTTATTCGACAAGTACAAAGTACACTGTCCAAATCCTGCATCGCTCTTCGAAATCAGAACGCGCACGTTCTGCCCACTTGAACGAAGTGAATAAAAGAGGGATAATGCTTTTAACGTGAGAGAAGTAAATTGCATTTGAGCACAAAAAGCGGAATGATGGACATTTTTAAATTGCATAAAATTTATTGACGTGCCTCCACCGCGCGGAAAATGCAATTAAACCACTATCCGTCGTGGGGAGAGGCCGCACTATAAGGTTAATACTCAGGAAAACTCGCAAACATGTCGGATATTTGTTTCCGCTCATGACAAAAGTGTATTTATAGCTCACAATGGGACTAACGCTCAGACAAACGATTTCAGTTAACGCGTAGGCGGGAGGGTCGCAGGGCGCGGGCAGCGCCAGTCATGTGCAGGAAATGGGCGCCTGATCCGCTCAGCGTCGAAGCCTCGGCGACTCGGGAAATAAGACACGGAACTACGACCGAGCTACGAATGTAAGTGCTGAGACGTAGATTACTTTTTACACGACATAAAAAGCTATCTTTTGGACTACATCCAAAAGGCAGCCGTAATTTGCTTATCTTATTTGAGTATTTCACAGCAAAATAATCATTTAGTGAACTATTTATTTCTGAGAAAATAAAATAACATGGAAATGACATTGCTATAAAGCTACGTGCCACCGAGCGGCGTAGTAGGTGACTACGGCGTAGCACAAACATATTTACATATTTACATTTACATACAGGCACATACATTGCTTCTGGCCCCACACTAGGATACCACGACCAAACTATGGCGTAGCACTAACAGCTACGAAACTATCGTATCGGTTAGGTTAGGTTAGGTTAGGGCCGTTCCTTTTCCTGGTCTATGTAAATGATTTACCGTTTATGGTACAAAAAATGTGTGAGATAGTGCTATTTGCTGATGACACGTCACTTATTTTTAAAATAAGGAGACAGGAAAATAATCATGACGAAGCAAATAATGCTCTCACGCACGTTCTAGATTGGTTTACAGCAAATAATCTGTTGTTAAATTCAAAAAAGACAAAATGTATGAAGTTTACCCTACCTAATGTAAAATTAGTTGAAAATAACATTGTGATTGGAAATGAAAAACTAGAATTTGTTGAAGATACTGTATTTCTGGGCATCACAATCGATGCCAAACTACAATGGGGCCCACATATTGTAAAATTAGCACATAGACTTAGCTCCGCAGCATATGCCGTGAAAAGAATTCGAGAACTTACTGACGTTGCAACTGCTAGGTTTGTTTATTTTAGTTACTTCCATAGTATTATGTCCTATGGTATACTACTATGGGGCCGGGCAGCAGACATTGAGACTATCTTCATATTGCAGAAGAGAGCGATCCGATTTATTTACAAGCTAGGTAGTAGGGACACACTAAGAATTTTTTTCAAAGAAATCAACATCCTAACAGTTGCAAACCAATACATTTATGAAAATATTATGTACGTTAGGAAAAATATTTAAGACTTTGAAACACTTGGTAGCCATCATAACGTTAATACTAGGAATAAACATAAATTGACATTTCCACGATTTAGACTTGCAAAAGTTAATACTTCCTTTATGGGGCACTGTATAAGGTTCTACAACAAGATACCCCAAGATATATTAGAGTTACCTCCAACGCGATTTAAGAATTGTGTTAAGCACACTCTTTGCAAAAAAGCTTATTATAAAATCAACGATTATTTAGAAGACAAGGACGTATGGCTTTAAATAGTAGTTTAATATTAAATTTAATTAGAGGATAAATGTGTCTAGTTTTCAACACATCCAAGATATTGTTTTGTAAGTTTTATTTGTATTAGCTTTAAGTTGATTTGAGAAAAGATGGTCAGAGTGGAGTTTTTTTTTTCGCTGCCTTTTTCTCCACTACAGACGGCCCCAAGGCAGCGGCTAACATTATACATAACTGTATGTACATTGACATTCAACAAGCAGAATGTAAATTCTTTACGTTGAAATAAATTTCTGATTCTGATTCTGGTTTGCTTTTGACTGCTACGAAGTTTGGTTTCGTACTAATAAAATAAGTTTACCTAGTTATTCGTTGAGTTAACCATGTTCTATGCAGTTTTTATTTCATTTTGTTAAGGTTTTGTTTTTAAATTCGATATCGATGTCGCGTCCAAGGTGACACAATTGCTAGGCTCGCAGGCGCCCCAATGATTGTTCGAGTGTCCGAAGACAGGTCCACAAATTGTCTGCTGCCACGATAATTGGACTTGGATGCGACCGGCCGCGCCGCAGAGCTGAGCGCAGTCGCCGGTATACGGTGCAGCTTCTCAAGTACGACTGTTTTCAATTAGGGATTTACCTACTGTAGATGTTTATAATTATTTCTGCATTTTTAGTGGTTTAATGTGCGGAAGTCTGTTTGAATGTTTTATATAAATTATTATTTCACATTTTTTTACATGACCATGGCATTTTACATGGTATGTCGCTATATCGAATTGAACAAAAAAATAATTGTCGAAATCGGTTAAGATTTGATGAAGTTATGCGATGACATGGCAAAAAAAAGTATCAAAGGTGTCGAATTGAGAATCTCCTCCTTTTTGGAAGTTGGCAAAAAAGTAAGTACCTAAGTAGTGACTAATCTAAATTACGATACAAGCGTGTGTCAGTCGTAAAATTGGACTCGTGGGTAGATAATGATTTTGTCTTTAGTTAGTAACAGTGTGGTTCAAAGCAAAACAAAGAACAGTCGCATGGGATGTATTTTCTTTTCAATCTTTCTCTACGCGTCTGAAAGCTGTAAAAACTCGCTTCCGACAGAGAAAAGACATATGATGATTGGTGGTGCTGGTTTAGAGGTACTACAAATATTCTGGTCATAGTGCCGTACATATGCGTCTAGTTCAAGACAGAGACAAGACTATCCACAGCAAGACTGCGAATGTCTACTTTGTTTAACATGCCATGACGATACGATGAAGAAGAAGCGAGGAGTCAAACTTAACACTAGCTTAGTCTAAGCTACATTTGAAATAAAATTTCTCCAAGGTTTTTTTAATTCAATCCATTAATTGCGATAAATTACAGGTCTTAATTCTTTATTCGAGGAATGACAACCGTTGCACTTAGTTGCGTTTAAACTGTCTAACAGTTGCGCAGAAAGTATTTAAGTAACGTATCCGACGAAGTATTAGGTGAGTGTCGAGTCGATAGCTGAGAGGAGATATATCGCGGGATCACGTGATATGTGATTGTTGCTATTGTTGCGGTCGCTGGCGATCCGGGAACGAACTATTAGCGGCGGCCATTGTGCCTCACTCCACGCTCGAGCCACAAGCCACGAGCCACGAGCCACGCGGGGCAAAGGACTAACGTACTCGTAGCTACAGACAGTTAGCCAATTCACAGAGCCACGCTCCATTTCGATGCCAGCGAGCTTGCTTTACTATCCTAATAACAATCGACGACTGGAACCAATTTAGGGAGCTGTTACGTGGCCGCGATACTATTATTGCTTGCAATAATATATCGCATATGATTGCCCCGCACCGGGCGCTATTTATGCTGCCTACTTGAGCGGGAAAACCGACCAAAATTTCATCTTCTCAGCGCCTATAACTTACACGGAGCCCCGTGACAGGATTTACGGTCGATGCTTGCCATTCCATACAGTACAACAGAGCGTGCGTATGGTGGTTGTATTAGGATCTGTCGTAAGATTTTTCATTATTTATAGATCATAAAGGAGCGAGACGGCAGCTCCCCGCGGCGGGGACGGGGCTGGGACATTAGGGGCTGAAGCGTGACAGATAGACGAATCAAGTTTGCGAGAAATATTATTTTACTTTGTGTTATTTACGACGGTGTTCCGAGATAAAGCTGTACGACACAAAAAGAAACACTGCGCTATCTCTCTTTTATGAATAAATTTGAATGGCCCCGCGGCCTGCGGGGGGCGGAGTGCGGGGCGCGGAGTGCGGGGCGCGGAGTGCGGGGCGCGGGGCCGAGCGCGATGAAATCTCAAGCGGGGCTTAATGTAATTTCTAGTATTTACACGGCGCTAAATAAATCGCGTTACTCCATTTCACGCCCGCTGCACCAGACGCCGCTATTCTTTTTGCCGCTCAAATATAATTACGATTTTATTAAAGTTTAAAATTAGTTTTTCATCAGAGCGCCGGCAAGACACTTTTATGCCTTTTGTGTTTCTTGCGGTTGCAGAAACATCGCTGAGTGTAATGAAACTTTGTACCTAATTCAAAGTGGTGAGGTTATAATTGATTACACTTACTTAATGGGGCCGCTGTATAGTATAGACATTGTATCAGCTCCAGCCAGCAGCCGCCACCGTCAGCCCGGGCCGGCCGCATACGGCAAAAGAGATGAATTAGGAGGTCAATATTCCATTTACAGGAATAAAAGTTTTATAAACAATCACCGTCTATGTGCATAGAACGATTAACTAGGTAGATATTGGATAAATTAAGCGAATATGAACATTCAAATGACAATTTAAATAAACTTAAATATGTGTTGAAAGTGTTTGTGTCTAAGTTGTTGCAAAAGTGGAAGAAATCAAAGTGGTCTACTGAAAGATTTAAAAAAAGCAATTCAGTATGGTTGTCAAATCTTTAGTGTTGCCAGAATTAAATATTAGAAGCAGTGGTATACATAACATAATATAACATTTACATACAGGCACATACATTGCTTCTGGCCCCACACTAGGATACCCTGTGTCGTGGGAACCAGACACAGCGACGTCATAAACATGTAAACATCCAAGACCTGGGTATCTTTTTTTTTTTTGCCCCAGCCGGGATTTGAACCCGGGACCTCTCGCATGATAGTCAGATGCGCTAACCGCTGCGCCACAGAGGTCGTCAACACCATATACATATACACACCATACACATAGAGATCGTATAACACCAGATCTGCGCCAAAATAAAGGGAGACCTAAAAAAACATTCGAGGGAAGCTCCCACCGAACTAGAAGAAGAATTACAAAACCACTGGTAAGTAAGACTAGCCCGGAGCTATTGTGCTCAGCTGCTCAGACGAGCCTTACTAAGAGTGGCAAGAGAACAGCCGCTCAAGTAGTCAGCTTAGCACTTACTACCAGTCTTCGAAGATTTAAGCGCATGAAAGAAATACACGATACTCCATCATGTTCAAGATCAAGATGAAGAGTTGGAGGGTGGTGATGATGATGATTATGATGACAAGGAATAATCATTCTGCATTAATAAAGCATATCAGATATTGTAAATAATCTTGTTGTAAAAATAATTTAGATTGTTGAATTTATTTTTATCTGGATCAATATACATTGTAAACATTTTAATTATTCATAATCTGTTTTATTTATAGGGTAAATAAATATATGCTTCATTGAAAGAGTGTGTCTCAATAGACATAGCATCGGGCAGATTGTTTTGATTACATAAGGTTAGTCCATTAGGTTTTTGTCCGGGCTCTAGGTATTACTATTATATCACAAGTGGAGTGGGGGGCTCATGTATAATATGTCCCAGGTGCAGCCGGAAACATAAAAAACCTCCTGGGACTAGACTGGAACCATTTTACACCTAAATATGATAATAATGAGTTTTGACCTCCTAATTCACTTATTTTGCCGTGTGTGGCCACGACAAACAGCCCGCGGCGACTGTGCCGCAATGTACCTTAATTAATGACAAAGCGCCGGAGCTGCGGCGAGAGTCGTGTAATGAAAGTAGACGACGTGAGGCGAAAAAATGTTTTTTATTAGAGTATGGCATTGCGGCCGCCATTCCGGCACGCCCGACCGTGAAGTGCTCGCATAAAAATGATTTACAAAATAGCGTCGCGAGCGTCGACAGCTTTTGGGACGCAAATTTATCAGCGTTCGCCGCTGCACAGAAGGCTCATCGATCTCAGGACGCTAATAATGGTTAAGACGGATTTCGCCACTCGGGGTACGTCAGTTAGGCAGTTCTCTTTTCGATTTAGTAGTTGTATTGAAGGTGGGGAAAAGTGAGGCCTCTGTGTCGTATCCCGTCAGTACCCCGTGGCCCTTGACCCGTCGTATTGCGAGGATGTTATTTGTAATGGGCATCGGCGACCCGCGGCAGGTGAGCTCTGAAAGGAATCTATTGATATTAAGCCGCGGCCGATATTGCCGCGGTGTTGACTCGGCGAGTGTGTGAACCGGCGCGCCCCGCATATTCACTGAGCCGTCATGAGAAAGTTTATTGACCCTAGGCAATATTCCGTATGATACGAAATGAATCGTAAACTGTGCTGCAAATCGAACATAATATTAACAGAGACATCTACTTATTTTTCAGCGAATCGCAAAGAGCTAAATACATAGGTGAGGTAAAGACATAATTATACAATGATACGATACAACATAATCGTCAGTAGCACAGCCTTTAATGCTCTACGAAGAGTTCTATGCAAATCGGTTCAGCGTTCTCGAAATAATTAATGCAGTTTTTAAGGCTTTATTAGGGTTCCGTATCCGACGAGTGCCAATATTGTGGTATTTCGTGAACCATGTTTTTTAATTACTCTTGTTCCATGATTTATAAATATATTACAGCAAAATCCGGCTCCGCTCGGCTAAAATGTAGTCTCATAATGATATTCCACATAGTATAGACCAAATATTTTTGTTCAGCATTTAATTTTTGGTACCTATTTTACATATCCATTTGCTTTTTGATTTCAACAAATGAGGTCTTAGAGTTCACAAAGGGCACCTGTAGCACGTGATGACGTGACATCAACGCAACATTGGTGACATTGACATGTTTACTTCGCTACACCATTAGATAGAAATGTATAAAGATCAATTTTACATTGAAAATACTCGTTAATCCGAATTTTCCGCCTATAAGTTGTCGACTCGCATCGACAAATTTTTTTACGCGCTTCAATTTGGTGTGCATTTCGTTTGACTCTACCGTAGACCGGTAACGTAGACAATTTACTTATGTAATGATTTGTTAATTTTTAGGGTTAAGTACCTCAAAAGGAAAAATCCGCACCCTTGTAGGATCACTTTGTTGTCCGTCCGTCCGTCCGTCCACCTGTCCTTCTGTCTGTCTGTCAGGATCCTTTATCTCGTGAATGAATTGAAATTAAAACCATATACTTAAGTTATATGGTCACTTGAAGCTGAGAATAAATTGAACTTCAAAGTTAACGTAAAAAGAGATACTCGTAAGACCATTTTCGCTGCAAAAAAACGTACGTACGTTTCGATACTCAAGGGAATAAAATTTCATTCCCGCTGATCTTCAACTATGAAATTTGGGAAGTAATATCGTGGTGTGCTGAAAATCTGAAAGCTGCACAATTTTATTAAAACAATTTCAAAAATTGTCTTTGAAGTTCAGAAAAAAATGCGAGTACGGAAGCCTCGCTGGGTGAGCTCGACTCACTCTTGTCCGGTTTTTTGTATACGGAACCCTCAGCGCTTAAATAACTATTTCGGAGGGGGTTTTTCCTTTTTATTTCAATATTAAACCGATCCCTCGGGGTATGAAATACAATTACGGGAAAGTTTCAGGATATTATTACGGAAAAAATGAACTCATTATTCCCCGTCGCATAAAACCTTTCGTAGAATAACTTTTAAATATTATTCTTCACTGAAGCTAATGGATGACTTTAGTTATCTCCAGGGCTGCGAGACCTCGGGACGCAAGTCGCAGTGACTGTGTTGGTTGCAGTCGCATCGCGCGACGCCCGGCGGCGAGTTCGAGTAACTCTCCCAAACTTCTCTGTTCAAACAACAGACATTGCTTCGGTTGAGTAAGTTTGCTTTTTCCTCAAACCATCTGCGACTAGCTCGTCAAAGACACTTGTTCCGTCAACTTGCTATAATAAATGCAGTTTCGGAACAATAGTGGTTGCTGTTAATTTGCGAATGAGTGCCGCGACCCTCCCTCGCCCCCCACCGCCCTCCGCCACCCCACGGCACAGCTGCGCAATGCAAATTAATAACAACAAACTAACATACAAACACTCTCTAACAACTTAACTCGAGTTTGGTACACCGTGGTGTATTGACTTACTTACCTGCCAATTTGCAAGTGGGGGTCTCTCTCGCGCCTATGTCCGGTCATTAGAAGCGAGAGTGCCTTGGCTCGGCTGCATCGCAACGCGTGCAAGTAATTTGCCGCTCCGTTGCAACTTATTGTTTGACTTTTGTAATTGAAAATCGATTTAAAACAACTTGTGTCAAACAGCCAAAGGACAAGTTTCAACGAGGCGAGACGCTCCACTTGATTTAATTTTCATTGTCGGATTGTTGGCGAGCGCTTCGACCGGCGCGGAGTTTACGGTTATTCATTTGCTAAGAATACTTCTACAGTGTCGGTGCGAGGCGCCGACCGAACAAAACGTGGAGGTTCACGGTAACTCGCGGCACCAACTTGCTGGAGCCGCCAAATCTACATAATTCACGATTCTCAAAGTACAACTAACTGCAACCTGCTTTTTCATTCTCTTGTTAAATTCGTGCAAGATAGACGCGCAAAATAACCTACGTACCTAGAACAATATTTCGTGTAATGAAAAAATATAGCATAAAAATAGTATCTCAAGTACCACTTGTAACAGCTAGTAGACGAGACTGCGCGCGCTACAAAGGAATAAACATAATAATAAAAACACATGTATGTATGTCTTAGAGACAATACGAGAATAAATGAAATGCGAAGATACCGCTTCAGCAAAACAACTCGCTACGTAGCGTTTTCCCGTCTTCCTGAAAGGGTGTGTTCACACAGCGTTATTTATTAACCATGTTCTGCGGAATAGTTGCGATATGTTACTATTCATTGCGGTACATACACACGTGCAACATGGTGCTGCGGCTTGTTCAATGTCTTAATTACGTGATAACTGTCATGAAGGGACGGAAAGCGAAGGCAGTTTGCGGTATCGAACGCGCGCCCCTAGCCCCGCGCCGCGCCACGGATACCCGGGCGGATGGCGGCGGCCGGCGGCTCCGCTGACAAATGTGCGGGTCCACCGTGGTTCGATGAAAAACTGTTTATTACCCCTCTGATTCAGCGGTAAGACAACTCCATTCTTAAGCCGGATCCCACAACTTTCCACTCGCCTTATCGTGTTTACGAAGACCTACAAAGTTACTTTGCAAGTCGCGGGAAATTAATAGGAAAGTATCTGATTTTCCTATTTTTTTGGGTTCAGTAGTCAACAACGAACGCTGATCTGATAGCTTCGCTATGTCCGTCGTCGGTAAGCCTGTCTTGTATATCGCCGGCTTAGGTCAGAGACGGTTAGTACTATATGGTGACTATTCGAACTACAATTATTAGGGTCGTGTATTAATTAATCGCGCCGACAAATTGGTTTACAAAATCTTAATAAAATGCTAAATTAGGTAAAGCTATTTTTTTCGCTTACCCCGTAATGTGCGATATTGTTGAATTATTCATTAAACAATTGTGATTGTAGGTAATTGAGATTGTAGTGTAGGTGCCTTAGAATGCAATTTTTGTAAACGTGGGGCATTTCTTTCTCCTAGCTAGGAACAGAGCGTTTGAACATAAGGAAAAAGAAGGCTAAGTATGTACCTATTACAAGTTAACAAATTTTGTAGACAATCTTGTAAAAGAACATCTTCGTACAAATTCCATTCAAAATGTTCTTTTGACGACACACTACTTTGAAAGAAAATAGTGACATATTGTGTTGACCAACTACGGAACATTACAGTGCGCGTGGCCCGCCACGCACTTGGCCGGCTTTCCCATAGGTAGTATTCAATAGTTCGTGAGATTTACTTACGAGCTTAGGGATTTTTTCATATCGTATTACTTCCAAGCGTTTTTATGAAAGTCTGAAGTAAGTTGGGTCGAGAGTATTGTGAAGCTAATAATATTGAAAACGGGCTTCGACTGTAGACCACGGCAAAAGGGAGCCGCGGGGGCGGGGGCGGGGGCAGGGACGGGCGCCGCAACACTTTTATAACATCGTTTGGCGTTACCCGCGTTGACTGCGGCTCTTACAGCAGCACTCGCGCCGGCCGCACACTGCTCAATTACGATGAATTACACTCGTGCAAAAAGCCTGCGAACATACACTAGAGCTTTGCGAAAATTCCCCCTACGAAAAACGCAATGAAATATTTAGAAAACTTTTTAACGCTCCACTCTTTTGTAGCGCGGTAGTGGATCACCGATAGGCAATTAAGAGGTACTATAGATAAAAGCATTGGTAATCTTGCGTCCAATCACGGGTTCAATCTGTATATCAGAGCTTAGGTCCGTAATCGCCTTAACGGCGGCAGGCGCTGGCGCGGGCGCGGGCGCGGGGGAGTGGTGCTAAATCAGCGTCGGCTGCAGCGCCATTACCACGCGCGTTAATCTGCCCCTAGCCAGCCGACCCCCTCCCCCCGCACGTCGCCCGCCGCCACAGACCGTCTTTGAATAGCTATGGTCGCCTTCCGTTGCCCAAAAAACGACCGACTCCTATAAGGCTAGTTTATTTTACGAACTGCTACTTGCAAAGAGTTGGAATTGGAACATATTGGCTCGCTTGGCGAGCGCGGTAATGAAACAACACGCTCGTAAAACTGGGTTACGCACGCAAGTATAATAGAACGCTCCAACCCATAAACAAAGAGGCGGTAACGTCCGATCCCAACTTGCGAGGTTCAATCAATCTCCGATAACTAGCAGTAAGTCGGAGCCCGCTGTTTACCTACCGCATGTCGACGTCGATGGGTCCCCGCCATCACTTATCGGATATTATTTTATGACCTCGTGCGTTATTGATATGGATAGGATGTCATGGCGGGCGCGCGGGCGTAGCTTGTTATGTCAGCATTGATAGATATCGGCGTTTCAGGTATGTTATGCCAATTTTGGTAGCGTCCACCTGATACGCACACAGAGGTAATTGAAGGAAACGCAGCTGTGCGTGAGGCGGCACATTGAGAAAATACAGAAGTCCTGTAAGGGTTGATCTGATAATTCTCAACGTTTTCAGCAAGATTGGGATCCACCTCAGTCAACGCGTATGAAGAAGCTCTCATATACGTAAGTGTCTTTGACCGGCACCTTTTGTCTCCGTCTCTAGCGCGCAAGTTGGTCGTGCTTAGCTGGCACATATCTCGGCATGCGAGATGTACCTGCATTATACACGTATTAAACTTGCTCCAGCTAACAGCTAAGGCGGCACTACAGGCTGGGCCCCGTTTGCATCGCGCCAGAGCTGCAGCGAGCCTTAACTGGACTCGCCGCGCGAGTTCGACTCGAATTTTAACAACTTCATAAAAACTTTCGACATACTTTTAAATAACTTGTAATAATGTCGAAAGTTTTCAGAAAAGTTGGCAGCTGCCGCGCCCACGCCTGAAGGAGTTTAAGTACTTGCAATAGGTTCTCTGAAACAATACGAAAGTTGAGCTAGAGTTGGTTTGGTACGTGTACGACACTCTACATTTGACAGTAACAATTATTTTATTCACGAAGTGGATAATCCGGGGAGATGTTCACAACTGGAATAGAAATATACGTTCGTTTGAAGTTAGACAGTAGTAGTTCTAAGCGAGGTAAGTAGTTACATTTAACGATACTCCTACAGTTATTTTGCGAAGTTTGAATGCAGAAGGGGTGATATTCCGGTTTGGTAAAGTGAAGGAGGCGTGCAAATGCGGCCATAATGTAGCGCGGCGGAGCCGGCGGCTTAAACAGCTTGCTGCTGGAGGCGCGGGCAGCGCGGGCTGCGAAGGCATAAATCAGACCCGGTCTCAAAACCACTGCAATACAGGGTGTAAAAAAAACTAACGAGCGACCCGAAAGCAACGCATAATAGACTACAACAAATACTTTATGCATAAAGAAATATATTCATTTTAAAGCGGGGCTTTCGATGAACCTTCCAAAAGAAAATATATGGGGGCCTCAAGAAACAGAGACATAAACACAGTGGCAGGAACTAATGTGGAGAGAGTCACCAAGTACAAATACTTGGTATTGTAACGAGGTGCATTTGCCTCGTTGCCTTTTATTATTTTCGGCCGCCTACTATTCCAAATTTAATTAGTTTTTGACATTCGCCACACTGTTCGGACGTATCTGGTTCATTCAATCCTCACCTTCCATCCAAGGTATACTAAAATGTCATTATTTTCTGTTTTACCACGACCTGGATTGATTTATTATCCATAACAATCATAAAATTGTAACAACCCTACAACTTGTGGAATGCAATAAAGTATTGAGTATTGAAAATATTTAAAGGCACATAAATTGTAAGTGTTCCTGCTTTCTTTTCTACTTCTAATGTATTTTTATATTTATTTTTAGACCTTTTTAAGATTTTATATTTCCATTGTTCTCAGGTGCCTTTCCTTTACATTATAAATAAAACTTAATTTTGCCGTGCCCCTGGATACCCTCTTTTACATTACGGATCGCACCCTTACTTAATCCTCCTGCGACAGTATAGACGCATGAGTCGACGAAACAGAGAGTCTGATCGAGAGATTAAGACCCGGATCCAAAATAACCGTGCGTCCTTCAGCAAAATGAAGAACGTGTTGTGCAACCGAGACCACAACATTAGTTGTGGTAAGGATTCTTCACACCTACATCTGCCATGCAAGGCATGGTTGCGAAGCTTGGAGCATTAAGGTAGCGACTGCAAAAAGCTGGAGGCATTTGAGATGTGGTGCTACCAAAGGATGTTGACAATAAGTTGGGTCCATAGAGTCACGAACTTCCAGCGGCTTCCAGCCCTAAACCGCGCCAATCGTTCCCGATAATTAATGTTGACCATATAGAAGAAGAAAATCTAGGACATTTGTTGCGACTCGATAGGTACTGACTTCTTCAAGCTATCATGATGTGCAAGATCGAGGGGAGGAAGTGTGGAAGAAGAAGGAACTCGTGGCTCAGAAACATCAGGCAATGGACTGATGTTGGGAGGACCTGTGTCAGTTGGTTCTTACCGAAGAAGAATATCCAGAGATGGCCGCCAACCTCCATTAGTGGAGGCACAAGAAGAAGAGAAATTATTAATACCTAATTGATTGAAAATATTTTATTATTTCATCATCGTCATCTTTTCTCTTCTATGAGCACGTGAAAAACATGCTAGTAGATATTTCAAAGAACTAAGCAATTGTTTGTTTTTTTTTTTGCATTAAAAATAAAATAAAACCATCATCATCACCCTAGCTTTGTTCACTGCTGGGTTGGCCTTTTCCCCCACACGGTCTCTCGCCATGAATCATCATATTGGTCATTAATATTTAGTAATAAATAAATATGTAGTTGATTAAGTTTGGCGAAATTAATGTAGAGCTGTCACTCAGAGGAGAATGATCAATTTACTATAGGAGTTCGTCTATTTTTGCGTCTTCTTGCGCATTGATGAAACCAACGGTAAACTATAAGAAATTAGCTCTGGATTATGCAGGAAAAATATTATGAAAATATTAGATGGGAGTTTCCAGAAATCTTAATTTTGAAGCCATGTTTTGAGGTTATGACAAATTTGGTGGTTTGGTGTTATTTTGGATTGGCATTGACACCTTTTAGTTTTAATTATAAGCATAGGTCATTATCAGTTCGTTCCTCCCTTATTCTGAGGTTCGTTCCTACGGAAGAAGTTTGTGCTTTATGCCACAGATTATTTATGCTTTTAGCCAAATATGCAGGCGTTTACATACTGCCACTTTTTGCAGATAGCGTGTGTGTGTAACGATGGACGATTTGCGAGTGTATCCATGCACTAGCAAATCGTTTAAATCGCGACTATATCGCTGCAAAAAGTCGCAATGTTTAAGGAGCCTAATGGGGGACAAAGAGATAATTTCTGATAAGCATAAATAGTCTCAGGTCCTGCGCACAATTGAGACAAGACTATCTTAAGCCCACAATGGCGGTTTATTTTAGTTATTTATTCCACATATTGTTCATACATCATCATCATCATCATCATCATTTCAGCCATTGGACGTCCACTGCTGGACATTAGAATCTCCCAACGATTTCCAAAAGGGCCGGTTGGATTGTTCATACACATGGTCATTTTAACAATAAACTACATTAATTAAACAATATCAAATCCACTAGGATCAATTTGCAAAAATAAAACCGTAATAAAACCGCTCGTTTGAATTCCCGTCAAAAACTCCCCGTTTGCAGTTTGCACTTTCGCAATGTAGTACACACACAGTACACCTTTTGCGATTTTTGCAATAATTTAATCTAATCTGTGTTTGTAATCTGTATTGAGTGACTGAAGTGGGTTACTATTGCACGGACTGAGAATGTACGGCATGAGAATGTACAGCCCGGGAATTCGTGCCCAAATGACACCAATTATCGGGATGTGCATTCCTGCCTGTACATTTCCGTCCGTGCATTCCCGGTCCGTACCGGGAATGCACGAACGCGGAACGTACAGCCCTGGAATCGGTGACCATTCGGTGCCTCTTTCACATCACAGAGAATACAATCAACTACGTTGTTCTCATCATAGGTTTTGCGCGTTTTACTGGAGTGTGTGAGGTATTTCTTTTGGGATTCGTTTAGAAACGCTGATAACGCACGACCCGAGAACGTGCGGACGGGAATCCATGTACATGTACACGGATTCAATGGCTGTACATTACCAGGGCGTACGTTCTCAGGATATGCATTAGGACAGGATTATCATCTCCCACTGAAGTTATACGAGTACAATCAATACAGATACTTTTTAATTTTTACTTTTAAACCCCTGATTCTTTTATTTTATCAAAGAGACTATGAAATCATTTTTCAAAAGAAATATTTTGAGGTATAAATGCTTAAAGCGCAACGCAAAAGCAACATAGACTGTTTTTGGTCATTCTCCTTTCAGGTGCATTCCATCGTGCGATCAGGTGAGCGAGACTTACGACCGAGCAGATGCCACAAGACGAACAGCAAAGTCCAAGCCAGCCTTGGATGATTGAGGGTTGATTCCCAGCGGCACTGGTTCAGGACTCATAATTCAGGACCGATGTGAAGGAAGGCATTGCCATGCAGTGGGACACAAAGATATATTAGAAGCTTCGTAAATATCTTAAGAATATAAAGTTTTACTTATGCTTTACTTAGCGTGATTTTGTAGCATGTACAAAATTGTGCTACGCTTATTTGAGGAAGTTTTCAATGCATTGTGGATTGCAATTGAAAATTTCGATAAAGTTCCTTATCAGTCAATGTACTCTACTAGTTTGCAAAGGGGATTGGGTAAAGTTGGCGTCGTTCTAAATTTTGGCGGCCATTCATGAAAGTTGTGTTTTATGAAAAAGCAAAATAAAATAAACAATTTTTGTTATGGGGTATATATAGCTAAATAATATCGGAGCCGAGATATTACAGTTCAAAGTTCAATCGTAAAACCTAATAATTTTTGTTATAGTAAGTAAAAACTAAATTATTAAGTTATTTCCAGTCGAAATAATCGTTCTCGATTAATTCCATGCGGCATTATTCATCGACACCATGGGCCACCTTAAGTTATAATATAAGTTACGGTCACCTCAACTAGGGCCCTCGCCCACGGCGACTTTTTGCATGACGCTTTCCAAGATTCAATCGCGATGCAAACGCGATTCAATAAACTAGGGCCCTTCCTCCATTCTTTTCCCGATCGTGACTATTTCGACACATCATCATCATCATCATCAGGCTATATTAGTCCACTGCTGGACATAGCCCTTCCCTAATGAGCGCCATAGCGCCCTGTCTTCAGCTTGCCGCATCCAGCATCTGCCTGCAGTTTTTCGCAGATCGTCATCCCACCTGGTTGGAGGGCGTCCTACACTACGTTTGCCGAGTCGGGGTCTCCACTCAAGAACACGTTTGCCCCAGCGGTTGTCGGTTCTTCGCGAAATATGGCCAGCCCACTGCCACTTCAGCTTGCTAATTCTCTGAGCTATATCGATTACTTTGGTTCTCTGTCGGATGTATTCGTTACGAATTCTATCCTTCAGAGAAACTCCGAGCATAGCTCTCTCTATAGCTCGCTGAGCGACTTTGAACTGGTGGGCTAGCCGTATCGTGAGTGTCCACGTCTCGGCTCCGTAGGTCATTACAGGTAGGACACACTGGTTGAAAACTTTCGTTTTCAAGCATTGCGGTATGGATGACGAAAAGACTCGGTGTAGTTTCCCAAACGCTGCCCAGCCCAGCTGGATCCTCCTCTTGGCCTCCTTCTCGAAATGGTTTTTACCTAACTGCAGAATCTGCCCAAGGTAAGTGTATTCGGAAACGATTTCGAGAAGGTGACCATCTACCACGACCGGTATTGGATCAATGTGGCCATTGATCATGACTTTGGTTTTACCCAAATTCATGCCAAGACCGATACGTCGCGAGGCTGAAGCTAGGTCGGCCAGTATCTGGTTCAGCTCCTCTAGCGACTCCGCCATTAAGACTATGTCATCTGCAAATCGCAGGTGTGAGATGTAGTCGCCGTTTATGTTAATGCCCTTTTCTTTCCAGTCCAGCGTCTTAAACATGTCTTCCAACGCGCTCGTGAACAGTTTCGGGGATATAACATCCCCCTGTCTTACTCCTCTGCGCAGTTGGATAAGTTTAGACTGCTGGCCCTGTACTTGGACACTCATGGTGGCGGCTTTATAGAGACATCTCAACACCTCGATATAACGATAGTCTACTTGGCATCGCTGTAAGGATTCCAGAACTGCCCAGGTTTCGACACAGTCAAAGGCCTTCTCATAGTCCACAAAAGCAAGACACAGGGGCTGATCATACTCTTCGGTCTTCTGTATAATCTGCCTCACTGTGTGGATGTGGTCTATGGTGCCATATCCTCCGCGAAAACCAGCCTGTTCCGGCGGCTGGAACTCGTCGAGTCTCTTTGCGAGACGATTTGTGATCACTCGTGAAAACAGCTTATAGACATGGTTCAGGAGCTAGATTGGTCTGTAATTTTTAAGAAGGGTCTTGTCACCCTTTTTAAAAAGAGCACCACCAAACTCCTGCTCCATGCCTTTGGAGTTCTCCCACTGTGAAGGACGGCGTTAAGGAGCTTTTGTAATTCCTGTATAACAGGGGCTTCTCCAGCTTTCAAAAGCTCTGATGTTATTCCGTCCTCACCGGGGGATTTTCCATTTTTAAGCTGCCTCAGAGCTAACACAATCTCGTCTTGACTGATGTCAGGCAGTTCGTCGGTGTAGTGGCGCGTCAGGGTGGCTCTGGAATCTTGGTTGTCTCGTCAGGAATGAGGGGCATTGCAGCGTACAATCGGCCATAGAAATCCTCTATCTCGGCGGAGATCTCCGGCTTCGACAGTACGGTCCTCCCGTCGTGCGTTTTGAGCTTCGTCAGGTGGCTCCTGCTAAGCTGCTGAGTGAATACTTTGGACACTCGGTTTTGCTCTATCGCCTCTTCAATGAGGCGTGTGTTGGAGCTCCGAAGGTCGCGCCTTACCATCTTCGCAATTTGCTTGTTCAGGTCTGACCTCTCTGACGAAGTCGCTTGGGTGGTTTCCCGTCTTTTTGTCAGCAACCTGAGAGTCTCAGCCGAGAGTTTGGATTTCCTGTAAAAGTCATAGTGTGTAAAGGGTCTAATACGCGTTTGTCGCATTTGCAAAGCACTACAGAAGCGATGCCAACGTGCTACTAACGTGCTACAGAATCGCGACTGTATCGATGCAAGCGAGTGACCGTGTTGGATTTGTGTTATTACTGAATCGCGTTTGCATCGCGACCTAATAAACTCGGCAAAACGTGGGCCCAGTTCTAGTGATTTGGTGCCTCTGCTTACCCCCTCGAGGACAACGGGCGTGAGTTTTTTATTTATTTTAGACATTTACTTTTCCAAAACTATGACGAGCGCAGGGCAATCTGCTTGCACGTCCCATAATTTCTCAGAATAAAACTTTTTTTCTGATTTTTGAAGAGCCATAACTTTTTTCCGATATTACTTACAGCTAAACTTATTTTATATTTATGTTAAGTTAAATTAGTATTACAAATAAGCATGGACAAAAATTATGGCCGCTCAAAAAAAAAATGACGCCAACCGTCCATACAAAGTTACCCAAACCCCTTTGTGCAATTTGTGCAAAAATATGCTTTAAGATAGTGCAACTTTGAACCGCAATATTTCCGAGGCTTATGTATTTAGAAAAAATAAACTATCGTAATCGTGCAAAAAGTACTTGGTTTTTAGGAAAATAAGCGTCTATAAACTAAAACTGCATAAACATACTATATGTAGTCTGATTTTTAATTCCGTAGAATTCTGACAGTTATCATTTTTTGACATGTCAGAGATCAGAAACCTTTTTTGGCCGGGCACATTTTTCAATGTCAATACGAGTGTTAACATCTGAGTCTACACATTTATTTTGTTAGTGAATGTATCTATTTTATAAAGTGTGGAGCTCCAAATTAAAAGAGAATTTAAGGCGAGTGACAAGTGTGTCCCCTTTCATCACAGAAGCAGTAAAAATGTACAAGTAAAGAAAACATATTTTTATTAACATATCTAATCATTATTAATACTAATATCATCTAATATCACTATCTTCATCATCATCATCATCGCTGACATCTAATATCTTTAAACGAGCAATTCTTGTATCTATATTTGTATATAATCAGAATCTCGGAAACGGCTCAAACGATTTTCATGAAATTATGAATGCAGGGGGTTTCGGGGGCAATTAATTAATCCAACTAGGTTTCATTTTTATAAAACGTCGTTTTAACCGTATTTCAAGGCAAATAAATAACTGCTACCCTATAAGAACGTAAATTTCGCATTAATCTGTAAGGTTGTAGTTTTTTTTTTTTTTTTTTTACGCGGGGAAATGCATTTGCGCACTTCGCCGCTCTGCTGTCGGGGGACAACAGAGCGACTTTGTGGTGGACTCCCAGCACTATGGAGCCGCCTGCTCAGTGCTGGACTACCCCCTAAAACCCCGCGGTGTTCCTCCGCTACTCTACCGGGCCACAGGATAGGCCAGAGGTTAAGTCACTGTGACCCGGCAAGAGCTCGCCCCCGAGGGGGCTCTACTGGTGGGGAGCCAGATAGGCTCCCCGGCGGCGCAAGCGCCGCCCCTCCTCTGGGGGGCCATAGTGGCCCCCAACCGCTTCCTCGCGCCGCCCTCCCCAACCCGTCGCCCATACAACAGGCAAGAGGAGGACGGCGCGACGCTGCGTCGCCCGTCGCTCGCTCTCCAGCACTTCTCTGAAAGCAGAGAAGGTGGAGAGCGAGCGCGCGGGCCCTCTCCTTGCGCGAGAAGGCACCCTCGGAACACACGAGGGTGCCTTCCGGCCCGCCGCGATCGTGGGCGTCGGGTCCCCCGACCCTCCGCCCCACTCTTATCCGACTAGTTTGAGGCGCGACTGCGCCCCCCCTAGCCGGACCTCCTTCGGTTGGTCGCCTGGGTCCCGATTCACAGAGGAATTGGAACCCACGCGACCCCTCGGGCCAGATCATTCGCCGTTAGCCAGCAAGATCCCACAAGGAGAAGTCACTGACTAACGCTCAGGGCGCACCGACCCCACCACTTGCCCTTCCATCTGGTTCACAAGGAATCAGAGGGAACGGAAGCAGAGGGGTACACGTGAAGGTTATCTGGCGTGGCGCCCCGTAAGGTTGTAGTAGCCCAGATGGGAAATACGACGATATTGTAAACAGAAGACCCTGGTTCGAGACTTGAGCTTAAAGTTTCTCTTTTTTTTTTTCAATTTTTTCTTTTATGTGAAAAACTATTATTAGGAGCCCTATTATCAACGCACCTACATAATTAGTATCCAAATATATTTTCTAAAAGAATACAAAAAAAAATCGGGGCAATGCTCATTAGAGATTAAACTCTGTTATTTAGAACAATATTTATTTATTTGTTATTTTTTAAGGCGCTTTTGGATTGATAATGTTAGAAATCATACGTTTTAATCGTGTGGTAATTATACATCCAAATTATTATGGCCTTTTTTCGAAGCAAAAAAATCATTTTCCTGAAGCTGTGTCATTGCTAGGGCGTGCAAAGCTCGAATTTATCTCGGAAACAGCTCCAACGATTTTCATGATTTTTACAATTTAGTACACAGGGGCAATTAATCGAACTAACTAGAATTCTTAGAAGACGTTGTTTTATCAGTGCTTTTAGGCAATAAAAACTGATCATTGGAATTCTCCTTGTTAGAATACGAAGGTTGGTTTTCGCGGAAATTTACAAGGTTGTCAGCGCAACTACAGCGCCCCCAAGTTATATGTTCAGGTGGGCAAAATTGTAACTAACTAATTAATTTGCAAATCCTGTTCCCCATTTTTATTTTATTTATTCACCTAATAAGATTTATAGATATATTTTCATTAAAATTGAAAGAACGGTTAAAATATTCTCATTTTTCTAGGGAACTTTCTTAAATGTTACTACTAAGTTCTCCCCTAGCGCCGCTATCAACTGAACAGGTAAGATGGTGGCACTGTACTATCTACTTCTTGACACTTAGCGCCATCTATTGGATATTTACATTACCGCAACATGTATCGACATCTATTAACGAAAATATGAACTAAAAATAGCCCTACCTATGTCGCTGAGAATCTACGTTTTTTATAGATACACTACTTGCTTATCTTACCTATTCGAATCTAACGTAGCTTGAAATAAACCGTTTTGGAATAACGAATAAAATAAATTATTGAAGGAGCCCTGAAACCCCCTGATACTATACAAGGTTGTATTGCCTCAAGTGAGAAATCGGGCGGTCCCGGAAGCATAATTTGCCGCCGGCACACCCGCCAGCCAGCCGGCGGCTCAGCTCGTGTGGCATTGCCGGCGGCTTAATCACCCGCCATAGCCGGCGTCATAGCCGCCGGCCGTGCCAATGGCATAGTGTGTAGAAGCCATAAGAAACTTTGACAAGGCAAAACGAGGGCGCGGAACTCCATCGAGGCCGAGCTCCATCCAGTACCAGGTCGAAAGACGTTGCGAGCTCCAGCGTAATAGTAACAATGCAAAATCCAGATGGGACAAACTTGTGAGGCCGAAGGCCGAGCCTTGCGAAGCGAGCATGAAAAACTTTGACAAGGCAAAACGTGGACGAAGAACTCCACCGAGGCGAGGCCAAAGGCCGAGCTCCATCCAGTACCAGGTCAAAGGCTAAGACGTTCCGAGTTCCAGCGTAAAAGAAACAATGCAAAATCCAGATGGGACAAACTTGCGAGGCCGAAGGCCGAGCCTTGCGAAGCGAGCATGAAAAACTTTGACAACACAAAACGAGGACGAAGAACTCCACCGAGGCGAGGCCAAAGGCCGAGCTCCATCCAGTACCAGGTAAAAGTCTAAGACGTTCCGAGCTCCAGCGTAAAATAAACAATGCAAAATCCAGATGGGACAAACTTGCGAGGCCGACGGCCGAGCCTCGCGAAGCGAGCACGAGAAACTTTGACAAGGAAAAACGATGATGAGGAACTCCACTGAGGCGAGGCCAAAGGCCGAGCTCCATCCAGTACCAGGTCGAAGGCTAAGATGTTGCAAGTTCCAGCGTAAAAGAAACAATGCAAAATCCAGATGGCACAAACTTACGGGGCCAAAGGCCGAGCTCCGCAAAGTGGGCACTGTGGACCCCGCCATGGCGAGGCCGGAGATAGAACTCAGTTCAGGCCAAGGCTGAAAGCCAAGACGTTCCGTGTTCCGGCGTAAAATTAACAATGAAAAGCCGGATAGGACAAATTTGCGAGGCCTCAAGCTCCGCGAAGCGGGCAAGAGGAACCTCGCTGAGGCTCCGTTCAGGTTGAGGCTGAAAGCCGAGCTCCGTTCAGGCTGAGGCTGAAGGCCAAGACCATACATGTTCCCATGCATCAAATCTCAATCAAAAGTGTCTAGCAAGGCCCTAGGCCGACTGCCACAGAGAGTGAAACTCGTAGCGGCTGAAGGTTGGCGCGTGTAAGCGTGCAGGGGCTTGCCCCTTAGTCCGAGTGTAATTTCCAAAAAACACGATTAAACAAAAAAATACCGAGCAAAGCTCGGTCATCCAGGTACTGAATTATTAAGAGAGCTAAAAGCGGCATAGTTCACTTTTCTAAAAAGGTTTACGAAACCTTAGATTAGTAGGCAGTGATGCCAGCTAAAGAATAAAATAAAGTAATTAAAGTTAATTCGATATATTGTTCATGATGATATTGAAATATTTTTTACTTTTGTATTAGCTCACTTGGGTAAGTAAATATTTAGATCAGTCATTTTATAGGTAAAACATAAAAAATATGTGGGAAATTATTTTTTATTGCCCTCAAATTGGACCCTTTTTCGGTGGAGAACTTTTTCAGTAGCAACACTTGTGAAATGTCAGAATTCTACGGAATAAAAAATCATACTTTACAGTAGATGTATTGATCAGGCCTCTTCTTATTTTCTAAACCGTCTCGTCTCCTAACGAGGGTTGGCAACCAACTCAGCTATCGTTTTCTCCTAAGGACGTTTATTCAAACGGGGAACTGGTACCTACTTTGTTGGGATCACAGTGGTAATCTACTCATAGTTAAGTTTTCTTTGGTTTTGGCAACTTCGGGATTTTAAGTTACCAATTTAGACAGGAAAAGAGTCCAAACGAAACCGGGCTCGACCTTCTGTTGAAGCTGATGTGTAGTGTACACTCGACGCACGAGGAGTCACAATCTCGGCCGCAATCTGACGCCGCTCTGTCCTCTAATGTGCTCAAACTAAAGTCCTTTTGTAAATATAACTACCGCAACTTGCGTCTAAACAAGTAACTTTATATTTCTTTGATATATGCGAGTTTGAAACGAGGGTTCGGACAATATTACCAAAAACGGGCACAATTTAGTTTATAGTCTCGTTTAAGTACTCACAACTTAGATAAATAATGGACTTATTTTTTAAAAAACAAACGCAGTTACATGTGGGTAAGCGGAATGGCCCGCCAGCGCACTAACCGCTTAACTATACTCTCTTCATTTCCTGCCCGCTATAGTGCACTGGAGTTAATTGTTAGCGAGTATTAAGCGCTCTCTGCATTTGCGGAGGTCAAGAAATACGAGTACCGGCCAGGCCCGCCCTGCCCCGCCCCGCCGCGCCCCGCCGCGCCCCGCTCGTGCCCGCCACCAACAAAACCAACTGACAAACATGCAAGGAGCCACACTTCGCCCGGGAATGTATATTGGACTAGTTTACTTGATTGCGAACTAACATTGGCTTTGGAAATACGAACTTCGACGTTTGCACAGGGTGGATAAATAATATCCACATCAGTGATCTTTATCCACCGTCAGATAGAATATTGGAGTTCTATTTCAGATACGCGGAATCGCGGAAACGCCCGAGACCCATAAATGAAACGTTATTCACGCGCCGCGTGCTAGCTCGTGTTGTACTGAAATATTATTCAGTTTTGAAACAAAATTCAGATTTGTATGTACCTACCTATCGAAAAGGTTCAGTTTCGTAAGCCCTGTTGAAGGGGCTTCGCGTTTGTTATACGCGGAGATTTGTCGAACAGATGAATGTCGTGAATTGAGGCTATATTTGAAATATTGCTTCATAATTTGTAACGTATTCCTTATCGGCAGGAGGAAAAGCTGTATTTTTCCCGCGAGGGCGGCGGGCCGCGGCCCGGGCGACATTGTGTACAAACGTGCACTTTATAGCCTCTGAATAAATCACTAACGATACCATCGTGACAACACATTGTAGAGGTGTCAGCCGGCTCTCGGCGCGCGTAGGCTGACCACGCGGTAATACTACATAGTACACAGTTCAGCACCGGCTCTTCACTACGAAAACTCATAGAAATGTAAATAACAATGCCATACACTGAGGTCAATCATCAATCAAGGAAATCTCGTGTGTCCCGAAGTTTCCAGACAGTTGGTCGTCTTACACTAACATAACGAAGTGTCGCCGCCAGATTTATGATGCCGCGGTGATTCAGCCGCATCATAAAATACTACACAATTATCTGTTCGGGCAGACTAGCCTCTAAGTCGGGGGGATAGGTCTTGCTTTCCCTTGTCGAAGGCGCACAAATTAGCTGCGAGGCGGGAAGACAGTGAGTGAACACTGACGGCTTATATCGAGTAGCATATCGGCGTGTTTTTACTTTCCTTTTATTCGTCGTGAAAAACAACCTTCTGCTCAGGTAGCGGCCCGGGATTGAGAGGGAAACTTCCGCCATTGTGCGACTCCGCCTCGATAGGCACATCCGAGTTGCTTCGTCTGATCTTGTATTCAACTGTACTGCAGAGTTCTGTATCAGCAAGCTTAGAATTTGGTCCGAGATTTAGATGCATTAAAAGTTCTTAACATTCACGATTATTGGGTGCTGAGCGAGCCTTGTGTGATGGTTAAGAGAATCGGTTACCACAAGTCGGTAAAAGCCACGAGACAAGCAGTGAGTAATACTGCGCGGGAAGTAATTAAACCGTAATTGAGTATGTTCCTTCTGCCGCCCCCACCGCCCCCGCCGCCCCCGCCGCCGCCCCGGGCGCGCGATAAGAGTGTAAGAGTGGAGCGGTAACGGTTACAATTAGGGTTATTACACACTTAATCCCGATCCAACTCATATCCAGGGCCTCGAGTTGGAGAGATTTAAAAGGGAACTCTGCAATAGCGACTATTAAGCTACTTCAGGGAGAAACCACTCATTTTCAGACACAATAAAGGGAATTTTGTTTAGCACTTACGTACTGCAGGTGTTAGAGACTATTATTTAGTATCTGCAGTGTTGGGTAAACGCGAGTCGGCTGCATAAAGCGCATCGAGCAAACTGCGAGCTGTCCTCGCCGCGCGAGCAGTGCTACTCCAGCATTCATATTTGCCGACTACTTTATTACGTACTGGATGTTTATGCAGAAGTACCCCTGAAAGTTCCGGCTTTATGCAAAATTTTATAACAGTACCAAATAATAATATAGTAAGGGACTTTGCTGGCTACAGTGCACGATATATCGTACAGAGGCTTTTCACGGAACTTTCTTGGTCAACAGCCATGACTGTTAGCTCGCAATTCTTTCATAGCGCTGAGCGAGCGAATGGGAAACTTATTCAGACGGCCTCTTATTGTTATGTTACGACTCCAGGCAAACAACTGGTTTTATCATCTCTATATATATGAGTAACTTCATAATAATGTTATCTCTTTAATTCTGTGCAATTTATAGTTGAGTATTTTGTAATGAGTTTGGTGATTGTCTTCTGCAACCGTGTAATTGTTCTTTGGGTGCAATAAACGTTTGTAGCAGCGACATACCTGCACAGCTCCCGCCCTCCCCGTCCCAGCCGCGCCTTGTCGCCTTCATGTATAAAGACAAATTAATTACAAGCCTGCTGTCAAAGGCAAAGTTTCTTTTGTGCTAGTAATTGAGAGGCGCGCGTGGTGCGGGCGACACGTGCTCGCCTCCAGCACACTCGCTAAATAAACTCCTGACACAGGCAGACAGAACTACAGATCTGTGCTAAGCACAAACGATACATGCTGCGCTGTTGCAGCTCACAAACGACTCTCAAGCTACCTTGGCCAGGGCAAGCTACCTTGGCCAGGGCAAGCTACTTCTATAAAGAAGCTACTTCTATAAAGAAGTAGCTTCCCTCATATAAATGAGGAGACGCCGTTTCCTTCCTGCATTTTGTCTATACTCTAGAACCTTTTTACTTCATTCATTCAGGAGTATTCAGCAGATTTTTCGGTAGGTGTGCCTAGCCCATGTTAGTTTCAACTTGCTAATCTTACAGAATGGTTGTTAGTCAGCTTAATTTTATTTACACTCCAAGTGAAGGTCATGTGATGAATAAGAAGAGTATTGCCCGAAATACTAGGCTTTATTCAGAAAAAACATTGACGTATGTATGTATCAAAGTATGAGTGACACTTATATTTCTTTATGTACTTAATGGCATTCACCACATTCTCCCCGGCATCATTTTACAGACGTAGTCGTCCAGGTGAGCTGGGGGTCGGCACTGTCTAGCAGAGCGTCGAAGTTCGGGGCTCGATGCTCTTGGTTCCACTTGGCTTTCATTTGAGCTCGGTTGTTCTTGAGCCTCTTCGCAAGTATCTTCACCATCATCATCTATTTCTAGGAGATCCTCTCCATGAGGTGCTAAGTGACGGTTTGCTACAACAGATTCTCTTCCGTTTGAAAAGCGAATCCGAGAATGCTGTGGGTTTGCTTCAAGTAGCTCTACTTCTTCCACAATAGGATCATATTTGCTCATTCTGTGGTGGTTTCTCAGCAAAATTGCCCGGGCCTGCTGAGCTATGATGGTAAGGATTGGCCGCTTGCTGAACGCCTCGGGTGCGTGAACATCCGTTCGTGGGGAGTGCAGTTTATTGCTGTACACAACAGAGACCGGATAGCGTGGAGTGCACCTGTCAGCACGTTTTCCCATTTGGTTACAGGTAAGTCTTGAGTCTTCAAAGCCAATTCTATTGTTTTCCAGATGATTCCATTATACCGCTCCGTTTGAGAGTTTCCACGAGGGTTGTATGGTGTTGTAAAACTCGTTGCTATGGACTTTTCGTGTAAAAATTTCCGTAAATCATCAGATAAGAATGTTGCCCCGCGATCACTGTGTATGTAAGTGGGCATTCCAAATATTGCAAAGAGATCCGTTAATTTAGCTTTGACTGTCTCTGAAGTGAGGTCTGAGCAGGCGTATGCAAAAGGCAATCGTGAATATTCGTCAATAATGGTTAAAATGTATCGATTTTTAGTACTTTCTGTCGGCAGCGGTCCCTTAAAATCAATGGAAAGTCTTTCGAATGGTGATGTAGCCTTAATGAGAGTTTCATTGTTTTTATGAAATCGGGGTTTCAATTCCGCACACACGCGACATGAGGACGTCATCTGCCTTATTTCTTCCAATGAGTATGGTAGATTTTTGTTTCGTACCCAGTGGTTCATTCTTGTGACCCCTGGATGGCAAAGGTTGTTATGAAGAGACCGTAAATCATTCCTTGTCGTAGACGAAGCTACGAGATTTGCACGTGAGAGTGTGTCAGCGGCTTGATTGTCTATACCTGGGTGGTAAACAATATCGAACTTAAAGATAGCTAGCTCCAGTCTCCAACGTTGTATCTTATCATTCTTAATTTTTGATGAGTGCGACTGATCAAACATATATGCTACCGATTTTTGATCTGTGACGAGTCGGAATTGTCTTCCACAAAGAAACTGACGCCACTTTCTGATCGATTCGATTATTGCCGTTGCTTCTTTTTCAACCGCAGGATAGCCTCGTTCACAGTTGGATAGAGTCCGTGAAAAAAAAGCAATTGGTCACCCTTCCTGTGTTAAAGTTCCGGTGATAGCATGATCCGATGCGTCTGTTTCTACAGTAAACGGGATTTTGTCATCGATTGCGTGCAGAGACGAATTTGCAATTTCTTTCTTTATTTGTTCAAAGGCATTAATGGCATCTTTTGATAGAGGGAAAACTTCATGAGAAACAAGTGGATGGATTTTACATGAAAAGTTTGAGACCCATTTTGAGTAATGCGCAAAAAGTACAAGAGCTCGCCTGAGTGAAGCAGTATTATCTGGGACTGGGAGTTCTAAGAGCGGACGAAGTCGATCTGGGTCTGGTTTTATAACGCCGTCGTGAATATTATAGCCGAGAATGTTAATCTCTTGTTTCGAGAATTCACTTTTCTCAAGATTTAAAGTAAGGTTGTAGCGCGAGGCAACATCAAGGAAATGCTTTAGTTTCTCATTATGATCATCTTGATCACGTCCACATATGGTGACGTCGTCTAGGTAAGCGTAGATCCCTTGAGTCTTTTCTTTCGCTAGGATTGTGTTGATGGCTCTCTGGAAAGCGGCAACACCATTTGTAACACCGAACGGGATAGTACAAAATTGATATAAGTTACCATCCGCTTCAAATGCCGTATAAGGCTTTTCACTTGCCACAATAGGTATCTGATGGTAGGCGCTGCGTAGGTCGATCTTGCTGTATACTCGAAATTTCGCCACTTTGTTTACAATATCCTCAATGCTCGGTAAAGGGTAAGCGTCCAGTTGACTGTATTTGTTAATTGTGAGTGAGTAATCGATGCACATTCTTTTTTTATGATTATCAGTGGACGTTACAAGTACCTGAGCCCGCCAAGGTGATTGGCTTGGCTCGATTATTTTGTCGTCTAGGAGTTTCTTGATTTCTGCGCTGATGAAAGAGGCGTCATCTGGTGAGAGAATAAAGTTTCAGCGGCGCACGCGGGCCACCAAAGTGCATCTCGAGCGCTTTATGATTCCTCAAAATGTCATGTCCAATAATGACGTCAGCGCATAATCCCTGAAGTATCATGAATTCGGCTTTAATGCTTTGTCCTAGTAGTTCAATATTTAGTACACATAGTCCATCAACTGTAGAAACCATGTGTGTTGCCGCCATGGTCACATTTTGTTTACAAGTGGTTTTGTTTAGTTTATAGTCTTCGACAAGCCGACTGTTAATGAAGCTTGCTGAGCTACCCGTGTCAATAAGGGCTTTAGCAGTGATGGACGCATTCTTGATAATGATATCAACAGTTGCTTTACTAAGGTTGCTTGTAGCTGCGCTGAGACAAGATAGTAAAGTCGGTGAATCGTCGAGGCCAGTTCCTGAGGTTTCTTCACAACAGGTAGCAGATGCATTCTGCTGTTGAGGTTTACTTTTGCATACCTTTGCAAAGTGGAACTTCTTACCGCACGTTAAACAAGTCGCATTGAAAGCTGGACATAAGCGACGCATATGTCTTTTAGATCCGCAGAAGTAGCAGGTCTCCCACTGTGAAGCTTGCTTGGGTGCTGATGCAGCATTGACAAATGTACTAGATGGTGGGTGTTGGTAGAGTTCGTTGTTTATTTGTGCCATCTCTAGGGAACGAGCTTGCCTGTGTGCATCGTCTAAACTTAGAGAGGTGTTCTCTAGAAGTCTTTGACAGATGGCAGCCGATGATAGGCCAGCTATAAAGGCGTCCCTCACGTATTCACTCTCGTTTACCTCGGCCGACACAGATTTGAAGGCACAATCTTTAGCTAGCAATTTAAGTTCTTGTATATACTTGTCTATTGGTTCACCTGGTTGTTGTTGCCTTTTAGTCAATTTGAACCGTGAGTAGATTTCGTTCGCCGGCTTGATGAAGAGGGTATCTAATTTGTTAATGGCGTTATCGTATTCCTTTTCGTCTCGGATGTATGAGTACACGTTAGCGGATAGATGGTTTACTAACAGTTGGTATTTCATTTCGTCGCTACACTTTTTGTCGGGAGGCTGCACCGAGGCTAGAAAACTTTCAAAGATTTTCTTCCAGTGGGACCAAGTTACCGCATTTTCGGTGCTTGATGATGGGTCCGCGTCGAATCGCTCAGGCCGTAAATATTTGTCCATTTTGCTGAATAAATTGTGATGAATAAGAAGAGTATTGCCAGAAATACTAGGCTTTATTCAGCAAAAACATTGACGTATGTATGTATCAAAGTATGAGTGACACTTACATTTCTTTACGTACTTAATGGCATTCACCACAGGTCACCCCCGGTAGGACGCACTCGTCGAACACTAACTTACTAGTCTTTATGATGCTTAACAGTTCCTTTAGTCTAATACATTTGTGACGCACACGAATCGAGTCGCCCGCAAAAACACTCAAATGAGTTTTCTGCGTTGCTTTTGACTGGATATTAAATAACAGACGTAGCGTAGGTAGACAAGGGTGCTATAAAAGTTTGTGGAGCTAGAAAGCGTTTATTTAAATCGAGGGCTGTAGGTAGCGTGTAACGTGCGCCGCTGATCTACGTAAGTTCGCTTCGACACAAAACGGTTTGAACTGCTCGGTTCAATCCGAGACGAGCACTATTTCGCTCACAAAAATGCTAATCCTACTTTACTATTAGAATGTTCGATCCTAAATCGTTCAATTTCAGAGAAGGAACGGCGCCTCCGCGACGTGCATGCTAATGCTGGCGCCACTAATTACTGCAGCACCACGCCACACTGCGACTGCACAGCGGCCGCCCCGGGACCTGTTGCATTAGAAATATTATATAAAATAAATATCAGTTAGAGGTGGAGACAAACTCGCGCCTCAAGTTCGACAAGTAACTGACCCAAATACTTTATTCACAAATTTTCGGAAATTGAGTTTGAATATGAAGGGAATATTTAAGTGAGGAGTATTTGTGGTAGTTAAGAAGGGCCGGATATTGCTTTATAAATGTAGCGCGGGTAGCGGTCTCGTAATGGTTTTAACCGGACCCGGGGAGGAGGACTTATCGGACTGTGATCAAAAGAGACGTCTCTTTGACAAGCCCGCGTCCACGGCCGCGCTCTCAGTGCTCACAGCTCGCAAAACAGTAAATCCCGGAGCAAGCTGTTGTCGAACTTTATGAACCGTCAGTCGTGCGCGCCCACACCGCTGCCAGCGCCGCGCCGGCTGCGCCTTACGCTTCTTTAAATTGGAAAATTGAATGCTCTTCTATTCTGGCGGCGCGTACATTCCAAGCGACTATTTTTTCCATTCTCCGCGCCCGCCCGGGCTCGTCGTTCGCTCCAGAATAGCATTTTAGAAAACTGCTATCCATTTTGAGTAGTTCGCATCACTGCGTGGGAATTCAATTTGATTGTGTCGGTACTTTAGCGAGTTACCTGCTGGGAGCCCCGCCGGCCGGGCCGGGCTGTAGCGTCTTTCACGATGTGAAAGAATCTGGCGCCCGCTGGAGCGTATGTAATGAGGTACCGACCCCGATACTGTACATACACTATTAATCGGGCATTGACGTTTCCCGCTCGGGTTTTTCCTTCGCAGATAATTTGCAGTCGGCTCAGTGAGCTGAAACTTTGTAACAGCTTCTGAGAAGTTACGGCGTTGCTTAGGGAGGTTACACACACAAGATGGAAACTCTGCTCCCCCGTGGCCGCGCGTCGGTGCAGAGCAGAGGGCACGCCTGCCTTCCCCCGCGGGGCGCGGCGTGATGGATGCCACCTGCTATCGCGATGAGTCGGTAATGCAATGCGGTTTCCGCGAATCACACCGTGACTCGCTGAGCGGGCGTGTAATATATCTTTGGACGCGAATGAATGGTACCTATAAATTAGATTTTACAGGGAACTTTAAACATTTAGCAACTGAAATTCGAATTAATGCCGTGTTAGTCTTGAAATGTTCACTTAATCTGAAGACGTACGCTTAAGCCCGCGCTCGGCGCAGGCGGGCCGCCCCTTCCCTGCACTAGCTGCAGCGAAACCGACCGCCTGTCTGCCGAGACATTAGCATGTGAAGCGGTTATCGAACTGATGAGTCGCACATTGCATGCCACGTACATGATTGCCATTTGCCACTCGACAGAGGCTACAGAGGGAACAAAAACGTCCATCTAAGTATATTATATTATTGTCTAAGTTATATGAATCAACCATCGAGGCCACTTATATTTGCGAGATCTGTGCTTACTCACACTCACCGAGTTCTCTGCTCTTAACATCAATAACGTGTTATCGAGCCCCGCGCCCAAGTTTTCAAATAATCCAAGATAAATAAAGAAAGTGCTTTCATCTGATGATACAATGTCGTCTCATATAGAAGATCTGCTACACTTTTGTCTAATTTTAAGCAAGACTAATGATAAAGATTCGGCCGACTCTATGCTATCTTACCCTGGGCAGTTCATTCACATACTTTTAAGCTTTGTTACTTACTTGTATAACAAGTGCATTGTACGAGTACGATATCACAATGATGCCGTTTAGAGTAACCGCGCGGTCTCACGGCTGGCCGGCCGCCACACTCGGGGAGCGCCGCGTCACGTTTCCCATTACCGCCGATACAGATGGAGCAAATCGACGCGGAAAACGACATAAACGCAAAACACAAACTTGGCACAAATTTTTATCCCTCGCGTAATCGGAGTTGGCGAAATAAGTTCGGATCCAAGTTTGACGGCTGGACGAGTCGGAGTCCCGAGAGGCTTTCGAGAGAATTGAAGTGTTTACCGCCAGGGCGGGCGTCGCGCGGCTGGCTGGCCCACTAGCACCGCGCCACTGCCCACCTGCGCTCGGAGATTTATGGACAACAGCTTAGACAGTTACACCAAGATTAGCTGCGCCGATTGATTATTACTGCATTATTTATGGCTACAGTTTCATCAATTTATGCAGTAAATTTTGGTCGTTTGTACCATTCCGCCACTTGAGGTTGGCCTGAATGACTCCTCGAGTGAAAATTGATGGGCGCACTTGTAACTTGTTCAACTCGCGACCTAAAGCCCACTCGAACCCTTTCGCAGTGGCAGTGCAGATTTAACGGCGGGGGCAGGGCACTGCCCGCACCGGCTACGGCTCTGTGCCGGGCACGCCGCGCCGCGTGCGGTCTACGTGTCGATTATGCATTCGATTTGCGTCGCGGTTAGTTCATTTATTTCGTGTTGCACGTGCAATCGGCGCCGTCGCCGGCTCCGGTTTGCGGCCTCTTATTTACCTGTCAAAGGTATTATGTGCTATGGGCCTGGCTGGAGCCGTAAATCACGCCTAGTGGAATTCTTACATGAAATAAAACAGTTTCCGGGCGCCCCGTTCGTCACCCCGTGTCCACTGACCCGTTGTTGTGTAATAAAAGCAGGCGGACTCGCTATTGTTTGCGTTGCAGGTGAATGCACAAACGCATTGTGTTAGCAACGCTCGTCCCCGTGACCCCCGCCGCCCCGTCCACCTCGCACCCTCGTCCCCGGCGGTAGATTTTGACAATTTTCCAGGAAAAAAGCCTCGCACTGCCGCCCTGCAAATTGAAAGGTCCGCGGTGTCAGTTTGGTGACCATTTTGTTGAAGTTTACGCTCTTTTTTGTAATAACCGGCGATTAGGCAGCGCAATTCTATATTCCTTGCACCTTGATTAATGTCCTACCGCATTTTCACACATTATCTGGATTTTGTTTTTCACACACTATCTGGATTTTGTTTTTTAATTAAACAGCGATATTCAGAACGTTACACCATGCAGAAACAGAAACAAAGTTGCCTCATCTAAATTCAGATTAGCCAAGGTAACTACATCATTTTTGTAGAATATAGCGTACGTTTTTATGACACAAATTCCAGAAATATTCTATCCCTGCCAGCAAATAAATTTACAATTTTCATTAAAAAGGTGCTATGTAAAAAGGCCTATTACAGAACAGTGGACTTTTAAAAAAATGTAAGCCCTCGGCAGTCATTGTTATTTTGAGATAATTTCTTTCTCTTCTAATACTATAAAATTCTCGTATCACCACTCATCGCATTACTAATATCATCTAATATCTTGATTTCTCAGCAAGTTATACAAAAAGTCTTTCCTGTTCGAGCGCCCCACGCTTTTACAATCAAATATTATAATTAAAAGTACATAGTTTACACTTCAGCCCAGAAATAGAGAAAACTTGACCAATACATAACTTATTTTTGGTATTTATAAAAGCGTATTTTTCTAATTTTTTTTTACCATTAATTTATTTTTTTTTGGTTTTTACGTGCATTTATAAAAGCGTGTTTTTCTAGTTTTTTTTTTTAACTATTAATTATTACAGACAACTGCCAACAAGTTGATCACACAAGTTTGCCAAAAGCCATGCGAATGGTGGTGGCTGGGTCGCTCATTCCCTTCTTATACGGTTGAGACTAGCGATGGCTAACTGGTGATGGGTCTGGAGCTTCTCAGGTAGATCGATATTCGTACTAAGTTATGTATTAGATTTAAGGTGATTTTAGGAAGGATGGTCAGACTGGAGTTTTTTTTGGAAAACGAGGCAGTGACCTTATTTTCCACTATAATCGGCACCAATGCAGCGGCTAACATTATAAGTACATGGACATTACAAAGTGAATTGTCTACGTTGAAGTACATTTCTGATTTCTGATATATGTGAATCAATCGGCGGACATAGGCGTCATTGACTCGATAATGTGAGAGGTGCGGCGCGCGCTGCAAGCAGCATCTATCATTCATTGTCGATGCCGCGGAGGGCGGATGTAAGCTGCGCCGGTAACGAGTCTGCTCATTAGAGCTCACCATCACGTCCCACGCCCCGCCCGCGTCCCTCCCGCACCCTGCCCGCGCACTACTCCCGCGCTGCTGCTGCGCTGAACCACACGGTGTCATGAGCCGCCAGTTGCGACACTTCGCAACAAAAGCACCTCACTATTCATTTAAGTGAGCGACTCATGTAACGCCGAGGGCGGCGCTCGTTCTCGCGATGTAATAGCCGCCCTACCCCGCCCGCCCTGTCGCACACGAGATGCATGAAATATGAAAATTGCCCACAAAAAATATTATATCTTGCAACTTCATAATTCTTGTAACACAAAACTCCGGGACCCCAAGTTAAGTAGCAGCGTCGTGTAGCTCGTGAGTGTATGTAAATAAGAGTCTCTTTGGGCCGGAACGCAGGAGCCGATATGTTGGTTTATGAGCACGTGGCATACTGTAATTTGAGAGCGAGTCGCAGGCGCCATAAGGTCGACATTTGCTCGGCTATAAAGCTGAAATACGTTCGGGAAATTCAATTTTTTTCACAGATAAATTTGGCGAAAGTGGGAAGCGAGGCGGGGGCGCGGGTGTCGCGAGTGCACACCGGCCAGCGGCTGTGTTGCGGTGCGGGCTGCGACACGCACACACGCCGGCCGACACCGGGCGGTGACACGCGGAGCTCCTACTCAGTGAACCCGGTGCGCGTTAGCTGACACGCAGATCATGAGAGTCTCCCCTATGTTATGCTTAGCCGGCTTTGTTTACTCTTCGCAGCGGTAAGGGAGTTAGCGCGATGGGATTAAACATAGCGACGGAGGTATCGGGGACAGGCAATCTGACGCGGGCACCGAGCTCGGGCCAACGATACGCCACACATGCTTCATGCATCTCGTCAAACAATGTTCACCTCTATTTCCAACGAAAAAGAGCTATGTTACCCGCAAAACAAGTCTTGTAACTACACCTCACTTACTTAGAATTTTATAATACAAAATTATTTTGTACCGGATTTTTCCTGCGATATTAATGTTGTTTTGCTTAGTAGACTCATTCAAGTAAATAGTTCACTTATCATGCAAGTTTTAATTAAGTAGGGATCTAGCGCGCGCGAACGGACTTAGACCGAGCGTGTCTACCGACTTTACAGCGGCTGTAATGAGCTCAGTGGAGACGAAACAATAAGTAGGTACATTATGATGAAGCAAAAGAAAATAAATCTTCCCCCTTAAGCCGCGGATTGTTTTTCAGCAGTTTCCGGCGGAGGGCACGCGCGGGAGGGCCGGGGAGGGGGAGCGGGTCAAGGTCTCGGGTTGACAGCGGAAAAATTGCGATACAAGAGTTTTCTTACAACTTGTTTCATTATACAAACTGCTGGAGCAGAGCTCTCTTCTGTAACACCTTTCATCGGAATTAAATTATTCCGTGAAATCCATTGTCCCAGTTTTTCCGTCTGGAGCTGTTTGCGTTTTGTCTTTTTGCGTAGAAGGTCGCAATAAAAGTCTTTGTTTCGAGAGAGAGGGTTGTTAACTTGAACTTTACTCTCTGCTCGTTAAAAAGCAGTCTTCTCGACGGAGGGCGGCGCATAATAAGCGAGTAGTAACTACAGTGAGGCGGCGCGGCCGAGACGGAGGCGAGCGCGTCTCGGCCGCGCCGTACAATCGGAGCTAAATGCAGCGCAAACACGCCGGACAAACATGTCGAGTGCAAATATGGCCACTATTGATTCAGTTATGATGATCGCAGAGCTCGGCCCTGTTTGTACGCACCACTCGCCGGATGCCGAGCCGCGCCCTACTTTGTTTGCCGGAGGTCTTATAAAGTTCAGAGTGGTCGGCGGGAGTACTGTGCTGCAAGGTGGAAACGTAACGGCCTAGCCACGGGGATCGGCGGTGCGAACGGCGGTGCGGCGGGCGGGGCGGCAAACTGAAAAAAACTCATAGAAATGTACGGAGCAAGCCACGCGGAGCGGCGAACGGCGACGCGACTGGCGAAATGTACCGAGCGGCGACTGGCGGCGACTGGCGGCGCGGCCGGCGAGTGAAACAAACACATGAACAAGTACGGCGCAAGCCACGGCGTCGAGCGGCAGTCGCGGCGACTAGTGCAGAGATCAAACGAGTTTAGTTGTTTTCGCCGCGAATAATAAATACAGAGACTGTTATTGCTGATATACTAACAAAATGGGGTATATTTGTTACTTTGATAAAGAACATAATTACTTAAAAGTTATTTAATTTCATGAAAAATTAATATACAGAGTAACATTTAATTAACTGACCATATTTTAGCAGCGATATTTCTGAAAAAATGTAGTTGTGAAAAAAATTCATTGATACCTACTATCATTCTCCAAAATATGGTCAGCTTAATTAAATGGCACCTATATATTAGATCAATTTTTCAGCGGCACTTAAAACTCTAGCTGCATTGACTTTTTTTCCAATCCTGAAGAATATAATTCGACAATAATTCTAGTAGACTCGAAAAATGGTTCGATGCAAAAATTTGGAACTCTCCATAGTATACCTCGATTCCTATTGAAATCTATGGAGTAGATTACGCTCTTCCAAATATTATGTATTGAACAAAAAAAAAAATTACTTTGAGATAAAGACATTTCGCTCTTGACCGGCCTGCCCTACTCAGCCCTACTAGTCGCGGCGGCAAACAATTTAATAATTTTTATATTGATGCTGCTCGATAATACGAATTTTCCGCCCATATGTTGTCGACTCAGATCAACTATTTTTTTACGCTCTTTCATTTGGTGTGCATATCGTTCGAGTCTACCATAGACCCGAACGAAATTATTAATATAGATATGTTTGTGGGCTTATTGTTAAAAGCACACTGTTCAAAAAAGTTTATTAAAAAAGTATATTCAAATTCAAATATATTTATTGCCGACTAAGTGTAGGTACATAGGTCTTACTTAAGATTAGGACTTAAAACTTAGTCACCTTTTGCAGGTGTTGCAATTTCGTAATCTAGGGTTAAACTAATTTATACTACATTTGGCAGGTACTCCTTTAATGAGTAAAAGCATTTTTCTGTTAGGAATTCTTGCAGTTTTCTTTTAAAAGTTATATATTTTATAAATTTTTACACACATATAATATGGACTACAATTTAACATTTTAATTCTTGAGGATGGTAACACTAGTCTATTTTTATGTCTGGTATTGATTCCATGAATATTAGTGTAGTTCCGAAATAGGTTAGGATTTTTAAAAACAAATATACATATGTCCTGGATGTAAATGGAAGGCAAAGTTAAAATTTTATATAATGTGAAAAATGGCTTGCAACTATCTGTGTTTTTTATTTGTGCTGAAATTCTAATGCATTTCTTTTGGAGTTTAAATAGATCATTTAAATTTGTACTATTTCCCCATAGCATTACTCCGTATTTGAGCCACGAGTGGGCATAAGCATAGTAGGCTGATTTTGCTGTTTCAAGATTTGTACTACATTTTAATTAAAAAAGCGCGTATATAAATTTAGATAATTTTGTTTTTAAATGCTCTATATGATATTTCCAGCTAAGATTTGTATCTATGACTAGACCGAGTAGGTTAAACTTTTCTACTGACTCTATTTTTATGTTTTTAAAAGTTAAATCTAAGTCTATTGGAGCTTTTTTGTATGATCGGAATTGGATAGTTTTTGTTTTAGTATAGTTAACACGTTCACGCTAACATGACAATGTTGAAGTACTATGCGGTGAAGCACTTTGATTTTTCATACAATGGGAATGGTCGTCTAGTGACGTTGTGCAAATAGGTAGCAACATAAAAGCTATGATATATTGCACTGACGTCCTACTCCGTCGACGTATATGGACGCATGTGCTTAGTAGAGTAGATAAAAATCAATGCAACCTCTAACAACGTATTATAACGTCGACGTGTAAAGACGTCTGTGCTACTATCCATAATTTCTTCCCAAATTATTTCTCTAAGTGCGTTGTTTATATCTGATATATTTTGTCGAGTGAATATCCTCTTTTTCATATAGAAAAAATGTATATTATTATTTATTACATGTTCCGTTGTTAATTCTAAGTGAATACTTTTATGATCTGATAAGCCAAGATCTTTTACAGAGCTTTCGGATATCATTTCTGTATTATTTGTAAATACCAAGTCTATAATAGTGGCAGAGTGTTTTGTTACCCTAGTTGGTACATTTATCAGTTGTTTTAAACTATAAGAGTGAAATAAGTTAATTAGATCATATTTCCTTTTACTTTTTTCTAGCATGTTTATGTTAAAATCCCCACCCAGTATTATGTTTTTGTTCTTTTCCTTAATTATTACTCTATCTAGGATTATATACTATATACAAGTTGTCTGGTGTTAAACAGTAGATTAATATTAAATGTATTGAGAGGACAATCTGTGATAATCTGTTTAGTTCTTTCCACTTTCTATGTGTGTCCAAAGTTACTCCTAGTAGTGTAAATTTGGTACCTTGTTCAATACTTAAGACATTTGTGATTTCTTTTAAGTTTATTTGCTGCTTCTGGTATGGTTTAGAATGTATAATTTTTGTATTTCTTTAGATATCTGTGGTGTGTAGTCATAGATATCTGAATGATGTCTGTGTGTGTAGTGTTCTGCACATCCATGAGTAATAATTTCTAAGTTTGAAAGTTTGTTCATTAAGTCAAAACTGTTTCAAGAAGAATGAATGTGAGGTTTCTTTGTTACTATCTTGTCCACATAATCTACTAATTGTGGAACTAACATCCTTGTTACCATCTTGTCCACATAATCTATTAATTGTGGAACTAATATCTTTGACGTAAACATAAACAAATACAAAGTAAATATTTTGTTCTTATTGTGAATAAAATATTAGAACTTGTCATTTTTTCATTATTGGCACTAAAATGGCTGTATTGGCACTTAAATGGTGAAAAAGGTAAGACATCACAAAACGTGTAGGTATGTGTACAGTTTCGGCCCTTAGAACTAAAGATCAATCTGATTAATCCATTGACACAGATGTGCTCATACAGTCGAGGGCTACGCCGTGCGCACTGCGCACACATGCAGCGGAATCCTTCTTTGTACAGCCACTCACACGGAACGCAAGTACCTACAAACTGCTTGCGATGGCTCTACACATATTATCTGGCTAATAGCTCTTGTGCAGCATGCGTAAACAAGCTATGAATTATTGATATGATTTTGTTTGTCTCATTTCAGGGTGACATTGTATGCACATAACTTACACGTATCCAAGTCATCGTTTACTACGGGAAAACGTAAAGAAAATACATTGAATGAAATATAAATAAACCAATATCAACTCCACACGTCACGAAGAAAGGTAGAATAAAGGCAACGGATGTTATCAGCAAATTGAGGACGCGGCGGCGGCGGCATAGAAAAGCGCTTTGTTCCGCGGCACTTCGCCGAGTAACGCTTTAAATAAGTAAAAAAACTCCCTCGGCGGGCACTGTTCAATCAACGTCCCGCCGCGGCGCGGACTCACACACGAGCGGCGCGGGAATTTCCACACGACGGCGATAACTCGCCGAGATGAATGGCGACTATCGTTCAGCGTCGCCGCCGCTGCCGCTGCCGTTTGCACCGTGTTCGCGCCCCGCGCCCGGCCGCACAGCCACTCCGTCTCCATCAATACTGCGGCCGCGGCGCGGCTTAAACCCTCAGACAAATCACCTGCACGGGACGAGCTTTCTTTCGTTACATACATTAGATTTATTTGTGGGCGAGCCGCATCTCAGCGGAATCAAAACGGCGAATGTTCCACGCGGGAAATGGCCAGTTTACGCGGCAGTTTTGACATTCAAGTGCAAATGGAGTCGCGGCGTGTGTGGCGGAAGTGCGCGCGATAAACATCGGCCGCGCGCCAAGCAAGGCGGATCACATGCAAATGAGTACGTGAGCCGAGACAGCGGCGGAGACAAACTCCGAGCCGAGCCAGCTGTAAACAGGAAACGGAACTAGATAAGTAATAACTGTTTTTCCTCGCGGGCAACGTTTTAATCTGCGTCGTAGTTTTTTCATCAAGTTGTCACGATTTCGAGAATCTTATTAAAGTCCGAGGATGCAGGCTCCGACGGCGGCGGGGAGGCGCGGGGCGTCGCGGGGAGGGTAACCGCGCGTCTTGTCTGGCAAATGGGGGTATTTCATAAATCCCGGTGAAATGCGTGCTTTTAATATGACGCTTTAATTTCGCGGTAAAGTATGAAATCACGTTGATGCATTGTTCGCTCCCACAGGCCGAGAGCGCTTCTTCACTCCAGCTTTTTATGACCACAATTTTGTGCTATGTTTAATAATTCTTGTTGTAGTAGATATGCAAATGGAGTAATGGAGCCGGAGAATTACGCACTTACTCTGCTGACTCAGCGACATGACGTGCGTCTTGCTCACGCATGTACTTGGCCGCTTCCACCTTCCAGCTATTTTATGAAAAGTGTGACATAATATGATGGAATGAAAAATATGACTATTTAAGTACAGTAAAATGTTGGATATAACATAAATTAAAAGATGACTATTTCACTAGTTACTGAGATGACAGACGGACAACAAAGTGATTTTAATTGGGTTTCGTTTTTAACATGTTCCAGACTTATTCCACACCTTTTCTATAGGCGGAAAAAGCAAGAGTAAGTGTGACCCGTGGAAAGGTGCCCTAGATAATCGAATTTATGCGCGATGTTCAATTGCAGGAGCAGATAGAACCGTTTTATTGCTTCCCTCTTCATAAAGCACTGTGACAAATGCGCGCGCTGATAACCCGCGCTGCTTATTTATGTCTACGATTTATTGCATTATTCCCGGAATTTTTATGTTTACGGTCTCCGTACAATGTCAATATTTGTGATCTACCAAGTATATGACTGTCTGCTCCGTAGGTACTGGAGCGGAGTCGAGCGGGACTGCGGCATGCGGCAACGCTTCAATGTTATATTCATAGAGCACTAAAGCGCGCAACCAGGGCGGTCCGACTAAGCCATCGTGTTTGAATTAAATTAGATGTTCACACATGTACGAGTATGTGTGCTGGCAAAAACTGGTGTTAGCGTTTTTGTGCCACTGCAATTTTGTTAGAGTTGCGGCAGCCGAGAGGCTATAGACATACAACAGAAGTTTTATAAAGAGCTCTATTGGAACTACTTGAAGATGATACATAAGCCTCAATCATCACTGGCGGTATGGATACGTGTACAGGACAGATCGTGCCGTGTCTCAAGATATTTCACAAGCATTGAATAAAGCAATGAATTTATCGAAATTTAATGCAAGTTTCTTATTAATAAATTTAATGTTATTATTTTTTAGAGGACATTTCGAATGAAATTACTATGTAAATTTAAAAACTATGATGGTGAAATAATTTTAATTAAGTTTTAATCATGTAATAAAATTTTGTGTACAAAAACTGTGTAATTTGACATTTCTTTCATGATATTACTGTTTAATGAACGACTTATATATAGATAGATATAATATTTTTTTTGTATGTACACCAGGAATTACACGTAAAATTACACTTATGTACCTATTATCTCATTGTGCCATCGATTTTTGTATTTTAATTTCTTAATTCGTCATGCATGTGCATGCTGAAACATATTTGTATAGCTACATTTGTATAGCTACATTTGTATAGCTACATTTGTATAGCTACATTTGTATAGCTACATTTGTATAGCTACATTTGTATAGCTACATTTGTATAGCTACATTTTGTATAGCTACATTTGTATAGCTACATTTGTATAGCTACATTTGTATAGCTACATTTGTATAGCTACATTTGTATAGCTACATTTGTTTTGGGTACGATATAGAGCTCTAAAATATACTGCAAGACCTTTATTGTAGACATACCTATGTTCACTAAGAAATATATTGATTGATTGAAATTTGACAGGACCTGGCATGTGAGGCTCCTAAGCAAGCTTCCATCTTACCGGATCCCCGACGGCCTGTGTAGATGGATTGCCGATTTTTTATAAGAGCGTTCAATGTGAATAGCCGTCGATGGTTCTTCGTCGGAACAAATGACTATTACTGCCGGAGTTCCTTAGAGATCGATACTCTCCGCGACCCTATATATCAACGCTGCATATCATCGACCTTCTGCAACCAAACATAATTGGATACGCTGATGATAGCACGAACACGGAAAGGTATATGTCTAAGGCAGACGTTGTACATGTGCGTGCGTATGAGAATGGCCATGGTGGCGTGCATTAACTTGAGTCTAGAGGCTGTAACCTGGGGTAACGATAACCTAGTCAAGTACCATGCCACTAAAACACAGGCGTGGCTCTTCCCTTAAGCGGAGTCCTTTCATCCTGACTCCGACTTTCCAGAATACATCCATGTAGATCTCTGACCAATTAGAACTCTTGAGCGTGAACCTTACCTCCGATCTTAACTTCAGCAGTTCCATCGAATCCATAGACAAAATTGCAACCAGAAACTAAGGATTAAGTAAGACTATACTTCAGGTCAAGTCAGCTTTCGGACCGAAACTAACCATAGGTCCAGTCATGTATGTAGTACTACAGCCACTTTTGAGATGGACCAGCAAAGTACCAACTTGCGGCTTTGCACGCAATTGGGCGCCGATCTATGAAGCTAGTTGGAGATGAGGAATTTACAAGAGCAAGATTACGGCCTCTGTACTATAGCGATTCCTTTTTATTCTAACTGGCTGGCACAGCCGTCTAGGATGATTTCAAATATTTGAAAAGGAATCGCTACGTTTTTGTTGAGTTGTCAGTCGAGGACTAGCTAGGCTAGGCGTTTCTTGATAAAAATATAAAATAAGTTATTATTGCTAAACAAGTATCTTTTAATAAAAGTAGTGCGCTACATTTGTGGAGGTGCAAAATTCAATCAAAATAGCTGCGCTACAGTACCATCGTTGTTAGGTCGCTTGCCTTTCAGTCTTCTATAAGATGAATTTTGAGAGGGGCTACAGGAATTGGTTCCTCCATCCCCTTCTTTCTATCGGTTGCTGGCTCATAGCATGCATTGTACGTGAAAATTCTACGAGTTCTCAGCAAGCGAGTCGCGAATCCTTTTATAATAACCACGGCAAAGATGAACGCGTTGCCTTTGTCTGTTTTTCCAGAGACATATAACCTGGGTGTCTTTAAGTCCTGTTTCCACTTGCTCCACTCGTATGAGTAAGAGCAAGTGGAAACGCCATCTTTAAGACTGAGTCAACTGAAACTTAGCAGGGACACACTTATCATCTTAGACCTCGTCTCCGCTTATCACCGGGTCAAGTGTCAACCTGTCCTAATTTAAGAAACAATCACTGAAATTACATGAATTTGTATTTAAAAGGTCCTTAATTCTATGTATTACAGTTAAAAAGTTAGTATATAAATTGAAACTCTGTATCATCAAAGTTTCTAAGTATTTTATTATCAGTGGTTTCAGGCGTTAACTTTAGCATTTTTATTTCCAAATTCTGAGTAAAATATAATTGGAAGACAATATTTCAGAATTACCGTCTAAGTTCGCAGAAATAAGCGTTAAAACATTGCTAAAACTTGTTTAAAGCCTAAGTAGGATCAGTTACTTAACTTGGCTGTTAACAGAGACTCAACAAGGTTCTCGTGTAACGTCTAGAAGAAGAACGAAAAATAAAGTCTACATTAACTATAAGTACTGTCATAATAAGATTACGTCAACATAATGTCGCATCGCGCGGCCCGCCGCGGGCGGCGTACGGCCGCGGGATGCGCGGACGTTTCTTCAAACTTTAGCGCGCCCTTACAGCCCGCCCGGTACGACCTGTCGCTCCTACCGACCGGCCATACAGTCTCTTTTGCAACAACACAGGTGAAACCATAACTTCGCTTCGTTTTAATGGCTGGCTTTGAGTTACAAGGGCGTGCGCGACTGACATTGTTAATTTTTGGTTTATTTTATTTTTACGTAGATTTGTTTATGCCAGGGCGTCGTTTGTAGTTCTAGCTGAAAGGATTACGAATGTTACATTATGCGCATAAATCTCGCAAGATCTATTAATTCATCTATTTGCCGTTTTGCGACTGATAAAACTGACTCTCGCCTCACCATGATTAAGCTCTGCAAATCAGAACGAATCCTGATCGGACTCTTCCGACAAGAAGTCACGTAAATGTATCCGGAATAAAGTCAATAATGACTGATTAATATTTATATTATGGCATGAACCGTAAGAAATATACGCAGGATTGCAGTAAGCAAGTGGAATTTATAATACAAGTTTAAAATAGCCCATGTTGTGAAATAGCAGTACGAGAGCGAGCTACGTGATGCTACGTGCTGCGAACGGCGTAGCGCTACGTGCTACGAACGACGTAGCGGTACGTGGCTACGAAGTGCTACGTCTCGTAGCAGTCACTCGGCGGAATTGATATCGGATTGTTAGGTTATTGCACGTGTACTGGCTCATCCCGTTCGGCGCGGATACAGCCTTGTTCACTTTAAAATATGCATGGGTTCAGAAGTACGAGCTTACAATAATTAAATCAGATAATGACGCAGTTTTCCTTATAGCAATTTGTAGTATATGGTAATGATTCACATGGGAGGCGGTGTGCTAGCAAAACATCGGGCTTCGGCGACCGGTCTCACGTTACAAATTGCCCTTTACAGTCGCCCCTGGAGATGACCGCCCGCAGTGTGCCCCCTCGCACCCTGCGCCCACCCCCGCACCCCGCGCCCCGCGCCCCACGGACGACAAAAACAAATAGGTGTAATGGAAGGACTGTTTGAACTTTGTCTCCTGATAAATTAAGATTATAAATTAACTTTTCGGTTTTTCATACCACCCACTGAAAAATAACAAATCTGATCTCCGACTCGAAATATCAAAGTAAATTAAGTAATTTACTTTATTCATATGATTTTGCTAAGGAGATCAATTAGTAAACTACAAAATGTTATTGCGCAATGGGCGCAAAACTTTCAGCGTTTTTGTAGCTCCGAGATTAAATTTATGCCACCTCTGTGTTTGAGCCAAACAATTTTTGGATAAAATTTATTTTCAAAAAAATATCTTATCTTCTATACATATATAAAATTCAAAGTCCTGACTGGCTGACTCACTTACCAACGCCCAGCCCAAGCTGTTGGACCTAGGGAGCTGAAATTTTGCACAGAGGATCTATATATAATGTAGGCAAGGAACAAGAACGGATTTTTTTAATTCAACCCCTAAGGGGGCGAAAAGGGTTGCCAAAATTTGTATGGGAGGTATAAAGAATGTTGTCTGATTTTCGTGAAACTTGAAATAAATACTCTTCAACACAATTGATTGAACACGTGTTTCGCCGTTTTTCTAAATTTAACCCTTAAGGGGGGGTGAACGGGGTTGCAAAATTTTGAACTAAAGTCCACGCGGACGGAGTCACGGGCGAAAGCTAGTATATAAATAAAATTCAAAGTCCTGACTGGCTGACTCACTTACCAACGCCCAGCCCAAGCCGTTGGACCTAGGGAGCTGAAATTTTGCACAGAGGATCTATATATAATGTAGGCAAGGAACAAGAACGGTTTTTTTTAATTCAACCCCTAAGGGGGCGAAAAGGGTTGCCAAAATTTGTATGGGAGGTATAAAGAATGTTGTCTGATTTTCGTGAAACTTGAAATAAATACTCTTCAACACAATTGATTGAACACGTGTTTCGCCGTTTTTCTAAATTTAACCCTTAAGGGGGGGTGAACGGGGTTGCAAAATTTTGAACTAAAGTCCACGCGGACGGAGTCACGGGCGAAAGCTAGTATATAAATAAAATTCAAAGTCCTGACTGGCTGACTCACTTACCAACGCCCAGCCCATGCCGTTGGACCTAGGGAGCTGAAATTTTGCACAGAAGGTTTATATATAATGTAGGCAAGGAATAAGACCAGGTTTTTTGAAATTCAATCCCTAAGGGGGCGAAAAGGGTTGCCAAAATTTGTATGAAACTTTGCCGTTTTTGAAGATATTTGAATGAAATTCAGTATGAAGGTTCTACGTTGAAAGTCATGAAACACGTGTAAAATATTTTTTTCGAAAACCATCCTTTAATGGCGCAAAACGGGGTTGCAAAGTTAGTATGAAAGTTCTCTTATTTTCAAAGTTATTTAAATAAAGAGTGGTGTTTTATCGTTTATTTATTTTTTACCCACTTTTTGTAACCTTTCTGTGTTAATTTGTTAAAAAATGTAGGCATCTTGTATTGATAGTGAGTGATAAATTTTCTTTTTTTTGTTTTGAGTATTGTGTCGTCAAATAAATGAATTTTCTTCTTCTTCTATTTGGGATATAAGTTCTTAATAATGATTATTTCCGATATCCCTTTTTGTGAATTCACCCTTTAAGGGGGTAAAAAGGGGGTGCAAAGTTAGTATGAAACTTTGCCGTTTTTGAAGTAATTCGAATGAAACTTAGTTTGAAGGTTTTTCATTGAAAGTCATGAAACTCTAGAATTTTTTTTTATAATCATCCTTTAAGGGGGTAAAAGGGGGTGCAACGTTAATATGTAAGTTCTCTGATTTTCAAAATTATTTCAATAAAATATAAATTATGTAATGAATATGAATGTTAATGAACACACATTTTGTTTTAATTATTTCACATGCGCTAAAAGTATACGTGACTTATTGGCAAACACTTTTTTCAACTAAAGCCCACGTGGACGAAGTCGTGGGCAACAGCTAGTCAAATGTAAAGTTCTGAAGATTTAGGGTAGTTTCCAGGGTCAAAATAATTGAATTCTATTTAGTACATATTTTAGATTATAAAAAAATATTGGACACGTATTTTTTCTTTTTTAGATTAAACAAAAAGTAACAAAGATATAGCCCATTAAAATTAAGTGTGACGTCACTCCGTGCTAAAAAATGCAGCACGGCGTGACGTCAAACGTAACTTTAATGGGTTATATCTTTGTCATTTTTGGTCTAATTTACAAATAACAAAATACGTGTCCCTTATTTTTGAATAACCTAAAAGATAGACTAATTACATTTTGTAGGGCAACTAGCCCATTTAAAATGTTATGTTATATTATTGGTTTTGAAAAAAAAAAACTTTATATTACGAAAGAAATATGTGGGTTATATTTCCAGAAGGGCATGAATAAATCAAGTCCCGGTGTACCACTTGTTTGTTACACTGAATTATGTTTTTATGCTGAGTCTTTTGTGTGTGTGAGTACCTGCACGCCAGCACTGCTCTGTGCTACTGTAGTTCCAATATTCCAATCGGGCCCGCACGCTTGACAAGCGAGCCATGCCCACTGGCTCTTCCCGCTTAAATGGCAAATAAACTACATAATCGCCAACCCAAAACTAGTAATGACAATTGAACAAGACCAAACTGGCTATGACAAGTGAACAAGACAGAACAACTTTACTGTTCTCTTGAACGCGCTGAGTGTCGCGTAATTGTGCGAGACAATGCCGGCCGTGGAACCCGCTCGCTCTGTTCATGTCATACATAGAAATACTACGTTTAGTTTGCTGTAGATTGAATTTGGCGAGTGTGCAGGCACTACAAGTTTAAGATGTTGAGATACCCCAAAGTGAGAGATGCTGCTACCAATAGGACGGCGGTGTTAAATGAATACGAGAGCGAGTTAATTGCGCGCGAGTCACTTGACACTCGTTCGCTGACAGTGACGCTCTAAGCTCCTATCAATCATACGCCGCGCGCCACTTTGCTCGGTTCTTACAACAGAAACGGCTCCGTGTTTCGCCTTTATATTTTTGTCATGGGAGTAATGGAACCGGATTGCGAGGGGCGTACGCAATACCGACCCGCAAACCTACCTCTCTGCGCGTCACAAGCAAAATAAGGCTCTGTTTCAAAGGGTTTGAGTAGCTTAGAGCCTACATGCGAATGGAAAATGAGGTTGGTGTGGCGTGGTTCGGCGAGCTACGGCGGGTTTATAGTATGAATTCGGTAGCAGATTTATCGCTCGAAATTCGTATCGCATAGACAGCGCGCCGCCTCGCGCGCGCCGCACGATCGCTTCTATAAATTAGGCATTTATTGCTGTTATGGCTCCATTATAATACGCGCCTCACCTCCTCCGCCACGCGTTCGCTCCACTTTCGCGGGCTTCCACACAAATTGGCGAAAGTCACGTCGAAGTCGACGCAAATTAAATAATAAATTATAGCTCGCATAAAAGGTCGTGAAAGTTCGCTTAGATGCGGCGAAGTAAGCAAATGGAATGACCCGATCTGTAAACTATAACAGCGGTGTAAAGCAGATTACCTCGCTTACATCGCGAACTTATACACGACATATTGTGTAATATGTCCGCGGAGAGTACACACCTAACTGTTCCACACGACTGCACTAAGAATCTGAACAATGAACCGAAGAAACGACTCAGAAAACAGATTTTCACCACATTGTGCTTCATAATTCTTAGATCAGTGCTTCGTGTCTTCCAGGGAAATGTTTTATTGAATTTGCGCTGCTGCATGTACCGAGATACTGGGCTATGCACATAACAGATGGATAATTGAATCAATATTTAGTAGTTGCCCCGGGGCTGCGTCTCGGCAGATCACGCACCGATTCACAGTGTGGTTCCCGCAGATCACGGTCGAGTGTAGGTACCGTATCCTCGGGCGGAGAGTGTTCGCGGCTCGCAGTAATCTCAGACAACGGAGCATCGCGTGGGCACAATGAAAGCGGAAAATCACTATAACGCGTGCGGCGCGGGGCGGAGGGGCGGCGGCAGTAACAATACGGCTTTATTGTCTACTCGCGGCTAAATGCGCGGTTAAGGATATTGCAGCGGTCAAATTAAATTTTCTTTTGAAATTATTTTCCTGCTTGGTGGGTTTCGCTGATGTGGCGCCAGGATTAAATTAAAAACGTGCGCGAAATTGTAGTTGCATTTGTCCGAGTTCGTCTAGGGGCGCGCTTTGCTGCGGCTAAAATATACGACGAACTCGTCGCAAAAAGCTATCAAACGACCCGGATTCAGATTAAGTCTATAGAAAAAGGAGAGCTAATAAAAAGAACCGTTTGTCCAAAAAATCTGTGCGCTTCCCGCCTCGGTCCCCGCCTCTGGCTACTATCGTGCTCCACATAATTTATACGGCAATAAAAGTTTTAAATGCGCGCTGTCCCCTCGCCCCGCCACACTCCTGTGTCTCCCGCGCATTGCTTGCGATAGCGTAAAGAGGTATTAAACACGTCTTATGCTCCAGAGAGTACTTTTTTCGCGTGAGGAATGTTAAGTAAAGGTAGGATTGAGCTTGACAAACGATCCTTCTCAATGGCTGCTGAGATTTATGTAAGTACACCGTACCGGGGCTTCAGACAAAAGGCAGCGGCCGCACGCGGCGCGCGGCGCGCGGGTCAGAGTCACCGCCGGCGTCGGCTAATTGAACATTGTATCGTCCACCAGCCGTCACGCTCGTGTTCTATAGCCACAGACAGACAGAGATACAATAGAACAAAGCGATTGTAATCATTGACCCAGATTCAGATTAATCAGGAACTATGTACTCAGATGCATGTTGTCTTGTGCGCCGTGTGCCGGACTTGTATCGTTTTCACGTCATAATGCCAAATTACTCATGATTGAAAGCCTCAAAACGAATAGAAATAAATTTAAAGAAGAAATTCTTCTTTTGTTCAGTCGTCAATTGCTCTACAAGAAAAATGGCTATTTCCAAAGTTAGCTCAAGTAAAGGAAGTAAAATCCCGTGAAACTGTCTATAATTGAACGGGGATTGTAAAACGACAGCTGTGAGTCGCCGAGAGGTGCCGGTGCCTTTCAATTCTTCAATTATATTAGTGCGGGGTCGCCGGGCGGCGGCAGCGGCGGCGGCGGCGCACTCGCACAGCGCCTCCAATTGAAAAGAAATAGTGAGAATTGTCTCCCGAGTCCCGCTTGGCCGAGATTTAACCATCTCCTCTGTTCCGTGAACACTGTTCAAGGGAAAAAGCGAAATTGCCGGGATAGTGTGTTACCTATTCCCTGAACATTTTACAACTTCTGCATACTGTGACCAAAAGTGCTTTAAGACGTTTTACGAAATTTCTATAAAATGAAAGTAGTAAGTAATACATCACACCCGTATACAATAATTTTCAGAAAGGTGAGAGCGGCGGGCAGCACGCCAGCGCGTCGCGAACTGCAAAGTGATTACTTTATAAACAACTAAGCCACAGGGGTGCTTGTCACAGAAAATAATTCCACAAACAAACATTTAAATACAGGTTGATCTGAAGAATAGCAATATCGGTTTGAATGTCTCTGAAAGCGCTCAGGGCGGCGGTCATTAGCGATGCAAAGGGCCGGCTCTACGGTCGCGCTGTTGAGCTTTTAATTAAACCGATTCGGCCCATCTGACCCCAGACGCAGATTTGTGTCCTCGCAACTCTCATAGAGCATTAAGTACGCTTTTGTACCAAACTTATGTTTTTGTGCAATAAAGAATTTAATAATAACAATAGAGGTCGCACTCTCTATTGTGAGTAACGTAGTCCGCAATACCAGCTGTAACAAGCGACAAAGGGTGTTAGCTTGTTCCAGCAACCACTACGATGGATGGACGGCCCGTGCTGTTTGCTGTCGTTGCACTATGGACAGTACTAACAGATTATATTTATTACACTAGCGTTCCGTGTATACCTCTGCTTATGCAGAAACCAGGGCCTGCCACTTGCCACGATCCTATCAGATCACTTTTGTCGACATGCATCATTCATTCGTTGAAATCGACAGTCATTTTTCGTTGCATGCATGCACGCCGGTTTCGTGTACTTTTTATCTGGCCCTTTGCACATCCCCTTTTTAGTCGAAGTATGTTCGCTTGGATCGTCCCTTACCGCGCCTTTGTTTCGTCACTCTTTCTTCCTTCATCCTCTCCACAAGTCCAAACCAACGAAAAATTCCTTTCTCCATTCTAGTCACTACATCTTCTTTCAGTCCACAACATTCTCTAATCAAACTATTGGGTAGTCTTTCATTCAAAGTAACACCATATATATTTGTCAAGAACTTAATTTCTACTGCATTAATCCTACTTTAATGATTCTTCTGCCATACCCAAGTCTCGCTACCATACATCAGTGTTGGGACCAGCCCACCATTATGGCGTAGTGTTCCGTGCTACCTTTATAATGGGTTAGAAGGTTTTGAAGAAGGAAGGAAGGCAACTGGTCAGGGGCTGTACTTGCTGGGACTTACGATGACTCTGAGAGCTACTGAGCTTTGCACAGGCTCACTCGGTAGCTAGCAGTTCCACTGCGGCAGCTGTTCTGTGCTCTTTGCTCTGAGCGCGTGTTATCTCTACTATTGCCATAAAGGAGAACGCTCACTTGTCGCAAACTTCAGCAGCGGGTGGGGGAAGGGCGTGTGTGGGGGCGGACGACGCCGAATTAATTTAGGTATATTATACAAACAAAAGCGGCGATAAGGACGAGCCGTTATTTATAAACTTTGCACAACTTTGTACAGTTGACTAGATGTCGCGGTGCCTGGGACCCGTGCTCAATCGATGAAACAAATAGTTCCAGAAAGTCGCACAAAAAGTTCTGTAAAAGCAAGACTGTGTTGTGACAAGGAAAAAGATCCACAGCGAGAACGGGGTAAAGTAAACAGACGCCTCGAGAAACACTGTCAGCTGTCTCCCAAGTTGGGAACTTAAGATGCTACGTTTGCCAAAGTGTCCCAGCGATACGCCCGTTAATTCCACTCATTATTGAATTTACGCTTCGTCAACTGAGCCCTCGATAACGGTATCGCTGTTCAATAACGGTATCAGATTCGTCGGCAAGCACGTAATCGTATTTCGAGTGTAATTCACGAGTCAATAATATAAAGTTGTGCACACAAACAGATCGGGCCTAATCACGCGCCGACGCAACTCGATTATAAGGGTCGCGCCTCACTAACCACGTTACTGTTGCCTTACTAAATATGCACACGACCTAATTGCCGCGCGTACATTCGGCAGGGACTCGTTAGTGTTGTTTTAAATCGAATTTGCTTCACGTGGGAGCGGTACACGCCGTGCGCGCGCCGCCCCGCGCCGCCCGGCGACCGCCCGCTCGCCGCCACTGCGACAGCGACACACCAGCGCGTGCCTCTATCACCTTAAAACTTATTAACTCAATCACATTTACCAATCAAAATAATCCTTCTTACACACGCAAAAATTTACACACCTTCTTACACACTGTTGCGTCTCTCTCGCTCGCTCTCTCTCTCGGTCGTTTTGCTCGTGCCACGACAGTTACTGTGCTCATTAGAATAAACATTTGATTAATAAATTCAGTGTTTTCTTCATATATAACAGTTTGGCGATGAGGTATAAAGAACCGTGCGTGTGCGCAAATAAGAATCGGCGAAATTAAGCCAACAAAACTCAAGTAAAAAGTAAGTGCAAATATTGCATTAAGCAGGACGCAGTGGCCGCCATCTTATATTACCCATTGTGCAAATAAAAATTACGACACCCACAGCCAAGTATCGGCGACGTTTCATTTTATCGTCTGGGAAGTGTTCTTGGATATACAGGCTAAGCAAAGAAGAATTACAAAAATATTTGCGAAAAGCTGGAATAAACCACGAATCCTTGAAGGTGGATGAACTAAGAAAACTCCGTGACTATTGTTTAAGTAAACAACACCTAGAAAGGCTAGAAGAGAAAACTAAAATGGCTACTTATAGCCTGCAGCCTTTCGACGGAGAAAACTGGGAGTACTTTGAGCAACAACTGGAATGCATCATAACACTGAATGAAGTTAAAGAAGAAAAAAAGGTACCGTTGTTATTAACAAAAATTACACCCAAAGTGTTGGAAGTGTTAAATTGTTTGTGCGCTCCAAATAGACCTCTCAAGCTAAATTTTAGTGAACTATGCCAAAAACTTAAGGAGAAATATACAATAAAACAACCAATAGCATTAGATCGGGCAGTTTTTCGCAGTCGAAACCAAATGCCTAGCGAAACAGTGGAAGATTATGACTTGCAACTTAGAAAAATAGGTGCCAAGTGCCAATTTTAAAGACCTGGAGGACCAGATGAAAGAAAAGCTAATCGATGGTGTACATTCAAAACTAGTGAAGTTTGAACTGTTAAAGAGTAGCTCGCAAATGACTTTCACAGAAACTATCACACTAGCACGGACAGTGGAGGCAGCATTACTACAAACAAATGGAAAAAGTGAAAATAATGTCTCGGAAATGTTCTATTACAAGAAGTCGAAGATGGAGAAAAACCGAGAAGAAAATAAATACAGAACAGCAACAAGAAGGATTCCAGACAAAAGTGACAATAGATGCTATTGCTGTGGAGCAACTAACCATATCAAGGCGCAGTGCAGGTTACTAAAGAAGTTTTGTTCCGAGTGTGGCCAACAGGGACATATATATAAGATGTGCATTAGGAATAAAAGTATGCAAGTATATACTCTGGAAAAGGAAGATACAAAGGACCCTATCGTGGAGGAACCAGAAGACGTGGAGGCTTCTGTAGCACAGTTGTTTAATGAGTATGAAATTTACTCAGTTAATGTAAGTAAAATACCACCCCACTACATAACATTAAAAGTTGATGGAAAATACTTGGATTTTCAAATGGACACAAGTTCTGATGTCACAGTAATTCCTTTAAAGGATAAATTAGCTTATCTTAAAGATAAAAAAATAGACGACTGTAAAGTAAAGTTCAGAAAGTTTGATCAGACAATATCACAACCGGTAGGTATTATACATAATATTAAAGTGCAACATCGTGAGAAAGTGAAACAGTTGAATGTTTTTGTGGGAAACAATGACATTCCACGCATAATGGGTCGTGACTGGTTAAATGAATTTAACCTGTGGCCACTCATTTTTGTAACTACAAACACCATTGAAACAACATATAAACAATGTAATATTACTGTTTCAGAAGCAAAGCGACATGTAAAGGAACAGTTTGCAGAAATGTTCAGTCCGGGATGGGGAAACTTCAAAGGTGAAGCAATTAAATTATAATTAAAACCTGATGCCAAATCCAAGTGTTTGCCTGTACGTCGGACACCATTCGCATTGAAAGAAAAGGTAAAATCTGAAATTAATCGATTACTAGAAAATGGCAGGATTATTCCTGTACAATATAGCCAGTGGGGCACGCCTGTAGTCCCAATTCTAAAACCAGACGGAACAGTAAGACTTTGCGGAGATTACAAAGTTACCTTAAACCCACACTTGGAGGTGGATCATTTTCCATTGCCCCATTTTGATGATATACTTGAAAGACTCAAAAACGGACAATATTTCTGCAAACTGGCCCTAAAGGAGGCTTATCTATAGGCACCTTTAGATAAAGAATCACAAGAACTGACCACTATTGTAACCGAATTAGGTACTTACAAGTACCAGTATTTAGCTTATGGTGTGAGTACAGGGCCAGGGTCATTCCAACAGCTGATGTGTAACAAATTGTCTTGCATAGAAAACACCATAGTATTTATTGACAATATTTACATAGTAGGACAGACAGTAGATGAAACACTAAAAACACTCAGTAAAGTACTGACTAAACTGCAAGAATGTGAATTTAAGCTAAAGATTGACAAATGTAAATTTTTCAAAACAAGCATAGATGTATTTGGGTTTAGAATAACTAACAAAGAGATAAGTGTAATAAAGGAAAATATAGAACCTATGTTAAGACCGGAAGCACAAATAATGTTACCATGCTGAAGTCCTTTCTAGGCAAAGTCACTTACTATTCCAGGTTCTTAAAGAACATGACAAAAATAATAGCACCACTGCATGAATGTACGCAAAAGAATAAATTCCATTGGACAAAGGAATGTGACAATGCTTTCAATCAAATAAAAGAAAAATTGTCATCAATGGACATTTTATACCACTATGACCCTAAATTACCTCTAATTTTGACTTGTGATGCTTCACATACAGCTTTGGGAGCTGTTCTATCAAATCGTGATGCACAAGGTGTGGTTAGGCCTATAGCATATGCAGGTAAAAAATTCAATTCAACAGAATTAAAATATGCAGCCAATGATAAGGACGGCATGGCAATTATTTTTGGTGTGACCAAATTTTATAATTATACTTATGGGCGCGCATTCGAATTACATAGGCTGCTACTTATGTACGCGGAATCTGGGATTCCAATAATTTTAAACGCAATGTCTGACCTCCATGGTCAAATTCGTTCTTTTTTTAAATACTGCCCGCTAATATTTTTCTCTTATATACGTTAGTGTTTTGTTTTTGTTGGGTTTAAAATGTCATATCGCTGAAAAAATGGAACTCACTCGTGAAAATATTCGTGCTATGATTTATTACGATTTTCGACGTGGTTTAACGCAACAACAGTGCGTAGATCAATTAACTTCGACTTTTGGTGGTGAAGCTCCATCAAAAACGACTGTGTATCACTGGTTTAGTGAGTTTAATCGCGGGCGCAGTAAGCTCACGGACGAAGTTAAAGAAGGTCGCCCGAAATCGGTGGTTGTGCCACAAAATATTGAAGCTGTGCGAAAACTAATAATGCAAGACCGCCATGTTACGTATCGCGAGATAGAGGCTATTCTGGGCATATGTATGACGAGCATTCATAGGATATTACATAAACATTTGTCTGTAAAAAAAATTTGTTCGCGTTGGATCCCGCACAACTTAACTCAGGATCAAAAAGATGCTCGCGTCGAATGGTGCAAGAAAACCTTAAAAAAATTCAACGGAGGCGACTCAAAATCTGTTTATAATATCTACAAAGGTGATGAATCCTGGATCTACGCGTACGATCCCGAAACTAAACAACAATCAACAGTTTGGGTGTTTCAAAATGAGCCGAACCCTACGAAAGTGGCTCGTGCAAAAAGCACTGTAAAGCAAATGGTGACCTGCTTTTTTGGTATTAATGGCCATGTGGCTACAATACCACTGGCGAATCGCAGAACGGTTAATTCGGAGTGGTACACGATCATTTGTTTGCCGGAAGTATTTGAAGAAATACGCCAAAACAACCAGCGACGCAGAATCATACTTCACCATGACAATGCCAGCTGTCATACATCTCAGGAAACAACTACATTTTTGGATGGTCAAAAAATAGAATTGATTTGTCATCCACCGTACAGCCCTGATTTGGCTCCCAATGATTTCTATTTATTCCCAAACGTAAAGAATAAATTACGTGGTCAACGATTTTCGACCCGTGAAGATGCCGTAGATGCGTTCAAACAGCACTTTTTGGAGATACCTCAATTAGAGTGGAAAAAGTGTTTTACAAATTGGTTTCATCGAATGCAAAAGTGCATCGATCATAGTGGAAAATACTTTGAAAAATAATAAAAGCATATTTAGCAATATACATTTGTTAATTTTTTCTATTCCGCATATGTATGCGGAAGTAGTAGCCCTCGTAGAGACTGATAATGCAGCATTAGTCAGGATTTTTGGTCCAACTAAGGGCATTCCAAAGATGGCAGCCAAAAGGCTACAACATTATGCAATTTTCCTATCTGCATTCAATTATACAATTAGGTACATTAAGACAAATTTAAACCCAGCTGATTTCCTGTCACGCACAAATAGCTCAGATATTAAAAGTGATATAGATATTCATCCAGTTTGTCAGGATGGCGATATTAGCAATATTCATTACATAAATAACTCTGGAATGGAGAAACTAGATTGGAAATTAATACAAAGGGAAACAAAAAAAGATTTAATTTTGTCAACTGTTATTAGGTACACTACTGATGGCTGGCCAGAAAAACGAACGTTAAGAAAGGAATTACTTCCTTACTTTAATTAAAAAAATGAACTCAGTGTTGACCGGGGCTGCTTATTCTGGGGATACAGAAAAAATATACCAATAATATTGAAAGACACAGTGCTCGAAGAGTTGCATAAAAGTCTTTTCGGAACAGTACGAATGAAACAACTAGCACGTTCGTATTTCTGGTGGCCACAAGTAGACTCAGAAATTGAAAATATAACTAACAATTGTATAACGTGTCTAAGTAACCAAAAAACCCCACGAAAATGTCAAGTAAAAGCATGGCCAACACCGCCCTCAGTATGGTACCAGTTACATGCTGACTTTTTAGGGCCTTATTATGGTAAAATGTATATAGTGATAGTTGACAGTTACTCAAAGTGGGTAAAGGCAATTGAAATGTCTAATATCACTGCCACGAAAACAATAGAAGTTTTCAAATATGTATTTGCCATGTTTGGTTATCCTATCCACTTGGTTACTGATAATAGCCCTACCTTTACAAGTTCAGAATTTGGCAATTATTGTAATAACATCAATGTAAAACATACCTTTTCACCACCCTACTATCCGGCAACTAATGGAGCCGCGGAGCGTTTTGTAGAAACTTTTAAATCACATGTAACAAAAATTAAAGAGAGTGGAAATACACTAGCGTCGGCAATAAATTTATTTCTTTTTGACTACAGAAATATGCCCCATAGTGCAACGGGAATGACTCCTGCCAGGCTAATGCTGGGCAGGGAGCTCAGAAATAGATTTACATTGCTGAGACCACCAACTTTGCCAGAAATTACATATGAAATGCTTGAAAAACAAAGTAAGAACATATTAAATAAGAGAACAGTTAACTTTGAGGTAGGTGAAAAGGTAATGGTCAGAGATTATCGTAGGGGGCTTAAGCCATGGATTCAAGGAGTAGTATTGGAAGAATCAGTACCAAATACTACATATAACATAGATGTTTGTGGTTGTAAGTGGAAAAGACATGTAAACCAGATGCAGAAATGTGGTGAAAATTTGGAAAATTAATGTTAGTACATAGGTAGATATATTACTATCACACTAGTTCGTAGGACTTCTTATGATGTATGCAGTAATGCATGATGCCAAGAACTTGTATTAGTTTAAGCTAGGATTAAGTCTGTTCGTAGGACGTTCATAAGAATGTATGCTGAGCATGATGCCGAGAACAAATTTACTAAGTAGGTATTTAGTTAACATAAAATACTCTTTAAAATAGGTAACATTTCTGTAATTATCTCGTAGGGGTGAAGGGATAGCCATAAATAAAACAATTTCTTAGATACTATTAATTTATTTCAATGCGGTGAAGAGTGTTGCGTCTCACTCGCTCGCTCTCTCTCTCGCTCGTTTTGCTCGTGCCACGACAGTTTACTGTGCTCATTAGAATAAACATTTGATTAATAAATCCAGTGTTTTCTTCATTTATAACACACACACATATATAACACACATACATCAGCTTTACATAAAACACACCAAGAGGAACAGACCTTACTGTTGGCATCCCCAATAGATTAATTTGATATAGTAACATTTGTGTATCTCTCTCTCTCTCTTCTTCCACCTCGACGCCATTAAGCGTGTACCTTGTGCTTTTTTTTTTTTTTTTTTTTTTAGCCCTATAAAGGGCACCCTCCGGAGGACACGGGGGAGGGAGGTGGTGAATGCTCATGCATGCACAGCACGGGCCCGGCCGTGCTGCCAATGTGGGACTCGCAGAGTGCGCCTACCCACTAAACACCACCTTGGTGCTGGTTTGGTCCTAAGGACCCCTAAACCTACATCATGAGCGACCCCCCTCGAGGCCGAGGAGGGCGCACAGCGGAGCTCACTAGAGCTACCGCTTAGGGGGATTCGTCACATAGTGACAGAAACAGAAAGAAAGAAAAAATTTAAGTGAGAGTAGTGTCCCCGGGGACACTGTTGGGAGCGGGGGCTACATCTGACTGGGCCTGGGCCTCCAGGAGGAGGTCGAGGTCGGATGAGAGCTTATCGGGTGGGTCGACTAGAACGTTCCTGGGCCTGCGCACCAGGTAACGAGGATTAGTCGTGGGGGGAGGGTAAGCTGCTGATTCGCGGATCAGGGGGTTAGAGTGTTCTTCAGCGCGGCTGAAGAACGACTCTGAGAGGGATCTAATAAACTGTTGGATAGTTGGAATCTCCATATCCCGATGGAGATCGGCATTTCTGACGCACCAGTGTGCGTTCAGAGCCCTACGTAAGAAATTATTCTGGACTATCTGAAGTTGATACATGAGATTGGGGGCCGCGTGTGCGAAAACGGGAGCCGCGTAGGTCATCACGGGACGAATGCAAACTTTAAAGAGCGTGCGCTTGTTTCTGGCTGTCATTTTACTTTGTCTGCCTACCATGGATGATAGGCGGCCAAGGTAAAAACGAGCGGTCCGGGTTACCTTCCGGATGTGTGTCCTAAAGGTAAGTCTGTTGTCTAAGGTAACTCCTAAGTACTTGGCTGATGTTCGCCAGGGGACTGGGGTACCTAACATGCGGATGGGGGTACCTTGTGCTCCGCAATTAAATGTATATATATAAAAGGAGAAGCTGACTGACTGACTGACTGACTGACTGACATATCAACGCAGGGCCGAAACTATAAGGGTTAGAAACTTGAAATTTTGCACAGGGGTTCCTTTTTTAACGTAGAGGAGCACTAAGAAAGGAGTTTTGAAAATTCATCCCCTAAAGGGGTAAAATGGGGGTTCAAAGTTAGTATAAAACTTTGCCGTTTTTGAAGTTATTCGAATGAAATTTGGTACGTAGGTTCTTCATTTAAAATTATGAAACACGTATAAAATAGTTTTTTAAAAATCATCCCTTAAGGGGGAAAAAAGGGGCTGAAAACTTAGTATGAAACTTTGCCATTTTGGATTTATTCGAATGAGATTCAATATGAAGGTCCTTCATTGAAAGTCATGAAACACATGTAAAATAGTTTTTCGAAAATCATCCCTTAAGGGGGTAAGAGGGGCGTGCAAAGTTAGTATGAAACTTTGCCGTATTTGAAGTTATTCGAATAAAAATCAATATGAAGTTCCTTCTTTAAAATTTATGAAATACATATAAAATAGTTTTTTGAAAATCATCCCTTAAGGGGGTAAAAGGGGGGTGCAAAGTTAGTATGAAACTTTGCCGTTTATGGAGTTATTCGAATGAAATTCAGAATGAAAGTCCTTCATTGAATGTCTTAAAACACATGTACAATAGTTCTTCGAAAATCATCACTTAAGGGGATAAAAAGGGGCTGGAATATTAGTATGAAACTTGCCCGTTTATGGAGTTATTCGAATGAAAAATTCAGCATGAACGTTCTTCATTAAAAGTCATGAAAGACGTGTAAAGTAGTTTTTCGAAAATCATCCCTTAAGGGGGTAAGAGGGGGTTTCGAAGTTAGTATGAAAGCTCTTTAGCACGCGCCAAAAGTATCTCTATCTTATTTGCAAACAGATTGCCGAAACTGAAAATTAATTAATGACATATTAATTTTCATATAGACCTGTTGTAGATAAGATCTCTCTAGTAGAAATAAAACAAAAAAAATATATATTCTCTTATCTTACCTAATGAATAAGCAGGGACTCGATCAAAGTTATTGTTTAAGTAACATGTACCTCTAACTTTTTGAGCGATGCTTTGAATATTTAATAAAGATTCTTGAAAAATTACCCCTTTTTGGCGTTAAATTGTTAATAGGGCGTCTCCCCGAGCCGAGGGCTCACCCCGCTCGACCCTGTGGGACTCGACAAAAAAATCCTTTACAAAATATACAGTACATCTAGTGAAAGAAAATCCAATTGAATCGTATTAGGCCATTCTGGGCCAGTCTTTTTTATCAGTGTTCTAACGCGCTCGCGAGATGAATACGGAATGGCTTGTTAATAAACGAGTGGAGGCCACGGCTCCCCCTCCCCCCCCCCTCCCTCAGCTCCCCTCCGCCGCCGCGAGCCTGGCCTCTGACCAATATGCCGGAAGAGAGACCAGCTGTCACTTGCGGGTATGACTATATCGCTACTACAAATGCTAACGCCGCAGCGTCAGCACTACTGGCGCCCAAGCTGCCTTAATAACGGCAAACAGAATCAGCTTATAAAATAATCATGCATCTCAAACTCGAAGCACCAGTCTTACTGTACGCGAGCAAACACGGACAAATTAGCAAACGGCCCCGTTAGAGGCCGATTGATTTCCAGAAGATATTCCTAATCAAATGTATCAACCTCTAATGAGGCGTCCCCTTCCCCCTCTCTGCCCTCGGGGGATCCTCGAGACGAGTGGTAATCTATTTAGCGGAAAGTTCATTAGAACACGAGTGAAATGGTTTAAAGTAAATTAGCATGTGAACACTGCTGCCGTCGCCGGCTTAATATAATGGAAACTCGTTTATTCTTCTGTAATAGGAGTCGCAAAGCGATTTTGTTGATGAGGATACATTTAGTAGAGCTTCCGAACCGTACAGACAGCATAATAATTAGCCCGGTGCAATGACTTGCCGCCGCTGACTGTTCGCCGAACTATGGCGGCGCACCCCGCCCCCCGCACCCACTCACGCATCTCGGCGATGTATCGCAAATTGGCTGCAAAACTTCAAGCCTTTGCTCAAGTTTTATAATTAGAACGGATCTCTAGCGAGAATCTAAAAGCAAAGTTTAACTTTTCCACTAAAAGTGATTGAAACCTCTTCTCGAGAGCATTCAATATTCTACCTTTGTTCTTCGCCGACTTACATAATAAAATTACCGCGGCCCGGACCTTTATTATACAAGAAGAGATCCTCAATCAGGGGGCTCTGTGATTAATTGATATTGATAGCCGTGGAGGTACTCGCGCTCATTTACATTCTTTTCATTCTTTTTAGCCAAAAAGAAAAATAGCAGATTTTAATTTAACTCTCAACTGAAGTGCGGCTCTGTTGGCTTTTGTGAACATAATCGTATTATTGTCGAAACATTTTGCTGCCAAATCAGTCTCGAATCAGGGAAACTCGCTTTAGAGGTCGATCCTATAAAAATAAGTAAAAATAACTGGAGCGGCAGGGCGGGCGACGCGGGAGGTGCGGGCGGCGCGGGGCGGGCGGCCAGCGGTTTCTTGGAGCGGCGCCGCCGCCGCGGGCAGCGCTTGATGAATACCGGGCATAATCACTGATCACTCGACTCATAATGCAGTGCCCCCGTAATGCCCGCAATATATCTACCGCGTCTCCCTGTCATATGGAGTTATTGTTCGGGGTAAATATCGCGCGCGGCGTATTGTGGCCGCCCGGAGCTCTCGAGGAAAACGCACCGCTTCATGTGAAATATGATTCTGAGGCACACCCTGACGCGCCCGACGCCCGTACATACGACATACCCTTTGTTGCGAATGGAACTAAAGTGTTTTCGCGAAAATCTCTGAAATAATATAAGTGGTGCCGAGATAACTATCGACCGAAGGGCACAGAAAAGATTCGTAAGAGGAAGGCAGAAATAACACAAAGATAAATTCCGAGAAATGTCACGAGAGTGTGACGCGCCGGACGCGCGGACGGAAGCAAAACTATCCATATCGTCTTCGCAAATATTGGATAACATTAGCGGGAGAAAGTTTCCTAATCCGGATATTGAAGAGCAACCCTATTGCCATTGTCGGCCGTGCGGAAACTCGGCCGAGCCTGAATAGTGATGCGGGGGGCGATTCCCGAGCGCCGGGCTGAAGCAGACAATACAGCTCGCACCACGCACGCTATTGACCCGGTAACGACCCTCCGATGTCTTACACATCACAATAAACATCAATGTTACATATTCCTCTGTCAAGAGGCGGAGAGGGCCCGAGTATTCTCCTTTTCATACCGTTTGAGAAACTATTTATTTTATATTCGGCAAACGGTTCATGTGTAGTAAACTCGCGTGGGTGCTTCTTTGAGGCTATGTTATTAAATGTCTCCGTCGCCGCCGCTGCCGCTGCCGCTGCCAAGTACCGGTGAGTATCGATTAGTTCTCGACACATCCCGCGCGGTGTGTACCGAGTTAGTGGGATGGTGAGACGCGGAGGAGCACAAAGGTCGCGCGAGAACGAATTAAGCCTCACGACGCCGAGACGGTTCTGATGTGGTTCCGATAAAGGTGATACTTCATTCGAAATTGAATATTTGTACACAGATATAATACATTATTTTAATTCGAAATTAAAGTGAAGCACTGGACACTCGATTCTTTCCATTGATAGCGTAGACTGATTTTCATCTGAGTCCGTTCGTTAAAAAAACTTCAAGAAACTAATAAAGTCTTCTCGGTGATGCTTTGCGTGGTTTTTCAAGTGGACAAGAGCCTGCAAATAAACGACCTCCCGGTGTGATCGCGCCGCCCCCCCGCGCTCCGCGCCCCGTGCCTCGGCGACTCAAGAACTCAACAAACACAAAAGACACAACCTCCTTTGCATCAACTAAAGGAAAGGCCACTTTGACGCGTCAATTGAAGGAAGGCTTAGATTCGCGGAAGCTACTCGACTCTGTGGATCGCACTCCAAGGCTTAATCACTCGAAAAGCTTTAACCTTTCATAGGTCCGCCTCCAAGAAAATAAGGAAATAGCTATCTTGTATACGGACCGCGTTTGAGGTAAGGTTTTATTCTTCTATCTCCGTACACTTTTCACTCAAAGTCAACGGCAGCGTAGATACTACTTTTCAGTTTCCTCGTATAGCAAAGTATTTTTTGTTATGCAGATACAAATTTATTTTTTTTATCAATTTTTTATTTTATTTGGCAAAACGTGGGCCTAGTTCAGTGATTGGTGCCTCTGCCTACCCCCTCGGGGATAACGGGCGTGAGTTTATTTATTTATTTTTATTTTATGTGTTAATTAAATTGTCCAACGCTACAGTTTTGCACAAAATACTGAAGAAGAATTTGTGATAATTTTACATTATCTTTAGCTTACTGTAAAAGTTTCACCAAGTCTCTGCGATACAGTCAGAGTCTACGCAAATTTCTTTTTAGTAAATAAACATTTTTTATTCTTAGCCTTAAGATTACAAATTGACGACCTCTGTGGCGCTGCGGTTAGCGCAATGCAAGAGGTCCCGGGTTCAAACCCCGTCTGGGGACAAACAGGCGACCATCAGGCTGTTGGCCTACCCAGACTGCTGCTCGCAACTCCGTTACAGCCCTGGTTCATCTGCCGTTTTCCCACCTCTCGCCAGTTGTATCGTCCATCGCCGTTATACAAACCCACTATTTTTTTAATTATCGGGTTTCATTACGTATACCCACAATTTGCCCACAAAATAACGTCAGCGGGTGGCTCAAGGAGATGTACTGCTACTTTAGCGTCCCCTTGGGAGATGGACGGCCGGGATGACATGGGCCATGTCCGGCTCTTGTCGAAGTACTGAGGTGGGTACCAATGAGTATAATAATACTCTTTGGTGGTATGAAGGTTTTTATGCCCGCCAGCGAAAAGTACAGAAAGGTTGAGTAGCGGTCGATAGGTTGAATTTCGCTATTATACTAATCAATAGCAAACAACTTTTACAACGTAAAATAACATAAACACGGCCCACAAACTTAAATCACAAAAAATAACAGCTCTTCTGATTCACACATTCGCTAGAACCTGCATCAAAGAATAGTTTCGCTATACCAGAGTTGGTCTGAGTTGTTATGACATAAAGTTTTACTGGAACCTTCTGTTACATCCCATGTTGTATAGCATCAAACATCAACAATACTGGCACATTCATGACGCGGGTATACAATGTGATGAATGGGTTACTTAGTGGGTCCTGGAGTGGTTTCATTTTGACGTCGATGCGGATGTCGTCTCGTCTTATTGCATTATTACACCGTGCATTTATGTCCCCCGCCCCCCCTCCGCCCTCGGGAGCCCTGAGCAATTAGTTTTCACGAGACACGACAATATTGACAGCGGGCGGAAGCGATCTGTCGCCGCCGCCGCCGCCGGCAGCGCGCTGCTGCGAGACGGGCGCGACAAGCCCACACACAGCGATTAGACAACATCCATTATAAGATTGTTGCCGACGTTAATTATGATGTAACAGGTTATGAAGTAACAAGTAGCGAACAAAAAGTCCTCAGAACTTCCGTGTTATTACTCCTGGAATCAGTGCAGAGTAGGTTTCTATAGCGCATCCTCCACGAAGTTCCGAGCTACGGCGCGCCGGACACAATGAAACTGAAGAAACTAGAGTAAACTTATCCTACAATTAGAGCGACGCGGCACTACACGGAGAGACAGCCAACCCCACCGCCTACTGCAGTTTGTGTAAAGGCAACCGAGCATCTACAAACAGTTTATTGTCTGAGGCTGTGAGCGAAAGCCTCCGGCATATTACTCAAAACAAAAGCTTTCAGTTCGTAAGTATGTATCAATCATGCGTTCGTTGTGTGTATTTACATTTGCACAGGCTATCCGTCTTTCAAATTTCTCTCGGCAATTATTCATCTTAAGGTTGTCTGGAAGGAATTGTTTTTAGCAATAAGGCCGCCATTTGTACTATGCTCCTTTGTAAATATTTTGTGTTTTTTTTTGTTTTCCCGGTGTGCAATAAAGAATATTCTTATCTTATGCTATCTTCAACAATTAACAGTTTTCAGGTCAACCTGAAAACTGTCCCCAGGTGTTGCTTGTATAGGCAACGTGCAATTGAAATAATGATTAATTTAAAATTCTTTATTGCACAAGAAAAGATAAACATAAACATTTACATTACATACAGGATCTGCACAAAGGCGAGCTTAATACTAAAAGTATTTTCTTCGAGCTAACCATAGGTGATGTGGAAAGAATAAGGGAATAATAATAATGCAAAACAAACAAATGTTTTTTTAAAGTGTCACTGTTGTATACCTGTAACATGCTTCAAGAACTGAATTGAAGAAACACTAAAACACAATGAACCCATTTTTGAATCAGTGCAATATCTGAAAACCGTACCTTCGATATCGATAAACTCCACTTCAACAAAATAAAAGGTGTTCAATTCTTGTTTATAATGATAAAAGATAATAATAATAATTATTATTAAATTCTTTACTGGTACACGTAAAAAAATTGTACAATTGGCGGGCTTAATACTAAATAGCATTTTATTCTAGCCAACCAACAGGTGACGTGTAGAAGGTGGGGGTAGTGCCAAACAGTGGAGTGATATTTTAATGTTTTATTAAATAAGATATAGAAATTATCGTAAAGATACATAATACATATATAAATATATACCTACAAAGATAAATAGTACATACATACATAAAGGTAGAAATAGACATAATTATAATATATATTATACCTGCGTACGGATAGGATTACAAATTATTGTTCTGAAGATGGAGATAGTGTGCCTGAACTCTACTCTTAAAAACGTCGACTGATGGTGCCTGACGAATGTATAGCGGTAGCGCGTTCCACAGACGCACTGCTGTCACGGTAAAAGAACCCGAATAGCCTGCCGTATTATGCTCTGGGATTTCAAGAAGTAGATCTTTGCATGGACGCTGAAGGCGACCATGCGCGCCACGTGGGGCGAAACGTTCGCGTAGATAACGGGAAGAGGAGGGGTCGTGAAGGACGCCACAAAGGAGCGTCAAGATATGGGCATTCCTGCGGTGGCGGATGTTTAGCCAGTTCAACTTGGAGCGGTATTGGGAAATGTGATCAAATTTGCGGAGACCGAAGATATAACGTATACAAACATTAAGAAGGCGATCCAACTTGTCGAGAACCTTTTCAGTGAGGTCAGGGTAGCACACAATCTGCATAGTCAATGACTGGGAGCAACAAAGCGTTGACTAACGTAACTTTGGCGGAATACGGCAGGAACTTCTGCATACGTTTAAGCGAGTGCATGGATGAGAAGATTTTCCTACTTATCTCCGAGACATGTTTGTCCTAAGATAGGTTATAATGCATGTGGAGGCCTAGGTTCTTTACCTCACTACAGTACGGTAACGGAGTGCCATTATACGTAATCGAGGATAAAGATGTCACGTCAATCCTGGCCAGCAACGCCCTGCCACCCACAATCATCACCTGAGTCTTTGCAGGGTTTACAAGTAAACCGTACTGCTCAGCCCACGAGTTGACAGCTGTTAGATCGCAGTTCATTTTCTGTATAGCAACAGGAAGCAAGTCAAGTTTAGACGGCAAATAGATCTGAAGATCGTCTGCGTATAGGTGATAGGAACTGAAGTCTATTACTGAGGCAAGAGTGTTAATAAACACTGAGAAAAGTAAAGGAGAGAGTACGCCACCTTGAGGGACGCCAGCAGTGACCTCGCACCAGTCGGAGAACTTGTCATCCGTACGGACGCGCTGCTGGCGCCCATGAAGATATGAATGAAACCAGCCGTTTGCTGACTCCGATATGTTGAGGGAGCGAAGGATGGCAAGCAGAATATCGTAGTCGACGCAATTGAATACACTACTGAAATCCAACAGAGCGATAAGTGTAACTTGCCGATTATCCATGGCGGAACGGAAATCATCTGTGATCTTGATGAGGGCTGAACTGGTACTGTGTGAGGGCCGGAATCCTGACTGGAAAGGGTTTAGGAGTTGGTTGGTGTGGAGAAAAGCCATGAGCTGACGATTCACCACACGTTCCAGGACTTTGGATAGGAAGGGAAGGATCGAGATGGGCTGGTAATGCTTAAATTCGGTGGGGAGTGAAGTTTTAGGTATAGGCACCATGTAAGCCATTTTCCATTGAGAGGGAAAAGAGCAAGAGGACAGCGAGTAGTTTATGATATGGGTAAGGATAGGAAGGATTGACGGGAGTATCGGCAATAATAGGTCACGACCTACAGAGTCATGGCCTACAGCCTTGGCATGGATGGAGAGTATAATCTTTTCAACAACAGAGTCAGCAACCGGGGTGAAAAGGAAACTATTAGGGGAAGCTACGGGAGATGTTCCGAGTGACTTTATAGTCAAAGCTTTTAGCAGCGGATCAATAGAGTGAGGGGGAGATGAAAACATTAACACAGAGGAGGTTTGTGTTGAAGTCACCTATAATGACAACATGGTCGTAATTTGGCCGTAAAATAGTCGGTACCTGGTGGTGCATACACAGTCCCTAGAAGGAATTTAGTGGTGCTAAAGTTCAATTCAAGAAACAGATATTCTATAGAGCCAGTGTAAGTTGATTGAGATTGGGAAACTATATGGTACTTAATTTCAGACTTTAGGTAGATCGCAACCCCACCACGGTCGTTCGGTCGTTCCTGACAAGGACGTAACCAGGTAGACAATAGTTTGAAGAGGGTAGTGAGGGTTTGAACCAGGATTCGGAGACTAGACACGCGTGGATGTGATTGCTGGTAAAGCTGGCGAGAAGTTCGGAATGGTACGCAGGAATGCTTTGAGCAATAATATGACAGAAATTCAGATTCTTATCTGAGTCGTCGCTGAGCGGAACGGGCACCCCAGAAACATCCAGAGCATCCCTGAACGAGTCAGACGAGTCGAAGGAGTGGAACAGCTCAGAATTAATAGATAAATCCATTTTATATAGTTAAATAAATAAATATCTATATAGTAAATAATTAATATAATAATGAAATTAAATAAATAAATATCTATATAGTAAATAATTAATATAATAAAGAGATTAAATAAATAGGATTTACAGTAATAATATAGAACCGAGCAAAGCGGAAGAGTATTGGCAACGCACAATCACACGTCAACTACCGGTTCACCAGAAAGTTTAAAACAGCAACGTTATAACACACTAGACGAAAACCCGGCTTCGCTCGGGTAAAATGTAGACGCAAAATAATATTCCACTATGTTTTTTTATATGGTGACGCCTCTGTATTTATCAACCACCAGTAGACATAAATATCTTAATACATTCAGATACATAAGCTCACACCTGTATCCCAGAGGGGTAGGCAGAGACCACGGACTGTCACCTGCCACTATCCTGACAAATCACTTTCGCTTCATTGACATCCATTAGTTGTTGCATGTACCCACATCGGTTTCAGGTACTTTTCATCTTGCCCTTTGCTAATACATCCCCTATTTGGTCGAAGTATGTCCAACTGGGGCGTCCCTTACCGGCCCTTCCACTCACATTCGCCCGATATATTTGCTTTGTCAGTCTTTCTTCGTTCATCCTCTCCACATCTCCAAACCAACGCAACATTCCTTTTTTCAATTCTAGTCACTCACTACATCCTCTTTCTCTACATCCTCGGTCTCTGATCACACTATTGCGTATTCTGTCATTCAAAGTAACACCACACAATTTCTTAAGGATCTCATTTGTACTGCACTAATCCTACTTTCATGATTCTTCTGCCATACCCAAATCTCGCTACCATGCTTACATCAGTATTGGAACCAGCACACTATTACGGATAGCCAATCTTGCTCTTTTGGACATGTTCTGGCTACTCACGAAGGAATGCAAGGCGAAAATCGGATACTTATCATAACTTTGTCATGGGTACCTCATCACAAATTACCTACTAAATGAGCTTCCTTCATAAACTTAACAGCATTGAATTTAGTTAACAGCTAGTGAATCTAATGACGTATGAGACGTAGAATCCATTTGGCTAATCAACTAAAAACAGCTCCCTCTCTTTGGCTTTACAGCTTTTAGTTTTGTATTGACCACATGTTTTTCTTCATCATAATTCATAATTCATTTATTAATCCGTGAGTCACAAGTACATAAAGATGTTACAAATATTAAAAAATCATTTTAATTTTTGGTATTTTTCTTATCTAGTAGCTTTTTCATTTCAATAAGTTTATTGGTACTTGGTATTGGTACTAAGCAAAACAATAAAGATCAATTTATGACTTTGATTTCCTTTTTCAATTATTTTTCAGACCCTTCCAAAACTCAATATCAAATTATTGTCTTCCCTCCCGCCCTCAGAAGAAGGACCTTTGAGCTCCCGCCAATGAAAAACACCACAGATTACTTACTACACCCTTTTTTTTTAAAAACGTTTATTCGCTAAAAAAAAATAAAAAAAAAATCTACTCTTACTACACCTTCTCAGTTGGCACAGATTATAATAACCTTTTTGGATGCCACGGTATTCCACACACCATGAAGTTAACAAATTAGATCAAAGGGCCGGTTTAGATTATCTTAGTGTTTAGGAGAGTGCTTTACTTTACACTCTGTTGCAACATTATGGTGAATCGGGCCCATTTTGGGGGCTCAACCTTTAACGACCTCTGTGGCGTAGTGGTTAGCGCATCTGACTACCATGCGAGAGGTCCAGGGTTCGAATCCCGGCTGGGGACAAAAAAAATCCCAGGTCTTGGATGTTTACATGTTCGTGACGTCGCTGTTTCTGGTTCCCACGACAGAGGGTATCCTAGTGTGGGGCCAGAAGCAATGTATGTGCCTGTATGTAAATGTAAATATGTAAATGTAAATTATTATTTTCATGTTGTACAGTTTATTTTTTTTACGCTTTTTATGCTTTCTGTGTTATTTTTTATTATTGTACGCATTCTGTGTGTGTGTTTTTTTTGTTTTGTTTGAGTATCAAATAAATAAATTTTCTTTCTTTCTTTCTTTCTTTCTTTCTTTCTTTCTTTCTTTCTTTCTTTCTTTCTTTCTTTCTTTCTTTCTTTCTTTCTTTCTTTCTTTCTTTCTTTCTTTCTTTCTTTCTTTCTTTCTTTCTTTCTTTCTTTCTTTCTTAAGGAGAGTGCTTTTGTAGAAACGTGTAAGCGCCACTTGCTTTAGTACGTTTTACGGTAGAGTACGGTTCTAATAGAATCAAAATAGAATTGGTTTCTATTGTTCTATCCAGTAACACCTAAGCGCGTTACTATCCTCGTTACTTATCTGTGTATAAACTAAAAATTTAGTGAGAACTTTAGGAGAGTGCGCAAGTGACTCGTGACGGGTGCGTGTTGTTTTCATTAACTCGAATTATCAAACTTCCATTAAAACTCATAGTATTTTGAGTAGGATAGCGTATATTTCGCGACGTCGACGAAGTGACACTCTACTGGAAGAAATATAAACGTTCACTCGAACGTCTAGTAATGTACTAATGCACTTGCGTCTGTAATTGTATTATAGCACTCTCCTAAACACTAAAATAATGTAAACCGGCCATAACAGTTCACAAAAAACTTGTGACACTAACACAACAATGATGACATTGACATGTTTACTTAGCAACGCCATTGTTGAATTTAATAATTTTTATATTGATGCTGCTCGATAATACGAATTGTCCGCCCATATGTTGTCGACTCAGATCAACTATTTTTTTACGCTCTTTCATTTGGTGTGCATATCGTTCGAGTTTACCGTAGACCCGAACGAAATTATTAATATAGAAATAAAATTATTGACAAACAAATTAATACTAGTCATTGCTGGTTTAATTATTGTTAAAACAAGACACATACAACAACATAAAGATTTAAATAACAATCTATTAAACTAATCTACTATAAACTAATATAAAGTAATTTCTAATTATATAGGTATTTACAAATAAAAAACTTGCCCCAGGTCGGTGTCCCGCGGCAGAGAGCCCAGAATGCTGGCAACATTCCCCCTTTGGATGGCCAGACTTATTCTCTGGCCGAGGTATGCGCCAGCCCTCCGGTCTCCCGTGGCGTCGATGAGGCGCGTCGACAGCTCTTTAAAGAGCGAACGCGCCTCGGGGCCCCACGGGCCTAGTGTCTCGACCCCAAACGGCGCAAATATGTATTGGTTGCCCAATGACGCATATTTTCGCCGTTTGAGGCCTTCCGCTGCACCGGCCGCCGAGCCAGCCACCCTTGTACTCTGAGAAACATGGGAGGGCGCTAACGTGTCGACACAAGTTGAGTCCCACACTAACGGCCTCCCATGTTTCCAGGGAATTGACGTCATTCCGTCGGGCCTCTTCCCATCATCGCGGAATATTCCTGGGGGTTCCAGCATTGCTGGAACTCCGGATGTGGCGAGGGCCCTTCGGATGACGTCATTTAAGGTAGCATGCCTCGATAAGCGGCCCGCACTCCGTTGGCACGAAAGCCCGTGGTGACCCAAACGATCGACGTCAGCGCCGCAGGGGCACCGATGGGGCACAGTCACAGCGCAACCCAGACGCAGTCCCACAGCAGTGGTGAAAGAAATATTGTCCATCAGTGTGCCAATTGCCACTGATGGATGTGCCTGTAACCAATAACCCGACTCGCGTTCTGCGACAGCAAGGAGGCGGGCTCGATCTGCGTCGCTGACGCTAGATTCAACTAGCTGTTTTTGCGTCAGCTCGCAAAGCGGCCCGTCCCACTGTCTCTGCACTGTCGGGTCCTTCGGTGGGTCAGTGGAGGGGCAAGCCAGTCTCCATGCCTGCTTGGCTTCCCCACAGCATGAGACCTCAATCGAACCCAGGGATGGGCTGATAATTTGCTTATACAAGGCCTCGATGCTGTGGATGGAAGACAAGAAGGCAGGCAGTGCCACGCTTGTCACTTTTCTGACTCCGAGCCCTCCCAACCTGATTGGGAGGGAAGCCTGGAGCCAGGCTCGTTCCGAAATGGGGCAATTTAAAATTTGTATTAGGGCCAAATGAATCATTGAATCTATTGGCCCCAAGAGTGCCGCCTGGCTAAAAAGCGGGCTACACCTTAGATAATAAGTGAATTTGGGTACAAAAAGACAGAAACGGATAATTTCGAAGGCCATATGTGTGTTAATTTGGCTAAGGTGCGGAATGGTCTCGAAAAATTTGTTTTTTTGATTTTCCAGGAAATGTGGGAAAGCTTTTTCTAGGACTGGCGCCCCTAGGAGGTAAAGAGTCTCATTGTCTAATATTTTTAAATTTGGTGCCAGTATGTTAAATTCCCGAATGGGAATTTCTGGCTTTATGTGATCGAAAATGTATAATTCGCATTTACTGTAATTTAGTTCCAGACCGATTGATTTAAATTTTTCCGAGAGAGTTATAATATCTTTTTGTACTTCTTTTGACTCTCCTCCTAAGGTGCCGTCGTCAAGATACCAGATGTTTAATTTTGATTTCAAAGAGGTTGTTATTTTATGAATAGCCAGGCTGAAGATGGCTGGCCCGAGTGGGTCGCCCTGCTGGCAGCCCACAGCAGATTTAAGGGCGTGATCCTTGAATACTAAATTAGAGTGGCAGCTGTAGGATTGCCACATATATGGATAGATTTCAGGGATCACTTCTCTTATCTCTGCCAGCATTGCGCCCCTATCCACCGAGTTGAAGGCGTTCTTCACGTCCACCTTCAACACCACCTCACCTCCTCTCTCCTTGATGTAGGTCCGCACAGCGTGCACTGCTGCCTCGCATCCTCCCTTTGAACCGAAACCAAGTTGGGTTGGTTGTAGTAATTTTTGAAGTTTTGGGAGGATGCCGCGGCAACAGAGCTTTGACGCTATGCGGCGAATCGTCATCCCCACTGCTACTGGGCGAATCCCTCCATCTTTTTTCTTTAAGGCACATAGATTCGCCCCGTATAGCAGCGGGGTCACCTCTGGGTTAACCCTTCCAGCCAGCATCTGGTTGACGAGGGCCGTGAGGCGGCTCAGCAATGTCTCACCTGCCTGGCCGGTCGCCCCACAGAGGAGGTGTTTGAGGTGCTGGGGGCTAAGACCATCCAGGCCGCTCGCTGAACCGTTCTTAAACGACATCACGGCCCCCAGGACGTCTTTCCCGATGACTTCGAGATATTCGTCATCGGGCTGTGGTGCTGGTGGAAGGCAAAGAGAATCAAGGGGAGAGGGGTGTTTATTTCTGAGGGCCGACAGAACTTCGGGCGAGTCCGGTGCGATGGTGTCGCATGAGAAGAGGAGTTGAGCAGCTCCTTTCAGGTCACCGTCGTTAACTTTTGATTCTACTTTTTTATACTTATTACTATGGAAGTTGTTAATAGGTTGAAAATTTTGTATTGGGCGATGTATATCCGAACAATTTTCTTTTATTAGGGCTGTGAGTGATGTTTTTTTCCTACTGTGGTTATTAATGTGTAAAGTTTCATACGGAAACCTGAATAGTGCCTCCCAGGCGCCTTTCGTGTTATATTTTATAATGGAATCTATGGTTTGGGAAAGTTTTTCTGCGACGCTCATGCGGGCGCCGCGAGGAATACGCTTGACGACCGGGCAGCATCGTTTTAGGTTTCCCAGGGTTTTCCATAGTGGGTCGCCCTGGGCATTCTGCGACTGGCTGTCGATTGCCCGGTCGACAGGCGGGGTGAGATGAGAGGTGGTCCGACTGTTTTTGTGGCTTTTTCCAATATGAATACTGAGGCCCCTATTGTTTTTCAAAAGGCGTACCTGGGGGCAGTAAGGACACTGCGCAAGTCCTCCATCATTACTGGTCACAGGTGTGGGAGCTGCATCCGTGGGTTGCGACATATAATTATATCACAATTGAGATAAAAAGCTTAACTGCCTATATACATAACATCTAAAATAAAAAAAAGCGAATTCAAAACCTACACGTCTTTCTTGGGTAGCACAATTCCCACAAGCTTATGGCACAGTTTGCACACCGTCTTTTTGTATATTCCCTTCAGTTTTATTTTACTGCATTCATGTTTATAAATAACTGTTCAATTCAATTCAAATCTGTTTTATATCCTCAATGCACTAGATAATGTTATTTCATATTAAAATTGTTGACAATATCGCTAATGGTGATTTGCTATTGCTATAGAGACAGGGCAGGCACACCCTGTTATTGGCCCGCTGTGCTGTCATGCTTGCCCGTTACTTAGCAACCGGACCAGCGTCGGAACGTCATTGTAAGTGGCCGTCAGCTGAATGAGGGACTGTCGCTTTTCAGAGAAAACAGCTCATTGACCATGAATCCGGCTTCGGCTACTCAAACGTGCACTTGCTCAGCAGCTTGGCCCTCTGGGAGTACACTTGGGTGTGTTTCGAGCCCCCTGGCTGGTTTTAAATAATTTTAATAAAATTAAAAGGGGACGGGCTTTTTTTTTTTTTAGTTAAATTAAATATAGAATTTTAAGTTTTAGAACGCAGCCGAATGTTTGCTCTGTGGTAACTGTCAGAAGAAAATAACAGCAAAAATAGACAGTTATTCTGTGGTGACAAGATAAGAAATTAAAAGCGGTACACCAATGAGGAATAGTAGGTCTGTGCGGTACACTAGAAAAATAATCGACAGAAACAAGACGTTGTCTATCACAAGAGCTTATTCTCAGCAATGAGGGACATACTTTGCAAGAAACTAAGGTTGTAGTGAACACAAATAAACAATAAACTTTAATAAACAAAAAATTCTGAATTAAGAACTTAATAGAATCGTTTCAAATATTTCTCGATATTGAAATCTTAAAAAAATAAAAATAACCCAAATTGGGTTATTTACTACTTAAATACTTACTTAAAATACTTGGTATCGAAAAGTAAAGTTTCGGTTATATAACATTACTTTGAACGGTCTGCGTTAGCTCCAGTTCACTAAACTCCATTCAGACCGAAATGTCTCTAAGACAATTTATTAAAGCGTCTCAAATAAACGGGCGCGGCCCTCGGCCTACTCGGACTCATAAACGGCACAAAATTGAGAAGCAAACTGTCTCGAAAATGCAATAAGAAAGGCCGTGTGTGGCGGCTAATGCTCTCGACGATTACTGGCGGGCGGCCGCGGCCGGCGGTCAGGCGAGGCCGATTTATGGCGGATTAATCTTGCTCCAACACGAAACTCTTTTTAGGCCAGTGTAATAGAAAGATTGTAGATACTGCGAAAATCCCTTTTTGCAATAAAAATATAATAACAACTAGTAGACCTTCTAAACCAAGATTTATGATTTTCCAGGAAGTTAAATTAATGTTCGCCTCGATTGTGTCGACGCTCGCGGCCGCCGCCGCGCCGCCGCGGTCTCGCGGCTCAAACTTTGCGAGTTGATTGACGTGTCTTTATGGGTTCTGAATTAATTTCCCACTTACGCTAAGTTAACGCCATGCGTATAGGCCCGATTTAACTAAATCGTAATTAAACGCGATACTGTCAATTCAGTTTCAATATTGAAATGTTCACAGATGCCGACAAATTCACTGAGCCTATTAACAAGGTAGGTACCCAATTTAGTACAATGTCACCTATTCCCCAATAAAGGTAGACAATACAAGTCACAGCCAATAGTAATGGATGCTTAGTAGGTGTACTATATCGAATCACATATAAGCGACATCCCCACAGGAGGAACTTGAAGTGGGTCCGTCGAGTGCGCTGGGCCACGCTCGCCTAGATCTAACAGGGTTAGCCGGCGGACCGCGCGAGTGGATTATCCGCTGCACTTGACGTGGAAAATGACCTTTCTTGGAGCATTAATCTGATGTCAAGTACACTCCGCGTCTCGCGCGGACAGTGGGCCGCTGACGGGCCGCGGCGGGGCCCTTGCAACCACACATATAGGTATAAACACATCCTTCATAGCATGAGAATGTGTGACTACACATTTAAATGTCTAAAGTTGCGATCTAAGAGCTCATTTCCAGCAAGTTACTTAATAATCAGTTTCTGAATTTGTGTGGTAGTTGTCAAATGAAGCAACGGAGAGATTTCGGGGCGACCGCAGCGCGTGGCGGCCCCGGCAGTCGCCGGTGTCCAACGACAGCGCCGTCGCCCCGACCGCCCCGCGCTGCTCGAGACTCGTTTGTAATACACTCGGAGCGCTCACATGATTTACTGCATGAAAATCTTACTGCGATAAAACGGCTTCTCTATTATCCACTGAGATAGAAAGCGCGGCACTCCGTCTTACTCCTGAAAAGGCTGCGTACTCGCTTAGCAACATTTTAAGATGACAAAGTTGCGAGGTGTTATTAGTCAAGGAGTTTTTCTTCAAGGTGTCACCGCCCGTGGAGGCCAAATTGCTCGCAGCGCGTCCCCGGCGCCCTTCCCCACCCCCGGAGCAAGATTAATGGCGTCGCCGCTGCACACGGGAGGAATTTGTAAATTAACTCGTCACGTACAACGTATGTATGCGTCACCGCCACCATCATCCGGCACATTTGATTAAATTATAAAACTCCTAAGATGCAATGTTGTTTGTTTAAACGGTAGCACTTTGTCACGTTTCGGGTTAGTTCGGCCCACAGCCCTTGGGGCACATCATCGCGGCCGGCGATTTACATACAGAGCAGCGCCGAGCGGCTCACTCCTTCTCGAGCGTCTCGGGCGGCGGGCGGCGGGCGGGCGCCGGGCGGTCGGCTGCAAACAAAGATTCATTGTGTGTTCGTCAATCGAGTTATTAGCCCATCTGCGGAGTACTAGTCGGCAGTGCAGGCACGCGCGGCTGATGGATGATTGCGGGTCGGACTGAGCACACCGGCTCCGCGACCACGGGTAACGATTGTTGACCTGCATTAACGAGAAATAACCAGAGAACCAGGATCGTTTTGCACTGAACAGCTTTATCTAACAGATTTATAATCATGCGACAACTCTGGCAGAAAAGGTACGCGCTTGCACTGTGGGTATGTAAATAATAAGTTAGGTATGTTGGTTGCGGTGTGCCCGACTCACGGATCACCGGGGCAAGTGAAATATCAGCGGCACAGTCGCGTCGCGCTGCGTCTTTCGGCGTCTCAAGCCGAAACTACTCAATTAAGCGGCCGCGTACACTAGCACAAACTAGTGAGCGGAAATATTAGCTACAGCCCCGGGCTCGGTATAATAGCGCTACATCTAGTAACAGTGCGAAACAATACGTGGGGCACTTTACACCCCACCGATCGCGGGAGGCAGGTCTCTGTTAGTTAGTGTGACGCAGGAGGTGGTAATGTTCTCTTTGTCAGGTGTTGTAGTGCGGTGTTTGCAGAGCCGCTATCGGCGCAGGTCGCTTTGAAGCTTTCATGTGCAGCGTGCGTGACGCGAGCGCGCTACAAAGCTCCTCTCGGAGGGAAACCTCGCTGAATTTATAATGCTTAGAAATGTACACGGAGACATCCAGCTTATGGGAGTTTAAATGAAAAACCTTCGCGTTCTGTGAACATTTCTCGCAGGGACCGCGGCAAAAAAGGTAAGCTGCTAAAACGAGAAAAGGTTTTACATCGGGTTCTAACGTCGGGTTTAAAATGGCACGCGGTGTGACAGGCACGTATCGAAACTATCCGCCTAGTTTCCATGTGTGGGACATGTCTATTCCGGGCGCCCTGCCGCCGGTTAAAATGCTGCCGGTATCTTATTACGTTCACAAGTTAATTCGGAAATTCCACAAGTTGGGGCGACTCGGTGCGGGGTGCGGCACGGGGGGCGAGGGCTGATTAAACTTTTCTCCAATAAAACGCCGGATGAGCGAGTCGCGCGGATGACACACATTCTTCCCGGCAGCGACAGCAACGCGCCAACTTGGGACACTGGCAACTTTCTTGTTACCTTGATGCCTTTCATAAATTCCCATCGACGTCGCCCGGCGCTCCCGGAGCGCTCTCCGATAATTATTATTACAATATTGATTGAGGCAAACAAGCCGCACTTAAGGCTGAGTTACGCAGTTAATTAAAACTGACGTTGGGGATTAAACTTCGGGCTGTAAATTCAAAATTCATTCATAAATATCTGCCGCTTTGGCACATTAAAACTTTTCACCTGAACAATTTCAGGTGTTTTTTCATCCGAGCTGTATACACGCCCGGAGAGCGTTTAGTGAAGTGTCAGGCTCAAACGAGTTGCCGACGGTAGTTGTAGCAGCATTGCCCGGGCCCGGGGGAGCGCTCGCCTCGCCGGCACATTCCGCACGCGATTAACGCCTCAATTGAGTTCGCTACACACGCACTCGCTCGACCTACGCCGTAATCACCGCAGAACACACTAGCCCACATAACTAAAACTTGAAGTGCCCTCTACTGTACAAATTTAGCGTAAAATCACTGACTCTGATGGATGTTTGTTACATTACCGCCTCAAAGCCTTGCTGTAGTTGTTTTCGTATACCTAAAACTTTAGTTTAAATTTATTGGAATAAATAAAACATATCTCATAAAACGTGCTTGGCTACAATTTCTCGACGAACTTTCTTTTTAAACACAAACATTTACACATGCAGCAGGCACATAATTATATTGCTTCGGTCACCACATTAGCATACCCTGTGTCGTGGGAACCAGAAACAGCGACACACACACATGTCAACATTTAAGACCTGGGGTTTTGTTTTTATCCCCAACCGGGATTCGAACCCGGGACCTCTCTCATGGTAGGCATATATGTGCTTCCACTACGGCACAGAGGTTGTCAACTCGATAGGTTCATAATGTAAGGGCGAATCGTAAAACCTCTTCTGTCAATCTGTTCTCTTTTAAATCATGTGCGCCTTGTTAGCACGACATGACGAGTTCACAGATGACTAGTCATGTAGTCATTCATTAGACTACGATGACGGGATATCCGTGTCAAGCAAATCACCTCGTGAGCACAGTGACGGTGAACAAAGCACTGCTATGCAGAGCGTGTGGCAACGTGGTCTGTGGGCAAACCACATTGAAAATAACATTCTTATCCATTGTTATTTTCAGACTGAAAATTTGATAATTTTCACACACGACCTGGTCTCAAACTAGGACACGCTGGGCTAAGATAACCCGGCAAGGACATTACAAACATAGAAAATCACCCGGCCTGACGCCTTTTGTACAAATGTCCGGAAGCCCCCAGTGGGAATCGAACCCATGACCTCCGTCTTGGTCGGCTAGCGCCTTAATGGCTAGACCAACAAGGCAGTCCAATGTCGAGCCAGTACGAGTATAAGCAAATAAACACAGACTGACAGAAAAACAGACGGATTGAAAGAAGGTTTTTAATTTACAATGAAGTGAATATAGTCGAAGAAAATGTAATCTAACGCGATGTATCTGTTTCACTATCACTCCAGTCTCAATAAATATTAAACATAAACATTTACATACAGGCACATACATTGGCCCGACACTAGGATACCCTGTGTCGTGGGAACCAGAAACAGCGACATCACATCATCATAAACATCCGAGACCTGAGTTTTTTTTTTGTCTCCAGCCGGGATTCGAACCCGGGACCTCCCGCATGATAAGTAGATGCGCTAACCGCTGCGCTATAGAGGTCGTCAAACCGCAGTCAGTCAGTCCGTCAGTCCGTAACCGCACACAGGATATTCCCTGGATTCAATTATGGAATCGACCTCATTATTTATATTTGCACACCCGGTTAATGGCCACCTTAATTAACGCTAATTGCCAAATAACCAGGTCCAATTAACGATTGTATGCAAAACCAGAACAACAAATTAACATAGAAGTGTTCGGAGAGGCAATTATAGCAAAAATATCGGTTCATATTGCGTTCATGCGGAACAGAGAGGCACACAAATCAATCGGTTGATCACTCTCGATCGCAGTGTGCGAGCCTCCGATATCGCTACACTCAATTGGTACGGAATACACGGTACAATATAATGATATACAATCACTTAGTAAACACTTAGCTACTTACTCTTCGTAAATACGTAAATCTTATGTTAATTTAAGGATCCCCGAATTGAAATCGCATGTCTACCTGCCGCAAAATAAAGAACGCATTGAGCGAATATTACCCGAAGCGCGCTACCTCCGACATGAACTAGCGAGGGTCAAGGTGAAAAGCTTGCTTTGATCCTCGCTCCAAATACATAACTAAATAATGCTCAAAGGCGCAGCGCTGCGCGACTCCAGTGGTCACTTAGCGGAGCGCGGCAGCAGCGCCGATACCCGCGGGGCCGCCGGGAGAAGGGTTCGGCCCAGACACATCACTTAACTGGAGGGTCCACTATTGGCTCCCCGGGGGGCTATTTACTTATCCTGTTTCACGAATTTGCTCCGGAAATAACTGTTATTTACGCTGATACCCGAAAAAATCACTGAATACGTTCCTAATTGCCTTCTTTGTATTTATCCAATACAAGCAAACCTAATCGTAGTAATTAGGTTACGGAACATCTGGCAAGTAATACAACAAGAGAAACGATTCGTCGATTCGCAATCATTAGCCATTAATTTTATGGCTTAACCAATATAGTATAATGTTTTGTCACCCGGCGGTGAGGTCAGCCGTAAACCGCCGAATTAGGTGCCATTAACACTTGACACCGCGAGCCTTTGATAAGCGACGTAAATAAATAGTACCCAATATGTCAGCGCGCGAGGGGCGAGGCGGGCGAGGCGGGCGGCGCCCATCGCGGCCGCTATCTCGTCCCGGCTTAGGGGCTATTTGCAGCGCTCAAGATGAGGGTCGGATTAGCGCATGTGTCGAGTGTCGCGCGTGCCGTAAATAACGGGATACACCTGCAGCGTACGCGTGTGCGTGCCGCGTGCCGAGTGCCGCTACAACGGCGCGCGAGACCGCCGACACACACGATTCAAATAAAACTGGTTTTGTGGCTGTTTTAGGGTGTCGTAAAACATAACGAGCCATCGAGGCAGTAGCAATTGTTAAACGGAGATAATTCACGTACGTCTGTTACATACAATACGATGGTTGGACCACATTCAAATGTGTAATTTCCTTATTTCCTAATCGGGGCTTGGTGGTTGTGGAGTTATTAAATTATATTTCTTATTGGCTATTATTGACCCTCAATGTAAGTCACGCACATCATACACACAGGTATTTAGATGTTTACGGGCTGTGTTGACATTGGAAGGTACTCTACGCACCGAGTGGGTGTGCTAATTTGTGTTAATATTTCAAGTAAGTACTTATCTATATAGTTGCGAAGTATACGTATGTTGATAGTCCGAGGTTTTTAAGAGTCATAACCTAATAGTGTCGTAATTGGTTAGTTCCATTGGGCAACGTGTCGCCGGCGGCCGATACACTGACATTAGCCGACATCGGCCCCGCCGCCCCCTTCCCCCTTCTCGGGGGAGTGACTCAAACAAGCACGTGTAGTATCGAGCACTAGTAAGTTATCATACCTATTGCTTACTCTCCTTGTGTTACATCTAGTGATACAACTTGCCTAGTTACATTACAATCCACTACGTTCAATATATTGTGGATATAGACCACATCTCTGTACGGCTGCTAAGGAGTAGCTACTTACTCTGTGGCTGATAGGCACGTCGCGTGTATCGATCGTTGTTGATACACAAGGCTCTGGTAAATACGAGCTTTTCTATTAAAGGGAGCTTTTTTTTAAAATAAAATCCTTAAAAGAGTGAGTCAGATTCGCTCACCGAGGGTTTCGTACAAATTTGTCGGTACTTACATGTTATAAATAGCGGCCGAGAACAGGATGGTCAGTGGACAGTGGCTGCGAATGGCGAGGGACCATATTAGATGTCATATACCTAGCAGCGGAGAACGGTGAGCTGATGATAGAGATGAGTAGTATATTACTCGCTAATTTTCATAGTTCTAGGTCAACGGAAAGTATCCTATTCCTTTCAGTTGTCATTTTTTTGCGGCGTAAAGGCCTTATCTTTTTACGTCAATCCGGTTTATCCCGGAGGGATATGCAGAGACCAGAGTCTGGCTCTTGCCAAAATTCGGACAGATCTCTTTTTAGAACACTTGGAGTAAACATACATAAAAAATAAACAGATCCCAACGAATTGAACCTCCTCCTCCTCAATCGCTCAGATCGAAGGCGATATTTAAAAATATATCCGTACCAGGCGTGAATAAGTTGACAAGTTGACATGTATGAAAATTACGATTCCACCGGAATTGGCATCTGGATGGCCTAATTTATATGGGGAGTGAATGAGTAAGTCGATAGGTTCACTTATTTTTGCTACACTGCAGATGTGAATAATTAAATAACTACCTTTTCGATGAGTAAAATATGACATCTTGATATATCTAAAAACAATATTTGAAATAAATTTAACAAATCAACATACCATGTTATGACCAGCACCTATTCTAATAAAGAAACTTAACACTTTGACATATTTAATTGTTCACTTTCGACTACTTGCATTTTCAACTTCATACAACGAGATGTCAAGTTATTACCGCTTCAAGGGTTCACGGTATTATGTGACAAGTAGATTTTCAACCGTTATGCATTCAATGAGACAAAGCGATACGTCAGAAAAAGATGTCATTAGTTTTGTTTATTGCTAATTTGTACGACTGAGTGATCTGTCGCCGCACTTCCGCATCATTGCGGTGTCCTTGACCGAGTTATTTGGTTTATTTGTGTGGTTTGTTGCACGTCCGCAGTGCATGTATTGAAATGAATTGCATTTATTGACTATCGGACGATAATGGCAGCAAAAAGACGCCGGTTTTTAGAAGAACACGGTTAATTGCTCCGGTGTACGATTGAGAGAAAAAAAACTGATAATAATAATCCTCACCTCACCTAACAGTATGGGCAACACATACTTGAGATTGCTATCGTAAGATTAGTACAGTCTGGGATACCTTTTTTATTTGACTAGCTCACTTATATCTCGTGCGGTAAGAGCTGCCATGCGACCGTACTAATACTACTGATGCCATCGGGGTTTTCTGTGACCTATCCAAAGCTTTTGATTGCGTAGACCACAAAACCCTCTTTTGTAAGATGATCAAATACGGTCTTAGTAATTAATCTTTAGGACTTCTTAGATCGTATTTAGCTAATAGAGTGCAGAAAGTTGATATTAATGGAGTCAAGTCATCCGGACCCGATGTTAAAAAGGAGTTCCTTAGAGTTCCATTTTAGAACCGTTCTTTTTCTTAGTATATGTTAATGATCTGCCGTACCTAGTTGAGAAATTGTCACAAATAGTATTGTTTGCGGATGACCCTTCTCTAATTTTTAAAGTTAAGAGAGGTCAATCTAATTTAGACGATGTAAACAATGCTGTTTCTAAAATTCTGAACTGGTTTACCGAAAACAATCTTATGTTAAATGCCAAAAAACAAAATGTATTAAGTGGACACAAGTTTAACAATAGCTGGTGACAGACTAGACTTAGTTGAGACAACGGTGTTTTTAGGCATTACAATAGACTCAAAACTACAATGGGATCAACAGATAGAAAAGTTAGCGGGTATGTTGAGTTCAGCTGCATTTTCAGTTAGAAAAATTAGACAACTGACAGATGTAGAAACTGCGAGGCTAGTTTATTTCAGTTATTTCCACAGCATTATGTCATATGGTCTGCTAATATGGGGGCGGGCGGGAAATATAGAAACAATTTTTATTCTCCAAAAAGGGCTACTAGAGGTATTTACAATTTACCTGCCAGACACTTACTACGTGAGTTTTTTAAGAAAATAGGAATTCTTACGCTAGCTTGCCAATATATTATATTCGATAACATAATGTATGTACGTAAAAACATAACTAAATTTAAGTTAAACAGGGATATCAATAACGTTAACACCAAAAACCGAAACAAAATTGCCTCATCTAGATTCAGATTAACCAAGGTAAATACATCATTTGTAGGATATTATACGTTTTTATAACAAGATTCCAGAAAGTACCCTGCCAGGAAATAAATTTAAATTTGTTATTAAAACTGCGCCGTGTAAAAAGGCATACTACAGAATAGATGACTTTATAGATGATAAAAACTCTTGGCAGTAAACCAATTCCACAACTAGCTAGTTATGGTATTCTGTAGTGTAGATCATCATTAATATTAAATTAATTGGCGATTATTATTAAAATTATATTATCTGTTTCAAAAGTTTAAAGTTCTTTCATGTTGCTTAAATATTTAATGTTTTTAAAGCAATAATTAGTTCATAATCCGAAGATTTTTAATTAAAATTTAGATGGATTCAAGGTGAATAAGTTGACAAGTCGTCGGTTCACAACTTGATAAGTCGTTTATTTTGTTCATTAATAAAGATTTTTCAAATTTAATTACATTAGTTAAAAAATACATTTAAAACTATAAGATTCACATTAAAACATTATTCATTTAGTTAAAATTGGATTTACCAATAAGTTTAAAAACTTTAAATGGCCGCCCTGAAAAGTGTGCATTTTCGACTTGTCAACTTATTCACGCCTGGTACGGATATTATTACTGGCTCTCCCGGAAAATGTTGTTTCGCCATGTTAATTAGCAGACTACAATACCTACCAATAGAAAAATAATCATAAAAATCGGTGAAGCCGTTTTAGAGAAGTTCAATAAAAAATATTTTGCAATATTAGGTATATGTTTCAACTTTAAAAATACGTGTAAAAGCCGGTATACATAGAAGTCATCATCATCATCAACCCATCATGTCCCCACCAAGGGGCACGGGTCTCTTCCCTGAGGAGGTATAGGCCATACTCCACCACGGGGGCCGAGTCTGGATTGGTGGAGGCTTGTAAGACTAGTGGCTGGTCTAACTGTCAGAAGTTTTCAAGCCGCCCGCTAAGGCCTCTGACTTGGGTAGGCGACTGCCATCTGTCGACGGCAGCCGGCACCCTGCTGAACGTGCCTTGCGAAGCACGGAACCGCTCAGAAAAATGCCACTAGCGGTAGTCATAGACGGTGACCCATCCATGGACTGAACGCGCCGTATGTTGCTTAACCTTAGTGATCGTTTAAGATCAATCAGGCAGCCCAGGCTAGGAGCGATTCATAGAAGAATTATAGAAGTAGATAGATACATAGAAGTAATTCTTAAGTATTACTAGTAGTTATTTATCGTATAATATTTATTGACTAGCTTTCGCCCGCGACTCCGTCCGCGTGGACTTAGTTCAAAATGTTCACCCCTTTCACTCCCTTAAGGGTTAAATTTAGAAAAAACGGCGAAACACGTTTTCAATCAATTGTGTTGAAGAGTATTTTAAGTTTCTATTTTAAGTTTCAAGAAAATCAGACAACATTTTTTATACCTCCTACCTTAGGGGTTGAATTTAAAAAAATCGGTTCTTATTCCTTGCCTACATTACATATAGATCCTCTGTGCAAAATTTCAGCTTCCTAGGTCAAACAGCTTGGGCTGGGCGTTGATGCTTGAGGCAGTCAGTCAGGACTTTGAATTTTATATATAAATACTAGGGGGCGAGCCCCCTGCGCGCTTCGCGCGCCAACCCTCAGACGCTGCGAGCTTCGCTCTCCGCGGCGCTCGACCTAGGGCCTCGCTAGACACTATTGGTTGGGATTTGACGCGTGGGAACACGTGTGGTCTCGGCCTTCGGCCTCGGCCTGAACGGAGCTCGGCCTTCGGCCTCGCCGCGGCGGAGTCCCTCGTGCCCACTTCGCGGAGCTCGGCCTTCGGCCTCGCAAGTTTGTCCACTTTGGCTTTTGGGTTGTTAGCTTTCCGCTGGAGCACGGAACTTTGATCATTGATATCTCAGCCGCCATCTTGAAATCTCGAAATGTCGGATTTTTCTGGTATACCTGGGTCCTTCGACAAGACGATGCCGTTGAGAGCATGTCTCCAGCATGCGCCCAGTTGGCTGCCGACTTTTTTGCGCAGAGGTCTAAAAAATGCCCTATTTTCGGGAGTCTATAGCTCGGCCGCCATTTTGAATTTCGAACACGCAAAATTTTTTTCTTCAATCGGATCATACAAAGAACGTTCTATCAAAATTTGGTTCAAATCGAACAATAAACAACAGAGTTAGCATATTTGTATGAGAGAAGGCGTTCGAAATTCAAAAATCGGCTTCATAGGATGGCTGTAATATGCACCTTCCGAACACTTTTCTCATACAACATTTTTCTCGAAAACGCACCGTTTCCGAGAAAACGTATGGATGAATCAATCAGTGAGTGAGTATACCGGATTGTAGCTTTATATATATATATATAACTAGGGGGCGAGCCCCCTGCGCGCTTTGCGCGCCAACCACCAGCCGCTGCGAGCTTCGCTCTCCGCGGCGCTCGGCCTAGGGCCTCGCTAGACACTATTGGTTGGGATTCGACGCGTGGGAACATGTGTGGTCTCGGCCTTCGGCCTCGGCCTGAACGGAGCTCGGCCTTCGGCCTCGCCGTGGCGGGGTCTCTCGTGCCCGCTTCGCGGAGCTCGGCCTCCGCAAGTTTGTCCACTTTGGCTTTTGGGTTGTTACTTTTCCGCCGGAACACGGAACGTCTCGGCCTTTGATCAACTTTGATCATTGATATTTCAGCCGCCATCTTGAAATCTCAAGATGTCAGATTTTTCTGGTATACCTGGGTTTTTCGAGAACCCGATGCCGTTGAGAGCATGTCTCCAGCATGCGCCCAGTTGGCTGCCGACTTTTTTGCGCAGAGGTCGAAAAATAGCCTTTTTTCGGGAGGCTATAGCTCGGCCGCCATTTTGAATTTCGAACAACAAAAATATTTTCTCTTAATTGGATCATTAAGACAACATTCTATTAAAATTTGATCCAAATCGAGCAATAAACAACAGAGATAGCATATTTGTATGAGAGAAGACGTTCGAAATTCAAAAATCGGCTTCATAGAATGGCTGTATATCGCACATTTCCTACACTTTTCTCATACAATATTTTTCTCTAAAACCCACCGTTTCCGAGAAAACATATGGATGATAAATCAGTGAGTATATCGTATTGTAGCTTATATATATATATATATATATATATATATATATATATATATATATAGATATATATATATATAGCTAGGGGGCGAGCCCCCTGCGCGCTTCGCGCGTCAACCCCCAGCCGCTACGAGCTTCGCTCTCCGCGGCGCTCGGCCTAGGGCCTCGCTAGACACTTGGTTGTGATTTGACGCGTGGGAACACGTGTGGTCTCGGCCTTCGGACTCAGCCTGAACGGAGCTCGGCCTTCGGCCTCGCCGCGGCGAAGTTCCTCGTGCCCGCTTCGCGGAGCTCGGCCTCCGGCCTCGCAAGTTTGTCCATTTTGGCTTTTGCGTTGTTATATTTCCGCCGGAACACGCAACGTCTCGGCCTTCGGCCTCGGCCTGGACGGAGCTCGGCCTTCGGCCTCGCCGCAGCGGGGTCTCTCGTGCCCGCTTCGCGGAGCTCGGCCTTCAGCCTCGCAAGTTTGTCCCATTTTTTGTACTGAATTTAGTACTGAAAGTGGATTTTCAGTGAAAAATCTCCATAGAAAATTTGTCAACTTTGATCATTGATATCTCAGCCGCCATCTTGAAATCTCAAGATGTCGGATTTTTCTGGTATACCTGAGTCTTTCGAAAACCCGATGCCGTTGAGAGCATGTCTCCAGCATGCGCCCATTTGGCTGCCGACTTTTTTGCGCAGAGGTCGAAAAATGGCCTTTTTTCGGGAGGCTATAGCTCGGCCGCCATTTTGAATTTCGAACAAGAATTTTTTTTTTCTTAATTGGATCATTAAGACAACATGTATGAGAGAAGGCGTTCGAAATTCAAAAATCGGCTTCATAGGATGGCTGTAATATGCACCTTCCGAACACTTTTCTAATACAAAGTTTTCCTCTAAAACCCACCGTTTCCGAGAAAACGTATGGATGAATCAATCAGTGAGTGAGTATACCGCATTCTAGCTTTATATATATATAATATAATAATATAATAAGATAAGATATATAGATAGAAGAAGATAGAAGATTCAAAGATCACCTGTAGCATTGAATTTAGAAGGAAATTCAATGCCTATAGTAAGAGTTTGTAAATGTAAGGACATTGTAGTATTGAAGTAATGAAGAACGTATGCATAAAAATGTCTCAAGATTATTGGAGAGACTATTTTAAGAGGTAGCTAGGTAAATAAAATTGGATTTTTTTCTCTGCGATTAATACTTATCACAATATGACCCGTCGAAAAGTCAATAAAGTTACGTGGTACAAAAACGCGTAATTCAAATCGGCCTAAAATTATAACGTCACGACTTGCTCGTAACGTCTTTTGATGTATGAAGCATTTGTCAATATTTCAGCCATCTCTATAAGTAACGTTTTTATGGGTAATATATTTATAAGAAAAGGTGAAAAATTAAACGTTAGAAATAAATTAAGAAACAAATCTCGCTTTTTATTACTATGGCAAGTTTAGTTTTTAAGATCTCGGATAACCCTGAAACTTATTATTAAATTATATAAATATACACTGCGCCGCACAATTGGGACACTTACGGGACATTTAGGCACTGACTGAAAACCAGCGCTGAGGGCCTACACCCTCAGCATTATGCTGAGTCAGCTGCCTTTTGCAGCAGCGGTTACACACCGCGACAAAACTGTATAAATGTATTTCCTTATGTTTGTACCTCTTTTTATCTTTAATGTTTTCTTCTCATTTGTATTTCGTATTTTTGTTGTGTGTGACTGTTGGTGCAATAAACGTTTCTCTTTCTTTCTTTCTTTCAAACTATATTTTTATGGTTGTATTTTTTCATTTGTCCTAAGTTTTCACATATCTTTTAGAGTATAAAAGCAATTTAACTCCAACCGACGTCAGACGCAAGTTCCCCATTGCAGCTGTAATACGCAAAGAGGTTTCTTCTGGTTCATCTTCTTCTTTATTTTCGGTTCTTCACAATTGTTGGTTCTCCATTTTTCCTTTCTTGATCCGCAGGAACGACTTGGCAAGGGTCGCTATGAAATATACAAGTAGGTTTCTTCACTGCAGGGTCGCCATGAAATAGGATGATTGTTGGGTCGCTGATCTGACGGGGTTCTTGAGGTAAAATGCAGGTGTTATGTTTACATGTTTATTAGTTCACCTCCGAATATGAAGTGCCCGCTTAGTTACAAAACAATGTATTTTAGGTAAAACTTATTGCTAACTAAACACTACGAATATATGTCACACAAACACTACTGTGAGCGTATAATACATAAACATCGTTTACATTGATGTCACCATACTACATCTCCCCCTTAAACTCCCTTCACCCTCGGGGTGGTGAAAAAAAAAAAAAATTGTACTCTTAACAAAATTATTTTTAACCATAAACAAATAACTATGCTAATATTTGTTGAGTAGCAAAAACGGAGTTATGAATTTGCTTCACTGCAGAATTATAGTTGACATTAAATTGAATAGCAAAAAAGTGATTACATCAACAATGTGCAAAACAAGACACAGTGACACTAGCATGTTATTGAACTCAAATCTGTTGACAATGCAAAAGCGTGATACAATACTGTGGTTGAAGACCGTTTTTAGAATATTAATGTGGCCTAGATAATAACAAGCTTAATACAATTTTAGATACATTTTTTCTATTTATGATGTAAGGCAGCTACACTACCAGGGGATGGTCACCCTATCTCAAGGCATATCAGGTCATTATTTTTAGAATACCTGTAATAATCCAGCTGTTCTCATGGAGGACACGGTAGTTCGCTCCATGATCAAACTCGAAGGATTAGTCCTACGCTAATTCTCTAAATATGTACCGTCCCCAAAACCTTTCTTTATTTATCATATCTATCGGGAGAAAATATTCATATCTATTTTCTAATCGATTCATCATTGGATTTAATCATAATTCACTAATTTACTTTATTGTCTCAAAACAGTGGACGCATTTCGATTGCGTCATTAAATAAATTGTTATTGCTAATCGGTGTTTACTGCTTGACCTAGTGGCGATTCCACGGTCATTTACCTTGGAATGCATCGTGATAATTACTATTTACGTGATTATGAAAATACTATAAAAAGGATTCTACTAGGACTAAACGACTATACTTGTTAACTATTTACATTATAAAAAACTATTTACACGCCTCGGCGCTCACCCGGGCCGGCGAATTCCGCTGACGCTGGCTGTAGCGGCCGTTGACACGCTGACGGCACGCGATGACTCCTCGTCCCATGGTGCTCGGTGTTGCGATGATATGGATAGTTGGGCCGGGCTATTCCCTGTACTCCATCCGTGACTCGTACGCTTCGTTCTTCTTATTGGGTGCTGATTTACGGTTATTTGAATCTTCTGCTTTGTCATTCGCCATTTTCTGGTTCATCTTCTTCTTTATTTTCGGTTCTTCACAATTGTTGGTTCTCCATTTTTCCTTTCTTGATCCGCAGGAACGACTTGGCAAGGGTCGCCATGAAATATACAAGTAGGTTTCTTCACTGCAGGGTCGCCATGAAATAGGATGATGGTTGGGTCGCTGATCTGACGGGGTTCTTGAGGTAAAATGCAGGTGTTATGTTTACATGTTTATTAGTTCACCTCCGAATATGAAGTGCCCGCTTAGTTACAAAACAATGTATTTTAGGTAAAACTTATTGCTAACAGCTTTTAGGTAAAACTTATTGCTAACAGATTACAGCAAAATTAGCTGTAATTATGAACCATTTCAAGGAAGTGGTCGATTTTCCCAACAGCCTATACGCAGACGTTTCACTGTGATCTCAGGTTTGGAACAAATTGATATTGGCAAGACTTGTCGAGTGAACTTGTCATTCTTCCGCACAATAGGCAAACGGTTCAGTTGGTTCCGTCGGCGGCCATAAGCCCATAAAGTGATTTCCTGCGCTGCTTATTGCCTACGTGCCACGTCAACAAAGGAACGAATCCAAATCCAATCCATCATTTGAGCGGTGACACAATAAACAGGAATTCGGGAGAAAATCTAATGTTGCTCAGCACCGGCACAGGCACTAGGCATCGGCGCGAGTTTCCAATAGGCTACATAATCATGCATGTCGCTCGCATCTCCGATTGAAGCCGGCGCGGCGCTCGATGGATTCCATTCACTGGTTCATTCGCTCGTTCAATCATTCACTCGGCGCGAGTGGATGCATTGCTTTTATGCAAAATTATTGAATTTGCGAATTCAAATAGCGTGAACGCGAGCGCGATGGAGATAAAAATCCAATTCGCTATATTAATATAGGTGTAGTGTACCTACCTACTAGTCCTGTGCGCCGCGCCGCCGCCGCCGCCCCGCGCCGACGGCGTTGTGACCGTTATAATGGCGGGACCATAATGTTAAAGCCATGAGATTTGAAATCCGTCTATCTCATAATTTAGTACCTTTTTCGTACCTATTCGTACCTCCAATAAAAAAATTTTACCTCTTGCAGCCTACCTACAATTTAACGAAATGCATGGTCCCGCCATTATAACGTTGGATAATGGCGGGACCATATGAAAATAGTAACTATAGATAAGCAAAATCAAAGCATTGTAGGTTGTACTACCTAATTTCTACCTACCGAATATTATCGACTTTTACTTTTACAATCAATGCGAGCTTTATAACAGCGAGAAGAAAATTTTTAAACCAGCAGAATTTAAATCTGTCTATGTCATAATTTCGTTCCTTTTTCGTACCTATTCGTACCCGCAATAAGAAATTTCTACCTCTTGTAGTCTTCCTACAATTTAACAAAATGTATGGTCCCGCCATTAGCACATGGATCATGACGGGATCAATGAAAATACTGAAGCTATTCAAAATCAAATCATTATAGTTCAATCATTGTAGTTACGAAACACTAATTTATTATATACTTCGGTCGCTGGGAGAATACGCTCCTGACACCTATTTATTTCATGTGACTAGTGATGGGAGATTATCAACGTTAGCATTCCTTACGTTATTCGCTTAGCTAGCTTTTGCCAACGACTCACGATTTATCTTCAAATATGTAAAAAAAACAACAATATTATGTTACGTTACTTTTTATTGTACAAAATAGTAACACTAAAACTTAATTAAATGAACTTAACCTAAGTGAACATAAAATAATTACGTTCCCATCGTTATGCACGTTATGCGTTCGTATGAGCGTTATTATTTTCGTTATTTTTGGTACATCACCAGAAAAAATTACGGAACCTTGGTACAGACAGCGTATACCACGGATTTTATGCACGAACATTAAATATTGATTCCTTTTTTATCTAACATTTAATCACCACGCAAAATATAACATTGGTTGTAAGTTTACATAATGGTATAGTTTCAATCATAATTATTTGCTAATAGGACAAATAGACCTTAAAAATATTTTAATCGAAAATTCAACGCCACTTCAAAGTTACGTCGTCCGTTCTATCGCGACCTGTCAGGATCGTATTCTCTCAGCGGCCGGACTTAAGTAATAAATAAAATTTAACACCACAGACTAAGTATAATAACCTGCATAGACCATCTTAGGATGCATACAGGGTGTCCCAAAAATGACACGTCACAGTGACAACGGGAGGTAGACAAGCTCAATAGGCACCGAACCAACCTAACAAGACCTCAGTTAAAGTTGCACGGTTTTCGAAATATTGCCAATTATTTTTTTTCTAAATTTTTACGATTTTTAACAAGTTGAATGATATAAATGTCTTATCGTAGCGGGAGACAATGATTTTTACCTGTTACCGGTGGCTTTCTGAGTTCCTAGTTTTAATCGAGCATTGAAAATTCGTACATTACTGAATTAACCCTAGAAAGATAACCATATTAAATATTACGTAAAAGATAACCATACGCTTCAGAGGCGCACATGTTTCTAAAGCGTGTATTTATTCCAATAACTTCACTAATTTCACTAATTCACTAATTTAAAAATGTGAAAGGTTTGAAAGATTTTTCATAATAAAAAGCATTTATTTTTTTAAATTTTATATATAAGTATTTTTTTACTTATAATTACGAAACATCTATGAATAATTTGAAAAATTGACAGTCTTCTGTTTCTAGGAACAAATAATTATAAATTATCACAAATCAACATGTTTTTTTCTTATAAATTAATATACTAAAGAGCATTCAGTCTAAAAAATAATAAAACTTTGGTATAATTGGCTTTGAAGGCACTTAGAACAAATTTTTTCATTATTTTTGTATTCGCCACAAAATACATTTTCTTACATTTCGCGCCGTTTATTTCTCACATTGTCTTTTTGAAGTGCAGTTTTTTTACTGGAGGCTCTCCCTCGTCATCTGTGGAAGCCAGTCCAGTAGATTTTGAAAGAATATTATCAATATTACTTTGCACATGTCTTGGCAAAATAGAATCTTCAAGTCTTTGGGCCATCCACTGTAGAGACAACTAATAATAGTTATATGACGTCTGCCGCAAGTGCCATTCTACTTGTCATTGTCTACGATAATAATGTTTCCTAAAAATAAAACCAAACAATGCATAAATAACACTTTATATCAATATATTAAAAGAATCAAGCAACACTAAAAATTACATAAAAGATAACCATACGCCTCGCGAGCGCATAAAACCTCATAACTTCAAAAATATGGTACTGACCGTTTAGAAACAGCCGTCACGCCATAGGTATGGCCGACGACCGAGTTACTTGAGAAGGACAAGGTAATACACGCGTTGAATGAAAAGAGACAACAACATGTTTGCCGCGCGGGCGCCTCTGAGGCGTAGGTTATCTTTCTGTGGTTAAGATGCATATGTTATGGAATGATTACCATTTTGGAATGCTATAACCCACGCATGTTTTTGTGTGCTTGTGGATTGAGTGAGCACCCTTCTAAAAATAGAAAAAGGATGCTGTTCATTTAGTAAATGTTCTAAAAGAATTGTAAAAGTAATATCTGCATTTGTAAAACGATACAAAAAAAAATTACAGTATTTAACGTGTGCTCACTCAGTTCTCACAAAGTACCATCGAAATTTATAGAACACCTGGTAACGTATTTAATATTTTACAATTAATTTCTTATGCTCACTCAATCCACACACTTTCGAAAACCCGATTTCTAATGAAGAAACTGAAAAATTAAACTACTAGATGTGTTTAAAGTCAAGTAAAATTAATATTGTAATTCGTAAAATAGATAACAAACCATCAACAGGTTTTTGGATAATAAATGATTGTGTGTGCTCACTCAGTCCACACATTAAAAGTTAGTTAAAAATGTCAATATCTTAAGATTTGTAGTATCACAGAAACTTTAAACTAGTTCAACTTGAAGTAAAATATTTTACTAGAGATCCACCATCTAATATTTTATATTCCTTGTCTGTTTTAAAAGATATTCAGTTATAATTTTTCTAGTACATTTATGAGGTAGGGTGACCATGGTATTGTTTTTGAAATAATTACCCACCGTACCACTGCGACTATGGGCGGTGGTACGGTGGGTCAGAAATGACCACACTTCATTATATGTGGTTACTAAATTATGTCATATCCAAAAAACCAACCATGTGAAATGTGCTCGCTTTTTGATAGAATACAAACTGGCTGATACGAATCGATGAAATGGTAGTACCATTTACTGGCTAGCAACTGGTAAACCGAATCCCGAAGGACTTAAGATATTTGATTTAGCTAACCTAGATGGAGTCACCTGTGATTTCGAAGTGTACCAAGGAAACCTTTCCTGACAATAAAGACTCTGGGTTTAAGCTGGCAGAAAAAGCTGGTTTAAGCTGGTACCTGGGCATATCATTTACTTCGATAGGTGTTTTACCATTGTAAGGCTACTTGAATAACTGCTCGAAAGAGGAATAGGTTTATCGGGCTTATTATCAAAATGTAGATTACCGGCACCAATTCAATCCATTCTCACGGATGACCGGGAACTCAATGCAAACGAAAGAGGTAGTTTGCAGGTTTTGGTTTTGGTGTTAGAAGACAAAAAATTGCACTGACGAAGTAAGTATTTTGACAGTAAACTACTTATTATGCTGACTTCGGTGGAACCTAATGATGATGTTGATATTATCCAGCATATTACGTACGTACATTGAATATGGTACGTAGACCCCAGGTTATCCGAAATTATAACGGGAATATGGTTGACGTTGATCTTGCCGACAGAATGGCCTCATATTTAATTTCTCTCATTATTTATAATATTATTGTGTTGTTTTGTACCAGAAGATAGCTTTCTTTTTTTATGACTGAAATTAATGAATACATTAGAGAGATTTCATGATTTTAATTATTTTGTAAGGAATTAATACTTTTTTTAAGAAAAAAAATTATTTTACCAGAAGAAAATTTTGTTTTGTTATTGTTTAGATAGGTATTTATCTGGACCGACTTCATAACCTTCACTTTTTCAATTCTCTTGCTTCATCATCATCATCAATCCATTATGTCCCCACTGAGGGGCACGGGTCTCTTCCTTGAAGAAGGGGGCCTAGTCCGGATTGGTGGAGGCTTATAAGACTAGTGGCTGGTCTTACTGTCAAAAGTTTCCGAGCCGCCCTAAGGCTCTGACTTTGCTTAACAAATGACATCTATCTTCGGCAGCCGGCACCAAGGTGTCTTGCGAAGCACGGAACCGCTGGGAAAAATGCCACTGTCGTTAGTCATAGAACGGTCACCCATCCATGCACTGAACGCGCTCTATGATAGGATTCGAACCCGGGACCTCTCGCATGGTAGTCAGATGCGCTAACCGTTGCGCCACAGAGGTCGTCGTATGGGTATTACCGTAATACAATGTAGTGTGGTCACCCCAAATGATATATTTCTATGAGAAAAAATATAATTGAATATCTTTTAAAACAGACAAAGAATATAAAATATTAGATGGTGGATCTGTAGTAAAATATTTTACTTCAAGTTGAACTAATTTAAAGTTTCTGTGATACTACAAATCTTAAGATATTGACATTTTTAACTAACTTTTAATGTGTGGACTGAGTGAGCACACACAAACATTTATTGTCCAAAAACCTGCCGCGTTAATGGTTTGTTACCTATTTTACGAATTCCAATATTAATTTTACTTGACTTTATACACATCTAGTAGATTAATTCTTCAGTTTCTTCATTAGAAATCGGGTTTTCGAAAGTGTGTGGATTGAGTGAGCATAAAAAATTAATTGTAAAATCTTAAATACGTTACCAGGTGTTCTATAAATTACAAAGGTAAGTTAGCATAGGTTTTACTAAAGACTAGTGTTTAAATATATTATACTAGCTGTTGCCCGCGACTTCTAAAAACTAAAAACTACTTCACACAATGTTTCATGACTTTCAATGAAGGACCTACATACTGCATTTCATTCGAATAACTTCAAAAACGGCAGAGTTTCATACTAACTTTGCACCCCCCTTTTACCCCCTGAAAGGAATGATTTTCGAAAAACTATTTTACATGTATTTCATGAGTTTTAATGACAAACCTTCATATTGAATTTTATTCGAATAACATCAAAAACGGCAAAGTTTCATACTAAATTTGCACCCCCTTTTTTCCCCTTAAGGCATGATTTTTGAAAAACTATTTTACACGTGTTTCATGATTTTAAATGAAGAACCTTCGAACTAAATATCATTTGAATAACTTCTAAAACTGCAGGTGTCATACTAACTTTGCACCCCTCTTTTATCCCGTAAAGGGATGATTTTCGAAAAACTATTTTACATGTGTTTCAAGACTTTCAATGAAGGACCTTTATTCCGAATTTCATTCGAATAACTTCAAAAACGGCAGGGTTTCATTCATACTAACATTGCACCCCGTTTTACCCACTTAAGGGATGATTTTTGAAAGCCTATTTTACATGTATTTCATGACTTTTAGCGATGGATCTTCGTATTGAATTTCATTTGAATTACTTCAAAAACGGCAAAGTTTCATACTGAATTTGCACCCCCATTTTACCCCCTTAAGGGATGATTTTCGAAAAACTATTTTACACGTGTGTCATGATTTTAAATGAAGGACCTTCATATTGAATCCCATTTGAATAACTTCAAAAACGGCAAAGTTTCATACTAAATTTCCACCCCCCTTTTTCCCCCTTAAGGGATGATTTTCGAAAAACTATTTTACACGTGTGTCATGATTTTAAATGAAGGACCTTCATATTGAATCCCATTTGAATAACTTCAAAAACGGCAAAGTTTCATACTAAATTTGCACCCCCCTTTTTCCCCCTTAAGGGATGATTTTCGAAAAAATATTTTCCACATGTTTCATGACTTTTAATGAAGGACCTTGTCACGGGTGGGTCAATCAGGTATATTGAAACGACGTGAACCTCGTGTAAATGTAATGTTATTAATGCGACCATCAATTCATTCACTTAAAAAAAGAACGTTAATGCTAAAACTAAACCACGGCTCAGTGTATACACGAAAATAAAACTTAAACTAAATAAAATAAAACAAAAAAATAATTTGTATGACTTGGGATTCGAAGCGGCATCTAAAGGTAACGGAGTCAGCGGCGGTGCCTCCGCTAAGCCACCGAGGACACAAGTAAAGTTGTGAAAATGTCGTATAGCCTCGGCCGCTCAGTGACGCCCAAAAAAGAAATTTATTGTGATCAACAGAATATTATGACCCAGTATGGACAGGGCGTTTCCATAGGCTGCGGGCAACGAACAAAACACTTACTAAAATGCTAAAACTAATCAAAAAGGGCAGTTCAGGTACTGAATGCTATCAAATAAAGGAACGCTTACCCCGTGTCTCGGAAATCCAATGCACCAACAACAATAAATAAAATTCAAAGACACTGTGAATCCTCGTAATTAAAACAATAGAATTATTATGGCTGTAGGTAATACTGCAATGACATGTCTTTATTGTAAAGGAAATTTGGCAAGCTCATTTCATTACCAACCGAATCTCTTTTTCTTTGACACCTCTTTTTCTCCTACCCCTGGTCCAATCAAGTATTAAAAATCAAACCTACCTGACTGCTAAACCCCAATTTCAAAACGCCTAGTGCCATCTAGGGAAAGCGTATATCACATTATCCCCCCTCCTAAAAAGAATCCAAACTGGGTAAACCAGTTGGATTCACCCTAGATGTTTTAGATCGGAGGAATGCCATTTGCCAAGGTCTTTGCCTCTTAAGCTACGCAGCAGGTACACATCTGTTGACAATTTTTCAGCGATAATAGCTTGTTCAAACTTGGGTGCGAGTTTGGCCATGAAGTTTTTACTAGAGCTAGATAGAAATTTGGTTCTCTTCCAAACTAGATCACCCACTTTATATTGGCACACCCGTCTTCTCTTATTATAATTCTTACTATTCACCACATATGCCTGCTAAAGTCTGTGGGCTACGTCACTATAAATGGCATCGCGCATCTTTAAGCCTTCTTCATATTTCTCTCTGTCAATTGTTAATGGCTCATCCTCTCGTAAATTTTTTCTGTGTTTTCCCTGTGTTGAGGTTTCCCTCCCAAAGAACAAATATGATGGTGTTTTCCCAGTCACCTCATGCACAACAGTTCTTATGGCATGGCCCACATGTGGTATGTATTTGTCCCAATCTTTGTGATTGTCGTTTACATATGAAGCAATGGCCGTGCCAATCACCCTATTCACACGCTCCGTTGGGTTAGCTTGAGGGTGATAATAAGGTGTGTACCAAATCTTGGAGTTGTATTTTCCTGCAAGTTCTTTAAATTGAGCAGAAATGAACTGTTTCCCATTGTCACAAATTGTCACTTTAGGAACAACAAACACCAAGTAAACCTGCTCTTCTATTATTTTGACAATGTTGGAGGCTTTTCCGTTCCTAAGGGGAAAAAGTAGTGCAAATTTACTAAACCAACATGTTATCACCAAGAGCATGGTATTTCCAGAGCGTGAACGAGGAAATGGACCCATGAGATCCATTGACACCAATTCAAATGGCTCGGTGACGACTTTTTGCTTGCCCATAAGGCCACAAGGTGGTTCCTGTAACATCTTATGTTTGGCGCAAACTTCACATTTCCGAACATACTCCTTAACGTCCTTGATAAGGGATATCTAAAAATACCGCTGTCTGGCCCGATTTGTTGTTTTTTTGACACCAAAATGACCGGAGATCTGGTCGTCGTGACACTCTCTCAAAACCTGCATTTTAAGTGACTCTGGGATAACCATCTTCCAGGATTCCTCTTTATTCGGAAATTGCTTAAGTTTCAGATATCTCCACAGTATGCCTTGATCCAATGACCACTCCTCCGTAGCAGTTCCTTGTATTACTGCTTCTTCCATTTTCCTATACCAGTCATCCTTATGTTCAGGCTTTACGTCAATGATGTCAACTTCTGCAGGTACAGTGGCCCTGGAAAGTGCATCAGGCACTATATTATCCTTTCCCTTCCTAAAGATGACTTCATAATCGAAAGGTTGCAGACGCATAGCCCACCTTGCCAAGCGGCCATGAGGGTTCTTTGTCTTATACAGCCATTGAAGCGCGCTGTGATCTGTGATGACCTTGAAATGCGTTCCTTCAATATAGGGCCTGTACTTTTCTATTGCGTAAATTACACTAAGAAGTTCCCTCTCAGATGTTGAGTAATTTGACTCTCGGTCCGATAATTTGCGGCTAACATAAGCAATTGGTTTTTCTGTATTGTCAAATTCCTGAATTAAAACTGCTCCAATGCCTTTATTTGACGCATCACACTGTATTTTGAATTCCTTTGAAAAATCTGGGCAGCTTAGTACTGGAGTGGAAGTTAAGGCAGTTTTCAGTTTTGTAAACGCCATTTCCGCTTCTTTAACCCACACTAGAAGACGACCTTTTTTCCCTCCTTTCGTGAGGTCATGTAAAGGTGCTGCCACAATCGCAAAATTATCCACAAAGCGCCTGTACCAACTTGCTAATCCGATGAAACGCTTTAGCTCAGTATAACTGTTTGGCTTGGGATATTCCAAAATGGCGCTCACTTTATCAGGATCTGTACGGAGTCCAAATTTGTCCACAATATAGCCCAAATACTTTAATGATGGACGGGCAAATTGACATTTCTCCAAGTTAACGGTAAGGCCTGCCTCTTTTAACTTATCTTTGACCCACTGTAGTGATGTGAAATGGTCCTCAAACCTATCATCGCATATCACTATATCATCGAGATAGCTGAATATTTTGCCCTCGAACTCCGGAGGAAATAGTCGATCCATTAGCCGCTGCTGGGTCTGGCTGGCATTGCTCAGTCCAAAGGGCATGACTTTTAACTGAAATAGACCCTTTCCCGGCAGGCCGAATGCTGTTTTCTCCTTACTTGCTTCTTCCAGAGAAATTTGCCAGAAGGCTGACTTTAAGTCAACAGTCGACAGATAGTGGGCGTTTCGTAGATTATCCAGCACTGTATGAACTCTTGGCAAGAGATACGAATCTTTCTTCGTAACTCAGTTACCTGCTATCCAGGCACAAGCGATTCTTTCCCGAAGCTTTCTTCACTAACAACACTGGTGAGCGCCAGGCGCTATAAGATGGTTCTATCACATCTTGTTCTAGCATTTCTTTTATTTCATCGTCCAATTCTTTCATGATGGGTGGCGAGAATGGATACTGACGTTGCATTACAGGGAGATGGTCACCGGTTTCGATCCGATGTTCGATGAGGTCAGTCCTTTCCAAACCAACCCCTATAGAAGAATTCATTTCATCTATGACTGATTTCAGTTGTTTTTCTTGGTCTTGTGTTAATTCGTTTCTAGACCTTACAAAAGTATCGATGTCTAGAGACGAAATTTCGTAATTAGCTGGTTTTCCTTTAACAATTTGTAATGACATATTCTCTACTCCCTTGTTGTCTATAGTTTTTTTTTTTATTTATTTATTAAGGAAAACAAACAAACAGTAGTACAATGACAATTGAGTTTTGAGCCATGTTTGAGCCAAACAAGTTTGTTTGGCTCAAACATGGCTCAAACACCTCAAAAAAGTTCATGCCAAAGATCAAATTGAGCTCCATTACGTAAAATTGCACTACATTATATTTATCCATGAATTCTATCGGTAAAAAGATTATGGAGTCTATACTGTGGGTGGTTCCATCAGCCGTAGATATGCTGGTTTTGGGTATGGTTTGGATTGAAAATCCTAGAGTTACTAGTCTCGAGCTCAATGGTGTTGAAATTACTGACGTTGTGGCGCCGGAATCTAATAAGCCTGTGAAAGTGTTACCCAATATTTTGACAATACCGTAGAATCTACTATCATCTAAAGAGGGGCTAATTTGACAAATTTCATTCTTTTGAAAAAACTTCTTTATAGTGTCTAACCATGATTTCCAATCACTATTGTCGCCTCTAACGTGAGCATCTACAGGGAAGGTCGTTCGGCGGAAATAACGGCTTCCGTATGATCGTTTCCCGTATTGTCACAATTGCAGTTACTAGATGTTTCTCCAAACTTTCCACATTTAAAACAAAATAATCGTTGGCGCGGCAAATTGCAATTTCTGAAGGTGTGTCCAAATTCAAATTCAAATTCAAAAATTTTTATTTCAACGCAAAGAATTTACATTCTGCTTGTTGAATGTCAATGTACATACAGTTATGTATAATGTTAGCCGCTGCCTTAGGGCCGTCTGTAGTGGAGAAAAAGGCAGCGAAAAAAAACTCCACTCTGACCAAACGATCTGCAGTTCCAACACTTTCTTGCTGAGGTGGCCGAGTTTTGCGGTGGCAAGGAGGAAATTGGAGCCGGCCGCGGCCTGTAGATGGGTTTGTGTAAAACGTTTATTTCCGCATGAGGACCTTGATAGGCAAGGTCAGGTTTCAGGCATTTACCATGTGTACAGGTTCCGCGAAGTTCTCGCAGTTTAGTTTTGTGCGCTCTAATATTATGAGAACCTTGCTTAGCTCAGCTACTGAAGTAAATCTATCTCTGCAAACTGCCTGTTGATAGTATGGTTGAATATTTCTTAAAAGAATGGCGAGTTTCTGGGACTCACTTAATTTGTCCGGAAGGCGGTTGAACATATTCTGCATGATTGCGATATAAATAGTAGCATTCTCATCCCGACCCTGCGTCCTTTTCTTTATCTCCTCCAGTAACTCGTCCTGGTAATACGGCTTCTGGAATGATGACAGTAAATGCTCAACTAAGCTTTCCCAGTTCACGATTCCATTGCGGTTGGCTCTAAACCAAATTAAGACGTCTTCGTCGAAAAGGTCAATGGCGTATCGCCATAAGTCTTCGTTCGTAGCGTTTCGGGCCTCTTTCAATTCCTCGACACGCTCAAGAAAAGCATTAACACTCATGTCACCCCTGCCAGTATATTTGAGCCCCCAATCCTTAATTGGCACCAGTTTCCGGGAATGGCTGTCAGTGTCAAAAGTAGAAGTTCTTTGCAGTGTTTTAAGTAAAGCTGGCGCTGGCGAGGTCTCTGTATACTTGTACCCAGAAGATGTACCAGCTTCGTAGTATGGTTCTTTGTTTACATTTTTATTAGGAACATTGTCCATTACGTTGCTCTTAAACACTATCTTATCGATTAACTTCATGGCTTCATCACCTAACGATTGTTGCAGAATTTCCTTATCTTTTTCTGAAATTTCCTCGTCTTCATCGGGCTCCTTAGCTTCGTGTATTAAATCTAGCATTTCTATAAGGCTACGGACTTTATTGCAAACCAAAGCATGCCGGTCGGCAAGCGTTTGTTCTGACACAGTGATAAACCCTAGTCTATTATTCAAATGCGTCAAACGTGCCTCAATGCGTTTTAAAATTACTTGATCAGGGTTTTCCTTAATTTCGGCTAAAGATGCATTTAACATTCTACACTTATATTCGCATGCTTGGATTTCCTCTAACGGGGTTTCTAAGCTACTTTTCGGCGGTTTCAGTGCTATCGAAGAAGCGCCGCTGGCCTCTTGGCTAAACATTTCTTTAAGAATTTTTCTCATGGAGCCGACGTTAGTAATGTTATAAATGCCGGGACAAGCCAATTCGAATTCCAGTTCATCTTTTAACAATAGTGTGGGATTAATCATTATGACTGAAAGTAATAAATTCTTATGCTAACAAATCATAAAACAAAAAAAAAAAAATCTTTTTTTTTACCTAATTTTGTGTGGAGTGTCACGTCGCTTAAACAACCTTTACCCGTTGGGCGCCAAATGTCACGGGTGGGTCAATCAGGTATATTGAAACGACGTGAACCTCGTAAAAATGTAATGTTATTAATGCGACCATCAATTCATTCACCTAAAAAAAGAACGTTAATGCTAAAACTAAACCACGGCTAAGTGTATACACGAAAATAAAACTTAAACTAAATAAAATAAAACAAAAAAATAATTTGTCTGACTGGGCGATATCAAACACGGTTATCACAGAAGACAAAGTACAATGGGCGGTGAAAAGCTTCTTACCCTACAAATCCCCTGGAATAGACGGAATTTTCCCGGCTCTAATACAATGGGGGATCAACATAATACTGCCACAGCTAGTAAGGATTTTCCAACCCTGTCTGGCACACCAGTACATTCCCTTGCCATGGCGAGAAGTCAAAGTAGTCTTTCTACCGAAGGCTGGAAAAGGAGACTACACACAGGCAAAATCCTATAGGCCTATTAGCCTCACATCGTTCCTTCTAAAAACGTTGGAGAGACTTACAGACAGGCACATAAGACAAGGAGCCATCACGACAAAACCACTACATCCTCAACAACATGCGTACAGAAACGGCAGATCAACAGACTCGGCTCTTCATACCGTCGTTAGAACCATAGAAAGGGGCCTCTCAGATAAACAGATGTTACTAGGAGCCTTCATCGATATAGAAGGTGCTTTCGACAAAACAACTTTCAGTAGCATCAACCAGGCGCTGGTGGAACGATGAGTGCAACGAACCATCACGGGATGGATAGATAACCTCCTGCGTCAAAGAGCCATAACGCTAAAGGTGAACAGCACTACTAGAGCAATAGTGGCCAAAGGTTGCCCACAAGGGGGAGTTCTATCGCCACTTCTATGGAACCTAGTAGTGGACGGCTTAATCAGACGCCTAGATGAATGTGGTTTCTGGATAATAGGCTACGCCGACGACACAACAATCCTTACGATAGGTAAATCCGAGGACACTCTATGTAGTCTAATGAGAACGGCTTTTGGCATAGTGGAGCGTTGGTGCAATACTCACCAACTATCTGCTAACCCAGCCAAGACGGAATTAGTACTCTTTACAAATTAACGTAACCCAAAAACAGAAAAGCTCCCAAAGTTCTTCGGGACAACGCTAACCCTGTCACCGACGGTTAAATATCACAGCAACACAGCTAGACAGCAAACTAAACTGGAGCTCACATCTACAGAACATCATTAACAAGGCCCAAATCACCCTTTGGCAATGTCGGAGCCTTATAAAAAAACAGTGGGGACTACACCCGTCGCTTATGATGTGACATCGGTGATAAGACCCGCTATTACATACGGTGCCGTTGTATGGTGGACCAGAACAAAACAGAAAACAGGAGTACTCCACCTACAGAAGTTACAACGGCTGGCATGCCTCGCAGTAACAGGGCGCATGAAGACAACACCGACTACCGCCCTGGAAGCCCTGCTGAATCTAAGACCTTTACGCCTACACATCCAACAAGAAGCAGCCAGTGCTGCCTTACGGCTCCGTACAACCGGGCTATGGAAACAAAACAACCATCTTTCGCACTCACAAATCTTGTCGGCCGCTATTTCGGATCAGCCTATGATAGAAGCGGTGTGCGACAGGATACCTCAAACCTTTACTTTCGACAAGAAATACAAGGTACAACTACAAGAGGAACTAGTCGACTGCTCAGGTATACATGAAGTCAGAGTTTATACGGACGGCTCCAAAACCGATACAGAAACGGGCGCGGGAGCCTTCTCCAATGACCTAAACATAAAAATATCTACAACCCTTGGCACCCTGAATACAATTTTTCAGGCAGAGTGCATTGGTATAACAAGAGAAGTCGCGCTGTTGAATACAAGAAATATACAAGACTATGCCACACGCATAGTCTCGGACAGCGCCTCAGTCCTACAAGCACTTAATAGGAATGTCACAAACAACAGCCTGATACTAGAGTGTCACCACGAGCTGGATAAGCTGTCGACATACAACCGAGTCACATTACAATGGATAAAGGGTCATAGCGGCTCCTTGGGTAACGATGCTGCGGATGAACTCGCCAGAAGAGGCTCGGAAACAAAAGTGCAAGGCCCCGAACCCCTGCTACCACTCCCTTACAACCAGTTTAGGAAATGGTTGAGGACACGAACAGAAAATCAGCATGCTGAACTCTGGAGAACAGAAACTAAATGCAGACAAGCCAAGGAGGCTTTACCAATAATCTCAAAACGTCTCTCACGTAGCCTGATTCGTCTGAAAAGATATGATCTGCGCAGAGCTGTGGCAATACTAACAGGCCACTGCTCACTGAATAGACACTTCCATAACATGGGACTAACCGACAGCCCGCTCTGCCGGGGATGCCTGAAAGAAGAGGAAACACCCGCCCACGTGACCATCTACTGCGAAGGCGTGGAGAAACAATGGACCGCCACCATTGGGAAGCTGGGTACCCTTCAGGAGGCCTGCAGTGACGTCAGAGCACTGCTGGCCTTCTGGAAAGAGATAGGCTGGCTGGAGTAAGCTCACAGCCCTGCTACGTACAATGGCCCAACTATGAGGCCAAGTGCGGAAACTAACTAACTAGTCAATTTGCAATATAGGTGTGCTAACTTGTGTAGAACCATGTAGGTGTTCCCAGCTTAACTTTTATGATGTACATAGTCTACCGGGTACCGAACCATGCAGGTGTGTTCGATAGCCTAATAGTATTGTGCTAGTACCATTCTGATGTCTAAAGAAATTTATGAAATACTGCAGTCTGTATTCAAGTACTATTAAAAGTAAAAAACCAATGACAATAAACTGGATATAATGAATGAGCAACGTCAGGTATCCGAAAGAGCAGATACACACTTTATGCACTTTAAGACCAAATAATAACAATTATCGCTGCAGCTTTCGGAAAGTGTCTGACTTCCACACTTTTGGTAGCCATTATAGCGTTGATGCTGGAAATAAACATTAATTGTCATTTCTTAACTTGCAGAAGTAATACCTCCTTTGTGGGGTATAGGGTTCTGCAGCGGGAGTCCCCGGGATATATTGGAGATGCTTTCGGGGCGGATGTCAACGGTTTGTCGTTCCTTGTATGTCAAGTGCGAAAGATCCTACCGTTTAAAAAAAAGAGAATATTTAAACAGACCTAAAAAGAACATAAGAGGTCAAGGACCAGCGTGAGCTCCAGGCGTGGCAGGGGACCGCGCAGGACAGAGACAAGTGGCGACTTCTTGTGTGGGAGGCCAAGATCCACTTCGGGTCGCTGAGCCAGCGCAGTAAGTGGTGGTCGAGTTGCGGAGGCAGTGTGGACCGTCACAGTCTGACCGGCCCTGATAACTACACGGTATTGCCTCTAGATTAATGCATGCAGAAAAATGCAGTGATATTTTAGGAATAAGGACCTAGTTATTAAATAATATAAGATTTCGCAGTTCTGCGTGCTATTTTACAAGCCAAGGGCCATAATGTAGTGATTATGCTGAATGCTTGATTACAAAAAAAAAGTTTTTTTTTTATTGGTGAAATTAATATTGATTAATTAATTAAGGTTAATTAATCTGCCAAGTGTAATAATAATTGTTATTACCTACGTGCACCGGAGGTTTGCACGATATCGGATGGCCGAATGTCATGATTTTTGATAAATTGCGGCAATGGTTCTATTTCATTTAACATTAAAACATTATTTTAAGACGACCGGTATTTTATAAGATGTATTTAAAATCATTTTTAACAGTTCATTATTTTAAAAGTGGCCATTTGAATAGAATTAAATTTTTAACGGATTTGTCACAAAATGGCGCCAAGACCAACCAATACCATGCGCTCGCCTTTAGTCTATAAAAAGGAGGGCTCGACGATAAACCGGCAGTCTTGTTCCGGTGCTGTGATCAGGCAGAAGCTCTGCCCGATTTGAGAATTTATATTTATAATTTATATTAAAAGTGAAATTGTGAAGTTATCATACAGTGATGTGAGATTTGTGAAGTGAATTGTGTTGTTCTTCATAGTAGTCACGATCTCTTTTCAGGTCGATATAAACCGGTTTGATAGCACACCCAACCGATTTACAAATACAACCGCAAAAATCTATGTAAACCGGGATGAAACAGAGTTACAAGCCGCAATTAATGACACAGTCGATGCGAGGCTGCGATCTGCAGTGGAACGGTTTGCGTCGTCTTTAACCGATTCGGCACACCCGTTCGGTTTGACGACGTAAACCGTGTCGCCGCGGTCCGCACGCGGCTGACGCTAATTTGGTTTCACGACGATACCGGAATTATGAACGTTAATTTAACTCATACGCTTAGTTTCGTTTTCACTAGAGACAAAGAACTAATTACAATTCAAAATCAACTTTTCCAAGTCACAGAACTTCTTTTTCATAGCCTTCATCATCAACCCATTATGTCCCCACCGAGGGGCACGGGTCTCTTCCTTGAGGAAGGTATAGGCTATACTCCACTACGGGGGCCAAGTCCGGATTGGTGGAGGCTTGTAAGAATAGTGGCCGGTTTTACTCTCAATAGTGTTCAAGCCGCCCTAAGGCCTCTGACATGGCTTAACGACTGCCATCTATCGACAGCAGCCGGCATCAACTACTTAACGTGCCTTGCAGACCACGAAACGGAAGAATGCCACTAGCGTTAGTCATAGACAGTCACACAACCATGCATTGGACGCGCCATCCGTTGCTTAACGCTGTTTAAAATCATTCAGGCAGCCGGGGCTACGAGTGATTCGTTTCAAAAGCCTTGAGGGAGTTAAAACAAATAAATAATATTCTCACATGTATTTTTATTCAGATCAAGAAATATTAAATAATTTGTAAGTACCGAAAGTAATTGTGTCCGTATTCTTGGCTTAGAATATCTCCTGAAATACTTGTTCTAGGTAATTGTGTCTTGTAGCATTATTAGGAACTATTGATACACAGTTTGGAGGCATACTTGAAATTACTGAAATCGACCACGTGAAAGTTAATACGGACACAAGTAATTTACAGTTAAAAATAAAATAAAAAACTTTTTGTTGAATCCTATACAGAGTACAATTAAAATTAGTGGCTACTAATCATCAGTTACTAAGCAGTTGGTGCCGGCTGCCGTCGAGTCGACGCTGTCGATGGCAATCGTTAAGCCAAGTCAGACGCCTTATGGTGGCTTGAAACCTTCTGACAGTAAGACCACCCACTAGTCTTACAAGCCTCCACCAATCCGCACCAGACCCCCGTAGTGGAGTATGGCCTATACCTTCCTCATGGAAAAGAAACGTGCTCCTCGGTGGAGATATTATAATGAGTTAATGATGACTAATCAGTAGTTTCATTCATTATCATAATAGGCTATTTGACAGTAAGAAAAAAAAACAGTTTTATTTATACGTCTTCGTATAAATTATTAGTATTAGAAGAAAAACATGGAATAATTTAAAATGACAACTTTCTGAGGTTTCCATGAACACCAAAAAAATATGAGATGGTTTTCAGAAATTGGTCAAATAGCCTATTAGTGTAACTAACATTGAAGTCGAATACGAACGTTACTAAGTTTATGTCTAATCGACTAATTTAGTCATAATCGTGCACTTGCTCAACCGCAACTCGGATTGATTTAAACGCAAGTTCCAATCCAAAGTGCAAACCTTGTCGCCCGCGCGGGGCCGCTCTCTCCACAGGCGGCAAGTCTCGCGACACAACGAGCATGAGTGAGAGAGAGTCAGCAATATCAACAAACTGCTTGCTCGGCGGGCTCAGCTCGTTAAAGATCGGTTTGATGACGGCCCAAACCGAGTTATACGGTTTGTGGCTCAAACCGGTTTAGTAGATCAAGCCTTTACATCCCTAATGGACATGCCATGGCACCATTACCTCGGTCTGAAAGAAATTTTTAATGGGTACTGCGGATTTTGTCCAATATATTCATTACTATTGATTGTAAAACTTAAAGACGATGATATTCGGGAGGTAGAAATTAGGTAGAATAACCTACAATGATTTGATTTTGAATAACTTCAGTATTTACATTGATCCCGTCATCATGCATGTCCTAATGGCGGGACCATACATTTTGTTAAATTGTAGGAAGACTACAAGAGGCAGAAATTTCTTATTGCGGGTACTAATAGGTACGAAAAAGGTACGAAATTATGACATAGATAGATTTAAATTCTGCTGGTTTAAAATTTTTCTTCTCGCTGTTATATATAAAGCTCACATTGATTGTAAAACTAAAAGTCGATGATATTTGGGAGGTAGAAATTAGGTAGTACGAGGGCTGCTACTTATGTATGCGGAATAGAAAAAATAAACAAACGTATATGGCTAAATATGCTTTTATTGTTTTTCAAAGTATTCTCCACTATGATCGATGCACTTTTGCATTCGATGAAACCAATTTGTAAAACACTTTTTCCACTCTGATTGAGGTATCTCCAAAACGTGCTGTTTGAACGCCTCTACGGCATCTTCACGGGTCGAAAATTGTTGACCACGTAATTTATTCTTTACATTTGGGAATAAATAGAAATCATTGGGAGCCAAATCAGGGCTGTACGGTGGATGACAAATCAATTCTATTTTTTGACCATCCAAAAATGTAGTTGTTTCCTGAGATGTATGACATTGTCATGGTGAAGTATGATTCTGCGTCACTGGTTGTTTTGGCGTATTTCTTCAAATACTTCCGGCAAACAAATGGTCGTCCACTCCGAATTAACCGTTCTGCGATTCTCCAGTGGTATTGTAGCCACATGGCCATTAATACCAAAAAAGCAGGCCACCATTTGCTTTACAGTGCTTTTTGCACGAGCCACTTTCGTAGGGTTCGGCTCATTTTGAAACACCCAAACTGTTGATTGTTGTTTAGTTTCGGGATCGTACGAGTAGATCCAGGATTCGTCACCTGTGTAGATATTATAAACAGATTTTGAGTCGCCTCCGTTGAATTTTTTTAAGGTTTTCTTGCACCATTCGACGCGAGCATCTTTTTGATCCTGAGTTAAGTTGTGCGGGATCCAACGCGAACAAATTTTTTTTACAGACAAATGTTCATGTAATATCCTATGAATGCTCGTCATACATATGCCCAGAATAGCCTCTATCTCGCGATACGTAACATGTCGGTCTTGCATTATTAGTTTTCGCACAGCTTCAATATTTTGTAGCACAACCACCGATTTCGGGCGACCTTCTTTAACTTCGTCCGTGAGCTTACTGCGCCCGCGATTAAACTCACTAAACCAGTGATTAAACTCACTAAACCAGTGATTCACAGTCGTTTTTGATGGAGCTTCACCACCAAAAGTCGAAGTTAATTGATCTACGCACTGTTGTTGCGTTAAACCACGTCGAAAATCGTAATAAATCATAGCACGAATATTTTCACGAGTGAGTTCCATTTTTTCAGCGATATGACATTTTAAACCCAACAAAAACAAAACACTAACATATATAAGAGAAAAATATTAGCGGGCAGTATTTAAAAAAAGAACGAATTTGACCATGGAGGTCAGACATTGCGTTTAAAATTATTGGAATCCCAGATTCCGCATACATAAGTAGCAGCCTATGTACAACCTACAATGCTTTGATTTTGCATAACTACAGTATTCGTTAAATTTATTTTCAAATTTAAATTCATGCATTTCGTTAAATTGTAGGTAGGCTGCAAGAGGTAGAATTTTTTTATTGGAGGTACGAATAGGTACGAAAAAGGTACTAATTTATGAGATAGACTTATTGCAAATCTCATGGCTTAAACATCCCGCCATTATAACGGGCACGACGGCGTTACGTCTTTAAAAAAAGGAATAGGCTCTACGTTTTTTTGCTATCATCATCAACCCATTATGTCCCCACCGAGGGGCACGGGTCTCTTCCCTGAGGAAGGTATAGGCCATACTCCACCACGGGGGCCAAGTCCTTATTTATGGAGGCTTGTAAGACTAGTGGCTGGTCTTACTGTCAGAAGTTTTCAAGCCGCCCCTAAAGGCCTCTGACTCGGCTTAACGACTGCCATCTATCGACGGCAGCCGGCACCAACTGCTTAACGTACCTTGCGAAACACGGAATCGCTCGGAAAAAATGCCACTAGCGTTAGTCATAGACGGTGACCCATCCATGGACTGAACGCGCCGTATGTTGCTTAACCTTAGTGATCGTTCAAGATCACTCAGGCAGCCCAGGCTACGAGCGATTTTTTGCTATGTTATCCCATATCTCCGTCAAAATAATATTAACCGATAGACAATTCATTTTAGGGTTGCGTAGAAACCCTTATGGTTTCGCCATGTTCGTCCGTTTGTCCGCCGCTTAGCATAGAGACGACCGACACATCCTAAGTAGGCTTTAATAGTTAACGAGTTATAGGCCACCAATTTAAAAAGGAAATCTGCGTACAAAATCCATCGAAAATTACTTCGTTGAAGTCGTTACCTCTGTAAAGCAGATTAAAAAAAAACTATTTCTAAGGAAAACTATATTGCGCTTTGACCGGAACGCAGTTGATCGGTTTATTTATTAGGTGCATTCCCATGCACGAACGACGATTTAATGCCACTGTTTTGTAGTAGAATACATAGGAGACTCGTGCCTGTAGTATCCAGAGAGCAGGGACTGCAATGATCCTGACACACCCCTTTCTCTTCAAAAATGAAATGGCACATTACTTTCAAAAATCTGAAACCTGAGGCAAATCTTCTAAAATACTTAATAAAAATATCTTAACAATTTTTTTTTATTAAAGATATTTTCCAGCTATCTAATCAGCTAACTAATAATGCCTCCATACAGATTTTGAGCCGACTTTTATCACTGTCGATAACCTTGAATTAGTTTTGCACTATTCTCGCTATTTTCTGATATAATGACCAATTTGTTTTATTAACGTCTTTTCACTGGTTCCAAAAGTAGTACGAGTATAGGTTTAAAAACAAATAATCTTGTATACTAGTCAAAACAAAATAAGGGCCACTGACTCATTTCAACTATCGGGTCGTTTTTACAACTTGAAGGCGTTCGTAAGTGGCTAATTATTTTATGTGGTTGTTACCCTAAGTGTTAACAAACATATTGAGAGTATTACAACTGCATAATTTGTGAATTGGGTAAACTTTGACACTTTTTTGTAACCACTTTTTACCCACATTTGAAGCTGCATTTTAATGTCATTCAAAGTGTGGATTTCTTTGTGTACACATTAACTTTTGCTAAATTAGTGCCTGAATAAACATTGGCTTACAAAATGCCGATAATTCGAAGACATTATGGACCTGCAAACCACAACTAGAGCAATAACATTGATCCAAGAGGGCCATTCGCAGCGTTCTGTGGCTTTGCAGCTAGGATATTCTGGTCGAGCCATCCAGAATGCTTGGAACCGTTTTCAAGAAACTGGCAGTGTATCCAGAAGACGGGGATCTGGTAGAAATCGAGTAACTAGCTCACAGGAAGACCGGAAGGAGTAAGTCTTTGACGCCCTACGGTGACATATTCGTTGATAACGCTCTTCAGTAATTTGCTTTCTATAAATATAAAAACTTGTGCAAGTTTATTCAAGCCAGTTTATTTGGTCAGCCAAAGTGTAAATAAACATATTGAGTTGAGTGCATTACGAATATTAACTACAAAACAGAAGTTGTTAAACAAAGAATTAGCTGATCGTTGTCTTTGTAACGGACAAGTGAGTGCGACAAACAACCTCGTTAACAAGCCAATTCCGCGGCTAGTGCTAACTGCTTAAGGTATAATTTCACGCGCCGCCTGATTTCTGGTGGCAAAAAACTCACCGGGCTTGATAGTCGACACGGAGCACCGACTACAGATACGACACCATTTTGGTTTGTCTCTCAGAGAATTTTCACGAGTACTTTGAGTTTTGAGTTAACTACAACATACACATCATGAACTGTGAGGCGTGCATGCAAACAGTCGCAAGAAACGAGGTCCTTAAGTGCTACTTATGTAGCAGATGCTACCACCACCAATGCGTGAACATGACTTCGGCCACTTATCGGGAGATTAACAAAAAATCCTGGCAGTGTCCCTCCTGCGATAATATAACGAAGCGCAATAATAACACTGGCGGTCGCAGAAGAGGAGACGAAACACCGACCCGCAAGCAGTTCGAGGAGCGACCTGCGGCCCCATCCGTGTCCGCTGTGGTTGAGCCGGCTAGGGTCTAACCAGTGATCCCGGTGATGGTGCCCGGCGATCCCTTGGCTCCCCTATCTTACGAGCAGTTTGGGAAACTTTTGGACGACAAGCTCGATCACTTTAGAGCCACTATCACTAGGGACTTTAACCACATCCTGGGCAAATTACGCGAGAGCTTCCAGAAAGAGGTGGAAGTCCTACGTACGGAAAATGCTAAGCTGCGAGAGGACTTTGTGGCACTGGAGGAGAAAGTTTGTGCATTAGACGCCAATAACACCTCAAAAATAATCGCGGATCTTCAATCGCAGTTAAATGAGAGAGAACAGGGGATGCTGTCGAACGATGTCGAGGTCACGGGAGTTCCTGAGTTCGACGGTGAGTCCGTGGGTCACCTGGTGATGGCGGCGGCGACGAATCTGGGTATGCCACTCGATGAACGCGATATCGTAAGCGTTTCCAGGGTCGGATCTAGGCGCGGTCCTGTGGAGGGTGCCCCCACGCCGCGCCCCCGCCCCATTGTCGTTCGACTGACTCGGCGCTCACTGAGAGACCAGCTGCTGCAGGGTGCACGGGTGCGCCGCGGCGCCACCACTGCGGAGATGTGCCTTCCTCCACACGTAGAAAACCGCTTTTACGTCAACGAACGGCTCACTAAAATAAACCGTGCTCTGTTCGCCAAGGCTCGTGACGCTGGCCGAAATGCCAAATGGAGGTTTATTTGGACCAAGGATGGGCGTGGGCGGGTTTATGGTCGAAAAGATCAAAACTCGCAGAGATTCATTTTGCGTACCGAGGAAGATATTAAGTCTTTTATCAAAGTCTAAGTAGGACATTTATGTGTGTTTTATGTTCTTTATGTTTTGTTTGCATGAGTGCAATTATGGCATCTTGTAAAAGTTTTCAGTCCCAGCGGGTAATTTTTCAAATTAGTAATTTCTGCTCCCTTATAATATATATATTTCTATGGAATGTATTAATTATTATAAACTCTTATATCACTTACTTCTATACACACACTTATCACAGTGAGAATAATATTTACATGATTAATTGTAAGTACACTTTTCAGCCATGATTAAGACGGGACTAAAAATTTGTTTTCTCAACGCGGGACTAAACACGACGAACTGGAGGCCGCATTCGTTAGGATTTCACCTGATATAATCGGTATTAATGAAACCTGATTGAGACAAAGAGAAGAGGGCCGGGCCCCTACGTTACCGGGGTACCGTTTGCGGCATGTGCCGCGGCCGCGCACCGTGCGACAGCGCGGAGGTGGTGTGGGGTTTTACGTACACCGCGGCGTGCGCGCTGTTACCGTCCCTCATCCCCCCGCGCCTGAACAAGTGGAGCAAATGTGGCTGTCAGTAACGGTAAATTCCACCCGTTTAGTGATCGGAACTGCGTATAGGCCACCGTGGCTTAGCTGTGACCTCTTTCTGGATGCTTTAACTGAATCTATTATAAGCTTTGCCAATTTCGACTACATAGTCTTATTAGGCGATCTTAATATAAATTTATTAGAATGTAGTAGCAATAGAAATAAATTAGAAAACTTTTTGACTTGTACGACTCTGAAAAATTTAGTTTGTTCTCCAACTCATTTCACTGAACATTCCTCGACCCTAATTGACCTGGTGTGCACCGATGTTGACCCTGTCAAGGTCACAGTTACTACAGATCATATACCTAGTCTGTGTAGCCATGCCATAATCACGGCAGAATTCAAGATTAGAAAACAAAAATTACCACCCTGCAAAGTTAATTATAGACCTTTAAAAAACATTGACATAAATAATTTAAATTCAGAATTACAATCAATTTATTGGAATAGTGTATCAAAAAAGAGTAGTGTATGCGAAGTGGTAGCAGAATTCTCTGATATTATTATATCTTTATTCAACAAGCTCGCTCCCATGAAAACAATAGTCATTAGAGACAAACAGAAACCATGGCTTACGAGCAACGTTCTATATATGATGCAGCTGCGTGATCAAGCCCATAGGAAGTTCTCCGATACAAAAACTGATAGAAATAAAAAGAACTACAAATCTCTTAAACATTTGGTTAATCTTAGTTTATACTTCGAAAAGCGATGTTACTTCGAAACGCATGTTAATAGCAACATTAACAAACCTAAAACCTTATGAAAAACACTTAAAAATATAGTTCTTCCCCAATTTAACAGGAAAAATGACATACCGGACTACTTCGATGATCCCGACGAAATTAATAATCATTTCGTTAATATACCTGGGGATAATTGTTGTAATATCTCACAACTGACGTACTTTGAATGTAATAGGTATAATAGTGCAACGTTCACACTTCATCCAGTAAATGACACTGCCGTTTCTAAAATTATAATGTCTCTTTCCTCAAATGCACAAGGTGTAGATGGCATCAGTTTGGATATGATCATAGCGTCCCTTCCACACTCGTTAAGTTCTATTACGGATATCATAAACATGTCAATAGTTACTTCTACTTTTCCGGAATACTGGAAAACTGCCATTGTCCGACCTATACCTAAAAACTGCAATCCGGTAAATGTAACCGACCTTAGACCAATAAGCCTACTGCCTATACTGTCTAAAATCCTTGAAAAGGTGGTATACGATCAAGTGATTCGCTTTTGCGAGGACAATGATATTTTACCTAAAATCCAGTCAGGATTTCTCAAAGGTCATAGTACAAGCACCGCACTACTGGATGTTATTGACAATATTTTATGTGCTCAAGACAACGGCAGCGGTAGTATTTTGGTAATGCTAGATTTTTCGCGGGCGTTTGACTCAATAAACCATTCCTTAATGCTTTCCAAGCTATCATATTACGGTTTTGATACTGCCAGTGTTGGATGGTTCAATAGTTATTTGTCGGGTAGGCGTCAGCGTGTACTGCTACAAAAGTCTGATGGCACTACGCGTGAGTCCCAGGATAAGCTATTGGATAGAGGAATTCCCCAGGGATCAATTATTGGCCCGTTATTATTTATTATTTACACAGCCGATATAACTAACTATATCAAACACTGCCATTATCATATATATGCTGACGACCTGCAAGTGTACACTAGAGTTCTTCCGACTGATGCTGTTTCTTGCGTTCAGCGCCTTAATGAGGATTTAAATAGTATAGCTGAGTGGTCCAAAGCAAACTGCTTGGTTTTAAATCCCACGAAATCTAAATATATGCTAGTAGGATCAAAAAAGCAAATAAAAACAATGAACCAAGCCGATCTTCAGGTGGAGATGTTGGGCACTCAAATGAACCAAGTAGAAGAAGCTCGAAATCTTGGTATAATAATGGACGGGGAGTTGCATTTTGAGCGCCATGTTCAAGAAGTGGTGAGAAATTGTTTTTATCGACTCAAAATGTTGTATCGTATCCGTAGTTTTATTAGTGAGAAGCTCCATCTACGACTTTGCGAGGCTCTAGTATTGTCGAAACTCAAGTACTGCGCCACTGTTTATGGTCCCTGTTTACTTCAAAGGACCCAAAAGCTCGTGCAAAGGGTTCAAAACGCCTGCGCTCGTTACAGTTTTTCTATTCCACCTCGTACACACGTGACCCCTTTCCTCAATGGCGCGAACATTCTAAAAATGGAAGCGAGACAAAGGCTACAGTTAGCAACTCTTTTGTTTGGCGTCATAAATACTCGCAACCCACCATATTTATTTTTTAAGCTTACCTGGCGACAATCACGACATGCTGAGAGGATCAGAGGGGCCACTGCACCGCTTCTAGTACCGAGACACCGTACAGCAGCCTTCCGGGGAAGTTTTAGATATGCGGCTACTAAATGTTGGAACAACATCCCGCCACCTCTCTGTGTCTGCAAAATTAAGCCTACTTTTAGGTCCAATTATAGGGCGCATCTGTTGTAGACACAACAACAAACGTAGCAGCAAAGAAAGAAAAAAAAAAACGGTCGGGGGCCCCCCTGTAAATGGCCCTGAGTACGCAAATGTATAAGTAGCAGGTTAATATGTTACTCACTGACGGGTTGTCTCGCGCTTCCATTTCTCGTCCTCGGTCTGTGTTCGCGTACGCGTACTTGTGACATACACGTTACGGCCCATTTTGGCGTGAACGGGAAAAATTATTGCAGGTCACCATTTTGCGAACTTCTTCTTAGTTTGTATTTCCTCGATTACCCGCAAGTCTATTTCAACACAGTATTTGTATGTCACAAATTTATTTGTTTCACTTTTTACCCGATCTTATTTTATGTATTTGTTATCTTCACTCTTCACAAGCACTACATAGTATAATATTTAAGTAATGTAGGTATTCTATTGTATTTTTGGCACCGTATTTATTACCTTCACTCTTCACAAGCACTGCACAGTAGGTATAATATTTAAGTAATGTATCTTATTGTCATTGTCTTTTTCACACCGTTGGGCAGCTTATTTAACCTTACTTTTTCACACGTACAATGCTAACCGCAGTTTGGACCCGACTGAAAATCAGCGTTGCAACGGACCACTCTGTTGCAACATTATGCTGAGTCGGGCCCATTTTGGGGGCTCAATACTTAAAAACTATAATGTATTTTATTATTGTTTTCATGTTTTATCGTTTCTTTATTTTTTACCCACTTTTTGTAACCATTCTGTGTTAATTTGTTAAATAATGTAGGCATCTTGAATTGATAGTGAGTGATAAATTTTCTTTTTTTGTTTTGAGTATTGTGTCGTCAAATAAATGAATTTTCTTCTTCTTCTTCAATTTTTCGATGCCTGCATCCACGAAAGTGATACATTTGGGGGTCCCAACGTAATGGTGTGGGGGGGAATTTCTCTAACTGGTCGAACGGAGCTCGCTATCATCAACGAAGGCACGATAATGGCTCAACGATATATTGTCTAACGCAATGGTTTTACTGTAATGTTATGCAATTTAAATAAATAAATAATAAATAAATAATAAATAATTGAGGAGGTCATAGGACCCCATGTGATGCCGTATGCAAAAAGATTTGGTGCAAGTTTTAAGTTAATGCACGACAACGCCCGTGCCCATACAGCTAGAGCCACCAGAGACGTTCTATACGAGGCTGGTATTCAGGTCTTGCCGTGGCCTGCCAACAGTCCGGACTTCAACCCAATCGAGCACAAGTGGAATTTGTTAAAGAGAAGCATCCGTGATACAAACCAACCGGTACATAATGAAAGACAGCTCATCAACGTGCTTAAATCAAGCTGGGGACAAATTCCACAAGAGACAGTGCGACACCTGGTGGAGAGTATGCGTTTCAGACTTCAAGAATGTGTTGGAAAACGGGGAGGACACACACAATACTGATAAAAGGTAAAAACAAAAAAAATATATCGTTTTATTTTAATTTCAACCTATCGTACCAATAACGATACTTTAACTAAAAATGAATATTTCGCAAAAAACATTAACAAATGTTATTTTTCCAATAAAATGTTCCTTAATTAGAGTTTTTTAATTACCAATTGATCAACCCCTTAAAATAAATCATTCATCAACCATTACAAAAAATACATCTTTTATAATACTAAAAATACATGGTGGCCCTTATTTTGTTTTGACTAGTATTTATATCCTGATTTTGGTCAAATTCCGTTCTGGAAAATACCAATCCAAAGAAAAAATTCCAAAATGGCTCCGGAGAGAAAAAAAAACCGGCCAAGTGCGAGTCGGACTCGCGCACGAAGGGTTCCGTACTATTATCGGCAAAAAACCATTTTTTTGTATGGGAGCCCCCTGAAATATTTATTTAATTTTAATTTACTTCAGAAGCGAATAAATAATATAACTCAATATTCTGTGAATATTTCAAGCGTGTACCTGTTGCCGTTATCAATATTGAGCAAAAAAATCACGTTTGTTGCATGTAAGTAAAAGTAAAAAAATATTTTTATTTGTTTGCTAGAACACGGGTATATAATATAGGTATGGTATGGCTGGTATGGGAGCCCCCCTTAAATATTTTGTTTTATTTTAATTTCTTTATTTATTTTTAAATGGAATATAATTATAATTGAATGTTCTGTGAATCTTTCAAGCGTCTATACAGGGTGGAATTTTGTAATGCCACCTGAAGGGGAAGTACTCTTAATACTGTAGATAGAAAATTTTACTCAAAGAAAACATTCCTTTATTTTTGAAAAAAAAAGAAAACTGCATTCTAAGAATTTTAAAAATTCGCTTGCCCCACCTGGTAATTGAACCGACTAAAATCTGTGAAAGTTGCACCCTTTACTTTTATTGCAGCGATCATTAGGGTCAATTATAAGAATGAAATCTCTCTAACAAACTTTATAAATTAAATGAAAGGAAAACAATGAAATCTTAAATTGTTTTAATTATATTATTTACACAAAATGGTAAAATAACTAATTAATTGCTCGAAATGGGCTCCATTTTCTTGGATACACAAATTTATTCTTCTAACGAATTCATTTCTAGTAACCTTTAATAACGTGTTGTAGTGAATGTTATAAATCGTATTCTGAACTTCAACTCTCAACTCGTTTACATTCTCATAAGATTTAATGTAAATTTGATTTTTTACATATTATACCCACAAAAAAAAATCTAAAAGGATGAGATCTGGTGATCGTGCAAATTGAAATAGTCTTATCTAAATAGTAATACGTCATTTTAATGGATAAATGACGTCAATGATAATTATTAATTAATAACATAAGTAAACACAAAGAAACGGATCTTTGAGTAAAAGTGGTTTAACTTGACCCATTGAATTAATAATTTTAAAATTTCATTGTTTTCCTTTCACTTAATTTATGAAGTTTGTTACAGAGATTTACAGTTTAATTTACATTTACATTTACAGAGACCCTAACGATCGATGCAATAAAAGTACAGGGTGCAACTTTCACAGATTTTAGTCGGTTCGATTTCCGGATGCGGCAAGCGAATTTTTAAAAATATTTGAATGCAGTTTTCTTTCTTTTCAAAAATAAAGGAATGTTTTTTTTGAGTAAATTTTTCTATCTACAGTATTAAGAGTACTTCCCCTTCAGGTGGCATTACAAAATTCCACCCTGTATGTTGCCGTTATCAATATCGAGCAAAAACGTTTGTTGTATGAAGGCCCCCTTAAATAATTATACATTTTATTGACTTTTTTAGTTTTTGCTGTTATAGCGGCAACAGAAATACATCATCTGTGAAAATTTCAACTGTCTATCACGGTTCATGAGATACAGTCTGTTGACGAACGGACGGACGGACAGCTGAATCTCGGGTCCGTTTTATCCTTTAGGTACGGAATCCTAATAAAGCCAAGTGCTGGGTCACGCCCAAGTAGAGTCACGTCATCACGTGCAAAATTTTTTCGTTTTTCGAAGAAGAACTACTCTCCCAAAAAATGGTAATATTTTACAAATTGAACCATGAACATTTTACTTCAAAATTATTTCAGTATGAAGTTGGACTTTATTCATCAACATCACCCAAGTTGCAGTTCAAAAAAACAAAAGTAACCAAAAGCTTACAAAATGGGTAATAATAATGATAACAGAGAAGAAATTACAAAAACATATCAAGTGGGTGTCGAGCCCAGTGTAGTCCAATTTATATTCACAATTATGTGTTCCTGCCTTGAAATTGTTTAGGTTTCTAGAAATAGTATTGTTTTGGGGAGCATCGGCGATGGTACACTCGACTCTGTTTAACCTATAGACTTTTTGGTGGCCGATCGGCTCAGAATAATAATTTTTAATTGTTCTTATCAAGGTCATACCGCAACTGATTGAAGTAGCCATAGTGTACCTAGGCGAGGAAACAGGAAGAGGTAGGTAACATAACATTTTACACACAGGCACATACATTGCTTCTGGCCCCGCACTAGGATACGCTGTGTCGTGGAAACCAGGTACCTACTTAAATTTATTTATTTATTTTAATACAATTCGGCGGACTTAATGCCATAAGCATTTTCTACCAGGCAACCGCAGCAGGTTGGTAGGCGTGCAAAAGTATTCTAGATAAATTTAAAAACATTAGATAAGATAAGAATATTCTTTACTAGCTGTTGCCCGCGACTACGTCCGCGTGGGCATTAGTTGAGTAAAGTGTTTGCAAATAAGATAGGGATACTTTTAGCGCATGCGAAAGAGCTTTCATACTAACTTCGCAACCCCCTCTTGCCCCCTTAAGGGATAATTTTCGAAAAACTACTTTACATGTCTTTTCGTCCCTCCACAGTCTAAAACTATTGACACCGTTACATGCTTTCACCAAAATATTGCAGGGCTATTAGGAAAACGCGAACTGCTAGAAGTATTACTCAAAGACCTCGATACAAAAAATCAACGGATTGACGTGATCTGTCTCAGCGAAACCTTTCTAAGACTGGGGATGGAAAGTAATGCCCATATAACGGGTTATAAAATGACATCGTCATATCAAATTCTCCTTGGTCATACTCACGTACCTAAACTTCAAAAAAGAGGCGGCGTCTGTATTTTCGCAAAGAATGATGTTACTGCAAGAGAGTTAACATCTGTCAAAGATTTTACCATAGAGCAATGCTTTGAATGCTGTGGAGCTGAAATACCTCAAATAAAATGCATAGTGCTATGTGTGTATCGTACGCCCACATCAGACATAAAATTGTTTTTTACCCAGTTGGAGGGTGTCCTCCATAAACTAAATACCAAACGCTTAAAGAAAATCATATTATGTGGTGACTTAAATATAAATGTCTTAAAAAATACCACGGAAACGAAGGAACTCAACTCTATACTATTAAACTATAACATGCAACTACATATTAAAGAACCCACCAGACAAAATACATGCATTGACAATATCGCAAGCAATATTTCTGACATAAAATCATCACAAACTCTACAAAGTGGTTTATCCGACATGCCAATTAATGACGTTCCCTATAGGTAAAAACATTAAAACACAAACCTATTATTATATTAAAAAAAGGGATTATAGACAAGCTAACAGTGAAAAATTTAAGGAATGCCTAAGTTCACTCTCATGGTCTCAAGTATACAATGCCAAAGACGCAGATGAAGCGTTTGAAGAATTCAAAGAATGGTTTTTATTATTCTACTATCTGTGTTTCCCAATTATAAGAGTCAAAATAAAAACTTACCTTAACGGTCTTAAGTGGGTAACACCCGGTATTCAACTATCCTGCAGGAAAAGTCGATATCTTAGGTACAGGTTCTATACTACAAAAACACAACAAGACAAACATAACTACCTAACGTACTCGAAAGCATTAAAAAAATGTATATACAGAGGACAGTCGTCAGCAAATAAAAATCATATGTTAAACTCAAAAAATAAATGTAAGGCAGCTTGGACTATAATAAAAGACAATTACCAAGGTCAACAAAAAAATAACATAGAAAAAATTGTACTCAATAACGTAATTATTACAAATCCAAAAGACATAGCTACAGAATTCAATAAAAAAATAAAAAATACATACAATTTAAAAACAAAAAAATGAGACATCGACATATAACGGTCAAGTGTAACAACACAACATTAGAAAATACGCCATCTACGACCTTCTTAGGCATCGTCGTAGATGAAATCTGCACCTGGCTTCCACACTTAGAAAAGTCTGTAGCAAACTAGATAGGTTCGTTTACGCTCTCCGTAGGCTTAAAAAAACAGCTGACACATCCACAGCTTTAATAGCATACCATGGATATGTGGCATCAGTCCTGAGATACGGCCTCATACTTTGGGGAAACGCCAGAGACATAAATAGGGTATTTATAATCCAAAAACGTTGCATACGGGCAATGTGCGGCGCAGCCCCTCTAGACTCGTGCAAACCTCTGTTTCAGAAACTAAATATTCTTTCATTAGTCTCTACATCTATGAAATGGCTTGCTTTGCTCACAGTCATAGGAACATATTTAAAACGTACTGCGAAGTTTACAGCTTCAATACAAGATACCCAAATAAAATCGTGGGCCCCCCTTGTAAAACAGAATTTTGTCAAAGAAGCTGCTATCGAATGCTGATAAAAATATACAACCGCCTACCAAAATTACTAAGAGAGCTACCTTTAGCCCAATTTAAAAGGAAATTGCACAAATGGCTAGTAGAAAAATGCTTTTATTCAGCTGTAGAGGACTTTGACATTAAATATATTGACATAAAATAAATATGTATAAAAAACAGCGATGAATATTATGTAGGACATAGTCAATATAATTATGTACATTATGATTATCTCCTGAAAAACTTTGTAAACTTTGACACTTTACATATTTAATTTAATTCAATTTTTGCATGCCTAAGAAGGTGAATTGTGAAGAAACTTATTTATTAGTACCAGCTTAATGTACCACTTTTCGTGCAAATAAACAATTTCATTTCATTTCATTTCGTTTCATGACTTTCAATGAAGGACCTTCATGCTGAATTTCATTCGAATAACTTCAAAAACGGCAAAGTTTCATACTAACTTTGCACCCTCCTCTTACATCCTTAAGGGATGATTTTCAATAAACTATTTTACATGTGTTTTATGACTTTCAATGAAGGACCTTCATATTCAATCTCATTAGAATACCTTCAAAAATGGCTAAGTTTCATACTAAGTTTGCACCCCCCTTTTTCCCCCTTAATGGATGATTTTTAAGAAACTATTTTACACGTGTTTCATAAATTTTAATGGCGGAACTTCATATTCAATTTCATTCGAATAACTTCTAAAACGGCAAAGTTTCATACTAACTTTGCACCCCCCTTTTTCCCCCTTAAGGGATGATTTTAAAAAAAACTATTTTACACGTGTTTCATAATTTTGAATTAAGAACCTTCTTACCAAATTTCATTTAAATAACTTCAAAAACGGCAAAGTTTCATAGTAACTTTGAACGCCCATTTTACACCCTTAGGGGATGAATTTTCAAAAATCCTTTCTTAGTGCTCCCCTACGTTACAAAAAGAACCTTTGTGCAAAATTTCAAGTTTCTAACCCTTATAGTTTAGGCCCTGCGTTGATATGTCAGTCAGTCAGTCAGTCAGCTTCTCCTTTTATATATATAGATAGATATACGGTGCGTTGAATAAGCTTACACATTATCATAATAATTATACTTCATCAACATCAATCCATTATGTCTCCATCGAGGGGCACGGGTCTCTCCCTGAGGAAGGTATAGGCCATACTCCAACACGGGGGCCAAGTCCGGATACACAATACTTACACATATTATAAAATATATACTAAAAGGGACGGTAAGGGACGCCCCATGCGGACAGGTCGAAGTAACCAAATAGAGGATGTATTAGCAAAAGGCAAGATAAAAAGTACCCAAAACCGACGTGCATGCATGCAACGACTAATTAATGTCGATGAAGCGAAAGTGATCCGTCAGGATCGTGGCAGGTGGCAGTCCCTTGTCTCTGCCTACACCTCTGGGATACAGGCGTGTGCTTATGTATGTATGTATGTATATACTAAAATGCAATGAGCCGATCACTACAGAATAAATAAAATATCTACACACTATGAGAAAACAAGGGAATAAGAATAATTCACCTCACATATAAAAAATAAATATGAGTAATAGTAAAGAACAAACAACTGAAAGATCCTTATCATGACAAAAGGCAGGGAGGTTCAGGTAACACTTCTCAAGGAAGTGTTCCCGGACAAGGGCTTTGAAAGAATTCCGAGAGGGGGCTTTGCGGATGTTATCAGGGAGAACGGGGTTCAATACAGACGCTGAATGAGCTAGATATGTAATAAGCTGTTTTTTTACCTTCTAGATTACCTTTAAGATTTAGCATAGAATTAAAGCGGCAGTTCAATATTTGAGTTATGGTAATTAACATTTATCTTAGTTTTTGTATCCTAATTTTAACATGTAGGTATCCTATAGCCAAATTATAAATACTTACAGATTGTCGTAATGTTCTTTAGTTTTACTCTCCGACCATGTAAAACATAAGGTAATGTGTTCAATGTTCATGTTCAGCATTTCATGTGAAGAAGGAAAAAAATATGATGCATGGTTAATATGGTTATGCTTCATATTTTTTCAAACATTTGGCTGTTGGCGTTATAGTAACTTTTGTTCAGCTCGCTGAGACCTATTTGATGATGTATCACACATGGCTAGGTAGGTACAGCGCCACCAAGTTATCTGTTCAGGTGGGGAAAATTGTAACTAACTTTTAAATTCCCCATTTTTTGTTTTATTAAAATCGAAAGACGGGTTAAAATATTCTCATTTGTCTAGGTAAATTTCTCAAATGTTACTACTAAATTCTCCACTAGCGCCGCTATCAACTGAACAGACAAGACGGTGGCACTGTATTGGGCTGAGGTCCAAAATTGCATTCCTTTGACAGCCGTTAGATTTTTTTTTTAGTTCTTCTGAAAAAAGCTAGTTACCTAGTCCAATTAATCGAACCAACAGGAAAAAAGTTCTAACGTCCGATCGGTAGGACGAATAGGAATGAGGCGTTTTCAAAAAAAAAAAACTAGTTCCACAACACTTACTAGATGGCGTGAAAGTCAGAAAAATATATCTGTCAAATCCACCCGACAAAACATTTTATGTAAAAAGGATGCCAAGACACAAGCTCATGATGTTATATGTATGCGTTCAGTTTAAAAAGTTATCAGAACTCATGCATGACTATCTATGTTACATAATTTTTAATTTTTTAATGAGCGTTTTTCCTTATGTCAAATTTAGTTCTAAAAGAATCCCTAGGTGGCGCTGCCGTACCGTAACAATAAACGTCAAAGCAAAAAATAATACTATGGTTCTGTGGAATTTGTGATGGTTGGTTACCTAGAAGAAAAAATGCTGTTGTCGTTTGGTGATAAGTGCGCTTTTGGATACTTTGGAGTGTATGCTATGGATTGTGGGTTTAAATTTTTATTTTTATTACGAGAAATCTCGTCCGAATAGCAACCCTGGTCTTGCTTAGTGATCTGTGGACTAACTTTGACATTGATTGCAACGAATCACCATTTTCGAATAACGCCATCTAGATTATCTAAAGGAACTAAGAAAAAAAAAGAAAGGACAAACGCTCATTTCTTGTAATTAAGTCGCAAGGTGTTAAATCACAAGATCTCGGTGGCCAATAGGGAATGGATGAAAATATCAGAAGTGCTTGATATTTTTTTTGGTGATAGGAATAACCTTCCTTAGCGCGAGAAAAAAGTTTCAATTTTTTTGGCTTCGTAGTTAATTTTTAAATAATCTTAATATTTTTCCATTCGTAGTTCTGGGCTCAGTACGGCATATCAGACATATTCCTTGGTCCGCTACGTATGAAAAAAAAACTGGTGACAATGACAGCTTTTCAAGGTGGATTTTTTTTTATACGTAGCGGACTAAGGTTATTCCTATCACCAAAAAAAATATTAAACACTTCTGATATTTTCATCCATACCCTATTGTGATCACCTCTTCGAAAGATAGGTAACACGGTCCGGAAACTTTTCCACCGAGATCTTGTGATTTAACACACCTTGCGTCTTCTTCCTTTGGGGCCACTTGAAAGAGAAGGTCTACGCCAACAGCCCAGGGTCGATTCAAGACCCCAAAGATGGAATTCGTGAGGCTATCGAGGACATAGGGCAGCCACTTTGTGATTTGTTTATGGAAAATTTCATGAAAAGGATATGGTCTTCTAAGCGTGGTCATGGTGGTCATTTAGCTGATGTTATTTTCCACTGTTAACGGCATACCTTCCTCTTCATAATGAAATAAACATACGATCATTTATATAAAAAAATTGCATTTTTCTTTGAATATCAAAATAACAACTCTTATTGGAAAACCCTATACTACAATGCATTAGCAGAATCTAGGCCCAGTCGCGGTCGCCAGGTCAGAAATTTTTCGCCCAACGGCCATCAGTGCTCAGACTCGAATAAATGTTCCCCGTCCACTGCCACTTCAACTGAGCAATTCTTGGAGCTATATTAGTGATTCGGGTACTACTGCGGATCTCCTTCGCCTTGCCGTTACCATGAGCGTTACCGTAAGAATAGCGGGGGCCGCGGGGAACTAAAGGCCTGGGTGGGTAGGTACTCCCACCATGGTGGGCTTAGCCATAATCGTCACGACTCATGCTTGTCATGTGGGTTGGCGATCGCAGTACCTATGCGGCTGAAATCTCAGGAAGACGCCGCCCGTCTCCTGTTGATTTATTCCTAAAGCTGGCTTCCCACGGTCCCCGATATCGCGGTCGGACGCGGACCAACTCGGACGAAACACCGTGGGAAGGGTCTCGGTCCGCGGTAGCAGACAGATGACAGGTCAGTTGGAAGAGCCTCTCGTGGTGCGTGGCTGTCCATGGTCGTCGGCCCATGCCGACTCAGCATGCTGAAGTGACCATGAATGACGCTGTTCTTAATCCAACAATAGTAGATTTTAATTTATTAGTTGCTGGCAGCACTGGTATGTCAATGTCAATCACCAACCTGGCAACCAACTCAGTGTTACCAGCGTAGGTGAATTTTTGCCATTCAAAACCTGAGACGCGACTGGTCGCTTTTTAGGCTTTTAGTCAAGAAACCACCTTATTATTAATTATATTTTCTAACAAATTAAAAGAGATTTTTTCAAATCACTAACGGTCATAGCCATACCCGTTAAAATGTGGAAATTATCGAGAATAATTTGGTAATGACTGGAAATGCTCTTAGGACATACGAGATATGATATAATTTTTACGCCAAAGTTTTATACAAAAAAAAAACAAACCAAATCAACTGACATTAATGCCAATCGTTTTTTTTTATGTAGGCAAAGGCTTCTGATGACGTCACAAACACCAAAACTTTAGAAAAATAGTAAAAATAGATATAATGAATGAAAATCAAAAATACCACAATAAGTTTTTTAAAATGGTCAATATTTTCAATATAAATTATAAAAATATATATCAAAAATATGTAATAAATTAGATTTGTTTGTAATACTGATGTTAGTATTTGTTTCGTGCTTAATAAACATTTATTTATCTTTTACATTTAATTACTTATTTATCTGTCTGACACCGATACTAGCTTTTACTCCCAAATAAATTAAAAATTGACCAGAAATATTTAACTCTCCGTACAAACCTTGTCACCCTTTTTTTCATGGAAAGAATAAAAAACTGAAATACGTCTCTCATCGTCTCGTCATCTAATTATAGGTTATTTTTATAAAGAAAACTCCTGTACTTTTTATCATTTCATGGACGCTTTGTTGTTGCTAGCAGGAGATAATGCAGAATCTGTTTAATTCGACCGTTAAATAAATGCCCGTTTAGGCTACCTCTGCAAAAAATCGGCTTCTTGTTCTTTCGAAAACTGGCGATATCAAGTCCTCAGCTGTTGGCAACACTGAACCAACTCTCAAATCTTTTCATCTCTTCAATTCTCTTCTTAATCTGTGAATCTATCGTTTAGCGTTGCGGTGCGCGGGTTACTTGGCGTAACCCGCAATACAAACGCGTTAATATTGTTGTTCTAAGTGAATTAGTGCATTTTTTCCGAGTGAATAGTTTGTGTGAAGTACGCTAAAATGTTGGTTCTATTCGAAACTCCGGCGGGATATGCTATTTTCAAGGTAAGTGCAACACACGTGTTGAATCTAACCTAACTTTCGGAGTATACATTTTGTTTCTTTTTGAGTTATACTCTAGAATCATACGTTCTAATGTGCTTTATTTGTAAATATTTAGTGTCTGTCTTTTTTGTGATTGGTTCCGTTACATTTACAAGAAGTCTGCACGTAATAAAAACCTGTGAAATCTAGTTAGACTGAAATATTTTGTTTGGTGCAGTTGTTGGACGAGTCTAAGCTGTCTCAGATCGAGGACCTGCACCAGGAGTTCAACACGCCCGAGGGCGCATCTGCAGTGTGAGTTGTATATGCTTAAATCACTGTTTTTATTTTTGTGTTATTTTATGGTACCTCTATGAATAAATACATAATACTCACCAACTGCTTTGTTTTAGGGTCAAACTAAAGAACTTTGTGAAATTCGAAGATACAACAGAAGCCCTGGCTGCTACTACTGCAATGATAGAGGGCAAATTGTCCAAACCTTTGAAGAAAGCGCTGAAGAAGTATGTTTGCAAGGAGGTGCAGGACCAGCTGCTAGTGGGTGACTCAAAACTGGGAAGTGCTATCAAGGAGAAGTTTGACCTGCAGTGTGTTTCTAACTCCAATGTCCAGGAGCTGCTCCGCTGTATTCGGTCACAGATGGACAGCCTGCTGGCTGGCCTGCCCAAGAAAGAGATGACCGCTATGGCGCTGGGGCTTGCACACTCGCTTTCGCGTTACAAGCTCAAGTTCTCTCCAGACAAGATTGACACCATGATTGTGCAGGCTCAGTGTCTGCTGGATGACCTGGACAAGGAGCTCAACAACTACATTATGCGCTGTCGTGAGTGGTATGGCTGGCACTTCCCTGAACTTGGCAAGATTATCACTGACAACACACTCTTCGTTAAAGTAGTGAAACTCATTGGCACACGTGATAATGCCTCAAAGACTGACTTGTCCGATATTCTGCCTGAAGACTTGGAAGAGAAAGTGAAGGAAGCGGCCGAGATATCTATGGGCACTGAGATCTCTGATGACGATATAATGAACATACAAAATCTTTGTGATGAGATTATTTCGATCACAGACTACAGGACCCACCTCACTGACTACCTCAAGGCCAGGATGATGGCTATGGCTCCCAATTTAACTGTTTTGATTGGAGAGCACATAGGAGCCCGGCTGATTGCTCATGCTGGTTCCCTGATGAACTTGGCTAAGCATCCAGCTTCGACAATTCAGATCTTTGGAGCAGAGAAGGCGCTATTCCGAGCTTTAAAGACCAAGAAAGACACACCTAAGTATGGTCTGATCTATCATGCGCAGCTAGTAGGGCAATGCAGCACAAAGAACAAGGGCAAGATGTCGAGAATGCTTGCGGCCAAAGCGGCGCTGGCCACACGTTTGGACGCCTTTGGGGAGGATGTCAGCTTTGAGCTCGGCGCCGAGCATAAAGTCAAGCTAGAGAACAAGCTGCGGCTGCTCGAGGAGGGTAACCTGCGCCGCATCAGCGGCACCGGCAAAGCCAAGGCCAAGTTCGAGAAATATCACAGCAAGAGGTCAGTTTATTTTTCTAATACACCTTTTCCAATCTCTGAGTTCTTATTTAGCCCTTTTGATTCTAATCGGGTCAGTTGGCCCGCCACAACAATGGTTTTTAATTTATTTTTCCAAAGCCAGGAAGCCTGTTGGATTGGTCTTTTGTACTATTGGTCTGAGAACTGCACACAAAAAAGCTATTTTAGTAAAGTGAAATAAAAAAGTGAGCTAACATTGTCATAATCAAAATTATTTTCCACACAACATAATCACTTCCTGTCGTCGACTCAAATTAGAATACCTAAAAGTTAGCTTACATGAAGAATATTGTCATAGTCATATTGTCCATACAGCATAATCACTTCCTATCATGGACCCAATCTTAAATACCCTGTGCCGTAGTACCTATCTAGTAACAGCCAGACACACTATTAGTACAAATCAAGTATGGTAGGATCTGGTGGGAATCAAACCCACAACCTCTGGGTTAGTCGTAGTCAAGCATGTCACTGCTAGACCAATGAGGCAGTCAAAGGCAAATTCAAATATTTTTATTCACAATACAAACAAAATGTACTTTATGAATGTCAAAGTTGTTAGTTTCAATAGATTACGTGGAGAAGAAACAAACAAAAAAACTCTACATTTATTCTTTTCAAAACAGTCTTAGTATAATTAACAAGTTTTCAAACTATCTACAAACTAAACTATAAATATTACTCATGGATGTGTGGAACACTAGACACAATTCTCCTCTGAATACATTTAAATATGAATCTATTTGGATAATTATATTATTTGATACCAACTTAAATTGTTGTATAATAGTATTTGTTATCACTGTACTTATTGTTTATTGTTTTAAAATCATGGTCATCATTATAATAATACTAGCTGGTCTGGCAAACGTTTTGCCAGATAAAATAATTATTTCTTGTGAACCACCTTTATCATTTAGGGGTATAAAAAATGGACAACAACCTATTCTCAGACCTTCCGAATAAGATAAGATAAGAAAATAAGAATTTTCTTTATTACACCAAGAAAAACAAATACAAAACATTTACAAAAATACAGTACAATTGGCGGCCATATTCATATAAAATTTCATCAAAATTGGTCAAGCCATTTTGGAGGAGTATCTATGGGATATGACATCTGGACATCTATGGCAGGCGTCCTCTTAGGAGGACAGTCAGGTTGCTCGACTGTAGTGCCTGGGACATTTTTTTTTGCTTTTCCTTTGGATGAGGCAATTCAATCTGAAAGGATGGTCACCTATACCACTGCCACCCTACTAAAATACATGATATTTATTATGTAAGTATTAATTGCTGGGCCTTTACACAATTTGCAGTGTTTAATAATATTTATAATATAAATTTAATAGTCGCACAAATTTATGTTCATCAAAGTTTGTGTGACTAATAAATTTACAGACCAAACTTGCCAATTTTAGAGGATGTTGAATAATTGTATCTGAGGAAAATGATATGACATCCTGTGGATTGTTGAATGTTGAAAAAGTGACACAATTTGATTAGAACTCCTTAACAAGCTATATTAGAAGGCTCACATTAAAGTTATAATATGTACATGAGGTTTTTGAGATGACATTTTGAGCTACATTTTACACTATGTTTCTTTTTATGAGATTGAACCAATGAAAAGACCTCGAATGAAAGACCTCAATCCGGCCAACAACTTCGGAAAATTTAACAAATTCCTCAAAATATCCCATTTTTACCTTTCAAATTGTGGTTATTGAAATAAATAAGTACTTTAATCTTTATATCTTGAATTCCTAGTTATTTTTTCGGATTTTAATAGGTATCCAGGGAATGTATCTGACCCGCAACGTAAGATTCTTTAGCTTAGTACCTACAGGGCATTGGCACATAATAAAATAGCCATACATTTAATTTAATGGGTATTAACATAACATAACATTTACATATAGGCACATACATTGCTTCTGGCTCCACACTAGGATACCCTGTGTCGTGGGAACCAGTAACAGCGAAGTCACAAACATGTAAACATCCAAGACCTGGGTTTTTTTTTGTCCCCAGCCGGGATTCGAACCCGGGACCTATCCCATGGTAGTCAGATGCGCTAACCGCTGCGCCACAGAGGTCGTCAAATATGTATAATCGCAGTTATAATTAAATGTTGTTTTTTAGTCTGTTATCTGGAAGATATTGCTGTTGGCAATAGGGTCTCCCATTGTATTTTTTTAAATTTTAACTCTTGTCTCTTGTTTCTTGTGTGCAATAACATAAACATTTACATACAGGCGCATACATTGCTTCTGGTCCCACACTAGGATACCCTGTGTCGTGGGAACCAGAAACAGCGACATCACAAACTTTTTGTGTTTTTTTTGTCGGCAGCCGGGAATCGAACCCGGGACCTCTCGCATGGTAGGCAGTTGCGCTAACCGATGCGCTACAGAGGTCATCGAATAAAGAATATTGTTATCTTATCTGATGTTATGTTTGTGTCAGCGAGGTGGTGCAGTACCCGACGGCGGGGGACAGCACCCTGGGCAAGAAGCCGGTCAAGCGCGAGCACTCGCCTGACGCTCACGACGCCTCCACCAAGAAGATCAAGCTGGAAGCTGATGCAGAAGTAAGTAAATTAGTTCAAAGTTTACTGTTCTAAAATTAAGCTTTGTTTTTTTTTAAATCTATCAATCACAATTCAATCATTTATTTTAATTTATAATTCAATTCAATTTATTTGTATGAACACGAGTATTACATACATGCAGGATGGTACAATAAAATAAGGATCTTTGTGTTTTGCCATTTCGGCATACAAAGAATTTATATTCTGATTGCTGAATGTCAATGTACTATGCCTACTTAGCCGCTGTTTCCGCACCATATTTGTAGTGGAGAAAAATGCAGTAGAAAAAAACTCCACTCTGTTCATCTTTTCTCAAATCATCTTAAACTTAATGCAGAGCCTATTTGTTAAGATTCCATGATCTATCTGCCCAGATTCGTCCATTGTTGGACATAGGCCTCCCTCGAGGCCGATCATTTTTTTTCTTTCGACTTTTAGGGATGAAACACATCGATGCGGTCCCCGTGGCGGTTTCATGTTTGTATAATGTGATACCGTAAAAAATATTTTTAACTGAATGTGTTCACTTAAATTCAATTGTTTTGTCCGAGTCACCTGTTGTATGTGTGAGTAATTTGTGCGAATAGACATTTCATTTTTGAAATTTATGAATCTACTAACTGAAATAAACTATTAGGTAAACAACCAATTAAAATAATACATTATGTTTAAAGTTAGTGTTGATTGTAGTTGAATGTTTTCTGTTAGCGCATTTCAAGAGTTTATGGACACAAACAATCGTTTACAGATTTTACTCGTGATTTAATCAATTGCAAGACTAACAGACGGTTAGTTTCTCAAACGCTAACAGTCTGTTAATCTATTGTTAACAGCTGTCGGTTGTCAAAAGTGCATAAAAAAAACTGACAGCTGATAACGGTAGATTAACAGACTGTTAGCGTTCGTGAAACCGGGGGTAAGGGGACTCTGCTCGCGACTCAATACCAGAGTGCCCGTCGTAAATTTTGACCCTCAAACATCTTAGTTACTTCGAATAACGTAATCGGTTTCGTGGGGTATATTAGTACCCCATAGTAAAAACCTACGGTGCTATGAATTTTTTTTTTGTGTGATCGTTTTAGTAATTTAATAGAACTATGTAATAAATAAATAATAATAATAACAGACCTTGTACTTAAAAAAATACTAACAAAAATAATCGTCCTTTAAATATAAAGAAACTAACAGGCCTAACTAAGCTTTGTTGTTCGCTCATAGAAAGTTCTACTTCTGGGGATACATAAGGTTCAAACAGATTTTCTCCGTTATATTCTTATAGCCTCATCTGATAGCTGCCCCGACATTGTAGGTGTATAATCTTGAAAATAAAACACTAATCAAACACCAACAATTAAAAAAATAACAATCATAAATTGACTCGTGGGGTACCTACTTTTATACCCCAATAGTCACCTAAGTAGTAAACAAGCTAAGACAACGCTGTCCCCGCGCGCCTACTTGAAGTTCACACTGACCACTAAGAATACATGAAACGCCATTACACCAATTTGAAAAACGTGATTGTAGGATAGTAATATACAGGGTGGTCCAAATATCATGGATCAAATGAAATGGGGAGTTAGCCAAGGTCATCTTCTACCAATAAAGTCCTATACAGGGTGGTAAAATTCTCAACGGTTTTGAACTTATGATTGATTTTCGGTTTTTTTCAAGAAAAGAGTTCCTACTACTTATTAAGAGCAATAAAAAAAAAGCACTTAAAGCAATGGTTGTTTTTTTTTTTTGAGAGTGACGGTCCATGATGAGAATGTAACAAAAAAAAATTCATCGTCCCTGTATTTATGGATCATGAGAAATTAATTATTTTTTTACGGATCTCGTATCATAATTGTTTGATCCAACATTTTCGTCATTGACTTTAAAAAAAAGTGTACTGCGGAAACCTGCCCCAGTAGTAGAAAAACTGGACCATTTCATGAGGATTGTAAAAAGATCTCTCTTCTTCTCTTCTCACATCATGTGAAGATAGCACAATGATAAATTCAAAATTACATAGTATGCTTTTTGACACGAATGATTGGCTAAATATACACAATTTAGAAATTAACTTCGAAAAAACCAAAATTATAACTTTCCACCCATATCAAAAACGCTCATTGGACATAGATGTATCATTTAATGGATTTAAAATAGAGGAAGTGGATAATATATCACTGTTAGGATTAATTATAGATAAGCACATAAATTGGAAAGCACATATACAAAAAATTAAATCAAAATTGTCATCCTTCGCATACGGTCTTCGAGAAGTAAAAAAAACCACTAATGTGCAAACTGCACTCGTAACTTATTACGCATACGCTTACGCCTGGCTGTCGTATGGAATTATAATGTGGGGTAACAGTACAGATGCACCGCAACTCTTCACCCAACAAAAAAAATTAGTTAGAATAATAGCAAATATAGTATCCACAGACAGTTGTAAACCATATTTTATACATTATAATCTACTTACCTTACCATCTATTTACATATTAGAAATCTCAAAATTCGTCAGACAACATAAAGAAATTTTTACAAAAAAAGAAGATGTCTCTATAAGACCCATAAGACACAAAAATAAATTGTTATTACCCACCTCTCGAATGCAATTATACTCTTCCAGTACATTGATAATGGCTATTAAAATTTATAACAAACTCCCAAATTACTTAAAAGAATTAAATAACGACAACAATTTCAATAAAGATCTAAAGAAAATACTAATATCAAAATGTTATTATACCATAGAAGAATATTTTAAAGATAGTATAGATGAAACAAGATAATTAATTGTTTAGATAGATAGATAGAATATTCATTAATGTACTCACAAATAACATTTAAATATAATCTTTTAAATAGAATAACTAAAATTGCATGATTATTAATTCAATATTTTCCAATTGTAAGTTAATGTAATGCATATTTCAAATAGCACTTTAAAATGTTGTGTGCCCTACAGGGTCCACAAAGATCTCATCAAATAACTGTTAAGTTAAATTGTAACAACCCTACAACTTGTGGAATGCAATAAAGTATTGAGTATTGAGATACAACTCAAAGCCCTATCTCTCCTGAGTCTTTTATTGTTGACCTTTATTCTCAGCAAAGTTGCATTTTTTTAAATCAACTTTTGGTCCTAACTAATTTGAGTTACAAAGTACTGTTCTAGGGGTTTACTAATGTATTGCCAAAAATCGTTTCCCAAAGTATTACTTCCCAAACTATTTTCCGCAAATTATCACTTGGCAAAAAAACATTTCTCAAAACAACTTAAAGCAAATAAACAGTTAGCAAAAGTTATTATGGCAAGTTATTGTTTACCAAATAAATACTTGGTCAAAATTCATTTTACCAAGCATTATTCAGTCAAAAGTATCGTTTGGCAAAAAGTACCTTTCCATACAATACCGAATACGCTGCCGGCAATGTGTGTAAATGACACAACAAAGTCGAGTCTGTTTTCGATCTTACATAGAGAACCTAACGCTCCGACGCGCTCCGCTTCGCTACGCGCGTCGTCGCACTTATATTTCTGTTGCCACGTATTCTTTACATCGCCGACCCCCCGTTCAATAATAATTAGTACCTAATCGTCAACTATATTTATGCCAAATAATAATTTGACCAAATGAATAAAAGCCAAAATAAAACGTTAGCATAATAAACGTTTGTCTTAATAAAACTTGACGCAGTAAAATTATGCGAAATGATAATTTGACCAAATGAATAAAATGCGAAATGAAAACTTGCTAAAGTTTCATTTGGGAAATGAAACTGATGCCATAAGTTTATTGGGAAGTAAAATTTGGCGAAAAATACTTTGGCTAAACGGCGGTATCCCGTTCTAGGACATAAAAATAAATCGCAAAAGGATAAAAAAATTACACCAGATAATTAGAATAGACAGTTTAATCAAAAATAAACAAATAAACTTTTTCATAGAAGATGTTCAAAATTTCTACCTCTCACTCGGAGGCAGAGTCAACATCCGAGCCACCGTGCGACAGCGCGGAGGTGGCGTTGGATTTTATGTGCGCCGCGGCGTACGCGCCGTTACCGTCCCGCATCCCCCTGCGCCCGAACAAGTGGAACAGATGTGGCTTTCAGTATCGGTAAATGCTACCCGTTTGGTGATAGGGACAGCGTATAGACCACCGTGGCTCGGCTGTGACATCTTCCTCGATGCTATAAGTGAGTCGATATTAAGCTTTGCCAATTTTGATCAGATAATCATGTTAGGTGACCTGAACATAAATGTGCTAGAACCTAGTGGCAATCGCAATAAATTAGAGAATTTCTTGACTTGCATGACTTTAAAAAATCTGGTTTGTATTCCTACTCATTTTACCGAAAATTCGGCCACTTCTATTGACCTGGTGTGTACCGATGTCGACCCTGCTAAAGTTGCTATTACTGTTGACCATATCCCTAGTTTATGTAGCCATGCTATAATCACGGCAGAATTTAAAATTAAAAAACCAAAAATACCACCCCGCAAAATTAAATATAGGCCTCTGAAAAATATTGACATTAATAATTTGAATTTAGAATTAGAATCGCTTAATTGGGATGACGTATCTCGAAACAAGAATGTGTGTGACATGGTTACAAAACTCACTGGCTTTATTATATGCTTATTCGATAAGCTTGCTCCATTGAAGACAATAGTAATTAATGACAAACAGAAACCATGGCTTACGAGTAACATTCGATACATGATGCAACTTCGTGATCAAGCGCATAAGAAGTTACTTCGCACTAAGTCGGATATCGATAAACAAGACTATAAATCTCTCAAACATCTGGTTAATGTCAGTTTGTATTACGAAAAGCGATGTTACTTTGAAAATTATGTAAACAGAAATATAAACAACCCTAAAACCCTATGGAAAACCCTGCAGAACATAGTTCTTCCCCAATTTAATAGGAAAAAAGACATACCCGATCACTTCGATGATCCCGACGAAATTAATAATCATTTTCTTAATATACCAGGGGATAATAGTTGCAGTATTTCAAGTCTAACATACTATGAGTTTAATAGGCACGGTAATGCAACATTAACATTACATCCGGTAAATGAAATGACTGTTTCTAGGATTATCTTGTCACTTTCATCAAATGCACAAGGTGTAGATGGAATCAGTTTGGATATGATCATAGCAACCCTTCCACACTCATTAAGGTCTATTACAAACGTAATAAATAAGTCAATAGCAACCTCCACTTTTCCAGAACTTTGGAAGACTGCCATTGTCCGACCAATACCTAAAAATTGTAATCCAACGAATGTAACCGACCTTAGACCAATCAGCCTGTTGCCTGTGCTGTCCAAGATTCTCGAAAAGGTAATATATGATCAAGTTATGCGTTTCTGTGTGGACAATAATATACTACCATCAGTCCAGTCCGGATTTCGTAAAAGTCATAGTACAGACACAGCTCTGTTGGATGTTATAGACAATATTTTGTGTGCTCAGGATAATGGTAGCGGCAGTATTTTGGTTTTATTGGATTTTTCGCGCGCTTTTGACTCGATAAATCATTCCCTTTTGTTATCTAAACTGTCATATTACGGCTTCGATACTGCTAGTATTGAGTGGTTCAACAGTTACCTTAAGGGTCGCCGGCAGCGAGTACTTCTACAAAAATCGGATGGCACTACACGTGAATCCCTGGATAGGTTTCTCGACAGGGGAATTCCCCAAGGATCAATTATTGGTCCTCTATTATTTATTATTTACACATCTGATATAACGCAATATATCAAACATTGCAATTTCCACATATATGCAGATGATATTCAAATATATGCAAGACTTTCTCCAACAGATATAGCTTCTTGCATTCAGCGTCTTAATGAAGATTTAAATCGTGTAGCTGAGTGGTCCAAGGCGAACTGTTTGGTGCTAAATGCTACGAAAACTAAATATATGTTGCTGGGATCAAAGCAACAAATTAAAAAAGTTAACCAAGTAGATTTCCACGTGGAAATGTTGGGCACAAAAATAGAACAGGTTGTAGAAGCACGGAATCTAGGCATCGTTATGGACGGGCAGTTGCATTTCGAGAAACACATTCAAGAAGTAGTAAGAAATTGTTTTTATCGACTCAAATTGTTGTATCGTATCCGTGATTTTATTAGTGCAGAGCTCCGAATTCGACTTTGCGAGACCTTAGTGCTATCCAAACTCAATTACTGTGCCACTGTTTATGGTCCCTGTCTACTGCGAAAGACCCAAAATCTCTTGCAAAGGGTTCAAAATGCCTGCGCTCGATACTGTCTCCATATTCCACCTCGTTCGCACGTGACCCCCTTTCTCAATGGCGCAAACATTCTGAAAATGGAGGCAAGACAACGACTGCAGTTGGCAACTCTTCTGTTCGGCGTTATTCAGACTCGCAATCCACCATATCTATTTCATAAACTTACCTGGCGACAAGCACGACATGCTGAGAGTATAAGAGGGGCCACTGCACCACTTATTATACCGAGGCATCGTACCAGCCTTTCGCGGAAGTTTTAGGTATGCGGCTACTAAATGCTGGAACAATATCCCGCCGCCTCTCCGTATTTGCAAAAGCAAGCATACTTTTAAGGTCTATTACAAGGCTCATCTGTTGCAGATACAAAAACAAAATAACTAACACGGAAGTATAATAATATATATATATATATAATATATTTTTTATAGCAACAGAATTTACAATAATTGGCGTAAATTAACCATGCTTAATTTTTTGAACATATGTATATATATGTGTGTGTGTGTGTGTGTGTGTATGTGTGTGTGTATATGTATATATATGTATATATGTATATATATATATATATATGTATGTGTGTATGTATGTATATGTATGTATATATGTATGTATGTATATATGTATATGTATGTATGTGTATATATGTATATATTTCGTATGCATATAAAATTCCATTTCATTAATAATAATCTAATTTGATGTAATATTTATATTTCAAATTTTCATTTTAAAATTTTAATTGCATTATTGATGATAATTCCTTTCTAATTAATAATAATATAATTTAATGTAATATTGATTATGTCTGATTGATTTGTTGCCGCCTCTATAGGTTGGGTATTTAATTTAGCAGGTCATCAAGTTTTGGAGCCGGGGCCCCCCTATAAAATAACCCTAGATACGCCAATGGGAATGTGGTTGCATACCTTTATGCCGCTGACAGATGCCTCGCACCTCAGTTTCTTGTCGTGTGTCTGGTCCTGGGTAAAGCGTACTAATGGCGCACGCATTGTGGATCAATTTTGAACGGAGGGTAGGTCCATCCGTAGGTCACCATTCCACACACAAATAATTTCATCGATCCATCGATGTTTTTCTTCGTTTGTCCGGGCACACTCTCAATATAATCTTATTTGTGTATTAATATTACTTATTATTTATTCTTTTTATCCGATAATAATACGTATTTATTACTCTCACTACCACTGCACATGTTATGGTATCTAAGTAAATATAATATGGTATTTCCTTCTTGTTCACATTAGGCGCAAATTAATAAATCAAATACACGTACATTACTAACCGCAGTATGGACCCGACTGAAAATCAGCGTTGCAACTGATCTCTCGGTTGCAACATTATGCTGAGTCGGGCCCATTTTGGGGACTCAATACTTAAAACTTCCTGACATTTTGTTAGATATTTAGATTTCTGTAAGTTTGTCTTTGTGTTAACTGTTAACTACTTGTATTTCCACCGTCACCCGTTTGTGTTTTCTGCTGATTGTTGTATTATGTTGCGTGATTTTGTGTTTTTGAGTATTGTGTCGTCAAATAAATATATTTTTCTTTCTTTCTTTCTTTCTAATAAAATTTCTTTTTAACAATCTAAAGGCCCGGTGATTATTTTTCACCTGGTGGGTGGCCGCTGATATTCGTCGTCGAAGCTCCTGCTCCGTGTTGCACTCCTTTTCGTATACCACTTCCTTGAAGTAACCCCAAAGAAAAAAATCTATGGGGTTTTATGTCCTAGAACAGTGCTTTGTAACTCAAATTAGTTAGAACCAAAAGTTGATTTAAAAAAATGCAACTTTGCTGAGAATAAAGGTCAATAATAAAAGACTCAGGAGAGATAGGGCTTTGAGTTGTATCTTTTTACAATCCTCATGAAATGGTCCAGTTTTTCTACTACTGGGGCAGGTTTCCGCAGAACACTTTTTTTTTAAATCAATGACGAAAATGTTGGATCAAACAATTATGATACGAGATCCGTAAAAAATTAATTAATTTCTCATGATCCATAAAGATAGGGACGATGAATTTTTTTTGTTACATTCTCATCTTGGACCGTCACTCTCAAAAAAAAACAACCACCAAAAGTAAGTACTTTTTTTTTTATTGCTCTTAATGAGTAGTAGGAACTCTTTTCTTGAAAAAAACCAAAAATCAATCATAAGTTCAAAACCGTTGAGAATTTTACCACCCTGTATAGGACTTTATTGGTAGAAGATGACCTTGGCTAACTCCCCATTTCATTTGATCCATGATATTTGGACCACCCTGTATTTTCTCTGGGTTACTTTTGAACCCCACAAAACCGTTTGAGGGTTAACACGAGAACGCTTGCCTCAACAGGACGAGCCCGCGACGCCGACGCCCAAGAAGAAGAAAGTGAAGCAGGAGGTGAAAGAGGAGCCCGAGGAGGCGCAGGCGAACGGCGCCGAGCCCGCCTCCGACAAGAAAAAGAAGAAGAAGAATAAATCCATCAGCCAGGAAGACAGCGCGCCCGCCCAGGACGAGCAGGAACAGCCCGCGCCCAGAAGTGACAAGAAGAAGAAAAAGAAGAGACAGTCCGAAGCTGCAGAAGACTAGGTGCTACCTCACATAGGCTAAGTGGAATGAATGGTGCGCGACTGGCGGGCGAACGCGACATGCCAAACGGGTGGAGAATGTATGAAGTGCGCTCAGATTGACAGGGCCGACCCTCCGAGAGTGATGTTTATGTTTTTCGCACGCGTGTTTCTTTCTGGCATTATGTGTTAAGACGGAAAGAGACAGACGTTCAAAGTGTTGATCGCGTTTTGGTGTACAGGCCCTGTGTTCAAGTCTTTAAGGTTTAGGTTATGCGTTTAAGTGAATCCTATATTTGATAGGCCATTTTATTGTTTATAAGAGATGTTATGTTGGACCTTGTATGAAATGTGATATCGCTGCTGATACGAGAAGTTAACAATAAATTTTTGAAAAACGTTAAGTATTTTTTTTTAAATAATCCTATTCGTTAACTCTCATTAGAAAAAACTGACACTATGCAAGTCAAATCAACAATCCATGTTGATTTTACGTACCTACGTGATCGTTCTATTTGTTCGTTCTGCAATGAAGAATTACATAGGAACGTGATTGTTCTATTGTTCTGTTATTACTCTGAGCTGTCTTGAGACATTGAGAGTCCTAGACGTTAGGGCCTTGTAGAGTCTGTAGGGGCTCTACCAGGCTCTACTGCGGGTCAAACGGAACGAAAGAACGCTTTAAAAAAAGCTTATACTTGACTTTGTGAAAGTACTGAGAATCTTTATAGTTTCTATTCTATTCTATTAAATTCTGACATTTTAGCGCTGCAATACGGGTGACTCGTGCCGTCGACTACACCTATCTCAGAGTCCTTATTCTGAGACAACTATCCATGCATTCGCTTCTTTCCAGTACATTAATAGTCGAATTGTGACGTTTTAACGCCACGGCATTTTTATCAACATGCTAAGTGGTTATTGCGTGCTGCTACGTCGGCACACTGGACAAAAGTATGGTCTTAAATTAGACATAGTACCTATGTCATTGCCCTGAGAAATATGTAGGCGACTTCGTAACGTGTCTGGGTATCCTAGTGTGGGGCCAGAAGCGATATTATGTTTGTTTAAATATGGAAAACAAGATTTGAGAATCACTGGCTGAGTGTCAAGCTCCTTCAGGATAACGTTCGGATATCGGATATCTTGATTAATAAAACGATGTATTTCCGTAGGTTCTGGTAGGTATATTAAATTGTAAGATGCGCCGAGGTGCGTGCGATCGCGATAAACGGTATGAGCGAGTGATGTGTCGGCCGCGGAGCCCGTGGAACCGGTCCGAAGACCCGCTGCACCCGCGCCGCCGCCGCAGCCCGCGGAGGTCCGTTCGTGACGTCAGGAACAATCACTAATGACAATGTTATTGAAGATAAAAAAAAATCACGCTGAAATATAATGTTAAGCAAAAACATTCTTTTAAACTCGTTAATATGCATCGGTTCCAACTACATTTTTGGGTTACAACCAGTGTTGTGTTATGAAGTCAATTCAATATCAACCAGTGTCGAAAATACTATCTGCCTTAACTTGTCACGGGATTGGCTAAACTTTGGAAACCGCAATTTTTCTTTATGAACTCAAATAAAACTGAGTTTCCCCTTTCAGAAAGTCTAACTAGGTAGGTAGATATGTTCTGAAGTCGCTAACAGGGTTCTGCCCCTGTATTACGAACGCGCACCAGATCCTGACGATTCCAATCGTCTGACTGACAAATTAGTGCGGAATTTGAAGTAACAGACGACCAGGAGTTGGTGCGCTTAATTAGGCTCGGTTTTCGTAACGTACCAGCAGTGCGTACGATATTATTGCCTGCTTGCCAAGTTTGAAGTTTAGGCAACACTGGGAATCTTGGATCTTTACCTAAACAGTCTAATTAATTAATAAAATGTCGACTCCACTAACACACGGTTAAGACTAACTAAAGCTGGTTCATGGCAGGATTTTCTCTTATAAACCGCCATCAACACCGTTTTACATTACATTAGTAACTAGCTTTCGCCCGCGACTCCGTCCGCGTGGACTTTAGTTCAAAATTTTGCAGGGTTTAATTTCGAAAAACGGTGAAACACGTGTTCAATCAATTGTGTTGAAGAGTATTTATTTCAAGTTTCAAGAAAATCAGACGACATTTTTTATACCTGCCATACAAATTTTGGGAACCCTTTTCGCCCCCTTAGGGGTTGAATTTCAAAAAATCCGTTCGTATTCCTTGCCTACATTATATATAGATCATCTGTGCAAAATATCAGCTTTCTAGCTCTAACGCCTTGCCCTGGGCGTTGATGAGTGAGTCAGCCAGTCAGGACTTTGAATTTTATATATATATAGATAGATAGATAATAATAACTTTTCCACAACACAATCACTTTCTCCTGGTCTCGAACGAACGAACGGATGGAAGAACGAGGCACTTGAATTCTTCTTCAGTGTTTTAGCATAATCGACTTTATGTAGGTATACAACACACTAATAAGTATGTATTGTTAGGGTTCCGTACGACAAAAGGAAAAACCGGAACTCCTGCTCGTATAACGTAAAAAAAGATACGGCCGTTTATGTCGCAAAAGAAACGTACCTACATTTTGTCACTCAAGAAAAACAAATTGTATTTCCCGTTGACCTAAAACGATGAAATTTGGCAAGTAATATCGTGATATACCTAGGTGCTACAGATGACTGCCTCGTTGGACGAGCCGTTAAGACACTTGGCGACCAAGAAAGTGGTCATGGGTTCGATTCCCACTGGAGGTTGTACAAATGGCCTTAGTCTTGGTGTTTTTCGATGTTTGTAGTTAATGTCCTTAGCTGGTTATCATAGCGCAGAGTATCCTAGTTTGGGACCAGGTCAAGTGATTGTTTGGGAGTTATTATTATTATTAAATACAGGGGAAAATATGAAAACTATACATTTTCAATTAAATTTAAAAAAAAATGTTTTCGAAGGACCGAAAAAGTTCGGAAAAAACGCGAGTACGGAAGCCTCCGGTTGTTAGTGTACTTAGGTACCTACTACTTACAGTCCTAAGATAAGATAAGATAAGAATATTCTTTATTGTACCTACACGAGGAAAAAAACACATAAATTATTTACAAGATACAATCCTAACTTGCCTAATAAGTATTAAAAGTGAATATCTGGGTTCCGTAGAAAGAGTGGGTTTTAATCTGATTTAAAGAAAAAACAGCTTGATACGAAGTTTTCCTTTTATAAGAGCGTAATTTTTTTTATCTTCAGCTCTCTGAAACATAGTGAAACTATAACTACGTTGACTACGGAACCCTAAAGTACCTACATAACTCTACGTGTACACGGATTAGGATTCTTTTTAGTTTTGTCTATGTTGATGACGTATGTCCGGTTTTGTATACCAACATTTTTTTCGCATTAAAAATTAGTTAAAACAGTCCAAAACGAAATATTCGGCCCAGGCTCCTTAATTTTAACTATTTTCTTGAAATGAAATGTAACGATACAAGTAAAATTAATTTTTTTTGCTTTGATTGTACACATTATTTTCTAGTAGCTAGGGAAGGTGGTAAAAATAATCTCTTGAGGAAAACAATCCCCACTTGTTTTACTGACTTAGGTAGTACCTAGTTAATGGAGCAATCTACTATATTAAATGCATTTTGTTCTTTTGGCCGGGCAGTAGATTCTGTCTTAGATTCATGGCGTCGTCAGCAGTGGGAAAGTTTTTATCACAAAAATAATATAAGAATTTTGAATATACTGACCTTCTAGCAGTATTCGAAAAATAAGAAGTATTTTTTTTCTATTTTTCGTTAATACCTAAGGCAGTTGAAGCAAAACGATCCCTACATAGGGTGGGCAAAATGATCATTTTTCCCCTGCCTACTATCCACTTGTTTAGTTATGTAATTAACTTAATACTTTTCCGTGGTCCGAGTGGTCCCTTCACTCATCTAGTCTCAAGAGAAGGTGCCAATGGACGTTGTATAAATCATCTCATTAGGGGAGACCGGGTACATAAGTAACACTTTGTACTTTTACCTTGATTTCTGGCTAAGTTTTGATATTGTCATTAAATGAATATAACCATATATAAATTCAGTTTATGTTCTTTAAACTAGTAGCTCGATTGATTTTAATATGGTGTGTTTTATATGAATAACAGAGAGTTGAAAAAAAATCGTCAGTTGTTACTTTCGACCACGAAAACAGGTCGAAAGTAACACGGTGTGGGTCGAAAGTAACAAGAAAAAGATGTTGGAAATTAACACAATATTATATGTTAAATCAACAATTATTTATTCACAGGCGTTGCTTAACACAAATTAGAAAAAAGGAATCTTCTTCATTTCAAATTCTCAAAAATTATTAAAAAAACAAATCAATGAAAATAATTCTTCGTTTAAGTAAAGAAATCAAATTTTTCATCAAATCTCCTACTTGGACACGTAATCAATCAATCGCATTTTCTTATTGCTAACTCATATGCCAGTTTGCGTCCTTCAGATAGTACGCAAACTGGCATACGTGGCTTCTGAGATAACCCAAAATAAATAAATTATTAAGTAGATTGCTTTCGTCTGACAGCGGCGAAGCGGTGTACGCCAGTTAGATAACTCTAGAGATCATTTGTTACTTTCGACCCGCCGTTACTTTTGTACCCGGTCTCCCCTACGTATCTACGTATCTGCAAAGGCCACTAAACTTTATCTTCTTGGATAGTTTCTTCTCTTCAACTCGTGCTTCTCTCGGAGGGCCGGAATGGCTACCTAGTACCGAGGCAGATCTCTGGAGGCGAGAGCCCGTGGCGCCGCGCCCATCACTTTTTGTCCTCGATTGCAAAAAGTTAGTGAAGGAAGTTTTTCAATTTCAGCGGCGAAACTGAGCGGTCATTTTTTATTCTAGGTCAGAATTCTTGAACTTTCCTTTTCGCTTCTTATATTTTCTCGCCTCGGAAAGTCCTGTTCGTTTATGGCTCGTCCAATCAGTGCGACGGACTGAATGCGGCCACATTTTCTCATCCGCTTCTGGCGAGGGAAATAAAAACTCAGTTTAAGAGCGAAAGCGGCGACGCGTCTCATCGCCCGTCCCGGCCGCGTCCCTACCCCCGCGGGCCGGCCGCGCCGGCCTTGACTGCTCGGACACTAACATTTTAGTGTCCTTGTTCGAAATTCCACTTCGAACGTTAACTAAAGGTTTGTGTCGGCAAAATTGCGCCTTTGTTCGCTAACGCTAACATCGATTTGTCCGCAAATGGTTTTCGCAACTCTCTTTAAGTTTCGTCTAATTACCATGCAACTGTATATGCCGCACCTATACATACAGTAGGTGGGTATATTCTTGCCTTTAATATGGCGGGACAGACCGAAATAATTACTCGTAGTTAGTTAAAAGTTGAACTCCGCGCAAGAAGTTGCAAAAAGCTGTTGCTGGTAAATGGGTCCGAAGCGAGTCGGTGGCAGCGGCGGCGGCGGCGTCGCAGCGCGGGCGTGGGCCCGCTCGCCCGCTGCAGCTGCACGAGTTACGTTTTTCCTTTCAAGCTCCTACGGATAATGAGGAAACTTCGCCCGCCCGATAACGAACAGGGCAATGTAACACAAACTGCTCTGTAAGGCACGTCCTAATTGCTACTGCATTAGTCTCCTGGCTCAATGCCTTTCCTACCCATTCAAGCTTTAAGTGCCTAGGCACCTAGTTTTCTACGAACTACCGTGTGTCGGTAGTTAAGGGAGATGGGGAAGGGCGCGCTGTAAATAGTGTCAATAATGCAGCTGCCGCGTCACACGACTCAAGGACTGTGCCGCCGGGGCCTCCCGCGGGAGCTTTGCCTTGCCTTCTCGGCTAAGTAGTTTATCTACCCTCGGAATATTGCAGCACTCTGGGCTCATAATGTGCCATCGCCTGAACTCTGCGATGAGGTTTACGTTTCGAGGACCTCTATTTCTCATGTGAAATGGTAACCTGATTCGGCAGCGAACGCCAATCGCCGATAACGAGCTCTACTCGTATTTTCGGAGCTTGTTTGGGAGTGTTTACAATCAACGTCGGCTGGTCTGGCCGCGTGCCGGCGCGGTAACGAAGAGTAGGGTCCGCCGAGTCCGCCAGCTCCTCGCCCGCTACTGACTGTCAACACGTCACTTCTCTTCCGAATTATATTTTCGGGTTCCCGAGAGGATCAGACCCGTGTCATTGTTTCACTATTGTTGCTACGTCCTGTCAGCCCGTACATAAAGACTATCTGCGTGTCGGCACTCGACGCAGATTCCGCCTGGTGGCTACCGGCTAGGTATGTATGTACCTACCTACCTACAGTCGGTACTGTACGCACGAAACTCGGTGTCGGTGCTGACGCGAGCTACACATTTCAGTCCACGTGGACTTATCGTTATTATTCCAGCTCGCTTGCGAATTTTGTTCGGTCCCGATGGGTCTTGGAGTCTAATATTGTTTATTATTTTGACTATTTCGTTAACTATAGGCACAATTTATGTCAATGATTTTGTCTAACGAACAAAAGGGTCTTCAGTACACGTTTTTGTCCGTAAACATATCTACGTAGAGGCCGGGCCGACGCCCGCTTCAGGCGAGTGTTGTGTAACCGGAGCCCGGATTCGTTTGTTCAATTGTTTATTTTGATCGGTCACGCGGAGGGCCACGCCAGCTCTGTGTCGCGCTGCAATAACATTTATTTTTTGGTAACCTTTAGTTACGGTTACGTTTCGGGTATTTGCGCTATTTCTGTTTTCGTCGAAGCCGGACAAAGTTCGAAGCTTTTTTTATGCGGCCATTTGATACGGGCCGCGGCGAGGTTACTCTGCCAACTCGCGGTATAAGCCCGCCGACTCGGTAACTTCGCGTAAAGTAGGTATATTCAGCCCGCCACTTTCAGTTCCAGCCCTTTTAAAAAACTCCGTGTAACTTTCCGCCGGGTGTTTATAAGTTAATCAAGTGATCGGATTACACGAAGAGAATGGGGCCAGGTACCGACTGCTGATTGGCCCAACTTTTGTGTTTTTGTTCCCGCGCAAAGGTAAAGTGACTCGCATTACCTTGCTCTGGCTGAAGTAGCTACCTGAAACTACGCTAAATAACGTACACGGCGCTTAACTTAAGTACCTACCACATTGTGTTAGCTGAGTGGGTACATTGAGTAGGTATCCGCCGTATATACCTACTTATTGTTAAATAAATACAAACGCAGAGATGGTTCAAAAGATGTCGCTACGAAAAAAATTGCAGAGAATCTTTCAGTAAACAAGAGTAATTCGAGGCGCACGACTTCCCATAGCGGGCCGCACACGCGCTGTTCTGAGACACCATTTGTTCCTGATGTGGGGTGCTTACAGTACAAGTACCTAGTGGTCGGTGTTAGTTAGCTGAAGAGGGGCGCAGGGCGACAGGGCCGATCATTCCTCCGTCACCGCAGAATGTACAAACTTTCCTCCAGAATGCGTGAATGCGTATAACCGCCGGGAATTTCGGTCCGTGTGTAGGTTCAGCTGATACCAAGACACTACATGCAATCATATTATCACGTTTTTATTCTGTAGCTTTGGTGTGCGATTTTCAAACAGTTCTTTGAGTCTCTATATTTCAAAGCTCGAAGCGTGGATAAGGTCCTTTGTTCGTCTCCGCCGGCATTTTATATCGGAAAGCGGAACAAATAGCATCGGCCGTGTTGACGATGTGCCGACAAACGCGCCGCGCCGAGTCGCCGCCGCGCCGCGCCGGGCCAAGCCTCCGATCGTTTCTTTGTTTTACCGGAACTGGGACGGAGCTAGCTTTTCATTCTGTTGCTTTAACTGAGAATGATACCGTTAGTTTCTAAAACAAACTGCATTGCACGTGCAGTGTCCGGCTTATCGCGAGTGGATCAGTCGCCCAGAGCGCGGGGCGGGCGGCCGGTGGGCGGGCGGATCCAGGAAATTTATGTCGCTGGTTTGCGTGAGGGCAATTTATGATACTTACAAGAAGCTGCGAGCAAACATGCCGTGACGGTCGCTCGCTTCCTGTAGCTCGGCGGAAAAGGTAGCGGGGCTTCGAGCTTTAACTTCGTACTTCATAAAAATGCTTTTTAGGATGAAGTATTTCCGTAAAATAAACTGAAAATTTGATTTCGCTGGATGTCCGAACCGGAGCTACCGTTAAGCATTCGCTTCGCCGGCCGTACAAGCCGCCGCCGCCGCCTCGCACTCTGTTTCATTATTTTAATGTTGCCTCAAATATGATAGTGAAGTGTGACGCGAAGCGCCGCGCCCGCTCTGGTGCTAATGGTAATTTGCAAAAAGATATCAATTTCAATTCACCCTACATTCTGTGTAGACGGGCGCGTCGGGAGCTCTAAAACATGCAGATCGCTTTAGCTCTGAAACAAACACTCCGAGGGTAAATATAACGTAGAGCCACGGGATGGTTTCGTGGAGGATCTCTCGAGCGAAAACGGGAAGTTAGGTGCGAGCTAGCAACTAATAGATGTGACGCGATGTAACTCGCTAATAGTAATCAGTCATGATTAATTTTGAGTTGGCACGTAATTTAATTAAAAGTTGTCGCGAGCTGCCACGGGGCGCGGCGGGGCGGGGCGGGGCGGGTGGGGCGCGGGGTGCGCGCGGGTTCATCTCGCCAGCTCATTAGGGCACAAAACGTCTAGTTATTCGCAATTTGAGCTCACAGTCGGAATCTCTTTTAATTACCGCCGCGGGCGGCGGCTCCATTTAATCCGCACTCGAGGCCGCACCGCACTAATTCCCCAAACCCGTCCATTGCCATTCACTCGCTCGTCCGCCGTTCCTTCGGAGCCGAGAACGTTTTCGGAAGCAATTCCGCAACGAGCTCGCGACCGTTTCTCGAGAAATTGCGAAACAAAAGAGAAGAAGCTCGCCATACATTCTTGAACTGAAAGCCAGAATCGTTTTAACTTGTTGCTTGCTTATTGAACTTAGGTTTAATTTGACCTCGAGAGCGCCGCCCGCCCCAGCACCGCTCGCCCCGATAACTTTTGCGGGTGAGGCGCGGGACGGCGGCGCTCTACGATATAGGTAGGTCTATGGTATCTTGTAGATATGAAATTTAAAGCTATCAAAGCTGTTACATAAACCCATTTATAATACAAAAAATAGTTAATTTTACTACCCGACTTCGGCGGAACCAAAAAGTGTTCTCTCAGAATGGTCTATCCCTTTCGAATTCCCTTTTTGTTCCCTCAGTCCATTTCTCGTGCTGCGCCAGAGTCAACCCAACATCAAAGTAAGATAATCTAGAAATAGACAAATATAAATAAACTGAAAGTGTAAAACCTACTAATATTCGGGGCTCAAATGGAATCTGCCTAGGTTGGTCCCGCCCGCGTGCTTAGTAGTTAAGACTCACCTATCGGGCTGTTGCTAACTAAACAAACACCCAAAAAATAAATCTTTCAGTCAAAAACATTCAGTTATTATATATCGAATTCATTAATGCATAAATTATTTCTCATCAAGGTGCTAAAAATGTAACAATACTTCGCATTTTTCCGATTCAATCCCAATGATTAGAAGCATCAGTGATCATCCAGCGTGCAGCGCCGTCAAAGAGCGAAGCCACGCCAATGGGCATCGGAGCCGAAACCGAATGAAACGAGACATTGTCGCGAACATTCCTCAAAATCTAAGACACAAAAGAGCCTTTGATCCGGCACAATCCGGGCCCGCGCCAGGGGCGGGCGGAGGGCCGTGGGGAGCGGGCTCTTGTGAAAATATTCCAGCTGTGTGACCCGAATGTCTTAAAAGGTTGTCACAGTGAATCCGTCACGCGCACACAGAGTCGAGTGACGCGCCACCATCGCTGTTACTTGCGGGTTATCGCAGAACTTTCACTGCAGTTTGGTCTCGGCGAGATACGCGCAGCTGGTTTAGATCCCCAACTTCCGAGCAGGTACTTCTGATTTCAATATGAGCGCAAGTTCTCCCCCAAAGATCATCTAAATGGAGCACTAACGCGGCTTTACTGCATGTTACGAGCGGCAACTTTCGCCGAGCGCCTCTAAACTTGGGGCAACTTAAGCCCAGCTTAGGAACACCTCCCGAACTTGGCGAAAACTTGCGAATTTGTCCAACATCATGATCTTAGAGGCACATCAAAAATATCAATATGCTCTCTCGAGGGATGGTCAGACGATTTATGACGCGAACATGTTTTGAATTAGGAGGGTAAACAATATCGCAGCACCCTGGCGCGTACACACATGTTTGTAGAGGGAAATTACAACGAAAGCGGTCTATTTTCACAGGCGGACCGCGGTTACAGGCTGGAGCCAGCGAGTTGTTATCTTTACTCTTTCACGTAAAAATTGATACACAATATGTTGCTGTGATAGCGCAGTTCTACGCGTTTATTATGTCGTAAATGAAATAGTCGCAGGCGCCGTGTGTGTCCAATGGCGCTTTACGTTCGCACTCTGCGTGATATTGCACTTGTTGATTTCATTGCTTGGACCGTATATTTTTGCCTGCCTGCTATTGAGTCTGTAGAGACCCTAGTTCTCACAGAAAAAGACGCTCAGTACGACGTAGGTCGACGTATTGGATGTTTCAGTATGAATACAGGTTTATCTTGATACACCTATTTGTAAGTCGGGAGTCCGAGCAGGTTTCGAGCTGATCCGCGAAGCTTAATCACAGAGAGTGGTGCGTGACTGCGTCACCAAATACCATAAAAAAATATTAATTAATAATAATAGCTCCCATATAACAATTACTGTCCTGATCCCAAACTTGAATACCATACCTATCAACGACAACATTACACCTTACAAACAAAACTATTCGATGGTGTTGTGCCGACTTATTTGTTGTTGCAAAATCGCCAATAACACAACAAGATAGAAAAATACGGATGTGCTGTACAAGACACTCGCTGAACATCGCGCTACCGTCGTAGCACGTCGCAGCGCGTGCCGCTCGGGCGGCGAGCGGCGGGCGGGCGGTCTCGTAAATCAATCCGCGTCAGCTCCACAGCCGACCTCACTGTCATTTACTTTTATCATTGCAGTTTTACGCTGCAACATGCCAGCGTAGTTGATTAAAATTTCATTTACTTCACCGTGGTTTCTGAAAGCTCCTAGATCATGCGAACAATTAAAATCATAATTATCCAAGCCATTGCACCACAAGGCTACTACAATATAGAGTCAGTAGAGTGATTCTCGTATGCGATGTGCCGTGTATCGGAACTGGCTCCGCGCCAGGCCCCGCGCCCCGTGGGTACGCCCCTGCAGTTAACACTTTATTGATACTCCATTCTTCCTTCGACGCCTATTTGCCAGCTCCACGCGCCGCCCGGAATGGATGCCGCCCTGCAGCCGACCGCGAAGGACTACCCTCTGAAGGAACGATAATGGCAATTGATTCATCCGGACGCGATGAATGAGTAATGACGGAGAGTGTAACCGGACGGACCGGCAGCCGCGGCCGGCGGCGCGGGCCGGCGCGGGCGGGCGCCGCTCTCGTGCGTGCGGTCAAAGCCAGTGATGTGTGGCGCACGGCTCCACCGGGCTAATTAAAGCGGCCTGTATTAAATCATTCAATATTTATGAAACAATTATAATAAGCACAAACTAGTTTTGAAACTGTTTGACCGGATTTCGAAATTATGACGCGTTCATAATGCATTAACGTAACCTCGACTTTTAACACTGCATTAATTATTGTAACCGCCCGCCGAGCTACGCTATTGAATGATGAATGCTTTGAGTAAGCTAAAGTCGATAAGGTGGAAAGCTAAGAATGTCCTTAGGCAGTACTCGCAGTTGTTGGAGAAACACATCTTTACCATAAAAATACATACTTTGATGGGTGTAATTATTTGATAACCTAGATAGATGACAGACAAAGGTCCACTGGAGCCACTACTAACTAAGGACGTATAAGCTACAGCCTATAGGCGAGGAAAACGGTGAAGAACCTCGTAGTAAGAAAAGTTGTGTTGGCATAACAAAAGTACAAACCTATCGAAATAAAACAGCAATGACTTTCATTAAATGGGTCATACTACTGAATATTTTTTGTTCAACAAGTATGCTACAATATGTAACGTTATTTATTTTAACCTCATTTCTAAATTGTACCTACTTGTTCTTGGCCATTATTTTGACGCTCTGTGAATGAGTGATTGCCTATGGTAATCGCTCATTCAATACGTTCATTCAAATATTCTTCCGTTCACTCATCTCGGCTCTCGCAGATCACTGAAAATGTGACCACGGAAGGAGATGGGTGTGCGCTCTATTACGCCGCCTCTCTCCAACCGCTCTAACAGCCATTTTTTCATGTCCAGTTTTCCTTGTAAAACTGTTAACTTTTAATCTGCGACCTATGCCCCTGCTTTCGGGTGAGTGTGAACAAATATTTAGTTTTCTATTACTGCAAATGGTACTGTTGGCTACATCTTTTATTTCTTGTAATTATTTGTGTAAATATCTATTGGTGAATGGGCTCTGCATGTTTTTTATATTCCTATTTCCACTATTTTCCACCGTTCTGGCTATTTTAGTGTACCGCCACCTTCAAATTCCCTTCTGGTGCTTTCCGGTTTGGGTGGCGATGCACGGTAGGCAAATTTTGGCTGAATTTTAATGCTGGACACGGTTTCCAGGCTTTTAGGTCCAGATTAAAGAATCATGAGTACCTACGTATTGGACCGACTGAAGATTCAAGATCCAGATTGGACACTTCTAGGTCTAGATTGAAGATACCTAGGTCCAGACTAGACATTTCTAGTCCGTATTGGACCGGCTCTACATTTTCCCTCCGTCATCCTCTATCTACGGGCTTCCTGGAAGGATCGTCGCCGGCCTGCAGCGTCCTTACCGAGATGACACGGCGCGTCACCCTGCCCAATCTAGGGGAGTACCTTTGGCAGCAATCCCGGACTGAACCAACCTTACATGTGCTAGACATAAGCTCGCTCATGTACTCGCCTATACTATGTTTATGTTTGTTATAAATATTTATTTCTTGGGGCTGCCGCTCTCGAATTGGACTTTTCAGTCACTCAAAAAAGTGTCAAGTCCTGTGTCTTTAGGCACTGTTTGAATCGTCCGTAACGGACGCGAAGGCCTATGATGATGATGATTTCTTGTGTACAGCAAAGTATTTATAAGTATGCTTAATACGCGAACAACATTCCTTATTCAAAACAAAATTCATCAGACGCACAAAAATTTAAGCAAAAATTGTTTTCAAAAGTAAGATACAAAATACAAAATACAAAATTTTTTATTTCAACGTAAAGAATTTACATTCTGCTTGTTGAATGTCAATGTATATACAGTTATGTAAAATGTTAGCCGCTGCCTTAGGGCCGTCTGTAGTGGAGAAAAAGGCAGCGAAAAAAAAAAACTCCACTCTGACCATCTTTTCTCAAATCAACTTAAAGCTAATACAAATTAGGTATGAGTGTTCGTATACCAAGAATCTCAAGATCCATGAGTGCAATAAATACTTGCAAAGTCAAACATCATTTAATATTCTTAAAAGGTAATAAAACACCAATGCTGCGGCCAGACACACGGACGGCACCCGTTCACGAGCCTAACGCAGAGGTCAGCCATCACCAGTCTCAACCATATTAGAGGGAGATGGGCGACCCGGCCACCGCGCCACCATTCGCATGGCCTTTGGCAAACTTGTGTGATAAAGTTCTTGTCAGTTATCTATAATAATAGCATAGTTTTGATATGCAATCACAGCGTCTGTACATATGTATGAAATTTATTAAACCCTATATACAAAATACAAATACAAATACAAAATTTTTTATATAGATAGATAATGTATAGATAAGGTGTTGATTCGTTTAAAATATACATTTCAACAGCATGTAGGCAACGTACGACTACATATTCTGCTATCGACAGCTACTCCGGCAAGTTTGTACTTGTAAGTTGTTTAAATAATTAATAAGCCGCGCTTCAATTACTATGTCAGATCACTCGAGCTGGTTTGAATCGCGTGCCGGCTGGTGAAATATTCCACAAAGTACGCGATGCTAGTTCGGTTGTGAGGTACGCTCAGTTTCGTTTCATGAAAGCATTTGTTTCAACTTGTAAATGGCGAGCCGCGGAACATATTTTATTTCGGATTTACACCAGCGCTTACACAAAATGTATTGTGCTGAAAAAAAAACTATTCCGCGCCGGTACCTACTCTACAATGGCACACACAGAATGTCTACTGCTAGGTTAGGTAGGGACGCTGCGTAGCAAAAATCGAATATGTATTTAGCAACTTAAAAGCATTGCCGACACTTGAGTTTCCTTCATTTGTCAAAATAAATCAAGTCGTTTGGCCTCTGCGTGGTCATCCGAGCTATGTACCCCGCTAATTCCAAACTGCCACTTCAACTGAGAAATTCTTCGAGCTATGGTAGTGATTCGGGTTCTTCTTCGATATACTAGGTACAAAGAATATACTTATAAAAAATATACATACGCGCAAAATACATACCCTCCATTTTTTTGTTTTTACCGCAAAGTTACATATACTGCTCACAGCCGACAGCAGGTCAGGTGACCTGCTGTCGGCAGGTGTCAACTGTATTGAAATTGAAATTGAAAATTGTTTATTTTTATCATAGAAATATATCAAATACATATGACTGTATATCTCATTAGATAGTAGTGTATTGTTTAAAACGTTGCCTTACAAGCTTCAGGACGTCATCAAGTCGTTAAATAAGCGCTGAAATCTCTAATCCGGGGTGGTCATGCGTGGTGTGAAAACTCATAGTCCTATTAGCAAGTGAATTAAAGTTATCGAATTAGTGACTGTTGCATATAAACAACTGCAGTCACAAGTATCCTAATAGTAAAGCGAGGCTTAAACCGGGCCTTTTGAACAAATCTGATGTGTCACCGCGCCGGGGCGGGCGCGGGCGCGGGCGCGGCGGGCGGTCCGCGCAACCTGAAATCTGGCTTATCCGGGGCCTAGTTAAAGTTGCACGGCGCTGAATAAACCAGTAGTGGGGCCATAGCTCGCGGGCCGGAACTGCCGCCATGTTGGATAACGAATGATGTGCCCGACTAAACCGCTGCCCGATCATATTTCCGGGGACACCTCCTCACCGTCAGCTAAATTGTAAAATAATATAATTCCTAATACCAACTATGCTAAATGTTTCGAATAAACTTCTCTTCAAGAATATTATTGATTCCAATATTAGTACATTTGATTTAGTAGGTACATGATTAGGTAAATACGATAAAATAGCTGAAGGGCGGTCACCCTCGCCTGTGTAGAGGCGCGGGTAAGCAGCGGCGGGTCGACGCCTCCTGCAACTAACTCGGCGCTTTGTCCCACGATACCGCGCCAAATCCAAGCTAAGACAAGAGTGAAATTGCTTCTCGGCTTCCCTCGGCGACTCTAGTGTTACCAGAGGCATTGAGAAACACAAACAAAAGTATTCTAATCCACCTCAGCGGTATCGGTGCCGCATCGATGCAGATGCAAACGCTCCTTGCTCGAGTGAGCAATAAACAACAAGAGTTCAGGTCGGAGCGGTAAGCAGGCCGCGGCGCGAGCGCTGCAGCGCTGTCCCCACCGCGACGCGGCCGCCGGCCGGCACGCAGCGCTGCAGCGCTGAATGGAGGCGTCCGCCCCGCCGTCATGTGGCTGACTGTGAACTAACTCTTCACTTGCCTTCATTACTGCGATCGCGAGTGCTAGGACCTCTTTGGTTTAAGTGAGATGATACACAATTGCGCAATCGTTTGAGCTCTGATATGCTGACGGACGTTTTGTTTAATAAACAGATCACGTCGTTCTGCCTGAGTGGGGGCGGAATCTAATTAAATTTTAATTGCGTCGAAGTAATTACGATATTGGATGTGACGCCGGCAGCAAGCCCGCGGCCCCGGCCTCCAATTAGCGCAGTAACTTGCCGAATCGTAAAGTCCCTCGCGTTTTACTGCGCCAAGTCGATCGCCACTTGACCGCCCGATTCTGTTGAACATGAAACACTGTGCTTTTTTTAAAAATTCCGTATCCAAAGGGGGCTAAAACAACCCTATTAGTAAGCATACACACTTTTAAAACCATGAAAAGGATTTTCTTTAGTATTTATCTTTTGAACTGTAACAGATTTCGATTGAATTAAAAGAATTTAGTTTCTAAATTATTTGTTGCATAAATAGAATATTATGTGACCGATTTAATTAATCTCTTGTTTACGTCCATGGTGAATTATTATTACGTTTCGGTGTATCAGTTTATATTTACGATTTAATAAAATTTGGGTTAATAAATAAATTAAATAAATTCTTTGTGTGGAAATTATATTGGTGAATTTAGAACGAATTGTATCTTGAGGAATTTTAGTTAAACGTCTGTTGAATTTGTTGTTGTTTCACACTCAATAACACAAAATAAATTTGATTACGGAACATACGGAACCACCTCCGAAATATCGAAAAACGTACGACCACACAGAGATCCTAAATAATGTTGCAAATACCATTTATTTCCAAAAAATTTGTTAATATATATCGTTATAATATTTGCCCTCTATGTTTTTACTTTTTCTTATGTTAAAACTTAATTTTAATGTACATTTTATAGGTACCTAACATTTTATGAACCAATTTATTAATTAGTTAATTGATTATCACACTGCAACGCAAGTATCTCAGTTTGTATAGAAAATACGCTTACTACAGCACATCATCATCATCATCATCGGCCTACGGTTGTCCACTGCTGGACATATGCCTCTCCCAATGCACGTCATTGAGCACGGTCCTCGGCTACTCTCATCCAGCTCTTGCCAGCCGCCCTGCGAAGATCCTACAGCACACTGCCGACGAATTCCGCCAAACCGAATACGAATTCACGCATTCGTCGCCGCACGGGGTATTCGCGTTTCCGCGTACCGCGGCGGGACGCGTTACTAGTGTGAGAATCCTCTTACTATAATATTATTATACGTTGGTATATCCACATAAAATATATAGGGGAGTTTGTTCACAAAAATCGTTCGTCCCTTGTCTGCGGGCGCTGTAGGGGAGGACACGGCGCGGAAGTCGCCTAGTCCTCGGCCTTTATGTTCGACCAGAAAAGCGCCGCCATTAAATTGACACTTTTTACGTCTCCTAATTAAATGGATACTTTACTGCCTCATTTTCACTGAAGGTTGGTACTGACTTCCGGTCAAGTGAATAAATGACTGCCTCTAATGAAAGTTTTCTTGCTTGTAACTATGAGTGGCTGTTATTGTCTGGAATAATTTTGTCGTTCCGCAGCAACTTCGGGGCCGGAATGTTGCGGCGGCGTCCCGCGGCGCGCCGCCGCCGCCGCCGCCGCCGGGAGCTTGCACAACTTTGCAACATCGATTACATAAACTATTTCCCGACAACTTTCAACGATTTTATAAGCGTCTCTTGTTTTATGGAGGTGGATCGTAAATATGTAATAGCGCGACGCGATGCCGTTTTATGTCTTTGTTAAACGAAGCGATCATAATTTTGTTCTTCCAAATAAGTTTATTGTTGTCGAAGTTGAAGGCGGGATAAACGAAGTAACTTGATGGTCTTGAGCTTCAGGTTTGGTTAGTTCAAGTTTCGGAATTATATTTTTTCATTGAGAGAGTACCTCGGCTTAACGTAGCTTATTCCCCGTGGGCCAGCAGTTGTAGGAACAAGATTCTCTCCGCGCGTCCAAAGCGGGTAGTTTAGCGCTTTGATAGCGTATTCCTGTTTAAGCCTCAAACGTAAGACGGAAAGGCTTATTTACCATAGATTTAAAAAGATGAACGTGCTGAGAACCTTTGGGTAGGGACCAAGCTCGAGCGAGCGCTGGGCAAATGCGGCCCGCCTCGCCCGCCGCCTCGCCGCGTGGCGCAATCCGCCGCAGACACATAAATTAATGCACAAAACGGTTTCAGCGGATATTATAGCGCCGAGCTGAAAATATTTTAATGTCGTCGTTTAGTCTCCTGCGAAATAAACTATAATGATGTGGTCCAGTCGCAGCGATACGAGTACCAGCGAGTAGATTAAGTTGCCGAACAATGCGTCATACTCAGCGTGAACATACCAGGTATTAGTAGCCCGGAGTGATCAGTATCAGTCATAAACGTTTAGAGAAGGGTCGCACACAACGTTACGGGTATTCTCGTAGCAAGCAATATTGCATTGTGAGTGACAGCGGCTTAAGCGCTAGTGGCGCTTACTGCGGCTTGGAGTTTTACGAGCTCCGCCGATGCTCAGCGCCATGTTCGCGTCGACATCTCCCGGCTATCTAGACGCGGCGTCACTGCGGAAGGCAGATGCGGGGCTTTATCGCAGGACTTGAACTGGGGCCAATTTTGTAGCGCGATCGAAGGGAAACAGTTTCTGATTGCTCAGCATAAGGTCGTTCAAAGGTGCATTGGCCGGACTGAGGTGACGTGTGCGGCCGTCGCGTGCCGATATCGGCACCATTATAATTTATAAGCAGAATTCGGAATGATAGATGTTGTCTACAAGCCATGGACATAAAGTTAGACATATTTATTCATAGCTATTATTTACACTTCAATTAATAACTCGGATACCATAATTTACACAATAATTACAATAAACATTAATTCCAATTATTAACATAGCGCTCAATTGAAAATTTTACACATAAAATTTTTGGTGAGCCAATCAGGTCACCAAAACAATAGTTTCTAATTGTTCTTTATCATGCCATAAAGCAACTGTTTAAAATGAAAATACAAATTCTAAAAATAAGGTACAAGATTTGGGATCGAGAATAAATTGTTTGTTACACATACCCTATTTATATTTTAAGTACTGGGAAGCTGGCACTAATACACTTAGTATTTAATAATTACATATTGTATTTAATAACTGTATATGCACCATTACTATTCTATTCTACTCTTAGAATAGGGTTGTTCAAACACATTTAATATTTGGGACATTATTTGCACATAAGTAAATATTACAATGGGAATGCGGCGGACACACGAAAAGACAAAACGTGTTAAATTCAATTAAGTCTCCAAGACACGATGGATCTATGAAATAAGCCCTCAGGCCTGTTTATTTGCTAACTAGTCTCGTTAGAAAGTTGTGTTGGCGCCCGAGAGCATGAATACGAGGTAATATCCACCGAACCTTTCCCGTAATCCCTCGCTAAGCCGACAGTATGGACCTACTTTATATCTCAATACAACTTTTCATCGATTTGGCCCGGTACAGGAACATTTTGAGTCGATATAAATCACCCGGAGGTTCTATTTGAGATATTCACGTTTACAAAGTAAATAAATCTTTCAATCTTGCGCTCTTGCGAGATATTTCCGTGCTTTACACGATTAATTATTACTTATTATATTATGCGGCCATTTTGGTGTCGTTTAATTCTTATATATTATGATTGCAAGTTTGCCATTCGTTTGCCAATACGTCATTCACCCGCTAAACCATCATTGTTTTCGGTTTGATTGTGTTAATACCTATTCTATTAAATTCAAATTGGATATGTTTATGAAATTACGATAAAAGAGGCATAACTACCAAATATGTTATGACTTATCAAAAGGGATATTAACCAATCCAGTGAACAAAACATGTCAGCAAAGTTGTAATAATCAACGAAAAATTTTAATTGAGAACAATTTAATTGTGCAGGATTCCCTAAGAAACTTTAACGTAAATAAAAAAGGCGGTCTCCGTGATACAATATAGTATTGTGAATGTTACTATCGGCATGGTACGATCGCTTGTGATATCACGTTTTAGTAGAGAAGGTGACGCAAGTTGCATTTTTGCAAAACCTTCTTTTTAGCTTAAGCTGTGCTATACAGCCGTCAAAAAAGGCAATTTCTAGCAAGACCTTTATATTAAGTTGTAGCAAGGGTTGTAGTAGGGTAATCTTATGTTAATTAATATTTATTTAAGTACAGCACCTATTTCAATGTACTTGTACGTGTGTCTTCACCTTTTGATAAAATAAAACTAAATAATATAAGAACATAACTTGCAAAAGAAGATAAGAATATTCAACGGTTTGCTTTTCTGGTTTTTGAAAAAATCCCATATTGTTTAATGTAAGCGATGTATTGATAACAATTAGTATTATTAGATCTATATATCGGTATATTTAAATAATGCAGAGGGTACTTCCTTTGAGTCTTTGGAAATAAATGGCTTAAAGCATTTTACAAACTGTCCAACTCCAGCAATTTATGAGTAACGAATATCCCAAGCTGGGATTTGTGCCGGGCAGTGGGAACGTTTGTAGAGGCGTGATGGCTTGCTGCGGGTGTTGTTTTAGGAGCTATCTGGAGAAAAAGGCTGATAGAAGTAGTTTGATTATCCGAGTGTACCACGGGCCTCCGGCGGCGGTGCGGGCGGGGCGGGGGCGGCAGATGCATAAAACAAGGCAACTCGCGCGCCGCTAAGCGGCTCCGCGAAGTGGGAAAGCTTGTGAGAAAATAGAGCGGAGGCTCCCAGCGGCTGATTACACCCCGGCGCGACACAGGTGCACACACCGATGACGCGCGGGACGAACGATTCCGCTTCACGTAAGTGGGTACAAACATTACAAAATTACATTACAAAATTAGTTATCCTTAAAAGCTAGGCGTTGGTCCTCACACTAACCAGTAAAATAAATACCAAACATGTACAATTTGAGTAATCAGGACTTATTCCTATATGAGAAGCAGCAGCAGAGTGCAATGCAGAGCAAGTAGCACAACGTTGGGACGTAGGATTGCCCTCTGCGGATTGGCTTTCATAGCGCTTAAGTTTTATATCTGCTCTAAATTGACGAAAAGAATGTGTTGCTTTCGAGAGACTACGTATTATCGTTAACCCAGTACGGGAGCCAGGCCGCCTTGTTCTAAATCACCCGGACGTTCTTTTAGGTACATGAGTCTTTTCTTCTGGTTGCAGGCCTCTTTTTGTCAATATGAAGATAAATTGCAAATGTAAACTTTTAGTCCGGATCCACTTACGGGTGTTGTTTCATCGGACGAGTCCGACCAGGTTTCGCTCCGATTCGCAGAGCTTAATCATGGTGAGCCGAGACGGAGCTCGCGTCGTCGGTTGCTCGTCTCACAAATTCTCGTCTCAAATAAACTCAATTGCTCGTCTTCAAAAATTGCGAATGGTTTAACAGTTTTTGGCACTGACTGAAAATCAGCGCTGAAGGCTTGCCCTTCAGCATAATGCTGAGTCAGCTGCCATTTATAACAGCAGTGACACGCCGTGACCTTTATTTTCCTCCTGTTTTCTTCTGATTTTTTGTTTTGTGCTATTTTTTTGGTTGAATTTTTGGATTTATTTTGTTTTTGTGGCGTGTGTTCTGTTTTTATACTTCTTCCTCTTCTTCTTTTAAATCTAATACCATAATGAAGAGTCCTAATTAAAAAACACTGTATTAAACAAAAATGTTCAAGCACAAAGGCGAGCGAGTATTTTCTTCCACTTTGGACCTTCGGTTAACAACTGAACATTTAGCAAAATAGTAAAATTATAAAGGACAACATAGAAATGTACCTGGAATATTTTCTGATATTTTTAATAAACTTACAATATAAATAAAATGACCTCTTTATCCCAGAAGAAGTGGCAAGTTGGCATCACCTTCCCTGAGGAGCAGCCGGCGGCAGGCGCGGGGGGAGGGGGCGCCGGATTACGGCGGCGACACGTGCGAAAACATTGAAATGTGCGTGACAATTTTCAGCTTATAAAAGTGAAAGGGAAATTTGGGGGAAATGAACTTTTTACATTACGCATTTACATGCCGTAATCCTCTTTCAACAGTGTCCCTTTTGTTGAAGTAAGTTAAGAGTGAAGAGATAACGTTTGGACCCTTGCGGCAGGGCCCGCCGCGCCCGACCTCCCGCTCTCCTGCGGGACACAGAACGTTGCCTCGCACATCGCACTCTCAGCATACACTGTGCTTACATTAGGAGTCAGAGCAGAGACAACGTTATGGTTTACTTACTCGTATATGACAAATATACTACAAAGAAAAAAACAGACCAGAGCGCCGTACATTTGTACAAATGGCCTCAGTCTGGGTGTTTTTCCAAGTTTGTAACGTCCTTGCCTGGTTACCATAGCAAGGATATCCTAGTTTGGGACCAGGTCAGGTGATTATGGTGTGTGAAAGTTATTATTATTATGAAAAAAGTACCGTTTTATCCATAAAACGTCTGAAGTTTTTTTTTTTATTTCTCACCCAACCATGTTACTATGTAAAAGTCTGAAGTTGAAAGAGCCTTCTGAATATAAGCATTTTGTAGGTCGCAACGGCGCATTTTGTATACACGCGTTTTATACCGCAGATAATACCGGACACACTAATTACGTCCCTAATGGCCTCCGTACCATTTGCACAGTCCGAGGATGAACATTTTTGTGAATTGATTGTCCCGTCCCACCTCGCATGTCTGCGGGAACACTGGCACTAGCACTAAGAATCTGAAAACTGAATGACAGAACTTTAAAAGAGCACACATAGGTTGGTGATCTAAAAACGGCAGAACTAAAAACTGAACGGCAGAACTTTAAAAGTGTTATTTTCAACACATAGGTAGATGCGCTTAAAAATTGCTACGTAAAACTGTAAGATCTAGAAGGGTTTTCATTTCAATGTATTGATTAAGGGAAAACATTATCATGATAATGGGTTACAATGATTAGTGAGGGATAACTACATAGTTTAGAGAGCAACAACTGACCACCACAGTTCATCGAAAAACGACTTTCAAAGGTTTACGGGAGTACTCTACTACTTATACACAATGTTGATGTCCTCAGTACAGTACTGATGACATCAGTACAGACTTAATTAAAAACTTGACTTGCGATCTGATTAGATAAACCGAATAAGAACACGCGCCGCGGCGAAAGGGGCGACCGTATCGTTTCCCACAATTAAATCGCAGAGGTCGGGTCGCCAAAAACAAACTCCTTCTTCGGACAAACTAACAAACCGTTAATTCACTAACGATGTATCCCGGCCGAGTGTCCCCCGCCCCGCACCACGCCCCGCGCTCCCAGGCTGACCGCGGCACAAAACGGCTCCAACCCATTGTATCACCTATTTATGAAAGTCTGCCTATATTTACGCAGAAGCATTTTATTTTAATGAAGCATAGCGCTTTCAAACAAGACAGGCATATCCACAAATTGAATCGTCATCAGCCGCGCAAACAACAACACGACGCGCAAATCCTCAAATTGAACGGCGGAAAAATCAGCGTTGCCCCCCCCCCCTCCGGCGCCCGCCCCCTCCCCGCCTAAACAAATAATGAGTGTAATCTTGTTGTGGCAGCCGGCAGTGGCCGCCGCGACGATTGTGCTCTCATTACACTTCACCTGCTAAATGCTCCTCGGAGGAGAGTTCCCGCTGCTCGTCCAATTACACTAAATAATTGAATGGATTACGTGCCGCCGCCGCCGCCGCCACGAGGATCGCTCCGGTACACGCGACGCTAACACCCGCTGACAAATGGCAAAAACTCCGTAGCAAGTTGCCATTTCTCTTGAGTGTCCCGAGTTTGCAGCGGCTGACGCTGACGAGTGATCCGTGCATTAACGGCTCCGGCGAACTACTCTCCGGGGAAAAATGGCGAAAACTTATTTCAAAATGCAGAGTAGCTCCGCGGAAGTGGCTGGCATTTCACGGTAGCAGAGCCTTTTAAAAGTGTCAGTGCAATTGTTCAGCGATGTAAGTGGCGCTGATTAAAGCGCGGCACGCATCGCCTTAATTAAGAGGCCGCGACACCCGCTGAATAAGCGATCGCTAAGCCAGGCAGCGAGCAGCTCGCATCGCACGTCAGCCGAGCAGCCGCACCACTCAATACTTCAGTTTTTGTCCGATTCAAAATACCTACCGGGTCGCACTCGAGCTGCGGTTCTTTAGGGCCGGCAATATTTTTCACCTCGGGCGTTTAGAATTTTACCGAATGGAATTGCGAGCCTCTCCGCTCATCGGGATGAACGGTAGAAAGAAGTAAAAAGGAAAATAAGTAAATTCGAGGAATTCTCTATGAGTTTTCCTTTAATTTCTTCGAGTATTTCTATTGATTGTGGAGTGCCATTATTGAGTCGTTCCTTCGGTTTTTTATTATACTTGACCTCCTCGATCCCCCTTCAGTTGAGTTTCATTACGACGAGGATCCAATATTGCGGTGCGTTTTATTATTCGCAAATTAATTGTTTATTGCAAAGTTAACAGTCGTAAACGGCAGCGGGCGGGCCGCGCTCCGTGGACACAATTCAAGTGCCGTCAGCGGCGGCGCGGGTGCGAGGCGGGCGCGGGGCGGGTGCGGGGCGAGCGCGGGGCGGCGGCGGCAAACAGCGCTGCCTTATCGCGCGGCTACCTGCTCACTTTCACAAATGGAGAATCATCTTGTTTGTCTGCAGGGACTGCCCGGCGCACGGATCCGGTGGCGGCGTACTCTCTTGCCTTCAACGTTTACTACTGCTCGTGTACTGCAATTGTTTTCTTTAGTTGCAACAATCACAAATAAAACTCAGTTGAAAATTATAGCCGGAAGCTTGGAATTCCCAACGTCGTACGTTAAAAAATACAAAAGAAAACAGGTTCTCGCGCTGGCCACAGTCCAAGTAAAAAGGGTTCATACACACTGTTCCTCCGGCCGAGGGTCCGACGTAGAATTTAATTTCGTATGAAAGAGTTTACAAAAGGATAATTAAAAGGGGCCCTGAACTCATTATCTTTGCAAAAGAATGGTTCAGAATGAAATCGGTAAAGTGTTACCCGGTTTGAGACAGGCGTTTAATGAAGTTTTTTGTTAACTCTTGTAATAGGTAGGTACGTCTCGGCGAGAGTGACCCGGAGCCGCCCGTTTTACATTTATACTTCCCATTGGTACTGTCCGACCAGTTTACGAAATTTCAATTAAATCGTACTGTTTTATTGTTGTGAATTGTATAACGTAGGAAGAGAGCATTGGAACATGTTTCCCCGCCATACTACTAAAGAATTTTAAACCAGAAACCGGAAGATAAGCCAGAATCGTCCCTAATGGTATTTAGTATTTGAAATGTAGAACGCGTCGCTTCATCTTAGCAACATCAAACTTAGTTAAGTCAGCGTTAAACGGTGTTTAACACTTTGAATAGGGAAATTGGGGCAGTTTGGAATGCTTCTAACGCGTCAATTTTGCAGATTAAGTAGGTATGTAGTAACTATGTTTTAGAAAAAAGGGCCTATGTTGTTTGTATATTGTCTGCCACTATCAGTGGCTAAAGCCGGTCGGAGCAGTCGGAAAACACAAGTCTTGTTGCCAATGAGGCGAACTCGTGGATATTTAAAATGCTGATTCTTCTCATAGATATACCTACGTGTTAAGCACGTCGACAAAACGGTAGATAGTTAGAACACTTTATTGTACATAAAAATAAGAATAAGATCTGAAAAAAGGGTTACCTCCTAAACCTAAGTTAGGTCTACATTTTGTTTTTCTCGTGTAGGTATACTCGTACCATAGTGAAGGTTATTGTTGGATTGGTATTTCAAAAATATTTTCAGTGCAGGATAACTGTATTTCGATTAAGGGTTCCGTATTATATTTTAAGACTGTTATTACGTAAAGCATGCTGTCTCACTCACATAATTTCACATTTTTAATTATATACACATATAAGCTCACGCCTATATCCCAGAGGTGTAGGCAGAGACCAGAGATTTTTAATTATTGTAATAAAATGAGTAAGACTTTATCAAATGTATTGAAATTGAAATTGAAATTGTTTATTCAAAACATGAGAGCACATACAAGCATTACAGTGGTCTCCACACTAGGCTTAAAACCTGTATAGTGGTGACCGAAGGAAAGAAAATATCATAACATTTTGACATGGCGTATGAAAAACTCTATTACAATAATATTGATTGCAGTTGCATCAATCAACTTAATAATGATATTGGCATAACATTTTTTTTTTTTAATTTAAAAGATATGAATTTATGAAAAATTACTTATTCTACCATTTAATTTAATTCTATTCAATTATATTAAATTATATATTAATTTAGTTTCAATTGTGATCAGTGACATTTTACTTAATACTGTTTGTTTCCCTATTCCTAGTTTTTAATCAAGAAAAGTTTTTACCAAAATTATTTCCTTTTTATGTACACTAAAGTGTTCTCTATCTACATATCTATTCATTCAAGAATAAGAACAATTCCATCAAAAATTTTGTGCAGGATAACAAAAATATGCCGTGATTATTCGGATTTTAATAATCCGTCAGACATTCAGAACTCACTTATTAAAAGTTAACTAATTTTATTACAATCACTAAAAAATGTTAAATTGTGCGAGCGAGACAGCACCATGTAAACAGCTTAAAGAATTTAAAGCGCTTTTCGTCCGAGTAGGGCGCCCCCCCTTCTCCCGGATATTTAGCCATTTGGTCATTTGATTGATTGCAGAAACGTGGGAATGCTCCGAGCAGTAGCACATGATACTTGTAATAAACTTAAAAGGAATTCTATCACGGCTAAGTGGGGCTCACAAGTTAACGAGTAAAAGCCAAGAAAAACTTATAAAAGGAAAACGGTACCAATTATTCCATTGAAAATTACTTTGATGAAGTTGTTAGTTATGTAAAACAGGTAATAACCGCTGCTTCTACGTAACCATAAGCCAGGGCGTGGCTTGACACCCACTTGGCCGGTTGTTTGGATTACATCATCATACTATGGAAAAGTCAGTCTAATATTGTGTTCCATACAAACTTTGGACCGTAGTTTCATCCCCTTAGGGAGTGAATTTTGGAAAAGACTTTCTTAGCGGTTGCCTACCTATATATGAACTGTCTGCTTGTGAAATTTCAACGTAATCCGGCCCCTGCACTCACATTCTCTTGATATATTTGCTTCATCAGTCTTCCTTCATCCTCTCTCTCTCTCTTTCAAACGGTTGCTTTTTGTATATACAGAAATTATTTGACCAGAATTTGCGAACAGTGGACTCTTAGTAATAGCATGTAATAGGGCCCCTTACTCTTCGCGTACGGAACCCTAAAAAGAAGAAGATTAGGCCACTTGGTTATTTTAATTAAAAGCGGGGGCTCACAATACAAGTGAAAGTCGGATTTAGTGATAATACCCCGCGGGCAGCTTTTATTGGCTCGAAACGATTAGAGGACGGCGCGGCGGCAATCCCGCTAACTGCTCCAGCCAGAGGCGCCGCACTGTTGAGACCGCTCAGAAACGGCATAATTAAGCCACTCAATATTCATAAAGTGCACTGAAACACCAGGGAGGTGCCAGCCGGACCAACCCTCGCTTGCGCCATTGCAGTAGTCGCACGGACACGCTATTGTGTATGGATCAATTAAATGAGCAAAATTTACTTGTGCGCCAAAGACGTACATTCAAATTTATTCAAAATAGCTTCATAGTAAGATATAATTTTCCAGTGGTTTGTCCGTAGAGACGTACAGTACACTCTGTAACCGGCGTCGCACTTCTGCGGGAGAGAATCTGTATCGCGCCGATGAATAAACATTTTTTACCTTAGCCCGGGTGAACGTTTCGTGGCAGCGAAAAGGCAAATTCCCCACTTGAAAAGCTATTAAAGAAAACTGAAAACTTTGTCATGAAGTCAAGTAAGATACCTGCGGGCGGGCTTAGAGAACACAACAAAACGCGCCGGCTCATAACGGCTTAGCTTGGGCCCAAACTCAAACTTTCTGAGCTCATTCACGAAGTTGTTCCGCGCCCGCCTCTCGGCCACTCCCACCAGGGTGGTTGCTCGTCTAGCAGACTTGCGGCGTGGCAGCGCACGGCGACGACGACTGGCTTCATAGACCTAGCTTCTAGAAAAACATTAGTGGCGTTCGCTGTAACGAGAGATGGCGACCGTTGCGATAAACGAATTCGCATTGTCCTAAATACTGACAATCGTTACTCTGATTCTTAATTTTAAAAGGTATGAGGTACTGACATATGACGACCTCTGTGCCGCAGCGGTTAGCGCATCTGCCTACCATGTGAGAGATCGCGGGTTCGAGCCCCGGCTGGGGACCCCCTATCCCAAAAAAACCCCTATTCTTGGATGTTTGGCTCCTTCTGGTTCCCACGACACAGGGTATCCTAGTGTGGGGCCAGAAGCCATGTGTGTGCCTGTTTATAAATGTTTATGTTTATAATTCCTTATATGGAAATTAATAAATCCCCAATTTCTTGTATTTTTGTGAATAAATGTGTGACTAATACAACATTCTGACGTTCGTTTCACGCATATATAAAAATATGTAGATTTAATTGATTAATAACGAACATTAAGATATTGGTATCCCGTAAAAATCACAAATCCTATTTAACTAATATTCGTCGGCTTATTGCAAGAAGTCATTAACTGCCAAAAATCATTAACTGCTTTTTTAAAGGTTTGGCCGTATTTTGACATCCTCTACAAAATGCAAAAACTCACTTATTTCTATCTAAATTAGATAAATTAGATAAATTATCTAAATTTTGTAGAGGATGTCAAAATAGGGCCAAACCTTTAAAAAAAGCAGTTAATGATTTTTACGAATATAAATGTGAAAGTTTATGAAGTGGAAGTTTGGATGTGTGCTAGTCAATCACGCAATAACGGCAGATAAACAGATATCTGACAGACGTCAGACAGAAAACAAAGATCGTAATTATTATTAGAAATTCGTTATTGCACCAATATGTGTGTGTGCAAGGGCGTGCTTATTGCAGGAAGAATTCTCTTCCAGCAAACCTTTGGTTTTGAAGACACTGGCGACAGGTAGTGCAAGAAATAATAAATAAATATGAGATATAATAAACTTACATAAGCATAGGGAAATACATTAACGTAGACCTAGAAGAGGGGCGGGGGAGGGGGGATTAGGAGAAAATATGATAGTTTTCGCCGACGAGACAGGGTCGCGGGCACCACCTAATATATGTAATGTATCTTTTACGTCTGCACAGACTTTTTACTTTTGTTTATTTAAAGACTTCTTGTATCGAATCAAAATATAACTTCAAAATGGTTGTACCTTCTACTTGTGTGCATGACGTATATCTGATTTTGTAGACATGGGTTCTTTTTTTTGCTTTAAAAATTAATGAAAGCAGCCCAATTCGAAGTATTCAAGCTCGGGCTCTGAAAATCATCTACTTTCTCGAAAAAAATGTTGGCCATTGGTGCTGAAGGACATAAATTCGCATTTAGGGTTGTCACTAAACTTTTTTACGCCACTTGTAGCTATAATAATAATGGCTATAATAATAATTTTTCAGGCACGGGCTTCTTGCCGTAATTTACTTAATGGCGAAATTATGCGGCGCTGGGAGACTCGAGAGGGCGCTGTGGGGGGACATTTTATTTTTACAGTTCATCTGCAATCAGTTGCAGAGCGTCGCCACCGGGCATCGCTGGCGCTGCAGTCGCTTTAGTTCGTTTCGGGTTGATCTCTATTTGCTCGCGGATTTGCGGCTCGCGGTCACCCGGTAGCAGCCGGTAGAGATCACAAATAATATGAAATTACATAAAAATTTACATACAGGCATATAGATTGCTTCTGACCCCACACTAGTACCTATACCCAATGTTATGGGAACCAGAAACAGCGACATCACAAACATGCAAACATGCACCACCTGGGGTTTTTTTTGAGACCTCTCGCATGGTAGGGAGATGAACTAACCGCTGCGCCACAGAGGTCGTCGGAATAGACGTTTATCTTGTTGTTTGTAAGCTTTTAAATTTGTTATCAGTATTAAAATAATAAAAAAACCCCTTTAACAGACAAATATACCATAAGCTCACGCTTGAACCCCAGAGGGGTAGGCAGAATTCAGAGACTGGCATGTGCCACGATCTTGACAAATCACTGTCGCTTCCTCGACATTAAATTACAAATCTCATAACTTAAATTGTTACTTTCCAGCTAGTCTAATTTAATTTATGATTGCTTAGTACTTACTTATTCAACTATTATTAGTATTCATAGACTCTCTGAAAGAAGAACAATAATATCAGACATATTTTACATAACTTAGAACAACACAATTCTCACAAAAGCTATCCTAGTTCTTGTCGTACTCATCGAAAAACTTTTGGTTTTTGCAAGTATTTGTTAAAAACATTTTTAATCCATTCCAATCCATAAATTTTTTCTATTGATTGAATTTAATTCGGTCTACAATGAAATATTTTGGCAGCCATTGAACGGGGGCCAGAATGGATTAAACGTTGATTCGATACGCATAGTATGTTGGCAATCGTTTGTGTAGAGCCTAAATCCTTCTGATCTTATGTGCGGTAAAACAATCAAATCATTTAATCAAAGAAAAAATCAGATTACAGTGAGTCATGAGTACATTAGCCCAAACCTCGCTCATTGGTCTCTTTGTAATTTGCACTACGATCAGGTATTCAAAATGAAATGAATTAAATGAGTTTATTTGTATGAAATACATATTTTTTTTATAATTTTGATGAAATGTTATAAATGTATATAAAATTATTACTTATACTCCATGATCCTCCAATACCAATAGTATTGGAGGATGTTTGAATCCGTTTCTTCTTCTTCTCTTCCCCCTTGATTTTATTAATAAATAAGTTTAGTTGTAATATCTTTACTATTTTCTCTTGTCTGCTCAAAAAGTAAATCTGATCTTTCGCTATAACTGTCGTTGCGTTAATTTCAACTAGCAGAGTGAGATCCGTCGCCCTCCATCTTCCTTCTTGAATAAGTCTGGTAATGGAGCCGTTAAAAAAGCTTGGTATAAAACCTACGCTTGATCATCCTGGGTGGAAATGGGTGGCATCATAAAAAAAATAAGGAATGGCACTTACCTTGCTCCTTCACCATTTTATAAAACATTGTTGATGTTATTATGGGAAAACATTGACTTCCTAAACAATAACAATAACTTTTTACTCATGCTTACAACAAAAATTCTTTATGTTTATTCCGGATTAGCTTATGATACATTTAACTACCAATTTTCGTCCAAGTAGGATCCGGGAAAACATTAAACCAGGATATATATTTAAAACTGTTTAGTAATTTAAGTAACTCAATGAGTTGCGTTATGACCTTGAAAATAACATTTATAAAACCATTGTTACGTTACGTCGATCGGTCCACCAACATTTCTACAGATAAAAATATGAAGTGCTCACGAAAGTTTTTGTTCCAAAATCTGTTTCTTTCTTCAATAAATCAAATATTCGTATCTCATTGGTTAATGCGCGCGGCTAGATATAAACAAAACAATAAGCGCAAACGGTCCGCTTCATAGGGTAGGGCAGAGGCCATTCAAGGTCACGCGTGTTAACCAATGGGCGCAAAAAGACGATTTTGTTTAGAAGCCCGTTTCGTGAAATTGAGTTCAGTTAGGTAGGATTATGTCAGACCGTTTTTGAGCAGCTACAAGCTTCAGGATTTGTGCGGTTTAGTTCCCCAATCTCAAATCACAAACCACTTTTAAATTAGTAGGTATTCTTACTGACAGCAATCGTTGACTCATACATGCACCATTTCACCGACAGCGCCCGAATCGATCCCTCTGCATACAAACAAGTGAGATTAATTTAGTGTTTTGTACTCTTGCGTGTTCTGTAGGACAGCTGACGTAATCCCGCAGTTGACGGTTCCCTCGCGGGAGTTTCACAATGATAAAATACTACTTGGCCGGTCGGAATGTAGAACAAGCGCAAAAATGCAATAAAATAACTCATACTTCGACATTCATGGAGGAAATCCAATCAATCCATCATGGAAAACTGTTCTGGTTTCCGGGAATATCTTCTCAATTGTGTTCCATTGTAATAAATATTTTGCGGAAAGCGTTGTCAAAGCCATTCCGGGCTACTTGGCTCTCGTAACACTCGGAACATGTGGCGTGCCGGGTGGTGCCCGGTGAACAACGATTCGCTACAACTATAACTTTAGGAAACTTTACCAGATTTTAATCAAAGTGCAGTGTTCCCGATGCTCCCGATTATAAAGTGTAATGGCTCCGATGAGCGTTATCTACTATATGTTATATTTCTATATTTACGTGTTATATTTATAAGCAGCCACTATACGTCCCACTATAGGGCAAAGGCCTTCTCTCAAAGAGAGAGTATGGGCTTAATCACAACGCGTGCCCACAACGGACTGGCAATTCCAAGCGCTGAGTTATGTGAATAGCTCAGACATTCAGCTTTCCTCACGATGTTTTCCTTCACAATTAGTGAGTGACATTACTGCTATAACTTGCTATAACTACACAATAACAAATTTTTTTAACTTAGGAAGGAAAGTCATAGGTACATGCCTGCACTCGGAATCGAACCTAGTCTCCCACTTCCGAGTACATTGTTGTACCCACTGGGCTACGCAGCTCCGGGATTTTTATTTTCTCTAAGTTAATAGTGAAAGACTAGCTGTTGCCCGCAACTACGTCCGCGTGGGCTTTAGTTGAGTAAAGAGGTTGCAAATAAGATAGGGATACTTTTAGCGCATGCGAAAGAGCTTTCATACTAACTTCGCAACCCCCTCTTACCCCCTTAAGGGATGATTTTCGAAAAACTATTTTACAAGTTTTTCATGACTTTCAATGAAGGACCTTCATATTGAACCTCATTCGAATAACTTCAAAAACGGCAAAGTTTCATACTAAGTTTGCACCCCCCTTTTTTCCCCTTAAGGGATGATTTTTAAAAAACTATTTTACACGTGTTTCATATTTTTAAATGAAGAACCTTCGTACCAGATTTCATTCGAATAACTTCAAAAACCACAAAGTTTCATACTACCCCCATTTTACCCCCTTAGGGGATGAATTTTCAAAAATCATTTCTTAGTGCTCCCTTACGTTACAAAAGAAACCTCTGTGCAAAATTTAAAGTTTCTAACCCCTATAGTTTAGGCCCTGCGTTAATATGTCAGTCAGTCAGTCAGTCAGCAATCACATCACACTATCACACTAATATTATAAACGTGAAAGTTTGTGTGTGTGTGTTTATATGTTTGTCAGTCTTTAGCGCTGAAACGGCTGGACGGATTTTAATAAAATTTGGTATGGAGTTAGCCGATACCCTGGATTAAAACATAGGCTACGTTTTACCGCGGGGAAATATCTTATTCCTACGGGAAAATCGATGAACCGCGGGTAACACCGCGGGGCACAGCTAGTAAACAATAAAAAAAGAATGCGACGAGTTGAAATCCTTCTCTTTTTTTGAAGTCGGGTAAAAAGTGGATAGCTGGCGCTACTCACCGATCGCACATTAATCAAATGAGAGCCTCGCAGTGACATTGGCAGTTGGGGTACTACGGGTTCTGAACGTTGGTCAAGGAATTACTTGACTGACCCGGCACGTGGTACTTCCCTGAGTGTCTCCAAACGAGCTATCTCAAGCAATGTCAAGCGTTGCAATAAGTTTTTCAAAGTCCCATCGTGCCCAATTGCGGCTTTCAACAAACATTTTGAAAGCAATGAAGACTGCTAGAAAATCAGTATATAGTCTCAGAAGACGAGCTGCCATACTGCGCTGTGAGATCTGTTTGCACAGTAAACAGTTTTATTTATACTTCATTACGAGTTCCTAGCGTGTGAGGAAGCAGCGCGCGATGAGAGATCCCGGTTCAATTTGAAATGAAATGATTGTTTGCGCGGCGGCGGCGGCGGCGGCGGCGGGTGTGAGTTGCCACTTACCAAGTTTGGTACAATAGCGCCCGAAGCGTCGCACCTTGCGCCCGCTGTGCTGTGCTATTCATCAAACGCGCGCCGCTCGGCCCACATCGCACTGATGGACTAATGAAACTCCTGTAGCATGATCTACGAAAGTTCTGCGTTTTTGTTGGGGCTACGTGTACAAAAAGGAACTCTTATTTTAAGGTTGGTTCGTCAGTGTAATGCAGGTAATTCATATCTAATATAGAAACATACATAAGCTCACGCCTCTTTCCCAGAGGCTTAGGCAGAGACCAGGGACTGCCACTTGCCTCGATCCTGAGAGGTCACTTTCACTTATTCAGTATAATTAAATTAATATCCTAATATCAACAAAAAAAACCACTGCTTCTAAGTTCGTATATTATTTTGTCGACGAACTATGAACTACAATGCCCTTTTCCCGACACTTTTCCGTTTTTCTTTTTGAGGTACGGAACCCAAAAAAGTAATTTATTGTATATTGATTTATACGTTAACGTATTGGTGGTGTTAGCGCGGTCGGTAGAGCGCCTGCCTCACATTCAAGACTTAGTGGGTTCGAACCTAAGTACTTACCAGAAAACACAGTTTACAATAATTGTGAATTTGTAGAAGCAATATTTTGAAGAAAAACATCGTGAGGAAACCTGACCGTTTGAGGTGTTCTCATATCTCAGCGCATGAAATCACTGATCCGCGGTGACACCCTTGATGATTAAGCTGGGATATATGTAAAGGCTGTGTTGAAGACTCCTTGGAACCATATTATCAAGGAACTTCTTGTAGGCATCGGCAAAAACAGGGTTACGAAGCATTTGTCTCTCCAAACTGTAAAAGCGTGATAGAGCTTGCGGGTAGCTATCGGGAACTGACCCAATTGCGTCACGCCAAGGAAGCCCTACCTCGTATCTACCTGATGGCAGACGTTTAGTAGTAGAGTCTAGAATTTCTAAAGCACGTAGATCCTGTTTGCTGTGTAATGTTTCATGCTTAGATATGCCTAAAGAATCCAGTTTATAATGTTCCTTTACTAAGAATTCCAAATTTTCATCTTCCGTTCCAATAGAACCTTGTAACACACAGTGATTGATACATACGGTAGGTTTAATTTGGCTTGGCACCTCTCCGTACAATGTCCAGCCTAATAAAGTATGGCAAGCTACAGGCTCGTTGCCTTTACCACTGCGTACGACTCGGCTTATCGAAATATGCCAGTGTTGAGCACCTATGAGTACAGTTGGCGTGGCCTTAGGATGCAGCAGAACATCGGTCAAATCGGTCAGGTGACTATAAGAGGCTATTTGTTCTTTAGAAAGAGTCTGTGTATGTAAATTGAGTGACTTTATAGCCCTAGCACGCTTCACAGGATAAATATCGGACGAGTGTTTGCCTTTTATATGAAAATTGACAAGTGAAACCTTACTTTTCTTTTGTAGACCACCTATACCTTCAATTACAATGTATTTATCAGGCCCTGATAAGCCAACACGATCGGCTACCGTAGAGTCAATCAGTGTCGCAGTACTACCGTCGTCCAGCAGTGCGTAGGTATCATAGGACCCGGCGGGTCCGTAGACAGTGATAGGAACTACCTTTAAAATTGTACTGAACTCTGAGGACGGCTGATACGTTACGCCATGTTCGACGGGCGGTTGAAGAGCTGAATCTCGTTGAAGTCCTGTGTTGGAAACGAGGAGCCTTTCTTCAACTGGGGCGGCAGCAGTCGACGTGCGATGAGAAACTTCATCATTTGGAGCCACAGCAGTATCACCAATTGTGTTGTTAAAACGTTGTGTATTAGGTGACTGCGGAGACGTAAACGTGTCCTGCCTACCATGTAAAAGAGGATGATAGCGGAATGTGCACCCGTCAATCCCGCAAGGATTCACCTTGCACGATTTCCATTGCTGCGAGTTTCGACGTAAACATTTATAGCAAACTTTATTTTCCCGCAACCAGCGCCATCTATCGTTGACGGACAAAGTTTTAATAATATTACACGACTTTATGTTGTGATCTTTTTTGCAATACACGCATTGAAGTTTTGGATTAGGACTTTTGGTAACGTTTACGGCGTGTATATTTTCACGCTTAAGTTGCAGTGGGACATCTAGAGTCAAAGCAAATTTTACCTGTCGTTCGTGTTCACTAGTCAGGAAAGGACATCGCCCATTTTGGGCCTGATGTTACAAGGTTGAATTAAGTACAAAAAAAAAACCTAAATTTTTTATACGTAACTTAAAAAAATTTAGACAATTTTTTTCCCATTTGGCCATTGCTGAGTGACTTGAAACTTGGGATCTGAAAGTTTTAATGAATGGTTGAAGTGCTGACCAATTTTCAGAGCTGTAACGTCAGGTCCAAGCTTGTATGGGAAATGGGTACGTCCTTTGAAAGCATTTCTAGTTTCGAACATGGAAATTGTAAACTAGCAACGTCGGACGCGTAGTCAGTCCATCTCATTTTCATGTTCGCATTCAATTTTCCTAGCACGCTATGGAACAGTTCGGGTGAGTGCAAATATTCTTTCTGGTTGAGTAAGTTTATCGTAGAAAGACAATTGCGTACCTTGTTTGCTATGGTACTTAGCTCTCTAAAGGAAAGGGTGAATTTGGTTAAATAAAATATAATAACAGAAAACGAGAACAAAAGTAGGTGATTATGAGGTGACAAAACAGAAAATTACTACGATGAGTGACATGCGATAAAAGTCATAAAAGCAAAAATATAAAACACAAAAATATGGTTCCAAGGAGTCTTCAACAGGCTGCATTATTACTATTATTCATAAATACATCCCATAGCAAATAGTAAATTAATTTACGTAATAAATATCTGCCTCATTCAAAGATAAAGACTTTTCACAAAAACAGTGCCGCGCGATTGTTTTCAGAATCATAATTCTGTTTTCAGTTTCATCATAAATCAGAGTCTTAAAAGGCTCCTACAGCCGTTTCATTGTTCGAAAAGGGAGCTGACTCGGAGTAATTTAATCCGCGAAAGTGTATTACGGACAGAGCAATGGATAACACGGCAACACACTGCTGCAATAGCGGACTCGCGTTCTAAATAGCTACTCGTAGCCGTCGCGGTGGAAGATACATGAATCATTGGGATGTAGTGTACATAGTTGATGTGCATACGCGGGCAACCGAATGATGATAAAAGAGTGGGGCTAAACGTTCGACTGAGCTCAGATGCGACGCGGCGTGCCGGCAGCCGTCATTCGGCAATGCGCGAGCCATTAATGAGATTCGGTAACTTGAACATTTTGTCGGCAAGCGCCGGTGCGTCCGCAGCGGAACTTTGCGCCCATACATTTTCCGGCAATCGAATGGCGCGCTGGGCGCCGCGCGGGGCGGGGGCGGGGGCGGGGGCCGCGGGCGGCGGCGGGCCTAATTGGGGCGGCCGCATGGCTTGGACAGTTTAGATTTAATGACACCGCCGATGTGTTGCCGATATCCTCCGAATTTCCCTCCAGCGAATTAGTTTTGCCCCCATTTGTTTGTCCCCGTTCCACGTGCACCAACTTACTTTACAACATAAACAGTAACCATGCAAGACTGATTGCGGAAAACTGTGATTGAAATGTTTTTCAGTAAAATGTGGCTGGACAACGGTCGCTGGTTGTGCGGTAAAAATAAATGGCCCGCAAAATCCGGCCGCTTCCGAGCTAACCCGATTAGCGCCGATCAGGCGAGCGCAGCCGACGGACGTAAGTAGTTAATTAGGTGCTTGAGATAAGCTACATGAGCATGTGTATGTGTGTACGTGTGTGTGCGAACCGCCGTCACCGGTGGCAATGACGTGAACATGCCGCCATAAGCTTTGCCGTGTGTTTTACATCGACCCTCGATAAAACGGGCGATAAAAACGAGCATTTGTTGGCAAACGTTGAAATGACCAACAAACACTGTTACGGCCTTACATTTTTTGCTCAAAGAGAGGCCAAGGGCCGGGCAGGGGTGGCGGGGGCGGCGAGGAGGAACTTATTGAATAAATAAATAACCCTAATGGAGGTGGATAACAAAGTAAATAACTCCATTTCGGAAGTAACGGAGATTGATTAATTTTTGGAATAAATCTAAATAAAAACTAAACTGAGCTCTTTCCAAGAATTTTTTCAGACTCATCGTTGCTTGGCTACACTAATGAGATTCAAAAAAGTTGGTGGAAAAAAGAGTATAATTCCGTTCCAACGAGAGTTAAGAGAAACGCGAGTCATGGTCCGGGGGCGGCAATGAGCTCAGCGGGGAACGGCGGGGGGCGCCTCACGTGGTCCACACATTTGACACAAATGCCGAAAAAAGTTTTGAATACGCTACTTGACTCGTATCAAATTTGACGCGATAAATGGATATTTCCTGTAGTATTTAACGTAAGAAACCGAAATATATTGACTTTGCTAAGTAAATATGCAGGATGGCTGCAAAATTTGCAAATTAAAAAAATATTTTTCTCTTTTAATTCGGAACGGTGAAAACACTATCCGCCATCTTGAAAGCACCTTTGGTTTGTAAACAAACATCTGTCAGTCGTGCGTGCGTACGTTCTATTGTGATTTAGGTTGGATTTAGTGTTTTTGCAAAAACTCTTCTTGAAAGACTTCCTTGAAAAAAGAGTCAAGTAGCGGATTCAAAAGAAGCATACTGTACTACGGCGTAGCACATACACAGCTACGGCGTAGCCATTCCCATTGCTACGCAGCTACACAACGCTTTTACAGAAATACTATTAGAGCCGGTTTCTGACTTGAGAATTTACAGTAAATACTCAAGTATTTGATTAAGTTAAGTTTAGTTGAAATTCCATTAAAATATTAATGTAAAAAAAAATTACTTCGCTGACAATTTAATTACTTTTATGTTAAAATTGTATAATAAATAAATATTATGCAACATTCCAACATTATCATGTATTTTATCAGGTAAAAGGTTGAGTTCGTTTATTGAAATATATTTTTGGTGAGGTTACACAAGTTTTTATTTAAAATTGTTTGTCTATTGAAATGCACAGTGGCTGACACGATCTATATGATGAAATTACCATAAAACTCAAAGTGATTTTTTATTCAATTCGTTCTACCTGTAACTATTAAGCATCATTATTGATTAAAAAAAAGTACTGACGGACTTATCAACAGAGATCCGAAACTAATAAAGCTGGATAAGATAAACTATGAAAAGATAAACTGAACTTTCTTTATAAACTTTCACAAGCAAATAAGAAATATTTATCAATCAATTTACGAATTAAGCAGTTCGAAAGTACTCGACATATATACATTTTTAAAGTGATCTGTATTTCGGAAGAAACCATGACAGAAACCTTTATTACTTTGCTTTACAGTACAAGCCACAATTTAACCATAACTGATAAAAAGTTAGCATGTTTTTTAGTCTTGTTCGTAGACGTCTAGTCTAAAATCATACAAGTTCAGTAGCAGTATGCGGTTCACAAAGGCAACGGGGAGTTGAACGTCTTCAAGTATTGTATTGTATTTTTTACTGCGGAAATATACTGTGAATACGGGGATTGCTTAGAGCAGCGGTTCTCTAACTTTTTTGGTGAGGAACCATATACCAACCAACCATATTGAAAAGTAAAATACTTGACGGAAACCTACAATAAAACAATTGATTTAAAAAACAAATTCTTTATTAATAAGCATAATAAAAGTAAAGTAGAGCCAGTCGCGGGGAGTTGCTGAAAAGGAAAACGGCTCAGTAGTTCCGCGCAATGAAGATATAACCGATTTATAAGTTATGAAAAAAAAATGCGTTATTTATTCAATAAATCGAAATATGGGTGAATATACGGTATTTGATTTTTTTGTGTCCCAGAAGGAAATGTAATCTGTTCCATTCAATATTGATAATTTATCTATTTGACACAATTTTTAAATGTTTAATGATGAGGGCCACAAGATTTGAAGACACAATAAACATTGCATTGTGCAAATATACAATTTCGTAACTATAAAATACAAAAACATAGACTTGCCAGAGGAAATACACCAACGACTGGCAGAAACACGCTTTCCTACAGTGAATCGCAAATTGACGCTACATTATAGGAATTTTGCTCAACGTCATTAGCTTGTTTCTAACTTAACACTATTGTATGCGCGTAGTTCATGGACAAAAACATACCTTTGCGGTTTTAAGTCAAATTTTACTTCTTTGAGTTTCGCCAGATGAAGTGACATTATTGTAACGTGACATGAAAGTAAGTTATTTTTCTTTATATTAACAAATTTTTTTACTGTATATTTTGATGAAATATGTTTCGATGTTTATAAAAGCGTATGATCATATTTAAAAAAACATAATGGCATACGTATTTAAAAATATCTCGCCATAAAATCATTATAATCTAGAAATGGGGAGGCCAGAGGAGTATACATTTAGAACTATTTTTAACAATTATGTCTTAAATTAAACAATTATTGTGAATAGACTATGTGGGCCAAATAAAAGACCATATTCTTTAATGCTTAAGCATACGGACGCAATAATATAATAAGTTTAACATAATATTTGTCCATGGACCATAGAAATTCAAATAGCGTATATTGACCCATATGTCATGTTTCATTTATTTTGTTTTAAGACAGCTTTCTTTATTTTTTTTATGAATAAAATGTTTTTATGAATAATTTCATTTAAAGGGTATTACATTGTTTAATAAACACAATATATTTTATTAAGCTAGCATTCTTTAAGTGACCCGGATGCATTGCTCTCGAGTTGGCCAAGCCTTTAAAGGCAGGCCCTGGGATGTTGATGGGAATTCCCTAAAATTAAATTTTTTTTACACAAATAATTGACTTGCACAAACTAGGATACCCTGTGTATGGTAACCAGGCGAGGAACTAACCATCTTTGTTAATACAAATCCATTTATTTTTATTAAACACAGGATTCTAACATGGAACAAACTTGAGTATTTGTAAAGTTAACTTGATGAGAGGTCCAGATATTGTGGTCTTATGTTGACCAAACCTACAAAGATTGCTTGTATTTGTAAAGGAAAACAGTTGTGATTATAGTAGAAAAAACTTACAGTATTTTTGAACTAAAACTTTCGTAAGCACAACACATTGTAAAACAACAACACATTGGTCGGACACGTCCGATAAAACAACACCCGTATGTTGATCCGGACTAAATGTTTACAAACTTACAGTATTTTGGTATAATCCGACTGGGCCAAAAATTTTACTAAATACTGAAATAATGGGACTTTTGAAGATGGTACGAAGTTTCTATTTGCACGTAAAAATTATGCTGAATTTTAATCAAGAAATTTTTTCTCTGATTTACTTACTGCGATGGTTCAGCGACCCGAAGTGAGTCTTTTCCTCCGACACAAGAAGACGCCACTCATCTCTGACCTGCGCGGTGTCATACTAGTCACTCGCTATTCTGATTTACTACGACTAAAATGTCGAATTTTTAATTTAAATTCTTTATCTGCTTTTATTAAATTAAAAGATAGTCCCAGCTTTCGGTTTATGTTTCTGCAATAAAATAGGCACGTACGAAAATAGGGCTCAGAAAACACTAATGCGCCGGGCAACTGGGCGGCTGGTCGGATCCGACTTATTATGAGGTCACAAAAGGAATGAACACCCGCCGGTCGCGTTTTAAAACAGCATAAGTGTAAAATTCTGTAACTTTGTTATTTCTTGATGAATTTGAGTCATTCAAAAAGTAGTAATACACTTAAATGTTTGTGCTGCATACGCCCTAGTACTTGGAAGTCAAATAATTTGATGTCTGAATGATCCTCATCATCTATTTGTTGGTCCTTTGGTTGTTAAGGCAGCTGCTAATGCTGCGGAGAGGCGACGGCATGCCACATAATTTATTTAGCAATTTAAATGTGTCGTAGCCGTCACTCGGAGTAAGCGGCAGACGGCGCGACGAGCGGCCGCGAGATAAGCGCGCGTGAATATTCATACGCGCGGTGCGCTTAGCGCCTGAGTGCGCCGCGTCCGCGTCCGCGCCGCGCCAGAGGGTCGGCGCGACGGCGCGCCTCAGAGGGCGGCTCGACTTCAGTGCAACTGGTCAGAGGTTCGGCTCAATTCAAATGTGCCTTAGTAAGCTACACACACATGCCCGCTCAGCACCAACTAATTCGGCGGCGAAATAACAATTAATTTCGAATATCTCTATGTTCACATGGCTTTCAATTTCATTATACGCATCGTTGACTCAAGTCTCCATATGCAACGAAGTAGAAAGTAGAACTTCTGTATCTTATTTTTGTTCATCTTCGCCCTGAGCCGCTCGCTGCACTTGTGGAGGCAGGATTAGAGCCTAAATTATGTATACAAACTGTGTCGAGAATAGAGCCAATGCACACAAATTTACGGCACTTTTATTAGATATCACGGTATTTGGGCCGTAGATCAATCCATAATCGGGTTCAAGCCGGGATGAAGTTGGTCGTAGCGGAGCGTGGCTCCGCGCGCCCCGCCGACGTGTTCAAACAGATTCGCTTTAAAATTAATTTATTATCTCGACTGCACTGTGTTGAGCCCAGACGGAGCTCAACCAAAAGCGAGTTTGTTTGAAACATGGCCTGAACTTAAGAATACAACGACATTGCAGCTCATAAATACGTTATTTTTTTAATAACAGAAAGTAAAGAAAGCGGTGGTGGCGTAGTGGGGTTGACCCTTGCTTCTCGATCATGAGGGTCTGGGTTCGAACCACGCATGTACCAATGACTTTTAGTTACGTACATTTGTTTGTACAGCAACACCATTCGCTGATAAATTGTGCCCGGATAACGGCGACAGGCTTGCCACTTGTCACGTTTGGGACCTAATAAACTCGGCAAAACGTGGGTCCAGTTCTAGAGACTGGTGCCTCTGCCTACCCCTTCGGGGATAACGGGCGTGAGTTTATTATATTATTATATATTTTATTAACAGAAAGTGTAACCCGACTAATAGGTAGGTAAGAATGTTTCAGCAACTTTCTTTATTACCTGACCTCGGCATGGTCGAAAATGAGGGTAATATGTTAAAAATTTAAAATTTTCAGCCACCGGACGACTGAGCATTATAAAGTAAAAAAAACAAAGGAATTTATTTCCATAAAGGTTACATAAAAGAAATCAGCGCGCGCCCCACTAGGCGGATTATGAGGATCTAAATTGAACATTATTGCGAGGTACCTAGGTTGCGTTCCGCCTCTACAATAGTTCAGCAGTCGAATTAATAAAATAGATGGATAGATAAAATAATTCTTTATTGTATGTTTGTACAAAAGGAATTACACACGAAATATTTGTTTTTTTATTTCATTCTTTATGCAACTTCATAGAGACAGGGCACAGCCGCTGCTGCGGTCGCTCATTTATAGGCTTTTTCTTCTTTCAGTTCGCCTCCACTACTAGAGGTGGCCAACGGCTCTGTATATTTCTCTCTTCTTTTTGCCAAGCGACATAGATATTCAACGCTGGCGACTCCAGTGCCTTCTCTGACGTTACGGAGCCATGATTTTCTTTTTCTACCAGCGCGTCTCGTCTCCTTATTTATATTAGTAAATACTATTTTATACTACTGTAAAAGCTGGTTATAATATTTTTGCTTATGTTTTATTAAACTGCCTCGTTCATCTACCCCTCAAGGCGCTTGACTACCAAAACAGAGGTAGTGGTTTCGATTCCCACTTGGGGCCACCGTAAATTTGTACAAATGGCCTTAGCCTGGGTGTTTTCCCATAAATGTTCTTCTTCTTCTTCTTCCTAGATTAGAACCAGTTCAAATGATATAAAAAGTGATAAAGAAATTAAACAACTATACATCTTACTGTGCAGACTTTCTGGTTGACTGCTGGATGACTGCATTGTTCTGTACACAGCTGCATGGTGATGGTTGTAATTATGCAGACACGCCACGCCGCGGCCGCGTAATGTCGAGATAAAAGTTGCATCCGGCGGGCGGCCGTGGCTGCCAGCTGCGTACCGAAGTATATATCTTACAGCATTACGTTTAAATTACAGCACATTTTGCATGGTTTTACTTGAGAAAGCGCGTGTTTTTAGTGCGGCACGGCGCTCGCTGCGACGCATCGTATGCATAGAGACGCCGAGATTATGCGCGAGCCTGTCGGGCCGCGCCGCCCTGCTGAGAGCATACAATGTAAAGTATGAAATACATGAGCTAATAGGTTTATTAGGGGAATAGAGATGATTATTTGGTAAAATACATGGTGGTAGTGATATTTGGGAGATGCGCGTCGGCCTAGCCGAACCCTAACAAACGCTTTGGTTTTGGTTCTATGAATTATTATTCCGGCTATAAAATTAACTTTTCAACTTCGTAAGCGCACAAATTTCAAGTTTTATTTGTTCATCATCATCATCATCAACCCATTATGTCCCCACCGAGGGGCACGGGTCTCTTCCATGAGGAAGGTATAGGCCATACTCCACCACGGGGGCCAAGTCCGGATTGGTGGAGGCTTGTAAGACTAGTGGCTGGTCTTAGTGTCAGAAGTTTTCAAGCCGCCCTAAGGCCTCTGACTTGGCTTAACGATTGCCATCAATCGACGGCAGCCGGCACCAACAGCTTAACGTGCCTTGCGAAGCACGGAATCGCTCGGAAAAATGCCACTAGCGTTAGTCATAGACGGTGACCCATCCATGGACTGAACGCGCCGTATGTTGCTTAACCTTAGTGATCGTTTAAGATCACTCATTTATTTGTTAAAGTTGCAAATTTATTACTGCAAGTTTTTTGTCCACTGGACATTAGTCCATTAGTGGATGTGGGCAAAGAACATCATCATCATCATAATCAGGCTAATGATGATGACGATGTTCTTTGTCTGCAACAAAATAAATAAGATAGCGAAAAGTCCACATAATCAAGGTTTCATCTTGTCGATTATTAAGCATGTCACTTATCAATCTGTTGAGTTACCTTGAAAAGAACAATTAATAAAATTAAAGCACAATTAAATAAATATGTAACAATGTGACTGCTTTTGAGGAAATCAATCTGAGGATAATACATGACATAACCAAATTACCGACATATATTATATCTTTTGAATATTCTGTACCAAGAGACTGGTTGAAAAAATTTTACACTCAAATCACAAGTTTTATTATTTTCAACAATAATTTTGAAAATAAGAAAACTTTTCCTTATCGAAAACAAAATAAAATGGAAAAAAATGAATCGATAAACTAATATAAAAAATGTATTAAAAAACACATTCATTTTTGTAGAAATCTTTTTTACAATCTCAAAAAATGTTACGTGAGCGAGACAGCAGAAATATTAAGGTTTGATGTTAAGTGATACAACATCAAATTTAAATATTTACTTTACGTATCGTGTACTTGTAGGTAAACATTGAAGTTATAGTTGCTACCTTAAATAATAATGAGCGCACTGCTGAGCGCGCGAGATCGTAATGATACGCTATTTGTAATTTACTACTTCACGATTCAATGACGCGTGCTGCAAATGCAGGCTCACAATACCGGCGATGAACAAGAGCAGATCCCGCGTGACCTTATTGCACAGTAGTAATTTGGATCGGAATTGGGAGGCGTGGGGCAGCCTTACGTGACACACGCACAGGAAACACGAGGACGCGAAATAGACGCGACGGTGCGCGGTGACGGGACTTTAAAGTCGGTGATGGCGTCTCAGAGGAGTTCGTTAACACACTCTGTGACACGATAAGTATATATTAGATGAATTGGAAAGAAGACTCATCTTTTGAGAGTACGGACGTTCACCGCACGTCCTCTTTGAGTGTCCAACGCCTTAGCCGGCAGCGCCGAGAGAGACGGCGCGCCGCGTGGCGGCCAGGACACTGGAACGGTGTGGACGCGCCTAGTGCTTCATGTACAGCAGTTAGATTGTGAACTCTGACTTTTAATTAGGTGGACTAAACTGACAGTTGGTGGGTTGCCACGTAAGGGAAAATTAAAAATAGTGTTGTGCTCAGAGTGATCGAATAATAAATATTTTCATTCAATCGTTCGTTCATTCAATTGCAGACTGGTGTATGTAATGTAACTCGCTCGCCCGGCCCTGAGTGGTTTAAGATTTAGTTTTGGTAATTCTTTAACCATATTCCTAAACCTTTAATTTTTTTTAATTTTGTTAAAAATGTTTAAAAAAAAATTGTTAAATCTGAGGCTAGATAAGTTTAAAACGTCGTCTGGTTATGTAAGCCTGTTTACATTTTCCTGATCTCACGTGTGTGTATGCTTTGGGTGACATTCTAGATCTACTCTATTAAGCTCTCTTAATATTCTTATATCTTATCTGATCTCTCTCTGTATGTCATATTGATTGTTTGTTACCTGTTTTACACTCCAATAAACAAATTAAATTACATTATAAACTCTACGTACGCACACGAATTACTAAGCTGAAATGGAGACGGGCGGGACATTTGGTGATCGAATAATAAATATTTTCATTCAATCGTTCGTTCATTCAATTGCAGACTGGTGTATGTAATGTAACTCGCTCGCCCGGCCCTGAGTGGTTTAAGATTTAGTTTTGGTAATTCTTTAACCATATTCCTAAACCTTTAATTTTTTTTAATTTTGTTAAAAATGTTTAAAAAAAATTTGTTAAATCTGAGGCTAGATAAGTTTAAAACGTCGTCTGGTTATGTAAGCCTGTTTACATTTTCCTGATCTCACGTGTGTGTATGCTTTGGGTGACATTCTAGATCTACTCTATTAAGCTCTCTTAATATTCTTATATCTTATCTGATCTCTCTCTGTATGTCATATTGATTGTTTGTTACCTGTTTTACACTCCAATAAACAAATTAAATTACATTATAAACTCTACGTACGCACACGAATTACTAAGCTGAAATGGAGACGGGCGGGACATTTGGTTAGGCGGGAAGACGGCCGGTGGACTAAGGAAGCCACTGAGTGGTGGCCAAGAACGGGTCGACGGTCGGTGGGCAGACCACCAGCCCGATGGGCCGACGACATTGTGAAAGCGGCTGGGAGACACTGGACCGGATGGGTTGGCGTGAAAGAGAAGAGTCCTATGCCCAACAGTGGGCTCTGTTTACGGGCTGATTAGATAGAATAAACTGTAAAATTAAATGTTACTTAAGTTAGAGGATTTCGTGAAAAAATTATACATTTAATTATAACTTAACAACATGATAGACATACCATATTCATTCCTTTCTGTTTTGGAATAGCAAAAAATAAAATAAAAACTAGATTTAAAATGTAATCACTTTTAAAGTCTTAGGACTAATTGCACCTCGATTTTGAAATGCGTTAGCGCTTTGTATTGTCAAACTATACAAAGACTTCACATTAAAATAAAATAAGCAACTAAACACGTTTAAAGATTTTGGTGCAAGCTTCGTTTTGCTTAGCTAATAAATTTATTGAAATGGAAAATCAAATAGATAATCTGAAAAAAAAAACAAAAAATTAAATACTGAACAAAAACATGTGGTCGATACAATAATGAAAGCTGTAATTCTACATTGAGAAAACAGCTTTCTCCTTTTTCCTAGAAGGCACATGTGGATTATTGTCTAAGTCGCATATTATGTCGTTAGATTCACTGGCTATTAGGTTTATAAATTTATTTATTGTTTTTAACTTGTGATGAGGAACCCAGCCATGATACTATTGTATTGATCCTTCAAGATATAATGAAAAATAAAGTATGTTTTGAAGGCAAAACTTTATTATTCAAGCGTTAAAGGCTGAGGTGTTACAATGTGACCAATAGATACCTACTATATAAAGAAGATACTGTACATAGTAGACACGACACAATATGGTATACGAATCTATCACTAGCCAAAATATTATTTGTTGAAAACGGTTAACTACAGAGTTATCATCTAAACCTTATGAAAAAAAAGTGGATATTATATGTCTAGTCGGGTTGTCATCTCGTTACTTAAACGAAATATTTCCTAAAGTTTGTGGGTTTTTCAGATGTAGGTATGTTTGTTTAATTGGTAGGTATTTAATGATTAAGATTAAGTTAAATTATTTCCCCAAATAAAGGAAATAAAATTGAAGAGTGAATGATTGAATGAAATCGAACATTCAATGAACACATCAAGTCACATCACTACGATCTTGCTCTGGCAACATTTTAAAAAAATAAGAGCTTTTTGAACTGTCAATTTAGTCCACCTAATTAAAAATCAAGGGTTACTGGAAGTAAATACTTTCTTCTTAATTTTTGTAATTATGTATCTAGAAAAATGATGTCCGATTCTGAACTTAAGTTTCGATTGATATCTAGATCCCTAGTATGTAAATGATAATCGCTGGAGATGCTGAGGTGACTTCTCAACACGCTGTGTTGGAGAGTATAGAGTTGACCAAGAGCTGCTGAGCCGACGTCGCCAGCTGATAAAGTGGCCTTGAACCAGTTTAAGGAAATCGTGAGCTCGCTCTCATATTCCTCGTCTAGATAGATAGATAGAATATTCTTTATTGTACACGTTTTACAGATTTTGTATAAATTGAAGACAATTGGCGGTCTACCCCTGCCGTTGTCAGTTTATTCAAAACTATGAAGTCAATCTACGAAGTCAAATGTCAGTGAGTTAAACTATTAATTAAAATTTATTACTAATTCGTATTCGTTTCGAATCGCTCGTAGCCTGGGCTGCCTGAGTGATCTTGAACGATCACTAAGGTTAAGCAACATACGGCGCATATGACTAACGCTATTGGCATTTTTTCCGAGCGATTCCGTGCTTCGCAAGATACGTTAAGCAGTTGGTGCCGGCTGCCGTCGATAGATGGCAGTCGTTAAGCCAAGTCAGAGGCCTTTAGGGGCGGCTTGAAAACTTCTGACAATAAGACCAGCCACTAGTCTTACAAGCCTCCACCAATTCGGACTTGGCCCCCGTGGTGAAGTATGGCCTATACCTTCCTCAGGGAAGAGACCCGTGCCCCTCGGTGGGGACATAATGGGTTGATGATGACTAATTCGTATATTAGCTCAGTGTTACAAAATATTCATACTGTATAGACGAACATAATGTTCGCCAATATTCTAGGATAATAGAGATGATCTGTTCTCAGACAGAATTATCATAATTTACAACAGTTCATAATTCGTAATCGGCTTATTACTATCTATTCCTAGAATTAGTTCTGTGGGTGCAGCCAAAAGCCGGTCCGGAATATTGATATCGATTAAAGGCCAGTGTAGTACTATTGCATAAATCCTCATTGGTGGTCCTGATTCACAGTGTGGTAATTGGCAACGAGTTCAATCAATACAAAGAGAGGCACATCATCAGATGAAAACTAAGTTAGGTACATAGGGGATACGATCATTCGTTCTCATAGATCAAAGCATATGCTTATAGTACATTATCTCAAGAGCTATTACGCCAATAGTCGTCTCTCCGGCCCCAGCCCTTTGAGTGCACGTGGATAGTCTTCAGGTTGTATGGCGGTATAACTAATGAAGCGATGGCTCTTATCGGGGCTGCTCGGGTGTCTACTCTGGCACGTCGGAGCTGATTGCCGCCGCTCCCCGCCCCCGACCCGCGCCCCGCTCGCCTCGCAGATTGAATTTGCTTCGCGAAAGCTCCGCTGCCGCTAAAAGACACGTCTCCTCTATAGCGGGGGCACTCGCGCTCTCGGCACCTCGGATACTCGACTTGTCAACCCAGCCAAATCGGGGGCGGGGGCCCTACGTGGCAGACCTATCTTCTTACGTGCCATTGGCCATATCATCATCATCATCATCTTCGGCCTATGGTTGTCCACTGCTAGACATAAGCTTCTCCACACTGTGTCCATGCCTCTTTTGTTGTTGAAACTTGAACGAGTTGGTATACGAGGCCTTCAGCTGGACTTTTTCAAGAACTATCTTAGTGGCAGATCGCAGTGCGTGAAGTTGTCTGATGCTCACAGTGATCGTCTACATGTAGAGTACGGTGTTCCACAGGGTAGCGTCCTCGGACCTACCCTCTTCTTAATCAACCTAAATGGACTGTGCAACTTACAGATAACTAACTGTAGTATTTATACATTTGCTGACGACGCGGCCCTCGTATTCAAAGGATCAACCTGGGAAGATACGTATAAAAGTGCTCAATCGGGTTTTAATATATTTACAAAATGGCTCCACAACAACCTCCTGAACTTAAATGTAGGTAAAACTAAGTACATTAAATTTTCAATACGTAATCCGAAAAATTTTACATCTGATCCCAATCTCAAAGCTCATTCAATCAAATGTCTCAACAATTCGTCGTCTGTAGGATGTGCATGCCCCACGTTAGACAGGTTAACTAATATAAAGTATCTAGGCATTGTCCTTGACTCAAACCTGACTTTCAAACTTCATATCTCCTTACTTGCTGGTAGAACCCGTAAGTTAATGACCATTCTTAAAAGATTAAGAGAAGTGGCCGATCTCAAGCTCATAAAGACTATATATTATGCCCTATGCCAATCGGTAATCTCTTACTGTATAGACACATGGGGGGGTGCTGCAAAAACTCATATCCTACCCCTTGAAATTTCCCAAAGAGCTGTGCTAAAAGTGGGATTCTGTCTACCACGGCTTTATCCAACAGAAGCTCTATATCAAACAGCTGAGGTGTTGATGGTTAGGCAAATATATATTCTAAAAGCTTGTCTCAAAATTCATTCCCAACTCTCAAATCTAAATCAAGATAGAAGAAGAAAAGATATTGCTTATAAAATTCCCGCTTTCAAAACATTTTTTGCTAACAGATTTATTTGTTTTCTTGGATACCATCTATATAATAAAATATATCGAGTTCTAGACATACAAAATCTAAATTCATTCAGATGCAAATGTTCAGTTACTAATTATCTACAATCACTCACCTATTATAAAACAGAGGATCTACTCCAGATTTTACGATGACACCAGCTCTCTTAAATTTTCAGTCAAATTATTATTATTATCTTCGATCTCATCTCTTTTCCCATCAGTAGGTGATAATATATTACATGTTAGCAGTACACAAATACCTACATGTACTTATTCATAATTATTATATAGGTACTCAATTACTGAAAAATCAAGACGCGTTTATAAATGTATATATGTACGTATATGTATATATAATATAGTATTATATAATTAAATAGATATATATGTACTTTTATAATATCATATATTTATATTCAATATACTTATTCTAAATTCTGGAAATGTACCTTACTTCTATAGTAACTATTTTTTTTTTTTCGTTGTTCTTAATATATCGATAGCAACGCACGACACTGTCTTTACAATTAATGTTTTTTGGTTACACTTGGGAAACACTGATGTCTGTAACACAGGTTATTACCTAGCACAGGCATCAGAGCAAATTAAATAAAATTATTGTAAGCTACATACATTTTCTGTGAGCTCATTTTATTGATAAGCAGTTGCTTTTATGTTAATTTTATTGTAAAATTACGTGGTGTTGGGTACAAATAAATTTTTCATTTTCATTTTCATTTCTCCCATTGCACGCCTCTGAGCACGGTCCTCGGCTACTCTCATCCAGCTCTTGCCAGCCGCCCCGCGAAGATCATCCCTCCACCGACTCTGAGGACATCCTACACTACGTTTACTGATCCGCCGTCATTTTGGCGATTGGCCATACGAGTATAACGTACAACAATTAAAAGATAATAAGTATGGACATGTAAATCCCCGAATTTTATGATAAATTTTCACCGATGTGTGAAACCGTACAAAATACAAGTATTTGGAGGAAAGAACAACCTGGTATCTCTCTAGATTTGGTTACAATTAGGAGCGACTTACTGATTTTTGGGTGTGGAAGATCTATGTTTTTACTAGAAGTAAGCAAGCCGAGCGACGCGCGACGGCCGGAGCCGCAGCGCGAGCGCCCCCTCGCAGTCACCGACTTAACTAGTCACTTCTCTTATTTCAACGCCGTATTTTTCTTACAATTTGTAACATTCTGTTATTGGAGATATCTTCGCTCTAGAGACAATATTTTACTTTGACCCATCGCAATAACATCGTCGACAGCGGAATTCCCGCACTAGCTGCCGCTGCGCTCGCCGCGCGCCGGCTAGCCTTGTACGACGTTACGTGTAGCTGATACAAAGTTACATTCTTGTTTATTCTATTTATCCCTAACGAGGAACATATTAATATTCTATACGTTGAGAATATTTTTACATCGACCTCCGTAATCAGGCCCATTGCAATTCTCGGCCCGCGGATGATTATATTTACTGTGAAAATGCTAATATTACGGTTGTGTACAGGAATCCACAGCTGAAGATTATTCTTTTTGTTAGTAACTTGGACTTGTGTCTCTCGTAACAATACATACATATACATTAAAAAGGAATATGTATACTTTCTCAATCCACAAATTAAGTATAGTTTAAATAAATACAAATGGTAGATGCAACATTAGAATTTGTAGAAAGTCTGGAGCCTAAACTATATAGATCAGTGATCTGTATTTTAGGTTTTAAGGCCTCCCAGCTCAAAGTATTTGATAAATATTCGTTTTATTTGCTCCAATAAGTGCTCCGAGCTACAGCAGCGCAGTTAAGCCTGTAGCTGCACTTAACAGACTGTATGTTTCCTACTTTGATATCTCGGCTGACGCGACGCGCCGCGTCCGCCTGAACGATGCTAATCTATTACTACGCTCCACCTTATGTGCTCCACCACAATATGATTGCTCTCCCATAATTTTTCAAATTACACGCACATACCTTCACATTTTTATATAGACTTAAAATGTCCATTACATAATAGAGTATTACCAGCAGAACCAGCAAATGTTGTTTTGCTGTATTAATTAGCCTACGACCAATCAAATTATGTTGTATACATACAACAAAAAATCTCAAAAATCGGTGCTGTGTATTCATGACTACAAACGTCTCTGACTTCGTTCGTGTGGTAAAAGGATTACCTTATTACTACTCTAAAAGTCTATTCTAAGATACTGGTGGAACAATTTTTGAAATCGCATAGTACCTACTTTTGGAGATTGTTCCTTACAATTATACACTTCCAAACTTTACTCTTTATAATATTTGCATAGAAGATACAGACTTTAGATAGACTCTTCTACAGAAAGACAAAATAAACATAGTCTAACTACACATACGCAAACAGTAAGCTAGGTACTATTGTTCACAATAATGTAAGTCAGAAATAAATATTTCAGGGTAAATAACAGTCTAAAACGTACCGTTGTTGTTGCGGGTCGAGTTGTAGTAGAAAACAAATACTGGCAAGAAATAAAATAACCTGTGCTGATTTCAATTTTATATATTTTTGATACCTGATACCATAGGCGTACTAAGAACATTCTTGGTACAGTTGACTCTGACTGACAGTCATGGCCGCAAGCGCTTCCACCCTGTGGCCGCTACCATTTGCAGCAACATGGACGCACCGTTTCGTTTTTAGGGTTCCGTACACAAAGGGTATAACGGGGGTCCATTATACTCTCAGTCAGACGTTATAGTCTCAGTAATAGGGCTATTACTGAGACTCCACTGGCCGTCCGTCCGTCCGTTCGTCACCAGGCTGTATCTCATGCACCGTGATAGTTAGATAGTTGAAATTTTCACAGGTGATGTATTTCTGTACCCGCTATTACAACACATATTAAAAAACAGAATAAAATAAATATTTAGGGGGGCTCTCATAGAAAAGACAAGTCTTTTTTGCCATTTTTATAGGTAATGGTACGGAACCCTTCGTTCGTACTTGGCCGGTTTTTAAAGTTTGGTACTCAACCGGTGCCAAAATATTCTGTTAATATGCCTAACGATTCTTTGTATATTCCTCTGGCTTATAAGAACTTAATAGGTAAAATTCAAAATATTTTTTACCAAAATTGCGTGTGCAAAAAAAGCGCAAATTATTGCCTGAGTCGCAGCCTAAATCCTGGCTACATGATTTATTATAGAAACGTGAATAAAATGAAGGTAGGTAGTAGCACATACAATGAACTTAAAAGAAAAACTATGACGGCTAAATAGGCTGTAGAAGTTCCCGAGTGATAGGCGACCAACTTATAAAAGAAAAACTTCGTACAAAATCTATTTAAAATTACTTCATGAAGTTGTAAGTTGTAAGTTGTAAGTGCCTAGAGCTGGTACAAAACCCTCTTTCTACAGAACCCAACACTGCGCGTGGCGCAACACGCATTTGGCCGGTTTTTTTTATTCTATAACTGACTTTGCCATTTATATTTCTTAAAGTTAAAGTTTTAAATTGATGTTGTGTGTTAAAGTTGTTACAATAAATTGACTTCAACCTATCCCATCTCCCTTCTAAGATCGCGCGTAAAAACAAACTGCTAAAAAACAACGCCATTCCCAAGGAACGAGTTAATCTACAAAGAGACAAAGTAAATCGTAATCACAAAGACATAAAAAGAACTTTTAAAGCAAATCAATTAAAAGTTCCCGCTCCTTGTTCCGATACAAAAACAGATTGGAGATTGAAATAAGGAAATCAGAAACAATGCAAAATGGAGCGAGAGACTACAGGCTGTGGGCGAGCGCGGCAAAACAGACCTTGTCGCCGGGCCATAAAGTAGTTAGACGCGGACATAACTTGGCGAGCCTAGCCGCGGGCGGGACACTGCCGCACTGTCTAATTCAATTCATGTCGCCAAAGAATATGCCTCTGCTCTCTGTTCCTAATTTTATAAATATTTAGCACCTAGCTCGCAGGTAGAAGCCTTCGGTAGGTGTCAGATTAGAATAGTATCTGATCAGGATAGAGTGGCGTCAATTACCGTCGCACGTCGCCCCCCGCCCCGCCCCGCGCCAGGCACTTACACCGCGGCAACACATTAATGGAATCCGGAAAACCTTCGACTGAATTATTCATGAACTTATTACTTCTTCGTGCCTTATTGTACCGGCATAAGGGCGGTTTTCCAACGGCTCCGCTGCACCCTTTAAAGTGGCGCCCGTCTGATCGGAGACTGTTCTTTCAACTGCGTAACGTGTTCCTGAATGACTTAAAAATAAGAAAAGTGAGGTTTACTGCGAGCTGCGTGGGAGCACTATTATACAATGTACGCGTTAAGCCATTACCTTAGAATCTGTTCCACACGAGTAAAGTTTGCGTCTATTTCTATTCTCTTAAAAAAAGAGGTTATTTGTTTACTTATCGTATCAGATAGTCGCTGATCCACGCACCGTCGCGCCGAAACACACTCTCGTCGCGTCGTTTCGCATGCTACCGTCAATGAGTTTCTGTGTGTCGTAAAACACACATTTCGTACAGTTTCCTGCCAAATAAGTTATTTCGGAGAAACAAGAAAAGTGCTTGTGTTTTGAATCTGAATACTCGTATTTCCTACTTGTTTCACCGTAATGTGTTGCATACTTGTCGTTTGCATACTCAATGCTAATTGAAAAGGTTTTTGCTAGCTCTTAAGTTAGTTTTATTCTATTGATCCGATCGCAGCGTGGCACACTTGAAGTAGTAGTCGGCGGAGGCGTCGAGCCAGTCGCGCTCCTCGCCGTCGAACCAGTAGTACCCGCCGGGCCGCGGCGGCGCGCCCAGCAGCAGCCGCAGCGGCGCCGCGGCCGCCTGCTCCGCGCTCAAGAAGCCCACGCCGCGCGTCATGTCGGTGCGCACGAGGCCGGGGTGCACGCTGGCCGCCAGCGCGCCGCGCGCCGCCGCCGCCAGCTCGCGCGCTTGCACGCGCGTCAGCGCGCTCAGCGCCACCTTGGCCACGCGGTACGCCGCCACCGAGCCGCCGTCCGCGAGCTCTTCGCGCCGCCACGTGCCCCCCCGCAACGCCGACAGGTACCACTCCACGAACTCGTTTATGTCGTCCACGGTGAGATCCTCCCGCGACAGCCGCTCCAGCCAGCGCGGGTTCCGCACGTTGGACAGGTGGCCGCAGTCGCTGGACACGTTGAGCACGCGCGCGCCGCGCCGCAGCAGCGGGAACAGCTCCCACTGCACGGTCAGCACGCTGCGGTAGTTGGTGTCGACGATGCGCTCGCACTCTTCGTAAGAGTTGTCGTAGAGCTCGCTGCAGTTGGCGACGGCGGCGTTGTTGACGAGCAGGTCGATCCCGCCGTGTTCGCGCCGCAGATGGTCCCGAAAGCGCGCCACGCTGTCGGGACTGGTGACGTCGAGCTGATGGAAGCGCGGGCGCAAGCCCTGCCCCTCCAGGAGCGCGAGCGCGGCGCGGCCGCGCGCCTCGTCGCGCGCCGTCAGGTACACGGCGGCGGCGGGCAGCCGCCGGCACAGCGCCGCCGCCAGCGCCAGGCCCAGCCCCTTGTTGGCTCCCGTCACCACCGCCACGCGCGTCGCCTCCGACATCTCGCTCCGTACTGTCGCCAGAGAACTCTCTACTCTCAGTCACAACTTATCGCTATCGCAACCCTGATAACCTATAAGCAAAAATATCATACCTAAAATAAACAGCAAACAACTTGTTATTGAACTAACATGTCAATCGGTTCGTCATTATCTTTAACAAATACAGTATCTTTGTAATGTTATACCTACATTTATTTTTCAAATTCAAATTGCCCATTCCGAAAATTCTACATTAAATGAAAAAGAAAACAGTATTTTAACAAGAATAAGAATATTTATGTAGGCGTTAACTTAAAATTTTGGTACCGGCATGATCTAATAACGTTATGTTATGTTTTTGTATAACAAAAATCCTACTTATTACATAAATTAGTTAAAAAAATAAATGTCTGTACAGAAATAATAACAAAACCTTTGTTATCATCATCATAATCATTCAGCCACAGGAAGTCCACTGCTGGACATAGGCCTCCTCCATGGAGTTCCAAAAAGACCGATTGGAAGCGGCTTGCATCCAGCGTCTTCCTTCCACTTGGATGAGATTTTCTGTCCATCTTGTGGCTGGTCGTCCTACGCTGTGCTTGCCGATATGTGGTCTCCATTCGAGAACTTTTCGGCCCCATCGGCCACCAGTTCTGTGTGCCCCGCCCACTGCCACTTCAACTTACTAATCCGCTGGGCTATGTCGACGACTTTCATTTGTTTACGGATCTCATCATTTCTGATTCGGTCTCGGTCAAGGGGCACAGGCATTTTCTCAGAGAAACGCCGACCCACCGTGAATTGACGATTTCTTCCGAACCACTAATATCATACCTAGTGACAGTTGTCACATTAGTGATAGAATAATCTACATTGGTAGGTAAACAAGCTGTCGTAATTTATGTTGATATTTTTCCAGTTGTTCCGTGCGATAAGGTCGGCGAGAGGCGACGCGGGGCACAGTGTCTCCGGCCGCGAGCTCCGCGTGAATAACAATTTGCTCCCTCGGGGGCTCCGCGGGCACAACGCACATTTACGTGTTTTGTATCGGATTCACTTCAGACGTCTCAAAAACATAATAATATGACGCCCCGTGTAGACAAAAGGCTATACATATAGCTTAGTACATCTTTATACGTCTCAAAGTAGGGCACGGGCCTTCTATCAGAGAGAGAGTATGGCCTAAATCACCACGCGTGCCCACCGCGGATTGGAGATTTCAAGTGCCGAGGTATGTGAACACCTCACAGACGTTAGCTTTCCTCGCGATGTTTTCCTTCATCGTTGACTTGTGGCATTGCCACTATTACTTCACAAATGTACTTACTCGTAACTTAGAAAACAATGTCATTGGTACATGCCGGGAATCGAACGGGAAAAAACCTCGAATGAGAGGCCGGCGTTCTGTCGTTCCGCTACCAACGCTTCATATGTATATATCTATTTAGTTCAATGGTTTTAAAAAGTTTCTTGGCTGGTAGATTATCTCGTTCTTCGACTAGGGTTCCTTCCGGCAAGATAAGGGTGAGATTGCATTTTTTAACGATCTCTTTATGGGCGCAAGCTGCGTCGCGCGCGCCGCTCGTTATGGCGCGTAATGTTCGGTTACGACGCCGATAATGCGCGGGATCGCCGCCCTCGCCCCCGCCCCCGCCCCCCGGCACACACTCATTCACACAAAGGTACGGCTTAGGCAGAACGAAAAAAATTACTTTGTGGAGTGCAATAATATTATTTACGATCACGTGCTGTCTTATTTAAAAAAAAAATCTTAAGAGGCATTTTACGAGAATTTAGTTGCGGAGGGCTCTAACGTGGAGATTTGACTTTATAAATTACTAGCTGCCCCGGCAAACGTTGTGTCGCCATACCTATATTTTTTTTCGCTTAAGGCGGAGTTATGATTCATTCGGAGTAATGAAGTTATGGTTCACTATTTTGGCTATAATAGCTTACACATAAGATATAGATATATACTGTGGCGGGCTTTTTTGTGGGACTATTTACGATAAATATTTGCACCCCACATTACATAATTACGTGTAACTCTCGGCTTTAGAAGCGCACGCCAGAATAGCTCACAGATGCTAGATTTTTTCCGACTTACTTTACACATCGTCATATTTTAGACAATTCACACAATATCTTTATACATTGTAGCCTATGTGTTATTCTGATGTATAAGCTATATTATTGTACAGTTTCATTAAAATCCATTCAGTAGTTTTTACGTGAAAGAATAACAACATCCATCCATCCATCCATAACTTTCGCGTTTATAATATTAAGTAGGGTAATTTAGTTCAGATCTGTTTTAAGAACGATCTCACCGATCTCGATGTCTCACTAAGTGCCGTTTTAGTGGAAACGGTTTTATATGAATAACACCATATTATTATGTTACGAATCTAAGTCCAGCCAGCGCTCTTCACAGAAATAATACTACATACTACAAAGTCCAAAATGTAAAGACTGACTAGTGTGGGCCTTTTGCGTGAAAACGGCATTAGGGCTGGACTCGCACCCGTGCACCACCACCAGGTGCAGACTGGGAATCACCCGCGGCAAGTATGTGTGTGTATATATTCATTAATTATAACGACGACGCTCGCGACCGTATGTACATTAACACCTCTCATAATTCTACGAAATTTTGCGGCTGCGACCAAATTAACGTTCGCAGTGGAAATATTATTATGTTTGTTAAAATTTACAAAGTTCAACTGGGAGAGTCGCATTCTGCATTCAGTGCCGGACGGATTTGGGATGAAGTAATCAGAGTGGGGCACTCGAGCGAGCAGGCACGGGGGCGCGGGGGCGGGGGAGGCTGGACCTTATCGCGCGAGTCCCGCGCCTGTAGAGTGCGCCAAACAAAAAACAAAACAGCTCGCGGCCAAGTGTATCAGATAAAAGAGCAGAATCTCCTTATTGTCGGAGCTCCCGGCGGGCTGCGGCGCGGCGCATGAATAAGAAATGAGCGAGATCTAGCGCTGTTACAGAATCGACCTGCAGCACCGACATATCTAATGCATTTGGAGCATGTTTTCCGACTCTCATATCTCTACCTTCATGAATATTACATACAGCACCGGCCTCTAATTTTCTGAAAGCAACATCGTAGTAATCTCACGGGCTCAACCAGCATAACATAATTGTAATTAACTACGGAAATGTGATTCCTTTCGCAGTAATGTCGTTCGGTGTCACAATGTGACACTCGTGCACGCCGGAGCGGGGCGGGCGGGGGAGGGGAGGTGAGGCTGGCGGCTGCTGTCAGAGGATGCTTTGTCCGCGCCTCGCGCCCCGCACCCGCGCGTGCTGCGCTTTCCTCAGTTAAATTGTTTTCATTATGAACATCCGTCGGGTCACCATTGTCTCCATCGAAAGTATATAAATAAAACAATAGATTTTATTCATGCAGAACTGAAATTATTTATGAAGTGAAAAAATTCGATGGGTGTATTTATTATTTCAACCTTTTACAATATAAAGAAGAGTTTATGCATATACCTCACTTGTGCAATAAAGGATTTAAATAAAAGTATACTCCACACTTTTTTATTAATTAATAATGTTTATTTATGTCTTGATAGTAATGAGTAACGAAAATAGAATATGAACACTGATGGTAGCTAGGACTAGGACAATTCAAAGTTTCTCAACATTCTAAGCTTGTTGTCAAAGTCACTAAGATAGCGAGCTGAAGTAACTGTGTGCCCTAATACGGCAGATATATAGTAACCATTGACATATTATTCAAGTCAAAAGTTTTTTCTGTCAAACACAGCACGAGACGTCCTCCACCCCGACGACAGACCGACGATATCACGAATACAGGGGCCTATTTAATAAACGCGACAATGACAGGTGACAGTCGACAGGTGACAATCCGAAAATTTGACAATACTTTGTTTAATAAAAATTATCACTGACAAATATGTCACGGTGGAAAATCTACATATATCTCTCAGAAGAAGGAATACCATAGAAGGAGGGTTAAATAAAAAGTAACATCTGTATAGCTGTCCTTGTTACTCCTACGATAAATCTCTGAGCCAGAAATAGACAGCTGTAGTGTACTCATGCACTCGAAACCTTACCTTCGTACACGGTTGCCACAGATTACAGAACAAAGCCAAAATCGATAGGGCTGGGACAAACACCATAAAGATGTCGATATTATTTATTCCGATCTACATAATCTGTGTATATTTGTGTAATCAAAGTTGGTACTTAAGTATTAATATTAAATGATAAAAAAACATACCTCTTTTTTCACAATATGCAAAAAGTATCTTTTCAATAAAATATTTAAAAGTGATTTTTCGGACCCATGGCTGTGAACCAAAAAACCTAAGACTAAATTCCATTATTCCAATTCCAATTAATTTAAATTACAGTCATGGGCCCTTAAAATCACTTTTATAACCATTATCTATCTATCTAATTATCAGTGTATTTATCTCTAAAAAAATATAATTTTTCCCTTGGTGGTGCTAGTGAACCAGCTGGAACCCCTTACGGCTATGTTATTATGTGCTAAGTGTGGTACATACCGTATAAGTTACAATAAATATTCATAAGTAACAGTAAGTAATTCTACATCAGGTTTTCAATAACATAAATGGGACTAATAGGGCTATATCGAATCGAAAAAAGATTTTACGGAGTTATGTGGTAACATGGCAAAAACTTGTACGGCGAATAGAGAACCTTTTTTTTAATCTGTTTGCAAATCATCAATAATCACCATATGAGAACGTATAATGAATAAAACAAGACCAAAATAGGAAAAACTGTTTAATATATTACGTATTTGTTTCCAATAAATAGGTACCTACCACCTAGCATAGTTACTCAAGGCACCCCTTGTAATAACATCATCAGTCCAGGTTCGATGGAAAAAAAAATTAAAAACAAAACGATTTATTGGTACAAGTACAAATAAAGTACGTAGTTTCAAGCTTTTCACATAAAAAGAGGCAGGTTGCTACTTAATGGAGAAGAAACCAAGACGTATTACTATAATGTATGAGTACCTACTTAACGTTGATTACTTCCACATAAAAAAATAATAAAAATCATTTGCACCAGAATCAGACTATGATAGTATTAAACTAGTTATGACTTTTAACTGCGAAACGTTATCGAGGATAAAAAAAAATACCCAGTCAGGGAATAATCAGGGACAAATTCTACAAGTGATATACGGCTCCTTGCGGGTTGGAACCGACAACCTGTTTATCCAAGTGGTGGAACCACTTTTTTTTTTTTTTTGACCTAGGAGAAACCTCTTTCCGGGTACCGCCGGCTCTGGGGTGCACGGCGGTTTATGTCAGACTCCCCGCCCTGAAAAGGGCAGTATACCGACTAAAACTCCTGGGGTGTTCCATCCCACTCGCAAGGGACGGGGCCACGGGAACGCTTGCGCACACTACCGCAACCCCGTCAGCGGGCGCCCTCGCGGGCACTTCTTCAGGGGGGAAGTGTTTTCTCCCCCCACTCCGCTAAAGGCACTCCGGAACACATGGAGCGCCTTCCAGCCTACGCCACTTGCTATTGTTTATGAAACAGTCGCTTGCTGCAAATGCGGTGTAAATTTTTCCAAGACTACTTTGTACGTGATACTGCGTCTTCGATATTTGTTATTTTGTGCTGTCTCCGGGTAACCTGCAATAGATAATTAACAATTAAAACAACTATACAAAACGCAAGAAATAACTAAATATGTTCTACGAACTATCGATAATTTTTTTCACTGAGAAAGTGGGAAACTCCCATCCCTATTCCCCTACAACAAACAACAAACTTGTATTATGATTTATATCGAAAATATCACAATAATCATGATGAAAACACCATTATCTAATAGCTAATTTGCAATTCTAGTACACGGTAGTTGAAATCTTAGAGAAAATACTCTTTTAGGTACACAAAATTGAGACTTACCGGTGGAAGCTGGTGAATGTTGTTTCATTATCTTCTCGGGAAGAATGAGTTATACATTCTAACACAACACACGCCATGCCGATGGTTACTTATACTATATACCATGAGAATCCACTAAAATTCACTTCAAATGGTGCTCTAATAAATATAAAATACACAATCTTCTCGAAAACGGCGCACTCCCAAACCTCTTGTCAAACACACTGCCAAACACAGAACACCCTCTGCCAAATCAATGTCATTGGGCGGCACATTGCATGAGGTCATTTTCTGAGCCGTTCTAATTTCGTAGCGTAATGGTAACCAAGGTACGTTAAGCAGTTGGTGCCGGCTGCCGTCGATAGATGGCAGTCGTTAAGCCAAGTCAGAGGCCTTTAGGGGCGGCTTGAAAACTTCTGACAGTAAGACCAGCCACTAGTCTTACAAGCCTCCACCAATCCGGACTTGGCCCCCGTGGTGGAGTATGGCCTATACCTTCCTCAGGGAATAGACCCGTGCCCCTCGGTGGGGACATAATGGGTTGATGATGATGATGAATGGTAACCAAAGGTAACCAACTGACGTTTAAGGGTTGTACGCTCGAAAAAAGCAACAAAGACATGACTATATTTTTCTCTTTCTAACATGTAGCTTGCTGCTATTTAACTTAACGAAACAGACTATGTGGCACGTGTTCATTTTTTAACGCTCCTTCTATGGTATTCCTTCTTCTGAGATATATCTCGACTTGTCGTGACAATTTGACGTAAATAAATAATAGGCGACAGGTGACAATTTGGCACGTAGACATAATATTTGTCAATTTGTCAGATTTTTGACAGGCTTTTCATCCAATGTCAACGCTATTCGGCGTTAAATTAGTAAGATTTTGTTTAAAAAAAATTCATTATTTTTAATTTCGTGTGTTAAGCTATCACTAAATCTGATCAATAAAACCTCTCTGTTTTTATAGATAAGGCCTAAAATTGTTAATTTGGCAAATTTCATTCATTCAAATACCAAACAAAACAAGTTCAAGTCAAAAACAAAAGTAAAATTTTTTTAGGTACCATTTTTGATATTACCCTCATGTTGTCCTACATGCAAGCTGAGATATTGTGTTGTGACAAATATGTCGGAATTAGTGACAACTTGTCAATTGTCATGACTAATAAATCAGAGAATATTTTGTTAGAGACTCGACAGGTAAAACCTGACAATTGTCGCTTTTATTAATCAGTTTTATAGCCTGACAATTTTGTCAGTATTTGCCCTTCACATTTGGACTTAATTGTCATGTCATCTTTATTAAACGCCACTTGTCGCGACAATTTGAGTTATTTGTCAAAAAGTGACTTTGTCGTAATGTCGCGTTTATTAAATAGGCCCCAGGAGAAGCTGGATGAAAATTATGCTTCGGGAATGTCCAAAAGGGCTATAGTTACTTAAAATTCTGTGTCTCGTGTTAACAAAAGTACCTGGATGACCGAGCTTTGCTCGGTATCTTTTTGTTAAATCGTGTTTTTTGGAAATTACACTCAGACTAAGGGGCAAGCCCCTGCACGCTTACACGCGCCAACCTTCAGCCGCTCCGAGTTTCACTCTCCGTGGCAGTCGGCCTAGGGCCTTGCTAGACACTTTTGATTGAGATTTGATGCATGGGAACATGTATGGTCTTGGCCTTCAGCCTCAGCCTGAACGGAGCTCGGCTTTCAGCCTCAACCTAAACGGAGCCTCAGCGAGGTTCCTCAGCCTCGCTTTGTCCTGTCCGGCTTTTCATTGTTAATTTTACGCCGGAACACGGAACGTCTTTGGCTTCGCCTCGGTGGAGTTTTTCATCCTCGTTTTGCCTTGTTAAAGTTTCTTTTACGCTGAAACTCGCAACGTCTTAGACTTTGACCTGGTACTGGATGGAGCTCGGCCTTTGGCCTCGCCTCATTGGAGTTCCACATCCTCGTTTTGCGTTGTCAAAGTTTTTCACGCTCGCTTCGCAAGGCTCGGCCTTCGGCCTCGCAAGTTTGTCCCATCTGGATTTTGCATTGTTTCTTTTACGCTGGAACTCGGAACGTCTTAGCCTTTGACCTGGTACTGGATGGAGCGCGGCCTTCGGCCTCGCCTCGTTTTGCCTTGTCAAAGTTTTTCATGCTCGCTTCGCAAGGCCCGGCCTTTGGCCTCGCAAGTTTGTCCTATCTGGATTTTGCATTGTTTCTTTTACGCTGGAGCTCGCAACGTCTTAGCCATCGACCTGGTACTGGATGGAGCTCGGCCTTCGGCCTCGCCTCGGTGGAGTTCCTCGTCCTCGTTTTGCCTTGTCAAAGTTTCTTATGGCTTCTACACACTATGCCATCGGCACGGCCGGCGGCTATGACAATGGCAATGCCACACGAGCTGAGCCGCCGCCGGCTGGCTGGCAGGGTGTACCGGCGGGTTGCGCGGTGAGCCGGCGGCAAATTATGCTTCCGGGACCGCCCGATTTCTCATTTGAGGCAATACAACCTTGTATAGTATCAGGGGGTTTCAGGGCTCTTTCAATAATTTATTTTATTCGTTATTCCAAAACGGTTTATTTCAAGCTACGTTAGATTCGAATAGGTAAGATAAGTAAGTAGTGTATCTATAAAAAACGTAGATTCTCAGCGACATAGGTAGGGCTATTTTTAGTTCATATTTTCGTTAATAGATGGCGATACATGTTGCGGTAACGTAAATATCCAATAGATGGCGCTTGGTGTTAAGACGTAGATAGTACGGTGCCACCGATAAGAATCTGTTCAGTTGATAGCGGCGCTAGTGGAGAACTTAGTAGTAACATTTAAGAAATTTGCCTAGAAAAATAAGAATATTTTAACCGGTCTTTAAATTTTAATGAAAATATATCTATAAATCTTAGTAAGTGAATAAATAAAATAAAAACGGGGAACAGGATTTACAATTAATTAGTTAGTTACAATTTTGCCCACCTGAACATATAACTTGGGGGCGCTGTAGTTGCGCTGACAACCTTGTAAATTTCCGCGAAAACCAACCTTCGTATTCTAACAAGGAGAATTCTAATGATCAGTTTTCATTGCCTAAAAGCACTGATAAAACAACGTCTTCTAAGAATTCTAGTTAGATCGATTAATTGCCCCTGAAACCCCCCTGTGTACTAAATTTCATGAAAATCGTTGGAGCTGTTTCCGAGATAAATTTGAGATTTGCACTCCCTAGCAATGACACAGCTTCAGGAAAATGATTGTTTTGCTTCGAAAAAAGGCCATAATAATTTAGATGTATGATTATCACACGATTAAAACGTATGATTTCTAACATTATCCATCCAACAGCGCCTTAAAAAATAACAAATAAAATAAATATTGTTCTAAATAACAGACTTTAATCTCTAATAAGCATTGCCCCGATTTTTTTTGTATTTCTTTTAGAAAATATATTTGGATACTAATTAGGTGCGTTGATAATAGGGCTCCTAATAATAGTTTTTCACATAAAAAAAAAAATTGAAAAAAAAAGAGAAACTTTATGCTCAAGTCTCGAACCAGGGTCTTCTGTTTATAGTATCGTCGTATTTCCCACCTGGGTTACTACAACCTTACAGATTAATGCGAAATTTACGTTCTTATAGTGTAGCAGTTATTTCTATGCCTAAAAACATGGTTAAAACGACGTTCTGTAAAAGTGAAACCTACCTATATCGACTAATCACCCCCGAAACCACTTGCATACTAAATTTCATGAAAATCGTTTGAGCCGTTTCCGAGATTCTGATTATATACAAATATAGATACAAGAATTGCTCGTTTAAAGATATTAGATATTGCTTAATCATGATTGCCGTGTTTTCTGATTTCGGCTTAATTTGCTTCGCGAATTGTTTGCTTCATGTACGAGATTAATTTCCAGGAATCTAGTTGCCCAATCAATAACACCTTAGTCAAATTAATAACCTTAGTTTAATTATTTGGGCGCTAGCGAAGGTGGCGCCATCTCAAATTATATTCTTTTTAGTATAGATTCGTAAATAATAATAAAAGTAACGTAATTAATGTTTGATAAATTCTACTACATAAAATTAATTAGGCTCTATACTTACAGTTTCAAGTAATGTTCCACATTTATTTTAATTTAAAGTATCTTTAATAATTTTCATACTTCCTGTTTTCAATTGTTAACGGCTTTTAAACGCTATTTAAGCGACAGCATTCCGTTTCCAGGACCATTGTAAAATCTACTATTAACTGTAACACTGATACAGCGGAAGCTCTGCTCGAAAACACACCGAAGCACTTACACCTGCGTTTCACTCCGCCCATCCCCAACTTCTGTCACCATCGATAACATGTTATCTTATCGTTGAGTTTCTTGATTTTCGTGATGCAGTAGTGAACGTTGTAAATAACTTTAGCGATGTCGTGTCAAAGTAATATCGATGTGAAAGGATGTCTGCTGTCGGCTGTCGGCTTTCGGCTGGCAGCGGGCAACCGGCGGCTACAAAAGATCAAAGAGGCTTCCTTTTGTTTTCGTCCCCAGCCGGGATTCGATCCCGGGACCTCTCGCATGGTAGGCAGATGCGCTAACCGCTGCGCCACAGAGGTCGTCTAAATTTTTAAACATATATTTATAGGATCTTGATCGATCTCGAGTACCCCGTTAAGTTGTTGTTTTGCTTATAGCAGATTGTCTTAACCTCTAAGTCCAAACCACGGGATTGTAATTGTTTTGCGTTACTTATTAAGTGCACGCTAAGCCACGTTTTACTTTACTTAGGAAGGTCAAAACCTAAACTTAATATATTTTTTTTATTTTACATGACGTAAATTTCAAATAAATTTAATGAAAACTATGTTGTTATTAAGAAGTTCTATAATTATGAGTTTTGTTTCAATTTCATCATCATCATCAACCCATCATGTCCCCACCGAGGGGCACGGGTCTCTTCCCTGAGGAAGGTATAGGCCATACTCCACCACGGGGGCCAAGTCCGGATTGGTGGAGGCTTGTAAGACTAGTGGCTGGTCTTATTGTCAGAAGTTTTCAAGCCGCCCTAAGGCCTCTGACTTGGCTTAACGACTGCCATCTATCGACGGCAGCCGGCACCAACTGCTTAACGTGCCTTGCGAAGCACGGAATCGCTCGGAAAAATGCCACTAGCGTTAGTCATAGACGGTGACCCATCCATGGACTGAACGCCAATTCAATTTAATATTGCCTAAAATTTTCATGAAAATTAATGGATGAACTCTAATGGACAACTTTTAGACGGATTTAAAACTAATCGTCTGTTACATTAGCTTAAAACCCTTCGGGCTCTTTACAGAACCCGCGTTGACGGGAAACTGAGCTGACAGATGTTTCAATAAACTAAAGAACGAACAACGTACGAATGAATAACGAGAGTTAAATGTCTGTGAAAACTTTGTAATGTATTTTGTTGGATCAGTTACTCAGAAACCCTTTGTATATAACCTAGGGCTACTGTCAGCCCAGGCCTACGTTGTTTGGCGGGCATCCGCCGCCGCCGCCGCCGCCGCCGGCAGCGCTCGCCCGCTCGACAGCCTCTCGTTAATAATTTACTAAATACGCCTCTCTGTTGTAACTCGGGCTCGCAGTTAAGTAGTCGCCGCTGGAACGGCGGCGCCTCTGGTTTTAATCACGACTCCCTTTTGTTTCGCCTCGTCGGCCGGTATTTATAAAGGTGGCCGGGCCGCCGCCGCCGCCGCCGCCGGCTTGATCGAAACGGTTAGTCTTTGACGTCGCTCGAGCCTAATTAGAAGAGAGACGACGTCAAAAAATGCCCACCAATTAATTAATTAATAACGGGAATCTTAAGCCCGGTGTAGGATGTAACGTGGCGGTCGGCGCGATATTAGAATTATCCGGATCATCCGGATCGCACTTAATTACGGGATGTTTTCCCAATTGGGACGGCTTCCATTTGTGTCCCCTCCGACACCCCTTTGCGATCGTCGTGCTAAAACCGATTAAAAAATTCGCTTCGCTTTTTATGGTCCTTTTCCTGAAATGGTTGGTGCAAGCTCCACTATCTAGATCACTGAAAAAGGTAGTGAAGCGTATGTGTATTATAATCATCATCAACCCATCATGTCCTCACCGAGGGGCACGGGTCTCTTCCCTGAGGAAGGTATAGGCCATACTCCACCACGGGGGCCAAGTCCGGATTGGTGGAGGCTTGTAAGACTAGTGGCTGGTCTTACTGTCAGAAGTTTTCAAGCCGCCCTAACGCCTCTGACTTGGCTTAACGACTGCCATCTATCGACGGCAGCCGGCACCAACTGCTTAACGTGCCTTGCGAAGCACGGAATCGCTCGGAAAAATGCCACTAGCGTTAGTCATATACGGTGACCCATCCATGGACTGAACGCGCCGTATGTTGCTTAACCTTAGTGATCGTTTAAGATCACTCAGGCAGCCCAGGCTACGAGCGATTCATGTGTATTATAATGTGTAACTCTTATCGTAGATTGGCCATCATATGGATAGAAAAATCGGTCAAGTGCGCATCGCGTATGGTCCCGTAGAAGGGGGGCTTTTATATTTGCTGTACTGAAGTTACAACTTCATCAAAGTAATTTTCAATGAAATTCGTGCGAAGAATTTTGTACTCCTTTACTAATTAGGTGTTGGACTAGCTCTATCAAGTACTATCACTGCCCGTGGCGCGGTGCGCATGGGAATGCAACTGAGTGGCCTGTGTGCGGGCGAGCAGCAGTGGTGCTCGGCGGCTGCACAAACGTTGGGAGATTACCAAGGCTTCTAACCTTCGTACGTTGAGGGATGATCCTTTGACTAGTGAGGACGGCAGTGGATGGCAGCGGCGGTGTTATTAATTGGCTCCTGGTATATAATTAATTGTCATATATATATCCTTTTTGGCCTCTTTAGTTTTTATTTTATTAGGCACACTAACATCATACATACAGAACACAGTACAATAGTGTAACAGGAAGATAAAATTACGTGTACGTACACCACTTATAAGTAAGCACAGCGTTTACATAAATTAAGCTTACATCGTAAATTAGCTGATGTTACTGAGATGACAACTAAACTAAATAAAGTTTCTTTCATTTCATTTCAATTATCTATACTACTCGTAGTTCCATACAAACCAATTTAATAAAATCACGGATTGTTTGATGGGTAATGTCAATATCATTGCTCAAATCATTGTAGACCCATTCGAGAGATAGGGCCGTTCCAACTTCAAACAATAGTTTGAAGTTGGAACATGAAATAAGCGAAAAAATCTTTGGGGGTGGTTGCTGGCTCTGAGACTATGGACTACGTTTAACACCACAACAATCGATAATATGGCCGCCGTAATATAGCCTCAGTGTGGGTGTATTTCTATGTAAGTGATATCCTTGATAGTTGTCATAGGACTTACGTGATATCCTAGTTTTGTGGGAGTTATTATTGCCATGTGCAATTTGAGTACTTATTCATCCATTAGAATTAGTTTGCTTTCCTGATGGCAGGTTCTTACTGCACTTAAATAATAAATGTTACAAACAATTATTTGGATAGACATCGATGGCGCGGGTTCTGAGGCACTGAATCAGGGCAGGTAACTAAAGGGTAAATTCTCCTAATATATTGTAGTATAATGACAACTGCATGAACGCGGTGATGTAATTTCAATGCCGCTTTTACGCTACGCGCGCACACGTACCAATCTTTTTAGGCGTCAATAGTAGAAACAATCATATCACGTGAACTATAATGCACTAACAGAATTGAGGCCCAGGTCCGTCGATCGATGCGATTGTGCCAATCCACGGACCTGAACCGTACATTCCATTCGTTCGTTCGCTTGCCTCGCTATGTACCTACACGGGGATACCGCCGTTTAGCCAAAGTATTTTTCGCCAAATTTTACTTCCCAATAAACTTATGGCATCAGTTTCATTTCCCAAATGAAACTTTAGCAAGTTTTCATTTCGAATTTTATTCATTTGGTCAAATTATCATTTCGCATAATTTTACTGCGTCAAGTTTTATTAAGACAAACGTTTATTATGCTAACGTTTTATTTTAGCTTTTATTCATTTGGTCAAATTATTATTTGGCATAAATATAGTTGACGATTAGGTACTAATTATTATTGAACGGGGGGTCGGCGATGTAGAGAATACGTGGCAACAGAAATATAGGTGCAACGACGCGCGTAGTGAAGCGGAGCGCGTCGGAGCGTTAGGTTCTCTATGTAAGATCGAAAACAGACTCGACTTTGTTGTGTCATTTACACACATTGCCGGCAGCGTATTCGGTATTGTATGGAAAGGTACTTTTTGCCAAACGATACTTTTGACTGAATAATGCTTGGTAAAATGAATTTTGACCAAGTATTTATTTGGTAAACAATAACTTGCCATAATAACTTTTGCTAACTGTTTATTTGCTTTAAGTTGTTTTGAGAAATGTTTTTTTGCCAAGTGATAATTTGCGGAAAATAGTTTGGGAAGTAATACTTTGGGAAACGATTTTTGGCAATACATTAGTAAACCACCTACACGGCATGAGACTTGCGTGTACATAGACCCGGGCGCGAGGCAGCGGGCGCCGCTGCACCGGCCGCGGCCTGGCGCGCCGCCAGCGCTGCGCGATGGCTCGCCTTCCGTCAACGCCTTGCGCTGCCCGTTACAGCCAGGCAATAAGGTTAATTTTACACTGTCTCATCGATATTACTCGCTCAGGTCTGTATTGGCAACCATTCACGTGGTAGTCGTAATAACGAGCGGAACCGGCTTCGACCGCGGCAGCCCCGCGCGCCCTCGATCGAGCTTCATGTCAGTTCAGTGTGCGGCGATATTCATGCGAGAAGTTCTAGTGACACGCATTGTTTTCCAGCGCTCCTGAACTGTGCCTGTTATTCAACGACGTCGGCTTGCGGCAGGTCACGTGCGCCATACATCAACCATGCACTGGTAAATTGAATTCCACCGCCCTTGGCCTCTATGACGGAGGAATAGAAAGCAATTTCCCTTGGCGAAATGTGGCAAGGTTTGCAACGCTGCGAGCGCGGATTCAGCGCACGTGTGTGGCGCGGCTGAAGTCTTATTAACTTTACAGTAAAGTTCTGTTGGAGAGGCTTGACGCACACAACCCAACCCAAGCGGTCTAGAGGCAATTTCTTATTTTAAGTTTTTATTTAGTTATTAGACAGTTATTTAATTTTTGGCTTAGATTTAGTTACAGGTAATTAATCTGGATATAAATTTCTTAATAATATTTATTGATTATTTACAAAAAAAAAAGATCGACTTCTTCTTCTGTTCTTCTGTGGAGTCAGCGCCAATTTCTCCAGAACTGGTCTGGACCAAAACATACATTTTAGGCATCAATGCAAACTTCAAAATACCTACATGTATCCGTATTTCTTAAGGCGGTTTTTATTTTTTATTTAACTTTTTATAATGGTAAGGAGAGTCTCCCTTATGATTAGTTTTCTGCCTATCCACCTCCCCCCAACCAAATCAAAGGAGCCGGGGATCTCTGGGCCCAATTGTAATAAGCTGAAATATGGTTTAAAAAAACCTGTATTTTTTTTCTGTTTCAAAATACAAAAAAATCTGCAACATTTACAATCTGGGAGACGAGAAATCTTAAAAACAAGTTTATTGCACTGATGAAATAGAGTTTCGATTACTATAATCGATTACTGTGAATGATTTCAAGAATTATTATTGAACATAAAATCACTCTCATCGAATGATGGATTCAATCAAAGTGAACAAAATCTACGGAATAAATTATTATATTGTCAATAGTTTACAATAAAACAGAATATTAACTTTAAAATCGATTCTCGTAGATTCTCGTTTACAGATCGATTTATTACTTTTTATGTTTGTCAAATGTATTTAATCTGTGCTGACAGTGACAGCTTCCGGATTTTCAATCTATAATCATGATGGGTCACTATATTGCACGGACCGAGAGTTTACGGCACGAGAATGTACAACCCGGGAATTCGTGGCCAAATGACCATCTATAACTAACGCTAGTGGGATTTTTCCGAGCGATTCCGTGCTTCGCAAGGCAAGTTAAGCATTTGGTGCCGGCTGCCGTCAATAGATGGAAGTCGTGAAGCCAAGTTAGAGGCCTTAGGGCAGCTTGAAAACTTCCGACAGTAAGACCAGCCACTAGTCTTACAAGGCTCCACCTATCCGGACTAGGCCCCCGTGGTGGAGTATGCCCTATAGGTATAGGACCGAGGGGCACGGGCTTTTCACTGAGAAAGGTTCCTCAGGGAAAAGCCCCGTGCCCCTCAGTGGGTTTATAATAGGTTGATGTATCGCTCCTCTACATCTAAACTCTGATCATTTGGATTGACTTGTCTAGTGTAAGATCCAGCCAAATCAGGACGTCAACCTATTGCGACTCATAGCCTCGATAATGTCACGCACTAGATCGAGCGCGTAATGGCTGCGAAGTGAATGATTTACGCTTCATGGAAAAGAGGCACCACTCTGTCGTGTCTATGGCTGTACACGGATTCTCGCCCGTACCAATTTTATACAGCCTGATATGATAACGCACGACCCGAGAACGTACACGGATTCCGTGGATGTACATTACCGGGACGTACGTTCTCAGGATGTGCATTTGCGGTACGTACATTATCGTCTCCCATCATGATCACCGGACTACCTACCTACTCGTCTTGTATCGGTTATCGTTTGCGTATTTTAATTATATTCCTCGACCAGTGTTTCGCTCTACGGACTTCTAGTATACTCGTATTGTTTAAGTTGTACGACTGTGGCATACCGACTTATCGATGTAATACACTGGGCCGACGAGTTTTAGAGGATGAAATGACACAAATACTTGTCTTCCCTGTCTTTTAATCTATTTGTGAGTTTCGTTACATTTTCCCACTCAATACAATAAGAACTACAATTAATGTAATAAATAACTGTCTATCATATGATCATAGTTATAAAATCAGCTGTTAAGTGCCTATAGGTTATTGTCAATTTGTTGCATAGCCTCACTTTTACTAAATCTTTTTTAACTTTGCTCTCAGATTGCTAAAATCCGCAAAATTTTCAAAGATGGTTTGACAATATATAAGCTGTTTATTGACACCACTCTCATCTTTTTACACCTGGGCCCAAGAATGTATGGAAGCGTTTCCGTCTCCTTTAATACAATTCATTCGTTCAACATTATTACCTGGCGATAGCGGTTTCATTCTACATCTCGACTTCAGCTGAAAAAAGATACATGATATCTTTGAAAACCTTCGCCTACACACTCACAGTAGGTACCTATTGTGTGTTTGCCGCGACGCGAGGCCCGCGCACACCGCCGCCGCCGCCGCCGCCGGGCCCTACCAGATCGATGTCAACCATTAATTGGAGCATTATTACAACGTTGTAACTATGCGTTGCGTTGTTGTTGTTCTATCTCAAATATTTTCCCTGAAAACTTGTCGCCCGCTCGCCACGTTGGGGCCCAACATAAAAATATAACATAATACGAAAGTTCTTGCACCAAAATAAATGAAACACTAAAATTTTAAAGAAAATAATCCTAAAGCAAACAGTCGTGGCGGGAGGGTAAACAAGAAAAGGATGAATTATGAATAAGTCAGAAATTGAATCTGCAAACAATCCACCGTTAAGGCTGATCCGACAGTGAGTGAAAATTCACATTACAAGTTTGACAATTCGCCGCGCCTTGCCGGCCAATGAATAAGGCATGAGGCGAGATCCGCTCCGCGACATTATGGAAATTGTTTTTTAAGAAAAATATGAACAAGTCACCAAACCACGGCCGAGCCACTTGCCGGGCGAGATTCGGGCACCGGGGCCGCCGCCGCCCCCGGGACCGGGCCGCCCCGGCTGCCGGCCGCGACCGGCTCTGCTGCACTTACCGCCAGCCACCGCAACATACACAATCAGAATCAATATGTACGCGGCAAAAATTTGCACCATCAGTACTAAATCAATGTTCAGGCATTTACTCAAAAGAAATGATCTCGTAAAATAATAGTACGGAGTTATTTGAAAGAGAGAAAGAAAGAAAGAGAAACGTTCATTGCACCAACAGTCACACACAACAAAAATACGAAATACAAATGAGAAGAAAACATTAAAGATAAAGAGAGGTGCAAACATAAGGAAATACATTTATACAGACACAAATATTTATTGTACAATGTACAAAGACATAAAATAGTAACAAATATGTATGTAAAAAAATATATAAATACTTAAACAGTAATAATAAAATGGCATACGCATCACAAATTTAATAAACAATTTGATAAACATAAATGTTAACAAAATCAAATGTAAAATTTTGTGGCCACAGCTGTCTTCGATGCGATCACATAGTTAAATTTTGTCAAGTCAGTAGTTGCGGCGAGAAGTTTGGACAGGATAGGGAAGTCTCTGCTGTTCAAGCAAATATGCCCTGAGCTTACGCCCAAAGGCATATCGACTGGACGCTTCACGGACAGGGGGAGGAATATCATTCCAGCACTTGGACGCCGCATACTTAAAACTGCCACGGTAAGCCATCGTACGATGCGCTGGAATAAGAATTCTGTTCTTATGCACATAGCGCTGACGGGACGACCATTCCAGCTTTTTGTGAAGGTAGGCTGGAGATTTATACAAGATATGTTGTACGGTGCAACCGCACATGTTTTGTCCAGTCAGCAATTCACCTAACTAGCGCGGAAACAGACTTTTAGTTCGCAGCTGCCAATCAGCCGCGCCGCGCGTTCTCATTTTTCATCTATCATTTATATCGTTATTCATCAGTTTAATATAGTGATAGTTTATTAACAATTGAGTGCTTTTATTTCTAGCCGATAGCACCCCAATTAGCTACCCTTAGCTTCCCGGTTACAAGACAATAGCTAATCTTGTAACCAACCGTAAGAGCCGCACTAGACACGAGCGAGTCACACGCGGCCCTACAGCAGCATCAGCAACGCAGCGATCAAAGTAAGATCTTTCCAATTTTTTTTTCTGCTTTTACTAAAAATGGAAGACTTACTCGCTAACCAGCAACAAATTACGGAAGGTATCGACCAACTTCTCAGCAACTTTAAGAAAGCCGGGTCCGATCGCAAGACCCCAGACTACATCAAACGTCTTTTAGATACTTTAGATTCGTATTGGAGTGAGTTTAAGAATGCCCATACGAGTTTATTAAAAATAGGAGATCAATCAAGTCCGTATTTCATAAACAACCAATATGAATTTACGCGTACCAAATACTACAACGTTCGATCATTTATCGAGAACTATCGATCATCAGGCGAGCAAAAAACGCCTACTACGCCGCTTCAGCGTCCCGCAACCCCTTTAGCAATTCCCTCAGGTTCGGGTACTGCCCAGTCTCAAGGCACTAACAGCAAAACTGAAGATTTACTGAAAAAGCAATCGAGTAACTTCAGAGCTTTCGAACGAACGGTAGCGAACGTAGATCTTAACTTAGTAACAGAAAAGTGGGAGTTTGAAGACCTGCTGCGCACACTGCAGTCACGGTGGTCGGTAATAGATAGTCTGCATTGGGAGCTTGATTCTATCTTAGAAGGGTCAAACAAAGCGTATGAAGAAGCGTTTTCCAACTATGAACGCACTTACAACAGCATGAAAAAGAGCATCAACAGTAAACTTTGGTCGGTATCCCATAGAGATAAAATAACGCCGCAATTAGATGTACCTACATTCAGCGGAAGTTACCAGCAGTGGGTGTCCTTCAAGGATCTTTTTACTGAGGCGATCCACAGCAATCCGTCAATTTCTAACGCCCAGAAAATGCAGTTTCTTAAGGGCAAAGTAAGAGGAGAAGCCGAGAAACTGATTCAACATCTACAGATCTCTTCCGACAACTACAACATCTGCTGGGAAATCTTAAATCATAGATACCACAACCTCAAACTGATTTTCTCCTCACATACTAACGTTTTACTGAATCTACCTGTAATTCAACAAGCATCTGTTCAAATTATAAAGAAATTTCACGACACCACGATTGAATGTCTGAATGCCATCAAAAACTTAGGGGTCGACATCTCCACCTGGGACCCACTACTCGTTCACATCTTGTCGAGCAAGCTAGACGCCGAAACGCATAGCGATTATGTCGCATCTCTCCGACAACCAAGAGAGTTGCCAAAGCTAAAGGAGTTTACAAACTTTTTGGAGAGCAAGTTTACAGCAATGGAGTCCTCACGAAGAAAGGAAATGCCCACTCAAAAAGCATTTTCCCAAAACATCATTCAATCCGAGTCGAAAACTCAAAATTCTAACAAGCAACAGTATTTCAACAACGGAAATGTTTCGCAACCCGCGGCAAGCAAAAACCGCAAATCATCAAATTATAGGTGCCCGGTATGCAGTACAAACGAACACAAGTTGTATTACTGCCGGCAATTCCTAAGTATGTCACCATATCAACAGAAGCAAGCGCTGGCAAAATACGACATTTGTCAGAACTGCCTCTATTACCACAACGGTCAAAATTGTATATCAGAAAAACGTTGTAGCGAATGCAATGGGTTTCACAATACTAAGTTACACCATATTTATACAAAAAGCGCTATGCCTGCATTACCGCAAACAAGCACAAGACCCGGGGCGGCGCATGTATTACGAAATCAGAGTGAAGAAAACGCAAGTAAAGCACACGTGTCGCAGCAAAATGACGCGTCCGAAATCCTGTTAGCAACCGCAATGGTCAACGTTAGAGCAAACGACGGAACCAAGCACACCATGAGAGCCCTTGTTGACCAGGGATCCCAAACATCCCTAATAACTGAGCGAGCAGCTCAACTATTAGCTTTACCCCGGAAACGGTGTAACGGAGTCATATCAGGCGTAGGTACAAAGGAGAGCAGTTGTAAGGGAATAGCAAGCATAACCCTTGAGTCACTAGCCACGGACTTTACCTTGACCACAAATGCCTACATCATGAGAAACCTCGTGAATAATCTACCCACTCAAACCATTCCAAAACCATCAGCATCGTATTTGGATACCATAAAATTAGCTGATCCCGAATTTTATCTCAGTCGGCCCATCGATATCCTCTTGGGCGCCGACGTATACTCAAGCATTATTCTCGATGGTATAATGAAAGCAGACAAGTCCATGCCTATTGCGCAGCAAACAGAGCTGGGGTGGATTTTGAGCGGTGGAGTGAAGACTCTACATTGCAACGTCATCACAAACAACATGGATGACTTCCGAAAATTCTGGGAAATCGAAGAGATAAGCTACGAAACCGAATTATCAACGGAAGATCAGCGAACCGTCGATTTTTATCAATCAACGACAAAACGTCGGCCAGATGGGTCATATGAAGTAAGACTGCCTTTCAAATCTGACCTTCAGGGTCAATTAGGCAGCTCCAAGCCCATGGCGGTAGCTCAGTTTCGGCAAATAGAGCGAAAATTTGCGTTAAACGAAACTATGGCACAATCATATAAAGCATTTATGGATGAATATGAGTCACTCGGTCATATGGTAAAAAGTAATAGTAACCAGACACTTGAATACTTTTTGCCGCACCATTGTGTACTTAGACCCGAATCGACGTCATCAGCACTACGCGTCGTATTTAATGCGTCAGCAAGGACGACTTCTGGACTGAGCTGGAATGATTGCATGGAGGGGGGCCCAAATCTACAGCAAGATTTGCAAGGCTTACTAATCCGATGGAGGCAATATCGGTACGCTTTTTGCGCCGATATAGAGAAGATGTTCCGTCAGATTTTCGTACAAGAGCGAGATCAGCAATATCAGAAGATTGTATGGAGAGAAAACGCACGCGCCTCTTTACAAGAATATCAACTCGCTACCGTCACGTATGGGACAAAGGCAGCACCTTTTTTAGCGATGATGACGCTCAGACAGTTAGCGTCCGATGAACAGCAAAAGTTCCCCGACGCAGGTCACATTATAAAAACATCGTTTTACATGGACGATCTTTTACATGGAAGTCACAGCACGGAGACAGCACATAAAATCATCAGCGACTTAATAGCTCTACTGAAACTAGGTGGTTTCAATTTACGCGAGTGGAAATCAAACGAAAGCAGCCTATTGCCGGTTGTAGGTCAACCCAGCATAACAGAAAAAAGCGGTAACAACGAAAACTTTGAGTTCAAGCAAGCAGAGACCAGCAAAACATTGGGACTTCGTTGGAATCCACAAAATGATACATTCACTTTTGAGTCGAAAATTGATAGCAAACCAAAGGCAAAAGAAACAAAGCGAACGCTATTGTCAGACATTTCAAGAATTTACGATCCCTTGGGGTGGCTGACTCCCCTCACCATGAAGTTAAAATCGTTATACCAGTCTGTATGGAAAGCTAATATACAGTGGGACGAAGAACTTCCCTTGGACGTCAAAACTGAATGGTTAAAAATTAAGGAAGATATAGCTATTATAAATCAGTATGAAATAAGCAGATGGATTGGAACGGGAGAAAACGAAAGCATTGAGTTGCACGGCTTTTGTGATGCCTCAAAATCGGGGTACGCATGTGTGACACTAAAAACTAGGAATAAATATCTCAAGCGCCCTGTTATCAAAATATCAAACCTTCCAATAAATAATGAAGGTGAAAGAAATCAAATCACTCCCAGCTTAGCTACTAATGACGAAGAGAGAGACCAAAAAACTACGGAAAAAGCAGTTCAAGGCCAAAGCAAACCCTCCACACGGAACCGGAAGTTTAGTATCTCCTCGATCGTCATGTCCTTATTGCTCTTAATCGCAGTGTTTGCTCCAGCTCAGTGCTCATTCAATAAAAAGGCGCTAAATAAGAGTTTATACTTCGACGAGATAGCGACAATGAAAGTAATAAGAGACGAATGGAAGATAATTACTTACTACAAAATGGATCCTTACTGGCAAGCGGAAAACGTTATTAAGGATTACACAAAGCATTTACAAGGCGTATGTAGTAAGCTCAAGTATCAGCCTCTCTGTGATGTCATACTACAACAGCTGCGTCATGGATTATCCGAGCTCGAGCACTACGAGCGCGCGCTGCTGAGTCAGCATGCCAGCACGCGCCCCGCACGAGCCCGCCGCGGTCTTATCAACGGCGTCGGATACATTGCAAATGAGCTATTCGGCGTATTAGACGAGCGATTCGCAGAACAATATCGAAAGGACATTGAGTTATTAACTGTGAATCAACAACATCTGGCTTCATTATGGCATAATCAGACATCGGTAATTGAAGCACAATACAATTTACTAAAAAGAACGGAAAATGTAATCGATAAGCAGTACAAAACCTTAAATCAACACTTACTTAGCATAGAAAAGGAAAGTACTATTTTAAGAACTGAAATACAAGCTACGTCAGCAATATCGGAGTTCAGCTTGGGTGCAATCATCGCTAGCAACATGTTGCAAAACCTAAGAACAATCCAAAATACGTTATTGGACACCATCACCGACCTTTACAATGGACGCTTTACACAACATTTAATTAGTCCAGAGCAGCTAAAGGACGAACTCAGCATAATCTCCAGTCAAATCCCAATAGACTTATCTTTACCGATCTGTAACATCCAAACAGATCTACCAGAAATCTACCACTTACTCCAAGTAAAATCGAGAATGATGAAAGACTACCTATTGTTTGAAATTACGCTCCCATTAATCAGCAGAGAAACGTTCGAAATGTTCAGAGTAATACCCGTTCCACAAAAACACGGAAGCAGCATCGTCAGCGTTATACCGATAGCAGAGTTCATAGCAGTAAACTTAGAAAAGGATTCCTTTTCTACTTTTACAGAAAGAGAAATGAAATCATGTCAGCAATCCTATTCGCATATCTATTTGTGTCATCTGCAGAAGCCTATCATTAAGATGAAGGGAGACAAAAATCTCTGTGAATTAGACAACACTTCGGGTGAATGCAAAATTGCTGTCAGCAAACAATGTCAGAATAAATGGATAGAGACGAATAAAATAAATCAGTTCATTTACTTTTGCTGTGAAGAATGCCCCGTAAGAATAATGTGCCAGGATCACATTGCAACCACTCAGCTGACTAACGCCGGCCTTATTAGTGTAGGTCAGGGATGCGTAATAAAAACCTATGACTTCACAGTATACGGTCATAAGGAAACGTACAGCAGTGTTATGAAAATCAGCGCAGAAATAGTAGCACCTGAGATACCAGCGATTAATCATCTCATAAATATTTCGTACCCGAATATTTCTACTGTTACTGACCCCGAAGCAGAAGAGCGCCAGCGCGAATCAAGAAAGATTCCCGGCGACATAGAATCAATCAAGGGAAGAGAGGGTTTAATAAGCAATATCTCATATCATGATATACACCATTACTCGATCATCTACATTATCTTGATCTTAGTTACTGCGATAGGCGCTTATCTAGCAGTATTAAGAATTAAGCGCAAAAGGCCTTCGCATCCGGTGGAAACAGCACCCCATGAGGACGCCGAGGCAACAGCAAGTGAAGATGTGAGTCCTACTCAGCGAAACGTGAAAATTAGTGATACCGTCAAGTGTAAGTGCCTAAATATAAGTGAGCAAATTAGTGCAGTGAACAAAAGGTCAATCAGTGAAAGCGCTCTACCAAAGATCAGTGAACAAGTGCGATTAGTTAGCAAAGGCACAACGCCCGTGATCACAAGATCAATGTTTTCTCTGAGTGATAACAGTGATTAAATAATTTTACGACAAATTACTAAATAACTATCGAACAGCAATGTCGGTCTCAATATTAATCATTCGTAATAAAATGTCGGTATCAGTATGTTTCATATCATCTCATCTCTCAGTCCGTACTTCGGCTGGGGAATAATGTACGGTGCAACCGCACATGTTTTGTCCAGTCAGCAATTCACCTAACTAGCGCGGAAACAGACTTTTAGTTCGCAACTGCCAATCAGCCGCGCCGCGCGTTCTCATTTTTCATCTATCATTTATATCGTTATTCATCAGTTTAATATAGTGATAGTTTATTAGCAATTGAGTGCTTTCATTTCTAGCCGATAGCACCCCAATTAGCTACCCTTAGCTTCCCGGTTACAAGACAATAGCTAATCTTGTAACCAACCGTAAGAGCCGTACTAGATCATAGCGTGACTTGTAGGCGCTCTTACATATGTACTTGTATAAATAACTCCGTACTATTATTTTTTTACGAATCCACCTAAGGAATGTAGTCAAAGTTTTTAGAAAATCAAGTTTGAACACCAGTTAAGTACGTATGTATGTATCAGCATTCAAAACGGATTTTGTTGCTCTGCCGTAGTATTAAAGAGCGAGTGCTACGGCGTAGCAACTGCTACGAGGCTGCAAGCCCGCTACGTCGTGGTATTAGCCTGCTATGGGAACATTGCCTATTTATCACCTAAATTGCCTAGAAGATTCTATTTGATAAATTTACGCTAACTGAGCATAATAAAGCGTTTTTGTATCTATTGAAATGCTGCGACCGCCGTGACACTTTTTGTTATTTAGACGATAAAATGTGAATTATTTATTTTTGATCCGAAATAATTCAGCCATTATTTTTTTACTATAAAACGGTTACTTTATTTATATTTATTTTATAGGGTCGCGTCAGTCACAGCTTATGACGGAAATACAAGTTTTCCTTGCCTTTTTGTCTTTAAGAATGACTACGTCATCAACTAATGGGCAATTTACGCCAAGATATTATGTCAAACGCGAACGTCGCAACGTGGGTACCAGATGGTCCAACGACCTGGTTACGGTGGCGAAGAGTAGCGGGATGCGGGTGGCACTACACCGGGAAACTGGGAAAACCATGAGGGAGAGCTCATGGTTTTCCATGTCGCCCCATGCCACGAATAGACAAAAACGTTATCTATTTTACGACGTGCCGATTACGCAAGTGCTACACGCATGTCTGTAATTGGACATTAAGCTGAGATGCTTGAGGAGCTTTATTATGTATCCATTAATATTGTTAAACCTAATATCTGTTGGTTGTGTCTACAAAATAAACGAATAAAGCAGCAACTATGAGAGTATGACACAAACAAAGCCACATGGAGACTAAATTAATAAAAATAATATTGACGCAGACCGGTTGGTTGCCTACGTATACATACAGATTGTAGGTGAGCAGGGGTCACCGGTAGGGTCGTAAAGCTGGGTGGCTTAATTTCTCATCGCTGCGGGTGTGAGGTGATTGATGACCTGCGCGGGGGGAGCGGGGGCGCGGGCCGCGGCAGAGGGAGCTCGCGATTCATAGACCGATCATAAATTAAGTGCACTCTCAATGAACGGACGAACAATTAAACGCTCGAAGGGAATCCGCGTCTCGCGCCGTGAATGGGTAATTTATGTTGGCATCGGAGCCAGCCGCCGCCGCCGCCGCCGCCGTGATATCGGTGAGGTCATAATGTCACCTTTCAAATCAGAAGATACCTATATTCCTTCTTCGTCTTCTACTTGAGTAAGTATTTGCGCTTAATCATCTTTTGAACAGCACAGCTACCTACTTGGATCAAACTAACAGCGACTTCATAATGGTGACCATGGTAATCGCTCTGATGAAATTTTAAATCGATTGCAAACAGCTCCATCATCTCCGCGCCCCCCTCGCCCTCGCCCCCCGGCCCCGCAGCACCAGCTGACCGCTGGCGTTATCTGCCCGAATCAAATAAGAGATAACGAAGCGCCCGCCCTCGATCCATTATTCCTTCATAAAAAAAATTGGTACAATATTATAAAGATCAGTTTAAAATTGGAAGGCGTCGCGAACCGCAGGGCGCGGGCGGGGGGCGAGGGCGGGGGGCGGGGCAGCAGCGACGGCTGAATAGGCAATTACCTTACTCCCGGTGGAGTTGCGGCGCATTAAAAGTTTTTCTGCGAAAATATGATCGAGTCAGCGCTGCCCGTGCGCGGCGCGCCGTGACGTCACGACGCCGACGTCACACTCCTGTCGCGCGCGGCTCTTAAGTCTTAAATTCACATTATTTCCTGATGAAATTACGCTAAAATTGAGACGTACATCAGAAATTCCGCAGCATTGTCTCGCTGTCTGCCTTGCTTATTGTTTTTCCTCCTTCTAATACAATTTGCAAATTTTGTTAGCAGCGAAAATGTTTTCAGCTTGAGATCTGAATAATTGTTGGATATGATCATTCATCGGGACATGTTTTGTAGAAAAAAAAGACTGAGAAATCAGGAAAAATGGTTTTTATTAAAACCGTTTGTTCAAATAGTTCTCGAGAGTTCATTCATATCCACAGCGATACCACGACCTCTAATATGTACACTCATCTAAAACGTTATATACAAGATGTGAGAGTCCGATGCGATAAGTCGGGCACACGGCGCGAAGTAGAAATAACTATTATACAATATTGTTACAATTTAATAGTTCGGATCGAGTTAACAAAATAGACCTACGAATAGTCTCTCCTCTAATTGCTAAGTAGGTTATAATCAGATATAGTTTCGAACAAAACACTCCGCCCGAAAACACCGAGTCGGTCATAAATTCGACACATTTCAACAGTACAATAAACTGAAAGAAGAACCAACTGAGCACTCGATAGACTTTGTAAACTCAAAGGTCACTAAAGTACATTGGTCGGAGTGTCGACGGCGGCGGCGCGGACGCGCGGTCACACCGAGATTTCCTGGATCTGCACGCGCTTCTTGGCGGGGGGCGCGGGGCGCTCGGCCAGCTCCTCCCCCGCGCCGTCCCCGGGCGCGTCCCCGCGGCGGAGCGTGCTGCGGCGGGGCGGCGCGGGGGCGGCGGGGGGCGCAGGGGGCGCGGCGCGCGGGCGGCGGGGCCGGCGCGGCCGCCGCTGCAGGTAGATGCCGGCGAACACGAGCGCGTTGAGCGCCAGCAGCACGCAGCCCGCGCACACCGTCACGCCCAGCGCCACCGTGTAGCTGCCGGACACGCACACGCTTACACATCGACTCTCCACAAAGCTCACGAGTCTAGCGACTGGCTTAGCAGACCTGGCCGTGTTTGGGCACGCTTTAAAACTGTATACTTTAACAACAGCTTCCTCGGTTTTTGAGAAGTGGGAGCCGGGAGATCAATAACACGGGGAAAACCTATTTTGGACTTCTGTCTCCTACTACATAATGTAACATGCTAATTTTAAGAGGTATTATAAGTTTTAAGTGCATCGTATAATGGAGAAAATAAAATATACATATTTGTACTTGTATGTGTATTGTATTTAGACGACACACGGGAAGCGGGTTCAAAAACACAGTCAACTCGAAACTGACGTCACCCAAGTGAGCCTTCGCCACCGACTAGTAAGTTTGTAGTACCTACGAGTACGGGAATATAAATAGGTGTATTTTATTATTTTCGGGCAAAAGAAAAAAGGTGGACATTAGCGAGATTAAGCCTGGCAGTACTTCTCGAGTCCGTCGCAAATACACCGCATTGTTTCAATCGTAAATTGCCAACTCCGCGACGGTCGTTGCGAGATCACAAGCCGCGGAGGAGCGGCGGCGTCGGCCGCGGGCCAGCCGTAGACCGACTTCGCTTGTGTGTTTTGCTCTGGACTGCTATTGTTCAGAATGCTTCGGTTGCAAATTACCTGTTACAAGTATCTAGTTATGCCGCGACGTTACAACTCCATTTCACAAAAATTAAATATAGGTAGCTGACTGGGCAAATGTTGTTTTGCCATAGCAATGCTTTGTGATTGGCTCACTTTATAAGTTTCATATTAAATTATTTAACAGCCGTTGGTTTTCCATACATAAGTAGTAAAAGAAAAAAAAAATTTTTTGAAACAAAACCAAAAAAAAACCTATTGTCTGACCTACCAAACATAATCGAGGCGAATTCGATAACAAACACTATAACACGAGATTTTGAATATTAGATATTATCTACATTAAAAATACAAACACAATTTAACAAAATAATTTAGAATCATCGGATATTTATGGAATTGGCTATTATGTTATGCCTGACAGAAAAATATACTTCTGTAATTTGTAACAATCGGTTCCGTTGCCGTTGTTCGGAGAATGTTACATTTATAAAAGGTACTCGTAACAAGTTGCAGGTTTACCTGTAGTACTGCGCATCGACAGTGGCGAGGGTGCCGGGCGGCGGCGCGGAGGGCGCGGGGGGCGCGGACGAGGCGGGGGGCGTGCACTCCTCCACCAGCTCCCCCTCCTCCTCCTCGTCCTCCTCCCCCTCCGCCCCTTCCCCCTCGTGCTCCGTCTCCGGCGCCGAGCTCGTCTCTAGCTCCGGGACCACATCGCCTGCCGATACACAAACACTATCTCATTGTTTTCTGTCCAAGTCCCTGCGTAAACGTTTAACTAAAAGGAGTTAGTTACAGAAAATGGTAAAAATAATAACCTATTCCCAGATTGCACCACGAGAGAGCTGATCCTCAATACCGGCTTAGGAGTGCGATTAATTATAGGACTCCTCGTTCTCAAAAGCGACTTTCCGAGGAATTAATTAATTGTTGTTCTTAATTTCCCGCCTAACACTAAATTTCATAACAGTTTTCAGTTGTATCAGTTCGCGAGTCATTATTGTGCCTCTCGATATAATGAGAGATCGCTTCGCGGAGCGAGACAATACGCTGCGTCCGCCGTTACTGGCACAAAGCGCGCATTGTGCGCCGCCCGCGGCCGCGGCCCTTGCCAGCGCCGGATGCCGGCTAACGATTCATTCCTCTGCAAACTGCACCAGCGGACTTAGGCCCGGAAGAGGAATTTTCTTGTCTTTGTATAAAAATAAACAGCAAGCATAAACATAAACTCAATGGCGAGCGTTGGGAAAGTTGATCGTCCAGAAGCGTTCAGCGCGGTCGGGGTGGAAGTGGTTGTGGGCCTGAACTCAACCGCAAAGAATTGGGTAGTTGACAAAATGTCAAATAAGTTAGTTTTAAAACGGAATTTTGTATGAAACTACCGGTTTATGAAGTCATATTTCAGAGCACTCTTTTTGTGTTTCATCTGTTTAAAAATTGTAATAACTAGTAATTGACTAAAAGAGATACATTTTCCGAAATATTTTGTAATTTTTGTTTTAATCCAACATATCAAATAATTTATTGTTGGTCGTGTCAACTACCGTATGGAGCTCGCTCGGTGGTGGCGAACTGGTGGTGGCGCACGGCGTGGACTCACCGGCGAAGAGGTCGGCGCGGTCGGGGCGGAACTGGTGGTGGCGCACGGCGTGGACTCACCGGCGAAGAGGTCGGCGCGGTCGGGGCGGAACTGGTGGTGGCGCACGGCGTGGACTCACCGGCGAAGAGGTCGGCGCGGTCGGGGCGGAACTGGTGGTGGCGCACGGCGTGGACTCACCGGCGAAGAGGTCGGCGCGGTCGGGGCGGAACTGGTGGTGGCGCACGGCGTGGACTCACCGGCGAAGAGGTCGGCGCGGTCGGGGCGGAACTGGTGGTGGCACACGGCGTGGACTCACCGGCGAAGAGGTCGGCGCGGTCGGGGCGGAACTGGTGGTGGCGCACGGCGTGGACTCACCGGCGAAGAGGTCGGCGCGGTTGGGGCGGAACTGGTGGTGGCGCACGGCGTGGACTCACCGGCGAAGAGGTCGGCGCGGTCGGGGCGGAACTGGTGGTGGCACACGGCGTGGACTCACCGGCGAAGAGGTCGGCGCGGTCGGGGCGGAACTGGTGGTGGCGCACGGCGTGGACTCACCGGCGAAGAGGTCGGCGCGGTCGGGGCGGAACTGGTGGTGGCACACGGCGTGAACTCACCGGCGAAGAGGTCGGCGCGGTCGGGGCGGAACTGGTGGTGGCGCACGGCGTGGACTCACCGGCGAAGAGGTCGGCGCGGTCGGGGCGGAACTGGTGGTGGCACACGGCGTGGACTCACCGGCGAAGAGGTCGGCGCGGTCGGGGCGGAACTGGTGGTGGCACACGGCGTGGACTCACCGGCGAAGAGGTCGGCGCGGTCGGGGCGGAACTGGTGGTGGCACACGGCGTGGACTCACCGGCGAAGAGGTCGGCGCGGTCGGGGCGGAACTGGTGGTGGCGCGGCGGCGCGCCCGCGCCGGGCCGGTGCAGCTGCGGCACCAGGTGCAGCCACAGCGCCAGCTTGTGCCCGCGGTAGTGGCTGCGCACGCGCACGCGCCCGCCTGGATTTCCTCATTTTATAGCAAAATCACGTTCCCAGTCTCGTCGTAAACTATCATTATTTGTTCCTTGGGCTCGCACAAACTTTAGACAAAATTCTTACTTCTATAGGATCTAAGCTATACGATCCTTTAACGACTTATTTATTGAAACTTTAATATAGACATTGATTTGTTCACGGACAGCATTTCCGTTGTTCGCAAGGCAATAGCTTCGAGATTTTGTGACTCGGTGTAGGTAGGCTTTATTACCGATGCAGCTTAGTGACGGTGTGCCTCGTTTATTTTTAAATTAGCTGACTCCGGTGTCTTGTGCCGTTTTTCTTCCACCTGTACTATTCGCTCAAATTATGGCTATCTGTGAAAACTTTTTGTTGGCTCTCTGTTTCTATGTGTGTAAATTTTAATGTGTTAGTGATAAGCTTATCACAGCTGTAAGTTTTCCTTATAAAATTTAAACAAAAACAGTTCGATATTGATTAACGAAGCAAATCTTTTACTGAAATGTATTTTATGTTTACGTCAGACAAGTATTTCTAGTCGGTGGAGGAGTCTCACCGATGCTGAGGTACTGCTGCGAGGCGAGCTCGTAGCGCGGCCAGGCGGGCGCGTCGAGCGCGTGGGGCGCGTCGGGCGCGCGCGGCGCGGGCGCGCCCGTCTTGGCGAAGCTGGCCAGCAGCGCCACGGCGTGCTCGGCCACGGCCACGTCGGCGCGCGAGTAGTTGCGCGCGCGCCCGCCCCAGCCGCCGCCCACCAGCGGCTGGCCCAGGAAGTACGCCTCGCTCTCCGCCGCCACGCTGCCCAGCCGCTGCCCTCACCACCATCCAGTTTTAAATCATTTAGGTATGTCTCTATTCATCATTCTTAGATTCTTTGTTCTAGATAAGCTAAAGGCAGTGAACCGCCGGAGCTACGTCAATCGCCGTCGTATTTTTTGGTCTGATTTTACTAATGAGGATAGCCCTCACGATTCCCAGGTTTGTATCTCTGACCTTTCATCTAACTGTAGATACTGTTAGGGCAGGCTGTAGCTTCGAGCCGATTTACCTGTGGGTAGTCGAGGTCCCGGCCCTGGTGCGCGAAGTGCGCGAAGTATGTGGGCGCGCCGCGGCGCGCGTGCAGCTGCGCGAGGCGCGCGGCCGGCGCCGCGCCCGCGCCGTCCGACAGCGCCTCGAGCGCCGCGTCGCGGATGTTGATGGGGTGCTGGATCGGCTTCTCCCAGTCCGTGTACTCGTTGCGCACCGCCGCGAAGATCTCGTTGCGGTGCCAGCGGAACACGTTGCGGACAAACGTGCGCAGGATGCGGTTCCTGCGGCGGCCGGTCGCCACGGTCATGACAGTTCAATATGATGCACGTTTACCGTCTAGAAACTGCGAAGTCACATACCTGTGCTCTTCCTCGAAGCCGTGTCGGATCTCGTCGTCGGTGAAGTAGGGCGCGCTCTCGGCGCTGCAGACGACGAGGGCGAGCGCGACGCGCAGGAAGGTGGGGGAAGCGTGCAGCGCGCGCGCGGGCGCGCCGGGGGGGGAGGGCGCCCAGGCCGCCAGGAAGCGCGCGCGCGGGGGGGAGGCGGCCAGCAGCGCGGGCAGCGGCGCGGCGCGCACGCAGGCCGCCAGCGCCGCGCCCTCCCCCCCCGCGCAGCGCAGCGCCGCCGCCACGTGCCGCCGCGCGCCCCCCGCGTCCCGCGCCAGCCCCGCCGGCGCCAGCGCCGACCCGCTCAGCAGCAACACGCGCGACACCAGCCCTGCGACAACACACCGTGCTCCCCTCGTTGGTGATAATATAATATTGATACAATCAATAAACAATTTAACTGAATAGATATTAAGTATGTATAGACCGTATTTCCATCTTAAAATTAAGCGATTTTGTACCAGGCAGGTAGGTACCTACCACGGTTTCCAAAGTGGTAATTTAACCGACGACATAATCATTATATTTTCAGTGATGTACAGATACTATCCGAGGTGGTATTCTCTAAAATATTAAAGAACAATATAAATACTATCGTAAATATAGGACTTATATAAACTCATGGGACCAACAATCCTATAAACTATTGCGCAAGAGGGCTAAAGAACTAGAACATAAATGCTACGAACATTACATAGCAACTGTCGAAGAGTCTATTGGTACCAACCCAAAGAAGTTCTGGGAATTTGTAAAAAACAGGTCTACGTCTAATGCCATGCCCAGCAGTCTGACTCTAGGCGGTGAAATATACAACACGGGTGATGACATTTGCAACGCTTTCTCTAACTTCTTTAAGTCTACGTTCCTAGACAATAACTCACGAGTTCATGCTACATCTTTATACGAGCAATATCCAGCGACAGTTTCTGATATTTCCAGCATCGAGCTATGCGTCGAGTCTCTACGTCTCCTCCTGCTAAAGCTAGACCCAGACGAATAGGCCCTAGGCCAGACGAATTGCCAGCACGATTTCTAATAGGGTGCGCTGATACAATAGTCGAAGCGATTCGTCTACAATTCAAAAAGTCCCTGGATACTTGCACCGTTCCAAATATCTGGAAAAAAGCCTTTGTCACCCCCGTAAAAAAGGCTCCAAAATAGAAATTATCAACTATAGACCAAAATCTAAACTATGTATAGTTTCTAAGGTTTTCGAGAAAGTAATACACTCCCAGGTTTACGCGGCCATAAAAGAGTCACTTAGCAACTCACAGCATGGATTTCTACCGGGCAGATCTACAGTGTCTAACCTCGTATTAATCGCTCGAATCGCTCGTAGCCTGGGCTGCCTGAGTGATCTTGAACGATCACTAAGGTTAAGCAACATACGGCGCGTTCAGTCCATGGATGGGTCACCGTCTATGACTAACGCTAGTGGCATTTTTTCCGAGCGATTCCGTGCTTCGCAAGGCACGTTAAGCAGTTGGTGCCGGCTGCCGTCGATATGGCAGTCGTTAAGCTTAGTCAGAGGCCTTAGGGCGGCTTGAAAACTTCTGACAGTAAGACCAGCCACTAGTCTTACAAGCCTCTACCAATCCGGATTTGGCCCCCGTGGTGGAGTATGGCCTATACCTTCCTCAGGGAAGAGACCCGTGCCCCTCGGTGGGGACATAATGGGTTGATGATGAACCTCGTATTGTTTAATGATTTTTTAACTTCAGCTATGGACAGTGGTCACCAAGTTGATGTGGTCTACACTGACTATAGTAAGGCGTTCGACAGGATTTCCCACAAACAGCTATTATATGGAATAGCTGGAATACATTGGCATCAGGGGAGATTTTCCTCGTATATCGAGAATCGAACCCAGGCTGTTGTAGTGAATAATTATATTTCTAGCTGGGTTAGTGTACCTAGCGGAGTTTCCCAGGGCTCTTTGCTCGGTCCACTTCTTTTCACAATTCTAATAAACGATGTTCACTTAAGCCTCAGTTCGTCCCAGTTGCTTTGTTTTGCCGACGATATGAAGATTTTTTCATTGATATCATCATTAGGTGATGCCGAAAAGCTGCAGCACGATCTTGAAAGCCTTGGCTCGTATTGTGTCAATAATAGCTTGGAGTTGAATCCTAGCAAGTGCTCAGTAGTAACGTTCACGCGTAAGATTAAAACAATTACCTACAACTACCAGATGCGCGGATTTTCTCTGATAAAAGATAACACTGTTCGTGACTTAGGTGTACTCCATGACTTTAAGCTTTTGTTTGACGACCATATCAACAATATAATTTCGCGAGCATACAAATCTCTAGGTTTCATTATGCGCATGTCTAAAGATTTTAAGCAGGCCATGACACTCAAAATACTATACTGCACCCTAGTCAGATCTATCTTGGAATACGCATCCCAAGTATGGAGTCCCCAATACAGTACCTACATAAACAGAATCGAATCCATCCAAAGAAAATTTATTAAGTTTTTGTGCTTTCGTCTTAAGATACCTTACGACTCCGGGAACTATGACGATATGTGTAGGAGATTTAATTTTTTAACTCGACTTAACTAGGCTTAGACGAGAGGTAGCTGATACAGTGTATTTGCATAAGATTGCAACATCTAGTATCGACTCTTCTGAGCTACTCGGTAGACTTCACTTAAGGGTTCCGGGCCGAGCCCGACACAAACCCCCGTTAGCAGTGCCTAAATGTTCTACAAACTTTCGACAAAATAGTTTTATTGTGCGAGCGAGTGACAAATTTAATAAAATTATTGCACATCACGACATAGATTTGTTCAATACAGGGGTCCACACCCTACGACGCTTAATCAGTGCGCCTTTCTTTGCGGGTGGATAAATATAACAATATAATTGTAAAATCATTGTTAATATTAGATTGTCTACAGTTAATGTAAGTTATGTGTTAGACAAAGCATGAAGTCCACACATTTTTTTTAGTTAAGTTGTGTCTATAGGCGAGAGTCTGTTATTAGCTCGTAGTTACCTATTTTTATTCCACTAGATTAGTTTTATAAGGTGATGATTCTCCTAACTGAATAAATAAATAAGCACCTTCAGCCTGAGGCAGCATGAGCAGCGCGCTGGCGTGCGCGGCCCGGTCCCCGCGCGCGGCCAGCGTGACGCGCGCGGGGTCGCCGCCGAAGGCCGCCACGTTGCGCGCCGCCCAGCGCAGCGCCGCCACCACGTCCAGCAGCGCCGCGCCGCCCGCGCGCGTCGCCGCGTCCTCCGCGCCGCCCGACGTCAGGAACCCTGCCGTCATTACAAATTAAAGGTTACAATATTTTCCACGTAGACAGATAATGAGTTACGGGTCATCCGTAAGCACTCACCCAGCAGGCCGACGCGGTAGCTGACAGTGAGCACGAGCAGGTGCGCGCGCGCCGCCAGCACGGCGCCGTCGGCCTCCCCCAGCCACGCCAGCACGGCGTACGGCGCCTCCTCCCCCCGCGCGCCGCTACCGGGCACGTAGATGTTCAGTTGCAAACAGTCTTCGGAGTGCGGGACGGTCGGGGCGGCGGGGTCGATAGGGGCGGCGGGGCAGGGGGCTCGCGCGGCGTCCGCCAGCCGCGTGCCGGGCCAGCGCGGCGCGGGCGGCGGCGGCGCCAGGCGCTCGGGCCGCCCCGCGTACGGCACGCCCAGGAACACCTCCACCGGTTCCAGCCGCCGCGACGCCGGCTCCACGATGATCCCGCGGATGGCCCCTGCACACGCCCATCGGTTAGCACGCGCCGCCAGCCGGATTCCGGAGTATCGAGTATCGAGCGGCCTAGCGCACTACAGAGCGTGCATGTACCTTGCTCTGTGTGCACGATGCGCGAGCTGTAGCGCGGCGGCACGCCCCGCGCCCCCCGCACCGCCAGCGCCGCCATCGCCAGCAGCAGCACCAGCGTCGCGCCACCAGCGCGCGCCATGCGCCATCCCGCGCGCTAGCCTGCAGATAGTAACTCTGCTGTAAACGACCGACCGGCTGCTTTTAGGCTACCTACATGCCCTTCACTTCATGTAGGTACATTGAGGTAGCTCGCAAATTAACAACATTATTCAGGAAAACATAACATAATTGAAGCGATCGATTTGAAAGTTATGCTAAGTTGAGGCGTGTCGTGTGGCGGGTCATCTTTGTATTTGTGGCCGCGGCCCATCCTCACTCTACATAGAGGTGGCCACAAGAAACAGTCGAAATGTTTTTGTCGAGCAGGCGCGCCGCCGCCGCCGCCGCCGCCGCCCCCGGGGGAGACAAATAGCCGCGCGTCAGCCGCAGCCTTCGGGAGACACGGGTGCGGGCCGCGCGGGTCGCCGCTCATCGATTAATATACTAGTGTATGAATGGTGATAATTTATGGATAAGTTGAGCATTTACTAAAACGGGAAAGTGATTCCAACCTACCTCAGAAAGAAAAGCCTTTTTTGGAAAAATTGCCAAACAGTTCCGGGTATTCAAATGAGCCCAGCCGGAATCCTATCATTACGAACGGAACGAGACCCCAACCCATATTTTGGTATTCGCTCGCAAACTGAAATTACCTGTCCCTGCAAAAATATGAGCTCGATTTGCATACAGATGGACCGATCCCGGCGGCGTCTGTCATCATACACGCACCCGGACGTCTCCGGCAGCCCGCGGCCGCGGCCGCGGTCGCCTGCGCGGTACACAACACATGCTCCGGCTTGTCTCTCCCTCTTATCTCTCACTTTCAATACGCTTAGATTTGTATATGGCTACAACTTAAAATTTCATTTATTGAAAACCTGAACATCAGGAGGGTTAGTAAACGTTCGACTGTACATTTTGCACGATTTGCACAAATAGCCTCAATGGTATTTGTGAGGTTTTCGACTATTTATTACATCACAGAATTGTCATTCGGAACGAGGAGAAACGATCGTATTGTGTAGGTGTTATTACAATTTTGTTAATATAATCAGTTATCTAGTGAATCAGTTATCAGGTATCTTGCGGTGGTGGCGTAGTGGGGTTGACCCTTGCTTCTCGATCATGAGGGTCTGGGTTCGAACCACGCATGTACCAATGACTTTTAGTTACGTACATTTGTTTGTACAGCAACACCATTCGCTGATAAATTGTGCCCGGATAACGGCGACAGGCTTGCCACTTGTCACGTTTGGGACCTAATAAACTCGGCAAAACGTGGGTCCAGTTCTAGAGACTGGTGCCTCTGCCTACCCCTTCGGGGATAACGGGCGTGAGTTTATTTATTTTATTTTTTATTTTTTTTATCTAGTGATATTAGTAGATGGTAGGTAGAGTCGGTGGTCTCACTAGCGAGGCGCGGTTCTTTCGCTGATATTTATGCAGACGATATACACGTCTCCTCGACTGAGCTCATAAAAAATATTTATTGCGATCGGACGAGCGTCGTAAAGCGGGCCTTCCAGTTTACCCTACTGCCCTCCGCATCTTATATTTCGGTACCTATAGCCAGCCACCCCATTATTAATTCATTCGCATTATCTTTTACCTTTCCCGTCGCTGCCGCGCACCGGAAATGGAAATGATTGTGTCGTTATTTGGTTATATTCCGCAGCGTCGGCGGGAGCCGGCGACTGTTGACTCGCCGCCGGCGGCGGCGGCGGCGGCGGCGGCGCGGTGCTACGGACAGGCGGTCTCATTCACCTGCTCTGTTTATTTTAACCGTTTCGAAGTGAGGGCAAACACCAGCAATACCGCCACCCGCCTCGAGCGAACCCGTTCTGCCGATTTTTGGTATCGTACTGATTACCTGCCTGCTACTAATCAATGTAGTCAGTCTATGCGTGAGCTCATCACGGACCGGTCGCCGTTTGCTAAATTTCGCTAGCTAACTGCCTTCGAACACTACGCAAACCAGTTTACGACCGTATTTCAAATATCATTAGGCCGAGTTTTGCCTACAAGGATTTGTTTACTCACATTAGTTTGTACCCACGAATCTGTATAATGAATTGCAAAAAGTGCCAAGATAATGTAACTGATGGTGTTGTGTGTGGTTTCTGCCGTGGTCAACTACATTTTGGATGCGCCGGAGTCTCAGAAACGAATTATCGAAAAATGGGGTCTGAGAAAAAGGCTGCCTGGCGGTGTTCTACATGCCGTGTTAATCCCGCGGCGCCGACGACCTCTGCGCCGACAGCCTCTGATTTTTCTGCGGTTCTTTCCGAACTAAAGGCAATTCGGTCTGACTTAAACGACATCAAGGCCGATATTAACTCCAACACTCTCGCCATTAAAGAGTTTGACACAAAAATAAACAGCTTGAACTCCCGTTTCGGCACTCTCGAGGTGCGTCTTGATACAGCCGAAAAGAAAATGTCATCAATAACAACACTTCAGAATGAGTTGGACACAGCAAAGGCTGTCATTATTGATCTTCAAAGTGACAAAAATAATCGTGATCAATTTTCCCGGTTGAACAATATTGAAATCTCAGGCCTCCCACACAAAAACGGAGAGAACCTTAATTCTATTATGCATGATCTCTCGGCCTTGATCTCTGTGTTAAATTGGGCTTTACTGTTCTTGACACGGATATTGATACGATCCATCGAGTACAGCGCTTCAATGGCAGTGGCACTGATTCTGACACGAGATCGAAGCGCGAACCAGCTGTTATCGTCCGTTTCACCCAGCGCCGGCGCAAGGATCAGCTAATGGCGGCTGTGCGCGCCCGTCGTGGAATTACTACCGCCGACATCGGAATGTTAGGCCCGGCTGCTCAAATTCACATCAACGAGCATCTTACTCCCCAGAATAAAATGCTGTTAAAGGCGGCTCGGGAACGTAAAGCAGACTTGGACTATGCTTACTTATGGGTCAGAGATTGTAAAATCATTATGAGAAAATCTGATAAAACCCGAGCTGTTCGTATCTCCTGTGAAAGTGATTTAAATAATCTCAAGTGACTAAGTTTCAAGCAATATTGTTGTAAAACCAACTCAGCTGTTTTCTTTGTTGTCTTTTTTTTCATGGCTACCCACATTGTCACCAACACGAAGCAAAATTTTCTCATTGAAATACGTAAATTTATAACCTATTTTAATATTAAAGCACGTCTGAAAATAACATTAAACACAGTCTATAACTACTCATATTTTGGTACTTCTACTCTCTATGATGTTGAAAATAGGTAACCTCAATATTTACCATCAAAATGCGAGAGGACTGCGAACTAAATCTCACTCGTTCCTAGCAAACGTTTTGTGTTCAGGATATGACCTAATTTGTCTCACTGAAACCTGGTTGACACCTGACTTTAATGATGCCGAATACTTTCATGGCGAGTATAATGTTTACCGCCTGGACCGCTGCGTGTCGGGCGGGCACACGAGTGCGCCGAGTGCGCCGAGTGCGCGGGCGCCGCTCGGTGGCGGCGTGCTGAGTGCGTATACTGAGTTTTGTCGTTCACTTTCGATAGCGAGAGCGTTTGCGTTTTGCATAGGAGTGACAAAGCGCGCCATCTATTTGTCTCTTTGTTACTCCTATGCAAATCGCAAACGCTCTCACTATCGAGAGTGAATGAAAAAACTCAGTATAAGCACTCTGGTGGTGGCGCGGCGCGGGCTCGTGCTGCGCCGCCGCGACGACTGGCGCTCCGCCCCTCATCACGAAGAGTTGTGGCTCACGGTTGACTTACAGCCAAAATATAACGCTGACTCACACTCCTCGGACAAAATAAATCCCGCTAAATCTTTTCACATAGCTTGTGCTTATTTCCCTCACAACAAAGATCATTTTAACTCGCTAAATCTGTTTTTTGATAATGCCGCGGACTTAATTTCCTCTCACAACGACGACAGCTTTTTAATTGTTGGTGATTTTAACGTGTCCCACGCTTTATGGGAAAAGGGGTTGTACTCTAATGCTTTAATTATAAACTCAAACGATGATAACAAAGCTAGCATCGTATCCGATTTTATGGGCATTTCAGACTTAAATCAATTTAATCATTGTAAAAATCAAAATGGACGTATTCTGGACCTCATTTTTTGTAACTTAAATTGTAATGTTGTACACTGCACGCAACCATTGACCACTGAGGACCCCCATCACAGGGCTCTTGAAATTACATTATCTCTTATTTCCCCGCCAGTTTTAAAAGAAAATACCCGCTCCACTTTATTGTTTCACGCTGCGAATTACAACGAAATTAAAAACTCATTAAAGGCTCATAATTGGAGTGTATCACTTGATTTAGATGTCGAAACTGCCACTACCTATTTTTACTCTTTTTTGGCCAAACTAATTAGTAAATACGTACCCACAAAACGTGTTTCAGAAAACGGATATCCTGTCTGGTACACTCCAACATTGATAAAAGTGCTGCGAGAGAAGCGTAAATATCATGCTAAATGGAAATTATACAATAACCCTTTAGACTACCAAACTTTCAGCTGTCTCAGAGCTAGGGCGAAGAGACTGGAAAAAGAATGTTTTAATAATTACATTAGCTATGCAGAGGACAATATAAGTAAGTCACCCAAATATTTTTGGTCTTTCATTAAATCAAAATTTTCTGCAAATGCTATACCTGACCACATGACGAATGGTGTAATTACAGCATCCGATGGGAATTCCATCTGCAATTTATTCAATGAGTACTTTTACTCTGTCTTTGTTACCGACACTTCTTCTTCCAGTCCCTTCTCTCCCTCAACCTCAACAATAGTAGACATATCTTCTTTACATTTTAGCCAATATCAATTAGCTAAGTACCTCAAGTATATAGATACAAACAAGGGGGCCGGTTCTGACGGAATCCATCCTCTTTTAATAAAAAACTGTGCCCATGAATTGTGTTTTCCTCTGTGGATAATTTATAATAAGTCTCTATCTGAGGGCGTCTTCCCAACCGTTTGGAAAAAAGCTCTCGTGACGCCAATTCCAAAAGGGGGTGACCGTCACGATGTGAAGCAGTACCGACCCATCTCAAAACTTAGTATATTTGGCAAGCTATTAGAAAAGTTTGTTACCCAAGAAATTACATCAGCTGTATTGCGTCTTGTAGCTCCGGAACAGCATGGATTTTTCAAGGGTCGAAGCGTAGATACGAACCTGGTTACGTATACAGACTTTATCCTAAATGCTATGGATGGTGGTCTTCAGGTGGATGCCGTGTATACCGATTTTTCTAAGGCATTTGATAAAATAAAACATAACACTCTTCTAGATAAGCTACGAGAGATCGGTATACATGGCGATCTACTTAGGTGGCTGGAATCTTATGTTAGAAATCGGAGTCAGGCTGTGTCTTTGAGGGGCTACACTTCCAAATCTTTGCCAATCGGTTCAGGCGTGCCCCAAGGTTCCCATTTAGGTCCGCTCCTATTTATTCTATATTTAAATGATGTGAGTGGTTCTATCTCTAATTCAGCCCACCTCGTGTATGCCGATGATACAAAAATTTTTAAAATCATACATTCCGAAAAGGACTGTCACGAACTACAACGAGATTTGGATAGTTTTAGTAATTTCTGTAAATATAATCAGTTAATTTTAAATACAGACAAATGCTACACAATCACCTTTTAAAGAAAACACAATCCACTGCATTACGATTACAGATTTGATGGTAAACTAATCAAACGTGTTGAAAAAATTAGAGACCTGGGAATCACTTTAGATTCAAAATTACATTTTAATTATCACATAGACAACATTGTCACAAAAGCATTTCAAAGACTTGGTTTAATTCTACGGTTGTCAAAACCTTTAAAGAGAGCTAAGTCTTTGAAAATCTTATACTATGCCTTTGTTCGCAGTATCCTAGAGTTTAGTTGCGTGGTGTGGAACCCACAGTACGTTGTCCATATATCACGCATAGAAAAGATACAAAACAAATTTCTTAAATCCTTAGATTATCGTACAGGTAATTATTTCACAAATTACAAATCTGCTGCAAAGCGACATGGTTTATCTTCTCTAGAAAACAGACGAAATTATTTAGATATCCTTTTCCTTTATAAAATAATAAATAATGAAATCGATTCAGCACACCTTTTAGAACAAATATGGTTTCAAGTTCCTCGATCATCCTCTCGCTATAAACATACCTTTTATATACCCCAATGTAGTACCAACTACGCTAAAAACTCTTTTTTCAGACGTGCTTCACATTTTTATAATGAGTATATCTCAGATATTGATATTTTCTTTCATTCCTACAATTCTTTCAAGACATTGGTGAGAAAACATTGTTTTGTTTAGTTTTCTTTTAAGCAATCAAGTGTTTTGTAAGCCATGCTGATAATTTTGATTTGTGAATTTTGTATTTGTTTTTTGTCCATAATGGGCTCCTTTATGTTCACATTTTATGATTATGTTATGGATCTCAAGGTTTAAACGTAATATTTTTTCCCTGTTTTTTAAGTAAGAAACTGTTAGTATCCTAAATAAAAAGAAAAAAAAATGTAGGCTATGTTTCCAGATGTTTTTATTTTGCTACTACCTAGTATACTTTCATAATATAACAAAAAAGTCGAAAAATGCAATAAAAGAATCAATAAATAAATAAATAAAAGTCTAGTCATGGCACGCAAACGCGCCATGCAAGTTCCCCACTACGTATTTGCGATACAATTTCTACAGGCGAGTTCCCTCTACTCAGGTCGCTGGGATGTGGACGAGAAACTTCCAAATTGACCGGTCAAATGGATAATAATTATCGCATACGAGCTTACGGACCTAGGAGATATGAATTCCAAATAAACTGAGTGTATTATAACTGACGCGTTTGTACGAAAAACTGTACTAAAAGTGGACCGAGGTTTCACAATGGGCTAGCTGCAAGTCAGTGGCGCAGAGACCGCGACCGAGTGGAACTTTTCGGCGGAAAACTGCGGCGGAAACTTGCTGCTGGGAACTAGCGCTGCGCTCACACGGCGGCGGCGGCGGCGGCGGACGGCTCGGCGGACGGCTCGGCGGCTGCCAGTTGCTGTTGCACTTTAAGGCGACTTCGAGGTTATTCTAAAATTAAAGATTACCTAGGATTAATTTGCTTTTTAGATTCTAATTTAATTTGCTAAAAGTTTAAACTTAATATTTGTGTCAAGCTATCGCTCAATGAGGTGACGCACTGGACATCGTTCATAGTAAATTGAGGTCAGTGGCTCTACATCTGTCAATTGCTATTGCACTTTAATGTCCGGTTCCAATATCCACAAAACGCTTCGTTTTTGCTTACGATCGGTTACAATTCCTACGAAATTCCTACGAACCGTCAATAAATTGTATGGAAAACAGATCGTAGCCGGTAGGCGTATATTATAGGAACCGGGCATAAGACGACTTCTAGATTATGCTAATTATGAAATGTTATACCGACATAACCACGGGAAAATAAGAGCTACAGGTTTTGTTTTCTCTTTCCTATAGCTGGAACCGCAGAACTGCGCTCTGGTGCTGTCGAAGTTTGGTGAGGCTACTTCCGCGCACTCGGGTTTTTTGTGAGCACTAGGGGCATGCCGCGAGTCGAAAGCGAGCCCTTCTTCTTGATCACTGAATTCAATTCTTTAGTCAACAATCCCTTCTGGCGATATGTACTCATAGGTACCACTATAGATTCTTTCAACATTTTAAAGCAAAAACGCTGCACAATCAACCCCATTATCTTTTACAGCTCATTATGTTTGCGAGTTCGGCGGCTGCATTTAATTACAATGCGAGTGGTAGTAAACAAAACTGGCGTCGACTGTCGATTGTGCGCGGGCCCACGCATTTACATGTTCACCGACCTAGATGCTTAAAGCGATTACGTCTCACCAGGCATTATGTCGTTAATTGAATTCCTCCGCTAATTTTATTCTAATTGAACCGCGTGAACAGTGCGCCTCGGTCCATTGCAGACGTCGACTACTCTGCCATCATAAGAAGAAAGGGGCGCTTCAATGTCTACCTGAACTGAGTTACATACAATTTCGGAATTAACTGAATTGTGAAACTCAGTTTCATTGTTATAATTCCATAACCACCTAATCAAACCAATTAGGATCGCCGTGTATGTAATTATTGAAACGCTATTTAAATCTAGTGTGGTATAAAATTAATTAGGTATATTGTGAAAAGGTTTTTTCTTGTTAGCATTTTTGTTTATTCATATTGCTATTCGAAATTTGCTATGCCCTATGTGGTTTCATACCCACATGCCTCATGGTAAACCCGAATTATTATTATGTTACCTCCAAACAACTACATGGTCACAATAAAAATAATTTATTTTCTGCTTCCGTTCTGTGTTGCGCAACATTTACATGTCGATTTCTGCTTTTACTTGGGAGACGATTACTACTGCAGTGTTTGTTCGTACAGGTAGCTAGGAAGCCGCTGGCTGTGGCCACGGCCCCGCCTTGCAGCACTGCGTCTTAGCAAGTGTACAATACCTGGCTGTGGCTGTGCCTGAGCATGTGGCAGGTCTGGGGCTGGGGTTGGGACTGGAGTTGGGGCTGGGGCGGCGGCGGCGGCGGCGTGTAATATGTTTGCGGAGCGCGGATTATTATTAAAGTGTCGCGCGCGTTGCTGCCGAGACGATGAGACGACGAGGACGGCGCGACGCGCAGGCCCCACGCGTGAGCGAAACGGGTGCCTAATGACTCTCAACCACCGAAGGCTCTGAATGCTAATACAAATTGGGCTTCATATGTTAACGTAACTTTATTTACACACACATCCGCTTTGACAGATTCTTGGAAGTAAATATTACATGAAATATCTCATCATCCTAAAGGCAAATTAAAACCCGTATTCAGCCGCCCCGCATCTTTGAAATACGATCAAAGTGTAATACAAATTGGGGAAAACTCAGTGTATATAGGAACGAGTGTAGACATAGTCACGGTGCGAGCGATTGTATGCTAAGCCAATATACTTCAATTGAAATGGTTTCCAACATTTTATACGTACATCCATAGACACGCTCTTTAGAGTACAATTATTTAGAGTAAAATATATATATATTACGAAAGAAAAGGTTTTTACGGTACTATAGGCAATAAACGAAGATTCCTACAAATTGGTAATCTTCTCCTTTCTGGAAGTAAATAATTAACCAAACAGCGAAGGGCAAATTAAAAAAAACCTGGACCTAACGGCTGGCGTGCAGGGACTAGTGGATTGGATAGTGATCAAGAGAAAGAGATCCCATCAAAAACATAAGTGTGAATGATATGAGAGCCAAATTCAATAGGTATTAAGAACAGTCGTCGTTATCGACTTCACCGACCAAAGAATTGAGATCTATATGGGTGCTGCCAAGTTCTCTGAATAAAATCATGAAATTTTAGTTACAAGATCACTGAGATGTAAATTGTAATTCAAGCTCAAGATTTGACTGCTAGTTTTTACCAACAAACCAAATTTCAGAAAAGTCACATAGGTATGATATCAACCTAACAGCATAAGTACAATACAAACAGAAAGACTAACCTCCGTATGACTAAACGAAGTAGAGTTCATTAAATAAATATTATTTAGCCTGTACGTAAAAACTAGCCAAGTCAAATCTTAAGCTTGAATAACAATTTACATCTCTAGTGATCTTGTAACTAAAATTTCATGATTTTCTTCAGAGAACTTGGCAGCACCCATATAGATCTCAATTCTTCTGTCGGTGAAGTCGATATCGACGACTGTAATATTACACACGGCTGCTGCGTCGCCAGTTCCTTTTTTCTCGAACTTGACTGGACTCGCTGTCGCGAGTCTAGATTTGTCCGGACAGTCGCTAGTCGCTAATCGTGGCAAGTGGCAAGTGGCAAGTGGCAACCCCTGGTGTCAGCCTACCCATCGTGTACTGACGACAGGTTTCGTTTGGAAAATAAGACAAGCGTATTAAAACAAAGAAATACCGAAAAACAATTATTCTTCTTTGCAAAATTATGCATTAATTAATATTAATTCTTTATTGCATGATACATATACATAAGCTTACGCCTGTATCCCAGAGGGCTAGACACAGACCAGGGACTGCCACTTGCCACGATCCTGACAGATCACTTCCGCTTCATCGCCATTCATTAAAACATAAACATTTACATAAAATACCTCTGGCCCTACACTAGGACATCCTGTGTCGTGGGAACCAGAAGCAGCGGTGTCGCAAACATTTTATTAGTAGTTGCATGCAGGCACGCCGGTTTCGGATCCTTTTTGTGTTTGCCTTTGCTAATACATCCCCTATTTGGTCCAAGTATGTCCACCAGAGGCGTCCCTTACCGGTCCTTCCACTCACATTCACTCGATTTAATTGTTTCATCAGTCTTCCTTCCTTCATCCTCTCCACATGTCCAACGACATTCCTTTCTCAATTCTAGGCACAATATATTGCACAATATACTCATATTAGTATTATTGATTTATTTCTGATAAAACTTTCATATACAGTTACAAAAGATGTGTAACTATCATGGTGAGAGGACGAGAAAGTTCCCGCTACCCAAAATACTAAATACTATTGATTTCTTAGAAGGGGACCGTATTTAAGTATAAGTTGAAAAGGTTCTTGCTGGATAGGTTTGACGCGAAACTGTGAGGTCAAAATTAAAAAAAAAAAAGTACTCATTATTAAAAAAAACAAAATGTTGATAGTAAGTAGCTGCTAAAGATAAAAGTTTATTGGTGAGGTACATAACAGTGGACAGCTGATGGGCCTTTGCATTGTGCAGCACGTCAATCGTATTATGGCCAAATACAGAGAAGCATAGACTTACAATATAGCCTGATGATGATACACTTACAAATATATGTATTTAATACCATAATATTCTTCTGTTGCCCTACTTATATTATGTTACTTGTCTGTTTAATAAATTGTTCCTGTGATGTGTCTTGTTGGTATAATAAACTTTTTTTTTATATCTTTCTAGTGGTTGTACTTTAACATTAATTTGATGGTATTGCTAACAAGAATGCTAAAAGAGTGCGAACAATTCGCCAATAAACTGCCATTGCACTGCAACTGCGTGCAGTTTGGCGAATAATTTATAAAATTTAAGACTCTACGAAAAGTAAGTCAATAAATCAAAAAAAATTAAAACGTAATGCTTAGATTATATAAAACCGCTTATGTGTACGAAAAAGTAGTACATTATATTTTTTCCGCATTAGAAAAACGAATTGAAGAAGCATGTGGCGCATTCACTACTTTTTCACCAGAGTGTGATAAATGACCTACAAAACATAACCGAAATGCACAAAGTAATAGTTAAAAGCATTTATTCGGGCTGGCTCATTGGTCGGGCTGACTAGACTCAAATGTCAGACGAGAATATACACTCTTTAAACGAGCAATTCTTGTATATATATTTATGTATAATCAGAATCTCGGAAACGGCTCCAACGATTTTCACGAAAGGAGCCGGGGATCTCTGGGCCCAATTGTAATAAGCTGAAATATGGCTTAAAAAAGCGGTATTTTTTTCTGTTTCAAAATATAAAAAATCTCCTCAATTCACAATCTAGGAGACGAGAAATCTTAAAAACAAGTTTATTGCACTGATGAAATAGAGTTTCGATTACTATAATCGATTACTGTGAATGATTTCAAGAATTATTATTGAACATTAAATTACTCTCATCGAATGATGGATTCAATCAAAGTGAACAAAATCTACGGAATAAATTATTATATTGTCAATAGTTTACAATAAAACAGAATATTGACTTTAAAATCGATTCTCGTAGATTCTCGTTTACAGATCGATTTATTACTTTTTATGTTTGTCAAATGTATTTAATCTGTGCTGACAGTGACAGCTCCCGGATTTTCAATCTATGATCATGATGGGTCATGCACGGACCGAGAATTTACGGCACGTGAATGTACAACCCGGGAATTCGTGCCCAAATGACCATCTATAACTAACGCTAGTGGGATTTTTCCGAGCGGTTCCGTGCTTCGCAAGGCAAGTTAAGCAGTTGCTGCCGGCTGCCGTCAATAGATGGAAGTCGTGAAGCCAAGTCAGAGGCCTTAGGGCAGCTTGAAAACTTCCGACAATAAGACCAGCCACTAGTCTTACAAGGCTCCACCTAACCGGACTAGGCCCCCGTGGTGGAGTATGCCCTATAGGTATAGGACCGAGGGGCACGGGCTTTTCACTGAGAAAGGTTCCTCAGGGAAAAGCCCCGTGCCCCTTAGTGGGTTTATAATGGGTTGATGTATCGCTCCTCTACATCTAAACTCTGATCATTTGGATTGACTTGTCTAGTGTAAGATCCAGCCAGATCAGGACGTCAATCTATTGCGACTCATAGCCTCGATAATGTCAAGCACTAGACCGAGCGTGTAATGGCTGCGAAGTGAATGATTTACGCTTCATGGAAACGAGGCACCACTCTGTCGTGTCTATGGCTGTACATGGATTCTCGCCCGTACCAATTTTATACAGCCTGATATGATAACCAGTGGTCGGAGTAGGTATATTGATTTTTCGGACTTGCATTATGATATCATAACATGGACATGCCCTTTTTCTTAGTCTTAAACGTCATTACCATCGTAATCATTATCATTGTTTGTTTGTAAACGGTAATGATGTAATGTGTGTTTTATTTATCTAAATTCTGTCTAATTTTGATATTTTCATTTAGGAATAGCGAAATTTAGTTTAACACATTATAAGCGTAAGACGTATCGACGTAAGACGTGAAAACGCGTATCGGGAACGGACGCGTGCTAACCGTACTGATACGGTGTGGTTAAGAGGTTGAGCATGCTGGTTGTTGCATTTCAGCGAGGTGAACAGATAATAGTATTGTGACCATGTTATGCATTGGATGTTACCACCGATACTAGCTCCTTTACTGTAAAGCCAATAAGCCAGTATAAAATACAAAACAATGTGTCAATTTAGTAACTAGATATAACGAGCGCTGTAACACAATCTCGTTCGTCATCCGAGGTCTGCGGTCGAGATGTACTCCATCGCATAGTATTGAGACCAAAGCGAGATGCTTTATTATATAAGTACTCGAAGTAAACAATAGTAACCTAGTAGCATCGGTAGTAGATTGGACACGGTGAACGTTCACTGATAGGTGGGACATCTTTTTATCGAGACGATAACAAAACATTTTTGAAATAAAAAAATAAGCTTTTAACATCTTACTATGTCTTTGGCTAAAAACTCAAAGGTTTGAAACCTAGGACTAAATATCATTATCGCTATGAACGACCATTTTTGACATAAATCCTGTTTCTACTGTAATCCTAGGTTCTGCGTCGTCGTAGGTCCTAAAAATAAGTTCTATTAACATGATGGATTTAAATTATAATAGAAACTTACCAGCAAGTAAAGCATATAATGGGTTAACTCTTTTCACTACCAAATTAATTAACTAGGTGGTAATTAACTAACTGGCTTTGGTAGTGAAGAGAGTTAACCCATTATATGCTTTACTTGCTGGTAAGTTTCTATTATAATTTAAATCCATCATGTTAATAGAACTTATTTTTAGGACCTACGACGACGCAGAACCTAGGATTACAGTAGAAACAGGATTTATGTCAAAAATGGTCGTTCATAGCGATATCTAGTTACTAAATTGACACATTGTTTTGTATTTTATACTGGCTTATTGGCTTTACAGTAAAGGAGCTAGTATCGGTGGTAACATCCAATGCATAACATGGTCACAATACTATTATCTGTTCACCTCGCTGAAATGCAACAACCAGCATGCTCAACCTCTTAACCACACCGTATCAGTACGGTTAGCACGCGTCCGTTCCCGATACGCGTTTTCACGTCTTACGTCGATACGTCTTACGCTTATAATGTGTTAAACTAAATTTCGCTATTCCTAAATGAAAATATCAAAATTAGACAGAATTTAGATAAATAAAACACACATTACATCATTACCGTTTACAAACAAACAATGATAATGATTACGATGGTAATGACGTTTAAGACTAAGAAAAAGGGCATGTCCATGTTATGATATCATAGTGCAAGTCCGAAAAATCAATATACCTACTCCGACCACTGATGATAACGCACGAACCGAGAACGTACGGACGGGAATCCGTGCACATGTGCAAGGATTCTGTGGCTGTACATTACCGGGGTGTACGTTCTCAGGATGTGCATTCGCGGTGCGTACATTATCTCCCATCAAGATCACCGGACTACCTACCTACTCGTCTTGTATCGTTTATCGTTTGCGTATTTAAATTATATTCCTCGACCAGTGCTTTCGCTCTACGGACTTTTAGTATATTGTTTAACTTGTACGACTGTGGCATACCGACTTATCGATGTAATACACTGGGCCGACGAGTTTTAGAGGATGAAATGACACAAATCCTTGTCTTCCCTGTCTTTTAATCTATTTGTGAGTTTCGTTACATTTTCCCACTCAATACAATAAGAACTACAATTAATGTAATAAATAACTGTCTATCATATGATCATAGTTATAAAATCAGCTGTTAAGTACCTATAGGTTATTGTCAATTTGTTGCATAGCCTCACTATTACTAAATCTCTTTTAACTTTGCTCTCAGATTGCTAAAATCCGCAAAATATTCAAAGATGGTTTGACAATATATAAGCTGTTTATTGACACCACTCTCGTCTTTTTACATCTGGGCCCAAGAATGTATGGAAGCGTTTCCGTCTCCTTCAGATGCTTTTGGGGGCGTTTAATTGATCTAACTAGGTTACATTTTTAGAAAACGTTGTTTTATCCGTGTTTCAAGCCAATTGAAATTTGCTATCATAACATACAGAGGTAAATTTCGCGTCTATCTGCAAGGTTGGGATGACGTCCCATGACGGGAAAACGGGCGACCCGTTTCGGGCCGATTTCAAGTGACCCGGTTCGAGTCATGATGTTTTTTTGTCCAAGTTTTTTTTTGTTGAAAAAGGATTATTTTAATTTTATATTACAAAAAAAGTACCGAGCAAAGCTCGGTCACCCAGGTACTATACATTAAATGAGTCGACTACCATAACGGTTAACTACGGTTAACTCCACATTAAGTGATTTTCTTTCTAATAATCTTCTTCTAAATAATGTACGCTGTGTGCAACATACACTATAGTCTGCAACGCGGCGGAGTGGGCCAGGGTGTTTCACTGCGTCAATATTCCTTAGTCACTGCGTGCACGAAACTGCTTTTGGGTACTTTTATTGCCCTTCTAGGATGTCCCTTACTGACTCCGCTATTGAATTGAATAATTGAAATTGAACTAAATACCCTTAAGTAATTATTTTTCCTGGTTGTGAAATGAAGCTTTCTCTATCACGATTTACAAATTGCTCGATATTGTGTTACGTCAACCTAACTACCCTTGTTTCAATAATATAATCGGTTACTCCGCGAGGCTGCGACCAAGAGGGACGAGTCAGAGTTCTCTGCGTGCGTTATTAAGTTACCACATCACACCACTTGACTACATACTTGTTGAATGATATTAATATCTACGTATACGATAATAAAATTTACTATTAATGTTATCTGGTCTGGTCCAAATACCTATAATATACTGGGTTTCAAGGAACCGCAGCCTGATCGGGAGCCCACGCATTCTCTACGTCACATACCGAACATTTTTTTCCCAAGAGAGCATAGTTGGGAAATAACGGCTTACGAGATATTGAGGTGCAAAGATGAGACTTTTTTGCATTTTTTTGCAGAAATGAACTAGAATCGTATAAACAATATTTCTCCCGTAGAAAGATTGACTGACTTCAGTTATTATCAATATTTCAGAATTAAAACGATTTTGAAATCAATTGATGGTTAGTATGTTTCAAAACAGTAGATTGTTCACCAAGGGCGCAAACAAAATTTTTGCGTCGAGGCTGTGAAATTGAATCCAGAGCGAATTGAGGTGATTCTTGCCCGAGCCCGAGCGAAGCAAGGGCTTTAACTATATAAGGATCGCTAAAGGAGCGAGGGATTCAACACTACATAGACAAAAAAATTTTTTTGCGCCCTTGTATAAGACTCTGCTATTCACTACCATCTGAGAGAAATGAAAATAAATAAATTCAAAATAGGATTTTGAGTCTTTTCCTCTTGTAAACTCTATTGGGAATACCAGTTTAATCAATTGACTCATATCAATACTTTTTGCAATTAAATGAAGAGGTCCTAGTGATTTGTTAAACTTTAATAAAAACAATATGTGATTTTTAAATTGTGTCGCAAGTATCTAAACCTTACGGAGCCCCTTGAAGAAAATCTATAGGTACCTATTTCGATTATAAATTCCGCCGGCGCGGCGCGGCCGCGCATTATTGACGAGGCGAGAAATCAGCGCACGTCGTTGGCCACATCAACATAAACACCTCGCTTTATATTCACGCCACTTACATTTCATCAATTTCAGAGTAGACCCGATACAAACTTGTGACCTCCATCAAACTTGACGTGAGGCACCGCGCCGACACTAGCCTGCACCCCGACACTGACATTATTTAAATTAACTTCCTCTTGAGAATATTTACTGCCGTCAATAAGGTTACTCTTACAGGCACCATAACACAGATTCAAACTAAATTGCTATCAAAATTCATTATACGCAAATACCGCGGCCGAACGCGCGACCGAGCCGGCCCGTAGATTTAATGGATTAATATGTAAATTGCGACTCAGCCGGAGCCCTGCGGAGCCGCGGCCGCGCCACCGGCCGGCGAGTGCCGGCTCAGACCGGCCCACACGGCGGCCGCCGGCTGGCGCTCCCACACATCGGGTGGGTCCGCGACCGAGCCGGACCCTAATGTCGTCGTCGTAGAACTACCTTGATTAGATCAGAGACAAGGCCACACTGACTCGATGAGACGTAGAACGTTGCACTTAAACACAGCGCCCGCATACACAATACACATGCAATTTTATCAGGCCGGTAGAGACTGGGCAGAGACGCCGGGTATATAAAAAAACGAACCATATACTTCATACATTTGATTCACTACAGTTACTGTAAGTTTGTGTTTGACAAAGCATGAAGTCCATACATTTTTTGGTTACGTTGTATCTACAATTCTACAGGCGAGAATTTATTATTAGCTCTTAGTTACCTACTTTTATTCTATTTATAGAATAATTTTGTAAGCTGATGATTCCCCAATCTGAATAAATAAATAAAATACAGTTTTGCCTTCCCGGCCCCCGCACCGGCAGCCGGCTGCCGACAGCGCCGATGCCGGCTAATAGTAAAACACCTTTTAAGTAGTGTGGGATAAGTTTCACGGCTTATACAATTGGAATGTATCAATACATATACTATTTTTGTTGATGTAGGAAGATAAAAAGACAAATTAAGTCAATACATAAAACAAATTAGTATTTTCGAGGGGGGAATTTAAAATGGCCCGTTAATACAAATATACTTTTAACTTCGAACTTCTCTAGATCCCTGCTTAGCTGTGAAACGATAAGGAAAAGTAAATAACGAATTCATTAGTTAGCCAGCGTAAGCTGGATAATCGCCGAGGTTAGACGACAGGGCCATTTTGTCAGCCCAGCTGATGCGCTTTTTTAAGTTAGGTGCTACGTTGAACTGAAAGTAGCGCTACCCACGGCGAGCTATCCGCGGCCACTCGTCCCGCACTCCCGCGGCTCCCGCCCGACAACAAAGGAATTTGTAATTTCGCAACAGAACTATTTACCCACCCATGACATTTCTTTGCACCCGAACGATAGGTCGCGTGCCGCCCTTATAAAAAACAGCCACTCATCGGGCCAACAAAATATAACATGTGAGCTTACATGAAACATCATGTCTTGGGCCGGATTTGTAACTAAACATATTAGTTCCCTAGTTCGGTACTCCGAAGGGTGTATCCCGAGACGCGATATCATTGAAAATACGAGTAGACGGAAAAAGGAAGGGTCAAAGTGAAATAAGTTCTGGCAGCTGATGGAAAAACGAACCCTTCGAGCCAGGTAGCGGCGGGGGGGCGGGGGGCGGGGGGCGAGGCAATCATTACGTGACCGATGTCATGTCCTTTGTGATGCTTTTGAATACTTTTTCAATTTGGTCCGATGTCGAATGAAAGATTCCTTTAGGTTAGTTTGCGTTGCGGGTCGAGAAGTTTGCCGGAGCGATGGACTACAAACGAAGGTAAACGGAATGGGTCATGGACATTGTTGCGGCTCGCTGCGGCCGGGCGGCCGGCCTCCGGCCCGAAAGCCGACTCAAGTTTTCCTCCCCTTTGGCTCCGCTCGCAACTTCTCACAATCGGTATAAATCCCTGGCATTACTGAGACCGGCGGAGAGGTGGCGAAAATGGACAAACTACATAATTATGAACCTTGAGTGATCCCATAAATGCGAAAAAAGAACCTGTACTCAGTACACACTACTCTGCCGTCGGCTTCATTGATAGAGCGATTTAAATGAGTGCATAGCTCATCCATGGTCTCTCGTTCATGGTCCTCTGGGATATAGACGTGAGATTATGTATGTATGTATTGCCACGTCCAGTCACGATTCACATAGCAAAGGTTGGCCGGCTATTTAGCTTAAGTAGGTCCTGTACGAATTTGTACCAGACATGTGTTTTGTGCAATAAATAATTTACTGTAAAAACAAGATGGTTGGCCAATTTGCTATGCTAGATATGCAACTTGGCAAGTTTTCGTAGTTAGAAAGATATAAAGTACCGAAAACCAGAAAACGTGCTTGCAGTGACTAATATTATGATAATAAAATAAAATAAATTTGTCAAGTAGAATTGTGGTAGTGACAAACCCTGGCCTCTGTTATCCCTCCGGGTATACGCGTGAGTTCAAGTCGTACATGCGAAGACCCTAAGAGCCAGTTTCTGAGTTGAGAATTTTCATTAAGTTGAGAATTTTCACAAAAGTGCGTGACAGAACGTTACTTAATGAAAATCTCCGTATCTACTTAGTGAAAATTCTCAACTCAGAAACTGGCCATATGTCAATTCTTTTATCCATGATGGGGATAATCACTTCGAACTTGGCCCCTTTTTATATTTTTGAAAAGTAGTTTTGTATAATTTAAATAAATAATCATAATATTCCTTCTTCTGAAAATGTTTATTACAACCTAATTGAATTTACTTCAAATCCAAGGTTTTTTTAATGCTTGTATGAATAAAAATGGGATGAGATTAACGAACGTTAGTCTCACAGAGACTCGAGAACGGCAGGAAGATTTGACTGATTTATGGTTTTTTATATTTGTGAAATTTTAGGAAAGGTTTAGATGTGATCATGTGCTCATGTCAGCCCCATCGGACCTCAACAAAAAAAGTATTCCTACACTAACTTATCTAAATATTATTATTATAAGTACATAAGGTATTTTACTCTGAATATAAATTATTAACTTGCTTTACTTTTTAGCATTTTGTAAATTAATAAAGCTGCACTTGACGTAGGGTTGTGCAACACGCTCTGGAATGTACCAAAATATCCCTTACATGAAACTTTAGTTGGGCTATAATTTCTGCACTTTGCACTGACTACTTGGTTCATTCCAAAAGTATATGTTGCACGTCTTCTACTGTGTTGCAGGTTTCACAGTTTGGGCTCAGAACTTTGCCCATGAGGAAATTAAATTTATTTAATGGCATGTGACCAGTTCTAAGTCTATGTGCAAATATAATATAACACCTTTTCAGTCTCGCATTGGCAAACCAGGGAACATGAGGCGGCTCAGTCTGCATCGTCTTATACCAAATACCTACTTTCTCTCTAGATTTTTCGTCGAAGTAGTCTTTCCACATTTTATGACATAATACTTTGTATTTGGTTAGCATTTCAAAGTAACACGCCTTCACATCACTTCTTTACCTTCTACCACAGATCTTTTTGCCAAGAGGTCAGCCTCTTCGTTGTCTGAAATGCCAATGTGAGACAGAACCCATTGCAATCTTACTTCGACATCGTTATTTTTAAGATCTCCTAAAAGTTGAATAATTGTGTATGCTATACTGTCACACTCATTATGTCCAGAGCCACAACGAATGATATGCTGGAGAGCCTTCTACTATTCGTTAAGAGGACACTAGGTCTTCACTGAAGCAATTTAACTGGCGCTGAGGCGCAAACACATTGGTTCTGGCCCCACACTAGGATACCCTGTGTCGTGGGAAACAGAAACAGCAACATCAGAAACATGTAAACATCCAAGACCAGGGGTTTTGTTTCGTCCCCAGCTGGGATTCGAACTCGCGAGCTCTCGCATGATGCGCTATCGCTGCGCCATAGAGGTCGCCCACCAATGCAACAGAGACCGATGCAACATTGTAGGTCCACGATTTGGAGTTATGGAACGACAAAACTCGCGAATAGCTGGTTTTTTTCTTATCGTAGAGTTCGAACCGGTTCTTGTAGTAACAAAGTGAAAAAGGTAACGTAGCTCCCACGTCACCTTTTTTACTTGTAACTTGCTTCGCCAAGTTGTACTGGGGTTGTGTATCTAGATATCTGAGCTATTTTTAGAATTACGTACGTATCTAGAACAGTTTTAAAATATTTGAATAACAAGAACACTGAGATAGTTTATTATTCTATCGAAATCATTGAATCTACTGGAATTCGATAATACACGTAGGTAGCTATAGTACATTCATTAGCAAACTGTCAGTCAAAGTGAGAGTTGGATGTTAAAAAGTTGGGGAGGCTCACTCGGTAATTGGTTCGCTATTGTATCTGTCGAGTGTCTCAAACAGATTCGCTAATTAATTTTAATTGAAACTGAAATCATGATCTGAAAATGTCGAGGAAAGTTGTGACTCCCTAGAGCGCCGGCGGCGGCGTCGGCCGGGGGACGCGGCCGGCCGTCCGCCGGCGGGCGTCCGCGACGCGCTACCGACACTGGGCGCACCAAATTCTGCACAATTCCAATCGTCTAACTGTCAAATTCCATACAAATGCTCCCAAACGTCAGTATTCGGCGAGAACGTCAACTCTAACAAGGCAGCAGGCAAGACAACGACACGACAGCGGCAGATTATTGCGTGAGATCGAGCGGAGAACGTTCGTTTTGTTGACCGGCGATACAATTCATTGTTTGTGATTGTAAATGCTAATTAGCGGCGGCGGATGTTTATTCAGGCCTCGTTACCGCGGCGCCCCGCGCCCCGCGCCGCGCGCCCCGGCGGCCCCGAGCCAGGTGACAGCGATGTGATAAACTAATAAATAACAATTTAACAAAGAAAACAATCAATAAACCATTATTGGCAACGTTTGTTCCGAAATGTAATCAAAATTAAAAACTCTACTGACATGCGCGCGTAAACAAGTGAAGTAACAATTGAGTTGGCCGGTGCCGGACATACCTACCTACGATGTTTGAACAATCCATTTATAACTTCATGTGCGGTGATAACGCAGCGGTACAACGCCGGTCTCTCATTCGGCTGGGAGTGGGTTCGAATCCCGGCATGTACCAATGACTTTGTTTTCCAACTCGCATACATTTGTGAAGTTGTAATAGTGATACCACCCGCTAACCGTGAATAAAGGCATCGTGGGGAAACCTGAGTGTCTGAGGTTACACATACCTGCGGTGGGCATGCGGCGTAATCAAATCTCTCTCCCTCTGAGAGTGGAATGGGACTCACATCCATCATCATCGGGCACTTGACGTCCACTGCAAGAAGTAGGCCTCTCTGTGGTTTTAAGTTTCCCGATCTGTTTCCGGCCGCTGCGCGTCCCGCGAGTCCCGAGGGCACCATATAGGCTACATAAACAATACGCCGTTATGGTTTGTTTATTTTGTTTTCTTTATTGACAAAACCTACTTCTTAAATTGTAGTATTTTTTTGTGCAAAAAAGATATGTATATCTTATATTTATCTTACATGTACATATATGTTTTACTTGAGATTTCTTAGACTAGTTCCGGAGGTTGCTGAAAACTTTGAAACCGCCAAAGTTTTCATATTTTTTCCGCAATATCTCACCATTTAAACCTTTCCTGGAATTCTAGAAATATAAAAAACCAAAAATCAGCCAAATCAGTTCAGCCGTTCTCGAGTTTTAGTGAGACTAACGACCAGCAATCCTTTTTTATATATCCTCGTGAGGCCCGACCTTGAAAATAACAAGTGATCACTTGAAGACATTGGGCCTCACGAGGATATAAGAAGAAGTGTGACAGCGAGTCCGCAAACAACATTTCCACGGAAACTGTTAAATAGTTCAGCCCTCATAATCTAAGCCGAAACATTTAATTCAATCCGTGATTATATTTTAGCTATTTTTACTTGCAATTGCCAGGAAATTTCGACTTAAATGGTCAAAAGCGATTTTCCCCGAAATATTGAAACGGAAAACTGCCTTTGATGTAGAAATCAGATTGAAAACCAATTGCGAACCTATCGGTAGCCACATCTACCGAAACCGAAGCAAAGTGGTTTTATTATGATTGCCCTTCTTATCAGATTGGATAAGATGCACGAGCCGACAAGCCTGAGCCGACTCACTGGCCCGACGAGCGTCGCCGCCGCCGCCGCCGCGCGAGCGTGCTAGCCGCGCCGCCGCCGAGTAACTTGCTACTTAGTAACTAGCTACTGAATACAGCTGCTTCGTTCATTTGGGCAGCACAGCAGTGCCTCGAGCGGCGGGCCGGGGCCGGCCCGGGGATCACTTCACCTGCCGTTATTAACGTTCCCCGGTCCAATAATATTATGATGAGGAGGTTATTGAAACAGCAGCGCCCTTCATTGGAAGCAGATCAACTTTTAACGAAGAAATATGAATGAAGAGTTTCTATCCCACGCTCGGGCCCGAACCCGGCATGTCTACACATGGCTGACCACTGCGAAGTATGATAGATGGCTCCGTAAGTATTATTCCAAAGTTATCTTCTTAATTAAATAAAAATTTCAGTGCCGGAGCTGTACATATTTCAATGTATTTTTAGGTACAATATAATTATAGGATTACCACCTGACAAGGGTTTGCCGATTTTAACAGGCATTTTATCATTCGAGGGTGCGGCCAGCACCGAAACAATCAGTAAGTATTTGGTTCACGCAGTAAAGCTAAAAAAGGGTTTCATATAAAGACTGTCCCAATATAAGTCTTCTTAAAATTAGCTATTGAATTAACTAACAAGGCCGTTCATCCAATTAAAGGGCCTAGAAGGGTAATTTATCTTATGATTGCATACAACGTTCAACGATGGTCGAAGGTGACCAGCTAAGTGGTTAGTACTAGACGGCGCGCCACTGAATATTGTGAGCAGCCTATACATATATATAAGTACGTTCCACTATAAGGCACAGGCCTTCTCTCAGAGAGAGAGTATGGGCTTAATCGCCAGCCCACCGCCGATTAAGCGCTGAGGTATGTGGATACCACGGACACTTAGATTTTCTCACGATGTTTTCCTTCATCGTTAGCGAGTGGTATTGTTACTATAACATGATATACTTCTTTCAAATACATACGTATAATTAGATTTTTTTTATCTAGTTTTTGTATTTCGGGTATCTACGTTTGCCCTGTAGAATTTTTGGTGAGCCGATCGGCTCACCATAACGATGGTATTTAACTGTTTTTTTTTTTTTAAACCCAGCTATTAAACTGAAAAAAAGGTGTATTTCATCATCAACCCATTATGTCCCCACCGAGGAGCACGGGTCTCTTCCCTGAGGAAGGTGTAGACCATACTCCACCACGGGGGCCGAGTCCGGATTGGTTGAGGCTTGTAAGACTGGTGGGTGGTCTTACTGTCAGAAGTTATCAAGCCACCCAGAGGCCTCTGACTTGGTTTAACGACTGCCATCTATCGACGGCACCCGGCACCAACTGCTTAAAGTGCCTTGCGAAGCACGGACCCGCTCGGAAAAATGCCACTAGCGTTAGTCGTAGACGCTTCCTAATCTATTGATTTGTCTTTCTTGTTGGTTTCCCATTATTATATTCCTTCATCAACATTTTGTTAAGTCACGCACAGAGCAACGAACCATACTGACGAACGGTGCTTTTGACGAAAAGTTCTTCGTTGTATGGTTACATATTTCCATCAGGCGTGTCTCCGACGAAATGTGCTATATCGGTGTACCATATCATCGGGCAAAGATTTTTTATATGAAATGAACAGCGGTGAATAATGCATTCTACAAACAGTTTGATCGACAAATCAAGTTTCGGCTAATACGGAGCTCAACATTGTGATTGGAAATGAAAAACTACAATTTATTGAAGATACTGTATTTCGGACATAACCGACTGGACATTCCGGTAACAAGACGTTCAGTGCTGAGAGGTAATAACGTTAATACTAGGAATAAACATAAATTGTCATTTCCACGATTTAGACTTGCAAAAGTTAAATACTTCCTTTATGGGGCACTTTATAAAGTTCTACAAGATACCCCAAGATATAATATTAGAGTTACCTCCATCGCGGTATAAGAATTTTTGCAAAGAGTGTGCTTAACACAATTGAATCGCTTATTTTCATTATAGCACTTGTCCAAAAAGCTCTTTTTACAGGGGACATAAAAAACCGTTTATCATGAGGAGTACATGGCTTTGCAAAAATATTACTTGTCTAAAAAATAAAACTAAAAAAAACTAAAATAATCTAAGAAGAAACTATTGTCTAGCTTATTGCCTTTTCTTAGATATTTTGTTTTCAAAATTTGGACATGTGCTATTTGGTAACTAAACGTGTACACTTGTCCGGGACATATGCATTTTGGTTAATAAAACTGTGTCAGTGACAAACATTATTTTGTCAGTTTCTTCGGTTACTTCGGTGATTCTACTGGACTAGCTTCTATATAATGGAACAATAAAATCTGGAAAATGAGCCTGGATCACCAGATAGGCCTTCAAAACGAAAAAAAGGTATACGAAAACGAAGGATCTCATACTTTCAGTGGGACTAATGCTGTATGGTTTCGTAAGAACATGCGGCTGGGGCAAATGAGTGTGTGGCCATAATAAAAAAGAAAAAAAAATTTGGACAAGTGCGATAATGAAAATAAGCGATTCAATTATTGTGTTAAGCACACTCTTTGCAAAAAAGCTTATTATACTAAAAAAAGCTTATCATATTAAATCAACGATTATTTAGAAGACCAGGATGTCTGGCATTAAACAGTAGTATAATATTAAATTTAATAAGAGGATAAATGTGTCTAGTGTTCAACACATCGAAAAGTATATTTTTTAAGTTTGAAAGTTTGTAATTTAGGCTAAAACTGTTTTGAAAAGAATAAATGTGGAGTGTCTTTATTAGTTTTTTCTCCATGTAATCTATTGAATTGTGAAACTAAAAACTTTGACGTTCATGAAATAAACAGTTTGTTTGTACTATGAATAAAATATTTGATTTTATTGGCATTTAGTTAATTGTATTAGCGTTCATTGCTTTATTAGCCTTTAAGGTTGGTTCAAAAATAACAGCCATTCAGATAATTTTGTGGTTGTAGCCAAAGGGTCAGTGTCCCAGATTTTAAAGTAATTCTTTTATTTCCTTTCCATAATCTTACATACTTCCAAATGAACTCATAATTTGCAAACAGAATTTGGGCCTAATACTTCTCATTTCTATCCAAGAACATTCCAAAACATAGAAAGTTCGTGTTTCTGACGAACAGTGTTTTAAAACTGTGAAACACGTGGTTCACATTATGAGCAATGTGATTTGGATTGCTTAACAACGTCTCCTTGACATATTTGTGGCATAAAAGCTTTTGACATTAATCTTAACGAACTGAAACAGACACGTTTTCGTCGGAAACCGTAAAATAAACTTTATTTTTTATTTCCATAATTTAAGCGTGTTAAATTATGAAACTTAAAATTTAAGTTATTTCAGCTGGACAAAAACTTCAGCAATCGAAAATAAACCAAAAGACTTGCGGCAACAGACATAATAATATAGTTTATAAATACTAATAGTAAGTCGTTTATCATAATAATTGTTTATATTTTTTATAAAATATTATGCGAAATTCTTGTATTTTTGTGAATAAGTGTGGTTAATTCGTCGTTTCAAAGTTACTTTCACATGTTAATGTATTAAGTATTCAAGTATTTTCATACTTAACATATTTTTGAATGAATAACGGGAAGATATTGACATCATTACTTCATTAAATCGCTCAATGAATCGCTCGTAGCCTGGGCTGCCTGAGTGATCTTAAACGGTCACTAAGGTTAAGCAACATACGGCGCGTTCAGTCCATGGATGGGTCACCGTCTATGACTAACGCTAGTGGCATTTTTCTGAGCGATTCCGTGTTTCGCAAGGCACGTTAAGCAGTTGGTGCCGGCTGCCGTCGATAGATGGCAGTCGTTAAGCCAAGTCAGAGGCCTCAGGGCGGCTTGAAAACTTCTGACAGTAAGACCAGCCACTAGTCTTACAAACCTTCACCAATCCGGACTTGGCCCCCGTGGTGGAGTATGGCCTATACCTTCCTCAGGGAAGAGACCCGTGCCCCTCGGTGGGGACATAATGGGTTGACGACGACGACGATTGACATCCCGGTAATCCGTAAAAAACAAATATAATTTAATAGGTGTAACATTTGCACAAATTATGTCTATTTAATTTTATTTATGAAAAGAGTTCTAGTATATAGCCTGGATATGGTTTATTCTTCTTTTTTATTCGACCAAAATCTATTAAAAGCGAAGCAACTCGGTACCTGACAGAGCACATTATTTGTGTCAAGTTCATTTTCAGGTCTCTTTTATAAAAATAAGTGACGTATCATCTGATTATAGCACTCTGACATTTTTAGAAACAATAACGACAAATGATTTACGTATAATTATATCTATGACTCCGAAACAGGTATGAGGCACTCCTATCGTAACCTGTAACCACAGCGACTTAATTCTATTTATGTCAGCTTCATGAACTCTTAAGAAGCTTGATAACCTCCCTTCTAAATATGATGTCATAAGTTTTAAGTTTTTGTGTATAACTTGTTACTAAATGTTTTTTTAAAGTACCTGTTTAAATTTTAACTGAAGTGTTAATCTATAGATACATATATGCACCCTGCACTATAGATACATATATATGTGTACAAACATATTAAATATTATCTACATAAATATTATGTAGATACAAAACTCTTTATTGTACAGCCAGCAATCTACCTTTAAATAAGGTCCTAACAAATCAAGTGCAAATATTTTAAGGGGTAGTCACATAAAGTGAGCAAAAAAAAAATAAGATCATTAAGGATTTCATCAATAAGGATTTGCTTCATTTTTTTCTACAACAAAAATTATAACTTCCAAACAAATTCATTTTATATCATCCTGTTTTCACGCACACACACATACACACACACACACGATTGAAGTATCTGGCGGTAAACAATTACCGCAATTAAACAATTAATTGTGACATTTATGACATGTGTACGTAGAGTTGGTCGCACATTTAAGCGGCCCACTCAAAGCCCGATCTGCAGGGCCTGCTTGCAGGCACTGCCACGCTACTGCCGCAGGGTTGATAGACACACATGTCCCTGCAAATCATTTCACGCCTGAACACCTTAGTGACTGGACGTATTCGATATTTACCGCTAATTGCGCAGATATGGTTCCAGTGTTATCAAAGCATAAAAATTAACATATTTGCTTGCATGTAAATGTTTATATTAAGATAAATGTTTACATTGATTTCTGGCTACATATTATAAAATTTCCCATGGCTCTCCACACTTTTTTTTCACGGGGTATTTTGTTAAGCTACACCCAATAGAGATACAATATTATTATGTATGACACAAACAAAACTACTTTATCTTTCTTGGCAATTAGGCTTTCCAAAGGAAGGATTACGAAAAAGGAATCAGAATCATGAAAGATAGAAAAATAAGATAATTAGATACCTCTAAAAGTAAATTTAATAAATCTAATATATAAAGTTCTTGTGTCACACATACTCCTCCGAAACGGCTTGACCGATTTTGATGAAATTTTATATGTATATTCGGTAGGTCTGAGAATAGGTAGTTATCTATTTTTTCACAGCCCTACTAAGTGAAAAAAAATATATTTGGCAAAACAACGTTTGCCGCGTCAGCTAGTAATTGTAATTGTAATTTATTAGGTACCTATTATGAGTTCATTCAGTGGCAAAAACGTAAAAATTTGACTTTCTTTTTTTTTTACGTCGCACACAGACCAAACAGATTGAACAAATCGGCTCGATTGCCACATACATGATAAAGATAAAGATAAAGATAAAGATTATTTATTTGTCAAACATGAGATATAAGGTTGTTACATTGAAATACGTCCTGTACATGTTTCGCCCATCGGGACTTACAAAATATTTAGAGAGAGCACCATCGTTTGTCATTAAAATATATCTCTATCACAAAATACTTTCCATACGAGCTATATTTACGTCAATTATGTTAAAAAAAAAAAAAAATGAAATATCAACTTGTCAAATATTAAAGTACATTTCAAAGTCAAGTTTGTGTGTAGAAGAGTCAGTACATAGTCATATAATAATAAATCAATCAGTTAGAAATTCTGTTAGCTTATAGTAGCATTTTTCTAGTAGCATTTTTTTCAATTTAAATTTGAATTGGCCCATGTCAAATTCTCGTATATCTCTTGGTATTTTATTATAAATCATAGGCCCCATACAATATAGACTTTTATGCATAAGTGCGGTATTGGCTCTACGTATACATACTCTATTTTCATCCCGTTGTAAGCGGGTTCTGACTAGCGAGATCGGTCGGAAAATGCCTGGGTTCGATTTTACAAAGAGTGCTACATCTAAAATATACATTGACGGAAGTGTTAGAATATTGTAGTTTTGAAAGTATGGTTTACAACTATCCGTCTTTTTCAGTCCAAACATTGCCCTTAGACACCTTTTTTGTACTTTGAATGCTATCTCTCTGTCCGTTGAGTTACCCCAAAAGATCAGACCATACCGCAACAATGAAGCTACCGTGCCATGATATGCAGTAATTAGAGCATCAATATTAGTGACAGGGGCAAGTTTATAGAGGAGATAAGCAGACGAGCTAACTTTTTTGCAAAGTTCCGCAATATGCGCTTTCCAGTTTAAATTTCGGTCCACCGTTAGTCCTAAGAATTTTGTGGTCTCTACTTGTTGTATTTTAATATTTTCATAATGAATATCCAAATTTGCTGTTGGTAACCTTTGGCTAAATTGCATAAAATTAGTTTTACTTAAATTTACCTTCAAGTTATTATTGTTTAACCAAATTATAATAGATTGTAGAGTCCGATTTATATCACATTCGTAAAAAGTTTCTTGGTCACATTGGATTGTGACAGTGCTATCATCTGCAAATATCATCTGCATGGCCCTGCTTGTAGAATGTGGAGTGGGGAAATCGGCTTGTCGGGTGGCAGGACGACTCTGCGGCCCTGCCGCAGGGTGAACAATAAAAATATCGGGCCTGCGGGAACACACACAGTACGATTTGGCAGTGACACTGCAAGCAGGCCCTGCAGATCGGGCTTTGAGTGGGCCGCTTTATCCGCACCGTACGCGCCGCACTCGCCGAACCCGCGGCATTTTATAATTCGTTGCATGCAATGATATGAAATCTCGCATATTTATCCGCACCGTACGCGCCGCATTTCGTAAAATACGGTAGGCATCCGAACTCCGAAGGAAGAATTCTGATGACGTCATATAATGCGGCGCGTACAGTCGACAGCACATCATGGTATACACCCATGCACTCTGCTCCGTTGTATTACGGGCGACTTTGCAACTAAAATGGGAAGATTGACGTGCTGTCGACTGTACGGGCGCGTGCTGCCACTCAGTGTTGCCTCATTCGGATCCGAAGAGCTGAATATGCTCCATATAAGTTCCTTTTTGAATTAATGTTGTGGTTGGTGGGTAAAGTTGGGGGCGGGGAGTAGGCGTTGGGGTGTATGCATGGGGGCACTATAGGAACCCAATTGGACGCAAAAACGAAAAAGAAAAATCCTTATAAAAAAAATTTTTTGGACTTTTTTATTTTAATTTTTTTTTATTCTTGCATTGTGTAGGGACAATCTATGGGAGCAAAAAAGGTCCCATAACTTGGTACCGTAAAACGCACCGTTTTCGAGTTATGATTGAAAAACGAAAATCCACGTCTCGAAAATTTTACAAGTGTCGGAAAGCAGTAGCCATGTAAATGGTTCCTTTTGCGGAGGAGGCTTTGGGGCTGTGGCGGGCTTTTTGTCCAAGTAGTGATTTGCCGGAGCAGCCTGATCGGCAGCGAGCTTGGGACGAAGAGATGTGTCGAGTAGCACTGGATAAACTTGTGGAGCAGTGCTCTGGTGTTGAACTTGCGCGTTTGCGGGCAGTTTCCCAGCCTGACTCCGGGCTATGGCTCCATGCTTTGCCTTCACCCTTTCTGGGAACTCTTTTAGACGACAATTCCTTGCGGGTGGCGGTGGCGCTACATTTGGGTTGTGACATCTGTCAACCGCATCGCTGTGTTTGTGGTGCGGAGGTGGATTCGCAGGGCCGACATGGGCTTTATTGCGTTCGGAGCGCGGGCAGATTATCACGGCATCATTCCATTAATGATATCGTTCGGAGGGCTCTCATTTCGGCGGATATCCCTGCGGTTCTTGAACCGCTGGGGTTGATGCGTAGTGATGGAAAGCGTCCGGACGGTCTAACTTTGATACCGTGGGAGAGGGGTCGGTGTCTGCTTTGGGATGCCACCTGCGTATGCACTTTGGCACCTTCACACGTGGTTTCTACGGCTGCCGTACCTGGGTCAGCTGCTGAAGCTGCAGCTAGACTCAAGTGTGCAAAATATAGCCAGCTGATGACGTTTGTGCCACTCGCCGTAGAAACCACTGGAGTTTGGGGTACCCAGGGGAAAGCTTTTGTTAAGGAGATAGGGCATCGTCTCAGGAAGCGTGGCTTTGACTACCGCTCAGGGGCATTTTTGATGCAAAGGATATCCCTCGCTGTGCAGCGCGGTAACGCTGCCAGTGTTATGGGTACCTTTGGGTCGGACATGTCTCGGGGTGGTTTATTTAATTGACTGTACTTGTGTGTGTTTGTGTGTGTTTTTTTTTTCTTTTTTTTTTCCTTTATTCTTATGTTTTTTATATTTTTAATTTAATGAAGTTTTTTTCATCATCAACCCATTATGTCCCCACCGAGGGGCACGGGTCTCTTCCCTGAGGAAGGTATAGGCCATATTCCACCACGGGGGCCAAGTCCGGATTGGTGGAGGCTTGTAAGACTAGTGGCTGGTCTTACTGTCAGAAGTTTTCAAGCCGCCCCTAAAGGCCTCTGACTTGGCTTAACGACTGCCATCTATCGACGGCAGCCGGCACCAACTGCTTAACGTACCTTGCGAAGCACGGAATCGCTCGGAAAAAATGCCACTAGCGTTAGTCATAGACGGTGACCCATCCATGGACTGAACGCGCCGTATGTTGCTTAACCTTAGTGATCGTTTAAGATCACTCAGGCAGCCCAGGCTACGAGCGATTCATTGAGCGATTTAATGAAGTAATGATGTAATTTTTTTATATGGTGGTAATTTACAAACAATCTTACTAAAAAAAGTCAATGAACAAAAACGTATTATTTTAGCGTTTCAGACCGATTGCAAAAAGGAAGAAAAAAAAAAGAAAAAAAATTTGCAAAATTTTTCTAAGTCCTCGGCCCATAGCGCCCCCAAGGCTACATATACCCCAACCCAACAATTTGTTCCATAGCACAATGTCACCGCACCGTTTCACACCAGAGGCAAGAAAAAACTGCAAAAATTGTTGGCAACACACAGAAATGCGGCGCGTGCGGCGCGTGCGGTGCTGATAAATGTGCGACCCAATTTTAAAATGCGGCGCGTGCGGCGAGTGTGGCGCGTGCGGTGCTGACAAATGTGCGATCAACTCGGCACTTATGTGTGCGTGTACATCGTTTTAAAGGGATTTAAAGGATGATCGATTTTTTATTCGACCTATTATTTCTAATAATAATTGTTTAATTGATGTATTGAACATTCTAAATTGTTATTCATCTTTTACTCTATCGGCCCTTAAAATATTTGCGCTTGATTTGTTAGGACCATATATAAAAAAGCAGAAGCTAACTGACTCACATATCAACGCAGGGCCAAAACTATAAGGGTTAGAAACTTGAAATTTTGCACACTTTTACAACGCACTAAGAAAGGATTTTTTTTTAATTCAACCCCTAAGGGGGTCAAAAGGGGGTGCAAAGTTACTATGAAACTTTGCCGTTTTTAAGCTATTCGTATGACATTCAGTTTGAAGGTTCTTCATGAAAAGTCATGAAACACGTGTAAAATTGTTTTTCGAAAAGCATCCCATAATTGGTGAAAGAGGGATGCAAATTTAGGATGAAAGTTCTCTGATTTTCAAAGTTATAATAATAATAATAATAATAATAATAATAATAACAAACTCACGCCCGTTATCCCCGAAGGGGTAGGCAGAGGCACCAGTCTCTAGAACTGGACCCACGTTTTGCCGAGTTTATTAGGTCCCAAACGTAACAAGTGGCAAGCCTGTCGCCGTTATCCGGGCACAATTTATCAGCGAATGGTGTTGCTGTAGGTACAAACAAATGTACGTAACTAAAAGTCATTGGTACATGCGTGGTTCGAACCCAGACCCTCATGATCGAGAAGCAAGGGTCAACCCCACTACGCCACCACCGCTAAAAGTTATTTCAAAGTTATTTCTATAAAATGTTGTATTTGGGTTCTAACATCCTAATAATGATTATTGCCAAGATCCCTTTTTGTGAATTCAATTCCTAAGGGGGTAAAAGAGGGGTGCAAATTTAGTACGTAAATTTTTTGTATTTACTCGCCTACATTATTTCAATAAAATGTTGTTTATTAGTTCCTAATAATTATTATTGGCGATATCCTAAAGTACACAGATCAGAAAATGTAAATAATGTTCTATCTAGCGGGCCGCGCGCAATCAAACCTGGGTCTCTCGCTTCCGAGTCAGTTTTTCTATACAATGGGTTACCACCGCTTAAATGCATGCTTACAATGGGCTACCCACAGCCTGGTCTCATTAGCACCTAACGGAAAAACGTGTAACGTACATAAACAGTACTATTAAGTAAAGGGGTTATACTACAGGGCGTTTTGAAGCTGGGTGCAAAGCCTTAAGTTGGTGTTAGTATAGACCATCTAGAACATTTTGAGCCATATTTGTCCTTACCAAAATCTGATTGTTTTTTTCTACTACATTTTCCAAGTAAGTGCTAATAACGCAATATTCTAAGCATAAAGTGCTTGTACAACACGTTGTTATAGCCCCAGGTTTCAGATGTTACAGTAGAAGCAGTCGTTTAAAAAAAAGTTACAACTTGAAGAATGCTGGGACGAAAATAAAGATGTACGTAAATGAAGACACAATTTTTTGGTTTCAATTATTTCACATGCGCTAAAAGTATCCGTAATTTATTTTGGCATATAATTAAAGCGGCAGTTCAATATTTGAGTTATGGTAGGTAAAAAAATAAAAAACGCATGTTTGCGAACTAGTTTAGCAGTAAAAACTGAGCAGTAAACTAAATAAAAATGAGTAATAAAATAATTTAAACGGGCAGTTCAATAAATACTGAGCAGTGGAATTTAGTTGAACTGGGCGGTTAGGCGCGTACAGTTAACAAATCGTAATTGGTTAGTAATAAATTTTATTTAAGCAGTTCTAAGTAAACGATGAGGCGGTAAAATGTATTCCTTATATATTTCAGCATTGAATGTCAAGAAGGGAAAAAATATGAAGCATAACCATATTAACCATGCTCATATTTTTTTCCTTCTTCACATTAAATGCTGAGCATGAACATTGAACACATTACTTTATGTTTTACATGGTCGGAGAGTAAAACTAAAGAACATTACGACAATCTGTAAACTATTCATAATTTGGCAGGATACATGTTAAAATTAGGATACAAAAACTAAGATACATATGTTAATAGTCAAATGAATCAGCGACAGAAACTTATTGTATAATAAGAGCAGGTTTGGCTTACAATCTGTAAGTATTTATAATTTGGCATTAGGATACCTACATTTTAAAATTAGGATACAAAAACTTTAAATATACAAACTCGAAAAATACAAACGCTTTAAACTCCGCCCCTTTTAACTAAAGTTTACCTCTCTTTTCAATCAAAGTGACGTCCGGATGCTACCGCTCACTTCGAACTGCCCATTCCAACCGTTTTACTGCTCATTAATTTATTAAACTACTTGAGTAATTTTTGCGCTGACATTGAATGACGAAATAACAGACCAATATTTTTTAACTTACTGCTTATGTTTTACTGACTCACTAATTTACTAACCGCCAAAAAATTAAATCACTGCCCATTAAAGGAGCCGGGGATCTCTGCTCCCAATTGTAATAAGCTGAAATATGGTTTAAAAAAAGCGGTATTCTTTTCTGTTTCAAAATATAAAAAAATCTGCTCAATTCACAATCTGGGAGACGAGAAATCTTAAAAACAAGTTTATTGCACTGATGAAATAGAGTTTCGATTACTATAATCGATTACTGTGAAGGATTTCAAGAATTATTATTGAACATAAAATCACTCTCATCGAATGATGGATTCAATCAAAGTGAACAAAATCTACGGAATAAATTATTATATTGTCAATAGTTTACAATAAAACAGAATATTAACTTCAAAATCGATTCTCGTAGATTCTCGTTTACTGATCGATTTATTACTTTTTATGTTTGTCAAATGTATTTAATCTGTGCTGACAGTGACAGCTCCCGGATTTTCAATCTATAATCATGATGGGTCACTATATTGCACGGACCGAGAATTTACGGCACGAGAATGTACAACCCGAGAATTCATGCCCAAATGACCATCTATAACTAACGCTAGTGGGATTTTTCCGAGCGGTTCCGTGCTTCGCAAGGCAAGTTAAGCAGTTGGTGCCGGCTGCCGTCAATAGATGGAAGTCGTGAAGCCAAGTCAGAGGCCTTAGGGCAGCTTGAAAACTTCCGACTGTAAGACCAGCCACTAGTCTTACAAGGCTCCACCTATCCGGACTAGGCCCCCGTGGTGGAGTATGCCCTATAGGTATAGGACCGAGGGGCACGGGCTTTTCACTGAGAAAGGTTCCTCAGGGAAAAGCCCCGTGCCCTTCAGTGGGTTTATAATGGGTTGATGTATTGCTCCTCTACATCTAAACTCTAATCATTTGGATTGACTTGTCTAGTGTAAGATCCAGCCAGATCAGGACGTCAATCTATTGCGACTCATAGCCTCGATAATGTCACGCACTAGATCAAGCGTGTAATGGCTGCGAAGTGAATGATTTACGCTTCATGGAAACGAGGCACCACTCTGTCGTGTCTATCTGTACACGGATTCTCGCCCGTACCAATTTTATACAGCCTGATATGATAACGCACGACCCGAGAACGTACGGACGGGAATCCGTGTACATGTGCACGGATTCCATGGCTGTACATTACCGGGGTGTACGTTCTCAGGATGTGCATTTGCGGTAAGTACATTATCGTCTCCCATCATGATCACCGGACTACCAACCTACTCGTCTTGTATCGGTTATCGTTTGCGTATTTTAATTATATTCCTCGACCAGTGCTTTCGCTCTACGGACTTCTAGTATATTGTTTAACTTGTACGACTGTAACATACCGACTTATCGATGTAATACACTGGGCCGACGAGTTTTAGAGGATGAAATGACACAAATCCTTGTCTTCCCTGTCTTTTAATCTATTTGTGAGTTTCGTTACATTTTCCCACTCAATACAATAAGAACTACAATTAATGTAATAAATAACTGTCTATCATTTGATCATAGTTATAAAATCAGCCGTTAAGTACCTATAGGTTATTGTCAATTTGTTGCATAGCCTCACTTTTACTAAATCTCTTTTAACTTTGCTCTCAGATTGTTATTATGATCTGTTGAAAAAGGAGGCGTTTCCGTCTCCTTTTTCAACTGATAATAATAACTTCTGTATTGTTTAAATAGCAGTTGTAAAAATTAATTCCCATTTATTTTCAAACACTTTTCTCACTGAAGTCCACGCGGACGAGGTCGCGGGCAACAGCTATAATAATATACTTCCCAGCGTCTAGTAGGTAGACCGCCTTGCGTAAAGCCAGATTGCTGACTATGAAAAATTAAAAATGAAAATGAAAAATATTTATTTTGTACTAAAAGTGTTACAGAATTTGTCCTGGCTCCCAAACTAGGATACCCTGTGCTATGGGTAGCCAGGCACTTTCGTATTTGCTTGTACATACATTATGCATAATTGCAGTTTACTTATATCTAATTAAGTTATTCGAGTGAGAGGGTAACTTAAAAAGAATTGGTAGGGTTATCACGCTAGCAGAACCCGAATCGCCTGGCCCTCTGGGCACCCGACCGTCCACTGCATGTGTGGGCGCTCGGGGTCACCAGAGAGACACGCGCTGTGCATCTGCTATCACCTATCATTTCGGTGTAGTGAGGCAGCCATCGTGCGCGAGAGTACGTTCGGATAGGTGATGATGAGACAGGTGTGGTGTGGTGTGCGTGAAGTGCATAGTAAACGTAAGCATTCTAGATATTACGTGTGATTAATGAACTATAGATTTTTATTGACTTATTTTTGTAAGGTGTGTTGTGTAAGCATAAGTGAATGTGTGTGAATGTATAAGATCATATTTATATTACCTATAAGTATATTTTAGACATAACGGAACGGAACGGCACCGTTTTACGTGTGGTTTATATGGGGTGAAAATTTTAAAGTTGCCGTGTGTACAGGGTCATGATTTTAGTATTGTCCGTTGGGTATTGGGATAATATATTATTTATGTAATTTAGGTTAATTTTTGTATTTTTTGTGTTTTAGTGTTGCTTTGTGTTATTTATAGTGGTTAATAATATAAAGTGAATATGTAATAATATTAATTTGGCACTATACAATTATTACTTCACTTTATTACTTGCTTTATGTTTGCAGGGTGAGAAATGAAAGTTATAATATTATATTTTACTATGCAGATAGTCTATAAGCAAACCAAATATTATTGTTTTAACTGGTATTGTTTGCCTCTGGAGGCAAACCAGAATTCTTCACGGAATTGATACCCCACTGTGATTTGTCGCACAGATTATTTCTCCATTCCGCGCCAACGTCACATCTCAAGTGCTTCCAGGCTGACCCGATTCCTCAATGTCATTGTGTTTCGCACACAAAATACATAGCACAATTCGAGTCTTTTCCTGACATTTTTTATGCATTCTTTTACGAAAACATTGACGAACAATCAATTTGACATGAGCAAAACGTTGTCATTGCAGGGGAAGCAAAAATAAAAATAAAGTTTGCACAATCAAAACTGATTTTCGCGCAATCTTTCATGAAAAATACTGCTGTGCTCGCCCTTTCGTGATACAGTTTTACATTTTATGATTTGTAATGCCTTTCGACTGCTTACGTAGATCCTCGATCGCAAGTAGTAACATTCGGAAAATAAACGACCTGCATACGACCTGACAGTCGTGTCATGTCATGTCATGTTGTCAAACGAAATTTTAGTTTTTCAGTGCTCGGTTATGGGACATTTATACGAGACTTTAGGTTGTGGAGGGCTATAGATAAGCCTCGTTAGTGCAGTTGAACTGACATGACAGGGAAATTTTACTTTTTAAATCACAATTTAGTTTTGACTTGTCTTAAGACCCCCATGAGAGGAACGCTTCAGCGTTTTTTTTTTTTGTTTTTAACAGACTTTAAAAAAGGAGGAGGTTCTCAATTCGACTGTTTTTTATGTTTGTTACCTCAGAACTCTTGACTGAGTGAGCTGATTTTGATGATTCTTTTTCATTTTATTTTTAAGATAGTTTGTAGCTCCAGAACCAGGCATAAGTATGTTTAATTTTATTTTGAAATTTTTGGTCTCCCGGCCCAAAGTTTGAAATCACCGACAACAGTGATTTCAAACTTTGGACCCAAAATGTACTTAATTATTGTTCAGATGTACAGGTTTCCTTTATTGGATATAAAAATAGGCTTAATACTGATTATAATTATAGAAAAAATAAAAACCAAAAAGCATTTTTGGTTTTTTTTCTTGAAGATTTCTTGGAAAATCTCTAAATTTTACAAAAAAAAATCAAACTCGAAAACTATCAATAATCGCTGAACATATATGGGGGTGTTTTGGATATGCCTCGGTACGGGCTATCTAAAAAAAAAAGACAGCCGATTGGCCACCCTGTATTGTAGTGTTTCCTTGGCTTACACAGACTCCCAAACTAGCACCAATTATAACTCAAGTAAGTAAGAATAGGTACGCAATTATTTTTAACTTTTTAGTGCATATAATTTTTTTAGAATAGTTTGATGTTTGAAGTCAGTTTTATTGTTAAAATTTGTTCAAATACCAGGAAACCTTATACTCGTAGGTACGTCGGATCCGTCCATCTGTCTGCGCTTTTCCAGGTAACAATTCTGTATCAACTCTATCATATAGAGTTCAGTTCAGTTTGTACGCTAGTGAAAGCGAGACGCTCTTTCGATTCTCCGTGATTCTCAGCCATTCCCAAACTTTACTCTATTTCACGCGTCATCAAGTTGTACTTTCCTACGCGAAGATGCACTGTGCTCTATGCGATACCACTGTAAATGACGGTGTTCTGTGTGGGGGCTGCAATAAACACTTGGGTTACTGCTGCGCCAACGTCACCGAAGTGGGCTACCGTAAGCTGGGTGCCGATCGAAAAGCTAGTTGGAGATGTTGTTCCTGCAAATCGGGCTTATCCGGGGCACCATGTTCCACGAGTCAGTCAAAACAAACTCCGGCGGCTGCGAAGGTCACACTGGAGTCTCTCATGACTGAGTTACGCGACATCAAGTCTGTAATTTACAAGATCCCGGGTTTAACGCAAGATATAAAGGACTTTAAGAAGGAATTGGCGGAGGTAAAGACTACATGCGAGTTCGTTAGTGACAAGCTAGATGATTATGACTTAAGGCTGGCCAACGTTGAGAAGCATTTGCCTGAGTTGCTCAGCTTACAGGACACTGTTTTTTCGATGGAAGCCGAGATTACCTCACTTAAAGACGAATTAATAACCAGAGACCAGTGGTCCCGTCTCAACAATGTTGAGATCAAAGGAGTTCCAGTGAAAGGTAATGAAAACCTATTCGACATCGTCGAGAGCGTCAGCAAGGCAGTCGGTTACCAGTTTCCGAAGTCCTCAATAAATTACTTGTCCCGGGTACCGGTGTTCAACTCGAAAGAAAAATCTATAGTAGTGAGTTTCTTAAATCGGTACATCAAGGAAGAGTTTGTAGCTGGCGTACGTGCAAAAAAGATTACCGCTGCAGAGCTGGGCTTCAAGGATGTCACAAACAGAGTCTTTGTTAATGACCATTTATCGCCCGACTCAAAAAAGCTCCTGACGAAGACAAAAGCCCTTGCCAAAGAACTTAACTATCAATACGTCTGGGTAAAATTTTCGAAGATTCACGTACGAAAAAACGATACTACGCATGCTATTGTTGTCAGCAGTACTCGTGATTTAAACAAGTTTTCCTAAAATGCGATCTATTTCTGTCTTACTATATTTTTATAATCTTAAGTTTGAACACCGCTGGTATGGCAAGTGACCGAGCACGTTCTTTGTTCGATACAAAGGAACCTTATCTATCATTGCTTTGCTAAAACAAGGTACTTAACGACGCACTATGGCCTGCTTGCTAATTGTAATAGAGCTTATTTTCACTACGGCACTGTTCCCAATCAATGGGCAATTTTTTGTGTTACTTTAATTATCGTTCTCCGGCGGTAGGCCGAAAATCACGTTTCATAGACATTCAAACTGACATGTCATAAGTGACACTTTTTTTGGTTGGATGTGATTGAAAATACTTGCTATATGCCTTACATAATGAACTTTCAGGTTTATAATCGTAAACAACGCGCTCAGAATTTTTTTCGAAAAAATTTGTATGGACTCGGCATAAAAAATTATGATATCTCCGTAATCGCACAATTGCGCCTAATATCCTCTGAGGTTATTAATATATACATTATTTAGGATTTTTTGGCATACTTCATGTTGCGGTCAACAATGCGTTTTTTTTTTCTTCGATTTTTAAAAATTTTTAAAAAATTTTTGTTTTTTTTTTCATTTTTACCTAATAATTAGCTTAACATAGGCGTATATAGACTAGGCATTAATGCAAAATAATTATGGACAATAGTAGAAAGCGAAAATCGCTTGAAAATACTAATTAGCTGATATCTGACAATTATCTAATGATCCTCTAAATCTTCAATAAAATTAGGGAAATTATAGTTTGTAAATGATGTTTTAAATAACTGCCGACTTGTTGAATACCTTTATCTATAAAATAATTAGTTTCTCATAAGTTAGTACATTAGAGGGTAGTTAATAAATTACTTGTTCGGAAACAAAATAAGGTGATTAGTAAATTACTTGTTCGGGCACACTAAAACCGATCGCAATAATTAGGAATACACTTAAAGAAAATAATTTAGTATTCTTCAATCATTGAAAGTACAAACATTATGGCAAGCATAGTAACTAATTTGGATTTGTTCGTTATTTTGAAAAACGCAGACAAACTCGGCGACTATAATTTTTTGTTCAAAACAGTGCTATCTCGTTTAAACAACAGTGTATCTGAAGAAGATTGTGTTACTTTAAAAGAATTTTGCCGGAGATTCACTAGAGCTGCACAGAAACGATATGAATCAACACATCGGAAATATGAGATATTCCGAACTCACTATGAAAGTTGGCTTGAAACTGATGTTGATTGGCCAAGTTGCTTGAAAGAAAATATACATTCGATTATTCAGCATGAAGGAAGTCCTATAGTGCCCCTTTTGGAGTCATCGTCAAACGCTACTGGTTCATCTACTGAGCCATCTACATCATCAATTGGAACAATGACGAAAAGAAAAATGGCAAATCGTAAACCTTTTGAAGACTTGGGAACGAAACAGAAAAAGAAGCAAAGTGGAGACCTGACTGACAAAGATTCCAGTGAGCTCGTATTTGCTACGATTTCAAAATTAAAAGATGAAGGCCAGAACAACATGGCTTCTGTGATTGAATACATGGTAAAACATCCAGAATCAATCAAAAATCTACATGATTTAACTGCCAAACCAACCACTAAAGAAACGTTTTCTCCTCAAAAAGCACTTGGTTTACTAATATCTCTGAAATTGTCAAAGTGGCAATACATAACTTTGCGAGAATCAGCAATTCGAGAAGGCCTTAAACACTTGTACCCTTCGTATTATTGCGTGCAAAAAGAGAAGAGTGTGTGTTTTCCACCTGAACCAAAAAATGCAATTAAGGTGACAGATTCCTCAGCGAAAATTTCACTGCAAGCTTTGCTAGATCTGACAGCAAAAAGAATAATTCAATCGTTGCCAGAAAGTATGCAAAATAAAGAACTCGTTTTAATATCAAAATACGGTTTTGACGGAGCATCCAGCCAAAGCCGATACAAACAGAAAATGGATTCTACAGAAGATGACTCAAGTATCTTCATGACTTCGTTGTCACCACTGAAGATGACTTGTGAAGACGTCACAGTTTGGGAGAACCCAAAGCCATGCTCCGCAGCGTACTGTCGTCCAGTGCAATTCATCTTTGTTAAAGAAAGTGAAACAGTGGTGAAGAAAGAAAATGAAAGAGTCAAAGCTGAGATATCAGCTCTCCAACCATCCGATTGTGATAGCAATATGGTGAGTCATAAGCTAATGCTCACCATGGTTGATGCCAAAATAAAAACTTACCTCTCTCCTAACGTAAGATCGAATGCAGCTTGCTATATTTGTTTGGCGAAACCTTCGGAGATGAACAACTTAGAAGAAGTTAGAAAGAAATCTACAGAAGATGACTTGATGGAGCTCGGACTTTCATCACTACATGCGCGGATTAACAGTATGGAATGTCTTTTGCATATCGCATATAAATTAGATATTAAGAAGTGGTCTGCTAGAACAGAAAGTGAGAAAGCTGTAGTGGATGCAAGAAAAAAATCAATCCAAGCCAAGTTCAAAACGGAACTCAACCTATTAATTGATGTCGTAAAACAAGGTTATGGCACAACTAATGACGGCAACACTGCACGACGATTCTTTGAATTTCCTGAAAAGACTGCAAGTATCACTGGACTAGATGAAGATCTGATCCGAAGATTTGCTGCGATTTTGCAAGCTATAACTTCAGGTCAATCCATCAATGTTTCAAAATTTAAAGAATATGCCTACACAACTGCTGAAAAGTATGTAGAATTATACAACTGGTACTACATGTCATTAACAGTGCACACGATACTGCTTTATGGAGCTGAAATTATTGCTGCTAACGCAATAGTACCGATTGGGAGTTTATCTGAAGAAGTTTCAGAAGCGCGAAATAAGGACTTCAGAAAATTCAGGGAACATCACTCACGTAAGAAGAGCAGACTGGGTTCAAACGAAGATATATTTAATTTTCTTCTTATCTCTTCCGATCCGTTTATTTCAGCAATAAGACCAACGATGGATGCAAAAAAAAGAAAACCTTGTTTGCGGAAACATTGGATCTGCTGAACATTCAAACGCCTGAATTCGAGTTTAAGGATATTGCTGATATAAACTCTGACTCGGAGTTTGACTCTGATAGTGATTCAGATTAGGCAATATTTTAAAGTAATATATTTATTGTATTATTTATATTTATCATATAATTTTATTGTAATAATTTTTTAAATCAATTTGTTTAGCATTTTTAGAGTCGAAAAACAATTATTTTGTTAGTAAATCATCAGTACACTTAGTTGTTAAACTTAGTTTGATATGTGTAAATGTTCCTATGATGTAAATATAAATTATGTTGAAATAACTAAGATATTAAGCTTTTTTAAATGTATTTTACTTTCTAACATAGCACACAATTAATTTTCATGAATGCCCAGTCTATATGCATTCATGTAAAACTTAATATTTGTAAAAATGGAAAAAAAAACTTTAGTAAAAATTTAAAAATCGAAGAAAAAAAAAACGCATGGTTGACCGTAACATGAAGTATGCCAAAAAATCCTAAATAATGTATATATTAATAACCTCAGAGGATATTAGGCGCAATTGTGCGATTACGGAGATATCATAATTTTTTATGCCGAGTCCATACAATTTTTTTCGAAAAAAATTCTGAGCGCGTTGTTTACGATTATAAACCTGAAAGTTCATTATGTAAGGCATATAGCAAGTATTCTCAATCACATCCAACCAAAAAAAGTGTCACTTATGACATGTCAGTTTGAATGTCTATGAAACGTGATTTTCGGCCTACTGTGGCGACGGTAGTCAAATACTACGACCTTAAGTCACTACACTTTTTTCTCTACTGCTATGGGGTTAAGGCTTGTTTTGCAACACGCCGATAATGATGTCGCTAATTTTAATTTACATTTTAAAAGTTCTACGGCTGACGAAATTTAACATTTCTGTGCCGCTAGGAATCTGCCTAGCTATCGTTTTTTGTTGCTTAACCCTAAGTAAGATTTAAAAATTTGCCAGTTCGTGAACACATCTATGTCATTTATTGTGTACCTATTTTCCATATATAAAAATTATCTATTGTGTTACGTGTGGATTTGCACCTACTACGAGTACAAGCCTTAATGTTTATCATCAGAACGTGAGGGGACTTAGGTCTAAGACTGATGTATTTTTTAGGAATTTGTGGTCATGCGACTATGACGTTGTAACCTTGACTGAGACTTGGTTTTGCGATGGTATTTTAGATGATGAGCTTTTTGACAGTCGCTATTGTGTTTGGCGGAGGGACCGCGACTATACCGTGACGAAGCAGACCCGTGGAGGCGGAGTTGCTATAGCCGTCAAACGTTCCCTCATAACTTCACGTAAGATTGAGTGGCAGTCTACCGCTGAAGATATTTGGATATCTATTGTCCTGCGAGACCCACGAAGTAGGACTCCTATCAAGTTAAATATATGTTGTATATATCTTTGCGCAGAAAATCTGGGTAACTCTTTTTCTGACCAATTAATCAATTTCTGTGATAACATAGAAACCGTAATTTCTAGTAACATACAATACACATTTTTAATCTTAGGGGACTTTAATATGAGTTTTATTGATTGGCAGGGGTCTGACGAAGGTCTCGTACCCACGAATGTGAGTGGTGACAGCGCTGCGCATTTTATAGAAACATTTAACTTTTGCAACTTGGAGCAGTATAACTCATTCATTAACGCTCATGGGCGTACTCTAGACTTAGTTTTTGCTAGCGATGTAGTTTCTGTGGCCCCATGCCTAGATCCCCTAGTCCCAGAAGACCTGTATCATAGAGCGCTTTGTATAAATGTGCCCTTTGTCGAGTCTACATCTCTCCCTGTATTCAATCATACCGTATTTTTATATAATCGGGGAGATTACAACTCGATTAAGGATGACCTTGCTGCTGCGAATTGGTCTGACCTCCTTGGCAGAAGGTCTTTAGATGAGGCTGTCGAATGCTTTTACAAAATTATTTATAATTTGCGTACAAAACACATTCCTCAACGAGTCATACGTGGTGACAACAGTTATCCATTGTGGTATAGCCGCCCCCTAATCAAGGCTATTAAAGAAAAATTCAAATATTTTAAAAGGTTCAAGACTTATGGTAATCTGTCTGATAGGCATACATTCGAATTATTAAGAGATAGGGTTAAGCGGCTGGAAAAATTGTGCAACACTAAATACATTAACCTTACAGAAGATTCGATTAAGACAAATCCAAAATATTTCTGGAAGTTTATAAAAAGCACTCTTAATAAATCGTCATTTCCAGCTGCGATGACCTATTTAAGTACTACTTCTACTACGGGCGACGGCATCAGTAATCTGTTCAATTAATATTTTGTTTCAAACTTTCTCGAAAGAGATCCTACATCGTGCACACAATTTGAAGAGCCGCCGGAGCCGGTTTTATCTGATCTAGCATCCATCGAAATCGTCTCTGACGAAATTACAAAACTGCTAAAAAACTTAGATTTGGCGAAATCAGCCGGTCCTGACGAACTCCCTGCGGTTTTTTTAGTTAAATGTGCCGACAGCCTATCTCTGCCTTTATCTCTCATATTCAAGAGATCTATCGCCGAAGGTGTCGTGCCGGCTATCTGGAAG